>CM044312.1:14155000-19155000 GCA_024291935.2 Okapia johnstoni
GGCCAGGGACAGCAACGCTGAAGCCCCCAAGAGCTGGCAGAGCCCGAGACTCACCTGCCTGCCCCAGCTAACCTCCTGCAGAACTCCCAGGACACTCGAGGGTGAGGGCGGCCCCTGAAGTCCCAACCTCCCACCCCTCCCCACCACGTGACTCCAAGCAGCAGACAGCAGACACACGGGAGTACTTATCAGAGTTCACATTCACCCTGCCCCCAGGAGTCCCTGCAGAGGATTCCTTCTCTCTCACCCTCCACACCCATGGGAGACCCACTGCCATCAGCTCTGCAGCCCTCACCACACTCAGAGCTGTTTTTTTCCATCCCGCTGTTCCTCCCAAGGTGACTCGAAACCAGTCACCTGAACCCCAACGGAGGTGTCTTAGTTGGGCTCCCTGTCCCCCACCTCCCCTCTCTACAACCCATCTGCTAGTGCCCCCCACACCTGCAGGATGGAGTCTGCATTGGTTAGGATGCCGTCCGAGGTGGGTCATGGTCTGGGCCCGGCTTCTCCAGATGCATCTCTTGTGATACGGCCTCCTTCTTTTACAGCCCCAAACTCCAGCTGCACCCAATCTGTAGAGGGGGAATGTCCCAGCCCGCCTAACACTTCCCCTCTGAGTGCCTTCTGTACTCCACCTGACTGGAATGTTCTTCCCTCGTTGGGTCTAACTGCAGACAATCTCTGCTCAAGACTCCGCTCAAGCCTAGGGAGCCGAGGGACCACTTCCTCTGTTGGGCCTCAGCTAAGCCCAGCTGAACCCGTAAGAACTCCTGTTGGAACTAGCACTTCTGCTGCAAATGCTTCACGTCAGCCCTCCTCCTCCTAGCATATACTTCTTGGGACCGATCAGGAGGGCACATTTGCGCAGCCAGGACTGCGGTCCCACCATCAAAGGAGATTCAGGGAACCCCGCTTGTTTTCTTAGTTCACCCGATTCTAACAGAGTTTTTAATACTTGTTACATGAATTTATAAATGAATATACATCCCCCTACATACACCTAGACTCTAAGATTTCCAGCCAGGCAGCATTATAAGACCACCAAGAGCTACAGCTGGTAGGAAGAGTTGATTTTTGAGGCAAAACGGGGTGAGTTATAGAGCTATAGAGGTCTGAACTTGAAGTGATGGGATCTCACAATGCGTATCAGACTTCTTGAAGCAGAATTGAAGCTCAGGTGGGTGGTGGAACTGAGAGTATTAACACCAAGATGGGTGTTGGAACAGCAGCTGTTTTTCTCTGTTTTAATTTTCTCTTATTATCAAAGGTGGACACCTCCATATCATAAAGCAAAGCTTTATAAACATGAAAATGCATCCCTGGGGCTTAAAACCCTAAGTCAGACGACATAAATGAAGATTGGGCACATGGCCTCTGAAAGCCTGTCAATTTCTGTGCCAACCGCCAGGAAGGCAGCACAGATGGCTCCTTGGAGCCCTGAGAGACTCCAGTGTGTCTACTGAGTCTGGCTACTTAAACAGGTGTCCCAAGGGCCCTGGACAGGCCCCTTGTCTACTCATTAAACCCCAGAAACAAAGCAAAACAAAGGCACAGTATGTGACTTCGCTGATTATTATTCTCCTCTTGCAGTGCGGCCATTGATTGCAGCACAGATAATGCTATCTGTTCCACCAGACTCATTTCATTTGCAGCCCAGGCTCTACACAAGACCGCCTTCCCCAAGTTCCCTTGGAGTCACACTGGGCCTGACGTGTAGCCTGGTCATCACTTCCAGGCCTGGCCGCAGAATCCTTTATGTGACCCTTCATGGTCTCTCCCCATTCCATACTAACCCCAGATGACTGATTTTGGAGGAAACTGGGTCCCTGAATAACTATGGAGTGAAGCTCCCACCTGCTCCTTTAGTTTACCTGCATGGAACTTCCATAGAATAGCAAGAAATAACCTTGCTGCTTTAACTGAGATTTGGATATTCTTTGTTATATCAGCTAGCATCACCTATCCTGACTGATAGTCTACATTAGCCATGGCGCCCTGGGAAAATGCTCATCCATTCAGTATTTACTCAGCAGCTGCTAGTAGCAAAAACTGTCGTGTGCTATTTACGACTGAGAGAAGGAGAATTCACCTGTTGCACCATGAGCTTCTCAAATTCCTCCACAATCTCAGGCAAGCTGAGCCACTTGATTCCTGGCAAAAGTGCAAGGAGCCGGCTGCCCATCTTCATCAGCAGCAGGTCCATCTGCACCTGAGCAAGCAGGCCAGGGTGCAACACCTGCCAAAAGAGGAACATTGAGACAGAGGAGGGATCTATCAGGAGGGCACATTTGCCTAACCAGGGCTGGGTCCCACCATCAGAAGAGATCTAGGGGACTTCCCTGGCAATTCAGCAGTTAAGACTCCGTGCTTCCAATGCAGGGGGTGCAGTTTCGACCCCTGGTTGAGAAACGAAGATCACACGTGCCTTGTGGTGCAGCCAACGTCCCCCCCGCAAAAAAGGACAATCAGCTGGCCAAGGGGAAGCAGTTCCAACATCCATTCCTTTGTGCCTTCCTGAGGGGACAGGAGGGCAGCTCCCCTGAGCGGCCCTCAGCTTTGCTGGGAAGAATAGGTTGGCCTCCCTTCCAAATACACTGAGCTTAAATCAGTGGCTCCCAAACATCAGCGAGCATAAAAGCTAACAGGGGCTGCTTGGTAAAAGTGTGGACCCCCAGCCTCCTCCAAGACCTACTGAATCAGACTGGCTGGGAGGCAGGGTGGAAATCTGCATTTTACTGAGTGTCCAGTAACTGAGTCAGGTAGTCCCAAGCCTGCAAAATACTGCTGTAGAGTCACAGAACTCCAGAGGTGAGATGGAAAGAGCTCTGAGTTACAAAAACTCCAGTTCTGCAACTCATCTCCTGTATGAAACTGGACCGGCCACTCAACCTCTTCTCAGCCTCCTGTTCCATCATTTAAAACATGCAGATAACAGCCTCTACCTCCACCACAAATCCTTTTCAGAATAAAGTGGAATATAAACATGTAAGAAAAACTAGTACAGGGACTTCCTTGGTGGTCCAGTGGCTAAGACTCTGGGCTCCCAATGCAGGGGGCCCAGGTTCAGCCCTTGGTGGGAGGAGATCCCGCATGCCACAGCTAAGATCCAGCACAGCCAAATAAATAAATAAGCAAAAAAAATTTTTTAAACCTGTTTAAAAAAAAAAATGCCCACCTCAGGCACCTCATACAGATTAAATAAAGCATCTGACTTGATGGGCACATTTCCTGGTATACAGCAGGCATCTACTCCTTTAGTCTCCCCCAGAGCAAAGGGAAACTTCAAGTTACTTTGGACAAGTGTTTCCTAAACATGCCTGATGTTGCACTGATTTGCAGCATTTATAAAAAGCCAGGTCAGGCTCTCCCCTTGGAAATTATTTCAGCCTGTCTCAGTGAGGCACCCTTGGGAGGGATTTTTCTGTGAGGTGAGAACACCAGGGCATTGGCTACTAGCATCTGCTAGTTCTCCTGGGGGTGTTCAGATCAGGGATGGAAGGGTGTGGAGAGGAGAGATGATGGAGCCAGGCAGGAGTGACTGGAAATGAACAGAGAAGGAAGCTGATGTTGTAAAAACGAACACTGCCCTCTTGGGCTCGCCACAGCACACCTAACCTAGTCTGTCTCCCATTTATCCTGACCCCAGAGCCAGGAGGTCAGCTGGATGGATGGTGGGTCCCCCCCCCACCAGCAGAGACAGCCAACTCCAGAGCCTCTTCATCTTCCTTTTTCAGGCCATTCGCATCACTCTCCTTCAAGCCAAGAAATCAAACAGCTTGCATGTCACTGGTACTCAAATAATGGTCAAGCTGAAAGAAATCAATGGAAGGCAATGTGGGGTGACTTGCAAAGGGGTGTGTCCTGACCTGGGTAGCTCCATGGAGTTGGTGAGGTTTTAGAGATGGGAGAGCCTGGCTGCAAACATCAGAACACTTACTTTCACGGCCACGGGAACGAGGTGATCTGGCTCCTGTTCACGGGCAGTCCCTGAAGCCTGAGACAAGGATGCATTGGATCCAACCAGGTCCGCTTTAGGGAAAAGCAGCCTTTCTACAAATGACTGATCGGCAAGACTCTCTTGAGGCCTCCTCACTTTCCCCAGGTGTCCAGGGAGCTCGCCCAGCCCCCCGACTGCCCCAGTTTCCGAGGAGAGCTGCAGTCTGGAGGCCGTGGCCAGTCTCTGGATGCTGTCATTCTCCAGGAAGGCAGGATTGGCACGTGCTTTGTACACTTGGGCCACGCAGCCGGAACCCACAGGCTCCTGCTTCTCAAAGCAGAGGACCCTCCCCCAGTCCTCCCCAAAGGCCTGGCGCAGGAAGTGTTCAGTGTGAGTCCAAGGATGGGGCGATACCTGGATGTGCAGCCTGGAGAACTGGGCGCAGAACGCCTCTGAGAAGAGATCCCGCCGGGTGCTGGCCCACTGGCCCAGTTTGATGTAGGTGGGGCCCGAGGTCTCAGTGGCTTTCAGAAGCAGGTGGAGCCAAAGACTGGAGACACTGGGAGCCAGGTAGGTGAGGGGATAGAGTAGGAGGAGGGGGAAGAATTTCACCAAGAGAGCCCCTGCTCTGAGCCAGATGCGCACGTGCAGGAGGAGCCAGCCCAGCCGCCCCTTCGGAGGGACTCTCTCCAGCGGCCCATTTTCAGCCAGGTCACTCCAACTGGTCCTCTGCTGATGCACGGTCTCCGGGGCCCCCTCGCCAATGTCCTCACAGGTGGAGATGAGTTTGGGCAAAGTGCCAAGCAGAAGCCAACAGAGTCTAGCCTTGCGACAGCCCCCAGAGGGTCTCAGAAGGCCGAGTTCCCTTCTGAGCGCAAAACCTCTCAAGTGCGCCAAGCAGACCCTGAGAGAGAAGCGCCAGGGGGTCACCATCCTCTCCCAGAGGTCACGGCCTCGGCTGCCTGCCTCCACTTAAGGAGCGCCCATCTATGTTCCTTCTTTCCGCAAGGCGGACATGAGTCCGGGCCTCCGCTGAGTATTCCGCTTAAGAGCGAGGCAGCAGCGAGATGAGGCGGGCGCTCAGACCTGGCCGCCCGTGTGCATTCCCCCAGGACGGGGATGTGACCTGCGCGAGGTGGCCGCGCGGGCGGAGACGGAGCCGGGCGACCGCAGGGTCACTGCGCACGCCCGCCGGCGCCAGAGCGCACCCGCCGAGGGCCAGGACGCAGCGGGGCTGCGCGGAGAGGGGCGCGAGGGGGACCGATCGGAGGGCCGCGGTGCGGAGAGCCTGGTGGGAGTGAGGAAGAACCAGATAAGGCGAGGGGTGGAGAGCTGGGGCGGGGGCAGTGCGGACGGCCGAGGACCAGGGCAGCGAGCGCGCGGTGGGGAGGAGTCGGGTGGGAGCTCCAGAGAGCCGAGGTCCCAAGGGCACTGGAGGTCTGGGCGCCAGGGGCGGGGAGGGGGAGCGGAGGGTCGCGGAGCGGAGGACCGGGGATCGGGACCCGGGGGGTCCGGGGGTCAGAGGACCGGGAATCCGGACCTGGAGGGCCGGGGAACTGGGATCCCGACGCCCAGGCCGCGCGACGCTTGTCTTCCGGGACCGCCCGCCCGCCGGCTCGGGAACCGCCCCTTTAAAGCGAACGCGACCCAGACTCCGGCGGAGACTCACCCGGCCCTCGGGTTCTGGGGTCCCACCAATAGGATTAACCCCAAACGCACCCTCCACACCCGGTCTCTTCACTGTGCGTCTGTCTCTCCAATGACATTGTAGCTTTCCTTACAAAGAGTGGAAACGCGGAAACGCTGGGTAAATTGACAGCCGGTTGCTGAACACAGGTCTGGTTTTCAATTGAGCGGGACCGGGAGGGTGGTGGCAGGAGTAGGGTGGAGGGATTCCCAGGCTGCCCTGATTTGGGGAACGTGTTTGGACCCGTGGCTGTGGCTCCGGAAAGAGTGTTCATTCATTCAACCAAGTCTGTATTTCTTAAACTCAATTTAATATTTATCGAGGCTCAATAATATCTACCGTGCGAGGTTCTGGGGACATGGAAACACACATCCTGACCTTGCAGGCTCATCACTTTTGAGGAAGATCCCGCTGGGAAAGAAGGGAACAATGGGGACGATGCTGGGCTGGACCCTGCGGGGCCCCTGGACACGAAGGTCTCTTTATCCCCCATTTCTTGTAGGCAAGACTCCAGCCTCCATGACCTTCTCTGAGTCCCAAAGGGCAGAACAGTTGCTAATCAACGGAGGAGCAGCCAGGAAACCACCTGAGGCAAGATTAAAGGGTCATCAAGAATTAGGAGACCTAACCATCCAAGCCTTTGCACAACACCCTAACCTTGTCAGCAGCCTCACCCTTTTGAAACTTTGCAGAAGAATGCAAGACTGTGACCACCTTGATCCTGCTCAGGTAGCCTTGCCAGACTATATAACCCCTCCCTATTTACCAGGGAGAGGGGCACAGTTCTTGAGACGCTACCCTACTGTGTTCCCCATTTGTCTGGCAAAGTAATAAAGCCACTCTTTCCTTCTCCTCCATAACTCTGTCTCCATATTTCTGTTTGGCACTGGTGCACAGAGCCAAGATTTGGGCAATGAGGAGAACCCCCCCCCCCCCCCCGAAGGCAGCTACTTGGGAGAAGAAGGGAAGATAGTATGGGTGGGAGGGCGTTCAGCCGCAGAAAGAATTAAGCCCCCAAACAGGAAGATGTTTGGTGTGACGTTCTGGGGGAGTTTGTTTAACTATGAAGAACCAGAAGAAGGCCAGATAGCTCTACAAAGCAAAGAGGAGCAGAGCAGAGCTTGGAAATGAGCCAGGACAGCCAGGGAAGGCCAGCGGTCTTCTGCTCTGCTGTTTGGGGCTTGGAGGCTGCCTGTGCTGGGGTACCACAGTCACCTCTACACACACGACCCTTTATCTCCACGTGTGAAACAGCCTTCCAGAGAAGTCTGCCAGGGACTCACAAGTGGAAAGACCCTAGAGACGTGGCCCATGCCTGCTGCTGGAAGTGTGACTGCCACTCACAGCCTAAGGAGTGCCGGAAAACTTGGGGACTCCTGCAGTGCCAGCTAATAATCCAACCCCCATTTCCCAAGATGTGCAGACATTTTTGAAGTTCCCAAGACAGAAGTCATACCTAACTCTGCTGGTTTCAAGTATGGCCAGCCATTAACTATACTCTCCAAGCTTCAGAGTACAAAATGAAACAAGGCAAAGGCTAACAGAGCTTTGCCAAGAGAACCCACTGGTCATAGCAAACACCTTCTTCCAACAACACAAGAGATGACACTACACATGGATATCACCAGATGGTCAACACCGAAATCAGATTAATTATATTCTTTGCAGCTGAAGATGGAGAAGCTCTATACAGTCAGCAAAAACAAAACCAGGAGTTGACTGTGGCTCAGATCATGAACTCATTATTGCAAAATTCAGACTTAAATTGAAGAAAGTAGGGAAAACCACTAGACCATTCAGGTATGACCTAAATCAAATCCCTTAGGATTATACACTGGAAGTGACAAATAGATTCAAGGGATTAGATCTGATAGACAGTGCCTGAGAAACTATGGATGGAGATTCATAACATTGTACAGGAGGCAGTGATCAAAACCATCCCCAAGAAAAAGAAATGCAGAAAGGCAAAATGATTGTCTGAGGAGGACTTACAAATAGCTGAGAAAAGAAGAGAAGCAAAAGGCAAAGGAGAAAAGGAAAAGATATATCCATCTGAATGCAGAGTTCCAAAGAATAGCAAGGAGACGTAAGAAAGCCTTTTTAAGTGAACAATGCAAAGAAATAGAGGAAAACAATAGAATGGGAAAGACTAGAGATCTCTTCAAGAAAATTAGAGGTACCAAAGGAACATTTCATGCAAAGATGAGCACAATAAAGGACAGAAACGGTATGGACCTAGCAGAAGCAGAAGATATTAAGAAAAGGTGGCAAGAATACACAGAATAACTATACAAAAGATTTTAATGACCCAGATAACCATGATGTTGTGGTCACTCACCTAGAGCCAAACATCCTGGAGTGTGAAGTCAAATGGGCCTTAGGAAGCATCACTACAAATAAAGTTAATGGAAGTGATGGAATCCTAGCTGAGCTATTGCAAATCCTAAAAGATGATGCTGTTAAAGTCCTGGACTCAATATGCCAGCAAATTTGGAAAACTCACCAGTGGCCACAGGACTGGAAAAGGTCAGTTTTCATTCCCCCAAAGAAAGGCAATGCCAAAGAATGCTCAAAGTACCCCGCAATTACACTCATTTCACATGCTAGCAAGGTCATGCTCAAAATCCTCCAAGCTAGGTAGGCTTCAACAGTACATGATCCGTGAACTTCCAGATGTTCGAGCTGGATTTAGAAAAGGCACAGGAACCAAGGATCAAATTTCCAACATCCATAGATCATAGAAAAAGCAAGACAATTCCAGAAAAACATCTACTTCTGCTTTATTGACTACAGTAAAGCCTTTGACTATGTGGATCACAACAAACTGTGGAAAATTCTTAAAGAGATGGGAATACCAGACCACCTTACCTGCCTCCTGAGAAACCTGTATGCAAATCAGGAAGCAACAGTTAGAACCAGACATGGAACAACAGACTGGTTCCAAATAGGAAAAGGAGTACGTCAAGGCTGTATATTGTCACCCTGCTTATTTAACTTATATGCAGAATACATCATGAGAAATGCTGGGCTGGAAGAAGCACAAGCTGGAATCAAGATTGCCGGGAGAAATATCAATAATGTCAGATATGCAGATGACACAAGCCTTAAGGTAGAAAGCAAAGAGGAACTAAAGAGCCTCCTGATGAAAGTTAAAGAGGAGAGTGAAAAAGCTGGCTTAAAACTCAACATTCAGAAAACTAAGATCATGGCATCTGGTCCCATCACTTCATGGCAAATAGGTGGGGAAGCAGTGGAAACAGTGAGAGACTTTATTTTGGGGGGCTCTGAAGTCACTGCAGATGGTGACTGCAGCCATGAAATTAAAAGACCCTTGTTCCTCAGAAGGAAAGTTATGACCAACCTAGACAACATATTAAAAACAGATATTACTTTGCCAGCAAAGGTCTGTCTAGTCAGAGCTATGGTTTTCCCATTAGTCATGTATGGATGTGAGAGTTGGACCATAAGGAAGGCTGAGCACCAAAGAATTGATGCTTTTGAATTGTGGTGTTGGAGAAGACTCTTGAGAGTCCCTTGGACTGCAAGGAGATCAAACCAGTCCATCCTAAAGGAAGTCAGTCCTAAATATTTATTGGAAGGACTAATGCTGAAGCTGAAACTCCAATATTTTGGACACCTGATGCAAAGAACTGACTGATTGGAAAAGACCCTGATGCTGGGAAAGATACAAGGTGGGAGGAGAAGGGGATGACAGACAACGAGATGGTTAGATGGCATCACCAACTTGACGGACATGAGTTTGAGTAAGCTCCCGGAATTGGTGATGGACAGGGAAACCTAGTGTGCTGCAGTCCATGAGGTCGCAAAGAGTTGGACACGACTAAGTGACTGAACTGAATTGACTTGGGAGCTATGATCCCCAAAACTACTCATTATTGAAGATTCCTGTTATGGCAACTACACTGACCTTGAGCCTGTCTACCAGCAGAGGGCGTGGTGCCTCAGAGCCTTCTTGGAGACGCTTTCCTGAGCAGGGTCCAGTCCTGCTCGTCCCCACAGGCCGAGGTTTTCAGTCGAGTGTCACAGTGTCACCATGGCCTAGCCAAGGCCACAGCCCTTTCTTCAGTTGACTCACTGCTCTTTACATTAAAAAATAACTGTAGATGGAAATTAATTTGGCAGAAGGATAAATTAAAAAATTTTTGATCCCCCCCCCAAAATAAAAGAGGTAACCACATGATTTCCGATGGTCTGTGTGGGCCTCTGTTTGTGCTCAAGCAAATTGGGGCGGGGACTCTAGCTAAAGCTATACAAATTCTCTAGACTTCCATCCATGTGGCAATTAGCATCTTTTTTGTTTAATTATTTCTTTCTTTCTTGGCCTCTCCATGTAGCATATGGGACCTTAGTTCCCAGACCATGCGCCCTGCACTGGAACAATGGAGTCTTAACCAGCGGACCGCCAGGGAAGCCCGGCAATTGGTATATCTAACAGTAATTGAGAGCAAAATTCTGGAGCCAGATAAGCCTGGTTTCAGTTCTGTGTAACCTGCATAACATTAGGGACAAGTTACGTCGCCTTTTGGAGCCTGTATTCCTTGCTTGTCGGATGGAGGTGTAAGCAGGTCCTGCCTCTCAGAGTTTTGAAAGCCAAAACCGCATGTGTTACCAAGTATCGTTGTTTGTGTTATCTAGATAAATAAAAGTTGTTCTGCTTCACAGATTCGGAGGCAACATCGTGGAAGATGTGACTTGAGCCCCTTGTGGCAGCCTAGAAACTCACCTGAAGTGGAGGCTCTCTAACTCCAGCATCCATCAGAAGCCCCTGGGGGCTGGCCCCGTCCCCGGTGTCCGATTCTGTAAGTTGGCGTGGAGCCTGGGAATCTTCTAACAGGTTCCGGTCTGCTGCCGCCTCTGGGTCTGGGAACACAGTTTGAGAACCATCGATCTCGTGGTAGTAGTGATGGAGCTAGAGGTGGTAGTAGATAGAGGCGGTGGTGGTGGCGATGGTAGGACAGGGGCAGCATCTCAAGGAATTAGTCACCCACACAAGCGCAGTTGAGGGCTCCCTGAGGCCCATGTGGACTTCAGTTGGGAGAGCAGTGTTGTACACAGTAAGACATCATGGACAGCAAAATCAAACAGTTATATAAAATAGGAACCCTGTATCAAAAATTGAAAGGGCAGGCTTTGAAAATCACAGATGTTGATTTGCAGTCAAGCTGCTTCTCACATGGATAACTCTATGTAATGTTTCATGATTAGTAACAGCAGGACTGTATTTAGAATGGCTAATGAATTAAGAGGCTGGATATACAAACAGACACTGGCTGGACTGTATATGACAATAGAACTCTGATCCACAGCCTCTACAGCAATGGGCCCAGAATACTCAGGACATAGTCAATGACTGCAACTTCTCTAATTTTTGCCCCCAATACCAACTCAGAGCCAATCATAGAAAGCCAAATATCCTCTCCAAACCCAGTCACACGAGATGCCCCGGCCTCTAGCCTCCCAAAGCCAACAACCTTCAACTCAGGGCACCTGATGCCTTTTCTTTTCTCTCTCTAAACCTTTTCCACTAGCATTTGATTCTCCACTTGTACTGGAGTCTTTGCCAAATACAACTGATTGTAACTGACTCTCTTGCTGTTTGAAAGTTCTGGATAAATAGCCTCTACTTGTTCTCATTTGGGTGGTCTTCGTTTATTTTCATAGAAGCTTCACAGCGGTAAGCAGTAAACCCCTTAATAACCAACAGTTTCCAGCTCTTGGAAATATTCCTGCTGGTTTTAACTCGAGTAGCACTAGGTGGCACCAGTCGCTTGTGAAGCGCATCCAAAGCGTCTGCGGGCTTGCTGCACAGGCTGGAAAAGAATGGGAGGGGGACAGAGATGCACGTGGCTGTGCTGATTTTTTTCACTTGTGCCAAATGACTGTGATTGTAGCATCGCCCACGTCACGTTGCTCCTTAGCAGATGTGATCCGGTGCAGGTTTTTATTCAAGATCCTGGAGAGGGAGTGGGGATGGTGACCTGGGTGGCTCTAGGGTTTTTAACCTCCGCTCTTTGGGGCAGGATAATTCTTTGTTGTGCGTTAGGGGAGGGGCAGGAGAAGCTGTCCCAAGATGTTCAACAGCACCTCTGGCCTTGACCCACTCAATACCAGAAACACTCTCCATTCCCAACTGTGACAATAAAATGTCTTCAAAATTTGCCAGATGTCCCCTGGGGGAGCAAAGTTGTCCCTAGGTAAGGACCACTGGTCTTAGTTTCTTGAGGAGGACAGTTCTCTGCTGAGACCCTTTCAGCATCCTGCTCGCCGCCCCCCCCCTCCACCCCGCATCACACATGCTCGCTTTCTTCAGAATATGGGGAATGGACACCCTTCCGCGCCTGCTGCAGCCCGCACTTCATCCCCACCTTGAGCCGGTCCTCACCAGGGTGTCTGCAGTGGGGAAGGGAGCCACCTCCACCAAAAACACCTGGGGTGCCTGTAAAACTGCAGATTCCAGGGCCCCTTTCCAGTCTCCCTGCATGAGGATGCCTTTGAGAAACAGTAGAATCTGCTTTTTTTCCCCTCCATCAGCCTAAGGGGAATACCACGCTGCCTGCAGCTCTGCTGCTCTTGGTCCTGTAACCTCATCCTCCTGTAACCTGTAACCTCATCATTTGCACGCTGGGCGGATGAGAACGGCAGCTCCTGACAGCAGTTCCTGCTGGCTTCCGGACAGCAAAGGCAGGCAGGGGTTGTCTGGGGTCACACTGCTGGGCCCTGGCGCTCATTCATGGTAGCCCTAGGCAAGCTACCTGGCTCTTCTCGGCAGTGGCTTCATTGGTAAATGAGGCTGCTGTTAGAACCCACCTCCTAGGTGATCTGTGGGAAGCCTCGGCACTCCCTGGCACCCACCCAGTCACCCAGGACAGAGCCGGATGGGGGTGAAAACAGGCAGCTGCTTTGTGCTTTTCCCGCCCACCTGAGGGGGTGGAGGCTGGGAGAGACCTGAGGGCCATCTGGCCCCATCTCCCCAGGAACCCGAGTCACACAAACAGAAGTCACCTTGCTCAAGGTCGCACTGCTATCCGGGGAAGTCAGAAGTCACCCGGCTTGGGAATTTGCCTGGCGATCCAGTGGTTAAGACTTTGACTTCCAATGAATGGGTTGTGGGTTCAACCCCTGGTCAGGGAGCCTCATGGCCAAAAAAAGAAAAAAAGAAACATAAAACAGAAGTAATATTGTAACAAATTCAATAAAGGCTTTAAAAGATGGTCCACATTTTAAAAAAAAATTTTTAAGTCTCTTGACCTGCCTTTTATTTTTTAAATTGAAGTATAGTTGATTTACAGTGTTGTCTCTGGCTTTGCTAGTGGTAAAGAAGCCACTGCCAGTGCAGGAGACTTAAGAGACTTGGGTTCGATCCCTGGGTGGGGAAGAGCCCCTGGAGTAGGAAATGGCAAACCACTGCAGTATTCTTGCCTGGAGAATCCCATGGACAAAGGAGCCTGGTGGGCTACAGTCCGTGGGGTCACAAAGAGTCGGACACAGCTGAAGCGACTTAGCACACACACACATATAGTTGATTCACAATTTTGTATCTCTGGCTAGTATTTTGATTTTAATCTTATTTGACCTGAGAGATACAGGAAGTAGATCAGATTTTAGGACCTTCCAGAAATATGTGTCCCCAAACTGTGGCCTCCAAGAGCAGCACAGTGACTTATCACCATTTGGAGGTCTGAAGGCTGAGATCAGTGCCTGGGTAGGTGTTAGCAGGGAAGATGAGCTGGCAGGCTTTAAGCCCAGAGATATGCTGCCCAGATCCTAATGTCTTGTGACGAAAGTGTTTGAGGGGGATTCTTGCCTCTGCCTTGTGCCAGAGGAGATCATCTAGTTGATCAGGAAATAGATGCGAAGCCTTGTGTCTTAAATATGGTCCAGAGTCGGTCCGACTGCCCTACTGTGTGATTCCAGGAAGACCAGGATCTGCTTAAACACAGCAATCCATGCCTCTAAAATAGTATCTCAGTCACCATCCTCTAGTTCCTTTCCCTGAAGTCTACTAGGTCTTCCAAAAGGGACAGAGAAAGAGCATAAGCAAAGAGGGTACTGGGCATCACAAGTATGACACTGGAGACTTTGCCTAATGGTGAGAGATGCAGGCCTTCTGTGACTTGATTCTCTGCTTTTTGTCAAAGACACACTCATCCTTGTAAAGTTAGGAATGCTTTAATTCTCTGTGAAAAAAAAAGAAAATATGACCCTTCAAAGTAAGCTAGCGGCCTAGGAGTAAAACAGATGGTGCTCATGCAGAAATGGGAGTATTGTGATATTTGCCAATTTGGTGAATCGTTGAGATTTCCAGGGGCATCCTGACAAATGTCAGCGGGGTGTGTGTGTGTGTGTTGTCGCTTCTGTCATGTCCGACTCTTTGTGACCCCATGGACTATAGCTTGCCAAGCTCCTTTGTCCATGGGATTCTCCAAACAAGAATACTGGAGTGGGTAGCCATTCCCTTCTCCAGGGGATCTTCCTGACACAGGGATGGAACCCAGGTCTCCTGCATTGCAGGCAAATTCTTTACTGTCTGAGCCACCAGGGAGTGATAAACAAATGCCACTTACTCCACAGCGTCCCCTGCAGGGTCCCCACAGCTTCCAATCTCCCAGCCCTAGTACAAGAAATAGAGGTCCCTCGAAGCCAGGGGGCGATATAGGAGGCCCAGGGTCCTCGGTCTGGGCTCCTCTCACCCCTTCCCCTGGGTGGCCTCCACTTCCCCAGTCCCATACTTCCCCTCCCATCCCATACCTCCTGGACAGACATTTGATCCCGGACTGAGAACAAACCAAGCTTGGGTTTGAGGTTTGGGTGGGATGCTTGACTTGGTTTTATTTCCTCAGAGGGAGGTAGCCAGGGGTTGTGGTGGGCCGGGAAGGAGCTCGCATCCAGCTGTCTCCAGGCTGGGGAGAAAGGGCCATGGATGCGATGACAGTGGCGTGGACCCAGAGCAGCAGGCGGGAGATGGCTTTCTGGGGAGGCAAGGAGTAGGATGCCTGTGGAAGCCCGGCTGCCAGCCCAGACGGCTCCGCGGGCTCAGGCTGAGGGATAAGGAGAATCCTCACCAAGGGTGTGTCAAGCTGAGGCTGTGCACTTTGTCTGCCCCAAGACAGCCTCCTTCCTTGCTCGACTTCATCCAAATGTCACGATGGCCCAGAACACAGATAAACAATTCCCCTCTCCATGCCCAGCTCTCTAGATAAAAGAATAGTAATTTTTAAAAAAACAACCAAACTTCTCATTTATCATCTACACTGTATATGACTTTGAACTATGCCACTGGCAGGCCAGTGGCACTGAGAGAGATGTTCCTGTCTGGCAAGAAGTTGGAAAGGAATGGGTCACAGTGACCCACCAAACTTCCCTGGTGGTAAAGAATCTGCCTGCAATGCAGGAGACCTGGGTTCAATCTCTGGGTCAGGAAGATCCCCTGGAGAAGGGAATGGCTACCCATTCCAATAGTCTTGCCTAGAGAATTCCATAGACAGAGGAGCCTAGTGGGCTACAGTCCATGGGGTCACAAAGAGTCGGACATGACTCAGCAACTTAACAACAACAAACCCAAGCAGGGTTATCTCTAGGGAGGGGTGTCAGAGATGCCTGTGGCTTCCAGAGTGGGACGAGGGTTTAAATGCTTATCCAGAATCCCCCCTCCAGAGTGACACTGGGCAGAGCCCTTGCTCTTAGGCAACCTGGTTTGACAAAAAGGCTGGGACCTGTGTGACCTCGAATAAGTCACATCACCTCTTAGAACTTGGTTTTCCCACCCAGAAAATGGTAGGGATGATCTCTAATTGCCCAGGAGCGTGGAATGGATCAGGTGCCCTGACATAGGTGAAGTGCCTGGAACTGAAGAGATGTTGCTCAGGAAGTGTTTAGCATCTCAAAGGAATTTAAGTGAACATTCAACAATTTGGGGGAGAGTAGAGGTTCAAAGGCTGCTTCTCAGGTTCTCTGCCTCATCTTATTTAGACTAGCCTCCCTCCCCAGTCCCACGGTTCCCCTTCACCTGGCTTATACTGAGGGGATGTCAGCTCTGGGCTGACAGCCATGCTCTGGCTGAAGGCCCTGGACCTATAAGGGGTGGAGGGAGGGGGAAACTCAACTCAGAAGGGAGAAGAAACACGGCCTGCTGCCCTCCTCCCTCCTTGACCCCTGAGCGCCACTATGCTCCCGCAAAGAAATGAGAGATTAGGGGAAGAATAACAAACAGGCATCCGGTCGCATCACTTCATGGCAAACAGAAGGGGAAAAAGAGGAAGCAGTGACAAATTTTATTTTCTTGGTTTCCAGAATCACTGCAGATGGTGACCGAAGCCATGAAATCAAAAATGCTCCTTGGAAGGAACGCTATGACAAACCTAGACAGCGTATTAAAAAGCAGAGACATCACTTTGCTAACAAAGGCCCAAGCAGTCAAAACTATGGTTTTACAGATGTGAGAGTTGGACCATAAAGAAAGCTGAGCACTGAAGAATTGAACTGTGGTGTTGGAGACAACTCTTGAGAGTCCCTTGGACTGCAAGGAGATCCACCCAGTCAATCCTAAAGGAAATCAACCCCGAATATTCATTGAAAGAACTGATGTTGAAGCTCCAATACACTGGCCACTTGATGCGAAGAGCCAACTCACTGGGAAAGACCTTGATGCTGGGAAAGATTGAGGACAGAAGGAGGCAACTGATGATGAGATGGTTGGATGGCATCACTGACTCAATGGACGTGAGTTTGAGCAAACTCCAGGAGATAGTGGAGGACAGAGAAGCCTGGTGTGCTGCAGTCCGTGAGGTCACAAAGAGTTGGACACCACTTAGCCACAGAACACCAACCAACAACGAACAGGAGCTGAGGGAGAGTGCCCGCCATGGGCCAGGCCTGGTACTACACCCTTTACTGGAAGATCTGCTTTAATCCCCACAACACCCTGCGCTGGGTACAACTGCTATTTCCAGTGCACAGCTGAAGATGCTGCCAGTTAGAGGCCAAGCAACCTGCTCCAAAGCCAAACTTGGCTGTCTGTCCCAGAGCCCGTACTCTTCAACAGGATGCTGAAGGAAGAGGAGGACAGGGATAAGAGATGGTCTGCTGTAACTTGTGGCTGCTCTAGGTGGAGAAAGCAGGATTCAAGATCAAGAAAAATGAACTCCGTCCCGCCTCCTCCCATCAGCACCTTTCCAGACTGAGGCCAGGCACTACCTCCTACTCCAGGCCTATTTTCCAATGTGGGGAAAATCTCAGGACAGTCAGGGAGACCAGGGAGAAGAGAGGACTACTGAGAGGGCCTTCCAAGTTCTAAGGCACACACCCCCCACCCCCACCAATCCCTTGGAGGGCTATTCTGCCCCCTGGAGCTAGAGAACCAGGGCTGGGGAGGGACCAGGGGGAGCATCAAACTGGGGAAAGCTCCAGGGAGCCAGCTGGGATGGGAGCACATAGGAAAGGAGGGCCAGGACCCCTGCCATGGTTCAGGGTCAACCATGGGATGGCCCAGGGTGCAAGCAGCCAGCCCTGAGGAGCAGTGGGGTCAGGGGCTGTGACAGGCAGGCAGGGATAGAAACTTACAATGCATAGGCCCCAGCATCGACCATCAGAGTCTGACCTGATGAGCTAAGGCAGGGAAATTTTTCTAAAACGAGTTAGTGTCCAGAATTCAACGATGAAGGAGCAGACCAAGGAGTGGTGGCCTGCCATCTAAGGGACACCATAAGGGGCTCCCTGGCCTCCTCTCTGATTGCCCACTTGAAATGTGACTGGCAGTTTGAAAGCCACAACACTGAAGGTGACTGACCTGTTCTGTGCGGTGGTTTGGGGGAATCCCCTGGGGGACCTCTCAGGTCAATTGTTCTCCATTTGCTCTTTTCTCCGCTTTGCCAGTTTGCCTCATGATATCCCAGGACTAGGGAGTCATTAATCCTCAAGAAGCCAAGTCTCTGATCTTTTTTTGTGAAGTGAAAACTTACTGAATGATGCTTTAGCAAACAAAACAATAAATGCTTACACTTAAAAAAATACTGCTTACACCTTGCAAATTTGTGTTTGGAAAGTTAACCATGTATAGGACTTCCCTGGTAGTCCAGTGGTTAAGACTCCACACTTCCACTGCAAGGGGCCCAGGTTCGATCCCTGGTCAAGGAAGTTCCACATGCCACACAGGCATGTTTAGCGTGTTTAGTTGAAATGGGTGTGGAATGGTGGAGTTTGGGGAGATTTAAGGAAGTCTACAAAAGCTTCAAAGATCTCGTACAGCAAACCTCTCAGCATAGGAGGAGACAGCTTTTCCATCTGTGTAACTGTTATATCTGAAAGCCCCTCAAGACCTCAGGTCCTCTGTCTGTAGGAACTGCCTGGGCGGTATGTGATGTTCCCCACTTTCTACAATCCTTTATTTTCTCTTTCCCCTCTCTCCTGCACACTTCTCTGAATTCATAGGCTAAGCCTCTCTTTCCCTTCTCTTGCCTTGCCTAGGCTTTAGTCCCGCCCTTTAGGAACCCGTGGACTGAAGACAAGAATGACTTTCCTGGGAGATACAGATGGGCGTGGAGCCTTCCCCCACATCCACAAGTCACACTGCCAGCTCCATCTCCCTTTCAGCAGGGAACTCCTGCTTACCAACTTTCCGCGGTCCCGGCACGGCCCGCAGCATCAACTGCCCACAGCATTTTCACGTGGACTTTCTTCTTTGGCAGTTCTAAATCAAAATCAAAAGATCAAGCTTTGTCCCCTGATCTTTTGTCCTCCGCGAGCGGTGGCAGCAGGCGCCATAAAGTCGCTTTTCCTCTAGGAAGCTTTTCCTGATACCCACCCCTCCCCACCCCCACGCGCTCCCAGTTCGGAGTCTCGTGCCCGGCGCTCAGGGGCCCTGGACTTTCTAGGTCAGCGTCTCGATGCAGACGGACTTGGAGCTGCAGAGCCAAGGGTGGTGGCTGACTCGTTGCCTCGGGCGTTCCACCCCCAGTCCTGCGCCCGAACCCCAGTCGGCGCTCCCACCAACGCGTTTCAGCGACTAGAGGGAACTGAGGTCAGGGAGTGTCGCGGCCACTCCGCAGCATCTGTCTGAAGGGCTCAGGACCCCGCTGAGCGCGAATAAACCCCCCGGCCGGGTGCAGACGCAGCCGGCCACTCGGTGGTCTCCAGCAAAGAAAGGGTTAAGCCGCCATCTCCCCACCCCCACCCCCACCGCCACCCCCCAGAAAAAGGGCGAGGGGAAGAGTCCGGCAGAAGGTCCTGTTTACGGGAGCCGCTCTCGGGTCCGTGCTGCCCTGGGAGAGGCGTTGCCGTGGCAACGGGCCGGGCGCCCGCCAGCTGCGGGTGAGCTCACCGAGCTCCGGCGGGCGGGGGGCGGCCCGGCTCAGAGCCGCCGCCGCCAGAGGAAAGGGCTGCCCTCCACTCGCCCACAGAGGCGGCCAGGCGGCAGGCACGCGAGCGCGGGGCTCGGGGAGAGGCCCGGCCGACACGAGCGCGGGGGACTGCGGGCCATGGCGCCCCGGGCCCCCGCGGGGCGCCGCCCCCGTCCGCCCGAGCGCCCCCGAGCTGCGCCTCGGAGCCCGCGGAGCCGCGGCCAGCCAGGAGGTAGGGCCGGGCCGGGGGACGCTGGAGGGGACGCGGGGGGACCGAGGAGGGGACGCGTGGGGAGGGGGCTATCGAGGAGCGGACGCGCGGTGCAGGGGGTTGTAGGGGGGAGAAAGACGACGGCCGGAGCTGCCTCGACCCGGAGCCGTGAAGTGGCTCTTTGCTGACCAAAGACTGGGTTTCCCGCGTGCGGACGTGGGGACCGAGGCGCTGCAGGTCGATCTGCAGGACTAGAGCAAAGTGTTGTCCGGACGTCTTTCCGGGAGCTCCCGAGGCCGTGGTCCCGTGCCCGGGAAACCAGCAGAAACCGGGCAGAGCCCCCGCCCTTCGCCGTGCTGAGAGTCCCAAGGGCGTGTGTGAGTGTGTGTGTGTGTGTGTGTGTGTGTGTGTGTGTGTAAGGCGCGCGTGTGTGTGTGTGTGTGTGTGTGTGTGTGTGTAAGGGCGTGTGTGTGTGTGTGTGTGTGTGTGTAAGGGCGTGTGTGTGTGTGTGTGTGTGTGTTTAGCAAGAACCGAGAAAAGCTGAGCAGCCAGACCTCCCCCTGCCCCCCACTGTGGTCAGACTGTGCGGTGTTGAGAAAGCTGAAAGGTGAAGATGATTGCATGATCTTGTTTCTCCCGCTTTCCCCCTCAGGATGGGGTTGGCAGCAGATGGAATCCTGGGGGAGTCTCTTAACGCAGGATAGAAGAATATTTAGGAGGGTCACAGGGAACTGGATTCGAACCACAGCAGAGAGCTAGACCTCAGCGGAGGAATCCTGTCCTGGAGGGCACCGGGTGGGGAATCTGGACGTCGCCCTCCAGGGGCAGATATTGGGGCAGGGGAAGTGCACTGACTTTGTTTTTAACCAGCTGCTTCCCAATGGCTCAGTGGTAAAGAATCCGCCTGCCAATGCAGGAGACTCGGGTTCGATCCCTGGGTGGGGAAGATCCCCTGGAGAAGGAAATGGCAACCTACTGCAGTATTCTTGCCGGGGAAATCCCATGGACCAGAGAAGCCTGGTGGGCCACGGTCCATGCGGTCACAGAGTCAGACAGGCCTGAGCGACTAAAACAGCAAGCTGGGGAAGGTGCCTGCGGACTTTTAGCTGGTATTGAGATATGCTTTAGTACTATGACTTTTCTAAGGTTCTAGATGTCCCAGTGTAATAATGGCCCCAGAGTTGTAATAGGCACTACAGTAATTTTGTTATTAAAATTACACCTGCGGTGATTACTACATAAGAGAAAAGAACAATATCCATTCTGCTTGCCAGTCATCAAGTATCAAACACACCAGAGGAATGAAGCAGAAGCGTCTTTGGGGGTGGGCTGCCTACAATGAGCAGAATTCTACAAGATGTCAAGGGCAAAGAGTAACTGTTCTTAGGAAAGGCAATGAAAAGGCTGGCCTTCTTTCAGTCCTTTCATTCTGGAAGATTTGAACCCTGCTTCCCTGGTGCCTCAGATGGTAAAGAATCTACCTGCAATGTGGGAGACCCGGGTTCATTCCCTGGGTTGGGAAGATCCCCTGGAGAAGGAAATGGCTACTCCCTCCAGTATCCTTGCCTGGGAAATCCCATGGACAGAGAAGCCTGGCGGGCTACAGTCCATGGGGTCACAAAGAGTCGGACACGACTGAGTAACTAACACTTTCCCTTCTTTCCCCCTTCCCTGTGTCCTATATTCATTCACTTAGCAACTCTAAGGACTAGGCTAAGGGAATAAGGTATCTGCCTTCCTTCCAGGCACTCACCATCCTAGCTGGGTAGTCAGACAAAAAACTAAATCCAGTTGGCACCTGGCCTCGCTGTGAGTGCTGTGTCCTCGGGGAACCCAGAGCAGGGACACCCACAGAATAGGTAAGGCTGGGCTGAGCCCTGAAAACCTCTTCACCAACAAAGCAAAAGCAGAGAGGATTTTTTCAGGCTGAGGGAACAGCCTGTGCAGTGTCACCAAGGGGGAGGGAGAGGAACAGGCAAGCGTGGGGAGAATTCATGGTTGTAATTCCCAGAGGGAAGAAGGATCTCCCTGAAGCAGGAGCCAAGAGATCACTCTGTATTCTAGAAAGTTCACTGTGCTTACTGGGTGGAGGCTCAGAGAGGAGGAGACCGCGGCCTTGCAGCACCCAGGTTGCAGTTACTGACCCGCAGGGTGACGGCAGTGGTGACGTGGGTGGAAAGAGCCAAGAGATAAAGAGGTGGGACCTGGTGGCAGACTTGGGGACAGGGTCAGATGACTTCAATGAGAACTAAGTGCAGAAACGCTCAGGAGAAAACAGAGCAAGGCAAAAAGAATGGAGATTTTGAATGGCCCGAATTTAGCAGATTACAACACTTGGACAATGAATTTGGCTCTGAATTCTCTGGCAGCTTAGAGACAAACAAAAATACTCTGGGTTGCACAGTTTGGGATTTTGGACAAGAGAAAGCATACAAATTCATTTTCAGGACAAATTTTTTCCTGGAATTGAACTCAACTGGGAATTTGTCATGTGGAAGTTGGTGTAAAGACTAAAGAGTAACATAGCAAAAAAAAAAAAAGCTTCACAGTCAGTGTTACAAAAGATGGGAAGACAAATCTCCACATGACCATTTTCCTATACCATCTTCCTGTTATGGCTTGAGGACATACTGCATTTCTGTGGGGGGCCGAATGCAGCTCAGGCCTGTGGGCAGTGGGGATGTAGGGCAGTGTGGGCCTGGGGAATTCTATGCAGAGCCGTGGGCTCTCAAATGGAGGAAGAGATGATACCTACTCTGATGAATGTAGCAAGCACAGCCTCCCAGTGCCCAACCATGAAGGGGGAAGCAGGCAAATTCCAGTATAGCCCATAGGCAGGTGGGCTGAGACTGGTCTGGAGAAGGAACCAGGTAAGGCAGAGTGTTGGGAAGATTGGCATCGGAAATCCTGACCAAAGAGAAACAGAGTGAAAGGAGCATTTGAGGATTCCGTTCAGCTGGGCAAGTCCAATTCCCCTGGTGGTCCAGGTCTTTGTGCCCTCTGACCTGATGCTAAGGCTGCTCCTAGGGGTGGGGGAAAGGGTGGGGCTCAAGACACCAGAGATCCACTCTGCTGAGGTCAGGGAGGGCAGGAAAACTGTTCACTGCAACGTAAGGAATGTTGCAGAAGAACAGGGGGTGTGAGCTGGGTGGTTCTGCACTCAGCCGCTCATCTGGCCAGGCCCTTCCTATTGGTTTCTGCAGAAGGATGAATCTGCAGAATCTATGTCAATGCATTCTTAATGTGGCCTCCAAAGTTTAAAGCACTTCTTGCCCACTCTAGAAGTCTTAAATTGAGTAGGTATGATAATCTACCCCATCTGCCTTCCCATCACAATTCTAAGCATTTTAAACTCAGGGTACACGTTAGAATGCACGTTTAAATGCTGAGGGGAGGCGTTTTTTAAATAACTGATGCCCAGGCCCCACCCCAGACCAAGTAAATCAAAATTTCTAAGAACAGGCCCTGGGTATCAGTATTTTTAAAAGGTCCCAGGTGGTTTTAAGGTACTACCACGGTTGAGCGAGGTTGCTACTAGCCATCACCTAGAGGGCTCATCACTGGAGGGGACTGAAATCGCAGATTCCAAAAGCAAAGACCTTGTAAAATTTAAAGTTTGAAAGCCTGTTACTTACAGTGAAATCCCCTGACTAGTCAGCCTTCACCATCAATATCTACAGCCACCTTGAACAGATACAGGTAAGAAGGCTAGTATGTATATGTGTGTAAAGTACTTTTTAACGGAAAGTCTAAAAGCATAGTCGCAGGCCTTCTACAGTTAGAGCTGCTTGGTCTAATACTATTGGATGCAGTGCCTCACCTTAGCCAAAACTGAAAAGCCTTGGTACCTTTCTCTCTCTGCCTGGGACCCATATAGGTCTGTCTGTCTTGATTGCTGAGCCTCTAAGCTGTGGATTCTTTCTACTTCCCTCCCGATATTCAAGTATATGTGTTCTCCGACCTCTGTGTTCTAGATTGGAAAGAAGCTGGGAGAAGTAGCTTGCCATTTAACATGCATAAAGTCTCAGTCAAAAGGAAGGAATCTCTAAGAGCTGAATTTCAGTAACTATGATAGGATAATAGGGGTAGTATTTTGAGGCTCAATGGCTTTCCCCAAAACCCTCAAGTATAGCTTGCAGGCAGTTGCTTCTTTGGCTGTGGGCAAAGTTGACTCAGCCTCCCCCACGCTCTCTGGAACTTACCCCCTTTATTTTGCTTCCTGAGGGTCCATGGAATGTCTGACAGTTACTCGAGAGTGACAAAGACCCCTGCTTGGGCCTTGTGTCATGCCCAGTCTCCTGTGTCCCAGGTGTGGTCCCTTCTTCCTCCGCCAGAACCAGACGGCTGCCACAGGCACCTGGGCTCTTTGAAACCCCTGCACTGGCCACCCAGCTGAGGGACTCAGACACAACTGCCCCTTTTATGATGGGAGGCGAGTCAGTGCCTGGGACTGGAGTGAGTGATTGACTCAGTTCTTTGATTCAGTTCTCTACATTTGGCCCCAAAAGAAGGGAAGCCAGAGTCAGACCATCCTTGACCCTCATGTTAAAATCATTGTCCGATTTGGGCAAATGTTAATCCCAGCTCAGTTTGCCAACGGGAGCCCAGAATTGGCTTCCCTTTGACACATTCATCCTTGGCCTGTGGTCAGCTGAAAGAGGGATGAGCCTGAGACCCTGTTTTCCAACTGGCTGAACTACTAACAATCAAGTTATGGTTCCCCCCCTACGCTCCCCCCCTGCCCAAGCCTTAAAGAAGGAAGGGGCGAGTCACCCTTGCAGCAAGCTGAGGATTCATGCTTCCCTTCAGCAGGAGAGGAGGGCAGGATGGACCTGGGGAGTGGGGACAGGACAGGAAGCCGTGACTGTGACATGTCTTCCATGGTACCCATGCTTTCCAAGGGCTTGTGTATCTTATCAGGAGGGCTGTCAGACCAGTTCAAGCAGAGTAGCAAACACATTTCCTTTTTTGTTTTAAAAGTGTACTTTTAAAACTTTCAGATTGGGGATTTCCCTGGGGGTCCAGTGGTTGGGACTCTGTGCTTCCAATGCAGGGGGCACAGGTTGGATCCCTGCTCAGGGAACTGGGATCCCACCTGCTGCATGGTGTGGTCAAAATTTTTTTTTTTAAGAATTAAAACGTTAAGATTACTTTTATATACACGTGTATGTATTTATATGTAAACAATAAAAACTATCCTTATTATAAAACGTTTAAGTGCTAGTCGCTCAGTCGTGTCTGACTCTTTGGGACCCGATAGACTAAAGCCTACGAGGGTCTTCTGTCCATGGGATTTCCCAGGCAAGAATATTGAAGTGGGTTGCCATTTCCTTCTCCAGGGGATCTTCCCCACCCAGGGAAGATCTCCTGCATTGCAGGTGGATCGTTTACCAGCTGAACCATCAGGGAAGCCCCAAGCAATAATAAAAAGGACAGCTACCTGTCCATGGGGTCACAAAGAGTTGGACACGACTTAGCAAGTGGACAACAACAAAAAGAACACAGTGAAAATTTTCCCCATACTTATCCCTCCTCAGAGGTGATCACTGTTTGGTATGTATGTTAAATCCCCCTAGACTTCTTTTCTTTATGTGTAATATATTATGTTTGTTTGTTTGTTACAAAAGTGGAATAACTGAACAGTATTATGTGAGAGTAATTCCATGTGGGACATAACATAGTCCTCTCCTTTCTAACAGCTACCTAGTCTTCTTTTGTTTGAATTGACTTTATTTGTTTAACACATTGTCTATTGATGAGTTGGAGAAGGAAATGGCAACCCACTCCAGTATTCTTGCCTGGAGAATCCCAGGGACGGAGGAGCCTGGTGGGCTGCCATCTATGGGGTCGCACAGAGTCGAACATGACTGAAGTGACTTAACAGCAGCTGCTGCTACTGCTAAGTCACTGCTGCTGCTAAGTCACTGCTGCTGCTAAGTCACTGCTGCTGCTAAGTCACCGCTGCTGCTAAGTCGCTTCAGTCGTGTCCGACTCTGTGCGACCCCATAGATGGCAGCCCACCAGGCTCATCCGTCCCTGGGATTCTCCAGGCAAGAATACTGGAGTGGGTTGCCATTTCCTTCTCCATTAACAGCAGCAGCAGCAGCAATTAATGAGTAATTAGTTGCTTCTGATTTTAATCACTGTAAACACTCTCCAGCACTTGTTCCAACATTTCTGTATATAAATTCCCGAGGTGGAAGTGCTAAATTAAAAGATTTCAAAGCCAAATGTATATGGAATATATCCGTGCCAAGTGATGGATATTTTAATGAAATGAGATTCTTTTTTTCTTAATTTATTTATTTTTTAAGTGAAAATCACTCAGTTGTGTCCGACTCTTTGCAACCCCATGGACTATTCAGTCCATGGAATTCTCCAGGCCAGAATACAGGACTGGGTAGCCTTTCCCTTCTCCAGGGGATCTTCCCAACCCAGGGATTGAACCCAGGTCTCGCACATTGCAGGCGGGTTCTTTACCAGGAGAGCCACCAGGGAAGCCCAATTTATTTTTTAATTGAAGGATAATTGCTTTACAGAATTGTGTTGTCTTCTGTCAAACATACACATGAATCAGCCATAGGTATACATATATCCCCTCCCTTTCGAACCTCCCTCCCATTTCCCTCCCCATCCCACCCCTCTAGGCTGATACAGAGCCCCTGTTTGTGTTCCCTGAGACATACAGCAAATTCCCATTGGCTGTCTATTTTACATGATAATGTATGTTTCCATGTTACTCTCTCCATACATCTCACCCTCTTCTCCCCTCTCCCTGTGTCCGTAGGTCTGTTCTCTATGTCTGTTTCTCCATTGCTGCCCTGCAAACAAATTCTTTGGTACCATGTTTCTAGATTCCATATATGTGTGTTAGTATATGATATTTATTTTTCTCTTTATGACTTACTTCACTCTGTGTAATAGGCTCTAGGTTCATCCACTTCATTAGAAATGACTCAAATGTGTTCCTTTTTGTGGCTGAGTAATATTCCATTGTGTATATGTATAAAATGAGATTCTGATACTCAGTTTTTCAAAAATTGTAAAATAGTATTACCTCTCTCACCCTCATTCCCCACTGAATTTACTATGAATTTCTATTTAAGTTAGAAATTGTGTGATATATTCAAAGAGGCAATCTATTATTTTCAGTTTTGTTAAATTTTTCAAGGCAACATATTGAAATTAGAGTTTCTAAGAATTTTTCTATGGTTTGTAGATCGTCATCCAACAAATTGTCCCAATATTGTCTCTTGCTGTTGGTTTGTGTTCCGAAAATCTTGATCTCATATAACCACGAGTTCACATAATTGTGTAGGCTGAAACCTAGAATGGGCAGGGTGGGTTACACATAAGAGCCAGCCCAGGGAAATAATCCAAGGTGTCTTCCTCTTTCTCCATCACGTTGTTGTTCAGTCAGTAAGTCGTGTCTGATTCTTTGTGACCCCATGGACTGCAGCACACCAGGCTCCCTTGTCCTTCACGGTCTCCTGGAGTTTGCTCAAATTCATGTCCACTGAGTCAGTGATGCCATCCAACCATCTCATCCTCTGCCACCCCCTGTCCTCCTGCACTCAATCTTTCCCAGCATCAGGGTCTTTTCCAATGGGTCGGCTCTTCACACCAGGTGGCCAAAGTATTGGAGCTTCAGCATCAGTCCTTCCAATGAATATTCAGGGTTGATTTCCTTTAGGATTGACTGCTTTGATCTCCTTGTGGTCCAAGGGACTCTCAAGAGTCTTCTCCAGCACCACGGTTTGAAAGCATCAGTTCTTTGGTGCTCAGCCTTCTTTAAGCCCAACTTTCACATCCATACGTGAAAAAAACTACTGGAAAAAAACATAGTTTTGACTATATGGACCTTTGGTGGCAAAATGATGTCTCTACTTTTTAATCCTGTCTGTCTATGTCATAAGGGTTGGACTTGATTTAGCCCTAAGTTGTCTGCAAATCCACTTTGTACAACAGATAGGGTAACTATATATACAAAGTGGGACACTTGGAAAGTAAAAAAGAAGCACTAAAGATAAATTGTTTGTTTGTTTGTTTTATTTAAACACACCTCTCTTCATTTTTTCTTAAAGTACTCTTGAAAGTATTTACTTGAAAGGGAAAAGGACGGTATCAAATTTTAAATATAAAAATAATTTTTATAGTAGAATTGGTAATATCTAAGGATATGATCTACCATATTGTCTGGGTTGGAATATATTGTTTTCTACTTGTTTCTTGCTATTTTGCCATTAACAAACAAACAAAAAAATAAATTGCTAATTGCTATACAGCCAGCCAGCCTGTCCTGGGACCGTCCCTACAAACTGCCACCTGGCAAAGGGCTGGACATGCCCATCCATTCTTCCTGCAGGTCTAAGTGCACCGACCCAGAGGCATGATTCCGTGTCATCCCTCTGCCCCCAGCTTTTCTTAACTCCCACCTAGAGTAGAGACCTGAGTGCAGGGAAGGAGGAGGGGTCCGGTGGCTCACCCAGTGCTGCGTGTCAACTCCTTCCCACTAAACGAGTCAGAGGAGATGGGTACCACTCCCTACTGCTCACAGCTCACTGTGGAAGAAAATACAGCTGCCTTTTCCCAGCAGATTGGAACCATTAAAGCAGGACATTCTATAATTTTATGTGTGCTTCTCACGTCCCTGGGAAATACAGACTCAACCTCCCAGAAGACCGAGCAGAGGTATTTGTGGGAAATTGTGCCACAAATCAGGATTAAAACTGGCCTTGCATGGTCAGGAGAGAAGTTAGCTGGGGGAGAAGCCACAGAGCACTGATTCATTCGGTCACTGGGCAGGAGCATTGGGGCAGCCTGAGACGTAAGACCTACATCCCTGCAGCTGGAGAGGGACCAGTTTCTCAGGCACAGACTTGCTCAGAGCGGTGGCTGGGAAGACACGGACCACCAAAGCAGCATGCCGGGGTGCTGGGCTTCTCCCAGGGCAATGTCTCCAGCTCGCTGCAGGTCCAGAGGGATTTCTCCCCTCGCTGCTCTGAGCTGGAGGTGGGAGTCATTCAGATGTGAAATGAAGTGTGTGGTCAGCCAACCCCACATACAAGTCCCTGGCCGCCTGACATCCCTTCCATCTGGTCTGTTTCATCGTCTGTGTCTGTGACAATCAACAAACACACACAGCTCCCAGGACATCAAACAGGGACCAGTGCTCTGTTTACCCACCAGCTGAACTGATGCGTCTAACAGGATAGAAAAACATCAGAGAGGAGGGGCTTCTTGATGCTTCCCCAAGTGATGAGACTTGGCGATTCCGGCACCGCAGAGTCGGAGTCAAAAGAGGTTCCTGTTCCAGGCTCTCCTTTCACCTGCACGTAAGGAAGCCAAGATCCTTGACCCGGGACAGAGGGAAGAGTGACAGGGAAAAGAGTCAGGGTGCTTCTAGACACACACAGAGCCCGGGTTCAGGCTGCCTATTGACTGGAGAACAAGAGAGGAAGAAGACTGCTTTCAGGATGGGGAGACAGAACACCTGCCCAAGCCCCCAGGGCAGGGCCACAAGCTCCTCCTCACGTCCCTGAGATCTGGCCTCCATCCCCGACTGTCTGCAGAGACTTCATCCCGTTACTGATGGTGCGGCCACTGTACAGCTAGTTCACTGTTCTCGGTTTCTGAGCTTCCTAACGTACGTGACTCGCCTGACTCAGGTCACGGTCAATATAAAATTGCTATGGTGACATGTCTGCACCACCTGTAAAAAGGCTTGAATGCTTCTCTGAATAGTCACTCCTGGTATCCCACTGTTCTGGGACCCCCACGAGCAGATCCAGCCTTGAAAGGGTCAACAGTAAGGCCCTGGTGATTGACCGGGGCCGAGCCCCACCTTTGTGAAGCATTTTGAATAATGCCTCCTCCCCTGAGACACCACACCATCTGGGTTATGCTAATTGTCTCTGGAGAAGATCTCCTTCACTGATTCCTTTTCTTCTCATTCAACAAGCATTCACGCTGCACCCATAAAACACCAAGATCTGGTCCAGATAGACACTGTGGAGGAATAAAAAGAAGCCCAAGGCAGGTGTTCTGCCATCAGACCTCTCTGTCCAGTTTGAAGACCTAGATAAAGACACGTTGTAAAGAGCTCAGTCAAGAGAGAGTCACCCCCACAGCTCAGTTCCTCACTCTCTTCTTTGGCTTCACTTTCTCCCTGGGGAGAGCTTGTCCACACTCACTGGTTCTTCGGCTGCGTCCCCAGTTCTTCACCCCGCCAGTGTTGTTCTCTCGCCAGACTCTTAGATCTCTACCTCTGACTGCTTGCTCTATATGTTCCTCTTGAATATATCAGTTCATATCTTCCATCATGCACATGCCGGCTCAGTCATTCAGTTGTGTCTGACTCTGTAGACTGTGGACTGCAGCCTTCTAGGCTGCCCTGTCCATGGGATTCTGCAGGCAAGAACACTGGAGTGGGTTGCCATTTCCTACTCCAGGGGATCTTCCCCACCCAGAGATTGAACCCGCATCTCCTGCATTGGCAGGCAGATTCTTGACCACCGAGCCACCTGGGAAGCCCCTTCTATCATGGATCCTGTTTATACTCTGTGGAGAGCAAACCTTACCTCCGCGTTCTGATTCTAGAACGTCTCCAAGCCTCATCTGCCAGCCCTTCCATCCTCCTCTCCATGTTTCCTCATCACATGTCCCAAAGCGGCCGTCCCACCATCAGTCTCATGTCCAGGGCAGGATGTACTGTCCCCTTTTCTTCATGCTCTTGCCTCACCTGAACGACTCTCCCAACTAGTCCAAAGGGCCACCAGATTCTACGTCTTCTCTGAAGCAGTCCGTGACCCCTCTGACTCTCATTTCCTGCCCACTTCTAAATTCCTCCAGTTATATTTCTTTCATAACATTTACCACTGTGGTTTGAATTTAGTCCCTAAACCCCTCTCACATTGTGGCTTTTGTTAAACATGTTGTCAGGCATCCCCTGGACTTTTAAACTAATCTTTTGGTGTTGAACAGTTGTAATCTTTCATTGCCAGTGGTTGATTGGGTTTGCATCTTTTATCCCTAGCTCTAAGGCAGGGACCATTCCTACGTGTGTATTTCCCAGCAGCACCTCATGTGCTCAGCTCCTTGATTGATCTTGTGGATTAATTTCAAACCCATCCACACTGGTTCAGATTAGTTAAATAAAAATTGCCCATATCTCAATACTTAGCTAAATAAAACAGAGCACATTCCCAGGCATTACACAACTTCTGAGTACAAAACACCAAGCATAGATAGTAAACAAACAGAAATGGAGCCTCAGCTTACAAAGAGCCAGAAAACAGGGTGGGAGGGCAGGGGAGTCCGGGCGAGCAGGCCGTGCTAATGGGGTGGGTTCCTCCTAACTTTCACTTCTGGCTTCAAGGCTGAGCCCTGACTTTAATGAAAAGGGAAGGGGGTCAGCTTCTTTTCCAATTTCAAAACCAGTTTTTGCAGATTACACTGTAACAGTAACGATATGTTTGAGAGGTTTTACAGCTTTACCACACTTGCAGACAATTGAGGCTGGGTCTGCAGGTGACTCAGATGGTATAGAAACTGCCTGCAATGCAGGAGGCCCAGGTTCAATTCCTAGGTTGTGGAAGATCCCCTGGAGAAGGGAATGGCTCCCCACTCCAGTATTCTTGCCTGGAGAATTCCATGGACAGAGGAGCCTGGCGAACTACAGTCCATGGGGTCGCGGAGAGTTGGACACAACTGAGTGACTAACGCTTTCTGCAGCCCTGCAGATGAGTTGAGGAGGTTGTATTGTCATTATTAATATCAATATCATAACAAAGTCCTGTATTTTTACTTGTATTATTTGGCAGGGTTAACTTCAGTTCATAACAACAGAAGCTGTGTTGAGCTTCTCACAGGACACGCACTGTGCCCACTGCTTTCCAGGTGCCATCTCGGGTAAGCCTTTCAAAGCAGGAGCTGTTCCTGTCACCACTTCACAGAAGAGAGAACCAAGGCTGAGCAAAATAACTGGCCCAAGGTCCCATGACTCTCAAGCGGCAGAGCTGGAGTTTGAATCTGGGGCTGTGTGCTTCCAAACCCTTTGCTTTTAACCCCCATGATACACCATCTTTCAGGCTCCTTCCCAGAACTGGGAGTGGGGTGGGAGCGGCTCCAGTCCCCGGCTCCCTCTCTGGGCTCGGGGAGCCACGGTGCTGGCCCCCGGCAAAGGGGATGGGAGATGACGTCTCCCTCCAAGATTGCTGCCTTTTGTCCAAATGTGCTGGCCGGGAGCCAGGCTGGAAACTCTCTGCTCATGGAAAGAAAGAGAACAGAAGCCAGCAAAAAGAGGGTGGGAAAGGGTCTGAGGGGGGAGGAAGGGAAGAGGAGGGCCGGAAGGCAAGAGGGAGAGGAGGTGGGGAGTGAGGCGTTTGGGGCAGCACAGCTGGAGCCGCGGAGGGCTGCCCGAAGGAAATAAAGCATGGCCTTCTGTGCATCCCCTCCAAGTGGCTACTTCTGGTGTGGTGTGAGCGGCCGGGTACCCAGGGGCCAGGATACAGGACAGAGCCCAACAGGGGCCCTCCTCCCCGCCTCAGTACTACTGATCAATGCGTTGAGTGATAGTCGCTCAGTTATGTCTGACTCTTTGCAACCCCATGGACTGCATCCCACTAGGCTCCTCTGTCCATGGAATTCTCCAGGCAAGAATACTGGAGTGGGTTGCCACGCCCTCCAGGAGATCTTCCAGACCCGGGATTAAACCCAGGTCTCCTGCATTGCAGGTGATTTCTGTACTGTCTGAGCCACCAGGGAAGCCCCACTATCAGTGAGGCCAGGTTAAAATGAACATGAGGAAACCCTTCAGAGGGAAAAATAAATCCCAAAATGGCAGCTCGAGGGCTGCCTCTGGAAGTGGATGGGATGGCCAGGCAGTGCCCTGTGGCCAGGGTGTGCTTGGAGAGGAGGGAGAGAGTGAATAAAACCCAATCAAAACAATTCCCTGAGTATTTAGTCTGTATCCAGGAGGGGAAGGCCTATAACCTGCTCCCAAAGCTCTCAACTTGGCGTTAGGCACCCGGACTTGAATCTGACCACCTGGATTCATTTGGCATCCATGTGGCCTTGAGGAAAGTTCCTCTCTCCAGGCCTTGCTTCCCACATCTGTAAAGGTGAGGCAACTGCAGGGTGGGTGTGAGGAGCTGGTGAAGCAATCTGTGTGGGATCTTGCCTAGAAAACAGTCAGCGTTTGCTAAGTGTTCATCATTCATTCATCGTTGCAGTTTAATCTACAGTGTCAACCATGACTACACGAGATCCTGAATCAAACATGTAAGCAACAATTGAAGCCAGCCATGAAGGAGATACCACGTGGTTATGCACGCTTATTAGGGTTACCAAGTGTAGATAAGTTAAAAAACACCCAGAGAAATTCAGAGGACAGGGGGAAGAACTTCAATTTGGGGTTTGGCCAGGGCTAACCCCAGAAAGAAGAAAAGAAGGATATGTAATTAGTAGACCCAGATTCCCCTGGAATAACTTCTCTATAGAAATGTGTGTGTGAGAGCTAAAGTCGCTTAGTCATGTCCAACTCTTTGTGACCCCATGGACTGTAGTCCACCAGGCTCCTCATCCATGGGATTTTCCAGGCAAAAATACTAGAGTGGGTTGCCATGCCCTCCTCCAGGGGATCTTCCTGACCCAGGGACTGAACCCATGTCTCTTAAGTCTCCTGCATTGGCAGGCTGGTTCTTTACCAGTAGCACCACCTGGGATTTTGGGCTTCCTTTATAGCTCAGTTGGTAAAGAATCTGCCTGCAGTGCAGGATTCAATTCCTGGGTTAGGAAGATCCCCTGGAGAAGGAAATGGCAACCCACTGTAGTATACTTGCCTGGAGAATCCCATGGATAGAGGAGCCTGGCAGGCCACGGAGTAGCAAGAGTTGGACTCGACTTAGCGACTAAACCACCACCACCACCTAGGAAGCCCCCTTATAGAAATGTGAATCTATACATTTTTCTGGGAAAGAGAAAGGAGCATGGAGGAGGTGAATGAGTCCCACATGGGGTGACAGGAGCCTTGAGTCCTGTTCTTGCCTCTGCCACCCCCCAAACAAGTGACTGAGGCTAGATGAGCCACAAAATCCTGGCCCACAGTGTGGTCATTTCTAGCCCTTCTTACCTGCTACCGTCCTCTGTTCATATTAAGGAGCCTCTTCATGCCAGGGGCTTTTCTAGTGTTGTTATGTATCTTTATCCCCCCTTTCCTCTTTGAATTTCCACACTAGACTGAGGACTGTAAGAAGCACTGTCATTTGCAGGCTGGGTTCCCAGTGACTGATGGGGGTCACAAGGGGAGAGCTGCTGAGGCCAGGAGGAGGATGTGGAAGGCTGGGTCAACCAGTGCAGGCGTCATTCCCAACAGGGTCCTGGGAGAGGGGCTCAGCATTTCCTGAAGGGAAATGACTCCCATAAATAGACAGAGGGATGGGAAAAGGACTGGTCCGTCCCTTTCCTACTGTCAACTCAGCTCTTCTTCTGGTGTGCAGACAAAGCAGCCTCTCTAAATGTTTTTCATTTGGACGTGTCCCTGCCAGTGTGTGTGGGAGAGATGTGAGACCTGCTTTCTTGTATACTGTAGATCCAAAATAAGAACCAAAGAAGGCATGGATTCCTTTATTTGTTCATTTACCCACAGTGACCTCTCATTGGTCCACTCCAATGTAAGGCCAGAGTTTTTTCAGTGAGGTTTTATTAAGAAGGAAAGAAGGAAACTGTAGGCCTTCTGATACCATGTCCTATTTAAAACTTCATCCTAGAGTCCAGCAGATCCTCTTGTATCAATGCTTATAATATGTTGTTCAGGTCCCTAGAAAGATTAGGTCTCATGGCATGGCTTTACTAAGGCTTTGATTCCATTATATTAATTATATTGTCATTTTTTAATTTTTTTTTAAAGTTATTTTACCCATCTGATTTAAAAAAATGAACTAAGGCTTCAGATGTTCTCAACACCTTCAGTGATGCGTACCTCCCCCCCCCCCGCCCCACCCAGGAAGAGGAAGGAACTTCTTGACTCTCAATAGTGTAACGGGAATGATAAGATCACAGGCAACTTCTGTGCCAGGCTGGAGGCAAACCTAATGGGGGTTTGGTTTCCTTAGTAGCTGCAGTTGGCTCAGCTTCAGCCATATGGGTGCAGATTCATGTTTAAAACTCACATGCACGCTAGCTTTCTTTTTTTGTTTCGGGAAAGTACTTGAACATAGATTGAACATGACATTGTGTTAGTGGGGATTCTTTTGGTTGCTTAAGCAAGCAAGGGTATGAAGATATCTTGGTGAACTCGTGGGCAGGAATGCAGCTTGGCCCCGAGAGTGGATTGGGCTGAGGGAGTGCAGAGCCCTCTTTCTGCGGGTATCATGCCCAGCTCCCTCTGCTCCTTGGTCTGCAGGGTGGAAATGGCTGCCTCACAGCGCCATGTTTCCGTGTTCTGGCCATACACATGGACGCAACTCCCTGGCAGCGGAACGTGATTGGCCCGACTTTCAGCTAGGCCTCCTCTAGAGCCAATCAGCTGTGGCTAGGGGTGGGATCATCATTCAAACATGGCTGCCCGGGTCGCTGTGGCCTCCGTGGAGGAGGGAAGGGGCGGTTTGCAGGAAAGTGGCTGCTTTGTGAGGTAGGCAAGCACCAGTGCATGCTTGTGAGATCTACTACCCAGTTATATTTCTGTAACCCTAATGTGTTCATTTGTCTTAACCGTTGAACTCATAAGAATCCTGGTTCCTCAGATTCACTTGCTACTTGGCTAGAGCTAGTGCTTGTGAAGGAGGTAACGGTGTACTAGAGTGAGGGCTTTGGGGCTACACACCTCTCTTAAAATCCCAAGGATACTATTACAACTTCTTAATATGTACCTGGTACATGCTTGCCAGATGCTTAGTGTCTCTGTCTCCCTCCACCCCTACCCACTCTTCTTCCTTCCCCATTCCTCTTCCCTCCCTTCCTTCCTCCTCTCTTTCTTTTTAAAATAACAGTCTTATTGAGGTATAATTCACATACCATAAAAATTCATCCATTTAAAGTGTATAATTTAATGATTTTTAGTATATTCACAGGCTGTGCAACCATCACCAATCAATCTTAGAATATTTTTGTCACTTGGACAAAGAAACCCAATACCCCTTAGCCACTACTCCCAACCCCAGCTCCATCTGCCTCAGCCCTAAGCAACCACTAATTTACTTTTGTCTCTGTATATACCTCTGTTCTAGGTATCTTATATAAATGGACATATACAATATGTGGCCTTTTGTGATTGGCTTCTATTCCTTTAGCTTAGTGTCTTACTACATGTCTCCTATCCATGTTGTAGCATATGTCAGTACTTCATTCCTTTGATGGCTGGATATTATTTCATTGTATGGGTGTACCACATTTTGTTTGTTCATCAGTTGATGGCACTTTATGTGTGTATCTACTTTATGGCTGTTAAAAATAATGTGCTCCGAATATTAATATACAAGGACATATGTGGATGTATATTTTAATTTATGTGTATGTGCATTTGTGTGTGTGTGCATGCACACACTCAGTCATAGTCCAACTCTTTGCAACCCCATTGGCTGTAGCCCGCTGTGCTCCTCTGTCCATAGAATTCTCCAGGCAAGAATACTGGAGTGAGTTGCCATTTCCTTCTCCAGGGGATCTTCCCAAGTCAGGGATCAAACCTGTGTCTCCAGCATCTCCTGCATTGACAGGCAGATTCTTTATCACTAGTGCCACCTGGGAAGCCCTCATTTCTCTTGGGAGATGCGTTATTTCTATGATTATGTTGGTTAAGTACTTAATGCATTGCCTGACTGATCACAGGACATAACAGCGTTCATTTCCTGACCCTGACCTTCCCAAAGGTTATGAATGAAAGCTATTTCCTGCTTACTGCCCTGAAAGAAGAGGGGTCAGGCCTTCAGGTTACTGTCCCCAGGGGTACTAGCACCACTGAGTAGCAGATTCTCGCATCAGACTTGTGAGAGATGTTGATGGGGTGGTTCTGATTGAAGGTACTAAGAGAGCAGATAACAAGGTTTGGAGGAGAAATATAAAATTTGGAGTAGAAAGATACAAATCATAAGATTCTCTGTTCTGCTACTTAAACACTGTGATCCTGGGCCAGTTGCTGAAGCTTAATCTTCTCTTCAAAATAAGCCTAACAAGAATTACACCGGAAAATTGGGAGGAGGGCAGGGGCTTATATATGTTATAATGTGCTTATGATGTGAAAATCAGGTGCTGTATGAATGTATGATAAAGTCTAGGAGGGGAAAAGTCAAAATTTTGAAACTGCATTCAAATCATAGCAGGTTCAGAGGAGCTCTTGAGGGGCGGTGGTCAGATCCTTCAGGGGCTGCTGTCAACCCCTCAGGGCTGCAGGCCCTCTGTGGAACTAGCTCTTGCCTGCAGCTGGATTCTGGCTCTGAGAAAGACCCGAGTCATCCTCAGTTTACCAGGACCACAGGCACATCAGATCTGCAGTGTGATCTTAACTTGAACACCTTTGGGCCGGTCAGTTATTCCCCCATTTATGAGAAAGTCCATCTTTGCCCTAGTGATTTAAGATACCCCCTTGATCATATATAGAGTCCTGTGATTATTTGGAGGACTTCCTTGTAGCTCAAATGGTAAAGAATCTGCCTGCGATGCAGGAGACCCGAGTTCCATCCCTGGATTGGGAAGATCCTCTGGAGAAGAGAATGGCAATCCACTCCAGTATTCTTGCCTGGAGAATTCCATGGACAGAGAAGCCTGGTGGGCTACAGTTCGTGGGGTCGCAAAGTGTTAGACACGACTGAGTGACTAACACACACACACATGAGTACTTAGGTCTATGTCTAGACTGTCTGTTCTATCAGTCTATTTATCTATTCTTATGGCAGTACCATCCTGTTTTAATTGTAGAGGCTTTACAGTATGTGTGAATATCTCGTAGGGCCAGTCACCTCTGCTCTTCAGTTTTTTTATTTTCTTGTGTTTTCCTAGCTCTTCTTGCATATTTGGTAATTTGGTTTTAAAGAGTTCAGTGTCCTCCTGAGAGGTCCTGGTGGAGGGTCAGAAGTGAGTTGGGGTTGAGTTGTCTTTTGGACCTGGGTATGCTGACTTACTTCAGTAAACTGGTTTTGTAAGATTCTATTTCCTTTTAGATTCATAAGCACGGAAGGCTTCTAGTGGCTGGATAGCACTCATATTCCCTGGAGCTCCAAAAGAGCAATTCAGAACACTCTTTAATTGAAGGAGAATATTAAAACTTGGTGAATTTAGATAAAAGAGTACATGAGTTTTCTGTACTGTTCTTGCAGCTGTTCTGTAAACTTGAAATGCTTTTGAAATTAAAAAAAAAATTAATGTTGTCCTGCTTCCGGTAACATTTGGTAAAAACTTTCAGAAACCTGTACAAGTTGTGTTCAGACCCTGCCTTAGTTCCCATTTCGATTGACTCCTGCGAGGAAATCTAGCACATGCGTTAGGTGTCATTCCTTAAAGAATCAGTGCTGCTTTTCATTTAGTGGCTTGTCCTTCCTTAAACATTTAGCCATTTGAAGATTATGCAGACCTCTGTGCTTTTCACCCATGCACCCCAAAGGAAATTCAGCCTACCCTCTAAGCCCAGATACACAAAGGAACCTGCTGTCACCTGTTTTGTTTATATCATGTTTTGTATTAGAGACATTTGTTTGCATCTTTTTCTATCAGCTTTTTTGAGATTTAATTGACATCTAACATTGTGTACTAGGGGCTTCCCTAGTAGCTCAGATGGTAAAGCATCCACCTGCAATGCAGGAGACCTGAGTTCGATCCCTGGATTAGGAAGATCCCCTGGAGAAGGAAATGGCAACCCGCTCCAGTATTCTTGCCTGGAGAATTCCATGGATAGAGGAGCCTGGTGGGCTGCAGTCCATGAGGTTGCAAAGAGTTGGACACAACTGAGTGACTAACACATACATTGTATAAGTTTAAAGTATATACTCAATGGTTCAATATATGTATATGATGTAAAATGACTACCATATTCGGTTAGTTAACACATCCATGACCTCACACAGGTAACTTTTTTTGTTTGTGTTGAGAAAACATTAAAGATCTACTCTTCTCTTAGTAACTTCCAAGTGTATAATACAGTATTAGCATGTGAATGACATGGCATTCACAGGATGAGGATGAAAGCTCTCAGAGGGCAAGAAAAATGATTTATTTCACATTTCCCCTAGTTTCACTTAGTTCCCTGTGGGAAGTAAACACTAATAATTTGAAGAATGAATTACTGAGTAATTTCCCTAATAGCCATAGGTCCCCATATAATCTCTTTGAACCCACTGAAAGAATGGGTTCTGTACTAGGAAGTGGTTACTGGAGACCAGGATCCAAGTCTTGGTGGTCACTAAGGGAAAGGAGGTAATGAGAATAAAGTACCACTTATCCTTCTGTTCAGGAGATACTGTGGCAAAGCCAAACAAGTAATGAAGTGATGGGCTCAGCTGAGACCCATGCCCTGCAGTTGTGGTTGTGGCTGAAAAGCAACTGTGTGGCCTGTTGGGAGCACCAGGGCAGACCCAGACACCCGCAGATAACGGCAGAGTTTACATTTTTCCCCTGTTATTTACAATAGTGATAATGTTGTTGTTTAGGCACTAATTCGAGTCCGATTTTTGCGACCCCATTGACTGTAACCCGCCAGGCTCCTCTGTCCATGGGATTTCCCAGGCAAGAATACTGGAGTGGGTTGCCATTTCCTTCTCCAGGGCATCTTCCCAACCCAGGGATTGAACCCATGTCTCCTGCATTGGCAGGCAGTTTCTTTACCACTGAGCCACCTGGGAAGCCAATAGTGACAATAATGCATGTGTGAGCTCAGTCGCTCTGTCTTGTCCAACTCTTTGCGACCCCATGAACTGTAGTCCGCCAGGCTCCTCTGTCATGGAATTTTCCAGGCAAGAATGCTGGAGTGGGTTGCCATTTCCTCCTCCAGGGGATCTTCCTGACCCAGGGATCAAACCTGCATCTCCTGAGTTTCTTGCATTGCAGGTGGATTCTTTACTTCATGAGCCATCTGGGAACCCCCATGATAATGCATGTTTATTACCAAAACATTGGAGATACATTTTTTTGTTGAAAATATAGATAAGTGAAAAGAAAACAAATTATTCAAAGTTTCTTCACTGATGATAGCTACTGTTAATCCTTTGTTTTATTTCCTTCCAGTCATATTCTTACATGTGAGATTTTGAATAGGAATTGATTTCTTGTCCCCCCGCCACTCCCTTTAAAAACGTGTTTTATTCATATTGTATGCAAGCTTTTGGATCTTGTTCCTTTTGGCTAACATCACAATATGAACATTTTTTTCCATTTAGTAATAGTCTTTTTTTTCTTTAGCTTAATTTACTTTTTAAAAATAACAGCTTTATTGAGATATAATTCACATATAGTTCAATTTACCCATTTAAAGTGTACACTTTAATGGTTTTTTGTGTGTTCACAGAGTTATGCAACCATTATCACAGTCAATTTTAGAATATTTTCATCAGTCCAGAAAGAAACTCCATACTTGTTAGCAGTCACTCCCCTTTTTTCTCACTCACCCACTTTGGGCCTAGGCAACCACTAATCTACTTTCTATCTCTATAGAATTGTAGTAGTCTTAAACATAATTTAATTTGCTTCATAACATTTCATTGAATATATTATAGTTTATCATTACATTGCTTGACACTTGAGTTATTTGTAGTTTTCAGTATTTTAAATAATATAGCCATGAACATTTATGCGTACATTTTTCCATATACAGGATTATGCTTTAGGTAGACTCCCAAAGTACAGAAATGTATAATCACAGAACCATGAAAAGAGAGGCCCACAAAAAAACCTTCAGTCTCCCTCCCAGCTCACCCAGTAAGTATTTATTAAATTCAGCATGGTGTAAAAGGATAAAGCAGTTGCTGATCTCGAAGAGCTTAACAGCACCCAGAATAATGAGCTAGAGTCTAACTCACATCTGGTTTAGGTAATGTAATATGAGGCCACGGAGATACTGTCTAAGGAGCACCAGACTAGGGCTTAAAACATAGACTCACTCCTGGTTCTGACACTTAAGAGCTGCTGTATGAACTTAAACAAATGACAGCTTCTCTCAGCTTGATTTCCTTATCAGAAAAATGGTAGGAGCATTGACTTTGACTTCTGTAGAGGTTAGAAATAAGAAGTGGCTTCTGGCCTAGCCAAACACAGAAGGAAGAGCAAGTTTAATTGTTTGGGAGCTGAAAGAAGTTAGAACCTAACTCTTCCCATTTTGGTGACTGTAATACCTAAAAGCAAAAAGGAGTGTACTTTTTCATTTAAAAGAAAACTACATATCTGAATCCAGATTTTAAACCATATTTTGGCAGCATTAGCATATTTTATAACTGTCATAACTCCTACTGTTACGGTTTATGGCAAACTCACACTAACTTTTTCTAGACAGGTGACATGAGTAGTAATGAAGCCTTAATTCGAGAGGGCTGACACCACTAAAACCTTATATGCACAGTAGTTTAGTGTTCATAGGCAAAATGGCCACCTAATTGTACTTTTTTGCTTTTTATCCCCCACACAATGGTGAAGCCAAAGGCAACATATGGAAGTATTTCCACATTGTAAGTGAGTGAGGAGAAATGCATGATTTGCAAATATTGTCAAGTGAAAAATGTGTTTCCATCCTACTAAGGTGGCCAAATACATCTCTGTATGTAAGAATGTTCTGCAGATGTGAAAAACTCCTTCCCGGGTTTACTAAAAGTGAGAACAGTAAACATCTTTTGCTATCTCAGGCCTCAAAAGCATCACAAAGTGTGGTCCAGTATACAGGCTCAAGCCACAAATTCCCCTTGGTTTCATTTGTCACGAAACGGACCCGCAAAACGTGTGGGTCAAGAAAATACTGATCAAGTTGTTCAAAGTAAATATTAGTGTCAGTAACTGGGTATTCGTACACATAGAAAGTCTTAAATTACTCAGATCTTGCCCTTGGTCTTGAGGCCACCCCTTAGAGTGAAAACACGCCTTGTTGACGCCTGCCTGTATAGGGAAGATCTATGAAAGAGCATCTTGGAGCATTTACACCTGGGCTCGAGGGACAGGAGCAACTTGCTGTGTGCTGATAATGCCTCCATCAGATTTCAGAGATGCTCTGAAAAACAAGAGCAAACAGACACACTGGAGTAAAAGGCTTCCTTACAAAGGAGAGGGCAAAGGAGAGTAGATCTGTTGCTGACTGACAGTGCTAGTGACTGGAAAATAAACTCCAGGGTTCAACTCTAAGCCTATGAATTCCCCAGGAAACTTATAAATGCGGAGTCCTAGGCCCTATTCTAGCAGTCTGATTCTTTCAGTCTGGGTGGGGCTAGGACTCCTCACTTTTAGCAGCTGTCCCTGCTGATTAAAAAAATAATAATAACAGCCTTATTGAGATATAATTCACATACCATGAAATTCATCCCTTTAAAATACACAGTTGTGTTTTTAGCATATTAACTATTTATTGCAACCATCACCACTATCTAATTTCAGAACATTTTGATTACTCTCCTCCCCCTGAAAATCCATGCCTATTAGTCATTCCCCCACTCCCCCTTCACACAGCCCCTGGCAACACTAATCTTCTTTCCATCTCGATGGATTTATCTGTTCTGCACACTTCATGTAGATGCAATCATACAACATTTCTTTTGTGTCTGGCTTTTTTCCACTTAGTATGTTTTTAAGGTTCATCCATGTTGTAGCATGTAATAGTCCTTCATTTTTTTAATGGCTGAATAATACTCCATTGGAGGAGGAAATGGCAACCCACTCCAATATTCTTGCCTGGAGAATCCCATGGAGCCTGGCGGGCTACGGACCATAGGGTCACAGAGAGTCAGAAACGACTGAAGCAACTGAGCAATACTCCATTGTATGGCTCGACCACATTTGTTTATCCAGTCATCTGGTAAGTGTAAGAAGATGGTATATGTGTTCGCTCATTCAACAAACATTCCTTGAATAGTCTTAATTTGGGGGAATCTTTGGGACTCAAAGCAGAACTCCTAGAAATAGGAAGACTTTGGTTCATAGAAAAGCCATTACCTTGGCTTTACCTGGTGTGTGTGCTGAGGACCTGGTGTCTGGTCATGGTGTGAGGCACGGTTTAAGCATTTGGTTCAAGAATGCAGACTGTGATTTTGCCAAATAATGGCCCCTGGGTGTGGTTTTGAGGCAGCATGTAGGCTTTGATTTCGGTTATTCCTCATCTACTTCAGAATACCCCATCTTCTTCCAAATATGAAAAAAAAAATTGCTTTTTTTTTTTTCGGTGAAAATACTCCCCGCCAAAAAAGCTGTTATGTAAAGAACCAGAGCAGCCTGTTTTAATTTTAAAAATTATTTTTGTTTGCTTGAAGATAATGAAAATGAAGCATCAAGAGGCTCAGGAATGGGCTTAACTAAGCAGTTAGATGCAGCAAGAGTTGTATTATGTGATTGTGTGTGTGTGTTTTCCCTTCTCAACATATTTTCTGAATGCAGAAAATACCTTCTGGGTATGCTGGCTAATAAGAAAAATGCTCAGGGAGTTCCCTGGTGGCCCAGTGGTTAGGATTCTGGGCTTTCTGCTGTGGCCTGGGTTCAATCTCTGGTCAGGGAACTGAGATCCCACAAACTGCTTGGTTAAAAAAAAAATAAGAAAGCTCAGTTGAGAAAATAACTATTTTTGTTCTGCTGTAATTGTTATAGTTTCTTCTCAGTTCTGTTGCCTGCTCTTTATAAGCTGATAAAACTAAGTTATTAGAATCATTAAAGCTGAAGAGCTTGTTTTATTTCCAACAGAAATAAAAACCACTGAAAATTTAGTTTCATTAGTATGATATCATTTATGATATAAACTGTACTTTTCACTCCGTATCTCAAGTCTATTTTATGAATCAAGTTATATATATATGTTTACTTATATTTCGGAACCAACATACTAGCCTTTGAACACTAAAGGCACTGGAAAATTACTGTTATATATATTTTATTCCTCACTTCACCTCCTCTGTTGCCCAAATTAATTTTTTTCCTTTGAATATCCCTGTACTGTATTTTCAGTTGAGATATAATTCACATGAAGTTCACCATTTAAAAGTACACAATTTAGGGACTTCCCTGGTGGTGCAGTGGTTAGGACTCCGCACTTCCACTAGTGTGGGGGAAGCTTTGATCCCTGATTAGAGAACTAGGGTTTCACATACTGCCTGGCGTAGCCAAAAAATTGAAAAGGTAAAAGTGCACAGTTTAGTGATTTGTGATGTATTCGCAGTGTTCTGCAGCTATCGTTGTTACTGTCTCTTTTCAGATCACTTCCATTGGCCCCAGAAGAAACCTTTTCCTATTAGCAATCATCCCAATTCCCCCTTCCCTCCGTGGATTTACCTATTCTGGTCATTTCATATAAATAGAGTCATGCAATATTCCTTTTGTATCTGGCTTTTTTCACTTAGTATGTTTTCAAGGTTCAGCCATGCTGTAGCATGTAGCATGTAGCATGTAATGACCTTTTATTCCTCTTAACACTGAACTGAATAACATACTGTGTGGCTAGACCACATTCTGTTTGTTTATCCATTCATCAGTTGATCGACATTTCTAGATTTCAATTTTTATTTAAATCACTGTTTTTATAAGATTTGGGGAGGGGACTTCCCTGGTGGTCCAGGGGCTGAGAGTCCGAGCTCCCACTGCAAGGGGTCTGGATTTGATCCCTGGTCAGGGAACTAGATCTCTCATGCCACAACTAAAGACCAAAGATCCCACACAACTAAGACTCGGTGCAGCCAAGTAAATTAAATATTTTTTAAAAAGAAAGATTTAGGGAGAAGCAGTTTTTCCTCCCTTCACTCTCACCCCATCTCCCTGTGACTTAAACATGTCCAGATTTTTTTTTATAGCAGTCTCTGAACCAGTACAATCCAAACTTCTTTTTCTAAATGACTTTGATAGCAAAATTTCTATCGACCATATATTACTATCATCTCCCTGTTCCCAACATCAAAACCCTACCAGAGCTAAAAGGAAGAAGGTTATTACTGTTGGGTGATATCAACAATCAGTAGCATCCTATTTAATTTTTAAATATCACAAATGGATGATTAATTAATGCTCAGAAGAAAATACGAGCAGTGCTTCATTGTAAGAGGCCAGGCCTCGGACCACGAGCAGCGGTCTTCTTGGGCTCCTGGTGTTGAAGACGGTGCTGGCTCCAGCAGGTGGATTTCCCAGCTGCCGTCGCTGTTCCTTCGGTGGCAGTGCACGACGGAGAGCAGCAGGTGTGGGCGGGCTCTAAAGGAGTCAGCATCTGCCAGCCAGGGGCCCCTCGCTTCTTTTCACACAGGGCTGCTCCCCTCCCTGCTCAGGCACCCTCGGGTTCTCCTGTAAGAACTGCACTCAGGGAAAGATCTGATAAGTCAACTGCTTCCTTCCTGTTTGTGGAAAAACACTTTACATCTCTTTGAAAATCTTGATCCTTTTTTGGGGAAATACTTGTTTTTAAATTAGTGATCTCACAGTTAGTACTCCAATCCCCCTTCAAAAAAGTGTTTTCAGAGATCAGGCTTGAATTTTAAGCCTTAGTGGGTAAACTTAAAGGGGTCACAAAATAATATAGCATTTTGATCGTCAGTCTGGAGCAGTTAAAATTTTCTGTGGGCTTTTGAAGCTGTTTAGAAATGTCTCACTATACTTGCTCTTTTTCTCTCGAAAAAGTAAAGGTAATTCAGAGAAGTAATTAGGAGTAACAGGATGAGACATTTGAAGGGAGTTCCTAACAGATTAAAAGCTTAGAAGACTCTCCCACCACCTCTTAACTTCACCTGAGCCCTCCAATCAACTTGACATTGAGCCCAAAGAGAAACAGGAATCAAGAACAGATTTTACAGTATTCACTTTAGCAAGGAGAAAAACAGGATTCAGTTATGGACTAGATTGATAAATATAATTAGCTATAGATGTTGGCATTTGAAAAAATATCTTCTTCAATTTGTAAAACAATTTAAAAACTTCTGGAAATGTTCGTATGTGCAAAACACATGAACCTTCATGTGCCCATCACCTAGCTTTAAAATTTTGTGTGACATTTTATTCTAAAATTATTGGTAGTAATTAAGCTCATCTAGTGAGTGGGAAGTTCTATATTTTTGTGGCAGTTGAATGAGAAAATGTATTACTAGTCATGCATTCATAATACCTACTGCAAACCAGCCTGTTTAGATCACAAGGCCAAATTACCTAGCAAGAAATAAAAGAAACTTTGGATTGTGTAAAAATCACCCAAGGCCTTTGACTTACCATATTTATGGTTTTGTTGTTTGTTTGTTTTGGCTGTGATGGGAGGCTTGTGGGATCTTACTAATAGTTCCTCCAACCGGGGATCAAACTCGGGTCTCAGCAGTGAAAGCTCCAAGTCCTAACCTCTGGACCACCAGGGAATTCCTTGATTTACCATATTTAAATGCAGGTTTCAGGCTGGCCCCAGACAGTTGGTTTTGGTACATTGGGTTGGTGCCCAGGAATCTACATGTCTGACAAAGGTTCCCAGTTTGACTAGATCAGATCCTCAGTGGACCACACTTTGAAAAACAGCTCCATCTTGCAATCCCAGACCTATAACGTGATAGAGAAGTTTGTCTTGGTAACTTAAGTCACAGAGTACTCCCACCTAGCAAATTAGGCTAGGTTTGTCACCTAATTAATGACCTTGAAACATCAGAAACAAAAGGCAAGCGTCAAAGTTTTGTTTGAGCAGCGTTTTCCATTCTCCTATGAATTCAGAAGTGTTGGTGAGCTGGTTGCTGAGTGTGCTCTGGGGTCTGTGCCCCGCTCAGTTCCAGCCCCTTAAGCCCACTTGAACTTGCTTCTCAGATGAGGGTATCAGCAGTGTCTCTGGAGACTGGTTTTTGAGCTGGAAGTTATTATTGCCTGATGGGAATCAAGTTCACTTAAGTCCCGTCTTTTTCAAGTGTGTCTCTGGATCTTTAACCTTAAAGTTCATACATGGTTCTCTGTGCAGTAGACACAGTGGGCTTTGTGCTTTTTGAAAAAGCTGTGGCTTCCTGGGAACTTCAGAGAAACCGTTCTCTTTGGGGAGAAGGGGGTTTGTGGTCTGATGGTGACCCAAGCACAGGCCTGGTGCTCTCTCCCCAGGGGCAGATGCCATGCCTTACTCATCTGTGAACCCCCACAGCATGTGGCACAGGGCCTGGCACCTATTCCTAGTGCCTGTGAGAGGGTGCCAGCCTGAAAGAAGAGGGTGGGTGGCGAGAGTTGCTGCTCACGTGGAACAAGGCTCCGTTGCTGGGGGCTTGGTCTGTGTGGAGGCGGAGTGCCGACACACGGAGGGCAGTGGGGAGTGGCTGTTATCCTGAGTCCGATGGGACCTCTGCCAGAAGCAGGACAGAAGAGCAGTGTCTGTCAGCCCAGCGGAGTGGAGAGGCTCCGGAAGCTTTGCAACATCATGAGAGGGGCACTGAGTTCCTTCCTGCCCCCCCAAAGGCCTCTCAGGACTCACCTTTCTAACGGGAAGAGAGCCCTGGAGACCAGCTTCTTTTAAGAACTGAGCTCGCTTTCAGCACTGACATATGCCAAAATGCATGGTGCCACTCTCTGGGAAAGGGGGCAGCTGGGTTCCCTGCACACCCAGGCCCAACCTCCGTCCTCCTCCCCAAACACATGGTTTCTCTTGATGTTTTCTGGGCTCACCATTTCCTAACCTCCCTCTTTTTAATTTGTTGCCCATGTCCATTCTTTGTCTTTCTCCCTCTAGACTTCCTCTCCTCATTCGTAAGAGTTATATGCATGTCTTAAAGCCTGGCCTTTTGGTTTCTTGGAGGAAGGGGGTACCTAGGCTGGGCCTTGGGGAGCCACGCTGTCACCTGGCAGGTAAACCATCCTGGGAAAGGGGATAGGAATCTTGGAAATGTGAGAAGGAGCTGGGAGCGGGATTCCTGGGAGGTTCAGTTAGGCCTTCCCTGATAGCTCAGTTGGTAAAGAATCCGCCTGCAATGCAGAAGACCCTGGTTCAATTCCTGGGTTGGGAAGATCCCCTGGAAAAGGGATAGGCTACCCACTCCAGTATTCTCGGGCTTCCCTTGTGGCTCAGCTGGTAGAGAATCCACCATAGTGCGGGAGACCTGGGTTGGGAAGATCCCCTGGAGAAGGGAAAGGCTACCCACTCCAGTATTCTGGCCTGGAGAATTCCAAAGGGGTCGCAAAGAGTCGGACACAACTGAGCAACTTTCACTTTCAGTGGAAAAGACATGTGACTTTCCAGAGTCTGAGTAGTCTCCAAACCTCTAGTCAAGGAGTCACCTTCTCTCCATCAAGTGGGACCCCAGTCCCTCGTGTTCATGCTTTACAGAAGAATAGCAGAGCGGATCCTGTTGGCATTCGCCGATGGGTCTCATCTTCCTAGCCACGTCCACCTAAGCCATGCATGTTTGTCCTTGTGATGAGAGACACAGAGTTCTGTAGGGACTTGCTATTGAAGTAGTACAGTTAATCAGTTACTTCAGTTCATTTGGATGTCAGGCCCTGAAGTTTTACAAAACTGCTGCTTCTCCACTGAGATTGCTCCTTTGGTACCCACGTGGTCCTTAGCATCTTGCAGGTTTGAGATGTTCTGTGGGAAGCCTGGGTCTGCTAGGACCGTCTCCTAGTTTTCATAGACCAGACAGATGACCTAGTGGCTGAGCGTTTGCCACTCCTGGATTCTGAGCCTCTGAAAGAGTCTCTTCATGCAGGGCTCTAAAGCCAAAGACAGTGGGTTTACACCCAGCGTCAGGGCAGCAGAAGAATAGAGTGGCTCTGTGTAGGCATTGCCACTTGAGCAGGCAGTTTATTTCTTGTTTCAAATCAAGTAACAACTCTTCTCTTCTTTGGGGTCTGTTCGCACATCACTGGTTCTTACAGAGCCTTTTTTTTTTTTTAATAAATTTATTTATTTTAGTTGGGGGCTAATTACTTTACCTTACAGAGCCTTGAACGACTATCAAGTTGTGCTGATATTTGTTTTACTTTCTAAGGTTACATGTTTTCTAAAAATTTTTGGTTACTTTTATCTAAAAGACACACACACACACACACACACACACACGCCTGCACACATGAGAAGCGTTGGCATGGGGGCTGAATGTGGGTGGACCTCGGATTCTGTGCCTCTGACTCCACCCCTCTCTGCATCAGGAATTTTATATGGTGCAACCCTGTCACCCCCTAGTCCAGGGTGGAATCCACCAGGGATAGTTTGGGGTGTAGGCCCTGGATTTGCTGCCATGCTCACTGAGTGTGCCTTCCTGTTCTCCCAGGCAACTCGGAGCTCCTCTTGGTGTTGACATGATGACTGTGCAGGCCGGCCAAGGGCAGCCACAGCTGGACTGAAAACCTGGGCTACAAATTGGCTGACAAGTAAGAACTTTTCTCCCCCATGACTGCAGAAGTTGGCCCATATTCTCAATCTCCTTCCTTTTTCCACTGCCTTTCCCTCCTCACGAACCCCACCTCCCTGAACTAAGGAAGCTTTCTGGTCTAAGTCTTTGTGATGGGCGCCCTCCCCTGTAAACCATCTCCCTGCCCTGTGCTCAGTCAACAGCACAGGACCACAGTGGTCAAGGGAAGGTCTGCCTGATGCCCAGGGTCCACTTCGGGCCTTATCCCCATGTATGCCTTCTAGTCCAGGGTTTATTTTTCTTTTTTAAAAACTGCATGTTGTTTATTTATTTTTAGCTTTTTATTTTGTATTGGGGTATAGCCAGTGAACAATGTTGTGATAATTTCAGGTGAACAGCGAAGGGACTCAGCCATACATACACATGTATCCATTCTCCTCCAAACTCCCCCCACCCATCCAGGCTGCCACATAACATTGAGCAGAGTTCCCTGTGCTGCACAGTAGGTCCTTGTTGGTTATCCATTTTGTTCAGGTGTTTTAATTACTGTTGAGCCCTAAAGCTTTGCGCCTGCACCTGTCCACACAGCCTTTTTACCCATCTTATATTAGCAGGGTTGTTTTCTCCCCAGATACAGCCCTTTCCTCCAGTACCCTGTCTCACATTCTGCAGTGGAGTTGGCAGTCACTGAGCTGTTCCCAGCTGTGCACCCCAGTCCAGAGCCCCTTCAAGGGCCACAGAATCCTGGAAACGGGAACTAGAGAAGTTCTTGGGTCCAGCAAACATGTGCAGGAGGCACTCTGCCCCTCGTTTCATCATCCTTCCCGCTGCTGCTTAAGCTTTGTAATTCCAGGGTAGTTTTCTAACAGACTAGCCTTTTTTCCTCTTCAGTTTTTAGATGGACCCTCAGTGATTGTAAAGTCACTCCAGATGTTTGGGATCTTAGACAATAACTATAACTATTACAATAACACTAGTTACCATTTATTGCTATCAAGACTTATAATGTGTGCTGTACTGTGGGTAGTTGACATATATTAACTCATCCTTTCACTCATTTAACTTATTGACTACCTGCTGTGTATTGAGCATGGCGAACAAAATAAATTTGGCCTCTGCACCAATAAAATTTCAGTATTCTCATTGTAAGGTGAAAAAAAAATGAAACCAAGGTCCAAACCCAGGTCCCTTTAACTCCAAAGTCATATATTCATCTACTGTCAATATTATTTAATAGTACATATGATGTTAATGGTTATGTATTATATCATCAGTTCTCACTAAGCGTGAACTAACTTGAATTGTGTTTTTATGTGTCCTGTTTCTTCATCTTGCCTCTAGACAGTTAAGAGCAAGGAGTTAAATTTCTGGCTTTTGAATTCTCAGTAGAATATCTAACTGATTCTAACTCTGATTCTGACTAAAATTTAAATTCATGCTAATGTCCTCAGTGGTAACAGAACTATTAAAAAAGTGTTTCTTTTCTGTAAGTGCTCTGTTATGAATGGTAATTGATTATTTAAATAAGGAAATCTGCTTTGATAGCCATATTTAACATATGAAAATTTGTTTGCAATTTCACAAGTTTCTGATTTATGCTAAGCAACCAAGAACAACAACATAATTTACATGTTAATATCTCAAGCCAGGAAGAAGTCTTTATATAAACAACCATTAGTCTCTGGACTAGAAAGCTAGATAGTAACAGGATGCGTGAAATTGCTAGTTACTCATCCCTCATGTGAACCTTAGCTGGAGTTTCCGAGAGCCTGTGTATTCAGAAAACATGCACCATCAAGTCGGTCCATGCACACTTGCTCATCTTGGCACATTTAAGGTCACTGTGCTCAGTCATGACCTTTGCTGGTGGAAGAAATGCTTCGCATTGCAAAACACCGATACTCTCATGCTCATTGCTGTTCAATCACTAAATCGTGTCTGACTTTGCGATGCCGTAGACTGCAACACACCAAGTTTCTCTGTCCTTCACTATCTCCCAGAGCTTGCTCAAACTCATGCTCATTGAGTCAGTGATGCCATCCAGCCATCTCATCCTCTGTCACCCCCTTCTCTTCCTGCCTGCCATCTTTCCTAGCATCAGGGTCTTTTCCAATGAGTGAGCTCTTCACATCAGTTGGCCCAAGTATTGGAGCTTCTGTTTTTCTTTCTAAATAATTTTTAACATCGTCATGGCACTAACTGATCTTCTAAAATCACATTTAGAGGCCTATATCCCCAGATGTTTTTGTTGAGTGAGACCTTTTTGCAGTGATGGAAATTGTTTTCTACTCCATGCAGTATAGTAACTGTTAACCACACGTGACTACTGAGTTCTTAACATGTGGCTGCTGCAACTGAGGAACCAAAGCTTTGATTGAATTTGATTTTAGTTTAAATAGCTGCATCTGGCTAGTGACTACTGTACCAGACAGTGCAGTTCTAGGCCATGCAGGAAATCTGAATCTGCCCATTTACTCGCTTATTCATGCAACAAGTATTAGTGACCACCTACTCTGCCGGGTGTTGTTAGGGGTGCTAGAGATGAATAGACAAACAAAATCCCTATCCTCCCAGAGAAACCAGCCTAGTAGGGTTCACATTCTAGAGGAGTTTCCAGTCAAATGCAGCCAATCATTGTGGCTTTACCCACTCAAATCAAGACAATTTATCAAGCCCAGAATTAGGAAAAACTTCATGAGTTATGGCATTTGTTTGAATTTTTAAATAATCATTCCAAAGGATCTTCTGTTGGTATAATTTTCTATCTCGTGAAACTTCTATTTTCATTGGGAAAAAGCTAACAATAATGATAACTGCCGTTTATTGTACACTCACACCATACTAGATACTTAATATGGGCTAGCTTATTAAGTGTTTACAGCCACCTTGGTAGGTATGTTTATTGTTATTCCCATTTAACAGATGAGGAAACTGAGGTTTGGAGAGGTTAAACAACTTAGCCAAGATCACACAACTGGTCAGTGGTTGAATCAGGATTTACACCCAAGTCTATTGAACACCATAGTCCAATAGCTCCTTTCATTCCGTTATGCTGTCTCCCCAAGAGAAAAACATAAAGTGATTTTTTAAATGGTGGTTTCAATGTTTGTGGCTTGCAATTAGCATCTAACATTTATATCTGAAAGTGAAAATGAAAGTCGCTCAGTCATATCCGACTCTTTTCGATCCCATGGACTGACTATACAGTCCATGGAATTCTTCAGGCCAGAATACTAGAGTGGGTAGCCTTTCCCTTCTCTAGGGAATCTTCCCAACCCAGGGATTGAACCCGGGTCTCCCACATTGCAGGCGGATTCTTTACCAGCTGAGCCATAAAGGAAGCCCGACAATTTATGTCTAAGTTTTAGCAAATCGCTATGACGTGTCAAGAACAATAACCAAGAATGCCTCACTCAGTGTTTGTCTTTCTTGTTTAGGGTCAAGGTGGACGGTCCAAAGACTGGAGAAGACCCTCAAAGGAAGCCATTTAGGTCCTCCATCCCTTTCCTAGAGACTGATCAGGATCCAGCCTTCTGAAGAAGCCCCCTGGAGAGTCTCCATAACCTGATGCTAGAGCCAAGAGTGGACTGTTTTCAGCAGAACATGTTCAGCTCAGATATGATCATCAGTGACTCAGCTTCAGATCTCAGCGCTAAAGGAACCAGCAGGGCCGGCAAGAGGCAGCTGGGCAGTGTTCAGGACCCCTGCCCTCCCGCCCAAGGCAGGGCCCGGCACACGTCCCTCAGCATAAAGGACAAGATATCAGAATGGGAAGGGAAAATGGAGTTGCCCACTCCTGCCCCTGGCAGGAAGGCAGATGGCCAGGAGGACCACCTGGTGTCCTGTGTGACGGAGAGGAGAAGCAGTGATGGTTCGAGGACTCGGATCACCGAGGCTCAGAACGGAATGAGGCTGGACGTGGAAAGTAGAGAGGATGAGCAGAATAAAGTGAAGGTCAGAGCACAGGATGCCGAGCAGAGGCCGGACCTGAGCCAGCCAGCCCGGGAGTTGGCTCCCAGCTCAGGCAGAGGCTGGGAACCCAGGCTTGGCAAACAGCGCTTTCAGAACGATAGCCTCTCTGTGCTGAAGCAGGTCAAGAAACTCGAGCAGGCTCTGAAGGATGGGTCTGCCGGGTTGGATCCCCAGTTACCAGGCACGTGTTATTCCCCACACTGCCTGCCAGACAAGGCTGAGGAGGCGCCCACCCTTCCTGAGCACTGTGGGGGTGGGAGCAGCTCAGAATTCAGAGCCCACCGCTTGGACCTGGAAGCCAGGGAGCCTACCCTTGAGGCTGCCGAGGAAAGGAAAGGCTTGTGCAGGAGGCCCTGTGACCAGAGCCTGGAGAGTGTGTACAGAGGCTTGGAGGACCCCCCCACAAAACCCTTCATCAACCCCTTGCCCAAACCCCGGAGAACTTTCAAACACGATGGAGAAGGGGACAAGGATGGGAACCCAGGCACAAGCTTCCGGAAAGACAGAAGGAACCTGCCTCCTCTGCCCTCTCTACCTCCCCCGCCCCTGCCCTCCTCTCCCCCGCCCCCCTCTGTGAACAGAAGACTGTGGAGCGGGAGACCCAAAGCCAGTGCTGACCACAGGTAGGTGACCAGTGACTTTATGCCCCATGGCATAAACTGTCTGTTCTCAGCCTAACTGTCTATTAAACCATCGGATCTTGTAGTTAGTCAAGACCATCCATGGCTTAAGATGGTTCACTGATTAAACCTGAAGACGTGGTAACTGATGTACAGGTGTCTTGTGCTTGTTCCTTGTCCTCAGAAAAAGAGTATTCGCTTCGAAAGATCACCCTGTAGATGTGAATGAGTGCTTGTAACTCAGACAGTAACCAAGGGTTAAATGAAAACGTGTATTAACACTGGCAATCTACTAATTGATGCTCATTCTGCCACTACCATCCCCACCCTGTGTGTGGTGCTCCAGGTCTCTCCTCCCTCTTGCTTTCGTGTTTTTTCTTGGTATGGACTCTAGAAACACACTACCTGGGCTACCCTGGCCCTCTCATGGTCTGTCTGACTTGGAACAAGTTACTTAATGTCTCGAGGCCTCAGTTTTCTATTTATACATATAGATACTCACACGGTAAATATTCTGTAATATTAAAATACCTTAGATAATAAAAACCTGTGAATGCTTAAAGGTAAAATCTGTGCTTTGGAGACAATTTCTTTTCTGTTCTGAAACCTGATCTCTAGTCTGTTTCTGTAATGTGCTAATTGGTTTGATACCTCCTAATCTGGAAACCCTCTACCGAGGAAAACCTCCTCCAAATAGCTGTCTGTCCCTGCTGTCACCACTGCTTCCCGCCTGGGTTTGGCCTGACTCCCTGCAGTAGGGCTTTTGCTACTAATCCTAGAGCTTCTGTTGGCCAAGCCCACCTGCGACCTCCATCCTTGCTAAATTCAATATGTCAGTTCTCTGTGCTTTTCTTGACTGACCTCACTTAGCCTTTGCGGACCAGCTTGGCTCACACCCCCTTATCCTATGTCCACTGTAGGCTTCTAGACCTTCTGCCTTCCTGTTAGTCATACTTCACTGGCTGCTCCTCCACTCCTTCTACCTGTTGAGCAACATCCGCCCTTAACCCATCTACACCCCATCCCAGGATCAGGTCTCCTCTCTTCCATCTACACACACTCCCTTAAACTGGTCTCACCCACTCTCATGTTTTTAAATGTTAATTACATGCTTATGATTCCCAAATGTGTGTCTCTGGCCCTGACCCTCTCCTAGCTTTTGGTTTGTACAGTCGTCTCCTGCTTGGGTCTCCATTTGGTTATCTAATAGCTTGGACTTAATATGTCTAAACCTAAATTCTCGATCTGGGCCACTACTAAAATGATCTCCTCCCCAGATAGATGCTCTCTGATTAAATGGTATCACCCTTCGTTTTGCTTATGCCCCAAACCCTAGGAGTCATTTACGATTTCTCTTATTTTCGCACATCACCAATCTAATTCATCAGCAAGTCGTTTGGTTCTAGTTTTAAAGCATTTTCTTACACCTGACTACATCTCCTCCACTGCTGCCACCTTAGTCATGTTGTATATGCCTGCCCCCTACCCCCAGTATTTTCCTTCCCAGCAGCCAGGGGAGTTTTTTTTGAAATGGAGATTCAATCATATCAGTTTCCTACTCAACATGGTCTGTCAGGAAGGATTCTTTGGGTGCCAAAAATGTAATTTCTTATGTTCTCTACTAGGGGAAAAAAGGTTGGCTATTCTAGAATTTCTAGAAATACACACATATGTATTATATCCTTTAAAAAATGAAATCATGCTGTATACCAACCATGTTTTACTTAAGATATCATTGAGATATTTCCATGTTGCCACCTTTTTCTTTTCACCTTCCTTTTTTAACTGCCATCTTTACATCATGTGGCTAAATCGTACTTTAATTAACCGTTTCCCTGCTGATTTACACCTGGGTTGTCTCCAATTTACAAATAATGCTGTAATGAGCAGAATATAGCATTAGAAAAGACTCTAGAGCCAGAGAACTTACTAACTCTGCTACTTCCTAGCTGTGTGACATTGGACAAGCTACTGAATTTGTCTGAGCCTATTTTACTTATCTGTAAAATGGAGATAATTATAGTAACCATTTCATAGCTTTGTTGTGAAGATTGGACGAGTAAATATTTGTAGACATAAGTTAAAATAGAGTCTGGTATATAGTAAATGATTAATAAATGTTAGCTGTTATTTTTTTCTGGCTGTATTCTGTTTAATTAATCAGGGTACGTATTTCTTTTCTAGGACCAAATAGTTGTAACTATTTTAACCCCTTAATCTGTTTTACTGTCTAGTAGAGCTTAACAAAAATTTCTTATTATTGCTAATAATTAATCAGTGGATTCTTTTGGACATTCTACATATTCTATCATGTAATATACACACAAATGATCGTTTGGTCTCCTTTTTAATAATTATAAAACTCCTATTTATTTCCTGATTATTCTCCTTATTCAAAAATATCTTGAATATTCTTGGGTGTATTTTTCTAAGTATTCTATGCATCACTGTCAAATTTCACACACAGTAAATATGTCAGCTTTTAATTGGGATTCCATACATTTGCTAAGTTTATAGTATTTTATCTTTTTGTTGCCATTGTTAATGGAATCTTTTTTTCTCATTATATGGTCTTTGAATTTAAGAAAACTATTTTTATATATTACTCATTTGAAAGAGCCCTTGAAGAAATTTCTTACTGTTTCTAATTATCAGTTGATTCTCTTGGACTTTCCATGTATATAATAATATTGTTTGCAAAGAGTTATCATTTTAAGTTTTTTTCTTTTTAATTTATATCTCCAAATTCTCTCTCTTACTAAATTGCACTAATACTTTTATAACAGTGTGAAATAATAGTGCTGATAGCACTGGGCAGCCTTGTCCCACCCTAACTTTAATGATAATGCTTCTGGTGTTCTACTTTCAAACACCCCTGTTGGAGTTACATTTTCATTCTATCAAGGTAGTGTTCACTGGTAGTCCTTTTTTTTTTTTTAACTAAGAGTTTTAAAAAATAGGATTGGGTTTGTCAAATTGCTTTTCAGAAACTGTATATGATCATATGGTTCTTCTTCTTTGACCTATTAATGCTAATATTCTGTTTAAGATTTTTGTATAAGTATTCTGTAAATGGGACTAGTCTATACTTGGATTTTATTGTACTAACTTTACAAGCTTTGGTATTAGTGTCTTGTGATATCTAAAACCAATACAATATTGTAAAGTTAAAAAATAGATAAATAAACTAATTAAAAAAAAAAAAGAATTTGAGGGCTTCCCAGGTGGCTCAGTGGTAAAGAATCAGGCTGCCAATGCAGGAGACATAAGAGACATGGATTTGATGCCTGGGTCAGGAAGATCCCCTGGAGGAGAGCATGGCAACCCATTCCAGTATTCTTGCCTGGAGAATCCCATGGACAGAGGAGCTTGGCGGGCCACAGTCCATGGGGTCACAAAGAGTCGGACATGACTGAGCATCCAGGAGGAGAAGGATAAAAGAATTTATAGGCTTCCTTCTTTATGTGCTAAGAAAGTTTGAATCCATCTCTAATTCTAAATTCTTTCCCAAACCAGCGCCAACCTCAGAGGCCTGGGTGCTCTCTTGACTTTTCTGCTTCTGTCCCCCGTGCTTCTCCACAGAAGCCCTTCTGTGCCCTTTCTGGGCTGTTGCTCCAAAGAGGGCCTGTTTCCCAGGGGCAGGTTCGTTCTGGGAAATTGGAGTCTTTGAACTGTGTCATCCGTGGGCAGACAAATCAACCTGGTGGTGAACAGTTATTCCCATTATCTTTTCTCTCTTAGCTACCATCTGCTCTTTTCAGTCCTCTAGCATTTTCTCTAAAACCAGCTAAAGTTACTTTGTTTCAGTCCAAAGATGAAATTTTTTTGGCCAATTTGGATATGGTTGCATCAGCTGTGTTTCAAGAACTTTTGGCTTTGGAGTTCTCCTTTTGTTTGAAATTGTACAATGGAGGCGATGAGGGCAAGATGTTCGCTTTCTACTCTTAAGAAACAAAATATGCTCTTTATTGTGGTCCTGTCGCTTAAAAAAAAAGACAAGGCTTAACTCTGAATTTGGCAGACTTACTGTCCTCTCTGAGGCAGGAAAGCCAAGCCAAGTTGAAGAAAGAAATGATTAAGGGTTTTGAGGTTATGAGGGTTTAGAATTACACGGCCAGGCTGTGCACTGCCGAGAATGTATCCAGCTTATTTTCATATGCCGATTAGTCCACCTCAGCAAGAGCCAAACCAATGGATTCCGATTCTGGGTTTGAGAAAATGTCTTTTTCTTCTCTTTCTCTCTTCCTATTTTTTCCTGCTCTTTTTTCCCCTCTTTTCTCTCCTTTCCCTCTTTCCCCTTCTTCTCTCTTCTTTCTTCATTTCTCTAAAGCCCCAGGAAATTAAATGCAAGGACTTACGCCTTCAATCCTAACATGGAGCACGAGAAACCCTCACATGTCAGGAAATTCCAAAGATAAGGTTCCTACAGCAGCATTAACTTGGTTATGTATGTTTTATGGCATACGTTTAATAACTTTGGCAGGAATGCCTTGAGGCTGACATTTAACAAGAAAAGTTATTATTTTTTAAGTGTAAGCAGCATCCTGAATTCACATGTGTCTGTATCCCCAAAATGTTTTAATTTGAATTCAGATTTTTTTATTTTAGTTTAATTTGATCACATGACAAAGTTTTTGGATCTTTTTGAAATCGAATAGCCATGATGACCAAAATTTCAACTTTTCAACCGATTATCTTGGCATCCCATAGATTCAGCCTTTCCTTGGGGCTTTAGTGTAAGACTTTGAGGACTTTTTGAGGACATGAAACCTCGGTCATTAAATGGCTGCCAAATCATACGGTACTGTTATCGATTCTATAATTTCCATCTCTCTAGGACTGATGGGGACCCCCTCAGCAGTCCAGCTGGGCAGCTGCCCTCAGCTATCACGCGTTTAGTCACTCATGTACCAGCCACGCTGTGGTCTATCCCTGTCATTGTGAGTCTGTCTCGGTCGCCATGACATCCATGAGGCAACTCTGCCATGCCTAAAAACAATATTTAAAAATCTTCAAAGGGGCAAATTGTTTGATTCATATGAGATGTAGAGCAAAAGTTGCTCTGAAAGCATTTGAGAAGCTTGACTTTGCAAATTCATTTAAAAATTTCAATGGCAGTTGCATTGGAAGACAACAAGATGAGAGTAGAGAGAGTGGTCATTATTCTTCATTAGAACAGTAATTGTCATGTTTTATTTCTCATGAGAAGGTGGAAATGATGGATATTAGGCACAATAGTGGCTAAGGATAGTTTTTCTTTTTTTTTATGATTCAAGATAGTTTTATTACATCAAGCTACAGATTTCCAATCAAGAAAATATTGAAAATATATCATTGTCATAATGTCATGGGACTAATGATATAGTCCCATCTCTTTAGCTATATCTTTTTTTTTTTAGCTATATCTTTTTTAAAGTGTCACAATTTTTTTCTGTAAGCTTAAAATACTTTAACATATTTTTGTGGAAAATAGCATACAATTTGCGTTAATCTTTCAAAGGTAGACTTTTGCATTTTTATAAAAAGCAAGAGACATAGAAGGTCTGTAGTTTGAGCAAAGTTATATATAAAATTGATAACAAAGCTAAAATGAGAAGTAGTTCTCTTTGAAACTCTAGCATTTGTTAGGTATCAAAGTGAGGGCAGTGAATCAATGTTTTCACTTCAGGAAGAAAGCTACAGTCCTGCATGCTCCACAGTCTGCAAGATAGTTTTTGCTTCTTTGTGAAGAGTTTAGGCATTCTGTGATGACTGACAAGATTCTAGGAAAACATTCTGCTATGAAATAGTTACATTTTTCTGTTTGACCCAGCCTCAATGTTACTTTGAAATTAATAACCATCTCTTTCAAGAAAAGGATCTCTGAAGAGCTTTTCTAGGTAATTTTGAGAGCCATCATAAGCTGAGCTAGCTGTATTTTCCCCTTTCCTTTTTTAGGGGGATATACTGAACGTGCATCAAAGTGTGCAGGGGAATTCAGTTCATACTTTTATATTGCTTCTTTCTCGGCTTCATTATCCTTAGTATGTCATATATTAGCTTTGAATTTGATGAAGATGGTCGAAATAAATTATCTTTGTTCATAAACTTTTTATTTTCCAAAATCCTCCCCGTTCTAAAAGTATTAGGAGAATCTTCCAATAGATGCACCCATTGAGGATGTCTGTATCTGAATATCATTTTTTTGGTCAATACCCTTAAAGCAATATGGTTCCTTTAGACATGAATTTGTGCTGGACAGTTCAATACCTAATAAGGGCCTGGAGTAAAAGATGATTTTTTTTTAAATTCCTAAGAGGAGTAAAATTAGCTTGATATTTTATTTATGGGTTTGAAAATCCTTTGAAGAGATAATAAGGAAGGAGAAGGACTGGTGCCCAGACTAACTTTGACAGTGTCATTCAGCTTGTTCATTTTAGATCAACTACTAATATCCGAGTCTTGTTCTTACAACATTATTAAAATCTTCTCCAGACTTTAGCTGTTTGTGACACCACTGATTGCTTCCGGTTTTTTTTTAGGTGAACAGTTTTAATGCTTGCGTATCAGAGGCAGATTGTTTCTCCTGTAGCCACAGTAAGGTTGCATGTGTGTGTATGTCTGCTCAGTTGTGTCTGACTCTTTGTGACTCCATGAACTGCAGCTCGTGAGGCTCCTCTGCCCATGGGATTTCCCAGGCAAGAATACTGCAGTGAGCTGCCATTTCCTTCTCCAGGGATGGTTTTTGATTTTGGATCCAGGATACAGATAAGCAGAAACCCACCGTGTATAGTCATAGCACTGGACGGAGGAGAGACCCAGTAACAGAGTGAGAGCTTAGAGCTGAAATAAGCGTTCTCTTGCTTAGCCCCCTACTCAGATCACCTGGTGGTGAGACAGGCTGGGACCTGGGACCCTTTGCTACAGTGCTGCAATGCTTGCTCCTCAAGCAACAAAATACAAAGAAACTATAGGGGACTAAAAATAACTGCATGCATGCACTGTTGGGGCAAATTCTGAGCAAAAGATCCAAAGAGACCAAAAAACACAACTACCACTTCTGAAGAACTGGGAGCAAAAGCAGGGTACTGTGCATGTGTTCAGCACACACCACCACCTAAGGGGTGGGCAAAACACCTAAGTCATCCCTCTGGCCCAACCCCTAGAAACACCCCTACCCTCACATCATATGAGGAACCAGCTCACCTCCACTCCTCCCCCAGTGAGTGAGCAACCAAGGGAACCTGCTGTTTGTTCTCGCTCCGGCTGCTGCAGCAGGAGCCCCATAAAGTGTTGCCTGAATTGCTTGTCTGGTCCCTGATCAAGTTCTGTTGGTGAAGGAGGCCAAGAACCCTGGTCAGTAATAGTGGTATAAATGCTCTTCCCAAGAAGAAGAGCTGCACCTGGTCACTGGGCATGGAGGGAAAGTGAAGTTGCTCAGTCGTGTTCGACTCTTTGCGACTCCATGGACTGTAGCCTACAGGGCTCCTCAGTCCATGAAATTTTTCAGGCAAGAGTACTGGAGTGGGTTGTCATTTCCTTCTCCACGGGATCTTCCCAACCGAAGGATTGAACCTGGGTCTCCCACATTGCAGGCAGATGCTTTACCATCTGAGCCACTAGGGAAGCCCACCGGCATGGAGGGAAGCAGGGTCTATGGCAGCTGGGGGAGGGGGGTGAGGGACTCCAAGCTCGGCATCCCTGGTTTCAAGCTCATGTTTTTAGGTGGGTGCTGGGTCTCAGGCCATCCAAGCAAATTTAAATACAGTTGAAAATAATTCTGGGGGCAAAATGTGTTCAAAAAATTAACAAAAAATCAGCTCTCAGAATACAGATAAAATTTTTTTTACCTGCAAATAGGGATGAATTGTAAGCAGTTAAGGTGGCCATTAAAACCAACTTTTAACATATTAACTCACTTATTCAGCCAACGAATATTTGCTATGTATCTGTGTAGTATTGGGGCTTCCCTGGTGGCTCAGATGGAAAAGCATCTGCTTGCAATGCAGGAGACCCGGGTTCGATCCCTGAGTCATGAAGATCCCCTGGAGAAGGAAATGGCAACCCACTCCAATACTCTTGCCTGGAAAATTCCATGGACGGAGGAGCCTGGAAGGCCACAGTCCATGGGATCGCAAAAAGTTGGACACGACTGAGCGACTTCACTTTCTTTCTTTCTTCTTTCTATGCAGTATTAGGTTATAGCAAGGAACACAGTAGACTGAGACACAGTCCATAGGGTCGCAAAAAGTTGGACACGACTGAGCGACTTCACTTTCTTTCTTTCTTCTTTCTATGCAGTATTAGGTTATAGCAAGGAACACAGTAGACTGAGATCCTACCCTCATGAAACTTACAAGCTAGTAACAGAACTACACACCTAGTTCTGTTATTCACCACTCTCAGCTCCGTGAGGAAGCCGGTGGTGCTGTGGGAGTGTTCAGAGGGGTAACTAGCCTGTCATGGAAACAGGGCCAGCTCGGGTACAGGGCCTTAGGTACCCAGGCAAGGAGGTGGACTGGAAGATGAGGGATGCATTTTGAGTGAACAAGCAAGCAAAGACCCTGGGGCAAGAAGAGCTTGAGCCCACCAGAGGACGTGAAAGGCCAGAGGGATAGGAAGGGTGTGAGCTGAGGCCCAGGGGCCTCTAGAGTCAGCTCTGAAAAAGCCCTGTAGCCCAGGCAACGGTTGTGGCCTGTTACTAAAGAGGAACAGGAAGCATCTGAAGGTTTTTGAGAAGAGGGGAGACACAGTCCGATTTGTGTTTTTTAAGAGCTCGCCCCTCCACTCCGCAGCAGCGTGGAGACTGGCAGGGGCACCAGGGGACAGGGCGGGTAGTCATGGGGGGTGAGAGGAAGATCACACACATGGGGTCACCCTGCGGTGTAACTGCGGAGGGGACTGAAAGAAGCCAGTGGATCCCAGGGGTACTTTGTAGGTAGAACTCTGGTTAATTGGCTCAATGTGGGCAATGATGGGAGAAGAAGAACCTGCACGGGACTTCCAGGTTTAAGGCATAAACACTTGGATGGATGGTGACAGCCTTTGCAGTTCATTTTGAGCTTCCCGTGCGTCATCTGTTGACTTGTTGGTTTTATTTTTGGCTGCACTGGGTTGTCACTGCTGTGTGGGCTTTCCTCTAGTTGCAGTGTGCGGGCTCCTCATTGCAGTGGGTTCTCTTGTTGCGGAGCACTGGCTCCAGAGCACAGGCTCAGTAGTTGTGGCTCCTGGGCTCTAGAGCATGGGCTTAGCTGCCCGGAGGCATGTGGAATCTTCCCGAACCAGGGAACAGACCCGTGTTCCCTGCCCTGACAAGCAGATTCTTAACCACTGAACTGTCAGGGAAGTATCCACACGTCATATAAATGAAGACATGGGATGAGCTCTTATGTTAGTATTTCATTTACAAAAATATGAAAAAATCACAAAGGACATTCAAAATACTACTTGAAATTGCAGGGGTTTGGTTTTTTTTTTTTTGGCCACACCACATGGCATGTAGGATCTTAGTTCCCCAACCAGGGATCAAACCCATGTCCCCCACAGTGGAAGTGTGGAGTCCTAACCATTGGACCACCAGGGAAGTCCCAGGGACTTCTTACCTTTTCATCACCAGCTGTGAGTTCAATTCCACTCTAAGAAGGTGCTTATGAAACATGCAACTGAATGTGGGACAAACATGGAAGTGTTTAAATAAGAAAGAAGCCAATCTGGATGTGGTTATCATTAGCCTTTCAAAATTTCCTTTCAAAGTTAATATGTAAATAAAAGTATTAAAACCTTTTCTGAGTTAAAAAATATTTTCATAGAAAAGACTCAGCTAAGTCTTTAGGATGATTAGTTTAATCAGTGAGCCTCAGAACAACAGTACTGCAGTCCCAAGGGGCATTTCCGCAGATGATAGAAATAGTGCTGAGGAGGAACCAACCACCTAATAAAGCTATTATGTTGGTGAAAATATGTTACCAACACAGGACAATGAGAAATCGAACTCTGTGATTGGAATTTTCTTTTCCCACTGCCTCTGGAAGCTGGGCATGTAAAGATTTCTGGTTTCTTCTTGATCATGTATGGACAGTAGCTTCATGTTGCTTTAAAGTTTGTCTTTCAGGCTTCGTATATAAGAATTAGCCACCTGAAAAGCAACACTTTAATACAGAAATGGAGCTTCTTTTAAGAAATCCTGTGATGAATTAGACTGGTGTTACCTTTTATGTGTTGGTAATCAAATGCAAAATACAGCTGATACCTTGTATTATCATCTTATTCTTGAAAATATGGAAAGATCATAAATAACATTCAGATTATAGCTTGAAATCCCAGTGTCTGACAGCAGCTATTTGGATTACAGGCTAATCCCATCCTAACAAACCCCAACAGATGATCCAGATTCTTGTGTCACATATGCTTAAAGTAAGGGAGCCGTCCGCTGGGACTTGGAGAGCCATTAGCATACAGACATCTTTATTGTTATGGCATTTATTATTAAAACATTTAAACTACTCAGATATTATTTCATAAATGCGTACATGCTCAGTCACTCATTCGTGTCCAACTCTTTGCAGCTCCATGGACTGTAGCCCACCAGGCTCTTCTGTCCACGGGGTTCTCCAGGCAAGAATACTGGAGTGGGTTGCCATGCCCTCCTCCAGGGAATCTTCCCGACCCAGGGATCAAACCGGCATCTTGTGTGTCTCCTGCATTGGCAGGCAGATTCTTGACCACTATTCCACCTGGGAAGCCCCCTATTTCATAAATACTTTACAATAATTTTTATTATTGTAAGATTTGACCTATACAAATATTGCTTCATTAATACCTCAAATGAGATGTGAGGTGTTTAACAGCAGACAGTGATAGAGCTCTCTGCAGGGCAAAGCAAGGCCCAGCTGCACCCCTTTCTGCAATCAAAGAAAAGACCTAGCTTAGCCAGGGTCACGCTGGAATCCGAGGCAGTCAAGGCTTTACCTGTGGGCAGTGGCCACCACCCTGTCCCTCTGCTGCTGGGAGTAGAGCTTCCTGCCGCTGTGGCAGAAACTGCTCAGCTCCCAGTGAAGTGCCCCCCACCTGTCCCCTCTTTTCCCTGTGAGGGTTCATAGCGTCTCCTCATATAGTTTAGTTACATTATGAAAAATAGAGGGAGATAGAGGACTTACCTGAGGAATGCTCAGTAATGTGTAATATTGTTTTATACAGCAATTAATTTGGAAATTCCCTGGTGGCCCAGTAGTTAGGACTCTGAGCTCTCCCTGCCTAGGGCCCAGGTTTAGTCCCTGGTTGGGGAACTAAGATTCCACAAGCCATGAGGCCAATAAATAAATAAATACATTTTTTAAATTAGTTCAGTTTCCACACAAAAATCTTTGGAAACTCCACCTGTTTTAATTTGGGGCCTGTGACTGCAGCTCTCCTCCTGCCTTGACTTACTTGCATACTCTGCGTGATGCCTGTTAGTTTAAGAGCACCAGCCTCCAACCAGATTTCCTGGGTTCTCCTGCTGTAACTGGGAACAATTTACCTTAGGTCTCTGGACCTGGTTTCTCATGCATAACATGTGTGTAATAACAGTAATCTGTCACAAGGTTGTTGTAAAGTTTGATTGTGCTGATCCAAGATAGGCACTCGGTCAGTCTCAGTAAGTATTGAATGAATGATTTGAACAGTGTGCCTTGTCCCTACTGTGTAGTGTACGTGCTGAGTGAGGACTCTAGCTAATGTAAAATTTGGTCTGCCCAGCAGGGGAAACCCAGGAGTTCTGGCCGCTCTAGGCCAGTTACTTGACACCGCTCTGGGCCACACCTCCAGCCCCAGTCCACCTGTTGGCTATAGCCAGCCTGGGCTAACGGCACCCAGACTAGCAAGTGTTCAGGGTGGGTTCACAGCACAGCCCATTCCCATCTTAGAGAAACAGCTCAGACCTGCTTCCCTTCCCCCAGCCCCTTCTACTAGAGCTCTGAAGCTCAGTCCTTTCTCTCCTCGTTGGACACCTCAAGGGGAAAAAGAAGGGGCTTGTGAGTCGGTATCCCCTCCTTATGGCCTTCTGTTCCTAAGCCCAAGAACCCCAGGTGACAGTTTGAGCCTCGCGGCCTGACTTAAGGCCATAGAGATCCAGCCTAGAAGCCTGTCTGTGCTCCTAAGTGCCGAGTTCAAGTATTAAGGAATGAGGGTGGGGTGGAGATAAGGGGCGATGAATTCAAATGTGCAAATATTAAAAGTATAGAACCTAGGCAGCTCCCTGGTTATCCAGTGGTTAGGATTCTGCACTTTCATTACTGGGGCCTGGGTTCAATCCCTGGTCAGGGAGGTAAGATCCTGCAAGCCTCACAGCCAATCAATCAATCAATAGTGTACATCTTAAAGAGGAGAAGCCTTGGGAAATGCCTATACGCAGAAAGAGGAAGAGGAAATGAGCTGCCAGTGCAGGCCAGGAAGAGTGGTCTGACAGGGCGTGTGGAGTTAGGGCCGCCTTGCATCCGCCTCCTCAGACCCTCCAGAGGTGTGCCCTATCCTTTGCCAAACATTGCGAACAACGCTTTTGTTAAATACAGTAAAAAAAGGATTACCAGAGGTATGAAATGAAAAAAGACATCATTTTTTGGCTTCAAAATCCCTGCAGATGGTGACTGCAGCCATGAAATTAAAAGATGCTTACTCCTTGGAAGAAAAGCTATGACCAGCCTAGACAGCCTATTAAAAAGCAGAGACATGACTGCCAACAAAGGTCCGTCTAGTCAAAGCTATGGTTTTTCCAGTAGTCATGTATGGATGTGAGAGTTGGACTATAAAGAAAGCTGAGTGCCAAAGAACTGATGCTCTTGAACTGTGGTGTTGGAGAAGACTCTTGAGAGTCTGTTGGACAGCAAGGAGATCCAACCAGTCCATCCTAAAGGAAATCAGTTCTGAATATTCATTGGAAGGACTGATGCTGAAGCTGAAACTCCAATACTTTGGCCACCTGATGCGAAGAACTGACTCATTTGAAAAGACCCTGATGCTGGGAAAGACTGAAGGTGGGAGGAGAAGGGGATGACAAAAGATGAGATGGTTGGATGGCATCAGCGACTCGATGGACATGAGTTTGAGTAAACTCCGGGAGTTGGTGATGGACAGGGAGGCCTGGCGTGCTGCAGTCCATGGGGTTGCAAAGAGTCGGACACGACTGAGCGACTGAACTGATACAAACCTCTGTTTGTTTGTTTGTTTTAAGTTCATTCTGTCAGATTGCCTGAAAAGTTTGTAAACACTTACTCTCAATTTCTGTACTTACCTCAGCAAGGACTGGTAAGAGCTGGCACCCCAGCCCTGACCCACAGGTCACACTTTGAGCACTGCTGCCTTTCACTGTAGAAACCAAGTGATGTCATGCAACGAAAGGGGCAGAGTGGTTAGGTTTTACCAGAAACTCACTAGTGACCTTTAGGAGGAATTTCAGGAAAAGGATGCACATGGACAGGTTGAGAGAGTAAAGGAAAGAAAAACCAGTGAACTATGGTAAACTAAGAGAATAACCTCTGCTCCTCCTCTCCCCCCAGTTAAAAGTGTTGGCAAGGAAGGAAGGTGAGAAATAGCAGAACCGCAAGGGCCATTGCTTCAAAGGAAGGCTTTTTAAGATAGAGGAACCCCATGCATGTTTGGGCTTCCCAGGTGGCACAGTGGTAAGTCATCCACAGACTCGGATTCAATCCCTGGGTCAGGAAGATCCCCTGGAAAAGGAAATGGCAACCCACTCCAGTATTCTTGCCTGGAAGGTTCCAATGACAAAAGAGCCTGGCAGGCTGCAGTCCATGGGATCGCAAAGAGTCAGACACAACTGAGTGACTGAGCGTCGCGTGCGTGTTTAAAAAAAGAGAAAGAAACTAGTGGAAAAGGAAACATTTTAAATGCAAGAAATCCCCAAAGCTTGGCAAGGACAGCCTCTGCCTAGTTCTGCCCTTCTGTTGCACGGCACTCTCCACCCTGTTCCTGCAGTCCAGCGAACTGACTGTCTGTCTGTCTGTCTGCCATTCCCTGAAATGCACCGAGGTCTCTGTAACCTCAGGACTTTCTCACATGCCCATCCCTCTTTTGGGGACACTCTTTCCCCAACTAAGTTCTTTTTATTCTTCAAATCTCAGCTTCAGTGAGTGACTTTCTCACTGAGACCTCCCCTAATGCATCCCCCAACCTGAACTGAACCTTCCTCCATATCCTACCAACCTGTGCTTTTCTGTCATTGAACTTATTTGTGTGTGAGCTGGTTGAACATCTGTGTTCTTCCTTAGAATGTAAGCTCTTTGAGGGAAGGACTCTGACTGTTTTAGTCCTTCATTATCAAACCCTGAGCACAGTGCCTCCCTCAGTAAATATAGCACTGGCTACATAAATAATTAGTAGCACCACAACAATAAGAAAAATAGCTGGTGTGCTCAGTCACTCAGTTGTGTTCAACTCTTTGCAACCCCAAGGACTGCAGCCCTCCAGGCTCTTCTGTCATTGGAACTTTCCCAGCAAAAATACTGGAGTGGGTTGCTAATTCCTACTGCAGGTATAATAATAGGTAACATTTTAGGTTTTAATTTTTTTTATTGGACTATAGTTGATTTACAATGTATATTAGTTTCTGCTGTACAGCAAAGTGAATCAGCCATGCATATGAATATATCCACTTTCTTCTAGACTCCACTCCCATATGGATCATTACAGAGCACTGAGTAGAGTTTCCTGTACAGTATGTTCTTATTAGTTACCTTGTTTGTATATAGTAGTGTGGATATGTCAATCCCAATCTCCCAATTTATCTCCCTTCCCATTATAACTAACATCTGTTGCGTGCTTATTAGGTGCCAAGGATTTTATAAACATTGTCTTTTCTATTTTTTGGACGGTCCTATCTACTGTCCTAATTACTGTCTACAAATAAGGACACTGAGTTTCAGCTCAGGTAATTTATCCAAGAAGGAAAAACTTGTGAATGAAGGATTCAGGGTCTGTGTCTAGATTTATTCAGTCCTAGAACAGCCCATGTGGATGTAGGATGAAGGGAGGGTGGTAATAAGCCAGGCCCCAGACAGAGACCCAGCCGTGTTTGTACAAGTCTCAGAGTTCGGTGGGGTGCCTCAGCTGACCTTTGGGTATCTGATAATAACCACTTAGGTGAAAGAAAGGGGGAGGGGCCAGGCCTCTCCTCTGCTCTGAACTGGCCATCACTGCTCCTTTCTGGTTATTAATACGCGTTCTGTAGAACATTTGAAAAATCCAGAAAAGCAAAATTGAAGAGAGGCCATCCGTCAGTCCTGAGATAGCAGCTCTGTGTTTCACTTCCTTTCTTTTTTATCTCCTCCTATATATGTTTACTTACAAAGTTGGGTTTGTATTTAAATGTATACTCTACAATCTTTAGTTGGCATAATAGCATAAACATTCTCACAAGTAAAAGCCACATCTCATATTTGAAGATTTTCACACTGTCTTGCAAGAAACAGAGTTGATTTTGGCATTAGAAATTTTTACGAGAAAAAAAAAAACTTTTATGGCATGTATTCTCTGAACCAGCCTAATCTGATTTAAGTTCTTGGGTTTTTTTCTTCCCACCTCATACAACCCAGAAAGTCCTATGAGTTTGAAGACTTACTTCAGTCTTCCTCTGAGAACAGCAGGGTGGACTGGTACGCACAGACTAAGCTGGGGCTCACACGCACTTTATCGGAGGAGAACGTCTATGAAGACATTCTAGGTAAGAGGCCGAAATGTCTGCGTGAGTCTGTCTGTGAGACGGAGGGGGAAGGAGGTGGGGCTGGCTGCTTGAAACACACACATGCTGGAAGACAAACGTGTACTCAAATGAGCGAGCAGGTAGGTGGGTGGAAGAGTGACCCATGGTGAAATGAGAAGAAGGATTGGGATGAATGGCCAAGGAGGCAGCATGGTAACAGTGGGAAACACATGAGACCTGGAGCCTCAGTATCTATGACTGAATCTTGACTCTGCTACTTGTTAGCTGTGTGACCTTAAGCTGGCGACTTAACGTCTCTGAACTTTGTTTCTCTCATCTCTGTACTAAGGAGGATGATAGATACTTAACAGTGTTGTTAGAGGACTGGAGAAGATGGTATGTAAAATATCTGGCTTATGACAGACTCTTGGTGAATTGTAGTGATTACTGAATGAAGGAAAACTGAAGACTACCATACTCTTTCCAAAACTGTAGGAGTGTGGCAGTAACACCGTCAAACTTCAGACTGAAATGTATTTGAAAAGTAACTTTGGCCTTGCTCCAAAGAATTCTCTGATTCCAAAATGGGACTCAGATTCACAGAGCTTGTGTGCATTTAGATTTGGTGAGTTAAACTCTTCAGGGAGGATCACAGTTTCAGTGAGATGTACACTCAGACCATGTCTGCATATGTTGGGGTGGGGGGGGGCGGGGAAGAAACGAGCTAGTGAGAGGGAAAAACCCATCTGTGTGCCTATGCAAGGGGCAGATCAGGCAGATACATGCATTCCTGCATGCACACAGTCCTCAGCACTGGAAGAAACTCCAAGGTGGGCGGAAACGTGAGACTTGAAGAAGCCGGGGTACTAAGCCGAGCTATTTGAATTACTGAGTCCAAGCTGCCAGAGACGGGTTCCTGCCAATGCAATAGATGTCCCAGATCCAAAATGGGTACGAGATCTGGACTTCTCTTAGTGTGTGCCTGGTAGGGTAGCTTTCAGTTACAAGGAACAGAAAACCCAGCTGAAACAACAAAGGGAGTTCATTGGCTCACAGGACCAGAACTGGCTTTCTCTGCCTTCTTATCTCTCAGGTTAGCTCCCTTCTCAGCAGGTGTCCCACGGTCACCATGGTGGCTGCCATCAGTTCCCCAGGATGCCTGCCTGCAGTGAAAAAGGAAAGCCTGTCTCTTGCAAGTCCCAGCAAACACCCCGAGGTTCACTCTCACTAGACTGGGTTAGGTCCCTGTTCAACCTTCAGAGCCCAGGAATGCCATGCAACAGGGGGCTTCGGCCTGGAATATGAGCCCTTCCTGAAGTGGTCACTGAGGCCAGAATTCAAAATATTCAGATTGGCTGTTCAACCTTCAGAGTCCAGGAATGCCATGCAACAGGGGGCTTAGCCCTGGAATATGAGCCCTTCCTGAAGTGGTCACTGAGGCCAGAATTCAGAATATTCAGATTGGCTTAAGCTCTGAGACCGGGAGTGGAGTTAAGCTCACACATCTGAGAATGGGGAGACAGAGACTTACCCCAGTGAAAACCGAGATCCATTACCAAGAGGAAGGCTAAATGCATAGCAAGACAACACACATCCCCACAAGGAGAGACCAAGGTGTTGGGTAGAGACCTGACAAGGAGAGCTTCCTTGGTGTTCCCAGTTTCTGATCTGTTCATTGCCTTTGACCGCAGATCCTCCCATGAAGGAAAACCCTTATGAGGACGTTGAGTTACATGGTCGCTGCCTCGGGAAGAAGTGTGTCTTGAACTTTCCAGGTTCTCCCACCTCTTCCATCCCTGACACGCCTGCCAAGGTATGAGCCCCCAGAAAAATGGTACAGGGAGGGGTTCCCCAGCACCGTGGCCTTGAGCAGGCTGGGGTTCTGGGTTACACGGGAATGCCAGGTGTCCTCACTGCAGGCTCCTGGATTTGTTCGTCAGTGGCCTGCCTCTGCTTCCTGCCTCTAGTTCTCCTGGAACCGTCTGCTCAGCAAGGCTTCCTAAAGTTAGCGTTGTAGAATCTGGCTCAGAATTCTCCCTAGCTGTAAATAAAATAGTATGTCCATGTTACACAGATGTGAAGAACAATGTCCTGACGTAAAACAAACTCATGTATATTTGTGAATGCACAAGAATGTCTCTGTAAGGGTCACTAAGAATGAGTAAGCAGGTACCTCTGTGGAGTTGTCTGGGTATCTAGAGGTCAGGAAAGAACACTGACATTTTCTCAGAATATCTTTTTGAACCTTTTGCAGTTTTGTAGTATGTGCATCGGAGAAGGCAATGGCAACCCACTCCAGTACTCTTGCCCGGAAAATCCCATGGACGGAGGAGCCTGGTAGGCTACAGTCCATGGGGTCGCGAAGAGTCAGGCACCACTGAGCGACTTCACTTTCACTTTTCCCTTTCATGCATTGGAGAAGGAAATGGCAATCCACTCCAGTGTTCTTGCCTGGAGAATCCCAGGGACGGCGGAGCCTGGTGGGCTGCCGTCTATGGGATCGCACAGAGTCGGACATGACTGAAGCGACGCAGCAGCAGCAGCAGCAGCAGTAGTATGTGCATACAGATAATATTACTGTATTCTCATACATGATAACTTCAACACATTGCCTACGGAACTGAATTCATATTCTTCTTTTTTAACACATGTAGCTTTATTCATAATGATCCAAACTGGAAACAACCCCAATGTCCTTTAGTGGTTGAATGGTTATATATAGTGCAGTACATTTATATGATAGAATATTATTCAGCATTAAAAAGGAATAAGCTATTGATGTATACCAACCTGGATAAATCTCCAGAGAATTATGGCAAGTGAACAAAGCCATTCTCATAGGTTTACATACTACATAATTCCATTTATATACTTATACTTTTGAAATGACTAAAGAAACAGAGAACACATTAGTATGAATTCTAATATAACATTACACGTTCTTCAGAATTGATCCCACAGTTCTACATACAAAATCTTCTCTCCAGCCAAAGCCTACTAACTGCCTCTGACGTTGTAGCCCCAGGAGCAGCAACAGTTTTCTCTAAAGAGCCAGAGTGAATATATGGTCTCTGTTTTGACTACTCAGCACTGCCATTGTGGTATGGAGCAGCCACAGACTATATGTAAACCAGTAAGTGAGGCTGTGTTTCAATAGAACTTTATTCATCGACACTGAAATTTGATTTTATATAATTTTCACATGTAATGAAATTTTTTTTTTTTTAGTCATTTAAAAGTGAAACTGTTCTTGGCTCGTGACCTGTACAAAAACAGGTGGTGGCCCAGATGTGGTCCACAGGCTGTACTTCGCCCACTCCTGTGCTAGGTTGTTTCTCCCTCTGCCCTTGGCCCTTGCCTGGACCTCTCCCTTCCAGTCCTTTAAGGCCCAGCTCAATCATGCCTCCTTCAGAAAACCTCCAGGCCATCCTAGTCCCTGGGACTTGTTCCCCTCTGCTCTCCTGTAACACTCAGTGAGCTAAGCATTCATTTTATACCAACTTGTATATTCCATCTTATGACATCTCTTTCTTTGATGGTTTGAAGTCTGACTTAAGTCATGTTGCTGTTTAGTCGCTAAGTCATGTCCAGCTCTTTGCCACCCCATAGACTGCAGTGCGCCAGGCTTCCCTGTCCTTCACTATCTCCTGGAGTTTGCTCAAATTCATGTCCATTGAGTCAGCGATGCTATCTAACCGTCTATTAAGTCATGTAATATGTCTTAAAAATATCTCCTAAACTACACCGTAGACTCCTCAAAGTCAGAAAGTATATATTTTGTTTCTTTGTGTTTCCCGTAAGTAGTTGTTGTACAGTTGGTTTAGTTGTTGAAGAAATTAAATGGAGACCAAATCCAGACTACAAGTGTCAGTTTAAATCCCATCCAAAGGGTCTGTTTACAGCCTAAGAAAAGAAGCCAACTTCCTCTCTAGGCTCCTCTCGAGCACTGGCTGGCAGGTGGGGAGTATACACGTAAGGCCTGATAGTCACAAAGGGAGTCTTCCTCAAGAGAGTGAAAGGTAGAACCTTTCACGAAGGCTGGATCTTACTGGCCCAGATCAATTGCTACAGTACTTGCCAAAACCAGTTAACTGCTGTCTTCTCCTCCTATGGAAAAGAGCGTGATCATGAATAATCCATGACAGCCAATAATTGGCAAACAGTTTCTACTTGCCTTTGAAATGTGTTGTTTGTGTTTTCACTGGAATTTGGATGTGCTCAGCATTTAGGGAATCCTTCGTTTTCCTCAGTGAATAAGTCTGGCTTAGAGGAAGGCTGTCTGCAGACTTTTTGATGGTGGCCATTCTGACCAGTGTGAGGTGATGCCTCATTGTAGTTTTGGTTTCCCTCTCTCTAATAATTAGTGATGTTGAACATCTTTTCATGTGCCTCTTGGCTATCTGTCTTTCTTCTTTGGAGAAAAGTCTATAAAGAGTAAGTGCTGCAGAGGGTGTGGAGAAATATCTTACACTGTTGATAGGAATGTAAATTGATACAACCACTATGGAAAACAGTATGAAGTTTCTGTAGAAAGCTAAAAATAGAGCTACCATATGATTCAGCAACCCCACTCCTGGGAATATATCCATAGAAAACCATAATTTGAAAAGATACATGCCCCAATCGTCTTTGCAGCACTATTTACAATAGCTAAGTCATGGAAGCAACCTAAGTGTCCGTCAGCAGAGGAACAGATAAGGAAGATGTGGTACATGTATACAGTGAAATGTTACTCAGTCATAAAAAGGACAAAATAATACCATTTGCAGTAAACATAGATGGACCTAGAGATTGTCGTGCTGAGTGAAGTAAATCAGACAGAGAAAGACGAATGTCATATGATATTGCTTATACCTGAAATCTAAAAAAACAGAGGCAAAAGAACTTATTTATAAAACAGAGATAGAGTCATAGATGTAAAAAATGAACCTATGGTTACCAGGGGGAAAAGGTAGGGGATAGATTGGGAGATTGAGTTTGACATATACACACTACTGTGTATAAAACGGATAACTAATAAGGACCTATGTATAGCACAGGGAACTCTGCTTAATACTCTACAGTGTCCTAGATGGGGAAAGAATCTAAAAAAGAGTGGATATATGTATATATATATATATATCTGAATCACTTTGCTATACAGCAGGACCTAACACAACAGTATAAATCCACTGTACTCCAATAAAAATCTTTAAAAAAAGAAAAGGCTGTCACACCCAGTCTGACCCATTCGTATCTTACTCAGTTCTATCCCGCTTCATGCAGGGCGTGAACTCCATGGCCTCTTCAGAACAATGGAAAACATCTACCCAAAGCAGATCTACCTGCAGAACTGGGTGTTCCTCCCTAGTATCAGAAAATAAAGGCTTAGCAGCCCTTTTCTCTTTTTTCCCCCAAATGTTTATTTGTTTTGGCTGTGCTGCATCTTAGTTGCAGCTCTCAGGATGTTTGTTGCAGCAGTGTGGACTTGTTAGTTGCAGCATGCATGCAGGATCTAATTCCCCAATCAGGGATTGAACCCAGGCCCCCTGCACTGGGAGGATGAAGTCTTGTCCGCTGGACCACCAGGGAATTCCCTTAGCAGCTCTTTTCTTCCCCTTCCTGCCAGCTAGAGAAAACCTTGGTCCTCTGTCCCTAAAATAGTGCAACAGAGGACTTCCCTGGTGGTACAATAGATTGGAATCTGCCTGCCAGTGCAGGGGACACAAGTTCAATCCCTGGTCTGGAAAGAATCCACGTACCAGGGATAAACTAAGCCCGTGCACCACAGCTACTGAGCCTGTACTGTAGACCTGGAGAGTTGCAGCTACTGAGCCTCAACTAGAGAAAGCCTGCATGCAGCAACCAAGACCCAGTGCAACCAAAATTAAAATAATTAAATTTTAATAATTTTAATAATCAAATAATTAAATTTTAATAATTTTAATAATTAAATAATTAAATATTTGATGACTAAATTTTTTTAAAAAGCAGTGAAACACAGTAGGTAATCCTGTCAATGAGAACTTGAAGTCCAGAGGCGCTATCCTGCAGAAAGATAACCCAGTTGCCCAATGCACATCTGATTGCCGCTCATATTTGCAGGCCGTTGGGGCCTTGGCAAGTCATCAGGAAGACCATGCATCATGCGCAGTCCTCTGCTTTCCACATCTGGGTATCTGGTCTGTGTCCCCGTCCTGGGGCACAGCCACAGACCTCTCCACCACCTCCATTAGCTCACCAGTATTCATGGAGCATCTGCCGCATCTGGGCTGCATCTGGGACTTAGAAGTTACTGAAGCAATCTGTCGATGGCAACCTCCTCTACCAGCCACAGAAGGGTCCTAAGACATCTTGGAGGGGGCGGTTATTTAACTAGATTGTGCCTCTTTCTCGTAGAGAGGTGAGGGGTGACTGGACAGGTTTTCCTCAGACACGAGAGACATGCAGCTGGGGGCCGATGCTAACGCTTACAAACACACAAGGCAAGCTCCTGAGAAGGGGCTGCTTTCTTTTCTTGTTATTCCCACACGTAGAACAGCACAGCGAATATGGTAGGAACTATTTTTTGTAATAAAGGAAACCTAATGTTCTTTCTTATGTATTGACACTTAAGGGGGAAAAAAAATCACTAGTTGACCTGGGTAGCTCACCCACGCCATCTTCCACCAACAAACCATCTGTCACCTCGTGTGGCTGTGTAGGGGCAGTGTCTGGTCAAGGGTGTGGGTCTTGGAGCCTCACTGCCTCCATTCAAACTCACCTAGACCGCTTGCTAGTTGTGTGACTGTGAGCAAATGATCTTATCGCTGTATATGCGTATATCACTGGTAAAAATCGGGAATGATAATACACTCCTCTGAGATGGTGAGGACGGGTAAGCCTGGCGTGCTGCACTCCATGGGCTCACAAAGAGTCGGACACGACTGAGCGACTGAACAACTGAGGGGTCTTGTGAAGGTTAATCAAATTAATTCTTGTATGCCACTTAGACTAGTGACTGCAGCATAACTATTATTTATGTATGTTTGCTTAAGCTATAGGATTAGGCTTTCAATATGTGTCCTTTTAAAAAATTACCTCATTTTCTAAAAGCAGAACATTCTCATTGTAAAATTCTTTTTAAATACCAAGCAGTGTAATTAAAAAAATCATCTGTAATTGGGAATTTGTATTTTTTCTTTATACTCACCTGTATTTTTTTTTATAAAACAGATGGTTATTATGTATATATGTCTGTGTATGTGTGTGTGTTTTAAAAGCCTTTTAACAGCTGCATATAACCCCAACACCCAGAGAAAACCACTGTTGACACTTCGGTTTACTTCCTTCCAGACCATGTCACAATGTGTGTGTATGTGCATGTGTGTGTACATAAAAAAAGATTTAGGATGATATCGTATATACATTTTTTTGTATATACTTTTTTGCTGCCCTATTACATTTATCATGAATATTTCCCCATGCCATTAATTTCTTAAAACATGATGTGTATTGCCTGAAAGGTATGCCATTGTTTTAATGTAATGCCATGGTGGTACGTCAGTGTAATGTCCCCAGTTGTCAGAACACGTATGCCTGCCTATGTATTCCTGTGGGTGTATGGTTAAAGGAGCATCTGAGTGTTCATGTGAATGTGTGTACCTGTGGGCACAGGTGAACAACTATATGTGTGTGTGAATGGCATCCCAGTGCTTCCTGGGGGAGTCCTCTGTGAGCTAGCGGAGGAGTGAGGTTGAGATAGGTAAAGAGGAGGTGGGATATTTTATATCAAGGACCCTTTGAGTTTCCTGCTGTCAGTCTCCTGGGGCAGTTAAGACAGGAACATGTGAGGACTGGAAGGGGTTAAGCCACCAGCCACATTCACAGACAAGAAGGGTGAATGAACCCTGGCTGAGTCCAGGTCAGCTCTGTCTTCGAGGCACAAGGCACGTAGCTTCCTCGCCACCCCCTCCTCCCTAAGAGGGATCAGGGGGGAAGGGATAAATTAGGAAACTGAAATTTATACATACACATTACTATATATAAAATAGATAACTAGTTAATAAGGATTCACTTTGCTGTACAGCAGAAACTTAACACAATGGTATAAATCAACTGTACTCCAATAAAGATTTCAAGAAGAAAAGAAAAATATTTCTTCAGTGGCACTTTCATTTTTTTTCTGATGAGCAAAGCTAAGAATCTTTTATATATATATGAAAATTATTATATTTCCTTTCCTGTAAACCTTTAGTCCTTATCTTTTGCCTGTTTTTCTTTTGAATTGTTAGTTTTCCCATTAACTTGTAGCATGTATTAGAAAAAATGAGTTCTATAAATTTCAGATTTTTTAATTGTTTTTTTGTTGGCCTTTTGACCTTAAAACAGCTCATTTTTAAGAATCAGACATTGAGGCTCAGAGAAGTGAAATTCCTCATATTAGAAGGAATTTCACTTGCCAGTGACAGAGATAAAGCTAAACTTAAGTCTTGTAACTCCCAGTACATGGTGTCAGAAAGCCTCATTTGTAAAGATAGAGCCGGATGAGTTTCCACTTGTCTAAAAAGAGAGAGTGGATTAGACTTGCATCCTTTATCATCTTCATTTTCCATAGTTGGATGATAAGTGTTTATTAGGCCCTTAACAGCACAGACGACCTCACTGTACCCTTGGGGACTTAGACTAGCTTCTCTTCTTGACCTTCTTGGTCTCCATCGCTGGCAGCACCATTTTTCTCTCAGGAGGTCTCTTTGTATTTATTTGCTCTTCTTTCCTTCTCTCCCCTCACAGCAGTCCTTGTCCAAACCTGCCTTTTTTCGGCAAAATTCAGAAAGGAGGAACTTCAAACTGCTGGACACGAGGAAGTTGAGTCGGGATGGAACTGGGTCCCCTTCCAAAATCAGCCCTCCCTCCACCCCCAGCAGCCCTGATGACACTTTCTTTAATCTCGGGGACGTGCAGAATGGCAGGAAGAAGAGAAAGATACCCAAGGTAAGGCTTGCAACAAGCTTCGCGTTCAGGGGTGCACCCCCCCCACACACACACTTCTCTGCAAAGGAAGGCTACAGAGGAGTCTGGGCAGAGATCAAATGACTGGGCCTTCCTACCTGCTTCACCACAGGCCAGGTAGACATGGGGAAGCCAGCAGCTAGCTAGCTGGGCCTTGGTCATAATAATTGGGGTCCTGTAGGGCTTACCAGGTGGCACTAATGATAAAGAGCCTGCCTGCAATGCAAGAGACACAGCAGGAGATATGGGTTCAATCCCTGGATGAGGAAGATTCCCTGGAGAAGGAAATGGCTACCCGCTCTAGTATTCTTGCCTGGAAAATTCCATGGACAGAGGAGCCCCTTGGGCTACAGTCCATGGGATCTCGAAGAGTTGGACATGACTGATCATGCACACACACAGCCTCCCTCTTAGCCAGCCCTCTCCCTGCCTGACGACTCTTGTGATCCCAAACTGTGTTTCCAACGCCCAGCCTCCAAAAGCCACATCTCCCTCCTACATGGCCTCAAAAAGCAGAGCCCCATCTTTGTGCTCTGACGCAGACTCCATCACCTCCCACTGCAGAGGGGCACCGCATGGAGCCTGTGCTCTGAGGGAACATTTGTCAAAAATACATCTTTTCTGGGACTTCCCCGATGGCCCAGCAGTTAAGGCTCTGTGCTCCCCCTGCCTGGGGCGTGGGTTCAGTCCCTGATTGGGGAACTGAGATCCCACGTGCCCTGTGGCATGGCCAAAAAAAAATTAAAATTAAACAATGGAGGGCTTATGTGAACAAGGTTCTCCTCTTTAAAAAAAAAAATATATGTGTATATATATCTTTTCTGGCTCTTTTCAGCCCCAAAGGCAAAACAGGCCCAATGGCTTGAGTGTGCATGAACTGTGGCTGCTCTTTCTTACATTGGTGTTATATTTCCTTTTGCTCAGTCCAGCCCCTGCAATGCCTGTCATTCTACATTGGCCACTTCGGTACCAACTTCCTACAGGAGGTTTTTTTTAATATATTTAAAAAATGTTTGTTTTTCAGCTGTGGTGGGTCTTTGTTGCTGCATGCAGGCTTTCTCTAGTGGTGGTGAACGGGGGCCACTCTTCATTGTGGTATGCTGGCTTCTCATTGCAGTGGCCTTCCCCATTGTGGAGTGTGGGCTCCAGGCACACGGGCTTCAGTAGTTGCAGCTCTTGTGCTCAAAAGTTATGGCACATGGGCTTAGCTGTTTTGCTCCAAAGCATGTGGGATCTTCCCCAGCTAGGGGGATCGAATAGTGTCCCCTGCATTGCAAGGCAGACTCCCAACCACTGGACCACCAGTGAAGACCCCACTACAGGAACTTTTAGAGAAGGAATTCTTCATTTCAGAGTCCGCAGATGGACTTCAGGGAATCATGAAACGCATTAAATCATGTAAAGCTGCATGGATGAGTTTGAGGGGATAAAAGGAAGGGAGGTGAGTTGTCTATAGGTTTCATCAAATTTTTCAAAGTGACCCACTGACCTAAAAGTCAAAGGACATTTTCACCAGCTAGTCCCTCCTGACTCAGTTTGGTTCATCAGTATTTTGAGCCATAATACCACCTCCATCCCTTACGTTCTTTTTCAAGTGAAATTAAGTCACCTTGATAATCAAGAGTGCATTCTGAAGGGTAAGGGCAGTTAGAGTCAGGTGGTCACGAAGAGACCTAAAGCTACAGCTTGGTGGTTGGGAGAGGGCAGAGAGTGGGCCCAGGGCGGGACTCGGGGCTCGTACCCCTTCCCTGCCTCCTGCCTCCGCCTTGCCCCAGCCAGGGTGCAGTGCACGTTGCACGTGATCATCGGGTGTTCGCTGGATGAGCTCCCACTGGCATGTGGCCCCCAGTCTCCTTCACCCCTGGCACAGTCACTCCCTGTCTCCTTTTGACTGTCTTTGAGTCACTACCCTGTGCCGTCGTCGTGGCTGCTCCTGGGGACCCCAGAGCGTGGGGTCTTGAATCACTCCCTTAATTCCCCTCTTCTTATTCTAGCAAGGCTCACACGTATCTGTAACGTCAAAAACCTGCTATTGTGGAATAATTGCATGGATGGCTAGTAACATCTATACATCCTCACCATTATTTTAGCAAATAAAACAGGAACAATCAAATGAATCAGCTTTAGGTTAAAAGAGCTTTGATACAACTCTAAGTTTGACTGTGTGATCTCTTAATAAGTACTTAACCTCTATCTTCCACTGCCTTCATATTATTTTATTATTTAGAAAAGATTTTTTGATTAAGGAGAGGAAAATATGTGTGCATATTTTATATGAAAGTAGAGAGGTAGAAAGAAAAGTAGAATTGTTTCTGCCACTTGCTATGTGTTTAATTTACAAGCAGCAGTTTGTTTCCTCTTAGTTTATTGCCTGAAATTAAAGTGAGTTGCCACCCACTTAAATAGTGCCTAGGCACTTATTCGAATAGGCTTTGACAGATATAATCAAATCTGGAAAAAAATCAGCTTTGACAGATACAATCAAATCCAGAGAAAAATCACCATGTTTTACCTGTGACTTTCACAGCAACAACAAAATCCTATTAAAACTTTAGTCTTACAGGTGAAGTACACAATTCTTCAAAGGAATGCTTATTTTTTTTATTTTTTGGCTGCACCGCAAAGCATGTGGGATCTTAGTTCTCCGACAAGGGATCAAACCCACACCCTTTGCATTGGAAGCATAGAATACTAACCACTGGACCGCCAGGGAAGTCCCAAGGAATGTCTAAAAAGAAAACAAATGACTAATTATAGTTTATTCTAAGTTTCATGAATCCTCAGTTCTGTCACTTGCTGCTTAATCTTAACCTAGACTTACCCCCACTCTTGAGTATGAAGCTTCTTTCTAGATGCTCTGAATCCTTTTCTTAAAGTCAAAAGTTCTTTTCCAGGCACATTCATGACTTCCAGATTTTGGACCCTTGAAGCATTTGCTGTCCAAAACCCTGGCTGTTGTGTTTTGATCTAGCAAGAAGGACTTCACGGTCTACTCACAACTGATCAGACAGTGGGTTGGTTGGCATTCCTCCAGCTGCCTCTGCTGAACCGTGCAACAGAGAGTCCTTTCTGGAAGCATGGATGCTCCCCTTGGTTTCTCCCACCTTGGCCCTAAGAGAAATGAAGGCCCCAGTGGAGAAGGGGAGAGAGAAGGAGACACTCCTTCCCTGCAGTCTCCTAGCAACCCTGTACCTTCATTAACGCAGCAGCTGAAACCGAGCAGTTATTTACTCAGTGGTGTGATGTCCTCAGGATTCATGAGTCACGGCGCCGTTCTTTCTAATGAGAAACCAGCTCCCCCTCAGTGCACACAGCAGATTTGTGTGAAGCCCTGTTTCTTTGGCAGCCACCATAGCAGAATTAAGTACCACATGACTCTCTGAAACACACCATCTTCCAAATGAACTTATAGTTTAAAATATTTTTATTCAACTTAAAAATGGCTTCTAAAGAAGCCAGTACTTCTGGTACAGAACACTTTAATTTATTTCTTTTTCAGAACACTCAAAAAAAGAAAAACTTAATCTCCTGTTAAAGTTCAATTGTGTGACAGCCGGAGAAATGGGGTTAGTGTCATATCCTACCAGTCAGAACATGCTTGAAAAGAAGAGAAGGCCACTTCAAGGGGGGTGTTCTCTCAAGGAGACGGCGAGTTAGTGAGAGCAAACAGAAAGAGCCATCACACGGCAGTGGTTTGGGGGTGAAGGCAGAGGCCTCATTCAGGTCAGATTCCTGGTTAGGGGAGAGAAGCAGGCTCAGAGAGTGGGCATGGCCAGGGCTGGGCTCCCCATCAGGAGCCAGAGGGCACAGGTGTCCGGAGATGCAGCAGGGCCGTGTCAGGAGCGCTCTACAGAGCTGGGGGCATGGAACCCAGACCCACCACGAAGAGACCTTGAGGAAAAGCCCCCCACTCCCTGCCAGGTCCATGCTTGTAGAGAGGAGCCAGTGAGCTCCTTTAGGGAATAGATCAGAAGAGCAGAGGCTAGAGATGGGTATTGGCAACTGTGCCCACCTGGGACCCATCACCCGGTTTACTATAGCACATCCCTCCTATTCTTCCCAACGTACAAAAGAATTTCAAGCTTTCCAAGGTAGCTTATAGCCAGCTCGCCTTTAACAACAGTAGTTGGCTCACCTCGATTATGCATGGGTAGACCTCCCTTTCTCCCAACCAGGTGGAACCCAGGAAGCTTCTGCTCTTGGAAGTTACAGGTGATGCTGTAAAGTTGGACAGGAAGTGACCCGGGGGCCTCCATCACCCGACGGCTCTGCTATAGTTAGCCTGGAGGATGTGCCACGTAGGAAGCTGTCTGCTGAGCGGCTCAGCTTCTGAGCACCAGGGTGGTCCTGAGAGGCCTCGGCCAGCCTGCAGGAAGGGCAGCGTGCTAGGGGCCGGCCTGACTCCCTGCTGACCCAAGCTCGGACTCAAGAGCCACAACAACCCTGCTCCCTTCCTGCCTGCTGCTCAGACGCACTTTGGCATGGTTCCCATGAAAGGGGCCTTGCCTGGGAACAGCTTTTTTCCTGTCTCTTCCTTTTCTTGTTTTGTTTTGGGGGCAAAGGCTCCTTCCCAAACCACACTGGGATGGCACTGTCGGAAGGGGTGCAGCCATCACACCATTAGCCAGTGAAATGGTTCCCTCTATGTCTCTGCGGGATGCATTAGATTCAGTCAGCACCACCCGCCCACCAGAGAGGCTGGCCGCGCTTCTGACAGGTCGGGCTTCTGTCTGGCCGAGAAGAATGACTAAAAGACACCAGTGGGCGAGTGGAACGTGTCTCCCCCACCTCCTTCCCCCTGGCCCTGGCCCACCACGGTCCTCAAAGAGAATGGGCAGCAAGGGCATCCCAGCGGCTCTCAGGGAGGAGACTGCTCACACTGGCTTCCCTTCTCCCCATGTCTGGCAGCTGGTATTGCGAATCAATGCCATCTATGAAGCCCGGAGAGGGAAGAAATGCGTGAAGAGGCTGTCCCAGTCCACAGAGAGCAACTCAGGAAAAGGTAGGGGCCCCGCCACCATCCCTCCTCCCCCAAGAATCTGAAAACAGAATCTCCCTTCCCCTCTCCTTGTCCATCTATCCTGTCAGCCCAGGCCTGCATGCTCTGACCTCAGCGGGGGAGCCACCTTCTTTGCTTAATTTGCACGAAAGGGGCCAATATCTTTGACTGGATTTGATAGAGGTACTATCTGAAGTACAGCCAAGTTAATCTGGAAACACATGCAGTTGGACAAAGACATAGTTTGTTCATGACCTTTATACAGAAAAAAAAGAAAACAGCCCCTCTGAACTAGAACTCTTGGATTTGTGCTACCACATGGAAGAGTTTCCTGCATTAGAAAGACCCACATTTGCAATTTTTGGTTGTTTTTTTTTTTCGTCTAGTGACAGATGAGAACAGCGAGTCTGACAGCGACACTGAGGAGAAGCTGAAAGGTGAGAAGAGCTGTTGTTGTGCAGGGTGCGTGTTGGTGACTGGGAAGGTGCAAAGGTGGCCCTTCCTGCTAAGTGTGAGGGGGGACACAGCATCCTTGCAGGAGCTTGCTGGGCAAGGCGTGGATGTCTGAAACCAGCTGGGGTGGGCCTGTCCGGTCCCTGAGCCTCTGGCTACACCCTAGAGACTCAGGGTAGCTACCGCTGTGGTGACTCCCTGTCCCCGCACCTATCCGTTATGTTATAGGTGTTCTTCACACCTGTGAAAGGTACAGCATGCTGGCCTAGGACTCCAGAGACCTGGGGCCCTTGCCCTACTCCTATAAAATGGCTCCATGATCTGGAGGAAATCATTGAGATCCAGGGCCTCTACTTCCTCATCTGTTAAATGAAGTCACTGAAATTATTGGTCCCTGTGGACCTAAACTTGGTGATCTTAGTCTAGGTCTTAGTGAGTTTTCCAGAACTTTTCAGACCCCAGGGGCAAGCCAGGGAATGCTGTAGTCCAGTGTTGCTCAGCAAGGTGATGGGGAACCACCTGTCTGCCCAGTGGCCCTGCCTCTTTGGCCTCTGACACCCACCTGCTCCCTGACCCATCTCGGGAATGAGGCCAACTGTCTGCAGCGCACGGAGCAGTGGCAGGAGAGAAGGCAGATGGGAGTTCTTGATCAGTCAGGTCTTGGCCACTTGAGTCACATGGGATGTTTACAAAGTTCCCAGCTCTGAAAGCTCTGGGGTCTGCATTTTATCACATCCCTCAAAAGGAAAGGTGAAGGAAGTGACTGAAGGGAGGAGTCCCCACCCCATCTGACACAGGAACCCCGAGGATCACTCACGCCGCTGCCCCCAGTCCAGACAGCAAATCCATGGTGGAATGGAGGCCCCGCATTCCAGGCTTCTGCAGCCCAATTAGGCTGGCAGCGGGTTGCTGCTCCTAGAACTTTGGCAAGAATCCCCAATAAAGAGCTTTGTACTAATTTGTTAAATGTGGGAACGCTTTTGCAGGATTAGAAAAAGTACTTTGAGCTGGGAATCACATAACCTGTCGCAGCTCTGTGCAGTTCAACACTGGGAGTGAGTCATTTTCAGGTGGTCCTCCTCTCTCTGTCTCTCTCTGCTCCCTCTCCAGCCCACAGCCAGCGCCTGGTCAACGTGAAGTCACGGCTGAAGCAGGCTCCGAGATACCCATCCCTAGATCGGGAGCTCATCGAGTACCAGGAGAGGCAACTTTTCGAGTACTTCGTGGTCGTGTCCCTGCACAAGAAGCAGGCCGGGGCTGCGTACGTGCCCGAACTCACCCAGCAGTTCCCACTGAAGGTACGGGGTGGGCCAGGCTCCATGGCCTGCCACAGACTGCAGCATTCTTGGAAAAATCTTACTAGGACTCATGGTTCAGGGAGGTGCAGGAGCCCAAGGAACATTCAGTATCCAGAATTTCAAGTGGGTCCTAATTAAAGTATATCGATGAAAAAAAAATGCTGCTGGAGAATTTGGGAGGTCCGAGGGGTGTGAGATGCGTGACCGTTCAGTTCAGTTCAGTTCAGTCGCTCAGTCATGTCCGACTCTGCGACCCCATGGACTGCAGCACGCCAGACCTCCCTGTCCATCATCAACTCCCCGAGTTTACTCAGACTCATGTCCATTGAGTCGGTGATGCCATCCAGCCATCTCATCCTCTGTCGTTTCCTTCTCCTCCTGCCTTCAATGCATGACTCAAGCAGGGACAGAAATACTCACTTCCTGTGGTCACTATGCTGATGGTACTGTTCTATCCACTCTCCCCGTCTCCTCATCCGGCCGCATCTCTCCCCAGCCCACCCTAGAAGCCTCTTCCCCATCAACTGCACAAGGAGTGTCACATTTGTGTCCATGCTGCACATGCCTGTGTGCCCTGTGTGCCTCTGTGTGTGTGTGTGTGCGCGCGCAAGAATCCTGTTCTATTCTCACATGCATCACTCCTGTGTGGATTTCGCTTTACCATATATTAAAGTGAAAGTCGCTCAGTTGTGTCTGACTCTTTGCATCCCCATGAACTGTAGCCCGCCAGGCTCCTCTGTCCATGGGATTCTCCAGGCAAGAATACTGGAGTGGGTAGCCACTCCCTTTTCCAAGGGACTTTCCCAACCCAGGGATCGAACCTGGGTCTCTTGCATGGCAGGCAGATTCTTTACTGTCTGAGCCACCAGGGAAGCCCTCCTGTATCGTTAATCATGGCTCCTAAAATGAAACGGCGCACAATAAAGCCTACAGTGGCATGGCCTATCCTAGAAAATTGACCCGTAGGCTTTGGCATCAGCGATAGAGAGCTTTCATCACTTTCTAATGCAGCTCAGCCAGGATTTATGGAGACCCTATTACATTCCAGCTGGTTTCTGCTTGGCCCCAGGGGATTACAAAGATGAGCAGAATGTGTTTCTTGTCCTCGGGGAGCTTACCCTCTGACAGGAGGGCATGAGAGACCCCAGAAACTCACGAGGTAAAATGTGCCAGTCTCGGTCCAGTGCACACAGCACTGGTGCTCAGAGACAGGAAGAGGGGAGGGCGCTCGTGTCCTGGTCCGCTCAGGGCCTCCCTTCGCTGCCACCCACCCAAGCGTAATCCTGGCATCTGCCAAGGCTGGGGTCCAGCTGTCCCTCTCCTCCTCCTGAGTCACCCTTCCTTCCGTCCTGTCCACTGGAGACCAGCAGAGCAGTCGCGTCCTCGGCTTGGAGTTTAGGACGGAAATATGTGTACGGATGATAAGCCATAGGCACCAGCCTTCCACACGGGCACTGACTCACTTCCTCCGTCTCCTCCAGGGGTGATCCCTGAAGACCTCAGTGCTACGAATGCCCACGTTTAGTTGGGGACCTCAGAGAGCAACCACCAAGACACGAGGGACGGTCCTGTTATTTCGTTTACTTCCCTCAGGGCCTGGCACAGTGTTACACATACGGTGATGCTTAGTGTTCCAGGAATAAAGTCAGTGTCCCATGAATTAATTAATGAACCACCCTAACTATCAAATGCTTGAGTTTCCAACATGGAATCTCCAGCCTCCTAGACATTACGTTAAAACTTTTTTTTGAGTGGAAAGTTGCCTAGTCACTGTGGAAAGGGACACTAATACCGAAATGTTTAGAGAAAAAGTCATCTCCAATCCCACAGAGATCCTTGTTGTTGGCATTTTATTGTCTTTTTCCAGTCTTGTCTCAGAGTAGAATTTTCTTACAAAACTTAGATCGGACATTGTGTAATTTCCGAGTCATGTTTTGTAAACCCATCATTATTTACAAATTCTAAAACATCGTTTTTGAAATTCCACAATACTGCATTATGTGGGTATACCCTGATCTATTTAGCAGCTCTCTTTCTGTTGGAAATGCATCTTGCTGCCAGCTTTTCTTTAGGTGTTTATCTTTAATGTTCTGGTGATCATGCTTTGTAGGCATTTTTTCTTGCCAGGCTACTATATATATATCTCCTTGCCTTCACCTGCTTCCTCTGTCAAAGCCCCTTTTTCTTCTTTTTTCTCCTCATTTTTAACTCTTTTTCTTGAGTTTTTTCCCCCACTCCTATAGACACCTTGATCAAAGTTTCCACTCCGTATTTGTACAGTAGCAATCATGCCTGCTATATTCCATTAAAATGCTTGACACCTCGCAGCTATCTTTCATGACACCTCACAGAGATCAGGCTGTTTCCTGGCCGTCTACGATTGATGATATTTGTAAGAGAGCTCTTTCTGTGTCTCTTCCTATAAATGTGCTCCTGTGTGTGTTCGAGCATGTATGTGCACATATGGGTTGATAACTCGTATGTTGATGACAGTGTATATATGCATACATGTGTATATACATATGTGTGGGTGCCGTGCACGTGGTCCGAGGGCAGGTGTGTTCAGGTGGTGACTGGGCCATGTTGAAAGCACTGGAACTCACTTTCCCACAAGGCTTGCTCTTCAGTTCTCTCATTAATGCTGTTTCCACTACGGAGAAATGTCATTGTTCCTTCCTTTTGTATTATTTGTTGTTTGGGGTCCATCACTCTATGGTGATTAATGATCCCCCCCGAACAACTACACCCGGCCGGTATTTGCTTCTTTGCAAGACTGTCCGAGGATAATCAAAAACCATTGCTTTGGCAACAGTCTGAGCTAGTGAATTGTCAACTCAAAGACTGTTCCAGCACCAGCTGGAATCTTCTGAGTCATGGATGGAAGAGAGAACCATTATACAGTAAAGAAAGAGTGACTATTTATTCTGAAGAAGAAAGACTGAAGAACAATTAATGACTGGCTCCAAGTCTACATATGGTGACTGTGTTTCACTCATCGATAGTCGTCTCAAGCATTAATATCATATTAGTAGCAGCTTTAGTGAAATTTGATCTGGCCAAACAAGGATCATACTCGAAGTGGGTTTTCACGTTGAAAGCCATCAGCCCAATGTCCTATTCCTTTGGATGGTGTCTTCAGAGACCTCTTCTCTCTGATGTTTCATGGCCTTGGGAAGGCTTGTGGATCCTCTGTGAAGGAGTACCATTGGCCTACAGACCTCAGAGACTGCAAGGCTGCTTTAAGGCGGTGCTGTGCTAAGTCACTTCATTCATGTCCGATTCTTTGCAACCCTATGGACTGTAGCGTGTCAAGCTCCTCTGTCCATGGGATTCTCTAGGCAAGAATGCTGGATTGGGGGCCATTTCCTTCTCCAGGGGATCTTCCTTACCCAGGGATCATACCTGAGTCTCTTAAAAAGTCTCCTGCATTAGCAAGCAGGTTCTTTACCACTAGGGCCACCTGGGAAGCCCTGGGTTAAGGTGGAGGCCAATGGAAAGATATGAGAAACAAAATAAGAAATTATGGACTAATAGTATAGTAAGACTCTAAGTTAGACGTTACAATTTCCTAATTTTAGAAATTCACACTCCACTCAGTTCAAGTAGCTGGTATTTTAGATGACTGAAGGCAATTTTATCATGGTTTTTTTGTTTTAACTGTTTATAAGGGAAATGTAACAAGTGTAAACCTATCAACAACAACACAACAAAAAGCCAACAGTTCTTCCCAGCACTTTAGAAGTACAAATTTATAAGCAAACTGTGCTAATTATAAACTATTTTTTTTTGTATCCCAAACTTATACCTAGAGTGCCTTTTATTTCAGTTGAGGCAAAAAAAAACCACATAGCATAAAATTCAGCATCCCAACATCTCCAGGTGTACAGTACAGTGTGGTTAACTACAAGTGCATTGCTGTCCAACAGATTCCCCAGAATGGAGTGCTCTTTGAAGCAGATACCCATTCAGACACAGAACAAGCAGAGTCACGGCTTTAAATATAATCTCTTAAGTCAGACTTCATCCATTTGTTCCGTTTTGAAGTGAAGTGATATTCCTCCAGTCTGTGATGTGTCAGATAAATCAGAGAGCAAGAAGAAGACAGAAATTAAGATCATTTTGATTCTTTCCTGGATTTCATTCTAGCTGTGTGATCCTTTCCTGGATTTCATTCTAGCTGTGTGATCATGGACAAATCACTTAACTTCTCCTGGCTTATTTCCTTCTCTCTAAGAATGTCAGCCTCGTGTCTTGTTTTCCTTTAATTCTAATATTCAGAGACTTCCTTAAATGAGTTAAATTTCACTGTATAATGTAATTTACCTGGATGGATTCACTAAGAAGGGCTGTAAAACATCTCTGCCGAGATCGAAGAGGGCCACCTTTGCCTGGGTCCAGACGTCAGACGACTAGATTTGCGGCTCTGCCTTGCAGATTTGTGAGTCTCGGATTCGGAAGCTGTTGCTATGACAGCTCTTCCTTATTGATTAAAATGCTTATATTCCAGTATGTTAGGCATAGAGAACATTTCTCTAAAGCACACTATTTTTTTCTCCTTCCTCCCCACATAAGACTATAGTTGAAACTGCCCTGAGGGAGAACATATCTTAAGCCTGAGCTGCAAGCCCTCCTCAGCGTGGAGGTTAAGGCGACAGTTATGACTTCAGGGCAGTACCATCAGATGTCAAACATCTGTCTTGCTCACACCAGGGCTTATTCTCCAACCTCCTCTCACCCTTCTCCCTGTAGCTGGAAAGGTCGTTCAAGTTCATGAGAGAAGCTGAGGACCAGCTGAAGGCTATCCCCCAGTTCTGTTTCCCCGATGCCAAGGACTGGACTCCGGTCCAGCAGTTTACCAGGTATGTGCTGGCGTCTCCCCGCCCTCCCCCCGCCTCGCCAAGACTGAAGTGAGAGCTAGAGAGGGGTCGTCGATGGCAGACCCCATATGTAAGTCAGTCCTACTGGTAAGTGATCCTGACAGACCCGAGTGTATAAATTTCCCCTACAGGTGTTTGTAAAGCTTGTGTGAAGACAAGACTCATCTTGCCAAATGTGCAGGTTCCCAGACCTCCCACTCCATCTTGGAATGTGTTTCATAAGCTGACGTGATGGGCAATAAGGTGATTTGTAGTCTAAGAAAACCTTGTCCAGTGCGGTGAAAATACTTCTTCAGCAACGCATCCAGCCGTTACTCAGATTGTGATCAAATTTACATTTCTGCTTTAACCCAAGTTGTTGGATGGAAATATTTTTTTATCAGAGGTCTCAACAACTGACCAACTCAGGAGGCTCCAAATCCTAAGTGTTCAAGGGACACTGAGTTCCTCGAAGTTGGCCCAGCAGTCTTTAAGGACATTCGCAGCCTCAGTGCCCAGGAGAGCCACCCCATGGGCAGCTCCAAGAAGGGCACCACTGTTGCCTCTTCCACTGCTACCTTTCCCCCCACCCCCGGTCTTGAGTCACTGCCGGGCTCGCCCCAGGAGAGGCCCAATGACCGCTGTGTCTGTTCGATGGGATGGCCCAGGTGATAGGATTATATGAGGGCTGAGGGTGGAAAGAAAAGTGCTCACTTCCTCTCAGGACACAGCGACACTTGAGATCTCCATGTCCCTGACAGAGACTCCAGAGCCACAGCCCAGAGATGGACGGGCAGGACAGGGAGCCGCATTTTCTGACAGCCTCCTCCCGAGTGTCCCCTGGTGGCTCAGCGCGATGCGACTTTTGTTCTGTTTTGTAACACACTTCCTCTTCTTTTTCCAGTTGCTTTAGGTGTAAAGTTAGGTTGTCTATTCGATGTTTTTCTTGCTTATTGAGGTGGGATTGTATTGCTATAAACTTCCCTCTTAGAACTGCTTTTGCTGCATCCCATAGGCTTTGAGTTGTCATGTTTTCATCGTCATTTGTTTCTAGAAATTTTTTGACTTCCCTTTTGATTTCTTCAGTAACCTGTTGGTTATTTAGAAACATGTTGTTTAATCTCCATGTGTTTGTGTTTCTTACAGTTTTTTTCTTGTAATTGATACCTAGCTCATAGCGCTGTGGTCGGAGAGTAACGTACTTCCTCTCATTTTCCCAACCACAGTGAAACATTCTCGTTTGTCTTAACTGGAGAAGATGGGAGCAGAAGGTTTGGTTACTGCCGAAGACTGCTGGTCAGTACCCCTGTTCTCGGGCAGCAAGAGCTCCGTGTGGAGCCCCCACTGGCTTCCTAGAGCCTCATTCGCCACAGGCCACAAGAGAAGGGACCGGAGGTGTAGCGAGTTCGTCAGGGCCATTAAACACAGGGAGGAGTGTTTGGAGGTCCACATGAGCCTCACTGTGTATGGAAACACTGTCTGCCTCTCTTGGAAAGAAAATGCTTTCTCCATTGTTTTCCCTGCCAAATAAATGACCATCTCTCCTTAAGCCAGGCATCCTTTCTAATAAAGTGTGCTCAGCAGACTCTGAGAGCTTACAGAGAGCTTTCATAGTAGTGGTAAGGGCCAAAGAAGGATGGCTTTACAAATAATTTAAGTGTCTCCTTCAGAACATTAACCTTTAAAAGTCAGAAACTTACTTCAATGAGACGATCATGCCGAAACATTTTAGAACTTGTCTTTTTGAGGCCCATTTTTGGGAGTGCCTTCAGTAGTGGCAAATCATTTTCTACTGAGAGTGTATTTTAGTCTTATTATGCATAGGCTAATATAGTCAAGAATAATGTGTGGCACACAGTGGCTACTCAGTAAATATTTGTTGAATTAGTGAATAAAAAAGTATGGATAATAATCGAAAAAGTTAAGTGGGATAATAAATTCTGTTACTATAATTACTTTGGAGTTTAAGTATTCAGATTGTTTTTCTTTCCTGTTTTGAAAATTAATAGTTTCCAAAAAGGATTTTTAGAAATGATTTATCATTTGGAGTTATTATAATTTATACGGAATAAGTGATTTCCTTGAGAAAAACCACAGTGATATGAGTAAACAAGATTCCTCATTTTATGGTTCTGTAGGCCACATTGAGCACCTACTGTGTGCACAAAACTCTTGATTTGGTCCCTTTGGGAGAATTTTAACACATGTCTGCGTAACCAGAAGTGGTTCCACCTGTAAGACGGGGTATTGGTAACTGCTTACCTTATTGATTTTCAAAAACTCTGGTGTGTGGAAACAGTTGGCACCATGTTAAAAATGTCTGGGGTCTTTCCTCCCCTGAGATTGGTCACACTCATAATCTCCTTGTGTTTCACTCCCAAAAGCCTGGTGGCAAAGGAAAGCGTCTCCCCGAAGTTTACTGCATCGTGAGCCGTCTGGGATGCTTCAGCCTCTTTTCAAAGGTGAGGACTTGGGCCCCAGAGAAGGGAGGGAGCACATGAGAGTTGCAGGGCCCAGGAGGACTCAGGAGACACCCCGACTCCCAGGATTTTTATCTTCTTATTCCCCTACCTGTTTTCCTTGCTACTTCCTCCTCCTCCCTTCCTTGAGCCTCACTGAGATAATCATTGGGACAGGAAATGAGTGGATGAAGGTTGTGGTCTAGAAAGTGAGGGAGGGGAAAAGGACAAACTAATTGCAGTTGAGGATGGAGGGGCAAAGGCTCTCCCCAGAATGTTCCATGTGTTTTACTTTCCCTCTCTTAAGCATTATCTTTTGTCACATTATGTGTTGTATATGTGTGTTATGTGTGTGTATCTGTTGTGTGTGTGTGAGATTTGTTATTGTAAGACTACTCTAAGTCTGTCAAAGTGAAAGTGAAGGTCACTCAGTCGTGTCCAACTCTTTGCAACCCCATGGACTGTATAGTCCATGGAATTCTCCAGGGCAGAATACTGGAGTGGGGAGCCTTTCCCTTCTCCAGGGGATTGTCCCAACCCAGGGATCAAACCCAGGTCTCCCACATTGCAGGTGGATTCTTCACCAGCTGAGCCACAAGGAAAACCCAAGAATACTAGAGTGGGTAGCCTATCCCCTTCTCCAGCGGACCCAGGAATTGAACTGGGGTCTCCTGCATTGCAGGTGGATTCTTTACCAACTGAGCTATCAGGGAAGCTCTCTATCAAAATCTTAGTATAATTTGGTCCTTCTTTTTGGAAAATGAAACAATATATCAGGACATAGGAATTGCCATGGTGAATTGGCTCAGCCACCCCAGTATTCTGGATTGGCATGTAGGAGATAATTACTATGCTGTCTGATGCCAATCTCAAAAATTAGGTATGACTCAACATTTGTTTCTTCTGTTAACGAGACATAAATACATAATCTATACATGTATTTTAAGTCCTCAAGCATGTATTTCAGTCCAAGTTTTCTTTCTTTTGGAAAATTGAAGTCCTGCGTCTACTGTCCATGGATGAAAGCAGCACTCCCTCAGCATTCTGAAACAAAATTCCCGCTCCTGCCCACCCTGTCCTGAACTCAGAGGAAGCCTAAATTATACTGATGCAGTGTGAGCTCTGGCTGTGGTAGAGCTTGTACTTGTATGCAAGTCTAAAGTAATTAATGGTGCCAGTGTCACCTGAGTCACGGCCTTCGCTCTGTGTGAGGAGGTAGTCATCGTACGTTACAGTCAGTCACTCACAAGCTCTGACGCAGATACGCACTGCTGCTCATGCCAGTCTTCATCGTGGGTTTGTTTCAACATGGAGAGGAGGCTGTAGGTCAGAGACCCTATTGTGAGAACACTTATGAATCTAGGAGTAAACGGCTCCTGTGAGGTAGGCCAGCCTCCAGCAGGAGCTCTGAAGTTCACATAAGCTGCATTGCTACGTCATGGGCAGGAGATGCAGAGCAAGCGAACATCCTAACATACTTGTGTGATACACAATCCTGCATTTTCATGTTAGTTTTGTGACTGTGAATTTTTTAAGAATATAGTATGAAAACTTGCCAGTGACCACACAGCAAATATTCAGCATAGAACCATAGACAGGGCTTTGGCTAACTGATTCCAAGACCTCAGGCTATTTCTAGGTAAGGGGCAAGGACCATTATGGCAAATTGTCCTTCAGTACAGACAAAGGGATAATGGATAAGAACAGCTCTCAGAATCTCTGAAGAAAGCATACATATTGTTGCAATGATGCTGTGTAACAAACCACAGTGGCTTAAAGCAGCTACCATTGACTCCCACAGAGGGTCAGGGCTCTGGGGTTCTGCTCTGCTAGACTCCATGGCTCACTCTTGTGCTTCCGGTAGGCTGGGGGTTGGCTGATCCAGACTGGCTGGGTTGTGCTTCAGGCTGCAAGTCTGGATGCAGGTCTGTCACCCCCCTGAGACAGGAAGCTGTCCCATGCATGCACAGGGAGACAAGCAGAAACACGTAAGGCAAGTGTCTGCTTGCCTCCCAAGCCCTGGGCTTAGCACTGGCACACGGTCGCTTCCGCCTCATCCTGCCTGCCCAGGGGTCCTCAACTTTTTTTCATTATTGTTCTAGTGAGCAGCCTTTTTAGATTTTTTTTTCCTCAACTGCCTCTCCTCCCCATGAAGTTATTTTTAACTTTTGTCATATTATTTTCTTTTTACTGCACTAAACCATACATAACATTAAATTTACCATTTCGGTCATTTTTATGTGTACAATTGATTGGCATTATGTTTACTCACTTTGTTGTACCACCTTCACCACCATCCATCTCCAGAATTTTTTCATCTCCCCAGACTAAAATTCAGAGCCCATTGAACATTAACCCTCTGTCCTCTCCTCCTCCAGCCCCTGGCAACCACCACTCTACTCTACTTTCTGTCTCTTTTATGAGTTTGACTCTAGGATCTCCTGTAAGCGGAATCATATAATATTTGTCCCTTTGATGTCTGGCTTATTTCGTTTAGCAGTGTTTTCAAAATTCGTCCATGCTGTAGCATGTGTCAATATTTTATTCTATTTCATGGATAAATAATATTCCATTATATAGATATCTCATTTTGCTTATTATTCATAAGTTAATGGACATTTAGGTTATTTCCATTTTTGGCTACTGTAAATAATGCTGCTGTGAACATTCATGTTCAAGTTTTCATGTGAACATGTTTTCATTTCCATTGGTTAAATACCTAGGAGTGGATTTGCTGGGTCATATATGTTTAATTTCTTGAGAAGCCACCAGACTATTTTCAAAAGAAAAACTTCACTAGTTTACATTTCCACCTGCAGTGTATGAGGGTTCCAATTTCTCCACTTCCTCACCAACACCTGTTACCTGCTTTTTTATTACAGTCATCCTAATGGCTGTCAAGTGATATCTCATTGGTTTTGGTTTGTGTTGTCCTAATGGCTTCCCCCGGGAGAAAATTCAATTCCATAAATATATCACATATCTGTTTATGTACTTTGGCCCCTTAGAAGGGCACAAACCCTCACGATACCTAAGTCTTTTCACCAACCCCCAACCAATTTTTACCCCTTTGGGGGGCACTGTTCTTCCCATTGAGAACGTATATGATAATCAATGTCACAGGGGTATGCAAACTGACAAACAGGACAGTTTTCAAAGTCAAGGGGGCCAGGAACTATACTTCATCCTCTAAGTGGGAGAAATTGCAGAGTCACATGGAAAAAGAGTGGCTGCAGAGAGGGTGAATCCGGGTCTTAACCTGTAGAGTGAAAGAGACGGTAGGTTTGGCCTGATGAGGACCCCCTGGCTTCCCCACGGTTCCTCAGCCTCAGTGGCAGGCCCCCTTCATCTGGAAGAGAGCTCCACCTCACAGCCTGACTTCAGGGTAGCTGAGCTGCTTTTCTGTCCCTTGCAGATCTTGGATGAGGTAGAAAAACGACGAGGCATCTCTCCTGCCCTGGTCCAGCCTCTCATGAGGAGTGTTATGGAAGCCCCCTTCCCAGCCCTGGGCAAAACCATTGTGGTCAAGAACTTCTTGCCCGGATCAGGAACTGAGGTACACCATCAGAGTCCTCTCCTGTCCCAGGGGGCGTGGCCCTGGCAGTGATCAGGTTGTGGTGATCCCACAGGCTGGTTTTCAGGGGGCTGTCACATTCAATGGTGGCCTCTTGCTCCTCAAGCCGGCCCAGATCATCCATCTGTGAAAGAGTCATAAATTCCACCCTAAGTCCAGTCCATCTGTTGGTTGCTGGATGAGAGAACTGTGCCAGGACAGTGAACATCTTTAGCTTCCCTTAATAGCCCACCACCTTCATAAATCGTATTTGAACCTTTTTAGGGTTTTGATCTATATCACTGCTACCACTTAATATGCAAAGCAGATTCTTTTTGGGGAAGACAAGCTCAAGTGCTACTTTTTATTTCATCCCAGACTTTGAAGCATGTCCCTTTCCTTGGCTGGGTGGGATTTGATACCAGAGCTTGTTTTCATCTTCCCATCCTTGTATGTGACCCATTCAGCCTTGAGTCTCCAGCTCTAAAGGCCCTCAGAAAAGTGGGTCACCTTTGGGGACAGGGGCAGGACGAGGATGTGTCTGGGATATTCTGGAACCGCTCAACTTCCCAACACAGAGAGCAGCGGTCTCCCTGCTGCTGGAGAATCCTAAACCAGCCCATACGGATGCAGGTGACTTGGCCATGGGGAAGTTGACCTTAGTGAGCCCCGCTGTCTGGGCAGCACCAGGCCGGTGCCATGCTGAGAGCAGAAGCCAGATTCTGCTCGCCACGAAGAGCAAGCACGTGAGTAGTGACTTGAGATGAACCCAGGAACATGTCAATAAGTACAGAGTGAGGAGATACATGCACACTAAGCATACAAGCTGAAAGAGCCATCCCCAGGGAGGGGATGGAACGGGGTTGAGTTCATTAAGAATCACCTTGTAGAGGAGGGGAGCCTTGAAAGAAGTGCTTGGATCTGCTGGTCCTTCTTTGTGAGCCTGGGAGTCCCTTGTGAGATCAGACGCTCTGCTGTGGGACTGCCAGGGACTGGCCCTCAAAACTCCCTGTGGGGGCTCACATGTGTCATCGATGGGGTGATGGGGGCGGGCTCCAGCCATCATGGCCCAAGGGGCTCTGGTTCTGTGTCCTGTCTCCCTACCTCCATGCAAACTACCCTCACACGCACCTGTGAGACTGAGTCCCCACCAAACATACCTCCTTTCCGAAACTCCAGCCATCTTTCTTTCCCCAGTCCCTTTCATTTTCCTGTTTTTCTCTCCCTCCTCCCCTGGCAGTGGGCCTCCCTGCTGAGGACCCAGAGCCCCAGGCCTGCCCGGTGCGGGAGAGGCCTGGCTGACCAGGCGGGCCCCCTCATGCCCCTCGTGTTCCCCGGCAGGTGATTGAACTGTGCCGTCCACTGGACTCCCGGCTCGAACACGTGAACTTTGAGTCTCTCTTTTCCTCTCTCAGCGTCCGACACCTTCTCTGCGTTTTTGCCTCCCTGCTCCTGGAAAGGAGGGTCATCTTCATCGCAGACAAACTCAGGTAACAACCTTGGCAACTTCCCGCTGAAGTGTTTGCACAACAGTCAGTCTCACACTGTCTCTAAAGTGTTTGCGTGACGGTCAGTCTTGCACGGGGTGGAACCTGTAGGGGGGGGGATCACCTGGAGTTCAGAGGCAGCTCCTCTGCAGTAGTGAGAGTCAGTGGGCAGCTGAGGCTGGAGGCTTGTGTGGCCCCCGAGTTGTGTCAAGTGAGCTGAGCTTGCACTTCTGCACTCAGCTCGTCTGGTACTTAGCCTGCTGTTCACTCATTCTGCTAGGTGCTGGGGAAACGGGGAAAAGACAAAGAGCTGTGCTTCAAGAGGCCTCAGTCTGGCGGGGGGATGGAGAAGTAAACAGACCACCCAGTACCGTGCTATAAAGGCCGACTAGAGGCAGAGCATTCTCATTCGTAGACAAGATGAGTTCCCTGCATCTTAAAGCCGAGAGCAAGTAGAAAGTGTGTTCCAGGCAAAAGGAGCTGTCAGTACAATGGCAGGGAGAAGGGAGGCCAGGAGTTCCTTCAGGAACTGCAGAGCAGCTCAGTGTAGTGGAACCGAGAGGAGAGCCAGGAACTGGCAGAGGCGGGCAGGGCCCAGCTCCCGGGAGGGCTGCAAGGACCAGGCGGGAGGCACAGATAGAGCCAGAGGCGTGCCTTCGACTAGTGCTCACAGAATCCACGCACACAGACCCGCTGCCCATCAGGGTGCATCCACATCCTAGTGGTCACATTCGGTGCCTGGCAAAGCCCAGGTCACAAATCAAAGAGGATCCTGAAGAAGATGCAGATGTGGGTGGGATTAGTTCTGAACTTTAAAAAAGAAAAAAAAAGAATTCTTGGCGTTTTCATCATTTCAAACTACTGAACCAGAGCCTTCTTCACTTTGGAACTGAGGGCGCAGAGGCGCAAGTGGTGGCTGCTGCTCCAGGGAGGGCCAAGACGTGGGTCCTGGCTCGAGATGAGCCGGCCGGGCGGGAGAGGCCAGCTGAGAGTCCATCTGGAAAGAAGCCGTGCCAAAAACATGTAAAACTCGTTTTGGAGAGGAAATAATGACTCTCGACTCTAGAAGACAAAGGGGAAGAAGAAGAAAAGGGAAAGAAGAGTGCAAAGGACAAAGCGTGTGAACGTGCGGTCCGTCCGGAGGCGTGGTGGGAGATGGAATCCAGCCCTGTCTCCACTGCAGCCCATCTGGTCACCTTGCTCACGCTCAGTCGTTGGACCGCAGCCACTGGGCTCCTCCCAGGCTGCCCCCGGCCTACCCCAGAGTTAGCTATTCACGTTTAATGTCACAGTTATTGTACTCTCTGTGCGCTCTTGTCAGCAGGCCCTGCCTCTAGCCTGCAGCTGGTGCTGTGGGCAGCTCTCCAAGATCCCTGGGCACTGGGGGATTCGGACCAGAGAGTTCTCAAGGTGGGGGCCTGCAAGCTGAGGAGGAGGAATAACCCTTCCGTGACCAGGATCAGATTTCACCAGTGCTCTGGTGACTCTCTGTATTCTCTGGAAGCCCCACCATCCCCCACTCTCCACTGTCTTTAGTTGTCGGATTCTTAGGCTTTCCTTGGGAGGAGGGGAAAGTGACGGATCTCAGAAAGACCCAGATCAGGAGTAGAAGGCCCTCCGGGGAGTGGAGATGGGGCAAACAGTCCCAAGGGGCACTTGCTTCTGGTTTAAAGATGTCAGGCTCAGGAAGGGTCCACCCTGCCCAAATATCTGAGAAGATGGACGTGACTCAAGAGGAGCAGGGGACCAGGGCCTGTGGCCCCCCAAGTTTAACCCAGGCTTTCTTCAGGGGGAAAGGAGAAGGGATAATATCATCTATTTTTCTCACAAAGGGACAGTGAAAAGAGAAGGTGGGAACAGAAAGGGAGGGAGCCGCATCAAAGACAGAGGCATCCCTGAAGGGCAGCAGCGGGCATATGTCAGAGGCTTCGGGCGCCGAGGCGCCCAGAAGGGCTTAGGACAGAGACCTCTGGGGAAGGACTTGGCCACCCTACCTTGTCCCTGGAGAGACTTCTGGGTTGACAGGTGGAACTCACACAGAACTGTTGTCATGAGAGACAGTGAAAGGAACCCCTCCCTGAGCATGGGGCCTGCCCGCTGCCGGGTATTGCTCGGTCCTCCCAGCCCCCTCCCCTCCTGCCCTGGCAGGAGACAGGTCACTGCGGTGATCTGATTGGAGGGACTTTGGGGTTTATGTCATCACCCCACCTCCCAGGGTGCCTGGCACTCTGCCCTGAGAGATTTAGTCTCTTGGAGCAGCAAACACACACAAGAGGGCAAAATGCCAGCCGTGGCTGCAGGACACCGTTCTTGCCGTAAGGCTCTTACAGCCCATTGGCTGTTTTCTTTTGCAGCAGCTGCCAGCCATGGGGCACTAAGGGGGTAGGATTTTTGTCAAGTGGGGGTGCGGGGACATGGATAACTTGGGTGCCCTCTTTGGGTCCGGAGCCAGTGTGGCGTGTGCACGCATGTGTGTATGAAATACTGAAATGACACTGCAGACCCTTTACGACACTCAGGCTGGCACGTCCAGCTCTCATCCCATGGGAGGGGCCTTCCCAGACAGTGGGGAGGCCTGAACATCCTCAGCTACTGGCCCTGGGTCTCCTCATTTAGGAAACAAGGGCTCCTCCGTGCCCAGCCACTCAGAGCTCTGACTTGCTAGGGCTCTGCTGTCTCATGGTCCCCAGAAGTAGCCTGTGATCGTCCCATTACAAATGGTTTCAAGTGTTCTCTCTCTCGCTCAATAAATTTGCTTTTCAGCCAACACAAGTTAAGTGCAGATCTGAAGAGGCGGGAAAAGAGAGAAAGAAAGGCCCCTGAGAGTGCTCAGGCAGAAAGCATAGTGCGCGTGAACCTGATGAGAACAGCAACAGCTGAGCCCTGAGATAGAGAACCCAGGAACTAGCTGCCCTGGGCCGGGCTCCTCCATTCTCTCAGCCTATCGAGAACTCCGTCAGTTACGTTCTGTTAGCGGGAGACTGAGAAGCACACAGAAGTGAAGTCACTTTGCTGAAGGAAGGGGTCAGTGGGAGAGCTGGGATCAGACAGGGGTAGCTGGCTCCAGAAAAGACGAGGGGGCAAGCAGGCCACCATGGTCTGGGTGGGGTAGAGGAGTGTCTGTGAGGCTGTCTGTCTACACAGATACATAGGGACAGTCTTTTTAAAAACGTGCCATCACAACCTGCTCTGTGCTTGGCAGTCCAGCCAGAATTGTCTCCTGAGGAAGCTTAGACATCTGTGCTTTTCTCTCCAGGGGCCACCCACCCCACCCACCCTTCCAGCCAGGACCCCGGTGAGGCAGGTGGCAGAGGGAACCTCCAGAGTCTCTCCCAGCTCTGACCTTCTCTGACTCCGTGGGCTGGAGTGCCCCAGGTGTCTGCTACACCTCTTGGTGTCTGTCCACCCAGCAATCTTGGTCCCGGACCTGCTGAAGTACCCTGCCCCCATTCCTGACCCAGGACTCATCCGTCTCAGGCATCCTGTACTTTCCAGTGTCTCAGGGGGTAGCCACCTCCTCTGTCCAGCTGTATGATTCCCATGGGACCCCTCCAGCTCAGATGCTCTGGGATTCCACCCCCACGTGGCCCACTCCTCTCCCAGGGGGTCTGATTCAGTAGAAACCATCTGGATAGCATTTTCCTGAGAGTGGTTCTAGACGTAGGCACTTCAGGGTGGTGAGGTGCTGAGGTAACTAACTGTGAGTGCCCTTCTAACGCCCCGCCTAACCTTATCTGGGTTGAGGATAAATAAATATACCCCGTGTTATGGATCCACTCTCCCAGGACTCCCAGGCCTCTGCACTAGCCTGTGCTCAGAAGTCAGGGCACCATCTGTACCTCCTCTTGCAGCTTTAAGTGCTTTCTTCTGAGGGGGCCTCAGCGCAGCCTCCTCTTTGGGGGTCTCTCTGACGCTCAGACTTGCCCCCTCCCCTAACAGAGAGCTCACACAGGAAGTCTGGCTCACCTGTGAAATAGAGACCTAGCTAATGATCAGAGCATAGAAACACCGCCAGAGAACATGCTGCATGTTACTGAGTGAGAAAGTTGGAACCCATCTTCTCTTCTCCAGCCTGCTCCACCTAAGGGGTTCCTCTGGGAGGAATCAATCTCCACCTACTTCTGATTTATGGGAAAATAGCTCTAGGGAATTGAAGCATTCTTCAGCTAGGCCATGACAAACCAGTGGCTGGCTGCACGTCGTCTGACCTGGAAAAGTCTCTGAAGAAAGCCTTCAGCCTAAGTTCAACTGGTGCTTTCATTCTCCTCAGCAGGCACCGCTCACTCTCTACGGGCTGCGCATGCCCTGATTTCTAGCCCTGCTCAGCTGGAAGTAGAAGTAGGCGGCTCCAGGTTCCCATCTGTAGCCCCCCATCTTCTCAAGGCCACGGAGCAGGGCATGAGAACAGGGCATGCCACAGACTCAGTGAGTGGCCCCTGACATCCCCGGGTGAACATTAGCCTGCTGGAGGCCTGTGCTCACTGCCGCCAGCACCCTCCCCCACCACACAACTCATTTCCGCATCGTCGCGTCGCAAGTGCGTCTGCCCACTGCAAGAGGAAATAGCTAGGAGTTGTGGCAAATATTGTATGAGTTATAAAAAGGTTTTAAGTGGAGCCAAAAATCTATCAAATTTAGAATAACATTCTTGCTCCGTTTCATCTTTACGGTGGACGTTGTTTCTTAAGGCTCTGTCAAGCCAAAGTTTAGCAGATGGGAAAGAAAGAATGTTGTTGTGATCGCTTGTTCTGTTGTCATAACAACCTAAATAAATATTTCCCTATACCCCTTTCCTCATTTCCCTGATGATAAACATTTTGTTTTTTCGTTTATTAATTTCAGTTCCCAAGGTTTTAGCCAAATCTACACACTAGGCTGAATAAGGGAGTCAGAGCTGCACATAAACGATTTGTGTAAGAGCTTTAGGCAGGATGATGGTTTTTAATATTCGAGAAACTTACTTATCTTTCCATTGTGCATTCACACCAGAAGCTAAACAACAGAATTAGGTGGTCAAATCTGGACAAGTTGTAGAGCCTGAATCTTGGCCTTAACGTGGGGTGACTACACAAATAAGTCCATGTGTAGCTGTGCACCTTCATCTTGTTGTGTGTTCCTTTTAGTTCATTTTTAATCAGTTTCTGTAGGTTTAAATGGGGCCTCGTATCCTGTCCCAATCAGTTGCACCATAGTGTTTCAGAAAAAGGTTGGGTCTGTGGCACACCCTCTCCAGGCAAGTGAGCTTGCCAAGGGCTACTTGAGAGTGTGAGTAGCCACCATCTTGGTGGTCCGACATCTAGAGTACTACGTCAGAGGTCCTCAAGAAGCTAACAGGGAGATACCTATGTTTAGTTCAGCACAGTGTTGTGAAAATGCCATCAGACTGATTACACATTAAGTATTAACTACCATTTTTTTTTTTTTGCCTATGAACACCAAGCTAGCTTTGAAGCAAAGTTTAGACAATAGCATAGCTACAAATTGTCTTTGACTCCAAACCCATCACCAACAGGATCTCGGATATAGCATTCTCCAGCTCTCTTCTGGAGTCAGGTCCCTCCAGGCTGGGCTGGCTCTAAGTGTAGTCCTTCGGGGGCTTACTGAGGCAACTTAAAAACTCTCCAACATTGTATCCACTCATTCCTCTCAATGAGACGTCACCATTGCTTTTCTGTCCTGTCTCCATCAGTGAGCTCTAGAATTACCCTCCAGGCCTGGGTTTTTTTCAGTGTCAGTTGTTTTCAGCTCCTGGCTCCTACTTCCAGTTCCTGGCTTTCTCTCTCTCTCTCATAGTTCGTGGTTGGCAGACATTAAAGCTGAAACGCCCACTTTCCTTATATTACAGATGAGGAAGCTGAGGCCTGGAGAAGAGCTTTACATAGAGAGTAGCAGACCCAGTTTTGTTGAGATCCAGCCTGGGTTCTTTTTTAACTCGGTGACACATTTCTTCAGGGTCTGAAAGTACAGTAATGGAAGTATGGCAGCCACCTCCCACTAGGTCTCAGCAGGCACCAGACCACATCAGAGTCACCGGCTTGCTCTGGTTCCTGGGAATCACACACAAAGGGAGAGACGCTTTGCATGGAATCCTAAAGGATGCTGCTGGATTCATCCTGCAAATTCCTGGGGTCTCTCCAACTCTGGAAACTCACCCTTCACTTTTCTGGTAGCATCTTAGAGAAAGCTCTGTGCCTGACTCTCTCTGGTTGCTAGGTGAATTGGGAGGCTGCTGAGCATAGTAATAACTAACCGCAAATTGGGCTAGGACCCTGGTGCTGGGAACGATTGAGGGCATGAGAAGGGGACGACAGAGGATGAGATGGTTGGATGGCATCACTGACTCAACTGACGTGAGCTTGAGCAATCTCCGGAGATGGTGAAGGACAGGAAACCCTGGCGTGCAGCAGTCCATGGAATCGGAAAGAGTCAGACATGACTGAGCGACTAAACAACAACACATAGGGCATAAGGGCTTTGTAGCAGCCAGAACTGAAGCGTCTTCTCCAGGAGAATCTGAGTGCTCAAGTGTACCCTGGTGTCTCTGGACTAATGCTTCAACCCTCAGGAACCACCACCAAGTAGCAAAGCATTCTGGGACCTGACCCTTCTCCCCTGTGCCCATCTTTTAACCTTGTGGCCCAGCCAACCTCCCACTGGGGCATCTCCTCCCTCCCTCGCTTTTGTGCAAATTGATCACAGCTGCGGGGGGCCGGCATTCCTTTCCTCCACCCCCACTGTAATGCGAGCCAGCTGCCAGGGCTCCCTCCTAGGACTTCCTTCAAAAACACTGCTTCTCCTCCAACCAGCAGATACTCAGTCAGGCTCCACATTAAGTGGCAAGTGAGCCAGAACAGTCATCCTTAGCATCCCTAGAACTGTCGACTGTACTTTGCGTGTTCCTAAGAAACCACCAGTCCTAGCAGTGCCCACCCCCATGGAAGCTCCTCTAGCCTTTATGGGTCGGGGAATAGAATCTCAACAAGCTACACTCATAATAATCCCTTCTTTTCTCTTCTACCATTTTTTTTTAAGACTCACTTATTTTTTGGCTGTGGTATGTCTTCATTGCTATGCGGAGGTTTTCTCTAGTTGCAGCAAGTGGGGACTACTCTCTTGTTGTGGTGTGCAGGCCTCTCTGCGGTGGCTTCTCTTGTTGCGGGGCACAGGCTCTAGGGCACACAGGCTTCAGTAGTTGCAGCTCTCAGCTCTAGAGCACAGGCTTGGTAGTTGTGGGTGGCACACGGGCTTAGGTGCTCTGCGGCATGTAGAATCTTCCCAGACTGGGGATCAAACTGGTGTCCTTTGCATTGCAAGGCAGATTCTTAACCACTGGACCACCAGGGAAGCCCCTCTTCTACCATTTATTTGGAAGGGACAGCTGCCACTTGCTGTATTATTTGCAGAATCTGACCTTTCCTTCTAGTGTTTCAAGAGACAGAATTTTGTTTTAGAATATTGGAGGGGGCTGGAGAACAAGAGGGATGCAACACTGCCAGCACCGCCTGCCTCTCCGGTGGCGCCTGACCCCCTGTGCTCCACAGGTGCCAGCTAACAAGGTGGCAGGGGAAACCAGGTGGGGAACATTGGGACCCAGTTCCAACAGCGATCAGACTGTTTTTAAAAAGCAAACAAACAAAAACCACTTGTTAACAGAATCAACAATAGCAGCACCAACCTACATGGCCAACAGGTGACACAGTTGAGATGTCATTTGTCCCCATCCAGACTGAGTACGCTACTTAGCAACTACAACAACAGCAGACTGAGTACCGGTGTCCTTCAGCTCCCTGCATACCAGTTAAATGAATGCATTTCTTCTTTCCATGACATTTCTTCACCTGCCCGGTGTATCTGGTGCTGGCATTGCTTATCATTGTTTTCTCTACTTGTTACAACTACTTTCCCCGCCCAGCTGGTTCACACTCACTGCAGCTGAGCCACACGCCCTCCCCCCCAGACCCCTGGGCTTCAGCCGGAGACACAAAGGACAGCAGCAGTGGAGAGAAGGGGAGACTCCCTGCAGACCTGCTCCCTCCATGGCTGAGGCCAAAAGAAGGCAAAAGGGCAGGAGGCCATTTCTCTGAATTGGTAAAAAAGAAAAAGAAGGAAATTTACTTAGATTTCTTTTTCTTTTTTTTAATTTTTAATTGGACTTTAAAAAAAAAAAAAACTTTTTATTTGGGGTTTTTTGGTCACACTACACAACATGTGGAATGGTAGTTCTCCAACCAAGGATTGAACCCATGCCCTCTGCATTGGAAGCTTAAAGCCTTAACCACTGGACCATTGGGGAAGTCCCCAGATTTGTTTTTCTATTGCATTAATCAAGAAAAACCCAAAGGCTTCTGGCTATGCCTCTTCCTGCCTCTGTTCCTCAGTCTGTATCTCTCTTCCTTCTACCTGTAGGACTCCTCGCTCCCCACCCTGCCCTCACCCTGAATGCAGAAGTTACTGTAACCTCTTTTAGCCGGGGGTTCATTGTTGTTCAGTTGCTCAGGAGCATCTGACTCTTTGTGACCCCATGGACTGCAGGATGCCAGGCTTCCCTGTCCCTGTCCTTCACCATCTCCCGGAGTTCTGAAATCACTTCCAGGTCTAAAATTCTGTGATTCAGTAACTTCCCCGGAGTCAGAAATGCTTAAACCACAACTCTGAAATGTAAGTGCACTCTTAAACATGAGTGGTGCATTTTTATTCTCCTTTAGTGACTTGACTAAAGTGCTAACTTGCTTCAGTCGTGTCCGATTCTTTGTGATCCTATGGACTGTAGCTGGCCAGGCTCCTCTGTCCATGAGATTTACAGGCAAGAATAATGGGTTGCCAGGCTCTCCTCCAGGGGATCTTTCCACCTCAGGGATTGAACCCAAGTCTCTTATATCTCTTGCATTGGTAGGCAGGTTCTTCACCGCTAGTGCCACTTGGGGAGCCCTTGACTAAAGTGAGAATTTCAAAAACTTGCTGAAGAGACCATGGATGACAGAGTCCACAACCTACACCATTGCATGATCCACTCTTTCTCCAAGTGATATTTCGGAGCCTAATAACAAATGTGCTATAAAAAGAGGTGGATTTCATACCCAAGGCTTCCTTCAGGAAATTCCTTCTTAGGGTCTCTTTTAAAGAACTCCCACTAGCCACTTGGAAATGAGAACTAACATCCCAGTAAAAGGTGTAACATCAAAATTCCAGGTCAACCATCACTTTCTACCCACTCCCCACCACACCCCACCCCCAGCTCTCTAGTCAAAATCTTTGGCTTCCAAGCCTTTTTACTACAGTCCACAATTAGAAATACATTTTATATTCAGACCTAATATACACCCCATAATACACACGTATAGTTATTTACAGTTGGGGAAAAATGCAGCACACTCTCTTATTTTCTATTACGTTCTTTTTGTTGTAGTTGTTTTTAATGCTGATCACAGTCCACTGAAATTATTTCAGGACCCCCGATGGGCTGCAGATTATAGTCTGCAAAAACCTGCTCTACACATGACTGTCCTTGTTTATAGTATGATGTCCTTCTAGTTTTCTGAGTCGTGACCCATAGTACTTGAGCAGATCAGCTTTGTAGACTGGCCACACACAAATACAGCTTAGTCCTAAAAAATCAAAGTTTTAGAACAAAGTGAATTCAGCACATTCAGTGATCTATACATCAAGGAAATTAAACGTAAATGATCAGCAGTTCACTAAAAGTATCAGCATTCTTGACTTATCTGGTAGAAAGTGACACCTTAAGAAATAAAGCTCCTATGCTTTTCAAGATAATTTTTTTAAAGTCTTTACGTTTATTGAATCCAAAGAGAAAACAATGATTTACAGAATGGAAAAAAAAAAGTATGTGTCATGTCTCAGTGCCTTAGGATTTAATTTAACTTAATGGATAGGGTTTATTTACAGGTTTAAAAACTACATTTGCTAATATTTTTATAGTATAACCTAATATTTCAGTTGTGGAAAGAGGCTGTTAGTAGTTATTAAAGAGTAAATGGTTATAATAATAGTTACAACCTCAGAGTGCTATTGAGAGATGTCTGTTGTTGTTGTTCAGTTGCTAAATGGCGTTCAAGAAGATCTTTTAAAAGGCAGAAGTCACTTCACTCCATGCTCCTGGCCGAATTATTGATGTTGCTCTCTTGGTATAAGTCTGAACTTTAGTTTGTCTCACCCTTACTCAGCTAATAAAGAAATCATTATAGTGATAAAAAACAAAATGTTGGGGTAGCATCTTTCTCATTTTGAGGGTGATCATTTGAAAGAAAACATAAGACCAAGTATCAGTGAAATATGTGGCTGCTCCACTACTGAGAGGTAGCTCGTGACTCCAGTGAGTATTAGGAGATTGATTATTTGCTAAGATAGAGAACAGGAAGGTTAGGAGACATACTGATAAATGGACAAGATTCAACATTGCTCTTATTAGGTTGGGCTTCCTTAGTGGCTCAACTGGAAAAGAATCCGCCTGCAATGAGGGAGACCTGGGTTCAATCCCTGGATTGGGAAGATCCCTGGAGAAGGGAATGGCTACCTGCTCAAGTATTCTGGCCTGGAGAATTTCACGGACTGTATAGTCCATGGGGTCGTCAAGAGTCGGATGCAACTGAGTGACTTTCACTTTCACTTATTAGGTTAGGAGCCCCCAAATGGGAGCAGGATTGAAACGAGCGCTAGTGCATATGTGAAGGATGTCTCAGGGGGTGCTTGATTCAGAGGAACTTACTAGATTCAGAGGAATCTAAATGATTTGGGGAGGGTTGCTTTTTTATTGTAGTGAAATATACATAAACATAAATTTTACCATTTTAATAATCTTTAAGTGTACAATTCAGGGGCATTTAGCACATTCATAATGTTTGCAACCATGACTACTATCCATTTCCAGAGCGTTTTCATCATCTCAACTGTAATTCTGTCCTCTTTAAGCAACAGTGTGCCCCCCTCTCCCTTCCTCCAGCCCCTGCTAACTTCCCATCTACTCTGTCTCGATGCATTTGCTGATTCTGAGTCCCTCGTGTAACTGGAATCATACAATACGTGTCTCGTTCTGCCTGGCTGAATTCACTTGCTAGCCAGTATCTTTTAGTCTACTTCTTTTCTTCTTAAGTAAACCAGAGCTAAGTGATTTTTTTGATGGGCTCAGGAAAGTTTTATGGCAACGAGATTATAGGTGTGTGACATCATAGGAACGCAGTAAAGGAACATTCATCCATCCAGAACTCAGCTTCCTTGCAACTTGACGTGAACAGAGCACAGCCGAGAACCAGGGTGAACATTCAGAAGGTGTCCTAACAGATGCAGTGCTGGTTACAGGGACCCGAAGATGACCCGGTATACTCTAGGGCGAATCTACTGGGCCCTCACTTTTGTTTTACTCTTGCATTAGACACTTCTAGCAAGCTTCTAGAGTTTCCAACCCCATAGCATTTTAGAAACATCATATCAGGATGAGAGGAGAGGGGAGCCGCTGGGAGCAGGCTCACTTAGTGATAAGAAGCGATTTCGAGGAAGAAGAGAAAGTCTGTTCTCACTCATCTCGGAAGCCGCCAGTCGTCACTGTGCTGCAGCTCCGCAGAAATGATATAAAAGCAATGCTCCCAGGTAATCCACCCGTTCATTCCACAAACCGAGCACAAATGCAGGCACGGAGCAAAGCCTTGTGGATCCCACACAACTGTCAGGCCCAGCGTTCACCAGTACAAGGCTACATTATGATCATCCTGGTTTAAGAGAGACTGAATCTGTCTCTCAACGTTGGTATTTTTCTGTGTTTTGAATTCTGGGCAAGAAGTGTATGAATTTCGCTTTTACACAACCGAGCCATTTGAAGCGGACAGCTGCACCTGAACACTGAAGGATGTACCCTGTCTCCCCTGACCACACCTAGGTGTTCACACTTGGAGGAGAGAACGTGGGCCCCAATACAAAGCCTCTTCACTGAGAGAAGGAGCACCCATGAGAAAGGAGGCTTTCGTTGTTTGGGGGTTTTCTGTGGGTGGCGTGTGAACCTTTTTCTCTGGCGTCTTTGTGGAGGTGACCCACCCTCCTGAACCGACCCTTTCTCCCCTCTCTCCCCGCCTCAGCACCCTGTCCACGTGCTGCCACGCGATGGTGGCGGCCATCTACCCCTTCACCTGGCAGCACACCTACATCCCCGTGCTGCCGCCCGCCATGATCGACATCGTGTGCTCGCCAACGCCCTTCCTCATCGGGCTGCTCACCAGCTCGCTGCCGCTGCTCAGGGAGCTGCCGCTGGAGGAGGTGAGCTCCTGTGGGGGCAGGGGTAGGGGGAAGGGGCTGCCTGTGGCTCTGCCAGCAGGCAGGGTCAGGGGAGCAGCGGGACCCCACGGCTTTGTCTGTGAGTCAGCACCGCCCCCGCCAAGTCAGCTTCAGCAGAACCTCTTGACTGCAGACTCGGTATCCCCTCTAAATGAACCTACAGCCGTCGGACCCATTGAGAAGGGCTGCAGTCAACAATTTCTTGCTGTTATTGAGTTGTGTCCCACTCTTTGCGACCCCACGGACCGCTGTCCATGGGATTTCCCAGGCAAGAATGCTGGAGTGGGCTGCCATTTCCTTCTCCAGGGGATCTTCCCGATCCATGGATGGAAAGCTGTGTCTCCTGCATTGGCAGGTGGATTCTTTACCTCTGAGCCACCAGGGAAGCCCAACCAACGATTTACTAGATTTTAATACACCTAGTTGGTAAAGAGCCATCTGCCCTATACTTCCCCCATCCACCCCTCTGCCATGGGAAGAAAGCACGTGAAGAGCTAATGGTAACAGGAAATCATCTTTGGGCTAATAACAAAGTCTTGAGAAGGACTGTGTTCCTATAAGTAGGTCCTTTTTCGTATCAGTTAAAAAGACAATAACCTAAATGTATTCAGTGACTGAGTTCTGAATCCAAATGAGAAAAGCCCTGCTTAGCGTCTCTGTGGTTATTGAGTCTCAGCCCTTCCTCAGACTGGTTTCTGTCTCCAGTACTGAGAGCTTCCAGCAGTCAGAGCAGAACCGTGGGGACGAAGTGATGCTGCACAGAACACCCAGGTCTGAACCCTCCTGGTGTCCCGAGACGCACCTCCTCTAATTGCCCAGGTGGTCCTACAGTCCTGTTAAAGATTAACCAGCAGACTCAGGTCTTTGAGTGTGGGTTTGTGAACTGCAGAGGGTTTTCCTGGGTGCCCTGTGAGCCTGCAGACGGCTCAGTTCCACCCCCAGGAGAGGGTGTGAGAAGGAAGGGCAGCCCCCCTCTGCTCCCAGCTGCTGTGTTAGAGCCCGTGGTTCCTGCTGTTGTGGAAACACAGCGGGCACGCAGGCTCTCTGCTCATCCTCCGTCATAGCCAGCGGTCCGCACTGTGTGATCCCGTGAGTGGGCACCTTCTTAAGTTTTGCACCCTAGGCCCTTCACTTGCCTCTCCCTAGTTGTGGCCCTGGGTCTCAGCCTCACTGTGAGGAAGGAGGATGAAAGTGCTTTACCTGAAAGCCTTGACTCATGGAAGCCCAGAACCTGCAGCTTGGTTTACTGTCCAGTTGCGTCCAGTCCTCTGGGTCTCTCCCCTTTTATCCCATTAAGAGAAATGACAAGACTAAGTGGGTAACTAGGAGGTAGGAGGGGGAGGCCTGTTGGGGGCAGCAGAATCCAGTGGAATGGGAACAAGCTGGGGCTCTAGCCTCTCTCTCTGGCTCAGTGACCCACACGCTAAAAAACAGCCAGAGCGGTTCTGCCTTAGCCAGTCCAGGAACAGGGCAGGAAGTCCAGCCTTTGGCCCACACGTATCCTAGCCTGCGGTTACAGTGTTGAAAGCATACATGTCTGGAAAGCTTCATCATCTGGAAAGCTCCCCCTTCATCATCTGTGGCTTCAGTGGCAATGTCAGGAAACCACAGTTGGCCCACTCCACCCCCATCCGGCTGCCTCTCTGGGTGCCAAGAAGGAAGAAGGCTAATAGTCCATCCGTATATTCTGGAAGCCCTCCCTGCTAACAGTAACAGTCCCTTTTCCTCACCCCGTAGGTCCTCGTGGTCGACCTCGTCAACAATCGGTTCCTCAGACAGGTGAGTAAGAAGCACAGCTTCAGCCCACTGCTTGCTCGGTTTTCACCCCTTTGTTGTTTAGAGCTCACCTTGCCAGCTCTGTGATGGGCCTGGAATTGCAAAACAGGCCAGCAGGCTTGGGCAGTCCCCACCAGGGCTTGACTGAGGACAGGACAGAAGGCAGGGGCCAAAGAAGAGGGGTTTGGACAAAGGATTGATTCCCATGTGCTCTGTCACAAAATGGTTTGCTGACAGAATCTTTGTGTAGGTTATAACTGTAGACACTTAACCTTTTTCAACATGCCTTTAAACATTTGACAACAAATTTCATGATATAACATGAAGTGGAAAAATCAGGATAAAAATTATATACATTACCTTGCTGATCTTTTCTTTTTAAAGGATAGAAATGAAGGAAAAAATATATATATAGAGAGAGAAAGATAGAAAGGAAAACTCACCAAAACATCAATTCTGGTTGTCTTAGGGTGGGAGACTGAAAAGGAGACAGATTGTGAGTGATTTTAGATTGTTTTAATATTTTCATACATTTTCTATAATGATCATAAACTACTTTCATTATCAAAGAATGGGGGTTGGGTGCTGTTCAGTCCCTGGTGGGGGAACCCATGTGCCACATGGCATGGCCAAATAAGTAAATAAAATAAACTTGGAGTGGCCACTGAAAAGTTATGCATGGTAATCCTGTTCTTGATCGTTAGTTTCATCTACTTCCACTTTCCAGGAGCCCTCTGGGTAGGCCCATCCCCACGGCCCTCCTGCTCTGAGACCCAGATCATAAAGCCAGCTTTCAATCATACTGGTCATTTGCCCTGACCAGAGCCCCCTGATAAGAATTAGCCACTTCGCGGTGTGGGGCATTGGGAAACATTTATTGAGTAGCCACTTAGGTGAAAGGCACTTTCACAAATTAATTGTGTTGCATTTAATTCCTCCCAGCTTTACTGAGCTATTATTGACATATAACATATTTAAATTTAAGACATACATCATTATGATTTGATATACGTATGCACTGAGAAATTAGAACCACAATACGATTAGTTAACCCCTCCATCCCCTCACATAATTACCTGTGTATGGGGGGATAACACTTAAGATCTACGCTCTCAACAACTTTCAAGTATACTTTAACTATAGTCACCAAACTAGACATTAGATTCCTCAGAATTTACTCATTTTATAGCTGGAAATTTGTGCCCTTTGACCAACATTTGCCCTTTTCCTCACCCCTCGCCCCTGGTAACCACCTCGCTACACTCTGTTTTTATGAGTTCAGTTTTTTAATTTATTTTTTTGAGTTCAGTGTTCTGGATTCCACATATAAGTGAAAACATCAGTATTTATTTTTTGCTGTCTGGTCTACCTCACTTAGCATTATGTCTTTAAAGTCTATCAGTGTAGTCACAAAAGCAGTATGTCTTTCTTTTTATGGCTGAATAATATTCCATTGTGTGTGTATATGTATGTGTATGTGCACATGTACACATACACATGTATATACACATACGTACACATCTATAAAAATGTCTATTCGTGTCCTTTGCCCTTTTTTGCTCTTGAGTTGTATGAGTGCCTTATATATTTTGGATAGTAACCCCTTATCAGGTATGTGATTTACAGATACATTCTCCCATTCTGGAGGTTGCCTTTTTGTTTTGCTGACTGATCGCTTTACTGTGTAGAAGCTTTTCACTGTGGACTCTGACTTGTTAATTCTTGCTTTTGTGGCTTGTGCTTCTGGTGTCATATTCCCAAAAATTGTTGCCAAGATCAGTGTCAAAGAGCTTTTCACCTGTATTTTCTTCCAGCAGTTTTACAATTTCTGGTCTTACATTTAAGTCTATAATCCATTTTTTAAAATCCACAGAATTTGGGGGAGAGGTACAAGATAGGGATTCAATTTCATTCCTTCAAATGTGGATATCCAATTTTTCCAGTACCATTTATGCAAGCAACCATCCTTTTCCCGTTGAATATTCAACTCCCTTGTCAAATGTTAGTTGACCGTATATGAATGGGTTTATTTCTGGCCTCTCGATTCTGTTCTGTTTGTCTTGTTCAGTCGCTCAGTCCTGTCCAGCTCTTTCAACCCTATGGACCACAGCACGCCAGGCTTCCCTGTCCCCCACTGTCTGTGTTTCTGTTTTTGTGCCAGTTGATGCTGGGAAAGATCGAAGGCAAAAGGAGAAGGGACAACAGAGGATGAGATGGTTAGATTGCATCACCAACTCAATGGACGTGAGTTTGAGCAAGCTCCAGGAGAGGGCACGGGAGGACGGGGAAGCCTGGCGTGCTGCAGTCCATGGGGTTGCAAAGAGCTGGACAGGACTGAGCAACCAAACAACAACAACCATACTGTCTTGATTACTATACTTCCATGGTAAAGTTTGAAATCAAGAATTAAGATGCCTCCAGCTTTGTTCTTCTTTCCCAAGATTGTTTTGGCTATTCAGAGTCTTTTATGGTTCCATACACATTTTAGGATTTTTTTTTTTCTATTTCTGTGAAAAACATCATTAGAATTTTCATAGGAATTTGCATGGAATCTATAGATGGCTTTGAGTAGCATGGACATTTTAACAATATTTATTCTTTCAATCCATGAACACAGAATATCTTTCCGTTTATTTTATATCTTCTTCAGTTTCATTCATCACCATCTTACTTGTTGCATTTAATCTTCACAGTGAGGTAACCTGTTTTACCAAATGGGGAAGCTGAGGCTCCTGTAGCTTGTTAAGAGTGGAATCAAGATTCAAGCCTCTGGTTCGAAGTTGTGTTCTTCCCACTAAACCAGGAACCGTGCCTGGCCTGCCCTGCAGAATCCGCTGTGTCCTGCTGGCCGGGGTGCAGCCACTGTCCCGGGAAATCCTGAGACAATGACTCCCTTTTTTTCTGCTTTACAGATGGACGACGAGGACTCCATTCTGCCCCGGAAGCTTCAGGTAGCCCTGGAACACATTCTGGAGCAGAGGAATGACCTGGCTAGTGAGCAGGATGACGGGCCCCTGGACGGCAAGCGAGGTAAATGCTCAACCACCTCCCAGACTGCACCCCCACCTCCATCCTTGGAGCCAGGGAGCAATGGACTATGGGCATCTGTCCACTTGGCATGGGGTTAAGTCGGAAAATGGGCAGCAAGGTGTACAAGGAGAGAGGCTGGTGCTCATCCCCTTCAGCAGCAAATTGTAGGAAAAACCTTTCCCACCCCACCCCCAGTTTAGCCCTAAAATATCTGTTTAAAGGTAGGGAAGAAATGACAGGCTCACTGAGGGGAACCTCTTTCATGGACCATCACCGTCGGCCTTCCAGGGACCTGGAATATCCTTTGTCTTTTCTGACTGGTTCATCCCAGAGGCTCTGGATCCGCCCTCAGCGGTCCTGGTCCTCCCCTGCTCTGCTCAGGCCCTGAGTCCAACCCCTTGAACGAGGTGGTGTCTGAAGCCTTCGTCCGCTTCTTCGTGGAGATCGTGGGCCACTACTCGCTGTTCCTGACGGCGGGCGAGCGCGAGGAGAGGACCCTGCAGCTGCAGCGAGAGGCCTTCCGCAAAGCTGTCTCCTCCAAGAGCCTCCGCCGGTTCCTGGAGGTCTTCATGGAGACCCAGACGTTCCGGGGCTTCATCCAGGAGCGGGAGCTGCGCCGGCAGGACGCCAAAGGTCAGGGCCCTGCCGTCTCCTCGGGTGTCGCTTTCCCTCTGCTCCCCACGCCCAGAGCCCCGCTCCTGGCTCTGGTGTGAGTCCTCTGTCCTCATCTCCCCAGCTTGCCCAGACTCTCAGGGACACCCTTTCCCTCCTCTCTCTGTGGCGTCTCTCCTCTTGTCCCTTCTGCCCTCCTTCCTCACCCTCTCCCCGGGACCTGGGGATGGACAGAGGAGGAGAGGCTGGCCCACTCCCTCCGCTCCATGTGCGGCCACCAACGCCCAGCGGGCTAGCCGTGGGGAAGGAGGACAGCAGAGCCCCCCACCCCAGCCTGGGGAGCCTGAGGGCCCTCTCTCCACCACCTCCTCATCCCCGGCTCCTCAGGTGCTCCTTCAGGTTCTCCTTGTCTCCCTCAGTGTCCCTGTCCCTGTTGCTGGGTTCTTTCTTCCATGTTCTCTAAGTCCTTTAGGGAATCTGAAAGCTAGAAATATCAGGAAAGGCTGCCCCAGGTGGGAGCTAGGCCAGAGGACCAAAGAGGTAGATGATTAACCCTGAGGAGATGCCACCCAGTGACGAGGGTCGGGGATATGGGAGCAGCTGACCCAGGCCTGGGTGTCCCCTGGTGCCGCGATCGCAGACCCTGAGCTAAGGCAGCAAAGCTCCACATCCCCAGAGCTCTGTGCAAAGCAGAAAGTGGGGCTCTCCTACTTCAGATGATTCTGATGAGGGTATCTGGAGAGACAAGAGAAGGTGGATTAGAGACCAGGAGGAGGCACACAACTCCTGATGAAAGAATTCACTGGAAGACCTGCCTGGTACACAGATCACTGTTTGATAGAAAATCAGTGGGAGATGAAGACGGTAGCCGGAGGCTGCAGCCCTGGGTGAGAACTGAAGGTCCCTGCCCGCCCCTCCCTCCGCAGTCCCTAGATGGCAGCCAGGCTCCCAGGAGGCAGGCCCTTTGGCCAGAGGCCCTCTTAGGGGAGAACTCCGGGAGAAGGGAAGGGCCGGGACCGTCTGGTTCTTCTCTGAAACCATGGGCCTGACACAGTGCAGGTGTTTGGAAGGTGTTCATCGAGGAAAAATAGGACTTCACCTATGAGCTAGCTTTACAGCTTTCCAAAGACAGTTACTGTACGAGGCTGGGAAATCATAAGGTCAGAAAAAAAACCTTTTAAATCTTACGATTCAGAGCATGTTTATAGAGCAGCTCCGTCTCAGCGGCAAGGTTTCTCTTGTCTGCGGCAGTAAGGAAATGAACACGTATAGAAGCACCAAGAGAAGGAACTAAAGTGGTTTGGATTTCTCTCGTCAACAGGTCTATTTGAGGTCCGAGCCCAGGAGTACCTGGAAACACTGCCCAGTGGAGAACACAGCGGTGTCAACAAGTTCCTGAAGGGACTAGGTGAGGGCCAGGGGTCTGGGTTCCTGGCAGCAGCCCTGGGGCCACGGGGTCTTGGCCAGTTCCTGCCACTAGAGCTGGGGCTCATGATGCTGAACTCTGAGGCCTGCGCCCACTGGGCCCAGTCGGCATCTTACCACCCTCCTGTTCTGCCCTGTCCCCGGAGCAGAAGCTGAGGACACACAGCCCTCTCCCTGCCCTCCTGGGTCCTGGCTGTGTTGCTCTTCTTTCACTCCCACATCTTCAGTCTTCTGGGGAGTGGGGCTTAGAAGTATGATGAATGGAACCAGAGAAGGGGGCCTGGCTATAGAGACCTGGGCCAGCCTCCAGGTGACCCTGAAAAGTGGAAATGTAAAAATTTCAATAAGGACTGCAGTTTAACCAGCCAAAAAGGCCCTTGCTAGGAAATGGAGGAGGAGAAAGCAAAAAGCATGAGAGAGCGAGGGAGCAGGCCCCAGTGAGGAAGAGCTGCGGTGAGGACAGCCCCTCGGAGGACCTGCAGGGGTCATGCTCAGAGCCTCACCTGGGGGGCCGGTGCCTGGGAAGGGACCACCGACCTCCCACAAGGCCAGGCCGGGTGTCTGTTCCCATCAGGGCTCCCAGGGAGGCGTGACAGTCCATGCTTCCTGTATCACCGTTTCAGAGGCAACTGACAGTCTGCAGCTCTGACAGTCTTCCCTTCAAAAGATCCCTGTTCACAGAGGAGGCATATGAGGAGTGCAGGGGGCACCCAGGCAGGGAGAATCCCCCCCACAACTTCTCCTGAGCCCTAGGGTGAAGCTCAGGGATGGTGTGGGAGCCCCAGTTGGTGTGGAAAGGGCAGGATTTTAACTTGGCACCTCTGTCTGCCTGGTGCAATGTGCTCATTTTCTTTTTTTAGGCAATAAAATGAAGTTTCTCCATAAGAAATAGCCCTCAACACAGACTCCAGGGAAAACTTCCTCCCAGGGCAACCACATGTCTTAAAAACAGTCCTGGTGGTCTTCCTGAAAAGTCGGGTCCTTGGTTGTCCCAGGTGCTGGGATAAAGGCCAGGATGGTTTCCAGCCACCCCTGGGCTCTCCCCAGGGCCAGGGCCCCAGAGCTGCCGGCAGGCAGCTTCTTCAGAACAGCACTGGAAATGGGACCTGGGACCAGGCACGTTCAAAGGGACTGTTTTGGGTTGTTGGATTTTGGGTCTTTTTTTTTTTTTTTAATTTTAGATATTAAAAAGAAGAAGGAAAGTGTTTGGGTTTTCTTTTTATTACGCCAAAGCTAAGACAGCTGTCCTGCCCTGTGTCATGAACCTTTCCCCAGTTCATCCTGCCTGGCAGCTCACCCTGGAGCCAAGAGGAGGCGACTGTTCCCAGGGACTTGGAACCGAGATGCTCCTCGGGGCAGAACTGGGGACAAGTTGGGGGGTCAAGGGAGAAGCACCGTGGCGACACCCACAGGCACTGCAGGCCCCACGCCGCGGGTGTCAGGGCAGGAGTCCTCTCCGGGAAAGGATCGCCGGTAGTGGAGCCAGGTCTGTGCTGGAAAGGTCAGAGGACAGCAGCAGGATTTGGTTTCCTGGGATGAACTGCTCTTTCGGCCCAGCTGGTGACGCCACCTGGTGGCCGAGCCTGCTTGTCGTGTCGCCGACACCTCTGGTCCCAAACGGACCTGACTCTCCTGGACGGCCTCTTTTCCCCTCAGAGGCCACAGAGCCCGCCCCTGCCGCGAGTCCACGACTTTTACAGGTACACACAAAAAGAGGCTCTCTCTTCGTAAGATGTTAATAAAATATTCTTAGGGCCTTAAAGTTTATGATGCTGCCCACCTTAAAGCCCACAAGCCACGGCCTCAACCCCATTCCTATTTTACTGCAGGAGATTTTCCCATCTCTGTGTAGGGCCCAGAACAGCACATGTAAAATCGTACATGCTACACATGTAGGATGAATGGAGGGACTTCCGTTGTCATCAGGAAGAAGCATCAATGTTGGGTACATACATCAATGATTCAAATGAACTTACAAAACAGAAAAAGACTCACAGACTTAGAGACCAAACCTATGGTTGCCAGGAGAGGTGGGGGAGAGGTTGGGGAGAAGGGACAGTTAGGGAGTTGGAGACAGACATGTACAAACTGCTATATTTAAAGTAGATAACCAAGAAGGACCTTACTGTACAGCACAGAGAACTCTGCTCAGTGTTATGTGGCAGCCTGGATGGGAGGGGAGTTTGGGGGAGAATGGCTACATGTTTATGTATGGCTGAGTCCTTTCACTGTTCACCTGAAACTATCACATCTTTGTTAATCGGCTATACCCCAATACAACATAAAAAGTTAAAAAAAAAAAAAAAAGGAGCATCAAAACTTTGTACAGCCAGAGGGGAGGAGGCAGGAGGTGTGGGAGAAGGCTGCACTCCGGGGGGCTCTATCCTGCCCCGGTGGGGAGAGAGCCTTGGGTGACACAGGCTCGCTCTCAAAGCAGGCCTCGGGGCCACCCCACGGCCAACCCGCTGCCTACGTATCCCACCACGTGGATTCCCTCTGGGTGGCACCAGGAACCCTACAAAAACACACAAAAGGAATGTGCTCTGACCCTGGCAATGGCCCTGAGGCCTGGGCTGCCTGGCAGAGGTTCTTGACCTTTAAGGAGCTGGGAGCAAAGAGGTCTTTGGAGAAAAAATAAGAATGAGAGGAAAATGATGTGAGGTCAACCTCTGACCCTATATTAGGGGTTCTTAACTAAAGTCATGATCCACCAAATTGTATCCAAGATTTGATATGTCCATTTGATTCGGGGGCAAGAATCCATAGTTTACACCAGATTCTGAAGGGGCCCAAGGCCCCGCAAAAGGATAAGAACATAACAATTACCTAGGTGTATAGATATGTATGGTTGGGGATTGGGGAAGACTGAAAGAGAATCTCTGGGTGTGGGGACTCAGGAATTTGTAACAAGCGCCTCATATTAGCTAACTTTATTAACACCAATATTCTGCCCAAAGATGATCACTTTCTTAATATTTTGGAATATACTTTCTTTTCTAACTTATTTCATATTAAATTGTTTACTCAACACCTCTCAGTGAATAAATATACACTTCTGTCAACATTTCTAATGGCTATATAATATTCTGTTTTACGGATTTGATAAACGTTATTTTACCAATGCTCTCATGCACGCAAGATATTTCCAATTTTTAATATCGTAAAGGGCATTGAGAAAAGCATCTTTGCAAAAAGTATCTTAGTACATATGCCTTATTTTCAATTTTAAAGATTATTTATTTACTTATTTTTGGCTGTGCTGGGTCTTTGTTGCTGCGCGGACTTTTCTCTCGTTGTGACGAGCAGGGGCTACTCTCTAGTTGCTGTGCGCAGGCTTCTCGTTGCGGTGGCTTCTCTTGTCGCAGAGCATGGACTCTGGAGCACAGGCTCAGTAGCTGTGGTACACAGGTTTAGTTGCTCCACGGCCTGTGGGATCTTCCCGGACCAACGATCAAACCTGTGTGTGTCTCCTGCATTGGCAGGTGGATTCTTTACCACTGAGCCACCAGGGAAGCCCCCATTTTCATTTTTGTTTGAAGTAAAATATATATACAGACAGGTGCTCAGATCATGAATACACAGCATGACAAACTTTCGCAAAGGGCCACATCCAGGTACCAAGTCCAGGAGCAGAACATCATTGGATGCAGCTCACCTTACCAACATTCCTCTCACCCTACTCTGCATAAGTTTAAGCTAAATCAGCTAAGGAAGTGCCTTCATCTTGCAAAGTGGTAAATGAGGATAGGGAAGATCAGAAACCAGAGAAAAAAATAGAGTTGTGATTCCCCGCTCACAGTCTAGGGCAGACCTTGGATGGACAATGCTATTTGGGTTTAGAAAGCAAGTGTGGCCAAGAAGCATGGGTGTGTTAGAACATAGCCACTCAACCTTTTCATCTTGCCTCACACCAACCATCTGTCCAAGAACCAAGTCCTCTGATTCCATTAAAAAAATTAAGAAAAAACCTCATACATTTTCCATGAAGAATTTAGAAGCATTCCATTATCATATTTCAATTCGTGGTCAATCACATGGTTACGAAAACCAGTTGGAGCAGGACTTCTGGGTGGGTTTCATTGCTGTAGACTATCCGAGACACTGGTGGGCAAGGGAAGGGATGAGTGGGAGCAGTTGTGGCTGGCATGCCTTGGTAACTGGCCGGAGATAGGGAATCTGAAAGAGAAGGCAGCTGTCACTACTGCTGAGACAAGGGAGAGTGAGTTCCTAGAAATTATCACACAAACCTTTTCTCACGCAGACCAAGAATAATGAGAAGATCTGCTATTTATTGAGCACTTCTTTTTGCCCATTAGTATGTTCAGTTTAGGCTTCCCAGGTAGCACTGGTGGTAAAGAACCACCTGCCAATGCAGGAGATGTAAGAGACGTGGGTCGATCCCAGGGTTGGGAAGATTCCCCTGGAGGAGGGTATGGCAACCCACTCCAGTACTCCTGTCTGGAGAATCCCACGGACAGAGGAGCTTGGTGGGCTACAGTCCACGGGGTCACACAGAGTCGGACATGACTGAAGCAACTTAGCATCCACGCACATATGTTCAGTTTACCATGTGTGTTATTCGATCACATGAATGTAAGCATCATGAGGGAAGGGACTGTGTCCATCACATTCAATGCTGAATTCCCAGAGCTTAACATCAGTGCCTGGCACAGAGTCGTCTCTCAGTAAATATTTGCTGACCAAAGCAACAATTCCCACAGTAGTACTAAGGATAGGACTGTAGTGACTCTGTTGCAGACTGCAAGCTCAGTAGAGATGCATGGGTACCCCTCCAAGTCAAAAGAGTGCTTCATCAGGAGATGCCACCCTGCTCCTGACTGTCACAGCCACTTCCGGTAGTTCAGATATCTTGTTTTCAGCACAAGCACCAAGCAAGCTCCTAGGAGACCACATTAATCATCAGAAGGTTGCATGGTGAGTAGGAAAGCAGAGCAAAGATGTCGGAGAGTCTGCAGGCACATCTCCCCAGGAGGGGAGGGGAGCCCGACAGACTTCCCTGTCTCACAGAGGGTCTGTTCCCCTGGACATTTCCCCTGCCCGCACCCCGCCCTCCATTTTTTTTCTTTGTTTTATTTTACTGGGGGGAAATTCACGTAACACAGAAGTCCATTCATCACTCGATGGATACTTGGGTTTTTTTCCACCTTTTGGCTATTGTGAATAGTTCCGCAACAAACATGTGTTCATGTATTTGTTTGGGCTTCCCAGGTTGTGCTAGTGGTAAAGAACCTGCCTGCCAATGCAGGAGATGTAAGAGACACAGTTTTGATCCCCGAGTCAGGAAGATCCCCCGGAGGAGGGCGTGGCAACCCACTCCAGTATTCTGGCTTGGCGAATTCCATAGAGAAGCCTGGCAGGCTGCAGTCCATAGGGTCACAGAGTCGGACACGACTGAAGCAACTTAATGCACACTCACACGTGTATTTGTTTGAATAGTGGACTGAGTTGTTCGTGATCAGTTGTTTCTGACTGTGTAACCCCATGGACTGCAGCCCTCCAGGCTGCCCTGTCCATGGGATTCTCCAGGCAAGAATACTGGAGTGGATTGTCATTTCCCCTTCCGGGGGATCTTCCTGACCCAGGATGGAACTCATATCTACTGTGTCTTCTGCACTGGCAGGCAGGTTCTTTACCACGGAGTCACCTGGGAAACCCACTGGTTTGAGTACCCGTTTTCAATTTCCTTTAAGTATATACCTATGAGTGGAATCACCAAGTCATAGGTTAATATCTACGTTTAAACTTTTGAAGCACCATCAAAGTGTTTTCCACAGAGGTTACATGATTTTATACTCCTGCCCTCAAGGTATGAGGGGTGCCCTCTTTTCCTATGTTCCCTCCCTTTCTTCAGACAGATTCCAGCTTTCTTAACTATATACATCACCTTCCAGCCATACCTCTCAGAGGGGACCCCATGTTTCTCAGGGGTGATTGGAATTACCTGCCTCAGATCCACCTGGGATATTAAGTACAGATGCCTGGAATCCACCTTGACTTATCTGGGACTAAGGCCCTAGAGCCCTTGATTGGCTGCAAGTTTCCCAAATATCTTCAAGTACTCACAGGTCTCTGTCTTAGATGACTCACTTCTTCAGGAGACCCAATCTCCTCCCTATAAATTATCCTGTAAGTTTCACTGACAGAGAGTAATCTTAGGGCCAAGTTTTGAAATTAAGACTTTTGCACGCATGGCCCAAGTTCAGTATTACATAAGAGCTGAAATGCTTTAAAGAACAAAAATATTGATGAAAGCTTGAAAGAGTCCACAGACCTGGTGAATTCAGGTTGTGTTTTTTTTTGGGGGGGGGGCAGGCAGGTACAGTGGTAAAGAATCCACCTGTCAATGCAGGTGACCCAGGTTCGATCCCTGGGTTGGGAAGATGCCCTGGAGAAGGAAATGGCAACCCACTCCAGTATTCTTGCCTGGAGAACCCCAAGGACAGAGGAGCCTGATGGGCTACAGTCCATGGAGTCGCAAAGAGTCGGACACGACTGAGCACACACATTAATCACCTTCCCTAGGCTTAAAAGCAAACCCACCGCGGTACATGTTAGACCCCCCAAAATCCTGAGGAGGGATGGCTGCGGGAGTGAACTCAGAGGAGGGCAAGGTGGGCGGAAGCTGGAACCTCAGCTCAGAGTTCAGGAGGTTTGACGTGAGCTGAGAGTTCAGACTGGGTGCTTGGGAGGGGCTGGAACAGACAGAGGAGGAAGGGGAGATTCCTGGCCGAGCAAAGGTTAGTAAGGAAAGCAATAGGCAGGTGAGAAGGAGATCAGTTGGCGCTTAACTGCTGGCGCCTGTCAAGGCCAATTAACTTCCTTCCCTGGCTTCTCCAGCGACCACGCCTCACCCCCACCCAGCTGTTGCATGGGGTTGTGCTGCCAGCCTGCAGCTTCTTCCAGGCTACAGTGAGCAGAGGCCTGCTGCCAACCTCCCTGACACCAGGCCAGGGAGCTGTCTCACCTTTGATCAACGTTGTGCTCCCTACCTGCCCCTCTGACTCTCCTTGCCCACAAACTTCACCCCTCCTCACCTGACCATAATCCTGAGCACCCACGGTTCAGTAGTCCTGCAACCAAACCTCACCACGGGTTGTCCTTCCTACCATGGAGCTAATTCCCTGACCCATACGGGCGGAATGTGGGCCGAGTTGTTTTTCTGGCAGATTCAGGTGGACCCACCCTTCGCTCTCATGGCCCCCGGACAGGTGTGAAAGGGCTTCTTATCCAAAGGGGCTCTGGGTGGCAGCGGACCTGACAAGCCAGGGGGCAGCTGATGTGGGTCCTGAGAGGGGCAGAGCTTGGCCGGCTGACAGCTGTCCTGGGCCACCGGAGCCCTGGTGCCTTCAGCATGGTTCCCAGGCTGAGGACACTCTTCTCCCCTCTCTGCCCTGGTTTATCCAGCCTGGGAAAACTCTGGGCAGGAGGTGAGGTGGCACGAAGCCCTGCCAAGGGCAAGCCAGGGTCAGCCAAGCTAGGGTGACTCACAGGGTCAGGGGTCGGTGCCTTCCCAGCAGCATGGGGTCTGTGGGCTCCACATCCTTGGTTCTGTCCACTCAAATGGCCCTGCGAGGCTGGTCAAGCCTCACTTTATGTGGAGGTGGAGCTATGGAAGCAGAGGACTGTCGAAAGCCCCCTCTCTCAAGATGGGGACATTTGCCTTCTGGGGGTATGGGGAGGGTAAGGGCCCTGCCATACCGATGGGGGCGGTCCATGTCGTGCGTGCACTTTGTAGCCACGTCAAAACGTTACTCTTTAAAAACAAAAAGCAGGTGATGATTGCACAACGATGTGAATGTACTTAACGCTACTGAACTGCAAACTTAAACATGATTAAACTATCAGATTTTATGTCACGTGCCTGCTGTCTTAGAAAAACAATTAAAAAGCCCATAGCAATAACGTTGCAATGTATTTATATTCTGTGCAATTAAATTAACCTCAATGGTAAAGAATCCGCCTGCTAATGCAGAAGACTTGGGTTCAATCCCTGACTTGGGAAGATCCCCTGGAGAAGGAAATGGCAACCCACTCCAGTATTCTTGCCTAGGAAATCCCATGGACAGAGGAGCCTGGAGGGCTATAGTCCATGGGGTCACAAAGAGTCAAACATGACTGGGCCACTAAACAACAACAAATATATTATCCAAGGGCTTCCCAGGCATTGCAGTGGTAAAGAATCCGCCTGCCAATGCAGGAGATGCAAGAGACGCAGGTCTGACCCTTGGGTCGGGAAGATCCCCTGGAGAAGGAAATAGCAACCCACTCCAGTATTCTTGCCTGGGAAATTCCATGGACAGAAGAGCCTGGCCGGCTACAGTCCATAGAATTGCAAAGAGTCAGACATGACTGAGCACACACACATGTATCATCCACACAGTATTTCTACAGGATAAACACCAACTTCTTCCTCTATGCAATTGTTTCCTTTCACTCTCCAAAGACTGATCCTGGCAACACTTTCTAAGTCTACGTGGGAAAGAAATATTGTTGTTATTGTTTAGTTGCTAAGCCGTGTCTGACTGTTTTGTGACTCCATGAACTGTACCCCACTGGGTTCCTCTGTCCATGGGATTGTCCAGGCAAGAATTCTGGACTGGATGGCCACACTCCAGTACTCTTGCCTGGACAATCCCATGGACGGAGGAGCCTGGTAGGCTGCAGTCCATGGGGTCGCGAAGAGTCGGACACAACTGAGCGACTTCACTTTCACTTTTCACTTTCATGGATTGGAGAAGGAAATGGCAACCCACTCCAGTGTTCTTGCCTGGAGAATCCCAGGGACGGGGGAGCCTGGTGGGCTGCCGTCTATGGGGTCGCACAGAGTCGGACACGACTGAAGCGACTTGGCAGCAGTAGCAGAACTGTACCCCACTGGGTTCCTCTGTCCATGGGATTTTCCAGGCAAGAATTCTGGACTGGGTTGCCATTTCCTTCTCCAGGGGATCTTCCTGACCCAGGGATTGAATCTGTGTCTCCTGCCTGGCAGGCAGATAGATTCTTTACCACTGAGCTACCTGGGAAGCCCAGGAAAATAATATATGTTCTTCTGAAAACTTTGAGTCCTTACCATTGCAGGACTGACCCAGGAGATGGTGAAGGAGCGCTTCCTCTGAGGTGTGGGGATGACAAATGGAGGCTGAGGACAAGACCAAATGCATGTGGTCTGCATGGCCCAGCAGAATTTTGCTAACCCTTGATCTTCCCTTCTTCCTCTGCTTTCTAGAAAGCAGCCCCTCCTCCTTCCTTTCTCAGCCTCAGAGCTCCACCTCCCCTCGGCCCAGAGATAAGCTCTCTCAGAGAATCAGGCTGTGGTGATAACTGTTTAGGGAGTCACCACCACAAGGCATTTTCAACCGCTGACTCTTAAGCTATAACCCCAGAAGTGCGGATTCCAGAGCTGAGACCAGTGCTGGGGGAGTGGGGGATGTCACTGGTGGGGGGGTGGGGGGTTCTGTCCTGAATGTCCGGCCCCCCGGGGGGACATTGCCATCCCACCCTGGTCTCCATCGTGCCTGACTTGCCAAGCAGCTTCCCAGCACCCACACCCACCAAAGTCTGAGGCCACACAGCTTGCCTGGGTGCCCCGTACATACGCCGATGACCTTCAGGGCAGCCCTGAAACCTCCTCACTTGAAGTCGAGTGTGCGAGAGGTTCTGAGCCCTCCCAAAGCCCTGCTTCTCCGCTGCAGCATCGCCCAAGCTGCTTCCCACAGCAGCTGAAGAGAGGTGTGAGCTCTTGAAGAGAGAAGAGAACGTTCTGGAATTAGACAGTGGGGATGGTTGCACAACTAATATAGTTGCAACAGCTTTGCAACTATATTGCAAACCACCGGATTGTACCCTTAATTTTATTATTTATTTATTGTTAGACTGCAGCTTGCAGCTTAAAGGGTCTTAGTTCCCCAAGCAAGGATGGAATGTGTGTCCCCTGCATTCGAAGTGTGGAGTCTTAATCACTGGACCATCAGGGACGTCCCTGGAGGGTACACTTTTAATCATTAAAAAGATTCATCTTTGTTTCATTTAAAATAAATAAGACAAAAAAAAGAGTGAACTTTGTAGTATGTGAACTATATTTCATTTAAAGTAAAAGACAAGACCAGCCGTTGGGGGACAAAGGAGAGTAAGCTTGGTGTATGGGGTAAGCTGAGCCTGCAGCCACCCCAGGTTACAGGACCCAAGGGGCTGCAGAAATTAAAAACAGCACTGCTCACACCCCACCATCAGGAGAGAGAACCCCTTCTCCACCTTCTTAGTGTTCTGCTCTGGTAGTGGGATGGCTACTGTCACAGCAATCCTGTGACCAATAACATAATTACCACCAAGTCTTACTAACAATTCCCTCATATTCTGCTCATTAGAGAGGCTTGTTTTCAGGATTCCCTGGCGGGCCAATGGTTAGGACTCGGCACTTCCACTGCAGAGGACCTAGGTTCAACCCCTGGTACGGGAACTAAAATTCCACAAGCCGCAAGCTGGGCAGAACTGCCAAAAAAAATTTTAAAAGAGAGAGAAAGAGAAGCATATTTTCACTGCAACGGCTGATATAGCATCATCTCCTCCAACCCTTCACTCCCTGCTTTACTGCGTGTTCTGCACACCAAACTCCCAGCAGTATCTCCCGGATGGATCCTCCTCCCAGAGACTCATCACCTGGCTGGGTCCGGACTTCAAATAGTTCAATGAATCCTGGCCTTGCTTCCAGCCCTGAAATAAAACCTGAAACAGCTTGAACATTCTGTCCCAGACCACGCCCCACACTTCCACAGGCCCCTCACTGTTTCGTATTTTTTATTGGAGTATAATTGCTTTACAACACTGTGTTAGTTTCTGCTGTACAACGGAAATCAGCCATAAGTGTATCTGTATCGCTTCCCTCTTGAGCCTCCCTCCCACACCCCTATCCCATCCTTTCAGGTTGTCACAGAACACTGGGCTGGACTCCCTGGGTTACACAGCAGCTTCCCGCTAGCTATCATTTTACACATGGTAGTGTATAAATGAACCCACTCCAGTATTCTTGCCTGGAGAATCCCCAAGGACAGAGGTGTCTGGTGGTCTATAGTCCACGGGGTTGCAAAGAATCTACTAAGCGCAGCACAGCAGTGTATACACATCAATCCTAATCTCCCAGTTTGTCCCACCCTCCCCTTCCTACCTGTGTCCACATGTCCATCCTCTGTGTCTGTCTCTATTCCTTCCCTGCAAATATGTTCATCTGTACCATTTTCCTAGATGCCACATATATGCATTAATATATGATATGGCGTTTGTCTTTCTCTGTCTGACTTACTTCATTTATGATAATCTTTAAATTCATATATGTTGCTGCAAATGGCATTGTTTCATTCTATTGTGGCTGAGGGAAATTCCCAGGTGGCGCTAGTGGTAAAGAACCCGCCTGCCAATGAAGGAGATGTAAGAGACTTTCAATAGTTTGATCCCTGGGTTGGGAAGATCCCCTGAAGGAGGGCATGGCACCCCACTCCAGTATTCTTGTCTGGGAAATTCCATGGACAGAGGAGCCTGGCAGGCCACAATCCACGGGGTCACAAAGAGTCAGGCACGACCGAGTGACTGAGCGCGCACACACACATAATCAACAAAGGATTGGGACCTAAAATATATAAATAGCCCCTAGGAATCAATAAGAAAAGGCAAACAATCTAGCAGAAAAATAGGCAAAAGAAATGTGTAAATAGGCAAAAGAAAGCAAAAGGTAAAAATAGGCAACAGAAGAAGAAGTACAAATGTCCTGTAAACATATGAAAGTGTTTTCAAACACAATATTAATCAGAAAAATACACATTCAAACCACTACGTGTTACCATTGCCAACTTCACAGATGATCAAAAGTTCAAGTCAGACAATTTTTTAAATTGAAAGGTAACTCACTTCACATACTGTACCGTTTGCCCTTTTCAAGTACAGACTTTGGGGGTTTTTAGCACAGTCACAAAGTTGTACAACTATCAGCACTGTTTAACTCCAGAACACTTTGATCACTTGAGAAAGATTACATCATTTTTAAACTGCTGAGGGCAGCAGCTTGGGCCATAGCACGGAGTAAGAAGAACAGGGACTTGGGAGTGTTCACTTTCTCTAGGGTATACGGTTTAAAATGTAAGAATGTGGAGCAGCAGGATATGACAGGACGAAATAGTATCGACACTGAAAAACTGACGTTGCCAAGTAATGGATTACCGACAACCCAGTAATTCCACTCTTCCTATTGTTGTTTAGTCACTGAGTCGTGTCTGACTCTTTGCAACCCCAAGGACTATAGCCCACCAGGCTCCTCTTGTCCACGGGATTTCTAGATAAGAATACTGGAATGTGTTGCCATTTCCTTCTCTAGGCGATCTTGCAGACCCATGGACTGAATCTGTGACTCCTGCATTGACAGGCAGATTCTTTACCGCTGAGCCACCTGGGAAGCCCACTCCTAAGCATACACCCAACAAAACACGTGCATGTGTGCATCGAAAGACATGTGCAGGAATATTCAGAGCAACACCATTTGTAATAGCCAAAAACTGGAGGCAATGAAATGTTCATCAACTGTAAAATGGGCTGACCGTACAATGGAACACTATACAACAGTGAAAGTGAAAGTCGCTCAGTCGTGTCCAACTCTTTGCAACCCCGGGGACTATACAGTCCATGGAATTCTCCAGGCCAAAATACTGGAGTGGGTAGCCTTTCCCTTCTCCAGGGGATCTTCCCAACCCAGGGATTGAACCCAGGTCTCCCACATTGCAGGCAGATTCTTTACCAGCTGAGCCACAGGGGAAGTCCAAGAATAACTGGAGTGGGTAGCCTAGCCCTTCTCCAGGGGATCTTCCCGACCCAGGAATTGAACCAGGATCTCCTGCATTGCAGGCAGATTCTTTACCAACTGGGCTATCAGTGAACCAGTGAAGTTGCTCATTTGTGTCCGACTCTACAATCCCATGGACTGTAGCCTACTAGACTCTTCCATCCAGGGAATTTTCCAGGCAAGAGTACTGAAGTGGGTTGCCATTTCCTTCTCCAGGGGATCTTCCCGACCCAGGGATCAAACCCAGGTCTCCCACATTGCAGGCAGACACTTTATCATCTGAGCTACCAGGGAAGCCATCAAATGCAACAGTGAAAAACCTATAAACTATGCCATGTGCGTCAATATAGAGTAATCTCACAAACATAAGATAAAGCAGCAAGAAACAGAGGATATGAGTTAGGTTCCACTTAAACAGAATTTTAAAACAGGCAAACCTAGTAATGTATTATTTAGGAATCCATGTGTAGGTAAAAACAAAGGTAAAGAAAACCAAAGGAAAGATTAACACAAGATTCAGGAGAATGATTTGCTTAGGATCAGGACGTGTTACAGAAGAGCCACACAGGATGGAGGGGATAAACTGGAGCTTGGGATTGACATATACATACTACTGAATGTAAAATAGGTAGCTGGGAGCTTCCCTGGTGGTCCAGTGGCTACGACTCAGCGCTCCCAATGCAGGGGACCTCCGGTTCAATCCCTAGAAAGAGAACTAGATCCTGCATGCCATGACTAAGACCCAGCACAGCCGGCTTCCCTGGTGGTTCAGTGGTAAAGAATCCGCTTGCCAATGCAGGAGACGTGGGTTCGATCCCCAGTCCAGGAAGATCCCACATGCCACGTGGCAACTAAGCCTGTGCGCCACAACTACTGAAGCCCAAACGCTCTAGAGCCTGCACTCCAAAACAAAAGAAGCCACGGCAATGAGAAGCCCATGCACTGCAATTAGAGAGTAGCCCCTGCTTTCTGCAACTAGAGAAAGGTCCACACAGGAACTAACACCCAGCACAGCCAAATAAATAAATAGTATTAAAAAAAAGATCCAGCACAGCCAACTAAACAAATATTTTTTTTTTAAGATAGCTTCAAAAAAGTAGGAAGTCTACTCAATACTCTGTAATGACCTATATGGGAAAAGAATCTTTAAAAGAAGGGATATATGTCTATGTATAACTGATTCACTTTGCTGTATGTTTGAAATTAACACAACATTGTAAACCAACTAGTAATATACTTCAATATAAATTAATTAAAAAAAAAAAAAGACTTTCCTGGTGGCTCAGTGGTAAAGAATCCACCTGCCAGTGCAGAAGACATGTGTTCAATCCCTGGTCCAGGAAGATCCCACATGCCTCGCAACAGCTAAGCCAGTGCACCCGAAAGAAGAGCAAAACCCAGAGACACACAAGACTGGACTTTTCGAACATGATAATATTCTACTTATTGATATGGGTGTCTGGGTGTGTGTTTTGTTGGAGGAAAAACTTTCTCTACACTCTTACAGCCTGTGAATTAGACTTGCAAAAGGCAGATTGACAGGATAAAAGGCACTCAATTTTTGTTGATGTTTATGTGCATGGAAGTTCACCAAAAGTAAGTGAAAATCAGAGAAATGGTGAGACTCAGGGGTTCATATGCCATTGTAACAAAGGAAACATGGCTTGAGCTTCAAGGAACGATAAACTTGGAGAAATGACTAGGAAACGCATGCGGAAAACTAATGACAGATAGGGGTTCTGTTATAAGATCTGGTTGTGCAGACTCATGTCCACGCTGATGTTTCCATCTCCGGAATGAGAGTTGCGCCCTCTTCCTGGAACCTTCACAAAGGAAATGTACGTCCTGCTTTTAGGAGGAGAGGGGGCAGAAGGGCAGAGAACCCTGACTACATCTATTCATTCTCAATTGCCTTCAATTCAAAATGGACAGGTGGCGCCAGCAGTAAAGGATCCACCTGCCAATGCAGGAGAGTCAAGAGATGCAGATTTGACCCATGAGACAGGAAGACCCCTGGAGGAGGAAATGGCAACCCACTCCAGTATTCTTGCCTGGAAAATCCCATGGGCAGAGGAGCCTGGCGGGCTACCGTCCATGGGGTCGCAAACAGTCAGACATGACTGAGCACACAGCATACACAGACATTTGCACACTAGTTTGGGGTACAGGTGGGGGGGTGGGGTTAGACGGACTTCTCACTGGCAAACTGATAGTGTCCTAGCCTCACCTGGGGAATAGAAAGAGACTAATTTCAGCCACCATTCCAGATCCTGGCCTGTCCCCTGGGGAGGCCCTGGCACCCAAGGGACAGTGAGGTTTGGAAGGAGGGAGGCACGGAGCATCATCCCACAGCTCCGCCTCCAGGTGACTGTGGAACTTGGGGACAGCTCCCCACCTCCTGCCCCTCCGTCTCACCACTTGTGAAGTAGGTGAAGAGGTCCCTTCTGACCCCAGACTGTCTGCTGCAACGCCTGCGGCCGCAACCAAGAAAAGTAGCCTAGAAGCCCGGTCAGGGCAGGACCCCAGGGTTTTCAGATGATAGGGCCATTGGGAAGATGCAAGAGGCAGGGGGGCCTGGGGGCTGTGGCAGGACAGGTGGGGGCGTGAGGAGGCGGAAACATGAGTGTCTCCCAGGCGGTGAACAGGCATCTCCCAGGCGATGAACAGCTGAGCTGATCTGGAAGTCAGGGCATGCCTCAGCCATTCTTAGCAGCTATTTATAGCTCCTGCACCTCCGTGTTTCACAGCTGCCTGCAGTGCGCTGGCTGCATCTTCTCTGCAGTGAGGTCTGTCTTCCGTGTGAGCACACCAGGCTCCTGTGCAGGTCTGACTCACACAGGGCTTCTCACAGAACAGGCACGGGACTGTGTGTGTTGTCTGTTCCAAATACTCCTAAACCCATTCATAGTTTTTAATTTCTAAATGTGTTAAATTGCACAAAATAGGGGCTTCCCCGGTGGCTCAGTGGTAAAGAGTCCTCCTGCCAATGCAGGAGACGTGGGTTTGATCCCTGGGCCGGAAAGATCCCACATGCCGCAGAGTAGCTAAGCCCATGCGCCACAGCTACTGAGCCTGGGCTCTAGAGCCCAGGAGTCGCAACTACTGAAGCCCGAGTGCCCTAGAGCCCTGGCTCTGCAACAAGCCACTGCGATGAGAAGCCCTTCCTTTCCTCAACTAGAGAAAAGCCTGCACAACAACGAAGACCAAGCACACCCAAAAGTAATCAACAAAAATAAAATTTTAAAAATACTTAAAATCACACAGAATATAAAACCAGCATCTTAGCCATTCCTGAGCGTACAGCTCCCAGTGGTGAACATATTCACACTGCTGTGGGACCATCACCATCCTTCATCCCCAGAACCTTCTCACCATCCTCAACTGAAAACTGGTACCCATTCTCCCAGTTCCCCTCTCCTCCCTTCCCCCTGGCCCTACAACCTCTATTCTCCACTCTGCCTATATGAATCTGACTTAGTCTAGGTAGCTCATATAAGCGGAATCATGAGGTATGTGTCCTTTTGTGACTGGTTCATTTCACTTAGCATAATGTCAATGTTCATTCTTGTTGGAGATGTGTCAGAATTTCATCCTATTTTAAAGCTGAATCATATTCTTTCTATCATATTAGTTCCCGGACCAGGAATGGAACCAGTGCTCCCGGCAATTGAAGTGTGGAGTCCTAACCACTGGACTGCCAGGGAATGTAAAACACATTCTGTTTTATACATTCACATGTCAATGGACACTTGGATCATACTGCACATTTTTGCAATCCAATACAGTGTTGGAACCAGAATCCCCTCTACCGGAGTATAATCAAAAGGAATCAGACAGCTTTCTATTTAAAGACTGCAGCCTTTCATTGATTTAGGGGAGGATCTGATAAGCAGTGGAGAAGAATATGGCAACCCACTCCAGTATTCTTGCCTGGAAAATCCCATGGCCAGAAGAGCCTGTTGGGCTTTAGTCCATAGGGTTGCAAAAGAGTCAGACACAACTAAAAAGCAATAACTGATCACCAAGCAATAAGATTTTATGACAAATGGCCTTTTTGTGGGGGGACGGGGGGTCCCAGGCTCACAGAATTATTGACCCTGAAACCCCAGGATTGAGAATTCTGAAGGGGAGATACAGGTTGTGGTCAGAGAATGGTATAAGAGCAGTGGTTGGAGACAGAGCAATTATGGGGCCTGAAAAGGCCTGGGTATAAACAGTAGAGAAGGAGAACTTCGCGGGTGGTCCACTGGCTAAGACCCCAAGCTCCCAGTGCAAGGTCCTGAGTTCCATCCCTGGTCAGAGAACTAAACCCCTAATGCCACAACTAAGAGTTCACATGCCACAGCTAAAGACCTCATATGCCACAAATAAGACCCCACGTAGCCAAATAAAACAAATAAATATTAAAACAAACAAACATACAAAAGATATCTGGGATCTTTTTAAGTAGGAGAGAGATATATATATATATTAATCTCATTGAAGAGTAGTTGATTTACAGTGTTGGGTTAGTTTCAGGTGTACAGCAAAGTGACTCAGTTATACATACATGTATCTATTTTTTCTTCAGACTGTTTTCCCTTATAGGTTATTACAAAATATTGAGTATAGTTCCCTGTGTTATATAGAAGGTCTTTGTCAGTTATCTACTTTATATATAGTAGGGTTTTTTTTTTTTAAGGTAGGAGATGACCCCTGAGGGTGAACGCATGGAAAACTGGAGTCAGCATGGTCCCTGCAGATTTTAAAGAGACCCGGCTTTCTGGTCTGGCCTGGGGGAGAGAAACTGCAGGGCAAGTCCAGAGTCCCTGATGAACGGTCAGGCCCTGTTTCCTGGACTCAGTTAACAGGGTTAATCTGTTTTCCGGGACAGCTTGTACAGAGAAACCTTGCCTGGGACTCTGGAATCATCCTGTTAAAAGGGTAGGTACCCACTATGAATGTTAACAGCTGCAGGACTCAGAGCTCCATTTCTCCCACTGCTAGATTGTGATCTGTCCACTGGCGCCAGGCTCCTGCCCAAGATCTTCCGGGGTGGGGGGCTCCCCACTGCCTGCAAGACCTTGTCCAACCCCTCCATGTCCTCCCCACCTCCCCGCAAGCTGGCTGCAGCCTCCAAAAGTGAATGCAGAACTCCTCACAGCTTCCTCCTCCACCAGCTCATCCCTGAGCACCTGTGTGTCTGCCATCTGACTCAGCTCACTCAAAACTCAGCCCAGGCAGCACCTGCTGCTGCTACCCTGCTCTCAACCAGTCTGGCATCAAGGCTGCCCCTCTGACCCCTGAAGCACCTTGCAGATGCCTCTAGGGCTGCACATTCCTAGTAAAAATGTCCTGCTTTGGGGTCAGTTCTAAACTCCTTGAAAACAGGTGTGGTTTCTTTTGGCCTTTGTTTCTCCCATTCATTCACTCATTCGACACATATTCGTGAATGGCAATAATGTGCCTCACACAGCTCTAGTTTGAATGAATGCATGCCCTGGGATTGCACCTTGTTGACTCTCATTCATTCATTCTACACATACTGAGTGATAGATACTGGAGGTACAACAGTGAACAAATATAAATACAGTCACGTTCTCAAGAGATTTCGGGGTTAAGACTGACATTCAAATAAGTGCATACAAACACACGTACTGTTGCCATCATAATGGGTGTTATGAAGGATGGGGAATTAGAGGGTGAGAGTGGATCAGAGGGGTTGGACTTGGTCAGGAGCTTACAGAACATTTCCCCAAGAAAGTGATACTTGAGCTGAGGTTGGGAAGAGGAGGGACTAGCATTCCAAAAACAGGGAATAGCATGTGCAAAGCCTCAAGTCATACATTGGTCAGAAATGGAATGTCTGACTGCCAGTGGCTTAAACCATTTTATTTTTTCCCACAACAGGAAATATGGAGTTGGTGGCTGCTGGCACTGGGCCAGCTGCTGCAGTCTGTCTTTTAGGCTTTTCTGTTCTCAGTTCCACCATCTTCCGTATGTTACTTCTTATGCTCCAGTTGGGCCTCTTGTCTGTCTAGCTCTAAACATCAGGATGGTTTTCAAAGGCAGGAGGCAGAGAGGACCAAACAGAAGGCTGTCACTTCTCCAGAAAACCCAGGACATCTTTGTAACAAGCCTGCTCACATCCTTCCCCTCACAGCTCATTGGCCGAAGCTGGTCATATGACTGGGCTTCCCAGGTGGCTCAGTGGTAAAGAATCTGCCTGCCAATGCAGGAAATGCAGAAAATGTGGGTTTGATCCCTGGATCAGGAAGATCCCCTGGAGGAGGAAATGATAACCCACTCCAGTGTTCTTGCCTGGGAAATCCCACAGACAGAGGAGACTGGTGGGCTACAGTCCATGGAGTCACAGAGTCAGACACAACTGAGCAGCTAAGCACGCATGAACAATCACATGGCCATCACTGCAAGGGATGCTGAGAAAGTTAATATTGCATTTCAGTGGTGGGAATGAGCAGGAGAGAGAAGGCTGGGAATGGCTTGGTACAGCCATTGTACATGGTACACGGTGGGAGGGAGCAAGGCAAGTTCTAGAAACTGACAAAAGGGAGTTTTGTAGAGACAGTGGAGCTGGAGGGGTATGTAGGGGCCCGCATTAGTTTACTAGGCCTGCCATAACAAAGTACCACAGACTAGGCAACTTAAACAATGGAAATTTATCATCTCATCATTTGTTGTTATTCAGTTGCTAAGTCATGTCTGACTCTGCAACCCCACGGACTGCAGCGTACCAGGCTTCCCCGTCCTTCGCTGTCTCCTGGAGCTTGCTCAAACTCATGTCCATCAAGTCGGTGATGCCATCTAACCATTTCATCCTCTGTCGTCCCCTTCTCCTCCTGCCTTCTATCTTTCCCAGTGTTAGGGGAAGCATGCTGACTGAAACCGCTCATTGGTACCCTGGCAAGGCACCATAGTAACCATCTGCATGAGTTGTTTTACAACAGGAGGTTCTGGTAAGGAACTCCGAACTAATAAGCCACCACCAATCGGAAGAGTTCAGGAAAGGTCAAAAGGAGACACCACATGTCTGACCACCTCCCAGAATCCTCGCAAGCATCCATTCTGGCTGAACAAGGTGTGCACCACCAGGAAAGACTCTGAGTCAGAATGACTGGCTAAAGATAACCGGAAACTAATCCCATCACGATAAAACCCAGGACTCAGTCACGTAGCAGAGCAGTTCTCCCAGGTTCCCTTACCCTAATGCTCTCTGCCCAGGAGCCCTTACCAATAAAATCTCCTGCTTTGGCAGCACAGAGTCTCCTCGGACAACCCATTTCCCAGTGTTAGACAAGAGCCCACTTTCAGGCCCTGGAAGGGGTCCCCTTTCTTGCAACACCAGCATCAGGGTCTTTTCCAGTGAGTCAGTTCTTCACATCAGGTGGCCAAAGTATTGGAGCTTCAGCTTCAGCATCAGTCCTTCCAGTGAATATTCAGGACTGATCTCCTTTAGGATGGACTGGTTGGATCTCCTTGCTGTCCAATCTCACGGTTTAGGAGGCTGCCAATCCCAGGGTTGCTTTCTTCTGAGGCCTCTCTTTGTGACTTGCAGATGGACCCTGTCTTCTCCTTGTCTTTCCTTTTTATGTCCGGGTCCTAAGTGCCTCTTCTTCAAAAGACACCAGCCATATTAGATGAGCCGATGCTCCACAACAAGAGAGGCCACCACAAGGAGAAGCCTGAGCACCCTGACTGGAGAGCAGCCCCGCGCCCCCACCTCAACAAGAGAAAGCCCACATTCAGCAATGAAGACCTAGAGCAGCCAAAAAGCAATGAAAACAAGAAGGCCAGGATTTAGGCAGGGGGTGGGGAGTAGGAGAAGGGGTGATGGGAGCTGTGGGAAGAGAGGAAGAGGAAGTCATCTGTAGCCCTGGGCTTTGCTGGTGGTCCTGTGTGGGAACCAGTACCCGGGAGGCTGGGCTGGTGCTGTAAGAGGAGCTGGTGCTGTAAGAGGGGCTGGTGCTGTAAGAGGGGCTTCTCCGCTTCAAGGGTGAGTCTTGGGAGCTCAGATTGCAGTCCTAAGAAATGTTAGTCACTCAGTTGTGGCTGACTCTATGTGACCCCATAGACTGCAACCCACCAGGCTCCTCTGTCCATGGAATTCTCCAGGCAAGAATACTGGAGTGGATTGCCATTTCCATCTCCTGCAGTCCTGGGAGGACACAGAAATGCAAGTATTTTCTGTTCAGCTCTGTAATCAAAGAGCATTGGTTTTATCTGTCAGTCATATGTGCACTTTTCTTTTTTTGAACAATAGGTGCAAGATGCCATGAGATATACGTTAGAAAATGTAGGAACCCTCTCTGGATATAAAGGTGACTTTAAGCTGAAGACATCTGAAACTCAACAGATGCAGAAAAAACCTTTTCCCAGATTTCCTTATCTGACTAAAAGCAGCAATTTCTAGGCAGTGAGGACACCATAAATCCACTTAATGATTAAGAAGACAGAAATATTGTGCATCCCTGTGTAGACAAGCATTACCACAAACCTTCTTATCTCTCACCTGTTCTCCTAAAAACCCACTGGGCTTCCCTAAAGAAACCTATTGGGCTTTTCTCATAAAAGCCTTCTCTGGCCCTCTCTTTTCCCTACTAAGTTAGGTATATAAACTTTTAACCATTTAAGGCACCAACTACTCTTATGCATATGAAACAAACTCTATTTTCCTGTTAACCAGTCTTTTATCATTTTAATTAGCATGTCCTAGTTAATGAACCTAAGAGAGTAGAGAAAGTTTCTTTCCCCTTGGAATAACCACCAAATCCAGAATGCATTGCTCTAATCCTTCGATAAAAGCTCCCTGATAAGTGTGAAGCCAAAAGTATAAACAGACAGAAAGCTTGACAGACGCTCTATACCTGTGATTAAAGGGTCTGTGTTGTCCCTACCCCCAACTCACAACATCCTTCTGTTTTTTCCCCCTTCAAGCAGCCACCCCAGGATGACCCCTGCTTCAGCTCAGCTTCACTGAGTTTGATAACTTCCACCTGGCTGGTAGATTCTCATCCAAAGGATGCTAGTGTCAGGAGGAATCTGCTCCTGGGGACTCTGTCCCTCCCTCCCCATTGCTCCCTAACCAGCTGCCCTGTCTCTGGCCACTCTCAGCCTGACTCAATGGGCTCCAGCCATACTGGGATCGGCCATTCCTAGACTATACCTTGCATGACGGCATCTGGGGGCTTCTACTCTCGCCCTTTCTGTCTTATACCCTCTTCCTTCAGATTTTATATTGGCTTGTTCTTTTGAATTTTCTAGGTCTCTGTTCAAATATCAGTCTTAGAAAAGAATTCCCTGATAAATTCATCTAAATGAATGAATAAGTGAATACATTCACCAATGCCCATTTAGGCTGTACCTGGAAGAGGCTTTTTCTCAAAAGATCAGTCAGTCAGTCAGTTCAGTTGCTCAGTCAGGTCCAACTCTTTGCTACCCCATGGAGTGCATTACACCAGGCTTCCCTGTCCATCACCAGCTCCCGAAGTTTACTCTAACTCAAGTCCATCGAGGCAGTGATGCCATCCAACCATCTCATCCTCTGTCGTACCCTTTTCCTCCAGCCTTCAAACTTTCCCAGCATCAGAGTCTTTTCCAGTGAGCCAGTTCTTCGCATCAGGTGCCCAAAGTATCGGAGCTTCAGCTTCAACATCAGTCCTTCCAATGAATATTCAGGATGGATTTCCTTTAGGATGGACTGGTTAGATGTCCTTGCAGTCCAAGGGACTCTCAAGAGTCTTCTCCAACACCACAGTTCAAAAGAATCAATTTTTTGGCACTCAGCTTTCTTTATAGTCCAACTCTCACATCCATACATGACTACAGGAAAATCCATAGCTTTGACTAGATAGATCTTCGTTGGCAAAATAATGCCTCTGCTTTTTAATATGCTGTCTAGGTTGTTCATAGCTTTTCTTCCAAGGACCAAGTGTCTTTTCATTTCATGACTGCAATCACCATCTGCAGTGATTTTGGAGCCCCCCAAAATAAAGTCTCTCACTGATTCCATTGTTTTCCCATGTATTTGCCATTGCCAAGAAGTGATGGGACTGTATGCCATGATCTTAGTTTTCTGAATGTTGAGCTTTAAGCCAACTTTTTCACTCTCCTCTTTCACTTTCATCAAGAGGCTCTTTAGTTCTTTTTCACTTTCTGCCATAAGGGTGGTGTCATCTGCATATCTGAGGTTATTGATATTTTTCCCAGCAATCTTGATTCCAGCTCGTGCTTCATCCAGCCCAGCATTTCTCATGATGTACTCTGCATATAAGTTAAATAAGCAGGATGACAATATACAGACTTGATGTACTCCTTTCCCAATTTGAACCAGTCTGTTGTTCCATGTCCAGTTCTAACTGTTGCTTCTTGACCTGCATATAGATTTCTCAGAAGGCAGGTCAGGTGGTCTGGTATTCCCATCTCTTGAAGAATTTTCCACAGTTTGTTGTGATCCACACAGTCAAAGGCTTTGGCATAGTCAATAATGTGGAAGTAGATGTTTTTCTGGAACTCTCTTGCTTTTTCTATGATCCAACAGATGTTGGCAATTTGATCTCTGGTTCCTCTGCCTTTTCTAAATCCAGCTTGAACATCTGGAAGTTCATGGTTCACATACTGTTGAAGCCTAGCTTGGAGGATTTTGAGCTAGCATGTGAGATGAGTGCAATTGTGCTGTAGTTTGAACAATCTTTGGCATTGCCTTTCTTTGGGATTGAAATGAAAATTGAGCTTCTCTAGTCCTGTGGCCACTGCTGAGTTTTCCAAATTTGCTGGCATATGGAGTGCAGCACTTTCACAGCATTATCTTTTAGGATCTGAAATAGCTCAACTGGAATTCCATCACCTCCACTAGCTTTGTTCATAGTGATGCTTCCTAAGGCCCACTTGACTTTGCATTCTAGGGTGTCTGGCTCTAGTCCATCATAGTTATCTGGGTCATGGAGATCTTTTTTGTATAGTTCTTCTGTGTATTCTTGCCACCTTTTCTTAATATCTTCTGCTTCTATTAGGTCCATACCATTTCTGTCCTTTATTGTGCCCATCTTTGCATGAAATGTTCCCTTGGTATCTCTAATTTTCTTGAAGAGATTTCTAGTCTTTCCCATTCTATTGTTTTCCTCTATTTCTTTGCACTGGTCACTGAAGAAGGCTTTATCTCTCCTTGCTATTCTCTGGAACTCTGCATTCAAATGGGTATATCTTTCCTTTTCTCCTTTGCCTTTCACTTCTCTTTTTTTCTCAGCTATTTGTAAGGCCTCCTCAGGAAACCATTTTGCCTTTTTGCATTTCTTTTTCTTGGGGATGGTCTTGATCCCTGCCTCTTGTACAATGTCACAAACCTCCATCCATAGTTCTTCAGGCTCTCTGTCTATCAGATCTAATCCGTTGAATCTGTTTGTCACTTCTAATGTATAATCGTAAGGGATTTGGTTTAGGTCATACCTGAATGGTCTAGTGGTTTCCCTACTTTCTTCAATTTAAGTCTGAATTTGGCAATAAGGAGTTCATGATCTGAGCCACAGTCAGCTCCCGGTCTTGTTTTTGCTGACTGGATAGAACTCCTCCAACTTTGGCTGCAAAGAATATAATCAATCTGATTTCGGTATTGACCATCTGGTGATGTCCATGTGTAGAATCTTCTCTTGTGTTGTTGGAAGAGGGTGTTTGCTATGACCAGTGCATTCTCTTGGCAAAACTCTACTAGCCTTTGCCCTGCTTCTTTTGTACTCCAAGGCCAAATTTGCTGTTACTCCAGGTAACTCTTGACTTCCTATTTTTGCATTCCAGTCCCCAGTAATGAAAAGGACATCTTTTTTGGGTGTTAGTTCTAGAAGGTCTTGTAGGTCTTCAACTTCAGCTTCTTCAGCATTACTGTTTGAAACCACCTATGCAAGTGTAAAGGAACCAGAGAAGCTCATCAAGATTAGAGGACCCTGCCCACACCCTAACCTTGTCAGCAAACCCACCCTTGAAATTGTTGTCTAAGGCTCTGTCACGCTGGGCTCCTCTGTCCTCTACTATCTCCTGGAGTTTGCTCAAATTCACATCCATTAAGTCTGTGATGCTATTTACCCTTAATGTATTGTTATAAAACTCCTTGTCAGGGACTTCCCTGGTGGTCTAGTGGTTAGGACTCTGCACTTTCAATATAGGGGGTGCAGGTTCAATCCCTAGTCGGGGAATTAGGATCTCAAGTGGCACAGCCAGAAAGTAAAAACAAAATTAACAATAAGAAAAAAAAAAAAAGACTCCTCATGAAATCATCTAGCATTGGGACACAGATTTTTGAGGCAGGAACCTGCTGTATATCCCTTTGCTTGGCAAAACAATGCTATCCTTTTATACTTCACCTGGTAGCCCACGAGGCTACTCTGTCCATGGGATTCTCCAGGCAAGAATACTGGAGTAGGTTTCCATTTCCTTCTCCAGGGGATCTTCCCAACCCAGGGATCGAACCTGTGTCTCCTGCATTGCTGGCAGGTTTTTTTTTTTACTGTCTAAGCCACAACGGAAGCCCTTGTAGTACATACTTCATCCAAACCTCTGTCTAAAACTCTGTCTCCAAAATTTAATCCAGCACCAGTGCAGAGGCAGTTTTCAGCACCATTAGGACTTTGACACAGAAGAGAAAAAAAAAAAAAAAAAACAACCACACACACACAAAAAAGTTTGAAAAAAAGAAAGAAAAAGGAAAAAAGTTAAAATAGAGAAACAAGAATTAAAACTGCACTGAAAAAAACTACACTGAAATGTTATTTCCCCACCCGATTGCTAATATCCCAAAGTTTGATGGCTATTTTGGATTGAGAGGGTGTTTGCAGGCAGGGTCCTTATACACTGTTGGTGGGTCTGCATATTGGAAGATGCTTTGGTCAAGTCTGTGACTGTCACTGACCCTCATTCTCTTTGACTCAGCAATGCCAGTTCTAGGAATTTATCCTACAGACATAATCTCACGTGTGCAAAGTATCATATATAAAATATTAATTGAAGCACTAAAAGATTGCTAACAATTTATAGCCAAGGAGCAGAATGAGGGGTGAGGGGGTTAACTGGATGGAACATTCTAAGAGGAAAGGAGGGTGGGGATTCTGGCTAAAGTGACATAACAAGATTCTTAGTGAAGGCAGGCCAGGGCAGGAGCTATCACCTGAGAGAGTGAAAGAAAGTAAAAGTGAAGTCGATCAGTCGTGTCTGATTCTTGATTCTTTGCGACCCCATGGACTGTAGCCTACCAGGCTCCTCCGTCCATGAGATTTTCCAGGCAAGAATACTGGAGTGGGTTGCCATTTCCTTCTCTAGGAGATCTTCCTGACCCAGGGATTGAACCCGGGTCACCCGCATTGTAGGCAGACGCTTTACCATCTGAGCCACCACAGGATCAGATATGGAAGGGGATCAGATATAGAGAATGGAGGATTCTGGCTAAACCAATTTAAAAGGATTCTTGCTAAAATTGTGGACATACAAGAATTGAGCCCTCGTTGACAAGTTTAGTGGGTCCTGAGCAGAATGTGGTCAAGGAGAATCTTTGTCATGCCCTTTTCTACTTTTAAAAATATTTAGTCACATGACTGTATTATTGTAGTTTTTTTTTTTTTTTTTTTTGCCATGCTACACAAGGCATGTGCGATCTTAGTTTCCCCAATAGGGACTGAACCTATGCCCCTTGTAGTGGAAGCATGGAGTCTTAACCACTGGACCGCTGGGGAAGTCCCATACAAGAAAACTTTTTTATATAAACCAAAAAGTAACAAAGCATTTATACAAAATAATCCATAGACTGTAGGAGAGGATACTTAGACTGAAAAAAGCAGGGAACCATTGACCTATGTGAAAATATAAAGTGTTTTTACAGGAACCAAATCGTTATTCAAACTCCCTTTGGAAAGAAAATAACAGGCAGATTGATATTAGCGTTTATGGTGTAGTGTTTCCACATTAAGATTCTCAAAGTTTGTGCAACACAGTATCAAGCAGATCTGCTCTCAGCAATAGAATCCTCCGTGGCTTGGCAGGATGCCAGCCCTATCTCTTATACTTTCTTTAATTTTGTAGCACTCAGCAGACACCAATAAGTGGGATTGCTTCTGCTTCGGCCACTCTGTAGTCTTCCCTTTTAAATTAAAAAAGTTCCTCTGGGGGAGAGCCTGACTTTCAGCACCAGTAGGCGAAGGAACACTAGCCCCACAGCTAAAATTCCCAAGATTCAAGCTATTCTCTGTCGCTCACAGCGTGCGTGATCCTGCACAGCATCTCCGCCTGTCTCGCCAACTTCATCTTCTCATATTTAAAGGGGCAACGTCATCTGTGCTTATCCAACTTCAAAAACTTATCGTGCAACAAAATAGACAAGGTGGGCGAAAGGCCTTTGAAAAGCTCCGAGTATCGTTCTGATGTAGGGCTGCCAGATAAAATATAGGATTCCGAGTTGTACTGGAAATTCAGACAAACAGCAAATGCTGGATGTATATATCCCATGGAATATTTGGGATTATACTTACACTGAAACTCAATTTGTTATTTATCTGAAGTTCAAATTTAACTGAGCATCCTGTATTTTTATTTGCTAAATCTGGCAACGCTTTTTGCTATCATATAACAACAATGAAAGCAATAGCAAATGCTTACCTAGCGGTTACTATGTCCAGGGACTGTTCCTTGAGCCATATATATATATATGTACATGTTTATCTATCGATATATAAACTCACTAAATACTTATAAGGAAGGCGTACTACTAGACTTATTTCACCTGCCTTAGTTAGGGCAGGAGTTTGCCCAGTGTCACCTGGCTACTATGTTCAGGCATTAAAACTTGCTCGTGATTCCTATATAACCTGTTTGGGTAGCACTGGCTCAGCAGAATCACTGATAAATGTTTTGTGTGTGAAGAAATGCATGGATTGTCCTTGTGCTAAAATGTTCTTCCAGAGAAAGAGTGACTCTTTATTTTGTTTCCCTATAAGACAAAACATCATTATTCCCATTGATATATATGGTGAAACAAGGCATAGTAACTTTTTTAACATCAGAGAATTCTTTCATCCATAGCCCAAATATTTTATTGAACAACTACTATATGCTGCACACAGTTCTAGAGACTGTGATATATCAGAACAAAATAGGCAAAGATCCCTGGCCTTATAGAGTTTATATTCTAGCTAGGAGAAACAGACCAAAAAAAAAAAAAAGCAAATTCTATAGTAATTAGAAGGTGAAAATTATGCAATAAAAAATAGAGCAAAGAGTTCCCTGGCAGTCCAGTGGTTAAGACTCTGCAATTGCACTATAGGGGGCAAGGGTTCGATTCCTGGTGGGGAAACTAAGATCCTGCAGGCAGTGCATTGTGCCCCCCACCAAGAAAAATGTTGTTACTTAACAGGTAAACCCTAACAGATAAAACTACCAGGAACACACCTATAGTCCAACAAAGAGGTTAAGTTGCTGCAGCAGGGGAGGCCACACGGGGGAGGAAGGTGGGCATCTTGGAAAAGGGAATAGGGAAGGGCTTCTCACAGGATTGAAGCTGTTTTTGGATAACAGGACAAGTAGATGGAAGACCAGCTCTGGGTTGGGTGCTGTCGTGAGGTGCAGCAGTTTAGGAACTGGGTATCTTATAAATCTTTGAGAGCTCAGGTAACAGTGAAGAGCCAAGTCTGACTCTATGTTGGATCTGATTCTTTGACTTAAACCTTGATTGTCATTGCTCTTGTTATTATACTCATACATTATGGCCTCCCTCAGGGAACCCTGCCTTCTGCCCTAAAGTTAAACTAAAGTGGCTTTGTTCCACTCACTGGGAGACAATCTGACCGTGCCCACATGTCAATGGCTGCAAAAAAAAAAAAGTGATTAACACAGTCCCTCCAGTTTTGCAAGATAAAGCTACTTTACTTCGTCACCTTCTGTCTCTCCCTGTTCTATAAAAGAAACTGGCATCCAGGCCCCCATAGGATGGTATTTCAAAGACCTAGTCTGCTATCACCTCGGTCCACAGGTGACACTTTCCTATTCCTGGCCTCTACAGCTCATCTCTCAGTTTATTGGCCTGTCATCAGCAAGCAGATCGAGCTTGGACTCGGTAACAGAGGGAGAAATGAAGCGGGGCTGGGCAAGTCATTAGTAAAAATGCTGCATTTTCTCAAAAGGGGATTGTCAGTCATTTTGCAGCCATGCTGTGGCCTTGAGGGAAACATTGTTTTTTGTTGGCTTTGCCACTGTCCTTGTTCGCGTCTGTTGGGTACATTGTGGTCTGATTATCTGTGGGATGAATTTTCACTTTCTCAAGGTAAAGAGATTATGTAAAAAAGCAAATTTAAGGGCTTATGGAAAACTGCTCAGGATTTAGTATGCAGCATCTCAGTGGACCGGGGGCATTAAAGGGGAGGTAAGAGTAAGCACTTTTTAATTTTCCTGGTTTTAGAAATAACTCTTTGAAGCTGGGATATTTCAGACAGCTTTTATTATTCAATACCTATTAAAACTGTAGCGTGAAGCACACTGTTAAGGGTTTTACATGAACTTAGTTTCACAACCATCATCAGAGATGTTGTGCTTCAGAGAGGTGTGCTTAGTGACTCAGTCGTGTACGACTCTTTGCGACCCCATGGACTGTGTGTGGCCCGCCAGACTCCTGTCCATTCGGATTCTCTCGGCAAGCATACTGGAGAGGGTTGCCATGCCCTCCTTCAGGGGATCTTCCCAACCCAGGGACCGAAGCCAGGTCTCCCCCATTGCAGGCGGATTCTTTACCATCTGAGCCACCAGGGAAGACTCTCTGGGGGTAGTCCTGGTATTATTTTTAAATTCTTTTTATTTTACAGACGGAGACGAGGAACACTAAGAGGTAAGTTAACTGACTCAAAACTACATTGTTAGGAATGAGAGATAGCCAGAGGTTAAGGGAGACAAGCTGACTGCACAGCCTTTGCTTAGCCACCTTGCTCTTCTCTTGGGTTGAGAGATCACACCGCTAACGGGAAGAACAGGAGAGAACATTTGTTAAAAGTATTTAGTCTGGCCAGGCACTAAAAGCTCAGTGAATTGCCACACATATAAAGCCTACTCGGATAAGGAAACTGAGGCTAGAGAGAATGGGTATCCGGCCCAAGTTCGTACAGTTACGTTAACTGGGAGAGCCAGGAAAGTCTGGATTCAAACCCAGGAGCCGCCCCCCTATCCCACTTCCGCCTCTCCACCGCACCAGCCTCTACTGGGAAGGACTCCTCGAGGTGAGTGCCCTTGAAATGAGGACTTTGATTCCCTAGACGTGGAGCCTGGGGGCAGTAGGTGGGGCGGGGGTGGGCGCTCACCTGGGGGAGCCCGCCCTCGCCCCGCCCCTCCCGGGCGGAGCCGCCTCGTCCACCAATCAGAGGACGCTGGGGGCGGGCCGCGGGGCTCTCGGGCCCCGGCCCCGCAGTTCGAGCGGCGAGAGCGCTCGTCGACACGACGCCGGGGCCGAGGGGAGTGAGCGGCCGCTCAGTGTCCTTCCCCTCCCCACCCGTTGCCTGGCCGCCTTCTCCTCGCCGCGGCCGGACCGGAATTATGTGATCCCGGAAGTTCCGGCGCCATTGCTGTGTGGGATAAACAGTAATGGCGGAGGCTGCAGCTCCCGGAACAACAGCCACACCATCAGGAGCAGGAGCGGCAGCGGCGGCGGCGGCGGCAGCGGCCTCCCCCACCCCCCTATCCCCGCAGTCACCTCGCTGTCCCCGGGGGCGGGGGGCGGGGGAGGCGGCAGCGACGGCGGCGGCGGCGGCGGCGGCTGGACTAAGCAGGTCACCTGCAGGTGAGACGCAGAGCGGCCGGCGCCGGGCGCGGGGAGGGGGACCGAGCCCGCGGCGGAAGGGGGGGGCGGGCGGCCGGGCGGGCGGCCGGCCGGCCGGGGGCGGGCGGAGGTGGGAGGCGAGCCGGCGTTGTGGTCCCCGCGGTCGCCGCGCTGCGTCAACCCCTGCCGGCGGCCGAGGCCCGGGCGCGCGGCCCCGCTGCGGAGCGGCCGCCGCACCGCCCGCCGCCTCCCCGCACCGGGCCGAGCGGCGCGGCGCGCGGCGCGCGCGCGCGGGGAGAGAGGTGGGCTGACTCCTCCCTCCTTTCATTGTCGCCGATCCCCCCACCCCAGCTCCCGGCCTGCGAGCTCGCCGGTTCCAAAAGGGGCTTTGGCGGTGTGGCCCGGAGCCCGCCTCCCCGCAGCCCTGCCGGGCCGGGGATTGCCGCCGCGGGCCCGCGGGCGAGAAGGGGGGCCCGGCCGCCGGCCCCGCCGCCGTGTCATCCGTTTGTAACGTCTTCCCTGGTCTCGGGCGCCGCGTGGAGCGGGGAGCTTTTGTGATTTCCACTCCTGTGTGTTAGCGGGCCGGGCGGTTCTGAGCTTTGTCTCCGAACCGAGTGCCGGCCCGGGGGTGGTTCTTCTCCACCGCCTTAGGTGATACGAGCCGGCATTCCCGTTCCCTCCCCCCCCCCCCCGCCCCCGGCTAGAAGGTGTCTTGTTTTCAAGTCCACGCGTCTTAAGGGAGTCGGGGAGCTCGTCGCTCCGCAGGGAGACGGATTTTGTTTTGGGTTTGGGATGTCAGATGAACATATTTGAAAAAAATAAGTGATTAGTAGAGGGCGGGTATGCGGACGTGTGGCTGCTGTGCGTCTAAGATAAGGGCATTTAATTGGATGTCGTACTTGAGTTTTTTTCTTAAGTGATCAGTAAGCGACTAGAAGCTTTTGTTTTTCTGTCGGTTGAAAAATCAGTTGAAACGCCGTTATTCACCTAGGTGGGGTAATTTATATGTAAATATCAATACTTGAAAATATTTTTAATATACAGAACTCACTGTCCTGGTATTAACGGGTGAAGCGTTCTCGGTGCTTAATATGATACATTTAAGACATGAATGGTAAGCTTAATTGTTTTCAATAACGGGATCGAGAAAGCATAAAAGCTGTTTTAGGTAGCTTTTTTCAGTCATCTGTAGATCTGAGAATACTTGTGCAGTATCCCAAAGAATGAGAATTTAAAAATTCCTATTCATGGAACCAGATCTTTGAGTCTGTTATTTCTGTTTTCTCGGCAATGCTGCAATTGATTTATATGTGCTAGCTGAATCTTTTAAAATAAACTAGTGTAACTTTTATATTCCTGAATTTTCTAGCCTTTTACCCTGCAGTTCCAATCTGTCTGCATGCACTGAGAATAATCATCCTTTTAATGTGTGGATTCTTTAAGAACTCCATGCAATGCCTTAATTTTATCAATACACACCGACTGTAATCTCAAGTATTGTTTGGCTTTGAATACCCATCACTATCTTGACATTACTTTGTATTGCTTGTCTCATTATTATCCTGCTGTGTCTGTGTCTGAGCTCAGCTCATGTCTGCAGAGACTCGTTGTCACTTCTGCGCTTTACTTTCCTCTCTGTTAGAAACTTTTCCCTGATCTACTTCCCCTTTTCTAGTTCCTTACCAGCGTCATGAGAATTCAAAACAGCTCACTAGACTAATCAATTCCTCTTTGCCTACCTTTAGATCTTTGAGTTTCTGAAATATTATAGGTCACTCCGGGACCAGCGAGAGTTTCTTGCACATGAACCCTAATAGATTCATATATTTAAGAAATTTACATCATCGAGTAAGCTATTTCTAACAAGCATTATGTATCAGATACAGGGTTAGGAACGCTGTTGTTGTTTTTCATATAAAGCAACCTATAGCTTTTACCTGAAACTGTTATCCAGTAAAAAGTACAGACTAATTGATATCTTGGGTTTTAATACTTGACGTTACTTTCAGTTTGTTTTAAGTACTAACATGATCTATTAAAAATCTTTCTTCTTTGTTTAGGGGAATACCAGATATATATTCATTCATTTATTGTAAACTTTGAGCTTTTCGAGAACAGGGGCCCTGTTTTGTTTATCATTGTATCTGTAGGGCTTTATTCAGTGCCTGGTAAACTCAATAGATGCTTAAGTTGATGTTGATAAATCCACACCTAAACTTGCCCACTTTCATATGTGCTTATAGGATTCCTCTGCTTTCCTTAAAGGAGGTGGAGGAAGAGGAAACCCTTGTAAATTACATGTCTCAACAGAACATCTATCTATCTTTCTGGGACTAACCTCATTCAGTTATTCTGTAAATAAGTATTTGTGCTTACAATGGGAGACATAGAGCTAGATGTTGAAGGAAATGCAGGAATGCACTGTATTATAAATATTTGCTTTGTGTTTGATAGCAAAATCTCCCTTAAAGAGAATTCAGGATAGTGCTGTGTTCTAGTTTGAGCCTCTTTTCCCCTTGTATCTAGGAATTTGACTAGGACTATTTTCTTCAAGGGCATAATCCTTAGAAGTTGTTTGGATGTTGGAAATTTGTTTTTAACTGCTCAGAATCCTCTGTACTTTCTTGTTGGTTAGTCTTTTCTAAATATTTCTGTTAAAAATCCTATCTCATTGTGTTACTTTCACAGCTTAAAAACCTAGATATAGTTTTCCCAAAGAACTGTGTTATGCTGCCCCCACCAGGCTGTTTTGATAACTTTTGTTAGAGGAATTCTGTAAAATAGAAATGCTGTTGCTTCTAGTTTTTCTGAATGGGGGATTGAAACAATGAAATTGTAACTTGCAAGTTGACATTTTGAATTTAGACACTGCTAAGTATTATGTGCGGAGAAGGCAATGGCACCCCACTCCAGTACTCTTGCCTGGAAAATCCCGTGGATGGAGGAGCCTGGTGGGCTGCAGTCCATGGGGTCGCTGAGTTGGACACGACTGAGCAACTTCACTTTCACCTTTCACTTTCATGCATTGGAGAAGGAAATGGCAACCCACTCCAGTATTCTTGCCTGGAGAATCCCAGGGACAGCGGAGCCTGGTGGGCTGCCATCTTTGGGGTCGCACAGAGTTGGACACGAGTGAAGCGACTTAGCAGCAGCAGGTATTATGTGTACAGGTCCTTTAGAAGATAAAAGGCAGAATAAACTCTGGTTCTTAAACACCAGGAATTTACAGTCTGGTTTGAGAAATAGGGAAGCCCAGGGTACATGTACTTGTCAAGAATTAATTAACAAAGTAAGAAATGTCACAGCAGATTAAGTGATTAACTGCCAACTTACTTAATATTCTGTAATTTCTATTAACAATCCCAGATGCCTACCTATAAGTACTTTGAGGGTCTTGTCTGGTTCTCTTGTACCCTCACAAGCTGTTGGGGTTTCTTGTATGAATCTTGGTAAAAGTACTTAGGTTTCCAAGAGGTGCAGCAGTCAGGGATTCTAGTCAGCTGTATTTGTCTTTATTACCAGACAATGTCTGGTTGGCATCATGGAATCTTCAAGGCGGAAGGAGGCTTAGAAATCCTGTGGCCCAGCCTTTAACAACAAAGCCAACTCAGCCTGGACAATGTCATCAAGATGAATTTGGGTGATGGCTTTTGGTGGTGGCATTTAAAAAAGAAAAGTGCTTGTGTCTTGATTGGTTTTGTAATGGGAGAAATTCTTGGAAGAGTTGACATTTTTTCCTCTTTCTGTTGTAACTTACACTATCATGTCATAATCTCTTAGATATAGAGATGTGTTGGCAAGGAGGGATATCACTGTGAAGACTGAGAGGCAAAAGGCACGAAAAACAAACCAGAAACCCAGACAGTATGTGCCAAACGCCCCTGTAAAATAATGCTTAGTATTTGGCAGCAACTAGTTAGGGCTTGTATTCTAGTGTTTCCGTTGATGTCACAGTATCAGGTGATTTTGTGTCTGCTTGAGTTCCTTCAGTGCTGCTAGTTCTGGATCTCAGTAGCTTATGCCATTGCTGAATAGTTCTAGTTCTCAGTCCTTACATTAAATCAGATTTATGATGTAACTTCCCACATATATTTACTTTGCCAGGAATAGTGCTGGAGGTTACTCCTTTGTCTTCTCCTGGCTAAATTACTCCAGTTGCTTAAAATCTTGCGGCATGACATCCAGGTCTTTCCCTGTTGGTTGCCTTAGTCTTCCTTAACTGATTGGTAAAATGTGTACCTTGGAAACAAATATAGTCAGGGTGTTTGCCTGCCAGGACAGAGGAGAGATGTGGAGATGAAGGTGAGTATCAGCAAAGACGTACAGCTGCTACTTACTGAACACGTGCTCATTGTTTTATTTTTAAGTTTTAAATCTCAGGGGGAACTAAGATTTGTGTAGGTGGTGCTCAGACAGCTTCAAAGCTTGCAGAAAGTTGCCCTATAGTTGTGCAAAAGTTCAGACCTTGTTAGATTGTTAAGCCTGAAAACAGTTGAAATTAGGTTAATTACAATTAGAATTTGACTTCCTGCTACTGTAGTCTTACATTTCGTTATGGACTGAAACCCTTGGGCACTTTAGGATCTTGCTAATTACAGCTCTTCCCATCAAGATGTTACATTTTTTTCTTTCTACCTTTACATAGAAGGTATATATTTGCCAGTAAAATGAATAGAACCTTTCACATTTCAATTTGAAGCAGCCTTGTTCAAGGCTCCTTTAAGTAAATACGACTGAATCTCTTCTATACATCATTCAATCCAGTGGACAAGTAGGGTACTTACTGCTATTCTGCCTTCCATCTGTAGATAACTGTGACACTTAAACCTAGGAATTAGACACTTTCCCTTACTCTGTACCAGCTATGTTGTCCCACTCTTCTCCGACTCTTGTGATCCCATGGACTGTAGCCTACGAGGCTCCTCTGCCATTTGATTTTCCCGGCAAAAATATTGGAATGGATTGCCATTTCCTACTCCAGGCAGCGTATCTTCCTGATCCAGGGTGTCTCCTTCACTGGCAGGTGGATTCTTTACCACTTACCACTGAGCCACTTGGGAAGCGCATACCAGCTGTACATAAATGCATATTTGGGGCAGTTATGACTTGCCAAAATTAAATCTTCATAATTCTGTTCAAGAGAAAGAGACCAAAGTCAGTGATGAGATGATGAGCGGGAGGATGGAGGGGGTGGTGGTGATTCTATTTATCAGAGTTATCTTACAAAAAATAAGACCCTTATCACTTCCCTGATCAGCTTAGTTACTTCAGATTTCTGCTTGGCCCCGGCCCCATTTTCAATTTAGTAGGTCTAAGGGAAGGTGTCCAAAATTTCATTTCTGGCTGAAGCTCCAGTACTTTGGCCACCTGATGCCAAGAGCTGAGTCATTGGAAAAGACCCTGATGCCAGGAAAGATGGAAGGCAAAAGAAGGGGATGGCAGAGGATGAGATATTTAGATGGCATCACCGACTCAATGGATGTGAATTTGAGCAAACTGCGGGAGATGGTGGAAGACAGGGGAGCCTGGTGAGCTGCAGTCCGCGGGGTCGCAGAGTCAGACACAACTTAGTGACAGAACAACAACAAAGCAAATTCCCACGTCTTCTTAGAAACGGAGTCAGACTCAGTTTTTGGAAATTTCTAGTTAGCTACACATGTTCTCCTGTAAGGCAGAGGAACAAGAGTCTGCTAAATGAAGGACAGAAAGTGATTTCCCTTTGCCCATACCTTTGCAACAAATGTTACTTGTGTTTTCGCATGTGACTTTTAAAGAATTAAAATGGTTTCTCAAAGAATTGAAACATACAGTAGTCTGATCTGTTTCAGTTTACATTGTTTCTTCTTCTTCTTTTTCTTTTTTTTACAGATAAAGCTGCAGATAAAAATTATGACTAAAGTTAGTGGAAAACAAGAAGCTATCTATAGGACTGTAAATTGAGAGCAGTGGTCAGGCAACCTGTAGAGACAAGATTAAGGATGACCTCAAAGTTTAAATCTAAGTTGGTGCCTCTGTCTACAGGCAGCCTTCCTGTGGTACCATTATAGATAATTTTATGATCATACGGTCCAGTTCAACTATCTTTGTGTTCACTTCTCATGTTTGTGTACAAAGAATATGAAAGAATGTATTACTAGTATAGAGTTAGTGCTCATGTGTTAGTGGTAGAATATATTGGCCATGGGGACTTACCAGTGGATGAGACTCCATGCTTCCAAGGCAGGGGGCCCGGGTTCAATCCCTGGTTGGTGAACTAAGATCTCTCATGCCAGATCTAAGCCCGCACACTGCGCGAAAGACCTAGTGCAACCAAAATACATAATAATAAAACAAAAAAGAATGTATCAGTCATGAATTGAGTACTGGCTTGTAATCCAGCTTGTGGTTCTTTGTCTCACAGGTATTTCATGCATGGGGTTTGTAAGGAAGGAGACAACTGTCGCTACTCACACGACCTCTCGGACAGTCCATATGGCGTAGTATGCAAGTATTTTCAGCGAGGGTACTGTGTTTATGGAGACCGCTGCAGGTAAGAGTTCGTTTCCAACTTAGTTTTGTTCTGGGTGGATGGGGAGGTTGGGAGAAAAAACTGAGATTAAAACGTGAAGTTCCAACAGCTTTGTAAATAATCGATTTAAAGTAGTACTGCTGTGTGGCTTGTAGGGTCTGAGTTCTCTGACCAGGGATTGAATGCGGGCCATGGCAGTGAAAGCGCTAAGTCCTCACCACAGGACTGTCAGGGAATTCCCTGAATAGTATTTTAAAAAGTGTTCCTTAGGAATGTTAGCACATTCTGATAGCTAGATCTCTCATCTCTCTGATAGATAGATCTCTCACTTGGAGAGAATGTATTATTACATTTACAAAATGCGTTTGTAATATAGTCCTAAGTTTAAGTAGGGCCTGAGGCGCATGTTGGGCAAACCTCGGGATAAGATGTGGCGAGGGCGAGTTTGTTAGTGGTATTTCCTCTTCAAGAACCAAGAAAAAGGTGCATATTTAACCAGTTGGGACTGGTTTCACTTCTCTATTAGATTGAATCATGGAGAGAAAACGGGATTGTAGGCATTTGGGACAGTGTATTAGGTTGTTACTGAAGAGGGCTTGCCATTCCAACTAAACTTCCCTAAACCGCGTGAGCTTGCGAGTCTAAATTATAAGCTGACGTTATGGAAAATGCTTTAGCAGTGTCTCTGGTTTCCTAGAATGGTGGAGAACCAAGAGAGGTCAGTTACTAAGTACTCTAGCCTTCTTCACTGCATTGGTACCATAGTCCTATCAAATTGTAATTCAGCAGCAGTGGGTTCTGCTAGCCACTGGGTAGAGCTAGTGTACAAAATACCTAGGAGTATTAGTTTTCTATTGATGTTAAAGAAATTACCCTGAAATTTAGCAGCTTGGAAACAATAGATATTTATTATCTCATGGTTGCTGGGATCTGGAATCTGGGAGTGGCTTAGCTTGGTGAGTGGTCCTAGCTCAGGCTCTCAAAAAATTGCGGCCAAGATTTCAGCCGGGCTGGCAGCATCTGCCATCCTCTGCAAGTCTTGAATGGGGGCTGGAGGACCAGTTTGAGGATGGCTCACTCATATATCTTAGTTTCTCGCCTGGTGGACATTTCCCTAGGGCTGCTTTAGCGTCCTCACACTAACTTATGCCCAGAGTAAGTGATTCAAGAGAGAGTCAGGGATGAAGCAACAATGCCTTTTTATGACCTAGTCTCAGAAGTTGCAGGCTGTCACTTCCACTATATTTTGTTTATTACAAGCAAGTTACCAAGTCCAGCCCATGTACAAGGGGAAAGAAATTGGGCTCCACCTGTTGAAGGGAGGACCATCACTAGATAAGTTATTTTGACAATGTCATATCCAGTTTTAGCAGAAAAGAATTGTGTTAGCTATTGGGGTTCAAATGCTTAGAGTTCAAAAGACTAAGAAATTATTGATGAGCAGGATATTGATATTAGGTTACCTCACATCTTTTTTACTAGGAAATCTAATTAAGAGGAGAGAAAAGGAAAAGATTCTTTCCATGTAGTCCATCATTTTGCCCTCTGCTAAATTGTTGCAGTTTTGCTGGAAAGGAAAAAAATGATACAGTGACACTCCTCAAAAAGAAAAAAAACTAAAACTAAATAACCCAGATATGTCTTTTGACAATATTAAAGAGGGCAAAAGTGTTACAAATCCGTCCTACCAGAAATGAGCGATTGCTCCTTTGTAGCAGGGTGGTCCAACTTAATTGTAGGGCATTTGTGTTCCTTGACTAGGCAGTCAGTTGAGAGACCTTATCAACTATAGGGAGAGAGGAATTGAACATGGGCGAGAGTGGAGATGGACTCTGAGGTGCTGAGCAGAGAGATATAATATAGACTGTGGATGAGTATGGCTGGTAACAGATGAACCTCTTATTTCAGAAGAGGTACCCCTCCGATTGGACCATAGAGCTGAAATGTTTGGGAAATAAGGTTAAATGGAGAAATCCGAACTAAATCCTAGACTTGCTTGTGTTAAATCAGCTTATTTTTCAGGGACCTCTGCCAGCCCCAACAGCATTCCGTGTTCTCCTTGGGACATCAGTATAGAAGTCCATCTTCTGCATAACCCTGTATTTAGAGTGGGCTTCCTCGTGGGAGACAATTTTAGTTTTCTTTTTAGTAAGGGTATACAGCTCCTTTTTAGGGAGAATGATCCTGATTTGAGGTGGCTTTAGAGCTCTTAGGATAAAGTGAAAGGAATTAGAGAAATCTATATCCTAATAGTCTGCCTGAGAGGAAAGTTTGGTGACAATTGTTTGGGACTGGCTGATACAGGTGATTATTAAGAGCTTGATCATAGAATAGCTAAGGAAGGAATCTTATGGGCTCTTTCCAAGACTGTTTTCTTGTTAAAGATTGACTTGGAGGATTAAGCCTACTTTTCACTCTTACTATGTACGGTTTTTTGGGTTTTTTTTTGGTTGTTTTTTGAGAAACATAACATTTTAATAGATGAAATAAATACTCCAGTACATGCAAGGTAAAAACTTGACATTGAGGTGGGGGAACTATCTCTTATGTAAAGATCTTGTTATACAACCTGACCAATGTCCAGGGATTTCGAATAATTTAACTCCTCATGAAGGCAGTAGTTTATAAATGAAAGATGATACCCTAGTTCCCAACAGTTCAGAAGTGTTGCTGTATTCGTTTTGCATGACAGGGCCCTGTTACTTAGTGAGGCCAGTTCTTTGTTGCTCAGGACTGTTGTCCAAGATCTAGCATCCTTGTTGTTCAGTCTCTCAGTCATATCCAACTCTGTGACCCCATGAACTGCAGCAAACCAGGCCTCCCTGTCCTTTGCCATCTCCTGGAGCTTGCTCAATTTCATGTCCATCGAGTTAGTGATGCTGTCTAACCATATCATCCTCTGCCACCCCTTTCTCCTTTTGCCTTCCATCTTTCCCAGCATCAGGGTCTTTTCCAATGAGTTGGCTGTTCACATCAGGTGGCCAAAGTATTGGATTTCAGCATCAGTCCTTCCAATGAATATTCAGGGTTGATTTCCTTTAGCGTCCTTAGTAAGTGCCACAGAACTCCCAGTCATTGTTTCTAAACACCTACTGGGGAAAGGGACAGGATTACCTTCTTTGACAACTATGGTTATGGTAGATCTTGTTTCATTTGGAGGGTTTTTGTTTGTTTTGACTGCACAGCATGCAAGATCTTAGTTCCCCTACCAAAGATTGAACCCTTGCTCCCTGCAGTGGAAACATGGAGTCCTAACCATTGGACTGCCAGGGAATTCCCCTTTGGAGGAGTTTTCACTGTAGACATACTGAATCCTATACATTAAAAGGTTAAAAGGCAGATATCAAACCTCACAAGGGTGGTGTGGTGGGTGTTGCAAGCCAACAAGATGAAGAAGTGTTGTTCTTTTGTGTGGAAGAAAAATTAAACTTCCTTTGCTGGAAACTGTATCAGAGTACTCTTTGCAAGATACGAAAGGAAAACACAATATTGGTTTCAGTGTTGTCTCAGCATTAATCCCCCATTCAACACTTTGGCTAAAAAGGATCAGCGATTCTGTGATAATTCATTAAAGAATTAATTTAATAATGTTAACAAAGCCACTGTCATGACTGTGAATCCAGTAGATATGATTAGCCGGGGCTGGCAGACTTTCAGTATGGGACCAGAGAATTAATATTTTTAGCTAAGCAGGCCATATGGTCTCTTGTAGCACAAAAACAACCCTAGATAATACATAAGCTAATAGTGTGGCTAGATTCCAATGAAACTTTATTTTGGGACATTGAAATTTAATTTCATATCATAAAAATGATCTTTTTTTCCAACGTTTAAAAATGCCAAAACCATTCTTAGCTCCAGTTAGGTTTGACCTGAGGCTTGTAGTTGGCCAGTTCCTGTTCTAAGAAGAGCTCTCTGCTTCACTGAACCATTAGCTTTTAGCAAATTCCTTTCAGAAGAGGAGTCTTGCCTTTTCTTTCTTAATTTGTTACTTCTTTCTTGTGCCTTATCTTTCATGGTGCTTACTCATAAATTTTTACTTCAGAAGTCTATTTTATACAGATCTATTCTGCACTGTTTACAAATGTGAACCTTTTTGCTAATATTCTATGCTATCAAAAATATTATATCTTGTTGATTTCTTGATAAATTTACCTTAAAACCAAAATGCACTCCTTTCAAAAAACTTTGTAGTGGGACTTGCTAGTGGTCCAGTGTCAAAGACTTCTCACTCCCAATGCAGGGGGCACCTGAGTCTATCCCTGGTCAGGGAGCTAGTTCCCACATGCTGCAGCTAAGACCCAGCTCAGCCAAATAAAAATAAAAAAACCCAACTTCGTCGTATTTGCAATTTGATAGATGATGATGAGCATTCTAATTCTGGTTTTTAAGTAGATATTTGAGTCCTTTACCCTGAAATTCTTCAAATGAATATGGCAACGGAGAAAAAACAGGAACTAAAATATGGGCATTGAAAATAGTTCTTAGACCGTTGACGCATCTTGACATTTAGTTTTACTTAATCCTTTAAAACTTCCTCAAAGCCCTGAAGGCTGTCTTCATTGGTGAAGCTGGCATCTTAATTCCAAAACCTGGGTTCTTGTCTAAGTTAAAGGCTGCGAAAGTAATTAAAATGTGAGGACTGGGGACTCGATTTCTAAGGTTCCTTAAAGCTCTACAACCTCAATTCATTGAGGCTGAACAGCAATGCTGTTCAGTAGAACTTTTTATGGGAGCATGAATGCTTTCTATCTGCTGCCCAAAAAAGAAACTGCTAGCTATGTGTGACCACTGAACATTTGAAAATGTAGCTAGTGCAAGGACCAAGGAACTGAGTTTTGAATGTAAGTGTAAATAATTAGATATAGCTAATGGCTGCTCTGTCTTACAGGGCAGCTTTGGAGTCACATTAGAGCTAGAACACTGCTTAACACGTCATGTCAAATATATTTTTGATGATGAAGTGAGACTGTCCAAGTGAAAAAGCATATTCATGATCTTTAGCTTGCATAATTCCAGCCTTGAATAAGTGCCCTGGGTTTTCGTGGCTGATAGTAAGATACTCAACCTACTCAACCTACTCAAAGTAGGTTACCTAATGCTTAAGAGTTGAAATAGGGTTTGAGATAATATAATGATAAAAACCAGCTCAGCATATGTTTGCCATGTTAAAGAGCAGTCTTTAGTTAGAATGTTTTATCTTTTAGATGTAAACACAGACACTTGTAACACAGATGACCTATGGTTAGTATTGCCAGTGAGTTAATTAATTTCAAGAACCGCTAGATACATACTGTACATTATAACAGTTTATGGATTGGGTTAGCCAAAAAGTTGGTTCAGGTTTTTCTGTAAGATGCTATGGAAAAACCGAGATGAACTTGGCCAACCCAATACTACATTCATCATTAATTTCTTGTGTCTGAGTGAATCTCACAGCCTAAAATATTCTAAGAATTGTGAGGATTTTCTCAGGCAGCAAGGTGTTTCTTGAGGGAAATTAGTTTTTTTCTGTATTTGGAGGTGAGGTTCAATGATAATTTTACAGATGACAAGGAATCAGGAAATGCATAGGGTAAGAGTTTAGAAAAGTAGGTGAGTGGATGGATGTAGGAGAAAAGGAAGTACACATTGTATATTTTTATAAATACTGTTTGTCCCTTTTAATATTGGGAGCATTTTAATTTATGTGTTGGTAAAATGGTCCACATTTTTACTTGTCGGATTTGAGTGTCAGCCTTGCTTTGCTTAATCAGTCAGTTTTGGCTGCAGAGTCTTTTTTTTTTTTTTTTTTTTTAGCAGAGGTGCCATGGTAACGATAGATTGTCAACTCCTGAAACTCCTAATGAGAGTGGAATTTGAGGGGTAATAGATGGTCTACAGCAAGGGTGGGTGAACTATGGCCTGTAGGGTACATGTGACTAGATGCTGTTTATGTAAAGTTTTATTGGAACACAGTCACACACAGCTGTTTAGATAATGCCATGGCTGCTTTGGAACTACAGTTACAGACTTAAATAGTTGCGACACTGGCAGTTTGACTTGTAGAGCCCTGAATCTGTATGGCCTTGATACTCAAACTGGTCCCTGGACCAGTGGCATTGGCATCGTGCGGGGACTTGTCAGAGACAAAATTAGGGGCTATACTCCAGACTCAGAAATTAGGTATCTGCCTTTTAACAATTTCCCATATGATTCACAGGCACAGTAATATGAAAAGAACCCAAGGACAGGATTGGGAATGTATATTCCATCTAGAGGCTTCTGGTTAGACAGTGATGGCTGACTTTGTAAATTTTCTTTTCTTTTTAAGATACGAACATAGCAAGCCACTGAAACAGGAAGAAGCAACTGCTACAGATCTAACTGCAAAGTCATCCCTTGCTGCTTCCTCAAGTCTCTCATCAGTTGGACCGACTGTTGATATGAATATGGGCCAAGCTGAGTCAAGAAATTCAAACTTTACAACTGTAGGAGCCGGTTCAGAAGACTGGGTGAATGCCATTGAGTTTGTTCCAGGGCAGCCCTACTGTGGCCGGAGTGAGTATCTTTGAAGAAAAAAGAGTTAGAAGGCTGGAGAGTGTTTTATCAATTAGCTGAGTTTTCACAACTTTCCTGCTTCCAATGTTCATATTTAGCCTAGTCTTAATGGCTTAAATTAGGCCACCTTAAAAGAAAAAAAAAAAAAAACAGAAGGAGCAAAAGAAACTTCTTGACTTTCAATAGTAATGAATGTAGAATGTTTTGAAAAATAGACGTTTATCTCCTTTAATCAGTACAGTTGAAATACATTCAAAAACTTTTTTTAAAAAGCTTTTTTTTTTTTAAACAAGGCTAATCTTGGAAATATTAGTAGCAAAAGACATTCATTTCTTTCAAGAGTAGGGGATTAGTTTCAGTAGACTATTTTGGAGTTTCTCTTAAGTTCTTTTTATTCTCTTTAGCGAGACTAGTTCATGTATCTGCCTTAACTGTTTTGGACCTTTACCACCCTCTTAAACATTTTTCAGCTGCCCCTTCCTCTGCTGAAGCCCCTCTGCAGGGCTCAGTGACCAAGGAAGACCCGGAGAAGGAGCAAAGTGCAGTGGAGACCAAGAAGCAGCTCTGCCCCTATGCTGCGGTGGGGGAGTGCCGCTACGGGGAGAACTGCGCGTATCTGCATGGAGACGCGTGTGACATGTGCGGGCTGCAGGTCCTCCATCCCGTGGATGCTGCCCAGAGGTCACAGCATATAAAAGTAAGTCGGAAGGAAGCACGCACACTAACAGGTGTGAGAACTGCCCTTGCCCTTTCACAGCATTGTCAGCTCATGTCAGAGAGACATTGGGTGAATCAGATGGTTCTCTTTAAGTAGGATTGTTTCCCTTCCTGGCCTTCTTGACTGTTTTATAAGGAATTAGGCTTTTAGAACCTTAGATTATGGGCTTCCCCGCCCCCCGCCCTTTCTTCTTTCCTTTTTTTAAAACAATATTTTCTGAAATTCATGTTCCATACAGCTTACTCTACTAAAATGCATATTTCATTGGTTTTTAATAAGTTGCGAAGTTGTTCAACCATGACCACTATTCTCTAATTTAGGACATTTTTCATTCTCCCCAGAAAAGAGACTTAATACTCATTAACTCCTTTAGTCTCCATTCTACCCTTCCTCCAGCTCCTGGCAACAACTCATTTACTTTCTGTCTCCATGGATTTTTTTGTTTGTTATGGGAATTTCCTATGAATGGAATCATATGTGGCCTTTTGTGACTGGCTAAAACAGTAGCATAATGTTTTTAGGATTTGTTCATGTTTTAGTGTGTACCAGTACTTTAGTCCTTCTCATGGCTGCATAATAATCCTCTGGATGGCTGTGTGACGTTTTGTTTTTCCAGTCGGGTTGTTTCACCTTTTGCCCATTAAGACTAATCCCCTGAACACGCATGTATAAAGTTTTGTGGACATACATTTTAATTACCTTAAAATAAGGTTGCTACATCATATGGTAACTCTGTGCTTAATATGAGCAACTTTTCCCCTGTGATTGTACCATTTTACATTCTCATTAGCAGCATATGACGGTTTCAGACTATAGTTTTAAGCCCATTTGTATCATTTTTTTGTTTGTGAGTATACTGTATTGCAAACCTGATCAGAGGAAATTTTGCTTCTAATCATAATCATCTCTTTAATAAAAATTAATTTGGTTGTGAGGGTGGGGGTGAAGCATGGTATTATATAACTAGCATGTTTTTTATAGAATAAAATATGTATAGTATAATGTTATATCAATCATACCTCATTTAAAATAAAAAGTATGTGATGTCCACACAGAAACGTGTACATGAGTGTTCATAGCATTATTCATAATGGCTCCAAAGTGGAAACAACCAAAGTATCCATCATCTGATAAATGGAAAAACTAACTGGTCTCTCCATACGATGGAATATTACCCAGCAATAAAAAGAAGAGAAGGTCATATATTCTACAACATAGATAACCTTGAAAATGTAGTCAAGTGAGCAAAACCAGTCACAAACGACCACATATTTTTTATGAAATGCCCTGAATAAGCATATCCACAGATTCGTCGTTGCCTAGGACTGAGGGTGTTGAGGGGAAGTGACTACTGTGGATTTGGAGTTTCTCTGGGGTAATGAAAATGTCCTGATACAGATTGAGGTGATGTTTGTACAACTCTGCATGTACCGAAAACCATTTCATTGTACGCTTTGAGTGAATGCATTATATGATATGAAATTATATATCTCAATACTGTTTTATTTTGAATGTGAAACTTACATGCCTGGCACATAATTGTCACCTAATAAATGTTAGTTTCCTTCACTCTTATTTTCTGACAGGTGGCAAATTTAGAGTCTTAATCCTAATTACATTTTCCATCTAGAAACGAGTACATCAACAAACAGTATGAAAAATAGCCTGTAATGTGTGTAACTGCAGGGTTGAGTTGCAGGATAGAGAAAACTGGGTAATTCTTTAGTTCTTGAAGTTGAGTCCTCAGAGTTTGACTTGATAGTATCGTGAAGTCCCTCGGTCAGCATACCTGTACGGCCTGGTAAACAAAACTGTCTCTGATAATCAGTCATATTGGGAACAATTCTCTTTTCAGTTGGCTGTTTGACTCTCTAAACAGGAGTTCTTAGAGGTCTATCATGATTCCCCGACCTGACTGCACCTCTCTGTCCACTCTCTAGTCCTGCATCGAGGCCCACGAGAAGGACATGGAGCTCTCGTTCGCGGTGCAGCGCAGCAAGGACATGGTGTGTGGCATCTGCATGGAGGTGGTCTACGAGAAGGCCAACCCCAGCGAGCGCCGCTTCGGGATCCTCTCCAACTGCAACCACACCTACTGTCTCAAGTGTATTCGCAAGTGGAGGAGTGCTAAGCAATTTGAGAGCAAGATCATAAAGTGAGACTCCTCCCCAATCTTCGTTTGTGCTTTCTATTTTGGGGAAGAATTTAGTATCTTGTGCCAACTTTCAGCCAGATGGACCGCATTTAAATGCATGCATTTTATCTCGAAACTGGGGTATTCTTCTAATTGGGAGTTCTTCTTTGTATTTCAGCTAGCTTCTAGATTAGTTGGTATATCTACTTTTATTTGAACGAGGAAAACCCTATGTATCAGTTAGTAGAATCTTCGTGCTTTTTTCTGAGGAGATTGTGTTTAATGGATTAGCCAGTTTAGGCTCAGAGAAGAAGCGTATCTAGCTCTGAATGTATGTTTCCTGGCATTTTACATTTTCCACTTTCCTATTCCATCCATTAAGCTAGCCAATAATCCACCATCCTTTAAAAATTGTTCTCATAACTGAACAAAAACTACATAATCTAAACAGAGCAAAGTTACAAGAAATAAATTTATTTAAACGAAAGAAAAAGGAGTCTGTGTGAAATGTCTTCTTTTTGTTGTTGTTTTTTTTAACCTAGTTACTTTTTTAAATGAACTGGCTAGCCATTGAGTTGAACTTACAAAAAAAGGAAATGGTCAGTTGTGTGGAACCCTTGCAGGAAGTGCCCATTTGCCTTTCAGTTAAGTCCTTAAATCTGGAGGTGACACACCAGGGTGTGTCCTTGAAGGAGAGTGGGCCTGTAAAGGGGAATTTGCATTGCAGCCTGTTCATTGTTTCCCAGGTCCTGCCCAGAATGCCGGATCACATCTAACTTTGTCATTCCAAGTGAGTACTGGGTGGAGGAGAAAGAAGAGAAGCAGAAACTCATTCAGAAATACAAGGAGGCAATGAGGTATGAGCACTGCAGCCTTTTCTCAAGCTAAGATCCCAACGTGTCGCTTGGGCTCACTTTGAAAAGAAACAGTGCTGCATTATACACTCCTACCTCCTTCCTACCCTTTCTTTGACTTCCCAGTACGGTTTGTCACCCCTGATGACGTTTACCTGGTGTGTATCTTGCTGTAACACAGTCGCTGGGGTGCACGCCCAGGGGCTGTGTTATAATGAAGCCTGCACTGCTGGTATGGCTAACGCCCCAGGAATGGGGTCTGCCTTATCCCGAGTCTGTGTCATAGTTGTCCTACTGTATTCTTGTGTGTGGGCCTTCTCGAAGGTTCTCTCTCTGCTGGGTCTGCAATTCTAGGGCTGTTAAACAGCTCGACTTAAACAGTTGCTGGTTCTAGTCAGTGTTTTCATGCGGTAGCACACACATGTTTAAGAGCACACCTTGGGGAGGGCTGTTAACAGACGTACCGGTTCTATTCCCTCCCCATTTTAAAGAAACCCCGGATGATAGTCGAATACAGACCTGAAATCCACCGTGAATAAGGGTTGCGATATTTTCCTTTCCAGCAACAAGGCGTGCAGGTATTTTGATGAAGGCCGTGGGAGCTGCCCATTTGGAGGGAACTGTTTTTACAAGCATGCGTACCCTGATGGCCGTAGAGAGGAGCCACAGAGACAGAAAGTGGGAACATCAAGCAGATACCGGGTAACTCTCACTGTTCTTTTAAAGGAGGGGAAATACCACCCGCTGAGTCCGAGGCCCACACAGACAGGGGCAGGGGAAGGCGAAGACCCAGGTCTAGGAGCGAGAGACTAGAGGATTAAAGGAGGCCAACCTCAGCAAACCGGGAGGGCTAAGAGAGGAAAAGCTAGAACGCTTAAGGCTCTAGACTAAACGGTGTGCCGAGTAACCGGCGGGGAGGCGTTGGTAAAAGTCGAAACCCTAAATCAGAAGTCTTGGTTCGTCATGCCCTCTGGTGTGCTGGACGTTTTGCCTTAGAAACCACAGACTAGAAGATGCTGCCCGGCAGTGCCACCCCTATCACGGCCTTGTTTTTTACAGGCCCAACGAAGGAACCACTTCTGGGAGCTCATCGAGGAACGAGAGAACGGCAACCCTTTTGACGACGAAGAGGAGGTTGTCACCTTTGAGCTGGGCGAGATGTTGCTTATGCTTTTGGCTGCAGGTGGGGACGACGACCTGACAGACTCTGAAGACGAGTGGGACTTGTTTCACGATGAGCTGGAAGATTTTTATGACTTGGATCTATAGCAGCTCGGTGGGGCGCGTGAACTGGTCTGCCGAGCCTCAGACGGCAGCAGGCCTCGGGGGGCGGCGGCTGTGCCGGCCGCGCCCCTGGGCAGGCCTCTCAGCTCCAGGTGCTGCCGTAATCATTTTCACCCAGGGCCTGTCTTCTCAACCCCTCACCTCTCCCCAAGGAGTATGTTGTTTTCTCTGTTTGAAAAAGTTACAAAAATAAATCTGAAAGTTAGTTTTTTTGTAACATGAATTTAACTGTCAGACAGTTAGTGTAGGTTTGTCGCGTCATGTTTTTCCATCAGATCCACACAGTTTGAGGGGAGCGTACCTGGATTTCCAGGACTCATTTTGGAGGACCCCAGGTTCAGAAGTATCAGCGCTGGGCCCTGCTTTGGGGGTCCAGGAAGCGGGGTGATGGGTGAAGGATCTGAACAAGTAGCCTCCTCCTGCTCTAGACTGGGGAGGTGGGTGCTTGGTTGCTGGTAAAGTCTGCACACCTGTGTTTTCTGTCTGGTCCCTGTCCTGTCGGTCCCGCCCTGTGCACCTGTCCTGTGGTTTTGGTCTCTCTGTTTCATTGCACACAAGTAATACTACTACTGGGTAACCAGAACCAGGTGTGAATGTATTTGAGATTTTTACTGTCTTTAGCGTGATAGGAAAATTGTGCAAGAACGCATATAAAAAGATGGGAGTGGAAGAAAATAATGCCGAGTTGGAAGCTGACTCCCCAAGGCTGATGGACTTGGGATATGTGAGTGTGAGTGCGTGACAAGCTTCCCATCCCTGCATAGACGCAGTGTTTGTAGCCTTAGCGAAAAAACTCGGTTTAGTGGTTTCAGCCTCGTGTGGCAAATAGATCTTAAAGGACAAAGCAGTTTATTGGTAGCTGTTAATAGAGCAGTGCTAGCTCTGTCTGTATAAATAGAGAAATGGGCTTAGCCATAGAAGTGCAAACTATCTGGTTATGCCATGTATTAACACAACCTAGGGCTTGGGTCCACAGTTGTGTTTAATGTTGTATGATCTCCTAGACTTCTCAGTCCAGGCACTTTTTGGCAAACTTTTGTCCTCATTTGAGGCGTTTCTTGTCAGGTTTTTGTGTTCTTTTCTGGGGGTATTTGCCTCATTCCATCCCCGAGTTTTGCAGCTAGACAGCGAGATTCAAAACTACGTTCTAAGGTGTCTCCTGTAGTGGAGTCATTGGTTGGCGCTATAGTAAGTCAGGCTTTTCCACTAAAAGGGGAAACAGAGGGTGGTAATCCACAAGATAAGCTAATGTTAAATTGTTAGAAGAACTCCTCGGTCGGAAATTTTAGCTTTGCGTTTTGTTGCTCTTTCCTGAAAATAACTTGGAGGTGCCCCGGATGTGTCCATCTACTGCTCTGATGCCTCGGATATCACTCATTCTTTTCACTTAAAGAGAAAAAGATAAAAACAAAACAGTAATTGTTGCAGAGGTCTCTGTATTTTGCAGCTGCCCTTTTGTAAGACGCACTTTTCCCAAATAAAACAATTTTTAAAACCCGTGATTTGGCTTCCTGTTTTGTGTAATGGGCCGTTCTGAAATGTGCAGATGTCAAAGCGTGCTACTTGTTTCTTGTATCGCCTCTTGGATCAGTTCATCCACGAGTCAGATTTCTGTGGTCATAGTTTCATTGAGAAAAGTTGACATCTCTCCTAAAATATCTAGCCTACTGAGAAATGTTTGAAGGATAGAGGACAACCTTACAAACTGTTTTGTATTTTAGAATTTGCAAGATTAACCCCTAGGCCTCTTTTATTGGCCAGAGGCACTGTCAGTTTCTGCTGCCATCCTCTGGTAACTTGCTTCGGATCCACAAATAATGGTGTTTTTGTTCCTAATTCTATTACATACTTTTTTCTTTTTTTGCCATATCTTGCCGCTGTCGGGATGCTTGTTCCTTAACCAGGGATCGAACCTGGACCTTCAGCAGTGAAAGTGTGTAGTCCTAACCACGGTACTTCCAGGGAATTCCCTATATGAATTTTTTTTTATTAATAAAAACCCTTCCACCACTCCCATGGAAGACTTTAAGTAACCTTTTACAGTGCTTATTTGTAAAATAGTTTAATATCTATAATTAAGAGTAAATAATTGTATTGCCTACGTTAATAATCCATGCAATTTGAAAATGTTTCCCTGTCTAGGAATTATGTGATGGCGACTTAACTGTAGTCCTGATCGTAGCTGGAGATCCACTGAGGAGTCTGTTTCTGTAAGCTCCCTTCTGGTGGATCTTCAGCTGAAGCTGCTCCCTTCCCAAAGTACTCTGAGTTCGTACTGATAAGGCCTTGCTGGGGACCACACATATTCCCAGAGGGATGCTAGAGAGCCTCGGAGGTGAGGTAGAAGTGGTGGGGATCTGGGAGGGGGCAGAGAGAGACTTAAACCTCCGGTTTTTGGTGTCCAAAAAGTAGGAAGAGGCTCATCAGTAGCTGCCTTGTTGGCACGTTGGTCCATGGTGGGGAGAATGGCTTGGGCATGAGCCAGGTGGTGGTAATAGCTGGAGTTCAGGTGGGTTGATGTCTGGAGCAGCTTTTCTTTGTGTCTTTGTGGAAAAGATGGTGGAGATTTATGTATAAGCCAGCCTTTCATTCGTGTTGCTACCCTGTCCCTGCCTGCACCGAGAGAACTTTTTCTGTGTGCTTGTTAAAAGGTTGGGGGAAATACGGCGGAAGGTATGGGGGAGGGAGGAGGGATGCCATCAACAAAAGTATTTGTAGGCGGCCTTGGTTGTGCTCTTGGAATCAAGTCTGCTTTCTGGGTGCGTGGTACGGTTGCAAAGCGCATCTAACTTTCGTGGGCTGGGGAAATGCAAGCGGAAGGGACACGATGTCATCTCCAGGTGAAACGTTTAAGACCCAGCCCATGGTTTTCCTCATTCTCCGATTTTCTAAGGTGATGGATAATATTCCAAGGAAGTGGTGGTTCCGTCGGCCAGGGTCTCCGTCAGCCAGGGTCTCCATACGAGGAGGAGGGGTGGAGTGGGACACTTAGCTCACTTCTAAGGGGCATGGGACCCAGCTGTGTCCAGGGTGAAGAGCTCCTGAGATTTCGAGTGTTCGTGTTGTCACAGCATCATAGCCAGCCCCATGTTGATCTCATCTGTCTGTTTAAAGGAACTGTCATTTTATAAGGAAAACTGAATAAAAGATTGAGTATTTAAAATGCTTTCCAGGCACCTCTATTCAAAGAAATCCAAGTAAACAGTAAATTGTAAGGTGATCAAGTAAATTGTATTGATGAACAAACATAATAAACTTGATCTTTTAAAATTGATACACAGGTGTACAGATATTAGTAGGGAATGCATTGTTACAAGCCTGTTTTTTTGCCTACTCTTTGATAAATATTACTAATGAAAACATGATATCTTTTAGAATAATGAGATTTTGTACTGACTTTTGTTGTTCAGTCGCTAACTTGTATCTGACCCTTTGCAACCCCATGGACTGCAGCACACCAGGCCTCCCTATCTCTCCCTCACCAACTATAGTGAGTGTTTTCTTTTGGCCATGCCAGGCAGCATGAGTGGGATCTTAGTTCCCCAACCAGGGATCAGACCCGTCGCCCCTGCGTTGGGAGTTGGGAGTGCAGAGTCCTGACCACTGGGCCACCAGGGAAGTCCTGTGCTTTGTCAGAAGCCTTTTAGTTAAACTTGCAAATTGGGTAGCTAGATGCTAAGTTTTTAAGTAATCCTCAAACACCTTTTCTGAGGGTTGTATAGGCTCCTGTAGGAAAGGGGTTTAACCTGTAGGTGGGAAAAGAATCTAACAACCCAGTGCTTATTCTTTGTATCAGATGACAGGAAGAGATTCATTGCTAATATCTTACTTCACCAGAACTAACCAGGTCTCCATGACAGAACGTTGTACTCAGTTGTGTCTGACTCTTTGCGACCTCATAGACTGTAGCCTGCCGGGCTCCTCTGTCCATGGGATTCTCCAGGCAAGAATACTGGAGTGGGTTGCCATTGCCTCCTGCAGGGGTTCTTCCCGACCCAGGGATGGAACCCTCCTGTCTTGCATCTCCTGCATTGGTAGGCAGTTTCTTTCCTACTGTGCCACCTACAGCTCCCTTACCAGTGTGTAGAAGAGATACACCCTGTAGTACCTGGGCAAACAAGTGTTTTTAGGTTCAAGTGATATGCTTTACTTTCTTTTTAATAGAAAACTTGTTCCCCTCAACAAATACTTAGAAACTGACTTACAGAAAGCTTGTACCCACTCTGTCTTTGCCAACAGTGATCATAATCTAAAATGAAAAATGATGATTTTCTAAGAAAAAGATGTGTTTAAAGAAAGGCTGAGGATATATTTGCCCTCTTATAAAGGGCTGGTTGTGTTTTTACTTCTATGCATGCAGGTGCACTTAACCCACTTTCTTCCCCTGCCCTTGCCTTTTGTATTAAAATTGTGTTAATAAGATGAAGGTAACTTTGTTTTACAGGTATTCGAGTCCTTGCCAGTACTGAGCTAGCACTGAGGTGCTGTGAGCACCGAAGTGGCGGGAGCAGTGCCATCCAAATAATCCTGGGATCTTTATTTCCAAACTTTGGGACATCCTGACAGCCCAGTGGTTAAGACCCTGCACTTCCAAAGCAAATTTCGATCCCTGGTTGGGGGATTAAGATCCCACATGGTATGTGGTGCAGCCAAGAAAATATAATAATAAATCATTTCCAAACTTCTTTGCAGTTAAGTCAGTGCCATGTGACTCACTTGGACCGCATGCTGCAAGCCTCCTCCATCCCTCCTGCTGTGGAGATGTTGGAAGCCATGTGCTAAATTGACTGGTACAGGATGGTACAGGATGGAGGGGTTCTGGGGTCCCCAAATGACTGAAGAAGACAGCCCCTCCACCCCAAATCAGGTTTTGCATGAATCAGAGATTCATTGAGATTTGCAAGCCTGTTCTTTGTTTTGTTGCTTGTAGTGCTTTTCTTTACGGAACTTAGATTATTTGTGGGACTGTTTCTTATAGTTATGATAAGTATTATAAAGGTGTAAAGTGAGCTTTCAGTGGGAGGCCTGGCTCATCTCTGGCCAGGAAAAGCTCATCTGGGCTGAGATCTGAAGGGGAGAAGGGAACTTCCCTTCTGACCAAAGACGTGCCAAAGCCGTGAGGCCAGCAAAGGCAGACATATGACACCCTCTGTGGCCTGCAGGATATGCTCATCTTAGCTAAAACTGTCTTTCCTTTTAGAAAAGTATGTCAATACAAGTGTGTTGGTAACATTTATAGGGATAATATTGGTTGCCCTGATATATCAAGGTGATCTTCCTAAGTTAGTACTTTTAGTAAGATGTGACACATCCAACTGGTCCTCTTCTTAGCCTAACTAGAGCTTAGCCCTACCCCCTAAAGTCACTGCACCCCCAGAATCCTGTCCTACAGGGACCTCAACTATCACTCTTCTAAAGCCACTTGCATGTTATTGGGCCACCTGGGCCGTAATTTGAAGTCCATATCACCTGGCCATAACACTGTCTTCAAAAGGAGAACTTGGATGATGCTTTATGAAAGCTTTCTTTTATGACTTAAGTAATTTATTTTTTGATTGTGCTTGGTCTTACCTGCTGTGTAGGGTTTCCCTGCTGGCTCAGATGGTAAAGAGCCTGCCTGCAATGGCAGGAGACCTGAGTTCGATCCCTGATCAGGAAGATCCCCTGGAGAAGGAAATGGCAACCGACTCCAGCGGGTCCTGAAAAATTCCATGGACAGAGAGCCTTGCAGGCTACACTCCTTGGGGTCTCAAAGAGTTGGACACGACTGAGCGACTTCACTTTCTTCTTACTTGCTCTGTAGGCTTTTTGTTTTTTTTTCTTTAGTTTTGGCGAAATACGGTCTACTCTAGTCGTGGCCTTGGGCTTCTGACTGGGGTGGCTTCTTGTTGTAGAGCAGGCCCTAGAGCATGTGGGCTTCCGTAGTTTTGGTTCCCAGGCTCAATAGCTGTGGCACACGGGCTTAGTTGTTCCACAGCACGTGGGATCTTCCCGGATCAGGGATTGAACCCGTGTCTCCTGCAGTAGCAGGCAGATTCTTTACCACTGAGCCACCAGGGAAGCCCCTAAGAATTTTTTCATAATGGATCCTCATAAGTCTGTAAAGCAGTTAAGGCCAGTATTTGTCTCATTTTGCAAATGAGAACACTGGTTTCAGGAAGGAATCCTTAATGGTTTTGGACTCCACCTCTGGGTATTATATAGATCTGCCACCATTTGCTTCCTGTGTGGATGTAGCTCAAGTTTTCTGGGTGTCTTGAATAGCAGATTTACATTCTTCCTCACCACCATCTCTTCAGTCGGCCTTTCTGACTTCAGCATCTGTTTTCTCTTGACACTGTGGAGTCCTAAAGCCTCAAAAAGTTTAGAGGGAATGATTTTTTTGTTGTTATTTCTAGCTATGAAATAACACCAGGAGACTGAAGTATAAGAAATTTAGTTTCTTGTAGAGGATATGCTTTGTTTAAATCCTGCAGACTTCAAAGATGGCGAAAACACAACTCTTACTTACCATCTAACTTTTAGTCTAGTTCAAGTGTCTGAGACTCAGTGTGTTGAAGTGGTTGGCTTGCTAACCATACTGAATAAACCAAGGAGTGGCAGAGACCTGGGACCTCCCTTCCAAAGTGGTGCTGTTCACTGCAGGTGATGGATTCATGGATTAGGAGAACAATTCATGGGCCACAAGCAACATTTAAGCAAATGAATGTTATATTTATATCAGTGCATCTCATGTGATAAGGTCATGTTTTACCAGCTAGAAATGTAAACTGTTTCTTAATAGCAATGATAGTCAAAGTTCTATAAACACTGCTGTTGTATCCTACAGTCTTAGGGACTCTGAAGGTCATTCAAACAGACATAGGAGTCTACGCACTGCAGCTTGAGACGGTGTGTTACAAATATTGGTACCAAGACAGTTACGAAGAAAGAAAAGCGAGGATGGGCACCGAAATGAAGGGAGGGTGCTGATTTACATGGTACCTATTCACCAGCTGGTCACCAAAGAGAAAGTGGAGAGCTGGGCTCCAGCTGGCTTGGCTGAAAGCAAACTCATGTCAAACAGCATGTGTTGAGGGGGACTTCATTGGTGGTCCGGTGGTTAAGACTGAGCTTCCAATGCAGAGGGTGTGTGAGTTCAATCTCTGGTCGGGGAACTAAGATCCCACATGCCTCGTGGCCAAAAGCTCATAAAATAGAAGCAATATTGTAACATTCAATAAAGACTTTAAAAACGGTCCACATCCAAAAAAAATCTTAAACTGGCAGGAAAACAAAGACCTCAGTCCTACAACTAGAGAGAATGAATTCTGCCAACAACCAGTGGGTTTGGAAGAAGCACCTGAGACCCACAAGAGAGCTGATACCTTGCTTCCAGCCCCATGAGACCAAGCAGAGAATCCACCTAAGCTGTGACTGCACTTCCACAGAAACTGTGATATAGTAAATGTGTTTTTTTGTTTTTACTTTACAATATTGTATTGATTTTGCCATACATTGACATGAATCCACCATGGGTGTACATGTGTTCCCCATTCAGAACCCCCTGCCACCTCCCTCCCCATCCCATCCCTCTGGGTCATCCCAGTGCACCAGCCCCGAGAAACCACTAAGTTTGTAGCAATGCATCATTCAGTAATAATGCACTAATATATCAAGAAATAGCTCTTCGGTTTATATCTTTCTAATACAATTTGTAGTTTTCTTTTTGTGTATATCTCCTTTTTTTGTGTGTATTAGAATATGCTTTCTTTTTAACCTTTTATTTACCCTATTGATGAACGTTTTTTACCCCATTAGACAATTTTACCACATTTTTTTTTGTTTTGTTAAATTAGAGTAGAAGAGAATGGCAACCCACCCCAGTATTCTCGCCTGGGAAATCCCATGGACAGAGGAGTCCATGGGGTTGCAGAGTCGAACACGACTGAGTGAATAGTTGATTTACACTGTTGTGTTAGTTGCAGGTGTACAGCAAAGTGAATCAATTATACATATGTCCACTCATTCCCAAATAGGTCATTACAGAGTATTGAGTTCCCTGTGCTATACCGTAGGTCCTTATTATCTACTTCATATATGTTTTGTGGCTAAGTCATGTCTGACTCTTTTGAGATCCCATGGACTGTAGCCCAGCAGGCTCCACTATCCATGGGGTTTCCCAGGCAAAAGTACTGGAATGGGTGCCATTTCCTTCTCCAGGGGATGTTCCCCACCCAGGGATTGAACTCTCATCTCCTGTGTCTCCTGCACTGCAGGTGGATTCTTTACCACTGAGCCACCAGGGAAGCCCATATATAGTCATTACTACATTTTAAAAAGCCGTATAGAATTTATGTAACAATCCTTTTTGTTTTTTCCCTAAGTTTTATTTCGTCTGTGGTGGGTCTTCATTGCTATGCAGGTTTTTCTCTAGTTGTGAACAGCAGTGGCTATTCTCCAGTTGCAATGCTAGGGCTTCTCTTGTGGAGCACAGACTCGAGGGTGCTTAGCTTCAGTAGTTATAGCTTGTGAGCTCCGTAGTTGCTGTTCCCGGGCTCTAAGAGCACATGGCTTGATAGTTGTGTTCCGTGGGCTGAGTTGCTCTGTGGCATGTGGGATCCTCCCAGACCAGAGATCGAACCCGTGTCTCTTGTGTTGGCAGGCAGATTCTTTACCACGGAATCACCAGGGAAGCCCCAATTCTGTATTGTTGATTATTTTCAGGTTTTCACTATGATTAGCAGTATGGGTTCACAAAATCCATGAAGAATTCCTGAGTCAAACTACCTAGAAGTAGTCTTCCCAATATTTAAAAAACCTTTGCTTGTTTCCAGCTGCCAACTAATTCTCTCTTCCATTCACAGTGTGAGAGCTCTTGAACAAGGGGTAACTACCATTTATTGAATGCATGGGGTGTCAGGCCCTGTGCTTACCACTTCAGTTCTCATTTACTCCTTAGAGCAATCTGAAGTGAATGGTGTCTCTGGTTTACAATGGTGGTAACTGAAACTTGTCTTACATCATTTGCCTGTGGTTTCACAGTTGATAAGCGGTGGAGCAGGTTTCAAACGTAACACCTTCTGATTAGAGGCTAGACTCAAGGAGATCATGCTGCCTATAGTGGACTTGCCTCATCATGCTCCCAAAAGGGCATTGCCAAGGGCCACCAACAAAGGTCCTGCCAAATTCAGGAATTGCAGGCACCTTTGTCTTTGGCTTTTTGCAGCAATAGGTGAAATAGATCACTGTTCTCCCCAGTCTTTAGTGTTATTTTACACCTGTGTCTTTCATATGGTAAAAAGACTAATTGTCTTTAAAAAAAAAATTCCAGGGGCTTCTCTGGTGGTCTAGTGTTTAAGAATCCTCCTGCCAATGCAGGAGGCAGATTGGTCAGGGAACTAAGATCCCATATGCTGTGGAGGAACTAAGCCCTTGCACTCTGGAGCCCGTCTCCACTAGAGAAGCCCACGCACCGCAAGAAAGACTCAGCACAGCCAAGAGAAAGAATTCCAGTTCATCATGGTCCAGAACTTCTGTGAAAGGCAAATAAATTTTTAGGAAAATGAGATGAAAAATATCCTTCAAAGTACAATTCCAAAATTGTTATTGATTTCAACAGACCTAAAATTGGATGTTGTGGCAATTCCAAATTGACTTGTGTCCGACTTTTAGTGACCTCATGGACCATAACCCACCAGGTTCCTCTGTCCATGGGATTCTCCAGGCAAGAATACTGCAGTAGGTTGCTGTGCCCTCTTCCAGGGGATCTTCTCAACCCAGAGATTGAACCCATGTCTTTTATGTTGCTTGCATTGGACAGGTAGGCTCTTTACACCAGCACCACCTAGGAAGCCCACCAAATTGTTGTTCAGTCACTAAGTTATGTCATGTCTGACTCTCTGTGACCCCATGGACTGCACCTTGCCAGACGTCCCTGTTCTTCACTATCTCCTGGAGTTTGCTCAAACTCATGTCCATTGAATCCATGTTGCCATCCAACCATCTCATCTTCTGTTGTGTCCTTCTCCTTCTCCCTTCTTTCCGAGCATCAGGGTCTTTTCTAATGAGTCAGCTCTCCACATCAGATGGCCAAAGTATTGGAGATTCAGCATCAGTCCTTCCAATGAATATTCAGGCTTGATTTCTTTTAGGATTGACTGGTTTGATCTTGCTGTCCAAGGGATTGATACAAAGATTTCTAAGGCTCTGCTTTCTGTACTTCTTGGCCTGGGACCAGGCATATTGTGTAGTCCCTTCCTTAGCAGCATTGGTTGACACCACCTAGTTCTTGTTTCTTTGGACTTGGCGCCTCCTTTCTCCTCCTCCTAATTATGGGCATTCCTTGAGGCATTTAGGAATTCCGTTGGCATTTCCACTTCTGCTTATATCTCTGTGGTCACCAGCTGCTAAGGCTTTGGGTACTGAAGCTTGGAAAGCTGGTAAGAGCAACAGATGGGTTCTAGTCTGTGATACAACTGTTGGTCTGTGGATTGATGTGTGGGAATCCCCTTATGCTTTGAAGAGACTTCTAACAAGTACAAATTATGGCTCCTGGTCCATACTTACTGAAGCAGAGCTGTGGGCCTGGGACCTGGTATGTTCAGCAGGTGTTGTAGCCCATCCCATGCACAGCCAGGACACAAATGCATTCTCTAGTCCAGCCTTCTCTTCCAGTTGAGAATACTAAGGCCCCCACAGGGGAAGTGACTTGAAACTGAAAAGAAAGTGAAAGTCACTCAGTTGTGTCCGACTCTTTGTGACCCTCATGGACTATATAGTCTGTGGAATTCTCTAGGCCGGAATATTGGAGTGGGTAGCCTTTCCCTTCTCCAGGGGATCTTCCCAACCCCGGGTCAAACCCAGGTCTCCTGCATTGCAGGCGGATTCTTCACCAGCTGAAGCCACAAGGGGAGCCCAAGATTACTGGAGTGGGTAGCCTATCCCTTCTCCAGCAGATCTTCCTGACCCAGGAATCAAACCGGGGTCTCCTGTATTGCAATTCAGTTCAGTCGCTCAGTCATGTCTGACTCTTTGCGACCCCATGGACTGCAGCACGCCAGGCCTCCCTGTCCATCACCAACTCCTGGAGCCTGCTCAAACTCATGTCCATCGAGTCGGTGATGCCATCTAACCGTCTCATCCTCTGTCATGCCCTTCTTCTCCCACCCTCAATCTTTCCCAGCATCAGGGTCTTTTCCAGTGAGTCAGTTCTTCGCATCAGGTGGCCAAAGTATTGGAGTTTCAGCTTCAGCATCAGTCTTTCTAATGAATATTCAGGACTGATTTCCTTTAAGATTGACTGATTTGATCTCCTTGTAGTCCAAGGGACTCTCGAGTCTTCTCCAACACCACAGTTCAAAACACACCACATTGCAGGCAGATTCTTTACAGCTGTCAGGGAACCACGGAAGTGACTTGCCAGGTTCTTATTGTAAATGACGAGCAAAGGGCTTAAATCGGTTGAGGGGCTACCTGAGTAATAGCTACGTCTCTGCACATGTCAAAATGTTATGGAAAGTCAACATACAAGATCATGCTGAGAGAGTCACTCTTTGTGGGATCCCAGCTTTTCTGTAATGTAATTTTTTCTTCAGTGTGCAGTAGAAGAAAAAATTACTAAAAATGTTACACTGGAAAAAAAGATGAACGTTTCTAAAGCCAGTGTTCCTCACCTCTTTTCCTTTTCCCAAGTGACAAATCCCTTTCTTAGTTTTTCCTCAGTAATATATAATCTTAGGAATTCCCTTAGGAAATTAAAAATGTTTCAGTGTTTTTGTATGATATACCATGGTTAAACTTAAAAAGCAATACTAATGGCTGATAAAGATTATAAAATTTATTTAAAATGGAATTACTTTCCATTATGCCCTTTTGAGCTCATTTTAAGATTCTTTTTTACAGCTTTAGTGAGATGTAATTCATATACCACACAATTCACTTATTTAAATACACAGTTCGATGGATTTTGTTATAATACATCTTTTAAAAATTGTGGTAAAATAATAAATATGAAAACCATTAAGGGCATAACTCGGTGGCATTAATGACACTTACAGTGTTGTGCACCTATCATCGACAGTGAAACTCTTTACTTATGTTCAGATATACTAATTGTTTTCCCGCTAAAATGGTGTTCACTAAGTCATTTTTACTTACATTAAGACACTGCTGAATTTTAAAATAACCTATGTTTTGGTTTGGAGATATAGAGACAATAAAATACTGACAGACAACTGCCACACACACACACAAGCTTTTATATGGAGAATGCCTATATTCTGTACCTTTGAAAAAATGACCGATTTGGTATTTCTACAAATGCTAATTTTATTTCTGTAATTGAAATTTCATTTCTAGAGTAGACGAGGTTTCAGGCTGCTATTTGTAATCAACTTTCTAAAAATTAACACAACTATTACACATTAATAAAATTATGTGTAGGTAATTTTTATTCCCAAATGAATGAAAAACTCATTGAATATAATTATCACTCTGTGATCTCTTTTAAACGTTAGTCTTTTCAAGTTCTAGAGACGTCTTGATATACTATGTAAGAATAGGTAAATGAAAGTTGCAGTGATAGTAAAAGCAACTTCTGTTCCGGTGAAGAGCAATCTTTGAACGACTTTGCAGAATTATCACCTATTCTATGCTACTTCTTAACTTGGACTTTAATATCAGCATTCCTGGAGCTTCCAGTTTTTGGCAATTATTTTGGGGTATAAATTAAACAATGTATGGTTCAGAAGAAACTGATGTCAAGAACAATTTAGCAGCTTCCCTTCTGCTAATGGTAAACCAACTAGTGAGTCATTTGTGAATTGTGAAATTTACACATGTTCATTCAATAATTGATCACAAGCTCTTGAACAGATTATACTGATATTGTTGCAAATGAAAGAATTTCAGCAGGCACTATTATTGCCTTTGGTGATATGAATCCCCAGAACCTCTTGTCAGTCTCAGGGAGGTTTGCAAAACACCTGTGGGGAGCCCCGAGGCATGCTGCTGGGTGACTTCTCCCTCTTCTCAATCTAAGCCTTGGGCTGTGATGGCTCGACATCAGGCTGGCAGAAGCCACCCTGGATGGCCCGGGATCATAACCACGTCACCTTACATATGAGGGAACTCAGGTTTCTACATCATCCCTGTTCAAATGGCAGAGCACTCAGCCTGGGCCAGACGTATTTCAGGCGCAGCTCCTCCATAACTCCCCCGAAGTTAGATAGGACTCACCCAGTGCCCACAATCTGCTACCCTTTCCCCACCCTGCCCCTTTCTCACTGCCTTCTCTCCCCTTCAGCTTCTTGTATAGGGAGAGCTGCACAAGTGTACTTTGAAGGATATGAAAACGTATGTATGAGAGTTTATCTTGCAGTGAGTGTAGTTGTGTGTGTGTGTGTGTGTGTGTGTGTAGAGGGTGATGAGGAGTCAATGTGATAGAGCCCAAATCCAATACTGATCATTGTCTGAGAAAGCATATAGCATAATTGTTGAGTGGGTCTCTGGAGCCAGATGGTTTGGGTTTGAATCCTGGCTCTGCCACTTATTAGCTGTGTGACTTTAATCTCTCCATGTCTCATGGCTTCATTTTTAAGATAGGAGTTACAAATAATACCTTCTTCAAAAGATAGCTAATAGGATACACTGAGTTATGGCTTCCTTGGCAGCTCAGTGGTAAAGAATCCGACTGCCAAGCAGGAGACGTGGGTTCAATTCCTGGGTTGGGAAGACCCCCCGGAGAAGGAAATGGCTACCCATCCCAGTATTCTTGCCTAGGAAATCCCATGGACAGAGGAGACTGGCAGGCTAGAGTCCATGGGGTTACAAAAGAGCCGGACATGAATTAGACAGTAAACAACAACAAAGTATGAATAAAATCCTTGGGGACTTTCCTGGCAGTCCAGAGGTTAGGACTCTGCTTCCCCTGCAGGGGGTTCAGGGTTCCATCCCTGGTTGGGGAACTAAGATCCTGCAAGCTGAGCGGCCAAAAAAAAAAGCAAAAAGTTTGGTACAGTGTCAAGCACATAGTAATTGCATAGTAATGTGTTTGCCATTATTATTACCATAGTAGTACTATTACTGTGACTATTACTATTACCTGGCTCTATTACTAGTAGACCTTTTTAGTAATAGAGTAGAGAAGAGATTTAGGGATAATCTATGAACAATAAATTTTTTAAAATTAATTTTATTTTTATTGGTTTTTGAAAAATTTTGGCCATGCCCTGCAGCATGTGGGATCTTAGTTCCCCCACCAGGAATCGAGCCTGTGCCCCCTGCAGTAGAAGCATGGAGTCTTAACCACTGGACTGTCAGGGAAGTTCCCAACAGTGAATTTTTTTTCTTAATTTTTATTTATTTATTTGGATGCGCCAGGTCTTACTTGTGGCAGGTGGGATCTTTTTCCCAGACCAGGAGTCGAACCTGGGCCCCCTGCTTTGGGAGACCAGAGTCTTAGCCACTGGACCACCAGGGAAGTCCCCCAACAATGAAATATTAACTGAAAAATGTTCTTATACAAGGAAACGTACTTGACACTGGCAGACGAAATAGAGGCATTCATAATCTATTTGTTCTTTCAAAATGTCCCTTTGGAACTTAATTTCATATAACTCACTTGTTAACAACCATACAGTTTTGGAGAAGTGAAAAAAGCGCCAGCAGTCAGTCAACACAGAGCCTTCCCCCACGTAGCTCTAAAGCAGAACCCATCTGGGTGAGCTTCTAGTGCCCTGCGAGCCTGTGCTGAGCTTCAGAAAAGCCTGCACCTCTTTCCAAAGAAAGGCAGTGCTAAAGAATGTTCAAACTACCGCACAATGATACTCATCTCACACAGCTAGCAACGTAATGCTCAAAGTCCTCCAAGCCAGGCTTCAACAGTACGTGAACCGTGAACTTCCAGATGTTCAAGCTGGCTTTAGAAAAGGCAGAAGAACCAGAAATCAAATTGCCAACATCCGCTGGATCATCGAAGAAGCAAGAGAGTTCCAGAAAAACATCTATTTCTGCTTTATTGACTATGCCAAAGCCTTAGACTGTGTGGATCACAACAAACTGTGGAATATTCTTCAAGAGATGGGAATATCAGACCACCTTACCTACCTCCTGAGAAATCTGTACACAGGTCAAGAAGCAACAGTTAGAACTGGACATGGAACAACAGACTGGTTCAAATTGGGAAAGGAGTACATCAAGGCTGTGTATTGTCATCCTGCTTATTTAACTTATATGCAGAGTACATCATGAGGAATTCTGGGCTGGATGAAGCACAAGCTGGAATCAAGATTGCTGGGAAAAATATTAATAACCTCAGATATGGAGATGACACCACCCTTATGGCAGGAAGCAAAGAAGAACTAAAGAGCCTCTTGATGAAAGTGAAAGAGGAAACTGAAAAAGTTGGCTTAAAGCTCAACATTCAGAAAACTAAGATCATGGCGTCCGGTCCTGTCGCTTCTTGTCAAATAGATGGGGAAACAATGGAAACAGTGGCAGACTTTAATTTTGGGGGCTCCAAAATCACTGCCGATGGTGACTGCAGCCGTGAAATTAAAAGACGCTTGCTCCTTGGAAGAAAAGCTATGACCAACCTAGATAGCATATTAAAAAGCAGAGACGTGACTTTGCCGACAGAGATCTGTCTAATCAAGCTATGGTTTTTCCAGTAGTCATGTATGGATGTGAGAGTTGAACTGTAAAGAAAGCTGAACACCAAAGAATTGATGCTTTTGAACTGTGGTGTTAGAGAAGACTCTTGAGAGTCCCTTGGACTACAAGGAGATCCAACCAGTCCATCCTAAAGGAGATCAGTCCTGGGTGTTCATTGGAAGGACTGATGCTGAAGCTGGACCTCCAATACTTTGGCCACCTGATGCAAAAAACTGACTCATTGGAAAAGACCCTGATGCTGGGAAAGACTTAAGTCAGGAGAAGGGGATGACAGAGGATGAGATGGTTGGATAGCATCACCAACTCAATAGACATGAGTTTGAGTAAGCTCCGGGAGTTGGTGATAGACAGGGAAGCCTGGCATGCTGCAGTCCATGGGGTCGCAAAGAGTTGGACACGACTGAGCGACTAGACTGAACTGAAGTTTTCAGTGCAGGCCTCTGTGTGTGCTCAGCCAGGAAAGCTGCTCCATTTCCAACCCTTCTGTCCCAGCACCGTCATTTCAACAGAGCCCACACTGGCTATTTACAGGTTGCTGGTGTTCAGATGAACTTGTTGTCACATATATAAACCTGTTGGTAGGAGTATTTAATTCCAGATAACCCGCAGAGTGCATCATCCTAGAAGCTGATGAGGTTTTCGAGTGTTGGTTAAGACTGATGTACAGATAAATGAAGGAGGATTGGTGTGAACCCTTCACCTCATAGCCTGCTCAGCCTCTTTCTTCTCTGCCCACTTTCCCCTGACCCACTCAGTTTTCCTTCCCCTTCTTAATGACTGCCTGCTCACTGCCTCTTCTGAAAATTGCTCAGTGGTTTGGTATAGGTATATTGCTAAATCTGTCTTGTGATCTCTTGCTTCACATAACCCTTTCTTTCCTTTTTAAAATTTTTAAAATTTATTTTTGGCTGCAGTGGGTCTTAGTTGCTATGTACAGGCTTCCTCTAGTTGTGTTGTGTGGGCTTCCATTGTGGTGGGTTTTCTGGTTGTGGAGTACGGCCGGCCGTGTGGCCTCAGTAGTTGTGGCCTCAGGATTCCTGAGCCATGTGGAATCCTCCCATACCAGAGATTGAACCCGTGTCCCCTGCATTGACAGGCAGATTTTTAACCACCAGACCACCAGGCAAGTCCAGCCCTTTCTTTAGAATGAGAATATTTATGTTAAAAAGGTTAATCTGCTTTGATGCATTTGTTCCTTCTGGCTTATAATAGATTTCCGTCCTGTTTCCAAAAGGTAGGTTGTTTCGTTTCCACAGTAAATGTATATTGATGTGAACTAAGATGTAATTAATTCTCTCTCGGCTCACTCCCACACTCACCTACCCTTTGTATAGTAGTTGCTGCTGCTGCTAAGTCACTTCAGTCGTGTCCGACTCTGTGCAACCCTATAGATGGCAGCCCACCAGGCTCCGCGGTCCCTGGGATTCTCCAGGCAAGAATACTGGAGTGGGTTGCCGTTTCCTTCTCCAGTGCATGAAAGGCAAAAGTGAAAGTGAAGTCGCTCAGTCGTCCGACTCTTAGCGACCCCATGGACTGTAGCCCACCAGGCTCCTCCGTCCATGGGATTTTCCAGGCAAGAGTACTGGAGTGGGGTGCCATTGCCTTCTCCGTTGTATAGTAGTAGTTCTCAAGATTTAGTGTGGGGAGAATCACCTGGCAAGCTTGGTGAAGTATGGATTTCTGAAAAGATTCTGATTCAGTGGGTCAGCCTTGGGTGTCAGGAATCAGAGACAGACATCCCCTGGACACTCTCAAAGGTGTGGTTGGGGAACCCCACTTAGAGAAGTGTTACTCTATTATACAGTCCAACAGCTAGATGGTGTGAGCTGCACATGTAATTTAAGATTTCTAGTTGTCACATTAAAAAAAGTAAAAAGAAACGGCTAAAATGTTAATATATATTTTATTTAACCTAGAAAATCTAAAGTATCATTTTAACGTATAATCAATATAAAAATCATTAGGAAGATAGTTTACGTTTTTTTTTTTGTACTAAGTCTTCAAAATCTGGTATATATGGGGTGAGAAGTGGGAGAGAAGTTCAAGAGGGCAGGGACATATACCTACGGCCGATTCATGTTGATGTATGGCAGAAACCAATACAATATTGTAAAGCAATTACCCTCCAATTAAAAATAAATTAACTAAAACTTTAGAAAAATCTGGTATACAATTTACATTCAGCTCATCTCAAATTCACCACATTTTAAGTGTTCGTTTAGTCGTCATACGTGGCTAATGGCTGTTAGTTCAGAGCTGGTCTCAGCCTACGGATAGTGATGCTAAGGCTTGAAATGCCTGGGGACCCTCACCTGCACCCTGGAGAGCCCCCCATAGACATTTCCCCTTTTAGAGCTAGTTTTGTGGCTGGACTAGCCCTTGTAATTCTTATTAGGATTGCAAGACACCCTCACAACAACACCTGGGGAGCTTTGGAAAAATGAGGTTTATGACTTACAGGTTCCACAGGGTACATGGCTTGCCCCAGCCACACAGTGAGGTTAGTATTGGTTTGATACATGTCTATGAGCCAATTTAATTTCAATTCAGAACTAATTTTTGATCCCGCAGGGTGTTTTAGAAAGAAATTGTATGTATCTCCCACATCCTAGGAGTCTGATCCAATCAGCCCAACTAGGATAAAGTGAAATCCAATTCTCTCTCCATCACATGGCTCCTGACCATTTGGCAAGACAGTATTTATGGTCTTCAGTTCAAAAGGCTTTGCTCCCCAAACTAAGACTCAAAGTGTGAATGTCAGGAAGCAAAAGTTAACAACATCTGGTCATCATGGCAGGCTTTTCCCCCACCCTCCTGTGCCCACCCTGTTTTAAACCACTCTAGAATGTTCCAAACATCCTCTTCCCTCTTGATAATCCTCTGTTCTTCTTTCCTTCACTATTCACTTCTCCAAGCAAGAGGCAAAGTTCAGTAGAAAACAGCCAAAATGTTGGGGAGACAGAAAAGGGAAAGATGAACACAAGGGGAAAAAAAGAACAAATCTTGTCCTGCCACCCCTGGGCCTCACATCCTAGGAAGAGTCAAGAGAAACAGGGGTGTCCTCTGTTGTCAGAATCAGCATTCCCTCCTCTGGTGTGAACTGAGGCAAAAGGGCCCCCTTCGACCCCCCACCCCAGGCAGGAAGGAGTAGGACCAGAGGCAAGGCTGTTTACTCAGCAGACTGGAGGCCAGCAGCTGCCCTTGGTTTCAGAGGTGGCCTCTGCTGGGTGCGACCTGCCTGGGGAACCCACTCAGCAAGTGCACTGATTCTTCTCCCTCGGAGCCGGGGCCATGAGGACGGGAGTGGACTCCAGGGAGAGGCTGCCTGGGGCGCCCTCCCCGTACAAGGGCAGACTGTGGCGGGCCATCAGCTCCCTGGCCATCAGCACGAAGACCTCGTCGATGTTCTTGGACTCCTTGGCAGATGTCTCCAGAACAGCCAGGAGGCCGTATTTCTCAGCCAGGATGCAGGCATCCTCAAAGAGAACGTGGCGTTTTTCCCACAGGTCACACTTGTTTCCTGGGAGTGAGAGAGAAGCAGATATTCCGGGGAGTAACTTACTCTGGTTTTTTAAAAGGTGGACTTTAAAAAGAACATTTTAGTTTAGCAGATGCCGAAGAAAGTTAGGAGACAGAACATCACCTAACCTAGGCAAGGAAGAAAGTGAAAGTGAAGTCTCTCAGTCGTGTCTGACTCTTTGTGACCCCATGGACTGTAGCCTACCAGACTCCTCCGTCCATGTGATTTTCCAGGCAAGAGTGCTGGAATGGGTTGCCATCTCCAGGGGATCTTCCAACACAGGGATCGAACCCCTGCCTCCTGTGTTTCAGGCAGGTGCTTTACCCTCTAAGCCACCAGGGCTCCTAAACCATTACACTGAGGGTGTAAGAAGAGTTAAGAAGTTAGAGAAACAGAGAAGAGGGGAAGGAGAAAAAGATACGAAGCAGGGGCCTCCAGGGGGAGAGCAGGGCGTCTTATGAACCATGTTCAGGAATTCGCGATGAAGTAGGACGCCAAGGGTTTTAAACGGAGACTGAGGAGCTGGCCTCCCTGTGACGGGCTGGAGCTGAAGGAACACGACAGCTGACGCACAACCGTCTCTTTGACTTTTGTATAGTGGTGACGTGGCCTCGAGGGGCTGGGGTAAACTTTTGAGAAAGACTCCTTTGAAGAACTGTGGAGATGGAATGGAAACTGTGGTGGAAGGGCAGGGACACTTCTGTGAGGGAACGACGCTGCTGACTATCCTAGATTAAGGCGAGGAGGCCACTGACAGAAAACAACGGCAAGACCCCTCGTGTCAACCCTCAGGGTTGGATGCGTCACAAATGGGAACACCGAGGACAATTCCAGATCATCTCTGGGGGCGTTTCTGGAACCAGTTAAGAAGTGAGGGCAGAGACGGTTGTTACAACAGACACACGAGAGAGTAAATGACCAAGAAACAGTTGTGAGATTCCCGGAAATCCCGCCACATCTTGGCATCTGTTGCCCTCCTCTGCCCCACCTGTTTCTGCAGAAGAGGGAGGCGGGGTGGGGGCGGGGCCAGGAGGGCGGGGCCGTAGGGGGCGAGGCAGGAGGGTGGGGCCTAAGGGGCGGGGCCAGCAAGGGAGGCGAGGGCGGTGCAGAAGGGGACTGCCCAGGCAGGGCGGCTTTGCAGGGTAGCTTTCGAGGTTCTTCTGCTCCAAGATATCCCGGGAAGCCTGCGAATTTAAAGGGTCCAGTCCACCTTCCAGGGGAAACCTCTAGTGAGATTAGAACTGCGTGGTTCCCCTCGGTGAGATGCATGGGATTCGCACCTTAGCTTCCTTCCCTGGGAGCTGCCGTTGGTGGCATTTCCTTCCCTGCCTGCTCAGCTCTGTCATGGAGGTGGGGGGCGGGGTGTCCTCTGAGCCTCTCATGCAGCAGGGCAGGACAGTTTCTCTGGGTTGAGGTCTCATTTCAGTTCAGTTCAGTCGCTCACTCGTGTCCGACTCTTTGCGACCCCATGAACCGCAGCACGCCAGGCCTCCCTGTCCATCACCAACTCCCGGAGTCTACCCAAACCCACGTCGACTGAGTCGGTGATGCCATCCAACCATCTCATCCTCTGTCGTCCCCTTCTTCTCCTACCCTCATTCTTTCCCAGCATCAGGGTCTTTTCCAATGAGTCAGTTTTTTGCATCAGGTGGCCAAAGTATTGGAGTGTCAGCTTCAACATCAGTCCTTCCAGTGAACACCCAGGACTGATCTCCTTTAGGATGGACTGGTTGGATCTCCTTGCAGTCCAAGGGACTCTCAAGAGTCTTCTCCAACACCACACTTCAAAAGCATCAATTCTTCGGCGCTCAGCTTTCTTTATAGTCCAACTCTCACATCCATACATGACCACTGGAAAAACCATAGCCTTGACTAGATGGACCTTTGTTGACAAAGTGATGTCTCTGCTTTTTAATATGCTATCTAGGTTGGTCATAACTTTCCTTTCAAGGAGTAAGCGTCTTTGAATTTCATGGCTGCAATCACCATCTGCAGTGATTTTGAAGCCCAGAAAAATAAAGTCAGCCACTGTTTCCACTGTTTCCCCATCTATTTGCCATGAAGTGATGGGACCGGATGCCATGATCTTAGTTTTCTGAATGTTGAGCTTTAAGCCAACTTTTTCACTCTCCACTTTCACTTTCCTCAAGAGGCTCTTTAGTTCTTCACTTTCTGCCATAAGGGTGATGTCATCTCCATATCTGAGGTTATTGATATTTTTCCCAGCAATCTTGATTCCAGCTTGTGCTTCATCCAACCCAGCGTTTCTCATGATGTACTCTGCATATAAGTTAAATAAGTAGGGTGACAATATACAGCCTTGACGTACTCCTTTTCCTATTTAGAACCAGTCTGTTGTTCCATGTCCAGTTCTAACAGTTGCTTCCTGACCTGCATACAGACTTCTCAAGAGACAGGTCAGGTGGTCTGGTATTCCCATCTCTTTCAGAATTTTCCACAGTTTATTGTGATCCACACAGTCAAAGGCTTTGGCATAGTCAATAAAGCAGAAATAGATGTTTTTCTGGAACTCTCTTGCTTTTTGAGGTCTTAGCACTGTGCTAAGTGCTTTATGTGTTCCTTTGTTTAATCCTTTCAGTTCAACCATACCTTTGAAGCAGGTGCTAATTTTATAGATGAGGAAGTCAAAATTCAGAGAATCGGATGAACCCAAGTTCAGACAGGCAGGACAGAGAGGGAGATTTGAACTCAAATCTGTTTGTCTGCCAAGTTCAGGCACTAGAATGGATGAGACACTGCTTCAACCAGAGCTTCAGGGGACCTTGGGTGACAGCCTGATCAACTGCTGGAAAGTGTTTGGAAAGGAACTGACCCCATGGAGGCTCTGGTTCAAACCCTGCCTCACCTGTCATTAAGTACCTTGACCCAGTTACTCAGCACCATATTCAACCTCCAGAGGCCTTGCTTTCCTCAGCTGGGAAACGAGGATGGTGGTCTCTGCTTCTTAGGGCGGTTGTGAGGGTTAAGTGAAGGGACTCAGGAGTGGATTCAAAGTGGAGTTTAGTAAATGTCACCTGACACTATCTCTGCCTATCAACCCTCCTGGCTCTCACACCTCAGGAGCAACTATCATGAAAGGTGTCAGAAACCTCGGCCAGTGTCCTCCCTGGCACTTCGAAGAAGTGGTTATTGAGGAAGAAATCTAGGTCTTTTGTGTGTGTGTGTGGGGGGGATCAGTGTTTATTTGTATAAACACGGAAGAAGTGCCTTTAGAAGTGTCCAGTATATCAGAAGTCAAATCAAAGAAGTTTCTGGTCCCAAAGGGGACCTTTGGCTGAGAAGTAAAAAGAGAGAATAGATGCTCTTCCCCAAAGAGACAAGTGGTCCTCTGTGTGGAGGCCACCTGGCCTCACTAATCGCTCTTTCCTGGTCTCAGGCATGCGGGGAAAGACACAGCCCCTCTGAAAAAAGGAGGGGACTAAATTTGAGGCCCGTTTTCTTTGGCTGGTTGTGGATTCGGGGGCTTTTGATCTGACGCGGCAGGAAGGGATGAGCCCTGTTGAGGCTCTGGGAGTGAGTTTGATTCTTAAGTTACAAGAAGCAGAATGAGTTACAAAGCAGCATTCTCCTCAAGGCTGTGCATACAACAGGGGCTAGTTGTTCTGTCAATCAGTCATGTCAGACTCTCTGCAACCCCATGGACCACAGCACGCCAGGCTCCCCTGTCCTTCACTGTCGCCCAGAGTTTACTCAAACTCACATCCATTGAGTCGACGATGCCATCCAACCATCTCATTCTCTGTCATCCCCTTCTCCTCCTGCCCTCAATCTTTCCCAGCATCAGGGTCTTTTCCAACGAGTTGGCTCTTTGCATCAGGTGGCCAAAGCTAGACTATGACTTAAAGCAGCAAAGACAGGGGAAGAGTGGTTCTAGAATAGCAAGCCCTTTCTGGAGCCTGGATGATAATAATAAATGGACTGAGTGTGCCAATGATGTGTCCCATCAGGGGAGGTCCAGGGTGAACACCTTACCCCAGATCCACCTGCCCAGAGGCTGGCCAGCAACCTGGGCCTGGCTTTGATGTGAAAAGAAGGAATGGAACAATGGGGTTTCCTTTCTGAGGAATGTGAGCTAGAGGGTATGAGAGAACGAGGGATTTTGTGGCAGGAGCAGGCTGGGGATGATGCCTGGAGGAATCTAAGAGGGAGGGCTCAGGGTGAGAGAGAGTGGCCAGCCCACACCACCCCACATGTAAGAAGCAGTTCTGAGAGAGGAGATAGATGCACAATAGTGGAGGAGGCTTCCCAGGTGGCTCAGTGGTAAAGAATTCCCCTGCCAAGACAGGAGACATGGGTTTTATCCCTGGGTCGGAAAGATCCCTTGGAGTAGGAAATGGCAACCCACTCCAGTGTTCTTGCCTGAAGAATTCCATGGACAGAGGAGCCTGGTGGCCTGCAGTCCATGGGGTTGCAAAGAGTCAGACACAGCTGAGCGCACACGGTGGAGGAGGCTGGTTCATAGAGCCCACCCTGAGAGGAGTGTCCCCAGCTTCCTGCTTGTGGAGGGTGGCCTGGCTCCACTGTGGCTCCCGCTCTCGGTGAGCTTGGTTGCTGACTTTTCCTAGGTCCCAGGGACTTGTACCCTCACCATAAGCCCCCCTCAATTATTTATAAAACACAGATGAGCTCTTCCCTCAAACATAACTCTAGAAGCAAATCCCACCCTTTATGACACATTTACAATGTGCCAAGCACTGTCAAGCAATCCATACACTTTTTCTCACTAAATCTTTACAACCCCAGTGAATATTGATCAAATGTTATAGGTGAGGAAACTAAGGTTCAGATGGTAACTTAGCACAGAGCTAGGATATGCTTGTCAACGGGTAGCTCTTTCCCAGTCCCACAGCATCTGTCTAGCCCTGTGCTCTGCAAATTTTAAATAGCACAAGGATCTCTCTAGGATAGATTCAGATCCAGTAGGTCTGGGGTGAGGCCTGATATAGGGCATTTCTAACAAACCCCAAAGTGATGTGGATGCTGTGGATTTTTACAGAAGTGAAAATATACTCTGTGATATCTTCATGATGAATACTTGTCATCTTACACTTGTCCAAATCCATAGAAAGCACAACACCAAGAATGATTCATAATTTAAACTATGGACTTTAGATGATTATTATGTGTCCATGTAGGGTCATTCTTTGTAACAAATGTACCACATTGTTAGGGGACGTTGATTTGGTGTGGGGACTTCCCTGGTAGCTCAGCTGGTAAAGAATCCTCCTGCAATGCAGGAGACCCCGGTTCGTTTCCTGAGTTGGGAAGATCCCCTGGAGAAGGGATAGGCTACCCACTCCAGTATTCATGGGGCTTCCCTGGTGGCTCTGATGGTGAAGAATCTGCCTGCAATGCAGGAGACCTGGGTTCGATCCCTGGATTGGGAAGATCCCCTGGAGGAGGGCATGGCAACCCACTCCAGTATTCTTACCTGGAGAATACCCATGGACAGAGGAGCCTGGCGGACTACAGCCCATGGGGTCACAAAGAGTCAAGAGTGGGACATGACTGAGCGACTAGCACAGCACATGAATGTGTGGGTACAGGGGCTATATGGGAAATCTTTGTATCTTCCTCTCAGTTTTGCTAAGAACTTTAAACTGTTCTGAAAAAATAAGTCAATACAACAAACAAAAACCTGGTGATAATGATGTTGCTGGTCTGTAGACCACACTTTGAGTAGCGAGAACTAAATCAGGTTGCCAAAATTAAGCAGCCACCTGGTAGACAGTAGTGTCCTCAGGAGGGGTGGTGCACTGATTCCAAAGCTAATACTATAGGGAACTGACAGTATGTTGTGCTCAGTCATGTCTGACTTGTTGCAACCCCATGGACTGTAGCCCACCAGGCTCCTGTGTCCATGGGATTTCCCAGGCAAGAATACTGGAGTGGATTGTCATTTCCTACACCAGGGGATCTTCTTGACTCAGTGATCGAACCCACATGTCTTGCATCTCCTGCATTGGTAGGCAGATTCTTTACCACTGCGCCACCTGGGAAGTTACCCATTTCTGAATGTATAATGCTGCTGCTGCTGCTAAGTTGCTTCAGTCGTGTCCGACTCTGTGCGACCCCATAGACGGCAGCCCACCAGGCTCCGCCGTCCCTGGGATTCTCCAGACAAGAATACTGGAGTGGGGTGCCATTTCCTTCTCCGATGCATGAAAGTGAAAAGTGAAAGTGAAGTCGCTCAGTCGTGTCCAACTCTTAGCGACCCCATGGACTGCAGCCCACCAGGCTCCTCTGTCCATGGGATTCTCCAGGCAAGAGTACTGGAGTGGGGTGCCATCACCTTCTCCGAATATACAATGCTGCTAAGCTGCTAAGTTGCTTCAGTCGTGTCCGACTCTGTGCGACCCCATAGATGGCAGCCCACCAGGCTCCGCCGTCCCTGGGATTCTCCAGACAAGAATACTGGAGTGGGGTGCCATTTCCTTCTCCAGTACATGAAAGGGAAAAGTGAAAGTGAAGTCGTTCAGTCATATCCAACTCTTAGTGACCCCATGGACTGTAGCCTACCAGGCTCCTCCGTCCATGGGATTTTCCAGGCAAGAGTACTGGAGTGGGGTGCCACTGCCTTCTCCGGAATATACAGTGGGACTGCACCTATTTCAAGTTGTGAGTTCACTTAGTGTAGTTGAAGTTGATGTTAATTTTGATATTAACTTGCTATTAAGATTTGTTTAGGATCTTAGCAGGTGTGAGAAGTCATTCAAGAGTGTTGTCAGTCATAGTCATCTGAGTGGCTCCCTTGGGGATTAAGAGCCATCTGAAGCTGTGAAACTCACACTACAGAGTATTTCCTGTGTAGTCTGCAAATCTGTGTGTTGAATTAGCCAGGGTGTGCCTTCATCTGTATGTCTTGGGTTTTTTCAATGAGAAACTCTAGGGTGGGGTCTTGGAGTCTATATTCTTTTTTTTTTTTTTTTTTTTAGGCCTCACTGTGCAGCATGTGGCATCTAGTTCCCCAACCAGGGATTCAGTGAGTGAGCCCTGCATTGGGAGTGCAGAGTCTCAACCACTGGGCCGCCAAGGAATCTGTATTCTTAACAAAGTCACACCACCCCCACTATCATGCTCAAGTGAACCTGATCGGATTTTTCTGGCCCAGACGTTTTCTGAGGTCCTAGCCTCCACGTGTGCTTTTATGACTTCCTGTTCCACTGTCATTGGAAACCCAGAAAAAGCTGAGCATGGGGCGTAAAGGAAAGAGAAATGCCTTGAATTCCACATACCAATCAGCATGATGACCAAGTTTGCTGCTCCGTATTTCTCTATCTCGTGAATCCAGTGAGGAACAGACTCGAACGTGGACCGCCGTGTGAGGTCGTAGGCGATGATGGCCGCGTGGGCACTGCGGTAGTAGCTCTGGGTGATGGTCCGAAAACGCTCCTGGCCGGCGGTGTCCCACACCTGCATCTGCAGAAGGTCGGGCAAGGGGGTCTGCATGAGGAATTCCCATGTCTGATGCTCACCTAAGTTGTTTCCTGGGTCTCACTTCTAAAGATCCAGACTCACGAGGTCTGGGGTGGGGCCAAGAGTCTGCTTGTTTTCAGAGGCTCCCCAGAGTCATCTGGATGTGCTTGCAGGTTGAGAGTCATCACCTAAGGGACCCTTCAGCCTGAGAGGTGGATCCAGGGTCCTAGGGTGTGGTGTTCTTTGCCTTTCCAGCACACACATCTCCTTGTCTAGATTTTGGGGTTTATCTTTTGACCCTGGTAAAGGAGAGAGCATTGGCTGAACTGAAGGCCCACTCAGTCGTCCATGTTTAGAAGTGTGCCCATAATTGTTTAGTCATGTACAACTCTGTGACCCCATGGACTGTAGCCAGACAGCTCCTCTGTCCATGGGATTTCCCAGGCAAGAATACTGGAGTTGGTTGCCATTTCCTCCTCTGGAGAATCTTCCTGACCCAAGGATCAAACCCAAGTTTCTTGCATCTCCTGCATTGGCAGGCAGATTCTTTACCACTGAGCCACCAGGGAAGCCCTTGTCCTCATAATACTACCTTCCAAATTAACAACCCAGGCTGTGGCACCAATTTACATTCCCTCCAACAGTGTTTGAGGGTACTTGTTTTTTCTTTTAGCTTTAAGAAAAAATTAATTTCATTTATTTCTTTATTTTTGGCCACGTGGGGTCTTCACTGCTGCACAGGTTTTCTCTAGTTGTGGTGAGTGGGGGCTACTCTCTAGTTGCCATGTTCGGGTTTCTCCTTGAGAGGCTTCTCTTGTTCCAAAGCATGGGCTCTAGGGCACTTGGGCTTTGGTAGTTGTGGTTCCCGGGCTCTAGAGCACAGGCTCAATAATTGTAGCACACCGGCTTTGTTGCTCTGCGGCATATGGGATCCTCCGGGACCAGGGATCGAACCCACATCTCCTGCATTGGCAGGCAGATTCTTTTCCACTGTGCCACCAGGGGAGCCCCGGTACCTGTTTTTCTCATACTCTCACATTATTTATAAAGTTTATTTTTTAAAGAAAGTTTTCAAACATACATAAAACTGGAGAGAATATAACAGTGAACCCTCACATAACCATATAATTATCAAGATTTTGCCACTCGTGCTCCATGGAGCCTTTTCTGTTGATTTATTTGAATATAATTTTAAAGAGAATCCCAGACTTTGTGTCCTTTCCTGCCTACTTACATATTTCCTTAATAAACGGGCATTGTCTTTCATAACCATAACACCATTATCACTGCTAATAAACTTTTCAATAACTCCTTAGTGTGATCTAATATTCAGACCATGTTAAATTTTCCTAATTGGTTCCAAAATGTCTTTCTGCTATTGTGTTTAAGAAGGATCCCAAGCAAAATCCATTTATTACATCATCACCAACACTTTTTGATCCTTTTTAATCAAATGGGTAAAAGGTATCTCACTGTTAATTTCATTGCTTTAAGTATAAGTGACAGTGGGTCCCTTTACTTCTTCACATAAATGTATGAGCCAGTTTGCATAAAAATTATGAAGTAGTAGTTTTGTCAAATCTGTGAACTGCCTACTTTTTGTGTTTGGTTGTTGGTCTTTTCTTTGATATTTATCAGAGCTTTGCTGCGTGGCATGCAGGATCCTAGTTCCCTAACCAGGGACTGAGCCCACACCCCCTACAGTGGAAGCACTGAGTCCTAACCACTGAGCTGCCAGGGAATTCCCTTATCAGAGCTCTTTTCATGTCAAAGAAATTAGCCTTCTGTGAGTTCCATATTTGCAAATGTTTCTTTCTAGTTTGTCATTCAGCTTTTGACTTTGTTTATGGTATTTCTGAGTATGTAGAAATTTGACCTTTATATGATTATACAGAAGAGTATAAATTTGACCTTTAGATATAAGAGTTAGATGGAGCAATATTTTCCTTTATGGCTTGTGGGTTCTTGTATTAATTTCAAGCCTGATTTTCCCCTTCCTCAGTGAGAAAAATAAGTACTTCCATGTGTGTTTTTCCTGGTACTTTTATGATTTCATATTTTATATTTACATCTTTTATTCCTCAGGCCTGTGTTTCTGGGTTAGGGTCTGTGGGTTAAAGAGGCGGCTCCACCCCTGTGCCCCTCTGACCTTTACTTTCTTGCCGTCAATCTCCAGGGCACGCACAGTGAAGTCCACCCCGATTGTGTTCTGCTGTGCCTCCGTGTAGACCCCGGACTTGAAATGCTGCACGACACATGTCTTGCCCACATTGGAATCCCCGATGAGGATAATCTTGAATAAATAGTCAAAGTTCTCATCCACTGCCCTGGCTGAGCTGGAGAAATGCATGGCTCTTGCCACCTAGGATCAAGGAAGAAAAGAAGGAATTCAGCCTATCTTTAGTGAACAGCTACTGGTGGCCAGGAACTATTCTTGGCACTCAGGATTCAGATGGTACAAGACAGAGGGAGGTCACTGCTTTCCTAGCACGGACATCCTTGTGGGAGGAGAAGGCCATTAATTACTGTTCAGGTAAGAGGGAGCTGCCCCCACAAACCCCACCTGTCCTAGGTGAGTTGATACTACTTTAGGAGTGACCTTGGAATGAAGGTGTTCTACGGTCTGGGCCCACTTTCAGATGGTAGCATTGACTGGGACTTCCCTGGTGGTCCAGTGGTTGAGACTCTGCGCTTTCAGTGCTTCCACTGCAGGGGGCGAGGGTTTGATCCCTGGTCTGGGAACTAAGATCCCACACACCTTGTGGTCTGGCTCGGTAGGTGTGTTTTACCTGCCACTTATCAGGTGGATTGACTGGTTCCTGAAGGAAATCAACTCTGAATATTCATTGGAAAGACCGATGCTGAAGCTGAAGCTCCAATACTTTGGTCACCTGATGCAAATGGGAAAAGACCCTGATGCTGGGAAAGATTGAGGGCAGGAGGAGAAGGGGGCGACAGAGGATGAGATGGTTGGATGGCACCACCGACTCAATGGACATGAGTTTGAGCAAACTCTGGGAGACAGTGAAGGACACTGCAGACCCTTGCTGCAGTCCATGGGGTCGCAACGAGTTGGACACGACTGAGCAACTGAACAACATCAGTTGTGGAAGACAGGCCTAGCTGTCAGCCTATCTCTGTGTCACACGGGAGGAAGACAAACTGCTGAAAGCCTGAATGGCCAGGCAACCAGCAACAAACACCAAGGACGCTTGACAGAGAAGTCAGTTTCAGAAAGGCTTTTCTTGTCTGGGAAACTATGATTTTGAGAATACTCAAAATGAAAACTGTGGGGAATTCCCTGGCGGTCCAGTGGTCAGGACTTGGCACTTTCACTGCCCAGGGCCTTGGGTTCCATCCTTGTTCTGGGAACCAGAATCCCACAGGCTGTGCAGCGTGGCCAAACAAAACAAAAAAAAGAAAGAAACAAATAAAAAAAAGCCCAGTGGTTCGAATCTTTGTGCCATATTCTGCCACAGGCTGGAAAAAAAAGTTTCTTACGACAGTGTCTCCCCAACTGACTATTAGAATTACCTGGGAGGGTAATTAAATAATTAAATATAGAGGGACCTCCCTGTGGCTCATTGGTAAAGAATCTGCCTGCCAACGCGGGAGACACAAGTTTGATCCCTGGTCCCAGAGGATCCCACATACCTCGAGCAACTAAGCTCATGTGCCATAACTACTGAAGCCCGTGTGCCTAGAGCCCGTGCTCTGCAACAAGAGAAGCCACCGCAATGAAAAGCCTGAGCACCACAACTAGAGAATAGCCCCCACTTCCTGCAACTAAAGAAGGCCTGCACGCAGCAACAAAGACCCAGCACAACCAAAGGTAAATAAATAATAAAAGAAAAATTTTAAAAATGTATATACATATATATTTTCCGCAGCCCACCTTAGATCTGCTAAATAGATGTAAAAACATGCACACACTCCCAGGTGATTTTGATAAGCAGCCAGGTTTGGGAAGCATCGACCAGCACAGTCAATCACCTGAAACTTTATTCTCACCCTCAGCATCTCTGCTTAAATATCCACCTACACTTCAACATCTCAGATCACAAGGAGCTCACTACCTCCTGACAAAAATCTATTTTATATGAACAGAACTCTTACATAGGGTTGAAATCTACATCCCTGGGGTTTTTACCCGTGGATCCTCGTGCTACGCCAGGATTCTTACCCCACACGACAGCCCAGCGGAATTTTGGAGCAGCAAGCAGGTCCCCCTGAAGCAGATATCCCAGACCCTTTGACTGATCTTCAGTTGTGTTGCGTCTCCTCATCCAATGTCTCATAAAAATACATGAAAGCTTATCCTGTTTGATAACTAAATTTGATATGCTGCAAATTGTCCCTGTCTATGACACCCTTCTTCATTTCTCCCAGTTTTATTTTCTGGTCTTCTCATAAATCATAGAACATGACAAGTCTGTATCATCACACAAATTAAAATCTGTACTTAAAAACCCTAAGCTTTAAATGAATGAAGGAGGATCCCACACCTCTCTTGGGTGTCTCTGAAGCTATTGTGGCTGCATGATCCAGCAAACAAGAGAAACAGCCAAACCACTTTTTCCCCCTTTGACTTTTCAAATAAAGAAAGCCATTCTACTTCCGGTGTCTAACCACTGTCACGTGCGCTGAAATCTTACTTCTCCCCCCCGACCCCGGCCGCCTCCCCCAGTAAGTCCTCAGGGTTTCCGCAAAAGCCCCCTTCACACGCCGCTGTGCAAGGAGAAATGAGCCATGTCCACCCCCCACCCCAAAACCCTCCATCCTGCAACCTACACCTCTTGCTTACCTGTTGCTCACGTCTGCCAGCAGGTGTTTGCTCTTTCTCCTGGTTTTCCCTTTGGCCCTCCGTGCCCCTTCTTCCTCCGGCCTCGAGGTGTGGTGGGAACTGTAGTTCTGTCCCCAGGTGTCAGGTTTAGTGGCTCGAGAAAGCGAAAGGAAAGTGTAAACCCTCCCTCCGCCTCCCCCTCCCCCTCCCCCGCCATCCGGAGGAGCTGCCACTGGGTACACAGCTCGGGGTGAGGTCCTGGCCACACCCGCCACGCTAAGTCAAGTTTCCTCTGAGCGTGGAGCATCCCATGTCGTCCATCAAAGCCTGAACGAAAAGAACTAGCCAGCTGTATCGGCCAACACCTACTGGGCCACCCTGTTTCTCCCCCACACCACCGCTCGCCTCCTCTTGGGCGGCCCCAACCCCCATTTTTTCCTGGTGTCACCTGTTTGTCTGGGGTGAGGCTGGCTAGCTGAAGGACAAGTTAAAGGGGGCTACAGATCTGGGTTTTGAGTCATTTAATTGTTTTGTGGGCTTGAATAACATTTGCTGAGGAGTCACTGAGCGAAAGGAGGGGATCCAAAGAGAAGATTAAAAAACTAAATTGGGAAGATCCCCTCCCTGGAGAAGGAAATGGCAACCCTCTCCAATATTCTTGCTTGGAAAATCCCATGGACAGGGAAGCCAGGCAGGCTACAGTCCATAGGTCGCAAGAGTCGGGCATGACTTTTTCTTTCAAAGCTGAAAAAAATGTTTCCTTCACCCCTCAAAATCTACCCCAAAACAAAGATTAATTTCTAGGAAGACCTGGTATCCATCAGTCCCCGATGGTGGCCATGGAAGCATCGAGCTGAGTTGAATTTTCCTTTTTGACTTTCCCCCCACAGAGTCTGGAAGAGTCTCTGCTTCTCCTAGCCTGAGCTTCTCCTAGCTCGTCTCCACTACGTAGAATGTGCCGAGTAGGCAGTTAAGCTATAAGCACCACATGCAAAACAAAAACATCTGGATTGATAAAATATGAAACTGGTCTAGTGTTTTCAAACTGTGGGCTGAGACTCGTTATGAGTCATGAAGTCAATTTCAGTGGGTCGTAACCAGCATTTTTACAGAAGAGATGAGGAAAACAATTCAGAATGCATTCCTGTTTTCATGAACTGTTTGTGTCAGTTGTGAACAGGGAGGTGTGTGCTGGGGGGGATGTAAGATGTACTTCTTCCTGTGTGCAGAGGCCTAGCACTGAGATAGAGGACAGTTTATTCACCACACAACATTTCTTTAGAGAAACTGTAAATGGTGATTTATCTTATCCGAAATTCCATTTACACATCACTTGTAGGAACCTCTCTTTTTTTAAATTTAAACAAAAATTTTTGATTAGAGTATAATTGCTTTACAATGTTGTTAGTTTCTGCTGTACAGCAATAATGTGAATCAGTCCGCCCTTCTTATATCCCCAGGAGGGCTTCCCAGGTAGCACAGTGGTAAAGAATCCACCTGCCAATGCAGGAGACACAGCAGACTCGGATTTGATCCCTGGGTCGGGAAGACCCCCTGGAGGAGGAAATGGCAACCCACTCCAGCCTTCTTGCCTGAAAAAAATCCCATGGACAGAGGAGCCTAGAGAGCTATGGTACATGGGGTCAAAAAGAGTCAGACATGACTGAGCGAGTGAGTACACACGTATCCTCAGGAATCTCTCAGGGAGGATAAACCCAATGTTGGCAGATAGAGCAAGAAAACAAACAAAAAACACTGCCAAATATTGCTGCTGCAGATTGTGTTTTGAAAGCCATGGTCATGTACATGGGGCTTGAAAATGAAATATGAGTCAAGATCCATGACAAATGTTTGTGCAGGGGCAGGAAATAGAACCCGTGAGATGTGTCAATGAGGTTAGGTGTACAAATGTTTTCTTCTGGTACTGATTACTGATAAGGGAAAATAACAACGACAAAAACCAGCTGACTCAGACTTCCCACTTGGGAGGGTGTCTAGAAGTAGAAATCAAATGGTAAAATGCCTGGATGGTTATGGACATAAGGAGAAATGCTGCTTTTCCCTACCCCAACCCTGTTCACCAGTGTTGACTATAAGTGCAAAGAGCTGCGCTTGGGTTACGGGGGAGATGCATTTTGACATGGGTGGTGGTGACACAGGTTATATACTTATTTTATACACACACACACACACACACATACACACACATATGCATGCGTGGTAAGTCGCTTCAGTTGTGTCCAACTCTTTGTGATCCTTTGGACTGTAGTCCAACAGGATCCTCTGTTCATGAGGATTCTCCAGACCAGAATACTGGAGTGGGAGACTTCCCTGGTGGTCCAGTGGTTAAGACTCCAAGCTCCCAATGCAGGGGGTCTGGGTTTGATCCCTGGTCAGGAAACTAGATCCCACATGCCACAACTAAGACCTGGCACAACCAAATAAATAAATAAATAAAATTTTTAAAAGGGTTTTCAGATCTATTAAAAAAAAAGAATACTGGAGTGGGTTGCCGTGCCCTCTTCCAGGGAACCTTCCTGACCCAGGGATCAAACCCACATCTCTTGCATCTCCTGAATTGGCAGGCGGGTTCTTTACCACTAGTGCCATCTGGGAAGCCCCGTATCTGTGTATACACACACATATATTTCACGATGTATACATTGTACCATTTTAACTGTTTTTAAGTGTGTTGTCCAATGGAATTAAATATAGTCACATTGTTGTGCACCTCCAGAACGTTTTCATCATCTCCAACTTGAACCTATATCCATTAAACAACAACTCCTTACTCCCTCCGCACAGCCCTTGGTAACCACTATTCTACTTTCTGTCTCAGTGAATGTGATTACTCTAGGTACTTCACACAAGTGGAATCACACAGTATCTGTCCTTTTGTGTCTGGCTTATTTCATTTAGCATAACGTTTCCAGGGCTCATCCACATTGTAACATGTGTCACAATTTCTTTCCTTTTCAAGGTTGAATAACCATCCAAAATTTGTTGTTTACAATAAATGTGAAACATCTGGTGGATTTATTGTTGCTCATCATGGTATCACATTTCTCTAGCCACACCCTCTGGTGACTGTAGAGAAAACTACCCCTACATTGCGTAAAGGCAGTTACAAATGGAAAAATAAGAGATAATTCTCCTTGTTGAAAATAAGGGAAGAGGACCTCCTCCTTTTTCTTTCAAAATTTCTTTCTGTGTCCTTTTCAAATATATGTGAAAACGAAAGTCACACAGTCCTGTCTGACTCTTTGCGACCCCATGGACTGTAGCCTGCCAGCCTCCTCTGTCCCTGGAATTCTCCAGGCCAGAATACTGGAGTGGTTTGCTGTTCCCTTCTCCAGGGGATCTTCCCAACCCAGCAAATGAACTCAGGTCAGTCAAATATATGTACATCTGTATAATGGCTAAACAATCTCTGCCAGCCTCACAACTCTGGAAAGTTTCCTCCAGGACCTGGGAGCTATCTTTTGAATACAAACATCCAGGGAGATATCAGCCCTAACTCCCAGTTCCTATGGGAGGAAGGGTCCTAAGTTTTCCGTGGGAGCCTTGCTCCAGTTTGCAAAACCATCTCCTACCTTAAAGGTGTGACAAGTTTGTTTCTTCTCTGGATAAGTCAGTACAGATGATCTTCCCAATGACTGTGATGAAGTTAGGAGAACTTTGTATGACATAAGGTCCTGTTGAGTCCTCTTGAAGCTATGTAACTGAGATTGGGATTCGAACCCATGGTTTTTTAACTCAGAAAACTAAAATCATGGCATCCATTCCCATCACTTCATGGCAAATAGATGGGGGAAAGTGGAGACAGTGGCAGATTTTCTTTTCTTGGGTTCCAAAATCACTGTGGATGGTGACTGCAGTCATGAAAGTAAAAGATGCTTTCTCTTTGGAAGAAAAGTTATGACAAACCTAAACAGTGTATTAAAAAGCAGAGACATCACTTTGCTGACAAAAGTCCATCTAGTCAAAGTTATGGTTTTTCTAGTAGTCGTGTATGGATATGAGAGTTGGACCATAAAGAAAGCTGAGCGCTGAAGAATTGCTGCTTTTGAACTGTAGTGTTGGAGAAGACTCTTGAGAGTCTCTTGGACTGCAAGGAGAGCAAACCAGGAAATCAACCTGAATATTCATTGGAAGGACTGATGCTGGAGCTGAAGCTCCAATACTTTGGTCACCTGATGTGAAGAACTGACTCATTGGAAAAGACCCTGATGCTGGGAAACATTGAAGGTGGGAGGAGAAGGGGACGACAGAAGATGAGATGGTTGGATGGCATCACTAACTCAGTGGACATGAGTTTGAGCAAGCTCTGGGAGTTGATGATAGACAGGGAGGCCTGGCATGCTGTAGTCCATGGGGTCACGAAGAGTTGGACACGACTGAGTGTCTGCTGGTGAACTGGAGAGCAAGGAGATCAAGCCAGTCAATCCTAAAGGAAATCAACCCTGAATATTCACTGGGAGGACTGATGCTGAAGCTGAAGCTCCAATACTTTGGCCATCTGTTGTGAAGAGCTGACTCACTGGAAAAGTCCCTGATGCTGGGAAAAGTTGAGGGCAGGAGGGTGACAGAAAATGAGATGATTGAATGGCATTACTGACTCAGTGGACATGACTTAAGCGTGGCATGTTGCAGTTCATGGGGTTGTGAAGAGTTAGACACAACAGCGACTGAACAACAACAACACATACCTGGTCTCAGGACTTAATAAAGGTCAGATTCATGATGTCTCATTGCAGAAAGAATTCAGCAAGACAAAGTGATAGGTAAGGGGAGGATTTATTTAGAGAGAAACACTCCACAGAGTGTGGGCCATTTTAGAAGATGAGAAGCCCTGAAATGTCCTTTGGTTAGTTTTTAATGGGCTGGGTAATTTCAAACGATAATGAGTGGGAGGATTATTCCAACTGCTTCAGGGGAATGGGCAGGGCTTTCCATGAATTGGACCACCACTCACTTTTTGGTCTTTAAGGTTGGCCTTAGAACTGTCATGGCGCCTGTGGGGGTCATCATTTCGTGTGCTGATGTGTTACTAAGGCTCAAAGTCTATTGCTGTTGTTTAGTCACTAAGTCGTGTCCATGTCTGACTCTTTGCAGCCTCATGGATTTCAGTTTGCCAGGCTGCCTCTCTTTCACTGTCTCCTGGAGTTTGCTCAAACTCAGGGAGCCTGTGTGTGTGTGTGTGTCATTTAGCATGCTGATGTGTTACAGTGAGCATATACAGAGGCTCAAGGTTTAATGGAAGTCAACTCCTCTGCTATCTTGGACCTACTTGGTTCTAATCAGTTCATATCGTGTCCTTGGGCTACGTCATTCTTTTGAAGGGTGTGTCCTGCCCCCTTCCCTCCTGTTTCACTCTCACCTGAGTTAGTGATTATCTGAGAACTTGTATGTTGAGGGTAGAGTCTGCTTGGCTATGTGATGGGAGGGTCCTTTCTGCCTTTGCGACCTCTTAGCACATAGCCTGTGATGTGCATCGCAGTCTGGCTCAAAGTTTGCTGCTGCTGCTGCTGCTGCTAAGTCGCTTCAGTCGTGTCCGACTCTGTGCGACCCCATAGACGGCAGCCCACCAGGCTCCCCTGTCCCTGGGATTCTCCAGGCAAGAACACTGGAGTGGGTTGCCATTGCCTTTTCCAATGCATGAAAGTGAAAAGTGAAAGTGAAGTCGCTCAGTCATGTCCCACTCTTTGAAACCAGAGTACTGGAGTGGGTTGCCATTGCCTTCTCCTGTTTAAAGCGTATTCAATAATAAAAGTTTTCGAATGTGCTATCTTTGTGGAGTGGTTTTCTGAGTTGGAAGACTTGGAAAAAAAAAAAATTTCCCTTGCTGTTGAAAGAGAGCCCAGGAGGGCAGAACACCCTTGTTTGATGTTGTGTGTTATAAGGTCTTTAATTTTTGCTTGAGTCGCCGTCCTGACTATTCATTGGAAGGACTGATGCTGGATCTGAAGCTCCAATATTTGGCCACCTGATGCGAAGAACTGACTCACTGGTAAAGACCCTGATGCTGGGAAACACTGAAGGTGGGAGGAGAAGGGGACGACAGAGGATGAGATGGTTGGATGGCATCACCGACTTGGTGGACATGCGTTTGAGTAAGCTCCGGGAGTTGGTGATGGACAGAGAGGCCTGGCGTGCTGCAGTCCATGGGGTCGCAAAGCCTGGGACAGGACTGAGCGACTGAACTGACTGACTGCCAGGATCTTAACATTCATTTATTGTTTGAGTGACTGGAGATGCAATGTACAACAGTGAATGATACCGACAGACTAGTAGCCCTGTCTTTATCAGCAACTGCATTTATTTCAAAAAAAAAAAAATCTAAATCTTACGCTCTTATGGCAGGTCAGTGGCACACAGTGTGTCTCTCAAAACAAAACACAGAATAAAGTTTTTTGAAAAAAGATGATCTATACATCATTTCTTCCCAGATTGTAACTTCTCTCTCCGTCCCTGCCTCTTTTTATAACAGTCCTGGCCGAGGGCAGTCCCTCCGCCCCCCCGACTTCTCCCCAGACCCGCCGGGTTCACCCAGGAGTTGCATGGCGGCCGGAACTCAACTTTCTCCTCTCCTCCCTCCTCCCCCTCCCCTGCGGCCCGCAGGTAAAGAGGCGCGGTCGGACTACAACTCCCAGCATGCTGCGGGCACCCGCGTGTCACGTGAGCGCCCGGAAACCCTGGCCGCGGCGGCCCGGGTGAGGTGGCGGCGGGAGTGGCGGGGTTGCGGGCGAGGCTGAGCAAGCGGAGCGAGCAGAGCGCCCGGCCGGGAACGAGACGACTACTGCGGGTCTCGGATGCGCGAGCGGCGGTGCGTGGGGCCCGCGCCCAGAAGGGCGGTAACCTGGCGTGCGGCAGGGGTGGGGGCGCCGCTGGCGAGGGCAGGTCCGAGGGGCTTCCAGGGCACCAGGGGCCCGGGGCGGATAGGCAGACGGTGGCCGCCGGTGGGTGTGGCGCGGCAGGCCAAGCCGGCCGCCGCTCGTTCCCTCCACGCTGGGCCTGGCTTCTCGGCGCCCAGGTGCTCCGGAACCTGGCGGGGCCGGCGAGGACCGCGGCGGAGCGGGGCGGCAGGATTGGAGGGCCTCCGGGGAGAACCTGGCGCCCAGCCAGCGCGGCGGCGCTTGTTCAAGTAAAGGGCTCCTCGTCTAGACCAGGTGAAAGGAGTCGCTCACAGGTAGGGCGAGGAGGCTTTTGGAAAGGATGTATGGAGGCCAGAGAAGGAGCAGAGTCTTAATGGAGTAACTAGGTTTTGCTTTTTGGCAACAACCGTGGTCTCAGTCAGGAATTTGATCTGGTTGCTTTTTCGTCATTAACTCGATATTCTTCTTTGCCGAATATGGTCTGTTTAGTCTCACTTTTGACGGGATTTTGGGAATGTGCCTGCAGAGCTTTTGGTGTTTCCAGAAATTAGGCGATCGCCTGATAACTTACAGAAATGATTATAGGGAGTTTGTGGGGTCAGCAAAGTCTAACTCTTAATGGCCATATGCAGAGGAGCAACAAAGCCTATGTGCCACTACTGAAGCCCAAGCGCCTAGAGCCTGTGCTCGGCAAAAAGTGAAGCCATTACAGGGAGAAGCCTGTGCACCGCAACTAGAGAGTAGCCCGTCCCCGCACCGCCCCTCCCGCCCCCCATCACGGCAGCTAGAGAAAGCCTGCACGCAGCAAGGAAGACCCAGCGCAATCAAAAATAATAAATAAATTAATAATAAAAAAAGATTAAGAGAAGGCTGTCATCTGGACTTCAGATAGCCCCCACACACAGCATGAAAGTTCTAGCTAGAACAGCTTTCTTCAGTGTTTTGATGCCTGAATTATTATTATTATATTTTTCCATTGTTGAATGTTTGCTGTGTGGCAGGCACTGTACTTAGAACTCTTTTTAAGTGATCTCATGTAACTCCTTCAGTAAGGAAATTGAGACTCAAAAAAGTGAAGTCGAGGGTCTTGGATTCTAGCTGGAACTTTCATGCTGTTGTGTGGGCCATGTGTGACTTCAGATGACCGTCTTCTCTTAATCTTTTTTTATTATTAATTTATTTATTATTTTTGATTGCTCTGGGTCTTCCTTGCTGCCTGCAGGCTTTCTCTAGTTGCCTTGATGGGGAGAGGCGGGGCTACCCTCTAGTTGCAGTGATCAAGGGCTACTCTCTAGTTGCGGTGCACAGGCTTCTTGTAATGGCTTCACTTTTTGCCAAGCACAGGCTCTAGGCGCTTGGGCTTCAGTAGCTGTGGCAGATGGGCTTAGTTACTCCTCTGCATATGGAATCTTCCTGGACTGGGGATCAAACCCATGTCCCCTACATTGGCAGGTGGATTCTAATCCATTGCTCCACCAGGGAAGTCCTGTTAACCTTTGATTTCAGTCTCTGCATCAGAAAATAACCCCAAAAGGATACTTTTAGAAGCTCAGAATCAGTGTGGTGAATTGTTGCTGACTAGCAGTGTGTATTAGTCATTGTCTCAGGTTCTGATTTGTCTTGTTCATCAGTGATAAGGAAATGTCACAACAATGACCTTTAACTTGGCTATAAGTCCTTTGTCTTGGAGAGGGAAAGATTTCTATCTTGAAAACTGTTGTCTTTGGAATATGTTCAGAATAGGTAGGAAGAATGTGGTTTGGGGAATGCGAGAATGAGCTGAGAGAATTTTCTAGAAAAGTGATAAGTATTTTACATCTGTGAGTGAGTGAAAGTCGCTCAGTCGTGTTCGACTCTGTGCGACCCAATGGACTATACAGTCCATGGAATTCTCTAGGCCAGAATACTGGCGTGGATAGCCTTTCCCTTCTCCAGGGGATCTTCCCAACCCAGGGATTGAACCCAGGTCTCCTGCATTGCAGGCAGATTCTTTACCAGCTGAGCCACAAGAGAAGCCCAAGAATACTGGAGTGGGTAGCCTGTTCCTTCTATTTTTTTTTTTTTTCTAGTTGCATTCATGCACAATTTTAATTCAGTTCTTCCAACACCCAAGTAGGTGAGTCAGTGACAATGTTAACAGTGGATCTTCCCAACCCAGGAATTGAACCGGGATCTCCTGCATTGCAGGTGGATTCTTTACCCGTGGTACTACATCTGTGGTAAGGAACAATTTGAGAAGAGAGAAAAATTACAGGAAGGCTTGTGTGTGTGTGTGTGTGCTAGATGTAAAATAGTGAAACCTTGCAGGAGGCTGTTGCACTAGACTTGATGGAAGAGATGGGTGGTTGATTTTGGTAGTGGCATGGGGGTGGATAGAAGAGGATGGATTGGGAATGAACTTTGGAGGTGAGAAGGATGGATTTAGCAGTGGGTAGGATGCGGAAGCCGAGAGGTAGGGAGAAATGAAGGCTCTGTGCTAGTTGCCATGGTGGTACCATCTTCTGAGGACAGTGCTGGTGAGGGACAGGTTGAGAGGGAGACAGTGAAGAATTGTGTTGTAGCTCCAAGGATGGCCAAGTGGTCAGTTGGCTGTCATGTTGGAGCCCTGGAGGGTCCGGGTTAGAGCTGGTGCTCTGGGAGTCATTGGCAGAAAGCCGTGGTACCAGATGACAGGGAGACAGAGGTTGGAAGTTAAGAGAGAGCCGTGTAAATGGTTATCTTAGAGGCTGAGAAAGCAGGTCATTAGAGAAGTGAAGACTTGCTGGGCAGTGTTGCATGCCCTTTGAGGTTTGTGGTTTTGAATCTAAAAAGCGAAACCAGCCCGCCCGTGTGATTTTTCTCTGGCAAGACTCCACCACTTAGGCGCAGAGGAGGAGGCCAGAGGCAAGCAAGGGAAAAAGGCTCATAAGGCAGATAAGCCTAGATTCTAAGTTGGGAAAGAAGAGGAGGAGGACAAGAAGAGGGTCATGAATGAAGGGAAAACACAGGGAGGTGACCGAGCTGGGAGCTTGCCGAGGTAAAATGACTGTTGGAGTGAAGAGTTTGAAGTAAGCAGTTTTTTGGAAGGAAGGAAAGTTGAATGTTTAAAATCCAGTTTGGGAGGTGAAAAGGCAGACATGGCTCAGACTGTAAAGAATCTGCCTGGATCGTGGGAGACCCAGGTTCGATCCCTGGGTCAGGAAGATCTTCCGGAGAAGGAAATGGCAACCCACTCCAGTATTCTTGCCTGGAGAATACTGGATGCCCTTACCGTTGACTGGAAACTGGCTGGGTTTTGACCACGGAGTGGGTTTTCCTTGTACAATAGAAGAAAAGATGGGTGGGGAAGAGGCCAGGGGACTGTGAGATTATCCCCTTGGGTGTTGACAAGAGACAGAACGGGGACAGTGGGAGAGCAGGGGACAAGAGCTGGGAGGGGCAGCAGGTAGCAAGGCCCAGGAGCTTCAGAGAAGCTGGAGTTTCGCCAGAAGGAAAAGTGGTTGTGAGAAGTAAGATTGCTTCTCCCTGAAAGACCCTGGGGGAAGTGGTGTTACCTGAGGGCAGGCAAGAGTCCACCAGGGTAAATAAGAAAGGCAGGAACTTGCAAAACAGGGTCCTGATATACAGAACTTGATTAATCACTTCTGTCCATTTCCAGAGAGCATTTCCTTCCTGCAGTGGGGTGGGGTGGCTGGGCGAGGTTGGGTCTGATGAGATGGAAGTGGCAGGTGATCACCTTTTCTGCCTTTTTTTCTGCCTTTCCTCTTTGCAGTCTGTTTCCCTCCAAGAAAACTTTAATTCTTATTATTTGAGTTGGAATGGATTCTAAATATGTGTGGAAAGTGAAATTTGTGGAATGTTTTATATTCCAAGGCAGTGTTTATAAGGGGGAGATTGCCCTCTGCCTGGACGTGTCACAGGTGAAGCCATCTTTCATTCAGCCTGGATCACCCGATACGGAATATTCCATCCTGGGAAGTACCTTGTGTGGAAGATTCTGTGGGTCTCCAGAGAGCTTCCTGACAAATCAAATGAGTTAGTGATCTCGATCTTGCCTTGAGAAGTATTATAGAACAGGGCTCGATGGTTCTTTCTGATGGCAAGGATCTAACTTCTTATACGTTTAATTTTTTTAAAGATCATTCTTATCCTTCCATGACATTTGTATATTCAGTATTCATGGATTAAGAAAATACTAAATGACCAGCTTCTATTAATTTAGAAATGCTTACAATGAATTTTGGTTTTATTGATTATAACAGCATTTACATATACTTGAAAAATGTTAGATTTGTTCAATCTATACTAAGAGCCAGAAAGAAAATGATGTAAAAATAGAATGTGCTTGATGGACTCAGACTTGGTAAAAACTCTGAGCTTCCCAAGGGCCCCAGAGCTCACAGATGATCAGAAATCACTTCTGTGGTGTAGGGCATATAAATGCAAGGTATTAATGATTATAATTACCTAGGACCAGGTGTTGTAATAATATTCATTTTAAATGGCTTTCCGCCAACATCAGGTGAATGTTTGAAACTCTTTCCCATAGTAATTATGAAGCATTTGCTCTCCCATCACTGTAGCTAAGGAAAAAGTGGTTTATTTAGGAACTAAATCTAGATAGTCTCAAACATCTTAGTAGTCATTTAAAACCACTGGGCTTCCCAGGTGGCTCAGTACGTAAAGAATCTGCCTGTAGTGCAGAAACCTGCTTGCAATGCAGGAGACCTGGGTTTGATCCCTGGGTTGGAAAGATCGCTTGGAGAAGGAAATGGCAACCCACGCCAGGATTCTTTCCAGATGGTAATCATTTAAAACCATTATTGTTGCTTACAGCCCTGAAATCCTCAACCATTATTGCCTAAGCAACGTAATCGAGGTCTGTTGGAGCATATATTTTTGGAATTACTATCTTACCTGATTAATTATAGAATTTTGTAACCTACGCCCTTTTCTGAAGTATTCAGTCCCGCGTTTTGAGTTGTGAATGTGTTCCGTTCAAAGAACTAGGATTTGTAAAGAATGGTTAAAGCTTGGAGTTGTTTCACGTGGGCATCACATTTAATTTGGGGGATGGAGGTAAATTTAGCAGTAACACTAGCAGCTCTTGGATTTGTCACTTCCTGGAATTATAGATAGAAAGTTCATCTACATTTTTGTGAGTGGAAATTTATAGTCTTACTCGGCTCATGATTTTGTTAACATTTTGCAAGGAGAATGAGTATATGAAATTAGCTACATCTTCCTGCTATGGGATTAACCCTGGGCAAATCAGTGACCGAAATAATTATCTTAATACCTTGCATACGTTGTTTATTGTGGTCTCATAACTCTCAGAAGAGACAGGCCATTTTACGGATGACGTATCTGAATCAGAGAGACTGACTAGTCCCAAGGCTCACAGCCAGTTGGTGAATCAGCTATCGTGTTTATATAATTTTAACCACCTCAGCTTTGTACTTTTTATTGCAAAGTTTCAAGAATGGCCTTTCAACTGAATCTCTTCAACATTTAAGGCTTTCAGTTCACCTGCCAAGCGGTAGTATAAATTATAATAGAGAACAGGATTATGAATAGCAGGTACAGGGAACACAGCCTTGGGCAAAGTCCTGTGATAAATTGACTTTAGTGTTGGGAGCTCTTGAGTTTGTCTCCTACCTTGACTGTTTATAATACAAGGTATTTTGTTAATTTAATTTTTTCCTACTGTGCAGATAAATCATAACTTTTCCAACCCTGCAGATGTCTTCCACAGTAAGATGCATGTTTATTGTAGAACTTTTAGGAAAGTATATAGAAAACTAAAACTACCCATATTCCTGCTACCAAGAAAGAGCTATATATTCCGTATTTACTTGTAAATATTATGTAACCTAGAGTTCAGTTGATTACATTATATGTCATATGCTACTTTTTTCACCTGACATTTTCTCATGTTATGAAGAAGTCTTAATTGCCTTCCAGTGCAGGGGATGTAGGTTCGATCCTTGTTTGGGAAACTAAGAGCCTACGTGCCTTAGAGCAACTCAGCCTACTGGCCCCAACTAGAGAAAGCTTGGGCGGCACAGTGAAGACCCAGCACAGCCGGAAAAAAAAAAAAGTCTTAATCATCATGTCAAATGATAAAATGCTATATTTAGCCAGACGTAATCCTGCCACTGTAATTTGTTTAATTGTTCCCATCTTATTGCATGTGTAGGTTGTTTCTGCAGATTCATAACTGGAGACATTAAGTTTAGATGCTTACTTTATGCTTGATTATTCTTGGACATCAGAGCATGGATGAGACTTTCGGAGAGGGCAGAGAGGTGAGAGGAAGTAGTGGAAAGAGATGGCAGAGGAGTGGCCCTGTTTCTTTCCCCTGTTCCTGTATGACTGACACAGAGTTTGTTTCTTCACATAAGAAGAAATGACTTTTTGTGAAAACTTCCTTTTGTATAGAGTTGAATCCATCTTGTATTTCTTTAGGAATAAATCCTGACAGTTGAATTTTTTTTTTCCATCAAGTCAAAGGCTCTTGATGAACATGGCCAGATCATCTTCCTGTAAAATGTATTAATTTTCACTTCTGTCAGCAGTGTATGAGAGTTTAGGATCTTTAGATCTTGAGCTACATTGAACAGTCTTTCTAACTGTGCAAACTTTTTTTATTACCATAATTGGCATTTCTTACGTTCCAATGAGATTAGAACTTTTGTTTGATAAGTTTAATAGCCATTTCATTTCTTCTGAGTTGTCTGTTCATTTCCTTTGCTCATTTTCGGGTCTGAATTAGTGATTTTCCTGTCAGTCTGTGTGCAAGTTCATTCTGTTGGGATGTAATACTTTGTCCAGGATTTCTTTTTAAAGACTGGCTGATAGCTATAAAACATAATTATCAATCTGGTTTTTTGGTGTCAACTAATCCATGTGATTTTTTTTTTTTCCCCAAGGCCTGATAATATGGTGATTAGTTGTTAAGTCTAAATAATTCTGTTTTTGGATTATGCCTATTATGAGTAATGTTAATTATGTGTTTTGTCTTTCCAGAAAGAAGAAATGATGTAAACCATTCACGATCCAGACTTTAAGGTCACGGTGAGAAGGAAGGTCAGGAGGAACATGGCCTGGCCAAATCTTTTTCAAAGAGGAACTCTGCTCTCCCGGTTCAGCCATCATCACGTGGTTGTGTTCCTGCTCACCTTCTTCAGGTAAGTGGACCTCTGAAGCTCTGCTCTTGCTGCTGTTCTTGTTTTCCTTTTGAAGGAGCTGTTTACTGCATGGCAGGATTGGCCTGACTAATGGTCTGCTTTTCTTTGTGATAGTTCTAGTATTGTGGTTCTCCATTATCGCCTGTATCTGGCAATGTTTGAAGATAGTTTTAGTTGTCACACGGGAGAAATGGGTGCTGCTTGTATCTAGTAGGTAGAGACCGGGGGTGCTACTAAACATCTTAAAGCGCCTGAGACAGCCCCCCATGGTAAAGAACTTGGGGAGCCCAAAAGGTCAGTATGGCTTCCCTGGTGGCTCAGATGGTGAAGAATCTGTGTGCGATGCAGGAGCTACAGGTTCGATCCCTGGGTTGGGAAGGTCCCCTGGAGAAGGGAATGGCTACCCACTCCAGTATTCTTGCCTGGAGAATCCCATGGCCAGAGGAGCCTGGCGGGCTACAGTCCATAGGGTTGCAAAAAGTCGGACATGACTGAGCGACTAACGCAAAATGTCAGTACTGCTATGATTGAAAAACCTTGATCTGATATAAAGTCCTTTAATTGTTAAAACCAGGAGCTTGAAAACAAAGGATGTGCATTTCCAGGGAAGGCTCTGTGCCTCATTGAGCAGTAGAGATGGTAGGAGACCTCTGTGAGGAACTTTGGTCACTCTATGAGAGCCTGACCAGTCAGCATGACCGAAGAATCGACCCTGTCGGACTCAAGGGCCCTCTGTAGCTCTCTGTAGTGGTCTGTTGATGACGTCAGCCAGGCTTTTTGGTGTTAGAGGCACAGTATTCACAAATCCTGTGACTCACTGTTTTGATTATTTCTTATGAATAGATTTTATTTATTATTAATGTTTATTGAAGGCACCACAAATGATAATTTTTTTTTTCAAGGCAGAAACTAGGAAAATGGTTTTCTAATTATATAAGAGTTGGTAGGTAATTTTAGATGCTTGCTTTACAGGAAATCCACTTGTAAGGAGTTGAGGAAAAGACAGGCCTCAAGGAAAAAGCTACTGAATGGCTAGTGTAGGGAGTGGCCAGAGGTTGCTGAAGACTTGACCTTACGGAACTGCAACCATGATTTTAAGGGGTTGGGATCTGTCACATCTCCATCTTCTAGGTCCAGGGACCTGTTACAAGTGAACGTGGGAGTTTATATGGAAGAAGACAAGTTAATTGCTTCTTTGCTTAGCGGAGGCCGTTTCAATGGATAGTTCCTATAAAGCAGTACTCTTTCTTTTTTAAAAGAGAAGAATTCTAAAATTGGATAAAACATGGCGATACATCTGTGCTTTTATCGAATGTGTTTTCTTTTTTATGCACTCAGCTGTATTTCCTCTTTCTTTTGTAGTTACTCGTTGCTTCATGCGTCAAGAAAAACATTTAGCAATGTCAAAGTCAGTATCTCTAAGCAGTGGACCCCAAGTGCTTTTAACAAATCAGTTGAACTGCCTGTGGAGGTAAGCAGAACCAAGAGCTGGGATGAATTTAAGAAGGGAACCTTGCCCACCCATAAATTAAGTTTTGTTTTATTTCATTCATCCTTTGGATGACTTAATCTTTCCTGTGGTGTAAAATCCAAACTGTTCTGCCTGCTTTCTTAGCTTACTCTGATTTAGGTCTGTTTTACCATTTCAACCAATGGTATTTCAACCAACTATTTCTCACTGTTTTGAAATCACACAATTCTGATTTTCTTATTGTTAAGTGGCTAAGTCATGCCTGACTCTTCGTGACCCCATAGACTGTAGCACACCAGGCTCCTCTGTTCTCCACTGTCTCCTGGAGTTTTTGCTCAAATTCGTGTCCACTGAGTCAGTGATGCCATCCAACCATCTCATCCTCTGCCACTCCCTTCTTTTGCCTTCAGTCTTTCCCAGCATCAGGGTCTTTTCCATGAATCGGTTCTTTGCATCAGGTGGCCAATGTGGAGCTTCACCTTCAGCATGAGTCCTTCTAATGAATATTCAGGGTTGATTTCTTTTAGGATTGACTGGTTTGATCTCCTTGCTGTCCAAGGGACTCTCAGGAATCTTCTCCAGCACCACAATTCAAAAGTATCAATTCTTTGGTGCTTAGCCTTCTTTATGGTCCAGCTCTCACATCCATTCATGACTGCTGAAAAAACCATAGCTTTAACTATACAGACCTTTGTTGGCAAAGTGATGTCTCTGCTTTTTAATACATTGTCTAGGTAAGTCATAGCTTTCTTTCCAAGGAGCAAGCATCATGGTTGCAGTCACTATCTTAGTGATTTTGGAACCCAAGAAAATAAAATCTATCACTGCTTCCACTTTCTCCCCTTCTGTTTGCCATAAAGGGATGGGACTGGATGCTAGGATCTTAGTTTTCTGAATGTTGAATTTTAAGCCAGCCTTTTCACTCTCCTCTTTCACCCTCATCAAGAGGCTCTTTAGTTCCTCTTCACTTTCTGCCATTAGAGTGATATCATCTGCTTATCTGAGGTTGTTGATAATTCTCCCAGCAATTTTGATTCTAGCTTGTGATTCATCCAACCCAGCGTTGCTCATGATGTACTCTGCATGTAAGTTAAATAAGCAGAGTGACAGTATACAGCCTTGACATACTCTTTCTCAGTTTTGAACGAGTCCATTGTTCCATGTCTAGTTCTAGCTGTTGCTTCTTGACCTGCATACAGGTTTCTCAGGAGGCAGGTGAGGTGGTCTGGTTTTCCTCTCTTTAAGAATTTTCCATAGTTTGTTGTGATCCACACAGTCAAAAGCTTCAGCATAGTCAGTGAAGCAGTGGTAGATGTTTTCCTTGGAATTCCCTAGCTTTCTCCATGATTTCGCAAATGCTGGCAATTTGATCTATGGTTCCCCTGCCCTTTCTAAATACAACTTGTATATCTAGAAGTTCTCAGTTTATGTATTGCTGAAACCTATCTTGAAGGATTTTTAAGCATAACCTTGCTTACATGTGAAATGAGTCCAGTTGTGCAGTAGTTTGAACATTCTTTGACATTACCCTTCTTTGGGATTAGAATGAAAACTGACCTTACCAGTTCTATGGCCACTGCTGAGCTTTCCAAATTTGCTGGCATATTGAGTGCAGCACTTTTAACAGCATCATCTTTTAGGATTTAAAATAGCTCAGCTGGAATTCCATCACCTCCACTAGCTTTGTTCGTAGTGATGCTTCCTAAGGCCCACCTGACTTCGAATTCCAGGAGGTCTGGCTCTAGGTGAGTGACTGCACAATCATGGTTATCTGGATCATGAAGACCTTTCATGTATAGTTGTTCTGTATATTCTTGCCACTTCTTAATCTCTTGATTCAATTAGGTCCTTACTGTTTCTGTCCTTTCTCATGCCCATCCTTACATGAAATGTTCCCTTAATATCTCTAATTTTCTTGAAGAGATATCTAATCTTTCCCATTTTATTGTTTTCCTCTATTTCTTTGCATTGTTCATTGAATAAGACTTTCTTATCTCTGCTTGCTGTTCTCTGGAACTCTGCATTCAGTTGGATATATCTTTGCCTTTCTCCCTTGCCTTTCATTTCTCTTCTTTCCTCAGCTATTTGTAAAGCCTCCTCAGACAACCATTTGCCTCCTTGCATTTCTTTTTCTTTGGGATGGCTTTGATCACTGCCTCCTATACAGTGTTATGAACCTCTGTCCATAGTTCTTCAGGCACTCTGTCTGCCAGACCTAATCCCTTGAATCTGTTCATCACCTCCACTGAATAATCAATCATATGAAATTTTATTTAGGTCATACCTGAATGGCATAGTGGTGTTCCTTGCTTTCTTTAATTTAAGCCTGAATTTTGCAATAAAGAGCTCTCGTTCTGAGCCACAGTCAGCTCCAGGTCTTGTTTCTATTAACCATATAAAACTTCTTCTTAGGCTGCAAAGAACGTCGTAATCAATGTGATTTTGATATTGACCATTTGGTGATGTCTATGTGTGGAGTTGTCTCTAAGGTTGTTGGAAAAGGGTATTTGCTGTGACTGTTGTGTTCTCTTGACAAAACTCGGTTACCCTTTGCCCGCTTCATTTTTGTACTCCAAGGCCAAAGTTACCTGTTATTCCAGATGTCTCTTGATTTCCTGCTTTCGTGTTCCAATCTCCTGTGATGAAAAAGACATCTTTTTTTTTGGTGTTCTAGAAGGTGTTGTAAGTCTTTATAGAACTGGTTAACTAGCTTCTTCAGCATCAGTGGTTGGGACATAGACTTGGATTACTGTGTTGTTGAATGGTTTGCCTTGGAAACGAACCAAGATCATTGTATCATTTTTGAGGTTGCAACCAACTACTGCATTTCGAATTCTTTTATTGACTATGACTTTTGAAAGGCAAGCTTTTAAGACTAGATGGCTAGATTTCTTGACTGGGCCTTGACCAGTGCTGTGTGCATAGTGAGTACGTTTGATCATTCACTGACGTGTCATTAACTCAAAAGATGAAGTGGCCTGGAGAGGTCGTATGCTTTAACCTCTCAGCCAGCATCAAATTCTTTCTTAACCATCATTGAAAGGTGACCACCCAACTTCTGCTTTAGTACTTCAGGGTGAAGAAACTCCTTGTTTTCTCAGGTGGACAATTACATTTTATTTAACTCTCATTATTCAGAAGTTCTTTCTTATGCTAAGGGGAGAGTGTTCTCTTTAATTTTGATCTTAGGTTTTATCCTGAGCCTTGTGTACTAAGTTGATTCTTGCTGCCTGTCAAATATTTGCGGAAAATCCATCTCCCTAAATTTCTCCTGTTTAGGCAGAACATCTGTGCTTCTTCTTCAGCTATAGTTGTGTGACACCAAGCTCTAAATGTGCTATTTCAGATACAGGCTGATCAATATATAGAATAACAGGATTGATTTAGGCACTACAGTTTTGGTTATACTGCCTTTGTTTCTAAGGTAATTGATTGGGGGTCCCCAAGGCCACCCTCAGATTTGGTGATTCACTAAAGGGACTCACAGGACTCAGCAGATGACTCAAAACTATGGTTTATTACAGTGAAAGGATACAGAGCAAAGTCAGCAAAGGGAAAACACATAGGGTCAGGTCTAGAGGAAAATCCCATGGACGGAGGAGCCTGGTGGGCTGCAGTTCATGGGGTCTTGAAGAGTCAGACACGACTGAGCGACTTCATTTTCACTTTTCCCGTTCATGCACTGGAGAAGGAAATGGCAGCCCACTCCATTGTTCTTGCCTGGAGAATCCCAGGGACGGGCGAGCCTGGTGGGCTGCTGTCTGTGGGGTCGCACAGAGTCAGACAGAACTGAGGCGACTTAGCAGCAGCAGCAGCAGCAGGTCTAGAGGAAAGTAGGCAAAACCTTCCAAGAGTCCCTCGTGTGTGTGTGTGTGTGTGTGTGTGTGTGTGTGTGTGTGTGTGTGTGTGTGTGTGTGTGTGTCTGTGTGTCTGTGTGTGTCTGTGTGTCTGTGTGTTAGTTGCTCATTTGTGTCTGACTGTCTGCATCATAGATGTGGTTAATTCTTCCAGCAACAAGTCCTAACACCCAGGTGAGGTATTGTCTACTAGGGAGTCCTGTTGGAGACTTGGTGGCAGGATTTTTATTAGGGCTGGTCATACTGGCATCCTCTGCCTGGCATGTATGAAAATTCCACATTCCCATAAGAAAAGCAAGTGTTCAGCACAAACCATATTATTGGGACAGGCAGTGCAGGCACAGGGAGCCACTCTTAACAGGGAATGATGGGAACCTTCCCAAGTCCCAAGGTTCCAGGGGCCAACCTTTGCAAGATAGATCTGTTTAAGGATATGTATCAGGTCTGCTATGTAACTCTTGCCTGCCAGTAACCATGTCACGTTGTTGGTGCATGTTGAACTTGCATTAACTTTCCTGCTAAGATATTTATTTACTTACTTATCCTAATTGCTGCTTATTAAAATAGGTTTCATGGGAAACGACTCTGATGCTGGGAAAGATTTCGGGCAGGAGAAGAAGAGGGTGGCAGAGGATGAGATGGTTGGATGGTATCACCAACTCATGGACATGAGTTTGAGGAAACTCCAGGTGATAGTGAAGGACAGGGAAACCTGATGTGCTTCAGTCCACCAAGTCACAGTGTTAGATATGACTTAGTGACTGAACAACAAACAACAAATTCTGATTTGTTCAAAACTGTGGATTCAGCAGTTCAGATGGATTGGTTGTGTAGAAGTCAGGTTCTGACTTATCTGGAGATCTTTGTATTTCCGTACCTGCCCTAGTGGAGAGCAGTGCCAGCTTTCCATTCCCTTTGTTAGACTTAAACATCCAGGTTTTTTCTTTCCTGAAGGCTGCTGAAAGTATTTACTTTCACTCTTCCTGTGTTTCTGGGTCTATAAGTGTCTTAACTCTAGCTTCCCTCCGAGCCTTCCTTTCTCGTCCAAAGTGGAAAAACTTCTTAGAACCAGAAGTATGTGTAAAATCTAAAAAATGTTTTGTTTATAATATTATTCAATGTTTATTAAGTGCCCTAAATAGCATCTTCATAAAGTACTTATTATAGCTCTCATGTTTATGTTTAGCTATCTTAGGTGCTTTACAAAAGATGTTAAGCAGACACAGTCTCTGTACCTTGAGACTTTATAATGAATCCCACTGACATGGACAAACATTGGAAATAGTAAGAGAACATAATATAAAAATCTATGTTTATAGATAATGGAGAGGAAATGGTTGAATCTAATATTTGAGGACAACTTGACTGAAACTGATAAAATTTTTTTTTATACAAGAATTTTTTTTCTATTAGAAAGTCTTATCATTCCAGACGACACAGTCCTTCCAGAGTGCAGAGAGTCTAAACTTCTTCTCTCCAGTCTAAAGCAGGATTCAAGGTGCCCTCAACATTCCAGCTCAACCTTGACCACAGCTGCTCTTAACTCCGATTCTCACGGCACCCGATACCAAAGCCTTGAACACAAGTCAGCTTCAGCTCATCCTCTGTGCACCGCTTCAGGAAGCTCTTTCATGTCAGAAGTTCCCCCACCCCCATGCATAGCTGTCAACTCTGTGATAAACATTCTCGCTTAGGAAACCCACACCGTGACCTTTCGTGCTTCCAGGAAGTGTCCCAACTTGTAGCAATCATTGTCGCTTAATACAGGCTCTCTCCCCACAAGAAGAGCAAGAAGAGCCTCCATCCGTGCAGGCCTCTACAGGCCAGTCCTTTCACACGATAGCTCTATGTAGGTGCAGGCCAGCATGGGAGACTGTGGCAACTTAAAGTCACTTTGTCGGTGACTTTCAGGCTCATTTCCTTCTCTTTTGAGGAAATATCTGCCAGTAAACAAATCTGAATAACTAAAGTTCATCTGTCAGTCCCTCTTACAAGCAAAAATGACCTTTCAACTTGTGACCCACACAGTTTTCCTCAAGATAGTCATCTTCTCTCCTATTAGTATAGTTGTCTTGATCAGAGCTGCATTATTGATGTAAAACTTTCTTCACCAGCCTTTTTTCTTTCATCCTATTTTCTGAATCTTTCTGTTCGTCCTGCTTTTTTTTTTTTTTTTTGGTTTTGGGATTTGTTTGCACTTGTGAAGGAGGCAGTCAGTAGTATCTTCAGCTGAATTCTGGCAGTGAAGCAGAAAAAAGCCGTTTAAAATCTGTCCATTTTTTTGACAGCCACACCTGCAGGGAGTTTTCAGTGGCTTCTCATGAGAGTGAAGAAAAAACCCTTGAAACCTGGAGCAGCTGCTCGAATGTGAGCTCTAGCTCACGTTGGCTTGTGCCCCACAGGGTTTCATCCTGGGTCCTGTTGAGCCTGAACGGGATCAGGGGTCAGAGCTTGTGGCTCGAGGGAAGGGTGGTGAGGTAACTATCATTGGAAGTATTTAGGGCCCCAGGTTGTCACCCTGACGTACTGATGGGTCTCAGTTGTGAGTGTCTTTCTTTTGCTCCTGAAAGCAGAGTGTGAGTGTTAAGGTGTCAGTAACAAGACAGATGGCACAAGCCACACAGAAATGAGTCACTGGACAGCAATCACAGTTTATATATTCTCTTGACAATTTGGGGATTTTGCTTTCTGTGAAGCGATGATGTATTTTCAAAGTTGCTGCTTGTGATTTTTCTCTTCAATATTCTTTTTTTAAAAAAAATCATTTAGTTATTTTGTTTTTGGCTGTGCTAGGGCTTTGTTTCTGTGCTAGCTCTTTCTTTAGTCGTGGGGAGCAGAGGCTACTCTCTAGTTGTAGGGTACAGTCTTCTCACTGCAGTGGCTTCTCTTGTTGCAGAGCATGTCGGGGCTCTCGGCTCACAGGCTTCAGTAGTTGTGGCACGTGGGCTCGGCACTTGTGGCTCGCAGGCTGTAGAGCACAGACTCAATAGTTGTGGCACATGGCATGTGGGATCTTCCTGGATCATGGATCGAACCCCTGTTTCCTACATGGGCAAACAGATTCTTTACCACTGAGCCACTGGGGAAGGCCCTCTTTTTAATATTCTGAAGTCAAAAAATTTTCTGTTTGACAAGATTTTTTTTTTTTTGATGTGGGCCACTTTTAAAGTCTTTATTGAATTTGTTACAGTATTGCTTCTGGTTTATGTTTTGGCTTTTTAACGCGCTTATGGGGTCTTAGCTCCCTGACCAGGGATCGAATCGTCACCCTCTGCATTGGAAGGCAAAGTCTTAACACTAGACTACCAGGGAGATCCCCAAATTTTCTTTCCTATAATAACCTATCTGAGAAATCATTTAGTACAACTCCTTGATCTATGGAGATCCCAAAGAGCTATGAGTTTGTATTTATAGAGACTTACTGTTTCAGAAATTAAAACCGAGAAATTAAAAAAATACATTGGTTTTAAGTTATTAAAAAAATGAACTGAGTAACCCATAACATGTTAACATAAATAACATTTGATGAAAAATGACTTTTTCAAAACAACAAAAAGAATCACTTGCTAAGGAGAGTGACATTGATTTAACATTTTTGGAAATCTCTTCATGTCTGACTTAATAGGAAACAATGGATTTTCATGTCTGCTTCTGAATTCAGCCTCTTGTAGCAGGATCCTTTGAAGTGTGAAGAGAGTTTGGCTTTCAGAGATACATAGTGGAAAGGGGAGAAGTATTTTAATAGCCTTTTTAGTTAATTGTGGATATTTATCTTTGATACTATACCAGAATTTGACAAGAGGCAATTTCTTAAAGGTTAGTGACAATGTGGAATCTGAAACTATATTAATTAACTTTTTTACCCTCTTACATTAAGATCTATTTGTCTGTCTTGTCCTTTGAATGGGTCTTGGAAGTGACAGGCTCATTCATTCTTTTCGGAGGAAATATCTGCCAAAAACCCAAATCTGAATAACTAGCCTTTGTCTGTCAGTCACTCTTTCAAGGAAAAATGACATTCCAGCCTGCAACTCACAGTTTTCTCAAAACAGCCGTCTTTCTTTGGTGTGCTGAGGGCTAGATGCATATTTTCTACTTCATGGCACAGAATATTTAAAAAAAAAGAGGGGTGGGGACTCGGGCCAGATTTAATAAGATTAATAATTTTTAATGCTTGACAAATATTTATTGAGCGTCTAGCATGTGCCAAGGACCTTCTTCAGTGAAACTGCCCCTTTTTGGGAACTGTGAGGCAGTAAAAGATACAGTGCTTAATAGTGTAGTTTGGTGTAACTGCCTCCACTCATGCTTAGGCACAGGAGTTTTACCCACCACTGCTTTTGCACCATCAGTGGAACAGTTAAAAGGGAAGAAGCAGATAGCATTTTAGTGTTACTATGCAAATCGTTGTGGCCTCATGGACCTGTTTGCGGATGGTTTCCTCAGGTACAGAGTGCTGATTTGCTCTTTTCAGCCTCACCAGGTTTCTGCGAGTGTGGGTGGAGGTGGTTCCAGAAGGTGCTTTGGCCTAGTGAGACTTAACAGGTTCTTGTTGTTGTGTGACCGCAGGTTTGGAGCAGCAACCATTTGTTTCCCAGCGCAGAGGAAGCCACTCTTTTCCTCGGAACGCTGGACACCATTTTCCTCTTCTCCTACGCCGTGGTAAGTTTTAGAACGCTAGGCTTTTCTGTTGAGGAAAGACGTAAATGACTCGACATCTTACCAAGTTGGTGAGGGATTTTGAATGTGCTGACTGAAGAGAGTTCAGTTTCCCTGGAGTTTATATTTTGTGTCCTTCCTGTCCATCCATCTATCCATCCGTCCATCCATGTGACACATATTTCTAGAGCGCCTAGTGTATGGCTGGTAGTTTTCTCATTGAGGGGAATTCATCAGTGAGCAGCACAGGAAAACTCCCGACCTTTAAAAAGCTTCTGTTCTTGACTGGGAACTAAGAGAGACAAACAGTAATACAGTGCTGTAAGGAAGGGCATTACTGAGTGTGTTCAAAGGTGGTAAGTGCTGTGGAGTAGAACCAGGCAGGGAGTGAGTTTGTCCCATAGGTGGGATGGCCAGGAAGGACCTCGAGAAGAGCAGAGATGTGAGTGTAGGTAGAGATTTTGGAGCCCTTTGCATATAGATGATTTTTGTCAAGATTGGATGAAATCATCAGGAGAGTTGATCAGGACAGGGAAGAGAGGATAGGGAGAGTTGATGAGGTGGGAAGACTGAGCTGGGCCCTGGGTTCCCTCATTTCCAGCTGGGGAAGACGAGGGATGGGGCGGGGAGGCTGGGAGGGAGCAGGAGAACCACAAGAGGGTGGCCGGGGCCAGCTCTGACTGAGGTAGTATCCTGGAATCGGGCAGCCGGAGTCCCTGTCTGGTCATTGGGAACATCTGTGTGGCTGCAGAGGTGGCTCCATGGTAGAGAACCCGCCTATCAAGCAGGAGATGAGGATTTGATCCTTGGGTGGGGAAGATCCCCTGGAGAAGGAAATGGCAACCCACTCTAGTATTCTTGCCTGGAAAATCCCACGGACAGGGGAGCCTGGCAGGCTGCAGTCCTTGGGGTCACCAAGAGTCAGACACGACTGAGTGACTAAACAGCAGCAGCCGTGCAGGTGATGTGAAATACTGGGTGAAAGTCCCAACGTCCTCTCCACATGTTTATTTGGGTAATTATTAGGATATCCTTTCTGTGAGGAGGAAATTTACAGACACAGTTGGAGCAGACGTTGGATCATTTAGCCCAGCTCTGCAGCCCAGCCTTTTCGGTACAGAATCCCATCCCGTGGTGCTTCTCCTTCGGCCTTTGAGGAAGTATTGGAGGAAGTCTTGTGGTCTCATGGTGGCTCAGTGCTACCAAGTAGCTATGATAAACTCAGTATCAAAATGGAATTTAACTTTTTTTTGGATCGTTTCCTTATCTATAGAGTTATGATGATAATATAGTTGTCTGTAGGATTAAATAGGTTTAGGAGATAAAAGGTAAGTGCCGTGAAAAATCAATGATCCGGACTTCCCTGGTTGTCCAGCATTTAAGACTCTGCTTCCAGTACAGGGGATGGGGATTTGATCCCTGGTCAGGGAGCTGAGATCCCACGTACTGTGTGGTGTGGCAAAGTAAAAAAAAAATTAGTGATAATAGCTCTTTATATTGAGCTGCATTTCCTTCTGTAACTTCCAAGTATTGTCTGGGCATTTGGAGCAGTACACAATAAATTAGGTCCCTAATGTGAAACACAATTGAGAGATTTTCTTCTCTGCCTTTACTATATATAAGGTTGTTGTTTAGTTGCTCAATCGTGTCTGACTCCTTTGTGACCCCATGGACTGTACCCCACAGGCTCCTCTGTCCGTGGAATTTTCCAGGCAAAAATACTGGCATGGGTTGCCATTTCCTACTCCAGGGGATCTTCTTGACTCAGGGATTGAACCCTTATCTCTTGCAATAGCAGGTAGATTTTTTACTGTTGAGTCACCAGGAAAACCCTATGCATAAGACCATGTAAATTGGAGCTTTAGAACGTAGAATCTTCTCTAACCCTTGCGGGTGCCTCTTTTGGCTTAGTGAAAGGTTGACAGTAATGAGGGAGAAACATTTATTATGATGTTTATCATCTAAATTTTCTCTTGTGTGTGTGTGTGTGTGTGTGTGTGTGTGTGTGTGTGTGTGTGTGTGAAGGTTGCTCAGTTGTGTCTGACTCTTTGCGACTCCATGGCCTATACAGTCCATGGAATTCTCCAGGCCAGAATCCAGAATACTGGAGTGGGTAGCCTTTCCCTTCTCCAGGGGAAACTTTCTACCCAGAGATTGAATCCAGGTCTCCTGCACTGTAGGCAGATTCTTTACCAGCTGAGCCACAATATATATATTATTTGTGTAATATAGTCAATTTATTAGGAACACCTGTATCTGAATTTAGGTATTTAGTTAAGACATTTATTCATTTTACATGTTTGTGGAAGAAACCTGAAGTGTGTTGCCCTTAGCTTTTTGATCTGCTTTCCTGCTGTATGTATGTGTTAATTGCTTAGTTGTGTCTGCCTCTTTGCAACCCCATGGACTGTAGCCCACTAGGCTTCTGTGTCCATGGACTTCTCCAGGCAAGAATACTGGAGTGGGTAGCCATTCCCTTCTCCAGGGGATCTTCCCAACCCAGGGATCGAACCCAGGTCTCCTGCATTGGCAGGCAGATTATTTATTGTCTGAGCCACCAGGGAAGCCCAGAAAGTCCTGCCAGGAGCCCAGCCTTTTAATTCCTACCACTCAGTGGGGGGAAAGCAGAAGGCAGAACACTTGTACTTATCTTCAGCTAATTATCATCTCTGCCTCCCTGTTCTCCTTGCCTCGTGGTGTGATGAAACCCAAGGGTTAGATTAAACAGGCAGGGCACATGCCCCCAAAGCTTCTGTTCCGTAGGACATGTTGTAACATCTTCATTCAGAATGCAAATGGCTAAGACGAATCCCTTTGGGAAAGCAGATACTGATGTTGGAGTTCATCTGTTCTAGAAGATGAAGTGTATTTGTGTGCTTGTTTTATTATAATTATTCTTTTTTTCCCGTAGGTGTCTCAGGCAGTTAGGGAGATCAAATAGAAGGAAAATTTGCACTGAATTGCACTGTCTTGGTGCATGAAATGTTTACAGTGTGCAGAAGCAGTTGTCATTTCTTGAAACACTGGTGAAACTGATACAGAGGTTAGGCTAAGCACGAGAGCGAGGTTTAATTTTTGTGTATTGTTTGCCTCATTTGCTTTGGAATGTATCTTACTTTTTCCAGGCTGTGTTGTTACCCAGAGCTGTAAAATGAAATGCTTTCTTCTCAGGGCCTTTTCATCAGCGGTATCGTCGGGGATCGGCTGAATTTGCGATGGGTTCTGTCTTTTGGCATGTGCTCTTCTGCGTTAGTGGTAAGTTGAAAAGCATTGTTATTTTCATTCCAGTTACTGTTACCTTGGCCAGGAATTTTAGAATCCAAGCAAGCCCCCTACTTCTGTCTATAGAATAGAATAGTAAAATGAATCTTTGGTTTTCTGATCCCTTGTGTGCCTTTTTGGTTAAGGGATATCTTGAGAGTATGATTTCAATCACACCCCTTCCTTGATTCTCAGTCACCAACAAAAGTCACAGCATAACTCGGGTGGCATCCGGTGCTCTCGAGAACCTGGTCCCGGCTGTCTTCTACAGTCGCGTCTGCCCTGCGTGTCACCCCTCTGCTCTCCCAAACCAAGCTGCCTCCCGTGGCCCTCACGTATCCTGTCCCTTTCTATCTCGCTACTGCTGTTCCTGCTCTTCTTCCTGCCTTCAGTGTCCTCCGCTCAGCTCTTCATAGTTTAACTCAGTGTCTCCTTCAAGTCACTGGCCAGATGACCCTTGTTTCCCCATGCCTGACTTTATCCATCCCACTCCTGGAAGTTGTTGCTCCCTGTCCTGAGCCCTTGCCCCTGACTTTCCTTGAAGGCACTTCCATTGTCTGCCGCTCAGCCTGCTTGTTTCTGGTCAGCCTTGTTGCCCCTAGGAGTCTGCAGCAGGGTGGTCGAGACATAGACTCTGCAGGGCTGCACTGCCAGGCTTTCAGTCCTTCCTCTGCAGCTTCCAGCTGTGGTTTCTCCGTGCTTCAGGCTCCGCTTTTCAATACCTGCACCCAGGGTTGCAGTGAGGGTCCTGTGAGTTACTGTGTGGGGGGCATTTGGAACGGTTCCTGGTGTATTCAGTGCTCCAGAGGGCAGGATCCATATTTTAATCATCTGTATTTGTTCACAAGCATTTGGTGATTGAATAAAAGCATGGGGCTTAGTTAGACTCTATGAATTGTTTTTCAGTATCTGCCATTGGTGTATGGGAAAAAAATTATTTTCCTTTATATTTCAGAGGTTGAAGCACTTTATTCACAAGCTGCTCACCCACATATATGTGCAAACTGTTTTAAAACCTAGTTTAGGGTTTTTCCCTAAACCCAAATGAACTTTTTGGCCAACCCAATGTTTTCTTTGCTTTTTTTTTTTTTTTAACACACTTTTAGAAAAGCTGATGTATGTACGTAAACTCAGCCTTTTTAGTGTACAGTTTTGAATTTTGACAAGTGACTATAGTTGTGTAACTGCCACCCTGCTTTCTGCCCCCAGCCTCTGGCAACCACTGCCTGTTTTTCCTTATGGTTTCCCTCATTGCAGGATGTCATGTAACTGGAATCTTACAATATTAGACATACACCATTTTTAAACCCACGCCAAACATTCCCAAAGGAGATTGACTACAAATAAAACGCCCACCCCGAGCAGAATGCCTGGAAAAAAGCAGTCACTTGATACATGCCACCAAATGACTGAGTCAGTCACAAGTTATGCTGATACACTGAGTAGCCACGGTTAATAACAATAGTGGGTGCTTTCTGGCCCCCAGAATGTGCCTGGAAATTTACACATGTGAACTCCGGTAGTCTCTTTTACCGTCCTCCAAAAACAAGAGGAAAGGGAAATAGATGTAAGATGAGGTCACACAATGGAGACTCAATCTTTTAGAGTTGGAGATGCAAGCTGGAGGGATGGTCCTCGCTGCGTTTTACGCTGTTTCCTGTCTCTGCCTCTCTGGTCTGGGGTGGTTTGATGGTTGTCTTGTCCAGGGCCACTCTGAGCAAGGGCATCTGAAGAGTCTGCTGTGAGTCTCTCAGGCTCCAGACATTGAATGTGTCTATCACAGAGCGTCTTGAGTCGGGGTGTCCATGTGGACGTGACACGGGTCTCGTTCCTTCTTCTTCCCTAAGGTGTTCGTCTTCGGCGCTCTCACGGAATGGCTGCATTTCTACAACAAGGGGCTGTACTGCAGCCTGTGGATCGTGAACGGCCTGCTGCAGTCCACCGGCTGGCCCTGCGTCGTTGCTGTTATGGGCAACTGGTTTGGGAAAGCTGGGTATGCCACTTCCTTCCTCTTTCACTTCCTTGTTTGATAGTAGTTTGAATATCCTATTGTTCAGATTGGTCAGAGTCAGTTCGCTCTATCCCTTTTTTTGTCTGTAAATTTGAAAATTTTATTACTGGAGTATAATTGCTTTACAGTGTTACAGTGAAGTGACTCAGCTGTATGTGTACACATATCCCCTCCCTCTTGAGCCTGCCTCCCGCCCACCCCCCACCCTGCTGCTGTAGGTCATCACAGAGCCTGAGCCAAGCTTCCCGTGTCACACAGCAGCTTCCTACTAGCTGTCAGCTGTATACATGGTAGTGTGTGTACATCAGTGCTGTTCTCCCAGTTTGTCCCACCCTCCTCCGCTTACCCCGCTGTGTCCAGCTGCCCATCACTTGATCTTTTCAACACCTCCCGTGTCTTCCCTCTATTTTAGGAAGTTTAGAATAGCAGAGAGAGGAGGTTTCACGTCAAAGGACATTGGAGACGGTGTGGACTCTATAGAGAAGGTCTGGCCCGTGAGACACGTTCACAGCACTGTTCTGACCATGGTCAGACTTTGTGGCTGAGGCAGTGTATCTCAGTTTTTTGTTTTTTTTTTAAATTTTCCCTTTAGAGAACACAAATAACACATTGTAATAATAGAAGTCTCGCATGCCATCTCATCATGTATCTTCCTGTGGCTTTTTCCTTCCCTGTTTTTGAGATTCAGTGATCTAGTTTGACCTTAAATTAAAGATAAGAAAATTGAGCTCAAAAGTTGTCCTTGGGACTTGCCTAGGGTCACAGAGCAAAGGCTTTAAGAAGATGCAGATGAAGGATGCCAGACTTTGGGCCTTAGTTAAATTGGCCATTTCCCCCCTAAACCGGGGGCCATGGCATGTGGATGGGCACCTGCTGACGGATCTTCTGGGCCACCCAGGAAGACCCATACTTAACCTGCAGGATGGAAAATAAGTAGAGACACCCAAAGACTTGGCTTCGTTTCTTACTGCCGTTTGTGACACTCTGCCTTTGTTGTTTATCATCATTTATGACTCTCTGCCTTCAGGGACTGTTAGTTTGGGTTTCTAGCTTTTGTCCTGGATAAATATTCATGTGTTGTGAATCGCACATTAATTTCATTGATAGCTCTGTCTTTTTGTTTACTCTCTTACGTAGGGGCCAGTGTGCCCAGCGGATATTACCCACCTGCCGTGGCGATCAGTGCACGCTTTAGGCGGCTCCTCTCGGTTTTCCAGCTTCCCCAGTTTCCTAGTGGGAGAGGTGGTGCTTGCTCGATAATGATCTGCATTTGTTGTGAAATAATGTTTATGTTCAGTGTGCTAGTGATTTCTATTTTTTTAAATACTGTCATTTATTTTTGTTTACACTGGGTCCTTGTTGCCGTACGTGGGCTTTCTCTAGTTGCAGTGCATGGGCTGCTCACTGTGGCTTCTGTGGTTGCAGAGCACAGGCTGTCGGTGCACAGGCTTCAGTAGTTGCGGCTCTCCAGCTCTGGAGTGTGGGCTCCGTAGTTGTGGCGCACAGGATTACTTGCTTCTTGACATGTTGAATCTTCCTGGGCCAGGGTTTAAACCCGTGTGCTCTGCATTGGCAGGTGGATTCTTACCCACTGTACCACTAGGGAAGCCCTGTGCTAGTGAGTTCTGTTTCTTTACAACTCTAGTGTCACTGGTTTAATAGAATTGATTTTCAGAGGTGCTAATTCCCCAGTGATACTTTAAAAAATTTGTTTATTTATTAGTTGTACCAGGTCTTAGTTGCAGCACATGGATCTTTGTCACGTCTTGTGGGATCTTTCCTTTCAGTGCAGGAACTGCCTAGTTGTGGCGTGTGGGCTCCAGACCGCGTGGGCTTCAGTAGTTGTGCATGGGCTTAGTTGCTCTGCAGCATGTGGGATCTTAGTTCCCCAAACAGGGATCGAACCTGCATCGTCTGTATTGCAAGGTGGATTCTTAACCCCTGGACCACCAGGGAAGTCCCTCCCCTCTTATACTTTAGTTTTCTCTTGGAGTAGGTGATGCTGTTTGTGTGCTGTTTATTTTTATTAAAATTTTTAAGGTAATGTCTTTCCATTCATGATTTTTGAAAATTATACCAAAGCTACTTGATTAATGTCGTGAAACCAGCTATTGCAAATGAACAAAGAGAAATAAAGGCAAAACCACCTGAAATCCTGTTATTTCAAGATAATCACTTTGACATGTATCATTTTGAGATAAACCTTATCTGAGCTTTTCCAAATTGGATGACACTGGGTGTTCGGTAGCAGTGACTGGACAGTCTTAACTCTTCATTATCTCTCTGTTTCAGTCACAAAGACAAACAGCACATTCAAGAAAGCCATTACAGTTTACTTTTGAAAGTAAGACAGTCTGTTTTTAAGCGAATAACAACTAGTACGTGAAATTGATGATGTTCCGCTTGACACACAGTGACTCTTCCTGTGAAATGTAGCAGTAAACCACGAAGTACCTGTAAAACTGTGACAACTTACAGTCACAATTGTTTTCAGCCAGTTTCTTCCAAAATCATGTCTTTGATCAGCATGTTCTTCAGACCCCGACCTTTGCTCTTCCCTCTAGGATCCTCTTGGTAGGTTTTGTGTTTTAAAGGCTCGGGGCATTATCGTACTGGTGAAAATGTAGAGATTGTCTAGTTCAAATAGTTTGATTTCCAAGTGAAAAAAGTTAAATGATCTACTGAAGACATTGCCCTGAAAAGCTATTACCTTGCATAAGTCGTATCCCTCCTCCCGTTGTCAGGGGTCATAGTTTTTTGTTTTTTTTTTATGCCTCGCCATTTGGCATGCAGGATCTCAGTTCCCCAATCAGGGATCGAACCTGTGTGCCCTGTGTTGGGAGCTCAGAGTCATAAACGCTGGACTGCCATGGAAGTCCTGGGGTCATAGTGTTTTAGAACACATTGAGGCTGGTAGTACTAGTAGATAACACCTTTGCAGGCCCCAACTGTCAATTCTGCCACTGCACCCAGACCTTGAGGAGTGCAAGGAGCAAGCACAGCGCTTTCCAGATGAGAGCATTGAGCCCGGGCCGTGAGCTGCTGGCGATCACTCTGCACAGCTGGAAGTGGCTTCTGAACATGCTTTTTCACTGTACAGTGTTGCCTCTCTCTCCGTTTTTGTTTTTGATTTTTTGGGGCCATGCCTCGCAGCATGTGGGATCTTAGTTCCCCAACCAGAGATCAAACTGGTACCCCCTGCATTGGGAGCTCCCAGTTTTAACCTCTGAACCACCCGGAAAGTCCCTGCAGTATGTTTTCTTGTCTCTCTCCTTCCATTCGGCACAGTAATGTTGAGATTCATCCGTGTCTGCATCGATAGTTCATTCCTTTTTATGGCTAAGGAGTCATCCATTGTATCACAGTTTATCTGTTCAGCTGTTGATGAACATCTAGGTTTTTAGTTTTTGGCTTTTACTATTGAAGCCACTGTGCTTATTTGTTCACAAATCCTGTATGGACACATGCTTTCGTTCCCTTGGATAACTACCTTGGAGTAGAATGGCTGGATCTTATGGTAGGAGCATGTTTATCTTTTTAAGAAACTGGCAATTTCTTCTACAGTGGTTGAACCACTTTACGTTACTACCAGCAGAGTGGAAGGGTTCTGAGTGCTCTGCACCCTTGCCAACACTTGGTATGCTCAGTGTGTTTTGACTTTGCTATTCTCTTAGGTGTGTAGTGATACCTTGTGGTTTTAATTTGCATCTCCCTGATGTTTGATGATGCTGAACATCTTTTCATGTGCTTAGTGGTGGTTAAGTCGCTAAGCCGTGTCTGACTCTTGCAACCCCATGGACTGTAGACCACCAGGCTCCTCTATCTGTGGAATTTTCCAGGGAAGAAGACTGGAGTGGGTTACCATTTCCTTCTCCATTCATGTTCTTATTTGCATCTTATTTTACGTGTGTGTGTGTAAAGTGTTTATTAAAATCTTTGCCCCCTTTTCAGAAACTTTGTATATGAGATGATTATAGATTTACACTCCTTACAATTTTATTGCATTGTTTATTTTTCACAGTATTGAGTTCTGAGATTTCTTTATATCCCAGCAGCAAGTCTTTTGTCAGATAAATGGTATCCAAATAGTTTCTCTGAATTCATGGGGCTTGTCTTTTTAAAATTCTCTATATAGTGTCTTTCAGTGAGCCCCAAATTGAACTTTAGTATAATAAAATCTTAGAAGAAGAGAGCTACCCATTAAGTGTTTTGCCATCTGGGTGTACTTTAAAAAAACACATTGAAATGGAGCATTGATGCTGTGTAATGTGAACCTGCACCGTTTGGCCCTTTTGTACTTGAGCTGCACACAGAACCCCTTCTAATTGTGTTGTCTTCTGTTCCACTCTGTTCCCATCCTAGGCGAGGAGTTGTTTTTGGTCTCTGGAGTGCCTGTGCCTCAGTGGGCAATATTTTGGGCGCATGTCTAGCTTCTTCTGTTCTGCAGTATGGTTATGAGGTAGGTGTGGTTTTTTTCCTAGCTTTTTCTTCAGTATATAAATATATTTTTTATTTTTACGAAGTAATCCTGTGACCATTTAAAATGACCTAGTGCTGTGTCTAGGAGGGGCAAGGTTTGTATTAAGAGTGGACAAGCTTGTGGTAAATTAAAACACATTAAAAAAAATTAGTCATGGAAAAACACCTAAGTCTAAAGACATAGTCATTTGGGGAAAAGTACTTTCAACTCATATTACAGATAAAGAGCTAATCTCCTTAATATATAAAGAGTGCCCACAAATTGATAAAGAAAAAGACTAACAGTGCACAGAAAGAAAGGTAAAGGATTTGAATGTGTAGTTCATGGAAAGGAAAGAGAAATGGCTTGTAAACATATGACAGGATATTCCACTTCACTCAGAACTTGTTTATTCATTCAGTAATATTAAGTTCCTCTTAAGTGCCCCAAGGCAGTAGAGGATAGAGCCTTGGCCCAAAGAGCCAAAAATCTCTGCCCTTGTAGGAGTTTAGGTATTAAGTGGTAGAGAAATGCAAGTTAAAACTACACTGTAAAAAAAAAAAAGGAAAAAAACCTACACTGTATCCTTATTAGATTGGTAAAAATCCAGACATTTGATACCATGTTTATTAGGAGGTGGCAGAGCAGGCATTGCGGGGTGGGCGAGTAAATAACTCCTCTTGGGGTCAATATAGAATGTCGGTCAAAAGCCCAGTCACTTAACTGGGCTTCCCTGGTGGCTCAGACGGTAAAGAATCTGCCTGCAATGCGGGAGACCTGGGTTTGATCCCTGGGTTGGGAAGATCCCCTGGAGAAGCGAATGGCAACCCACTCTAGTATTCTTGCCTGGAGAATCCCATGAACAGAGGAGCCTGGTGGGCTACAGTCCATGGGGTTGCAAAGACTCGGACATGTTTGAGCAACTAACACATTAGAATTATAATGGCTCTAACCTAGCAGTTCAACCTCCATGAATTAATGTGACTGATGAGTATCCTTCATCATATACAAAGAGTACATCAGCAAGGTTATTTACTTCAGCATTGTTTGTAATAGCAAAAGATTGGTAACAGATGTCAACCAAACGGGAAATAGTTAAACCACAAAACACCTATTCAGTGGAATCTGTGCAGCTGTGAAGTAGAATTAGGCAGCCCTGTGTGTCCGGATTGGGATAGAGCTCAATGGTGTGTTAAGTGAAGATAACTGTGTGTTGAGTATTGCCATTTATGTGAAATGGAGGAAGAATTAAAGAGTATCTATTGTATTGGCTTGTGTATTTCCAAAACAAACTTTGAAAAGTACAAGCTAAATAACAGTGCTTATATGTTTGACAAATAAAAATCGAATGGCTCTTGTCAATGGAATGCCTGTTCAAAGACCTAATATTTGGGAATTCCCTGGTAGTCCAGTGGTTAGGACTCCAAACTTTCACTGCCGAGGGGTGTGGGTTCACTCCCTGGTCGGGGAACTAAGATCCCTCAAGCCATGCAGTGTGGCCAAAACAAAATAAAACCCCAAACCTAATAACTGAAAGTAAGTTGCTCTTTTAGAAAGTAGGTAACAGTTTTTAAACAGCTTGCCAAGTGTTTGGTCCTTGAAGAAGTTTGGTCTAGTCAGGGCCAGTGAGAAGTCCTTCCTGTGTTCATAGTCACCTTTTCCCAGGTTTCTTAGCTTCACACCTGGATTGTACTAATTGGCTCAAAGGGGATTTCAGGTCAGCCTATGGGCTGCTCCCAGATTGGAATCCTGGAAACACCCATTGACACCTCAGGCCCCATTCTCCCTTAAATAAAATTCACCGATGCCACCTGGCCCTTGAGTGTCTCACCAGGACCGTCAGAAGGACAGTGTTCTTCCCTGTGACCCCCAGCACAGCCCTCAGCTCCCCCCATGCAGAAGGCTTCCCATCTCCCTCCCGCCTGGTGTCGGGGCTTCAGTCATGCTGGGCAAGGTGGTCACTTGCCAGGATTTTTAGCTCTTCCCTAAAGCACTGTCTCCCTCCTTCACCCTCTTTGGCTTTTTTCTTCCAAATTCAGTTCCTCTGTATGTTTCCTAAGGGGACTCAGTCTTCTCATTTATTCAGCTCCATGCTGGCTATATTAATGTGTGGTGTCTCTGTTTTAAATTTATCTTTTTTAGTTTTTCGCTGTGTCAGGTCTTTGTTGTGGCACTCAGAGTCTTTGTCGCATCATGCGCGCTTCAGTAGTTGCACCGGCTCAGTTGCTCCATGGCATGTGGGATGTTAGTTACCCAACCAGGGATTGAACCCACATCCTCTGCATTGCAAGGCAGATTCTTAATTGCTGGACCACCAGGAAAGCTCCTATTAATTAATGTTGTGTGTAGTGTTTAACCCCCCTCAACTGGAAACTGTCTTTGAGGGCAGATACTGTCTGTTACGTGAGGCTGAGTGGTGGCAAGAGCACTATTTTTGGAGCTACTTCTGACTTCCCAGTTGTAATAGTACCACTCAGTGTCCAGAAGACCTTAATTATCCTCTCTGAGCTCCACAGAGTCCCTGGGAAAAACTTGAGAGAAAACAAGTAAAACACTTAGCTCAGGGCCTGGCAGAGGCCAGGCGCCTGGTGTTCATTTCCCTCCCAGTCGCCCCGTCCTCCCACGTGTGTCTGTAATGACTGTGTGGTTAACGAGCATCCCAGATGTGTCAGAAGGACCTTTCCCCTTCCCACCCCCCCAGTATGCCTTCCTGGTGACGGCGGCTGTGCAGTTTGCTGGCGGGATCGTCATCTTCTTTGGACTCCTGGTGTCACCGGAAGAAATCGGTGAGAGAAGCTGCTTTACTACTCAGATCGTCTTGCTAACATGGGCAAAGAGAAACCCGAGGCTGAAACAGCCCGGATCTTTCTCCCTAGGAGAACTATGAGCTCCTTTCAGTGAATTAAAAGAGCATTCTTGCTGTTTGGTGTCCTGTCGACACCATGGCCTCGCCTGGCATAGCTGCAAATGTTTGAGGGAGTGAGGCTCACCTTTTTATAGATTCAGGGAAAACTCATCATTTGCAAATGAGGTTTTATAATGGAGACGTTGGATTGAAATTAGCGTGGATGGATTTTGAATTTCGCTTCTTGAGACAGATCTTTTTTTCTTCAGAAGAATAATTCATTGAAATACTTATCTGTGGTTAAATACAGATTGTACAGGCAGGACGTACAAATGAAACCACAGAAGCAGATAGATGTATGATTCTTCTATCTTTTGAGTCTTACTGAAGAGACACGTCAGTTTAATAGTACGTAATTAACGAGTTTTTCTGTATGTAAGAGAGATAGTGTGATATAGTTGAAAAAACATTGCTTTGAAGCCAGATAAAGGACAGTTTGAGTCCTGGGTTTGTTGCTCATTAGCTATGTGACCTTAATTGACCTTGGACTCTGAACCTTAGTAACTTTTTCTGTAAAATGCAAATAAAAATAGCATGGACCTCATAAGTAATGGTACATGCAAAGTACTTAGCACAGTGCCAGGCACCTGGAGGGCACCCTCTCAATGTGGGTGTCGCTGTTTTAGGTATCCCAGGTATCGAGACAGAAGAAAATTTTGAAGAAGACTCGCACAGGCCGTTAATTAATGGTGCTGAAAACGAAGATGAAGCTGAACCTAATTATTCAATCCAAGAAGGCAATACTGTGACCCAAGTCAAGGCAATAAGCTTCTACCAGGCTTGTTGCCTTCCTGGAGTTATAGCGGTAAGGACTGTTCAAATCTACCCACCGAAGCCAGGGAGATACCATAGCCTGGGTAGTAGCACTGCTGGGGATAAGGAACGTTGAAGCAGTTAGCTTCTCTTTGAGACTTTATTTCAGGGATATATGTCCTGAGGAATTGCGAATAGTGGCCCTCAGCTTGTTTCTGTATTGACACCACTTGAAATTATATCTGATACCCAGTGCGGGGGTTGGTACCTTTTCTGTGCAGAGCCAAATGTAAATGTTTTCAGTCCTGCCACAGCCACTCAGCTCAGTAGAGCAGAGGACCTGACCGGAAGTGGCCCGTGAGCTCCAATTTGCTGACCCTGATACTAGAGTTTGAGTAAGAAGGCAAAAATGGGTATTTTTGAACATATGCCTTTTGGCCTGTTGAAGTCTTATAGAATTATAAGTAGATCAGGAGGGGCTTGAGTGGTTCGTTAAGTCTGTCTTCTTTGCCCATATTCTTGCCATTCTAGGGAAAAAAATAGTTTGCCCTTCTGTAAAAGGCCAGAGCAGGATGCTCCACAGTATCCCTTCGTAGTGCATTCCAGTGTTTCCATAACCTCAACGATCAGGTTTTTTTCCTAACATCTAAACTGAGTCCATTCTGCCGCAGTTTTTCTGTCTTGGTGTTTCAGGCCTCTAGCGCAGGAGTGAAGGTAAGAGGCCTAGGTTATGTTGCCAGCTTACTCACTAAACCTCCGTGAGGTCTGTGGCATCACCCAGCTCCTCCCTGTGTCTCAGTTCCCCTTCCTGTGGATAGAAGGCCTACCAGTCCATCCTCCCTGGAGTCTGCAGTGCCGAGTTAGTGTGAATAAGCACCTTTTTAATTTTATTGTTTAATGGTGCTTTATGAATACAACCTCTCAGCTAGATTCAGTCTGCTGGTTGTCCTGTTTCATACTTAGCCACTCCCTTCTCCCTGCCCCAAGCTAAGAGAACTGACACTTAACCAACAGATAAAGTTTAAGCATGAGTTCAAATCGAAGAGTAAGTTCCCATAATTCTTCAACCAAAAGATGACGTGTCATACAGGGAAATGCATGTTCCCCGGGGGGCCTGTTCTTATGCTAATGATCAGTTATTTTTTACAGTAGTTATTAAAATATTCTGCTGGTAAGAGTTTAATTTCTGAGACAGGACTTAGATTTGTTGTGACTAAACATGGTACTCCCTTGCTATCCCTTTGTATTTCACAAGCTATTGTTCCCCGCCATGGGCAGGGTATAAAGGAAATCCAGTGAACTTAATCCCTTTGTCTTTGTGGCCAGCTGTCTGGACAAAATGCACTCGTGGTTGAGATTTGGCTCTCTAGGGGGTGGCCGTCCTGCCAGGAAAGCCCCTTTAAAACAAGTGATACCTAGGGAATAAGGGGCAGCTCCAGGGAGGAGAATATACTAGCCAGACACCCTTTGAAGTGAGTCTCTCGATTCCTCCCCCTTCTTCCTTTGATGCTGAATGTCAGGATTTCCTGGTAATAATGTGTTGAATATAGGTTTCTCAGCTCCACTGCCATGTTAAGGCAGCTCTCACTTACTCCTCAACCTAGAGCCACAAGGCCCGTGACAATCCTGTGCTTGCATTTTTGACTCAGAGCTTTCAGAAACTACCCTATGAAAGCAGTTTTCATGCTGATGCTTTTCTTAGACCTTTGGAACTAGAGTCCAGTCACGTTGCTTTGCATTGGTCGTCATATTAACTTCGAAGGAAGTAGAACCTGAAAGGTCTGGCTGCTTGCAATAAAAGCTGTGATGTTTACTGGAGTCGTTTGCTTATGGTTAGTGCTCCTCAGTGGCATGAATACCTTGTATCTTTATCTAAGTAAAGAAATGTGAGTCCATGCCCTGCCTTATAGTTCAAAACACCGGTTTACTTCTACCAGAGAGCTGAAAGGAGAAGAAAGTGGGGACAATTAGGGAGTAGTCCTCTGTGTTTTTAATCCCAAGGCTTATCGTACTGCCTTTCTAGACACTAAGTGGGGGGGGCGGGGAGAGAAGAGGAAGACTAGGACAAGTCAGGCAATGGGAATTTATAGGCACATTTAATTTTAAAATCAGGTACTGTTCGCCCCCAGCTCTTCCGTTTTGTTTTGCTGTTTAATTATATTAGAACGGTGGTTACGCTGTGCTGTTTGTTCCTTACTGACAGAGGGGTGTCTTCCTTATAGTACTCACTGGCCTACGCGTGCTTGAAGTTAGTGAATTACTCCTTCTTCTTCTGGTTGCCCTTTTATCTGAGTAACAACTTTGGATGGAAGGAGGCCGAAGCTGACCAGCTGTCCATCTGGTACGATGTCGGAGGAATTATAGGTATGGCCAATGAAGCATCTTTTCCTCTAGCAAGAGTGAGTCCCTAGTCAGATTTTATTGGGTTATGAAATCTGGCATCATTTAAAGTTTTATCACTTATTCCACAGCCATTTTTCCTAAACTGTCCTACTGGTAAATAGCCAAACTCTTTAAAAAAAAAAAAGTCCATAGAAAAGAAGACCCAGCCTGTGGCAGCCCTGTGATGTATAGAGCTCTTTTTTCTCAGCCCTTTGTTGCCGGATCAGTTCTTTTGTCCTGGGACGCACCAGGGTGTTGCTGTCTCTGATCTCTTTAAGTGTGAGCCTTTTGTACACTCCCAGGGATCGCTTAGCTCTAAAGCTAATTGTATGTCAGAGATCCAAGTTTTGTTCGTTTTACCTATCACCTGCAGCTGAAGAAGGGAAACATATTAGCTTAGTGTATTGACTGTCAGATCATAAAGGTAGGAATAATAGGGATTATTCTGTTTTGCAATTGCTTCCTTGTACACTGCAGACCTTAATAGTGACTTTTTGCTATAGCTGGAAGTGTAAACAAGGAAGTGGGAAACTTTAAAATCAGACAGACGTACGGAATACATGTTAGTGGGTACCACTTACATGGCTGTGGCAGAACCGTGGCAGCCTTTCTGTAATGTTTACATTTAGACATGTGGACAGACTAAACTGCCCTGAGCACATGAAAGCACAGGGTACCCTTAGGTGGTGTGCTGTTATTGTGTTTGAACTTGTGTGTCCCGTTCTTTTAAAGTTGATTTTATTTATTTATTATTTTTGGCTGTGCTGGGTCTTCGTTGCTGCCTGGTGTTTTTTCCTTCCCTCTGGTTGCAGAGATCAGGGGCTACTCTCTAGTTGGGATGTACAGACTTCTCCTTACTGTGGCTTCTCTGTTGCAGAGCACAGGCCCTAGGGCACGTGGGCTTCAGTAGTTGCAGCTTCCAGGCTGTAGAGCACAGACTCAGTAGTTGTGGCACATGGACTTAGTTGTTCCGTGGTATGTGGGATCCTCTCAGATCAGGGATCGAACCTGTGTCTCCTGAATTGGCAGGCAGGTTCTTCACCACTGAGTCATGAGGGAAGCCCCACAGCAGATTTTAATAGTGACTTTTTGCTATAGCTGAAAGTGTAAGCAAGGAAGTTGTTGTTTAGTCGCTCAGTTGTGTCTGACTCTTTGTGACCCCATGGACCGTAACCCGCCAGGCTCCTCTGTCTTCAGGATTCTCCAGGCAAGAATACTGGAGTGGGTTGCCATTTCCTTCTCCAGGAGATCTTTCCGGACCAGGGATTGCACCCACGCGTCCTGCATTGGCAGGCGGGTTCTGTACCACTGAGCCACCAAGGAGGCCCAAACAGGGAAGTGGGAATCTTCTAAACCAGATGGATATACAGAATGCATGATAGTGGGTACCACCTGCATGACTATGGCAGAACCTTGGTAGCCTTTCTTTACATTTAGAACTGTGGACAGACTAAACTGCCCTGAGCATATGAAAACACAGTGTATCCTTAGGTGATGTGCTGTTATTGTATTTGAACTTGTGTGCCCTCATTCTTAGACTCAGAGCCAAAGGTGAGGATGCTGCCTTTAGACTTGCACATACTTCTGTGTCCTGAGCATACTTCTGATGAGGGTGTACCAGATGTCCCAGTGCCCTGAGATTCCAAACAGGACTGTATCTGAATGTGACTGTTACTTCAAGGATCCACATCACTTCTTTTTTTTTTTTTTTAAGTGTTTATTTATTTATTTGGCTGCACTGGATCTTAGTTGCAGCACTTGAGATCTTCAGTCTTCATTGTGGTATTCCTGCTCTTTAGCTGCCACATGCAAACTCTTTAGTTGCGGCGTGTGGGATCTGGTTCCCTGACCAGGGATTGAATTCGGACTGCCTGCACTGGGAGTGGAGTCTTAGCCACTGGACTCCCAGGGAAGTCCCCCACATAAACTTTTTTTAAACATCTTGACCTATTAGTTTTTGCCAAACCATAATTGCTGCATTTAATTTTAGTGAATATTTATGTTCACCACTACTCATAACCTGTGACGCACAGAGTCTAATTAATTATCTTTCAAATAAAAAGCAGGGGGGGAAAAAAGGCAAGAAAAGACTTCACAGATGATTGGAGAAGGGAAAACAGCAAAGAACAGTGGGGGTGGATCTGATGATTTTTCCTGATTTCGGTGTCTGACTGGTGGTGTCTGTCCCCATCTGCCATCGTGTGAGTTGACAGGTGATCTTTCTAAAAGGAAATTACGGAGGAGATTTTTTTAGGAGAGTCAGCTTTCTTGTTGGATAGACCAGTGTTAGGATCCTGCTGGTGGGTGGAGGGTATGTGGTAAGCAAGAGTCAGGTAACTGGGCTAATTTCGAGGTGTTGATTGGGTTGCACTTCCTTGTGCTTGAAGGTGGAACGCTGCAAGGCTTCATCTCCGACATGTTACAGAAGAGAGCGCCGGTGTTAGCTCTCAGTCTGCTTCTGGCCATCGGGTCCCTGGTTGGATACAGTCGTGAGTATTTCCTTGCAGTTAAACTGTTTGCCTCATCTCTTAGGACTAAGGCATTTACTTGCTTCGAGTCAGTGATCAGCCCTGGGGAGGTGGTTGAGACCAGCCGCCAGGGCATAAATGGGATCTTTGTATTGTCCTGTAAACAGCGGTAAAAGTATCATTACGTAGTTTTATTTGCGTTGGGGAGGAAACTGGCATCTCTTGTGCTTTGTTGGTTTGTTTAAAAGCTTGCTTGGGAGTGTATATGCTTTGTCCAAGGGTAGGCTCCAGTGGTGCAGCATTAGAGCCAATAAAACAATAAAAGGGACAAGATTTCAAAAGAGGAAAGATGGTAATTAGTAGGTTTGGTATATGTCCCTTAAGATGCTGCTGAGATAGGAGTTTTCCTGTAGCTTTTAGAAGTCACAGTAGCTTGAGCACCAGCCAGAGGCAGACATTACAAATAAAAGTCGGGCGGGCGAGGTGGTGATGGAGCCGTATCTGCTTGCTATCTCTGGGAGTGATCTGTGAGGTCACGGGAATCCAGGCCTGTGTGTCCTGTTGGGTGGAGACACACGTACTGCACTCCTCACGTCATCATCCTGTGTCTCTGTCTTTCCTTGCAGGTTCTCCAAATGACAAGTCCATCAATGCGCTTCTGATGGCTGTCACAGGTACAGCCCTGTTCCTCTGTAAATAAAAAGGGGAAAAAGGAAATGGATTGCTCCTTCAAGCTGAGTTATTCTAAAGCCTTAATTATAGAAAACTCAGGTGGTAAAAGGAAAGATGCCTCCCCCAGATCCTGCTTCTCTGCTCTCACATGACCGCCCCAGTCTTGGTGTGGTAGAGTCAGTCCCTTAGAGATTTCCTCCGATTTTTGATCGTGGACCACACCGACTCATATCACTCCTGGAAGTGGTGTAGGAAGAATGCCACATTGGAAACCAATTCACCAACTTTGAAAAAAGTCCAGTGTAGCTGGTTTTTCCTCCTATGTTGGAATTGGTCAGTATTTCTTCCCTTGAACCCCAGATGAATCAGTTGAGTGCCATTAGGGACCATGTTAGATAAAAACTCTTATTATTCTTAAATTTGAGCTCATGGGATAGTTGAAGCTGCTGCTGCTCTGTGAGATGCTTGGCCCTGACCACGCTCAGTCCTGCGGCAGCCTCACTGAGAACAGTTGCAGATGGAACCCCTTGCACCGTTTAAATCACTTTTTCTCCTCTCTCTCTCTTTCTCAGTGTTTGGTCGAATTTGGGTTTTCAGATACTCTGACTCATCTCTGCCATAATAGAATTTGATAAATTAGTGCAGACAGTTGTCAGTGAATGCACACTTCACCAGATTAGAAAGGTCTGTGTTCACTGTTTTCTAGAGGAAAGTGGATGCTAACTAAGGTGTTACATCTTTGGAAGTTTCCATTTTTACAGGTGATTTCCCCCCTTCTTTCCATTTCTCTCCAACATAACCAATTATAGTATTGGGATTAGAGTTTACGTAATTCTCAATAGATTCCTAGTGCATTGTTATGAGTAGTGTCTTAGTAAGAACCTGTTCTGTTTCTGACATTAGGATTCTTTATTGGTGGACCTTCTAATATGATTAGCTCTGCTATTTCTGCGGACCTGGGACGTCAGGAGCTGATCCAAGGGAGCAGTGAGGCTTTGGCGACCGTCACTGGCATTGTTGATGGAACCGGGAGCATTGGAGCCGCGGTGGGCCAGGTGAGAGCACAGGGAGGGCTGGACAGGGAGTGTTCAGCGGTGGAAGGGTCTACCCCGCCTGCAGGGCCACGGTAGCTGGCGCTCTTATGCTGTAGTGCCCTGTACTAAAAGCCTTGGGTTCTCAGTGACCTAACACGGAAGGCCCCTCTACATTTGTCAGTTCCTCTCCACTTTTACCTGCAGATTCTTCCTGTCTAGAAAGAAGCGAACACTTTGTAAGACAGATCCTTCAGTCCCTGCTGCCCGCCGCCCCCTCTTCCAGCCTGAACTTGGCACTTCAGGGAAGCCAGGAGACACATGCTTCTCATTACCCCGCACTTGACACGCAGGCCCCAGCTCTCTCACCCACCAAAACACAGATGTACACACATTCTTCCCACAGATCCCCACCAGAAATTGCCACGGACCCTGCAGCTGCCCTGAGATGCTTTCTCTGCTTCCTACAACTGTGTCTCAAAAGACAGTTCATAAATGTCTTATATATCAGAATCAATCTGGGAATTCATTAAAGTACAGAACGCTTAGCTTACTGTGGGCTCACTGAATGAGGGCCTGGGGATCTGTATTTCAACAAGCCATCCTGGCGAGTCTTGTGCACTCTCAAGTTTGAGATCTTCTAGGCTCAGAGTGGCCTACTGTAGGTAGTCAGAACTGTGGTCTCTCTTTTTTTGGCCACTCTGCACAGCGTGTGGGATCTTAGTTCCCCAACTGGGCGTCGAACCTGCACCCCCTACATTGGAAGTGTGGAGTCTTAGCCACAGGACCACCAGGGAAGTCCTTGTCAGAACCATTCAAATTGATCTTTCTTGCTTACATTCAGCTTCAGAAAGGCATTGTTTCTCTGGGATAGTCATGAGTCGTGCCTCTCCTGGGGGTATACCACTCTCAGTCATTGAATGCTTATTTTGTAAAATGTAGATTTGAGAATCAACTGCGTGGATAAAATATTTGAAACTTTGGCAGTGATGTGATGTTTAATGGGGAAATAAAATATGGGCAAAACCTCAGAGGATGCCCAGTCGTCACAGAAACAAGAAGCCAGAATTTGAGGGGTGGGGGTGTTACTCAGATCGTAAATGTAGAGCAGTCAGGAGAAAGAGAATGGAAGGAAAAAGGCTTGTAGTTTTGACACTGAGGTCATTAGATGGCCTTGAAGATTGATGCTTTGCTCGCTTAATGGGGGTGGATCACTGGTATTTGATCGTGAGTGGTTAATACAAGAGCAGATGTTGCTGGAGATTGTTGTTGTTTAGTTGCTCAGTCGTGTCCAGCTCTTTTGTGACTTTGTGGACCCACCAGGCTCCTCTGTCCATTGGATGTCCTAGGCAAAAATACCGGGGCGGGTTGCCATTTCCTCCTCCAGGGGATCCTCCCAACCCAGGGATCAAACCCGCATCTCTTCCACTGGCAGGTGGATTCTTTACCACTGAGCCACCTGGGAAGCCCGTTGCAGGAGATACACCAACTTAATGCACATCTCTCCCTGGTCATACAGTACATATTTATTTGTTAATGTTTGTCTCTCCCACTGTAAGATGAGCTTCTTGAGGGCAGTGTTTTGTTTTGTGTTTTGCTGTCAGCCCTGTCCTAGGAAGGGTGCCTAGCACATGTGAAACATTCAGGTACTTGTTGAATGGTTGTAGAAAGAATGATTTATAGGATCAGGGTGTTAGCTTATTTGATTATGAAACTAAAGGGAAAAAAGAAAACTTAGCAAAGGTAAGAGAACTTTGTTTTTTTGCCATGCTCTGGAGTAGAAACTAAAAAATGCTATTGGCCACCTGTTCAGATGTCTTCATATAAAAGGTATTGGGCATCCTTTTCTGAAATGACTGTATTTTACGTTTTCCTTCTTAGCTAATGTTTACTTCATTAATCAGATGGATGGACTGTAATTAGCATTTCAAGGAGTTTCTTTTTAATTAGAATTCCTGCCAGTCTTAAGATCCCTAACTAGGAACTTGAGGGGTCAGTATTAGACTGACTTTCGTGGTTTTAGAAGCAGAATCGGGAGTAAATCATTGTTCGCTTTACTCATTCCCCTGGCGTGTTGATTTTTGAATGATTTCTTACTGTTTGAGGTATAAAACCCCAAACTTGATGACTTAATATTAAAAACTTCGGACTCCCCCGGGTGGTCCAGTGGTTAAGACTCCTCACTGAAACAGCACGGGTGCAGGTTCGGTACCTGGTCAGAGAACCGAGATCCCACATGCCGCACAGTGTGGCCAAAACAAAAACAACAGTTCTGTAAACTTGGCCCCTAGCACTTGCCTAATTCACTTGAATAGCTTTGTTCTCCCACCCTTGCCTTGACTTCCCAAGAAAAATACTGCTTTCTCCCCCCGGTTTCCACAGCAGTTGGTGCACACCTGCAGTAGAACACTTGCCACAGTACTTCACACTGACTGGTTGATGGATCCCCTGTATCAGACTCTGCCTTCCTCTTTGCGTTCCCAATGCTTGATATGGTTTTGACACACAACAGGGGCTCAGTAGGTTAAACTGCAGTGTTTTCCCAAGAGAGATGAGAACAAATGTCCACATAAACATTTTTACACAAATGTATTTCACAGCAAATGATTATTTATAATAGCTAAGAACTAGGAACATCCTTATGTCCATCAACTGATGAATGGATAAGTAAAATATGATATATTCATATAATGGAGTATTATTTGGCAGTTCAAGAGGAATGAAGGTTCGACAGATGCTACAGTATGGATGAACTTCAACTCTATTATGCTAAGTAAAAGGAGCCAGTCACCAAAGACCACCTATTTATGTGATTTCATTCATATGAGATACCCGGAATAGGCAATCTATAGAGAAAGAAATTAGACTAGTGGTTGCTTTAGGTTGGGTGGGTCTGGGGAGTGACTCCTAATGGGTTTCTCTTGGGGTGATGAAAATGGTCTAAACTTAGATTATGGTGATAGTTGCACAACTCTGTAAGTATACTAAAATCCATTGAGTGATACAAGCTTTAGTGTTATGTAAGTTATATGTCAGTAAAGCTATTTAAAAGATAAAGCAGCATTCAGAGAGTTTGGAGGGCCACTATGCTTCCTTTAATGGGTGATTACACCTCTGCTTTTTTGTTTTCCATGAGGCCATCCAGGCTAAATCACTCAGTTGTTGTCCTTTAATTTCTCCCACTTAAAATTTTTACTAATAATGTGACCAAAGAACATGAGTTAAATGATCATGTCGGTGGTCAGCTGAGTTTTGAGAAGGGTACCAAGACCACTCATTGGGGAAAGAGTGGTTTCTTCACCAAAAGGTGCTGGGAAAGCTGAATGTACACATTGCAAAATGATGAATTTGGACCCTTACCTTACACTATGTACAAGAATTAACTCAAAATGGATCGCATACCTAACTTTAAGAGCTAAAATTAATAAAACCCTTAGAAGAAAACATAGGGACGACTCCTTGTGACAGATGTGTACCAATGGTCAATGAACCCCTGAAAAGATTCTCAGCATCCTTAGTCTCTTAGGAAATGCAAAGGAAAAACATGAACTACCACTTCACACCTAATTAGGATGTCTGTAATTAAAGCAAAGTAGAACAAAGTAGTAAGTACTGGTGAGGATGTGGAGAAATGCCATACAGTGCTGGTAGGAATGTCAAACCACACAGCTGTTGTAGAAAATGCTATCATGGTTCCTCAGAAAGGTAAACATTATCATATGACCCAGCAGCTCCACTCCTAGGTATGCTGTACTCCAAAGACTTGAAGACACTTTCAGTTATTTGTTTGCCATTGTTCATTGCAGCATTCTTCATAATAGCCACGAGGTGGAAACAGCTAAAATGTGCATGGATAGATGAATAGATAAACAAAATGTGGTATATCTATGCAGTGGAATATTATTCAGCCATAAAGAAGGAGTGGAGTTCTGATGTGTGCTACACATGAATGAACCTTAACAGCATTGTGCTAAGTGAAATCAGCTATGCACAAAAGGACAAATATTGGGTGATTCTACTTAACACAAAATATCTAGAATGGGCAAATTCATAGGAATAGAAAGCAGATTAGAGTTTGTCAGGGGCTGAGGAGACGGGCTATGGAGAGTTCTTGGGGAGAGTTCATAGGTGCAGAGTTTCTGTTTGGGGTGATGAAAAAGTTTGAAAATAGGTAGTGGTGATGGTTGTGCAAAGTCATGAATGTATTTGGTGCTGCTGAGTTGTATGTACAACAAAAGATTGCTAAAATGGCAAGTTGTATGTTATATGTATTTTGCCATTATTTTAAAGAAAGGAAATGGGTTAAAAGCTATTGGATACTTTTTAGTAATTGAAAATAAAAGAAAATGCTGTAGAGTGTCGAAGTCATGCAGTAATCCTGTGAGCAAATAGTGTAATTGGAAAATGAGTGGTATACTTAAAAGACGAACTATTTTTAAAAGCATCAGTTATAGTACCTTTCACTGGAAGAAGGGATGATTAAACGGAAGTGGCTTGAGGCTGTTCATTATTTTCTCTTAATAGCAAAGTGAAAAAAATATAGACCTCTTAGACTTAGGCCTTCCGTTCCATTTTTTATTTGGATTCTGCCCGCTTACCAAACGACGGCTGTCAGTAAAAAAGCTTAACTAGAAGCACGTATATGCAGGAGCTCTGCAAACTGCAAAACATTTTACACACCCTGACTCCCTTCTCATTTTCTAGAAGAGCCATGTTTCATCGGCTTTTTAGCTACTTCATTTTATTAATTTATAAAGGATTGTATTGTGATTTCTTTTTCTCCCTTTTAGTATTTAGTGTCTTTGATCCAAGACAACCTGGGATGGATGTGGGTTTTCTACTTTTTCATTCTTATGGTAAGTATGTGCCCTTTTTTTTTTTTTTCAAACTAGTAGTTGTTTTTCCTTAAGAGTTACGTATTTATTTTATTATTTATCTTTGGCTGTGCTGGGTCTTTGTTGCTGCCTGGGCTTTTCTTTAGTTGAGGCAAGCAGGAGCTCCTCTGTGTTGTGGTGCGTGGGCATCTCATTGCAGTGGCTTCTCTTGTTGCAGAGCACAAGCTCAATAGTTCTGATGCCCAGTCTTTTTGCTCTGCAGCATGTGGGATCCCAGCTCAGGGATCGAACCCGTGTCTGCTCTACTAGCAGGCGAACTAGTCCACCAGAGAAGCCTTTAGCTAGTAGTTTTTAAATTAAATTAGTTCAAAACATTTACTTAAATCACTTTTTTTTTAAAACGTGCAAAGTAGTCTTTTTTTGCTGTTGAATTAATTGGCTTAAAGTAAATGGCATATATTTGAGATATAAAATTCGGAAAGATTTAACATGTGTCCGTACACATCTGTGAAACCATTATCCGGATCAGGGCAGGAAGTGTCCATCACTCCCAAAAGTTTCCCCACAGCCCCTGTGTCATGCCTGTGTCCCACCTCTCTCCACCATCCCACCTCTCTCCACCAGGTAAGTGCTGGTCCACTTTTCTGTTGCTATAGACTAGTTTGCATTTTCTTGAGTTTCATATACATGGAATCATACACTCTGTATTTTTGTCGGCTTCTTGCAGTCAGCATAATTATTTTAAATTCATTCCTGTTGCATGTGTCAATAGTTCATTTCTTCTTACGGTTAAATCACTTCTTAAGCCAGCAACATTGCTGACTGCTTTTAAAGATTCTTTTGTGAAAAGTAACGTCTTACTATTCTAAAAGACACATTCATTTCTCAAGGAAGAAAAGGGCTGTTACATTTGCCCTTGACCTGAGTCTAATGAGTATTGTCATTCATGATTCCAGAAAAAATGGTGAGAGACTTACATCCCCAGCTGTTAATCAGGGTACTCTTCCAGGGTACTTTCTGTCACTAAATATAATTTGGGAATTCTGAAGGAAATGTGTATGCCAAACCACGTAGGGTTAAAAAAGAAGCATTGCTATAATTAACACTGTGGCGTGCAAGTTCTAAAATGAACCTTGAGTCTCTTGAGAAAATATCTGTTGCGCCTTAGATATTCTTGGCTGGAACTCTGTATTTTCTGGGAAACAGCCAATACAGAATAAGGCCTTGTGCTTTTAAAACATTGCTTTCTGTTGAATAAGTACGTGACGTGTTCTTACCACGTTATTGAGAGACAGTGCTCGAGACCGGTCCACTTGTGAGTCTGGCGACAGCTTCGTGCACCAGAGGATGTATTCAGTATCCTTTCCCTCAGTTGAGAGCATCCTAATTGGAGGCAGCCTCCAATGCCCAAGTCCAGACACTGTCCTCCAGCCTCGTCCAAGGGGCCTTGGAGACAGCTCAGCACCTGGAATCCCCTGGAGCGGCCTTAAGGCTTATGTTCTCTGCTATCACAAAGGATGCTGCCGTTAGCTTCACTGGTTTCTGGCTCCTAAAGGCTGGGGCCTATAACTCTGTGTTCCACTTCTGATATGTGCCCTAAGCACAGGGAGATATCTCCTGATGTACCTGCTGGTCTAATCATACCAGAAATTGTCATAGAAAACTGAATCTATTAGAAGAAACACTGTTTGAAATCTGAGCTCCAGTATCAATTCTCTGCTCTACTTATAGCAAATTATTTCATTAGGTTCTTTTTTTGAGGAGACTGTAATGTTACATTAAGTATTTTGTTACAGTAACTGTAATTTTCAAAATCATTTTCTATTTCATTAAAGATTAAGAGTTATCTTTGTACAGAGTCAAAAAGAATGTAGTCCAAATTCATTATTATGTTCAAACCATGATGCACTAACAGAATTAAATTATCACTGCACATTTAATGCTCTTTTTCTCTTCACAGACAAGTTGCACAGTTCTGTTTATTTCACCATTAATAGTGAGGGAAACATGCTCTCTTATGCAAAGACAACAAACTCGCGTATTGAGTGAGTGACTGGTGCCCACAAAAGAACATCAGGACTCTTACTTCTTTTAATTCACCCTATTTGGGGTTTGTCTTAAGAACTCCAACATAACCTCAGATTGTCAGGCCTCTTTAAGCAGTGTCAGCCGCCGGAGATGCTGACCAGAGCGAAGGCTGGGTTGTTTTTTCTACACTACAGGAATTAATGATTTTTATTTATCAACATTGTTCCATGAATGTACCGAATGGCCTGTGAATCTGCCAGCAACCCTGTTGGCCTGTGGAGGTTCATCCCTTTAACCATAAATGCTTTATTGAACTTGGACCCTTGTTCTCCAGCCGGGAAAGCTGAGTGACCACGAGGCAGTCGTGCCTGGTTTGTAGCAATGACACACTCCACGAATAGAAAGGATCGTTGCATTTTGCTTTGGTCAGGAGTTTACAGAGAGCAGGTCATCTCTGAAGCATCACATCCTGGTACAGCACTCCAGCTGGGTCCAGCCTAAGCCTGTCTTGGACAGAGAATCCCTTAGTTAAACTCTCGTGGGGAAAAAATCACACTACGTGCTGAGTGGCTCAGTTACTTTGTGTCTGCTCTGAAGTCGATCAGCTCCGGAAGCAGAAATATCTTCCAGTGATTGTCAGCTGTACTCCTCCATCTTCATTCAGAATTACTTTCAACTCCTGGACGTCTTTTGTCTTCCTGTCAAGGACCATGAGGTACCTCAGTTGTGAACATTCCAGGATGTAATTTATAACCGAAGTACTCAACCCCAGGCTTGTTCTCTGGGAACTTTTTAGGATCCACTAGGAAGCCAGTCAGCTTAGTCCTATTTTCAGAGGCTCGGTCTCTGTCATAACCGGGTTCCTTGCGTTACCTCAGCAGAAGACTAGAATTAGAGAAAAAGGAAAGACCTTTTGGCCTTCTATGCATTAAGTATGTGACATTGAATCACAGTGGATTACTAGGGCCTGAAAGGTATCTAGATATCTATTCTTTAGATGTTTGTAGAATATACATCTTCAAGGCTGTGAATTCTATACTAATTATCAATATTTTAAGGTCATCCTGTATATATATTTTAAATTATGAAAGTGAGCAGGCGAAAAATGTGCAATTTTGAGGGCTGCCTAATTTACGTGGAGTTAGGGGAAAGTTTTCAGCCTCTTGCTTTATACTCTCAAATGTGTGTTTATGAGCTTGTTAATGTTATTTAATCAAGCAGACTTCCAGTCAGTTAAGTGCTCATTACTGACAAAAAGGGAAACTTTTGAAACACAGAAAGGGAAAATAAACTGACTTTTATAATAAATATCTGTCTGTCTGGTTATTTTCTTTATACTCTGAGCTCCGCGTTGTAGAATGTGACTCACGCCTGGAGATTTCCTGCTCCTGAGTGTTCCTGCCGACCGTCCCCTGACCCCGCCGGGCTGCCGGATTGCACAGCTGTATGTCTGCTGCGTTCTGAAAAAGCCTCCCCTCCTTCGTGCAGGACTGTGCAGAGTCTGGATGAGTGGCCCGGTTGTAGTTTAAGAATCGTCTGTGGATGAAGCCCATTTTGGTTATTTAGCCTCTTGGTGACTTTTGGCTGAGAGACTTTCCTCTCCCGCGCCACGTAATCAGTGTGGTCACACCTTCGTACCCTGACACCAACCATTGTTTCCTTGCCCCAGTTTAAACTTAGCTGGACGAGTGTTCCTCTGACCTCTCTGTGGCCCCCAAGCTGTACCTGCAATGAAATTATAAATAAAATAACTCCTTGGCCTTGAGTGAATTATATCTTGTACTACGGGTAGATTGCCTGTTGTTCTGGTTCTGGCAGTCTGCATACGGATTAGCTTTAAAGAACTCATAAGAACTGACCTCACGTTCTTACTGTTTTTCCCTTGAAGAAAGGGCCATCATGATGGCTAGTCTGGAAAAGCATTCTCTGACACCTTGATCTCTGATAGAATGCTCCTGCCTGCCTTTTCTTGTTATGTGTTACGTGTTTTCTTTTCTCCTCCTGTGCCTACTAAGTCGCTTCCGTCGTGTCCGACTTTTTTGTGACCCCATGGACTGTAGCCCACCAGGCTGCTCTATCCATGAGATTCTCCAAGCAAGAATACTGGAGTGGGTTGCCATTTCCTCCTCCAGGAGATCTTCCCAAGGATCAAACACACACTTACATCACCTGCACTGGCAAGCGGGTTTTTTGCCACTGGTGCCACCTGGGAAGCCCTTTCTCCTTCCTTGTCTTTTCAAAGGGAGAAGGGCCCCTCTCCACTCTGGTTTATTCTAATCTTGGCTGCTTCCTGGAGGATGGTCCCCACAGTCAACACTCACACGGAAGTGTCTTGAGGGCCTGCCCCTTTGTGTGTTGTGATGTTCAGCAAGACGGAGGGTACAAGATGTTCTTGTTCACTCCTTCCCTCTCCTTGTCAACCTTCGACGTCCTCCCATCTCCCACATAGGTAGCTGACGCAGCCCTTTCTTATCCCGACTAGTTCTTCTGACTTATGTCCTATTTTCCTTTTCAAGACCAAGTCCTTTGAGTTAACAGATGGTAGCTGCTGCCTTCCTGGCGGTTGTACTTCCTCCTCAACTAGGGAGCTAACTGTATTTCCATTCATCCAAGACAGCCCTGGTTTATGTCTGATGCTCTGACATAATTATCATGTCATAATTGTAGCACCTCTCTCTGCTCTCCCAAGTGTTCTAGTTTGGATATCTTACCCTTAACCTCTGACCTTTTTTCTGTATCACTACAGAAACTGCAACGGAATGTCATAGAACTTAGCAGTCTTTTTTTTCTCATTCCTTTCTTAATCCTCCTCTTAAACTTAACACCGGTAACCCCTTCATCTTCTCCAGCACTTTTTTTTCCTTTGGCTTCTATGGCATTTCAATGTATTGAATCTCCTTACCTCCTGTTTTTTTTACTGGGTTCTCTTCTCTGCTCATCCTCTGCTAGTTTCTACAATAGGGGTCACCAGCTTTCCCAGAGAACTGTTCTTAGAACCGAACAATAGCTCTGTTAAGTCCTAAAGAGAGGTATGGCACCTGTTTACATAATACTATCTGGTGTTTAGTTAAGAGCAAGTCTCAAGGGAAGTGAACTCAACTTATGTAGCCTCAATCCCCATCCTGTCCCCACCCAGACCACACTGCCAATTGCTGTCATGAATGGTTTTCAAATTTCCCTAAGTCAGAAGCCCGTCTGAGAATCCAAAACCCATGTACCCTCTCCCCAGATCAAAATGCACTTATAAATAAACATTCAAGATTTGTTACAAGGGGGCTTCCCTGGTGGCTCAGTGGTAAACAATCTGCCTGCCAATGCAGGAGACTCAAGTTCAATCCCTGATCCAGGAAGATCTCACATGCTGTGGAGTGACTAAGCCCATGCGCCACAACTATTGAGCCTGTGCTCTAGAGCTGCGACTACAGAAGCCCCTGAGCCCTAGAGCCTGTGCTTTACAACTGGAGAAAAGCCCTCACAGTGACAAAGACCCAGGACAGCCAAGGATAATAAATTAACTAAAGACGAGAAAAAAAGATTTATTACAGAGTGTTCATGGACCAAAACTTGAAGCCTATCCTTGGACCACAAAGTTAGAAACCTTGGTTGAGAGAATCGGGTGCCCAGCAGGGTCAGTGGATGGTCAGCAGAGAATCGGGTTGAGAGAATCTGTTTGCCTGAGTTTTCCCACAGCCCAGCTTCTGTCTGTTTCTTTACTGAATCTCCCATTCCCCCTCTACACGAACTTGCTACAGAATCAGACTGATCATCTTAACTGTTGTTTAGTTGCTAAGTTGTGTCTGGCTCTTTTGTGACCCCACGGACTGGGGCCTGCCAGGCTCCTCTGTCCATGGGATTTCCCAGGCAAGAATACTGGAGTGGGTTGCCATTTCCTTCTCCAGGGGATTTTCCCAACCCAGGGATCGAACCTGTGTCTCCTGGATTGGCAGGCAGATTCTTTACTGCTGAGCTACCGGGAAAGCCCAGTCATCTTATTCAGTTCAGTTCAGTTCAGTTGCTCAGTCGTGTCCAACTCTTTGCGACCCCATGAATCACAGCACACCAGGCCTCCCTGTCCATCGCCAACTCCTGGAGTTTACCCAAACTCATGTCCATCGAGTTGGTGATGATTACTTGGCTACAAATAGCAGTATTTATGTCTGTTTTTTTTTTTTTTTTTTTTTTTTTTTTTAAGGAAGTACCAGTTTTTTGGTTTGGTTTTTAGATGAAAAAAAGCTTAATTGTGATGTAACACATCACATACATGTAACATAAAATATATGCTTTTAACCATTTTAACTGTACAGTTCAGTAGTTAAGTACTGATATACTCACACTGTAGTGCTTTCCTTCTTGTGTTGATTCACACTTTCCATAATACCTCTTTTTAACTCTCTGCTTTCTGAGTCTTACTTTTTCTTCAAGTCTTGGCCAAGCATCATGTGGCCCATGAACAGCTTCCCGGCCAGCCTTACTAGCGTCCACTGTCTCGCCTTTTTTTGGTAGTGATCGTAAGATTACATATTTGGTGCTTAGCTGCTTCTGTGTTACCTATTTTTATATCTAACTCTCCAAGGAGATTATTGGCCATTTTCTCCAATGCCTAGTTCCTCGCATGGTTGGTGCTGAGTAAATGTTGATCATGTTGGGAAAGGTTGAAGGAAGATGAGAGCAGAGAGGGAATCTAGTGGGTGTGTCCTCCTGACCCTGCACCTTGCCCTTCCTCTTGCTTTAACTAGGACACCGCTTCCTGCAGTGAATGGCCAGTTATTTAAACTGAAGTATAGTTGATTTACAATGTTGTACTAGTTTCAGGTGTACAGCAAAATGATTCAGTTTTATATATGTGTGTGTGTGTGTGTGTGTATCCCTTTTCAGATATTTTTCCTTTATAGGTTGTTAGAAAATATCGAGTAGACTTCCCTGTGCTATCCCGAGTGTCTGTTTTATATATAGTTCTGTGTCTGTGTTAATCTCCATGGAGCTTTTCCTGTTTACCCTCTTCTAATGCTCTTTCCTTCCTTTGAACTTCTTGAGCCATTACAGGTAGACTATGAAGTCTGCCCGGGCTGAGTGGTTTTACTGCCTTATTTTATTCTCTGGTTGTTTCTGGTTAAGTTGTCGTTTCCTCAATTACATTGTGAACATGAAGGAGTCAACTCCATGTCCAAGGTTGCAGCAGCTGTTTAATCAAGACAGCTGGTTTACCTTCCCATGTGGCCTCTGTACTTTCAGATTCAGGCTCATCTTCCGTGTGTGTGTGGGTGTGTGCGCGTGTGCGTGCGCGTGTGCTTAGTCACTGTCGTGTCTGCCTCTGTGGACTGTAGCCTGCCAGACTCCTTTGTCCCTGGGATTCTCTAGGCAAGAATACTGGAGTGGGTAGCTGTTCCCTTCTCCAGGGAATCTTCCCGACACAGGGATCAAAACCTGGTCTCCTGCACTGCAGGCAGATTCTTTACTGTCTGAGCCACCAGGGAAGCCCCATCTTGCTTTTGCTTTTCTATAAATGCCCCGATCATTTCCCGTGACCAAGTTTGTTTTGGCATATATCCAGAATAAATCAGATTCTGTATGAAATTTTATATATGTGAACACAGATAATACAAATTAATTGTTATATATGTGTTATAGGTAATTCTAGGTGACTATATGTGTATATATATATAAAACTATGTGTTACATTTAACTGCACACACACACATAACTATATACAAATGTATGTGTACATCAAGTCTAATATTTGAAAGGGTATTCTGTACTTAAGCCCAAGGGATGTGGTCTTCCCACCATCACCAGAACAATGCTTCACGTGTGTACACCTCTTGTATTTGTTTATTTTAAGCTTCTCATCTTCCTGGCCTCATTTTCTTCCTCCTTCCCTCCTTGCCTTCCTTCCTTCACACGACTTTTACAAGTGCCGTCCTATCCATCGCTGTGTCTTACCCCCACCGCCTCTGTGATGTAGGAGGACCCGTGATGGATCTGGTCCTCAGATTGGAGAGCTAAGACTCTGAGAAACTCACGGGTGTGCCCGGGGACACACATCTAGTGCCCGACAGCAGGGCTGACTCAGAACCCAGGTCTTCTGACATCAGTGTTGGTCTCTGTGATGCCGCGCATCCTCTTCTCGTTTGACTCGAAGCTTGTCCTAGGCTTCCTTCCAACTTATAAGCTGTGCGAAAGCTCTCGTCCTCCGAGCGCCAGAGTCCCACAGGTGAGAGGCCGGCCAGATGCTGTGAAGCTTTGTCTTAAAACCGCCTTCTGCCTCGCTCCTGCTGCTGGGCTGAGTGCCCCCCTGTGCCCTGCTCAGCAACATCCTCTGCTCCAAGTTTGCCTTTTTAAGGGGCATCTCTTCCCTCTTTCCTGGTCCTTCCGCCTGAGGCTCGGGACAATCTCCCGTCCGACAAACTCGAGTCTTCCCTCCTCTCGGCCCTGGAATCGTTGGAGGTGATGATGTCACGTGCCCACCTGAGCCAGCTCTGCTCCTTCCTCTTGACCACGGTCACTACTCTTACCCTTCTTGTTCTTTATTCGTGGCCAAGTTGCATAGCTTGTGGGATCTTTGTTCCCCAACCAGGAATTAAACTGGGTCCTGGCAGTGAAAACTCTTGAGTCCTAACCATTGGACTGCCAGGGAGTTCCCTTACTCGTCTTTCTTTTTTTAGGATTATTTATTTGTAGCTTTGCTGGGTCTTCGTTACTGCGTGGGATTTTCTCTGGTTGCAGCAGCGGGGTCTACTCTAACTGTGGCGCATAGGCTTCTCATTGCGGTGGCTTCTCTCGTTGGAGAGCGTGGGCTCTGGAGCTCAGGCTCGGTAGTTGTGGTGCCTGGGCTTAGTTGCTCTGCAGCACGTGGGATCTTCCTGGATCAGGGATCGAGCCTGCATCTCCTGCACTGGCAGGCAGATTCTTTACCACTGACCCACCAGGGAAGCCCCCCTTACCCTTCTTTCTAATGAATGTTTAACTCACTTTGAAAATCGGTCTTGCCTCTAAAGTGCCATGAGTCAGCTTTTTCTCATCTGCCACTGCCCTCTGATTAAAGAAATAACCTATTTTTTCCCTTTTGTCCTTTCAGAAATTAGATAACAAATAACAAAATCATTAACCGTTTTAAGTCCCCTCGAATCTCAAGGAAGTTGTCATAACTTCATCATCAGTGAAATACTGATAAAAATGCCACCCCTTTGGATGAAAATGTTGTGGATTGTATAGGATAACTGAATTTAGGTAAAGCCTTTCATCTGAGCACTTCTAAGGCCCTCAGCTTGTTTAACAGTTATCATCATGCCCCAAAGAGTGACATCAGGATACACAGTTCATGATTGTATGTGTGTATGTGCACGTTTGCTTATTTACTTAGAATTTTGTTTGTTTGCCTAGGCTCACCATAGAGAGTTTCAGGAACCTAACTTGCTGTGGGTTTCATTAAAAAAAAATAATACCTAAGGAGTAGCATACAAACTTGCCTTTGTTGCATGGGATGAAGATGTTAATGAGGTTACAAAAGGCAGAAAGACTGCTGTGGAGCCAGGAGGTTAGGGCTGGGGGAGGAAGGAGCAGTGACTGAAGTAGAGGCAGCAGGTAGACTCTTCCCCAAATGCCCCCATGTGTGAGAGAGGTTTCGTCCTTGTTTGCATTACTAGGTCGGTTTTCCTAAAGATGATTCTGTGAACAAGGTCTTGGAGAGAAGATAATTTATGAGAACTTTCAAAATTCAAAACAAGCCTAAGGTCCCTAATTAAGACCAAAGCTCCCGCTCCTGGTCTCTGCAGTCACTCTGAGGCTGTTGAAACAGCATCTGGATAAAGGGATGGGTTACTTAAGAGCCTTTTAGAGAAAAGCCTAGCAAGATTTTTTTTTTTTTTTGGCCATCTTAGTTCCCCGACCAGGGGTTGAACCTATCTGCTTGCAGTGGAAGCACGGAGTCTTAACCACTTGACCACCAGGGAAGTCCCAAAAAACATTAGCAAGAGTGGCCCATGTGGATGACCAGCGCTGGCCCCCTTCCTGCTTCTGTCTGCTGTTTGGCTTTGGCACAGCACCTCACTTCATGCTGCAGGATCTAACTAATAAGGCGATTTATGAAAATGAGCATTTATATTTTCCTCTTTCTACTCCCCAACCCCCCAAAGAAACTGTTCTTTGCTCTGGGGCTCCTTTCCTCGTCTCAGTTGCTCACACCTCTGGCCTCAGCAGGGGGAGACAAAGTTCCAAAGACCCTGCCCACTGCACTTGTCAGAGTGGCATGGGTGTTTCGTTTCATTATTACTTTACATCCATTGGCTTTGAAACCCTCCTGGCTAGTCATTCTCTCAGAAGTTCTCGGTCCACCCACCCGCCCCCCATCCCTGCCCCACTGGCCTCTTATCACAACTGGCGACACAGCCTGCCTGTTTCATTGAAAAATCAGGACTGTCTAGAGTTTCTGTACTTGGGCAAGTCTCTGTTCTGCACAGAAACTGAGGCCTTAACGTCACTCTAAATTCCACTCCTTTTGATTACCTTCTCTCCATCTTTTTTTTCCCCCTAGTTTTTCAGTTCCCTGGGCCTCTCAGGTGAGACTCTCACCCTTGCTTTCCACATCAGTTCTCTGGATGGATGCTCTACCCATGCGCCCCCCAGCCAGGCTCTCCCACATGAGGCCTTTCATTGTGGGAGTGCTCTCGTTAGAAAATGAGTTCTTCTGAGCGAAAATCTTAACAGTTTCTTCCAATGGTCCTAATTCTCCCTTCCAAAGCAACAATGAAATTAAATTCAAGCCATGAAATTAAAAGACACTTGCTGTTTGGAAGAAAAGCTATGACCAACCTAGACAGCATATTAAAAACCAGAGACATTATTTTGCTGACAAAGGTCCATCTAGTCAAAACTATCATTTTTCCAGTAGTCATGTATGGATGTGAGAGTTGGGCTATAAAGAAAGCTGAGTGGCAAAGAATTGAAGCTTTTGAAGTGTGGTGTTGGAGAACTCTTGAGAGTCCCTTGGACTGCAAGGAGGTCCAACCAGTCCATCCTAAAGGAAATCAGTCCTGAATATTCATTGGAAGGACTGATGTTGAAGCTGAAACTGCAATACTTTGGCCACCTGATGTGAAAAACTGACTCATTGGAAAAGACCCTGATGCTAGGAAAGATTGAAGGCAGGAGGAGAAGGGGATGACAGAGGATGAGATGGTTGGATGGCATCACTGACTCAATGGACATGAGTTTGAGTAAACTGCGGGAGTTGGTGATGGACAGGGAGGCCTGGCTTGCTGCAGTCCATGGGGTTGCAAGGAGTCGGACACAACTGAGCGACTGAACTGAGAGCAAGACAGGTCTATATTTTCCCCTGGTGTATTGAAGACAACTTCCATCCTTCCCTTTCAGCTTTTTATGCTTCTAATCTTAAATCTTTATTGAAGCTATTCTCCCTGCCGTTGCTTCCTGATCAAAGCTGACCATCTTCATTCTCTACGTTTGATGTTGTAACTACCTTCTTAGTCTTTGAATTCTGTTTCTCTCCATTTTGATTTCCCCCTTTTCTTCCTAATTCTCAATCCTAAGAGAACTCTCCAGACAAAACTGTTTAATCTTCTGTGTTCCAGACACTCTTGTTCATAGTCTATTTTTAGTTTTGTCATCACCTGTCTGCAAAGCTCTAGAAAGTCAGGACTACCTTCTCATCATTTTGAAAAATCCTCTCCTACAGTGCAAGGCACATGGGAGGTAGAACTTAAATGTTTAATTTTCTCTGTGCTTGTTCTGGTACTTTTACACGGTTCACTTTTTCATATTTTCCTAAAACCTCCCGATGACTACCAGATTTTTCTCTCTAGCTGCTATTTGTTATTCATTTTCCAGTCTTAAACTGCCTGGTGATCACCCCGACGTCCTGCCAGCAGCCCAAAGTAATAGAGTTCATTTTCTCACCCCAGTCCCCGCAAAGCTACTTCCCACATACTCTCCTACTGGTCTTGCTTAATAAGTTGCTTGAAACATTTCTGGGTAACCTTAGGCATCAAGGCACATTTTGATCCTAATTCATTAAGGGGCTCTCTCATTAAGTGACTGAGAATTTCCACTGAGCCCTAATCTCACATTTCCTGAGTTGATTTGAACTGTCAGTGGCAACACCATCAGACCAGGCTCACAGCCCTAAGGATACTTTCTGCTCTATCTTTTCCTCGCTCCTTATCTGCAGTCTCCAGGTGTTGCTGATTCTTTCTCCCTTGCTTTTCTTTTTTCTTTTTTAATTTTTATCGGGATGTATAGCTGATTTACAATGTTGTTTGTGTTTCTGCTGTACAGCAAAGTGAATAGGTTATACAACTGGCTTGCTTTTCGAACTCATCTTGTTGATTTCGAAGTCAATTTCCTCTACCTGAATTATTCTCAGGGGCCTTATTTCTAGTGTTCCACCTTCTAGTCTTCCCTTTTCCAGTCTGCCCCATGCTCAACTCTTAGAATAATCCTGCTAAACAGTATTTTTGTGTTGTTTTTCTCTTGCTCAGCTATCAAAAGGGGACTCTCTTGTTTCCTGGGTTAATGTTGACATCTTACATGATCCTCATCTCTAACTAGAAAATCTGAGACACCAGAGATCTGAGGGTAAGTAGCAGCAACACCTCTCTTCCGCTGATTTTTTTTTTTTTTCACCACACCACGTGGCTTGTGGGATCTAGTTCCCTGACTAGGGATTGAACCTGCACCACTGCATTGAAAGGGCAGAGTCTTAACCACTGGGCCACTAAGGAAGTCCATATATATATATATATATATATTTTAATAACAACTTTATTGAGATTTAATTTGCATATATATAACTCACCCTTCAAAGTATATAGTCATTTAGAAACTACACTTCAATAAAAATTAATAAAAAAATTGAACAATGGTTTTAGGGATAGTCACAGGTCTATCTAATTCTAGAACATTTTGTTCAATCCCCAAAGAAACCTCATATCTCTTAGCAGTCATTCTAAGTTCTATTCTCTGCTTTTCCCAGTTCCTGACAACTCATGATTTGCATTCTGTACCCATGGTGCATGCTCAGTTGCTAAGTCATGTCCTACTCTTTGCGACCCCGTGGACTGTAACACGCCAGGCTCCTCTGTCTGTTCGTTTTTCCATGCAAGAATACTGGAGTGAGTTGCCATTTCCTTCTCCAGGGGAGCTTTCCAACCCAAAGATTGAACCTGTGTCTTCTGCATTGCAGGCAAATACTTTACCACTGAGCTACTGGGGAAGCCTCTGTACCTACTGTTGTTCAGTTGCTCAGTCATATTTGACTCTTTGTGACCCCATGGACAACAGCACCCTGTTGAAGGCTTCCCTGTCCTTCATCATCTCCTGGAGTTTGCTCAAACTCATATCCATTGAATCAGAGATACCATCTGTACCTGTCGATCTGCCTGTTTTGGACATTTCATATAAATGGAATACATGGTGTTTTGTGATTAGCTCCTTTCACTAAAGCTTGTTTTCTGAGGCTGTTCTGTCCTTCATCATCTCCTGATTATAAATTGCACACTTGAGTATTGCAAAGGGTTTTGTTAGTTTTTGTTCAATGTTTTTTGTCTCTGAATTGAACCATGTCTGATATTGTCTTTGTTTGAATTTGCCTAATGTAACTGTCCTAATGTAATATAACTTTTGTTTTCAACCTTTCTGAATCACTTTTAGAACTGAGTATTGCCCATGTATCCTAATGTTCATTGCAGCACCGTATACAATAGCCAGGACATGGAAGGAACCTAGATGTCCATCGACAGAATAATGGATAAAGAAGTTGTGGTACAAGATATATAAGCTGGATTTAGAAAAGGCAGAGGAACCAGAGATCAAATTGCCAACATACACTGGATCCTAGAAAAAGCAAGAGAGTTCCAAAAAAACTGCTTCTGCTAAAGTCGTTGCCTGTTGGACATGGAACAATGGACTAGTTCAAAATTGGGAGAGGAGTATGTCAAGGCTGTATATTGTCACCCTGCTTATTTAACTTATATGCAGAGTAAATCATGCGAAATCTCAGGCTGGACGAATCACAAGCTGGAGTCAAGATTGCCAAGAGAAATATCAACAACCTCAGATATAGAGATGATACCAGTTTAATGGCAGAAAGTTAAGAGGAATTAAAGAGCCTCTTGATGAAGGTGAAAGAGGAGAGTGAAAAAGCTGGCTTAAAACTCAACATTGAAAAAATGAACATCATGGCATCTGGTCCCATCACTTCATGGCAAATAGACAGGGAAAATGTGGAAACAGTGACAGAGTTCATTTTGGGGGGCTCCAAAATCAATGCAGATGGTGACTGCAGCCACAAAATTATAAGATGCTTGCTCCTTGGAAGTACAGCTATGACAAACCTAGATAGTGTATTAAAAAGCAGAGTCATGACTTTGCCAACAAAGGTCCTAATAGTCAAAGCTACAGTTTATCCAGTAGTCAGTCATGTATGGTTCTAAGAGCTGGACCACAAAGAAGGCTGAGCGCCGAAGAATTGATGCTTTGGAACTGTGGTGCTGAAGAAGACTCTTGAGAGTCCCTTGGACTGCAAGGAGATCCAACCAATCAATCCTAAAGGAAATCAGTCCTGAATATTCATTGGAAGGACTGGTGCTGAAGCTGAAGCTCCAATACTTTGGCCACCTGGTGTGAAGAGCTGACTCATTGGAAAAATCTCTGATGCTGGGAAAGATTGAAGGCAGGAGGAGAAGGGAACGACAGAGGATGAGATGGTTGGATGGCATCACCAACTCAAAGGAGAAGAGTTTGAGCAAATTCAGGGAAATAGTGATGGACAGGGAAACCTGGCGTGCTGCAGTTCATGGAGTTGCAAAGAGTTGGACACGACTTAGCAACTGAACGACAGCAACAGCATACAATAAATGTTACTCAGCCATAAAAAGGAGTGAATTTGCATCAGTTCTAGTGAGGTGGGTACCTGCAGCCTGTTATACAGAGTGAACTAAGAAAGAGGAAAACAGGTATCATTTATTAATGTATATATGTGGAATCTAGAAAAATGGTGTTAAGTCTGTTTGTAGAATAGCAATAGAAACGCAGACATGGAGAACAGCCTTGTGGCCATGGTGGCTGGGGGAAGGAGGGAATGGGATGAACTGAGAGCAGCATTGAAAACACGTACATTTATATGTAACTACATGTATCTATATGTAAAATAGATAGCCAGTGGGGATTTGCTGTATGAAGTAGAAAGCTCAACCTGGTGCTCTGTGACAACCTAGAGGAGTGGGACAGGGTGGGATGTGGGAGGGAGGTTCAAGAGGGAGGGGACGTATGCATGCCTGTGACTGATTCATGCTGATGTATGGCAGAAACCAACACAACATTGTAAAGCAATTATCCTCCAGTTAAAAATAAATTTAAAAAATTGTGTTGTGATTTAATCTAATCCTTTTGAATAAGTTTGGCTTATTTATATTTACTGACATAATTTGTGTTTTTACTCTGCAGTTACATTATTTATATTTGAAAATATGTGCTACCAAAGCAAGCACTGTTTGTTTGTTTTTTTTTTACAGTTATGGTTGTGGCATACTGTCTTAGTTGCCCCATAGCATGTGCCTCTTCCTGGACCAGGGATTGAACCTGTGTCCCCTGCATTGACAGGCAGATTCCTAACCACTGGGAAGTCCAGCAAACACTATTGTACATTAAAATCTGTTTTTTCTTTCACCTAAACTAAATAAATAAATATCCCACAAGTACAACTGAGACAAAGGCTCATTTCTGTTGTGGTATGTATAATATCAGTACTTCGTTTCTTTTTATGACTGAATTATATGCATTTACCACATGTTTATTCACTCATCAGTTAATGGACATTTGGGTTAGTTGCACTTTTTGGCTACTATGAGTAATGCTGATAGGAGCATTTGTGTACAAGCTTTTGTGTGGCTATATGTTTTCAGCTCCCTTGAGTATATACCTGGGTGTGGGATTCCTAGGTCATATGGTAACTATATTTAACATAAAGAGTTACCAAACTATTTTCTAAAGTGGCTGTACCATTTTACAATCCCACCAGCAATCTGTGAAAGTTCCAGTTTCTCCATGTTCTCACCGTCACCTGTGATTGTCTTTTTAACTTTTAGTCATGGACTACATAGGAGCTGGAAAGATCGAGAAATTAATCCAAGTGCTGTGCAGCTATATAGAGCTGTAAATCAGACTGTAGGTACCAGTCTGATTTTTCCTCATATTAATAGAATTTAGAACTTAAAATTACATACTTCTTGGGCACTTTTAATCAAAATAAATAGCCAGGTGATTCACTTGGGAAATTCCACAAGGTGTGCCCTCCCCTCCCTGGGATGGATTCTCAGCCAGGCTGCTTTAGCTGGGCTTGGACCGAGCTGACTCTTAGTCCTCTTCTCCTATGGGTGATTTCCAGGAATTGAGAAGGGTCGCAGGAAGAATAGAAAGTGTTAGATAGTTTCTGTCTTGGGCTATAAAAAAAAACACAGATACTCAGTTCCTAAAGCGCTTGTCTCCTGGCAGCCAGACAGGGAAGGAGAGAACAAGAGCATCCGTGTCCTTGGCAGCGCTCAGAATAGCAGTCAGGCTCTCAGTGATTCATCACGCGCGGGCCTGCCCACCCGTGACCCGAGCGGCTGAGCGCTGTATGAGTCAGGCCTCCCTCGGCTTCCTCCCTGGGCTTTCTGGGGCGGGTCGGAGGGGAGGGGAGGCCCGTGACCCTGGAGGCGGTGCCAGCCAGGACAGGGTGCCTTTTCTGGTCTGTTCCTTCCTGAAGGGGTTTCTGCTCCAGTCTGCACCAAGCCCTGGGCTTCCCGGGTGGCGCTAGTGGTAAAGAACCTGCCTTCCAATGCTGGAGACATAAGAGGCGTGGGTTCAACCCCTGGGTCAGGAAGATCGCCTGGAGAAGGGCATGGTAGCCCACTCTAGTATTGTTGCCTGGAGAATCCCACGGACAGAGGAGCTTGAACGGGCTACAGTCCATGGAGTTCCAGAGCCAAACATGAATGAAGTGACTTAGCATGCATGCACTGCACCAAGCTCTAGGGAAATTTGGAGGAGAAGAATCCTGATATTGGAAGAAATAGTACATTTAGGGCCCTTTCTAAAATTGAGGCCACTTCGCCCCACTGAGCTGGACCGTGCTGCCATGTGGATCCCTACAAGAGCCCTCATCTCTGATGTCCTGCCCTCTCCCATTGGATGGGCATTCTGTTCTCTTGCTTTCCGTATCCTTGTCTCTTCCTTCTTTTCTCTCTCCCCTTGCTCAGCAAGGATTATATGTTTTTATGAAATCACAGCTATTGGAGTTTTCCTTCTCAGGCCACATCTCTTGGCTGGTGCTTCCTATCCTAGTCCTAGCAGAGAGAAGAGCCCAGGGTTCTCAACACCAACCTGCCCTGTCTGGACTCAAACTCCCCTTTGACCCACAGTAGAATCACTAGTTGAAAAATCATCCTGATACCTACCATAAGATGCTTAAAAACATGCTGAGTCTTAATCACTGGACCAGCAGGTGTCCTAAATGGGAAGGAAATCCAAAAGAGAGGGGGTGTATGTATATATGGGCTTCCCTGGTGGCTTAGCGGTAAAGAATCTGCCTGCCAATTCAGGAGACACAGGTTTGATCCCTGGGTTGGGAAGATCCCCTGGAGGAGGAAATGGCAACCCACTCCAGTATTCTTGTCTGGAAAATTCCATGGACAGAGGACCCTGGTGTGTGTGTGTATATATATATATATATGGCTGATTCATTTTGCTGCACAATAGAAACTAACACAACATTGTAAAGCAACTATACTTCAATAAAAATAATTTTTTAAAATTAAAAACATCTTTCTTCATCTGATCGACCTGAGATGCCCTGAGTCTCAGAATCTCCTTCAGCTGAACTCTCATTCTCTCCTCAGTGCACAGCTCTTGCTGTGTGTCCCACTTCACTTTTGTAGCAAGTCATTTTCCTCCTTGCTACTTTTCTAGTGCTTATTTTCTTGGATCCACTCAAGTTAAAACTGAAGTGTTCCTGTTCCTCCTTCACGGCGGGAGCGCATCGCTTCCATCTCTGCATGTGTCTGTCACGCGTTCCACGACACCTTTTAGAAATCCAGGCACAGCTAGGCTTGGTGGCTTGCCTAAGATGACATAGCACTGTCTGGCAAGAATGATAACTTACTCTTTTTAAAAAAATTTTTGTTTGTTTTTTAACTGAAGGATAATTGCTTTACAGAATTGTGTTGATTTCTGCCAAACATCAACAGGAATCATTCATAGGTATACATATGTCCCTTCTCTCTTGACCCTCCCTCCCATCTCCCTTCCCATCCTACCCCACTAGGTTGTTACAGAGCCCCGGTTTGAGTTCCGAGTCATATAGCAAATTCTTTTGAAGGTTTTCTGTGTTCCCTTCCTTGTGGCTGCACGGCTCACATGCTCTGAAGAGAACACGGCTTTAGTAACAAAACATCCAAGAGCTTTTATTTCCCGAAAGAGCTGGATGAGATGAAGCACTGGGGAAGTGAAGATTATACCTTATGTGAGCATAGGAAACAGGAGGAGGCTGGGTGTGAATAACACGTCACTTTTGTGGGATCGACACTTGGAATGAGTATGATTGGGTCTCTGGATCACAGCTAATTCTAAGCCCTGGCCGATGACCCATTTATTTCAAACATGTTACACAATATTTTAAAGCACAAGAGATAGTTATCTAAAATTCATTTCAATGAGGTAACATGGGGCGCTTAAATGTGCAGTGGTTTGAAGTAGCTTTCGTTTTTATCATTAAAGTGATGCCATGAAATGGGTAGAACAGAGATTTAGGCCCATAGTAAAGTGAGGACACTGAAGCACCATGAATGAATGAATAAATGAATGAGGTCATGCCACATTTGTTCCAAAGGGCACAGGCTTGGTTAGCACAGCTGGGACTAGACTCCTGCCGCATGTTTGATTTCTATCACACTGCTTTCTTTTCAGGAAGACTTTCACATAGAGATGAGACAAACCACCCTCTCCGCCTTGCAGCCATCAGCTTCTAGCTATTATCTATCCAAGGAACCACCTCCTGTCCCTATTTGCCCCTTCCTTTGCATACCATGGCCACTAGTCAGGCCCAGCCCTTTCTTATCTCTCACCTGACTGTTTAGGGGCCCTGGTCTCCTATTTTAAATATGTCTTATACACGGATGCCTGGCTAATCAGTCTCAGGGACAGCTTTGAGAACTTCATTCTTCTGCTCAGAATTAAATGGAAAATTCTTGATTTGGTATTCATGGCATCCTGGTGCTGGTCCCCCCCCCCCCCCCCGCCTCTCCAGCTCCCTCTCTACTTGGAGTCATCTCCAGCCAAACTGGAGTCGATACTAAAATATGCCATCTGTTGTTCTTCCTCTAAACCTTGACTCCAGCTGCTACTTTGGGAGCAGCCCCACCTGCTTACCCATCTTGCAAAGCTCAGCTGCAGTCCAGTCACCTTCAGGAATCCTTTAGAGACCCCATGACCCGGTGTGATCTCGCCTGTGAATTTCCTGAAGCACATTTTTAGAACCTCCTGAGAGCATTGCTGTATTACTACAATTAGGTCTATTTCTAGCCTTTAATCTCCTTAAGGATAAGGAATTGTTGTTTTTCAGTCGCTCAGTCGTGTCCGATTCTTTGTGACCTCATGGACTGCAGCATGCCAGGCTTCCCTGCCCTCCATTATCTCCCAGAGTTTACTCAAACTGATGTCCATTGAGTCGACGATTCCATCCAACCATCTCATCCTCTGTCACCCCTTCTCCTGCCCTCAGTCTTTCATCGAGGTCTTTTCCAATGATTCTGCTCTTTGCATCAGGTGGCCAAAATATTGGAGCTTCAGCGTCAATCCTTCCAATGAATACTCAGGGTTGATATCTTTTAGGATTCACTGGTTTGATCTCCTTGCAGTCCAAAGGACTCTCAAGAGTCTTCTCTAACACCACAGTTTGAAAGCATCCGTTCTTCAGAGCTTAGCCTTCTTTATGGTCTGACTGTCACATCCGTGCATGACTACTGGAAAAAACATAGCTTTGATTATACAAACATATGTATCTTTAATTTTGTCCATCTCCTCTGCCCTTACTCCAAAGAGAGGTTTGGCTTACTGCTGAGTCCTTGGTGCACATGAGGTGTCCAGTGTTAACCACTCTGAGCCCGAGATCCCAAATTGGTGCCCACAGCTGACATAGTAATCCTGGACATGTTTTGTCTGGCCATTCTAGAGTTGAGTTGTTATTGCTGTGTGTGTTAAAACACATAAAATATAAAAAGTTTCCATTTTAGCCATTTTTAAGTGTACAGTTTGGTGGCATCAGTTACATTCACAGTGTTGTGCAAGCATCACCACTGTCTATTTCAAAAGTATTTTCATCACCCCAAACAGAAACTCTATAACCATTAAGCAATAACCCCCCAACCCCTGGTAACCTCTTATCTACTTTCCATCTGTGGATTTGTGTCTTCCAGATATGTCACATCAGTGGAATCATAAAATATTTGTGTCTTTGTGTCACTTAGTATAACGTTTTCAAGGTTTATCTATGTTATAGTATCAATGCTTTGCTCCTTTTCATGGCTGAATAATATGCCACGGTGTGGCTGTACCAGATTTTATTTATCCATTTGTCTGTTGGACATTTTCATGTTTTAGCTATTGTGAAGAATGCTGCAGTGACATTGGCATAAAAGTATCCGTCTGACTGTCTGTTTTCACTTTTTCTGAGTATATACTTAGGGATGAAACTGCTGAGTCATATGGTAATTCTATGTTTAACTTTTTGAGAAACCCACTGTAGAATTTTTAAAATTCAAATTTCTCAACAACTTTAGAAAATGAAGGATTACACATAAAATCAGATTTTTCCCCCTCAACTTCTCTTGAAAAAATGAGAAAGTCTGAAGTCTGGCTATCCTGGGTCCATGTCTCTGTTTGGTTTGTTTTGTTTTTAAATTTTTTTTTTTTTTTTGGCTGCCTATCATGTGGAGTCTTAGTTCCCTGACCAGGGATTAAACCCATCCCTCTGCACTGGAAGCGTAGAGTCTTAACCACTGGACTTCCAGGGAAGTCCTAGATCCGTGTCTCTGTAGAGATATGATCTGCTGGAAATGAGTGGGGAACATCCCCCTGTGGATGGGATGTCTAGTCTCCAGCTCAGCAAGATCCTTACCCAGCTGGTATTAGAGGTTGGCACTTCCTATCCGGGCCCAGTTCTGGTCCCCTCCCTTCACTGTGTCTTCCCCACCCCTCCCATATGGACACTGTTTCCTTCCTGTGTTGGTACTCACTCCATGTTACTTGTGTACATGCCATTCCTCTCCCCATCTAGGCTGTAATTGTCTGAGAGCAGAATACCTGTCTTTTTATCGCTGATTTACCAGAGCTGACTGGCACATTGTTTATACCCGAAGTCTTATATTACAATTTTAATTGAATGACTTAGGTTTAGGGCAGACCTAATTTTATGATTATGACTGACTGAGTCACGCAAGACTGCATTGTCGCATGTTATAAGAAAAGGGGAAAAGCCTAAAATTGGGGAAATGAATTATAGATTACAGGCAATGCAGGAAGGGCTAACCACTTCCTCATTTAAAATATTTCTTCCCTAGAGTTTTCTTTTTTATCACTCTAGGCTGTAGTTGGATGAAAATCATCTAAAAGATGATTTATGGGAAACTGAAACTGAGGCATAATACAGAACATGTTATTGAGAAATAGAACTAAAATGTAATGTCTAGGGACTTCCCTGGTGATCCAGTGGTTGAGAATCCTCACGCCAATGAGTTCCATCCCTGGTCCGGGAAGATCCCACATACCCCGGAGCAAATAAGCCCAAGTGCCGAAACTACCGAGCCTGTGCACCTCGAGCCCACGCACCACAACTAGAGAGTAGCCCCCGCTTACTGCAGCTAGAGAAAGCCTGCACTCAGCAACAAAGACCCAGCACAGCCAGAGTAAATAAATAAAGTAAATGAATAATAAAAATTTAAAAAGTATAACGTCTGTATCCGTATGTAAGAAAATAAATTTGGACCCCTGCCTCACATCAGAGGAGAGTGAAAAAGTTGGCTTAAAGCTCAACGTTCAGAAAACTAAGATCATGGCATCTGGTCCCATCACTTCATGGGAAATAGATGGGGAAACAGGGGAAACAATGTCAGACTTTATTTTTTTGGACTCCACAATCACTTCTGATGGCGATTGCAGCCATGAAATTAAAAGACGCTTACTCCTTGGAAGGAAGGTTATGACCAACCTAGATAGCATATTTAAAAGCAGAGACATTACTTTGCCAACAAAGGTCCGTCTAGTCAAGGCTATGGTTTTTCCAGTGGTCATGTATGGATGTGAGAGTTGGACTATAAAGAAAGCTGAGCACCAAAGAATTGATGCTTTTGAACTGTGGTGTTGGAGAAGACTCTTGAGAGTCCCTTGGACTGCAAGGAGATCCAACCAGTGCATCCTAAAGGAGATCAGTCTTGGGTGTTCATTGGAAGGACTGATGTTGAAGCTGAAACTCCAATACTTTGGCCACCTCATGCGAAAAGTTGACCCATTGGAAAAGACCCTAATGCTGGGAAGGATTGGGGGCAGGAGGAGAAGGGGACGACAGGATGAGATGGTTGGATGGCATCACTGACTCGATGGACATGGGTTTGGGTGGACTCAGGGAGTTGGTGATGGACAGGGAGGCCTGGCGTGCTGTGATTCATGGGGTCACAAAGAGTTGGACACGACTGAGCAACTGAGCTGAACTGAACTCACATCATATTACAAAAAATAACTATTGGTGATGTAACCACTGTGGAAAACAGTATGGAGTTTCCTTAAAAAACTAGAAGTAGAGCTACCATATGATCCAGCAGTCCCACTACTGGGCACTTATTCAGAAAAGATGAAAACTCTTAATTTGAAAATATACATGTACCCCACTGTTTATAATAACAGTATTCATAGTAGCCAAGACATGGAAACAACCCAAGTGCCCATGAACAGGCAATTGGTTTAAGAAAATGTGGGATATATAAACAGTGGAGTACTACTCAGCCCTGAAAATGAATGGAATAATGCCATTTGCAGCAATGTGGATGGATCTAGAGACTATCTTACTGAATAAAGTAAGTTAGACAGAGCAAGACAAACATCATATGACATCACGTATATGTGAAATCTTAAAAGATAATACAAATGAACTTACTTACAAAACAGAAGTAGAGTCACAGAGATAGAAAACAAATTTATGGTTACCAAAGGGGAAAGGGGATTCTTTTGAACTATGGTGCTGGAGAAGACTCTTGAGAGTCCCTTGGACTTCAAGGAGATCAAACCAGTCAATCCTAAAGGAATTGAGTCCTCAATATTCATTGGAAGGACTGATACTGAAGCTCTAACTAATACTTTGGCCACCCAATGCCAAGAAATGACTCATTGGAAAAGACCCTGATGATGGGAAATGTTGAAGGCATGAGGAGAAGGGGACGACAGAGGATGAGATGGTTGGATGGCATCACTGACTCAATGGACATGAGTTTGAGCAAGCTCTGGGAGTTGATGAAGGATGGGGAAGCCTGGCATGCTGCAGTCCATGGGGTTGCAAAGAGTTGAACATGACTGAACTGAACTGAAAGGGGAAAGGGGAGGGGGAGGGATAAATTATGAATATGAGATTAATAGATACAAACTACTATATGTAAAAAGGATAAGCAACAAGGATTTACTGTATAGCACAGGGAAGATCCCTTAGAGGAGGGCATGGCAACCCTCTCCAGTATTCTTGCCTGGAGAATCCCATGGACAGAGGAGCCTGGTGGGCTACAGTCCATAGGATTGCAAAGGTTGGACACAACTGAAGTGACTTAGCATACACACATGCACACACAACTATATTCAATATCTTGTAATAACCTATAGTGGAAAATAATCTGAAATAAAAAATATATATATAACTGAATCACTTTGCTGTACACCTGAAACTAATACAGTATTGTAAATCAACTATATTTCAATTAAAAATAGATATCACATAAATGTAAGAGCTAAAATCATAAAACCCTTAGTAGAAAATATAGGAATAAATCTTTGAGTCAGGCAATAGTTTTTTTAGATAAAGTGGAAGTGACAAAAGAAAAAAATACATTGGACTTCATGAAGCTGAAAACTTTGTGTTTCAAAGGACACCAGTGAGAAAATGAAAAAGCTCACAGAATGGGAGAACATACTTGCAAATCATAAATCTGGGAAGGAAATTGCATCCAGAATAAACAAAGAGCTCTGACAACTCAACAGTAAAAGGACAAATAACCCAATTAAAAAATAGCCAAAGAATCTGAAGAGGTATTTCTTCAAAGAAGTTATACCAAGCACCTGAAAAAGTTTAACATCATTAGTTATTGGAGAAACATAAATCAAAACTACGAGATACCTACCACTTCATACTCACTAGGATGGCTATAATAATTTTTTAAAAATTATAATAGCAAGTTTTGGAGAATTTATAGAGAAACTGGAACCCTCATCCATTGCTGGTAGGTTTGTAAATGGTGTAGCCACTTTGAAAAACAGGTGGTTCCTTGAAATATTCAAATAGTATTACTATGCGATCCAGCAATTCTACTCTTAGGTCAGTCAGCAAGAGACATAAAAACATAGGTCCACACTAAAACTTGTACACAAGTGTTCACTGCATTGTTACTCATAATAGCCCCAAATTGGAAGCAACCCAAATTTCCAACAACTAATAAATGGATAAACAAAATGCAGCATATCCATGCAATGGAATATTATTCAGTCAGGAAAAAGAATGAAGTATTGATAAGTAACATAGTATTGATCTGTAACATAGATGCATCTTGTAAATGTTATGCCAAGTGAAATAAGTCAGACACAAGAGATTACATTCTGCACTATGATTCCATTTACGTTAATTTGAAATGTTCACATTAGGTAAATCTATAGAGATAGAAAGTAGCTTAGTAGTTGTCTGGAACTGGAAGGCAGGGGGAGTGAGACGCAACTGCTCATTGGTACAGGGTTTCTTTTTTGGGGTGATGAAAATGTTCTAAAACTGGGTCATAGTGATGGTTGTACAACTCTGTGAATATATTGGAAACCACTGAACTGTAAAAAAACAGAAGAAACAGAGGACCCAGACATAAAGTTCTATTCATTCCTTTTACATAACTAATAAAGTACACAATACTCAAAGATGACCAAAAAAAAAAGTGTCTAAAGTCGTTTAGACTAAAGCATTTACAGATGACCTGGAATGATGTGTTGAGTTTGCTTTTAAATGCTCCAGGCATCCTTCCATGCAAAATACACTTGGGTGGGGGTTGGATGAAATAAAATGGACAAAATGTGGATCGTTGTTGATGCTGGAGGATGGGCACATGGAGTTTATTATACTGCTCTATTTTTGTGAATGTGAATTTTTTTTTTCCCCATAATAAACTTAAAAAAAAAAAAAAGCCAAGACGTCATACTGTCTTTGTCTGGGGAGCTCCCTGTGGAGAGCTGAGACTGTGGACTCCACGGGGTTCTCCCCAGGCTCCTGTACCCATGTGGACGAGGAGGGATGAAAGGCCAGAGCAGTTCGGGGATGTTAGTTTCCCAGGGCTGCTATACAGCGTTCTGCAAAGCCGGGGGCTTAAGACCACAAATTTATTCCCTTGCAATTCTGTAGGCTTGCAAGTCTGAACTAGAGGTGTCGGCAGCCTCTCTCTGAGCCGCCAGGGGAGGATCCTTCCTTGCCTCCTCTAGCTGGCAATCCTTGGGGTTCCTGGCTGCCAGATTGCACCCCTCCAATCTCTGCCTCTGTTATCACGTGGCCTTCTCCCCGCCTCTCTCCGTGTGGTCTTCCCTCGGCGTGTCTGTCTCCAGCTCTGTTTTCCAGACTCCCTAGGACACACCCCTAAGGGAGTGTGACCTCATCATAATTTGATTATCTCTGCAAAGACCCTATTTCCAGAAAGGCCACATTCACAGGGAGCAGGGGTTAGGACTCCAGTGTGTCTTTGGGGACAGTTGGGGAGACACAGTTCAACCCCCGCAAGGGCGCAGGGCAGGCTAAGCAGAAGGAAGAAGGCAGTTCCCAGCAGCGCACGTCCTACTGCGGGGTCGTCAGCTGTCCCTCACGCAGGCCACGGTGGACACCATGTTGGTGATGACTAGACCTGAGCAAAAGGCACCCCTCCCCCCGCCAGCTTTATCTTTCCCAAACCGAGACAAGCCTTTTCTGGGACCCGTTTCCCACTTGGCAGCCTTGACTGATGAGTGACACATCTGGACTCTTCCAGTCCATCCTTTCACCAAGGCAGGCTCCTCCGTGCTCATGACTGTGTGGACCTCTGGCTGTTGGTGACTTTGCAGAGGGCACTGGAAGGAATAGAGGTAGGAGGGGAAAGGAGTGGGCCTCGGGCTCCTTCAGGGTCTCCACAGCCATCTTTGACCTGGATTTTGGCTCCGATTGATACGAATGGTTTTCAGCCTGTTTGTTTTCATCTCATAGGGGTAACAGGAAAGGCCTGAGTGGGAAGGAGTTGATGCTCTTCAGAGGAGAGGGAGGGAGGAGACTGGCCTGACCCAGATGCAGGGAGATGATGGCCAGAGTGGACTCGGGTTCTGGTCTGGAGCTTAGAGGTGAACCGCCGTGGGCTCCTAGGCAGAGATGAAAAGACAGGCGAGCACGAGGTAAGACATTGGTCGTTGGGGCCCCAACCCCTGTGTACAAGTGGAATACACAGTATCCAAACAAGGTGGACAGTGGTATTTTCAGAGCATCCATGTATTGCCTGAGTCCTCAGGGTGAGGCACTCTGCTCACAATTTTACGTGCCTTGGGTACCTGCCAGCTGCCCTGAATTTTTGTCATGTGTTTGAGACTAATTCATTCTCTTACCTTGGGTGGGCTCGTCTATCTTGCTCTTTAAAATTCGGATTTACAAAAGATTCTGTTTTACAGTAAACCCCATTTCTCCCTCCTCTTCCAGTGCAATTAATATACTATATACAATTTGTAGAAAGTCTGTTTACAACAGCCTCTGTAAGAAGATCCCTTTTCTTGAAAGCACAGAAACATGAATAACAGAAAGGCTCAGAGCCTGTTGATGGTTCACTTATCACAAACAACATGTAATGAGATAGAATTAATTGTACCACTAGAACGGCCTGGGACTAAGGTCCTAGGAGCTTTTTATAACTGGATTGAAAGGATCCATAGACTTACCCCTGACATCCTGTCAGAAGCTCACGTAATCCACAATAGAACCAAGGGGATTTTTTTTTTTTTTAACTATCTGTTAAAAAAGGCCTTCTGTGGAGAGCCCATTATTTCCTTTGTTAGTTTGGATCAGAGTCTAATAGCCCCAACATGTCAACGTTGCTTTGTGCTCTGGCTATGATTTGAGTCTATTCCTTTTATGTCATGTTCTTAGTGGAGGTGGAAAAGACACTGTCGTCTACGACGTATGTGTACCTGTTAAATTCCTAAGAACCGCCGCTAACTCGCACATGAAAATAATTGCCACCTTCCTTTCTAGTGTGTATTTCTGACCTCTTGGTTATTTATTGTTTTCTCTTGTTATCTTTGGTTTCTCTATGTGTCTTTTAACAAGTACCAGCTCAGTGTGTTCACGTTGTAATTTCTTTAATTTGTTTTGCATCTCCCTTTTCTCCCACTCCAGTACTCTTGCCTGGAAAATCCCATAGACGGAGGAGCATGGTACACGACAGGCCATGGGGTTGCAAAGAGTCGGACACAACTGAGCGACTTCACTTTTTTCACTCTTCTTAAAAGACAGGGAAGATCGTGTTCTATAAATTGCTGAAAACTCTGTGAAGATAGAGTGAAGGAAAGGGGTGGTGATACCTTCCTTATAGGTGACCAGAAATTCCCAGCCTTCTTCAGGCCAGGCCACAGCCCAATGAGGGCTTCTTGCTATTTCAGATCTTTGCTCTGAGCCTAGTTGTGAGGGTTTAGTAAATCTAATGTACCTTGAGTTACCTGGAGTACTGAGTCAGCATTTGCTTGTTACTCTGTGGACTTTATCCCAAATTCTTGCCAGTACCCTTAAGAATCTGGCTCAGGGGCTCAGGGGCCTGGGCCCAGGAAATGGGCCACACAGTAGGAGGTGAGCAGTGGGCAAGTGAGCAAAGCTTCATCTGTATTTACAGCCACTCTCCATCACTTGTATTAGCACCTGAGCTCTGCCTCCTGTCAGATCAGCAGGGCGTAATAGATATAATGCACTTGAACCATCCTGAAACCATTCCCTGTCCCCCCCAGCCCTTCCCTCCCCTCCCCCCATCCTCCTGTTGGTGAAAAAACTGTCTTCCAGGAAACCAGTTCCTGGTGCCAGAAAGGTTGGGGACCACTGATTTTGCAGGTTCCAGATGAGCGGCCCTATAGGAGTTTAATCTGCTGCTTTTAGCCTGAATAACACCCCGTGTCCTGTAGTGCAGTTTAAAAACACGGGAATATAGGGCCCACCTCTGTATGCTTTGTGGGGGCTCTGAAGGGCCTCCTGTACCACTGGGATGATGATTCCCCTGGGGCAGGGGTCCCAGGTGTGGCTACAGATCATCACTAGGGATCACCTGGAGGGCTTACAAACATCTAACAAAATGTTAATATCCGTGAATCTCTTTTCATGGGTATTAGAAACAAACATAGTTCAGTTCAGCTCAGTCGTTCAGTCATGTCCCACTCTTTGCAGCCCATGGACTGCAGCATGCCAGGCTTCCCTGTCCATCACTAACATCCAGAACTTGCTCAAACTCTTGTCCAGCGAGTTGGTGATGCCATCCAACCATCTCATCCTCTGTTGTCCCATTCTCCTCCTGCCTTCAATATTTCCCAGCATCAGGGTCTTTTCCAATGAGTCAGTTCTTCACATCAGGTGGCCAAATTATTGGAGTCTCAGTGTCAGCATCGGTCCTTCCAGTGAATATTCAGGACTGATCTCCTTTAGGATGGACTGGTTGGATCTCCTTGCAGTCCAAGGGACTCTAAAGAGTCTTCTCCAACACCACAGTTCAAAAGCATCAATTCTTTGGCGCTCAGCTTTCTTTATAGTCTCACATCCATACATGACTACTGGAAAAACCATAGCTTGGACTAGATGGACTTTTGTTGGCAACGTAATGTCTCTGCTTTTTAATATGCTGTCTAGGTTGGTCATAGCTTTTTTTCCAAGGAGCAAGTGTCTTTTAATTTCACGGCTGCGGTCACCATCTGCAGTGACTTTGGAGCCCAAGAAAATAAAACATAACAAACACATAAACCCCAAGATAGGAACTTTCTTCTCAAAAGGAATCAGAGTTTTAAAGTGAGCCAATTTTTAAAACTATTAAATTGGTAAACACAGGAAGCAGCACGTGGCTGGAGAGGGCCATGAAGATGGGATCTGCAGATCTCAGGTGTGGAGCTGCCGTGGAGGGAGTACAGAGACCCTGGGCCCTCACTCTGCCCATCGTCCCCCTTCTCTCTTTGGTTTCCTCTTTTTCCCTCTTCTCTCTCTAAGTTTCTCCTCTTCTGGGCTTGTTCCTACTCTCCTTTCTTCCTCAAAGCATCCCTGGTGGTCCTCTGGGTTTTAAAAGGGAAATGGAAGAAAGCTCACATTTACTGCTCATTCATTATTTGCTGGAAGGTCACAGACATATTAGTGAGATATTGGTAATTTCTTGAGAGTGCTTCTCAAATTTTAAAATGCCTCTGATTAAGAATCGTCTGGAGAGCTGGTTAAAATGCAGACTCTGGTCCAATAGATCTGGGGTAGGGCCAGGAATTTTGCATTTCTAACAAGCCCCTTCCCTGGTGGCTCAGTGGTTGAGAATCCGCCTGCCAGTGCAAGAGACTCAGGTTCGATACCTGGTCCCAGAAGATCTCCTGGAGGAGGAAATGGCAACCCACTGCAGTGTTCTTGCCTGGGAAATTGGACAGAGGAATCTGGTGAGCTACAGTGCAAGGGCTCGCAAAGAGCCAGACACGACCTAACAACTGAACCAGAGAAGGCAATGGCACCCCACTCCAGTACTCTTGCTTGGAAAATCCCACGGATGGAGGGGCCTGGTGGGCTGCAGTCCAGGGGGTTGCTAAGAGTCGGACACGACTGAGCGACTTCACTTTCACTTTTCGCTCTCATGCATTGGAGAAGGAAATGGCAACCCACTCCAGTGTTCTTGCCTGGAGAATCTCAGGGACGGCAGAGCCTGATGGGCTGCCATCTATGGGGTCGCACAGAGTCGGACATGACTGAAGTGACTTAGCAGCAGCAGCAGTAGCAACTGAACAACAACAACAAGCCCCTGGGTGAGGCTGATGCTCCTGGTCCATGGTCCACACTTGGAGGAGCAAGGATCGAAAATGTGGCTGTACTTCTCTTTTAGATAAGTATGAGCAGAGAAGGATGTTTGTAGGAAGAGGATGAGCTCTGAGATCACTCTTTTGTCTACAGTGAAACCAATATAATGGTTAAGAACACTGTTTACAAGTCCACATGTCTTGCTCCATGAAAGGAATATAAGATGCTTCCACATGCTGACTGACCCTAGAGGAGGAAGTGGCAACCCACTCCAGTATTCTTGCCTGGCAAATCCCATGGACAGAGGAGCCTGGTGGGCTGCCATCCATGGGTTGCAAAAAGTTGAACACAGTAGAGCGAACATGCATACTGACTGAAGTGGTTTGTAATGAAAACTTTGGACTCAAATTGTTGCTAGGGCACTGCCGGGAGAACCAGCCACACAGCGGGAACATGAAACCTAATCTTACTGTGTGTGAGTGATGAGCTCGAGCCTTGGAGAGATAAGAGAGGATCTGTTTCAGACCCTTGCTCAGGTGACAGGCCAGTCCCAGCCCAGGCAGGCAAACCAGGGTACCCTTCTCCACGCAGGACTGCTGCAGGCCCTTTCTCTGGGTAGAGATAACGGGATTGTTGAACTGATCAGAGTATCTTGATGTGTTCACATCTATTTGGTTGTGACAGCCAGACCCACCAGTGAGTTCTGAGGGTTACAATTGATACAGTGTTTAGGAAACAAGCCAGCTACATACAGTAGGACCCCAATTGAGGTCATATTAAAAACGGGACTCGATTTAGGGCCAGGCTATTTTAAAGGAACGGACCCTTGATGTTATCTCACCTGTAGAGATCAGAGAGAGATGCTACTGTGTGGCCCTGCAGTTTCACAGTATCCTTTCTGTTGAGGCAGAAAAATCTACGGAAGCTAAAAAGCAAGGCCATCTATTCTTTTTAAGGTTCAGCTGGAGCCAGACACTAAGTGAAAATCAAGCCCTTCTGTTGACACAAGGAGCCACATGATTGCAGAATATCAAGTGCTAAAATTGTTCTTGGAGATCACCAGTCATCATGGTGTTTAATTTTCGGGGGAGGGGGTGGGTATTGTTATACTCGGGACTCTATTCCACCAAAAACACATACATTCACAATCTTCCATGTCATTTCCAGTGGTTAGTATGTGCTGGCTGTGTTACTAGTTGCTCAGTCGTGTCCAACTGTTTGCGACCCCTCAAACCGTAGCCCACCAGGCTCCTCTGTTCATGGGGATTCTCTAGGCAAGGATACTGGAGTGGGTTGCCATGCCCTCCTCCAGGGGATCTTCCCGGCCCAGGTCTCCTGCATTGCAGACAGATTCTTTATTGTCTGAGCCACCAGGGAAACCCAAGAATACTGGCGTGGGTAGCCTATCCCTTCTCCAGGGAATCTTCCCAACCCAGGAATAGAACCAGGGTCTCCTGTGTTGCAGGAAGATTCTTTGCCAGCTGAGCCACAAGGGAAGCCTGGGGGTTAGTATATTCCCTAGTAAATCCACAGATTTCAGGTTAAGTCTCTAATGTAGTACACTTCCATCTTTTTGTAGATGAGAAAATTAACACTCAAACAGAAGGTGGTTGACCATTGGTCTCATGGCAATGCTTGCAGTGAACTAATTAGACAAGAGGATTGGAGTACCACAGATGTCCATGGGGAAACCAGGGGTGCGTGTCTGCACATAATTTATTCCTGAGGGTCCCAAACCACAAGTGCCGAGAGTATTTTGAAGTTTTGGCTGGAAGAATCCCAATATTTAGCCAAATCACATTTGAGGACAAGTAGAAGTAACTGAACCAGAAATGTATGGGACCTAGATTTTATGATCCGTTCAAAAGACCTAAGTGAGAAGCCCCACTGCTACTTGATAGCCATGTGCTAAGCTGCAACTTGGGGTGTTTTTTAGGGCAGATAATAAATTCCTTTCAGAATTTGCAGTCACATACCAGTGTGAATCTTCCACCCCCCCAAACACTCTTTAGTCAAGATGCCTCGTGGAAACAGAAGTCTCAGTTTAGCAGCACACTTTGGGGTTCATCTCCTAACACAATCCCTGGCATCGGCTGGATGCTCAATAAGTATTTATTGGAATAAAGAGTTTGTTTCACACTATTACAGTCCCTGGAGATGAGAGATGCAGAAAACTAGAGAGCCACCAATACACAGTAAGTACAGAAAGGAAAGTTGGGGTTCCTAGTGAGGGTTTTAGAGTCTTACAAGCATAATGTTGAGCAAAATAAGCCAGATACAAAAGATGATTCCAGTTATATGGAGAACAAATATGGACCATATGAACCTGTGCTTTTAGTAACTGGAATTCTGGTTATCTTTGGTGAGTGGTGGTTTGTTATGGAGGACATGTGAAAAGGGGGCTTCTAGAGTTTTGGCAGTGTTTCTGGATCTGGGTGCCAGGTATACCTGTAGACTCACTTTGTGATATATAATTCATCAAATGATACTATGACTTAGTGCTTTTTTTCCTTCCAGTTTTCTTGAGATATAATGTCATACAGCAAGTATGTTTGTGTACAGCATAGCAGTTTGACTGACATACATCATGAAATGATTTCACCATAAATTTAGTAAACATCCATCATCTCATATCGATACAAAATTAAAGAAATAGAAAAAATTTTCCAGGTGATGAGAACTCTTAGGATTACACTCTTAACAACTTTCATATATAACATACAGCAGTGCTAATTAGATTCTTCATGTTGTTACATTCCATCCCTAATTCTTACTTAGCTTATAACTGAAAGTTTGTACCTTTTGACTGCCTTCATCCCCCTGCCACTGGTAACCACAAATCTGGTAGCTTTTTCTATGAGTTTGCTTATTTATATTTGAAGTATAATTGACCTCCAACACTATGTTAGTTTCTATTATACAACACAATGATTCAATATTTCTGTACCTTTTAAAATGATCACCACGATCAATCTAGTTGCAATCAGTCACCATACAAATATATTGCATATTTATTGATTATATTTCCCACCATGTATGTTTCATACCCATGAATCATTTATTTTGCAACTCAAAATTTATTATTATTTTAAAGTTTTTATTGGATTATAGTTGATTTAAAGTGTTTAGTTTTAGGTGTACAGCAAAGTGAATAAATTATACATATATCCACTTTTTTCAGATTATTTTCTCATATAGGCTATTACAGAATATTAAATAGAGTTCCCTATGCTAGATAGCAGGTTCTTATTTATTTTATATATAGTAGTGTGTATATGTCAGTCCCAATCTCCCAATTCAGTTCAGTTCAGTCGCTCAGTCATCTCTGACTCTTTGCGACCCCATGAACCGCAGCATGCCAGGCCTCCCTGTCCATCACCGACTCCCTGAGTCCACCCAAACCCATGTCCATCGAGTCAATGATGCCGTCCAGCCATCTCATCCTCTGTCGTCCCCTTCTCCTCCTGCCCTCAATCTTTCCCAGCATCAAGGTCTTTTCCAATGAGTCAGCTCTTCACATCAGGTGGCCAAAGTATTGGAGTTTCAGCTTCAACATCAGTCCTTCCAATGAACACCCAGGACTGGTCTCCTTTAGGATGGACTGGTTGGATCTCCTTGCAGTCCAAGGGACTCTCAAGAGTCTTCTCTAACACCACAGTTCAAAAGCATCAATTCTTCGGTGCTCAGCTTTCTTTATAGTCCAACTCTCACATCCATACATGACCACTGGAAAAACCATAGCCTTGACTAGATGGACCTTTGTTGGCAAAGTAATGTCTCTGCTTTTTAATATGCTATCTAGGTTGGTCATAATTTTCCTTCCAAGGAGTAAGCGTCTTTTAATTTCATGGCTGCAATCACCATCAGCTGTGATTTTGGAGCCCAGAAAAATAAAGTCAGCCACTGTTTCCATTGTTTCCCCATCTATTTACTATGAAGTGATAGGACCAGATGCCATGATAGTTATGTGAATGTTGAGCTTTAAGTCAACTTTTTCACTCTCCACTTTCACTTTCATCAAGAGGCTCTTTAGTTCTTCTTCACTTTCTGCCATAAGGGTGGTGTCATCTCCATATCTGAGGTTATTGATATTTCTCCTGGCAATCTTGATTCTAGCTTGTGCTTCATCCAGCCCAACATTTCTCATGATGTACTCTGCATATAAGTTAAATAAGCAGGGTGACAATATACAGCCTTGACGGACTCCTTTTCCCATTTGAAACCTGTCTGTTGTTCCATGTCCAGTTCTAACTGTTGCCTCCTGACCTTCATACAGGTTTCTCAAGAGACAGGTCAGGTGGTCTGGTATTCCCATCTCTTTCAGGATTTGCCACAGCTTATTGTGATCCACACAGTCAAAGGCTTTGGCATAGTCAATAAAGCAGAAATAGATGTTTTTCTGGTACTCTCTTGCTTTTTCGATGATCCATCGGATGTTGGCAATTTGATCTCTGGTTCCTCTGCCTTTTCTAAAACCAGCTTGAACATCTGGAAGTTCATGGTTCACATATTGCTGAAGCCTGGCTTGGAGAATTTTAAGCATTACTTTACAAGCGTGTGAAATGAGTACAATTGTGTGGTAGTTTGAGCATTCTTTGGCATTGCCTTTCTTTGGGATTGGAATGCTGCTGCTGCTGCTGCTGCTAAGTCACTTCAGTCATGTCCAACTCTGTGTGACCCCATAGACGGCAGCCCACCAGGCTCCCCTGTCCCTGGGAAATGGGTTGCCATTTCCTTCTCCAATGCATGAAAGTGAAAAGTGAAATTGAAGTTGCTCAGTCGTGTCCAACTCTTTGCAACCCCATGGACTGCAGCCTACCAGGCTCATCCGTCCGTGGGATTTTCCAGGTAAGAGTACTGGAGTGGGGTGCCATTACCTTCTCTGTTGGGATTGGAATGAAAACTGACCTTTTCCAATCCTGTGGCCACTGCTGAGTTTTCCATATTTGCTGGCATATTGAGTGCAGCACTTGCAGGATTTGAAATAGCTCAACTGAATTTCCATCACCTCCACTAGCTTTGTTCGTAGTGATGCTTCCTAAGGCCCACTTGACTTCACATTGCAGGATGTCTGGCTCTAGGTGAGTGAGTTGAAAATTTATACCTCTTCATCTCCCTCACCTAGTTTTAAAAAGATTTTATTTTACATTTAGTATAATTGATTTACAATTTTGTGTTAGTTTCAGGTGTACTGCAAAGGGATTCAGTTATACATGTACATAGATCTACTCTTTTTCCGATTCTTTTACCAGACTTAGCCATTTTTCATATGTGTTGTACTTCAACAAAAATATTCATTAAAACACACACACACACATAGTGATCAGTGCTTCTCAAACTTGAAAGTACATACAAGTCATCTGGGAATCTTATTAAAATACAAAATTCGTACTCTTTTTGGTCTTGGGTAGGACGTGAGAGTCTGCACTGCTAGAGACCTGCATCTTCAGGATCTTTCCTTAGAGAGATCCAGAGGAAAGTGTCCCGGGCCCCTCCTGACCTGCGGTGAAGGAGACAGTGTGCAGAGATGTTAACCTAGAAGGTTATTAACACCCAGAGCGTGGTTTCCAAGACCAGCCCAGAGTTGGCTGGACTGTGATATCTGCCTGCTCTCAGCACCTTTGCGGAGGCTTTTCTAACTGCTGGGTGGTGATCAGAGCCTAGGGTTGGGCCACTAGAGAAAAGCGACCAGCTGGTTTCCAACCTCTGCAGCTCACATTAGGGACCTTGGCCTGTCTGTACCATGGAAGCCTCTGGCTACCCTCAGAGAGTGTACTGAGGGTACTGGGGGCCTCGCTCTCTCTCCACCCACACGCACATGAAAAACTGGATTGTTAGCTAGGAGTGCAGTGTGAGTGAAGTGGACATCCCAGCTCCTCTGTGAAACTCTGCAGGATATAGATCCATAAATGCCAAACTTATAGCAAGAAAAACCATGATTGGGGCTGGGGCTTCCCGGTGGCTCAGCAGTAAAGAATCTGTCTGACAATGCAGGGTACACGGGTTTGATCCCTGGCCCGGGAAGGTTCCACATGCCATGGAACAACTAAGCTTGAGAGCCGCAACTATTGAGCTCACGTATCTAGAGCCCATGTTCCACAACGAAAGAAACCACTGCCGTGAGAAGCCTGAGCACCGCAACTGCAGAGCAGCCCCCGCTGGCTGCAACTGGAGAAAGCATGTGTGCAGCAACCATTAAAAAACAAACAAACATGATTTTAAGGGGCAAAAAGCAAGTCACACACAGTATGATTCCTTTCATAGAAGCAGTAAAGCCAGGTGAAGCTAGTCAATGCCTTGTTCAGGGATAAAGATGGTACTTAGTAAAATATAAAGAAAAGACAGGAGATAACTACTAAATACTAAGGAGGCAGTGTTCTCTGGGAACAGGAAAGGAAGGAGGGGCCACTCAGGGCCTTCCAAAGTATTAATAATATCCTGTAGTTTCTACTAGTGTTGGGTTTACCACCAGGGATCGAACCCATGCCCCCTCCATTGGGAGCGCAGAGTCTTTGCCACTGGACCACTGGGGAAGTCCACAGCTGTGTATTTTATTATTACTCTTTAGACTGCGCAGCATATACACATTCTGTCCTCTTTCACTTGTATGCATTGTTCATAGTCTAAAAGTGAAAATGCACTGTAATATCTTAAGATAACATTTTATGTTGAAATTTCCTTGTGCTTAACTCTTTTTAGGATATTCTGTTACTCAAAAGTTTTTGACCTAACAGAGTAAGCTGGCAGCTATGATTTTTTGGAAGGAAACTTTATTTTGAGATTCCGCCCCTCTTACTTTTTGGATATTAAACGGCCCTTTTCTTTGATGGCATTTTAATGAAATGTTGGTGATAGTAATATTGATTTAAAAACAAAAAATCCCTTACAAGTTAAATAACAAATTGACAACTGTAAATCATCCCTCATCCCCCCCACACCCCCGCCATCCTAGCCCCTTCCTTTTTTAAAAGTTAACTTGATCTGTGACATTCAAAAGACTGGGAACTGCAGGTTTAGAGAACTTTTCTTTGTGAAAAGAAGACATTGCCCTTCAGCTCTAAGGTGTTTGAAAATAAGAGAAATAAAGAAAGGGAGTGAGGGAGTAAAGAGGGGAGGGAGGGAAGGAAAAGAGAGGGCTGGGGAGAAGGGTAATGCCTGGAGAAGATGAAAAGGATGAGTAGAATCTTCTAACATTTTTTCAAAGAGCTTTTTACATTCTCAGAGACCTCATGTATTAGTTTGGCAGTTTTTTTGTGGTCTTAAAAGAAGGAAATGGAGTGAGTGAAACAGAACTGCTATATGTCATGTTTAGTAGGACACCAGCAATTGGAACTGTGTTTGCAACTTTATTTTCCCCACAATGGAAGCAGTTTGTATGTACACTGCTACCAAGTAGCAGTATTCACCAAATCCAAGAGGTGGAAGAGAATTTGGAGGTAGGGAACAACTGTTACAATAACCTGCGTTTACTGACCTTTTAACTATGTGCCCTGTGTGAATACTTGACTGAAACCAGCCCATTTAATCTTCTCATCAGCCTTAAAGGTAAGTGCTTATCCCATTTTATTTTAGATGATTTCTTATCATTCAGTCACTAAGTCATGTCTGACTCTTTGCAACCCCATAGACTGAAGCACACCAGGTTCCTCTGTCCTTCACTATCTTCCAGAGTTTGCTCAAATTCATGTCCATTGTGTTGGTGATGCCATCTAACCATCTCATCCTCTGCCACCTCTTTCTCCTTTTGACGTCAATCTTTCCCAGCCTCAGGATCTTTTCCAATGAGTCGGCTCTTCACATCAAGTGGCCAAAGTATTGGAGCTTCAGTATCAGTCCTTCTGTTACTGAAAGATGTGTGGAGTCCAGCTGCTTGCTGCTCAAACACCAATAAATAGTCCAGGTTGGTAGAAAGGAAAGTTTGCTTTATTTCAGATGCCAGCAGCTGGCAGGGGGTGAGGCGGACGTCATCTTGGTTGTTTTAGGTACAGTTAACCTTCAGTTCTAAGGTCTATTTGTTCCCATTTTTTTGTGGTCATTCTCAGAATTGTGGCAGCTCATGTTCTGGGTACAGTCCGGTCACCACATGGTTAACTTCTCCCCATGGGGTTTTGGTATCTATAAGACAGCCCCCAGGATATGGCTCAGAATATTATCGATAGCCCTTGAGGAAAAAACTCAAGGTCCTTGACTATGCTTAATGACCACATTATTATTATTTAGTCTCCTTTGACTGTTTTCCTGTGTTTCTGGATTTCCCACTTCTCTAATTAAACTTATTCTTTGAGTAAAATTTTCCACAGACAAAAGGAGGGCAGAGGACATAGTGGGGATGGGGGGAGGGACATAGGGTCCTGCTCCGTTTCACTTCCAGTGAATATTCAGAGTTGATTTCCTTTAGGATTGACTGGCTTGATCTCTTTACTGTCCAAGGGACTCGCAAGAGTCTTCACCAACAGCACAGTTCAAAAGCATCAATTCTTCAGTGCTCAGCCTTCTTTATGGTCCAACTCTCACATCCATACACAATTACTGGAAAAACCGTAGTTTTGACTATACAGACCTTTGTCAGCAACGTGATATCTTTTTGATGACTCACAGTTTTATATAAATATACACGTACTTTGGAGGAGGGTAATTTTAGATTTACAGAACATTTACAGATAGTACAGAGAGTCCTCATGTACCTTCATCCAGATTCCCCTAGTGTTAGCGTCTTATATAACCATGGTGGATTAACTCAATATAGACTTTAATTAGGATTTTACAGTTTTCCCACTAATGTCTTTTTCCTGTTCTAGAACCCAGTCGAGATGGAGCATAAGATCTCCCTGGCAGTCCACTGATTAGGACTCTGTGCTTCCAGGGCAGCGGGCACCAATTCAACCCTTAGGAAACTAGAATCCCACATGTGGTGCAGCACAGCCAAAATAAACAAGTAAATAAAAAGCATAGGACTTCCCCAATGGCTTGGTGGGTGGGAGTCCGCCTGCCAATGCAAGGGGTGCAGGTTTGATCCCTGGTCTGGAAGATTTCACATGTGGCGGAGCAGCTGCCCGTGGGCCCTAAAGCCTGTCCTCTGCAACAGGAGGAGCCACTTTCATGAGAAACCCACAAACCACAATGAAGCGTAGCCCCTGCTCACCACAACTAGAGAAAGCACATGCAAAGCAACAAAGACCCAGTGTAGCCAAAAAGAAAAAAAAGGGAATACTATTTTGCTGTCCTGTCTCTTTGGTTCCCTTTGATCTGTGATAGTTTCTTAGTCTTCCCTTAAAATGCTGTGTTTAATTACAAAAACTTCAAGTCCAAAGGAAACAATCAACAGAGGGAAAAAGGAAACCTACAGAATGAGAGAGAATATTTGCCAACTTTATATTTAATAAGGGATTAGTATCCAGAATACATAAAGAACTCTTACAACTGACCACCAAAACACCCAGATAACCTAATTAACAAATGGGTTAAGGACTTGAATAGACATTTCTCCAAAGAAGACATGCAAATAGCCAACAAGCACGTGAAAAGATGCTCAACATCATTAATCATTAGGGGAATGCAAATCAAACCCCAATGAGATTCACCTCAAAACCATTAGTATGGACACAATCAAAACAAACCAGCCAACCAATCAAATTAAAAAAAAAAACCCAAGTGTTGATAAGACTGTGGAGAAATTGGAAACCTGGTGCACCATTAGGAGGAATGTAAAATGGTACAGAAACCATGGAAAACAGAATAGAGTTGCCTCAAAAAATTGAAAATAGAATTACCATGCAATCCAGAAGTACCACTTTCAGGCATACGTCCAAAATAATCGAAAACAGGATCTCAAAGAGATATTGGCACACACAAGTTTACTGCTGCGTTATTCACAATAGTCAAGAGTTAGAGTAGTTACACTGGGCCACTTCCACCAAGGAAGGGACAGAGTTTTTTCTTACTAGAACTCTTAGGTTATAGATATACCTTTCCTGCCCACAATACTTCTGTCAAAACTCCCATCCATGCACTTACAGAGTGCCTTATCCACCACCAAGGTATTCCACATAGCATCAGTTCTGACCAGAAACTCTTTTCACGGCAAACGAAGAGAGACAATTGGCTCATAATCATGGAATTCATTGGTCTTAGCATGTTCCCCATTATCTGGGGGGAGCTGGCCTGATAGAATTGTGGAATGGCTGCCTCACAATTTGGGTAAGGAGGAAGAGAGCTGGAAAGCTGAAGATCTCAGGGCGCCTCTTAGAGCTACAATGTCCTGTGATGTCTCCATGAGCTTTCCCTTTGCAGTTCCCTTTGGCAGTTGAAAGTGCTTGGGTTTCAGATCAACTGATGGGTGACGTATCTGTGATCTTCCAGCTTCCCTCCTGGACTTTTACTTCTCCAAATGTAAGGTCTGAGTACATTGTAAATCCTTTACACATTAACCCAGCAGTTGGCAAACTACGGGTCATGGGTCAAATCCAACCCGCCATCTGTTTTTGAAAATAAAGTTTAATTGGAACACAGGCGCACCTGTTCATTTACATATTATCTATGGCCACTTCATGACTAAGTTGTGTAGGTGTGACAAAGACCATATGGCTCCCAAAGCCTAAAATATATTTATTATCTGGCACAGGAAAGAATTCGCCACCATGCCCCTCCCCACCGCCACTCATACCAGGTAGTCACGCTTCTCTCATTGAAACTCGGCTGAAACACATAGCCAACCCAGACATCAGTGTGGCAGGTAAAAATATCCTGCCTCTAGTAAGAAGAGCTCTGAGGTTACAAAAAAAGGGCTTAGGTGCAGGGAGAGCTGAAGAATTAGAAACTAATGCATTCTACCATATGTAGTAGTCTAAATCTAAAGTCTAATTTTTTTTTAAAGAAGATGAAACAAAAATTTGCTAAAATGAAATGTTTCTTCACAACAAGAGATGTTAATTCCTAAAATAATCCTAACCTTGAAGTCTAAAACATTATGAATTATGGTAACTGTCAGAGGCTTGAATCCTCTAGTTTTTGAAATCACATTTCAGTTTTAGATAAACTTGATTTGTTCCAAATTATAAGAGATGAAGTGACAATGCTGCTTCATTGCCTTCCTCTCTCCTCTCCTCACTCCAAGGTTTTGCTTGTACTGTTTTTCCTTATGTCCTATTTTTCTATTTAAGTGGATTAAGTGCCTACCATCTATTTCTCTGTGTGATGCCCCTATTCTGGAATTCTTTATTTTGATTCATCTGTTGGCTAGATTTCATCATCAATACTTTTTTTTTTTTTAAGAAGTGACTATCAGTTCAGTTCAGTTGCTCAGTCGTGTCCGACTCTTTGCGACCCCATGAACCGCAGCACGCCAGGCCTCCCTGTCCATCACCAACTCCCTGAGTCCACCCAAACCCATGTCCATTGAGTCGATGATGCCATCCAACCATCTCATCCTCTGTCGTCCCCTTCTCCTCCTGCCCTCAACCTTTCCCAGCATCAGGATCTTTTCAAAGGAGTCAGCTCTTTGCATCAGGTGGCCAAAGTATTGGAGTGTCAGCTTCAACATCAGTCCTTCCAATGAACACCCAGGACTGATCTACCTTAGGATGGACTGGTTGGATCTCCTTGCAGTCCAAGGGACTCTCAAGAGTCTTCTCCAACACCACAGTTCGAAAGCATCAATTCTTCGGCGCTCAGCTTTCTTCACCGTCCAACTCTCACATCCATACATGACCACTGGAAAAACCATAGCCTTGACTAGATGGACTTTTGTTGACAAAGTAATGTCTCTGCTTTTTAATATGCTGTCTATGTTGGTCATAACTTTCCTTCCAAGGAGTAAGCGTCTTTTAATTTCATGGCTTCAATCAACATCTGCAGTGATTTTGGAGCTCAGAAAAATAAAGTCAGCCACTGTTTCCACTGTTTCCCCATCTATTTGCCATGAAGTGATGGGACCAGATGCCATGATCTTAGTTTTCTGAATGTTGAGCTTTAAGCCAACTTTTTCACTCTCCACTTTCACTTTTATCAAGAGGCTCTTTAGTTCTTCTTCACTTTCTGCCATAAGGGTGGTGTCATCCGCATATCTGAGGTTATTGATATTTCTCCTGGCAATCTTGATTCCAGCTTGTGCTTCATCCAGCCCAGTGTTTCTCATGATGTACTCTGCATATAAGTTAAATAAGCAGGGTGACAATATACAGCCTTGACGGACTCCTTTTCCTGTTTGGAACCAGTCTGTTGTTCCATGTCCAGTTCTAACTGTTGCTTCCTGACCTGCATACAGACTTCTCAAGAGACAGGTCAGGTGGTCTGGTATTCCCATCTCTTTCAGAATTTTCCACTGTTTGTTGCGATCCACACAAAGGTTTTGCCATATTCAGGAAAACAGAAATAGATGTTTTTCTGGAACTCTCTTGCTTTTTCGATGTTTCTGAATTATTTCATGTTTGAGAGTGTTTGCCTGTTGCTTCCATGTCGGTTTGATTGAATGTGACATTCTTAGGTTACACTTTTTCCTCTCAGATCTTTTTAGATCAACTCTGTATCTTCTCCATAGGAAAAACTATGGTTTTATGACTGCTGGAAAAGCCACTAGTCATGTACGAATGTGAGAGTTGGACCATAAAGAAGTCTGAGCACTGAAGAATTGATGCTTTTGAACTGTGGTGCTGGAGAAGACTCTTGAGAGTCCCTTGGACTGCAAGGAAATCAAACCAGTCAATCCTAAAGAAAATCAAGCCTGAATATTCACTGGAGGGATTGATGCTAAGACTGAAGCTCCAATACTTTGGCCACCTGATGCAAATAACTGACTCATTGGAAAAGACCCTGATGCTGGGAAAGATTGAAGGCAGGAGGAGAAGGGGATGACAGAGGATGAGATGGTTGGATGGCATCACCAACTCAATGGACATGAGTTTGAGCAAACTCTAGGAGATAGTGAAGAACAGGGATGTCTGGCATGTTTCAGTCCATGGGGTCACCAAGAGTCAGACACGACTGAGTGACTGAACAACAACTGTGTCTTCTGGCATTGAATGTTGCTATAAGGGGAGTCTGAGACCAGCTTGATTTTTTTCCCCCTCCTTTGAAAGTGATGTTTTAATTTTTTTCTTCTACCAGAATGTCTGAATAATATTTTGTTTTTGACTGCACCACGCAGCTTGGGGGATCTTAGTTCCCTGATCAGGGATCAAACACAGGCCTTGAGCAGTGAGAGCGTGGTGTCCACTGATCCACCAGGACTACCAGGGAATTACTCGAAGAATTTTTTTCCTTTAATCTGATATTCAGAATCTTAAATAGGACATGTAAATGTTGGTTATACTAAAACAATTTTTCCTAACATATATACATGATCTTTTCAATATTTATATTTAAGTTTTTATTCAAGTCAGATATTTTGCTATGTTATATCTCTGAATAATTTTAAGTTCCTTTTGTTGAGATCTGTACACAAGGGGCATCAAATGTCCTTAAGTTAGAACATCTTTGGCTTCTATCACATTCTTTCTAATTGCTTCAGTCTCTATGTCTTTTCCCTGTACATCTGTTATCTCAAGTCTCTCTTCCAAGATGTTAATTTGATTTTCAACCGTGATTATCTTATTATTTTCTTTTCTAATTTATTTATTATATATATAATCATAGTGTTTCGGTTTTCAGCTTATTTCCTTAGCTCTGCAACCTCCCTTTTCATCTCATCCTATTACTTTATAGTATCATTCTTCAGTTCTTGTTTTTATTAAATTAAAGCCATCCTACATTATCCTAAAATGCAAAGCACTTACAGAGAATCTCTCTCTCTTATTTGGGTTCTAGTCTCTAGGACTGTGAGATAATACATTTCTATTGTCTAAGCCACCCAGTTTGTGGTGCTTTGCTTTGGCAGCCCTAGCAAGCCAATACTGTAGGTCCCCTACGTATGAATATTCAACTTGTGAACTTTCAAAGATGCGAGCATGCATTCCATCAGCATCAAGCATGAGTGAAACTGCAGCTTGCCCTCCCTCTCCTATTGCTGCTGCTGACCCTTCAGCTCTACCATCTCCCACCTCCTCTCCCTCCTCCAGTCAGTGACTCATCTTGCCTGCTCACTTGATGCCAGTCCCTGTATGCCAGCTGTTGTACTGTACTACTGTACTTTTCAAGGTCCTGTACTATAAGATTAAAAATGCCTTCTTTATTTTTTGTGTTTGTTTTTTAGGTATTTGTGTGAAAAGTATCAATATTATAAATCTATTACAGTACTAAATAGCCGATTGTGTTAATTGGGTACCTAGGCTAATTTTATTGGACTTATGAACAAATTGTTCTTACCAACGCACCCTCAGAACAGAACTTGTTCATATGTAGGGGACTTGCTGTACACTTAGTCAACTTACTTAACATTCCAACCTGACCCCAGGACTCTCTCTCCCTCTTCTTTGCTCTATTTTTCTCTTTGCAACTTATATCCTTCTAGTATAGAGTGTAATCTCCTTATTTATTTTATTGCCTGTCTCCCCTGACTAGAGTGAGGGCAGGGACTTTTGTTTTGGTTCACTGTTGCCTGTAGGGCTTAGCACATAGTCATGTCCGACTCTTTGCAAACCTATGGATTGTAGCCCGTTAGGCCTCTGTGGATGGGATTTTCCAGGCAAGAAATGTGTTGCCATTTCTTCATCCAGGGGATCTTCCCGCTCAGGGATCAAACCCACATCTCCTGTGTCTCCTGCCTTGCAGGTATATTCTTTACCACTGAGCCACCAAGTAAGCACCACATAATAGAAACTTAATAAGTGACTGCTGAGTGAATAAATACAACCGTATCTGACGCCTGGCCTATGCTCATTGTTAGGCCTCTTGAGAACTAATGGAATCACACTGACTATTGCTTTGTGATTTGGGGGAAAATGTCTTTGGGTTCATTCATCTTTTTACTTTTTCTTTTTTAGGGCCATGCTGTGCGCCTTGTGAGATCTTAGTTCCCAAACTAGGGACTGAACCTGGGCCTCAGCAGGGAAAGCACAGAGTCCTAACCACTGGACGGCCAGGGAGTCCCCTGGATTCATTCATCTGTTTAGAGAATATTTATTGAGCATCAACTGCATGCCAGGCACTGCTCTCATGTGTTAAGAGTTGATGTATGTGTGCTTAGTCACCCAGTTGTGTCTGACTCTTTGCAACTCTATGGGGCTGTAGCCTCCAGGCTCCTCTCTTCATGGGGATTCTCCAGGCAGGAATAATGGAGTGGGTTGCCATGTCCTCCTCCAGGGGATCTTTTGGACCCAGGGATTGAACCTGCATCTCTTACATCTCCTGCATTGGCAGGTAGGTTCTTTACCACTAATGCTACCTGGGAAGCCCATTAAGAGTACAGTTCAGATCAGTCACTCAGTTGAGTCCGACTCTTTGCAACCCCATGGACTGCATCCCACCAGGCTTCCTTGTCCATCACCAACTCACAGAGTTTATTCAAACTCATGTCCATTGAGTCAGTGATACCATCCAACCATCTCATCCTCTCTCGACCCCTTCTCTTGCCTTCAATCTTTCCCAGAATCAAGGTCTTTTCAAATGAGTCAGTTCATCAAATCAGGTAGCCAAAGTATTGGAGTTTCAGCTTCAGCATCGCTTCCAATGAATATACCAGACTTGATTTCCTTTAGGATGGACTGGTTGGATCTCCTTGCAGTCCAAGGGACTCGCAAGAGTCTTCTCCAATACCACAGTTCAAAAGCATCAATTCTTCGGCATTCAGCTTTCTTTATAGTCCAACTCTCACATCCATACATGACCACTGGAAAAACCATAGCCTTGACTAGATGGACCTTTGTTGGCAAAGTAATATCTCTGCTTTTTAATATGCTGTCTAGGTTAGTCATAACTTTCCTTCCAAGGAGTAAGCGTCTTTTAATTTCATGGCTGCAGTCACCATCTGCAGTGATTTTGGAGCCCAAGAAAATAGTCTCTCACTGCTTCCATTGTTTCCCCATCTATTTGCCATGAAGTGATGGGACCAGATGCCATGATATTAGTTTTCTGAATGTTGAGTTTTAAGCCAGCTTTTTCATTCTCCTCTTTCACTTTCATCAAGAGGCTCTTTGGTTCTTCTTCACTTTCTGCCATAAGGGTGGTGTCATCTGCATATATGAGGTTATTGATATTTCTCCCAGCAATCTTGATTCCAGCTTGTGCTTCATCCAGTCCAGCATTTCACATGATGTACTTTGCATATAAGTTAAATAAGCAGGGTGACAATATACAACTTTGATGTACTCTTTTCCTGCTTTGGAACCAGTCTGTTGTTTCATGTCCAGTTCTAACTGTTGCTTCCTAACCTGCATACATATTTCTCAGGAGGCAGGTTAGATGGTCTGGTATTCCCATCTCTTTAAGAATTTTCCACAGTTTGTTATGATCCACACAGTCAAAGGCTTTGGCATAGTCAATAAAGCACAAGTAGATGTTTTTCTGGAACTCTGTTGCTTTTTCGATGATCCAACGGATGTTGGCAATTTGATTTCTGATTCCTCTGACTTTTCTAAATCCAGTTTGAACATCTGAAATTTCACGGTTCACATACTGTTGAAGCCTGGCTTGGAGAATTTTAAGCATTACTTTGCTAGAGTGTGAGATGAGTGCAATTGTGTGGTAGTTTGAGCATTCTTTGGTATTGCCTTTCTTAAGGATTGGAATGAAAACTGACCTTTTCCAGTCCTATGGCCACCGCTGAGTTTTCCAAATTTGCTGGCATATTGAGTGCAGCACTTTCACAGCATCATCTTTTAGGATTTGAAATAGCTCAACTGGAATTCCATTGCCTCCACAACTTTGTTCATAGTGATGCTTCCTTAAGCCCACTTGACTTCGCATTCCAGGATGTCTGGCTCTAGGTGAGTGATCACACCATCATGATTATCTGGGTTATGAAGATCTTTTTGTATAGTTCTATGTATTCTTGCCACCTCTTCTTAATATCTTCTGCTTCTGTTAGGTCCATACCATTTCTGTCCTTTTTAGTGCCCATCTTCACATGAAATCCTCCCTTGGTATTTCTAATTTTCTTGAAGAGATCTCTAGTCTTTCCCATTCTATCATTTTCCTCCATTTCTTTGCATTGATCACCGAGGAAGGCTTTCTTATCTCTCTTTGCTATTCTTTGGAACTCTGCATTCAAATAGGTATATCTACCATTCCTTTTCTCCTTTGCCTTTCACATCTCTTCTTCTCATAGGTATTTGTAAGGCCTCTTCAGACAACCATTTTGCCTTTTTTCATTTCTTTTTCTTGGGGATGGTCTTGGTCACTGCCTCCTGTACAATGTCACAAACTTCCGTCCATAGTTCTTCAGGTACTCTGTTTATCAGATCTAATCCCTTGCACCTATTTGTTACTTCCACTGTATAATCATAAGGGATTTTATATAGTCATACCTGAATGGTATGGTTTTCCTTACTTTCTTTAATTTCAGTGTGAATTTTGCAATAAGGAGTTCATGATCTAAGCCATAGGCAGCTCCCGGTCTTGTTTTTGCTAACTGTGTAGAGCTTTACCATCTTTGGCTTCAAAGAATATAATCAGTCTGATTTTGGTATTGACCATCTGTGATGTCCATGTGTAGAGTCTTCTCTTGTGTTATTGGGAGAGGATGTTTGCTATGAACAGTGTGTTCTCTTGGCAAAACTCTGTTAGCCTTTGACCTGCTTCATTCTGTACTCCAAGACCAAATTTTCCTGTTACTCCATGTAACTCTTGACTTCCTACTTTTGCATTCCAGTCCCCTATAATGAAAAGGACATCTTTTGGGGGTGTTAGTTCTAGAGGGTCTTGTAGGTCTTCATAGAACTGTTCGACTTCAGCTTTTTCAGCATTACTGGTCGGGACATAGACTTGTATTTCTGTGATATTGAATGGTTTGCCATGGAAACAGAGATCATTCTATCATTTTTGAGATAGCATCCAAATACTGCATTTCAGATTCTTTTGTTTATTATGATGGCTACTCCATTTCTTCTAAGGGATTCTTGCCTACAGTAGTAGATATAATGGTCATCTGAGTTAAATTCACCCATTCCAGTCCATTTTAGTTCACTGATTCCTAAAATGTCAATGTTCAGTCTTAGCATCGCCCTATTGAACACTTCCAATTTGCCTTGATTCATGGACCTAACATTCCAGGTTCCTATGCAATATTGCCCTTTACAGCATCGGACTTTACTTCCATCACCAGTCACATCCACAACTGGGTATTGTTTTCACTTTGGCCCTGTCTCTTCATTTTTTGTGTGGTTATTTCTCCACTGATCTCCAGTAGCATATTGGGCACCTACTGACCTGGGGAGTTTACCTTTCAGTGTCCTATCTTTTTGCCTTTTCATACTGTTCGTGGGGTTCTTACAGCAAGAATACTGAAGTGGATTGCCATTCCCTTCTCCAGTGGACCACGTTTTGTCAGAACTCTCCACCATGACCCGTCCATCTTGGGTGGCCCTACAGGACATGGCTCCTAGTTTCATTGAGTGGCCTACTGCAGGGTCAGGGGCACTGAGTGTAGCAGTGCCTGCATGGGACCTTTTGAAGGATGTCACCATTATCTTCGTTACTTCCACCATAGTTTGGCCTCAGGTCAAACAGCAGGGAGGGAACACAGTTCCACGCCAATCAACAGAAAATGGGATTAAAGGTTTACTGAGAATGGCCCCACCCTTCAGAACAAGACCCAGTTTCCCCGTCAGTCAGTCTCTCCCATCAGGAAGCTTCCATAAGCCTCTTATCCTTATCTGTCAGAGGGCAGACAGACTGAAAACCATGGTCACAGAAAACTAACCAATCTGATCACATGGATCACAGCCTTGTTTAACTCAATGAAACTATGAGCCATTAAGAGTACACTATTAAACAAAACCAAGAGGGAGAAAAAGACAATAAACAAATAGCTTATATAATGTCAGGTGGTGAGAAGTGCTGTGGTAACTAGTTAGACAGGGTTAATCCTCCAGATGACTATTGCTGGGGAAGAAAACAGCCCTGAAACTCAGTGGCCTGAAACAACTTCATAGTCTCTCTCATGGTTCTTGGTGGTCTGGGCCCATCAGGGTGGTCTCACTGGGGTTCTCACTTGCGGTGCAGCCAGATGCTGGACTGGCCTCAAGTCATCTGGAGGACCAGCTGGGTTGGACATCGAGGTACTTCGCTCGTTTGGCTGCTGTGCATGTTGACCGCCAGCTGGGAGCTCGGCCAGGCTGCCGCCCGGCACATCTCCAGGTGGCCTCTCCACGTGGCCCAGGCTTCTCAACCTGGCAGCTTGGCTCTGGAAGGAGCGCTCTAGGAGTAAGTGTTCCGTGAAGCAGGAAGCAGAGGCAGCCAGAGCAATGAAGTGCCTGGGGCTAGATCAGTATCCCTTCTGCCGTATTCTGTTGGTTAGAGCACTGACAGGGACCCCAGATTCAAGGGGTGGGAGAAAGAACACAGGATGGAAGAGATTGCTGTGGCATCTTTGGAAAACACCATCCACACAGCAAGGGGAGAGTGAAGGGCGGGCAAGTGGGGAAGAGAGGCACACTCCCTCCCTGAGCCTCCTTGGAGCACAGGCCTGAGGGGAGCCAGGATGTCTACGGAAGACTGTTCTAGATTGAGGATGAAAGTACAAAGACCCAGAGGTGGGAGCTTAGGTGTGGTGCTTGGCCTGGTGAGGAACAGCTGAGTGCAGTGGAAAGGAGCTATGAGACCAGCACTTGCTAGACTCAAGCGATGTCTTACCTGTAAACCCCAATAGTTCACAGAGGCTTGAAGGCTTTTAAAGCTTTGGGCTCTTGGCTGCAGCCCTGGCTGATGACTCCACCCTCGCCTGCCCTGAGTTGCTTGCTTTCCCCGTAGTGCACACACTGGTGCTCTCACCAGCAGGTTTGCACTCTTCTGCTTGCTCTCCGTCTTCTGCACCATCGGATTATCTGGAGCCATGACTGACCCCAGCTGAGCTCTGGACTCTTCTGGCTTTCCCACTGAAGAGCAATCTGTCTGATTTGCCACCTGAAGACCAGCAGGGAGAGGTTGCACGTGGGTAAGGGTGTGAATTTGGGAGTCCACCTGCCTGGGTTTAGATCCAGCTCTGCTACCCACTCACAGGGTTACTTTGGACAAGTAGCTTAACCTCCCTGTCCTTTTGATTCTTCAATAGAAGGCCTTTACTACACCATTCAAATATTAGGATTAGGTCTTAAGAATCATCCACCATCTAGTTATTTCCAACTCTTAGATCTCTATCCGCCTGCTGAAATGTTCAATTTTCAGAGACTGAGATACCATCCCAAAGTGTCCTGGTATCCTTTTAACTGTTGTGGCTTTCAGAATCAAAGGAACAACCTAAAGTTGATACAAGGCCAATCTCTTTACCTTTTAACTCCTCTTTGTGGGCTTGAGACACTGAACAAGCAATTCCTGGTTCAAATACTTTTAAGCACTGCTGACATTTTTCTCATCCAAGAGTTTCCAGATTTTAGCCAGAGACCCGTCCTCCTGAATGACAACAGTGAAGGGGATGTACACACACACCTCTTCTTGAAACAGAAGCCAGGCTTACAGCCTCCATTGCATTATATACACAGCAACACAATGCAAACCATAGTTGCTTCCTTCCTATTTCTCCACCATTTGTCCTCCCAAAGCCTCTTCTTTTTCTTTCTAAGGAGACAGAGTTCTACACGGATGTGATTGAAGTTCCTCTGCAGCCTCCTCTGGGGCCCTTTGTAACACCTGTGTATCCCTTCCTAGTGATGTCTACATTTTCTGGATTGTCAACTGCCTAGATTCACCAAAGAGAGACCTCGTCCCTGTGCTCTTGTTTCTGCATCTGTACAATGGGCTGTACTGGACTTCCCCTGGTGGTTCAGATGGTAAAGAATCTGCCTGCAATGTGGGAGATCTGAGTTCAATCCCTGGGTCGGGAAGATCCCCTGGAGAAGGGAATGGCTACCAGCTCCAGTATTCTTGCCTGGAGAATTCCATGAACAGAAGAGCCTGGCAGGTTACAGTTCATGGGGTCACAAAGAGTTGGAACAACTGAGCCACTAAGCACAGCACAGCACATACTGATTAACAAGCTGTGATAGTTTCAGATAGACAGCAAAGGGACTCAGGCATACTTATACATGTATCCATTCTCCCCCAAACTCCCCTCCCATCCAGGCTGCCACATAGCATTGAGCAGGGTTCCCTGTGCTATACAGTAGGTCCTTGTTGGTTATCCATTTAAAATATAGCAGTGTGTACATGTCGATCCCAAACTCCCTAACTATTCTTTCCACCCATCCTCCCTGCCACCACCGCCCCCCCCCCCGCCGGTAACTGTAAGTTCATTCTCAAAGTCTGTGAGTCTGCATCTGTTTTGTAAATAAGTTCGTTTGCATCATTTCTTTAGATTCATACGATATTTCTCTTTGTCTGACTTACTTTACTTAGTGTGATAAGCTCTAGGTCCATCCACTGTTGCTGCAAATGGCATTATTTCAGTCTTTTTTTCTGACTGAGTAATACTCCATTGTATATATGTATCACATCTACTTTATCCATTCCTCCATCGATGGATTTATGTTGCTTCCATGAAATGACTGGTGTCTTTATAAGAGAAAGGAGAAGGAAGGAGGCTGGTGACAATAGAAGCAGAGATTGGGGTGATTCAGGGACAAACCAAGGAGTGCCAAGGATTGCTGGGAGCCACCAGAAGCCAGGAAAAGCAAAGACTTCCCTCAGGAACCATCAGACACCCTGACTGCAGACTTGTAGCCCCCAGAGCTGGAAGTGAGTAAATTCCCCTTGTTTTAAGCCACTTGGATTATAATTTGTTACAGCAACCATGGGAAACTAACACAAGCCCCAAAGCTTTGCTAATGTGATATTTCTTCACCTGTGTTATGAGCACTAGGGGGTTGGCTTTAGTATTGTTTTTAAACTATACATATGTGATTTCACATTAACAAAAATAAAAATAAATAACAGCAGAAGAGGAATATCCAGCAAGGGTCTGGGCTTTGAAGATGTGTTGATGTGGGGCATTTTTGGCTATGGGTCTGCTGTGTACCAAGATCATGGCAGGTCCCTGGGACTTGTCTGGGAGGGGACTATCTGGGGTTGAGCTTGAACATCATAAAGTATGGAATACAGCAAATGGCAGAGGGCTGGTGGAAGCTTCTCGTCTTATGCGTGAACGTTTCATGTGATCACAGACCAGAAACCATTCCAGGAGGTGCCAACTCAATAGAAAGATGGGAGGCGCCTCCTTCCTGGGTGCAGCGGCCAGGTCCCCTCGCAGGAAGGTCATGGACTGGGTAGCAGAAGTGGGGAAGGTCCCTCAGGAGCTCTGTGGGGCCCCGCCAACCTGCAGCAAATGTGCAGGAAGTATCCTGAGGCCTTCCTTCTTCACCCTGATGGGGGATGCCTGGGGCATAGCTAAGTGGGAGCCCTGTCCACCGCAAAGTGGGCACAGTCTGAGCAGTCCCGCCCTCTCCAAGATGCTCTTTACAGCCTGGGGCCACACTTGGCTGTCTGTTGGTGCCCTGTGGAGCTTCCAGGAAGAAGACCTCATCACAGACCAGAAGGAGCCCCTTCAAGAAATTGGATAGAGGAGCCACTGGTAGGAAAGAGCAGCCTTCACCCCAGCTCCCATCCCTGGTGTCAGGGGATTTCGTCCAACAGGCCTCCTTCAAAACCCTATTGGCAGGCTTCCCTGGGGGCTCAGTGGCAAAAAAATCTGCTTGCCAATGCAGGAGACACGGGTTTGATCCCTGGGTTGGGAAGATCCCTTGAGCTGCCAAGCTACTAAGCTCATGCACCACAACTGCTGAGCCGGTGCACCTCACGCTCCACAATAAGAGAAGCCGTCGCAATGAGAAGCCTGCGCACCGCAGCTAGAGAGTAGTCCCCACTTACCGCGACTAAGGAGATGACCGCACAGCAGTGAAGGCGCAGCCCCAGAACCCTCCACCGGCTTCATGAGAACTTCCCCGAGCAGCCACCCTCTTCGCTTTGCTCAGCCAGGGGTGTCAGGGCCGTGGGATTTATTGGTGATTTTTTTTTTTTTCTGCTTGGTTTCCTGCCTTGTAGTTAAGAGGAGATAGTAGCCATCCCAGAATTCTCAGTAAATGTGTATTATTTGTGCTGAAAAAAAATTGTTACAGGATGAGAAAGGGAATAATGAACACTTTATAGAATTTTCCTAAACAAGTAGATGCTGATTCTGAGTGTAAAAGTGCACTTTGAAAAGTGAGGAGAGATGGGAGAAAGTCACTTTATACCTCTCTTCAAACTGGGTTTAGTTCTGTTTAATAGATATTCTGGGAAAAGAACATAATTCCTTTAAAAGCTGGGCTGCCCTGCAGATGAAGCCAAGTTGTAAAGCTGTTTGCGACATAGAAAGGTTAGTAAAGAGACCAGTCCTACAGTCATTGCTAATGATGGATGGGAGGGGTATTTGGAAGTGTTGAAATGCTGGCTGTCAAGGAAACCCATGATTGGAAAAACAACATCACATGGATTTTTATATGGCCCACTGGTATCGTGATGCAATGTGATCATTTTCCTGACTTTCTGTTTTTGTCACAAAAAGAAGAAGCGAGAGAATCAGAGAAGCGATCAGATGCCTAATTGCCAGTGCTTCTCTCAGATAAATTATAAACAGGCTGTTAAAAAATTCTCCTGCTACAGCAAAGAAACAAAGCAGCCTTTAAACACTTTTGATGTCAACATGCCCTAATTTCTAAAAGCGCTAGAGCTATGTAGAATCCCAAAGACAATCTCTTTCTTCGAGGAATGATTAAGCAGTGTTTAAAAAAAAATAACCCAACTCCCCATTCCTGAGCTTGTGGCAGACATCATTAATCAATCAAGGTAGTTTTGTTTGTTTGTTTTGGTTTTTTACCATGGAACCTAAATGCTGCCCTAGAATTCTTCTCAACAACATGTGTCTGACACTACTATAAATAGATCAGAATTGGCTTATGAGCTGAGCCAACTAAAGAGGCACCTAATCTGATGGTTAAAAGAATAATATTTGGAGCCAAATCTCAGCTCAGCCACTTAAACTTTCAGATAAGTTTCTTTACCTTCAAAATGCAGATAATAATAGTACCTATCTCATTGGATTTTTTACCTATAATTTTATACCCAGCCAGTTTGTCAATCAAGAGTGAGTGTACAACAAAGATATTTCCAGACTTCAGTGACTTGAAAAATACATTTCTATTAAAGGCGTATGTTTTTAAAGTATTAATAAAATCATTTATATAAATATAAATGAATGCATAGTGAAATATAATTGAATAGCCTCATACATATTAAATGAATGTGTGTTAAATATCATACTTAACTCATTATTAATGAGGGAACCTGTAAGACATTACAACCAGTTTAAAGAAGTCAAATAAGCACAAATCTATATGGAATTTCAAAAAGGAAATAAATTTACAAACAGATATGAATCTGCCTTTTGTAGGGAGCCTTGTGTAGGATGGGGAGATGGGGAGATTATTTAATTGCATATCTCTAGATAAGATTTATTTGCACAGTTATCTACAATTTACAGAGTTATAAAATAGCTCAAAGGCAATGAAAAGCACAGAGCCCTCACAGAATCAAAATCAGAAAACTCCAAAGGGATGTGGTCTAAACAATGCATAGTTTTTCACCCAATCACAAAATTATGTGAGTACACTCTCAATTTTTTAGGACATTACTAGAGAATGGGTGCGCATGTAGGTTGCTTCAGTTGTGTCGGACTCTTTGTGACTCTATAGCCCGCCAGGCTCCTCTGTCCGTGGGATGCTCTAGGCAAGATACTGGAATACGTTGCCATGCCCTCCTCTAGGGGATCTTCCCAACCCAGGGATCGAACCCATGTCTCATGTCTCCTGCATTGGCAGGTGGTTCCTTTATCACTAGCACAGTCTGGAAAGCTGCTACTAGAGACTATGCTTCATCAAAAGGAGGGAGTACCCTTGCTCTAGAGCCCAGGTGCCCTGGAGCCTGTGCTCCTCAACAAGAGAAGCCGCTGCAATGAGAAGCCTGTACATTGCAACAAGAGAGTAGCCCCCACTCGCTGCAACTGGAGAAAGCCAACGTGCAGCAGTGAAGGCCCAGCACAGCCAAGAAATAAAAACATAAAAGAGGGAGTAAAAAATTTTTTAAAGGGGGCAGAGAGAGGGAGAGAGACAGGTGGGATCCTCAACTTAGGCATTAGGGTGTCCATCCCTGGAGGTGTGATGAAGTCCTGGCTTAGCAGAGCAATAAGCCAGAGCCTAGGCAGCTCTGGGGGAAGGAGGAAGGAGGCTTCTTAAGAGGCTCTGGGAAAGAAGAAATGGAACTGATGTGCTTGAGCATATGGAAAATATCATGGGAAGGCCTTTGGCAGAGATGTTAGAGCTTTTAGAGAACACTAATGATGAGTCATAGAAAATTAAGTGAATAAAAACACAAGGCCCTCCTTAACCTTAGAAATACTGAAGCCTACACAAGAATGGAGCTAAGTAATGCTCACTTGGCTCAGCAGTGAATGATACTTGCATAGTCATTATAATGTAAATACTATTTATTCATCCCCAACTATTTATTCATATAATGACGCTATGTTGGGGTGATGTGGGAGAAGTGATAGATGTGCATGGGGGAGAATTAGATACTCACCTGTCAGAGGCAGAGTAGAATGTCTAAAGATGATAATTTAAGAAAGAGCAGTAGGGCGTTCACTGGCAGTCCAGTGGTTAGGACTCTATGCTTTCCCTGCCATGGCCTGGGGTTCAGTCCTTGGTCAGGGAACTTAAGAGCCCACATGCCACATGGAGCAGCCAAAAAGAAAAGAAATAGCAGTAGAAGCATAATATTCTTAAATATGGAGATAAATGGCAGAGAAAGTAGCTAGAAGAGTTTCATTGGCTGCCTCAAGTCTGATAGATCCTGGTGGTGAGAAAGCTTAAGGCAGGGGATGGTTGGTTTTCATTAAAAACTTACGTTCATACATATATACACACAGACACATATATAATTGTGCATATATAGAAAAAAATGGTTACATCTAAGAAAAGGTATACGTTATTAGCTGCTGGTGAGGTATGGGTAATCTCAAACATTACTAGTGAAGTATGAATTGGCACTGCCTGTTTTGAAAAGCCATCTGGCAGAATCTAATGAAATTTTACGTGTACATAACCATTCCATCTAGCAGCCATACTTCTTGGCCTTCATCCTCAGAGAAATAGTTGCACGTGTGCTCAGGGCAGGATGCCCAAGGACGCTCCTGGAGCCTTGTTTACAAGGTAAGAATGACGATGCTATAAGGTCCAATAAAAGGGGGATGTCAGTACAACAACGGCAAAAACCATAAGTCGTAACCTTTGAACATGTAAAAAGGATACTCAATCTAACTCAGTATATAGCAATTTAAAGTACAATGAAGTTCTCTGTATATTTTTTGCCTATCAATTTGGCAAAATCTGGTAATATTTTGGTGTGTTGGTAAAGCTATGGCAAAACCGGTGGTCTCATATATGGCAAAGAATCTTAAAAAAAAGAGTGGATATATGTATACGTTTCACTGATTCACTTTGCTATACACCTGAAACTAACACAACATTGTAAATCAACTATACTACAATAAAATTAAAATGAAAAAAAAAAAACAGGTGGTCCCAAACGTTGTTCATGGGAGGACAAATTAGTTCAATCTCTACAGAGAGCAATATCCATCAAAATTGCAAATGCACAGGATTTTGGCTCAGAAATCCCACTTCTAGTAATTCATCTAACAGATTAAGTGCATGAACTAAATTATATATATATATATAGTACATATTATATATATATATATATATATAGTATCTATAATACAAAGATAATTGTTGCAGTGTTGTTGACATAGCAAAAGTTTGGAAACAACCAATAGGTGACTGGTTAAATAAATTTCTGCTTATTTAAACTACCATCTGAGCTGTGGAGCTAAGATATGATGGGGGTCAGGGGAGGACAGGAGTGGAAGGAGGATTTACCTTTATTTCACTGTCTAGCATTTCATCCTGTGTTCTAAGACAAAATGCCACACAGTGAAATAAATGTGCCCTGTGCCTCAGTTTCTTCACCTCTGAAAAGGAGATGATGATTTTAACCTCCTAGGGTTACCGTAAGGGTTACTGTGGGCCGATCTGTATCAGGTGCTTAGATCAGAGTTTGGTGCAGAGCGAGCGCTGTATAAACTTATTGTCCAGGGCACACATGTAACTGTGGGAGGTCATCAGGCATGGGAGGGGGACTCTAGCTGTCAAGGTTCAAGTGACTTGGAGACAGACACTAGGTGATGTCAGAAGAGTAAAATCAAATGAGCGTACCTCAGAGATGGATCTTCAGCCAAGACAACCCAGGACCATGGGCAGGGCTGGCAGCCTGTTCCACTGGCATCTCTCCAAGGCGCCAAGGAGTTTTCATACCTGTGTGTGGATCTGGGCTAGGCTACTTTCAGCATTAACATGTAGCAGTGGGAACTCCTTTTATTTTTTTATCTTTTTTTTAATTGAAGTTTAGTTGATTGACAATGATTGAGGTGTACAGTGAAGTGATTCAGTCATCTATTCTCTTTATATATTCTTTTTCAGATTATTTTCCATTATAGGTTATTACAAGATTATAACTATAGTTCCCTGTGCTATACAGTAGGTCCTTATTGTTTATCTTTTTTTTTTTTGACTGAGCACCACGTGGCATTCAGGATCTTAGTTCCCTGACTAGGGATTGAACCCACGTCCCTTTCCGTGGAAGCATGGAGTCCTAACCACTGGACTGCCAGGGAATGCCCCTGTTTATCTTTTTTTTTTTTTTGTATAAATAGTGTGTATCTGTTTATCTGAAGGGAACTTCTTCTTAAGACCCATACTGACCACAGCGGGGGTGAACACCCCTACTAGCTCAGTTCTTCCACCAGACCCATAGATGAAACGCTGATATTTAAGGTCAGCAGAGGAAAGAAACAGGAAAGGACCAAAGGGTGTCACATCCTTTTAAGGAGCTTTTCTAGGAGTCCCTCACACTTCTGCTCACATTTCATTGGCTAAAACCTAATCAGAAAGCCACATCTCACGGAAAGGGAAGTTGAGAAATGAAGCCCTTGAGCTTGCAGCACGGGCAACTGAATAGAATAAATTCTGTGGGTGATGAAAATGTTCTGGAACTAGACAGTGGTGATGGTTGGACCACCTTGTGATTGTACACCTGAAAAGTATGAATGTTGTTACGTAAGCTTTACCACAATTCTTAAAAATTGGACTTCTGTTACTGGAGAATAAGATGAAAATGAATATTGGGGAAGGCACCCAGCAGTTTTACATATTTGTTGATTTTTCTTTATTTATTTGGCTGTACAGGGTCTTAGCAGGGCACACAGGATCTTTAGTTGCAGCATGTGGGATCTAGTTCCAAGCCTATGTGATTCTCAGTTGCTCAGTCGAGTCTGACTCTTTGCAACTGTATGGACTGTAGCCCACCAGGCTCTTCTGTCCATGGGATTTTCCAAACAAGAATACTGGAGTGGGTTGCCATTTCCTTCTCCAGGGGATCTTCCTGACCCAGGGATTGAACCCACATCTCCTGTATCCCTATCTAAGGATCAAACCCTTGGACTGGGAGTGAAGAATCTTAGTCCTTGGACCACCAGGAAGTCCCCATACTTGCTTTTAAATTGCAATCAATTATAATAGGTCTCTCTGGGCTGCGTGGCAGCAGGCACAGGGCAACAGGGCACCGTGACTGGAGAGCCAGGGTCACATGTATACCCTGTATTTGGGAGCTGGGGTCTGAGTCTAAGAGAAGCTGGGAAGGGGTGCTGGGTAGACGTACAACAATCATCTGGCTATTTGTCATTAGGATTTAGCGACCTTAAAGTAGGTCCAAAGAGCTCTGTGGTTCCCCTTCCCTATTTTGTGACCAACACTCCCATTGTTTTCCCCAACAGTCAGGCCTAGCCAGGTCTTTGCTTTTGAACTTGACCCGTTGGCTCTTCCTAAGCCACACCCCACTCTGATGATTGCTCTCTCTGAGAACATCAGGGCGAGTTTTGTCCGGAGGGGGTCTTATTTCCTCTGCCTGCCCAGAATGAAGGGGGTGGGTTCCCCACGTTCATGAAATGTTACCTGGGAAAGAAAAGGGGCGAGTATAGACCAGAGGAAATGTGACTCAAAAGTGACTCAGCCATCTCTCCTGTCTTTCGGGTCCCGGAGTCCTGCCCCGGTGCCTGAACCAGAAGGAACAGGGCAGGGAATGAAGAGAAGGAGGGGAAAGAGAGAGTTAAGTCTGCCCAGGTCTTTCAATGTGATGAAACCAGGGTGGAGGGTCTGCCAAGAACAGGTCAGGCTCAAAACAGGAAGCCCCAGGGTAGTGATAAATGGACACTTCTCTGTAGATTTTATGTGGCTCTCAAGGGAGAGTGCTGGAACTGATCTCATTCAATATTTTGTTTTACAAATCACGTTGAAAAGGAAGCACACTAGAGCTCTCCAGGTTTGCCAGCTAAGCTAATCTTTTCCAGGTGCTAAGGCAACAGGGAAACGCAGCAGGAAGCTCCTGCTTAGTGGGGTTGGGGCAGGAAGATGGCCCACCGAGGGGCAGGAGGGAAGTGGCCTTTGTGGGGAGCAGAGCCCAGCCCTGCTGCCCTGGCTTCTCACAAGCTCCACAGACGCACTTCCTGGGGTTCCTGTAGCCCCCAATGTTGGTGTGGGCCATAGGGGCATTGGGACAGAAGAACAAGGGCTTCCGGGTCACCTGGGAGACACCGTGATGGCCCGGTACCTCCTGGGCTGCACACAGAAGCTGGGCTCTTCCAAACCCCCTCTCCCCAAGTCACAGAATTCCTCCTCTCTGCTGGGATCTTCACCTCTGCATCAGGTACTTTCTTCAACTTATCCTGCTTGTAATTTCAGATGTATTTATTTGGTTTGTCTTATTTCACCTTGGCACTTCTCCTCCCTGCCACTGACCCCCACAAATGGTTCAGATTCTTGTTCTCCGGGTGTTGAATTTCCGGACACCAGGGAACCAGCCAGCGGGTCTGTTCTCTACAGATTGAGGAGATAAGTTAGAGGAATCCTAGGAAAGAGAAAAGCTTCTAAGAGCAAGGGATTGAGCCTCATCCTACTACATATGTTAATTACTGTGTGTTAAGCCCTGGCCTTTTGAGGGGTAAACTCAGGTTCAAACTGGTAGGAGGCCAATCAATGAAATAACTCTTTCAGGCAAGGATTGTCTGCTATGTTGATTTTTAGGAGGCACCTACTAAAGCATTTAGTGAAATATGATTTCCAAAACTTAAGTTCAAGCATTTTGGGAAAACACACACACCTAGAGATAAAGCAAAAAGTATGAACATCTTTTAAAGCTTTATTTATTTATTTTTGGCTGTGCTGGGTCTTTGTTGCTGCCTGGGTTTTTCTCTAGTTTGGGAGACTGCAGGCTACTCTTCATTGAGGTGCACGGGCTTCTCAGTGCAGTGGATTCGCTTGCAAAGCACGGGCTCTAGGGCATGTGGGCTCAGTAGTTGCGGTTCCCGGGCTCCAGAGCACAGGCTCAGTAGTTGTGGCTCATGGGCTTAGTTGCTCTGAGGCAAGTGGGATCCTCCTGGACCAGGCATTGAAACTGTGTCTCCTGCACTGGCAGGTGGACCCTTTACCACTGAGCCACCAGGGAAGCCCTCCAAAATGTCAGCAATTTCTAAATCTAAGTGGGGGCATATGGGTGATCGTTGTGCTGTTCTTTCCATCTTTCTATATATTTGAGCACTTTTGTGATAATAAGTTGCTGAGAGTGAGGTTAGGGGTGGTGACACCTGGTGAATCTGAGAGTCCTTGAGTATATCACAGGCATGGGGGAGGGCTTAGTTACACCAGACTTGGAAAAATCTTTTAATTCTGTGAGGCTCACAGAGTAGGGTTTGGGGCTGAATTTTGTCCCCTCAAAATTCATACTCTGAGGGACTTCCCTGGGGACCCAGTGGTTAAGACTCAGTGCTTCCCCTGAAGAGAGCACAGGTTCAATCCCCAGTTGGGGAAGTAAGATCCTACATGTTGGTGACGTGGCCAAAAAAATCCATATATTGAAATGCTAACTCCCAGGACCTCAGAATGTGACTGCCTTTAGAGAGAGGACCTTGACAGAGGTTAAATGAGGTCATTGGAATACTGTCCTTGTAGGAAGAGGAAATTTGGACACAGACTGGCAGAGAAGACAATGTGCGATGGATGAAATGTTTGTGTCCCCTGCCCCCCAAATTTATGTGTTGAAGCTTTAACCCTTCAAGGTGATGGTATTTGGGGCTGGAGACTTTGGGAGATAATTAGGTTTAGATGAAGTTATGAGGGCAGAGCCCGGTTAGGGACTGAAGGTTTGTGTCCCCCAAAATGCATATGCTGAAACTATACACCCTTCCATGTGGTGGTGTTAGAAGGTGGGGCTTCTGTGAGGTAACAAGCATGAGATGATGTCATAGGGGTGGAGCTCTCGTGAATGGGATTAGCACCCTTCTAATTAGTCACCGGAGAGCTTGCTTCCTATGCTCTGCTCTCTGCCACCTGAGGACACAGAGTCCACAGTCTGCAACCTGGAAGAAAGCCTTCACCAGAATGGGACCAGTACTGGCACCCGAGCCTGGACTTCCAGCCTCTAGAACTCTGAGAAATAAACTTTTGTTTATATATACCACCCAGTTTATGGTGTTTTGCTATAGCAGTCTGAGTTAAGGCAGGACTGCATGATAGCACCTTTGTAAGAAGAGAAAGAGACCCCAGAACCCTTTCCACCCTGTGAGGAGATGAGAAGACAGAGAGAAGGTGGCTGTCTCAGAGCTGAGAAGGGAGCGCTCTCCAGATCCCAACCAGGCCAGCACCTTGATCTTGGACTCCAGCTTCTACAGCTGTGAGAAAACAAATTTCTGTTGTTTAAAGCACGCAGTCTGTGGTGTGTTGTTATGGTGACCCAAGCAGACCAATACACGATACGAAGACAGTCATCTACAAGCCAAGGAGAGAGGCCTCAGAAGAAACCTACCCCCCTCACACCTTCACCTCAAATGTTTGTTCTCTACAAGTGAGAAACATTTCAGTCGTGAGCCACATCCTTAGGGCAGCCCTAGACAACATGCAAGTATTATTTACCATTGTTTACACTTCCTTAAATGAAGTACAGCTCTTACATAGGAAAAAGAGTTCCACTGGGGTGAAGTTCAAACTCCCCTGTGCTTTCCTGTGGTTGGGGCAAGCCAGATGGCAGCGGGAGGCCATCCACCTGAGAGGGATCAGATAGTGGAGGGGGGCCCAGACTGTGGGAGCCTCTGGGGGCTACACTGTGGGACTTTGACCATGAGGATAGAATTTGCTTTTTAGTAACTATTTCCTTTTGTTCTCCCATGATGTTGATAGAGCTATATCTTATAACTAAGTTGTAAAGTGAAAAAGTTATATGTAATAATTGAAAATAAGCTTTTCCTGTGACATAATCAACAGAGGCAAGATTAGGCATCTGTAGTCTGAGGGTGTAGACACAAGGCTTCTGAATGGTGTTAAAGGAGGAGCTCTGGCTTTGGTTTGGACAAACACGAGCATGACTCTTCCCTCTTCCAATTAAGAACAGTGAGACCTTTAACTGGGGGCAATTGTGTAACTTCTATGAACCATACTTTCCTTATCTGTAAAATGGGCAGAATATCACCTGCCTAGCAGATACTGGGAAGACTGGAGCCACTGTACTTAAGCCTTGGGTGTAATGCCTGGACACCAACGGTAGTGTTATTACTGTTGCTGTTTTGGGGGAACACTCAATAAAGGTGATGGAAGAGCAGGGAAGGGAAACACAGTAAAGATAAAAGAAAGCTACCTTATACTTAGTCAAAATCACAGAGACAAAAAGTAGAATGGTGGTTGCCAGGGGCTGGGTGAAGGGAGAAATGGGGAGTTATTGTTCAGCGGGTATAATTTCAGTTTTGTAAGATGAAAAGACTCCTGCAGATGGATGGTGGTGATGATTGCATAGCAACATGAATGTACTGAAAACCGCTGAATTATACAATTAAAAATGATTAAGATAGTAAATTGTAAGTTATGTGTATTTCACCACAAGAAAAAATTGGAAAAGAAATACCTTCTTCCACAGTGCAGTACACTTGATGAAAACAGGGGAACTGGGGGAAAAAACAGCTATTAACCACAAAGTCGTTGATAAATTTGACTATGTAAAAAGTGAAAATTCTACAGGGCAAAGATCAGTTCATGCAAAGTCAAAAGACAAAGAACAAACTAGAAGAAATATTTTCAATTATATCAGAGTTCATTCCCATGGTGAAGAAGGAAGTCCATATATTAGGAGAACGGCCTGTCAGAAAGCCAGAAAAGTCTGGAGAACAAGAATTCTATAGTTTCCCAGGGGTTTTGCAGAGGTACCCAGGGTGGGGCGGGTGGTGGGACAGACGGTTCTTCAGGCTTCATAATGTCCCAGCCCAAATATCCCTCTACATTCTCCGTGCCACTTTTCTCTGAATTTTATGATAACAGCACATTATTGACCAGAAACGGACCAATATATCTTTTGTTACCCAAACGTTATTGATCTCAGACATATCAGTATGTTTTTAGAGAGTGATACAATTAACATCACTAGAGGAAGTCGTTAGAGCTTAACATTGATCAAGGGTTCATTACACACCTTACGATGGTCCTTACCACTCACATTGTGCCCCACTGGGTTTCTGTTCCAGCGTTGCTGTTGCTGTTTTAGTCACTAAGTTGTGTCTGACTCTTTTTTAACTCTGTGAACTACAGCCCACCAGACTCCTTCTGTCCATGGGATTTCCCAGGCAAGAAAACTGGAGTGGGTTGCCATTTCCTTCTCCAGGGGATCTTCCTGACCCAGGGATCAAACCCGCATCTCCTGAACTGGCAGGTGGATTCTTTACCAGTGAGCCACCAGGGAAGCCTGTTCCAACCTTGTGTATATTAAAAATGTAAAATTTTTTCAGAATGATGCATCATGAAATTTTGAGTGAAGAAGAATTTTTTGGTGAATTTTTTGCAGATACTTGTTCCGATTGTCTGAGCAACATTTACAGTAGTGTCTCAGAAGATGAAAGTTCTTCAGAATACAGTTCTGATTCAGACGATGTGAATGTTAGACCAACAAAAAGACAAAAAACCTTAGTGATTGATTCTGATACAGAAAGTGAAAATAAAACTCACAGCTGGAGAATGCTCCTTTGTTTCTAGAAAATAGTAGATTGAAGATAATATTTCACAAAAATTAGAAGACTTTACGGGTGTTTTGGAGAAGGAAATCCAGTACCCTTGCCTGAAAAATTCCAAAGACTGAGGAGCCTGGTAGGCTACAGTCCACGGGGTCGCAAAGAGTCAGGCACGACTGAGCAGCTTCACTCCACTCCACTTCACAGGTGCTTCATGTAACTGTTGAATGTGAAAGTGAAAGTAACTCAGTCGTGTCTGACTCTTTGCGACCCCCTGGACTATACAGTCCATGGAATTCTCCAGGCCAGAATACTGGAGTGGGTAGCCTTTCCCTTCTCCAGGGGATCTTCCCAACCCAGGGATCGAACCCAGGTCACCCACATTGTTGAATGCAATAACCTGCAAAGTGTTAGTGCAATAACAGAAATCATTTTTAGCCGGCCAAAATGAAAGTCACCAGCCACAGACAGTAGTTTCTGCAAAAATCCCCTGGTCAATAATGAGCTGAAATCTCTTCAGATACATATTAGGTATCAATAAATATTAGTTGAATTCTTTCATGTATTAGAGTATTTTTGTTCCTAGGGCTGCTGGAACAAAGAACACAAACTGGCTTAAAACAATGGAACTTTTACAGTTCTAGAGGCTAGAAGTTTGAAATCAAGGTATCAGAAGAGGGACTTCCCTGGTGGTCCAGTGGTTAACACTCCATGCTTCGGATTCAAGAGGCATGGGTTTGATCTCTGGTTGGGGAACTAAGATGCCACATGCTGCATTACAAAAAATGGTGTCAGAAGGACCAGGTTCCCCCTGATGCTCATAGGTTACTTCCTTGCCTCTTCTTGGTTTCTGGTGGCCCTAGGCATTCCTAAGCCTTTAGTAGCATGGCTCCAATCCCTCTCTGTCCCTCCACATGGCTTTCTTCTCCGTGTCTCTTAGTCCTCGCCTCACCTTACAAGGACACCAGTCATTTGGATTTAGGGCATACCCTATATCCAAGATGCTTTCACCTTAACACCCTTAACTAGTTACATCTTCAAAGACTCTATTTTCAAATAAAATCACATTCTGAAATTCTGGGTGGATGTGAATTTGGGAGAGGACACTATTCAAGTTTTTAGTTCCAACATAGAGCTTTTTTAGTTGCAACTTAAAATCCCATCTAACTAGCTTAAACAAATAAACATAACTGTTGGAACAATTAGCAGAAAGGTCTAGAAATATATGGAACGTCAAGAATGGCTTGACCAAGAAAGTCAGTCTTTCTCTTTCATTCTGATCTGTCTTTTGCTGTGTTGGCCTCATTCTTAGGCTCTATCGTGTGGCTTTTGGCAACTCTTGGCTCACATCCTCCTTGTAATCCAAGCAAAAATGATCTAGTGTCTCTCCCCAAAACAGTATGATCAAACATTTCATGCATATCATTAACTTTTTTTCTGGAGTATAATTGCTTTATAATGTTGTGTTAGTTTCTGCTGTATATACATGTATGGGATATAAAGAAAGCTGAGCACCGAAGAATTGATGCTTTTGAACTGTGGTGTTGGAAAGGACTCTTGAGAGTCCCTTGGACTGCAAGGAGATCCAACCAGTCCATCCTAAAAGAAATCAATCCTGAATATTCATTGGAAGGACTGATGCTGAAGCTGAAACTCCAACACTTTGGCCACCTGATGTGAAGAACTGACTCATTGGAAAAGACCCTGATGCTGGGAAAGATTGAAGGCGGGAGGAGGAGGGGACAACAGAGGATGAGATGGTTGGATGACATCACTGACTCAATGGACATGCGTTTGAGCAAGCTCCGGGAGTTGGTGAAGGACAGGGAAGCCTGGCGTGCTACAGTCCATGGAGTTGCAAAGAGTGGGACATGACTGAGCGACTGCACTGAACTGGACTGAGTGTATATAGATCAGTGCTACTCTCCCAGTTCATCCCGCCGTCCCCTTCCCACTCTGTGTCCACATTCTATTCTCTACCTCCATCTCTATTTCTGTACTGCACATAACATCTTGGTTTTGATTAGGTTTCATGCCTATCTTTAAATCAGTCACTATGGCCAGGCCTGAGTCTATGCCTCAGCTCCAGAACCAGGCATTGAAAGCACACAGACTAAGGATGGAGGAGGGGGTTCTCCTCAGAGTAAACTTGGGTTTCTATTACCAGGAAAAGCATGAATAGGTGCTAGGCAGTAAAATATGTAGCCATCCACTAGAATGTTATTCTTCCCCCATAGTTAAAGAGTTTCTGGAAGATAGCAAATCTGGTTTTATTTCCTGTATTCCAGAGACCTGGATAGCATCAACCCTTCAAATAAATATTTCCTGAATTATTTTGAATTTTTAATATGATTTAGTCTCTGAGGACTTTTTCCACTATAAAAACTGAGACCCAGTTCCTGAACCAAGATGTAAAATCATAGCCCATCGAGACATTGCTCTTTGTTGGTGTTGTTATTTTCTGGCTGCATAGCTTGCAAGATCTTAGTTCCCCAACCAGGGTTGGGACCCAGGGTCATGACAGTGAAAGCCCCGAGTCTTAACCATTGGACTTCCAAGGAATTCCAGAGATACTGCTCTTTGTAAAGCCCTACCTAGGTAGACCAGTTTGCCATCTGTTGTTAGCTCTTTCTGAAAAACTTCCACGAAGGGGAACTGAGAAAAAAGGCTCATGTTTGAGTCCACATGGCAGGAAAGAAAAACGGTGCGTGAAACTGAGGAACAAAGAAATACATCTCCATTTCCCCACTGTGTCCCAGCAAACAGACACAAATCACAATATATCTGCAGGGACAGAGTATTGTTACTCTCAAGTGCCCAGGAGCCCTGGTGGAGAAAATAAGATTTTGAGCTTAGGCACGTGTCACCCCGGGGTTTAGGCCTGCAGGGTTGTACCTTAAACACCCGCAGAGGGGCCTTGTATCCCAAACACCAGAAGGGCCAGTACCCAGAGGGTGAAGTCAGGCAGCCCTTTAGCCAGATGAAGCTGGACTTGGTAACCACACTGTGGAGTTTAATTTGCTGACCTACATGTAGTTTGCAGCCCACAAAACCTCACACCACAGCAAAGCTTTTCTTGTGCTGAGACAGCTGGCAGAGCACAGTGTTGCAATGACTCAGTTCTCAGTAAAGGGACTGAAGACATTAGGGGCAGAGCTAGAGTCCTAAGACCACAGTCCCAAGAGAACTTCTTGTTGATTCCAGGCTGAGAGAAGAGGAACCTTCTGTTTGTGGGCACTCGTGTTTCATCAGAAGGGATGAGGCTGGGGCTGTGGGGCTGGGCTGTGTGTACCCAGTCCACACATGATGGTCAGACAATTATACTCACACTGATCATTCAGCCTTAACCACACAGGCCAAAAGCATTTTTGGAAAGTGGGTCTTCCAACTCCGTGAATCAAGTCACATTTCTACTTGCCTTTCATTTTTAAATCGGGACTAGTTTACATGAGGAAGCTGACATCAATAAAACTGGAGTTGAAAACTATGGGTTCTGAGGACTTCCCATTAAACAGCAGATTGAACATGTATATAAACTTCAACCTCCACCCTAAGCCCCACTAAAATATGAGTAAAGAGACTTTAAAAAAAAAAAAAGGCATGCATCCATTGGGCTTCCCTGATGGCTCAGTGGGTAAAGAATCTCCCTGCAATGTAGGAGATGCAGGTTCACTCCCTGTATCAGAAAGATCCCCTGGAGGAGGAAATGGCAGCCCACTCCAGTACGCTTGCCTGGGAAATCCAATGGACAGAAGAGTCTGGGAGGCTACAGTCCAAAGGGTCACAAAGAGTTGGACACGACCAAGCACGAGCACAATCTTAAAAACAAAACCCAAATATATCTGTAGGAGAGATAAGAGTAGAAAGAAGGATCAGAAAAAAAATTCTACCTGAAGCCTGTTGATGTTCTAGAGAAATACATTTACTTCAGAGATATTTCCCTACTGTGAGACACATATCTAATAAAAGATTGTTAGATATTGTTACATTGATCAGTGATGGAAATTCTCACCATTTTTATGTAATGTGTCTACATGCTGTGTTGGTTGATTTAACTTTACATAATTTATGTCCTCAAAAGAAGACATCTTAGAGTATATTGGTAGAAAGGTGGCAAGGGATGTACGTATATCCATGTGAGTTTATAATATCAACTAGTACTTTTCAATCCTAGCAATAATGTTCAGCCTCTACCTTCTACCTAGATCCTACAATTATTAACATTTCAAGAATTTTTTTTTTCTTTTCTCTCTCTGTCTCTCTCTTTGGCTATAAAATTTTCTGCTGAGACATCTGAAAGTAAATTTCAGACATCTTGACAGTTTATTCTCATTGTGGGTGGAATTATGTTCCCTCCAAGGAGAAGTCCTAACCCCTGGTACCAGTGAATGTGACCTTATTATAAGCAGGGTCTTTGCAGAGGTAATCAGGTTAAGATGAGAGAATATTGGGTTAGGGTGGGCCCTAAACCCAATAACTGATGTCCTTATAAGGAGAAAGAGATTGAAGTCTCAGAGAAATGCACAGGGAAGGACAAGTGACCACAAAGGCAGAGATGGAGTTAGTGCTGTCATAAGCCAAGGAACACCTCAGATTGCCAGCAAACACCAGATGCTAGGAAGAAGCAAAGAAAAATCATCTCCTGGTGCCTTCAGACACAGCATGGTCCAGCTGATACCTGGTTTGAGACCTCTAGCCTCCAGAACTGAAAGAGGATACCTTTCTGTTGTTGTAAACCACCTAGCTTGTGATAGTTTGTTATAGAAGTTTTAGAAAATTAACACAACCTCTAAACACAGGAATTCCCAAAAGCCATGTATTTCATAGGAGTAAGAACATTCTCTTCTTATCAATGCCACTACCACACCTAAGAAAATTAAGACACATTTTATAATTTCCAATTCACAATCAAAAGGATCCAATTGCCCTCAAAATAACTTTTGCAGACTTTCTTTTTTGGTCAGGATCCAACCAAGGTATCTTATATTCATTTGATTGTTATGTCTCTCTAATTTCTTTCGTTCTATAGTAATCTACCTTTTTTTTAAAAAAAAAAAAAGAAAGACATTAATTTTTCAAGTATCCAGGTGATAGAGAAAAAATTATTCTCAAACTATAAAGAAGAATTTATGCACAATTATTGCAACAAGGGAGAGAGAAGGAGTTCAGCTCTGAATACAGCAAGGTTAGGTGGGGATATATGGCCAAAAGGCTGGTGAGGCAGTCAGTGTATGGAGATGGAGACAAGATGGGGACAGGGGGATCTTGCTAAACTGGCTTAACAGGATTCTCACTAAAGAGCTTAGACCTGATCATGGGTAGAGGAGGAGGAACTTGATCAGATATTAAAGGAGATCAGATAGCCGGGTGGAGGGATGGTGTAGTAGCACGTCTCTGGTGGCTTGACTGGTGAAGAACCCACCTACAAATACAGGAGACCCAAGAGATGCGGGTTCGATCCTGGGTCAGGAGGATTCCCTGGAGAAGGAAATAGCAACCCTCTCTAGTATTCTTGCCTGGAAAATTCCATGGACAGAGGAGCCCATGGGGTCACAGAGTCGGACACCACGGAGCATGTATGCACCACCATTACCACCTGCAGAGACTGGGTGGGGTAGGCCCAAGGCAGGGTGGAGGCCTTGATGAAAGAGGGTTCAGAGCAGCCTCACGAAAGTCTGGTTAAAGAGAGAGCCTTTGTCGTAGCTTTATTGTCTTATACTGTGTTCCACACTGTGAATTTGTCTTTCTGATTTCTCTTGGTATAATTTGACTGTTCCTCTATCCCCATATTTTCTGTAAACTGGAGTGTAGGTCATGAGGCTTGGTTAGAAGTATGTTCATCACTTCGACAGGAATAATTCATAGGTGGCATTGTGTATTTTGGATTATATCATATCAGAAGGTGCATAATTGTTGCACTATTAGTGCTCAGTTTGATTGCTTAAGATGGTGACTACCAGATCTCTCCAGTGTAAAGAGAAGTTTTCCATTTGTAAGTAATTTGTAAGTCATCTGTGGGTGTTACTTTAACCCAATGTAAATATTTTACTCTTTCACCCAGTAGTTCCATTGATGATCTTTGCTTAGATCACTTATTTTATTGCAGGGTGCAAAATAGTGATTTCCAATTCTATCATTCCTTCCAGTTTTATTGACCAGTATTTTGCTTCCTTTCTCTTTTGTTTTGATTATCACAGTGATCATGTGGGTTTTGTTTCATTCATTGTGCTACCAATTGTAGTCATTATTTATTTTGATGCTCCAGTTTTCTCAAATTTGGCTAGTAAGGATTTTCAGCTAGCTCCTATGTCTTTTTGAATACTTCTTTGTTTTCTGGCACAATTGGATGCCCTAGGCTCACTTTCCCTGCCTGAGATTTGGGATTGGCTCTTTGTTCAAGGGACAGAAAACATGGCCATCCCCCTCAATTACCTATAAGTAAGATGTCACTTTCCTTACCACTTAAAATAAGCTTAATACTAGCTAATTGTTTATTATTACTGTGTGCCAGGTACTCTGCAAGTGTTTTGCATGCATTACGTCATTTAATTCACATACGAATTCTTTGCAGTAAATACTTTTACGTATCCCCACTTTACAGATGAGGAAATCAGGGTGTGAAGTAAAGCAAATTGCACAGGGCCATTCAGCTAGCAAGTGGAGGAGTTAAAACCAGAACTCAGATCATTCTGACTCCAAAATCAAGCTTGGAACTCCCATGATATATTGCCAATTTTGCTACAAAAAGAGAAACTACTTTAAAAGAGCTGAACTTCATAATATAGATAATAACACAAAACAAAAGCCCCATGCTTTAAAATGATAGCTATTACACAAAATGTAAAGAAAGAAATCCTTGAGAAATTTGGTAACATTTCCATTCATTCCAAAATGCCAATAATCACCATTTAGGATAACCTGGGTGAGAAATGGAATGTGATTGGCAGCTCAACAAGAAGCCTTATCACGGAGTGAATTGGAGCAGGGACTGTGGACCAAGTCATTGTTAAAGCCTTCCAAGCTTCTCCCAGTTGCAACATTTTTCTGTTGCTGGGGTGGTCTGTTTAGTGCTTCAGCTGTCCAGGTTAAAGAGAGGGATAGCTAGAGGCTGGAGGGAGATCTGTTGTGATTATGTAACTGTGTCCTGGTTCTCAATGTCCTAGGTGCCAGGAAAGATAGGGGGGACTTTCCCAGTAAAGGGCTGTGATGCCTGGAAGAACGGGCCCCTTTTTCTAATCTGTACAAAGCTGCCCTGTTGGCTGTAGAGGCTCTACCCAAGTAAAGTCCTCCCAGCTTGAAACTGACTGTTTTGGGTTCAAGGGCGAGTGACTCCCTATTATCTTGTAATGAGAGAAAACTTTCTGCTCCCAACAGGAATTTCCAGTTAGAGTTATTAGCTTAGGTATAACCCGAAATTTAAATGTAATTATATTTCTCTTAGAGCTGAGGTTACTCCTAGCAACCTGCCAGTTGCCTTCCCAGGAGGAAGGGCTCCAGCCTCTTACTCTTTTCCTTCTTTTCCACCTTGACCTCAGCATCCAGTTAAGCCTGTGTTTAGTGAGGAGCCTTAACCCAGACACCAAGTCTCCGGCCTGTCTGTCTCCATGCCTTCCTTCCCTGGGTCTTTGCCCGGGGGCAGGGAGAGGTACCCGAATACTGAGGGCAGTGGTTTGGGATATTGTAGGGAGTGATAGGTGGGGGGCCCATTAAGATAAAGAAGAAGAATAAACAGAAGCAGATGTGCTTTTCGCCCAGGTCCCCAGCCAACTGATAAGAGCTAGGCTCCGGAGTTGGGCCTGGCCTCCTGGGAGCTGGGAGCTGGGACAGGCCCCTCCATTCTCATCTCTCCATTGGCTCCTGTTTCCCTTCCTGGGGGAACGAGCCAGAGGGGCTTTCCCTCCGTTGGAATGCAAGCCAGATATATTCACAATCTATTACCAATGCCACTGACTCCTTTAGATTGAAAAGATGCGTCCAGACACCATTCTCCTGTGAACTATGAAAGCGGAGACTGCACACACACATGTACACACACACCTCACACACACACCCACTCTCACACCCATCTAGGCTAAGAAGCCTAAGCTGTCCCCAATCCCCAGAATGATGGTCCTCCAAAGCTATGGGGCCCTCTCCATGGGATGTGTTGTCTAAGCTTCACTACAGGGCTCTGGGCCTGGGGGAGAATGAGTGAATGGGGAAACCTCTAGAAACCCTCCTGGCCCTAAAATTCTCTGGCTCTCAGAGCTGTTTAAGGCTGCCCACCCCCAATCCAGAAAGGATCAAGCCAGTCGAAACTCTGCACCTTTAAGTGTGTGGGCTGGCACTGGGGTTGGGGCTGGCCACGGTCTGCACACCCACTCCCCGGGACACCCCCTTCCACCCGGCCACCAGCATATCATTCTACAGCAGTATGTCCCTCTGAAAAGAAAAAAATTATCATGGACCCTGAACAGAGTTAAAACTTTGAATTTTTAATATTACCCCAATATGCACACATTTCAACCTCCGTATAAACTCCATATGTGCATAAGTTGTCCATAATCATAAAACTCAAGCTGGAAGGAAGGGAGATGCCAGGGTCTCACCCACCCACTCCCACCTTTGGGGGTGTCTCCTGTAGGGGCTTCAGTTTCTTCAGACAGACCCAGTGTGACCCACTGTGTTTCCAGCTTCCACTGGGTGACCCCTGGGCTCAGGTCTCACTGCCCCCATTCCCGTCCCTCCAGCCTGGGGGAGGTGGGGGCCTCCTGCCGTTGTTCATCCCTGGGTCCCCACACCCTCCCCTCGGTGGACTCCTGGTTTTTCCCTCCTGGCAGGCTGGAGGCGGAGACGCAGCATGTCACAGAGGTGTGTTAGGTGGGTGTCTCCAAAACCTATGCTAAGAGGGGGACTTGCAGGCTGAGTGTTTCCTGGGGACTGTTCCCAACAGGAGCAGTGAGGGCAGCGGGACTGGGCAGAAGGTGTCGAAGTGCAGCAGAGATGCCGTAAAAGCCCCTCCATCCCAGAGTTGTCCCAAACTGGGGCTGGGCTTGTGACCCCACCCCACCCCCGCAGGAGTGAGCTGGCCTGGGGACTGTCCCTGTTGGCCAGTGGACATGGCGGCTCCCTTCAGGAGAGGTCTTTCCTGAGAAGGGACCAGCTGGGAGCTGCACTCAGTCCCGAAGGGGAACCTGGGCAGAGGCCACAGCGTCCACCTCCGGTTCAAAGCCCAGCTCTGCAACTTCTAGTTATGTGACCATGACCAGTTTCCTTATCCTCATTCAGTCAGCATTTCCTAATCTGTGATGAGGGAAACTAGAAGACCTCGTTCCTGCAATGGGAGAGCCTCCGCCCGTGTCCCCCCTCCCCCCGACTCCTGGGGGCTGGGTGACCTCGCTCTCCTTCCTGGCTTTTCCAGCTCGGGACAGAATGAGGAAACAACCAAAGTCCTCTGGCAGCCTGGCCTCCAGGTTCCCCCTCCGCTTCTTCCCAGGGTTCATGTCGAGGGGCAGGGGAGTCAGAGTTCTGGATCCGGTGTTCCTGCCCCCAGTGGTGTGTCAGGCTCTGGTCCCTGGAGCCCCACAGGAAGGGTGGGGTGGGTGAACCGGGGCAGAATCCTGTGCCCCATCCCCAAATTCCACCTGCATTCTCAATAGTAGAAAAGATGGAAAGAAAGACATCAAGTAAACTGGGGGTATGTGGAAGAGTACAGTGGCACCTCAGACTTCTTTAGGGACCCCTGCTGCATATGGGGACTCGATGTGAATTAGGAAAGGTCCCTCCTCTGGGGGGACACAGCCCCATGAGTGCTCAGCATAGTGAACAGTGCCTTTGTGCAAACTAGAAGAATGCCCCCGGTCCTCTCTGTGCACTCGAGGGGCAGTGCACAACCTGCCCAACCTGACGGGGTGACCCTGTAGGAAGGCTTCTGTTGATTCTACGGACTCCTGGCCCGGCCTCTGCCCTGCCAGTTTGCTCAGCCCACACCACACTGTATAGCCTTGGGCTCTGCACATTTTGTGTGGTTGATGGCCTTAGGATGGATAATCAGGTTATACATATTTATGTGCCACAGAGCCTATCTTCCCAACATCGAACATCTCGCTCTGCCTTAGATGTTGCTTTCTGTGATGACATCCATAGATTCATTGAGCCCTGAAACTGCAAGGGACCCAGAGATTACTAATCACTGCTGACTGACAAGGCCAGCAAGCTTGTTCCCTTGGGGACAGACCCCAGACACAGAAGCACCCCAACTCACAGCCTTTGCCCATCCCCCGTCCCCACCCTGCCCCGAGCTGCTTCTATACACATGTCCTGCCTGTCTCCCCTGCTCTGTTTAGAGCCCACATCTAGTGACTCATGTCCTTGGACGTGGACCACAGCACCCTCTCCATAAGACAAGTCGGTTGGGCTGAACAGAAGTCAGAAGCTGGATGAGTTCTGAGGATTTAGCTGGGTTTATTCAATCCAGAACCCAGTGTGGACGCTTATGGCTTTTCTTGAAAAAAAAAAAAAAGGTTACAATGGGTCTGCATTCCTTCTGGGTAGCACCTGACTGGAGCTGAGTGGTGTCATCTCAGCAGATGTGCAGGAGTGGCCTGAACCCCAGTGTGGTGAGGTTTGTGTATTCCAGAGTATTTGTGTATTTGTGTATTCCAGAGTCAGCCAGCCAGAGTTTCACTCTTGGAACACTTATTACCTATGAGACCTTGGAAAAGTTATTTCTCTGTGCCTTCGCTTTCTCGTCTGTCCAATAGTGTTAGTTGCTTAGTCATGTTTGACTCTTTGTGACCCCATGGACTGTAGGTCTCCAGGCTTCTCTGTCCATGGGATTTTCCAGGCAAGAATACCAGAGTGGGTTGCCATTCCCTTCTCCAGGGGATCTTCCTGACCCAGGGATCGAATCCAGGTTTCCCACATTGCGGGCAGATTCTTTACCTTCTGAGCCACCAGGGAAGATGATGATAATGGGATCCATCTTACAGGGTTGTTAGAAGGATTAAGTCATTACCTGCTTATAACAGCACATAGTACATAGTATTTGTTGTACAGGAGGAGAAGGGGGCAACAGGATGAGATGGTTGGATGGCGTCAGCATCTCAATGGACATGAGTTTGAATAAACTCTGGGAGACAGTGAAGGTCAGGGAAGCCTGGTGTGCTGCAGTCCATGGGGTCGCAAAGAGTCTGAGTGACTGAACAATAACAACATAGTATTTGTTAGCTATCATTAATGACAACAGGTGTGTTCCCATTGGGCAGAGTAGACATTAATGTAAGGTTTCCACAAACGTTTTATCGCCTCAGTGACCCCTGGATTCTCGGCAATAGATTGTAGCTGAGTAAGGAAATCCAAGCAGGAAAGGTCTTATATGAGATGCCCTCTCTTCAGCAAAGCAGTCCTCTGGACTGCCCAGGGTGTGTGGTAAGCAGCCTGGGCTCTGGGTCTTGCCCAGCTCAGAACTCTGGGTCCGCCAAGGACGTGCTAGGAAGGACTGTGAACAACCAGTTTTCCTTCCCGTCTGGGACCTCCAAGAGCATATCTTGGAGACATATTTCAAGGCATCCTCATTCCTCTTCCTAAGACATTACAGTCTGTCAACAATAAAATCTTCCACAGCATACTGGGTATTTTAGTTTCAGTCTGACTCTTGCTTGGGGTAATAAGTTCCATGAACTTACCACCCACCAAGTGAAGTCTGATTTTCTATTATTCCGAAACCGCATTCCCTCTAGCTTTAAGCAGAGCCCCCTGGTTATAGGTCGGGATTGGGTGAATGAGTTCATGACCACTGACCATAATGTTCATGATCAAACATATTATTCCTTCTTAGCCTTTATCTTTCCAGATAGAAGAACCCCCAGTGTATCACTCTGTATATTTTCGGCAGCTCCCTTATTCCTTTGGCAACTTTGGTGGGTCCTTTTGCTCGTTGCCTACTGTCTTTCCTGAGGCACAGAAATCACATAGGATGGAAATCCCTCCTCAGCCACAATTCCCCCACTGCTGCATTCTGTTATACTTGGATACACTTCCAAGAACCAAATGAGAATTTTGGTTTGACACATAAAAATTGTAGATATTTGATTGAAGAAAACTGGAAAAAGAGGAGATTGGGAGTGGGTGAAAGAAAGAATAAAAGTAGGCAGAGCACCAGCAGAGGGTTTGGCCATTGAATAAAAGGTGAGATCTTTTTTGTGGGAACAATAAAAGGTGAGATCTTAGACGTGCAAGTTGCGTCTTACCCAAGGATGCCCTCCAAGGGCTTAGGTGGGGGCTACAGCCCAGTCCTCACCCACTTACCATGGTCCTGGGTGCTGGGCTGCACCAGCTGGAAGAAACCCCTTGATCTGTGTAAAGACAAAGTAGCCATTAGTAGCCCTGCCCATTCCTGCATTGGTCAGTATGGGAGCAGCTGTGTCCCCTACAGGGAGGGCAGAAAAACCCAGGTCAGAACTAGGTCCTGAGTCCTGACATGCTCCACCAGAAACTTTTCTTCATAATCTATCCAGAGACCACTTAATGAGCATCTGCGGTGTGCCCAGCACTATTTTTAGGTGTTGAGAAGACAAACATGGTTCCTGCTCTCACAGAGTGTATTCTGTAGTCAGGGGAAGCCAATTAACAAAGTAAATTTAGACACCACAAGCATTATAATAGTCTAGTTCAGGGATTGGCAAACTATGACCCTTGGGCAAAATCTAGCCTATTTTTGTAAGGTCCATCAGCTGAGAACAATTTTTATATTTTTAAGGGATTATAAAACAAAATAAACCCTTAGGAAATACAAAGCCTAAAGACCTACTCTTCAGCCCTTTACAAAGTTTGCCCAGCCCTAGGTGGTAGGGTGGTCTAGAGCAGCTGCCCCCCAATCATTTTGGCACCAGGGACTGATTTCATGGATCACAGTTTTTCCACAGACTAGGGTGGCGTTGTTTCAGGATGATTCAAGCACATTACATTTATACTGCAGTTTATTATTACATCAGTTCCACCTCAGATCATCAGGCATTAGGTCCCAGAGGTTGGAGACAGTTGGTCTAGAGAACACTGCTGGAGACCTCTATAGCACCCATCAGCATCTCCCCAGTAGATGACAGCCTAGTGATCTGGGTGGGAGAGGGCCTTAGCTGCCTAAGCCTAACCTGGGTCCTTTCAGCAGTGACTGGTTTAGGGATAAGCTGATCAGTACATGGGAGTCTCTTAGGTTAATCGATGGGATAGGTAAAGTCTAGGACTTTCCTTTGAGTGTTGGAGGATAAGAAACTCTCTTTCTGCATGAGGTGGGATAGATGTGAGGCCAGGAATTGCTGCAGCCATTTTGCTAGCATGAGGACAGAGCTGACCCACTCGAGAGGGGAGCACCCAAAGAATCATAGAGACACAGATCCAGGACCCTGACTGGAGCCTGATCGGCTGCTGGACATGGTAGGTCCACAAGCCACTATATTCTGTTCAATGTTTAAGCCAATCTGAGTTTCTTGTTTCTTTTGACCAACAACATTCTAACTGGTATTGATGCACAAGAAAAAAAGGAGGTGATGTTTGGCTGAGACATGAATGACTGTAAAGATCTGGAGGGAAATCCATTTCAAACAGAGGAAGAAGCAAATGCCAATGTGCAGAAGTGGGCATGAGCCAGGCACAAGTGAAAAGCAGGACAGTCAGTGAGTCCTGGGAAGCCTTCATGATATCTGATGAGGCAGAGGAGCAGGCTGGGTCTTGATGACCAAGAAAGGATCTTAGATATTGCTTTAAATGCAACAGGAAGCCATTGTTTAATTTTTAAATTTGATTTTTATTTACATACAGCAGTAGAATGCACAAAGCTTAGGGCACGATTTGTGCCTAAGCTCACACACATACACATACATCTCCATCACCCTGATCAAGAATGTTTTTAGCCCCCACAGGTCATATATGGAATTTCAAATTTTCCAGTAGCCACATTAAAACAAGTAAAAACAGAAACCCATGTGTAATTAATTATAATAATGTATTTAATTTACCCCCAACAGATCTAATACTGTTTTAATATGTAATCAGTGTTAAAGGTGTTACTGAGCTATCCATTTTCTTCTGGCTAAGTCTTTGAAATCCAGTGTGCATTTTACATGGACAGCACATCTCAGTTTGGACCAGCCATATTTCAAGGGCTCAATAGCCATGACTGGTGGCTACTGTATTGAACAGTGCTGGTCTAGAGGGTAAGCATGATAAAGAACTAAAGCAAACAGTGTCCATTGATCAGAATAGAAGTTATGTAAGATGTGAAGCACTGACCTTATCTCTCTTTAGAGTACCTACTTCTGCTTCATTGACCACACTAAAGCCTTTGTGTGGATCAGAACAAACTGTGGAAAATTCTTAAAGAGATGGCAATACCAGACCACCTGACCTGCCTCCTGAGAACCTCATGTGCAGGTCAAGAAGCAACAGTTAGAACAGGACATGGAACAATGGACTGGTTCCAAATTGGGAAAGGAGTACATCAAGGCTGTATATTGTCACCCTGCTTATTTACTTATATGCAGAGTACATCATGCGAAATGCCGGGCTGGATGAAGCACAAGCTGGAATCAAGATTGCAGGGAGAAATAACAGTAACATCAGATATGCAGATGACACCACCCTTATGGCAGAAAGTGAAGAAGAACTAAAAAGTCTCTTGATGAAGGTGAAAGAGGAGGGTGAAAAAGCTGGCTTAAAACTCAACATTGAAAAAACTAAGATCATGGCATCCGGTCCCATCACTTCATGGCAAATAGACGGGGAAACAATGGAAACAGTGAGAGACTTTATTTTCTTGAGCTCCAAAACCACTGCAGATGGTGACTACAGCCATGAAATTAAAAGACGCTTGCTCCTTGGAAGAAAAGCTATGACCAACCTAGACAGTATATTAAAAAGCAGAGACATGACTTTGCCAACAAAGGTCTGAAGAGTCAAAGGTATGGTTTTTCCAGTAGTCATATATGGATGTGAGAGTTGGACCATAAAGAAGGTTGAGTGCCAAAGAATTGATGTTTTTGAACTGTGGTGTTGGAGAAGACTCTTGAGAGTCCCTTGGACTGCAAGGAGATCCAACCAGTCGATCCTAAAGGAAATCAACCCTGAGTAGTCATGGAAGGACTGATGCTGAAGCTCCAATTCTTTGGCCACCTGATGCAAAGAACTGACTCACTGGAAAAGACCCTGATGCTGGGAAAGATTGAAGGCAGGAGGAGAAAGGGACAACAGAGGATGAGATGGATGGCATCACTGACTCAATGGACATGAGTTTGAGCAAACTCCGGGAGATGGTAAAGGACAGGGAAGCCTGGTGTGCTGCAGTCCATGGGGTCACAGTCAGACGCAACTGAGCGACTGAACAACAACTTTTAGTTAAAGTAAGGTACCACCCATTCTCAGTTCCCTAGCCCTATACTCCAGTGAAGTCTTCGATTACTCAACATAGTATTTTCTTTCTTTGAGGAGTTTTAGTTCCCCTTTAGGCTCTCTAATGAATGGAGTTGTCATTCTGCACATCCTTAGGCAGTATCAACATATGAATGATAGGTTCCTCATCTAACCAATCACCTGCCAGTTTCACCCTTGGGTTATCTCAAACTTCCTGATGAAAGTCTTTCTACATCTGTGGGTTCCCAACTTGGTTGGTCATCTGAATCACTTCAGAGTATTTAAAAGAAGACAAAACAAATAACACAACTAGGACCTCCTGAATCACAATCCAGAGTTGTGTTCAGTGATGTGCATTAAAAAAAAAAATGATCAGCAGGGACTTCCCTGGCGGTCCAGTGGTTAAGACTCTGAGCTTCCACTGCAGGGGATCTCGAGTTCCATCCCTGGTCAGGGAACTAAGATCCCCAGGTGAGTCTTGGAACAATAATATAATAACAATAAAATCTCAGATGACTGTTATGGGCATTCAGCCTCCGGCACTATCGATTTTGCTGACCAGGCCAGAGACTTCGTCTGTAGCAGAGACACAGCAAGTTCCAGAGTGATAAATCCTCTGGGAGCAAAATTCCTTTTAATAATGCCATTGTGGGACTTCCCTGGAGTCCAGTGGTTAAGACTCTGCTCTCCCAATGCAGAGTGCAGGTTCAATCCCTGCTCGGGGAACTAAGATCCCACATGCTTTACAGCCCAAAACAAAAAACAGACCTCAAGGTCACTGTGGCCAGGTAAGGGGTGGGGCGTTTTCATTTCCTTGGTGCTGGAGTGATGACCATGGCTGTGCGGGAGGCCTCACCAGTCCCCTTGAGTATAGCCTATATTAGGCAGGCAAAGCCTAGCCCAAGGAGCAGGAAGCAGCATCTTCAGTTGTGGTCCAATAGGAGAGAAGAAAGAGAGGGCCTCAGGTCTTCCATTGGCCCGAGGGATGTAGGTGAGGAGGAAATCCACAGTTGCTAACCCATCCTCATTCTTCTCATTCTGCTTTTCCCTATGGTATTGACTTTCCTGGTGGTGAGTCCATGGACACTCCTCTTCACACCCAGGTGTATAACAGCATTGCTAAGCTGCGTTTCAAAGGGCAATTTGAAAGGGCAATGACTAAGGCTTCAAAAAGAAAAAAATTAACCCAGCCCTTCTGGATTTCATTTTAATTGCTGGGTGTGCCCTGGGCACCAGGATCATAAAGCAGAACTGGTTTCCTTCCTTTGATAAATTTAAAGAGCCCCAGATTTGCAGCCTGGACACTTCCCAACGCTAACAGCTGTGTCACTTTGGGTATATGATTTAATTGATCTGGAGCCCCACTTCTCTCCCTAGTAAAATATGAATAATACCCGTCTCTTAGGTTATAATGATTGCCGAATAAGATCACGCTTGTGAGAGCAAGCGGAAGCTGTAAAGCACTACACAAACACAAGATGCTAACGTTTATAGGAGGAGAAACAACGCGGGATGTAGAAGAGCCGGAGAAACCCTTCGGCAGCTTCCGCGACGCTCAGGACAGGAAGCGCGTTTCCGTCCCTCGGCCCTCCTCCCTTTCTTCCTTTGCCCCCTCCACCCGCCACGGCGCGTGCCTTACAAACAGCAGGCGCTCTAAGCCGAATGACTGAGTAAATGAACTCGCTCTGGGTATTTCGGTCCTTGATACAGACCGATCCTAGACTTCTGGGAAAGCAGCCTCCGAGAAAAAGCGCTCGTCCGGGTCTCCATCGGTGTTTCCAGTGGCAATGCCTCAGCAGGCGGTACGTTTCCATTGGCTGGGGAGCCCCCTGCGCGTGTTTTTCATTGGCTGACTGCGGCTGGGATGAGGAGAGACAGCTCCTCCGAGGTTCACCGCCGAGAACCACTCAGGGCCGCTTGCGCCTTCGCCGCCCCCTCCCGCCCCGCCCCGGTCTCCATCGATGCCTGGGAGCGCGCTCCTCCTCCGCGCTCTCAGTCTGTCCCGGGCCGCAATTCTAGTGCTACACCCGCCATCTCCAGCCTCTGCTCAAGTCGCCTCCTTTGGGAAACGTTTCCCAGGAAAACCCAGCCACCACCGGCCCCTCAGAAGACGTCTTTCTGGTCATCTACTCGGAGGCGGAGCATCACTCTCAGCGCCACGCGAGCTGTGCCTTTGTCACTTTCTCAGGCCCGCACCCGGCGGCATTAAAACGCTTAGGCTTCTTCCCGACGCTTCCCCTTCCCGGGGAAGTGAAGAATGCTGGGGCGTAAATGCCCTGGGCCCCAGTGCATAACCGAATAAAGTGGAACATTTCTTTCATCACTTACAGAAAGTATTTTCACTCGGCAGGAATAGCATCTCCAGCTCCTCAGAGCAAGCTTATTTTAACACCGCCTAGCTAGAGAACACGGGTGACCTGGGGGCGCTTTCTAGCGGCTTCCCCTTCTCCGCCCCCCCCCCCCCCCCCGCACTTCCCATCAGCCTGCATTGTTCCCCGAGAGGCGAATCCCGCAGCCCGGCCGGCGCGCCCGGGCAGCCCCAGCGCTGGGGATCAGCGGCTGCGGTTCAGGACGCCCCTGGGCGAGCGGCGCGGAGAGCTTGGCGGGGGCGCGGGCGGGGCCGACGCTGCCAATCACCGCGCGGCGCACGTGCGGCACGTCTGCGCATCCGGCCCCCGCCCGGCGCCGGCTCGGCTAGGGGTGCGGGGGTGGGGGTGCGCCCTCGGGGGGCGTGCGGGGGTCTGGGGATGCGAGCGCGCGGGGGGCGGCGCTGCGTAGGGGTCTCGGGGATGGGAGCGTGCGGGGCGGAAGGTTTCTCAGGGGTCTGGAAGGTGCTGGCAGGCGTGGCAGTGATGGGGTGTGAAGGCGCTAGGGGCGGGGGTGGTGAAAGGGGAAGCTTCTGAGTTTGGGGGGGCCGGGGGAGTATAGGCACGCCAAATGAGTCTATCGGGGCACCCTGGGGCTCACACGACGGTCCTCCGCCGCTCGCCCACCCCCCGCCCCCCAACTCCCCGCGCCGCCCCTCGGCCTCCCCCCTCCCCTAGCTGTAATATACAAGGGAGCGCCGGGAAACTCCCGCGTTGGCCTCAGTCTGCCTGTCGCTAGAATCTGGGCCACAGACAGGTGGAGAAGGGTGTGATGACCCGTGCATCTTTCTTGCGGTAGCTTACCCAAGGGCCAGAGGGTAGGGAGGCGGGGCTGCAAATGCTGGACCCAGGGCCGGAGAAGGCAGATCGTTTTAGGAGCCTCCTTCACCATCGGACTCATACCCCAGTCCCCGTCTAAAAAGGAGTGTTTTACTTCTGGCTGTGATTTTTAAACACAGAAGCATACAGTATATATAACGGAAGTCCAGGAATCAGAGCTGTCGGTGTGGACTTGACAGCGGCCAGAAAGGAAGACGGGGCACCGCCGTCACGGCCCACTCTGCGATGGGGCTTTCTGTCTGCAGGAAACTTAGGAAGGCGAGGGACCAACATCCTCAGACAGAGTGGCATCTTCATTCTCGGGTGTCCTCTTTGGGTCCCAGGGAGGTCTGAGTTGGATGCGAGAGGCAGCTGGCTGGATGCAGCGGTACCTCGCTGTGAGGCCCCTGAGGTGTATTGCTGTTTACCGTCCTTGTGAGACTCTAACAGCTTCCGGGAGAGGAGCTCCCTTTGAAGTGGGGGCCGCATTTCGGCTCTTCTGAGTTCGCGTTGTCTCCTTTGATGTGGGGTGACGCCAGGCTTAGCAGAAACTGGCTACCGGGATCAAGAGATCAAACAGCGCTCCAAGTTCACCTCCACCAGGACAGACGTCTTGAGGGCCGGTTGACATACTCTGGAAAGGATCTCACATTTTTTCCTTTTCCCGTTGTTTTTTAACTAACGCAGTACATATTTTTCAAATGTATCGTTCAGTTCTCTATGTCTGTGAAATTACAGTGGAAAATCTTGGGCTAAAGTGCTCTACCTACTTGGCTTCATTTAATTCTCATAACAAAGCTATTACATGGTTCTTATCCTCTCTTTATAGAGAGAATTTGAAGGCCTAGGGCCAGGCAGCTGTGGGAATGAGCCCTCCTTCCTGAGCACCTCCTCACTAAAAGTTAATTGGGTGAATCAAACGAATCAAACCTCACAAAACACAGCGGTGCCTGGGCCACAGTCCGCCCATGATGAAAGGTTAGCTGTTCTTTTCATCACTGTTGTTATTACAAATAAGAAGCATAAGGCTTTCCTCTATTGCATTGGCAAGTTCTAAAGGAATTGTAGGCAGCAGACCTGGGTGAATTCTTTTATTAATTAAACTCTGTTTGAGGGGGGCTGTGTAGCATGTGGGATCTTAGTTCCCTGACCAGAAACTGGACCTGCACCCCCGGTACTGGAAGCGCAGAGTCCCAGCCACAGGACCACCAGGGAAGTCCCTTATTTTTTAGGGTATAGCCAATCCTGGTAGTTCGACGTGAACAGCGACGGGACTCAGCCATACATATATAAGTATCCGTTCTCCCCGAAACCCCCCTCCCATCCAGGCTGGCACATAACGTTGAGTTCCTTGTGCTATACAATAGGTCCTTATTGGTTATCCATTTTGAATACAGCAGTGTGTACATGACCTTCCCACACTCCCTAACTATCCCTTCCCCTTGGCAACCACAAGTTCCTTGTCTGTCTCTTTTTGTTTTGTAAGTTCATTTGTATCATTTCTTTTTAGATTCCATGTACAAGGGATGTCATACGATATTTCTCTTTCTCTGTCTGACTTACTTCATTCAATATGACACTCTCTAGGTCCTGAATGAATTCTCTTAAAACTTGTAGGGGTTGGCTGTTTTCTACTTTGAGGCATCTCCGAATGGCTCTAGCAGTGGAATTCTTGACCAAGATGCTCCAAGACAACCTATGCAGCATGTTTTCCCAGACTTGATCTGTCCTTCCTTCCCCATAGGAGAAAGTTCTCACAAACCCATGGTCCAACGCTCATCGGGGTGCTTCTAGGCCTGAGGGTGTCAAATGATATGGGTAATGTAACTTGAGTTGGTCTTAAAATTTTGTAGAGCAAATCAACATTATTTACTGGATCGTTTCCTTTTTAAGAAGTGTTTACTCAGCCATATAAAAGGAATGAATGTGACTCAGTTGAACTGAGATGGATAAACCTAGAGCCTGTTATACAGAGTGAAGTACGTCAGAAGGAGAAAAATATCATGTATTAATGCATATATATGGAATCTAGAAAAAACGATACTGATGTACCTATTGGCAAGGCAGGAATAGAAACACAGATGTAGAGAACAGACTTGTGGACACAGTGGAGGAAGGTGAGGGTAGGACAAATTGAGAGAGCCGCATTGACGTATGTATACTGCTATGTGTAAAATAGATAGCTAGTGGGAAGCTGCCCCATAACACAGGGAGCCCAACCCAGCGCTCTGTGACACCTACAGTGGTGGGATAGGGAGGGATGGGAGGCAGGCACAAGAGAGAGGGGAGCTTATATATATACATATAAGCTTCCCTGGTGGAGAAGGAAATGGCAACCCACTCCAGTATTCTTGCCTGGAGAATCCCAGGGACGGGGGAGCCTGGTGGACTGACGTCTATGGGGTCACACCGAGTCAAACACGACTGAAGCGACTTAGCAGCAGCAAGCTTCCCTGGTGGCACTAGTGGTAAAAGAACCCACCTGCCAATGCAGGAGACGTAAGAGATAAGACTTCAATTCCTGGGTTGGGAAGATCCCCTGGAGGAGGAAATGGTGACCCACTCCAGTATTCTTGCCTGGAGAATCCCATGGACAGAGGAGCCTGTCAGGCTACAGTCCATGGGCTCACAAAGAGTCAGACATGACTTGGTGACTGAGCACGCACGCCCTGGACTAGTGAGTGGATGGTAAGGACTCCTGCTCATGACTGTCCAGCTCAGACACATGGGGATGGGAGCATTCGTTCTTTTGTGCTGCGGATTGAGTTTACAAGTTCTTGCTGTGGGAAACTAGGGGCCTCCTGGGCTGAGTCCGGGTGAGGGGAAAAGGAGCTGGCTGAATCAGAGGGAAGGGGAGGACAGGTACAGATGGTGGCTGAGCAGGGGCGGCTGAGGGAAATTACTTGGTGGGACGACATAGAGATTGCTGTTCTGTTAGCAGGAGGCGAGAGTGCTTTTCAGAAGTGTGGACTCAGGGAGCAGAGAGGAGGGATGGGCCCTTGCCGAACTGAATCAGGAGCAGCAGGTGGCGAGCCTGAAGCCTAAAAGGTCATGTGCCTGCACCGTGGCCAATTTGTGTCAGAGCATAGCAATGACATCTCCCAGTTCCACCACAGTGTCATGGGTTGAGTTGTGTCCCCCCTCCATATATTGAGGTCCTGGCCTCCACCGCCTCAGAATGTAACCTTATTTGGAAATAGGTTCATAGCCGGTGTAATTTGCTCATTTAGAATGAAGTGGGAATTCCCTGGCAGTCCAGTGGTTAGGACTCCGCGCTCTCACGGTTGAGCGCCTGGTTTCAACCCTTGATCGGGGAACTAAGATCCCACAAGCCAGGTGGTGCAGCCAAAAACAAAACCTTATGAAAAGGGGAGATTGGGACACAGATATGCACACAGGGGCTTCCCTGGTGGCTCAGACGGTGAAGAATCTGTCTGCAATGCAGGATACCTGGGTTTGATCCCTGGGTCAGGAAGAGCCTCTGGAGAAGGAAATGGCTACCCACTCCAGTATTCTTGCCTGGAAAATCCCATGGACTTCCATGGCCATGGGATCGCAAGGAGACACGACTGAGCAATTAACACAGACACACACATATGCACACAGGGAATGAACATGTGCACACATGCCTTGTGAACATGAAGGCAGAGATGAGGGTGATGTGTCTACAAGTCAAGAAAGGCAAAGGATCACCAGCAAATCATGAGAACTACGAGAGAGGCCCAGAGGAGATTCTCACTCACAGCCTCAGAAGGCATTACCCCTGCCAACACCTTGATCTCAGCCTCTGCCGCCAGCAGCGTGAGATAATAAATGTCTGTTGGTTAAGCGCTTGGTTGCCGCAGCCTGGTAAGTAATACACATGGCCACGTATCTGATGACTTCCCGGGTAGAGCAGAGCCCTGAGGTTTTTAAAATCCTGCTTTGTGTTAATAGAAGCTGAGAGGATCTGTTTTATATAAAATTATCTCCCCTCTCTCTTTCTCTAACAGAATGATACATGCACATAGTTTAAAAAATGAAATGAGGGACTTCCTTGGTGGTCCAGTGGTTGAAGACTCCACACTCCCTGTGCAGGGGGCATGGGCTTGATACCTGGTTAGGGAACTAAGATCCTGCATGCTGCACAGTGCAGTCAGGGAAAAACAAAAAGTGAAAGGAATAAATATATTAAAATTGTGATGAAAAACAGCCATCACCCTCATCCATTGCCCTCCGGCTCTCTCCAGAGACAGCCAATCCCAATAGCTTTTATCCTGATGTTTAACTCTATTGTTCTAAATAATATGCTTCTGTTACTATTGCTTGATTTTTCACTTTTGGATACTACCTGGTTAGTTCTAACTGTGGTAGCCAAGGAGTCACCTGCCCCCACATCACGTTTGATGAAATGATTAGTTTTCTTGTTATTAGGACCAGACAAGTGCTATGGGCCTCTGAGCCAGGCAGTGCTGTAGGCCATCCCCGGTTCACCTGCAACCCTTGTCTTCCCCTGGAGTGGTAGCTGCTTTGCATTTTCATTTGCCTGATTTTCTCTGAAACTCCTTATTCCCCACGTGCTCTCCCATCTCTGCCACACCACTGTCACCATTTCTCTCCAGGTACCACCCCCTCCTGCCTCGTCCTTCACTTTTTTCTCAGGTGATGATCTGTGGCCTCCTACCTCAATGTGATCAGGTGGCTTTGGCCGCAGGGCAGCCCAAGTACTGGGAGGGAGGAGGCGTTGCCTTTTATTTTATTTTATTTTTTTACTTGTAAGGTTAACTTTATTTTCAAGATTTCTGTAAGATGAAATATGCTATTATTTTAAGGAATTTTTTTAAAATACATTTATTTATTTTAGTTGGGGCTAATTACTTTACAATATTGTAGTAGTTTTTGCCATACATTGACACGAATCAGCCATGGGTTTACATGTGTTCCCCATCCTGAACCCTCCTCCCACCTCCCTCCCCATCCCATCCCTCTGGGTCATCCCATTGCCCCAGCCCTGAGCATTTGTCTCATGCATCAAACATGGAATGGTGTTCTGTTTCACATATGATAATATACACGTTTCAATGCTATTGTCCCAGAACGTCCCACCCTCACCTTCTCCCTCAGAGACCATAAGACTGTTCTATGCATCTGTGTCTCTTATTCTGTCTCGCATATAGGGTTACCGTTACCATCTTTCAAATTCCATATATATGCATTAGTATACTGTATTGGTGTTTTTCTTTCTGGCTTACTTCACTCTGTATAATGGGCTCCAGTTTCATCCATCTCAATAGAACCGATTCAAATGTATTTTTTTTTTAATGGCTGAGTAATATTCCATTTTGTATATGTACCACAGCTTCCTTATCCATTCGTCTGCTGATGGACATATAGGTTGCTTCCATGTCCTGGCTATTGTAAACAGTGCTGCGATGAACATTGGGGTACACGCGTCTCTTTCAATTCTGGTTTCCTCGGTGTGTATGCCCAGCAGTGGGATTGCTGGGTCATATGGCAGTTCTATTCCCAGTTTTTTAAGGAATCTTCACACTGTTCTCCATAGTGGCTGTACTAGTTTGCATTCCCACCATCTCCACACTATCTCCAGCATTTATTGCTTGTAGGCTTTTGGATAGCAGCCATTCTGACTGGTGTGAAATGGTACCTCATTGTGGTTTTGATTTGCATTTCTCTAATAATGAGTGATGTTGAGCACCTTTTCATGTGTTTGTTAGCCATCTGTATGTCTTCTTTGGAGAAATGTCTGTTTAGTTCTTTGGCCCATTTTTTGATTGGGTCGTTTATTTTTCTGGAATTCAGCTGCAGGATTTGCTTGTATATTTTTGAGATTAATTGTTTGTCTGTTGCTTCGTTTGCTATTATTTTCTCCCATTCTGAAGGCTGTCTTTTCACCTTGCTGGCTTTTTGAAGTGGATGTTTCAATTCGGCTCTGGGGCAGAGTTTCTATTTCCTGAAGGCCACCTGATGGGCAGGTGCGTCTTGTTGTCCTAGGGGAAGCTGGCAAGATGCCGTTTATGTCACCCGAGTGCAGAGGTTCACAGGTCCAGTTTGAGCCTGTTAATCATTCACCAAGCTGAGCCAGGTCTGAGTCTGGGGGGTGCAAATGACAGATTTCTGAACTCATTCCTGTGGAAATTGGTATTTTTCTTAATTGGTTTGTTTTGAGGGGAAAGAGGTATTTGCTGAAAGTTGCTTGTAGGAGTGGATGCATTTTCTCCACCTGTGAATGGAATCAGCACTGCTGGGTCATCAGGGTGTGAGGCTCTGGGGCGTGCCAGCACCCTCCCCCCACACACAAGCCTGGAGCCAAATAGGCTCCCCAACATTAGCCCTGGTGGCCCCAAGGCTCCTACTGCATATCTGTGTCCCAGTCTCCCCTTTTCATAAGGTTTTGTTTTTGGCCGCGCCACCTGGCTTGTGGGATCATAGTTCCCCGATCAAGGGTTTGGGGCTGTGGACCTCAGCCAGAGAAGCCAGGGCAGAGGAGGGGCATGTTAATGGTAGGGACCAATTGGGGGACCTTTTTCAGGGCTCCCTGAAAGACCCAGGGGAGACTTTGCAGGGGTAGGGCTGAGAGCCTGCATTCAGATTCATTTGGGGCCTTGGAATCATCATAACTTGGAGTCCCAATCTAAAAACTGCCTGATTTCTACTCTAGGCTGCTGAAAACTGGGGTTGAAAGTGAAAGTGGCTCAGTCAGTTCTGACTTCTTGCGACCCCATGGACTATACAGTCCATGGAATTCTCCAGGCCAGAATACTGGAGTGGGTAGCCGTTCCCTTCTCCAGGGGATCTTCCCAAGCCAGGGGCCAAACCCAGGTCTCCCGCATTGCAGGCAGATTCTCTACCAACTGAGCCACAGGGAATGATGCTGTATTGGTGGGGTATTTTTTACCCCTATTTTATGGATGGAAAATCAGAGTCTTGAAGAGGCTTATATCCTTCAGTGATAGAGAGGGAACTGGACCCCAAGTCCAGTGCTTTTCTACTTTCATTGAATATGAAATTCAAGTCACAGGAAGATTACAGGGGACATAACAGCCCCACTGAACATGTTACAGGTCCGAGGGACAAAGGTATCACATGAATCTGAGCAAACTCTGAGCAACAGTGAAGGATAAGGAAGCCTGGTATGCTACAGTCCATGGGATCACAAAGAGTTGGACATGACTTAGTGACTGAACAACAACAACAAATCACATTTTCAGGGGTACAAGAATAAACTCAAGCATTCCCTAGATTGAAATAAGCTTCATGAAAACAGATTGGGTCAGTCCTTTTCAACATTGTATCCCAGTGCCTAACAAGATCTGACACAAAGTGGGTGCACGATTATTTATTTACTGGATATCAGCTGCTAAGTCATGTCCGACTCTTTGTGGCCCCATGACCTGCAACACGCCAGGCTTCCCTGTTCTTCATCATTTCCCAGAGTTTGCTCCAACTCGTGTCCACTTATTGGGTAAATGAATGAATTGGGGAGATGATGAAAGACCTGGAAGCCAAGTCATTTAGGAAGTAGCTGAAGGAGCTGAAAGTATGTAGGCAGGAGAAATGTCTTCACATCTGAAAAGCCCCCATGTGAGAGAGGGATCAGGCTGATTCGTGTAAGTCCAGAGCAAGGCAGAGACAGCCCAGGGGCAGGACAAGAGCCTGAGGGCAAAATTAGAGTGAGAGCAATCTTGGCTCAAAATAACAAAAAAACTTTGCAACAGTGAAAACTGTCAAAAACAAAAATGGAAGGCTTTGGAATGACTGTCGGCTCTGGCATTTTGTAAAAGCAAAGGCTATGCTGTGGGGAAGATTGGGAGCCGTAGTACTTAGACTGAGTCTACGGAGAAAGCAACTCAGCCAGCAGGTGCTGGAGAAACCAGGCCCCCCCACTCGCTTCTGGGACACCAGGCTGCTGTGAACTTCTGGGGCCCTTCTGTGCACCCCCAGAAGGAACAGAGGACCTTTGAGCCCTGTGAGCCTGTCTTACTGCAGGGGCACAGAGATGAAACCTCAGCCATGTCAGTGATGCTTGAGCACAGCACAGAGGGCAGATAAGAGGAAGAAAGCTCTGAAGAGCACCGACTGGCGGACCTGCCATGTGGGGAATTTGGGGGGAAGGTGTCCCAGCCCAGGTTGGGGCCGGGTATGGAAGGAGAAGTGAAGACATTAAGCACGTCTCTAAAGGAACCACGGGACTTGTTGCCTGACTGAATGTGGTGGGGAAAGGATGGGAGGCTGAAAATAATTCTGAATGTGAAACTCAAGACTGGTGGTTGTACATTCAGGGAAGAAATTGGGAAGGAGAGACCGTTTCTGATCCAGGTAGGCTGTCAGTGAGATGCTGGGGGTGAGATGCTTTAAGATGAGCCTAGAGCCTGGGTGAGACGGTGGAGCTGTGAACCCGATGCAATATCAGAAACTCAGTAGAAATTGAGAAGGTGAGGTCTTGTGGACAGAACTGTTCCGAGGGGAAGAGTTGAAGAAAGGGAATGAAGCCCAAAGAGGGTGCATGAGAGCCACGTTGTCCCAGAATTCAGGGTCCCTGGCTTTTGGGTATATTCCCATTTTACTATAATAGTTTTCCCTTTGATATTTTCTTACACATGAGAACTATTCCATTCTGACCTCACAAGGCTGGTCATTTCCAGAGGTGGTGCACCTGTGCCATTCCACGTTCTCCTGGCCTGATGCTCCTTGGAATATAGAGCCTGAGAGGAGGACTGGCTGGCAGGTTACAGGCAGACCTCAGAGATGTTGGAGGTTCCGTTACAAACCTCTGCAAAAAAAGCAGATTTCATAATAAGGCGACTCACATGAATGTTTTGGCTTCCCAGTGCGTATAAAAGTTTTGCTTATGCCATCCTGTAGTTGGTTAAGTGTGCAATAGCAAGATATGCATCCCTTAATTTAAAATATTTTGTTGCTAAAAAGATACTACCAATCACCTGAGCCTTCAGGTGTTACTTTTTGCAATAGTAACATCAAAGATGACAGAGCACCATGAAAAAGAGAATAATAATGAAAACGTTTGAAATATTGTGCAAATTACCAAAATGTGACACCAAGATACAGAGTAGCAAATGCTGTTGAAATAAATGGTACCAGTAGACCGGCTCCATGCAGTGTGGCCACAAACCTTCATTTTTTTTTTTTTTTAAATACAGTCTCTGGGAAGCACAATAAAACAAAGTACACTAAAACGAGACAGGCCTCTCATTTATTTTGCAAAGAGATTCCAAGGAACAAGAGAGAGGACTGGGGAAGTGAAACAGGAAGGGGAAAGGCCCATCCTATTGGGTTTGGGTAACTGGACTTTGGTGGCTCAGTGGTAAAGAATCTACCTGCTAATACAGGAGACACAGGAGACAGGGGTTCAATCCCTGGGTTGGGAAGATTCCCTGGAGAAGGAAATGGCTACCTACTCAGTATTCTTGCCTGGGAAACCCATGGAGAGAGGAGCCTGGCGTGCTGCAGTCCAGGGGGTCACAAAGAGTCAGACATGACTGAGTGACTAAACAACAACAAATTGGAGCTTAAGCTGCATAGCCCACACCTAAGCGTTGTTCGCTCATGGAGAGGGGGAGGAGGATGTTCACTGGTTCTTGCTTCCTGAGCGTCAGCCATTGTCCCATGGTGAGTGGGTTCCTGCAGGTTACCAATGACACACAATAGCAGAGAGACCCTGGGCCAGAAAGCAAGAGATTCTGGGCACAGCCGAGACAAGGCATTGTAGATGACCCTCCCATGCAACTGGTTGCCAAAGCAAGAGCTGGAGCAGAAAGAGGGTGTGAGGCACAAGGTCCCATCCATGCAGGTGTTCAGCATCACTAGGGGGACTTCCCTCACCAGCGCTAACAGCACTAGGAGGAAGAGTTCTCCCTAGGTTCTCCACCTGTGGTTGCCACCATAGTGCTCAGCACCACGGGTGAGGTAATCTCTCACCTGCTCCTTGACCACTTCCACTGTGGCTAATCTCTTTCCCTTGGCACGTACTACCCTTCTCTTGGCTTCCCTGACAGCTCAATTGGTAAAGAATCCGCCTGCAATGCAGGAGACCCCAGTTCAATTCCTGGGTTGGGAAGATCCCCTGGAGAAGGGAAAGGCTACCCACTCCAGTATTCTGGTCTATAGAATTCCATGGATGTCTATGGGGTTGCAAAGAGTTGGACAGGACTGAGTGACTTTCACTTTCACCCTTCTCTTGCAGTTTTTATAATCGAGATGATTGCAAATGTCAGGATTCACCTTGATCAAAATATGACGTTCCTTTTGCCTCATTTCATAAGTATGGGAACCAATACAGTGCTTTCCATCCCTGTTAGCTGCCCCAACAGCTTGGCTAAGGCACTAATCAGTGCCCGTGTGTCTTCACACTGACAGGTGTTTACCATCTCCCCACTTCACTCCTAGGACTGGGGTCAGAGCTCCAGAGATGTTGTAGTGCTTGCATGATTGTGGAACTTCTAAGTTCAGACAGAGCTGTGTTTCCTAAGTTGTGTCTCATCTGTGGAAAGTAGGTGGAAATTTCCTACATTCTGGTCTCTTCCGGCCAGACTGAATTTGTGCTTGAATGGAAAATTTTGCTGAAGTTTTCAGGATCCCATTCTAGCTATTTCTGTCACTGTTGGAGTCTAATCTCCTTATATTTATTCTTTTTGCCTCACTCATGGCTACTAAGTGTATTAATATTTTTACTGAGTTTCTGTGGACAAGGTTAAGCAGTCTCTTTTCATGACTTCTTGCAATTTTCACTGACCCCTGTTTGGGTTTCTTAATCACACAACCTCAGGGGTTTTCTGAGGTTAAGGGAATACAGCAGCTTGAAGGCTCAGGAAGTGGTTGGGCTTTGGGAGTTCTGGAAATAGAGCCCAGTTGCAGACTTACACATTCTTGATGAGCCTATATTGGTGACTTAGATGACCTGGTACTCCAAGGACTGAGTAATGCAGCTAGGCTGTGGCAGGAAACACAGCACACAGGGGCTTTGAGAGTGAATGGAAGGTTACTAGTCATACTTCCCAGGCCATAGAGTTAGGAATTATCCTTAGGGCCTAGAGAAAGCTATTGAACTTGCTCCTGATTTGTATCAATTATTTCAGATTAAGCTGCAACAACAGCAACTTAACCAAGATATACTAAATAGCTTTTCATGTACATAGTCTAGCTGCTTTATGTCAGCTTCACCCTCTTAAGGGACCCAAGCTCTTTCCAGAACTGTCTGCTCTCCCTAGACCTTGTGATCCATCCTCATGGTCCAAATTGACTGCTGGAGCTCCAGCCATCACATCTGACTTCCAAGCAGCAGGACAAAGAGACTTTCTGGGAGAACCATACTATGCTTTTGCTTACAACTCATTGGCTAGAATGTAATGGCCAAATGAAGTTGAAGGAAGACTGGGAAAATTAATCCTTTAGCAGGGTATGATGATACTCAGAATAAATTTGGAGTTCTGTTATCCTAAACGGAAGAAGAAACATTGCTGTTGGGTTGGGGAGGCAGCTAGAAGCCTGTATCAGAGAAAGCTGGATTTAGAAGCTGTAAAATTAACAGCTTATTCCCATTTAGAATTCACTTCTTTGTGTGACCATAGGCAGATCATTTTACTTCGAGTTTTAGTATCTTCATAAAAAAAGTGAGACTTTATGATCAATAGTTGAGGTTGTTAAATGGTTCCATGAAGTCCTGGGGTTTCTTGGAATTGCCTCAGAGGTAAATGGGAGGTACCAGCTGAGGAAGGAGAGGAGCCCATGAACGTCTCTCTTATCGGATTTGTTATATTACCATGGAGCTCAGCAGCTCTAAGTCTCCAAGGCCTGGGGGAGACACTTAGGAGTAATAGTGCACAGTTTCTGGGTTTCAAGAGGAACAAACTGGACAGCTTATGTAGGCTCAAATTTCTTTGGTTCTGGATACAGAGAGACGCATTTCTGTAATTCTGAAAATCCAGGGAAGCTTCAGAAAAAAAGCTTGGCCATACTTTTATGAATCTGTAGGAAATAAGACATAATTTTTTTGACTCAGGGACTTAGGGTGTATTTCCTAAGGGCTAGAGTGAAGAGAGAATGGTCTTCAGAATAAGATCCAGGCTTATTTTCTTCAGCTGCCATTTACTGCTTATTCTCAATCTCTCTGAGTCTCAGTTTGCTCATCTATAAAATGGGGTTAATAATGCCTGCTGTGAGAATTAAATGTAATCAAGTATGTAATCATTAGTAGGCTGTGAACATTCAGTTGAAAAAGAAAGTAAAAGTGTTAGTCGCTCAGTCCTGTCTGACTCTTTTCAACCGCAGAACATTCAGTTAGTTTAATGTTACCCTTTCCTGAGGGTCCCCGCCTCTTAGGGGGCTATGGTAGAGTAGAAAGGCCTAGTCTTATGGATTCTGCCAATGAGTTCCAATTAGCTCAAGATAAAAATGATGACACTGGGGCTTTGAAACATCACTTTGAGCGCCATCTGGGTCAAGCCCCTATCCCATAGGGTTTGTGTAGTGCCCTAGAACCAAACAAACTGAAAGTGAAAGTGTTAGTTGCTCAGTCATGTCTGATTCTTTGCAACCCCATGGACTGTAGCCCACAAGGTTCCTCTGTCCCTGGAATTCTCCAGGCAAGAATACTGGAGTGGGTAGCCATTTCCTCCTTCAGGGGATCTTCCCAACCCAGGGATTGAACCAGGGTCTCTGCATGCAGGCAGATTGTTTACTGCCTGAGCCATTAGGGAAGCCCAGGCCAGTTGGCCAGTTCAGTCGCTCAGTTGTGTCTGACTCTTTGCGACCCCATGGACTGCAGCACACCAGGCCTCCCTGTCCATCACCAACTCCCTGAGTCCACCCAAACCCATGTCCATCGAGTCAGTGATGCCATCCAGCAATCTCATCCTCTGTCATCCCCTTCTCCTCCTGCCCTCAATCTTTCCCAGCATCAGGGTCTTTTCCAATGAGTCAGTTCTTCACATCAGGTGGCCAAAGTGTTGGAGTTTCAGCTTCAGCATCAGTCCTTCCAATGAATATTCAGGACTGATTTCCTTTAGGATGGACTGGTTGGATCTCCTTGCAGTCCAAGGGACTCTCAAGAGTCTTCTCCAACACCACAGTTCAAAAGCATCAATTCTTCTGCGCTCAGCTTTCTTTATAGTCCAACTCTCACAACCATACATGACTACTGGAAAAACCATACCTTTGACTAGATGGACCTTTGTTGTCAAAATCATGTCTCTGCTTTTTAATATGCTAAGTTGGTCATGACTTTTCTTCCAAGGAGCAAGTGTCTTTTAATTTCATGGCTGCAGTTACCATCTGCAGTGATTTTGGAGCCCAAAAATAGTCTCTCACTGTTTCTACTGTTTCCCCGTCTATTTGCCATGAAGTGATGGGACCAGATGCCATGATTTTAGTTTTCTGAATGTTGAGTTTTAAGCCAACTTTTTCCCTCTCCTCTTTCACTTTCATCAAGAGGCTCTTTAGTTCTTCTTCGCTATCTGCCATAAGGGTGGTGTCATCTGCATATCTGAGGTTATTGATATTTCTCCCGGCAATCTTGATTCCAGCTTGTGCTTCATTCAGCCCAGCATTTCTCGTGATGTACTCTGCATATAAGTTAAATAAGCAGGGTGAAAATATACAGTCTTGACATACTCCTTTCCTGATATGGAACCAGTCTGTTGTTCCATGTCTAGTTCTAACTGTTGCTTCTTGACCTGCATACAGATTTCTCAGGGGGCAGGTCAGGTGGTTTGGTATTCCCATCTCTTTAAGAATTTTCTACAATTTGTTGTGATCTACGCAGTCAAAGGCTTTGGCATAGTCAATAAAGCAAAAGTAGATGTTTTTCTGGAACTCTGTTGCTTTTTCAATGATCCAACAGTTGTTGGCAATTTGATCTCTGGTTCCTCTGCCTTTTCTAAATCTAGTTTGAACATCTGGAAGTTCACGGTTCACGTATTGTTGAAACCTGGCTTGGGGAATTTTGAGCATTATTTTGTTAGAGGGTGAGATGAGTGCAATTGTGTGGTAGTTTGAGCATTCTTTGTCATTGCCTTTCTTAGGGATTGGAATGAAAACTGACCTTTTCCAGTCCTGTGGCCACTGCTGAGTTTTCCAAATTTGCTGGCATATTGAGTGCAGCACTTTCACAGCATCATCTTTTAGGATTTGAGATAACTCAACTGGAATTCCATCGCCTCTATAGCTTTGTCATGATGCTTCCTAAGGCTCACTTGACTTCGCATTCCAGGATGTCTGGCTCTAGGTAAGTGATCACACCATTGTGATTATCTGGGTCATGAAGATCTTTTTTGTATAGCTCTTCTGTGTATTCTTGCCACCTCTTCTTCATATCTTCTGCTTCTGTTAAGTCCATACCATTTCTGTCCTTTATTGTGCTCATCTTTGCATGAAAAGTTCTCTTGGTATCTCTAATTTTCTTGAAGAGATCTCTAGTCTTTCCCATTCTATTGTTTTCCTCTATTTCTTTGCACTGATCACTGAGGAAGGCTTTCTTATCTCTCCTTGCTATTCTTTGGAACTCTGCATTCACATGGGTATATCTTTCCTTTTCTCCTTTGCCTTTCACTTCTCTTCTTTTCTCAGCTATTTGTGAGGCCTCCTCAGACAACCATTTTGCCTTTTTGCTTCTCTTTTTCTTGGGGATGGTCATGACGCTGCCTCTTGTACAATGTCACAAACCTCTGTCCATAGTTCTTCAGGTACTCTATCAGATCTAATCCCTTGAATCCATTTGTTACTTCCACTGTATAATCGTAAGGGATTTTATTTAGGTCATACCTGAATGGTCTAGTGGTTTCCCTACTTTCTTCAATTTAAGTCTGAATTTAGCAATAAGGAGTTCATGATCTGAGCCACAGTCAGCTCCCGGTCTTGTTTTTGCTGACAGTATAGAGCTTCTCCATCTTTGGCTGCAAAGAAAACAATCAATCTGATTTCAGTATCGACCATCTCATGATGTCCATGTATAGAGTCTTCTCTTGTGTTGTTGAAAGAGGGTGTTTGCTATGACCAATGTGTTCTCTTGGAAAAACTCTATTAGCCTTTGCCCTGCTTCATTCTGTACTCCAAGGTCAAATTTGCCTGTTACTCCAGGTATTTCTTGACTTCCTACTTTTGCATTCCAGTCCCCTATAATGAAAGGACATCTTTTTTGGGTGTTAGTTCTAAAAGGTCTTGTAGGTCTTCATAGAACTGTTCAACTTCAGGATCGTCAGCATTACTCGTCAGGGCATAGACTTGGAATACTGTGATATTGAATGTTTTGTCTTGGAATCGAACAGAGATCATTCTGTCATGTTTGCACCCAAATACTGCATTTCAGACTCTTTTGTTTAGTATGATGGCTACTCCATTTCTTCTAAGGGATTCTTGCCCACAGTAGTAGATATAATGGTCTTCTGAGTTAAATTCACCCATTCCAATCCATTTTAGTTCACTGATTCCTAAAATGTTGATGTTAACTCTTACCATTTCCTGTGACCCCCCGCTGTTTCTGAGGATCATCCCACCTCAGAGGGGATGTGGTACCTGTATGTTTTTCCGTTCAGTTCAGTTCAGTCGCTCAGTCATGTCTGACTCTTTGCAACCCCATGGACTTCAGCACTCCAGGCCTCCCTGTCCATCACCAACTCCCAGAGTCTACCCACACTCATGTCCATTGAGTCAGTGATGCTATCTAACCATCTCATCCTCTTTCGTCCCCTTCTCCTCCCACCTTCAATCTTTCCCAGCATCAGGGTCTTTTCAAATGAGTCATTTCTTTGCATCAGGTGGCCAGAGTATTGGAGTTTCAGCTTCAACATCAGTCCTTCCAATGAACACCCAGGACTGATCTCCTTTCAGATGGACTTGTTGTATCTCCTTGCTGTCCAAGGGACTCTCAAGATTCTTCTCCAACACCACAGTTCAAAAGCATCAATTCTTCAGCATTCAGCTTTCTTCATAGTCCAACTCTCACATCCATACATGACTACTGGAAAAACCATAGCCTTGACTAGACGGACCTTTGTTGTACGTTTTTAAACTCTTGCAATTTTTCTCTCTACTGTTCCCATCCCCCTTCCTGTGGCTGTCCCAGTCCTGCTCCTGAGGGCTGCCCCAATTCTCTCTGATTTACGTGATCCCCCAGATAAGAACACGTCCCCTCTGTCTTTATACCCAAAGACACACCACTCACTCAGTGCCACTGGGTGAAGAGACGTTTATTCAAGTTTATAGATGCTTCCAGGGAATTACCACACAGGTGAGAGAGCAGAGAGCACAGAGCACCCTTCCCAGGGACCTGTGACCTGCCGGCCACTGGCCCTGTGGAATCTCTTCCCAGCACCTCTCTTCTTGGCCACTCTCTCTTGCTTTGTGGCTACAGCCTCCTTGCTCCCCACCTGGAATCTCCTCCCAGATTTTAGCTTCTCTTAGTCGAAAGGCCCACCCCAGTGTTCTGTCTCTGGGGTCACCAAAGGCCCATGAAAACAACTCTTAGTCTTTACGCTGGGCAATTTCAGTTCCATGTTGACTCGATGTTCCCTTTTTGGCGAGGGTGAGGGTGGGTGCCTGGGGGTAAGCCCCCCTGGACTTACCCAGCAGGCCCGGATTCACCCTTCCACCCCGGGGGCTCCACCGTTAGCCACATGAAACACTGGCAGATATTCAGAAAGAAGAGGCCATCTCTTCTTTCACGGAGTCAGTGGTTTCAAAGAATATTCTAGGCTTCCCTCCCCACAATTAGCACCTGTGGAAGGAGAATGGAGATGTTTCCTAGAGCAAACTCTTGGGGTTGTGGTTTGTTTGTCTTGTTTGTCTCCCCCTTACATTTCATGACCTGTCTGCCGAGCTGACCCCTCAGACCACAAGTTCCTGCTCAACATCCTGACACTCTCATCCCTGGGCTGCCATCACCTTACTGTCTTGTATTTTCTTGCTTCCTCTGTGCCTATTCTTTCTTGTCTTCTCCCAGGGCACCTCTTCCTCTGCTGTTTTCTTTGCTTTTTGAAATTTTTCTTTATTTTTTGGCCACTGCACAACATGTAGGATCTTAGTTCCTTGACCAGTGATTGAACCTGTGCCCCCTGCAGTGGAATCTCAGATTGTTAACCACTGGACCACCAGAGAAGCCTCTAAAAAACTTTTATTTAAAAATTCTTTCATGACATCCACCCCAAACTGTCACAACATTGTTAATCAGTTATACTCCAATATTAAATAAAGCTTCTTATTTTTAAAAGTTAAAAAAAAAGAAAGTACTTTCAGACTTACCAAAAGCTGTTGCATGACAATGTAAATATACTTGACACTTTGAACTGTGCACTTGAAAAGTGGTTGAGATGGTAAGTTTACTGTTATGTATTTCTTTATCACAATTTAAAAAAATAAAAAAGAATGCTGTTTGAAGTCTTGGGCTTCCTAGGTTGCTCAGTGGTAAAGAATCTGTCTGCCAAGGCAGGAGACACTAGTTTGATCCCTGGATTGAGAAGATCCCCCGGAGAAGGAAATGGCAACTCACTCCACTGTTCTTGCCTGGGAAATCCCATGGACAGAGGAGCCTGGCAGGCTACAGTCCATGGGGTTGAAAAAATGTCGGATACAACTAAGCGACTAACATTTGAAGTCTTCGTTACATTGCAAAGGAAAGGAAGGGGTAGAAATGAGAGTTGAAATTTTTGGAGGAACAACTCACAAGCCAGTTTCAACACTACTTAGTAAATGTCTAGCCTTTAATACACACCTCAGAATAATTTGGGATTTACAGAAAAGTTGAAAACAATGCCACAAAGAATTCCAGAATACCTGTACCCGGGTTCCCCAAATGTTACTAGCCAACATTTTATCACATTTGCTTTATCCTTATCTGTTTACTTATCTATCTACCCATCATCTATCTATCTATGTTACTTTTTCCCTGAACTATAGAGAGTAAGCTATAGAGATAATTCCCCTTTAGCTCTAAATACTTCTATTGGTTTTTCCTATAAAAGGCTTTCTCTTATACAGTACAGTGACAAAAGTCAGATCAAAATTATAAAACCCCTGATTTAGTACTAATGTCTATATTGACTATAAACTTTATCTCAAATTTTGCTAATTATCACAGAGCAATTGTATCAGTTGTATCTTGTATTTCCTGCTACAGGATCTAATCTAGGATCATACATTAAATTCTTTAGTTGTTAATGTTTGTGACTTAGTCCCCTTTAATCTGGAACAGTTCCTTAGCCTTTCCGTGTCTTTCATAATCTTGAAATTTTTTAAGACCACAGGCCAGTTATTTTGCCCTGTCTTAGTTAAATCTTTAGGTCTTTGAAATATCTCGTTTCTGGGGTTCCTCCTGGATGTCCTAGGCCAGTGAGAGCTGTACACCAAGAACTGGCTACCCTGCCCCTAGGAACCATGTCTGTGAGTCACCAGAGTCTTGATTACTTTCCTAGCTAAATAAGAATGCTGTAGAATGTCCTTCGATATGGATTTGTCCAATGTTCCCTCATGATTAGACTCAGATTATGAATTTTGGGCAGGAATGTCACAGGAGTGATGTTTCCTTCTCAGTGATTCATATCAGGAGGCCCGTGATGTCTATCTGCCCCATTAGTGGCGATGTTCATTTTGATCACTGGGTGACGGTGGAATCTGGCAGGTGTCTTCATTGTAAAGTTACTTTTGTTAGTAACTTCAATGTTTTTACATTGTAAAGTTACATTTTGGTGATAATAAAAGTGTCCTGTAGGGAAGACACTTTGAGACTATGTTTCTTTTTCAATAATATTTTTCTTCATCATTTTATTTTACTTACTTTTGGCCATACAGCATGTTGGGTCTTATAAGATTCCCAACCAAGGATTGAACGCATGTTCCTTCCAGTGGAAGCCTGGAGTCGTAACCGTTGGACCTCCAGGGAAGTCCCAGGATTATAAAAATTCTTAAGTCTTCATGCTCCCTCGTCAGCCTTCGGCTCTTCTCACTCGGCAGTGTGCGTGGCTTCAGCTACTCCGGGTGCGCCTCTCTCAGACCTCTGTCTTTGGCCGAGATGGCTCCTGCAGACACAACTCCCTCACCCTTGGCCACCTTAGAGTCAGAACTGCTCTTCCTGTCCAGGGCCTTGTCTCTCATTCCTCCTCTGTCCCTTGATGACAGTTTATGGCACCACCACGCTCCCATCGTCCATCATCCTGGCCTCCAGACCCCTCCCCTTCCCCTCACACTTCACGCCCAGTCAAACACAAGTCCCATTGATCTTACATTCCCAGTCCTTTTTACTACTCCCTTGGTGCAAGCTGTTATCATCACATGCTTGGAATCCTGCCACGGTCACCCCTTCCTGCCCAGGACCTGCCTTCCCTCTCACTCATTCTCCATCAGGTGGCTGAGCAAGCTTCCCAGAGTATAGCCCTTGGTCATGTAGAGCAGAGCAGGTGCAGTGGGTACCACTCAGACCCCCCGATGGCTCCCCATTGCCCTCAGGATGCCAACCAACTCCTCTGTGGTTGGGCCCTGCCTCTTCCTCCAAACTGCCCCAGTCACGTTGACCTTTTCAGTTTCCCTGAGGCTTTTCTCATGTGAGATCTGCCATTCCCACTTGAACCCATTCACCAGCTCTTGTTGCCTTTCAGGATGCAGCTTAGACTCCACATCGCTCGCTGAGGAAGACAGTCCCTGCACCCTTGGGCATGAATTAGATGCCTTCCGAGTGTTCCCCTAGTAGCTTGAACTTGCTCCATCCCACTGTGACACTGATCACATCATTGAAATAGGTTAGATCTGCTTGGATACCTTCCAATGGGCTGGGAATTCCCCTGGTCCAGGAAGCATGTCTCACCATTCCTTGTTGGGCAACATGCACACTACCTGGCTCCAAAGCACGTGCTGTGTAAACATTTGTTGCCTGGATGAATAGATGAATGAGCAGAGGGGCGAGTGAAGGCAGGACTCTGACACGGTTCTAGGGTGTTGTTGATCTAGGAATGTAACCAAGTCTCTGGTGAGTTAGTTTCTAGGGACAGGGGGACCAGTTCTTGGGGTCCAGCTCTCACAGGTTTAGGACATCCAGGGGGAACACCAGAAACAAGTAGAGATATTTCAGAGACCTAAAGATTTAATTAAGGCAGAACCCTCATCAGATATGCACAGTGCCTGTGTTCCAGCAGGACTGGGTTTCCAAGTTGTACGTGACTTCAAAGCAACAGGTTTCCAAGGCCCAGGTGACTCAGATAGGGTTGGGCTCCAGAGTTCAGAAAGGGAAAGTGCCAGGTAAGAAAGCAATGAGCAAGCTTCCTGCCCAGGTGGCCAACCACATGGCCAAAACCCTCCATTGACTTGGCAGCCAGTTCAAACTGTAGTTTCCTAGGGAACTGAGGGCCAGTCTGTAGGACAGCTTGGCAGGGAGCTGGGGGACGATTTTCAAGAGCCAGATGGCCAGACTCTGGGTGTTGTCAGTGTCCCAGGGTGGGTGGCTGAGAGTCTTCGGGTTAGGATTCAGCACTAGGGCTGGGAGGGTCTGAAAAAGGCTAGAAACTCACAGGGACCACACAGGTGAGGGGCATGGGAACAGGTAAGATCTGGAGATGTCCGTCACAGTTGGCAGTTAGGAGGGTGCTGAGCCAGAGACTGGTAGGCAGGCGAGGCCCCAAGTCCTGAAGTCAAGGTAAGAAAGTGACTTAGAGACGTGGGAGTGACCACATGGTTGGTATCTGGGTCCAAAATATTATTTGCCCCATGAAAGAAGGAAGTTCTCTCTCTTTTTCTCTGCTGTAATCTGCACTGCTTAGAACACAGCCTGAAATGAAAGAGTCACACTATCACATTGAGAGCCAGCTATGGCTCTTGAAGGTCAGGGCTGATGGTGGCCCTTTCAATCCCAGGAGACAGAGCAGTCTAATGAGAGAACTGATCAGACATTTTTTAAAAGTTTATTTACTAGGATTAATACCTACATGAAGCACTGATGGTAAAAGGTCATGAGGAATAAACGTGTAAACAGTCATGGTCCTGCTTCCCAGGTGGCGCTAGTGGTAAAGAACCCCTGCTAGTGCAGGAGACATAAGAGATGTGGGTTCGATCCCTGGGTGGGGAAGATTCCCCTGGAGGAGGACATGACCACCCACTCCAGTATTCTTGTCTGGAGAATCCCATGGACAGAGGAGATTGGCGGGCTACAGTCCATAGTGTCGCAAAGAGTCGGACACGACTGAAGCGGCTTAGGTCCCCAGCACCTCAGACACCTAGCCCAGGTATTACAGGGTTAGGTTGTTCTGTCAGGGATGCCCCATTGCTAAGAGGGGACCTTGAAGGTGGGAGGCGGCTTCAGTGGGAAGCTGAGGGGCCAGGAGCGAAACTCTAGACCTGACTTGTCCTGAGAAGGCAGGAAATGACTAAAACAGAACCCAATCACCAGATAGTTTCTATCTGGATCTTACTCAGTGCATATGTAGATTAAAGGAGTTCCGAGCATGCGCACTGGCAGTCTGAAGCAGACTGAGTTGCGTAACAGAGGGGAAACCGTTTGTCATGTGTGGTTGGCGATGGGCGCAAAATACTCCATCTGTTGGAGTTTTTCCCCACTGGCAGCAAGAACTGGGAGGTAGGCACATCTGCACAGAGAACCAAGGGGCTGACAGCTAAGAGGAAAGGCCTGTACTGCTTATAGGCGAGAACGTGAGCTAGCAGGGCAGGGAGGGAACCCCTGCCTCCAGTAATGAGGGACTCGGGACTCATAGGCTCCTGGGAGCTCTGGAAAAGAAGCCTCTGACATACAGGGGATGGGGCAGCTCAGGTCAGGACAGGGAGACACGTTAGAGAACTGAGCAGCCTAGAGCCAGGTCTAGGGAGAAGGCTGCATGAGAAGGCGGAAGAGATGGTAGGATCTGCTCCAGCCCAGCTGGTAGCCCATTCTCTGTAACATAAGTGACCCTCTTAATGCCTTTCAAGGCTGGGCATCACCACCATCATCTTCATCTTCCTCCCCTTCATCATCAAAGTACCATTTATTGAGGGCTTCCATTTTGTTCAGTTACCTCACTTAATTTGCGCAAAAGCGCTGAGACGGGAACTCCTTGAGGAAACTGAGGCTCAGAGAGGTTCAGCGACCTGCCAGAGGTGACTGTTACTAGGTCCTTACCTAGTGGGTGGCAGAGCCAGACTTTGCATTAAGGTCTGATGGATTCCAAACTCTGTAAGGTAGCTCAGAAGCTGGGAGCACGGACTATGGAAACAGACTTGCTAGTTGTGTGGCCATGGGCAACTCCATGACTCAGTTTGCTTGTCTGTAAATGGGAATGATGGTGGTATTAGAACCACTTCACAAGATGCTACTGAAGAACAGGGGACAAACTATAAAATATAAACAACGGATAATATCTTAGAACAAAAAGTTTTGCAATATTTGGGACACACTTATACTAAAAATTACTCTTTGCTTTGTCTAAAATTCTAACGGAACTGAATATCCTGTATTTTATCTGGCCACCCTATGAAAGGGGGCACCCAGTCAGGCTTGACCCCTCGTGCAGCTTGGGATTCTCAACTTTAGTGGACCTGGGTCCTCCCTGGCCTCCCAGCCTCCTGGTTTCTGGTCCTTCACTTTCATGCCTCCAACTCTCTCCCCTCCTGTCCTCCTGGCCTCAGGGCCTTTTCTTCCTTCCAGCCTCTTCCGGGGCGTCTTCCTCCGTCTTCCTGTATCTTCCTCTCGCTGATACAAGCCAGTCCGTCTGCTGCTCATTTAGGTGAGTGACTCCTGTCTCTCTTAACTGGGCTCCACGAGCCTGTCAGACAAACTCTGTCTTTTGTGTTCAGCACACGTACAGGTTTCAGTAAATTCTTGCTTCATGAGCAGTTACAGAAATGGAAGCAGCTTCCTCAGGGAGCCACTTCTGTTTTCCTAGAACGGCTGGGGTTGTGCAGGCAGACTAAACCAGAAAGTCTCGGTGTCTCTGGAGGACCCCAGTCGGCCCCCCTCCCTCAGGTCTGCAGCCCCGTTTCACTTCTCCTTCCCACAGAGGGGCGTGGCTTGGGCAGAAGTTTGTTTTTTTCTCCACCAAGGAAGTGGCAGCCAGGGCACCTCCCTTCCACTGCTGTAAGGAAACACAGCCCAGCCCAGGGACCCTTAGAACACAGCAGGAGGGGGGGTGCCCTCACAGATGCTCGTCCACCTTTGTCGCACTTCGTCTCAGGTGGCATCGGGCCTGCCTGGCTCCTTCCCCTGTTCCTCGCCCAGAGTGAGTCCTTGGATGGACACCTTGCCCTTGATACTCTGCCCTTCCGTGCTTGCCCTTGTCTTCCCCGGCCAAGGTGTGGCCCTTGGAGGCTGCATCACTAAAGCCAAGCTCCCAAAGAGTGGGCCTGAGTCACAGGAGGGCATGTTAGAACACTTGTAGCTGGCCCCACCTTTCGGATTCAGAGGTCTGGGCTGTGAGAATTTGCATGTCTATCAAGTTCCCAGGTGATGCTGAGGCTGGACCCAGGGCTGTGCTCTGGCACCCACTGTGTGTACTAAAGTTTCTGGGTCAGTAGGAGGTGGAGCTTCTGAGAGGCGCTCTTGACTTTTGGCTTCCTGACCAGAAGATGAGGGATCCCGAGCTAGGATGACAGTCTTCTACAGACAAGTTTTTCACGGCTGGTGTCTCTGTAGCATGAAGGACTGAGTTTGGTTATGGCACAACCACCTGGTAATCCTGTCTGGGGACGCCTTCAGGAACTATGGCCTGGTGATCGAGGGGATGCTTAGAACTGGAAAGGCAAGACTTTCCCACAATGTGTTTATCACCCAGCGTAGACACAAAATGAGAAGTAGGGGTAATGATTAGTCACTTTTAATGTAATCACATCACTCAGTAGTGGGTTCTGAGGGTGCTGCTGGGAGCAGGTGGTCTCCACTCTTGAGTTGAGTTCCTGCTGGGAATTTCTCTCTTTACTCAAAATTACCTCCTTCCTCCAGGGACAGGCCACATCCCTTGACTGGTCAGTGCTGGGGTATGGCCCCCTTACCTCGATTCTGGACACTCTGAGGGGTTATCCCAGCTCCAGAGCTCCCTGTGGGGGAGTGAGCCTTTCTCATGACCCCCTCACAGCTCAGCTCCTCCCTCTGCCTGAGTCTGCAACCTTCACTCCTTGCCCATCATTAAACCTGAGGGCCTTTCCAGTAAACCTCCTGTATGCCAGTGTGTGTCCCAGAGTCTGTGTGCCTGGGAACCTTAGACATCTGTTGTTGTTTTTCGGTCAGTAAGTCATGTCCAACTCTTTGCGACCCTGAGGACTACAACACACCAGGCTTCTTTGTCCTTCACTGTCTCCCGGAGTTTACTCAAACTCGTGTCCATTGAGTCAGTGATGAATCCAAACATCTCATCCTCTGTTTTCCCCCTTCTCCTCCCGCCTTCAATCTTTCCCAGCATCAAGGTCTTCTCCAACGAGTCGGCTCTTTGCATCAGGTGACCAAAGTATTGGAGCTTCGGCTTCAGCATCAGTCCTTCCAATGAACATTCAGGGTTGATTTCCTTTAGGATTGACTGGTTTGATCTCCTTGCAGTCCAGGGGACTCTCAAGGGTCTTCTCCAGCACCAAAGTTCAGAAGCATCAGTTCTTCAGTGCTCAGCCTTCCTCATGGTCCAGTTCTCACATTCATACATGACTACTGAGAAAACCATATTTATCTCTAAATCTGGGGAAGGTAGACCAGAGGATGAACACTTCTAGAAGCCAGAGGAGGGCTCTGTCTTTAGGACCTGGTGTTTATATGAAGAAGATGGGGCAGTGATGGGGTCTGGAAGAATTTTCCTGTCCTCTGCACTGGCTCCTTGCTCCTGAGACCCTGGAAGCCTGAGATTTGTAGCTTGCTCCTCTCCTGGGACTTTAACTCAGTCCATCTGCTCACTCCCCTTCCATCCAGACTCTGGTTCCTTTCACATTCTTCCTTGTACTAAATCCTAAGATATTACTGCGGAGAAGATACTCATCTGTCAGTCATGACCTTTTATCGCCATAAAAGCCACTTGGGTAGATACCATCTTCAGGAAGAGATGTCTGGAAGGAAAACAACACTGAAACTATGAAGGGACTCTTTGAGGGGGTCCCCTGATAAGGTGCTGTGAGCATTTACAAAACACAAAGAAGCTCTTGAAACATGAGGTGCCCAAAGGACTTCAAGATATAAGGATTGCTGTCCTTGATAAGAATGACTTCTGGGCTTCCGTGGTGGCTCCGTGGTGAAGAATCCACCTGCCAATGCGGAAGACATGGGTTCAATCCCTGGTCCAGGAAGATCACACATGCCACAGAGTAACTAAGCCTGTATACCACAACTACTGAGCTTGTGCTCTAAGAGTCAAGGAGCTGCAACTACTGAGCCCACGTGCTCTGCAACAAGAGAAGCCACCACAATGAGTAGCCCCCACTTGCTGCAACTAGAGAAAAGCCCTCACAGCAATGAAGACCCAGCACAGCCAAACATAAATAAATAAATAAACAAAATTATTTTTTTTTAAAAAAAGAATGACTTCTCGGTTGAACTAGGGAAGCTCTGCAAAGGCAGTCAGGAGGACTAGCCTCTGGGCTCGCAACAGGCTTTGAACAGACACCAAATGAGTAAGGAAATGTGGTCTGGGTTGATCTCTCTGTCAGATATCTCTTCCTGAGAAACACTGATGATGTCAGCTAATTTAAAAAATATATATATTTATTTTAACTAATTCATTTATTTGGCTGTGCTGGGTCTTAGTTGTGGCACTCAGGATCTTTGATCCTTGTTGGGCCATATGGGCTCTTTAGTTGGGGCAGGCGAACTCTTAGTTGCAGCTCATGGGATCTAGCTCCCAGACCAAGGATTGAATCTAGACCTCCTGTGTTAGGAGTAGGGAGTTGTAGCCACTGGACCACCAGGAAAGTTCCAATGTCAGCTAATTTTGAACTCTGAAAATATTCCTACCATGCTTCCATGAGACCTTTGCACGTAGTGGCCCCCGAAGATTCCAGAGACCCCCACCCCCACTGAGTCCTACAGAATGTGAAAGAGGAAGTCCATTTAGAAAGTGTAGCTGAAAAGGAGTCCTCAACTGCCTCTCCCCAAAGCTTTCCTAACCCTCCCACCCATGAGCAGACTCAGCCTCCTCTCCCCTTGGACTGCACCATCCCCCAGGGCCTCCTTTGAACACCAGGCTCTGCTACTGTAACTCTGCGCTGGCATTTATTCCTGGACAAATTTCTCCTCCCTGGCCTGTGAGCTCCAGAGGGACAGGCGTCATGCCTGTATTTATATCCATGACCACAGTGCCTGGCACACTAGGTGGGGGGCGGGAGCCTTAACAGTTATTGAGTGAACCAACAAATGACATACATTTCTTCCAGAAATAATCTAGCGTGGGAAAGATAGGGCAATTCAGTGTGTGTGTGTGTGTGTGTGTGTGTGTGTGTGTGTGTGTGTGTGTGTGTAGTCACAGTCATGTCTGAATCTTTGCCACCACATGGACTGTAGCCTGCCAGGCTCCTCTGTTCACGGAATCCTCCAGGCAAGAATACTGGAGCGGGTTGCCATGCCCTTCTCCAGGGGATCTTCCTGACCCCAGGGATCAAACCCAGGTCTCCTGCATTGCAGGTAAATTCTTTACCATTTGAACTAGCTGGGAATGGATGAAACTTTATTCTTACAAAATCCTTGAAGGTGATAAAAAGGAAACAAAGAAAAAAGCTGACAATGTTAGTGGCAGCACATAAAACAAGACTGATCAGAAAACTGGGGGAGAAAAAACAAGATGTTCTCTATGAATCTGGGTTCCTTTTATTCTCAGATCCTTTTCTGGAAACCAGGGCTTTCTGTATCTTTTTGACACAGTGAAGGACACTGAATACAGAGAACATAATGACTTTCTTTGTTTTACTACAAGGCTGACCCCTACCCCCCACCTCCAACCCCCAGTTCTTAGATTTTGTCTGATTCTCATAAAACAGGCAAAAACTGACAAGTCAGTTTCCTTTGACATTAGTTTCGTTCACAACAAGAATTGAAAACATATACCAAGAAAGTCAACTGATAAATTTACAGCTAATGCTTAGGTAAGCTATGCTCTTACAGTTGCTAATAAAGCATTTGACGAGAAGTTATGGGCTTCCCTGGTGGCTCAGTGCTAAAGAATCCGCCTCCAGTGCAGGAGACCCAAGTTCAGTCCCTAGGTTGGGAAGATCCCCTGGAGAAGGAAATGACAACCCATTCCAGTATTCTTGCCTGGAGAATTTCATGGATGGAGGAGGCTGGTGGGCTATATATACAGCACATTTTAATGTTCCCAAATATCAAAGTGATTACAGTCTTCAAAAGGGTATTTGTGTATCTTTCCCATTAAATGTATTTCTCTTTCACTAAGTGTCCCTATTTCCTTTTTATTCCTCAGAGACATTTGGTTCATCATGTCTTCAGGTTTTTGTAGCCATCTACCACTCTCCCTCAAATAGGACTTCCTTGGTAGTCCAGTGGTTAAGAATCCCCCTGCCGATGAAGGGCATGTGGGTCTGATCCTTGTCTGGGAAAATTCCACATACTGTGGGGCAACCAAGCCCTCGTGCTTCAACCACTGAGCCTGCACACCCTAGAGCCCATGCTCTGCGATGTTATAAGCTACCACAGCTAGAGAATATTCCTCGCTCGCTGCAACTAGAGAAAGCCCGAGCAGCAATGAAGACCTAGCACAGCCAAATAATAATAATAAATAAAGGAATATGGAAGGAGGAAGTTCTGGAAAATAAAAGACTAACAGTTCAGATTTACCGAGATTTGCCATGTCCCAGGGTCTTTCTAAACATGGTATACTCTTACCTCATTGAATCTTTACAACAACCTCGTGAGGCAGGTTCTGTTAACTCAGCCTGACCACACACGTGGGAGTTTTGCCCAAGATCACGCTGGTATTTGTTGATGGGGCTGCAGTGCGAACTCTGGTGGGTAATGCTCTGAGCCTGTGCTCTCAGCTACCATAACATCCTGCCTGCCTTCTGTGACCAAGATGAGGAACAGGGGAAATGGAGGCTCTTGCTTCAGCCCAGTTAATGAGAACTGATACATGATTACCGTGCGTGGAGAATGTTTTTCCCGGGTGCTACTGAGCTTGTCTGCGCTGATGCTTCTTGGCTGTCTCCACCTTCAGGGTCACCAGTATTTAACACAGAGAAAAAGATTCTTTATCTGATTCTCGCCCTCTCTCCCTCTACTCTGTTGCTGTCTACTTCAAGGCTTTCTTTTGGATTCTCATCAAAAGAGAATCTCTTCTACTGATGCTTAGTAGACACTTGAACTTCCTTCTCCCCTCCCCAGCCTCCCTGTTGCTCCCAGACAGGGAAACCACTGAAAACAACTGAAAGGTCAGAGGTCAATGACAGGAGTCAAAGGATGCTGGCCTGGCCCCCTAAACAATGGTTGAGGGTCAGACAAATGAAAACAGAAGGGTGATAAAAACTTCTGCGTCTGTGAATCAATTAATTAGACCCCGTGTCCCTGGGGAGTGAGTGCAGGACACCCCAGGCCCGGTGTGGGCAGCGCTAATGAAACACTGCTATGGTGCAGCCTTCACGGAGAGACTGAGCTTTCCAGAAAAACACATGGCTTTTCAGAAACCTATCTCATTCATATATTCCTTTCATGATTCTAACCAATATTCGTGATCTGCCTGGTGTGAGCAGGGCACAAGGAGGAGGTGGTGGTGGTAGTTTAATCAGTCACTCAGTTGTGTCTGACTCTTTGCGATGGATGCCATGGACTGTAGCCCACCAGGCTCCTCTCTCCATGGAATCCTCCAGGAAAGAATACTGGAGTGGGTTGCCATTTCCTTCTCCAGGGGAATCTTCTCAACCCAGGGATTGAACCTGGGTCTCCTGCATGGCAGGTCACTTTACAGACTGAGCCACCAGGGAATCCCCAAGGAGGAGGGGATGAGGGCATGCTATCCGTGAAGTCAGGAAACCTTCAGGTGACCTGTTCTCCACCAGGGTGTAGAGGGTGTCACCTCAGCAGGACTGAGCACATGTGACCTCTCAGGTCTATTCTGTGCTCGTTTTACCCACCGTCCAGTGTTTCAGGCTAGACTCCCTGGCATGCACAAGACACCTTTTCTACTTTCCTTTCCTGGAGTGAGGGTATTTTGTTCTGGAAAGAGAGGCTTTCAGGCCTGCCAACCTAGGGCAACTCACATCTCAAAAGCCAAACAGGTTTGGGCTCTATATTCAAATTCTTGTCCAAACTCCTTTAATTTTTTTGGCCACACTCTGTGACATGTGGGATCTTAGTTCCCTGGCCAGGGATCGAACCTGTGTTCCCTACAGTGGGAGCTGGGAGTGTTAAGCACTGGACCCCCAGGGAAGCCCCTAGGCTGTGGCTTCTGAATCTAGAAAAAGAGAAAGTCTGGGAGAGGGAGTTCTAGGGTGGATGAGGTGTGGCCTCCTTCTGCCCTGGGCTGTGAGGGTCTCTAGCAAGCCTTTTGCATCCTTCATCCAGGATATGTCGTTTTCTCCCTGGGGACTGTTTGTTGAGTCCAAATAACTGCTGGCTGGATTCCTGGCTGTGCTCTGCCCGTTCAGCGAACGCTCTGTGTTGTTCTCATGGCAGAGGGTGATTTCTGGTCTTCGGGTAACCAGGGGTGCAAGGAAAATTCATGTTTGAAGCTGGAAAAAATTCCTCACTCCAAAATTTTCCTTGGGGCACAGTTTTTAAACTTCTGTCACTGACGAGACTTTGCTCCTCATTTTCCTGAATGACTCAAATGTTTGCTTCAGACAATGGCAGAGTGTATCTTGCTTGAATCATTGGATTTCTGTTATTTTTGTAAGATGTGGGTGGGCAATATGACTCAGTATTTTTCCAAGAGATGTAAAAATTATATTGCCTATTTTGGATCATTTCGTGCTGAGATCTGAAACGTTTTTCTTGAATTTCAAATCTTGGAGCTTGGGAAATTTTTGTTTTCATTTTGCTTCTCGATCATTTCAGATCTTTCCCAGAAAAAATGTTAAAGAAAAATGACTTTAAATTACTGAGCCATAATTCTAAGTTGTGAAATGTATTTTGAATTATAATCTATCCTACATTTGAAAAATAAAAAATTTGCTGAATCTAGGAGTGTGTTTGCCATCTTGGTTGTAAAAAAAAATTGGCGAATGTGGGGTGAGTAGTGTTTTGAAGATCATCTAATTCAAAACCTTATCTGTGGACTTCCCTGGTGATCCAGTGGTTGAGAGTCCACCTGCCAATGCAGGAAACATGGGTTTGATCCCTGGTCTGGGAAGATCCTACATGCCATGGGGCAACTAAGCCTCTGTGCAATAATTACTGAGCCCACGATCTAGAGCCTGTGAGCTGTCACTACAGAAATCTGCCCACCCTAGAGCCCAGACTTCACAAGTGAAGCCACCAGCAATGAGAAGACCATGCAACTGCAACTAGAGTGTAGCCCGTACTCATTGCAACTAGAGAAAGCCCATGCTTAGCAATGAAGACCCAGCACAACCATAAATAAATGAAACCTTATGTGGGTACTTCTCTTTGATAGCTGAGTTCTCTTTGAATGCATTAGGTGATGGAGAGCTCTTTGGGTACCAGGCAGTACCACTTCTGCACAGTACTTTCACGCAAAACTAAAACCTGCCTCCCTATAGCTTCCAAACCCTAGTTCTGATTCCTATTCTTTATGGATCTCTATTGAATCATTCTGCAACAGTGTGATAGTTTTTAAAACACTTACTGCTGTATTTTCCTTCTTGATAAGTCAAGACCTTTAGTGATCTTTTCACTATCAATATTAATGGTAGGATAAGAGTCTGGGGCTTAGTGTCTCCAGGGAGGATAGTGTTATATGATGAATTGTGACCCCCCCCCACCACAAATTCAGCTGTTGAGGTACTAACTCCCCAGCACCTCAGAATGTGACTGTATCTAAAGATAATATCTTCAGAGATGATGAAGTTAAGGTGAGGTCTTTGGAGTGGGCCCTGATGTGATCTTACTGGTGTCCTCAGAAGAAGAGGAAAATTTGGACATCAGGAACATGAGAGCACAGAGGGACAGCACAAGGATGGTGGTCTCCAAGCCAAGGAAAGAGGCCGCAGGAGGAAGCAATCCTGCCAACACCTTGATCTTGGACTTTTAGCTTCCAGAACCACGAGAAAATGATTTCTATTGTTTATAGTTCCCAGTCAATGGCATTTTGTTGCAGCGCTCCTAGCAAATTAACATAGATTTGGCAACTAAGAATAAGAACACCATGCCAGTAGGGCAGGGACATTCAGATAGGAAGATTGGAGGGGAACACGAAGTCCTTCCAGAATATGTGCAGGAGAGCAGAGCGTGGAGAATGTGTGTGGCCCCAGGGCTCTCGCTGTCCCCACACCCCACTTGCCTCCAGCCCTAGAGTCGGCCCTGGGGGGAGCCACTGAAACATCTCCAAAGTACTGGAGCAGAGGCAAATTTACCATGAAGCTAATGAAGCTTACGTTTCAGGGCCCCTAACTTGTTGGAGCGTCTTCCAACGTCTGAGGAGGTGCCCTAGCAGAGTACTCACATAATCTTGCTTTTAAAAATTGGCAAGGAACTTCCCTGGTGGTCCAGTGTTTAAGAATCCATCTTGCCCTTGACTGAGGGAAGGGGACATGGGTTTGATCCCTTCCCACGTGTTGAGGAGCAACTAAGCCTGCACGTGGCAACTAAGACTCGATGCAGCTGAATAAATAAATCAATAAATATTTACACTTATTCTCCCGTTGAGAGTAGCTACAGCTAAGGAAAATTTGAGTTGGAGTTTCATTTTGTTTGTTTTTGTGGAACATATTTGTGTACGTTGTAGTCACGTCTGTGTACAGTTATTTGATGGCTAGCTGTCCTGGGATAGGAATGGCTACCAGGTTGCAGTGCGCTAGTGAATGTTTAGCAGTGGATTTGTGGTGTTTGCTGATTTCTGAAGCAAAGACATCACTTTGTTGGCAAAAGTCCGTCTAGTCAAAGCTATGGACTTTCCAGTGGTCATGTATGGATGTGAGAGTTGGACCATAAAGAAGGTTGAGCACTGAAGAATTGATGCTTTCGAACTGTGGTGCTGGAGAAGACTCTTGAGGGTCCCTTGGACTGCAAGGAGATCAGTCAGTCCTAAAGGAAATCAGTCCTGAATATTCATTGGAAGGACTGATGCTGAAGCTGCAGTTCCAATACTTTGGCCACATGATGCAAAGAGCCAATTCATTGGAAAAGACCCTGATGCTGGGAAAGTTGGACGGCAAAAGGAGAAGGAGGCGGCAGAGGATGAGATGGTTGGATGGCATCACTGACTCGATGGACATGAGTGTGAGCAAGCTCCAGAAGTTGGTGAAGGACAGGAAAGCCTGGCCTGCTGCAGTCCATGGGGTCGCAAAGAGTCGGACATGACTAAGTGAATGGACAACTATAGCAACATGTTGTAAATACTCCCACTGGCGCACATTTCAAGCTGTCAGTGTGACATCACTGTAAGCAGAGCTGAAAAGAGGACACACCATTATATAGTATTCACATCTGATAGACTCAATAGAGGTAAATAACCTTAACAGCATAGTAATGGTAAAATGTAGTTACCATGAGTTTTGAGTATTTATTATATTTTAGTTATTATTCATTTATTTAACTTTTAGTAATGTCTCTGTTTAACAATAGATTCCCCAAATTTCTGAAAACCTGACAATGGACTCCTGTGAGCCAGAAGGAGCCAGCTTCATCACAGGGCTGTGAACCAGGATATGTCTACTGCCCACTTTGTAGATTCACCCCGTTTTATGTCAGGAATTTGCTATGAAACTTGTGAATAAGGGAGGAGAAACTAGGTTTTTAAATATTTGGAACCAGAAGCTAGACCGGAAAATTCTTTCGGTCATCAGGTATATAAATTTGTACACAGATGATTTGGTTCTCATCAATGCCTAGTTGAAATGATAGCTCTTGCCTGTCAAGAATATGACTGATAATGCAGCTTATACAATTATAAATGCTCCATAGAGTTAAAAGGAAATTTTGATGGTTCTTAGCCCTATCCCCTTTCTTCTCTCATATCCTCCCTGACAACACTCCCTTTTGCTTTTTCTACCCCAGCCCCTCTGGCCTCCTTGCTGTTCCTGGAATTTACAGGGTATATTCCTGCTCCAGAGCCTGTACACTAGCTCTTTTGCCTGGAATACCTGTCCCGGGTAGCCAGACTACCAGTCCTTCACCATTATCATGTCTAAGTCATTCAGTCACTTTCTCAGGAGGCCTTCCCTCAGTCTGAAACTACCATCCATCAGCCCTCACACTCAGTTATCCCCTTGGCCTTTCCTTCGTTCAGCTGCTGAGTCGTGTCTGACTCTGCGACCCTGTGGACGGCAGTATGCCAGGTTTCCCTGTCTGCCATTATCTCCCAGAGTTTGCTCAGATTCATGCCATTGAGTCGGTGACACAGTCTGACCATCTCATCCTCTGCTGCCCTCTTCTCCTTTTGTCATCAATCTTTCCCAACAGCAGGGTCTTTTCCAGTGAGTTGGCTCTTCGAGTCAGGTGGCCAAAGTATCGGTGCTTCAGCTTCAGCATCAGTCCTTCCAATGAATATTCAGGGTTGATTTCCCTCAGGATTGATTGGTTTGATCTCCTTGCAGTCCATGGAACTTTCAAGAGTCTGATCTACTAGTCTAGTAATCAGGAAAGAAAGTCAAATTCAAATCATAACGGCTCCTGCTGATCTCTATCTCCCTCGTTTCCCTTTTTGCTTAACTGATTCGTAATTTTAGAAATAATGCATGCTCATAACAAAATTAGAATGATACAAAAAAGTATAAAATACAAGTATAAGATGGAAAATAAACTTCACTGCTCTCTCAGACTCACTCCTCAGAAGCCGCCATTGTCAAGATTTTCTGCTTTACATTTTATGGTAGTTATGATACAAACTGAAATAATTTGTTTATGACTGTTTCTTGATTTATCAATGTAGAAAGTATCTACTAATTCCCTGCTATGTAAATAGAGAATTTAACATACCTATAATGCAGCCTACTCTCCCTAACCAGTTTTATTAGATATGTTATTTCAGTCTTTACATCTTCTGTGGGATATCTTATAACCTCACATAAAATACTAAAGCCTTTTTTTCTGGGTTTACCAAATTCAAGCAGATCCTATTGAATCTCTGCTGACAGATGAAGAAATTTGCACATTTCCTTTCATTTCCTTTCTTTTCTCATCTGCCTCTCATTTCTTTATTAGACATTTTTTTTACATTATCAAGATTTAAAATATTTACATTCTGTTCTGTAGCAATAAGTCAAGTTTTCCATGTTTTATATGTTTTGACTATAGTTCTAAAAATAAAAATCATTAAAAAAAAATCCATGACAGTATTATAATTATTTAAATTTTATTCAGGGATTTTCCTGGTGACCCAGGGGTTGGGAATCCACCTGCCGGTTCAGGGGACACAAGTTCCATCCCTGGTCTGGGAAGATCTAGCATGCCGTGGAGCAACTAAGCCTGAGCACCACGACTACTGAGCCCGTGCTCCAGAAACCGTGAGACGCAACAGGAGAAACCACCACCATGGGAAGCCCTTGCGCTGCAACTAGAGAAAAGCCCCTGCTCTCCACAACTAGAGAAAAACCCTCACAGCAATGAAGACCCAGCATAGCCAAAAATAAAGAAATAAATGTTAGCCACCATTGAACCAACAGTGATTAGCTCTGTAGGGAAAGAATGTGATCCAATGTTATTAAATCTTTGAAGCCTAAAGAAAAATCACTGATGCATCAATGCCTAACGTATCTCCTGTTTTTTTAATCTTCTTTTACTTCTAGGTCATTGTCAGCTACCGTTGCTTCTGATTTTTTAAGTCACTCTATTTCTTGGAGTCCTTGATTTATTTTTTTGGAAGTTCTGGGGTTTTGGTTTTTTGTTTGTTTTTGAAAACCACTCAGATATTTTTTCTTTTTTTATGCAGGGTAAGTGTCAATTTTTCTAAATTCTGACAAGTCCAGAAACATCAGTTTGCACTTCTACTTAATTGAGAGTTTGGTTGAGTATAGAATTTTAGGTTCAAAGTCTTTTCTTCTCTGAGCTTGGAAGCAGGGCTGCCTTCACTCCAAGGAAGAGAGTGGCATGAAATACAACAAGCCTTGGTAGCTGAGAATGACCTGGAAATAACTGAAGTACCAACTAAAGAGGCCTTATATTTAGAAGGGCCCTTGTTTGGCTTAAGTCTCTCCTGTCCCATCTCGAAAATCTTGTATCTATTTTTGGCTGCACTGGGTCTTCATTGCTGTGCAGGCTTTTCTCTAGCTTTGGTGAGCAGCAGCTACTCTCTAGTTGTGGTGCTCAAGCTTCTCATTGCAGTGACTTCTTTTTTGCAGAGCACAGGCTTCCAAAGTTGGGATTCCCGGGCTCTAGGGACCAGGCTCGGTAGTTGGTGGCACGTGGGCTTAGTTGCTCTGAGGCATGTGGGATCTTCTGCAACCAGGAACTGAACCCGTGTCTCTTGAATTGGCAGGTGGATTCTTTACCACTGAGCCACCAGAGAAGCCCCCAGGATCTTGAAATTCTTAATAATTTTTTTGTGGAGTTCCACATTTTCATTTTCCCTGGGCCCTGCAAATTATGAAGCCCTCTTCAGAAAACCGCCAAGCATCTAGCCATGTGGACAAGTCTGAAGTCAGACTAATTTTTTTTTTTAGTTAATTTATTTTTTAATTGAAGGATAATTGCTTTACAGAATTTTGTTGTTTTCTGTCAAACCTCAACATGAATCAGCCATAGGTATACATATAGCCCCTCCCTCTTGAACCTCCCTCCCAGCTCGTACCACATCCCACCCCTCTAGGTTGATACAGAGCCTCTGAATTTCATGGGACATACAGCAAATTCCCATTGGCTACAGACTAATTCTTATTCCTTGGCAGATAATATGCTTTATCTTTCTGGAAACTTTCAATATGCATAAATAAATAAATGTTTTAACCTGAATTTTATTCTGGATTTTCACCAAGATGCGCCTTTCTTTGGGTCTCATTATAACTGCTCTGCTTCGGCATTTACTGGGTCCCTTCCATCTGAAATCATTCATTCTTAAGTGTAGGGTATTTTCTCCTTACTGTTTCTCTGATTTCTCTGCCCCCTCTTTGTTTCCTTTCTTGCAGAACTTCCATTTAATAAATATTGGACTTTCTTCATCTTCTATGACTCAATTTCTCTCACATACCTTCTATTTGCTTGCCTTTCTGCATGATGTTTTGGGAGATGTCCTTAGGCTTATCTTCCAGATCACTAATCTGGCCTTTAACTTTGTTCATTCATCATTTCACTCATTCACTTTTTTTCTGTTACTCTAGTAGTCATATTTTTCAGGTTCCTCAAACTCTGTGCGGAACTCTGAAGGAGCCAAGAAGGCTCCTTTTTTGTAGCAGCTTGCTCTTGTTTCTTGAAATTCACTCTCAACTTTCTCTGTGGCTACTCATTAGAATTAAGAGAAGATGTGTTTCTCTTATGTTCCTGAATTATGCTTCTTCTAGTGAGCTGTTTCTTTGCGTGCTTGTTTTCCACATTAGTCCTTCTCTTTTATGCTGTAGATTTTCCTCACGTGCCTTTTTGTCCTTCACACTTATAATACACATTTCTGTTTATTAGTCTGAGTTGGTTTGGGCTTTTTCTGCAGTCTGTCCACATGGTTCTTTCCTCAGTAGGAGCCCTGATTGTGTATTTTAGGTAGATGGGCGAGGAGTGTTTACAGGCATTCAGATCAGGTCTGTGAACGGCAGGCCAGCAGGTTGGGGAAGTTCTCAATTATCAAAGGAAGAAGGGCTTTATTCTGGGGAAATGGCTGCTTAGTGTATTTCTATCCTTATCGCCCACTCCGTCTCTTCCTTTTTTTTTCCTGGTGTCTGTTATGGAGGCCTGGGGATACCTTAAGCTCGGCTGTGTTTCTCTCCCATCCCTCAGTACCCTGGTTAGGGGCTCTGTAGGCATGCTGCCTGCTTTCTTTAGAGAGCAGTTCTAGCTTCCCTCTAGCTCAGTGGTTCTCAGTGTGGTCCCAGACCAGCAGCAGCCTAGGGATCACCTGGGAACCTGTTACAAATGCAAATTCTCTGCCCCATCCTAGACCTACTGAGACTCTGGGGGTGGGGCTCAGCAATCTGAGTTTTAACTGGCCTGAAAACATGCCCAGTAATCTGACAACTGGAACATCAAAAAGGCTGAGCACCGAAGAATTGATGCTTTTGAACTGTGGTGTTGGAGAAGACTTAAGAATCCCTTGGAATGCAAGAATATCAAGCCAGTCAATCCTAAAGGAAATCAACCTTGAATATTCCTTGGAAGGACTGATGCTGAAGCTGAAGCTCCAATACTTTGGCCACCTGAAGGGAAGAGCCTGGAAAAGACCCTGATTCTGGGAAAGATTGAAGATGGTAGGAGAAGGGGACGACAGAGGATGAGATGGTTGGATGGCATCACTGATTCAATGGACATGAGTTTGAGTAAACTCTGGAAGTTGGTGATGGACAGGGAAGCCTGGCGTGTGGCAGTTCATGGGGTCACAAAGAGTCAGACACTACTGAGCGACTGAACAGCAACAACAAATCTGACAATGGTTATCGGCCTAAGGCAACTTAGGCAACTTATGCCTAAGGCAACTTATGCCGCCAGCAACTCTGTTTCTGAGGGGAAGAGGGGAAGATACACTTATTCCAGGAGGTTCAAGGGTTCTTTAATGAGTTACCCTGATGATTGTCCCATAGTTTACTCTTTGTCTTTAAATGTATTGACTGGAGCTTGAAGCGTCTCTAAAGCTTTCTTGGGAAGATCCACAGTTACTTTTGGTGTGGTTCCTTTCTCTTTTTCAATCAATCCAATCCCATCTGTTTTTAAAATGCTTGCAGTTTTTTCATAATGATATAAGGATATAAGTAATAATAAATCAAATAGTGTGGAATCACAGTGAAAACAGTAGTCCTTTGCTATCACTGCTACACCGTGGCTACCCCAACCCCTCCACACTCTGTCCCCATGCCTCCCAGACCCATGCTGTACTGGCAAGGACTTTGAATGCTTTTATCCACTTTTCTGTTATTTCACTTCATATTTATAAATAAAATACCTACATGGCTATTTCTCAATTTTGGATATTGCCTAATGACTTCCTATTATTGTTATTGAGGATTTAACTCTTTCAATCCAACCCCTCTTCTAAACTTTCCATTGTCTAAGTACAGTTATATCACCTCAAAAATACAAAACAAAACAAAACCCCAATAGCCAGAGTTTAAATAGGGTTCACTATAGAACTCCAGAGTGTACTCCGATTGTTTCCTTTCTCTTCAACTTTAGTGTATCCTAAAATTAAAATCAACTTATTTTTAAATTTGCTTATTTTCCTAAATACTTAATTATTAATTCTCCTTCCCCCGCTACCCCATGCTCCAATATCTGGAGAAGGAAATAGCAACCCACTCCAGTATTCTTGCTTGAAGAATCTCATAGATAGAGGAGCCTGGTGGGCTACAGTCCATAGGGTCGCAAAGAATTGGACACAACTGAAGTGACTTAGCATACATACTCCAATATATCTGTCATCAGTTTTGTTTTTTTTTTATGTTAACAAGATCATTCGAAGCAATCTATCAGTTTCATTATTTTTTGGTCCCTGAAGACCTTTCTCTTGTCCTCCTCCTGTTCTGCCATCCTCTCTCATCTGACAGATTGCTCTCTAGGCCTTCTGCTCAGTTATAACCCTGGGATTTCCCTTTACCATTCTCCTGGGTTGCATGAATCTTAGCAGGAAGTACTTACGCACCTCAGCAGCAAGTCATCTTCCTTGAATTGTATTTCTAATTCCTGGCCTCTGTCCTAGTCTCTGTGACAGGTCATTCTTTTGATATATCCAAGACCACATAGGCCTAGCGCTTAACTTTTTTCCTGCCAGTCTCTTTGCCCAGGGAAGGCCACCCGACTCCTAAACTCCAGTTCTAAGACAGGAACCCTCATAGCTGCTGACACTCTTCCTTGATGCCAATGGGTACCTTTGATTCTTTAGTTTATTATCCTTTGGATTCCATATTATTGGGCCATCTTTGGCACACAGAGGAGACTGTGAAGTCATATGGACCTGGAGTCACATCTCACCTGGTCCTCTTGCTAGCTGCATAGCCTCAGCAAGTTGTCTTATTTCTACATCAGAAAAGTCCAAGGATCAAAATACTACTCTTATTAAGATATATATATGTGTGTGTGTGTATGTGTGCATGCACGCTAAGTTGCTTCAGTTGTGTCCAACTCTTTGCAACCCTGTGGACTGTAGCTCTCCAGGCTCCTCTGTCCATGGTATTCTCCAGGCTCCTCTGTCCATGGTATTCCCCAGGCAAGAATACTGGAGTGGGTTGCCATCATATCTTAATACACACACACACACACACACACACACACACACACACACATATATATATGACAATGTACACTAAGAATCTAGGATAGTTTCTGCACATATATATTGGGTTGGCTAAAAAGTTTGTTTGGCTGTAAGTAAAAGGCACATTTTTCATTTCCACCAAGAACTTTATTGAACAACCTAGTCACTAACAGAATGAACCTTTTTTGGCCAACCCGGTATCTCTAGATTCCATTCTCTACCACCTTGTCTCTAGTCCTACCGCCAACAGCCTTCTTTGCGCTGTCATCTGGTTTTACTGTTTCCGGTGGGTGTACTGGTCCTTTGTGCATTTTCGCCTGGATCTCTCTAGGATCACCTGCCTCTGCCTCTCCCATCCTTTGATACTTCCCTTTGGCTCACTCAAGAAGCTAAGTCTAGCATCAAATAGAGAATATTTCTAGTCTTCCCAATGCTGCTACAAATAAGTAGGTCAAATCCATACTTAGTCTCACATACCATCTTTTTTTGGCAGAGACTATTTTCTAGCTCAAAAGACATCTGATAAGAGATGAAAATTAAATAGATGTTGAGAATTTTGCTTTATCATCCGTCAGTACTACGCCATCCGCCTCTACCATTATGCCTACACCTTCCTTGTTCTTTTCCCTACTCTAAATATAGATCCAAGAGTCCTTTTAGTTGTCCAACATTTATTTTGGCAAGCCCCAGCTCATCCTAGGCTTTGGTCTTCCTCACACCTTTTATACAAATCTGTGCTGCAATTTTGTATTTGTTTTTGACTGAATGTTCTTTTCACCAAGTTCTTTGAAAATCTTGGATTAAAAGGGCTGCCTGTGTACTACATGATTAACTCTTGGCTCACTATTTTTTTAATCTTGTAAATTATAAGTTTCTTAAAAGCAGGAACCATTTATACATTTCTTCGATTTTCTTCATGGCATCTAATATACTGCCTTACATGAAACAGGCCTCAGTAAAATCTTATTCACCCAACTTATTTTTGTTTCTACATGCTAAAGTAATCCTTTTTAGTGTTTTTGTTAAAATCATCTTTAAAGCAATTTTTTTCTCAAACATATGAGACTGTAAGCTTCTTTCCCATAACTGGCCCTGAATATTAAGGCTGACTATACATGAATTACTATTTTTAAGTGCTTAAGCAAAAGATAGCTGGGAATTCTAAACCCTATCTCTAAAACTATAGTATTTTATAGTTTTTGTGCAATTAGAAAACAAAACTAAAGCTTCAAAGCACTTGTTTTTAAAAATTGGAGGATAATTACTTTACAATGATGTGTTAGTTTCTGCTGTACAACAACATGAATATGTATACGTATATCCCTCCCTCTTAAGCCTTCCTCCCACTCCCCCTTTTTGTTTTAATGTTAATTTCTTAACTAGTACTTGTAAAAGAAAAATCTGTGATGCAATACAATTAAGAGGCAGGACTCATAATTTAATTAAATCTACAGACGTAATAGGTTGTAAATTACGTTGTAAGTTATTCTTGTAAATTATCCATAGGTACATCATGAGAAATGCTGGGCTGGAAGAAACACAAGCTGGAATCAAGATTGCTGGGAGAAATATCAATAACCTCGGATCCTTATGGCAGAAAGTGAAGAACTAAAGAGCCTCTTGATGAAAGTGAAAGAGGAGAGTGAAAAAGTTGGCTTAAAGCTCATCGTTCAGAAAACTAAGATCATGGCATCTGGTCCCATCACTTCATGGGAAATAGATGGGGAAACAGTGGAAATAGTGTCAGACTTTATTTTTTGGGGCTCCAAAATCACTGCTGATGGTGATTGCAGCCATGAAATTAAAAGACACTTACTCCTTGGAAGGAAAGTTATGACCAACCTAGATAGCATATTAAAAAGCAGAGACATTACTTTGCCAACAAAGGTCCGTCTAGTCAAGGCTATGGTTTTTCCAGTGGTCATGTATGGATGTGAGAGTTGGATGGTGAAGAAAGCTGAGCACTGAAAAATTGATGCTTGTGAACTGTGGTGTTGGAGAAGACTTTTGAGAGTCCCTTGGACTGCAAGGAGATCCAACCAGTCCATCCTAAAGGATATCAATCCTGGGTGTTCATTGGAAGGACTGATGTTGAAGCTGAGACGCCAATAGTTTGGCCACCTCATGCGAAGAGTTGACTCATTGGAAAAGACCCTAATGCTGGGAAGGATTGGGGGCAGGAGGAGAAGGGGACAGCAGAGGATGAGATGGTTGGATGGCATCACTGACTCGATGGACATGGGTTTGGGTAAACTCCAGGAGTTGGTGATGGACAGGGAGGCCTGGCATGCTGCGATTCATGGGGTAGCAAATAGTTGGACACGACTGAGCGACTGAACTGAACTGAACTGAAAAGGTTTATAAGTCATGAGGAACTCGAAGATGATGAACAATATCCAAACATTACATATAGATTAATGTCGCAGTTTTCAGGTCACAGAAAGTATTACTTGTCATTTGGGTTCAATTTGAAAGAGATTCTTTGCGTTTTAAAAACATTTGTTTACTGATTATTAGGAATGACTGCTGATTGCCATAAATCAGGGACAAGGAGGACTCACCCCTGAAATAAGGATGCAAACAAAATGTATTAAGAACTTGTCCATAATTTTCTCTTTTTATTTGGCTGTGCCATGTGGCATGAGGGATCTTAGTTCCCCAACCAGGGATCAAACCCGTGCCCTCTGCATTGGGACTGTGGAATCTTAACCACTGGACCACCAGGGAAGTCCCAATAACTTGTCTACAGTTTTTATTACAGTGTTTAGCAAATTTTTCTTAAATATACAGTACAGCTGAATACACCACGTCGAGTACTTATGAATTCTGTTGTTACACATAAGATTTTTCCGCTGGCACTCATTCAGTCCCCTTTAACGATAGATATCCCAGATTCATTACTAGTAAGTACTACCTTGATTATTTGGTTTGCTTCTTATAACCTGAAACCCATAAACCAATGTATAAATCCCACCTCTTCTAGAGGTGGAGTATAACTTCTTTATACTGCTTGGAGAGTAAATTTGTTTTACTATTTCATAAACAGAGATGGTGAAGGAAATATAATTTTTCAATACTTTTCTGTCCTTTCAGACTAAACATCTCCTGATTAACCCCCCCCCCCCAGATTAAATGTCCTTCCTATGTGTGGTCAGAGCTCTTTGTGTTTGTCTTCTATAGTGTGTTAAGTTACAATTTTATATTTACTTGTTTGTCCCGTTCATGGTGAGAGCACATTGTGCACAGGTGATGTGTCTTGTTCTTGTATTCTTAGCGACTACCAGCTGTATGAAGCAGACACTCAACAATGAATTAATGTATGAAGAGGTAGATGGATGAATAAAGACTTTAAATTTTTGCCAACCCTTCAGGCTAATGACAGGTACATATGCATACAGACACAGACATGCAAAATTTTCCAGACTAAATCATTATTAATAAGATGTTGCTTACCCCACCAGGTGTATCTTCTCCAACTGCATTGAAGTACGCCAGAACTCAGAATGGAAAACCATGATCTAATGCCCTGCATAGGTCTTTTAGTAAGTGGATTGGTATTTGAAATATGGGGACTATGTCGGTAACATACCCAAGAGTTTTTTGATGGATCAAAACAATGACAAATCCAAAGCATTGTGATTATGGGCTAACTCTAAGCTCTAGGCCCCTGAAAGAAGAGTTTTCAATTTACAGAAAAATTGAGATGATAGCAGTTTCCAAGTTTCCCCTGTTATTAACATCCTCCATTTGTCCAATACATTTGCTACAATTAACAAACTGACATTGATGATGCATTATAATTGACTAAAGCTCATGGTTTATTCATATTTCCTTAATTTTAACCTAACATCCTTTTTCTTTTCCAGAATCCCATCTAGGATACTACATTACACTTGCTTTTATTTTTTAATTTTTTGGTGGAAAGGAAAGTTTGATTTATTTTGGATGCCGGCATTTGAGGGTGGGGAGAGAGGGAGGGCAGACTCCTGTCCAAAGGCTGACTCCCCCAACTGACAATCAGTGGGCAAGAGAGTTCTAGACTGAGGGAGGGGGGTACATACAGAAATAGAACATTCAGCTGTGACAGTCATCTTGAAATTGGTCATGTGGTGGTGTGATCAGCATCATCTGGATCATTTTAAGAACAGTTAAACTTCAGTCCAGGGTGGGTTTGTTCCCACTTCTTTGAGACCAGTTCTCAGAACTGTGGCAGCTTCTGTCATGGCTACAGTCTGGTCATCACGTAGTTAACTTCTCTGCCTGGTGAGGATTTCAGTGTCTCTAAGACAGTTCACAGGATACAGCTTAGAATATTATCTATAGCCCTTGAACAGGAACTAAAGTTCCTTAACTATGCCTAATGGCTAAACTCTTATTATTTAGTCTTGTTGGACTGTTTCCCTTTGTTTCTGCATTTTCTTGCTTCTCTGATTAAACTTACTCTTTTTCTTTATTGGAATATAGTTGCTTTATACTGCTATATTAGTCTCTGCTATCCAGCAAAGTGAATCAGCTATACTTAAACATATAATCCCCTCTTTTTTGGATTTCCTTCCCACTTAGGTCACCACAGAGCATGGAGCTCCCTGTGCTATACTATAGGTTCTCATCAGTTCTCATCTCATCATTAGTTCTCAAGAGTTTTCATCTAGTTTATATTTAGTATCAATAGTGTATATATGTCAATCCCAATCTTCCAATTCATCGTGTCCCCCTTGGTAGGATACTACATGACATTTAATTGTCATGTTTCCTTAGGCTCTTCTTAACTGTGACATATTCTCAGGTTTTTCTTGTTTTTCACGACCTTGACAGTTTTAGGGAGTACTGGTCAGGTACATTGTAGAATGCCATACAGATATGTTGTAAGGCTAGTACCATGAACATTCATACACACGTCATTACCTAGATTCAACAATTGTTAATATTATCAGATTTGCTTCATTCATCTCCATCTTGCTTTTCTTTTTTTTTTCTTTGCTGAATCTTTCAAAGCAAGTGCTGACATCATAATGCTTTACTTTTAAAGCCTTAGCTTTGTTGTTGTTGTTCAGTTGCTAAGTCTGACTCTGTGGACTGTAGCATGCCAGGCTTCCTAGTCCTTCACCATCTCCTGGAGTTTGCTCAAACTCACACCCACTGAGTGGGTGATGCTATCCAACCATCTCATCCTCTGCCACCCCCTTCTCCTTTTGCCTTCAATCCTTCCCAGCATCAGAGTCTTTTCCAATGAGTCAGCTCTTCCACATCAGGTGGCCAAAGTATTGGAACTTCAGCATCGGTCCTTCCAATGAATATTCAGGGTTGATTTCCTTTAGGATGGACTTGTTGGATCTCCTTTTAGTCCAAAGGACTCTCAAGAGTCTTCTCCAGCATCACGGTTCGAAAGCATCAATACCTTAGCATGTGTCTCCTAAAAATAAGGGCATTCTATAAAACCACAATATTGTTCACACCAAAGAAAATGAATGTTTATTTAATGTTATCTACAGGTTGTATTAAGATATCACCAAATATCCACAACTATATTGTCTAGACTTTTTTCAATCATGATTAAAGTTCATAAATTACAGTTCTTTTCTTCTTTTAATTGAACTATAGTTGATTTACCATGTTGTATATTTTCAGGGGTACAGCAAAGTGATTCATTTTTTCTAATGATTCTGCTTTTTCTTCAAGTATGGATAGGGTTTTGGAAACAAGCTCCTTCTTTTTCTGAATCTCTAAGAAGAGTAAATATCCTCTAGGGAAAAAATGTATAGGCCTGAAGGGCACACCAGTAATATGCAAATTAAATTTTTCGTATAGAAAGGAACATGGAAGAATCAGAGGTTGGAGAAGGTGGGTTTTGAAGAAAAAGGCAGAGGGAGTACTGAGGAAGGGACTAACAGACATGGTCATGGAGCTAGACCAGTATTGGCAGTAGAGGGAAGCAAAGTTGTCAGGCTGGAGCAAACATTTATTTTCAGAGAAATGACGGTTTACAGATAAGTGAAGTATTAAAAAAATCCACAGATGACTTACACTTGATATAAAACTTAAGTAAGATGTATGGTAGTTACTAAAGTGAAAGTCACTCCGTTGTGTCCAACTCTTTGTGACCCCATGGATTATATAGTTCATAGTATTCTCCAGGCCAAAGTACTGGAGTGGGTAGCCTTTCCCTTCTCCAGGGGATCTTTCACAACCCAGGGATTGAACCCAGATCTCCCACATTGAGGGCAGATTCTTTACCAGCTGAGCCACAAGGGAAGCCTAAGAATACTGGAGTGGGTAGCCTATCCCTTCTCTAGTGGATCTTGTTGACCCAGGAAACAAACCAGGGTCTCCTGCATTGCAGGTGGATTATTTACCAACTGAGCTATCAGGAAAGCCCATGGTAGTTACTAGAGGACCTGCAAAGGAGAAAGGCTGAGGGAGTCCCACGTCATTGCCAATCAATGGAGCTGGGTGTCTCTCAAGATATTTTCTTTCTGAAATTCTCTTCCCCCTTGTTTTTGGGATAATACTTTCCTAATCTTCCCTCCTAAATTTCTAGCTGCTCTTCAGTCCTACTATTATTAATGAAAAAATAAAATAATTACAGATAATTATTGTTTAATCGCTAAGTCGTGTCTGAGTCTTTGTGACCCTATGGACTGTAGCCCATCAGGCTCCTCTGTTCATGGGATTTTTTAGGCAAGAAAGCTGGAGTGGGTTGCCATTTCCTTCTCCATGGGATCTTCCTGACACAGGGATCGAACCTGAGTCTCCAGCCTTGGCAGGCAGAGTCTTTACCACTGAGCCACACTCATAACTAACAGCTATATGGGTTAGTATGTACCAGGAACTGTGACCTGCATTTTGTTATCTAATTTAACGCACTGAACTGCGTGAAGTAGATATTCTTATCACGCCTTGAAATAAGAAAACTAAAACCCAATAGTTAGTTGCCACAGAGATAGGAGACTGTGGAATTCAAGCACGTGCTCTTAATTATTAGGCATGGAGCTTGTCACTAAAATTTCAGCATCATTCAGAGATCCAGCCTTCATCCCTTTCTTTTCAGGGTCTGATCTTTGTGTTCAAATTTCTCTAACCTTTCCTTACAGATCTATATGCCTTATAGTATTTATATTCTTGCTGATTGTTTTTGATGTGCCTTTGAAACTAGCTGCATTTCCAACTGGAGACTCAACTATCTAGACCAGGTGAAAACACACAGAAGTGATGCTAATTTCCTCACTGGATCCTCTCAGGTGCGGGTGTCTGATTTGTCCCATTACTGATGTCCGCTGAAAGTCTGACAAGGTGGTGCTTGTCAGACTTCTCCACTGTCAAGTTCCTTTAATTCTCTTTGTAGTTAGTAAGAGTTTTGTGAGTAGATACTTTTGAAATTATGTTAAATATTCCAATCATTTTCAAACTTTCAATTTATGTTGATTTACATCTGTATGGTTTCCTGTGCTATTCAACGGGTTTTAACACATTTTTTTTGGTCCCAGATTTGGGACACAAATTGCCCTGTGTCCTTTTGACATGCCCCATAATTCTTGAACATATCCTTGTTTTCTGGAACAACCAGGGACTCCAGTCTCTTGTTTTACTTCTCTCCTCCAGTCCTGGAATCAGCCATCTGGCCAACAAGAAAAATGATGTGGAGGATAGTATTTAGAAACCAAGATCTGGGCTAGATGCCCTCATCATTTTGTTGTGTCCCAGACTCTGTTGGTGGACAGAGTATGCATGGACTTATATATCTGAATTTATTTCTGTAAATAGAAAGATTGATACCCCCATTACCAGTTCACTACTACAAGTTTCATTTTAGTTTTCTTTCCATATTTCTAACTCTCTTTCTCAACAGTGAGAAAGTAGCTCCCATTTTCCTTAATATATTTACGTATCAATCCTCTCGTATATCAGTTCAGTTCCGTTGCTCAGTCGTGTCCGACTCTTTGCGACCCCATGAATTGCAGCACGCCAGGCCTCTCTGTCCATCACCAACTCCCAGAGTCTACCCAAACCCATGTCCGTCGAGTCGGTGATGCCATCCAACCATCTCATCCTCTGTCGTCCCCTTCTCCTCCCGCCCCCAATCCTACCCAACATTAGGGTCTTTTCCAATGAGTCAACCCTTCACATGAGGTGGCCAAAGTATTGGAGTTTCAGCTTCAACATCAGTCCTTCCAATGAACACCCAGGATTGATCTCTTTTAGGATGGATTGATTGGATCTCCTTGCAGTCCAAGGGACTCTCAAGAGTCTTCTCCAACACTACAGTTCAAAAGCATCAATTCTTCGGCGCTCAGCTTTCTTCACCGTCCAACTCTCACATCCATACATGACCACTGGAAAAACCATAGCCTTGACTAGATGGACTTTTGTTGGCAAAGTAATGTCTCTGCTTTTAAATATGCTATCTAGGTTGGCCATAACCTTCCTTCCAAGGAGTAAGCGTCCTCTTGTATATAACCTATCTCTAATCATCACTGCTGCCTCCTCCTCTGCTTGGCTACCCTCTCACTCCATCCATGCTGACATCCCAAGGCCAGGTGGTTCCTCTAGCACCAAGAACACCTCCATACCAGGCCATGTCCCTGTCTGAATGCCCTTCTCATCACGACTCCAACATGACAGCTTCCACTGCTTCCCCTTCTGTGACAACACACATCCTCTACAGTGTACTTTTAAAAATACATGGTCTCTTCTGCTTGAGATAAGTCTCTGTGAGGTAGTTAAGATATTATTATCCATAATTTTTCTTCGAAGAGATCTTCAAAATCTAATTCAAAAGAAACAGGGTGACCTGCTCAATGTCACACAGCTTCGACAAAACAGGATTTGAATGTAAGCCTACCCCAATCCAGGATGCCTCTAAACTTATGCCGAAATTACAGTAACTTTTCTTTTTTCACTAGCGGAAATAGGTTTAGAACTCATTCACTCTGTGGTCAACTCTGACTTCCAGGTGTTTCTTTTCATGCAAAATATGAGACAAGCAATGGTGTGGTAGAAAAAGGACTGGTTGCGGAATCAAGAAATTTAAAAACTTTAGTTCAAGCCCAGATCTGAGACTTTAAGCAAGTTAATTGCTTCCCTCAATTATAAAAAGGTTAGACTGGGTACCAGTGCGGAGAAGGCAATGGCACCCCACTCCAGTACTCTTGCCTGGAAAATCCCATGGACGGAGGAGCCTGGTAGGCTGCAGTCCATGGGGTCGCTAACAGTCGGACACGACTGAGCGACGTCACTTTCATTTTTCCCTTTCATGCACTGGAGAAGGAAATGGCAACCCACTCCAGTATTCTTGCCTGGAGAATCCCGGGGACGGTGGAGCCTGATGGGCTGCCGTCTATGGGGCCGCACAGAGTCGGACACGACTGAAGCGACTTAGCAGCAGTAGCAGCAGGTACCAGCGATTCTCTGCCTTGGGCTGAGTGAGATGGCAGCTACAGGGTTTTTTATTTTTTTAATCAGTGATAGACATTCCTTCGAAATGTAGCTGTGAACATCTGTTCCCATAATTTCTATATATATATACACACATATACATATAATTTTATTGAAGTATAGCTAATTTACAATGTTCCATAATTCTTAACATCCCTTCCAACTCGCCTAATTATGATACCAAGGCAATCCATTTCTATTGGATGTGTTAGCTGTTTTTATTATCAATCTCATTCTTAATTCAAAAATATTTATTAGTGGCCTATTATCTGCCAAGTCCCGTATTACCGTTTTTCTAATAGTCCCTTTCCGACGTGTCATTGTCACTTAGAAATTTTATTCCTGTTTTCCAAACTTGGAACTCATCTAAGTGTTCGCATCTAAGACGTGTTGTTTATAAGCACGCCAGACTCCTCTCCGGTCCTTCCTCCACCCACCACATTTCAAGAGTGGTTCCTCTGGGCTCCCAGACATTAATGAATTCCCCTTGGGAACAACCTCCTTCACCTACCAGTGGCTCCACCAACACTGCAATCCTGACTGGGCGGTGGGAATTCGGGTGGGACGTTTTTGGAAGTTTGAATGACTCCCCAGCACACTCCCGCCCCTCAGCAGGACTTATGCAGATCTCTGTGCTGTTAACCCTGGGCCCGGACCCGCGGAGGTTAATTGATTTAAGCTACTCCCGGGGTCGGGAGGTGGCCCCGGCGGGGCTCTAATTTCCTCGGGTCCAGGGTCCGGCGCACAGACGTAGCGCGCCGCTTTCCACTGCGCAGAACTTCCCCGACCTCCGCGGTCACTCAGAAATGCCGGAGCCGGCCGTTCGCACGCACCCGCCGCCCTCCGCCCGGGGCCGCGCGCCGCCGCGCGTGTCCTCAGGGGGCCTCTGCTTCCCTCCGCCTCCCCCGCCCCGCGTGCCCTTCAGCGCGTCTCCCTCCGCCCGGCCGACGCGAGCGGAGCGGGCGCGCGCGCCCGGGCGGCAGAACGACGTGCGCGACACGCGCGGGCCCCGCGCGGAGCGCCGGAAGGAGCCGGGCTCGGTCGCCGCGCGGCGTGCGCGCGCCGCCGCCCGCCGCCCGCCCCCCCCTCCGGGCCCGGCTGCGGCCTCGCGCGCGCGCACTGAGGCGCCGCCGCCGCCGCCGCTCCGCCGCGGCTGCTGCTCCGGCTGCTGCAGGAGGCGGCGCTGGCTGGCGGCTGCGCTCGCTCCAGTCTGCAAGCGGAGCAGCGAGCGAGCGTGTGTGTGTGTGTGTGTTTTTTAAAGATGGCCGGAGCGGCGGCGGCGGTGGCCGCGGGAGCAGCAGCTGGAGCCGCCGCGGCAGCCGTGTCGGTGGCGGCTCCGGGTCGGGCCTCGGCAGCCCCGCCGCCCCCGCCGGTGTACTGTGTGTGCCGGCAGCCGTACGACGTGAACCGCTTCATGATCGAGTGCGATATCTGCAAGGACTGGTTCCACGGCAGGTAAATAAACCCCCTCCAGCCCCGCCGCCGTCGCCGCCGGCCACCGGCTAACCGCCGCCGTCGCCGCGCCGGCCGCCCGCGCCCGCCGGCCGCCTGGCCGCCGCGCCGCACCGACCGCCGAGGGGCCCGGGCGCCGAGCCCCCCGGCCCGGGCAGCGGGGCGCGCGGGGGGCCCGGGCTCGCCGGGCGCCCGGCGGGCTTAGAGGGGGCTGGTGGGATCGCCCGGCCGGCCGAAGAGTCGCCACAACAGACGGGAACAAAGGGGACCGGCCGAGAAGTTGGCAGGGGGGGGTACCGGGGCGAGGGGACGCGGCCAGGGCAGGCGCCAGCGGAGGCGGCGGGCAGAGCGCCGGCCCGGCCCGGCCCGCCGCGCCCGCAGCCCGGCCGCCGCCCCGCCCGGCCGGGGCTCCCGGCCCGGAGTCGCCACCCGGCCGGCCGCCCTGCCCGACCGGCCGCCGCTCCTTCCTTCCGGGCGGCGAGCGGTCGGCCCCAGCCCGGGGGTCTCCAGAAATTGCCCACCTCGCCTCCGCCGCCCGCCCGCCCGCCCGCGGGTCGCGGTCGCGCCCCCTTCCCCGGGCTTTTTATCAAACTTCCTCGGCCGCGGGGCTCTGGGACGGGGGCGTCGGCAGCGCCGGCCCGGCGGGGCTCCAGCGGAGTAAACAGAGCAACAGATGAGGAGGCACTTGCGGGGACTCGAGAGAGATGCCAGTCGGAAGTTCGGGCCGGGGGTCCCGGGCTGGGCGGCGGGGCGGCTCGGGTCTCGGCCCCCAGCCGCCGGAGCGGCTCAGCCCGTCCCGCGGGGGTGGGGGTGGAGCGGATGGAGTGGGCAGCGGGGCCCGAAGGGACAGCCTCGCACCCCCAGCCCCCCGCGGTCGCCCCCGCGCCGCGGCTCAAACTTTGTTACAAAGAGTGAAACGTCCCCAATCGCCCGAGGGGCCGGCGAGCGGGGGCCGGCGAGCGGGGGGCCGGCGCCCGGGGGCCTGGGGCGGGCGAACTTTGGCCGGCCGGTGGGGACTTCGGGGCGGGTGGCGGGGGCGGCGAGCGTCGCCCTCTGCCTCGGCCGCCGCCTGTGTCTCGGGTTTGACGTTTGTGAGAGCTCGAGCCGCCCCCGCTGCCGAGCCGCCGACTCGTGTGTTTTGTAATCAAAGTGTGAGGCTAATAAAGGGCGGCGCCACAGCCTCTTGACTCCGGCGTGGGAGGGATTCGCAGGCATTTAAACAAAGAAACTAGTTGAGGTTGGGCTCCCCAAGTCCTTATTTGGGTGTTGTGGCAAGGCCTGCGGTCACTTTTAGGTGAAGCAGGTTTCCCGAGCCCCGTTTCGGGGTGTTTCTGGGCGAGAGTACGCTCGCGGGTAATAGCAGATATGGTGACTGTGATTGTAGGAAGTGTCCTTTGATTGACAGCAGGACATTTAAATACAGCCTCCGCTCCCCCCCCTCCCCAATTTTGCAGAAACACTACACGACCAGGCCAGATGTCTTAGTCTCCCTCTACTGGCCCTGGGAGAGAAAACCAGTTCACTTACAGCGTTCCTGTCAGTGTTGAGCGCTAGGTACAGTTAGTTTTACTTAATTTTCAAGTACAGCTAGTTTTACTTGATCCATTTTCAGGTTGCCTAATTCTGACAGCAACAACAGAAGGAGAGAAAACCCAACAAATTGTCAACGTAAAAGTAAGACAGGGTCCTTGCTTTGTATAGCAGATTCTCTTTTCACAGTCTGGTATATGCTGGGAGTGTTATTACAGCCGTGCTGCTTGTAATTAAAAACAAATTCTCTAAAGTTCTTTTTCGTTACTTGGAACCGATGCTTTTCCTATATTTTGGTTGTACGTAAAACTGAAATAGGAAGATACAAGTCTTGCCAGTTCTATCTCTATATCCTCTTTTCCCATCATACGCAACCAGAATAGAGATGATTCAGAAATCTAGGTTCCGTGCAGAATAAATCCCAAATCCCTGGTGATTATGCAAATACTTATTTTTTCAAAGAACTGTTTTAGCTGCATAAGAAATTTATCCCACTGTACAATGTAGAGGTTTGATAGGTTAGTAAATTTTAGACTGGAATTTTATTTATCTTAATTCAGGTAACACTATAACCGTGAAAAGCTGCAGGTAGTTTATGAGGACTCTTATTAATACATTTAAGTATTAAATTTGTAAACAGAAAAGGTTGAAGGGACAACAGAGGGCGTGTATGAAGGAGTGTGGGCTGCTTTGTCACATGAATTTGTGTGACTTTGTATTTGTGGAGGTGACTTTGAAAAATGTTTTTTTGAACCCAGGGCTTTTTTGACCAGCGGTCCTTGAGAACTTCCTGTGATTCAGATGTCAAAAGTTAGAAAATTCAGTGATACATAATGCCCTACGGTGCAAAAGCAGTATCTCATTAGCAAGTTTAACTCAATGAAATATTGGTAATTTGGGGTCCATATGTTTTCTTGTAATCAATATTTACTCCGTTTATTGTACCACAAGTGAATGGTTTATTGAACACAGCAAAATGTTCTTGTGTATTAATTATTAAACAGATGTCATTTGCTTATGTGAGAATTGGCCCCTAAAATACCATGGTGTATCTTTAATCCTGGAGAAGGAAATGGCAACCCACTCCAGTAGTCTTGCCTGGAGAATCCCATGGAGAGAGGAGCCTCGTGGGCTGCAGTCCATGGGGTCGCAAGAGTGGAACACGACTGAGCAACTAAGCTTACCTATCTTTAATCCCCATGCTCAACTTTCCTTTGGTTTCCAGGGATGGTCCATCTGCAGAAGAGAAAGAAAGCATAGGAGAATGGATACAGAGGGTTATCTCTACCTGGATAACTTCTTGATACTTTTATTTTTTCAAGTAGAAAAAATTTTTTAATCTCAAGGAGTCAATGAATTTTGGTATAAATTTGGGTTTACTCTGTCTGGAGTTCCTGGCATCTGGAAATCCAAAAAGATTTTGCCCTAAATTATCCTGACTGGGAAGACCTTCCTTGAGGCTTTTCAGTCAGGCATGAGGTCAGATGGAACCAGCTTCCTCCAAGTTTGAGGCTTTTGAACTTTGATTGCATCCTTAGTGTTTAGGAATTCCTATTCCTCAAGTCTACCTAAGCCTTTTCTGTAAGTAAGAGGGAAAAAGAATATGGGTCCAGGGAGGAGAAGAGTATGGGTCCAGAGTACAACCAATAATTGATACCCTGGGGGTGGTGAGCTGAGAAATTAACAGGACTTTCCTGGGCAGGTTCCTTCCAACCTGGAGATGGAGTTCTTCCTCTGAGTCCTTAGTGAAAGTAAGACAATGGAGAACTTTCTTGACAATGCCCTTCCCCCTAGTCTCTAGGCTAGATGGCTTTTCATAGTGCTTTTATATCATCCTATGCAGAATTGCATCATTGCCCTAATTCAGTTGAATTATAATGTCTTTTCTCTCCTATTATAATGTAAATACCTTTATTTACTAGTCTTGTTAGTCACATATTCATTTTAACATTTAAGTTATAGGTATGTACTTGTAAAAATAAAACTGGGAATTTATTTTATGCATTCTACTGTTTGCTATCATTTATCAATGTTTACTTTTTCCTCTATCTTTAATGTTCTTGAAAAACATTTTCAGTGGCTGCACAGAGGTTAATTTCATGGAAGTACAATGCATTGAGAAATCATTCCCCTCTTGTTAGTTTTTTACTTTGTTTACGACTTCTCGTATTTCCTAATGATGGATGGTTGACAACCTTCTAAACAAACCAGTTTTGAACATTTCTAATCATTTCCTTAGAATAAATCAAATGACTTAACACATGTAAAACACTTAGAAGACGATCTGGGCCATGTAAATACTCAATAAGAAATTTCCTTGAAGTAGCATAATTAGTCACAGGGCATAGATATTTTTAGGCTTCTTGTGCCTATTGCCAGATTGTCTTCCAGAAAGGTTATTTCAGTTTATACTCTCACCCACTGCCCACCTTTCCTGGATTCTCACTAAGGTATTATTATTATTAACCATTACCCCCCCCCCCCCCAAAAAAGTCCTCAAACAAAAAATGTTGTATTCTGAAGATAATTGAATATTTCCACCAAATGACATACCCATGAACCCAGAAAACCATTCATGGCAGCACTGTTCCTGTTATCCCCAAATGGGAACAGCTTAAATATCATCAATACTTGATTATATAAATTGTGGCATACTCATAAAATGGAATGCTACTTAGCCTTAAAGAATGACTGTATTCCTGATGTGTGCAATGACATGGGTGGATCCCATGGATATGAAGTTGAACAAAGGAAGACAGGCATGAAAGCGTATCCTGTTTGATTCTACTTCTGTGAAGTTCAAGTGCAGGCATAATTGGGTGATAGAAGTCAGACTGGTACTTACCTCTCCAGGGGTGTTTCCTGAGAGGAGGTGGAAGGGAGCTTCTGAGGTGCAGGAAATGTTCCATATCTTGGTCATGGGTGTATACAGGTGGAAAAGTTCACTGATCTGCATACGCATTGAAGATTTTTTTAAAACTTTTTATTACACTTCAAATATTAAAATGAAAAGTATAAAAGAATAAAAATTTGCCACTTTGCATCTAATTCTCATTGTAACCTTGCTGGCCAACATCCGATGGATCATCGAAAAAGCAAGAGAGTACCAGAAAAACATCTATTTCTGCTTTATTGACTATGCCAAAGCCTTTGACCGTGTGGATCACAATAAACTGTGGAAAATCCTGAAAGGGATGGGAATACCAGACCACCTGACCTGCCTCTTGAGAAACCTGTATGCAGGTCAGGAAACAACAGTTAGAACTGGACATGGAACAACAGACTGGTTCCAAATAGGAAAAGGAGTACATCAAGGCTGTATACTGTCACCCTGCTTAATTAACTTATATGCCGAGTACATCATGAGAAATGCTGGGCTGGAGGAAGCACAAGCTGGAATCAAGATTGCTGGGAGAAATATCAATAACCTCAGATATGCAGATGACACCACCCTTATGGCAGAAAGTGAAGAAGAACTAAAGAGCCTCTTGATGAAAGTGAAAGAGGAGAGTGAAAAAGTTGGCTTAAAGCTCAACATTCAGAAAACTAAGATCATGGCATCCGGTCCCATCACTTCATGGCAGATAGATGGGGAAACAGTTGGAAGCAGTGTCAGACTTTATTTCTGGGGGCTCCAGAATCACTGCAGATGCTGACTGCAGCCATGAAATTAAAAGATGCTTACTCCTTGGAAGAAAAGTTATGACCAACCTAGACAGCATATTAAAAAGCAGAGACATTACTTTGTCAACAAAGGTCTGTCTAGTCAAGGCTATGGTTTTTCCAGTGGTCATGTATGGATGTGAGAGTTGGACCATAAAGAAGGCTGAGCAGTGAAGAATTGATGCTTTTGAACTGTGGTGTTGGAGAAGACTCTTGAGAGTCCCTTGGACTGCAAGGAGATCAGTCCTGGGTGTTCATTGGAAGGACTGATGTTGAAGCTGAAACTCCAATACTTTGGCCACCTGATGCGAAGAACTGACTCATTGGAAAAGACCCTGATGCTGGGAAAGATTGAGGGCAGGAGGAGAAGGGAATGACAGAGGATGAGATGGCTGGATGGCATCATTGACTCAATGGACATGGGTTTGGGTGGACTCAGGGAGTTGGTGATAGACAGGGAGGCCTGGCGTGCTGTGGTTCATGGAGTCGCAAAGAGTCAGACACGACTGAGCGACTGAACTGAACTGAACCTTGCTGGATAAATGTTATTATCTCCATTTTACAGATGAGGCATCTCAGGGTTGAGAGGTCAGTAACTATCCCAGGGTTGCAAAGCTATAAGGTCATAGAGTGAGGTCTATTTACAGAAATACATCTGTGAACATCTTCCTTATTTTTCTTTATTACAATTATTTTCAGTGGCGTAAATAGCCAACATGTAGTATTTTGTAATTTTATTTCATTTCTTGCTCCTGACACAAGGGATTGCCTCTTGGGTTTTATCAAGTATGCTGTTGGCTTTGGCCCAATTTGCAGTATGCCTGGCGCTGTTCTTGGTGCTAGAAATATAGTGGTGAGTACAGCAAAGTCCTTGGTCTCCTGTAACATATTCTATGGAAATGGCAACCTGCTCCAATATTCCAGCCTGGGAAATCCCATGAACGGAGGAACCTGGTGGGCTACAGTCCATGGGGTTGCAGAGAGTCAGATACAACTGAGCACACACGCGCACAGGGCTGGTGGGGGGTGGGCTAGATGAACAGATGCACATGACAAAAGAGTGGTTAGTGCTGTGGAGAAAAACTGAGTTAGAAGAGAAAGGACTGGGGGCAGTATAAGTCTGCTTGCATATGGTGTGATTATAGAAGGTTTTGAGAAAGAGACATTGGAATGGGAAAAAATTTTGGATTTCACTCAGAGCGAATAGTCAAATATTTTGAGTAGAGGAATAAACCATTTGACTTAACCTTTAAAAGATTCAGTCTGGCTGCTACATGGAGAAAAGACTGGAGAGGGGAGGTAAAGGTGGCAGGCAGACGAGTGAGAAAGCCGTTGTGATAATCCAGGTGAGGGATGATTTAGAATGTTTGAGTGGGTTTTCGGTAATTCGTATTAATTTTTATTCCTGAAGTTTGAATGAATGAAGAGCCTGGTTTGTTGGGATAGAAGCATGTTACCAAGAATAATGCCATTGGATAGGAGTTTCCCAGCTACTCACCGTGGAGCCCTGGAAACTTACTTGAACACTTAAACTGAATGCTTCACCAGCGCTAGGCACTGTTCTAACTGCGTTAGCTCTGTTAACTAACTCAGCTAATTCTCACTGTAACCTTGCTGGATAAGTGGTGGTGTCATCTCCATTTTACAGATGAGGAGTCTGAGGGTTGAAAGGTCAGTAACTTTCCCAGGGTTGCAGAGTTGGAAGGTCATAGAGCGAGGTCTGAACTCCGCCTCTGGCCTGGGGTGGCGGGTCTGCTGGGGTGATGGCGTAGGTGAACAGATGTGACAGGGTTCCACAGAAATACATCCGTAAACATCTTCCTTATTTTTCATTATTACAATTAATTTCTGTGGCATAAATAGGTTTAAAATAATCATAACTGCCTTGGGAACAGAGTGTAAAATAGTTACTTGGAAAATTTTGTAAATAACTGTTTCATCCTTCTTATAATGGACTTCTTATTGAAGTGTATTTTGATTTTTCTTAATGTCAAGGTTGGGAATTATTTTAAAAATTGTTTTTATATACATTTCTGCTTAATGATCAAGTCTTTTAGTATTATAAACATACTACGTGAATATGTATCATCTCCCTGTAAGAGACAAAAAGTCTATTTATTGAATTTCTCAACATATTGTTTTTGATGTGACAGTTTATCGTAGGAGAATATATGAGTGTTTTCTTCATATATTTCACTACAATAGTAGTTTTGCATACATGCTCAATGTTGCTTTTTGAACGAAAATATGTTGTGAAATGGAGTCATAGAATGCTTAGTGACACTAACATATAGTTCTCCCATCAAGCTTTAAAAAATTTTGAACCGTTAGTTTGGGGGCAGATTTCAGCTTGGTTTGCTCTCATATCTCGTGTTCTTAGGCATGAAATTGAGTTTACTGATCACCAAGGGGAAGAATGCCCTTGTATTTAATGATCTGATGTGGTGGAGCTCAAGAGTAAGAATAGAACAGGTGTAAAAGAATTTGATTATAAAGCGAGCTTTGGTTGGTTTGAGCGGTTGAAACACCACAATGATTTGCACAGCCTTTGAGCAGTATGTTGGTGCTGACGTTGCAGCTGCTTCTGAGTGTCTAATTCTTTTTAGAAGTTACGTTTTATTGTTGTAGTGATTGCTTACTTTTCTATTAATGTTAATTACAGTGTGAGTTAGTGGTAACTTCTATGATTTTTGTATGTGTTTGTGTGAGCCCTGGTTCCTTTTATTGGAGAATGTTTGTTAGAAACCAGGGTCTGGCACTTGGTGGACTCATTACTTCTAGGCCTTCTCAGTGGACAGAGCTAGTAAATACTCTAGTCACACACATGCACATACGTATGTGTGTTTGCGTCTGTCTATTTGTATTGACTGTAAAATTTTATAATACCTTTGATTCTAATCTAACATCACAGGGTTCATTTTAACCTTCCCCTTTCCTTACTTATAACTTTGTTGACTAACAGCGATGCAGCTCTCATTATCTACAATATATAATTTACTTATTTCTTCAATCCTAGTGTATACATACGGAGAGGGGACTGGCAACCCACTCCAGTGTTCTTGCCTAGAGAATCCTGTGGAAGAGGAGCCTGGTGGGCTGCTGTCCATAGGATCTCACAGAGTTGGACATGACTGAAGCGACTTAGCATGCATGCATGCATTGGAGAAGGAAATGGCAACCCACTCCAGTATTCTTGCCTGGAGAATCCCAGGGACAGAGGAGCCTGGTGGGCTGCTGTCTTTGGGGTCACACAGAGTCGGACATGACTGAAGTGACTTAGCAGCAGCAGCAGTGTATACATAAAGTACATAAAATAGTTCTCAAATTGCCAACCTATACACTTCTGAGAAACGCAATTTGCTAAGTAGATTCTAGTATCTGTGTAGTTTTGTTTTTTTTGTCTTTAGCCTTGTAGCCTTATATCTAGGTAAAAGACTGTTTTCCAAAGTTACCTTAGTTCTTTTCTTTTACTTTAGTGTGTTATTTATTTGTAACATGATTAGGTTTATTTGTGGGTCTTCCCTGGTGGCTCAGCTGGCGAAGAATCCGCCTGCAATGAGGGAGACCTGGGTTTGATCCCTGGGTTGGGAAGATCCCCTGGAGAAGGGAAAGGCTACCCACTCCAGTATTCTGGCCTGGAGAAATCCATGGACTGTATAGTCCATGCTGTAGCAAAGAGTCGGACATGACTGAGCTGAGCGACTTTCACTTAGGTTTATTTGTTACTGTTTATATTGCATTATGGATTCCTCCTCTGTCTTGGTTGGTTTGTATTTTGAGAATGTGAAACATGACTGTGGTTCTAAGAAGCCAGAAGTTATTTGAAAAGGTATACTCAGAAGTGTCAGTGCCCCCTTCACGCCTCCTGCCCCTCCCCGTCCCCATCTCCCCTGTCCCCATGAATAATCAGTCTCTTTCGGTGTGAAGTCTTTTGTTTGTTTTCTCACAAAACAAGCAGATCCATGTGTATTTTTTCACAACTGCTTTTTTTTTATACAAAGTGTATCATACAATCAATACTCTGCTTTTTTTTTTTTTTTTTTTTCACTTTGACACTGTATACTGGGAATCACTCATGTCGGTTTGTGGAGCTCTTCTTTATTCCTTTTAACAGCCGTATGGCACTCCTTTGTGTGCATATACCCTCATCTGTTTATCCCTTCTCTTGTGTGTGGGTGTCTAGGTTGTTTTTATGACTATAGTAATGAGTGACCTTGTGCATGTGTATTTTGGTTTTGATGGAAGTGTATCTCCAGGTTAGATTGCTACAAGTAGGGTTACTTTGTCGAAAATGAGCGCATTGTTTTGTCAGGCTCGCCCGATTCCTCTCCTGAGTGGTTGAACTAGTTTCCGTCCCCACCATCACTGTAGGAGAGTTCCACTTTCTCCACATTCTTGGCATCAGGACCTGTTGTCATATTTTTAATCTTTGCCAACCTACAAGGTGAAAAATGATATCCATGTTTTGATTTGCATGTCTCTAATTATGAATGAATTTGAACAATTTTTCATGGGACTCGGGGCCATTTTCTTTTTTTTTTAAATCATCTGTTTAGATCGCCAGTCCAGGTTCAATGCATGAGACAGGGCGCTCAGGGCCGGTGCACTGGGATGACCCAGAGGGATGGGATGGGGAGGGAGGTGGGAGGGGGGTTCAGGATGGGGAACACATGTACACCCATGGCTGATTCATATCAATGTATGGCAAAAACCACTACAATATTGTAATTAGCCTCCAACTAAAATAAATAAATTTAAAAAAAAGAAAAAAAATGAATCATCTGTTTATATATTCTGAGAGCCCCAAGCATGGTTAATGGAAACTAGTTGAATGTTAAGATTCTTTCAGTGGGTTGGTTTGTCATTCGGTTGAATGTTGCTAGCCACCACGATGGTCTTGGCTTTGATTTTAATTTGTGTGTGTGTGTGTGTGTGTGTGTGTGTGTTTTAAGAAAATTTCAGACAGAAACAGAAATAAACAGAACAGTATAATGGGCTCCCAGATACCATCACTCCACTTTAGTGATGAACAATTCATTCGTGACGAGTCTTGTTTCCTTTAACCCTGCCCTCATTTCCATTGCACTTGGTGTTCTTTTTAAGTGAACTTGGGGTGTATCATTATATCTGTGACTGTTTTAGCACGTATATCTCTTAAGATAAGACCTCTTCTAAGAAAAACTACAATAAATGGTAAATCTTGGTACTATATTAATAGTTTGCGTCAAGGTCCTGAGTAAGGTCCACACAGTTGATTAGTTGTATCGTTGGTTCTCAGCTGGATGGGATGCTGCCTCCCAAGGGACACGAGGCAGTGTCTGGAAACGTTTGTTATTTTGGCAGGGGGTGGGGTAGGGTTGTTCCTGGTGCGTCATAGCAGGAGGGCAGGTATGCTGCTGAACATCACACACAGAGCAGCCCCGTAAGGAAAAGTTATCCAGTCCTAAATGTCAGCAGTCCTGCTGTTGGAAAACCCTGATCTGTTGGTTTTGCTCATGTTTCTCTTTTTTCCTTTACAATTTATTTTTTGCAGAAAGTGGTTGTTTATCCACTTTCTCAGTTTTGCATTTTACATCCCTGCAGTGTCTCTCAACATGTTCCTCTCTTCCCTGTAAATTGATCTTAATCCAATTTCAGGTATTTTTCCCTCCCAAGAGTATTTTATGAATGGGTGGTATAGTCTTCTGTCAGGAGACAAGAAACCTCTGGTTGTTTCCATTTTAGTTATGTTTGCTGCCACTGGTCAATGCCAGTATCTATTCATTTGTTCATTAGCAGTTGCAAAATGATATTTTAATTATAAATTTTCTCCATTTATTAGCGGAAGTATTTTTATAAAGAGATAACATCCCTTTGTCTACTCCTTTGGTTACCTAGTGGTACCGTTTATATAGGAAAGGAAGATTTAAATGCTTGGTTCTTTCCCTTAATCACTAATTTTGAAATTAATTGGCTCGTTAGCATCTTCTATTGGTTATTAAAGGAAAAAATTCAGTGTACAATATTGATGACTTTTAAGCAATGTGAAGTAAAATGGTGAATCTTAAAAAAGGTCTATATCTTCTTTGACCACATAAATTGTAACTAAAAAACAAAAAAACCTCCAAAATCTGGTAAACAGTTCAAGCAATATAGTAAGATAAAAAAGTGAAAAGTGAAACTGTCTTGTCTCCTTCCTACAGCCCCCTTTCCCCAGTGGGAAATACCATTAACAATTTTGAATTTCTATTCAGATGGAAAGGGTCATATGGTATACATGGTTTTGTACCTTGTTCTTTTTAGTTTTTTAAAATATTCCAGTGGTCTAGGAGGGCTTTTCACATTAGCATATACAGATATCTCATGCTTTTAAATGGCTGCATAGAATTCCATTCTGTGGATTTACCATAATTTACCTGGTTCTCTGTTGATGAATTCTTCAGTTGTTTTCTCTGTTTTTTTTTTTTTCTTAGTACTTAACAGTGCTGCGATGTATATGTATATATTTTTGTATTTATCTTTATTCTTGATAAGCATTTAGGTACATTCTTAAGTTCCTAGCATTATATATTCTGAAATTGTTTTTAGCTATGAAAGTGAAAGTTGATCAGTTGTGTCTGACTCTTTGTGACCCCATGGACTATACAGTCCATAGAATTCTCTAGGCCAGAATACTGGAGTGGGTAGCTTATCCCTTCTCCAGGGGATCTTCCCAACCCAGGAATAGAATTGGGGTCTTCTGCATTACAGGCAGATTCTTTACCAGCTGAGCTACCAAGGAGGCCCACTTTTTTTTTAGCTGTAACCCTATTTAAAATTTATTTTCTAAAAAGACTGTTGATCAAAGACAGAACGGGTAAGGAGCACTTGTAGTGAAATATAAGTTTGATAAGCTTAAACATACTAGCTATGCAAATGTAAGATACTTCTTTATCAGGGCTGTAAGTTGCTTTCATCTGATAATTCTAATACATCAAAAAATCATTTGTTAGAGGAAATACAATGACATATCCAATTTTTATTTTATGCGTAGGGGGAAGTAAAACTTTCAGAATGCTTTGTGGAGAAGTGTTAAACTTCTCATCATTTGTAAAGTGGAAGTGTTTTCCTTGAGGTCATAACACAGGATTTCAAACATAATGTTGACTTCTATTTATCAGTAATCATAACAGTCTGATATCTTGTGCAATAAATTATGAAACTGCAGAAGCTGGGGAAAGCTATACCATTGTAGATAATTTGGTGGTTTTGTATGCACAAAAGCTGTTCACAAATGAGTGGTCCTGTTTGACAAAGAAATTGGAACATAGTCCACTGTGGTCCTTTTGATTTGTGATACTTTAATATTAATAAATATAAAAAAGAAAATAAAGTGGCCCTGGACATCTCTCTGGAAGTCCTGGAGATATTTACACTGCCCGGGAATCTCTGACAAGTAAGGAACAAAGGCATCTTTTGAAGCAGAGACTTTCTGGATGGTTCCCATCGATGACTTGAGAAGCTTTCTGTGGTGGCCGACCGCATGGGCACCTTCTCTCCAGATCCTGGGCTTATGGGTTCCCGGGACTTTCCTCTTTGTGACCTCCCTCAGAGCCTCACGGATCACACATGCTGCACCATAGACATGTGGTCAGTCTTTTTCACGTCAGTGCTTCATGAAGGAACCTTGGGATATAAGCTATCTGCAGATTAGAGGAATTGTAGCTTTTTTACTTAATTTAACTTGTCACAGGTCTGACTCATATTCCTCTTACATTCTTCCTATTTTAAGGCCGGCTTTCTGTGTGTCTGGTTCTTGAAGTCACTTTCCTTTTTTTTGCTGGCCTGTCCTTATTTTCTGCATATCGGAGGATCAACATTTCCTTAGGTGCCATGGTTACAGGGAGAGCAGAGTCCCTTCTATTTGATTCAGGGACTTCTCTCCTCATGCCCACTTTTCCAGCCACCCAGATGCCAAGTAGTCTGCACTGGACTCTGCTTGCCTTATTTTCCTCTTCTCTGCTCTCCCCTTGTGGGAGGAGAGCTCCGATTCCCTGCCCTGAGCTTGGGTTTTCATTCCTTGGATCCCTTGTTGGAAATGATTATCCGTTGGAAGCTTCACAGTCTTTCACGCACCCCTCTCCCCCAGGATCGCCTTGTGGGGGCTGCCTGCCCCTTCAGGAGTATCACCCAGCGGCCCTCTCCACTCACCCCCTGCCAGTTGCACAGTGCTTTGTTTTTAGCCTTGTCCTGGCCACAGGGCCGCTGCACGATTCATTCACTGGTATCGGTGCTTTGAGAGGTTCTCTGTTTCTTTGGACAGGACAGAGGAAGACTGTGGTACAAGTTTCTTAGAACTTAAGGATCAAGTGATGTTAAGATATGCATGATTTTTTGTCTTTTTCACCACATCAGTGATTTTTGGTTTCATTACCACTGTCGCATTTCAAGCTTTCATTGACCACCATCATGGTTTCTACCACATCTGCGTAGCACTTGTACTGTTTACTTAATATTTTTCCTTAAAACCACTTTAAACGGATTTTGGTTTTTTAAATTTAATTTTGTCCTAAACGGTGGTATCTGTTAAATCCTGTGTTTGCAGTGCTTACTACATATTTTAGTATTTGTGAGAAAAGATATATTTATTGAGATAAGGAGGCATTATCATCTAAAATGTTCATGTGTAAGATTGTCAGAAGGGTGATGGTGATTGCTGAAAGGATAATACAGACACAGGTAAAGGATACAGGTTTTGCTAATGGAAGTAAAGGATTGAAGAATTTAACCAAATGAGAATGGCTCCGTAAAGCGGAAGTCTGCAGAATTTGTCCCATTGTCAGGACAAGCTAACCTGGTCTTCAGTTCTCATACTCATGTCCTGTTGCCAATGACAGTGCCCTCCAGGAACTGGATCCCATCAATGTCAAGTTCTCACGGTGTGGACTGTGCTGGGGTCCTCTGGGTTCCTCTCTGTTTTAATGGTGACCTTGCCTGCCCAGCAATGTGAGTAACTACTCACAGCCTCAACACATTCCTCAGTATTTATGGCAAGATTGGATGACTTGTAGATCAGCTGCTCAGGCAGGCCATCTTTCTAGCAGACTTCAAGCCTGCTTGAAATCTATTCATTCAGGTATGCATAACGGTACACTTCAGTAGACCTTGAAGTAGATTAATAAAATGTGGCTAAAGGGTTTGTACACACCCACAGAAAGAAGGGATCCTTAAATGATGAAAAGTAGTTTATCTGTTTTGTCAAAATAGTATATATTCTTCAAATAAGTGACATTTTCCCCTTCAGACATTTTTTATTCTAGTCAGGTTTTGAAGTGTCAGTGCTACACATCTCACATTCAACCATTTGTTTGTGAGCCAAAGTTTGCTTTAGTTGGAGAGATCTATTTTCAGAAATAGGAAATTTTCTGGAAATGTAATTTCAGAAAGAAAAGGAAATGCTAAGTCATTAGAGATTATCTGTAGGTGTTTTCATTGTAAAGCCCATCTCCTTTCCCTGATTCAAGGACTTGACCCCAGCAGTTACCCTCTTCCCCAGTATCATTTTTCCCCCTCATTAGTGTGCAAATAATATTTAATTTCATTAAAAAAATTATTGATCTGACATTCATCCTTCAGTTGCAACCTCATTTCTTTTCTCCCTTTGTAGTAAAATTCGCCAGAAGAATTGTCTGTATTTGCTGCCTCCAGTTGTGGTTTTTCTTCCCATCTCCCTCTATCTAGTTGAGGTCCCTTCTCTCTGAACCTACTCCAATGGGACTTTCATCTTTGCTACTCTGTTGGAGCATTTCTTATCAAAGTTATCAATGAGTTTCACCTTCCTTGGCTTCTAGAAGATCCCTACACTGATAGTTCTCCTGCCTCACTCTTACTTCCTTCTCCTCATCCTCAGTCCTCATTGCAGTTCCTTCTTATCTCCCCAGTCTTTTGTCACTGGAGCGCCACAGGGTTCATTCCTCAGTAGTTCTCTTTTTCTGACATTTATCTAGTCTCACCAGTTCAGCTTTCATATGTGTGTGGGTGATCCCTAAATTTTTATCACCTTTGTAGACCTCTTCCCTGAGCTCTCATCTTAAATAATGTAATTGCCAACTCAGTATCTCTCCTTGGATGAATAGTAAGCACCCAATCCTCTAGTGTGTCTGAAGCCAGACTCCAGATCTGGCTTCCCAGTCAGCCCTACTCTTTCCACAGTCCCCGTCATCTCAGTTAATGGCAGTTCCTTTGGGCCAGAATCTTTGGAGTCATCCTCGCTTCTTCTCTGGAGAAGGGAATGGCAGCCCACTCCAGTCTTCTTGCCTGGAGAATCTCATGGACAGAGGAGGCTGGCTACAGTCCAAGGGGTCGCAGAGTCAGACTTGACTGAGCGACTAACACTTTCACTTTTCTTCTCACGTAATCTGCACTAAATTTTCAGCAAAATCCTGTTGGCTCACCTTCAGAATCTCACCGGTTCTCATCATTTCACCTCCCTCTCCTATATAAATTGAGATTATTGCAGTAGCCTCCTAACTAGTCCTCCTCCTGCCAACACAGAAACCAGAGTAGTGCTTTTAAAATGTCAGATCCTATGACTCTTCTGCTGGAATCCCACTCAGAGCGGAAGCCCTTCTGTGGCCTGTAAGACCCAGCAGGTTGTCCCCAACTGTCTGTCCGGCATCGTCCCCTGCCGCTGCTCCTTCGGGCTGTTCCAGCCTCATTTCTGTCTATCTCCTTCCAGTAAAATGTAAGCTTCAAGAGTGTAGACACTTGGTTTGTTGATTCGATCATTGCTTTGTTTCCAGCGTCCTGAGAGTGCTTTGAATGAGTGAATAGTTGAGCCATAGAAGGCATTTGGGTTCATTTTACACTGTGTGTTCATCGCCTGATGGAAGGAAAGCAGGCAGTGTCAAGTGCCTGTTTTACCCACGTACCGTACTGTGGCATGCAAACGAATAAACCAGTACGGCCTGTACCTCCACCTGCAAAAATCCCTCTTCATTTTATTTTTGCCTCTTGCTGTCCCTGCATGATCTAATCTCTTCTGCCTTATCCTAGCTTTCTTTGTTTCCCTTCCTCATTCTCAGAGTAGCCCCTGCCCCCCCTTCCCTTAGTGTTTACCCTCCCTCTAGCCATCCCCCCACCCCCCAGCCCTCACCACAGATATATAAGTATAGCACAACACTTTCCTCTTCAGCAGGAAAAAAAAAAATCTCTGGAAATTCCCTGGTCATCACCATAATGTCTTTTCTTCGTTCAAAAATAGTTCCTGAAGTGCTACTTTCTCTGAGGAACTTCTCTTAAAATAGCTAAAATATTTTAATCCCTTTTGTCTAGAAGATGATTGCCCTCCTTCCGTCTGCTTCCCTTTCATTCTTCTGCATCATGTCCTGTCTCACAAGGGATTCGTGGTAGCGGGCCCAGAGTTGAGGCTGCTCTCAGAGGTGGGACAGAACAGATCTTTACAACCCATCAGCTTTATGTGTGTCTCTGGAACTGGTAGGAATGGTTATTTCTCCTGGAGTGTTGCTGAGTTCCCACATGCACAAATCAGTTTTGGATTTCCGCATCAAGTTGGACAACTTTGTCCTTAATCTTTGTTCATAAATTAAGTATTAAATATTACTTATTAATTGGTAACATTATTAATATTATTTACTTAGTCTATACCTATTTACATATAATAACTTTTTCATATGTATTTTTGTGTGTATGTAGCATATGTCTTTATTTATTTTAAAAATTAACTATTTTAGTTGGAGGATAATTACAATATTGTGTTGGTTTTTTGCTATACATTGACATGAATCAGCCATGGGTGTACATGTGTCCCCCCCATCCTGAACCCCCTCCCACCTCCCTCCCCACCCCATCCCTCTGGGTTGTCCCAGAGCACTGGCTTTGAGCCCTGCTTCATGCATCGAACTTGTGCTGGTCACCTGTTTTACATATGGTAACGCACATGTTTCAGTGCTGTTCTCTCACATCATCCCCCCCTTGCCTTCTCCCACATAGTCCTAAAGTCGGTTTTACATCTGTGCATCTTTTGCTGCCTTGCATGTAGGATTGTTGTTACTGTCTTTCTAAATTCCATATATACATGTTAATATACAGTATTTGTGTTTCTCTTTCTGACTGACTTCACTCTGTATAATAGGCTCCAGTTTCATCCACCTCATCAGAACTGACTCAAATGTGTTCCTTTTTATAGCCAAGTAATATTCCATTGTATATATGTACCACAACTTCTTTATCCATTTGTCTGACGATGGACATCTAGGTTGCTTCCATGTCCTGGCTATTGTAAACAGTGCTGCAGTGAACATTGGGTACCCGTGTCTCTTTCAGTTCTGGTTTCCTCAGTGTGTATGCCCAGCAGTGGGATTGCTGCGTCGTATGACAGTTCTATTACGTTTTTTTTAAGAAATCCGCACACTGTTCTCCATAGTGGCTGTACCAGTTTGCATTCCACCAACAGTGTAGGAGTTCCCTTTCCTCCACACCCATCATATGTGTTTTATGTATATACTTGTTCATTATTCGTCACAGAGAGAATGGAGGAATAATGGACAGAAGGATGAAGAACATAGTGAATGTTAAGGTGAGCATGTGCGTAGGTACGAAGAGTAAACAAATTCAGTATTGCTGCATATTAGTTTGGCTCGACTGCAGTCCACCCAGGTAGCAGGCTCTCCTGAACCCCACCCATCTCCCCTGGCTTCTGTGTTTCCATATCTGTCTCTCCCAGAGTTTGGGAGATAGTGAAGGACGGGGAAGCCTGGTGTGCTGCAGTCCATGGGGTTGCAAAGAGTCAGACACAACTGAGCAACTGAGTAACATCATCATCTCTATCTTTGTCTCTGTCCCTATGTCTGGAATACCTTCTTGTTGAAAGCACTTGAGAATTGACCTGAGGGCTTTTTCTGGCACCAGGTATTCAGCAGCTTACCATTTGAAGCAGGCTGGGAATTCTAGGCAGTTAATGCCTCTGGATAGCCTTCAACCTTTGTTGATTGGGAGACAGTGGATAAATATCTTAGCTTCCTCTTCCACTGCTGGGACCACCTGAAGCCCCTTCTGCATGGATTCATCTTCCAGGTGTGCCCAAAGGGGTAAATGCTCCTGAAGGTACCCGCTGTGGCCTCCTCCCCTTCCCCGTCCCACTTTTCCGTTCGCCTGCCAGTGCTTCTAGAGGTGACCTGCCCTATGGACACCCCACTCAGATTTGTGTGTCAAGATTTGCTTCTAGGACACTCCAACCGCAGTGGGTTGAAAATTGTTAATTGAAGAGTGATCGATCATAAGTAAATGGTTGAAAGATAATTGGATTCAAAAGTAGAGTTTGGATTCCACTTATTAATAGCATGACCGTCTATTATATACATTATATAATAAAGTACATTATTATGTCTGTATAATAAGAGTGTTTTCATTTACTTATGTCTATGTGCAGATGTTTTGGGACCATGACTACCAAGTAGAATGTGAAAGTTGCTTGCTTACTTCACTGAATAGTTTTCTGGTCCTACTACCTTAGAAAGATGCCTTGACTTGGAGTTTCTGTGTGATATGATTTTAATTTGAAACTTTTAATTTATTTCTCCCTTCCTTTATTCCTTTTGAATCCCTACTTTTTAAAATGCTAGAAACATCTCATAGTAATAGGTAACCTTTAACCTGGGAACAACTGCAATGAAGTATTACATTTTACAGATTAAGTAGCATATAAAAAACTAGCAATGGCATTGCCATCTTTGGGAAATGCTATAGACTACTTAAATAAGATTTCCCCCAAGGTTCTACTTGTGAAATGTGGCTGAGTATCCTCAGAAAAGTTACTTAGAAGTTAAAATTCTTTATGTGTCAACTATTTTTAGAAGGATTTTAGCAATATACTGTGCTTTTCTTGATAGAATACTGTACCACTTAATTTTAATGTCTAAACATCATGGACCTAAGTTATTCTCTGTGCTCTGTGAGCTAATGGCATGTGTTGTACAGGTTGTGCACTAAATTGCCCCAGGTCAGGTGGGCATTCATTTAACAGTTTTTCATCTCCTTCCTTGATACATGTTTTTCCTGCTGCCTCTTATCTTCTTTAACTGGTCCCCATTGCTGCTTCTGATTTTGTTTTCTTACCTAGAGAAAACCTTAAAAGATTTCGTTGGAGAATTCAGTATGAGGTCTTTTTAAATTGCCCACTCTCATTCTGATACATTGGTGACAGCTGGATGGACCTAGCCAGGAATGGAGTCAAGCAATGCAAAAGGGACTTTGCAGATACCACTTAAACAGGCTTGGCAGGCGGGGTTATCATTTGTGAGGTCAGAGAGCTCACAATGCTGGATGGCAGCTTTGAATTCTTAACCCTAGGAAAGAAGCTCTGTGGAGAAGGGAGGTCCTGGCTTATAGGTAATTTTGCCCAGAAGAAAATTAGACGCCTGGCATAGCGATATGATGTATCTTGCTTCTTATTGTGTATTTTGATAAAATTGTCAGCTCTTTAAGGTAAGGGTACAGTTTTAGGCTTGAGCCTAGGAAGTGCCCTCAATATTTGTTAATTACATCGTGATGGGGTCACAAAGAGTCTGACACAACTGAGCGACTGAGCACACACACAATTACATTGTGATAAGGAAAATATGAGACAGACATCTCAATAAGTTTCTTTTAAGGTTAAAAGGATAGTTTTAGGGACTTCCTTGGCTGTCCAGTGGTTTAGACTCCCGTTTCCACTGCAGGGGTCATGGGTTCAAGGATCCTTGATCGGAAACTAGGATCTCCTGTGTGGTGCTGTGCCCACTCTCTCAGTCGTGTCTGACTCTTTGCGACCACAGACGATAGCCTGCCAGGCTCCTCTGTCCATGGGATTCTCTAGGAGAGAGTACTGGAGTGGGTTGCCAGGCCCTCCTCCAGGGGATCTTCCCAACCTAGGGATCGAACCTAGGTCCTCCCACATTGCAGGTGGATTCTTTAGCCTCTGAGCCAGTATGGAAGCCCTGGATCCCCAGTGCAAAAAAAGAGAGAGAGAGTATCAAAAGTTTTAGTGTGTTATTAGTTATTGACTTTTCTTGCTCATATGTTTTCCAATACTGTATGCTATAAATGATTGGTAATGCTGTCGCTAATTTGGTATCCTGTGTTAAGGGAGTGGTTTTACTAAATATTTAATATACCAGTACTTTGTACCAATTGTAAAAATTGTAAATTAAAAAAAAATTGTAAATTTAAACTATAACAATTGTAATTATAAAACATTAAATTTGTAGTAAATATTCACAGCTCGAGAATCTGAACATTAACTTCTGCAACACATTCCTAAGGTGGAAAATAACAGCACCATCTTGATCCCCATCTGGGAAATGCAATGCGCACATCAACTGGTTGAATTCTCCAAGGCGTTTTGCTGATAAACAAAGTGATTTGATCTCAGCCCAGCACCTCCCTAGTCTTATTTGACTGTGGAATCTTTATGTATGTAACCTTAACTCCCATGGGACAGTTTCAGAAATACTGTTTTAGAGAATGCTGTATATGCCGTCTGTACTTTGTGTGGTTCTGATTTGCACAGACCATGCAAAGGAAAACTGTTTCTCTGGTTATAGCACTTCTGACATCAAATGTGTGGGTTTTCTACACTCAGTTCTCTGTAGACACCAACTGGGTGTCCTACAATTTAATTCAACTCCGACAGTAATTACCTGGAGTTAGAGTAGACCCCACAGGTTAACCGTGAACCATATTTTGGGGTCTTCCCTGGTGGCTCAGTGGTAAAGAATCTGCCTGCCAATGCAGGAGACATGGATGGATTTGATCCTTGGGTCGGTAAGGTCCAGTGGAGAAGGAAATGGCAACCCACTCCAGTATTCTTGCCTGGACAATCCCATGGACAGAGCAGCATGGTAGGCTACAGTCCATGGGGTTGCAAAGAGTCAGACGTGATTTAACAACTATATAACATCACCACCATAGGTTAAGGGCTCAGTCCAACTAATTTGTCCCCCTTGCTTCAGACACCAATCACAAATAGTGAATTCATGGGTTACGTCCATTTCTGTCTGACTTGACTGCAAATTGGGGATTTCCATGACTTCCTCTTTAGGTTTGGTAATTTGCTCTAATGGCTCACAGAACCCAGGGAAACACTTTCTTTTGCACTATCCTTTACATAATTAAAAAGGATATTATAAAGGTTATAAATGAATAACCAGATGAAGAGGTACCTAGGGCAAGGTCCTAAGGGTCCCACATACTTCTGTCCCTTTGGAGTTGGGGATATGCCACCCTTCTGGCCTCTGAATGCATTCACCAACCCCGAAGCACTCCAAACCCTTTGGGTAGGGTTTTTATAGAAGCTTCACTACGTAGACATGATAGATTAAATCATTGGCCATTAGTGATTTTTTTGTTGTTGTTAATTTCCAACTTCTCTCCCTTCCTTGAAGGTTGGACATGGGCTGAAAGCTCTAAATCTCTAATCACACAGTTGGTTCCGGGGGCAACTTGACCATCGTGAAGCCATCCATGGGCCCGTCCAGAGTCACCGTATTAGCATAAACTCAAGTGTGGTTGAGGGGCTTGTTATGAATAACAAATGACACTCCCCTGTCACTCAGGAACTTTACAAAGGTTTTAGGTACTGTTGTGTGAGGAACCAGGAAGGAAGACCAAATATATATTTCTCCTTACATCACTGTATCATCATGGTTTAGTTAAATACCAGTCCCCCAATAACACAATTCAAATTTTGGCCACCATGATATATTAACTGTGCAAATGAAGTACAGAGTTTGCTGCTAGCTCTTCAGTTTGCAAGTCAGCAAGTCAGTATGTCAGTGACAGATGGGCATCTATCCTTCAGGAAAGGGTGCTGTGCTGCATCCTGCTTTCCCACTGATAAACCCGACATCTTACCCATCTTCTCATACAAAGCTGGGTGATCAGAAGAGGGAAGTGGTCAATAAAGACGAAAGTCCAGCAAAGAACAAAAAGTGATGTTTCTGGAAGTGAAATTTAAATTGAGCATAAATGAAATAGTAAAATGAGTAACTGATGGTGAGAGTGTTGACACTGCTGCCACTTGAGAGATTCTTGTTGTGCAGCCAGAAGCACTTAGTGAAGGTACACTTAACAGCATCGTATTTTAAATTACAGTGTACTAAATAAACATTTTACTGATTTTTCATTTCTCTATACATTATAATTAACAGAATTTTAAATGTTTTCACAAACATTTTTGAAGCTCAGAGGACAGTTGTGATTTTCGCAACGATTACTAAGATAGCCTTGTGTGGTTTCAACTTGTGTGAGTATTTTTATGGTCCCACACTACCCATGCGAAGCAAGGCCTGCCTGGATTTTTCTTGTTATTTGCCAATCATCTATCATCTGACCTCTAGTGGAAATAAAGAAAAATTACAAAATGAACTTTGAGGAACTTATAATAATACATTTTCTTCAGAATGGATCTAATAGGTAAAAAGCCCTGCATGTTACACACTTTATACTTTGCCCTTACTGTGAGTTTTGAAATAGTATGATGCACTATTTGCTGCTGACTTTTCCGGACAACTCAGCACTACCCATTTTGCTTTTGTTGAGTACTTCTGATTTGTAATTTTGTTGAAGTTCTTTGAAATCTTCCTGTAGGGATATTTGTTAAGCATTACGTCAAGGTTTCTATGATCCAAACCTCTACCCTAACTCATCCTTCATTGAGAGTGAAAAAGCCTGCTACGGGTGTTGAGTAGACCTCTCAGAAACCTTAGTTTCTATTCCAACAGGAAGTTCTCTGAGATGAATCCTTTCCCTTGGCTTGGCTCGGCATGTAGTCTCTCCCCTTAGGTTTGGGCACTGAAGACTGTTCACAGGAGGAGAAAGGTTACTGGGGCACTAGATCTGCTTGAGTTGATCCCTGTCCTTTGTAGCTGACTCATCACTGGAGTGTCCTCAGTATAAAAGTTCATGACTTGCTGTTGTATTTTATCCCAGGGTGTGATTTCTTAGCCCTGTACACATTAAATCTTCTGTAGATGTCATTAGACCCTAGAAAATATAGCTTTCCTTCCCATACTCACAGTGGACAATAGAACTGTGAGCTGGGCTGTTAGTTCATCTTTTAAAAATCTGTTTCAACCTATAATCTGTTTAGTCTATGTATTCTTCTAGTAGATAAGCCCACTCGGAAAATTAAGATAGGGACACTTAGAAGCTATAAGAAAGGAGAACAGAGTAAATGGATATAATATATAAATCTGTAATGAACAGAGATCCTTTTTTGCGCAATAGGGTTATAAAGACCTATGACTAAATTTGAACATTCAATAATACTACATTCTTTTTCATTAACAAAAAGTATGGACATTTCAAAATAAGATCTTGAAAGAAAAAATCATCCGTTATTTATTTTTTCCCCATCACATCTATTTTCTACCCCTTTATATCTGCAGAATTCACATTTAATTTGAGTATGGTAGAATATTAGCCAGGATAGTATCCCAAACTAATGCCTCTCTAATGTGCTTGGAGTTTCTGCTTTTTGTCAATCAGTAAATATTCTTTGAGCATCTACTGTATAGTTAGCTTTAGGTAGATCAGAGGAGAATAGGAAATTCTAAGTTATTAGTGAAGTGAAGTGAAAGTTGCTCAGTAATGTCCGACTCTTTGTGACCCCATGGACTATATAGTCCATGGGATTCTCCAGGCCAGAATACTGAAGTGGGTAGCCTTTCCCTTCTCCAGGGATGCTTCCCAACCCAGGGATAGAACCCAGGTCTCCCGCATTGCAGGTGGATTCTTTACCAGCTGAGCCACAAGGGAAGCAACTATTACTCATATCTTTAAGAAATGTGAAGTCTAATTGGAGTAACAAAGTTTTCACAGGAAGCAACTGTGAATAAGGCATTGCCCTAGCCTCTCTGCTAGGGCTTTAGATGAATAGTTCCCTAACTGCCATTTCTCCACTGAGCAAAAGAATTGCCTGGGGAGCTTGTTAAAAATGAAGATTATTAGGTGCCACCCATTAACTTTTCCCTGTAGATCTAAGGTGGGGCTCAAGAATGTATTTTTTTCTTTTAAGAAAAAATAAACAGCTCTTTTCACCGAAGATCCTGATGTCACCATGACTGCCACCCCTCCCGGTGTTACCTGTACTGTAAGAACAAGCTCTATTCGAAGTCTGGCTTGGGTCGAGGTGTGTCCCTGATGCTAAGATCCGCATCTTTGACCTGGGGCAGAAGAAAGCAAAAGAAGCTGGGTTCCCACTCTGTGGCCACACAGTGTCAGATGCGTAGGAGCCACTTTCCTCTGAAGCTCTGGAGGCTGCCCGTATTTGTGCCAACAGTACATGGTGAAAAGCAGTGGCAAAGATGGCTTTCACATCCAAATGTGGCTCCACCCCTTCCATGTTATCCACACGAAGAACAAGACGTTGTGCTGTGTTGGAGCTAATGGGCTCCAGACAGGTATGCACAGTGGCCAGGATCCGCATTAGCCAAGTGTCCATCACAGTGTCCATCTGCACCAAGCTGCGGAACAAGGGGCATGTGATTAAGGCCCTCCGTAGGACCAAGTTCAAGTTCCCTGGCTGCCAGAAGATCCACATCTCCAAGAAGTGGAGATTTATTAAGTTTAATGCCAATGAATTTGAAAACATGATAGAAAAGCAGCCCATCCAGGGTGGCTGTGGAGTCAAATACATCCCTGATCATGTTCCCCTGGACAAATGGTGGGCCCTGCACTCATGAGAACTTGGCACTGTCCTCTCCTTACTCATGCCCACCAATATATCCTACTTTGCTATTAAAGCAAAACAAAAATAATAATTAAAAAAAAAAACCCATGGTAAAAAGATGTAGAAAGTTGCATGGTGAAAGCAATTGTCCCTCCCCTCCATTCTGTATCCATTCAATTTTCTTTTTCTTACATGTTTTTTTGCAGATGGTTCCACACATTATACTCTGCATTTTCAGGCATGCAGGCATTTGTGGGTGGGGGCTTACTCTTTTACACCTGACTTTTGTTGCTTTCCAGGATGTTCTGGAGATCTTTCCATATCCCTTCTTGCAGATCTGCCTCATTCTTTTGAAAGGCTGCCTCACACAGCCTGTAAAAGCTCCACAGGAGATTCTAATTCGTAGCCAGGTTTGGAGCCCACAGACTGAGTGTTAAATGGGTTTAGAAAAAGTTTTCTTAGATGTTAACTCCTTAAGTCTTGCGGTTTCTCAGCAAGGAACTGGACTCCGCAAACGTTTCTTATACTTCTAGATTCAAGTTGCTTTAGGACAGATTTTTGTAAGCTTTTTACTTTAGTTATTGGGATGTGAGAGTTGGACTATAAAGAAAGCTGAGTACCAAAGAATTGATGCTTTTGAACTGTGGTGTTGGAGAAGACTCTTGAGAGTCCCTTGGACTGCAAGGAGATCCAACCAGTCCATCCTGAAGGAGATCAGTCCTGAATGTTCATTGGAAGGACTGATGCTCAAGCTGAAACTGCGATACTTTGGCCACCTGATGTGAAGAACTGACTCATTTGAAAAGACCCTGATACTGGGAAGGATTGAAGTCGGGAGGAGAAGGGGACGACAGAGGATGAAATGGTTGGATGGCATCACTGACTCAATGAACATGAGTTTGAGTAAACTCTGGGAGTTGGTCATGGACAGGGAGGCCTGGCGTGCTACAGTCCATGGGGTTGCAAAGAGACATGACTGAGCGACTGAACTGAACTGAGAAATCATCAGTCAGAAATACACAAAGGCATTTATGAAATCAAGATTGTTTTTAATCCTATAGCTTCAGACACAGAGTTTAAATTTCTTATTAAATTAATTATTAAAACATACACGGAGGCAGTAATGTACATACTGATGGCATAGTTCTTAATTCTTTCCTTTATTAACTTAAGGACATTTCTAAGCAAACCTTTATATAATTGTTTCTGTTTATCATCATGACAAGTTTTTTCTCCCCCAAGATGATTTACAAAGTTCTTACTAAATTCTCAAATAATATTCATTTGGGGATGGCATTTATTTGCTCTTTCACTGGTTATAAATAGAAGTGTAGTCTATCTCCGTGAAATAGCAAATCTGCTGGGCACTCTTTGCATTATAGCTTTCCTTAGTCACTATAGACACACCCCACACATAGCCGGACAAGCTGAAAGTAAATTGCTAAAGAGTAGAACAGCATAGTAAGTCCCATAAATAGGAACAGTTTCCATTGCAAGAGTGGGTTCGTAAGTACAGTTTGTTTGCAAGTCCAATAAAGTTAGCCTAGGTACCCAGCTAACACAGTTGGCTACACAGCACTGTACTGTAATATGTTTATAATACTTTTCACCTAAATAATACATAAAAACTAAACACAAAAAATGAACATTTTTAATCTTACAGGACCTTGAAAAGTATAGTAGTACTTTTCTTTCTGATAGTTCAGTTGGTAAAGAATCCGCCTGCAAAGCAGGAGACCCCGTTTCGATTTCTGGGTCGGAAAAATCCGTTGGAGACGATACAGGCTACCACTCCAGTATTCTTGGGCTTCCCTTGTGGCTCAGCTGGTAAAGAATCCACCTGCAATGCGGGAGACGTAGGTTCTGTCCCTGGGTTGGGAAGATCCCCTGGAGGAGGAAACAGCTGTCCACTCCAGTATTCTGTCCTGGAGAATTCCATGGACTGTATAGTCCATCAGATCACAACGAGTCGGACACGACTGTGCCACTTTCACAAAGATCCTTTAAACCATTTACCATTTATATCACTTCCTCTATGTACTCAGGTGTCAGGCAGTGACAAGCAGGACAAGCATGTTTTCTGCGCTCTAGAGGTAAATAGTGTAACGTAAATTATATTTGATGTGCATGTTTCACACATTCATCCTGGAACAAGTTTTATTAGAAGCATACCAACAGGATTTTCAGCTTTTTGAAGGGTGTGTTTTGTATCAGTGAGCTCATCTCTTGGTTCTTCAGTCCTTCTTATTTTCCCATCATGTTCTTTGTTCAATTCCTTTTTTAAAAAAAAATGGTTTAATTTATTTATTTGACTGCACCAGGTCTTAATTGTAGCACATGGGATCTAGTTCCCTGACCAGGGATCAAACCCCAGCGCACTGCTTTGGGAGCATGAAGTCTTAGCCACTGGACCACCAAGAAATCCCTGTTCAATTCCTTTTTATATTGTCTTCCTCCCTCACCCTTGGTAACCTGAATGTTCTTAGTCAGCTGGTTGGAAATAACTCAGGAAGCCGTTAGGACGGTTTTGGAAGGATGAGCCAGCTGTTAGAGGTAGGAACAGTGTCACATTTTTTCTGAGATTATTAGGAACTGAAAGAATTTGGTTCAGTATGCACTTCATTCAAAATCCTTGTTAAATATAGTTAAGCACATAATATGCCAGTAAATAGCTTTGATGCATCAAAAATAAAATCTTCAATGTCATGCTCAACTTGTACAGAAAAGCACTTAATTTTATGAACACAGTTTATATGTCAGCAAGAGAATAATAGAAGTTGGGTTTTTCTGAACCAAAGATTTAATTAAAAATTACTAGTTTGATTTTCAGTGAAAATATTTCATACATGCAAATTACAAATTTTTGCTTTAGCTGATACCTGATAATAAAGTATCTTAGGGTTAAAACATTGCATACTACATAATTTAGATGTGAAAATGGCTGTTGGCATTCTAGTATAGTTTTAGCAGGAATGTCAACCTATTAAGCCAATATCAATAAGCAAAGTAAGGTTTTTGGACCTGAAAAACAGTACAACAGTTTCATTCTAAGCATTCTGTGTTTATTAACTTAATTAATTTGCTTAAATTTGAGGGAGATACTGTCATCTCCATCCTTACAGTGTAGACAAAGAACAGACAAAGTTACCCAAAGTCATACATAGTCATACATAGCCCAGGATTTTAACATAGGTAGACTGACTCCAGAGAACTCAACCATCAAAAAGTAATTAAAAATTGAAAAAGAATTGTCTTCTTTTTCCCTTTAAGAATGGCCATTTGAGTGTTTAATGTGTACTCTGAAGAGGCATCACTGAAGGAAAAAATATTAAGCCTAATCATAAGGCCAAGTTTTCTGTATGGGCTCAGACCTCATAGGTAATAAGCCCAGAGCTGTATGAGCTGTGATTGGTACCTAATAGAAGCATAATAATGTTAATGGTGACTATTTATTACTTAATGTATTTACTGTACCATTGCTTATTATATGCTAAGCCATATGAATTACATATTTACCTGCATTGTCCTGTTTAGTCCTAGGGGAAGTCCTGCTCAGAGGAATTTAAAAAGTTGCTGAAAGTCAAAACTACTGGAGCTAGAAATCAAATCGGTTTTCCTGATTCCAAAGTCTATGCATCCCACTCAAGCCAATTGACCCCTATTTTTTTGGTGGCTTAAAACTGGACTGGGTAGTCTTTGCCTGGCTTATAGCTGTCCCAAGGCCTCAGCTAACTCCAGAGTTATATGAAAAGAAATATGAAGAGCAAGTTATAAACATCCCTCTCTATTCCTGGAGTTAATTCATCTCAAAGGCCACTCCCCAGCCCCTTTGGTGATACTACTGTGAGGTTTGGGGGCTTGCACAATGGATGGCTCAGTCCTTTATGGAGAAGTTGTAAAAAATTTGGGTAGAAGGGTGAACTTTTGAAACACAGGTGAAAACTTGCAATGAAGCAAAATTTTAAATGAATGAATTTCATTACTGCATCCTTCTACCGTCTAAGGAAAGGTGAGAAATCTACTAATTCATATGTTGAAAGGTCGTTTCCCTCCCACCCCCCTTTTTTTACAGACTGTATTGCTTTTAGTTCCTATACCAAACTCTAACTGGGCGTTTTTTTTTTTTTTTTAACTTGCTTGTAACTTTGCCACAATGGATCGATTTTCAAGTAGGTTTTCAGCACAATTAATAATCATCAAAAATTTACTGGGATCATCATGTTGAGAGGACACTATAAGTGATCCAGGAGAAGTCTGAGCTCAAGTCAGGAAGTAAGGTGTGTAAAACAGCTCAGTAGTAGACATCCACGAGTGGAGATGTGTGTGAATAAAGCGTTGCAGAACTTTCTGTGGGGTGGTCCAGTGAAGTTTCACCAAGCAGAGTACTGTTAGAGTGCTTGGTGAGAAATGGGGAGAGGATTTGAAGCAAGAGGAATATCTAATGAAGTCTGCTGGCAGGAAGATCTTAAAAAATTTGGCCTCCAACTCTTCTAACATTGAGAGGAGGGAATATAAATGGGAGCATTATCCAGGAGGAAAAAAAAGAATGTTTGGCAGATCCCAGGGAATCCCGGTTAGTCATTAATTCAATTCTGTTCTTGTCAAGTTTCACAAAAAAAAAAAAAAAAAAAAGCCAGCTAAGCAACAATTTCAGAAGGTTAAGACAATAGAAAGTGCTAAAGTTGTCACTGTCCCACTTACCAAAAGGCACTGAGACTGTTCTATAGATGGAAGCTAGTTAGCAAAGGTCAGATTGTCACCCCCACAGGAAGGCACCCCCCTCCACACACACACTCACAATAGTCTAAGAAACATTTAACATTTTGCCATTAGGAAAAAAAATGGAGCAATTTGTATATGAAGGAAAGTTTTGTAAGAGAAATGGAGTAAGAGACTAAAGGAGATTTGAAAGTTGTTCTTAGAAAGTTTGCTTTCGGAGTTCTGCATTTTATGTGTCCTACTGCCTTTGCTCTTAACATATCTGTTAAAGCTCTAGGGACTTAGAAAAGTGAAAGTGTTAGTCGCTCAGTCATGTCTGACTTCTTTGAGACCCCATGGACTGAATGTAGCCTGCCAGTCTCCTCTGTCCATGGAATTTTCCAGGCAAGAATACTGATGTGGGTAGCCATTCCTTTCTCCAGGGGATCTTCCCGACCCAGGAACCCTGGTCTCCTGCGTTGCAGGCAGATTCTTTACTGTCTGAGCCACCAGGGAAACCTTAGTGACTGTAGAATTCTTTTAACGGGGGCTGAGGGGTGGGAGAAGTTATCCTTCCTTCTGAGAGAGCAAACTGAAACGTATGTCGTAGTTCCTTTTAGATCTACTTAAAGATCTGAAATAACTTTCTTGGTTTAGGGATATTTAATTTTTATGTTTAATTTGATTTTTTTAAACAAATTTATTAATTTATTTGGGAAGTCCCGAGACTACTTTCATGTTATTTGCTTAGGAGTTTTATAAGAATCCTTTAGTAAGTATTAGTAATATGGATTTAGTAAGTATCCTTGTCTTAATTTTCTAAGGAATTTTGTTTGCATTTTAATCAGAAGTAAATGTTTTATCAAATACTTGTCCTGCTCCTTTTTAAACGGTCATGTGGGTTTTTCTTTTAATCTGTTTAACGTGGCAAATTTCACAGATTAAGTTTTTTTAGTGTTAAAACCACCTTGCATTCCTGAGATAGACCAAACTCGATATTTCCAAATGAAAGTGGCTTATAATTTTTCTTTCTTGTATCATCTTTTCTAAGTTTTAATACCAAGGTCATGTTATCATAAAATGAATTAGGAAGTAAGTCCTTTTTTTCTACTTGCTGGTGCAAATTTATAATATTGAAATTATTTATTCCCTTACTACTTATTAGATTTCTTGTGAACCTTTCTGGGCCTGGGATTTTTTTTGGGGGGGAGATAATTTTTAATGTTATAAGTAACAATTTTAGGACTATGCAAATATTTTTTCTTTGTGACTCAGGTTTGCCTGTCTTATATTTTTAATCTTTTAGCATAAAATCATTCATAATACCCTCTTTTACATTTAGTATCTATAGAATCTATAGTTTTCTCCCTCTTTTCATTCCTACCATTGGTTATTTATGTTTTATCTCATTTTTCACAAGCTTGCCAGAGGTTTGACAATTTTATAAGTCTTTTCAAAGAAGCAGTCTTTGGCTACAGTGCTCTATTGTATGTTTGTTTCCTGTGTCATCGATTCTGCTCTTTTAGTTTTCCTTCTGTCTGTGTGTTTAAGGTTTATTTTGCTATCCTTTTTTTACTGTTTGAGGTAGATTTTATTACTTCATTAATTTTAACCTCTTTTTCCTGTAATGCATATATTGAAAGTTATATATTTCTGTTTACAAGTTCTGCATTTGGCAAATTTTGTTATGTAGCATTTTCATTACTGTTCAGCTCAAAATAATTTTTAAAGTTTTGTTATGAGTTATCTTTTTACTTGGCTCATTTGTAATATTATTTCTTAATTTCTAAGGACATGAAGATTTTCTAGTTACCTTTTTTGTCATTGCTTTCTCTCTTAATTGAACTGTGGCCAGAGAATTTCTGATCTCACACCTGCAAAACTGACTGTGGCCCAGTGTGTGGTTGCTTGTTAAGTAAGAGTGGTCCATGTGTGCTTGAGAGGAAGGGTGTGTTCTATGGATGTTGGGTGTAGGGTTCTATAAATGTTCATTAGGTCATGTTTTTTTTTAATTCTGCAGTTCAAACCTTGTATGTTTCATAGATTGTGCTTTGCTTACATATTCTATCAGAGATATTGCTCTGCTTTTCTTGGCTTTTCCATTTTTCTTGCATATCAGACCTGTCTGTGACCATCTTCCTTCTGCCAGAAGTACATCCATTGGCGTTTTCTTTACTGTGGGTTGGCTGGGGGTGAACTCTGTTTTGGTTGTACAACTTCTTTCCTCCCCCCTCCTTCTTGAAATACATTTTAACTGAATATTGAATGCTCAGTTAATAGATATTTTAGGTTAGCAGTTTCTTTAAGCATATGTAAGGTATTTTGCTGCTGCTGCTGCTAAGTCGCGCCAGTCGTGTCCGACTCTGTGCGACCCCATAGACGGCAGCCCACCAGGCTCCCCCGTCCCTGGGATTCTCCAGGCAAGAACACTGGAGTGGGTTGCCATTTCCTTCTCCAATGCAAGAAAGTGGAAAGTAAAAGCAAAGTCTCTAATGTGTTCCAAATTTCATTATTTCTTTGAGAAGTGTCTCATCCTTGCACGTAATCTGTGCTTTTTTCTTCTTATGGCTTTGAAATTTTCCAGCTTTTGTTTTCTGCAGATTTACTGTGATGTGAGTTGATTTTTTATTCATCCTGCTTGGGATGTGTTGGGTTTCTTAAATCTGGAGATCAGTGTCGTTCATTATTTCTGCAGATTGGTAGCTGTTAGCTCATGATATTGCTCCTGCCCCTGTTCTCTCTATTTTACCTTCTGAGGCTCTGGTTAAATGTATGTTACTTTTTCATTTTATCCTTCGTGGTTCTCGGTGTTTCCTCTCATCTTACTCTCTTTGCTGCATTCTGAATAATGTGACCACCGTCCATTTCACTGATTTTCTCCACTGTCACACCTATGAACTGATACCCCCCAAATTCTGTGTTAGTACTGCTTTGGCTCTTTTTCAGGTACTAGTTGTGGTTGTGTTTTGGTTCTGAAACCTTTGGGAAATACAAACGTGTAAAATTTTACCCTAATAAATTATTTAGAAAGTAAGCAAAATTGCTGTGGTCTTTCATTGATGAACTACTCCTATGTTCAAGATATCGCTATATAGTTTTTCAAGTTCCTAGTTCCCTCAATCTTTATTTAAATGCTACTGCTGTATACTCCATGAAATAGAGTATTCCAAATATAATGCCTCAGACTAATTTAACTGATTAATTAGGGGTATGAGACCTAATGCAGAATTGTTAGGACTCAGTGCTCTCACCATGTCAGTGATGTTACCCAAATTTGCTAGCCACTCTGGCTGGTAACGACCATATCTTACAGTTAGGTGGTGTTTTAATCTACCCAGGAAAGGGAGGCAGAGAGAAGAGACCAGAGAGAGAGGGTTTGTGAGCTCTCTGGTGTTGCTTCTTAAAAGGACAGTAATCCTGTTGGATTAAGGCCCGCTCCTTATGACCTCACTAACCCCTTATTACTTCCTTAGAGCCCCTATCTCCAAACATAGTCACACTAGGGTTTACAGCTTCAGCATGTGAATTTTGGAAGGACACAAACACGTTGAGTCCATAGCAGGTAGCATTTACATAATGGTTGAGGGTCTTACGGTTTATGTTATAATTATTTATAACATTATAAATAAAATATATATTTATAAAATAAAATATACTTATTATGTTATGAATATGTTATACGTCTGACGTCTCTATTGCTGCTAATAGTGACTCACTGCCCATGTATTTGGGTATATTCTCCCCCACAATTATTCAGCAAATATGCAGAGAAAGGGAGCTTCCCTGGTAGCTCAGCTGGTAAAGAATCTGCTTGCAATGCAGGAGACTCCAGTTCGATTCCTGGGTGAGGAAGATCCACTGGAGAAGGGATCAGCTACCCACTCCAGTATTCTTGGGTTTCCCTGGTGGCTTAGCTTGTTAAGAATCGGCCTGCACTGCAGGAGACCTGGGTTTAATCCCTGGGTTGGGAAGATCCCCTGGAGAAGGGAAAGGCTACCCACTCCAGTATGCAGAAGTGAAGTGAAGTGAAGTTGCTCAGTCGTGTCTGACTCTTTGCGACCCCATGGACTGTAGGCTACCAGCCTCCTCCGTCCATGGGATTTTCCGGGCAAGAGTACCGGAGTGGGTTGCCATTTCTCCAGTATGCAGAGAAGAGAATAAAATTTATTCTTACAAGTGTTTCTGTACTCTTCAAAATGTGTTGGTGAGATTGTTGTGCATTTCTTAGCTAAATTCTAACCAATCTATTATAGTTAAGTAAAGATTTTTACCTTATTTTCATATTAACCTTATATTTCTTTACCTTAGCTGTGTTGGAGTAGAAGAACATCATGCCGTTGACATTGACCTGTATCACTGTCCCAACTGTGCACTTCTACATGGTTCCTCCTTGAGTAAGTACTAGAAGCTTAAACCAAAATTGGAGTTTAGAACTTAATATATACATGACAATACTTAATGATACTCTGACTAGTTATATTATACCCACCAAGAACTATAAGAAAGATTTTTATGAAGATATTGAGAGTACAGTTTTTGTTTGAATTACTAACTTATTTAACAAATCAAAGCATTAGGTGAAAAAAACACTATTGTTCTTAATTGCCAGTGCAAAGCTCCAAACTCAAAATACATATTTTTCAAAACTTTCAACTTGAGAAGTGAAATAAAATAAACTTTTTCTGTTTCTGGCTGTTTTTATCTCTAAATGTTTTTTTTAAAAAGGATTGTAACTAGACTTACTGTGGTGATCATTCTGAAATGTATAGAAATACTGAATCACTTTGTTGTGTACTAGAAACTAACACAATGTTGTTGGCCATTTATGTTTCAAAGACAAAGGCTCATAAAAAAAGAGAACAGATTTGTGGTTACCAGAGGCAGGGGTGGGGGGTGGCGGGTGAGGGGCAGGATTTGATGAAGGTGATCAAAAAGTACAAACTTCCAGCTATAAGATAAATAAGTTCTAGGGCTATACAACATGTAAATATGATTCAGCACTGCTGTATGTTCTTTGTGAAAGTTGTTAAGAAAGTGGATCCTAAGAATTCTCATTACAGGAAAATTTTTTTTTATTTTTATTTTGTGTCTACATGAGATGATGGATAGTCGTTAAACTTACTGTGGTCATCATGAAATGATGTATGTCAGTCTTCTGAGGGGCGAGGGCATGGGCAGGGAAGCTCACACGTCTTCTGGAGAGCACCAGCAACACACAGGAAAGGAGATGGACCAGTCAGAATCAGAGTCAGAGACCAGTCAGAATCAGTCGCTCAGTCGTGTCCGACTCTGTGACCCCATGGACTGTTGGACACCAGGCTTCCCTGTCCACTGTCTTCTGGAGCCTGCTCAAACTCATGTCCGTTGAGTCGACGATGCCTTCCAACCATCTCATCCTCTGTCGTCCCCGTTGTTGTTAGCCTTTTACAGATGCTTCAGAATATATTGGAATATTAGTTATCATACAAATGTGAGAGTAGAGAAGCGATTTTTAAAAGGCTTTGGAATATATTGTAACTATTTCTTTCCTTAAAAGTTTAGATTGCATCCTAGCATTTTTGTGTTTGTAAAACTAAAGGGGAAAACTGTAGACTTAATCATTTTAGAACTAACTTTTCCCGAACATACCTTGTACACACTTGGGTCAGGCGTGGGTAACATAGACAATCTCTTTTTTTGAAATCAGTTTTTTTCCGTAGAACTTTTTAAAAATAGAAATTGTGTTCTCTGGTTATCTCTCTCTCTCTCTCTCTTCAGTCGCTAAGTCGTGTCCAACTCTTGCGACCCCATGGACTGTAGCCTGCCAGGCTCCTCTGTCCATGGGATTCTCCAGGCAAGAATGCTGGAGTGGGTTGCCATTTCCTTCTCCAGGGGATCTTCCCGACCCAGGAATCAAACCCCAGTCTCCTGCACTGCAGGCAGATTCTTTACCGACTAGGCTATGAGGGAAGCCCTCTCTGGTTATGGGCAAGTGATTTTTCAAAAGCGACTTAGTAGCAACTGACTGCTTATCTGTTTTGTTAGAAATATTAATAATTTACCTAGTTTCTAAGAGATTTAACAATTTAAGCTATATAAATGTATTGAAATTTTTTTTTTTTGTAAAATACAGATTATCCTTTTTGTTAGTTCTGCAATGTCAAACTTGAGGTTAGCAAATTGGTTGAATTGTTACATGTATAATTGACTAATTTATTGTCACAAATTAAAAAAAGATATTTATGTATCTTTTTGGCTGCATCGGTCTTAGTTGCGGCCTGCATGCTCTCTTTGTGGTGCGTAGGCTCAGTAATTGCAGCTCAGGCTCTCTAGTTGTGGCACATGGGCTTGGTTGCCCCACACATGTGGGATCTTGGTTCCCCAACCAGGGATCGCACGCATGTTCTCCGTATTGGAAGGCAGATTCTTAACCACTGGACCACCAGGGAAGTCCCATAAATGTTTATAAAGTTTCATATTTTGTGTAGCACTGAAGTATGTAGTATATAACTTGAAGTAATTATTGACCAAGTATAATTCTTGGAGGAAATAAATAATACTGGCTTGTTATATCAAGAAGAGAAATAGAACTGAAATGTAAGTTTAAATTTAGAATTTAAGTAAATAACCCCCAAATGAAATAATTTGAATTTAATTTCTATGAAATGTTATATGGGTTACTATGAATCAGAATAATGTAGTATTTAAAACACTGCTCCATGTAATGCACTCTGTTTTTTTTTCCTGTGTGATTTAATTTTTTTAAAAGCTTGTCATGCTCACTAAATTGATTTCACAATCCACAATGGATCATGAAGCTACACTTTGAATAACAATGCTTCAGAGGGGAGCTTGATTGTTACCTGCCCCTTCATATTCTTCTCATCCTTGAATAACATAAGATCAGGCATGGGCTGTCTTCTGGGCAAAAAGTCCGACTCTTAAGTACCCATAAGAAAAATGCCGCAGATCCAGCAATCGGTTTTATCCTGGTTTAAAGTTCCATTTCCTCACCCCTCACCCTCACGCCTAGTTTGGGTAATCCCTTTTGGACATTTTCTCTCTGCTCTTAAGCCTCTCTTACTTGCTACTCAAGATTTCCTGTTTCTTTCAGAGTTCCCCAGGAATCCTTACTACAGATTCCATTTAGACAGTAAAATATTCATTAATATGGTGAATTTAGACTTTACCATCTTAATGGGAATTAAGAACTCTGTTCAAGGCCCAGCCTCAAAAAACCCAGCCCAATACTTAAACACAGATTTTCAGTGCTTCTCAGGCACACGCAATCCAAATGCAAAATTTTCTCTCCTTTCCTTATGACCACTATTAAAATATTCTTTTGCTGGCCTCCTTCCTTGAAGAAATTCAGTCAGCTCTTGGAGTGGCTGATTTGATGTATTGAGGATGTTGGTCCAACAGGACAGTGTAGCTTTCTATTAACATCCTGCAAGTCAACACATTTAAAAGGAAAGAAAAGTAATGGGCGGCTTATATTGGTTGCCCCAGACACTGTGCTGAGAAGTACTGTTAATAGATTTATGTTATCTCCTTTGATATTTGTAACACCTTGATGTGAGAAAAATGATCTTACTAGGTCTTTGATGTAGCTATTTGGCAGAGCTGGAGTTTGAACCCATAGCTGTCCAAACCCAATCTGTTTTAATTCTAATCTGTTATGCCAAAATGAAAATTACAGCAGTGTAACATCATTATTAACTTGCACATGGGCAGTTTGCTCTTTTTCTCTTTTTCTTTTTTCCCTTCCTCTCTCTTTCCCACTGTTGACCTAAGGCTTTCCAATATGTTGCTCATATATATTGGTAAGAATGGGTTACCTACCACTTTTCTGGAGGCAGTTTTGTAGTAGGTAGCCAGAAATAGATTTATGTATGTAAATATTAATTTCATCTTTGTTTAAAGATGCATCCTCATTTACATCTTAAAATTCTAGGCTGCCCTTACATTGTTTTTGAACATTAATAAGGAGGGAATGCCCATGATAGTAGAGATAAGCATAAACATTACGCTCCCAGCTGAGAATAAAATAGGGTTATTTATCTGTGTATATGTAAGCAAAAGGCCTGGAATGAAACGCCTTTGAATCATATACCTTTGATTTTTTGTTTGTTTGCTTGTTTTGTTTTTTTGACTGTGTAGCGAGGCTTGTGGGGTCTTAGTTCCCCAACCAGGGACCGAATTAGGGCCCCCAGCAGTGAAAGCAGAGTCCTAACCACTGGATCGCCAGGCAATTACCTAGAAGTGAGTTTAAGTGAGGAAAAAAAGAACACACACACACACACACACACGAAGGATGCCTTAATGGTATTTTCTAGGAAGGTTGCTTAATGATTGTCAGTTTTTTTCCCGTGAGGTTTTTTAAAAAAATGGGATTTACTCTCTTCCATGTTGAGGGTCTGACTGCCATAAATTACTTGGGAATCTTGTTTGAGACTTAGATACGAACGAACCTGATTTCTACCCCTGTTGATTATTTAAGTGTGGCTTCTCCTTATCTATATGAGGATCCAGCAGTATTTTATTATTATGATCTTTGTAAGGTGAAGGGTTTGAAATAACTTAGACTCATAGAGTTGTCACCCCTGCCAAGGTTTTATTATGAAAATGTTCAAATATACAGGAAAAGTTGAAAGAATATTACCTCTAAACCCACCATCTAGATTCCACTATCAACATTTCATGTTACTTGTTTATCTCATATCTGTCCATTAACTATCCCACTGTATGCTGCCCATCTTATTTTTTGATTCAATCTAAGTAAATTACAGACATCAATCCATTTCCCGAGCTTCCCCGGTGGCTCAGACAGGAAAGAATCCACCTGCAATGAGGGAGACCTGGGTTCAGTCCCTGGATTGGGAAGATCCCCTGGAGAAGGGAATGGCTACCCACTCCAGTACTCCGACCTGGAGAATTCCATGGACTGTACAGACCATGGGCTCTCAAGAGTCAGACATAACTGAACGACTTTCACTCACTCACATATATTTCCCACAATTATGGAAGTTTTAGGCTTAAAAGTGATTTTCAAAAAAAAAAAAAAGATGTAAAACTGAAATCTTACCTTGATGCCACACAAAAGATGTGCAGGTGGTTCTACCCTGATGAAAAGAGGAATGAATGAGGTCCAGAGCTCCTACCTCAGTCTCTTCTCCATCTTTCCTTTATTAAGGGTTCCGCAGCACAGTCTGTAAAATAGAACTCACCCCCTTCATTTCCACATCAAGGACACTGCACCCAGACATGTTGCAGAGTGAGTTGGGGCTTCCCAGGTGGCACTGGCGGTAAAGAATCTGCCTGCCGGTGCAGGGGATGCAGGTTCAGCCCCTGAGTCGAGAAGATGCCCTAGTGGAGGATATGGCATCCCACTCCAGTGTTCTTGCCTGGAATATTCCTTGGACAGAGGAGCGTTAGTGGGCTACAGTTCATGGGGTCACAAAAGAATAAGACACAAGTAAGTGACTGAGCATGCACACACACGTGCAGAGTAAGCTGTGACTACACTAGGAGGCAAGGCCAAGGGTCCTGATTTCGGTTGCTGGGCCTGCTCCAGTTTTAGCCTCCCAGAGCTAGAGACTCACAGGATCTGAGCGTTAGAACGAACCCTACGGTATTTATTCTGTCACCTCACTTGTCCTCCTTATATTATGATGCTGTTCCTGTGTCAGTGTAACCATGCTTATTTTGGGAATAAATCTTGACATAAAAGAGAAGTGACTGTGCTGTTAAAATAGATTTCTGATGTGAGATCAAAGGCCCTGTCCCGAGAGGCTGATTTGGATGATCTATAAAAATCATGTTATGACCTAATGTTCTAGTGACAGTCAAGATTTTAAATACTAGTGAGGTTTATAGTATGTATAAATATAGGTATTATTAAAAGGCTCAATCTGCTAATTTGAATTCCTTGATTTAATTTTAAAATAACTTTTGAAGTAAAAAGATTTAAGGGACTTCCTTGGTGGTCCACTGGTTAAGATTCCGAGGTTCCATTGCAGGGAGTGAGGGTTAGAGTCCTGGTTGGGGAATTAATATCCTGCATGCTGTGAGGCATGGCCCAAATAATAATAATAATAGTAGTAGTAGAAGGTTTTTTAAAACCCCACAGTTAACTGCCTATAGTTGCAGCATTGCATACAGTAAATTTTACTTCTTCAGCCTTAGAAATACATTTAAAAATGTGAGTAATATTGTACTTAACAATTGTTTCTGATTATGTAGACTATAATGATAGAAAGTACGTGGTACCACCAGTTACAGAGATGTTTTCTTCTTTTAATCTTCTCAAAATCCAGTGAAAAAGAGGAGGAACTGGCACAGGCATGACTACACAGAAATTGATGATGGTTCCAAACCAGTGCAGGCTGGAACTAGAACTTTTGTGAAGGAACTACGTTCTCGAGTCTTCCCAAGGTATGGAAACCTGTTATGACCAAAGAACATTTAAGACTGTTACTTAATAAGGTGACATTATCTAAAGCAGCGTTTTCAAGCTTCAGGTTGCAAGCCATTACTGTTCTCAGCCAAATTTTACTTGTCGAAAATAAGATAGAAGAGAAAATTTCGGTGCATCGCAAGTAATAGGAATAAATAAACATAGCTTCGTGGAAGTTTTGTTATATGTATGTGTACTGGATTACTGTGTAAAAATGTGTTTCTTAACTGTAGGTCTCAATGTGAGAAGTTTGAAGCACACTGATCTGAGGCGCTTAGTCCCGTGCCTGGTCCCTTCTGTTGTTCGCCTGCTGCCTCTCTCTCTGCCTCACCTACTCTAATTCTCATGCTCTGTTTTTCCCTTGTGCTGTTTTCCTATCTGTCTCCACCCTACTTCTGCCAGAAGTCCTCACAACCATTGCTCAGCCTCTGGTGGCAGCAAGGCTAGGGTTTTTTCTAATTTTTATTCTTTTAAGATAATGTATTTGAGTTATGTGGCTCAAGAGAAGAGCGTCAAAAGCATTATGCATCATTTAACCATGCTAATTTAGATCATTTCCTACTCACTGCCTGACATCTATTTAAAGTGATAATGCTTAATAGGCTTTTTACATGGGATCATAGCCAGGCTTGTTAAAAAGGGGAAGTACAATTTAAATTTCAATCCCGATATCACCTGCAGCCTATTATGGAATTATTTCAGATCCTGTAAGTGTAAAACCCTTGCTCTTTCTTTGTAATCTTTAGGGTTCCTGGCCATTCCCCTCCCTTAAACAGAAGCATAAATGATAAGGGGCTTCTGTCGGCTCCCACAGGCAACAGAGAGAGAAAAAAATACAAAACAGTGATTCCCACGTGCTTTTTGTGATATTAGAGACCCTTTTCTCAAATATTCTCTTTTATCAAAGTCGTTGGAGAAATGTCTATTTTCATTGATTGATTTGGAGCCCAAGTTTTCAGCCACTGTCTCTTGGCTGGCTTCAGAGAGGCTTGTGAGTTCCCTAAGACTGTGTGAACTATTTATTGTTGATGTGTGAATGTGAATTTTTCAGGGAGAGAGGCCATGGCTTTCATTTTTTTAAATAGGTTTGTAACCCAAAAGAGTAGTGTCAGAAATCCTGGCCCAGTGATTCCTGTGGCTTCTCTGCCAAAGTGTTAAAGTGTTAAACACAAATGAGTTAAATACAGATTACAGAGATGGCCACAAATGTCCACACTGTACTTACCGTTAATTAAAGGTCTTGGTTTTATTTTGTTTAACTCCATAAACCTCCACGGGCAGAGTGACAATAATTAACTAAATCACACATATTCAATGGGATTGGTATCAGTTCAGTCGCTCAGTCGTGTCTGACTCTTGCGACCCCATGAACCGCAGCATGCCAGGCTGCCCTGTCCATCACCACCTCCTGGCGTCTACCCAAACCCATGTCCATTGAGTCGGCGATGCCATCCAACCATCTCATCCTCTGTCGCCCCCTTCTCCTCCTGCCCTCAATCTTTCCCAGCATCAGGGTCTTTTCCAATGAGTCAGCTCTTTACATCAGGTGGCCAAAGTATTGGAGTTTCAGCTTCAGCATCAGTCCTTCCAGTGAACACCCAGGACTGATCTCCTTTAGGATGGACTGGTTGGATCTCCTTGCAGTCCAAGGGACTCTCAAGAGTCTTCTCCAACACCACAGTTCAAAAGCATCAATTCTTTGGTGCTCAGCTTTCTTTATAGTCCAACTCTCACATCCATACATGACTACTGGATAAACCATAGCCTTGACTAGACAGACCTTTGTTGGCAAAGTAATGTCTCTGCTTTTTAATATGCTGTCTATGTTGGTCATAACTTTCCTTCCAAGGAGTAAGCATCTTTTAATTTCATGGCTACAGTCACCATCTGCAGTGATTTTGGAGCCCAGATTAGCATAGAAATGTGTAAAATAAAGTGAATGGGTTATCTTCTTCACCCTTATTTTAAGACTTAAAGTTTTTTCAGACCATTTTTTTATGTAAATGATAATTTTTAAAAACAATTGCATGTACAGATGTGTGATATATATACACTTCTAATTTTAAAAGATAAAATGGGGTTATGTTATACCTATGTTGTGCAACTTGCTTTTTTTTTACTGTTACATTTAATAGATACCCTTCCATATATATACACAAATTTATCTCACTCTTTAACTGCTATGTAGTGTGCAATAGCATGTGTGTGTGTATACCATATATATGTACCATAGTTTACTTAACCATCCCACTATGGTATAGGGTCTAGTTTTTTTTTGTCTTGTAAGTAATGATGTACCTATATTTTTAAGCACTTGAACCTATATGTTTTTGATCACTTTGGAGGAGTAAAACACCAAACATTTAAGATGAAGGAGTACAAGAGATTTAAGATTCTCCCTTTGATTGGGTTTAAGGAATTGTTAAATTCTCAGAGGCTGAGGAAAAAGGAACACTTGGGAATATTTGTGGGGAAAATGAAAGGCAACACAGAACTCAGTGAGTCAGGTAAAGAAGCTCTAAGCCTTCTACTTACATGACTGTCCAAGAAAAGTCTGTCTGGATATTTTAAGGCCTTAAACTGACCTGCTGTTCCTGAGAAGGTGGGATGATCTGAGCTCAGTAATTCAGAGACCTAGTTTCTCCTGTTATCTCCTTGACAGCTAGGCTACAGATGACATCAAGACAGCTAAGATCTGATTGTAAAAAAGGAAACTGTTGTGTTTAACCTATGATGCAAATGTTGCCCTTAACTTTCAATGTATAGCAGCTACAATTCTGTGAGCATTTGGAATATAAAATTGAGAATATCTGCATTTTTAGAGATCTCTGATTTATGGTTAGGGAACAGTCAACAAACTGGAAAATTCTTAAAGAGATGGAAATACCAGACCACCTTACCTGCCTCCTGAGAAATCTGTATGCAGGTCAAGAAGCAACAGTTAGAACCAGACATGGAAAAACGGATGGTCCCAAATTGGGAAAGGAGTGTGCCAAGGCGCACTGTTGTCACCCTGCTTATTTAACTTTGATGCAGAGTACATCATGTGAAATGTCGGGCTGGATGAAGCACAAGCTAGAATCAAGACTGCCAGGAGAAATTATCAATAACTTCACATATGCAGATGGCAGAAAATGAAGAGGAACCAAAAAGCCTTTTTATGAAAGTGAAAGAGGAGAATGAAAAAGCTGGCTTAAAACTCAACATTCAGAAAACTAAAATCATGGCATCCGGTCCCATCACTTCATGGCATAGATGGGGAAACAGTGGAAACAATGAGAGACTTTATTTTCTTGGGCTCCAAAATCACTGCAGATGGTGACTGCAGCCATGAAATTAAAAGACACTTGCTCCGTGGAAGAAAAACTATGACCAACCTAGACAGCATATTAAAAAACGGAGACATTACTTTGCCGACAAAGGTCCATCTAGTCAAAGCTATGGTTTTTCCAGTAGTCATGTATGGATGTGAGAGCTGGACCATAAAGAAGGCTGAGTGCCAAAGAATTGATGCTTTTGAATTGTTGGTGTTGGAGAAGACTCTTGAGAGTCCCTTGGACAGCATGGAGATCAAATCAGTCAATCCTAAAGGAGATCAATCCTGAATATTCATTGGAAGGACTGATGTTGAAGCTGAAGCTCCAGTACTTTGGCCACTTGATGCAAAGAACTGACTCATTGGAAAAGACCCTGATGCTAGAAAAGACTGAAGTCAGGAAGAGAAGGGGACGACAGAGGATGAGATGTTTGGATGGCATCACTGACTCAATGGACATGAGTTTGAGCAAGCTCCAGGAGTTGGTGATGGACAGGGAAGCCTGGCGTGCTGCAGTTCATGGAGTAGCAACGAGTTGGACACGACTGAGTGTCTGAACTGAACTAAACTGAGGGGACAGTGAAAAGGGACAGACAAACCGCACTTGAGTGTAATTACTAGAACAGGTTAGTCATTAAAGAATGCAGCCAGAAGTTCAGCAACCCGTTTTTAGTGGCTGAAGGTGACTAACATATTAAAACTTATTAAATACTGAGGATAATGATCTTTTAAATCAGGAATTCTCAACTGAGGCATTTGGACCTTGTCTCAATGAGTAGGGACTATGGATGGTAGGCATCCTCCAGTCTGCAGGAAGACATGAATTGTTCTATGTCCCAGGAGACTTTATGATGTCTAATAAATATTTGTGTAGAATTTTATAGCCAGATAAAATATGATTTGTTTTTACTTATCCTAACCAGCTCTTATTGTATTGTACTCCCTCCCTTTTGCTCTTCTGGTTTTCTATGCAGCATGTGTTGAGTTACTTCCAATCTTGTTACTTCTTTTAAATCCAACCATTCATTACGACTGATTGTAGGCATCTCATTATTCTGTTATTCTGTTAGGGAAGCCTGGCATGCTGCAGTCCATGGGGTAGCAAAGAGTAGGACATGACTGAGTGAACTGAACTGTTATTCTGTTATCTTTTCTAGTGTTGTTTACTTGAATATTTACATATTGAAATCCGTATTTTGCTATAATTTGTTTTTTTCTCTTGTTATAGTTAAGGCATTTTATATAATTCACATATATTTTTCCAGTTGTATGTAGGATACTAAAAGGAGCTTTATAAAAAATTAGTTATAAAAAGGAAAATTAGGTATGAGATAGATTGAGAACCACTGATACAGGTAATAATATAGCATATGAATTAATCCATTACCAAATTTTTTTTAGCTTAACTTATCAGCAAAGATAACAGTTTACTCTTATGTTTTCTTTAGTGCCGATGAAATCATTGTAAAGATGCATGGCAGCCAGCTGACACAAAGATACCTGGAGAAACACGGATTTGAAGTCCCTATAATGGTCCCCAAATTAGATGATCTAGGACTCAGGCTCCCTCCACCAACTTTTTCTGTTATGGATGTGGAACGTTATGTAGGTACGAACTTGATTCCTTTAATTGCTTGGGAAAACACGGTAAAAATGAAGTTGATATTACCCTAAAATACTAAAAATTGAGTGAAGAGATGTTAGTTTAGTTCAGTTTCTGGGTCAGGAAAAATGAAATGTAATGTCATGTACTTTGAAAACTTTTTTCTCGCAGACCTACTTCCAGAAAGATAGAAGGAAGCATTCTGTACAGCCTCATCCTGTTGCTTTATTTGTTTTTTGCCATCAAATTTCCTGATACTTGCTAGGAAAAATTATTACAGGAAAAATTATTACAGAGGGGTAGCTACAGATATGAAAAAGAAGTCTTTGGGGAAACTGGGTGAGTTCTAGACCTTGGTAGCAGCATTCAGGTGCAGGATTTCTGGATCCTGCTTTAGTAACCTCCTGCTGCCTAGAAAAGAGAAGCTTTTTTTCAAACCTAGTTTTACTTTAATGACTTGATGATACTGCCATTTAATGATGTCTGGACTTAATGTTTTATATTGAGTCCCAGAAAGGTATAAGAAACAAGGTAGAAGACCCTTTATCGGTTGCATTATTGTTGACATGTTCAGTCACTTTCATTCTCATCAGGGTACTGAGAGAGAAAGCTGACTCTATGTAGATCTCATTCCTTGTTAGCAAAGTAGATAAAGATTATTTGAGGATTAGATCTCAAGTCTATCTTGACTCAAACTGTCCAGTATGTTATCTTCTGAGCATGAAGTAATCTGAGAATTTGTCCCTTTATCAATCCATTGGTTGACATTGCCAATTGTTTCACTGAGGAAATCCAGTTAAATTATCTGACTTCACATTCAGCTTAGTTTTGAACTATTTGACAAATTAGAAGATGAGGCTGAGGTTTCACGTAAACCTGTTTGTATAGATAACATTGTAAAATAAATGGCTAGTGTAATAAAAGTGTAGGTAAAATGTTCACACTACTTGATAGCTAACTTTTTTAATACTGCAAAATACTGCAGTTAACAGAATTGTTTTGCCTCCTAAATATAATATAGTCTATTTGACTTTCTTAGCTTGTTTAAAGTTACATTCAGTTAAGAAACTGGCACTTATTTGTTTCCTGTTTCAGATTAAGTATTGCTGTATTTTGAATTTCACCTTATCCTGTAAGACATTGTCAAACTAACTGGTTTTTAGGGTGATTCAGTGTTGTGCATGCAGTACCTCATGGTTTTATAGGAAAATTGTAAATTAATCCCAATTCAAAACTCATTTCACAGACAATGATATGAACTGATTTTTGCTTCATTTTTTTCTTGAGGCAGAATATTAGGAGAGAAGACACTACCAGGCAAGGAGAAATTGTCTGTCCTGGTTAATCTGTTCACTAATTCCCCAGTGACTGAATGGTTTCTCAAAATGATGGACTCAGAATCTTAAGTGTTAAAGAAGTAAAAGGGAAAATTCTGTATCCACATTTTGTGTAGAATTATTATTATAAATATTGATTACCAGGAATTAACAGCCAGAACATTTGGCACAGTTTTTACCTACCAGTGTAATATGCATTTTTGTCATAAGCTGCACAAGAAATCATTGTTGTATGGAAAGCTTTGTAAACACATAAATTTTTACACTTAGTGTTAATTATGCAGCTCTGTCTTAATTGCTTTATTCTTTCAAAAATTGTTCCTTTGTTCAGAAGTTCCAGTTGGACTTAAAGTAAGGATATAGGAAGAGTCTTTGTCTAGGCTGTGTAGTTCTTACAGATGGCTTAATTATCATGTGCAGTAAATATGGTTTTTAAAATATTTTTGTTTAGGGCATCTATTGATGAAACTCTTAAGCACAATAATAAGACTATAATTTTTCTCTGCAGGTGGTGACAAAGTGATAGATGTCATTGATGTGGCAAGGCAAGCAGACAGCAAAATGACACTTCACAATTATGTGAAATACTTCACGAATCCCAACAGACCAAAAGTGTTAAATGTGATCAGCCTTGAATTTTCAGATACAAAGTGAGTAGTTCTGGGCGTTTTGGTTTAGCCTTGTGAGTGTTAGCTAAATGTAGTTAAATGATGAATTTATTTTAGTAAGAAACATAATTGTGACTCCTAAAGTGGTCCAGAGATACAGCTATGTTGTTGTACATTTTGCTTCGGCATGCTCAAACTTTTAAGTATTCTTGTTAGCCTTGAGTTCCAGTTAATTTCTTGGTTGGGGTTGAGATGGGAGATGCAGTTTTAAGAAGTTTTAATTTGCATGATGTGGGTGTGTGTGTTTGTGTGTGTCTGTTTTTTTTTAAAGGATGTCTGAATTGGTGGAAGTTCCTGATATAGCTAGAAAACTTTCCTGGGTGGAAAATTATTGGCCAGATGATTCGGTCTTTCCCAAGCCATTTGTTCAGAAATACTGCTTAATGGGAGTTCAAGACAGCTACACAGATTTCCACATTGATTTTGGTGGGACTTCAGTTTGGTACCATGTCCTCTGGGTAAGCTTGGCATATTTCTTTGTTCACTTAACCACAAAAACATACAGTCTTCTTCCCTCTAGTCAATTACCAGTCAATCCATGAATCAGGTACCCGAAAAGAAGCAAAATTATAGTAATAATTGCTTCTGATCTTAAGGTCAGGCTAAAGACAGCTAGTTGGATAAGTCAGGAATGCCCATAAAATTATGAATTCTCCTTGAGAGCATATATTCACCTTGCTTTATCTAGAACTGTGCTATTCCATACAGTAGCCATTCAGCACATGGGGCTAAATTTAAATAATGAAACATAATGTAAAATTCAGTTCGTCATTTGTACTAACCACATTTCAAGTGCTCAGTAGCCACTTAGGGCTTTACATCTGCTGTATCGGGTAGCACAGATAGGAAGCATTTCCATCTTCACAGAACGGTGACAGTCTTGAGCCAGATCTTCGTCTAAACCACGTGCCTGTGCATCAGCAACGCTCTGGACTCTGTTTGATGCTGTGCCTTGAGCTCCTCTTCCTTTGCTTCATGAGAAAGCAGAGGGTCAGTTTACTAAAGAAAGTCCGTTCACAAGTCTTTAAAAACAGCTGTAGTGTTACAGGTCTTAGGAGAAAGGGCAGAGTTTGCAGAGATGACTCTCTGTAACCTGGGGCCTGTTAACATGTATTTACTTCTATACCTTGAACATGAGATCAGTAGGATGCTTGTGATTCTTCACCCTTCTCTCCTGTAACTGTCTCTCCTCACAACTTTACTGACCCCTTGTCGTATTGGGAGGGGGAGCCTTAGTACCTGTGAAGATGATTATTAAAGGCAGTAGCATTGATCAGGCATGTGAAATATGTCTTTCTGAGCCTAAGAAATCTGATAATTATCTAATGTAATTTAGAACATTGTATTTTCCTTTTTCAAAAATAGTGTGATTACTTCCTCCTAGGGCGAGAAGGTTTTTTATTTGATAAAGCCAACAGATGACAATTTGGCCCTCTATGCCTCATCAGTTGATGGACATTGGGTTGGTTCCACTTTTTGGCTATTGTGAATAGTGCTGCTTTGAACATTTGTGTGATAGTTTTTGTGTGGAGGTTTGTTTTCATTTCCCTTGGGTATATACCTAGTAGTGGAATTGCTGGGTCATATGGTTTAATGATGTTTAACTTTTTGAGGAACTGCCAAAGTGTTTTCCTAATGGCTGCACCGTTTTACATTCCTGCCAACAATGTACAGTTATTTCAATTTCTCCACATCTTCACCAACACTGCTTATCTTTATTTTTGACATTCTAGTAGGTGTGAAGTACTAGTATCTCATTGTGGTTTTAATTTGTGTTTACTTAATGAGTAACGGTGCTAAGCATTTTTCATATTGGCTATTTGTATGTCTTCTTTGGAGAAATGTCTGTTAAGTCCTTTGCCCATTTTTAAGTTGGACTGTCTTTTTATTGTTGAGTTGTAAGAATTCTTTATATATTCTGAATAGACCCTTTTCAGATAAATGATTTGCAGTGTTTTCTCTCATTCTGTGAGTTGTCTTTTTACTTTCTTCATAATGTCCTTTGCACAAAATTTTAAAATTTTGATGAAATTCCCTTCAGGTTTTAACTGGTCAGCTCTACACTGATGTTGAAAGCCAAGTCTGCTGTAGAAATCTGGGCTGCTGTCCTGGGATAATTAGGAGGCAAATGAGTATGTTCTAAGGGAGCCTAGGAAGGGAATGAGTATCAGCCTTAGTTATAGCCTCAAGTATAGGCATCAGGTATATCATTTTGAGAGGTGACTGAATGCAGGGTATGGATTCTGCAGGCCAGTGGTTCTGAGAGTTGTGTTCTTCTGATTTGGGTGACCTTAATGGCTGCAGAGTTTGCAAGGATCTGTTACAGGCTCTGCTTTCTTACTTTGGCTCTGGAGTATATAATAAGTATGTGTTGAATAAATGAATGAGTAAATGCCTAGAACTACCAGAATTTATAAATCTAGATACATATCAATATTACCACTGTGAATGGGCTAAGCCCCTGCCTTAAAGATCCCCAAAGCTTCCTTTTGTAATAAATATTTTCTTATATCCGTTTTGAAATCTTTATTTTTTCTGTTTTAAAATCTTAAATTCAAATTTATCATCAGTATAACCTCCAACACCAATAATTTCCTCCCCCCAATGGATGTAATAACCTAATTAGATTATAAAGAAATTAAAAGTAATTTATAATAAAATACTATTTTGCAATGTCCCTGCTCAGGCACAGCAGCATTGGAAGGCAGGGTGATGCACAGGCCAGCTCAGCAGTACAGGTGTGTGATGGATAGCTCAGAGTCTATAGCGTTGGTGTGGATTAATGGTTCTGAAACTACACGGACCCTCAGAGTCACCTGGAAGGCTAATTAAAACAGAGCATGTGTGCATGCTCAGTCCTGTCCACCTCTTTGCGACCGTGTGGACCGTAGCCCACTAGGCTCCTTTGACCATGGGATTCTCCAGGCAAGAATACTGGAGTGGGTTGCCAGACCCTTCTCGAGGGGATCTTCTCACCCCTGGGATCAAATCCGAATCTCTTGCATCTCCTGCTTTGGGAGGTGGGTGGGTTCTTTACCACTAGCGCCATCTGGGAAGCCCAAAACACAGAGCGCTGGGCCTTAACCCAGTGGTTCTGATTCAGCAGCTCTGGGGTGGGCCTGAAAATTCGCATTTCTAATAAGTTCGCAGCTGAGGCTGATGCTGCCGGTCTGGGAAACACATTTGAAGAATCACTGCTATAGATAGTGTGGGTTTTTTTATTTTTCCCCAAGGTATTTGGCAACTGATAAATTTCCTTCAGTGTACAGGCCACCTAGTTGTGTTCCTAGAAAATTGTGCCAAAACTGCAAAAGATGCTCTGTTTCATATTAATGGAGCCGTCATTTCTGGGCTCAGTCGATGACAGATTCTGTACCCATCTGAATGCCCAGCAGATATTTGGAAGTCCTGGCTAATGCAGGACAGTCTCTTGCTGTGGGGCACTGTCCTGCCTGTTGCAGCCTGGCTCCCGCTCGCAGGGTGACAGTGGTGCTTCCTGATCCTTGTGACAGCCCCACCCACCCCGCCCCGAACTTTCCAAATCACACTCTACTGGCAGCGCTTCCTCCACTGAGAACCACTGATCTACAGAATTTGAAGCCAACGCAGACTTCAAATTTGTGATTTCAGGGTCAAGCTCAAGACTTTGTGCCTTTGAGCACACAAATGGCCACCACATGAAATCCAGTCTTCTTGGCCTTTTTTAGATACTGTATCATAGAACAATGAAGCATCAAATTATGAAAAGTATAAAGAAAATGGAATCCATCTATTTTAACAGTCAATTTTTCCATGCAAATGTATGTGAATATATTTATTTACATTTGTATAACGTCTTTATGTTTGGTCTACAAGACCTTTCTTTCAAAAGTTAGACATCATCTCTTAGAAATGAGCCTCGCTTTGGAAACATGTTGGCTTTATGGGAAGATGTCATTCTGATTGCCAACATTTATATTTGTAGGGCCATAACCCTGCCTAATGAAATGCGGGGGATCTGCCTTTTCTTTCTTAGAGGCAGATCCTGGGTGGAGTCCCACCAGATCCTCCTCTGCTTGGTCCCTACGGGCACTCATTTCAGGATGACACTAGGAAGGCCAAGGGCTCAGCCAGTTCCAGTGAAAACTGCTTGCCTCACTCTAACCAGATTTGACTTGTCTCAGAGTAAAATCTTTAACATAAAGTTATATGTGTTTTTAAACTAAAAAATGAAAACAGTAACAACTACCAAAACCTTCTTCTGTCCCGCACCATAATTTTGTCTAATTGGGTCAGTGCATTAATCTGAGAGATCATAATAGACATTAGCTTCTCTGGCACTGAAGTATGAAGTAAACTGATTTTTTGTGTGTTTCCTAAAACAGGTAGATATCACATTTGTGTTGGTTAAATATTGAAAAGTCACTGACATGTCCTTTCAACCGTTTCAGGGTGGATTCATGCTGTGCTCACTTCTCAGGACTGTATGGCTTTTGGGGGGAACTTTCTGCACAACCTTAACATTGGCATGCAGCTCAGGTTTGTGTTATCAGCACTTGAAGGATCTTTTTGTCCTTTCTGGAATAGGACTTAAAAGTTAAAAATAAATAATTTCAGCAACATATTTGATTGTGATCTCATGGAGATAGGCCCCGAGAAATTATTAGAAACTTTTAACAGAAACATTGTCTTAAAATTTTGACAGGAGGACACCTTGATGAATCTAAAACAAAAAGAATCATTTATTCAAGTTGAGACTAAATATCTCCCCACATTTCAGAATTTTATAGAGATGGATAGGCTCTCCTTTGGCTCTTTTTATAGTGAGAGAATTGAACTAAGTCAGATCAGACTCAGGTGTAACATATGGGGCTGGGACAGAACAATTCAAAGTTAGGAAACACCTGTTTTAATTTTGCTGTGGTGAAGGATTACCAACTATTTCCCCTTCTGCATGACAATCTGACTTTTGGGCAAAAACTTCCCCTGGTAGCCTAATAAGAGAAGAATGTTATTAGGCAACATTGCTTATGGTGAAATGATTCCTCATTGATAAACTGCACAAGGACTGGGAGAACTGGAAATACCTGGTAGGGAGCCATGTCTTTGACTTTCCTGACTTGTAAGTTGGCATTGCCCACGGGGAACCCTGGAAGCCATGCATCAGTGGAGTTATTACAAGAGGGTCTGGCTCTTATGGGGCATGAAGCTTTAAGCCAAACTCCCACACTTGCCAAGTGAATCTTGTTTATACCTGAGCTGTCCCTGGGGAAAGACGGCTCCTGGCTGTATGGACTCTTGCAAGGACTCTTGCAGAAAACTCACCCTATGGTTTCTGTCTTCTCACCTTGACCCCTCCCAAGTGTGGTCCTGAGCTGGAATGCTTAGTGGGACCTAAAGAAAACTCGGCTAGTGGATGTTGGAGTGCTGTCCAACACAGAGAGCTGGTTTCTAAACACGTTGTATTTATTACGGTGGAACCCTTGTAAAATTCCTTCCGTTAAAACTAGGCTACAGATCCCTAGGGGTGATCTTTTTGAAGCCCAGTGTAAGTTCTTCAGTATACTGTCAGATCTGATAAGGGCAGACCTGAGTCAGATCTGACTCAGTCCTACCCATGTGTGTGGTGTTGAGCAATGTGTAGGGCCCCATTGGTCTTCTGTGTCATGGGCTGCCTTATTTCAGTTAAGTTGGTTGCCTCCATTTAACTTTGAAATGCTAATGTTGAATTTCTTCAATTTTTATTTATTTAGGTGTTATGAGATGGAAAAAAGACTTAAAACACCAGATCTTTTCAAATTCCCTTTCTTTGAAGCCATATGTTGGTTTGTAGCCAAAAACTTGCTGGAAACCCTAAAAGGTAATCATCTGAACATTTTGTTTCATGTGATGCATGATATTTGTAAATTCACTTAAAGTCACTGATAGGTCCTTTTAAAAATATGATGGCTATTGTCCCTATTTTGTTTTTTAAATGCATGATTTCCCGCTATTCAGAACCTTTTTAACAAATTAGGAGATCTCTAGTCCATAGTTATAAAAATACATGAACTGCTGCATTGGAACCACACAGGTAATACTGAAAAGTGTTCCTTTCCCTGGGACTCTAGTCACCTGCACAGATTATCAGGCACGTAAAAGTGCCTCCCTAGCAATAAACGCAGTTGAAGCCAAGGGACTGTTACTTAATATTTGTTCCCCCCCCCAAAAAAAAAAATTTGTCCCCAAGCATTTGCTTTAAAAAAATTCGAGGGAATAATTCTCTTGTCCTGAGAGAATCAGGTGTGCCTGTGCTGTTATTGTTATGACCATTATGTGGCCAATATAAGACACCTGTTAGCGCAAACCAGCTAGTGTCAGGCTGTGCATCTGTGCCTGAAGAAAAATGGTTTTGAGTGGTGGGTGGGTGGGGGAATATCCCTTTAAAGGTGAAAGCTACATTTGTATGTGGCTTTTCCGATTTTAGTGTTTTATTATTGGTTTAATGATTTTTGAGCAGTCAAGTTGGAGACTCAGTGTCACTTATAACTTTTATCTGTTTTTGCTTTACACTTGTGCCCATGAGAATACAGTCGATCTAGTTTTTGTGTTGTCTTACATTTCTAGTCAGTTTGCAAATAGTGCTACTATTATAATTAACTTCCAGAAGAAGAGATATATACAGGTTAAACAACAAAGTCTATTCTAAACATTGGGGGTGCTCTCATTTAAAAGTTGCACAAGAAGAAAAGGTACAATGAAAAGAAGCAAATCAATGACTCTTTTCCCGGGATAGCGTGCACAGAATTAAATGATAGAACTCATTCATGGTTTCTTTCCTTAAAAGGGGTGAGGGGGGCTCACTGTTTTGGAAGGAACAAGTAGTAACAACCCCATCTCACACCTTGTAGCACTGTGTGGAGGCAGATGTCTTGAGAGTGGTGCTGCTGTATAAGATGGAGGTACTAGTATTTAGTGTAGTTCTGTTTCTTTTTCTTTCTCATCTTGTCAATTGATTGCTTCTTATTTTACTTTTTTCCCCTCTCTATTAACTTGTTTTATATTTGGTGGTTGCTCAAAACCTAAAGTTAATCACTTGGCCACAGAACCTAACTCCTTTCCCCCTTAACTTCATTCCCACAGAACTGAGAGAAGATGGTTTCCAGCCTCAGACTTACCTAGTACAGGGAGTGAAAGCGCTGCATACTGCTTTAAAATTATGGATGAAAAAAGAAGTAAGTAGTTGTCTTTGGTGAAATAACTTAATTTTTACATGGCAAGGTCAGGAAAGTGAAAAGTGTGAAATTGTTAGTCTCTCAGTCAGGTCCAGGACTCTTTGCAACCCCATGGACTGTAACCCCTCCAGGCTCCTCTGTCCATGGAATCCTCCAGGCAAGAGTACTGGATTGGGTATTCATTCCCTTCTCCAGGGGATCTTCCCAACCCAGGGACTTGAACCTGGGTCTGCTGTGCCGCAGGCAAATTCTTTACCATCTGAGCCATCAGGGAAACTGTTGATTTTTATATGGCAAGGTCAGGAAAACAGAGCCCTTATGCTGTTCTGTCAATGAGTGGGAGTGGTAGAAGGAATAGGAATCATGCTTTAACTGAGAAGTACAACCTGTGTTTTATTAGTATATACAGATGTGCTGGGTTTTGTTTATATTTATCAGAATGAAGTACCTAGGTATTTCTTTAATCTTGAAAAGCAAGTAAATTTGAGACCATCTGGGATATTAACTAAGAAATTAACATGTAGATATAGAATAATAATGTATAACTTTGTGCTCACATAGTGTGCTAACCACTGTGTTTAGTCTTTATATGCATAAATGCATTTACTAACTCATTTACTCTTCAGAGCAACTAAATGAGTTTGGGGTGCTGTTGTTGTCCCCATTTTACATATGGAGAAGTTGAGGTTCAGAGTTTAAGTGCTTGCTCAAGACAACTGGTGGAGCTAAGACGAAAGCTCAGTCTCTGTGTTTGCAAAGCCTATGCTGTTATCCTTCTGCTGGTCTTATGTAAGAACAAAGGAAAAGAGAGGTCCGGGTTCGAGCAGGAGCTTTCCATTTTCCCTGAACTGTGGTCTAGTTTGCATGTGAATCCTACCACCTCTAAGAGGTCATCTCAGATCTCTCCATTTGGAATTCATAGGTCCTTTCCTTATACGTCCATAGCATCTCTCTTGTGCCAGTGGACTTAAAAGTAATGTCCGTAAAGTAATGTGTCCATTTCCTATTGCCTACATTTATGAGCTCTTAAAAAACAGGGACTTTCTCATCTTTATTTCCTTCCTGGAACTTTACACAAATGCTTTAATAAGTGATAAATATTTTATCTGATGAAAATACATTTCCGTACTAATTTCTCAAATGTCCACTTGAAATAAAAATCTTGCTCTTAAAAGATGCTTGCTGTGTGCTTGTGCTCAGTCATATCTGACTCTTTGTGACCCCATGGATTGTAGCCCACCAGGCTCCTCTGTCCATGGAATATTCCAGGCAAGAATACTGGACTAGGTTGCCATTTCCTACTCCAGGGGATCTTCCCGACCCAGGGATTAAACCTGCGTCACCTTCATTGACTGGTGGATTCTTTACCACTGAGCCAACTAAAAGATACTGGGAAGGTGTTAGTCTGTCAGTCGAGTCTGACTCTTTGTGACCCCACGGACTGTAGCCTGCCAGGCTCCTCTGTCCATGGGATTGTCCAGGCAACCATACTGGAGTAGATTGCTATTCCCTTCTCTGGGGGATCTTCCCCATCCAGGGATTGAACCTGGGTCTCCTGCATTGCCTGCGGATTCTTTACCCTCTGAGGGTAATAGATTACCCTCCCAATAATTTTATGCTTCCTTTCATTTTTTTTTTTTTATCATTGCTGTATACCTATTAGAGCAGGGGCACTGGAAGCATATAGGAAAATAAAAATCAGCGTCAAAGACGTCATCATCTAAATGACAGTTCAGTTCAGTTCAGTCACTCAGTCATGTCCGACTCTTTGCGACCCCATGAACTGCAGCACGCCAGGCCTCCCTGTCCATCACCAACTCCCGGAGTTTAGCCAAACCCATGTCCATCGAGTTAGTGATGCCATCCAACCATCTCATCCTCTGTCGTCCCCTTCTCCTCCTGCCCCCAATCCTTCCCAGCTTTAGGGTCTTTTCCAATGAGTCAGCTCTTCACATGAGGTGGCCAAAGTATTGGAGTTTCAACTTTAACATCAGTCCTTCCAGTGAACACCCAGGACTGATGTCCTTTAGGATGGATTGATTGGATCCCCTTGCAGTCCAAGGGACTCTCAAGAGTCTTCTCCAACACCACAGTTCAAAAGCATCAATTCTGCAGCGCTCAGCTTTCTTTATAGTCCAACTCTCACATCCATAAATGACCACTGGAAAAACCATAGCCTTGACTAGACGGACTTTTGTTGGCAAAGTAACGTCTCTGCTTTTAAATATGCTATCTAGGTTGGCCATAACCTTCCTTCCAAGGAGTAAGTGTCTTTTAATTTCATGGCTGCAATCACCATCAGCAGTGATTCTGGAGCCCCCAAAAATAAAGTCTGACACTGTTTCCCCATCTATTTCCCATGAAGTGATGGGACCAGATGCCATGATCTTAGTTTTCTGAACGTTGAGCTTTAAGCCAACTTTTTCACTCTCCTCTTTCACCTTCATCAAGAGGCTCTTTAGTTCTTCTTCACTTTCTGCCATAAGGGTGGTGTCATCCGCATATCTGAGGTTATTGATATTTCTCCTGGCAGTCTTGATTCCAGCTTGTGTTTTTTCCAGCCCAGCGTTTCTCATGATGTACTCTGCATATAAGTTAAATAAGCAGGGTGACAATATACAGCCTCGACGTACTCCTTTTCCTATTTGGAACCAGTCTGTTGTTCCATGTCCAGTTCTAACTGTTGCTTCCTGACCTGCATACAGGTTTCTCAAGAGACAGGTCAGATGGTCTGGTATTCCCATCTCTTTCAGAATTTTCCAGTTTATTGTGATCCACACAGTCAAAGGCTTTGGCGTAGTCAATAAAGCAGAAATAGATGTTTTTCTGGAACTCTCTTGCTTTTTCGATGATCCAGTGGATGTTGGCAATTTGATCTCTGGTTCCTCTGCCTTTCCTAAAACCAGCTTGAACATCTGGAAGTTCACGGTTTACGTATTGCTGAAGCCTGGCTTGGAGAATTTTGAGCATTACTTTACTAGCGTGTGAGATGAGTGCAATTGTGCAGTAGTTTGAGCATTCTTTGGCATTGCCTTTCTTTGGGATTGGAACAAAAACTGACCTTTTCCAGTCCTGTGGCCACTGCTGAGTTTTCCAAATTTGCTGGCATATCGAGTGTAGCACTTTCACAGCATCATCTTTCAGGATTTGAAATAGCTCAATTGGAATTCCATCACCTCCACTAGCTTTGTTCATAGTGATGCTTTCTAAGGCCCACTTGACTTCACATTCCAGGATGTCTGGCTCTAGGTGAGTGATCACGCCATCGTGATTATCTGGGTCGTGAAGATCTTTTTTGTACAGTTCTTCTGTGTATTCTTGCCACCTCTTCTTAATATCTTCTGCTTCTGTTAGGTCCATACCATTTCTGTCCTTTATCGAGCCCATCTTTGCATGAAGTGTTCCCTTGGTATCTCTAATTTTCTTGAAGAGATCTCTAGTCTTTCCCAATCTGTTGTTTTCCTCTATTTCTTTGCATTGATTGCTGAGGAAGGCATTCTTATCTCTCCTTGCTATTCTTTGGAACTCTGCATTCAGATGGGAATATCTTTCCTTTTCTCCTTTGCTTTTCGCTTCTCTTCTCTTCCCAGCTATCTTTAAGGCTTCCTCAGACAGCCATTTTGCTTTTTTGCATTTTTTGCATTTCTTTTCCATGGGGATGGTCTTGATCCCTGTCTCCTGTACTATGTCATGAACCTCTGTCCATAGTTCATCAGGCACTCTGTCTATCAGATCTAGTCCCTTAAATCTATTTGTCACTTCCTCTGTATACTCATAAGGGATTTGATTTATGTCATACCTGAATGGTCTAGTGGTTTTCCCCACTTTCCTCAATTTAAGTCTGAATTTGGCAATAAGCAGTTTATGATCTGAGCCACAGTCTGCTCCCCGTCTTGTTTTTGCTGACTGTATAGAGCTTCTCCATCTTTGGCTGCAAAGAATGTAGTCAATCTGATTTCAGTGTTGACCAGCTGGTGATGTCCACGTGAAAAGTCTTCTCTTGTGTTGTTGGAAGAGAGTGTTTGCTATGACCAGTGTGTTCTCTTGGCAAAACTCTATTAGCCTTTGCCCTGCTTCATTCTGTATTCCAAGGCCAAATTTGCCTGTTACGCCAGGTGTTTCCTGACTTCCTACTTTTGCATTCCAGTCCCCTATAATGAAAAGGACATCTTTTTTGGGTGTTAGTTCTAAAAGGTCTTGTAGGTCTTCATAGAACCGTTCAACTTCAGCTTCTTCAGCGTTATTGGTCGGGGCATAGACTTCAATTACTGTGATATTGAATGGTTTGCCTTGGAAACGAACAGAGATCATTCTGTCGTTTTTGAGATTGCATCCTAGTACTGCATTTCGGACTCTCTTGTTGACCATGATGGCTACTCCATTTCTTCTAAGGGATTCCTGCCCACAGTAGTAGATATAATGATCATCTGAGTTAAATTCACCCATTCCAGTCCATCTTAGTTCGCTGATTCCTAGAATGTCAACGTTCACTCTTGCCATCTCCTGTTTGACCACTTCCAATTTGCCTTGATTCATGGACCTAACATTCCAGGTTCCTGTGCAATATTGCCCTTTACAGCATCGGACTTTGCTTCTATCACCAGTCACATCCACAGCTGGGTATCGTTTTTGCTTTGGCTCCGTCCCATCATTCTTTCTGGAGTTATTTCTCCACTGATTTCCAGTAGCATATTGGGCACCTACTGACCTGGGGAGTTCATCTTTCAGTGTCCTATCCTTTTGCCTTTTCATACTGTTCATGGGGTTCTCAAGGCAAGAATACTAAAGTGGTTTGCCATGCTCTTCTCCAGTGGACCACATTGTGTCAGACCTCTCCACCATGACTCATCTGTCTTGGGTGGCCCCACACTGCATGGCTTAGTTTCATTGAGATAGACAAGGCTGTGGTCCATGTGATCAGATTAGCTAGTTTTCTGTAATTTCAGTTTCAGTGTGTCTGCCCTCCGATGCCCTCTCGCAACACCTACCGTCTTACTTGGGTTTCTCTTACCTTGGACTTGGGTATTTCTTCACGGCTGCTCCGGCAAAGTGCAGCCGTTGCTCCTTACCTTGGACAAGGGGTATCTACTCATGACGGCCCCTCCTGACCTTGAATGTGGAGTAACTCCTCTCGGCCCTCCTGTGCCCACGCAGCCGCTGCTCTTTGGGCCTGGGGTAACTCCTCTTGGCCACCTCCCCCGGCCTCGGGCATGGGCTAGCTCCTTTCGCCGCCAACCCCTCCCACACCTCCCCACCCCAGCCCCCGGTCCCCGGCCCCCAGCCCGGCCTAGCTCCTCTCGGCCGCCGCCCCCGGCCCCCGGCCCGGCCTAGCTCCTCTCGGCTGCCGCCGCCGGCCCCCGGCCCCCGTCCCGACCTAACTCCTCTCGGCCACTGCCCCCGGCCCCGGCCGGGCCTAGCTTCTCTCGCCCACGCATCTGTGCGGACCATCGCAGCCGCCTCCCTTCTAAAGGGAAGAACAAGGCAAAAACAGATTACAAAAGTATATCGTATATAACAAGATAAAAACAAAGGGTATCTTGCAAAAACTGTGTAATTCCTTTCTTTCTGAAAGCTTTAGACAAGTTGTTCTCAAGCTTGTGTGTTTATCAAAATTGCCTTTACAAATTTTTAGAAATAACTTTTTTCCCTGAGAGATTTTGGTATAATAGATCTGTAGTAGGATGTGAACCTCTGTCTTTAACAAACTTATGGGTGATTTTGATGCACAGTGAGGACAGAGGAGCCTGGTATGCTGCAGTCAATGGGGTTGAAAAGAGTTGGACACGACTAAGCAGCTGAACAACAACAAAATTCATCAATAATAGATACTGTTAATTCACTACATCTGAAGTACACTTTTAAAAGTGTGATGTTTGTAGTTAATTGTTAACCTTGCTCTAAATTGAGAGGCAGCTTACTATCCTAGTGGTTCAGGATGTGGACTCCAGAGTCAGAGGCTTGGATTCAAGTCTTAGCTGTGCTGCTAATAAAGCTCGAACCTGTGCTTCTATTCCCTCGACAATGAGAGTACTAGTAGAACCTCCGTCTAGTGTTGCTGAAATGATTTATGAGTTAACATTTGTAAAGCACTCAACTGTATCTTGCCTGGCACACTTGCTGTTGTTCAGTCACTCAGTTATTTTTTTGTTGTTATTTAATTTATTGTTGCTCAGCCTGGCACATAGTTCGCACTTAGTGTTACTGTTATTAATACTTTGTTTTAACAAACTATGCTAAAACCAAGGAGAGGATATAAATCGGAAGTAGCAATCAGTATGTTAAGGGCATCTAAAAGGTCAAATGTTCTTAGATTTGTTGTTGTTTAGTTGCTACGTTGTGTTCAGTGCAACCCCATGGACTGTAGCCCACCATGCTCCTCCGTCCATGGGATTTCCCTGGCAAGAAAACTGGAGTGGGTTGCCATTTCATTCTCCAGGGGATCTTCCTGATCCGAGGATTGAACCTGCATCTCCTGCATTGCAGGTGCGTTCTTTACCACTGAGCCACCTGGGAAGCTTGTTCTTAGATAAACAGATTAATATTTGGAATTAGACATAATAAAAATGATAGCAGTTTGCACTTCAGTAGATATGGTAACTTGTCAATTAATTCCTCTTGCTTATTGATGGAATCTTTTTCCTATTTTTCTTTTGAAAAGCGAAAAAAGATTTTATGAACTAGACTTACCATGAGAAGCTAGGATTATTTTAGTGCCTGTGTTTCCCCTTACAAATCCTTTTGTATTATGAATTAAATTTAAGGCTTAATTAGTTTCTTTACTAATTATAGTAGTATTTAGAATTACAGTAGGCTTTGAGGTGTAGAGTTCATATTGAGTAAAATTCACAGTAAGACCAGTCCATGTTTAACTCAAGATAAAAGGATTTCATAAGTAATAAGGATCTCCTTAGAAGATATGAAACTAGCTCCATGAGTTCTGAGACCTGTCTTGTTGGTATTTGACTTTGTCTATAAAATCTAGAGAACCTAAAAATTGATTAGTTTTTACATCTTAAAATGTAAATAACTTTGGTTGTCTTATCTTTATTAATCCAAATACAGCTTGTATCTGAACATGCCTTTGAAATTCCAGACAATGTTCGACCTGGACATCTTATTAAAGAACTTTCTAAAGTAATTCGAGCAATAGAGGTAAGAGTAGAAACTATCATCTAAATGCTTGGTTCCTATCTACTTTGAGAAGCAGTTGGATCTACCACCACACTACAAACATGGGAAAGCCTCTACATTCTTAGAAGAACTAGAATGAGCTGTATCTTGAAAGGAGTCTCAGGGTTTCAAAGCCCTACAGAGAAATCTGGAATGTTGTATCATAATGAAGTAATAAGGATGTAGTCACTGGGTCACTTCAGGTTCTTCAGGTTACCCCAAAAATGAAAAAATACAGAATAAACAAAACTTTCAGATCTCATTCATTTCTGCAATGCAGAGATGAATACATGTTAAGATGTGTAAGATGAGTAAGAACTGGTGAAGGTGGATTGGAAAGAGGGTTGATATGAGTAGGGTGGGGCAAGGAGACCCACTCAACTGAAAATATTATGACAACTGGGTTAGGTATATGCCCTTTGATAAAAGCCCATGAAATCTGACATTAGGTATTTTATTAATTAGAAGATACTCTAGGTGTTAGAGATAGGGAATTTTAATTAAAGTAATTCTTCAGGAAGGTGGTGCTATTAGTGTCTAGCTTGAACTGAAAGGAAATTAGGTGGAGGAATGGACGCTGATAATTTAATGGCTCAGATCAGGGCTGTATTTGGGAAACAAAAAAGAAGTATTAAAATGTTGAGTTTAATATCCTTTGGATATAGTATTTCATATAATTCTCAATATGTTCAGATATAGTAGGAAATTATTTTATGTTTTTGAAGAGCTGAATATAAATGAATTTTTTAAGTCAACAGTCATGTGTTTAATCTTAATATATGTAAATGTGTAAATATATAAATATCATATATAACAACAACAACCAAAACTAAGAATACACTCAATAAGAAAGTGTAGGTCTGTATGAAAAAACTAGAAATCTTTACTAAGAGAAGTAAAACTCTAGTTTAATAAATGGGAGTGTCGTTTCTAAAATAATGTCGATTTCAAATTAGTATTACAAATTGAAAATGGTAAAATATTCCTGGAAGAATAATTGGACAAAAATAGTCACCAAAGTGTTTTGTTTTTTTTTAATTGGAGGGTAGGAAGTACAGAAGGCAGCAAAATGGCCGTAGAAAAATGTACAAAGAAAATATAAAGAGGAATTTCACTAAAGAAGAGATGGAAATGGCCAATTCAATAAAAGTATGAAAAGTATTCTCAATATGTGAAAAAGTATTCAACCACATATTGCCACATAATTTGTGATTTTAAATGATGATTTATCACATTGGCAAAGATAAAATTCTATATTTTTGCTCTGCTGATAGGAAGTATAAATGAGTTTATGATTTCTAACTGGAATATACCTTGACTAAGCATTACTTTAATAAAGTAAATAAGACAGTTCCAGTTAAACTTGATTTATGGCCATACCCGCTTACCGCTATCATCTCTTGGAACCAGAATGATAGTAAAAGAATGAAAACAGTATCTATCCCTAAGTATTAGGTCAATAAATTATGCTGTATCTCTACAGTAGAATATGACACAGCCTTTAAAATGATGTTGAAAATCAAGGAAATATGTTCACAGTATTTTATGTGGGAGAGAGAAGGGGAAAAGATCTCAGCAGAGCTGTTCACGTTTTATCATTTGTTGGGTTTTGTTTATATGATTAAAGGGAATGCTTTTTGTTTTCTAAAATATTTTTATAGATGATTATTTAGTCACTTATGTTTGTGGCCTTATCATAAAAATACCCCAAATTTTGTTCTTAAAGGAGGAAAACGGCAGACCAGTTAAATCTCAGGGAATCCCTTCTGTGTGTCCAGTTTCACGGTCCTCAAGTGAAGCAGCTTCCCCATACCATTCCCGACGAAGGATGCGGAAACTTCGAGACCACAGTGTCCGAACTCCTTCCAACCTCGACATCCTGGAGCTCCACACGAGGGAGGTGCTTAGAAGACTGGAGATGTGTCCCTGGGAAGAGGCAAGCTTCTGTTCCATGGTCACATGAGAGACTCAGTCGTTTCTGAAAGGCCTTCAGAAGGATGATAGAAAGAGAACAGGCTGGCCATTCTTGTTGTCTGATCTTTGCTTAGCACCCTAGGGGTCAGCAGCACTTCTGCTCGTGATGGGGACGTGCTTCGGTGTAGAAGTAGGACAAACAGGTCCCATTGGTTTGCTGACATGTATGTCGAGTGTTCACTGAGTGCTCTTCTAGGCCCTGGGGAAGCGACCAGAGTGGGAAAAACCCAAGCCCCTGCCCTCGTGTAGCTTCCATCCTAGCTCAAGTTGGAAGGATCAAAGTCAGAGACAGGTATTAAAGTCATATACTTTCAGATAAAAAGGTCATAAAGAGAGCAGTAGAATAAAGGGGCTGGGGTGGCTGGCTGCTTCTGCTGAGGAGGTCGGAGAACCTCTCAGGTGGGTGCATTTGACAGACACTTACATAGCAGAAGAAGTCAGGTGGATACACAGACTTGAGGAGGAGTATTGAAGGCAGAGGAAAGTGCAGGCCCTGTAGGCCTTTCCCTGGCCCAGCAGCAGCAGCATGCATCACCGTTAGGCTGGGAGACTGTTAAACTCATTACAGTTTGAGAAATGCTGGCCTAACGGAGTAATGAGCTCAGTGTGGGGCCTTTATAAAACATGCTGCTGACCTTTGGTGAGATCCGTGTCATCCATGATTGTACATCTTAAGGAGAGGACAGTTTAAAATGAGTGAAGATAGCAGTATCTCTGAATTAACATATTTACAGAAGTTATATAGAAATTAAAGCTTCCTTAAATATTTTAAATTTTATATAATTATATTTATACTGTTTTAAGCTTTTGTTGTTCTAAACCTCCTTCAACCCATAGCCGTCTGGGAGAAGATTCAGGTTATTATAAGAAGCTCTATGTATTATTAAAGGAAAATATTAAAGGAAATATTCTTTATGTTTTAAAAACCAGCTATTGTTGTGCCTTTATGTCACTTGGTGGCCTTTGTTCCTGGTGATAGCAGGGTGGTGATCCGTAAATTGCTGAGAGTACCTGGTGGGAAGACTAGAGATTAGGTCAGAGATAGGGGGACCAGAAAGGACCCAGCAGTTAGAGAGAAACAAGGGAAACAGAATTCAAAATACATGAAGGCAGTACTTCTCCAGTTTTTCAGCTTTCTACAAGAGTGAAATGTCTGAATTCACGTGATGCAGATTTTATATTCTGCTTTGTAGAATGTGTTTTACTGTTCCTGGCCCTACAGAAAGATGAACCACATTCATTCTGGTTTTAGGAACCATTTAATTTCCATGCTGCAACACTGCAAATGCCCTAGCCTTGGAGGTTGCCCAGCATTCTTAGGATGCAGAGCAGTGGGGACGGGGGCAGGGGGAGGTGATAGTATACTATCCTGTTCCTTTAGGTATATTTGAGCGTGGAGGTTAAGTAAGTTCTGTTTTTATACTTTAAGGACATCTTGAGCTCAAAACTGAATGGAAAATTCAACAAACATCTCCAGCCATCTTCCACAGTACCTGAATGGAGAGCGAAAGATAACGATCTTCGATTACTGCTGACAAATGGAAGGATAATTAAGTACGTGAAGTAGATCAAAATATCAGAGAGTTTAGTTTTCCGTGAATTCCTTCTGTTCGTTTTATTCCGAGTCCAGACCATTGCACACCTGCCTGAAATATGGGGAAAGTGTCTCAATTCTCAGTTTTCTCCGCAAAGTAAGGAGGGTGTAATACTGTTTGGCTGCACAGTTGCACTATTTTCTGACTTGATTATTTTTCCCTCTATATACAGGGATGAGAGACAACCCTTCACAGATCAGAGTCTTTATACAGCAGATAGTGAAAATGAAGAGGATAAGAGAAGGACAAAAAAGGCAAAAGTGAAGATGGAAGAGAGTTCAGGAATCGAGGGAGTGGAAAATGAAGAGTCTCAAAAACCACTTAACAGTATGTTTGTTTTAATGGTCATTTTAAAGGTCTGTTCATTATTAATGTGTTAATAATATGTCAGGTAACTTGCTAATTTTAAAGTGCTTAAATTAGTAGTAGGATTAAAATTTCTTGTGTCCCTAATACTCTTTTGAGAAATCTGGAGCATTTCTGAGTCATCTCTCCATCAGGGAAATGCTGAATGTGACCTCCCAATGAGGGGTTGCAGCCGGGGAAGGTGGTATTAGTGACAAGAATGTCATCGGCCAGTGACACCCTCATCTAATGACAGTTTTTACAAGAGTCACATAAAAGCTCATGCATTTTATGGGCCTCTACTCCAAATTATGAAGCAGTTGCAAATGTAGTTCAATTTCCAAGATAATTTTAGCTAATATACATAGGGTTTTCAGAATTAGGAGACATATATAACTGACTGATCTGAAGCTATTAGTAACCCAAGTATTATTTTATTCGATTGCATATTGACAAGAAGGTGTCTACTTGGTCATTAATTGGTTACCATCAATGCGATGAATGGTAACACTTCCTCCTCCTTGAGATCTTCCTTGAATGAAGTCTTCATTTTCTCAACTTTTTTCAGGGCCTCCATATACCCTTCTATCTTAAAAAGTAGTTAAACATTTTAGTACTTGATAAGTGAATGTTCTAGATAATGAACATTATTTAATCCATGCCAAACACCTCAGTTCCTGCTAATTCCAGATAAGTTTGTTATGCTGTAGTTGGTGACTCTACATTTGTTCACATGCCAGAGGAGAGGGAGCTGATCAGTGGACTTCATCCAGCAGCTGCTGGCCGAAAGTGCTGTGGGGAAGGAGAGGCAGGGGTGAAGCCTGGTCTATAAGGTTGTTGAATTCACTGTCTACTTGAATGTGTCTTAGGCTCAGGAGAGTTTTTCTGTTTTGTTTTCTGTTGAGACAAATAAAGCACAACAGAAAGTGAAAAGCGTCGTAGCTAATTTTAGTGTTGAGGTTTTTTCTGGGAAAAAATATTAAACAATCAACCCACCCATGCAAGGATTGTAAACCATATTCGATAAATACCGCAGAAGTTTTAAGAATACACTTCAATCTGTATCTTGGTTAATTAGGGAAAAAGTCCTTGGGGGAAGAATGAAATGAAGACTCTGAAAGCAGTGAGAAAGGACAGAGCAGGCACAGTTGAGTTCGACAGGCTTTGGATGGCACTTTGTTCCGATTCTGATGGCTTTTTTTCTCTGATCATTTTCCTTCTCAGGGTTTTTAACAAGTGTGAAATCAGAACTCAGGAATCGATCATCTGAATATTCTGATATTTCTGATTCAGAAGACTCTGGACCTGATTGCACTGCACTGGTATGCCTGGGACCCTGTAACTTAGAGTTATGTGATGGAAAGATGAACACCCACTTCCTTTACGTGGGAGGAAAGTGGATGACAGCTTTCCCAAAGCCTATCTGTTGTGGCACAGAGCCTTCTCTGCAGTGGTAATTACACACACACCCCGTCACGTGACTACTTAAATCTGATCAACAAAGCTTCTGTCTGATTTTGGAAAGGGTAGTGGGAGATACAGCTCTCATGTTTCTCATATTTCCTCACAGGTTATATTTCATTTTGCCTTAAAGAAAGCCTGTACTGTGTGGGTTTTTTTTTAAACTAAGGAATTATGTTACTGCAGTAACTAGAGATTTCCACTTTTTCATATGAAACACAGAAATAATTCCATGATAATTAAGTTCTCACTTTCCCTTTAGATGGATAAAGTGTTTTTGGTTAGTTTGTACAGACGTTTTCCGATTTCTTATATAGATTTCCCTCCATTTAATTATCTCAGAAAAATAATTTTACCACTGAAGAGTCTGAAAGTTCAGGTGATGAAAAGAAACAAGAGATAACATCAAACTTTAAGGAAGAATCTAATGTGATGAGGAGCTTCCTTCAAAAGAGCCAGAAGCCATCTCGAAGCGAAATTCCAGCTAAAAGGTAGCCACGCTGCTGATGCTCTTATCACAGTGCTCTCTAAATGAGAGGGGAGCGCTTGTTATTTCTGTTTGTTTGTTTTGTTTGGGGGCTTTTGTTTTGTGTGTGTGTGTGTTTTGGTTTTAAATTTTACCAAGTATTTCCTTAGAGTAAAAAAGTTCTTGTCTTTTCTGCTGATCTGCCCTTCAGGGAATGTCCTACCTCGACGAGCACAGAGGAAGAAGCTATTCAGGGCATGCTGTCCATGGCAGGGTTGCACTATTCCACGTGTTTACAAAGGCAGATACAAAGCACAGACTGCGGTGGTGGAAGACCCTCTCTCCAGGACCCCAGCAGCTGCCACAGCAGTAACCATGAGGTCAGGCAGTTGTATCGCTGTGATAAGCCAGTGGAAAGTGGTAAGAAACATAAATTGTAAGTCTCTGAAAAATAACGTAGAACCCTCACCTTAATAACCCTGTAATCCTAGCTTGAGGTTAGAGATTATGAACAAGAAATGTTTATTAAACATCTTTAGTTGGAGATAGTGTTAGACATATTGGCAAAAATATATATATAATGTTGACAAATGTTAGATGCAAATAGAATAACTCAAAATGTAAATTAATGGATTAAGAGTTGTGTTCACTGACTGGCAAGACAATATTGTTTCCCTTTTATAAGCTGATCAGAATGGAGGGAATGTTTGTGTCTTAACTGATGTGCTTAGTTTGAACAATCCACTCTTTTTCCTTTTATGGAAGGAAAGGCAAGTTTTCAACTGTTTCTGCTTGAAGGTATTCTCTCCTGCTTGGAAAGGAGGCATTGGGAAAGAGAGAAGACTTGGTGGCGATATCAGTGGTGCCACATAGTGGTTTCTTCTGTCTGCCTTTAGGGAGAAGTTTTGTTTCCCTAAAAATCTGAGGAGGATTAGGGAAAAGATGGTACTACATTAAAACTGAAGTCTACTTAGGAATTATGTTCATTCCCCTCTAGCTGTGTCAACTATGTGCCAGGAGCTTGGCATTCATTTCACTTAATTCTTGAAACGGCATGTTGGGTGTGTGTAATGTAGCTTTAATAGATAAAGGAGAAAAGATTTAGTGGAGTTAACTTGCCCAAACTTACATGGCTACTCAGTGACTGGAATTTGAACCCAAGACTAGATCACGTGATTTCAAAATCTTTGCTTATTGTATAAGAGGAAACTCAGGTTTAAAGAGGTTATGTAACTGGCCTAAAGCTACATGGTAACGAAAGTTCACAAGTTCAAATCTGGATTTTTCTGTCTTTCCACTTACCATTCTGTCTTCCTATAGTCTCTTTGGCCCCTTGAAAAGAAAGCTTCTCTGGAAATGCTGCCAGATTCAGGCAAACATATGCCTTTATTCTGTATGGGAAAATATACTATTTTTAGAGAAACTGTATTGCACTTGGTTTTACATCTACAACAGATGGCCGCAGAATTTGATCTAGGTCCTCTAGCATCTGGCCCAAAACCTGCCGTAGAAAGAAAGACAGTCTTTGAGAGAATTGAAAGAATTAACATGTTAGAGTGCGAGCTGGTGACTGTTTTGTTTTTGAGAGGGAAAGGAATGTGGTGAAAGTAAATGAATAAAGAGTTAGCATGCTCATTTTTTTAATAACATGTCAGCATAAATTTACTTTCAATTTTAAGCAGCAGGCTAACTTTGTTCTGTAAGATCCAGCTTGTGAGAAGATTTTTAATTAAAATTTCTCTTTAGGATATCATGTCAAGACTGAAGATCAAGACTTGAGGAGTTCTTCCTGGATTAAACAATTTGATACAACTTCCAGATTTAATCTTCAGGTATATTCAAGGTTTGAAATATTGAAATAGGATTGCCATTAGCTCTGTTTTTGCTTTTGTTTTTAAAGCTGCAATCAATAATCAACCCCCAGTTCTAGAAAGCTTAACCATTATCATTGAATGTACATTTGAACAGCTGTCCATTTTTAGGGATTCTGATGTACTAACCAATGAAAGGCTTATGGATAGAATGTTATCTGAAAAAAAGCAACTTATTTAAGAAAGCAGTTAAAAACTCCTGGCTGCCAACACCTTTAGGTTGTGTTTGGCTAGAATGAAACATGAAAGGAAAAAAAAAAAAAAAGTACCACAATACTACAAGGATCCTTTTAATCTCTGCTTTTGTTTATCGAGCATTTTTAGATACCAGATTTCTTTGAGAATTTGACGACAGTTACAGGAAAATGTTTTCTTTCCAAAAAAATGTTCTCCATAAATATGACTTGTGCTTATACTTTCTCATGGTTTGTGCCCCACCCTCACCCCAGACCATTTGTTAACTCCAGATTTAGAGTCCCTGCTCCAAGAGAAGACACTTGATGTCTTAGGATTCTCTGTGTATGAATGCTCATACCAAACAAAATGAACCCCCAAAATACCTTTTTAAAAAAAACTTCGCCAGTAGCACCGAAAAAGGAAGGCTGTATGACCTTTTTGCTGCAGACCTTGGAGAATGACAACCAAAGAAAGAAGCAAAATTCTTAGGTGGCACAGTGGAGTCCCCAAGCCTCCCCAACCCCAGCCGCTCTCTGAATAACAGAAATATGGGTGATTTTAATGGTCTTCATTTGGCTTACCTATATTTTCTAAATACTTGTCAATTACTTTTATAACAAGAGAAAGAACCAAGTTATTTTTTAAAGGCAAGTACAAGTTCTTTTAATGGGAGAATATGCTCCACAGACAAAGGTCAGGTAAGAAATTCGTTAACTATTAAGAATTCACTTATTAATGTATGATTTTATAGTGCTGCACTGGTTATGAAATTTGTAACTCAGTAGCATTATAGGATTTAGTATTAAAAGGTAAGCTGTTATTTAAATCTAGCTGTTGCTTTTATAATTGTCTTTGAAAATAAAGAAGTAGAAGACAAATGGTTAGCAAGATCACCTTAGAGAAAATCGAATTTCTGTTTCTTGTAATCTAGAGAGGTATTAGAAAAATGTGTCAAATTGAAAAGCTGTTTCTTCTTGCTCAAGTGTATTTGTAAGACTGTTTTAATGCTTAAGCATATTCACAAGACTGTTTTAAAGCAAGTCTGTGTTTAATGCTGTTTTTAAAACTTACTTGACCATTACAGAATCAGAAATTCACTCTAATACACAACACACAAACACACACTTAAAACTAGTTTCATGAAACATTACATCTACAGTATGCTCTTTTCGAGTTTGTCTTTTCCTTTTCTCTTTTTAATTCTGGTTGGGACCCTCTCTGTTTTGATTTCGAGACCCAGCAATCATTTATCTATCTATCTATCTATAATATTTTCTTCTCAACTTGAAGATGTCTCAACTTAAGTTACGAGGCATCTTCAAAACCTGAATCCTTCAGAGTTACTAGGTTTTGGAATGAGATGACCACCAGGAGGGGTCATTTATGGCTACTTTATGTTAAGAAAACCCAAGTTCAGTAATCTATTTCTTCTCTCTCTGAAATTGTTAATACATTACTTATTTTAAAGAAACCCTAAAAATTTGGCCTTATTTCCTTCTTTCTTAGGATCTAAATAGAGGCCAGAAATGCATCAAAAAGGAAGTTTCATCAGAAATCAGTCAGAAAGTACAAAGTAGGAATTCTGTGGACAGCAGTGGCTCAAGCCTTCAGAATGCAAAGTATACGCAGAGTTCAAGCTTGATATCAGGAGCGTGCCAGCTAAGTAACGGCAGTATAAGCCCAGAAAGGCCTGTTGGTGAAACTTCCTTTTCAGTGCCGCTTCACCCCACAAAGAGACCTGCGTCAAATCCACCACCTATCAGCAACCAGGCAACAAAAGGTAATGTTACACGTGTATAGGTTAAGTTAAATAGACATGTCTCTGCACTCACGTTGCTCACAGGCTGCTGGGTCTGGACACTGCATTGATAGCAGGTGCTCAGATTACTATGGGACAGAGAAGAAGGTATCTCAGTCAACCCTGAGGAGCAGGAGGGGTTTCCTGGAGGGGGAGGTAGATCCTGAAAAGGCTGTAATGGGTTAGCCATGCTGAGGTAGGGGAAGGGACAGTGCAGACAGCACTGAAGGCAAAGGAGATAGCGTGACCCACAGGACAAAGGGGAAAAACAGCACGGGGTGAGGTACGAAACAGTTGCATTGCTGAAGCACAGTTTGAGGCAGGATGGGTGAGAGCTGGTGCTGAAGAGATAGGCAGGGCTCAGAGCAGGAGCGAGTCTTATAAGTCTTAGGAAGGAAGTTGGCCCTTATCTCGTGGGGTGAGCTGGAAGGGTTTTAAGCAGTGGACTTCCAGGCGTGTGACTCGACCCCTTCAGGACAGCTAAAAGCCTTTGCTTGCCGTGTCGCTCTGCTTTAAGTCTTCCAGGTGCTGTCAGCTGTGATTTTCATTGTTACTTACACTGCTGTTGGTGTTCTGTATTTTGTAGGTAAACGTCCAAAAAAAGGAATGGCAACAGCCAAACAACGTCTCGGGAAGATCCTTAAACTGAACAGAAATGGCCACGCACGTTTCTTTGTGTGACGGAGCTGCGGCTGTGGCCACTATTCCCCTTGGAGACCGGTCTTGGGGTGCGGGAGCCTGGAGCTTCCATGCGCCCCACTGAAGCAGTTTGCATGTACAGTAGGGAACACTGCCTGAAGAACAAAATGAACCTGATGCTGCATTTTCACTGTGCCACACCCACTCAGCAATAACCATTTTGGACCTGGTGGGGAGAGGAAGAAGGAGGGTAGAACCTTAAAAAGAGGCCTTGAACTGGAAAGGGTCTCTTGTCAGGGCTTGAATTTCATTTTGTTGTTGGTAGTGTTTTGATTTATTTTCAGTGATAGGGTAAAGAATTATCAGTAATTTATTTAACAGATTTTTTTTTTTTTAAAGTTAACGGCTTTTAAATTCTTTCTTTTTTAAAGCTATTTATTTGGAAGATTTCTGGAGAAATATCTCACTAATTTAGATTTAAGAATGTGAAGGTTTTTAAATTATTTTTGATAGTGTGTGTGTTACACGTGGGGAAGAGCCACGGTAACAGTAACTAGTCTGGACTCTTAAATTTGCTATTCAGGTTAAAGTCTTAAACAGGGATTTGATGCATTAATTATTTTAAATTAAGATGTATATGAAAATCATTTTATTTTATATATTTCATGTGTTTTTTATAAGCTATTAGCTTCGCTTTTGCTAACATCCAAGGTGCATACTGTTATCCAGGTCGATTACCTACGTCCCACCTTCCCTCTGCACTCCCCCTCATTTCGTGACGACACAAGACTCTTCTCTTTGCAGGGAAACACTTTCGTAGCCAGTGTGTAAGAACTACATTCAAGACCCCACATTTCTCATTTCGTTTGATGTTGCAGTTTTCTTCCAAATAGAAAAATAGGCTTCTTGCATTTTCACTTTTGCTGATGATATCTGGGTCCCAAAGAGTACAGCTTTAATATCTTTTCCCTATTTGTGGGAAAAGTATTATAAGTTTGGTTAAATTGTCATGTTTGTAGTTTTCCAAATACATTTGTAACTCCAGAGGGCCTTCTTCATACTGCTGGTGTTGGAGGGCAGGGCCAGCACCTGCTACAGAGGTTATATTTTATGATGCTTTTATTCTGTATACCTAATCTGTTGGAAAATATGAAATATGGTTTGACTTAGAATATTCAAATCTGCATAATAAGCCGTAATATAATAAGACTATACTATATTAAGTTGTATAGAAGCAAGCATGTTGGAGTAGATGAATTGAGTGTGTATGTGTGTGTGTGTGTGTGTTTAGTTTTTTGATTTCTTAACCTTCTAAAGCGTTATTTAAGATGTGGATTTGGAGTAAAATGGGTGCTTTTTGCAGTTTCTTCCATCTGTCCTAACTTAACCAGTGCATAGTGAGGTTAAGTATCCGGTTGAGCTTTAAGGAATCATTTATCTCCTTTGTGCACAATTTTTACTAAATGCCAGTTTTCAGCTGCTTGCGATAGCTTATGTTTTCCTCTCCGCCTGTGACATAAAAACAAGTAATTTCTTGTTTCTTGGGGGATGGGGTGGAGATATTTCCAGTTCTGACAATAGAGCATTTTATAAGTTCCTACAAAAAATACAGGCAAATTGGATAAAATTTATTTTTATGGAAAAGAAATATGGCCATATTATGGATTTGTCTTTTTTTTTTTTTTTTCACTCAGCAAGGTAGCAGGACTTTCCCTTTTGTTTTAAGTATCACTTGAAGAGCTAAGAAAAAAGAAGTCTATACCGTTGTCTTTCATGGTTGCATTCAAATGTGTATTTTCAAAGAGAAATATTTCTTATTCTCTTTCCATTCCAATATTTCATGGAATATATATGATATATCTTATGAATTAGCATTTTTGGTTTAAGTGATGGGACCACTGTCTGGGTCTTATCTGGGTTTCAGGAAGAAGTTTTATGGAAGTACTAAATGTCTATAATAGGCTGACTTAAAATTCGGTCTACACTATGCCAAAACTAGGTAAGAAGTAGGTACAGTCAGTCATTTGGTTGGTCATCAGATCTCAAGATATCAAAAATGTGGGTTTGCGTGATTCTCCCACCTTCCCCACACAATATAGTACTGTGATGTTTTGGTTTTCTGTAGATAAACTAGTTTAGTGTTATACTACACATGTTTTGGTTTTAGTTTAGAAATGAGAATTATAATTTCTTTTTCTAGCTACATTATGATCTGGGTTCTTTTGTTGTCTTTACATTTTTCACAGCTCTAAGTATTTTTAATTACCTGACTTTTTTTTTCTTTAGCCATAAAAATGAAAATAAATTAATTTATTTTTATGAATTAAAATTGTGGCCAGTATCTGCCCTGTGTACTTAGGCCAATAAATACTAATTTTAAGTAGCCAGTATATGGAACTTCTAAGTGAAGGTACTGTGGATTCATTTTTGGCAGTGTTAGCTCATTAACTGGCTAAGTTTTAAAAACTTTCAGTAAGATGAAATAACCACTAAAATAGAATACACGTAAACGTTTTGTGAATTGGCAAAAATTCAGCCACTGAATCCAATGACCTCCATAGTCAAAGCTCTTATAAAATCACTGACTGTGCTGCATCCCTGTATCTCGTGGAAATGACTGAACTTTGAAGTGACTGCTGCCAGCATCTGGACTCAACTGTAATAAGCTTTCGTGTTTCCCTCAGTCTCATTTATAAATAATACCACCCTACAGACACTGCAACTTAGGAAGACAGCAGTGGTGGCATTTAGTTAGTTATAAGCAAATACAAATAATGACCAACAATTATCATTTAACGTGCAATTTTAATTGTGGTAGCAGATAATCATTTTCCTTTATTGATTCAAATAAGTGACTTATGTTAACCTGGGATCCACTGTACTGTAATTCATAATATCACATAATACTAAGCTGTCCAGTATTGATTAATGATGTAAACTCTACAAAGCTGGCAGTTCATAATAGTCCAATATCCTAGAAATACTTTGAACGTAATAAGCATCAGTTGATTTTTAAAGCATACAGAACTGAAAATTCTGACCAAAACCATCTTATAAACTCAGAAAACAAGCTCATCTGTATCACTACTTAAATACTCAGCACTGAATACTGCTCTATTTTTTAATCCAATTATTGCCTTTTTAATGAACTCTACTGTATTTATTCATATGAGATCAGATATTTATCATGCATCTACTATGTGCCCAGCACTACTTAGTACTGTAGGAGTGGGGGGATATAAAGTTGGAGTTGTGGTCTCTGCTCTTGAAGGTATTCTTCTCTAGGAAATAATCAGTATTATTTTCACTTCTAAGTAAACTTAAACAAAAGAGAGCCCATTCATAGAAGAAACAAGACATAACTTTATTAGTTTCAGTGGAGATACACTCTGCAACTATAGAAGTAAAAAAAAAAATTATTTTCAAACCTTAAAAGACATTTCAAATATTAATAATTTAATGTTCATAATCACAGGGGCATGTTATAGCATGAAAGGAGCAGAAGACCTGGGTGTTTGTCCAAGTTCTGCCCTTTATATTTCAGTTGTGTGACCTTGAATAAGTCACTTATTCTTTCTGAGTCTTAGTTTTCTCATTTGTAAATTTGGATCAAAACTCAGTTAAGAAAAACATAGAAAAGTGTTACTTAATCTGTTTACACTTCATACTTGCAGAGAATTTATGATAAATTACAACTGACAACGAATGCACATTTATGTGCATTTTTAAATGAAAACTGCTGTTACTCATAAAATTTGCTTCATATCAAATATATGCCCAGAGCATGCTACCTAAAAAAAACCCTGAAGAATCTCTAACAAGCTGCTGAATTAAACTCAGAATCAGTGCGTGAAGTGAAAGAAAAAGGAACGAGATAGTTTGTAGAGAAGAGTGAGAATGTTTATCCTCAAGTAATCATTAAGATGATTGGATGATTTAAAGTAATTAAAATTAGTTTTGAGTTCTTCTCAAAGAGTACTGCTTCACAGATTCTGTGTACTCTTCAAGGCATAGAATAAGGTAAAATAAATCATGGAATTGGGATGGTTTAGCAACTACTCATGGTAGTAGGGCAGGTAAATAAGGTGGAAGAATAATGGGGGATCAGCAAAGACAGCTCTGAGTTGGCCAACAATGGCTCATTGGGTAGAGAGAGAGAAGCCACTACAATGTAGGAAGGGAGTCTTGACTGGAAGCTTCAGAAGAAAAGATTCTGCTTTTTGCAAGAAATGCTCTCTAGTGATGTCAACTCCCCAAAGAGTTGATGAGTAACTGTATGGCCCAGTATACTGCTGCCGTAGTAGCTATTGCAGTGTATAAGCATTTTATGATTTCATATTAAGAGATGAGGGCTTCATTATAAATTTGAAATTTTTTCAAAAATTCATTTTTCTCATTCGTTATTAAGCTAATTGCTGCCTCCAAAAAGAGACGTTAAAGGTCATCAGTCATTTTCAGATGCCCCAGATTTTCATTTAAAACAATTTGAGAAGGTTGAACATCAGATCTTTAGCTTAAGAAAAGAGACAAATGAAACCCAGAGAGGGCAGTGACCAGCTGGGGGCACAGTGGATACTAGACCAGACCTCTGGTACTTTGCTCCCTACGGCAGCCCCTCTTCTGTGACTCTTCTGTGACACTGCAGCCTCGGCTTATCTGTGGTGGGTGATGTTGATATGCTTCCTAGAAGCCAGGGGGAAAGACAGAGGAAGTGACATACTCACTACATTGCTGTTGAACGTAATGTAATTTAAATGCTGTAGCCTTACTAAACAACCTTCCCTTATTTTTTTATTTTTCAGTGAACGTCATGCCATAAGTCAAATATTTGATACCCCTTACCTAAAAATTTAAGTTAAGGACATTAAGAAGCAAATGCCTGTTTCCAAAGCAATTAGCTTATCATGACTGTGGTTTTATTCTGTTATGGTATTTCTTTTCTTCTTCAGTGGGTAGAGGAAAGTTAATCCTCATTTACCTGCGCTCTGCTCCTTAGAGTCTCCCTCTCACCCTTCCTGTCCTTTTCTAGTGTCCTGAAGCTTTGTCTTAACAAGTGTAATATTGAATTTTTTTTGTTAAAGCCTTTTTGAAACTGTATTTAGTGATTCTTCCAACAAGTTTTATCTGCTCTGCACTATTTCACTAATAAACCTTGGCTACCACGTAGCCCAAGACCTCCAAGTAGTTTACCTATGCAAGACCTGTGACGTTCTGAATTCACTTTTATTTCAGAAGACACCCCTAAGTGGAACTTAATCATAAAGATAAACCTTGCCTCCACCCAGTTTTATTTTGGCCATTTCCTTTTCAAAGTGTCAGCTGTTTTCCCCCAAGATTTTTCACCAAAACAATGATCATAAGTGCTAGAATATATAATAATTTGCAGGAAAAAAATAACCCAGAAATACTCATTTCTTTGGTAGATTTTGGTGGGTAACCATTACCAGCAGCAGGTGTAATATATAATAAGGAGTTGATTCCTTGCCTAGAATCATTTCTTCCCTCTAAGATTCATAGGATTCACCTTTTATTTTTGCAAAGCATACATATAACTTCCACATTATAGTCAGGGACCTGAGGTGTAACTTCCTAAGTGAACCCCAAGGTTATTTTATCTTGCAAAAGAAACCTAAACCAAACTAAGGGCCTTACATTTATGGTTAGACTGAATCAAAAGCTATAACCTCAGTTTTTCCAAAAACAGCTTCTGACTGCAAAGCAAGTCATGCAGTTGTTAGGTATGAAATAGCACTGATCAGGAAATGCACGTGCATCTTGGCAGACCGCGTTTCCTTCCGAAAAGACTTTTCTACTTTTAATATAAATTAAGCCATAACAGTTTCATGCTGTGGAAAGAGGGTGAAAAGGTTCATTTTAAGAGATTATATAATATGAATTTTCACATTTGCTGTGAAATGTCTAACTTCGCCAGTGCTTCAGCAGGTTTGTTTGATTTGGGGGGGCTGGGGGGGTAGGGTAGAGGGTGGTGACAGGGAGGGGTAGTCTTGGTTTTAGGGGGTTAAAATCTGTGAAATTTGAAAAGGGACAGTTGTGGGCTCTGGTATTTACTAGTTTTGTAGTAATGTTTTGCTAGCCTGACTGACTTTCCTGACCTGATTTTCATGCCCATGGTCCCAGGTGACTGGTAGCCTTTCTTGTTCGGGGTGTCTGCAGAGTAGTGTCTTGTTGTGTGGGTAGGCAGTCAGCGTGTGTGCACATGTGTGTCCTTTGAATACAGAAGCACACTGTGGCGGCGGAGTGGGGTGTGGCTGGGAAGTGGGATGCTGAAGCTTTAAGAGCATTTTTTTTTTCCGATTCATAACAGTATTTCCCATCTTTTGCCTGCAGGCAGGGAAAGTGTACAGTATTTATTTTGTTTCTGTTTTAAATTTGTAAGTTTTTAAGTAGTTTACATTGATTATTATAGAGAAGGACAAGTGACTTGTTTAAAGTTGTATTTGGTATTCCTACTTTTCAATTTCTGTATTTTAAAATATTGAAATTAAAATTGTATTACTTCTGTTTTGATTTTGTTTTTTTTAGCACTCGGTGTATTTTTTGCTCCTTTTGTTTGAAAGTATAAATGTTGAAAGTTGTATAAAATGTGTCTTTGAAAGAAAAAAATCTGAATTCTATATCCAATTCTGACTTTCTGTTCCCTTTTTCTGCTTATTGAGTCTTGAGACAATTATTTGAGAATGTGAAAAGCTGTGTCAAACTTAGGCTCCTTTGCGTTCTGAAGGTTTCAGTATGAAAAGTTTGAATGTCTTATTACCTTATTAGATGTGTTGTTGGGGAAGCAGTTGCTGAAATGGAGGAACACAGAGGGGTGACTGGCTGCGCTGTGGTCATGGGTGGGGGTGCTTCTTCATCGTCACTAAAGAGCACACACACACACACCCCTCTGTTAGAGCACCTGCAGTATCACACACACACAGACACACACACCCCTTAGAATGCGTGCACACACACACATACCCCTCTCTTAGAGCACCTGCAGTATCACACACACACAGACACACACACCCCTTAGAATGCGTGCACACACACACACACGCATACCCCCCTCTTAGAGCACCCACAGTATCACACACACACACACACACACCCCTCTCTTAGAGCACCTGCAGTATCTCACACACACACACACACCCCAGAATGCATGCACACACACACACGCACACCCCTCTTAGAGCACCCACAGTATCACACACGCACACCCCCCTCTTAGAGCACCCACAGTATCTCACACACACACACAGACACACACACCCCTTAGAATGTGTGCACACACACACGCACCTCCCTCTTAGAGCACCTGCAGTATCACACACACACACATCTTAGAGCACCCGTGGTATCCCGGACGCTGCTCTACTTACAGGGTGGACAGACAGCAGACCTATTCTCTTTCTCTGGAAGCTTCTGTGGCTGTGAAAGGCGAGGGAGAACACGGCACCTGGGGCCTGGCTGCCTCGTGAAGGTGGGAGTGGAAATGCAGCTTTACTGAGGAGAATGCGGTCCCTCTGGACAAGGTGCTCTGAGGACTCTGAGAGCCAGGCCTGGCGGGATCTGAGGGTGCCGGGAGAGAAGAGCAAGGAGGCAGGAACCGTGCAGGCAGCGCTTCAGGGTGCAGGGCACAAGAGGGGCCTAGGAGCAGGGTGGGAAGTGGGCAGAGAGACCACCTTGGAGGAGGATCCTGGAAACCAAAGCAACAAAAGGGCAGAGGCTTCTGCTCTGCCCCTGCCCAAGAGAGTAGAGGTCCCCAGGGCACACACCCCAACAGCCTTACCAGAGTGTTACCCAAGCCACGTTTACACCACCTCTTTCTACTGACGGGCCTGCTTTCATCCAACTGACGGAAACCCAGATCTGAAGAAAGCTGTTGTTTCAAAAAAAATCTACATACTGTCTATAAGCCTGTGAGGTGTTTACCCTTCCTCCAGTTTGTCTGTTGGGACTGATTATCGTTACCTGCACTCATTAGACTTTGAGCCTGATTTTTGTGTTTCTACCAAGCAGTGAGACTGTGAGATACACCAGTGCAGGATATGGGTGTTGGAGACTGGGGGGAACAAGTGCCACATGGCAGGCAGGGTTCTGAACAGAAGCCCTCATTATCTTTGTTTCATTAAGTACTCACTGTAGGCAAGGCATATTTTCATTTCTTCCTCATAATCACCCAGCAAGCGAGGTGCTGTCCTCCCCACCCTACTGATGGAACTGAGGCCAGAGGGTAAATAACACACCCCTAATGAGTAGAACTGAGATTGGAATTTGAAAGCCCAAATCTAAAAGCCATCTTATTTCTCTTGATTATTTTAAATTATTATATACTTTGAATTATTGAAAAGGAGTAGATGGTCTTTAGGAATGGTTCTGTCCTAAAATTTTCTTTGTAGGCACCTATTTGGGATCAAAAGGAGTAGATGGTCTTTAGGAATGGTTCTGTTCTAAAATTTTCTTCGTAGTCACCCATTTGGGATCCAAGACATATTTTTTTAACAGAAGTTTCCTGTCACTCCACTGAAGTTTTGAGTCTGTACTTTCCCAGGGGCAGTGATAAGTGATTGATCAGACCAGGATGCTTGTGAAGCTTACAAATGGGTGGGCGAGAAATGTTGGGCCACAATAACTTATTGGGCTACAGTTTTGTAATCAGAGGAAAAGTGGGGAGGGGGAGAATAACTTTGTTTTTCTTGAGTAGACTTCATGCTTCCATCATCAGCTCCTCCAGGTTGAGCAGAGGAGTTTTGTCTCTACAAGGCCAAGCTAGGTCCACAAATTGTTTTTTTATGTATGTAGAAAGCATATCCTAGGGATCATTAACTTACTGAGCTCACTGGGCAGTATGTAGGTCTCATGCCACCATTGTTTTATTGTTTTGGGGCATGTCTCATGCTTCTGCTGCATTGTAGCTAACAAGCTTCTTACCATTTTGTTGCTAAGCAAACCTGCTTTCTTGAGTAACCATTAACTTACAGGGGTTTCCCATATTTTTTCTACTTACAATCCCCCAGTGGGAATAACTATTTAATCACCTACTTTGTCCCTTTACTCTGGCCCTATCACTTCTGCTCCCCGAGGTGCAGCCTAGCAGGGCTGGGCTGGGTCAGGATGCTGAATGGGACACAGAGCCAGTCACCAGGGGAAAAACACTCCCTCCACCCCTGTTCTCAGCCATGTCTGTGCTCCATTTCTCACTCTGCAGAGTCCCTTGCTTTGTCTGAACTACCAGCCTGAGTTTAGGGCTGGGAATACATGTGTTGTCTCTCTATCACCAGCACCTCCCCAGAGGTTCAGTTCAGTTCAGTTTAGTCACTCGGTCATGTCCGACTCTTTGCGACCCCATGGACTGCAGCACGCCAGGCCTCCCTGTCCATCACCAACTCCTGGAGTTTACTCAAACTCATGTCCATTGAGTCAGTGATGCCATCCAACCATCTCATCCTCTGTCATCCCCTTCTCCTCCCGCCTTCAGTCTTTCCCAGCATCAGGGTCTTTTCCAATGAGTCATTTTTTCGCATTTCCAGAGTTTAGCATACTAAAAATACATTGAATAAACAGGTGAACAAATATGGATAGTCCTCATTTTCATCATTCCCTCCCCCAATCTCTCCCTCCCTTAGAACCTAAAACTTAAAATTTTATGGTAATGCTTTGCAAACTTTAGTGTATATGTGACTTGATTTGAAATATAGATTATTCTAATGGTTCAGTTCAGTTAAGTCACTCAGTTGTGTCCGACTCTTTGCGGCCCCAAGGACTGCAGCACACCAGGCCTCCCTGTCCATCACCAACTCCCTGAGTTTACCCAAACTCATGTCCATTGAGTTGGTGATGCCATCCAACCATCTCTTCCTCTCTCATCTCCTTCTCCTCCTGCACCCAATCCTTCCCAGCATCAGGGTCTTTTCCAATGAGTCAACTCTTCGCATGAGGTGGCCAAAGTATTGGAGTTTCAGCTTCAACATCAGTCCTTCCAATGAACACCCAGGACTGATCTCCTTTAGGATGGACTGGTTGGATCTCCTTGCAGTCCAAGGGACTCTCAAGAGTCCTCCAACACCACAGTTCAAAAGCATCAATTCTTTGGCACTCAGCTTTCTTTATAGTCCAACTCTCACATCCATACATGACTACTGGAAAAACCATAGACTTGACTAGACAGACCTTTTTTGGCAAAGTAATGTCTCTGCTTTTTAATATGTTATCTAGGTTGGTCATAACTTTCCTTCCAAGGAGTAAGCATCTTTTAATTTCATAGCTGCAGTCACCATCTGCAGTGATTTTGGAGCCCAGAAAAATAAAGTCTGACACTGTTTCCACTGTTTCCCCATCTATTCCCATGAAGTGATGGGACCAGATGCCATGATCTTAGTTTTCTGAATGTTGAACTTTAAGCCAACTTTTTCACTCTCCTCTCTCACTTTCATCAAGAGGCTTTTTAGTTCTTCTTCACTTTCTGCCATAAGGGTGGTATCTGCATATCTGAGGTTATTGATACTTCCCCCAGCAATCTTGATTCCAGCTTGTACTTCATCCAACCCAGCATTTCTCATGATGTACTCTGCATATAAGTTAAATAAGCGTGGTGACAATATACAGCCTTGACATACTCCTTTTCCTATTTGGAACCAGTCTGTTGTTCCATGTCCAGTTCTAAATGTTGTTTCCTGACCTGCATACAGGTTTCTCAAGAGGCAGGTCAGGTGGTCTGGTATTCCCATCTCTTTCAGAATTTTCCAGTTTATTGTGATCCACACAGTCAAAGGCTTTGGCATAGTCAATAAAGCAGAAATAGATGTTTTTCTGGAACTCTCTTGCTTTTTTGATGATCCATCGGATGTTGGCAATTTGATCTCTGGTTCCTCTGCCTTTTCTAAAACCAGCTTGAACATCTGGAAGTTCATGGTTCACGTATTGCTGAAGCCTGGCTTGGAGAATTTTGAGCATTACTTTACTAGCATGTGAGATGTGTGCAACTGTGCGGTAGTTTGAGCATTCTTTGGCATTGCCTTTCTTTGGGATTGGAATGAAAACTGACCTTTTTCAGTCCTGTGGCCACTGCTGAGTTTTCCAGATTTGCTGGCATATTGAGTGCAGCACTTTCACAGCATCATCTTTTAGGATTTGAAATAGCTCAACTGGAATTCCATCACCTCCACTAGCTTTGTTCATAGTGATGCTTCCTAAGGCCCACTTGACTTCACATTTCAGCATGTCTGGCTCTACGTGAGTGATCACACCATCGTGATTATCTGGGTCGTGAAGATTTTTTTTTGTACAGTTGTTCTGTGTATTCTTACCACCTCTTCTTACTATCTTCTGCTTCTGTTAGGTCCATACCATTTCTGTCCTTTATCGAGCCTACCTTTGCATGAAATGTTCCCTTGGTATCTCTAATTTTCTTGAAGAGATCTCTAGTCTTTCCCATTCTGTTGTTTTGCTCTATTTCTTTGCATTGATCGCTGAGGAAGGCTTTCTTATCTCTCCTTGCTATTCTTTGGAACTCTGCATTCAGATGGGAATATCTTTCCTTTTCTCCTTTGCTTTTCACTTCTCTTCTTTTGACAGATTATGAGAGGACTTTTTTTTTTTCTATCAAAAGGAAAGGAAAAGGTGCTTCCTGAAGGTGTTACTGGATTCCACTGAGCAGTATTTTCAGAGTTTTGAGACAGGGCCCTTCATGGGTGCTGCTCCTTCTGCTTTAATTCCAGGGCAGGGTGATGATCAAGGAAGGAATTGCTGTCCTCTCCTCCTCCCCAGAGACCAGCTCTGTGTAACACAGGGTATTGGGAGGGCAGTGTGGTCAAGCCACAAAGTAACAAGGTCTTGTTATAGGGTTGCTCAGACAATGAGACTCCCATGTTGCCTAATACACACTACAGAGGGGTTACATAGTGATTGCTCCTAGAACAAATGAGGTGACTTCAACTTCCCATAAACAGCAGCAGGACATTTCAAAACAGGTTCATTCCCTAGCAAGGATTTAATTCCCTCATAGACAAGTTTTACTAAGTTTCAAGTCACCACTTTCTGCTCACCATCTTCTATCCTCCTAACTCTTTTTACTTTCTATGCCTTCACTATTGTCTATTGTCTTGACTTATTTATCTACTCTGTGTCATGTATTCCCCAGGTTTTCATCCCTGCAATGTTTTTTTTTTCCCCTCGCGGTGGGGGGGGGTTCTAACTTGGATGTCCAATTATTATCTCTTACACTCCCTTCACCTTCGATCTCCTTCCAACCCAGACTGGTTTCCATGATCTATTAAGACAATTTATCCTTTGCAAAAGCCCTCCAAAACTTGCCATGATCTCCATCCACATTGAATTGAAAGGGCAAAACCCAAATCCAAGCTGAACCCAACTTCCCTGCAAATTGGAAGCAACTACTCTAGCCATTGATATGATCCCTGGGTCATATCTTCTCCCTCCCTGGCCCCCACTCTAGCCCCACTTGTAGCTGATAATCCTTCTCCGTGTCCTACTGGGAAAATAGAAGCCTAAATTAGTTTCCTGGGCTGCAATAACAAAGTACTGGGCTTAACACAACAGAAATCTATTCTCCCACAGATCTGGAGGCTAGAAATCTGAAATGAAGACATTGGCAGGGCTGTGCTTCCTTTGAATGCTCCAAAGAATCCTTCCTTGCATCTTCCAAGCCTCTAGTGACTGATGGCAATCTTTAGCATTCCTGGATTTGTACATATCATTATAATCTCTGCCTCCATTGTTATCTTGTAAGCAGATAAGATCGGGGATCCCTGGGGAAAGAAAACCACACATGGCTTCCTTGACAGAAGAGAAGCCATTTTAGGCCTAAGCTATTTTGAGATCTAGTTCCAGCCTCAATGCTTGCCCTTGAACAGGTCTCAGTAATAATGATCTTAAGGGAACAAAAGGACAAACTGTTAATAGGCAAGAGAAGTAACAACAGCAAATATAACAAAGCAGTTGTAAAGACTCCCAGTTCTGTTTCAATGGTAAAGACTAGTAGTCTGAAGCACTTTCTTGAGCTGATTCTGCAGAAGTTAACCACTCCTCAGGTGCTCAACCTGAAGAAGGAAATGGCAACCCACCCGTATTCTTACCTGAGAAATCCCATGCGTAAAAGAGCCTGGTAGGCTACAGTCCATGGGGTTGAAGAGTAGGACACAATTTAAACAACAACAGGTGTTCAACCAACAGATCAACTGGAAACCAAGGCCTGATGCTGTTGACCTTTTCTGAACCTCATGACTGCAATCAACTAAAGCTCGGGCTCTGTCAGTTTACCCCAATTCTATGCTGACTTCTGCTCAAGTCTTTTCATGAATATGCATATACCCTTAGCTTAAACCTTCCCCAATTCTGCTGTTTGGGGAGACACTGCCTTGGGAAAGATCACCAGTGTTCTTACTTGCTGCAGGTAATAAATCCTTCTTTCTCCTGATAGATCTTTGGCTTGGTTGTGTCTTTTGGCTCAACAGCCACCAAGAGGCAAATCAAGCTTTCAGATAACAAAATCACCTTTACTTTTTTTTTTTAAAAAAAAATGTTATTTTATTGTCAAACAGTACTAAAACCACAATTAAAATTTAAAAGTTCATTAAATTCCCTGGTGATTCAGTGGTTAGGACTCAGCACTTTCACTTCCGGTGCCCAGGTTCAATCCCTGTTCAGGGAAGGAAGAACGTGCAAGCCCCATGGAATGGCCAAAAATAAACAAATAAAACTGAATTTAAAATACAATTTTATTAAAAAATACACAATGACAATTTTTTAAACAATTAAAATACAGGAGAAAAATTTCTCCTCATCCCATCCCCTAACTAATTCATTTTCATCTGTCCGTGTTACTATCTACTCTTCATCCATACATTTAATAGATCTTTGGTAGCTTAACAGCACTTAATAGCACTTTGGTAGTAATATTAAAACTAGAATTTTATGTTCATTTTAAGTTAATAGAATACGGTAAGTATTTTTTTTCCCCACAATCTTTCCGCCCTTCCACTTTCTTTCCCACTTTGCTAACATCTCCTACTGCATACTTCTTACAATATCAGTGCCCACAGCCCTGGTCCTGCCTCAGCTTTCTCCGCCCGTTCAAAAATATTCCACCACATTCACACACACACTTGGGATTCGCTTCTTGCTACCGATTTAGACATTTTTATACAGCTTTCTTTTTTCACTTCACAGCACATCATGTATGTCTTTCTAGGTCAACAGGCAGAGATTTAACGCACGCTGGTTAGAGCTGTGTCCCAGTCTGGACAACGATCAACCGCGTTGTTCCCATCACCCTACTTCCTCTACACAAATGCTTCCGTATGTACCTTATCTACCGTTCCTTTTACTTCTAGAAGATTCTCAGAAAGATGGCTGGGTCAAAGATCACGCACATTAAACACTGGAACAACTATTCCGGGATTACTTTCCCAAAGGGCTCTGTCTAACACGTCACATGTCAGTCAGCCACGCCCGTGAGGTGCTCCTGTGCCCCCATGGTCTTTAATATAGTCCATTCAGCTGGCGCGGGGAGAAATGGCTTTTCGTTTGAAAAGAAGGGATTTTCACGTTTAAAACAAGGGATTCACAGCCTGCGCTGAAAAGAAAGTAACACTGAGGCCGGCTTCGCGACTCTGTGTGATTGCTTCCACCTGAGGGGGCCCCAGTGCGTCTTCCCGGTTTCCCTCAGCGTCTAGCGTTTGTCTCGCGCGACGCCGCCTGGCGGTTCGCAAGTGCGCGTCCCAGGCCGCTCCGCCCAGCGCCCGGCGCAAAGGTGCGCGGTCCGCCTGCCGCGCTATTTCCCGACGCCCGGAGTCAAAAGCCGGCTGCGCGCGCTCCCGGGCGGCCCCACCCCCCTCGTTCCGGCCAAGGCGCTACCAGAACGCCAAGCGCGACCCCTAGGCTGGGTCGACTCTCTTCCTGTCAGCACTCTGAGGGGCCTCGTCGCCGAGTCCCCCGGACGCTGAGGAAGCTCCTGCGGGCTTCCGACGGGGCGGGCGCGCATAGCTGAGGGGGCCCGGTGCCGGAAGGCGCCGAGCTTCGCTCAGCTGAGAGCCGGAGGCGTGGCGAGGCCGCCGGGTTCTGTTTTCCCCCTGTCGGGGGGAGCTTTCAGTTTCGTTTTCGGCCGCAGTCTCCTCCCCGTGGGAGCCGCCTGCGCCCCTCCAGTCGCGGGCCCGACGACCATGGCGCCGGCCGCCCTCCTCCGTGAGGTGACCCAGGTGCTGTGCGCGGCCGGGGGCGCCTTGGAGCTGGAGGAGCTACGGCGCCGCGTGCGGCCGAGCGTCGGCGGCGAGGTGCTGGACCGGCTGCTGCGGGAGCGCGCGGGCGCTTCGTGGTGGCGCGGCGGGCGGCCGGGGCGGGCGCGGCGGCCGTCGAGCGCGTGGTGCTGGCCGTGTCGCCGCTGCGGCTGTGCGGGCGCCCACCTGGGCCCGAAGCCGGGCTGCGCGGGGCTGTGCGCGCAGCTGCACCTCTGCAAGTTCTTGTTCTACGGCAAGTGCAAGTTCCTCAGGGACGGGTAAGGCGCCGCGCCGGGAGCCCGACGGCCGGGAGGGCGTCTTCTTCGCTCCCCGTCCTTCGTCAGTTTGGGGGAGACTATGAGGTGGCTGTTCCTTGTCCTGTCCCCCCCCCCTTCCTCCTTTCTCCTCAGCGAACGTTTATTGAGCGCTTTCTGAATATGTGGAACTGGGCGTGGGGCTCCGTGTCGAGCGGTGGCCTGGGAGAGTGACCGAGAGCCCAGCACGGGGAGGGACAGCCTGGGAGTGGCCGAACCGGGGTGGGGGTGGGCCCGCGGGCGGCTCGGCTCTCTCTGCCCCGCCTTAGAAGGAATCTTTTGAAACCTTCTCTTCACCTGCTGACTAGACGCCTGCGGCTTCCGTTGCATTTGGAATACAATGCAGGCTTCTAAACCCTGGCCCCCAGTGCCCCTGAGGGAACGGAACAGGTCCTCGCCGGCCCTCCGTCCTGGGCTCCTCAGGGTGCCCTTCCGGTCCCGGTACAACTCCAATCTGTTCATCGGGTGACCTCTGCTCTCCTGGACCACCTTTCCTAGTTTGGAGTATCCTTCAGGACTCAGGCATCTCTTTCCTTTGGAGCCCTTTTCTTTCTTTTCTATCACGTTCTGTTTACTTTTCTCATAGCGCCCATCATGGCTTCCCCACTGTTTCAGTAGAATGTAAACTCAGGAGAACAGAGACACCTCCGTCTTCGTCCTGGTTGGCCTCTCCCAGCCCTCAGCTCTGTGCTATGCACTTGGCAGGTGCTCAGTGAGATTTGTGGAGTAGATTCATGAGGTAAATGCTAAAGAATTTGGACCTCACCCTGAAGGTAATAGGGGCCCGCCAGGTAGCAGGAGACAGCAGCCATCAGGTGTGCATCGTAGGAAGATAGCTTAGATAGTGGTATGCATGCTCATTTAGAGGAGGATATGATAATTCCGTTTGGAAGCTAGTCCAGTCATCTGGAAGAATTTTAGTTATTTTTTCAGCCTCAACAGGGTAGACCTTATTTCTTGCTCACATCAGGTCTAATTGTGAGATTTAACAGCGTGAAGTATGGACCTTGATCCATATAGTCATTTAGGGACCCAGGCTGGCAGACCTAGACTGTGTCCTCTTCAACCCATGAGTCTTAAGGCCATCTGGGTATCAGGTTCCAAGGAGCAGGCAGAGAAGATGGATAGTAGAGGGCTCGTGGGAGATTTTTATGGGCCAGTTCTGGAATGGTAGCTAGTTTTCTGTCCGTGACCCAAGCACCACAGGATGTCTCTGCCTGGGTGCAGAGGGATTTGGAAAATGTCCCTGAGAAGCAGCTGCCCAGAAATCCTTAGATTTGAGTATTTCAAGACCCAGATAAGGCCTTCCAAGGAACGGATGTATGTGTGAGAAATTTGGGAGAGTTGGTAAGAGGAAGGTGACAGGATTCGCGAGTTGATGACTTATTTTTCTTTATTATTGTTCACTCCGAGATGACTTCTTTCTTACTGTTGACAGAGAGCGGGAGAGGGTTTTGTTTTGAAGAGTGCCCAGAGGGTAGCTATCTAGGTCTGAAACTTGGGAGGATTGACAGGACGCTGAGATGCAGGTTTTGGGAGTTTGGGGGCAGGGTTTACTGTGGCTACAGCAGCAAGGGTGGGTCTGATCTAAGGTGGAAGCTGAGGGTGGAGCCCCAGGGCAATTGAGCCTTCAGGGGCTGGTGGAGAGGCAGCATCTCTGGGTGGAAGGTAGATACAGTAGGTGGTAGATGGAGGGATCTAATGACAGAGATCACTAGTGGGTGTTGTTAATGTCTGTAGTTGGTAAAATAAAGATAGCAGACCTGCTAGCTTTAGATAGGCTAATTCCAAAAATTTGGGTCAGATTTTGTCTTAGAAATCTAGTATTTATTGGTCTGGATGATCCTGAGTTCTCTTTTTTTGTGTGTGTGTCATCTTTGTGGTTTACACAGGACAGTTTCTCGAACCTTCCTTCTTTGACTGTTTCCGGATTACAGAAGGGAGAGTGGGTGTGGTCAGCTGCATGTTCTGTGCTTTCCCTGCAAAGCTATCTGTCTTCCTCAACTGCAGGATCAGCTGTCTCGGACATAGATCGTCACTGCTGCTTTTGTTGGTGACCTCTGGAGAGGTTCCCAGGTCCCTGATTCCATCCTTTGCTTAGGGGACAGTGAGCAAGTGGTCAAGAACCCAGCCCCAAGACAAGCCTGCCTTTTCTCTGCTTTGGCTATGTTCCTTGCCGGCTGAGTGATCTTGGGCAAATTAGTTTTTATCTCAGCCTCAGTTCTCTTATCTCCAAAATGGGATGGTATTACTTAGCCACCTTATAGGCTTGTAGAGGACACGATGAGTTAATTCACAATACATTTAGGCCAACCCTGGTTTGTGGTAAATGCCCTTTTAGTAGCCATCATCATCATTATGATCATTGTAATTATGAAGCCCCTCCGCCTAGAATGGGGCTTCACTGGTGCCTCAGATGGTAAAGAATCTGCCTGCAGTGCAGGAGACCTGGGTTCGATCCCTGGGTCAGGAAAATACCCTGGAGAAAGGAATGGCTACCCACTCCAGTATTCTTGCTTAGAAAATTCCATGGACAGAGGAGCCTGGCAGGCTGCAGTCCATGGGATCACAAAGAGTCAGACACTACTGAGCGACTAACACTTTCACTTTTCTGCCCAGAATGGTCTTTCCTGCTCTCCGTGCCTGGCTCTTCAGCCCTTAGTATCAGGCTCAGATTTTATACCATTCAGGCACCCTCCCTGATTGCTTCCCTACTCCTGTCAGGCTCAGGTGCCGCTCAGTGTGCTGATGGATCCTGAGCACAGCTGACCTTGTGCTTCCCACATTTTAGAGTCATCTAAATGTCTGTGTATCCACTAGAGAGGAGAGGGGTTGGATGACTCCATGGTTTTTGGCCTGTGCAGTGGAAGAGGGAAGTGACCCTTTACTGTGTTGGGGGAGTCCAGGGGAAGTGTGGGTTTGGGGGAGTAGATGAGTGGTTCAGTCTTCTTTTGAGATGCTTATCATAGATATGGCAGTGTCTGAGTCAAGCAAATGTGATTTACCTGACTCTGCTGGGTTCTGTTGACCCAGGCGATCATCTGAAGGCTTATCTTTGGATCTTTGGGGCATGGTGCCAGTTCCTGGTTCACAGTGAGTTTTCAAGAGGCAATTGTTGATCAAAAGAATGGAAGAAGGGAGCAGAAAAAAGGGCTGGGCCTCAGTGGTGTGTTTGTCTGTGTCTGTGTATGTGTATACACACCTGTAATCATAAGCCATCCACACTCATTTATTCAGCCAATGTTAAATGCCACTAAGTGCTCAGTGACTGGCACACTGACTGTTGAGGGAATGACCCTGTAAGTCTCACTAAATACCTGCTGAGAAGTGCTTCCCTGGGCCTAGAACTCACAAGGCACCATCTCTTCCTTTGCAAATGAGCACTATGATTTTTCATGGACATGCAGGTTTTCTCTGATGCTTCTAAACAATGTCAGGAACTATTCCTGAAAAATTATCTTAAAGATTGATGTTACCAGTCGTTTCAGTTTGCTCAGGCTGCCGTAATAAGGTTCCACAGGCTGGGTAGCTTAAGAAACTTATTTTTTCACAGTTCTGGAGGCTAGAAGTCAAAGGTCAAGGTGTCAGCATATTCTGAGGCGTCTCTCCTTGGCTTGTAGATGCCATCTTCTCCTTGTATCTTCACATTGTCTTCTCTCTGTGTCCTGATCCCTCCGCCTTTTTTAATCAAGACACCAGTCAGATTGGTTAGCAGCCACCCCCCCCCCCCCCCGCCCCGCCCCGCCCCGCAGTGACTTCATTTTTAACTTAATCACCTTTTTGAAAGACTCCAAATACAGTCACTTCTAAAGTACTGGGGGTTAAGACTTCAGCATAAGAGTTTGGGGGGAGACATTTCAGCTGTGACCCTAGCCCTGTTTCTTTGCAGGAGGGAATGTAGGAATGGTCACAACTTGATGTCCAATCACAACGTGAGCGTGCTAAAAACACATGGCGTGGACCACCTCAACTACAGTCAGCTCTGCATGCTCCTATTTCAGAACGACCCCTTGTTCTTGCCAGAGGTGAGTGCCAGGAGGGGTGGGCCTGAGGGTAAGTGATGAGGAGGAGGCCAGGAGGTTGGAAGACAGGGAAACACTATGGCAGAAGAGACGCCAGGGGCCCCACAGTGATCACTGAGGTCTGCCTGTCGGGAACCCTGGACTGGATTCCCGGCTCTGCTGGTGTTTAGACCCGTGACCTTGCACCAACCTGGCCACTTCTTGAAGCCTCCTTTCCTTCTGTGTCAGTTGGGCTGGTACTTCCTTTGCAGGGCTTCTGTGAGGTTGAGGAAGCTTGTTTGGCCAATGATTGCAGCCAGTTGTTACACAGAGCTTAGGGGAGTTTGGGATTCCAGCCAGCCCCTCCCTGTCGAGCAGGGCTTAGAAAAATGCAGGTACCACGGGGCTCTGGAGGTCTGTGGGGAAGTTTTCTGACTTGGGTCATTGTGAATTCTCATACTGCACTTCAGACAGAAACCACTTGTTTTGAAGCTCACTGCAGTGGTCGTGGACGAGTCTTGAGTCCTAAGAGAAGTGGACACTAAGATGGGGTTGGAAGTGGGAGAGATTTATTGTGGGGGAGCAGAGGAAGGTGGGGGAGCCTCCATGTGGTGATGGTGCCCTGAAATCTGTGGCAGGAGAGGGGAAGGAAAGGAGACTGTGTTGGAAAGGATCCTGACTGCGCTGTAGGTCCCCAAAAGCTTCTGCCCAGCCAGCACAAAGTTCTGAGCTGAAGTCCCTGTTGGCGACATCTGTGTCTCCCCAGAATGGCCTGCCTCTGTGTGCGGAGGGCAGCAGCCAGGCCAAGTGTTGGCTGTGCTCTGCGGCAGATCTGAGTGGTCATTCTCTGGCCAGCATGGGTTCTGTGGGCTGTTCTGGCCCTGCGTCTTGGATGAGGTGACAGAGATGAGATGGATATATTTTAATGACATTTAATAACAATAAATATTTTAATGAATTATTATTCAGTTGAAACCACTTGAGAAAAATGCCATGGAGCAATGACTGGCACATAATAGATATTAACTGTTTTTCTTTGCCTTTTGAAAATTAGTATCAATTTAATTCAGTTAATCTTTATTGCATATCCACTACAGGTGAGGCACTGGCATTAAGGAGATGAGAAACCCCTTCTGCTCTTCCAGGCGGGGTACAGCTACTGGGTGGGACAAGTTGGTGGTTGATAGCAAGGTGCTGTTGGTTGTCAGTGCTTTAGTGGGATTGTCAGTGCTTTAGTTAGAGTTGGTGCTGTGGTCTCAGGGGCACAGTTTGGGCACCAGGGAAGGAGTCCTGGAGCAGATGGTGGTTGCTCTGGGTGCTGGAGGATGAGTGGAGGATGAAGGTCTGGGAAGAGGGAGGCAGAGAGCCTGCCTGGTCAGGACACAGTGTGTAGGTCAGTACGACCTAGATTTAGGGTGGGAGGAAGAGAGAACTAGGTGGGTGGAGGCTCATCTGCACAGCCTCCTGTGTCACAGGAGGGAGTTGGAGCGAGGTTGTGTTGGGAGGGTAGGCATTAACTTTTTGGAGCGATCACATTGTTAGTGGTGTGAGAAGTGAATCAGCAGGTAGTCCGTCTGGAATGTGCAGTCTGTCTCCTGGGCTGTGTGAGGTGGTTCAGGACACAGTGCTAGCACACGGGTTGTGGCTATAAGCTCAGATCCAGTGCGGCTTTCCTTCAGGACTCCTGCTCTCAGGCTAGTCCCCTCATCATCAGATGACCGTTGAGGAGCCGCCGTCATGAACTGAGCACCCACTGGTTCTAGTCACTTTGTATATTTCTCATTTAATTCTCACAATAGCCCAGCTTTGTAGATGGCATTAGTCCCATTTAGGGGATTAAGAAACAGAATCTCAGAGCTGGTGAGTGGCCTGCTCAAGGTCAGCAGCTTGTAAGTGACAGGATCAAGGTTAGGGCCCAGCTGTAGCTGATCTTTTCCCTGGGGCTTCCATCCCCAGAAGGTGGTCCCTGATGATCTAGGTCTGGGTTCTGCAGCCCTCTGTTTGATATAATGCCTGTGAGTTGAGTGGGTGGGCCCATGGTGGTCTCTGGCTTGGTTCCCAGCTCCAGGAATGTGGAATGTAGAGGAGAAGGCACAGCTGATTGAAGTTCAAGCCCCACCTTACCAATAACCCAGTTAGCAGACACCTGTGCCAGATGTACTAGATAGCTGTGTGACTTAGAGCAAGCCTGTTAACTTCACTGAGCCTCATTTTGAAAGGGCTGTATTTGGCCTTCTTAAAACCCTCAGAGCCTCTTTGACCTTGAATTGGAGAAGAAAAAAGTTGGGAAAAGCTGGGTCCTGGTTTATAGGGAATTGGTGAATCAGTGAGGGGAGCAGTCGGTAGAATGCAGGGATTGTTAGGATGCTCCTGTGTGAGTTACATTAAAATGTTGTCTCATGAAGGGAGCAGCTCTGATCAGCTGGAAGTTTGTTTTTTTTCTAACCAGAGGCTTGCTCTGGGCAGTCTGCTGTCCTCCTGGTTCCCATTTACCAAGGGCATGTGCTAGCAGTTGTCCATCTAGAGTGAGGGATGTTTTCAGAGCTTGTGACCCATGTCACGAGGGGGTCACAGCCTTGGCTAGGTCTCTGGAGGAACATCAATTAACCAGAGACTGCTCAGTAAGGAGGTAGTGTCATGTGAGGCCTTTGTAAGCTTCTGTCTTTTTTCCTTCTTCATTAACAGATCTGCCTTCATTACAACAAAGGAGATGGACCGTACGGCTCTTGTTCCTTTAAAAAGCACTGTATCAAACTCCACGTCTGCCAGTATTTTTCTCAGGGTGAATGCAAGTTTGGCACTGGCTGTAAGAGATCCCATGATTTCTCTAGTTCTGAGAACCTGGAAAAACTGGAGAAGTTGGGCATGAGGCCGGAGCTGGTGGGCAAGCTGCCTTCCATTTACAGAAATGCTCATGACATCAAGAGTAAGAGCTCCGCCTCCATCCGGGTGCCACCTCCGCCCTCGCAGTCACAGGGGACTTCCGGTAAGGTTCTGGGCTGGGGCTGCTGGATTCCAGCTGGCTGCCAAATGGAATGTGTGACTTTGGGCAAGTCTGTGCTGCTCTGAGAAAAAGGGAGTTGGCCACCCCTTTCCAGCCAGTGGGGGCTGTGAAGATGAGTTGAAATCAGAGCTGTGAACAAATAAGACATTCTTAACAAATTCGGGTTGGTGTGGACAGTGGGTGAATTCCCTCTGGGCCTGAGATCTGCATGGAGATGAGCGATGCTACTTCTCCCCAGCTAGTCTTCCCTCTGCCGCCCTGGAGAGCTTGTTTTCCTGTGAAGGGCCCCACAGTTAAGAATGCTGTGCTCTACAATTCTGGGGCCATCCTTTGCATTATGTTTTGTTGAGATTTTTTATTTTAATAAGTGCATGAGGCACATTTTATCTATTTTTTTGAAAGAAGCATATTTTAATTTTGGCTCTCTTTTGACATGAATGGAATTTTTTTTCATCATTGCAAATTTACTTTGTTCAGTGCTCATCTCTAAGTGGTACCTGCTGGGCCACAGTTGGCACTGACTTTTGTTGAATGGTGAACCTGCCAGGATACTTTTTACTTTTATTTTTTGAGGAATGTCATGCTTAGCGACAGGCATATGGGGGAGTTTTGAGTAGAGATTGTTTCTTTAGTAAGCATTTCTTTTTTTATATAAAGCTTGTGACTAGACTGTGTCGGGTCTTAGTTGTGGCACATGGGATCTTCATTGCATCACACGGGATCTTTTGTCACAGAGCACAGACTCTCTAATTTTCTTGGATGGGCTTAGTTGCTCTGCCACACATGGGCTATTAGTTCCCTGACCAGAGATCGAACCCCTGTCCCATGCATTGAAAGGTGGATTCTTAACCACTGGACCACCAGGGAAGTCCCAGTAAGCATTTCTTGAGTACCTGTTAAACAGTGTGGGAAGTGAATACCATGGTCCAGTACCAGGGAAGCTATGATGCCTTGGTGTCCTCTGAGTTTCACATTGTCTGCTGCTGGCTGGCCATCCTGATAATCCATTTTCTCATTCAACAAACTTGAGTCCTTGCCGTGTACTGGACACTGTCCTGGGCCCTGGTTCTACCTTGATGTCTCAGACACATCTCCCCCAACTTGTTAGCTGTTCTGATAATCTAGGATTTTTAATAGACCGCTTCCTAAATTACTAATGCCAGGATGACCAGCAAACTAACTTACCACTCTAAACTTACCTGAGATTTATATTTGCAAGTTGTCCTCACTGTATATTTTCTTTACATTTTCTTCAATTACTTTTGGTTAGTTTCTTTTAACAGTAGGAAGCCTAGAAGCAAACAATTTTGCTTTAATAGATTGTTAAGAGTGTCAGTTGGATTATGGCCTTGTTAGAAAGGCAGGGAAGGATACCTGCCCTTGGAGGGAGAGGGAGGCAACCTCTAAGGCACCACGGGTGTGAGCTTTAAGGTCCAGCCTGTAGATGTCTGAGGGGCCTGCAAAACAAAAAGGGAAGATGAATAACAAAATGACAGGTGATGCTAAATAGGGAGCATTTGCTTAAGAGTTTTATAGGCTTACATCGTGGCAGTTGGGGCATGCCCAAATGTAATTATTAGGTAATGGCTCATTGAAGCACTTCTAGTAAAGGTAGATTTTGAAAGCATGTGCATCCTCCTATTATATTAAAATCTGTGTGTGTGTGTGCATGCTCAGTTACTCAGTTGTATCTGACTCTTTGTGACCCCCATGGACTGGAGCCTGTTAGGCTCCTGTGTCCATGGAATTTTACAGACAAGGATACTGGAGTGGGTTGCCATTTCCTACTCCAGGGGATTTCCCAACCCAGGGATCAAACTGGAGTCTCTTGTGTCTCCTTGCAATGGCACGTGGATTATTTACCATTATGCCAACTGGGAAATTCTTATCATTAACCTAAATTAGGTTTCATTTTGAATTGTAGGCTTTCCATTAATTATTTTTTCTTGATATTGGAACCCAATTCTTATAGTTCATTTGCTTTTGGAATCAAACCTAGTTTATAAAATGCAGCCTTCACTTGCTCTCTGGGGTAATCACAGCCATAGATACAGAAGGAAAATGTGTTGGTTAGTGGTTCCCCACCGCTCCCCACTAAAGTGTCCCAGGTTCCACTGTTGAAAGCTTCTGACTGAGTCAGTCTGAGGGAGAGCTGGGCACTTCTATTTATAAACAGGTCTCCTAGTGAATTGGGTACACACCCAGAGCAGAGAAAAAACTCACCCCCAACCATGATGTCCTGGATTTGGCAGCAGTCATATGGCCTTGGGCTCCTGGATTCCTCCCTAAAAGGCAGAGAGGGTCCACCTATATGTCTGAGGGTGCTTTCATCTAGAACATTATAAGATTTTGTGAGGTTGCCTTGCCTGCTTTTGCCTCATGCAGAGGAATGAACGAATTCTGTTCTCTCTCCTTTGTACCTTGAACTACTTCAGCCCCGTATCAGAAGCACTGGTGACACATCTTTGTGGTCTTTCTTTGTAGAAAGAAGAGACGCAGGTTCTGTGTCCTTAAACACTGCCACCCAAGAGGAGAGTGATGAGATCTGCTTGTTCCATATCTGGAAGAGCTGTAGCTTTCAAGGTGAGTCAGGGGAAACCCCGTCGTCCACTTGCAGGTAGGACAGCTGCTGCCGGTTCCCAGAGCTCTGCTCTCACATCCCTCAAGATCCTCTCCCCGATCCAGAGAGGTTCGGGCATTATTAATTGCAAGCTGGTGGCACTTCAGTGATTTTGTTGGGGAGTTGAGAGTGGTAAGAATTATTGAATACTTGAGTTTCTAAAAATCAAACTGTAGATGAGTTTGGGGGACTGTTCCATGCAGCAAACGAATGTCAGGTGTTGCTCCTTGGTTAGCTTAGTGTGAGGTCACAAACCCACAGAAACACTCGGATGCCCAGTCTAGTTCCCTTCTAGAAGGAGGTTGTAGTCTCAGAGATGCCTCAGAACCTAGGAACACCCTCTTAGGAGGAGACCCCTGTGTGCACTCTTGGGGGATTAGAATTTGTTTAAGTTCGGAGTTTCTCTCAATACTCTTTTTTATCAGATGTAGCAAATGTTGTGTGTGTGTGTGTGTGTGTGTGTGTGAGAGAGAGAGAGAGACTGTATTTTTATTAAATCTTTGTTCTTGCTGCTGTCCTGGGCTTTGACTAAAGAATGATTCCTTCTCAAATTTGGTGAGTGTTCTTAAAAAAAAAAAAACAAACACCCAAACTTCCTGTTTTGTTTTCAGTCTTTAAAAAACTACCCAAGCAATTCATGAATACTTTCATTTTGTAAATGAGTGAAATGGTACAGAGTAAAGCCTGAAGTCTTCCTTTAGCCTTCCAAAGGTAAACACAGGACTGTGGTCATGTTTGTTTTACATAGTTTTCAACAGATGGGAACATGTGATACGCATTATTTAACCTACTTCTTTTAGCTAATGGTGTGTCTTGGTGATTTTTTCTATGTTAGTACATATGTGTATGTCTACCTGGATTTTAAAAACAACTCTGTAGTATTTGATTAGAGTGATTTTCCCTTGAACATTTGAGTGTACATGTATATTACCATGGATAGATTCCTGGAAATGGAATACTAGGTCAGGCAATGTGTGAGATACACACACACACACACACATATATGTGTATGTATATATATGTTTTAAAAAATCAGGATTATTAGATATAATTTATAAAAAATAAAATGCACCCATTTTAGGTATACCCTTTGAGTTTTGGTAAATATGTTTGCCCATATAACTATCACCATAATCTGGATATGAAATAGTTCTCTCATTCCTAAAATTGCTGTTAATGCCCCTATACAGTTGACCCTCACCACCCAGTTTCCTGACCCAAGGCAATCCCTGATCTCTTTTTTGTTGATATGGACTAGATTTGCCTTTTCCAGAATTTTAAATAAATGTAATCTTGTATTCTGTTGCATTGATTACAATTTGTTTATACATTTATACATTGATGAACATTTGGGTTATTTCCAGTTTGGGGCTTTATGAATAAAACCTCTATGTCAGTTTTCATGTACAAGTTTTCATGTGGATATATGTCTTCATCTCTTGGGTAAAGACCTCAAAGTGGAATGTCTGATCATACGATAAACATGTATTTAACATTACAAGTTACTGCCAAACTGTCTTCCAAAGTGGATCCATTTCGCTTTCCCACCAGCAGTGTAGTAGAGTTTTGGTTGCTCTGCATCATTGTCAGCACTTGGTATTGTCAGTCCTGTAAATTTTAGCCATCCTAGTAAATGAGTAGTGATATCCATTGTGACTTTCATTTGTATTTCCCTGATAAGTAATGATGTTTAACATTTATTTTCATGTGCCTTTTGGCTGTTTGCATATCTTCTGTGAAGTATCTGTTTAAATCTTTTGCCTGTTTTGCAGGCAAATAACAGCTTTGTTAAGATATTAAATATATTTCACATAGTATACAATTTATTTAATGGCTTTTAACATAGTCAGATTTGTGCAACCGTCATCACAGTCAATATTAGAACATTTTCATAACCCACAAAGAAACCCATTAGCAGTCACTGCCCCTTCTCCCCTCCCCCAAGCTCCTGGTAGCTACATCTTTACATTATGTCTCCATGGGTTTGCCTGGATATTTCACATAAATGGAATCATACAGTGTATCATCTTTTGTGACTGTTTTGCCCATTTTTTATTGGGTTGTTTGATCGCATTATTGATTTGTAATAGTTTTCAATATTCTTTATTCACATCTTTGTCAGGTGTCAAATTAGCCAGACTTCATTGGTATTACTTTGAAAGATGAATTAAGAATGTACGAAAGACAGTAAGAAATGTCTTCCTCACACTCTCTTTTCCCAGCACCAAGATTCCCTCCAGAAACTGTCCTTATTACTAGTTCCTTGAATATCCTTCCGTAAAGATTTTCTTCAAGCAGAAGTGTATATCTAGTCTTTGTTTGCACAAGGTCACTATGCACACTATTTTGTACCTTTTTTCAAATGATACAGATGTTTGATTTTTTTGGACTGTATCTTCATTTCAAAATTCAAAACAAATCTTTCCTCATACCTTTGTGCCCAGCCACCTAGTCTTCCCCCTCCCATTCCCACGTGTGTATTTAGTGAGAATATATCTAATCCTGTCTTTTCTATTTTTTCACCCAAATAGAGGCATTCCACACCTGTGTATCTTTCTACCTAATAGTATAGATCCTGCAGGTATCAGAGTGTGGAGATTCCTGTTGCACTTCTTTCCTGTCTCCCTTTCCTCTCACAACATTCCTCCATCAGGATGTACCAAAACCTCTGTAGGTAGAGGGGGATGTGAGCAGTGTTCCAGGTGAGCTGCTGGCATTGGCCAAGGTACAGCAGGCAGGAGGTGCTAGGAGGGACAGACCCGGGGAGCACAGGGAAGGCAGTGGGAGCAGTTGGCTGGCAACCACAGACCCAGGCCATGTGTATAATACATTCTAGGAGTTGGGTGTGTTGAGAAGGGGTGAGCATGTGGGTAGCCATGAAGATCAAGGCAGACTGGAACCGCACTGCTGCCCACCTGTGGTAGGACCTATTTGGGTTGGGATGGTTCTAGTAGAGATGAACCTGCCTCCATTTCTGGTGTGATCACTCCCCATCCAAATGTCACATATATGGCAATAATGCATGGACAGACTGCCCCCTGCAGGGATGGAAGCTTTGACCATCTCATGATCAGCTTCTTTACTTTCATGAGATGTAATTCATACATAATGTAACCTACCAACACACAGTTTTAAAATACGAGTTTGATGTGTTTAATATCTTGTTAAAAGGGGAGACATAAAAGGAAAATGTGTATAATAAAATTCAATATCTAAATGCTCAGGTATGACTGCATTAAAAAAGGCTCCCTCACAGATTTCTAAAATGTTGCCAGGTCAGCAGGCAGCACAGTACCCATGGAGAACCACAGGGCTGGGCCGTGCTATTTGCTGCCAATGTGCTTACTTCTTTATATTTTTATTTCAGATAAGTGCAGTAGAGTTCATTTCCATTTGCCGTATCGATGGCAAGTCTTAGATGGAGGCAAGTGGAAGGATTTGCACAAAATGGAGCTTATTGAAGAGGAATATAGCAATCCTGCAAGAGACGGGTATGAAATATGTCACCTGTGTCTGTCTGTGCCTGGGCTTTTGTGTGCAGTATAAGAAGTTTAGACACAGTGGAGTTTAGTTTTGATGGGCTTCAGACACAGACACGCACACATACATGGAGTAAGCAGGCTACCTGGTCTACAAGCAGAGGCTCTGGGCTGGAAATTGAGGGCTGGTGGTCGTGCTGGTGGTTGATGTCTCTGTTCCCTCATCTTCCTCTTTTTTCAGGGAGGAGCTATGGGGAGAATAGTGAGGGAGGGGTACCAAGTAAGTTCAGAATTATTTGATACTGGGATCGATCATGTAAATATATCCTCATTGATTAGTCCAGAAAAGCAAGAAGCAGTCATCTGTCAAATTTTAGCCTTTGCCTGTAAAGTCATGCAACTGAACTCCTGTTTATCATTCAGTCATTTTTATTTTTCTAAGTATGTCCTAGAATTTTCACTTAGAGTAAATGGGGAAGTGTTGAGTAACTTTATTTTCAAATGCTTACCGTATCTTGGATTCCTTGGAACTTATGTTGCCGAGAAGAGAAGTTGAGCCCGTTTTTTGAGTGGGTAAAATAAATTTGTGCTTAGGGTGCAGTTATGTGCAACTTGATGTTGGTAAAGTATGTGAAACAAATGATCCCCCTTTTGGAAGATTAAGTGGCTCATGCAGCCAGCCCTTATCTAAGTCTCCCCCTTCTCTTCCTCTCCTTTTCTGAGGCTTTTTAAGTTAAAATCGATACTTGGTGATGTGCACAGATACTAAGCATATAGGTCAGTGAAGTTTGAGGAAGCTATAACTTGTGCAGCCAGTGCTCTGATCCAGCTGTAGACCATTTTCATCACCCAGAAGCCCCCCTTCCAGCCCTCTTCCAGTCAGTGCCCACGCCGCAAACCACTGCTGTTCCAATGTGTCAGCACAAATAGTCTTGCCTGTCCTTAAACCTGGTCTGAAGGGAGCTGCTCTGGACTGTTCCCATGTGTTCACATGTGCTCCGGCTTCTCTGGGTTAGGTGTTGGGGGTGAGCCTGCTGGGAGCTGGGCTGGTCCCTCCTCAGCTCTGTTGGGGAGTGCCAGGTTGTTTTCCACAGTGACTGTACTGCTTCCCACCCTCATTAGCGGTCTGTAACGACGTGGCTCTCTCACATTTGGTGCAGTCTGATATCCGCGCTTTTCTAGTCTTCAGTGTAAAATGAGGTCTCTGTTTGCATATCCTTGAGTCCTTGTGAGGAAAGGGATCTCTTCTCGTGTTCAGTGGCCACTTGTGCTTTCTCTGCTGTGAAATGTCTGTGTTTTTAGTTTGCCCGTTTTGTTGAGGGGAAAGGTTGTGCTTTTCCTTAGTTTTGGAATTCTTCAAGTGTTGGGGTATTAAGTATATGTTGAAAATAAATGAACTCCTATCAGCTTATGGTATCTGTTAATGAAGTATTTTTCCATCCTCTTCTTTATGGTTTTATACTGTTTTTTTCTTTTCCTGTTTTTTGGAGGGTTTATACTTTTTGTATCATAAGAAATTCTTCCTTATCCTGAGACCATCAAAAAATTGTCCTGGATTTTCTTTAAAAATTCTTAACATTTTAAGGACTGCATTAATCTCTCCTTGCCTATGATGGAGTATGTGTCCAGTTTCATTCTTATGCAGATGAATTTCCAAAGACAACTTTAAAAAATATATTTAATTAAAAATTTAGAGTTTGGGATTGCCATGTACACACTGCTATATTTCAAATAGATAACAAGGACCTACTGTATAGCAGAGGAAACTCTGCTTAATATTCTAAATAATAATCTAAATGGGAAAAGAATTTGACAAACAATAGATAAATGTATATGTGTAACTGAATCACATTGCTATGCACCTGAAACTAAGACAACATTGTTAACCAACTACACTCCAACATGAAAAATTATAAACAAGTAAAGCATTAAAAAATAAATAAAAGGTTAAGGTTAAAAACAAAAAAATATTCAAAAAGGAAATCGCAATGAGGCAAGGACTTCCCTGGCAGTCCAAAGGTTAGGACTTCACCTTCCAGTGCAAGAAGTACAGGTTTGATCTGGTCAGGGAACTAAGATGCCACATGCCTTGTGGCCAAAAAACCAAAACATAAAGCAGAAGCAATATTGTAACAAATTCAGTAAAGACTTTAAAAATAGTCCATGTGAAAAAAAAAACACCAAAATAACCAAACTGGGAAAAGTGAGCCAAAATATACTTGGGATAGATATATATATATATAGAGAGAGAGAGAGAGAGAGAGAGGAGTTTTCAGGTGATTTTTTAAAATACATTTGTAATTCACCTCTATATCTTATGGACAAAAGAACAACACCCCCTGCCAAATGTTAAAACTCTACTCAGCAAAAGAAAAAATTGTGATGAAACAGACATAACATAAAATTTACCTACCATCTTAACCATTTTTAAGTGTAAGTTCAGTGGCATTAAATACATTCATATTGTAGTTCAGCTGTCTTACATTGTTCATTTCCAGAAGTCTGTCAATTTTTAGACCCATCAAAACTGAGTCAGATTTGACAAAATGTTAATACATTTTATAGGTTAATTTCAGACTTAGATGCCAAGTACTACTTTTGTAAGTAGGCCATCTTTTTTGCGCCTGTTTTCTATGCTGTCTGTGTCGGGTGTTGAGTTAGCAAATACACGCGCCTTCTTTTTCTGGCCCTTTCTGCTTCATTAGTCTGTGTGTCTCTTATTACTATTACACTGTCTCATGTAGAAGAGCTTTACAGTAAGTTTGGGCATCTGGTAAGGCAGTTTCCCACCTTGTTTTCATTCAGATTATCTTGCCTCTTGGTCTTTTTCTCTTTAGAAATTTTAAAATCGGCCTGTTGGTTTTCACAAAAAACTCTGTTGTGATTTTTTTTTAACCTGAAATTGCATTGTCTATTACCAGTTTGGGGAGAATTGACATCATAATATAGCAACTCATTTAAATGTTCTTTAATACCTTTTTTTTTTTCTTGTGATGAGAATTTTTTAAGATTCATTCTGTTAGCAACATGCAAATATTGCTATACAGCATCATTTACTATAGTTAATCATACTGTGCTTTGCATCCCTAGTTAAATTTTTTTGTTTATTTTCTCCCTGCTGATGTGTAGAAAGGCAGTAGACTTTTCTACCTTATCTCCTGCAACTTTACTGAAATATCTTTAACTACTGATAATTGAATTATCTGTATAATTCTTGATATACTCTAGATACATGTTTAGAAATTAATATCTGTGAATGACACTCAAAGTTTTTCCTTTTTAATTCTTAAAAATTTTATTTCTTTTGATTGCCTTATTGTGACTAAGACTCCTGTACCATGCTGAACATAAGTGATAGTAACTGGAAGAGTCTTCTTTTTTTTCCTAATTTTAAAAGGAGTAATTTAAAAATGTTTTCCCTTAAGCATAAGTGAATGTTTGGAACCTTTAGCATGGCTAATCAATTCTGATTTTATACCTAATATGCCAGAAGTTTTTCTTTAATTATGTATGGAAATTGAATTTTATTGAGTGCTATTTCTGCATTAATTAAGAGCCTATGTTTTGTTCTGTTTTGCTTGTTAACACAGTGATTTACATTAATTTTCTAATGTTAAGTCCATTTCATTCCCAGGCCTAAGTCATGCCTGTGCATGTGTAGACACACACATACACAACACACACGGTGGTGAATTTGGATTTTCATTATTTGGTTTAAGATTTTTGAATTTATGTTTGAGTAAGATTGGTCTATAATTGTTTCATGTTGTCTTTGCCTGTTTTTTTAAATTGAAGTAGAGTTGATGTACAGTATTATAAACTTACCCATGTACAGTATCATGATGCCTGGTTTTTATATTATGAAATTACTAGCCTCATACAAATGAGATTGGGATGGATATTTTTTCTGTTCTCAAAAGGCCATGTGAAATTAGTTATTTTTTCCCTGAACGATTATGCATCTAAAAGTTTCTAGTCTTGATGTTTAATTATTGGGAAGATTTTAAACTATTGACCCGATTTCTTATAATTATTATAGGACCAGTCAGGTTTTCAGTTTTTCCTTGAGTCAGTTGGTAAGTTGATATTTTTTCTAGGAGTTTGTTCATTTTATTTATTTTAAAACTTACTGTCATAAAGTTACTTGTAATTTCCCTGTTAGTGTCTGTGCCATCTCTAATTTTGTCCCTGTTTACACTTTTAATCTTTTTTTTCTCCCCTCCCTTTTTTCTTCATCAGTATTGCAGAGATTTATTACTCGTATTATTATTTTTTTTCGAGGAACAGACTTTTGTCCTTCTTTGATCCCATAGATTAGATGACCTATCTTCTTTTTTATAGTGGTTTTTAAATTTAAATTCAAATGAATTGCATTGTGGTCAGGCTATATAGTAACAGATTCTTTGAATTTTATTGAGAAAGTTAAAGTTGCTCAGTCATGTTTGACTCTTTGTGACCCATGGACATGGGATTCTCCAGGCCAGAATACTGGAGTGAGGAGCCTATCCCTTCTCCAGGGGATCTTCCCGACCCAGGAATTGAACCGGGGTCTCCTGCACTGCAGGGGGATTCTTTACCAACTGAGCTATCAGGAAAGCTACTACATCGTTAATTTTGGTAAAAGCTCTGTGTATACAAAGTGTTTTGTTTGTGGTGTTAGATGAAGGGTGTTAATTGTGTGGCTCCAATCTTTTGTATCCTTATTGATTTCTTTGTCTGCTTCTTGTATCAGTTAGCCAGAAAGATATGTTGATTCACTATGAATTTGTTGTTTTCTCCTTATAATCCCATCAATTTTTATTTTATATTTTAAAAACTGTTATGAAGTATATAGAAGTGAAAATTTTTATCTTCCTGCTAAATTGAACCTAGTAGTAATATAAAATGAATGCTTTTTATTAATATTTCTAGTAATGCCTTTTTTGCCTTAAGTCTGTTTCATTTGATATTAATCTAACTATGCCTGCTTTCTTTTAGCCACACTTCACTATTTTACTGTCAAGCTCTTTTGTTTATATTTTAGATATATTTCCTGTAAACATCACAAAACTGGATCTTTTTTCAGTTTGACAATCTTTGTCTTTTAATCTTCTTTTTTATAGTGGTTTATTCATTTGTTGGAATTACCTATTTACACATTGTGATTACATTTGAATTTATTTCTACTGTCTGTTTTTGCTATTTGACCTGCTTTTTCTGTTTTTCTTTTCTCTTTTTGGTCTTCTCTTAGATGTTTCCTCGTTTGATTTTTTTCCCCCCTCATCGATTTGGAAGTTATATAGTGACTTTGTTCTTTTAGTGGTTACTCTGGAAAACAGACCCTTTAACTTAATAAACTTTAGCTTACCAACTTAAGCTAATTGATACATTTTATAATTCTCTCCAACAATAAAAGAGTCTGAACACTTGAATTCTCACTAGTTCCATTCAAACTAACTTACCACTGTGTGAATTTGGGCAAATTACTTAGTCTTCTTGTTCCCCAGTTTTTCCTTATGTCAACTATATAAAAATAATAGTTCCTACATTAAAGGATTAATTATTTTGAGAGTTAAAAGAATTAATCTGTGTAAAATGCTCAGAACAATGCCAGGCATATAAAATGTGCTGTATAGCATTGCTTCTATTATTTTCTTAATCCCAGGAGTTAGAAATTAACATCATTTTATATAGTCAGTATTTGTTTAAATTTAGATAGTTATCATTTTGAATTTTTGCACACAATCCTGTGTTCATATGTTTCCTTGTGGATCATTTTCTTTTAAATTCATCTTTTAGAAATTGGTTTAGTGAGTCTAGTGGCAGATGTGTTATTTGTTTGTCTGAAAGTGTTTATTTCATCTTCATTCTTGAAAAACAGTTTTATTGGGTATTTTCTCTCAATTCTTCAAAGATTATTCCATTGTTTTCTGGTTTCCATTGCTTCTATTTAGTAGTTAGTTATCAGAATAAATACATTGTTTGGCCTGGGGCTGGGATGCTGCCGTAACAGATGGCCACAAACTTGGTGTCTTAAGACAGCAAGAATTTATTCTTGTATTTCTGGAGGCTAGCATTCCAAAGTCAGGGTGTCAGCAGGGCTATGCTCTGTCTGTAGACGCCAGGGGAAGATCCTTCTGCCTCTTCCTAGCGCCTGGTGGTTGTTGGCAGTCCTTCGTGTTCCTTGGCATTCCTTGGTTTATAGCTGCATTACTCTAATCTCTTTCTTTGTTGTCTCATGGCTTTCTCCTATGTGTCTTTGTGTCCAAATTTCTCTTTTTATAAGGGCACCAAGTCATTGGATTAGGGCTCACCCTAATTGAGTATGACCTCATCTTAATTATATCTGAGAAGACCTTATTTCCTAGTGAGGTAACATTTCAGCTGCCACAAGTGAGGATACAGTTCAACACATTACAGTATGTAATCTGTTTTTTTGTCACTGACTAAACATACAGTCAGCCTCTGGTGCTACAGTTTCACTAAGATCTGTCTATGTGTGGATTTATTTTTATTTAATCTATTTATAATCCATTCTTTTTAAGTAGGAGGTTTCATGTTTATCAGTTCTGAAAGTTCCTCAAAAATATTGCTTCTCTGAACTTCTAATTAGACGTATATTAAGATCTTCTTACTCTGTTTTTTATGTCTTTTGACTTCTCTCTCATGTCATCCTTTGTGCTGTATGCAGGGGAATTTCTTCACTTAGTTACGTAGTTCGCCAGTTCAGCCTTGTCTGAGATGCAGTGTCTCCTATCGACTGTGATTTTAAAATTATAATTATTTATGTCTAAAGATTGTTTATTTCTTCAAATTTTATCTGCTTAATTCTTATAGTTTCTTAATCCTTACTCATACTTTTGATACTCTATTAACTTTAAAAAACTTTATTCATCTTGTGTATTTATATGCAACAACTCTTAATATTTGTTTTCTTTAGTGGACTGTTTTTGCTGGATTTTGTTTATGGTGTCTTATTTCTGGTTTATTTGATTATAAGCTCATGTTTGCTGAAACTTTACCTGTAGAAATTTTAAAAAGTTTAAACGTTTTATTATGTATTGGGGTGTAGCTGACTAACAATGTTGTTGTAGTTTCAGGTGAACAGCAAAGGGACTCAGCCATATATATACACACACATGTATCCATTCTCCCCCAAAGCCACCTCCCATCCAGACTGGCACATAACATTGAGTAGAGTTCCGTGTGCTATGCAGTAGGTCCTTGCTGGTTATCCATTTTAAACAGCATTGTGTCCATGACCTTCCCAATGTCTCTAACTGTCCCTTTCCTCCAGCAACCATAAATTAGATTTCTAAGTCTGTGAGTCTTTTTCTGTTCTTTAAGTTCATTTGTGTCATTTCTTTTTAGATACCACATATAAGGGATGTTTCTCCTGTCTGACTGACTTCACTCAGTATGACACTTTCTGGGTCTATCCACCCAGAGAGTATGAGTCCATCCACCCAGAATAATGTCATGTTGCAAATGGCATTATTTCTTTTTAATGGCTGAGTAATATTCACACACACACATATATATATATATATATATATGCACCATATCTTCTTTATCCATTCCTCTGTCGATGGACATTTAGGTTGCTTCCATGTCTTGGCTGTTGTAAACAGTGATGCAATGAATATTGGGGTTCATGTATCCTTTCGGATCATGTTTTTCGCCAGATACATGCTCAGGAGTGGGATTGCAGGATCATATAGTAGCTCTATTTTTAGTTTTTTAAGGAACCTCCATCCTATTCTCCATAGTGGCTATTCCAGTTTAAATTCCCACCAACAGTGTCGGAGAGTTCCCTTCTCTCTATATCCTCTTCAGCATTATAGAAATTCTTTTGAGGCCTGAGTTGAAGGTGATTCCTTCCAGAGAGGATTTGTGTTTGCTTCTCTAGGAACTGCCACTGTGGGTCTCTAAATTTAATTCTCACAAAAGAAGTGTGGATCAACTTAACTTCCTGAGGCGTGAGCAGTTTATGATGTCTCAGTGGAAGTTTTCTTCCTTTCCTTCCAAAGCCAACTCTGACATAGGCAAATTTCCTTGCTGACTTCCTTTGCAAAGCAGATTCCCTTCCCAGCTCCCTTCACTAAAGGTGTGTACTCTTTTAGAGTCATGGTTTTATGCTGAAATATCTCTTTGGAGATTTAACCCTTGACCATATTCAAATCCTACATTTGTTTCCTGTTTCCTCATTGCCCTAAAAATAGGGCTGTTTGTCATTGCTTGCACCGACATTGCCTTTGGACAGCCACTGGCTTTAGTTCTCACTCACCTCTCTGGTTGCAGAACTTCCCTTTGCTCTTGGGGCAGTACAGCATTTGGAAAGTGAGTAGATCCTGGTGGTTCAGAGTGCAGGCTGTCCTGCCAAACTGCTTAACTTAAACCCCAGCTCTGCCATCTATTAGCTGTTTAACTTTGAACAGGTTTCTGAACCTCCCTGGGCTTCTATTTTCACATCTGTGAAAACAGGGGTAAGTCACAGCTTTGGTACTATGAAGACTTAATCCCTTAAAATGTATGAAGTACTTAGTACGGGGACTGGCCCAGCCCACATGCATTCAGTGTATATTAACTATTTTTGGCTTCTGAGGATTTTTGTTTCTTGTCAGCTCAGTAATGCATTTTTTAAAAAGCTGTTTTACCTAGCATTTTTGTGAAGTGAAAGGAATGTCATGATAACAGGTTCTCCATAGTGTGTGTGTGTGTTTGCACGCTTAGTTGCTCAGTTGTGTCTGACTCTTTGCAACCCCATGGATGGTAGCCTGCCAGCCTCCTCTGTCCATGGCATTTCCCAGGCAATCATACTGGAGTGGGTTGCCATTTTCTCCTCCAGGGGCTCTTTTCCATAGTATTGTGATTTTATTATTTTCACACAGCAAAATAGATCTTAAAGCAAGTCCCCTCCCACCCTGACACATTGTTTTAAATGTGCATGTCCCATGTATGTTCACATCTTTCAGCTGAGTGACTCGGAGACCATAAGGGAAGCTGAGGGGCCCACGTTCATGTGGCTGGTGGACTTTCAGTTTACTTCTTGTGTTCTTTTGCAGGGTCACGTGCACCGAGACATCCAATAGCTTTCTCATTGGTTTTCTGAACTTTGACACCATGAAGTTTGGTGCCACCCGGGCTCGCCGTCTCTCCACAGCCTCCTCAGTCACCAAACCTCCACACTTCATCCTCACCACCAACTGGGTTTGGTACTGGTCTGATGAGTTTGGCTCTTGGCAGGAATATGGAAGACAAGTAAGTGTCACGGAAAGAGGGTGAGTGTTTCTTCCTGTGGGTCCGTGATGGAGGAGCCTTTCGAAACATGGGCGCAAGGACTGCTCCAGGGAGCCCTTGACAAAGCCAAAGATCCCCAGGTCCCCTTATGACTCGCTTGCTTTAGGGGAATTATGGCAGAACTGGATAATTTAGAGTTCATTTGTATGAGGTCCCATCTTTGAACAATTAGCTATCTGTTAGTTCATAAAGACTGAGTAACTTTGGTTGTAGTGATATCATAGTTTGTTAAATGGAGGTATAAAAATGTCTCTCTTACTGTTGAACAGGTAACTTCAGAGCGAGTGCCTGGGTGTGCAGGAGTGTTCGTGTAGCTGTGGAATAAAGCTTAAGGCTTTTCAAAGCTGGCTTTCTGCTTTATCTGTGGTAGTCACTTAACAAAAGGTGGACAAGTATATGAAATTAACTTGTTTCAGCTATTGATTTGGTATCTGGGTCAAGTAACTGCTGCTGTCAACTATTCAGAGATGTTCATAGGTGAATCAAGATTAGAAGGAGCCTCCCCTCCCCGCCGCTGCCCCGGTTACCTGTAGAGATACATGTGTAGGGAGGTCACCATTTCTATAGTGACAGCTTCTCCCAAATGACAGTTGGGATATGTGGTCTGATAGACATTTGTATTTTTCTGGGTTGTGAGAGGCTATATTAAAGCTTTAGTTTCATGCTCTTGACTGCATTTGGAATGTCTTTTTCTCTGGGAACTCTGTAATGTGAGCTTCGTGGGAGCTTTTGCCACTGATGTGCCCCCAGGCTGAGGACAGTTGCACGAAGCAGGTCCTCAGGAGAAAGACATTGGCCAGTTGAAACACAGAGGTGTTGCCACCCTGTACCCGCTGGCCAGGTGGATGTGGGCACTCTCAGCAGATGACTTGCACCCTCCTCCTTCTCTCTTCCCTCTTCTTCCAGTGCCAGCCTTCCTGCATCACTGCTCCATCCGTCTTCTGCCCCACCTGTCTCCCCCCGAGCATCCTGGGATTTCTTCCGTCTTCCCTGGATTTGTTCAGGGAGGCTCTCTAGTGTGGCTCTGGGTTTGGTCAGGAGTGGGGGGGAGAGGCCGAAACAATGGACAGAAGAGGCTGCGGTGCTCAGGCCCTCAGTGAAATAGCGTTTGCGAGTTCACTTTCACTTGAAGAGTTGTATCATCTGTTGCAAGTAATTGAACTCCCTCTCTTCCATTGCTCCCATCACGGTTATCCAGGTTAGTTGGGCCCATGTGGGCTGTCTTCCATTTTCCTGAGCAGCTTACAGCAGGCAGTCCTATTGGCTCCTATTCTGTGCCTCTCTCTCCTACCACAGCCCCACCCCCAGCTCCTCTCATCTGCCTCCCCCAGGACACGGACACCCACTATGGGCTTGTCTGCAGGGAGTGTGAATGGCCCCCAGTGTCTGTCTGCTTGCCTTCACCATGTATCTGTCTGGCTTTCCCTTCACAGGGCATGGATCACCCTGTGACCAGCATCACCAGCAGTGATTTGGAGAAGGCCTACCTGGCGTACTGTGCTCCGGGGTCTAACCCCCAGGCAGCCACCCTGAGGTTCCAGGCAGGAAAGCACACATATGAGTTAGACTTCAAAGGTACTTCCTGGGGTTCCCCGGTGGCCTAGTGATTAGGATTCTGGGCTTTCACTGCTTGGCCTGTATTCAGTCCCTGGTCAGGAAACTGAGATCCACAAGCTGTGCGGCATGGCCAGGGTGAGGTTAGGGGAAGGTATTTCCTGATCCACCGCACTCACCCAGTAGGGCCTGATCATCTGCTGGCTCTGCCTTTTCCATCTTAACCCTGGAGAAACTCCGCACACACATTGAGGGCCAGGAAAGAGAAGGATGCAGTGGTCCCTGCTCTGAAGTGCTGCAGATCTACAAGAGGGGATAGACCTGTCAACAGATGAGCCAGCCAGCAGGATGCAGGGGGAGCTACCTGGGGGAGATAGATGATGGGAACCCCAAGTGTGGAGGGACAAGTAGCATCAGCCTGTGGGCAATGGTGGTGTAGGCAGCACTGTAGCAGTGTCCTGTAGGCCATGTGCAAGTTCCTGTGTCTGAGGATTAACTTTAGTCGCTGACGTGTCACAGTGGTTCTGTGCAGCTCCGCCTCCTGCTCCCAGCTGCAGAGTCCATGTCAGCGTTTCTGTAGGTGCCTTCAGCACTTGTGGCTGGCTGGAAACACATGGTAGACACACACATCAGCTAAAAATTGCTGTGAAGCAGATTATCAGGTGCTCTGCTTATGGTAGCCTGAGTCTGGGCCTTAATGGCTTGTTCTGGTTGCCTTGACAGACAAGCAGACCAAACACCCTTTGGTAAGGTCTTCCAGTGACTTATTTGTGAGGTGTGTATTTTTTACTTTGGTTTCAGTTCTTGTGGCTTCTTTCAAGCCATTTTCACATGGATGTATCAGTTCATCCATGTTCAAGTCAGTTTTGCCTTTAAATTCACATTTTAATCTCTGAATCCTTATGAGTTTTCAGCATTTTTTTTTTAAGGAAATTAAGTGGACCTCCCTTTAAGCACTGTTTATTGTTGACTTTTGTGGACCATCTGTTTGGAGGGCAGCAAACTGTCTTTGGTGAATTATCCTAAGTCCACTCTATCTGCCTGCTTTTATCCGGTTAGTTTTGCTTGTGGTTTTGTAGTACTTGTAATTTTGCTGAAGGTAGAATGCTGCTCCCTCGATGTGCCTGTGCAAAGAGCCTAGAAGTTTCTTCTACTCTACGGTGAGAACTGCTTACAGCCTTCAGTATCTGCTGGGAAACATCAATCGTGTGAGGTGGTTTTACAACCCACAGTCTGATAAACACAAGTGCACTCAGGGGATCGTGAGAAATCTGTGGAATAATAAGTTGGGACTGGGCTGAAGATCAAGTCTATACAACTAGCACCCATCAGACTGCTGCTGACCACAGTTTGAAATATTTCTTTAAAGTATCTGAACAATATCAAAACAAATCAACCAGAAATGTCAGATGCAGCCTCTCAATACAGGCAGCTCCCCCAGGGGACAGAATAGTCAAGATGCAGGGAGGGGGAGAGCACACACCGAATTTACTCAAACTCAAGAAAAGCATATTTCCTGCAGACTGCCCCTGGCTCATGTGGTGGGCAGAACTCTTGGGTCTGTGTGTTGGTGGTGACAGTGGCCACAGAAGTTTGAGGTGAGGTGACTTCTCCCTCCATAACCTCACTGCTCGGCAGAGTGAAAGCAAGTCTCAGCCGGCAGTCTGCCACTCAGGTTTATTAACTAAATGTTTATTAGGAAGCAAGTTCGTTTCAAAAACACACACAGCAGGCCAAATGACTCGTTCTGTAGCATCAGGGAAGACTTTGACTCTGTCTTTTCAGGGACTCCTGTCAGAACAGTCACTGAAGGCAAATGCCAAGGCTCCAGAGGCAGAATTTTGATGTCTGTTAGCTGGTATTGGTTGGCAGAATCCCCATGGTCAGGGCTTGTTTAGGACTTCGCCTAGTGTATCCTCTTTAATGGTAAATTAGGGAGATGGCCTCATGTTTTACTCTGTTCAAGGGACGTAGGGAACGGGTCTCACAAATACTTAGCCCATTCACGTATCTCTAACACCTTTTAATTTCACCTATAAAAGCTCATTTAAGAGTCATTGCAGTGCTAGTCAACAGACCAGTGAAAAACTGTTTAAGGTAATTAGCGGAGTATTGGTGAGAGGCTGAGTGATGGGTAACTGAAGGGGTTGTGGTAGCCATGTCTGGAGTATGGTCTCCGGATCAGAATGTGGGGGACTGCCCGGGAGTGCCCATTCTTGACTACCTGAACTCTGGCATGAGGGACACATGCCTAGGTAATCACACGGTGTATGCTCAAATGCAGTAGGGTAAATTAGTTTTCCAAGTCAAATAAATTGTTTAAGTGCAGAAAGTAAGACTTGACAGAGATTTCCTCGCGGTTGGGACACGTAATCTATAGGTATCATGACTTTTCAGCCTGACAGATAGGTTCCCCTCTCTGCCCTCAGGATGAATATAAGAATATTGGGGGTTGGCATAGGGTAAGAATTTCATCTATTAAAGAAAATACAGGTTTTAAAAGGTTGAGAAATATTGCTGTTGAGTAAGTTTAGTTAAACTAAGAAAAAAAAGTCACAAGAGTAAAATTATTATATTAACTCTAAATCCCACTGGCTCAAGATGTGGTAATTTGGTCTCAGGCTGGGCTGAAGCTTTTTTATATCCAAGCTGGGAAAAATTGCTGAGCAAAATAATGGTTTAAACAAGATTGGAAGGAACAGTTTAAAAGCACTCATGTATAATTGATATGTCAATTACTAATCATTCATCTATTCATTAAATCCAGTCTCCTACAGATCCTATTATGAATATTTGAAATGTGTAAAACTGCCTTATTTTTAACAGACTGATTGTGGGCTTTAGCATTTGGATTAGCTTTACAACCTGTTTAATTTGTGTTTATAAAACATTGCCGTCTTACATGTATATTTGTGTTTTTCCCCCCCCCCCCCAGCCTTCATTCAGAAAAACGTGATCTATGGCACAGTTAGAAAGGTTTGCCGGAGACCCAAATATGTGTCTCCCCAAGATGTGAAGATGAAGCAAACCTGGTAGGTGGCATTTGGGGAATTTGTTGTGTAATATGTGTATCAGCTGATAGGTGCTCAACTGCAGGTACTAAAAACCTAGTCAGACTGGCTGTAGCATCAAGAGGGTTAGTTGGCTTGCAAACTTATGCTCTGGCACTCTGTCTCTATGTCCTATGCCTTGCCCTCCTCTGAGTATATTTGTACTTCCCTTCACTTAATACTGGGCTTACCTTGTGGTTCAGCTTGTAAAGAGTCTGCCTGCAATGTGGGAGACCTGGGTTCGATCCCTGGGTTGGGAATATCCCCAGAGAAGGGAAAGGCTTCCCACTCCAATATTCTGGCCCGGAGAATTGCATGGACTGTATAGTCCATGGGGTCGCAAAGAGTCGGACATGACTGAGCCACTTTACTTCTCACTTAATACCAAAGTGCTACTGTTTATATGAGTGATCTGTAAGAAGGTTGAGGCTTCATGAAATGGAAAAATCTGTATATTTACCACACTTCAAGTAAAAATGTATTATAAAGGTATAATATTTAACAAAGTTATAAAAAGGTAAATGCTTGATGTGTAATTGTTTTAATGATGATAGAGGTACAATTAACAAAGCATTAAAAGATAAGCCAAACACAACAGAAAGGAAAAGTTACCCCCCAAATCAGTTATTAGATGTTTTATCTTTAAGATTGCCAGTGGTGTTACTGTAACATGAAGGTATTCTTGTGCAGATTTTTCCAGAAACCAGAAAGTTCTTTCTTAGTTTAAAGTTAACTTAGAGAATGTGAAGAAATAATAATAATCTAACTCTGACAATTTTCTGGCTCCATTTTCAAGTGATTGTATCTTTTGCTTTATAACTTGGAGGATATCTTTTTGAACAGCTCTGGGTTTTTCTGTTTGTAAGTTTGTTTTTATTTTTTTTTTAATTGGAATATCATTGCTTTATAACATTATCTTAGTTTCTGCTGTACAACAACATGAATCAGCTATATGTGTACATACACCCCTTCTCCCTTGAGCCTCCCTCCACGCCCATTCCGCCCCTCTAGGTCATTACAACGCACACAGCTGAACTCCTGTGCTCTACAGCGGGTTCTCACTAGTTATCTGTTTTACACACGGCAGTGTATACATGTCAGTGCTACTCCCTCAATTCGTCCCACCTTCTCTTTCCATCCTTTTGTCGACAAGTCTGTTCTCTGCATCTGTGTCTTTATTCCTCTCCTGCAAATAGGTTCATCAGTACCATTTTTCAGGGCTGGTTTTTTCCCACTGTTAGCAAACTGTGGTTTTTGTTTGTAACAAAGCATTTAAAGTTCCTCTTTGTTCTCCAGTTTGTGTTACATATGAATGGCAATTCCAGTTCAGAGTCATCTAGAGCAGTTGGACTACTGGCATATGTATTCCACTAGTTGCAAAGGCATTGAACCAGAGAAAGAATTATCCTTATGGGTAGCAGTGTTGTGATATGTCACTATAAGGCTGCTTGTTGTGATCTGCAGGCCAGTCTAGACTTGAAGCTAGCTTATCAGCCTGTCTTTTCAAGTGAATAATTGAATCACAGACTTGAATTTTTGTAACTGTTGAAATAATGGAATATACCTCCAAAACTCCATTATTTTAATACTTGAATATCATGGAATGTTAAAAATACCAAAAGCAGATGCTGCAGACACAAATGGGCCAAATTCATCCCCAGAGTGGGCTCCCTTACATCCCAGACTACCAGAAGCCAGTAGGGCTGTGCCTGGCCTTAAGAGCATTTAGGAGCAGGGCCCTCCTGCTGCTGATGGGGACAAATGTGTGAGCTCTGCACTGATCAGACACCTCTGAATTGGTAGTTTTAGGTTTGAGGCATGTGGGCTGGGAATGGAGCTGGGGGAGGGGTCAGTTCTTTCCAGCCCCCATGGCCACTTACTGGGGATGGTGGCTTGGATGGCGAGAGGTACCACAGTGCCCATTAGTTTGATGTGTGACAGCCCAGGCCAGGACTGTAGCCAGCGCTGCTGTCAAGTAGACTGCCCCTTCCGTTAGCTGGAGAAATCTGGCTCATTTCTGTTTCACAGAGGACTGAGAGTGTTCCCGTTTCTTATTTTAAGATGTCATATATGGACTTCAGTGGTTGTACTTGTGGAGCATGGCAAGGTCATTTAAAGAAGCTAGAGGGAAAAGGTATTATCAATCCAAGCAAATAGAGTGGCTGTGAGTCTAACAGTAACCTCCTGGAGTTGCCTCTCCCTGTTTCCTCGAAGCCAGGTGTGCCTTCCTTCCTCCCTTTCTTAATAAAGTTTATTTTTGGCTATGTGTAAAACATGATTTAGAAGTCAAACTGTGAAAAGATATACTCACTAGTTAGAATTCTCCTCACTATATCTCTGCACTGTTTCCTTGGTGGGCAACCATTTTCATCAGTTTTTGGTTTATCTTTACTGTGTTTCTATTTGCAAAAATGAGCAAATGAGTGTACATAGAAGTGTCTTCTTTTGTTGAATAAAAGGTAGCATTCTATCTATAGTATTCTGTACCTTTTTTCACTTAATACATCATTACTAGACTACTGTGGTGATCACTTCAATATGTGTATTGGTTGCTCAGTCTTGTCCAACTCTTTGCAACCCTGTGGGTTGTAGCCCTCCAGGCTCCTGTGTCCATTAAATTCTCCAGGCAAGAATACTAAAGTGGATTGCGCATTTCCTTCTTTAGGGCTGACTCAGGGATCAAACCCAGTCTCCTGCATTGCAGGCAGATTCTTTACTGTCTGAACCAGCAGGAAAGCTTCACTTAGAGTATTATACAAATTTGGGGGGAAAAGAAATTACTCTCTTTCAGTTCATTGAAGTCTTCTGAATTCTGTTTCTGTCTTCATGATTCTCTATCATGTGTATTTGCCATGGTTTAATCTGTTCCCTTTTGAGGAATGCTTTGCCTTTTTGTGATCTGCTAGTATGAGTATGACACCACGAAGAATGTCTACTATGTGTGCTGTTTGTTAGTTGTGGAGGGGAGCATCAGGTTGGAGTCCTAGACGGTAAATGCAGGTTCCTCTCTGTGGGGTTGAACCATGTGCACTCACCCCAGAACGTGTGAGGGGCCTGTTTCCTTCAGCCTTGAAAACAGAGGAAGTCATCAAGCTCTTCAATAAGGTGGAAAAGGGTATTTCAGTATATTTAATTCGCTTTCTCTTATGAATGAGGTTTAATATTCTTTCCTAACATGTAAGGGCCATTTACATTTCTTTTTCTGGGGACTATTTGTCTTTTTGTCCATTCTTCAGCCAACGTTTTGGTATGTTTCTTAAACACTGAGTCTTCTTTCTGTTGGGGAGATCAGCCCTTAGTTTGTTATGTAAGTTGCAGTATTTTTTCTTTGCTTGTTGTTTGCCTTTTGGCTTTGTCTATGAAGTATTTTACCATGTAGAAATATTTATCATTTAGTTAAATGTATCTGTCTCTTCTATTTGGATTGCTTCTGGATTTAGTTTTGGTTAATTATGAGTGATCCTACTTCTGGACATCATTTTTCTAAAATATTTGTTTTATTTGTCTGTGTCAGGTCTTAGTTGCAGCATGTGGAATCTTTGATTATGGCGTACAGGCCTAGTAGTTGTGGCACGTGGGTTTAGTTGCCCCAAGGCACATGGGAACTTAATTCCCTGACCAGGGGTCTAACCCATGTCTCCTGCATTGGAAGGTGGATTCTTAACCACTGGACCACCAGGGAAGTCCTGGATGTCTTTTTTTCTTTCCTTCCCTATCCAGAGCCTACCCCTGGTACAGTTGAGAAAAACCTGTCTCTTTTCTGAAACTGGGTCTGTTTTGTCCTCACTCTACTTTGTTTTCAGGGGACCATGGCAGACACCACGTGTCAGAAATGAGTGGTCATTTTGGGGAGACTCAGACTAAGACACGAGGGATCAGGATCTTCCTGCTCTCTTGCACACGTTGACGTAGGAAAGTGCATGGTGCTTCCCTCTATCCTGTGTGACGGAAGCTGGTGGTCATGACTCCAGCAGGCGAGTCTGCTTGGTCCTCCATGGCCACTGGGACTCTACTGTGGGTGGCTTTTAGAAAGAAATGCTTTATTTACACAGTTAGTGGGGTCACAGAATATGATCTCCACATTGGATCTATGCAAGTATAGACGTTTTACTTGTTTCTCTTTCTCTTGGAACATTGAAGATATCACTCCACTGTCCTTTGGTTTCCATTGCTGTTTCTGAGAAGTCAGCTGTTGGTCTAACTGAAGCTTTTTGCCAGAATCACTTTTTTTCTCCCCTTCTGGCTGCTTTTAAGATTTTCCATTTGTCTTTGGGTCATGCACTGGTGTGTCTAGATATGCATTTTTATTTGTCCTGTTGAAGATTCTTTGTGCTTCTTAAATCTGTAGATTGGTGTGTCTCGTTAGTTCTCTTTGAAAATTGCCTTCACCCTGTTTTCGATATTATCTTTTTGGAGCTTCAGTTTGGCTGTGACCAGATTCAGGCCTTCTCACTGTGTTCTCCACATGTTGGCTTCTTCCCCTCCTTGATCATCTTCTTACTGCTCTGCCCCACATTCTGGATAATTTCACTGCCCTTACCTTTCAGCCCACCTACCCTCTCTTTAGATTGTCTGATCTGCTAATAAGCCTGTCCATTGAACTTATACTTCAAAGATTTTTTTTTTTTTCATTTCTACAGATTTTTTTTTTTTCCCCAAATCCTCCAGGCCTATTTATAGTTTTCTGTTCCTTGCATATGTTTTTAAAGTTTGTCTTAAATTTCTTTAAACATAGAAAGAAATTAGCAAGCAGTTGTTTTATAATCTGCCTGCTAATTTTAGCATCTTACATCTACATGGGTCTGTTTCTGGCTGATTCTTGCTTGTGGGACCTTTTTAAGTTATTTTTAAACTGTGCCATTTTCCTAGGAAAGTTATTTGTGGGAATTCTTTGAGGCTTAGGAAGAAGGTACATATCTCATGCCAGTAGAAACAGGAGGTAGATCTATTGTGGGAAGAACAGACTAGGAATGATTTGGAGTTAGTTTCACAGTCCTTATTTCTAAACCCTTTGGTCCACATGTTTTTTAGAACTCAGTTTTTATTTCATTTTTAAAAAGAGCATGTGCTCCTTGTGTTATGTGACACATGCAATGAAACATGTTAATATTTTTTGCATGGTCACTTGAAGAAGGGAAGAGAGAGACCACAAGTAGCCTCTTAGCAGTTCAAGTCAAATTTCTACTGCCAAGTGAATTTTGACATCAATTTTACGTTTTAAAAAAAATGTTTTTAAACATTGCATATGTTTATGTAAACATACATAGTTCTGCCAACTATATACATCGTTGAAGCTGAGTTTTTTTAAACTTAATTTGTTTTTTATTAGAGTACAGTTGATTCATAGTGTTGTGTTAGTTTCACTGAGGCTGTTTTATTTTTAAATTATTTATTTAGTTAATTTTGGCTGTGCTGGGCTTTCTCTCTTTGTAGCAAGCTGGGACTACTCTGTGTGCAGGTGTCTCATTGTAATGGCTTCTCTTGTGGAGCACAGGCTCTAGGGCCCAAATGCTTCAGTAGTTGAGGTGTGTGGGCTCATTAGTTGTGGGACACAGACTTCATTGTTCCATGGCATGTGGAATCTTCCTGGACTGGCAATGGAACCAGTGTCCCCTGCATTGCAAGGCAGACTCTTAACTGCACCACCAGGGAATCCCTGAGGCTGTTTTTAATGAAAGTTTCAAGGCTGTTTGAATTTTATAAAATCATGGTGAGGGTTTGTGTGTGCAGCTTTAGTCATAATGTCCTCTCCCTTATGTGTAGAGTTAGGGTGCAGATGAGAAACAGATCCCTTGTGCCCGGTTGGTTTTGACCACACAGGCCAAGATTGAAGTGCTGTCCCGTGGTGGAGAGAGTGTTTATGTGTTTCCTTGCCTCCTCCCTGACTTTACAGACGATATGCTGAGACTCAAGACTGATGGCCTCAGCTGCTGGAGGCACCTCTGGGAGGCCTACTTACGTCTAAGAACAGACTAAGTGTTTTTCTTTACATTTTGTAGCAGCATCAATTCTCAAGGCCTAAAGAACATTCCTGACCATTGGGATCGCTCGGCCCTGCCGGACACCGGCTTTAAGGTATGAGACTGGCACTGCTCTAGGCTGTGAGGAGGGTGTTCTTAGACACAGGTAAGTGTGAGTAGACCGTGCTGTGTCCTCTGCCACTGAGAGGTGAGTCCTAAGTTTGGTGTCTTTCAGATCTTGGGGCTTGTTTACAGCTAAATGACTACTCAGGAGGTGGCTGTGGCTTGAGGGGAGAAGGATGTATGGTGGAGGGAGGATGATGAACTGGAAATTTTCTAGGAAGGGCATAAATAAGCTGCTTAGCTGATAAAAGTTTCACTAAGAAGAAAAGGGAAAGTAGTCAGGAGAGGGTTCAGTGTGATGAGGGCCATCTAAAAGAGGAGTTGCAGTTGGGAGGAGGATACTAGGAACTTACTGGAAGACGAGAGAATGAACACTGTTCAGCAGCTTGCAGTGGGCGCTGTGCTGAGTTGGGTAGAGAGCTTAGGCCGGGGTCTGGGGACGCCAGGTGTACGTGGAGCTTCTGGCCTCTGACCCGGCAAGCTCCTTGCAGACTGGCTTTTCCAACTTGACAGCCCCTGCCTGGGAGACGCACAAAGCACACCCAGACACCAGCAGCCCTGGTAGGCCATTAGAGGGCTGGGCGACTGCAGGTGCAGTACTTGGCCATCAGGGACCAGGCGACTATATTTCAGGGATCAAGAAAGGCCTCACCAGGTCCACACCTGATGATGGCTGGCATTTACACAGGAGAGGGTGGGGAGGAACATTCTGGTGGATACGAACTGGATGGGGAGGGAACCCAAGACAGGACACGAGTGTCTCAGGTTGAGGGCACACATAGATGTCGGGGTGCAGGAGAGGGAAGTCAAGCCCTGCTGTGGAGTGCCCCGGTCAGGGGGCTGAGCTGCAGGCTGTGACAGGTGTGGGAGTCCTTGTCGGGCTCTGGGATGGGAGGGCAGGCTTGAGGAAGAGGGCATGGTGGCCTCCAGAGAGACGGGAGCAGGGAAACCAGAGTCAGATTATAGGTTGCAGAGAGCCATGGATGTTCACACGGAGCCCAGATCATTTAGAGTCTGTTGGGGATGAGGTGGTTATTATAAGGCTACACTTGGGTGGGAGAAAGGATGATGCAGAGAGAATCCCCAGAGATCCTGGATCAGGGTCACTGGGCCCAGCCTTGTGGACCTGGAAACAGGCAAGCTGGTTGGGGTCCAGACAGCAGGAGCAGGGATTTGTGTGTTGTCCCTCTATGTGACAGTCAGGGGCCTTTGCAGGCTCGTCAGGAGTGCTTCCCTTGAGCCAGACGCTAGGGAACGGGCGGGAGGAGTGCCCGTGGTTTCACTGAGCTCCTGAGCTGCTGTGTGCCGTCCGCCAGCCTGGCCTCTCCCTCAGTATGCGCCGTGCGTGGCCTCATGCAGCATCGCTGCCCCTGGCAAGATTTGCCCCTTCTCTGCCAGACGTGTGTGTTCCACATCCGCCGCACCAGCTCTGGGTCTCGTAGACCCAGTAGTTGGCCCTGAGTGGGGTCAGGAGGAGAGCAGGGACCGTGCTTGAACTCCCGGGATGGTACTGATGTAGCAGTGCCTGCCTGTCCTTCAGGCTGGCTGGCTTTGCCAGGGAAAGGAAGGAAGTGACCACAAACTGCTCACATCCAAGCCTGGAGAGACTGCCCCTCGGAGTTAAGGGGAGCGCGGAAAATGCTCACCTTTACTCTGAGACACAGAAAGATGTCTGTGTTGGCTTGTGGTTCTGGCGTTCCATGAGCAGCCTTGGGAAGAGAGCTGTAGCCTACTCTTTGATGATAACAGAGTAAAAATGTCTGCCCATTACAGAGGATCACCGTCCCTTCGTCCTCAGAAGAGTTTCAGAAGGTCTGGAGCCTCTTCACCTGTACGATGCCTCTCTACTCCATTCAGAAGATTGAACGGGTCCAGAACCCCGCCCTCTGGGAAATCTACCAGTGGTGCGTCCAGGGCTCGCTTTCGGTGGGCTAGTGCCTTGTTCCCTCAGACAGCTGCTTCCCAGACATGCTGATGCTGCAGTGACAATCCACCACAGCAGCTGCTGCTTGCCCCAGGCCGCAGGAATCAGAAGTTGTGTCCCTCTTCTGTCCCCCTCCTCATCTGTACAACTCAGTGCCAGCATGTCCCTCCAGAGAGACGGGGCGGAGTTGGGGGCAAGTGCTGTGGCTTTCCCAGGGACAAAGCCAGCTCCTGCACCAGACACTCTGCCTCCCTGGAGATTAACAGGGGAGGGTCCATAGAAGCCACCCCTCATCCTGGGGAATGTAAAGCTATTGTCCTGGCAGCCAGAGGGCAGGGGCCTCCTATTTGTGCCCAAGGACTGGCATGTTCGTGTGGGAAGGAAATCCACAGCACGTCCCCATGGTGGGCCTGGGGTCCTGCTCCCCTTTCCCCACAAGAGGCTGGAGTAGGGTCATCTGAACTCCGGCCCAGTGGTGAGATCAGGGAACTTAGAGGAGAGGGAGGAGGATGCCCCTGCTGTCTAGCATCTTCCAGCTCCCTTGGCTAGGCTCCAGGTGGAAGCAGGATACTGGGAAGAAGCAGCCTGCCCTCTTAGGGCTCGTCCGTCTGCTTTGGGGGTTCAAGGAGCCGTGGAGGCCTGGAGCCCAGGAGGGAGGTCTTCCCTCTGCTCTCACCCAGGTCCTGCTCTCAGCTTTCCAGGCTCCTGGTCTCATGGCATGTCTAATAAGACATGTTTTCTTGGATTGGGCAGCCTGTGTTTGGTGGCAAGTGCCCTCTGCCTCCAGCACACGTTCCCTTCATGATTCTAGGCAAAAGGAGCAGATGCAGAAGAGAAATGGTGGGAAGAGAGTGGACGAAAGGCAGCTGTTCCATGGCACCAGCACTGGTTTTGTCGACGCCATCTGCCAGCAGAACTTTGACTGGCGAGTCAGTGGTCTCCACGGTACTTCCTACGGCAAGGGTAAGCGCCCCTGCTGGCAGAATCCTCTTGACCTCACTGTCCAGGACCCAGAAACTGCCTTAAAACAAATTGACAGAGGGCGTCGGGGGAACCAGCATGAGTTGCACCAGTAGTTCAGACTCGGGGATGATGGGCCGGGATGTGGGGGACCCAGCTGTTGGCACCTGACCCTCCCTGCAGTGTGCAGCCCCTGGCCTGACCCCCTACTTAGGCTGGGCTTTGGCTTCCCTGGGAGATGGGCCTGCATCCCTGTGGGGGGTGCAGAGAGGAGACAGGGCTGCCTTCCCAGCCCCGAGTCAGGTCCCCACCTGCCCAAGCTGTTACCTTAGAGTAAAAATCTGAATGCTCAGATACGCTCGGGTAAATGTGTCATTCTTGCTATACTGTGTTACCTGGTTTCGTCTCTTAGTTATTTTTAAACTTTATTTGAAAATAATTTCTAACTCACAGGAAAGGTGCAAGAATAATATTTAAAAAACCCTCCCACGTAAATTTTACCAGTTCATCAGCTTTAACACTTCATATTGGATTTATCACCCTGTCTCTTTATTTCTGAACTGTTTGGGAGTAGGTGGCATGTATCATACCACTTTACCCTTACACACCTCCTGAGAACAGGAACATGCTCCTCTCCTCTTCAGTGGTTGCTAAATTGGGAGAACCTCGTAGTGGTGTGATCTGTAGTCAGCAGCTTCTCAGCCAGGTCTGTCCGTTAGCTTCAGTCTGCGTGCTGGCGGCTGTGGGGTCAAGGTGTATGGGAACTGGTGGTAGGTTATAAATCTGAATGTGCAGGCAGCAGCTTCCAACTCAGATTCCTATCTGTGAATCTATGTATTGGGCGGCGGGTGTCTGCAGCGTGTTCCGTGGGTGGGGTCGTGGTCTTTTTCCACACTAACCCTGGGAGGTCGGGCCGACAGCCTCATTTTATGGCTCAGGAAGCTGACATTCTGGGGGAGGGAGTCAGTAGTGAGGGGCCCAGAGACCTTTAGAGTGAAGTGACAGATCTTACTTGAAAGGAGTTTTCCATCTCAGAGTTTCATGATCCCTCTGAAGCCCTTCATGAGGAAGAAGTTGGAAAAATGGGAGCAGAGGGAGGGTAGAGGCTGTAGGTCTCTCCCTGTTGGCAGGAAGTGGGCACGCCTTTTCCGGCCACAGGCTGACCCTGGTGTCCTTGCAGGGAGCTACTTTGCCCGAGATGCCGCATATTCCCACCACTACAGCAAAACCGACACGAAAACCCACACCATGTTCTTGGCTCGGGTGCTGGTGGGTGAGTTCGTCCGGGGCAACACCACCTACGTCCGCCCCCCGATCAAGGAGGCCCAAGGCAACGTCCTGTATGACAGCTGCGTGAACAGCATGTCTGAACCCTCCATCTTTGTGATCTTCGAGAAGCACCAGGCCTACCCGGAGTACATCATCCATTACACTGCTTCCACCAAGCCCCCGGCCACCACCCCCACCCTCTTCTCCTTGGCTTCTTTCTTAAGCGGCCGGCAGTGAGCACCCCAATGGTTTTATGCCTTTCTGGCTTACTTGAAATAGCTGTTCAGGGAAAGTTTTTTTTTTAAACAAAGAAACTTTTAATGAACTGTTCATTTAACATTGACTTCATGATGAAGTTATGAAGATTCTTAATCTCTGGCTGATGATAATATTTTCACTTTTAAATCACTTTTGGACTCGCCAGTAATGATGGTAGGCGAATCCATTATTGCTTTTTACTCGGGTGTTAAAGTTTTATTTTTTACTCTTTGTTGACTTTGCTGCAGATTGGCATTGGGCACAGGGTTTCCAGACACTATTTTATGGATTGGTTTTCATTTGCAACAATTTCTGTCTCTTCAGTAGCTTGACTTTTCAAGGTCTTTGTGGCACCTGGATTTGTTTTATCAGAATGACACAGTAGCCATTGGCACAGGAAGTCCTGGGTTGTGGGCCTGGTAGGGCACAGTCATTGTGTCCATTGTGGTGTGTCTGATCCGGGCAGCATTTCTGCTGCTTCTCCTGGGCTTCTGGCCTTGAAATTGGCCCATGTTAGACCAGTGGCTAGACCAGTTGTTAGACAAGTGGCTACTGTGTGGTGTCATTGAGTCCCTGTTGGTTTCCCATAGTCGTGGCACGTGACAGGAATGAATGGCTCCCCCAGGACCTGGCCTGGCCTGTGAATGCCTGTCCCTGCCTCTGCACAGAACACCCTCTGAATAAGAATTGTATGTCCCCATGAGATCTGAATACCTGTGCTGCAGTGTCACAGCGGAGTCTGGGAATAAAAAAATATTTATCTGACATGGGTGACAGCTGTGGCTCATTCTTCAGTGTCTGTTTATTGAGCTCCTGCGGGGTAAGTCACTTTTCTGGGTGTCAGGATAAAACAGCCCCTGTTTCTGGCCTTGAGGAGGGCTGTGCATGGTTTTATCATGAAGGTGATGAAGCTGAAGCGTCACGGCCCCTCATTTACTGGGGCTCCTCCTACAGCCCTCGGGGGGAACCGCTGCTGCCTGGCTGCATGATCGTACATTTTGGTTAAATTTGAAAGTTACGTATTTGTTTTTTTTTCTTTCCCTCAACTCAGATTTCAAGCCCCACAAAACCCAGATCCACTATTGTGCACTATGTTCTGGACATGGAGGGGGTGGCGTGTTCTGTGTCTCCTCCACACACAGCAGTTGGTAGGGTCTCTGACTAGGGGTGGAGGGGCTGGCAGGATGGCTCCACCTCTTGAGGCCCTCCACCCCCTCCTGGGTGGCTGTGCCTGCTGGCCTCGGTTCAGTCCTCAGCAAGGTGTCTTCCCTTCCCCTGCACCCTTCCTTTCCATCCCCTAGCCTCCTGATACAGTGTGTCCAGTTTCCACACGATGGCTCTGCCTGCGCTTCTCAGGTCTGAGACTGCTGGGAGCTGAGTGGTGGGAAGCAGCAGGAGTGGCTTCATTGAGGGTATGGGTGAGAGGAACAGCAGGAGGTGATCAGATGCTCCAGAAGAGTCAAGTGAGCTGTGGAGTCTGCCAAGGCCTCTATCCTTGCTGACCTTTGAATAAGCACATTGGCACCCACCTGGACTGGACATTCAGGAAAGGTCTGGGATCCATGAAGCTGGATTGTGGGTGGGAGTGGAGGGCAGCTGTTCCTGTGGGCATGGGAGGGGAGTGGGCATTGTGATGGGAAGAAGTCAAAAAGACCTCAGAATTCCCATACAAAGAGGTAGTGAGATGCAGAGCATGTGTGTGTGTGTGTGTAAGAGAGATTGACAACAAATAGTTGTGAGGCTGGTCTCTTATATTCTAAGAGGCCAGACAGAGAAGGTGACTCTGCAGGGGGGGCACTTTGGGGGAAGCATGAGGTGCTGGGGGCGGGAGGCAGGGAGAACAAACAGCAGAAGCCGCAGTCACTGCGGTGAACACGGGGAGGCCCTCCTGCAACAGCCTGTGCTTCCTACTGGAGAGTCAGCCTCGGTATCACATCCTTGCCGATTCCTGCTCTGTTACCTATACGACATCATCCCTGTGATGCTGCTCAGATGTTGCATAGAGGAGGGGGCTGTGATCTAGGTCAGCGTCCTTGTTTTATACATGAGGAAATGGCACAGAGGTGAAAAGACCACATGGCTGCTGGCGGCAGATCTGAGATTGAGTTTGCAAGTTGTTTGTTACATTTGAACTTCTCAGCAACACAATAATTACTTTTAATAAATTCAGCTCTGTATTTTGATTCTTTAATCAAAATTAGGATGGGGACCTCCCTGGTGGTACAGTGGTTAAGAATCTGCCTGCCAATGCAGGGGACACAAGTTTGATCCCTGATCCAGGAAGATCCACATGCCTCTAAGTAACTAAGCCCGCATGTCATAACTTCTGAGCCTGTGCTCTGCAACAAGAGAAGCCACCACAATGAGAAGTCCATGTGCTGCATTGAAGAGTAACTGCCCACTCACTGCAACTAGAGAAAGCCCACAGCGCACACAGCAACAAAGACAGCATAGTCAGAAAAATAAAATTAGGATGTTCTTGTTAAAATTTTTATTGGAGTGTAGTTGCAGAGGAATCAGAGATCAAATTGCTAACATCCGTTAGATCACAGAAAAAGCAAGCGAATTCCAGAAGAGCATCTACTGCTTCATTGACTACACTAAAGCCTTTGACTGTATGGATCAAAACAAACTGGATAATTCTTAAAGAGATGGGAATACCAGACCACTTTACCTGCCTCTTGAGAAACCTGTATGCAGGTCAAGAAGCAACAGTTAGAATTGGACATGGAACAACGGACTGGTTCCAAATTGGAAAAGGAGTACGTCAAGGCTATATATTGTTTCCCTGCTCATTTAACTTATATGCAGAGTACATCACGTGAAATGCTGGGCTGCACGAATCACAGGCTGGAATCAAGATTGCCGGAGAAATATCAATAACCTCATGTATGCAGATGACACAACGCTTATGGCAGAAAGCAAAGAGGAATTAAAAAGCCTCTTGATGCAGGTAAAAGAAGAGATCGAAAAACCTGGCTTAAAACTCAACATTCAAAAAACTAAGATAATGGCATCCGGTCCCATCACTTCATGGCATAGATGGGGAAACAATGGAAAGAAACTGACAGACTCTATTTTGGGGGGCTCCAAAATCACTGCAGATGGTGACTGCAGCCACGAAATTAAAAGATGCTTGCTCCTTGGAAGAAAAGCTATGACAAACCTAGACAGCATATTAAAAAGCAGAGACATGACTTTGCCAACAAAGGTCTGTATAGTCAAAGCTATGGTTTTTCCAGTGGTCACGTATGGATGTGAGACTTGGACCATAAAGAAAGCTAAGCACTGAATAATTGATGCTTTTGAACTGTGATGTTGGAGGAGACTCTTGAGAATCCCTTGGACTGCAAGGAGATCAAACCAGTCCAGCCTAAAGGAAATCAGTCCTGAATATTCATTGGAAGGTATGATGCTGAAGCTCCAATACTTTGGCCCCCTGATGCGAAGAGCTGATTCATTGGAAAAGACCCTGATGCTGGGAAAGATTGAAGGCAGGAGGAGAAGGGGATGACAGAGGATGAGATGGTTGGATGGCATCACTGACTCAGTGGACATGAGTGAGCAAGCTCCAGGAGATGGTGAAGGACAGGGAAGCCTGGCGTGCTGCAGTCCATGGGGTCTCAAAGAGTCAGACATGACTGAGCGACTGAACGACAGGAGTTGCTTTACAATGTTGTGTTAGTTTCTACTGTACAGCAAAATTAATCAGTTACATGTTTACATATAACTCCTCCCTTTTGAAAGTCCTTCCCATTCAGGTCACCACAGCATTAGGATGTTCTTTAAAAGGAAAAGTACGTTTTGGCCTCTATCACTTTTCTGAGCATTGAAACTTAGAAAGTTGGTAATACTCTACCTAGGAAAATCGAAGCATAATAAAGCTTTTGAACCACTTTTAAAGTTGAGCTTCTGGTGAACATGATTCTCTTAAGATAAACATCACAATGCACCAGACACTGAAAAGAACCCCATACTCGGGCCATCAGGGCCACTTACTTGAGCGTCTGTGTGTCCCCTACCCTATAGATGTCTTCCGTCCTGAGGCCAGAACTTCTTCCAAAACCCTAAGTTCTCAGTCATTTTGACCAAATCATGTTTTAACTCATTGAGCACCAGTCCTTTATTGAGAGGAGGATCTGTTCTTCAAACACCATTAGCAAAGTCAAAACTAAGTGCTACACACATTTATTAAGCATTTAGGAAATGTTACATAAATGGCCACTTTTATATTCATAGGCCAGGCACGCTTTCAACTGCTTTGGTGATGTTTTAACAAAAATCCACATGAGGATTTTCTTTGGATAAGAGGGTAGTGTCAGCGGGAGACGATTCTGATGTAGACGCCATTTTTTGGACCTAGGGCAGATTTGGATTCTAGCTGCAGTGGTACCTATAATAGAGGAAATTAAGATATTTGTCAGAATTAACCCTATCGACGAGAAAGTTCCCTGGGAACGGGCCTGAGGCAGGTTGTGGGAATTGGGCTGAGGGCTGAGGGAGGGCAGGGCTGAGAGTGAGTAAAGTGGCCTCCCCAGGGGGAACCTGAGAAGCCACAGAGTCTGTCTTGGGCCTGGTGTTGGACAGGGACTCACCCCTTTCCTGTGTTAATAACGTCCCACAGAGGAAAGTGAAAGTGAAAGTCTCTCAGTCATGTCCGACTCATTGCAACCCACGGACTGTAGCCTGCCAGGCTCCTCTGTCTATGGAATAATCCAGGCCAGAATACTGGAGTGGGTAACCATTCCCTTTTCCAGGGGATCTTCCCAACCTAGGGATTGAACCTAGATCTTGCACCTTGCAGGCGAATTCTTTACCAACTGAGCCGCCAGGGAGGTCCCAAAATACTGGAGTGGGTAGCCTATCCCTTCTCCAGCAGATCTTCCCAACCCAGGAATCAAACTGGGGTCTCCTGTATTGCAGGTGGATTTTTTACCAGCTGAGCTACCAGGGAATCTCACAGAGGAGGGGTCCCCCAGTTATCCTTCTAACAAGCATGCGTAAGGTGGGGGCAGTCCACTGCAGATGAAAAAATAGAGGTTCAGAGAGGCCACTCGACCTGCCCAAGGGCACAGACTGCAAAGTGGTGAACGAAACAAACCTTTATCTCCTATCTCTCACCCTGGGGCCCAGCCAGAAACTGAGTAGGACCCCCTCTCCCTTTCTCAGGGGCTTGGGGAGAGCTCCCTGCTGAAAGTCCACTGCCATTCAGAAGGCTTTCCTTATGTCTAACTTGGGCAGATGAATGGTGGGCTGGAGATTAGGAAGAAAAGCCACAGAATTACTCGAGAAGCAGGGTATCCTCTACAGCTGCATGTGAAAGGACTGTTCAGTGGCTACTGTGGGACCTCCAAGGAGAGAAGTGCCTCCAGGCCTTAGTGCTGGGGGCAGGCAGGCTTTCTGATCAATGTCTTTGAGTCCTGATGGGAGACCACTTACAGGCTCAAGAAACAAGATGATCTAGACTTGTCGTATCCCCTGTGGCAGCCACTAGTGAAAGTGGGTGCTGGGTGCTTGAAGTGTGGTTAATGCAAATAAGGGGCTGAATTTTTAATTGTATTGATTTATTACTAACAATAATAGTGTAGCTGCTGCTGCTGCTGCTAAGTCGCTTCAGTCGTTCCGACTCTGTGTGACCCCATAGACAGCAGCCCACCAGGCTCCACCGTCCTTGGGATTCTCCAGGCAAGAACACTGGAGTGGGTTGCCATTTCCTTCTCCAATGCATGAGAGTGAAAGGTGAGAGTGAAGTCGCTCAGTCGTGTCCAACTCTTAGCGACCCCATGGACTGCAGCCTACCAGGCTCCTCTGTCCATGGGATTTTCCAGGCAAGAGTACTGGAGTGGGGTGCCATTGCCTTCTCCGAATAGTGTAGCTAGTGGCTATAACACCAGACAGTGCAGGTACAGGCACACTTGAAACAGGACTTCAAAAAAAGTAGCCATCTGCTGTGGCTGGCAAAGTCATCAGGGAGGGCTTCCTGGAGGAACTGGCGCCTGTGGTGGGGCTAGGAATGGGAGACGCCCTGTGATCAGGACTTCTCAGGGCCACTTTGGGGTCTGAGGGGACACCAATTTGGATTTGGAGGATGGGATTAGACTGGGGGTAGGAAAAGGGGAGGGATGGCATTCCGGAAAGGGAAGCGGCCTGAGCAGGCAGGAGGCGTGGGTGGAAGGCTCTTGGAGTGGGAAGTTGGGATGCAGTGGGCACCCCTGCACTCGGAGCAGCGGACAGGGCTCACCTGCGTCTCGGGACAGGCTTCAAACCGGAACTTGCGCAGGACGTGGAGCAGCGTCAGCTTGAGCTCCAGGAGCCCCAGCCGCACCCCGAGGCAGCTCCGGGGGCCCGCCCCGAATGGCAGGTACGTGTAGGGCCGCCGGTGCTGCTGCGCCTCAGCCGTGAACCTGCAGGGCGGCATGGTCAGGGTGGGCCTGGAACACCGCCACCCTTCACAGGGCTTCACGCACTTACCAGGCAGGTGGGGCCTCCACCCCCCACCCCACCCCGCGCCCAGCTCCCTGTGCCCTACCCCCCAGGGTCTGCAGGATCGTTTTCTGCTGGACCCGTCAGTCTCCAAGGCTCTGGAGCAGGTGGCCACCCGTCCACACACTTCAGTCTGGGCTCCCCTCCTCCGTCCTGCCAAGCCCTCCAGGCACTGTTGAATTCAAAGAATCACCGGGAACATCAACTTTGCCCTCTCTGCCTCTCCTTATGAATTCACTGCATAGTTAATGTGCCCTCAGACTCACTAGAATCCGGGATCAAAGTCTCCAAGAAACCACAGCCCTAGCTTCACCTGTGGCTCCAGTTTCCCCAGCAGCCAGAGGGTGACCCTGGCCGGCCGGCATCCACTCCCTAAGCAGAGTCCCTGGGCACCAGCCCCCTCTGACGGCTGTGTCCTACCAGTTTGTCTCTTGATGCCATGATGGGAGCTGTCTCCCTGCCCACATTTGCCTTTCTGGTTCAAGAATGCAACTTGAACCTCTGGGGGTGGCAGTATTTGACTCACGGGAAGCTCTTCTTCAGCTCCAAATGACAACATTTGCCACACGTGTTCCGTGACAGTAACACTAGGTGACAACCAATATTTTGTAATAGTAGCCAGCTCACTTATTACTGCCTCTGGACCTCATGGGCCCAAGAAGCCCTTGACCCACCTTTCATGTTAAGGCACTTTTTGTTTTCAAGTGAAGTAACTCAGTTGTGTCCGACTCCTTGAGACCCCATGGACTCCTTCGTCCATGGAATTCTCCAGGCAAGGATACTGGAGTGGACTGCCATTTCCTTTTCCAGGGGATCTTTCCGACCCAGGGATTGAAATCTGGTCTCCCGCACTGTGGGCGGGACTCTCTACTGCCTGAGCCACCAGGAAAGCCCTTTTTGTTTCAAGGCCATTTGTTTTCAAAGGTGATGCTATAAACCCTGCAGCTGCTGTTTATGTGTCTGGATCTCTACTGTAATTCCAGGAGCTGCTGAACAGCACAGTGTTACTTATCTGGGTCCCACTGCCCATGGTTTCCCAGGGAGCGGGGTTGTAGAGTCAGGGCTGCATTAACAGGAAGATGGAGCCACTAACGGTGGAAACACAGCTGCCAGCTGGCCAGCCCCCGGCTTGCCAGATCAACCAGGAAGCGGCATGCATCTACTCTCACGAGGAGGAAGTGAGGATACCTGCTTAGACATTTTAAATTGGGAGTCTGGAAATGAAATTTAGACAATGGACCAAATCCATGCGGGGGACAGCAGGGGGCATTCAGTTCTACCATGTTAGCATAGCCGGGCCTCATGAGTTCCTGGAGAAATTGTTGATACTCTTGTTTTGAAACAGGCATTGATTTTTTAAAAAAGGAAGTGATATCCTGCTACGTCTTAATGCGTTTCTGAAAGGTGTCCTGTTTCTTGGTGTGAACAAACAGTGGACACCCATCTGAAAGTGCCTTGTTACTTGAACGCAGTGCTGTGGAGATGGCTAAACCTCTGGATTGTGTTTTGGTCTCTTCAAAAATGGTACACTTAATTCTTTTAGAAATTATGCCTCAAAAACCTCTCTGATTGCCACAGCTTTTGACTTTGGGGGGACTTCACTAAATCTATGTCTCCTGGCAGCTGCCTCCAATCCTCACACTCACTCCCCCCACAAGCCCTTTTGAAGGGGCAGTACTCACCTCTCAGGGTTGAAGTTCTCGGGGTTTGGCCAGTGCTCGGGGTTGTAGTGCAGGGCGCCCACGGCCGTCTCCAGCACGGCGCCCGCAGGGATGCGCTGGCCCAGCACCTCACAGTCCTGTGCCGCCACCCGTGTGAACCTGCGGGGACACACAGGTCACACCCACCTTGAGGCAGAGCAGAGACGAGATGGAAAGCCTGGGGGGCAGCCGTGCTGGGGCCCAGGTCTGCAGTGTGAGAGGGGGCTGGCAGATGGGAGGTCCAGCCTTCTTCCTGGGGTGACCCAGACAGGGACCAACCCTCACCCCAACCCCACCCTAGCTTTGGCTATTAACCTGGGGGTCTCTAGGTTCATCCATCCCTTCCTTCAGCCTGAAGAACCTGTCTTATGCTTGGTGTTGGGGTGCAAGAGAGCCTTGGGATTGGAAGCCGTGCAGGAATCATCCCCTGGCCACCATGCCTTCTTCTTCCCATTCCCGTCGGGTCCACACCCTTGCTTTACCTACAGGAAATTTCGGTTTGCACATCTGTTCCCCTTCATTGTCTGTGTGGCTATGGAGAACTTCTACTAGAGAGGAAAGCATCTTGATCAGATTGTTTCTTTTACCGAATGACAATGGCTTAATACCATTTATGTCTTATTTGGAAAGGCTAGACTATATGTGTCGGCTTATGAACGTAATGTTTATGGAAGAATACCTAAACTTCTACCATGACCTCCTCTAAGGGGTGGTGCTGGGGCAGAGGATGGTGGGGGACCAGGTGGGCCGACTTTTTCTTTGGATCCTTCTGTATTTCTTTGTTCTTTTTTTTAAGTATAAGCAATTTTATTTTGGTAATATGAATAATTATTTAAAAATTAAAAATAATTTATGCTGCCTTTTACTTCAGGTTGCAGAACCCTAAATATCTCAGAAGAGATAAAGTTATTACACAGATCACTGTTGTACCCCGTTCCTGCTTATAAAAGAAATTAAGAGTAACTCGGGCTCCTCGCTGCATTTGTCACTCTGTTATGAGCCTTCACTATCTCAGGAACGTGAAAGGTCAGGGCTGTGAGACTCCCATTCAGAGCCTAAGCAACAAACGCAATTATCACGTGCTTGGAACTGGTCACAAAACACTCCTGTTCTAATCAGAGCAGGCGGGGGCTCTGATATGTGTACCTCAGTCCTGCAGGAGCAGATAAGGATATACCCTAACCTCCTTTCTTTTCAGTTACCAGAAATAGCTTGGACCTAGAGGCAAGACCCCCTAAAAGCCAGAAAACGGGGTCTTCCCTTCTGAACATCGTCAGGCCTCCTATCTGGCTAGACTAGCCTGCATTTTCTGTCTGTTTGTTCAGTTGCTAGGTCATGTCCAACTCTGCGGCCCCAAGACCTGCAGCACACCAGGCTTCCCTGTCCTTTGCTGTCTCCTGGAGTTTACTCAAACTCATGTCCATTGAGTCGGTGATGCCATTCAACCATCTCATCCTCTGTTGCCCTCTTCTCCTCTTGCTCTCAATCTTTCCCAGCATCAGGGTCTTTTCCAATGAGTCGACTCTTCGCATCAGGTGGCCAAAATATTGGCGCTGCATACCAGGCCAGAATCTGCTGTATTACACTGCATAAATTCCTGGATTGACATTAATAATTCTTCAAAGAGAATTGTTACATTTTCCACAAAGGCAATTTTGAGGGTTGTTTTTTAGGAATCAGGGTATCAGTCAAATGTGTCAGTGCTTGGGAAAAGTCAAGCGTTTTTCTGAGATGAAAATAATAATGTAAAATAAAATTAAAAAGCAAAATTCTATGTTCACCCCCAAATCCTATGCCTGGGCTAAAGCAGATGGGTCTCTTGTCTGCCTCTCTCACTTCTGTTGTTTGATGACAGAAGCCAACAGAGTGATCGGGTTTAAACCACCAGTGGAATAGGTCAGGAGGAAGGGAGATCATGGCTTGCCTAAGACTGGAGCCGGACCGGGTGCAGGCCATTCAACCCAAATGCTTCTTACTCTTTATTTCATACCTCGCACAACACCCTGCCGGCAGGGGTACCGTGTTTCCACGTCTGCTATCTTACTGACTCTCCCAACACTTCCAGAGTAGGCAGAGCAGATCTCGTGTGCCCCCTAAAGGCACAGGAAACAGAAGCCCAGAACAGCCTGGAACTTAACCAGGATCACACAATAAACCTCCTTATGTGGCAGGACAGAGACTGTCTTGACCTTCCGTCTAGACTGGCTCTGTCGTTAGGGAACCCTGGATCTATTTTTTGTTATATGGTGGAAATTTTAACAAATCCATCCAGATACTCTGGGTTCTGTCCTGCCCTCAGGTGAGATCCCAGGATCCTGGTTCCCCAGAACAATACCTTCACTGACTTCCTTTTACACTTTCCTGCTTATAAAGGATCAGGAGGAGAATTGCCTGCAGAATTTTAGTGCTGAAGAGACTGTGGACTTTGCCGCTCAACATGTCATCTATGCAAGGTCTCATGTGATGAATGCTTGATTGACTTTAGATTCAGTAAATGATATGTCTTTGATCAATTTCTACACTTTCCTCCCAAAAGAGAACAGAACGGTTCAACTCAATCAGTTTTCCTCTCTCCTGGGAGCCTCAGCCACCAAGCCTTACCCCAGCTGTCACCATCTCTGGGGCCCCATCAAGGATTCTTTCCTCTAAACAGTCTTTGATCTGTTATATCACTGAATGTCTTATTTTGAATTTCATGTGTATAGCAACTGCCCACAGTTCCCTTGGAAGGAAGTTGGGATAAATCATTAAAAAACAAAAACAAAAAACAGACTGGATGACAGTTTGCTCTGAGGCTCCCAAGGAAGTCAGGTAAGGCCTGTAAAATCGGGTCTTTTTTTTTTGGCCACACAGCATGCAGAATGTTAGTTTCCCAACAAGGGATTGAACCTGTGCCCCCTGCAGTGGAATTGCAGAGTCTTAACCACCGGAACACCAGGGAAGTCCCAGGACCAGGTCTTAATACTGGCGTCAGGAGAGCAACAAGGCAAGTCCTGGCGTTCCTGTCTGCTCCTGGGCCAGGAGACTGGAACCACATGTGCTTGAGAAGGATGTGATTTGACTCACACCCCAGGAATTCTCTCTTGGCTCTGGGTCTGAACGTTTTGGACAATATCTACAATCACACTCGCTAGGATATTTTCGGTTTGGAATATAATTTTGAGATACCTTCACATCATCCACATTTTCTCTTTTTAAAATGGCAAAAGTTACCTCCATATGGTTTATGTGGTACAATGCTTCCTAGAGATGCAGAGTAGAATTTATAAGTTACATGCTTTGGGTTGCCTCTGTTCCTAGAGCCTGAGCTCTGGCAACGTTTCACTCTCTGAGTGTCTGGAGACCCAAGTTAAGAGGCTGCGCTCCATGGGCCACCTCTGAAACCCAGGGTAGTCCTCAGTTAGATCCATTCAGCTTGCCTTCATTGATGAAGCTTGCTTTAATTGTTGCTACACAACAACCTGCACGTACTGTAAGGACCAGGCAGCTTCAACAGTAAGATATTTGCCCAAGTTGATTTTTTTCAGGAACTTGGAGACAGCTGTGTCTAGTTGGAGGTTGAACCAGTTAAGACTGGTTAAGACCACTGACGTTCCAACTGGGCATGCGCAAGTGGCTTCTTGCTGACCTTTTGACCCCAGAGGGCTCAAAACTCTATCTTCTGAACACGCTAAGGCCGCCATAGTCTGAACTTGCTTCCATGGAGACGCCTGTAGCTTCCTTGCACCTGCTTAGAACTACAATTGCCTCACCCTTTTCTCATCTTCAATCGTTACCTTTCCCCACACTTCCCAGCTGCCGCTTTATCCCATGAATACCTGGGCCACTTGCCGTGGGGGAGGCAGCTTGGAGATTTGTTCTGTCTCCACATTTGGCTGCCTTGTGAACATGTCTGTTCTCTGCTGCCAACCTCAGCATCTCAGCGCTTGGCTTACTGTGCTTGGTGAATGAGCCTAGAATTTGATAACATCTCATTTAGGGGGAATTTGAAAGAAGCGGAAGACCTGATTCCTGCTCTCAAGGCATTTACAGGTTGGTGTGGCTGGATGCACATTGGTGAAATGTTGCAGGGCAGTTGAAAAGTGTCCAAAAATATAATATGAAGTAGAGTCAGTGTGTAGAGTGCTGTTGTGGGGAGAGAGCCAGTGGGGAACAAGTGAGGCTGGCTGAGTCAGACCTCCTGGAGCGCTGAGTCCTGGGTGGGAGCACTGAAGATGGGGTGTGGTGCAGATGGTTGGAGAGAATGAAGGAGCATCCCAGGCCTTGGATGCTCCCCTCTGGACTGTCAGCTCCAAAGGCAGATGCTTTGTCTGTTTTGGCTGATTTCCCAGAGCGTGGCATAAAGTAGATACTTAATAAGTAGCTGGTGAATGAATGAACGAACAGGCCGGGGAAAGAGCAAAAGCCATCTGAGGCTAGGAGGCCAAAGAGATTGGCTTGGGTTGGGGAGGAAGGTCATGTTAAGAAAACAGCAATGATGCTTTGAAAAGATAGTTAACATATAGGAATATAGGCCAGACATTTACTGCCATGGTGACTGTATGTCAGGCATGGTGTCCAGTGTCCCACAGAGATAACCCCCAATACCCAGACCTTCCCCTCCAGGAGCTTGGGTCCAGCATTCTTCACAAAACAGATGGTGACAGACTGAAGACCAACAAGGACCCCAAACAGTGATGTGGCACCCTGGGGTGCAGGCTTACCTGAAAGCCGGTGGGTACATCCTCAAGGTCTCTTTAATCACCATGTCTAAGTAGGGCAGACCTTCCTGGAGGCTGCAGTACTCAGCGGCCGGCTGAGGGAGAGGTGGTGACAAAGGAGGAACGTGAGTTAGATCGAGTCACACAGCTTTCAATCTTTTCCACTAACTTTAGAGCCCAGCTTCAATGCTCACAAACGCTTACATGGAAACCCCACAAGGTGAAACATGATTCCATCCAAATGGCATTAGATTAGCACTCTGGAGAACAGTCTACATATTGTATTACGCTGGTCTCACGGTGCTGCGCGTTACTAAAGACCCGCAGGCTTGGGACTGCGGGGCCCTCTGGGTGTCAGACATGTGTCATAAAACAACGGTGGCGGCTGCCCTGCTAGCAATTATTGAGAGCGGATAGTGTGGCAGGCCACATATTGTACACACGCCCTTATGATAAAAGAAACTTTTTCATATCAAGATATAGGGAAGTCATTCTGGCTTATACATGAGTTCACTTGAATTTTACTCTAACTAAAGTAGCCCCTTTGTGGCCTATCAAACATACACTGTACAACTGCTTCAATTATTAAAGAAACCAGTACATTGACTAGGAGTAAAGAATGTCTGTGTTAAAAATAAAGATTAAATGCCTTTCCTCCTGGGAAGCCAATGCTGGTTCTCCTTTGATGATAAGACCCCCTTCCCAGGTGCTAAGGCCATGTTGACTTGCTATGTATGAGCTGTTCTTTTTTTTTTTTTTGAAACCTTGAAGAAATGTAACCCTGACTTGTTTAATGTTCTTTGTTCTGATGAGATATAAAACTGGGCTGAAAACCCTAATTCTTCAGAGCGGTTTCTCAGCGGGAAACTGGGCTTCTGGACTAGTTAGGCTCAAATAATACTCTTTTCTATTCTTATTAGTGATTTTTTATTGATTATTTTTGTTGACGCTTACCCTCTAGCGAATCTCAAGGAGGTTGCTACAGGGTAGTAATGGGCATGTCGTAAAGTTAAAAGACAAATAGTAAAATAGCAAAACAAAAACAACTGCTGCATCTAGAAAGGATCGGTGGTAACAAAAACTTGAAAAGAAAGAAAGATAGCGCTAAGTCATGTCTGACTATTGTGACCTATGGACTGTAGCCTGCTGGGCTCCTCTGTCCATGGGATTTTCTAAGCCAGAATATGGGAGTGGGTTGCCATTTCCTTCTCCAGGTGATCTTCCCGACCCAGGAATCGAACCCAGGTCTCCAGCATTGCAGGCAGGTAATTTACTAACTGAGCTATGTGGGAAGCCCCAAAACTCCAAGAGCTACAGTAAATCAGTAAGAAAAGAAACTCATCAGAAAAGTGGTCAAGAGAAGTGAAGAGGCAACAAGTATGAGTTGCCTTGATGAAAAATACAAATTGACAGTATGAGATTCAGTTTTTACTCATCAGATTATAAAAAGCTGGAAAATATTGATCAGGGCAAAGGTGTGGAGAAGCACAACTTCAGCACCCAGTGCTGGGGAACCCTAACATCCCCTGGATGACTTCCATGGGGTGACACTGTCACTCTGCCATCACCCCATGATTCGAGGAAGGGGTGATAGTGAATTGGTGGGATGTTGAGAAGCTAGGTGTGGGCACTCCAGTGGGTGGGATGAGTTAGTGCAGGGTTATAGAAGTTTATTAGCTGCTCTGCTAATTGGAGGATTTTTTTTCTCCTCCCATTTCTCCCGTCCTGTCTCTCTACTCCCTATAGCGCTTGAGTGAAGTTACCCGCTTATGACAGTCTCATCTTTTTAAATCAGTTGTAGGAATGATCAGTAGCTAAGTTGTGTCCGACTCTGTGTCAGACTCTTTGTGACCCCATGGACTGTAGCCCACCAGGCTCCTCTATCCATGGGAATACTGGAGTGGGTTACCATTCCCTCCTCCAGGGGATCTTCCTGACCCAGGGATCGAACCCACATATCCCATGCCTCCTGCATTGGCAGATGGGTTCTTTCCCACTAGAGCCATCTGGGAAGCCATAAATCACTTAATGATGTTCAAAGAGAAGTCCTCAATTTGGGAGGTCGGCTTGCTTCTGTCTTCTCCTCCTAGGACAGCAGGGGGCAGCACTTGGGGGCAAGTCCATTCTGCAGGCCCCGTGGGAGCTGCTCACGAGCCTGCAGCGGCTGCCTTGCATGGGATCTAAACCAGTGATTGTAAGAGAGAACTCCCTGGATCAGCAACATCAGGGTTGCCTTAGAAACGCCTATCCATGGGCAGCATCACACACCAGGACAGAACTGAAACTCTAAGGTAGGGCCAATAGGCTGTCCCCAAGAGGGAGGGGACCACACTGGCAGGAGCAAATGCATAGGTCTGGGTGGGAGGTGCTTAGTGTCTGCTAGGCAGACAGGCAGAGCTGAGGCAGAGGGGAGAGTGATGAGCCAGGACACGTGGAGTTCTGAAGTCCATGGTAAATACCTTAGCTAATCTGTTAGAGTATAGCTGTTCAATATAATGTAGCCATTAGTGCATAAAATACTGCTGAGTAAAAAATGTCCCTGGTGGCTGAGATGGTAAAGAATCTGTCTGCAATGAAGGAGACCCGAGTTGGATCCCTGGGTCAGGAAGATCACCTGGAGAAGAGAATAGCAACCCACTCCAGTATTCTTGCCTGGAGAATTCCATAGACAGAGGAACCTGGTGGGCTACAGTCCACAGGATCACAAAGAGTTGGACACAACTGAGTGACTAACATACACATACACACACAAAGTCAAGTTGCTGAAAACACGTGCAGCCTAATGTTTACAAATTTGAAAGGCAAAAATGAAAACAGTTCACTTTCCCAACATTCTCTGTCTTCATTTCTGGGAACTGTTTCTTTAGAAGGTTATCTCCTGACCCCACACTTCCACCTCCATCCCAGGCCACCAGGGCCGGCCTGATAAACACATGACTGGGGAGAGGGGCTCTAATGCTTGGGGTTTAATGCTCTGTGGTTGCCAAGTGGAGTTTCTTCTTCTGTTTTCTTTTTTTTTTTTAATTTGTAATGAATTTGTCACAATACTATTTCTATTTTATATTTTGATTTTTGGGGGACTGTGAGGCATGTGGGATCTTAGCTTCCAGACCAGGGATGGAACCCACAGCCCGTGTTGGAAGGTGAAGTTTTAACCCTGGACTGCCAGGGGAGTCCCCCGTGGAGATTCTTAATTGTCATATCTTTGAATTTGTGTTTAGGGAGTAGAGTCTGAGGGGATACTGGAGTGTGCACTGGGGCTTGGAGCCTCACCCATGAGAGTACCCTCCCTGGCATCTTCCCCAGGGCGGGTTCTCAGCTGTCTGCTCTCCTGCCCCTGGCACCCTGGGCCCAGCCTGGACACCCCTCTGAGTCAAAGCATCCTTTTGACCACCATTGCCCTCCATTCCCCACAGGCCTAGGCTCAGGTGTGGAGAAGGTAGGCATGGGGTCCATTCGCCCTGAAGCATCTTGGAGTAGGCATGGTGTTGGCCATCCCTGCCCTGGGCAGGCAGCATTGTGGCTGTGTGTTGGCCTGGGCAAGCCTCTGCCCACTCCTGGCCTAATACTGCATGTTTCCTGGCACAGAAGTTTAACGATCTTTGGGGAGTCACAGCCTACTGTGGGTTTGGGGGCTGGATCTGGGAAGGGGGGACACTTGGCTCATCTTCCCTAGACCTTACCCCAGGGTCTAGAGGCACCATCATGTAGGTGGGCTTGGTGGCTGGAAGGGGGGCAAAGGTCCCAGGCCTCTGACTCTCCCAGCTCATCCTGTGCCCCCACAATCTGGGGGAACCTGATGCACCCCCTCATCTTCCTTTCAATTTTGAGGAGTTTGGTTTATCTTTATCTCTTCTGGCCCATGAGTCACAAAATACTAGTTATGTAATTTCAGTGGTTCTGCATGTGAGTTAAATGCTCCAATATTACCATTTAAAAGATTACATGATCCAGAGATGAGTGGTAAAATTCACACTGATAATTTAAAATTTAGAGTTTTCTTTACTTAGACTGATGTTAAATAGAAAATAAAAAAACACTGTGATAATTTGAGAGATGGAAGAAAAAAGGAAGAGCCTTTCTATGTACTGTTAATGGCACTTTCCTTTGCTTTTTTCCACTTGGCACCAGGTTGGACAAATTACATAGTCAGCCCTGCAGGCCACAGTTGATTGGCTCACAAGTGGGGCTCTGACGTGAAAGCATCAGACTGGACATTTGGACCTAGGCAGAGGGAGAAGGAGTTTTTCTCCAGCAGCTGGAAGCCGAACACAGGTGAGTCGTGATCTGTTGGTGGCCATGTACCACCTTGCGGATTAATGCGCAGTAAACACGTTTGCCACGAGAAAGAAGCAATGAATTAGATGTGTGGAGAACCAGAGGCAAAGGACAGAGTCCATTTCCTTGTGTCCTGTTTGCCATCTGCTCCTGGCAAGGACCCCTGCGGGAGGCGTCTCAGTACCCTTCCAGCAAATTCTCAGTTTTGACCTAACTTAGTGACAGCCGAATTCTGTTATCTGCAACCAAAGGAGTCTTAACAAATGCAGACATGTAAAAAGCCAGAACAGAACAGTGGTACTGTTCACCCAAATGTAGAACTATATCTCAAAAAAGAAAAGGAAACCAGATCTAGGACTAGCATCCCTAACAAGTCCATGGTACTGGTTCCGCATACAAAAGTGTCTGGCCGGAAGCCGTCAGCACTTGGAAGGGAAGTTTTTAAGATAGGCCAAGGGTCATTTGTATTGTGAAGTCAAGTCTTCATTTATTCTTTTCCCCGATGAGCTTTTTTTTCAATCACTACTTCTTAGCTTTGGGCTCAACATGCATACCAACATCAACGTGTTGGCCCAGCAGTTCTTGACATGCTTGAACGTTAGACGTGGCTGGGGGCTTTTAGTATATAAGGATGCTTGACCCCTGGCCCCCCAGGGGTTTGACTGTTGGTCCAGTGTGGTGCCTGGATGCTGGTTTTGTGCAGCTAAGGGGATGAGACCGCTTCAGACTGTCTGTCTGACCTGCCCTAGTGATCTTTTCTGCGTGGATGTACGGATGTGGTTGAAGAGGGGGCTCAAGTCTCAGCGTTTTAACCAAACCCATGCGAGGCAGTCTCCACCCACCTACTCAGACCCCCTCCACCCCTTAGAACCGGGTTTTTCCCCCCTCCTCCGTTCAGTTCTTTCAGGAAAATCTGGGCCAGCATCCAGGGCAGAGGTGTCCTGAGCCAACCCGGCCAGCAGAGGGCAGCAAGCGTATAGCAAATGGGGACTCCCTGGGAGGGAACCTGCGCTTCTGCTCAGAGTCTAACTGAATCCAAAAGGACCTCGGCAATCTTGAATCCAAATTCTTCACAATAGAGATGAAAAACGTGAGACGATGTCCGGGATTTAAAAACCAAAAAAGAAAATGGCAGAGTAGGGGAGGGTGGGGAAACCAAAGTGGCCACAGTTGACACTTGCTGAAGCTGAGTGATGGGTACATAGGGGTTGGCTCAGCTATTCTTCCAACTTACATTTTCCTTCATAAGAAATTAAGGTACTAGATAGAAATTTAAATAACAACAGAGCGTGGAACAGCCTATGTAAAGACTCTGAGATGCGTGAAAGAATTCGAAATGGTTGTGTTAGGCTGGCTGAGTGGGAGAGGGGCTGTTCTGGGATGTCTTGGAGGCTGGAAAGCAGAGCTCCAGGCACAGAAGACAGAAAGGCCTCTGTGCAGGGCACCCAGGGCCGGGGCAGACGTGAATGAAATGCAGCAGGCGTGGATCGTGGTGGGGGAAATGAAATGGAAGAGGTGGCATATTTTTCTTTGCCATCTAGAAAAAATAAACTGGACACATTAAAAAATGGGTGTGGGGGAGTTCCCTGGTGGTCTAGTGGCTGAGACTCCATGCTCCCAATGCAGGGGGCCCAGGTTCGATCCCTGGTCAGGGAACTAGGTCGCACACGTCGCAACTAAGACCCTGGGCAGCCAAATAAATAAAAATATTTCTAAAAATGGGGGTGGGAGTAGAATTTATTTCAAGTAAAAGAGAACGAAAGTTAAGTTTAGTCAAGGAAGTGCTTTTCCTTGGAAGAAAGGGCTGGCGAGCTTGGCCCAGATGTTTAAATAGAAGCAGAGGCCTTGCAGGCAAGAGTCTGGGGAGCTGGGGCTGAGATATGTGCCAGTTGGCCCTGGGCTGTCCCCCTTGGCATGCTCAGACCCTTTGTCTGTGCTGGCAAGGGCCGAGGGGGTCTGCTTGGCCTGGAGTGTTAGGGGACTTGTGGGGAGTGGGATCTGAGCAGAGTATTTCAAGCCAGGAAGCACTTTATGCATCTGGATTTCCAAAAGATAATGTTAAAACTGGATCCGCATGGGTACCCACTCCCCCCGAAGCCTGTAGCACAGGCCAGGTTACCAGAATTAAGAGTTGGGAGGGCCCTTACAATCAATCTGCCTCTCACCCCACGAGGATGCCCCTGCAGCCTCTCTGGCTGGCCTGGGCCAGGCCTCGGGGTGGTCACCACATCCTGCCAGGGGTTTTGCCCTGCATCCATTGCCCAGCAGCCCTGACCTTGGGCCAGTCATCAAGGCAACATCAACAGGTTCCCTGGTCTCTGAATTCCAGGTCATGATGTTTCCCCACCCATCTCTTGGAGCAGAGCCAATGAGATGGTAAAGGTGAAAGGTCTCTGGAAACTAAGGTACCAACCAGGCAGACAGGACTTCTGTTTAAATGTAATATTCAGAGGCCAGGAGCACGATTAAATCTTAAACATTGGGGGAAAATAGAAATAAAAAAAGTGAATGGAATCCTTGCCTTATGGTTTGCATTCTCAATCCAGAGTTCTTTCATTTTCAGAGAGACGTTTTCGTCTATATTTGATTTTTCAATGGGCAGTAACTGCTAATTTTATGTCTAAGTTGCTCAGTCTCTTGGTCTTTCTATCATTTAGTTTAGGCTCTGCAAACCAATATTTAAATGCGGTAGCTAAATCTGATACGTAGCAGAGTGGTAGAGAATCTACCTGCCAAAGCAGGAGATGCAAGAAACGTGAGTTCAATCCCTGGGTTGAGAAGATCCCTGGAGGAGGAAATGGCAACCCATTTCCGTATTCTTGCCTGGGAAATCCCATGGACAGAGGAGCCTGGTGGGCTACAGTCCATGGGGGTCACAAAGTATCGGACATGACTGAGTACAAGCACACACAAGGGAACTCTGTAGGAAACTCTATTGATCAATGATTTTAAGTAGGAAATACTATCCTTGCCTATTAACCTCACTTTGCTACATTTGGATTTTTGTGTACCATTTTCTCTGCAAGTTACACACACACACTCTGAGTCACACCTACATGTACACCTCACTCTGGCTGTGTGCTGATACCATGTGGAGTATGATGATAAAAAGAAAAAATGTCATTGCTTTCAAAAAGGCTTTTCCTGAAGGCTCAGGGATCTAATAGAAAAATTAATGTTTTCTTATTTTTCTAAAGGAAATAGAAGTGGGGGAGGCCTCAATTTTGTTCCTCCCAAGAAGTACCAGCATCAGACGGTATTGCTAAGTGCTCACACACATGCACCAGACTTGGTGTTGCGCATAGTGGGTGGGGTCAGGTCAGCCCCCACCCACTAGAAGCTGGGACCCTGGTGTCCCATAAGATAAGGCCTAGGGAGTTCAAGCCTAGGGACAGAAGGGACAAGAGAGACCCGGGAAGACTCAAGGTCTCCACTTGTGCTCATTCTCCAGGGGACGTGGACCACAAGATGGAATCCTCCCATGGAGAATGTGGCAGCTTTCACTGTGCCCTTTTGCCCACTGACCCGAAAGAAAACCTGTAGTCCCCTGGTGGCCAGCCTCCAGGCAGAGTGCTGAGTCCCCAGGGCGAGGCTGAGCCCAGGCCTGGGTTCCTCATGGCTCGCTTAAACTGGGGCACTGGGGTTCTTCTGGCTCTGACTCTTCAACTTTGACATCCACAGATGTTCGGAGGGAGCTGTTTCAGGCCTGGAGCAAGAAGTAATGGGGGGAAAGCTGTTGGGGGTGGGGGTGTTCTTCTACATGGCTGGCTTGCCTCCCTAATACCCAGACAGTCCTGCATATGCTAATCTAAAGAATTTGGCAGGTTTAGAAGTAGACAAGCGTCCTACCTTAGAAAAGGTAATTAGGAGGGTGTGTGTGGCATCTATTTATATCCGCTTTGAAAGGAATGAGACCGACCCATCTCACATAAACACAGGGATTATTCCAGGTGCTCTTGTACACTGAGGCCTAGGCCATTAAGGGATTAGATGAGGAGATGTAACGAAAGACCATAAACCAGCCTGCCTGTGCCCACACACACAGACACACACCCCGCCACCATGTCAGCCCTCCCCGCTGACTGCCCTAGGTTCGGCTTTATTGATGGTCCTGCCACTCTGCAGGAATTCTGTCTGCAGAGCTCTATTATGACAATAATCGTACTCTTCTCCTGCAGTACTCTACTGCCTTCTGAAGAATTTTTATATCCCTAACATCATTTGGTCCTCACAACTGCACTATGAAGCAGGTAGGGCATTTTTGTTTCCTATTTCATAGATGGAAAAAAAAAAGACTCAGAGAGGTTAGTGGCTTGTCCAAGGTCACACAGCACATGGCAGAGTGAGAACTAAACGCAGGTCTTCAGATTCCCAGGATTTTACCATCAGGCGTTGCCACCCTCCCACTCTCCTGTCATCCTCTCTCTCCCCTGCCCTCCTTCCTCCCTTACTTTTGTTTGTATATCTTCTGGAAGAATAACATGCACACAGGAAAGTATTCAATATAACGCAAACAAAAGTGTAGTGCTTAGTGAATTTTCACAAAGTAAGTGCACCCGAGTCACCAGCATCCCAATCAGGACGCAAAACGGTTCCAGCACTCCCAAGGACCTCAGTGACCCCTTCCCATCATAGCTCTCCCAAGGAAAACTAACCATCACCCTGACCTCTGAAACAAGAGGTTATCTTGCCTTTTTATAAACTTTAACGTAAATGGAACATCCAGTACCTCGGCTTTTGCACCTGCTTTCTTGTGTTCACTGTTGTGTCTTTGAGACTCATTGGTGGTATGGTGTGGAGTTGTGTGTCCATTCCCTATCTTTCCATCCTTCCAGCTGTGGGTGGACATTTGCATTGTCCCCAGTTTGGGGGCCATTATGAAGAAAGCGGGACACTCTTGTGTGTGTGACTTTTGGTGAACGTGGGTCACGATTCTGTTGGGTATGTACTAGGGGTGGAATTGCTGGGTCGCGGGATGTGTGTGGTCAGCTTTAGCAGATGTTGTGAACAGTTTGCAGGCTGGTTGTGTGTACTGGCTACATTTTAACGGTGAATCAGTTGAAGGGCAGTTTGTTGACACCCCTCATCCCATCCCCTCTATTTACTGTCACTGTGGGTTTCTGCCTTCTTCCCTCTGCCTGCCCCCTTCAGTACTCTGAAATGTAACCACTATCTCTATTTCAGGAAAGGGTTGGGAGGAAAATATAGCATATTATTTTGGGAGCTGAGTTATTTATTCCTAGAGTATGTATGGGGACTGGGTAGGGGGAGGAACAAATAAGACACATCTAATTATCTAATTTCAAAATCATCTCAGTTATCAGACGCAAGCCCTCATAAGTGTAAAACACATTCCCAGATCAACCAGATTCAAGTTTTTGAATTATCTGCTGTGTTGTAATATTTAGGATTCGGTTCTCTCCATTAGCAGGGATTGTCCACAGTTGATTATAGGGGATGTTGAAAGAAATAACCCCCTTAGTAAATGATAGTTAAATACCCAGCCCGCTTTCTCTGCCCTTGTGGAGGGAGTTATGGCATTCATTTGCAGAGAAATATTTTTTTTTGTTCATTCTCCCCTCAGATAGACATTGAGTACCTGACCTGCACTTCGCAGAGTGTTGGGGGTGGGGGTACGGTCCCATACCTACCACTTACTATATGTTCAGGAAACAGTCTACTTGTTCAAGGATTTGTTATTTTGGTACTAGGGAGCCACTGAAGGTGTTTGACGCATAGAGGTAACACACGGAAGATATTTTGTAACCTGATAATGACATGGAGGGATAGTTGGAAGTGTTGGGGGGATAAGGCAATAAAATAGGAGACTATGCAGGAGTCCAGGCAGAGATGATGAGCTCTGAGGACAGTGCCAGCTGTCAGAACAAGAAACGGGGTAGAAACAGGAGGAATGTTAGCAGTGACTCCCCCTCTTGGCTGTTCCCAGCTGATGCCCAGCCCCACTTAGAAACATTCCACTTTAATTGGTCTGGACTGGGCACAGGAGTTCATATGGTTTTAAAATCTCCCAGGGTAATTCTCCGAGTCATTGGTACAAAGGATGACTAGCCTGGCAGGCAAGTCTCTGGATATAAGGGGTCAGGGAACCAAGAGATAAAAGTGATTATCAGATTTCATCCCGAGGTGGCTGAAAAAAAACAAGAGGGAACTGGGATGGCTCTGGTTGGAGCTGCCTCTTTCAGGAAGATCTTGGCTTTGGTAGGGCGGTGTTGGGGGCCCCAGCAGGGGATGGTGTCCAGTTCAGCCCATAGTGGGTGCGCAAGTCCTCTGGTATGGAGGGAGGAGAGAAGAGCACAGCACCGAGGACTGAAATGTGAGGACTGTCCAGGAGAAGACGGCAGAGGGGCTGGAAAGGCCACTGGGCCGTCATCTGGGGAGAAAGGTGAGGCCAAAGTCAGCATCTATGAGGCTGAGGGATGGGCAGGGAGAGAGGTGGGACCAGGACGAGTAAAGTGGACCGACTCGCTTCAGTGAGGCACACTGGGAGAACTCCGGACAACAGGGCAAACCACGGGGAGACGTGAGGGCACGGCCACCTGTCTGCGTGGCAGGGGTGTGACAAAAAGGACATGCGGCTCCTACAGTGACTGAGGAGGGAACCAAGCCCAATGATAAGTCCCAGAGAGAAAAAATTATGCCTCAACATACACGGAGGGATTTTCAAATGACTAGAAGTTAGTAAAGAAGCCACACTCCTTGCCCGCTGGAAATGTTGAGAGGCTATTATTGAGCATCAGAAAACGTCGCTCTAGGATATTTACGGCTCCCTCATCAAGGAGGTGGAAGGTTCCATGGTCCTCCCCCATCTGGGATGGTCTGATGCATCACGACTGCACCCTCGCCTGTCCAGGGACAGCCTGCGACGTCACATCGGGTCACTCGGGCAAATGTCCCGTCAAGGTGGGGAGTGGTCAGCTTGCGCTGTTTATCCCCCTGGCCCAGCCCCCAACATCCCATCGCTCATTCCTGCGTGCATCTTGGTTGCTAATTCAGGCTGAAAGCAGAGCCCAGGTCACTTACTGTTTGGGGAAATGGTAAACAAAGATAAGAGCTTTAAGCGCTGGAATTTGCTCTTCATCCACTTGGCCTAAAAGCAACTGCATGTTAAATTTAGAAGGCTGCTTCCAGACCCCTCCTTGCCCTCCTGTTTCCTGCCGCCTCTTTCCCTCCCATGCTCAGCACACGGTCTCGCTGACCGTGGAATCTGAAATGTATTTGTAAAGCCCAGGAGTCTTGCAAGGCTGACCTGCCTGGATATTTATAAAATGTATCAGCTGAGGGCCTGGGAGAGGGGGCTCCTATCCTCGGGTATCGGGCTCTGCCCCCCACCCCGCCAGCAGACGTCTCAACCCAGATGTTCACCCAAACACCCTCCCCAGGTGAGGCCTGGCCCTGCTGCCTCGCACTGTCAGGAGGTGAGGTGCTCCCCCCGCCTTTCAGCAGACCACCTTACAATTTATTTACAAAGGTCTCCCTCACGCCTGGGAATCTATAATTGAACAGCTCTCTTTTCTATGTAGGTTAAACCCCTTTGCAAGCAACTCCAAGAATCTGTAGAAATCCTTTTGTGGGCCTGGAATTCCGCTGTATTGAATATCGTTGGAAATAAATGAGCCATTGTCTGGGCTGAGAATTTTCTGGTTAGATAGAGATCGCCACTGTGATGCGATTTATTGTCGCAGGACTTTTTTTTCTCCCCCAGCTCATTTTAAATTCTCTGTTGCCTGCTCAGTCCATTTTCACAGTTCAGGATGTAAGTGGGAAAAGCTAGGCTGGAGCTAAAAAAAAAGAAAAGCAAAAGCAAAAAAATTTCTTTTCCTAAGAATGATGTCCAGAGGTCCAAGTGGCATCTGGTACCTGACTTTAACAAATGCTGGAAGTGAGGCTTATCTGGTGGCCAGTCCAGGGGAAAGGAGAGTCACCCAGTACTCTCAGCTAGCACGTGACTGGGAGGAACGATCAGAGACTAAGAAGCAATAAGAGTTCAACCTTTCCATTGTTCCAATGAGCAGCCACAGCCCCGAGAGCTGAGGGGACCTGCCCTCACTTTTGCCCACACAGAAATTCTCACTTACTATTCTTTAAAAAGATCTACTAGACCAGCTCAGCTTTAATATAAACCCAACAATAGTTAAGCATAAGTTTTGAAGCTACAAAAAAGTCTAAAGGGCAATTAACTGTTTTTTGCTTGTTTTGTTTATTTGTGTAATAATTAACTCCTGAGGGCTTCCCTATTGGCTCAGATAGTAAAGAATCTGCCCGCAGTGTGGGAGACCCAGGTTCCATTTCTGGGTTGGGAAGATCCCCTGGAGAAGGGAATGGGTACCCACGTCAGTATTCTTGCCTGGAGACTCCCATGGACAGAGGAGCCTGGCGGGCTCCAGTCCTTGGGGTCACAGAGAGTCAGACATGACTGAGCGACTAACGCTTTCACCCCAATTAACTCCTGAGATTTTGAAATTTATGAGCGGCAGGAAGAATTATAAACAGGAAGAGCAGAGATTCTTCAGGCCTAGCTGGAAGACAGCGGGCAAGTTATTAAGCCATGTCAACATTCAGTTTGCTCATCTGTAAAATGGGGAGAAACCACACCTTGAAGGTTGTAGTGCGGATTCCTCTTGAGTGCCCTGTAGGGGTTTTTCTCAATAAGTTGGGTTTGTAACTCTCCTGCTTTGGTACCTGAGCGACCCTATGAGTGGTAGCTGCGAGCCTGGGGTCATCCCGGGAGACATGGAAACAGCTGTGCTGATGAGAATTAAGAATTTAGCTGGGACCGCGGTGGGGCGGGGGGGGGATGCTGATGAGAAGTCTCCACTCCTCTCGTCAGAGGAGGCTGGAAGATAAACTCTATTAGATGCAGCAGGGGCTACAGCCGAGCTGTTTCCTTGGAAACCCCCCTCTCATCTCTTGCCTCTGCCAAGCTCCGAACCGAGGGCCTCCCCGTTGTCTCGACGGGTCCTCAGAAGAACCCACTTTTCTCAGGAGGAGTTGGGCTTTCTGGAGCTCTGGTGGCTTGCCTCGAGCCACACAGCCAGGCCCTGGAAGATCTGGAGTTTCCTGAGGACCATCTTATCACCTCCTCATCTCTTCCACCCAAGGCGTGCTTAGCCGTATCCCCTTTTCTGTGGCAGGTGGCTTTTAGTGAAAAGTCTCCCTTGCCTGGTAGCTCAGCTGGCAAAGAATCCACCTGCAACGCAGGAGATCCTGGTTCGATTCCTGGGCTGAGAAGATCCCCTGGAGAAGGGAAGGGCTACCCACTCCAGTTTTTTGGGGGCTTCCCTGGTGGCTCAGTGGGTAAAGAATCCACTTGCAATGCAGGAGATTTGATCCCTGGGTTGGGAAGATCCCTGGAGAAGGGAAGGGATACCCACTCCAGTATTCTGGCCTGGAGAATTCCATGGACTGTATAGTCCATGGGGTCGCAAAGAGTTGGACATGACTGAGCGACTTTCACTTCACTCCCTTGCCAAGAATGTCCTTGATAGTGGCAAAACATATGAAAATGGGCCCCAGAGTAACAGCTGACATGAGTGTCCTCACTGCTGTGGGCCCAGGTACACAAAAACGTTCTTCTCCTTTACTGGGAGCTGGAGGAGTAGGTTTGGATAAATAAGAATTAGGTCCATAGGAAGGAATTTTTTTTTTCTTTTAAATTGAATTAGGGGTGGGAGGAGACTTACTAAATCACAGATGGCATGTGCTTAGAGCCTTGAGAGCTGATTGCTCTTCAGAGGAGCTGAGGCCAAGGCATTTGTGCTCCAGCTCTGGTCTGTCGGGTGCAGGCTGGGGCCCCAGGTGGAGGGGGGCTGCCGAGGCCAGACGGCCAGGCTCCTGCCAGCTGGCCTGCAGGTGGTCCCTCCGCTACCCCCTGTGCTCGGCCTCTCAGGAGGGGCCTGGAAGATCCATCTCCTCTAACCACATTACAGATGTGGAGGGCTCACCCCTCCGGGGTGGGCATGAGGGGAGATGACAGCTACTCCACGCCATCCTCCGCCCTTCAAGTGCCCCACCATGCCTGCAGGAGGGAGGGAAGGTCACAGAATGGCTTCCCTGAAACGAGAGCCACGTGCTCCATCTCATGAAATCGGGGGTGGCAGGGTGGGGGGCCCGCGGCATCTCACGGAACGGCTCCCAGCCCACGCTCCTTGCCTCCCCTTCGAGGCATCCAAGGAAGCCTTGGCAGCAGAGCTGCCCAGGCTAGGGGGGCTTCCACCCCTCCCCATCCTGGCCTCACACTTGTCAATCCTATTTTGGTTTTCTTACCTCTGCTATTGGGCCATCCTTTTCATGTGGAACAAACCCTGGATGGGTGACTGTGGCCACAAGATGGCAAATCACCCCTCCCTACCCCTCCTCCCGTGAAAATAAGATTCTGTTGAACGTGTTCCTATGTTTCTCCTTTTATTTTTAGTATTAATTTAGGGAACTTTCTAAAAAGATCTCCTCTATTAAGGAATTTCCCCGGTCCTGCAAGGGTCCCCCTGAGCCACCTCTGGGGTCCCCTTGATGTTTATAAAGTGCTGCTTCCATGCCCTGACCATCATTTTCTGGGCTGGCTGTCACCTCGTGCCTGCTGTGTATCCCGCAGGGTCCCGGGGGCGGGGTGGAGATGGCCAGCGCTCCTTCCCTGAAGGCACAGAAGGCCAGGGGACACCTGGGTGCCGGGCTCTGTTGGAGGGGAGTGTGCGTGCCCTGGGAACTTGGAGGGGCCATCCTAGGGGCCACAGAACCTGCCCGGGGTGGGGGCTAGGGGGTCAGAAAGACAGGGTGGTGCAGTTTCTTTAGCAGCAGTTTCCAAACAGCTTTTCTGTTCTTTCACACAGAAACAATAAAAGCACTTAAGCAAGGTTTTGGAACCAAATTGAAATGCGTTCCATCACAGCCGCATCATTTATTGCCGTTTTACTGGAGTGCGTGCTCTCTGCGGCTCATGCCTCTGCCTCAACGCCAGCCACGTCTCAGCCGCTAGCTGGTTGCAGTGGCACGTGTTAATTATGGCAATTTGTTTTGGCCGTGGATCTTAAGGAATTGTTTGTTTCTTTTGTCTTCCGTGCCTGCTGCTTCGTGTCAGACAGTCTCCATCAGCCTCACGGCCTGACTGCCTTTCCCCCTGCACAACAGTGAGGCTTCTCAAGGGGGACTTAACCTTGGGGTGGGGACAGGCTGGGGTCCCTCCAGGTGACCGTGTCGCACCAAGAGGCCCCAAAGGAGACGGGACCAACTGACTGGAGTGGTTTTGCAGGATCATAGGTGCAGAGGGTCCTGGCGCCAAGACCTCAGCTGTAGACCGGGTGGGGACACTTGTGAGGGCAGGGTTGGACATTTGGACACCCGGGGGACAGAGAAGCCGCTCTGAGAGGGTGGGCACCGGGGAGCCGGGCAAGGCCGTTTACATCACCCTTGACTGGGTGATGGCAGAGCGGCCCCCAGGAGCTCCTGGGCTGAGATCCTCACAGCCTGGCAGCCCCGGGGGGTCAGGACCAGAGGTGGTGGGATGCCCTCGAAGCACACAAACGAGGCTGGGCTGCCCGGAGGACACCGTGAGGGCCGTGTGCCTCATGGTGACGGGTCTGGGGGCCAGCTGCCGCCTCCAGCTCCCTCCTCTCAAGGCAGCCACTTGCTCCGGGAGGCCCAGGCTGCTGGAGGCTCTCCTGCTGGAGCTGGTGAATCTGCCCATAAATGCCGGACCCATGTGTGCATTTATCAGGAGGAGAGGCGGCCCGAGCAAAGCATTCCCCCGAGCCTCTGGACGCCAGCTGTGCCCTCGCAGCTGGTCCGCCTCCCCCCTGGAGCCAAGGCCCTGAGCGAGGGTGGGGAAATGGGGAGATGTGGAGAAAAGGTTGGGGAGGGAGACGGGAGACCAGCACAAAGTCCTACAGCTTCGCCCAGGATTCCTGACCCAGTTCTGGGGGTGGGCACAGGGTGAGTTTCAGCAGATCATCTCACTGAGCCATTATTTAAAATTTATTTATTTATTTATTTATTTGGCTGCATTGAGTCTCAGTTGCAGTTCAAGGGATCCCTAGTTGCGGCATGTAGGACCCAGCTTCCCAACCAGGAATAGAACTTGGGGTGCCTGCGTAGGGAGCACAGAGCCCCAGCCACTGGACCACCAGGGGAGTCCCACTGAGCTGTTATTTTACCGCTGAGAAAACTGAGGCTCGGCAGGGTTTGTGCAGAAAGTCAGTAGGCAGAGAGGGGATGGGGCCTGGCAGAAAGAGGGGCTCATAGGGCTCATTGCCTCAGACAGTAAAGAATCTGCCTCCAATGCAGGAGGCCCTGGTTCAATCCCTGGGTCAGGAAGATTCCCTAGAGAAGGGAATGGCAACCCACTCCAGTATTCTTGCCTGGAGAATCCTATGGATAGAGAAACCTGCCGGGCTACAGTCCATGGGGTTGCAAAGAGTCAGACATGACTGAGCGACTTTCATTTTCATAGGGCCCACTGAAGGACCCATCTACTCAATTCCAGAGGCCATGATAAGGCCAAGTAAAGACAAACAGGAACAAGGAACTCTGCTCTATGTTTTGAGGCAGCCTGGATGGGAAGGGAGTTTGGGGGCGAAGGGATACGTGTATACGCACGGCTGAGCCCCTTCACTATTCACTTGAAACTATCACAGCATTGTTAATCGGCTATCCCCCAACACAAAATAAAAAGTTTTAAACAAAAATACACAAATTAAAAAAAAAAAAAGACAAACAGGAAAGGTAGGCTTTTTCCTTCCTTATTCAGCAGGGCGTTGGAGGAGGAGTAGGAGCAGCTGGGATCAGGGGTGGATGCTTCATAAGCCGGGACAGAAACCCGGCAGGAGCGCACGAGGGGGCATCTGGGAGAATCCAGGAAGAGGAAGGACCTGGGCGCATCCTGAGTGTCCCCAAACCCAGGCCAGGAGCAGACAGGGCCACAGAGACACCTCATAGTCCCCTGGGTGCCAGCAGGGTGCTCTGGCTGGCGAGGCCCCCTCTCGCCCCTCTGCTCCCGGGAAGGGAGAGAAAGCCACAGAGAATTTCTCGGGCACCTGCTCTCACGTGTTAGATCTGGAGAGTCCCTGTCTTATTGCTTTCCTTGGACTTGATCTTTAAGCGCTCTGAGCACCTGGGGAGGCGCCGGGCCCACAGGCAGCCGTTGCTCTGCCCAGCAGTCTTCTCAAAGAACAAGGGGCCAAAGGGGCCACCCCTGAGGATCGTGGCCAGAGCAGTGAGTATATTTGCAAAGTTTACTGAAAATAGCATGGTGCCCAGCTGTTCTTAATTTCTGCTAAGGGCTTGGCAGGAGGAAATGGACTTAAATCTAGCCAAAGGAGGGGCACCCTCGGGAACTTCTCAAGGCTTGTAGACCTCGCTAGGGAGCCATCAGCCTCCCCAGAAATCGCGCTCGTATCTGTTTGCTTGGCCCAGCCCACAGGATGCCGTGAGTGCCGCCCCAGTGAGGAAGAGAGAGTCCTTTCCAAAACCCTAGCCGAACAGGAAGCAGAGTTGGATTTCTGGTTTGGGAGTTGAACTGTGTAAAACTGGGAAAATCTGCCTGAAGGAAAAGCACCATTTCTTTATGAATGCCACTACCCTCGGAGCTCCAGAAGGGCCTGTGACCCAGAGAATCTTCTAGGTCAAGGCAAAAAGTGCCCTGGTCAACCTGCTCCGATCTTTGGGACCCCCAGATTACTTATTTTCCCAGTGACTTTTTAAAAAGATAACTTAAAAAATAGGGCAACAATAATATGGATTTAAAGTCAAAATATCTGGAACTCATTTCAGAAAGCTCTTAATGTCCCCGTGGGTTACCTTTCTGATGAGTAATCTTAGCGGAAGGCTCGTGTTATAATCAAACATGTGTTTTATAATTAGGTGATTGTTTTAGGCTCAGAGGCCCTGAAAACTGATTTATGGCGAGTGAAACTCGGAAGCACGGGGTGAGGCTTTATATGTATGTAGCCAGGGAAGGAGCCTTCGGTCCTGGGGTCCCTGTGAGAATAATGGCCAGATGAATTGAAGAGTGAAATACAGTCGAAGGAAAATGCATCCAGTCTCTGGCCCAGGTTATCAGAACTGTTGTCAGCCTTCAGGGCTGGTAACTCTGGCCTCTTGGTGTGTGTGGATTTGAAACTAGCTTCTGTTTGGGGGTGGAAGTGAGACCCGGGATCCAGACTCCCCCAGGCCTCTGGGCTCTGCTGTGGAAAGAGCATCACAACGGTTCACCCCGGGATCACCGGGGACCCTGTGCTGTCCCGGAGGGAAGCTTTAGGAGAGACCAAAGCTCAAAGCTGTATGTGTAGCTTCCCGGGGCACTGCTCAAGCCCACCGCTTCTGGAACGTGGTAGAAATTCTAGCCCTGTGCAGAGAGCCTGAGGAATTCTTCTAGGCTCTGCCCCCACTTCCCACTTTAAACTTCCACCCTGGGAGAAGGTCACATAGCACTTAGACGCACACAGGAGTCATTCTGCCCAAGTCTGAGTTGGTGTCTCACCACTACCCAACTGTGCAGCCATGATCAGCTTAACCATCAGCCTTAGCTTCTTATGGGTAAAACGGGGACAGTACTAGCTCTCCTCCATCAAGTCATAGTCGGCCGAGAGCCTGGCTCATGGATAGCACTTAACGTGGCCTGGGCTGCCCAGGCCTGGCAAGTGTTTGTTGCTGCGGCAGCTGTAGCCTTATTTGGCCTTCCTGGGTCCATCTAGGCTGGTCCCCTCAGTTCCGTCCCTCAGCCACTTGGTTCAGACTGGCTGCATCTCTGGTAGGCCTGACCAGCTCTTTGACTTGGTTGCTCCCTGAAGATGATCCTAGAATGACTGCTCAGGTCTCACACCTCCCTGGAGACCAGGCTGAGAATGGGATTTGGCCCTGGGTGCTTCCCCAGCCTAGGGCCTCAGGCCTAGGACCCCAACTGTCTGGGACACAAGACAGAAGCAGATGGACTTCATCAGTCTAGAGGAGGGATTCCCCTGCTCTTCCTTCAGGGTCCTCCGGGTGCCCCAGGTCCTGTGCTGCGTGGGGGCTGCTGTAGTGAGTCCCTCCCTACATGGCGCTCCTAGCCCCATGCAGGAGGCGTCAATCCCATCAGTAAGTGCAAAACCACAATGGAGCTAAGAGTTTTGAAGAAAAGATCCGAGGAGGGTAAAATGTGCGCTTGTTTGCCTGGCTTCATGTGAGGGCTTCCCAGGGGGCGCTAGTGGTAAAGAAGCCGCCTGCCAACGCAGGACACATAAGACACACGGGTTCGATCCTTGGGTTAGGAAGATCCCCCGGAGGAGGGAATGGCTACCCTCTCCAGTATTCTTGCTTGGAGAATCCCCATGGACAGAGAAGCCTGGTGGGCTACAGTCCATAGGATAACAAAGCATCAGACACAGCTGAAGCGACTGAGTGAGCAGAATGCTTGAAAGAGTTAACTTTGGGGAGCAAATAAAAGGAATTACGTTTTTCATCCAGTGTATTTTAAACTTACAGGACTTACTACGCTACAGGGTTACAATAACTGAGGTAGATTTTGATAAATTCAGGGGTGGTAACTAGATGGTCAGTTACTAACGGGGCCACTTTGGCTCTGGGAAACAGCTCTCGTGGAAGTGGCTGCCACCATTCCAGATGTCTCACCCAAGACGAACAGCGTCAGTCAGGCTGGAGGGGGCCTCACGTAGGCAGGGGGCTTGCAACCTTGCCACATGGGAAACAGGGCAGAAGCCAGAGGGGCTGTAGCCTCCAACTTTTAAAAAGACTGTTCTATGTGGTCCCAGAATGAAGCCATGGTCAGATGCTATAGGGGAATGGATCAATGGATTAATCGTCTTGTCCAGCCATGTGACATGAGAGAGGGGAGCCTGCATTCCTGGAGCAAGCGGCTGGAGGATCAGTCTCCTGCAGGGCCTGGTGTCTGGGACCAACCAGTGATCACTGAAATCCTTCCAAGTCCAAGTGGAAAATAGTGTCTTGGCAACTGGGGTATTGAAAGAGTGAGTTTTGTTGGAATAGAACAAGGGCAGAAATGTTCTGAGCTGAAAGTGGTAGTGGGGGGTGGGGGTGCTCAGAGGAACCATGCAATGAGAGACCTGGGGGTGGCAGGGGTGGGGAGGAGATGCTGAGACCCTGGGTGGAGTAGCAGCTTGGCTCTAGTTTTGTGGGGAAGAACACTCGGAGGGGACATGTGACAACATAGGGTTTCTGAGGCTTCCACAATGGCTTAGCAGGTAAAGAATCCGTCTGCAATACAGGAGATGCCGGTTTGATCCCTGGGTTGGGAAGATCCCCTGGAGGAGAAAATGGCAACCTACTGCAGTATCCTTGCCTAGAAAATCCCATGGACAGGGGAGACTGGTGGGCTACAGTCCAAGGGGTCACAAAAAATTGAACATGACTGAGCGGCTGAGCACACACACAGGCAGGGTTTCTGAAATGATTCGTAAGATGCGGATAATGGGAAGATTTGAAACAACAGCAAAATAGAAATGAGTGTTTCTGGAGAGCCCCTAGGTGCCAAGCTGTGTGCTGAGCACTTACATGTTATCTCACTTAATCAGATATGATTATTATCCCCTTTTACAGCTGAGGAGACAGGTTTGGCCTGCTTTGCAGGCTCTGCCTGGCTTTGAGACGGAGAGTCTGACCTGGAGCCTGTGTTCTTACCTGTCAGCCTGGCTCCATCTAGGGTGGGTGAAGGTCAGTTGGTGAAAGGGCCGTGGAACTTGCCGAATGCTATCTGTGGGTCTTGCTTTGGATCTCCCTGGAGGGATGGCAGAGGGTCCCTGCCGTGAGCCCTGTGGGGTTACCCAGAATCACCTTTTCCACTGGTATCTCAAGAGGAGCCAAATGGCAAGCTCATTCCATGGGGTGGGAGAGTGCCAGACTGACTTCCAGTGTAAATTGACTGACTACTGAGCTAACAAAAATTTTGGAAGGAGCCCCTGAATTTGAATTATGCAAGCCAAGATGTACTCTTGCAGAGTTTCAAGAGGAAGAGGAGTGCTTCAGAGACCATGCGTTTCCCTGGAATTTGTCTACTATAACTAGGAAAAAAAATGTGTGGGATAGGTGGCTGTGGAGAGGATCTAGAGGATAGTAAACTGAATAAGATGCGAAAACTTCTGTATGTACTTTTAATATTTAGACTTAGCATGTGAGAAAAATATGCAATATATATGGACATCTCTTAGACTGATGTCTTTTTCCTGCCAGTTTGCAGGCATCTTAGCAGATCTCCATGTCCTGATGACAGAGAGTAAGAGTCAGAGCAAGAAAACTTGAGTTCTGTATTTGCTGTGTGACTCTGAGCAAGATACTTAACCTTGCTGAGCCAATGTTGTCTCAACTCTGTAAAAGGGAATATTCATAACAGATAGTCTATCAACTTCATAGATTAGGGAGAATGAATGCCAACAACTAATAGTTAATGTTTTCTCTACATCTCTGACAGTGCCAGTCCTGGGGGTGGGGGTGCTAGGGAAGATGCACTGAAAAGAGGTCCTGAAACATTTTCCTCACTAGACAAGTTTGGGCTCGGTGGGGGAGGAGAGCAGTAAGATGCTAAAGATCAAAGGGTAAGTACCAAGATGAATTAGTTTAAATGTCGATATAAGTCAGATGTCACAAGCAATGATGTAGTCAATTTAGATCAGAAATTTATATAAATCTTGGGAATTTTAGAAGAGCATGAAGTCATAACAAAATGGTATAGATGTAATATAATTAGAGAAAATAAAACCAAAAAATGTGGCTCTCAGAATGTGGATTATAACCTGGAGATCTGGAAAATGGATGCTAGAAAGTGTGATAGAATGAAAGCAAAACACAGGCTTGGGAGGTGGCAGACCCGCGTTTCATTCATGGGTTTCTTCTGTGGCTCAGCGGTAAAAGAATCAGCCTGCAATGCTGGAGACATAGGTTGGATCCCTGGGTCAGAAGGACCCCCTAGAGGAGGGCATGGCAACCCACTCCAGTATACTTGCCTAGAGAATCCCACGGACAGAGGAACCTGGCGGACTACAGTTCACAAGGTCACAAAGAGTCAGACACAACTGAAGAAACTGAGCACGCGCGCAAGCGTAAGCTTCATTCCTAGTTCGGCCACACATCAGTGAAATGACCTGGAAGGTCTCTTAATTGATCTGACATGTTTTCCTCTTCGTAAAGTGGAGTTTTAAATCTCCTCATTCACTTTCCCGAGCTGTCACCATCTAACCCAGTGTTTCTCAAAATGTGGCCTTTAGGGAATTATGAATTCAATTTAGAGGATTAAGACCAGAATTTTAAAAAATGAAATAGAATAGAAGAGTCTATCACACGGAGAAAACTGCTTGTGTGCGTGCTCAGTCATGTCTGACTCTTTACGACCCCATGGACTATATAGCTCACTAGGCTCCTCTGCCTATGGGACTGTCCCAGCAAGAACACTAGGGTGGGTTGCCATTTCCTCCTCCAGGAGATTTTTCCAACTCAGGGATTGAACCCAGGGCTCCTGCATTGGCAAGCAGGTTCTTTACCACTGAGCCACCTGGGAATACCAGAAGACTACTTATTGCTTCACAAAAGTTTTAAGTGACAAAGCTATGTGTGTATTGGGATAAATTATAAATTATATTTCTATGGACTTCCCTGGTGGTCTAGTGGCTAAATACTGTGCTCCCATTGCAGGGGGCCCAGGTTCAATCCTTGGCTAGGGAACTAGATCCCACATGTTACAACTATGAGTTTGCATGCTGCAACCAAGACCTGGTACAGCCAAGTAAATAAATAAATATTTATTAAAATTTAACAAATTTATCTTAAAAAATAAAATAAATTATATTTCTTATGATGGGTTGTGGTCAAAAAGTTTGAAAAACATACCATGAACACCCCCAGCACTGCCAGAAAAGTATAGATGTCTGGCTACCTCAGTTTCTCCCTTTGCCCTGGCTCTTCTATAACCTGATCCTTTTGAATCTGCATGAAGATACCAAGGGACCAGAGATTCCTCCACAACAGCTCTTCTTCCCCTGCCAGCAAGGAGCCAATGGAGGCCAAGGTGTTCATAAAGCAAGAATCGAGGTACCAGATTTATCAAATAAAAATACAAGCATCTAATTAAATGTGAATTTCAGATATATGATGAATCATATTTTAATATAAGTATGTCCCAAATACTGCATGAAACAGACTCATACTAAAAAATGAATCATTGTTTATCAGAAATTTAAATTTAAATTTAACCAGACACCTGTATTTTATCCAGCAACCCTAAGTAAGTAATAAATAAAAAGCAAACAGGAGAGAAAGTTGCAAAAGAGTAAGTGCCCCAAACTACAAACCTTTGTGCTTTAATATGCTCATAAATTAACAGCTGTATTGTATTATGCAAATTTATGTTAAGTTATTCACTATCTGTCATCACGCTCCAATAAAAATTGTATATATGACATTTAGAGAAAAATGACATCTTCTGATAAGAGTATTGCACTGCATTTCGGTGGCACTGATTACCTTCGGCTTGCCTGAATGCTGCAGCCAAAAACTCACAGAGCCAGGGTCTTTGTGAGTGACTCACTGAATTACTTATAGTGTGTCTAGAATCCTTGAGAACAATCCCAGTGAGTGGCCAGTGGTTGTTTTCCTTCCATTTTAATGCCTTTCAGAGGAAAACACAGTTTGGTGGTGAAATAACAGGCGAGAATACCCCTGCCTCTCATCTAGAAGTTGGCAGTTTCCCACCAATAAACTGCCAGGCTTCCCAGGTGGCGCAGTGGTAAAGAATCCACCTGCCAATGCAGGAGACACAAGAGACGAGGGTTCGATCCCTGGGTTGGGAAGATCCCCTGGAGTAGCAAATGGCGACCCACTCCAGTATTCTTGCCTGGAAAATCCCATGGACAGAGGAGCTTGGTGGGCTACAGTCCACGGGGTCACAAAGAGTCAGACGCGGCTGAACACGCACATGTACCAATAAACACTGTGCATTGTGAAGGTTAGCTTGACTGGACAAGCAAGACAGGAAAAATTTTTTCATTTTTAATCTCTGCCTTCATGTTTCTTGGTGATTATACACAGAGGGGGAAAAAAGCGATTTCTGCTGTTTCCTTTCTATAGCATCGCTGTAGAAATGGCCACCAGTTGGCTAATTTAATATTCAGAGAATAATTGATATGCCTTATCTTTAGGCTGATTTGCTGAATTTTTTACCTGATGATCATCATCCTCTTGGAGGCTCCTGGTATACCACCAGTTTTTTTTTTTAACATTTATGATTTTTAAAAAAATATGTGGAATACTATTTGTGGATGAGTTGCCTGTGTCTGTTCTGGAAAGGAGGGGTAAAATCTTGCTAAGGGTACATTACATCGCCCAAAGGGGTCCTGACAGCAGAAGCCTACAGGGCGACAAGGGAGCCAGATGCCCTTAAGGAATCTTTGAAGACTTCCAGGCCAGGCTTGGTAGGCAGGCTGTTTGCAGCAGAAATTACAGGAGGCAGGTGATGCCTATACAATTTAAAAACGATTCTTTGTTCATTCAGTTTCCCTGGTGGCTCAGATGGTAAAGAATCTGCCTGCAATGCAGGAGACCCGGGTTTGATTCCTAGGTCAGGAAGATCCCCTGGAGAAGGGAATGGCAACCCACTCCAATATTCTTGCCTGGAGAATCTGATAGACAGAGGAGCCTGGCAGGCTATGGTCCATGAAGTCACAAAGAGTCGGACACGACTGAGCAACTAACACTTTCCCTTTTCGCTTCTTTGTTCATCCAGAAGAGAAAATACAGATGCTGAGGAAGGACTCAGAGTGGCGTTCTGGGGTTGTGCCGTTCTCACTCCCCCAGTGTAAATGCCAACTCTCTCTGCCCCAGCGGAGGGGGTAGGGACAAGGGTGCATCATCCATCTTCACTCTGTCCTAGGAGAGGAGGACAGGCTATTAGAAATTCACATGGAGAAATGAGGACGGGCCTGGGAGTTTGAAACCTCACCCAAATAGCATGGATAGTTTCCTAACTTCCTTTATTCCAGTTTCCTCATCTGCAAAATAGAGGGATTAGGTTGAATGATTTCTAAGTTTTTTTTCCATGTTAGGTTTCATTCATTCATTCAACAAGCATTGAGCACCTACAATGTGCCCAGAGGCAAGGACCAAGAGGACCCTGCACTCAGGGTGTCAACAGCTGAGCTTGTCCAGGGGTCAACAAGCAGAAGCATGTCATTCTGCCTAAGCAAATGGGAGGAGGAGGAGGAAGGGGAGGATGGGTGAAATTCCTTCTAAGGTTGCTGACTCCTGACTTTCTGAAAATGACTAAGGAAGACAAGTTCTAAGGGGGAAATCTGTTGCTTTTCTGATCACTGGTTTTCCCAGTTGATGAGGGAGAGGCCTCTAATGACCTAACCTGGACAACTAGGACATGCTGATTTCTAGAAATTTCTGTTCAAGAGAGAGCACCTGATGAGATGGATTAAACCCGTAGGCCACTTCTCACTTCAACTGATTCACATGGACATGGATGACCTCTTCAGAAGACAGTTGATTGCATCTCCAAGGCTTTCAAGTTGTAGGAAAAAGATTTGGAGGCACGGGTGATGTTTTCATCCTTATTCCAGTTGTTGAAAAGGAAAGTAAGTATGGACATGTAACAGGATACTCCGTAAAAAAATTTTTTTTCCTGTTTTTATTTTAATTTTTTTTTAAAAAGCTGGCTTAAAACTCAACATTCAGAAAACTAACATCACGGTATCTGGTCCCATCACTTCATGGCAAATAGATGGGGAAAAAATGGAAACAGTGACAAACTTTATTTTCTTGTGCTCCAAAATTGTAGCAGAATGTGACTGCAGCCATGAAATTAAAAGACACTTGCTCCTTGGAAGAAAAGCTATGACCAACCTAGCCAGTGTATTAAAAAGCAGAGACATCACTTTCCCGACAAATGTCCACATACTCAAAGCTATGGTCTTTCCAGTATTCATGTATCCTAAAGGAAATCAATCCTATATATTCATTGGAGGACTGATGCTGAAGCTCCAATACTTTGGCCACATGATGTGAAGAGATGACTCATTGGAAAAGACCCTGATGCTGGGAAAGATTGAAGGTGGAAGGAGAAGGGGACAATAGAGGATGAGATGGTTGGATGGCATCACCAACTCAATGGACATGAGTTTGAGCAAACTCTGGGAGACAGTGAAGGACAGGGAACCCTGGCGTGCTGCAGTCCATGGAATCACAAAGAATTGGACATGACTGAGCAACTGGACAACAACTATTTGTTTATTAGGCTGTGTTGAGTTCTAGTTGCTACCTGTAGGACCTTAATTCCCAGACCAAGGATCAAACTTTCGTTCCCTGCATTGCAAGATGGATTCTAAACCACTGGACCACAAGGGAAATCCATGGATACTCTTTTGATGCCAACAAGGGATAGGGTTTTTTTTTTTTGCTAGATTATGGCCTGTGTCACCAGAAATCTCATGGCACCTAAGAAGGATGTTTGTCAGGATATTCACAGACATTATTAAGTGGGCTTGAAGCTAAAATTTGAGGGACAGGAAGAAAAACTCTACTAGACATGGTGATAAATGACAAGCTTGACACATGACTTATTCCCAAAGGAAGAATCTGTCTCTGAAACTCAAGGGACAGAATGATAGAGGGATTCATGACATAGCAGATTTTGCATGGAAAAAAATTTTTTACATGGAAATATCAGTAGAATTTTATTGTAAGACACCAAGGGCAGATGAGATTGTAAACTGGTCAAATGTTAGGTAAAAAGAAATTGTACTTGGCTTAGGGTTTTTTTCCCCCTTTCTTTTGCTGTGGATTTTTATGTTGTTTGATCTGTTTGTTGTTGAAGTAAATTGATTTATTTGTTGTTTTTATGGTAAAGACCAACACATCTTGACTTACTAGGATTTCTTAGTTTCTCAAAGCCAAAGATCCAAGTAAAAAAGGCATTTATTCTGATAATGTCCTTAGGTACTTGGCAGAGGACAGGGAGGGAATGCCCAAGAGAGGATGACTTTGGGGATTCCTGAACACCCTGACAGAGACCCCACTGTTATGATGCTAGTAAAATGGTCACAGATATGTCCCAAAGCTGTGTTAAACCACTCTGACCAACTATTTGCTCTCATAGAACACTCTCCTGCAGACCAGGTAGTCATTCCCAACACAGCACCGAGAAACTCTGAGCCCGTGGATCTGAGTTCAAATCTGGATTCTGCTTCTACTTTGAGCGAGACACTTAATCTTCAAGTTTCAGTTTCCCAATCTCTAAAAGGGAATTATTTTCTGTATTTAGAAAATATCCAATTGGTTGTTAGAATTGCTTGGCCCAGCACCAGACACAGAGCGTGTGTTCAATGAATAGTGATTCTTCTTATTTCCATCATAATTATGATCAATATTAGTCAGTATTGAACACTTGATCCCTAAAGTTCACTCCTGGACAGAAACAAGTTGGAGGGATTTCACTGGTGGTAGAGTGGATAGGAATCCACCTGCCAGTGTAGGGGATGTGGGTTTGATCCCTGGTCTTGGAGGCTTCCACATTCCGTGGAGCAACTAAACTCATGTGCCACAACTACTGAGCCCACATGCCGAAACTGCTAAAGCCTGTGCTCCACTGCAGTGAGAAGCCCTCATGCTGCAACTAGAGAGTAGCCCCTGCTCTCTGGAACTAGGGAAAGCCCCAATGCAGCCACAGAGATCCAGCGCAAGCATAAATATATGAAAAGAAAAAAACAAGTTGGACATGAGTGTTTCAGCAGCAGACCTTAACACAGCTCACATAAACAGCAGAGGGTTACAACTGGCCGCAGGTCACAGACTGAGAGAGGGGAAGATGGACGATGGCCCTGACACTGTACAAGGGACTCACTGGGAATCAGGCCCAGAAACAAAACTGCCGAATGGTAGGTACGTGTGTCATGGAACCTGACACATTCCCATGAGACGCTTCTGGGCGATTTCTAATTAATGTAGTATTCTTGGTTTGCAAGGGCCTCTTTATAGAGTTAGGTCAGGTTTATTTACCACGTAAAATTTATGATGAATAATTATGGTGCTCCATAAATGTTTACTGTTACGATGATGATGGTGGTGACCACCGTAATTAGTATCTTGCAGGTCTACAAATCACTAATGTGCAAGCAGGCTGGGGAATCATTAAAGGAGGTTTTCAGGGAAAGGTGAGAGGATGCAGGAGGGGAAGGCTCAGAGCAGCCAGAAACACAGCCCCTTCATTTCAGAGATAACACTCAGCCTGAGAGAACCTCCCTGGGGCTCTGTCCTCTTGTCTGTATGATGGAGAAATAGCCCATCCTGCCCCTGGAGGTGGAGCACAGACCAGACGACCTCTTGAGTTTGGTAGCTTCCAGATCCAAGGACCGTAACTCTAGGAGGTGCTATCAAACAAGCTGGTCTGTTCAGTATTTCAGAACAACCACCTGGTGGTTCTCTCCATGGCCTTTGTTTCTTCGCTCTCTAGATGGGCTGGATCTGAATGACAGCACAGTCACAGAAAACCCACTACTTTCTGGTGGCCCAATGAGTGACTCGTCTAAAAACCAAAAAGCAGCTCCAATCATTATGCATTGTATTTATAAAATTAGTCTTGTCCTTAAGAAAGCAACCCGAGGTCACCCTTAAAGTTAAGTTTGCGTAGACACTTGCTCCTTTGAAGAAAAGCCATGACAAACCTAGACAGTGTGTTAAAAAGCAGAGACATCACTTTGCCGACAAAGTTCTGTATAGTCAAAGCTATGGTTTTTCCAGTAGTCATGTATGGATGTGAGACTTGGGCCATAAAGAAGGCTGAATGCCAAAAATTTGATGCTTTCCAACTGTGGTGTTGGAGAAGACTCTTGAGAGTTCCGGGGACAGCAAGGAGATCAAACCAGTCAATCCTAAAGAAAATCAACCCTGAATATTCATTGGAAGGACTGATGCGAAAGCTGAAGCTCCAATACTTTGGCCACCTGATGCAAAGAGCCAACTCATTGGAAAAGACCCTGATGCTGGGAAAGATTGAAGGCAGGAGGAGAAGGGGGTGACAGAGGAGGAGATGGTTGGATGGCATCACTGACTCAATGGACGTGGCTTTGAGCAGACTCTGTCCTTCTAGATGGTGAAGGACAGGGAAGCCTGATGTACTGCAGTCCATGGGGTTGCAAAGACTCAGACATGACTGAGTGACTGAACAACAACAACAAATATACCTCACAGGAGTATGGCAATGGCTCTTCACCTGGCTGCATCTTAGATCTGGGGGCTTTTAAAGAAAGGGATGCCTGGTCCAACTAGTCAGAACCTCGGGGGATGGACCCCAGCAGGTGAGATTCTTTAGGACATTCTCGGGGAGGTGGGATACCCCTGGGCCATGATTTGTGCTGGGTCCTTGCTTCGAGCTGCCCTATGGATAAGAGAAGGAAGTGTGAGGAAGTCTCTGGTTGCCGGAAGTCCGATTCTGCCTAAAGGTGGGCTGTGCTGTGCTCTGTAATACCAGGGCTCAGCCCACTTCAGTCAGAGGCCTAGGAATTTGGGGAGGGGGTGGCCCTGCTCTGATGGCCTCCAAGGAGAGCAGCCGCATGCAGTGGTGATGTCAGGGAGAAGAGCCTCCTTCTGGGTGGAGGGAGGGCAGTATCTCCCCAGTCTCAGGCTGCAGGGCTGTTCCCTGGCTCCTGACCATCCAAGGACTTCTCCTTAACTGAAATGAAAATGGACGGCCTCAGCAGCTGTTAGTGATTGGCTGTAGCCGGGAGAGCATCGGATAGATGCTCCAAGCATCTAATAAAGACCCAGGGAGAGAGAGGACAGTGCTCCTCTCCACCACAGCACCAGGGACCAACAGACGGAGTGGGGGCATGGGGAGCAGGCTGGCAATGAGGCTGCTAGACAAACATCTCAGATGCTCATTCCCTGCTCTTTACCAAAGAACGGGGCTTCCCTGGTGGCTCAGTGGTAAAGAATCCGCCTGCAATGCAGGAGACATGGGATCGATCCCTGGCTCGGGAAGATGCCCAGGAGAAGGAAATGGTAATCCACTCATATTCTTGCCTGGAGAATCCCATGGACAGAGAAGCCTAGTGGGCTACAGAGTTGGACATGTCCTAGCAACTAAACAACAATAAACACACACACACACACATATATATATATACACACATACACATACCCAGACACTGTACCCAGAATCATACATGGATTTGGCCCAATAGCCCTTTCAACAGCCTTATGAGCTACACACTGTTGCAATTCCCATTTCACAGATATGAAAAATTGAGGAACAAAGAGATGATGCCAGTCACCACATCACATTGCCAGCAAGTGGCAGCTCTGTGTTTCGTGTGGACACTGGGCAGGGCTGAGCCTAGCCCTTCCTGGTGGAGCAGGCACTGCTCCTGGGTCAGAGAGAAGTCAAGGTTTGGTCTGTGTGTGATCGGGAGCCCCTCTCTCAGTGAGTGATTCTTGGCTCTGCCACCTCCAGGTGTCCCAGCAAAAGGTGATGCCTGTCCCCCAGGAAGGCTGGGAACCGCCTTCAACAAATGGGACCTCAAACACAGTGAATGACAGGGCATGATACCCAGCTGTGCCATTTCCATGAAGAAGTCTGTTCTTTGTCGGAAACCCCCTCCGACCGGGCCTCCCACCTCCTCAGCCACTTGAACCAGTTTCTCGTGGAGCTGAAGTCCCTGTCTACTGCTAAGGAGGTGAGGAGTTGATCCTCTTTCTTGCAGTCTTAAATGACTAATTAAAATGTATTGGAGACTAAGCTCATTGCAAAAGGAGCCTGGGTGGCTTTCCAAAGCATCTTGTTCATAACCGGAGGGAGGGTGATTCTCTTCTCATCCTTATAATAAGGTGTCTTTTCGCAGGGTATCTGCCTCATGCTTACTACAGCTCTGGCCCCAGTTTGGTCCCAGCAGGGGGAGGCCAGTGGAGTTTAATTACATTCCTTCTATAGGGAATATTCAAGGAATGAGGCTTTGAAAAACAACTTGTGCTACCAAAAAGGAAGAAAAAAAAATCAAATTAAGCAAGCGAGAAACCAGCATTGCCTTTTGTGTCCTAGAGACCCAATCTAAATATTTAAATTTTAAAGACAGAATTCTTAAGTGCTTAACTTTATAAACCTTACACATTGCAATTCCTAGGGGAGCCAAAGAGTCCCTGTGATCTGGAATATTCCTATGCCTGGAGTAACAGGCTGATGGTTGATATTTTCACACATGCCATATTCAGCTATAATGCTGAAAAAAAAAGCTACTCATAATACTGCCCGCAGTCCTGGGGCAAAATAGTCTTACCAGAAAACAGAGTGAATTGAATGTCTGGACCACAAGCAAACATTTTAGCAAGGTCTCTTTATTCTCTACCGATTTCTCAATTTTCCTTCCTCTTTCTGTCTCTGAGATGCCCAATGACTGGCTATTAGTGAGTGTGGAAGTTGCCTCCTGGCAGAAACTATTAATTTGCTGACTGCTAGTGGACAAATACCAGAACTGAGAGAGAAGTGGAACAAGGGCTAGTGGGTGGGCTGTCAGCTGAGGCAGAGTTCAACCCTCTGTAAGGAAGAGCTTTATCAAGGATAAAGGGAAGATGATAGATAGTGAGTTCCCTGTCCCTGTGAGCATTCAAGCAGAGGGTCCTGATCTTCTCTCAGATACTAGTCCTGGGTGGGAGGCTATTCTACCTAACCTCTAAGGTCCCCTTGCAGCCTGAGGGCTCAGGTTCGGTCCTTTCCTTGGCATGACAGGCTCTGGGCCCCATGGGAGACTTGTGGAAACAAGACTGTATGTCTATAGGGGCCTTGAGCACTGCTCTCATCTGCCTGCATATCCCTTGGCAGTGCCTTCTCTCTCTGACTTCGGTCTGCTTCCTCTGACCAGCATGCAGGAACCTCCCTAAGCCTCCCCACCTCAAGTTTGCTTTCAGTTAGTCTCCAGTTAGAAAAGGAGTGAACATTCATTCGGGCTTCCCTGGTGGCTCAATGGTAAAGAATCCACCTGCCATTGCAGGAGATTCAAGAGACTGGGGTTTTGGTCCCTGGGTCGGGAAGATCCCCTGGAGAAGAAAATGGCAACTCACTCCATTATCCTGCCAGGATAATCCCATGGACTGAGGAGCCTGGTGGGCTGCAGTCCCTGGGGTCACAAAGAGTCAGACACAACTGAGCACTCACACACGAACATACATTCATTCATTTAACATTTATTTGCCACAAGCCTCCTGCATGCCAGGTGCTGTTGGAGTGCCTGGGATACACCAGCATGCCAAGCAGAGCCCCTGCTATCATGGGAATAACATCTTGGTGGGGACTTGATTACAGCACCCCTCCCAGGAGCAGTGCCATTTAATAAGGGGTAAGCCCCCTTAAAGGAGACAAAGGAAGCACCTCCTAATGGCAGAATGTAATGCCCAGTGATGGGTGGATCAAGAAAGTCTTTACATTTGCCCAGGATGTCACCATTCTGAGGTTCCTGCTCCACCACTAGCCAATAGAGTCCACTGAAGTGTGTTTTTTTTTTAAGTGTGTGTTTATTTATTATTTCAGAATCTAATTGTTGGGAATAAAACACAGACTTTTGATGTCTTAAAAGCCCATAATGTGAGCGGTAGTTAAATAAATGAGCCATGCAGTTGAGAATCTAGTTCAATGTCAAGTGGACACGCTGAGCACTGAGCTTCACCTGTGGCGTTCACCTTCCCAAGTTTATTTTTAAATTCTTGCTTTTCTGGATTGATGTGAACCAACACCACTGGCTTATTTGCTTTGCAAAGCCCGGCCCCTCTAGAGGCCCAGATATTGAATATAAAATACTCTGAGTCGCCACATGAAAGACACCAAAATCTGTGCTGATTGGTGTGGCCCATTCCTGGGGGAAGCATCTCTTTGCAGGTCACCTCTCCTCTGCTGAGACGGAGCTGCTCTGCAGGGACTCAGGGGAGGTGGGAGTTAGAGCATTAATTGCTGAAAATTTACCGCACTTCACTGTGCTTCACGCCACACTTGGCCGGGTGGCCCAGAAAACACACTTGCAAGTCCTTCCGGCTGTCAGCCAGCCTCCCACTTGCCCACCCACAGTGCACGCATGCGGGACATTGCCGTGCGGGTACAGGCTTCTGGGACGGCCAGAGGCTCCCAAGTGGGCAGTGGGTCACAGGGTGGAGTGGGAAAGCTTCTGTACCTCTCTGGATCTGGGGAAGAGAGTCAGAACAAGACTCAGGGAAAGAGAGAAAGCAAGAAGGCTAAAAGGTGCTGTAGATATTGAAGAGAGGAGAGGAAACAGAGAAATGGGGTAGATGAGAAGGGACTGGGAAGAGAAGAAGAGGCCAGGAAGCCACTTAGATCTCTTGAGTTCTGGACAGCACAAGCCCTGGGTATGTGGCTGCCATTGATGAGGTCCCTGGGGGCAGTTCAAAGTCAGGGCATCTTGGTTTCCCCATGGGTCACTTTGACCATCAGACAGTGAAGAATCCACCTGCAATGCAGGAGACCCTGAGGGTTCGATCCCTCTGTCGGGAAGATGCCCTGGAGAAGGGAATGGTAACTCACTCCAGTATTCTTGCCTGGAGAATTCCATGGACAGAGGAGCTTAGTGGGCTATAGTCCATGGAGTTACAAAGAGTTGGACATGACTGAGCGACTAACACATTCCATGTCTTTGGACATCTTCAGTCAATGTGGAAGCATTTGAGCCCTGGGTGGTGTGTGTATCTGAGAACTTGAAAACCGGGGTCTCTGTCCCCCTGATCCAGGTTGGCTGTTCACCTTGCTTTGGGGATTCTTGAGTTGTCTAACACAGAGATGCCACCTATCCTGTCTTCCTTCCCAGAGTTGGTGCTTTGGAAGCAGTAGCCACAAATCTTAATTAACAAGATGGAGATCCAGGCACACACCAGGGAGACTGTCAAGACTTCTCTGCTCTGATATTAGTTGTGAGAGAGTCTGCTTCTCTGGGTCAGACACTTCCAGAGAGAAGGACAGGAAGTGGGCAAGTTGGACACATCGCAGGGTTCCCCCACGGCAGCTCCTGCTCCTGCAGTGAAAACAGTATAGCGCCCCAGGGAGACAGCATCAAGAACATTCTCTTTGACCGAGATTCATTGCCATGGCCTCTGAATTGGCACCCAGAGCTGCTGTATACACCAAGGGCTGTTAAGGGGTGCTTATGGTCTAGATGGTACCTGCCTGAAAGGTGCAGCTGCTGGGGGAATGCTTACTGGATGCGACAGGTCCCCAGTCTATACGTGCATCCAGAGAGAGGGCCCTGGCTGCCACCTTCATCTGCCTTGAAACCAACTTTAAATAAACTCAAAACCTACCCCCACCTCCAGAATACCCACTGGAGGAAATTAAGAATTGACCCTTGAACAACACAGGTTTAAACTGTGCAGGTCCACTTAAAAGCAGATTTTTTTTCTAATAAATATTTTGGAAAAAATTTTTTGGAGATTTGTGAGTTTGAAAAAACTCAAAACCACACAGCCTAGTAATATTGAAAAAATTAAGAAAAAGGTATGTCACACATGCATGAAATATATGTAGATACTGAGACTTCCCTGGCAGTCTAGTGGTTAAGCCTCTGTCCTTCCAACACAGGTTTGATTCCTGTTCATGGAACTAAGATCCCACATGATGCATGGCACTGCCCAAAAATATATAGATAGATAGTAGATAGATGGATAGATACTAGTCTATTCTTCCATAGGCATAAAGGTGATATTTAATATAAAATCTTATAATGTATTATTTTCTTAATGTTTTGTAACTTTGCTTTTGAAGAATTACATTATCTATAGTATGCTTCTCCCGTAACTGAAGACACTGTATCAGCCTAGCATCACAGGTCAGTGGTTTTTCAAAAAATGTAACAATGTTTCCAATATTGTATTATGAATATGACTGTAATACTGTATACCATAAAAACTTTATAATGATTAGTATACAGGCTAGGCTACTGTGAAGCAGAGACATTACATTGCTGACAAAGGTCCATCTAGTCAAAGCTATGGTTTTTCCAATAGTTATGTATGGATGTGAGAGATGGACCATAAACAAATCTGAGTGCCAAATATGCTTTTGAACTGTGGTGTTGGAAAAGATTCTTGAGAGTCCCTTGGACTGCAAGGACATCAAACCAGTCAATCCTAAAGGAAATCAGTCCTAAATATTCATTGGAAGGACTGAGGCTGAAGCTGAAACTCCAATACTTTGGCCACCTGATGTGAAGAGCCGACTCATTGGAAAAGACCCTGATGCTGGGAAAGATTGAAGGCAAGAGAAGGGGACAACAGAGGATGAGATGGTTGGATGGCATCACTGACTTGATGGACATGAGTTTGAGCAAGCTCTGGGAGCTGGTGATGGACAGGGAAGCCTGCCATACCACAGTCCATAGGGCCAGAATTGGACACAACTGAGCAACTGAACTGAACTGTGAAGGAATTATATTGATTATGGAAGGCTACCATACAGCAAGCATATTGCTGCTTCTTCATTATTAATGCATGAATCATTATACCTGTAAATAAATTTGAATTTCTTTTCCTATAGCTACAGCATTAGCAGTACCTATAATATCTACAGTGTTTTGTATCATATAAGACAATATTGATGTAGGTATTGATGGATGATTCATCTTGTAAACAGATGAAGTAAACTTACAGTATTGATAAATACAGGACAGGATTATAAACTATGATTTTATGAATCTTATGAAAATAATTAGAAATCTTATGATTTTCTTAACATTTTCTTTTCTCTAGATTACTGTAAAAATATAGTGTATAACCTAACAAACTATATGTTAATTGCCTGTTTATGTTATCAGTAAGGTTTCCAGTCAACAGTAGGCTCTTAGTAGTTAAATTTGGAGTGGGGGAGTCAAAAGTTCTACTCAGATTTTTGACTGTGCAGGGGGTTGGCAACCCTAACCCCCTCATTGTTCAAGGGTCAACTGTATTTAAAGGACCGAGATGATTTTAGGATTATGGATGAAAGTGAAAGTCACTCCATTGTGTCCAACTCTTTGCATCCCCGTGGACTATACAGTCCATGGAATTCTCCAGGCCAGAATACTGGAGTGGGTAGCCATTCCCTTCTCCAGAGGATCTTCCCAACCCAGGGATCGAACCCAGGTCTCCCACATTGCAGGCAGATTCTTTACCAGCTGAGCCACCAGGATTATGGGTAGTACTCTACTAAAGACACATCCAGGATTGAGTAATTCCTGCATCACTTTATCCCTCACTCAGTCAAGTGAGAGTGGTGCCATTGTTGTTGGGATAATTTTGACTCTGTTTTACTTTATTAACAAAAGGTTAATCATTGGCAGAACATCAGTACTTTAACTATCATCAGGAATAAATGAATTTATTTATTTACTTATTCTTACTGACTGAACCTGGTGGCTCAGTAAAGAATCTGCCTGCTAATGCAGGAGACTCAAGAGGTGAGGGTTAGATCCCTGGGTTGGGAAGATCCCCTGGAGGAGGAAATGGCAACCCACTCCAGTATTCTTGCCTGGAGAATCCCAAGGACAGAGGAGCCTGGCGGGCCACAATCCAAGGGGTTGTAAGAATCAGACACGACTTAGCGACTAAACCACCACAGGGAATAAATATTTGCTATGTGCATCACAACAGAGGGAGAGCAGTCTTTAGAGTTTAGAACCTGGCTGTGCAGAGCGTGGGCCATGAACTGGCAGCATTGGTGTCACCTGGGAACTTGTTGGAAATGCAGAGTCTCAGGCCCCACCCCAGACCTACTGCACAGGAACTTGTAGTTTATCAAGAGCCCCTGGGGTTTCCAATGTATATTACACTCTGAGACTGGTACCACAGTCTACTGCCACTACCCTCAACCTGCTGAAGTCCCAGTTCTCATCTCTGTTTCATAGTGTGACTTTGGGGCATAAGCTATTCTTTGTTCCTGTCTTTTTCTCTGTACCTTGTTGCTTTGTGTTCTGTTGTACTATTGTGGGATGTGCAGGAAAGGGAAGCTTACAGAAGAGACACTAACCCCTGTGTGGCTGAGTAATTGAACCGTGGGGAACACCTCAACTTACTCCCTCTAAACTGTTCAACAGCAGGACCCCAGCAGACCCAGACAAAGGCAGGAAACCTTCTCAATGGGGAAAAACCCATTTCCAGTTTTTCACTTGAATCTTAAAGTCACCTACTCCCTGTGAGGGCTTCCCAGGTGGTGCAGCGGTAAAGAATCCGCCTGCCAATGCAGGAGAGGCAGGAGATGTGGGTTCTATCCCTGGTCGGGAAGATCCCCGGGAGAAGGAAATGGCAACTCATATTCTTGCCTGAAAAATTCCACGGACAGAGGAGCCTGGCTGGCTATAGTCCATGGGGTCGCAAAGCGTCAGACACAACTGAGTAACTGAGCACACACTCCTTATGACAAGAGCCCTGAGTGAAATACAAACTGGGAGACTTTTTTTTTTCCATAGTAAGAATTTGTGTTAAGATAGTCACATTTTTTCTCACCCAGTCCTACCTGCTGTGACAAAAGACAGGTAGTTGGAGTGAAATGACTGTGTGTGTGTGTGTAGCCACAGAATATGCTTTTTTTCCTTTGAGATCCTCTGGCTACTTCAAGGAACAAATCCTCAGCCTTGCTCATATTAGCAGCATGAGCTAATCAGCTGAAATACCCAGCATGAAATGCTCTTTTCTCCTTAAGAGAAAAAGAAAGAGTAAGTTGTATTTTAATTAGGTATTCATAATGGTTACAAAGCAGCTCCTCAAGAGAAGTTAAGAATTTGGCCTTCCTTCTAAGGCATAGCTGTGCTCAAATTATCCTAAAGAGAGGCTGTATATCAATCTAGTCCAATTTGTGATAAATTTACAACTAGGTTCTTCACAGCAGATTTATAACAACAATTAAACAGAAGGAAAATGGGTCATAAATTTTGGCTGGCACAGTCCGGCACCAACAAGAAGAGAAGAGAATGGTTTAGCCAGATCAAAAGTCAATAATTTCAACATAAAGTGCTAAAGCTATAGCAAAAACAATTTATATGGAAAGAAGTTTTTTTTCCCCACCTCTCATCCTTGTCAAAATTAGATATTGGAGAACACAATGAAGCATCCATAGTACAGAGGTCTTATTAAATAATTGGCGTGTTTTCTCAATTTTATGAGTGGTCCAAATGGTACAAATTTTTCCTTGCTCCTCCACTATTGAATTTAATGAAGGTACCTCCCCTTTAAGATGAATAAGGACACCCATGGGGAAAGCAAGAGTTCTCCAAGAGATTGGTGACTTGAGAAAGAAGGTTTCATGAAAGAAAAGTGAAAGTGAAGTCGCTCAGTCTTGTTCGACTCTTTGCAACCCCATGGACTGTAGCCTACCAGACTCTTCCCTCCATGGGATTTTCCAGGCAAGAATACTGGAGTGGGTTGCCACTTCCTTCTCCAGGAGATCTTCTCGACCCAGGGTTTGAACCCGGGTCTCCTGCATTGTAGGCAGATGCTTTACTATCTGAGCCACCAGGGAAAGGAGGGGAAGCCAAATACACGATTCCAAAGTCAGATGATTAGGGAGAAAACATACATGTTCTAGAAAGAAGTAGCCCTAGGCGTGCATTAGAGAATGGATTGTAGCTATATTACAGGCTTCCCAGGTGGCTCAGTGGTAGAGAATCCACCTGCCAATGTAGGAAATGAGGGAGACACGGGTTCAATCCCTGGGTCAGGAAGATCCCCCGGAATAGGAAATGGCAATCCACTCCAGTATTCTTGCCTGGGAAATCCCATGAACAGAGGAGCCTGGTGGGCTACAGTCAACAGGGTCCCAAAGAGTTAGACATGACAGAGCCACTGAGTACACACAGAGCTGATTTATATCTGGAACACAGATCTCTGCCCTGAAAGGAGAGAAGTAATCAAGGCCACTTGAATCAAAAAGGATGGTGAGAGGTGGGACATTACCAGACTAAATAAGTGGGTTGTAAAACATGTATTAAGATAATCCTCAATGGTGAAGGAAAGACCTTGGAGTAGTCCTATACCTGCCAGACGTTCAATCTCTTCAAGGAGAGTCCTTACCACGGACAATTTCCCATCTTCACTGGGAAAGGATGCTACAAGGCCAACTGCCAACCTGGGTGTCATTCTAACCAATAAAGAAGCATCGGCTGGCTTTGTGGACATCACCAGACACTTGGTATGAAGTGGTCACATCATTTACTAGGAGTACACACCATTTAGTAATGTAAAAGAGCTGGCAGTACTGAGCGCTGTTGGATTTGTACCTTCAAGTCTGGAAAACTAGTTTTTAGAAGTGAAGTCGCTCAGTCGTGTCTGACACTTTGCAACCCCATGGACTGTAACCTACCAGGCTCCTCTCTCCATGGGATTTTCCAGGCAAGAGTACTGGAGTGGGTTGCCATTTCCTTCTCCAGGGGATCTTCCTGACCCAGGGGTCAAACCCAGGTCTCCTGCATTGCAGGCAGATGTTTTACCGAGCCACCATACCACAGTTTTTAGAAGCTCAGGGCAAAGGTGAGTGAGTGCAGAACATGTAATTTGAAGGGAGGAGCTTCTGATCTGGAAAACATGGATTCTAGGTACATGGATGGACACTGTTTTCTGGCACCCAGCATCCATTTACCCCACTCTAGTAAGCTGTGAGGCAAGAGCCCCTCCCCTGTCAGGGAACTGTGGGTTCCCTGCAGCGGGCATTTGGGGACTGATTCCATTTTAATCCTCGTCCAGGGACCAGGAGAGTGACCCAGGTCTGAGCCAATCAAAGCGTCGTATTCCCCCGAGCCCAGGTGATTGGCTGAGAGGTGAGTGCATGACCCAATCAATCTCTGCCAGTGAGATGCCGTGAGACTTTTACTGAGACCCCCAGGAAAGAGACTTTTTTTCACGCTGGAGCTGAATAGGCTCTCACACTGTCCCTAGTCTCAGCCCATGAAAAGATGAGAGGGATTTAAGGAAGACGTGTCAGAGCAAGGAGTCTTCAGCCTAGAGAAGAGTTCTCCTGTCCTGAGTCAAACGGCGGGGAGGGGAGGGGGTCCGAAAGAGCCGTACCTCGAGAGTGGGGCAGCGGCCTGAGTTTGGCTGTGGTTCTCCAGGGAGCCGCCTGCCCATGCCCCATGGTTGTTCCTTTGACCTCAGTTTATTTGAGCAAAGGCTAAGTAACGGGAGAATGTCAGGGCTCAGAGAGGGGACAGTGGAAGGAGCAGCCCCTGTTGGTACAGCCAAGGTGTGTGACCACTCAGATTCTGCGCAAGGCATCATGGGTCAGCTCGAGCCATCTTGCCAGCACCCTGCTTATGAGGGTTGGCTGCCACCAGGAGACCCCAGCACCCAGAAGCTGTGAGGCAGGAGCCCCTCCTCTGTTAGGGAGCTGTGGGGAAGGGGTGGTCTCAGGAGACAGCCTGCTTCCGCTCCATACCAGAGGGCAACACAGGGGAAGGGCTGAGAGATGCCCCCTTTAGACAGGACTGGGGATCTGTTAGAAGCCCACCCCGGGAGGAGATGGAGGTCCAGAAATCAGAGGGAGGAGGGTAAAAGAACAGACCAAGTCCCCTCCCCTATACAGCTTCCTCAGACCACAGGTCAGCCTTAGCTAAGGGCATTGAATTGGGTCTGAGACTGAAGTTGTAAACTGGACCAGACTGTTTTGAACTATTTAATGCCAAAGGGAATAGAAACCTTTGCAATCTGTCCAAGATATCATCTAGGAGAGGGAAGGCGATTCATCAGAGCATTTTTAAAAGAAATAATTAGGGGGGAAAGCACAAAAGGATTCCATGTTTGTATTAATACTTCACTTAGTTCAGGCTATTCAACAAACTGGTTATACAGCTGTCTTGAGACCATTAGGGTAGATCTTGTCTGAGAATGGCATATGCCCAGCATGACTGGAGCTGAGAGGGGGAGAGAGGACAACCTGGGTCTCAGTGACAGAGTTTGAGCCCCTGTGTCAAGCCATACCTCAAGGCAGATTTACACTGGAGTTTTCAGTTATATGGGTAAATGAACTTCCTGAGGTGATGGAATTCCAGTTGAGCTATTTCAAATCCTCAAAGGTGATGCTGTGAAAGTGCTGCACTCGATATGCCAGCAAATCTGGAAAACTCAGCAGTGGCCACAGGACTGGAAAAGGTCAGTTTTCATTCCAATCCCAAAGAAAGCAAATGCCAAAGAATGCTCAAACTACCGCACAATTGCACTCATCTCACACGCTAGTAAAGTAATGCTCAAAATTCTCCAAGCCAGGCTTCAGCAATACGTGAATTGTGAACTTCTAGATGTTCAAGCTGGTTTTAGAAAAGGCAGAGGAACCAGAGATCAAATTGCCCATATCCGCTGGATCATCGAAAAAGCAAGAGAGTTTCAGAAAAACATCTATTTCTGCTTTATTGACTATGCCAAAGCCTTTGACTGTGTGGATCACAATAAACTGTGGAAAATTCTGAAAGAGATGGGATAACCAGACCATCTGACCTGCCTCTTGAGAAACCTGTATGCAGGTCAGGAAGCAACAGTTAGAACTGGACATGGAACAACAGACTGGTTCCAAATAGGAAAAGGAGTACGTCAAGGCTGTATAGTGTCACCCTGCTTATTTAACTTATATGCAGAGTACATCATGAGAAACGCTGGGCTGGAAGAAACACAAGCTGGAATCAAGATTTCCGGGAGAAATATCAATAACCTCAGATATGCAGATGATACCACCCTTATGGCAGAAAGTGAAGAACTAAAGAGCCTCTTGATGAAAGTGAAAGGGGAGAGTGAAAAAGTTGGCTTAAAGCTCAACGTTCAGAAAACTAGATCATGGCATCTGGTCCCATCATTTCATGGGAAATAGATGGGGAGACAGTGGAAACAGTGTCAGACTTTATTTTGGGAGCCCCCAAATCACTGCAGATGGTGATTGCAGCCATGAAATTAAAAGACACTTACTCCTTGGAAGGAAGGTTATGACCAACCTAGATAGCATATTTAAAAGCAGAGACATTACTTTGCCAACAAAGGTCCGTCTAGTCAAGGCTATGGTTTTTCCAGTGGTCATGTATGGATGTGAGAGTTGGACGGTGAAGAAAGCTGAGCGCCGAAGAATTGATGCTTTTGAACTGTGGTGTTGGAGAAGACTCTTGAGAGTCCCTTGGACTGCAAGGAGATCCAACCAGTCCATCCAAAAGGAGATCAGTCCTGGGTGTTCATTGGAAGGACTGATGTTGAAGCTGAAACTCCAATACTTTGGCCACCTCATACGAAGAGTTGACTCATTGGAAAAGACCCTAATGCTGGGAAGGATTGGGGGCAGGAGGAGAAGGGGATGACAGAGGATGAGATGGTTGGATGGCATCACCAACTCGATGGACATGGGTTTGGGTAGACCCCGGGAATTGGTGATGGACAGGGAGGCCTGGCGTGCTGTGATTCATGGGGTCGCAAAGAGTCGGACACGACTGAGTGACTAACCTGACCTGAACTTCCTAAGCCAACCTGGGTTGAATTCTCTGTCACTGTCAGCAGAAAGAATCCTGATACAGTGCACATAGACTTTTCATGGGGAGAAAACATAGCTTTCATTGGATTCTCATAGGGCATTGCTGAAAAATGGTATGGCTGAGGGAAGAGAAACTCAAAAGCTCAAATCTAATGATCTCATTGACAAATACAAGAGAAGACCATCTGATGAGATGCGTGGGGGTCTCAGGGATATTATGGAAGAACTAGGTCAGAACATTCTTGGGTGCAATGTCTGGAGCCTGACTCTGGCATTAACTGGCACTGAAAAAATATTTGTTGAATGGAAACCAGCAGGAAAATTATCACAAGTCATACTTTACATGCAAATTTTCAGGAATATTTTCAGGAAAATATCTAATGTGTGAACAGCTAATCTGCATTTCCATGTTCTGACAGATGGCCCATATTAACAGAACTCTGATTATAGAAAAAAAAAACAGAAAAAAAGAGAACCTGAAAATATTTATTGCATGTATACCATGTGCAAGGCTATACAACTATTAACACTATTGTGATTGCCAAATTTATTTAATTTATAGAGCAGTTCTATATATTCCCATTTTTCAGAGACAGTCCCAGCTGTTACCTGGAGAGAGAAAATGACCCTGGAGCCTGCATAGCTGGGGCAGGGCATTAGGTACAAAGGCTCTATTCTCAAGGTAGAAACAGGGACCATCTGCATGAAAATCACCTGGGACGTATATTTAATGGAGGTTCCTTGGCCCTGGCCCAGACTTATGGAAGGAGAATCTCTGTGTAAAGGGCCCTGGACTCAAGATCCTAACAGACTTCCTAGATGATTTCATGTACGCTAAAGTTTGAGAAACTTTACCTCCTTAAATCTGTTTATTTGACTGGCAACATTCAGGGGACATAGGAAACAGGTTCTATCCCTGGGTGGGGAAGTTCCCCTGGAGAAGGAAATGGCAAGCCACTCCACTATTCTTGCCTGGAAAATTCCATGGACAGAGGAGCCTGGCGGGCTACCGTCCATGAGGGTCACAAAGAGTCGGACATGACTGAGTGTGCATACACACACACACACACATATTTTGCTTCTCTGAGGAAACAAGCCCCCATCCTAGGCTGGGGATTTGAAGGAGGGCAGGGTTTAATGAGATAGTATCACCCGCTTCAAGGTCAAGGTCGGTTTAGGCCACTTCAGAGGTTGTGTGCATAAGGCCTGAATGCAGGCCTGTGGAAACCCGATCTGTATCCTCCTGATGGATGAATATAACGAGATGGAATTACAGAGTAGCTGGTGGAACAGACTCCTAGACCCCCAAGTTCTCTGCATGACATCACTCATTCTAGACTCTATCAAGTGCTGCCTTCTATTGCCCTGGAAAATTTCACTTGGAAGGAGGTACTGTTGTAATAGACATAGATTATTGTTTTAATTGGCAATTAAATTTCCTGAAGGTGAGTCATGACTTCTACCTCTCAAAGCTGTTGCCCCCTCTCCAACCCACTACCACGTCCATTACATGGCTGACCACTCTCAAGATGCTTGAAAGTCTTTAGTTTGACCTGCCTTCTGGTTTATTTGAGACCAGGGGGCTGAATTCCCTCTCCTACCTTGACCGCCTCCTGGAGTAACTGCCGGAGTGTCCGCTCCCGAGTTCTCAGTCATAGGACTTGGCTATGGTTGACTCTGGAGGTAGGATGGATTGACTTAAGCCCACCCATGCCTCTGTTCCCTGGGCCACAATGGTCTGTTCAAGAATGGGCAGTGACCTAAGCATTCTGATCAGAGTGAACCCAATGACCCTTGCTGAGAATTTGGGGTCACAGACTCTTCTCCTTTGGTTATGAGTAGAAGCCTGTGTCCCAGATGTTCTCAGCAGGTTTCCTGGGGCTTCAAGAGAAGGGAACACCTGAGGATGGGACCGATATGAAGAGAGCTCAGCCAAGAAATGGGGAGAAACTAGGACCAGAGCCCATCTTTGAGCCTAGATAAAGATTTATTTGAAGCCACATCTATTACTGGACTTCCCTGGTGGCTCAGTGATAAAGAATCTACCTGTCAATGCAGGAAAAGCAGGTTTGATCCCTGGGTCAGGAAGAGCCCCTGGAGAAGGAAATGGCAACCCACTCCAATATTCTTGCCTGGAAAATCCTATGCACAGAGGAGTCTGGCAGGCTACAGTCCATGGGGTCACAAAGAGTCGGATATAACTTAGGGACTAAACAACAACATCTAATCCTAAGCTGCTCAATTATCTGTATTCATAAGCGTCTCCCTTCTTTTTTTTTTTTTTTTTTGTTCTTAAGTCAGTTTGGTTTGGGGTTTTGTTACCTGCCCCTAACAGCATCCTAATATACCTTCAGCTCGCCGTTTTTCTCTTGCAGTAATGTACCCTAATCATGTTTGTTCCTTCCTTCGTCCCCATCTCAACTGAAAACAAAAACACAACTACGTGTGAAATAGGATGAGATGGGTGATGGGAGGAGGTGGTAGGATTATTTGAATTCATGACTTGTTGAGACTCTCTGCCCAAAGAATATTGATTAATAGATCAATGTCAACCTGGAGGGAAGACTTGTCCTGTTCAACACTTTAATCAATGACTTGGATGAAATAGGAGACATGCTGAGCAAGTCCCAGATGACACAAAGCTGGAGGAATTGTAATATGACAGATGCCAGAATCAAGATTCAAAATTATTTTTACTGACTTGAGCAGTAATAAGGATAAATATAAACTCTTGCATCTAGGCTCAGAAAATCAATAGTCCAAGCAATAGACTGGGGAAACCTGGCTTGGCAGATGTCAAAACATTACAGGACTTTAAGCTGACCACAAGCTCTTGATGAGCCAGAAGTTGCGGCGACTAGTAACACAGTTAATGCAGTTTTCAAAAGAAAAGCTAACCTTGCAACAAAAACAAAACAAGCTGAACAAACTTTTTGGCCAACCCAATACTTATCCCCAGTGGAATAAGGAAGTGGAATTTCCTGGGAATCAGTTTTCAACTCAATATATGAAAAAAATTTCTGACAGTTCCTATAATGGAACAGCTCTCCTGCCAACATTGTGAATGTAATAGTCCTTACATCATCAGAATGTATCAGAAAGGATTCTATTATGGTGGTCTTCCTTTGAAAGCACAGATTTTTAAAATGACTTTCTTTAATGGCTCATAAGTTAAAGCAATGCACACATAAGCATCCAGGAAAAAATGATGTGAAGAAGTAGCCGAGTTCTGCACCCTAAAGTTTGCTTCTGGTCCAGCAATGAGCAGCCTCATCTAGAAGGAATATCTAGAATCCAGCCCTGTTTCAGTCGCTCCATTCACAGAACTCTCCCCCAGCACTCTCCCCATCTCCATTTCTGCGTTGACTTGGCCTATCCTTAGGCCTGCTTCTGTCTTCCACTTGGCTCCATTTTCTGGCTGACTCCCACCTCCCTGAGCATGGAGAATCCGCAGACAGAGTGCTAGGAAACCAGGTCTCCTTCCCTTTCCCTGACCTTTGACCCCCGACTGCCTGGGGTTCTGCATTTTCCCTGAGCCAGGCTTGGTTCATGGACCATCCCAGGCAGTGAAGGCATGTGACAATTCTTTTTTTTTTTTTCCCCCTCCGTGTTGTTCTGAGTACTCCATTTTACTTGTTAACCCAGAGAGATGGAAAAGTCATGCCACGGCACGCTTATGCACTTAGAATGTGATTTTAGCAAGATGGTTATAAAAAATAAGTTTCACTTTGATGAACACAAAGCCACACAGAAGACTGTACTCACATGTTTCTTGCTGAAACGGTCCACTTCTTCCAGAAGCTTCTCTTGGCACTCAGGGTTGGTGGCCAGGAGGTAGGTGGCGAAAGAGAGAGTGTTGGTGATGATCTCGTAGCCGGCGATGAGGAAGATGAAGGCCTGGCCCACCACCTCATCCACACTCAAAGGCTTGGACAGGGGTCTGCGTGGGTGTTGCCGGGACGGGTTCGCTGGGCATTTGGTGGCAGAAAAGACCTGACGGACGATGTCAAAGTTCTCCACGCCCACGGTGGCGGCAGAATGGCGCACATCCTGAACCATTTGGAGGAAATCTCTCCGCCTCTAAGGGATGAAAGAAGAAAATGCACATTTGGGCCTCAGAGTCACATAAGGGAGCGCTCTCATAGCACAAAACAAGATTAGCACACGCAGCTCTCAGAGAGTCAATAGGAAGGAGGATTTTCTTTGCAGGATTGTCTGAGATGGGGGGAACCTGGGACCTCACCCTCCCCCCGTCCCTCACCATAGCACTGAGTGCAGCTGGCAGCAGACTGTGTTGCTGCTGATAGAGCATGAGGCCGTTTTTGCTGGGCTGATTTCAGGAAGATGTTAAGCCACTTTGATAAGTAAAGAGAGCAAGTTGCCAAACAGTATGTATAGCAGAACCTCATGTTTGTAAGAACGGCACCTGGACAGTGTCTGTGATTACATGTGTCCACGTGTAGAAAATGTTTAGCAGCACCCTACCCAGCAGTTCACAGTGAGCTGAAGGAGGGGGAAAACCAGGGAGGTTTTTTATTGTTTTCCTTCATCTGCGTTTGTATTGTTGGTTGGTTTTTCCAATAATAAAGCAATTCAAGCATCGTATAGAATTAAATTAGGGACTTCTCTGGTGGTCCAGGGGCTAAGGACTCTGTGCTCCCAGTGTAGGAGGCCTGGGTTCGATCCCTGGTCAAGGAACTAGATCCCACATGCTGCGACTAAGAGTTCGCATGCCACGACTAAGGATCCCTCCTGCCCTGGCGCAGCCAAATAAATAAATATTTAAAATATAAATCAAAGTAAGTGCTCCATTGTGCACATCCCACCTCCAGGGCGGACTTCTGTGTCTAGTTTTTGTCATAGCAGGGAGTTCACAGGACCTGGGGGCGGGGAGGGAACTCATCTGAAGAAGCCTGCCTTCCAAGTCTCCAGCTTGCATTTTGCTCATCCTCCTCAGGTTGGGTCCCTTCTATCCTCAGTAATCTCCTGCCCCATTTAAGTTAGAGCTGTCTTACCATTTCCCCCTCCTTCCTTATCAGTAGTCTGCAGATCCTTTCTGTTTATACTACCCCTAAGTGTAACAATGGAGTGTTTATGTATCACTTTAGTTCTAACTGCTGGTAGCTCAGCTGGTAAAAAATCTGCCTGCAATGCAGAAGACCTGGGTTCCATCCCTGGGTTTGATCCCTGGGTTGGTAAGATTCCCTGGAGAAGGGAATGGCTACCCACTCCAGTATTCTGGCCTGGAGAATTCAGTCCATGGGATCTCAAAGAGTCAGACATGACTGAGCGACTTTCACTTTAGAGTTGACTAAGTGTGTCCCTGACACATCTCATCTTTGAACAGCTCTTGAATGTGATGAAAGACCACCAGTGGGTTACTCTGTTCTGAAGTCTATGGGACTCAACACCAAAAGGGCGAGTATTAGAACCACCAAGAGAAAAAATGATCATTTCAAAGTTCTTGACTTGTTGCATCATTTTCTCAGTCTTTTGGCTTCTTGATTTCTTTCGAATCCGTAATCTATGTCACACACATTAGCATCTTTTAAGGAGGTTGTTTGAAGAAGAAAATGGCAACCCACGCCAGTATTCTCACCTGGGAAATCCCATGAACAAAGGAGCCTGGCGGGCTACAGTCCATGGGGTCACAAAGAGTCAGATACAACTTAGCACTAAATAACAACAACAACAAAGGTGGTTGTCAGGTCACACAGGGTTGCTTGCATCTCCAGGGCAGGATCCTGTGCCCCACCCCCACCCCATGCCTGTATTGGGCCAAGCACATGTTAGGTTTGCAATCAACAACTCCACAAATACTAATAAACCTGCAGTGTCCTAAGTGTATTTTGAGGAAGGCTGTGTTGGATTTTCTCATAACTGCATGCTTTGGAGCAGGAATCTTGGATCATGAGACCCTTAGCTCATGAGACCCTTGGGTCATGACCTCCTTAGATCATGAGACCCTTGGGTCATGAGACCCTTGGATCGTGACACCCTTGCAGCTCTACTGGTTGGAAGGTATCTTCTGCGGAGATTCCAGTGGGGCTCCCAGTTCAGCTTGTGGGCCAAAAGAATCTTGAGACTTAGGGAGGCAAGGCCCCACATACTGCCAGCCTGCTTGCATGGGATTGGCTGAGAGGATATCCCTTGCCCCCCTCTTCCCACCCTGGCCCTGCTCAATCTGCTTCTCAAACAGCATCCACAAGTGCTGACTTTCCCCAGCTTCCTTCCTGTTGCCTGGGCAACATCTGAGTCTCTAACCCTGGCCCCAGGGCCAGGCACGATGGCATGCGTGGGAGGTGAGCTCTCTTGGCTCCCAGATGCCATTCAGGGACCCTAGAGCATCCCAGGCTCTCTCTTGGCTGGCCCATTTGAAACTCCTCAGATGCTATATGGTTGCCATCCCCGAGGCTTGCTTGTGGCTTTGCTGGAGTCACATGAGGACAATGATGGGAGGGAGGGTGCAGTCACATCCACGTCATTGGATCTACCCTGGGCAGAGCTGCTGCTGGCATCCTTTCCTCTCATCCCAGTTCAGCCAGGCTGCTTCAGGGCTGCTGAGCCTTATAGAAATCTGTCTTAACCTCCAACCCCAGAGGCCAGAGGAAAAGCCGGCTCTCTGGGGCCTGTGCGCTGGAGAGGAGCATTAGTGTTGATGGGTTCCTTTTATTTTCACTGTATCGCAGAGGCTATTTGAACACTGCCCATTTAGGCCTGCAACAGTGCTGGTTTATGGTTATATCCAAGAAAAATACGCACCCTGATAGATGTAGGTATCTAATCCACCCATTGGCGAGAGCTTAGAAAAATATTTACCTTTTAACATCTGTGCTGCATTTTCCACTGCACAAACACACATCTGCTTGATGGAATGTCTACGGAGTTTAGATGGGTTTAAAGCAAGTTTTCTTAGTAACCATATAGCTCTGTCTTGACACGGGCAGTCCTGGATTCATGGTTGGGAGGTTTTTCTCAGATCAACTCGTTGTTTGAAACAAATAGCTCTTGAGTTTAAAAAAGGAAAAGCTTGAGGCAATCCTAGTAATTGGATCTTTAATAACCCTTCACCTCTTAGCAAGCTATTTGGTGCACCAGTTTGAGAATTTTCAGCCTGATTCCACCATCAGTGGGTTTTAGGCTGGGGGTAGGGGGTGTGTGTGACAAACCTCACGTACATGAAGGAAGGCCTTCACAGTAGTATTAAGGTTTGAAAATGGGACTTTGCTCATCCCTCCTTCCCCAGGTTCACCCTGGAGAAGCGTGGACCTGGATAAGAGTGTTCTGTCCTTTCAGATGGCAGAGCTGGGCCAAGGACACCAGGAACTGATTCTTCTCATACCTCTAAGGGTGGCAGGTTGAGTTCCCAGTGGTATGGGCCAAAGGGTAAGCTTGTCTGCACCTTCCCCCACCTTTCTGGACAAGGACACCTTTGCTGCACAGTGTCCAGAATGTGAAGCTGGGCAGGTAGAAGCTACTCCATGCGACTGGCCACTAACTGACTGCATCTGCCTTGATGTCATCTTCTGCCATCCCGGCGACACTGGAACACATATTTTCCCCTTGGTAATCTCTTTGACCCGCCCAGTCTTTGAGAAAACAGTTAATTTTTTTTTTTATTTATGTTTTAAAATCTTTGTTTATTTAGCTGTGTCAGGTCTTAGTTGTGGCTTAGTTGTCAGATGGAATGTGGGATCTTAGTTCATTGAGCAGGGTTCAAACCTGCATCCCTTGCATTGGAAGGCAGATTCTTAACCACTGGACCACCAGGGAAGGCCCCTATTTATGTCTTTTTATTTTTGGTTGTGCTGGGTCTTTGTTGCTTTGTGGGCTTTTCTCTAGTTACAGCAAGTGCGGGCTCGCTACAAGAGTAGGGGGTTACTTTCTAGTTGGGATAGACAGGCATCTCATTGTGGTGCCTTCTCTTGTTGCAGAGCACAGGCCCTAGGGCATGGGGGCTTCACTAGTTGAGGCACTTGGGCTCGGGAATTGAGGCTCCCAGGCTTTGGAGCACAGGCTTGATAGTTGTGGCACACTGGCTGAGCTGCTCTGTGGCATGTGGAATCTTCCCAGACCGGGGATCGAACCCACGTCCCCTGCATTGGCAGGCGGATTCTTGACCACTGAGCGCCTTGGGAAGCCCAAGAAAACACTTTTAAAGCTACATCTTATGCAAGCCAGTTCAGGAAGAGACATTTCAGCCCTGTTTTTTCCTTTTCAGCAATTTTCTTGACTAGAGTAAGGCCCATAAAGAATAGCATTATACATGCCTGAGCATATCCAATATTGAAACTATTTTCCTTAACACTGAACATTCCTACTTCTATTCTCAGCCAATCAACAAATATTTACTCGATTCCTACTGTGTGCCAAGCGTAGGGCATATCCACAAAGGGGAAAGAAATTTCTAGCTCTCAGTGAAGCACGCGAGGGCCCTCAACCATGCATTTTGCTGTAACGCCCTCTCTTCCTCCATGCAGAGAGGGATTGTGGGATTGGTGACAGCTGCCTGAACTCCCCTCTCGAAATGATGCTGTTCATGCTGTAAAGCTCCATCTTGCTGTTTTTCAATATAAAGAATATACAGATGAAAAGCACACGTGGGCAGATTTATCTAGAAAATTCTCTGGGGAGGCCATAACCTGTGCTGGGGGTGATGCTTGAAATAAGGCGGCCTGTGAACTCGAGGGGAGGGCAGCTTTAATTCTACTCCCCTGGGTCAGAGGGGGGACAGATTGCTCTGGGCTGCTGCTCCCTGCCGTCCTTCCTGCCTGCTTTCCCCTCTCTCTCCTTGTTTGTTCCTCCTCTGCCTCCCCGCCTCCCACCCCCTTCTCTCTCTTGGCTGCCCTGGCAAGCTCTAAGCGCTAGGCCACACTGAAGGGCAGCATAGCGTGAGTGTGTGGGGCTGGGAAGGGAGGGAGAGAAAGCAGACAGCGATGCCAAATTAGCTTCTATTCCATTTCGACACCATGTCCTGTTAAAATACGTTACCTCTTCGGCTGCTTGCTGGTCCCGCAAGGCAATCACATTCCTAATGAGTTTGTTAAAAAAGCCATTCAGTTCATCTCGGTTCTTATTGGGCAAAATCCGGGCCAGTGGGACCATTATGGATGGAAATGATACTTGAAAAAGAAAAACAAAAGTGGCATTGAAAAGAGGGTGAGAATAAACCAGGGCTATTAGATGCCTGTTGCCAGGAAGCAAGCCCTGGCCTTGAATTAGTCTTTTGAAGGCTTGTCTTCCCCTCTGAATCACTGCTGGTCAGAGCAGAGTTCTACCTCTGGACTCCTTACGCTTCCTTGGAGGTAGTAAGCGCTCAGTAAATGTCTGTACAATGGCAGTGGGGCTTCAACTGAGGGCCCACTTCCATCTGGCCCTCAAGCAGCCAGTCTCATGTTTATAAGTTAATTTCCCTAGTCCTAGATAGGAGGGTCCAAGGTTTCTTTCTTTCATCAGGAAAAAAGAGATTGCAGGCCATGTTTCAAGTCTTAGCAAGTGGTGGAAGCCGATCTACTTGCTTAACTTTCTGATCATTTGCATTTTTTGTTTTTTCCTTTGGATCATTTTACCCGGAGCTGCCACTTATTCACTCCTGGATGATAGCCTGGACCGTGGGGGCCAAGCCTGTCCCTGGAGAGCGAGGCTCTGTTCAGATCCTCAGCTTTCACAGGGGGTCTCCCGTGCATAGGCACACGTGGGAGCTGAGGGAGAAGACCCTTCTGATCCATGCATGTCTCAGCAGGCTCTGCCCATTTTCAAGAGCAGGGGCCTGCACCAAAATGACACAGCAGGGAGGGAGGGCTTGGAGTGGCAGCCACCATGGGAAGTGGACCCACGTGCCCTGCAGTGCACAGGATGCCCCGTGGTTGATGGCAAGGGGAACCAGTTCCCCGGGGGTGTAGAGGGTGAGGGGTGACCCTCTGTGCTTTGACGCCCATAGTGACAATTGCTATACTGTGTCAGTGCAGAGCAGATGGAGGTGACAGGGGCTTCCACAGAAATTGACTTGGGAATGGGAATGAAACTGACCAAGGAAGGAAATAGAATTTACCAGCCCAGCAGAATGGTTTGGAATTATGGCAATAATCAATAACCATAATAACAACACTGCAGTGCTTCCATAAAAGCCAGAAGACACCGGAATTGGCCAGAGGGCAAACACTCACTTCTAAAATAGAAATAAGATAAATGGACCGGTCTCCTCACCACTGGGTAATCTGCTAGTCACCCATCACATGGTTTCCAGTTCACTATGTGTTGGACTTCAAGCAGAGTAGTGTTCTAAAGAGGGTTTTGCTGGAGGGGAGGAATATGTCCTAGAAAATGAAAGGTTTTAGGTTCATGTCTTGGCTCTGCCTTTCCAAGCCTCAGTTTTCTCATCTGTGAAGTGGGGAGGAGAATGCCTTCCTCGCGGGGTGGAAAGAAGCACCAGCGGAGGCAGTGCAGCAGCCCTCTCAGCCCCGGGCACCATGGCTGTGCTCACTGCGGGGCCGGTGAGCTGGGCCAGGCCTGCCTGTGTGGGTAAGTGGCCCCAGGCTGGTGCAGAGGAGCCTGGGTGTCTCCAGGGATACCAGGGCTCTTCAGGGCAGACTCCACAGGTGACTCTCAGAGACACCCCGAGTGCCCTTTTCCTGGTGGCAGGGGCGGAGCCCCAAAGCTACCCGAGGCCACTGGGGTGCCATGGGGTCTGCCCAACTTGCCCAGTTTACCCCGGTTGGCGGGAGCTACACTTACAGAGTAAAACCAGGAGAGGTTTGGGGATGGAGGATGCAAAGAAACGCCTGCAGTGCTCCACGAAGGGGTGCTCGGGAGCCTCCTGGGAGTCCACTTCGGTGCCGAAGGCGACACTGGCCACCACATCTGTGGTGTAGCAGCAGTAGGTCCTATGGGGGAGGGAACCATTTGTGTTCAGGAAGGAGGTGGTCACTGGCCTCCCCAACCACCTCCTCCCGGAGTGCACGACTCCACCATCTACCTGTTCAAAGCGGGGTTCCAGCAGACCTGGAGTGGGGTGGTAGGATAGGAACCCTCCCCAGAACCACCTTGGGGTGAGATCCTGGGAGGATGACAGCAGAATTCAAGGGGAGTGTGTGTGTGTGCTCAGCCACTTCAGTCCTGTCCAACTCCGCAACCCCATGGACTGTAGCCCGCCAGGCTCCTCTGTCCATGGGATTCTCCAGGCAAGGATACTGGAGTGGGTAGCCATTCCCTTCTCCAGGGGATCTTCCCTAACCAGGGATCGAACCCAGGTCTCCTGCGGTTTCTGCATTGCAGACAAATTCTTTATCTACTGAGCCACCTGGGAAGCCCATTCAGGGGGAGACATAAATACGAAACAGGGAGCCGATCTAGACAAAGATGGGGTCATCCTGACAAAGTCAAATACCAAGAAATACACTTTACTTTTTCCTCCGCATGAAGGAGGGAAAACACTTGACCCAAAGCCTATGTGCTTTACTCCAAAGTTGTGCAGAGCCCATCCAAGGCCAGGGTCTAACAACTGCTTGATGTAGATAGAGCAGGTTGTGACTGATGAAATTATTAATAGCAAGCTGAGTGTAGTTTTATTAACTCTGTCTCCCTCTTCCTCCTAATGGTTTTACAGTTTTCATCGGAGCAACAAATAAAAAAAACCAGGGCCCTTTTACACTCAAATAAACATAAGACAAACTTTGGGAGCAGTTTCATGAACATATGTATATTATTACAGGAAACACACGTTGCACTTTAGAAACAAACAGAAGGAAAAGTGTCTGGCAGCAGCTCCAGAAAAATTAACCTCTTAGGCTCTAGGAAACCTGCCCCTCAAATGGCCATTTTAAGCTCTAAGAGAATAACCTTTTTTTGTCTTCTTTGTAGGGGTAGTTAGGTTGCTTCTAAAAAGGCTAACAGCTGGCAATTCATATCCTTTAGTAATGAAAAGGTCTATTTTTGTGGCTTGACGTAGGTACACACTTAGTTCCCCTTCTTCATAAATTCTATAACCACTTATCATTAAGGACTACATGACATCTCCAGATGACGTGTTTTATTTTGACCTCTTTTACTGAGAACATCTCTATAATTGATTACACATTTCCCAGTGACAGCAAAAACAACAATGTGACTGCTGAATGTGATTTCATCTGATCCTAAACATTGAAGATGTAAAGGTTTTAAGAGTTATTAATTTGTTTTTATGGCTGCTGGGCCAACTGAGCAGCAGCTCAGCAACTGAGCACCCAACTCAGTGAGTTGGGTGAGGCCATACCCTCACCCAGCTCATGCATGTCGTGACCAGAGAGAATGTGGAGGAGAGGATTTTGTAAACAATATGGTAGAATGTAAATGCTGGTGATGATTATGTTATGATCTTATTAACATTGATAATGAGAGCAAGTTGGCTTCTGGCTGATCTGCTGTGTGACTCTTAATCTGATATAAACCATAATTTAGCAGAGGTCAATTAGGCAAAAAGCCAGACAATCAGTCCTTTAAATTGAGGCTCTACCGCTAACTCATGGCTTCCAGGCTGAGGGGGTCGGGCACAGTTTTTCTTGAATTAAAACTGCATGGACTGTGCTCCCCCAGACCCTGTCCTTTCTGCCCAGACATATCTTGCCCACTCCTGGGTCTATAGAGGTCAGAGGGCAAGTCTCCCCACAAAACATGCCCACTCAGGGTTCCCTGCACAAGTCACAGCCCCCGGGGCTTCATTTGTATTTGCTTCACATTTTCCGTGGATTTCATTTCTTCTTCTTAGTCCACCCACACTTTTTGGAGCTTGTAAGCATTTCCATAGTTTGTTGGTCCCAAGGTAATTGTTCAGCAATTATGTACAGTTACAAGAAGCAGCAGTTCAAAAACATGATTTCTCATCTATAATGTAGCCACGCAGTGCCCTTACCTCTGGATGTCAAAAGCCTCCCTGGATTGCGCGTAATGCTCTAGGTGAGCCAGGAGCACTTCGCAGGCCTGGCTGATTAAAGGAGTCATCTGAGAACAGATAACAAACGTGCAATTAGGACACCATGCAGGGAGCACACCTAAATTAGCAACAAATGAAGAGGTTATGTATGGTGCTTCCTGGGAAAATGGTTATCATTTTGATGTAACTTTCGTGTACCTGAGAAGAAGATCTAAAATTCACAAATATTGTAAAATACAATTGCTGTAAATGCCTATTTTAGCTCAAACAATCTGTTTTTCTTTTTTGAAAGCAAAAAGAAGAAAGGATTTAGAGTAAATACTGTGAAATAATTATGAAAATGATCATTACATGCTTAGAAATGAGAATCAGCGCTTAGTTTTCTGACATTTGGTTAGTATTAGAGAGTAAATAGACCACAATCCATAGGTACTAACTCGGGAATTAGCCCAAATCCATGTTTGCTTGATTCCAATTATACTTTAGCTCTTCCACTAGAATGTAGAATCTCAGTACTGAGAGGAACCTAAGGTTCATCCATTTCTACTTCTTATTCAATACAAAAATCATTTTTAGAGCATGTGGATGGATGGTTATTCATTTCTGCTTAAGCTGTTTAAAACTTCGAATATAGGGAACCCTTGATCTCAAGAGGCCTTTGATATCCAGGACTATTGCTGAATTTCTTGTTTGTTTGCTATGCTGGGTCTTTGTTGCGGTGCACAGCCTTTCTCTAGTTGCAGCACATGGGCTTAGTTGTCTTGCAGCATGTGGGGTCTTGATTCCCAGACTAGGAATCCAACCCACATCCCTTCCATTGGAAGGTGGATTCTCAGCTGCTGGACTGCCAGGGAAGTCCCCTGAATTTCTTTTTTGAATACTAAAATATCTTTCTTGTGGATAATACCTAACATACACATGGAAAGAATGGTAGGGATTATGAACATTCATGTAACTATGATCTGGCTTCAACAAATTTAGTCCTCATTTTGGCTGCCCGCCACGTTGACCCTAAAAGTCAGCCTTCAGTGAGTGGAATTCTTTGTGGAACCCAATGGACACCCACATGACCTTTCATTTCCTCCTGTATTTTTGAAAAGCCAAGTTGGAAACATCAGGGGGAATCCTTTGAACCCGGTCACAATCAGGACTGACACCATAGCTAAAGCAACATGCTGTGATCTAGTGTTTTGAGTATTTCTTGTGGAAAACTTCCTTTGAAATGTTACCTATGTTTAGATTTTACTTTTTTGACACTGAAATATCAGTTTCTGAGATCAGGGGAGATTTTTGTTTGCTTGTTCATTTTTGTATCCTCAGCACTTAGAACAGCACTTGGTACATAGTATTGAATGAATGAATGAGTTTTAATGATTACATAAGACCACTGTTCAGTTAAGGCTTGAGGCACTGGGAAAGGTTATAAAATGTTAATCTATTTGTTAGAAGGTATATTATTGTATTGAGGCAGAATCTGATTCCCTCTAACAACCCCTGGCTGGTTTCATTTCTTTCTTCTTCCATGTGCGTGTGTGCATAGTTGTGTCTGACTCTTTGTGACCCTGTGGTCTGTAGCCTATCTTAAAGAGATGGGAATACCAGACCACATGACCTGCCTCCTGATAAATCTGTATGAGGGTCAAGAAGCAACAGTTAGAACTGGACATGGAACAACAGACTATTTCCAAATCAGGAAAGGAGTCCGTCAAGGCTGTATATTGTTACCCTGCTTATTTAACTTATATGCAGAATACATAATGCGAAATGCTGGGCTGGATGAAGCACAAGCTGGAATCAAGATTTCTAGGAGAAATATCAATAACTTCAGATGTGCAGATGATACCACCCTTATAGCAGAAAGCAAAGAGGAACCAAAGAGCCTCTTGATGAAAGTGAAAGAGGAGAGTCAAAAATTTGCCTGAAAACTCAACATTCAGAAAACTAAGATCATGGCATCCAGTCTCATCACTTCATGGCAAATGGGTGGGTAAACAATGGAAACAGTGAGAGACTTTATTTTCTTGGGCTCCAAAATCACTGCAGATGGTGACTACAGCCGTGAAATTAAGACACTTGTTCCTTGGAAGAAGAGTTATGACCATGCTAGACAGCATATTAAAAAGCAGAGACATTACTTTGCCAACAAAGGTCCGTCTAGTAAAAGTTATGGTTTTTCCAGTAGTCATATGTGGATGCGCGAGTTGGACCACAAAGAAAGCTGAGTGCCGAAGAATTGATGCTTTTGAACTGTGGTGTTGGAGAAGACTCTTGAGAGTCCCCTGGACAGCAAGGAGATCCAACCAGTCCATCCTAAAGGAAATCAGTCCTGAATATTCACTGGAAGGACTGAGGCTGAAGCTGAAACTCCAATACTTTGGCCGCCTGATGCGAAGAACCAACTCATTGGAAAAGACCCTGATGCTGGGAAATATTGAGGGCAGAAGGAGAAGGGGATGACAGAGGATGAGATGGTTGGATGGCATCACCGACTCAATGGACATGAGTCTGAGTAAGCTCCGAGAATTGGTGATGGACAGGGAAGCCTGGCGTGCTGCAGTCCATGGGGTCACAAAGAGTTGGACACAACTGAGCGACTGAACTTGAACTTGGATTGTAGCCCATGAGGCTCCTCTGTCCATGGGATTTTCCTGGCAAGAATGCTGGAGTGGGTTGCCATTTCCTCCTCCAGGGGATCTTCCCAACCCAGGGATTGATCCTGTGTCTCCTGCATTGGCAGGTGGATTCTTTACCACTGAGTCACCTGGATGCTTCAGATACCTGGACAGCAAGTTTTGCCCCTCACCCCTCAGCGTCTGCTGGACTGTCATTCCCTAGCCCTTCAGTTACTCTGGGCACCACATAGTTTTCCTACACTCTCCACTCTTACTTCTCTCTCTCTCTTTTAATCAGTGTCATTCCTGAAAGGCAGTCCCATAAATGGAGCAGCACTTCAGGTGCAGTCCCATAAGTCACAAAGATATCACTTCCCTGCATGTCAGTTGCAAAGCCAGGTATGTGTTGAGTTTTTGAGAAGACACATAACACAGGCAAATACTGAGGGTCAGGTCAACGAAAACCACAAGTTTTCTTTCCATGAGTCATCATCAGGTGCATTTGGTTTTTTGACGCTTGAGTGTCCATTCATTAGAAAGCCTTTACATTTACCTAACACGTACCTCTGTAGGAAGTTGTCCTACCATCTGTTCTAAGCAGAGCCATTTCTTCCCTGCCCTGAGACTGTCAGGTGATTGGAGAGGCCTGGCAGGGGGGCCAGCCTGGGCTGCTGCTGCCCAAGGTTAGATGGGCACACGGTCTTGTTGGACCCCTCACTCCTGTAACTTCCTCCAAGCCAGCCCTATGTGGTCTGGGGTGTAATGAAAGTGCTGTGTGCCCAAGGGCCCCCCTGATGGCCAGGGGGGTGCTCAGAGAAGCAGAAGGGCACCCCTGTTGAGTGAGAGTGAGCAAGCTGGTCTGAGCTTGGGATTGCATGGGTTCCCCGGTGCGGGGGAACGAGAGTGGGCCTGGGTGGCACCTGTGGGCAGCCAGGCAATAGGTCAAGGAGTAGATATTTAAAGCACAACCCACCTACACGCCCAGTGGAGAGATGGCAGAGTATCTGAGACCCTTCCGGTGTTCCCTGCTGCAGAGACTCTTGGAGGGAGCATTTGTAGAGGAAAGCTAGGGAAGAAGAATTTTCTGCTCATCAAGCCATAAGGGCTTAGAGTGCTGGTTGGTTGTACTAGGTGTGGTGGACCTAGGGCGTACTCACGCATTCAAAACTCATCTCCTGTATCCTTGGCTATTCCTTCTGTGTTCCATTTGAATTCTGGTCAGAGTGCCTTGTAAGACTTCGGTTTGCCACTGTATACACAGGATCGGACACAGAGGTGTGGCCCTCCACTAGACGGCTACTTCCGGCAGCCATGGAATTGGTCAGTGTCACTGTTTCCTGCTCTTTGGCCAGCTGTGCATGAACCTAAATGAAGGTTCTACCAGGCACCATCTTATCATTGTTAGCATAGGAAGAATTTCCCAAGTGATTTGCCAAAACAGAAATGTAATTTATCTCATCTATCTATCCTGAAGTCCACTAAACAAAAGGAAAAAAAGGGGAGAGTGAGAGAGAAAGAAAGAAAGAAAGGGAGAAAAGAAATGAGGATGACTATCCTGAATTACTATCTTGGTAATTATAAGCGGACTCTTGCTACTACTGCATTCTTTTCTAAATTTTCACAAACCATCAATTTAATAATCCATTAGTACAAAAGTATGGGCCAAGGGGTCGCTTCTAATAGCCTCTAGGCTGTTACTCTCAGTAAATTTCAGCCTGGACTTAATGTTGGAGAACTCAACACTGTCTAAGCTACATTCCTATGACTGGCTCACTGACCACCTTTCCTTCCATTATTTTAATAAAATTAGTGGTTCAAGTGAACTGTGCTTTAATATAATTTCATATGCCAAAGTATCTTTTCGATTTATTTCAGAGGAATAGTAACATGGTAAAAAGAAAAATGCCATTTGAAAGGAAGACTCTCTAGATATCAAGCTAGAAGCTTCCTTAATGCAACAAAACTGGGATGCAACATGAAATTTGATTTACACGCATCTCTTCAGAAGCATGTACTGTGTATAAAGAAGGATCTCCCCTTATTGACCCCAATCATATGCCTGGACAGTGCAAAATGGGGGCTGGACCGGCTGCCCACCCTTGGTTCTTCTGTGTGCCCATGATTAGAATGCTTTGTTGTCAGCTGGCATGATTGTAATTTCTACCATACTCTGCCTGCTGTCTGTCGAACTGAATGGATAATGACATTTTTATTTAGGTTAATGTGATATGAGATGGGGCATGTAATACGAAAAATGTTTTAAAAAACAGTGTGGAGAAAATATAAGACAGTGGAGCATAATCTGTCTGTTCACCAATAGCCATCATTCCAGGTTTTCTTCCTTGCCTGCATCCAAGCATTTATGGCATATTTACTCTTACACGAGTTGCATACAAACAAAAGCTCTCTTTGCTGGGCTTGCAGTCATCTTTATACAATCCACAAACCCCACAGTTCTTTCCCTAGATTTGCAGACAAGCAGGCCTAGGTGGCTTGTGCAAACACACAGGCACAGATGAACACACAATGCTGTCATCTCACAGATCTGAACAAAAGCCTCTCATTTGGCTGTTCTGTTTCATCTTCTTTGTAGGATAATGAATGCTTCCTAATTTTGTTTATCCCACATTTCTTCATAAAGCATACATGTTATATTTACAATTAGATAAAATATTAATGTTATTAATTTTGTAAAGAATGACTTGGGGGGGAAGGGTTATCATCCAGCAGCCAAGCCTGGGGAAAAATTTCCCGTTCTGCTTCTCTCACCTCTCACATTGGCTATCTTTATTATAAGGTGATGCTGAGTGTAGGGCTGCTTAGCTTAGTAGTCATCAAGGGCAAAGCACCATCATCAGTCTGGGAAGAAAATTCCACAAGGAAGGAAGTCCTTGCTCATCTGGAGTTTACAGCATTATTCAATTGCCCAGTTAAAGACAAATGGTATCCCTATGGGCTGAGTCTGAGGAATTGTGATTCAAGGTGTAGACAGAGCACAACAGAGTTAATTCCAAGAGGTAGAGAGGTCTTCTTGAGGCTAAGACTCTGAAGTTGTTAAATACACTTGACCTGGGGAGAGAAAACACTCAAAACCAATGAATAGGTTTCCTCTCCTTGGCCCTTTCTAGTTGTGTGACCTTGGGCAAATCATTTAACCTTAGTCAGTCTATTTATTCATCTGCAAAATGGGAATAATGATATTTCTGTTGAAAACTTGTGTCAAAGATTAAAATCAAAATGTGTAAAAGGTTTAGAATGCAGCGAGTACCCCGAGTGTCTTCCTCTGGAACAGTCCCATGCTCCCAGACTGTTTGGATGCCTGGCATCTCTTATTGCTCCCAGACAAGTCCTGTTGGATTCACCTGTTCTTTCCTCACCATGTTAACATCACTTCCGCTCTGGCATCTGTTCCTTCATTTTTATCTCCCCAGTGATCACTCTAATTCAGGCTTTGCTACTCATCACTTGGAACAGAGCTGACATCTGCTTCTTGAAAACAAAGACTGTATCTTAAGCATCTTTATATTAATAGTCCTAATGCCTTGTATTGGAGGAGGGCATGGAAACCCACTCCAGTATTCTTGCCTGGAGAATCCCATGGACAGAGGAGCCTGGCGGGCTACAGTCCATGGGGTCTCAGAGAGTCAGACATGAATGAGCAACTAAGCGCACAATGCCTTGTATAGTGCCTGGCATATAGGTATACTAAGAAAGCAATTTTTGAAAATGCCTTATGTCTTTTCACTTTCCAATCTATCCTATATTCAGTCACCAGCTGGGTCTTCTGAAAATACTTGTCATCTGAGCAACATATTGCTAAGATTCTGTGGAGAGTCCCATTGATTGAAGGGCATAGAACAAGTTTCCTATTTTCCAAAGCCAGCTAAGAACTGAACACTGCCAATAACCATGTGAATAAGCTTGGAAACAGATTTTCCCCTGGTCAAGACTTCAGATGAGATCCTAGCCCAGGCCAACAACTTGACTACTTGACCTTAATGCAGAGGTACCAGCTAAGCCATGCAAATTCCTGACTCACAGAATCAATGAACTACTAAAAGGTTGTTGTTTTAAACTAAGTTAGGGGGTAATTTGTTACACAGCAAGAGATAACTAACACACTTTAAATGTCACTCTCTTCTGACAACTATTGTATGTTGTCATGTATGATTGAAGGTTTTAGTATTTGCTTTGTGAGAAAGGACCACAGGGCAACACATTCAGTGGATTCTCTAGAACATAATGACAATGTTCCTTAAGGGCTTTAACATAGAAGTGATGTAAGAAACATTAATAGATTGAGGTGTTCTTTCTATTGTAGCAAGGATATAGTGCAGTTTGCTGGGAGCTAGCCCTGAATGAAAGACCTGAGACCCATGCTGGTTCTCTCTCTTACTATGGACAAGTCCTTTGACTCTCTCTGCAGTTGAGTCCTCACTCCCAAGTGAGGAGCTAATTGCAATAAGCTACAAAGTCCCTTTCCATGGAGATTCTAGGATTCCAAAGTCACTAAGCAGCAGCTGCGACAGTTGCTTGGGGACCATGGAAAGAGCAGGCTGCTTCCTAGTGGGCCCAACAAAGTCTCCAACAACGACATCCCTAAGAAGGCCTTTTGGCATCTCTTTGATGCATTGACTTCAGGATTACATAAAGATCTAAAAGGAAGAACCTGGTTATATTTATACTCAATAATTCAATAAAAGTGAGAGTCAAAATTCCAGATCCACTGACCCCTGGCTTGTTGTCTTTTTCTCCAGAGTCATCATCCACATTCCTTTTGCTCCTCCATTAATTAACTTCTAGGTTATAATTTTGCTCAGTGCAGCTCTGATGCCGTGAACTTGAAAAGCAAACAAACACACGCCATGAAGCCTGCGGAGCTCCTGAAAGTTTGGCGAATGGAGTACATCTGAGTGCTAAGGAAGACACAATTCCTGAGCAGGGCGAGGGAAAGAGAAGGTCCCTCCTGCGTCAACTGAGATGTCCCCCACATGAATGGTGTGTAGGCTAGGGGACATGTGTGTCCACCCATGAAGAGGGATGCAGAGAAGAGCCTGAGCAGAGGACACCCCTCAGATCAAACACACTCCCGGGAGTCTCTTGCCTGGGGGCCAAGGCAGAGAGAGTGGCGACTCTAGACTGTGGACTTGGGGTTCCCTTCCTCCAACCCAGGGTCCAGGGTGGCATCTTGGAGGTTAAACAGCTGAAGAGGAAACCCTTTTTCCTCACTCCGCTGCTTTCAATGATTTAATAGCTCCTCACTCTCCAGTGAAGTTCACACCAAGGCTTGCCCTGGCACAGAACAGCTGAAGTTATGCCTCACCCCTCCTTCCAGTCTCCCCTCACTAATACCTTACGCGTACTTTGTGTTCCAGCCCATTTGTACTCCTCCAGTCCCTGAAGACACCCTGTACTTTCTGCCCAGATGTCTTTGTTCCTGCCTCTCATTCCACCTGCCACGCACCTTCTCTCTCCGTCAAAACTCAGTAAGAGCATCAAGGCTCAGCTGCAACGCTGCTCACCCCCAGCCCTCCTAAAGGGGTTTCTGGTGCTCAAGAGATGTGCGCTCTGTCACCATCTGTAACAATGTAGGAATTTCTGCACCTCCTATATGATAAACCCCTTAGGGGCAGGAGCTGATAAATATTGGTTGAATTGTATGAATTCAATGTTTCCTTCTGTGTGGCATTCTTAGACTCGTTTGTAATGCTGTTTGGGAACTGATGTCAGAAGGGGGATTTCCTGAATAAATGAGGGTCAGCTAAGAGGGAAGGGAGATGGTATTTAAACATATTGTTGGATAATGGAAAAAGTAATATGTTAAGAGTACTGTAAACTGGTGACTAGCAAATGTAAAATTAACAGCAGTTAATGAAACTTATGGCCTCCTTCTGCCACCCAGATCATTAAAAACATCCATGACTTATCTTACGCAAAATTTCCTGCTGATAAATATTAGCTCCAGCCATCTAGGTGAATAATCAAGTGTCATTTCTAACAAGTCAGTGACTCCTGTCAAGAGTTGTGACCATTTAGAACTCATCCTGATGAGGAGGTGGCTGCTGGTGTTGCCAAGCAACAGGCAAGCTGGGAGGCACATTTAGATGCTCTTTTAGATTTAACCAGCGGCAAGTCAGAGTGCCATGATGATGCCGGCAAGGGAAAACCAAATTAGAACCCAGGATGGGGTGCCCGTGATGAGGAGTGTGTTTTCTTTTGAATGCAAATGGAAAAGGAACATGTTTAACCAGAATTTAAACAGTCCATCATTATACCTATTTTAATTAGGAGATTAGGTGTCAGTGGAATAAACTGTGTGGCAAGATAATGGTCTCTTGCTGCTAGATAAATACCTAGACCTTCTGGAAAATGGGCAATTGGTCAGGCAGGGACCATGTATTTTTGGACTCTGAAGTATTTATTACCCCAGCCACACTTGGTTATAATGACTCTCATGTTTATTGTCTGGAAGGATTAAGAAATAAAAGCAAATATTAAAAATAGGCTTCTGGAGGCTGATGCAGCCCAGAGAAAGCTGCCTGCTCCAACACTGCAGGAAGGCTGTGTTCTCCTCGAGAAGCCCTTGTGTGTTATTGTCTGAAGCATTTACCATGAAAATTTACAGGCCAAACTGAACTGCAACGATGACTGGAATTCTGCAAAGACGTTTGCTCTGAAATGGTTGAAGCTACACATTTGCTCATAAGCTGGCGGTATCAACTTAAATTTTTTTAAATTGTAGTCATTCCTGAGTCATATGTCTTCTCCAAGGCAGGAAAGGCCTAGAGGGAATAATAACCGCATCTGTCTCCGCCTTCGAGATTCATACATTATTGATGGTGCCTTCCTGACAGGGAACATCTGGATGAAAGTGAACAATTAGGCATCGAGCTAGATTCGCAGCAACTTCCCTGTAGGTCTGACTTTTCTTTAACCGAGTCCTCCATGTGCAGACATATGATTGGCTCTTACTCTTGAGTGACACACCCAGCTTCAGGCTCTCATGTATGGAGCTGCCAGGTCTCTTTCTATCTGTTCCATGGGTTACCATGGGCTTAGTTATCTGGGTGATAAGCAAATACCCATCTCTTCTATTAGGCTTTAAGGACAGATGAGATTTGAGCTGCCATACTGGGTTGGATCCATGGTCCATCTAATTTGGAGCTTGGTTTCTGCTAGAGGTGCTTGGTCATGGAGTTCCTGGTAGAATCTACTTCCAAAGGCACAGTGCTCAATGCCTCATTTCTTTCCATAGTCAACTCTGATGTTAACTCCTTCTGTTTTCACTTATTAGAAACTTATTTGAACCCAGAATAAACAAAATTAAACATATTTCTTTCCTGCAGTTTTTCCCCTAAGTCTTTAATATGCATAGTGAATCCCTATACATAGAGAAATATGGTTTGCAATATTTTACTGAATTAGATGACCGTGGGGCCTTCCCAGTCCTCAATGATTTCAAATCCTTTACCTTGGTGGTAACTTACAGCTTGAAGTTCATCATCACATAAGTACCATTTAAATGCTGTGTCCTAAATGTGTTATTTCATTCTTGCTTATACTGAAGGCTATCTGTCATTTTCATGCCGACTCACACAATCTTAGAAGAGTCTTAGAAACTTATCCCAATTGACTTAATATTTTTCACATCAGAAGAATTTGGAGAAATATACAAATGCATAAATTTCATGGTATTCTCCCTCTCTTAGATGAGTTATAAAATTTGAAAATAAAATTAGCACTAACCTGGGTCCCCAGTGAATCCTATTATTTATATATTTTCCTCAGAGAAGGATTAATTTATTCCCAGTTTTGTTCCTTGAAATTAAATCTATTTACTTCCTGACCCATAATAAATTTTTACACAATCCCAGGGTTACTTATTAATAGTCTTTGGAAAGAATCTAGCAAAGAGTCTGTAAAAATTCACATAAATCTACTCATTGCACCCTTTAAAAAAATAATCTTTTAGGGTGAAAATCTGGCAGCCTAATCAGACAAGATTTTCTCTAATTAAAAAAAAAGTTGTTTTCCCAGTAACACTCAGCCATCTTTTAATATAAACCCCAATAACTTTTCTGTCACTGGACCATGATTGCAATGGTCTCTTCTGAAACCAGGGATGCTTCAATCAAATTTCACTCCTTCTCTATCTCTCTATATTATCCCTGGTAAGACATAAACCAAAAACCAATTTTATTTTAAATAAAACTAAGGATTCATGAAAGGATACTGATTTTAAAGGAACTTTCAAAACTTGTTGGCCAAGGCAGCCTGATATCCACACAAATAAAGATGGTACCATCCAAAGCTTTTTGAATATTAATGACACTGACCCAGGAAGTGAAGGACTTAGGCTGCCAGGGGCAGAAGGGAAAAAGCCTCAGAATTCAAGGGAAAAGAAATCTTTATTTCAAGAATAAACACTGAAATGGGGCTTCTCTGTCAGTCCAGTGGTTAAGACTCCGCACTCCCGAGGCAGGGGGCATGGGTTCGATCCCTGGTCAAGGAACTAAGACTCTGCTTGTTGCACGGTACAGCAAAATAATGATAATAATAAACTCTGAGGTTTGATAATAAAAGTTCAAAAGCAACTTACAAATTCAGAAAGGACTGGAGATCATATTGATATTTCAAAGCTATTTCTGGGAAAACTGAGTTAGGTACCTATATCTGAGTGGACTTAGGGCTCCTGTGGGTTCCCAAGCTTCTCTCTTCCATCTCCTCTGCCCCAGGCCCTTGGTGAGCCTCCTTCCCCTCTCTGTGTCTCTGTGACCTGCTTTCTCTATTTCTACATGTGTAGGCCTGAGACCCTCTAAAGAGAGAGCCAACAATTGGCTATATCCTCTTACACAATTGTTCTTTGATGAGACTCTTTCCCTTTCATTTTCTTTTTATCTTAGTTGTAAAATATCCTTAGGTAGAAAGCATCCTGGTTCTATGATTCCCCATCCATCCATCCATCCATCCATCCTTCCATCCGGCAAATCATTATTGTGTGCCCATCTTGTGCTTCATGCTATACAATGAGCAATAAAGGAGAAAAATAAGTAAAATAAGTAGAATGTTAGTGGTGATAGTACTACAGAGACAAATAAAACTGGAAAGGGAGTGGGGGGTTCTGGGGCCCAGCTTGAGAGGCTGAGAAGGTCAGACAAGGGACCAAGAGGAAGACTGGAACCACCAGTGCGTTCCACTTTGGCTCTAACCAGAATCCTGCCAGGAAACTTGTAAAGCATATAGATTCTCAGTCACTCTAGAAATCCTCATTCTGTAGGTCCTGGGGTGTGGTGTGCTGTGCTAAGTCGCTTAGTCATGTCCCACTCTTTGCAACCCTATGGACTGTAGCCCACCAGGCTCCTCCGTCCATGGGATTCTCCAGGCAAGAATACTGGAGTGGGTTGCCATTTCCTACTCCAGGGGATATTCCTGACCCAGGGATCAAACACAAGTCTGTTGCATCTCTTTTATTGGCAAGCGGGTTCTTTACCACTAGCACCATCTGTGAAGCCCATACATTTTTATTTCTTTATTTGACTGCACTGAGTCTTCATTGCCAGTGCCAGTGTGGGACCTCTTTAGCTGCAGCATATAAAATCTAGTTCCCTGACCAGGGATTGAACCTGGGCCCGCTGCCCTGGGAGCATGGAGTCTTAGCCACTGGACCCCCAGAGAAGTCTTTGGAATTAAGTGTTTTAAACAGGGATATCAGGTAATTTTCATACAGCCCCTGGTCACATAGGGCTTGAGAACCAGTGATTAGAAAGCAAAAGCCAATGAGAGGTTAAAGTCCAGGGGAACACCCCGAATCCCTGAGGGTCACGGAAGCTGGGAAAGGAGACAGTCAGGACACTGATACCTGGCAGCCAGCTCTCCCTTTTTCTCTCCTTCACCAATCTTCCATAGGCTAGAAGAGCCTCCTTCTGTCTACACCTTGGTGTGGAGTAACACTCCTTGCTCAGAGCTCCAAACTCTGCTCTTCATCTGCAGAGAGAGCTGCTTTGGGAATTAGGAAAACTTCACTCCCTACAAAGCTCCCAGCTCTAAGATGGCACCTGCCACCTACTTCTGAAGTGAGGATTCAGTGGGGGAGAGAAAATCCAGGACACGGTTTATGGAGCGTGAAGCACGCAGGCATTGGTTTAACATTCGAAAAATACTATCTTTGTCACGTGCTTATTAGTCCTTGTGTTTCTTTCTGCTTAAGCAGCATTTAACACCTTTGGCTGCTTCTTCCTCCTCAAAAAACATTTTCCCACCCACATTCTCCTAGACTTCGATGTCAAGCTGTTCTTCCCAAGTCATCTTTGTATTAATAGATATATCCTCTGCCCCTCACGTATTTATGGTTCTCCCTGGGACTCTCTTCTCATTCTCTATACACTCCTGGGGTGACCTCACCCATGTCTGGGTTTTCTTTCTTTTTATAAAATTTCTTTTCTTTTTAAAAATTGAAATATAGTTGACATACAATATTATGTTAGCTTCAGGTGTACTACATGCTGATGTGACATTCGCATTCATTATGAAATGATGACTACCCTACGTCTAGTAACCATCTGTCCTCATATGAAGTTATTACAGTATCATTGATCATATTCCTTACACTGTATATTTATATACCCATGGCCCATCTTTCCTACATTTCTCTCCTGAGCTCAAGACGTGCTGCCAACTTCTGCCTTAGATGTCACCCAGAAACCTTCAAGTCACCAGGTCTAAACTCTCCACAGGTGGGGACAAAGGTGACTCCTTCTGCCCGGGAACAGCATCCTTTCAACTGAAACCCAAGAATCTAAACTTAACTGTATTGAGTAGAAAGATGATTTCCAGTGGAGCTTTAAGTTTACTTGTAGAATATGTTAAACAATGAGATAGATCTAAAGCAAAACCTAGGGAATCTATGAAATTTCTTCCCCCTCTCTCTTTTCCCCACTCTCCTTGCCCTCCCTCTTATTTCTTACCAGCCCCTTTCTCCTAGACATCTTAGTGCTACGAACCTCTTAGAGGAACTCTGTTTTCTGCAGCTAATTCAGCCACTAAGAATTTGATTTCTGAACCAAAAGGAAAAAATGCTTTGGATCCCAGGAGCACTAAATTTGTTTGGGCAATGACACCGTATCAGTTTCTAGAGTGTACCCTGTAAAATATTAAAGAAATCAAGACCCTGATAAGATTCTTTTTTCATTTATATGGACCATATTTTAAAGTCTTTATTGAATTTGTTACAATATTGCTTCTGCTTTACGTTTTGGTTTTTTGGCCCCAAGGCATATGAGATCTTAGCTTCCCAACCAGGGATTGAACCCATACCCCCTGCATTGGAAGTTGAAGCCTTAACCACTGGACCACCAAAGAAGTCCCTCTTTTTTTTTTTCCTTCAGAGAAACAGGGCACAAAACTGTCAAAAACAAACAAAATCTTTCTTTCTTAATCAAAAAAAATCAGATACCCTTCATCAATTTCTTTTTTTTTTTTTTAACGAATGATGAGATCCTTTCTGCATCTACAGCACTATCAAGTCATTGTTTACTCACGAATAAGGAAGTGTGATGCAACCTGTTTGAGCTCCTGATGTGAGCCCATGGTTTACCTATCTCTGCTCCTCCCTCCCCTCCTTTTGGTTAACTCAATATTTTAGTGACCAGGTGTAATAAAGGTGATCCAGATAATGCTTTACAGCTTTTTAAAGAAGCAGGCCCTTCTTTCAAACTAATTCTCACATGAAACCTCAGTCTACAACACAGCTGACTGTGGAGCAGGGCTCTGGGCTCCAGCTACAGAAGGACAATCCCCTTCTCATATTTCCTTGTGGGGAATTTCTCTACCAGTGATGGTTCCCAACTCCAGGTTTACATCAGAATTGCCTGGGGAGCTGTAAAGTCCCCTCAAAACCAGGCTGCGTTCCAAACCAAACCAATTTCGTCTCCATGTGGGGCTCAGACAGCAATAGTTTGCAGAGCTGCCCAGGTGACACGACTGCATACCCGCTCCAGCTCTACATGCCCTCCCATATCAGGCCCTGGCGTGGAAAGGCACTGAGCATGCGTGGGCCTGCTCTTGAGGGATGGGGTCCCCGCTCTTCTGCCGGGATAGGCTGCTGTTGCCCACTCACAGGGAAGCATTAACAAGCCCACGCTCCCTGAAGGCAGAGTTCATTTCACAAACAGCTTTACCAGAGAGAAAGGAGGTTTCTGTCTGAAACAAGCGGGAACCCTTAGAGTGTTGTCTGGCACGTGGTAAGAACTGTGTGAGCTTTGAAGCGAAACTGAAAGTGTTAGTTGCTCTTATGTGTCTGACTCTTTGCGACCCTGTGGACTATAGCCCACCAGTCTCCTCTGCCCATGGACTTCTCCAGGCAAGATACTGGAGTGGGTTGCCATATCCTTCTCCAGGGGATGTGAGCTTCTGTTGGTGTTCGGTTGTTCATTTGTGTCCGACTCTTTGCGACCCGGTGGCCTACAGTAGGCCAGGCTTCCCTGTCCTTCACCATCTCTTGGAGCTTGCTCAAACGCATGTCCATTGAGTCGGTGATGCCATCCAATCATCTCATCCTCTGTCGTCCCCTTCTCTTCCTGCCTTCAATCTTTCCCAGCATCAGGGTCTTTTCCAATGAGTCAGCTCTTCACATCAGATGGCCAAATTATTGGAGCTTCAGCTTCAGCATCAGCCCTTCCAATGAATATTCAGAGTTGATTCCTTTAGGATTGACTGGTTGGATCTCCTTGCAGTCCAAGGGACACTCAAGAGTCTTCTCCAGCACCATAGTTTGAAAGCATCAATTTTTCACCACTCAGCCTTTTTTATGGTCCAACTGTCACATTCATACATGACTACTGGAACAACCATAGCGACCCCTTAGCCACTTCATGTCAGAAGGACTTAAGGTCTCAGTCCTGGGCTGTTGCAGAATTCAGAACAGACATCAAAGTCAGACCAGCAGTTGAGGTGCCTTCAGTGAGGATCAGGTGAGAGAACTTGGCCAGGAAGCAGGACAAACAGTAGGTTTTATTTGTACAACTGGTAGGGAAGGGTGAATCCCTTGCTGGGGGAAGGAGAGAGCCCTGGGTTTAAGGGCATCTTGTAAGTGAGACTCTTCCCTTTGACTTGGCCACAAAGATTAGCCTGGGTGTGCCTGGCTGCCCGAAGGTCTGCCAAGGCCATTCCCATATCCCTCCCCAGTAATCCGTGGCCATCTCTTCCCTATTTCGGACTTGACTCAAAGCTCCCCTTTGTTTCAGGATGTTCTCTACTTCCTTACTATGTAAAGACTGAGGACAGGAGGAGAAGAGGATGACAGAGGATGATATGGTTGGATGGCATCACCGACTCAATGGACATGAGTTTGAGTCAACTCTGGGAGATGCTGAAGGACAGGGAAGCCTGGTGAGCTGCAGTCCATGGGGTCGCAAAGAGTTGGACATGACTGAGAGACTGAACAACAACAACATGTAAAGTGTGGTTCACTGTTCAGAAGCATCCACATCACTGGGGAGCTTGTTAGAGATGCAGAATCTCAGGGCCCACCCCAGACCTACTGAATCAGAATCTGCATTTTAACAAGATCTCCAGAGGATCTGTTATACAGGAAAGTCTGGGGAGAGCCCCTCCAGTTTTCTCCTGGGTGCCCTCAAAGTGCCCTGGCCAGAGCGTGGGACTCAGCAGGAGAGTCCTGTGTGCGTGCTGGCTCACTACAGATTCATGGCAAATGGGGCTGTGATAGGTTGGAGAAAGGGCAGACTCTCCAGGACAGTTTCATGTGTTTTCTGAATAACAGGATTGAAGGGCACAGCGGGCAGGACATTGGACAAGTGACGCAAAGTGAACCCCCTCCCCTCACAATCTGGAGAGAGGAATCCTGCTCCTTACAGAAGACACTCTGCATTTCTTGTGTCTTACCTCACTCAGTTTTTCAGGACTGAAAGCCGTAGTCAGGACACTTCTGACCTCTTCCCATCTTTTGTCACGTAAGAACAGGACACTGTCAGCCACTGGTTTGGGTTCCAAACCCATTGCCTTTTGGAAAGAGACAAGCAGAGAGTTAGGATGCCAGGACGACCAAGCCAGCTCAGAGGTCACAGAGTCCACAATAAACACTCTGGTTAAAGTCACCCGTGACCATCAGTTAGATTTCTCTTGCAAGCGTATGAGGAATATAAAGTCTCATGGACAGTGATCTCAAGACCATGGCTGAGGCCCCCTGGGAGCAGACGGGGAAGCTTCTCTGGCTCAGTTCTACCTCGTTACTCTGTGATCATCACCATAGACAGCTCAGGGGCTTCTGTGTGTTCTGTAGCTCCTTGCTGAGTGAACGTTCCCTGAAGACCCAGCAGCAGGCTTCTTGGAGGTGGGCTGGTCTTTCCTGGGATTGAGTATCATGGCTGAACTATGTGGCAAGGGGTTTTGTGTGGCTAGATTGGTTAGGTTGGGCCAGATAGCTGGGTCCTTGGAATGTGGGTGGGAGAGGGGAAGGGAAGAAAGAGAGTCCATAAGAAGTACGTGTCATCGGAGCTGCTTCCAAGAGAAGGCCTGTCACCATGTTTGTGTGTGCTTTCACTCACTCATTCATTCATTTTTCTCATTCAGCAAATGTTTGTTGAATGTCTATGTGAGAAGTTGCCTATACAGTGCTAAATAAAGAAGCCATTGCACTGACTCTCACAGAGTTGGTAGTCTAGTGGGAAAGCAGACAGCTCCTAAAATGACAAATAGCTATTGTTATAGTTCAAGGGAAAGTATATGTTATGAAGGGAGTGGTGTGCTTAGTTGCTCAGTCATGTCCAACTCTTTGTGACCCCGTGGACTGTAGCCCGCTAGGCTCCTCTGTCCATGGGGTTTCTCCAGGCAAGAATACTGGAGTGGGTTGCCATGCCCTCCTCCAGGGAATCTTCCCAACCCAGGTCTCCCTTATTGCAGGCGGATTCTTTACCATCTGTTCACCAGGGAAGCCCAAGAATACTGGAGTGGGTAGCCTATCCCTTCTCCAGGGATCTTCCCGACCCAGGAATCAAACTGGGGTCTCCTGCATTGCAGGTGGATTCTTTACCAACTGAGCTACCAGGGAAGCCCCTTATGAAGGGAGTGGGGGGTGGGGCAGCAAGGTGAGAAAATGTTAGGAGATTAAATGGCCAGGAAGGCTTCTCTGAGGAGGAGATAGTCCTGCTGAATCTGGAAGCACGCAAAGAATGCTTCAGCCCTTCTTCTTTTTTAAAAAATATTTATTTTATTTGGCTGTGTCCGGTCTTAGTTGCAGTGCACAAATTCTCTAGTTGTGGCGTGCTGCCTTAGCTGCTCCATAGCATGTGGAATCTTAGTTCCCCAATCAGGGATTGAACCCACATCCCTTGCATTGCATAGTGGATTCTTAACCACTGGACCACCAGGGAAATCGCTTCTCATCATCCCTTTTCCCCAGGTCATTTTCTTCCTTCCTAAAACCAGCCACTCTGACCAAGTGGTCAAAACTGGGGAGTCTCCACAGTTGTTCAGAGCATCCCTAGCCCTAGGGCTGCAGGGTGAGGGGTAGTAGGGGGGCTGGAGGACCAAGCTTTCTTCAGAACCACACATGTGATGTATGGTTTTGCTATTTCTTTTCACTATTTTAATTATAGTTGAAACATGAAGCTAGCCACCATAACTCAAAAGCCTTGTAAGAACTCCTGTTTAGAAGAAAATTATAATTTTCTGATAAAATATGAACACTCAAAATAAGCTATAAAACATAACTGCAAAGTATCTGGAGGGACTTAATTATACGTTATTAAATAGAACCAAGTTGCTGGGATATTTTTCTGCAGAGGAATACTCTATATTTAGGATAAAATTCTTTAGGAGTACCGTGGTCACTATACAGAATTGTGGTTTTACGGAATTTTTAGAACATAACCCATTTGTTTAGGTTCCTGAGTCAAAGGAGAAAATCGTACATTATGTTTATTTGTATGTTGGCAAATGCCAGTCCTGTGCTATACCACATCCAACACTCCAAGGAAAGTTGGATGGTGGTTTATGGGGTTCTGATGAAACAGAATAAACTGGAGATGAGCCAAGATTGATTGGATTTCATGTGTGTCCTTCAGACCTAAGGATTGTCTCCATGAAAATTTTTATCTTGCACTTAGAGGAGAAATCCAGTCCCCGTGCATTATGTCAGCATTGGTCTCCCTTATCGGCCTGCCACAACAATCCTCTCCCCTGGGCCTACAGTTTCTATTAGAAGTCTTCCTTCGTTGATGAAGGATTTCAAGGACTGGTTAGAGTAATGGTTTCATTTCTAGATATGATACTAGCAGAGGGAAAGCAGCAAATCGGTCATTCCAGAAGAGTGGTCGGATGGTGAGGGGACAAACTGACAGATCTGGGAATGAATAGCTGGAAAGAAGGCTTGGGAGATCAGATCATGGTCCTTAATCTGTGCTCAAAAGCTATTTCTTGAATGCATATTACATGAAAGAGGAAATTTGGCTTGTTTTTTGACCCCGAGTGGTAGAATTGGGGTCAATAGTGGGAGCTGTGGGGAAAATTCCAGCTCATCTAAAGAACTTCCCAATAAAGTCAGAAGGTTCCAAGACAAAAATAACCTGCCTTGAGTGGTGAGCCCCTGTCACTGGAGGCTGTATCCTACTTCTTGGAAATTCTGCATGGGAGGTTTGAGTGGCCTGGGTGGAGTGGGGAGTATAAATGACTTTTAAGAATTCTCTCAACCCTGAGGACTTAACCTCCAGATGACCACACCAGATATATATAGTTTAAAGCTATACATGTTTCCATTCTCCCCCAAACTCCCCTCCCACCCCGGCTGCCACATGACCTTGAGCAGAGTTCCTGGTGCTGTACAGTAGGTCCTTGTTGGTTATCCATTTAAAATATGGGCTTCTCTGCTGGCTCAGACAGTAAAGAGTCTGCCTGCAATGCAGGAGACTTGGGTTCGATCCCTGGGTTGGGAATATGCCCTGGAGGAGGAAATGGCAACCCACTCTAGTATTCTTGCCTGGAAAATCCCATGGATGAGAGGAGCCTGACAGGCTGCAGTCCACGGGGTCACCCCCGGGTGGAGGGGGTTGTCTAAATGACTTGTAAGAACTTTCTAAATCTCAAGGACTTAACCTCCTGATGACCACACCAGATATAGTTTAAACATATATAGGTAAAAATAAATAAATAAATACAAGAAACATACACATGTTTCCATTCTCCCCCAAACTCCCCTCCCACCCCGGCTGCCACATGACACTGAGCAGAGTTCCAGGTGCTGTCCAGTAGGTCCTTGTTGGTTATCCATCTGAAATACAGCGGTGTGTACAGGACCTTCCCAAACTCCCTAACTATCCCTTCCTCCCATCCTTTCCCCCTGGGAACCATAAGTTCCTTCTCTAAACCACTACAGCTATTTTAAAATTAGTTTGTTTCAAAGTAAAAGTTGCTCAGTTGTGTCTGACTCTGCAACCCCATGGACTATAGCCCACCAGTCTCCTCTGTCCATGGATTCTCTAGGCAAGAATACTGGAGTGGGTAGCCATTCCCTTCTCCAGGGGATCTTACCCACCCAGGGAGAGAACCTGGGTCTCCTTCACTGCAGGCAGATTCTTTACTGGCTGAGCCACCAGTGAAGCCAGTCTGTTTATTTAAACACACACACACACACAATACACGTACTTTTTAGTTGTGGCAAAATACACATAATATAACATTTACCATCTTAACCATTTTTAAGTGGACAGTTTGGTGGTATTAAGGACATTCACATTGTTGTGCAACCATCGCCCCATCTATTCCCAGAACTTCATCCTGCATAACTGAAACTCCACACCTGTGTCACAATAACTCCCCATCCAGCCCCGTCTACACATAATAACTGATTAGATGTTCTGAGCGAGGGCTTTGAAAGGCACAGTGGGCTTGCCCTGCAGGAATAAGACTGGTAAAACAGATGGGGCCGGACCGTGAATGCTGAGGCAGGAAGGGAAGACCCGAGGAAGGGAGGTCCAGGGAACCAGGCTCTGCTCACACTCAGGCCAGGCTTCCAGACTGCAGGCCATAACCGGTCATGAATGAGTGTTGTGGCTGGCAGCCAGCATTGAAAAGAAGAAAGGAGAGAGAAACAGGGAATGGGACAGAGTAGAAAATATTAGAGGGACATTTTGAGAAGCGAGGGGAAAGGTTTTGTTGTCGAACTTTTGTTCCAGATGGGGATATATTTATGGGTATGTCTGCGAGGATGCTGGAGAGAGTATGTGAGTGTGTGTATGTGAGAGAAAGTGTTATGTTGTGTCCTGATGTGAAATACATTTCTTACCAGAGATCACAGTCAAAAACGTTTGAAAACCCTACTCTAACCTCAGACCCGAGAGACGTCCTCACCCTCAGCTGAAATCGTGTCGGTCACCATGCTGCCAATCTGTGCACATTTATTGAGCACCTACTATTAATATGTGCCAGTGCCATGGTAGCTCTGAAACTATTGAGTCAAAGAATGGAACCCTTGTCCTCAAGGAGCTCACCGCTGATTTGGAGATGGAGATGGGGTGGCTTATAACCAATACTGTGGATCTCACAAGAATCAAAGTGCTTTTCACATTATCTCATTAGTTTGGGGATAATTCTCCAACAGTCAGGAAACTGCCTTGACGAGCAGCGTGGTTCAGCAGTGGCCTCATGGCTCCCTTGCTAAATTTCCCTCAGACAGTTGAAGGTGTTTGTCTTTTCAATTAAGATCTTTTAAAAAAAATTTTTTGTGTGTGGCTGCTCTGGGTCTTCATTGTGGCGTGTGGACTTTCTCTCGCTGTGAGGCATGGGCTCCAGAGCACGTGGGCTCAGTAGTTGCAGTGCATGGGCTTAGTTGCACCTTGGGATGTGGAATCCCAGTTCCCTGAGCAGGGATCAAACCCAGGTTCCCTGCATTTGAAGGTAGATTCTTAACCACTGGACCACCAAGGAAGTCCCTCAATTAAGATCTCTTTAAAATAGAGTATAACTCAGACCAACTAAGCATACACTTTAAACACTGAAGAATCAAACAGTTCTGAGGATCAGGTTATTCAAGCTGATTCCTCTGCATTCTGTGCTCACATGAAGTGAAGAAGCATGAACTGGGTGGTTTATCACAGGCCAAACCAGTGTTTCTCCACTGACCCACTGGAGCCACGCAAGAACCGCCAGCCTCTTCCCAGAGTGCCGCAAGATGCATGAAGTGCACTATTGCTGTAAATGGGCACGCATGTTACCATGAAAAAGGCATAATGGGATATAAAGCCATAGCCAAAAATAGTTTTCTTGTGTCCTGGAACATGCCAGAGAGTTGACGCAAGGCCTGTATCAGCTCTGTGATATCCTGGCAGGGCAGTCCACAGTTCTCACACAACCACACAGAGCTGCAGGCAGCAGGCAAACAGAGTGAAGTGATTTAAAGACTCAAGAGATGCTGTCCTACTTCAGTGGTCAGGCTGAGAGTGTTGCTGATTTGTTTGGTGTTAAGTATGTCAAGGAGGCTGCGGACATATTGGATTCAGAAAGGATGCTATGATCACAGAAAGGCCAGGTCCACGGTAACAGTCTTCCTCACACAACCTTGCACAGATAAGGAAGCAGAGGGTTACTGCCCCTCTCTCTCCTACCCTCAGGTGTGTGAAACACGGTGCCCTGCCCCCCAGTCTATTACAGTTAATGAAAACCCTAGGATTCTGTCACCTGAGGAGCCCCCAGTCCTAGGCCTGAGAATATACGCTAATTTCAACATATGACTACTGCTATCTGGCTGTACAAAGACTGAGCAACTGAGCAGGGCTTTTATTTTGGTGTTTTGAAATATTTAAAGTGTTGCATCTCCACAAGACAATTTTTGTCCCTTCACTCTTTGCCAGTAGAAGATGGTCATGAACATCACACTGTCTTCCCTCTCTCAGCTTCAGACTGTGACCAGCCCAAGAGTATGGCCTCCAAGGAAGGGATGTGGCATGTCCAGGGCTCAAGGGGACCCAGTGCATTTTATTTAAGGTTCGGAGGACAGGTGGGGCTAACCCCAAGTTGGGCTCCTTCTGCCAACTCAGCACCAGCTAATGAAAGGTGAGGGGGTGGGGAGTCTTCTGATTTGAACAAAGGCAAGAACTGGGCTATGGCAGCCCTGCCTGAGAAAGTTCAGGAACACAGCCACTGAGAGACCAGAATTATTTCTATGGCTTATTTCCTGATCTCTTCCCAGAATTCTAGCTGTTAATCTCCTGGTTTACACAGTTTTAAAATTTTCGGTTGCTCTGGGTTTTTGGTGCACAGGCTTGGTTGCCCCACAGCATGTGGGATCTCAGTTCCCTGACCAGGGACTGAACCCATGTCCCCTGCATTGGAAGGTGGATTCTTAACTACTGGACCACCAGGGAAGTCCCTGCACATTTATTTTTACCTCTGCCTCCACAAAAGTCAGAGAAGGAAGATATGAATCTAAGATCAAGATTTTACTTATTTCTCTTTTAAAAATTTAAAGATGGCTTCCCACTGAACCAAAGGTCTAGTAAGACAAAAATATGAAATTATTTTCAACAAGATTTTGAAGTTTAGAAAAGCTCTGCAAGGCCCTGATAGAACAGCTGAGGGTTCAATCAATACCACTTAGCACTGTTACTACATTACTGAGGCTTCACAGAACACCCGGTGCCCTGGAAGATGTTTGAGATCATCAAGTGCAATTCCCTGGCTCTGGCTTTTTTAGAAATGGGAAAAGCTGGTGAGAGGAGAGACCTGCAGGTTGCAGGCATCCCATTGTGGCCACTCCCATGGGGGCTTCCTGTGGGCGGGGCAGCCCAGGAGGAGATGCGCTTGGCTCAGGCTGCAGGGTTGGTTTCCTGTGCACAGTACAATGTTTCACATAAAACAACAAGACCTGGGACTTCCTGGTGGTCCAGTGATTAAGAATCCACCTTCCAATGCTGGGGACTCAGGTACGATCCCTGGTAAGGAATGAAGATGCCACATGCCAAGGGGCAACTAAGCCCATGTACCACAAGTACTGAGCCTGTGCCCCAAAATGAAAGATCCCTCGTGATGCAACTAAGACCCAACGTAGTCAAATAAATAAATATTAAAACAAACCAAAAAACCCAATGAGAGGAGGAAGTGGGAAGGAGGTTCAAGAGGGAGGGGACATATGTATACCTATGGCTGATTCATGTTGATGTTTGGCATAAACCAATACAATTGGTTGGTTGTAAAGCAATTATCCTTCAATTAAAAATAAATAAATTCAATTATATATTAAAAACCCAATGAGATCTGCCTCAAAACAGACAGGGGCCAGGCAAATTAGGTCACACACCTGTGCTTCTGGTTCTATGCAGTCTGTTTAGGCTTTAAGCAAGAATGGTCCCCAGAGCTATGGATCCATCATGTGGGCTGACCCTTCTTGAGAAATGCAAAGCTGAGAAAAGTAGTCAGTGTATGACCTGGTGATGAGAGCTTCCCTGTCATGGACAGCTTCCCTGTCAAAACCATCCTTACAACTTAAATCTTCCTGCACCCACTTGAAAACCAGAAGGTTTTCTCTGACTCAATGATTTATTTAAAAGAAAGGGGACCAGAAACTCTAGATGAGCGAAGATTCCAAAGCTGTCGGTGGAGAGGTGCTGGCTGCAGGTAGACGGGGCACGTTTGCGGCTAGCTAGCCGAGGCTCTTTCGTCCTCAGTGAGTGGCAGCAGGCTGGTCCCTGGGGGCCCAGCTCAGGTGGCCTGACCCACGTGGAGCACTGGGTGGAATTTGCCTTGCTCTTGAGCTCTGCAACCAGCCACGTGCTCCTGCTCCTGGGATGGGGCCTGGCTACAGATGCAGTGGGTTATAAGGTCTGTAGTGACGCATTTGCCTCAGAACTTTAGCACTCTTGCTGGTGCCAAGGGCTTTGTGGCTTCACAGGAACTCATCCTAAGATTCCAGTGTCCATGCAGTGACACGGTGAAGGTAGCCTTGAAGAGGCTGCCTCTGGGGAGTCAGGCCCAGGGGTTTTATGTGCGTGCTATGTACTAAGTAGCTCAGTTGTGTCTGACTCTTTGTGAACCTATGGACTGTAGCCCAACAGGCTCCTCTGTCCATGGGATTTCCTAGGCAAGTATACTGGAGTGGGTTGCCATGTTCTCCTCCAGGGGATCTTCCTGACCCAGGGATTGAACCCACATCTCTTTTGTCTCCTGCATTGGCAGGCAGGTTCTTTACCACTAGTGCCATCTGGGAAGCAGGTTTTATGGTCCTGAATAAAACCACTCACCAACTCCATCACGTAGTTTTAGATGTGAGTTAACAGTGTGGCTGGACCTGTGCCTGGACAGTTGACCCCGAGTTGCCTGCAAGGACCTGAGGGTTGGCACCCCCACCCCACACACGTGTGACTACCACCACCTTCCAGTCCACTTCACAAACACATAACAAAACCTGGCAATGGGCACCCCTGCTGCCTGACCCGTTTGCCAGGCTCATTTCAGACCAGAACTTAAGAGCTCCAGGTGGCAGCTTTAGTGGTTAAGCTCCCCCAGGCTGGATCTGCATCCAGCTAGATCAACCTCATGTGGGCCAAAGGCCACCCACACTTTCCTCTATCACCCTTCCCATGGCTTCCCAACTCTGAGACTTCATGACAGGCCAGTATTGAAGTGGTCTACTACTGGTAAGACCATTTCTGCTGAGTCACATGAACCCAGCTCCAGTTTCTGCAGATTAAAAAAAAAAAAGAGCTGCCCCATGGTTTCACCAAGTACCTGATGGCCACGAGGAGCTAAGTAAAAATATCAGCATAAAAATAACCAAGACCGGAAGCGCTGGGAAAACTGAGGTTCTGTACATGCTAAGGAGACTGATTGGGATTTAACAATAAATTGTGGTTGCATCCAACTGGAAGGAACTTGAGGAAGCGCTGAGGGCGTAAGAGAGGCCCAAGGGGTCCATTTGGAAAACAGGCAGGAGAGAGCAGTCACATTCCACTGAGTGCTTTGAAAATGTGAATTGGAAAACTCGAAATAGTAGCTGCCACCCTGGGTCCAACCCATAGAGTCTGTTCAGCCCCCTGTTCTTGAACTGGAAAAAAAATGTATCATTGAACAGTTTTTAAATTCAAATATATGCTCAGTACTGACTTATGTCAGGGAGTTCCCCATGGTGTCACCCCACCTCCAGCCAAATGTGCCCTATTTAGTCCCTCAAGGGATGCCTACAGCCGACATCCGAGTTCAGAGGTGAACCCATCCCCGCCACTCTCCACCAGGCTGTCATGTGTACACATAAGTCAAGCCTGGATACGTGAGCAGAGATGGGTTCTCACAGTTGGAAAATGAAACCATGCGTTATTTAAGTTCCTTTTCACTTAACACATCGAACTATTATGCGGAGGTATTTTCTGTATCACGAGGGACCATTTGGTAGAGGCTTGCATGGAGTAAGCATTTAGTGTTTACTGAATGAATGTGTAATAAAGCTGAATCGCTGAACACTCAAGTAAACATGGCGTATTAGAGGGGAGGCGGCATGGTGTCAGGAAGAAGAAATCACGCCTGGCTAATCTCCTTGAGTTCTTTGAGCAGATACATAAGCATATGGATAAGAGGGAACCGCAGAGCCCAATTTAATTTGACTTTCAAAACCTGCAAGAAAAATCCCACTCTAAAGATGGTCTTCTGAAAATTGAGTCACTAAGGAATGTTTTTATCATGAATATGGGGTTGGCTTAAAGACCATAAACTAACCTGAAGATAAGTGGACACAGTCCCAGGTGGAAAATTATAAACATTGGGGTTTCCTAGAGATCTAATCCTCGATAGATCTTCTTACATGTTTGTGAATGACAAGAGGAAGAGTGTATATCGAATCTCCAAGTACTACCTCAATCATCTGGGGAGAATGTTAAGTTGATGGAGAGTCAATTCAGTTTGAACAAGGGTATATTGGATACTGAGGAGTCATTGTGTGGCTGGGCCCTGGGGTATAAAATAGAAGGAAAAGCTTAAAGTTAATCAAGTTAGGGTGAAAGTCGTGCATTTATTTACAGCAAATAGATGAAGGCGCAATGGGGGTGACTGTGAAAATGATGGTAGTGACATAGTCCAGGGGTGCCCAGCCTCTGGGATCTAATGCCTGATGATCTGAGGTGGAGCTGATGTAATAACAGTAGAAATAAAGTGCACAATAAATGTGATGTGCTTGAATCATTCTGAAACTATTCCCCACACCAAGCCTGTTGAAAAAATTATCTTCCATGAAACCAGTCCCCAGTACCAAAAAGGTTGGGTACTGCTGATGCAGATGATCAATGCTGTTAGAGTTAAGAGAGGGGGGAATAGTAAATGAGAGTTGAAGTAGGGAAGGTTTTATGGGGGAGAAAGAATTTGAGGAGAGCCTGGAAGAATACCAAGGGTTTGGACGGGTGTAGGAAAGGTGGGGGACTCTCTTGTTAATAGCAAATGGACATGATGCTCTGGGACTGGAACGCGAGTGTGTTTGGGGCAAATAACCAATTACTCTGTGAAACGTTGACAATCCAGGAACATCACCTAGGCAGCTGTTACAATAATGGCAGTAGAAAAAGCCCTGGACTTGAGCTGGGAGATGGCACATGGATTCTATTAGTCTTCCTCCTATAACCTGAGTCTTATTTCTTTGTCAGTAAAATACAGATGATAACTGTACCAGTCTCATAAGTTTCTGTGAAATTTAATATGAAGAAACACTCTGGACAGCTCAACCAGTACAGAACACAGGCAGGCACTGCTAATTTCTTTAATAAGACAGTCTCAGCCACCTCACCTCTAATAAGCCTTTCCCTTTTCCCATCCTGGGTGGAGCAGGGCTTTCCATGCTCACCATTCCATATTATACTGGTTTCCTTCCTTTCTGCCTCTTTCATTAGACTATGAACTCCTCGAGGACAATACTGAGTTTTCTATCTCTTTCTAATCGGTACCTAGACAGTGCGTGGTATATATCACAAGTGTGCAAAGGTTGGTCAAATAACCAACAAAAGAGTGAATACATTGCTTATATTTCTATAAGAATGGAAGATGAGTTTAATTTGACAAAAAAAAGATTGGCACATAGAGATTCTCTGAATTCTCACAAGCAACTGTTTATTCATTCACTTTAGACTATTTTCCAAAAATCAGCATGAAGGCTGTTGATCATCTCTATTAGGATTCTTATCTCCTCATTTTTGGAAAATATGGACAGCCCTGACCTGTGCCGTTTTCTGTCATCTCTTCCATTCTTTGGGCTTTCTCATCAAAGACAAAGAGTATGATATGTACTTTGCAAAAAAAAAAAAAGATGAAATATGTACCTCCTTTAGTGGGCTAGAGACTTGTTACTTGGGGATGAATTTCCCTCATCATGTTACTTGTCTTCCTTTTCCAATCTTAAGATGTTGATACTCTCTGGGAAAGATGTAAGCATGGAAGTCTTGAAATGTTACTTTCCCTCTGATATTTATTAACCTTCCTTAGTGTTCCTCAGATGCTTGACCTATGCTCTCTGGATTCCTCTAGCTTTAAACACAGCTTAAAAAACCCTCCTGGTTTCAGCATTTTTATCAGCTACCACTTCTCTTGAGCTTTCGCTTTCTTGAAGCATATTTTAAATGTAAATGCTATTCTTTTGTAACAGTCCTGTACATCTCTTTTTAAAACTCAAATTCACTGCGGAGCTCAGTTTTGAGTTGAACTGATCTAAATCCTGTAAGAGGCCCAGTCACGTCCCTGTTAGATGTGATGTGTGGTCCTTGCATCTTAGAAGGATTCCCCCTCCATCCGTATGCAGAAAGAAAATTACATACCATTCTGTTGGTAAAGTTACTGAACTTCTCAACCAACACCTGCTCAATCATGTCTGGCTCAGAGATAACAATAAACATCTGACGACCAAGATAGTACCTGGGAGGAATAAGAGAATTACTTTAAAATGTTTAATTTAAAATTACTTTAAAATGATAAATGTCGTATTTGTCTGTTCTCTTCCCCTTTTCAGAAAGAATTCACAGGGATATAGGATAAACAGGGAGTAAAGGTGTGGAGAAGATTAGGAAATGCATGTGCTAAGCGTGAGGAACAGCAGAGCTCTGATGACCTAACACCAAACTTCATTCCACAAACATTTATGGAATCCCAGCTGGTACCAGTCCCTGGAGACTCTGGGATGAATAAGAGACAGTCTTTAGCCCCAGGAAACTCACCCCTTGATAGGAAAGACAGATCTGTAAGTTTAAACACAATAATAAAGAATTTATAGGATCCAGTAGTAAGACCAATAAGGAAAATGGTACAGGTCAGTGTTGTCCCTACTTTCCAAAATTGGGGAGACAGGCATTCTAGCAAGAGAAGATCAGTGACTTGTATATACTGATTCTTGGGCAAAAGCCTAAAGCGTATTAACCTTTATGAGAATTCAGGGATGATTAAACATGCTGGGGAAAGACTGAACAACTGGGTGCTAGACCTACATGTGAAGGAGCTTAAGAGATACTGTGATGCTAATGAAGAAACAGAGGGACTTCCCTGGTGGTCCAGTGGTTAAGACTTAGCCTTCCAATGCAGGGGATACGGGTTCAATCCTTTGTTGGGGAGGCTAAGATCCCACAAGCCTCAGGGCCAAAAACCCAAAACATCAAACAGAAGCAATATTGTAACAAATTCAATAAAGATTTTGAAAATGATCCACATCAAAAAAAATCTTAAAAAAAAAAGAAATGGAGGAAAGTCTCAGCCAATCAGCAGTGGTGGTGAATGCCAACAGGAAGCTGTTTAAGGACATACTGTTGTTTATTTATTAAATAAAGCTTGCTATTTATTGAAGTTCAGGGGACATAAAAGCATCCAAGACCCAGTCATAGCCTTCAGGTGTCTCAGAGCCTGGTGGCAGTGGCAATTAAATAATCACCATCCACTGTGACATCTGGCAAGCATGGGTGACATTGGAGGCACACCCCACTGAAAGCTTGGAGGAGAGAGAATGAAGTCTTCCTAGAGGTGGTACTTCCTAAAGTGAGTTTCAAAGGATGGGCAAGAATTAGTCCAGATAGGTGGGTGGCAAAGGGGAGTGAGGGTGTGGCAGGCAGAGGAATCAGTTTGACAATTGCCCAGGGACAAGCATGCCTGGAGGAGCTATGAGCGGTTGACTAGCAACTGTATAAAGCCAACCAGAGTGATGACAAGTAGCCCCACTGCATAATGCCATGTTTTCAGTACTGTGTATGCAATTATTTTTCAGGATGTTATTTGATCACTGGCACATCCAGTTCAGAGCAGTAAAGAGCAGAGCAGTTCAACTCACATGGGCATGAAAGCAGCAAAGTTTGCTCTGATTTCTTAGTTACTTAGAACTTTTCATAAGCTAAAAGTATCTTTAATGTTTTAACTCTTCCCCTTCTTACTAACTAGGGAAAAAATAATATTTGTCTGGCACATGTCGGGCACTCAGAAATATTCATCTGAGTGATCATATTTCCCAAACTGTTAGAGAAATCTTTGGGACACAGGAATTCAACAGATGTGGTAGAAGAAAAAATATTCACTAGTTTGTTTTTTTTAATTGATTTTAGCCAAGAAGACCAGAAATAACCCAATAAAACCATGAACCAATGCTTTTATAAACTTTATGGGGCATGCCATAGAATTTTTTTGAGAATCTGATAAAAACTGTGGACATTTCCCTAAGACATTTCCCATTCACAGCATTTTAAAATGAAATTTGAGTAATTAGCCCCCAACTAAAATTTAAAAAAATAAATAAATTAAAAAAAATAAAATGAAATTTGAGGAGTTCTTTGACGCCTGAAATGAAAAAAGCCAATCTAGAAAGGTTACATATTATATGATTTCATTTATATGTTTTTGAAACAGCAGTGAGATTAGTTGTTTCTAAAGGAAAAGAGTAGATTCTAAACTCTAGGGATGCGGGGGGTGTGATGGGGTGGTGTGACTGTAAAAGGTAGCACAAGAGAGCCTTGTGGTGACCAGTTTTGTATCTTAATGTACAGTAGTGGTTACACAAACCTACACAGCTGATAAAACTTCAGAGGATTCTACACACACACACACACACACACACACACACACACACACACACACACGAAGTCTTGAAAATCTGATAAAACCTGAATAAGTATTATGGATCACGCTGTGTGTGCTTAGTTGCTTCAGTCGTATCCAACTCTTTGCGATCCTATGGACTGTAGCCCACCAGGCTTCCTCATCCTTGGGATTCTCCAGGCAAGAATACTGGAGTGGGTTACCATGCCCTCCTCCAGGGAATCTTCCCGACCCAGGGGTTGAACCTGCGTCTCTTGCATTGCAGGCTGACTCTTTATCTACTGAGCCACCTGGGAAGCCCATTATGGATTGTATCAATGTTAATTTCCTGGTTTTGATAATGTACTGTAGTTATGCAAGAGGTAACCTTTGGGGGAAACAGGGTAAAGGGTACACAGGATCTTTTGTACATTTTTTTTGCAACTTCCTGTAAATCTATAATTATCTCAAAAAATTTCAAATGTTTAAAAGTCACTTGGGAACTTAAACTATAGCCACAGCTCTGCTCCTCCCCGAGCAGATCAAGTAGGCTGGGAGGAGCCCAAAAATCTGCATTTGAACAGGCTCTCCGGATTCTGATGTAAAGGACTACTCCCACAATTCAAGAAATGCTGTTCTAGGGCAGTGGTTTTCAGCCTCAAGGACTGGTCAAAAGCACCAGCCAAGCATTCAAAAAGTAGTGATGCCTGACCTCCTGACCAGCATCTCTGGGGTGGGACCCAGTCCCTTCTAACTTTAATAAGCTCTCCAGTAACCAGTACTGACAGTTGATTGACAGTAACCAGATTGGGGGACCCACAAACTCCATGTTAAAAACCCTGCTTTAGATTTAACTAAAGCTCACGCTGTGATTCTCATTTCCCTAAATTCTTAGTTCTAAAAGGAAAGCATTTACATTGAAATGCACACCTATTTTGGTAATGATTCATTTGTATCCATTTAGTTATTACCAAAATAATTTTACATCAGTCAGTTCAGTCACCCAGTTATGTCTGACTCTTTGCGACCCCATGGACTGCAGCATGCCAGGCTTCCCTGTCCATCACCAACTCCTGGAGCCTACTCAAACTCATGTCCATATAATCTGGATTTTCAAAGAAAAAAAAATCCAAAATAATACTTCTACATTCAAATGAAAGTTGTCCTTCCAAGTGGGCACCTTGGGAGCCTTTGAGCTTTTTTCTAGTAATGATGCTAATGCTAAAAACAATTTTGTCACCATTTCTTTAGAATTGCTTCAGAGCTGGTTTATGAACCTCGTGAGAAAACTGGCCCCATTTTACATGTAAATTGTGTAATCTTATGGATTTATATTTATACAAACACTCATATGTAGTTTGAGGAGCTCCTGGAAAGATCTTGATCGAGAAACATTTCAGTGAAGCTTGTTTTTCCTTTTGGATGTCTGGATGGCTGCCCTGTTTTTGTCTGCCCAGCCCTCCTTGAGGAAGCACCCTCCCCGGTTCCACCAGTTCTGGAGGAGCTGTCAATACAGAGCCTGCCCTTCTGGTCATGGGGGTGGACTCACAATCAGGCATGGCTGATTACGGTATCTCATCTCCTTGACAACAGTGACTGGTCCACAGGGTGGATGCATGACTGAGTCAGGACCAGTCAGAATCCTTCATTGGGTGTATGTGTAAGTATATGCTTGGAGGCTGCTTGAGGAAAGCTCTGTTTTTCTCCTGAAGGTGCTTAACTAGGAATATATGAACCCAGTCAGTGGCCATCTTTGTACCACATGCTGGCACAAACTCCAGGTCAAGGTATGCTTCCTGCAGTGTTCCTTGCATCTTCCAAGCTTAAATTAGCTTGCACTTTTAAGTGTGTTTGAGCTGGGTTTCTATCATTTGTAATCCAGAAGTCCTAAATATTGCGAAGTATTCCTTTTCCTTTTCAACTTTGTGAGTACCTAATGCCGTTCTGCCTCTCAAAACATACTTACCCAAGAGGCTCTGATCTCGGAGGCTTCCCTTGTGGTCCAGCAGTTAAGAATCTGCCTTCCAATGCAGGGGACATGCATTTGATCCTTGGTAAGGAAACTTGCCCCACATCCTTTGGGGCCACTAAGCCCATGAACTGCAATTACTGAGCCCCCATGCTCTGGCCCCTATGCCTCAACGAAGATCCTGCATGTAGCGACTAAGACCCGACAAAGACAAATAAATAAATAAATAATTTATTATTTTTTTTTTGTAAAAGAGGGTCTGATCTCAGTTTTGGACACTGGTGTGAATGTATGGCCACCTGTTACTGCCTCCTGAGGTGGGTTGAAAGTCATATCTGACTCTGTGACCTCTTGGACTGTAGCCCACCAGGCTCCTCTGTCCATGGGATTCTCCAGGTAAGAATACTGGAGTGGGTAGCCAGTCCCTTCTCCAGGGATCTTCCCAATCTAGGGATGGAACCTGGGTGTCCTGCATTGCAGGCAGATTCTTTACCATATGAGCCACCAAGAAGCCCTGAGGGGGTGGAATACTGCAAAGCCATGTGCCCTAGGGCCAGGAGTCAGGATCCAGGATCACAGAGCTCTGCTGCTTACTCATACAAGCCTTATAGGTGGACTCCGGAAATTCTGCAGTTCAGCTTCCTTGCCCCTGAAACGTGGGAGTAAAACCATGCAATCTCAGCAGTTTGCTCTGCTTTAAATCCTGTAGTTCTTATGAATTAAAAAGGAAGTCAAATAATGGTCTTTGAATTTTAAGTCTACTTTCTATAGGCCATAGAGATCAAACCAGTCAGTCCTAAATGAAATCAACCCTGAATATTCATTGGAAGGACTGATGCTGAAGCTGAAGCTCCAATCCTTTGGCCACCTGATATGAAGAGCCAACTCATTGGAATAGATCCTGATGCTGGGAAGGATTGAAGGCAGGAGGAGAAGGGGATGACAGAGGATGAGATGGTTGGATGGCATCACTGATTCAATGGAAATTAGTTTGAGCAAACTCCAGCAGATGGTGAAAGACAGGGAAGCCTGGCATGCTAAAGTTCATGAGGCTGCAAATGGTCAGACGTGACTTAGTGACTAAACAACTATAGGGCTTGAAAACACATCCTGTTAACAGTGGAATCAGTCAGTGAAGTATTTGAATGACTCGAAGACTCTTCTCAGAATCTTTGATAAGCACAATTGTTAGTGTTTATCGAGTGCTTACTCCCTACCAGCCATGTTCTAAGTGCACTGCCTGTAGGATTTCACTTAATCCTCATGGAAAATGGATGAGGTAGTTATTATACCCACTTTCAGAATAGGAAACTGAGACTTAGAGATGTTAAGTAATTGCCCAAGATAGGGATTCGATTCCAATCTGACGGCTGCCAGAGCCTGGGCATGTGGCCATGGCCGTGCCATCGCCTATACCAGCGACACTTCTTCCCCAGGCTGAGCAGGTGTGTGAGCAGTCAGGCTTCCAGCTGTGCAGACTGTGTCTTTTAAAGGTGGAGAGTCAGAGCAGCTTCCCGTTTAATGGCCCAGAAACAACCCTCCACCCCAGCCCAATTACGAAGGTAACTTCTTGCTCCCTTCTAATTGAAATGTATGGACCATCACTTTGGGGGTCAAAAAATTCTTCGCCAGTTACTCATTTATACTTATTTAGGCACATAAGAATGTTCTTACTCAACTCTGAAGCACCTAGTGGAAGAGAAAATTGAGGCAAATCAGTGAAGTATTGTGCAGACAAAAATAATACTTGTTTGACTTGTTTAATTAGTTGTTTTCTTATTTTTTAAAAAAACTGACCAGTCGGTTCAACCAAAATAGTTCACAGTTGCCTTCTGGGAATCGAGGCCTGGTGGACTGCTGCTCTTAGCCTGCGGGCTGCCTGGCTCTGCTCCAGGAGGCTTGCCCCCGTCCAGGGTGGCTGAGCTATACAGGGTGTGGATCGGGAGGTACCTACAAGCATCAGTACAAAAGGATGTCTAAGTCACACAGCTGAATGGAAAAGCACATTGGGAAGTAGTACATACAGTTGTGGAAATAAATTATAGTCCATTTAATGGTTAGCTCGTTCAACAAGCATGTATTGAGCACAAACGGTGCATATTATGGGGACTTTTACTTTTCACATTGTGTATCTTTAACAGGGGCTTCTCAGGTGGTGCAGTGGTAAAGAATCTGCCTGCCAATGCAGGAAACATAGGATAAGTCCCCGAGTCAGAAAGATCCCCTGGAGGAGGGCATGGCAACCCACTCCAGTTTTCTCGCCTGGAGGATCCCATGGACAGAGGAGCCTGGTGGGCTACAGTCCACGGGGTCACAAAAAGAGTCTGACATGACTTAGCGACTGAACAACAAACAAATCTCTTTAATGTTCCACTAGTTTACAGTGAGTGCTTTTGTAATAAGAGGAAAAAAAAAAGAGGTTTGTCTTGTCAAGAGCTGAGGTGGGGGTTGGCAGTGGTGCAGCTGTCAGAACTCAGGTTCAAGGCCGTGTCCTTGTGATTTAACAGCTGTGTCACCTTGAGCAAACCACAACCTTCCTGAGCCAATTTCCTGGATAAAGAGGCCGTTATAAGGGTCAGATGAGAAACAAGAGAATGCTTTGTCTGTAGTAAGGTTTTAGGCAAATGCTGGTCATGATAACCTCCCAATCAGGAGTGAAGGCCCCCCCACCGCGCTCATGGGGGTGGGGTGGGTGGCTGCTGGTGTCACTTTGTGGGGAATGAAGAACCTGGGTAAGAAGTGTCCCAGGGAGGTCAGGTGACATGCCACTCCCTTCCCTCGCTTTAGCACAAACAACCTGAGTGTGCTTCCGGAGACTTCAGGTTTCCAGGTAGAGACTGAAGAACTGATGGGGCCTCTTTTGTTGGTGTTCCGTCACTCAGTCGTGTCCAACTCTGTGACCCCATAGACTGCGGCACACCAGGCTTCCCTGTCCTTCACCATCTCCCTGAGTTTGCTCAAACTCATGTCCCCTTGAATCAGTGATGCCATCCCACCGTCTCATCCTCTGTCGTCCCCTCTCCTCAGGCCCTCAATCTTTCCCAGCATCAGGGTCTTTTCCAATGATGCAGGCCTCTAGCAACTGACGACTGCTAACAGAGAGCATCAGATGACTCCTTGCCTTGGTGTCAGGCCACGTCCCAGCAGGTTGAGGATGCTAATAGGGTAACAGTCGTCCTGGTCTTCAGTCTGACCTCTGCCCTGGACTGTGGATGAGAAGGTGGTGGGCAGCTCAGTGGGGAAAGGTGGGCATTGACTGCTGGAGATCCCACGTGAATGATCAGTCTCTAAAATGTTCCAAGGGAGCTAAGTAGGCATCCAAGCCTGGGAGTGGGCCCTAGGTGGGCTGGGCGGCCCACAGTCCTGCAGAGAAACCATAGCCTCGCAGTCCTGCGGCTCCTTCTTTTCTTGGCTCAGCGGAACATCCTGCCCTGTCTCATTAGCAACCTGATCTGTCATTAGAACAAGGCAGGCTTGAGTTAGCAGAGAGGCGGAGCCTGCTCAAGTTGCTGGGGACGCTTTTCTTGAGGAGCCAGTAACAGACATAGGTCCCTAGAGTTGGGAACTGCTTTCTTCTGGGTCCCTCCTGTCACTCAGATTGGGGTGTGCGTTACCTGCCCAGGGAAGCCTCAGGGCACTGGTGCCTGGGGGCGGACCCTGGCCTCACAGAGCCCCTCAGAGCCACAAGGACTAGGTCATCCTTTTCCCTCTCTGCGATACTTGGAGCCGGGTCGGCTCTCCTCACCTGCCCTCAGACACTGGTGGACTCTCTGGTTCTTCGCTTCCCGGCTGGACATTGGACCTTGCACTCAGATTTATGCCTCCAGCCCTCTGACTTGTCTTCCTGATCAGCTGCTTATCTGCACGTGGGCCCTGATTCCATTTATCCACCAGGGCTTTGTAAAATGCAAGTCTGGGGACTTGCCTGGTGGTCCAGTGGTTAAGACTGCGTTTCTACTGCAGGGGACTTGGGTTCGATCCCCGGTCAGGGAACTTAAAATCCTGCGTGCCTCTCATTGTGGTCAAAAAAAAAAAAAAAAAAGAAAGCCAATCTGATTGTAGCTCTCCTTATTTAACATCCTTCAGTGGTTTGTCTCCAAACCACTGAAGTTCTGAGCACGTTGTGCAGATGTCCTTCACAGCCTGGCCCCTGCCTTGCTTCTGGCCTCATCCCTCCCTATTGCCCACCACCTGAGAGCCAGCACCAATGATCACCCTTTCTTACTGACACTCTCCGTCACCTCTCACATCCATGGGGATCTTTGCACATGCTGTTCCCCTGCCCTCCTGGATTAGTCTTCCTTCTTTCTATCTTGCCAGGTTAACTTCTAGCAGTACTCCACTAACTGTAGTTCTTTTCTTGGCTACATTTTTACTTGGTTGTGAGTGGTTTAAATGCAAGGATCTGGCCTTTTTCTAACATTGATGTCTAACATTTGTATTACAGGGTTGGATGTATTACAGGAGTTTTGTAATGTTAGTGGAGCAGGCTGTATCTAGGCCCAACCTCTTAAGTCCCTGAGCCCAGGCCCATCTTTCTCACTAGGACACTGAAGTAGCTCCCTATACGGATTGCTGCTCCCAGACCAACAGCCCCATCAAGGCCAAGTCTACCTTTGTGAAACAGAAACTGACCTTGCTATCCCACTATCAGCAAACCTCTAATGACTTTCCATTGTTCGAAGCAAAAAAGTCCAAGCTTCTTAACTGCAATGAGGAGCTCTGTAGGAAATCTCTCCTTGTCCCACTCCTCTTCTACCAAGGAAAGTGAAAAAGCTGGCTTCAAACTCAACATTCAAAAAATGAAGATCATGGCATCCTGTCCCTTCACTGCATGGCAAACTGAAGGGGAAAAAGTGGAAACAGTGACAGATTTTATTTTCTTGGGCTCCAAAATCACTGTGGATGGTGACTGAAGCCATGAAATTAACAGATGCTTGCTCCTTGGGAGGAAAGCTATGACAAACTTAGACAGTGTATTAAAAAGCAGAGACATCATTTTGCCGACAAAGGTCCATCTAGTCAAAGCTATGGTTTTTCCAGTAGTCATGTATGGATGTGACAGTTGGACCATAAAGAAAGCTGAGCGCCGAAGAATTGATGTTTTCAAACTGTGGTGCTAGAGAAGATTCTTGAGAGTCCCTTGGACAGCAGAGAGATCAAACCAGTCGATCCTAAAGGAAATCAACCCTGAGTATTCATTGGAAGGACTCATGCTGAAGCTGAAACCCTAATATTTCGGCCACCTGATTCAAAGAGCTGACATTGGAAAAGACCCTGATGAGGGCAGAAGAAGAAGGGGGTGACAGAGGACGAGATGGTTGGATGGCATTATCGACTCAATGGGCATGAGTTTGAGCAAACTCCAGGAGATAGTGAAGGACAGGGAAGCCTGGCGTGCTGAGGTCCATGGGGTCACAAAGAGTGGGACGCAACTGAGAGACTGAACAGCAACAACACATGTTCTAACAAAGTAAACATTTGAAAAAAGAATGCACATATTGCACTGAAAGTAGTTCTCATCATGACCCACAGATGTCGCTGTGTTCACCATGAATATTGAAAAAATCCCAGGAAGCCCCTGTGAATTCTCTACGGCACCTTTGGGTGACTTAGCGCACAGTTTGGGAACTGTAGCCATACGTTGCTGCTATGAAATAGTTATTTTCGGTCCCCTTCATCTACACTGTTTCTCTATGTTTCCGTTCCTTTGCACGTGATCATCTCTCTGAAGTCTGGTCTGCAGTTTGTCTGGAAAACCTTTCTGACAGTCGGGTCACCTGTCGCTTCTTCTGTGGAGTCTTCTCGGACCCTTCACTTCCCATAGTTTCCGTGGCATCTTGTCCATTCGTCTATTGATTTGCATCTCACTGTTTTATTTCTTGGGCTTCCTTGACAGTCTCCTCACCACTCTGTGAGTTCTTTGAGGACAAAGCCCTATCTTGTTTGTCTTTCATCCCCGAGAAGCTGGCAGAGCACCTCGTACCAACAGGTAACTGGGAAGACGATTCTGCATCTGCCTTTCTAGTTCTAAGAAATCACTTCTTATCCTCCCAAGTTCTCAGTTCCTGCTACTGGCAGATCTGAAGCCAGACTTGAACCTTGTTTCTCTTTACTGGCCTTTATCTTGCATTCTCGAAGTCACTGGTCCCCATCCCCTCTGAAATGTGTGGCTAACTCTTTGTCTTTCTCTTCTACCGCTTGGCAGGGGCGTCACCTTCGTGTCCACCCTACTGGCTTCTTCAGCTGAACGCTAATCTTTGTGGTCATCCCAGGTCTGGCTGTGTGTGGAGTCACTGTGGTGGGCCAGGCTCCTGTTGCAAGCCAATGGCTCTGCCAGAGATCTCGTTTGAATCAGAGGTTTCCTGATGGGTTGGCACTGAGATCTTGCTTCAGCAGAGAGCGTGGTCAGCAGAGAGCCTTCCGCGTCCCTTCAGGGTCACCTAACAGCAACTGGCCGCCCCCTCTGTGTCTCCATCTCTAGCTGTCAGCTACCCCTCCTCCCACCATCCCCACCCTAAGGTCCTTCTCTGACTGTTCTCACCAGGTAGACCGTTCTTCTCTCCTCCTCCTCATCTCCCCATTATTCAAGACTATGCTCGACTACTGCCTCCTCCTGGAAGCCTTCTCTGCTTTCACTGGCCCATGCTTCTACCCAATTCCTGGCTTCAGGTTGTCTGTTCAATGTGGCGTATTCAGTCCCTCATTACCCAGTATTCTTGTGCAACTTGGCTCAGGTCTGTGTTTTTCTTCTGAATTAGGTGCCAGATTTTCTTCAGGAAAAGAGACATGAGTGATACTTTTGGAGCGGTTTCTCCCACCACCATCAGCCCAGTGATAGACACTCAGCGAAAACCGAATTATCTGTTGAGTGGACGATGTCTTGGGTGGGGCCAAGAGGGAGCTAGTTCTTCAGATGTGGGGGAAATTGTCAGTCTTTGTGCCATCGAAGACAGAGACACAGACTGCAGTGAGTGTGGGAAAGCTCAGAAAGAGGGGGGGAATGGAGAGCCCTCCCTGAATGAGCGAGGACCTGATGGTAGAGAGGGCATTGCATTTTGGAATTAGAACTGGGTGATATGGGGCCAGTTGCTTGAGTCTTGGGGTCACAGTCTATTCACCTGGCAGAGATATCGGGTGGAAAAGCAGGTCTCATTACTCTTCTTTAGGGACCTTCTACTGCTGTGAGTATGCTTGCTTGGTCTCTGTGTGGGTTTCTAAGTAGTGAGAATAGGGGCTTAATAAGGAATCAGATCTGAGTTCACATAAGTGGGCCTGGAAGATGAAGGGCCCTTCTAGTTCCTGGTGAATTGTGGCTGTGTCAAGCTCTAGTCAAGCTTTCTCCCAAACAGAGCTGTGGCTAAAGGAGGGAATTGGGCAGCAATGGGGGAAAATTATCTGAAGCAAACCTATAACGATAAACCTCTCTACTCTATTGGATACACCCGCCCATTTAATTTATTCAGTTAATAAAACTTATTCCCCAGAGGGGGCAGGCAGAGGTAAACTACAAACCAATCTGCCTGTGTGAGCATGAATATATATGTATATCTCATAACAATAAAAAAAGAGTAATTAAGAGATGTATTGAAGTGTATAGAAATCCTGAAGGACACTGAAGTTTCCAATTCGAGTTACTGTCCTTGGTGAAATTTAATTCAGTAGGGAACAGATAAATAAAAAGGAAGAAAAAACAATTTCAGAACAGATGTTAGGCAAGCGATTTTTTTCACAGTAAGAATCATAAACATGAAGAAGAGCCTATAAGGCAAAGTTGTTGATGCAAACAGCGTCAAGCTACTAAATAAATAGTTAGATGGCACCGCAGGGACAAAGAAACATTAAAATAGTCATTTGGCTGTCCCAGAATATTTGCACCCACACGGTTATGCCCAAGTGTGTAGATTCGCAGGCATCAGAAGGAGGTGTGTGTGTGTGTGTGCGTGTGTGTGTGTGTGTGTGTGTGTGTGTGAGCGCACATGCATGCTAATACATAGAATGTGTGCAGGACATATATTTTTGTGTGAGAGTATGTAGCAAAATCTCCTCTCCCTCAATGATGTGTGAACTCAGAATATGAATTGAGGGGCTTGGCAAGAGCTAGAATGAGTCCTAAAAAGACAGTGTGGCCTGGAACTCCATGCCACCCGAGGAATGTGCTATCTTGGGCTAGGTATTATTAGAAAGCCCAGATGTGGAACTGTCAAGAAAGGAGAATTTAATGGCCAAAGAATTTTAGACACAGCTGGGGAAAAATAAGAGATGGGGCAGTGAGGCGATGGAAATTAAAGCACAGATCATAGTATTTCAGGAACAGAAGGAAGCTTGATGATGATCATTCTAGCCAAATACCCCCATTTCATAGCTAGGAAAACAGAGGTCGCAAGAGGTGAGATGATTGAATGGGCAGCACTTGGACACAGGCCATCGCCCTGGAGCAGCCCCTGTGTAGGAGGCATGAGAGGCCAGAGAATATCCACATGCAGAACTGGGGAGATTCACCCCAGAGTTAGCTAGGGATGGGCTCCTGCAGTGGGTACTCCTCTGGGATGGCAGGTGGCTGCAAGAGGACCTTTGAAAGCCCACCCTTAAGGACTGAGGCATCATGGTCAGGATCCCTGCTCCCTGCAGGGGTGGGGGCTGTGCTGATGGAGACCACTGACAGTTCCTTTGGTTTCACATCAGCCTGGGAGGTGGGCAGGTGCTCGGGTATCTGTTAAAAGTGAGGATGATGGTGAAGTCACTCATTCTAGTCCCACAGCTGGGAGGAGCTGAGCTCAGACCAGACCCAGCTCTGCCTCCCAATCCAGTGCTCTTTCTGTCACCTTAGGCAGACCCCTAAAGTAGGGCTAGAGAAAAGGTTTCCCTGGGGAAGGAAACCAATGATCTGAGAGCAGTGCCCAGCCCAGTGAAGCGCATCATAAGAGTCTGCCCTTCACCTTATCTTTTGGGTCCCAAGATAGCCTGATGTGGGATTAAATCAATTCTGTATTTTATGGGCTAATTCCTGGATAGATGTCTCATAGGTCACAGATGGGGAAAGATTACAGATGCTGCCACCCAAAGCCTTGATTTTAGGATGAAAGACTTTCCCCAAGTCCTTTCATTATGTTCCAGGGAGATAATACTAATTACCAAAATCACCAAAACAGAAGACCTTCCCTTTTGAGGTTTTCTTGGGGACAAATTTGTCCTGAAAGGCACATATTCAGTGGAGATTCCTTTGGTTATTCAACAAATAGTTCCTGAGCACTTTTTGTGCAGTCTAGGCCCTGGGAGTATCCAAGCAAATAAGGACAGTATTCCTGTCCTCATGGAGTTTATACTCTAGCAGGACAATAAACAATGACAGGACCTGCTGTTAGGGCCATCATCCTAGGGCAGGAGTGCATGGAGTGTCAAAGGAACAACCAAGGGGACAGGGAGACTGAAGAGGCTTTGGATTAACAAGGGCTTGCCAGGTGGCTCAGTGGTAAAGAACCTGCCTGCCAATGCAGAAGACAGGGGTTCGATCCCTGGGTCAGGAAGATCCCCTGGAAGAGGAAATGGCAGCCCACTCCACTATTCTTGCCTGGAGAATTCCATGGACAGAGGAGCCTGGCAGGCTACAGTCCATAGGGTTGCAAAGAGTTGGACACAACTGAGGACACATGTACATAACAAGGAGAACCTGCTCTTCCCCGTGCTTACCTCTTACTAATCACATGTCATTCTCGTCTTAAAGTCACTGATGTTTCCACATATTGGACTGGCCGAAAAGCCTATCAAGCCCAAAACAGACTTTTTGGTCACCCCAATAAATTGAGGCTAATGTAATTAGGCCAGGTAAACTTGAAGTATTCTTGGCATGGTCACATGAGATACTGTATTGAAAGGCCAAGACCCAGACAGAGGACTGGAAAACTGTTATGGATTAATAGCATTTTACTACATGTGGCCCCAGGCAACAAAGATCTCTCTCTCTTACAGTCTTAAAAGCAGGACATACAGCCCATAGAATGCATACACAGGTCCAGAAAGGGCCCCCAAAAGGATGTCCACTGCAGCGTTATTTGCGGGAGGCCACTGGGTATCCCCCTCTGGGAGAGTGAATGGGAAAACTGGGCTGGGTTGCACTGCAGAATGACAGGCAGCAGTTGGAGGTAACAGACTTGATGGGCGCACAGCGTCATGACGAAACTTCAAAGCATAGTGCGAAGTAAAGAAACTAAAGGATAAATGAGTGATATGACACTACCATTGGCATGAGCTGGAGTCCCTTGGACAGAAAGTAGATCAAATCAGTCCATCCTAAAGGAAATCAACCCTGAATATTCATTGGAAGGACTGATGCTGAAGCTCCAATACTCTGGCCACCTGATGCAAAGAGTCAACTCATTGGAAAAGACCCTGATGCTGGGAAAGATTGAGGCCAGGAGGAGAAGGGGATGACAGAGGATGAGATGGTTGGATGGCATCACTGACTCAATGGACATGAGTTTGAGCAAGTTCTGGGAGATGGTGAAGGACAGGGAAGCCTGATGTGCTGCAGTCTATGGAGTTGCAAAGAGTCGGACATGACTGAGCAACTGAATACCAACAAAGAGAACACACAGGAACCATAATACCCAGTTTGCAAGAACTTGCAACACTCACCCCGCCTCCCAAAATACACATTAAGCACAATGGAATGGTTGTCTGTTGGGGACAGGAAGGGACCAGAGAGAAAGGTGTGGGAGTAAAAGGGAATCAAACATGCAAAACATGAGGCTGTGTCCCCAGTTCTCCATAGCGCCATAGAATAAACACACTCCCACCCACACAACTCCAAAGGGAGGTGATTAATAATCACTGGCAGTAACACTGATAATTTACAATGGTGAAGTAAACTCTTCTTATCAATGCCTGTTTTTCATGTGGAGTTCTTTAGAAGTAAAATGCTGCTGCTTATTAGATCAGCGTTTCCTTTCAGTGCCTGTTCTCCATATTCTAGTCCCAAGAGACATTCCAGATAGGGGGGAAAAAAGAGTTCTGTGGTCAAATAAACACTGCATACTAAATTTCCCACTTGGAGATGTTCCAAGCACATTATTACGTGAACAGTTCTGAGAGACCTGTGTTCCATGGATTAACCCAGTGTTTCCAGCCTTTGACCGAGGGGAACTCCCCACTTCAGTTCCATGTAACTATTATTTTTGTCAATGGAAATGGTCCAGAGGCTGCACTGTGGGAAATGCCACTGGAGGATAAGAGGCGGGAGATTCCAGATTCCAAGTGTAGCCTGGGGCTCCCCCACCCACTACTCTGTCCCAGTGTGGCCGGGCAATCCTTCCAGTGCTCTGTGCCCAAGCCACCTTGGACCCAAAGTCTCAGTCATAGTTACAACTGATGGTGGCAAGGATGGTGCTGTCTTCCCCTCTGCTATGTTCCGTCTCCTTGTTACGTAGGGAATGATCGTTTTCTCTCTAGAATTCAAAGCCAACATCAGTGATTAATGTTGCCTAGTCCTTATTCCTTGTAACTAACTAGTAGTTCAATTCTGCTGTCCTTTGTGAAAGTCTACCTCTCTTTTCCTCATGTTTCTGATGATCCAAATCACTGTTATCGCTCACCTGGGTTGTTAGAATGGTTGTCTGCTTGTCTTTTATAAATTCCATCCTCCCTCTTCATCCCTGGTTGCTCAGATGATAAAGAATCTGCCTGCAAGGCAGGGGACCCAGGTTTGATCCCGAGTTGGAAAGATCCCCTGGAGGAGGGCATGGCAACCCACTCCAGTATTCTTGCCCAGAGAATTGCATGGACAGAGGAGCCTGGCAGGCTGCAGCCCATGGGGTCACAAAGGGTTGGACATGACTGAGAGACTCACACATACACTCTTCATTCCTCACCTTGCCCTTCTCCTTTCTATGCATCTGTACAATAACCTATTTCAAATAACCTACTTCCTTAGCACCATTCCTTAGATCTATCTCCCCTCCTGCCACTGCAGAGAGGTCGTCCTCCCCAGTGATGTCCAAACCATCACATTTTCTTAGCACACCTTTGGCCTCTGTCGTCTGCCTTTCAACATCTCAGCTAAAACCTCTAAACTTTCTCCCAAGCCTATGTGCCTGAGTCCACAGGCCACCTGCCAGCTCTCCTTTACCTGGATAGCTACAGAGCTAGCTAACCTCTCAATGAAAGCACACGCTGTGCTCTGGGGAGGACCCAGGGGAGTTCAGTGCATCTCTTCCAGCAAACGGCCACAAAGCTGGAACACAGGCCTCGAAAAATGGCTAAAAGACTGTGTGAAAGAAGCACAGAGGGAGAAAACTCAGAGGCTACAAATGACAGGGATAGGATCTTGACAAATTACTCCAGGTAGGAAGCCTGGAGATGGAAGGTGCCGGGGAGAGAAGAGTAGGCCTTTTGAACGAGAAAGAGTCCCAGATAGAGAAGGTTACATTTAAATGAGACCCAAAGGCCACAGTGACTTGGTGGGAAAGAGGAAACTTGGAGGGGGCTGAAAGCAGAATTGAAAAGCAAACACATAAATTGTAAAGGGCTTGGCAGAGAAGAGTGAGATAAGGCAAGAAGGGGCTCTGGGTAAGGACTACTGGGAATTTATTAAAACGAACTGAATTTATGGTGCAGTACAAGCATCTGTTGATAACAGGGAGAGTCTGGTAAAGAATGTGCTCACTGGCTTGCAGTCAACAGGAAGCCGGGGCAAGATGACAAGAGCCGGGCATTCCAATCAGAAATGTGTCATTCAGGCTGACCAGTAAGGTTCCGGAGCACAGGGAGGGGTTTACATTTCTTCTGGAGGTCACTTGTGAGGTTTGAAGGCAAGAAGTGGCAGCCACTCAGTCACGGTCAAAAGGAAAAATACAGCATTGCAACTCCAAATGCAGTTGCTACAGAAAACAGAACAGCAGTTCCTCAAAAAATTAAACATAGGGCTTCTCTGGAGGCTCAGTGGTCAAGAATCCACCTGCCAATGCAGGAGACATGAGTTCCAGCCTTGATTCAGGAATATCCCACATGCTACGGACCAACTAAGCCTGTGCACCGCAGCTACTGAGCCTGTGCTCTAGAGCCCAGGAATCACAATTACTGAGCCCACGTGCTGCAGCTACTGAAGCCCACATACCCTAGAGCCTGTGCTTTGCAACAAGAGAAGATACAGCAATGAGAAGCCCATGCATCACAACTAGAGAGTAGCACCCGCAACTAGAGAAAAAAAGCCCTCGCAGGAACAGAGATCCAGCACAGCCAAAAATAAAGTAATTAATTAATAAAAAATATTAAGTCTAGAATTAACATAGGATCCCAGCAATTCCACTTCTGGATATAGATCTAAAAAAAAAAAAAGGAAAGTGAATATTGAAGAGAGATTTGTACACTGGTGTTCATAGCAGCATTGTTCACAATAGCTCAAAGGTGGAAACCACCCAAGTGTCCATCGACAGATGAATGGATAGACAAAATGTATTATATACAAAAAATAGATTGTTATTCAACCCTAGAAAGGAAGAAAGTTCTGATACATGCTCCTTGGATGAGCCCTGAGGACATTATGCTGAGTGAAAATGAAGTCACGCAGTCGTGTCCGACTCTTTGCAACCCCATGGACTTTAGCCCACTAGGCTTCTCTGTCCTTGGGATTCTCCAGGCAAGAATACTGGAGTGGATTGCCATTTCCTTCTCCAGGGGATCTTCCCAATCCAGGGATTGAACCTGGGTCTCCCACATTGCAGGCAGACGCTTTACTATCTGAGCCACCAGGGAAGCCCAGTGAAATAAGCCAATCACAAAAGGAAAAATACTATATGATTCCACTTGTATGAGGTACCTAGACTCGTCAAATTCATAGAGACAGTAAGGAGAATGGTGGCTTCCCAGGGCTAGGGGAAGGAAGAATGGAGAGTTATTGTTTAATGGGTAGAGAGTTTCCATTTTTCAAGATGAGAAAGAGTCCTGGAGAAGAATGTGGTCATGGTTGCACAGTGTGAATGTACTTCATGCCACTGAACTCTACACTTAAAAAGGGCTAGGATGGGGTCATCTCTGGTGGTCCAGTGGTTAAGAATCTGCCTGCCAATGCAGGGGACCAGAGTTCGATCCTTGATCCAGGAAGATCCCACATGCCACGGGGCAACTATTGAGCCTGTGCTCTAGAGCCTGGGTGCCACAACTGCCGAACCCACGTGCCTAGAGCCTGTGCAGGAGAACCCAACCTCTAGCAGAAAAGTCTAAGATTCAAGGGCATCAGTTGAGAATCTTCAGGCTGGAGTCTTTTGCAAAGATCCAGGGGCCATGTCACTCATAAGATACAACCTGTGGTCGAGCAGTGAGATGGAGAAGAGAGCTTGAGGAGTTGTAGACAACTTTCAAAGACAAATGGAAGGTCCACTCAAGAACTGCCTCTCTGGTGGGTCCTATGATCCAGGTACTGCATCCACAACAGAGAACATGGGGCAGGACAAACTAGGGAGGGCTTGGAGTCCCTTCTCCCGGAGGGCCTGTTGTGAAGGGCCGTGGTCTCGATTAATACCAGGACGTCCATTTCCCCAGTAGCCTGAGTAGCATCAAGAGGTGTTGGTGGATGTTGTACCACAACAGACCACACTTCCCACGTCCACCTACCATGTGGTGATAGGCCATCCACCAGCCTTGTGTTCAGAGCAAAGATTAGTGAGTTCTTCTCTAAGCGGAGGCAAAAATAGAATCATCTGCTCACAGTGCCTCCTTGGTGGTTAATGTGGGGAGAGTGGTAAACATGTCAGAGAGTCAGGCCTTTTAAAGCAGGCCAATGAACTGAGAGCCTCACCCAGAGTGGAAAAGTTGATATAGTGGGCTACAGAATTCTTGCATCTTGGGGGTGAGATGGGGGAGAAGTTGTTAGGAACATGGTCTTGAGATGTGAAAAATAATCAAGCGACTTATTTGAGTAGTTAAATTTCTATGATCTGCCCCAGGCCTGCAGGCATCATAAAACTTGGCAGTGCCTTGCAGGAAATTATTTCGTGTCCACAGCTACAGAAATGTTACACAGAAGACTGACCAGGAAGAATGGGAATGTACAGTAAACAACCCAAACTCTGAAAGATTTAAGGGTCCTGAGGAGGAAAGGAGAACATGTTCCATTTTAAAGATAAACTTTGATTACTCAAACTTCAGTAGAATTTCAAATGTGTGCAGTATCTGACTTTTTTTGTTTGACAACTTACTCTGTAGATCTAGAGTTAATTTGGTTTTGTATTGCCTTTTGCCCTCTGTGAGGAACACACTTTAAAACTGTTTTTTTCTTTAATCATTCAAGGGTTCTGAGAACTTATTTGAGAGAAGTTTTTCTGCTTACAAAATAGTGATCAAAGAGGAACTTGAAGCTCCATGGGAACTAGGCATTAGTTGCTTCTTTGAATTTAGCCACTTGATAAAAAACTGACTCATTGGAAAAGACCCTGATGCTGGGAAAGATTGAAGGCAGGAGGAGAGGGGACGACAGCAGAGGAGATGGTTGGATGACATCACCAACTCTATGGACATGAGTTTGAGTATACTCTGGGAGTTGGTGATGGACAGGGAGGCCTGGCATGCTGCAGTCCATGGGGTCACGAAGAGTTGAACATTAATGAGTGACTGAACTGGAATTTAGCAAAGATGTTTTTTAAGTTATGAAATCAAAGATGGTTTGTCATTCTTCTCTTTGAATAGAATAGGGAAGCTATTTGCATTCTCAGATAATTAGGGTTAAGAGCCATGAGAACTGGGGAAGTGTGTGCCATTTGGGGGATTATCTGTGCAAAAGAGTTGTTGACAGAAGATACATGCCTGGTGCCGTGTGTTCTCTGGACCTGCTTCCAGATGGGAGAATGTTTTGGCAAATGCCACAGTGATTCATGACTATGTTACATAACTCTATTTTGCATTTTGGGTTGAACAACTTGGATTTGTTGCAGGTACAATACAATTAAATATGGAATTTATTATTCAAAAATATTAGCTGGAAACAGCTCATATGTGATTTTCTTTTGACGATGTTCTATTGTTTGGGAACGCATCTTCGCCAGGCTGTCATTTGGAGGATAAAGAAGTTACTGATGTCATATTTGATTGTCACTGATGGAGCAGAAGCCCCCTTCCACCTTGAACCTGGTGGACTGTTGGATTTTTGGAAACACACATCAAGTAATGCCAAACTGAAGGTCCGTGGCTGACTTTCCGGAGGGATGTTCATCTCCCACCCACAGTCCGGCTGCCCCCAGAGGTGAAGTAATGGCCAGCATCCTCAGCCTCACTCTGTCTCAGCCAGGATGGGCCTTTTGTTCCCAGCTGGTCACAGGGCTTGGGTCTGGTTGCTGAGTCTCAAGCCTCACATCATGCTTGCAGTCTTAGGACTGAGAATCTGCAGAAGATTTATTGCCTGGGCCCCCTCCCCATGAGGCCCTGCTTGGGCTCCTGCCAGACTCTTCTCAGGACCAAGAACATCCCCTTTTTTCTATTTCATTTTTAGTCGCTCAGTCGTGTCCAAATCTTTTGCGACTCCATGGACTGTAGCCCACCAGGCTCCTCTGTCCATGAGATTCTCCAGGCAAGAATACTGGAGAGGGTTGCCATTTCCTGCTCCAGGGATTCTTCCCGACCCAGGGATCGAACCCTCATCTCCTGCATTGGCAGGTGGCTTCTTTACACTGAAGCACCTGGGAAGCCCCAAACACTCCCTAGTTAGGCCCTAATGGCCACTAATGGTCCTTTATGATTTCTGCTTTACTGGGCTCCTGGCTACTGCCCGGCCAGCACCTTCTCAGTGGGCAGTTTTCTCCTGGACTGTCCAATGACTACTAGAATTGAGCTGCAGTTTCTTCCCCTTTAAATGTTATGCTTTGCTCATTGGTGGGAACCCGTTCTCTCAGTGCACACAGCCCGGTTGGGTGTCCATGCCCAGACACCCCAGGGGATGAGCAAAAATCTTATGGAGCGATGTTTTACATTGTCAATAATCGCATATCAACAAATTATATATATTTTGGTAAGCTTTTTAGCTTGAAATATTCTGGGTTAATTCTGAGAATTAATTTTAATTAATTAACTTCAGATTTTAAAGAAGGAAAAGCTATTGGGCAGCCAGGGCTCTGCTCAGGTCCACATTGTTCAGGAGCCCCATCCCTGGAGAAATAGTGTTTCATCTTTGATTCTACTTCAGCTGACAAAATCTCTTTTGTCAGAAATTTCTCAGAATCTTAAACCACACTGGGGCAAAATAAAACCAGGGGCTAATAAAATGTTCCTAATGTAGACGGTTGGAGCTGAGTCATCCGGTTTGCAGTCACCTAGTTTTGAACTGGAAAAGACTGCAGGTATCATCTGGCCCTTTGCTCTTCAAATTGCTTATCTTGACTCACCAGTGATGATGAAACCAATTTCGTGGGTCGTGATCAGATTGCATTTTTTTGTTTTTTCACAGAATAGAGCAGAACAGAAGAGGAGAATAGATTGGATCAAAGTGGATCTTGCATAGTAAAGATATTTAGTAACACTTTGATTTCAGGTGTCTACGTGCACTGGATCATAATGTGAAATATATTATTTACTGAGGCTCATAATTAAACAAAGGGTCCAAGTCCCTGATCTAGTCCCAACCCTCTCGTTTTATACCTGAGAAAACTGAGGCTCTGAGAGGGGAAGCGACTGGCCCAAATCCTTGAAGCCAACAGGTAGTGATAGAAAGAGAGTTGGAGCTGAAATTTGGACCTCAGTTTTCCAGTGTCTGTAAGTTGGCATGCTCTATTTGATGTTTTTCTAGCCAAACAAGAGGAATTTATATAGGCTGTTGATGTTTAGAAGTGTGGGTCACACAAAGGCTTGGACATCAGTAATTACTAAAATGCACAGCAACTGTCACCTATAGGTTGTCACAGAATGAAGATAGTGGGGGGCAAGAAAGCAGTGTGAAATAAGGGATAAAAGGGGAGGTCAGAGGTCCAGGAAAGTGGGTAAATTTCAGAAGGGTCTTTGGATGACGATTAGGAAGAGGGAAAGTCTTAAACTGCACGGAAGAAGAAAGTTCTGTAGTAATTCACCATTTGGGATCACAAGAGACCATGAAAGGGACAGATAGGGGTGGAGAGTCTATTAAAGTTTCATTTGATAAAAATGGGGCTATAATAGAAATCTCTCTCTTCTTCGTCTAAATCGCCCATTTGTCTGAGAACAACTGTTCTTTCAATAATCCTCCCGATTGGGTTAGGCATTTAGATCGGTGTGCATGCGTGGGTGCTCAACTGCTCGGTCAATGCCTACCCCATGGACTGTAGCCCACGAGGCTCCTCTGTCCATGGGATTGTCCTGGCAAGAATACTGGAGTGGGCTACCATTTCCTCCTCCAGGGGATCTTCCCAATCCAGAGATCGAACTTGCGTCTCCTGCATTGGCAGGCAGATTCTTTACCACTGAGCCACCTGGGAAGCTCCTTTGGATTGGTGGTAACTATCAAATATGTTCATTCTGACAGCTTTCTTCCTATTCTCAATGACCTCCTGAAAAGAACAGCCAATCTTATCAGGGTATTTACTTTTATGAAATAATGTGCACCCCTAAAGTATAGCATCACTTTATAATAAACACTCACTTAAACATGTATTCTAAAAGGCAGAGTATCAGGATTGATCTATACCAGTGAGTATTGATATCTAACTCATTGAATGATTCTCAATAATTGTGGCATAGAAACCATCAGATCTCCTATTAATTTTGGTTTCAGACTCAAATTACTTGAAGCTAGTGATTCTAAGCTTTGCTTTCAACACTTTCATAAAAGGCTCAACTTTTACCAAGCTTGGGGACCCAAATATTGCTCCCAGGCTGGCCTTCTGGGCAAATGTGAAGATAATTTAGAATTTATGTACTTAATTCCATAGCTTCAAGGGTACTGTGTTTTCATTTACATCCGTTCCTCTTAAAACAGAGTCACATTTTTGGGTCACTTAGTAAGTGAATCTCATTCTGAGGCATGTGCTCCATATTGGCAGCAGAAACTTTGTTTAAGTTGGACTCCTGTACATTGTCCGTGAGGCTCTTTTGCATCTGTGGCTCCATTCCTGCCTAAGATTTCTGCCATTCTTCCACATCTGTGATTCTATTGAGCTCAGTCCAGTTTAAAAATGAGAACAATCTCCCTATATCCGTTGCCCAGTGTGGGTCTGAATATTTGTATTTTCTTGAACGAATCAGCAGTAGTTTCCACCCTAACTCATCCTCTCCCTTGTTTTCAAGTCCAGCATATTGAGCTGTCTCAGTGTCTTCTAAACAAAGACTGGTCCCGTGGCAGAAGAGTGCACCAGGTCGAGTCCTTAGAGCCTTTTCGTTCCCAGGATTTCGGGTCCTCTGGAAATAGGCCAGCAAACCTCCCACATGATGATGACGGAGCCAGCTGACTGCCTTGAAGTAAACCATCTCTATACGGCTCTTCAACATCATCTAAATAGTGCATAAGCACGCTGGTGAAGAGCACTTACAGAGAAGTGCTCACACCTTAGTCACTTCCAGAGAACATGCTCCCCTCGTGGATGGCGCAATGGAAGCTGAGCTTAAAAAAATATCTGAACAACCTATTGTTGTCTTAGCTGATGTCGCTTTCTGTGTATATCCCAAGGTTCTCAGCTTCCTCACTCCCTGGTGACCAGGTGCTATGTGTTCGTGAGTGCTACTAGTTAAATAAAACATGGTACCAAGAACCTCCAGGTTGGAGGCATATGAGACACCTCTACCTGCCCTGGGGGTGAACGTTGGATCTAAGTGCTAGGTCCTTTATGTCCAAACTAAGTTTTCTTTATTTGATAAATTGGTTTGTTTCAAGTGCAAAGACCCAAGGTTCCCTGGGAGATAGGCTGTTTTAGATTCTGATACTTACAAAGATGTTCTTAAAACACTCTAGTGCTACTAGGTACAAGAAGGCACTATCCATACCAAAGGAGGGTATTCAGTGTGGCACTGGCATGAGATTGGGCAGAGGGATGGAGCAGAGAAGTCAGAAATACATATAGGAACCAAGAGATGATTTTAAAAAATGACACTTCAAATCAATTGGGAAAGGATGTATTTCCAGAAGGAATACCACCCTACTTCTACCCTTACCCTCAAATAAATTTCTGATGGATCAAATATCTAAGTTTTTTAGTGAAACAAAAAAAACTAGGAAAAAAATGGAAGTTAAAAATAATATATCCTTAGCAAAGAAAGCCTTACTGAGCAAGATACAAAATGTAGACACCATTAAAGTAGATTAAATTCAACAATACAAAAACATTTTCTGATTGGAACAGTATATATATATGTATGCAGGTCAGGAAGCAACAGTTAGAACTGGACATGGAACAACAGACTGGTTCTAAATAGGAAAAGGAGTATGTCAAGGCTGTATATTGTCACCCTGCTTATTTAACTTATATGCAGAGTACATCATGAGAAACGCTGGGCTGGAGGAAGCACAAGCTGGAATCAAGATTGCTGGGAGAAATATCGATAACCTCAGATATGCAGATGACACCACCCTTATGGCAGAAAGTGAAGAAGAACTAAAACGCCTCTTATGAAAGTGAGAGAGGAGAGTGAAAAAGTTGGCTTAAAGCTCAATGTTCAGAAAACTAAGATCATGGCATCTGGTCCCATCATTTCATGGGAAATAGATGGGGGAACAGTGGAAACTGTATCAGACTTTATTTTTCTGGGCTCCAAGATCACTGCTGATGGTGATTGCAGCAATGAAATTAAAAGACACTTACTCCTTGGAAGGAAGGTTATGACCAACCTAGATAGCATATTAAAAAGCAGAGACGTTACTTTGCCAACAAAGGTCCGTCTAGTCAAGGCTACGGTCTTTCCAGTAGTCATGTATGGATGTGAGAGTTGGACTGTGAAGAAAGCTGAGCACCAAAGAATTGATGCTTTTGAACTGTGGTGTTGGAGAAGACTCTTGAGAGTCCCTTGGACTGCAAGGAGATCCAACCAGCCCATCCTAAAGGAGATCAGTCCTGGGTGTTCATTGGAAGGACTGATGTTGAAGCTGAAACTCCAATACTTTGGCCACCTCATGCGAAGAGTTGACTCATTGGAAAATACCCTGATGCTGGGAAGGACTGGTGGCAGGAGGAGAAGGGGATGACAGAGGATGAGATGGCTGGATGGCATCACTGAATCGATGGACATGAGTTTGAGTAAACTCTGGGAGTTGGTGATGGACAGGGAGGCCTGGCATATTGTTATTTACTATCCTCATAACAGGAAAGGGAAAAGGGTAAGAGGCAGGTTTCCAGTTTGGGGACCCAAACTCTGACTGAGTTGCTATGATGACCACAGATAATAAGCATAAATACTTATCATGTTTGGCGCTCAGGTACAGAGTAAAGAGATCCTCTCTGCCCACACTTTCAAAATATGTGCTCTGTCACGCATCTCCGTGTGGCATCAACAGCGTGGGGTTTCCCTCATCAAATGATGAATCAATCTATTATTTCAATGTTAAAGGGACCAATCTGGGATCAATAACATTTCCTAATGACAGAAGGAATCCAAAAGTTAAGACAAGTCAAACCAAATCATTTCCCAAAAGAAGGGGGTCTTTTGTTGAACTTGGTCCATTCTTGCCATTCCCAATCAGTGAAACAATTTTGTTCAAATTTAAAAAGTAACAAAATAATTTTTAGGGCTAGAAAGGCCCTTAAATACAGACTGCTACTGCTAAGTCGCTTCAGACATACTGAGTCTCATGGGGTCGCAAATAGTCAGACATGACTGAGCGACTTTCACTTTTCACAGAGCTCAAACAGGACTTTACCCCACCACTATAGTGCCTCTCAATTCGGCAGTGGACACATTTAAAAAGAAGTCAGCATTTTAAGGCTCATCAATTTTTCTAAAGCAGAGAAAGTTGATAGCCTTGTATGAAGAAATTATGCCATCACCTTTCATTTTTCCCCTTTTTACCAAAGATCATAATGCAATTTCTCTCTCTGCAACCTCATTTGAGATCGTTCTCTATGATTCAAGTTTTCTTGAAATGAAAGGGGTAAATTGTTCTAAGTTAAAGTTGGGGGAGTGGGAAGTTGATTGGCCATCCTGTCCTCAAGGAAATCGATCTGTCTCTCTCTCTGTCTCATGCACACATACACACATCACCATCACCGCCACCACACAATCCACCAGTTAATACAGTGCCATTTAAACTCTTCATCTGAGGTTTTAAAATTGTTTTAAAATACTCAAGAGCTCTACTCTGAAAATCTGTACAGAACTACTTCAAGGGAGTGATTCCTAGAATTAGACTTAGAGAGGGCTTTTTCTAATTTTGGGGAAACCACTGTCCTTCTGAGTCAGTGCTATGTCTCAGAAATGTATGACAGTCTCCAAGGTCAATGTCAAGTCAACAGCAGAATGAGACTGTTGGACAGATAAGTTCTTCAGTACCTATTATACTTAGTGCAAGAAGCTATGCACTTAAAAAAAATGGGGCAAGAGGTGAGAGGAAACCAAGCTAAAAGGGATCACAGAGAGTGAGATGGAATTGCCTATTATTAAAAATATGCACCATCTCCCCACTCTTCTTTTAGAGGAATACATCTCCCTGCTCCACCAGTGTCAAACTTGGCCAAGTAACTTGCTTTGGCCTAACTGCACACAGAGTGTGTTTTCTGCCCAGAATTTTGGTTTCTGCATATAACTTGGTTTGACTGATAGGATGTTGGCAGAAACTTAAAATGTTCTTGCACCATTGGGCTTGCTCTCTTGATACTTTCCCTTCCCAAGACGAGCCTGCCCTGGCCCTCCTGCCTTTCCAAGGAGGATGATGGAAGGGTGGGGCACAGCTGCCCCCGCTGAACCTGCAGAAGCACCAGGAAGCCCAGCTGAGCTTCCCAGACAGGTGAGCTCAGAACAGCCAACTTGAGCCAACCCTTAGGCACACGATCAATAATAACTTGTTCTTTAAGTCACTGTATTTTAGTACTCCAAAATGCATTTCTTATCCAGAAATGACAAACTGATCCGAGACCATCGAGTAGAACATCTTCATGTTCCACATTTGCAGGGTTACATGGCAAACTAAAGAGTGATGAGAAGAACTTGGCCAAGACCATGGGTCTCCTGGCATTTCCACAAAGAGTACATGTCAAGCCCTCTTGAAAATCATCACCCAGAGAACAAGCATCATGTGTCCCGTGGATAGAAGGGGCTCACAAACCAAGTGGATTTCATTAGGATATACAATAGGAACACCATAGACTCTTGCTGCCCCTAGAAAAGTTATTAGAGACCTGAAAGTCTGGGAAAAAGCTACCCCAAATCATCTAGCCACTGAGAAGAAGCTGTGAGAGAACAGACTAAAATGATTAGGACTCCAGACTAGAAGGACATGGGCTGACAATCAGTATGATTCCAGTCTATTAAATCTTGAAGAGGTTAAGTGTTCTGATCATGAGTTTGTTTGTCAGATGCCAGAATTTTTTTTAAAAAAGGAGCATACACTGAAGCATAAAAAGGGAAAATATAGGGGCTATAGGAGATGGGGGTGACAGAGGGTGAGATGGTTGGATGGCATCACTGACTCAATGGACATGAGTTTGAGCAAGCTCCAGAAAGATGGTGAAGGACAGGGAAGTTTGGCGCGCTGCAGTTCATGGGGTCTCAAAGAGTCAGACATGACTTAGCGACTGAACAGCAACAAATATATATATAGTTATGACTGATTTGCAATAATGTACAGCAGAAACCAACACAACATTGTACAAGTGATTACCTTCCAATTAAAATAAATAAAAGAAAAATCTACACAGGATACTGGTATTCAATTTCTTAAGCTTGGTGATAGGTATATGTTCATTTTATTAATATGCTTTAAATTCTACATGTTTCATGCTCTTTGGCATATGTATCTCACAATTAAAAGAAAACATGAAGAATTTTTTTAAAAAAAGGGAAAATACAGGAAAAAGAAGGTGAAAGCCTATATTACTTTACATGGCTGAGAATTAGGGTGACCAAGCGACCCAGTCTACCCAGGTCAGTCTTAGTTCCCACTGTTGTTCTGCAGTGAGTATGAATAGCACCCCCTGTTACTTTGAAATGTGTATATTGTCAGATAATAGAAGATATGGCCATACAGCTGATAACATATTTTACCCCTAGAGTTGAATAAAACGGGCCCAAATAAGGTTTATAAGGGGCTTCCCTGGTAGCTCAGTGGTAAAGAACGCGTCTGCTAATGCAGGAGATGTGAGTTTGATCCCCGGATCAGGAAGATTCCCTGGAGAAAGAAATGGCAACCCATTCCAGTATTCTTGCCTGGGAAATCCCATGAACAGAGGATCCTGGTGGGCTACAGTCCATGGGGTCCCAAAGGAGTCAGACACAACTGAGTGACTAAACAACAGAAGTTTAGATAAGATTATGGGGAAAGACTTGCCATGGGTTGTCAAGGCAAATTAGACTGAGGTGTGGAGGGCCGCTGCCTCCCTTGCAACATGCCTTTGTTACAGTGATCAGAGATGGTCAAGGCACCCAGTGCCCGACGCAGCTGATTGGGCTTTAAAGACTGGGAAACGGTGTTCTTCAGGCTAGCACTGTGCACCCTGGGCCACCCTGGGATCTTCTCTAGGAGCCCCATCTGTACAGTTGGGCATACTCTCTGGATCCTCAAAAGTGATAAACAGGGAACATGCCCATTCTCGCCATTCCTTCCATGTCACTTCAACACACACAAATCAAAATACATGGGAGAATAATGGAGCTTTCTTCTTACCCACTCACAGGTCCATATTGCTTTCTGAGCTCCATGTGGCTTTCCCAGAAACCCTGCAGAAAACACAGCACTATAGTAAAAATCAGATGAAACAGAATTTCAAATATTCAAACTTCTTCAGGAAAAAATCCTGCAATTGTGAGAACACAATTACATCAACCATAAAAAAATAATTGAAGTGGTATTGTTTTCAGAACTGTTTCAGTTCTCAGTACTCCAGTACTTTGGAGTATTAGAATAAACTAGTGGCTTGAAAAAATAATATTGCCAAGAGACAGTCGCTGTCAACTCTGCTTTAATGGACAGATGAGATCATCTGTACTTATACTATTTGTGTATAATTGCTGCTAAAATATTTGAAAACTGTTTGCTTTCTCAACTATGCTAACGTTCCCCTCTGCAATTTGGTTTATATTATTATTATTTTTGGCAGAGCCTCTTTTCACAGCCACTATAGGCATAAATGTCTGCTGAGTGTACCCAAATTATCACAAACTCTGAATTATGATCCAAGGTAAATTTTAACTAAAATCAACATATTCAAGGCATAAAAACCTTAAAGCTACTTTATATATGAGACACATTTTGGGGTGGGAAAGGAGGGTTCCAGGAGATATACACAGCATGGAGCAGGGTCAGAAAATGCTTGACTCACTGTATTGTTGAGATGGGGTCTGTGTGTGGATATACACAGGGGGATAGTATGGGTAAAGAGTTGAAAATGGCTGAATCCATTGTGTTTTAGGAAAGAAATAAACATGAAAACATGCTTCAATTGGGATGGAAGTGGAAGAGAGGAGGCTCCTAGACTTGTGCTGTGGGAATGTAGTGGACAGGTAGACACATAAAGGGTGACTGAGAGTAGAGAGTTGGGAAAGTAGAAGAGGTGGATGTTCTTAATGAAAATCCATCCCAGGCTCTTTCAATCTAGCTCAACCATCTAGTTGCTGTTCAGTCGCTCAGTCTTATCTGACTCTATAATCCCATGGACTGCAGCATGCCAAGCTTCCCTGTCACTCACTATCTCCCAGAGCTTGCTCAAACTCATGTCCGCTGAGTCAGCGATGCCATCCAAACATCTCATCCTCTGTCACCCCCTTCTCCCGCCCTCAATCTTTCCCAGCATCAGGGCCTTTTCCAATGAGTTGGCTCTTTGCATTAGGTGGCCAAAGTATTGGAGCTTCAGCATCAGTTCTTCCAATGAACATTCAGGGTTGATTTCCTTTAGGATTGACTGGTTTGATCTCCTTACTGTCCAAGGGACTCTCAAGAGTTTTCTCTACCACCGCAGTTCGAAAGCATCAATTCTTCAGTGCTTAGCCTTCTTTATGGTCCAACTCTCACATCTATACATGACTACTGGGAAAACCATAGCTCCACCTCCATCTAAGCTTGCCATATATCAATACCAAGGAAAGCTCATATGACTATAAAAACAGTCAATGAAATGACTATGTTCTAGCAAGAACTTGGCAGGATTTGCCCATACAAGAATGAGCAGCTAAAAAGGAGCCTATGTGGAAATTAGCCAAAGGCAGGTATAGTGTTCTCAGCACATCGACAGGGATATGGTTTAACTCAACATGTTGATACTGAATTAATTCAGTCAAGTCTGAATGCAACTGATCATTTCCGCATAGAAATTTGTGAAGTGGATTTGTTTTAATTTCCTATCTGGTTTGTTGTTGTGTTTTGACACTTAGAAATGTCTTCACACTTGCTTCGCAGAGCTGATGGGGAGCCTTGCCACGATGCAGTTTGTGGGCTGAAAGTTGTGGCCTGGCCACCCCTGAGCTAGGGAGGAGAGAAGGAGGTGTTAAAAAAAAAAAACACTGGGAAGAGAGAAACAACAATAAACAGTGGGAAGGGGTGTTGGACTGAGAAAGGGACAGAAAGGAAGAGAAGAGAAACTGATGAGAAAGAAAAGGGACAGAAATAGCGTATGTTATTTTCTATCTGACGCCAAGGGCCAGCCTTTCCGGGGGCAGGGGTGGGGAAAGCCTAAAGAGATCTTAGAGGGGTGTTATCAGGATTGGCCCCAATTTAGTCCTTCCTGCCTTTGTTTGGCTTAGTGGCTTCACATGTAGGATCCGTAGGCTCCTAATGTAGGGTCTGGTGGCAGCACCCCCCACAGGAGTGGACAGAATAAATCATCTGGCTTCTGAGAAAACCCAATGTGAGAAACAAAAATAACCTGCAAAGATAAAGTCCCAGGACTTTATCTCCAAATGCCCAGAGGGCACTCAAGTCACTCTGGCAAATCAAAGGCACCTCCCTAAACCAGCTGACCTCCCGACCTTTTATCCTCATTGACTCCTGGCCATTCTCCGTGTTGTCTGGCTCCAAACTTAAAGATGTGTTGACTCATTCTGCCTTGCCTTCTCACCTAATTCACCGTGAGAATTACTAATTTTGCCCCCAAAGTTCTCTTTTGCTCTCGTCTCCACCCTGGCCAAGCCCTCACTGCTTCACAGCCAGGCCTCAGCGACAGTTGGATTCTACAGATGTGATCTAAATCCTGCAGAGAAATCCTCCCCTTTGGTGTCCCCCTCCTAGTAACCCATGTTGGGACACGCACAGCTCTTCACTTGCCTTTCTGAACTGTCAGTGATCTAAGAAAGTGTTAGTCGCTCAGTCGTGTTCGACTCTTTGCGACCCCATGGACTGTAGCCCACCAGGCTCCCCTGTCCATGGAATTCTCCAGGCAAGAATACTGGAGGGTGTTGCCATGCCCTTCTCCAGGGATCTTCCCAATCCAGGGATCGAACCCACATCTCTCACATCTCCTGCATTGGCAGGTGTGTTCTTTGACACTAGGGCCACCTGGGAAGCCTGCTCTTCTCTCTTTCTCACAGCAGTGTTCTCTGGTGCTCCCCAATCTCCACTTTTTAGTCCAGGCTGCTCCCCAAGCTGTGCCCTGTTTCTCATATGGTGCCATCACACACATCATTGCTCCCACCTGGTGTGGGTCTCCTTGTCTTTGTGTCTATCGCTCCTGAAGACCCCCTCCTCCAGGAAGTCCTCCAAGATGACTCTAGCCCTGATGGATCTCCCTCTCCTCTGAAGGACAAACCACAGTTGCTATGTCTACCACACACACTAGCACTAGGGCATGGGCAACTTTTACTTTCTTCCACATTCCAGGGCCTGGCACACTTAGACACTCATTGAATGGGTTTTTTCATGAATGACAGGACACCAGGACTCTATATGTATTGATGAGTGATCAGTGATGGATCATTCTCATCACATAAGAACTGATGCAATTCACAAACAGACCTCCCTGAGTGTGGGCGACCTGAACAGAAGCAATGCTTTGTGGGTAAAGCCTCTCTGGGCTCAGAGCATCTTATATCAGAAGACAGTGGAAGGCAACCCTTACCTGGCGGAAAAACGTTAAGTTTCCAATAAAAGGAGAAGGCTTGGGATGTCCGATGCCCAACTTCTCTAGTCTTGAAAATGCTGAAGTGGAGTACCTGAGGGAAAAGACACATTTTAAAAACTGAGACACAGGTTTGCATTCACACTTTTGGCCCTATCCGATATCAAAATTGTTGAGCTCTTCAGATGTAAGGGTAGGAGAAATTTCCAGGTGACCACATCTTAGGACTAATGAGGTGGAGGCCTAGAGGTGTGCGGGTGGCATGAGCTCAGTAAATTCCTCCTCATTAACAGGCTAGAGATCAAGACATCCTCAGATGTCTTAGCTGAAAGTCCCCTTAGAGATGATGTAGCCCAAACACCCCTTCCCCACCTACAAAATTTCTGTCAAAAAACAGTATTTAAAACTGCACTTTGGGAATTCCCTGGCAGTTCAGTGGTTACGACTCTGCACTTTTACTGCCAAGGGTCTGGGTTCGATCCCTGGTTAGGGAGCTAAGATTCCACAAGCTGCACAGCATGGCCCCACCCCACCCCCCAAAAGCCGTACCTCTGCCCATTTCAGCTCCTCAACCTTTAAATCTACCATCAACAATTCCCTGGCAAGGTGAGGCGAAAAAAGTAACAATGGCAAAAATCAGTTCCCTGCACAAATCTGTGGTTTTTCTTGGTCAAATTGACCCCTGCAAATTTATCCCTCATCACATTCCATGGCCTAATAGAGAAAAATAAAAAACAAGGAAGGACACTCTATGGAACAAAACCTCATCACCAACCACTTGCAAACCCTTTATGTCTTTGTTTTCATGGCCTGAGACCATATGGGAAGCATATTTTCCTAGCCCCAAATCAGGAAACATGGCCCCACAGATTTCTGTGCCACTTTCCAGGAGAAAGCGACAGTTTGAGAAAGCAGTGTTGCTGTCAAAACATTGGAATTACTAGGATATTTCAACCGTTTACGGGAACAGAGGGATAACACAGTGAAAGTCAGAACTAGCTTAGAAAAACCTGGGCATATGGCTGTAATCCCTAATCAGCCAGCCAATTATGTCAAGAGTTCAGTTCAGAAAAATTAATGAATCAAACTAGTGTTTAGCATTGTACAAAGATCAGCCAAATCTCAATTTTGGAGCAAGGGAAAATATAGAGAAGATCCATTCAGTCAGACTTCATAGGAGCACTGGAACTTAAAAATTCCTACAGCTCCAAGAATCCCCTATCATTAGAATGATGGAATGTTTGCTGTAGACTCTGGCCTTCCCATTCTTGCCTGCAGTCCAATAAGGAGCACTTAAGCACATTGTAGTGAACACTCAAATATTCAGGGAAAGGACAGCAGGTTAACTGTTGATTTGTGTTACTTTGAGCAATGTTGCCTACCTTTAAAGTAGCCACAGGGAAAATCAAGCCAGGGTGAAAAGGGAAGGTGGGTTCTCCTCCCATTTCTCCAGACCAAGGTTTCCACTGAGTGGCTGCACTATTGGGTTTGAATGGGTCCCCAGGACATCACATTTAAGTCCACTTTCAAGGGTAATTACAAACCACACTCAAGAGCCTCGTGTGAATTACATGGACTAGTCATGCCAACATTCCTCTTCATTAGTGTGTATGCCAAAGGTTGACAGCAGAGCGTGTAAAAGTATTTCAAGTAGACTGTGATGTTTTAAATAACCCCCTTCACACTTAAGACAAAAGACCAAAGGTGACTTACCAGCCTACTTAACACTTCCCTCAACGGCCTCAAGTCTGGTTTCTGGTTCATTTTTTCATCAATTTTTATGAATTATTTTCTAAAATGTAATCTCTAATGGGTAGAAAGAAATATGTCGATCTTGGGCCACGTAATTACATCTTAATTTTGTAATTAGATGTCTTGATTGTCTAATTAAAGGACAAGAAGTCTGTGCCTAATTACACATGCTAATTATCATGCAAACCCATGCCCTAATTATGTAACTCCACTTACAAAAATACCGCTTGTGTGTCTCTGCACAAAATTCAGACATTTCCAAACATATGGCATCAGCAGAGAATGTTCTGGACCTAACCATAAACTTCACTTTGCAGCCCAGAGTCAAGTATAGAACTGAAGCATCTTCAGCTAGGAATGGGCCAAACGTTGCCATCAGTAACTAGAGACCTTGCGCTAAAATCAACAGGGAGAGATCACTGCCTCCAGACTTCTGAGCAGAATTACAAAGTGTGCTCCATTTGTCTTGCTCGCAGTTCCTTCTCTGCATCCATGTTTCATATTCTCCACTCCCAGACTCCTCTCTGTCTGTCTCAATAGGTTCTTAACCCAGAATTCATGGACTCTAGGAATTAGGGGTTGAATTGTGTCACCTCTCCAAAAATCAGTTGAATTCCTGTTCCCAAAATACTACCTTATTTGGAGATAGGGTGGTTGAAAATGTAGTTAGTTAAAGATGAGGGGCTTCTCAGGGGTGCTAGTGGTAAAGAACTCACCTGCCAGAGCAGGCAATGAGAGACGCAGATTCAATCCCTGGCTTGGGAAGATCCCCTGGAGAAGGAAATGGCAAGGCCCTCCAGTGCCTGGCACCCCAGAGGAGACTGGGGATGGGGCTGCAGTGTTGGACGTGACTGAAGCAACTTAGGATTGATGGAGGTCATACTGAAGTAGAGTGGATCTCTAAGCCATTATGGCTGGTGTCCTTACAGGAGGATGCCCCATGAAGACATGGAGACACACGGAGAATGCCATGTGATAGCAAAGGCAGAGATTAGAGTTACAAGGCTACAAACCAGGAAATACCAAAGGTTGTCAGCAGATGACTGGAAGCTAGGAAAAAGAAGGATGGATTTTCCTCTACAGAGGGAACATAGCTCTGCAAAAAGCCTTGACCTCAGACTTCTGGCTTCCAGAATTGTGAGACAAACTCTGGTGTTTTAAGCCCAGTTTTTGTTATTTTAATATGGCAGCCCTAGGAAACTGGTACACCAGGAATACGCATGAATGAGTTTAGAGAGTCAATGAAAAAAGATTTTTTTAAAAATTTCCTGTTACCTTAAAAATTATCATTTTGAAAGAAATTTCTTTTTTGTCTCAAATTATACCATTAAGTCCTGAGCTGTTAGTAAAGAACTGGTAGGGACTTCCTGGCGGTCCAGTGGTTAAGACTTCATGTCTCCACTGCATGGGGCGTGTGTTCAATCCTCAGTCTAGGAACTGAGATCCTGCATGCCACATGGTAAAGCCAAAAAAAAAAAAAAAAAAAACCAGTTCTGGTGGCCCAGGGTGCTAGTAAATCAGATGATATTCAGCCATCATGTGGCCACCATGTTGTGATATTTAGAACAGCTTCTCTGACGGGAATTAATGCAAGTGTATTCCACAATTATGATCTTGAACATCTATAATTGTTTACATTAAGGATACTTAACTTGGAAAATGACAATGGAGAGTATATGAAGTAGCTTCAAATAGCATTCTTTGGTTTTATGCTTAAAACCAAAGTGTCATTTATCCCCAAAGGATTCAAATCCTGCAGTACCAGTGTTGCTCCTTCCAGTCCACTTGCAAAAAACAAACAAACAAACAAAAAAAACTACATGGAACCACATGGGATTGTTTTCAGCATAAGAAATTCCCCAGTACTTTGTCTTCCATAAGACAAAGCCCTTTCCTGATGTATTCAACAAGAGTGGCCAACCAATTGCTTAGCCAAAGAAGCCACTCATAATAAACTGAGGGATATTTTGATAAATTGTGTGTTTAACTGATGTATTATAGAGATGACTGAGCTGGATGAATTGAAGTGAGAGTTGTTCAGTCCTGTCTGACTATTTGCGACCCCATGGACTGTAGCCCACCAGGCTCCTCTGTCCATGGGATTCTCCAAGAAAGAATACTGAACTGGGTTGTCATTCTCTTCTCCAGGGGATCTTCCTGACCCAGGGATCGAACCTGGGTCTCCTGCACTGCAAGCAGATTCTTTATCATCTGAACTACTAGGGAAGCTGAGATTAGAGCCAAAGTAGAAAAGAGTCAAACGGTGGTGTGTTCTACAAGTTTCCCTCACTGTGTATCTTAAGCCGCAGCCATAGAGGACTTGGCTTTTCTCTTCTGTGCTTTTGGGAACCACAGATCCTCAGTCCATTCTTTATGTCTTCATGATCCCTATCAAAGAATTTCTACTTAGTGAGCTGCTTTTGGAAATTTTGGAGGCTATTGATATTTTTTTGAAATAGTGGAAGATTCCTTTGGCAAATAGTAATTTTCCTGGGATAAAACTCATGGTGTGCCAGGAAGAGATGAAGCCCAAGGGTGCCAGGTAACCCACCTGTCCCACCTCTGGAGAAGAAAAGGCCTTTGTAGTGGTTACGCTTTCCTTGTGACACACACAGCCATTAAAGGATTAGCCAGCAGTTCCATAAAAGGCTGTGTGGCCACATGGGAAACTTTATCAGATAAGGACTTAAATTTTTGGCTCTTCAAAAGATTTTAAGACTCAGAAGCAGAAGATGAGATTTGCCAGCTTTCCAGAAAATAAATCTTGAAATGCTTGACAGAAATTTGGGCAAAATAGCTAGAAATATCAGGGAGAAAGCCTATTCCCATTTTATTGAAATTGTAAATTTTTTCTGAGTATATTTTTATGTATTTGAGATCCTAGTCTCTGTAATGTTTTTCTATTTATTTTTCTACTTTTTCCATTCAACATAAGGAAGACATCTCCATGTTATAAATCCCTTTTAAATATTATTTTTATGGTGGTATATGCCTCTTGTGGACATATCAAAGTTTACTAAACTATTTTTATTGTTAAATATTTAGGATGTTTTCAGCTTTTTAGCTAATTTAAGTTAGGCTACTACAACTCTATACATCAAGCTTTTCCAATATTTTACACATGAAGCTTTGCTGGATCTGAAATCCCTGAGTCACTGGTTTTAAACACTGGTGTGCAATACCAAATTGTTTTCCAGAAAGTTCGCCCCAGTTAGTCTCAGTGTCAGTGTACATCCATTTCACCAAACACTCATTAAATTTTTCCAAGTTTTGTAGACACATCCATGTATCAATATCTCGATGTCTGTACTTTTTTTGAGAGAAAACGTTTTTTTGCCATTGCTTTTCCTCCAATTTCAAAAATATTTTCCAACTTTGAAATTCCCCTTTCTTTCCCCCTTATTCCTATTACAGTTTATCTAGATGGCAGGCAGAATTGTGCTGCACCGATTGGTTAAAGAATTAGTTGGGAAATAGCAGTCCTCAATAGGTGACTGCAAGCTGACGGCAAGCACATATTTGGGCAGGGAGAGGAGGGCAAGCAGATGAATTCTGAACAGCTTTTGTTTAGCAAATAACTAGCTGCAGACTTGTTAGCTGACTTTTAATTGTTTTATTCTTCCTTCCCCCATTCTTCCCCTACAACAACACTTAAAGGAACTGTCAAGTATACAAATTGCTTCTTCAATCATGTCTCAAGACAGGAGTTCCTTGGAAATAGAAATTCTCTATAAGATAGTCTCAATTCCTCTTTTAGTGCCTCATTTCTTTTTTCACATCCTCATCTTCACATTTGGTGCCCTCTCTTGAGACCCGTTCCCTTAAGACCTTGCCCTCAGGACTGGAAACCATCCAGTGTGCATTCACTCATGTGTCAGTTAGTAGAAGTTAGAGAAGCTTGTAAGATTATAAACTGCAAAGCCGAATGTTCATTAACTTATAAGAGTAGGTGTTCTTTTCCAGGAGCAAGATGCTGATGTATCTACTCAGCATACATCCTTTTCAGGTACTTGAGAATTCAAATCAATCATCAGAGGGTGATGTGTTAAGGCAGGTTCTACAATAAGAGGTGGCTCATCAGAAAACATATGTCACTGGGACCCTGGGAAAAATAATCCTGCCCCACAGCCGAGTGCACTTCTATTAAGGGTTAGCAAAGAGACCCACCCCTCTCTCCACTGGTTTATAAGGCTGCCTTCATCATGGGTACATGGTAAGTCACTGCAGTTGTGTCCAACTCTTCAGTCATGTCCGACTCTTTGCGACCAACCCTATGGATTGTAGCCCACCAGGCTCCTCTATCAATGGGATTCTCCAGGCAAGAATACTGGCGTGGGTTGCCAAGCCCTCCACCAGGGGATCTTGCTGACTCAGGGATCAAACCTACGACTCTTATGTCTCCTGCCTTAGCTGGCAGCTTCTTTGCCACTAGTGCCACCTGGGACGCTGTGGCTCCATCCTACACCCTAGGACTATCGGAGCACTGATCTATTCTGACCCTTTGTCTGACTTGCCCCAGTGCCTCACTATTTTAACTATTATAACTCTGCAACACCGTATAATATCTTACTTTCTCCCATTAATTTTAGAATTGATTAGTCTAGTTTGATGAAAAATCCTCTTGGAATTTTTATCAGAATTGCATTAAATTTATAAATTAGTACCAGTGTTATTACAACTCTGAGTCTTCTCATCTATGTATATATCTCTCCATTGACTCATTCTCCGTCCTTTGTAACATTTTGTGATTTTGTGCACAGAGAGTATCTTTTTGCTAGTTACATATATTGGGTTATCTTCGTTGCTCATGTGTAGGAACATCATTTGTGTTTTATGTCAGTCTTGTAAAAAAGATCCTTCTAAAATTTCTTATAGTTCTTCTGGTTTACATATGGATTCTCTTTGATTTCTTATGCTGGCAGTTATATTTTATACAAACAGTATCACTTTGTTCTCTTTTTTCCTTAATTCCTGTATCTCACTTTTCATTTTCTTATCACACTGGCTAAGACCCTTAGTACAATGTTTAAAAGATGCAGTAAGAGTGAACATCTTTTTCTTGTTCTTGACTCTATGGGAGTGTATCTAATGTTTTAAAATTAAGTGTAAGATTTTGCCATAGATTTTTAACAGACACCCCTTATAAAGAACATTCCTTCCATTCCTAGTTTGTTTGGAAAAGTTTTCCTTGAAGAGTCTTGCTGTAGGTTTGTCCATCTTTTCAAAGCCCCATCTTTTTGCTTTTGTCACCCATTTTTATGTTTCTCTTTTTGCTGTTGTCTGTTTCATAATTTTATGCTCATTTTCTATTACGATCTTTCTACTATTTTCTTTGGGTTTATTCTTAGTTCTCTGGGTTTTTTTTGTCTTTTAGCTTCTTAAGTTAACAACTTGGCTCACTCATTTTCAATATTATTTTATTTCTAATAAACACGTTTAAGAATATAAATCTCCCTCTTCTTACTTCTTTAGCTGCACCCCATGCATTTTGAAATGTACTACTTTCATTGTCTTATAGTTGCATTCTAATAGGAGACTTCTGAATATGAAATAAGCTGTAAGATGTACACAGGCAAAACTCAGTGGGACAGATATTCTGGAGTTGAATTTCCCATTGTTTTTCAATTCTGTTCAACCGTATCCATGAAATTAAGTAACAGTCATTATAATTTGTTCCCAAGACTCAGGAACGGAGACTGCTTATAATCTTCACTCTTCTGGAAAAAAAATAGAGGACAACTGAACAAATATATAAATATCTGACTGATGTGCAGTTCTTTCTCCAATAATAGAAGTACCACAAAAACGTTGTTGTTGTTCAGTCGCTAAGTTGTGTCCGACTCTGTGACCCCATGGACTGCAGCATGCCGGGATCTCCTGTCCTTCACTGTCTCCTGGAGTTTGCTTGTTGTAGTTATTAGTCTGAACAACAATTTTGTCACAGCACAAGAAAAATACATTTATATCAAAAAAGAGAAGCTGCCCTAGTGGCTCAGATGGTAAAGGATTCACCTCCAATGCAGGAGACCTGGGTTGGGAAGATCCCTTAGAGAAGGGAATGGCAACCCACTTTAGTATTCTTGCCTGGAGGATTCCATGGACAGAGGAGCTTGGCAGGCTACAGTCCACGGGGTCATCAAAAGTTGGACACAACTGAGCAACTAACACACACACTCACCATTATTATAATTTTTAACCTTCCCTGTGTACCAGAGACTATGGCAAAAACTCTCTATACCTTTTCCTGTATGAGCCTTCCAACAATTATATAAACGTAGGCATAAATATTCTTCTTATATTACTGATTAAGAAATTAATGCTTAAGGAAATTAATTAGCACCCCCAAGGTGGCAGTGCTGCTAAGAGATTGAGCCAGAGATGAAACCGGGTCTGCCACACTTCAAACAGGTGCCGTGTGAACCCTACAGACCTGTTTCTTCCTGTCCTCTAAGATAGGGTGTTGTTGACAAACCACTGCATGAGAACAAGCAGAGAATATACTGAGAACAAGGGCAGGTTTCTTAGAAACCAAAGATATAATTATAACAGATACTAATTAACAGATGACCATAATGAGCGAGAGAGAGTCTTTGCCTTTCTAAAGCTAATGCCTTCACTTCTGCTTTTACTCAGAATTCTCAACTGTTTCTTTTTTCAGTTGCACCAATTTCTCCTTTTCTACTGGATCACTGCTATCAGTATACAGACATATTCTAGTGTCTTCTATTTTAAAGAAAAGAAAAGCAGACTCCTGTGATTCCAGCCATTTCCTTATTTTCCCTTATTTTTCTTTTTTTCTTCCCAGTAAAACCTCTTAAAAGCATCATCTAGACATGTTCTCTTCCTCTTCTATACCCTTACTCTCTTCTCCATCTTCTCAACTGGGTTTCTGTACCCACCACTTAATTGGAAGTGACCTTGTCAAGGTCACTTGTCACTTGTCCAAGGTTTTGATCTTGTTGTTCTCGTAATTTCTAGCTAGTTTTGTTTTATTTTTTCCACTTGCTCTCAGCAGCATTTTGATACAGATAAACACTTCCTTCTTCCTGAAACATTCTATTCTCTTGGTTTCCATGACATCACACCTCCTACCTCAGGGGCTGGTCCTCAGAGTCTTTTCCGGCTCCTGTCCTTCAATTAGTCCCATCACTTTCAGCACCATCTATAGTCAATAACTTCTCCCTTGCTATCTATAGCCCCATTCTCTCCACTGAACTCATCTTTATCCAGACATCACCTTGGCTGCACTCTTATGATGTTTATTAGGCATGTTTTAAATTTCATAATTTGTTTGCTTATTCCCTCGTTAGGCTCCCCTTGTAGCTCAATCAGTAAGGAATCCACCTGCAACGCAGGAGACCTAGGTTTGATCCCTGGGTTGGGAAGATCTTGTGGAGAAAGAAATGGCAACCCACTCTAGTATTCTTGCCTGGGAAATCCCATGGACGGAGGAGACTGACGGGGTACAGTCCATGGGTTCACAAGAGTCAGATATGACTTAGCAACTAAACCATCACCATTCACTTGTTGACATGTAAATTATTTTCAATTCAATACAATTCAATTCAATACAGAATTCTACAATAAATATCTTTTGCATATGAAGCATTTTAGCATATGGCTTTTAAAGTGAAGTTAGACTTCAAGTCATTACATGATTGATCAAAGCTATCATGGCTTTAAAGGTTCTTGAACATATTGAAAACTTCTGTCCCCCAAAACTCTACTGATTTCTAGTTGCACAGGTGTGTACAGAAGCATTGAGTTCAAAACCAGGAAACTGTTTGGGGCTCTTAAAGTAGTAATATATAGAGCTGACTGGCTGGTCCTGCCTAAACTTGCCTTCTCCTGAGGCAGCCTGGTGGACTGGATACTGTCCAGTACAGCTGCCCCTGGGTATCAAGGCAGTGGAGTCACCCACTGGGAGCATTTTGGAAGTTCTAGCCCCATTGTTAGGGGAACCTGGAAATGCACTGCAGTCCACCCATCTAGTATCCAAAATACCTGGGTGATCATGGTTTTATTAGGTGTTTTAAACTTATGTCTAGACCTGAACTCAATTTTCCCCCTAGAACTCTATCTCCTCTTTCATCTCTATATCACTGTTACAACCACAACCCACCAATTGCTCAAGCCAGAAACCTTTGTGACATGGAGCATGCTGACATGCTAAGTTGCTTCAGTCATGTCTGACTGTTTGCAATCCCATGGACTGTAGCCCTCCAGGCTCCTCTGTCCATGGGATTCTCCAGGTAAGAATACTGGAGTGGGTTGCCATGCCCTCCTCTAGGGGATCTTGCCGACTCAGGGATCAAACCTTCATCTTTTAGGTCTCATGCATTGGCAGGTGGGATCTTTCTCACTAGTGGAGTGTGTAATTATGTAAAATATGACAATCTTTCCCAATTGGAGGACTACATATCTCCACCTAATTTCCATAAAGCTTGATCATGTGGCTTTCTTTGGTCAACTGATCATGAAAAGATGCCAAGTGCGCTACATCCAAGTGGAAGCTTTGAGAGCCACACGTGATGAGCCCTTTTTCCTTTCCCTCTGCCCTGAGGCCTGTAGTCTCCCAGATGAGAGCTGTTCCTGAAGCCTGGGTCCTGCAATGGAGATGATGAGGGGCAAAGAAGAAAGTGGTCCATGATAGACATTTAGCATGACCAAGAAATAAATATTTGAGTATGTAAATCACTGAGATTTGCTATGGGCATGAAGGGAGTCAGTTGTTACCCAAGCAGAACTTACCTGAAGCTGACTTGTTTTAAGACATGTTTAATTTTTCTCTTTTATTTTTCAAACAATCTATCAGCAACTAATTTTAGCTCCATCTTCAAATTAGCTCCATCTCCATATCTGCCCACTTCTCTCCATCTATTCTCTTTCTACCCTGGGATAAGCCAGGGTTATTTGCTAGCACTTGCATATGAATTTATCCACTGAGCCATCAAATTTGCTCCTGGGAATTTGTTCTACACATATACTTTTACATAAATATGTACAGAGGTATTTATTTTTAACATGTTTATAACAGCAAAAAATTGGAAACAACCTAACTGCCCATCTGTTTGGGACTGTTTAAATAAATTATGATGCATCCATTCAATAATATACTATGCAACGAAGATGGAAAGCCATCAAGATATGCTATTACATGAAAGTAGTAAGATGCAGAAAATTGAGTTAAGTGTGCTTCCATTTTATGTAAAAAAGAGGAGAAAAAACCTAACATTATTTATGTTAGCTTCTATGTTTATTAAAAATATCTCTATAAGTCTAAATAAGGAGTTAATTGAAAAGGTTACCAGTTGCACAGATGGAAGGAACTGTGGGGATGACGGTGGGCAGGAAGGAGACATTTGGTTTGATGTTTTAGTATGGAAAGAGCAAAAGTAGACCAAAGAGTAAAATGAATTCCCATGTACCTACCGTTCTAACAATTATCAACTTGTGGCCAATTTTGTCTCAGCTATACACTCCTACCCACCTCATGCCCAGAGTTTTTGAAGCAAATCTATGACATTACATCATTCCAACTGTAAATATTTCTGTACCCCTTTGCTAAAATATGACTCTTCCCCAAAATAACCACAGTATTACATTACAATTAAAAATAACAATAGCTCCTTAGTATCTTCAAATAGCTAGTCAGTGTTTTAATTCCCCCAATCGCCTCACAATTTTTCTTTATAGTATGTTTATTGAGTGAGAATCTAAGGTCTATAGTTTGAATTGGGGTCATCTGACTTTAGATTCTCACTCAATAAACATACTACAAAGAAAAATTGTGAGACAATTGAGGAAACTGAAACACTGACTAGATATTAGAATTGGGTCAGATGTCTCGTAAGTATCTTTAAGTCTTTAAATCCTCCTTCCAATCCCGCCCCCCACCCCCATTTTCCCCCTTGCATTTTTTACACAACAAAACCAGGTGGTGTCTCTGTAGGGTTTCCCACAGTCTAAATTCTGCTGGTTGCCTCCCATGGTGTAGTTTAACCCGTTCTTCAGTCCTAATGAAAAGTGAAAGTGTTAGTTGCTCAGTCGTGCCTGACTCTGTAACCCCATGGACTACAGCCTGCCAGGTTCCTCTGTCCATGAAATTCTCCAGGCAAGAATACTGGTGTGGGTTGCCATTCCCTTCTCCAGAGGATCTTCCAGCCCAGGGATTGAACCTGGGTCTCCTGCATTTCGGGTGAATTCTTTACCATCTGAGCCACCAGGGAAGCCCCTGTAGCTGGATCTAAACCCTTGACTCCCTAATTTGTCTGCATCTGGAGAAGCTTCAAAAACTTCTGGTGCCTGTGTCCCATTCACTCCATCCCCACCCTTACCCATACCCCCAGGTATTAACTTAATTGCCTGGGGTGTGACTTGGGCTTTGGAATTTTTATAAGATCCTCAGGTGTTTCCAGTGTTCAGCCATGTTTAGGAACCACTGATCCAGAGGCCGGAGAAGGCAATGGCACCCCACTCCAGTATTCTTGCCTGGAAAATCCCATGGATGGAGGAGCCTGGTGGGCTGCAGTCCATGGGGTTGCAAAGAGTTGGACACGACTGAGCGACTTCACTTTCACTTTTCCCTTTCATGCACTGGAGAAGGAAATGGCAACCCACTCCAGTATTCTTGCCTGGAGAATCCCAGGGATGGCGGAGCCTGGTGGGCTGCCGTCTATGGGGTCGCACAGAGTCGGACACGACTGAAGCGACTTAGCAGCAGCAGCAGCAGCAGCAGATTCCAGAGGCTTTTTCTTCAAGACTACACCAGAGGAGGTTCATAATCTACTTGTCTTTTTTATTATGACCTGAGCAGCTGTGAGGATTATCACCTGAATCCATTCATGCACCAGGGGCTACAAAGTCATGTTATTCCTTCTCCATTTACCGGCTGGAATAATTCTGAATTTACCCTCCTCTACTAGGGACAGTTAACATAAGAAAAGTAGGATCAGTGCTTGATTCTTTCCTTTTATTGTTAGTGTTTGAAATAGTGAGTTGATTCTGTAGCATCTTACATTGGGTACACATGCTATTTTTGTATCATTATGAACTCATGAATTTAAATTTACTTGATGTGTTTTGATCCACTGCCATGATTCAGCTCCCGCACCAACTTCTATTGTGTACAGATGACTGTGTTTTGGAGTATTTTGATGTGTTTTGATCCATTGCCATGATTTTTCTATTCATCAGATTGTCCCATCTTTGGCTAGGGGGAGCACTTATGTTTGTTCCTGAGTACTTTTGAGGAGAACAGCCTCCCCACTTTCCGAAATGACAAGTTGTTCCAGGTATATCTTGTACATTTCTTGCCCTAGACCTGAATCAGCCATTTTCCTGAGAAATCGTGTTTCCTTTCAGTAGAAACCAGTGTCTAGGGGCCATAACAGGAAGAAAACTTCTCACTCAATTTTGGTAATACTTCATGAGATTTCAACCACGTGGATGCCAATTCAAAAACTTAAATAGATTTTAAAACGTGTTAACTGAACCTCTTGTAATTAGAATTATTTTAAATGTATAGTGATACCTTACATAAAGGATCAATGCAGTGAATCCGATCAGAAAGTTAAGGAATTGTTTAATCTTTCTCAACTGCATTAGTTTCCTATGGCTTGCTAAAACAAGTAACCGCAAGTGTAGTGGTTTAAGACAACGCAATTTATCTTACAGGTCTGGGGCCCAAAGTCCAAAATCAGTCTCTCTAGTCTGAAGCTGAGATGTCAGCAGGGCTGGTTCTTTCTGTGGGCTCCTGGAGAGCATCCATTTTTTGCATCCTTAGCTTGTGGGCACATCATTCCAGTCTCTGCTCCCAGACATCACATCAACCCCTCTGCCTGACTCCTCCTGCCTCCCTCTTAGAAGGACCCTTGTGATCACATTGAGGGTCCACCCAGATAATCAGGATACTCTCCTGATCTCAGGACCCTTAAGCACATCCTCAGAGTCCCTTTTGCTGTGTAAAGTGGCATTCACAGGTTCTGAAGATTAGGATGTGGACATCTTTGGAGGCCATTATTCAGCTCCCACACCAGTTTCTGTTGTGTGCTGATGACTATCTTTTGGAGTGTGCTTGAAAAGAAGAAGTGTCTGGGGTGGAGGCTGAGGTTCTCAAGGCTTCCTGTTTAGAGAAAACTGATGAGCCAGCTGCTGGGGAAGGGTGGGGAGGGGCCGCCCAGAGCTACTACAGCTCTCAGCCTCTGTCTCAGGCACCACTGAACCAGGTTTGGGGGCTCTTACCACCCAAACAGAAAAGTATTTTAAGAAAAGACTACAGTTTACAAACAATCGTACCATCTAGTTGTTGGTTATTGTAGTGCATAGAATTAGCTAACTTTTTCAGCTTTATCTCACCTTGCCAGGACAGGAGAGTTGAGTCAACGAACCTCAATTGGCATTAAGAGGTTAACCTTCTAAATCTACATCTTGACAATTTTTGCCATATCTGCAAATCACCTAAGCTAGCACTTGCTTCCCACTTTCTTTGATATAGATGTAAATAAAAGGTAACTTTATGTCATGACCATAAATGAAAACCATTACTACTTCCATAAAGAAAAACTAACAGTAAAAACAAACACTTTACCGTGGGACATTTTAAAGCCCAGGAACTCCCTAAAGTGATCTCGCTGGCCATGGATGGTCCACAAGGACGATGCTGGGAAGATGGGGCTCTCAAGGCTGGTCCAAATGGGCCACATTTTCAAATGTGTTCTGTCTAGGTTGCCTTGGCTCAGCTGACAATCTACCACCACAGCTGGAGAACAATGAAGGAATCTCAGTCCTCGCTCAAAGGACTGAGATGTAGAGAATTAGATCTAGTGGATCTTGTGTATTTCATTTTTAAGAACTAAAGAGAGTTGGTCTGCATTTGACATTGGATTTACTCCAAACTGTGATAGCAGTTTACCTTCACAAAGGGGAGAAGTCCTGGAATGACATCCTTCATCACTGTCGGCTGATGGTAACCGACATGTTACAAGTGACACGTTGCAAGAATGATCAGGCAGACACACGTCTCCTACAAGCCAGGCATGTGCAAAGCACCAGGGGAAGCTACAGGGAGGTGGTACTTACAGCCTTGTGGACCCGACATGCATTCAGTGGCTAATGACAAGCAGCCAACGAAGTATTTATGTGATGACCCTTGCAGCAAAGAAGCGTCACGTGTCAGAGGGTGTGCCAGTGGAACTGTGATTTGATCACTTAAGAGCACTTCTTCTGTCCAGCTATTGGATGGGACATATTTGTCAAACTTGAAAAAATGGCGAGTAGTCCTTAGGCTTATTATTATTTTCCCCCAAGTCTAGTTTTCCAAAAGCAGGGCCCTCCAAAGCAGACCAGTTTCCAAAAATCCATGAAACTGAGGACAGAGGTGGGAAAGCTGGTGTGACAAAGAACTGTGTTCCTCATAGCAGGTGAAGGTGCTGGGAGAGGCTGCTGCTTGGAGAGGAGGGGTGTCCCAGGGGCCCGCCCAGGAAGAGCCAGCTCTGGGGGTTCCTGTGGAGGAAGCCCTGGGCACTATGCGCTCTGCTGCCCCAGGCGTGCCTTCCGGGGCCTGGCCCCACCCAGATGACATCTCTCGGGAATTAAGGAAGAAAGTGGAGCCGAGTGGGAGATAGTGGTTAAGCAGGGGGGGACTCCGAGTGAGGCCTTGGTGCAGCCGCCGCCCCTGCCTTCGCCCCCCAGTTCCCCACCACTTCTCATGGAAGAATTCTGAAAGGCGCCTTGCCCTTTCGTGCCAGGGAGAATTAGAGGAGAACGATCGAGGTAGTACCCAAAGTAGTTTCACAATATGAACACGCATGCGACCCATCTTTCTATTTTAAAAATAGGACAGAACAATTGAATTGGGTGACAAGGCCGGTGCAGTGGATGATATTTATGGAGCACTTCTGGATTTTTCTTTTTTTAAGTATTGGTTATTTGACTGAATTTAACTAGACTGAGCTCCCCCTCCCCATTCGGAAAAACCAATGACATATATAAATACAGCAAAAAATCTCCCCCTAAACCTTTCTTCTAGCGAAGAGAGGGAAAAAAACAGTCATGACCTAGTGCGTTAAAAAGTATATTTATAGTAAGTATTTCTAAAATAAAATATATTTAAGTGTATTACACTCTACTTGAATTTATAAATTTAATTTTATATGTTAACATGTTTTAAAGTGAAAACCTGCCTCTTTTATTTAGGCCTTGAATTCCTCATGTGTCAGGGATTGTCCACTCAGACGTAGCATCTGCAGAAGACCCTGCCATCCTGCTTGCCCCAGGAGCTGGAGGATTTGTGACTTTCAAGGAAAGGAGCAAGCCAAAGAATTTTTTCCCAGCTCCTTTCAAACAAGAGGTTTACTTCTGTGAACACTTCTGTGTTTCCATTGAACTGAGGCCTACAACTTTGCCCACAAGAATGCGGTTCTCGGATGGGAAGCTTCTGGCTTCCCAAGACTCGAGTGGCCCGAGATGAATTTTTGTGGAGACGGAAAAATTTCTAGGCAGTTCCAGATCAGCGGGAGCATTGCCATGACACAATTGAAAGGACTCTTACTCCTGCTGGACAGGTAAGGGTCCAGGGCACAGCCCAAGTTCATTGCTCTCTCTTCATCTGCCAATTAGCAGATTGGGCCTCACTGGTAATTGTGCTCTCAAGGTAACGGCTTGTTTAAGTAATTGATGATGTTTTTTGCCTCACTGGGGAATCTTAGCACATCAAAAGATGTTGAGAAAGCCAAGACTCACCTAGAGTCTGAATTAATCACTTTGTCAAGCACAACAAAGGCTGTCTGGCTCTGCTAATAATCCCAAATGGGGTAGCAACCCTCCGTGAAATAAGGAAACGATGGTGTCTTTAATTAATGTTTCAAAGAGCTCAGACTCGCTCTTTCACTCCCTTGATTTTTATGAGAACATGGAGAAATGTGTGCAGAACCAGCATTCTCCAGACTTCTCAAGTGCAGGGAGGGCAGGAGACCTGGCTTCACTCGAGTTCATAGAAAAAGATCCGAGGGCTTCAGTGGACCACAAGGTCAGCGCGTGCAGCTGTGGTGGGGTCAGAGGAAGTCAGTCCCAGGGTTGCCTCCACGGGCAGTCCCGCAGCCCTAGTACTTCCCCTGCCCGGGGCTTGGCCCCTGAACACTGCCCTCCTTTCCCAGCACTGCTGCCTCTGGACCCAGCTGCCCTCCAGCTGCCTTTCTGGTCTACGTCGTCTCTCACAAGGCTCTTCACAGGGAGCTGAAGACTCCCAGCCTCTGGACAGACCCTCACTCCCCCTCGGCCCCTCCTCCCTCCACCTCCCAGAGCCCCCGGCCAGGTCATATGGGGCAGGTCAGCGCCCTGGGGGTTAACACGTCCAGAATGGGAGGCTGGGCGTGGCAGGGTGTCGGTCTGAGCCCAGCTTCGAGGTTGTCTTTAAAAGGACTTTGGCAACCTTAAGACAGCTTGGAAAGCCAGTGGGGTCTGGAAGTGGCTCAGCTCAGGTCGGCGATGCTAAGAGGGTGTGGGTACCATCCAGAGGGTAAGACATGTCTGACCCCCAGAGACTGTCTCCTATGGAAAACCAATAGGGAGGGTGTGGGGAGGTTTCCCGTGGACTTGGGGAAGCCCTGCTAACTGTCTTCGGTATACTTCTCTCTTACCTAATGGCTCCCCGTGGCTTCTAAACTGGGCATTTTGAAAGCATTTTTATTTATTTATTTATATATTTTTGCTTCACTGTATCTTCACTGCTGCACGTGGGCTTCCTCTAGTTGCGGCGAGCAGGGCCCACTCTCTAGTTTGTGGTCTGCCGGCTTCTCATCGTCGTGGCCGCTCTGGTTGAGGAGCGTGAGCTCTAGGGTGCTGTCTTCAGTAGTTGTGACACACTGGCTTCGTTGCCCCACGGCACGTGGGATCTCCCTGGACCAGGGATCGAACCCACTTCCTCTGCATTGGCAGGCGGATTGTTCACCACGGGACTACCAGGGAAGTCCCTAAACTGTGCCAGTTTTGACTCTTCCCATCAACGCTCATCTGCCCTCAGTCACCGTGGACAGTCAATTCTACCTTCAAACCAGCTCTCTAGAAAACACTCAGTGAGTTTTCTAACTGGCACGGCCCTATTTCAGGCCATCATTGTCTTTCCCTTGGGCATGGACTCTTCAGCGGAGTCCTGAATTGGCCTCCTACTCTCCATTTCTTCCCTCATCCACCAATCTGCCGTTCATGCCAATGCCAGAAGAATCTTGCTAACAGGCAAATCTGATCATGTTGTAGATCGGTTCAGAATTCTTCACTGGCTCCCTGTCACTTTTAGACCAACTCTAAATTCCTTTCTTTGGAACATAAGACCTTTTATGATCTCACCCCAGCCTGACTCCTCAGGCTCGCTCCAAGTGACCTCTGTCCTGAAGCCATCTTTCATGACTTGGACATTTCTAGTTAAAGACATTTCTTTCCAGGCTCTTATCCAGGCTCTTCTCTAGGCCAGGACTAAGGTGACACAACAGAGGCATTTAGGATACAAAACTAAAGGAGGTGCTCAATCCCAGGGGTGTGCAGATGCTGACCTTGCTCTCACATGGCCCTGAGAGTGAGTGCCCCCTTAAATCTTGTGTCCCAAGTACCTGCTTATCTCACACTGGTCCCAGCACACTCTTCTCTGCCTGGTATACCCATCTTCTTTCTCCACCTGGAAAGTCCTGAATTCTTCAAGTCTCTGCTTGAGGGCTGCCTCCTCCAGGAGCCCACCCAGATTATCCTGGGCACACGGAGACATTGTCCTTGGCCACTGGCTCCCTTGTGGTACAGGGATTGCAGATCGAGAGCCTAAGAAATCAGTGTATTGTTTTTAGGAATATAATCCTGCCTAAGGTCATTATTTACTGTACCTGGTTCTGTTTCCATCATGTGGGCTTAGTCATCTGTAGTTAATCCTTTTGTTTTCGTGAAGTCCTTGAAGAACCCTTTGCATGTTGTGAAAGAGAGACATCTGCCTTGAGTGAACCCCAACAGTCAATGACATTTGAGCCCAGAGAGGGCAGAAGGGACTACTTTCGCCTCCCTATCCTGTATAATAACCACCAACAGTTACAGACTATTTCCCAGGGCCAGGAGCCGTTCTAAGTGCTTCATACATCAACTCATTTATTCCTCTCCATACCCTGTATGGGAGGTGCTATTTTGATCACCATTTTGCATTTGGGAAAACCGAGGCTCAGAGAGCTTAAGTCATTCACCCAAGGCTGCACAGCTAGGAAGAAGTGGAGCTGACATATAAACCCAGGCAGTCTGGCTCTGAGCCTGTGCCCCTAGCTAGCAGTCTCTGTCTCTCATTTTGCATTTGCAGAGCAGCAAATTGCCTAGAGCTCAACCTGTCGACAAGACAGGGGCTGCGGGAAGCTTTGCTCAATTCTGTAGAGTAAAGACTCTGACTTCCTGGTGAAAAAGGCAGATGCTATTCATGGGATCCTGTTATCCCCTGAATATCAAGTGATTGCCACTGAGTCAGCAGAGCTCCAAGACTTGAGCCAAAGGTCAATTCAAAGGGGAGACCTGGCCTCTGCAAAGAATAGAGGAACTGTTTTTTGATCCATTGAGTTTCCATATTCATGAGTAATCACAGGTGGGATAAGGAGCAGTGGGTACTTGTACTAGATGTACAGAATGACTCTAAGTTCTTTATAATGAACTTGGTAAGCATTCAGAAAACATTTGCCAATTGGATGTGAGGTATGTCTTTATAAACCCAGGCAATATCTTTAACTTTCTATTGCACCGTGACCTGCCCAATAGCCTGGAACAGGCCTAGGAAACTTAGTTCTGCCTCCCAGCTTGGCGGACAACTTAAAGAGCTAAAGCCATCAAAATAACAAAAGAATATTGTGAGTGTTTCAAAAATATTTATAATCCCATTGCATTTTGTTTATTACTGGAATCCCCAAATCTTTGTATTGACCTAATTCTGGACAAACTCACCCATTGGTCTTTGATCACCTCATAGCTACAGTGATCAACTGAAGGTCCAACTGGGAATTGTGTAAAATTATGTCAAAAGGTGATACTCTATTCTAAGATCACCAAGATCTCAGTGCCTTCTGCTCAGTGATGTTGAGGTTGGTTCTGGCTCTTATCTGCTCTGGGCTCTGGACCAGAGGCACAGACCCACAGAACCTGCCTGATCATCTCCATGTCCAACCCATCTGGGTCTGACCTCTTCTCTGCCTCCTATGTTTTAGTCTCCTATTACAGTCCCTGGTCTCAGCCCTGGCTCATCCTGGCCATTCTTATCTCATCACCTGTATTGGTTATCTAGTGCTGTGTAACAAATTAGCCCCAACACCTAAGTGGCTTAAAACAACAAATATTTATCATCTCACAGTTTCCAGGAACCTGGGAGTGTGTTACCTGGGCAGTTGGGGGTGAGGGTTTTTCATAAGGGTAAGTCAAGCTGTCAGCTGAGACTGCAGTGACCTAAAGTTTGCCTGAGCCTAGAGAATCACATTCATGTCCCCTTATATAGCTGTTGGCAGGCTTCATCTTGTGGGCCCTTCATCAGGCTGCCCAACATGGCAGCTGGCTTCCCCCCAAACAAGCAACCCAGGGGAGAGAGAGAGCCCATGATGGAAACCTCAAACTTCCATAACCTAATTTGATAAAAATATATCCTTCTTCTTGGACTTTTTGAGCTGATTACTAAGCCTCATGAAGCCTGTAAGCCATTTCCTTCTATGATGAGATGTAGTTTTTCCATTCTTCATTCCATAAAGATGCTTTTAGTGTGAACCCTGAGCTAGATGCCATGGTACACCCCCAAGGGAATAGATGTCCATTTGGCTTTTACCAAAATAGTAAAATCAGGAAAACTTCACACTGAGGTGGAAACCAATGGCTAATAGCAGCTAACATTTACTAAACATGTGCTATGGGCCAGGCATTGTACCAAACACTTTATAAACATGGCAGCCTTTAGTCTCCACCAACATCCTTGTTATGTCCTTCATAAAGATGGGGTAACTGAGACTTTGAGCCCACTGGTCAGTGGCCAGCCTGCAGCCCAGTCCTAGTCTGTCTGACCGAAGGGCCCGAGCCTCTAGCCAGGCCTTTGACTGGTCTGTTCTGGATCAGCAAGGCCAATGAGGGGAAGGAGACCACAGTCATCTCCTAGGGCTACCATAACAAAGTACCACAAACTGGGGACATTTACTCTCTCACAGTTCTGGAGGTTGGAAGTCTGAAATCAAGATGTCGGCAGGGCCTTGCCCATCCTGAGGCTCTAAGGAAAGCCCCTCCCTGGCTCTTCCTAGCTTCTGGTGGTTGTTAGCAATCCTTGGGGTTGCTGTGCAGATATATCACTCCAGTCTCTGCCTCCATCCTCACATGGTGTTCTCCTCATGTGTCTGTAATTCACATCACCTCCACTCTGTGTGTCTCTGTGTCCAGATACCCTCGTAGAAGGACATCAGTCTCAGATTAGGACTCACTAGCATTCAACTTGGTTGCCTCTATAAAGACACTCTTTCCAATTAAGGTCTTATTTGGAGGTGCCATTTACTGTGAGTTTGGGGGGGGCGGGGGAACACTAACACTACTCAATCCAGTATAAAGACCATCAGAGCTGTCACCAGCCATGGAAGAGGCCGACACATGGGTAGGTGGATGGGAACAGGTCTTCTCGTCCACCCTGGAGTCAGAGGAGGTGACATGGAAAGAAACTGACTCTCACGAAAGAAAATGCTAATTCAAAAACATTTTTTTCCTGGCTCACTTTGAATGTTGGGCTTTGCTTTGTTTTTTTTTTTTTTTTTTTTGTGTGGGGATTTTTGTCTTTTAGGGATTTTTCGGTCTTTATTATTAGTATGCTAACTAATCTATATTTTAGTTGTTTGAGTCAGCATACCCTTTTTATAGGAAAAAAAGGAAATGAAATTGATGGCTGATTTTGGATTGCAAGAGCACCTCCCTGCTGAGATTCACCAATAACTTCCTAGAGGAGAACGTGCAAAAAAAAACGTGTGACAGGGAAGAGCATGGCTCTTTTGATCTGTAAGAGCCCAAGTTCAGTTCACCTTGTCTCACAGGGCTTGTGATGCTGAGACACATCCTTTCTCCTTTCAGCCTCTAGCCAGCACCACGGGAAAATTTCTGGAAGGGCAAGTGATCATCCTAAAACATTTTTTTTCTTTAATAACTCAGTAGGGCCCCAGTATCCATGAGAATATTTATAGTAATTCTGGAGCTGTTTCTGTTTCCAGCTGTAGCCATGTCTTGGCATAACGTCTTACATAAATGTATTGCCAAGTATAAAACAATGAATTGGTCCCAAACAATGGGGCTCACAATCTACAAGGATGTCCCCTGGTTGTTACAGTTCAGGGTATGGTGAACACAGCAGACTTTCAGCTTTCAGGCTTCCAGAGTACTTCAGAAACGTTCCCCTTCAATCCTGCTTTTTCAAACTCAAGTTGGATCCTCTATGTGGCAGCTACTCTCTTCCCCACCCCATCCCTGAATCAATATTTACCCTTCTCAGGGTGAGCTGTAGCTCCATCATTGGTCAGTTCCTGATCTCCATCGCTTATTCAGCTAGAAATTCTTGGGTCCACCCCCAGGCTCAGTCAAGGTCCACGCTGAGCCCCTGCACTGGGCGCACGACCCTGCTTCAGCCCTCCTGGTGCTGGCTCCTCACAGCCGACACCTACTGTGACTCACCGCCCTGGAGCCTTGGCAAACTCCTCATCCATGTCTGTTCTTTTTCCAGAAAACATCGTTGTTGTCGTTTACAATAAAAATGCAAACTTCCATTAGCTTTTTGTTTTGCTTGCTCTTTGCCTTTATCTTTGTTCCTTCTTTGTTGTGTCTACTCACTCATGTCCTCTTTCTCCATTGTCAGAGGTCAGAATCCACATGGGTGATCTTTGGGCATGTGGTAGACTGAATCATTCCTCCCAACTTGTCACCCCCCCCCTTTATCAAAATTCTTCATCGTCAGAGTAAATATTGATGCTCTGAAGTATCAATACCTCCCGCTTCGGTGGAGTCTTCTTCCTCGCCTCATTCATGTTAGGCTTTCACATGTGATTTGCTTTAACCAAAGAATACAGGCAGACGTGACATTCAGCCACTTTAAGGCTGAGCCCTGAAGAGACATTGCTTATTTCCTCTAGCATTTTTTTTTTTGCCATGTTACATGGGCTTATGGGATCTTAGTTCCCCAACCAAGGATTGAACCCCTGCAGTTGAAGCATAGAGTCCTAACCACTAGACCACCACGGAATTCCCTCCTCTTGTGTTTCTTGCGTTCCTATGATCTACCAGAAGTAGAACTTTCCTGAAGTATCCTCTTCAGCCTGTGCCCCATTACAAACCATGTGGAGAAGATATGAACCCCACCCACAACCTGGAGCATATCTCCCCCAGCCAACACCCAGACCATGAGAAAAATTAATGTTGTTTGCCAATGGGTTTGGGGTGGTTTGTTACACAATGTTATTGCAGCACTAGCTGACTGATAGAGGTCAATCCATGGACCTTCTCTTGACCTTTATTTCCTCATTTGTAAAATGAGGCCATTGGACTGTATTCAAGGTGCTCAGGCTTTTCTGCACAACTATACAAGAGACTCCTACTGTGAACCCCAGAGTAAGGGACTAAGCATATCAGAGTCAAATAGTGCAAAGCGCTAAAGAAAGACAAGGACTGGGAAATGTGAATTCTGTTCAGGAACCAAGGAGTTAGTGGTGGCCTTGGAAAGAGTCCTTTCAGTGGACTATGGAGCAAAAGCCCCATTGCTGAGGGTTGAGGGTAAATGGGAAGTGAGAAAGCGAGGAGTGTGGGGTCTTGTCTGGAAAGTGAAGGGTGGGATGGAGTGGAGGTAGGGGTGGAATACATAGTCCAAGAAGAGGTGGTTGTTGTTTGGCTGTTTTACTTGTATGCTTTAAGATGGGAGAGAATTGAACTTGCAAAAATACATTTCCAGTGTCATAATAAAGGCAAAATGAAGGCAGGGTCTTGGACTAGAGTGTGCAGAAAACCAAAGGTCTGGTCTATGAGAGAGACTAGAGTGAGAACTTACCAGGATTTATTTGCTATGCATCATTTACATGTCAAGCTCTCAAACCCAAGGACAAGGCAAGCGTCAACCGGTGAAACAAAGGCCAAATGAAAAATATTGTATTGGTCAAAAGTTCTTTTGGGTTTTTCAGTAAAATGTTACAGAAAACTCCAAATGAACTTTTTTGGCTATGAACAGAATCGTGCTGTTATTGTTTAAGTCAGAGGATAAATGTAAGTTTTGTCATGGGAAAATTTGAAAATTTTCTGAAAAGCAAATTGAGTTTAAAGCTTCATTTATAGAGCACTTTTCAAGAAACATTTTTTTGTTTTAAGTTTAAAAACCTACAAGTGAAAGTGAAAGTGTTAGCCAGGTCAACTCTTTGTGACTTCATAGACTGTAACCCACCAGGCTCCTCTGTCCATGGAATTCTCCAGGCAAGAATACTGGAGTGGGTAGCCATTCCCTCCTCCAGGAGATCTTCCCAACCCAGGGGTCGAAGACTAGTCTCCTACAGTGAAGACAGATTCTTTACCATCTGAGCCACCAGGGAAGCCTACAGCTAAGAGACAAACAGTTGCATCAATAGGCTAATAATAATATATGTTGATGTAAAATTTACCATTAGCAAAGTGTTCATACTCCTGTCAAGGAGACAGGAAAAGGATGACTGTCTCCGCTTTACCACTGGAAACTGAAGCTCAGAATGGCAGCTGACATTCCAGACCTTCTTCTTGAGAGAAAAGGCACCCCCTCCTCCTTGACAACCTCCTTTCCCAATCACTTCTAAGCCTGCTGCACTCTGGCTTCTGTTCTCACCACCCCAATTCCAACATCACCTAAAACTTCTTAGCTGCTAAATCCAGTAGTTATTTTTTAAACTTCATCTACCTTGCTCAAGATCAGAAGCTCCCTAATGGTATAAGCCCAGGATCATTCAAAATGAGGCCACTTGGTTGAACTTCAGCTCTCTTTACTTTTCACTGCAATGCAGTCCTTGAGATCGTGTGAGAATTCCAAATGGTGTTTTACAAAAAATAAATAAATAAAAACCAAGACCTACGCGATTATTGTTGAGTACAAGCCTGCAGTTAATAATGGGGTGTGTGCATGAGTGTTAAGTTGCTTCAGTCGTGTCCAACTCTGTGCGACCTTATAGACTGTAGCCCACCAGGCTCCTCTGTCCATGGGATCCTCCAGGCAAGAATACTGGAGTGGGTTGCCATTTTCTTCTCCAGGGGATCTTCCCAACCCAAGGCTCGGACCCGTGTCTCTTAGGTCTCCTGCATTGGCAGGTAGTTCTTTACCACTAGTGCCACCTGGCTACTTCTGGCAATGAATTCTTTGAGGTATTCAATAGTGCTTTGTAAACACAAACAGCTAATCCAGATCTTCCTGTATTCTGTTTGCTAAGGTTGCTGCTGCTGCTAAGTCGCATCAGTCGTGTTCGACTCTGCACGACCCCATAGACGGCAGCCCACCAGGCTCCCCCATCCCTGGGATTCTCCAGGCAAGAACACTGGAGTGGGTTGCCATTTCCTTCTCCAGTGCATGAAAGGGAAAAGTGAAAGTGAAGTTGTTCAGTCGTGTCTGACTCTTTGCGACCCCACGGACTGCAGCCCACCAGGCCCCTACGTCCATGGGATTTTCCAGGCAGGAGTACTGGAGTGGGGTGCCATGTCCTTCTCCGTTGCTAAGGTTAGGGTCATTCATTTAATGCATGCTGACTATTATCAACCTTCCCAATGGTAGAGAATCCACCTGCCAAGCAGGAGATCCAGGTTCGATCCCTGGGTCAGGAAGATCCCCTGGAGGAAGGAATGGCAACCCACTCTGGTATTCTTGACTAGAGAATTCCGTGGACAGAGGATTCTGATGGGCTATAGTCCATGGGATTGCAAAAGAGTCGGACACGACTGAGTGACTGAACAGCAGCAACAATAACTAATGCTTACTGAACACTAACTGTGCCCAGCACTGCTCCAAGTATACTCATACAATCCTTCCACCATGCTATGAGGCGAGCACTGTTGTTATCCCTATTTAACAGTGGGGGAATCTGAGGCACAGTGACCTTACCAACTTCTTAAGGTCACAAAGCTAACCAAGACTTGAATGCAGGCAATCAGGTTTCAAAGCCCAAGCTCTGGGACATTACATACATGGGGGAAAGGCAGCCAAGAGTGAAGTATTTTTAGCGTGTTTTTAAAAGCAGTGTTGATGAACTAACATCGGTGAAAGTGCTTGAGAATAGTTTATTTTCCTAAAGAGGTTCAAAAGTCACCTTTGCAGTCAGATTTTGTTTAGCAATCCTTCCTTCATACACTGTACAGAGATGAACTTCAACCCACAGCCCAGTGACACCTGAATTATAAAGATGAAATCCTTCACTGAGATTCAGAGTTCAATGCAGTGAAATTTTGTTATATAACAAGTGAGGGTGGCATCTTGGTTGCAGTGATATGCATTTAGAAATGAATGGAAATTCTCTATGAGGATATTCATAGCTGCAAAGAACAACATGAATTTGTGTCTATATATGCCAAGCACGTGCCACACGAAATCCTATGTACTGTCCCTCTTATTTCAACTTTGGTCAACAAATAACTGAGTGTCTATTGCCCAAAAGAAATGTACAAGCACAGTGCCAGGCACTTAAGATCCAGTCCTGCTCACCTTCTAACAGGGGAGCCAGGGAAGTGGTTCGAGACAGAGAAGGCACCAGGAGTGGTGGGGCCAAGATCACAGGGATGCAGGGCTCTCACCAGAATAAAGGAATCCAGAGCATCCCAGGAGAGGGGAGGAAATGAGTGGCATGCAGCATGGTGTGTGGAAGGAACGGAGGGACCAGAGAGCAAAGCGGCAGGTGAGGAGGTGAGGAGGCACCCATGCGGCAGTGGATGAGACCAGGTTGGACAGGGCCTCCTGTGCCAGCCGAGGAGACCAATTCCACAGGCAGGGAGGGCCATGGAGGGGCTTTCTGTCCCAGTAGTGAGAGGCTGGTTGTTCTTTGGGCTGCAGATGTGAAGGACAATTTTGAGGGGCACAAGACAGAAGACAGGGAAACAAGATGGGTGCTTATTTCCAGATGCTCTTGAAATCCACAACTCCCAGAGTAGAAGAACAGATAGAGGGAAAAGAATGATTCAAGGACCACTTAGGAAACAAGACTGGGTTGACTATCCAGGTGACTGAGAGCTGGCCTGGGGGTTTGGGTGGAAAAGATGCCATATTTGGAGAGCCATGGACGGTTATCCCTCTCTTATCAGTGAAAAATCTGGCAAGGATGGAGTGATGTACCCAAGCTCCTCTAGGGGAAAAGTGTACCTGCCCTCAACTAGGAAGGTCTTGCTGACTCACACGGTGCCATATTTCTCCTGAGAACTGCTCAATTACCTCCTTCTATCATCCCTTGGAATTCCAGTTGAGCTATTTCAAATCCTCAAAGATGATGCTGTGAAAGTGCTGCACTCGATATGCCGGCAAATCTGGAAAACTCAGCAGTGGCCACAGGACTGGAAAAGGTCAGTTTTCATTCCAATCCCAAAGAAAAGCAATGCCAAAGAATGCTCAAACTACCGCACAGTTGCACTCATCTCACACACTAGTAAAGTAATGCTCAAAATTCTCCAAGCCAGGCTTCAGCAATACGTGAACCGTGAACTTCCAGATGTTCAAGCTGGTTTTAGAAAAGGCAGAGGAACCAGAGATCAGATTGCCAACATCCGCTGGATCATCGAAAAAGCAAGAGAGTTCCAGAAAAACATCTATTTCTGCTTTATTGACTATGCCAAAGCCTTTGACTGTGTCGATCACAAGAAACTGTGGAAAATTCTGAAAGAGATGGGAATATCAGACCATCTGACCTGTCTCTTGAGAAACCTGTATGTGGGTCAGGAAGCAACAGTTAGAACTGGACATGGAACAACAGACTGGTTCCAAATAGGAAAAGGAGTACGTCAAGGCTGTATATTGTCACCCTGCTTATTTAACTTACATGAAAAGTACATCATGAGAAACGCTGGGCTGGAAGAAACACAAGCTGGAATCAAGATTGCCGGGAGAAATATCAATAACCTCAGATATGCGGATGACACCACCCTTATGGCACAAAGTGAAGAAGAACTAAAGAGCCTCTTGATGAAAGTGAAAGAGGAGAGTGAAAAAGTTGGCTTAAAGCTCAATGTTCAGAAAACTAAGATCATGGCATCTGGTCCCATCACGTCATGGGAAATAGATGGGAAAACAGTGGAAACAGTGTCAGACTTTATTTTTTTGGGCCCCCAAATCACTGAAGATGGTGATTGCAGCCATGAAATTAAAAGACGCTTACTCTTAGAAGGAAGGTTATGACCAACCTAGATAGCATATTTAAAAGCAGAGACATTACTTTGCCAACAAAGGTCCATCTAGTCAAGGCTATGGTTTTTCCAGTGGTTATGTATGGACGTGAGAATTGGATGGTGAAGAAAGCTGAGCACCGAAGAATTGATGCTTTTGAACTGTGGTGTTGGAGAAGACTCTTGAGAGTCCCTTGGACTGCAAGGAGATCCAACCAGTCCATCCTAAAGGAGATCAGTCCTGGGTGTTCATTGGAAGGACTGATGTTGAAGCTGAAACTCCAATACTTTGGCCACCTCATGCGAAGAGTTGACTCATTTGAAAAGACCCTGATGCTGGGAAGGATTGGGGGCAGGAGGAGAAGGGGACGACAGAGGATGAGATGGTTGGATGGCATCATGGACTCGATAGACATGGGTTTGGGTAAACTCCAGGAGTTGGTGATGGACAGGGAGGCCTGGCATGCTGCGATTCATGGGGTTGCAAAGAGTCAGACACGACTGAGCGATTGAACTGAACTGATCATTCCTTATATCATGAGACGATGCTACCAATTTCGTTCACTCTCTGTGTACAGATAGCACTCAAACCATCAAATATATAACTGACTATCCTTCACAATGCTTACAGCCTGGGGTTCCCAGATGCCTATTGATTTGTAGAGCTAGGAAGAGGGTATATGAGATATTTTCAACATTTCAAAGAGCCTCAATGGAAATTGTGCCTCTATTGACAATAAGATTGTGCAGGTCAACAAAAATGTCAAGTTTCTTTGCTTTGGAGTAGAATTATAACTGGGTATAAGAATGCCGGTTCTCTCATTGATCACTATTCTCATTGGCAGGGTTTCTATCAGCTCATCTTCGAATAATTAAAATGAGAAAATAAATCAATCATTACTTAAATATACATCGTTGTTTGGACAATAGAACACGGGACCTATGGGGAAATAATATAAACAAAGATGCTGGTGAGGAGTTTAGATAGCGTTGCTTTGAACTATAGGGATTAGTGGTTAATAAAACAGTGAAGGATGAAGGGTTTGTCCTTTAATGCCTCTGCTGGGGGCTGGACCTCCCCTCCCCAACACTGTGGTCGGGATACCCTGCCCACACAGCAGGTGTTCTGTGCTCCCCACATACCTCATCTTCTAAATGGCGGGTCTTGCCTTCTATCCCATCTCCTACTTTTGCATCAGAGCTTTGCTCCTCTATTTCTAATGTGATAATTACTTTATCTGAGTTCATGGGCATATATGATCCATAGCCCATCAATGAGGTAGAACCAGCACACAGCCTGGGAAACCTTCGGCAGTCAGTGAGTGTATGAACAAAGAAGGAATTTACTCTTTCAATGACCCATGTGCAAGGCATTCTGCCAGATGTTGAGGTCTTGGTGCCACTAGTGTATCCAGCAGAGCACACACTGGTGCTCACACACACACCCACACACACACATGACAGCAGTCATTTAGAAGCCGTGCCATGCATGTGGTCATTAAGGTTTACTGAGCAGCTACTATGCATGAGGCACTCATGGGTTTAAGATTCAGCCCCTGCCCTCCAGGCCTTATCGTCAGGCCAGGAAATAGGACACAGGCGTGAACAATAGAATAGTACAGCAAGTGCCAAGACCACAGTAGAGACAGAAAGTGGAATTCAAAGGAAGCCAGGCTCATTGAGGGCTGGCCTGGCTAAGGAGACCTTCAGGAAGGCAATGTTTAGACAAGGTTTTGAGGGATGGGTTGGATTTCCTTTAAACAGAGAGGCAAGGGCATCGGGCAGCGGAGAGTGCGATGTGCAGAATGTGGCGAGAAGGGGCAGATTGTATGTAGAGGAAGGTGATTTGGGAGGATCTTGGCATACCTCCTGGCTCAGAGGGCAGAGGCAGCCTCGGGGTTTGGTGCCCGGTGCTGGCTCTCGCCGGGGGTCTGGGCAGAGCTTGGGAAACAGGGTTTAGGTTGAAGCCACTATCGGTAGCAGTTGGCCTTGCCTTCACTCTCTGACACCATTTTCCCAGAAAACTTTGAGCCAAAAAAAGAGGGGGCCATCCTTTTCCCGAGACTAAGCTCAGGAATTGCCGTCTGCTGAGGTGAAAGCGAACACGTCTTTGCAAGACCACCTGGGGCTTTAAGATGGCTCTGCAGGGTCACCCAGCTCTAGGCTCTGTCCGGGGTGGGGTGGGGGGTGGGGACTGTGAGACAGCAGGGCTCCAGGGGTCGCCCCACTCAGCTAATGTGCCTCCCGTTCCCCAGCCCCTGGGACATTGTGCAGCATCACATATTTCTGGCAAACCAGAGACAAGGTGGCCCCTCCTCGCTGAAATGCCCATCCATTAGCTGCATGGTACCTGCCCCCATCCCCACTCTTCCCAAAGTCCCACCCTCTTGTCCAGATGCGTGTCATTCTGGCCTGCAGAAACAAGCCCCTGCCACACTGTTCAGATTTCCAAAGAAGAGGCCCTTGCCTGCAAAGGCAAAAGGCAGCCTATTTGGTTGGCTGTGATCATGATGTTCGGGGGGTGAAGGGGAGGCTCCGTGCAGTAGTTTTATTTCTGGAAGAACCACTGCCCTCCCAGGGGGAGCAGCAAACAGCTCAGTAAGGCACAAACACAAACCGGACAGTCTGCTTTGTTTGTAGAGTGAATGAGCTTCTTCTTTCATCTCTGCCCAAAGAGTCAATGCTACCAGTTCTCGAAGCCTGAATTCCTTACAAGATAAAAGGATGTATGGCCATAAGTGTTAAGATGATTGCTGCTGTTGTCTTTAAAGTGAAACTAAGCTTGACTAAGAGCAACTCATATGTCCAATGAGTATGGCCCAACAGAATCCCCCGGCTTCCATAAATGGCTCATAAACTTCTTGGTAAAGGACAGCAAGCCCTATTATTTTATAATCACATTTTGCTTGGGATTAAAAATAATATTACCCAGTCTAATCACCTAGTTGCCAAAATTTGGGCTTTTTTTTTTTTTTTTTAAATCAATCTGTTCTCAACAAAGACAGTGATTTGTGCCTTGAGGGTGGTCGAAAGACTGCATTCACACACCGAGGACCATTTCCAGAGAAAAGTGCTAAGAACGTGCTTTCTGATATGGCATATCTGCAGTAAGGTTTCAGCCTATCAGGAAATGCCTTTGAAGGTCATGAAATTCATTTGGCTGTATAAGTTCTGGTGCGTATGCTAAAATAATCAGTCACGTTACTTTATAGTCACACCTCGTCCTCTCGTTCTGAAAAATCAATAAAGTGAGAAGAAGGCTGGGGATATTGTGCACAACTATTTAAAAGAGAGAAAACAAAAAAATAATATTCTGTGAAAATGGTCCTCAAGGAAACACAGACCTAGTTTTCATAAGCAGGCTCAATTTTATCTCCAAGCTCATCACTGAATTATTAAACCGAAGTACCCATCATAGCCTAGACAAAAGCACAAAAAAATAAGGAAACAGCATGCATCCTTTTCTATGATGCTCTGGGGCACCGGAAATTATCCACGGCCTCTAAAATGTATTTCTAAAATGTGTCCATTATTCACACTCTGAGTGGTCTATTCCACCAAACATTACAAAGCCCGATGTTGCCCTCACTCCTGACACCTTCCCACCTGAAGTGTCCACCCTCCTCTTCTCTGCTAGTCCTTCCCTGCATCTCAAGACCCAGTTCAATACCTTCCTGCTTCCCAAAGCCACCTGTGCCTGGCTGGTGACCCAGAAAGGCTGAAGGAATAAGACAGGAAGATGAGAAGCAAGAATCATGCATGAAGCTACAAGGAGGTCCCCAAAAGCTGCCTCCTGAGGGTATTTCCTGGGCCCTGGGACACTCAGCACCATAGGAACTGCCAAGGAGGAAGAGTAGGGTGTCCAGGCAGGAGAGGGAGCAGTCCCTAGCAGACCCCTTGGGTCTTATCCGACTTGTTTTTCACCAGCATCAGTAGCGGCTAGATTCAGCACAAATCAGCCCAAGCAAGACCATCAATAGACGAAGCAGCCATGGAGTAAATCTAGAAGGTACTGGGGGCCTTTCTTTTTGTTCATTGTTTCCTTTGCTATGTAGAAGATTTTAGTTTGATGTAGTCCCACTAGCTTATTTGTGATGTTGTTGCCTGTGTTTTTAGTGTCATATCCAAAAAAATCTCTGCCAAGACCAATGTCAAGGAGCTTTTCCCCTATGTTTTCTTCTAGGAGTTTTTCAGTTGCAGGTCTTACATTTAAGTTGTTCATCTGATTTGGGTTTATTTTTATTTATGATATAAGGGTCCAATTTCATTCTTTTGCATATGATTATCTAATTTTCCCAACATCATTTATTAAAGAGACTATCTTTTCCCCATTGTCTATTTTTGACTTCTTTGTCAAAATTAGTTGACTGTTTGTTTCTGGATATTTTATTCTATTCCATTGGCTTGTGTGTCTGTTTTTATTCCAGAACCACATTTTGACTACTATAGCTCTGTAATATAGTTTGAAATCAGGAATTGTGATGCCTCCAAATTTGTTCTTCTTTCTCAATAGTGACTTTACAAGTCAGTCTTTTGTGGATCTATGCCGATTTTAAGATTTTTTTCCTATTTCTGTGGAAAATGCCATTGGAATTTTGATAGGTATTACATTGACTCCATAGATCACTTTGGGTACTATGAACACTTTAACAATATTAATTCTTCCCACATATAAACATGGGATATTTTTCCATGTATTTTGTGGCTTTTTCCATTTCTTTCATCAATGTCATATAATTTTCAGTGTACAGATCTTTTACTTCCTTGATTAAAGTTATCCTTAAGTATTTCATTCTCTTTGATGCTATTGTAAATGGGATTGATTTCTTTTCCAGAAAGTTTGTTGTTAGTCTGTAGAAATACAACTGACTTTTTATGTTGATTTTGTATCCTGCAACTTTAATGAATTCATTCATTAGTTCTAATGGTTTTTGGTGGGAGGGAGTCTAGGATATTGCATGTATAAGATCATACGTTCTGCAAACAGATAGTTTTACTTCTTCCTTTCTAATTTAGATATCAATGGTTTCCTATTCTTGTCTAATTGCTCTGCTAGGACTTTAAGCATTATGCTGAATGACAAAAGTGGGCATTCTTGTCTTGTTCCTGATCTTAGAGAAAAGACTTTCAGCTTCTCACCCTTCAGTATGATGTTAGCTGTGAGTTTGTCCTAAACTATAGCCTTTATTGTGTTGAGGTACTTTCCTTCCTAATTTGTTGTGAGTTTTTATCATGAAAGAAAGTCATATTTTGTCAAATGCGTTTCCTGCATCTATTGAGATAATTGTAGGATTTTTACCTTTAATTCTGTTAATGTGGTGTATCACATTTATTGATTTGCATACATTGAACCAACTTGCATCCTGGGAGCAGTGGTTTCTTTTCTTTTTTAAATACTTATTTGACTGTACCAGGTCTTAGTTGAGGGATGTGGGATCTGTAGTGCAGCATGTGAAATCTTTCGTTGTGGCATGCAGGATTTTTAGCTGCGGCATGCAAACTCTTAGTTGTGGCATGTGGGATCTAGTTCCCTGATCAGGGATTAAATCTGGGCCCTCTGCATTGGGAGCTCAGAGTCTTAGTACTGAACCACCAGGCAAGTCCCAGTGGTTTCTTTTAAATATGGTCTGAAATTAGATATAGGTCTAAAATTGGAATCTAGTTTTTCTACATGTAAAGCAAGCTCTATGAGAAAGAAACTTCCAGGTACAGACAGGGATGGACCTTTTCATTGTCGTCTTGTCTTAATAATCACTATTCACAATTTAATTTAATATGATCTTAGAATGAGACTTAGAATGAGAAAGCTGAACACCAAAGAATTGATGCTTTTGAACTGTGGTATTGGGAAGACTCTTGGGAGTCCCTTGGACAGCAAGGAAATCAAACCAGTCGATCCTAAAGGAAATCAGTTCTGAATATTCATTGGAAGGACTGATGCTGAAGCTGAAGTTCCAATACTTTGGCCACCTGATGTGAAGAACTGACTCATTGGAAAAGACCCTGATGCTGGGAAATATTGAAGGCTGGAGGAGAAGGGGATGACAAAAGATGAGATGACTGGATGGCATCACTGACTCAATGGACATGAGTTTGAGCAAGCTCCGGGAGTTGGTGATGGACAGGGAAGCCTGGTGTGCTGCAGTCCATGGGGTCGCAAAGAGTCAGATATGACTGAGGGACTGAACTGAACTGAACTGAGAAGGAGACTTGATCAGAACACTAACTTATCCTGTTTCCTATTTTAATGTCCATTTAGTTTATACCTCTGGGTCTCAGGCTCCTCAGACTTAAATGCAGCTTGGCATTAAGAGCCCTTCCACCTTCCCAAGACAACTCTTCTCTGTTTAGCCACTTATTACAATAACCACAGTTTACTTTTCTCACTGCGTCATCATCCAGGAAGTTCCCCTATTATTCAAAATTCTCCTGTACTACTCTGCTATTGGAATAGTGAGAGTATGTTTGAAACCTCCATGTTCAAAGCATAAGACTGCTTTCCTCCTCATTGCTACAGAGGAGGAATTCCTTACTCTTTTTAGTAAAACCTTTTTTGTTGTTGTTGTTTTGCTCAGTAATTGATATTTGTTTTAAAAATATGGAAGATGCAGAAAGAGTAAAGGAAGAAAAAACCCCACAATCCTACCACTATTCCTCGTAGCTCAGTTGGTAAAGAATCTTCCTGCGGTGCAAGAGACCCAGGTTTGATTCCTGGGTGGGAAAGATCCCCTGGTGAAGGAAATGGCAACCCACTCCAGTATTCTTGCCTGGAGAATCCTAGGGACAGAGGAGCCTGACAGGCTACAGTCCATGGGATCGCAAGAGTCATACACGACTTAGCAATTAAACCACCACTATTAATATTTGGGCTATTTCCTTACATTCTTTCTCTCGCTTTCTTTCTTTTTTTTCCTGTACAGATGAATTTTTATTGTGATATAGTTCACATGTCATAAAACTCATCCTTTTAAAGTATGTGATTCAGTAATTTTGGTATATTCACTGAGTTGTGCAACCACCAGCGTTATCTAATTTTAGAATATTTTCATCACCCCTGAAAGAAACTCCACACCTACCAGCGGCTACTCCCATCTCCCCTCCTCCAGCTCCTGACAACCACTAATCTACTTTCTGTCTGTTTGGATAGGGCAAGTGAATTTGCACGTTATTAAATAGGGAATCCTTACAATTTTTCTTAGGGCTTCCCTGATAGCTCAGTTGGTAAGGAATCTGCCTGCAATGCAGGAGACCCTGGTTCAATTCCTGGGTCAGGAAGATCCGCTGGAGAAGGGATAGTCTACCCACTCCAGTATTCTTGGTCTTCCCTTGTGGCTCAGCTGGTAAAGAATCTGCCCACAATGCGGGAGATCTGGGTTGGGAAGATCCATCCCCTGGAGAAGGGAAAGGCTACCCATTCCAGTATTCTGGCCTGGAGAATTCCATGGGCTGTATAGTCTATGGGGTCACAAAGAGTCAGATACGACTGAGTGACTTTCACTTCACTTTACACTCTTTCTTAATAAAGAAATTCTCATCCTACCAAAAGCTACCAGTTCATAGGTGCTCTTCAAAGTTTAATTACATTGTACTTAAGATTGCCTCTAGCACTATTCAACTCACTCCACTTATTTCTTGGACATAAATCTCTTCCAAAAGTCAGGATTTCAAACAATTTTATACAGAAAAATGAGTTTTTAAGAAGTTTTGTCACGTGTTTTGATCACGAGCTTCATGGGCTTCTTGCTAATGTATCCTACATCCCCAGCTCCATCTCCAACCCCCAACGGAGTTGCCCTGATCTCCTTAGACCCCAGTGCACACTGTTCAGCCTCATAACTATCAATTTTAGTGACTGTCATCAAAAAAAAAATGTGTCAAATACCATTTGGGGGAAAATTATCAAAATATACTATGCCTAGTTTAGTCTCTTTTTAAGTGAAATTGATTCTTTTCCATTCTGCTTTCTAAATTCATACATATACTTGGTAATGAAATGTTTAAGTACATGCCATCATCTTGCTCTGCAAGGTAAGTGGAGATCCAAAAACAGCACACCTGTTGGGGTCCAATTAGAACATGGACCCCAAGCTGGTCCAAACTGAAAAGGCCATAGGCAAAGGATGATGCATGTAGGCAGAAGAATTAAGACTTGTTTTGAGCTGTGACACCTAAGGGAAGAGCCAGCAAGAAAATACCAGTGGAGGTTAGAGCCAACATTCATTGGGCACCAACTGCATGCATGCATTGTGGAGGACCGGGGGATAGAGGTGAGAGCAACAAGGAAAGCCACCGTGAGTGGGACTGGTCAGTGCCGTGGGCAAGCAGAACCTTCAGTGAGGAGGTGCCCCTGAGCTCCTTGAAGGAAAGAAGAGAGGAAGGGGATTCCAAGCATGGAGAACAGCAAGAACAGAGGCCTGGATGCGTGGAGCATGTGACCATTCACAGAACTGCCAAGCCCACAGGATGGAGTCAGGGTCTAGGGGATGAATTTGCTGAAAGAGGCGAGAACCAAAGCCTACATCCTGAGTGCCGAGCTGATGCATGTGTACTTCTTCACTTTACCTGCATTAAACCAGACACTAGAACAGGCAAGTCATGGACAGAAGTTTCCAGAACTGCAGTGAGATACGGGACCTCACCCCTGACTTGAGTGAACCCCCAGGCTGGTGGGGCAGGCAAGAAGCAGTCCTCCTCGTGTTACCTTCCCAGAGTTGAGGCTATTATTGCACCTTCTCCTGGTCCAGAGGCAGGGGGAGCTCTTAACAGGAAAGACTAAGGAGTTTAAACCTTCAAAATCGCACCCTGCACAAGACCTCCTTGGGGGCAGATGTTGTGAGGGTCTCTCTACCTCCAGCTCTCCCTTAGCGTCCTTGTCTTTCCCACGTGCATCTTTTCAAGAAAATGAAGTGGGAGGGAGGCCCTGCTTCGTTCAAGCCGATGTCTGTTGCTCAGGAGTCTTGGGGATTCCCTGATAGCTCAGTTGGTAAAGAATCCGCCTGCAATGCAGGAGACCCCAGTTTGATCCCTGGGTCAGGAAGATCCACTGGAGAAAGGATAGGCTACCCACTCCAGTATTCTTGGGCTTCCCTTGTGGCTCAGCTGGTAAAGAATCCACCTGCAATGCAGGAGACCTGGGTTCGATCCCTGGGTTGGGAAGATCCCCTGGAGAAGGGAAAGGCTACCCACTCCAGTATTCTGGCGTGGAGAATTCCGTGGGCTGTATAGTCCATGGGGTCACAGAAAGTCGGATACGACTAAGCAACTTTCACTTCACTTCACTTCAGGAGTCTTGCCTGGAAAATGAGTGATGAGAGCTCAAGGTTGGTGACCTTGAGCTGATCCCGGGATAGACCCAGTATATAAGAACCACGTCCACGGCCCCTCAAGGCTGCGGCTCCTCCTCTTCAGCGTCATCCTCCCCAGACACCCAGCTCAGCCACAGTCTTCACGTCTCCCCCACCTTGGGCATCTGATCTAGACCACCTGTTTTCCGACCTTGTACCAGGGCCTCACACCATGCCTGGTGCACGTGAACAAATCGGTAAATATTTTTGCAAGAACAGATAGAAATTGGCTCTGGCCTCCTATTCATCGCCTCTGCTTCATGCCTCTCTCTTATCTCAGTGTCTTTGACCCAGGTTATTAGCACGGCCCCAGAACAGATGACAAATGCACAACTGCCTTGCTGAATGGTATGGTGTTATTAGCCGTGACTCTGATCTACGCTGATTAGAAACACCCAGTTACAGCAGCTTACCACTCAAGACACATGCCCCTTTCCAGGACAAGCACAACATTAATGTATGCAATTCACTCACCCATTCATCAGACATTTATTGGAGCCATATTATATATATCAGGCACTGAGCTGGAAATTAAGACTACAGAAATTGAAAAGACCCAATAAAGACAGAAACAGAAGTGCAGTGAAGTATACAATAGAAACTTTGATGTTGTGAGACCATGGGGGCCTCAAACAGGACACACTTTGAGAATTGCAGTCAGTGCACAACTGTTGATGAGAAATTAATATTAATAAGCATATTAATGAGAAATTTAAAATATACCCGAAGCACAAAAGACTTATTTCCCTCTGTGTTTAGGTCACATTAAATGATAGTTAATGATACTGGCTGATGTCTACTGAGCACCCAGAACATATCAGGCACTGTGCTAAGTCCATCTCTAAGCAGAAACACACTAGATGGATGGAAGGATGGAGCAGGGTGGGGGAGGGAGGGTACCAGTTTCTCCTGGGTTTGCATGTGGCTGGTTTCAAGGCAAGAAAAGCCACACTGAGAAAAGTTCAAAAGATAATTAAACCAGTTAGAAAGCAAAACAGCACTGGGACCGAAGCTGGGTTTCAGAGCCAATTTCCAAGAAGTAATTTCATCATCAGAGAACATCAAACGTGAGTTCCATTTTCAGCTATGCAAATTCCAAAAGAATAATACCTCACATTTGCATAATGCTTGATGCTTTTCAAAGTGCTTTCCCAGTTATTAATCGAGAGGAGGCTTTATTACTACCAGAAACGTAAATTGAAATTCTGTTCAAACTCAAACTCTCCATTATTTTTTCCACTTTCCCCTCAAAAACCAGAGCTGCCTAAATCCAGGTGCTTTTGATGGAGTGGGTAATTTTAATAACTTTCACTGACAAGGTGAATATGCATAAATGAAGCATATTGTGAGGCCTCACATCCAGTCTCTGATCCAGTCAGACTTCAGAAAACCTTCTGTTGAATTAACAAGATCACGAGGAGTTACTTCCAGTTTAAATTTGAGATCCTCCTGGGCCTCAGACTTTGTGGCACTGCACATACAACATTCATCCCTTTCTATCAAATATTAGAAAATGAAGAAATTAGTTCCACCTCTTTATCTTTAAACCTACAGAAATCCTTCACAGTGACTTTCCCATGCACATCGCCAGACCATGTCGCCGGACGGACAGCTCCTTTATCTTTTTTTTTTTTTTTGCTTTTAACGTCATCAGAGCCAAGAGGCTGAATCTGCTGTAACTCCAGCCTGGGGAGAGGAACTTAGAAAGCCGAGGTGAGAAGATAGGACAGGGATGCAAGGAAATACTTCTGCCCAAACCTTGCCAATCTGTTGCTTTCTCCCTCTGTTTCAAACTTAATTATGTGTAGCGTTCTCAGTCACTGAATCACCAGCCTTTCCTGACACCTCCATCGCATGCATTAGAGCAAAAGATTAACCTGGCTGTTTGCTTTTAATTCTGAAGCTGTGTTAATACTCAACTCCCTCTAGATTAGAGGGGAAGAAAAACACACTCCCACAGACCCCACCCTGGCTCCAGCACGGCTCTGAGACTGCTATTTCTGACAATGTCACCGTGGTTGGGACATACTGGCTGCACTTACCATTTCAGGAGGGCCAAGAGGACCACGGACAGGGCCACCGTCACCATGGGGCCACTCACTTCCAGCCTGAAGAACCCTAAGACTTCCATTGTTCCTCAGAGGCCCTAGAGGGGCGATGCTGTGGAGGAAAGAGGAAGGCTGATCCCCCCAGCTGTTACAGGAACCCACAGTCTGCAGACAGAAGACATAGGCAACCAAGAAAACATCCCAAGATGTGGGTCCCCGAAGTGTGCCCTTTCTCAGAAGTGTCTCCTTATAAAGAGGAAGGAAGAGGAGGGGAAAACGAAGGGTTTCATTGTGAGGCAATGAATCAGCAACTTTATTTTCTTGATGACTGTGCCGCCAATAAACATTTATGTTAAGTTCCCCAGGAAGAAGCAGCAGCAGACCTGACCCAAAGTCTGCTGGGAAAGAAAATGGCTGCAACTGTAGAATTCTATCATGACAAGTACACCTTAAAGAAAGAGCATGCTTTAAAAAAAAATTGATTTGTCATTAAATGGTCATATGATATTTGCATGGTATTTGCATGGTCACTGAATGTCCCAGAAAAATTCAAGGCCAGACATCAGACTGATAAAAAATGCCAGCCGCATTGAGGACATCTATCCCGCATTGAGGACGTCCATCCCACTAGGGTCATTTGGGATTCCCTAATAGCTTAGTTGGTAAAGAATCCGTCTGCAATTCAGGAGACCCTGGTTCAATTCCTGGGTCAGGAAGATCCCCTGGAGAAGGGATAGGCTACCCACTCTAGTATTCTTGGGCTCCCTTGTGGCTCAGCTGGTAAAGAATCCGCCTGCAATGAGGGAGACCTGGGTTTGATCCTTGGGTTGGGAAAATCCCCTGGAAAAGGGAAAGCTACTCACTCCAGTATTCTGGCCTGGAGAATTCCATGGACTGTAAAGTCCACGGGGTCACAAAGAGTCAGACACGACTGAGCAACTTGTGCTTTCACTTTTCAAGGTCATTTAGTCCGTGGGGTTCCCTGGTCCCTAGGGGTTCAGTGGAGTCCCTACTCAATGCCTAAGAATCTTGCCTCAAGTCAGCCCTCTCATCATGACTTGGAGGATTTCTTAAATGTCTAAAAGCATACCTGTAGGTTTGTGTAAGGGCGCTTTGTTCTAGCTCTGAGCTTATCTGACCAAGGTGGACGGGATTATTTTTTGCTTATTAATCAGCTGGTGACAACTTTAGTAACAGGAAGGGTGTATCAGAGAGGAAACCATTCACTCACCATGACAGTCTTTTGTTCATTCATCACGGGTCGGGGGCCAGGCTGTATGCTGAGTTTACAAAGCTTGGAAAAGAGAAGCACTTGGCTCCGGAGAATTTTCTCTGGGGACAGACAGACAGTAAACAAGTAGATAAATAAGCAATTGCACATTGAGAACAGCATTGTGAAGGTCGTGAACACAGGGCTGTGACTGGGAATAACTGGGATAACCCACCAGGAGAGTGTAGGCGGATGTGTGGGGAGGACAACTTGAAGCCAAGAGCCTCAGGTGAGGGGGGGACATCAGGTAAAGCGCCGTGGTCAAAGCCTTTGGGCCAAAAAGGTGACCAGATAAAGGCTCTAAGGTGGGAGCGAACTCCCCTTGTTGTGGGAACTGGAGAGAGGCCAGCGGGCCAGCTGGAGGAGCAGCTGGGGAAGGAGGAGACACCGCAGAGGCCAGACAGCTCAGAGCCACGGCGAGCAGCCGGGGCTTCACTTTATGTGCCACTTAGCAGTTTAGTGCGGTCATATTTCTGTTTGTTAGAGTTGTTCTGGCCCTGCGTGAAGAATTCATGGAAAGAGAAGGGAGCCTCTTGGAAGTTGGTTTTGTTCAGACTAGAGTAGGGATGGGAGGAAGAGAGAAGTAGATGAGTTTGAAATCTATTCTGGGGACAAACCCTGCAGAACTTCCTGGTGGATTGGAGGAAGACAGAAGGGGAGGGAGGTGGCATGTCTGACCCCCACGTTCCTGACTTGAGGGAGTGCCCTTCACTGAGATGAAGAAGGCTGGGAAAAGATGAGGTACTGTTGAGGTCAAAAGTTGGGTTTTGGTGCTGTTAAGATGCCTGAGAGACACTGGAGTGGAGGTGTCAAGTCAGAGAGGAATCTCAGCTGGAAATACAAATAATAATTCTTAATACTGACAATGCCATTTATGGAGTACTTACTGTGTGCTAGATACTAGTCTAAGAACATCCAGCTATATTAGCTCACTTAATCCTCATAAGCTACTCTAGGAGGCAATGCTTATTATTAATCCCACTTCAGAGAAGTAGAAACTGAGGCACAGGAGGTATGACTCCAAAGCCCATACTCTTTATCAAAAGGTAATAATCAATCATTCAAGGCACCAATATGCAAATGGTAGTTAAATTCAGATGCATTGATGAGTGACAGCCCCAAATAAGAGAGTAAGCCATGCAAACACCAAATAGCTTCCTTCCAAGCACCTTCCCTATTCTCTAGCCATTTGACCTGCCTCCCTGTTTTGCTTCTCTACTTGGGTGTCCCCCAATGGCTACTCCTATCTGGACCAGCGCCCCATTTCCAGCCAAGCCCTTTAGGACTTCCTGTCCTCTCTCCATATTCTATGTCTCTTTTGTCCCATGTGACCAGTACCATGTGCGTGCATGCTCAGTCACTCAGTTGTGTCCAACTCTTTGCAACCCTGTGGGCTGTAGCCTGCCAGGCTCCTCTGTCCATAGGATTTTCCAGTCAAGAATACTGGAGTGAGTTGAAACATAAGTTTATTTACGTAAGACCTCTCGGAGACTTGAACCTACTGACATGCATGGTGACTCTACAACAGTGGGGTGCAGAGAGCGGTGTTCCTCTAGTGCATTAGACCACAGAATCCCTCTTAAGAGACAGGTATGAACACAGCCTGGATGTTGTGCTCTTAGGAATGTGCTTGGAGAAATATTGGCCAAGCCCGGCTCTTATTTACAGAGGAAGAAACGGAAATCCAGAAAGAGAAAGTGATGGTACAAAGTCCCACAGCCACCCTGTGACCAGGGCCCTCATCTCTCTTTTCAGACTCTGCATCTAGAACACATGCCTCCCATCCTGCTATGGATCTGTGGGGCTGTCATAGGCCCTGCCCTTTCCACGGAGATGGCTTTGATGGACCTGTCAAAGGCCCTGCCCGGTTCACGGAGATGGCTTTGGTGTTGGCAGTCAGCTCAGGGATGTCCTGAGGAGTGGTCACCTCCCCTAGTGACACCAGTTCCTCTCATTCGTGTGCTGAGTTTATTTACTCAGTCGTGTCTGACCCTTTGCGACCCCATGGTCTGCAGCCCGTCAGGCACCTCTGCCCATGGGGATTCTCCAGGCAGGAATACTGGAGTGGGTTGCCATGCCATCCTCCAGGGGATCGTCCCAACCCAGGGATCGAACCCAGGTCTCCCACATTGCAGGCAGATTCTTTACCATCTGAGCCACGACGGAAGCCCAACTAACTCCTCAACCAGTATTTCTGGAGCCCTTTGTGTGTGATTTGTGATTTGTGGAAGCTGTAAATGCCATAGAGAGATCATCACCCCCTTTCTACACTTGCCTCAGAGCAGAGATAATGCTCAGTGAATTGTGGACAGTAAATAATCTGGATGGAACAGAAGGGTCAAACACAAGAGGTTTTAGGCTTTGCATCAGTAGAGTAACACGATTAAGGATGTATTACAGTTTGGGTATCTGTGATGCAAGGCAGGGACATGCTGGTTGAGATTTTTCCAGAATGAAGAGGAGACTGTAGCCGTAATATATACCATCATTAAATATTAGGCCTTTATCCTCTAGATCTTTTATTCTTACAAAGAGTCGGACACGACTTAGCGACTGAACTGAACTGATTCTCTAGATATTTTCTTTTCAATATATATCTATTAAAAACAACCAACTTAGGACTTACATGGTGGTCCACTGATTGAGAACCTGCCTTCCAGTGCTGGAGACTCGGGTTTGATCCTTGATCAGGGAACTAAGATCACACAGGCCTCGGGGCTACTAAGCCTGAGCACTGCAACAAAGACCCAATGCAGCCAAAATAGAAAACGAAAACCACCAATTCTACAGAACTGTATAAAAAATAGTCTATAATCCCAACTCCCAGAGATAAACTCTGTTAACCAATTTGTCTATGTCCCTCACTATTTTTTTATACACATATGCATACATTGGTATATTTTTAGTTTTTATGAAAACAAGATCATCATATCCATGCTATGTGCAACTGGCCTTTCTCGTTCACCTTATGGTGAATATCTTTCCACGTTCATACCCAGACATATGGGGCTTCCCTGGTGGCTCAGCTGTAAAGAATCCACCTGCAATGCAGGAGACTCGAGTTCAATCCCTGGGTCAGGAAGATCCCCTGGAGAAGGAAATGGCCACCCACACCAGTATTCTTGCCTGGGAAATCCCATGGACAAAGGAGCCCGGTGGGCTATAGCCCATGGGGTCTCCTAAAGAATCAGACACAGCAACTGAACAACAGCAACACCACCAGACATGCGCATCATTTGCTTCTTGGAATCCCCCTGGTTGGCTGTGTTGTAATTCAATACAGGTCCATCTTCTGTAAAATGTCATTCAATCTCTTTTCAAGTTTCCCCAACTACAAATGAGTCTTTGGTGAACATCCTTATACATATCACTGTGGCCTTGCGTGAGGACAGCCCAAGTGACAGTCTCAGAAGTGGAATTTCAAAAATGCTAGTAGGTGATACCCTCTAGATGGCTACCTGCCCCCAGCTGTGTATCAACGTGCCCATTTACCCCACTCAGCGGGACACCCCTCTGTTTCAACCCATTCCAATTCTAGCTTTTTTGTCTCCTACATCTAGGCAGACGCCTCCCCCAGAGTTGACTCAACTGTTTTGACTTAAGTCTTGTGTTTCTTTTTAAAGCTTTCATCCATAAATTGTGTGGTATTTCCTCCATGTTCCCTGTGTTTAAAAACTGCCTGTGCAAATGCCTTCCTCCTCTGCTGAAGCTTCCCAGCTGGCCTGCATGAAGCCCAACATCTCTGACAAGGTTTGAGACCTCAGAACGTGTTCCCTCTGCCCTGTGGGACCCTGAGGGGAAGGACAGCAGAGTGTCCTCGGCATCATAGCTGACCAAGGAACACTGACCTGTAACCTCATTTCAGCCTCATAGCAAACTTGAGCAGTAGGTGAGCAGGATTTTTCATTCCTGGGTTCCAAGAGGGAAAAACTGGAGCTCAGAGATGGTACAAGACTGTCTGAGATCATGTGCGTGTGTGCTTAGTCACTTCAGTCGTGCCCAGCTCTTTGAGACACTATGGACTACACCCCACCAGGCTCCTCTGTCCATGGGATTCTTCAGGCAAAAATACTGGAGTGGGTAGCCATGCCTTCCTCCAGAGGATCTTCCTGACCCAGGGATTGAATCCACATCTCCTACATTACAGGAGGATTCTTTATGGCTTAGCCACTGAGAAAGTCCGTCTGATATCATACTTTTCATAAATCTTAGAGGCCAGGCTCAAACCCCAGTCTTCTGGCTTTAAACCCAAAGTTTTGTTCCCTAAATCTAAAATCACATATTTACTTAAATATTCATAGTTCACCCAGCCGGAGCCTGGTATGATACAGTTTATTCTGTGTCTCTGCCCCTGGGGTGCAGAGTTGCTGCAGTTAAAGACTGAGGGGATGTGCCAGCTGCTTTACCTCTATGGAGAAGATGCTGGGACCCTTTGGAAGGCGGAAAACCTCAACTAGCTCCAATCCAGCCCAGTCTCCTCAACAGCATCCAGTGTATTACGGACTCTCTGTACAGTTTCTGAGAACAGGGGTCAGATTTGCAGGTTCCTCCATTTGTTATTTCTTCTGTCAGCTCACAAGCATTGGACTGTCTGTATGCACTTGGCACTGGGGGACAGAATCCTAGCATATAAGGCCCCACGTTGCAGGTCTTGTCACCAAGGAGCTCAGCTCCCAGGATAGGGAAGCAGACACATAAACGGCTACCTGCCGTCCCTGTTCTAGAGACGGTGACATAAAGACAGGCAGGGCACAGAAGGGGCAAAAACAGGAGGAAGGAGATTGGTAAAGGCTTTATTTATTTTTTAAAAAAGTTTTGGCCACACTGCACAGCTTGCAGGATCCTAGTTCCCCGACCAGGGATTGAAGTCCTAACTACTAGACCGCCAGGGGATTCCTTAGTCAAGGCTTTGAACAAATGACACCTGAGCTTAGACTGGACCGATGGCAGCAGGACAGATGGAGTTGGCAGGCGGCGCACAGCTAAGGCTTGCCGGAGGGCATCAGATGCTGGGGGTGAGTGGAGGGGGCCAGGTGAGGCAAGGCAATTGGGCCACACCAGAGAGTTTATGCTTTATCCTAGGATCAGTGAGAAGCCTGGGCAGGACCAAAAATTGAGCACCAACAGTATTATTATTATTTCTAAACAGAAATACTTCTCGGAAGGCAGATCGGATGGGTTACAGCTGAGATGGGAGACCAACGAAGAGACACTGGTCAGATAGGTAAGAGAGGATGGTCTGAATGGAGCAGTAGATGTGGAAATGGGGAGGAGGGGGCTGGGTTTTGAGATTATGGGGAGGGCAGAACCAACAGTTCTTGGTCATTGAGCGTGGTGGTAAAGCATTGCTGAAGATAACCCTGCAATTTCTAGCTCCACTGATGGAGCCCATGTGGTGCCATGTAACACAATAAGGGCTTGGGGAAGGAATAAGTGGAGGGAAGTTATTGTGGCTTCCATGGTGAGCAAGCTGAGCACAAGGTCCCTGGTGGGCAGACAGGTAATGATGCTCAGGAGGCCCCAGGCGCTGGAGAGGTCAGGAGAGAAATCTGAAGTAGAGAAGGAGTTTTTGAGAGCCATTTGTATAGAGACAGAGCAAGGCCATAAGGACAAAATTGGCCACAGAGAACAGGTAGAGTGCTGAGAAGTGGGCCATGGGAAGAACACTGACAAGAGCAGCCTTGCAGGGGAAGGAGCAGAGAGGGGCCTGAAAAGAAGTGGGGGAAGATCGGTCTGAGAGGGAGCAATGGAAGTGCCCGAGGGACACTTTCTTTCTAGTGTTTAAAGCATTGCTTTTTGTTTTCAAGTCCTGGTTCAGGATTCAGTGGGGAAACCCGTGCATACTGCCCAGGGCTCTTGTGAGGAAGACGAGGTGCCCGTGGATCATGCTCAGCAGAGCTCTGACATGTGGGAAGCATCTATACACATTGTCTGCGATCGTTCCCACCAAAGCCTCAGGGGGACAGTTTTAAGAAGCCGGAAAAGGCCAAGGGTGTGAATGTTACCGAAAAACCGGGTGAGGCGGTTCCTGAAGCATCCTCATTTGGATTCAGCAATTTGATCATTTGCCACCCCCAGAATGGCTTTGGTGGGATGGTGGGTAGAGAGAGAGAGAACCAGAGAAAAGGCAATTTGGAAAGGACTGATTCAGACTTTTCTGTCCATCTCTCTGGCCCTGTGGCTGAGATGTGGGGGAATGCACAGGTCTGGATCAGCTAGCGTAGAATTTCCAGGTGCCACTTTTTGAGGAACCCACATGAAACCAGAATGTCTCCTGTGTTAAGACACGGCCGCCATCTGTGTGTCTTTCCCTCCTGAGATAAGGAGAGAATTGTCTCTTCTCCTCCAGGTTGCTATGGAGACAGGAATGAGTTTGTAAACAGTTTAAAGGTCTGTGTCAAATCTTGATTTTGTATTGGTTATGAGGGCAGGGACCATATTTTATATATCATCATACAGCCATGTTGCCTGTCACATTGCAATCTTAAATGCTAGCTTGGCTTTAATTAACACCCACAGGCTGATCACTCTTCAGTCTGTTCTCTCCCCACCAGTTCTCATTCCTGAGTTCAGATTAATATATCTAGCTGCCCACTGGACCTCTTCTCAGATCCCCTACAGATGTTACAGACTCCAAATGTGTAAAACCTAGATTCATCAGTGCAGCCTCCTTCCTCCATTAACCTCTCCCTCATCCCATGTCCCTCACCTCCATGAATCATACCTCCTTCCCCTCAGCTCCCAAGTCAAGAATTTGGGCTCATCCTTGCCTCTTCCTTCTCTCCTAGCCCCCCACCTCTGCACCTAGCTAATAACCAAAACCTATTGCTTCTCCCGACTAAGTCTCTCCCATTTCTGGCTCCCTTTAGCCATTCATTCTTTCATTCATTCCACTTCATCTCACTTGCTCAGTAAATGTATTGGCCTCTACTCCGTGTTAGCTACTTTTCTAGGCAACAGGAATCCACTGGGGCAGCAAACATGCTAAGTTTCTGATCTCAGAGAGCTTGTATCTAGGGACTTCCCTGGTAGTGTAGTGGTTAAGAATCTGCCTTCCAGTGCAGAGGATGTGGGTTCTATCCCTGGTCAGGGAACTAAGATCCCACACTCATCAGGGCAACTAAACCCACATGGCACAAAGAAGACCCAGCACAGCCAATATTAAAATATAGAAAGAGAGAGCTTGTATAATATCTAGACTGAGACCCAAATTGCAGCACCATGGTCTCCGACTCCTAACAGCCTCCTTGTTTCTCATCCATTCATCAACATTTATTTGCTGAGTTTGTGCTTGGTATCTGGGGGGACCTGAAGAACGCAGAGAAGGCCAGTGTGCCTGGGAAACAATGATCAAGGGAAACATGAGAGTGGATGGTGGAGGAGGAAAAGTGAGGGTCAGAACACCTAAGACCTGGTGTGTGGTGGGTAAAATGTACTCTTTCCTTCCCAGAGGAAAGGGGAACCACTGAAGAAAGGCCTTTAAGCAGGAGAGTGATGTGAGTCTATGTAGGTCAACTGTTTCTCCTCTGGCTTCATTATTAAAATGAGTATGGGGCCCCTCAGGTTACAGTCTAACCTCTGCATGTCAATGTTGCACAAGTCCCCAGGCACACAGCGGGGACGCTGAAGCAGTGCCACTGTCCAGACCTTGACTGTACCATCACTGGAAGTTGTTGACTACAAGCTGCTCTTTTTTAAAATATGTATTTATTTGGCTGATCGGGATCTTAGTTGTGGCTTGTGGGATCTAGTTCCCCCACCAGGGATTGAACCGAGTCCCCCTGCATTGGGAGCACAGAGTCTTAGCCACAGGACCACCAGGAAAGTCTCAAGCTGCTCTTGATATTACTAATCAGACGTACTGGTTGTTTAGTCACTAAGTCGTATTGAACTTTTGTGACCCCCATGGACTGTCTCCCACCAGGCTCCTCTGTTCATGGGATTTGTCAGGCAAGAATGCTATGGCCCACCCCATTTCCTTCACATCTCAACCTGTCAATGTACGTCACCTATGATCTCAGCTTGTTAGAGGTTCATACTTTCTAAATTGTTGTCAAGTCTCTCTTGGTGCTTCTCATGGCGGAGTGTGGTCATGTGTGGACAATTGAGCATCCTTCTGCTTATGAATGGAGGGTCAGCAGACAGCTTGACTGCCTTAAAGCAAGTCTTGGAGCTTTCTAGCAAGTGAATGTCTGGAACAGCCATTTTTCACCTCTTAGCCACAGAAGGTGGGGCAGGCATGGTGGAGACACACCCAGAAAGAATCCAGCATCTACAGAGTTTGATAGCAGATCGCAATGCTATTCCAGGCAATGAGTTGGCACCGCCAACTTCCGGCATAGAGGAAAGAGGGCACTATAACATATGCACAGGCCCCCAAATGAGGAGTCCCCCAAACAGAAGATAATTAGAAATTTCAGGAGGAGCTGCCTTCAAGGAAATACACCCATCAGCAGATAGTAGGACCCCCCCCCCCCAGCCCAGACCCCAGAATAGCAATATAGAAAGAATTGGTTCCTGGAGGGGAGGAATGGATAGAATAAGTGTTGAATAAGGAGATCTCATGGAGAAGGACATGGCAACCCACTCCAGTACTCTTGCCTGGAAAATTCCATGGACAGAGGAGCCTGGTAGGCTATAGTCCATGGGGGCACAAAGAGTCGGACGCGACTGAGCGACTTCACTTTCTTTCTATAGTTCCTTTTGGAGAAGGAAATGGCAACCCACTCCTGTGTTCCTGCCTGAAGAATCCCATGGACGGAGGGGCCTGGTGGGCTACAGTCTATGGCGTTGCGAAGAGTAGGACACGACTAAGCAACTAACACACACACACGGAGATCTCAAGGGCTTGAACTGTAGAAGTCTACTTCTCGGTCAACTTAAGCAATCTGAAAGTGGGCATTTGGTGTCCAACCTTCCAGGCAGGGACTCCGGAGTGCAGGCTCTTCTGATCTTGTGACCCTACCCCACCCCCACCTACTAACCCTCAGATGCTGGATCATCTGTAACCAGCTGACAGATGGGAAAAGAGGAAAAAGATGGGAGGAAGGTCTTCACAGGTCAGACTCCGAAGTGGCATTAACACGCCCACTTTTATTTTCTTGGACAGAATTCAGACACAGGCCATACCTGCCTGTGAAAAAGGCTGAGAAATGCAGCAGACCAGGGAGGAGAAAAAAACAAGGCTGGCGAACACATAGCATTCCTGCCACAGATAGATCCCATCCTGGGCCTGTTCTCCACCCAACAACCCCTACGTAGGAAACAGGCTGCCAGAACAGGGTGAGAAAGGGTAACTGAGGCCCCCCTAAAAGCCAAGGGCCTCCCTGGTGGCTCAGATGGTAAAGAATCTGTCTGGAATGCAGGAGATGTGAGTTCGATCCCTGAGTTGGGAAGATCCCATGGAGAAGGGGATGGCAACCCACTCCAGTACCCTTGCTTGGAGAATCCCATGGACAGAGGAGCCTGGCGGGCTACAATGTAGTCGATGGGGTTGAAAGAGTTGGACACAACTTAAGAGACTAATACTTACACTAAAAGTCAAAGCTTGTAGTCAGTTCAGGGATCAGAGAGAAAGTGGGTCTGGCCTCTACAATGATGGAGGGCTGACGTCTGATCAAGTTTTTGCACCTCTCTCCAGGAGACTGAGCCTACCACCCAAGCCCCAGCTGCTAGCTAGGTTTCTGCTCTAATTCACTGCCAGGAGCCTGTCTGCAGCTCCATGAGTCCACTAGTGCCATCCCCCTACATGTGATGCTTGTCTAGACTCAACTAGACAAGACTAATCTGCCCAACTAGACCCTCCCAGACTCCAGTGCTGCTTGAGTCAAGCCTCAGTTCTCCACGCCCCAGGGGACACTGTGAATCAACACCATTTGCTCTGCCTGGAGAAGCCAACCTTGTACCTTGAACACTTCGTCAAGTTCCTGCCTTTACTTGTCCCAGGTCCCTCTGGTCTGCACTGGTCTGTGTACTGAAGTCCCAGCCCGCCTTATACCTGTGCCCACCTGAGTTATGGCAAGCCCTGTGACATCTTGTATCCTCACCCTCCTCGAACAGGCCAGACTCCTTTCTGTGCATTTTAAAGACATTTGGGCTAGACTCCACCTCATCAAGGAAGTCCTCCAGGACCACCCATGATGATGTGTTCCGTGTCCTACCCCAGGTCCCCAAGCTTTCTCCACTGAAGTTGCCTGCCTAATTGCATGTCTACCCTCTAGATGTAAATGTTTTGGGAACAAAAACGTTTTCTGATTCAACAGTGTATTCTCAGAGGCCAGGAGAAAGCCTGTCTGTCACTCAACAGATATTTGCGGAATGTTTGTCGAATGAATGAATGCACTTCTGCCTGTGTTTCAGGTAGCAACCACCAGATGGCAATAGTGCTCTTTGGGTCATGAAGGTAGGTGGTCATGTTCTTTCTGCAAGAACACTGAAATCAACTGAGATTTGCTCCCATAATCCAAGTACTTGATTAATTTTCTATAAAATATATTGTTTGTTGAAAAACAACCACAAAACCGTTTCTCAAGCTAGACTTTCTAAGAAAGATATAACCAAAGAAAGGAAGAGGTACAGAGAAAGCACCATTGCGTGAGTCCCTTTCCACTCAAGTGAGTACCATTCTCCACTTGATCTAAGTGTGGGATGGTTTATTAAAGAGTATCCATCTGGACTCCTAAGTATTTCAACTTTCTGCAGCTGTACCACCCAGACACCTTTGTGGCTGCCTGTACCTGTTGCGGGTTCAGTGGCTCTAATTTGACTAGCTTATCTTATCAGGGTTTACCAGTAGACCAGTTTGGCTGGATCAGAGGGTTTGTGCAGAAGGCTAGGAGATAATGTGGGATCAGTCAGGAGTGGCTGGCAGGAAGAGGCCTCTGGATACCAGGATGAGCGTGAACTTTACCCCACAGGCAAGAGTTACTGGCAGAGATTCCTGTGTTGTGCACACATGTGCCTGCATGTGAGGGCGGGCATGCACATGTGTGTGCATGCATGAAAGGGCAGTGGAATGGGGAGGGAGGGACATGTATGAGATGGCGTTGAGAAGGATGGTGTAGTGGGCGGATTCAGGAGATGCTCCGTAGGTAGAACCCCTGGAGGATTCGATGACAGACTGGGAAGCAGAGAGAGTGAAGAGAGCCTGGGATGGAACCCTACCATGGAACTAAACCCTGACTTTGTACAACTTAGAAATAAGGCATGCCTTCCCCAGGACACTTCTGCCTGCTGGACAATTTGTCTTGTCTAGCAAGTTCCTGGGTGACCAGCTCCCCTTGACTCAGTTATTCCGTGCTGCCCCCTTCCACAGCACCCCTGTGGGACACACTCCAAGGTCCCCAGCTTGGATGAGCGACAGGGGTGGTGATTCTGGAGAGATGAGGAAGATAGAGGGAGAGCCATTTTTAAGCCCAGGAGCATCCCCGGGTGTCTATGTCACTAGAACAGTGATTTTCAAACAAGATGGAACGTCAGATACACGTGGGAGGGCTTTTAAAACACAGACTTCTGGGCACCCCCCACCCCTGCTTCAGTTTCTGATTCTGTAGGGCTGGGCCTGAGAATCTGCACGTCTATCAAATTCCCAGGTGACTCTGATGCTGCAGGTCTGGCCTGCCCTTAGAGAACAGAGCTTCCTTCTGGCCCCTGAAAGTGAAAGTCAATCAGTCACGTCCGACTCTTTGCCACCCCATGGACTGTATAGTCCATGGAATTCTCCAGGCCAGAATACTGAAGGGGGTAGCCTTTCCCTTCTCCAGGAGATCTTCTAACCCAGGGATAGAACCCAGGCCTCCTGCATTGCAGGCTGATTGTTTACCAGCTGAGCCACAAGGGAAGGGAAGCCCTTGTAGTATAAGCACTGCAGGAGATTTTTTTTTTTTAATGCTTAAATCAGAAAAGTGAAACTGAAAGTTTAGTAGCTCAGTCGTGTCCAACTCTTTGTGACCCCATGAACTGTAGCCTACCAGGCTCCTCTGTCCATGGGATTTTTCAGGCAAGAGTACTGGAGTGGGTTGCCATTTCCTTCTCCAAAGGATCTTCCCAACCCAGGGATCGAACCTGGGTCTTCCACATTGTAGGCAGACGATTTACCATCTGAGTCACCAGGGAAGTCCTACTCAAACCACCAGAATCTGATCTGGCTGAAAAGACTCTCCCAGAGGGATTTCCTCCACCTACACAGTGGCTTCGAAGAGAGCACCTCTGGGTGCTGAAGCTCTGAAGATGCTGTTGGGTTTGAGCGGCAGTGCATCAGCAATTCTTTGATTTCTGTTTATGAGTTTTCCCCTATTTTGTCTCTCATGCCCTTCTCTTTGCCTCAGGAAAGATCTCAGCTCCCCCTCTTTCCCTGACAGTTGTACTCAACTGGCCAGAATTCTCTAGTCCTCCCTAACGATCAACATGAACTATTTCGAACTAGGTTGTTTCACAATAGGCACTTGTCACTTTGCTTTTCTAGCTCTTGTTCCCAGAAATATCTATTCGGCATTTCCCCTAGGTGGATCCTGCCTGCTCTGGGCAGGCCAGCTCACCTGCTGAGCATGTGTGCACCCCTACCCCCCCACTCCAGTCACCACTTCCTGCCACAGCCCTGGTTTCACCCCACTCTTTGGATGACATCTGTCTTCTCTCCCAATAGGACTATCTGAGGTTCTGCAGGAGCTGAGACAAGATGTATGTCCTTTCTCTCAATATGGTGGCGGGAAGATGAAGGAACAGAAGGTGTGTGGGGAAGAGAAGTAAATATGGGTCTGAAATTCCACATAATTACATAATAGAGAGGTATTGCCAAGGTAAATTAATAAGAAAACAGTTGGATGATGTTTACCAACAAAATCAGCTGGGGTGTGTCAGTCGCTGCTTTTGCTTTGTTGAGTGAGCACGGATTAGCCGCATACACAGGGAAAGAGGCACCCTCTTCATGGAAGTGGCCACATTATTCTGTCTGCTTGGTCAGGCTACCTGGAAGCTAGGAAAATTGCCAGCGGAAGCCCGGGAGCTGCAAGATAATCTCTATGCCCATGGATTGCTTCACTGAACATCTTCCTGTCTGTCTATCTGTCTCTTTTTCGTGTCTGTCCTCCCATCTGTCCTGCTCCCTACGCCACTTCCACAGCCGTAGTACAGCAAGGCCAGGTGCTCATCTCAGACCAGCCAGGCTTAAGGTCTGCCTCAAATTCACATTCCCTTACATAAAACACTTGGATGGCAACGCTGAGATTCAAATCATGCTCACTGTCAGTATTATGCAAGCCCTCCTTCTCCCAACAAATTTTGTAAACTGACCAAGCCAGTTTGAATTTGAAACAGCACTTGGGCTCCAAGCTGAGGTCAGAGGAGCCAAGCATGGCATCGTCCTTTAGCAAACACTCTGGACCACCTGCGAGGTGAAGGACTCAGGGTCAGGGGCTGGGAGAGGAAGATGGATGAGAAACGTCCCAAGGACGGAGCTCGCCATGGGGTGACCCAGGACATCAGACCCCAGTCAAGACCACAGGAGATGGCGTCTACATGAGGACTTTGGGTCAGCCCTCTTTCAGTCACAAATCACCATCTTCGGGAAAGTCTGGAAAATCATAATCGTTGGAAAACCAAGCAGAGACTCCAGGCACCTCATCTAGCCTTCCACCTTCAGAGCATCCCTGGAAGCTAGTCTGCGGGGTCTCTGCTTGAATTCCCCCAGTTCTGGGGAGCTCAGTTCGTTAAAGCTGCCCTTCTCATGTTATATAGTTTCAGAACCTGCGTCTAATTCTCCACCTGTGCTCAGACTCCTAGGGCTTCCCTGGTGGCTCAGACAGTAAAGAATTTGCCTGCAATACAGGAGACCAGAGTTCAACCCCTAGGTTGGGAAGATCCCCTGGAGAAGGGAATGGCTACCCACTCCAGTATTCTTGCCTGGAGAACCCCATAGACCTGGTGGGCTACATACAGTCCATGGGGTCGAAAAGAGTCAGACATGACTAAAACAACTGAGCATGCAGTGACAACCACCCTCAGGTTTAGGCAGGGCCAGAGAGTGCCTGCTTGACCAAGCAGTTACGCTCCAGCTCGGTCAGGTTCAGTGAACTTTGACAAAGACAAGACTAGAACTCAGATTGCTCACTCTCTGACCCGACAGCACTTTCATCACGTGCTGCATCATGCTGAAAGTGGTCAGAGTCCAGCTTCCTGAATCTGACATGGACCCACCAGCCAACCTCCCCAGTGAGCCTGCGTGACAGTGTGAGGGCTGGAACCCTGGGCTCCAGGATTTCCTGGAAGAAGATTTCCACGAAGACCAAAGATCCCGTGTGCAGAATGTATAAACAAGTATTAAATGAATAAACAAATATTAAAAAGAAAGAATATTAATAATAATAAATAAATATTAAAAAGAAAGAAGCACCAACAGACAGGCAGTGAAGACTTCACTCCTGGAGAGTAGAGAGAGTGAGCATAGGACTTGGAAGCTCCCATTCTACCCTCCCCTCATGCATCCCAGCTACTTTGGAGACGGGGTTCCAAAGGTCATAACTCCAATTTACACCTGCTTTTGGCAGAAAAAAAGAAGTACATTCAATGTCTGTCATCATTGAGCCTAGTATTTGCTAACATTTAGCACGGTTATTCCCTGGGTCGGGAAGATGCCCCTGGAGAAGGAAATGGCAACTCACTCCAGTATTCTTGCCTGGAAAATCCCATGGACAGAGGAGCCTGGTAGGCTACAGTCTATGGGGTCAGAAAAGAGTCGGACATGACTTAGCAACTAAACAACACAGTTATAAAGAAGATCTGGAAAAATCCATAGAGTTTGAGTTCTAGGGTTCCTGACACCGGTAAGATGGCTTTGGCTTCAATTTACATAATTAGAGAGAAGTAGTTATGATGGGATTTGGGGACCCAATCCAGGGTCTGGGGACATAGTTCATAAGTCTGTAATGGGTGTTATTATTCAAAAGAAGAAGGATGCAAAATAGCTAAACATTTGGACAAACCTAAGGAACCCTGACATTCTTTTATCTCGAACACTTTTCCAGAAGCTATAAACAGCCCAGTGGGTAGTAAGTTTTCCTCAGCCCCTTCACTAGCAGTGTTTTTTCTGGGCAGCCAGTCCTGAGGTGGCATGGAATGACTTAACACTAGAGGTGAAAGATAAGATGCCTCCAAGGTGGGTGAAAGGACATCATTGGCCCAATGTTGGGAGATGTCTGAACATCACGTCCTGGCCTTCAATTTTTCATGGGAAGCTGGTCGAGTGCCACGTTATTTGCGCAGGAACATTGAGGATCTCCATTCTTTCCTCCAAGAAAGGAAACAGAAATGTGGAGAAATGTTATATTCTACCTCCGCTCCTCCTTTCCTGACCCTCCTACTCATTTTGAAACCCATCTCTAGGAAGAGTTCTATCTTTCTTGAGACCTAATCCACAAAATGCAAGACAGGGCAAAAGACATGTTTTGGCAAAGAGAAAGCAAGGGAAATTTTCTTCCTTACGTTTGTCTGGAGTTCTTAAAAAATCTAGCTGGGATATGTATTACTTTTGTAATGGAAAAGAAAAACTTCAGGGAAAACTTTTGATTTGGGCTGCACAAGTTCATGGGAGAAGGTGTTAGTTCCATCTGAGTCTCTCTGAGAAGTTCACCCCAACCATGTGGGGTCAATATCACCTCCCTGTGCTCATGCATTATTTGCTCAGTAGGAATTCAGCCTTGGCCACGAGTGTAGAACATTTCAACCTACTTTATCTTAGCTTTGGAAAGAGGTTCCATCTAACCTTTTATGGTGTAATGGAAAAAGAGAGCTCTTTTAACATTCCTATACACAGCAGCTTTTCAAGGATGATGATCAGAAATACACATAAGATACTGAACTTCCACCTGTGTGAGACTGTCCTACGGCAGGAATTCCAGTGTGCCAAGGCCAGTGCTTGAGAGCCTTGATTTGGGGGGCTAGAAGCCCTTGAGCGCCAGATTTATGACCGTTTCCGTGTCTCAACACCTGCTCCAGGCACATTCCTCTTAATTTATGAAACGCAATTTCTCTAAAGGGTACAGGCCTGGGAATGCAGGATTGAAATATTCCACCTGGCCAGACACTGCTGTATGGACTAATTTAAGGCTTTGCTCATTTTAAAGAGGATATTTCTCATCCATGATAAGGGAACTTTCCATGACTTGTGAAGTATTATAAAGCAGTCAATCCTGCTTGAAATGCTCAGAGAATATCCCTCACCAAAGGTCATTTGCTATTTCCATCTTCAGGGTTAACTACTCCTGAGGTTCTTGTCAGAGTGAAAAAATACTTTTCCTTTTTTCTTCCTTCCCTTATTTTTTTCTTCTAACAGTTAGTTCTTGAGTCTGCAGACCAAGTCTAGATCTTTCTCCTAGAAGTGAGTGCCATAGCATCCCTTTTCAAGAGCCTCAGTCATGCCAAGGAATCATTTCTAGTCCCGAATCATCTGGAACAGAGAGATTCAATCATCCAAAGATATCGATCTTTCTAAAGACAAGCAAAACAGCCCACCCATGCCATTCTGTCTGCTTCCAATGAACTCACTTGGCGGCCAGATGAACTGTGGACACAGCTCTTTTGACACATCCAGCTGGAAGAGGCACCACTGTCACCCACAACATACCTTTGCTCATGAACCTTAGACTCTTGGGAACTATCTGTTTAGCACAGAGGGGACCCATTATCCAAGGTGATAAAGAATGACTGTATGTTCAGAGTATATATAGATTTGTGCCCCTCATAGGTAAGATATAATATCCCCTATAAAAGGAGATATTGTTGTTCAGTCACTAAGTTGTGTCCAACTCTTTTTGACCCCATGAACTGCAGCATGCCAGGCTTCCCCATCCTTCACTATCTCCTGGAGTTTGCTCAAATTCACGTCCACGTGAATGCCATTTAACCATCTCATCCTCTGTCACCCCCTTCTCCTCCTGCCCTCAATCTTTCCCTGCCCTCAATCTTTTCCAACGAGTAGGCTCTTTGAATCAGGTGGCGAAAGTACTGGAGCTTCAGCATCAGCCCTTCCAATGAATAGTCAGGGTTGATAAAAGGCGATATCAAGAAACATCAATTGTTTGCTGCTGCTGCTGCTAAGTCGCTTCAGTCGTGTCCGACTCTGTGTGACCCCATAGACAGCAGCCCACCAGGCTCCCCCGTTCCTGGGATTCTCCAGGCAAGAACACCGGAGTGGGTTGCCATTTCCTTCTCCAATGCATGAAAGTGAAAAGTGAAAGTGAAGTCGCTCAGTCGTGTCCAACTCTTAGCGACCCCATGGACTGCAGCCTACCAGGCTCCTCCATCCATGGGAGTTTCCAGGCAAGAGTACTGGAGTAGGGTGCCATTGCCTTCTCCCATCAATTGTTTAGGCTGAATCAAATCAAAAAAGCAAGTTCTTTCAAATTCTGCTTACTTGAGTGAGTTAAAGCAGAGTAACCTCAGTCTTCTGATTTTGCTTTTCAGACATGTATGTGTGCATGTGTGTGTGTGTCTAGATAGAGCCATAAAGACACATAAACTTTTCTTTCAGCTGACAGTGAAATCGACATAGGTTTCAAAAACACCTAATTCCTAGGAGAAGTGGACCCAGACTAACTGGCGTAGTTTGGGTATGTGTGATAATGTTGGTTGTCACTCTGTTATGATTTGCTTTTAAATATTTATTTGTGAAATATAAATCTTGCTAAGATTGAAATCTGTGAGAGAGAAGTGACTCTTGCTTTTGCTGCTGCTTAATGGAACAGTTGAATCTTCTTGGAAAACAGAAAGATTCCTTGTATAAACACATCATCCTAGTGAAATATGAAATAACAATTCTAGAAAATGCACTCCTACCCCTTCATATCTACAGATATGTCACTCTAGATCATAGTCTATGTGGTTCACCAGCTACAAAAAATGTGAGTGACTCTGAAACTGCTGAGAAATTAGAGTCTATGTCATTAAAATGACAAGCATTCAGTTGAAAAACTGAAAAAACATCATCAGGACATTTCCAGATTCCTTTTCCATTGATCCATCCCCGTGGCTAATACAGGATTTGTTATGCAAAAATGCTCAGTCACTGTTCTGTCTTTCCGGTAGACTGGTCTGATTTCCTTTTTTTTTGAAATTTTATTTATTTATTTTGTGGCTGTGCTGGATCTTTGCGGCTGCAAGGGCTTTTCTCTAGCTGCGGCAAGTGGTGGCTACTGTAATTGCAGTGCTTGGGCTTCTCATTGCAGTGGCTTCTCTTGTTGCAGAGCACAGGCTCTAGGGTATGTGGGCTTCAGTAGTTGCGGCACATGGGTTCCATAGGTGTGGCTCCCAGGCTCTAGAGCATAGGCTCAAGAGTTGTGGCATATGGGCTTAATTGCTCCACAACTTGTGGGATCTTCCCCGATCAGGGATTGAACTCATGTTTTCTGCATTGGTAGGTAGATTTGTTACCATTGAGCCACCAGGGGAGCCCTGTGGTCTGTTTTTTTTTTTTTTTTTTTTTTTATCAGTCAGAATGATGCTTTAGAATGTTAATTTTCAGTCCATAAAAAAGACTAGGTCTGAGCTTCAAAGGCTGCAGGACATCAAATGTGTACAAGTGCTTTGAATGGCCACTTTCCCACGAGTGATGAATTTGCATCCTATAGTCATGAGCTGTGATAGGCATGGGAGCCCCATGTCTGGAGACTTGTTGGGAGAGTACATCCTTTCCTACCTCTAATGTATGTGGGTAAACTATTCTCACCTGTAAATATTCAAGTCTGCTTGGTCAGTTAATCCAATCAGCAAGCATTGTTTTCATTGAGAGCCAGAACACTGTACCATGGTGCAGCCGAAGGCCCTTCCTGTAGTGGATGGGAAGGGATATGGATGAGCAAAGGATGGTACCAACAGGGAAGGCATCGTCCATTCTTTGAACAATAGTTTACTGAGTGTCCACTTTGTACCAGGCATTGTACTAGGATTACAAAGGCACAGCCTCTGCCTTCAAGAAGCCCGTGGAATAGGAGGAGAGATAGGTGTATAAATAGACTCAATGTGGTAAGAACAATGGTTGAGACAAATTAGACTCAGGTTTCCCTCCCTAAGCAGCACTGACCCCTAAAAGAACACGTATTGACCGGATGTCAGTGGGGAGGAAGGAACTCTGGGGAAGGGGTCAGTGGTGCCCTGGAGCTGGTTCGAATCAGTTCACTAGGAATGATCATTAAATATTTAGGAATCTTGCAAGCTGGTTGTAAAACATGGTCATTATTAACAATTGAATTATATTCATTTACAATTAGATAATATGAAAAGCAAAGATAACAAATACTGAAAATGTATTACTTCCTAATTACTGCATTACATTTTACTATTATCTATGCCTCGAGGGTTTTTAGGGCTATTGTATTAATATGTGTGTGATGGAAATACTGTCTAATGGTGGCTACTCTTCCCAGCTCCACATTCACTCACATCAGGTTCGTCTGAAATTGGCTATGATGGCCATGTTTACACCAGAAAAGACACAAGGGCTACATATCAGGGATTATTTCCTCCCCAGAAGCTCATTTAACAGCGGGTGAGGACAAGACCACAGAAAATAAAGGTGGGCCCTCCAGGCTGTGCGGAGAGCTGGGGAGAGAACCCAGTGGGAGCAGGGCATAGGAGGCCAGACCCCGCATGAACTTGCAGCCGCCTTGAGGGGTTGGGGCCGGAGACTTCAAGGAGGTTTAGGAGGGGTGATCTTCCTCACAGAAGCGGGGAGCATCACCTGCCTGGAGAGTGGCCAAACTAGAGGTCAGGGACACCTGCTGGGCTAGATGGACTTGCTCACCTTGGGGGAGGCACAGTCTGTGAGCCCAGGGTACTGAATTTTTGGTGTCTGGTCCATGAGCACCGGGAGAGGCTATCCAGCAGACAACTGGCTGCTTAAAGGAAGCTGCAAAGGCAGCTGGGCTGGGGCCCTGGGCTGGACACCATCTGTGTAGGGAGAGTAGTGAAAACTTTAGGGCATGTGAGGCTGCCAAGGAGAGTGTCTCGAGTGGAAAGAACAGTGGGCGGAGGATGGAGCAAAGGGGAGAAGCAAGGTACTTCTTCAGAGACTTACATTCAGAGACTCACTTTTGAGAACGAAGCAAGAGAGAAGGTCAAGAAGAGGGTTTCAAGAAGAAGGGGAGAGAGAGAAAAGGAAGGAGGGAGAGACCTGGAGTGAATGTTAAGTCAAGACAGATCTTTCTTCACTCAGAACAAATGAAGAGGAAAATAAAAAAACACGTGACCTATGAAATAATCCTGTATCATGAATGAAGATAAACACGACACTCAAGAAATGTTAAAATTACATATTAAAAGAAAAAAACTACCACAGAAAACAGAAGTAAATTTAAGCTACATTTGTTAGAAGGCAAAATAAAAATTATAGGCTCCATGAAATAAACGGTAAAAAATGAGATGAATCAACATTGTGATATAAGGAAGCTGTCAGAATTAAGAAAATAATGAAAGAAAGCATTTAATGACAGTGGAATTTTGAAGGAATTTAGCATAAACTATGATTAGAACTGACACAAAATAAAATTCAAGCCATGAAAAGAAAGACTAGCTTGGGGCTTTATTTCACATAGAGAAAAGGGCAAACAGGTCAAAATTATCTGAAACCAGGTCTGGAAGTAGAAGATAAACAACAGAAATCTAGTTTTTTAATAATATTATAAGGATAATATATGATAATATAAGGCTATTAGAAAAGAAAATCTTTTTAAGTTGAAGCAAGACCTACAATCATGGATCAAAGCTCATTATGTGTCAGGCAAAATTAATAAGAAGAGTCCAAGATTAGACATACTCTATTGAAACTGTTGAATATTGAGGGGAAATTTAGCAATAATATGAAAGGACCAACACGAAGAAAACATCATTTAATTTAAAAATACATGAATGGAAAAATGTATTGGGTCCTTGATTAGAAGGAATTCCATATTACAGAGATATTAATTCCCCTCAAACTAACAAAGCTAACTAAAGTTAATGTGATCCTAAGTAAAATGCCAGTGGGATTATTTTCAAAATTTTCTAAAAAGTGCTTCTGAAATTAATTTGAAGTAATTAAAAACTGTGGAAAATTCTGAAAGAGATGGGAATACCAGACCACCTGACCTGCCTCTTGAGAAACCTGTATGAGGTCAGGAAGCAACAGTTAGAACTGGACATGGAACAACAGACTGGTTCCAAATAGGTAAAGGAGTACGTCAAGGCTGTATATTGTCACCCTGCTTATTTAACTTATATGCAGAGTACATCATGAGAAACGCTAGGCTGGATGAAGCACAAGCTGGAATCAAGATTGCCGGGAGAAATATCAATAACCTCAGATACGCAGATGACACCACCCTTATGGCAGAAAGGGAAGAAGACCTAAAGAGTCTCTTGATGAAAGTGAAAGAGGAGAGTGAAAAAGTTGGCTTAAAGCTCAACATTCAGAAAACTAAGATCATGGTATCTGGTCCCATCACTTCATGGCAAATAGATGGGGAAACAGTGGAAACGGTGGCTGACTTTATTTTTGGGGGCTCCAAAATCACTGCAGATGGTGATTGCAGTCATGAAATTAAAAGACACTTACTCCTTGGAAGGAAAGTTATGAACAACCTAGACAGCATATTAAAAAGCAGAGACATTACTTTGTCAACAAAGGTCCGTCTAGTCAAGGCTATGGTTTTTCCAGTGGTCATGAATGAATGTGAGAGTTTCTTTATAGAAACTGATATAAAGAAAGCTGAGTGCTGCAGAATTGATGCTTTTGAACTGTGGTGTTGGAGAAGACTCTTGAAAGCCCCTTGGACTGCAAGGAGATCCAACCAGTCCATCCTAAAGGAGATCAGTCCTGGGTGTTCATTGGAAGGACTGATGTTGAAGCTGAAACTCCAATACTTTGGCCACCTGATGCGAAGAGCTGACTCATTTGAAAAGACCCTGATGCTGGGAAAGATTGAGGACAGGAGGAGAAGGGGGCGACAGAGGATGAGATGGTTGGACGGCATCAACCGACTCAATGGACATGGGTTTGGGTGGACTCCGGGAGTTGGTGATGGACAGGGAGGCCTGGCGTGCTGCAGTCCATGGGGTCGCAGAGTCGGACACGACTGAGAGACTGAACTGAACTGAATTAAAAACACTTGATAGGAAGACGCTGAATACAGGGAAGAAATAAATGAGAGTGAGGAAATAGAGTCGGGTGTGGACTATTCCTGGGCTTCCCAGGTGGTGCTAGTGATAAAGTACTGGCCTGCTAACACAGGAGACTGAGAGACATGGGTTTGCTCCCTGAGGCAGGAAGATCCCCTGGAGGAGGGCATGGCTACCCACTCCAGTATTCTTGCCTGGAGAATTCCCTGGGCACAGAAGCCTGGCGGGCTATAGTCTATAGGATCACAAAGAGCTGGACATGACTGAAGCGACTTGGCACGCATGCATAGTCTATTCCTATGTCAGGTTTGTATAAAAAGAAGAAGAAAAGTGTGATTGAGTCATATGAGAGTTTTTTAAGGCGAAACAAAAAGTTAAACAGTCGATGGGAAAAGACTGAAAATTTAGGATAGTAAGAATGACCATGGGAGAATGTACCAGAGGAGACAAGGAGAGGTAGAAAAAGGCACAGACATCTCTAACTAGAAGAGAGGATGTTCCATCCACAAAGTCTGGAATTGTGAAGAAACATAAGTAAAAATTTAATGATAAGAATACATAATAATATACAAATTCATAATAATATAAACAGTGAAATAGTATTACAACAGCTAGTGTATTAAATTGATGCAAACCTAGTATGTTGAGCATTGTGCTGAAGCTGGGGAAATGATGGTCAACAAGACAGACATGGTCTAGACCCTCTTGGAACTTACAGAGTCCAGAGGGCAGACAGACAAAATGCAAATAAACAAAATAACTGCAAACTAGGATGAAACATTTGGAGGAAATGAACATGGCAATAAGAGTAATGGTGGAAAGGAGGAATGACAGTCCTTAGGGAGGCCCAAAAGGTCTTCCCTGAAGATGTGATATTGAAGCCAAGAGCCCAGAGGGGAGAGGGCACCTGCCGTTCAAGCAGAGAGAAGGGTGGTCCGAATGGGCAGTGGGCGGAGACCCTGAGTGAGGTGGGACAGCGCGGTGAGGCCAGTGTGATCAGGCAACGTGAGGTCTGGGGGAAGGAGGCAGGGAGGCAGTCATGCAGGACCTTGGAGGTGACAGCAGGGTTTTGAATTTTTATCTGAAGTGCAGTGAGAAGGCACAGGTGGGCTAGTACTGCCAGACTGGCACATTTATCTCCAGGCAAGAATACTGGAGTGAGTTGCTATTTCCTTTTCCAGGCAACCTTCCCCATCCAGGGATCAAACCCACATCTCCTGCATTGCAGGTGGACTCTTTACCGCTGAGCCACCAGGGAAGCCCACAGAACTTGGTGGTGGATAATCAAAAGAGAGGGAGGAGTACAGGATGATCTGCAAGTTTCTGGTGTGAAAACTTGCTCCCCACTAGAAGAGATGTGGTTGGAGAGTACCCAGAAATGAACAGATAAGACTTGATAATAAGTCAGGCAGGGCAGGATAAGGCTGGCTTCCAGGGCAATGCAGAGACCTTCCAGGCTCTGAGATTGGATCCGGATGAAAGCAATGTTGAGAAAGTTGTTCTAGGATGAGCGTGCCATGAGTAAAAAGAGTGGCGAGGCAGGCCAGTAAGTAAGGAAAATGAAAGCGAAAGTCACTCCGTCATGTCCCACTGTTTGTGACCCCGTATCCCCTGGAGAAGGAAATGGCAACCCACTCCAGTATTCTTAGCTGGAGAATCCCATGGACAGAGGAGCCAGGTGGGCTACAGTCCAAGAGTCAGACACAACTGAGCGACTAACACTTTCACTTTCCACTCTATACAGTCCATGGGATTCTCCAGGCCAGAAATACTGGAGTAGGTAGCCTCCCTCCTCCAGGGGATCTTCCCAACCCAGGAATCGAACCCAGGTCTCCCACATTGCAAGCAGATTCTTTACCAGCTGAGCTACCAGGGAAGTCCAAGAATACTGGAGTGGGTAGTCTATCCTTTCTTCAGGGGATCTTCCTGAGCCAGGAGTTGAACTGGGGTCTCCTGCATTGCATGCAGATTCTTTACCAGCTGAGCTACCAGGGAAGCCCACCAGGGCATAATTCAGGGCAGTGAGGATGTTGAGGAGGGACTGAGAAATTTGGAAGAAATAGTTGGCAGCCCATGGAGATAAAGAAAAGAGAATCAAAGGTGAGATGAAAGATGAATGATGCCTATGTTCCAGAAAAAGACAGGTGGAGAGATGAGGCAATTTCCGATAATGTTTTAAAATGATGACAGGGCTCCCAGACGGAAATGTCCATCAGCCAATAAATACAGTTAACGGCATCAGATCTGATGTCCAAACTGGTTGCCAGATGGACTGCATGCTAGGTAACTGAGGGTGATTGTCTCTCTCACATGTGGATTCACAATCTTCCAAAAATGTGAAGACACCAACATTCAATCTGCATTTGCTAGTTCAAACCATGCTCAACATAGCTAATCTCTGAAAATTCGAAAGTTTCCTTTAGGTGCTTACCATGCTTCGAGGGCACCATTAAGAATATGAGTTATGGTTGATTTGAAACTTTGAGATAGAAATAACATGGTTTGGGAAAATGTCCTCTTTGAACCTTGATGAAATGTACAAAGACACTGATCTCCACCTTAGAGGGCTCCTGTCCTCTCCCTTCTCAAAATTTATACATTCTTTTTCAGTGTTAGCACAACTGACTAACATTTTATTTTCTGTCTTTGCTTTCCCCACCTATCTCAGAAGCCATATGGCAGGCAGCTAATACTGTGGTTTGCAGAACAATATACCTGGCTGCCTCTGTTCACAGCACAGCAAAAACTTGCTCCACCCACTCAGTCTCCCCAGTCTCCCTGCTGGCAATCCCCTTCTCCCCTCCTAGCTTCCATGTCTTATCTTCCTTCCCTTAAATGCCTTTTTCTCTTCCTGCTTCAACAACTTCTTTCTTTCCCTCCTGCTCACTTGTCTTCTGTCTCAGTTCGCCTGCTCACCCAACTTCTCCCCTACAGAGCTCAGAGATTCAGAACAACACTTGTCTGAGCAATGACTGCCCTCCCTGACTTCTGTCTGTTAAAAAAAAAAAAAAAGAAAAATCCTTGTCATCCAAGCTTCATGACTGCCTGGATTCCAGATAAACTAAGATTTATTATGTGTATACAATGGCGACCCCCAGGCTATGCACCTTGAATGCGTATCACGAATCATTGAGGAGAAGAGTTGAAGCAAGCAGTGTCTTTGTTTTATCTGGAAAACATTATTTTTATAATTATTGATGAAGACAATAAACAGAATCAAATTAATACTTTGCATGGCCAGAACAGCAGTTGAGGTCAAAAGTCACTGAGAAGGCAGCGTGGCTCTCCTTAGGAAGCTTGAATATTGCGTCCACTGTGTCCTGTGTGAGTGGACTCGGGACAGCAGAGTGACCCACAGACCATCTGGGAACCATCATTTGCTGATCCTTGACTTAACGCTTCTCTCTTTTCCTCTCTTCACCCCAAAGCCAAAAAGCAAACAGGAAGGTAAAAGAGTTGGGAGATTTGTTTGGGATAGAAAAGGATGGTTGAGTAGAGGCAAAGCTTTCCTTTTCATCTCATAATGGATCGCTTTCCACCCAACCAGCTGAATCACTGCATAATTAGCTTTACTTGTTAAGACAAACCGAATACTAGGACTTTGGAATGGTCACTCCATCAATTCAGGCTTTTAAAAAACAAAACAAGATGATATTATGTAAGCATCAATGTGGGGCAAATGGCTAATACTGTGGCCAAAATCCTTGGCTGACCTCAGAGTAATCAATTCAGGCATAAATAACCTAGGGGTAGAAATTTCCTGGGTCAGTCACCTCTAACTATGTTCCTTCAAAGTTGAGAACAAGACTCTGAATTGGCCCTTTACTCACTAAACTGATATTCTGTGGCCCCAAATACTCATTTTGTTCCAGAGAGATATGGCTTTTCCTCAAAGCTTCTGTTAGGAATATAGACACAAACCAAGAAAGAACTGTTTTAAGTAACTGCCATATCTTGGTACGCCTTCTTTCCATTTATGTCTGACTCACTAATTACATGCTAATGGGATTTTTCACATTGAAATGTGTATTAAATGTTGAATCATTGCACTTCCCTGGCAATCTAGTGGTTACGATTCTCCACTCCAGTATTTTTGCCTGGGAAATTGCATGGACAGAACAACCTGGCAGGCTATAGTCCACAGAGGTCACAAAAGAGTTGGACACAACTTAGTGACTAAAGAGGAGAAGGCGATGGCACCCCACTCCAGTACTCTTGCCTGGAAAATCCCATGGACGGAGGAGCCTGGTAGGCTGCAGTCCATGGGGTCGCGAAGAGTCAGACACGACTGAGCAACTTCACTTTCACTTTTCACTTTCATGCATTGAAGGAGGAAATGGCAACCCACTCCAGTATTCTTGCCTGGAGAATCCCAGGGACGGGAGAGCCTGGTGGGCTGCTGTCTATGGGGTCGCACAGAGTCAGACACGACTGAAGTGACTTAGCAGCAGTAGCAGTGACTAAAGAACAACTACAAACCTTAGTATAGTACATTTGTACAATTGATAAGCCAATATTGATATATTATTGCCCAAAGACCACAGTTCACACTAGAGTTCACTCTTGGTGTTATATATTCTGTGGGCTTAACAAATGTGCAGTGACATGTATCCACCATTACAGGATCAGAGAGAATAGTTTCACTGCCCCCCAAATCCCCTGTGATTTTCTTTGTTATCCTGCCTTCCCCATGGGATCTCTGGAAACCAATGATCTTTTTAACGTCTCCACGGGCTTGCCTACTCAAGAATGTCATAGTCGGTATTACATAGCATGTGGCCTTTTCAGACTGGCTTCTTTCATTTGGCAATATGCATTTAAAGTTCTTGCACATCTTTCTGTGGTTTCATAGCTCATTTGTTTTCGTCACGGAATGATATTCCATTGTACAGATGTACCACAGTTTGTTTATTCATTCTTTTTGTCTATTATTATATACCTCCCATGTACTCTATATTCTACTTAATTCTAAGAAGGCTACCAAAAATTCTAAAATAGCTTTATTTTCAGGGTTAGTTCTAATTATGACATTAAAATATATGTTAGACAAAATAATATAAAAGTATATTTGAAAGCATTGAAGTATACGGTTTGCAGCAAAGAAAGGTGTGCTATGAGAGTAAAGTTCTCAAGGAAACATGAGTCTCTTGAAATTAGACATATTTTTTTTTTGCATATATGTGTCCAGGGTCCAAAGCATTCATCGGATTTTCAAAAGGATATGTTACACCTCCACCTAATAGTAAGAACCATCGCAGAGATGAGGAGGGTGCAAACAATCACTATGGCACAAACAGATAGAGAGGAACTAGTGACAGTGGTAGGGCTTGACCTGAAAACTGAAGGGTGATGGTAGGGTCTGGTTTGGTGGAGCAAGCAGCACATAGCAAGAGTAGAAGGGGGAAAGTCAGGTGGGGCTGTGAAATAGGGAGGAAGAATAGATCTGAACTGGGAAGGGATGAGAAGTAAGGTTGGCTAAGAAAGAGAAGTCCTTCAAGGCCCAGCAGTTACTTAATTTGAAATTATAAGCTGCAAAATGTCTTATTCATCCCAAATACAGTGCCCCATGCCAACTGTTAGTTTGCATTGCATGCACTACACACACACACACACATACACACTCATGAGTGATACCCAGAAGAATATAGCTTCCTGGTTCCCTTTGCCATGTCTGTGGGGAGAAATTCCCCTGTAGAGCTCTAGATTAGCAAGTCCATGTGAAACCATGAACCCTGACCTGGAAGGAAGGGTGGAGGTGAAAGGAGGGATGGTTCCCTTCTGTTAAGTCAGCTTCATCTCAGCTCTTGGCTCTGAAACACTTTGCTCATTTTCCACTCTATAGCATGGATGAGAAAATGCCCTGAAAACCAGAGAGCACTTTGTAAATGTTCCTGCTATTACGCTGCCCCAACTCACGTGAAATATGTTTCCTTTTCTTCTCTGCTTTTCTAAATCAAATCCATCCCTAAATGTCTGGCTCAAAATTTAAGCTTTTCTTGACTATTTCAGCAGACTGTGATCTTTCCATCCCCTAAAAGTCAATAGAATTTAGAATATGAATCTTTCATTTGGCCAGTATCACATACTGCCTGGATATTATTTGTTTGTTCATTTCTTCTGGGTTTCTCTTCTGCCTAGCACTACAAGATTGTGAGAGGTGTTCACTGATGGATGCCATCTGCTAAAACAATGTCTGGCACATAGTAGACATTCAATAAATACTTTTAAAATGTACCAGTGACAAATGGGATACCTGCAGAGATGTTTTACACTATTTTTCTTCCTCATGAAGTTTTATGCCATTCACCTGATAGATAACCATTAGATTGCATGTGTAGAGCTGGTGATCCTAGTTAGCCATGAATTTGGCAGGCTATAGACAAATAGCCCACATTACTCCTCTTGGTGTAGGTCAGATGATGTCACATCAAACACACATCACTCCTCTCTTCCATTACCATTTTGCCTTGTTTCCTACTAATGGTCTCTTATCTGAATTCATGCATGTGCACTAAGTCGCTTTAGTCATGTCCGACTCTATGACCCTATGGACTGTAGCCCGCCAGCCTCCTCTGTCCACGGGATTCTCCAGGCAAGAATACTGGAGTGGGTTGCCTTGCCCTCCTCCAGGGGAGCTACCTGACCCAGGGATTGAAACTGCATCTCTTATATCTCCTGACTTTGCAGGCAGGTTCTTTACCACTAGCACCACCTGGGAAGCTCCTGTCTGAACCTCAAATAATACCAAGTGGTGCTTATAACTTAAAAAGTGCATTTTTCAAGACATCTCTTTTGGAGGAAAAGAGTGAGAGTAATCCTTTCTCTCCTTCCTCATTCATCCTTCGCAGCAGACTTGACCTAGTAGACAAAGGCCTGGCTCAGAGCAAGCTCAGCTCCTACGACAGTCTGAGTAGACAAGATGCCTGACCCTTCTCACTGTTCCACATCCCAGCTAACCAACTTTGCTTCGTGGAATTCCTGAAGCATAACCACCTACATGACTATGAATGTTTTAATTTGAATACTGGAGTGAGTTGCGATGCCCTCCTCCAGGGGATCTTCCCAATCCAGGGATCAAACCTGTGTCTCTCGAGTCTTTTACATTGGCAGGTGGGTTCTTCACCACTAGTATGTCCTGGGAAGCCTAAAGTTTTCTAGCAAATTGACCTAAAAGACAGCATCTTCAACCTCTGGGAACTGCAGAGAGAATAAAGACAAGAGAGTGGGTGATAAAACAGGCCAGAAGACAACCACCAAACAGATCATGAGTCAGGCTGGTTGGCTCTTTGCCTCAGAGGGATTGCGTCTCCACCAAATCTTGCAGAGCCGGGGTCCAGGTCTCAGCCTTGTGGTTTTGATAAGTCTATTTTTGTTTGTTTTCATTTTACCCAAGAGTCATCAGGATCTGATGAGTTGATTCACTCTAACCAAACCACAGACTGGCTTTGTTTTTTCCCCCAAATCACAGCACCAGTGTATGAGAGCGAGGGACCTACAGTCCAAGTATTTAGTCCTATTCCCTTCTGCCTTATGGGCTTCCCAGATAGCTCAGTTGGTAAAGAATCCGCCTGCAATGAAGGAGACGCCGGTTCTATCCCTGGGTCAGGAAGATACCCTGGAGAAGGGATAGGCCACCCACTCCAGTATTCTTGGGCTTCCCTCGTGGCTCAGCTGGTAAAGAATCCACCTGCAATGCAGGAGACCTGGGTTCAATCCCTGGGTTGGGAAGATCCCCTGGAGAAGGGAAAGGCCACCCACTCCAGTATTCTGGCCTGGAGAATTCCATGGACTGTGTAGTCCATGGGGTCACAGAGAGTCGGACGTGATTGAGCAGCTTTCACTTTCACTTCTGATAGACACAAAACTGATAAATTGAGTTTCTAAAGGGGAAAAAGCTTGCCAGGCATGGAGGCAGAGTCTCCAGGGCACTTGCTGTGGGGAACAGCATAACCTGATACACACACAAGTCCTGCTTTGGAAAGTGCTTTCCCAGGGGATAGAATGTTATGGCAGGGAGACACAGAGACACACTCTTCCTCATCACTTTTTTCTAAATTTCATGAAAACTACCACCCGTTTACATGTCATCATAAAATGCGTCTTTGGGGGCTTACCTGGTGGTCTAGTGGTTGAGAATTTGCCTGCCAACGCAGGGGACACAGGTTCTATCCTGGGTCCAGAAAGATCCCACATGCCAAGGAGCAACTAAGCCTCCATGCCACAAGTACTGAGCCCAACTAGACCTCAACTGCTGAGTCCATGTGCCACAATGACTGAAATCTTCGAGCCTAGACCCTGTGCTCTGCAATAAGAAAGGCCACTGCAACTAGAAGCCCTGCAACAAAGAGAAGCCTTGGCTCACTGCAACTAGAGAAAGCGCATGTGCAGCAAAAAAGACCCAGCGCAGCCAAAAACAAACAAATAAATATTTTTTAGAAAAGAAAAAAAAAATGCATCTTTGTTTATATTTAGTATCTTTATCCCCCCTCACACTTGAAAGGGGCTTCCCTGGTGGCTCAGATGGTAAAAAATTTGTCTGCAATGTAGGAGACTGGGGTTCCATCCCTGGGTCGGGAAGATCCCCTGTAGGAGAGAATGGCAACTCACTCCAGTCTTCTTGTCTGGAGAATTCCAAGGACAGAGGAGCCTGGCAAGCCCCAGTCTATGGGCTGGCAAAGAGTCGGACATGTCTGAGCGACTAACACTTTCACTTTTATTTTCTCCTTTAAAATTGGAGTATAGGTGCCTTGCAATGTTACGTAAGTTTCTGCTATACAATGAAGTGAATCAGCTATATGTATACTTATATCCCATCTCTCTTGAGCCTCCCTCCCAACCCCAACCTCATCCCACCCATCTAGGTCACCACAGAGCACTGAGCTGAGCTCCCTGTGCTGTACAGCAGGTTGCCACGAGCTGTCTATTTTACACACGGTGGTGTGTATACGTCAATCCCAGTCTCCCGATTCATCCTTCCCTCCCTTCCCCCACTGTGTCCACATGTCCATTCTCGACTGCTGCATCTCTATTCCTGCCCTGCAAATAGGTTCATCTGTATCATTTTTCTAGTATCTTTAAATCATACTTAAAATTCTTTTAATTCCAAAGTATGCAATCATTGGCTCAGTGGTAAAGAATCTGCCTGCCAATGCAGGAGACACAAGAGACCCAGGTACCATCCCTGGGTTGAGGAAGATCTCCTGGAGGAGGAAATGGCATCCCACTCCAGTGTTCTTGCCTGGAGAATTCCATGGACAGAGGAGGCTGGCAGGCTACCATCCATGGGATCAAAAAGAGTCAGACAAAACCAAGAAACTGAGCATGCACACATGCATGCAATCATTTCGAGAAACAGGAAAAACAAAACAAAACTCCAAAGATGTGCAAAGGAAAAGTTAATCATCTTACATCTCCAGGCCTGACCCTTGTCATGGCAGAAGTGGAATGACTGGGGTAAGCAGCTTTCTGCACCTTTTGCCAGGATCACACAAAGACACGGCACAGTTAGGAGTTTTCAAATTCTTTTTACATATGTGGGCTGACATGAGGTACCTTACTCTGAAACTTACTTAATTCACCAATGAATATAATTCACATCCATTATTTTTAGCTACATCATGTCCCCTGCTTTGGGTAGATAATGCCCAAGGTCCTTCTTCAGATCAAAGTCTAGTCTTTGACCATGACAAGAACAATAAAGTAGTAAGCAATAAGGTTTCAAACACTCCCGTGCCTATATTGTTACATATTGATATTTTCACCTGTAGAAACTGGATTCCCCAAAGTGAATGCCTTTTTTAAAGAAATGGTAGTTTCTGTTTTTCATAAATTGCAGTGAATTTTGTTGACCATTTCTTAATGACACAAAGATAAGGACCTTATTTTTTAGCAGAAAAATCTGTCTCCTCATTACACAAAAAACTGATACAACCTATGGGGTGTGAATCCTCATTCACCATGGGAGAAAGTCCCTGATTTAAGCATTTTGCCCTTTTCATAGTGTCTGAGAATGTTTGAGCTGGCCTAGCCCAGTGGGCACTTAAATAAATATTCGTTGAGTGTTGAATACATGAAGGTCATCTTGTTCAAGTTTTTCATTTCACACATGGGGAAATTGAAGCTCCGAGGGTTAAGTGAGGCACAGCTAGGGTGAAAGGGAGGAAAAAGTCCAAGCAATCTAAGCTGCAAAGAGATTTAGGAGCTTGGAGTAGGGAGGAGAGGACTTTGGGGTGTGGCCATGAGTATGGGACACACACAAATGTCGAGAGAAGAAGACTTACAGAGTTTGTGCATTAAGAATACGATTCTTTTTTGATGTTTTCTTGAGTGGCAGCAGCCAGGGTTTAAATTTAACTTTCTTATTGTGATTATTTCTTGAAACTGACCTCTATTTCTTTGAACGTGACCTGGTGCAGAACCAGACCTTTGGTGGTTCGAGGACTGTGAGGTTTCCTATAATCTGCATTCCTTCTCCTGGACACTCCCACAGACCCATGTTTCCTAGTCCCCATGTGGTTAGATGAAGCCACAAGACTGAGTTACATCCCTTGGAGTGAGGACAGAAGAGAGGAACACCACGCCTAGGCCTCACCCATGGAAACCTCCCACTGGGAACCCCCGTTCTCTCTTGTTTCTCAGCTGCAAGCCAAGGACCCCAAGGTCCCACACACCAGTGGAGGAAGCCTGAGTCCCTGCATCACTGCTCAGAAGGCCACCCACTAAACACCGACTCTGGACTGCTATGAGAAGTCAGCTTCCATTGTGTTAGGCTGTTGTAGTTTTTGATCTGTTACATCAGCCGTGTTACATAACTGGGGCTGTGGCTTCCACTGTACCTATTAGGGTTTCTTTTTGTTTGTTTGATTTATGAATAAGCAGACATAAAATCCAGAACCTGTATCAATCAACAGTGCCATCATGATTACACCCACTAAGTCATACAAAGTTCATGTGGAGACCTAAACCTCCCACCTTAATTACCATGAGACTGAATACATAGGAGCAAGGGAGAAAATGGTCTGACATTAACATTTTTCCTTACTACCATGTAATTTAATTTAGTTTGATCCCAGTGCAAACTTGATTTCTTTCCTCCAGGAGTTTAAGGAATCATTTCTCTTTTCAAGCATTGTTTTCTTGCCAATCGCTCTTGCCTGATCACTCATGCGGTATAGGTTTCGTTGTCTTGACAGGAGAGGAGCTTTACCAAATAATTGTTTCAGTTTTTCTTGCTTTAAAGGTAGGATAAAAGGTGAATAGAAAACAGTTGTGGCAGAAAAAGAAAAGAGGATGAAAGGAAACTAGCAGGACTTGAGCTGTTCCTGGGCTTCCCAGGTTGCGGTTGTGGTAAAGAACCCACAAGATACAAGAGACGCAGGTTTGATCCCTGGGTCAGGTAGTTCTCCTGGAGGAGGGCATGGCAACCCACTCCAGCATTCTTGCCTGGAGAATCCCATGGACAGAGGAGGCTGGGGGGTTACAGTCCATAGGGTCTGTAAAATGTATAGACATTTTCTGTAACTTCTCCAATTATTACAAAACAGACCAAAAAGTGAACAGGTATATCTTGGGGTGAGGGTATGTGCTAAACCTGGTTGAAATGATACACCATCACACCAAGGATGTGATTCAGCAAATAGGCGGGTGACATGCATACAGAGCTAGGAGAGGGATTAAGTCTTCTTTTGGCTATAGTTTACAAAGTGGGATTGATCTGAACTCAAAACCTTATAGCTTTTGTTTCCAACTTCCCTTTCCATTTTTCACTCCCTACCAGCTTGGACTCTTGCTCGAAAATATTCAGGGCTTCTCCCTTGCTGATAGAAATATAGAGTTGAACATCCTTGCTTGGTACTAAAGGCCGTCCACAGTATAGGTCCAATCTAGCTGTCTACAAGTATTTTACATTCATTCTCACTGAACCTCTGTCCTCTGTTGAGCTGGGCAGTCTCCATTCAACGTGCGACTTTCATCCCTCCATTCCCAGCCCTGAGCCTTTCCTGCCTGCCTCCCCTCGTCCCTCCAGTCAGATTCTGTGATGCTCTGGGCACACTTCAGCATTCTAATGCCTCCCTGTTGGTCTATCTCCCCCTTCCCAAGGGCAGGTACACAGGATCGTATGCTTGACCTGATGCTCTGCTGACAGTCTGGAAATTCTCAATAATTTCTGGACGAGAGGCTCACATTTTCAACATGCACTGGGCTCCACGAATTATGTCGCCAGGCCTGTGGGTGGGAACTATTTATGTGGACAACTCCAACACACCGCTTTGTGCTTTTATTTAATTAAAAATAAAGACAAAGTTTTTAACACACCCAGAGCACTTCCTGTGTACAAAGCAATTTTACACACACCACTGCATCTAAGGGCTTTCCTGGTGGCTCAGCGGTAAAGGATCCCCCTGCCAATGCAGGAGACATGGGTTCAATCCCTGGGTCAGGAAGATCCTCTGGAGAAGGAAATGGCAACCCACTCCAGCATTCTTGCCTAGGGAATCCCATGGACAGAGGAGCCTGGCGGGCTACAGTCCACACAGGGTCGCAAAGAGTCAGATATGACTGAGCAACAACAAACCACATCTAAACCACCAGACAAACCCATGAAGTGAGGAGGCTGAATTTTAGCAGCAGCTGTGGGTCTCCAGGCATTTCTGAATCCATATGAAGCCTTTGAGCATTTCCCTTTTAGTCTGTGTTCACATCTTCCAGCACCTCTTGCTCTGTAATTGTTATAAAATCAAAGTTCAGAGTAGTGTATATTCACCACTCTGGCCTCTAGTATTCATTTCCTTTAGCTGGTGTAATCAAGCACCACACACTCAGTGGCTTAAACACCAGAAATGTATTGTCTCACAGTTCTTGAGGCACAGTCTGACATCAGTGTCTACAGGCCATGCTCCCTCTGAAACCTGGAGGGAGATCCACCCTCGCCTCTTCCAAGGATGCTCCGGCAGCCCTTGGCACTCCTTGGCTCGTGGGTGCATCCCTCCAACTTGCCATCTTCACAGGGCCTCCTTCCAGTGTCTCTGCCTTCACATGGCTGTCTTCTCATAAGAACATCAATTCTTTTGGAGTAGCACTCACACTGCTCCACCACCATCTCATCTTGATTTAACTAATTACATTTATAATGGCCCAACTTCCAAGTAAGGTCCCATTCTGAGGTGTTGAGGGCTAAGACTTCAACATGTCTTTTTTTTGGTGGGAGACACAATTTAACAGGTAATATTCCCCCCACCCCCACCCCATATGCTGCTAGTCATTAAGGTCTATAGATTCCAACTTTGGAATGTCTCTCTCTTTTTCTAAAAAAAAAAAAAAAAGAAGAAATTATTTGGCTGTGCTGGGTCTTAGTTGAGGTTTGTGGGATCTTTAGTTGCAGCCTGTGGAATCTAGCTCCCTGACCAGGGATCAAACCCAGGCCCCTGCATTGGGAGTGCAGAATCTTAGCCACTAGACTACCAGGGAAATCCCTGGAATGTCTCTTGAAGCCAGTCATTTCTGCTGTCACCACCACCATGGCCAGGTCTCACTCATCCTTTGCCTCCTAATCTTATGGCCTCTGATCTATTCCCACTTTGCAGTCAATAAGGACTTTTAAAAACCCTGATCTTGTCACCCTCTAACCTTCTGTTATCTCTTGATACATCCCAATGCTTTGATGAGGTTTATAAGGCCATGCATGACTTGGCCCACTGCCCCCTCCCATCTCCCTCCATTCCACCTTCCCCATCACCCTTCCTCTTGCCAGCCTCTTATTCATCCTCTATGCTCCAGGCAGACTGAATTCCCCCAGTTAAGGGCCATGAGCTCTCATTCCCCAGACCCCCACACTACCAGGAACTCTGCCCTGCTCTCTTCATCCTTCAGCGTTTGGCTTACATATCACTTCCCTGGGATGTTTGGGCAAAATTAGCCCTAAGGGGGGCATCCACAACCCTCTCTTTTTTGTTATCTATCAAAGAGACTGCAAGGAGATCCAACCAGTCCATCTTAAAGGAAATCAGTCCTGAATATGCATTGGAAGGACTGATGCTGAAGCTGAAAGTCCAATACTTTGGCCACCTGATGTGAAGAACCGACTCATTGGAAAAGAGCCTGATGCTGGGAAAGATTGAAGGCGGGAGGAGAAGGGGATGACAGAGGATGAGATGGTTGGATGGCATCACCGATGCAATGGATGTGTAGTAGGCTCCGGGAGTTGGTGATGGACAGGGAGGCCTGGAGTGCTGCAGTTCACGGAGTCGCAAACAGCTGGACACAACTGAGTGACTGAACTGAACTGAACTGAACCAAAGACAATCCTGAAATTGACAGCCATGTAATTTCTGTCCGGCTTCTTCCTTCAACCCCAAAAGGAAGGCAAAGGTTTAAGTCCATCCACACAACAAAATCCTGAGGTACTTGGGAGAAGAAAAATCTGAGGGTAAATTAAAAGGAGATTTAATTATTCTTGTCAAGCACTGTGAGTTTCAATCCACCTTAGTGTTGTTCCAGAAATGCAATATATATATATATATATATGCCTCAGAATTTCATGAGTTACTCTCCTACACATGGGCCCTTTGTCCATTAGAGCATTAATCACATTATACTGTTGTGTGTATACTCATCTCTCTCCCCACTAGACTGCAAATACCCAGTACAGGACCAGGTGCATGGTGGGTAAGCCCTCTAATGATTGACCGATGAATGAATAAGTGATGGAAAAGAAACGAAGTCACAGAGAGATGAAGAGATTTGCCCAAGGTTGGACCACAGGTAGGATGTAGAGGCAGGCATTGAACTTGGACTAGCCTAAAAGCCACATCCTTGGGCTTCCCTGATGGCTCGATGGTAAAGAATCTGCCTAAAATGCAGGAGATGCCAGTTCTTTCCCTGGGTTGGGAAGGTCCCCTGGTAGAGGGAATGGCAACCCACTCTAGTATTCTGGCCTGGAGAATCCCATGGACAGAGGAGCCTGGCGGGCTACAGTCCATGACGGGGTCACAGAATCAGACATGACTGAACACACACACACAAGGCCACGTCCTTAGCCAGAAGCGATGAGCTCTAGGAGCCCAACGCCTGGGTCTGCCTTGTCACAGTTGCATTGTCAGTATGGTCATCCTTCCGTTTCCATGGTAGGGGTGGGATTCAGGATCTCCCATGGATATGAAAGTCTGGGGAGCCTCAAGTGATAGATCGATAGTAGAGTCTCCTTAGAAATTACTAATTGAGGTTGGTCAAATCTGAGAATGAAGAACCCTGGATATGGAGGGCGACCATACATACTTGTTCAATGAGAGAGAAATAAAAAGAGGCTAATAAAAGAGAAAGGAAAGGAGAGAGAGACTGTAAAGATAAAGAAAGAGGATAGAAAATGGAGAAGGAGAGGAGGAAGGCAGGTCAGAGAGAAGACAAGAGAAGTCCATGCTTCCTACCTAGACTGAGTTAGTATCTCTGGCCTTTCTCACTCCCCTAGTATTTACGGTTCTCTAGGATGTGCCAGACACTGTTCTAGATTTCCACGACACATCAGCAAACAAAAGAGACAAAGACTCCAGACTTTGTGGAGCTTACATTTTAATAAGGAAAATCAGATGATTAAAAATGAACTTAAAAATAAGTAAATAATATGTTAGGAAATAATAAGTACTATGCAGAAAGATAGCAGAATAGAATAAGGGCAGGGATTCTTATCCTGGAGTTCTGTATCCATGAAGGGTTCATGGATAGAATTCAGGAGATTGTGAACTTACATGGGAAAAAGAAATGACTTCTTTATTTTCACGAACCTTGAATCTTCAAATCTGACTAACAGCTAACCACAGGAGAAACTGCAGAACCTGTGATATGTTACCAATGGAAGTCACAGGTATTGTTATATTGTATTGACAGTTGCTATGGGTATCTTGAATTATGTTTCATATTCATTAAATTTTCTAACTATTGGGTCTGCAGTTAGATTTTGTTATTTAATGTCTTTAATCAATAAATAAGCATATATTTGGTAAGTATCTCAATGTGATTAGATTTTTTTTGTAACCTTATGTATCTTTCTAAATGCATCTTAAAGCATTTCTCTAAGAAGCCTGTCCTTAGGCTCCACCAGACTGTCCAGGGAGTTCATGGAAGAAAAAAGGTTAAGAACGTGGGGGAAGGGAAACGGGGTGCAGCAGAGGACAACGGGGGTGAGTAGACAGGGTGGGCAGAGTCAGTCTCATGCCTAATGTCCTCTCGAGCCGATGTAGTCCATGATCTCCTGGGCTGTCCCCAGGCATGGCCTTGGCTTTGCTCAAAGTTCATACTCAGGTGACTCGTGATGTATTCTTGTTATTCACCTCTGTGCTTTCCTGAAGAAAGAACTCTGACCTCTCCCTGCCGCCCACCACCTTCCCCTCTCTGGTTATTTACAACAGGATATAACACCTGGGCTTTCCGGGTGGCGCTAGTGGTAAAGAACCTGCCTGAGAGGGTGTGGAGAAAAGGGAACCCTCTTACACCGTTGGTGGGATTGCAAACTAGTACAGCCACTATGGAGAACAGTGTGGAGATTCCTTAAAAAACTGGGAATAGAACTGCCATATGACCCAGCGATCCCACTGCTGGGCATACACACCGAGGAAACCAGAATTGAAAGAGACACGTGTACCCCAATGTTCATCACAGTACTGTTTACAATAGCCAGGACATGGAAGCAACCTAGATGTGCATCAGCAGACAAATGGATAAGGAAGCTCTGGTATATATACACAATGGAATATTACTCAGCCATTAAAAAGAACACATTTGAATCAGTTCTAATGAGGTGGATGAAACTGGAGCCCATTATAGGGAGTGAAGTGAGCCAGAAAGAAAAACATCAATACAGTATACAAACGCATATATATGGAATTTGCAAGAGGGTAACAATAACCCTCTATGTGAGACAGAAAAAGAGACACAGATGCATAGAACAGTCTTTTGGACTCTGTGGGAGAAGGTGAGGGTGGGACGGTCTGAGAAAATAGCACTGAAACATGTATATTATTATATGTGAAACAGAACACCAGTCCAGGTTCGATGCATGAGACAAGTGCTCAGGGCTGGTGCAATGGGATGACCCAGAGGGATGGGATGGGGAGGGAGGTGGGAGGGGAGTTCAGGATGGGGAACACATGTAAACCCATGGCTGATTCATATCAATGTATGGCAAAAACCACTACAATATTGTAAAGTAATTAGCCCCCAACTAAAATAAATAAATTAAGAAAAAAAAAGAACCTGCCTGCCAATGAAGGAGACATAAGAGATGCAGGTTCGATCTCTGGGTCAAGAAGATCCCCTGGAGGAGGACATGGCAAGCCACTCCAGTATCCTTGCCTAAGAAATCCCATGGACAGAGGAGCCTGTGGACTAAGGTTACAGTTCATGGGGTTACAAATAGTCGGACAAGACTGAAGTGACTTAGCACACATAACGTTCAGGAGTTTAGAATCAACAAAACAGGGTCGAAAGAACACAAGGAAATTCAAGAATATTAAAAAGAAATCTTACTTTTTGTTGTTCTGCCTTCTATTGAAACATCCAACTCAACCAGACAAATTAGTCAGGCAGTATATGTCTCCTCAAGAAAAGATAAGCAAATTGGCAATCTCTGAGTGTTGATGAAGTGTATCACCTATAGCAAATGGAATGTGAGCTGAAGATACTGCCATGTTTCAAAAGGAATTCTTTAAAAATTCAAATTTATCTCACATGTATAGTGAAAGTCCTCAGGCTTTTGTGACAAAAGATCCTTTTTTAAAAACAAAAAATTACACTTTGAGGCTGCTGAAGAGTTTTTAAAAATCTATAAATAGACTAAAAAATAAAACTATCTGGAAATCACAAAATTAAATTCTTCCTTATACAAATGAAGATGCTGTGAGCTATAAGTTGGGGGCCTCCCAGGTGGCTCAGCAGTAAAAAAGAAAAAAACTCCACCTGCAATGTAGGAGATGAGGGTTTGATCTCTGGGTAAGGAAGATCCCCCGAAGGAGGAAATGACAACCCACTCCAGTATTCTCACTCAGAAAATCCCATGAACAGAGGAGTCTGATGGGCTACAGTCCATAGGGTCACAAAAGAGTTGGACACAATTGAATGACTCAGCACACACACATGAGCTGTAAGTTATGAGAGCCCCAGCTGAAGGAGGCTTATGACCTCACTCCTCTGACTTAACAAGAAGCTTGGAAATTAGTGATTCATGTCCAAGATGTCAAGGCTCTGGGTTGACACCTAACACAGCCTCCTCTCACACCAGTGGCTGCCCCAGACCAGTGGCTGTTGAACTTCCCTTCTGTAACTGTGTTCCTTAGTGAGTGAATTTAAAATGCAGATTCCCAGGCACTACCCCAGAGATTGTCAGTAGGCTTGGGGTTCCCCCTGAGGAATCTGTATTTTTAGAAAACCCCTCTGGAGTTTTGAAGCAGGTGACCCAAGGACCTCACTTTGAGAAACACCTTGTATCACCTCTCCCTGTGTGATCCTAGGGATTAGTCACCCATTTATACTGATGACTCAAAATGCTATCGCCCAGCTCCCTACACCCACTTGGCAACTGAGCATCCCTATCTGAATATTTCATAGGAATCTTAAACTCAACAGTTCAAAATTGAACTCATTTTCTCCCCACACCTGGCATATATAGAATAAAGCCCAAATTCTTTGACTTGGCATCCAAGACCCTGCCTCTGTCTTCAGCCCCATCCCTGACCACTGCCTGGGCCTTTTTCTTCATGTTTAGCAACATTCTGACTTCTTGCAGATCCTGGACACACGTGTCTTTCTACATATTGTCCCCTGGGCAGAATTCATGCTGCTGGACTCAGACACCGATCTTCCCCCGCCTATAAACATACTCCTTGCTATTTGTCCCTCTGTGCTATCTTTTGACCACGTGCACCCTTTAATTGCTGTACTCACTATACTGTATTATACTCTTTACCTGGCAGTTTTGAACTTGAGCTCCTTGGTAGCGGGGAAGGGGGCTCTGTGCCTTATTCTTTTTTTACTCTCACCTCTTATATAGAGTCTAACACATAGTAAGCAATCACCAAACATTTGATGAACTGAATTTCTTGGTGAAAAAGAAAGGAAGGAAGAGAGAAACAAAGAAATGAAGAGAGAAAGAGAGAGAGAAAGGAAGAGAGAAGTTTGACCTGGAAAGTTGAAGGGAAATTCTAGAAGTGCTTTGTTAGGAAAAGGGAGGGGATTGATTCAAGTAGGATGAAGGGATTAACAGCGTCTAACTAACGTTTGTCTAGAGATCAACCAGGGGAGGGGTTGAAAAAAGGCACTCGATTTGGCATCCAGGAATTCACGGCAGAGTCGGCCCTGCCAGCCCTCTGCCATGGTCAGTCTCCCTCTGGGGGTTGCCACAGAGGGGCAGTCTTATTTTCATGCCAGTGGGAGGAGACTTCATGACACAATTTTTGCACAGCACTAAAATGCTCAATCCCACTGATTAACCACGGAGCTAGGTTTAGCTTGGCTTAACAGGACCCTAGGCTTTTTAAAAGAGCTCTCCTGTGTCCACCCTCTTTTCTACATCCACTCCTGAACTAGTGGCTTCTTTCTGTGCCCTGTGTTCTTAGTTTGTCCAAGTTCAGCCTGGACTGCATGTCAGGCAAACCAAGCTATTACCCATCTCCCCTCATCACAAACATTTCCCTGCGGGGCTGGATTGCTTCTTTTTCTCCTCAGATCTGCCCTAACCTACCATGCCTGAAAACCCCAATGCAAATACCCTGTCTTCTGCGCGTCTACATCATACCTTCTTTTACATTCATAGGCTGATTATGGTTTGGGGTGTTTTTTGTTTGTTATTAGTTTTCTTCTCTTTTCTGCTGAATGTTGTTCCCTCTCTCTGCCTTTCCTGAATCCCTGTTCAGGTGTCTGATCATTTTTCTTCTAGGAGCAGAAGTGGAAAATGAATGATGTTTCCTGATTCCTCTGATCTTGTAATTCCTCCAAGGCTGCCATTTCCACAATCAGATTCCCTTCACCCTGCCAAGCCTCGCTTTACCCTTTGCCCTTAAAGCCACAGCTCCTGTTTTTCCCGGTTTGAGTGCAGAGTCCAGCCTTTCACATCCTCTGTGGTATATTACCCTGCCTCTGAAGGTTTTGTTTCAGGAAAACATCAGTTCTGTGCAAAATGTCTCATTTAAGACAATCAAACATTTAAAGCAGAAATATGATGAATTTCTTTTTAAAAAAATTATTTTATTTTTGGCTGTGCTGGGTCTTCGTTGCCTGGGGCTTTTCTCTAGTTCCGGTGCTCAGGTTTCTCACTGCAGTGGCTTCTCTTGTTGTGGAGCACAGGCTCCAGGGCTCTGGCTTCAGCAGTTGCAGCACGTGGGTTCAGCAGTTGTGACTCCCGGGCTCTAGAGCAGAGACTCAATAGTTGTGGCACAGGGGCTTAGTTGCTCCTTGGCACTGGGATCTCCCCAGATCAGGTATCAGATCCATGGTCTCCTGCATTGGCAGGTGGATTCTTTACCACTGAGTCACCAGGGAAGCCCAGTAATGTCTTCAGAATAACTAAAGCAAATATAGGCTTGTATTGGGACTTGTTAAGAAACATAGTCATAAAAAAAGAGGAAAGGAGAGACGAAATCATGTGTGGAAGAGGTATAAAGATGCAGAGAAAAAGAAGATGAGACAGATACACCGCCAAAGAGGCAGAGGGAAACACACAAAGAACCAGAGGCCAAAAGAGAGGCGTGATCTGAAAAGAATATGGAAAAGTGAATCGCTTCCCTCCCACTCAGGGGCCACATCCTCAAAGACAAAGCCACAGGCTCCCACCCAGAAATAAGGACCAGGAAGGAAAACGGGAGTAACACAGCAAGTCTGAATGAGGGACAGCCGGCACGAGCATCGGACGGCGAACACCCTGAAAAGAAGAACAAGGTGTGCACACCTGAATACACACACCTCAAAGAGAAATGTCTCCATCTTGTGGCCTCGAGGATAGTGTGATGCTGTGCATTTTCACAACTACAGGCACAAACAAAGAAAAGACCTTTTGTCACTGGTTCTGTGAGCAAAATGAACTTGAAATGAGGTCCAAGCTTACTAACCCCTGAGAAAGATCGTGCCATTTTGTAGAAAGGCAAATGAAGAAAGAACTGTTGTAGAGGATTACTGCACCCTTTCCATTTCTCTTGCCTTTGCTTATGCTTCTCAAGTGTACCGAAGTTAAGTGGTCTTTCGGCAAACTAGAGTTCTCTGTAGTGTAAAATATTGGATTTGTTAAAGGAGCTAATATTTGTTAACTTCTTAGGTGGCTCAAATGGTAAAGAATTTGCCTGCAATGCAGGAGACTTGGGTTCGATCCTTGGGTTAGGAAGATCCCCTGGAGAAGGGAATGGTTATCCACTCCAGTATGCTTGCCTGGGAAATCCCCAGAGGAGCCTGGTAGGCTACAGTCCATGGAGTCGCAAAGAGTCAGACAGGACTGAGCAACTAATGCTAGAACACTGTTGAGGGGCTCATGTGTTTATTAAACAAGCAAAATACAATGCCTACTGTCTCTAAACCAATCATGCTAGCTCCTGGCCCTATCTCAGGTCTCACCCCAGAACTTGGGTCTTGCTCTGGGTCTGGAATGCTATCTAGTGCCCTCTCCTGGCATCTCCCTGACACTTCTGCCCTCTTCCCGTCTCCACCTATCAAACATTGCACATTCTTTTCAGCTGAATTAAGAACCCTACATTTGCCCCATAATTAGTCTCATGAAAGGCACTCATGTCACTCTTGTTGCTCAGTCCTTTGGACGCCCCCCCCCCCCATCGTGTGACCTCCGATTAGCACGGCTGACCTCACCTCCCTTTGCAGTGGTTTCTGCCCTGGGATGTCAAGGGACTGTGCATCAAGGTTGTCCTGATTCTTCCCTGCTCTCTCCTGCTCTTTCCTCTCTTTGTCTTTCAAATGCTGGTGCCCTGTAGGCCTCCGTCTCAGACTCTCTCCCTTCCAGATCTCATGCTGCCCCTCACTGGCATTTCACTGTGTGGTTTATATTCCACACTCACCTGATTGCAGTCACTGGAGAGAAGAGAAACAGATAAGTAGACTCAACCTGCCAGTTCATGAAAACATACCTGCTGCTGCTGCTAAGTCACTTCAGTCGTGTCCGACTCTGTGCGATCCCATAGACGGCAACCCACCAGGCTCTGCCATCCCTGGGATTCTCCAGGCAAGAACACTGGAGTGGGTTGCCATTTCCTTCTCCAGTGCATGAAAGGGAAAAGTGAACGTGAAGTCGCTCAGTCGTGTCCAACTCTTAGCGACACCATGGACTGTAGCCTACCAGGCTCCTCCATCCATGGGATTTCCCAGGCAAGAGTACTGGAGTGGGGTGCCATTGCCTTCTCCGAAAATATACCTAAATCCATTCAAAGAATATCTCCCCACCTATGCAATGCCAAGTATGCTGGCTCAGCTGACCGTCTTCTGCTGAAGTTGTGTATCACGTGGTTCAGCTTTGGTCACAGTGACTGAAGAGCAGGTAGGGGTGGGAGGGGGCCTTGTCTATTTGGCTCCATCTTCTTCTCCTTTTATGGGACTCCAGTTCCACCCTCATTTCCTCCCTCCTGTGGGAAGGAAGCTGCCCTCAAGATGTTTCTACTGGGCACAAGTGATCTTTCTTCACTTTAATTCACCTCCTAGGGGGTGTATATTAGTTTGCTTGGACTGCTACACTGCAGGCAGCTTTAACAATGGAAATTAATTTTCTCACAGTTCTGGAGGCTCAGAGATCAAAGCGTTGACAGGGTTGGTTTCTTCTAAGACCCCTCTCCTTGGCTTGCAGAGGGCCTCCTTTTCTGTGTCTTCAAGTGATCTTTCCTCTATATGTCTCTGTCCTAATTCCCTTTTCAGAAGGACCCCAGTTATACTGGATTAGGGTCCACCCACATGACCTTCCTTTAACTCAGTTACCTCTTTAAAGACCCCCCCATCTCCAAATATAGTCACCATCTGAGGCACTCGGTTGTTAGGATTTTAACATATGAATTTTGGGAGGACAGAGGAGGCATTCCAGAGAGTGAGACTGCCTAGAGTCACTCGTGGCTAGACAGCAGCTGGGACAAAGTTAGAAGCAACTACTAAACACGGATCAGTGCAAGCTCTGAGCCGAGGGACATGCAAACAAGTGTATCATGGACCTTGCCCCAGGATGCTGCCAATCCAGTTGTGGGGACAGGGTGCTGATACAGAAAAGAAGAGTCAGCCATCTAGACTGGAGTGTGCAGAGCACAACAGAGTGTGTGTAACAGGCAGGAACTGTGCTTCCTGGAAGAAGAAGAGATAAACATCAGCTGGATTGGTCACAGGGAGGTTTTCATGATACTAATAACCACCTTTTATGGAACTCTGCTATCTATCAGCCCTTTGTACACATTTTATCTCTAATCTAATCCCACCCCAGGGGCCGTGGGGAGGACTGTATACAAAATAAGTTACACCAAGTTCTTGGCATTGTGCTTGGTATAAGGGAGCATGCAATAAATGACAGCTAATTATTCATCGAACAAATATTTGTGCAGTACCTGCCATGTGTCGGGCAATGTGCTCATTGCTGGGGATAGAATGTCAGCCAAGATGGTCTCTGCCCCCGTTGAGCTTACGGTTTACGTGCATTATCCAGTATGGTAGCCACTAGCCATATGTTGGCTATTAAAATTAACTAAAATGAAAAATTCAGTTCTTCAGTCACACCAGCCACATTTCATGCACTCCGCAGCCACCAAGGGTTATATTTCCATTCCTGCAGAAAGTTCTATTAGGTAATACTGAAAAGGGATGAGAGATAAAACCTGTATGGTAAAGGTCATGATAGAGACTTATAGGTAGCATGGAGGAACATTATAATTATTACTATTTGTGTTATAATCAAGATGTGGAAACGGAAGCTCCGAGAGGATAAACTATTTGATCAACTTCACACAGCTACTAAGTGGAAAAGCTGGGATTGGAACCCAGGCCTGTCTTAATCTCATGCTCCCCCAGGGTGTTTTGTGGAGGAAATGAGTCAGGCACAGGTAGAGTCTGATTAAAGACAGAAGATGGAGAAGCCATCCTTGGTAGGGAAGTAGCAGCTTGGATAAAGGCACAGATGGGCAAGGCTGGCAGAGGACCAGGAGGAAACCAGTCTGGCTGGAGAGGCAGTGACTTGCTGAACTCAACTCATGTGCTTAGAAAGGTAAGTCAGAGCCTGCCTGCCTTGATTAAGAGCCAAGAAGCAAGGAAATTCAGCCCTGAGCACAGAGGTTGACTCTTTGAAGGATGTTAGCGGGAGCATGACATGGTCAGAGCTGTGTATTTTGAAGGCGGAAGTGCTTAGGGTAAACTGGGCTGTGACCTGTAGGTGACGGGGATAGAAGGAAGGGATGAATGATGGTGTGAAGCAAAAAACACAAGAGTGGGAACCAAGAGCTTAACCCCAAGATGGATGGATTGATTGATTGATTTTACTTTCTCCCTTTTTAAAAATTTTAATTTTATTGGAGTATAGTTAATTTACAATGTGTTAGTTTCAGGTGTACAGCAAAATAATTCAGTTATATATATATATATACACATATTCATTCTTTTTCAGATTCTTTTCTCATATAGGTTATCACAGATTATTGAGTAGAGTTCCCTGTGTTATACAGTACGTCCTTGTTGGTTATCTTATATATAGTTGTGTGTATATGTCCATTTCAAGCTCCTGACTTATCCCTCCCCTCCACTCCCCCACTACCTTTCCCCTTTGGTAACCATAAGTTTCTTTTCAATAGCTGTAAGTCTGTTTCTTTCTTTGTAAATAACTTCATCTATATCATTTAAAAAATTAGATTCCACATATGAGTGATATCATGTGATATTTGTCCTTCTCTCTCTGACTTACTTCACTTAGTATGATAATGTCTAGATCCATCCATGTTGCTGCAAATGGCATTATTTCATTCATTTTTATGGCTGAGTAATATTCCATTGTATATATGTACCATATCTTTATCCATTCTTCTGTTGAGGGACATTTAGGTTGATTCTGCATCTTCGCTATTATGAATAGTGCTTCAATGAACACTGTGGTGCATGTATTTTTTCCAATTATGGTTTTCTCTGGATATACACCCATGAGTGGGATTGCTGGATCATACAGTAGTTCTATTTTTTAGTTTTTAAAGGAATCTTCATACTGAACCCCAAGATTTAACACTGGACAATATGCTTCATTTCCCTGGGCCTCATCCTTTCAGTTCTAAAGGGGCATGGCTGGCCCAGATGATTTCTGAGAGCCCCTTCAGCAATGGTAGCCTAGGATTCTGTGAATCAGAATGACATTAGGCTCAGAGAAGCAGAGCAAAGTGTAGCATTGAATATGGGGGCAAGGAAGACAGCAGAGTCAAAGGTTATCTGTGGCAAAGGGGGAATGATGTGCTACTAACAAAACAAGGTGAGTGTATAGAGGGGCTTGTCTTTGGGGGTTTTTTTGGAGGGGGTTTGTCACAGGGCATGGAGACAGGGAAGGATAAGTAAGAGGTGGTAGGAAAATAATGGTTTGTTCATTATTTTACATCCCCCAAATACAGACTTTAAACATTTTTTTTTTTTGACCCATGACCCACAGCAGGAAATACAACTTGTATCCTGGTCCAGTACAGTTGTCCAGTATATATAACTGAAACAAAGAGTTTATGAAACAAATAATTACTCTTTCTAAGGGCAATGGCGACTAATACTTTCTATTCTAGTACATTTCATTATTTTAAAAAGTTGGTTGCCGTCCATTATGATCAATTACTGTGTCACGACCCACAGTTTTAAAAACACTGCCTAAGAGGAAGATCAAGTCTTCTTAAGTTGGGGGCGATGGCAGGCATCCCGTCAAAGACTAGCAATCCCAAGACTAGCTGCAGGAGTGAACTGGCGAGCCTCGGGGCTGGGGAGTCTGGAGCGCGTCTGAAGCTCTGTGCGGCAGGAGTGTTGAGGAAGGCAGAGGCCTGCGAACCAATCGGTGGCAACCACTCGTCTAGGTGATAGGGGTTAGGGGATAAACCCTCAAGACCTCGTAGACCTGAGGATGGGGACGGAAACCAGATTCCCGCAGGAATCCAGCGACCACCCGAAGGCTGCATTCCTTAAGCGTGCGCGGAATGGCTCCCGCATCTCTGACTTCATTTGGCTTTCCAAAGCTCCTCCACTCACTCAAGCGTCAGGGGACGACCGCGTGCGCCCACTCCTTCATTCATTCATTCATTCCAAACCCATCTCGGGGAGCGCCAACCAGGTGCGAGAAAAGGCGAGCCGCCGGCGGCCAAGGCTCCCCTTCCAGTCGGTTCCCCTCCCGCTCAGCTCGCGCGCACACAAAGTTCTAGCTGCCACCCCCGCGGACCAGCTCCCCCTTGCCAATCAGAACCGAAGCGCGTGCACCGCCGCTCGGCGGAGCAGTCTAACCTCCCTCGCTTCCCTGGATCCGCCCCCCCCCCCCCCCCCCTCCCCGCACCGGCCCGGCCGCTCCTGCCCTGCGCTCGGCCTTCCCCGCCTCGCATCCGTGCCATCGGCGCTCGATTGCGCGCGGACTCCGCGCTCCGGGCTCGCTAGTCGCTCGCGCTCGGCCGCCGCTCCCGCCCCCGCCCCCCGCCCCCCGCCCCTCCTCCCCCGGCTCCTCCCGCCCCTCCCCCGCCTCCCGTGCAACTTTTGCCGGAGCCCCCCCCCCCCCAACACACACAGCCATGCTGAGCTGAACCCCGGCCGGGGACTGGCCGCGCGCTGCCCGCCCCGGCTCCCGCCCCACCGCGGACCCGCTCGGGGGCCGCGGCCCGCTCGGCCCTCGGCCTCGGCCGCTGCGCCCGCCCGGCCGCCCCCCGGAGCCCCCGGGAGCCCCGCGCAGGGCCCGGGCCGCGGCGGCGGCGGCGGCGGCGGCGGCGCCCGGCCCCCTCCCCCGGCGCCGGCCAAGTGAGGCGGTGATGCGGGCGCTGGCGGCCCCGGCTGCGCCGAGAGCGGAGACACAGGCTCAAGATGGCAGATTCCGACTGAGGCTGGGGGGGCCGAGCTCGCGCGCCGCGATCCCTTCTCCGTTGCCATGAATCGCGGACACCCCGGCCCCGATGGCCCCCGTGTACGAAGGTAAGCGGCGCCGGCCCGCCGACTCCTCCGACCCCTGCCCGCCCGGCCGCCCGGCCCCCGGAGCTTTGTTCTGCCCGCGGCCCCGCGCCGGCAGCAGCACCCCCCCCCCCCGACCCGCAGCCCCCCCGCGCCCGGCCCCCGCGCCTCACCCCCGGGGCTCGAACCGGTCGCCCGCCCCCCCTCCCCGCCACCCCCTCCGTCGCCCGGCGATCGGCCGGGATCCGGAATCAAACAGATCTTATTTCCAGGGTGGAGAAGGAGGCGGGGGGTGGGGTGGGGGTGTGTGCGAGGGTGGGCTACTGGCCGAAGAAAAGAAATTGGGTGGGAGGGGGCGCCAGGAGAAAGACAGACCCGTGACGGTGCTTTTTATTTATTTGTAAGAAATAAAGGTGATGCGGTGTAGCTTTCCATCTCCACCCCCCCTAAAGAAAATTACCTTTAGGGTGATCTATTTCCACTCTTCGTCCTCCCAGCTCCCTTCCCGTTTCCCTCCACTCCTCCCCCCACCCCCCCAACACACACACACACACACACACACACACACACACACACACACACACACACACACGCTCCTTTATTATTCGCGAGCCTCCGATTTTGGGGGGCTGTCGGATCAGAATGTGAGGGGCTAGGTGATAAGAGGGGGGCAGAGAGGAAAAGTCCATTTCGGAGCCAGGCAGAACAATGAAATAGGCGAAAATCTCCCCGCATTAGCGTATGTATGGGAAAATGTAGTTTAGGTTTTCTAGTCGGGGAGGCTGCCAAGACGCTGGTCTCGGTCGGTCGGGGTAAACCTGCGCGGTGCGCCTTCACCTGGCGCTGGGTCCTTTTTCTCATCTGTCTTTAGGAAGAAAGACAGGAACGGAAGGCAAAAACACTCCGTTTCCCCTGCAGTCCCTCTCTCTTTCGTTTCTCTTCAGTCAGTTCTGTCAGTTTCCAGCCAGAAATCAAGCCGGAATCAACTAAGTTTTTACACTTAGATGTGTTTTTGTGTGTGTGTGTGTGTGTGTGTGTGCTTGTAGTAGGAGGGATTTTGAACCAAAGGGTGTCTGATTTTTTTTTTTTTTTTTCAGTCATTTTCCTCGTGAAAATGTCTTTCTCATGAAATCATTGAAGTAACAGCCTTTACATACTTTGAGCGTCAGTCCATCTGGCTTTCTTTCGGTTTTGTTCAGATATCCTGTGGATGAAATAGCGAATGAGAGGAGGGCAAGGGTTTGTGCGGAATGGAGAGGAGGGGCGAGGTTTTAATCCTCTGTAAATCCGGAGAACAGTGATGGCCAGTGAGACGGGGAACGCGTTAATAGTTTTATCTCTGTTATAAAGGCAGATTAAAAAAAAAAACTTATCTGAAAAGAAAATCTGTTATTAGTTCCAGAGCTCCAAATGAATTAGGTTTCTGGATGGAATAAAGTTACCAGTCAGGCCCTGGGTAACGAGGCTGTAAATAACCTATGGACTGTAAATATTTTTTTTCAGACTCTCTTAGAAACAAAGGGGCCTGTTTAGAAGGCAACAGAGAGATGTTATTCCAGGGGCTTTCCTCTTTGATTCTGAAGAACACAAGGTCCATTTAACCATTCAGCAAAACAAAACGAAATTTCTGATCACTCCACCACACAGAATGGAGCGAGCCCGGTGGCTCTGTGAACCTACTGGGAGCACCCAGTCCGGCATTCATTGTTTCTCTGAGTCTCTGGGAGGGGGCTACAGTCAATGCTCCCACTGTCTATGGAGTGTTAAAATGAAACAATTTTCTCTTTATTAAGTACCTCTTTGAGACTCCCTCTGCTGGACACTCCGGGTGAGCATTGGAGAAGGAACTTGGCATTGAATTCAGAACTATAGTAAAACAGGCTGCTTTCCCTTTCTCAAGGGGCTGGGTATGTGGGTTGGGATGTATTTTGTCAACTTTGTAGAAAGCCACACTGGGAACCGTGCCGTTCCCCTCCTGTTCTTTTCATTCTAAATCCATACGGAATGTAGGCCATCCCCCTGCCGAGAAGACTTGGCACTCCGGTTCTTCCTACAGTGCTCTTTTAGCACATGACACCAGATAAAGACCTGTGGGTGTGTAAGACGTTGTGGTTTAAGCATAATCTCAGATCTCAAAGGTCTCGCGCGCACGTTTTTTATTTGCAAGCCGGCCTTCTGTGTCCCAGCTGACCTACATGGTCACTTCTGCCACCCCTGGGCCCCTCAGTCTTGTGTGCGTGCTCTCTTGATCATGCCTGTGCATTGTGCCCTTTGATTCTGCGAGAGTTTCTTCGAATCTTTGTGATTCTTCTCTTCCTCCTCACCCCTTGTGAACCAGTCCAGCATCACCACCTGAGCTCGGGCCTGGGTCTTTTTTGAAAGCAACTGTTGGTCATGCTCCAAAGCAGACAGGTGACCCCTCTAATCAGGCATTGCATTGTGGAACCCACATTCACTTCCTGCGATGAGTGCCTCTAAGACTTAAGTGACCTCCTTTTTCCCTCCTTTGGCAACGCCCCCTGGATTTAGTGAATCTGATTTTTACCACATCCCAGTCGGAGCACATGGACTCCTTGTGTGTATCCCAGAGGAGCAGGGCTTTTCCTGTGGAATTCTTCAAGAGCAATTTCTGATAGTTTTCACCCTACTAAAAGATTGAACTCTGGATTCTTTTCAGGAGAAGGATAATGACAGGTGAGGCATTTCAGCCAGAATTCAGGGGTATGCTCATTTATTTAAATAGGGTACAATTGCCCCAAGCTAGGATTTGATGTAAAGGCCTGAGTGCGTTAGTGGAGAATGCTGTTCTGAACTGCCAGGTATTTAGAGAGAAGTGATCTGTTTGAAACAGGGTTATGTTTGATAATACAAATTAACGGGTAGGAAAGTGTGATCAGCCTCCCACAACCTGCTTTTAAGGATAGATTTCTAAATAGCATATTAGTTTTCAATGGCTTGGTGCTGATCAAGTTAAACTTCTTTAAAAAGGTTTATTTTCTTTAGAAGGTTAAACATTCTCCTTGCAGTTATGTTTACTCCATCAACTTGCTTAGCAAGGCTTTTTCCAACATGTAGTGCAGAGGCCAACCACAAAGGTTTCTAGTGCCACAGGTGCTAAATTAGAGGACCGTAAATTGTGTTCTACCCTCCCTGGGCTGTGCCTTGTCCACTAGTGTTGGCTCATACAGTCAGACTTCCCCAAACTGTAACATCGAAGTCTGTCATCAGATGGGCCTGAAGACACCTACCAAGAAATGGATTCTGAATCATCTTCCATTAAAAGAATTTGATGACACATGTTCAGAAATATCTTTTCCTGTGTTTATGTTTTATATTTTTAAAAATGAGTAAGTATAAATATTGTTTTCGTTCTTACCACATTTGAGAAGTGAATCAAGGCTCAATAATTAATTTTAATCCCTGATCCTGGACAGTGTGGTACAATATTCAAATCAGAGAAACCTGGGCTTTGACTCTAGCTGTATGGCTTTGGACATGTTACTTAACTTCTCTGAGCTTTTTTTTTTCTTCTTCTTTTCAAAGCCTTATTCGATTGTTCCAGGGCTCCATTAGAAACAGGTATATGTAAAGCGTCGGGCTGTAGTAAGTAGGCTTTTTCTCAGAACATCTTAAATCCCTCTATCTTTTGAGCTGCTTACAGGCATGATGACTCCAGGGAAAGAGTGAGCCACAAATAGTTTAGAAAACCAATAATAGCAACATTTCAATTATTAATCTCCTGCCATTCCTTTTCCAGTTTGGACACCAGCAACAATAAGCCCCCTATGGCCAGGGAAGAAAGAGCCTCTTTTGACCCTCTCTGTGACCTTTCCAGAGTCTCTATTCCCACTGAGCTTCCGCTGGTTTCAGGTAGAGGGTTTCCCTTCTCCCATGGCACATTCTCTGCCACTCTAAACATGAAGCAACAAACTATTCGAACTGAGTTTCAGGGGCTGCAGCTGTGCCTCTGGGAAAATATCTCAAAGTGGGAAAGATAATCTTTGCCCTTTATCAGGACCCATTGGTAACCCAGACGGCCAGCCAGGAAAGGGAGCACCCCGAGGTGGCTTACTTACCAAGGGCCTCCTCAGAGGGGAGACAGCCACCCGACCGCAAGCCAGGGACTAGATCCATGCATCTAACGTGATTTTCCTACAAAAAATGTTTTTGGTGCTTTCTGCAAGTTGCAGCTGCTCCTACGCTTCATATTCTATTTTTTGTTTCTTTATTTCTTCCTTCCTTCCTTCCTTCGAGACTGATCTTGAAGGAACCACCTTTGAGCGGAACAAAGTAGCGACGCTCAAAAGGGTGTGATACGTGAACATTTCTTATTGTTCTCCGAACATGTCATTTGCCAGTGCTTTCTGGTGGTCTTACGATGACAATTCAAGCTCTTCAGGTTGCTGTCAAAGGCGAGTTTCAGAATAATGCCAGCAGATGTTATATAACATCCAATGAAGCATGAACTTAAAAGGCCCCAAATCATAATAGTTCCATTTCGTGTGGCAGTATTGGATTGGGAGGGGTGAGGATTGGAGGCAGAGAAAGAAAATGGAAAACCTGGAATATAGTAAGGTTTTTATTTTTCCTCTAAAAGAAGCCACGATGCCTGAAGTTCACGGTAACAATTGTGGCTTAGTTTGTGGCATACCCTCTACCTACATTGACCCGCTTGTCCTCCTCACAGACCTACAAAGTAGCTACCTTCACCCTCACTTTATAGACAGGGCACATCTTTAGAACATCCATTGCACAGACATTTGTATGGGGTTCCTGTCCTTGAGTTCAGGGGGGATGGGAAGTGAAAATCAAAACGAAGCAAGAGCTGAACCGTGGTCTGGCCCAAGACAGAATGCCTTTATGTGTGTGCCTTTAAGAACTTGAACCAGTTCTTCATTCTTACATGCTCATGTTTCTCAAGGTATAAAAGGAAGACCCCCTCCCCCCCATTTCTTTATTTTCTCTTGAAAGATTTTCTTTCTTTGGAATCAAAAAAGTATTTCTGAATGCAGAAAATACCTATTACAAATCTCCTTAGGAATTGCCTTGGAAATTACCATCTCTAATTTGCAGAAGATTTCGTCGTCCTCTTTCACTGCTTACATTCTATACCTTTGTAAATGCACCACATTTCTGGTTTGCACATGCCGCTTGGAGACTTTCTGTTTCTGGCATTTGGCGTCCCCAGCTCTATTACCAGTGGACCTATTCATCTTATGTGGCTGTTGGAGAATGAATTCCTGACTTTGCTGCCTGGCTGAGATCCTTAATTCCAGGTAGCTTTGTGATACTTATTGGTGGGGATATAGATAGGGTGGTCACTCTGTAGATCTCTCAGGGAAGGAAGTTGTGGAAGAAGAAGACCGACTCTGCCTCACGGGAACATGGAGCTCAGAACAGGAGAGGACCTCGGGAGAAATGAGTTCACTCTCTTGCATTCAGGAAGGTGAATGGCCATGACTCGGAATTGTCTGTTCACCCACAAAATTTTTTTTCCAGGAAAAGGCCACCCTAGGAACTCCTTCAGTGACCAATTCCAGTATTCTGTTAATATGATCGTCAAGAAACTCTTGGGTCGGCCTGTGGTCTTGCCTTCTGTCGTTCAAACCTGTTCTCTTACTCAGTTCCTTTTTCTGAAACCTTTCACGTACTTTCAGGCAGGCAGTAACTGAGTTAATGTTGCTTTTTCCTCACAGAGCCTGTTTGGGGTCCTCTCCCTCTGAAAGCACCCATTTCTCCACAAAACCAGAAAAAATGGTGGTGATCAAAGCTGGACATAGTTCTGTAATAAGGGGTCCCCTTACTTCAGGGTTTTTGCCTCCTGGAGAGCCCCTGGAGGGCAAGAAGCAGGTCTGAGTCATCGTTGTGTCCCCTGTAGTAGCCATGCAGTCCCTAAACCTAGTAGGTGCTTCATAAATACTTGCTGAATTAACACTTCCCTTTAATATATCTAAGTAATAACTTACGTCACCCCAGTCCTGGACTGGTTAATTAGCTTGCTCTCCCCTCGGTTCTGAGTTTATTTTTCTTGTATGTACTTGTGTCTAAGTATCCCTCACCCCAACAAGGCCATCTTCTGCTTGACCCTTTGAATTTCACCCTTCTGTTTGTAGCTCTCTAGAACCTTACTTAACAGATCCTACACATAGAATGCAACTGACGTAAGTCATTAAAAAAAAAAAAAAGTTGAACTACTCTCGAAATAAGAGGAGAGAGGGCTCAGAAGAATCTTGACAATTTGGTGCAATATTGGTTCATTCAGGTTTAGAAAGGACACTTGTCAGATTCTTTAGAGATTCTGAGTCAGCCAAAGCCATACCTGTTTTTCCAGGTTCTCTACAACAAGTCAGTGAGGTGTTCATGACACTGGCTACAAGTCAGACTTGTAGCCCGTATCCCTCCATCTTTGGTCTAGGGCCAATGGAAAAGACAAAAGATGTGATGGGCAGCGTCATTCAATTTTCGATTTTCTGATGGGTGACTTTACCATTAGAAAGTAAGCTACTGAAATAATTGCCAATTTTTAAAAAAGCAGCAGGCTTTTAAAACTGCAAAATAATTGTGTGGTTTTCCAGCCACTTATTTCTAAACACAGCATTGAAGAGATTTGTAATGTTTTTGAAAGTGGTCTGTTTTAGCAATTCTTGCCTAACGTCTTTTGCTCTAGTAGGTTCTGATTAATTAAATGCCACTGGGTTTAAGCAGAATTAAGATTGATTGACTCTTGCATGTGCTAATGCTGTAAACTTCATAAAACCTTCATTGTCACAGAAAGAATGTGGTTTAATATGTGAGTGGACAAGGGATTTTCTCCCCAGGTTGTGCTGTCTGTCCTCAGTGAAAGATCGTTTTGGAACCTGCCATAACATTGGGTTATGGCACTTTGGATTTACGTAGTTACAGACTGCATCCTGATGCTGCAATAAGTTTTTTTCCCCCCTATATTTGTACCATTTTCCTCTATATCAGTATTACTCTTTGATTCAACCTATGGAGTTGAATATAAAGGGCTGATTTTCCAGGGACTTACATAATAAAAGTGATCCATCATGTCAGTTCTATAGAGAACTTCTAGTTTCATAGCATCAAAGAAGCAGATTTTAATGATACGTGTGTCTGGAGTCCTTTCAAAAGTCACATGGTAAAGCAATTGGGAAAACTCTGGTTTGTTGGTAGTTGTGGAATTTTTATTTTTTTTTTCCTCTAATGAAGAATTAATAGAGCTCTGACCCGAAAAAAGCAGTGTGTAAGTTCTTGAAATTTTGCAGAAATTGTAGAAAGGCAGCAAGTTGCACCCTCCAGAGTCCTGTGTCCACTACACACTAGAATCCAGGCTGATAGAAGGAGTTTCTGCAGGAAAGTGAATTTCAAGGAAATTTGTAATGGTAGGTGGGGCTGGTGGGAGCATACACGGCTGAAACAGGTACATTTTCAGCTCCAGCACACCTGTGATCACCATTACTCATTAATGAGTATGACCTGCACTGTCAGGAAGAGGTTAATCGATGATCGTTATGTTCTGTTAAGTGAGACTGGGAATGTCTCTAATGTGTTACAGAAATGTTTCCATTAGAAAATGGTTATAAATAAAGAAACTCTTTCATTTAATTGTTCCATGACTTATTCCCGCAAAAGGATTTAAGGCCTCTTAAAGGGTTAAGTTCCTGGAAGAGGGGAAATTAATTCATATAGATCAGTTCTGTGGCTCGACCTTATTTCCAAAGATGTCAGATAAGTGAGGTTGTCCTACCCGGAGTGACAGCGGAAGCCGTCAGATCACTTGTGCTGGCGTAACCAGGTGAACAAGCAGAGGGCCTAATGGAATTCATTTGTGAAGTCATTTTTGCTTGGCTAGAGTGGTAAGCACAAAATAGACCAGCAGACGAGATCGGTAAGTGTTTGGGATCAGTTGTCCAAAGGCTTTTTATAATGGGTGCTAATTTGAGAGGCATTTTATGGTGCAGAGAAGGGGACTAATATAATCGAAATGATTCTTGAACAAGGTAATTTTTCCCGGCCTGGGTATAAACAGAGGGAATGAGGCAGCCGGAGGGTAAGCCATGTGGTGCGGGGGAAGGTGTGTGCACGGTGGTATGGACCTGGGTTGCTGTCGGGGTCACACAGGAGAGCGAGGTGGAGCACCAAGCAGCATGCCTGACCCGAGGCTTCAGTGAATATTTATTCCTTTCCACGTTCCTCCCCAGCCCATATGGCGGTGATCTGGGACCAGGGAAGCTTGCTGGTGTTAGCAGTACCGTGATATTTACAGTCTGCCCACTATATCCACAGCTTGCACATCCATGGAGTCAACCAACCACGGATTGGACATATTTGGGAAAAAAAATTGCAGAAAGTTCCAAAAAGCAAAGCTTGAGTTTGTTGCGCTCCTGGCCACTATCTCCATAACATTTCCATTGTATTAGATGTTGTAAGTAATCTAGAGCTGATTTATAGCACACGAGCGGATGAATGTAATTTATGTGCAAATGCTACATATTTTTACATAAAGGACTGGTGCGTACAAGGAGTTTGGTATCCACAGGGCTCCTGGAACCAATACTCCTCAGATGCCATGGGGTGACTTTATTCTGTATTTCTAAAGAATCTCTTCTTTTTATAGGCTCTCTCACAGTCTACACTGGCATCACAGTATTTCAGGATCTTACTGGGTCACAGTATAACCCCAGGGAAGTCTTCGCACACTTGTATCCACATTAGACACTTGAGGAAACTGAGGCCAGAGCAGTGAGAAGAGGCTGCCTCGGCATCATCTCGGCAGAGTGAGGCGCCCCCTCACCGCGCTCCCCCGGCCGTGGGCACAGGAACTCCAGGACATCGGCCACTGAGTGAGGCTTCGCTGGGCTGCACAGCCCATGGGAGCTCCACGGGGATGGTTCCCACAGGGCTGTCAGAACCACGAACCTTCTCCCCAAATCCAGAGGGGAGGTCCCAGGCTCCAGTCCCCCTGGGTGCCCTGCCCCCCACAGTGCCTCCCTGAGCCCATCCCAGAGGGCTGTTTCCCACTGTCCCAGGAAAGCAAGGCCATGTGCCTTCAGCACCAGTGTGTAAAGTGCCTTCTGTCAGGAAGTCATTCCTTCTGTTTCCCTGAGCAAGTTCTCAGCTTGACACCTGGAGCTACTTATTAACAAAAACACACACACAAAAAATCACAGAAGAGAAACCAATACAATTGTGATAGGTTTCACAGAACCTCAGAGCACTTTTCAGTCATGAAGTGGCTTAAAAAAAAATAAATGTCGGGGATTCCCCTGAGGTCCAATGGTTAGGACTCTGCACTTTTGCTTCTGAGGGCCTGGGTCCGATCCCTGCTTAAGGAACTAAGATCCCTCAAGCTGCGCCACATGCAGAATAAAATTTTAAAAATTAATTGATTTTAAAAATTACTGATTCCCTAAGGTAGAGCTTCAAGTCATCCTTCCCCTTTAACCTGATCAAAACTTGACCCCTGTCCCTGTTGTCAGGCATGTCATTCTCACCCCAGACTGAATCCTGTTGGGGTGGCCTTCTGTCTTGTGCTGCTCCCCACCTCCCTTGGAGCTCTTCCATCCTGACGAGTAACCCTTTGTAGTATTTGAACACAGACTTTCACACAAAGGGTCGGCTTGACTTGACATTGGTGAATCCTGGGGAGATGGTGCAGGATGACCTGCAGCCCACCAGTTCCTGGGTTGTGTGTCCAGCCTACGACCACCTCCACCTCCCCTTGGACCTCGGGGTGCCTCCTGGGCACCTGCTTGGTCCCCTGCCTGGGGAAGGGACCTTCCCTGGGAAGGCCTGCAAGTAGGCACGAGGCCTTTTGGACAGGGGTTACCAGAGACCCAGAGCATGGTCTGGGAGAGTACCCGGGGAACCTGGGGACACCCCTGTCCTTGGGGAGGGGTGTGGCTGAGGCCTGCAAAGTATGGGGTTCAGGGCTGGAGCCCCGGCTGCCCTGTTGTGAGAGCCATGCTTATTGGGCAACAAAGGCAACTCGACGATGTTTCCTGTTTATACAAAGTCCTGGCTGCCGATTGTTTCACTGGATGCCCTGCTCCTTTCATTCCCTCCTCCACCTTGATCTTCTACTTAGGATTGCTCCATAAAGCAGGGTTGATGAAACTGCCCATTTCCTGTTCCTGGCTGCAGAAAGTCCGTTCCTCCCACAGTGAAACTCACCAGAGTGCATCCTGCAGCTCTTATGTCTTGTCCGTCTCTGCCACTGACACATGCAGCCGCTCCTCCTTCTGTCCTCCCCTTTGATGTCATCTCACCCCTTTGCTGCCACCTGCTTATTATTTTCCACTCACCTGCCCACAGCCGGCTGGGCTCCTCCCGTCCCCAACTCACCTGCCCGCAGCCAGCTGGGCTCCTCCCGTCCCCGACTCACCTGCCCACAGCCAGCTGGGCTCCTTCCCTCCCCAACTCTGTGTATCTTGGCCGTGTGTCCGCCTCGTTACACTCCTGCAGGTGTCAGGGTCCAAGAGCAGGACACTGGGCCTCTCTCTGGGGAGCATTTGTGTCGGGGAGCTGTTTGGGAGAAGTGCTCCTCCAGCTTTGGAACCTGTCAGTCACCTGGAGGGCCTGTTAAAACAGATCACCGGGCCCCACCCTCACAGTTTCTGTTTCAGCAGGTCTGGGGTGGGGCTCGGGAATTTGCATTTCTAATTGAGAACCCCAATTTTAGAGGAATGCACTCAGAATGAGAAATCAGTGTGTATTTAAAGTCAAATGGTAGTTGCTTTGATGGAGACTTGGCTTGGGCGGGTGGAAGTCAGAGAGACCTGACAGGGCTTTACTGCAGCTCTGATGCCCTTCCTAGCTGAGACAGCCTCCAGCCTCCAGCCTTCCTGCCTCAACTCCAGGAGGGATGAGGCTCCATCTTCTCCAGGACCCGTCTGTACATGCAGGGGCTACTTTCTCTTCTCTCCCCAGAGCCAGCCAATCTGTAGTTCATCCAGTTTAGTGCTGGGACCTCAGAATTGAATGGGCAGGTATGTCTCCCAGTAACAATATATTATTATTATTATTATTATTAATCGACATAAACAGCACTATGATTTTTCTCCATTTACAGAAGAGGAAATTGAGGCTTAGAGAGACTAACTAACCTGTCCAGGATCTCATAAGCCAGGGCGGGAGCCCTCCTGACACTGGAGTGTGTTCTTGGCTTGACCGGCCAGCCACCCAGTTCCACATGGGGCGGATGGGGGGCTGCAGCATACAGCAGGGAGATCCACACTTAACCCCAACAGGAAGGATCTGGGATCCTTCTTGGAGCAGGGGTGGCCACGGTGGGGGCTGATGGTGCTAGAGCATTGAAGTCACAAACACTTGTTCCCCAACACCCATCCCCTCTCTGCTGTCCCATTCGCCTCCTCTCCATCCATTAGGAGCAAGTGTGATGGTGAGTGTCAAGCTCTTAGTCTGGTAGCTCGCGTGGAGGAGGGTATAGTTCAGGGCAGCCAAGCCATGAGCCCATTTGAGCAGCTGAAACAGATATCTAAGGTTAATCTCACTGAGACCTCTAAGAAAAAAAGTTATGGAAAGATGATGACAGCTAATACTTACGGAGCCCTTGGAATTTCCAGTTCTGTTCGCAGGCTTCAGTTCTGTTAAATCATTGTCTCCTTGTAGTAATGCAGCAGGGTAGGTTTGTCCCCGCTATGTTATACTCCAGAGGTAATGGAAGGTTCAGCCGCTCCCAGGTGGCTGAGCTGAGGTTACCCCCCATCCCCGGCTCCTCCTGACCCTGCCCACTAGGCTCTAGCTGCAAAGCAGAAAGTCCTTCCAATCCCTTCCTTGATGAGAGAAATTTGTAAATATGTTGGTTCTGCCCTCGCATGTAAATTTTCTTTGTTTCAATCAGAACCTGAATAAATGTTTTAAAATTGGAAACACTGATTCCTTTTGGTCTTGAAAGAGAAGGTGGCAGGCGTAGAACAGTCAGGTCTGAAAGATAAGAGCAGTGGAAGGACCAGCTCTGCCATGTCTTAGGCCAAACCATAAAGCTTCAGATTTGGCATGAAACTTGACAGCCCCATCAGCGGGCAGAATAGGTGCTCCAGATTTAAGGCCCTGTTGTCCGTGAGCATTTAATAGATGACGAAGGAGTTTCCACGAAGCAGTCGGGAAAAGGAAACCTGATTTAGCAAATGGGGACGGGCCCATGTGATAGCAATTTGAAAAGTCTCAATGGATGTTATCACCTCACATCATTATACCAACATAGATTCTGTGTGATTAAAATGTTAAATTCAAAAAAAGTCTGTCGAGCACATTCAGGAAGCCAGGGATTGCTCTGGGTGCGAGGCGTGCAGCAGTGAGTGAGACAGATGCGTGCCCCTACCCTGAAGCAACCTGCGTGTTCGTGGGGAAAGGTACAATTTATCAATGGATTAAAAAAAAAGTCCATTTTTAAAGAAAGCTGGGAGGAAACAGAAGTAGTATTTATTAAACCTCCAGAGGGGTTGACATTTCTAAGTTTAGAATCTGTCAAAGAAATCGCAGAGGAAAATATTGGTAGTTTTGTTAGTGTAACATTCCCCAGACGTTCAAGTTGTTTCTGGTTCTTCTATCCTGAATCACTTCTCAGTGTCACTCAGGGTAACACTAAGGGGTGTCTGGGTTTTAGGATCGGTTCTTCAAAGAAGCGTTATTAGGTCCAGGGGTATGACCATTTATCTGGTTCTAGATACAGACCACACTTCCCTGGCGGCTCAGTGGTAAAGAATTTGCTTGCAGTGCAGGAGATGCAGGTTCGGTTCCTGGGTGGGGAATATCCCCCTGGAGGAGGAAGTGGCAACCCACTCCAGTATTCTTGCCTGGAAAAGCCCATGGACAGAGGAGCCTGGCAGGCTACAGTCCATGAGGTCACAAAGAGTGGAACACGATTTAGCAGCTAAACAACAACAACAAAGATACAGACCACCAAGTTAACCTAATTTCCTCCCCTAAGTGTTTTTATATTAAACAAATCAAACCACCTTGATAAAGATTTAAGTTCACCTGCCGGCTAATTCAGGAGGGCACAGAGTTCCTCCTGCTCTTGGGGACATAACCATCCCCAAGGGCATTCACACACCATCTCTGTGTATCAGTGACTCCCAAAGTTGTGTCTTTACCTTGACTTCTTTTTTGAGCTCCAAAGACACAAAGCCAACAATCTACACCACATCTCTATTTGGATGTCTCACAAGCATCTCAGACTTAACGTGTAAAAGAGAAAAATCTTGATCAACCACCTGAAGTGTGTACTTTGCCCAGAAATCTTTATTTCCATAAACAGCATCTCCTTCTACTCAGTAGTTCAGGTCAGAAACCGGAGAGTCATCCTCAACTTCATTTTACTTTATATTTAATCCATCACTGAATTGTATTGATTTTTGCCTCCCCAGTACAGCCATTCTTGTTTTTCACTGTGGTTACATTCTGTGAAGTCACTGCAGGTGCCACATTAGGGGACAATGAACCACTGCCCCTAGGATTGGCTTCCTGTGAGCCTCTGGTCATATTTTCATCAGCTGATCACTACAGAACCTTGTGTTTTACGTGTGTTTTTGTTTAATGACACCTTCTTTAATACATACTGTTGATTGATTAGCGTTGAACTTGCAGCCCACAACACTGTAACCCATGCTGGAATGAAGCTTACCTAACACATGTATTTTTCTGTAAGACACATCTCAGCCTGCTCACACTTAGAAACACTAGACACCCATTCATCATGACGCTTAGGGGTCTTTTAAAAATCCCGAACAAAAAATATCCCCAAATGTGAAAAACATGACAGTAAATAGACCGTGGAAAGTAAACTCACTTATAGTATTGATGTAAGAGTTGAAACAAGAAGTCGGAGATTGACCTCGTTTGACCTCAACTGGGAACACAGGCATCAGGCATCACGCAGCCCAGATTTTTCCTGGCAATGTGTGCGTGCCCGGGGTGACTGTGAAAGCACCTGCCAAGGATTGATTTTGAAGTTACAAATAAATATTAGCGAGATTATGGAATCTGCAAATAGCGACCATCAGTTTTATATAGTGAACTTTGTCTCTCTCCACTGCCACCCGCTAGTCCGTTGGTCAGCAGGCTTTCTCTAAAGGGCCACATAGCAGATATTTTAGGCCAGGTGGCTTCTGTCACAGCTACTTGGCTCTGCCCTGATAGTGAAAGCTGTTGTAGACCATACGTAAATGAGCAGGCAGGGTGGTGTTTCAATAAAGCTCTGTTTACACAAACCGACTTTGGGCTGAATTCTGCCTTCAGGCTATAGTTTGGACCCCTGTAGCCTCATCCAGCTTCCCAGGTGGCTCAGAGGGTAAAGAATCCGCCTGCATTACAGGAGACATGGGTTCCATCCCTGGGTCAGGAACATTCCCTGGAGGAGGGCACGGTGACCCACTCCACTATTCTTGCCTGGAGAATCCCATGGACAGAGGAGCCTGGCGGGCTACAGTCCTTGGCATCACAAAGAGTCAGACGCAACTGAAGCGACTGAGCACGTCTAACCCAGCTTCGCATCTTCTCTGCACTGCCTTCCCGACCTGTCCCCCACCCCCCACCCCCATTCATTCTTGAGCTTCCAACCAATCTCCACATTGATTTTAAGTGTAACTCAGATGTGACCACTGTCCCATTTGGGATGGCCAGTGGCTTCTCCTGACACTTGGAGTAAAATCCCAAATCCTGAGTCACATGGCTACCGCACAGCCCTTGTGGATTTCTGCAGCCTCACTTTAGGTCAGTCTTCACTTTGCCCCTGGGTGACCATCCTCTGCTCCTTCCTGCTTCAGCACCTTTGCTCACAGTCTGGCGTGGAAGGCTCACTCACCCTCTGCCTGGCCAGCTCCCGCTCACTCTGCAGTCACAACCAAAATGTCCCTTCCTCCTGTAAAGTACATGCCCTCTTTCTGATCTCAGGACACCCTGCTCTTTTTCTTCGTGGCACTTGGTGGGTTCAGGCATCCATGTGTTTGGATGTGTGTGTTTTCCCTCTGCCTGCCCCATCGGACCACACACTCGAGGAAGATAGAGCCTCAGCCATCGTTTCTGTCTTCTCTGCTTGAGTTGCCTTCCTTTCACACGCGTTGTAGACACTTTCCCAGACTTGTTAAAGCAGCACACATGACTGTACAGCATACTTTTGTTTGTACAGATGTTTGTATGAGGATCTTTCTTTGTATAGAAACCTGAAAAAGTCACCCTTCTAGAGCCTCTAGTGTATTTTCTCAATTTGAGAGTGATGATTAAAGAAAGTCATTCTGATAGCGAGTCTGTCAGTGGGTATGAAGGTGGGTCTTTATTGTCAGAGGGTGATTCTGCCATCAGGTACACCTAATCCAGGGCTTTCTCTGTGGGACTCGAGTGCTGTGTTCAGTCCTGCTGGTCTCTGAAAGATTTTTTTGAACTTTGCTGGTAATGTTTTCACATGAGGGAAGTGAAAGTGAAGTGTGCTTGACGAGGCATTTGTGGTACCCCTTTTGAACACTGACTTTAATTTCTTCTCTAAAAGCATCACCCCATCCCTCTCAGACCTTAAGTGGTATTAGTTTTTTTTCCTACAGCTTTGCTATAGTCTGGGGAAGAAATCTTTGATTTCTCAGAGAATCGTCTAAGCAGCACAGTTCCAAATTGAGGGGCATCCCAAGAACTCTGCCTGCTCTCGATGGACAGACCACTTAGCATATTTTAGGAAGATCGTACACCGTCTTAGATGGTCTTTCATAGATTAGCAGTGAAGAAATTTAAAACCTTATTTAAAGCCTTCATGAGATGTACTATAGAAACACCACTTATGCATCATAAAAACTTAGAAAAGAAAAAGGCAAGCAAAGGGCTTCCCTGGTGGTCCAATGGTTAAGACTCCACACTGCCAGTCAGGAGGTGTAGGTTCAAACCCTGCTCAGGGAACTAGGATCCCACATGCCATGTAGTGCGGCCAAGAGATTCAAAAAAGTAAAGAAAGGCAAGCAAACACACCCCCCCTTTCTCTTTCCTTTCTCCAGAGATTGCCGCTGTTATCCTTGTACATCTTTTTCTGTGCATATAGTACATATACTCTTTTCTTTTACACCAGAATGATATAGTAAAAGATCTGCTTTTGTAACTGGCTTTTTTTTCAATGAACAGTTTCCAACCTTTATTTCAGCACACTTTTTTCCCTTTAGTTCCTTGTCCATATTCATATCCATTTCCATTACTGATTCCCAAATGGCCTTTGAAGCCAGTTTATTGAAATCAGTATCTAATCAAGGACCACGCACTGCATCTGGTCGTAACTTTATTTTCATCTCCCCACCTGGCACACACTTTCTCTCTCTCTCTCTTTCTCTGAAGAAATGGACCAGTTGCCCATAGAAGCTGTCGCCTTCTAGATGAGCAGGGTTTCTTCCTTGGGTGGTGCTGAGCTTGATTCTTCATCTCCTGTATCCTGTATGTAGGGGCTCGATGAATTCAGGTTCATCATTTGGGACTAGAATATCCCAGCGTTGATTCTGGGCACCAGCTTCAGTGTCCAGGGACCCACTCTTAGTAATGCTCAGATTAACCTCTGGATGAGGCTTATGACAGCCTGGACCCTCCCCTCTCCAGTCCCGTTTTCCCCCGTGAGACCAAAAAGTGATCTGTGAGATGTAACTTTGGCATGTAGACCATTTACTGAGGGGTTTTAGCACCAAATGATAATTCTTGGCCTCCTGAACTCATACATTTCATTAAGTTTCGTAAAATGATATTTTCCTAATTCTTTCATATCCTATGTAGAGTGAAGCTTTTCCTCTTGCATTGGGGCCGTCTGGTTACCCTGAAATAATAGTTCCCACGGGGAAGAGAGGATCTTTGCTAATATTCAGCCTTTCATCGGGCTTCCCAAGTGGTGCTAGTGGTAAAAAAAAAAACACACCTGCAATGCAGGAGACATACAAGAGGGCCTGGCAACCCATTCCAATATTCCTGCTTGGAGAATCCTATGGACAGAGGAGCCTGGCGGGCTGTGGTCCATACGGTCGCAAAGATTCGGAAGCGACTGAAGTGACCGAGCACACACATGCAGGCACCCTTTAATCATTAGTTGTCAAAGTAAGGAGTTGCATAATAGCCATTTAAAATAGTGAGAAATGAGGTTTTTTCCTGCCTTTTTTAATCATGTAGTCACAGATTTTTATTGATTTGGCATGTTTTCATCATTAGTCTTCTTGTTACAGCTCTAGGCAGTGAGACCCCTTCAGCTAGCTCATGTGACCTCTTGACAGGACCTCTGCAATCTTGAAAAGCTTTCCTGCTAAATGGCACAAATGCCCCAGACTCATCTTGGACTTCACAGTGGTATTGGACAGTGGTGTTAGACACCACAGTTTGGACGTTAGGAGTGATTATTGCTACAGAGATGACTTTTTTCTAGAGAATTTCAGTGGACAGAACTGGAAAGTACATGTTAAAAATTAAGAGTTTAGATACATATTTAGTTTAGTTTTAATTACCCTGTGCTTTCACTTATTTTCCTCAATTTTATCATTGTAACTTCTTTCCCTTCTCTAAGAAAATCTTTATTCTAGAAAATTTTTATTTCTTCTTCTAAATATAAGAATTAAGTTTCAGAATACTAATATTTATATTATTACAAATGCTAAAACTGCAAAAGAAGGTTTAACACATCTTTGTAATTTTTGTCTTTTCTTTAGCATGCATCCAACTATGGATATACAGTTGACCCTTGAACAACACAGGGGTTGGGGCACCAACCCCCACCCCTACCTCCCTCAAAGTCAGAATTTTCTGTATAACTTTTGACTTCCTCAGAACTTACTACTGATAGCCTGCTGTTGACTGGAAGCCTTATCACCGACATAAACAGTGGATTAACTCACATTTTGTACGTTACGTGTGTGTGTTAGTCACTCAGTCGTTTCTGACTCCTTACGACCCCATGGACTGTAGCCCACCAGGCTCCTCTGCCCGTGGAATTCTCCAGGCAAGAATACCGGAGTGGGTTGCCATGCCCTCTTCATGTTACATGTATGTCTATATGTAGTTTATGCATTCATGACATAACCTAACTTTTTCTTGATTTTTTTGATATTTCTAGGGCTACCCAGTTCATCTGTAAGTTTTTTCAAATTGTTACAAATCTACAACAGCAAAAAAAATGTCAGTATGTTTACTGAAAAATAGCAGTGTGTAAGTGGACTCATGCCGGTCAAACCCATGTTGTTCCAGGGTCAATTGTGTAATTAAAACTGTGTTCTGAAATCTCTAAAAGTAAATTTTTCATCAAGGTGACTGTGTCTCAGTTTAGCATATAGTTAGGTTCGTAGCTTTCAGCTTTGAAATTTTAATTAAGAAATATTATAATTTAACTTTTTTGAGAGAGGTAATGCATTTTCATAACCAAAAGGTCAAAAGCATACCAATATTAAATGTAGATGACAGGTCTGTGGTAATTTAATAAGTTATTCTTTCTACATTTTTTTTGTTTGAAAATTAAAATAATTAAATTTAAACTCTATAGAAAGGATGAACTATATATGCACAATGAAGTTTTTACTTTGTTCTCTCAGGATAGCCATTTTTATTAGTGTCTTGCTTGACCCTTTGAGTCTTTTGTTTTGCAGATTCAAATTGTGTGAGTGTGTGTGTGTGTGTGTGCACTCTGATTCATTTATACAGAAGGTAACATATATATTGTTCTACATCTTAACTTTTCTGTTAAGAATATCTTTTGGAACTCTCCATATTAGTACGTAGAGATTATCCTCAGTCATTTTTATGGCCACAAAGTACCTTTTTTGTTGACGTATCAGGTTAATGGAATATTAACATAATCTTGAATTGTATCCAGTCCTCTGCTGTTAGCAAACCATGTGTAGTGCGTCACCTTATAAACATTGTCATTGCATACTCATGCAAGTGCATCTGTAGGACAGAATCCTGTAAGTGGGATTGTATGGTCAGAGGGTAAGTGCATCTGTAACTGTTAAAAGACATTGACAAATTCCTTCAGTTAGAATTTGTATCGTGTTTCACTAGAACAAGCCATATATGAATGTGCCTGATTCCCTAGAATGTTGTCCATAGACTCTTTTGTCACACTTTTAGATTTTTGCTGGTGGGTGAGAAATGGTATTTCGATGTAGTTTTAGTTTATATTTCTTTTATTATAAGTGAGGTTGACCATCTTTCCATTTGTTTAAATGCCATTTGGTATTTAGTTTTATGTAAACTGTTTTCCTACTGTTGTTGATCTTTTTCTCCTTTATTTCTAAGAGCTCTTTACATATTGTTTGTGATGTGAGTTGCAAATATTTTTTTGGTTGGTCATATACGTTTTGATTCACTCATGGTGGTGTCTTTTGCCCTTAAAAATCTTTTTAATTTTATGTAATCACTTTTACTTTTTTGTTTATAGCCTCTGCATTTTGAGTCAGAGTTAGACAGACATTACCTATTTCAGGTTTTCAGTTCCCTCTGGCACTTCTGTGATTGTGTTTTTCCATTTATATCTTTGTTCGTTTGGTGTTTATACAGGGTATGCTCTGAGATTTGGTGCCAACCTTATATTTTTCCAATATACAATTGTCAAAACACCATTTATTTAAAAGTTTATATTTTTTCCACAGTATCATAGTGTCTACTTTATCGTATATTTAATTCCTGTAGGCTCAGGGATCTGTTTCCAGACTCTGTATTTTTCGTTTGGTCTGTCTGTTGCTAATTATTGAGATATATATTGTCTTTTAATGTATGAAAGAACTAGTTTTCCCTCATTGCTCTTTTTCAGAGTTTTCCTGGCTGTTCCCCTTGTTTGTTTTTCCATATGAACTTTGGAATCAACATCTCCTGATTTTAGAAGAAATTTGTTGGTATTTCCATTGGGATCACATTAAATTTATGAATTGCTCAGAGGGAATTAACATCTTTACAAGACGTTGAGTCTTATCTGAGTTCATGTGTTCTTTCCAATGTGTTCTCTTTTTGTGTACTTTAGTAATGTTTAAAGTTTACTTAAGGCTTATGTAGTTTATATCTTAAGTTTATGCTTGTAAATAGTCTTTCATTGTATTCTAACTGGTTGTTGTTTGTATGTATGAAGACTGTTGATTTCCATATGTATTTTTAGCAGCTTTACTGAGCTGTAATTCACCATTTAAAGCATATAGTTCAGTGGTTGTTAAGATACACGCAGAATTGTGCAGTCATTACCCCTATCTAATTTTATAACGTTTCCCTCACCCCAAAAGAAACTCTATGACCCTTAGTAGTTATTCCCTGGTCCCATTCTCCCCTTATTCCCTGGAGACCACTGATCTACCTTCTGTTATACAATTTCATATAAATGAAGTCACACAACACATGATCTTTTTTGTACCTGGTTTCTTTCATTTAATGTAATGTTTTCAAGTTCTTCCATCTTGTAGCTCATGTCTTTTTTTTTTTTTAATCATAGCCATCCTTGTGGGTGTGAAGCGGTGTCTCATTGTGGCTTTGATTTGCGAATTGCTGTGTGTAGTTAGTTTCTTTTTGTCACCCACTCTGGTGAGACTTCATGAGAACAGGAGTGGGCTTTCAGTTCTAAACCCCCAATGCCTAAATAGTCCCCAGCAGCCTGGCAAATATTTGGTGTTACTAGATGCTTCTTGAATGAATGATTGGATCTATTATATGTCTAGACCACCTCTACTTTTAAAAATTACTGTGTGGTTTAGCACACATAAATTAATTATTTTACCCTAGGCAGAATATAATTAGAGGATGGATTTTTTTTTTTCTCTAGGAAAGAAAGTCATGTGTTATATCCAACAGCCCTGTAGAAACAATTTTGTGTGATATATGGTTTGTGATGGCTAATGCTACCTTCTCTTACACTACCATGAATGACTGAGAGTTGCTGAAACTTATGTCTAGGAGACTCATTATCTTTGCAGGAGGATGATTTTATGCCCTAGATTCTATTGTTGGAGACTTCTTCATAAGATACTAAGATAAACACGAGAAATTAGGTAAAGGTGTTCTGGTCCTGGGAAGGGAGTTTTGAATGAGATAGATCAGCTCAGGAATGTTTAAGAAGTTGTAGATTTACTAGGGGCTGTGTTCCAGAATTTCTTTTATAAAGTGGTTGTGTGGATACAGATCACATTTAACAATAAAAAAAAGTGGCACATTTAAGATCAAGGTCTCAAGCTAGCCTGAAAGAGCATCAGAAAGCACATGGCTGATGAGTGAGTGTGGGTGTGGGGTGCGGTGCATGGGAAACCTCTGTGCCTTCTGCTCAGTTTTGCTGTGAACCTAAAATTGCTGTTAAAAAAAAAATCAAAGTATAATAAAAATTTTGAAAAAATAGCATAACTTAAAAATTTATTTTATAGGAAAAGGGAAATAATTTAATGTCAGAAAAATAAGATTGAATACAAATTATTTCTCTTCAATTATCAGTGTATGAAGAAAGATACTTTATAAAAATAGGTAAGATTGTGTGTGTGTATGTGTGTGTGTTTACAGGAGACTTTTGATCATTTCCAAGGGTTTTGAGATTGACAATACTGGATTTTTATATTGCCTCAATTTTGTTCAAAAGATGTGATTTTCAACAAGGTTACCCTTATATTATTAGGCATATATGGGCTGAGGGTGGGAGAAAGAGACAGATTGATTAATTCACCAATTCCTTCATTTAGCTAGATTTCCTTAAAGCACCTGAGAAACGGGAACAGTAGGATAGATTATGGTCCTAAAGCATCTGAATCAGCTACAAGAAAACATTCGTCTGAAAGGCACTAATTGAGAATTGAACGGTGCGAGACAGAAGCAGTATCTGAGGGGCAGGTGGGTCAAAACAGTAGCTGTGGACCCACCTGGAACCAGTGATCTGAGGAGCCACAGGGGGCACATTTAATCAGACCCTCAGAAGGAACATTTTCATGCTGAACTATGTCTACACGTGGACAGCCCTGGGGATCAGAGACTCCTTTCCTACTGGAGATGCTGGAAATGAGCACCTTCTGGTGGGACCACTGGAGAAGTTGAGCTTGGTGACCTTCAGAATTCCTTCTGGGAGAGAAGGTACTAAGTCCTGGTGTGTCTGACGAGTGAGGGTCCAGCTCTGCTCGTGACCTTCACTCAGAGGTGCTGATACATCGGTTCTCTTCTCCACCAGCTCAGATGAAGCTTCAGCTTGGTGTTTCCTTGACCCCAAACTAGGTGACCGCAGAGAGTAGCCTCCCATTCACGCTCCTTCTGTCATTGTGAGAGACTTGGGTAAAGTCACTGAAGCTCTTCACATGGTTCTGAAATGAAAGGACAGGGCGCCCAGTGTGCCGTGTCCTCTCCCCAGCCCTGCGGTTCAGGCCTGACCCACAGCTTTCACCCACTTTCTAAGGTGTAGATGCGGGGATCACCTGGATACACTCCTGGACTGGAGCAGGGAGCCTGGCTCCCAGCGGTTCCCCTCTGCCCTCCATGCTGCTGAAAAGTCAGATTGAGCAGCCCAGCTGCTGCCCTCCTGCTCCTCGATTATTCAGTGCAACCTTTGGTCTAGGAAAGGTGCCAGTCTTCGCTTCCAAGAATCATATCTCCCTAAATGGGGCAATCTGCTTCAAATGCTTTCTCGCCTGGCGCCTTCCCCGTCCCACAATTGGCACAATTAAAGCAATAGTTTCACCTTTTTAACTGCATGTGTGTATGAGTGTGTGTGTTCTCGTGCCTGCCCATAAGCACCAGTACACCACATTTCCACCATCAGTGGTCATTTTAAGTGTGGAGTCATAGATTAAGATTTACTTTTGTGTTTCTCTTATTGTGCTCAACCTAAAAAATTTTTAAAGCAGTCTGGTTACTATGATGCATGAGGTTTTTTGCATGCATGCTGGACTGAGAGATACTTGTCTCTCTGCGTGGTCCCAATTTGGGATTTTTGCTCCATCACTCATAACACTGGCTATCTTTCTCCAGTCATCTCTCCCCTTTCTCTTCCTGCACTCAACCATTCTCTATCTGAGAGAGAGAGAGTTGGGGCTGGCCTCACTCAGCAGGACGTGGAGAAGCCTCCCATGGTTGCTCATCCTCTCTGATTTCAGTTCAGCTGATAAGCCAGCCCCTTCATCCGAGCTCCTTTGGGCTCTGGGTTTTCATTACCTGCCACTCGGCTTAAACCAGTGGCTTCTCTTCAGGGCGTGCCGGTGACAGCTTGCTGCCCCTCCTATGATCAGGCAGCCAGTTATTGCAAGCACTTTACTCTCAGCAGCCAACCTTTCAGCAGCAGTTGAGGCCCACTGGGTGTAGAGCCCTGCATTAAGTGGTTCAGCCAGAAGCAGAAGAGAAGACACCTAAAGATACTGAAGAACCTTGGGGCAGACGGCCACCCATGCTCTCCCAGCTTAGATGGACATGGAACTGGCGTTGACTTCCTGGTCACAAGGACAAACCTGTACTCACTTCTGCCTCGTCTGTCACCTGGCTCCCCTTGCGATTAAATCAGATGTGCAGACGTTCAGCCCTTAGCAGTGGCGTTGGACTGACATTGTAAGTTAAGGAATTTTTGACCTGACACGTAAAGCCCCTCACCTTTCAGCGGAGCAGATGCGGCCAGTACCCCAACGTGCTTCAGCAGAGTTTTATCGTTGTGTTTCGTTTCTGCTGTGAGGAAGTACCAACTAGTGAGAAGCAGGGTTTGCTTTACAGAAGATGACTTTGGAGAATCATTCCCTCCTAAGCAAAAGCCTAAAGGCATGAGGGGCTATTGGGTGTCATGGTCCTGACCCCAGGGAGTTAGCTTTGGGTGCCTTCAGGAAGATGTTTGGCTTCTCCGTGGTCCGGAAGGAAGATGGCTGTGGCTTAGTGCAGAAGGGAGAGGGTGAGTGAGTGTGGAAGTGAGACGGTCACCGGCAGGCACCAGGGGAGGGCAGGGAGGTCTGGCGGTGGGGTTCCTGGATGGCACAGGAGCCTGACTTTGTTTTGCTGTGCACAAGGCCATGTGACAGCGCAAAGAGCTCTGTGATGCGCCATCTCTCAGGCGTCTCCAGGACAACAGTACAGTGTCGTGGGGACCACAAGAGGCGCAAAGACTCAAGAGTGGGAGCGACTGACCCCTGAGGTCAGAGGATGGGGGCGGTGGAGAGGAAGGAGACAGCCCCTGCCTGGCCGAAAGGAAGACAGATCAGTGTGTGGGAAGGGGCGGAGGTGTGGGTGGAGTGGAGTGCATTAAAAATATTATGCTTGTTTCTGAGCATGCATGTCGGTGTGGAAAAGATAGAAAAGACAGCGTTGTCAATGACCTGAAGAGTGGTTCATTTAAACCTGGGGGGCAGTCCTCCCTGGTCCAGAGAAAGCCCCGAGTGTGCTGCCCGGTGGAGCACAAAGCTCCCCTGGCCTTCCGGATCCTTGTCCTCTGCATTCTTTCGTAGAAGGGCAAGAGCCCTTCACCTGTTAGTGGGCAGCAGGGTAGGGGGGGATTTGGTGCTTGTGTAGAGTTTCTGAAAGCACTGATCAGACGACCCTGGAGGCCTCCCGAGGTTCCAGGGAGAATCTGGAGGGCCGCGTTTGGAGCAGCATTCTCAGGAGGGGTGCGGTTCTTAGGGTGTCTGCCTCCTCCAGCTCTTCGTCATTTCTCACTTATCTCTGTGTCTTCTAACGGGTGCGTTTAGTGTCCGGCACTTAATGATGATAAAAATTATTGTATTGGCCCAGCAGAAAACTACATGTGTTCATCCGTCCGCCAGTCCATCCATCCATCTGTGGTTCCATCCATCCAGGTAAACACTCACCAAACAAGGAGCCTTCCTCATGGCCCTCAGCCGTTCCCCTCTGCCTTCTTATAGGTAGAACCGGGTACCCGCCCTGCCCAGATCAGTGACTCCCAGCTCAGAAGCCGTCAGCTTAGGCTCATCAGAATTGGGTTCTGAGTCCTGAGGGGAAGGTGGGAGGTGGTGATGGAAGGGAGGGAGGGTGATGTGTGAACCAAATCCAGGCTCTGCCAGAGGAGAAAGTGGAGATGGCTGTGAGGAAGGCAACTTAGAGTGTCTGCTGCAGCATGTTAGTTTTCTTAATGTTTTGTTCTGATTGTGTCTTTTTTTTTTTTAAACTAAAGCAGTTTCTAAATTTGGCTCTGTTTACTATGATAATTATTTCAATTGGGTTCTATTCAATTAATTATTTATACCTCATCTGGTTCTACAAATTATGATTGGCTTTATAGTATAAACATATAGACTGTAATAACCCATACAATACAAAATGGAATTTAAGAGCAGAACTGGGAAAAATGCAAATCGATATAGAAATTCAAAGCCAGGAGGAAAAAGGAATCTCAGATACGCCAACAGTGAGACCCCTGCGTTGGCTTCAGCTGGGCCTCACATCGTCTCTGAGCTTCACAGGATCAAAGAGCAGTGGTTACTTCAGTAATTCTTGCTGCCAGAGAAGGAAGACGTCCCACATCCTCAAGAGAAGCAAAGAGTTTTTTTTGTTCTTTGAAACTCAATTTTGCGTGTGGACTTTTATCTAGGAAGAACTAAGCGGTATCACGACCGGGGTGTTCAGCATCCCGACGGCAGACGAACAGCTGGGCTCTTATAGCTGTTTCTCACATCAGCCCTCATCGGAAGCGCCAGGCATAACATCAGAACGCAGCTCAGTCAGTGGAATTCTGGCCGCCTGCTGGTGTGGTGTGATGCGATGCCCAAAATACCCAGTGGAAATGCTGGTCTCTGTGTCCATCAGTCTTTACAGCCATCACTTCCTTTAACAAAGATATATGTGTGTGTGTGTGTGAATAGGTATGTGTGTATATGTGCAAAGTGAAGTGAAAGTCGCTCAGTCGTGTCCAACTCTTTGTAACCCCATGGACCATACAGTCCATAGAATTCTCTAGGCCGGGAAACTGGAGTGGGTAGCCGTTCCTTTCTCCGGGGGATCTTCCCAACCCAGGGATCGAACGTGGGTCTTCCACATTGCAGGCAGATTCTTTACCAACTGAGGCACCAGGGAAGCCCGTATATGTGTGTATACATACATATATATATGAGATGCTGTGTGTGTGTGTATACATACATGTATATATTATAGGGCTTCCCCAGTGGCTCAGCAGTAAAGAATCCACCTGCAGTGCAGGAGCCACAGGAGATGCAGGTTTGATCCCTGGGTCGGGAAGATCCCCTGGAGGAGGTCATGACAACTCACTCTAGTATTCTTGCCTGGAGAATCCCATGGACAGAGGAGCCTGGTGGGCTACAGTCCATAGGGTTACAAAGAGTTGGACATGACTGAAGCAACTTAGCACGCATGCACGTGTGTGTGTGTGTGTGTGTGTGTGTGTGTGTGAGAGAGAGAGAGAGAGGGAGGGAGCTCACACACAGATATATATACATATACGAAGAGATGGTTTGAGGTTGTATTCCATTGCCTACTGTATTGTATTCTAGTTCACTGAGGCTTTGGAAATCGACCTGGTAAAGTTGACATCTTCTGTAGAAATTAAGGACTCTATTTGAAACACTCACAGAGGAGAGTTCTATTTTTGTAAATAGGATAATTGGGTGGAAAACTGTGCTAATATCTGTCTTTATTTAACCACTCCCAAGGACGAAGCCTAACAGTTAAAACCATGAGGTTATAACCAAGAAACCACCATTCACCCAAGGACAGTATCATCTGTATACAGGCTAAATAGTTAAAAAGAGTGGGGACTTCAAAAGCCAGACCATCCAGTCCCATCCCATCATCTCAAGTGTGTGAATGGAGGGTGGGAATGAACAGGAAGACCAGGGTAGGACCTGCGGAGGAGGGATGAGTGGGCAGAGATGCCACCCCTAATTGCCAGGAATGTTCTGTGGCGAGTAAGAGTTTATTGGGGAGGAAGGGTTGAGGAGGGGCTTCCCAGGTGGCCCTAGTGATAAAGAACCCACCTGCCAATGCAGGAGACCTAAGAGATGAGGGTTCAATCCCTGGGTCGGGAAGATCCCATGGAGGAGGGCATGGCAACCCACTCCAGTATTCTTACCTGGACAATCCCATGGACAGAGGAGCCTAGTGGGCTACAGTCCATGGGGTCGCAAAGAGTCAGACACGACTGAAGTGACTTAGCACGCTCTCACAGGGTTTGGGGAAGTGTCAAATGAGGCAGTGATTGTGTCCTGACAGAGGTGATGTTTATTCTTCGTGAAGTTCGATGACCTTTTCACCCTTGTGCAGATGTGAGCAGTGATGGGTGGCAGCATGGCCTGGGTTGTTATACAGTGTGTTCAATACTGCAGAAGAGAGTAGGGGTGGGATACAGAGGGAAAGAGCATTTACAGAGCTCCCACTGTATATCAGGCCTATCACAAAATGGTTAGGGGTGTGGCTTTGCCATCAGAGGGACCTAAGCTCTAAGCCTAAGTGTGCGCATTCAAAAATGGGCATAATGGTGGCACCCTACCCCATGAATACATCATCAGTGCTCAGTAAACATCATTATAAGATTGATGACCATCAGCAGGTGTTTCTCAACATAATGTGAGTTGAGTCTCATTCTCCCCATATTGTTTGTGCTAAGTCGCTTCACTTGTGTCCGATTCTTTGCGACCCTACAGACCATAGCCCACCAAGCTCCTCTGTCCATGGGACTCTCCAGGCAAGAATACTAGAATGGGTTGCCATTGCCCTCCTCAGGGTATCTTCCCAATCCAGAGATCGAACCTGTGTCTCTTTCATCTCCTGCATTGGCAGGCAGGTTCTTTACCACTAATGCCACCTGGGAAGCCCGCTCCCCATTTTACAGATAGGTAAACTGAGGCTTGAGAGGGTTAATTACTTTTTCCAAGATCTTTCATCAGTGTCGAAGCTGGGAGTCAACACAGGTTTTCTAGCACTGAAGCCTATTGTTTTTCTTTGCTCCATGCTGCCCGGATTTATAGATAACTCTCGCAAAGAGTTGGACACGACTGAGTGACTAAACTGAACTGAATTCCTGTATCTTGCAACTCAGATGTGTAGGCTGTAAACCAAAGCACCTTTCTGGGGCCCTGGGCTGGTGGATGACTTTTTGTCCTTGATGACCACAGTTGATAAGCTTGGGCAGTGACTTGTATGATGACTAGAAAGCAGCACTGTGATAAGGAGTCTGGGTGAGGAGAGATTTTTTTCCCCATCTGTTTGTCATGCCACCTGGAGATCATACCTGTACAGTGAGATGGTTTGATTAGATGAATGTGGAGGAACTTCCCAGCACTAATTTGGGGACCGTGACAACTGTGACAGTTTTCCTTTGGCACTTCTGTTAAAGTCTAGGTTTTGGTTTTTGGTTTTGGACCTTGTTAAATCTAGTATCATGAGCTTGAATTGCCCTGATGGATAATGGAAACAGCATTATGTGGAATAAGCTTCCATCTGGGTCACCACCTGCTCCCACAAACCTCAGTAGCTTCTTACGAATCTTCTCATATTAATAGGAGAATGGAAAACAGATGATGTGCCAAGAGGGGTGCTTTTTCTTGGAGGCTTGAGGGCCCATTATGGGTTGAATTGCGTCCCCCTCCAGATTCCAACAGTGAAGTCTGAGTCCCCAGAACATGACTTCATTTGGATATAGAATTGCAACAGATGTAATTAGTTAAGATGAGTTCGTACTGAAATGAGGGGACCCTAATCCTGTATGGCTGCTGGTGGTTGTTGTTTAGTCGCTAGGTCATGTCCGACTCGTTGCAACCCCATGGACTGTAGCCTACCAGACTCCTCTCTCCATGGGAATTCTCCAGGCAATCATACGGGAGTGGGTTGCCATGTCCTCCTCCAGGGGATCTTCCCAGACCAGGGATTGAACCCAGATCTCCTTCATTGGCAAGCAGATTCTTTACCACTAAGCCACTAGGGAAGCCCCTAATGTGACTGGTATCCTTGTTGAAAGGGGGAAATGTGGACATAGGCATGCACCTTGATAGAACATATATGAACAGAAAGGCAGACAAAGTCACTGAAAGACTTCAGGTGATGCATTTTCAATCCAGGGAGCACCAAAGGTTTCCAGAAGCTAGCAGAAGCTTGGAGAGGGGCATGGAACACACCCTTCCTCAGAGCCTCAGAAGGAGCTAGCCCCACTGACTCCTTGACCTTGAACCTGTCATCTAGATGATCAGTCAGTTTCTGTTGTTGTAAGTCACCCAGTTTCTGGTCCTGGGTCCCGGTAGCTCTGGCAAGCTCAAACAGAACCTGTGGAGAAACAGCAATGTGTAAACCCAGGAGAGGACCGAGAGTCAGTCATACGCTTGGGTTACTTTTTCCACTGGCGCAGGAGTTGGATGCAGGGCTGAGGGCTCAGGACATAGGAAGAAGAGAAGCACAGACAAGCAGACTGCCTTCTGAAGAACGTGAATGCTTGTTGTGTAAGGGCCATTGCTCTGAGGTAGCCTTTTGCCTTGCTGGATTTTTTTTTTAAGGAAAGCAATTTGTCCATTAGGGTTGGAAATATATTTTCTTCAGAACATGGTGGTGGTTAGTCACTAAGTCGTTTCTGACTCTTGGGACCCCATAGACTGTAGCCTCCCAGGCTCCTCTGTCCATGGAATTCTCCAGGCAAGAATACTGGAGTGAGTTTCCATTTCCTTCTCCAGGAGATCTTCCCAACCCAGGGATCAAACCCAGGTCTCCTGCATTGCAGGCAGATTCTTTACCCACTGAACTACAAGGGAAGCCCTTCAAGGCTTAAGGTGATGGTTTAAAAAAAAATTGGCCCCCTCTAAGTTTAAATTTCACCGTGCAGAAATGCTTTGTCCAATAGAACTTTCTTACTGATTATAATGTTCCAGATCCATGCCCTCCAGTTTGGTAGCCACATGCTGCCTGTGTGGCTGTGTGGTACTTGAAATGTGGCCAGTATGGCTGAGAAACTAAATTTTTAAAATTTTAGTTTCTACCTGTGGCTAATGGCACCATGTTGGGCATTGTGGATCCAGAACATAAGAGTAACAGTAGGAAAGGACCCAGAGGAGAAGACTGAGGTGTTGGGTCTTTACTGAGGTTCAGGGGAAGGTTGGGTTAACTGGTCACCCTGGATGGCCTTGTCCTCACCTAATGGGGCTCTGAAAGTGTGAAAGTGTTAGCCTCTCAGTCGTGTCCAACTCTTTGCCACCCCGTGGACTGTAGCTTCTGTCCATGGGATTCTCCAAGCAAGAATACCGGAGGTGGGTTGCCATTCCCTTCTCCAGGGGATCTTCCCAACCCAGAGATCAAACCTGAGTCTCCCGAATTGCAGGCAGATTCTTTACCATCTGAGCCACCAGGGAAGCCAGTGGGGCTCTGGTGGGAGTCAAAGAGAGGTAAATACAAGCAGATGTCTCTAGATGCTTTGCTAAAAAGATGCTTGATACAGGGCTTTTTCTCAGAGTCAGATCATCTTAGATGGTGCCATACTCAGTAGAGAGATGGGGCAGGTGAATGAGCGGGAGTGGAAGGGGTGGGGAAGCTGGGTCTGTGGGTCCAAGTGGACCTCAAAGTCTCTTTCAGGTTGTGTGTACTTGCCCCGACCTGCCCGGAGGGACACACAGACCCAGCGTTGGGAAGTCGATGATGCCCAGGTTAGAACATCTTCTCTGAAGGCAGGAGGGTCACGCCTGGAGTGTTCTGTTCTGGATTTGCTGTATGCAGATGCCCAGTAAAAGTTAGAGCTTAGCACCCCCGCACACCCCACTGCATTGACAGCCGCTGGGTGGAATGTGCGACCGGGGGATGCTAGTTTGGAGAGAGTGCACATGTGGGGTTTCAGACCCTAAAATGGAACCACAGCCAGGCGCTCTCAGATACAGTTTCGTATGGAACAAGAACAGGTCCCCGTGACTGTGCGACCAGCTCCGGACAAATGACTGTTGTCATTGTCTCACCACTGGCTTTGGCTCAGGGCCCCATACCATTTAAAAATTGCTCCTTTTTCCAACTCTAACTTAGCTATCATTTTGATTTCACAGAGAAGCAAATCATCAAGTCTTGTGATTTTTCTAAACCCCAAGTCAAAGGAGGGGTGTCACGCGGAGACGCTTTATGTGAGGATGCTGCCTGTCTCTGTCCTGCCCCCCTCCGCTCCAGCAGACTGGACTTAAGTGTGTGTGTGGGGGGGAGGGGTGTCGCAGAAGGAAGGGGCGGATTCTCCTGACTGAGCTGGGAGCTGGTGGATGTTCAGCCAGAATTGTCTAGGCCTTAGAGGGCTGCTGCTGCTGCTGCTGAGTTGCTTCAGTCGTGTCCGACTCTGCAACCCCATAGATGGCAGCCCACCAGTCTCCTCTGTCCCTGGGATTCTCCAGGCAAGAATACTGAAGTGGGTTGCCATTTCCTACTCCAGTGCATGCATGCATGCTAAGTCCCTTCAGTAGTGTCCGACTCTGTGTGACCCCATGGACAGCAGTGCACCAGGCTCCTCTGTCCACAGGATTCTCCAGGCAAGAATACTGGAGTGGGTTGCCATTTCCTTCTGCGGCCTTAGAGGGCAGTTTCATTTGAAAGAGGTTATGGAGAGAAATGGGATTGAAGGAAAACTGCTTGTCAGCACACTCGGTAGCTTGTTCTCATGCCTGGGGGCTTGGAGACCTCAGTAAGTAATGATCCTTCATCATGGCTCACGCTCACACAGACAACGTGATGGTGTCTCAGCCCAGCGAAGCACAGGCTCCCTCTTCTCCAACAACTCATGAGCTCGTTGCAGACAATATTAAACAAACAAGAGACCAAGGGATGTGAGGTAAGATATGACGAGCACCGTCAGAGTGACACAAAGAAAAAACTCTGAGGTCCCAAACAGCCAGGGATGTTTGATTTGATCTGATCTTCGAAGGATGGGCTTGGTTCAGATGGGTGTCCAGGGAGCCCAAGGCTCCTCCAGATGGTGGTCCCCAAGTCTCAGCTAGTGACAGTGAGTGACTAACTTGGTCTGATCAGTGCAAGTTACAGGTCACGGGGTTTTCCATTTGAATGCAACGATTTGACTGTAGTAGCTGTCAGCAGATGGAGAGTTCAGAGGGACTACACTGAAATAATTAGTAATTTGCAGGTGCAGCCGGTGGCTCCGGTGTCTCCGTGTGCCGTTCTGTTCCAGCAGAATCCATGCTCACAGCCCCATCTGCTCCAATCTTCCCGGCTCTGTCTTTTATTTAATATTCTCTCTGTGACCTATTCATGTGAGGTCACCCACCTCCTCTTCTTCTCTTTTCCTGTGTCTCGGTAGTCTTGGCCACCACTTGCTGTGAAGGACTTTACTTGTTGTAGGTGGCAGTGACCTTTCGAGTCAGTGAACATGTCTTGAGTCTGGGACGCTCAACATGTCTTGAGTCTGGGACGCTGCATGCTTGGGCCCAGTGAAGAGGGGCTTAAGAGTCGTGGACTATAAGTGCCACCCCAGGGATGTGTGGAAGGCAAGCCGGAAGATTGGTGATGATGGTATAGTCATGGGAGAAAGGAAAGACAGGAGGAGGAGGAGGCTTGTGGGATGGAGGTTATGAGATTGAGTTGGGACTTTTTGAAAACTTTCTTTAGTTTTGGCCCTGCTGGGTCTTTGTCGCTGCACAAGCTTTCTCTAGTTGCAACGAGCGGGGTCTACTCTCTGACGGTATTGTGCAGGTTCTCATTGCGGTGGCTTCTCTTGCTGTGGAGCACGGGCTCTGGGGCAAGGGCTCAGTAGTCGTGGCACACGGGCTTAGTTGCTCTGAGACATTTAGGATTTTCCCTGACCAGAGATCGAACCCTTGTCCCCTCAGTTGGCAGGTGGATTGTTAACCACTGATCTGTGACATTTTAAGTCTGAGACAGGACACCTCCGTGGAGCCAGTGAGCAGGTATTAGAGTATTCAAGACCCCACAGCTGTAGCGGGAATGCCTTCGATTTCAACTCCCTGGTGACACAAGTGGTAAAGAATCTGCCTGCGATGCAGGAGACCTGGGTTCAATTCCTCGGTTGGGAAGATCCCAAGGAGAAGGGAATGGCAACCCACTCCAGTATTCTTGCCTGGAGAATTCCATGGACAGAGAGGAGCCTGGCTGACTACAGTCCATGGGGTCGCAGAAGAGTTGGACACAGTTGAGCGAGTAGCACTTTCACTTTTCCTTCCCTGCCCTTCTCAAGTGGTTCCCCGAAGAGTCAGTTCAGATTATGGGGGATGACGTTCCTTAAGTCCCCCAGGGCTTCATCCTCACACTCAGATGCTAACTCCTGAACTCCCTGCTCCCGCTAAGTAGTTCAAAAGCTCTGAGGGATCCTGGGAACAGTCGCACCCTGGTGGGACTTTTCAGAGCCCTCCCAGGGTCGGGAGAGAAATTGCAGGGTAACTGCAAAATAGCATGAGCTCTAACCAGCTTGAGTGATCTCCTGGCTGGATTGCGGGGGTCAGCCAGCATGTTTGAAGGTTGCTGAATACCTGTTGACCCGCGTGCCCCAACTGGGTGAACTCCGTCTGCCTTTTCGTTCCTGACTAATTGCAGCAAACAATACACCCACTCATCTTCTGTAAAAGGAGAGGGGTGAGCATTCCCACCAGCCTTTCCGCCTTGGTGGGGCAGGTCAGTTGACTGCCTTGAAGCTCTACTTATTCATCTGGAAAATGAAGGGACTTGGCGAGATGCCCTGCAATGTGACTTCCAACACTAGCATTTTTATGTCGGGCAGTGATCCTTTGTCTGGGGCGTGCTATTTTTTCCATAGGAGCCGTTCTGCTGCTGTTGCCAGGTAGCTTGTCATCTTGGCAAGAAGCAGCACGATGAGGTGGCCAGAATATAACCTTTGGAGTCAGTGACCCAAGTCAAAACCATCACCCCATCCCACGGCCAGCCGGGCACCTCTCGCCAGTTTAGCTGTTCCCTGCCAGCCCGCAAGTCTCCTCACCTGCAAAAAGGGAGTGATGACACACCCAGCAGCTTCATTGGGTGTTAATATGTATCGAGCATCTACCCTTGTGGCTCTTTTTCAGTTTTATTGAGATACAATTCATATACCAGAAGAGTTATCCTTTTGAAGTACAACTTAATTTTTACTACATTCACAGAGTTGTGCATTGATTACTACACATCTGACTCCAGAACATTTTTCTCACCCCCCAAAGAGATCCCACACCCGTTAGCAGTCACTCCCCATCTTCCCTTCCCCCTGGTCCTTAGAAATTCTCATCTGCTTTCTGTCTCAGTGGGTCTGCCCAGCCTGGACATTTCATATAAATGGAATTCTGGAACATGTGGGCTGTTGCGTCTGCCTCTTTTGCTGAGTGTAACGTTTTCACATTTCGTTCACGTTGTAGTGTGTATCAGCACTTCAGTCCTTTTCATCACCAGGCAATGTTCATTGTATGGATGCACCATACATACAACGCCTGGTGGGCGTTGGGCTGTTTCCACTTTCTGGCTGTTATGAGTAATTCTGTGAACACTGATGTACGAGTTTTCATGTGGACCTGTTTTCTCCCTTTCTTGGTGTCTTGTGATTTTGATTTGCATTTCTCTATTGACTAGTGTTGATGAGCATTGTTCATGAGCTTATTAGCCATTTGTGCATCTCCTTTGGAAAAATGTCTACTCAGATTCTTTGCTTATTAAAAAAATTGGGTTATTTGTCTTTTTTATTGTTGAGTTGTAAGGCTTCTTAATTTATTCTAGATACTGTGCCTGCCTGTAAAATCGGCATGCAGTCGATGTTAATTGCTCTTACCAGGTTTCTCAGAAATCTGTAACCTTTTAGGTGACATCTAGAACTGACTGCCCAGACATTGAATGCCCAGTATTCTGAGTCTTTTTTTATATATATATATTTATTTATTGGGTCTTAGTTGCATCACACGGGATCTTCATTGTACATGCAAGACCTTTAGGTTGCAATGTGCGGGTTCAGTTGCTCTGCAGCATGTCGGATCTAGTTACCTGACCAAGGATCGAACTCATACCCCCTGCATTGGAAGGCAGATTCCTAACCACTGGACCATGAGGGCAGTCCCTGAGGTTTTTTTTTCTCTTTTGGTCTCCATTGCTGGGCAAGGCTTTCTCTCATTGCGGTGAGTGGGGATTACTCTTCCTTGCAGTGCACAGTCTTATCATTGTGGTGGCTTCTCCTGTTGTGGAGCACAGGCTCTGGGCACAGGCTCAGCAGTTTGTAGCACACGGGCTTTAGTTGCCCATGGCATGTGAAATCTTCCCGGACCAGGGATCGAACCCATATCCCCTGCATTGGCAGACAGATTCTTATCCACTGTACCACCACAGAAATCCAGTATCCTGAGTCTTAAATCCTATCCTTCTGTCTCTTGTAAAGCTCTTAGCACAGAGCCCTCAGCCTTTTTGATCCTAGAGCCCAAATTTGGAACCTAGAACATCAGGGGTAGTGATTGAGGGTCTAGAAAGGAGCTCTGGTGGGACCTGTGGAGAAGTAGCTATTTCTAAGTCTTGTTTTTCTTCTGGATGGAGAATGTAGCAGGGGGTGATTGTACAGCTTTCTTAGCTGCTGCTGCTCTAGGGTATCCTTCATCCTGTGCCGGGGACACCTGGGTGTTGGGGCTGAAGACCATGTGGAGGTACATCTGAGAACATTGTCTTCTTTCCATAGTGCCACTGCCATGGTGAGTCACATGTTTCCCAAGAGCTATTTGGCAATTTCAAGTCATATATAAAAATATCCCAAGGAAAGTCATGGGTCTGTTTTAAAGAGAAGGGAGTTTTATAGGAAACCCTTGAAGCTACTGAGAGGACCTGGAAATGATTCTATGTCCTGAGACCCATACTCAGCATGTGAGACATGTCCTGTCCCTGCTGCCCTTATGTCTTTGCAGCCATTGTCCTCTTTCTCCGTTCCCCCAGCCTGGCATGGATAACCATTCCCTTTCTGCCGATTCAAATCAGATCACCCCTCAAGGCCCAGCAAGGTCTCCTGCCCCTCCCAGAAGCCTCTCGGGGCCTCTAAAGTTAGGGTTCCCTTCTCCCCACACACCAGGGGAAGGGAGCCTCCCAGAGAAGCAGAGGCCTTTGACTGTCCAACCTGGACCAACCTCTCAGGAGTGAGCACCACCGGTTTTCGAAACTGTCAAGTCACACATCTGCCCTGGAGACATGGCCTTACCTGGGATGTGGATTTCAAGGGTTTTGGACAGATATCATTGATTCCTCCCCTTAAGTCAGTTAAGACAGTTTCAGATCACTTTAATGCCCCGGAAATTCCCTCTAGAGGACAAAGCCAGTCCAGTGGCATTTGGATGATGGCTCCTTACTTTTAAAGGGTAGGAGGTCCCTCCAGACACGCAAGTCCACTGTCACGCAGCTTGTCTCTGTCTCCTTCCTGCTTCCCTGCACATGTGGACCTGCTGCTACCTGGTTGCCACCTTCTTGATTTCTCGGAAAAGCCTACTCTACCCTTAGAAAGTGTGTCACCTACTTGGAAGGGTGAGATAAATCAGAAAATTGTTCACTGTTCACTTTCCCTTTTCACTTTCATGCATTGGAGAAGGAAATGGAAACCCACTCCAGTGTTCTTGCCTGGAGAATCCCAGGGATGGGGAGCCTGGTGGGCTGCCGTCTATGGGTTCACACAGAGTCGGACACGACTGAAGTGACTTAGCAGCAGCAGCAGCAGAGCCAAAGCATTCCTTGGAGATTATCCAGTCTAATATTTTCCAATCTCCTATGCTGGCCGAAAACCACTAAATGCTGTATGTGGAAAAGAAAAGGTTTCCTTTGATAAATAACTCTGGGCTATGGGGCATGTTGTGCGGCCCTCTTGGAGACTCTCATTGTGCAGTGGTGTGTTGAAGGCTCTGAGAAGTCCTGCAACAAAAACAACAGCTTAATTTGATTTAACCTGGCCTTCCTTAAACCATTTTGATCTCACGTTTTGTTCTTTTTCCATAACAGATACTTATAGCTCCCAGGTCACTAGGCACACTTTGAGACCCGTTACCTCATTCACTGACTAGGAAACCTGTTTTTAGAAATACTAAGTGACTTGCTTAACATGAACACAAAGCCAGACTTGAAACCAAATTTTCCAACTCCCAATCTATTGTTCTTTTTACAAATAATAACCGTATCATGCTTGAAAGAAGGTGTATGGTGTTTGAAACATTGTTGTTCACATTACTAATGAAAACCACACAGGCTTAGAATAATAGTGACCTGTACATGAACCCTGGTACTGTCATTTTACTAGACTGTGACCTTCAGCAGCTAAGCCTTTTAGTCTCTATGTGTCTCTTTCTTTTGTAAGGAGAAGGTGACAGTTACAGCCTCACGGAGTTGGTGTGAGGAGGAAGTGAGATGGTACATGTACAGCTTGAGTCTGTGTTCATATCTTTGATTCCTCAGACTTTTCTCCTTAGTCCAGGTGCTGGGCCCCCTTCTCTATGATTTTAAAAGGCTTATGCATATTACACCGAGAAATCAACAGCGGTGATCATAGTGGATGATGCTGACTTACAGGATGAAGGCACGTGGGATAGTAGCAATTACCTATGGAAATGCAGAGCTGCATTGAGCTGCTAAATATTCATGGAATTAAATTAAGGGGGCGCAGATGGAGGGATGGGCTAGAATGTATGAGGGGCCTGGTGGGCAGCCTCTGTCCAAAGTAGAAGCCATTCAGATCTCAAGCCCCCCGCCTTCCCTTTCTCCATCACCGCAACAGGGAAACGTGGTGGAGGTTCCTTGTAAAACACATAGCAGTTTGCCTTGGGAATACAATTTATTTTAAAACATTTGGCAACAAAGTTTGTCCCAGGCGGGAGAAGTAAACTTGCAGGTGACAGGTTACGGGAGAATGGGGCACTGCAGGGCCCAGAGTGCAGGATGGCAGGAGGGGCTCCCAGGGCTGTGACGGAGCCCAGGTTTCCCCAGGGCGGGAATCATCCTCACCTCCCCAGCCCATCACCCCAACCACAAAACTTGCCCATGTGACTTTTGTACTTTTGCAGAGGAATTCAGTATCTGTGGTTTCCGGTCAAGATGGGAGATTGGAAAAGATTAGATTGAATAATCTCCAAGGAAACTTTTAGCTCTAACAGGGGACAATTTTCTGATTTATCTCACCCTTCCAAGTAGATGACACACTTTCTGAGGGTAGAGTGGGCTTTTCTGTGAAGTCAGGAAGGTGACAGCCGGGTAGCAGCAGGTCTACATGTGCAGAGAAGTGGGAAGGAGACAGAGACAAGCTGTGTGACAGTGGACTTGCTCAGACATTTGTCTACCACCAGCTTGGAGGGACCACAAACGAGCCTGCTGCCGGGTCGCCAGTTGCATTGATGAGGGCGGCTTTCCTGGAATCAGTCCCAGCCCTCGGCCTGGAGTGTATTAGGACTAACAGGCAAAAGGCCCCGAAGGCTGTGTCTCTTTGACACCCCCTCACATCCCCACCCCCCGCCACCATCCGATTGCTCCCTGGATCCCCCGTGGTCCTCACCACTTTCTCTCTGCCAGTTTCTTGGCAGGCAGTTTTGGGAGCAGTCTGCGGTCGACAGTAAATCACCCTCCACAGGCTTTGCCGTGGCGACGGGACCGGTGGAGAGGGTGCCGGCTTGCGTCGTGCTGCAGCTGCCCTGGGCACACAGAGCCCTTCGCCTGGCACCCGTGCACGACGTGCCAGCCCCGCCTGCCCCGCCAGGTGCTGGGACGGTGTGGAGCTGGGCCTGCTGCTGGCACCCAGCACATCACAGCTTCCCTAATTTATTTACCTCGAATCAAACAAATCCCGGCTCCCGCTTTGAATGGCGACTGTGCAGTTTCACAGGGTGACTGAGGGGCAGCCGTTTTCTACAGAGCTGCCTTCTGTGGGCTTTAGCTGAGACCGCTGTCTGGCATGGCTCTTGGGGACTTCAGAGGCCACTCTGGAAAACAGCGTGGCAGTTCCTCAAAAGGTTAAACCTGGAGTTACCACACGACTCAGCAGGTCCACTCCAGAGTCTCCACCCAAGAGACCTGCAAACGTCTGTCCACACGGACTCCTGTACATGAGTTCTCAGCAGCGTTGTCCAGAAATATAGCCAGAAACTGGAAATGACCCAGATGTCCATCGGCTGACGAATGCGTCAGCGAATGCGCTGTATCCAGTCCCTGGCATATTTGGTAGTAAAAAGGAATGAAATGCTGATACATGCTTCGACATGGATGAACTTTTAAAAATGAGGTTAAGTGGAAGAAACCAGACACAAAAGGCCACATGTTAGCTGATGTAATTTATATGAATTGTCCAGAATAGGTAAATCCATGGAGACAGAAAGCAGATTAGCTGTGGCCAGGGCCTGGGGGAAAGGGAACAGGACTGCTAATGGGTGTGGCATTTCTGTTGAGGGGAGTCAGAATGTTTGGAATTATTTAATATATGGTGATGATGATCGCCCAACTCTGACTAGACTAACCAGCCACTGAACTGTGTTTTAAAAGAAGGACTTTTATGGTATGTGATTGTAGGTCAATAAAGCTTAACTTAGAAAATTGCTCTGAACTTGCCGTCGCAGTCCTGTCCTCTGTGGACATAGATGTACGTATAGGCTAGGAAACAAGTGAAAAGAGGGGAGAAGAGAAGCACCAGGTGGCGGGTTTGGGTGAGACATGCTTTGAGGGGACATCGAGTGTCCTCTGAAATCCACGACGTCTGTTCAAATTTTGGGGGTACCCTGAACTTCCGAGTTCCAACCCCCATCTGCAAATAAGTTCCAGTTGGACCCAGAGTTCAGTGATTAATAAGTAAGTGTTCACCCTCATCTACTGAAAACACATTTTATTTGGAAATAATTTTAAACACAACAACAACAAAAATAATGCGAAGAATAGCCCCATTCCTTCACCAGGTTCCCTGGTCATCATTTTGCACCTTTTGCTTTTATCATTTGCATTCACTCACACGCTTCCTCTTTCTCACTTCTACTCTGTTGTCACACGTGTGTGTACATACATATTTATATATATGTAAATGCTACTTGCTCTGAATGATTTGAGGGTGAGTTATAAATATCATGGCTCCTGATTTCTGCACCATCTAATACAGTAGCCACTAGCCACAGAGGGCTATTTAAATTAAAAGTAAGTAAAATGTGGGACTTCCCTGGTGGCTCAGTGGTTAAAAATCCAGCTTGCAATGCACGGGACTCGGGTTCAGTCCCTGGTTGGGGAAATAAGTTCCCACGTGCCGCAACTAAGACCTGACACAGCCAAATACATAAATATTTAAAAAATATTTTTTAACAAAGTAAGTAAAATGTAAAAAAGTTCCTGGGTCACACCAGCCACACTATCAAGTGTTTGGTAGCCACGTGTGGTTAGTGGTGACTGTGTGGGTCAGAAGAGGTTTCAGGCAGAGCTCGAGTGGCCGGCCCCGCCTCCCCCACGCTCCTTGTGTATGTCTTGTGTCCTGAGGACAGCGTGCCATGCTGTTCCCAACTCAAGAGTACTTAGCCCTGATTCAGAGCTCCCGTCTCAGCCACGGTTCATACTCCGGTTTTGTCAGTAGACCCAGTGATGTTCTCATTCCTTTCGGAATGAGGTCTGCAGTGTTGTCTGTGGCCCAGATCGGTCTGGTCTGTGTTCAGGGGTGGGGGGTGAGCGTATGAACTACATAGAGACGGTTCAGCTTTGTGTTGGGGGTTCCTTCCCTGTGGCTCTTCTTTTCACATACTTGAATCCTTTCTCTAACTCATGTGCTGGGTCCAGCTTGCATTTCCTTAGCTCAAAAGTGAATTTGCAGGAAACTTCCCTGGCAGTCCAGTGTTTAAGACTTCACCTTCTAATTCAGGGGTTGCTGATTTGATCCCTCATCAGGATCCCACGTGCCTTGGGGCCAGAAAACCAAAACGTAAAACAGAAGCAATATTGTAACAAATTCAGTGAAGACTTTAAAAATGGCTCATATTAAAAATCACTTGATATCTGTGTCACGGGCTGGACAACCCCCTTCCCTGTTCTACACTGATGTTGGGTGTCTGAGCAGGTGAAGAAGCTCTGCTCTTAAAGCAGCAGGAAAGATTTCCTGTGAGAAGAAGACAGCTGGCCTCTCCAGCAACTGCACTCCTTTGCTTTATTCTGATAACTTTCCACATTTCAGCCTGCAGTCAAAGAAAGCCTCATCTTGTTGCACGTTTGTTTTCTGTTTTGTGGCTGAGTCGTGATTCCGGGGCTCTACATCGCTTCACAGGGTGGCTGGGGCTCCAAGGAGCCTCCTGCCTGAACCCATCGTGGAGTAGAGGCCTGAGGGTCCCCGCCTGGGGGTGCCCTGCCCACTTGCCCGGGTGCTTCCAACCTTGGCCCATCTTCAGCCCACTTCACCCCCATCCAGGGAAAAGTAGACTCTGGTGATCTTTCAGCCATACTTTGGATGAGATGTGGGGGAAACAAGCAAATTGCAGAGTGGTCTCTACTGGTATTGGCTTACCTTCAAGGGGTCCTGGTGACTTCATGGAATTTTATGGCAGGAGTAAGAATAGAAAACAGATTCCTGGGTTGCTGACTTCACTTCCACAGGGCACCATCCCCATGACTTACCGTATGGAGAGCGTGAAAGCTGGGAAACAAGAAATCTACAGGCTTATTCATTCACCTTTCTTATATTTCCATTTGCCCCTTATAACGTATGCTCAGACTTTCTCCCACCTTGTATTTTGATTCAGCATTTCTTAGAAAAATGTTCAGCAGAAAAAAGATAAGAATCACTGAAGAACTCAGTGGGGATCTTATATGAACCATATAGCTTGAGCCAAGAAAGAAAGGAGAAATGGAGTCATGCAGAGAGAGTGAAAATGGAGCTGATAGCTTCATTTTCCAACTGAAAAACAATGCAAAGGGCTTGGCTGGCAGGGTCAAGACCTTGAGACAGGGCAACAGGCGCAGTGGAGTTTCTGCCCTTGTCGCCTTCTGAAAACTGACACAGGAAGGACTTGCAGGACTAGGTCCCCTCCCCATTCGGAGAAGTAAACTGAGTGCATTTGATGCTAGTGAAAGAATCAGAGCACTGGTACTGCCTCCAGCCGTCAGAGGAGAACATAAGTCCAGATGCTTTGCATTCATATCTTTTGTATAACAAGAGGTACCCTAAGGACTTCCCTGGCAGTCCAGAGGTTATGACTGTGCGTCCAACACAGGGATTGCAGGTTCAGTCCCTGGTCAGAAACGATCCCAGATGCCTGGTGGGGCAGCAAAAATATTTTTAAAAAGAAGTACCTAATTGGCCAAATTGTTCTGATTGACCCGTGTGTTTCGTAATGGTTTCTGTGTGTCTTCCCTCGGGGTTGTAGGTCTTCGAGTTTAAGGACTAAGGTTCCGTGTTCTCTGAGAGCATCCCAGCTTCAGCTGAGGCCAGCGTCACAGAACAGGGACGCATAGGCCCAGCCTGAGCGCTGGTTCATTTCAGGCCTTGGAGATAACCCGCACTGAGTATTGGGCAGGCTAGGGGCTGGGCAGGAGGGCGGGGTGGGGGGATGGTTCCTTTGCCAACGAGTGCCCCCTGCTTTTTGCTGTCTGGGTTTCCTCAGGGAAACACTGCAGCCACCCTGTCCCTGGTGTGTCCAAGCTCTTTCTGGCAGCACAGTCCCCGTTCCCTGGGAGCCCCTGTGTTCCCAGGGCCCACTGCCCAGCCGGCCTGGCCATGCCCACCAGGCCGTGCCTCCCTCGGCCGCGCCAAGAAAGGGACCAGCCTTTCCCTGGGCTGTCACGTGATACAACATTATTGTGGACGCCTCTTCTGGCTTCTGCCTTCCCCGCCGGTTGCCAAGGTCTTTAACTGCCCCTTGGTCTCTTGTCTGTGACTTTGCTTTAGTTCCACATGATGCCACGGTTCCTCCAGGATCTTACCTCCCAGATGAACCTCCGAGGTGAGCAGGTTGCCTTCAGGCTTCTGCCACAAGTCCATTTTCCATCCCACAGCCTTGCTAGTCCTTTCCTCCCCACCTCTCCCCACAAGCACCTCTGCAACCCCTCAGCCTCTCCCCATAGCACCTCTGCAACCCCTCAGCCCCTCCCGGATACAGGCGAAGTCTGGCGCAAAGGCCCTCCGCATCTAACTCCAGTCTCTCCAGGTTCATTTGCACTCTCCCTGCAGGAGCCCTCCCTGCAGTCAGACCCTTCTTCCTTGTGTTCCCTCTAGGCGGCTTCTGCCCTGCTTTTGTCTTAAGTAATCTTATTTTTACATTGTACCTGCAAACTACCCCAGGTTCTGTAGGCTTATAAAACTTAACACCAGCTCTAATCTTGGTCCCCAAGCCCGATGTGTGTCCCCTGGCCTCTGTGCTCCATTGGCCCCTTCTTCCTCTTGGGGTGTTCTCCTGCACTTCCACCCTCTGACCCCTCTAGCATTCGGTCAGTAACAGTTATGCCTGCCTTCTGCGGTCAGTTATCTTGTCTCATTATCACTCATCTCGTCGGTCTCTTGAAAAGCAGTAGTGTTGTTTTGCACGCTGCCTGTAGCCTTGCTTCAGCACTCCAGGCGGTGCCTGGATACAGCAGGTGCTTAGTCACTATTTCTGGATGCCCACCGCGGCCTCTAGAATCCTCAGCTTGGCAGATCTGGAAATCTGACTTCGTAAACTCATCAAGCATTCTGAGGTTCAGCAGGACCAATTCCTGCTAACCAATCTTAGAGAAGACTGATTCATCTGAATCATTTTAAGAGAGACCTTCTCCTCAGCGTGCATCTACAGGGGCATTCCCTGAATCACAAGGTCCTTTCCGGATTCCCAGTTGGAAATCAGAGTCTGCTTACCGGGCACAGAATTTGAGGCATTCTGTGCTTTTCCAGATCCCTCTAAATTATGAAAACATTCTCTGTTCCAGGGATATTTCTCTCTCAAGAACCAGTATCTGGCATCTAGATGCAAATGCCTTCTTCCCGCCCCCCTCCCCCAAAACAATGAAAAATCTCAAACTCTTTTATTTCTAGACTTCATTGGGACAACGTCGCTTATTGTCACATCAGCCCTCTTTATTTTGGGATGTTCTGCACATTATAGTTCTCAGATTTATAGATATTCTGATTACTTATATTTTAGGCTTATCATTTTTGAGTCACAGATAAGATGACATCTTACCTCCTGGTTTGTAATTGTTGGGGATTCTTTTAGGATCTGCAGATCTCTATTTATGAAATAGTGCAGCGTAACCCACCTATTAGGGGAGTCATAGATGCTGTCGCACAAGTGTAGGCGTCTCAATCCCAAATCACATATAAGTCAGGAGTCCAGAGTAGTGTTTGTTTGGCCGTTAATGAATCAGTGGTACCCTGGACATGTGAGCAGTGCTATTTTTAAACCCATTGCTGACCTCAGTGATAAAGAGGGTACAGACTGTGCCTTGCCAGGCTTGTGAGCTTACCATGAGTAATACCCATGGTTATTATGATGTCAGAACTTGAATATTCTTTACCAAGAACATAACCGTTGCATCATGCAGCTGGGGGCAGGGTGTGAAAAGTCCATTTTCCCGGGAGAACGCAATAGCATAAGCTGGTTCTCCCACAAGGGCGGGGAAGCCTGAATTCTGCCAGTGCCAGACTCCTGCTTGGATTTGGAGAACAGCTTCCCATTTTTGTCACCGGAAAGTTATTTGCCTCAAAGTTTCCAAATGAGAGGCATTTGTGATGGGTGATCCTCTACCTCCTGCTTGCTCAGGAAAGTACCAGGTGGGGATGGGTGGGTGCACACCTGAAGTCACTAATCGCTGTGAGGATCAGAGCTGTCCCATCACTGGACACACTGATCTCAGGAAGCATTTTCTTTCTTTTTTTTAAACTAATTTTTATTTTCATGTGTAAATTCTTATTTTTTTTTAATCGGAGGAAAATTGCTTTACAGTATTGTGTTGGTTTCTGCTGTACAACAATGCAAGTCAGTCGTAATTATACATATATTCCCTCCCTGGGGAGCCTCCCTCTCCTCCCTGCCTCCCACCCCTCTAGGTCATCAAAGAGCAGCAGGCGGAGCTGCCTGTGTTATACAGCAGCTTCTCACCGACTATCTGTTTTACACGTGATAGAGTACATACATCAATGCTACTTTTCTCCATTCATCCCGCTCTCTCCTTCCTCCTCTCAGGAAGCATTTTCACAAAGCATAGAAGTGATGCCAAACTATGGAAACTAAGGATTGAACTATTTAGAATTTTTTAAGTCCTCTCTAGAAATGTGTGCTCTGATTTTGATGGGTGAGGATGCTGAGCATCCAAATGTGATTACATTCAACCTCATTAATCCAGACTCATTAGGGAGCACAGCATTAAGGAAAAGCACAGTGCCAGTTAGGACAGACTAAGTTATACCGCGGCAGCAGACACCTCCCAGCGTCTCAGGGACTTAAAATAAAAAAGGTTTGCTCCATCATCTTGCTGCGGGTCCCCCTTGGGTCAGCTGGGGTCTTAGCCCCTTCTCATCCTCATTCACTTCCTACCCCCACCCCTGAATCATCACTGGTTACCTTAGCAAGGGATAGAGGGATCAAAATAGGCCAAGTGCACACTGGCTGTGAAAAACTTCTGCCCAGAAGTGGCACTTCTCACTTGGCCACTTTCTACTGGCCAAGTTTAATCGTATGGCCAAGACTAATTCTAAGTTACTTGGCTTTAGCTCCTTGAGGTATAACAGGAATTTTCAAAGTGAAGAGCTCAGGACAGTTTATTGGGATAGAGAAGAAAATATCAAGGGCTTCCCAGGTGGCGCTGGTGGTAAAGAACCTGCCTGCCAATGCAGGAGACATAAGAGACACAGATTCGATCCCAGGGTCAGGAAGATCCCCGGGAGGAGGGCATGGGAGCCCACTCCAGTATCCTTGCCTGGAGAATCCCATGGACAGAGGAGTCTGGTGGGCTACAGTTCATGGGGTTGCAGAGTTGGACATGACTGAAGCAACTTAGTATGCACGCACAGAAGAAGACATTAGACTATGTACATTTTATTTCATCCTTTTAAATATTCTGTTTTTGTGTTTTTAATAAACATAATAGTAAAATAGAAATATATAATTCATTAAAAATAAATATCACATGTGTTAGGAGTGTTCAGTTTTTTTTTGTTTTGTTTGTTTTTACTGATTGTCAATCAGAAACACTTAGGTCATAGTTTATATGGTAGATACAAATGTGCAATGAGTAAGTTGTATGTAGAAACTGTCTTCCATTTATGACCTAGAGCAGTGCTTTTTTAAAAAAAAATTTTTTTTCAAATCGAAGTAGAGTTGATTTACAGTGTTTTGGGTGTACAGCAAAGTGATACAGTTATACGTATATATTCTTTTTCAAATTATTTTCCATTATATGTTATTATAAGATATTGAATATAGTTCCCTGTGCTATACAGTAGGTCCTTGTTGTTTATTTTATATATAGTAGTGTGTATGAATAGTGCCTTTCATTCAAAGGTTACATGGAAAAGAAATGCAATACATTTTTGAGGTTAAGTAGGTAAAAATACAGGCTTCCCAGGTGGCGCTAGTGACAAAGAACCCACCTGCCAGTGCAGGAGACGTAAGAGACACAGGTTTGATCCCTGGGTCATGAAGATCCCCTGGAGGAGGGCATGGCAACCCACTCCAGGATTCTTGCCTGGAGAATCCCATGGACAGAGGAGCTTGGTGGGCTACAGCCCATAGGATCACAGAGTCAGACATGACTGAAGTGACTTAGGATGCAGGCGCAGGTAAAAATATAGAGTTTTTATCTGAATCTTCTGAATCTATCCAGGTTTCCTCTGTGTCTTCCTCAGAATCCTTGGAAGTTGCTTTTTTCCTAACCAGCCCTCCCTTTCTGTGGGGAACAGCATTTGAGACAAGTGACAAATGAGCTCTTGTCCCATTTCATCATATGTTTGCCTTGTCCAGTCATTCAGAAATAGCGTACAGAGTCCTTGTCCAGCCAGGCATGGTGCTGATGGGGCCTCTGGTACCATGTGAGCTCCGTCCATCACAGCCAGCCATGCATCAGCCGGGCTGCATGTTCCTGGGCCTCAGCGGGCTGGCTGACCTCTCCCTTCTCCTCTGTCACCAGCACAGAGCTCACCCTGGGCCAGACTGTGCTGTGAGCGCATGACACTGACGCCTCCCCTTCACACCAGGACCCTAAGAGGCACCCATTTCAGAGATGAGAAAACTGAGGCTCAGAGAGGCTGCATCACTTGCTGAGACCTTGCAGCCAGCAAGCAGCAGAGCCTGCATCTGACACAATGGCCAGGAACTCAGAAACGACCTGAAATGACCCCTCGGGACACAAACCCTGTTGAGTTGGGACCAGCTATGTCACCAGCTGCCATCCTCTGTGCCCTGGAGCAGGACACATGAGAGCTTTCTGACGTCCTCGCTGTGCTCCGGGGGGAACGGAGCAAGACCCGGTATCACCGGAGTGGGCACCTCCCCTCAGGCCGTGTACCAATGGCCAGCACTGTGGGGTTGCTGGGTCATAACACCAGGACTGGTTTGATGATAGTGACTCACAGCATAAAAATGTCCTTGCAGCAGCCCAAAGAACCCGCTACCATCTACACAGTGTAGAATGGGCTGTTGGTCGCCTGGCCAAGGGATCCTTGTACCAGCTGATTTTTACATCTGCATGATCCGTATACAAATATTGTAAATAATATTGTGCAGCATTTTTATTGTGCTTTATGGTTTTACAAAGCACATCTCAGTGTTGCTTTATTATTCCACCTATGCTCACAATACTATTTCACTGCAGTCTGTTTTCTCACTTTTTTTTCCCATCTTTCATTTCTTTTTCCTTTTCCTCTTCCCCAGCCTTCCTCCCTTCCAGCATCCCAGCCTGCTTTCCCCCCATTCCTCCAGTTTTTCTTCCCTTTGCACTGTCAGGTAATGCTTCTTCTATCTTTCCCAAATTGATCGCTAGTTGAGTTTCATCAGATGTCACTTTTAAAGGCAACTGAGAGTAATGAAAAAATTCTCCAAGGAGCAAGGGAGCTGTAACCTAGAGTTACTGCTGTAAACAGCGGTCACCATTTAAATCAAGTAAGAAGGATTATATTAAGGGGCTTTTAAGAGGAGGAAGGAAGGAATTTGGTCTCTGAAGAGAGCCCAGGGGAAAGAATTCTATGTACTTGGCCTTATTGGCATGGCTGGGCCTGGATGTGGTGGTTGATAGTGGTTTAGTCGCTAAGTCATGTCCAACTCTTGCAGCCCCATGGACTGCCGCCTGCCAGGCTCCTCTGTCCATGGGATTTTCCAAGCAAGAATACTGAAGTGGGTTACCATTTCCTTCACCAGGATCTTCCCGACCCAGGAATCAAACCCTGGTCTCCTGCACTGTAGGTAGATTCTTTATACACTGGACTACCACGGGGTCTGGATGACATCTTCACAAGGTTTTCTTTGCAGGTGGGTAGCAGTCTTATGAGAGAAGTGTTCAAAGAAATCCAGAAATCCGAGTGCAAGAGGCAGCGAGCGACAGGTGTTGCACTGAGCGTGGGATGGCGGCCCCTTGTCCTGGTTGTTCTGAACAACAGCAAGAAGCTGAGGTTTCTTGAGAGGGCAGGTGTGAGGAAGTGCGGCGGGGACTCCTTAACTGTCATTTAGCTGGTGAGGACAGACTGAATTTTTCTCTGCCTTCCGGAGAAGTCATGTTGTTGTGAAGTCACATGTCCGACACGAAGAACAAGTATATTTGTACAAAGAGAGGGGGTGTTTAGCACCACCCCCACCCTAGGACCTCAGTTCTGAAACTGAGATAGGGGTTTAGACTGGGGATGCTTCTACTGTCTTTCAACCGGGAGGCGGCAAAGACAGGCTGTCAGGGCAAACTGCCGTTCGGCCAGCGTGACTCTGCAATTGTTATAAATACTTTATCACAGCTTGAGCACAAACATGTTTTCAATGAAATGCATCTTGAATTCTATTCCAGAGGGTATGTGTTTCTGAGGACTGCTGTAACAAAGTGCCACAAACTGGGTGACCTAAACCAACAGATACTTATTCTCTCAGTTCTGGAGCCTGCAGGTTGGAAACCAAAGTGTCAGCAGGGCCAGGCTCCTGGCGAGAATCTAGGCAGAAGCCTTCCTTGCCTCTTCCCAGCTTCCTGTGCACCCCCCAGCCAGCCTCAGCATCCCTTGGCTGGCAGCTGCATCCCTCTAGGCTCTGCCTCTGTCTTTATAGGGCATTCTCTGTGTGTGTGTGTCTTTTCTCCTTTTCGTATAAGGACACCAGTCATATTGGATGAGAACTCACCTTAACACCTTGATTGTACCTGCAAAGAGCCTGTTTCTAGATAAGGTCATGTTCACAGGTAGTGGGGGTTAGGACTCCAACATATCTTTTGAGGGGACACTTACTAATATAATTTACCTAGCGTAACAGAGTAGTATAGAATAATATATGTGTGTGTGTGTGCACACTCAGTCATGTCCTACTCTTTGCGACCCCATGGACTGTAGCCCGCCAGGCTCCTCTGTCCATGGAATTTCCCAAGGCAAGAATACTGGAGTGGGCTGCCATTTTCTTCTCCAAATATAGAGTAACAGATTTACATAATTTGTTGGGTACAGAAGAGTAGGCAGCAGCACTGTAATAAGAACAGCAAAATGAAAAAGAGTAAAGTAGATTTTCAGTTTTGATCCTGAGTGCGCCAACATTTCTGAAGTGGAGGCTAGGTTCACAAGACAAGTTTGTTGTGGGCTGGGCATGGGATGGGTAAGGTTAAGTAAAATGCACAATTGGGTAAGAGGTATTTAAGAATAACTACTATTTTTGGCCTGAAAGAGGGAAAAAAATCAAAAGCCTACCAGATTTTTAGTCTTGATTTGGACTTGCTAAAAACCATTTCTGAAGGACAAGCAGATTCAATTGAAGGCTTCCCTGAGCATCACCAGACATAGGGGTGGCCATGAAGAACAGAAGTGCCTCATCCTCAACTAGCCTGCGACTAATTTATCTCTTGAGTGTACTCAGGTCTTCAGAAATGTTTGCACACCCAGAACCAGAGCTAGAGGGACATCCCTGGTGGTCCAGTGACTAACACTCCACACTCCCAGAGCAGCAGGCCCAGGTTCAATCCCTGGTTGGGGAACTACATCCCGCATCACAGCTAAGAGTTCTCATGCTGCAACTAAAGGTCCTGCATGCCACAACAAAAATTGAAGATGCTCTGTGCCAGCTAGCCAAATAAATAAAAATAAATGTTTTTTTTAAAAGAAACGAGAAACTTGGTTTACTCTCCCATTTTGGTGTTTTTAATCTGTGATGTTCAGTTCTCTTTTATACCAGAATGACTGCCATTATTCCTTGATATACATTGCAGAGATATTCCTAAATGACTTTTTGTAAGCACTGCATAAGTCACCTAAACTTATGCAGAATTTAATTTAATCACTTAGCTTTTGTTTGTATAATATTTAACTAACTGACATCCCCTCCGGGGTCCTTTGAGGCAAGATGTAGGGAAGTCACAGCATGGACAGTCTTGCCTCCAAGGAGGGAGAAGCAAAGAGAGTTCTTAGAATATAATGACAATATGTCCTGAGAAAGTTACGCTATAGCAAAATGCTTTTGGTTGCCTTAAACCTACCATTAAGTGTTGAATTGTCTCCCCACCTGTAAAAACTCCTGTGTTTAATTCCTAACCCCTGGACCTCAGAAGGTGACTTCAGTTAAGGGAGGGTCTTCACAGAGGTGGTCAAGTTACAGATTGTTGAACCTGGGCCCTCGGCAATGAGAACACCAAGTCCTAACCACTGGATCTCCAGGGAGTTCCCTTGAAAACAGAGTTTTTGAGTTTTGTATATATGTGTGTGTGTGTGTGTGTATAAATTTGTTTTCCTCTCATTGATTCTCCAGTTTCCTAAAACAAGCATGCATGTTTTATCATATCTTTCTTTCCTTCACCAGAATTCTCTTGGATTGGCAGTTTTCAGATTGCTTATGAACTCTTGGTAACATGGCCTCTAGCTAATCAATTTGTAGGCTGCTTGTACTTACCCATAACAGTGAAAGGCTGGTGCATCCACAGTGACTTATGGCTTAGTCCCAGGCAATGAGGCAGAGACATAGAAAGGGGAATTTGGGAGGCATGAAGCTTTCAGAGGTGAAGTTGGTGACTTTCGGAAAGACAAAGTCAGTCTGAACATGGAGAAGGGCTGATTTGGATGAATAATGAGCCAGTAGGTAGATAGGTATGTGGAGAATTTGCAAATGGTAGGAAGAGGATACTTTCTCAACTGAAGAAACACAGCTTATGGTAGAATTTGCAGATTCAACGAAGATGACATAAAAGATTTTGAAGTCTAAGAGAATCCTATTTCTTGTGAAAACAAAGAGCATAACGTGGTGCATTTGGTTCTTTTCCCAGGGGAGCACCCCTTCTTTCTCTCCTCCTGACCCTGTGGGGGGAAAAAATGGGCTGGTGGCTTATTCTCAGCCAGGCCCTGTAGCCCTTTTTCTGTTCCCTTAATTGTTTTTTTTTCCCATCGTTTTATCCTTTATGTCTCCGTGTGACTCATAGTGTTTGACAACGTCTGTGCCCCCAAGGATTACTTTATTTGCCATCTGCTCTACTTTCTACACTGTTGCTCCTGGGGAGCAGCTTTTCCCACGTGGATTCCTTGTTCATAGAGGTGTTGGGGACAGCCCTCAGGTCAGTGACCCCTTGCCCATTCTCCTCTCCTCATCTTTCTCCTGGTACCTATAGAACGTCTCCGCTCTGTCATTACTAATCCTACAGTGAAATCTCTCCCAAACCAAGCTCTCCCTACTGGACTCCGCTGTCCTCTTTGGCAACACCGGTTCCGGTCATGGAACATGAACCTTTGATTTCAGTCTTTTTCCCTTTCCATATTTTTGTCACTCTGACCTGCTCATCTTTGTTGAGCCATATTTTGGGCTCCACCTCTTTGCCCTTGGGCTTGTGCATGGACTGGTTCAGGGTCACCTTGCCCTCTTCCCCCTCTAATTCATGCTGTACAGGCTGAGCCCATCTTATTGATTTCCATTCTCTTTCCAAATGGTTTGTCTTCATTTGAGATTCAACTCAGCAAATGGGAAGTAGATGCTTGATCGTCAGTGACCAGCAGCTCCTGACACTGTGACTTTGGTAAATTCAGCACTTCCTTGTTTCAGAGTTTCAGTATGAAAGGTTGAATGCTGAATATTTCAACTTGGATCTTCTCCCAGTGTTTATCATTCAACTTGTTTGAAAACCCTTTTCATTATCCCATCCCCTAAGAGAAACAACACTTTCAGACCACCTCCCGTCTTCAGTGTCACCATCCGTGGAAAACACTCCTTTCAGCCCCCAGACATTAATATTTGATTGCTCTCTCGCCTTTGTCCTTCCGTCCCATCCGTCAGTGTGTCTTGCCTCTCTTCTCTGCACAGTCTTACATTTCTGCTGCTTTCTTTCTGTTCTTTCAGGCAGTTCTTTAGTCCAGGTCCTCACTGCTGGGAAAGCCCAGGTCAGCTCACCCAAGACCAGTGTTCTGTCCATTATGCCACTATGCATCAGAGAAGTGAAGTTTACCTCTTTCAGGAGGTAAATTTATGTGAATAGTTTTGAAGGGTTGTATTTCTCCAGTGTCATCCTAACCAGAGGATAGAGAAATGCCAGTGACTTGGGGCCACTGTTGTGGGGTGCATTGATTTCCCAGGGGGTGTGCAGTCAGTCTACCCCCTACTTTAGATCAGTCCCCTCTCACACATCAGCTTTCATTTTTTTCTTGGCTATCATGGTACCTCTCGCCTTAGTTGGTGCTTTGACTCAAAGACCCTAAAGCATGAAGAAGAAGAAAGGGTTAACAGCACAGATTTGTGAGTCAGGCAGACCTCAGTTCAGATCCCAGCCCTGCTGGTAGTGGTAAAGTGAGCTTGGACAAGCTAAATTATCTCCCTAAATTCAACCTGGACTACCATAGTGGCTCAAATGGCAAAGAATCTGCCTGCAATGCAGGGGGCCTGGGTTCAATCCCTGGGTCAGAAAGATCCCCTGGAGAAGGGAATAGTAACCGACTCCAGTATTCTTGCCTGAAGAATCCCCATGGACAGAGGAGCCTACATACCATGGGATCACAAAAAATCAGACACAACTGAGCAACTAACACACTTTCACACTCAACTTACCTGTCTTTAAAATGGAAAATGCACCGGACCTTACAGTTGTGGGGTGTGCACACCTGGAGTCTGACACAGAGCAAGCCCAGTCACAACAGTTGCTCTACAACTTGTTAATTGCATGTTCAGTTCAGTTCAGTTCAATCGCTCAGTCGTGTCCGACTCTTTGCAACCCCATGAATCGCAGCACGCCAGGCCTCCCTGTCCATCACCAACTCCCGGAGTTCACCCAAATCCATGTCCATCGAGTCAGTGATGCCATCCAACCATCTCATCCTCTGTCGTCCCCTTCTCCTCCTGCCCCCAATCCTTCCCAGCATCAGGGTCTTTTCCAATGAGTCAACTCTTCGCATGAGGTGGCCAAAGTATTGGAGTTTCAGCTTCAACATCAGTCCTTCCAATAAACACCCAGAACTGATCTCCTTTAGGATGGAGTGATTGGATCTCCTTGCAGTCCAAGGGACTCTCAAGAGTCTTCTCCAACACCACAGTTCAAAAGCATCAATTCTTCGGCGCTCAGCTTTCTTCACCGTCCAACTCTCACATCCATACATGACCACTGGAAAAACCATAGCCTTGACTAGACGGACCTTTGTTGGCAAAGTGATGTCTCTGCTTTTAAATATGCTATCTAGGTTGGTCATAACCTTCCTTCCAAGGAGTAAGCGTCTTTTAATTTCATGACTGCAATCACCATCTGCAGTGATTTTGGAGCCCAAAAAAATAAAGTCTGACACTGTTTCCCCTGTTTCCCCATCTATTTCCCATGAAGTGATGGGACCAGATGCCATGATCTTAGTTTTCTGAATGTTGAGCTTTAAGCCAACTTTTTCACTCTCCTCTTTCACTTTCATCAAGAAGCTCTTTAGCTCTTCTTCACTTTCTGCCATAAGGGTGGTATCATCTGCATATCTGAGGTTATTGATATTTCTCCCAGCAATCTTGATTCCAGCTTGTGTTTCTTCCCAACCCAGCATTTCTCATGATGTACTCTGCGTATAAGTTAAATAAGCAGGGTGACAATATACAGCCTTGATGTACTCCTTTTCCTATTTGGAACCAGTCTGTTGTTCTGTGTCCAGTTCTAACTGTTGCTTCCTGACCTGCATACAGGTTTCTCAACAGACAGATCAGATGGTCTGGTATGCCCATCTCTTTCAGAATTTTCCACAGTTTATTGTGATCCACACAGTCAAAGGCTTTGGCATAGTCAATAAAGCAGAAACAGATGTTTTTCTGGAGCTCTCTTGCTTTTTCGATGATTCAGCGGATGTTGGCAATTTGATCTCTGGTTCCTCTGCCTTTTCTAAAACCAGCTTGAACATCTGGAAGTTCACAGTTCATGTATTGCTGAAGCCTGGCTTGGAGAATTTTGAGCATTACTTTACTAGCATGTGAGATAAGTGCAATTGTGCGGTAGTTTGAGCATTCTTTGGCATTGCCTTTCTTTGGGATTGGAATGAAAACTGACCTTTTCCAGTCCTGTGGCCACTGCTGAGTTTTCCAGATTTGCTGGCATATCGAGTGCAGCACTTTCACAGCATCATCTTTGAGGATTTGCACGTTAGATGATAGTAAAGTGAGTGTCTAGTGGTAGGGCTTCACACCAGCTTTTTCAGTATTTAAAAATTACTTCTAGAAGGTTGAAGTTATCAGAAGATGACAATTCTGGATAAGTAGACTGTTGGGGCACCAGTGTAGACTAGTAGTTATGTTGGGAACGAGCATTTGTTAATGTATGACTACTAGTAAAAATCCTAAATTGCTGTTTCCAAGCAAAGCTTCATCTTCCTGAGGGCAGGGGCCATAGTGCTGGCTGCAGGCTCCCAATGCCCAGTCAGCAGGAACTGGAACACTGCCCTTCAAAAGACATGACATCTTTCTAACTGCAGCTCAACTCTTACTTTACCTGCCCTGTAAACCCTTGCCTAACTGTAGCCCATGGTGATTCCCGCCTCTGAACTCCTGTTGTGTTTATTTTGGCAAGTTGCTTATGTTGCCCAGAATTGCCAGATGTCTTTTTTACTTTGCATTGACCTTGGCAACCCCATGAGATTTTAAGCTCCTTTAGCACAGAGCCAGTGTCTTAGATATCTTATGCTTCCTTTTGTACCCAATTCCAGCCTTTTTATAGAGAGAACCCTTAATGGAATCAGTAGTATTGTGATTGTCGTTATTGATAAAGAATTCCGTAGAGCTTGTGGTTGATTCTAGACTGAGTTCTGGTGGAATAGACTATACATTTAACGTTAACAACTAGCAGATAATTAGACTTTGATGGAAAACTATATACAAGTGCCACGGACATTTAATATACATTGTTTTGGAAATGTATCATTTAGAAATGGGCTAACCTGAAATTATCTTTGTACTTGTGAAATAGAAACTTGACAGGCAGGATTACTGTCATTAAAATTTTATGAATATTGTCATATATCAATGAAGAAGTTTTTTCTGTTACTTTTCAACCCCCAGAGGCATCAAATTATGGTAATCAAGGATTATACTGATTAACTCTTTTCTAAGTGATTTTAAATGTCCATTCAGATGCAATTTTCTAACATTCATATATTTTTTATATTTTTTGAAATATTCTGTGATTATATTATATCTTATGTGCATAATGTGATTCGTAAGAGAGATATAGCAGTCAGCTAGGTATGGAAATTAATCCATCCTTTGAGTTCTGGATTCCAAAAAAAAGAAAAAGTCTGTAGCTTCTATCGAATGCTATTTGGTAGGAGTGTGTGTCCGAAGGACTATAAAAGTGGTGAAGCTGGCACCTTTTAAACTAAGGTGTTCTCTTTTTTTCCCCTAAGTTTTTGTTGTTGTTGTTACACCATGTGGCTTGCAGGATCTTCCTTTCCCTGACCAGGGGTCGAACCTCTGCCCTCTGTAACGGAAGTGTGGACTCTCAAGCACTGGACTGCCAGGAAATTCCCAAACTAAGATGTTTGTGATTCCATTCTCTTTAATAATGTAACTGGATTCTGGGTGGTGATCTGCAACACCAAAATTAAGTTTTACATCCTGATAAAAATGGTGCCACTGTTTGGCTTGTAATTCCTTCCCTTGAGCTTTGAGAGATTCCAGTGCAATTGAATTCAGTTTAATTTTTTTTTAATCATAATTGAACCCTCACTTATCCCTGTAGTTTCACCAGAGTCTGATCTTCCAGTAGATAATTTTGGGGTGGTGAAATGAAAAGGAAATGTACTCAGATGTGAAGCAACTCTTCAGTTCATCTAATTGTGAAATATAAAATTATGAAGGAACTAAGCAAATAAGCAGGAAAACATGAACTAAATGAGCCAATCCTTTAACAAATGACTTTTTAAAAATGCTTGTGACTTAAGAGCCCGGAAAGATCATGAAAAAATTTTAAACTATCCTTTTTTTTTAAGGTGTAAAAAAATTATTCTTAACCCTAGAAAAATAAATTTCTCATTGAACTATTAAGACGAAGAAGGCACATAGAATTACCCAGGTTTGAACTTCTGGGGTCAGGGTCTGTTTTTTCCACTTTATTATAGGTGCCTAAACCTATCACTTGACTTCCTAGTTTTCAAACTAGGACCTTTGTAAGAATGAAAGTAGGGCGGGTACCCTCATTAATCTAATTGTTGTAACAGGGGTAATTCCAGATTGTCCCAAAGTCAGACGTATGTTTACTCTGTTCGTGGAACATCTGGCCCGGAGCCTGGTACACACTAGGTGCTCAAGATTTTAACTTCTGGAGAATCATGAGACTCCTAAGTAATAAGGTTTGAAGTCAAGTGTGATCACATCCATGCACATAAATGGCCTCTAACTTCCCTGGTAGCTCAGGTGGTAAAGATCCGCTTGCAATGCAGGAGACCTGGGTTTGATCCCTGGCACAGTGATAAAGAACCTGCCAGTGCAGGAGACACAAGAGACAGTTTCGATCCCTGGGTCAGGAAGATCCCCTAGAGTAGGAAATGGCAACGCACTCCAGTATCCTTGCCTGGAAAATTCCATGGACAGAGGAACCTGGTCGTCTCTAGTCCATGGAGTTGCAAAGAGTCGGACATGACTGAGTGACTGAGCACACACATTTAAAAATAGTATTTTGAAGTGCAGACTTATATGCATGCTTTTTTAAAAAAAATTATCTATTTATTTGATTGTGCTGTGTCTTAGTTACAGCGTGTGAAATCTAGTTCCCCAGCCAGGGATCGAACCTGGGCCCCCTGCATTGGAAATAGAGTCTTAGCCACTGGAGCACAAGGGAAGTTCCACATGATTTTTTTAAAATGCAAAATGAGGATGTGAATAAAGTGACCAAAAGACAGCCCAGTGCTTTTCTCTGCCTTTAACATACAGGCTGTCAGAAATGCACACTAAGTATCAGGAACCTGGATTTGTTTGGGGTGTGTGAGAGAGAGGTCTTTTGTTTTTGTTGGTAAGAAGAAATACCTTCTTACAAATCATGGGCTTTAATTCTGCTGACTATAGGGTGTATCTTAACACCCATTTTATTGGGGCTGTATTTCATTTGCTCTATGCAAGGAAGAATATATTACATACAGTTGTATTAGTTGACTTAAACTTTAATAAATTTAAGTGCCTCTTACTGGTCACTTTTATAACATCCACATAAACTTGTATCAGTAACATTAAAAAGCACACAAGGCCCTGATGAATATCTGATAGTCAGTGTTGATGCTTTTGACCTGGTTGTGAGACAGATGGTAACAGGGCTATGCCTTTTACAAGCCGGAGTTCTAAATGATGGTGCCCGGCTGTGCGTTCATTTGAGTGACAGTGCAGCCATCGTGTCAGGAGTTACCTTGGGAGGCTACGCAGGCTTTCGTGAATTGGTCTGGCTCTCGTGGCCCCTCTAGGGAGCGGGTGTTGAGTTTTGCAGATTTATCCTACAGTGATTTCCCAGGTCCCTCACTCCTCATGAGCACAGAACCCGCCCTCACACCCCAGTCTCCCACGGAGGGAGGAGAAAAATTCTCTTTCTCTTCCAAGAGCCAAATAGGAAGGGCAGAGATGACTTACAAAGCAATTGAGATTGTGCCGTAAGATCAAACTGAAAATGTCCATTAAGCCCCCTGCCTTTTCTGAAAAGAAAATTGACCAATAAGAAGGGTGGCAGGCCTTGGAGAGTACAGAGTTCAACACAGAGAGAAATGAAACAGGACTTCCCTGGTGGCGCAGTGGGTAAGAATCCTTCCGCCAGCCAGGGGGACACAGATTCGATCCCTGGTCTGGGAAGATCCCACAACTTTGTTGCACTCCTCAGAGCCGCTAAGCCCATTCACCACAACTCCTGAAGCCTGCGCGCCCTAGAGCCTGTGCTCCCCAACAAGAGAAGCCTCCGCAGTGAGAAGCCCGAGCCTGTGTAGAGAGTGGACCCTACTCACCGCAACTAGAGAAAGCCCACGCAAAGCAACCAAGACCCAGTGCAGCCAAAAAGAAAGAGATGAGAGGGAATAACTCTTCCTAGAGTGGGAAGCATAAACATTGTCGCCTTCTTCGCCCCCAGCCTTGGGGATCTGAATAAATCGGATGCAAAAGGTGTGGATTGGGCCCCCCGGGGACTCCATTAATCAGGAGGTTTTGTTCCAGAAAAGTACTCTCAGAAAGAAATGTTTGGATAAGTTTGGTTATTCCTGGAGGATTAAGACTAAGCTACAGCAGCTTGCAGCAGTCTTTTATCCCTTATAGGCTGGAGATTTAAAAATAAATTATTGTTGTTATTATTATTGGAGACTTTCTTCCACTATGTTTTCTTTGAGCAGTCAGCTTCGCAGAGCAAAATGACCTCTGCTAAGGAATAAGGGTGACGCGACTGTATTGGCAAACCTCCAGCCCCAAGGTAAGTGAGCTTGGGGATGCGATGCACAATCCGATGGCTGCAGTTAACAAGCTGTATTGTATCCTTGAAAGTTGCTAAGAGAGTAAATCTTAAATGTTCTCACCACACACACACAAAAGGTAAGGTGTGAGGTGATGGAGGTGGTAACTAACCTTATGATTATCATTTTGCAATATCAGCGCATACCAAATCATCACGCTGTACACATCAAACTCCCACAATTTCGTATGTCTGTTACATCTCATAAAGCTAGGGGGTTGGGAAATAAGACTGTATCAGGACTTGTGACTGGTTCTTACAACAGTGGCTGCTGATCTTGTGAAGGGGCAGCAGTGGCCGTACCAGGCCAGGTTGGTGTGGCAAAGGGCGTCTCTAGCCATGCAGATCTCCTGTCTGATCCTGGGACTCTGTGACCAGAGATAGCAAATGACAATTTCCACAATTTTATGACCCTTGGCTGTCATCCCAGTAGCAAACAAGTCATAAGCCATTCTCTTCCCCTTTGTAAAATTCCACTCCTATACCCTGGCCTTTCCACCAAGATTTTTTGAAACAGTGAAAACAGAGACTAGAATTGCATCTCCTTTATTTAACTTCAGCATGTTGCTTCTTCCACCTCTGACCTCTTCACTGCACAGCCCGCCCCCCTCCCCCTGCAATTCCTTGGCGTTAGTGCTCCTGCCTTGAAATACCAAGGATGAAGAAGTTAGGGGCAAACTTCATACCAGAGAATAAAGGAAATGCTTACTGCTTTGCCTTTTCAGGGATAAAGTTACCAAAAGCCAAGGGATTGGTCATTTCTATATTGTATAAAATATCTGGAACAGTTGTTGTTCATTCGCTCAGTCACGTCTACGTCTAACTCTTTGAGACCCCATGGACTGTGCAGCACACCAGGTTTCCCTGTCCTTCACCATCTCCCAGAGTTTGCTCAAACTCATGTCCATTGAGTCAGTGATGCCATCCAACATCTCATCCTCTGTCGTCCCCTTCTCCTCCTGCCTTCAGTCTTTCCCAGCATCAGGATCTTTTCCAATGAGTTGGCTCTTTGGATCAGATGGCCAAAGTATTGGAGCTTCGGCTTCAACATGAATCCTTCCAATGAATATTCAGGGTTGATTTCCTTTATGATTGACTGGTTTGATCTAGAACGGTATGGTTATTTAATACTGATATATATATATATAATAGTCATTTTCTGTGCTATTGTAGAATTGAGGGGAAATTGACTTGAACAAAAAGTACAGTAGGAAGAAACAGGCTAAGTATAAATTCTGAATGAGCAAGCCAGAATAGTCTTGTCAGGCAGAAGGCTGTCTACAGAAATGTAGTCATGTCACACAAGTAGATACTGGAGTTCAGGAACCAAACAAGACAGGAGACCTCTGTCAGATCTTTGAGGTCAGAGTCAAGGTGGGTTCAGAGCAGGTGTTGGGTGTTGAGCTGAGGTTGACCCTGGGAAGTCAGAGCACATCCAGGATGAAGTATAGATAGAATGTGGTTGCTGACACCAGAACAGGAGCTACCTAGGCTCAGCCCTGGTTTGGGTGGAAAAGTATATATAGCAGGTTTTTCTTTATTCTCCAGAGAGAGGCCAGGTTCCATAGGTACTTGTGACTGGTGATTACTCTATTGCTAGAGAACTAAGCTCTTCTGGAGGCCTGGTCAGATAGAGTGCTTCATTCCATCAACTGAGTGCCTCCTATATATAACAATCATGGCTTAATGCTGGGGGAAAAAAGAAGTATGGGGTATAAACTGTACTATGTGCCCTCTGAATGTAGCCTGGTTATAGAAACATGACTTAAACATGGGAAAAGTTACATAGCACAAAAGCTAAGTCATTCAACTCAAGACAAGATATTCTGCAAGGTAGAAATGAATTTGTGAGCAAATGGGCAGTGCACGTGGTAAGTGTCTTAGAAATGGAGAATTGGGAATATCATTGTGGGTTGGAGGTGTCCAGGGAGAAGAGGCATCTGAATTGTTTTATCTTTGGATAAGTTGAGAGAAGTGGTGAAGGCGTGCCAGACGGGGGTAGGGGGCACTGCATAAGAGCATGGTGGTAGGAAACAAAAGAGACAATCTAGAAACAGTGAGTAGAACAGCTTAATTAGAACTGAGGGTTCAGGAAGGTTGATAGTTGGAGGAAAAGCCAGCAAAGCAGTTAAAATCAAAATGTGAAGGTGTTGCTGCTGCTGCTGCTAAGTCGGTTTAGTCATGTCTGACTCTGTGCGACCCCATAGACGGCAGCCCACTAGGCTCCTTCGTCCCTGGGATTCTCCAGGCAAGAATATTGGAGTGGGTTGCCATTTCCTTCTCCAGTGCATGAAAGTGAAAAGTGAAAGTGAAGTCGCTCAGTCATGTCTGACTCTTCGCGACCCCATGGACTGCAGCCTACCAGGCTCCTCCATCCATGGGGTTTCCCAGGCAAGAGTACTGGAGTGGGGTGCCATTGCCTTCTCCAGTGAAGGTGTTAAGAGTCCTCAAATTTATCTTCTAGACACTAAGGAATCATTGAAAGTTTTTGGATGGAGGAATGACATGCTTAGAAATGTTCTAGGAAGATAATCTGGTGGCTGAATATTGGCAGATTAGGGGAAGAGCGAGCACTCAGGTAGGCCAGATGTCTGTGCTTGCTTTGCTCTACTGGCGAGTGATAAGTGTTTTTACTCTGGAAGTGGCAGCAAGGACAGAAACAAAGAGATGGTTACAAGAGACATTTTGGAGGATGGAGAAATAAGAGTCCGCACCTTCTTGTCCATGGAGGCAAAGAATCCTCATCAAAGGCAAATCCACAGTTTTGGAACCAAGTGACTAGAAGAATATTATATGAACAGACATGGGGACATGATCACGGAGGTGAAATGGCTAGATTTTTAGGAAAAGATAAGGAGTTCATCTTTGGAAGATCATCTATGATATTGTAGCAGGAGGCAGAAATAACCTTCCTGGAAGGCACAAGAGAGCATGTGGCCTGTGATGAAGGTGTGGGGGTCGCCTGCATGGAGACTAGAGCTTAACTCTAGAGAGAGCGAAGTCCAGACACTGGCAATGCCCTCATTTTAAAGGAGGAAGAGGAGGCGGCCAGCACGTATGCAGTCAGACACGGGATGGGGTGTTTACAGATTCACAGGCCACGCAGATAAGAGCATCAAGAAGGAAGTCGTGGTCAGCAGTATCAGATTGGTCAGCTGCCGAGAGGGCAAAGAGAATACAGGCTGAAAAAAGGCCTTTGGATGGGCAATTAGGAAATCGTTTCCCTTTAAGAGCACACTCCTGTCCAGTGTGTATGTGTGTGTGGGTGGAGAGGGATTAAGGAATGAGCCTTAAAGACAAGGGAGCATCAACCACCGAGTACAGGTGAGAAGAAGGGAAGGATCTAAAGGGAAGGAGACAGCTGGTTCTCCTCTTCCCTTCCCAGCTGAGAGTGTCCATGTGTACAATGTGAAGGCAGAAGAAAAAGACTCATTGATTCTTTTGGCAAAACTGTATTAAGTACCTGCTAAGAACTTGGATCCAGTTAACACAGAGTAATTGAAAACCGAAAGAGAACAGACCATGGAGGGAGTTCAAAAGGAAATGGGAGAGGCTGAATCCCGAGAATCGGGGGAACTTTTAGTGTCAGAACAGGGAGACCCTTCTTCTCCTGAGACCGAAGAGATGGAAGAGAGGATAGAGGGTGGGGATACATTCAGGGGTGTTTCGAAATGAAGAGAATAGAGGTGGAAAGCAAGGCTGCTGGCCTCAGGCTTCTGGACAACGTGGAACGTGGGTTGTTGCTGAGAGAAAAGGTAGATGAGGTCAAAGGGAAAATGTTAAATAACCACCCACAGGCAATGCTAGGGGGTCAGAAAGGCACACACACACTAGGGTCACTAAACACCGATGGTGCTCAAGAGAAGCCCCACTTTCTATGTGGTTTTATAGGAAATGTTTCTTAACTACACTTTAGAAGATGGGCAGTGTTTATATCTGCTTTTACCTGTAAGGACTTACCCTTCCTCATCGCCTCATTACTTTTCCTTAATTCATTGTCTATGAATTTTTGTTTGTGTCCAGAATCACCATAGTTGTAAATTGCACAGCTGTTTCATAGTTATTGTCTTCTAGATGACTGCGGTTCCTTAAATTGTGGGTGAGGTTTTGATATGAAATAATAGTACTTTCTAGATAAATTGATTGATACATGACTTTAGCAGGAAAAATGAGTAAACAGAGCCCATGAATTATGCTACCCATTCCCCCTAGCCTTCCCCTCCCCTCCCCCCAAAAAAAGTTATAAAATGATTCAGACTATCTCAGTGAAAACGTCAGACCAACTGCTGGTCAACTCACCCCTACAGAATGATTTAAGGTGACTGAGACACCAGGGGGTAATTATGGTTCATCCGGAAGCTAGCAGATCACGAGTGGCTCCGTGATTGGACCTGTGTGGGAAGCTTTTTCCTCAGATGAGCAAGCCTGACACTTGCAGGCCTGTGTATGGGCAGGGAGTACCCGACCGTGTGAGACAGCTAAGTATACGACAGGTAACCAGGCCACCTGAGGCAGCCTTCAGTTTTAACTGGGTTGCCACCCGATGAGAACTGAGGAAGAATTTGTTTTTATCGCAGACAATATTTATTAGGAAAAAAACCAACATAATGAACTAAGTTCTGGTATTTTAATTCCATCTCTGAGACTTGGCCGTATTCCCACCCTACGAGTCTTCTACCGGAACTCCCCAGGCCCACAGGCTTCTGGATGGAATAGATTCGATTTTCCAACCTTTTTTTTCTTTTTTTTTAATTTATTTATTTTTTGGCTGCGCTGGGTCTTCATCGTTGCGTGCAGGCTTTCTGAAGTTGCGACGAGCGGGGGCTCCTCTCTAGTTGCGGTGCCCGGGCTTCTTGTTGCAGTGGCGTCTCTGGTTGTGGAGCACAGGCTCTAGGGCGTGCAAGCCTCAGTAGTTGTGACGCACGGGGTTAGTCGCCCCGCGGCATGTGGGATCTTCCCCAACCAGAGATCGAACCGGTGTCCCCCTGCGTCTCAAGGCAGATTCTTCACCCCTGGACCACCAGGGAAGCCCCTTCGCCCTTGTTTTGAAGTGAGCAGACAGTATTCTCTAGGACCCGTGCCACCGGTCAGAACCCAGGGGACCGTGCCACATTCATTCACGCAGGGGTGACTAACGTATCTCTTTTCTCCCTCCACAGGTATGGCCTCACATGTGCAAGCTTTCTCCCCTCACACCCTTCAATCAAGTGCCTTCTGTAGCGTGAAGAAACTGAAAGTAGAGCCGAGTTCCAGCTGGGACATGACCGGGTACGGCTCCCACAGCAAAGTGTACGGCCCGAGCAAGAACGCGCCACCGTCCCAGCCAGCCGCTGCGACCGTCAGCGCCTCCCTGCCCATCCCCAACCCCAGCCTCCCGTACGAGCAGACCATCATCTTCCCAGGAAGCACTGGGCACATCGTCGTGACCTCAGCCAGCAGCACTTCCGCCTCCGGGCCCGTCCTCGGCGGGCCGCACAACCTCATGCGTCGCAGCACTGTGAGCCTTCTTGACACCTACCAAAAATGTGGACTCAAGCGGAAGAGTGAGGAGATCGAGAACACGAGCAGCGTGCAGATCATCGAAGAGCACCCGCCCATGATTCAGAACAATGCGAGCGGGGCCACTGTAGCCACTGCCACCACCTCGACTGCCACCTCCAAAAACAGCGGCTCCAACAGTGAGGGGGATTACCAGCTGGTCCAGCATGAGGTGCTGTGCTCCATGACCAACACGTACGAGGTCTTAGAGTTCCTGGGCCGAGGGACGTTCGGGCAAGTGGTCAAGTGCTGGAAGCGGGGCACCAATGAAATTGTGGCCATCAAGATCCTGAAGAACCACCCGTCGTACGCCCGCCAAGGTCAGATCGAGGTGAGCATCCTGGCCCGCCTGAGCACCGAGAGTGCCGACGACTACAACTTCGTCCGCGCCTACGAGTGCTTCCAGCACAAGAACCACACGTGCTTGGTGTTTGAGATGCTGGAGCAGAATCTCTATGACTTTCTGAAGCAGAACAAGTTCAGCCCCTTGCCCCTCAAGTACATTCGCCCGGTCCTCCAGCAGGTTGCCACCGCCCTGATGAAACTGAAAAGTCTAGGTCTTATCCATGCCGACCTCAAACCGGAGAACATCATGTTGGTGGATCCATCCAGACAGCCGTACAGGGTCAAGGTCATCGACTTCGGTTCTGCCAGTCACGTGTCCAAGGCTGTGTGCTCCACCTACCTACAGTCTAGATATTACAGGTAAGGCCGTGTGCCCTGAGATAAGAGATGCTGAATGCCCAGCGGCACTCACAAAGCATGTGCCGTGTGGGTCACTGCTGGAGAGATAAAATTGCTGCTCTCAGTGGTCACGATTTAGTGGGGAAATTAGGACATGTGCACTTGGAAACGATGATTAGAAGTCTCGTAAAAACAGAGCCAAGTAAGATTCTTGGCATAGATGTTCAGAGTTGGGAGGGATTCCTGGCAGGGTGGGGCTGAGGCTAAGAGCAAAGGGATGGCAGGGGAGTCAGGTAATCATGGACAGATAGAATCCAGATGCAGGTGAAGGAGAGAGAGGGACACACATTGTGAAGTCGCTCCAGCAAAGTGCCCAAAAAGACTCACAGCAGACCAGGAGGACCGCCCACCTGGCCAGAACAGAGGATCCATGGTGGGTGGGAGACCTGATCACAAGGATAGGTTGGGACCAGGATGCTAGGGTCTTAGCTACCAGACTAAGGGGTTGCAGTTGTGTCTGTAAACATGGAGTAAGTGCCGAAGCGTTTGAGCAACAGAGTGTAATGGGATGAAAGTGATTCTCTGAGAAGGTGGCCCTATGTCCCTGTAGAAGGAGGAGGCCAGGGGGAGGGTCTGTAGCCTGGGGACCAGGCAGCCTGCTCTGGGAGAATTCCAGGTTTGGGGTCAGGAGGAGGATTGTAACACCCTTGGTGGGAAAATGTGAAACTTCCATTCCTTCACTCAACAAGGATTTATTTCACTTCTAACATGAGCAAGGCACAGCACTGGGGACAGGAACACAGCCAGGACAGCAGGGGCAAGGCCCTCACCATCCTGGAGTCTGTAGTATATATACAGCTTCCCACCCTTGGCTCCATGTCAAAGTCACTGGTGGGTGGACGGAGCTTTAAAAAAAAAACAAACCTGATTTAGGTCCCAGTCCCCACAAGCTGAACGGACGTCTCTGGAGGAGGTGTCCTGCATGGGTGATTGTCACGGCTCTCCTGGGGCTCCCAGCACGCACCCAGGGTTGAGAGCCACCGCTCAGGAGGGACCCAGATGAGAGCACTGGCTCGGGTCAGGGCGGCCTCGTTGTTCCAGCCACCAAGCTGTGTGGCTCATTCTCTCCTCCTTTGTTCCTGACCTGTAAACTGGGTGGGTCTGGGCACCAGCCATGTGGAGCTGTTGGATGATGGAGCCGGAATATGACTTGGGTGCTCAGCTCTGAGTCCGGCACGTGGTGGGCACCCAGGGCTTGGATAGAAATGGGAACAAGTGAGTCTGTTCTGGGAGATGGCAGTGGGCTGCGCTTGAGGGAATGTTTGCACGGTCCAAGACACATGGAGGTTGACAAGAAACCAAACTGAAACCCTCACGAGAAGATGGGGGCTGACAACACATTTAGGAGGTTGACACGTGGGCAGTAAAATCTGAATCCCTCGACTTCATTGTGCCCAGGCCCTGTGGGCCCAGCCCCCGAGGGTGCACACACTTTCCACTCACCTCCATCCCGGCCACGGAGGAGGTGAGTGTGTCCCAGCCACGAGGGCACAGCCAGCCCATCAACCCATTCCAAGGCCATCCTGGCGCCTCCCCACCTTGTCTACACATCTGCCCACCTACCTCCACCCGGCAAGATCTGCACAGGTGTCCTCACCCCCAAGGTCTCCTGACCCAGCCCGGCCCTCACCCTTGGGTCTCCATCCATGACCTCGCACTCCCTCCCCTGGATGGTCTGTGGCCACGAGACAGGCATCCCCATGGCCTCCCCACCTCCCTTATCTCAGTCCTGACTCAAACAGGTTTGTAGGCGATTCCACCTGTTCCATCCACCACCATCCCCCCATCCCTTCTTGAGCATCCAGGGAGGAGCCTCACGTCCATGTCCCCTGGGTTTCTGGAGGGGTGGATCTGTATTGCTCACCCAGTTCCTCTGCACTCACCTGCTTCTTAAGCCTCTGTGGTCAGCTGTCGGACCCTCAGCCCCGGAGCCAGGCAAAGAAGGAGGCTGTGAGCCTGGTGCCGTGGCCACTGCGGAAGGGAGCCCGGGCTTGCGGACCCTAGGGGAGGGCATGAAGGAGGTGGTTGGGCAGGGCTGGGATGGCAGGCATTCTCTTGAAAGTGCCCTTCTCTCAACATGCGCTCTGGGTGGCATCATGTAGGCTCACCTACCTGTCCGAGGGATATTCAGCACTGTGGGCGGCTCCCCACCGCCGTTGTCCCTCTACACTTGGGGGTGCCGGACCAGCATGTCAGAGGCCACTTCTTCCTGGGTCTTGGCCCGAATTTAGGGTGAAGTGCAGTAGAGTCAGGATGCTCAGGCTTTTATTATTTTGTTAATTTGATGCCGTTTAGTGAAGAATACTGGCTTCATTCATGTTTACTAAAAATCGAGCACAGCAACTTGTGAAAAGGCTTTTAAAAACTCTGCTTAAAAGGCAGTGCATACTTAAAGCAGGCATCCCTGGTCACTCAGCTAGTTAAGAATCTGCTTGCAATGCAGGAGACTCCGGTTCAATTCCTGGGTCGGGAAGATTCTCCTGGAGAAAGGAAAGGCTACCCACTCCAGTATTCTTGGGCTTCCCTGGTGGCTCAGATGGTAAAGAATCCACCTGCAATGCAGGAGACCTGGGTTCAATCCCTGGGTTGGGAAGACCAGCTCAGTTGGTAAAGAATCTGCCTGCAACGCAGGAGACCCCGGTTCCATTCGTGGGTCGGGAAGATCCCCTGGAAAAGGAAATGGCAACCCACTCCAGTATTCTTGCCTGGAGAATCCCATGGACAGAGGAGCCTGGCAGGCTACAGTCCATGGTGTCAAAAGAGTCGGACATGACTTAGTGACTAAACCACCACCACCTGGAGGCGGGCATGGCCACTCACTTCAGTATCCTTGCCTGGAGAATCCCATGGACAGAGGAGCCTGGTGGGCTACAATCCATGGGATCGCAAAGAGTCGGACATGACTGAAGCGACTTAGCATGCATGCGTAGTTGCTTTAAGGATCCCACTTTCAAAGGGGAGAAGGTTTACATTTCCTGCCCTGTTTTTAAATGGACAGTACTAAATGTCTCATCCCACCCTCTTCCCCACCTAGTGATGTGGAAACCTTATGATGTAGAGATCTTCCTGTCCTTGTGGGAGGGAGGGGAGGTACCTGGAAAAGTAGGTGGGTCTTGGGAAGCAAACAGTTTTCCCCAGCTATTAGGCATGTGCTCGGTCGAGGTCCAACACGTTGCTGTAGGTATTCTGTGAGGAAAGCCTGACAGTGTGTTTCTTAGGAAAGAAAGACCGCTTGTTTTCATTGTCTGATGCGTGGGTAACCCCTTCCAACCTGACCTTCCAAGTTGAAGGTCTTATTTTGTTAAACCAACCGACCATGCTGGTCCTCAGGCTTTATTGTACATAAGAATCACCTGAAGAGTTTGTTAAGAACCTGCTTCTGCCACAGTCCTGCCCCAGACCCACTGCACCCCAGTTCTCCAGAGGGGGACCCCAGAGATGTCTTCCCCTTGCACATGTCCCAAGACTCACCACGGGGAGTCAAAGGTGAGCTTGTGCAGGTGGTCAGAGGCCCACTCAGGGAGAAAGGAATTTCCTTAGTGGTGTCCCCTTCCTTGGTGTCCCCAAGGAATGGATGTGGAGGCAATCCCGGGCAGGTCTGGGAACACACCTGGGAGGTCCCTGCCATTTCCCTGCAGCGGCCCTGCCTTATCCTCTAGGTTGTGTTCCAAGACCCCCAGTGGGTGCTTGAAACTGAGAATAGTTCCGAACCTATGTATTCCAATTCCCAATGCTTAGTCCTCAGTTGTGTCCAACTCTTTGCAACCCCATGGACTGTAGCCCACCAGATTCCTTGGTCCATGGTGTTTTTCAGGCAAGAATACTAGAATGGATTGCCATTTCCTTCTCCAGGGGATCTTCCTGACCCAGAGGGTTCCCTGGTGGCTCAGTGGTAAAGAATCCACCTGCCAGGGCAGGAGATGCAGGAGAATTACAGGAGAATTGGTGTTGATCCCTGGGTTGGGACAAGGACAGAGGAGCTCCTCCATGGACAGAGGAGTCTGTCGGACTACATACAGTCCATGGGGTTGCTAAGAGTTAGATATGACTTAGTGACTAAACAACAACATTCTTGACGTAGATCTTAGCAACCTCAGCATACCTTGTTTCTTTCCTTATTAAATGGAGAACTTTCACCTTTTCACTTAAAAGAAGCTCTTTATGGCTTCTCTTTGATATCTCTGAATTGCCAGCATCACTACTTTTGTGGTTTGGGGCTGTTATTAAGTAAAATAAGGTCTACCTGAACAGAAGCACTGCCATACCAATACCACAGTCAGTCTGACTGTCCAGTTGGCTACCAGGAGACACTGCTGGGGCTCATGGGCAGAACATGCTGAGCGAAGGGAAGTTTCCCGTCCTGGCTGGGATAGAATGGAACTTGGTGAGGTTTTATCACACTCCTCAAAACAGCAGGCAGTTTAAAACTTAAGAATTGTTTGTTTCTGGAATTTTTCACTTAGTGTTTTTGGATTGAGGTTGACTATGATTAAGGGGGAGGGACTACTGCATTTGATTCCACATCGATGCCAGTTATTTTTCTTTTTTTTGGAGCAAGCAATAAATTGATGCTGGGATAGTTCCACTGTCAGTGTGACCAGCAGACTGAAAACAAAACTAAATATTAAACTCTACCCAGGAAAAACAAAAAGACATGCCATTCAGGCAGGAGATAGTGATTAAAGTGTGTGAATTTTTTGTTTGTTTCTGCTCCAAGCTGTTCAAAATACTCTTGTCTAGATTTCCTCTGAAATACTTAAGACTATCACCAGGACCAAAGCAGTAGGGGGATGTGTGCATAAAAACTTAGGACATAAAAAATGGCCAGTAATCTTTTCCTTCAGAATAATCCAGCCTTTTTTGCCTGGTTCAAAATGTTTCAGACATTATCTTCAAATTGGGGGTGGAGATATATTTTAATTCAGTTCAATTCATCACACGTTCATTGGGTGCCTGCAGTCTGTCCTGTGGTGGATGTACTGAAGGGTAGGAGAGATAAGACACAAGATTTCCAATCTGGAGGAGTTTATGATTTCTCTGAGGAGATTAAAAGACACAAGCAGATTGCCTGGAGTGTAATTCTGATACTTTGATATTGCAAATGTTTGATCACTTAGCAGATACTCATTGAGACTCTAGGGAACCCGTGATGAGAAAAACCAGTAAAAGAGATTCAAAGTCAATGAAAGATTTTGCAAGATGGGTTAATAGGGAAGATTTATAGAGCACAAGCTATATATTGAAGGACTGTTGAGGTCCTTCTTAAAGGAAATGTGAGATGGGGGTGGGGGCAGCCTGAGAGGCATGGAGACTGGAATAAATAAGGGAATATGGTGGGGGTGGGGAAAACGACGTGAGATCTGCAAGTAGTCGGAGGCCTGGGTTGGAAAGGAAGGGTTAGGTGAGGGAGGCCGGACGGTGGAGAATTTTGGTTGAGGCTTGAGGGGCTTGGATTTAACAAAGGAATGATTTAGTGATGTTAAGAATATTAGTGAAGACTTCCCTGGTGGCTTGGACAGTAAAGCGTCTAACGACAATGTGGGAGACCCAGGTTCAATCCCTGGGTTGGGAAGATCCTCTGGAGAAGGAAATGGCAACCCACTCCAGTACTCTTGCCTGGAAAATCCTATGGACAGAGGAGCGTGGTAGGCTACAGTCCATGGGGTCACAAAGAGTTGGACACGACTGAGCGACTTCACTTCACTTTCACTTTAATCAGTTGAAATGGCAGAAAAATGTTTGGGAGAACCCAGACGCTAGGAGACAACAGTAGCTATTCATGAATAAAGGGAAGAAGCCATAGATTATAATGGGGATTCCCCCACCCCCGCCAGTATAAATGTGAACACATTTTTTTTTGGCTGCGCTGGGCCTTCTTGCAGTGCAGGGCTTCTTTTGTCCTTGAGCATGTGGGATCTTAGTTCCTCTTGTTGTTGGTCGCTAAGTCATGTCTGACTCTTTTCGACCCTATGAACCTGTAGCATAGCAGGCTCCTCTGTCCACTATCTCCCGGAGTTTGCTCAAATTCGTGTCCATTAAGTTGGTGATGCTATCCAACCATTTCATCCTCTGCCGTCCCCTTCTCCTTTTGCCTTCAACCTTTCCCAACATCAGAGTCTTTTCCACTGAGTCAGCTCTTCACATCAGGTGGCTGAAATATTGGAGCTTCAGCTTCAGCATCAGTCCTTCCAATGAATATTCAGGGTTGAATTCCTTTAGGATTGGTTGGTTTGATCTCCTTGCTGTCCAAGGGACTCTCAGGAGTCTTCTCCAACACCACAATTCAAAAGCATCAGTTCTTCGGCATTCAGCCTTCTTTTATGGTCCAACTCGCACATCTGTACATGACTACAGGAAAAACCATAGCTCTGACTGTACAGACCTATGTTGGCAAAGTGGTATCTCTGTTTTCTAATACACTGTCTAGGTTCGTCATAGCTTTTCTTCCAAGGAGCAAACCTCTTTTAATTTCATGGCTACAGTCACCATCCTTTGAAGCCCAAGAAAATAAAGTCTGTCACTACTTCCACTTACAAGGGAACAAACCTGCATCCCCTGCATTGGAAGGCAGATTCTTAATCACTGGACACCCAGGGAAATTCCTGTGAACATTTTTAATGCTTTTCGATTCTGGTATTGTGATTGCAGAGTTGGCTAGAGGGAATAGGTTTATTTGTTTGTCTTGCTGTCTTTTGCTCATGGACTCTGCTTTCCCTAAGGCACAGTTGTGAGGCTCTGGCCTCCAGAACCTGGTTTCAAGTCCCACCAATGCTATCAAGTAACAGGCTCTGGGAGGAGAGTTGAGAGATCTCAGCTCCAGTCCTGGCCCTGTGCGTCCCCAGCTGACTGTGTTCCCCTGAGTCAGTGTATTGATAGAATATCCACTGTGAGCCGTCCCCACTCCCGCATCTGGATCCCATTATGACCAGGGCCTGTGCTTCGTCCATGGCCAGGGGACAGTTTCCTCTCCTGTGGGCTGACCTTGATCTCGTTAGCTCACACTGGGGACCCGCCATCACCTCCTCCCCATCAACAGGGAACACGGCATCTTCCAAATTGCCTGAAGTCACTTCAGAAAAGGGGCATAACTTAATAAAGCCATGAAAATAGTTTCCAAAACTGCAAAGCTCATGCAGATTAAAAAGCGTAAAAGATTCCTGAGTGGAAGTTAGGTTTGATTGAAAAGAAGAGCTCTGAAAGCAACTGCAGGCATTAGTTTTTTCAGTTAATTTGTCTTTTATTACTAGTAGATACAACAGGAAAGGGTGCTAGTTTACCCTTGAGAATATTGAGTGAAATCTTCAACCCACTCTCATTCACCCAGACGAAGGAGGTGGTTTATAAATATGTGAAAGCTTTTAGAGTTGCAATTTCTTTTCTGAGGAGAAGTAATCAATGTTATCTGGGCTGTTAGGTTATCTTTAGTTTTCCCTTGCTTTTCTCTCGGACCTTGAGTTATGTGGTGAAATAATTGGAAATTGGATTTTGCTTTAGTATGAAGTAAAGTGAGAACCCCTCGGTTTTTTTTGAGTGTATCTCTACCCCAGTGTTCTAGTCCTTCTTACACACACACACACACACGTGCACAGTCACGCAAATAAACCCAGATGACACAATATAAACCCACACATGACTTACACACACCTAGGTGTGCTGGTGAGCATCTTGGTGACAGAAGCTAGCTCTCAGCTCTAGTGAAGATGCTGATGTACGTGGATGCCCACTACATGGAGGGAGACACACAGACACATGCAACAAACATGCATATACACACAAGGACACACATACCCACAACTTCACAGACACTGAAAAACCACATACATTCACAGATCACATGAGCCAACCAGAGTGACCCTGGAGGCCAAGGGCCCAGGTGCAAAAGCAGTGTTGATGCCCTGGAAACTTGACCCAATTTTCTGCCTTGCTGCAGAACTACCATCCACATGTCCCCAAACCTGAGGATGATAGGGCTGGAGCCACTGTTGAGCTCGGTATGAACCAGTCATTTTCAAAGTGTGATCGAAGGACCCTTTTCCTGCAATACCAACCAGGTACCTGTTACAAATGAAGATTTGATGAGTTTGGAGGTAAAACTATTACCGCAGTTGGTACCCTAAACAGATCCATCACCTCCAGGAGTTTCCTCCTGCTTTATTTCTTTATTTACATTTTAAAAATTATTATTTTTGTCCTTTGAGAAATGTTGCTCAAGTTGGCTTGGATCCCAGAGTCCGTCACCCCACAGAGGGCATTATTACTTGCCCCTTCAAAATGGGAGCAGTGGGCCCACTGTTGACAGCCTGGCATGGAACTGTTGACCTTTCACCTCAGTGGCTGACAGCCCCTCCTCGGGGCCCAGTTGTTAGATTCCTTGTGGTCAGACCCTTTCTGCTTCAATGGTGGTGACAGTGAAGATCCAAAAATAGTTGGTACATGGGACAGGAGGGGTTTATGTGGGTTGGTAAACTGACAAGTGGGTGGTCAGGAGGGGGGTGTGGTGGGGGTGGGTGGGCGTGGGGAAGCATTAATGCCTGGCAGAGACATTAATACACATGACTCTTTGCATAATCTGCAATCGATGTAGCATTTACGGCTAAGTAGTTACTAACTCTCCCCGTAGCCACAGCTGGATTTGAAGCCATAATCCTCATTTCTGGATCCAACAAGTAATTTTTTGAATTCCGAAGATGTGCCAGACACTGTGCTTTGTGTTGAGGTTTCAAGAAACAAGTAGGAGTGCCCTCAGCTATGCGGCTCTACCCCCAAGCCTGTTATGGAGTGAGCTGTCCCCCGGGGAGGCAGCGGGGGCGCGTCGGGCTCCACTGTCCTGGTCCGCCCCGGCGCAGATGTCTTGTTAAACCCAGAAGCCTTTGAATGGCTCTGTCCGGTCTCCCTAGGTGGCCGCTCGTGTATTCTGAGTCCTAGGTGCCCTCCCCACTGAATGCCACCCCCCTCCCACCTGCCCTTGGCCTCCCCCAGCAGTGGATCTCTGCCTCACAGCTGGGACAGACCCGGCCATCCTCCCGCAGCCCCTCACCAGGCTTCCAGAGGAGGAGGGAACGCCCAGCCTCAGCCTCCGCAGGGCATCTCCAGTCTGGACTTCCCTTCCTCCCCGGGTCCCATCAGCGGCTGGCTCACGGGGCCTTAAAGCCAGATGGAGGAGCTGGGCTCTCAGTGTTGAGTGTTGGGCCCTGGCCCTCGTTCCTGGGTAGAGATGGAGATGGTGACATTGCAGAAGCAATTGTCATGGGTTAGATCCGCAAAGCAGAGTCCAAGGCAGGGCTTGGGTGCTGCACGTCTGTGTGGGAGAAGACCTCAAGAAGCTGGGGTGGGGGGTGGTACCGCGGGGAGTTAGGGTCCTGCTATAGGCCTCAGGGATCTTGCCCCAGGCAAGGGGAGGCTTGGGCTCTGGGGCTCCCCACCCCGAGACTGAGGGCCCTCAGGGGCGTTGACCGTCCTGTTCCTTTGTGTGGGCCGAGCTTGTTCAAGGTCTGGGTGGGCTTGAGCAGACGCAGGGGAGCCCGTGAGGCAGAACAGACCACATGACTGTGGCTGAGATCAGCGGGAAACGTGATATGGGCCCCAGGAGCCACCAAAGTGTGAGCTCCAGCCCCATGTCCAGCAATCCACTTTGTTCTCCTCGCCAATTACAAGGGTGGCATTTTTAAATAGAAAGGGAATATAGGCGAAATGCCTTTGTAGAAAAATTTAAGTATTAGAGGCTAAGAATTCGAAACTGAACTCGAAATTTTGGTCTTGGAGGAGTTGAAAAATCTGACTTAAAAGCTTAAAAAAAAAAAGAATGCATCTTGCCTCCACCCCACTCCCTTTCGATCTGCCCAGCCTGCTGGTTAGACATGCAAGATGGGCCAGGCTCTGAGAGCAAAAATACCTGAGCAGGGGGACGTGCCTGAAGCATGAGTCTGTCAGAAGCAGTGGGGTGAGGGGGAGGCGGGTTCTCTCCATTGGTGCTCAGTAGCTATTGTAGGTGCTGGTCCCCAAGGCACCTTTGTCAAATGGGCTGGTGACCAGCTGGCCAAATGAATGGATGAAGGAATGAATAGACGGATGGGTGGATGGTTTCAATGGCCTCATATGTTTATAGCTCAACTCACACTGTTATACACCAGAAACCGCCCCACATGCCCAGCTTCTTATAGTCTCTTCTTACAAGTCCTTTCACCTTTGCCCTAAACCTTGGGCTCATGGCATCCAGCATCCCTGAAACCTGGATCATACGGGTCCGCTTAATCAGCCTTTTGGGGAGCAGACGCATCTCACCAAAAATGTTCATTCCGTCTTGCCTTTCCACCTGTGAGAGTTCAATTTGAAACCCGAGGACAGCTGACTTGGCTTTTAACAGATTAGTTCCCTGAAATCAGCCAACATCTGTCATGTCCCGTTACACCTTTACAGAAAATTAGAAATGACTTCCGAGCACAAGGAAGGGGCCGAGCGCAGCAAGACCTGGCCAGGGAGCCTTGCGCGTGTGGAGACAGTGCCGTCCTCCAGGCCGCTGACACCTTCTCTGCTTCCTGTTTTGTGAGATGTTCCGAACATGCTCGTCACGGGCCCTGTAACTTGGTCTTCTTCCTTAGGAGCTGAGTGTACAGAGCTCTCCCATAGAGGATAAAGTAAATCGCCCACCGCTCAGTGTGTGCCCGGCACGTGGCAAGCACTCAGCCCTCGCTAGCTGCTCTTACTACTTTTCCTGCTGCTACTGTTAGCATCATTGTCATCATTCTTACCATCCTCACTCCACTGGCAGAGACCTGGGTATGAATTCCAGATCTGCTGCTTTATAGCTGTGTGACTTCAGATGAGTTCCCAAACTTCTCTGAGGCTCCCTGTTCTTTTTCTTACAAGAGAGATATGACAGCATTTCTTGAGGTTGTTCCAGGGACCCACCAAACCGGTTGGCTGGTGTGTGGCTCACCCGTGTGCACCTTGCCTCAACCATTAGTAACCGTCACGCTCCCCGCTGGGCCCCCTTGCTGGTTTATGTGCCTGTGGCTTAGCATCTATTTTCTTTGACCTGGTATTATCATTGTTAGCTGTCAACATCCCCAGATTCCTTGGGGTCATGCGTCGTTTCTTTTTCATGTGCACGTGGAGGCCCAGCACCTCCTTCACATGCAGCAGGCGCTAAAGGAGTGTGTGTTTGTGTGTGTGTGGGGGGTGGGGGTGTTTTGGGGGTTTTTTTTGTTGTGTGTGTTGTGTGGTTTTTTGGTGTGGGGGGGTGTTTTTTGGGGGTGTACATATTTGGGTGTGTATTTGTGTGTGTGGTTATGTGGTTGTTGTTGTTTGTTACGTGGGGTGTTGGGTTTGGGGGGGTTTTGGGTTTTGGGTTGTGTGTGTGTGGTTGTGTTTGTGGTTTGTTGGGTTTGTGTGTGTGGTTGTGGGGTGGTGTGGGTTGTGTAGTTGGTTTGCATGTTAGTATTGTATTTATATGTGTTTTTTTTGTTGGTAGGTTGGGGTGTGGTGAGTGTTGGTGTGTGTGGTTGGGGTTTGTTTTATATGTTGTGTGTGTGGGTATGTGAGGGGGTGTGGGGTGGGTAGGGTTGCATGTTTTATGTTGTTGGTTGTGGGGGTGTTTGGGGGTGGGATGTGGTTTTTTTGTTGGTGTGTGGTTGTTGGGGGGGTTGTTTTGTGTTGTGTGTGTGGGGTGTGTGTGAGGGGGTTTGTGTATTGTTTTTGTAGGGCATGTTAGTATGTATTATATATGTAGTAAGTGTTGGTAGGTGGGGATGTGGAGTGTTGGGTGGGGGTGTGTGTTGGTTTATGTTGTTGTATATGTCTGTGATGTGAGGGGTGTATTGTTGTTGTAGCATGGATGTTAGTATGTATTATATATGTGGTAAGTGTTGGTAGGTGGGGATGTGTGAGTGTTGGTGTGTGTGTTGGTATATGTTGTATATGTCTGTGTGTGTATATGTGAGGGGTGTATTGTGTGTAGCATGCATGTTAGTATGTATTATATATGTGGTTAAGTGTTGGTAGGTGGGGATGTGTGAGTGTTGGTGTGTGTGTTGGTATATGTTGTATATGTCTGTGTGTGTATATGTGAGGGGTGTATTGTGTGTAGCATGCATGTTAGTATGTATTATATATGTGGTAAGTGTTGGTAGGTGGGGATGTGTGAGTGTTGGTGTGTGTGTTGGTATATGTTGTATATGTCTGTGTGTGTATATGTGAGGGGTGTATTGTGTGTAGCATGCATGTTAGTATGTATTATATATGTGGTTAAGTGTTGGTAGGTGGGCGTGTGTGGCTGTGGTTGGCATGTGTGTGTTAGGTTGTGCGGTTCAGTGGCAGGAAGCAGGCTGGTCTCCATGTTTGCCATCCCTTCAGATCCGGCTTCATGTGGCTGCAGAAGTACCCTCCAGTCACCACCTAATTTATGTCATTATTAACCATAAAAATCAGTTTTTTGGCCAAAACATGAGGGAGAGACTATGGGTAGTGTTTATTTACCATCTACTGACCTCCAATGAAGGATTTCCAGTCTTCTTCTCTCTGTAAATTAGAACTTATATTGGCAAACAAAAATGCACTAAGTGTGAACCCCCAGAATAGAAATAGCTCTGGCTCCGAGAGTCCGATGTTGTAATTGTGAAAGGCGAATGTTCACGGCAGGGAGACCTTTGGGAGGTGGCATGGCTCTGTGTCCCGACTATCGAGGTGGTGACGGGCTAAAACTCATAGAACTTCCACAGAAAATTTTTTAAATTCTAAGTGAACATTTAGAACCTATTTACCCCTAAAGATCTCCAAGGAAACTGTTAGTAATATTAAACCCTTAAACTTTATCTTGAGTCGTTTCTCTTCCTGTTTTTGTTGTGTTGTGTTGTGTTTGGGTAAAAGAGATATCTTTGTCCATCCTGTAACAGGATGGCCAGTAGGGCAACAGTCATTACTGGAAACAGCCGGCCCGGGGAACTATGAAAACAACTCTGGGGAATAAACAGCTGCTGATGACGGAAGCATTTCTGTCGCAAAGTTTCTTTACATGTTCTGTTCCATGTGTGGTCATGGACTTGTGCTCTAAAAGTGAAGGACAGTGACCGCTAGAAACAGAGACATGAAGGACTGTTACCTCTGAAATCTCAGAGTCCAGAAAGAAGGCGAAGACTTTGTGGAATCTGGTCATCCGGCCTTACTGTGCCTGCAGGGCCCTGCCCTTGGCTGTTACCTCATTATGGCCTTGGCCAGCAAACCCAGGAGTGAAGCAACATGGTTTTCGATCAAGTAGCTTTCCTAAAAACTAAGCTTTTCCCAACGGCAGGCCTCCCATCTGTGGGGACATTGGCTTATTACCGAGGGGTAGCTGGTTTTGTAGGAAGGGTCTTTTATCCCCTCAAAGAGAGGGCACCTGTGCGCCATCTTGGATGCAATGGGTTCTGCTGGGTGTGTTCTGAGTGACGGGCCTTGGAGAGAGGGCCCCTGTCCCCAGCAGTGATCCCAGGCCTGATGAGGCCAGTTCCCAGCAGCATGACCTGGGCCACGCACCCGAGTGGCTGGGCCCAGAGCCACGGGCCCTTCCGTTCCCACCCCACTGACAGGAACTTTTCACTCGTTTCCTTGGGAGAAACAGGAGTGTCCACAGCATGTAAATGTTGTTTCACTGCGCCCTCTGCAGCTCTGAGGGGCCGGTTGAAGACGGGTTTTCTGTGCCTTTCCTGCAGCAGGAGGTCCGTCCGTTTGCAGATTGGAGCTCATGGCCACCCCTGCTCTGTCTCCCAGGCCTGTCTCTCTCTGTGCCAGTTCCAAGGAGCACTGGGGCATCCTTGCTTGCCCTTCTGTGTGTCCTTTTCCTTCTCAGAAGATGCCCTCCTGTGGCTCCTTCCTCGATCCATGTCCCTTCCTCTGGTTCCTGCTGTGCTCCCACGTCCCGGTTCAGAATCCCAAGTCCTGTTCCAAAGCCCCAGCTTCTCCCTTGCCCCCCTCTCCTCCGCCGCGCCCTCAGCCTAGCGTCCCTCTCCCGCCCTCCCCTACACCCAGACCCTGAAACCTAGCCCTGTCCCACTCCTTTTGTGGAAGCCAAGTGCCAAATCCACCACAACCAGAAATAACCTCTTCCTCTGGAAACATTCAGACGCTGATTAACCTGGCATGTTATTCACTCGTCCATTTGACCTCCAAGGAAATTATAAACTTCCTGGAACCAGAGTCTGGCTCTTAGACCCCGTGAAAGAACCAGGGCTGATGTTAACAACCCATGTTCCAGGGAGCTGGCGTGACCAGCCACCGCTGGCGCATCTAGGGAGGTGAGATGGAGACAGAGACCTGGGTCTCAGTGTCCCGCCAAGCATATGACTCCTGGTGGGTCTCCTAACCTCCCTGACAGGCCATCTCTTTAGCTGGACCAGGTGACGTAGCACACCTGGGCGGTGGGCACCTGGAAGGTCTCTGTGAGTTCGCCCCTCTGTGCTTAGCCTGACGCAGCCCTGCGAGCCTCGGGCATAGTGGAGACCGTCACTGTATTACTATTTCTAGCCATGCCCGGCCTTTCCTTTCTATCCCTGGCTTTTCCTTTTTTCTTCTTTTCTTCAACCTGTGTTCCCAAGGTACTCCCACACTAATCCAGGTACATCAGCAGTGGTGGGACGTCTCAGGCACTGCCATACGTAGACTCTGGAGACACGATTAAGCGAGACCTCAGCTCTCAGAGCGTTACCAGTTAATTGCTTTGCTGCCCCCACAAGAAATGAACTCATGTTACTTCTCAGTTTGGGGCCATGTGGACCCAAATGAGGCTTCTGCTGGTGCCGACAGAAATAGTAAGATCGAAGATAGATTTTTTTTTTTCCTGAAAATGAGCCATTAGCATTTTCCCCAACTTTTCCCAGTTGGTATTCTGTGTCATGGTTTGTATAGAAAGACCCGTATCTTCATCTCATTACTCTACAAGCTCTGTTCAGCAAAGGATGTCAAACATCTGTGTGTGTGAGGCTGCAGACCGAGTGCAGACACCCCACTCCCCAACCCCCAGCTTTGGGGGATGAGCCACAGCTTCTCTGGAAAGAGCATCTCTTAGGAACACACCCATTTGGATGGAAGTCTCAGGAACATGAAACCATCAAAGAAATCAGCGGAAGTGCTGAGTCTGCCAGACCCTGTCTGGGTGGGAGTTAACAGCTGTATTTACCTGAGTCTTTGGTTATGATGAGGGATTCCCTGGTGGCTCAGACGGTAAAGTGTCTGTCCGAAATGCGGGAGACCTGGGTTCGATCCCTGGGTTGGGAAGGTCCCCTGGAGAAGGAAATGGCAGCCTGTTCCAGTACTCTTGCCTAGAAAATTTCATGGATGGAGGAGCCAGGTGGACTATAGTCCATGGGGTCGCAAAGAGTCGAACTCGACTGAGCGACTTCACTTTCACATTGGTTATGATGACAGCTTGCATTTTCTGCGCCCCAGGGACATGCTTTATGTGACCATAACACCGAGGGTAGCTCTGGCAGCGTTGTCGCCATCTCACTGTGTGGTCATTGTCTTGTTGGGGGTCACCCACGTGTTGGTGACTAGCCCCACGGGTGCAGCCTGCACGTCCCACTCTGTCCAGGCAATTCCTGCTCTGGTTGAGGCACAGACCCGGTCTGCACACAGGCCCAGGAATGTATTTGATGTGAGCAGCCTCCTGTCCCGGCTCCTGTCCTCCTCACTCTCCTCTGGAGGGACCGAGGAGCCACGATTGGTTTTCCCGCCACATTGGGAGGCGCCTGGTTAGTTCCGCATCCGACACTCGGATTTGCATACTACTTGCTTTTGTTTGTTGTTCCCTCCCTGTCTTGGTGTTAGCGCCACACGGCATCCTTGACACACAGGACAGGAAGACATCCGCTCCGACTCGGAAATGAATGAGTCTGGGTGGGAGAGCACGCAGTGCGGGCGCACAGTTGCACTGCACGTGCGTGTCCTTTGGGGGCGTGCCACACGCCCGCGCCCCGCCCCTTCCGCGCCTTCGGGGACAGGTCAGCCTTGGCCCCAAAAGCTTGCCCACGGCAGTGTCAGCTGGAGAACAGTTGATTTCGTTAGCTCACTGAGGTTCAAGCGCGGCGGGGCTTGTGCGCCAGGGAAGACCGCCTGGGGCGTGAGGCACAGGGACCCGCACCCCCACACCCCAGACCCTGCCCTGCCCTCCTACGGCGGGGTGCGCCCGAGTGTCACGCCGGCCTGAGCTGTGGTGAAGGGTCCCTCCGCACAAAAATCTAACTTCTGGCTGTGGAAGGAAGGCAGGCGCAGCCTAAGCGGGGAGGGACCTTGTACACATTCATGGGATCCTTCCTTCCATCTAGCCATGGAGACTCACCACACTTAAATACTTGCAATTTTGCCTGCACAGCATGAGAATTGCTGGGTTTGTTTTGCCACAGAAATTGAACATTTCTAACGAAACATGACAACCTCGCCTTTCTTGGCAGGTGCGGAGGAGGGGCTCTTCTGCAGGGGATTTGTTCCCCTCCGCCCTTGGGAAATGAGATTGTGCCAGGTGCTGACCAGAGAGGTCGAGGAGCCCAGCTCTTTGTCTGGGTCTCAGGGTGCTTGCTGCCCAGGCTGCCCTGCAGTAACAGAGCAGAGCACCCCCCCACACCCTTACCCCACCCTTAAGGCGGCCATTGGATGAAAGCCAGGGCTTATTGTGTTTCTTATTTATTATGCCCCCGTTCTTCAAGGTCTTAGACTTCATTTCTCTATTCATCTGTCTTTAGCCACTTAACTCTCTGGTGCATCTCTCCCTTGTCTGCTGTAAATTCTTGTTGCATTTAAAAATCTGTATTTTATGCCTCCTTGCATTTGATGGGACTTTTGGACTTACATTTGTTTTGTAATTGTGTCCTAGGTATTAGTCCTGGGCAACTAGCTAGATTGTTAATGTCCTGAGGGTTCTGGTGATTAACATATTCTTCCATACTTATGGGAGGGGGTTGAGGATTAGAGATTTCACAAGAACTGTTAAAGGAAAGCTGTTACATAAATTCCCTAAGCCTTTCATAGCCGCAAAGGTCAGCATTAATAATCGTTTCAGGGCTTTTTTTTTTTTTTCATACATTAGATATGTTTAAAAGAACTATTTCAGGAGGCTTCATACATTGCTGGTGGTCAAATAAAATGGCACAGCCACTATAGAAAGATTTAGTGGTTCCTCAAAATTGTAAACGTAGAATTATTCCAGAGGAACTGAAAGCAGATATTCAGACAAATACTTATATGTTCATAGCAGCATTATTCACAATAGCCCGCAGGTGGAAACAGCCCCAATGTCCAGTAGGGGATGAATGTTTAAACAGATTGTGGTGTATCCCCACAACAGAATATTATTAATAGTCAGCTGTAAAGAGGAAAGAGGTACTGACACACACACTGCAGCATGGGTGTACATCCAAAACACTGTGCTGAGTGAAACAAGCCAGACATAAACAGTCGAGTATTGTGTGATTCTCTATATATGAACAGAGTGTGCTAAGTTGCTTCAGTCATGTCTGACTCTGTAACCCCATGAACTATAGCCCACCAGGCTCCTCTGTCCATGGGATTCTCCAGGCAATAATACTGGAGTGGGTTGCCAAGCCATCCTCCAGGGGAATCTTCCTGACCCAGGGATTGGACTCATGTCTCCTGCATTGGCAGACAGGTTCTTTACCACTAATGCCACCTGGGAAAGCCCAGCAACAGGGCAGATAAACCCATAAAGACGGAATGCAGGTTAATGGTTGATGGGGTAGGAAATGGGGAGGAATGGGTGAAACTGCTGAATGGGGAAGAGGTTTTTCTCGGAAGTGATGGAAATGTTTTGCAACTGGGTAGGGGTAGTGATCAAACAACACCGTGAATATACTAAATACCACAGAATGCTGAATTTTATATTGTGTATTTCACCTCAATAAATTACTTTTTAAAAAGAAAGGAACTTTTTCAGGCTAAAAAGTTGGAGTGGGATGAGATTTTACTGGGACCCAGAATTGTTAAAAAATGCCAGCTTGAATCTGAGTAGCTTTGAGAACTGTATTTGTGTGGTAACTTTGGGAGTTGGTTTTAAAATCCTTACAAAAGCAGATATTTTAGGTTCATTTATACTTTTCTGGTGCTGGGCTGAAACACTGAAGTATATTTTTTTTTCCTTGACTTGGCAAGAGAAGGAACAGCTTTTTTTTTTTTTTTTTTAATTATTTATTTGGCTGAGCCGTGACTTAGTTGCTGTATGCAGGATCTTTAGTTGTGACATGTGGGATCTAGTTCCCTGACCAGGAATCGAACCTGGGCCCCCTACACTGGGAGTGTGGAGTCTTAGCCACTGAACCACCAGGGAAGTCCCAGGAACAGCTTTATCTTTACTCTCTTTGAGGGCGCCGGACACCCAGGGTATAAAAGTGGAAGTCGGTGCTGCTCTAAGGAAACTGATCTTACCTGCAGAGCAGGTGCAGCATGAGCTGTGAGCTGAGGGTCCTAGAGCTGGGGTGCCTGCCTTCCTTGCTCTCTCTCTCTTGCTTGCTGTATCTTATGAGGGAGACTAATCTTGGTCTTAAAAAATAAAAAGAGACCTTTGTTATGACACTTTTAGTATTCCTAAAGTATATGGTATTGCTGGTTTTTAGAGCTGGCAAACCTGAAATAAAATTCTAGTTCTGCAGCTTCTGGACTGTGTCCTTGGGCAGGTTATTTAACCTTCTTAATCCCTACATCAAGGACTACAACACTGTCTTAGAAAAGTGTGAGAATTAAATGCATCCATGCACGCAGGGCCTGGCCCGTAGAGATGCACAGAAACGTCAACTTCTCTGAAGAGGAAACCGCTGAGAGTGTGTCCCCTGAGAAATGAGTACCCCAGGGAGACACAGATCCCTTCCTTTCGTGCTTGCCTCCCATCTGGCCCTTTCTGCCCTTCCTTACATCTCTGCCTCTTCTGTGTCACACCCTTTCTTGGCCCTGCCCCTCAGAGGAAGTGCAGAGTACCTGGGTTTTATTTTTCACATCAGCTGTCTTCCCTAGTAAAAACTTGGCGTTTCACCCTCCCCCACCCCGAATTGCCACATAGATAGTTAAATTTTATTCTCACTAGCCTTTAGATGACAGACAAATTTGCATCTAACCACATGTGTATTTAACATGTGTAAAATATATACGTATTTTTAATATGTAAATGTTAAATATAAACATATACGTATGTTAACATGTGTAGGTAACAAATCCTTTGAACCTGAGACCAAAGTGAAAACTTTCAGCAAAACATTAATTGGCGCTGTGAGCAGGATTTATGAGAAAAAATGCTACTCTTTAAGAAAAAAAGAAATTAAGGTTGATGAAGTTTTTATTCCCAGATGGGAAGATTCACCTTATTGCTCATTAGCAAGTGAATGGGACATACTCTCTGGATTGTGTGAGAATTGGAACCTTAAATTAAAGCGGGCCAAACCTTTAGAAGGCTTCTCTGGTAGCTCAGCTGGTAAAGAATCCACCTGCAATGCAGGAGATCCCCTGGTTCAATTCCTGGGTCAGGAAGATCCGCTGGAGGAGGTAACCCACTCCAGTATTCTTGGGCTTCCCTGTGGCTCAGCTGGTAAAGAATCCACCTGCAATGCGGGGAACCTGGGTTCGATCCCTGGGGTGGGAAGATCCCCTGGAGAAGGGAAAGGCTGCCCACTCCAGTATTCTGGCCTGGAGAATTCCACGGACTATATAGTCCATGGGGTCTCAAGGAGTTGGACACAACTGAGCGACTTTCACTTTCACATGTATATTTACATATTTGCTTCTTCCACCCCTACCATCCACAAAACAAACCTAAGTTCCACAAACATTTTCTTACACTAAGACTCCTTGCCTCGGTGTCTGCTGCCCTGCAATACTCTTTTCCCTCCTGGCCGGTTCTCCCACATTTATAATAGGCCTGCTCTTCTCTAAGTCTACGGCTTTTCTTTCCCCCTTCATTCAGGAAACAGTTATTGGATACCTGTCATAAGCCAGGCAGTGTGCCATGATGAATCCAGAAGTAGACCCCTCTCTCAGGAAGAATCCAGTAAGGAAAATTAGAAATCACTATGGTCAAAGTTAAGCTGTCTTAAATGGGAGAAGATTTCACTAAACTCTGTTTTTATAGCTGTTTTACTCCCCTGTCATGCTGCCCCATCATTTGGGGTAATTTGTCCAAGCCATCTTTTTCGGGGGATATTAGGGACTAGTTTTGTAAATCTTCCTTCCCTAGAGTTTCCTCCTTTTTTTTTTTTTAATGTGGCCCATTTTTAAAGTCTTTATTAAATTTGTTACAATATTACTTCTGCTTTATGTTTTGGCTTTTTGGCAGTGAGGCACACACAGGATCTTAGCTCCCTGATCAGGGATCCCGGGGATTGAACCCGCACCCCCTGCGTTGGAAGGTGAAGTCTTTTTTTTTTTTTTTTTTTTTTAATTCTCTTTACTTTTTTTTTTGTTTGTTTGTTTTTTATTTATTTATTTTTTTTTATTTTAGTTGGGGGCTAATTACTTTACAATATTGTAGTAGTTTTTGCCATACATCGACATGAATCAGCCATGGATTCACATGTGCTCCCCCTCCCAAACCCTCCTCCCACCTCCCTCCCCCTCCCATCCCTCTCTGTCATCCCAACGCTCCATCCCTGAGCATCCATCCCATGCATAGAACATGGAATGGTGTTCTGCTTCACATATGACAATATACATGTTTCAATGTTATTGTCCCAGAACGTCCAACCCTCACCTTCTCCCTCAGAGTCCACAGGACTGTTCTATGCATCTGTGTCTCTTATTCTGTCTCACATATAGGGTTACCATTACCATCTTTCAAATTCCATATACATGCATTAGTATACTGTATTGGTGCTTTTCTTTCTGGCTCACTTCACTCTGTATAATGGGCTCCAGTTTCATCCATCTCAATAGAACGGATTCAAATGTATTCTTTTTAATGGCTGAGTAATATTCCATTGTGTATATGTACCACAGCTTCCTTATCCATTCGTCTGCCGATGGACATCTAGGTTGCTTCCATGTCCTGGCTATTGTAAACAGTGCTGCAATGAACATTGGGGTACACGCGTCTCTTTCAATTCTGGTTTCCTCGGTGTATATGCCTAGCAGTGGGATTGCTGGGTCATATGGCAGTTCTATTCCCAGTTTTTTAAGGAATCTCCACACTGTTCTCCATAGTGGCTGTACTAGTTTGCATTCCCACCAACAGTGTAAGAGGGTTCCCTTTTCTCCACACCCTCTCCAGCATTTATTGCTTGTAGACTTTTGGATAGCGGCCATTCTGACTGGTGTGTAATGGTACCTCATTGTGGTTTTGATTTGCATTTCTCTAATAATGAGTGATGTTGAGCATCTTTTCATGTGTTTGTTAGCCATCTGTATGTCTTCTTTGGAGAAATGTCTGTTTAGTTCTTTGGTCCATTTTTTGATTGGGTCGTTTATTTTTCTGGAATTCAGCTGCAGGAGTTGCTTGTATATTTTTGAGGTTAATTGTTTGTCTGTTGCTTCGTTTGCTATTATTTTCTCCCATTCTGAAGGCTGTCTTTTCAGGAAGGTGAAGTCTTAACCCCCAGACCACTGGGGAAGTCGCAGCAGTTTTCTCACGAGCGTACGCTCTTTCTCCTCTCAGAAGTTTGTATTGGTTGTACCAAATCGTCTGTCCTGTAAGTCATTCAGTACAACAGCTCTGGTTTGCTCCGGTTCTGTGCTCTTCTCCGGCCCCTCAGAAAACTTTCTAACACCCTCAAGCTCAGAGAGATGCATTTCTGCATCGTGAGTACAGAGGTTTTCCTCCCGGTAGCAGTGACGTCAGGTAACTGGACTGACAATATCAGCTCCGTTTCATGGTTGGGGTGGCCCCAGGAGGTGGTGTGGGGCGCCCCCCCACCAAGGCCACCCAGCTGGCCAGTGATGAAAGGTGGCTGTAGACCTCTCGATGGCCGTTCAGTTATGTTTAGGCCTCCCCCTTGGCTCTGGAACCGCCGCTGTGATGGGTATTCTGATGACAAGGGACCGCTGTTCCCAGAGAACCAGCTGCCAGCAGCCTCCCCCTCTAATGCTGGCGGGCCAGTGGGAGGCAGTGTGAATATTAATAAACCATACGTCACTTTTATTACTTTTTCATTAGGTTTTCGTGGAGACAGTGTTGGCAAGTGAAGCCCAGGCACTGGGCTGAAGACAGGCATTTTGTTTTCATGACAAAATGGCGAAGATGCAGCCAGAGGGGGCATGTTTAGGAGCAGCTAGCCAGGAGAAGCTGGCTTCTCATATGGGGTGACCCTGGGGATTTTGATGTTGTGACTGTCATCCGAGGCAAGGCAGATAAATACCGTCGTTCGGCAGTGTTTCAGGGAATTTCTGATGTGGCTGTGACAGCATCTCGCCCCACACGCAATGCCCCGTCGCTCGCCCACGGTTGACTTGGGAACCTCGCCTGGCTTCCCACTCACTGTGCACCCCCAGCCCTCATCCCTCACCTTGTGCTCATCAGCGGCATCCTTCCACCACCCCAAAGCAGACAGTGCCTCCCCCACCCTCGCGTTTCACCATCTGTCTCTATCCTTGTGTGACCACAGACAGCACTGAAATGTACACAGGTGATCAGGCCAGCAGGTGACTGCTGGCTTGCCCCGACCCCTGAACCCTCGCCTGGGGCCCTTTGAGACCCAGGTGGACCAGAGCAGAGTTCCCATGTGTCTCCAGAGACAGGAGGTGGTCCTACCTGGAAGAACGTGCCTTTGGTCCTGCCCAGGGAGCTCTGAGCCAAGTGTGGCTGGGGCGTCACGGTCAGTGCACGTCCTGTCTGTGGTGGACATGGGCCTGTGCCTCACTGGGCTGGGGGGCAGAACCTCACTCTTGCTCGTCTCTGCTGCCAGGTAGCACCCTACGGCGCAGGTGTCTGGGCAGGACTGACCGTGTGAGAGCTGTGGCGGCACGAATTTTACTGAATACATCTCTCTTGTGAGTCAGGAAAATGAAATGAATTTCTGCTAAGCCAAAATTAAAGCGTCTTATCTCAGCAAGGTCAAAAGAGAAGCTTGAGAAACCCAAAGTGCTGAGAAATACAGGACACCTAGACTTAACCATACTTGATTACTTATTGAATAGGAAAAAAAAGTAAGCTCCTGCTTTTTCAGTTCCAGATTTTTTCCCTCAATTTAGAATGAATTATTTTAAGGAAAGCTTGCACTTTTTATGCACATAAAAGTAGCTTGTTTTTAGGTTGGATTATTTCAGTTGGGTTATCACTCCTTTCATGTATTTGATTTGCAGCAAGTATTCATTAAGTGCTTACTGCATGCTCCATACTGTATTTTAGTGCTCCAATGAATGTGGAGTGTTTTTAAGAAATGCTCATGTGAGTTGCACAATATTGGAGACTAAAGAATATCACATGTGTATAAGTTTTTCCAGGTGACTAAAACTTACCAATTTCAGTGCCATACTTGAAAATGTTTTCGTTTTTCTGGACAGAAATCTAACAAGAAGACATCAAAGCACCCACTGCCTTCTTATGTGGAGTAGAAGACAAAGGGGGAATGGCTCTGACATTTAATAAGCACCTGCTAAAGGCCAGGGACTGCCTTCATTATCCCCATTTAATAGATGAGAAAATAGTTTCAGGGAACCGATCGCCACATGTCACAAGGCTCGTAACTAGTGCTACTGGAATTGGGTCCAGAGTGTCAGACTCCCAGACATAGGTTCCTCCTACCAAAGAGTGTTCTCTCCCCAGCTGAGCCTTTTCTTAATCCCTCAGGGTTATCATTATGATGTGATAAAATGTGCTCAACTACAGACATGCACTTATGTATTCTATGTAGATGTTTCATTCTCTCTGCTCCAGAGTTAAAAGGCTCCTGTTATCTATATTCATTGAGTTCTTAAAATAATAACTAGAGCTGCCATTTGTTAAATGCCTATTATGTGCTAGGAACTTTACATACATTATCTCTTTTCTCCACGACTCTTGCACCTGAGTATTATCCCCGTTTCATAGATGAGGAAATGGGCTCAGAGAGGTTAAGAACCCCCCACCCCGGGATTGTACAACCACTCAGTGATAGAGCTGGGTCCTTCTGCCTCCAGAGCATCTGCGTTTTCTCACGGTGACCGTCCCCTGGTCCTCCCAGGTTTCAGCCATCTCTGTTCACTGCTGTCACTATGCTGACCCCTCCCACCTGCCACAGTGACGTTCTAATCTGTTCGTGACCACAGAGTCAAGCAACCAAACTTGTTAAAGGTAATACAAAAATACTGGCACAGGAGCCAAAGGACCTGGATTCTGGCCTCAAGGCCAAATGTGTGACCTTGAGCAAGTCATTAACCTCCTGAAGTCTCAGAGCTGGACGCTCTTAGTTTCTGCCTCCCAGCTGAGCCTTGATCACACGTGTCAGTAAACTCTGTGTGTGTAGACTAAGTTATGTTTGGTACAGATGCATGCAACTTTTTTTTTTTTGATGCACATTGACATTCTTGTGATTCATATATTGAAAAACATTACTTGGCTACCATAGCTTTTTGGCATTTGATATTTTCCCAGTTGGAAGATAATAGAAGTATAGTTACTATCATCTGACTCTTACTGCCCCACCCCTGTTTTACAGAAGAGGACAGAGTTTTCCTCAATGTCCGGGACGTTCCCCCTGATGCTGTGGCCAGTGCTCACTAAACACAGATAGGGGTCCCTTAGTTGATGTGGTCCCTGGGTCTTTAACCCACCAACATCTGCTTTGCTGTGCTCCGCACCTGCCGAGCGCAGCTCCCCACCCAAGCACGTGCCCTGCTGTCCCTTTGAAACCTGTCATCTCTGCTGCTCCCTGTCCTTGGCTCCCTGCCATCAGGCCCCTGTGCCCCGGGCCACTTCTGTCTCTGGCCCCATCAGGGAAGCTCTTTGTCTCTCAGGATTGCTGGCTCATTTCTTCTGATCCTTCCCTGCTCTTTTTCTGATTTCGAGTTAGGTATCTGTCAACCCCAATTAGTCTCTCACAACACTCAAGCCATAATGTGAGAGTTCTGAGCCAAGTAGGTAGTTGAGTGGAGATCAGGCGTCACCCTCCGGCCAGTGGGAAGTGGGGGACCAGCAGGGATGTGCAACTGTGCGTGGGGACAGCTCCGGTCTGGGCTCATTAGAAGAAAGAAAGTGAGAGAGTTAGTCGCTCAGTTGTGTCCAATTCTTTGCAACCCCCTGGACTGTCGCCTGCCAGGCTCTTCCATCCATGGGATTTTCCAGACAAGAATAACTGGAGTGGGTTGCCATTTCCTTCTCCAGGGGATCTTCCCCACTCAGGGATCGAACCCAGGTCTCCTGCATTGCATGCAGACTAGCAGAAAGAATCCTGGACAACTTCAACAGTCTAGCAAATATGTATAAATGATATCGTATGAAAATAACTTGGGGCTGTTTCACAGAAAATATTTATTTTCATTCTAAATGAGATAGCAAGATGATTCTTTCTCATAGGAAAAGATGTGACATAAGTAACTCCAAGGTCATGGTGCTTGTACTGGCTAAATCTTAATCATGAGAACTTCAGGGGTCTGTTTTGTGGGTGAACTTCATTGTGGTGATTGGATTAGGCAGCCTCCTTAACACCAGCAGAGTGGGGCCACCTCTCTCTGCCTGTGCCCGACTTGGTCGATGTTCCCCTGTAGTGAGCAGGCCTCCCTGACAGAAGTGCACCATTTCCCCAGTTCTTGGGACAAGACCACAGGGTCCAAGGCTGCTTTTACCCTCCTCCCCTGGCAAACTTGGCATTCAACAGGCACCTCCTGGCTATCACAGGGTTGTTGTTGTTCAGTCACTATGTCTGACTCATGTGACCCCATGGACTGCAGCACGCCAGGCTCCTCTGTCCTCCACTGTCTCCCGGAGTTTGCTCAAATTCATGTCCATTGAGTCGGTGATGCCATCCAACCATCTCATCCTCTGTCTTCTCCTTCTCCTCCTGCCTTCAATCTCTCCCAGCATCAGGGTCTATTCCAATGAGTCAGCTCTTTGCATCAGTCCTTGTGATGAATATTCAGGGTTGATTTCTTTTAGGATTGACTGGTTGGATCTCCTTGCAGTCCAAGGGACTCTCAAGAGTCTTCTCCAGCACCACAATTCAAAAGCATCAATTGTTTGGCGCTCAGCCTTCTTTATGGTCCAAGGGGTAACAGGATTATTCTTTAGCTATTGTATTGGGTCACCAACTGGCAATTATGTTTTCAAGTTGAGAATTTCTCTTCATATGCCTTATGAATATTGGGGTTTGACTTGCAGTGATATCTGAAGACATGAATTCTTAAGCTAGAAGTACGCTTAGGGAGTAGGGGTGGGAAAGATTAAAAAGAAGAATAAATAAAACTAGAAATATAAGTATATTTTAATACACAAAAGCTCCAGAAAGTACCCCAGAGTCTTGTAGGTTAATGGACCTTTTCACCAACTTTTTTTTTTCAGGTTCTATCCTGGTAACATTAAATATACACATAAGCAGAACGCCCCTTATAGTAAAGAGTAATATTTTTAAGTTAGTTGTCCAGGTGTGGGTCAGGTGGGAGGTGGGAAGAGGGGTAGTGATTGCACATGGGCGTTCATTTCTGATGTGAAAAAAATATTGATCATCAGAGATATACAGGTGATAGATAAATACCTCATACCACATTATTCAGGGAAACATTTGATGCTAAAATTGTAGGTTGGAGTTGAAAATAAGTTAGAAAGCTCGCCCTCTGAGTTGTATACCTGTAGCTGGGAGCAGAGCCCCAAGCACAGCCCCCGAGAGAGACCCAGACAGCAGGTAGCCGACAGTTCCCACCTTCTGGTTCTTGACATCTGACCCAGACGCTAGAGGTGGGAGACAAAGAAGCCAGTTCTCCCAGACCTTCCTGGCTTTTCCAGATTCAGGCTGCCCTCAACTGCTCTGGCATGAAGAGGTCAGGTTATCGCTGGTGGCTCAGACGGTCAAGAGTCCGCCTACAGTGCAGAAGACCCAGGTTGGGAAGATGCCCTGGAGGAGCTCATGGCAATCCACTCCAGTATCCTTGCCTGGAGAATTCCATGGACAGGGAAGCCTGGTGGGCTACAGTCCATGGGGTTGCAAAGAGTCAGACATGACTGAGCTACTAAACAACAACAACCCAGTGAGCAGCATCGGCCACAGGGCAGCTAGAGAGGATGAATGTGGAGAAGTTAGAGGAACCTGCAGAGCCAGGAAAGAACCTGGTGAATGAGAGTCCTCCATGCCAGACCCCCACGGTCAAGGAGGAGCAGGACCTCAGCAGGCTGGGGCAGTGAGCAGGACAAAGCGTGTCTGCATGACTGTGAATATGGGTGTGTACACACAGTGGCCACTGGACTTGTCCCTCCAGATCCAGTGGGACATCTGTGTTTGTCAGCCTTGGCAGCACCTTACAGCGGGCTGGGATGACAGGAACCCATGTTGGTGGAGAACAAGGGCAGACTCACCCCCGGATGTGCTCAAACTCAGCTCTGCAGCATGTGGCTAAGAAGGGCCCCAGATCAGGTTCTTCTCAGAGACTTTTGCCCTCTCTGTGGGAAATTTTGTTTCATCTCATATCTAGATTGTTCTTTCAGCCAACCAGCCATCCACCAACCCCCAAACTGCCTCACAACATTATCGAACACAAACCTGGGCTGTCTTGGCCAGAATTTCATTTATGTTGGAGCAGGAGGGGCTGATCATTAGACCCTCTCTGTACTGCTTCATGTTTGCAAGTTGAGGAATCCAGGGAACGAATATTCCCTCCCCAGTGCTGGCCTGCAGGTCCCGGCAAGGGCCCCTGGTGGTGGACTGGATAACACGGATGGGGGAATTGAGACAAAGATTGGGGGCATAGCACCCATGATACCCTTTGTTCAAGTCAAAACCGAAATTCTTAAATAACATCACATGTTCTGTGTTCAGCACATTTGTCCATTTTCTTTACCAACGTGCTCTGTATCCCAAGCACCTAACAATGCTTGGCACATTATAAGAATTCAGTGAATATGTTACTGAATGTTACAGATAAACTTTTTTAAGTGGTAGGCATTTAGAGTTTTGAAGAATATATAAAATTCCATCACTAATTACTTATTTTTAACAGCTTAGTTAAAGCCTGGATGAGTGCATATGTCTCTATAAACACCCACTCCAGCTTCTGTGGAATGGCCCCAGGGATCTGGATGGTCTGGCTTCAGAAACTCTCTCAGGCAGCGTCCCTTTCTCCCCTCATCTGCACGGAGCCCTGTTTCACCTCGTGATGAGTAGCCATGGCCTAGTAAAGAAATCATTTCATAGACCAAATGGCCGGAGTTTGCCCTCCTGCTGGAGAGAAGGGAAGAATTTTTATCTTTATATATTTATTGATTTTTATTTTTATTTTAAACTTCCCACCCCAGCTATTTAGAATTATTACCTGAATTTTATAAGAGCCAAAGTCTGGTTATAATTATTTCCTTTGCAGAGGCTCTAACTCAGAGTCTGTTGTAAACTTGTCTCAATGGAGTTGTTTTTTTGGATGCTGGAAGAACACATATATTTTACTATCAAACATTATTTTTTAAAGTGTTAACCAAAATGTCACATTTTTGAACAGAGTTAAACTTGAGTTTCTTTACAGTTATTCATGATACTCACCAGGTTGCCATGCCCCAACTTGGCCAGGTGAACAGCCCAGCTCCCAGGGGTCCAGAGAAGATCTACCCTTATGCCATAAAGTTTCCCAACCACTAACCTTGGCATTAATTCAGAAACAAGAATATTTCCTACTAAGGTCTTGAAATGATACTTCATTAGTGACATGAATTGTTGAAAATATTTTAGACATGTTTAAAATGTTTACATATTTAACATGTTTAAAAGTAATCATTGTGCATCCATGTTAGTGACCGCATAATTCAGAATAGTCAAAAGGTGAAAGGGACACAAGTGTACATAAATGGATGAAGAGACCAACAAAATGTGTGTGTATATAGGACAGAATATTATTCACCCTTAAAAAGGAAAGAAATTTTGACACATGCTGCAACATGAATGAATCTTGAAGACATCAAGTGTAATAAGCCAGTCACAAAAGGACAAATATTGTATGATTCCTCTCATATGAGGTACTTAGGGCAGTCAAATTCATAGAAACAGAAAGAGTGGTTGTTGCCAGGGGGAAGAAAGAGGGGAGATGCAGTGTTGTGTTATTTAATGGGTACAGACTTTCAGTTTTACAAGATGAAGAGAATTCTAGAAATGGATGGTGATGGTGATCACACAACAGTGTGAATGTACTTAATGTCACTTACCCACACACTAAAAAAAAACACATACATGTATGTTTGTGTTTATAGGTATATGTGTGTGGATAGACAAACAGATAAATATCCTTTCTCCAATTCTGAGCCTGTTAGATTTTCACAGCCATTCTCTAAAGTATCTGCATCCTTCAAAATCATAGGCGGGAAAAAAAAAACTCTCTGTGTGTATGTTGTGAGCAGCCCAATGGAACCCCACATAGAAGGAAACTGAGGCCTCCAGCCAACAGCCAGAAAGTAACAGAGGCTTCCTACCAATAGTCATGTAGGTGAGCTTAGAAGCAGATCATGTTAATTACAGCCTCACGAGAGACTCTGAACCAAACCACACAGCTAAGCCGCTACTGTATCTCCCACCTACAAAAACTATGAGATAATGATGGTTATTTTAAGCCACTGAGTTTTGTGATAATTTGTCAGCCTTGCAACAGATAGCTAATATGATGTCTTACAATATTTTTATCTCAGTACATGTAGCCCATGTGTGTGTATGAAACACACAAGTGTGATGTGGTCATAGTGGTCATAGTCCAAACTCTTGAGTTTGAAAGACAATCCCCGCAATGGGTAATACTCAGTATCACACGAAGAGCAAGGTTTTGTTCAGTAATTAGTAAGTGGCCTTATGGGATGGTGTGTCAGTGGTGAATGTGCCTCTTCTCTAAGAGGGGAGGCATGTCCTCCGTCCACCACCAGAAAGTCTCATCCTGCTGCTGTGTCGCTCCCCTGAGGCCTGGACCTCTCCTCCCACCTGCTCCCCATCTGGGGCCTCTGCTGTCCTGCAGATACAGTTGGGGGACAAAGGCTGGAGGAGTCTGAGGAGGGTCTTTGCAAAGCACACAGCTCTGCGGCTGGCCGTCAGACTCCTGATTGGAGCCATCTGGCACACTTCTGCCCCCTCCATCAGAAGGAGGAACAGGTTCCTAGTGACTACTTCAGGAAGGATTGCTGTTGACCCTGCTCATAAGTTTTACCGTTAGTTACATTCAAATCAGCAGTAGACATGCATGGAGCACCCGCCGTGTACAAGCCAGGGTGCCTGTTGCATGGAGAGCACAGAGGAGCAGAGCCTTGTTCCTGCTCTCGAGGGGTGTTCATGCCTCTGGGAGCCCAGGTTGAGTACATTCATTACTGCCCTGCCCCGCAAAAGGACCCAGAGGAGGTTGAGTGATGAGGGAGAGCTTCCCATTGGAGGTGGTATCCAAGCTGGGCCCCGAGAAACGGAGATCTGCATTCTCCTTCCTTGGTTCTCAGGACCCTTCATCCTGATCCTTTACTGCACGTCTGTGCTGATAGATCTGGCTACTACTACTCAAGTCTGAGCTTCTTGAGGAAGCTTATCCAGAGATGGGTGTTATTTATTGTCTCTATGTGTGTCTATCACAATGCTTGACTCACTGGAGGCCTCGGAGGATCTTTATGAATGAATGAACAGATGAAAAAGTGAGTGAATATACATAGTGGTGATTGATGAGACTGGCAAGGTAACTGGGGCTGAGTCATAAGGGCCTGGGATGCCATAAATATTGAGCTAATAATTGGCACCCTGGGGTGTTTTCCTTCTCACGTGGAAGCAGCGTGGCCTGCAGTCAGCAGCACCAAGGAGAGGTGGAAGCTGGGGGCCACAACAGTGCACTGCTGTGAGCCCCGGCATCACCCAGGGTCTGTCCCCAAAGGGGCACAAGCCGTGTGCCAGCAGTAGAGGCGGCATATTAAGAGAAGGAACCAGAGCTGAGGGACGCAGTTGTGATTCCTGGGCTAGGAAAATCAGAGCCCACTGCGGCCAAGCCGTTGTGGGCTGGGGCAACTCACAGTCGAGGAGGAGGCAGTCCTGCATGAGGGTGGCTCCAGAGATGTATGGCGAGATTCCAGCGCGCAGAACTGGAAGCCCTCTGCTCCCAGGATCCGCCGATGCTGCAGTGGACTGGGCTTGGCCCGTGCAGGGTCCAGGCTGCATTCTGGACTTTGCTTAAAGAGAACCTCTCGTCCCTGGAGTAACAGAACATGTCACGTGAGAATCTTTATATGTGCCTCCAGGTGGTAGCTGCGGCAACCGTAATTTCCGTGGAGTGAACAGAGCTTAATTTGGATTCACAGAAAATGTGACTTTTCCTGCACGGCATTTAGTGATCATTGGAGAGCATTTTTCACAGTCACCTCTTGATTGTCCAGGTTGATGGAAGGAGGAGATGGGAAGGTGGGTGGAGCTTTGGGGTTCAGTGTGTAAAACAGCGGGTAGTCCGGAAATTGGCTCTGGAAGTAGATTCATGCTTCTGTTTATATGGCGAGGTGCCTGGTGTTCTAAAAACTCACCACAGGAGTTTGAAATCGGCTTTTAAGAAAGACAACACGAAGGACCTTAAAAGCAGGATTTTTTCCTCTCTACTCACTCCAGACCATCCTCATGTGGCGTGGCAGTGGGCTTCCATTATCAAGATGAGCCAAGAACGAGAGGAATTAAAAGCCAACACGAGAGAAAAGTTCGTGTTGGTTTCGTGATGGGGCAGGGAAGAAATTGACCCAATTAAGACTTCAGAGGGCTGCCTTTAATGGCCTCTCCTGTACATTTATATCAGGAGAGGCGTGTTACCAGCTCCCCCAAAGTGCAAAGTCTACCCGAAATAGAGATTGAAGAGTGGCTTTGTCATATAATGAGTCAACATCAGCCGGGAGGAAGGATGAATATAGTCATGATATTCTCCACGGGCAGGCACCGCGGCCTGGGGGGTGCTGTGGTCTAAGCAGAGGCCCCGTGGTCTGTCAGGGGTCCTCATGACAGACAGGAGACACAGTCCATGGAAACGGCCTTCAGAGGACATGCAGCACCACCCTTAGCTGCCCTCCGAGCTTTATCAGGCGCGGTGTCCCGAACCAGGAGGACTGTTCCCTTCTGTCCTAGTTGGAAAGTTCTGGAAACACATTTAAACACATACATGCCCACAGGCGTGAGCAAGAGTCTGTCTTCTAAAAACTCTTGAGCCATCTGAACATCAGGTTAAAAAATGACCTGCCGCTTTGGAGGCATTCTTCAAGCCAGTTTTGGATACCATCCTGGTAATTCTGCTCCTGGGGACATTCAGTACCGTGTCTGTCATGGTCTGTACTTTTCAAAAACATCCCTTGCCCCCCCACAAAGCCTTCATAAAGCGGCATACCCCAGACACCCAAGGCACCTCCCTCTGGGGCAGGATTTTAAGTCAGCAACATAAACTTACCATTGGGTGAAAGTAAGTTGCTCAGTCATTTCTGACTCTCTGTGACCCCATGGACTGTAGCTGGCCAGGCTCCTCCGTCCATGGAATTTTCCAGGCAAGAATACTGGAGTGGGTTGCCATTCCCGTCTCCAAGGGGATCGTCCCGACCCGGGGATCAAACCCAGGTCCCCCACATTGCAGGCCGATTCTTTACCATCCGAGCCATCAGGGAAGCGCTTACTATTGGGTTCCTGAGCCTGAGGCTGCCCCCTCCAAGTGCCGCAGGGCAGGACTCTTGTTCCAAAGCCACATGCCCGCTAGAACTGTCAGGGCACCAGTTAAACTTGGGTGATAATCAGGTTCCCAGTGGGGAGGAGGCTTTGTAGAGCCGGGTCCTTGGGGGAAGCAGGTTGGATCCAACGCAACCAATCCTGGGGCAGAGGGGCCCTTCCCTGGGACCCTCATCCCAGCTTGGTTTGAAAACCACTTAGACTTGGGCTATATTCTGCTTGAAGAGTCTTGGGTTGGGGGGAGGGGCGTTTTTCAGAGATCAATTTGCTTTAGCAAATTCTGTGTTGGCCCTTGCTTGCCAGCCTTCCTAGACCCAATCCACACTTTCCCTCAGCTTCATCTGTAGAAAGCTTTGCACCCCAGGGTTCTGGCTTTGGGTACTGAAAGAGACTAATGTCCGAGTCAAAGTGATTCCTGATAGAAGGCGTCCTAGGTGTTAAATATTTATTTTAAGCGGAATGTTCTACTTCTGAGAGGTTAAAGAACAAATGTAATTTCATGCAGAGGCTTTTACTAGTCAAGGTGTGAGTGTCTTTTAGCTTTTTTCATTTGGCTGTGCAGCAGCCCACTAACAAAATGCGTCCCTGAGATGAGCTGACAAGAGTCAGAAATGAAGAAATAAACAAAAAGCCATGTTAATTTCAAGCTTCAGTAGGAATACAAAAAGAAATATTAACATTTGCTGAATGACAAATAATGAAACGGCTAGGAATTTTTAATGCTTCTAGCAAGGTTTTTGTAAGCTTTCATGGAATTTTCTCCCAGTCGAGTGTAGCACATTTATAACTGGCAGCGCCCCATGAAGGTGTCTTGATAGGTTTAATTTCTGGATGGTCCCTCCAAGCATATGGGGTTCCTAATACGATTCCATAGCCCCATTTCCACTGCTCTAATCTGTTTGGAGTGGCCACATCTCCTTAGCATAATCTTCACAAGTGCTTGTTCACAGCATAAGAGTCACTTTGCCTGGCTAGAAGGATGGTCACAGAGCTGTTGTGTTGTTATTAGTGTTGTTTGGGATATGTGTAAAAAAATGCGTATGTCAGCCTCCAGCTCCTACTTAATACCGGGTCTCTTTTATGGTCATGTTCTTTAGAAGTCAGTCCTCTCACCTTAACGTCGAATTTATTGAGAAATATTAAAGTTCTAAACACTTTTATAATTTTAAAAATTTACTCTATTAAAATTCCTTCCAGCTTTATTGAGATACAGTTGACATATAACATTGCATACGTGTTAAGGTGTACAATGGGTTCAATACACTTTTTTTTAGTTTTTGTTGGAGTGTAGTTGGTATACAGTGTTATATTCATTTCAGGTGTACAGCAAAGTGAGTCAGTTATATGTATACATATATCCACTCCTTTTGCAACTGTTCCCATGTAGGTCATTACAGAGTATCGAGTAGAGTTCCCTATGTCATCCAGTAGGTTCTTATTTAAAGTTCTAAAATTTGTATGCATGTGTCAGGTAGACATAAGGCATTATTAACTTAAATATTCTTTAGTTCACTTTAGTCACAGTTTTGTTGGGTTTTTTTTAATTTTATTTATTTGGCTGTGCCAGGTCTTAGTTGTGGTATACAGGATCGAACCCAGGCCCCCTGTATTGAGAGCACAGAGTCTTAGCCCCTGTACCACCAGGGAAGTCCCCGGTCTCTGTTTTCTGAGCACCCACCGTGTGCAAGGGACTGGGTGAGTGGTCTTCTCCCGAGGGGCTGCTCCTGCCAGGTGTAGATACAGAAGCATGAGGTGTTTGGTTGTAGAGAGAAGGTGCCCAGGCAGGTCAGAGGCAGGGGAGCCTCATCTAGCTCCTCCGGGCTGTCGAAATCATCCTCACCTGTCTGTCACCCGTACACGTACCCACAAGTGTCTGCTGAAGTGAGCTGTTCGGGGGGAGCAGATGCGTGTGACGGTGGAGGGGCCTGTGAGGTGGGCAGAAGAGAGCGTGGGACGCTGACAGTCCAGCAGTGAGTGTGAGGAGACCCCAGGTGAGGAGGCCGGCCTCTTGGCTGGAAGGCCTGAGGGGGACGGTCAGGGGCTCTGCATGGCAGGGCCCGGCCTCGGGATGTCTGCTGAAGGGTCAGCAAGCCGTGGACCCCCATCGCCAGGAGACTGTGGCTGCGCCTGTGCCTGCCGGGCCGAGGTGAGGAACAACGTGGCCTGAGAACTGAAATCTGTTTTTACGTGTCCCTTCGCTGGTGGTTCAGATGGTAAAGCATCTGCCTGCAATGCTGGAGACCCAGGTTCAATCCCTGGGTCGGAAGATCCTCTGGAGAAGGGAATGGCAACCCACTCTAGTAAGTACTCTTGCCTGGAAAATCCCATGGATGGAGGAGCATGGTGGGTTACAGTCCATGAGGTCGCAAAGACTCGGGCACGACTGAGCGATTTCACTTCACTCACTCACAGAAGGAGGGTGCCAGCCTCTCCTCAGACGAAGGAACAAGGATGAGTACAGTCAGGGACCTTCGGACCATGTTGTAGAGGGGCAGCCTGCACTTCGTCCTCCTGCGCAGGGGACTGCCCTGACGGGAGGTGTGGTTGAAGACCGTTGCTGTGGCAGTGATTCACACCAGGGAAGGAACTGAGTGTAGGAAAACCACCAAGAACCGCAGTCAGTCACCTGCTGAGGCGTTGTGGAGGGAAGTGCGTGGTTTTGAGTCTCAGACAAGAGTTGGCTTGGCACACTTTGTCCCTGGACTAGAAACCCTTGCCTTCTCCTAGTCCTTACCACTAGCTGGGGGGTCCACCTCAAAGCTCCTTCCAAAAAAACTCAAGTCAGTCCCACCCAGCTGACCGTGCCCTGGCTTGGGGTGCTGTTTGTCGGGACACGTATGTCCTGTCTCTAAGCCTGTGCATATACCCTGAGGCCAGGGGCTTCAGCCTGCCACACCTCTCTCAGAGGTTAGCTGGTATTTTTAACATCACTAGTCACTTCGAAATGTTTGGTGAGGAGACAATCACCGAGCAGGACGTGTTGTTAGAGAAAACATACCCTATCTCGTTCCATATTTTAGTCAGAAAACATCAGGCTAATAATTGTAAGAGCAAGCATCTGTCTGTCTGACGAAGCAACATCCATCAGAGCAGTTAAACCCACGTCAGTCATTTTGGTACAATAAAACTAAAATTAGACACAGCACAGGCACAGAAAAGATGAGAGTGTTTATCCCAACGTTAGTTTTAAGACTGACAGAGGCAGATGCTAAGGTGTCTGGACTCCTCGGACGGTTCAGTTCAATGGTTCTTACAGAGAAGAGCCTGGGTGAATGGAGGGAAGGTGATGGCTGGGGCTGGAGCCCCAAGGTCACATCCAGCACCCCTTTCTAGTCTTGAGGGTATGAGAAGCAAAAATGTCAGAAGCATGAATCCAGTTTTACTTGGTAATATTCATTAGTGACCTAAATCAACGGAGAACCTTCTACTTAATGGAGTAATTAATTCGCTCCGGTAATTGATGTTGGAAACAGAAGATGAATTGATTAACATGATTGCTGTGTTTCTTTTTCTTCCTTTGTGGAAAGGAGCCACTGTCAGGTCCATGCCAGGTTTGACATCAGGGGCCAGGCTGCATCAGTTGGCCTGAGATTTGTTTTTGCTCTTCTCCTCACAGCTTGTCTGGTGCCCCACTCTGTGCCCCTGTTCCTAATTCATCCACAAGCCACGGCTCTGTCTCCCCACCTTTCCCTCCAACACCTTACCTGCTCAGGGTCCGCCCACAGCTCACCCCCCACCCCTGCAATGGATTCAGGCTGTCTTGGTCCTTGTGGATCCCTGCTTTCTTTAAGTCACCATTTTACCTAATCAATACCAAGCAGTTTCTTGTATAATGCTTCTTGTTGCTTTATATGTGGGATAAGGGGAAAGGATTAAAAGATTAAAGACAGACATCTCCGCCTCACTTTGCATAGTGTGAAATCAGACCTCTCTGCTCTGATAAGCCGCCTTCAGCACATCTCAAAGGGACAGAGGTGAGGATGTCAGCAAAGACACCTTATGCACTGTGAAGGCCACACAAGTTGTAGTTACCGGCACCGTAATTATTTTGGCGTATGTGTAGTTTCTCTACTGCACCATAATTATTTTGGGGTATGTATAGCTTCTCTACTGTGCTTATACCGAAGATCCCCAAACCGAAAGTCAACAGGTTTTTGAACACCACTCTTTGTAAACGGGCTTTACCCTCGCCAGACAACGTGCTGCAAATAGACGGTTTTAAAAGCAGACTTCCTCCGGATACCTACTGCCCTTGCAGGTCAAAGGACAGCAAAGACCCACTGGAAACAGTGAGAGGGAACTCAAATGCAGACACCTGGGCCCCGCCCTGCCTGAATCTCCCCACCCTGCCCAGAGTCGTACACAGATGGCCCCACAGACCTCAGTCCCCAGGGGCTCCCCCAATCTCATCTTCCTTCATTTAGTGTTACAAAAAGAAGCAGGCGAAGCTGGACTGCCGCTCAGAGAGGGGGAGTTTGGCAGTGTGCTCAGAAGCACTGGTGACTGGCCGACTCTTCCTCTGTGAGGCAAGAGCAGAGCTGACAGAATATGAATGAGCACCAGAGTACATCACTGTCAAGGTCAGGCGCCCGCCACCGCCCTCTTCATTCGCTGCCAGCCAACATGCTCCTTCTGCTTCTTCCCAGCTGACACCCTTTCAGGCTCCGCGTTCTCAGCCCATCCCTGGACCCACAGTAGGTGGGGTGACTCTGTAGGTCTCTTAATGTCAGTTACCGGCCACCCTCTCCCCCCCCACACCTCCCCTTCCCTCCCCCTTTTTTTTTCATTAAAATGTTCCAACCACTGCTTTTCTGATCACCACCGTTCTAACCACTGGGACTTTCTGTTCTAGACAGATTTATGGTTGTTAAAATATTTAATTGTTGCAGGTGGTAATTTTGCCTTCTTGGCTTTGTTCCAACTTGCATTATTTTTGGGGTTTTTTTGCAAGAAGGATACTGAATGCATTATAAAGTATTAAATCATACCATGACTGAGAATAGTAAAATTTAAATTCTTTAAATATAGTAGGAGTTAAAGATGGGATAGTCATGTAGAGGACAACCCACCGTGACTAAATAAATCATGATTCTGGTTTAATGACCTTAATTGACCCCAGAATTAAATAAAAATGTTACTTTTAATTATTTTTTTAAAGTTCTTATGCTCTGGAGACAGGACTTGAACTGACCTTTCTACAGTCAGTTTATGATTGGTTGATATGACATATTTAAAACTGTCCCAATTTTTCATAATAAATTTGACTAGTCTTCCATATTAAAGATATTGTATAATCTCACACCAACTTAAATGTAACATATTTTCAAATCACTAAGTCAATAGCTGATCAATTCTATTAGCATTCCAAGTATTATATGAGGTAGAATGTAAATTCCATGAGGGCAGCAATGTTTGCAGGGCATGTTTATTTTATTCGCTGTACTATCTCAGGATCTAAAACAATGCTGATCATGTGTTGTGGTCACTAGATAAATATTGAATGAATGAATGAATAAGTGAGCTATAGACAAACTATAAGAATTAATAAAAATCTTTTTTTACAAAAATGCAGAACAATATATCATAATGTTAAATATCAAATGTGTCATTTTCAACTAAGACTATAAATACCAACATACCGTGATTGATTGTACTTCACAGATAGTGTGGTTTTCACAAATTGAAAGTTTGTGACAACCCTGCCTTGTCAGATGATGGTTAGTATTTTTCAGCAATAACAACATACTTTTTAATTGACGTATGTGCCCCCTTTTAGACACTTAATAGACCACAGTATAATGTAAAAATAACTTTTATATACACTGGGAAACCAAAAACTCATGTGACTCACTTTATTTTGGTGTTCTAGAACCAAACCTCTGAGGTCTGCCTGTAGTGAACAAATGGGAGGAATTAAAACAGTCTGCATTGCCCGTTTGTACTGTAGCACTCAATGCCCAGACTCTGGTAATGCCCATTTCTAACAGATGCACTGTAGTCACTGCATTAGAACTTTACTCAGAATTGAAAGCACTGTAAGGGAGTCCAGTCTGTTTGGGCGCACAGATCATAGAAATAGTTCTTAATCGACTTTGATTTTCTGATCTGTATTCAGCAGTCTTTATAGAAACTGGCATAAAGCTGGGTGCAGAGCAATCACAAAATTAGAGAAAATGTCACGTTCGCAGTTCTTTTGAAGTCTATAGATACAAAGTTAACCAGTGTGGTTTTCTATAAACCTGTCTTTGATATAATTACTATTTCTTTTAATTGTTCTACCTTTACTCTTGTAATCTTCTGTTGTGTTTGACATGCCAGTTTCACTTCACCAAATTCCAGTTGTAATACTGTGTTTTCAAGTATTATAAAAATATCTTAATGTTCTTTCTGTTGCAAATTACTCCTTTGGGTTCACTATTTCAAATTGTGGGTTTTAAGAGTGTTACTTTTCAAGTTGTAGTTAAAACTAGAAGATGTAAAAAAAAAAAACCCAAGAAACTAAGATGTTTAAACTTGGTTGAAGACAGTCCAGTTTGAGTATCAGGATAAGAGGCGTAACCCCACCCCCCACGGCACTCCCTTCACTGCTGATTATGGGAATGATCAGTAATTATGTCATGTCACTCCTGCCATGTAAGAGTCTAGAATCTTAATGACGGTGTAGGCCCTGGGGGGACCCTTTGACTCTGTCACCCCTCCACTAGTTGTGCAGGGAGAAATGTCCACTGAAGGAAGAACAGCTTCTTGTATGACTTCTGAGCCTTCTCAGGCTAGACTCTCCAACCTGTAATGAGAGATGAAAATATTTAGCCTTTACTGTAAGTTCTCACTTGCCCAGTGTCCGAAAGCAATTTGAGAATAATTCAAACCAAATCTTTCAGCAGAGCTAGTAAAGAACTAGGGCTTCCCAGGTGGTGCAGTGGTAAAGAATCTGCCTGCCAATGCTGAAGACACAGGATACATGAATTTGAGACCTGAGTCAAGATCCCCTGGAGAAGGAAATGGCAACCCACTCCAGTATCCTTGCCTGGAAAATTCTGTAAACAGAGGAACCTAGTGGGCTACAGTCAATGGGGTCGCAAAGAGGTTGCAAAGAGACACGACTGAGTGACTGAACACAAAGCACAGCAAAGAACTACGTTTAACTTGTTAATAGTGCCACATTTTTCTCTGTCTTAGAACCTCCATAAATATAAGATTAAAATGATGGACGTGACAGGAATTATCCCAGTTTAAAATTCAGCCATGGGTATGCCTGTGCCTGGCTGTTGTGTTGACCTCATTGCCATATGACTGCCATCAATAGCTCTTTATATTTAATCCATTTCCTCTAAAAGCCACACTAACACATTTATAATGTGTGGAGAATATTTTTTCCCATCATAGTTGATGTGGTCGCACAATCATTATTGAAGTCTTTTGTGAGATCTAGTCTTTTTGATTATCCTAGGATTTTCTGCTTCCTTGCTTCATTGCAAGTTTTTTGGTGACTGTGGTAGTACTGTTGCTCATGGAACAATTTGGTGAGACCCAGGAATTTCCCACTGTGTTTATGTGGTTTCAGGGTCATCTCTCCGTTTGCCAGATGGAATTTCTGTAAGAACAGTACTCATCAGATAATTTATAAGAACCTTTTACAGCTGTGTTTTCTCATTCACAAGTGAGTCTTGAAAAACTGGATTTAAGAAGAAGTTTTTAAGATCTTTCTCTCAGTCTGCAGAAGAAAAACTGGGTGTATTAATGTTGCGTGCATGCTAAGTCGCATCAGTTGTGTCTGACCCTGTGCCACCCTACCAACTACAACCTACCAGGCTCCTCTGTCCATGGGATTCTCCAGGCAAGAATACTGGAATAGGTTGCCATGCCTTCCTCCAGGGGATTGTCCCACTCCAGGGATTGAACCTGTGTCTCTTAATGTCTCCTGCGTCAGCAGGCAGGTTCTTTACCACTGGCACCACCTGGGAAGCCCTTATTCATGTGACCTCTGTTTTTATTCATGAAAAGTCAGTGTAGCTCGGAGAAGGCAATGGCAACCCATTCCAGTACTCTTGCCTGGAAAATCCCATGAACAGAGGAGCCTGGTGGGCTGCAGTCCATGGGGTCGCGAAGAGTTGGACACGACTGAGCGACTTCCCTTTCACTTTTCACTTTCATGCATTGGAGAAGGAAATGGCAACCCACTCCAGTGTTCTTGCCTGGAGAATCCCAGGGATGGCAGAGCCTGGTGGGCTGCCGTCTATGGGGTTGCACAGAGTCGGACACGACTGAAGCAACTTAGCAGCAGCAGCAGCAGTAGTGTAGCTATCTCCCCTGCCAGATCACCAGCTCCTCAAAGTGAGAGATCACCATTGCTGTTTATGGTTCATCCTTTTAAATGACTTAAGAGCAAGCTGAGTACACAGTGACCCACTGGCCTAAGGGATAGACTGTGAGCTCCTAAGTAGGAAGAGAGATTCTTCAAGAAAGATCACTCTCTACCCAGAATAATAAACTCTCCACTTTTGAATGTAATTGTTATCTAAAGGGATTAATTAACCCCAAGGAAGGAATGTTAAGGCCGCGTTCTTGGTCTTGTTTTTGATAAGAAAATTGAATTGAACCTTCTGTAAATTCTACACCTCACATTAGAAAGCAAAGGTTAAATTGATCCTGCCACTTAAATTCTTCTGTGGTTGATTATTTGCAAAATATCTTAAAGTTAAAAGGCATATAGACAAAAATCAATCAGTGTAAATAGTTACATTTAGAGGAATAAAAGACAGTCATCAGTCATTTTTTACTTTTCCATTAACCACTTGAATTCAGAGCTGGATTCTGTCTCAGCCAAATAGAACAGCTAATATCCAATCAAATTGTGCAATTTTAGCATTAGCCAGACAATCCCATAAAATCTGAATAACATTTGTAATTTTAGTCACAAAATAATGGCATTAAATTCTAATAGAATTGATTTCATTTGTTAATTTCTTCTAAGTCAATCTAGAAGAAATCAACTTGACAAAGCAGGTGAGTGATGTCTCACCAGACACCCAGTTAAAAGTAAATCATGTCTGGTTTCCACAACAGGTAGCATTAATCATACTTATTTGGTTAATAGTAAGTCATCTGACTATTGTTGCATAAGATATTGTTGATTTTAATTGACTCAAATTTGATATAATTTTAACTTATTTAATCATAAATGCTCTCTTCCCTCTTACCTAAAAGATAACCCGGGTGAAATAGAATGTATTCACCACTTCAGTTCAGTCGCTCAGTCGTGTCCGACTCTTTGCAACCCCATGAACCGCAGTATGCCAAGCCTCCCTGTCCATCACCAACTCCCAGAGTCCACCCATGTCCATCGAGTCAGTGATGCCATCTAACCATCTCATCCTCTGTCGTCCCCTTCTCCTCCTGCCCTCATTCTTTCCTAGCATCAGGGTCTTTTCAAATGAGTCAGCTCTTCGCATCAGGTGGCCAAAGGATTGGAGTTTCAGCTTCAACATCAGTCCTTACAATGAACACCCAGGACTGATCTCCTTTAGGATGGACTGGTTGGATCTCCTTGCAGCCCAAGCGACTCTCAAGAGTCTTCTCCAACACCACAGTTCAAAAGCATCAATTCTTCGGTGCTCAGCTTTCTTTATAGGCCAACTCTCACATCCATACATGACCACTGGAAAAACCATAGCCTTGACTAGACGGACCTTTGTTGACAAAGTAATGTCTCTGCTTTTTAATATGCTGTCTAGGTTGGTCATAACTTTCCTTCCAAGGAGTAAGTGTCTTTTAATTTCATGGCTGCAATCACCATCTGCAGTGATTTTGGAGCCCCAAAAAATAAAGTCAGCCACTGTTTCCACTGTTTCCCCATCTATTTGCCATGAAATGATGGGACCGGATGCCATGATCTTAGTTTTCTGAACATTGAGCTTTAAGCCAACTTTTTCACACTCCTCTTTCACTTTCATCAAGAGACTCTTTAGTTCTTCTTCACTTTCTGCCATAAGGGTGGTGTCATCTGCATATCTGAGGTTATTGGTATTTCTCCCGGCTATCTTGATTCCAGCTTGTGTTTCTTCCAGCCCAGCATTTCTCATGATGTACTCTGCATATAAGTTAAATAAGCAGGGTGACAACATACAGCCTTGACATGCTCCTTTTCCTATTTGGAACCAGTCTGTTGTTCTGTGTCCAGTTCTAACTGTTGCTTCCTGACCTGCATACAGGTTTCTCAAGAGGCAGGTCAGGTGGTCTGGTATGCCCATCTCTTTCAGAATTTTCCACAGTTTCTTGTGATCCACACAGTCAAAGGCTTTGGCGTAGTCAATAAAGCAGAAATAGATGTTTTTCTGGAACTCTCTTGCTTTTTCAATGATCCAGCAGATGTTGGCAATTTGATCTCTGGTTCCTCTGCCTTTTCTAAAACCAGCTTGAACATCTGGAAGTTCACAGTTCATGTATTGCTGAAGCCTGGCTTGGAGAATTTTGAGCATTACTTTACTAGTGTGTGAGATGAGTACACCACTTATTACATATAAAACCAGATTATTCTATGTGTAAAGGAAATTTACCAATATGTTTTCATATATTGTACAAACTTTCTCCAGGGACTAAGGCTTTTTTGGTAAGAGCTTCACCTTTGTTATTGGTTTTCTTATAATAAAAACCAACAAGTCAATGCCATTTCTGAAATGGCAGTCACTCTTTTAGGATCCGGCAGCAGTGATTTAATGCAAGAGGTAGACCAAAAATCATAAAATTGAATTTGAAACTCTATGTTTGTACACTGCTACTGAAGATCAACTTAGTCAATTATAACAGCAGCCATAAATATTTTTAAATCCTTTCACCTGATCATCTCATTCCTTAAAATTATGACTAATTGATTTTTAAAAGTGAAAGTGAAGTCGCTTAGCCGTGTCCGACTCTTTGCAACCCCCCGGACCGTAGCCTACCAGGTTTCTCCATCCATGGAATTTTTCAGGCAGGAATAATAATGGGTTGCCATTTCCTTCTCCAGGGATCTTCCTGACCCAGGGATCAAACCCTGGTCTCCCGCATTGCAGGCAGAAGCTTTACTCTCTGAGCCACCAGCATCTATGTAATTATCCAACTATTGTTGGACAGTTGGATATTGGAATTGAATGTTGGAGACAACAGAATCAACAAATGAGCAATGAAGGATAAAAGCTTAAAAATGGAGTATTAATAGTCAGGTGGAGTCTGTATTATAAGTATAAAGATCAAAAGTATACAAGAGGGGTTACAGACAAAAGAATGCAAAATTATATATAGACTGTGATTAAAATTATATGAAAAATTTTAAGTGAATAGCTTTTGTGTTAGATTAGTAATCTAGATTTCTTTAATGTTAATTTTTAAAAATGTTGTTACAAAGTTGTTGAATACATTGCTTAGCATATTTTTGTTCCATAGCACTTCAAAGAGGAATTGAAAGGATCAGCCAAAATGACTGCAGGTCACACCATCAACAATAAGGTGTCTCTTGGTGCCATTTAGCAAATGACTGCATTCATTTGTGGCATCCTCAAAGAATGTCTGCACTTTCTAACTATACTCACCAACTCCCAGAGAGTCATTTACATGGTGGAACAATTTCTTCTGGAGTGTCTTATCTGCCTAGTTAAAACCTCGAGGAGGAAGATGATATTTGCCAGTCCATAAAATGACATTTGGCCACCTGACCTTTGACTTTTAAGAAGTGCCAGAGGGTCTTTAATGGTTCGAGTGAGCCTTGAATTTCTGTGTTATCGTCGTGACTTAGTGACAGCCTCTCTCACAAAAGCACGCCTTGGCCAGCCCCTTCTTGAGTCTCAGAAGGCTGAACTCATGGTCGCTGGGTTGCAGGTTAAAGATAGCTGGGCATTCCCAACTCTTTAAAACTCTGATTAACCTAACACACATATTGACCTTTTTAATGAAAAGAAGGAAGGCCCAAAGAGTGAAATACTTGCTCTTCACCTATACCAATAATTTATTTTGAAAAATTGCAGTTTCCAGAAACGTACTTACCATGTCATCTCTGTCTTTTTCTAAGTGTATTTTTTTCCATATTCTTCTTTTTTAAAATTTTATTGGAGTATAGTTCCTTTACAATGTTGTATTAGTTTCTGTTTTACAGCAGAGTGAATCAGCTGTAAGTATACACATATTCCCTCTTTTTTTGGATTTCCTTCCCATTTAGGTCACCACAGAGCATTGAATAGAGTTCCCCGTGCTATACAATAGGTTCTCCTTAGTTACTTATTTTATACAGAGTGTCAGTAGTATATATATATCAATCCCAATCTCCCAATTCATCTCACACGCACCTTTCCCCGTTGATATCCATATGTTTGTTACTACGTCTGTGTCTCTGTCTCTGCTTTTCAGACAGGTTCATACTTTTGCTTGTGCAATGTTGCTGGCCCTCGTAGAAACTGACTTCTGGCTACTAATGGTCACTGCCCATCAACACAGTATATTAAGTAACTGCCATATTGAAACCACCATCCAAGTGTCACCATGTTTTTATTTTAAAAAGTTCTGCTGCCTAACTTAACTGATTTTAAAGAACTCACAGTCTAGTTGGAAACAGAACAACTGAAGAACATTCCCAAAGTTCAAGATGAACTGGTCACGCCATGAATATTTGCACTGAATCCCCAGTTCTGGGTGATCCTCAAGTGAGTAGCAGGCGTAGATTAGCTGAGGCCTGAGTGTCCCAGCTGGAATGACTATGCATGTAAGGGGAAGTCAAGTACCAGGTACCAATTTTAAAAAGGGATGAATTTGGTAAAGTAGTGAGAATAAAGAGCAGTTGTCAATTTCTGGAAAGCGAGTAATGGAATAAAAATTATGGCCAGGGGACAGATTCACTGATGAATGTGGCCAAGGGGCTGAAGACAGGCGTCCGCCTGGGAGAGCTGAGTCAGTGCCTGCATCGCTGGGGTGTCTGCTGAGAAAATGGAGAAGACAAAAGTCAGATCTTTTACAGAAAAGGAATCTGCTGGGTTTCATAAAGTACTGAATGTGAGATAAGAAGGAAGGGTAACCAAGGGAAAGGAATTCTAAGCATTTGGAAACTGTTGTTGTGCGGGTGTTGATGACAGGCTGGGGACAGAGTACCTATAATAAGACGGAAGAGGGATTCCAAGCTGCTTGTTTGGTGTGCTGTCACTATCCAGTATCAGTAGGATGTTTATCTGGACAATTAAGGTATAGAATTCGGGAGCAGTTAGGACCAGAGATTAGACTTGTCCATTTTGTGTTCTTCAGATGCGTGCACATGCAGAAGGAGGACTCTGTTGAAAGTCAAGGGGAGGGGCTTCCCTGGTGACTCAGTGGTAAAGAATCCACCTACCGATGCAGGAGACACGGGTTCGATCCCTGGTCCGGGAAGATCTCACATGCTGTGAGGTCACCCAGCCCGTGTGCCACAAGTGCTGAAGCCCATGCTCTACAAAAGAAGCCACCACACAATTGAGAAAGGCTGCGTGTAGCAACAAAGACCCAGGACAACCAAAAATAAATAAATAAAATTATTTAAAAAAAGACAGTCAAGGGGAGGATTAAGTCAGTGGTGGAGAGGGGAAAAGAGCCAGCAGAGAAATAGGGCCTCAGTGTGGTCTGAGACCCAGCTCACTGGCGCCGCAGAGGCCATCCGAGGGGGTGCTCTGTGTCCTCCACAGGGAATGTTCTAACACAGAGGTGCGGACAGAAGCCATGTTGTGAGATGAGGGAGGGAGTTTTCAGGGGGACAAGCTTATTGGAGTAGTTGAGAAAGGAGGATGAGAACAAAGCAGATGACAAGGGGAAAGGGAAGATGAATGCAGAGTGACCCCGGTGAAGGCTTTTTCAGTCAGAAGCCTGGGTGTAGAGGCATGAAGGGTGGAGGGTGGTGGCAGTGAAGCGAGTGACCAGGTGTGAGGACAGAGGGTCCCCGTAGGAGCCGCCGCTCTGTGGGACGCCCAGGCACCCCTTCAGCCTATTGGTGACAGTAGCTGGACCACACGCTCTCAGAACACAGGTGAGCTTGAAGGAACGCTGGAGACAGAGTTGAGGAGGTCTCTGGGCTAATTGCTTCTTATCAGTTACTGTCTCTAGTTTCCAGGTTGGAATGTGGAAAGTGCTGGTCTGTCAAGGTCAAACTGTACCCCATAGTCTAACTGAATTTAGCTTTTACATCTTTTCTGTTTGTCTGTTTGTTTTTTTCAAGTGTCTCAAGAACCCAGTTTTACCTGAAGCTATTATTTAAAGTTCGTTTGGTCCCTAATGCATATAAACAGCATTGTCCGTGCTAAGTCGTTTCAGTCGGGTCCGACTCTTTGTGACCTGTGGACTGTAGCCCGCCAGGCTCCTCTGTCCATGGGATTCTCCAGGCAAGAATACTAGAGTGGGTTGCCACGCCCTCCTCCAGGGGATCTTCCCAACCCAGGGATCAAACCTGAGTCTCTTATGTCTCCTGCACTGGCTGCTGCTGCTAAGTCACTTCAGTCGTGTCCGACTCTGTGCGACCCCATAGACAGCAGCCCACCAGGCTCCCCCGTCCCTGGGATTCTCCAGGCAAGAATACTGGAGTGGGTTCCCATGCCCTCCTCCAGGGGATCTTCCCAACCCAGGGATCAAACCTGAGTCTGTTATGTCTCCTGCATTGGCAGGTGGGTTCTTTTCCACTGGTGCCTCCTGGGAAGCCCATAAACATCATTATTTAAAAGCTAAATGAAGTCCCTCTCCACCCACAGTTAACTCTTAAGGTTTTCACCCTCTAGCTGAGGGGTACTAGTTGCAACATGGGCAGCCAAAGCCCATGTGGCTCTTCCTAGAGAACTTTCACTGTCGTCCTACATCTGTGCCTCAGACAATCGAGGAGCCCCTGGGCTGTGTCCACCAGCTCTTGAGTGGCAGTCACTCAGGCCCAGACCTTGAGGCTGTCCAGCCATGTGGGCCGCTGCCTCTGTGGGTGTAAACTCCCTTCCGAGCTAAAGGGGAGAGCTCGGCCCCAGGGTCTCCAGTCCAGTCTTCTGGGTCGTATAGGCCATTATCCTGTGACTCCACTGCTGTCAACATTCAGATGAATGTTGTACAAAGAAGGCAAAGGTCAGTAGGGACCAGAATCGAGAGGAAAAGCTTCCTAGAGGAGGGGGCCTGAGGGGCCCCTTGAAGATTAGGAAGGAGTGAGCAGGGCAGAAAGCAGGGAGAGTTTATGGGCTGAAGGCGGTGGAAGCAGGACTCAGTGTGGCCAGCAGTGGACACACAGCAGGTGCCAGAAATAGAGCCGAAGACGGCCTAGTGGGGTGGAGACGCCAGGAACATCTTGAACACAGGACAACATAAAGAAAGTGGCATTTTAGGAAACTTGCTTTGGCAGTTACACACAGGAGAGCAAGTTAAAGAGACTTGTAGGATCCCAGGTGAGAACCTGGGCAGTAAACATATTGTTGATTCCTAAGAAGACTGTGAAAGGGATTAATTGGCAAGTGGTCTGTATACAACTATGGACTCATCATAAGGTCCCTTTTTCTTGGTCACATTTTTGGAAGGATAGGTCTGCAGCGTGGAGGGGTGGATAATAAGCAAATCCTTACCTTTCTATAGTGATTTTCTGCTAAAAGTCCATTCTAAATTTCAGCTCAGCACTTGACAGGTGTTTGAAACTCTAGGAGCAAGATGGAGAAATACAGACTGGACGGTGATAGATTTTAGCTGGTGGGAGGAACATACCCAAAGATTGTGGGTTAAAGAATTGTTCCGTGTAGAAGGTCTCTCATAGCCGCTCCAGGACTCTGTCTAAGTGAGGGAACTGAATGAAGACATAAAAGGCTTATTTATCAAGTTTCTAGGTGACACAAACTTTGGAAGAATAGCATGTTCCTGGATGGTAGACTCAAAATTGAAAAAGATTTCAGTAGGACCGAAGCCTGAGCCAAGCTCACCGTGTAAGATTTAGTAAGAATAACATTGTCTTAGTATGGTATTGTTAACAAATCAGTTAACGGAAGAAACCTGAATTAGTTGTGGAATATGGTAAAAAGACTTTGGGATGTAGGTGGGGGTGAGGGTTTTGGGGAAGAGAGTTATGTAAGGCTGAGTGGTCGGTATAGGAGAGCTGTTGAAAGACTTAATGCAGAGACTTCCCTGGTGGTCCAGGGGCTTGGACTCCACGCTCCCAGTATGGGGGGCCTGGGGTTGATCCCTGGTCAGGGAACTAGATCCCACATAACACAACCAAGAGTTTACATACCACAGCTAAAAGGGATCCTGAATGCCGCAGCTGGGACCCAGTACAGCCAAATAAATAAATATAATTTTTTTAAAAAGAGTTCATTCAATTTTTAGACACCATGCAAGACGTGTAGATTCATCCTGCACCCCTCCAGTGGGCACATTTAAGGAATTTTTAGGGTTAAGCAGATTCAGACCCAGTGAGCAGCTCATCAATGGAGGATTAAACAGCTTTGATGAACAGTTGTCAGGGAGTCTGTAGAAAGACTCTGGTATTGGATATAGGGTTATACTCTGTGGTTTCACATGCGTTTTCCAGTGATGTGCTGGGGACTTGTACCAGCTTGCAAGGGCTGATGGTTAAATAATCAGGAATATTGAAAGCCAGGAATTCAACTGTTGGTAGCTTGAAATCAGCCATGGGGGCTTTCTTTATACCATGTGTGTGCATGCTACGTCACTTCAGTTGTGTTCAACTCTTTGCAACCCCATGGACTATAGCCTGCCAGATTCCTGTGTCCATGGGATTCTCCAGGCAAGATTACTGGAGTGGGTTGCCATGCCCTCCTCCAGAGGATCTTCCTGGCCCCGGGATCAAACCCACGTCTCTAAGTCTCTGCATTGGCAGGCGGGTTCTTTACCACTAGCGCCCCCTGGGAAGCCCTCTTTATACCACAGAAGCCCGCAAATATTACAAATGACCCGCTCCACCCCCACCCAGCATCAGCGGGCCAGCACACCACCGGGATTGTCCAGAATAAAGAGTGTCTGTTGGAAACTGTGAGCTTCTGGAATGTGAGACAGCAGATCGGAGAAGGGAACATCCATGTTTACGTTCTTTGGACTTTTCAGATTTTCTTTCTCTCCATTATGTGCAGCTCCCATTGTTGGTGCTCAAAGCACTTCCTATCTCCTGCCAAGATCTGAGGCCTGGGAGTTTCTCTGTCACCGGATCTGCCAGGGAAACTCAGATACCTTCTGTTTCTTGGAATAATTCTTTCCTTGTTCAGTATCTCGACTGGCTGGCCCTGAGCAAGAGGCAGCCCCACTCCGTTCTCAGCACCAGCCGAAAGAACTGTGAGTCACTGATGAGTTCAGCCATCAAAACAGGATTTGGAAACACGCGGGCTGCGGAGAACACATGGTCACAGGTACAAGAGAGAAGCCCTCCCTGCAGGCCATATGGCCCACAGTAGCTCTCAGATCAGCCTCCGTGCCCATGGTTCGTGGGCAGAGAGTAAACAATGATTTTCATCCTATTGTTTCTCTCTCTCACTTCTTTTTACAGAGACGATTTGAAGAAAGCCTGAGTCAGGTATAAAGAAAAAGCAAATATCCTGTGGTAGACAAGATAGCAGTCAACTGTGGTCACGCAAATACTATTTCAGTTTGTTCTGAAGTTCTTAGGCAAGAAATTGATTGTTTTTACTTTTCTCATATGTCCACAATATCCCACTTGAAACCCCAAAAGCTTTTCTGTTTTCCTCAGTGCTGCTTTCTCCCCATTCCCTCCCACTATTGGTTCCCCGAGAGAGAGAGACAGTAGCGCCCAAGAATAGGTAGGCTGTACCTAGGGGAATAGTATGTCTAGTCAAAGCTATGGTTTTTCCAGCAGTCATATGTGGATGTGAGGGCTGGGCTATAAAGAAAGCTGAACTCCAAAGAATTGATGCTTTTGAATTGTGGTGTTGGAGAAGACTCTTGAGAGTCCCTTGGACTGCAAGGAGATCTAACCAGTCCATCCTAAAGGAGATCAACCTTGAATATTCATTGGAAGGACTGATGCTAAAGCTGAAACTCCAGTACTTTGGCAACCTGATGTGAAGAACTGACTCATTGGAAAAGACTCTGATGCTAGGAAAGATTGAAGGCAGGGGGAGAAGGGGACAATAGGGGATGAGACAGTTGGATGGCATCATCGACTCAATGGACATGAGTTTGATTAAGCTCCAGGAGTTGGTGATAGACAGGGAAGGCTGGCGTGCTGCAGTCCATGGGGTCGCAAAGAGTCAGACACAACTGAGTGACTGAACTGAATTGAACTGACCTGAGGGAATGGCCCTTCCAGAAAAGTTCATATTGCCAGCCAGTGGAAAGTCTGTATTTGATAAAAAGTTTTCTTGCCAAATAAACCTATCCAAAGGTGATTTTTGAGCCGTAGAGCAAGCTAGTCTGAACCTCAATATCCAGTTGTTTTTAACATGCAGTAATGTGTTGTGAAGCTGTAAAGAGATCTGTTTTAGAAGTAACTCCAATACTTTGGCCACCTCATGCGAAGAGTTGACTCATTGGAAAAGACCCTAATGCTGGGTAGGATTAGGGGCAGGAGGAGAAGGGGACGACAGAGGATGATATAGTTGGATGGCATCACTGACTCGATGGACATGGGTTTGGGTATAATCCAGGAGTTGGCGATGGACAGGGAGGCCTGGCGTGCTGCGATTCATGGGGTCGCAAAGAGTCGGACACGACTGAGCAACTGAACTGAACTGAAACCTAACAGCACTAGTGGGAAAGAACCCGCCTACCAATGCAGGAGATTTAAGGGATGTGAGTTTGATCCCTGGGTTGGGAAGATCCCCTGGAGAAGGGCGTGGCAATCCACTCCAGTATTCTTGTCTGGAGAATACCATGGACAGAGGAGTCTGGTGGACTATGGTCCATGAGGTCACCAAGAGTTGGACATGACTGAAGCAACTTAGCAGGAAACCCAGTGAAGATGAGCTTTGTCCTCGTATGGAGATTAGAGTGTGAAGAAGGGTCAGAGAGACCTGAATAAAGGCATAAAGGTGAGGCAGGAAGAAAGGGCAGGAAAGAGAATGCAACTGTAGCACCACCAGGTCCCAGGCTAGGGACACATCCTTAGAAAGGTGTAGACCAAGGGCAGGGAGCAAAGAGGAAATGGGTCCTACTGCAGAAGCTGTTGGATGACAAGAGGTGGTGACTTGATGATCATATTAACCACAGGCCCATCCCAGGATCCCAGGAGGCCAGGGAGCAAACTCAATCTAGCCTTACCAAAGCCCCAGCCTGGGGTTGGAGCTTTGCGGAGCCCGCAGGCTGGGGCTTCTGTAAGCCCCTTGCCCCTTCTGGCAGCAGAAAAATAGGGGCCCTGTTGGTTTTGGTTGGCCTCATGGTGTCTGACTGAGAAATGTATCTGCTGGTCAGCATCTCGCCTTCTGCAGTCAGAACTTCAGGGAAATGAAGCCTTCCTACCCTAGACTGTATGTAAAGAGCCAGCTCCATATATATGAAATCTAGAAAAATGGTACTAATGAACCTATTTGCAGGGCAGGAATAGAGACACAGTTATAGATACACAGATATACAGAATGGACTTGTAGATGCAGGGGGAAGGGGAGGGAGGTATGAATTGAGAGAGTAGCATTGACAGATATACACTACTATGTGTAAAATAGGTGGCTAGAGGGAAGCTGCTGTATAGCACAGGGAGCTCAGCTTGGAGCTCTGTTGATGACCTAGAGGGGTGGGATTGCGGGGGATATATGTATTAGGGCTTCCCTGGTGGCTCAGCTGGTAAAGAATCCGCCTGCAATGTGAAAGATCTGGGTTCGATCCCTGGGTTGGGAAGATCCCCTGGAGGAGGGCATGGCAACCCACTCTAGTATTCTTGCCTGGAGAATCCCAGGGACGGTGGAGCCTGGTGGGCTGCCGTCTATGGGGTCGCACAGAGTCGGACATGACTGAAGCGACTTAGCAGCAGCAGCAGCATGCTTCCAAAGGCTCTCCCCTATCAAAACTTATAGTATTTGGTTCCAGTAGTGTTAGCATTGAGATAGTTTCTATGAAAAAAATTTTGTTTTTGCCTCCCCATTTCTCATGGAAATTATTCCATGAAAATAACTCAGTGGGGTTGAAAATTCTTGGCTCATCATCCCTTAATAGCTTGGTCATATCTATAGCATACATTGAATAACTGAGTGAGAGAATTAAGCTTTGACTAATAGTCTTTCACATGTATTGACACTCCATTGATCTTTATCCCAATATATAAGGTGACCAGGTAGGAATTATTCTTACCATCTTAGAGCTGAGAAAACTTAGACTCATAACAATTAAGAGACTTAACCAGGAACAGGTGTAGAACCCAGGTCTCATGATCCCTGATCCAGAACTTATTTTAAAGGGAATCTAGAAGAATGGTGGCCAGGTGCATGGTGTGAGGCAAAATAAGACAAGTTGTGTTTCAGCAAGCACCTAATATATGACTAGGAGCAGAGGCATGGGTGTCCAGGAAAAGAAGATGTCATGGTTTTTCATCAAGAAGCTTACAGCTTAACTGGAAGGATCAAACTGCTACACCTAGAAACAATTAGCCTTAATGAAGGTGAGTGAAGGGAAAGGAGAGAGTTCTGGAATGCACCAACAAAGTCTCTGGGGGAAGAACTAGAACTGAATGTTGGGCAGAGATAAGACTGCATAACCAGAGACTGAGGGACTGGGAGCAGAAATGGGGAGTTAGTGTTTAATGGGGACAGAGTTTCAGTTTAAGAAGGTGAAAAATTCAGGAGACAGATGATAGTGAGACTTGCACAACAGTGTGAACATACTTAGTACTACTGACCTGTACAGTTAAAATAGTACCTTTTACATTTTGGGACCTTACCACAATAAAAAAAAAACAAAAAACTTTTTTTTTTTTTTTTTTTTTAAAAAGAGCTAGCAAGCAGGGCCTTCTGGCCAGGGGTCATTTGGGTGCAGGCAGAATGTGCAGGAACTGTCCAATCTAGAGATGAGGAGCTAAAGGTGAGGTCCACAAGCTCCACAGAGGTCAGGCCAAAGAGTTTGGACCAGTAAAGTGAAGAACCGAGTAGATGAGGTCTGAAGGGACACTGGGGTCATCCCGAGTCTGTAAACAGCAGGATCGTGACCTGCAAAGGCAAAGCAAACGGTATCTAACAGAGAAGTCTCCAGGCTGGTGTGATGCCTCCTGTGAGAGGCAGTGAGCAGGCGGGGATGGAGAGCAGTCTGGGGCTCCTGGTGGGGAAGAGCCTGGGTGAGGCTAATAAAGAGCGCCAACCTGGACTCTGAGGATGTTTACGATTTGACTAGGAGATGGAGAAGGCACTTCAGGTGAAGGTAACACACAGAAAAGAAAGGAGTAAGTAGGGAAGATACTGGCTTGAAAGAAGTTATTAAACAGAAACAGGATGGGGTAAAAAGATGGGAAGGGCTGCTCAGGGGCTGGGAGGCAATTAGAACTCGGATTGCACGGGGTAGCAAATTGGAGGAAGGAATTTGGTATGATGAAAGCCGTTCTGGGAAAACAAGCCTGGCAGCGTCTTAGGCAGGATTGGAAGGGAGAAAGATTAGAGGCAGAGAAACCAGCCAGGAGACTCTGTCAGAAATCTGGGTAAAGCCCTTGGGAGTCGTGGCACCGAGAGGGAAGAGGAAAAGGTGACTGTGCGAAACAAAGCAGAAACTTGGGATTTCAGGGAAGGTGCCATGGGCAGATACGACTGGAGGGCCTTAATTTGGAAGATGAAAAAATAATGGTTCTACTGGGATAAGATGGGGTGATATGGAAAGGAACCCCGTTTTGAAAGGGGAAGGCGATAGTTCCATTTGGAGCACCCAAGTAAAGATACTTCTCTCTTTGAGAATATGGGCCTAGAGGTGGAGGGTTTGGGACCGATGTCTGATGGCCGACGCTGGACAATGAAGCACAGTGGACAGGTGCCACTGAAGGGATGGGGGTCCAGAGTAGGAAGAGGGAGCGGAAAGGAAAGACAAGAATGACAGGAGAAACCAGTGGAGAGCCAGAGAAACACATTTACACATCTGAATGGAATTTGAAAGTGGTCCAGTGGTTAAGAATCTGCCTTCCAGTTTGCGAGACGTGGGTTCGATTCCTGGTTGGAGAACTAAGATCCCACATGCCTCGGGGCAAAATAAGCTGCAGCTACTGAATCTGCTCGCTAAGTCCGAGCACCACAATGAAGACGCAGTGCAGCGCCCCCCAAAAAAGAGTGAGTTGAAGATTATCTGCTATCAAAGAGAGGGGAGGATCTTCCCTTGTGGCGCAGTGGATAAGAATCATCCTGCCAATGCAGGGGACACAGGTTCAATCCCTGGTCCAGGAAGATCCCACATGCTGCAGAGCAGCTACTCCCATGTGCCACGACTACAGAGCCCGCACTCCAGAGCCCTCAAAGAGCAACTACTGAGTCCGGGGGCTGCAACTACTGAAGCCCCTAGAGCCTGTGCTCCACAACAAGAGAAGCCCCCACAATGGGAAGCCCACACACCACAACGAAGAGTAGCACCCCCCTCACCACAACTAGAGAAATAGCCCTCAAAAAGCAGCAAAGACCCACTGTAGCCAAAAATTAAATGAATACAATTTTAGAGAGAAAGGAGAGGCTAAGGATGAGAACTGAGAAGGCCAGTGGGTCTGCACTGAAGGAGGCTGTGTTGCTACAAGAGCAGTTTTCCTAGTGGGGAGGGTGGGGCTCCCCACCCACCTGAAGTGATGTGCTGGGCTCTGGAGTCCTTGCCCCTGGCCTTCTCAGCTCTGACTTGTTCTCCGGGGGCCTGGCAGAAGAGAGCTCTTTCTTTAAAATCTTAGTCATAAGTAATTACTAGTTATGTTTCTAAACTACAGATCTAATCACACATCTTAAGTTGGACGGGTGAGTTATGTGGGCAGTGGCAGAAGGTCTGAGGAGAAGGGGAGCCCACCCATCAGAGGGTGCATAGGGCGGCCAACACTGCTTTAAAAGGAAGAAGGAGGGACTTCCTTGTTGGTCCAGTGGTAAAGAATCTGCCTTCCAATGTAGAAGATGGGTGTTCGATCCCTGGTTGGGGCACTAGGATCCCACACACAGTGCGGCAGTTGAACCTGTGCACAGCAAGAGAAGCCCGCGGGCCGCAAGAAAAGATCCTGCATGCAGCAAAGGAGACCCAGCACAGCCACAAATAAAAATTAGAAAAAAAAAAAGAGGATGAAGGAGAGAAGGGAAAGGAGAAAAGAAAGAGGAAGTGAGCACGTCTGAACCCGAAGCAAAGGCCTTGCAGCCGGGGATGAGCAGCGGCTACAGAAGGAGGCAGACGGCACTGCCGGCCCCTCCTTCCTGCATCTCCAGGAACCCAGGACCGGCCACTGCAGCTAACAGCTTAACTCATGATACACCTTCCCTTTGTTCGGGAAGATCGATGTCTGCTTATCTATCACCACTTGCTTCATCTGCTCTTGCTTTGTTTGGTTTCTCAGTACTTCTGCCCACTGTTTCCCTGGTCTGCATTTATTGTGACAGTGCTCCCTTGACTACGTGTGGTTACTGACAACTGATGTTGTACTCTGCACCTTGTGGGCACCTGGAATTCAGCCACTGGCTCACAGACCGCAGCTCCAGACTGAGGACCCTCATCCCCAGGGATTCTTTCTGACCCTCGTTAATTCCTCCATGGTCATAACAGCCCTTCGTGCTAATGCGTGGTCTTCCATTGCTCTGCATCCCCTCTGGCTGTGTAACTGCATGTGATCAGAAGGAAGGCGGATTGAATCCTAGAGTCATGGTGTTGGCGAGGACTTGAGAAATCACCCCATCCAGCCTCCCACTCACAAGGAATCCCTGCAACAGCTTTTGTTTAACTTATTAAATAAATAGCTTTTCTCTCAATTTAAGCTGTTCCCAAAATAAATATTGGGTGGGCGATCCAAGGAGAGGTTTGAGAGTTGATATTACCAAGAATATCAAGACAAGCTCACTTTTTGAAAAATCAGAACTTGGCTGGATTTGTTAAAAATCCTCATCGTGCTTGGCCACCACGCCCTCTGTGGAGACTGCACTGATGCTATTATGGGGCGACCCAGGGGATCAGATGACAGGTCAATGAAGCCCAGTCCACAACAGGGCCACTCCTTCCTAAATGTGCGAGGTGGCTCCTAAGATGTGTTTCGAATGACGTTTACCTTGAAGAGCCACACTCAAGCAGCAGCCACTTCTCTGTGTGTCCCGTACGGTTAAGCCCACTTGAACATGGCTCTGTCAGGTCTTGGCACCATTAGGATGCTGTTTTGCTTCTCTGTCGTCCAGCACGCTAGGCTGCACATACACAAAACTGTTTCATGTCACTAAGGACCACGTCTTTGGGGCCAGAGGAGTGTGGTTTGCTCCCCCACCCCACATACCCACACAGCTTCTGGGAAGGAAGAAACATTGAACGGGTAGAAAAGCTTTGCCAACATGACAGAAAACTTGGCATCGTCTATCATGTCCTGGGCTGTGCCCCCTGAGGCTGTGTGGCTCACTTCCTTTCTCACTTCTCACCTCTCAGTGGCATCGCCAACAGGACGTGAAGGCCTCCTTCCAAGGTCCGTGTATCAGGCCTTTATAGTATACGACCCTGGTGTTGTTTGGTTGCTCAGTCATGTCCAACTCTTTGTGACCCCATGGACTGCAGCACAGCAGGCTTTCCTGTCCTTCACTCTCTCCCAGAGTTTGCTCAAACTCATATCCGTTGAGTCGGTGATGCCATCCAACCATCTCATCCTCTGTCACTCTTCTCTTGCCTTCGATCTTTCCAGCATCAACGTCTTTTGCAATGAGTCGGTTCTTTGCATCAATTGGCCAAAGTATTGGAGCTTCAGCTTCAGCATCAGTCCTTCCAGTGAATATTCAGGGTTGATTTCCTTTAGGATTGACTGGTTTGACCTCCTTAATGTATAAGGGACTCTCCAGCACCACAGTTTGAAAGCATCAATTCTTCAGCGCTCAGCCTTCTTTATGGCAGTGGTGTGGGAGGTGTGGTTTGTCCCATGAAGTCTCTAACCCCACCATCTACTTTATGACATTTAATAATCCCCAGTGCCATCTTCTCCAGTTGCTCATGGTTAAAGACAAACACCCTTGTGTCTGTACTTTCTGAGTAAATGAATCAAAGAATAACTTATTATCTGACCTCAAGACCAGGGCACCAGAAATGCAGGGTTAGTGTTTGTTGCCCTGGCATCATAGCCCCTAGTGTCCCTTCCTTGTTCCCCTGAACACTCCTTGTGTTCTCCTGCCTCTGCGCCTTCACTTAACAGTTTTCCCGTCTGCAGGCCCTCTCCCTTCTTGGGACCCTCTAAAGTCAGCTGAAAGTCTACCACTTCTAGTGTGTTAGTCGCTCAGTCGTGTCTTGATTCTTTGCGACCCCATGGACTGCAGCCCACCAGGCTCCTCTGCCCGTGGAATTCTCCAGGCAAGAATACTGGAGTGTGTAGCCATTACCACCACTAGTGGTCACAGTAAATCCTACCTCCAGCCTGGATCGAGTCACTGAGGTCCACTAGAGTGTAAGCCCCAGGAGGGCAGAGACCCCCATTTTTGTTCATTGCCAAACACTGGGCACCAGGACAGAGCAGATGCTTGATAAGTATTGTTGAATGAAAGACAGCAATTACTGTCTGTAAACTTAGCAGCCATCTGAGGTATATCTCTTCTGTCCGTGTTCATCCTTCTGTCCGTGTCCACCAGCTGCTAAGCTTCTTGAGAACAGAAACCATGACTTTGTATCACCCTCTAGCAGAGTCTGGAACACACGAGGAGCTCCATAAATACTGGTAATCACGTTTACGACATGGTCACTCAGTAGTGTTCCCTGAGCGTGGGGTGGGTTGGGGGGTGGGGAGGCAGGCAGAGTGTCTTGCTCTTGCTCTTATAAAAACCACCTTGAGCAGCTTTTTAAGGAAGCCCAAGGGCCCCTGTCCTCCCTCTCAGCACTTGACTGTTCAGAAAGGATAGTCTTAAGAGCGTGACGTTGTTAATACTGCATTCCTCTCCTATAAATTTTCGAAGGACTGTATAGAATTGTTCAGGAATCAAGTTATCCAGGGATTGGTTAGTTAATTCCTGAGTAAGCCACTCTGAAAACTGATTTTAATCCTATTTCAAATGGAGAGTTGGGAGAGGGCCAAAAAAGGGTATATTATTGTACCTCGTAGGAGAGACGAATCCAGCGGATATTCACTGAGTTATGGCGCCAGAGCCTTCCTTTCTTCTGTTGTTGTGAATTATTGTGCTCGTCGAAAGCCAGGTCAGCAAAGTGAGACTCCGGCATCCCACTCCCTCTCAGCTGAGGTCTTCTGTAATGGAGACCTTCATAAACAAACACCACATACACTTCACGTGGGATCCTTCTAAAGTTCATGCTGTTTAATGTAAAGTGTAATCATTGTTGTACATTCCTTCTAAGTTCTAAAGTGTCCCTGGCTTCTGGGGTAGCTATTGATGAAACATTTTTTGTTTAATAAAAGATAACTAGCTTTATAGCACTCAAAACAGTCTTCAGTATATAAGCTAAAAACAGTCATTTTGCTTAGCTACTCCATTTGTCCTTCCTCTTGCCTCTTTCCTGTGGGTGGCAAGCTCACATGCCTGTAGGGCCAGGCGGGTAAAGTCATCAGGCTGTGAGGACACAGCAGGAGACACACCTGTATGCCATGTAAGGGGGCAGGGCTCCCCAGCCCAGGCTAATTGCTGCCAAGCACAGACCTGTAGCCCTGAGTTGCCAGAGCCTCGGAATTTCAAGAGAAGCCAGAAATCCCGATTTTGAAGAAATACCACTTGATTTCTAAATGTTAACAACTAATTCAAAAAGAATTTTTAACTCTTTGCAGGCCAAACCATTTATGTGTCTGTGTCACACGCTTCCTATGGGATAGCAGTTTGCAACCTTTGTTCTGTCTTTCAGGCATTCCTGCCTCTGGGCACTTGAAAGTCCTCCTTGGAAGCGGTTTCATTGTGCCACCTACTTTTTTAAGACCAGGCAGATGCTCAGCTAAGGCTTGTCTCAAGAACAAGTCTCAAGCTTCTTTGGCATGATCCCTCCTCTCTTAGAAGTCTGGTCACACGTGGGTTTTAGTTACCCATCATTGCATAACGTATGACCTCAAAATTCATTGACTTAAAACCATAATATACATGTATTATCTCACAGTGTCTGCGGGCCAGGAATTGGAGAGCAACCCGGCTGGACAGTTCTGCTCCAGTTTTCTCATAGGGTTGCAGTCAGGTTCTCAAGGCGGGGCCACAGTCGTCCGAGGACTTGGCCTGGGCTAGAGGATCTTCCTCGGCAGCTCTTTGTCCTGGCTGGTGTCAAGCTGGTGCGGGCGGTTGGCAGGAGGCCTCAGTTCCTTGCTGTGTGGGCCTCTCCATAGAACTTCTTAAGCATCCTCACAACATGGCCACCGGCTTCTCACAGAGTGAGTGATCCAAGAGAGAGCAGGGTGGCAGCTGCAACATCTTTTATAATCTAGTCTCAGCAGTCACATTGTTTCTGCAGTATCCTGTTGGATTCAGTGTAGGAGGGGATTCACTATTGAATATGAGGAGGTGAGCATGTAGGAGCCGTCTTGGAGGCTCCTAGATGCTGTGTGTCACAGCTGTGCTCACGGTAGTCACTAAATCCTTTTAGTTTATTTTGATTGCACTGGGTCTCCATTGCTGCTCGCTGGCTTTCTCTAAATGTAGCAAATGGGGGCTACTCTTTGTTGTCTCATTGCAGTGACTTCTCTTGTGAAGCCTGGGCTCCAGTAGTTGCAGCATGTGGGCTTAGCTTTTCCACAGCATGTGAAATCTTCCCAGATCAGAGGTCGAGCTGGTGTCCCCCCCCCCCCCCCCAGGCAGATTCTTACCCAATGTACCATTAGGGAAGTTCAGTAGTCACTAAATCCTTTTTAAACAGATGATCACTGAGAATAGTTTAAAAAAAAAAAGGAATAACATTTATGCCCTAGTGATTTATCCCTAATATTCATCTCATTCACTATTGTGTTCTTGAGATGAACCTCAGGAATTAAATACCCTGTTTTCATATCCTGTCTTAAAACTGTCATCCCTGAATGTGTCAAAAAATCACTTTTCAAAAGTAGATTTAAAAAAATTCTACCTGTATCATCTCTCAGAGTGATAGACTCAGGTGTACTGTTTCCTTTGCAGGGAAGGGCTTTCAGTTACTGCTTCCCTCTGTCTGCTTTGCGGGGTTTCCCTGTTCTCATATTCTCTGGATTGTCTGGGATGACGCTTCTCTAGTGAGCCTAATGTTTTTTAAAGATTTGAAAGGAAGATCCCCCAAAAGTAGTGTTCTGAACCAAGGATGGTACCCGCTTTGGTATATTAATATCATTTGTGAAGACAAGTAGCCCCCAGAGACTTCCGGAGGCCCTGTGGATTGGTGGTAGAGGGGTGCCAGTTTTCAGAGGGTCAGAAGTTCATGCCACTGTATCTATTCCAGGTACCCCTTGTGCCATTCCCCAGCCCAGCTCCAGCAGCAGGACCCAGTGGGAGCTGCTGCTGCTTCCGAATATAGACATACAAAACACACACACAGACACACCACATACATCCCTCAGACTGCACCTCGCAGACATAGACACAACACACACATACACACACACACACGCCCTCACAACACACACACACACACACCACACACCACACACCCGCCCTCAGGCTGCACCCTGCCTTGGGGCGGGGGGGGGGGGGGGGTGGCCGCCTCGCCCCGCCCACTCCGTCTTAGCCCTGGTCACGGAGAAGGGTATAGGTAGATGGAAATGAAATGCATAATTCATAAGGCCCGTAGTGGCGTGCGATCTGTGGAAGGGGAGTGGTAATTACAGAACTGAGAAAGGAGGTTGCAGGCGTGTAAGTAACCTTTCTAGGTTAGAAGCTGCTGTGATAGATGGCCCGCATTGTTCTCTTCCTGACCTTTTTCTGAACTTCCCTTTAGAGGAACAGAGGAAATACACTTCTGCCTTTTCCCATATTGTTTGTGAATAATACCTTCAGATGCCAGCTTTGAGCATGTTTGTGTTCTTGCGTTTGGGGGGTTTTGCTTTCCTTGTCCCCTCCCCCACTCCGGCCCCAGGCTTTGCTGCTTCCCATAGTAAAATCTAGTCCCTAATTACTTCATCCCAGTATTAATGGTAAATACAGAAGCTACACAAATATTTGTCCATATCAAACACAGTTAGTACTGGGAAAGAAAAATACCCATGTAGCATCGTTTCCCCACCTCTGCCCCCTTCCTTTCCCTCCCCAAGCTGGCTCCCCCAGGCAAGCAGGACAGGCCTGAGAATGGTCCTAAGGATAATACAGATGGGCCGATGACAAAGGTGTGGGATGTGGCCTCTCGGTAGGGATGATGGAACCGATGACAGACCTTCAGCCCCACCTTGCAAAATGGAGTCATTTTCACCAGATGTTAAGGTGCACCTAGGAATAAAACTCACATTTAAACTGCTGATGCAATCGCAGAGAAAATAAAAAACATAACCAAGCTAGGGAACATGTGCCATATTTCTTTTATCAGCCTTACCTCTACCAACCCCAAGTCCTTGGTGTTGTACATGGCACACTTCCTCCAGTGGTATTGATTTCCTGGTCTGAACTGTGAGTCCCCAGTGATGGCCCTGTGATCATCTGAAGCCTCTGTAAAGTCAGGGGACCCCAGAAAAGAGAGGAAGGAAGACATCTGTTTGAGTTTTCACACACGTTAGCATCGTTAAAGAGTCAGGCAGAAATGTTCCCCTTAGCCACCAAGTTGAATCTAGAGTTGAATCTTTGGGGGTATTTGGGGTTGTTTTATTTCTTGAAAAACAAACCCTTTTTGAGCCTGAATGAAAAGGAACTAGACAGTTGTGTCAGAGGCTTTCAATGAGGGGTCGGAATTTGGTTGGTTAATGCTGATTGAACACCTGTTGTGTGCAGAGCGCCACCAGGCTGCTCTCTGGCGGCTTAGCACTTCCTTAGGAAGCAAACATAGGCTCTGTCTTCTCAGGGAACTTTTGATCTCATGGGGAAAGCCAGGACAAGCCTAAATGTACACATACAAAGACCTGCTTACATAACTGACACTCTACAGAGGCAAGGGTGACAGGCTCGGTTACTTTAAATGATTTTTCAAAACTTCATACCAATGATTCCTACCATTCTTTCAAACATTCATTTAATTGCTTGTTGTTTCTTTTTTTTAGTTGTATCTTTTAAAATCTCCCTAGCTGCCTCCTCTCTTCCCATCTCCATTTGTTATTTCTTTCCTCAATTCCATATAAATAGTTTCTTCTCTTTACCTACCACTCCTCCATATCTTTTAAAGATACAGACTTCCTAGGTCAAGCCTCTCTCATTAAAAATAAAGGATTTCTCCGTGGAAATCCCCATTATCAGAGAAGTACTAGACAGGGCTTACTTGTTCTCTATCCCTTCTCTTGCCTGACACATTAACACGTGCGTGTGCATGCTCAGTCATGTCCAACTCTTTGCGACCCTATGGACTATAACCCGCCAGGCTCCTCTGTCCATGGGATTCTCCAGGCAAGCGTACAGGAGTGGGTTGCAATTTCCTCCTCCAGAGGATCTTCCTGACCCAGCGATCAAACCCGCATCTCCTACATTGCAGGCAGATTCTTTGCTGCCTGAGCCATCAGGGAAGCCACACATACATCTATGATACATAAACAACAAATAGTAAGAAGTCCCTGTGTTTACTTCTTCCTCAGAAAATGACTTTCGTCAGCAAGCACCTGTGTGTTGAACACTGACTACATCCTGCAGGGTTTGTGGTAGGAAAAGGAGACTGAGACCTCTGCCTCTGCCAATCCGTGAGTGTGAGCGTGACCATCCATATATGTGGAGGACTCACCCCCACAGCACTTGTGCCAGGTGTACAGAGATGAATAATAGACGTCCACTGCCTCAAGATGCTTTTGGTCCAGCTGAGAAGCCGCTGATAGATTTTTCTCATTTTAAGAAACAGTTATCAGGGCAGGGATGAATGAAAGACTGGAACTGGCAGATGTGTTGTGGGGACACAGACTCAGAGAGAGCCTTGGTCAGGACAGAATTCTAGAGGAGGCAGGATTTGAGTTGGAAGCCTTGACGGCTAGAGGAGGGCTTTCCACAGAGGCAAACTGGGGGTGCGGGTGGGGGTGAGGGGTTAGGGGGGGTTGGAAGGGATGCTGGGGGTGCGGGTGGGGCCTTGTCCTGACCACCCTGACGAGTCTGGATGGTTCTGCCCTGTTGCCTCTTGTGCTCCCACCAGGTAGTTTCCCCCTTCCCTCTCAAGTCCATCTTCCTTTCCTCTTCCGTCACCTCTTGAGCCCCAGCCGACTGACATCCAGTGCCCTTTTTCTACACTCAGGTTAGTCCACTCAGCTGGAGTGGGGTTCGGTGCTCCAAGGAACAAGATGAACATTTTAATCTCTTTTGCTGAAGGCTGCTCCATTCCAAAGGCAAGATCCGAGAGTCCTAGCTCTTAGGTTACAAAGAGGCCCCATTGTTCAGATGAGAAAAACAAATTTCTGGACAGATGATCAGTGGTGTCCTCATCTGGGGGGACAGCCTGCTCCCCTTCCACCAGCAGAAACGTCTTTCAGGCTCTCGTCTGCAGTGTGCTGTGGGTCTGTCACGGTGACGTCCCTGGCTGTCCCCAGTGGCCTCCATCCCTCTGTCCTACAGCAGTCAAAGGATCGGGGGCCTTCCAGAGCGTGCATCGTCCCCTGCACTCTGGCAGCCCCTCATGTCAGCTGCAAAAAGCCAGCTTCATTTTTCCTCCATGACCCAACCAAGCACAAGAAAGCAAACTGGAGTTTTGTTTTGTTTTGTTTCTGGTTCCTCGAGGAAAAGTTGAATATTAGGTTTTCCCTAAGTCAGCTGCCTTTGGCTGGAGACCTGGGATTTTTGCCCCCTCTCTCGTCCTAACTCCCGTCAGAACAACCAACCAGCCACCACAGGGGCCGCATCTTTGCCCTGACCAGGGCAGGTCCAAACAGACCATGGTTTAAGTCCCTTCTGCAGCATGTCCTGCGGTAGAATTGAGTGAAAAATGGTACCTTCATTCTCCTCCACCCGTTTGGTCTCCTGGCAGAGCCAGCCTCACCCACCTGGCTCTTCTTCCCCCACACGCCTGTCCACATGCAGACAGGACACTTCCTGCACTCTATGGACCAGAACCTGCTCTGTCGGCCAGGATGGCCGCTGGCTTTAGTTGAAAACTTGCTTCCGTAGCTTATCAGCTGGCTTTGGCCCTTCTTTCTCTGTAATTCTCTACTGACAGTGCAGTAGCAGGAGGGAGGCCTTGTCTGAGGATGGAAATATCCCTGTGGCTACAGGGAAAGTCACCCTCCAGCATGTGTTCAGCATCTTTACTCAGCTGGCTCCTCTCCATATCTCAGGTGTCAGCCCCGGCTCGTGGTATGTCTCCAGTTGGTGACACCGAATGCGTTTCCTTTTCAAAGAATGAGCAGGTTTATCTCCAGGCCCTGTCTTCCTCGCCCCCATCCATCAGCCATAAAGACCGCCTCCTGATTTAGCCCTGCGAGCCACAGAGTCAGCTGGTGCTGTAAGAAGGGAAATAACCCAAGAATGAGCCTTGACTTTGGTACCATTCACTTGCCAAGAGCTGGGCATCAGGGGGCCCTGGGCAGGACAGCATACCGGCTCTCCAGCCTCATGCTGGTTCAGCTCAGCCCTGAGAAACATTTCTGAGAACTCACTACAGGCCAGTGGAAGCTAAGTGTTAACCAATGGAAAGTTTTCCCCTGAAATCAATAATTTGCATATAAGTAAGTAATAGTAACTTCTTAGTGTGCTTTCATTTAGGATAGAGGCTGTTGTTCTGTCACTAAGTCACGTCCGAGTCTTTGCGACCTCATGGACTGTAGCACGCCAGACTCCCCTGTCCTTCACTATCTCCCAAAGTTTGCTCAAATTCATGTCCATTGAGTCAGTGAGGCTATCTGACCATCTCATCTTCTTCTGCCCCTTCTCCTTTTGCCTTCAATCTTTCCCAGCATCAGGGTCTTTTCCAATGAATCAGTCTTCACATCAGGTGGCCAAAGTATTGGAGCTTCAGCATCTGTCCTTCCAATGAATATTCAGAGTTGATTTCCTTTAGGATTGACTGGCTTGATCTCCTTGCTGTCCAGAGGACTCTCAAGAGTCTTCTCCAGCACCCCAGTTTGAAGGCATCAATGACTGAGCCTTGAGTTAATTCACTCAAAGGTGTGAAGGAGACCCCTCCTTTTTTCCCGGCCTGACATCCCACTTCCACCCCACTGGGGGTGACACATAACCACTCTGAATAAAGTGGAGGGGCTGTGTCTGCCATGGGTTCACAGAAACTGAAATTCCAAATTCCCTCCCAGAGCAGAGAAAAGAGGAGTGGCCAACAGTGCCACGTGGGTGAGGCCTTCCTGGTATCAGCAGACTTCCCAGGGAAGCTCAAAATACAGTTTCAACCCTCAGTTTCAGTCAGCAGACTAGCAACAAAGCAGAAAAAACAGTCAACCAGCAGAACTAAAAAGAACATCCGAGGTTTTGTCTTCTTTCTCCCCTGCAGCCAGCTGCCCCGGGCTTTGCGCTGCATGCCTGTCATTGTGAGCTGGGACTCTGATCTGGTGCTCCTGTTAAGGACCCTGATCCCTGGAGACATGGGGGCCACACTATAAGATGCACATACTCCTGTACAAGCCACATGTCTCCACCACATGCAGAGAGGGGACAGTGTGCGGGAGGGGCTTGGTGATGCCCACCACGTTCTCTCCACCCAGCTATGAATGACACTGGGCATTGCTTTCTGATAAGTCATGGAGCCATTATGTTTTTGCTCTATGCACTTCTTTTTACATGTATTGTCATTCACAATCAATCAAAGATTTTTTAACTTTATAAAAGAACCTGGAGCCATGAATGTGTAAAAAGAATCTCTAGGTGTAGTTCAGTTCAGTTCAGTAACTCAGTCATGTCTGACTCTGCGACCCCATGGACTGCAGCATGCCAGGCTTCCCTGTCCATCACCAACTCCTGGAATTTCCTCAAACTCCCATTGAGTCGGTGATGCCATCCAACCATCTCATCCTCTGTCACCCCCTTCTCCTCTTGCCCTCAATCTTTCCCAGCATCAGGGTCTTTTCCAGTGAGTCAGTTCTTCACATCAGGTGGCCAAAGTATTGGAGCTTCAGCATCAGTCCTTTCAATGAATAGTCAGGACTGATTTCCTTTACGATTAACTGGTTTTGATCTCCTTGCAGTCCAAGGGACTCTAAGAGTCTTCTCTAACACCACAGTTCAAAAGCATCCATTCTTTGGTGCTCAGCCTTCTTTATGGTCCAACTCTCACATCCATACATGACTACTGGAAAAACCATAGTTTTGACTAGCCGGACCTTTGTCAGCAAAGTGGAGTCTCTGCTTTTTAATATGCTGTCTAGGTTTGTCATAGCTTTTCTTCCAAGGAGCATGCATTTTTTAATTTCATGGCTGCATTCACCATCTGCAGTGATTTTGGAGCCCAAGAAAATAGTCTATCATTGTTTCCATTGTTTCCCCATCTATTTGCCATGAAGTGATGGGGCCAGATATAGACACGCACCGAAATCTGAGCTTCCATTTCCCTGGCCAACAGGTGCTTCTACAGACATTTACTGAGCACGTACTTTCACCAAAAGTATGAGCATAAAATCTGGTAATATTATAGTCCCATGTTGGAAGGCAAGAGCAGGCTTTCTCCAGCATCCCCTAACTTCATGATAACAAGTCGCAGAGACCTGGGAGATACAGGATCACTGAGTTTGGGGTGGGCTGAGTAGACACAGTGCAGCGGTACATGTCAAGAGGATAAGGAATTCCAGGACAGGGTCCATGTTTTCGAAATGACCCATTATGGGGTCCAAGTCGTTCTTCCCAGGAACATTTCTTAAAGCGATTTACAAAGAATTAGAGGCTAACATCAGAATATCCTCTAGATATCTGGGAACTGGTTTCCGAATTATACCAATACTGTTAGAAGCCTTTGGAGATTATAGTCATTGAGTTCCAGATCCAACCTTTTCTTCTGGTACATAAGCAAGAAGGTTAGATTTTAGCGCTGAACTTTGCAGAGTTGAAGCAGAGCTGGGAACCAAGGGTCAGCACAGGGGTGGGGAATGGGAGGGTGGAGATATGTTTGCATGTGTGTGTGTGTGTGCGTGCATGCACATATATTTAGTGTACACCAGGCAAGTCTTACTCAGAGCCAAAATGTTCATTGCCAGTACAAATCCAAAAAAACTTCCGCTCTGATTGTAACATTGTCCTGAAATGGTTGGTTGACTCAAGGAAACGCACTTCCTTCGGGAGACTGTCCAAGTATGGCATGAAGAATGACGTCACCAGCACAGTCAAACCCTGATTATATGTAATCAACTTTCCAGGTGGATGTCATGCTTTGTTCTGATGTCTTGAGCATTTCTGTTCGTGAGAACTGGAGATGCTCAATTATAGCAGTGTCACTAGTGAGGATCTTGGATCCTCATAGCACATACACTGTTTTATGGCTGTCAGCAGTGGCCCCGAGAAAGAACTTCTAGAACCCCTCTGAAACAATTTCATTGCATATGTAACATCAAGCTGGGACCACCACAGGCACCAGTTGGGTGTGTTCCCTGGCTTCCCTTCTGGAGTCAAAGCCTTGTCAGTGTCAGATGACAGCGTCCTCCTTGTCATACTACAAGCCAGATTTTCTTATGGAAGAAAGTCTCTTCTGTGGAGGGTGTGTGGTGCTCTTAGGATGCACAGTGTTTGGTTAGACCAGTCTCCTTATCATCTTGGCTGAGGGCAGGCTCACACAATGAGCGGGCTCCTGGTCAACCTCACCCTGTGATTTGTTCCTGGAGCTCCATCTCTGAGTCACTTTGTCTTTCACCCATTTGTCAAGCACCTCAAAGACAGAGCTGCTTCTTTAGTATCTCCTGTTTGCCAGGGAAGCTGTATCTTTTTCAAAATCGAACCCCAGGTTGACCTTGGATTAGCCAGGCCTTGGTTGCTATCTCCACTTGGACCTTTCTGGGTGCCCCTGACATGGCACGAACCCATCTTCTAGGAATACTGCCCCATGGTGGAGGAATACTCTCCACCATTCACTTTTCAGGTTGTCTTCTGTGAAAATCCTTTGGGCTTTGGGGTCCAATTTCCCTAAAACAGCCTCCTCTGCATCCTCAGATTTCTGCCAGTCCTAGGGTCCTGTGTTGCCTAGATGTAATCCTTTGCCTCCCAGTCCAGGTCACCAGCTCAAATAGTGCCTCTGAGCAGGTGTCAGCCTTTCCAAGTCTCCTTATTTTTGCGGCGGAAACATAAGATTTAACAACCCATCTGAAATACAATTTTACATTTTGATTGCTTCTGCCCCAGCCATACTGAGGTTACTTTCAATCTACATATATTTGTGGGAACAGGCTTTTTCACTGCAGTTCAATTCAAGTACACCTTATAATATCAGTGATTATAAAATACCATGGACTAACAGAGTGTCTTGCTTCCAGAGAGTTCAAACTGCTTTATAATTCTACCAAATGTAATTTATCTTCATAAGCTGCTGCAGAGACAAGGGAAAAAGCAAGATTAATAATCACATTTTATAGATGGTGAAATAAAAACCCGGAGAAATTGAGTAACATTTTTCCAGAAATGCACAGTCCTTCCTGTGCTCTCTGATTAGTGTTGCAGATTTATTGCCCAAGTTGGGAGTGGCCGTGAACCTTGCACTTGTGTTATTAGTGTGGATGATGGAGACATGAACTTGGCTGGGGAGGTTGGCTGAGGAAGGGCTTGTACTGTGAAAGGTGATGCAGGGTTAGGGTCATGCTCTCCAGTAGGAGGAAGTGAGGGGTTGCGGATGGGCAGTTTTCTTTCTAAAGCTAAATGACAGGGACTTCGTTGTTGGTTATATTAATCTTTGTACCTTTTTCGTATAGATAAATGAAAAAACTCTTTAATGGTTATGCTTTAATATATTTAAATAGTTTTCCCTAATGTTTCAATTTATAAGGAAGAAAATGGACCTTTAAAATGAAGAAAGGGGGACTTCCCTGGTGGTCCATTGGTTAAGAATCTGCCTGCCAATGCAGAGGACACGTGTTTGATCCCTAGTCTGGGAGGATTCCACGTGCCATGGGGCAACTGAGCCCTCGTGCCACAACTCCTAAATCCATTCTCTAGAGCCTGCGAGCCACAAATGTTGAAGCCCATGTGCCTAGAGCCTGTGCTCTGCAACAGGGGAAGCCACTGCAATAAGAAGCCCTCACATCACAGCTAGAGAGTAGCCCCTGCTCGCTGCAACTAGAAAGAAGCCCATGCAGCAATGAAGACCAAGGGCAACCAAGAAGTAAATAACATAAATAAAACTTTTTTAAATGAGGAAAAGGGATGCTCTTTATCTAATTGCCGTCACATGGACTTAGACACATTGTACGTAATACATAAGTGATATACTATCTGTTGACTGCGTTCTCCGGGCCAGGCCCTGTGCTAGGTGCTCCTATGATGCTGTTTCATTTTATCCTCCTACTAACGTCAGGAAATCGGTATACAGCCACGACCTGATGGCACTGTGAACGTGGGATCCTGAGTGTTTCCACTCAACTCAGGTGGTGTCCACACCTCTGTTGGGGGTCATTCCCCCATAGGGTCACAACATTGGCACGTGATCTGGGAATTCCTCACCAGCTACATGTACTGTCAGGAGAGCCACCGGAGTGAAATATCAAAGCTTAATCACTGGTGTGTTGAAAATGACAGTTGTCCGTTCTCTTTCTATAGAAAGATAGAATTTTCCATGTCTTGCTATGGAAATGTTGGAAAGGAACAATCGCTCTTTCTTAGGTGCAAATTTTGTCTGACACTTCGTGTGTGTTTCAAGTATTTTTGATGTCCCAAAATAGCAGCGAGGAGCCTCTGTAAGAGGATTCCATGGGCTGGTAAGTGAAGGTTGAGTCCCTGACACAACCTGGGCGGTTCTGAGCCCAGAGGGGAAAGGCCATGTCCCAAGCTGGCAGTCCTACCCGCTGTGGATGCAAACCGAGACCAGAAACAGCCCCCATGCAAGAAACCGAGATGTGATTTTTTTTTTTTTTAAAGCATGTAAACTTTGAAATAGAAAGGCAAGTAGTCTGCCTCTTGTCATAGGCAGTGTTGTCAAGGAGATGGCACCAGCTTCAGGGAAAACGGGTGCCTGCTGAGGGTGTGGGGTTGAAACAGAAAGGTTTATTCCTTCTCCAGAGGTGTGGTGAGCATCTGGGTGCTCCAGGCACTGTGCTAGACACCAGAGGGGCAGTGAGAGGCCAGGGATGGACATGTACTCACCCCGCTCTGTGCCTGGAGGCCACCTCGCCCATTCACTTCTCCCAAGAAGCCCCCCGGGCTTTGCCTTGCCTGCATGTGCTGGGCGCACGTTGTGTGTCGGCAGCAGGCCCATGGTTGCCTCCAACTAGACAGTGAACTCCTGGAGGAACTGCAGGGTCTGGTTTCTGCTCGTCAGCACCCAGCACAGTGCCTGGCACATAGAAGATGCTTAGGAAAACGGCAGTTGAATTATTCCACTAAGTGACTAAATGAGGGGCGCTAAACTCTGTCTTAGGATAACCCCTGCTAATAATGGTTTCTTCACTGAAGAATAAATACACCTTAGCAACCATCGAATTGGCTTCAGGTGCACCGAACGAAAAGAAACCGATTTTAGACTTGACTTTGAATATCCAGGAGCGTGGAGCCTTACAGACCAGGGGAACAAGGACCAGGCATCTCCCTGATCATAGCAGAGGGGTCTTTGGTTCCCCAGGGATTACTGAGGGGCCAGATAGAGAAGTGCCTTCCTGACCTGAGGGCTCGTGGCCTCAGGGTGTTGAGCAGATTTTTATGGAGCATCTGCTGTGTACCAACTGAGGCTCAAAACACAGGAGCACAGGCCCTGCCCTTGGGATCGTAGAGGGCAAACACCCAGACGTATATATATATAACAGTTGTTCAGTAGCTCAGTCGTGTCGGACTCTTTGCAACCCCATGGACTGCAGCACGCCAGGCTTCCCTGTCCTTCACTATCTCCCGGAGCTTGCTCAAACTCATGTCCATTGAGTTGGTGATGCCATCCAACCATCTCATCCTCTGTTGTCCCCTTCTCCTGTCTTCAGTCTTTCCCAGCATCAGGGTCTTTTCCAGTGAGTCAGTTCTTTGCATCAGGCTGGTCAGAGGATTGGAGCTTCAGCTTCAGCATCAGTCCTTCAGGTGGTCAGTTAATATTTATTGGACCAATCTGGTGGTTCGTGTCTATATGTTCATCACGCAGTCCACCAGCACTGAGAGCAAGGTGTGTTTGAGTGAGGAAAGAAAGGGGGAGGACAGGCTATCTCAGAAATGTGACCAACGTGTCATGTGTGCAGACAAGAGGACACAGCCTTTGAATGGGGGAGAGTTTCAGAGTAAATTGGAAAACGTTGAAACCAAAGGCAGGAGACCAGCAGGGGGCTATAAGAGAGGGCTGGACCACAGAGGGCTCCAGCAAGCCCACAGTGTGGAGCTGAGTGGATGATGGCTTCTAGAGGAAGTGGAAAGAGATGGGCCTTATCAGCCCTGAGGTCCTGACCTTGCGTTATCCCAGGGCCACCTGCTACCTTCACTGGCTTTTTATTTGCTGTAATTCTTTTATGAGCTGCCTACAGGTAGGTGTCCATCCTTCAGTGTTTTCTGGGCCTCCAGTCCTGTCCGTTCACGTGCACGGAGGCCCGCTCTTCCCCGGGCGAAAGGCTCGCACCTGGGCTCCCGTTTCTTCATGAAGATTCGCCCCTTCCACCCTCCTTTGTTTGTGAGCCTTAGAACTTTCCATCTGAATCACATATTTTAGCACTTTTTGTATATTTAATAAAGGTTTATTCCATCTACAAATCCTTATTGATTGGCTCCTAAATGCCAGACCCTGTGCCGCCCTCGTGGACGTAGCAGAGGAGACCGACGGTGAGGAGGTTATTGGGAAAGTGCTGTAAAGTGACATTTACGGCACCAAAGATGGAGACTAACTGGTGTCAAGGGACGCCTGTCTGGTGGCGGTGACAATTAAGCAGAGGTTTGAAGGATGAGAGAGAAGGAAGCCGCCACCTGAGAACCAGCGGAGAAAGCATTTGAGGCTGAAGCAACAACTCCACGGGAAGGCTCAGGAAACTGGTTAGGCTGGGGCTTACTGAACTGGGAGAGTGGACTGGATGACAGTGCTGGGCTGGGCAGGGCCCAGCCGGGGGAAGAGACTGAGATTTCATTCTCAGCATGGCAGAGAGCCTGGGAAGGACTTCATGCTGAGGGGCTGTGACCTGTTGAGCTAGTAGAGGGTAGATTGGAGGAAGCAGTGATAAAGTGGAAAGATAGGAAGGCCCAGGTGAGGTGGTCAGGGCCAGAGCGGTGGCAGCAGAAGTGGAGAATCTGGGGCCAATTGAGCTACTTTGGAGCTGCCATTATTGAGTGGCAAGGATGTAAAGGGAGAGGGAGGAATCAGAGATCAATCCCAGGTTTCCAGCATGAGTAATGGGACAGGGTTGGGGGTGGGGGGGAACAGTAATTCAATTTAGTGAAACAGGAATTATTTGGGGTGGGGGGGTGCAGAGGAGAAGAGTTCCCTTTTAAACGCAAGTTGAGGTGATTGAGAGATATTCCAACAGAAGTGTCAGGCCATCAGAAACATAAAGCTGGAGCTGAGAAAAGTCCAAGATGGAGACAGACTTTTGGAAATACACAAAATGGGATTTAAACCGCTAGAATGGACATGATGACCGTTGCAGTTTCCTAGCGTGCAGAGACGAGTACCACAAAATACATGACTCAGAATAACAGAGACTTGTTCTCTCACAGTTCTGGAAGCTAGACGTCCAAAATCAAGGTGTCAGCAGGGCCATGCTCCCTCTGAAGCCTCCAGGGAGGGACCTTCTTGCCTCTTCTAGCTTCTGCTGGTTCCTTGGCTTGTGACAGCATCACTCCAATCTCTGCCTCCGTCTTCACACGGCCATCTTCCCTCTGCATCTGTGTCCAGATCTCCCCCTTCTTCCGAGGACACCGGTCATACTGGATGAAGGATGCACCCTGCTCCAGAACGACATCTTCATAACTGAGGACAACTGTAGTCACCCCGTTCCCAAAGAACGGCACACGTTGAGCTACCGAAGATTAGGACTTCAGCATGACTTTGGGACACGGTTCAACCCCATAAGAATTACCTAGAAAAAACAATGAAAAGAGAGAAGAGAAGGGGTCCTGGGGCTTTGCCAATCGGCAGCACTTGGATAGAGGAGGACAAGCCGTGAGCAACAGAGCAGAACAAATACAGGAGCACGTAGTGTTGTGCGAACCAAGACTGCCTATTTCAAGACCGGATGGAGCAATCAACTGTGTGGAAGAAACACGACTCTCAGGCTCCAGAGCTGAGAAACTGACCAGCGGACGCGACGTGGTGTCCCTGCTGGCCTCGGCGAGCTCCGCGCTTGAGTGGAGCGGAGGGGCAAGTCCAGTGAGAGGAGGGAGGGAAGATACGCGAGGCAGAGCCGTGGAAGCTGCCAGAGATGACTCTTCAGAGATTTGGCTTTGGAAGGAGAACAGAGAACTAGGGCAACAGCTGCAGGGAGCTGAAGGGATTAGGAGAGGTTTGGTTTTGGTGTGTTTTGTTCTTGCGTTCTGTTTTATTGTTTTTAGATGGGAGATGCTGGAGCGAGAGTGTGCGCTTGGATTAGGTCTGTTTTTGTATGTGTGTGTGTGTGTGTGTGTGTGTGTGTGTGTGTGTGTGTGTGTGTGTATTGTGCATGTTTTTGTGCTCGACTTCAGTTGTCACCTGTGCTTTGGTGTTGCCTCCCCAGCGACCCGTGGGGGACAGGGCTGCACCTTCTGTTTCTTTTGTCTCCCAGCTGCCCTGCCTGATGCCCACACATTTGCTCACTAGGATCACAGCAAAAGAAATCCTCTGCTGTATGTGTCACGACACCAGGATTTGCTGTCATTCCGTTTTCTGATGGACTAAACAATTTTTTTTAATATTTATTTACTATTTATCTGGCTGTGTTGGGTCTTAGTTGAGGCATGAGAACTCTTAGTTGTAGCATGTGGGGTATTACTTCTTCAGCCAGGGATCGAACCTGAGCCCCCTGTATTAGGACCTCAGCGTCTTAACCACTGGACCACCAGAGAAGTCCCCAACTAAATGATTTTCACAGGTCCCGTTCCTGTAACGTGAGTCTGCTGTTTCTTGCCCAAGAACATCACTGGCATGCCCTTTGCATGACAGTCTTACCTGTTGGATTCTGCTGGGCAGATCATCAGCGAACAGAATCTGGGAAATGGATTTCCGGTGGTTCCCAGTGGTCTGCTTAGGGGCATGAAAGAGTGAAAGTGAAAGTCACACTGGTGTGTCCAACTCTTTGCGATCCCATGGACTGTAGCCCGCCAGGCTCCTCTGTCCTTGGAATTCTCCAGGCAAGAGTACTGGGGCTTGAGGGCCAGTTAATTAACCTGATAGGAAGGGCAGCCTCATGGTCAAGTCCAGAGATGGCCCCATGGAACCAGACCAGCCTGTTCCTAAGACCCGACCTGGAGACTGGAGTGTCCAGGCTACAACGGGCAAAGGGACAGGTCACAAGAATGGGGGACAGAGGTGCCGAGATGCCTGATCCCAAGCCAGCAGCAGCTGCCACAGGAGGGGCTTCTTAGGACCAGAGCAGGTACCTCCCTGAGGAGAGGCCCAAGTCTGCACGTGAGAGGAGGCAGGTGGACACGTCTGACTCTCGAACAGAGAGCAGAAAGCAAAGCAGGTTCTGCCACATGTGTAATAAGAGCATGTTGTTTTCACTATCATGTTCTTTTGAGATACTCCCTTCTTTTCGAAAAAGTGTGTTTGTTTGTTTTTTTAATAAACCGAAACCATCGATGAAGAGATGGCATTGCTGGAAGCAACCTGTGGTAGTCTCATCAGTTCCACACAGTGACCTGTGGCTCTGGAAGCCCTGGTGTGTGGGGGCACCGCTGGACACAGTGACCTAGGCCAGGTCGAAGGTCCCATGACCCGGGACAGTCCAGCACTGCTGCCTCCCCAGCCTTCCCAGGGCATCCGTGCTGGAGGGCAAGAGCCGTCCCCCACGTCCACACGAACCGTCAGCACCTAGGCTGGTAGGAGACAAAGACCAAAGACAGGGCGAAGTGCCACGCACAACACCGGAGCTGAAGACACCCAGCAGCGAGGGGATGGGGACAGAAGAGACCCCTTAAGTAGCAGCTCGCTCCCCAGCCCTCCGCAGCAGTCCCCTCCTTCCAAGCCCACGGAGACCCAACCTTGGCCTCGCTGCCCAGACCATGATCTCAGCGCTCTAGAAGCACCAACAGTGCTGCCCCTCCAGCTCCAAGGAAGGGAAGAGACTCCTTTTTACAGCTGAAAAATCAAAAGACTTGATAGCAAGACCTTTTGGTTCTTATTTGTTTTTTCAGTACCATTATGTAGAGAGAAAAAAAAAAGCCATGAGAGCCAGTTTGAAGGAGCAGGCAGGGAGATGCTTTGTGGGCAGGGAAAATTCAGCTCAAGTGGAGGTGCTCTTGGCACCCACTCCCTCCCTCCTCTCCTGCTGGCCAGGCAAAGATAACCCGGATAGAGAAAAGTCTCCCAGCTCCCGGGCTCCCTCTCCAGGCTGCTGAAAAGGTGGAGAGTTGCATCTTCCTGGATCGCTTCATCAAGGGGACCGTTTATAGAGAAAACAGAAATTGGGCCAGTGCATCAGCAGAATGCCTTGCTGCTGCCGCTGCTGCCAAGTCACTTCAGTCATGTTCGACTCTTCACGACCCCATGGACTGCAGCCTACCAGGCTCCTCCGTCCATGGGATTTTCCAGGCAAGAGTACTGGAGTGGGTTGCCACTGCCTTCTCCCAGAATGCCTTGAGTCACATTTTAAAAAAAAAACCCATAAACTGAGTTCATATCTCATGCTCTGAACGTGGTTTTCTCCAAAACATACCCCTAGCAATCACGACCAGTTCTTAGCAAACCAGAGCCACTCTGTGGTCTTTTACCAACTACATGTGAAATTTTCTCTCTGAGTTTAGGTGATTTCCTTCAGAAGTTCCAGCAGCTAACCTGGTTTATCATGTGAAGGAACATAGTTTCTAAAGTTAGGAAAGGGTTTATAATAGAATTCTGATTAACACCCAAACTACAGATCATTAACCAGGTACTATAATTGTTATAGTAGAGAATTATTTAGAAGGTAATGAAAAAAAAAAAATAGTGTTTCCTTGGAAAAGTGTGATACAAACTCCTAAAAAGGGATTGTTGGCGTAAATAGATACTGGATTTAATCCCATTCTGGGTGGAGGCAACTTGTTTTATATATGACTGAAAATAGAATACCTGTACTTCAGAATTCCTTTGTAAAAACTGGGCATTCTTGGGACTTCCCTGGTGACCCAGTGGTTAAGACTTGGAGCTTCCACTGAATGTTCAGGTTGCAGGTTTGATCCCTGGTCGGGGAACTAAGATCCTGCATGACACTCAGCAAAAAAAAAATTTTTTTAATACCTGGGCATTCTCTAAAGGTTGGTTTCCTGGGTTTTCAGCTACAAAAGATAATTGCTGAGTATCTCAAAAGCGTTGATTAGCTCGTCTGGCTGGAGCATGCTGGTAATGAAGCAGTAGCTGTGGTTCCCTCTGGGTCTGCTCTACAACCTCAGACCTACCATGCATCTCAGCCAGTCATCCAGCCAGGCTCCCTGCTGATGGGAGGACCAAGCCAAAGGATGCAGGGATCATTGCAGCCCAGCTCAAGAACAACAGGACCTTGAAGGGGTCAGTAGTGGTAGCTTGGGTTTGAAAGACTGGATTTTTTTTTTTTTTTTTTTTTTTTTAGAATTCATATAGAAATAGCTTCCTGCATTTCCAAGTTGCTAATGACTTTTTTTTTTCCATTCTTCCTTTTCAGGGCCCCTGAGATCATCCTGGGTTTACCATTTTGTGAGGCAATTGATATGTGGTCTTTGGGCTGCGTCATCGCAGAGCTGTTCCTGGGCTGGCCGCTGTATCCAGGAGCTTCAGAGTATGATCAGGTGGGTCCAGACAGCACAGGTGTTCTCAGCCAGCTCTCTTCCTTTGTCTGGATGGGCACCCCATTCATAACCTGACATAGGGGTGGGGCTCTGAGGTGTGATACTGTCTCCCAACCTTGCTTCCTTTCGATCGCTTTTTTTTTTAATTTAGCCACGACCTTTATTGAAGCATCTTATCTGTGTTATCTCCTTAAGTACCAGTATCCAAATTTACAATTGAGGATCGCCTGGCTTTTCTTTCTTTGTTCTTCTTCCTTTTCCCTCTTCCTTTGATTACTTCTTTCTCTCCCTATAAAATGGCCGTTTTTCTCCAAGATGCTAGAGCCATTAGTACACCACGTGTATGGTGACAGGAAAAGCCCTGACCTCATTCCCACCTTTCCTTGCAGATCCGGTATATTTCACAAACACAGGGTTTGCCAGCGGAATATTTATTAAGCGCGGGGACAAAGACAACTAGGTTTTTCAACCGGGACGCGGACTCACCGTATCCTCTGTGGAGGCTGAAGGTAGGAAGAGCACCCCACTCGTTCCTCACCAACCCCCAGCTGTCAGGGAAGAAGGTCTCGTTCGTGGGGAGCCTTTGACCGAGGCATGTGGGTCCTGGCTCTGACTCTGATTCGCCCACGGGGGAGGCGCGACTGTGGTTGATACATGGTGGATGGATTTTTGAATGTTCAGAAAGCACCGCTTTGCTTGACCTACTGCCTTTGCACCTCAAGCTCTGATTGCTAAACTCCCTCGATTTCATCCAGTAAACCTGGACGACCTGCCTGGTTGGCTACTGGATAGAGAAATGAAAGAAGTGAACGGCCCCCCGCCCTTAAGGAGCTCCCAGTGCAGAGGGAGACTGAACCTGTGTGGCAAGCCCTGCCCCCTCCCTGTGACCAGCACCCTCTTTCAGGCAGGAACAGAATGTGGGAGCCTGGAGGAGGGAGCCTTGATTCCTGCTGTGGCAGAGGGTTGAGGAGGAGCATTTGAGCCAGGCCCTGAAGGATGCAGAGAGCCTTGCAGGCAGCAACACGGTATCCGAAGGCTCCGGGAGGAGTCTGCTGTCCTCGCCGGCAGGTGGTGTAGCGCCTCACTGCACACCGTAAACTAGGGCGGTTTGACTTTAACGGAAACATATTTTGCTTTCACTTTGATCTGTGCCTAGTAATTAAAATTAATGTTTCTTTTTTTTTTCCTGGGAAGGAGAAAATAATACACGTCTTAAGTGTGTTTTGTGTTCATTTTAGGTGTTCCTTTTTTTTTTTTTGCAAGAGTGTGGGTGGGTACTTTTTTAACAGAAACCACAGCCAAACTGTAATACATTTAGAGATAATGCGTGGTCAGTGATGGCAAAAGATTTAGAAAAAAGATCTGGCAGCTGAGCAAGCCTCTGAGGCTCTTGATGGGAGGCTGGCATTTGGCAGCTGTTGAGGGTAAGCAGCTCAAGGTCAGGTCCAGGGAAAAAGAGTCCTGGAGGGAGGAGGCTGAGGCCGGCCAGGGGCGGGGTCCGTTTCTGCATCTTAGGAGCCTCAGGCCTTCTTGGCCAGCTGTTCCCGCATCGGAGCCTGGATCTTAGCAGCTCCAGGTGTGCTGTCCTTGAGTGAGTCTTGGAGGATCAATTACCTGTGATCCACGAATGAGTCCAAATCCCCACAGTCATTGGAAACAGCGGCTTCCTAGACTGAGGCCAGCTCAGGGACCGGACGTGTGTCCCCTGGACCCAGGCAGAGGGGACTGCCGAACAGACTCTGGAGCCAGCGGTCATGTGACCTTGGCAGGCTCCTCAAGCTCTCTGCTCCCGTTTGCCCCTCTGGAAGATGGGCTGGTAATCGGCCTCCCTAAGTTGGTTGTGAAGGGCATTACGTGAGTTCACGTGCTTTGGAACAGTACCTGGGGACTTCCCTGGCAGTCCAATGGTTTACAATCCACCTGCCAATGCCGGGGACTCAGGTTCGACCCCTGTTCCGGGAAGGCTGCACATGCAGAGGGGTGACTAAGCCTGTGCGCCCCAACTGCTAAAGCCAACGTTCCCCAGAGCCCATGCTCCACAGTAAGAAAAGCCACCACAATGAGAAGCTCCCTGTGGCCACAATTGGACAAAGTCTGCACACAGCAACGAGGACCCAACACAGCCAAAAATACATACATAATTAAATAGATAAATAATTTTTAAAAAAAATAATGCCTGACACATAGGGAGAGCTCCATGTATATGAGTTTGATAAATTAAAATTTTAAAATGTGTGGACAAAAGGCTTCTGCTTGTCCACATATGAAACCTAACCGCATCCCTTAAACTTAGGGGAAAAGGTGGTTCTCTTGGGGCTGTGGCATATACTGCCTTCTGGAGATCCCCCAGACCCGACTCAGAGCTGGCCCCCCAACAGTGTTCATGGGAAGGGAGGAAGGAGGAGGGGTGACCTCAGTGTGGAGCAGGAAGAGAGGAAGGAATTCTGGGCAGGTCGCTTTAAGAATCCTGTCTACTCTGAAAGGTGGGAAAAGATCCTCAGGGGAAGAAACAGAGGCTGGCAGGCTTGAGTCACAGTGACTAGGAAATAATTCATATTACCAATGGGCTGTTGCCTCTCTTGACCAGACACCAGATGACCATGAAGCAGAGACGGGGATTAAGTCAAAAGAAGCAAGGAAGTACATTTTCAACTGTTTAGATGACATGGCCCAGGTAAGCTCCGTGGGTGAGTATACAATGTTAGCCCTTTCAGAGCCAAGCACAGCAACACATCTATAGGAGTAATTAACAGAGGGTGGAGGGTAGAAATCCACCTGACTCCAATGTGTTGGCTGACCTTGACCTTAAACAATGCTGTGTCGGCCTTAGGAAGTATACCATTGGGTTTGTGGAACATTTTTAAGACCGTACACAAGCTCTTTAAAAATAGCTTCAGTTTACTGGCTCTCAATTGTAAAATAGCACTGGCCAATCTTACTGATGTCTTCATGAGAATTCAAGCCCATTAGTCCATTTGAGTACCGTGATGAGTTCTCTAGTGCCACCTTAACAAGGGGCCATAAACTGGTTTCTTAAGACAACAGCGTTTATTCTCTTGCAATGCTGGAGGCTGGAAGTTTGAGATCACAGTACCAGCAGGCCATGTTCCCTCTATCAGCCCTAGGAAGAAACTGGCCCAGGCTGTTCTAGTTTCTGGTGGCCCCCAGTAACCCTCGGTTTCCTTTGACTTGTATCTGCATCCCCCAATCTGTCTCCTTCATGTGGCCTTCGTCCCTGTGTTCCCTCTTTTCTCTGGGTCCAAATCTCCCTTCTTTCTCTTACAAAGACACCAGTTGTTGGCTGTATGGCCCACCCTATTTCACTGTGACTTTCACTTGGGTACATCTGCTGAAACTCTGTTTCCAAACTAGGTCCCATTCCCGGGTACCAGGGACCAGGACACCCATCTTTTGTGAGAACACAACCCACTGCAGTCAGTCTCTCTCAGGTCACCTTTGTATCCAGAGAGAATTCTAGAACGTCAGCTATTTTTAGAGTAAAACCTAGTCTAAAACCAGGGCAACCCAAAGTGAGTTTTTTTTCAAAGCAATGAGAAACACAGCTCCAGACCAATAAACACTTAGCACACTCCTTACTGAAGATAAGCGTAACCAAAACTCATGACTCCAAGTAAAGTATACTTGTCAGTTGATTAGAAGCTTTGATTTTCTGAGAAAACTGAAATTGCTTTCCAGTGCATGTTTTGGGGGTTAAAAAAGAAAGCACCACAAAACAAGGCTTTTAAAGGTCATCCTTGTATAGGTTTCCCAGGCAGTACAGTGGTAAAGAATCTGCCTGCTGATGCAGGAGACACAAGTTCGATTCCTGGGTCAGGAAGAGCCCCTGGAGAAGGAAATGGAAACCTGCTCCAGTATTCTTGCTGGGAAATCCCACGGACAGAGGAGCCTGGTGGGCTACAGTCCACGGGGTCACAAAGAGTTGGACACGACTGAATGACTGAGCACACGCACACACAGTATAGACTTGCTCTTGGAAGAAAAATCTTGGGTTCAGATATCCTGCCTGCCTTCGCCAGAGGCGGTCCCAGTGAACCCAGGGATTTGAATAGCTCAGACCCCGGCTCAGGAGCTGCAAGAAGACTGACGCGCTGTAGGTGTGGGAAGCAGGCCCCAGGACCTCTCTTGGAAGGTTAAAGAAATAAACCTTTTTGCATCTAATTTTTTTACCCCTTGGTTGTAATTATTGTTTTTTAACCATGGGAAAATATGTGTAGCCTAAAATGGGACAACTCTAAGCATACCATTCAGTACATTCACAGTGTCGTAAGCTCAGTCTCCAGAATACTTTTCATCTTATGGTTCTTTTCAATGAGGTGTGATGCAAGGTGCATTTCAGCCTAACTAGTGAAAACAGGAGCCGGGTGTGCCCGCACATTCCTATGTGTGCAGGTACCCACAGGGGCCTCTCTCTTCCCTGAGCAGCCTCCCCTGGCCTCTCCTGCAGAGAGAACAGCCATGACCTGTGGGCAGTGATGACCTGTGGCAGCACCCCCCACAGGGCAGACACAGCCTTCTGGGGGCTGGGAAGGGGTGACCAAGAGATTAGGATGGAGCCACAGAGCACAGAATAAGAGGGATGGGGCGAGGGAGGCCCAGCGGGGTCTTGGTAACTTGTCTCCACTTGCTTGCAGGTGAACATGACGACAGATTTGGAAGGGAGTGACATGTTGGTGGAGAAGGCGGACCGGCGGGAGTTCATCGACCTGCTGAAGAAGATGCTGACCATAGACGCTGATAAGAGAATCACTCCAATTGAGACCCTGAACCACCCCTTCGTCACCATGACACACTTACTCGACTTTCCCCACAGTACACAGTAGGTGTCCCGGTTGGTGCTTTATCCCAGGGGTCGGCAGACTTTTTCTTTAAAGCCCCAGGTAGTGCATACTTCAGGCTTTGTAGGGACTTCCCTGGTGGGTCCAATGTTCAAGACTCTGAGCTCCTTTCAATGCAAGGAGCTCAGGTTTGATCCCTGGTTGGGGAACCAAGATCCCAATGCCTCGAGGCCCCCCCAAAAAAAAAAAATTCAGGCTTTGTAGCCGTATGGTCTCTGTCACAACAACTCAGCTCTGCCATTAGAGTTGAAAGCAGCTGTAGACATTACAGAAACCGACAAGGGAGGCTGTGTTCCACTAAAACAGTATTTATAAGAATAGTCGGGAAAAAAAAAAGGAATAGTCAGCAGCCACATTGGGACCCTGGGCTGAAGTTTTCTTAACACCAAAAAGAGGGAACAGTGGGGCATGAGAGGGCATGATGCCAGGTGGACCAGACCCGGGGTGTCTGCACGAAGGGAGGTGCTCAGAATGCAGCATCTGTGATGCAAGGCCATGTGTAAGCCAGAGGTCACGCATGGACTTGGTCCCGTGTGGATTGGGATCTGTTGGTTCATTCATTCATTCATTCATTCATTCACTGGGCTGGGCAAGGGGCTGTAGGCAGTGGGGAGCAGAGCAGATAGGCACCCTGCCCACTGGAGTTTAGAGTCTATAGGAGAGAAAGTGAAAGTTGCTTAGTCGTGTCTGACTCTGCGACTCCATGGACTATAACAAGTCCATGGAATTCTCCAGGCCAGAATACTAGAGTGGGTAGCCATTCCCTTCTCCAGGGGACCTTCCCAACCCAGAGATCAAACCCAAGTCTTCCGCATTGCAGGTGGATTCTTTACCATCTGAGCCACCAGGGAAGCCCAAGCATACTGGAGTGGGTAGCCTATCCCTTCTCCAGGGGATCTTCCCAACCCAGGAATTCAAACTGGGGTCTCCCGCATTGCCCGCAGATTTTTTACCAGCTGAGCCACCAGGGAAGCCCCTATAGGAGAGAGGAAGGCACTAAACCAGCGATCCCCAAATAACCAGGCTGTTCTCAGGGGATTCAAAGGGCGAGCAGAGCATGTAACAAGGGGACCTTGCTGGAGGCAGGCTGGGGACGACCCACAGATGTGACCACCCAAGGAGAGGGAGGTGCTTGGTGGAAAGGCCGGGGAGAGCAGAACAGGCCTTGCCAGGTGAAGACCCTGGCATGGACAAGATCAAGCACAAGAGCCCAGGGACAGGGAGAGATGAAGCCTCAGGATAAGCCAGCGGCAGGGCTTCCGTGTTATGGATTTCGCTCTTTCTCCTAAGAGTAATGGGAAGTCATTAAAGGATTGATGGCCAGGGAATGGCTGATTGGGGTTGTGTTAAACAAAGATCGGTCTGCTGTCGCTTGATCAAGTCAAATAAGCTTGGAAAAAATGCCCATCAGGTTTGGCAACTTGGAGGTTGCTTGTAACTTATGGAGAGCTGTTTCTGTGGATGGCAGAAGCAGAAACCAGTTTAGCAGGTTGAAAGATTGAGTGAGAGGTGAAGAAATAGATGGTACCCTTTCAGGAAGGAAGGCTGTGAAACGGGAGAGAAGAAATAGAGAGGTGACTTGGGAAGGCCCAAGGAGGGGTTTTCTTTTCATATAGAAGAGACTTAAGCATCTTAAGAGGCTGATGGGGAAGTGTCTGGTAGTAAGTAAGAGATTAAAGATAAAGGATGCTCAGAAGATGTTTCTCAAGGTAGTGGAAGGACCAGGATTCAGAGGGCAGGTGGAGGAATAGGCAACATCACAGAGGGTGGGCAGAGGAGAGCGCATGGCTGTTGCAAGTGCCTGGTGCGGTGGAGGAGAGTTGAGGGGCTTTTTCCACCAGCTTCTGACTTCCCTTGTTGAAAACAGGGTATTGATGGTTAAAGGAGGATAGCAAAGCTTAGGTAGCAGAAGGTAGCAGAGACAATTGAACAGAGAAACAGAGCAGAATCGCTGAGTGTGGGGGTTGGATGTGAAAAGCACAGGGTGTAAATGAACTCCCCAGGTGAAGGCATGGAATCAACAGGGCCCTTCCAGGTTGGAGTTTGGCTACGCTGCTAAGAGAAAAAGATTGACACAGATTTATGATGTTAGCAGTGAAGAGACTGTAATCCAAAGTCATGGCTATGCGAGGCTTAGCTAAAAGAGAAAGGAAGTGAAGCTAGGAAGGGTCCAAAGAGACTGAGTGGTCTGATCAGCTCAGAGAATGCTTAGTATAGTAATAGTTGAACTAGCCAGATGGGTGGAAAGTGTGCCCAGGAGGTGGGATGCTTGAATTTGTGGTTGTGGAAATGACGTGGTTTCAGGCTTGACAGTCCAAGGAATGGAGTGGCTGGAATTGACAACAGGTCCCTGGAGATGAGAAGGAACTAAGGAGCCAGGGAGGTGACCTCCTCGTGGCTCAGACAGTTAAAGAATCTGCCTGCAGTGCAGGCAACTAGGGTTCGATCCCTGGGTCGGGAAGATCCCCTGGAGAAAGGAATGGCAACCCGCTCCCAGTATTCTTGCCTGGAGAATTCTGTGGACAGAGAAGCCTGGCGGGCTACAGTCCATGGGGTTGCAAAGAGACAGACACAACCGAGCAACTAACACTTCCACTTTTTCACTTTTCAAAGTCTCCCAGGTGAGCAGGACTGAGCTAGTGGCCCAGCCTCGGTGACTGAGGGGGAGAGGAGAGAAGGGAGGATTAGTTTCAGGAGGCGCCATCACAAAGTACTGAGCGTCATAAACAGCAGACACTCATTTTCTTATTCTAGAAGCCCACGATCTAGGTGTCCGGCAGAGTTGGCTTTTTCTGTGGCCTCTCTCCTCGGCTTACACGTGGCTGCCTTCTGCCCGTGTCTTCCCGTGGTCTTCCCCTTACGCTGTCTGTGTCCTGATTTCCTCCTCCTCCTAAGGAACTGGATCAGGGACCACCCTAATGACCTCATTTTACCTCTTTAAAGATCCTGTCTCCAAATTCAGTCCCATTCTTAACTACTGGGGGGATAGAACTTTAACATGTGAATCTGAGGGGCACGGTTCAGCCTATAAACAGAGTCAGGAGAGAGATCACTTCAACCTCTGAGGCACTTGGGACATGAAAGAATAAACAGCCCCCTCCCTGGGTGTCTGCAGGGAGAAGCAGGGTGCTCACGAGAGCAGCAGATTTCAGGTGGGATCAGGAGAGAGAGGGGTACACGGAAAGAGCCTGCAGCTGAGACAGTGCGGCTCACCATGGCCCAACCACGGCCAGAATTAGATTGGGTCAAGTCTCAAGGCTGGATCTGACCCTCAGCAGCATACGAGAAATGAGGGTGTGGCACCCAGCACCAATGGTGCTTCCTCTATTTTTGCTCTGTTCCTTATTAGCTGTTGTTGAGCAAGTCAGATTGTATTGCAACAACCAGATAATGCTTCTACTTTAGAAGCATGCTTGAAACAACCAGACTTGAATACAGAGAAGGAACTGGGGCCCATCCCTTGCAAACTCTCATTATGGGATTTGTCTTGTTTCTGGGTATGGGAGGGGTAAGTCAAGGGGTGTCAGTCTGAACCACAGAAGACAGACTTGGTGATTTACTGCATAGGCCCCCCATAAGATCAATCTTCGTGTCATCAGGAGTGAAGTGGGATGGCTGAGAGACAGCTGTGGATGGGGGATGGAAGGGTGCTGGTGAGAGGGTTCCTGGTGGCCACGTGCACTGTCAGTAAGATGTTAGTGCATGCCCAGCCGTGTCCAACTTTTTTGCGACCCAATGGACTGCTACCCACCAGGCTCCTCTGTCCAAGAAGTTTCCCAGGCAAGAATACTGGAATGGGCTGCCATTTCCTTCTGCATGGGATCTTCCTGACCCAGGGATCGAACCCACGTCTCCTGCATCTCCTGCATCAGCAGGTAGATTCTTTACCATTGAGCCACCTGGGACGCCACCCACACTCTCAGTGAGACAGTCACATGCATAAAGTTTGAGGCTTGGCTGGATGACCTCAGCGTGCTGTCTGTCTCTTGGTTCTGCATGGAAGCAAATACAGGGCGCTTCACTGTGTGTGGTGAAGACCCAGCACAGAAACCATGGGCATCAGCTCCTAACTCAGAATCTGGTGTGGAACCAGGGGAAGCACTGACAACTTAGATTTCAGAAAATAGGCCTCCGAAGGAAAGAAGAGTCTTTGAGCACAAAGTAGGCCTGATCCCCAAGTAACCCTAGAATTTGCTGGGTAGACCATGAGGAAGTCTGGGGCCAGAATAAATGTCCAGCCCACGCCTGAGGCTGGGCCAGGACTACCCCAACATCTGGATTATCAGATGAAAGAGACTCCACTCGTTTCTCCATGCCAAGATTCTAGTGCACGAATTCCTTAAAAACCATTCTCAACATTAACCCAGTGTGAAAGTACTTTCCTCTGAAACTGAAAACTCAGATCGTTTCAGTCAGAGAATTCTGATTCTGAAAGCTTTGTGTTAAATTGTCAAAAAACCGTTGATGCATTAAATACAGTCCAAAAGAACACAAAACCCATTGTTTTATTCTTTCAACCTCCACGTGAAAGCACTTAGCAATAGGTTTGGTCCTGAGTCGATGCTCAAAACGTGTTGGCATTGCTAGCAATAGTGTTTTTAGTTCTTGGTCACCGGAGAATACATTTTCTTTCTCTCTAGGGTCACCAGTCAGTCACTGTTTACTTAGTGTGCATTGTGTGGCCAGTGTAAGTCATCATTATCTCACAAAGAATGTCTAAGTCAGTTCAGAAGACCTTTCATGGAGAGGATGTTTTGGGATAGCCCACAAGCACCTGCTTGGCCCAGAATCTGGCTTACCTCTAGTATAGTATGCAGCTGTCATCTTAAAATGGTAGAATTTTATTTACTACACTACTTATAATTAAAATAACTATTTTAAATGGAAATTTAAATGGGATCTTGCTATCCTAAATATTAGCATTTGAGGAAAAAGTAAGTTTAATTAGAAGAAGACCCAGAAGTGAATGAGACTTGGCATGGCATATGTGCTCAGTTGTGTCTGACTCTTTCAGACCCCGTGGACTGTAGTCCACCAGGCTCCTCTGTCCATGGAATGTTCCAGGCAAGAATACTGGAGCGGGTTGCCATTTCCTACTCCTGGGTATCTTCCCGACCCAGGAATCAAACCCGCGTCGCTGGCATAGGCAGGCAGATTCTTTACCTCTGCACCACCTGGGAGGCGCAGAAGTGAGTAAAAAACAATGTACAAACAATTGATAATCCTGTGATGGGTTTTCAAGAACTCGGTCAAGGCCACTTGTGGCTTTCTTTGTCCTTGATGCTGGTGTCCGCAACACTTTTATACTTGAATTTCATAATTAAGAGTTTTGTTTTGATTCACAAATGCAATGGAAGAAGAAAAAGAGGGAGAGAATTTTTATTTTATATAACTGGGTAAGAATCAGAAAATAGGAAGAATGAAGGAAGTTAAAGAGAATGTACATGTCTACATGAAGACTGCCATTAACCAGCTCTTGATCTTGGCAAATTACCTATCCCTTCTCTGCTTTATCCTTTCTCCTAAAATAGGGGCAACAGTTGTCTGTCTTCCCCTCGTGGTTGTTGTAGGGCTGAGTGAAAGAGTGTTTGCAAACAGCCGCCACGCTGTCAGTAAACTTCACCGCTCTTAGTCGTTGTTAAAATCATTATTCTCCATCCTTGCACAATCCAGGGAGGAGCAAGAGGGCCAAGAGGTCCTGATATGGGGTTGGCTAGTCTTTGGCTGACCCCTAGATGGCGCTGGTGCCCTAGATTAGTTGGAAAGGGTGTGGGCAAGGAAGATGGAGGCAGGTCATCAATTGCTGACCGGTCCCAATCAGAGAACTTGCATGTTTATTTATGGGCCAGAAACCACTTTGAAAGCCAAGAATGAACTGTGGAAACTGGGAGGCAGATCAGCAGCAGGAGGAAATGCAGTGAGAGCCAAGAGGTCTGTTGTGTTGGTGGAGAAATGTTACCCACCCAGGATGGGGAGGAGGTAGTGAGAAGGTGCGGGGTGGGAGGGTTTTGGCGGGGGGGGGGGGGGGGGGGCATGGAATTCCTGTAAATACCACCAACTCTTGCAAATGTAGTCATTGCCTGAGAAATCCAGGAACCTGAGACCCAAGTGAAGTGTCTTGGTTGTTCCGTTTATTAGATTAACTCCCCTCCCTTTTTCTCTCTCCATTTTCTCCCCTGTAATTCCATGTTACTGTCTTCTCTTTCCCTGACACCTCTGTCTCTGCCTTTTGCATGAACAGCGTCAAATCATGTTTCCAGAATATGGAGATTTGCAAGCGTCGGGTGAACATGTATGACACAGTGAACCAGAGCAAAACCCCTTTCATCACGCACGTGGCCCCCAGCACATCCACCAACCTGACCATGACCTTCAACAACCAGCTGAACACTGTCCACAACCAGGTGAGTGGGGAGCAGAGGGGAAGGCAGACGGGGTGCTGACAGAGCGAAGGTCAGGGATTATATTTTCCCACCAAGCTGAGTCAGGAGACAAAACTCCAATATCATATACAACAGACAAAACCCCTCTACTGTCACGTTCAACTCTGCAAGAAGGTGTTTGTCCCCATCCTTAACTTCCTTTGAGATCCTCAGGCATTCTTTGTATTGACTCCTAGCCCCTTGAAAGGTCCCAGAAATGACTCACTAAGAGAGTTGTTTCTGAGATGGTACCTCCTACTGCTTTCCTGTCCTGCTGTGAGAATAAGGTAAAGGAGATGCTGGGATCCTCTCATGTCTGATATCTGCCTGATGGAGAGTTCTAGAACTGGAAGGGATGGAAGCTAGCGGTTATCCAGCTCAGGCCCCCGCTCCTCATGTCCACACTGCCGGGTCCACATGATCTCAACACAGACAGAACCTGTCCTTTTCCAAGTCTTGTCACCAGAATCCCAGCAGTGAGAACTAAAAGGGGACCCACAGCTTTCAAACCTCTTGCAGAAAATATGCAGACTTTAGCACCTAATATACTGCTGGAAATATGGATGACACCCAGGAAATATGTACTGTATGAAGAATCTCCAAGCCCTTGCTCAGGCAGCCCCTGATATCTAAGAGACTTTAACTTTTATTCCTACCTATCAGTATTACCAGTTCCCGCAAAGAAAGTGTCCCTAGATTTTCTTCAGTCTTAGTATCAGTCTTTAATGATAACAACACACCTGTGTTTGCGTGTGTGTGTATATTCACATGTACCACACTCATCGATAGCAGAAAAGCATATATGTTCCAGTATGAATACTCTGCCTCGCCATCCATTCTCTTTTGACAGGTCCCCTGCTCCCATGAAGGGTCACTGATCCTGCTTCCCAGGCCATTCCTGGCACGTTTGGTTGCTAAGGCCCAGCTTTCCTTCCCAGCCTGTTCCTCTCCCCCTCTGCCTAGCCTCTAGGAGAGGCCACCTAGAATCGGCTGCCCCCCTGGAGGCCACTGGTGTCCTTACCGTTCTCCTCAGCCGGAAGAGTTCATTTCTCTAAGGCCTGGAGTCCCGTGTGATAAATATTCCCACCCAGAGCCTAGCTCAGTCCTCAGGCTAAGGCAGCCACCGCCAGTCAGGTGAACTCCTTGACAGAATAACCACTGTGATTCTGCTCTTTGTCACCAGAGTCCCAGCATGGTGAGCGGGCTATCTGGCTGGTGCCCTGAGCAGGGAGAGTAGGAGATACATTGAGACAGGAAGTTGGGCCTAACTGTGAGGAAGGAGGGCCAGGCCTAAGACGCGTATACACTGTTCATTAGCAGCAACCGGAGACTTGTGAGCAGAGGTGGTATCACACACAAGGTAGTCATTTGGAAAGAATGTTCTAGCCTCTGTGCCCAAGAAGAATTAGAAGAGAAGAAGTGGAGGCCAGAACATCACTAGTCAAGGCCCTTCAGGTGCCAGGCAGCAGGACAGAAGGCCTTAGCGAAGGAAGTAGCGGTTAAAAAGAGGGAAAGGGTTCCGGGAACATTTGGAAGGAAGAACAGCAGGACCAGCGGCTGGCCAGAAGGGGGAGCCACTGAGCACCCGTGTGGGAACCTGGAGGAGCCGGCTAGTGCCCCAGGGAGGGAAGCCAGGAGGCAGGAAGGTGAGGGGAGAGTGTGGACTCCGGGGTGTAGAGGGCAAGCGGCTAGCGGGAGGTGTGTCTGAGGGGAGCCTCCAGGAGAGGTGAGGCTGCAGAGAGAACAGAGAGGAAACACAGGTCATGCCGTTGGTAACAACACAAAATGCTGGCCCCTTGCAAATGACTATGTATAAAATAGATGAACAACAAGGACCTACCATGCAGCACAGGGAACTGTATTTAGTACCTCTTAGTAACCTATGATGGAAAGGAATAGGAAAATCATATATATTTATTCCTTTCACTAGAGTTTCCTTTTGTTAGAATATATATACATAACACAACATTGTAGATCAACTACACTTCAATAAAAAATAGTGATAAGAGATGCTGGCCCACATGTGCCACACGTGTATTCCCAGTCACACTACCTGGAGGCTGACTGTGTGATGCTGCACAGACATTTGTTGTTACAATAATATCTTAAAATCTAAACATGGGCAGTACCTAATTTGGTGATTACTTTCAAACAAATTCTATGCTTTGCACTGAAATTCAGCATAAAATATAAGTATAAAGACATGTAAAATGAGACTTTATCCTTTTCATCAAATTTGACACATATGCATACCTTTCCTAAGGTCCTAATTTTGTATGTTTCCCGACACCCTTGTGGCTCTTTCCCTTTTTACTTTTTTAGTCCTTGTAGCCTCTAGTAGCAAAATCTCTCATAAACAAAGTTGAAATTGAAGCCATGGGTTACTCCACCTATCTTACTAAACGATCAGCATGAAGAAGACTATAATGGGGTGAAACTGGAGAACTCCCAACGTAGAATCCCTTTTCCTTCTATGGCCTTGCTTCACATGGAACTTCAACCTCAAATGCTATCTCTTTCTGAAAGAGAAAGGAGAGAGGACATAACTTCAGTGTCTGTCTAACCCATCTCCGTTTAACTTAACCCATCTCAAGTTCTCTTGACCCCCTGGCATCTTCTCCTTGCCCTTTAGCCTTATTGCTGAATGCCAGCATGAGAGTGCACCGAATTCCAACAAGTAACCCCAGCCTCAGCATATCCCTCTCTGTCTCTCTTTCTGTAGTGTTATTTCTTCACAGTAACTGTGCTCTGTGAACATCTAAGGGCCTCTGTTAAAGTGCTGTCCTTAGACCTGAGCAGAAGGGCTTGCTGCCCAGTCCCTCCCCAAGCATGTGTGCTTCCGTTTCAAGCTCCGGGAATCTGAGGCCCGGGGCCTGGAGGAGCCACTTCCTAGTTTCATCCTCCCCAGTAGAGACCGAGTCCAAATACCAGCACCCAAAGGCCCTCAGGTTGTGAGACGGAGCTGGGGCCTGGAGAGAAGGCAGGCAGGCACTCAGCTCCATATTCCAGGGCCCAAGCCAAGGAATCCAGATTCAGACTCAAACCAGAGCCTTCCAGATGGTCATGAAAGTGTTTATGTCCGAGTGGAAGGGCAGATCATAATTTTTTCTAGCCGGTCCTTAACTTTGCATGACATGACATGCAGGCATCCCGTGTACACTTGCAGGCCCTGAAAATATTAAGAGCAGGCCCGTATCTAAGTGTCACAGGTGATTCTGTGTCCTGGGCTGCAGGTGCCTGCTTTCCCCTGAGACTTTCCAACTATATTTCCACTCCCCTGTCTTTGGGTTGTTTTTTTTTTTGGCTCGTGGTTTTCATTCATTCGTTTGCTCTTCTTTGAGTTCATTTATTTGATTTAGATCCGTGTCTCCCAACGTGCCATCTCCCTCATGTTTTATTTGTGTTTATTTTTGTCTAATCCCCACCATTCCTTTAGGCTCCCACCTCCACCAGTGCCACTCTTTCCCTAGCCAATCCTGAGGTCTCCATACTAAACTACCAATCTGCACTCTGCCAGCCCTCAGCGGCATCCATGGCCGCGGTGGCCCAGCGGAGCATGCCCCTGCAGACAGGAGCCGCCCAGATCTGCGCCCGGCCCGACCCCTTCCAGCAAGCGCTCATCGTGTGTCCACCTGGCTTCCAAGGTAAGGCGGGGTGAACACAGCCTCCCACCTGCTTCCACCAGGACCACCTCTGCGGTGCTGGCCCCATGCTTTTCTGTCCTGCTAAAGCCCTCTTTGTTTCTTTCCGCGAGAGCCCTGGCATCACTGAACTTGAGGGCCCCCATTCTGCGGCAGCCAACCTAGAAACAATGGACTTAGGCTTCTGCATCAAGTCCATTGCTTGTTATTCACACCACCTGCCAGGGGTTTTGTCCTGGCTCAGCCACCATCTGTAAATCAGCACATTGTGTGCGCTCCCATTGTTATGCTGATGTCAGCTCTCGCGGTGCCTCCCGTGGAATAAGCTCTGTGTGGATTATCTATAGCACACTGCCAGCCTCTGACAGCGCACTAGTCCCCATTCTTGTGAAGGATATAAACCTCTCTGAAAAGTACTTCCTGGCCAGTACCCCCCACCTCTGGCCAGGCACCCTGGTACTCTTCTCCTAAAAATTCTAAGCAAGAGTTGACTGGGTACCTGGTGATAGTTTACACAGAAAACTCGAGAATTTGGTTCTGAAAACCCCCTGGTGTAACTCTGTGTGGTTCAGTTTGAGTCAGTGCTGTTCCAGGAGCCTTACCCTCTCTCCCCGGCTTTGACCCAGTCAGATGTATCTTCATGACAAAAGCAGCTGTTTTCCTGCTGTAATTTGTCAGCATAACTGTTCCACTTTTGGCTTTAAAGACTCCTTAATTTGACTGAGTCTTTGAAAACATTCAAAAAGGTCATTTTTGGGGTTTTGGTTTTTTTTTTAATTTTAAGTTAGAGAGAATTCCCTGGTGGTCCAATGGGTAGGACTCCACGCCTCCACTGATGAAGGCCTAGGTTCTATCCCTGGACAGCAAACTAAGATCCCAACAAGCCATGTGGCATGGCCAAAAAAAAAAAAAACAAACTTTTTTAAGTTAAAAATTGAAGCAAGGGAGACTTTCAAAGGGCCAGGCAGTGTCTGGCGGGGACTAGTGCAAAGGAAAGCTGAGGGCGGACAGAGCGGGCTAGGAAGGTCTCCTCATCCAGCTCTTTCCAGTTACTCAGCCCTTCTCCCCCTCACCCCTTGTCTGCACTAGGATTGCAGGCCTCTCCCTCTAAACATGCTGGCTACTCTGTGCGCATGGAAAATGCCGTTCCCATCGTCACTCAAGCCCCAGGAGCTCAGCCTCTTCAAATCCAACCAGGTCTGCTTGCCCAGGTAATTCTTTCTTTATTATCACTGGTATTACCACGATCCATGTTAATGTTGTTCACAAAAGAGATATATCTCCGATAATTCCCTCCCTGGCAGTGAGTTAGATGCCTCAAGTCATTAGAATATATCAGTAATATTCCGAATGATCCCCAGGTGAATTACCTTCCTAAGTATCTAGCTTACAGTTCCAAGAAGAAATTTAGACACAGGGGGAGTCTGGGGGAATTTATTATTATTATTGTCTCTTTGTAATGCAGATTAATATGAGAGACCTAGGTTTTAATCCTAACTCTACTAATAACTCTCTGTGACCCAAGGCAAGTCAGTTAGCATTTCCTTATTATAAATTGAAACTATTTTTTGAAAGCAGAAAAAGAGCCTTGGAGATTATCTTTTTGTTTCCTAGTTGAAAACCAGGATCACAGAGGCTTTGGCTGGAACCTTCCTTATCTGTTCACATAGGTACTCTGGTAGATTCCTCAAGTGAGATCACAGAGGTGAAACTGGTTGAAAATTTGTGACGTGTTATGAACATTTTAGGTAACACAGTGGTGTAATGATAATACGTAATCAATCCTTAACGTCACTTGAACATTAATAACAAATATATCTTCGTTGTGCTGAGCACTTTATAGTTGTTATTGATTTAATCCCCGCAATATGGTAAGGTATTTGTCTCCTTTTGACAAACGAGGCACAAGCACTGGCTCCAAGTCCCACAGCAATTAGGTGGCAGAACCAGAACACAAACCTCCAAGAAGTCTGACAGCAGCACGTGTGTTTTAACCCACCATGCCGTACTGTTTCTTTATCATGGTTTCTGTTGTTGGGAGTCAAGGACAGCTTGACTGAAATGTTGTTAGTTTAAAGCACCTTTGTTTTTTAAATGAAGTTGGTTCCCAAAGACACTTTATCTATAGTGTCTTTTGTTGAATAGAAGTTTGGGGGGTAATTTTAATGTAGTCAAATTGCATAGGTCTATTTTAGACTCGTGGGGTTCCCTGGTGACTCAGTGGTATGGAATCCACTTGCAATGCAGGAGACACAGGTTTGATCCCTGGGTCGGGAAGATCCCCTGAAGAAGGAGATGTCAATCCACTCCAGTGTTCTTGCTTGGGAAATACCATGGAGAGAGGTGCCTGGCAGGCTACAGTCCATAGAGTCACAAAAGAGTCAGACACAACTGAGCAACTAAACAACAATTTTGGACTCACTGTATTCTAGTCCATTGGCCTCTCTTATATCCTATTGTCTTCACTATTGATTTTATAACTTTAATGTATGTCTTGATATCTGGTGGGAAAAGCCCTGATCCTATCGCGTTCTTCAAAATTTCCCTGTCTGTTCTTGTCCCTTTGCTTTTCTGTGTGAATTTTATCCTCACCTTTACATAAGAATTTTAGTTCCAAAACAAACACGACAAAAACCCAGAACCCTGATTTGTGTTTATTGGACCTGCATTGGATTTATATTCACTTTTAGGAAAATTGACATCTTTGTAATATTGTCATTTCATCCTTGAACATGGTATATACCTGTATATAAGTTACCTTTTATTCCTTTCACTAGAGTTTTCTTTTGTTAGAATCATTCCTAAATATTTTACAGTTCTGTTATTAATAACTTTATTAACTATATTTTCTTATTATTTGTCTTTGGTTAATAGGAATATAACTGGTTTTGCTCCATTGAGTTTGTTATCCAGCAGTCCTTCCAAACTCTGATTAGTTCTGATTGTTTCTGTGAATTCCCTTGGATTTTCTATGTAGACTGTTTTTTCATTTACAAGCAATATGATTTTGTTTCTTCCTTTCCAGTCTTTATAACTTTTATTTATTGTTCTCATGACACTGTGCCAACAGTACCTCCAAAATTGTTTAATAAGAGTGTTGATATTGAGCATCCGTAACTTGAACTTAACTTTAAAGGAAATTCTTCTTGCTGTTTTTGCCACTACAGATTTTGTTTAAAGAGCTGTTAGGGACACTTTATCAAGTTTGCTAATTTTTTTTATGAATTAATGTTCAACTGCATCAAATGTTTTCTCCACCTATTGAAATAGTCCTGTGTTTTTATTCCTTCAGCTGTTAATGTAGCAAGTTACTTAATAGATTTTGTAATGTTAAATCATCTTTGTATCAATATTTTCAAGGTGAAGTTTATTTGATCATGTGGTACTTGATGTGTTTGTATGCTTTTCAATTCTGGATTGTTTGTGAATACTGCAGTTAGTATTTTTGCATCGAGGTTCTTACGTGAAGAAGTGGCATGGATTTCTTTTTCTTATAGAATCTTTATCTGCTTTGGGCATGGAGACTACACCCAGGCTCATAAGATACATTGTATATTATTACTTCTTCTGTTTTCAGGAACAGCTTGTTTGAGATTGACACTAGCCATTCTTCATCTCTTTGTTCTTATGTCCAGATTGAGACTGCAGATGCCCACCCTCACCAGTTTCTGGTGGCGCACAAAATTCTGTCTTGCTGAAAGTTTAAATAGAGAACCTTCGATATATAAAGCACACCTGTACTCTTTCTTCTCTCTAGTCCTCATAGCTCCCTTTTGTTTGCACAGTTTGGAAGTGTGGAGTTCAGAAAAGGCCCTGGTAGATCAAGAGAACTACCACTCACTCCAGGGGCACGGCAGCCTGTTCACACTTCATCTGACTGGGAGCCGAAATTCAGGCCAGTCTCCCAGTGCTGCTCCTCTGACCTATCACTCACTAGCTAAAGTAGATATTCCTCGTTGTTCAGTTCGGTGGAAACCAATAGGCCCAACATTTCCAAATTTGTCTCAGTCCTTTAATCATAGCAGGGAAGGGCTTTACCAACTGCCTACTTGAAAAGGAGTCCTTGGAGCACTATAAATCTCCAAGTGGATTTAACCTACAGCTCTAAGTGGGGAAGTGAACCAAAATTACATGTACAAGGATTTTAATTGCTACAGTGTTTATAACAGAGAACTGGAAGCACAGTAGGAAATTTGTTTAAATTGATAAGGGCATAAAATGGAACACCATATAGCCATTAAAAAGAACATGGTAGACCAAAGTGTCTTGACATGCAGAGTTGTCTAAGAGATATTAACTTTAAAATAAAAAAAAAACGAGAACTGTCCTCTTCTATCCAGTGTCACTGTGTGTCTTTTTGTTTATTGATTGCTTTAGATGGCTTTTGATTTTTCTTGTTTGTCACCCAATCCATGCCAGTATGTTAGCCTATTAAGGTGGAGCTTTCTCCTAGGTATTTTTTAATGATTGCTTCAAAGGAAAAAAGATAAGCAACTTGCAAAACGAGGCAGATTCTTTACCATTTGAGCCACCAGGGGAGCCCTAAAAAACTAGTATGGCAGCTATTTTTTTAAAAGCAACAATTAAACATTGACACTGACGCCTTCGTTTTTCTTGGGATTAGATTAGGTATCAGGCAGAGGCACTCCAAATATTACTACTTTAAATATATCCCCAAATTTCAGTATATTTCTTTTTATCTAAATATTTAAACCTTTGCAAGGAGTTGGTGCATGTTTAGAAATTGTCTTTTGAATCCATCCTTCATGTTAGATTTGTTTGCTCTGCCATTTTCCAACTCCTCCCCCCCCCCCCCCCCACTGTAGCATCACATGTCCCTAAAAAGGGAAACAGTCTCTCTGGTGCACCCCAAAGATGTGTCTCTGGAAATAATCACACCCTCTCATTTCAATAACACAAGGGTGATCATGTGGATTGCCTTACCAGTAATGCTTTTTTGGTACCGCCTAAAAGGAGCTTTCACCTCTGTCCGCCCAGTCCCCAGCCCAGAGTTGACATCTTGACCACCATCAGAAATTGTGAATGAGGGACTTCCCTGCTGGTCCAGTGGCTGAGACGCCACGCTCCCAATGCAGGGGGCTCAAGTTCAATCCCTGGTCAGGGAACTAGATCCCACATGCCACAACTAAGTTCACACGCCACAGCTAAAGATGCTGCCTGCCACAACAGAGGTTGAAGATCCCACGTGCTGCAACTAAGACCCAGCTCAGCCAAATAAACAAATAAAATAAATTTTTAACATTTTCAAAAAGAAAGAAATTGTGCATGAGCCAGTAAAGGTAGAGAGATGGGAAGTACACGTCTTGATTGAGAGGGTATTGAATTTATCTTACTTTTCAAATGGCAGGATCCCAAACCCCCTTGGACCATCCAGAGCCCCCAGGATATGGAGATTTCTGTTTGCCAGATCCTTGTAGACTGCACCCTGCCGTGAAGAAGTTTTGTGCATTCTTCTAGCCAATTAACTCATATCACCTGAACCCCTTTAAATGTTTCCCTAAGGATAAACCATTGTCTTGGATTCTTTAAACTTCCCAAAATACAAAACTTCAATGCTTCTCAAAACCTTCTCTGGTCATTTTCAGCAACCGGTCTTTCCAACCGTTCTGTCTTGCTGTCTGTGCCAGTCTTGCTGGGTGCCTGATATTGCTAATAAATAAGGAAGACTTTTTCATACGACTCTTAGGCACCTGATCCTGAATTGGGCCATCATTTTTGTGTATCACCTCTATAAAAAGAGTGGTACATTGGCTGAGAGCATGGGCTCTGGAATTCCACTGCCCATGTTCAGACAGCAGCCCCACCACTCACTGGCTCTTTGACTTCGGAGAAGTTATTTTTGAATTTAAATTTAATTCTTTTTCAAAGTAATACATATGTCTAATTGTTACAATTAAATGCCACCGCAAACTTCTAAGAAAATAGCAGTCCCTGCTCTATCCCGTCCCCAATTTCCATTCCCCCAAAACGATCATTTTTTTAATTAATTAATTAACTTTAAAGGGAGGCTGATTACTTTACAGTATTGCGGTGGGTTTTGCCATACACCGACATGAACCAGCCATGGGTGTACATGTGTGCCCCCGCCCCGAACCCCCCTCCCACCCCCTCCCTACCCCATCCCTCTGGGCTGTCCCAGTGCACCGGCTCTGAGTGCCCTGTTTCATGCATCGAACTTGGACTGGGCATCTGTGTTTTTAACTGTTTCATTTAGTTATTTAACTCCATGTTTCTAAGTCACATTCTTTAACTGCTTCTTACTGATTTTTCCACTTTAGTTATCAATCAACCATGGAAGAATGCTTAGCCCTCTAACCCTCCGTCCCCAGGACTTAAAGCCCACTCGCCTGCACACTCTCTTCCTCTCTCTCACTTTTCCTTTCTCTCTTTTCCTCCCTTGTAAGTTTTTATTCAACCACTTTATATTATCTACATAATTATTATCATCAATATTGTATTGTATTATTCTCAGCTGAGCCTCATAACATACTACGATTCTGCTTCCTTTCCTGTGCAAGTTGTTTCTCCTGGAATTAGTATTGTCTCATCTTTTCACTGGGCCAGTTTCCTCCGTGCGTGTTATTATGCAGCCCCAAAGTCTTCCAGAGCTCTAAAGGCTGTGTGTTTGATGTACGGGTGTCTTTGAGCATTCAGTGGCTGTTGTTTTTCCTCTTTCTGAAAGCTTTTTAAGACTTTCTTTGTCCATGGTGGACATGAGATTCACAGCTACATGCTTTCTCATGAGTCTTTTAGAATACACTGTCCAGTACCTCCTATTTGCCCTTTTTATCTGGAGAATTTTCTTTTATTTTTGCCTTTGTTAACTTCTTCCCCTCCATTTTCTCTGTTCCTTTTTTGTGAAATTCCTGTTAATTGAGCGCTGGTACTTCTGAACTGATCTAATGATTTTCGTATCTCCCACCCTCACCCCCATCCCCCTTTTCTCTGTATATATTCTATCTATGCTACTTTCTAAAATTTTCCCATCTGTATAGAATTGTTCATTTCTATTGTCATTGTTCTCATTTCCAAGAGTTTTCTTGTTCTCAGACTATAGATATATATCCTTTATATATCTTGTTTCATGGATATATATACATGTTTAGCCTCTTTGGGGACACTAATTACATATTTTTTTATATTTTCTTCTGATTCCTATACTGTTGTTGTTCCTCAGAGTTTCATTTTTTGTTTTAGTCTCTTTCATGATGGAAACTTCCTTTAAAGTCTGGTGATCCTTGGCTATTCATTCATATCTAAGATTGAAGGACTAAAAACTAACTGGAAAGCTTCAGGGGCAGGGGAGTGGGCTTCTCTATCGGATAATAAGGAGTGAGCTCAGCATTTTCATTGGCAGGTCCCCTCTCATTGAATGTATCTGTAGTTTTTTTCTCTTGGAATAGTCAGTTTCCCAGGAGAGACTCCACCAGGTTTCTGCTTTAAGATTGGGGGTGGGGGTAGGGAGGTAATAATCCTTCATACCAGGAATCTGAGGGTGGCAGAATCCCAGGGTTTAATATTCAGACTTGACCTTACGTACCTTCAGCCTGCGAACTTAGTAATCACGCTTCTGTTTTCCAGCTTCTAAAATTCTGTTATTGTTTTTGTCCCTCCCTGTTCTCTGTGTCCTTACGGATCTGTATGTATTTTTTCATTCCTTCACTGTCATTTAGTTGGGCTTAAAAGAGGGAGGGCTGTAAATGTATGATTAATTTACTGTGTGTCCAGGCGAGCTACTGAACTTCTCTGTGTTTCGGTTTTTTCATCTGAGGAACGGGAGGAAAGAATAGTCCCTACCTCACAGGACTGGTGTTAAGATAAAGTCAGAGAATCCATTTATGGTCTTAGCTCTATGCTTGGCACACAATGTGCATCCAGAAATATTGGCTCTAACCTTGCAGATTATAAAGTAGTAATAAATTATAGAAATATCTGATGCAAAGTGTTGTCTCAAATGAGTTGAACATATCCATCAGTGATAGAGGAGGTCCAGAAATATCTTTTTACCCCATCTCTTTGAGGTAAAATGCTAAGATTCATTTTAGGGAAACAGGGAAGAAATAATGTCCTTAACTTGATATCAAGATTTATTATTTCAAAATGGCATTAGTCAAAACACAGGCTTTTCATGGGATCTAAAATAAGTTCCAAACAGAATCAGTAGAATTCTTATTGCCAATGAGACTATTATTCATTTAAGCTTTTGAGCTCATAATTATTTTAATCAATTAAATTATTTTTCTGCTTACTGTGTTTGAATTCCGTAAACCTGAAATACAGTTAAGTATAGTTAATTACCTTGGTAGAATTGCTTCTTTCATTTTATCAACAAACATTTCTTAAGCACTTATTGTATAATCTGTGGTCCCTGAGCTTTTTGACTATATTTTAAAAGATCAGTAAGCAAACAGGCAATATATAAAAGGCATAAGAGATCTCACTGAGTCTCATGTGCAACAGTGGTAACAGGATAGACCAGGTGAACTATGCACTCAAATCTAAAAGGAACCCGTATCATTTTAGTACACATCACTGTTTATGAAGTTTTGACTCAAATTTATAATCCATTTCCAGAAGTGCTTGCTTGTTCATATGAGCCAAAACACACATATTGAACATATGCACAGTTTGTGGAGCACTACATTATATTAATTAGCCAGTGTTAGTCATCTCCAGCCTGATGGAAAGAGAGAGCTAAGATCCCAAGTCTTTAAATCCTTGACCTGCCCAAGAGGTATTTTACCTTAGCAGCGTTCCTTCAAGTGTCCAACTTTGGACAACTATGTTCAGAGTGAATCATTTAATAACCAAAGGCAAGCAGAATAATGATTGAAGATACAGAGGGCTCAAAACACAACATACACACACACACACACACACACACACACACACACACACACACGTGTATGCATGCACACCTGTAAGTCTATTCAAGGAGGAATCAGGAAAGTTCATTTTCGACTTTTTAAGAAATAGCTTGGTGTTTATAAAAATTCGAACTGTGACTTCCTTACTGTTTCATTTTCGCCTTGAGGAGTCAAGGTAATTCTCAGTTAAGCTCCAGATCCCAGCTAAGAATTTTACTTCATGCTTGTTTGCCCTCGGATGTAGGCAGATGTCAATACTTGGTGATCTCAGAATTATGTTAACTTAGATTCAGAAGGTAACACAAGTTGCATCTCTACATTCTAACTGCTAAACAAAAGGTAAAATATTAAATAAAGGATACTAGGCAGAAAACTTCTTGAGGGCAAGGAGTTACCCTTGTATGACCCAATTCAACTCCCCCAATCTCTTGCACACAATTGTGTCACAAAACAAATCAGTAAGTGAACTTTTAGGAATTTTAAGCATTGTTCATTAGAGCAGATTTATAAATAAATCATTCTTCAGTGTGAATGAATCGCTTCCGTATAGTTCTTTGCCCATATTCCTATCTATTATCTTATATTGATTTCACATGTGTTCATGTGTGCCCTGGTGTTTGAGGTAAGAGAGCAGGTCTTCACTGTCATACCTATCAAGGGGTCTAGCACAACCTTGAGCACAGAATAAGCACTTGACTCATGCCAACTGATTTATGATTGTCAGACATAGTGATAGCAGGTGTCCTCTGCCCTACAGCAGGCCTGGCCAAGTGGGACCCAGCAGATCCTGCTTCCCCCAGCGTGGCAACAGCTGACCGGCGTGGCCACGCATACTTCGGTGCAGCACGCAACTGTGATTCCAGAGACCATGGCCGGCACCCAGCAGCTGGCCGACTGGAGGTGAGCAAGGCAGAGGCAGGGCTAGGATGGGAGGCACATCCACCGCTGACCCAGAGGGCAGCCAGGCTGGCCAGTACCAGAGTCCCCTGCTTTGTAGAGGGCTTTTTAAATTAAAAAGAGTAGCATGTGGCCTACCTGGGTTCGATCCCTGGTTTGGGAAGATCCCCTGGAGGAGGGCATGGCAACCCATTCCAGTATTCTTGCCTGGAGAATCCCATGGACAGAGGAACTTGGCAGGCTACAGTTCACGGGGCTGCAAAGACTTAGACACAACTGAGCAACTAAGCACACAAGTACACCATGTGGCCTAAGACTGCAGTGTAATGAGAGGTTGTTTTTAAATAAATGTATACCAGGAGACCAGAAAACCAGCTTGGTTACTTTATGATCTGTTGTCATTTTGAACTCCAAATTCAGTTCCATTACCTGATCACCAGTGTGATTCACCAGACTTGGCTTGGGATGATTTTTGGTTGTTTCTCCGAATTCAATTCCACTCCCAGAAAACAAAGATCTGTTACCCGTAAAAGGATGCAGAAGAGATCCAGGAGCTCCTAAGCAATCCTAGGAAGTGTTCTCGAGGTGTTTTCAGACGCGAGCATGCTGGAGTCATATCAGACCTTCTGGGGGAAGGCATGACAGAAAGGGGTTTATTTGGAATGGTAAACTCTGCTGTGTTTGCTGAGTGTGTCTCTTCAGTTGATGCTCATATCTTTGAGATCAAAGTACACTTTCCACAGAGCCCCGAGACATCCAGCTGACAGCTACAAGCACACCACAACCCCTGCATCTGTTTCCAGAACCTTCCACCCCATCCTACTCACCAACTTCATCACTAACATGTGGCTCTGTTGTTTTTATGGCCACTTTCCACTTTTCCTTATACCTGCCACCTATGCCATCCCAACACCACCCTCAATGCCCACCTTCACAAGTGCAGAGCCAAATGGCAGTCCCCCAAGTTGGCCCCAACTTCCCATGGCCCTCTGGACTGTCTCTCTTTCAGCCGAAGCATCATGGTAGGTAACACCTTTCACCCTCTGACAGTCCCCAAACCAGCCATGGAACCTCCCGACGGTTCTTTTTCTGTCCTGTAAGGCTGCTGTGAGTGAAGAGCTCTGATGAAAGGCAGAGAGATAGGCCCCCAGTCCGGGCTCAACTGCAGTGGCTTCTGTCCTGCTGTTTAGTTTTCTAATTACTAATTTACTAATTCTAATTTAGTAGAAAGAAGAGAGGAACATAGGCTGTTTATCAGTCCCGTTCACTTTCCACTGACAATACCATCCTCCCACGTCCACCCCCTCTCACTGGAAGCACTTTCAGGCCAGGTAAACTGGGTTCATTTCTGGCCCTGCATGTCCTGGGAAAAGTTACTTAACCTGTATGAGCCTCAGTTCTTCAGTAAAGTAGGGACAGTAATGCCTATTCATCAGATTGTTGGGAAGTTTAAATTTAAGATAAAAGACAAAGCACTTGACTGGATTTAACATGTACCATACCAGCACCAGGCTTCCCTGGTGGCTCAGTGGGTAAAGGATCTGCCTGCAAAGCGGGAGACCTGGGTTTGATCTGTGATTCAAGAAGATCCCCTGGAGGAAGGAATGGCTACCCACTCCAGTATTCTTGCCTAGAGAATCCCACAGACAGAGGAGCCTGGCAGATTACAGTCCATGGGGTCGCAAAGAGTCGGACACGACTGAGTGACTAACATTTCACTTCATACCAGCGCCTGATCCATGACAGGCAGCAATAAATCTGTTATCTGCCCTTCCCCCGTTCACAGCATGAACGCTCAGCAAGACCACCTTCCCTCTCCAGCTCATTAGCAGCAGCAACCAAGTGGAAAGCTGTTTGACCAGTTGTTTTTTCCTTACCCCTTTTTCTGCCAGAAGACCACACATATGCTGTACTTCCATTTTCCTTTGTCTTGCAGCATTTACAGCTTATTTAATTTCAGAGATACCGACATTCTTAACTCATTCATGCACATCTTCTTATCTCTCATCCCTCCTCATCTCTTACCTGGTGACCACAGTAGAGACCTAAAGCCAACACAGTTTTTCAGTCTCTTCTCCATTTCATATGTAGCCCAAAGAACATCTGGAATCATAGCTAGTACTAGACCTATGTCAAAGGGAAAAATGCCATGTCTGTAGAAGAAATAGCAACAAACTAAAGGAGCTATAACATCAGTTTTTAAAGTTCACTTAAATGTCCAAAACTATCAGGATCTCTACAAAAGTATCTCCCTACTTCTTTTCTTTGTGTTCAATGTTTTTCTTAAATTTCATAATATTTAAAAAATTTATATGAACTCTCCTATAGCTCTTTATTTTACCATGTATTAAATGGGTTTTTATGGGCAACTCTCTAATTCATCATCATTCTTAATATTTCTGTGGGAATAAGCCTAACAGCACCATACAACCCAGATCTCACATAACCTATTTTCAGGATTATAGCTGCCAATATTTCTATCAACATGTGTCTGTTACTAATTTTCACTTAGTACCAAACTCTTTACATGTCTAGTCAACCTTCAGTTAATCTAGTTGTTCATTCAGGAAGCAGGTAACTCACTGATCAGCTGCTACATTCCTGAGCATTGTGCTAACTGCTGAGAGAATTCTAAAGAATGTTAACACTTCCTAATGCCAGAAAGACATGCCTCCCAAGTCTTCAAAGTTTGTTTTTCACATAAACTGCAATATTCTCACTTACAGAACGGTATTACTAAGATATCCTCCCTACCTCACAGAGTGGAACAACCCATTGAAGGCGCTTTGTAAATTATAAAATAAAATACACAGCCCAGTTAGCTGTTTAGGGTCTTGAAGAGCAGAAGGGAATATTTATTTCCTCTTACCAGAACTTAAGCTGAGTCTGCCTACTGGGCATTCCCCCCACTTGAAATGTGCCCTTTCTCACTCACCAACAAATTGTGTCCATGCCACTAAAACATTCCTACACCAGAGACACCAGTGAAGTCACCTGGGTTGTCTCTTCAACAACTCTCCCCTCGGTATGAGAACTACCTTTTGATTTTATTTTGACTTTTAATGGGGGGGAACGAACTTTATCTTCTAAAGGATCTCTGTTTCTATTAAAGCATCAAAGAATCTGTTTTCCCCACTCTCTTTCAGGAATACGCATGCTCATGGCAGCCATTACAATCCCATCATGCAGCAGCCTGCGTTGTTGACTGGTCATGTGACCCTTCCAGCAGCTCAACCCTTAAATGTGGGCGTGGCCCACGTGATGCGGCAGCAACCTACCAGCACCACCTCCTCCCGGAAGAATAAGCAACACCAGTCCTCTGCGAGGTAGGTGTGTAAGAAGTGTCAGAGAAAGAAAACTTAAAGGAGATTAGAAGTTAAAGATCTGTATCCCTGGAATGGGATTTTGAAGGAGGCACTCATCCTGAGGTCTATGTGAGTGCTGGCCGTACCAGCACCCTAAGGGTGGGGCCCTCAGACCACAGTGTTCAGTGTCCACGTCTTGAGTGATTTTGTCCCCTTCCACTCATCTAGAAAACACTCAGACTACCCTCTGAAGATGCGTTTTTGAAACCATAACTTTTTTTTAGAAGTAGTAGAGAAATGTGTTTTATTTGAAGTCTCATGTCAGAAATTTAACTCATTCAGCTATTTGCTAAAATATAAGCAATAACTTTGGTTAATCGTAGACACTTCCAGAAGAACAATGATCTTTCCCATTTCCTCTAAATCCAGTTTCATCTCCATGAACTCTTAAAAAAAATGAAGATTGACCAAAGGCCATGTACTGTTTGATTCATCTTGTATGATATTTTGGAAAAGGTAAAACTATAGAGTGTGTAGATTGAAGATTGCTGGGAAAGATTGAAGGTAGGAGGAGAAAAGGACAGAAGATGAGATGGTTGGGTGACATCACCGACTCGCTGGACGTGAATTTGAGCAAGCTCTGGGAGATAGTGAAGGACAGGGAAGCCTGGTGTGCTGCAGTCCATTGGTCACAAAGAGTCGGACACAACTGAGCAACTGAACAACAACAAAACTGTAGAGACATAGATCAGGAGCTGCTAAGGACTAGAGGGAACTTTTCAAGGTGATGACAAATTTCTGTATTTGCATTGTAAAGGGAATTATATGACTGTACATTTGTCAGAACTCAACAAACAAGTCAAAGAGGTGTCTTTCACTGTATGTAAATGACACCTCAATATACCTTACTTAAAAAAATAGAGATTTCCTAACGAAAAAAAATCGAGATCAAAATTGTATGGCTGTAAAATTGTTCCTACATCTCTCTCCAGTGGCTTGGAGGTCCCTAATTGCTTATTTGGAATAGGTTAATCAAGAGAAGTCAAGTAATACATGAAATGTCTAGTGAATTTTGGTTTTATACTTCCTTGTATAGCAAGATGCCAGAAATTAGATCTGCCTCTTTTCATTCTTTTTCGTTTGAAAACTAATCCAAGAGCTGACTTCTGAAGTTGTCATCCTTCCTGAACAAGATTCTTATTTGGTTGTTTCTGACAACTTAGGGAAATTCATGTCAGATCAGTGGCAGGCTTCCAGAATGCTTTTGTTTGACAGCCCTGTGACAAAACACCTATGTCTGTGTTAGATTGGGTGGCACCAGAGGCCCCTGTCGCAATCCTCACGTGCTGTCATGCTCAGTCTGGTGGGTGGTCGCCAGAACCCTGGTCTGGCTTGAGCTTAGCCTCTGTGTGCTCACCTTGGCCAGGTAGGGGCAGGAAGAACCCTTAGCCTCTGACCTGTTGGGAAGTCCCTCTTTGTTGCCTTCTTACCACCCAGCTGGCTTTAGAAGGCTCACTGCCAGTGCATTTCAAGATCAGTGGGACTATAGTGAAAATTATGGGTTTGCCTATTTTTAAGACCAATGCCTTAGGGAAAACAATTGGAAAAACCAGAAGGCTCTCCCCTTTGGCAGGCAGTACGATCAGGCATACTTTTCTTTAAAAATGCCAAGTAGACATATTTTAACTGCTCGAGTAGTGAAAACTTAATCTCAAAATTGTACCATGTTAGTAATAACAAATACAAAGTTCTCTGGTAAGTACAAATAATAGAACAATCTTATCAGTGAAACTTCTTATTAGGAGTCCCCCAAAAGGAACAAGCAACATATCTGATACCGACTAAATAGAAAATTAAATAGACCCACCTTTATGGAGTTATTTTCATCTAATTATCTTCCCTTTAGCTAGAAGGTGCTAGAATCTCTAAGGACATATCACAATCTTAAGCTTCATTATAGGCTGGCTTTGGTCTCATTGTATAGATACAACCAAGGTCAGCAACGGTTGATGGGGAGGGGAAAAGTAAGGTCTTTTTTTCTCCAAAGTTACCAGAAACTACATTGGCTTTTTTGATAAGTAATTTCTAGTTGATCAAAATCAAGAGTTACATGTCCCTTAAGCATACATTTTCCTTTTGCATTTTTCTTGGTTTTTCATTATGATTGAAACAGACTGGTAAGCTTCCTGTGAGACTCATGTGTCAAAATCCAAGATTTGTTTGGGGGTTTTTTTTGGTTGCACTGCGAGGCATGTGGAATCTTAGTTCCCCAACCATGGATTGAACCCATGTCCCCTGCATTAGAAGACAGAGTCTTAACCACTAGACCGCCCGTTAAGTCCCCAGAAAAATAAAAAAATTTTACTGAAAAATTACCCTTTAACCTTAGATCTTTTAGCTCCAGGAAGTCTTAGGAAATGAGTATTGTCATTGAATTGGTGGTAAACCAGCCATGAGTAAGGAAACGAAAGCTTTATGTGCAAATATCTTTTCTTCCACCTCCCTCCAAAACAAGACCTTGCAGTCTGGTTAAGCCCGAGTGCACTGGTCCTCTATCTGATTTATGGAGATTTTGATAGCTTACGATGAATGGTGTCAGATTCCTGATCTCCGAAAAAGAAGATTTAACTTCAGGACCAGGGACCAGCCTTGATCACTCAAGAGCTTTTGTGTAGCAGAGTTTTATTAAAGTATAAAAAAGGAACAGAGAAAGCTTCTGACATAGATACGAGAAGGGGGACTGAGAATGCCCACACACACACCCCCCCCCCCGCTAGTTTTAGCAAGCTATTTATGTCTGTTAGAAAGTTATTAATCAGATAAGAGAGACACTCAAGGCTGAGGGAGTTTCACCAGGCCCCTCTCCCACAATATGCATTTTCGAGATAGGATGGCAAGAGGTGTGTCATCCCCCAGCCATAAAACAATTGATATGAATACTGGTTTGTTGAGCTATTATCAGCCAAAAGTTAGTCTTAGGTGGAACCATTTTGAAGAAAGGCAAATTCCAAAGCAAATACATAGTTTAATTAACATAGCTTAAGGAAAACATTTCCATAAGAAAAACTCATTGCTTAGCTCAAGGTTTGAGAAAAGTTAAGTTCAGGTGGAACTAGGTGTTGTGATGGCAGCACAGAATTTTAAGAGAAAAAATTCTGACACTTGTAGTTTGTTTCCTCCTGCCGCTTAAGGAAGAGAGAAAAAAATGTCTGACTTGCAGCCTATTTCCTCCGTTTGGAGGCCCCTGGCCTTCCTGCCTGTTACCCTGTCAATTTGGCCATGCTGGTGTTTCTAGACATTTGGGCTTCTTGCAAGGACCTGGCGACCCTGACCTTCTCCATGAGTGTGTGTGGCTTTGTCATTCCAGAAACGTCTCCACCTGTGAGGTGTCCTCCTCTCAGGCTGTCAGCTCCCCACAGCGGTCCAAGCGCGTCAAGGAGAACACGCCGCCGCGCTGCGCCCTGGTGCACAGCAGCCCCGCCTGCAGCTCGTCGGTCACATGCGGCTGGGGCGACGGGGCCTCCAGCACCACCAGGGAGCGGCAGCGGCAGACGATCGTCATCCCCGACACCCCCAGCCCCACGGTCAGTGTCATCACCATCAGCAGCGACACGGACGAGGAGGAGGAGCAGAAGCACGCCCCCACCAGGTGAGGCCGCGCTGCCTTCAGACACCAGGAAGGAGTGGAGTGGGGGTACACAGTGCGTGGCCGGCTCACCCAGAGACAGTCGTTGGTGGGCCTGGACCACTTCCCCGTCATCCAAAGTGATGATCCATCCTTCTCTCCTGATCCCTGAATCCTGGCCTTGCCATGTCCTGGAGCCCTAAAGTGATTTCAGGGGATGGTCCAACAGATTTGGGCTTCTCTGGTGCCTCAGATGGTAAAGAATCCGCCTGCAATGCAGGAGACCTCCGTTCAATTCCTGGGTGGGGAAGATCCCCTTGAGAAGGGAATGGCAACCCACTCCAGTATTCTTGCCTGGAGAATCCCCATGGACAGAGAAGCCTGGTGGGCGACAGTCCATGGGGTCACAGCTGAATGACTAACACTTCACTTTCTACTTTTCAAACAGATTTCTATAATTATTGAAAGCCAAAAATAATTTTGACTCAATCTAGTCTTAAAAAATAGTTATAGGCCCTCTACATTTGGGGGACATGAGACCATAAAAGTCAGGCACACAGTGCCATTATATTTCAACCCTCGTAAGCTAAAAAATCTCTGCCTCGGGCTATTGACTGTATTCCCAGCTGGTCAGACTGTTTCTCAAACATTGCCTTGGCTCTCTCAGAATTTGAGGTAATTGTCCCACTAATCAGAAATTTCCCTGTGTCTGATTAACCCAGTCTTTCAAACTGCCAGGTGGCCTCTTACCCAGAGAACGTTACTGTTTATTCCAAAGTATTACTAGTAAGAAGTCATTTCACTCTCTGTATGCTTCTGGGGGAGAGGAGAGAAATATTGTATTTGCGAGACTGTTAACCCTGGTGTCAGAGCCTCTTTCCTACCCTTGTCAGCCAGACTGAAACAGAGTTTGGTGTGAGTTTGGGCTGTCTGATGGTCCCCTGAAACTTCCCCCTCTAAACAGCTGGTCCCCTGGTCTTTAGCATTCCCGGGCCTCGGAGCCTTGTAGATCTGAAATCTCACAACCCCAACCTGCTGGCTCTTCCCACTGGGACCCAGGACCTGGGGAGGGAGGCCTGCCAGTCAGAGCACATCCTGTGACCCAATGTGAAGATAACATTCACATTTAGGCTCAAATTATTAAATCCTAATTGGATACAATGTCACTGATTGTAATCACAAATCCTTTTGATTAGATGATAAATTCTTACCTTTGAAATCATTACACGATGTGCTGATAGACTGATTAAAACATTATCACTACAGCTATTCCTTCCTGCATGGGGCATTCCCTTCCCGCCTCTATAATGAGCTCAGCGTCTTGTCTTTTCACGAGAGGGCTTGTGTAGCGCTCATTCCAGTGTCCTCTTTAATGGCCCAGCCCGGTCTTCAGTGTGTCTCAGAGAAACATGTGATGGAGCATTTCTGTCCTAGCATTGGGTCAGGTATCAGAAGGGCCAAGGAGCTGAGGGCTGGGGCGTAGTGCTTCACTCCCAGCCTGCCTGTTCCAGAACTGGCCTCAGTTTCCTTTGGAGACACAGTTTCCTTTGTTTCCTTAGGAGAACAGTCCCAAGCTGAGTCCATGCCCCGTGCCTCCCAGTCCCTTCCCAAAGGGAAGGCTCCTCCCAACCCCAGCCCAGGCCCTGACCTGGAGCAGCATGTCCACACATCTGTGGCATCAGGCATAAGAAGGACAAGCAACCGCACAGGGCCCTTTGCCACAACTGGAAAAAGGCAATTTTAAAATCTGACAGTTGACTAGATTGGAATATCATTTTAACATTTGAATTGACACTGAATCTCAACATATGTGCTCAGGAGAGAACCGAATAGTGGATCTGAGGGGAAGGAGGATGAGAAAGCCATCTCTCCACCCATCAGGCCGCTGCCGGGGCTGAGGGCGCAGAGCAAGCTGGAAGTACAGACTGCCTCTGCAGCAGCCCCAGGGCTCGGAAGGAACAGAGCTGAAGCACGTGGCAACATGGGAGGACCTTGATGTCAATGAGTCACAACTTAGGGGAGGGCAGGGAAGGGGCCGATTGGCGAGGTGCATGTGTGAGTGACAACCGGAGATAGTGAGTGACAGTAGCCTGCTGAGTACTGGAGCTTCATAATGCAGAAGATGCAGGGGCTGGCCTGCCTGCCTGCCCAGGGTAGCAAGATGCACCAGAGACACTCTGTCAAACATGGGAGGCTGCAACCTCAGGCCAGAGCGAAACCAAGAAAGGTGTCAGCTGTCCACTGGTGTGATGGGAAGCTCACAGAATGAGAAAATAGTGTTTTCCAGAGAGATCAAATGACTGTTGCCTTGAAGAAATGTTTGAGGACCCAGGAAGGCAGGAGAGGGTATTGGAGCCTGAGGAGGATAAAACAGAAACCAGTAGCTATTTTATTTATAGAGAAACCATCATGTAATGTGACCACATTAATGTGACTACATTTTGTAATGAGGAAAAAGATAGGGGGAAATACAAGTACTCATTCTTAGAAATCAGACTATCATAAAATTTAACAGGGTAAATATTTATTGGCCCCACTGGTAAGATATTATGCTCGGAACCACAGGTGCTGCATAAATAAGGTAGACAGTCTCTGTCCTCAGGAGGTTTGCAGGGTAATAAGCAAGATAAGACACGTACAAATCTTTGTAACACAAACACAGGTTACCAAGCCCCTAAAAACTAGCAGAGGACTGTAGGGATTCAAAGGCGGAATAGCTTGAGGAAATAAGGGAGAGGGGGCTTTTCAAGGTCGGTGGCCCTGATATACTTAGACAATGGGTAGAGGAGATGAGACTGCAAATTCCAGTGAGATAAGTGGTGGGTGGAGCCTCAAAGGTGGGCGGAGCCTTAGCTGGGCAGAGGGGGATCAAGAACAGGTGGGGTTCGCTGATAAGAGAGAAAGTGGGAGGTCAGGACGAAAGGGATTTCAGAATGGAAAGGGGGACTTGGAGGGGAATCTCCCCTTAGGTGGGCATGGCCAGCTTTCTAAGAAGATGCTAAGGAGCTCCCAGGAAAGCATCAGTTCTGGGAAGACAAGGATGGGATATGCCCCCAGTGCAGGCCACTGGGGAGCTGCCTGGTCGTCGTCTGACTGGAAGCTTCTCTACCCGTCAGGGCTCCAGTGTGAACTGTGGACGCGTCCCTCCTTGACCCTGACCGTCCTCATTCCCAAACCTAATTTCTCCCAGCTGTGAGCAACTTGATTCTGCTCTTCTGTGTTCTGACCTCATTTCCTATTTGCGGCTCAGCCCCAGTACTAGCCCTGTAACCCTGCCGGAAATGCCAGTGGCTTCCCCTCACCTGACTCAGCCTCAACACAGCCTCTGGAGAGTTGAGGGATGGGGGTTGGGGGTTCCTGTGATGCTCACGGGGATGGTGAGCATGGGATCACGTGGCACCGTCTTTTAGAGCCAACCTAAGACAAGTAATCCTTGGTGGCTCAGTGGTAAAGAATCCACCTGCCAATGCAGGAGACGAGGGAGATGCCGGTTCGATCCGTGGGTCGGGAAGATCCCCTAGAGGAGGAAATGGCAACCCACACCAGTGTTCTTGCCTGGGAAATGACATGGACAGATGAGCCTGGTGGGCTACAGTCCATGGGGTCGCAAAAAGTCAGACGCAAGTTAGCCACTGAGCACATAAGCACAAGCGTGTCAGTAATCTCCAGGACCAGGTGACGTCGTCTAGAATTTTCAGAGGAATGCCAAGGCAAAATTATTGTTCCCAACCCCTAGCATGTGGCACTTTAGCTGCCAGAGCAGATGGACACTCGACAACTCCTGCTTATAAGAAGGACTCCAGAGTGTGAGGGGCAGGCTGGGGGCGAGTGAACCAGACAGGAAGGGGGTTGTAACAGACATTCCCCAGGGGTTTTCACCTGCACTTTCTCTGCATCATTTGATGAGATAACACAAGGCTGGGAGTTGTAGTACAATTTGATAGATGAGGAAACGGAGGCCTGAGAAAGGTAAGTGACCCAGACTGGCAAAGGTTCCAAGTAGCAGAATTGGGATTCAGGTTCCGTGACCGTGAAGAAATGGCAATCTTAATTACTGGCAAAAATAATTGATTTCTCTTTAGTCATTAATTCAACACATTATAAATTATGTCCTTGGCCTCCTCTGACCATCACCATGCCCACACCCATGGTCTCACCTGCTGTGTGCAGGGCCCCAGGCCAGGGCAGTGGGGAGGCCAGGGCATGTTCACTGAGCCCTGACTGTGGCCAGGCATTGGTTGAGTGCAGCTGCTCTAGCAGCAGGCTGGGCAGAATTCAGCTGTTTTCATTTCTTCGAGAAGGTTTGAAAAAGAGAGAAGGCCAGGAAAGACCTAGTAGCCGCCTCTTTTTCCATGTTCGATGAGGGGGCTCTGTGGTCATGGCTAGAGTTGTTTGTGTAAAGATAGAAAACAGATATATTTTTTGGATTCCCCAGGATTAGGTAGTAGAACCAGTCTTACTTTAAACACACAAAAATGATTTTGATGAGAGGAGCAGTTGACTCTCTGCATGTGCTAAATAAGCCATCTTTTCTCCCTTGAAATTTCCTTGGAGAAAGTTTATAGATGCCTGTCTTATTATTCAGACCTTTCTGCCAACCTTGCCTTGTGTTGAAACTGTCTTTTAGGGGCCGTGAGGCTACATCATACAGGCTTCCAGAGTGTGTGACCAGAGTGGCTCATTTCAGCTGACCCATTAGAAATCATTTTGCCCGATCTCCATTATTCATTTATTTATCTGCTCATTCAATTATCTATTTCTGGTAGACAGGGTTCATTTACCGAGGTCATCAGGGCACCGCTGTATCCTGCATCACTTTGCAAGTGATGCTCAGAGTGTTACAGCTAATCTGACCAAAATGTGAACTTCCCTAGGAGACTGATTCATCAGTATCCCTAAGGATTTTATTGTATATATATTTTTAACTTCATATTTATTTATTTGGCTACACTGGGCTTTAGTTGTGGCATGTGGAATCTAGTTTCCTGACCAGGGATCGAACCCAGGGCCCCTGCATTGAGACCACAGAGTCCTTAGCCACTGGACTACCAGGGAAATCCCCCTGAGGATTTTAGACAAGGATCATTCTGAAACTGTTTATCCCCCAAAAGTGTGACATTCCCCCCACAATGTTCTTTTTGACACTAAATTGAAAATCCAGAGAAATTACTATAGAAAAGTCATGGTCAGGAAGTTGATGTGCTACTGCCCAAAAGATGGCCTGAAGGATTAACATGCACTTAACGGGGGAAAGCACACACACCCGCTCAGGCCAATCTCGTGCTGTGCTGCTGGCATCAGAGCCAGGTTTGAGGAAAGAAGCAGAGGAACCCAGCACACAATGTCACTTGGAGGGCTTGTTATTTTGCGGCGTTAAGTAAAATCTGATGAACCAATTTCCAGCACCTGACTCTCCCCAGGAGCTGTGAGGCTGTTTTGTGGAGAGTACTCCATGCCTTCCTCTTTCCTGGGCTTACATTCAGAACATCCCAGTGGTTAAGGGCTGCACTTCAGGAAGAGACTGCATTTTGAAGAGGAGATACTATACCCAACGGTCCCCAGCCGCCTGTCCTACACTTCCCCAGGTTACAAAGCCGTTACTGACATGTAGCGACGACTTGTTGTCCTCCCTGCCTTCCGCAGGGCAGAGGGAGGAGGCCAGGAGCAGTTTGGAAAGCACAGGGCAGAGCCGTGCCCAGGCGATGGACCCAGCGTGATCAGGAGAGACTTGCAGGAGTGTAGAGGGTAGGGGGCAGAGTGCACACCGGCTACTGTGCCTGATGCCTGAGGACCAGGGCCACCCATGGCTCCTTCTAGACCCCATTTCAGATTTCTCCAAAAGGTAGTCAAGTTAAAAGTGATCATAACAGTGACATGTGTATACGTGTGCATATCTTGGGGCTTCCCAGGTGGTGCTAGTGGTAAAGAACCCGCCTGTCGGTGCAGGAGACATAAGAGATGTGGGTTTTGATCCCTGGGTCGGAAAGATCCCCTGGAGAAGGAAATGGCAACCCACTCCAATATTCTTGCCTGGAGAATCCCATGGACAGAGGAGCCTGGTGAGGTACAGTCCATATTGAGAGACATACATATACATATGGATAATGTAACTCGAATGAAATGTATGCACCAAATTTAAAACGTAGAGGTTTTTCTTTTTTTTTGGTCCTCAGTCAGTTCAGTCACTCAGTCGTGTCTGACTCTTTGTGACCCCATGGACTGCAGCACACCAGGCTTCCCTATCCATCACCAGCTCCCGGAGCTTACTCAAACTTATGTCCATCAAGTCGGTGATGCCATCCAACCACCTCATCCTCTGTCATCCCCTTCTCCTTCCGCCTTCAATCTTTCCCAGCATCAGGGTCTTTTCCAGTGAGTCAGTTCTTCACATCAGGTGGCCAAACTTTCGGAGTTTCAGCTTCAGCATCAGTCCTTCCAATGAACATTCAGGACTGATCTCCTTTAGGATGGACTGGTTGGATCTCCTTGCAATCCAAGGGACTCTCAAGAGCCTTCTCCAACACCACAGTTCAATAGCATCAATTCTTCAGTGCTCAGCTTTCTGTAAATTGGAGGCCACGTGATATATCGGAAGGAGCATGCAGGCCTGGTGGCATTGGCACCCCAGCCCCTCCACTCACGTGAAGGGCTAGTTAAAGGCTGTTGGCCATTTATTTCTGGTTGGGTGGAAAGGGAGTGGGAACAGCACAGTGAACAGTTCACACCCCCATGCAGGTGGCCAGGCCAGCAGCTGTCATCTCCATCAGCTGGGGCAGCTGTCCCTGTGAACAATCCCACATCCCATGCCACTGTCACCAACTCGGCCCTGGGGGAACCCAAAGGAGGACTGTCAGTTGCCTTACATTCTCAGTGCTCATGAGTAGGAGGAGCCGTGTAGCTGGTGATGAAGAGGGAGTGCAGGCTCTGGACAACCCAACAGCAAAAAAAAACCAACAAACCAGTAACCGAATTTAAAAGTGGGCTAAGAATTTGGACAGAGTTTACTTAAAAGAAGATGTACCAGCAGCCATATGAAAAGTGCTCAGCCTCACTCATAATCAGGGAAATGCAAAGCAAAACCATGGTGTGATATCATCTCACACGTGGCAGGATGGCTGTTACCAAAAAGACAAAAGCTGATAAGAGTTGATGGAGGAAATGGAGACATTGGAACTCTTGTACACTGCTGGTGGGAATATAAGTTGGTGCAGCTCCTATGGAAAACAGTACGGAGGTTCCTCAGAAAAATTAAAAATAGGGACTTCCCGGGTAGTCCGGTGGTTAAGGCTCCATGCTTCCAATGCAGGAGGTGCAGGCTCAATCCCTGGTCAGAGAACTAAGATCCCACATTCTGTGGGGTACAACCAAAAAGTGAAAAATAGAACTGCCATGTGATCTGGCAGTCGCGCTTCCGGTGTTTATCCAAAAGAATTAAAATTAGAACCTCAAAGAGATACCTACACTCCCATGTTGACTGTAGCATCAGTCACAATAACCAAGATGTAGAAGCAACCTAAGTGTCCATCAGATGAATGGATAAAGGAAATGTGACCTGTGCATACAGTGAGATGCTGTTCAGCCTTAAAAAGAAGGAAAATGTGCAGTATGCAAAAAAAAAAAAAAAAAAACACCTCATACGTGAGCTATCTAAAATAGTCTAATTCGCAGAATCAAAGAATTAAATCTTAGTTGCCAGGGGCTGTGGGTAGGGGGACATGGGCATTTGCTAATCAACAGGCATAAATCTCAGTTATGATGAATAAGCTTCAGAGATCTGCTATACAGTGTCACAGATACTGTATTGTATACTTAAAATTTTAAGAAGGTAGATCTCGTTGCATATTCTTACCACAATCAAATAAAAAGTTTTAAATAAACTAAGACCACACTCAGTCACCAAAAGAAAAAGCAGCAGAAGAAGAATGCTAGCTCTTGGTTCCAGCCCAACTCTGTCCGTAACCAGCTATGTGACCTTGAACATCCAAGTGACCGAAAGCTCCCAAGTTCCTGTTCTCAAAATGAAAGTTATAATTTTCTCCACCTCATAGTCCGGCTGTGAGGATTCGAGGGGATAAAACATGTAAAGGACTTTGAACAGTAGTTGTGCATTCAGTAAACATGGTCTGTATTCAGTAATCAATGTCATAATAATAAAGAGCAGTTTTCACATATAGTGTTGATTATGGCATGGAAAGTTCATTGGTGGAGATGAGTTTTGACTCTGGTCTTGCAAGATGGAATTGACCGGCAAATAGAAATCAGAAGCATATTCCACGTAGGGTCTTACAGAGAAGGGGTCACAGAACTGTGTCTAGTTCTCCAGCCATGTTTTCTCCACTGGGGCTGATTTCTTGGCTTCTTAGCTCCTTATTTCATCACTTGAAAATGATGAAAATCATCTATTGCCATGACAACACAATGCAGTCGTAAACTCCGGCAGCTTTGTTCTTTATTCAGAAGTGATGTTCTGTCGAAGCCATTTAAGCAAGGATTTCTCATTCTGCTCTTGTCACTGTCTCTCACTTCCATTAACCAATTCATAATGGGATTGATAAGCTATCAATAATAATTAGACACTGTCATGGGATGAATCCCAGTAGAATCCACATGTAGGAGCTAAAAGAATCCGTAGTCATCGTGTCAAATGCGTGCTCATTTTTAAACTGACTCATTTAACAGCTTCCCATTTGTTCTTTAATCTGCATAGTACATCAAGTAGAGCACAGAGGTTCTAACAATAGAAGAGATTAGAAGCAGAGCTATCAAATTAATTCACCTCTTTCAAACCTGTCACATGTAAACCCAGATAGGTAGGTATCTCAGCATCTGACTGTGTTGAACCTGTCTGCTCATCAGGCATGGGGACTTCCAGCTCAAAAAAAAGGGGGGAGCCCCTGAAGAGCTCAGAGAGGTTTTATCCCACACTCCTGATAGATATCAAGAAAATGACACACAGAATTCCTCAACCCCTTTGGTGGAAAGACTCACTACCTGTTAGGTTTCCATCAGAAGACGGCTTTCAGTTCTGAGGGGTCATCTAGATCAGCTGTCAGCTTTATAGGACTCTTGCCAGGAAGCCATCCTCCGGTGACAGGAAGCTTGGTTCTGAGCTGAAGCTTCTCTGCAATTTCTAAACTTGAGTAAAAAATTCCAAGTATGTCCACCTTGAATTCGGTTACAGCTTGGCCAAAATTAGTGGGGGGGGGGGGGGGTGTATGTGTTTAATTTGCCCATTTTCTATTTGTATGTTAGTCCCTCAGTTGTGTATGACTCTTTGTGACCCTGTGGACTGTAGCCTTCCAGGCTCCTCTGTCCATGAGATTCTCCAGGCAAGAATACTGGAATGGGTAGCCATTTCCTTCTCCAGTGGATCTTCCTGACCCAGGGATCAAACCCGCGTCTCCTGCATTGCAGGTAGATGCTTTACCGTCTGAGCCACCAGGGAAGCCCTATTTAATAAACTACTCAGAACCTAAGGAGGATGTATAGTCAGCAGGGATTGTCTGGGTCTGGGTCTCCATGAAAAATACACTTTAGTAAAAGGATTTATTTTCTCTCCAAATTAGGAGTAAAGCAAATCCTCTTTTAAATGTCTTTAATAATAAATATTTAGGGGACCACAAATGGCTCCTTTAATGCCACTCTCCCTAACAATTTCATAGCAGGTTAGAGCTGGAGGGACATCCAGGGTCACCCCAGTATATCCAGGCCACTGCCCAAGGTCACACCAATAACATGGACAGCAGTGCCAGGACTAGAGCGCCAGCTCCGAGGACACATTTGGCAACAGCCAGCCTCTGTCCTTCACGTGGGGTCCACCACCCACAGACTGTGCACCTGCAGCAGAACGTTTCTGCGTTTAGTGAGGTAACCAGATGAGTCACTGTGTGTGTGTCATTTAATCGGGCGGAACTGGCTGTGACCGAAGCTGCGAGTGAAGGGCGGGCCAGGCTAGCCGCACGCTCACAGTCTCCCGGCGCTGACCCTGGTCCTGGGAGCATTTTGTGATGGTGCCAGGAGTGGGGGGTTAGAGCTGGGGGCGTTTCCTCTAATAACATCTCACTACACAACAGACTGCTCACAGGCCCGCCCCACCCCCCACAGAGAGCAGCTGTGGCTTCTTTCGCCAGTTCTTTTTTTTTTTTTTAAAGGCAGCTCTCCTTCCTCCCAGTGTGTCCAACTCTTTGCCACCCCCTGGACTGTAGCCTGTCAGGCTCTTCTGTCCATGGATTTTCCAGGCAAGAATACTGGAGTGGGTTGCCATTGCCTCCTCCAGGGGATCTTTCCAGCCCAGGGATCGAACCTGAGTCTCCTGTTTCTCCTGCGGGCGGATTCTTTACTACTGAGCCATCAGGAAGGCCCCAGTGCTCCTTCCCATTTCCACAGCTTTCCAGAACTCTTGCTGCTCTCAGATTCCATGTCCCTACTTTGGAGGCTTAGGGACCTTTCCCCGGTGCCCCACTTTCTAGTTCTTCTGTCACATCTGAGTCGTTCGTCCCCACCTACCCTGTGACTCCCATTTGCTTTCTTGTCCCTTAATAAGCATATGGACTTTAAAACTTGAGATATAATTTGCGTACCATATAGTTCACCCATTTAAAGTATACAGTTAAGTGGTCTGGGGCCTATTGCATTAATTTCTTTTCAGTTGTGGCACTCAGTCTCAGTTCAGTCACTCAGTCGTGTCTGACTCTTTGTGACTCCATGAACCGCAGCACGCCAGGCCTCCCTGTCCATCACCAACTCCCGGAGTCCACCCAAACCCATGTCCATTGAGTCAGTGATGCCAACCAACCATCTCATCCTCTGTCGTCCCCTTCTCCTCCTGCCCTCAATGTTTCCCAGCATCAGGGTCTTTTCAAATGAGTCAGCTCTTCACTTCAGGTGGCCAAAGTATTGGAGTTTCAGCTTCAACATCAGTCCTTCCAATGAACACCCAGGACTGATCTCCTTTAGGATGGACTGGTTGGATCTCCTTGCAGTCCAACCGACTCTCAAGAGTTTTCTCCAACACCACAGTTCACAAGCATCAATTCTTCTGCACTCAGCTTTCTTTATAGTCCAACTCTCACATCCACACATGACTAGTGGAAAAACCATAGCCTTGACTGGACGGACCTTTGTTGATAAAGTAATGTCTCTGCTTTTTAATACGCTGTCTAGGTTGGTCATAACTTTCCTTCCAAGGAGTAAGCGTCTTTTAATTTCATGGCTGCAATCACCATCTGCAGTGATTTTGGAGCCCAAAAAAATAAAGTCTAACACTGTTTCCCCATCTGTTTGCCATGAAGTGATGGGACCAGATGCCATGATCTTAGTTTTCTGAATGTTGAGCTTTAAGCCAGCTTTTTCACTCTCGTCTTTCATTTTCATCAAGAGGCTCTTTAGTTCTTCTTCACTTTCTGCCATAAGGGTGGTGTCATCTGCATATCTGAGGTTATTGATATTTCTCTTGGCAGTCTTGATTCCAGCTTGTGCTTCTTCCAAGCCCAGCATTTCTCATGATGTACTCTACATGTAAGTAAATAAGCAGGGTGACAATATACAGCCTTGATGTACTCCTTTTCCTATTTGGAACCAGTCTGTTGTTCCATGTCCAGTTCTAACTGTTGCTTCCTGACCTGCATACAGGTTTCTCAAGAGGCAGGTCAGGTGGTCTGGTATTCCCATCTCTATATATATGTAATAAAGTTTGCCACTTTAACTATTTTTAAGTGTTCAGTTCAGTGACACTAAATACATTCACAGTGTATGCAGCCATCACCACTATTTCCAAAACTTTTCCATCACCTCAAACAGAAACTTTGTACCATTAAGCAGCAACTCCCCAAACTCCTCTCCCCACCCCCCAGCCCCTGGTAACCAACCTCTAATTTACATTCTGTCTCTGAATTTGCCTATTCTAGGAATCTCGTATAAGTGGAATCACACAATATCTGTCCTTTTGTGTCTGGCTTATTTCACTTAGCATAACATTTTCAAGATTCATCCATATTGTAGTATGTATCAAAACTTTATTCATTTTCATGACTGAATGCTATTCTGTTGATCAGCTGATGGGCACTGAGGTTATTTCCACCTTCTGGCTATGGTGAATACCACAGCAGTGACCGTTAGCATACAAGTGTCTGTTTTGGCTTTCAATTCCGTTTTGTACTTACCTATACCAGAATCACTGGGTCATACAGTAACTGTTTACCTCAAACTGTGTTTGAGGAACAAGCATGTGGGCCTTTTGCATTTCAGCTGTTATAAGTAGAAAGTATAGTTCTTTATCCCCTGCAGGAGGAAATGGCAACCCACTCCAGTATTCTTGACAGGAAAATCCCATGGACAGAGGAGCCTGGTGGGTTATAGTCCACTGGGGTCAGAGAGTCAGACGTAACTGAGCAACTGAGCACACATGCGCATAGTTTTTCTTAATTAAGATATATCCATTTTATCAAAGTTAGAATGAAGAACTGTAAGTATATGCAATCAGTTCATTCCTTGTCTTCTTCTGAGTTCTTAATTATCATCTGCACAGCTCACTTGACAGTTCATCATGGAAGCCTTTATGACATCCTTTTTCTTTAACTGATTATTTTAAAACTTTAAGTGTATAACTTGTCATGTTTTTATACAACCCTTCACTGAGATTTTAATCGTCTCCTAGGGCGGAGACACATATTATATTTCTTTATAGAGAAATTCCCTGTAGCACCTAGCATAGATCTCCAAGGTATCTAACTGATGAGTTTTAACTTCTTTCCTATCAGTCTTCTGGTTTATTCCTAGACTAGAAACTTTTCCAGCAAGTCTGTACCTTCATAGAACTCATTTTGCCTAGAGGTATTTTTTTTCTTGCAAACCCGTTTTCACATGTTAAATGAGGTAACACTAATAATAGAAGCTAGTTTTCATAGAATACTTACTCTGTGTTGTGTACCATTCAAAATACTTCCTGTGTGTTTTCTCATTTGAGTCTCAAAACAAGCCTGTGATGTAGGTACTGTTATTATCTACGCCTTACCGATAAGGAGATTGAATCGCTTGGAGGCTGAACGATCACCCAAGGCCACCAGCACTTGCTGAAGTTAGACATGTGTCTGCCGGGCCTGTGTCCTTACCTACAGACACAGAGAGGGACCATTCCACCCTAATCCGGGGGGGACAGAAGGTACAGCCCCAAGAGGAATTATCCAGCCCAGATGTCAGCAGTGCAGGCTTTGGGAAGCAAGGCATCAGGCCTCCTGTGGACTCACCCCAGCCCCTCAGCCTTTTGTAGACCAGCAGCCCTGGGGCTCCGGTTTCTCATTTCTCCACTGCCCTCAGGTAGGGCAGAGATCAATCTTGGAATCTGGCCTGTCACTGGCTGTGTGACCTTGGGCAAGGCACCTGGGTTGGGAGGTGGCAGTGTTGTGGCTCCATTAGGTGCTCTATAAATACCGGCTCTTAGCCAAGTGGTTGGACACTGACCATCTTACTTGGGCAATTGATATTTCTTAAAAATAGATGATCAATATACAAAAATAGATGTGATCTATTTTTACACCTTTCACAATAAGCAACCAATTCCGTATGTGTCATCCCACCAGCCTCTCACTGAGCTGGGAGGCAGACAGAATTGGTTCCCAAGTGACAAACATAAATATCTCAGGAAAAAAGAAATGTGCTGGCCCACAGCCAGGCAAGGCCTGTTACTCCCCATCAGTGTATGAAGTCTCGGTTCTAGAACGAAGACCAGGGGTTCAGAGCAGCACCATCACAGGAGTCTTTTACCCCCACCCCATCCTCAGCCCAGCAGTGGAGAAGCTGCAGGAGGGTCGGGACTTCTCTGAGATGGGGGACTTGTGGGTCTTAGGTGGCCTGCATGGCAAAGCCATCGCCCCTCCTGTCCCCAGAGCAGAGAGGTAGCTGAGGCTGTGGGGTCCAGCTCTGATTCCTCAGCTGCATGTGGGATTAGTGTGGTCAGCACCTCACTCTCCCATCCCTCTCACTGCATCCCAGCCCCTCTTGGATGCCTTATCCTCTCTTGCCTAAATTGGCAGAGTCTCCCAGGCCCCTGATAAAGCTTATGCTCTTCCTTCTCAGGGGTGTTTTTCTTCCACACCACAGCCTCGGGTTGCCGGGGTCTGGCTGGGTGCTCTGTGTGCTTTTATGTCCCTCCCTGGTGGCTCAGAGGGCGCTGTGTGAAATGGAATAACTCCTGCCTTATCAGTAAACAAGAATGTCACAGCCATCAGCTATTTCAGGCCTCCAAATGTAATGTCAAATAGAGTATTTCCTGCCGTAGTAAACAGGGATGTCACAACCTAGCTATTTTTCCTTAATTGACAATAACCTTTTAATGTTCAGACTACTTGCCCCTTGCTACAAACTTCTCTATAACCTGATTCCTCCCCCTACCTCCTTGGAACAGTTCCCTCAGGATCACTTGAGATGCTGTCTCTCTGACTCCAAGTCCTAGGTTGTTGTACAGTTACTCATTCGTGTCCCACTCTTTGCAACCCCTTGGACTGCAGCCCGCCAGGCTTCCCTGTCCTTCACTATCTCCCAGAGTTTGCTCAAACTCATTTCCATTGAGTCAGTGATACCATCCAACCATCTCATCCTCTGCCATCCCCTTCTCCCGCCTTCAATCTTTCCCAGCATCAGGGTCTTTTCCACTGAGTCAGCTCTTCACATCAGGTGGCCAAAGGATTGGAGCTTCAGCTTCAGTATCAGTCCTTCCAGTGAATATTCAGGGTTGATTTCCTTTAGGATTGACTGGTTTGACCTCCAAGTGGTCCAAAGGACTAGGAATTCCCACCAAACAAAAGATAACTCCATTTCTAGGTTGTGACTATTGCCAGTGCTTCCCCCGCAGGTCTGCTGAGCCCTGCTGCATGGGGGAGAGCCCAGACCTGCCCGGAAGGTTCTCTCACCCCATTTCCAGAAGCTTCTGTGGGCCCCACTCCAGCCCCTTCTCTTGTCCTCACATCATCCCCATCCCCACCCCCGCCGGTGAGACTGGTGACGCCTGGGTTTCCCCATCAGGGTTCTCGAAAGCAGAAGTCACATTCCTCCCCTCTCTCCTGCTCTGCCTGCCCCTGCCCGCAGCAAGTGTGGCTCTGCCCGGCCAGTCAGGTGTCTCACCTCACAGCCTCTCACAGTCCTGGTTTCTCCCTTTGCGTTTCCAGCACTGTCTCCAAGCAGAGAAAAAACGTCATCAGCTGTGTCACGGTCCACGACTCTCCCTACTCCGACTCCTCCAGCAACACCAGCCCCTACTCCGTGCAGCACCGCGCCGGGCACAACGCCACCACCTTCGACACCAAGGGGAGCCTGGAGTCGCACTGCACGGGGAACCCCCGGACCATCATCGTGCCCCCCCTGAAAACCCAGGCCAGCGAGGTGCTGGTGGAGTGTGACAGCCTGGGGCCAGGTAATTCGGGGCGGGGCTGCCAGGAGCATCTCTCTGGAGGCTGGTTTTCTGCTTCCTGCTGCTCGCAATCTTGTTACAGGAGCACTTAATAAGCCCTGGGGTGGGGGGAGTGGGTGGTTAGTAGATCTTCACCAACGATCCTGTTTGAGAAGATTCCTTGTCTGCCCAGGCAGCCAGAGATGACCTCATATCTGTCACAAAATGTCCTCCCTGTGGTGACGGCCACCTCATTTCTAAATATATCTCATGGGTGGATGGATGGATGGATGGGTGGGGAGTCGGCAAAGAGTTTGTCACCTGAGTGGGAACAAGCCTGGTCAGCCTTCAGTATTTTCTACTGAGGGTGGCTTTCTTTGCTCTCGAGGGACCGTCCTCAGGAGCCATATGTTCTGGAATTATTCCATTTGGGCACCCCTTAGGTTTCTCACACTTGGAGGCAGTGCAAACATTCAGGAAAGTGAGAAGGGAGCCTTTATTTTTTTAAGATGGGAGGGGTGAAATCGAGAGAGAAGGTGAGTAAGGGAACCAGTGGGTCCTGGGGCCAGTGCGCCCATTTAGGAAAAGACACATCTGAAAGTTGAGAATCTGGGCATTGACCCCTCAAACCTCTACATGCCTCGCACCCTTAAGTCCTCAGGTCACCTGCATGTAACCCAGTTATAAAGATTGCAGCCTTAAAGGCAGACATCTTGGTGTGAGGGGCTCACCTGCTTAATTAACAGTGAAGGTGTCAAGACTGTGTTGTTGAAAACCTTAAGACCAGCCTTTTACTGAGCAAGAAAAGAAGGTCATATCCCTTTTCATCTGTAATCCAAAATCCAAAAAGCTCTGAAAACCAGATTTTAAGTTCATGACAAACTCAGTTGGTAAAACCTAACCTGAACTAACCAGAGGCTGTTTGTAAGTCCCTTTGTCATATTCCTATTTGTGTCATAGTCATATTTGTGCCACTTAGTGAAATGTCCCAGTATTTTGTAACAGAAATATTCACTTCTTTTTATTATGTGGTTAGTGCCCAAGGCTCCTTTGGGGGTAGCCTAAAATGTTGGATATGTATCAAATTCCCTTCTAAAATCTGCAAGTCTTGATTTCACAAGTGTCTGACCCCTGGGCTTTCCGATCAGAGATTGTCGATCTACAGAAGGAGATGATGAGTGTTGTAAATTGAGGATGCCCGTGTTCCAGGACCTCTCAGAGGAACTCCGTAACAGAAACAGCCCCTTTACAGTTTGGGACAGTGGTCTGTAAGAATCGGCTCAGAACAGACCTTACCCAGGTCCTCTGGGAATTCATAAAGGCAGGGGTAGGGGGTGAGTAACCGATGCTGAAATTCCCTTGGCCTTTTAAACACAGTAGAGGATTCATGAGAGAGTGGCCACATCATCGCAGGTTAGGCTTCTTCCAGCTCAGAGCTTTGTCGGTCTTGGTGCTGGCAAAATTGGGAGTTACTGAAACTTTAAGATGAGGTGGTCCAACCCCTAGTTGAGACAAAGCTGGCCTTTGGTTTCCTCACCAAAGGAAATCAAAGGCCAGCTTTGCCCCGCCTGACGGAGCAGTTTTCTGTCAGGACCCAGAACAACAACGAGGTGGACGGCGGTGGCTTTGTGGAGCCCGCAAGTCACCCCTTTCACACTCCGATGCCCGTTTCCACCATCAGCCATCGCGCTGTGGGCCACCCATGGCGGTTTTGAGGACTCACCCCACTACATTTCCACAAAGACTGTTAGAGCTGAAGGGATGAGAATCTCTCAGGGATACTTTGGACCAAAAAAAAAAAAAGAAGTTATTCTCAGAAAGGCTGCTGTTTCTAAAGCGCCTCATGCTGCCGTCTCTGGGGAAGCCCGTGGTGTGATTTCCTGATGTAAAGAGAGATGTATGTTCCCCTGTGAGGACCTGCCTTCCTAGTGACAGCAGTAGGCAGGAAGGAGCTTCATTCTGGTCCCTGTCGACCCACTAGCCTGTGGTGTCTCTCAACACTGACACCCGCCATTAGCGGCACAACCCTCCTAGCTCAGCTCAGAAGAATCAGGAGAGCAGCCTCCCTCGGCCTCCTTGGGGTCCATTCAGCCCCTTTATGGCCAAAGTGTGAACCGGCCACCTTTGCGGGGATCCCAGGGTTCCCTGAGCCCTCTCAGGTCAAGACAGAGGCTGTGCAGTCCATTTTCCTTCTTTCTTTTTTTGGTTCATTTTCTCTCAGTGCTCATCCCCTCTGTGGGTCCCAGTTCAGAAAGGATCCCTGAGAATGTCTCACGTAGCCTCCTCAGATCTTCTGGGGTAGTTGAGGTTCTTCTGGAAGGCAACAGAACGAACTCTGCACTGTCATAAGGAAAATGCAGGACTGAGGGAAAGGTCAACCACTAAGTCCCGGATGGGACAGAACTCCTTGATCTGAGCCACTGGAGGCCCAACGCCTGCTTTCTGGGCACTGCCTCACCCTGACCCAGTGACCCCCAGGCTCCCACTTTCCCTGGCCCAGGAGACAGGACTTGATGGTCCCAAGTTGGGGCAGACATCTGTTCCTTGAGCATCAGCCTTAGCCACGGAACAGGGCTCAATAATAAAGACATCAACCATAACTAACACCATTAAGAGCTTAACACATGCCAGATACTAAGCATTCTACGTCCTTTAACTCAGGTAATCCTCACAACGACCCTAATGTAGTTTCCATTACTTTCGCAGTTTTCCGCATAGAAAAATAGATGCACAGAGAGGTTAACTACACCACGGCCATGCGGCTGGCCCTCCAGGGCTCACCTGGGATCTGAAGCACTCTGCCACCCGCCTTGCATAGACAGGGCCACCGGGGGCCACCCGTGAACCCAGGCCTGTTCCCAAGCAGCAGATCTTTGAGAGCAGCTAGGAAAGATGGAGGGCAAGAGGAGAAGGGGACAACAGAGAATGAGATGGTTGGATGGCATCTCTGACTCAACGGACATGAGTTTGAGCAAACTCCAGGAGATGGTGAAGGACAGGGAAGCCTGGCGTGCTGCAGCCCACGGGGTTGCAAAGAGTTGGACACGACTTAGGGACTGAACAAGACTCGGGTAGAGAGCTCTGTACATCCTTCCAGCTCCAAAATATGCCCCAAGAACTTGACCTTCAGCACTTGCCTTCTCCACTCCAAGGTCACTTCATTTCTCTCTGCAGGAGGAAATTCCTATTTTAGTCTCTTGGTCCCTTTCAAGACCCCCTTCCCTGATTCTGGAGTCCCCTGCTCGGGCGACTTGACAAGCTCTGACCCAGCCCCCCACCCCTGTTCCTGCGATGATGGTGGCCTGGCTCTGTCACATCCATTTCATCTGAAGTTCTCTAACCTCTTCACTTGCAGGCCCAAGCTATGGGTCCCTTGCACTTAAGAGTTTCTCTCTCAAGTATAATTACCACAAAGTGCCCAGAGCGTTGACACAGAAGCAGAGAGGTGCCGTCCACAACTGGGCCCAGGCAGCCTGCACATCTGGTGATCAGGGCAGGGAGGAGCTGAACACCAGCACAGTAGCCCCATGGCTGAGTGATAGAGACTGAAGTTGTCCTGATAGCCAACATCTACAGCTTGCCGTCCTTCACCCTCCAACCCCACCCCCAGGTTTTGGGGGGCCTTTGAGAGTCTAACCAAGTTTGGCCTGAGCACAGACCCTGATTTCACGACACAGGTCAGCTGTGTCCACCAGGGCCAGGCTGGCTCCTGCTCTCCTGGAAGCTTGTGAATAATATAAATTCCTGGGCATCTTGCGCTTCAGTGGGTAGGATGGGAGGGCCACTGGGCACCAATGCACAGCTGAATTTGGGGTCTCTACTAGGACCCGCCCCTTCCCAGAGAGGCAGCTGTCCTTTTCCTGGGGCGGGGTGAGGGTGGCTGTTGCCTCCGGGGAAGAGGCGCCTCTCACCCTGTGTGCTCCCCAGTCTCCTGCTCCCAGGTTCCCGATTTGCCTTCCCTCTCCAGCTTTGTCTCCATCAACAGTTAATCAGCATTTTCTCTTGCCGGCCCCAGGCTCAGGCATCTCCTTATCATGACTTTGATCTCATCATCCTGGGATTTGTAATAGAATTGATTCAACCTAGTTATGTCAGGTGTGCTTCATTAATTGTTAGCATCCCTACCCCCTAGAACAGCCAGAGGGTGCGGAGTATGCTCATTCACTCAGTTGTATCTGATTCTTTGCGACCCTATGGACTGCAGCAAGCCCAGGCTTCTCTGTCCATGGGACTCTCCAGGCCGTGCCCTCCTCCAGGGAATCTTCCAGATCCAGACCCGCATCTTTTGTGTCTCCTGCATTCACGTGCGGATTCTTTACCACTCGCGCCACCTGGGAATGACCAGCTGTGCTCTTTTTACACTCACAGTCCTGGGGTGCCCGATTGAGACCATATCAGGCTTTTGTGTTTCCCAAAGATGCTCATCCCCAATAAATCTTCCGAATTCTCACAACTGACAGCACAAGAAATAGCCCTGCCTTCTGAGGTCCTGGGTTCGTCTAGCTGCTTCTCCTTTTACTGGGGTCTTCTCTTTAAGTCCCTACTCTGGGAGGCTCCCTCAAACGTGGATGGTTTTAGAGTCGGGGAGTCTGCAGAGGACACTGCAGATTTTGGCAAGTGTCTGGACTCCCTGTGCTAAAGGCCTCTTGGCATGCACTGTGGATCACTTCCTCTTTATCTAGACAAAGCTTCAGGACAGGAATACCTGATGTCAGGAGAGGCGCTGAGAGGTAGGTGAGCCGTCACACTCAATTCTGTATGTCCCGTGCCCGTGCGTGCATTCCTCTGACTTTGCTCCCTGAAGACACAAGTCCCACACTGCTGAGAATTGCTGTTCACAGGTCACTCGGCACCAACAATGACTGAAACGGTTTCTTTAATATAAACTGCCTCCCTCTCTTCATTTTATTCTGGTTGTTCCCCCCACCCCTGGATATATTGTTGTTGTTCAGTTGCTAAGTCACGTCCAACGCTTCATGACCCCAAGGACTGCAGCACTGCAGGCTTCCTTGTCTTTCACTATCTCCTGGAGTTCACTCAAACTCATGCCCATTGAGTCAGCGATGCCATCCAACCATCTCATCCTCTGTTGCCCCCTTCTCCTTTTGCCCTCAATCCTTCCCGCATCAGGGTCTTTTCCAGTGAAAAGACTTTGGTCACATAAGGTGACCAAAGTATTGGAGCTTCAGCATCAGTCCTTCCAATGAATATTTAGGGTTGATTTCCTTTAAGATTGACTGGCTTGGTCTCCTTGCTGTGTGAGAGACCACAGTCCTTTTTTTGAGACTCAGTTTTCTGTACCCTGCTACATCTGTCACTGTGTCTCTGCATCTTAGCAGGTGGCCCCCCACTGCACCCCTGGCTGGAACACAAGGAATCTCAGAGGGCTCTCCTTCTGCCTCTTAAGACGATCCTTAGGGTTTTCAGTGTCACCAGATAGTAATTCTAAAGTCCTTCAGGGTTTGCTCCCAACCAGTGGAACAAGCTGCAGCCCAGGTGTCAGTCCAGAGTCAACATCATCACTGGGTGATGGGGGATCGTCCAATCTCGGGACTGTGTCCTCGAAAGACTACTATTGTCCCCCTAGGGCAGGGTCTTCTGAGCAGCCAAGGACCTGTGACTGACCTGTGCCCTTTTCCTCCTCACAACATAGTCAACACCAGTCACCACTCGTCCTCCTTCAAGTCCAAGTCCTCCAGCAACGTGACCTCCACCAGCGGTCACTCTTCAGGGAGCTCGTCTGGAGCGATTGCCTACCGGCAGCAGCGGCCAGGACCACACTTCCAGCAGCAGCAGCCTCTCAATCTCAGCCAGGTAAGCGTGCATGCCCCCCCTCCCGCCTCCCCCCTTCTCCCACCAGCTCACCAGGTGCCCTGGGGTAGCAGGAAGTGCCCCGGTGAGCTCTGGTGTTCTCCTTCTGTTGGGGGTCACCTTGGGGAAGGTGGATCCTCAATTCACGGAGAGCCGGTCCAACACGAAATGACTTGTCTAATGTTCAGAAGCACTTAGTGACGCAGTGCCCGCTTAAAAATAGTCCGGCCCACATGTTGCCCTTTCAGCCCAGCAAAGGGTAAAACACTGTGTCCCAGCCCACCAGAACCCCAGAGACAGACCTGCAGTCCAACCAGGCCAGGCCTCCTGAGACATTACAGTGAAGGAGGCCTCACACAGGGACCCCAAACCCAGGAAAAGAGCCGGTGGACTTGGGAGACAGTGGGTGATGCTCAGGGGAGTATCAACCAGGCAGTGTCTCCACGGGCAGCACTCGGCCTGTGTGTCTAGGATCACTCTGGTCTGAATCGCAAAGTGGACTCCAGCCCTGCTTCCTTAGCAGCTGGGAGGTAAGATAAGGCCACGTGTGTGTTGTGACTCAGCGTCTCCGGCTGAGAGAGGGTGGCTTCATTTGTATGTGACTTCAGAAAACGGCGACGTTACTGAGAGCCTGCTGTTTGGGGAGCAGGACTTCACGGTGAAGCAGAAAAGTGGTCCGCACTCAGAGACGGGCCCGTGTGACACTTCACAGCTGCAGGATGTCCTCAGGAGACACGCTGTCTCCTGTTGCCTCTGCAGCTGGCTCTGTCGGTGTGTCAGCCGGCCCAGGAAACAGCGGGGCACCGCCTTGCTTCTCGGACAGGTTGACTGATATTTTTCCCAGCACGATGTGAAGGAGGCGTCTTCTGTGATCCCTGCCACGTTGGCCTCCCCACCCTCCTCCTGACTCTCCTCCCCACTCTCTCTGCCTCCTCCTCCCTCTCTGCCCACTCCCCCATGCTCTTTTGCGCATGCGTATGTCCAGTCCCCTAGTTCCCCGCCCCCCCCTGCCCCCAACGTGGCCCTCCTGGTCCTTCTCCTCCTCCAGGCTCAGCAGCACATCGCCGCAGACCGCACCGGGAGCCACAGACGTCAGCAGGCCTACATCACTCCCACGATGGCCCAGGCTCCATACTCCTTCCCGCACAACAGCCCCAGCCACGGCACTGTGCACCCCCACCTGGCCGCCGCCGCCGCCGCCGCCCACCTCCCCACCCAGCCCCACCTCTACACCTACACAGCGCCCGCGGCACTGGGCTCCACGGGCACCGTGGCCCACCTGGTGGCTTCCCAAGGCTCGGCGCGTCACACCGTGCAGCACACTGCCTACCCGGCCAGCATCGTCCACCAGGTCCCCGTGAGCATGGGCCCCCGGGTCCTGCCCTCGCCCACCATCCACCCGAGTCAGTATCCAGCCCAGTTTGCCCACCAGACCTACATCAGCGCGTCTCCAGCCTCCACAGTCTACACTGGATACCCACTGAGCCCGGCCAAGGTCAACCAGTACCCTTACATATAAACACTGGAAGGGGAGGGGATGGGAGGGAGGATGGCCAGAGGGAAAGGAGGGACGGAGGGGGGAGCTGGGGCTTTTGTACTGAAGATGCCGCACAGAAACAATGCAAACGGGCAGGGGTGGGGGGCAGGGGGCAGGGACGGGACACAGATGAAACTTGAACTAGGAAGTAGGAGGACTGAGAGCGGAGCAGAGAACATTTTGAAAAGGAAGGGATTTAAGGAGGGAGGAAAATCTATGCTTTTTATTTTAAAAAAGAAAAAGGAAAAAAAAATAAAAATAAAACGTCAGTAACAAAACAAAAAAACCACAGCTCACGAACCCGTTCTGCACCAAACTGGAAAGAAGGAGAAGAAGAAGAGCCACGGAAGATTCCAGAAGTAGGGGGAGGGGGCCTCCGTTTTTGAAGAACTTTATGAACTTTTCAAAGATTATTTTCATACGGCAGCAAGTGACGTTTAAGAATTTGCTGTCAGGGACACCTGATATGGAAATCCAATAGATTTTTAATGATTGAACGTAAGGATTAGGGATTTTTCAGAACTCTAAAGGGTCAGCAGCCCTCTAGAAAGCTCAGGCTGTGGCCTGAGGAGGCTGGTGTCTGGGGGTTGGGCCGGGCTTGGCGGAGCCTGGTTCTGGCTCACTTGCTGGGACCGATGGGGAGGGTGGGTGCACGGCTGGGCTGAAGGAGGACCCTGAGAGAGGGTGTGTTTTCTCTTTCTGAGCACTCTGGATAAATCTCTAAGCAATGATATTCCTCAAATGTCATTAATGATGTATGTTGCAAACTCTCACTTTTTTTGGGGGGGGGTCTTTTCTGAAGACATCTTTTCTCTTTGAGTGCATCCCGCGTCGCGTAGCGTAGGGCTCGCGGCGTGGCCGGCACCCTGGTAAATGTAGCAGTGTGCACCTGTCTGTGCTGCTTTGTGTTCACCCCATTGATACCAATAGACTATTCCTCACTGTAATTGCACAAGAAAGGCGATCTCACGCAGGCACGTCCCCCGCGCAGTGGTCCAGGTGCGCCCTCCTGTCCCCGGCACCGCCTCCGGCTCTCGCAGACTTGGTTTTTACATCCTTCCCTCCTAGTGCCTTAGCGACCGGGGACTCGGTTGAGGGTTTACTTCCATGGTACTCCAAGAATCCGGCTGAGGCGAGTCTAAACCTCTCAGCCCTTCTTCTGTGCTGTTGCAACATTTTACTCTGGTCTTTTCCTTTTTTTTTTTTTTCCCTAAATTTTTGTTTTATTTTAATAATCTGTTGTTTTTCCTGGGCTGTTTGCTAGCAGAGGGGTGTCAGGGAACTGGCAGGGGCTAGGAGAGCCGGTGGGTCTGCAGAGGGCTGCGGAGGTGGATGGTGGTAGGTGAGGCAGACGCTGAAGATGGCTTGGCGTGGCTTTTTCCTGGTGGACAAAGCAACAGAGACTGACTCCCCACCCTGCACCCTCACCCAGTTCTGCCCCCAGCGGGCTAGCTCGGCCATCTGTGGGACCACAGGTCCCATCTCAGTTTCAGGAATGTTGGCCTTGCACCTCACTCAAGGAGCAAAGGAGAGGAGCAGCCTGCAGCCTCCAGGCCAGACACTGGCTTCGGGTCAGTTGCCCGCCCACCCTCCGCAGGGCAGAGAGCAGGCTGGTGGCCCGCCCTGTGTTCTCAGACCCGCTCCACACTCCACTCCGCCAGCCCTGCCCATCTGGCCTCTGCTTCCACCCTCCCACCCCACCAGGCTGCTGTGTTTTGCTCTCAACCGTTTTCCCAGATCCCTTTCTCTGTAGACAGCAGGCAACCGTCATTTGCTGCTAAATCTTTCCTTGCATTACCCAGGCCTACCCCAGGCATGCCTTCGTTTCTGGTCTTTGAGGGTTCTGGTGGGCAGAAGGCTGGAGAGACATTCACGAGGGTGAGCCGGTGATCGTGGACCACCCTTGGGAAAACACACCCAAGGGCGGTCAAGTAGGAAGTTTGCCATTTGCCCTCTGTGCACCCTTGATACGTTCTGGTAATTTCCTCAGGCTTTGAACACTGGTGGGGATGGGGGTGGAGAGGTCTCTCTATCCATAGCAAATTACTCTTACATACGAAAACGTTGGGAGGTGCTGTCTGGTCCCAGACGGGATTTTTAACTGTGGTCCTCATTGTTTAATGCTTGATGCGGAGCCCCTGACCCCAAAGCCAAGTTGCCAAGGTGCAGAGGGATCGCTCCCCGTTTCGGACAGCAGTCCGCACCCATTGTCCCTCACTTTCCTTTCCCATCCTGCAGTCTCCCTTAACGATCTACTGTGAAAGGTGTTTTTAATCTTGATATCCGACCTAATTCAGTAACGAAGCCCAGCCCTTACCTTAGCTCTTAGCTGTGAAATGTGAAATAACTCTGGAAAATATCCCCTCTCCACGCATCAATTCTACTTATCCTACAAAGAAATCGGTCCCCAGGTTGGAACCAGCTTAGTCCCAGCCTCAGCCCGGAAGGAAGGAAGGACCCCGTGTCCACCGGGGAGCCGCGTGCGGCAGGACACGATGGTGTGTGTCCTCCTGGCGCCACAATCAATGCGTCTTTATCCGGATGTGGGGAAGTGCCGCCATTCTGAGACAACAGAAAAGTGGCCCATGGGGGTTGGAGCGGGGAATGTCTCCGGAGGACACGTGAGCCCAAGCACTCACGGAGCCACGCCAGCCTGCAGACGGATCTCTGTTCTGGACTCGCGGCATCCAGAGGGCAGCAGTGCCCCATCCGAACCTCCCCGTGCCCAGTCGCACAAGTCATGGCTGCAAACGAGCCAGTGTTTTTGCCTTATTGGGTAGCATACTGGACCCCTGGTACTGTTCACTTCCAGCGCTTTCTAGATCTGTAAAGACAACGTAGATCAGGAAAAGACAACGTAGCCTTCCACTTTAATGAAAATTATTTTGTCTACTTAAGTTGGAAGTTACTCTTTCACCTGACATTTTCTTTCCTTTCCTTCCTGATCAGGAAATGAAAGTTTCATGCTGCTCATAAAGATAATATTATTGTACTAATTATTTTGGTTATTAACCTTTGTAATTATTATCCTAATCATCATTTTGATATTTTAGTTGGGGTTTTAACGTGCACATTTATTCCAAGTATCTTTGTGTTTTCTCTTTAATATTTAAATTTATTTTATTATATCTGTGAGTATCTGAGTAGACAGGAGGGACATCCAGATGTCCAGTTTTGTCAGACCAAAAAGAAAAGAAGGAAGGATTCAGGAATCAGGAAAAAGCTGTCAAGAATGATCCACCAGAGAACAAAAGTCTGAAGAAGAATCAAAGCCTTTATCTCTCTGTAAGCCAACTTGGGCTCTGGACAGCATGGTCCATGGTCACCATCAAGACTGGGTTTTTCTAGATTCTAGACTCAGTGGCCTGGGAGGAGATCTGAGGAGGCATCTCGGAGGCTGAGCCCTCAGTATGGTCCTCTCTGACCTTCCCTGCATTTAGCATCTGCTAAATAGACCCTGGGCCTGCCTTGCATCTGATACTGACCTGTCAAGCAAAAAAAAAAAAAAGCCCCTCTGCCCAGAGCTCACCCAGCCCCCTCCGTAAAAGTCCCCCATTTTCCCATCAGCCCACCAGAAGTGTGGCTTATACCCTTCAGTGTATAGATAATGTTGCCTCCTAGAAGCCACTGAAGGTAATGAGCTGGTGGAAGGTGCTTAAGCAGGTGGTACCTTCCCCTGGGAGGTGGCATCCTCCCTGCCCCTTACAAACCACACTGCCTGCTTCTTCAGTCCCTGCCCCCACCCAGTACATTTCAGCACACAATTCTAGGGACAAACTGTGAGCCAAAAAAATAATAAATAGGGAGAGTAGGAGGCCAGAGGAGCACTGACCGTGTCCGGCAGGTCCTCGGACAGTGCAGGCTGCTGCCCCTCTGAACTCGTTGGCCAGTGGAGGGGCATAGTGGGGCCTCACAGCCATGCCTGCTGGGCTCCGACTGTGCCCTTCAGGCCACTGTGCTGGGTGCCATGGGCTTTTTAAATCAGCTTGAGGTGCCCACATGCCGCCCACCGAACCCAGAAACTACCAGGCCCCAGGTGGGTGAAGGAAGGCCTGGAATGACAGGCTTCACTGAAGCTATGAAAGGAGATGCCAGGCCATGCCCAGCCCCCCACCACTCAGCGAACATGAGTATCCTCCCTGCATCCCCACTTGCCTTTTTCTTCCAACCCAAGCACAAAGCTGTGGGTCTGAAGCCCTCGGAGAAGACCCTAGTGGGAGAGGCGAGCCCCTCCGTGGGTTCCTTAGCAGCTGCTTGAGCTCCCACCCCACCCTCCAGCCCTGAGTTGCCCTGGCAGATAGTCTGAATAAAGGCTGCCCATCCCCAGGACCCAGCTCTCAAGTGGAGAGATGCCAACCTAGTCTTCATGTAGACCACAAATAACCTAGAACATCATCTGCTCTAGAATTGGCTCCATCCTTCTTTACTGAAGCAATGTGGTTACGGCTCAGAGGGGCAGACTAAAAAAGACAGGTCAAGGGGGAACCTCGTAACTGGAGCCCTGGGAACCACAGGTTGATTTGCTTCTGCTCGGTGGGGTCTTGCGGACCCCTCTGGGTGTTTGCACCGCTATCTCTGTGCTTAGTGCCTCCTTTCATGATGTTTTGGCTGTTTCCAAGGGAAGGGTGAGCAGGCTGATGGGTGGGAGAGTCTGAGGCTTGGTGCCAATTAATACTGTGAAGTGGAGCGTGTGGTTGGTCAAATTCAGAGGGAAAGGAAGGGTTGGTTGTCTCCTGGACTGACTTTGCATTCTGGCCTTACTGGTGGTGAGTGGCTGGCGGGCTGCAGGAGCCGGAAGACTCAACTCGCCCAGACACCAGATTGTGGGATGTAAGGAAGGCAAGGAAAAATCAGCCCAGCTGCTAACAGGCGGATTTCCCTCAACCAGATCTCTGGAATTGCAGACACTCATTTTCGAACAAGCTCGTGGTGGAGGATTTGGGTTGTGTGAGTGTGTGTGAGTGAGTGAAGCAGACTTTCTTGGAAACTGGAGGAAGGAGATGAGGAGGCTTAAAGAACTATTGCTGATGGGCTGTGGTTGATGAAACGTGGTGGGTTGACGAGCTGGCCCCAGCTTTCATCCTGGGTTCTCTGGTGCTGGGGGTGGGGTGGGATGTGGGGCTCTCGATGGCCCGTTAAGTAGCTGTGGGGACAAAGAAGAGAAAAACGAGGTGCCCTCCAGCAGCAGAGAGGCCAGGGCTCCTTCCACGGGTTGCAGACCTCGCCCGGCGCTGCTCAACACCAGCCCAAGCGATTCTGCCACGAAATATTCCAGCCCCAGGGACCCCACTTGCTTCTCTCCCCTTCTCTGTTTTCTTTCTGGTGTGTCTTAGAGATTTCAGATGGGGAAGCCTCAAGAGTTGAGCAAGCCAGAGCTGTCCGAACCAAATTGGAAAGGAAGGTGAAAGTGTTCCTTTCTTTAGCCAAAGACCCTCTCCTCAAAGACACCCCCAGATGTAGACAGAATGGCGTTCCTCTCTCCTTCCTTTCCCAGCAATAATGATTCTGTCAGTGATGCGATCCCGTTTATGTCCTTCTCTTGCCTGACTTGTTTCGGGTTTTTTTGGTTTTGCCTTTATTTTAAAACTGTGCTCATCTTGTAAGTGGAGTGGAGGTTTGTAACCCCCAAATGCTGCTGCTGTCGGGAAACTGGAGGTACCACATGGATCTGTGGGTGGAACTCACCTCGAGTTACCTCGGGTATCGGCTGGAGCAGACAGGCCAGGAGGTGCGGCTCTGTCCAGATCAGACGCCAGGGCCGGGCTCAGGGGGTCAGTATTTTTCCCCTTCGATGCCTTAGGACTCTCACTTCTGAGTTCCACAGACGGGACTCAGTGGAGAGTTGCAGATGGCGAACTGATATTTAAAGGCAGTAGAAACCCCTTGAAGGCTTTTGGCACCCTCACTCACTTGAGCGACCCAACCTAGGAGAGGTTTTTCCCATCCTTCTGGCAGCTCCCAGAAGTCCAAGAGAGCCAGCTCTGAGCCAGTTCTTCATTTGAGACTCAGTGAGAAACTGCAGAGAAGTGACCCTTCTGCGGGGCATGCTTGCTCAGGGTACCTCTGCCAGAAGGGAGCTTCCTGATGCCCCAGCTAGAGTCCCAGGAGCCTCTCTGGGGCCCCTAATTGCACTCTCATTGCATTAGAATTTCACGTTGACTGTCTCTTTGTTAAAACTTCCCATGTCCCTCGAGTAGGAGCCAACATTTGTTGAATGCTTTCAATACACCAGGCTCATCCCAAGCCCTTAGTGAGCCCGGCCTCCTGGTACCCTCAGGCCCAACCCCATTCACAACACCCCCCTCCTCCATTTACAGAGGAGGAAGTTGACGAGACAGTCGACTCTCTGAGAAAGTAGGCTGTGTTAAGGAAAGGAAATACAAGGATTTGGGGGTGGCCCCAAATCCCCAAGCTTCTAGTGAAATTTTGTGTGCTTGAGACCTTTACTAACTGAATTTGTTTCACTTGTTAAATAATCATCAGTGAGTGGCCTCGTGTTTCTGGTGAAGCATCTAATGATGCTCCCATTGACTGGGTGCCAGACACTGTGCTGGAAGTCGCTCCCGTTGATCCCGTTTCATTTCATCTTCATAAGAGCCCTATGACATCGGCAGTACTCGTCCCTTTACAGATGAGGCAGACGGCTTGGTGAACTGGTAACCAGCCCAGGGTCACACAAGCCAGTAAGGGAGGGCCGGCCGTGACCTGGGTCTGCCCAGCTCACTGACGCCAGCCCCAGCTGTCTCCTGGGTGTTTGTGCGAAGTAAGGCCTCAAAAGGAGCGTTGCCCCGCACCACCCCTGCCCTGCGTGCGGAGCTCAGCAGCAGGTCTGTGTGTAGAGGGAGTCCTGAATCTGATCCAGGCAGCAAGGGCAGAATTAGTTTGACTTTTAGAGAAAATCTTAGGGGAGTTTCTTTTGGTTAATCATGGTAGAGTTCATTTTCGATTCCTTTTCAGTGTACCAACTAGCTTTAGTAGTGTTGCTGCTACAACAAACTCTTATAAGAGTGAAGAAAAAAGAAAAGTGTTCTTTTCTTCTTTTAAAAAAATATTTTTTTCTTGCTTATAGTTAATTCTAGAAAGGCAATACTAAAAGTATATATTTTTTTCAAAATACTATTTTTTACTGCACTGATAAATATCATAACGACTCTGGTCTCTGTAATCGATCCACTCTTCAGCTCTGGGTAGAACCAAAGGCAGGATTCACACCAAATTTGTAAATGTCATGTGTGAGTCTGGTGTCCAGGAACTGTTTTTTCTTTGTGTTTAAAAAATTTAAAAAAAAAAAAGGAAAAAAGAGAGAGAGAAGATCAAGATGACGTTTAGGAAGAGGAAAATAATTAAGTTTTCTTTCAAGAAATGGGAAGAATTTCCCCTTCTCAAAGAAATGGGAAGCAACAGTTGTGCAAACTGAAGAAAAATTAGCCAGCTTTCAGGATACAAGGAAAGAGAGCCTCTGGCTGAGGTGGGAGATAACAGTAACATAGAAGCATGTTTCCTTTGGTTGAAAGGTGGCAAGAATTTAGAAATGCTTTAGGACTAGATTTTTAATTTTGTGGAAAACCATTACCATTTGTTACAAAATATCTCTGCAGTTGTTTAGAATGGGGTTTTCAGTTTCTTTTTTTTTTCCTTTGAAAACTTCCTTATTGACTGGCTCCAGGCATGTTTGCCTAAATTCTTAGGTAGTTTATACAAGTTCTAGAGTCTTCTAGAGCTTTAATTCCATTGGAAGCAAACCCAGCTAATCAGAATTTAAGATCCTGGTTGGTTTGAATAGGTATTCTGAAATTCTGACAGAACACCTGAAGACTTTTTTTTTTTTTAAGAAGGTTTTAGATACATAATCTTACACAAACTGTGACCTGATGGCAATAATTACCTCAAATGTGGGCATTCATCCTGGTTTTAGCCTTTTTTGAAATCATGTAGCCAGCTTGCTCTTGGAATTTAAAAGACTATGAACTCTGTGTGGGCTGAAAATAACGATTACTGCACACCCTGGTCATTGTTGCTTAAGTGAACTCTGAAAATAGGTAATCTTTACAACAGAAATTAAACCAAGGGAGAGAATATTCTTTGTGTTTTGTAATCAAATGTGATTTTCAAATGCACATGTTTAAGTATATATGTTTTTAGCTACTGTAAAATGCTGTTAGCCTTCTAAGATATCGAGAGAGTCACGTTTTAAATGCATAAACAATTGACTGCGGATAACTAAACATATTTCTGGCCATGTTTTATAGTTTAAGTATTTTATAGTTTACATTTAAACTGGTACTTTTTAAAGAAAATTTCTGTTTATAACTGACATCTTCAGACCCCAGCAATTGCCTCTTCAGTTGGAGGCCACATTCACCCAAGGCAGGTGTGTTCTGCCCCTACTGTAGCCCACCGTGAGTGTTTCCATCTGTATTGCTGGTTTCCATGGGAACTCGAGAGAATGCGAAGGGATTTCCAGGTTGAGCAGGAAGGGGTGAGTCCACAGCCTGGGCCAGGTGCAGAGATCTGCCACGTGGTATGCACACTGGTGGTCAAGGCCTTCTCTTTGACATCTTGAAAGAGGCAGAGAGAATAGGCATCTGGTTCATTGATTTTGTCTTGATTTGAATGTTTAATTTATTAATCAACCCACTGACTTCCAGGCACCAGGCAGTAGAAGACACTGGGATTCAGGTGGCCCCGAAGGTAAACAGCTGCTATTTCTGGGGCCCCAGCAATACTCGGATTGGTGTTTTGCAGGGGAGAGTCATACACCCCCGTGCCTATATTTGCTGGTTGGGTTTCCCAGATACCTGCTGTCATTTATTCCTTTTGTCCTTTAAAACAAAGTAAGTGTAAAAGGATATGTTTACTTTTTACTCTTTGTCAAACTTCTATTTGAAGCCTAGGTCATTAGGAGGTAGGATCTAGATTTTTTTTTGTTTTAACAGCTCAGAGTTTTATTCAGTAAACAGAGGGTAGGTAGTGCATCCTCCAGGCGTGAGGGCGGGCCAACCCCAAAGGAGAGGCCTAGACTTTTTTTTTTCTAGAGATCGTTAAGTGCTGCTGAGCAGGAGGAAGGGACTGGAGACTGAGGGGCAGCTAGCGGGGCAGATGATGAGATCTATCCAAGGAGAGGTCACAACTGAGAGGGCCCGTCACCATGCAGAAGTAGCCTGGAGGGCACCAGTTGCCCTAAGTGTTTTGTTTCATTTCTTTTGTGCCGCAACCTTAGCACAGAGGACCTGCTGTGATCTGAAGGGCATTCCTTTAGCAAATAACACCTTAAAAACTGCAAAACACCTGGGACCGGGGAACTGGTGGTTGTTCTTAATGCACTTGCTTTTTCCCTGTGAACTCTGTTGATAGCACATTCTTATCACAGTATTTGGTTGGAAATGTCACTGTAAAATTTTTTTTGTCTTGTTCCTCCTAATTCAACTATCACTTTCCTCTGTTTGGTTTTCTCCCTGTGATTTAAATAACCAAATATATTTTATGTCATTGTCTTTGGGGCCTAATTATATTTTTAAAAAACAGAGGAATAGAAATTGGCTTTTTTTTTTTTTTAAGTAAATATGCTGTATCTGAAAAAAGGGCTCTGCCTTCTCTCTCGTTTCCTTTCAGCCAGCCTCCACACCAACCTCCCAGCACCCTTGCCCCCTCCTTGTGTTGGGTCACTGCTCCCCCGACCACCCCCACACGTGGCCACCTTGGCCTCCGCCCTGCTGTCCCCACAGCCCCATCCATGCTCAGGCACCCAGGACTCCCAGGAAGCTCTCAAGAGCCAGGAAGAAGGACCCACTTAGCCTTGCCAGTGGTGGTCTTGCCTCCCTGTTAGATATTCGCCTGCTTGGTTGAAGGGGCAATGGATTTATTTTTATTATTATTATTATTATTTTAATAGTTTGGCTCAGGTTATAAGGAAGAACTTGGGAAATGGAAAGTGACTTGACCATGCCCATCCTTCGTAGCTTTCTGTGACTTCTGAATGGAACCTAAAGCGTGCCCCACCCCAGTTCCCTCTCCTCCCTTCCGGCAGATACTCCTGTAGACCGCCTCCACGGCGCGTGGTTTCTCCCTGCCGTCTCACCCTTCCCGTCACTGTCCACCCTTTCACCGTTACGTCACTGCTCCTTTAAAGCTTTCTTCCATGGCTTTTCCAGGGCACAATCATTTCTGGCCCCCAAAGCACCTCCTCATCCTCTTTGTGTGCGTTTCTTTAACCAAATGAAGTAGACCCAGAAGTCATACTTTGGGGCGGTAGGGTTTCTAGTCTAGGAGAATCACTGTATAGATAATAGATGTTGATATATATGTGTGTGTATATATATATCAAACCAAATTTCGGATAGGAAAAGTATAGCTTTATGGATGAGGAAGGAGAGGAGCTTTTGGAAGCTGGTTGGTATATCAGAGGAGCTGGGGATGACCCAGGCTGCACCATCACACGTGGACTGGAAAAGCAGGACGCGGGGGGACCCGGGCACCACCTCGGGCTGCAGTGGAGGCAGGTGGCCCCGAAGGGTACCGCTGCTCTCTCTGGGTCCCCAGTGACAGGGCAGAGATGAGTGTTGGGGGGCGGGGGGCGGGTACAACACATCGGAATGACTGGAATTTTCCATCCCGTTTTGCTTTGACCACATATATTGAGCTGCAGCCTCTGATACTATATCCCGTTTCCAAAAATGGTATCCATTAGGATGGAAAGAGAAGGCATCTGTAGAAATGTTTACCTTTCAACTGCCCACACATCAGGACACTCTGAATAGAAAGACTCACTCCCCAAAAAGAGAGCAGGGAAGAAGAGATACAGTGAGGCTCGGTCACCGGTCCCAGGAACGTGGCTTCTCCCCAGGGCCATCTCGCCCAGATCTTTCTCTACCAGGTCATCTCAGCTCAATTACCCTATGGAAGCCCTGGTCTGTTGTGTTCCTTCACTGTACGGTTTCTGTAATAAAGAAAAAAGTGTTAATCCATGTTAATCTTTGTGAAAATTATTGCGTGCAACAGTATTTTCTCGTGTACCTCTTTTTCCTATGTGAATTGTTCTCTTTTCTTTTTTTATTTATAAATGTCTACTTTTTTTAAAAAAAAGACAAACCAATGTGTTGTAGGCCTATATGTAACCTATTCCTTAGTCTCATATTATAGGTATGTTATAAGAATGGATATTTTACTTGGCTTTAGAATGTTTTACAAGAAAAATAATTCTTAACTGATCAAGTCCTTGCTACTAAAATGCTTGTGTTTTTCATCATGACGTCGTGTGCTTCTAAATTAATGATCATTTTCGTTGTAGAAAAATGGAGTGAATTTATATTAGTCTTGGAAACTAATAATAGCATTGTAAATTTATGAGATGATTTTAACAGAAAAAAATTATAGAAGAATATAGTTATTTTAATTGTAATATTACTAACTGTAGGGTGAGAAGGGGGGGGTCCCCGTTGTGGTGAACTATGTTATAGCTTGTTACTCACAGTTTCTTTTTGATCATTTTTTCGGTCTCTGAGGTGAAACGAGTTATTAATTAAAATTTGTAAACTCACATATGCATATTGTATATGTGTAGAAATGTAATCACACTTTGTCTTGGAATTACATTAAACTGTTTGGAATCACTGTACACTCGGCCTGGCACATTTATTTGTTCTAGAACCAGACCAGTTCTGAGACTGCAGAGATTGTTAATACGAGCCACAGCTTAAGTTCTTTAGCCCTCTGGAAAATATTTAATACCTCTGAACACGTTCATAACCTACCGCTGCATTTGAAATCTGCCAGCGGAACTGTATGTGCCTGAAGAAGGGGAGTCTTGAGGTCATGTCACTACCTGCTCCGGGGCAGCTGGACAAGGGGTCGTCTCCTCACTGCCACTGACTCGAGCCATTCTAAGCCTCGCCGCTTCCCAGCTCCATCCCTAAGGGCTAAGACGTTGCTGTCATCTGCTGTCCCAAGCACTCCCCAAAGTCATCCCAGATCTGGGTCGGGGGTCACCATCCTGTGTACCCAGGCCCACCATCTCACCAGGCTTCAGTGCCAGGCAGCCCCCACTCACCTGCCTCAGCACCAGGGCCCCCCCAGTACTGCCTACCAACGCTCTACCACCGTGAGAAACTCCACATCCCTCTGACTGGGCCTCCTCACCCTTCCAGCAATCTTTTATGTGTATGTGTGTATGTGTGTATATATATATATATATATAAAAACACATACATAACCACCATAAAGTGGTTAAAATGAACATAACATAAAAGTTACCATCTTAACCACTTTAAAATGTACTGTTAGTGGCATTAATTACATTCACAATGTTGTGCAAAGCTCACCACTAGCTATTTCTAAAGCTTTCATCGTCCCAAACTACCTTCTACTTTCTGTCTCTAAATTTGCCTTTTCTAGACTGAACAACAACAACAAAGATACTTCATGTAAGTGGAATAGTGCAATATTTGCCCTTTTGTGTCTGGCTTCTTTTACTCAACAGAGTTTTCAAGGTTTGTCTCCTTATGTTACAGCACGTATCAGAATTTCATTCCTTTCAAAGACTGGTAGCACTCCATGTATGTGTACACCACATTTGGTCTGTCCATTCTTCTGTTAATGGACGAGTGAGTGGTTTCCACCTTCTGGCTTCTGTAAACCATGCTGCCAGAAACACTGAGGTGTAAGCACCTGAGTCCCTGCTTTCAGTTCTTTGGGATAAATACCTGAATGTGGAATTGCTGGGTTATATGGTGACTCTTAACTTTTTGAGGAATTGCCAAAATTTTCCACAGCAGCTGTACCATATTACACCCCCGGCAACTCCAGTTTCCTTACCCAGCACTCTTATCCTGTCCTGCGTGGTCAGTGTTCTCGGGCCTCAGGACTGCCAGGCTCCTGGGCTTCATTTTCTGTGTCTCTTGATTTCATAAGGTCCCCAACTGGCCTAAACTCTCCCCACCCACCTTCTCTTTTTTTTGGCCATACCACCTGGCTTGAGGGATATTAGTTCCCTGACCAGGGATTGAACCCACACCCTTAGTAGTGGAAGCATGGAGTCCTAACCACTGCACCACCATGGAATTCCTTCTTCCCACGTGGTGCTAGTGGTAAAGAACCTGCCAATCCAGGAGACACAAGAGATGCAGGTTTGATCCCTGGGTTGAGACGATCCCCTGGAGGAGGGCATGGCAACCACTCTAGTATTCTTGCCTGGAGAATCCCATGGACAGAGGAGCCTGGCTCCCTATGGTCCATAGTGTTGCAGAGTTGGACACGACTGAAGCGACTTGGCATACATGCCCTTCTTGCTGGTACCCTGAGCTTCCTGCTACACCTACTTGCTGTAAATTCAACCATCTATGGCTCTGCTCTTCCACCCCGGTTCCCAGAACCACAGGGACCTCGGGCCAGCATCTGTGCTCATTGGCTTCATCTGTGGCTGATTGGAAACTTGCCACTCTCTCCACCCTCAATCCCTACTCTCTAGAGTCACCCAAAGACATCCAGGTCCCTACAGGGCTCTCTCAATCCCACCCCCTCCCGAAGCCTGTGCCTCACAAGCCTTTCTCCCTTCAGCCTCGGAGGAAGAAGGTCCTGCACCCACTGAGTCCCTTCCTGTCTCCAGAGCTCTTTCTTGTCAAGCATCTGCCCTTTACCTGGGATTCTTTTGCTTGTCTCACACCTGGTGCCCTTCGAGAACCAGCCGGAATCAACTCTCTGGTGGGCTTGTCCTCAGGCTCCTGATAAGGTGGGTGTCCCTCACCCAGGTTGCCAACCCCTTGTGCATAATTCTCACTAAGCCACACTGTCAACCTTACTTTCCTGATTTTTCTTCCCCATGGACCACAAATTCCTTGCAGGTAAGGATTTTTCTCTCATCTCTTATTTCCAGGGCTTCTATTACCCTGCTAGGCAGAGTAAGAGGTCAAGAAATATTTGGATAAATGAACACACCTACGTCAGGCCGCATTCATTGCTCAATCAACCCACCTTCCCACCGGCCAAATTCCATGTGTCCCAGAATTCGGGCAATAGAAATAAACCCTAAATGCAACTCAGCCAAAACTCAAGTTCCATAAAAATCCATGCAAAAAATTTTGACAGAACTTCAGAACTCGTCCAACAAACTTCTTCAGTGAGAAGTGCACTCCAGGGATCACAGCCCATGGAAATGGAGGGAGAATCAGACCCTATATTCCAAGTGAGATAAGAGCATGTCAACAGGGGGATACAGGGCAGCTGTGCTTAAGATCTCACCATTAGTGTCTCTGAAAAGTTATTTAAATCTAAAGTGAAAAGACAGAAGAACAAATATTGTATATTAATGCATACATATGGAATCTACAAAAAATGGTACTGATGAACCTATTTGCAGGGCAGGAATAGAGACACAGAGGTAGAGAACAGATTTGTGGACCCAGTGGGAAGGAGAGGGTGGGACATGAGATAGTAGCCTTGACACTACCATGTGTAAAGTAGATAGCTAGTGGGAAGCTGCTATAGAGCACAGGGAACTCAGCTCGTTGCTGTGACGACCTAGAGGAGCAGGATGGGGGAATGGGTGGGAGGGAGGTTCAAGAGGCCGGGGATATATGTACACATGTCCCCAGGTGGTTCAGTGGGTAAAGAACCCGCCTGCCAGTGCAGAAGAGGTAAGAGACCTGGGTTCGATCCCTGAGTCAAGAAGATTCCCTGGAGGAGGGCTTAGCAACCCACTTCAGTATACTTGCCTAGAGAATCTCCATGGACAGAGGAGCCTGGTGGGCTATGGCTTGAAGGGTCACAAAGAGTCGAACATGACTGAGGCTACTGAACACGCACGCATGGCTGATTCACATTGTTGTACAGCGGGAAAATAAATAAATTTTTAAAATAATAATAATCAAGTGAAAAGACAAAGCTACTGCTGTCAGTATGTTCCTCCAAGCAAATAAAAAAATAAAACTGCTTTCCTTGAACTGATGGATGAACAAAAAGTGGAATTCTAGGGGCCACTAATAAAGACTGTTTCCCAGCAGAGCTGAGGAGCCCCTAGAGGAGGGCCAAGCCAACAGGTAGGTGACGCTCACCCAGCAGGCAGCTCTGGTCTCTGCTCCCTGGCACTTTGTCTTTGGGGGGAGATGCTCCCACCTCACCAAGCTCCCCTTCCTTTGGGGGCGTGTTGCTGGGTCCTGGAGGTCCTGGCCAAGAGGCTGTTCCAAACAGCCACGTGCCCTACGTTTTCGGTAAGAGTCTGATTTACATGTTTCCTAACTGTTCCCTGGGAATATCTAAGCTTAAGCAAATAACCACTCCAGCATTCTTGCCTGGAAAATCTCCATGGACAGAGGAGCCTGATGAGCTATACAGTCCATGAGGTTGCAAAGAGTCAGACACGACTGAGCAACTCAGCGCACACACACACAAGCAAATATCAAGCATGTGTAAAAGCAGAGATTATACACCAAGAGCAAAGTGTAAATGTAACCCTGATGGGGCGGGTGTCTTCATGACCTCTTCACTGTGTTTAGTCCTTCCCTTCTGCCCTTGGACCCTCCCTCCCCGACCTGGCATGATGTAGGCCCAACTTGATCCATGCAAACATCCTCCAACAGATCTTTCTTAGAAGAACTACTTTCCTTACACTGCCTGGTGCTGCTTGAGGTTGGAAACCACTCCCTCCAACCACCACACCCTCCCCCAACACTCCATTCAGCAACAACCCAAATCCTCACTCTACATGGAAGAAACAGCCAGAAGCCAGATAGTCCTCCAGTCTTGTGAGCCTGAAACCATGCACAAAGATTAATCAAGTCCATTCCACTCGCCTCCACTGATCCAGAGTGCTTTCACAGTCCCGTGTCCTCCAAGCCTGTGTCCTCCTTCAGGCTCATAGCCTGAGTTGTTTTCTAGGAATTCGGAGTTGCAACTGCTTCCAATTCAACTGAGCCGGTTAAAATGGATAGGCCAGCGACCCTCTAACTGGACCCCTGCAGAGGCCCGTAGCTTAGTTACATCTGCACAGACAACGATTCCAAACCTTTTTCCAATCACTGTGCATCAGCAAGACAAAGTTGGTTTGGTAAGAAGACCATCTAATTCCTATTCATGAGTGCTCTCTTTACATGTGCCCATCTATAGATCTAGTCCCGTCTACTGGTACACTCTGTATTTGACAGCACATATAAAACAACACTGGAGTGCAGGTACCCTTCTCAAGAAACCACTTAATATCTGCTTCTATGTCTTTTTGTGTTCTGTTTGGATGTCTTATTGCTGTGGCTCTTAGACTGTTTATCTGCTGCAGACTAAGAGAGTTCCAGAAAAACGTCTACTTTATTGACTATGCCAAAGCCTTTGACTATGTGGATCACAACAAACTGTGGAAAATTCTTTAAGAGATGGGAATACCAGACCACCTTACTTGCCTCCTGAGAAGTCTGTATGCAGGTCAAGAAGCAACGGTTAGAATCTGACATGGAACAAGGAACTGGTTCCAAATTGGGAAAGGAGTACATCAAGGCTGTATATTGTCACCCTACTTATATAATTTATATGCAGAGTATATCATGTGAAATGCCGGACTGGTTGAACCACAAGCTGGAATCATAATCACAGGGAGAAATATCAATAACCTCAGATATGCAGATGACACCACCCTTACGGCAGAAAGCAAAGAGGAACTAAAGAGCTTCTTGATGAAAGTGAAATAGGAGAGTACAAAAGCTGGCTTAAAACTCAACATTCAAAAAACTAACACTATGGCATCCAGTCCCATCTCTTTATCGCAAATAGATGGGGAAAAATGGAAACAGTGACAGACTTCATTTTCTTGGGCTCCCAAATCACTGCATATGGTGATCGCAGCCATGAAATTAAAAGGCACTTGCTCCTTGGAAGAATAGCTATGACCAACCTAGACAGCATATTAAAAAGCAGAGGCATTGCTGACAAACTTCTGTCTAGTCAAAGTTATGGTTTTTCCAGTAGTTATGTATGGATGTGAAAGTTGGACCATAAAAGAAAGCTGAGCGCCAAAGAATGGATGCTTTTGAACTGCAGTTTTGGAGACGACTCTTGAGAGTCCCTTGGACTGCAAGGAGATCAAAGCAGTCAATCCTAAAGGAAATCAGTCCTGAATATTCACTGGAAAGACTGATGCTGAAGTTGAAGCTCTAATACTTCAGCCACCTGATGCAAAGATTGACTCACTGGAAAAGACCCTGATGCTGGGAAAGATTGAAGGCAGGAGGAGAAGGGGATGACAGAGGATGAGATGGTTGGATAGCATCACCAACATGATGGACATGAGTTTGAGCAAGTTATGGGAGTTGGTGATGGACAGGGAAGCCTGTTGTGCTGCAGTCCATGGGGTTGCAAAGAGTCGGACATGACTGAACAACTGAACTGAGCTGAAGCCCATGGACCAGACTGCTTATAAGAGAACAAATTACCCATTGATAGATAAAAAGCCAGAACCAGAAGGGGAAAAGTGGGTGCTTGGAAGAAGCCCTTCTAAAGGAGAAACGATTGTCCCAGGTCTTAAGATAGCACTGGCCAGTGAGGCAGTAAGAGAGAAGGCATTATCCATAGCAGAGCGATTCAGGGCATGGCTTTGGAGTCAGCCATATTGGGTCCAACTCCAGGCTCTGTTGTTTATGATGGTAAAACTGGGAGCTCACTTAACCTCTCAAGCCTCAGATTTCTTTTCTGTAAAACAGGGATAAAGCCAATGGTGGCAAAAACTAATTGGATATTCTCAAAGCCATTTCCTCTTCTTGCTGAGCACACAGCCAGATTATATTTCCTAGCTTTCTTCGCACGTAGATATGCCTGGCCCAGAACTTCTCTGGTGGTCCAGTAGCTAGACTCCAAGTTCCCAATGTAGGGGGCCTGGGTACAATCCCTGTTCAGGGAACTAGATCCCAGATGCTGCAACTAAGAAACTAAAAGTTCCTGCATGCTGCAACTAAGACCGAAGATCCCAATTGCCACAACTAAGATCCGGCACAGTCAAATAAATATATTTTTTTAAATAGCCAGTCCTGATCCCTAAAAAAACTCTCATGCTTTTATCCACACTCTCTTTCCTCAATTTCTGGCCAAATGTGGAAGAGCTAATGAAGGACTGTGAAGGGTTGGAGAACCGTGGGTCCACCAAATGACTTCATGGTCTCCTGATAAAACCACATGGGACAAAGCCACAAAGAGTAAGAAAAAGGCTTTTTATAGCATTTAAGCCACTGAAATTCTAGGGTTGTTTGTTATAGCAATTGCAGTTTTGATCCCTGGGTTGGGAAGATCCCCTAGAGAAGGAAATGGCAAACCATTCCAGTATTCTTGCCTGGGAAATCACATGGACAGAGGAACTTGGTGGGCTACAGTCCACGGGGTCGCAAAGAGTCAGACACAACTTAACCATTAAACGACAACAATAAATTATAGCAATTAGCCTATCCTGACTAATATAGACATTGGTTCCTGAAAGTGGGGTACTACTGTAGCAAACAGCTAAAATAAAATCCATGGCATTGGCTTAGCAGCTGGACAGAGAAATGAAGAAGCTGATTTCAGGAGTTGGAATCATGGTGACCCACGCTTTGCTTTAATAAGACATTGGGTGCACGTACAATTAAAAAGCCTTATCAGTCTGCTGAAAATATAGAACAAGTCAGTCTGGTAAGATAACAGGATAAAAGGTGTGACAAACCCAAACAGCCTTAATTGGAGTCCAGGAAGGAGAGAAAAGAGTCAGGCAGAAGAAATATTTTGAGACAGAGGTGATGAATCTTCCAAAATCTATGAAAACCTCAACTTTTAGAATCAAGAATCTCGTGCACGGCTTACCTGGTAGCTCAGTGGTAAAGAATCCACCTGCTAATGCAGGGGACACCGGCTCGATCCCTGGGAAGATCTCAGGGAAGCCTGTGCACCACAACTATTGAGACTGTGCTCTAGAGCCTGGGAACCACAGCTACTGAGCCCATGCACTGCAACTGTTGAAGCCTGAGCACCTAGAGCCCATGTTCCACAAGAGAAGCCATGGCAATGAGAAGCCTGGGCACCGCAACTAGAGAGTAGTCCGTACAGCAACAAAAACCCAGCACAGCCCAAACTAAGTAAATAAATTTATTTTAAAAAAAGAATCTCATGCATACAACAAGCATACAGCTGAAGATATTTCTCAGCCTCCCACAACCTTCCTGGTCAATGAACTGTGGATGGAACGTGTGCCACCTCCAGATCCCTGTCTAGTCTAGGGTAAGAAACGCTATGATCACAACAAACCCAAAATCTCAGAGGCTTTCTCACTTACACAGTCTGCTGCAGATTCAGACACCCTCCAGGGACCCCATCCTCCACATACTGAGTTAGCATTTCAGAATGCTTCAGTCTTAGGAAGCCTCCATATAGAAAAATTATGACTGGCAGTGGAGGAGGGGGCGATATAGAATATGGAGGAGTGTGCACTGGTTCTTAAATGTTTCCACCAAGAAATGACATGTCACCTTTCCATGGTTAAAGCTCTGGTGTCACCTGACACCCACCTTCAAACAGACCCGGAAATACAGTCCTTCTACATACCCAGAAGGAAAGGAAAAATTGGTACCTGGTAGCCTCATCTACCACATCCCCTAAAATACATCCTGTGTGAGCCTCTATGTTCAAAGGCCCTGGATACAGCAACGCTTTTCCATGTGGTTGACCTGCATTAGTCTGCGGTGTGAGCCACAAAGGGATCTTTACTTAGGTAAGCCTCTGAAATGCAGGTATTACAGAAGCTAGCATATTCCAATCCCCTACTCAGCTTACATCATAGGGAAAAAAGATACTAACTTTTTATTAAGCACTTACTACATGTGTGAATTGCTTCGCACAGTACCTGGCCCTATTATAAGCTCTTAATTAGCGTTCATTGTTATTATTCCAATTTTGTCTTTGTTCAGATGGATTCTGTGCTCTAAAGGATGCTAATGGACATTGCAAGGTGGTTGAGCATCTTATCTTTTTCTCTAAAACATATGCAAGTTTTCATACTTTCTGTGGGAAGCTGGACTGGCAGTGCAGATTTCCGAGATCAGAGACGGCATGGTATAGAGGGAAGAAGCACGTGAACCAGGAGTCAAGATCAGTTCAACACACATTTATTGAGCTCCTTTAGTATGCACCAGGCTCTAGAGAAACAAAGGAGCATGAGAGTGGATCCCCGCCTTCTAGGGGCTTACACTTCTGCGTGGATGGTGAACAAGTGAACAAATAATGCATGATACGTGCAACAATAAGAAAACCAACAAGGAAGAGAGGAGCCGCAATACCTGAGGTCTAGCTCTGCCACTAGATGCTCCACCTTGGGCGTGTTATTTAACCCTCTCTGGGCCTCATGGATAGTGAGAATAGGGTCGATCATTTTTTATCTCTGAAATTCCAGCATCTATGGTTCTCATAATCCTGTGAGGTAGGCCAAGCAGGCACCATTTCTACTTTATTAGAAGCGAAGCCTGGGGTCTGGAGGTTGAGCACAGCAGTCTGAGCTGCACACTTGCTCGTTGGTACAGCTAGTCCCAGACCAGACTCGGGCAAATCTTCAGAGCCAGGAGGAAGCACATCCCCTCCAGGCTGCAGGTGTATCTCTGATGGGTATGGCAGGAAGTTTTCTGGATGCCCGCCTGTGTGAATCTCATACTTGCTCCCAGTTTGAAGTTCTTTATCCCCTCCTGGTGTAAGCACACAGCTGACAGTGGACATTTCTGAAAACCAAGTGGTCTTTCACACACAGAACAGCGATATTAGCATAATTATCCCGGAGATCACAGGAATCTTCAGCAGCCAACCCCAGTCACTGCTGGAAGCCCTCCCTGGTCCCGGTCTCGGTCCTATGTGTATGATGCAAAGAACATCTTAGAGGTGGAGGGACTCCTCCCTCTCGGCTCGCGTGCTCCAGGCCACCGCCACTCAGGCCACCCAGTATGTACGTGCTTAGGGAATGTGAGTGAGCTCACTTATCTGAAGCAAAACAAATTAAAGATCTCATCTTGGCCGGACCTCTAAAATCAAGCCACGCCCACCAAAGCCTGAAAGACAAGTCTCTTGACAGACAGCCGGCCACAGCTGGCTGTCCCTATGGCAAAAGGTGAAGAGATGACACTCGCCGGCAATCTTATTGTCACAAACAACAATTTTTTTGAGCACATGTTATGTGTGCTACAAAGAGCCAGCAACACATAATCCCTGCTATTCAGGGGCTTATAATCAGACGACAAGAGCGGTCAGATAAGCGAAAAGATGCACCATAGATGAGAATTTCCACACACTCGGCCGTGTGAGAAGCTCAGTTTTCTGTGCTGGAGGTGTTGGGGGAAGGCATGGTCACCGAGGGCTGCTGCCAACCTGGAAGCAGTCCTAGGGCGCGTGAACTGGACCTTGAAGTGAGAGAAGGGCAGTAGTCAGTATTTGCGTCACTCACGCTCTATGGGAAATTCCACCTGAAAACCATATGAAGGCGATAAAAGAGAGCAGGAAAAAAAAATCGCCGATGGACACCCCACGTCCTCTCCCAAGGTGGCTCCTTTGGCCCCTTCTCTCCCCCACCTCCTAGGCTTGTGATGTAGATAGAGCAAGCCCCTTAACCTCCCTGAACCTGCTTCTTCATCTGTTAAGGCTGTAGGAAAATTTACTAAGCAAACACCAGTGAAACCTGCCAGCACAGCAACGAACCTTACCACCCAGTGTGTCCTGCTAATAAAATCTCTCGCCATCTTCACAGCCAACTTCTGAGGGTGGCCTGGGGGGCGAGCTCCAGCCTTCCTGCCCCCTCCAGGGGCTATTCAGAGGACAGCGCTGCGGTGTGGCTTCAAATCTACCGAGGCTCCCAGCTAAGCACACTCTCAACTCCAGGCAAGTCGCCTCAAAAGGGAAAATCTTCCAAAGGGGTTGAGGAATGGGCCTGGAGGGTGGTCCTTTGGGGCTGAAGGGTGCTCCTTTGGACCTTACCCCCTACACTTCTCCCTAGCCTGAAGTGAAGGGAAGTGAAAGTCACTCAGTCGTGACTCTTTGCGACCCCATGGACTACAATGCAGTCCATGGAATTCTCCAGGCCAGAATACTGGAGTGGGTAGCCTTTCCCTTCTCCAGATCTTCCCAACCCAGGGATCAAACCCAGGTCTCCTGCATTTCAGGCGGATTCTTTGCTAGCTGAGCCACAAGGGAAGCCCTACCCTAGACCTCTCCCTAACCGCGCCCCCCCCACCCCCCCACCCCCCACCCCACCCCACCTCCCAGTCCCCAGCCCCCAGCCCAGGGAGACAGCTCTGAGCTCCAGGCTTAGAAACCCGCAGAGGGTCTGGACTCCATACTGCCGCCTGTGGCCTCAGGAGGAACAGCACGCCCACCCAGCCTGGCTCTCTGCCCACGTAGAAGGCGTGGGTGCCTGGCTGGGTTTGTCAGTTTTTTGTTTTGCTTCTGGCCTCGCAGGGCAGCGTGCAAGATCTTCCTGACCAGGGATCGGATGGAACCGCGCTCTCTACAGGAGAAGGCGGAATCTTAACCACTGGACCACCAGGGAAGTCCCTGGCTGGTTTATAACCTTTGAAAGGATTTTCAACGTTTCTCAACTTTGGCGTGCTGGTGTTTTGTTTTGGTCTTGTTCTTTCCTTCCTGGGTAGGAATAGATAAGAAAACTCTGAAAACATCCATGACCTTGGGTCAGAGTTCCTTTTGGTGTTATTCAGTCGCTCAGTTGTGTTTGACTCTTTAGGACCCCATGGATTGCAGCTCACCAGGCTTCCCTGTCCTTCACTATCTCCCAGAGCTTGCTCAAACTCATGTCTTCAGTCAGTGATGCCATCAAACCATCTCGTCCTCTGTTGCCCCCTTCTCTTGTCCTCAATCTTTTCCGCGAGAGGGTCTTTTCCAGTAAGTGGGCTCTTCAAATCAGGTGGCCAAGGTTTTGGAGCTTCAGCATCAGTCCTTCCAATGAATATTCAGGCTTGATTTCCTTTAAGATTGACTGATTTGATCTCTTTTAGCTTTAGAGTTCCTTTAGCTTTGCTGAACTGATTTAGAATTGTTGAGCTGCCTCTGGACAAACCCAAGGTTAGGAGAGCTCACCTGCCAGTGTGCGCTGAGGCAGCAGGCTGTGGCGCTGAATGAGAGATAAGATCCCAAGGGCCTGGGTTCCTATTCCCTGCCCTCCCACAGTGCTTCCTCCCCGCCCCCTCGTGGCTGCCTTCTTCCCACTTGAACAGCCCTGCTCCTCATGCCTTGCGGCCCTGCCCAGGGACTGTTGGGTCATCTGTGGCAGCATAACCTGCCTCAGGTCCTTTTTAAGAGAATTAAATGAGGTAAGACTAGCATCACTGACTCAATGGACCTGAGTTTGAGCAAACTCCAGGAGATAGTGGAGGAAAGAGGAGCCCGGGGTGCTACAGTCCACAGGGTCGCAAAGAGTCTGACACGACTTGGCGACTGAAAAACAGCAACAACAAAGGCTTTTGAGACCATCTTTGATGGGAAGATACTGGTGAGAACCCCGGGCCTGTGTATGACTGAGAACAGGTGTGAGTGTGAGACGCCCCCCTGCTCACCCTTCAGCCCCCGCCCAACCCAAGCAGCCGCAGCAGCAGCTGACCACTTCCTCAGTCCTCAGCCCCTCAAAACACTTCCCCGCGCAGGGGCTGGAAAGGCCGTGGGCTTCAGCCAACCCCCCCACAGGCCACCACCACCACACTGCATTCCTTTAACCTCTTCATTGCAGTCGGATTCCACACTGGCTTCCCCATGAAGATAAAATATGAAACCACAAAATACCCATATTTTACTAAATACCTGGAAAGCTTTCAGAAGAATCAACAAAACCGAAGCTGACAGTTTTGTCTGAAAACTAACAGTAAAAGGAGTGACCAGAGCAGAGCAGGATGTGTTTCCCTTCGAGCTGTTTTCTCAGCCTCTGCCCCATCCCCCCTTCCTTCCCGGAAGACCAAGAGGGGACATGAAGGGGCCCTCAGACCTGCACAAACTCTTAACCAGCCCAATATGCACATCATCTCCTCTCATCCTCCCACCTTCTTCACTCCATCCTCTCCTAAGGCAGAGCCATCCCTCGGCCATGTTCCAGAAAGTTCTGGTGCTTTCCAAGCTGGTCCCTCCACTCCCTGTGTGCTCACTGAGGGGATAAAGCTGTTGATCCCCCTGCCTGGTGTGATGTCTGGCACATGATAGGTGTGAATAAATGTTTGTCATGTTGAGTCGAATAGTAATGACGCCACCAGATGGAGCACACCCCTCAGACATCTCAGAATAACGCGGTGGCCTGGCAACATTAAACGGTGCCCTGAGGCCACAGAGCATGTTTTTGGCCTTGGTTCCTGCAAGTGTCACCTGCCACACTGGTGCCTCTTGGTGGTCCCTCCCTAGACGGGCACCCCGAAGCATGGTCCCCTCTCCCAAGCCACGATCATGGAACAAACAGTAGCTGACTTCTCTGAACACCAGTCATCTCTTTATTCCATCAGTGACCAACAGGGCAGCACCACGGACATAGCAGGGACCTGCCTGAGACCCTGGGCAAGGCCAGAGGGGTGGATGCAGGGACCAGGTGAGGGGGCTGCCCTTCCTGCCTCCCCAGGAGCCAGGAGAGAGATGCCTGGGGAGGGGGTCCATGTGTGCAGACAGTACGGAAGTCTGTCAGCCCCCAGCCTTCCTCAGGGCACAAGGGCCTCCAGAGGAAGGAATGCTCCAGGGAGAGACATGTTGGGCTGACCAAGGGTAGACTGCGAACTTGAGCGGGCGCTGTGTGCACGCGTGTGCACGAGCGAGTGCGTCGGTGTGTATGTGTGTCTGGGGACAGGTGCCTACTGTACTACTGAGCTCGTGGGAGTGGACTGCTGAGCCACAGGACCTGCCTGGGGCCAAGGAGACCAGGGACCAGGACTTGGGGGCTGGGGAAGAGCACCCAGGGGCAGAGAGCATCCTCCTCGCTGCTTCGCTTTGGAGAGGAGCCCCGGGCCAGCAGGTCTCGGAGCCTGGTTGCAGGGTGGCCTCTGGCCTGATCCACCTCACGTGTAGGCCATCTTGCTGCACACCCAGGGCCGGGTCATCAGGCAGTCTGTCGACACCAGCCTGGTGGGCTCCACGAAGACGCACTCCCCCGGGCCCGCGATGGGGAACCTGTGGCCAAGAGAGACGAGACCAGGCACTCACCGCTGGTAGATGCCACCCATCGCTGGGCAGCCCCAGAGGCTCTGTGACTTGTCCTTACCTCTGCAGCTGCCCTGCTCTGGAACAGCCCACCCCACAGACCTTGCTAATGTGGCTCCCACCATCTCCCAACTCTGTAGCACAGCTCCAATCACCCTGGTGATGCCCACAAATGTGTCCTGGATGCACCCTATACTCCCCATCCGGCTTCCTCATCCTGCCAGGCTCGGCTCACTCGTCCAGGGAGACTGGGGCCCTATCTAGGACAAGCCTCCCCTGACCCCACTTCCCCACAGCGCCCTGCCTGCACCTCTTATAGCTATTAATAGCACAGGAGGTTCTCCTTGCCTAAAATCATGACTTTTGAAGCTCAACATTTCTTCTTAAACTCATTTGGTCACCCTGACCTGAGCCCCCCACCACCAAGGCCAGAACAGGGGTCTCAGAGGGCATCAGAAGGACCCCAAGAGGGAGTGGGGAGGCCAGAACCACCTCGGGGTGGTCAGAGAAGCATGGCCTCAAGGCCCACTGGTTGCTGGGTGGTCAACATCCTGGGGCCCCCAGCCTCCAGGGCTTCCTTGGAGCAAGAAGCTTCCAGAAGGGGAGAAGCAGGGGCAGCAGCAAGCAAGACTTTCTCAGAAGCTCTGAGAACAGATCAGAGATGAGGTCAGGACAAGGAAAGAGGAGAAAAAAGGAAGGGGCAGTGAGGACAAAGAGAGGCACGAAATGAAGAGCGCAGGAGACAGGGAGACGCGGGAATAGGGAAGGCTTCATGGCCCGAGGGGCACATCAGGTCAGCAGCTGTGCCCCCACCCAGCTCCTCGGGCCTAGTCCTCCAGCCCTAGGGTCTAGATCAGAGGCTGAGGTTCTTACGCCCCTGTGTGTGCTGACCTGTGTCTCCCTAAGCCTAAAGTGCCCCCCCTCTGCTGCCACTACCACCCCACACACCCACCACACAAATCACACGCTCACTGCCACACCACATGGGCCACACGAATAATACCACCCTGGCACATGCACCCTCAAGGTGTTTTCTCTAAGAGGACCCTCCTGGGACCCGTAGTTCAGATCCCCTTTCTCCGTAGTAAAACTGTTCAGGTGGCACGTGACTGCCCAGCAGAGAGGTCCCAGCTCCTCCCCTCTCTCACTGTCAGGTGGGGCCATGTGGCTAAGTTCTGGCCAATGCAGAGCGCTGTCCTGGGATATCCTCCCCTTTCTCTGAGCCACACTGAGCTGTGCAGAGGGACGAGGGAGTCACAAGATGGAAAGAGCCTGGGCCCCTTCCAGCAGCAGAAAGCTCCAGTGCCTACATGGAACAGGGCCACCAAACCAGGCTGGACTTTACTGGGGAGACAGTAGTAAAGCCATTCCCATGCCCAGATCTCTGTCCCTCACCCCTGACCCTTCAGGTGAGTGGCTTTAGCTAACACAAAACCAAGTTCTCCCTCAAAAGGTTCATCTGGGAGGCTAGGTCTTCCCCAGTCAAAACTCAGTGGCCAGAAGATGAAGCCTCGGCTCACGTGTCCGGGTCAAATGGGTCCCCATTGACCCAGTGGAATTCGTCCCCCACTCTGCGCAGGCCGATCCAGGGCTCCCTCCGTGTGAACTTGAACATGAATTCCTGCACCAAGGAAAGAGGGAAACCTCAGAGTCAGGTGTGGCCTCCTGACTGCTCACACATCCCCAGATGAACCTCAGCTTGGAAGACTGGGTCTCAAGATGTGTGGACACCATGAAGGTGACACCTCACTGCACCCCAAGAGTGAGGAGCTGGGTTTACAGATGCACTGCAGTGGCCTTCAAGGGACCTGGACTCTGGGGGCGCACCAATGGGGCAGAAACCCTGGAACAGGGTTTGTCTCCTCCTAGCTCAGGGACCCAGCATGCCAACATTCTTGATTTTCAGAAAGCCTGGGATTGCTTGATGGATTATCTTGGACTGGCTGTCCTGGGCCTTTCTCTGCAGAAAGGGGCTATCAGACTGTGTATCAGAGACAAACAGAAGTGATTTTAGATTTTGAATTGCACAAACTGTTACCTGCAAAATCCAAAAATGGCCAAGAGACCTATTCATTGTGTTACATTCATATTTCTAGTGATATAACTGCTTGGGGTGTTAGGTGGGACCTCAAACCCTGACTTGGACTAGTTGAAGATGCCAATTTGATATACTGGAGTGGGTTACCATGCCCTCTTCCAGGGGATCTTTCCAACCCAGGGGTTGAGCCCAGGTCTCCCACATGGCAGGCGGTTTCTTTACTGTCTGAGCCACCAGGGAAGCCCTCTCATTTCACAAGTGCCTGTATAATTTGTAATGCTTACACTTGACTGTGTTGAGCTCAGCAAACCAGCCTTGGATGGACGCACCTGGCCTTGACAAGAGCAGTGAGAACAGCCCTTCGTGGAGCTGCCCAGACCCCACTTGTGGAGCCCACGCACACACCCCACCGGTCTGGAAACAGGTCACAGGGGACGCCAGGTCCTTGGGTGTGGCTCTCCCGGATGGCCCCGCCTCCTTCCCCCAGCACGCCCAGGCCCCGCCCCTGACACGCCCCCCGCCCCGGCTCGCACCAGCTCCTTCTGACTCTGAATCACAGCAAGTGCCGCCTCGTGGCTGTGACAGTACTGCCGGCCCGTGTTCCAGTCTCTCGGTTCCTCCGAGAAGAAGTAGCATTTCCTTCCGTACAGCAGCCAGTCCTCCGGGCAGGGTGCTTCGCACTTGATGCAGCCCTTGGAGGCTGCAGGGAAAAGGAGGGACTCAGTATCTGCCAGCACGGAGGGTCTCAGCCCGGCCCGCAAGAATCCCACTTGGGACCCCCTGACTTTGGTGACCATCAGTCACTTATCTCAGGAGAGGGCCAGTCACAGTGCCTGGCAGGTCGGAGGCTGGGGACTACAGGAACTAGGAAGAGCAATTTGGCAGGGACACCCCCGTGAGGGGAAGTATTACAGCAGGTTAACCCCCAGGTTATGTTCTCCCCTCTCTCTGAGCTCCTGGAGGCCGTGGAACCCTAGAAACTCAGACTTGAACCTGGTTACCACGCATCCTCTCTCTTCAGCCAGGGTGGGAACCATGCCGGGCTGCATGGGCTCCATAACCACCCCACGCCCCACCTGCACCCCCCAAATCCCCTTTATCTGATCCCCACCCCCACCCGCTCTCATTGGCCATACCCTCATCGGCTACGCTGCTGAAGTGCTGGAAAGTTCCTTTTCAATGTTGAGTCCCAATCTGCCTTCCCGTTGTGACCTGGCTCCGCGGACCCAGGATCTGCCTCTGGAGTAACCGGGACAGACCTGGTCTGCCTTCTCCTTGAGGAAGGACCCACATCTCCCTCTTCCAGAACTGAACAGACAAACAGTCTCTTCCACAATCCCTTGGAGGGGATGCTCTCCAGACCTTCTCCATCTTGCCTGCCTCACTGTGATCTGCCCACGTCACCCCTAAAACGTTGCCACCAGCACAGGCTGGGACACATCAGCTGTGGTCTGCCACCCAGCAGCGATCGCCATACCCTTTCCAGCAGCCGTGGGTTTTCCAGTCTGCAGACAATCCAATGAGAAGAATCTGGGGGTATGTGCATAGTGCACTTTTCTGGGAAGGAAGCCCGGAGCTTCCATGCGATTCTCTAACGGCCTCCTTGCCAAAAGGAATTCAGCCATACTCTTCGACTCTTTTCCTATGATCTCCTTCCAAGCCAGGTCCCCCTGCCCAGAACACGTGTAAATCCCGTTTAAATCCAAATGCAGGGTCTTGCGTTCATTTCTTCCACAGTCGCTTCATTCATGTTGGCTCATCTGAGTTTTTAATGATGAATTTTAATCTCGATTTCTTTTTCACCTGACCTGTGGAACATCCCTCTTTGGGTTGTATCGCCTACAAATTCCATAAGCATATTTTTTCATTTGTTCTCATACAAGAAGGTTGATTAAAATGTAGACCAGGACAGAGTCAAAAACAGGCCCATGGTACTCAAGCGCCCAAGGGAGCTACCCGCACGCCCACACCAATTAATTAATTAATGGGCACTCGGGCGTTCCTGCTCAGTGAGCTGCAGGCCCACTTAGAACTACAGGCCATGCTTTTCCACGAGGATCTCCAAAGACTGCTGTGCTTTCCTCCAATCACAATATGTTCTGTTTACACATTTCTCTGCCCTCCCAACATAGCAGTAGAACAGTTTAATTTGTAGCAGTTAGTCTAGGTGGATCCAAGCTGGTGGTCATCATCTTCTTTTCTAAGTACCCACAGTGCCCTGCTTAGCATGCATGCCCTACAAGTGCAGGTTGGATAGAACTGATATTATCCGTGGATTTTCCTCCCATTTTGAGGTCTTAGGATGCTTCTCAAAGATTAAAGACAGAGGTCCGGAAATCACTTTGGCTTGAATCCATTACAACCAGCAAAGCCCCGGGTCACATAGCCTCACCTGCCTTACTTGTAGTAGCTTCCTCTTTTTTATTCCTCCTTCAACCCTTTCAGTCCTGCCTACCACTGTGTTTCCCTGGACTCTCCTCCTCAGAATGCCCTGTTCTGTGTTCCTCCTGGTCTCCAGGAAACTATTCATTCTTCAGGGTTTACCACATGTGTTCCCCGCTCTGGGAGGCCCCCAGGAAATACCCTATCACTGGACAAGGGAGTTGATGTCATACTACACTTTAAAATATATATATCTCCAGCACTTATCCCAGGGCCTAACACACAGCCGGGATCAATAAATGTTTGTTGAGTGAGTGAATGAGATCTTTAAGGCTCTTAACCCCAAACTGTCTCTTTCATGAAGCATTGCCTGCCTAACGCACACCAAGTTTGTTCAGTGTTCTTGAAGCATTTTTGTAATGGTACCTAAGTAACATCTCCACTTCCACCGCCTGGCTTAGTTAAGGGGATGGATATAATCGATGTGTGAACATATTATTATCGGCTAAAATGTCATCTAGAACCGACACCCGATTTCCTATTTACTTTGACCCCCACAAACTTGATGATATGTCTGGAACCTTTCTTGACCTAATTAGACATGCTTTTGGAAGGTGTGTAGGAAATGAATTGCAAATGCTCTGACATCCTTGCTCACCCAAGATGCTCATCACCACCAGGATGGCGAACAGAAGCACTGCGATGGCCCCCAGCAGGAGACGTGTGGTGGTGTCTGAGGAGAGAGAAAGGGATTTATTATGGCCCATCCCCACAGCCCATTCCCACCGCCAACCCCGAGTCCTGATACTGAGAAACTGGGGCTGAACCCAGCACTCTGTGTTTGAACAAGCCCTCCAGGGCAGTGGCCCCCAAACTTTTTGGCACCAGGGACAGGTTTCATGGAAGACAATTTTTCCATGGACCGGGGGTGGCAGGGGGGAGGGATGATTTGGGGATGATTCAAGTGCATTACATTTATTGTGCACTTTATTTCTAATTTAATGCCAGTGCCGATCTGACAGGAGGTACCAGTCCACAGGCTGGAGGTTGGAGACCTCTGGTGCAGGCCATCCTGATGCTGAAGTCTGAAGTGCCATTCTCAAGCACAGGTTTGTCTGATTCTGTGATACTTCTGCTTAAAAACCCTCCCTCGGAGCTATGCACTTGAACTCTTTCTGTGGCTGTCAGCACTCTCCAGTCTCTCATCTCCTGCTGCTTCTCTACCTCATCCCTAGTTTCAGCCAGACAGACTCCTTGAAATACTCCAATTCACCCTCTCAGCCCTGTGGCTGGATCTTTGCTCCCAAAGTGCTCCTCTTTGACTGCTGTCTCTTGAAATTCTGCCCCACACCCTCCATCCTCTTCAGGAAGGCTTTCCTGATCCTCTGGCTTCTCCCTTTAAAATTTTATTTATTTATTGTTCTCACCCCAAATTTTAATTTGATTTTTTAAATATCCATAGCTGGTTTATTCATAATGGCGTGAAAATGGAAACAAGTTAAATGTCCGTCAAAGGGAGAATGGATAAAATGTTGGGCATTCCTTCAGTGGAATCCTGCACAACAATTTTTTAACTATTTTATATTGGGGTGTAATTGATTAACAATGATGTGTTAGTTTCAGGTGTATACAGCAGCGATTCATTATACATATATGTATCTGTTCTTTTTCAAATTCTTTTCCCATTTAGGTTGTTACATAATGTTGAACAGAGTTCCCTGTGCAATACAGTAGGTCTTGTTGGTTATTTTAAGTATAGCAGTGGGTACATGTCAATCCCAAACTCCCTTACCATCCCTCCCCTCAAGCTTCCCACTGGTAACTATAAGTTCCTTCTCTAAATTCATGAGTCTGTTTCTGTTTTGTAAATAAATTCATTTGTATCCTTTTGTTTTTTTCAGATTCCACATATAAATGATATCATACAATATTTGTACTTCTCTGTCTAACTTTACTTCACACAGTATGACAATCTCTAGATCCATCCATGTTGCTGCAAATGGTATTAATTTGATATTTGATGAAAGAACCCTTATAGACTTTAGACATAGGGTCTTTGAAAGTTTTATTAATTGTGATAAAATACACATAACATAAAAGTTGCCTTTTTAACTATGCTCAAGGGTGCAATGCATGGTGTTAATTACATTCACAAAGTTGTGCACTCATCCCCATGCTGCTGCTGCTGCTGCTGCCGCCGCTAAGTCGCTTCAGTTGTGTCCGACTGTGCAACCCCATAGACGGCAGCCCACCAGGCTCCTCTGTCCCTGGGATTCTCCAGGCAAGAATACTGAAGTGGGTTGCCATTTCCTTCTCCAACACATGCATGCATGCTAAGTCGCTTCAGTTGTGCCCAACTCTATGTGACTCCAGGCTTCTCTGTCCACAGGATTCTCTAGGCAAGAATACTGGAGTGGGTTGCCAGTTCCTTCTCCACATTCCTGTGATCTACTTGTAAAACTTTTTCATCATCCCAAACAGAAACTCTGTACTGATCAAGCATTAATGCCTCATTTCCAACCCCCTCCAGCCCCTGTTAATCTCTCATTCACTTTCTGACTCTATATATTCACCTGTCCTAAGCACCTCATGTAAATGGAATCATACCTGTCTTTTGGGGTCAGACTTCTTTCGCTTAACATATTGTTTTCAATGTTCATCCATATTGTAGCACATATCAAAATTTCATTCCTTTTTATGGCTGAATAATATTCCATTGTATGATTACATACATTTTGTTTATTCATCCATCCATTGACAGACTGTTTCCATCTTTTAGTTATTATGAATCATCCTGCTGTGAACATTGGCCAACAAAGATCTGTTTGAGTCCCTGTTTTCAACTCTTTGGGGTATATACCTAGAAGTAGAATTGCTGGATCATATGGTAATTCCACATTTAACTTTTTGAGGACACACCAAACTGTTTTCCACAGCTGCAACAACATTTTGCATCCTACCAGCAATGCCAACACCACATGTTCTAATTTCTCCATCTCCTCACCAACACTTGTTAGCTTCCACTTTTGTTTGTTATAACCATTCTAGTACATGAGAAAAGTGAAAGTGAAAGTCACTCAGTCATGTCAGACTCTGTGCGACCCTATGGACTATAGTCTGCCAGCCTCCTCTGTCCATAGAGTTCTCCAGGCCAGAATACTGGAGTGAGTGGCTGGTCCCTTCTCCAGGGGATCTTCCCAACTCAGGGGTCAAACCCAGGTCTCCCATATTGCAGGTGGATTCTTTACCATCTGAGCCACTAGATGAGAACTCCCGTTTTGTTTTTAAATCCTTTAAAAATTTTTTATGTTATATATGTGCATAGATGAAAGAACCACCTCCACAGCCCACCTCTGGGTTGTCCACCCATATGCGCTAAGTACCAAAGTCAAGAGGAAGTATCTATTAATAGAAATATCTACAGAAATTCAGTATTCCTGTGACATCCAAGTGCCTGATACTGTTTCTAGTAATTCATCTGTATTGTACTTCACAACAGCTTGGGAAATGAAACCTGGTCCTTTATCAAGGATCTGCAAAGCAACAGATCCAAAGTCAAGAAATTCTACCAGGCTTCTCTAAACAAACTAACAACCAAAGAACATCGCCCCTTCCATAGAGGCAACTACTTCCAACTCCTTCAGCGAATTCTTCTGGTATTTACCTCCAAATCTCTAAAAGCTTTGTGTCAAGAAGTCAATACTACTCAACTTTTCTATTTAAGACATTACTTGTTGACGTTCCACAATAATGAGGAAGATTTAATTCTCTGCATTATTGTTCCCACCCTAACCACTCACATAGTACTTACTGTCTCAACATCAGTTTGGTTTGGACTGATAATTTGGTGAGATTTTTTTTTTTTGGGCCATGCCACACAGCTTGTGGGATCTTAGCTCTCCTGATCAGGGATAAAACCTGTGCCCCCTGCATTGGAAGCGAGGAATCTTAACCACTGTACCACCAGGGAAGTCTCAGTGTTCTTTTTTTATGACAATGTAAATGCTGCTCCCAGTAAGCTATGCAGTGTATTACAACCGTTATTTCTATACAACTTCTTGTTTCCCTGTAATTAATCATTTTCCTTTGCCTACACTTCTGTGTGCTCATCCTGATTTCAATTCCAAAGTTCCTTTAAGCTGATGAGGCAAAATCAGGAATCCCACTCTACTTCTGTCTTAGTCTGCACAGGCTAACAAAATCCCTAGACTGGATGGCTGAAGCAACAGACACTTCTCTCTCCCAGTTCTGGAGGCTGGCGAGTGCAGGATCAAGGTTACCAGCAGATCCATTCTTGGTCAGGGCTCCCATGGTGGGGTTAATGCCCTTACAAAAAGAGGACAAGACACCAGAGCAGAGAGAGGAAGCCCTCACATCCACTTTGCCTTTTTGCTCTATTTCCTGTAGAATTTTTTAAACTTTATCTTCCCACTCTCTACTGAATCTTTTATTCTTATGATTATTTTTAACTTCCAAGGTTTTCGGGGGTTTATTACTGCTGTTCCCTGAATATTCCCTCCTAAAGCATCCTGTTCTTATTTTAATGATGCGAAATTTTCTCTTCTCTCTCTGAATAATACTGACAGTTTTTTAGTTGATTTTTTTTGGGGGGGGGGAAGCAGGGGGATTGGGGGAGAGGTAGGCAGAAAGTTTAGTCTGTATAGTCACTGTTTTTTCCAAACTGCTTTTTCCCCCCATTCGTGTGTTTTAATCTCTAGCTTCCATGTCAGGGACTTTCCTCATACATCTACAGATCCTTGGTTATTTGTTCATGATTAAGGCAGGAGGAATAAGATTTTATTGGTGCCTCTGAGACTGTGCGAGGAGCTTATTAACTGTGGAGGTCATAGAAGAGTGACCTGGCTGGGTCAGTCCTCAAGGCTCTCTGTTTAGCACTTGATTTTATTATTTTTTTAAAATATTTATTTATTTGACTTTGCTGGGTCCTAGTTGCGGCCTGTGAGATCTTAGTTCCCTGACCAGGAATTGAACCTGGGCCCCCTGCCTCGGGAACACCAGGTCTTAGCCACTGGACCACCAGGGAAGTCCAGCTCTCTGTTTGTGGACCTCCTTGGGTTTCTCCTTTTGGGTCAGCATCCCTGGGGGCTGCCCCTCTGTTTTCACTCCTGGAGGATGTAGTCTTGGCTGGGAGAGGCGAGGAGGCCATCCTCAGCCCTCAATCCGTAGATGCTGCCTTGTTTGCTCTCAAATGTGCTGGTGTCTGGAGGCCCTCTCTCCCCAGGGCAGAGGGGTGGGGAGAGGCTCACAGAGTGGGAAGAGGACTGGGGACCTGAAGTCTTCCTAACAAGGGTTCACCCAGCCCTCCTGACATCAGCTCTCTGTTCACTCACTGCTGTGCTGACCAGTGTGGGGTCCTGCGTGCTCTCTGCTTCCTGAACTTTCTAAGGCCGGGGGAGTCAGTGTCAGTTATTGATCATTGATCATCATCATTGATCATCATCATTGATCCCTAGCTCCCAACTGTGTTGTTATTGTTTTCTCTCCTGTTCTTGTTATTCTTGTGGTCTTTTTAAAAAAAATCCCTTTATTGGATTTTTAAGGGGAAGAAAAACACATGTCTTCAGTCTGCCATCTTTACTTGCAAGTCCCTTTATTGGGGCTTCCCTGGCGGTCCAGTGGTTAAGACTCTGTGCTTCCACTGCAGGTGGCATGGGTTCAATCCCTGGTCAGGGACCGAAGATCCTACATGCTGCAGTGACCTCCTCCCAAATAAAAGGAAAAAAAAAAAACCCTTTTACTATTGTATTAGTGAGTTTCAGAAGGGAAAGAAAAATGCATGTGTTTAGTCTGCCATCTTTATTTGCAAGTCCAACACACATTTGGAAGTCCTTCCTATGGGCATGGTTTGTACTGACAATCGAGCAGGACCCAGAGGCAGGTAGCTCCAGGCTCGGTAAGAGCAGAGGGCTGAACCCCGTCTCTGTCTGCTCTGCCGTCCCCAGGGGCTGCGTGTTTGTTGTAAGGCTGATCCCCTTGAGCTGCATGGTGGCTGCCCGTGGCAAGCGCACTGTGTGAATCCTTCTTTTTCCTTCCGTAAACACCTCCCAGTCCGCATCGTAAACCACTTCACCTGGGTTCTTGCTCCAGCTCTGCCACTTTCTTGTGGCAAAGTTACTTAGCTTCTATTTCATTTTTCTTGTCTTTAAGACAAAGTCAGCATAGTATCTGCCTCTTGGAATTTTATGAGAATTCAACGAATAGTGCTTAGGGCAGTGCTTGGCACGGTAAGCTCTCCTTCAGTGTCAACAATTACCATCATGATGGTTATCGGCCCACAGGCTCCTTTTGGGCAGTTGTTCAGTCGCCCAGTCGTGTCCGACTCTTCACGACCCCGTGGACTGTGGCACACCAGGCTTCCCTGTCCCTCACCATCTCCTGGAGCTTGCCCAAGTTCATGTCCATTGCATCTGTCCTTTTGGGTAAGGGTTGTGCTTTCCTCACGTTTGGGTTCCCTCCAACAGGGTACAGTCATCACCTGGCATGTTACAGAGCACCCACTGGGACTGAAAACACACAGGGAATCTAGTTGCCCTGAATGACAATGCCCTTGACCATGTGGATATACACCTGCTCTCAGGAAAAGGGGAGTCTGTGCCCGCATCTCCAGCATCACCAGAACTGAGGACTCTCATCATCTTTCACAGGATAACTGCCCTGGACACTGTGCTGTGGACAGACAGAGGACATGCTACAGGATCTGACTCTTTGTTCACTCCCGAAGGTGGCCTTGGAGCTGGACAACCCCAAACAATGTGGTATTAGTTTCCTAGGTCAACGTAACAAAGCATCACAAACTAGGTGGCTTAAAACACCAGAAATGTGTCGTCTCATAGCTCTGAGGCCCAGAAGTCCACAGTCAAGGTGTCAGCAAGCCATGCTCCCTCTGAGACCTGTAGGCAAATTCTTCCTGGCTCTGTCCTCATTTCTCCTGGTTTACCGGTGACCTCTGGCCCTCCTGGGCTTGCAGTTGCATCATTCCAGTCTCTGCCTTCATCGTCACATCCTTCTCCCTGTGTGTCTGTCTTCATGTGACCATCTCTTAGAAGGACACCAGTCACATTGGGTTAGGAGCCCACTCTATTCCAGTATGCCCTCATCTGAACTAATTACAACTGCAGTGACCATATTTCCAATCAAGGTCATAATCTGAGGAACTGTGGAGTTAAGATATCCCCCTTAGAGGGAAACAATTCAAGCCAGAACAAGTATATAACTCAGCAATCCTTCCTTGTATTCACTGGCCTTTATTAAATGGAGTTTGAGGGTGCAGTTTATTTATGTTATAAATGCGTACGATTTAGCCTAATGTTAGAAATTGTTCTTTCTAAAGAAATGAAAAAAATTTGGCTCCCAAGCCCAGAAAAATCCCCCAACACGCTCATATCACAACGCAAAAGAGACTCATAGCTGACGTCCCTAAGTTGACAGTCAAAAACTCTCAAATGTAGAGTTTGGTAATTTTTAAATTTTTAAGAGGCTTTGCTAAATGTATGTGTGTGGTTTTGAGCAGGAAGTTGTGGGTTTATGCCTAATCAAGAAACTTTCAACATTAAAAATTCAGAATTGGTGAGCATGGAAAAATCTATAGCCTGAGATCTGCAGAATCATCTGTGGTCCCCCCACTCTTGTACCCCTAGGCTGCTTTTCCTCACCCCCACGCCCCCAGTGCCAGAAATATTCCCATCTCCAATCACCTCCAGTCTTTCCAGCACCCAGATGGCAGCTCTGGATCACTTTTGCAACCTGTCCCCCAAGGCTGAGGGTGGAAGGAAAGGTTAATAGCCACAAGGAGAGGACTCGATCGGAGGAATTTCTGTTTGGCTTCCTATTTATAAAGCTAACTGTTCATCAAAGGAAAGTCTTAAAGACCTGGGCTCTAATCCCAGCTTTAGATTTAAGATGTTTTCCACGTCACTTAACCTGTGAAGAGGAAAAAATATCTGCTGGAGGCGGCAGGGTCGTCTGAGGAGCACATGGAGGAGAGCCGCATGCGTCACGAGCACAACTCGATTCTCTCCAATTAGCCTCACCAAGCCCCGTGCCCTTGGTCAGGTCAGGACAGGGTAAGAGCTCTCACGTCAGAGGGCCTCGTGGCAAACCCAATGGGGCTTCACGTGTGATAGAGCAATGTGTGTCCTTGGGCAAGACACTGAGCCTCTCTGAGTCTCAGTTTCCTCATGTATAAAATACACACAACACTTACCCAGCCCGTGGAAGGGCAGATGTGAGGGTTAAATGTGACAGTTATATGAAAGCCCCAGCACAGAGTTGGCATGTAGCAGGGACTTGATAAATATTCAGCACGTGGTAATAAAGGAGCACAGGCCCCCTGAGAGTTCAGCTTGGTCAAATCAAGAAGTCTCAAGACAAGGACTTCCCTGGCTGTCCAGTAGTTAGGACTCTGCACTTCCAACGCAGGGTGTGAGGGTTCAATACCTGGTCGGGGAATTAAGATCCCACATACCCCACAGCTCAACCAAAAGAAGAGGTCTTAAAATAGATGCTTGGCTTAAGCAAAGGCTGCAAAATAAATCTCTTGGTCTGCAGACATGGCAGACTGCTCATTCCATCATGGGGGTTTCATCATGGGCTCATTAGGTGGGCCCCAGTTTGATCCTTTCGTCAGGAAAATCCCCTGGAGAAGGGCATGGCAATCCACTTCAGTATTCTTGGACTTCCCTGGTGGCTCAGACAGTATAGAATCCGCCTGCAATGTGGAAGACTTGGGTTCAATCCCTGGGTCAGGAAGATCCCCTGGAGGAGGGCATGGCAACCCACAGCAGTATTCTTGCCTGGAGAATCCCATGGACAGTGGAGCTAGGCGGGCTACAGTCCGTGGGGTCACAAAGAGTTGGACACGACTGAGTGACTTAGCATGCACACAGCTCGGGGTGGGCTGTGGACTCACAGTAGGCAGACCAGCAGCCAAAGGATTTCGGTTGAGCAGACAGTAATACACTTTGTCTGGGTTCCCCCACCGGGCTCTAGGGACTGGGGAAAGGGGTCATCTGCACATACCCTACACCCCAGCACCTCTGTCTGTGTAGCCCTGAGAGGCAGAAATCTTTCTCTAGCTTAGCAGGTGGGGAAACTGAGGCTTGGACAAGTTTGAAAACCTGCCAGCACACTGGCAGTGAAAGGATCTGGCTCAGGCTTAGCCAACCCCAGAACCTGTGTGCTCTCTGCCCCTCAACAGGTTCCCTCGGCCCCTGCTCCACGATCTCTTCAAGCACAGGGATGTTCCCTGTGCTGAGAGCTGTGCCAGGACAGTGGGCCCTCCAGGAGGGTGTGTGGGAGGTGAGGAAGATTGGGGGGTGTGTAGGCCAGCACAGGGCAGGACCTTGGAGAGCACCAACCTGGTGTGAGAGCTCCCCTCTCCCTGCTGGAGATGCGGCGCCCAGGGAACACCCAGGAGATGCTCAGGGGACCGGCAGAGGGGAGGCCCCTGGCAAGGACACAGAATCCACGTGCTAAAACAATGGGAAAGGCCCATAGGCCCCAAATGCTGAGCCCCCGAGGTCCACAGGCATCAGAGTGGGGCTGCTTCTGATGGACCATGTGAACAGGGCAAGGGACCAGAGGTTGCCCCGAGACCCAGAATCAGGCCAAGTAGGGAGCCATGCCCAGACAAGTGAGATGAGGCTGGGCCACAGGTAGACAAGGATCACAGGGTGGCCCGGAAGACCCAGTGTCCTGAGAGACCCCCTGGACCATTTCCTGCTGGGCATGCAGCCTCTTCTTCAGCCTAACTTGCAGGTGGTTGGCCCAGTCACCCCTGGGAGTAGGAAGCAGATGGGGCCAAGGTCAGGATGCGGAGTAAGACAGGAAGCGGCAAGCTGGGGGTGTTGAAAGAGGCCACACCACCTCTGAAATGGCCCTAACCCCTGGGGGTTAGAACTAGGTTGGGGCAGATCCTGGACAAATGTTTACGAATGAATGAGTGGAGAATACAGGCAAGAGGCGTGAGCAACTTCAAGAAATAACTTGGGCAGGAGGGAAGCAGGGTGTCACAGGCAAATCTAACAATGTGCCTGGAGATGCACGTCAAAGAGAGGGGTCTGTCCACCTTTATCCAGCTCAGCTCTTCTCAGCCAGAAGTTCCTCTGCAAAGGTTCTTCTTCTCCAAGTTCCAACATTTTTGCCTCCTTTGTCCCAAATCACCACCCAGGTGTCCAGCTTTTCCCCCCAGTCTGCACTTCCCCCCACCCCCAGGCCATCCATGTCCCCTGGTCCACTCACCTTTTGGTCAAACGCAGACACGGCTGACCCCATCTCTCCCTCCTCGGCCAGGCCCCTGCCCTGGCTGGCACTGGCTATGTCCCTCCTCTGACCATGGCCCTCTGACCATGGCCCCACCTTCCTCACTGACCTGGCCTTGGTCTGACCCCTCTGGGCCACCATCGCTTTTCCAAGGGCAAACCTGCTTGGAAAATGAAACCCGCTTCATTTTCATTCTATGATTTAAATCTCTCAGTAGTTGCCTCAGACAAATTCCAAACTCTTTAGCAAGGCGTGGGTGGCCATTCACAGTCTGGGTCCTCCGGATTCCTCGTTTCTCACCCCTCCCTGATCCTGGTACTTTGAAGGTCAGTTCCCCACAAGGGACAGGCTAGCTCTCGCTATTTGACCCCTGAACATGTCACTCCTTCTCCTTCCATATGTCTATGAGGTCACCTACTCCAGGAAGTCCTCCTATCCTGATACTCCTTCGCTAATGGCTGGGTAATCCAGCTTAGGGCTTCCCTAGCTGATGCTGTCCGGGTTCTCAGCCTTGGGACTCTGGCTGTCAATAGTACCAAGAAACTTCCAGAGGACCAGCCCTCTGGCCACACCTCCCACACCACACACCACCAGTGGCCACACAAGCAGACTGGGAGAACTCATGAACTTAAACTCTCTTTTCCACTTTGGTTGCCGCCCCCTTTGGCCAGTCAGGGGTCACCTCCTGAACCCCTCTGACTGAAAGAGGTAAGTGGGACCCCTGCAGGTTCTCCAGCCCATCACCTCCAGGCATTCCCCGCCACCTCCCAGCCAACCCCTTCTCACAGGGCATTAACACAGCGACTGGGGTCTACAGCTTTTGAGCTTTGTCCAGGGCGTTTTCACTGCTGGAGAGTCAAGCCACTCTCTCAATACGCCTCCCAGGTGAGTGCGGGACAGTAACCGCCCCCTTCACTCATGAGGAAATGGAAGCTCAGCGCGTGAAACCTACTCCCAAGGTCAGAGTGAGTTAGCTGCAGAGATAGGTGGTCCCTAGTTACCTCCTCCCCGCTGCCCCGCAATGTGGCATTCGATGCCCTGACATCCATCCTCGGGGGTCCAGAGTCGTCCTCCCCGCCCTCCCCACGGGAGATCGGCCAAGGTGACTCTGTCCCGCCTCTCGCGTCCCGCTCACCGCTTACCCTCCAAGGCCGCTTTCCAGCTGGTGCTGCCCTCGTAGCCCGACCCCGATCGCCGCAGCAGCCCCTCTGGACTGCGGCCCTCCGCCTCGGCTGGCGAGCGCGGCCTGGGGGCTGCAGGGGCTGGCGCGGGGCGAACGGCTGGAGGCGGCGGCGGCCGGGTGCGCGCGGGGGGCTCCCGGGCCGGCTCCATGCCCGGCGCTCCGCCGCGCCGCGCCCGCGCTCCTGTGCCGGGGTACGGAGCCCAGCCCCAAGCGCACTCGGCGCTCCGCGCGCCCTGCGGGCCCCCCAGGCCGGCCTCGGTGGTCGAGGGCCGTGGCTCGTGCAGGCCGGGGCTGAGCCCGGCTCCCCGCGCCGGACCCGCTGCACCCGGTGGCCGCCGCCGCCGCCGCCTGGGTCCCCGCGCGCCTGCCCGGAGGAGCCGCAACCTCCGCGCAGAGCCGAGGCGCGGGGGAGGAGCGCGGAGAGGCGCGGGGGCCGGGGCAAGGCGGGGGCCGGGAGCGAGGGAGGAGGCGCCGGGAGCGCGGACGGCCCCACCGCCTGGGGCCGCCGGCCTCCCGCCCCCTCGGCAGGAGTCCAGATGCTGCGGAGCGGGGATCGCGGCGCCGGGAGCTGGGAGTCCTGACTCCCAGTCCACCTACCAGTTTCTATTAAAACGTGAATCAGGTTCCCGCGGACGACGCAGCGAGGCTCAAGGAAGATGAGGGGCTTTCCTCCGGGCCACCCTGGAGCCAGAGCAGAGGGGTGAGGGCTGGGACGTGGCCCAGACTCTTGGCAGATGAGAGAAACGACGGAATCGGTGAGCAAGAGAAAGCCAAGGGCCGAGGGGACGCGCGGAACAGCATTTCCGATTCACTTAAAGTTGACTGAGCCTCTAATGCGTGCCAGGAGTTTTTTTTTACAAACCTTAACTGACAACATCCTCAATTTAGGTTGAGAACGGGGAGTTAGAGAGGTCAAGGGCATTGCTGAAGGCAGCACGGTGCAGGCGCGTTAGGCCACTGTTCTACTCTGGGGCCAGGGCTTCCTGGATGGTCTTCACTCCCGCGGCTCTTTCCGTGGTTGACCCCAGGTCACCTCAGGCTCCATGCGGAGGCTGGCATGATCTTCTCCAGGCCCCATCCCGCATCTGTTTCCTATCTCAGTCTATGATCCCTCATTCTCAACCCTCCTGCTCTCTCCCCCACCAAATCCAGTAAGGTACCAACAACTCCTGTGAATTCTCCCTGTCAGTGGCTCCATCTGTCCATCCTTCTCTCTTCCTGCAGCCACTCACCAAACGCAAGTCCATTTCACCTCTGGTCTGATTGCAACCCCCGCCTCCCAACGGTCTCCCTCAACGTTGCACAGCCATCATCACTACCTAATTCCAGAACATGTTCATCATCCTAGAAAGAAACCTGGTACCCATCAAGCAGTCACTCCTCATCCCTCTCTCCCCCAGCCCCTGGCAACCGCTAGCTGCTTTCTGTCTCTGTGAGATTGCACATTCTGGTTATTTCGTATCAGTGGAATCATACACTATGTGGCCTTTGGCGCCTGGCTTCTTTTTACTTGGCATGTTTTTGAGCAGCATCCGTGTTGGAGCATGTGTCAGTCCTTCATTCCTTTTCATCTTGGTCTTTTTTGAGAGCTGCTGTCCTTTCAAGGTTGTATCAGAATCCCCAAAGCTTACGAGGGACATACTGGCTGACACCTGTCCTCTGAGCTGAGTAGACTCTGCTTCCTGGCTTTCATGAGATGTGGAGTCTTTGCTAGCCCTGGGGCTCTGGGGCCAGAGCTGCCTCTCCAGGCCACCAGGCCATGTGGCCCCTCCAGAGGCTCTCGTGGAGCTGTGGTGGCCCTGCTGCCCTGATGGAGCCCCCAGACTTCTCTGCCCTTCCTGGGCAGGGGCCCACCCTCCTTACTCCACCACTTCTCCAAGGACTTTCTCCAGGACACCCCATCATCTCATCAGTGACCTTAGGTTCTTAGTATAAATCAGCTTCATTTTCAAGCTGCTTTTCTCTCTGCCCCACTAAAATTCTTAAGGCAAGGACATACAAAGCCTAGCGAATTGCTTACAATCAGGCTCAGTGGGTAAAGAATCTGCCTGCAATGCAGGAGACACAGGAGACGAGGGTCCAATCCCTGGGTTGGGAAGATCCCCTGGAGGAGTCACGGCAACCCACTCCAGTATCCTTGCCTGCAGAATCCCATGGACAGAGGAGTCTGGTGGGCTACAGTCCACAGGGTCACAAAGAGTCGGACATGAATGGAGCGACTGAACAGGCACAGGAAATACGTAGACAGTCAAGCAAAAATTTCACTAGAATAGGGTCTTCCCTGGTGGCCCAGTGGTTAAGAACGTGCCTTTCAATGCAGGGGACATGGGTTTAATCCCTGGTCTGGGAACTGAGATCCCACATACCACAGGGAAATGAAGCCCGCGTGTGAAACTAGAGAAATCTGTGGGCCACACAAAAGATCCCGGATGCTGCAACTAAGACCTGATGCAGCCAAATAAATAAAATTCATTAGAGCAGGTTATTTTCCTGCTAGTTGTTAGAGTGTGATGTCCGTTGCACCTGCATCCTCATGTGCACTGAGTTGTTCTGGAATGATGGTGTTTGCTAGACCAGGAGGGCACAGAATTGCGAACCCAAATGCCCAGGGGCAGACAACTGAAGGAAAGAAGGAGTAAATCCTACCAGTGGGGGACTGCGGAGGACCCCCTCACTCAGGTCAGCGGGTCATGGCCAAGTGCAAACACCACCCCACTGTTATCAGCGCTTCCCAGCATTTTGGTATTTTCCATAGGGGTTGGAAATATGAGTTGTTATATGAAACTTCATCATTTCTAGTTCTGGCAAACAATTCATATTTTAATAGAAAACTTTTATAAGCCAAAAAAATAACAACACACATACACACATCTACAGGATTGATTCAGCCTCTGAGGTACCAGTTGACAGTCTCTGATTAAAGTATATACTTGATTTCAGGGACCCCATATAACACAAGACATCACAAACCCTTGGGAAAAATTGTCACTGGGTGAGACCCATGAGGGCAACTGTCTCCTAATTAGGCAAGGGCCTCCTTTACTGGCCTGTCTCCGTCATCTGGAAGGAAACTTCCTCACTGCTTATTATGTGAGCATAGGGTGCGGGGGTCCTTACCGCGATGAGCAGGTGTTGAACAGAGAGGATCTTAAGAAAGACATTTCCATACAGATGAGGGCTGAACCTATACACTGGTTATAGGTTTTTCCTCTTATTCCTTTGGACTGGGCTTGAGAAATCACACTACCTTCTCCCCATAAGTCAATGGCATCACCTGAGATTTGCAAGCAGACTGCATATTACTGTGGAATACCAGGAAGGTCTTCACTCTTGGCAATAAGAGGAGTAGGAACAGACCATTTACAATAACAAACATAAATAATTCACTTTATTGTCCATAAGTTAACGAAGTAAAAAATTGTGAAGCCAACATAAGGAGAAACTAAATACTAATAGTAGAATATATTTTGTCACAGGATTTATTCTGGCATCATCTCCTGCATGAGTCTATTCTTGGCTGTCAACAATCAAATTCTCATTGCCAAGTCCATGTGAGTCTTGCCATATGACTCACAATGCTGCTTGGAGTCACGGGGTATTCAAGGTCCTTCTTCCTTGAGTTCAAGAAGTCAGTTAGTTAGTGTTAGTCACTCAGTCATGTCCAACTCTTTGCAACGCTATGGACTGCAGCCCACAAGGCCCCTGTCTATGGGATTCTCCAGGCAAGGATACTGGAGTGGGTTGCCATTCCCTTCTCCAAGGGATCTTCCTGACCCAGGGATTGAACCCAGGTCTCCCTCATTGCAGGTGGGTTCTTTACCCTCTAAGCCACCAGGGGAGTCATTGTCCTTTTTGCAGCACAGAAGAGACATTCATCTGTTGCGGTTCCTCTCCACTGGGGCAAAGCCTCCCCCTGTCAAGTTGTCCCGTGTTTCTCTCCAGGGCATGGCTCATCTGCTGAAATAAGTCTCCACTCCCCTGTCCTGTCCTTCTTTGTCACGGGTCCCTAGTGATGTGATTTGTCCTCTGCAAGTTTCGATCAGGCCAGATGATGACTCTGACTTTTTCTCATCCTCAACGTAACTCTAATACACAGGCTAAGCTTAGGACCCCAAGTAGTGCACACAAGCAGAAATAATGAACGTAGTCAAAAGACTTCAGTCAGGAGATTTTCCAATCCCAGTGTCAACTGAGGGACACATTAAACAAGGAAGTGAGTGTCAGTTCCTAGACTTGTGCACAGCAAAAGAGGGTGTGGTGAGGGACTTCCCTAGGGGTCCAGTGGCTAAGACTCCATGCTCCCAATGCAGGGGACCCAGGTTCCATACCTGATCAGGGAATTAAATCATACATGCTGTAACTAAAAGTTTGCATGCCACAACTAAAGATTCCAAATGCAGCAACAAAGATGGAAGATCCTGCATGCTGTCACTAAGATTCGGCATAGCCAAATAAATAAATAAATTTTTTAAAAAAGACAACTGTAATAGTGTTTCATTACACTATGGGAGGAAGGGATAGTTAGGGAGTTTGGGATTGACATGTACACACTGCTATATTTTAAGTGGATAACCGACAAGGACCTACTGTATAGCATAGGGAACTCTGCTCAATGTTATGTGGCAGCCTGGATGGGAGGGGAGTTTGGGGGAGAAGGGATACATGTATATGTATGGCCGAGTCCCTTTGATGTCCATTGTTAATCAGCTATGTATGTGCTAAGTCGCTTCAGTCGTGTCCAACTCTTTGAGATCCCTTGGACTGTAGCCCTCCAGGCTCCTCTGTCCCTGGGGATTCTACAGGCAAAAATAGTGGAGTGGGTTGCCATGCCCTTCTCCAGGGAATCTTTCCCACCCAGGGATCAAACCTGTGGCTCTTATGTGTCCTGTATTGGCAAGTGTGTTCTTTTACCACAAGCGCCACCTAGGAAGCCTCCAATACAAAATAAAAAGTTTAAAAATTAAAGAAAAACTTAATATCATCCCCACCAAGAAAATAAAGAAAAAGAGGACTGTGGTGAATGAATCTTGGAAGCGCTGAATAATTTGGTATGGCCAGTGGTTTTCCAAAACTTCTCCATAGACTGTTCTTGGCAAAGAGGAGAGTCCATGGAAATTGAAGCATGTGAGAGTGAAAGGGAGGGTGGGCAGGGCAGCTGTGATGTCCCCACGTGGTGGCTTTTCTTCACCTCTGGACACAGACTGATGCATGACCTGAAGATTGCCCTGGGGCAGAGGCTTCGTGAGCCAGCGCTGGTTTCTCTGACACCATGATCCAGTTGGGATTCCAGAGGCTTCCAGGCTGTTCGTTTCCAAGTGCCATGGAGTAGGAATGGAGCCACTGACTGCCCAGGTCACAGCCAGGACTCTGTGCCTTAACTCGTCAGGATTTACTTGTTTACCTTCCTCCTGCTTTTATTTTCCTTATCTGAAAATCAGCATCTACCCCAGTGGGTCATTAGGAGTAATGAGCTCATAGATGCGAACCATACAAGAGACATCTAAGTGTCAGGTCGCATTACTAGCCTCCTCAGTCTCAACCTTCTCTCTGGCTGTTTTCTGCCTCTCGGCCTGTGCTCCCAGTGGCCTCAGCTTGTTGCAGAAAATTCAGCTTTTCCAATAGAGCTTGACCAGATTCTCAGCCATACTGGATTGCAGGTCACAGGCAAAAAGGGGCCTCTCATAACAAAGCTGTGTTTCCTTCCTTCCATGTGCATTTTAACTAAAATACGTGCAAAGTAATATTTATCATCTTAACCATTTTTCAGTGGCTCTCAGTATGTTCATGTTTTGTGCAGCCATCACCACCATCCATCTCCTTAGCTCCCTTCATCCTGCAAAACTGAAACTCGGTATCCATGAAACAACCACTTTCTGTTTCCAGCTCCTCCCAGCCACTGGCAACCACTGCTCTACTTTCTCTCCTTCTGAATTTGACTAGTCTAGGCACCTCATGTAAGTAGGATAGTGCCCTTAGTCTGAATGGCCACAATTTAACCAGTTGCTTCATTACTATGTGATAAGAATGGCCAACTTGCTACCACAAAGAGAAGGCTCTCCACCTGCTGTGACTCAGCCGATTCAGCATGCTGGGGTCCCCTGCCATCCCTCATTTATTTCTTTATTTATTTGGCTGCATGGAGTCTTAGATGCAGCACTCAGGATCTCTGTTGAGTCATGTGGGACCTTTCCCTTGTGGTGTGCGGGCTGCAGGCCACGCAGGCTTCAGTAGTTGTGACGCCTGGGCTTAGTTGCCCCAAGGCATGTGGGATCTCAGGTCAACCAGGGATCAAACCCATGTCCCCTGCACTGCAAGGCAGATTCTTAACCACTGGGCCACCAGGGAAGTCTTGCCATTCCTCATTCTCAATGTCAGTTTCTATAGCGAGACTCTTCCTAGGGTGAGCTGCAGAAAGCCCTGCCCAATTGGCTTAGGCAAAAAAAGGAATCCATTGGCACATGTAATTTAAAGTTCAGGGTGGAGAGGGAGGGCTCCAGGTAAGCCTGAACCAGACTCTTAAACTATGCCATCAAGACAAGCATCTCCCTATTTTGGCTCTGTTCTTCTCCATATGGGCTTCATTCTCAGACTCCACATGATGGAAACTGCTCCAGGACCACATCTTCCTGGTTGCAAGTTCAGCAGGAAAAAGAGAACTTCTCTTACCTTAATCATTCAGATAAAGCTATGGCCTTCACTGACCATGCCCGCACCTGGGTAAAGTGTCCACCCCTGAACTAGCCTCGATGATAAGGTCTGGGTCGTATGTCCAAGGCTGTAGCTGAGGTCGAGGCCATCCTCACCCAAGTCATAGGACTGAAGATGGGGAGGAGACAAAGGAAATGCTACTCTCAGAGGATGAAATGCTAATCTCCTGGGCTGCTGGGCAGGAAAAAACAGCAAGCGTTTCCCATAGAGACAGTGGAACAGCAAAGCCCTTTAAAAAGAATAAGGTAAGGAATTCCCTGGTAGTCCAGTGGCTAAAACTCCATGCTGTCAATGCAGGGGGCCCAGGTTCAAATCCCTGGTCAAGGAACTGGATTTCATATAGCACAACTAAGTCCTAGTGCAGGCAAATTAATAAAGTTCTTTCAAAATAAAAATTTGTTTAAAAAAGAATAAGATAAATTTGTATCTGTTGATTTGGAGCAATCTCCAAGCTAAGCTAAAGAAGAAAAAAAAAGGAAGATGCACAAGAATGGCAGAGGGTAGGTCCATCTCTGGCCACCAAAAGATGAGGATGTGTGCATGGGTGCTGGTATAGGAATGAAGATTTTTATGAGACTACACAAGAAAGAGTTAATGGGTATTTATCTCTGTACAGCAGAACTAGGGGGTGTGGAAGGAAGAATACTTTTTGTTTTCCATTCTTGTGCATTTTCATTAAATATCAACTGACCAGAGGCCCCATATTTAAGTTGCATTCAGAGCACCTATGTCAGAATTTTTATCTCACAGAAACTGGGAAAGATCACTGGGAGTAAGGACTCTGAGGTCTGGTTGAGATTTTGACTGAGGGGCAACGGACCTGGGATAGCAAGGCCAGGGGGCCTGGGCCAGGAGCTGGGCAAAGCAGGGCCACCAGTCATGTTTTCTGTGTCAGGGGTGGAGGCTGGGGAGACCTTCAGAAGGAAGGGGAGCTTGAGGCTCAGCTCTGAGAGCTCACAGCTGGGGACCACCCTCCTTTTTCAGAAACAGAGAGAGAGCTAGCATGTGGGTGGGCCTGAATTTGGAGTCCAGAGCATCTTTGCAAAGAACTAAGAGCAGTCCACTTAGGCGCCTCTTTGGCACCCAGGCTCCAAAGACACCCCAGAAGTGATTGATTTTGCTTCAGCCATGAACCCACTTACCATTATTTAAGGTGATTACCATTTACATGGGGGCTTCCTCGGTGGCTCAGTGGTAAAGAATCTGCTTGCAAAGCAGGAGACATAAGAGATGCAAGTTCGATCCCTAGGTTGGGAAGATCCCCTGGAGGAGGGCAAGGCAACCCACTCCAGTATTCTTGCCTGGAGAACCCCACGGACAGAGGATCCTGGCAGGCTATAGTCCATAGGGTCTCAAAGAGTTGGACATGACTGAGCAACTAACACAACAACAACTGTGTAGCATAAACATTCTGCAAATTGCTAAAACATGTCAGATCAACTCCATGGTATCCTGTCTGAGTCCAGGACAGTGTCTGCTCCTGTGTGTTAAGACTTTACCAGGTGCTGCTCAGGCGGCTCAGCCAACTCACAACCGTACAGAGTTAGGAACCCAGGAGACACCCTGGGACTCATGACCCAGGAACTTCCAGCCACCTTCACAGACACCCCACTGCCCCAAGATCTGAAAATCAAGCCGACAGGGTTCAAACACCCTTCCTTCAACAAATTCTGTTAACAGTTATTGAGCAGGGCACTAGGTCTGGGAACACAGAGGCCAAGGACACACCCAATCCTGGCACTCAGAGCTTCATGACAAGGGCCCCACCGCGGTGGATGGAAACTGGGTTGCTTGGTGAGCATCCTGGGTACCAGCTCTGACAAGGAGCTGTATTTGCTAATGCAAGCAACTTCTGCAGTCAAGAAAAGCTAGTCTTGGGACTTCTCTGGCGGTCTAGCGGTTAAGACTCCACACTCCCAGTGCAGGGGGAGCAGGTTTGATCCCTGGCTAGGGAACCAAGATCCCACATGCCCTGCAGCCAAAAAAAAAAGAAAAGAAAAAAAAAAAAAGCTAATGTTGGCCAAAAGATTGACTTTATGATGAGAGTGATGTCTTCAATAATAATCCTGCTCCAAACCACTGCTTCATGCATTAGCCTTCTCCCTGGAGGGTAACAGGAACCTGCAAGGGATACAAAAAACACATTGGCTGAGGATGAAAACCAAATCTGACTTTGTACCTTTTTTTCTGAAACAAGCAAAATAAACACATTTTTTAAATTATAAAGCTAATACAGAAGCTGTTTTCATGCAGGCAATATATAAATTTTAACCGTTTGCTAGAGTTTGGTATACTTCATGGCTTCTAAGCACTTTTTAATATATGTAAAATAAGTATTTTTTTTTTTTTTACAAAAATGAATCTAATACATTCTGCAACTTGCTTCTTGTGTCACTTCCTATAGCTCTATAGCATTCTTTTATTAACATACAGAATACTACAGTATGGAGATACCATAATTATTACTTCATTATTCTCCTATGCATGGACATTTAAATTATTTGTAATTTTTTAATAGTGTGAGCAGCGCTGTGGTAAATATTCTAGCACAGTTACTTCTGTGCCCTGTACAAGTGTTTCTGTGGAAGAAATTTCTAGAAGGGGAATTACTGGGTCAAAAGTTCTCTGAAGGTGTTCAACTCAAAATACTGTGTGAGTAAACATTTTGCAGAGCCGAGAGTTATAAAATAATGCACAAGATTAATTATTCAGAGTGAGAGCTGAAGTGTGCCCAAGGGTATGCTTCGTGTCTTTGCACTGCTTCGTCAGAAATATTCCACTTCCCTCCTGAGGACAGGAAATCAGTAAAGCAGGATTCCTGAGCCGGGTCTCCCTGACCCCAGTGATGGGAACGTGTGAAGGGTTTTGATGGCAGCATCAGAATCATTCATGGACTGAACACATCAGTTGATCACAGGAGGGAACGGACCACAGGTGAGCATAAGCTGTTCTGAAGAGAGAACAGCGCCCCCAAGAGGCGTTTAGGTGTCAGCACCTGTCCTCACACAAGGGGGCTCTCTCTCTTCCTGCTTAGTTTCTCACTCTAAACCCACCCAGTAAATACTTGCAGTCTAAACCTCTTAGGGAAAATCAATACCATACAATCCAAGAAGATTCTGGGTAAGTTGTAGTGAGTCTAAGTCTCAGTGTTCTCATTTTGTGTGACCAAAGTCCCAGGATATGTAATCCGGTGTAGTTTTTCAAAGGTGTAGGACAGTTATCCAGTGAGTGGGCCTCACTTAGTCAGCATCCACCTTTCACTGCAATTTTGCTGTTGTCCCTGCATTACTGAGGGCTTCCCACGTGGCGCTAGTGATAAAGAACCTGCCGATACAGGAGACATAACGGATGAAGGTGCCATCCCTGGGTTGGAAAGATATCCTGGAGGATCCCTGGGTTGGGAAGATACCCTGGAGGAGAAATGGCAACCCACTCCAGTATTCTTCCCTGGAGAATCCCATGGACAGGGGAGCCTGGCGGGCTACAGTCCATAAGGTCTCAAAGAGTCTGACACAACTGAAGCGACTTAGCACACAGGCACGCATGCAGTACCTTACTGAACGTTAAGCGATGCTCCAGAAATGATACAAACTGGCATAATGGTTTGAAAAAAGGTCACAAAGTAAAAAAAGAAACTAGTAACAAGTAGACAAGTTAACAAGTAGTTAACTTGCAGGATGAGAATAAGCACAGGAACACTCTGGATTGAGATTTTTTAAAGTATATTTGGTTTATAATATTGTGCTAGCCTCAGGTGTACAGCAAAGTGGGTCAGTCATATTTTTCAGATTATTCTACATTATAGGTTATTACAAGATATTGAATATTGTTCCCTGTGTTATATAGTAAACCATTGTTGCTTATCTATTTTATACATAGCAGTGTGTACCTGTTAATTCCATACTCCTAATTCATCCCTCCCAGGCCCTTCCCTTTCGTAACCAGAAGTTTGTTTTTTATGTTTGTGAGTCTGTTTCTATTTTGTAAATAGCTTCATTTGTATTCTTGTTTTTAGATTTCACATATAAGTGATATATGATATTTGTCTTTTTCTGTCCGACTTATTTCACTTAGTGTAATAATCTCTGGGTCCATCCATGTTGCTGAGAATGGTGTTATTTGACTCTTTTTACAGCTGGGTAATATTCCATCGTGTATATATACACCAAAACTTCTTTCCGATTGAGATTTTTTTTAAAGGAGCAACTCAGGAGTCAAATAAACCTAAAAAGCCATGTCCCAGGGTTTTGCAACTTCTGCACTATTGACATTTTGGCCTGGATGATTCTTTGTTACAGGAGTAGGTGGGTGGAGGGGAGCTGTCTTGTGCAATGTAGGATGTGTAATGACAGCATGAAATGAAAAGTGAAATTTAGTTGCTCAGTCATGTCTGACTCTTTGCAACCCCACGGACTGTAGCCCGCCAGGCTCCTCTGTTCACAGAATTCACCAGGCAAGAATACTGGAGTGGATTGCCATTTCCTTCTCCAGGGGATCTTCCCAACCCAGGGACTGAACCCGGGTTGGGTTCAATGTCTCCTGCATTGCAGGCAGATTCTTTACCATTTGAGCTACAGGGAAGCCCTAATGACACCATGGTGTCTGTCTACCCACTAGATGTCACTAGCACCTCCCCCCCACAGACACGCCCAGTTGTGACAGTCATTAAATTCTCTAGAGCCATTGCCATATTTGAACAGTTCAAGATTTAAGAAGCCCCTGAGAAACAGGTCTCGTGAAGACAAAGCAGCTGCTGCGGACTCTTCCCCCAACCACGTGAACTGCTTTGGACTTTTGGTAGTTACTATGAGATGTTTTCCCTCACCCAGACCAGAAGCCCGAATTTGGCAACCGTGGGGCACAGTGAATAGCCAACAGGGAAGGGGAGTGTCCTCTGGGGGCCGGAAGCCCAACAAGAAACCCATAACTTGGATTCTGAAGCAGCAGCTGTGGTGGCAGGGAACACCTCTAGAAAACTGAAAGTTCTGGGGCTGCCCTGCCCAGAGAGAGGTTGAGCAAGAAAGCCTGGGTGAGGGGGTGGATTGGAGATTGGAGAGTTGCAGGCATCTCCCTGTGGTTCCGGAGTGGATGCTGTAGTGGGGGAAGGGTAGGCAATAAACCTTACCCAGGTGGGGTAGTTTGCTATGAGGAGACTTAGTTCAGTTCAGTTCAGTTGCTCAGTCAATGTCCGACTCTTTGCGACCCCGTGAATTGCAGCACGCCAGGCCTCCCTGTCCATCACCAACTCCCGGAATCCACCCAAACCCATGTCCATCGAGTCAGTGATGCCATCCAACCATCTCATCCTCTGTCATCCCCTTCTCCTCCTGCCCCCAATCCTTCCCAGCATTAGGGTCTTTTCCAATGAGTCAACTCTTCATATGAGGTGGCCAAAGTATTGGAGTTTCAGCTTCAACATCAGTCCTTCCAATGAACACCTAAGATTGATCTCCTTTAGGATGGATTGATTGGATCTCCTTGCAGTCCAAGGGACTCTCAAGAGTCCTCCAACACCACAGTTCAAAAGTATCAATTCTGCGGCGCTCAGCTTTCTTCACCATCCAACTCTCACATCCATACATGACCACTGGAAAAACCATAGCCTTGACTAGATGGACTTTTGTTGGCAAAGCAATGTCTCTGCTTTTAAATATGCTATGTAGGTTGGCCATAACCTTCCTTCCAAGGAGTAAGCGTCTTTTAATTTCATGACTGCAATCACCATCTGCAGTGATTTTGGGGCCCCCAAAAATAAAGTCTGACACTGTTTCCACTGTTTCCCCATCTATTTCCCATGAAGTGATGGGACCAGATGCCATGATCTTAGTTTTCTGAACATTGAGCTTTAAGCCAGCTTTTTCACTCTTTTCTTTCACTTGCATCAAGAGGCTCTTTAGTTCTTCTTCACTTTCTGCCATAAGGGTGGTGTCATCTGCATATCTGAGGTTATTGATATTTCTCCCAGCAATCTTGATTCCAGCTTGTGTTTCTTCCAGCCCAGCGTTTCTCATGATGTACTCTGCATAGAAGTTAAATAAGCAGGATGACAATATACAGCCTTGACGGACTCCTTTTCCTATTTGGAACCAGTCTGTTGTTCCATGTCCAGTTCTAACTGTTGCTTCCTGACCTGCATACAGGTTTCTCAAGAGACAGGTCATATGGTCTGGTATTCCCATCTCTTTCAGAATTTTCCACAGTTTATTGTGATCCACACAGTCAAAGGCTTTGGCATAGTCAATAAAGCAGAAATAGATGTTTTTCTGGAACTCTCTTGCTTTTTCGATGATCCAGCGGATATTGGCAATTTGACCTCTGGTTCCTCTGCCTTTTCTAAAACCAGCTTGAACATCTGGAAGTTCGTGGTTCACGTATTGCTGAAGCCTGGCTTGGAGAATTTTGAGCATTACTTTACTAGCATGTGAGATGAGTGCAATTGTGGGGTAGTTTGAGCATTCTTTGGCATTGCTTTTCTTTGGGATTGGAACGAAAACTGACGTTTTCCAGTCCTGTGGCCACTGCTGAATTTTCCAAATTTGCTGGCATATCGAGTGCAGCACTTTCACAGCATCATCTTTCAGGATTTGAAATAGCTCCACTGAAATTCCATCACCTCCACTAGCTTTGTTTGTAGTGATGCTTTCTAAGGCCCACTTGACTTCACATTCCAGGATGTCTGGCTCTAGGTGAGTGATCACACCATCGTGATTATCTGGGTCGTGAAGATCTTTTTTGCACAGTTCTTCTGTGTATTCTTGCCACCTCTTCTTAATATCTTCTGCTTCTGTCAGGTCCATACCATTTCTGTCCTTTATCGAGCCTATCTTTGCATGAAATGTTCCTTTGGTATCTCTAATTTTCTTCAAGAGATCTCTAGTCTTTCTCAATCTGTTGTTTTCCTCTATTTCTTTGCATTGATTGCTGAGGAAGGCTTTCTTATCTCTCCTTGCTATTCTTTGGAACTCTGCATTCAGATGGGAATATCTTTCCTTTTCTCCTTTGTCTTTCACTTCTCTTCTCTTCCCAGCTATCTGTAAGGCCTCCTCAGACAGCCATTTTGCTTTTTTGCATATGTTTTCCATGGTGATTATCTTGATCCCTGTCTCCTGTACAATGTCACGAACCTCTGTCCATAGTTCATCAGGCACTGTGTCTATCAGATCTAGTCCCTTAAATCTATTTGTCAGTTCTACTGTGTACTCATAAGGGATCTGATCTAGGTCATTCCTGAATGGACTAGTGGTTTTCCCTACTTTCTTCAATTTAAGTCTGAATTTGGCAATAAGCAGTTCATGATCTGAGCCACAGTCTGCTCCCGGTCTTGTTTTTGCTGACTGTATAGAGCTTCTCCATCTTTGGCTGCAAAGAATATAATCAATCTGATTTCGGTGTTGACCATCTGGTGATGTCCATGTGTAGAGTCTTCTCTTGTGTTGTTGGAAGAGGGTGTTTGCTATGACCAGTGTGTTCTCTTGGCAGAACTCTATTAGCCTTTGCCCTGCTTCATTCTGTACTCCAAGGCCAAATTTGCCTGTTACACCAGGAGTTTCCTGACTTCCTACTTTTGCATTCCTGTCCCCTATAATGAAAAGGATTTACCACTGGGCTTGGGCAAGTCACCTCCCTGCAGTAAAGCTCCGTTCCCCATCTTCCTGAGGGAGTTGTTTCAGGACTGAAATGAAACATACACAAAATATATAGTACTGTGAATTAATATAAAGGGTGAAGATTCGAAAAGTGGCCTCCGGTTGCCACTTTTCAAATATGCCCAGACAGCGTCCTTGTGGCTCAGTGGTAAAGAATCCACCTGCAATGCAGGAAACGCAGGTTCGATCCTTGAGTGGGGAAGATTCCCTGGAGGAGGAAATGGCAACCCACTCCAGTACTCTTGCCTGGGAAATCCCATGGACAGAGGAACCGGGGCTACAGTCCATGGGGTCACAAAGAGTCGGACACAGCTGAGCACCCTCGGGCCAGTTCCACAAACTTCCAAACACACTGCAGAGCTTTCATTATTGTTGCTGTTGTTTTGGCGAAGTCGCTTCAGTTGTGTCCGACCCTTTGTGACCCTATGGAGCCCGCCAGGCTCCTCTGTCCATGGGATTCTCCGGGCAAGAATACTGGAGTGGGTTGCCAAGCCCTCCTCCAGGGGATCTTCCCGACCCAGGAATGAAACCTGCATCTCTTACGTCTCCTGCGTCGGCAGGAAGGTTGTTTACCACTAGCGCCACCTGGGAAGCCCGCTGTTGTTGTTATTATTATTTAAATTGGACAGTTGCGAGCACACGGAGCCACTCTGGTTTTCCTAGGAACCCGCCCCGGGTCTGACCTTGCTGTGGCGCGCGGGCGCCACCTTGGCCGTGGCCTTGAGCCTGTGTCTTGGAGGCCGGTGCTCAGCCGTGAGCGTTCTCTCCCCCTCTCGCAGGGCTCACGTCCTGGCCCTGAGATGGTGCTTCACCTGAAAACAGCCTTTGGGGGGCAAAACTGGTCCCCAGCGGGTAACGAGGAGCCACTCCGCGTGTGCGCACAGCTCCGCAGCCGCGGGAAGCTGGGCTGGCGCTTGGGCGTCCTGCTGGGGAAGGACATCCCCGCTCCCGGCGGGCCTGGGGTAGGAATTGCCCCCCGGGGCCATGCCCCCCGGAGTCCCCGGGCTAACCTGAAAGCCAGCACCTTCCGCCTGCACCCTCTTCTGTCTTGATTCCCTCCAGGGACCTCGCCTTGGCGGAGAGGCCAGCAGGCGGTGAGCGGCGCTGTTTCCAGGGATGTTTCGCTTTCTCTTGACGCAGGGTCGCCATCTAGCGATATACAAGGGTATACTACCACGTTCTAACTTCGGGTGGCCGAGGCTACACCTGTGGAAGGTTCTGGTGAGTGCGGGAAAGTTCTGTGGAGGGGACTGGACCCCGTTCCAGGCCTTGTTGGGGGCGGATGAGGGATGGCGCGGCCTGGGGCCAGCTCCGCGGGTGGAGGGGTGTCTGGTCCAAGCCCTGAGTCAGGCCTCCTGTTAAGGATGCCTCGCTCTTCAGAAGGGCGGGCTGGTAGCCCCACAGAGATCGGCTCAGAGCCACAGTGGGCATAAGACCTGTCTGGAAGAATTCTGGCTCAGGATACCCCACTACTTGTCGGGACTGGGGAAGGTGTTCGGGGAGACCAGGGTGTCAGAGGGAGCGCCACCAGGGTTAGCCTGAGTGCACCCTCCCTGAGTGTACCCCGGGTTAGAGACCCAGAAGACCGGGCGGGGCCAACCTCCGGGGTTTCTGGACCGGCCTGGCCCTGAGCCACCTCATCCGACCAGCCCACTTGCTCCAGAACAAACCCAGGATGCAAGTGGTTTCTGCAGCTCAGCAAACAATCAGGTGGAAAGGGACTCCAGTCTCCTCTTTTTCAGACACCCTCCCTTAGGGATTTTCTTGTAGTCCCCAACTTGGCTTCATGCAGGGAAAGCACCAACCCCCTTTTAAGAGAATAGCTTCTCCCCACAAGCACTGAGCTCCCAAAGGCTTCTGACCTCCTTCCCTGGGGGCGAGGAGGGGGCGGTGGGGGGGGGGTGTTGGGGGAGGAGGATGGGAAAAGGGGAACGTTTTCAATGTCTGAGCGACTTCACTTTCACATTTCACTCTCATGCACTGGAGAAGGAAATGGCAACCCACTCCAGTGTTCTTGCCTGGAGAATCCCAGGGGCGGGGGAGCCTGGTGGGCTGCTGTCTATTGGGTCGCACAGAGTCGGACACGACTGAAGCGACTTAGCAGCAGCAGCAGTAAGCCCTGTGGATAGGCTTGGTCTGACTGTTGGCCTCCTTGGACTTGAAATGTGGACCACCCAGCACTTCTTACCCACGTTTGGAGCCTTGGCTGCCATTCTTTTTTTTTTTTTTTACTTACTTGGCTGTGCTGGGTCTTAGTTGCGGCATGCGGCATCTTTAGGTGTGGCATGTGGGATCTAGTTCCCTGACCAGGGATCGAACCCAAGCCCCCTGCATTGGGAGCTCCCAGTCTTAGTCACTGGACCACAGGGAAGTCCCGGCTCTCATTCTTGAGCAACAAGCTGTCTCCCACTCATTTGGGACAAGTGCATGAATAGAAGCAGATAGAGACTGAGAACCATGAGAGCAAGCAGAACTGCCATTTACGTCTGTGTAAGCTGCTCAATGAACACCTGGCACCTGGCCTGGGGCGGGGGAAGCCGTTAGGATCTGGAATTCAGCTCTTACCTGATTGCAGAGCCCTGTCATCTGGAGGAAAGGGCACATTTTTCAAATTCACCTCCTCTCTGTGAGCCTGCCCACAGTAGATGGGGGCGGTGGGGCTTTTCCTAATTCTCACAGATAGCGGCCAGCTGCAGCTTTTGGGGAGTTAGTTGACTCCTTGGAGAACAGGCTCCTGCATGGAGCCCCAGCTCATGACTCCCTGGCTTCTCTGGACCCCTTCTCACCTGTGTTCTCCCACAGGTAGAAATCCCTTCCCGAGTTGCTCTGTGTGTTAGCGGGAGTGGCAAACCTTTTCCTGTACCTGTGGTCTCCACCAGGGGCGCTGCTTGGGAGTGTAACGTCAAGACTTCCATTTGTATTTGATCTTAAGGTTTTCAGGCAGAAAACGGGTCTGCACCATTCTGCTGACTCTAGCCTTGCTCTTCAAGCCAAGCTATGAATGGCTCACCTTCGTTTCTCTTCTTCCCAGACTATCTCAGATATACAGACACTCCTCTGTAAATAGAAAGGTCATTACAGTTCCAGGGGCCAGAGATTAAGGTGGGCCAAGAGTGAGTTTATGTTCCCACCACCTGGTCTGTAAAAATCTGTGTAGTTGAGTACTTTTTGATGATGTTTGAAATGGGACAATGAGGCATTTCCTTGTGGCCTACCAAAGGCCCAGGTCAGTGTGTTTGTTTCCTGGGGCTGCTGTAACAAAGTATCATAAACAAGGTGACCTAGAACAGGGGTCCCCAGCGTCTGGGATCTAATGCCTGATGATCTGAGGTGGAGCTGACATCATAATAATAGAAATAAAGTGCATAGTAAATGTAATACCTTGAATCATCTTAAAACCTTCCCCTCTCCTGGTCCATGGAAAAATTATCTTCCATGAAACCAGTCCCTGGTGCCACAAAGGTTGGGGATCACTTGCTTAGAAAGCAGAAATGTCCTGTGTCACAGTTCTGGAGTCTAGAAGTCTGAAATCAAGGCATCAGCAGAGTTCGTTCCTTCTGAGGGCTGTCAGGTAGAGTCTTGCCTCTCTCCTGGCTTCTAGTGGTTTGCTGGCCATCTTTGGCATTCCTTGGCTTGTAGACACATCTCCCCCATCTGCCTTTATGTTCACATGGCATTCTCCCTGCATGCATGTCTGCATGTCCAGATCTCTCCTTTTTATGATGGATTAGGACCTTCCCCAATGGCTCAGTGAGTGAAGAATCCACCTGCAAAGCAGGAGACACAGGAGATGCTGGTTCAGTCCCTGGGTTGGGAAGATCTCCTGGAGGAGGAAATGGCAACCCACTTCAATATTTTTGCCTGGAGAATCCCACGGACAGAGGAGCCTGGCAGGCTGCAGTCCATGGGGTCGCAAAGAGTCGGACATGACTGAGTGACTGAGCACATACGTGTGCACGCAGGGCCCATCCTAATGACCTCACCTTAACTAATTACATCTGCAAGGACCTCAGCTCCAAATAAAGTCACATTCTGAGCTACTAGGGATGAGGACTTCAACATACGAATTTGTGAGGACACAGTTCAGCAGATACCATTAAGATCCCCAAACAAGATAGCACTAAACCCCTCATCTTCTCCTCTATTGCCATGGTGATGGGAGGAGGGGAGGCTGGAAGGACAGAAATTCAGCTCATAAAAGTTACTAGAAAGCTTTTCTTTCTGTGTCAGGTTGGATTCAGAAACCTGTCTGATCCCCAATAAAATCTCTTAAGATAAACAAGCCAGACAGCCTCAAATTTGTGTGTCTCCAGACCCCAAAGCAAAGGGAGGCTTTGTAGCCTAAACAGACCCTGAGCTGTCTCAGTAGCCAGAGAAACATAAGTCTATGAAAAGCTGGCCTCCTCAGCCAGAGCCGTCATCATCCTTGCAGGAGGTTACCTCTCCAGGTTTTTTAAATTATACCTTGTCTTAATCATCGCAGTGAAGGTCTCTTCAAAATTAGCTATAGCTTAAATGCTGTTTCAGTCGTTGTATTTTGCTTGCAGAAATGGCACAGTTCTGGCTCAAAATCACTGTTTAATTCTCAGGCACAGTGGCCAGACTGGCTCTCCTGCTGTCTGAATCAAGGTATTTAAATCTGCTATGTATGAAAGCCATGTAATCCCAGTTTGGGAGTCTGAGGAGACAGGTGGAAACCAGCCTTCCGATGGCCTATGAAAGAAGCTTCATGGGCAAAAATGCAGTGGAATAGATAAGCCAGATGGTTAAAGCTTCAGCCTGTAGACCAGGGATCCTTACCTTGCTGCCCATGGGTGGGCCTCAGAGAATCTGTGACTCCCCCTAACACTGAAAACTGCGAAGTGTATGTATTTTACTAGGGAGAGTGTTCCCAGGATTCACTGGAGAGTCAAAGGAATCTATACATAAACCAGTTAAGAAATACTGTCCTAAAAACTCCCATCCCCTCACACATCTTTATGGTAAATAAGTAGACTCAATTTTCTTCTAAAGCATAGACATTCATCATGAGATTGGGAATTGATCTTGACAAAGGTTATCTCCTGATCTGAACTCAAAGGAACTTCAGGGTTGTGTCTGTGGATCTATAATTTGGATTGGTGCAGGCTAGGTTCTGTGGTCACAGAATGGCATGTAGTGTGGTCCCTGTGGCCTGGGTTCTCTGATGGGTCCCCAGGAGTAGAAGTGTCTGTTTCTTTGTAGAGAAAGTTGGACCTTGATGGAGTTCATGAACTTGGTCCCAAGACTGACAGGGATGTAAGACCCTTTCCCTAGAAGTTTGCCTCTCTAGAGGGTTTTTGTTCACCTCACCCAGAGCTGAGTGACCGACGACTTCTACTTGACCAAAGATTCACAGTGTTTGTATTTAGGGCGGAAGTTGGTCCTGCTCTCCCTGTCTCTCTTTCTCTCTCTCTGTCTCTCTCATTTGTCTGACCCTCTGCCACCACGGCGTGTGTGCATGCTCAGTCGTGTCTGACTCTTTGCAACCCGATGGACTGTATCCTGCCAGGCTCCTCTGTCCATGGAATTTTCCAGGCAAGAATACTGGAGCAGGTTGCCGTTTCCTTCTAGGGGATCTTCCCAACCCAGGGATCAAACCCGAGTCTCCTGTGTCTCCTGCATTGGCAGGTGGATTCTTTACCACTGCGCCACCTAGGAAAGCCCTCTGCCACTACTCTGCTCTATGATAAATAGATAAATGAAAGACAGATGCTAGATAGATAGCTGTATACCCTCATGGTACATGGTAGGGAAAGTTCTCAGTCTGCATTATTATAAAAATTCTAGCTTTCCCTGCCAGATTTATTTTACAGAAATAAAAGAAATTTTAGCAAGCCGTTTAAACTGTTTTCCTAAATAGATTTCCTTCACAGCCAGAGACCTCCAATAGTCTCCCCATCAGACATCAGTTTTTCACTAACTGATGAATTTGGCTTTTATTTTGGGGGGAGAAAACCTCTTGTTTTCTACTTGCCTGCATTTTTGCTCTAACGTCTTCTAGAAAGCAGGGGTGTTTTGATGCACGTGGACTGCACCTGAGAGTATCTCCACCTCACTCGGTGCTGTGAGCACCTCCATCCAGCCATCCCTCTCCTTGTGTTTGACCGGCTGGCAGCCAAGTCCCACGCATCATGGTGCAGGCCTGGGGAGGGTCTGCACAGATACACTCACTGTTTGGAAAGCATCTGTACGACACCACCGAGAGCCAGGTCTGATGAAAACCCCCTCCCCAGCTTAGTCTTCCTCACGGGCGTTAGTGCCAGGGCGTCACACTGTCGCGTGCGGCTGGCCTCCCTTAAAGGCCGTGATCATCACCAGTGTTATTAACCTGGGCAGGGAAGAGCCTCACAAGGCCTGCTTCTGTGGCCATGGGGTGTCCTGGCATCAGGTCGGCAGGGTGTGGGCAGTGTGTGGAGAATCCCTTGGGTCCAGAGGCTGCTCCCTCATGAAGGGGGTGGGTACCCCTGGGGGGAGGGTCACCGTGTAAGTGTGAGACCCCTCTTATTTCTCACGTAGAAAGTCCTTGAGGGTGTGGGGCCCTTCCAGTATCTGAGACAGGTCTCGGGAAGCACCACCTGTCTTGAGGTGGGTGGAGGGACTCGGGACAGGTGGAGGCAGGGAGAGGGAGCCCTTAGAGAATTGGGATGCACCTAGGAGGGCAGATGACTCCATGCCTGAGACAGGCGGCCCCTCGTCTCCGGCCGGCAGAGGTAACCAGGTGAGTTCAACCCTGACGGAGCCAAGTCTGGGGCCTGAAAGACAGTCAGGGGACCCCTTGTGGGCTGTGGGGTTGCTGAGACCTTTCATCTCACCTTTTTTGTTGTGAGTGGCCTTGGGCTGCCTGCTATTTCCAATATTACCGTGTAGCCTCACATTGGGCCACACTGGAGCAGCCCATCCCCCTGGGAAGACCAGGCTCTTTGTCCTCACTGAGGTCTGCACTGTAGGCCTTGAGAAGATAGTTGGGGTCTTGCAGGGGGACCCCCACATCTTCCACTGTGGTCACTCACCCCTGGGGCCTGGGCACAGAGTTCAGCGGCAGGTCTCTTGACCAGGGTATGCATTCAGCTGTGCAGGCCGTGAACTCCCCTGGACAAGCCCAGCATCTCATCACCTCTGCTCCTGACAGCAGTGAAGAGACAAAGCCGATGTGTAGGAATGGTCTGATTCGAAGTTAGCCATCTCAGTTTCCAATAGACTCACTACCAAAAGAGAGGTATTTTTCTGCTTCTTCCTTTTCAGAGGGCGGTTGGACTTTTTGTCCTAGAAATTCAATTGTTCCTAGCCCCAGGGGAGAGTTGAGTGCTTTCATTTTTAAAAGCCTGCCTAGACTCATAAAATAATCATAACACAAGAGGTTTTGGATAGAGGAAGACTCCATGGACTGAGTCCAAAGAATAGCCCCAGGCTGGAAGAGACTGGGTGGGGACAGGTGTTCCCACAGTGCCAGATGCTTGCCCTGGAGGGGCAGGGAGGGGCAGGACCTCAGCCCGGGGAGGGCACGAGTGGATGGAGGTGTGTGGAGCGGCCTCTGGGAGGTGCGGCCCTGGAAGGACAGCAGGGAGGAGGGAGTCTGTACCACAAAGGCTGGATTTGTCAGGGTGTTTAGAGAAATGGAAACATTGAGGACATATTGTGGTTGTCTAGTCGCTAAGTCATGTCCAACTTTTTTGGGACCCCATGGACTGTGGCCTGCCAGGCTCCTCTGTCCATGGGATTTCCCAGGCAAGAATACTGGAGTGGGTTGCCATTTCTTTCTCCAGAGGATCTTTGCGACCCAGAGATCAGAACTGTAGTCTACTGCATTGCAGGCAAATTCTTTACCGCTGAGCCACCAGGGAGGCCCATTAAAGACATACATGTATATATATTTCCTGTATGTATAATCAGGAGCCACCTCATCCTATTATAGAGGCTGAGCAATCCCCTTTGTCCCTCCTTGTCTCTTTCCACCCCTGGTCTCCTGTTTCCTGCACCTGCCCCCATCCAGGTCTTTCCATGTATGGAGCCCCAGACCCCTAGAGGTCAGCTACAGTGTGAACATTAATCCATAGGAGGGCTGGGTCTGTCCCAGGTGTCACTGTCTATTCATCAGGGTTCTCTGTTCACACAGGTCAGTCACTTACAAGCCTGAGTGCACAGCATTCATTGTGCTGCGTTGTAGGGGAATGGATTCTAGGAGTGGAGCTCCCGGCAAGGGAGGCTCTTTGTTTCGACACACAGGGAGCAAGCAACTGATGACTCAGGGAGCTGTTTTCCTGCCCTGTTATGGCTCCTGAGTCTCCTTGGGTGAGCCTGCACATGTCCAGGTGGGACGTTTTCTCATCTCGCTGCAGCCCTCCCTGTATCTGCACACCTTGAAGGCCACCACATGTTCCTCCACTGGATCCACACTTATCCCTCCTCCAGCTCAGGTGGATCCTCCACCAAATAACCAAGGCAGAAGCAGGACGCCGTGTCACTCCCAGCCGACAGCTACTGTCTCAGAGAGCAACAGAGAAAAGAGGTGAGGGGTGAGGAGGTGGCTGGAGGAACTTGAAAGCGAGTAACCACTGAGTAACTGGGTCAGCTCCTTCTCCTCGGCCTCAGCCCGTGACTTGCAGGGAGCCTCCAGAGACCGGGAGAGAAACCTGTGGGGGCTGAGGGGGGCACGAGGTAGGAAATGGGGAGAAAAGCCGTGTCTGGGGTTCAGAGATACACGACCGCATCCCGAGTCTCCCACTTCGCGGTCGTGTAACCCTGGCAAGTGCCTCAACCTCTCTCACTCTTGGTTTCCTGTAAAGTAGGAATTTTAGTAATTTCAGTGCCTTCTCCACAGGGTTATTGAGGTGAAGAGTAAATAGACCTCACAGCCGAATGCACTGCACCAAAATGAATTGACTGGATCCTAGTCTGAAACTAACTGGGGGGATTTAAACACAGTCTCTGTGGGGAGCACTTGTTAATTTCTTGGCACAAGGACGGTCCATACTGTGCTGAGTCATTTTAGTTGTGTCCGACTCTTTGCAACCCCATGGACTGTAACCTGCCAGGCTCCTCTGTCCATGGGATTCTCCAGGCAGGAATACTGGAGTGGGTTGCCATGCCCTTCTCCAGGGGATTCTTCCCAGTGCAGGGACTGAACCTGTGGCTCCTGTGCCTCCAGCACTGCAGGTGGATTCTTTACTGCTGAGCCCCAGGGAAACCAATGGACCTCCGTAGAACACTATATTTGTGAGTGATAACATGCTAAAGCATTTAGGCACAAGTTTCTCATGGTCTGAAGCTCATTCACGTGGTTCAACACCAACAAAAAATACATTTGTGTGGAGAGAACCACAAAGCAAATATGATGATATGCTAACCGTTGGAGGCTCTGCAAGCATTCATGTTCACTGGGTGTGCTTTCCATTTTCTTTAATGTTTAAAATTGTCAAAAATTGGCAGGGGTCGGGGGAGAAAGAGGAAATGAGACAAGATATGTCGAGCACTCCGCCCAGCACCCATTCAGCAGTGTTTATTTCATAAATATTCATAATATGTCACCAGGGGTAATGTCAGCAGAGAACCGTAGAGGGGCCTGCCAGGTACTGTCCTGGGGATACAAAACAGTGGCTGCTAGAGGGCCGGAGACAAACATTAAACAACAAAACAAATGTATGAACACATTGGCCCAAGACAGTGCTGAGTGCTATGAAGACAGTCACAGGTGAGGGGCTGGGGCCCCAGGGGTGGGAGTGCCACACTGGCTCAGGGGCCCCTGAGGTTCTGAGCAGGTGGAATGTGAACTGAAGATGGACCGTGCCAGTGAGCCAGCCGTGCAGAAACCTCCCCCTCCCCATCTGAGCATCCAGGGGCCCGGGAAGGGCTCAGGATGCCACAGGGGGTGACATGAGCCAAGAGCCAGGGCTGGGCGTGTTTGCTCCCTCTCTGGGAGCGACCAGCTGTGGTTTAGTTTACACTCAGACAGGCCAGATACCATCAGCCTCCTGGAGCAGTGAACTCTGTGGTTTGCCAGCAGGTGACAAGGGTACCTGCTGGGCCACTTCCTGGAACCAACTCGTGATCTGGAACAGGCCTCAGAGGGAATCTCCGTGGCCCTCTTCACTGAGGCTGCCAAAGATACTTGTCAGCAACACAGTGAACAAAGCGTGTTCAACCTGACTCACGTCTCAAGAAGTGCAAGCTGATAGAGAAGGAAATGGCAACCCACTCTACTATTCCTGCCTAAAAAATCCCATGGACAGAGGACCCTGGTGGGCTATAGTATATGGAGTCACAGGAGTCAGATACAACCTAGCAAATAAACCACCACCAACAAAAACTTTATCCAAACTCTTCTCCAAAATAGGAAATAGGAAACACTTTCCAACTAAATGAAATTTGATAAGAAAAAAGAATGATGAAAAGATTTTTAAAAATAGCTTGGGAAAGTATGCATCTTCAATAAACTTGAGATTTTAACTAACACTTTTATGATTTTTAGAAATTATTTTTCCTTGTCCTAATTTTGAATTTTAAACAGTTCAAAAAGAAACTGCTCCTTGGGGTAACTCCATTTGTATTAATGGAATAAAGGAATTCGGGTCTTCAAAAAAAAAAAAGAAATGCAAGTTGAAATTTCACCCATCAGGTGAGTAATGACTAAGAAAATATCAAGTCCAATGGGAGAGGGAACATCATAACAGATTCCACAGGCATTTAAGGGAGGGACTGCCCCATAGTCCAGAGGTTAAGAATCTGCCTTCCAATGAAGTGGACACGGGTTCCATCCCTTGCTGGGGAGCAAAGAGCCCACATGCGGCAGATCAACTAAGCCTACTGGCCCCAGAGCCTGCATGCCACAGTTAAGACCCGATGCAGCCAAATAAATAGATAAAAATTTTTTTAAATATTAAGGGAATGAACAATGTTTTGCCAACATATTAGAAAACAGGCATGAAATGGACAAACTCCTTAAAAAACAACTTTCCTAAACTGACATGATGAAACAGAAAACCTAAATATCGTAGTCCTATATCTATTATAGAAATTGAATTTCTTATCAAACTTTTCCTACAAACTCCAGACTCAGGTAAGTTTTACCAGTGAGTTTTCTTGTGTCTCCTGTATAGGCAGGTGGGTTCTTTACCACTAGCACCACCTGGGAAGCCCCCTTGTCTCTAGAGAGCTGCCCAACTGGGAGCTGCAACAGCTCCCAGCTCCAGGTCTCTCAGAATCAAGTGCCAGATTCCTGCAAGGGACAATCTGATTGGCCCAGCTGAGTCAGTGGTGGTGAACGGTCAGGGTAAGCTGTTCCCCGGACAGGGAGCCATCTGAACTGGAGACACTTGTATTGGTTTCCTAGGGCTGCCGTAACAAAGTACCACAAGCCCAGTGGCTTAAACAATAGAAATCTATTGTCTCACGGTTCTGGAGGCTGAAAGTCCAAGATCATGGCATCAACAGGGCTGGATCCTCCTGAGGGCTGCGAGGAAGAACTGGTCCCAGGCCTCTCCCTGAGCTCTGGTGGCTTGTCAGCAATCTCTGGCATCCCTTGACTTGTAGGCACTTCACCCCGACCTCTGCCTTCGTGTTCACAAGGCGTTCTCCCAGTGTGTGTGTCTGTATTCACACCTCCCCTTTTCATAAGGACACCAGTCATATTGGATTAGGGGCCCACCCTCCTGCGGTGTGACTTCATCTTAACTAATTACCGAATTTCAGATAAAGATACATTCTAAGTCTCTCAGGGTTAAGACTTCAACATATGAGTTTGGGGCAAGACAGGGTTGTGGGACAAAATCCAACCCATGGTGCAGCTGTTATGGTCAAGGTCAGGAGAAAGATCTGGGCTGGAGAGAGAGCTGGAGACTCCCTGACACGACGGAGGGTGGAGAGCTCTGGGCGCAGACTCAAGGAGGCGCAGCAGGGCAGTAAAGGAAACTCAGCAGAGTGTGGGGCTAGCAGAGGCATGGGGTGTGAGGACGAGGTAATGATGGACAATGGCAAGAGCTTCTGAGAGGTAAGAGGTACTGAAGGATGTCTGCTGGGTCTGCTGATACATTAGGTTCTTGGCAAAGAAGACTGCCAGACTAGCGAGGGCTGAAACAGACCATAAGTGGTTTAGGAGTGCTTGGGATGTGACGAAATGGAGAGAGAGGGGGACAATTCTCTTGTTAAAGAAGGCTGGTTGTTTTAAGGAAGAAATAGATAGGGTGTTGGCTGGAGGGGGATTTGGGATCCAAGGAGGCATGTAAAGCTTGATCATGTTTAATGATGACGGGAAAGAACCAGTTGAAAAGGGAGAGACTGAAGACAGAGGACGGACTTCCCTGGTGGTCCAGTGGTTAAGGATCTGCCTAGCAATGCAGGAGATGTGGGTTCAATCCCTGGTGGAAGAACAAAGGATCCCACATGCCAAGGGGCAAATAAGCCCGTGCACATCTCAACTACGGAACCACACACCACAACTGGAGAGTCTGTGCACTGCAACAAAATGATGTGGTTGAAGATCCTGCTTGCCACAACTAAGTCCAAAAGCAGTCAAATAAGTAAATATTTTTTAAAAAAACAGGAGATCATTGTGGTGCAGGCTCCTAAGATGGTGCCCTGGCTAGTTATCCACACGCCAGGCACACAATCTGTGCTCCATAAATAGTGGTAAAATGAAATTACGACTGCAGACAGGAGGGGGTGGAATCCAGAAAGCCGGTTTGAGGGACGGGCCAGGCTCACACTCTGCTGCCCTGAGTCTCTCCACTCCTGACCCCTCAGCGCCAGTGCCCATCACCAGCTTCCCACGAGCACTGTGGTCTACAGCTCAAATTCAAGATAGAATCCTGAGCACCTCTGAGTCTGGAGCCCAGCCTGGGTTGGTGGCTGTGGCCAGGGGAGCCAGGCCTTGGTGTCTCCCTCTTAGGAACCATGTCACAGTGAAACATGTCATGTTTTCCTCACTGACTCTCTCTGAGTCAAAACACCTGGAAGATAAGAAGTCTTTTAATTTTAATAAACTACATATGTGATGATCATCATCCCAGGTGAAGATATTTAAGCAGGAAAGCAAGTCAGGAAGCTTCCCTCTCAGCTCCAGTCCACACTGAAAATGGAAGAGAGGTCCATCTCAACAGGGACAGCAGCTGCCCCTGAGAGGTGACATTGAGGTACAGAAGAAAGCTTTTCTTTGTATTTTATATACTTGTTGAACTATTTTCATTTTTATAGTAATCTTTACTAGCACTAAAAAACCTTACTATTAATATATGCCATCTCTTTAAAAACTGAATTTTTATGTAAGAATATACATACTTTCTAGTAGTCTTGTACAGATATGAGAGCTGGTCCATAAAGAGGGCTGAGCACCAACAAGTTGATGCTTTCAAACTATCATGTTGGAGACGCTCAAGGCTCTTGAGAGTCCCTTGGACAGCAAGGAGATCAAACCAATCCTAAATGAAATCAACCCTGAATATTCATTGGAAGGACTGATGCTGAAGCTGAAGCTCCAGTACTTTGTCCACCCGATGTGAAGAGCAGACTCATTGGGAAAGACCATGATGCTGGGAAAGATTGATGGCAAAAGTAAAAGGGGGTGATAGAGAATGAGATGGTTGGATGGCATCACTGACTCAGTGGGCACGAGTTTGAGCAAACTCCGGGAAATAGTGAAGGATAAGGAAGCCTGCTGTGCTGCAGTTCATGGGGTCCCAAAGAGTTAGACACGACTAAGCAACTGAACAACAAATACACACAATAAATACCTTCTCTTTCAAGAAAGTGGGAACATTGCAGATCAGGTTAAGTCTCCTAGACAACCCCTCTGCCCGTCCTCCAAACAACCTACAGCAAAATCCACTAGTATTATCACTTTGGTATGTATCTTTCCATATCTTTTAAAATTCATTTTCATGCATATATATGTCCTCACATTAAATATATAGCCTGGGTTTGGAAGACATTAAATATAAAGTGTTCTCATATTGTGTGTTCTTTCTGTCGGACTTTTTCTCCCAGTCATTTGTCTTCAGGGAGCTTCCTTTCTAGTAATTTAACTGCTCTCCTAAGATCTTCCCCTTCACTGCCTCCTTCCTTCTTTACCCCAGGAGTAACAAGTCTGTAGTCTTTTCAAATGCTGTTCCCAAGACCACTCCAGCAGAAGTCCCTGGAAATACAGTTTCCTGGTTTGGTGAGTAAAAATAGAGGAGGCAGGGACTTCCCTGGAGGTCCAGTGGTTAAGACTCCACCTTCTGCTGCAGGAAGTATGGATTCAATCTCTGGTTGGGGAACCAAGATCCTGCATGCTGCACAGCGTGGCCAAAAAAAAAAAAAAAAAGATAAATACAATCACATCATTTTTAAAAAAGAAAAATATAGGAGGCAGGTTAAATTTTAATTTCAGATAATGGAGCACTTGGGACGTACTTATCATTAATTTTTTTTTTATTTATCAGAAATTCAGATTTAACTGGGTGGTCTGTGTTATATCTGCCAATCCTAGCCTGGGGCTGTGCTGTGCCCTGTGTGCCACGTCGCTCAGTCAAGTCCCACTCGTTGAGACCCCACGGACTGTAGCCCACCAGGCTTTTCTGTCCATGGTATTCTCCAGGCGAGAATACTGGAGTAGGTTGCTATTTCCTACTCCAGGGGATCTTCCCGACCCAGGGATCAAACCAGAGTTTCTTATGTCTCCTGCATTGACAGGCGAGTTCTTTACCACTAGCACCACCTGGGAAGCCCTGGGGCACTTGTTGAAAATTGGCCTCTTTATCCCCTTATGGGGTTTCCCTGGTGGCTCAGAGGTTAAAGCGTCTGCCTGCAATGCGGATTCAGTAGGTCTAGGTGGAGTCTGCCAGGAATCTATATTTTTTAATGATATTTAGATTACCGGTCCCGGTTTAAATACACATTTTCAAGCTTATTAATCTCTCAGTCTTTATTGAGTTAGCACAGTGGGAGTCGAGCCTCCAGAGTAGATGTTCCTGCGACTTCTGCCTTGGGGTGACCTCTCAGGTGTCCCGCTCCTTCTCCCACTACGTTGTCCGGATACTCAGCTTTGCTGCTTTTCCACAAGCAGGCCCATTTCCTTTGGACCCGCTGATTTTACTTAGGTCCCAGGATTCTACAGGCTTGGCCAATCGCTCTCCGCCCAAGCTATAACTCTCAAAAATCAGCACAGTCCAGAGCGCTAGAGGGGAAAATGGTTGGGGCCAGGGACAAGAAAGAGAGAAGAGTCTGAGCTCTGGGATCCCTCTTAGGAGTCTGCTCCCAGCTCTGTATTCCTGAGTAAAACCTCAGTCAGACGGGAGCCTGAAGGGGCGTGGCCAACCTAACCCGGGCCATAGCCAATCCCAGCGGGGCCCTGGTTTGGGAGGAGGAAGTGGGTGTGGCGACGGGGGGCGTGGCTTGATAACTTAAGCGACTCCTCTGGACCAATCCCAACCTGGGAGGAGAAGCTAACTCCTTACCTGGGCCCAGGTGTGTCCCGCTCGGCATCTCTCCGCTGCTCTGCGCACAGGATGGAGGGGGCGCGGGGGGCGTCGAGGGACGACCGAGCCGGGGCCGAGTTTGAAATGGAGTCCTTGGGAAGCCAGGTCCCGGAGCTGGAGCAGCCGCAGGTCCCCGCGGAGGAAAGACGCCCTGAGAGTCCCGAGAACGGCTCGAGTCTGGCCCCCGCCAAGGAGGCGGCAGGCGCGGGCCAGGACCTGTCGGGCGAGAAGATGCTACCCTCGCCTCACCCCGCGCCCCTGCGATTGCTGCCACCCAACCTGGGCTATGGCGCCTTCCGCAGCCAGGCGTCGACCGACCCGGAGCCGCCGTCTCCGCGCCCAGCCGCGGCCGAGCAGCCCAGGGACGGCGAGGCGCCCGAGGCCGAGCTGATACCCAAGGCTGCGCCGGGTAAGCCAGCTCCGGGCGCCTGGACCCCGGTGGAACTGCAGGTGGACGTGCGCGTGAAGTCCGTGGGCGCGGCGGGCGGCAGCCGCGCGCCCTCGCCGGTGCCCTCCACGCGCTTCCTCACCGTCCCGGTGCCCGAGTCCCCGGGCTTCTCCCGCCACGCCTCCCCCGCGCACACGCTCCTGCGGCGGACCCCGTCCCCAGGAGACACGTGGGGCCGCGGCACGCCGCCGGCCGCCGCCTGGACTGAGCGCGGCCTCGACGCCGAGGGATGCGCCAGTCGAGCAGAGGGGCACGCAGAGTCCCCGGGCTCCCCCACGTGCCGCTGCCGTTGCCGGGAGGACGGCGTGCTCCTGCCCGAGGCCGAGCTTGATGGCGACAAGAAGATGTCCCGGATCATAAAGCGCGTAGGTAAGCGCGCGTGCGCCGGGAGCAGCGCTGCCCAGTTGGGGTTGAGCCACTGGGGCGGAGGAACCTCCACCCGGCCTCTCTGGCTTAGAGCCAATAACTTTATGGTCTGCGTAATTATAATTCAAATTGTTGGTAGTAAAAAAATAAAACCCCTATTTTCCCTCCCTGACCCTGCAAGAACTTTCGCGTTCCGTCTTAGTGTGCGCAGCATCTTTGAGAAGTAGGGGTGGAAGAAACTCCAGGCGCGAGGAAGGCTTTCAGGATCACGTGACGGTGGTGGCGACCGGGTAGAACAACCTACTCCTGGCTCTGGCTGGCCGACCTCTCTAGGCCCAGGGTTCCTCTTTCCCTCCCATATATCAGGGAGCACCTGGTCCCTAACACTCATCTATTCAGCAGCTACTGCGTGGGGACAACAGGCCAGACTGGGCGGGGGTGGGGGGGCGTGCCCCGCCGGGTGGGGGTTTGCAGGGAAGAAGAAATATCCTAAATATAAAAATCCTGGACACGGAAGCAGAAGGGAGTGGTTGGTGAACTTGAGGGCATGGGAAAGCTTTCTTCAGTCTTGAAAGCTTAAGGAGTTGCGGGTGGTAGACTCCTAGGTAGAAAACCAGCCGGAACAGGGACCCTGTGTCTGTGGAGCTAGACACAGACACATTGCTAAAAGCTTGGCCAGCGGAGAGGAAGGGTGGGTCAGCTGGATGGGCTCCAAATCCTGAGTGGCTCTATGCCGGAGGTGGGGGGCGGGGGTTGTTCTTGGACATGGTAGAGTTCAAGGACTCCAATCACTCAGAAACTTGTGCCGAGTTAGGTGTGAGCACACTTTCTGCATGAGAAGTGTAGTCGTTTTCTGGTGCTGCTGTAACAAACTGGCACAAACTTAGAGGCTTAAAATGGCACTAATTTATTATCTTGCAGTTCTGTAAGTCTGAAATCTGATGTAGGCTCAGGGGTCTAAAGTCCAGTTATCAACCCCCGTGATCCATTCTGGGGACTTCAGGAGAATGGTTGTTTCCCTGCCTTTTCTGGTTTCTAAGGGCAATCGAGTTCCTTAGCTCATGGTCCTTTGTATATTCAAAACCAGACAATGTCTGCTTGAAGCCTCCCACTGCCATCTTTGACTTTCCTGTCCTTCTGTCCCCCTCATCCATTTATAAGGATCCTTGTGATTACATTAGACCCACCCAGAAATCCATCTCAAGGTCAGCAGATAAGAAACCTTAATCCCCATGTATCTGTAACCTAACCTATTCCCAGATTCCAGGGGTTAAGACGTGACATCTTTGCTGCCATGCTGTGTGCTCAATTGTGTCTGACTTGTTTAAACCCCATGAACTGAAGCCCGCCAGGCTCCTCTGTCCATGGAATTTTCCAGGCAAGAATACTGCAGTGGGTTGCCATTTCCTCCTCCAGAGGATCTTCCCGACCCAGGGATCAAAGCTGCGTCTTCTGCATTGGCAGGTGGATTCTTTACCAGCATCTTTAGAGGGACGTTATTCTGTCTACCATAATGAGTCTATAGCTTTTTATCTGATTAATAAAAGAAGTTGCTCAGTCATGTCCGACTCTTTGTGACCTGATGGACTGTAGCCTGCCAGGCTCCTCTGTCCATGGAATTCGCCAGGCAAGAATACTGGAGTGAGTTGCCATTCCCTTCTCCAGGGGATCTTCCCTACCCAGGGATTGAACCTGGGTCTCCTGTGTTGCAGGCAGATTCTTTACCGTCTGAAGAGTGGGGTGATAAGGAAATGACTGGAAAGTGAGCTCTGACAGCACTGTGGAGGAAGGTTGGGACAGGCATGAGGTTGCAGGAAGGCAGACCTTAGGAGGTGATAGCAGTCGTTCAACCAGAGATGATGAAGGCTTGATCTGTGGCAGGGGTGGGAGGGAGGGCTCAAGAGGTAGGATTAGTGAGCGAGGCCACTGTGCTCATGAAGATGCGTGAACAGGACGAGTGGGGATACCTCCCAAGTTGCTGATCTGAGTAGCAGAGTGATGGATTCATTGGGTTATCCTTCCAGAGTGGAGAACGGGGAAAGAGGTGAGGAAGAAATAAGCAGGCGCATTTGGGAGTTCCAGGTAGTGATGTCATTTAAAGGAAGAGGAGTCACGTCCCTGGCAGTCCAGTGGTTAAGACTCCAAGCCCCGACTGCAGGGGGCACAGGTTCGATCCCTGATCTGGGAACTAAGATCCTGCATGCCATGCATCACCAAAAAACAAAAAGAAGAGGGGCCAGTCACAGACTGGGAAAGAAAAGTATAGGTGATAGGAAGAGAATCAGGATACAAAGAAGCCGCAGAGGGAGAGAGTTTGAGGAAGATGTGGTCAGCAGTGTCCTGGGGAGAGGCAGACTTAGGGTGTGCTGCCACGTGGGAACAGTGCTCCGGGCATGAGGCAAGGAACCTGGGGGCCTGGGGACGAATGTTTGGGGGTATAGGGGAAGAGACACCTGACAGAAAATACTGCAGGGTACACATAGACACTGGTGCTTTGGGCTTGCTCTCTGGGAAGTGTGGGATCAAAGAACCTTAAGGTTCTTTGGCTGAGGCTTGGTCTGAGGGAGGCTGCCTGGATGAGGAACTCTGCATGTGGTTTCTGCCTGCTGTGGCCTTTACCAACCTGGGATCAAGCTGGTGACCTCAACAAGAGGGCACTCGAGGGCACTGGGGGACTTGCCCAGGCCCCCAGCACGGTAATGCTGCCACCCAGCTGTTTCACAGCCCCTCCTTGTGAACCCGAGAGGGCGGAGGCCACTGTGGAGAGAGTTAGAGGACATCACTACTTTGTCTCTTCACTGCTTTGGGGGCAACTGTTCCAGAGGCACTGGCCCCATGTAAACTGAAGAATCAAAGACTCAGGGAGGGACTTGCCTGGTGGTCCAGTGGCTAAGACTCTGAGCTCCCAATGCAGGGAGTCTGGGTTCAATCCCTGGTCAAGGAACTAGATCCCACGTGCTGCAACTAAGACCTGGCACAGTCAAATTAATAAATACTTAAAAAATAAAAAAAGAGAGACTCAGGGAATGTTCTCTATAGCAGCATGCAGCCCAGAAAAGTCGCCTTTTCAGACAGCCTAAAACTGGGGGGACAGCTGGATCCTGGGATGGAGAATATGCCCCCTTAGGCGCTGGTTTAGAGTCACCTCATCTGGTCCCAAGGCTGGATTAGGTGACTCTATTCTGTGCTCCGCGGGCCCTTGTGCTGCCCAGCTCAGCATCCCTCTTGTGAGTATCCTCAGGATTCCCAAGCCCCGCAGGGCATGGCTGGTGACAGCCTACATCTCACCAAATCTCCGACACCCGGCAGTGCTCTGTGAATCAATACTCCATGAATGGTACTAACTTCAGAATGTGAGCATGTGTCAGGAACGTTTCATCCCCAGCCCTGTCGGGGCAGGAGAGCAGCAGTTGGATCTCAGTGGTTGTCCAACCCACTGGTGCTGGTTGCATTGTGCTCAGCACATCAGGTGTGGAGGATAGGAGGAAACAGAGTCCTGACCCAGCCCTCTGGCAATCCTTACTCTGGAGAAAACAAAAGGGCCTGGCAGTCTGCAGTGGCATGGCAGGGGGAGGTGGAGTACATTCAAAGGAAGAATGTTCTCAGTGTCTGGAGGAAGTGGAGCCGAGAGTGGTGTCCAGCATGCTTGAGCTCAGCCAGAGGAACAGAGGCCACTGGCCGAAGTAGACTGACCTGCAGGTCTCTTAGTGGCAGGAGCCCTCTGAGGCCTCTGGCAAGCTTTGTATTTGGAAGTGTGTATTTTAGTTTTTATGATGCCCTTCGGCTGCCCCAGGTGAATAAACTGTAGGTCCCCCCAAACCGGTTCCACCCCAGCTGTGGGATTTGACTACAGGAGGAAGCAGGTGGTGTTTCAATTGTGGGGTGGGAAAGGTAGTCAAAATATAGAGAATGACAGTGATGAGCAGTGAAGAAAAGCAGCAGAGGGTGTGATGTTGGAGATGTCAATACCAGATACAAAAAGTGAATCAGATGGTGGGTATATACAATGTACGTGGCTTTTTTTTGTGTGTGTGTGTGTGGAATTAGTCTTTTCAAAATAATGAAATATTTGCCACGGACTTAACTTCAGCTGTTCTAGACTTTGGGAAATATGACTGATTTCTTAGGACCCTCACACCGATTATGTGGCCTTCCTGACCCTCATCCCCAAGATCTGGGTAGGTCCAGGGCCCCCTGCAGCAAGATGTTTTGCTCTGATTGATTTCACACCTGAGATGTGGCCGAGACCCCATCCTGAGTGCTCAGTGACTTCAGATGCACGTGCCTGTCTGGGTGGAAACTGCTTATAACTATCGATGTCTGTGAGCATTGACTATGTTTTATTCTCCAAGTGTTCCCCTCTGGTCTCCCCAGTTATTCTGTCTACAGGGCAGGATGTGACATCTGAACACGTTCTATCTCTGAGTCCTTCCTCTGTCCTGCAGTGTCCCCTGTCTTCCTTTCCCCTCCGCAGCCTCATTCCAGCCATCTGGTCCCCTGGTCCCTGAGCGGCTGACAGCTCGTATTTGTCTAGTGCTCTGCAGCCTGCAAAGTGCTCTTTGCCTGATGCTTCATTAGTGGTCTCCAGTGACCTGGAGCGAGACAGAAGAGACAGGTGTGATTCCAACATTAAAATGGGAAAACACCAAGAATACTTGAGGGGCCCATGGAGTCAGGACTTGAACTTGAATTGGAGGGTCTGTTGAACTTTGAATCTAGCCCTGGCCCTCTCTCCTGTGGAATTTTATCTCCTGGCATCTTTGCCTGTCCCATTAGCAACCTGAGTGCAGGGACCTTGCCCCCTCCTCAGTGTTGTTGGTGCCTTGCCTCTAGTGCACATCAGGTGCTCCATCAATGGTTGTTAGCCACTTAACTCTCTCACTTGAAGAGAATCTCCTGTCTCCTAGTTATTTAAGAAGTGGAATATCTTCTAGCAGTTTTCTCCCATATATGAAGTTTGGGCCTAAATTGAATGGTTTATCCTGGTGTTATGGGCCAAGGGGGTGGGTGCTGAGGTGGGTGTGATGCTCTTGTAGGATTCAGCATGGTCCTGAGTTGCGATGATCTCCTAACCTATGTCTCCTGGTTGTCCCCTCCGACACACACAGGGCTGCCCATGTACATGAGGTCCCTGCGCTGGGCCCTGGCAGTCATGGCTGTGCTCCTGGCAGTGTTGGCGGTGGCCGTTGTGGCCCTGGCCTCGAAAACAGGTGTGGAACTTCTTCCCCACCCTCACCCCTCTCCTCCCCCATCCCCTTTCCTCCCCTGCTCCACCAGCAGGGTATCTAGTCCTTCCAGCTTCTTTGTTAAATTAGTAAAAGACATCTCCAGGGACTTCTCTGGCCGTTCAGTGGTTAGGACTTCGCCTTCCAACGCAGGGAGTACAGGTTCAGTCCCTGGTTGGGCAGCTAAGCTCCCACGTGCCCCGCGGCCAAAAACCCCAAACATCAAACAGAAGCAATATTGTAACAAATGCAATAAAGACTTTTAAAAATGGTCCAAATCCAAAAAATCTTTTGAGAAAAAAAAAGAAGAAGAAAAAGACATCCCCCTGGGCAGATGCACAAAGACAGCGGGGCTCAGTGAACAAAGGTAAGGGATTAGAGCCCCTTCCTGGTGGACGCAGCTTGTGCTAAGCCTTCCCGGACCTGCCCCGCCCCCGGTGCTCGACCCCCTCTCCCCTTCCAGGCTTGCCAGCTCCGTGTCTCCACACCTGTCCCCTGATATTTGAACATCCATACCAACCCTGAGCTCTGTACAGTTTACCCTACGCTCACCTCCGGTCTCCGTGCCGCAGGGACCAGATGCCGACCATGCCCCCAGGGCTGGATGTGGTCCGAGGGGCAGTGCTACTACCTCGCTGCCGAAGCTGAGGCCTGGGAGACCAGCCAGGCTTTCTGCTCAGCCCACCACTCTACCCTCCCGCTGCTGAGACACACCCAGGTGAGAAGGGTGGAGGTGGGCAGGGGAGGGGCATGATCCCAATATGGTAAATATACTTGCAAAGAAAAAGTACTGAAAGGGAGTATACTAATGGTTATCACTGGAGCCACAATTACAAGTGATTATTTTTCTTCTTTCAAGCTTTTTGGAATGTTCTAGGTGTTCCACAAATAGTATGCTCTAGAATTAGGGGGAAATGCTAGAGGAACGGTAGCCCAAGAGATCAGAATATAATGGTTTCTGCCCGACCCAGCCTGGCTGGGTCTGCAAAGTGAAGGCCAGTGGGAACTTGGTGGGTCCCTAGAGAGTGCCTGGAGCTGATGGGCGGGTGAACTGGGTAAGGACTTAGCAGCCCATCTCCTGAGACCCACTCAGCGCAGTAAGTGTCATCAGAAAACTGGTGAAGCAAAAGGTCCCTGCCCTCTGGCCTCACATCAGACAGATTCAGTCCACAATGACCTTGAATGTTGCCTCCCCGTGACTGGGGTCCTCCAAGAGGGTAGATGGGCTGAACTACCCAAATTGCAAATGGATCTTAAATTCTTTTAAAACTTAGCACATAGGATCAATCATTTGTGACACAAGTATATATAATCAGAAAATATATCACAAAGTTTTGATAAGCTTTTTCCAAAAAGGAACTTCTAAAATGCCCCTTGCAAAAAGACCAAAGTGAAGACTTGGGTCTCAAGCAGTTAAAATCCTGAATATGATGGTTGTGGAGTTCTAGAATTCTCCCAAGTTCTAGACAAGGGCCAGAAGCTGCAAGAGGCACTGAGATGGAGGTGGGAAAGAGCAGCTGAAGACAGGCTGGCGGCTGGTAGAGGGGCTGGGCCGGCTGGCAAGGGCCGGCTGGCAAAGGCCGGGCTCACGAGCTGGGAGGCACGGACCCCTGGGACACGCCAAAGTGCCAGTAATACACACAGCCTGATGACAGACACAGCTCATCTTCCTCAAGAGGTTAAGAGGAAAGGAGAAAGTTTCAGTGCTTCATGGGTGGCACTAGTGGTAAAGAACCCACCTGCCAATGCAGGAGACACAAGATGCACAGGTTCGATCACTGGGTCAGGAAGATCCCCTGGAGGAGGGCATGGCAACCCACTCTAGTATTCTTGCCTGGAGAATCCCATGGATATAGGAGCCTGGCAGGTTACAGTCCATAGGTTGCCAAGAGACACGACTGAGGCGACTTGGCTTGCACACATGTGCCATCAGTCATTAGATTCACTAGCCACTGGTTTAGGATCAGCTTGGTTTCACAAGGGTGGGGAAGGAAGAAGATTCCTGAAATGTACACGTCAATTGTAAGCCACATCTTGAGTGCAGAAAGATGAAAACACGAATAGATATCAGGATTCAGAAAATTATATAGCTTAAAACATTTAAATATTAACACAGAAATGTTTGAAGGCAAAAAGTAGAATGGTGGTTGCCAGGGGGAGGGGGAAATCAAAGTTGCTTCATGGGTGCAAAGTTTCAGTTGGGGAAGATGAAAAAGTTCTGGAGATGAAGGGGGCAGTGATGGTCCTGCAACAGTGAGTGAACCTAAAGCCTCTGAGCTACACACTTAAAAATGGTAAATTTTATATTTTACCACAATTTTTAAAGAAGAAATGTATGAAAGCATGGTAACTAATTTACCTTAATTTTAAGATGTAGAACATAAGCTTTCAGGTAATATCAGGATCACATCCATCACCCCCACATTGGTAGCAAAATTGGATACATACCAGCTAGAGACAGTGGAGCCCTAATGTCAGTGCCACCCTTACAGAGCCTTCCTTTGAGCTGTAAATTACTCCAAAGTTTCTGTACTTAGTTGCTCTGTCGTGTCCGACTCTTTGCGACCCCATGAACTGTAGCCCACCAGGCTCCTCTGTCCATGGGGATTCTCCAGGCAAGAATACTGGAGTGGGTTGCCATGCCCTCCTCCAGGGGATCTTCCTGACCCAGGAATCGAACCCAGGTCTCCTGAATGGCAGGCTGATTCTTTACCATCTGAGCCACCAGGGAAGCCCCCCAAATTTCTAGAATTTACTTTTATCTCTGCTGCTGCTGCTGAGTCACTTCAGTCGTGTCCAACTCTGTGCGACCCCATAGACGGCAGCCCATCAGGCTCCGTTGTCCCTGGGATTCTCCAGGCAAGAACACTGCAGTGGGTTGCCATTGCCTTCTCCGACTTTTATCTCTAGACTGTGCTTTTCCCACACAATTTTCGAGAACAATGGGAACAGGTTAGTGGAGTCTGATCTGCAAGGAATGGAATGGGTGGAGCTGGGTGGGGAAGGCCCAGGGAGAGAGCCTGATGGCCTGGGGCTAAGACAGAGAAGGGCAGGATCACCTTGGCAACGCCAAGCATCAGATGAGGTCCTGTACGTTGGGATCAGACACGAAGTTTTACACACCACCCAGCAGACTGGAGACTCCTCAGTACTGAGTGTGTACTACACGTCCTTGGCTTTGTGGACATGATCTCAGGCCTCATTACAAACATCTCCCCCACTTTACAGAGGATCATACTGAAGCTCTGAAAAGTCAGGGAACTTGCCTAAGGTCACTTAGCTTGCAAGTCACAGAACCAGAATTTGAGTAAGGGGCGGCCAGGCCCCAAGCTCTCCTCTGCAGTGATAGCCGCCTTCTCAGCACTGAAAGAAGCTCTGAGATCTGGTGATCAGGCAGTGACTGCTCCCAGGAGGTCGGGGCTGGGAAGCAGGAGGCCCAAGTCTGCTGTAGCCACAGTTGCAAGATGCTTGGGGCTTCCCTGCCCTCTGACTCACAGCTCAAAGCCAGCCCAGGTTCCTTCTCATCCCCTCCAAAGCTCCCACCCAGCCATGCCCCTGGGCCCCGGCCTGTGGAGTCCAGCCAGAGAGGAAATGAAATGCCCAGGAACGGCTCTGTGTGCCTTGTGCAGTCTGGGCTTCTGGTCTTTGGGGTTTCAGAAGGGGTAAGGTTGTCACCCCTCAGTCTAGAAGTTCTTTCAGGTTCCTCTCCCAGCTGTTGACCAGCTGATGTTCCTGAAAGGGGTGGGTGGGGGATGGGTCTGCTCCAGCACCTCTGGGTGCAGGGCTGGCCTCACAGCTCACGTGTTACCTGTGGCCCTTGCTGGTTATTGGCAGGGACATGGGGGTTGGGGGGTGCATTTAGTTGGCTGGTCTGCTGTGTGCTGGGCTCTCATGGTCAGTGATCAATAGGGCAGGCCCCCAGTCCTTGCCAAGTTCACTGATAAAGAAAACTGACAAGTTCAGTGTCTCACGCTGCGCTCCAAACTATGAAGGTTGTGATCCTGGGGAGGGGTTCCGTGCAGTGTCCCTACAGAAAGTCACCTTTAAACTGAGACCTGAGGGACAAATAGGAATGTCATCAAGGGGACAGGCATCATTCTGTGCTTCCTTTCTGTGGGTTTTATTTTTTTTTGACCACACTGCACAGCCCGTTGGATCTTAGTTCCCCTACCAGGGCTTGAACCTGCACCCTCTGCAGTGAAAGTGCCGAGTCTTAACCACAGGACCGCCAGGGAAGTCCCCGTGCTTGCTTCCTCATCCCCAGGGTCAAACAGAACTTTTGTCTCTGTCATCCTGAACACTTGTAGAGAGGAACTAAGCCCATGTCAGATGTATGCCAGGCTACTTCCTGTCATCACTAATGCGTGTGCTGCTCAGCGTGGTGAGCGCCATGGGCTTGCTGGCATGGTCTGCCTTTTTCCACTCGGCGTGATTTCGTATTCACATTTGCTTGCCTAACTGCGTCTTCGGTGTGCCTGTCATTTTTAAGAGCACTGTAATTTTCCATCATGTTGATATCCCATAATTTGCCTAGTTATTTCCTGACTGCTGAGCATTTGGATGGTTTCCATTTTATCTTTATAAATAGCAGCAGGAAATTTTGAGAACGTTCATTTTCCCTTTCTGTTCTTGGATTTCTTCCCCAAAGTGGAATTACCCATCTGAGCGATAGGAACCACAGTACTGCTCTTGTGACATAGCACAGTTTATGTTCTGGAAAGATTGGGCTGGCATGGACAGCTGCCCCCACTTCCACCTTCCAGTTCCCTACACCAGGGCTTGGGATATGCAAACACCTTTTTTTGAGTTGAAGATTTTTTTTTTTATTTGGAGGGTAATTGCTTTACAATGTTGTTTTGGTTTCTGCCATACGGCAACGTGAGTCAGCCACAAATATACATATATCCCCTCCCTCTTAAGCCTCTTTCCCACTCTGCCCCCTCAACATTTTTAAACACAGTTTTTTTTGCTTTAATTCATTTAAAAACATCATGACATTGAGGACAAGTATTTAAAAGAAAAAAGCATCTCCAAAAGCTCTCTGAACACCCTTGTTGTTCCTTGTGTGTCTGTGTCCAGGGGTGTACACATTTTTTTTCATTCTTATAATCAGGCCACAACTTTAATTCAGCTTTTTCATGGACTGTAACCCCTCAGATACTGTAACTTTTCCCCATGTTGCCCCATGGATTTCATACTCACCCTTATTTTTAATGGTCTTTAAAACATCTTTTATTATCATTATTATTATTGATTCTTTAAAACATCTTTTATTATTATTATTATTATTATTGATTTTGGCTGCACTGGGTCTTCATTGTGGAGCACAAGCTCTGGAGCATGAGGGCTCTGTAGTTGCGGTTCTCAAGAGCTAGTTGCTCGTCGGCATGTGAGATCTTAGTTCCCCAGCTAGGGATCGAACCCTCATCCCCCCGCATTGGAAGGTTCTTACCCACTGCACCCCAGGGAAGTCCCCTTTAGTGGTCTTAACAATACTTTCCCGAGTGGATATAATGTAGTTTATTCTTCTTGCTGGCAACTGTGGTGTTGACCATCTTCCCTGACCACCTCTGCAGCCTCCCGCCCAGGAGGCTACTTGCCGTCTGTCACCTGGATTTCTTTGTAGGCTCCCAGCTTTCCCCATGCCTTTCACCACCTTCTCGGAGCTTCCTCGTTTCTCTGTCTGCTCAGTACCCATCATGCATTGCTCGTAGGGATAGAGGATCATATCCATTCCCCCCTTGAAGGCTGAGAGGCGATCGCCCCCATTTTCTGGTCCCCAGCCCTGAGCACAGTGCCTGTCAACCAGCAAGCATCCAATACAGCTTCCCACTTCCTGGCGTTTGGGGAGAGATGAGTCACGTCTCTGGCTTGGGGAGCTGGGAACTTGTGGAAGCTGGGGTGGAGGGATCGGACAGGGGGATGGAAGCCCAGGTGAGCCGTACCAGTGACCCAAGAAGAATGACCCGCTGCTTTCCTCCCTCAGGATTTCCTGAGCAGACACCCAGTCACCAAGTACTCCTGGGTGGGAGCCCGACGAGGCCCCCAGGGCTGGCACTGGATCGACGGGACCCCCCTGCCACCCCAGCTGTGAGTGACCGTGGGCCTGGGTGGCTGGCCCCTCTGCCCCCAGTTTGCTCGCACTGGGCCCCCCATGTGACCAGCGTGACATCACAGCAGCACCAAAGGGACCCGGAAGCCTTCCCCTTCACCTGTCCCCAGGTTGAGTCCTCCCCCCGCCCCACCCCTTCTCCATCCCCCTCCTAGGATGGATATCTCAGTTTCACTTAGTACCCATCACCCCACCCCTTGTTTGAGTCCCCCACGCATTTGCCCGAGAAGGTCTGTCACCCTGTTCTCTGGATAAGGGATGTGCCTCTCAGAGACGTTTGGTGGTTTGCCCAGGGCCACCAAGCTGACAGCTGGGGCAGGAGGGGGTGCGGCCTCCTGGCTCCTGCCCCAGGGCTCTTTGCCGACCCCGGGCTCCGGGCGGCGATCCCAGAGTACCCAGACAGCGGCCGCACAGGCCAGGAGGGCCCGTCCTCCTGAAGGCCTCTCCTTCCTCTCACCCTTCCCCAGGCTCCCAGAGGAAGACCAGGACCAGCCGGATCTCGAGTGCGGGCGCCTGGAGGGAGGCAAGCTGGTGGCTTCAGACTGTGCCTCCCCCAGACCCTGGGTCTGTGCCAAGGGGACCAAGTGACTTAGGTTTCTGCCCGCCCTGAGTCTGCCGGGGGTGTGCGCCCCCCCCCCGGGGAGGCCAGGTTGAGAGCTGGGGCAGCCTCCTCCCTGGACCTGGGTGCCCAGGTCTCCCCGCTCGGTGCTCAACAGTCCTGCCTCAGTGAACCAGGGAGCGGGTCCCAGGGCAGGAAGATGGGGTCCGGGGGAGAGGAGAGCCGCCGTGGCCCCGAGGCTGAGCTCCCTGCTGGATCTCCAGCTGCTGAAGTGCATTTGCTGTGACCTTGTGTTTTTTTTTTTTTAAAGCATTCTAAGCCTGTTTCTCCCTCGTTAAACCAGCCATTCCCTTCTCTCACGTACCTGCTGCCTCACAGACGCGTGCCCCCTTTCAGAGAGGAACAGAGAGGACTCACAGGTGATCCCAGCCTGGGTTCTCCTTGAGCCCACGGAGGGAGGCTCCTATTTCATGCCTGGGATTTGGCAGTAATGATGTCATTGCTATAAAGACCCTTTCCAGGCAGTCAGACACACCCACGCACCCATGCACCCACAGCGTGTGGAGGATGGGGCAGAAGGGGCCGCCACGGAGGAGAGAGGAAGCAGGTCCCGTCCCTGTCCCAGGAGCCGGCGGAGAGTAAGGTTCTTTGTGCAGACTGGCATGGGGGGGTTGCTGGCGGGCCGTCCACCCAGCTGATGCCAGAGGCTGAGAGGATGTGGCAAGGACAGAGCCATCCAGGCATGGGGAACCGAGGGAGCACCCCCTCTTGGTTGGTGAAGCCACTGCAAAGCTTGGGGTCTGAGTGAGAAAAAGGAATCAGAAATGTGGGGAGGTGTGAGACAGCCCTGCCTCTCACAGCCATGGGAACACAGCCTGGAGATGCTCCCCAGCTGAGGTTCAGTGAGGGGTCTTTGGGTTGAAGGGCATGGCAGCAAAGTGGGGGGGGGGGGGAGTGTGTGTGTGTGCACGCACGCACACACACACAAGCTCACTCAGTTTTGTCTGGCTCTTTGCGGCCCCATGGACTATAGCACACCAGGCTCCTCTGTCCATGGGATTCTCCAGGCAAGAATATTGGAGTGAGGGGTGCCATTTCCTCCTCCAGGGGGATCTTCCCGACCCAGGGATCGAACCCACGTCTTGCACCTCCTGCATTGGTAGGCAGATTCTATACAACTAGCCCCAACTGGGAGGCCCTCCCAGGCTGGAGAGGCTTCTCCAAAGGAAAGAAACTACCCGCCCTGCTTACGGTGCCAATCAGGTGCAAACCAACCTTCCTCTTTAAAGGCAGACCTGGCGCCTGAACTCCTCAGAGAAAGCTCTACTGGTCGAGTTAAACTAAGAGCTTGTACAGAGTGTGTGGCTGCCTGGGAGAAAAGGGTGGAGAGCCGTGAGAACACACCCGATGAGCAATAAAAATCTTAGAAACACGCTGGTGTTTCTCATGACTTCCTTCCAACTACAAATTAGCCCAGAGCTTGATGACGTGTCCTAGTTTAACTTTCTTCAGAGCCCTTCTCGGCGAACGTTCTCGCATTGTCAGGCTGGTTTCCTGTCAGTTTCAGGGTCACCACCGGCTGGGGCCCTCTTGGCTCAGTGCCACTTAAGATCACCTGCGGTGCTTAAAGGACCCAGGTGCCCAGGGTGGGTGGTGTGGTGCTGCGGTGTAGAAACCTGAGTTTCTCAGCTTCAGTGGGTAAGGAAGGAGAGTAAAGGAGTCAAGTTTGATCTACCAAAGTAGGAAGTTCCTAGTTACTGTCCAAAGTTGGCAAACCAAGGAATAGCAGTGTACACTTATTATTTAGAATTATGGAGACAAGTACTAGAATAAATGGGCTTCCCTGGTAAAGAATCTGCCTGCAATGTGGGAGACCTGGGTTCGATCCCGGGGTTGGGAAAATCCCCTGGAGAAGGGAAAGGCTACCCACTCCAGTATTCTGGCCTGGAGCATTCCATGGACTGTATAGTCCATGGGGTCACAAAGAGTCGGACAGGACTGAGTGACTTTCACTTCACTAGAAGAAATGGCAAAAGTCATTTCAGATGATCATCTTAAAACTATTTGATGGTGACAGAAGTCAGGAGAGTACTTGTCTGGAGGCAAGGCAGTATTAACTCACGGGATGAGGTGCCAGTGAGTATTTGAGGACGCTGGAATGGTCTGGATCTTGATGTGGGTGAGGTTAGGTGGATACACGTGTAAAAATTCATCAAGCTGTACACTTAAGGTTAAAAAGCTTGAATGTCTAAGGAACAGGAGTGAGATTACAAGGGGACTGATGTTTGTTCTTTTTTGTAAATATACATCCTTTAGTTCTATTAACATAAAACCATATTCACTTCAAAAAAAAAAATACCGTATTTGGGACTTCTCTGGAAGTCCAGGAGTTAAGACTTCCAGCCTCCCCTTTGAGGGCTCAGGTTCGATCTCTGGTTAGAGAACTAAGATCCCTCTTGCTGTACCATGCAGCCAAGAAATAAAAAAATTAATTAAAAAACCCGTATTTGTGTACTATTTCAATAGAGAAATTAAAATGTTTAAAAGGTCCAAAAGATTCTGATGTGAAGCCTGGCCTGAGAGCTACTAGTTTTAGAAAGGGTTCCTGTGACTGGAATGCCTTTTCTTACAACCTGTAATTATTTCTTACATCAAGATACGTTTTCACAAGTTTCAGCCTCACCTCACCTTCAGAGCGTGTGTTTCCCTTTCTACTAAATGGAAGCTGGAAAAGCTACACAGCAGGTTGGTCTGCATGGAATTCCTCTTGGGTAATTTTTCTAGGCTCTTTTCCCACCAGGTACTGCCAACTGCTGTTGTTTGAAATCCACACTAATAATGCTGCCACCAGCACCCACTTGTTTTTTGGAGCTTTGGAGAACAGCCTCTGACACAGGCTGGCCCAGCATGTCACAGCAGCTTCTGAGGTACAGCTGTGGACACCTCGCTTGTGGAAGTCACCTGTGTGCAGCACACACAACTCCTCCTGAGATGGGCAGGGGGTGGGTACCGACCCCCAAGTCAGGTTTTTACCAGCTTTCCTGGTGAGACACACTAAGAGTCCATATTGTCACCAGGAAAAGTCTATTTTGTCAACTTCACTGAAGTATAATTTGCAAAGAAGAAAATGCCCTCATCTCAAGGGTACCTTTTGGGACTGCCCCAGGCGGACCAATGGTTAAGAATCCACTGCAGGGAGCATGGGCTTGATCTCCGGTCAAGGAACTAAGATCCCACAGGCCTCATGGTGCGGCCAAAAATAAAAAAGAGGGTACCTTCTGAAGACTAGGCACCCAAACCATTGCCAATCAAGACATGGAGTAGTTCCAACATTCCAGGAAGTTCTCTCATGTCCGAATGTGGTCAGTGCTCACTCTTTCCTGACCTCCAGCCCCAGGCAAGTTGAAGTTTAGCTTGTTCTGGGACTTCACAGAACAGTACATTATGTACACTTTGTGTCTGCTGCTTTAGCACAGCACAAGGTTTTAAAGACATATTCAGGTTGCCGCATTTACTAATAGTAGTTCCTTTCTTTGTAGGGATAGGTCACAATCTGTTTATCTCTCTAGTTGGTTGTCTCCAGTTTACGGCCATTATGAATACAATGCTGCTGCTGCTGCTGCTACGTCGCTTCCGTCGTGTCCGACTCTGCGCAACCCCATAGATGGCAGCCCACCAGGCTCCTCTGTCCCTGGGATTCTCCAGGCAAGAATACTGGAGTGGGTTGCCATTTCCTTCTCCAATGCAAGCATGCATGCTGTCACTTCAGTCGTGTCCGACTCTGCGACCCCATGGACAGCAGCCCACTAGGCTCCTCCGTCCACAGGATTCTCCAGGTAAGAATACTGGAATGGGTTGCCATTTCCTTCTCCAAAATACAATGCTATGGCCATTCAAATGTAAGTCTGTGTGTGGAAGTAGGCTGTCAATTTTCTTGGGTATCTAGGAGTAGGGTTACTGGGTTGTATGGTACGGGTGTGTGTTCTGGGTTGTATGGTACGGGTGTGTGTTCAGGCAAAGGAATCATCGGGGATACTGGGCTTCTTCCTGTAAGCTCCAACCTCCTACTGCCACCGTGGAGCAGCCATGTGGTCTGGCAGCGACCCCAGTTTGCAGGTGGAGGTGAGCAGCAATAACCTGGGAGGCACCTGATACATCTAAGCCTATCGTATGCCGTGCGGTCCCAGCCCCCTGGCCAGTGTTTGGTTCAGGAGTCCAGACCAAAGTCAGTTAGGGGTGTCACTAACTCTGTCTACTTTACTTGGTTTCCAAATGGGAACTTGACTCAACTGGGCCACAGACCTAAGCAAAGATCACCTTGCTCTTTACAGACAGGATGCAGTGGTTTTGAAACGGTATGTGATGATTGATCAAAATCCATTTCACCTGCCTCCACTAATCAAGGTCGTTTTAACACTTGGGTATCCTCCCAAGCAGCAGGCAGCCTGAACAGTGTCTGCCCAGGTTATTTTCCAGGACCTTGGAGCCTCAGCTAAGCTGGTTAAGGCTGGACAGAACCACCCGCCCTCCACCTCCTCCAGCGTCAGTGGGTGCCCGCTCCCACGACCTCCTTGTAGCTAAGTTACATCTGCACACAAGGAGGATTCCAGCACCTCTTTCCAATCTCCTCTCCCCATCCCTCCCAAGCTCTGCCTCTCTGTCATCCTGTACATACACTGAGCCCCTCCCTTTCCGGGAGGCAGATTTGAGATCTGAGATCTGTTTTCCCTTAGCTGGAATAAACCCACTCTTTGTCCCCAAACTCGGCATCTCAGCGTTTGGCTCTCTGTGCGATGTAGCAGGACAAAGCTGACTGGGTAACACATTTGTGGAGCCAGGTAGGAGGGGAAGTTCAGGTAGACCTTATGCTTGTTGGCCCTTGGCTGGTACTGAGAGCCTGCAGACGGGTCCAAGCAGCTGCCTGTTCCATTTGTTCCAGGACCTCCCCCAAATCTCCCCTGCCAGGTGCCACTGACTTTTCATTTCTCAGCAGCTGGTTTGGAAGATGTCTTGTGGGTGAGTAACTGTGTCAAAGAAATCCAGCAGTGCTTAAACCGTCCGGTAATCCTGACCAGGTCATGAGCTGGGGGCCTGTCTACCTGGAAGGATTCTGGCAGACAATCAAAAGGTCACAGCTGCTGAGGTACCCTGTACTTGGGTTGGATGACAGGGGTTTTTGGCTGCTGATCTTGTTTGTTTGGGTCTTGCTTGTCTCTTTCCATCTTCATCTGATTGTTTCCATTGTTCAGAATCGCCTGTTGGGGGGACTTCCCTGATGGCTCAGTGGTAAAGAATCCACCTGCCAATGCAGGGGACATGGGTTCGAGCCCTGGCCTGGGAGGATCCCACATGCCATGGAGCAACTAAGCCCGTGCACCCCAGAGTTCTCCGTAACTGGAGAAGTCACAATGAGAAGCCCGTGAACCACAACATACAGTAGCTCCCGCTCTCTGCAACTAGAGAAAGCCCATGCATGCAGCAATGAAGACCCAGCCCAGCCAAAAATAAATAATTAAATAAAAGAATCGACACTTGGGGACTGAGCTTGGTAATGGCAGCAAGGACCCTTAGAAAGACTTCATTATTGGGATCACCTGGAAGCAAAGCCCCTTCAAAACGGGAAGTACTCGGTTCCCCCTTGCAGCCCTTGAGGCTGCATTTCCAAAATTGGGAGACTCTCACTTATGAATCCATGGAAAAGAAAGTGATGGTAGTTTTTGGTAACACAGCATGACCACAATATCCTGTAGACTCCTGAGCAAAATGGCCTGTAAATGGATCCTGCATTTACAATATCCCTCTGCAACTAGACTGACTTTGTAAATGCCAAGAAAAATGAGATGAAGTACCTTAGGTACAGTGATTGTATCAGAATAAACCTGTGCAAAGATGTCAAGTTATGGTCCAACAGGAAGGGAAGGCAGAGAAACCTGTTTTGCTTAATCCTAATGAAAAGGGGGATTTGCTGTCGACCCCATGTGAGGCGGCTGCTTCTCTTCCCACTGTCTGAGCACAGCCTCAGGCTTGAGGCCCTCTGGTCTCTCAGGGGCCCACAGGAATGATCTCGCCCTTTTCATGCTTGCCACTTGACTGGGCCAGGGAGCTACGGAAACTCAGGTGGGGCAATGTCCAACAAGGCAAGTCCCCACTGGGGATGTGAATGCTGAGACCAGGCAGCCAATGGGAATGATCTGGTTCCAGTCTCGCTTTCAACTTCAGATTTATTTAATTGGAAGAACAATATGCCAACTTATAGAGACGAAGGAAAGAGAATGGAAGAATTCTTTTTTCATCAATTTTTTTTTTTTTAAACTCCAAATCCGACATGGGCAGATGTTCAGAATTCATTCAATACCCTTCTCATTTCAGAAGATCACAGAATGATGCTGGATAAAGCTCATGAGGAGGCAGTGCTGTATCCCTGGCAAGCTGGCGTGGGAGGCTGTGAGCATGGCTATGTCAACAGCAGACGCTAAGTGGGATGTGAATGCTGGGGATAGGCCAAAACTTGAGTATTAGTGAGAATGATTCAAAGAGGGATGCGCAAACGAAGAAGCGTTACTCAAGGACAAGAGATAAAACAGAACCCAAATGAGGGTCTTTCAGAATTTCTAGCAAGGGTCTTCAAAGCTTAGAGGCATTATACAGATACAGACCCTGAGGCCCCAGAGAATTTAAAAATGGTTAATAAGACTTATTGGTCAGAGTGGCCCCCCCACCTCCACCATACGCAAGAAATGGAAGGTGCTCTTGGAATGCCTATGTCTTAACCTGTTGAGATTGCCTGCAGTTTCTAATGGCAGAGCAGGCTCAGAAGGGAACAAGAGAATGAAACAGGCCACTCGGTCTTCACCGAGGGAAGAGCTGGACCAAGGTGAAGACCCTACAAGGGACTCGGCAAAAGGTAGGAGGCCCCAAGCTTCTACGTGAACAGGGAAATCAATAGTGAGACCTCCAGGACTTCCCTGGCGATCAGTGATTAAGACTCCACACTTCCACTGCAGGGGCTGTGGGCTTGATCCCTGATCAGAGAACTAAGATCCTATATGCCACATAGCACAACCAAAAAAATAAAAAAGACCCACCCCCCAACAACCACTGTGCATATTTCAAACAGGAGGGACCCCAGAAAGACTGTGCCATCCTAAGGAAGACTCTGGAAGAAGATAAAACAAGTGGCACATCAGATGGCTGAGATAGCGGAGAATGATAGAGACCAAGGAACCCAAAGGCTCCCCTAAACGCTGCCAAGTCCATCAATTTCCGGTATATAGAACCTTGCAGGACTGGAACAGTAAGAAATCAACTTTTGGACGTTCTGCTCAATATGGGGGCCACTTATTCTGTTTCAGATATCTAGCTTTCTAAACTTGGAGACTATGTTCGTAACTGAGGTGTCTGGACAAATTGTGAAAAAGCCTGGTCTCTAGTCTCTAGGCCATCAGATGGGGAATATTCATGTGAAGCAGCTATGATTTTCTTGTCACATAGCTTGTGGGATCTTTATTCCCCAACCTGCGATTGAGCCTGGGCCCTTGGCAGTGAAAGTGCCAAGGACCTAACTGGTGCCTGGACTAGTGCCTCCCTGAAGCAGCTATGTGCTCTGTGGCACGTGGAATATTCCTAGACCAGGCATCAAACCAGTGTCCCCTGTATTGGCAGGCAGAAGTTCCCCAGGAAACTCAGAGGAGGAGACAATGAACCTCTACCCTGAAATCTTACAAGGGTAAACATCTAGAAGACCAGTGCCATCCTTGCTGGACTGGACCTTCTGAGGAACATGATGACAAATAGAGACCCTGCTGCAGAAAGGAAACAAACTTTGCCCAAGGTCATCCAAACCTCGTCTGGTTCCATACCCCCGACACTGCTCTGAATAGGCAAGTGAGTCCCTAGCAGATCTTATGTTGCTTTCCAGAAAGAAGCCGTGAGAAAGAAACGAAGGCGAACAGACTGCTGTAGTGCTGGCTTTGGTTAAATAAAATTCTTCAGAAGGTAAGTTACTTGAATAACTTGTTAGGTTACCAGAATGACTGTTCTTTTGTCTTTTCTGTACTTTTGACCTCCCGGGCTTGGAAGAACAATGATTATGATTTCTCAGATTCTGGCAAAAGGAGGTACTCTCTCTAGCTGTTGGATATGTTACCCAAAACTTTTTTCTGTATTTGATCATGCTGACACCTTAGTTATGCCTGTCAGCAATTTTCCCCCACCTCTACCTTCACTGACACTTAGGATATAGAGCCCTCAGATGTTGAGGTCATGTTGGACTAATCAACCAAATTTCCAGTCCCCGGGAAGCTGAAACTTGGTCCTCTCCTTGTGTCCTCAAATACCCTGGGTGTCTTTCCCCTTTAAGAGTCGACTTGGTCAGGATATTGTAGCAATCATACTTAATTCTCCCAGCCCATGTCCCTTCCATATTTAATATCTAAGTGTTTCAGCTAAACTGGTTAACAACTGAGGCACTTTAGGTCAAGTAAGTCACGGATCCCTGACTTGATGTGTGAAGTTTATCAATACGTCTCGCACTTACATTCTGTGTGCTTTACCTTCCCCTCCCCACCAAGGTACATCCTTCTGATTACCAACTTTGGCCTATGAATGCTGTTGACAGCTGACACATAGGTGCTGTTTGCTTATTGGGGTCAAAATGTTAACTTGAAATCAGGAATAAGAGTATTTTCAAGTGAGTTCTAACAGCTACATTACTCAAGTCCTTGTTAGGTCTACACACCACTTATCAACAAAAAGCATTCAGAGTGGGCATTGCCACTCCTTCCTCAAGACTGAGGAACAAGGGACTTTCAGTGAACGAGTGGTTAAGAAAATGCGCTTCCACCACAGGAGGCAGGAGTTTGATCCCTATTCGTGGAACTAAGCTCCCAAAGCTGTGTGGTACAGTCAAAAAAGATAAATTTTTAACACTTAAAAGGTTGAGGAATGATCCAAAGGTGCAGTGGACTGAAATGTTGCCTGAGGATTAGTCAAATCCGCTTTACCTGCCTTACTGATCAAGGTTAACACTTGTATGTTTCCTAAGAGGCCAGGAGCCTGAACATTAAGATGCATGGCTGAGTTATTTCCCAGGCACTTGGAGTCTCAACTGCACGTGGTGCAAATGAACTGGTTAAGGCTGGCTAGGACCTCCCACCCACACTCCCTCCAGTAGAGCATGTTCGGACACCTGCCTGGTGACCTTTCCAACCTGCAGAGGCCTGTGGCTTAGTTCCTCTAGGGCAGAATGATCCCTGCACCTTTTCCAATCACCTTTCCCCATGCACTCCACACCTCACACCGCCCTGCTTCTTTTTACTGAAGTACTGTTGATTTACAATGTTGTGTTAATTACTGCTGTATACCAAAGTGATCTGGTTATACATATTTAATACTTTTCCATTATGGTTTATCATAGGGTATTGAATATAGTTCTCTGTGCTATACAGTAAGGCCTTGTTTATTTATTCTTTACATAAAGGCTTACAGGGAATTCCCTGGCGGTCTGGTGGTTAAGACTCCACGCTACCACCGCAGGGGGCCTGGGTCCAATCCCTGGTCGGGAAGCCAAGATCCCAAAAGCCATCCAGTGCAGCCAAAAAAAAAAAAAAAAAACCCCAAGCAACCAAACAAAAACCAAACCTTCACCCCAGCCTCCCACTCCATCCCTCTTGATCTTTTATGGTTCCATATGAATTTTAGGATTGTTCTAATTCTGTGAGAAACGTCATGAGTAATTTGATAGAACACTGAACCTGTAGAATGCTTTGGGTAGTATGGGTATTTTAACAATGTCAATTCTTCCAAGGCAAGAGCATGCTGCCCTGCTTCGTAACTCATTATCCTATCAATACTCCGACGCCTTCGGGGAGGCGGGTTTAAGATCTGTTGTCTCATCTCCTCACTCAGCTGACTTGCCAAGAAACCCTCTTTTGCCTCAAACCTTGGCATTTCAGCATTTTGGTTCCATGTGTCAGGCAAGACAAAGCTGGTTTGGGAACAGTTTCTCTTCATCTGGGTAGCTAGTGCTACCCTGAGAATGGAGCTGTCACATGGAACTCAATCATGTGAGTTTCGAGTGATCTCCTTGTATAAGGCTGCTGAGCTGGGTATTCTGTTACAAGCAGTCAGCAGTACCCAGGTATAGGAGTGACCTTAGGAGCCTCTCCCAGAGCAGTATCAGCAGATTCAGGTGTGGGCACTTCCTATACAGCTTCACTTGGCTGAATCCTCGACCGAGAGCCCAGTTCTGCAAGTCTGAATGCCTTGCTTGCAGCCTGCAAGCATAGCTTGCACCTACGCTGACGGTTTGGTTTGACCCTCGGTGTACTTGTAGACCCCAAACCTCTGACATCCGGGTCTCTGCTGGTACCTGGAAAACAGGGAGGCCCACGTCGAAGTTCAGAACACCAGCTGCCCCCATTACCCGAGTCTTGCTCACCTGTGGCCCCAGCACTACTCACTCCATGGCAGTCCCACGCCTGGCCCTCCGAGTCAGCCTCTGCCACCTAACCACCAAACCTCTGTTCTCAGCCCTCTCCTGCCTTCCCTAACTCTGCTGAAGGTGAGACCTTTTTTTCATTTTCAAATTACAACAGGTAAGGAAAAAACAGAACAACTTTGTACTGCCTTATTTATACCCGGGAAAATCTGAGTGCCAGTAATTGAGGTGTAATGGATGTAAACAGCTTTTTTTTGGATAGGAAAAACAGACAAGAACTTTCTTCCCCAAAAATATCAGTACAGCATATTGTGCTGGATCAAGATTCCAAAGATTCTCAGCTGTGCCAGAGCTGAACCTGAGAGATGTGATCCTTGAAAGGATCTTAGTTATACTCACAGATCCTTATATTACTTAATATATTTTTCACCTTTTCTAGAATCACAAGTTTAACTACTGTTTCAACGTTGAGTGTATATATAGCTTTTCAACGCAGAAATCGTCAGTCTCTTTACACTGGTTACACCATGTTTTTATTTCAGTTTGCTCAATGTGAAGAAAAACAAAAACAAACAAACCCAATTTCTTCTGCAGGTCTGGTCCTTCTCTACAGTGGATGTTACAGTCCTGAAGCAGCTGGAATATAATCAGCAAGGGCCCAGGTGGAGCAACAATTCATCTTGAATCTTTGTAAGTATATATTCATTTCCTTTGGTGCCTTGCACAGTAAGGCACTATAATAACAGAATAGAAATGGCCACAGCAATTAGCTCTAGTGACAATTTACTAGGCAAGTTACAGTTTAATGATGGTGGTGGTGATTCTTTCACTTTATTATTTTTTACAATGAGGGTGTCGTCTTTGTACTCCACACACACAAAATAAAACAAGTGCTTATGAAAGTCCCTGCCCCCACCCCCCATCTCAAAACATCCTGAATGTAGCTATTCAAGAACAGAAAAATCAAGACATGTTTGATTTCAAAATTTCAATAAGAAAGCAAAGTATGTAATGCAACAGCTGTTCAACTTCCAACTCTAATAAAATAGGCACCGTTAGACAAACAAATCTCATATTTTAAATTTCTCCAGCACACATTCCAGTATAAATGTTCTGAACTGTAATCTGCTAGTAATTAACAATGGGAATAGAACCTTAGAACAGAACTTATATTGCTTCCTTGTACCCCTTTCTCTTACCGCTAGAGGGTAGAAGTGTCAGGGGATATAGAGTCAAAGGAAGAAGGATTAAAAAGAAATTCCCCAAGTCGCTGTTGTTTGGGACTAGAAAGGAAGACAGCATTTTACAAATGTTCAAAAAATCCCAAGGCAAGTAACACAATTCATTCACTATCACTCCTACTAGAAAGAATAAAGACATCTGTGTCTTATTATATAAAACTGGACTTTCAGAAGTGTATTACAGGTTCACCAGAAACTATGGATGTAGTTTTAGGCTTCATCAAAGAAAACAAGTACAGAATGAGTTAGATGCTGTACACCTAACCTAGCTGGATGGGTGTCTGGAACTGCTCACTGTGTCACCCCGAACAGCTGTAAACTAAACAGCAGGATGTGACTCCAGAAGAAGCTTAAGGGTTGAGGGCATGTACACAGCTAATTATATCTCCCCCGCTTCGCGCTCTTCAGAGCTCCTCCTGTCTTCTGATCTGCCATTAGCGCTCTCATAGGACCGCTTCTTATCTTTTCGATCTCTGTCACGAGGTGATCTGTCTCTTGAATTCCTGTCTCTGTCACGTGATGCTAAGTCTTGGTCTCTGAATCTTTCTTTTGAGGATCTGAAAAATATTAATTTGAGGAGCAAAATGTGTTGGGAAACCCAAAACCCAAATGAAAGAATCGGATAAATATTAAGGTACTGATTAGTTGAAGATACACAGAATACATCCAAGAAAGAGGAGTCAGTTTTCTGACAGAAAAGAGCACTACTGTATTTGGTAAGGGTACTAAATAAGGAGATGGGTGAAAACAAAGAGCTAAGGGTAAAAAACCATAAGCCAAAATGATTTCCAAGACAGTCTCATTATCTCAAAGGCAACCCTAAAGCTTCTCCAGCTTACAGCAAATGTATTTAATATGAAAATATAACAAAATAATACCTTAAAAATGTTATCCAACATTTTAAAAACAGAATGTACATTCCAAATTAGATGGAAAGCACTGACTTATGATAGGAGTCAGGAACCAATTTTTCTTTGCTGTCTGGCCAGAGATGTAAAGATTTTAGGTGCTACAGGTCATGTAAGTGTGGTACATTCTTCCTCGTCGTCAACTCCTTAGCAATATAAAAACCATCATCCATAGCTCCCTGGCTGTATAAAAACGGGCCAATGGGCCAGATTTGGCCTGCAGGAAAGTTTGCCAATGTTCAACTTAGATAAGAGAACTACTCAATGATATGGCTTTAAGTAACCATTGATTATTTTAAAACTCTGCTTTATTCCTCCTGAGTTAGCTCATTCAACCAATAGAAAAAAACAGAATAAAAGACAGGCGATCACACTACAATAAATCTTGATTAACCGTAACTGTTTCTTAATACCGCCTTTCTATTTCCATACCCAGCCAGTAAGAAAGATAAGCTCATACCAGAGATTTAATCAGAAGGAAAACCAAAGGACACTAGGGGATCAGAATTAATATGGAATTTTCTATACCTTCAACATCTAGAATAAATTAGGAACATACCACATTTATTTGGTTCTTTACAGGTGACATGGTACTTTTACACAATTATCTCACTTAACCCATGCTCAGGATCTGAAGCCTGATTAAGTAATACTTTCAACTACTAAGGCGAGGGATAAAAACACTACTATACTAGGCAGCTTTAGCAATATCGTTTAAAAAGACTAAACCAGAAAGGTCGAAAGATTAGATGTCAACTTTGAGCATTCTACTGAATTAAGGTTTTAATAAGCTTAATTTAAAAATGATGTGTTAAATCACACTCCACACATCCTACCCATGTCTTTGTAGGAATAGAATATGAAGAGAGGAGACCGAGATGCTGCCTAAGAATAAGGACATGTACTGCTGGTAAGTCCCAGAGAAATGATGACAAACTATATGAGATGAACTAATATCAACTAATATTTTGCCAGAGGTTGCAATGTCCTGTACAGAAGCAGTTTTTACTCAGTATACCAGTAATTCTGATGAAGCAGGTACTCTTCTACTAAGTATATAAGGAAAGACAGGAGGGGTGATTAGATAATTTGGCCAAGGCCATTTTCATCCAAGTAGTCCGACTCTGAAGTCTGCACTGTATGCACCTGAACACAGCAGGCAGCAGAGAAATGCACCTGGTCCTCATTTACCAAGGGTGGCTGTTGCCAGGAAAGGCCACAAGCAGAATCTACTGAGACCAGAACTTCACAGTTAAAGCAAAAGAACGCCAAGTCACAAAAGACCTTTAACGGGGATTTTTACCTTGAAATTAACACTGGTACTATGTAGCAATAACTTGATATTCTCTTTCATATCAAGTAGATTTCAATAGCAATTTCTAATTTTTGGCAAAAAACAAAATACTGCTTTGAGACAGTAATCTGAGTATCAAGATTGGAAGTGTTCTTGAGGAAAGAAATGCTTCTACAAAAATAATCCTCTTTATGAACAATATGCTGTAAATATTGGATGAGGGATGTCAGGTAGCATGGTGGTCAAAGTTCCTATATATCTTCATAAACGCAGGAAACATTAGGGACTGAGTCCCGGAAGAGGGAGACTTCATGCCTCTCCCGCCGTCCCCACCACCAATGACAACATTTAAGAGTGCAGCGATACCAAGACAATGACAGGGGGCCAAGGTGACAAGAGAAATTTTCTAGACCTTCTACCAACCAGCAAGATGATTCTTAAAATTGACAGTGCAAAGATTCATGGAGAATTTTTTTAAATGTGTTTTTCTGGGCACTGTACTGTGTGCCTAGTTTTAAGGATATGAGATAAGTGACCTAGAAGCACACTATGAACAACTCTGTCCCTTAAAAATTCACAAATTCCCAGCTCATTCTCTGCATGTGCCAGTAATATCAGAAATACCTCTTTCCTACCTGGTTTTATCTATTCAAATTATGCCTACTCTATTTAGGCTTTAGGCTACTCCCTGAAGCTATCTTTTTTAATTACTCTTGATATTTCCCTCATCTAAACTCCCAGGTGATGCTAGCAGTAAAGAACCCGCTTGCCAACAAAGGAGATATAAGAGATGCAGGTTCGATCCCTGGGTCGGGAAGATTCCCTGGAGAGGAAATGGCAACCCACTCCAGTATTCTTGCCTGGAGAATCCCATGGACAGAGGCACCTGGCGGGCTACAATCCATAGGCTCACAGAGAGTCGGACACAACTGAAGCGACTTAGCACTAGCACTAAACTCTCATAGTGTTTACTGTGATTCCAGTTTAGCACTTAGGTCAATCTCATTATTGTCAAAATATTAGTCCTAGGTCCTAATTCACTTGAATAAAGTTGCTCAACTACCTTTTATATATATACATATATATATATATATATATTTACTAGGCCTAGTACAGTAGAAGAACTACTTGGTTTTCTAAGAGTAGAATATAAATGTTCTCACCAAAAACAACAAAAATATATGTGAGGTGACGGATGTGTTAACTAACTAGATGGGAGGAATCCTTTCACAGTGTACATGCATAGCAAATCACAATGTACACTTTTAACATCTTACAACGTTGTCAATTACACCTCAATAAAGCTGGAGGAGCGGGTGGGAACCTACTTGGAACAAAGCGAGAAAATAAGAAATAAATACAAGGGCCTATCATATCCAACTCAGTCTGTGAGCAGTTTCAAGGAATGGCTAGCTAAGGCGCCAAAAATAAAAAAAGGAATCTGCAGAAAGCTGTTAAAAATTTATCACAGATTTTATGTGGAGTAATAATCCATAGAAAGCTTGAGATTAGTAGATACTAGGCACTCAAAAAATGTTTCTGTTCCATAGAAATGACCTGGCTTAAGGGCCATGATGGGACCTGAGAAGTTTGGGGAGCTTGGTCTATACTGACCATGAGTGCAAAGGCTCCGTCACATTCTAATCCTTTGTCCTGATTAGACGTTCAAGTCCTTAAACATACCTCACCCTGGATCTGCCCTCCCGGCATGTTTTGAATTTCCATGCCAGTGATGTCCAACTTCCTTAAAATTCCGAACCTGCCCTGCCAAGCTAACTGTATATAACATTGCATATCTATAGTGCGGAATAAACAAGAATATACTGAATGTATCTGCTCTGAAAAATTACACCAGCTCCAAGAAGTTTAGAAAACAGTAAGTCAAACAACTCTTAACAAAAGGACTTCTCAGAGTCCCTAACTTGCCAATACATACTGGAGAAGCTCTCCCAGTACTGGTACCTAAAATTATTTGCCCATAAAGTACTTTTCCTCAAGACACACTAACCAGAGAAAAGCAATAACCTCTGCAGGTATTGGTTCCAATTTCTTACTCTGGCTCCTAAGTATATTCTTTCTGAACTACCCATATAATCAGGAAAAAAAAAAGTTACACACTCACACACAAATGTGTACAAATTACCAGATGCAAGTTCAAACCACTAGTATTCCAAGTCTAAACTGTAAAGGTTGTTCCATATCCTCCTATGGACCTCAGTACCTCCTCCTCGATCGCTCTCTGCTCCTGTCTCTAGAACTGTGCCCACTTCTCTGGTGGCTGCGGCTGCGACTACGGCTGCTGGAGCGAGACCTGTGGCGATGGCGTTTCTCCCGGGATTTGGATCGAGTTCTCCTTTTCCGTTCTCGTGACATGGAGCGAGACCGATGTCTACGATGCTCCCTGGACCTGGATCTATAAAAGATATTTAGTTTTTAGTTTCACTGGCACTAAGTTTCTCATTTACTAAAGCCTACTCTTTAAAGAGAAACTCAACAGCCTTACTTACTGCCAATACTATTTCAAATCAGCTAAATCTACACTGAAATAAACTGCTGGTATATTAAGTAACTACATACTAGGATTTTGAAATAAGAAACAGTTCACAGAGGTCAGTGTTGTGTAAATTTACATCAGGAATATTTTTTTAAATGAAGGAAACAATCTATAATACTACTACATGCCAAGGACTATATTACCTAGATGCTTTATGGATTTAATTTTACATCTCTATGGATTTAATTTAACTATGATTTTTAGTATACTTTAGAAATAAAGTATGTACCTGGTAAAAACATGGACAGAAAGGAGGAGACACATGACAAAGAATATTGTTAGGGTGAGTTTTGACTCACTGAATTGGAAAGGTTATATGAATATCAAAATAAATTTAAATGCCCACAATGTGTCTTGTCAGTGTAATCAAAACAGGACAGTTCTCTATGCGAGTGGTACATAATTTACTGGGAAGAAAAAGATTAAATGCATTAATCATTTTAGAGAACTTAAACTGCAAAAAAAAAAAAAAAAAATTACAAGTATGTAGGCATACAGAGAAGGAAAAACACTTCTGTAGCTTCTATTGGGTTACAAAACTTACTTATGTATTGTGTATATGGTCAAGGTGGGGACAACATATATAGAGGACATAAAACATCTGGGGAACAATGGGGAAGAAATGAATGAATATTGTTAAGAGTGATGGAAATGTTCTAAACTGGATTGTGACAGTTGCACAACTTAAAAATTTACTGAAAAATCAACCTGCAAACTTATATAGGTAAACATCACATGGTGTGTAAATAATAAAATACTTTCTCGTAATCTGATTACAGTTAAGTTCAAAAGCACATTATTCAGGTAATTTATAAACTGGGTTTATTTGCAAATGATTACTTTGTTACAGTTTAAAAGTATTCAGATTATATCAACATTAGAAAGAAAGGCATCTACTGTGGATCTGTATCAATCACAGCTGAATACAGTGTTTCCACAATTAAGTATTTCTGAGAACACAGGGAAAAGAGAAAATCCATTCCATGTGTTTTTATCAAATGGTATTTTCTTTTATCACTCACTCTTAGCTATTGTAACAAATTATTTCCCCAAGGCATATTTCATTTTACCTGACAATAACTGTCTGGTAAAAACATTTACTGGGTGCCTACTGCACTATTCCAGGTACTAGGGAGACTGAGCAGCACATACAGCAAAGTCCTTAACCTCATGGTCCTTGAACTCCAGAAAGAGGCCTCCACAGACAAGTAGGCAGCAAATAAAAGATAGGTCAGGTAGTAAGGACATGACAAAAGGGTAAAAATGAAATTACTCGGTCCTCTTTTATACAGAATAGGCAGGAAAGGTTTTTCGTATAAAATAGCATTTAGGCAAAGATGAAATGAACTAAGGGAATCAGCTAATCAGGGAGCACAGAGAAGAATGTTTCAGGTAGAGGGAACACAGGTGCAAAGGCGCTGAGGGGGAGGAGGTTCACAGGAACAAAAGAAACCCTTCTGGCTGTAATGAGATTAGCAAGGGGGAGTAATAGCAGGAGTCTAATAAGCAGGATGACCAAGTACTTTGTCATTCAAACCAGGATGCTTTCAGTGTTAAATTATACAGAGGAAAAGAGGGAGCTATTAATAAACATGCTGAGACAAGAAATAAACTGTAACTCTCCTAGGGCAGACTGATCCCTCTACTTAAAAACCATGGTGAGGATTTCAACTTCTCATCTGAGTGAAATGGAATACCTTTAGAAGGTTTGAAGACAGAGCTGATTTGCTTTATTCCACTTTTTAAAGAATACATTTTGGCTAATGTGTAAAAAATAGACTGAGGCCAAAAAGGGACGTGGGACGTGGACATGAATAGAAATTAAGAGACTTGTTAAGAGGCTACTATAAATAGTGAGGTAAAAACTGGCTTGGACTAGGGTAGTAGAAATTAAATTTCTAGCCTGACTATCTAAGGATGTTCTGTGCACAAAGAGTTTAAATTTCTCTCCAACAAAGGGACAAGCCTGCAGTAACCAATCAGTAAAAAATCATCATCATTTAATATTTCTACTTCTCATCCTGGATTGAGAAACCCACAACCATATAAATTAGCTGATACAACTGGTCCTGACTAATGTCTTAGTTTTTTAGTGTTTTAAGCAGAAATACCACTGAAAGATGCTAAAAAGTACTAAGTAAGTGTTAGTCACTCAGTCGTGCCCAACTCTTTGCAACCCCCATGGACTGCAGCCCACCAGGCTCCTCTGTCCATGAGATTTTCCAGGCAAGGATATGGAGTGGGTTGCCGTTTTCTTCTCCAGGGGAGCTTCCTGACCCAGGAATCGAATTCAGGTCCCCTGCACTGCAAGCAGATTCTTTACTGAGCTTCAAGGGAACACTCTCCCCCCAACCAAAAAAAAAGTACTAAGTAGTACTTAGTACTAAAAAAAGTACTAAAAAGTACTAAGGGACATCTAGTAGAAACACAAGGTTTTCCTTTCATAACCGCAAATGCTCTTACTCTTTAAGAGTCAAGAATACGTAGGTTTCAAAACGAAGATGTGATTTGAGTGAGAGCAATGGAAGAATTTGGGAGAAAAGCTTCAACAAGTCCACCAATACTAGGGCCAAAGATCAAAATAAATTCTCCTCTTCCTCCCCTTCCTTCTCTTCCTCTCCTCTTTTTACATCTTTTAAGGATGTAAAATGCCCTATTAAAGCTTTATGTGATCCCTGTACAAAGGGAGAAGTAATAAAGCCCAAGTCTAGCTTGGATGCAAACTAAACATTTTTGTTTCCTTTAATTAACTCACCATGGATTCCCTCATTCAAAACATATCCAACTATTTATTTGTATTTTGAACAGATACAACCTCTCAGAATGTGTTTCTTAGATGTACCACCCAAACTGATTTTTAAAAAATAAATCTTGTCATATGTATACTCTGAGCTTCTAAACAAGATTTTAATGAAATAGTCTGAAATATTTTTAGCTTTCTCTATAACTTCAGGGCACTGTATATAATTTACTCTGATAAAACTAAACTGTAGCTCATGAGTATCTTCTGACCAACTTCTTCTCAAATGACACTCCTCAAATACGCACTACAAAAGAATTAAGAGGACTAATAAATTCTCATTCACTACCCTCAGAAAACACAGCTTCACTACTTATCTTGTATAATTTATAACCTACCTTTTAGGATTCTTGCTATGTGATCGAGACCTAAAAAAAAGAATTCTATTTTTAGAAAAATAACTATAAAGAAGAAAAGGTACAATATGCTATTAAAATTACATTCCCACTTCTAATTTTTATATTAATTTTATAAATACAAGGCACATGTGTGTATACACAAATTTTCCCAAAAAGCACCACAAACTTTACAGACTTTCCCACTCTGGCATACCCTTTACCTAGGCTACTGGCTTAAAATATGCTCCTAGAAGACTTAAAAAATAATGCAATTCACTAATTCTCCAAAAACCACCTCCCAACCTGGAAAGAATTCTTTGTTATTTACATCTGTCATTTCGTCTTTCCCACTGGGAACAGAATAAAACTTCTGAGCGACACATACTCTGGAATTATCACCTCATATGATAACCCCTAGAACACTCAATTCAATCTTACAATGTTTCTTAATATGACACACAATTCTCTGATATAAAATACTCTTCATGTTGCCCAGCACACAATTAAAGCTCAACAGATAGTAACAGCAAATACTACAGTTACCAGGAAGTCAAATGTTTTTTTTCGTGGAGCGTATATAGCTTGGTTGGAACATGAATGTGGATTCAGCCTCATATAAGCCATAACTGTTTCCATCACTCACTATCTGTGTGGCCTGGGCAGACTATGTATCTTCCCGCAGCTTAGTTTGCCATTTGAAAAAGAGGAATAGTAATAAAAAATTCACAGGGGGCTTTCAAGTAATAGATAAATTAATATATGAAGTCTTATTATTATCAGCACAGTAGCTGGCACACAGTAAGCAACCAGTAAAGTGATAATAATTTTTATCATTATCCTTTCAACACCATAGTTGGAACCCCATTTTGTGTATAATTTTATACTTACTAATAATTTCCTCATCTTCCATACTTAGGTCCTTCAAGTTCACAGATAGTTTAAAAAAATTTTTTTTAAACATTTCTGAAATAGTGTTAACATTTCATAACCAATATTAGAAGAAATATGGCATTGAAAGAGTAAGATGTGGTATACTTTCATCTCTGACAGATGTGAAAATGCAGTCCTGCAAAGAATTTTTTTTCTTATTTGGCTGTCATCTCAGATGTATAATTTGTATTAGTAGCAGTATATTCTGTTGAATTTTAACTTAAACTGAGATTCAAATTCCATTTATATTATCTTAAATACTACAATACTGGGCGATATTTCCATGGAAACTTAGTATACACAAAAGAGAACAGAGATAAAGCTCTGAGGTAAAATTTACTAGTAACTGGAGAAAATATATCAGTGGAAAAATAAAAGCTCTTCCTCTAAACAGGAACATGTCCATATATAGCTTGGCTTCATTTTTGTCATCACAGTGCAAAAAGATTACTAGTTACAAGCTATGTAACAAAAATGAAGTCAGTTTAAGTGTCTTGAAACAGATTGCATGTAACATGCTCAAAGCTTGGAGGAAGTTGACATAGCCGAGTCACACATTATCAAGGGTTTTAATTAATTTAGGGACATCTACTGAAGAGAAGCTATTTAAATTTCAGAGAAATATAATACCATTAAGGAAACACTGTAAGTTAGAATGACAGGTAAATCTTTTCTGGCACATCCCTCCATCTGAAAACTGTTGAAGTTTTTAAACGCGCATCACACAACTTGCTGCCAATGGATAACAATGATCCGGAGCATGCACACGTTCTAAATATGAAGAATCCTGATTTTATCAACTAATACACCAATATAAAAAGAACTGTGCACATTTAGCTATTATTAAATTAATAAAAGTTTTAACAGTTTATAGCTTCTAAATTGAAGAAATACAGAATCAAAGTAGCATGTAAAATAATCAGTTAAACAGATTAAAAAAAACCATCCAGCCCTTCTATCTACAAGTATGTACCATAAAATAGTTCTGTGCCAGTCTGGCACAAAGTCAGCCTATTATGATAATCAAAGGGCTAGAAACGGGCCTTGTTATAAATCTTACTAAACATAAAGATGTGAGACACTCTTGACTCCCTCTTCCATACATTTTGAAGGAAATCTCCTGGACTTAAACAGTCACTAGTTAATATTCTTGAATAAACATGGTTTCATATGGTAATCTTTTTAAGACTAAACTGAAATTTCCCAAGTCCAGATTTACTGACGTCTCAAGTCTTATACACCGTCACATCTTTCTTAGGACGGGAGCGTCCCACTTCAGACACTTGGACTACTCCAGTAATGACGCCATACCTCCTCAGCTTCTCCCTTTCTTCTCTCTCCCTTTCTTCTCTTCTCTTCAGGCGTTCCTGGTTTCTTTTCTCCTGCTTCTCAGCTACAACTCTCTTAAAACACAATGACAGTTCAAATAATATTAAATGAGGAGCATTATTTACCAGGCCCATTCTTAGCATTATCCTAAACTTTACCATATCTAATATCAAAACTTTTTAATACCAATTCAATTTGAAGTTTTGTCAGCTATAATCATTAAGCTTACATGTCTGGTTTCCAAAATCTTTCCTCCCTTTCATATAAAATTTCCTATCTCTCCATGACTTCTTAATGATATTTCAACATCACTTCTATAAGATTTTTCTCCTCTTAGTATCTTCTACATTCTTTAAAAATGATTTAAAAAAAAATCAATCATTACAAATCACTTTTTCCATGCTCTATGATTTCCAACATAGAAACGTCTTCTGTTGACTTCTGGTTACAATCCTGATGCTATTGCTTTTAAAAATACCAGTGAAACGCTCAACAGTTCTGCTGCTAGGTCTGTATTTGATACCCAATCAGGTACCATTTTTATCTTTGAGCCCAATGATCATTTGCTATGGTGACACTCATTTTGTAATTTCAAAAAACTTACCCAAGAGCATCTAAGATACTCAGAATACTGACAAGAGCTAACAATAAACTAAAAATATGGAGACATCCCTAGGTGATTCTGATTCTACATTATTTTAAATGCCCAGCTATGGATGCTGGGTTAATTTCAGTGGTAACTACACAACAAGTCACTACTGGTGTTTCCCATCTTTGAGATAGTCCTCAATTCATGACAAAATGCGACAGTGCCAATTAAAAAAAGACAAAAAAGAACTAGCCACATCAGATTGCTGAAAAGTAAACTGGCCCTGTCCATTGACTGTGCTTACTTTCAACGGTTTAGAAATACCCTTTTCCGTCTTTGCTTATCTTCTCAGAAGTCGGCAGACAAGTAAGAGCTGTGTTGCCTTTCTCACATCAGCCTATATATTTAAATGACACAGACTGTCCATTTAAAAAAATAGGTTTCTAAGTTCTTTCTGAAGTGGGAGCAGAAGCATAAAACTAAAGGTTCTTAGTGAACTGCAAAATATTTTAAATAAATATTGGATCATTTTTTCAGTCTTCCTTTAAATGTTATATTAACATTATTACCAGGTTTTTTTTAAAAAAAGAAAGTATCACTGGAAATTTTAGGGGGCTTATATGATTTTATAACCCAGTTTGTAAGATTCCTACCTAATTCAATATAATGTCCAAGACAAAATATTATCTCCACCAAGAATAAGAGGATTTTTAAAGTTTGCTTGCCAGACATCCATTAACAAGCTGCTATTTCCATTTACAATCCTACACAAAATCCTATAATCTGAATTATTAACAGAGTCACAGTTAAGAATAGTCTTCAATATCAAAGAAAAATACTACACAGAAAGACAAATTAAATGAGTGGCTATAACTGGATAAAGTGAGGGATATTAATTTACCAATGTACCTTTAATTCTTCAAGCTTCTCTCTTATTTCAATAAATCCCAGGTGCAGTTTACCCCCAAAATGATCAGCCAGTCGTCTGTCATTATCATGAAGACCTAAATAGGCAGAGCAAACTTCACAGACTCGAAGTTTCTGCTGCTGGAAACTGGAAGCTGGCATAGAATTCCGATAAACTTCCTAAACAAAAGTGAGACAAACCATGTTCATATAAACTGCATTCAAATCACACAATTAAACAAAATTCACTATGTTCATACAAAAAAAAATGCTTCTAGTGAACATACAAAAGTATGGCTATTTTGTCATGAAATAAATTCCCCCCTTACTCCCATCCTCTGTCCTCAGGACCTCTCCAATAGAAATGAAAGATCAGAGCCTCAAATTACCTTTTGCCAAGAACTACAAAACCCACTCCAGTACTCTTGCTTGGAAAATCCCATGGATGGAGGGGCCTGGTAGGCTGCAGTCCATGGGGTCGCTAGGAGTCGGATACGACTGAGAGCCTTCACTTTCACTTTCATGCATTGGAGAAGGAAACGGCAACCCAATCCAGTATTCTTGCCTGGAGAATCCCAGGGACGGAGGAGCCTGGTGGGCTGCCGTCTATGGGGTCGCACAGAGTCGGACACGACTGAAGTGACTTAGCAGCAGCAGCAGCTATAACTTTCTTCAAAGGTTTTCTCAATGTTCTGTTTTCTGTATTTTTTTGTTAAAAATGGGATGCAGCAACCCCAAAAACATACATCAGTGAAGGATCAAGGAAGTAGTTGCCCATGCTTCCTTTCACTTATCATTTTCCCCACTATGTAAACACAGACAGGGCCTACAAATGTTAAAACTTTGCCTCAGAGGGGCTCTATAAGACAAAGATGAAAGGTGTCTTCCTGAGACTAAGAGGTCTTGGACTAATCATTTTATTTATATTAAGTTCATTAAGGAGATAATAAATTAGTGGATTTGTGCATCCACTCTATCCTTTTTCCTTATACAGACAGAATTCTGATTTGTTTGAGGCAGCAGCATGCCCAGCTAAAAGCATGACATTTCCAAGTTTCCACGTAGCTTTGGCTAAGGAAATATAAGTGGACACTGTTGGAGAAATTCTATAGGAGGTTCTTTAAGAATACGCCTTGCAAAGCAAAGGATACCGGTTCAATCCCTGGTCTGGGAAGATCCCACATAACACAGCTAATGAGCTAGCACTCTAGAGCCCATGCTCTGCAACAAAAGCTGCCACTGCACCGCAACTAGAGAGTAGTCCCCATTCTCCACAACTAGAGAAGGCCCACACGCAGCCAAAAATAAATGAGTGAAATTTTTTAAAAAAATAATTAAAATGCAGCCTCCACTTTGGGCCCAGTTGTTGTATACCAATTTTTTAAAAAAAGGCAATGGGAGAAATGTCTATTTAGGTATTCCACTCATTTTTTATTTATTTTTTTTGATATTGAGCTCCATGAACTGTTTGTCACTTTGGAGATAAATCCATTGTCTGCTGCTTCATTTGCAAATATTTTCTTCCATTCTGAGGGTTGTTTTGTTTATGGTTTCCTTTGCTATGCAAAAGCTTTTAAGTTTAATTAGGTCCCACTTGTTTTTGTTTTCATTATTCTAGAAGGGTCAAAAAAGATCTTACAGTGGGGTGGTTTATGTCCAAGAGTGTTTTTCCCGTTTTCCTCTAAGAGTATTATAGGGTCCAGTCTTACATCTGTCTGTTGCTTCATTTGCAAATATTTTCTTCCTAAATAAGACATTTCTCCCATTACTAGGGATTTTCTATTAGCTCAGTTGGTAGAATCTACCTGCAATGCAGGAGACCTGGGTTTGATTCCTGGGTCAGAGAGATCCCCTGGGGAAGGAAATGGCAACCCAATCCACTATTTGTGCCTGGGAAATTCCATGGACAGAGGAGCCTGGCGGGCTACAGTCCATGGAGTTGCAAGAGTTGGACACGACTTAGTGACAAAAATCACATATTACCATGTGTAAAACAGACAGCTAGTGGGAAGCTGCTGTACAGCACAGTGTCCTGTGATGACCTAAATGGGTGGGGTGGGAGGGAGGCTCTAGAGGGAGGAGATATAGGTATACATGTAAACAAACCTAACACATGCCTTTGATAGGCTATGACATTGTTTCAGTAGTATTCCTCTCAAAAATCTAATGAGAAAGCAATATTGAGCAAATCCAAAGTGAAGGACATTTTACAGAATAACAGGTCTATACTTTTCAAAACAGTCAAGACCATGTAAGACAAAGACTGAGGCACCAGATTAAATTAGACTAGAGAGACATAACAACTAAAATGCAATACATGATCCTGGACTGGATCTTAAACAAAAAATTTTTTTTTTCTTTCCTGAAAATGAACATTATTGGGACAAATGGTAAAATCTGAACTAAGTCTTCAGATTAATAGTATTGTAACAATGTTACTCTGTGATTCAGACAATTGTACTACAGTTGTATGGTAAGATATCTTTGTTTTTGTGAAATACACACCAAAATATTTAGGGATAAAGAGGCATCATTTTTACAACTTATTGTCAAACAGTTCAAATACATACACACACACACTGATGTAGGAAGAGAATGATAAAGCTAATGTGGTAATATGTTAACATTTGAAGAGTCTGCGTGAAGGATACAGAAGAATTCCTCACCCGATATTTTAACTTTTCTTAAAATATTTCAAAATAAAAAATTTTTAAAAAGAAAAACCGAAAGCAAAAGACAGGTCAACTCAATTTTTGTGCCTTATGATTCCTCCTCTTTCTACTTAGGGAGAAATGAAAGGCTTTAGGCTTAGAGGCCATGGTCATACCGCAAACTGTTAATTTTCTGGATTGAGATTAACTACATTTAAATAAATCCTAATATTAAGAAATTAAAACTACCTAGAATGGCTACTTGGTATATCTTTTCCCAGCCTAGAAACTTTAATCTTTGTCTCTGTATTTAGAGTAGGTTTCCTGCAGCTAGTACACAGTTAAGTCTTATTTCTTTTTGTTGTAAATCTAGTCTCACAATCTCTTTTTAATTGGACTATTGAGACCATTTATATTTAATGTAATTATCGATACACTGGGCTTAAGTCTACCATCCCACTACGTATTGTCTATGTCTACTCTGTTGTTTCTTCCTTTTCTCCTGCCTTTCTTTTGGATTAAGTCCTTTTTTAGGATCCCACCTTATTTCAGCTATTAGTTATACCTCTTCTTCTGCTCCAGTCTTTTCTCTAGAGTTTACAGTATACAACTTCAACTTATAAAAAAAAGCTAGAATCGTTTATTGACATCAGACAAAGGAGATTTCAAAACAAGGGACATTAACAGGGACAGAGAAGGACATTTCAAAACAAAGGGTTAAATTAGTCAAAAGATATAAAAATCCTAAATGTCTATTAAGCTAATAACAGAGTTTCAAAATATATGAAACAAAAAGTGACTAAATGGAAAGCATAAAGAAACAAATCGACAATTAGACTTCAGCCACTCCTCTCAGTAAATATTAATAGTAGAATAAGTAGGCAGGAAAACCAACAAGATATAGATGAGTTGAAAAAAAATCTATCAACTATCTTGACTCAAAGGACATGTATAGAACACTTCATTTAACAAGACAGAGTATCATTCAAGTGCAAATGGAACATTCACTAAGACAGGCAGGGTCACAAAACAAGTACTGACATATTTAAGAGAACTGAAATCACAACATGTTTTCTGACCACAACAGAATTAAAATCAGTAAAAATAAAAACTAAACAGATCTCTTAAAACCCACAGGTCAGATAAGAAATCACAAGCAGTATTAGCAAATATTTAGAAATGAGTGAAAATAAAAACACAACATATGAAGATCTGTGGGATGCTGTGCTTAGAAGAATGATCCAAGGGGGTTGGAGGAGGGAAGGATTAGAAGCTTGGAAACAGCAGGCACAAACTAGTATATACAGTATGGATGAACAACAAAGTTCTACTGTATAGCACAGGAACGATATATATATTTAATAATTCATGATAAAATATAATGGAAAAGAAAAAAAAATATATATGTAATAACTGAGTCACTTTGCTGGCCTGCTAAGTTGCTTCAGTCTTGTCTGACTCTTTGCAACTCCATGGACGGTAGCCTGCCAGGCTCCTCTGTCCAAGGGATTCTCCAGGCAAGAATAATAGAGTGGGTTGCCATGCCCTCCTCCAGGGGATCTTCCTGACCCAGGGATCAAACCAGCGTCTCTTAGGTCTAACCTGCATTGGCAGGTAGGTTCTTTATCACTAGCACCACCTGGGAAGCCCAGAAATTAACACAACACTATAAATCAAATATACTTCAATAAAAGCAAAAAATGAAAAATAAATCAATAAAATAAACTAAATCAATGCTCTAAGCTTCTGCCTCAAAAGTCTACAGAAATAAGAACAAATTAAACCCAGATGTGATACAGTTAAGAACAATGGAGACTATGGCAAAAGGGGAGAGTATAATCTTATTTCAAGGTATTTGACTTTCTAAAAAATATCAGGGGGAGGGGCAAAAAAAAAAAAAAAAAGGGAACTCTGTCTGCAGGATATCCGATTTTGAGCTATGCTGTGGAGGAAGAATAAGAGGAGGCTTCGAGTGAGCTAGCAGAATGTGATGAGGAAGGAAGAAAAGGGAGGATACTATAGTTGCATGGGGATGGAGAAGGGGGTAGGGTATCATAGTGACCATGGATATGAATACTGTATGTGTCTGTGTGTGTGAGAGACATTGTTTAGGTAATTTCATTTCCAGTTATAAATTTCAACAGATCAATGACTTTAAATTCCAAAACAACCACTAATTTTGATATACAACCCATTGGCACGACACAAACTAGCTATGTAGTTTTAAACTGGTTTAAATTTCCTTTAACTTTTCAATAATTTCTGATCAAATATATGTTCTTTTGGAAGTACAGATGCTAAGGCTCTATAAACTGTAACTATAAACTACCTCTGCTTCTCTTTTCTTTGCCCGTGCTTTTTCCACTTCATCCATTACTTTCTGGGATTCCTCCACATTTCCTTCAGCTCCTAGCTGCTCCACCTTGGCCAACAATTTACCAATTTCTTCATTTAACTCATGAACACGTTCTGCCTAGAAAGAAACAGAAAAGATCATGAATAAAAAGCAGGATGTACCGAAGTTCAAAATATTTCATAAGTGCTCAGAAAAGACGTTTAAGCTATCTAAGGCAACATAACTATTGCTTTCTGAGCATATCATAAATGAACTGGTGGACATTAGAATATTTTGAGCCTGGCTGCCTTTACTTTAGTGAGTTCAGGGAGACAACAGATCTCAATGTAACTATTGCTTTTTAACCTCTGCTTTGGCAGTGTAGTCCAAGTATAAAATACATTTTCTTCCACAATCTGGCACTCTGTACACCTTTCCAAACTATTTCCTTTTTTTTTTAAATTAGTTTATTTTCTATTTTTTAACTTTACAATATTGTATTTGTTTTGTCATACATTGACATGAATCCACCATGGGTGTACATGTTTTCCCCTTCCAGAACCCCCCTTCCACCTCCCTCCCCATCCCATCCCTCCGGGTCATCCCAGTGCACCAGCCCTGAGCACCCTGTATCATGTATTGAATCTGGACTGGCAATTCGTTTCACATATGATAATTTACATGCTTCTATGCCATTCTCCCATATCATCCCGCCCTTGCCCTCTCCCATAGAGTCCATAATACTGTTCTATTTATCTGTGTCTCTTTTGATGTCTCGCATACAGGGTTATCTTTACCGATTGACTAAATACCATATATATGTGTTAGTATACTGTATTGGTGTTTTTCTTTCTGGCCTACTTCACTCTGTATAATAGGCTCCAGTTTCATCCACCTCATTAGAACTGATTCGAATGTATTCTTTTTAATGGCTAAGTAATATTCCATTGTGTATATGTACCACAGCTTCCTGATCCATTCATCTGCTGATGGGCATCTAGGCTGCTTCCATGTCCTTCCAAACTATTTCTTTCTGTTCTCTGACTTCACAACAAATCTACTGTTTCATGTTTCCAAAACTTACCCTGTTGTTTTCTTCCTCTCTGACTTTCCACATACTGTTCTCTCTTGCTAGGATGTCGTCCATTATCTCCTTGACCTGCCTCGTACATGTCTATCCACTAAGATCCAACTAAACAGTATATTATGTGAACAATCAATAGCCACACATCACCCTCACTTAAGACACTTAAGCAGAGAGAGCCATACCTTCCTTTGTGCCATCTCTGTATCTTCTATGACAATTACTTTTATCTATATCACATCACTCTGTATGCCATTTTTGTATTTCCAGATTATCTATATGCCATTTTTGTATTTCCAATGCCTAAGATATAGCATATGCTCAAATATGAGTAAAAGAAATGAACTGGTGGATATTCTTCAAAGTGAAGATAGGGCTTTAGAGTCCAATGTATCTATCTGGTTTATGGCCAAACCAATTAACAGCCATGTAATTGTGGCCAGATTACCACAGGTGAATCTACTTCCTCATCTGAGAAGTAGGGATAATACCTATCTCTCAAAGTTGTGAGAAATGAGAAAATGTGCCTTGTATATGCATGCAGCATATTACTAATATTCAGTATATCAGCATGGCATCCTTCTCCCTTGGTCCATCTCTTTCCATTAGGTTTATTTCTTTCCTTGGGTTCTGATATACCACCTCGTCACCATCATCATCATGGGTATCTGCTGCTAAGTCGCTAAGTCGCTTCAGTGGTGTCCGACTCTGTGCGACCCCATAGACGGCAGCCCACCAGGCTCCGCCGTCCCTGGGATTCTCCAGGCAAGAGTACTGGAGTGGGGTGCCATTGCTTTCTCCAGTGCATGAAAGGGAAAAGTGAAAGTGAAGTCGCTCAGTCGTGTCCGACTCTTAGTGACCCCATGGACTGTAGCCTACCAGGCTCCTCCGTCCATGGGATTTTCCAGGCAAGAGTACTGGAGTGGGGTGCCATTGCCTTCTCCATCATGGGTATCTAGTTCATTCCTATTGTTTTAATGGCACATTACACTATCTTGGCTACAAAATAAGTATTCAGTCTGTAAGGCCAATTAGCAAAAAAGGTTTTGATTTGATAGTGACATCCAGTCCCAACAAAGTAGTGTACCGATAATTTTTACTTCTTAAATTTCCCTCAACCCAAGATATTTGTCCCTCAAAGAAATTCCCAACTCTATTATTGTCCTACTTTAACAAAATGGTATTTTCTTCAAGTATCTGCCACAGAAAGACTGCATTAGTGACCAAAGCTCTTCACCCTCCCTGTACCTGTGCCCTTTGCTATGTGAACACCATCATACGCTGACTCTGAACTTGGCCATGTAACTAACTGGCTTTGGTTAACAGGATGGTAGCAAATATGACATAAGGGAAGGCTTAAAAACTGCTTGTACAACGGGGCTTGATACTATTGCACCTCTGCTACCACCACGAGAATATGTTCAGGCCAGACTCCAGCTGACTGGAAAACTAAGTGAGCCGAGCTTAGAGGAATAACTGCCTAGTCAATTTCAGCCTAAGTTACTGATTACAGACTCAGGAGCTAAATAAATTCTTTTTTTTTTTTTGACAGGAAATAGCATTTATTGGTGAGCATGATTAAGGAGGGGACAGTGCTGATGCTCATGAGTGCAGGGCCCACCATTTGTCCAGGGTACCACGATTAGGGATGTATTTGACCCCACAGCCATCCGGGATGAGTCACTTTTCTGCCACCATGTTTTCAAATTCATCCGCATTGAACTTGGTAAATCCCCACTTCTTGGAGATGTGGATCTTCTGGCGGCCAGGGAACTTGAACTTGGCCTGGCAGAGGACTTCAATCACATGCTCCTTGTTCTGCAGCTTGGTGCGGATGGACATTATGACCTGGCCAATGTGGACCCTGGCCACTGTGCCCTGGGGCTTTCCAAAAGCACCACACATACCTGTCTGGAGTCTAGATTGGGGAACAGCAGGCTAGTCACGAATGCCCACTAGAAGAGTTGTCTCCAAGGTCCCTTAGGACAACCTGTACAGGCAACAGGTTGCATACACTACCAAGGAGGCTGCTGTTTGCAGCCATTGCACACTGGGCCCCCATGGGGAAAAAAGCACGGTCGGCTTAATCGGCTGCAACAAATAAATTCTTAAATGTTTTAAGTTTTGAGGTAACCTGTTAGACAGCATTTTTGTAGTGATGGATAACTAATACAAAGCTTTATAAACCAATAAAGCTGGGGTCTAGCCAACCACTATGGATCTCTTCCTACCGTTGAGATATGAAATCCCTTGTACTTTAGGACACCTATCTTTATAGTCCCCATATTAAGAAAACTTTTCAGAAAAAGTTGGTTATATATAATCCTCTCCTCAGACAAGGGTCCATTTCATTTTGTACACACATATCAGTACTACATTTAATGATGTCACCTAAACTCTACTGGGTAACTTTGTCTCCATTCTGCATTTTCATAAAATGTGCCAGACTACACTGAATGGTACACAACATTTTAAAGTAGTGAGTCATCAAATCAGCAAAAGTCAATATGTGGACTTCTGAACTCTGATTTAACACATCAACTCTACATAGGAAAATGAACTCTTTCTGGGTATTGGATAATATTAAAAATTTGTTACCTTTATGAATGTAATTTTGTGGTTATGTTTTAAAGGTGAAATGATATGACATCCACAATTTGCTTTTCAAATAATGAAACAGCAGAAGACTGATGCCTTTGAGTTCACTGGGATTCACTGTACTTTTCTCTCTACTTTATGCATAAGTTCACAACAAAACATTTTTGCCTAAGAATGAGCTATTGATACACACAACAACTTGTATGAAACTGAAGGAAGCAGTGCTGACTATAAAAAGCCAATCTCAAAAGGATACAACCTGCATGATGCCATTTATGCAATATTCAATGAAATAACATAATTACAGAGATGGAAAATAGATTAGTGGTGGCCAGGGGCTAGAGAAGTGGGGAATGAGCATGGCTATAAAGGGGTAACATGAGGGAGTATTGTGGTGATGCTACAGTTAAGTAACTCAATTACAGTGGTAGTTACCCGTTATACATGTGATGAAATTATATACAGCTACACACACATGCACAACTAATGAAATGTGAATAAAATGTAAGGACTGGCCCAGTATCAACTTCATGGCTTTGATACTATAATTGTGTAAGATGTTAACATTGGGGAGGACTAGAGCACGAGTACACAAAATTTCCACATATGTCTCTGCAATCTCCTATACATGTAATTATTAAAAAATAAAAAGTTACAAAAAGTATACCTCAAAGTATATTAAGGTAAAACTACTTTGTATTAATGAAATAATTGAACATCTTACCTTCGCTGCAACTTCAGCACTAATTTCTTCTTGAGTTTCTGCTAATCTTTTCTTAGCCACTTCTGTTCTTCGATCACAATCTGCAATGAATGACTGCAGATGATCCATAGCCTAAAAAGTTTAATTAAGACAATGACAGTAAGAAAAATCAACTGTATCTATAAATATCTTTACTCAAAAATTATACTTTATTATTTAAAATGCTATTATGGGAATAAAAAAAAATAAAAGTGAGTTCAACTACAAATTGAAAACCACTATCATCATCTATCAAATCTACAAAGAACAAACATAAAAATTCCCAGAAAATGTAAGGCTGTAAGGAAACTGCCACTCTCATACTTTGCTGAAGGAATCACAAACCAAATCTCAATAAAAAGGCAATATGGTAATCTTTATCAAAAGCCTTAACAATATGCCAACTTAGTAACTTTTACTTCTAGAAATCCATTTTAAGAAAGTAATTAGAGGTATATGGAGAAATTAATATCCAAAGATGTTCTGCATAGTGTTAAATGGGGAAATATTCAGGTAACATGTAAAAAATTTAATCTTCAGTCATTTAAAAAAGGTGTTAGTAGAACAGGTAAGGACCTAAGAAAATGTTCATGCTTCATTTGTAAATAAAGTTACAAAATGTTATATGCAGTAAGAGCCCAATTTTGTAAAAAAAAAAAAAAAAAAAGATTAGAAAAATGGACAAGCATACATTAAATATTAACAATAATTTCTGAATATATGGATAATTTTTAGTAATCTGTTCTTCTGTGTTCTTCAAATTTTTCACAATGAAAATGTTATAATCAGGAACAATTGCTCTTTTCTCAAAGAATAAACCACTGAGAATTTTGTAAAAATCTACATCAGTATTTACACAGATGCTTATCAGGCATATGTTAATATGTCTATAAATAAATAACAGTTCATATAAAACTAAGCTTTAAAGACATATTCCAAACCCAACCAATTTAGACTTTCATATCTTACTGTACAGAAATACAGCTAATTCAAAACTACAATGTTTAAAAATATAAATTTATTAGACACATATAAAATTCTAAAAATGGTTATTTAACCCATGAATTTCATGAAAATGTAAAACCTTTTATCTGTGATGAAAAAGAAATAGTTATTTAACTCTTAAATTTTAGACAACTAATCATAGTGTTGGGTCAACTAAGCTATACTCAATTCCTTGTACAGAATAAAGTTAATCAGCTAATTCAAAACTACAAATGTTTTGACTTAAAAAGATTTTTATAATAAATTTATTAGACACATATAAAATTCTAAAAATGGTTATTTAACCCATGAATTTCATGAAAATGTAAAACCTCATACTGGTGGTAGTATAAATTGATCATTCTCATGAAGGGCAACCTGGCAAAAGTGCTCTTTGACTCAATTATTCTAATTCTAGGAATTTATTCTGTAGATACTTGACATATAAACACAATGCATTATTACTACACCATAACAGAAAAAGATTGAAAACCTCACACCCTTACATCTAGATGTTGGTGAATTTCTGCAGTATTTTATGCCCAGTGTACGTTAAATCATAACAAATTCACTTAAGGCATTTCCCCAACTGCCCCAGCCCCACATTAAAATTATGTCTACATAGATGCCTTCATTTCCATTAGCAGAAATTCCTGGAAGTACAGAGAAGTAAATGGGGGGGGGGGGGGGGTGTGCTATTTACTACTTTTCTCCCAAACCAAATACACCATCTATTACCTCACTGATAAAACATACGATAAGGTTGATGGTCATCAGTATGTTTTATGTAATGCTGATTGGTATGTCTTCTACTTAAAAAAAGTCCCAACTACTCTCATGTTTGTATAAAAAGAATAAAGAGTTTGAGCCTTTTAGATACCTATATAGCATCTTCTATTTCCTCTAATATTTCTTCTCTTACACACATTAAAAAAAAAACCGTCCTTAATATCTTCCCTCTGTGTATATTTGTAGATATAAAAACAAGTATGAATATATAAAATTCAGTTAATTACTAAAGGGTTTTATATACACTAGAAATTAGTTGTTTACATTTAAGATGGTATTTTCTTAAATCACAAATACCTAATTGGGAAGAATATCCTTAATTTTCAAATCAATATATGAATTACACAACTTTCACACACTTTCTTAAAATACGCAGTTTCATATTTTTCAAAATTATCGTTAGTTAAGAAAGTACATCATCTTACTAAATTTAGTACGACCCTTCATGTGTGTGTTGTGTCTTAGTCGCTCAGTCGTGTGTCCGACTCTTTGCAGACTTCCCTTAAACCACCCTTCATATTAACCACAAAAAAAGATAATTTTGCTAAGAGCCTTTTCCATTAAGAAATATCAATTTATATTCAAAATATTTTACTGCAAAAGGTAATCTAACTTGTTAAAACAAAATGACATACATCAAGTTCAAAGAAAAAATCTTGTTCTTTGGATGCGATTTCATAATCTGCTCTTAAAGCCAGGTCATGGACTTTCAGACATTCTCCAAGATCCATTCTCTGGAGAGGAAAAAAGACACATATTATTAAAACAGAAAATACTTTTTTCAAAAATTCATTAACAATCACAGTTCTCTTCAGAGTAATTACTGAGTCATACAGATGCTTCTTTATTTATGGATTTTCAAATCATGCAAAATTTCATAGACAACTATAAAACTTGTTGCCAGAAAAAAACCCACATGAATTCTATCTACCAACAGATGGGAACCATGATTACTTTTGTACTTAAGAACAAATAGAAAAGGAAAAGCCAGTAACAAACTGAAAAGTTTCTCACTTCTATCTCAAAACATATTTCACTTGGTTGTTTAACACAAAAAAAGATAAATTTAAAATCAAACTAGCAGAACGTATAAACCAAACTGCTGAATTATAGTCAATACTCTATGAATAACATTCTAATTTTCAAATAAAGTTGGAGTCCTCAAACAACAGACTGGTAATCTTAATATGGATTCCAGACAAGACTCCAGGTGAACTAGTAAAGAGGTAATTTATTAAAACCCATAACAATTTGACAAACGATAAGTATCTAGCCCCACTATGATTAGCATATGTCAGGAAAGTAAATACCTACCCGGTGTTTGTTTATACCAAGTAAGTATTTATTTCAGTAAGGAATCTAGTAGGAACCTTCTATGGGAATTCCAATTAGACATTATTTACCTTTCCTGGTGGCTCAGACAGTAAAGAATGTGCCTGCAATATGGGAGACCCGGGTTCAATCCCTGGGTTGGGAAGATCCCCTGAGAAGAGAATGGCTATCCATTCTAGTATTCTTGCCTAGAAAACCCCATGGACAGAGGAACCTGGAGGGCTCCAGTCCACGGGGTCACAGAGTCCAACAGGACTGGGGGCTAAACACTTTCACTTTTTCACCCAATTAGAAGCTTTCCTCATATCTGAGACAAAAATTTCTAAAAATCTGTTCATTTTTACATGTATCTGGGCTACTGATAAGATCTTTCATGAAATCCTCTTAGAAGCATATTGTGTAAAAAAAAAAAAAATGGGCTTGCTGTAAAGATAATTAGATGTGATTAAAGGTGATCGGAGCAAAGCAGATTTTCCAACTGGAGTTATGCTATTCCATCACTGGAATGTGACAGAATCTCTATCAGGGTGGTAAAAGGGAATACAGTAATTCAAAAAGCTAAATGTTCCTTTTGTATTTATTACACAAACTATATATAAAGTAAAACTACAAAAAAACACTGCAGCAGTAAAGTCATTCCTTCAACTAAGTACCCAACTTGTGCCAAGCACTATGTTTGGTGCAAGGGACATAGCCCTAAACGACAAAGATATAGTCTCTGACCTCACGGAGCTGACATTCTAGAAGAGGAAAAGTAAATAATAACCATATTTGTATCTCCGAACAATGTTAAGTGATCTAGCAAAACACTCCTATTACTAGGGGAAGCTACTTGGGATAAGGTTGCCAGAGAAGCCCTTTCTCATCAGGCTACATTCCAACCGGATCTAAAAAGTGAGAGGAAGCACACTAACCTTAGGGAAAGCTAAAAAATATAGTCTTTCAGTTTTACAGATTTAGAAAGCAGATCTTTAAGAAAATATATACAAGTGTTACTCAAGAGGGAAGTTTCTAGTAGCAGGGAATAGGACTATCTATAGCACACAGGTCTGGGTCTTAGCTCTGTATATACTATCTAAAAATGACTCTGCTTATTTAACATTTTTGCAACCACCTGGACATATAGGATATGATCAACAATTCTGCGCAATATCCCAAGCTAAAAAGGATAGTGAATTCACCGGATTAAGATTCAAAAATACTGATATACCAGATTAAATTTAATATGAAGAAATAAGTACGAAGTTCTAAAGGACTTCCCTGGTAGCTCAGATGGTAAAGAATCTGCCTGCAATGCAGAAGACTCAGGTTCGACCCCTGGGTCAGGAAAATCCCCTAGAGAAGGAAATAGCAACCCACTCCAGTATTTTTGCCTGGAGAATTCCATGGACAGACACGAGCCTGGTGGGCTACATACAATCCACGGGGTCACAAAGAGTTGACTAAGTGACTAACATTTTCACTTTCACAGTTACACCAAAAAATCAAATTTATAAATAACTAGGTATAAGCAAAAAATCAGATAAGCTGAAAAACTTGCTAGTCAAGAGTAAGGGTTACAGGATGGCATGACTGAGATCAATTAAAGTGATACAACAGTAATTTATAGGATATAATATGAGCAAGTGAGAACACTTTTACTGAAGGCTGGTTTAAAAGAAAGTCCCTCTCTTCCAAAACATACATTCTGTGTGCTAACACATTTCAAAAGTGATATGAATAAGTTAGTGTCTCAAAACAAAGCTATATAAAATAGCCAGAGAACAGATGTAACTAAATTGGAGAACTAAGATGTGAAAAGTCAACGGAAAAACTTTTTAATATGAAACAGACATAGATTGTATTATGGCCCCAAGGGACTCCAGAGAGTCAGACTTTGGTCCTCTTAACATAATACCTTCTAATGCCTAGAGTTTTCAAAAGATGGACAAGTTTTCTTGGCAGTCACTTGAGTTTCCAGGTAACTGAGAGATTCAAATACTGTTCGGACAACTACTTCTTTGGGGTACCCAATAAAGAATTTGAATATCAGGTAACTGTTAGTCTTTCTTCCAACTCTGAGATTTTATGACTATCTTTAAAAAAAAAAAAAAAGTTCTCAAAACTGTATTACCTTGGTTCTTAATTAAGTAAAGGAATGAATGGGAAAATATAGACAATGTCCTCAAAGTTATCCTTTGGGAAATAATAAGGACTATTCCTAACAAGGACCACCATTATAAAAGTCCTCATCACACTAATGGTTTAAAGCAGGCTGCAACCCAACCCCTAGGCTGGAACCAGTCCCTGGCCTGTTAAGAACCAGCTGCACATCAGGAGGTGAGCAGTGGGCGAGTGAGCCAAGCTTCTTCTGTATTTACAGCTGCTCCCCATTGCTTGCATTACCATCTGAGCTCCACCTCCTGTCAGATCAGAGGTGGCATCAGATTCTCACAGGAGTGGGAACAAGCCTGTCAACTGCACATGCAAGGGATCTAGGTTGCTCCTTACAAGAATCACTCTGAAACCAGTTCCTCACATTCAGTCCGTGGAAAACTTATCTTCCATGAAACCGGTCCCTGGTATCCGAAAGGTTGGGGACTACTAAAGTGTCATTGTGATGCTGAGATTTTTCCAGGCTCCAATGCTTACTCTCATTCATTAGTCCGTGGATTAACAAACTAAGCAGCTTTCCAGTGAGAAGAAACAGCAACTGAAACTTTCTACAGATGTCTGGAAATTCAAAGCTGTTTATTAGGCAATGCTTATTAAAAAAAAACCAAAAAACTAGAAAAATACTTAATACTCTTTAAAAAAAATTGCAGGAAAATAAGACAGGAATGAAAGAAGTTAATAGCAAAAGAATGTTCTTACCCTCTGTTACACTAGCCTGTTGATTTAATAATATCTTAATATTACTCATCCCAACAATCCTATTTACATATATTTCCACAGCTACAGTTGTTCATGCTATGCTTACTTCATCAAATGTTAAGATGTCAGAGTTGGAAATGCCTTTGATCTGGGCAGCAGTTCTGAATCTGAACTTGGATTTAAATATTATCAGTGGAAGCTTCTGAAAATAGGCCCAAGCCCTAACCATCAAAAACTGAATTGTAAAAGTTCCCCAGAAGTTTTTAATGTACAATGTTGTGAACCACTAGTTGATCTAGTTTTATTCCCATTCTAAAGACAACGGAACTGAAGCACACAACGACTGGCTTCTTCAGTGTACTTATTAGGAAATCTGGTTAGCAGATTTCTGGCCTAACACCTCTTCTTTATTATGCTAATTCCAATTATTTCAGTACTAACTTATGTTTTAGTATTTTTAGTCGACAATCATCCCCCATAACATCTAAAAAAGCTCTGCATACAGCAGATATTCAAAGCAGCTGTCTACTATTGCCTTTACTTCAGCAATCTTCCTTATTTTTATCTTGTGCATAACTGTATTTCCAATCTGTTTTCAAAAACATGTTAATTGCCTCGCTGAGCTTAACCTAAACATCCGTTGTCCACCCATACTATCCTTTGGCAGGAATTCCAGGCTCCCCCCGCCCTCCGCCCACCTCTATCTTTAAATTCACACCACATAAGCAACCAAAAGAAAAGCAACTATGTGGATCAAGAACAAAACGAACACTAAAAAAAGATCCAATTATATCACTATAGCAAAGTTGGAATTTTGGTGAAAGGAGTAGAACTGGGGGGAATATATACCTTGTAGGGGACTTATGGAAGGGAAAATGTGAGCTCCCCAAGGATAAAGTTTTTTTTCTACTTTGTCCACTACATACCTGGGTCTGTACATCAAAATGCTTAAATATTTAACCTTTGTCGAATGAACAAAACTGGGCAGAGAAGAACATTTGGCACAGAGGGTCCTGGACTTAAGCAAGGGTGGTCAAGATGCAGCCCAGGACAAAACTGGTCTGAGCTCTGGAGAGGGAAGGTCTTCTTAGCCTCTCCTTGGATTTTCTCCTTTGTTGGAGGTTCCTTTTCTTCTTAACTGTTTTGAGCTCCTCTTCTCTGTTTTTCTGTATGTACTCCTCTCCTCCAGGAGGAAGACTTACTTGGGCTTTTCACTACAGTGGGCTAAAAGCATCTGCAGCTTTAGTCTTGTCTAGCTCACAAAAGTAGATTTGGGGGCCAAAGCCGTAGGAGCTCAAAGAGGGTAGTTATAATGAAAATTCACCCCCCTCCCCAGCCCAATAGCCTCAGTGCTTATTTCTTCAGGGACCTATCAGGACAGTAGGTGTAGCAAGGCAGATTTTCAGAATTCTAGATACTAGTCATGTTTTTTCTTCAGTCTATAACATCATTACTAAGCACTTACACTGGCGTCATGTTGTGCACATGAGTATTTAACAAGCCAAAATAAACTCAACAATTACCTGCCACTGTAAAACTGAGTGAAGGGAAAGTATAGTAATGTAATTAAAAAGCCACCAGAGCCAAGCATGGTAGAACCACACCACGACTAAGCATGGACCTGACTCCATCACTGATGGTGCAACAGTGCTTTGAACACTAACTGCACGGATATTTTCTGTTGCTACTGCTTCTCTTTTGAAATAGTTGAGCTTCAAACTGAACAAAATAAAATGTTTGGTCATTTATTTTAGCCTAAAGTAACTATTTATGATAAAAGCCACAGGAAGAGCTTAACTCAATTTTTAAATTTAACAAGTAATTTACTTCATAAATTCTTTCCACAAATTTATTCTTGGTGTTTTAATTAATGCACATTTAAATTCTTAGATTATTGGGAAAATGGATAAATTCAGTTCTGCATTTTGCCCTCTCCATCCTAAATCCATTTTTCCATAAAGCCTTGATCAAATAACTTACCTGATCTTGGTAACAGAATTCTCTTACAACCTCCCAACATTTTATGTTTTCTTATTTAACAAAGCTGATTCTGTTAAGTGCTTTTTAACTGTTCTTTTGAAGTTCCAATACAGAAGATCAGGTTTGCATAACCTACAACTTAACCATTAAATAAACTTGACAATTTGACTAAGGAATTCTAAGAACTTGAGGTAACAAGTACACAAAGATAAATGAACAATAAAGTTTAACAAATGGTGTTTTTGATTTTTAAAATTAGAAAACATTTTAAGAGTTTAGCTAAAGAGGTTTGATTAAATGAATTATGGAATAGCCATATGATATACAACCATTAGAAACATCGTTCATGACACTAAGTGGAAGAAAGAGAAGATGGTAAAGAAAGATACATAATAAAATGCCATTTTTAAAGTTCATATACAGATACTGCTGTGAGGCTGAATATTTTGTTTGGATTTTTTGATAATGGTCGAATTAAATGTAAATCAAGATGTATATACAAGCATTTCATTGCCATACTACACACATCAAAAACAATTAAGAGTCACTGGATAAGTAACTTAGGGAATGGTTATATTGTGAAATATTACATCTGCATTTAAAAAATATAGATCACTGATATGGAAACTTCTCCAAGACAAGTGAGAAAAATTCAAAGATGCTATTTGTTAAAACACACACATCACACATACTCACAAATGTACAGAAAGGGCAGTGGAAGATGCACATTAACTTGTTAACAGGGTTTAGTTCTGGGAAGAGGGGTATGATGAACATGGGGAAACTTTCATATTTTATGCTTTTCCTCTTATACTTGAGGACTATATTGCCGAAGTAATAAATAAAATCTGACAGACCAGGCACTGACCCGGTCTGAACTCAGAAAATATCCCATTTTCTCATTATCCCATATGTCATTATCCATTTAACTGTGAGAAATTCACTTAATCTCTTAGAACTTCTCTTTTCTCCAGGAACTTCAGGACTGCAGTATGATTTACTTACAGACTGACTACATTGTGGAAGATTCTGAATGTGAATCAACACGTGCAGAACTTTCTCCGGGGGCAGAGAAGAATGCTGGACTACTTGGACAGAAATATGACATGATAAAACCTGTTTCAGAAGCATTACCACCACACTACTAGGCGGACGAACATCCTTGTCATTCAGCAAGAAATTTAAGAATGGACAGCAATATTGGTCAAGTACTAAAAGATAAATACCAACTGAAGAAAAAGTAAAACAAAACCATGACAGCAGGGCAGAGAGCACCACAAATACAAACCCTCAGTCTAGCATCTGAACCATTCCATGCATGGTTCCAATGCCAATGCTATTTTCCAAAACACAAAGCATCCATACTTTGACATTCACATCTTCACATCTTACATCTTCACTTTCTTCCTCCTCACATTTATAAAATCTCCCTCTTCCATCCATGTTCAGTGCCCACCTTAAGAACCAGCTCAAGAACAAGAGAAAGCTGAATAAACTATGGAAAAAGTCTTGAAATAACAAAACCTGGATACGAGTGTCAGTTACGCCATGATTGTTTCAAGAAGGCTTTTCTTTCCTAATTCCAATGTTGGCACTCAAAACTAACAAGTCAAACATGAGTGGCGAGTGAAGAGGAATGGGGCCCACTGTGCACGCAGCAAGTAGCTCCTGCTTTTCCACCACTTTCCCACTTGTTAACTGCCCATTCTCACTTGAATGTTCTTCCTCCAAGTTCACTTTTTCCTGAGTGGATAAAGAAAAATAAAGCTCTTCGTTTACCATTTCTTAATGTTTTTTGATGAATACAGTACGAAATATTTTATCCATTTCTAATCTCAGATATGCAAACATACGGGATAAAATTTAAAAAGAAGGCCTTGCCTCACAAATACGATCTAATCAAGGAGAGAAAGTATATATATAAACAAGATAAAACAAGTGACCACTCAGTAATATGGAGGGCAGGTGCTCCCCTGGGGTTCAGAGCAATCAAATGTAGTGTCCTAGGCAGGATTTAAATTTGTAGAGAAAGGGTTATTCCAGGCACACAAAGGGGGATAGGCAATAATGAACATGCTGGGCAAGGAAAGCAGTGAGACAACAATGAAAAAATCAGTCTGTTCCAAACAGAGGACCAAACTGATTTATTTATTCAAGGAAGAGACAAATCCAACTAAAGATTTTCAGATTTTTGACCATATATTAATACATAATAGGGAACCACCAAAAGTTTTTGAGTGGAGGCAACATATGCCAAATTTATTTCCTCTTAGGAATAACTGGCTTCTTTTCTCCACATTTAGAACTCTTCAGATGTCATCTTATCAAAATGTTTTCTCCAGTCGTCCTGTCAGAGTAGCCCCTTGCCCACTCTCCCAGATCTAACCACGCATTTCTGTCACAGCGCTTGCAACATTCCTGAGATCACAGTATTTCTTTTCACACTTGATTGTGAAAGAATCTTAGAAGGTAAGGTCCCATCACTAAAAGAGAAACCCCTATATACTTCTGTATCTCCAGCGTTTTTGCCTATGGCACACAGCAGGTCCTCAATATGTATCTGTTAAGTGAATAAACGAATGAATGCTGATCTCAGCAATCAGCAACACTCCCAGAGATTTTTTTTTTTAATTCATTTTTGAAGGAGAATTTTCTGTTAATTTTTACTGTGAATTTTCTTCACATTCCCCATCTAGCCCACATTAATCTGATACCCTTGCTCGCCCTTTTCTATTTCTTCCTCTGCTTAATTTCATTGTTCCAAACACTGTAATAATAAATACAAAAGGGTAGGAACACACAAAAATCTACCTAAATTTGGATATTTTATAAATTGCATTATACAAACATAGATGCTTATATTTTTTGACTTTATAGACCAAAAAAACGTCTATGGGGTAATATATATTCAAGATGTTTTAGTCAATATAAAAGAGTAAAACACCAAATGTTTTTAAAAGTTTCCTTTGTAACCACCCTTAAATAAGGAAGGATTATACTAAGTCATTTGACCTTTCAAGGTAGAATGCTTCACATTTAAAAAAACATTTTCAGTAATAAGACATTTCATGATTTTGCTTGATGTCTACGGTTAATTACCTGTACAATAAAAATATTTGTTTCAAGTTTTCATTTATTACTATATGTTTGCTCTGTATTCACAGTCTGTATCATCCAAGCAATGCATTTATAACTCCATCCCACCTTTCTCAATGAACAGCCTCAGAGAACACACTAACTCAGATTTGTTAAAATGCAATTTATAAAACTGTTCCTACATCTAAAAAAAGACCTAAAGAGTTCAGAGACTACTGAGTAATGATTCCTAGTTTTTAAATAATAAACATTTATTCAGAGTCACTGTACAGAAAAACAAATGTGTGGGAACTATCTGGCAGTTCAGTGGTTAGGATTCACACTCTAACTGTGGAGGGCCCAGGTTCAATCCCTAGGGAACTAAGATCCCACAGAACACCCTGCCCCGCCCCAAAAGAAAAACAAATGTGACAGTGAAATATACTGACCAAGTACCAGGGTATTAAAAACAATCAGCTTATCATGTGTGAAGCAGAACCCCATTCCATGTTCGATGCATGAGACAAATGCTCAGGGCTGGGGCAATGGGATGACACAGAGGGATGGGAAGGGGAGGGAGGTGGGAGGGGGGTTCAGGATGGGGAACACATGTAAACCCATGGCTGATTCATGTCAATGTATGGCAAAAACTACTACAATACTGTAAAGTAATTAGCCCCCAACTAAAATAAATAAATTTATTAAAAAAAAAAAAAAAAACAAAAACCAAAAACAAAATAAATAAATAACTAAAAACAATCAGCTGGAACAATGACTTTCAGACCTCATTCTTCTTTGCTTGGAAGTTACTGGTCTTTGCTACTTTATAGTGTTTCAAGAGTTATCCTAAATGACAGGTCCAAAATGTTAAGATTTACCTCAAGAAACAAACAAATGATGACGAGGACATTAAGTAATTATAAATGAAATAAGGTAGTGCTTGTAAAATACTTATTGAAGCTGGTATACGGGTATATGAAGTTCAGTATACAATTCTACTTTTATATGTAGTTGAAATTTAAGTTTCAAAAGATTTTTTTCCTCAAACTGCTTCAATAGCACAGAATAAAAATGAAAAGTAAAATTAATTTGTATTTGACCTACAAAGACTGGACATCAGCACAACAGATGCACGTATATTTACATATATGTACATTTGTATTTAACCATTAATCCAAGTGTCATGGACAAATATGCTGACTGATCTTAACTAGAGAGACTAAAGTAGAACAAGACCCAGAGATGGCCTCAAAGTCTCCTTTTAAAAATTACTTCCACAAGCCTAAAGTATATTAACTTATTTTAAGAATCTGAAATGAATGACTGCAAGATTATTCAGAACAGAAAAGGGTTATTTCCTAAGGACAGAAGCACCTGAAGCTTGAATAGTTCAAGGTAGTCATGTCCCAAACTGCCAATAATATTCCATATTCAGGAATTGGTTTTAAGTTTTTGTTTTTTTTTTAATGTGGGCCATTTTAAGTCTTTTTTAAATTTGTTACAACATTGTTTCTGTTTCACGTTTTCATTTTTTGGTCTCAAGGGACTGAACCCGACACCCTCTGCATTTGAAGGCAAATTCCTTACCACTGGACTGCCAGGGAAGTCTCCAGGACTGGGTTTTTCTTTTTTTAATTGCAGGATAACTGCTTTACAATACTGTGTTGGCTTCTGCCATACAACAATGTGAATCAGACACAAGTACACTTATGACCCCTTCCTCCCCGGCCATTCCCCACTCCTATCCCTCTTAGATTGTCGCACTGTACCAGGCTGAACTCCCTGAATGTAAATGGATACAGCCGCTATGGAGAATAGTATGCAGATTCCTTAAAAATCTATGAATAAAACTATCATATGACTCAGAAATCCCACTACTGAGCACACATCCTGAGAAAACCGTAACGGAAAAAGAACATGTACCCCAATGTTCAGAGCTCCACTGTTTACAATACCTAGGACATGGAAGCAATCTAGATGTCCATCAGCAGATTAATGGATAAATAAGTTGTGCTACATACATACAATGGAATATTACTCAGCCATAAAAAGGACTAGGTTTTTGAAGTTTGGCAGTAAAGATCAAATTATTCACTGGGAAGCTCTTAATGTGCCTCTGATTTCCCAGGCATCAAATACATTTTTAGTGTAAGGCATCTCTAGAACTCCTTGTTAAAGGAATTTTTCTACGACACCAAGACTAAAATACAAACAGCAAGTTTGATAGTATAAGGACACCTCAAGAGCCAATTCTGATAAAAACCTGGGTTATCTGGCAGTTTCACAAATTGGGAAGCTCTAGAAACTGGCTGTCATAGAAATCAGGGGGAAAAAATTTCAAGCTAGTAATCTGGGCCCATTTTTAATTTTGCTTTCTTTCTTTTCTTTTTTTATTTTAGCCATGCCACGGCAGCTTAAGGGGTATCTCAGTTCCTCAACCAGGGACTGAATCAAGGCCATGACAGTGAGAATGCTAAATCCTAACCACTAGGATCACTAGGGAACCTAACGTTAAAAACACTTGCTTAAAAATGTCTAAGTGTCCCAAAACAAACCCTTTCCAGGGAAAGGTTATGAGTTTAAATTATCTACAGAATTTTTCACATATGCAGGTGAAACCACTGCTGTTATGTTTTGGTAAGTAATTCAAAATCAAGATACACTCCTTCTCCATTAGAATATTTTTCCACAATCATTAATTTTTGAAACTTAAAGCTAGTTCTGAAAAACACTTGTTTCACATCCTACTTCTGGGTGATTGATTATTCATGTTAACACAAGGGAAGGACACCCTTCTAGATGCTAGAGATACAGCACTGAATGAAATTTGTCTGCCCTCACTATGAAATTTCCATTCTACTTAGTGGCTGAGAAAATTATGTGCATGTTTATTTCTTATCACTGCTTCTCTAAATTTTCATGGCTCCTTTCAATTTGTACTATCAAAGACACTTCAGCAGTTGTAAAGTTCAGGTTTGTAGGTATTCAAGGAACTGACTTTAACCAGGTCACAAAACAGAGAAGCAATAAAGGAGTTCTGATTAATAAAAATTTCATTTTGGATAAAACCCAGAACCTACTGGGGACACCATAAAATCGACTCAGGATTTTTGACAACCAATACTCCCACCCAATCACTTCAAAGAGGCAGATAAAATTTTGCCATATCCCTGTCCCTAAGTATTTCTCCTGGAGTCCGAAGTCAAGTGGGACTTAGGAAGCATCACTACAAACAAAGCTAGTGGAGGTGATGGAATTTCAGCTGAGCTATTTAAGGTCCTAAAACATGATGCTGTTCAAGTGCTGTACTCAATAAGCCAGCAAATTTGGAAGACTCAGCAGCAGCCACAGGACTGGAAAAGGTCAGTTTTCATTCCAATCCCAAAGAATGTTCAAACTATTGCACAGATGAACTCATCTCACATGCTAGCAAAGTAATGCTCAAAATTCTCCAAGCCAGGCTTCAACAGTACGAGAACTGAGAATTTCCAGATGTTCAAGCTGGATTTAGAAAAGGCAGAGGAACTAGAGGTCAAATTGCCAACATCCACTGGATCAATAGAAAAGGCAAGAGAGTTACAGGAAAAACATCTACTTCTGCTTATTGACTACACCAAAGCCTTTGACTGTGTGGATCACAACAAATTGTGGAAAATTCTTTAAGAGATGGGAATACCAGACCACCTGACCTACCTCCTGAGAAATCTGTAGCAGGTCAAGAAACAACAGTCAGAAACAGACATGGAACAACAGACTGGTTCCAAATTGGGCAAGGAGTACGTCAAGACTGTATACTGTCACCCTGCTTATTTAACTTATATGCAGAGTACATCATGCAAATTGCCAGGCTGGATGAAGCACAAGCTGGAATCAAGATTGCTGGGAGAAATAATCAGTAACCTTGGATATGCAGATGACACCACCTTTATGGCAGAAAGCAAAGAGGAACTGAAGAGCCTCTTGATAAAAGTGAAAAGAGAGTGAAAAAGCTGCTTAAAACTCAACATTCAAAAAACAAAGATCATTGCATCTGGCCAAATCACTTCATGACAAATATATGGGGAAACAACGGGAACAGTGACAGACTTTATCTTCCTGGGCTCCAAAATCACTGCAGATGGTGACTGCAGCCATGAAATTAAAAGATGCTTACTCCTTGGAAGAAAAGCTATGACCAACCTAGACAGCATATTAAAAGGCAGAGACGTTACTTTGCTGTCAATGGTTCATCTAGTCAAAGCTATGGTTTTTCCAATAGTCATGTATGGACATGAGAGTTGGACCATAAAGAAAGCTGAGCACTGAAGAAAGGATGCTTTTGAACTGTGGTGTTGGAGAAGACTCTTGAGAGTCCCTTGGACAGCAAGGAGATCCAATCAGTCCATCCTAAAGAAAATCAATCCTGAATATTCATTGGAAGGACTGATGCTGAAGCTCCAATACTTTGGCCACCTGATGCAAAGAACTGACTCAGTGGAAAAGACCCTGATGCTGGGAAAGACTGAAGGCAGGAAGAGAAGGGGACGACAGAGGATGAGAAGGCTGGATGGCATCACTGACTCGATGGACATGAGTCTGAGCAGGCTCTGGGAGTTGGTGATGGACAGGGAAGCCTGGAGTGCTGCAGTCCATGGGGCTGCAAAGAGTCAGACACGACTGAGCAACTGAATTTAAGTATTTCTCAAGATCAGCTCTTTATAACATAAAACATTAAAGAAGTATTTGGATTAAAATAACTCTAAGATTCCTGTGTGGTATAATATACCATGATTCTTTGTGAGACATCTGACAATTTCTCTGAGTCTTAAGTTTTCTATCTATACAAAATGATGGCCTTAAGCTAGAACACATGATGGCGTGTCAACACTAAAATTATACTACGATGAAGTCTTTAAGAAAATTAGTAGTGGCCATTTTTTAATTTAGGATAAATGTATTGTGAGTATACATTCCCATCCCTGCAGATCTTAATTTCAATCTCTGATGCCACCTGCTTTAGATTTAACACGTTCTATAAATTATTACTATTACATACCTTTTCCCCAGGTTACTAGGAACTAGATGCCAAGATTTTTTTAAGCACTTCAATATCTTTATCTTTCCTTAGGGAATACATGAACCAGAAATAATGTGGTTTATTTTGGTGGAGGGAGGGAGCAGGGGAAGATGCCAACTCTCAGGCCTTTTGTTTTACCTAAATCTGAAAGGGGGTGCTGTCTACTTTATGCATGCTAAATATAAGGAGAAAACTAAATGGACCAAAGGATGAAAAGAGTGAGACAAACAAAGTTCTAGATGAACAGGAAAATAATCCAAGCCTTTGAAATAGAAGGAAATGGCAATCCACTCCAGTATTCTTGCCCGGGAAATCCCATGGAGGATTTCCTGCCAGAAGAGCCTGGCGAACTACAGTTCATGGGTCACATGGACTTAGCGACAAAACAAACTATGTATCTATGTATGTATGTGTGAGTGTAAAACACTGAATCTCTCTGCTGTATACCTGAAACTAATACAACTTTGTAAAATCAACTATACTCCAAAAAAAAGGTTATACCAAAGTACCAGACTAAAGAAAGGTACAACGCTAAAGGGGTATTTTCATCCAAGTGAATTCCAAAAATATTCCAAATTGTTAGCTACGAGTGTATTTTCAGAAACCATACCCATCATCTCCAAGTACTCAGTATAAAGTTTAACCTATTTACAATAATTTACAATAATAATAAAGAAATGCCAGAGAATATAATTCCATGTTATCTTCTGCTAAATAATCTAGAACACTGATGAGTCATATTCTGCTGAAAGTGACAGATCTGAGGAACAAGGTCTGGAAAACTAAAGGGTAACTTTTAGTTATAAAACAAACAAAAAGCACTGTAAAATCAATAGTTACAATTTGGTTCATCTTTGATCTAACAGGTCTTTCCTATTGGAAAAAGTAGTGTTAGTCACTCAGTCATGTCTGCCTCTTTGGGACCCCAAGGACTGTAGCCCACCAGGCTCCTCTGTCCATGAGATTCTCCAGGCAGGAATACTGGAGAGAACTGATATCCCCTTCAGAGGATCTTCAGAGGGAAGATCAAAATACTGGAGTGGGTAGTGGTGGTCAGAATATTGGAGTGGGTAGCCTTTCCCTTCTCCAGGGGATCTTCCCAATCCAGGGATCGAACCCAGGTCTCCTGCATTGCAGGCGGATTCTTTACCAGCTGAGCCACGGGGGAAGCCCAAGAATACTGGAGTGGGTAGGCTATCCCTTCTCCAGTAGATCTTCCTGACCCAGGAATCAAACCGGGTCTCCTGAACTGCAAGTGGATTCTTTACCAACTGAGCTATCAGGGAAGCCCCCAAAAGACAGGTGTTTTTTATCAAAAATGCCTGGATACCTATACATTTGGGGTATTTTACTCCTCCTACCAAAAAGACACCACTCATCAAGACTCCACACTTCTACTGAAGGGAATGTGGGTCTCATCCCTCGTCAGGGAACTAATATCCCACATCTTATGGCAGAAGAAGAAACCATTCATTTAGACATTTTTAATTAAGGGACCTCACTGCTTCTGTAAATGAAGTATGAAATCTTTTCATTTTAGACAAATGACAGTCAGCTAAATATTTAGGCTCTACCAGCCCTCCTCTGCTATCCCTGTGACCAGGAGCTCTTGAAAGTATCATTTCAATCAAATCCAAAACCCAGATAACCAAATCCTTTGTTCTACAGGTCCATGATCATGTGATTTATCCACCAAATTAAAAATAATAATACTTTAAGATAAACTAACAACATTAGATGTAGAATATAAATTAAGTGAGCTTTACGTATTATCAGGAGTAAGCAATATGAGTTTTAACCAACAACACTACTCACAAACTTCGCTGTGAATTTAAGTAATTACCAATATATTGCTTTACAATAATTTCTATATTACAAATGTGCAGAAATCTTAATGAAAATGTAAACTCTTTTGAATAAAAGTATACTATGGTCAACACTGAAGCAAACAATTTAAAAAATCATTTACATTATTTCTAAACTAAAAATGTAACTGCTGTATTATAACTGCCTCTTTGTTCCAAATAAATGCTTCTTAAAAGCCTGCTCTAAAGAATGGAAAATATTATAAAGTAAAATAGCAATTATTTTTGTTAGGAATAATCTCATTATTGCAGACCTAAATAATCAACCTGAATATAATGGATGTAAATTGCTCTAACAAGTGTTTAAAAAAAAAAATCACTGCATAGTAATTTGACACAAAACTAAGACTTTATCAAGCAGTTTGTTTTTGTAGTATACCAACAATAAAAGAATAGATTTAATAAACACATACAGTTCCAGACAGGACATCATGGGGGCAACAGTTGAGAAGGTGACTCTTGCATACTCTGTCATCACTGAATTTGATTCTTTGACGAGTAGTATCTCCTGTAATAGAGGAAAGTTAATGACATTCAAGGTTAGACATTTGGAAAATATGTATTTTCTGAGAGCCCTACTAACACTAGCTTTTTATGTGTGGCTATACACACACATTTATAAATCATCTCAAGAGGGGTTAGTTTATATAATATCCTACAGAAAAACTATTTTAGACAACATGCAGTTGCAGTACATGTACTGCACATGTAATTCAAACAGTCAAAGTGGGAAAGCAATGCATTCTATTAAACAGAGTACTTCAGAAAAGCACAGGATTTAGAGCAGGAATGGACCTTAAAGATTATTGAGTCCAACTCCTTCATACTGTAGATGAGAAAACTGAGGACCCAAGAGGTTAAACGACTTGCAGCAGACCCAGTAGGAGAATTTCTATTGGTATACGATGTTCCCTACGTTGACACTAAGCACTGATTTATTTTGTAATTATTTACATTAATTGAAAAACATAAAAAGTAATCTTGCAAACATTGCATACACACTGCGAATCCCCACTGAACCCCAGACGCCATTTCTTCCACTATTTTGTTCCAGCTGAAGTGTCTCCCTTTTGCTGCTGGGAGGAGTTAGAGAGGGTAGAATAATGTGTTTAAGAGTGTACAAACCTGGAAGGACTTACACACCAGTCAAACAAAGGCACATTGCCTAAATGAAACATTTAACTTAATGGCTCCAAAGGTCCCATACCTCCAAGTTTTAGGTAGTCTGTGCTATAAATGGCCAAACTGGGTACATTTAAATTTATTCTGTCTTCATTTAACACAATACACCTCCTAGGCAACAAAAGCTTCCAACCTGCTAGTCAAATATGCCTATCTACTCGAAACTTGAAAGAATCCAAGAAAAAGAAAGGTAACTATCTCTAATAACAAAAAAATAGACGTTAGTTACGATTTTTTTTTTTGCTTCAAATCTCTTTGGGAGGGGGGAACTCTTAAGGATGGTTTCCTCTAAGGAGACTGATTAAGCCCTAGGAAATGAAAGTGTTTTATTTTTAGCCTTAAATTGACATAGTCATTGATGAATGAAAACCTACTGGTGAATTACTGAAGCAAGAACTGTTGGTACCAAAACAGACTGTAAATAACACTGTACTAAAACTTTCATTGAGGAAGAGATTCATTTTTTAATTTGTTTTTCACATGTGAGTAACAAAAAAGGTTAAAACTTTACCCCTTTCACATGGTATTATTTTAAAGAACTTAATGCAAAGTCAATTAAATACTCTCATTTTTAGGCGGGGTAAGATTTTGTTCAGATTGTTTTAACTTGGTTAAAAAGACTTAAAGAACATATTAATTTGCAATCATGGTTCATAAAACTTTAAGAACAGTAACTTATAGCTAAAACAACAGCTTCAGAGCAGTTCAACAATAGGTTTTCTAGAGGCTAGTCTCTAGTTAAAGTATGTTATTTTTGACACCACAATTTGGAGTAATTTAGTGTTCACGCCTGCTACTATAATAAAGGTTATTTTGATGGTCCTTTTTTCCTTTTAAACACAACTGCTTTTTGTTCCACATTCATTAACACATCTGAAAAGTTAGTGATAACTCACGGCTCGGCGAATGCGGGGCCTTTCTGACACTCCCTTGCAGATTGAAGTAGGCAGGCATAGATACATTGAACCTTTACAAATAAAACAAGGGGCCAGATTGTTCAGTTTGTATAGAATAGACTCTGCCAGCAATTTCAATACAGCATCTAGAAGTACATGTTGACTGTAAAGATTCTTGTATATGAAACAAAAGTGAACAAAATCGGGGCTGGGGGGGGGGGGGGTTTTCTGTGTTTTAGTATTGACTTAACAAGTATAAACCCTGGAGAAGAATATGACTGATCATAGGTAAAAGTCCAAGGCTGGAGCTCTGTAAAGAGGTCCCTGGGCCAACTGGGGTTTTAGAAAAATAATTTTTTATAAAGTGTATTTCATCAAGACTGATCAGGGCCTTAAGCTCATGTGAGAATGGTACTCTGATGAGCTCACATCAGAATGGCAATGCCATTATTAGAGGCTTTTTGCTTCCTCACATGTAAGAAAAAATATTTTACCTTAAATCTGTACCCAAATTATGCTAAGAAATTTAAATACAAATTTTTGAAGAGGAGAAAAACTTATATTGTAGAAGTCCCCTGCCACAATTATCTAAGCTTTTCAGTAATGCAACAGCAGTATTGTTTCAGTGCTTTGTCAAAGTAATGGCTCAAGAATATAAGCCAGGCTTTAGAGTAAAATTAAGATTTCAGAACTTTTACTAGTTAAGCATTTTGTAAGAAATCACAACATAAATATAATATTAACATATGTGCCTTGAAGACACTGCTATCAGATAAAATGTAAACAGTTTCAAATATGAATTAAAATTATCCCCAATGAGTTTGGAGATACTAAAAGAAAGTATCAGTTTCTATAAACACCAAAAAGTATTTTCTATTAATTCTTCACTGCATATAAATGTCTGCTCTATTTGATAACTGCAGCAAACACAATAAACACAGTTATCAAATATCAGCCTGCACAGTAAAGAAATCTTTAGAAACAAAGAAATAATAAAATTCCTAATAATCTGAGATACAGAAATGAAAAGGATTAGGAACTGAGTATCTGTTTATTGGTATTTTTAAAATTTTACTTAAGAGACCTTAAGGTTAACATTTTAAAATAATTTGGCTCTATTACCATGTAGTATTTAATAAATTTATTTGGGCTTATACTATGAAAGTATCATCTGACTAATCAAAGAATTTTAAAATAAAAATAACAGTAATTTTGATTTCTGTCAATATATCTGGCCCAAACCATGTTTTTCAAAAGAAACTAGGTAAAACAGCACCCTCTGAAAAACAAAGGTGGGGAGAGAGGCTGTCATTAATAAGGAACAAATATGAACCAAATCTCCTTACAATACAAGAAATTATTTTATTCATCAAATGTACTTTATCTTTGGGGTTTCTGGGTATGTATTCATTATAAAAATAACCTGTCAAACAACTGCCCTGTTACACTAATACTGGATCCAAGTCAAAGAATCAAGCCAACTCCTAAAGATATGCTCTGTGCCAGGCAATGGGATTACAAAGAGGCATTTAATTAAGACAAGCTCTCTACCCTCAAGGAGCCCATCACTTTCCTAGAGAAAAGAGGGTATTTAAATACATAACAACAAAAGGGAGCATGATCCAAGTGCCAAATGAATGTCCATAATGGATGGGATACTACCAAATAGTAGCACTTCAGGAATTCTAAGACTAGAATGACCACAAGGACTGAAGAGGTTAGAGGAGGCTTTGTGCAATACGTAGAAGCCATTATTTGAAGGAAAGACAGGACTTAGACCAAAGGAATGGGGAAAGAAGAGCATTCCAAACTGGCATACCATCTTTGACAAAGCTTATGAAGGCAGGAAGGTTTGGGAAACAGTACGTATATCATAACTGGCTTTGGCAAATGGTTTCATGTAGGGGAACAGCACAGTTGAGGCAAGAATATTTTTAGGGTAAAATCTGGCTTCTTTAATTTCTTCCCCCAGATTTTAAATGTGTAAACAAAGAAAAAGCTTAAAAATAATGAGGCAGAGATTAGATCAAGTTAACACAATTTACAACAAAATGCCCTACCCATAAAAACATGGCAGACTCTCTTCTCTATTAACCTCCACGATACTAATTAATTAGGCTTTGTAGATAACAATAATGGCAAGGATTGAGATTAAAACCTTGATTTAGAACTTTGCAAGGAGAAGTGTTCTTCATTTGAAAGGGAGCACTAAAACTTCTATTTTTTCTACCAAACAACTAACTTCAGAGTAACCTCTCTGTTCTTCAACCCCCTCAAGGGCTTCATGAATCCTAACCTATATTTGGGAACACCTGAGTCACAGGTGTACAATAAAAACTAGAATGCACATTGTTCCTCTTAAACAATGTTCCTCAGTAACATTAATGGAACCTGAGGTGCTACCAAAGCAGCTTCACTCAGGGAATATGGACAGGTCACTCTAAAAAGGTGACTTCTGTCCAAACTACTCAAAAACTGCTATTCTCAAAATCCCCTTCAATCTGTAGGGAGAAAAAGCTAGGCCCACTATAAATCCCAACAATGCCACTGTATGGTCCTACCTCTTCTGAAACAGACTTGCATTTAAACTGCAGTAGTAACACTTAAAATGTTAGCCTTTCTGGTATCTAACATCATTTTACACGGTGCATGCTATTTCCCCAATATCCACCCCCTCCCTTCCAGTGCCACCACCCTCGCCCTCCCATACAAACAATAAATCAAATCAATTTTCATAGATTTAGGTGCTATTTTAAAAACATCAAAATTTTACTTTACCCATTCTCTCCGATGCTCCCTGTATTTTTTTAAGCTGTGAGTGGATGACCATGCTATGTGATCAACAACTGTGAAGGCTAAGCAAAAGTGAACTGAGTTTAGTATTGTAATTTCAAAAGAACCTTAAAGTTTGTAATATTTGACATATATAATGGTATGCAGAATCCTTATTTTACTGCATTTTATCAGGCATTAATGGCAAGCAATTTATAAAAACAACTAATTAGTATTTCTTTTGTACAGAATTAGCTTAAAGCTTAGCTTAGAGAAAACAGAGAGGGAAAAACTCAACAGCACACAAAGCAAACAGAAGCATCCTAGTTTATAAATGGGGCCAAGAGGGGAAAAGCTCTCCCACGTTCTCTGATGTGACAATCAAATCCCTCCCCTCCCCATAGGTATACTTGTTGGGGCCATGTGTCACTGTTGGCTGGGGCAGGGTAGGCTTACTCCCTGTGAAATAAATTCCATACTCTTTCAGTGAAAGAAAAGCCAGAGGTAGAAAGAGCAGTGAATAAGCTTTAAGTTTCTTTAAGCTTAAAGTTTCTTATTTCCCTGTGCCCTCAAATCTTCAAATGTTCCACCTTCTTACTACCATTTCCTACAACATAAGCTATGAGCCAACAGAACGTGGAACTATATAAAGACCGATTTCTAATCTAGTACAGAGCAGGAAGAGACCTTTCCTGTACTAGTAAACACTCATCTTTGTATGTTTTTGTAAAACTCTTAGGTCTTCTTGTGGAACCGAGATAACAGCTACTGCTGCACAGCAACTATTACAGTAAAGAACAAATTTGATCATTTTTACAGTTTTCTCCAACAGTCTCACCAACTCCCCTAACTTCTCCCACCTACCTTTGTTGTTCCTTTAGCCTGAAGCTCATCTATAGCCTAAATGTAGCCTAAAGCTCACCTATAAGAATCCTTTTAAAATAATCTTCAAAGAAAAAACTCATTACTCCATTTACCTTGTTAATACACTCAGTTTAATTCATCATATATTTATACAGTACAAAGTAAAGTTCATTTTATGAAAGCATTCACTACCATGTCTTAAAATAATGATTATTGATTCTTTGAAAATATTTAATATGACCTGGTACATATGGAAACTTTCCAGGAACCTATTTATTATATCAGGAAAGGAAAGAAAAAATACTCAAAGATGGCAGCAGGAAAAACTATTGAGGGCATCAAGTCACTTCTTTCTAACAGAACTTAGGAAATCATACTGAGTACTAGTAGAGGCTTTCCTTTCCCCTAGAAAAATCCAAAAAATAAGGGTATTAAAAGGCTAGCCCTCTTAATTCTTTCATATGGTCCTATAGGTTTATCATCACAAATAGGTACTTGTATCACCCCCACCATCATATTCCCCATGACAAGCCCATTTTTAAAATGCAATGCCCACTGTAGAAGAAATTTCCAAGACAAGTTCATTCTTGCTGAATATCAAAGATAAATAATGTTAAAATAATTTTTCAGATTTTCCAGTCTATTTGTCTGTGAAAATCCATATAAAAAAATTATAAGGAATGAAAGAGAAACAGCCTTGTAGCGGGAGAAAAACTTTACTCAGGGTCTTTAAGAGCTAACAGAATGGTAAAGCAAATGTTCAAAAATAAATACTAAAGTAGCTGCATTCCAAGAATTCTATTCCACCCCTTGCCACAACCTTATCTTCTCTATAAAGCACAGTCTTGGCCACTGGCAGGGGTCAGTGCCATCACACTTCTGCCAGGGGATATATGCTTTAGGAAATCAACATGTTGCTCCTCTTAGATTTAAGGCACACATTAGAAGTGTGTCTTGAATAAATAGTTATCCACAAATGTAGTCCTAAAAGTGGATTACATATACTTTGTTTTATGGTATATGCCATTAAGGGAAGTCAATTACTAAAAAGTCGTAGCCTGCTAAATTTTATATTTTGATGCTTACTTGCAGAGCTGCAATTCTGACACAATAACACTCATCCTCTGGATATCTGGTGCCTTCTATCATCCACAACGTTTTATACACAAAATTAGAAGTAACAAAAGCTATCTCTGGTATGAAGAAATAGCTGAAAAGAGCAGAAGAAAAAGTATTTGGCAGATCTGTCTATTAAGGAGGCAAGTTTTCAATGGTTGGTGATTGCCATAAAAGCTAAGCAGAGCCTCCCCAAATCTAAAACAAAGAAACAAAAATGGAAAAGAAATGAGAATATCAAAGGACAGAGGTGACCGACAACTCAATGATAAAGGAATTTAAAATGAAAAAACAGATTAGCATGAAGGAGACTGAGCCTTACAAGTACTGAAACAACACAGAAGAAACCACTGACATATTCACAAAAAAATGCCTTTGGGGGAAAGGACTAAAACTGTGAAGGAGAACTTAAGAGACTTCATTTGTAACACTTTATTTTTTTTTAATTTAAGGGAAACTGACAAAACATTTGTTCGGTCTTAGAGGTGTTTGGCGGTCTTTTATATTTTTAACATTTTTTCAAAATTAGATACCTATATATGTAATCAGCATACAGAATTTATCACTTACTGTACATCTTCACTCCCTACTAGACTTTCAGTCCGTCTAGGGTCAGAGTTTTATGTCACTACTTTATTGCGGAGTCAAATGACAAAAGCAGCAAATATGTCCATAATCTCTAAGAAAAAGAAAGTAAGAAAAATCTGAAGCAACCCAGCAACCTAGGGATATTCAGGTTCTAGTAGCACCAACAATTACTACATCCTAAAACATATCAGCTGGTATCAGAATACCATGTCTGGGGAAGTATTCCTTGTAATACTATGAGACAAACTAAATCATTTAATTTATTCTCATACCAGAATTTCTCAAAATACTTCGTTTCTAAAATCTGAGGTGAATCAACTGTTTTCCTTAGTAAGCATGCCCTGATGGTTCCCTGCCCATAATGCAGAATCACAGCACTTCTCTCCAGTTTCTAGCTCATGGGTTTTCTTTGACAAACAGCCAGCACCTTTTCACAATCCCACTGTGGAACAGGTTGGTGAAATCCTGCAGAGATACTGACCACCACAGACCAGAACATTAATGGAGACGTAAGATCAAGCTAAATAGGCAATTTCATCCTACCAAGTCTGAACGGACCTCTCTAGGGACTTCTATATCCTTCCATCTTATGGGTGTGTATTTCTGTCTATTTCTAAGGAAAAGTCATTTCTACTTAGGGGCTTAGATATGTACAGTTCAAACAGCTTTCCTTCCATGTAAGGAACCGGAACTGCGTTTCCTAAAGTATGGAATTTGTACAAAAAGTGATTTTAGGTGTTACATAATTTCACCAGCATGACATTTTGAACACCACTCAATCACTTAGTGGTGATTATATACCATGATTAAGTCAAGAAAAAAGTTCCCACTTGCTGCCTGTATGTGTTTAATTAATACATCTAACGAGCTCTAATTTTTAGCACAAGTAAATGACAACAGAATCTAGTTTTCTCTTATAACACCATGTTGTTTTCACTGTATTTATTTTTCTGGTGACATAAGCTTTCACTTTAAAGTTGGCTTAAATTTTCAGAAAGTGAGTTGACAATTAAAAATGTTAAAACAAGGGTAAAAAATAGTAAAGTGATATATGTGACTAACATTTGGGAAACATTTATCTAGAACAGGGTTTCTCAAACTTTTAATGTGCATCAGAGTCATGTGGAAGGCTTCTTAAAACACAAATTGCTTGCACCCAACCCCAGAACTTCTAATTTGGTAGGCCTGGAGTGGTAGGTCCAAGAATCCATATTTCTAACAAGTTTCCAGGTGATGCTAAGGTTGATCAGGCAACACACTTTTGAGAAACACTGATCTAGAACAATGGTCAACATGCTTTTTCTTAAAGGGCCAGATGGCAAATACTTTAAACTTACCAGCTATATATCTCTGCTGCAAAGCAAAGCAGCCATAGACCATATATACACAAATGGGCACAACTGTGTTCCATCAAAACTTTATTTACAAAAAGCTAGTGGGCCATACTGCCAACCCTGATCTAAAACACACCCTCAAGAGACTGAGAAGAGTATGATGTATAACATAGCAGTAAGACAGAATATAGAAGCCACCAAACAGCAAGGTACATATACTATAGATACTATCCATAAATATCTAACCAATTTTATTGAAAGGAAAAGCTTTGTCAAGTTTAACTCTGAAAGAGAAAACTGATGTTTGCAGAAAACTGAGGTCTCAAGAAAATAAAAAAACAATTTACCATGCAATCAGGAGACATGACAAAAGATTCAGCAAGGTCAGCTGGTTAAATTCTTTTCATGTAGAATCACAGAGGTCAAACATCATTGCACATGGTTCACAACTAAATTAGAACATAAGGATCAGTATCTAGTGAGTGCTTTTTTAAGAAAAAAGTTTTAAAGACTCCTTTCTCTAGCCCATGTTAAATAGCAAAATATAACATTTATTCAGCTGACTGAGTTACATGTTATTTTCTAATGGCTTTGACTTTTCAAGTCTTAAGCTACTTAGTTAAAACAAAATTGTAGCTAATTTCCGAGTTTTTACAAACTACTTTTCTCTACATCCTCAATAATCTTACATAACTGATTAAATGATCAAAAGGCCTTGCCTTCTAATTTCTATCCTAGCAGCTGCTAGTGTATGAGAACTTAAACTGGAAAGGAACAGAACGACTTTTGCAGGTGCCGAATCCATAAGATTCCTGTCATAAAGTTACCCTTCCTCCCACTCCCTCACTCTTTCTCCAGCAAAATGTTCCAACTTTCTTCATCTTCTTACCTACAATTTTTTCATACACTGATTATTAAGTTGGGTAGTACAGTCATGTATGTGTCCTCAATGAATATACTAGTAGCCCTGAGCTTTTAGGATTCAGTCCATTTCAAGCACCTTTCTGGAATTCCATTGAGGAGTTCCTGTCTCATTTATCTAGTCTTGTCCAGTTTTAAGCCCTCTGCCTATCCTTGCAACCCCGAATTTGCCTGAATCCCTAGCAACTCCAAGGTTTAATGTTTATATGAGCCACCTGGTACTGAACGCTGACTCACTAAACCTCACCCACATCCATGACACCTTACTTGCCTTTAACTTCTTGCTACCCATCTTGAAGGTGTAGCTCACTAACATTTATCCCTATATGACAGCTTAATCAAACCAAAACAAAGTATTTACTTGCTGCTTATAAAGCTTATGCACTGATAGACCAAATGATTTCTTCAGTTTTATTTTTTTTTACCCGAAGCAAAGAATGTCTCAGAAGCACAGGTTTCCTTGAGGAGAGCCAACTGTAGAAAATCCAAGAACAATGCATAGTTGTAGGAGGTGATACTATTATTGTTTTCTGAGTTGTACTGTAGTCAGAAATATCATTCAGAGTTCAAAACTAGTTTTAAACGAATTCACTATGTGGGTGTTAACAGTTTTCAGTGGTTTGATATGCCTGGACCTCTGATAAAATCATATATTTACTAAAACTATTTAACTTTATGTTTAACTATTTAATGTTTGTTAAAATTTCTTAAAATGTCAAAAGAATTCACAAGCTCTAGAATTAGATATATCCATTATTTCAAAAAATGTGTGCTTACACATTAAAGGCTACGTCTCCTTCACTTAAAATGAACAATCCAAGTGGAATAGAAGAATGATTTACAACTGACCAAGAAATAAATGATCCATTATGTTAATGAGAGAAAATGAGGAGAAAATGCTCTCGATGTTGATGACAACTCAAGGAACACAGATTACAGTCAAGGTGATTTTATGAAGAAAATCCACTGAAGAGAACACTACAATCTTTGATCCAGTATTTATTTTGAAGAAAAGCAGCATGGTCATACTGTCTTATAGGTTCAACAGTTATGTATTACTAGTACCAGGAACAAGTAACTGATTTTCTAAACTGTATTTTCCTGATTATCTCCTAGGATGCACGTCCCTTTAACTTTACATCCCATAAGATACAACCACCATACAATATAAATAATCAGCAAAAATATTTAATTATGGTTAATGTACTCTGTTAACTGAGAAAGTACATCATAGATTCAGAAAGATTATCATCCAAAACAGCTGAAATTACCTGAAAGCTTTAGCTTGCCCTAAACATTCCCTAACCATAATGGACAACAAATGATGCTGTAAAATTCTAATCTATATTCTGAATCCTATAGTCTACTGGTTGTTTTTGAGGGCAGAAGGCCATTTCTGGCTGATATAACCTTTCAGAGATGGACTCTGTTCCCATTTAAGAGTTATAAGCAATTCAAGAGGTATGGAATGCTTAAAACTACCTTCTGTAACTTCCCTAGTTGCTAAACTTAGAAAGTAATCTAAATATACACCCTCAATTTTGTTTAACTTCTATCCCTCAAATCTTCCAAGACCTTTCTGGGGTCAGGACTAAAGACCTCTCATAACTAAACCGTATTTTCTGGCAAAAGGGCTTTAGCTAAGGGACACCCTTTCAATTAAACCAACACAACAAAAATGACTATAGTCTGTGTGAGGACACTAGGTTCCTCCAACCATCACACAGACAATTCAACTGAACTGCTGTTTGACTTTTCCTGTGTTGCTCCTCCCTTTTAAATGGAGTATTTTGGGGAAAACAAATTATCCCTCTCTTTTCTGTTACTGCTAACAACTAAAACAAAGTATTAATAAAATTTAATGTATCTTAAAATAAGATACTAATATTCACCTATGGTTACTTCCTTTTAAAAAAATTTAAAATATACGTATTTGTCAACATTTTTGATGATAACATAAGAAATTACTTGGCTTCTCATTTAACAAAGTACAGATTTAACTTGAGGCAAAAAAGGTTAAGTGACTTACCCAAGGTTACAATTAGAGGTACAGCTGGGGCTAGAAACCAGGTCTCCTGAGTCTCAGCCCAGTGCTCTTTTCCTTAGCCCATGATGCCTTATCAGAAAAATCCAAATACAGTCAGACCCCCAGTTACATGGGTATGAGTTACACTGATTCACATATACAAACTTTATATAGTGTGACCAATGTTTCAACTCACGCGGTACCCTGCTTCCATTTATGCAGTATGCCAGGCATCGGCACGATTTTCAGTGGCACACAGGCGGTTGCCACCACCAGGGCCCTAGGCAAAATTGCAAAGAAGGCAAAGTTTGTCTTTGGCCCTCCCACTTCCCTTATGCATTCTTCTCCCACCTCCTGGTCATCCCCCTGCCCAGCCTCCCAGCGCGATCATGCTGCCCTCTGGCTGTTCAAAGCCTCCCACTTCCACCACTCACCCAGGACTGGCCTTTCTGGAAGTGCCCAGTGATCCAAAGTTACCTCCTTTTTCCCACTAAAAGTCCCTCTTCTGAGAATTTCAGTAAAGTTTAGGTCATCTACATGATTAACTGATTTAAGTAATTCCAAGTTACATTTAACAGACAAATCTCCCGTTTAAAAAGGAACTAATTAAAAATTCTGATTTGGGGGTGGGAAAGAGGAAATAAATTTTTCATTAGAGGGGCAAAAGAGGTGAAAGAGAAAGTGCCCTGGGCTTCCTGTGCCACTTCAGATTCCCTCACAGACAGCACTCTAAGAGTAGAGGGGGTGGCTACTGCCACCCTGACAAAAAGACAGTGGTTGCTTTATAGTCTGTGGGGTTAAAAAAAAAAAAAAAAAAAATTGGACACAGCTGCTTTAAATACTCTCCTACCTACCTTTCCCATCCCTCTCCCACCCCTTGGACCCCATTTCCGCTTCTTAGTAACCATTCCCTTACGCTGTTCCTGTGTCCAATACAAAGCTTCCCATTATATAATTTCAAATTACATGGTGTTATTCAGGAAGGCGTCCATATCCCCTTATCACTGGATAACTTGAAGTTGACTGAACACTTAAAAAAAAAAATCTAATTATTTGAAGGTCCTGAATAAGATGAATATGTAAACTCATTAACTATGTGGTAAGAAGGAAAAGAATGCTCTGATTTCTATATACATAAAAGAACTAATCTGGGTATCTGAAAAACATTTTTCTCCTTGAAAGTAGTTATGTTTCTTACTTCTAGCCCAACACAGCAGTGAAAATCCAGTCATTTCAACTAAAATAATATCGTGGACTTGTAAACATGAGTTCATTGGTAAATCCTTAGTCTGGAGGCAAAAAAAAATCCAGTAACAGACACATAAAAATATAAATTTATCTGTATACAAAGCAGAGTGGATTTTAAGAAACCCAAGTTTCTGTGGATTGCACACATAGGAAAAATATGTATGTATGTATGAGTGTGAGTACACACACACACACACACACACATATTTTAATTCAGTTTTGCAACAGTAGATTGCAGTCTAGTTTGGAAATTTATCAGATGATAATAGCTGCTTTGCTCCAACTACCCTCCCAGTAAAGTTAGGAAACTAAATCCATGAGGAAGATACCAAAAATGGCATCCAACTAGGATTAATAGGATGGTGTAAAGTATGTCTTAAATAAAATGATTTCTATAATTTTACTACAAAGATTAGTTATTCTGTTAGTTAAAACCCTGAATTAAGCCCCCTTCTCAATACCATCTTCATAATGGAAAAGGAGCAATGTTAAAACATGCTACAGTTATAAAAACCAATCTAACCTAAAAGTGAAAAATGTTAACTGATAGAAGTTTCTCCAGTGGCACTTTTAATTACTGCTAACTTTCAAGGGTTTACTACATAAATAAAATTCATTTCCTTCCCAATCTTCCCCTCCTCTATACACAACCACAAGTAGGTTTGCGACCTACACCTATTTTTCTATACGTTCAAAGAAGAAAAGTTCCAAATGTGGGTTTTTATTAAAACTGAATTATGAACACTGATAAACCATGCAAATTATGCACTGCTAAAAACATTTGAATTCAATAAAATGTTTTAAATCTACTCACATTTTGCTGCAAAGCACTCAAGGAAATTATAACAGCGACTGCTGAAAAGTTAAGAGTGTGCCTTTTCTCTTACATCAAACAACTTAAGTAACTTGTCAAGAAAAAGCATTGGTTTAATGGCTAAGAAACTATTTGCCTGAACAAGCAACATACAAAAATGAGCAAATATTGGCTTTGTTTCTAAGAAAGTAGTGGACTAGACCCTTCCTCCATATTAGCATGGGCTTCACTCGAATTTCAGAGTATATTACTAATTACCATCATCAAAAAGGTAACAGCATTTCATCTTACCTAGAAATTATCTATGACAAAGATATCCAGCCATTAGTGGTTCTTTATACACACACTAACCTAAGCGCCTAAAAGCATCGTTGTTTCCCTCAATTCTACTTCACTGGGCACCACATTTTCAAAATGGTTCTGTTCGGGGCACATACAAAGTTCGTCAATATTTACTGAACAAAGCTTCTATTAAATTGTCTAACAAAATGGAGGTCTCTCGGAAAAAACAGGCCGTAACATTCTTTTCACAAAATGGGCCAAACACACCCGCTTCAGGAAACCATGGTTTGGGTCAGATTTTCCCATAAGAATGGTGGTTTCATCTCTGGGACTGGATTCTAGGAAAGGTTTTCTCCGGACCCAGGTAAAGGGGTGGACGGTGGGGACCAGTTCTCTCTAGATACTCCGCAGGGCGGCGGCGAGGGCTGATCCCACAGCTCTGGGTTAAGGAATTAGTTCAGGGGGCGGAGGCCTTAGCGGTCCGCAGGTACCTAGCCAGCGACAAGACAGGCCGCCCGACTACGCAGGAGAGACGTGGGCTCTCCCGTCCCAGCCAAGTCAACACTCGGAGCTCAAACTCTCCTCTCAGGCTCCAGGCCCCGCCTGACCCCATTGGCAGCAGTTCCCGCCAATCCGCTCGGTCGCCGCCCCCCGGGCCCGCCTGCCCAGCCCTCATTGGATGGGACGGGAGCCGGGACCTCGTGTTACCAATCTGGGAGCCCCTTACTCAGCCACACACACAAGCCCAGGTGCGCCCGCGGAGCCCCTTCCCCTCGCCTTCCCCATCCCTTCCCCCACCCCCAGGGCACTGGCAGAGACTTACCGTCCCGGGAGGTGCCCATCAACTGGTCCAGCATCGCGCGCATCTGGGCCTGCGCCGACATGGCGGCGGCGTAGCGGGCGGGCGGGGGTGGGGCGCAGAAAGGGCCCTTTCGGGCGGGGGGGACAAGGGGAAGGGGTGGGGGAAGCTGAGACGCTTGTCTCTGCCGCCGCTGCCTCGAGGCGTGCGGAAAGGAAGCCGGAGGGGCTGCAGGAGAGTCCGGGCTGCGGCTCCTCACGACGACGCGTACGTGGAAGTCAGCAGTCCCCGAAAGCGACCCTCGTTCCCTCTCTCTCCGTCGGTTCCTGGGACGGAAGCAATACCGGCTAAGCAAGCTCTCGTCTCCAACACCGCCACCCGCCAGAAGACGTCAACCCCCCCTCCAAGTTCTGACGCCGCTCGCCGCCACCGTCGCCGCGACGTGAGCGCGCACGCTCCTCGCGCTTAGTCGTTTCCCGCGGGGGCTCCACCAACTGGCGTCTAACTGTATTCGCTCCGCCCGCCCCGCACGGGAAGGGTTCCACCCTAACGTCTCTCGGGCGCGTGCACGCCGGCCTCTCCCGCGCCTGTCTCCAGATCTCGCGAGACTCGGGTGCCTCAAGCCGGATCCGCCCCGGGCGCGAAACCTCACTCTCCCGGCTGCGGGTCCGCTAGGGCTTCGCCGCACGGTGTGCTGGCGAGCCAGACCCAAGTTAGCCAGTGGGCCAGAGGGTTAGCGAGAGTCGAAAGTAAGTAGAAACCATATCTGGCATTTCGACGGAGGTTAGCAGCGTTAGTAGCTATTATGGGCGTATTCCTGACAATACTCATTGACCTGACCAATTAACTCGTTTTCACAGGCCCAGGGTCCTGTGATCATGTAGACTCAACCCTTTTCTCATTGTGACCCGACCCTCTACGAAAGAAGCCCTGGAGATCTGACAGCTGGGTCATTTAACTTGATCTATGCAGAGAGGCTTTAAGCCGCCCAAGTAGAATAAGTTAGGTTCAGGAAATAACGTCTGAAATTAATACACTAGGAGCAGGCCATCCAACCCATTCGGATTTATCATCGTTACTTATATAGCAGGAAGCTGTTAGTCTAAATTAGAAGCTATAAAAATGAAGCAGTATTCTAAGAAAGGAAAGGAGGTCATCTTGTAGAGAATTTTTTTTCCTACTTGACAGCTAAATTTGAAGGATAAGGCCTTTTTGGTATATCAGCAGCTTTGACAATGGAAAAGAAAGCTGGTAGCTAGCTTAGCCATCACCTTGCGTTCCAGACATAGGTGGACGGATTCCTAACTGTGGGACCTTCAGTGATTTTTTCCGTTAAATCTCAACCTCCGATGAAGCTATACGTTTGTGAGGCCTAAATGAGCTCACAGAAAATGCCTATCCCAGAGCCTTGTCCTGATGTTTTAACTTTTATTGCAAAATGATGAGACACAGGTACTTTGAAAGGAAATAATGGTGAAATGTTTTGTTTCATTAAAATGTTATATACATTGCCTTTGAACTTTATTAGCAAGATCAATAAAAAATGTACATGAAATAGCAATTGTAGTCTCAAGGTGCCCCCCACTGCACCCCTTTTATTTGGCCCTACGGTGCAGCTTGGGAGATCTTAGATTCCTCAGAGGGAAGGCTCTGAGAACTAACCACTGGCCCCACCGCCAGGGAATTCCCCCCAAGATCCCTTTAAAAGCATATTGGGTCTATCTTAGAATCATTGCAGTGTTTAGTAACTGAAAAGATAGTTTCCTACCAGTTATTCAGAGAGTTGAAAATTCAAACAACTCCAAATACGTAGAATGTCATCCTTTGGAAACTATTTACAGTAAAAGAAAAATTTACAAATTAATATATGTGAGAGAAATGCACTATTACATATGGCCGTCCCGGGTAGCGCATGAGGTCACAGAGTCGGACACGACTGAACAACTAACACTATTACATGTACAGTATCCTTCAGTTCAGTTCAGTCATTCAGTCGTGTCTGACTCTACGACCCCATGGACTGCAGCACGCCATCCTTAGGAGGAAAATATACTAAAATATTGAAATGGTTTGTGTTAGTGAAGAGAGTTTAGTTCTTATCTCTCGCTTACTTTCTACCTTTCTGATTGCTCACATTTTACATAAATCTCTTATTTTCAGAAAACATAGTTTTTATCTTTTTTAATAATCTGATAGTCACTGCCTTTTAATTGAAGCATTTACTCATTTATATTCATGTAATTGAATACGTGCTTGAGTTTAAAGCTGTTGTCTATTTATCTCACCAGTTTTAGGTTTAATTTTCTCTCCTTTCTTGTCTGCCTTTTAATCATTTCATTTTTACCCCTTCCTGTAGTTTGGAAATTTTAGTCTTTTTATTCTTTTAGCAGTTACTCTAGAAGTTATAAGGGGCATTTTTAATGTATCAAAGTCTAATCAATGCCTTTACACTTCACCCAGAGAGATAATACAGAGAACCGAGAAAACTAACTCCATTTAAACCTCTTCCCAAGATAAATGCACTTGTTAATCATGTGGTTTAGATTTTTGGTTTTTTTTTTTTTCTTTTCTTTTCTTTTCTTGGCTGCAGCCCAGAGCTTGCAGGATCTTAGCTCCCCAATTAGGGACTGAACCTGGGCCCGCAGCAGTGAAAGGGTGGAGTCTTAAACCGTTGGGCCACCGGGAATTCCCAGTTCATTATGGCTTTTTAAAACCAAATTTCATATCAATGTTTGTTTATTTACCACTTTTTCTTTCTTTCTGCAATCTCTGCCTTTCCATCTGGGATCATTTCCCTTTTGTCTGATGTTTAAACTTTAGGACAGGAGTCAGCAATATACAATTCACTCATCAAATCCAGGCCATTGCCAATTTTTGTGACTAGTTTCTAATTACTAGTTGTGACTATTGGAATACTCCCAGGCTTGTTCATTTGTTACTGTCTACAGTTTCTTTACACTACAACAGCAGAGTTAAGTGGTTGGCAGATACCCTACCCTATGGCCTGCAAGGCTGAAATATTTACTGTCTAGCTCTTTCCGGACACTTGCCTGCCCTGCCTCAGGGTTTACTTTCATATTGGCTTGCTAGTAGAGAACGCTGCCATTTTTGTTGATCTGAAAAGACCTTTATCTTGCCTTTCTCAATTCTAGATGGATAGTCTAGGTTGAAAGTTATTTTCTTTTGGCACATAGATTCTATCATTCTGCTGCCTTCCTTGCTCCTGGGAAGTCAGTTCTCAGTCTGTCATTCCTTTGAAGAAAGCTGTTTTTGTCTGCTTTCAAATTGTGTTCTTTTTGCCTGTGTTTTTCTGCAGCTTACTGTATCTGGGTGTGGATTTATTTTTATTCTGCTTGTGATTCATTGAGCTTTTAGAAACTGTGGACTGACATCTTTTTTTTTAATCAATTTCAGGAAAATTTTTGGCTATTCTTGAATACTGTCATTCATCAACTTCTGGACCTCCAAATCAAGTTTTCATTGTTTCCTCTATATCTCTTTATTCTCTTTGCATTTTCCACCTTGTGACAAGCTACCTTCTTGATGCTTTTTTTTTTTTGATGAATTTTATTGTTCACTAACCTCCCTTCAGCTGTATCTAGTCTGCTGTTAAACCTATCTCATGAATTCTTTATTTTTTCAGTTACAGAATTTTTATTTGGCTGTTTTTCAAATCTAAGTCATTTTTTATGCTTTCTGGTTCCTTGATGAAATTCCCAAGGTTGGCTATTATTTGATCCAGTGATCATAATTGTTTTGTAATCTGAGTTTGCTAATTATAATATCTGGAGTTTTCTATGGTTCTGTGTCTATTGTTTCTCCTGGATTTCACTTTTGGGGTCTTGTTTTCTTATGTATCTGATTACCTTCGTCTGCTGAACAAAAAATATGTGTAAGATATAATACTGTCTTTCTCCAAAGAGGATTTTTATTTTTTTTCTGATAGTAATTTGAAATACGTGTCAAGGATCATCATAATACAAATTCAATGCTTTAATTTCTCTTGACACCAAAATGGCAAAAATCTGGTCTGAAAGGCTGACAAGGACTTTTTTATTTCCAGTTCACCCTTGAGAGTGAACTCCAGAGTCCTCAAGTGAGTGTGGATTCCTTAGAGTGCTCACCTTGGTGGGCCTGAGACTTTGCCTGTTGCCTCCCTAACCTCTATGATCCCACCAAAAGTGCAGGTTAATTTCAAAACTGAAGCTATCGCTACTAAATTGGCAAATGCCCTGAGGCCAAAAATGTGCCTTTGTGTGCTGCACTTCTCTTGGTTCTTGGTTCTTCTAAGATTTGGCCTACTATTTCCCTACTTATATTAATAGATCTTTAATGATTTTAAGAATTAAAATATTTCATCCATGGTTTTTAGCTGTGTTCAACCGAAATGTTAATCTAAATTACCTAGACTGGCATTAACAGAATTAGAAGTTTGTTCTCTTTGTAAATTTTTTTTAATTTTTAAAATTTAGTAACTGTGTATTACTCTTATCCAAAAAAAAAAACACAAAAAAAAAAACCCAAAACCTGTGAATATGTCTTTGTGTAAATTCTAGCAATGATATCCATTCCTTTAGGGATGAGTTGTCATAAGGAAACAGGAACTTACAAGAGTAGTATATACTGTTAATCTATACATGCCATCAACTAGGTAATTAAAAATTAGAATAGGTACAAGATTGGTGCAAAAATAACTGCAGTTTTTGCATTGTTAAAATTTGCTGTTTGATATTGGAATACATTTTTTTTATTTTATTTTATTTTTTTTTTATTTATTTATTTTTTTTTTTTTTTATTTTTGGAATACATTCTTAAATGTGGTTATGTTATATATCATTTTAATGCACATTTCTTGCTTTGCTGTTTTGCTAATGACTTATTACTTGCTGTTTATTTTATATTTATTGTAGACTAGGAAATGATGTTTGGAGAAGGCAATGGCACCCCACTCCAGTACTCTTGCCTGGAAAATCCCATGGACGGAGGGGCCTGGTGGGCTGGTGGGCTGCCGTCTGTGGGGTCGCACAGAGTTGGACACGACTGAAGCGACTTAGCAGCAGCAGCAGGAAATGATGTTACACAAAAAGTAAATTCGAGCAGTTTTCTTATTTGAGTTGAAAATGGGTCGTAAAGCAGCAGCGACAGCTTGAAACATCAACAACGCATTTGGCCCAGGAACTGCTAACAAACATACAGTGCAGTGGTGGCTCAAGAAGTTTTGCAAAGGAGATGAGAGCCTTGAAGATGCGAAGTGCAGTGTTTGGCCGTCAGAAGTTGATAACGATCAACTGAGAGCAATCATCAAAGCTGATCCTCTTACAACTACACAAGAAGTTGCTGAAGAACTCAGCGTCAGCCATTCTATGGTCATTTGGCATTTGAAGCAATTTGGAAAGGTGGAAAAGTTCAATAAGTGGGTGCCTCATGAACTGACTGAAAATCAAAAAAATCGTCGTTTTGAAGTGTCATCTTCTCTTATACTGTGCAACAGCAACAAACCATTTCTTGAGCAGATTTTGACATGCGACAAAAAGTGGATTTTATATGACAACCAGCTCAGTGGTTGGACTGAGAAGAAGCTCAAAGTACTTCCCAACGCCAAGCTTGCACCAAAAAAAGGTCATGGTCACTGTTTGGTGGTCTGCTGCCAGTCTGATCCACTACAGCTTTTTGAATCTCTAGAAAACCATTACACCTGAGAAGTATGCTCAGCAAATTGATGAGATGCACCGGAAACTGCAACACCTTCAGCTGGCATTGGTCAACAAAAAGGGCCCAGTTCTTCTCCACAAGAATGCCCAACTGCACATTGCACAACTAGTGCTTCAAAAGTTGAATGAATTGGGCTATGAAGTTTTGTCTCATCTGCCATATTCACCTGTCCTCTTGCCAACCAACTACCACTTCTTCAAGCATCTCAACAGCTTTTTGCAGAGAAAACGCTTCCACAACCAGCAGGAGGCAGAAAATGCTTTCCAGGAGTTCATGGGATCCCGAAGCACGGATTTTTATGCCACAGGAATAAACTTATTTCTTGTTGGCAAAAATATGTTGATTGTAATGGTTCCTATTTTGGTTAATAAAGATGTGTTTGAGTCTAGTTATAATGATTGGCAAAACCACAATTACTTTTGCACCAACCTAAATAGCATACATTTTGCTAGCCATCCAGAGCGGACAACTCTTCATTTTATTCTAATTTATAAACTAATCTAGTAAATAAAGGCTATATAGTAAGATTTAATATTGCAGTGATTCTTTCATCATGAGTACCTACCTAATAACAAATTTTATAAACATTGTTCCTGTTAATTTAAATACAGATTAAAAAATTCAAATTCTGGGGTAATTCCCTGGTGATCCAGTGGTTAAGAGTCTGTACTTCCACCGCGGGGAAGCAGTGGCTAGACCCCTGGTTGGGCTAAGATCCTGCATGTAGCATGATCTCCCCAAAAAAAGAAATTGGTGTAAATTATGTCTTTTTAGTTGAGTGATTACAAGTTTACCTTACAAACATAAAGTGCCTTGGATTAGCCTGCCTTTAGTTCAAAACTACGCTGCTTTTTTTCCACCCCACATAATCCTAGTATGTGAACCTTTTGTTCTTATCATTATGTTTGTATTTGTTTCTTGAACATTTATCCATACAAAGGACAAGCAAAGTACTAATGACTCAAAACCAGACAGAAACAGTCTAGTCAAAATTCATAAACATTTGAAGTTTATGGAGAGGAGAAATACCAAAACATGAGAGACATTACTCTACTAACAAAGGTCCTTCTAGTCAAAGCTATGGTTTTTCCAGTAGTCATGTATGGATGTGAGAGTTGAACTATAAAGAAAGCTGAGTGCCAAAGAACTGATGCTTTTGAAATGTGTTGGAGAAGACTCTTGAGAGTTCCTCGGACTGCAAGGAGATCCAACCAGTCCATCCTAAAGGAAATCAGTCCTGAATATTCATTGGAAGGACTGATGTTGAAGCTGAAACTCCAATACTTTGGCCACCTTGTGTGAAGAACTGACTCATTAGAAATGACCCTGATGCTGGGAAAGATTGAAGGCAGGAGAAGGGGATGGCAGAAGGCAGGAGAAGGGGATGGCAGAGGATGAGATGGTTGGATGGCATCACCGACTCATTGGATGTGAGTTTGAGTAAACTCTGGGAGTTGGTGATGGACAGGGAGGCCTGGTGTGCTGCAGTCCATGGGGTCCCAAAGAGTCAGACACTACTGAGCAACTGAACTGACTGAAATAGCAAGAACCAAGCCTAAACTGAGTGAGCTATTTGATTGGTCTATTAAAGACAGAGGTTTTAAAGAGTGAAAAGAAGATATCAAAGCCACAGTCAGCCCCATAATAGGCATTTTAAAATGCTTGTTGAGGGAATTCCTTTGCGGTCCAGTGGTAAGTACTCGGCACTTTCAGTTCTGTTGCCAAGGGTTCAATCCCTGGTCAGCACACAGCACGTGCAAAAAAATAAAAACCTTGTCGAAGGAAGAAGGAAAAAAAGAGAGAAAGCAAAATTTAACCTGAGAGCTAAAGAGTGAATAGGAATTAGCCTGAGAAGTGGGGGATAGTTGGGAGAAAGAGCTTTCCAGGCATATGGAACAACAGAAAGTTGAAAGAGAGCCATGACTTCTAGAACTGAATGAATTTCTGTATGGGTAGGCTGTCAGATGTAAAGAGAGGAGAGATGAAGCTAAAGAGATTTAGCAAGGGCCAGATCCTAGAGGACCTTGTGAAGTTTAGCTTGAAGGGTTATATGCTGGAGAGACAAGATCATATCTGTACATTATGGAAAATTGATTAAAGAGCGTAATTTGGATTTAGTGAGACCAATTAAGGAGGGCACCCCACTCCAGTACTCTTGCCTGGGAAACCCCATGGACGGAGGAGCCTGGTAGGCTGCAGCCCATGGGGTCACAAAGAGTCGGACATGACTGAGTGACTTCACTTTCACTTTTCACTTTCATGCACTGGAGGAGGAAATGGCAACCCACTCCAGTATTCTTGCCTGGAGAATCCTAGGGACGGAGGAGCCTGGTGGGCTGCCATCTATGGGGTCGCACAGAGTTGGACACTACTGATGCAACTTAGCAGCAGCAGCAGCGGCAGCATTAGGGTGGGCAAGGGTCCAGAGTAAACATGCAAGACATAAGGTTTGCAATAGGGTAGTAGCAATAGAGGTTCAAGATTCTTAGGGGGTAGAATCTAATTTAGTGATTATTTAACTGAGGACGTGAAGGTAAGGAAGCAGTCTAGAATAACTCAGATTTCTGACAAGTGATTGAGTAAAAATGTTAGGGAATGCCAGAGAGATTTATGGGGGAATGAGGAGGTTCCATTTTAGATGCACTGAACTTGAGATGCTTTTGAGTTATCTAAGTGTTGGTTTCTGGCCACTGGAGATACAGGTTTTTATAACTTGACCGGGGTGGGGGGTATGGACTGGAGTTAGCCTGTTGATAATTAAAGCCTTGGAATAGAGGTGATCAACCAGGGAAAGCATGTAGAGTATGAGGTTAAGGACCTAGGTCAGCACCCAAGAAACACCAACATGTAAGGGATATACAGAAGAGGACACTGAAGACAAATGGCTCAAGTGAGAAGGAAACAATGTCTCACGAAAGCCAAGAGAAAAAAGGAAAGAGCGGTTAATAGTGGCAAATGCTCCTCAGAGCTCAGCAAGATAAGGAATGATCCATTGGGTTTAGTGGATGAAGGTCATTTGTAAACTTGCAAGGCAGTTCTAGTAGGGGAGAAACCAGACTGCAGTGGATGAAGGATGAATGGCCATGAAAAATGTAAAAAATGTCATGAGACAAAAAGAATACATACATATTATGGCTGCATTTGTATTAAATACTTGAACAGGCCAAATTAATCTACTGTGACAGCAAGCAGGTCAGTGGTTGCCTGGGACCAGGTGTGGGGAAGGGGGGATGTCTGCAAAGGGGCATAGGGGAACTTTGAGGGGCAGTGAAAATATTATATAGCTTTACTGGGGTGGTTATTACACAGGTGCATTCATTTGTCATCATTTGTTGGCCTGTGTATTTATTATATGTAAATTATACCTCAATACAACTTATTTTACAAGTTTAAAAAATGTAGAAAGTGAGGACTTCCCTGGTGGTCCAGTGGTTGAGAATCTGCCTGCCAACACAGGGGACACAGGTTTGATCCCTGGTCCGGGAAGATTCCACATACTGTGAGACAACTAAGCCCAAGTGCCACAACTACTAAAGCCCATGCACCCTAGAACCTGCGCTCTGCAACAAGAGAAGTCACTGCAGTGAGAAGCACACAGACAACTAGGGAGTAGCTCCCACTCGCCACAACTAGAGAAAGCCCACATGCAGCAACAAAGACCCAGCACAGCCAAAATTAAATAATAAATTTTAATGTAGAAAATGAAAATTAATTCAACTCACTGAATACAGTCAATTCATTGAATACATTCAATTTGTTTGCAAAGAGGAACAAGTTAGAAGATAGCAGCTGAAAAAATATTTGAGATAAAGCCGACTATAACTGAGCCTTGAATGACAGGTGTTTGAACTGTGCTGGTCCACTTATACCTGGACTTTTTTCAATAGTAAATACTAAAGTACTATGGGATCTGTAGTTGGTTGAATCCACAGATGCAGAACCATGGAGGGCTGACTGTAGTTAGAGTTCTGTGTGGAGGGTCAGTGCCCCTAATCCTCCAAACTGTTCAAGTGTCAATTATAGTTGTTTTTAGATGGAAGAGGCTTGAGCATATTTAAATACTAATAAAATTCAGTGAGAGGAAGCAGTTAAATGATAGCAGGTAAGACTAAAGTGAAGGAATATGATAAAGCATGTACCACATCAAAAATTAGAATAGTGAGCTAACAAGTGCCCAAACCTCAGGAGTCCCTAGTTTTAGGACATTCCAAGTATAGAAAGTTTATCACCGATACAATTCATATTCCAGAATCAATTCCTTCCATTTTTAATGTTGAGTTCAGTTAATTCTGGATGGTAAGACCACTGATAAGAGGTACAGGTTGGTTATATATGGACAGAAATGGCCTAAGCAAATCATTTAAACCATGGGAAATAACTTATTTCAGAAGACTGGTGGCAATAGGGCTTAGCTGCTGCTGCTGCTAAGCCACTTCAGTCATGTCCGGCCCTGTGTGACCCCATAGACGGCAGTCCACCAGGCTCCTCCATCCCTGGGATTTTCCAGGCAAGAACACTGGAGTGGGTTGCCATTTCCTTCTCCAATGCATGAGAGTGAAAAGTGAAAGTGAAGTTGCTCTGTCATTTCCTGACTCTTCTCAACCCCATGGACTGTAGCCTACCAGGCTCCTCTGTCCAAGGGATTTTCCAGGCAAGAGTACTGGAGTGGGTTGCCCCTGCCTTCTCAATAGGGCTTAGAGAAGTTGTTGTTTAGTTGCTAAGTCCTGTCTGACTTTCGACCCCATGGACTGTAGCTTGCCAGGCTCCTCTGTCCGTGGGATTTCCCAGGTAAGGATACCGGAACAGGTTGCCACTTCCTTCTCCAGGGCTAAGAGAAGGGTTCATGATAAAAGAATAAGGGTGCAGTGGTTTAAGATGAAAACAAGATTTTCTTTGTCAAGCACTTATGTACCGTGCAAATGTTTTATGTAAGTATTATTCTCATTTGTTACAACCACCTTGTTGGCATTCTCATTCTGCGGAAGAGGGAACAAGCCCAGGTCAATTAATCTAGCTAAGATCACACACATTATAAAGATGGGATTATAAAGGTGGGATTAAAGCCTACATCTGAATTTCAGGCTTCCTCAGTGGCTCAGCAATAAAGAATCTGCCTGCAGTGCAGGAGCTGAAGATGTGGGTTCGACCCGAGGGAACAAGCCCAGGTCAATTAATCTAGCTAAGATCACACACATTATAAAGATGGGATTATAAAGGTGGGATTAAAGCCTACATCTGAATTTCAGGCTTCCTCAGTGGCTCAGCAATAAAGAATCTGCCTGCAGTGCAGGAGCTGAAGATGTGGGTTCGACCCCTGGGTCAGAAAGACCCCTGGAGGAGGGCATGGCAACCCATTCCAGTATTCTTGCCTGGAGAATCTCATGGACATAGAAGCCTGGCAGGCTAGTCTACAGGGTCACAAGGAGTAGGACACAACTGAAGCGACTGAGCACACATGCTATATGATTTCAAGCCCATAGTATTTCTTACCCTGCTATGCAGGGCTTGGGGATGAGTGGCAAAGAATCCGCCTGCCAAGCAAGAGACACAAGTTTGATTCCTGAGTTGGGAAGATCCCCTGGAAAAGGAAATGGCTACCCACTCCAGTATTCTTGCCTGGGAAACCCCATAGAGAGAAGCCTGGTAAGTTACAGTCCATGGGGTCAAAAAGGAGTAGGACAGGACTTACTGACTTAACAACAACCCTGTTATGCAATTCTGCCTCAAATCTCATTCTTTAAAAATGCTATGGAAATTCCCTGGCAGTTCAGTGGTTAAGACTCGGCATTTTCACTGCTGTGTGTCAGGTTCAATCCCTGGCTGGGGAACTAAGATCCCAAAAGCCATGTAGCCAAAAAAAAAAAAAACATTATATACAGCTGTCTGGGTATATTAATATTTTAACAAAAGCAATCAAAAGATTGGTCTATCTTAATACTTTTGCTTTCTTCATCTTGGTAAAGTAAAACATCTTCAGATAATAATATACCCAGGTGCCACTAGTGGTAAAAAACCACCTACCAGGGCAAGGAGATGGAAGAGATGCAGGTTCAATCCCTGGGTAGGGAAGATCCCCTGGAGGAGGGAATGGCAACCCACTCCAGTATTCTTGCCTGGAGAATCCCATGAACAGACGAGCTTGGCGGGCTACAGTCCATAGGGTCACAAAGAGTCGGACATGACTGAAGCGACAGAGCACACACGCATATATGAAAATAAGGCAGGGGAGATAGGATATTAAACATTTTTACTTTTTTGATCTGTTCAATTGAATAGATGCTTGGTTTGACCTCTTAATACTGTTATTTTAATGTTAATCTCTTAGAAGAAAAAGATGTTTTGAAGTACTTTATGAGTGTTTGTTTAGATTGTACTCCTAGTGAGTAGAACTGAGCCGTGCATTCAAACCACTGAGTAACTGTCTATGTAAGTCACTGTGGAAGACGCTTTACAGAATGCAAAAATGAATGAGGTGTCTGTCTTACTGTAAAAGAGCTGACAGTTCAGGGAAAAAGAGGTTACATGTCTACAATTATACCAGAAGAAACTGACATATACCACAAAGGGGGCACAAGTAAAGAAATATTTGTAGTTCAGAGAGAACTTTTATATAAGGAATTCAGGATGTTAGAGGCAAAGGAAACATTTAAGAGTCTAGTTTAATAGTTCAGCCCAATGATTTCCAGTCCTTGAACTAGGACAGAGATAGTGATGCTAACAGTTCTTACAGAAATGTTTTTCGCTCCAAACTTATTGGTTGGATTTGGAGAGTGAGAAGAAAGAGAAGTACAGAATGAAGCCCAAGTTCTTGACTTTTTCACCCAAGTGCATGGTAGAGTCCTTCACCTTGATAAAAAATTCAAGAGGAAGAGCAATTTGACATGGAGGGTAAAAGGCAGAAGGGGAGAGAAGTCAGTGTGCTCATTCCATCATCCTCTCCCTGGTCTTCCCGCAGCCTGTACTTGAGTGGTGGTTGTGTTCTCATACCTAAGGGTCAGGCCTAGGGAGGTACTAGCTCTCCACTGTTGTAGCCCATCTCATTCACCTTAATTAAAACCACATCTTTATATATGTATATATATACACATATATCCCGTTGTTAACTCTCCTCAATAAACCTGTTTGAGCGTACCATCTGTTTCCTACCAGGATCTTAACATCGTATTTGTGTATTTTTAAATAAAAAGTGTATAATTATTCTATGCCTAGGAAACATCTAGAAGGATGGACACCAACTGTCAGCAACTGTAGGACTGGTAATGAGTTTGGAAGAGGGGAGGGAGAGATAAGGGAAAAGATGAGAGGGCTTTATTTTATACATGTCTATACTATTTGAATTCTTTAATAATAGGCTGTATTACTTTTTAAGTTGAAAAATAAATAATAGTTTTCAAGTAAATCAAGAACATCAATCAGCCTAGTGTAAGAACTTCAGTAAGTTCACTGAGAGTAAAGAGGAAACCTCCCTGAGAAACACTCAGTCAACATAATTTCAGAGAAAACCCCTAAACTTTAAAAAAAAACTTTAATGATAAATACATATTGACAGAAATTAGCAAACTCTTGCATGAAGACAGCATCCAAGGAATGTCTCCATTTTCATGGCTCCCAGCCCTTCCCTCCAGGCTGCTGGGGCAACTTGAGACCCACTAAGCCAGCAGACTCCTCCACTGAGCGCTCACCCTTGCCATGAAATTCCTGATGAAGGGCCACGTGTTCTCGAATGCTGCGTAGCAGGCAGAGATAGGTGGCAGCCTGGAAATGAAGCTCATGCTGGGCTCTGCACAGTTTCTCACTGGTGACCTGGAGAAGTAGCAAGGTCAGATAGTCTGTTAACAGCCAGCTGCAGACACAGGGCCACTGTATTGACAGCGTTATTAAACAAGCATTCTCTAGAATAAAAGTAAACTGCACATAGGAAATACAAACATATATTTGTGTATACTTAATACATCTGTAATTTGGCCACCTGTTAACTGAAGAATTTTACGAGGAGTTTCACTGAAGCATTTCATTGAGTATCATCAAATTTTAATACTGGGAAAAAAAAGTTACCTCCTTTCAACATCCTAATTTAACGAATGCAGGATCTAAAGCCCAGAGAGGTTCCATGGTTGGTTAATGCAGAGATGAGGAACTATAGTCAGGTCACTAATCATTAATGTCACCTAAGGAATAAAACACAGAACTTTCTACCCTTCAAACAAATGAAGGACTGCTTTATGTGACTGTGGACTTTGGTTAATATGGCACATGCCTTTCAATGAAAATTAAAAACTTATTTTGTCTGAAAAATAGTTTTGTCTTCACCAGTAACAAAATGAAGGTTTTATATATATGAGAATCATATATTACTTAATTATACTCCCTTACAATTTATGTTTTCATCTAAAAAATCTATATTCTGATGACCTTAAGAAACTTGTCATAATTAACTTTCATATTAAGTACACTAGCACACAGACTTTACTTGACTAGTTTTATGTTCTAAGGTTGTGATAAAGGGGCAGGAAAGGTGAGAGGGAGATGTGTGCATAGCCTCAAATGACTTAAGGAGCCCTGACCAAATGTGGATTAAGCTCTGGGCACCACTGCCTACATATGCTTTTCTTTGACCTTTCTTTACTGGACTATCTAGGTTTGGAACCTGAAAACCAGTATGTCTGATTTAACATCTGCAGATCATACATATGAAAATATAAGCTGCTCAAAAACAGAATTCATCTGTTTTAATCAATTTAACTTATAATTAAAAGTTTATCAGATCAACACTAACGTTAAGCATCAACAAAGAGTAACATTGATCTCTTAAGTCTAGTTTGATAGAATTTGAAACAGGAATTCTACTTTAGTATAGGACAGCACATAACCCATCTTGATTCAGCTAAGCCTGAGTTAGAAGGAGGAGAGAAGTGTCAGTAATATAACTTAGTAAATGAACCACCAGAGATCAAAAGAGATCTAATGAAATAGAAAGCTGTATTTTCCCTATGGAGAAAGGGGAGATCTCTCCCTAATTGAATCCCTTCAGCCTAGAGAAAGGAGAGACAATGGGCAATGATGATTACTGAGTTAGCTCTGAGCCAGCAGGAAATAGAAACCATACCCAATTCCTCTCATGCATTCCAGACAGTTGTTTCTAGAATTTTTAGCATGAATTTCACAATTATTCCCAAGGGATTTCACAGCCATTTCCAAGCCTTTCTCAAGGGCAAATAATGTTGCATCCATAAGGCATAAACTATAATCTTGTCACCTTAAGAATCGAGTGACTTCCTGCTACATTTACAATAGTTTAAATTCCTGCCTACCTCATCTTCCTCCACCTCACCCACCACACCCTAAGCCTTAGCTGCTCTTAACTGTCAGTTCCTCTCCCCTCTTGGCTTTCAGTTGTGCAGCTTCTTGGACTTTTACTAACCCTCATTTACTTGCTAACTCTAGAGTATTCTTCAAGTTCCTGGGTAATAAATTCCATTCTGTAAAGCCCACCTCTTCTATATACCAGGACTCCAAGCGTCTCTACTCCTTTCAGTTCAGTTCAGTTGCTCAGTCGTGTCCGACTCTTTGCGACCCCATGAATCGCAGCACGCCAGGCCTCCCTCTCCATCAGCAACTCCCGGAGTTTACCCAAACCTATGTCCATCGAGTTGGTGATGCCATCCAACCATCTCATCCTCTGTCATCCCCTTCTCCTCCTGCCCCCAATCCTTCCCAGCATTAGGGTCTTTTCCAATGATCAACTCTTCGCATGAGGTGGCCAAAGTATTGGAGTTTCAGCTTCAACATCAGTCCTTCCAATGAACACCTAGGACTGATCTCCTTTAGGATGGACTGGTTGGATTTCCTTGCAGTCCAAGGGAGCACTTGTTTATTCCATGTCCTTGGTCAAATGGCTCCTCACGTGGAACGCAAGATTCTTAAAAGACAAGACCCATGTGGATCTTACTCGTCATTTTTAGTCAAGTTCCTATTAGTACCTAATACTGTGACCTTTCAAAACAGTTGAACTTTAGTTCTAACATTTTGCATTCTAACTTCCATGGCTCAGAAAATCAAAGAGTTTAAGATGATGGTTCTCCCCTTCCCACACCGCTCAAAGGACGTCAGGTTTCCTTCGCTAAAGCCCAAGCTAATTCAACTTGCTTCTGAGATAGGTTGCAACTTCTTTCCAAGCCAGATCAGTAACTCTAAATCTAGTTGGTCTTGTATAGGTCAACTGTCCCTGAGTCTCAGTTGCCCCGTTTGAAAAAAGAAACTATCTTTCATCCCATCTTGCCTATCCGGGGAAAATGGAGTGCTGGAGTGCAGAATTCACAAAGGAATTGTCCAAGGATGGTGGATGTTCATATTTATCTGCTACAGATGGAAAAATTGTTACTTGGTCATACATCACACTAATGTTGTAACTCACAGTACCACCTCATTAGAAGTGTCTATTCTAGTTCAGCTCTACAACGTGCGTGCTCAGTCCTGTCCCACCCTTTGGGACCAGGTAAGAATGAGCTCCCATTTCCTCCTCCAGGGGCTCTTCCCCACCCAGGAGTTGAACCCGCGTCTGTCTCTTCAATTAGCAGGCGCATTCTTTACCACTGAGCCAGCTAAAAGTGGCGGCGTAGTCATGCTCTTCAAGCAGCTCCCAATATCCCTCTCCGCATCAAGAACTGCTTCTCAGAATAGCTCTCCTAGGGAAGGCGCGTTTTGGATAGACGCTGTGACTAGTAACCCTACACTCAACATCTTTCTGCTTGTCCCTCTGTTTCTTCCATTTCACTTTCCTCTAACTTTCCCATCCACAAAGGCCAAAGACAGCCAGTGTCATCTCCAGGGACGGCTCCAACCCACGACGACTTTGCTCTCCCGCCGGTCCTTGCTTAGTCCTCGGGCTTAGGTCTTAGATCAGGGCCTAGGGCCCGGATCTGTCTGGAGGAAGCTTGGGCCTCAGGGTTATGCATTAAGGCCAGGCGCGCTCCATCCCGCCAGACCCTACTCTCCCCTCCCTCCCCGGAAAGGGGACGCCGGAGCACCCGGACACGGGCTTCCGTACCCGATGTGCACGGAAAGCTTTGACGAGGTACCGATAGGCCGCGGTGTCGCGATAGGGTCGGCCTGTGGCCGCGTTCAAGTGGCGCAACTCCCGTAGAAGGCCTCGCCAAGTGCGCAGCGGGGACCCTAAGGCCGCCATTTTCCCGTCGTCGGAGTCGGCTGCGGGACGGCGCCCTAAGACCCTCCTACTCCCTCACCCCCCCTGCCCAGCCGCTTAATGGTAGGGTCGGGACCAGACTGCAGGCTCCCCCTATCGATTGCAGGACAGTGGGATGTCTCACTTCCCTTCTCTGCCGAGCAGCATTAATCGAACGCCGAGCAGCTTCCTAAGGTGTTAAGAGAAAAGCAAACGAAAGCCGAGTGTAACTGAATGGCCTGGAAAAAGCCCGGCGGAGAGAAAGAAGGTCCTTGTTCGTTTCCTGACTGCGTCATGTCAGACGCCATTCGCTGAGGGAGCACCGATGAACCTGGAGAAAATAAGGGCATGTCGCAAGTGGGTGTCAATTTAAAATAGAAAACGTTGGGATTTTATTTATTGCTAGAGGGGATATCAAAATTCAACCTATCGGCTTCCCCAAAATCTTAACGAGATTACGGCTCAGAAGGAATTGGGAGTCTATTGAGTCTCGCAAACTGTAGCCCCAAACCTAGCAAAACCACGCATACACTTCCCATCTTTAAAAAGTAAAATCAAGTTAGCATATTTCGCTATAATTGTTTAAGTGGGAACGGCAAAAGTTTTATTTAAAAGTTCATTTTAAAGGCAAAAAAAAGGTCGTCACCCCAGATGGGACTCGAACCCACAATCCCTGGCTTAGGAGGCCAATGCCTTATCCATTAGGCCACTGGGGCTTCTGTGAATAACGCGCTCAAACAACGTTTTCAATTTTTTTCCTCTTGGTACGTCATGTCAGAGTTTCCTTTTACCCTATCCTAGGAAACCACACTTAGTACCAATAATGGGGGGCGAGGCATGCTGGGAGTTGTAGTTCAATAAAAAAAATTCCGCGTTACAGCTCCAAAGGTTTTACCCTCGAAAACAGCACCGATGCGCCGGACGGAGAACGGGCGCGCGCACGGTTTTGTGTACACGTTCCTACGCGGTACCCCCGCGCCTGCGCAGAAGCGTACAGACGACGTCGTGGAGCCGAACCCCTCTTGGGACGCTGGCCGACTCTTTGAGATTCGCCCCTAGGGTTTCTGTCGCGTTAGGTTTTCTCCGGAAACAGCCGGCCCCTTCCGGCCTTGCAGCTTTCCGGACTTAGCTTGACCTCCATCCTGCCATTAGGTGGGGTTTGTGGCGGTCATTTTCTGTTTCCGGTTGAAACGCTGAGGCCGTTTCCGCAGAGTAAGGGGCCAGTTAGAAACGTTTATCTTGCGTTCTGAGTTGGCGGCTCAGTGGGAAACATGGGACATCAGGCAATTGGAATTAGTTAATCCATTAAGAATTAGTTAATCGGAAACAACTAGGAGTTTATTTTGGTTCTTTATCTAGTTGTATAAATTGGACAATTCATTTCTGAGTCTCAGCGACATTACCCCTTGCGTAAAATCTCGCAGTGGCTCCCCGTTGCCGGTAAGATAAACTTAAGACCACTGGACCCTACCTAAATTGACCGTTGCCTATATCTTCAGTTCATTTCAGTCGCTCGTGTCCAACTCTGCGACCCCATGGACTGCAGCACGCTGTCCATCACCAACTCCCGGAGTTTACTCAAACTCATGTCGACTGACTCGGTGATGACATCCAACCATCTCATCCTCTCTCGTCCCCTTCTCCTGCCCTCAATCTTTCCCACCATCAGGGTCTTTTCCAATGAGTCGGCTCTTTGCATCAGGTGGCCAAAGTATTTGGAGTTTCAGCTTCAACATCAGTCCTTCCGGTGAACACCCAGGACTGATTTCCTTTAGGTTGGACTGGTTGGATCTCCTTGCAGTACAAGGGACTCTCAAGAGTCTTCTCCAACACCACAGTTCAAAAGCATCAATTCTTTGGCGGTCAGCTTTCTTTCTAGTCCAACTCTCACATCCATACATGACTACTGGAAAAACCATAGCCTTGACTAGATGGACCTTTGTTGGCAAAGTAATGTCTCTGCTTTTTAATATGCTGTCTAGGTATGTTATGGTAAGGGGCAATAAGACATAATTCTGAGTTCCTTTTTACTGAACTGCTAAGGGACGCTTCCATTTTTAGACTAAAGCAGAGTAAATAATCATAAAACGTTAGTTCTGTGTAGTCACTTCCAAAGACGGCCTCCTAACAAGCTTCCCCTTTCATACATATGTTGTTTCATACAGCAAGAGGTGAAGCGTTTTACCCATCCTTCCCACCATTCCTGCTCTTAAATCTGAGCAGGCTTTGTGACCTGCTTTAACTAATAAGTAGAATGTTCTGGGACTTCTATGGTACCCCAGGCTTTAAAACTGTTAGCTTTCACAGTGTGCTTATCTAGCTACCATGCTATGAAAACCACAGGGCTCATAGAACCTGAGACAGGCCCAGCTGAGCTCTCAACTCACAGCACTAATTAGCAACCAGGGAAGTGGGCCATCTTGAATGTTCCAATCCAGTAGCACCCACAAATTATGAGAGTCTTAACTGGTGTCATATGTAGCAGAGAATTGCCCAGCTGAATCTAGTCAACCCAAAGAAATGTTAAAATAACATGACTGTTGTTAGGGCATAAATTCCACTAAATTTTAGAACTGTGGGTCAACAGAAAACCAAATCAGTCTATGCAATGCCTCTTTAATTAAAAGTGTTAGCAGTCAGTTAAAACCAATACTGTCTGTCGAATAAAAAACTTTGTTGACCTTATATAATCTAAGGTTTCAAGGGTGCACACTGTGTCCCAGGTCATTTCGCAGGCAATGTCTCATGGGACTCTAGGAGGTAGTACTCTGATTTTACCTACTTAGAAATGTGGGAACAAGCTCAAGGCAGTTTCATGGTTTAGTCAGCTTTACTGACTGCTCAGTGACAAAGTCAGCATTTTCTCTCAGGCAGTCTTAACTCCAAAGCCTATTTTTTAAACTTAAAAAAAGTTTTATAGCAGAAAAGGGATTTTTATGAAAAAGAGGCGGGGTCATAATCAGAACTGCTGGGTAAGGTTAGAGACCAGGTTTGGAAGCTACACAGCCAAGAACCTCACCTAAAAGCCTGCTCCAGATGTGGTCCAGTGAAAACATCAGCAGGCACAGTCACTGCAGCTTGCAGTGCTGACACAGGGACACTGCACAGGGTCTGGACACTGGCACCAAAGCTGTGACTCCAGGACACTGGCAGTAGCTGGCTCCTCTGCTCCAACTTGTGCCAGAACAGAGAAAGTCATCACCTAAGAGTCAGAGTTCTGGACCAAGTACTTCTAATAAACATTGCCTGGGTCATGTTTCCATGCTGGTCAGAGGTGGCTGGGCAAGCAAATGCTTAGTCATTCAATGAGTTTTTATTAAGCTTCTCCTAAGAGGCAGGCACTTCTACATGCTAGGGGAACAAAAGCACAAGTAGTATAGGTCAACCTTTCCTCTACTCATGAAAGTTTCCATTCTAGAAAGGGGCAGACAGACAATATGCAAATAAACAAGCAGAACATAAAATTTGTCAAATGGTGAGGAGTGCTATGAAAAATAACCAAATAAAGCCAGGGGCAGGGGACCTGTTACGGATTCTGGGTGGTCCTTCTGGATAAGGTAAGGACATTTGAGCAGAGACCCAAATGATGTGCAGAAATTGCATCTTCAGCGTGTGTGTGTGTGTGTACCCACACTTTAAGTAGAGACCCTGCCTCCATTTCGCACCCATTGTGAGACCACCGTTATTCTGTCCTTCAAGTTCTGTGAGGTACAGGAGGAGTTCTGGGACAAGGTTTCTATGCCTAGAGAAACGGTAGAACAGACCCTTGGAGGTCTAGTCTTAATTCTGCAACTACAGCAGTGACTGGCTACCTGGCCGTGCACGTGGGAATCGGGGAAATTTTAGTGGGAAAGAGATGGGACTGATGAAAGAGGGTGATTCTGAGATGAGATATATGTAGGCACTTGCTTCCATCAATCGTGATTCTAGAGACATGTGTTAACAAGGCAGTGTATCCACAGTGGTAAAAAATCTTGTGTCTCCCCCATAAGTCTTTGTATTTATTTTAAAATTACATACATGTACTATTGATTCAGTGTAGTATATATATTTAAAACATCCACAAAATGAAAAACAGTATTTTGAAAACATTTTTATTGTATTTATTAACAGTAAAAAAAAAAGCCCTAATTTCTCTCAGTAAAGAAAGATGAACATACTTTATTGAAAATGCAGTGTAATACAATATGTTTTATTTGAAAATCTTGGTCTAACACATTTGGGGCAACAAGATCACATAGTGATAAACATTTCTAAACATCCGTTTTCAAACTTCTCTCTTCATTGCATGAGTTTCTTTTAAAAAGGCAGTCACTTACAGCTTTAAAAAATTACTTTTAACTTAAAGGGAACCTTTAAATATGTTCATTTCTTTCAGAAGATCAGCTAGGCAGTTGTATCCATAAGGGATGAATCAGAAAAAGAGAAACCACAGCAGGCTTTTCAAGCAAAGCAGTCAAGTGTAGGGCATTGAGATGCCCGATGGCACTATTAGAGGACCTGCAGGAGTCGGGGGAAGTTGCGACTCACATTCAGCAGTTCAGAGTATTGGGAGGTTGCTGCCCTTACATAGGTCGGAAAATACAGGGAACTCCCCCCCCCCTCAGTGCTGATCAGAGCTGCTCCCCCTCCCCCGCAAGTACTCATATATGAGCTGATAGGAGATTACATGGGAGCTGCGGAGAACTTTTAAGTCTCCCACAGACGGCCATTTTGCTGGGCGCTGCCGCTTTTCCCTCCCACCTACAAAATACCCTATGAATACATCTGGCAGAAAGAAATCACATCCAGAACCTCGAAGGCAAGGAGTTTGGGAAATGTTTCCATAATTCTAATCCCTGTGATACATAAAAGGATACAGGAATGAATGCTGGCTGCCAAAAACCAGGCTGTAGCCCACACAGCAGCATACTCCTGAGCCTCTTGTCATCACAGAAAGGGACAGCAAGTGAGAAACACTCACCCCTTTCGTAAAAGAAACACAGGTAAATTTTAAGTTAGACAGCTCTTGTAAATCCTTTTCAGCAAGCTAATCACTGCATCAGTGTAGCTTACGTATTTTTATGTAGTCTACTTCCCATTACATAGTAGTTTCTGCTTTTTAAAGGTCTTCCTTTTAAACTGATTAACCTTACCAATAACATCCTGTAGCATATAGACTGCATTATGTTATAACACTCAGAAGCAAAGGTGACTATTAAGCAGCAACCCAGACTTGCTAGATGTAAGCAGAAAGCAATTTATCCCTCCCACCACTGCTGCTCCGTGGACTTCTTCCTCTCTGGCATGAAATCGTGGGTGGTATAACAGGCAATTAGCTTTTTTTTTCTCTCCTCCCCCTCCCACCCCACTTTGGTTTTTTAAAAAGTTCAACCTGTTTAATATTAAAACTCCAAACTTGTTTCCATAAAACTTCTCCCTGTTGTCAGCTAAGGCTGCCACAGGCTGAAGATGAGCAGTTAGGACTGCAGGATACAGCCTACTTCTCCATCTCCCCCGAACTACTCTCCCGCTCTTCAAATGCAACCTCTTCCTGGAACAAGCTGGATGTGTATAAACAGAAAGCAACGTTGTTTTCTCACGAGTTCCCCTACACCAGAGTGCCCCTACACACTTGCTGTAATGATTTGTTCTTATGCTTGGATGAAATTCACAGCTTTTTTTCTTTCAGGTGACAAACAGGTTAAAGAGTTATCATTTTAAAAACAGTCTTTTTTTAGGTATGAACCAGTCTCATCTAGTATCAGATCAAAACTTCAAATGCCAGTCTCTCTCCTCCTCCAGCCTGGAAATGTGAAGAGAAGGGGGACCAGGGTCAGTGTCATTGCTGTTTCTCACTCACTCTTGCCTCCTTGCTGGCTGCTGTTCCAGCAGCAGTTGCAGCAAGGGAGAGAAGAGATGAGGTCTTTTTTCGTTGGTAGAGAGATAAGCTGGTGTCCATGTCCTCTAGGAGCAGCAGATTCCAGCGTTGCTTCTTTTCTTATAGCTCAATAGTTTCTCTTTCTCTGGGGATCTCTCAGCTGCAGTCCCTTGTGGGCCGTGTCTTCTCTAGTTACTCAGGATGCGTCTACCGGCCACTTAGTTTCCAGGATCCGCCCCTCCACTGAAGTCATTTCATCCGTCCATGTGTTCCCTTTGGCTGCGTTCCTTCTTAAAATGAGCAAATCTGATTCCCTTTCTTGAGAACCACATCAGACCCACAGGAACTCGGGAACTTTGGGAGTGTAAGCCACTCCCCATGCAGCCTTCTCTCCTCTTCTGTCTTCTCCAGGAGCTAGTTACCTACTTCTCACTTGTCTTTAGGCTTTAAGGAGTGAGTCAGACTCCTATGTCCCTCAGCTTCCACCGGAGATGGGTCAAGCCCTCCAAATGGTCCTGTGGAGGGCCCCCTCATTTGGCACGAGTTGAAGAGGAAGCACCCCCACCCTCTCCTGCTTGGGCAGCAGAAGGGAAACGTCCAGCATACTGACAGCTGCTTCCAGAGGAATCTTCTCACGTTCTCTCATGGAGCCTGGAGGCAGGTGCCAAGCCAGCTCATCCATCCCAGCACTGAGCTAGTGCTTCCCAGGATCCGCTTCACAGTCTCTTAGTACATGGCACACAGGTAATCTAGTTCCCTTTCCCTTTAGAACGTGGATGGACTTGGCACCTACTGTTTTGTTCTCGGCCTTTGGGGTTTCTGGTGAAACTGACACAGAGAGAGTCCCACTTTAGTAAATGAAGGTACCAGTGTCAGACCTTCCTTATGGAACCCCCATTCTTTCATCAGGACGCCCGAGGCACTGCAGGCAACACGGCTAGTGAACTGGACTGCCTGAATATACAGTTAATACAGAACTATTAATATTTGTTTTTTGGTTTTAGTGACTAAGTCATGGCTAACTCTTTTGCCACCCCATGGACTGCTGCCCACCAGGCTTCTCTATCCATGGGGTTTCCCAGCAAGAATACTGGAGTGGGGGTTGCCATTCCCTTCTCCATGGGGCCTTCCCGACCCAGAAATTGAACCTGTGTCTCCTGCATTACAGGCAGTTTCTTTGCCCTTATATATTAATTATTAAGTATAATCTTATTGATTTGTTAAATTTCAACATTATGTATGTTTATGGGTCTTCCCAGGTGGCACAGTGGTAAAGAATCCACCTGCCAATGCAGGAGATGCAAAAGATGTGGGTTAGATCCCTGCGTCAGGAAGATGCCCTGAAGAAGGAAATGACAACCCACCCCAGTATTCCTGCCTGGAGAATCCCACAGACAGAGGGCTACAGTCCATGGGGTCGCAAAGAATCAGACACGACTGAGGACAGGGACCTTGACCTTAATATATGTTTATATAGAGATAAAGCTATTTTTATGGAAACTATGTATAAGACTCTTGTTTTTTTTTTTTTTGCAATATGAAATCATACCTTTAATCTCTTATCATGAAAACATCATAAAATATCCTTATAAAAATTCCCCATAAATATAATTTAGAGGGAGTTTTATTAACACTTCCTTTATTGTTGGATATTTATGAACTCTAAATTTTCTTGATTAAACACAGTGCTGGCGTGAAAATCTTTGTGCAAAGGTATTAGCTGACATTCTGAAATATTTCCTAGAAGTTGAAAATTACTGTAAGACTCTTGTTTTTCACATTGCGGAAGATTAGATATGCAGAGAAATCTCAATATAAGACACCTTAAAGTGCTGGGTGAAATTTCCATACACATAAACATATTTTTTCAAAGTGTGAATGAGTAAAAGAAGCAAGAATAACCAGAAATCAGAAAGGAAGAAAGGGAACAATAAAAGTAGCATTTACCCTGAGGGATAATCCTGGTGGCCTGCTATCTCCGGTGACCTAGAATGTGGATTTTAATTTGCCTTGGTGAAAGTGAAAGTCGCTTAGTCGTGTCTGACTCTTTGGGATGCCATGGACTATATACAGTCCATGGAATTCTCCAGGCCAGAATACTGGAGTGGGTAGCCTTTCCCTTCTCCAGGGGATCTTCCCAACCCAGGAATTGAACCGGGGTCTCTTGTATTGCAGGTGGATTCTTTACCAGCTGAGCCACAAGGGAAGTCCTAATTTGCCTTAGGCAGTCCAAAAAAAGAGAAAGCCTCAGATCACCTTGGTAGGAGGTCACATCATGTTGCTATGCTCCTCAGTCGTGTCCAATTCTTTGGGACCTCACAGACTGTAGCCTGCCAGGCTCCTCTGTCCATGGGATTCTCCAGGCTAGAATGCTGGAGTGGGTTACCATTTCCTTCCTCCAGGGGATCTTCCCGACCCAGGGATTGAACCTGTATCTCCTGCATTAGCAGGCAATCCTTTACCACGGAGCCACCAAGGAAGCCCGGGTCAGATCATAAGCTCTTACAAAATGTTGGCACCCCCAACAATTAACCTTATTGCTGGGAATGAAAACAATATCCCTGACCTCACCAAGAGGAGACTTTTCTGTCTCAGCTCAGGGCTGGGTGGCAAGTGGGAAAAAGCTTCTATACAATAATTCTTAACCACCAGCGGTAACCACTCATATACATCTGTGGCTGGAAACTTATCCTATCTCTGTGGCCTTGAAATCCTTAAGCTGAACATTTAGTTTGAAGTGGTCTTGGATTGGTAATGTCCCTAGAAACTTGGAAGAAGCAAACTCAAATACTCTTTAGAGGAACACACTTTAAATCCAGGCCTCAAAGAATGCCCAAAGTCAAAGTGCAGGGATATATTAAAAACAGAAGAAGAAGAAATCACCAAACACATGCAGAAATAAGCCAGCCAGTATAAGCAAGTTAGTAGAAAAACTGTAGGATTGGATCTACAGTTGGTTCAAGATCTGACTCTGGTGTCTTGAACTTTGTGGGTCCCAACCCACTAAACACAAGCTAGGGCCCTGACCTTGGCCTCTCTCTTTAGTACACTTCACCAGCTAAGAATGCTGCTAAACCCAGGAAAAAAGAAGCTCACACATGAAAATGAGATATTTGAGGAGTATAATCACAACAGAGAGACAATAAATGGAACATACCGTGCTAGACAAACCAGAATGGAACACTGACCAAAAACTTAAGCATAGTAAAGATCCTCACAAACAGGATAATAGTAAGAAACAAGCAATTATGTAGAACTAAATGGAAATATATAGTTCAAAGTACAAAAGGAAATATGTAATAGCTGAACAAACCCAATACAGTGTATAAAAACAATGGCTACCTAGCTGAAAAATGAATAATAATCTAGATCAACTCAAGGAATTTTCTTAGGAGGTATCGGAAAGAGATGGAAAATATGAAAGAACATTTAAGAAATAATAATAAGTCAATATCTGAACAATATGAATCCCAGAAAGACAGAAAGTGGATTTAGGGAAGAGATACTTAAATAATAAGTAAGAACTTTCAAAAATTAAAGATAAAAAGGACTCCAACGATCTCATGGAGCACCAAATAGAAAAATTATGGAAAAATCAAAATTTTGACATATTACGTGAAATTTAAGAACACAAGAGGGAGGGGATATGTGTATACTTATGGCTGGTCCCCATTGTTGGACAGCAGAAACCAACACAACATTGTAAATGAATTATTCTCCAATTAAAAATAAAAAATTAAAAAAAGACAAAATGCTAAATGCTTCTGGAGAGAAGAAGTAGAAAGTTCACAAAAGCATAAGAATTAGATTTATACTAGTCTTCCGAAGAAATACAATGGAGACAAGAAAACTGGTGATGTTATATATTCTAAGTGAATATAGAATATATTTTCCTAAGGAAAATAACCTAAGAGTATTATATCCAGCTAAACTATTACTTAAATGTAAGGACAGAAAGATGATATATTCAGACATACAAGGCCTTAGAAAATTTACAGGACAAAAAGTCTCTTTGAAAGCCCTCCTGCTTAAGTGAATCAGAGAAAGACAAAAACTGTATAATATCACTTACATATGGAATCTAAAAAATACAGCAAACTTGTGGATATAATAAGGAAGCAGACTCAACAGATACAGAGAACAAACTAGTGGTTACAACTGGGGAGAGGGAAATGGGTAGAGTACAAACTTAGGTATAAAATAAGCTACAAGGATATACTACACAACATGGGGAATATAGTCAATATTTTATAATAATAAATGGAATGTAACCTTTAAAAATTATGAATCACTATATTGTATAATATACAATATTTTACATCAACTGGGAATGTAAAATGGTCCAGCTACTGTGGGAAACAGTTTGATGTTTCCTCAAAAAAATTAAACATAAAGTTATCATATGACCCAGGAATACCATTCCTTGGTATATATACAACAGAACTGAAGACATATTCCACAAAAGCTTGTACACAAATGTTCATAGCAGGCAGCATTATTTATAATATTCAAAAAGTGGAAACAGCCCAAGTATCTATACTAATAAATGGATATATAAAAATGTAATATATTCATACAATGAAATACTATTCAGGATATAGATAGCTTGCATATTAAATTTAATATTAGGGCAAAAATATATCATAAAGGTAAGAGACATTATATATTGTTGAAAAAATATATATCAAAAAGATATAACCAAAACAAATACAACATTGTAAATCAACTATACTTCAATTGGAAAAAAAAAAAGAAAAAATATATAACCATAATGAACATATATTCACTCAATATATGCCAAGACTGAAGGAAAAGGAAGAAGATGCACATAAACAAAACAGAGAATGAAAGCAGGAAAACAAATACAGATACAACAGAGATTATAATAATAAAAATTTTTTTTAATAAAAATATTAATACACTTCTAAGAAATTGTCTACAAGTGGATCGATCAAATATAGGTGCTATAGGACAAGCAATTGACATAATTCAACTCATACTTAACAAGATTTCCAGAAAACTAGGAACAGAATTTTAACTTCATAAAAACTATATACCAAAAATATAGAATATATGCTATACTTAAAAGAGAAAATTTTCCCATTAAAATAAGAAACAAAGATGGGAACCCTGGCTGTCCAGTGGTTAGGACTTGGGACTTTCACTATGTGGGCCCAGGTTCAATACCTGATGAGGGAACAAAGATCCTACAAGCCACACAGCATGGCCAAAAAAAAAAAGTGAAAAAAAAGGAAATTAACCTAACATTATTTGTAATTATATGATCAACTCAGTTGAAAAATTAATAATCAGACAAGTAATTAGAACAAGAGAGGAAAGCTGCTGGATACTAACTCAATTTGTGAAATCAAAAGCATTGATCCCAAGAAAACCACTAGAAAATAGAACATATTTTATAACCATTTGTAAACATGGTTTACAAAATGGTTAACATAACCATTTGTAAAAACAACAAATCTAAAGTACCTAGAAATCAATACATGAACAATACCTTTACAGAGAAAATTTAAAAGCTTTACTAGAAGACATGAAAGAGGATTTTTAAAAATGAAGAACAAGAAGCGGAACAAGAACCATATCAAAACTAAGGGTGGGCACCTTTGGGATGGAGTGAGTGGGGGAGTTAAGAAAGGAAGGAGAAACCTAATTTATCATAAAATGAGGAAACAAGAGCTTCTAGTAAGAGATGAAAACCATGTGCTATGGATTAAGGCACACAATTAATGCACTGCTTTGCATCTGCAGTACAGTAAAGCAGAAATAAACTATATACAACACATACTGACATACAGTTTGAAAATGCAGCAGCAAACTGACGGGAGAGGCAGTCGTTGTTAGAGGGTTACATGTGAAACCTGACACTTTGATGCAAGGGTAGAGACAGAGGTGAAACTGAATCACTGGATAAGGCTTTATTTCTCTTCATGGCTTTACTTCAAGCTTTACTTCTCTTCAATACAAGTGGAAAAAGTGGAAGCGGTGATTTGGACTCCCATCAGTGTGGACGGTGAGAAGTTATGATAAAACTAGACAGCATATTAAGAAGCAGAGACATCACTTTGCTGACAAAGGTCTGTATAGTCAAAGCTAGTTTTTCCAGTAGTCATGTATGGATGTGAGAAGTTGGACCACAAAGAAAGCTGAGCGCCGAAGGATTGATGCTTTTGAATTGTGGTGCTGGAGAAGACTTGAGAGTCCCTTGGACTGCAAGGAGATCCAACCAGTCCATCCTAAAGGAGATCAATCCTGAATTTTCACTGGAAGAACTGATGCTGAAGCTCCAATACTTTGGCCCCCTAATGGGAAGAGCCAACTCATTGGAAAAGACCCTGATCCTGGGAAAGACTGAAGGCAAAAGGAGAAGGGGGTGGCAGAGGATGAGACAGTTAGATCGCATCACTGACTCAACAGACACGAATCTGAGCAAAATCTGGGAGACAGTGTAGGACAGAGGAGCCTGGAATGCTGCAGTCCATGGGGTTGCAAAGCGTGTGACGTGACTTAGCAACTGAACAGCAAGAAAGCTAGGTTTACTTCTAGACTGCTCATTACATGAACCAAAAGATTCCCTTAATTGTTTTGCTTAATAGACTTTTAGAGCAGTCCCCCTTTACTTTTTATGCCAAGGGATTGACACTTGTGATGGAGAATTTTAACTGGTATTTATCCACGCCTGTACTTTTAAATATATATTTTTTAAGATTTTTAAAAATACTGGTTTCACTTATATATTTGGGAAAATTAGAGCAAGAGGAAGCATGAATTTACGGGGGAGAAAAAAAGAGGCAGAAAAGAGAGAGAATAAGAGTAGCCACCCTGTATTAGTTCTCATGTGCTAGGCACTATGCTAGGTGCTTTCCAGACCTTGTCTCTTAATTCAACAACAAAACCCACCACTGGGAATTATCCCTGCAGAAATGAGGAGGCTGAACGGAGAGCCATATCTTGTCTGAAGTGCCACCTTCATAAAGGGGACCTCAAAGCCCAAGTCTAATGTCAGCCTGTTCTGTATGCTGTGCCATCCTAGTACAAAAACGATAGTGGGGAAATAGCGAAGGGACAGACACAGGGACACAGATGAGGTAAATATACACAGAGACAGAAAAAAAACAAGCCGTGTCAGGGCACACTCCGATGGGGAAGAACTATCATATGAGCCGATACCTGTCACTGCCCTTTGAAAAGCTCATGATCTCACCTGCAATGTAACGCAATCCTTCGAGCACCCAGAATCAGCTCTTCTGCTTTTACTTTCAATTTTCAAAATGTTTTAAAAAAACATTTATTTTCTCAAGTATTCCTCAAAGCTTTACATGGATATGAAGCAATGTCGTGGATTCCAGACACTGAGTTTCAAATCTGGAATGTAAGTCCTTATTATCCATTACAAAACAAACCTGTGACTGCTGGTTTGGTTACGGGTACAGACACCAAATACCTAAAGGATAGCACAATTTGACCTGTAATAGTTACCTAACTGCTCATCAAAAACTATGGTACTGTAATACTATATGAACTGTCAACAAGTAAAGACAGATCTCTATGTACTGACATGGACTAACCTCCAAGATAACGTTAAGAAGTTGGATACATATTTATACTTTTAACTGGAGAACTTGGTAGCAGTGGTTGGTCTGGGGGAGAAAAAGGGGGACAATGGGTAGGAAAGATGCTTTGCATTCACTGTACAATCATGTATTTGGTATTTTTTTCTTTTAACCAAGTGCAAGAATAATCTTTCCCTCTCAAATCTTTATATCAAGCAGTTCAGTTGTGTCTTCCCTCTAAACCAGATCCGATTTTGGGGGTCTGAGTGGAAGAAATAAATTATTTCTTTCCTTTCTCCCAGTGATTAGATAACAAGAGGCTCCTTCCCATTTTTTTCCCCTTTTCTCCAACTAAGCCCACCTCTTTGTTTCTTTACAAAACTCCCAAACCAAAAAACTTATTCATGGTATCCATGTTCACTGAAAATCCATTTATGTAAAAAGATAAAGAGTCCATGTTTTTTTCTTTCTGTGCCTATGTATGTGCATTAACACTTATAACTGCTCTTTTATTTATTAATAATACATGGACATCTTGGTCATTTCTTATCTTAAAACAATTTTATTTAGTAGTGTGTGTGATTTTATTCAACCAATCCCCTCCAGCACATTAGGCTGTTTCAAAATTTCACTGTTACGAGCAACACAGATGAACACCCTTGTATGAGTCCCTTCTGTACAGAAACCTTTGTACAAGTCCCTTTTCCCCTTCTGCCTTTGTAAATATAAAAACAAAGTCAACAAAGTTAACTTCTGCCTTTGAGCTCCATCTACAGTTGTCGCTTTTCCTAACTAGCCACAGACACTTTTCTGCACCAAAGCTAAGGCTGGAGACAATTTCTTGACTACATGGACTGCTTCAGTTTTCCATACTCCTGTGAACCAACCCCTCTGGACATCTGTCCCTCACTCAATTCAGCCTCAGCGAACAGGCTGCATCTCTGTTTAATTCTTGGCTTTAAACTGACTTGGTTATTCTGAAATGCTTAACTCCTTGGGCCATGATTTTTCTTCTTAAAAACTATATATATATATATATACACACACACCATATAATCAATAATAAAACAGAATTAGTATAAATGATAATAAAAGCTAACATTTATCTAGTACTATGAGTCACTGTGCTAAGCGCTTCACATGCCTTATATAATTTAATGTTAATCAAAGTTACATGAAAAAAAGTATTCTACAGTCAAAGAAGCTTGAGGAAATTATGGCTTTAAAAAAATCCTGTTTAACAATGGCACTTTTAATACGTTAATCCACATTTGCAAGACGGTAGTCAGATTACTTAGCTACAGATTTCTTGAAGGGCTGTTACTCCCAAAAACATACTTTTGCAAAACTGGCCTTAAATGTTACTAGTTTTTCGTAAAAGCACTTGCAGCCTACCCTCTCCACCCTGCCTGAGGACAATGTCTTTAAACTTCTTCATCTTAATGACAGTGCAATGAAAATACACTTAAATACCAGGACTGTTTATATTTGAGGGCGTATGTTCTTTTCTGTATTTTATATGCACATATATACTTACAAAGCTGTTCAATTTCTCTCACAAATTGCTCTTTTCACCCTCTTTCCCACTCCCTACCTGGATTTCTAAGGTTAAATTCTTTTTTTCCACTTATTTTCTCATGCCAATATTTTCCCTAAAGAAGTCCTCTACAAGTAAGACTGAAAGCATCCTGTGTCTACAACTGCAAGCCTTGACCCTGGAGGCAGGCATACAAGTACACAGGCACACAACCTCTCATCTGAAGGAAGAACCTAGTAAGCCTGCATTCCAGGACTCTCCCAGTCTGGCTTCCTTTAGTCACCCCAACACCCACCTCCTTCCTGTTTCTTCCTGAGTCTGCTCAGGATGCTCCCTTTTCCTCCTTCCCAGTCAAATCCCATTTATCCGTGGAGGCCCAGTTCAAATGCCATCAACCTGACAAGGTCTCCTCAGATCTTTCTAGCCCATTTTCTCCCCTGCTCTGAACTCAAGTGGCAGGTGGCCACGGACCACACCTGTGTGACTTATTTTGAACTGTTGTCTTTTAACTTGTCATATGATTGCAGACTCTTTGTAAATACATGGAGGGTAGGGCCTATGCCCTGATTTCTGTATCCTATAGCGCCCAGCACAGTGTGGTACCAGCAAGAGATTCTCCAGCACCACTGAAAGAATGAGATATTAAAATTCAAGTTAACTCAATGATACAACAGACACAAGAATAATATGTACATTCCTCTTTATTTAATACAACAACACGTAACACATACAAAAAGAAAAAACACTCATGTAAAAGGCCCTGTCGCAAAGGATAGACAGGAAAACATCTACACAATCAAATAAGGCTCCTGCTTTAAAACAGGGGTTTGCTTAGCTACACTTGGAATATGAGCAAGGCTGTTGCGAAAAAAAGAAGAAAAAAAAAATCCCTGCACTGAAGGAGTACATATATCAATGGGGTCAATTTACTAAATTCACAGATCCACATCTAGGAATGTTTAAGTCCTCTCACATATCCAAAAGTCATAAGGGTTTTATGAAATGTGATTTTTTTGGGGGGTTAAAAAATTTTACCTGTCCTCCTTTCTTCTTAGCAAATAGTGACAAGAGCTCTCTAAAAACTAGAGACCAGCAAACCACCCAAAGTTTGGAAAGCTTTACCAGTAAAGTTCAAACTGTGTAGAACTGAGAATTCAAAGGCAAGATGGCAGTGGGAAGAAGAATTTAACTTAGTCATTTCCTGATCAGTCACTAGGAAACACAATGGAAACATCTAGGCTCAGTGCAGGGTTCGGTAGCAGCAGTTTGTCCATATTCCTGCTCTGATCAGAGCCGGAAATTAAACAAGCACCAGTTCATCTCAAAAGAGCCTTATACAAACATACACACATACATACCCACACCCATTCACATGTCATCACCACCCCCTTTTATTTAAATTTATTATTATTATTTTTTTTTTACTAAAATAATACAAAAAAGGGAGACAGGTATATTTACAAAAATCCATGGCTGGTACAGTACATAATTTTTAAGACACACTAAATGCTACAATCTTTCAGGTCCTGAGATTATTACAAATATCAACTCAAAGCTGTGTTCAGGTCCAGTTTTAAAGGAGGAAAAAAAAAATTCCCAAAATATTAAGTCACACATTTATTTAAATTTAAAATACAGCATATCCCTTCAAGTTAGCAAAAATGCACCTCCCTAAACACAACTCCAATATGGTAGTCAGGGCCTTTCACCCAGAGGAGCAGCAATTATTTAAGCTCCTTCCTTCAAGATGCGTTGTAAAACCTGTTGGCATCTATATAAAGTGGGGAGGTGGCTCAAGAAAGAAGATGCTGTGTAACCGGAGGGACATTCCTCTACAGAGTGAACATTCACTGTATAAATAAGTCCCCTTTTTCCTTCTGTTACCAAACAAAAGTCTTTCCTTTATCAAAATTCATACTGTAAGAGTTGGAAATATGTGCTTACCCAGACTAAAAATCAGAATCCTTATTTCCAATCAGTTATAGCAAATCGGTCTGCAGCCCCACGATAATTTTTACAACTGCAAATAAATTTTCTTGCTTGTAATAAACAAGAAAACACTCATCACTTGGTTACCTTGGGAGACTTTGATTAACTTATTATTTGGGGCACAAAATTTTCACCAGCCAGAGATTTCCTTTCCTTTCCTTTTCAGCTTGCCAGTGTTTAGCAAGCAACAGACAAGGAAGGGCAAGCTCCAAGATTTACATACTCTTAAGAACAATTAGATATTTTTGATACATTCTGTAATATAATTTTTCAGTGACAGCCAACAAAAGAGCAGTACAAAGCTTGAATCCCTTCTCTGGAGGCTGGCCAAAAAAATTGTGTGTATGTTGGAAACCTACCTCTACTGGTGCAAGGGCCCCTTGCTCATCTATAAGTCTCAGAAGGTCTATGTAATTAATTATGTAAGCATAGCCAGGATTTTAAAAGTTGGCCAAACTTGGTCAACTTTCCGACTACCTATATAAAACAGTAATAACTCTGTCAACTGAGAATAATTTCTCTTTTAATGCCTCTGGCCAAAATTGGGGGTAATTCTTGGTAATCACAGGTACAGGAAATAAAACCTAATATGCTGGCACAGGGCACACTACCCCTGCAAACAGATGAGAGAAGCAAACAAGGAGTGAAGTTTATGGCCAGAAGAGCATGAAGTGTAATGTAGCAGGTTGTCACATAGAAGAATAAGCCACTTGGCTAGTCTTGGTTACTGCCAACTCCTAAATGTGCTTGGATGGTAGATGGAACTGTTAAATTAAAAAACAGAGTATCTCCACATTATCTAAGGTAATAGTCACCTTGCTTGTGTTTCAATTAAGTTTCCATTAGTGCTTTGTTACAAAATATTTTAAAACTAGACAAGATAAAATAGAATTATATTATTATTGGCAAAACAGTAACAAATAATATATAGAGTTTTCTCTGAAGAACCTAAAATTGGTACTAAGGATTCATACGGCCTTTCTGACGCAGACCTTGGTAAAGTAGTTTACTCCAGAGGAATTAATGAAAAGAAGCGAGCAGACTATTATGTGAAATAAGAGCCCAACAAATAATAAAAACAAATAAGAGTTCTCTTTTGAATAACCTTGAAAAGTATCAAGAGGAGGCCATGCAATGTAGCTACTACTATATTATGTAGTAGAGAAATCTATTTTTAACACAAAGGAGAAGAGAAAAAAAAATTCAGGTCACCAGTGATGATTCTAAGTCCTGGACATACAGACCCCTTAATGGTACTACTGAGATTTATTTATTTATTTATTTATTTTTTAAGTATTCTTGACCTGTTTGGGTAACAGTTTGGAAAAGTGTCCAAAATTTAAGTACTAACCTTCTCTAAAATGGACATATGAAAGAAAGTCTGAAAAGCAGAAGTATTACATATTACAGTATGAGGAAATTAAATAAAGATCGCAAATAGCTACTTTCAAGCAAATGGTACTTTGGGAATATCTGAGAAAAATATCAAGTTATTCAAAGGCAGCCTGATTAAAATCCTACCAGTCCCTGTCTGAGTGTGCTGGGATGTAAACAGTCTCCTACAACATGCCTGTAGTCTTGACTTTCAAATTCACTGGGGACCCAGCGTAGATGACCAACGTGAATAAGAAAAGGAGGTGAAAAGTTTAACCTTTCCTCCCCAGACTCTTAGCAACTTTTATTCTAGTGTAGCCACTGGTTGATGAAATGGTTAACTTGAGAGCTCAGACTAGAGAAAAGAAGAATGAAAACTAAAGAAAGTGAAGAAAGAATGAAAATCTGACATTAATATTTAACGCCACTTTGTAATGATAGTCTGACCATCTGTTTATTAGCTCCACAAACCTGAACACTGTGCCAGAGAATCTAAAACTTTCTCAGAATTGAACACTGGGATGGTTTTATCTTAACAATCCAAAGATATTCCATGATTCTAACTACAGTGTGCACCAGAATCTGTAATTAGTTTTTGAATATAAAGTTCACATTTTAGGACAGATGGACACACAAAATATCTCTATTTTTATGTTTCCATTAATCTTCCCGAGAGGAACAAACACACATTCAATAAAACCCTTATGCCTTATTTCTTTGGGTAGAAATCTTAATTAACATCTGTTATTTAAAGAATGGAAAAAAGAGGAAGAATGTGGAAAACATGTATGTTTATCTGCATAGTTGATATTTAGAGGCTACTAACTAAGGCTTTAGCTGGAAAACACAACAAAAAACCAAAAAGTGACTTTTAAGGAAAAACATCCTATCACTAGAGAGTAAATGGGTCTCCGCCAGTTCTGGGAATTAACTCAGAGGCTTTGTCTACTTGGGCCTGGGGCCTTCTGACTCACTCACACTGGATCATTTGTTCCTAATCCCCTGACATTCTCTTTCCTGACCCTGAACATGTGCTACAAAATCTACACACATCTCCTCGCAAATGGTGCTCAGCATCTAGCTCTAACAGAGAAGCAGCATCCAATGTTTCCTGTTGTTATTGTTTTAAATGATAAAAGGAAAATTCTATGTATTACTGCTTTATATACCCAATGGAGGGTAGGATAAGATGACCTTCCTCTCCTCCCTGGAGCTGGGCAAAATATATTTCTTTGTACCCCCACGCTTCCCACGGCTGCCCCAGCTAGGAAGAGAAACCTGCCTCCTCTCTCCCATTTTTCTACAACCTGAGCAGTTGATGGCTCCAACTCTTTCACGTTAAAGAAGTATCAATTACAAAGGTAGACTGGCTAAAGTACACCTAGCAGACTGTGTGTAGTGCTTGCCCCTTCAGTGCAAAGCTGGATAAACCTATGGTTACAGGAATAGTACACAATCTCTACAAGGAGACCCCCATTCATTCTTAGAAAGTTACAAGCTTAGCTATATCCATCACTAAACAAGTAATATAAGGAAACTAGGCTGAGAACATGGCAAAGTGAGGCAGATAAAACATTTGGGATCATTAATCAACTCCAGTAACCAATCATTCACGCTTTAGCTAGCTTCAGCTCCACAATCTTGGCAAAAATCACACATGTAATAACACCATAAACAGCTTAAAAAAAAACCAACTATTTATAATTAGGAAACTTAGTGTTATTTACCCCCTCCCCTCTTATTAACCTGAAACTAAGCATTTTATCCAACCACAAATATAATATGTTTAAATAACACATATGTATCTAAATTAGAATTCCAGTGATTTCTTTTAAACCTAAAAATCATATGGTGCTTTTTATACCCATCATAGGGAAACATTTTTTTTAGCCTCTGCAGGAAGATGATACTACTTTTTTTAATTATATAGGACATTTTAGAAAAACTCAAAATATTTTTGAAAAAGTCTCTGATATCCCTGGGAGGTAGGTGAATATTATTATACCCAATTTTCTAATGGGTAATCTGAGGCACAAAGGTTAAACAATATTCCCCCTAAACACAATAATTCAAGAGTAACATGACTGAACTGAGGCCCCCTGATAACAGTCTTGCTATCAAGTTAACACTGCCAGGAGCCTCTGCTTTCTCCTTTTTGGCCACCAGTCTCCTCAGTTAAAATGTATTTAAAAGGGGGCATTTACTAGACATATTTATACTGGGTTTTGAGGATTGGTTCAACTTAGTCTCCCTTCACAGGTCACATCTGTTTTCAACAAGAAACAGATGAACACTAATTACTGATATTATGTTATTTTGCTCAAGGGAGAAACATAAATAACCATTAAATCATATTGAACCAAATGTAATTATTTGGCAAATGAGAAAACTGAAGCTCTCTCAAGAATGCCGTGGGTTATATGAGTATTTCCCTCCATATCTGAAGTCCTTCTACTTCTAAGTTTATTACCCTTTTGACAGATATGCAGCTATATGAATTCTTCAAAACTCATTTTCCAGAAGAGTATATGATGCATTTCTAATAAGGACAAAGTTGCTAACTTGCTTCGAAACTCAGAAACAATACCATGGTTCTAACTCTAGCTCTCCCATGTCTTGCCTGCCATCATATACCTTATCAACTCGACCTGGAAAGACTCTTGTTATTCCAATGCTTTCTCTAGTATTACACATGCCAAGTCTGAAGGGCACAGAGCAGTGGATTACATCCAGGAACAGCCAATGAGTCCACTAAATTTATTTTAGTTATAGTAACTGACTTATTTTATATGTAGTTGTTGTTCCTGTTAATTTCTACAAACAGATATTCAAAAGGTGAAGACAGTATCTTGTAAGAAGACAATTTCCCAATCTACCCAGTCAAATCAACTAAAAGCAATGGAATAAACAAGGCAGAAATTTTGCAAACATTAAAAGGGGAGTGCTTGGAAAGGATGCAATGGTACAGCAGCTACTAGTTATATATATATATATATTACAAATGTATACAAGTATACACACACATATATATGTAAGCATGTATGTGTGTATCTTACACATATATCCATATACATATAAAGAAAAAGAAGAATATTACAGCATGACATGATCTTGGCAACTCTGAGATTCTTCCTCCTGAATCCCCTGACATTATTAGCCTGTACTTTAGGATATCTGAGAACAGTTTCAAAAGAGGGGAAAAAAAGAAAGAAAAAAAAGGCACTTAACAAAGACAAAGGCCTGAATTGAATATGCTTTAGAGGAGTAATATAAGCCATTTTACCAGAGCTAAGAAATGATTTACAGAGTTAAACCTTTCCTCTTAAATTTTATAAAATAAAATTGTCTAACATGTTTCCAATCATTTACCTACTACTGCATTTTTCTTCTGCATCATTATTACAAAAACAAAAGCCCCCTAAAAGCAAAAACCAAAACAACAAACAAACAAAAACAACCATACATGCACAACAGCAAGTAAAAGTGCCCTTCTGAGAACATAAGGTCAGCAGAAACTATAGTGCTGAAGCACAGGGCAAGTTCTCAAGTTTGGCCTGATTGTAGATTTCTCTCACTCTTCTAATTTAAAACAGGACAAAATAAACATCGACCAACAAAAAGAGCAAACAAAGACTCAAAACCTAAATGATGAAAAGAATACAAGGACCAGTGTGCTTTTACGGTACATCCTTAAAATAAAGTATCCTAGTTCTATACATGGGTCAAATTATATGACAAAGCCTCCCAGAAATAAAGAAGTGTAAATTGAAGTTGAACATTACAGGCAAAGTTCATTTTACACATGTAGCAGCAAATCTGACAGATTAATTGGAGTTCTAAGAGATGATCCCAAGGGACACAGTATTCGCGTAATCAATGGTAGTTTGGATAACAGTAGAATTCCATTTCAGAAAATGTCTTGAACCAAGTAGAGGTGGAAAGGGGGTGTGACAGAGGGCAATGAGAGGAGAAAGATTAGGTGTCTGCCCTTTCCAAACCTGGGTAGTAAACAATTTAAATCTGCTCTGGGGGAAAAAAAAATCCTGGGTTAAAAATCTTTTTGTAGAAGTTGTTTTCATACAGGTGTCAAACCCACAGCATTCAAACAGGTGTGTGCCCGGTTCTTCCTTCTAGCTGAGTGATATGATAAACCCTATTCAGCTTCTATTATATTGAAAAAAAAAAAGAAAGAAAGAAATTTGGGCTAACAACATCCATCAAAGGGGTGGCAGGCATGAAGGAATGTGCTGACACAATGCTCTGAGTCCCTCAAAATCAAGATTTGGGGGCCTCAGATGAACTTCACTTCTTCTCCCAATACTTAATCTCTTCAGTTGGTTTTAAAATCACGATTTCTTTTACCCTCTGATCTCAGAAGCAGATGAGAAAGAATTATAACCGACTGGTAATGAAATTATTGCTTACATCGATTGTGGAGGCTCTGAATGAGCTTGACACTTTGCTCTCAGTCTCCAGCCGAGGCTCAGCACTGCTATCTCTGGAGACAGCTCTGCTGATCATTCATTATTGCTTGTGAATACTGAGGATTAACTTGTATGTACAGTAACAGCTTATACGTCAGCGAAGGCAATTTAAAATACAAGACTGTTGAAAGCAGCTTACTTTTCCTGAATCAAGAATCCCACGGCATGGGATGTAACTGTGTGCTAATTACTTCTACACTGGGATGTTGCTAATGCTCTTCAGAAAAGACACATTGCTCTATAGCCTTTCCAATTAACTCTCCACTTTAAAAATAACATAATTTGATTTTCAAGTGCAAAAATAGTATATGAGTCACAAGCCTCTGTGCTAAAAAATAACTGATTTGTATGTATGTTTTTAGTAAGAAAAGCTGTAAAAATAGGTGACCGTACAGTATGGACACCATTTTCAATGTTATGACCTAGAAAAGAAATAGGTATTTACATGCAGTAACACTTTGATCATACTTTTTAAGAAATATAAGGATGTCTATTTCATTTTTACAACATAAAAGAGCAGTCTTGATTGAAATGGATGAAGGTAATGAACATGTGGTGGGAGTGAGGCAGCAGTTCTCACAGAATCAGGATTGAAGAGAACAGAATAACATCTCCACAGAGGAGGCCTCAGAGCCCAGGGCCCTCAAGTGTTTATCAAATGACATGGGGGAGGGAGTGATAATCCCCTTCCTCTCGAATGAAGACAGAATCATGGGGGGGGGTCTTCATATGGTGTGATTCAGAGTTGATGGGTTTAACAAATTAAAGTTGTCATTCCTCAACTTAAACTACCACTGAACCCATCTATCGATAAATAACGTGTGTACAGAAATACACACACAGATGAATACAAGCACCACTCTCCACCAGAAGAGAGATGAATCTGCATTGTGTTCTCTCCTTGTTCGGGGAAGTAAAATGAAGGTGGCTTCTCAAAAGAAAATTCCTAAAGATTAGCAGACTTTTTTTCCCCCCTAAATTAGATAAAAGCAAGAGGTATGCTACATTGGAAGAACTCAAGAACCGGGTAAGCTTCCCTAGTTAAAAAAAAACCGAACAAACTTTAACCAAACATTCTCCATTCAAGTCAAACCTATCTGCAACATCCCAGTATCCTTCCAAAATATCTACCAGGGTTGACAGAACATTCTTATTTGTTTTACTGATAAACTAAATTCTTAGAGGCAAGTAATTATATCAATGATTCCTTTGAAATAACCCGTTCCCCTTGTTGTAACAAGTTCTTGGAACTAAAGTTTTCAGTTATTAACTTTTTTTTTTTTCGCTGTAAAGTAAGCCAATGTGACTTTGAAGTCAAAATATGGGCTTATAGATCTAAAGCATTCTGTATTAATTTATTCACAGTCCTAAAGCCTATTTGGAACTTTTGCCTATGAAAGGAAAAAAGGGCCTGATTAATACCCTTATCTGGATAAATATTAATGGTATTGGGTGACTTGTAATGAAAACATATGTTAAGAAATCTTGTTACTACCAATCTGGTGCAATTTTTTAGGTGTCTGGCATTATTAATGGACCAAGCTTACACCATTCTTGTGAACAGTGTGAAAACATTCAGAAGCCTAAACAGGAAGAAAAAGACTAGAACAATGATGAGGTGAAAAAAGTCAACAAAATGTATCCAAACACTATAAATTTCTCCCTTAACATCCTTTGTTGAACATGCAATTTGCATGAGGAAGCTCTAGTAACGGAGTCTTATTATCTGCAGGTTTACTCATATATCAATACTCTAAGTATTAGTAAAACTTTAAAATTTCAAATGCTCCAAATCAGTTTCACTACAGTGGATATAGGGAGTAAAAATACACTATGATTGTTATAAAAATAATCCCCTGTACACAATGATCCTAATTTAATTCCTCCCTTTAAAATACCATCTTCAAAATTCCCCCCAAATACATATATGCCATTTGAATGACCAATGAAGAAGCACTGCAAAACACACTTATACCTGTTTATATCAATAGTTAATAATCACCCGAAATACCACTAGCTAAAAGAACAGAAGGAGAGGTTGTGAACTAAAGTGATGTTGGGGGAAATTGACAGTTCATACTGGCAGGCCTGCAAAGGCTAAGTGGACCAAAGCTGCAGTCCTACAACAAAGATCCCCATTTCTCAAGAGGAAAATGTGAACACAAGTCACATTTTAACATCAAGAATGGAAATAAGAATTAACCAGTCAACACCAGATGCACAAATCACCTGAAGAAGAGAGTTAAGTACCTGCTTCTGAATGGAAGATGTAATTGACCCTTTTACAAAAAGGGGACATCTAAGTTTCATCTGTTATGAGCAACAGGCTCAATTTTTTGACTTAAAAAAATGTAATATATATCACTGTGCTAAAATAACTTTCCTGAAGCATCTTTAGTCCACTGATTTACATAGGAGTTGCTACACACTGGAGAAGATTCAAGTTTGTTCAGGATTTTTGAGGGTACATGATTTATACTCAGCTACTGTCTGCATCATACATAGGGCCATTAAATTTTTTTGTGTGGCAAATTTGCCGCATAGTCCACTCAGACATGACCATTACTCCTGACAAACTGGCCTAATTTTGGGTATATACTGCCTTTTATTATGCAACTATGTCTACAAGTGTTCAGATCCAACCCCCAGGATGGATGGAGTTTACCCAAATCCTCAATTTCCTTCTTCCTGCCCAGGGAGAAATCAAATTTGTATTTCTGTGGGTTTGACAACTGAGTCTCTTTCAAGTCAGTTAATATGGTAACTTTGTCTTTCTTTAGAAGAGACCAAAGGTCACACTTAACTTTGCACAAAAGCATTTCTTCCTCCTGCACCTGGCTTTACTCAAGTAATGTTTTCTTTTCTTTTTCCTCCTCACCACAGTGCTTGGGACGAGAGAATGTAAACATCGACAGAACAGCAGCCCTATGACCACACGAGTACTTTCCCATCAGGTAGGTTCCAACAGCCAGCCAAGTGTGTCATCTCCTTTGCTTGCTGGGAAGTCACTGAGATTTCCGTGGTAATTTAGTGTCCCCTTTACTTTGGCCTCCATCTGAGAAAAGAGGTGTTTAATCAGTATGGGTCGGCATGTCATAAAAAATAAAAGCATATGAAGCAAAACAAACAATTAACTTCTAATTTTCACGTGGACGACGACATTGCTAGAAAGATAACCTTTAGTACCTTACATGTTACAGCATAGAGAAGTTGAGATATAAACAAGAATGATCCTCTTATCTCAAAATGACTATGGTTTAATTGGTTTCCAGTGTCCTACAAATACTATTTCAACAAGTATTTGTTATCTACCTTATAGTCAACTGTGTCAAATGCTGCGAGGATTATAAAGAAACGTAAAATACAATCAGTCCTCCTCCTTCAAGGAACTTTTCACTTTTGATTCCCTTACAAAACAAGGTCAACTTCAAGGTCAACTTCATTTTCATGCAGGTGAAAATTTCTTGCCATGACAGAGCAGTTAATAACTCTCAATTATTTATGTAAATGAATGGACCACATGGGGAGTGAAAACTCCAGCTGCACCTTTGTTTTTAGTCCTAACCTGGCAAACACTGTAAAAGGAAAGTCTGCTATGGGAAGAATGATTTCTCTAGTTTGACGTATGGCTATGTAACTTATACTGGGAAAATGCTAATCACCCTACTTAAACTGGACAAGAGTAGGTCTGGGTGACCTCGAGGGCCAAAAAAATATGTAGAAAATCTCTTTTATCATTTGTTGCCTTATCAAGGAAAATTAAGCTCCACCAGGCCTGAGAGAAAAAGGCAGGGGGAGGCAAGAATGGCAGAAATGCGCAAGTGCCAAGGAGCAAATTACTGCATTACAAGAGCAGCCTTAAGCCTGGAGGAGACCACTCTAGTCACACTGTTGAGTCCATTCCTGTGATGTCTAAATTACTTGGGTAAAACATAAGCAAAACAAAAAAACTGCCTCTACTGAAGAAAAGATGTATCAATGAAACAAGATAATTATTTCAAAAGCTGTATATACAGAATACTATTAAAATGAACTTTAGTGAGAATATCTAAGGAACTGGCATTTCCATTTATAATAAGATATCATACCTTTGCATTTGTGGAAAGAAATGATTTGACTTGAGACATGATTAAATTCATAAAATGGCAGGGTGGGATTTTGCTAAAAGCAGCTTTGGATAATCAGCAACATAAAATACTCATAGAGTTGACTCATTGGAAAAGACCCTAAAGCTGGGTAGGATTGGGGGCAAGAGGAGAAGGGGACGACAGAGGATGAGATGGTTGGATGGCATCGCTGACTCGATGGACATGGGTTTGGGTAGACTCTGGGAGTTGGTGATGGACAGGGAGGCCTGGCATGCTGCAATTCATGGGGTCGCAAAGAGTCGGACATGACTGAGCGACTGAACTGAACTGAACTGAACTGAATTAGGTACTTCCCTGGTGGTCCAGTGGTTACGACTCCATGCTCCCAATGCAGGGGGCCTCGGTTTGCTCCCTGGTCAGGGAACTGGATCCCACATGCCTCAACCGACAGTCTTAACATGCCTCAACCAAAGATTCTGCATGCCTCAACTAAGACCCAGCACAGCCAAATCAATCAATTAATTAATTAAAATATTTAAAAAAATACTCATATTAACCAGACTGTGAAATTTTTTAGACCACAGTTTGGCGACTATGGCCCTTAGGCCAAACATGATCTGTTACCTCTTTTTATGACTAAAGTTTTACTGGAACCCAGTCACACTCACGTTATGTATTATCTATAACTGTTTTAGTACTGCAATGGCAGAGTTAAGTAGTTGTGGACTATGTGGCCATGCAAAGTAAACATGAAATATTTACTATTTTCATCTTTGTAGAAAAAGTTTACTGGCTCCAGTCTCTAGATGCGATCAGAGAATATTAACTAAGCTCTTACCATGTACGCGATACCATGCTAGAAGCTTTAAATATTTTTGTTAAATTCTCCATAATAAGCCTACTAAAAACATCTTGCTATCCCTAGCAAGGGAAGTGATAGTCGAACAAACTACACTTGCTCAAAGCGGCAGTCCTAGAATTAAAAAATTCCAGCCTGATTCTACAATTTAGTGTCTCAGACTTTAAAATGCTTTTTAAATGAAAAATTATAGACTTTTAAATTTTAATTACTTGGAAAATACTGACAGTCTTATTTCCTGTCTCCCTCTGGAACAGAGGTGCTGACCAGATAACAAGATAATGTATCTAAATCTGGAATACGAGGGTCACATTAAACCACAAGAATCCTGTGTGTCTAATTCCCTGCAGATTTCTACCAGTCTGCCCACAAACATATAGTTCTCAGCTGGACTCACCATACCAAGCAGCTGTCAAAACCCAGGGTGGAACTGCTTTAGTCACAGGGCAATTTTCCTTAAGCATTTAAACCTAGTAAAGAAGCTCAGGACAATCAGGATTGTTGACATTTGTGCCTACTTTGTGTCAAGAATCTGCCTGTAATGCAGGAGATCCGTGTTTGATCCCTGGATTGGGAAGATTCCCTAGAGAAGGGACTGGCAACCCACTCCAGTATTCTTGCCTGGAGAATTCCATGGACAGAGGAGCCTGGCAGGCTACAGTCCATGGGGTCGCAAAGAGTCGTACACGACTGAGCGACTTACACTTTGTTCCCCCACTGGCACAACTGTGGTCTTGTGTTCATTCTCTCAAGGGGTTAGTCTGGGGCGGCTTAACACTTGGGTGTCTTAGAGCATTTACTACAACCTACTGCCTCAAGATTGCTCTGAAGCTCCCATTTCTACTTTGTGGTCAGCTGTAAACTTGCTCAACAACCATTTTAAATGCAGTGGCCAAAAAGAACAGTGAGGTCCTAGTCAGCTTTCAAGGTTAAGAGAGCAGTTGACCTGCTCAAAGATGCTGAAAATGGCCCTCAGAATAGAATCAGCATTTTGCTGGGGTCAGCTGCTGATGAGAGCGAGAATCTTGAGGCCAGGGTTGGGTGCAGTGTCCACTGTCCAACTCCAGATCTCAGAGCATCTAGCTGGGCTGCAAGTATATAACACAGACAATCTGAAATCACATTATTTTAATCAGGGCTGAGAGGCAGAGAAGAGTAATAGTTAAGAATACAGGCCATGGAGTCAGACTTCCTGGATTTGTATCTCAGATTAAACACTTATTATCCCATCAACTTGGGCAAGTTGCTTACCTCTGATTCCTGATCTGTAAAATGCGGACTGTGATCTCATTCACAGGTTTACTGTAAGGATTAAATTAGCTATTATGTGTGTCACAAGACTATCTGGCACTTTGGAAAATTTCCATAAAGGTCAAGTGTGATTAACTACTGGACATGATTTTTGTACACTGTCTTATGAATCATATTCTTTGTCCTCATTCCCATATAACAAACACCTTGAAAAAGGCTCTCTGCACATATAACAAAAGATCTCCTTTACCTATTTCCTTTCTCTGAAAAGGTGTTTGTTGCTGATGAGGATTTGCTCATATGAAAATTACTTTTTCCCATCTTTGTCATTCTCTCACATTGTTTTCAGGAAAGATTTAATATATTGGTAAATCTGTATAAATATTAGATAGAGGAAGAAACAGGGGGCTCTCTTACCATTAAATGTTTGCTGTACATGTGTAGGCAGAGGTGAGTGGGAAAGCGCTGCTGCGTGCTGAGCTCCTGGCTGTAAACCCTTTAGTAAATCTGGGGGGAGAACACATTTGTCAGTGATTTTCTTCAGACTAAGATCTGAGCCCTCTTAGATACAAAAATGAAAATAATTTATCCAATGCAAGCACAGACCTCGACTTCAAAGGTTTTTTTAAACTAGAGCACACGCATTATGTGTATAAAAATAAATGTGTATGCAAATAACCCAGGAAATCTGACTTTTTCTTACTACAAATTTCATTAAGATAGAAGTGTGGAATAGCCAGTTCACTTCAGAAACTATAAAAAAATTTCAGAGTCTAGTAATTCCACTTATTTTATATATACACATGAAATAAACTGGATTTCTTTTAAAAAGAAATTCTATAATCTCCACTAACTCTAACTGGACTGCTCTCAATTAGTATAAATTTGTGAGGTTTCCTGTTCTGTCAAGACTAGGTAGCCCTGTAAGAAAAAGAGCCCCACTTACTCTGAGTTAGGCTATGGTGGAAAGCGGCTGAGGTAGATCCCGAGGTGGTTGTCACTCCAGCTGTGTCCGTCCCAAAGCCAAGTAGCTCCAAGGGAAACTGGAAGGGCATGGTCACTGGAACAAGGCCACCCAGCATCCCAAAAGGAGTCACATTTTGATTTGTTACAGACAAAGGTGATGTCATGAGAGTCAGAGGTGAGGCATTAGCCAATAATGATGCTCCTGCTGTGGACTGCAGAAACCAGGGGTCAAAATACATAAGAAATCAAGTCTTTAACCTGAATTGATTTATTTTACTTAATATCCTCATGGACGTGAGACTGTGTCTTACATCTACTCTAACAGAAACTCTGGGAGACAGAAATGAAGGCTGAAGTGTAACTTACATTTCAAAGAGTGACCAATACTGGCTTTGGAAATACTTCTACTTAGCTCTTCATCACCAGTTAAGCTTCCTTAACTGTTACTGCAATGTCTATATTAACACCCATTCCCCTCTTAATCCACTCATTTCTAAACTTGGATTTCCACTTCTGCTCTTACCTCTACATCTGACACAGGGAATTAATTCCATATAATTTCAATTCGGTCTCTGATCTGTAATTTAACTGTCTTTCTGGGCAGAATCTCTTCAGCTTCTGTTCTAGACTATTACTCTCAGATCCCTCAACTCGATACCTTGTGCTTTCATCATTAATGGCCATCCGTGTTTTCCTCTTTACAAGCTTTATCTGTCTCTTCCTTAAAAGCTAACCACCTGACCTATGCCATGAATACCACCCCTGCAGAACTTTCTGTCACAGATGTCAATCAAGCAGTGCACTTTCTCTGCATTTCCTCTGCTTTTGCATATACAAAGACCGCTGACATGTCTTAAAACCAACTGTTACTCCTGGCTCTTCCCTAACCCCAACAACAACCTGATTTATGTATCTTTCTTGTATTAACGAACTTATTGAATGGCAGCCTTCATTTTCCACACTATCTCATCTCTTCTTAACCCCTGAAAGCTGTCCAATTCCACTACATTTCTGAACTCAGACTCCTAAGGCAAAAGGTAAATTACAGAGTGTTTTGACACTCCCTCACTTGGGCTTTGATGCCATGATTATGACGAAAAACACTTAGAAACATGCTAGCACTGATAAGCTTTCATTGAGAAATTACTAAAATATACTCTATTAAGCTAATTTAGTTCTTTGAACAATTTTCTATACAGCAAGTAAACATTTTTTTCATTCTGATTTTTTTTGTGTGTACTTAATAAAGATTATAACCAAAATTTCTCAGTATCAAATATTACCTACTATATCTGCAATTGTGAGCTTTCTTTTATAGCCTTATTTTATCAACTCCAAATTTCTGTGGTAAAAAATTTTCACAGTTCTAAGTTTGGTCAAGAAAACCAAAAATTCTCTGAATATTTGTTAATCAATAATAAACATTAGCAACTGTTACTTTTATTTTGTATACTGATGATTTCTACCAGTAAACATTATTAATAAAGGGTTGGTCATTTTATTTCTCAGTTAATCTACAGGAAAAATGTAGGTGATTTTCCCATGCAAAAATGCCACATCATCTCATGTATTTATACACTCAATGGTCCACACCACTGCTGAACGAAAAAATGAAGAACATCCTTAAAAAGCCTTCTATTCTGTTTTTTCACTAGTTCTCCAATGGCCTTCCCTTACCTCCTTTATTTATGTCTCAAATTTGTACCTATAGTTCTGACCTCTCACCTCAGTTTCAATCCTGTTTAGCTATGGTTTAATGAAGAATTCCACTTGGATATCTAACCTCACCAAATTGGTATGCTCAGAATTGAACTCATCATCTGTTAAAATCATTTCCCTCCCATATATATTAAGTGCTAAGATCAGAGGTTTCAATTCTTTCCCACCACTCAAAATGAAAGACAAGATGAGCTCATATTCAACATATCTTTTTTTTTTTTTTTTTAAATCACAACTTTCTCCCACATTTAAGTGCAAATCTTTATCACTTTATGCTTGGACTTAACTGTTTTTCTTATTTGCCAGTCGTTCCCCTCTACTGTGCCAACCATGATATTAAAAATGGGTGATTTAGGAACAAATTACTAACTTAGAAACAACAGTGGTTTGAAGAAAAAAAAAGATCAGTATCAAGAGTTAACAAGGGTTTTCTCTTCTTTTTCATCAACATTCTACTACAGTCTGAGGATAATATGGGGAAACACACTCCAAAACTGTGTTCCCCAAGCAGAGCCCTCCTGGTGAGGAACATTAAATACTGCTAATAAGGAGAACCCTTATGCTTTTCTGGAGTAGGCTCATTGAAGCATTCAAGTTGACAGAAAATGTAAATTAGGACAACTTCCAAAATTAAGTTACGTGTATTAGCAATAAAAATGGCACCACGCCGTAACTGTCTAGCATTTTATACTTATAAAAACCTTCCATATCCACTTTTGTTTATAAAACTAACATGAAACATCCGATTATCTAGATGTTACATGGGCAGTTATAATTTTCTCTCACAGAAGATGGAGACCTTTTAAAAGTGGGGTATCCCACTGTTGGTATTATTCAGAAGTATACAGGAGAAGCTATAAACATGAAGCAGGCAAACAGTTCAGGATAATGCCCCATAATCAGAAATATTTTCCATGACCTCCACATTTCATCCCCAGGGGAAAATATAAAGGAACACCCTGCTCTTCCTGTGGTGGGCATTAGATTTCTTTTTAACGACGTTTCATTTTGGTGAGTACATCTGCCCCCACATTCTCTACAACACCCAGAGTGATTTTTTTTTTTTTTTTGAAATGTACATCAGACCATACCACTCCCCTCCAACAGCTTCCCACTGAACACAAAGTAAAAGCCCAAGTCCTTATTGTAGCCCCCAAGGTCCTCAATCACATGGTTTGGAGTTGTTTTGTGACCTGTCACCTCCCCATCTTCCCCAACTGTCCAGCCCTGTCAGGCTCTTTCCTATCTCAGTGTCTTCACATCTACCTTTCCTTTCTTGCTGGGGCTGTTTGCTCTTGTCTCCAAAAGGCTTGGTCCTAGTCATTCAATTATTAGCTCAAACGTTGCCTCTTCCAAGAGACCTTCTCCATCTCTCTTATCCATGTTAGCAGCAATCACACTTATATTATTCTGTTTTTATTTTTACAGCACAAAGTATTTATATTACTCTGTTTTTATTTTTACAGCACAAAGTATTTTTAAATACTGTGTTTTGCTTATCTTTGTCCTAGAATATATGCCCCATGAGAGGGGGCATGACCTTGACTCATCCCAATTTCCCCAGCACCTAGAAGAGTGCCTGGCACATATTAAACACTTAGTAAATATTTGCTTAGTGAATTATTTTGGAAATTATATAGAGTGGCAAAGACTTGATTCACAGAAAATCAATAAGCTGAAGGGCAAGAAAGAACAGGAAAGCCTTCAGTGGAACATTATTAAATAAAAAGCAGGTAGAGATCAATCTGAACCTAGAAAGATTTTAACTTTGGTTAACCTCAGGACCAGTCATTTTCACATCTGCACACAGTTAAAGACATCTTTCAGAGGCAAGTGGAATATTTTATAGACATAGATAGGAAATCTGTTTTTCCTGTTGGCCAGCTTTAGAAAGACAGGATCTAGGGGCCACAAAGTAGCTGATAAGACATCAGTAAGATGTTGTGTTAAAAAAGAGAAAAGTTAGGAATAACCTTTTTCAATTACTGATCTTTTCTTTAGTCAAACTAATAAGAAAGACAAAAAGGATCAGATATGAGGCAGGAACATTAAGGTCTCCAAATCATAAAGCCATTTTGGAGAGAAAGAAATCAGAAGAAAGGAGAGTTACATTTTAGAAACACAAATTTTGCCATGTAGGTTCCTTGGTAAGAAACTAACTGGTAAACAATAAACCAAATTGTTCTTTTGGGATAAATGATCAAATGTACGAAGTTTTCCAGGAAAAAAAAAAAAAACCAGAACTGATAGATTCTGGAGACGACAAAAGATAGAGGGAGATTTAACTTTAAAGAAAACAAAGTGAGTGAAAGAAAAAAAAAAAGCAAATTTTAACTCCAGGAAACAAGCCCAAAATTTATGATTGAAACCACAGTTCACAATAGTCAGCTCGACACAGACAATCTTTTACAAAGTCACAGATTTAACCAAAAGTTGTAATTTTAGCCTTTGAAGAGAATGGGAGAAGTATAAGACAGTTAAAAGCCTTATTTATCACAATGAGAAGCTGAAGAATAACACTAAAAGAGACTTCCATTCATTCTTATTTTTAAAAAACACAAGAGAAAAAGCAAACAGTTAAAAGCAGTTGACAATAGGAAGGAGGATATGGGCCATGGAACTGTCATTTTGGTTATAATCCTCTCACATCAAATTAAATCAAATCAAAGACTGATTTCAAAAACAGTCAACATTTTAACAAAGATAATAAAATAAGAATGTAGACTAACTCCTAGACCTTAGTTATAACTTTAACAAACAATTCCTAGGGTTTTTTTTGGCTATTTTCTTATTTCTGATAAAAGCAAAATCGTATGGATAAAACATCTCTAAAGCCTAGATTTCAGTTAATGAAGTATCAGTTAATGGAATGTTGTTCTATATTAGAATTTTAGAATTCATTCATTCCTAAGCCTATAGTAGAGGCAGAGTGATGATTTGGGTTTTAAGTGTACACTGAATACCAACACTTAGCTTATACTGAACAGCAGGAAATCTCTCAGATACCATGTGGAAACTTACTTCATTAGATGTTCCTATTCCACATAAATAAGAGGCAGTACAAAGTTAGAGCACTTTCTTAGACAACAAAGTTTCATAAATAAGTCATATTTTCAAAGAGTAATTGAGAAACTAAGAAATAACGTCATAAAATACTATTTTTTAAAAAGCTTATGAAACATAATATTATGAACATCAACACTGGTGAGATGATATGTGACTTTTCTTTTTAAAATTTTTTCTGAATTTTACCAACTGTGAACATGGATTATGTTTCAAGGGAGGGGGGAAAAGTTAAAGAAACCAAATGAGTAAAGTGAAGAACAAATCTGAGAAAAACCTCAGAATACAAATAAGTGGTAGATAGATGAAAATAGTAACAGAAAAGATGACATGAAAGGCAGACAGATGAAACATATGAGCAATAGAGCTCTCAAAAAACCTAGGCAAATGATCATAAATTATAATCAGGACCATAACAGAATAAAATATTCTTGAGCTAAAAAAGTGGGCGGGTCAGAGACTGAAAGATGTTACTATTTTTTATGTACAAAATTAATGAAAACTATCTAGATAAACCTAGCCATTATCTGGGGACACTTGATTTTCAAGGAAAAAGATAAAATGTGATTAGCATTTAGGCAGAGAAAACATGTTACTTACAAGGGAACAGAAAGTCAGAATGGCCTCAAACTTTTTTTATAACCTTAAACAGTAAGGGTCAGTGGAGCAGTATTTAAAAAATCCGGAGTGAGACACTTAGTGACCCAAGAAGTCTGTATCTATTCAAGTGTGACAGAAACCATCAGGTATATAAGTGCTGAAGTAAAACAACTTTCCCATTACCCTTCTTGAAAAGATTCCTTGAATTAGGTACTCCCACTAACTGAGAGAGAAATTTAAATGAAAAACTCATGAATGGGGAAAGTGTGGTATAAACAGACTACTGATACTAATTTGACAGAGAATTATATATGAACAACTGCAAAATTTATAAAATATAAAAATTTTATTCAAAAAGACATGGTTAAAGGAAAAAAATAATATGAATGTATAATTTGATTTAAAAAGCTATGAAAGTTGACAGGAGAAAGGGACTAGGACAGGCAAAAGAAGAGACAAGTGAAGGTATGTTAAAATCATAAGTGACTATTTTGTTCCGGACTTTCGATAAGATACAGTTTTAAATTGTGTTTTTCAAAAATTTTGAAAGCAAGCATGTGATAAAAAACACATCCCAACAAACATTTTGTCCCCAAAATTATCCATCACTGTGATGTCAACATCCATAAGCTGTAAATTATAAACAACTGACACATTATAATAAGATCATTAAATTGACAGAGAAATTACACCACCTTACACTTTATCATGTAAGTACATCTAACATACATACCTGCACACTGGCTGTTACCACTGAAGACCCTGAGGCAGAGGATGGTCTATGTGGAGTAGACAACGGTTTAGTAGCACCCTGTGTTCCACTTCCTGTTCCCCCAGATAGACTAGTCCTATTAGCTCCGCTTGAGTTAAGGTTGCTACCTCTGCTGGCAGGTACATTCATTGCAATTCCACTCAAGCTATTCTTCCCAACAGTTCCAGTGGATGGTGAGTTTGTTAGCTTTGAAGGGGCCTGAAGATTTTTTGTAGATGGAAGGCCTGAAGTCCGATTCAAGGGCAATAAATTCAAGGTGGGAGACTGTCTGCTGATGTTCATTCCACTGGGCTGTTTATGGACTGGGTTGTTACTGCTCGAGTGGCTACTCTGGGCCACTAGTGCATTTGGACTGGAAGAACTTGGGGATACAGTAGGTTTGGGAGTCGGGTTGGATTTAGAAATAAGTTTAGTTGATACTGAAGGCTTAGCTGACTGAGAGGGCTTGGGTGAGGCAGAAGGCTTAGGTGAGGGCAAGGGTTTAGGAGACGTGGCGGGTTTTGGAGATGAGGCAAGTTTTGGGGATGCAGCCATTGAGAAGGGGGACTTGAAACCCTGCGTGGAGATTTGTGACACCATCGCCTTGGCTAAATAGTTAGTGGAGGTAGTGGTGCTAGGTACTGTCCTAGAAACCAGGGAGTGGGACCCTTGAGAACCATTTCCAGGTGGGGGTGTAGATAAGGGAAGGCGGTACATAAGTGGCTTGTCTGAAGTCTTAGTAAGTGGGGATGAACAGGAAAGCTGGGGATTATTACTTAACTTCACCACTGGGTTGGTCTGTGATTTACTAATAGTCGCTTGTAATGGAGACACATAGTTCTGCTGGACAGCTGAATGCTGGTGCACCTTTGTTACTTGTGTTAACGGAGAAGCATCTTGGGCCTCTGATGTTCCCAGAGTATGAGAAGAGGCAGCAACCTGGGCTTGGGAAGAGGAGGAGACGTGGGTCTGTGAAGAGGAAGAAGCATGAATCTGGCTTGACCTCTGTAGTCCTTGCTGAAGCAGCCTGGCTGGCAAAGGTTCTAAGGAAACTTTTGGGTTCTGAATTGAAGAACCTGCAATAAGGCCTGAAGAGATGCCAGTATGAGCTAAATCCTGGGGTTTCTTTGGTACTGGCCCTGTGTGGCCAGCAATAAGACTCGATGAATGTGCAGTCTGAGTAGAATCTAGTTTTTTGGGTGTAGCCAGTGGCAGTTTACTCATGATACTTGCTAATTTTTCTTCTCTCAGTCCTGGACGAGGTTTTGCAGTTGGCATACTTATCTTTGAGCCAGCTGGAGGGCCCTTGTTCCCATTGTTGATAACAGCTAAAGCTTCAGAAACAAGATCCAGTGCAGGTGGATGAAAGGAAAGTTCTTCATCTAGTGAGTCATCAAGGCAGATGGTCTCCTGCACTGGCGTGGAGCCAGAACTGGTAGAGGCCACGGCTGATGTGCTAGAGCTCGTTGACGGACCACCAACTGAAGCCACCAAGGATGCAGGAGTTTTCTGGTCCTTTTTTGGACTACAATCCTAGCATAAGAAGCATTATATTGGAAAAACAAAAACGATCAATCAAAATTTACACAGTATTAGTTTTTAAAGGATTAGAATTTTCATAATTAAAATTCTACACATCTCTCTGCCTTTATCTTAGGATTTTACCCATTTTATGTAGTATGGTTTGCTATGAGACAGACTATCACTCCCTGCTTCCTTGCATTTTGGCCTCTTTGTATGCCTGTCTTAGAGCTACCTACAGACAGTACATAGAGAAATCAGTACATCAAACTGGTAGATAATTCAAGCACACTTAAATTATGTTTTCTATTCATTATGGTAGAAGTCATTTATAATTTATTCCATATATATTCACTATGAGCAAGGTACTATGCTAAGAAAACGAGTATTAGAGATTAAAACTCTAAATACCTAAGAGAGAATTAAGAATTTAACCTTCTTAAAATTCAAGGAAGAGATAGAATTAGAGCAGTTTAAAATACTTAAAGAGCAAAAGCATTAAAAAAGTATCTTTCTCAAGAAAAATATGAAGTACTTGACATTTTATTTTTACAATTAAGAAAGAAAACTACATAAAAATCATTTCAAAGTTTCAATTAGTTTTTAAAAAAGACACAAATCCAAATAAACCCAAAGCCTTATATATTAACTTGTATCACCACAGCACTTACCTTAACTATAGTGGGGAAAGCATGGAGAAAGCGTCTCTACCATCTACCTTCTAAGGTATTATGATAACAATAAATAAGAATAGTAAATTCTTCTTTCTCTTAAGAAGGCCACTGCACTCTAACTTTCTTAGTAATTTCTCTAAAACTTCTATAAAGCCCTGACTGAAAACTTCAATGCCTTTTAGCAGTCTGAAGTATAACTACATTAAGGTCAAGACTGTCTGCTAAGATGAAATGCAGATGAGACACGATTGGACTGACATACCATTCAGTGAAAACTCCATTACTATAAAGAGGACAGAAACTGAGAGTGAGGGAGTGTATCAAAATAATATTGGTAGTGTTACCAGTATAAAATTGCCATTTTGAAGTAACTTCTTTATTAATATTTTTTCTTTATAAACGTAACATTTAATCCACTTGAGAGTACTATGTAGATTTATATTGGCAAATTGTCTAGGATATATATTTGAGTGGAAAAAACAGGTTATTCCTTTTATATAAAATGTTAATTCAATCTGGATAAATGAATGATTGGATGGGCAGATGGATCTGGAAGGAAGGAGGGGAGGCAAGGACAGAGATCCAGAAGAAGGGAGGGCAGATGTGTACCAGAAAGTAAGAAGCTTTTTTTCCTCTGTGTGAGCAGAAATTTCAGGATACTTTTACTTTTCTCCTTCACTTTTCTATATTGTTTGCATTTTCTCCTGTAAGCATTCCTTGTATTACCTTTATAACTGAAATAGGTATTGAAGGGGCATTAGAGCAGGAAAAAAAAACAAATCAGAATACAGTTTTTTCCATTTGGGGAAAAGGAAAAGGTAAATTCATCACAAAGACGAACAAAACAGGACTACCCTGGTGGTTCAGTGGTTAAGAATCCGCCTGCCAACGCAGAGGACATGGGTTTGATCCCTGGTCTGGGAAGATCTGACACGCCTTGGGGGCAACTAAGCCTATGCCCTACAACTACTAGCATTAACTACTGAGCCCTAGTGCCTAGAGCCTGTGCTCTCCAATGAGAAGCCGCAGTAATGACAAGCACGCATATCGCAATGAAGAGTAACCCCCACTTAGAGCTACTAGAGAAAGCCCGTGCACAGCAACAAAAACCCAGTGCAGCCAAAAATAAATTTAAAAAAAATTTTTTTAAAGATGAACACAACAGATAATCCCACTGTACCATCCCAACAAACCCATTATCAGAGTTCTGGTAAATTTAATCATATGTTTAAATAGATGTAGCAAAATTTAACCAACTCTTTATGGTGGGTATTAGGAGTTTAAAAATAAGTCGAACGTCAAAACAAAGCATGAACCAATAGATTTAATGAAATACTGGCTCAATATTATTTGGATTAGAAGTTAAAAGTAGGTTAACTAAGAAAAAGAAGACTACTTAATCTGTATTCAAAAAGCCTCTAACACTATTAACTTAAGAAGACCACAGAGTAGCAAATACAGATCTTCTGGCCATAACCTCACAAGCAAAGAAACTCTATTCAAAGAGTGATGGCTATGGGAAAAGTCTGAAATCCAAAAGGTGTGGGCTTTCATTACAATTTTAATTTCAAATGATTATAGTTTTCACTTCTAGAGGTTATAGCGGGTTGGCCAAAAGGTTCATTTGGTTTTTTCCAATAACAGCCTACAGAAAAACTCCAACTTTTCGGACAACCCAATACTTGGTTCAACTCTGCCTTGTCTATTTTGATGTTTTTTGTCCCCCCTTCTACATTTTTAAATATTAAATAACTTAAGTTATTTTATGTCCTAAACATAATAAATCCATCACTTGGCTGTTCTCAGGGATTCAATTCTATTGGTTGTCTCTGCTGACCCACTCATAGGAACATTTCCTCACAACATTTCCTCACGTATCCCATATTTTCAGATGTTTGACACAGTATATATAGTGGCTAGGGTTTGGCGCTTTCACCGCCACGGCCTGGGTTCATTTCCCAGTTAGGGAAACCTTTCTTTGGGCTTCCCCAGTAGCTCAGCTGGTAAACAATCCGCCTGCAATGCAAGAGACCCCGGTCTGATTCCTGGATCTGGAAGTTCCCCTGGAGAAGGGATAGGCTACCCACTTTGGTATTTTTGGGCTTCCCTGGTGGCTAAGATGGTAAAGAATCTGCCTGAAATGTGGGAGACCTGGGTTTGATCCCTGAGTTGGGAAGATTTCCTGGAGGAGGGCATGGCAATACATGCCAGTATTCTTGCCTGGAGAATCCCCTTGGACAGAGGAGCCTAGCAGGCTACAGTCCATGGGGTCGCAAAGAGTGGGATACGACTCACCAACTAAGCACATATGTAATAAGCCTTTGAGGTCTGGGATGAGGGTATGTTATTCCAGAAAGAATGTGTGATTTGCCAGTGCCCTGGGTTAATACTAATCTAACAACTTTTAAGTTATTTTCTTAGCTTGAGGTTTTCCCAGATCATGCAGGTTGTATAAACTAATCTCCTAATCCATGGAAAATTTTCAGGAAGGACTTTCTTTCCCTAATTTAGGACCAAGGCCAAAACACAAATTTTTTAATCTTTCTACTGGTGAGTGGATTTCTTTTCTAGTCCTCTCTTTTACTAAAAATGCCATTCTCTGAGAATCCCAGGTTTATGGAGAGCTTCATTCCAATTCCCAAGCTACTTAAGTCTAAGAAAATCTTATCAGCTGTGCTGTGAAAGGTGATAGAAATCAGCAAATGCACCTAAGGGCAACTGAAGTTTCAGTGACAGATTAACTTTCCGGCAGCTTCTCCTTTATTTTGAGACAGGGATTTCACTCATTCAAGATCCCAGCCATGCTTTTAAAAACTATTTGTTATATTAATATTTTATCCAACATTTCTAAGTACTACTAAGCCTTAGAATTCAACTAATGTAGGTAAACTTCCCATTGTCACAGTCATCTGTTCTCCCAAATACAATGGTTCCAGGATTTTTACAATGCTTGAAAATACCCATCTTAAGAGAACAGTACCTAAATCTATGCTAAATGCCATATAACCATTTCATAATAAGAATGTATTTCAGTAGTCACCAATTATCACTAACTAAAGATTTGGTTCAATACTTACCTTCACTTTGGGTTTAGGTGCAGGAATCACCTTTTTCTTTGCCCTAAGAGAAAAGATTAAAAAGGAGGTTATCTCAATAGCAGTTAAGTCACTCATTAGGAAATTGTAACACATAATTTTGAATGTAAGTATTCAGTTTATATGTGAACATACAGCAATATTTTTACTAATTTCAATTAACTACAATAAAGGTAAAACCATTAGTAAAATGTAGATGATAAATTTTTTTAATTAAATATAATTACTAAAAATAAAAATTAAAACTCAAAACAGGCTAATGAAGCCGCCTAAAGGAGACTTATTTCAAAGAATTGGTAGGAATTTGTAATTATTTATAGAAAAGAGCTTCAAGAAACTTCAAGCTCAAATTAAACCATGCTGAAAAGTGAAGTCACTCAGTCGTGTCTGACTCTTTGTGACCCCATGGACTGTAGCCTACTACTCTCCTCCATCCATGGGATTTTCCAGGGAAGAGTACTAGAGTGGGTTGCCATTTCCTTCTCCAGAGGATCTTCCTGACCCAGGGATCGAACCCAGGTCTCCCGCATTATAGGCAGATGCTTTACCATCTGAGCCACCGGGAAACCATGCTAAGAGGTTATAAATGAGATACTATTTAAAAAACAAAACAAAAAATCCTCAAGTTTTTTAAGAAAGTTATTTTTAACATAATAGTTAAAATAAAAAATTTCAAAACTGACAGAAAAAAGGGCAATTAAAAAATACCATGGAAGCTTAGAACATTTGTGAACCAGTGTGAAAAAGTGAAAAGATTAAAAAAATCTTAAGAGTTCTTTAGCACAAGAAAGTACTCACATGTTTGCTGAATAAATAAAGGGTTGTAAAGCTAAAACTGTCTGAATATTTCTGAACATTGTCTGAATATTTCTACTTCACTAAGTTAAATTAACAGATGTCTTAATTAAAATTTTACAGTCAATCTACAACTTCATTAAGGCAACAGTAATATTTATGACTTCCAGGCCTATATTATCACACAGATTCCTACTTTCTGATACACAACAAAACAAAAAGTTAGCCATAATAATGAGGCTACCAAAAAAAAAAAAAAAAAAAGACAAAAAAACTGAGGGAAAGGATCTATGTAAAACTTGCTTTAAAATTGAAGAAATAAATTATTTCTATACTTGAACTGTAATGGGATTTTAAGACTATAGGGAAATTAAAGGCCTGAAATATTGACACAAATACACATAAATGCATAAAAAAAATACATTTACACCCACCCTGGGATATGTAAATCACCTGCAACAAAGTAAACCTATAACATATAAAACCAAACTACTCCAAATTTATACCTAAAAAAACCAAAATGAGCAAGATCTGAAAACCAAAACCAACTTCAGTGTATCTCCGATAGTATACTAACAAAGTGTCCTTCCTAAAAGCTGTAAAAGAAATTCTATCTACTACAACTATATATAAGGAGAGGGGGAATTTTGTAACACTACCCAGATGTTATCCAGACCTCTTAGTGGAGTACTGAACTAGAGTTGTTCAGTAACTTCTCAGTGACCTGCTAATTTTATATTTTATTAACCCTTAACACTACACTTCTAGGCTATAGAGAAGGAGCCTTAAGTTGTAAGTAAAAACAGAATCCTTGTCAAGATAACCAGTATTCACCCAAAAATATAACCACAGAAAAAACCTGCCTTTTTACTAGAGACCATTCTTTAGTAATTACATCACTAATGAAAAGATCCACTTTGGGACAGAGGAAGGACATGAAGAGTACATTAATTTTGTGGAATAAAACACGCTGCAAGGCAAGGCTAGGTAGGATATATACAGAACTGTCGTGGAAAGCAGGAGGCTAACAGATTACCTTTGTAGATGGTCATTAAGAGGGAAAGAAAAAGGATACAAAAGAACTGGAGGGCAGACTGTCCAGGAACAAAGGAAAACCACTGGAGCCTTCCTATTTAAATGGCTTCTCACCACCAGATTTCAAGCCAATACGTTACATTATGGATTCAAGTTTTTAGAGACTAGCCTGAGAAGTTCTTTAATAGAGAAATGTGTCCTCAGGTCTAGAGAGTCAACAGTTAAAATGATTTTTTTTTAAAAGCTGTGTTAGGACAGATTGTATGTTTAAGTCCTATTTCACCTAGCATTTAATGGAATATTTTGTTTATGAAATACCATAATGTGAATAAAGATAAATGAAGAAATCTGGGGTCTGCATTTACTCACGGAGCAGAAGTAAGATGATTATGTACACTCCGACTTTCCTTAAAAAGCATTCTGGAAAAATTAAAAAAACACAGTTATTTTTCCATAGCAGACAATAACAGGATAATCACTTTGTCATTTTAATCATTTGATACTCAATAGGCTGCTACTTGCTATTTACCAAATAAAGACTTACAATGGTACAGTAAATTCAATAACCTATTTTATGCAAAATTTTATATTACCTCTTTATTTAAATCTTTTAACAGATTTCTGTTGATTTAAGATGAACACTTTAGGATGACAGGTTGAGACAACCAGGCCTGTTGATTTTAACATTCTATACTTTAACTGTTCACTTTTATGTGATTCTAAAATATACTTATTTTTTATATATTCAAAGTAGGCATCTGACTGCAAATTGTAGAAAATTAAGCTTGAAACAGATTGTTTTAAAAGCACACAAATCTGACAGCAATAATAAAGAATATTATCTGAAGAATTCAGAAGATGACATGAAGATAAATAATTTCTAACATACATCATTCAGTGCACTATAGCCAAATCCCCAGTATGAGATAATTCCCTTTGGTACCTTTAATACAGGCACCAAAGTGCAACTAAACCCTCTACTCAAGAGTACAGAAATACTGGTAAGAAAGATGACTGGTTACACAAACATACTGAGTACTTCACCTCTGAAACCAGTATGACTTACTCAATAATAAGATTAGTTTATGAAAAGTACTATATGAAAATAAAAGTGATAGAACTCTATGGATATTAGAACCAAATTAATTTCTCTTGAATAAAATTTTCCTACACACTAACTTTTGGTTGCTTCTAATTGAGTTTTCCATTTACTATAGAATCTTTTTTAATGAGAAACTGTAGAAACCGTACTTCTGCATTATCTATTGGTTCAAAGTGAAGGTTCTCGTTAAACCTTACCTAATGGTGTCATCCCAGTGGAATTTCTTTCTTGGTCCTATGACGCGTTTCCCTGGTTTCTCCTCGTCATCTTCCTCGGACCCATTTTTTTCTCGTTCTTCATCTGTTTGAAACCTAAAAATGGAAAACATTTTATGCGGCAAAGTTTTAAACCAACATTGCTATAATATGCTCCTTGGATACTTGTTGAATTGCTTCAAAGACAGGGTAAATAAGGAATTTAACTTTCCACATAATACTTGGAATTTGAAGTGCATTATATAGCACTCTGGTAAATAAAGGCTTCAAATTCTAATATAAAGGCATAAACACTTATCTTTTGTATCCAACTGCAACCAGTCAAGTAGGTCAACATGTGAAATGTCTTACCAGGCTCAGCTCTAGCTCTGATCACACTTATACACACTCACACACACTCATACACTCATACAGTTTGTATCCAACTGCAACCAGTCAAGTAGGTCAACATGTGAAATGTCTTACTAGGGTCAGCTCTAGCTTTGATCACACTTACACACATACACACTCACTCATACAATTTGTATCCAACTGCAACCAGTCAAGTAGATCAACATGTGAAATGTCTTACCAGGGTCAGCTCTAGCTTTGATCACACTCATACACATCATACACAACACAAGACGTTTTGCCTTTCACCCCAAAGCAACTGAGTGGGAAGTGACTTACCATTTAGAAAATATTCAATTATACCACTCTAGTGGTTTAGGTGGATTTCTACTTAAGACCAATCCCTACTAGCTACAAGTATTTCTCAAGTGCAAAAGCCAGTCCAAATAGAAGAGGTACATACTTGGCACACTTGGCCTGATTACGAGCCTGGCAGTCCTCCTGGTATTTAAATAGCTGTTCAGGCATGACATTGCTGACAGCCAGTTTCAGCTTTTGCAGAGGTTCTCTTAAACGATCATCCTGAGGGGAAAAAAACTAAAAGTTTTTTCAAGCATATTTACATAGCCTAATTTGTAAGCAGATCCTCAAAAGATGAAATCTGGGTGTTAGATATTGATCACACAATTGAAATGTGAACACACTCAAATACAGATATTTCTTCTACAACGCTGACTTCTCATAATGCACACTAGATATAAAATTAGGATAACCATACTTCTCAGACAGCCAAACAGAGTCCCAGTTTTTGCCTGTTGCCTCAGCATAATTAATAGTGCTCAATTACATTCTTAAAAATACTCCATGTTTGGGCAGTAAATTATATGGACACTTTAACTGTAATAAAATGATTAAATAGAGACCAAAATCTAATAAAAATAAAACACAAATATACTAACAAGCATTTTACTTATTTCATGCATACCAATTAATATTGCGACACACAAGACAGTGTTTGCTATAAAATACCATTCTTAAAAATGTGAAATCCAGTGTCATGGTTTCTGGGTGATCTTAAGAGTTATATAGTCGAGACTATATGCCTGGGAAAAAGTCAAGTATCCATTGACAGTTAAATGAGTCAATTAACTGAAATATATTCATACAATGGAACACTGTACACACAGCAGTAAAAAAAAGGCAGATAAACCTGAGATGCATAATGTTGAGTGTAAATAAGCAAGCTGAAGAAGAAAACAGACACTGTTTCTCCATTTACATGAAGCTCAAAAACATGCAAACCACACAATATGTTTAGGGATACAAAGGTACATAATTATACCACATGAAGAAAAGCTAGGGTTAGATAAATGTCTTCTCCCACAGCTAAATTCCACAGTCCAGGAAATCTGAGACCTCGAATAAATTTCATTTGTTCATTAACCTGCTTGAACTGAGAAAGAACTATAGTTTCTCAATTCAAAACAACCATTTTATTAATGGAAGTATACAACCTGTAACACAGAATTCCATGCCAAAAGCAGAATTAGGGTTGAAAGGATGGAAAGGGCTTGGATCTGGCCCAATGTATGGAAGAAATTCCTGATATTGTAATGAAACACTTGGACGGGTTGTAGTGGAAAAGAACCTAGCAAAAAACGGATCATTACAATGAATAATCTTTGAGTTTACATGCAACCCTGTGATTCTTTCCATTGGTCTTCATGTCTGTGTGAGTTTATCTATATAGGTCCATTTCAGGAATAAGAAAACTGAGTGACACATGTCAGATTATTTGTTGAGGATAAAGTTGTGTCAGCTGTGGAATGAAGTTAATTTACCTCATCCAGGAAGCATTAGAAAACATTTTTCATCGAAACTTATCAATTGTTGAAAAGGAATTGTATCCTAGGCCTTAAAAAGAACATTCTATAGTTATTAAATATATACACTATGACTATAAAACAATTAATATGCAACAGCAGCAAACAGAAACCAGTCTCTTTACAGGTTCCAAGACCTCAGATGCAGTTATTATTGTTCCTCTTCTTACCTGGACATTGAGATGTAACTTCTTCAGACGTTTTACCAGTGTTTCTTTATTGCATGGCACGAAAGCTTCAAGGTGGGAATAGACACCACTACGAATGACAGGGCCTAGTTCCTGCAGCTGTAACTCAATGCTGATCGAAAACAATAACAAATAAGTAGTAGAGAATTTCTTTTAGGTAGTAACAAACAGGCAAGGAGACAGAGGCAGATTCTTTTCTCATTTTATACTTCCCTGATTTCCCAGACAGCATTGTTCAAGTAAAAAAACAAAAAACCCAACATAAATAACGCTATAAAAAAATTTAAATGAATTTAAGAGTAGAATTTATAACCCTAAACAAGAAGGCAAACAATTTGCTTTCTTTTTTTAAGTTGCAGTATAGCCAGTTTACAATATTGTGTTAGTTTCAGTTATACAGGAAAGTGATTTAGTTTTATACATATACTTTTTCAGATTCTTTCCCACTACAGGTTATTATGAGATATTTAATATAGCCCCCTGTGTTATACAGTATCTTTATCTATTTTATATATCATCATCATGTTAGTCACTCAGTTGTGTCTGACTCATTGCAACTCCATGGACTGTAACCTGCCAGGTAAAGAATTCTTCTTGGGACTGTAGCCTGCAAGGCATGGAATTCTCCAGGCAAGAATACTGGAGTAGGTAGCCATTCCTTTCTCCAGGAGATAGTCCCAACCCAGTGACTGAACCCAGGTCTCCTGCACTGCAAGCATATTCTTTATCATACAGCAGTGAGTATCTGTCAATCCCTAAATTCCTGGAAATTCTCTGGCAGTCCAATGGTTAGAACTCCATGCTTCCACTGCAGGGGCAAAAGTTTGACCCCTGGTCGGGGCCCTAACATCCCACAAGCCGCACAACATGGCCAGGAAAAAAGTTCTTAACTCCTAATTTACTCCCCTTCCCATGCAAATAATTTTTTTTTGGTCTTTTATTTTTAATTGGAGGATAACTGCTTTACAACGTTATGTTGGTTTCTGTTGTACAACACCACCACGTGAATCAGTTATAACCAAATAACTTCCTAATGATGGGGGTAAAGTCTCCATTTTTGTGTAAAGCACAGGAACTCCACTATTAACCAAAACCTCATTTCCTCAAAGAGATTTCATAATTCCCCTCACCACCCTGCAACCACTATATTAGAGTCACAATTTACATAAGTTCTCACAGTAAATTTTCCTTAAAGGTGTTTGAAAAAATTACAGATTCAGAAGAGGCTACACACATAGATTGTTTTATCCAGCTTTAGTTGGCCTTATTGTGCCTCCACTGCACAAACTAGATATTTATTAGTTTATTCGATATATTCTAATTCTCCAGTTCCTAAAGGGTATTTAGCCAAACAGTTGCTTTAAAAAAAAAAAAAAAAGAGTTTGTAACAGCCACCATATTCTTAGCAGGACAAGTCTATAATAAACAGTTGAGATTTCTTTAAGATGGAAGACATTATATCTGGCCACTGCTACTGTAGAAACGTGTGAACAGATGTTAATTTGAAGGCCAAGACCAAACCGGGGCCCTTGGTAGGAAATTATGTCCAAATCATCATGTTCTTCTACAGGAGAAGCTGCTGACAGACTTAAATACTTTCACAAATGTAGGTGCATCCAAAGATTCAGTTAACAGCTTTTGGGAATTAAAAAAACCCAGAAACTCTGCCAGATCAAATGTATCTAACACTTATAATATACACTGCAATTTCAGAAACATGGAAAACTAACTATACACCTTAGAATTGACAGTATAAAATTTTCAGCATTAGAGAAGCCAACACAATAAAGAAATAAATGAACAGAAGTTTAAGACCTACTAGAGCCAGAGAGTCAAATGCAGAGGTTCATATGGGAGATAATCACTATGGTCATGAGTTCTGTGTATAAACATTTGGTTAAATAATGTGGTTAGAACTTATTAAAAGTCTAGACTCTGAGTAGGAGGCAATTGAGGCTTGTCCCATTATAAAAGGTTAGTTAAAGCTGAAAATAAAATAGAAACTCCAAGTAGTAAGAGATTCCAAGTAAGAACAGATTAAATCAATGACCTACTTATAAAAACTGGTGGTTTCCAAAGAGGGGGTAACTCAGAAACTGGAAGCACTGAGTTAGGTGCTCCCAAGCCCCTATTAGGTAAAAATGAGAGAAATGGATTAACCCTAGAGATTACTGACTGTACTGGTCTATCCCCAATAGATACAAATTCGTATCTGAGAGCACTTTTAAGTACATATCCCTCACATATATACTTTAATATTTTTTTCTAAGAATTCCAATCTTTTAGTATATGGGGATACAAAAATTTACCTGAAAAAATTCACAGAATTACTACCCCAAATAATCATGTATCATATGTCCTTAGACATCAACTCAGTACAGAGAAATAAGGGATGTTTGTTCAGTAAAGTGTAAGAAGACAAGAGAGCATAAGAAAGTTACTAAAAGGGAAAAAAATTCAAAGCCTGAACACTAAGGCTTACAGAATTACAGGCATACTCTCTATGAAATAAAAAAATAGATGGGCTCAAAAAAAGACTAGAGGATGTGTTTTAAGACATATACGGCAGGAATTAACAGAGAAGCCTGTTAACAGAATACTGGTAACTGGTATTCTGCTTACTTGAGATGTTATGTCCCAAGTATGACCTTTGATTCTCAAAGAGAGAAAAGAGTTGTCCGCTTACAGAAGAGTAAAGTAAAAAATGACTGTCTCAGTCACAGGAAAAAGACCTAATCTAGTAAACTTGGGCTATTAGGTAAAAAGAAAAAGAGCTAATCAGATCCCTGATCCTGGAATCTGGGGCAGCTCTGATGAGTGATGGTTACACTGGTTACTGAATCTAAGGTTTAGAGGAGAGCTAGGTAAAAGGAGGTGGCACTGACAGGAAGCATTTGCAAGCAAACTGAATAAATCTGAAAATGCCTGGCTAAAATAAATAACAGGAACAAGAAACTCCTCTGTCTCCACGCTAGCAGCATACTAGGTTATGTGTTTTATGAGTCCATGGGACCAAAAAGTTTTTAAGTACTTCAGGAAAAAGAGATAATGCATTAATTAAAATAGTTATCAAAATCAGTAAACCAACTCATCCTTTATATCTCATGAGACACTATCTCCATTATATATTTAAAAGGCAGGAATCACAGTATTGGAAACATTGACTCGTTTCTGTATATATGATGCTACTAAACCACCAAAAGTAGGCATACATTATTTTCATCAGAAAGCAATTTACTGCTTTCCCCAGGACCACTTCTTTTTTGCCCATTCCTGCCTGTAGCCAATTATATACTCAATTTCTGGAATCATGGTCAAAATTTATAAGCCAATGGGTTTATAAATACAGCTTATATGACCACAATCTTAGAATCTGCAATTTCATTAACATCAAATTCTAGCTAAGGGTGAAGATTATCACTAATTTATATACTGTTTGTATCATAAACAAGCTTTCACCCTTTCCTTTCCAACCGAACATCTGTCTTCTCTACAATGCCTCCATCCTATCCCATAACAATGATTCTTCATTAAACCATACTTTCTATTTGGATATAAAATGTTTGTGTGAATTTTAATGTAAACAATCAGAGATGTCTTAAAAAGATATCTTCACATAACATGACAAAGACTGCATTTAAACGTAGGATAACATTCAACCCATACAGTGGTCACTTGCTCTGGTGGTTTTAACATTGGAAGCTTTGATTATCATAAGGGGTCACAGAGAACCACTGTACACAAACACGTAGTTTTGCTAAGAAACTTAATCATACATGTTGTGAGGCCAAAAGGAAAGAGCTAAGGCCTAAGACTAACCAACCAAGCAGGATCTGTACCTCAGGGGTCTACAATATTTCTTAAAGAATTCTTATGATTTTTTAATCAAAGAAGAAAATTACTTACTCCAGAAGAATATTATTCATATCCTGTGTAAAGAATTTTTTCCTTCCTTCTTCATCAAAAAGTTTGGCAGCCTACAGAAACACAAAATTGTCAATATAACTCTCAATAAACACATTTGTTTCCATATCTATTTACTTTAGAATAAGCTCCTTGAGGGTGGGGCTAGGATTAGTTTCACTTCACATCCCAGCTATTACCTGGCATGCCAGGCAATTAAAGGGCGCTGAAACAAAATTTAGCATACATAACATTCTTTTCCTATTATGTCTGTATTTCATTTTTCTGAATTTTCCCAAATTCAATAAGTTATACATATAAGATTTTTTAGTGCTATGGGTATCTTGTGTATTTTGAATATCTGTTAGTTTTATTAATTCTTGCTGTTATCTCCAAGGTAACAGAAAGCAGCTGTCTCACTTTGTACTAGACAATATTGTCTAACAATACATCGGATATTCTATATACTGCACACATTACCATGTTTAATCTTCATAACAGCCAGTGACACTGGTATTATAGCTCCCATTTTACAAACAAGGAACCTAAATCTTACAGAAGTTACGTGATATGCCCCCAAATCACACTGCTAGTAAGTGGTGGATCCAGGACTCAGACCAGAAGCTTTCTGACTTCAACTGCATAACACTGTGACTCTGTACAAAGATACTCAGCTTCTGCAGCCAGTCTGTGAAGTGAAAGTCGCTCAGTCATGTCCGACTCTTTGCGACCCCCTGACTATACAGTCCACGGAAATCTCCTATTTGAAAGACAAAAATATGGAGAATTTACAGATACTAGCAAGTGAAATGAATCTTCTTACTGATAATTTCCTAAGAGGTTAGGAAGGAGCTGTTTCAGTCCTGCCATGGCTACTACAGAACGAGTTTTAGTCTATGAGATATGACAGCACCTGGCAAAACTGAAACACACTCACTGCTGACTGGTTCTGTTTATTAAGTGGGAAAGAATGGCACACAACACAGTGGACAGAGTGCGAGTTACACAAAGTTTGATGGTCCTCCCTTTCAACTCTTGACTTTGCATCACGGCTTAGCCACTCCCACTCAGGGCACTACTGTCTCCTCAAGAGTAACTGGGGTCCTGTGAGGTCGTGGGTCCCAGGAGCACTACACTCAGTACACAGTATAGTTATTTGCTAAATAAACAATAGCTATTAATTACATGTTGAAAAACCTGGATTACATCCCTAGCACTTTTATATTTAAACCATCAAAGAAACTAAAGATTTTACGGGCAATATGGGATAGCAAAAAGCACGTACCTTGGGGTCAGGTGAACCCTTGTGTTTAAATTCGAGCTCCACCACTTACTAGTTGTGGGGCCTGACCAAGCTACTTAATCTACCTCCACTTAAGTTTGTTAACCATAAAAAGGAAACAATACCTATACTTCATACAGTGGTTAAGAAGATTAAATAAAAAATCTATATGATTAATAAAATGATTGTATACTTCGATAAGCACAGAAAATAGCAAGAGTGAAAAACAAAGGAGGGGGAGGGAATAAAACAGAATATAAAAGAAAATGACAGAATAAAGATTATATTATTATCATTATAACAGCTGTAGGTAAGATAAAATCTTAAAGAGAATCTTAAAAAAGACTCAGATGAGGTCAATAAACAAACTTGCATTAACATGCTGTCTGTAAGAGAACGAACTAAGATAAAGGAACTCAAAAAACAAATGAACTCAAAAAAGAGCTAAAATAAAGGGAAATGATGGGAAAAGCTATTCCATGCAAAAATAAAGAGAAAGGAATCCACAGTAAAATCAGACAATACTGAATTTGAGATAAGAAACATTAATAGCACAGACAGGGCCATCTTCAAATGATACACATCACAACAGAGGTCTAGCCAGCAAGAACTGTACAGGCCAACAAACAACACAGCATAGACATAAAGCAAAAATTATGGTAATACAACTCATAACCTAAGAAACACTGGCAATGAGATACTTGAACACAGTGCTATAAGCCCTAAACTAACAAATTACCTTAAAATAAGCAAAAATTTTAGAGAATTTAATAAGCAATGACCTCAGAAGAAATGCTAAAGAACAAAAAATAGAAAAAGAATAAAACCGATAATTAGAATCAATGAGTCACCTGTTGGAAAAATCAGATGAGATCTCTTGCTCCCCTAATCAGATACTTAAAAATTTAGAAAGAGTTAAGAGAAATAAATACAACATGGAGATAATGAAAAAATTTAAAATGTGATTTAAATGGCTACTATAACCCTAGAAGAGACAAGTTATAGAATATACTTCTGTTAACATTTTTTATTATTTAATAATTTTTAATAATCACAATTATTTTTAATAACAACATATTTGCAAGTGCATGAAATGAAATCCAGAAAAGCAAATAGTTTAATAGTGGTTGTCCAATACTGGGGGTGGAAAATGTGTGATTATTGGGCACGTTTCCCTCCTGATGAAAGTGAAAGAGGAGAGTGAAAGAGTTGGCTTAAAGCTCAACATTCAGAAAACTAAGATCATGGCATCTGGTCCCATCACTTCATGGGAAATGGATGGGGAAACAGTGGAAACTGGCTGACTTTATTTTTCTGGGCTCCAAAATCACTGCAGATGGTGATTGCAGCCATGAAATTAAAAGACTCTTACTCCTTGGAAGGAAAGTTATGACCAACCTAGATAGCATATTAAAAAGCAGAGACATCACTTTGTCAACAAACGTCTGTCTAGTCAAGGCTATGGTTTTTCCAGTGGTCATGTATAGATGTGCGAGTTGGACTATGAAGAAAGCTGAGCACCTATGAATTGATGCTTTTGAACTGTGGTGTTGGAGAAGACTCTTGAGCGTCCCTTGGACTGCAAGGAGATTCAACCAGTGCATCCTAAAGGAAATCAGTCCTGAGTGTTCACTGGAAGGACTGATGTTGAAGCTGAAACTCCAATACTTTGGCCACCTGATGTGAAAAGCTGACTCACTGGAAAAGACCCTGATGCTGGGAAAGATTGAGGGCAGGAGGAGAAGGGGAAGACAAAGGATGAGATGGCTGGATGGCATCACCAACTCAATGGACATGGGTTTGGGTGGACTCTAGGAGTTGGTGATGGACAAGGAAGCTCCTAGTCCATGGGGCTGTAAAGAGTTGGACATGACTAAGTGACTGAACTCAACTGAACTTCCCTCCCTAAGTGAAAAATACAACTTATATTGAATATATAACTTCTGTAATCAGGGAAAAAAATAAAAAAGAGGACTAAAAACATTGCATGGGTTTAGACAAACATGCCAAAGTAGTAACAAAAAAAGGAGGGGGGGGGCATTTTAAGATATGTTTGGAACATTTTAAGTCAAAATAATATCTCCCTGAGATTAAAGGAAAAAGTGTGCTCACATACATGAATCTGCAGCTTAACAAAGATTATGTATCCAAGTCAATCAGCAGAGGAATCCACTGTGAAATGCTAAAAGCTCACCTCTTAAAAATTTGTCTAGTGAGACCACAATGTGTGCTTACTAAAGCTGATTAGTGGGTAAGGACTAGCTGGTAAAATCAACTGCAGAATAACTAGTAGTCAACGTAGTTGGACCAAGTTCAGGTACACTTATTTGTTCCTACCTTCCCTGTATTTTCTTTACCAGGCTGTGTAAGCCAATAAAAATTATATTTATGAAAATTACATAGAAAAATATAAGATGAAGTGAGGTAATAAAACAATGAACTGTATCCATGTTATGTGTGCATTTGTGTTCAGTCACTCAATCACGTCTGACTCTTTGCAATGCCCTGGACTGTAGACCACCAGGTACCTCTGTCTGTGGAATTTTCCAGGCAAGAATACTGGAGTGGGTTGCCATTCCCATGTTATAACTATACTTAAAAGAAAAAGGCTATGCACAGATCCAATGCTTAACAGGAAATATAGAAAATAAAGTTACAAAAAACAAGAGAATTATCACACTTACTACACGGAGGTCTTCGATACGTTTTTCAAGGAGGACAGGCAGACCCTCTGGGAGTGTAGGTACCACCTTGGGCATAACTTGAGAGGCATAGGTTGGCTGGGTGGTGTTTCCATTCTCTCCCCCTGACTCCGAGAGGGGGCTACCATTAGAAGCAGCATCCAGTAATCTGTCAAAGTCGAAATCATCTAGCATCTCTAGGGCATTTTCAGCTTCCTGAAATAGTTCATGTTCATTTGTGCTAACAAAGATGGGGAGGTCCGGATCAGCACTGTTCAGATTCAGGTCTGAGACATCATTTCCCAATGCTACAGCAGCAGAGGGGGGTTTATTCAGAGAAGAGGTTGAGAAGTTCACTGGGGTTTTAGGGTTAGATTCCTTCTTTATTGCATCCTTCTCTTTTTGAAATTTTCTTATCATGGCAGCTAGAGAAAGAGAATCTTTATAACGTTTCTTCTTTTTTTCAGATTTGTGTGAATTTAGAGCCATAACTCTGTGAAGAAAAAAGTGATCAGTTAGGTTATGTATGATTTTAAAGGTTAAAACCCCATGGAAATAAGGAGGCATAGAGTTAAATAACATCATCTTCATCATCTGGACTGTCATTTATGAAAGGCAGATGGGTAAATGGCCATTAGAGTGAATAAAATGAAAGGGATAAAGTCAACAGAAATAAACAACACCGAATAGAGCTCTGGTTTATTAAGTATACAAAGTTAGCGAATTCCCTGTGGTCCAGTGGTTAGGACTGCCAAGGGTGCGGGTTTGATACCTGGTCAGGGAATTAAGATTCCACAAGTCATAGTCAAAAAAAAAAAAAAAAAACGAAGTATATGAACTTAAAACTTCTATAATTGGAATGTTCTTTTTTTGCCACATCTATAAAGTAGTCACCTAAAGTGTTCATTGGAAGGTCTGAAGCTGAAGCTGAAACTCCAATACTTTGGCCACCTGATGTGAAGAGCTGACTCATTTGAAAAGACCCTGACGCTGGGTAAGATTGAGGGCAGGAGGAGAAGGGGATAACAGAGGATGAGATGGTTGGATGGCATCACCAACTCAATGGACATGAGTTTGGGTGGGCTCCAGGAGTTGGCGTTGGACAGGGAGGCCTGGTGTGCTTCAGCCCATGGGGTCGCAAAGAGTCGGACATGACTGAGCAACTGAACCGAACTGAATTAATGAAGTAAAGAATTGCACTTTTGCTGAAAACAGAGTTGACTTTAATAACAACCAGAGAAGCCTACATAGTACACCTTCAAACTGGTACCCCAGGTGGTTTGTGCTACAAACTGCCAAAGGAATGCAAAATCCTCTGTGTCAATCTGTGAGACTTCATTCATCACCATGTCATCTATCCAGACCTCATTCTGTCTGCTACTTTTTCACTTTCCATTTCTCTCCGAGGGTGTCGGATAGACACATGTAATTTTCAGTGACAACTTTCTCCCTGTGGGGATTATAAGGAAAGGGTGGTCTCAGTTTAGCTATCACTTTCTCTAAAAAATCTTTTCTAAATTCATTGGCTTATATGCTTCTATGGGCACTACAGAAACTAAAAATGATGATTAGTGCTTTGAAGGTAGGCCAGTGTTTCATTTCATATTGTTATATATCCAAAACCCAGACAGTGTCTGGTATGCAGGAAGTGTGTTTGTCACTCAGTCATGTCCGACTCTCTTGTGACCCCATTGACTGTAGCCTGACAGGCTCTGGTGTCCATGGGATTTCCCAAGCAAGAATACTGGAGTGGGTTGCCACTTGCTCCTGCAGGAGATCTTCCCGACCCAGGGACTGAACCTGCGTCTCCTGCATTGGCAGGCGGATTCTTTACCACTGCGCCACCTGGGAAGCTCAATCTCATGTATAGGAGGGGCTAAATACCTCCTTACATCGACTCTTGAGATTTTTGAGAGTCCCAAATTCAGATGTACCTCTTCCTCTGTTAAGGAGGGGAGAAAAATACAGCCTCTCACAAGTTTTTGTCCCTGGGCTCTATCTAAAAAAGCCACAGAGAAGTAGGGACAACTGGTAGTTTCAAGATTACAAGGTACATTTTATTCTTATGACTTTTTATTCCATTTCTCTCGCGCGCTCTCATTTTTTTTTTGTGGCTGTGCCTCTCAACGTACAGGATCTTAGTTTCTAACCACAGATTGCACCTGGGCCCTGGCAGTGAAAGCACCAAGTCCTAACCACTGGACTGCCAAGAATTCCCTCTTATGACTTAATAAGCTTTTGAGAAATTCTACTTGGCTTTTTAGAGGCAATATCATTACCTAAAGTCACAAGCATTAAGAATAGCTAAACAAAACCAGTGACTTTCAAAAAATATTAAAACTACCATCAATCATTTACACAAAGACTACTGCCAATTCTCAGACCCCGGGTATTTAAGCTTTGTTTTAGTACAAAAAATCAAGAAAACGTGTTCCATTTTTCAAACTGGTTCTTGTTGATAAAATGCTGTAATGAGCAAAATACTTAATGAACAAATATGTAAATGTGATCTAAAATACCTAAAGTCTCTAAGATGACTTCTACTTAATAATAAATAATATTAAAATATAAGTTAATAGGTCACTGACATTTATAAATACTGTATTAGATTAGATCCAGCAAAGTTGAACTAATTAATGCTAAATATATCTTTCTAAAAGGGAGTGTTTGTCATGCTACAATACTAGTTCCCTCATTATGTCTAATTTCACTTACCCCAGTTGTTTGGGTACTTTTTTCCTTGGCTTCTTCTCCTTTTCCCCTTCCTCTTTCCGCTTCCTCTTCTTCATCTCCATATCATCTTCTTTTATTTTGGGAATCTATAAAATGATAAAATACATCACTTACATAAGTATTACTGCTTTACACTTTGATGATACCAATCCAGCATCCAGGGGAAATGATTTTACTCAAATTTCAGGGTGCGTTATAATTGATTGTTAAAAATGCCAATTCTTTGGGTCCATGAAAACTTCCAAACCTTGGTTTTGGTTCAATTATCTGGGGGAGAGCCTTTTAATCTGCATTTTTAACAAACATTTTGATAATTCTGGTGCAAATATGTCTTTGGCTCACATTTCAGGAAACATCTAAAGACATTTTATTCATTTCTCAAATATAATTTATATATTCTATAAAATTTGCTTTACATCTTAGAAGTAACTGCTATTACCAGTCATTTCCATATCAAGTCTTAAGCTATCCTAGAACCACAACCTTATCCAGAAACAGTGGATTATTAGACTAGATATGGAGAGAGAGGTTTTAACAGAAAATATAATTCTATTATGATATAAAAATATATTCCCCATATTTATATAATTTTACTTTAAAGCATGTAATTAACTATAAGTTCATTAAACAATGATTTTTTAATGCATTTTTTTAAAAAGCATTTTACTTTTCCTTATATTCACAGCTGTAAAGCACAAGTAAAATTCAAAAGCCACATCTTTTTAATTGAATGCTCTCATTGCTGTTGCAGTGTTGGATAAACTCACTTTGGGTGGTTTGTGCTTTTGGTTGTCTGTGGTATCATCTTCTTCAGTATCTGAAGCTTGGCGAAACTGGAGAGTGCCAGTATTGATATAAAAGCCTCCATATTTTGTTGTTAGAGAAGCAGGAACTAATTCGTCATACTAGATTAAAAAAAATTTTTCAGATATATCTTACTATCTTTAATTCTATAAATGCGTCAAAGAAATTCAATCCCGTCAGCATCTTCCTTACATCTTAACTACAAAACTAACTGCAATGAAGATGTCTGTGAATAAATTTGAAAAAGTTAGTATCTGGAACGGAAATGAGCTCTGATCATTCAGTATTTATTGAAAAAAGAAACTTCTCAAACACTGAAGCTAATTCTAAATATATCACCTGCTGAGAAAAATTTAACAATCACTGCTATTCTTGATGACAAATGATTCTGCTGAGAAATCGAAACAAGTTGAAACAAAAGACTAAATGGCCAGATGACAAATGAACTTCATTTCTTACCAATACTGGTATTAATATATAATTTTATTCATAAATAGATTGTAAAAATTAAAGGTTATTTCTTCTGCCTTAGTTTTAAGCTTTTAAGTAAGGAATATTTTTTAAATATAAAAAACAAAAATAAGTTTTAAAGGGAAGTAGAAAAAGAAACTGCCCTGTTCAGTAAACATACAGTGAGAATCCAGGTACTGCTCTGAAAAAAAGATTCAAATTGTATAAATCAGTATGAAGATCTGGTGTAGAATATCACGTTAAGCTGATGTCCTCTAAGCTTCAATTTTTTAAAATTTTATGTATGTATGTATTTATGGCTGTGCTGGGTCTTTCGTTGCTACACGGGCTTTCTCTAGTTGTGTAAGTCTGGATTTTAATGTTTATCTTATCTCACCTGAAGAAGAAAAAACAAGCACTAAATGGAAGGTCAATCTTAACTAAATGAAGGTGTTCATGGCAAAAGAGAAAAAAAGGAACTACTTATCTAACAGAAGCCAGATACCTGCTACCTGGGGTCCCCAGAACTCTATTTAAGGGTTCTCTTCATATTATATCATTAGTCTTTAAGAAAGTTGTATTTGTAAGGAAAATTCTTTTGCCATGGGCAAAAAATATACAGAACATATTTGTTAAACATATTAAGGCTAAGTACAGAACTTGTGATTTTAAACTGTATCCTCTTAAGTTACATGGAGAATGGAGAAAGACTGTACATTTAATGATTTTGAATCAAAACTGAATGATGTTAGAAAAAGATAAAAGGAACGAACTCCTTTCCTGTTGCTCCACTTGAGGGGTTACTACAAAGCCTACAGCTAAGACCTTCAGAAAGGGCCCAGTACTATCTGTAAGTAAAGGAGTGATGTGCGGAGTAAAGAATTAAAAGTGAAAAGACAGGACTTCCATGGTGGTCCAATGATTAGGAATCTCCACATTTATCTGGAGAAAACCACGATCCTAAAGAATACAGGCACCCCAGTGTTCACTGTAGCGCTGTTTATAACGGCCAAGGCATGGAAACAACCTACATGTCCAACAGAGGAATGAATACAGAAGATGTGGTACAAAAGAGAAGGCACTGCAATGAGAAGCCCACCCACTACAACTAGATAAAGCCCACGCATGGCAATGAAGACCCAGCGCAGCCAAAAATAAATAAATAAAAAAAATTTTTTACGTGAAAAGACTCTGCAGCAATTATTTTGAAAATGTATAACTGTGATAAGATAAATACACCTGTACTTTCTGCTTATATAACTTGTATAATGCTTTATAATTTTTAGCTTCCTCATATTAATAATTTCATTTGGTTCCCCTGATCCCCTTTTGAGGCAAGAAAGGCAAATATTACTCCCATTTTATAAGTGAAAACCAAATTCAGAGAGGTTAAAAACTTTGCCACAGTAATTGTACTGGTTTATGGCAGTGTCACCGACTGTTTTCCCAACCTTTCCACTACAGTAAGCAGCATCTCATGTTAGAAACACATTCATCACCAGGCTACCAGACAATGTGGAGGTGTTAATATCTATCTTCTTCTGCAGTATTCTGCTGAGCTTTCCCTATCAAAACACTCTTCAGGAGAACAAACTCGTTATGCATATTTGATTTAGCCTTTTCAAAAAACTATAACCAGGTGGACTACAGTTGTATTTGATAAACCTGGCAACCATACTAAAGTGACACAACCAACATGACAGAGCAAAATTAATACACAGCTTCCACTGCACTGTGAATTATAAATGTGCCAAGCATTTTTCTTTTTCTTGCAAGGTACAGGATATATTCGTGGTTGTTTTTGTTAAGGTAACACTCATTTATAACTCATTTATTTATTTATTTATGTAAGTTTCATGAGTATATGACATTTCTACTTCTGTAATAATTTTAGCCTTTTAAGTACAATGTATTAAGAGGCAATGGATCACTGAACTTGCAAACCAGATTTATCAGGTCCTTTGTCAACAGAGATGTCTAGCTATTGTGACCCAGAATAAATCACTTAACATCAATACTTCGTGGCTGTAAAAAGGTTCAATATTACTTACTTCACTATATTCTAGTGAAATTTAAAAGAGATAACCTAAATAAAAGCATTAATGTCTATTATTATTTCTCAATAATAAAACGATTTCCTTTGTTTTTTAAAAATCTGGCAGCATGCATGTTAGACTAAAAATTATCTTCTAAAGCATTTATTTTCAGATATTACAGTAGTAAGTATTAATGGTACATAATTCTTAAAATGAGTCAGAACCAGATTATTTTCAATGCCTATTGAATAATATACAAATAGAGAAAGCCTACTAGTGGGAATTTCCTAGCAGTCCAGTTGTTAGGACTCTGCCCTTTCACTTCCAAGGGCCCAGGTTCAATTCCTGGTCAGGGAACTAAGATCCCATGAGGGTGACACAGTTAAAAAAAAAAAAAAAAAAAAAAACAGGCTATAGGCAATATACTCATTGGAAAAAAAACAAGAAAATCATTTGGTTGGCTCATAAGTGTTTTATGTTTGAATCACTGAATTATTTCATGTAAAAATGAAATAATTTGTTAAAGAAAATGATACAAAATTATTTTGCAAGTCAAACCACCTGTGTTTTAGTTCAATTTCCTCCTATAAAACAGGGACCGAAATTGTCCTATAAATGTCAGTAACTGTATAAGTTGTGTATACATATATATAACAAATATATATTTATATATATATATATATATATATATATAACAACTTATACCTACAAAATTTATCCTCACTTACTAAAGCAGTGGCTTTCACATTTTCTTCACCAGCCCAAGTGGAAAATACACTACCCATCAAAACCCAGTGCATGCGTATAAACATACACACATAATAAAAATCGCATAATATATCAGTAGCTTACTATAACAGCTCCTACTCTATTTCATTCTCTTTGAAAATGCTGGCCAGTCTTTAAATTGATACACAAAGAAATTACATTTCACAAAAATCAGTTTGAAAAACACTTTTATTCAAATATTTGAAATGCTACAAAGGAAAATACTAAAAATGCTCTTTATGAAAGGCTACATACCATATGATTCTAACTGTATGACGCTGGAGAAGAGGCAAAACTATGAAGACAATAAAAAGATTAGTGGTTGCAGGTGTTAGGGAGGGATGAATAGGTAGAGCATATTATTTTTAGGGCAGTGAAACTATCTTATATGACAGTATAATGGTGGATACATGTCATTATACATTTGTCAAAATCCACAGAACGTACAACACCTAGAGTGAATCTGAAGGTAAACTATGGACTCAGGGTGATGATGTGTTGATGCAGATTCTCCACCTGTGACTAGTATACTCTGGTGGGGGAACACTGATAGTGGGGGAAGCAGTGCATGTTGTGAGGGCAGGGAGTATATGGGCAATTTCTGCACCTTACATTCAATTTTGCTGTGAACCTCAAACTGCTCTAAAAAAGTTAAGTTTATTAATTAAACTCAAACAAGCGCTCTGTATCAACCCGGGGTGTGGGGGATGGGGAAGGAGATGGGAGGGAAGTTCAAAATGGAGGGGATATATGTATTCCTACTGCTGATTCATGTTGAGGTTCAACAGAAAACAACAAAATTCTGTAAAGCAATTATCCTTCAATAAAAAAATTAATTAAAAAAATTTTAAAAATGCTATTTATGTAAGCCTGAGTACATGCAATGTTCATTTATATATGGCCATGGCTGAGTTTCCTTTTGGGTTATTTAGAATTCAAAATCTACTTTACATAGAGTGTTAACATCAGTACCATTGCTTTATACTTGCTTTATGCTTTTCGATAGGCTTTCCTGGTGGCACACTGGTAAAGAATCCACCTGCAGGAGCCGTAGGAGAGATGAGTTCGATCCCTGGGTTGGGAAAATCCCCTGGAGAAGGAAATGGCAAACCCCTCCAGTATTCTTGCCTATGAAATCCTATGGAGAGGGGAACGTGATGGGCTACACAGTCCACGGGATCGCAACAAGCTGGACACAAACAAAGCGGCTGAGCACCCACGCAGGTTTTTCAGCATGTCATTATCTTCAGTCTCAGTACATAAGTCAGTCATATCAGAGAAAACTGGGTGATGCTAAACTGAAAGACTTGCTCCTGGTCACGGTGAATTAGAAAACAGTGGAGTCTAGAATCTAGGACTGTTGACTTGAATGTTAAATCAAGGTTAAAACTCTTTGAGACCATTCCATGTACGAACCTACAAAAAGGCTGACAACCTTTTTGGTACTAGAAAGTCCTCTCAACTCCAAAGGACACTGTCAACATTTTAATTCTACAGAGTAGGCTTGTAAACCAGTTTATGCCAGGAAACCAAAGTAACACACGAGTATGACAGGGTATGTATGCCTCATGCTAGAAGTCCTTCCTATCACTTTCCTACCACTATATGCCTTGTCATCCTCTATACAACCAAGCACCGTAGTAACAGGAAAAAGAGGTACTAATTTGTGGGTAGGCTAACAGCCACCTTAGTATCACTTTCTGTATATTCTAAGTAGTTACTACACAGTGCAGGGGATATCATAATGCAGAAATTAGATTATTCCAGCACACAGAGAAGAATGTAAGAACATACAACTTACTAACCCCTAAACATGACATGCCTTTATTTATTTGCTATGTGACCAATGGACTGTTGTAGTCCTGAAATGCACTCCTGAATTCCTCTTCCTTTTATAAGAGAAAGAAGATCCCAGGGGGAAAGCTGTAGGGCTTCATCAAAACAGACTGTGATGAAGGACAGCATTCAACTATCACCACTGGAGTAAGGACTGGCAGCAATAAAACCATGAAGCACAATTTCAAGGTATATGCCAGATTAACTACTACCCAGCAGCCCCAGTCTTCAAAATCTCATGGTTCTTATCTGGAAGGCGTTTCAAAACACACCTGCCCTTGGGAACATCGATAAAAACTCAAGATGGAAAATACTCTCTGATCGATAAATCCCACTACTAGAAACTTAACCTATACATTTAATCCTACTCCATAATTATCTTACATGCATACTCAAGTACACAAAGAGAAATGTACACTACTGATGGCTCAATTACTTGCAAGCACAAAGAACTGGAAACTTATTTTTTCCTTTGGCCACACCATGCAGCTTTTGGGATTTTAGTTTCCCAACCAGGGATCAAACCCAGGCTCCGACCGAGAGAGCACCGCGTGCTCACCAGTGGACTGCAGGGAATTCCCAAAACTGTAAATGACTGAGACGCACATCAAAAGGGAATTAGTAACAACACTTACTGAAACATTTACTTTATCTTTGAATTCCACTACCCAGAGAAACAAAGAAGTGCTGTTATATTAAAGACAAATTACTCACAGCCTCTGAATTATCAATAAATGGATCTGTCTCATCATAGCCAAAGCCTATATCGATTAAATCTTGTAGCCGATCCTTCCGGTGTTTACGGGGCTTCCCACCCTGTGAAGAACAAATACGTTAGACTGAATCAGTATTCATGCTGTTTCCATAAAATTAAAACACACCTGTCAGAAGAATCTGCAAATGATTTCTGTAGATAATGCCTCTCAGGAGGTTGAATTTAAATCCCCTCACATCTTAAACGAAAGCTGTACTTAGGCACTCACTTCCAAAGTAAGTTTACAGTGAAAAACCTGGCTAACGTTACTCAGCCACATGATCAAGGTTGACACCAGTAGTGATAAGTCATATTGATATAGCATCACTCTTGACACGATGTGACACAAATAGCACTTAAATTTTGTCGTCTTCCTCTCAAAAGGCTCTCACTTCAGTTATAGGTTAACCATGAGATAAACATTGTGACAAACGGAACCACAAGAAAAACACCAAACTAAACTGAGGGACATTCTTACAAGTAACGGACCAGTATTCCGCAAAGTGGTCAAGATTATCAAAAACAAGAAAAATCTGAAAAGCTGTCATAGTCTAGATAAGCTTAAAGAGACAGAAAAACAAAATGTGATCTGCTCTCCTGCCTGGCATGCAGGCACTAAAAAAGGACATTGCAGGAAATAAGCAAATCTTGAATAAAATGCAGTATGAATTAATAGTAATGTACCAATGTTGGTTTGTTAGTTGTAACAAGTCTGCTACACAAGCATAAGATGTTACAGGGGAGAGTGGGTGAGAACTATATGGAAATTCTTTGTGTTTTCTTTTCAACTTTTCTGTAAATCCAAACTATCCTTAAAAGAATTTTTTAATGTCCTAGAATTATTTATACACATAGACATACAAGAAAATAAAAAATGAATGCATGCAGAAACTGTTGAAATCTGAATAAGGTCTGTAGTCTAGTTAATTGTATTGTGCCAATGCTAATTTCCTAGTTTTGGTAACTACAGTTAAGTCACTACTGAGAAAAACCAGGTGACTGGTACAAGGGACCTCTCTATATTGCAACTTTTTGTGAGTCTACAGTTCTCCTGAAATTAAAAGAAAAATTTTTTTAAGTAAAACCACACCAAAATCAAAAAGAACCAGTTAGTACCAAACCCATTATTCATATCATACTTTATTGAGTCTTTTAACTGACTGATTACAGTATAAAGAACTCAGTCTATCTCAGGTATAAAATGCTACATGTATTCTAAAGGTTATATACAAGCTTGCCATAAGCAGTTTAACTGAGCAAGAAGGCTAGTATTATTATGGCACTACTAAAATGAGTATTTAGTTTCATTGCCAAGACTCATTTTAGATATGCAAATTGACTCATGCAAATTCAACTCTACTTTCTAAGCATCTTTCTAACAGCTTCATGACCTCATGATTTTTGTGGAGCAGGAGTGGGGAAAAGGATGCTCAGAAAACAGAGAGAAAACCATTGGTGCTAAGGATCCTGCCTGCCCACATGCCACCACTGAGTGAGAATGAGCCCTGTAGAAGGTATAATATGTGAGACCTAACTCTCCTTTGGTTTGTATTTCCACAGTGCACACGTCTCTCAATGCACAGTGCATTTCACCATTGGTTCCAACGGTGAAAGATGGCTGAGTTTTGTGCAACATGGCTCTTAAATGAAAGCAACTTACTTCATCTATTTCCATGTAAAGAAATGGTGAGCTCTTCCAGTGCTCACATGAAAAAAAAAAAATTATGATGGACTTACTGAGAAATGTCTCCAACATAAAACCATTTCCTTTTAAGGTAATTTTGTAAGGTAATTCTGACTAAATGCTATGTTTGTATTGCATATTAATGTTAAAAAAAACCTAACCCCCATAACTATGACTCCATCATACGGTTTTCAGTGAGCAAAACTGTTACAATAACATCACCAGCGGAAGTGTCATTTTGGTGTGAGATAAAGTAGTTGCTCCCATGTTTTCAGATTTTACCGGTTTTAAAAACAATTTGGAGAACAACACAGAGTGGCAACCCTTTTATTTTGCTGGATGAGACCACTGAGTTCAGTTCAGTTGAGTCACTCACTTGTGTTCGACTCTTTGCGACCACATGGAATGCAGCATGCCAGGCTTTTCTGTCTATCAAGAACTTCTGGAGCTTGCTCAAACTCATGTCCATCAAGGCGGTGATGCCATCCAACCATCTCATCCTCTGTCGTCCCCTTTTCCTCCCAACTTCAATCTTTCCCAGCATCAGGGTCTCTTCAAATGAGTCAGTTCTTCACATCAGGTGCCCAAAGTATTGGAATTTCGGCTTCAACATCAGTCCTTCCAACGAATATTCAGGACTGATCTCTTTTAGGATTGACTGGTTGGATCTCCTTGCAGTCCAATGGACTCTCAAGAGTCTTCTCTAACACCACAGTTCAAAAGCATCAATTCTTTGGTGCTCAGCTTTCTTTATAGTCCAGCTCTCACTTCGACACATGACTAATGGAAAAACCATAGCCTTGACTAGACGGACCTTTGTTGGCAAAGTAATGTCTCTGCTTTTCAATATGCTGTCTAGGTTGATCACAGGAACCTGGAATGTTAGGTTCATGAATCAAGGCAAATTGGAAGTGGTCAAACAGGAGATGACAAGAGTAAACATCAACATGATAGGAATCAGTACACTAAAATGGACTGGAATGGGTGAATTTAACTCAGATGACCACTGTATCTATTACTGTGAACAATCCCTTAGAAGAAATGGAGTAGTCATCAAAGTCAACAAGAGAGTTCAAAATGCAGTACTTGGATGCAATCTCAAAAACGACAGAATGATCTCTGTTCCTTTCCAAGGCAAACCATTCAGTATCACAGTAATCCAAGTCTATGCACCTACCAGTAATGCTAAAGAAGCTGTATGAAGACCTACAAGACCCTCTACAATGAACACCCAAAAAAGATGTCCTTTTCATTATAGGGGACTGGAATGCAAAAGTAGGAAGTCAAGAGATACCTGGAATAACAGGCAAGTTTGACCTTGGAGTACAAAATGAATTAGGGCAAAGGCTAACAGAGTTTTGCCAAGAGAACGTACTGGTCATAGCAAACACCCTCTTGCAACAACATAAGAGAAGACTCTATACATGGACATCAGCTGATGGTCAATACCAAAATCAGACTGATTATATTCTTTGCAGGCTTCAGCAATAAGTGAACCATGAACTTCCAGATGTTCAAGCTGGTTTTAGAAAAGGCAGAGGAACCAGAAATCAAATTGCCACCATCCGCTGGATCATTGAAAAAGCAAGAGAGTTCCAGAAAAACATCTATTTCTGTTTTATTGACTATACTATACCAAAGCCTTTGACTGTGTGGATCACAACAAACTGTGGAAAATTCTGAAAGAGGTGGGAATACCAGACCACCTGACCTGCCTCTTGAGAAACCTGCATGCAGGTCAGGAAGCAACAGTTAGAACTGGACATGGAACAGACTGGTTCCAAATAGGAAAAGGAGTACGTCAAGGCTGTATATTGTCACCCTGCTTATTTAACTTATATGCAGAGTACATCATGAGAAATGCTGGACTGGAGCAAGCCCAAGCTGGAATCAAGATTGCCGGGAGAAATATCAATAACCTCAGATATGCAGATGACACCACCCTTACAGCAGAAAGCGAAGAAGAACTAAAGAGCCTCTTGATAAAAGTGAAAGAAGAGAGGGAAAAGTTGGCTTAAATTTCAATATTCAGAAAACTAAGATCATGGCATTCGGTTCCATCACTTCATGGCAAATAGATGGGGAAACAATGGCTGTGTTCATTGGAAGGACTGATGTTGAAGCTGAAGCTCCAATACTTTGGCCACCTGATGCGAAGAGCTGACTCACTGGAAAAGACCCTGATGCTGGGAAAGATTGAGGGCAGGAGGAGAAGGGGATGACAGAGGATGAGATGGTTGGATGGCATCACCAACTCGATGGACATGGGTTTGGGTAGACCCCAGGAGTTGGTGTTGGACAGGGAGGCCTAGCGTGCTGCAGTCCGTGGGGTCGCAAAGAGTCGGACATGAATGAGCAACTGAACTGAACTGAAAATTGGAGAAGTTCTATACAGTCAGCAAAAACAAGACTGGGAGTTGACTGTGGCTCAGGTCATGAACTCCTTATTGCCAAATTCAAAACAGCACTGAAGACATCATCAAAAAATAAGAACAATTCTTCTCAAGAAACACCAACAGCAACAAACATAAGCAAATACACACAACATATGGGTATGCTTAAATGGAACACAGACAATAAAATGTCCTTATTTTTCTCACTTGCCAGATCTGCATACTGCAGCTGTAACGCTACATTATAGAATTACAGTGAGAATAAGAAGGGAAGGGTAGAAGATATTTCCATGTTAGAAGTTATTCTACCGAGAAAAAGTAACACAAAATCAGTTAAATACATGACAGACTGTTTTCACCCAAAAAAGAGAGAGTTCTAGTAATATAAAACTCTACAGACAAAAACTAACGAGAAACACCAGCCCTGTCAGATATTAAATACATTTAAAGTTATAGGAGTTAAAATAGATATGACAGGAAAAGAATGAATTTTATATGAAAAAGGCAACTTTGCAACTCAATGGAGAGCAATTAATAACTAAATGGAATTAAGGTAAGATATAAATTTCATCTAACAAATTATAAACTTTTAAAATTCTGGCAAGATGAGGAAGAAACAAGACTTCTCAAACACTGCTGATAAGAGTGTAACAGGAGGGAAAGGGACAGGGCACAAATTTTTAAAGAATGACATAGCCCAAAGACACAACATAAACCAATCAGAATCAAATAGGACCAAGATGGCAGACAAGACTAGACCTTGATCCTCAATCAGCAAGAGAAATGACACACCCAGAGGTGCCATGACAGTTCCAAGCCACTGTTAAAAGACCAAGGAGTAGCCGGTGGTCGAAATACTGGAAATCTCCACCCCTTCCCAAGAACAGTTGGAATAACCCTCCCACTCATTAGCATATGAAATTACCCAGCTTATAAAAACTAACCACACCACATTTCGAGGTGGACTCGCCCTCTGTGATGGCCTACATCTTGTCTGTGGAGAGTGTTTCTCTCGGAATCTGAATAAATCTACTTCTTACCTATCACTTTGTCTCTCACTCAATTCTTTCTGTGATGAGACATCAAGAACCCGAGCTTCATTAGGTCTTGAAACCAGGTACCATGGGTTTTGGCTGGGTTTGAGTCCCAAGCAAGGTTTTTGCTGGATCTGAGTCCCAGCAACGTGGGTTCAAGTCCCAAGCAGGGTTCTGGTTGAGTCTGAGTCCCAGCCACATGGATTTGAGTTCCAAACTGGGTTTTGGCTGGGTTCGAGTCCCAGCACATAGGTTCAAGTCCCAATCTATGGTAAATGGTTTCAAGAGTATACCAGTAAAACTCTTGGAAAGCAATCTAAAACAATCTGCCAAGATTCTGCCATATTCTTAGCTCTGGCTGCAGCAGACTGAGGTTATGCAGCGATACCCACCACAGAGCTGCCAAGCAGACAACCCACAAACTGCAGAACAATTATACCAAAGATATTCTTACACTGTTAAGAAAGTTCTAGGACCCACAACAGATTTCCAAACCTGGGGATCTGGAAAAGCAACTGAGAACCCCTAGGGAATCTGACTTTGGAGGCCAGTGGGATTTGATTACACAACTTGCACAGGACTGGGGAAACAGACTCTTGGAGGGCACAAACAAAACCTTGTGTGCACCAGTAGCCAGGAAAAGGAGCAGTGTCTTCAAAAGAGACTGAGTCAGACTTGCCTATGAGTGTCTAGGAGTCTCCAGTGGAGGCATGGGTCCACAGTTTGGCCTCAGGCCAAACAACAGGTAGGGAACACAGTCCCACCCATCAACAGAAAATTGAATTAAAGATTTACTGAGCAAGGCCCCACCCATCAGAACAAGACCCAGTTTTCCCCTCAATCAGTCTCCCCATCAGGAAGCTTCCATAAGCCTCTTATTCTTATTCATTAGAAGGCAGATAGAACGAAAATCACAATCATAGAAAACTAACCAAATTGATCACATGGACCACAGTTTTGTCTAACTCAATGAAACTATGACCCATGCCATGTAGGGCCACCCAAGATGGACAAGTTATGGTAGAGAGTTCTGACAAAACATGATCCACTGGAGAAGAGAATGGCAAACCACTTTCAGTATTCTTGCCTTGAGAACCCCATAATGGTATGAAAAGGCAAAAAGATATGACACTGAAAGATGAACTCCCAGGTCGGTGGATGCCCAATATGCTACTGGAGAAGAGTGGAGAAATAACACCAGAACGAATGAAGAGATGGAGCCAAAGCAAAAACAATGCCCAGTTGTGGATGTGACTGGTGATGGAAGTAAAGTCTGATGCTATAAAGAACAATATTACATAAGAACCTGGAATATTAGGTCCATGTATCAAGATAAATTGGAAGTGGTCAAACAGGAGATGGCAAGAGTGAACATCGACATTTAGGAATCAGTAAACTAAAATGGACTGGAATGGGTGAATTTAATTCAGATGACCATTATATCTACTACTGTGGGCAAGAATCCCTTAGAAGAAATGGAGTAGCCCTCAGAGTCAACAAAACAGTCTGAAATGCAGTACTTGGGTGCAATCTCAAAGATGACAGAATGATCTCTGTTCGTTTCCTAGGCAAACCATTCAATATCACAGCAATCCAAGTCTATGCCCCAACCACTAATGCTGAAGAAGCTGAAGTTGAACAGTTCTATGATGACCTACAAGACCTTCTAGAACTAACACCAAAAAAAAAAATGTCCTTTTCATCATAGGGGACTGGAATGCAAAAGTAGGAAGTCAAGAAATACCTGAAGTAACAGGGAAGTTTGGCCTTGGAGTACAAAACAAAGCAGGGCAAAGGCTAACAGAGTTTTGCCAAGAAAAAGCACTGGTCATAGCAAACACCCTCTTCCAACAACACAAAAGACGACTGTACACATGGACATCACCAGATGGTCAATACCAAATCAGACTGATTATATATATGCAGCCGAAGATGGAGAAGCTCTATACAGTCAGAGTGGGAGCTGACTGTGGCTCAGATCATGAACTTCTTATTGCAAAATTCACACTGAAACTGAAGAAAGTAGGGAAAACCACTACACCATTCAGGTACGACATAAATCAAATCCCTTACGATTATACAGTGGAAGTGACAAATAGATTCAAGGGATTAGATCTGATAAAGAGTGCCTGAAGAACTATGGACAGTGGTTCACAACATTGTAGAGGAGGCAGTGATTAAGACCATCCCCAAGAAAAACGCAAAAAGGGAAAATGGTTGTTTAAGAAGGCCTTACAAACAACTGAGAAAAAAATAGAAGCTAAAGGCAAATTATAAAAGACAAGATATACCATGACAATGCAGAATTCCAAAGAACAGCAAGGAAAGATATGAAAGTGTTCCTAGTGATCAATGCAAAGAAATAGAGGAAAACAATAGAATGAGAAAGACTGGAGATCTCTCCAAGAAAATTAGAGATATCAAGGGAACATTTCATGCCAAGATGGGCACAATAAAGGACAGAAACGGTATGGAACTAACAGAAACAGAAGATATTAAGAAGAGGTGGCAAGAATACATAGAACTATACAAAAAAGATCTTCATGACCCAGATAACCACGATGGTGTGATCACTCACCTACAGCCAGACATCTTGGAGTACAAAGTCAAGTGCACCTTAGGAAGCATCACTATGAACAAAGCTAGTGGAGGTGATGGAATTCCAGCTGAGCTATTTCAAGTCCTAAAAGATGATCCTGTGAAAGTGCTGTACTCCATATCCAAGCAAATTTGGAAAACTCAGCAGTGGTCGCAGGATTGGAAAAGGTCAGTTTTCATTCCAAAGAAAGGCAATGCCAAAGAATGTTCAAACTACTACACAACTGCACTCATCTCAAACACTAGCAAAGTAATGCTCAAAATGCTCCCAGCCAGGCTTCAACAGTATGTGAATCGAGAACTTCCAGATGATCAAGCTGGTTTTAGAAAAGGCAGAGAAACCAGAGATCAAATTGCCACCATCCACTGTATCCTCAAAAAAGCAAGAGAGTTCCAGAAAAACATCTACTTATGCTTTACTGACTATGCCAAAGCCTTTGACTATGTGGATAACGACAAACTGCAAAACTCTTCAAGAGATAGAATACCAGACCACCTTACCTGCCTCCTGAGAAATCTGTATGCAGGTCAAGAAGCACTAGTTAGAACTGGACATGGAACAACAGACTGGTTCCAAATTGGGAAAGCAGTGTACCAAGGCTGTATATTGTCACCCTGCTTATTTAACTTATATGCAGAGCACATCATGCAAAATGGCAGGATGGATGAAACACAAGTGGGAATCAAGATTGCTGGGAGAAATATCAGTAACCTGAGATATGCAGATGACACCACCCTTAAAGCAAAGAGGAACTGAAGAGCCTCTTGATGAAAGTGAAAAGAGGAGAGTGAAAAGGCTGGCTTAAAACTCAACATTCAAAAAACGAAGATTATGGCACCAGCCCCATCACTTCATGGCAAATAGATCAGGAAATAATGGGAACAGTGACAGACTTTATTTTTTGGGGCTCCAAAATCACTGCAGATAGTGACTGCAGCCATGAAATTAAAAGACGTTTGCTCTTTGGAAGAAAAGCTATGACAAGCCTAGACAGCATATTAAAAAGCAGAGACATTACTTTGCTGACAAAGGTCCATCTAGTCAAAGCTATAGTTTTTTCAGTAGTCATGTACAGATGTGACAGTTGGACCATAAACAAAGCTGAGTGCCGAAGAATTGATGCTTTTAAACTGTGGTGTTGGAGAAGACTCTCAAGAGTCCCTTGGACAGCAAGATCCAACCAGTCAATCCTAAAGGAAATCAGTTCTGAATATTCATTGAAAGGAATGATGCTGAAGCTGAAGCTCCAATACTTTGGCCACCTGGTGTGAAGAACTGACTCATTGGAAAAGACCCTGATGCTGGGAAAGATTGAAGTTGGGAGGAAAAGGGGACGACAGAGGATGAGATGGTTGGATGGCATCACCGACTCAATGGACATGGGTTTGAGCAGGCTCCTGGAGTTGGTGATGGACAGGAAGGCCTGGCATGCTGCAGCCCATGGGATCACAAAGAGTCAGACATGAATGAGCTACTTAACTGAAGTTTTAAAACTTCAAATTTGACTTGATAATTCAACTTACTCTGAACCACTAGTTAGATCCAAAAGTATCAGATAAAAATGCATGCTATGGAAAGAAACGTGCAATCTACAGATTCAACAGAGTTCCTATCATATAACCAACAGCATTTTCCATAAAATTAGAGCAAAAGAGTTTACAATTTTTATGGAAACACAAAAGACCCTGAAAAGCCATAGCAATCTTGAGAAAAACAGAGCTGAATCAATTAGGCTCCCTGACCTCAGAATATACTACAAAGCTACAGTCATCAAAACAGTATGGTACTGCCACAAAACTCCAGAGATAAATACACGTACATATGGTCACCTTAGCTACGACAAAAGAGGCAAGACTATATTAATACAATGGAAAAGACAGTATCTTTAATAAGTAGTACTAGAAAACTGAATAGCTACATGTTAAAGAATGAAATTAGAACATTTTCTAACACCATACAAAAAATAAACTCAAAAATGGAGTAAAGACCTAAATATAAGACTGGATAGTATAAAACCCTAAGAGAAAAACATAGGGAAAACACTCTCTGACATAAATCACAGCAAGGTCTTTTTTGATCTACTACCCAGAGTGATGAAGATAAAAACAAAAATAAATAAATGGAACCCGATTAAATTTAAAAGCTCTTGCACAGCAAAGGAAACCACAAGCAAGATGAAAAGGCAACCCTCAGAGAGAAAATATTTGCAAACAAAGCAACAAAGTATTAATCTCTAAAATATACAAATAGCTCATGCAGCTCAGTATCAAAAAAAACAAAGACCCCAAAGAATGGGTTTATCTAAATAAACAGTCCTCCAAAGAAAACATACAGATGGCTAAGAGGCACATGAAAAGATGCACAACATCACTAATTATCAGAGGAATGCAAGTCAAAACCACAATGAGGTATCACTTCACACTGGTCAGAATGGCCATCATCAAAATATCTACAAACAGTAAATGCTGGAAAGGGTGTGGAGAAAAGTGAACCCTCCTACTCTGTTAATGAGAATATAAACTGGTACAACCAATATGGAGAAGAGTATGAAGGTTCTTCAAAATAATCGAAAAATGGAGCTAGCATATGATCTAGGAATCCCCCTTCTAGGCATATATCCAGAGAAAACCATAATTTGAGAAGATACATGTACCCTGATATTCATTCTATCACTGTTTACAACAGCCAAGACATGAAACAGTTATACATATACACAACAGAATATTACCAAGCCATTAAAAAAAAGAATGAAATAATGCCATCTGCAGCAACATCGATGGATTTGGAGATCACCATACTGAGTGAAGTCAGACATAGAAAGACAAATACGATATGTTATCACTTATATGTAGAATCTAAAGAAATGGTATAAATGAACCTAATTACAAAACAGAAATAGAGTCACAGATATAGAAAACACACTATGGTTACCCAAAGGGGAAAGGGTGAGGGGGGAGGGATAAATTGGGAGATTGGGATTGACATACACACACTACTATGTATAAAATAAATAACTAATAAAAACCTACTGAATATCACAGAGAACTCTACTCAATACTCTGTAATGACCTATATGGGAACAGAATCTAAAAACAGGTGAATACATGTATAACTGACTCACTTTGCTTTACAGCAGAAACTAATACATTACAAACCAACTATACTTTAATTATTATTTAAGAAAAAATAATTTAAAAAAAACAAGAAAGCAGGGCTTCCCTGGTGGCGCAGTCATAAAGAACGCACCTGCCAATTCAGGAGACACAGGTTCGATCTCTGATCCGGGAAGATTCCACATGCCGTGAAGCAACTAAGCCTGGGCCCCACAACCACTAAGCCTGTGCTCTAGAGCCCGGGAGCCACAACCACTGATGCCCACCCACCCTAGAGTCTGCTCTGCAACAAGAGAAGTCACCACAATGAGAAGCCTGCACACTGCAACTAGAGAGTAGACCCTGCTCGCAACAACTAAGGAAAAGCCTATGAAACAACAAAGACCCAGCACAGCCGAAAATAAATAAAATTTCTCTTAAAAAGTGAGTACGTATTTTTTTTCAAAAGCAATATATTAGATGTCAGAAGGACGTTAGGTTTAAGTATGAAGTCTTTGTCCTGAAAGAACTTGAAAATAATCTCCTCAACAAATTAACTGAGCACCTATCAAGTGCCAGCCTTCATGGATTTAATAGTATTGTGAAGAATAGAAAGATTAAATAAATGGTAAATGGGAAAATATAAGTAGTACTGGGTTTTTTTCTTAACAGAAGACAAAACCAAGGCTTTCCTGAGATATTTATGCCCAGACAAGGATGAGAGGAAGTAATCACTTGTGGAAGCCCAGTTCACTTGGGAAGTAACCAGTTCACTTGGAACTGGGAAGGAACCTAGAAAGATTACTGCTTTAACAAAATCACTCTGGCCACAGTGGTGGGGAATGAACACAGTTGAGGAGATCAATTAGGAAAGAAAAACTGCAGAGATTTGCAAGAAAGTCACAAGTTACTGGGGGCATAAAATATATACTTAAGTACCAATCATGATGAAGACGATGGCCACCATTCACTGAGTGCTAACTTGCATCAGCACCTATACTAAGCACAACCGTGTATTATTTCACATTTAACAAATGGGAAAAACTAAAGCTTGGAGAAGATAAATAACTTGTCTAAGATCATAGAGAAAGTAACAGAGTCAATTTTCAAACTCATGACCATCTGACTCTGAAGTATCATTCTATTAAAAGTTCTGTAAGAAAAGGAGGGGACATATGTATACCTATGGCTCATTCATGTTGATGTATGGCAGAAACTAACACAGTATTGTAAAGCAATTATCCTCCAATTAAAAATAAGCTTTTTAAAAAAATTCTGTAAGAGAAGTTATAAACCTCTGGGTCATTTTTCCACTCAAGAGCCACATAAAACTCAACAGAAAACACCAGTGTTCCTAACCATCAATCATCTCCAAATTAGCTTTCCCACTAGATGTTTCCATTTTATTCTTCTATTTTTCTGCCTTCAAGTTTCATTATTAACTAAAATGACACAACTTGATGACAATGGGATGTTTATTATTAACAAGGATGTGGAACAATTCAAACTCTCGTGGCTGGTGCAAAATGATACACCCACTTTAGAAAAGTTTGACAGTTTCTTATCAAGTTAAACACACACTTATCATATGACCTAACAATTTCTCTCTTACTACTTCCTCAAGAGAAATGAAGACATACGTTCACACACACACTTATGTTCCAATGTTAGAGCAGCTTTCCTTTTAGCAGTCACAAACTGGAAACCACCCAGTGCCCAATGCCCATCACCCAGAGGTACATCCACATGCTTTGCAGCAATAAAAACAACTATTGATAACATGCAGCACTTGGATGCACTTCAGAAGCATTATACCATGTGAAAGTAACCATATACAAAAAACCGTAAGATGACATTTATAGGAAACACTAGAAAAGAAAAAACAAAACCCGAAAATCTACAGAAACACAAAGTAGATCAGAGGTTGCCAGGGGCCAGGGCTGGAGGGGAGAGGGTTATCTGTAGAGAGGTAGAAGCGAACTTTCTGGGGTGATGAAACTGTTCTATATCATCATTGTTGCAGTGGTTATAGGACAGCATATATTTATCAAAATTCACCAAACTGTATATTTAAATGAATGAACTGTATTTAAATTATACTCCAATAACAATTTTAAAAAACTCTTCATTAATACTTCAACTCTTTCTCCTCACAAACCTTTGTTCATATAATTATTCACATCTACAGTTTCCTCTCCATTCTAACTGCCATTGCTTATAATCCTGGCCATTGTTTTCACTTAAACGGAATGAATACCTTAACTAGCTTCTCTTTCCTCATATTAGGGTGTTTCCCTGGTAGTTCAGATGGTAAAGACTCTGCCTGTGAGGCGGGAGACTCAGGTTCGATCCCCGGGTGGGGAAGATCCCCTGGAGAAGGGAATAGCAACCCACTCCAGTATGCTTGCCTGAGAATTCCACACACAGAGGAGTCTGGTGGGCTACAGTCCATGGAGTTGCAAAGGGTCGGACACGACTGAGCGACTGACTACTAACACAACACTTACTAAACCACTGATACTTTCTGTATAATAGTGGAAGTTGCACCTCAAAGCCTGTTGTAGCAGCCCTTCAGAGAAATAAGGATTCTGCTCATTGACATACTGACAGGGGCTTTGGGAAGCTAGTCATATATACAGAATCAGTGCTTGTCTCACAGTTCCCATTGATGAGGTTCTCAGTAGAGTAAGGGTTCAGTGCAGTTCATCAAACATTTTATTTCTTCATTCAGTTCAGTTCACTTACTTTGTGACCCCGTGGACTGCAGCAAGCCAGGCTTCCCGGTCCATCACCAACTCCCAGAGCTAGCTCAAACTCATGTCCATCCAGTCAGTGATGTCATCCAACCATCTCATCCTCTGTCGTCCCCTTCTCCTCCTCCCTTCAATCTTTCCCAGCATCAGGGTCATTTCCAATGAGTCAGTTCTTTGCATCAGAAGGCCAAAGTATTGGAGCTTCAGCTTCAGCATCAGTCCTTCCAATGGAATATTCAGAACTGATTTCCTTTAGGATTGACTGGTTTGATCTCCTTGCAGTCCAAGGGACTGTCAAGAGTCTTCTCCAACATAGTTCAAATGCATCAATTCTTCAGCACTCGGCTTCGTTTATGGTTCAACTCTCACATCCATACATGACTACTGGAAAAACCATAGCTTTTGTCGGCAAAGTAATGTCTCTGCTTTTTAATATGCTCCCTAGGTTTGTCATATTATTTCCTCATATTAATCCTCCATTCATCCTGCCTAATAGCATCTAACATTTCTAAAATACCATTTCATATCATTTCCTTGCTCAAAATGCTTCAGAAGCATCCTATTACAAAATAAATCCAAACTCTTACTATGGCATTAATTAAATGCCTTCTACATGCTAACTCAAAACTACCTTTCCAACTTTTTTTTTCACTTGAGCACTTAAATCCATTCAGTTTATATACCCACTCTCCTCCCAAACATGCTTGCTTATCTTTCCTCATGCTTTCCCCTTATTTGGAATAATCTCTTACTCCTCTGTGAATACTCCCACCCTTTACAGCTCAGCCCAAGTTGTAAAGCTTTTCGCCTAGATATTTTCCACTCAAAATCACAATGATCTTTTTCTGCTCTCCTAATGTATTTTTTTGTCCAGGTACAATCAGCTGCCTATAAAAGATTTATCTAGGGAAAACTTGAAAAAAAATAGGTTCTATTTTAATGAGCACAATGAGACTTATGCATAAGTCCAGTAACTTACACTTAAGTAGAGACATTTAGGAACATTTAAGTCTAGTCAAAGATACCAGTAATTACCACTGGAAATGATAGCTGTTATTAATACCTCTGAATCCCTATTATACTCAGTAAAATGGTTAAATAAGTAAATGTGACACTTGTCAATGATAGCAACCAAAATGGCTAATGCTTTACCTAACTGTAATAGTATTAATCAAACTAAAATGCCTCTAAAAATAGGATCTTAGAAGTATAAGGATTTTACCAAGCGCATATCAATTATAGCACCATAACAATGATAAAGGTATAAATTATATATACTACGATAAATCTATTCAATATTAACAGCCATTTTAAAACAATGTGGTAGAAGAATATACAGTAATATAGACGGTAACAAGAACAATTTACCAAATGTTATGTATGGTTCAGGCTATTCACAGAAAAAGTAATACTGATGTTCACTAAGTATCTGGAAGTGCTCAACCTAACTGGTCATCACGGAGACAACATTAAAAATAACAAGTTGTTTATTCAACTATCATACAAACAGAGGGATTTCATTTAAGAAAAACACAACAATATATGTCTATAGCTATTACATAGCTTTATATATATAAAGCTCAAAGAATAATAACCAGTGGATAAGCATGGTTATTACCAGTGTGGAAGGGACATAACTGGAGGTAGCAGTGAAGGAAGACTTTGGCTTGCAGGCTCTCAGTTCCCCAACTAGGGACTTAATCCAGAACTACAACAATGAAAGTCTGGAATCCTGACCTTTAGGCCACCAGTGAAATTTCTTTTGTTTTTTTAATCTACAAATATTAAAATTCACCTAAAGAAACTCAAGACAGATTGGCAAAGGACTGTATTATCATGTCTTTCCTACTAGGACTATTTTGAGTTGCTCTCTTGTCCAGTATCTTCAGCAAAAATACTCCTCAGAAGCATCAAAGTCTTACCTGATAAATTGTCTGGCCTCCTGCAGTTGTTGATATTACAGTTTACATAGTAAATGCATCTTATAACAACACAAATTTTATTTTCCAAATTTTAAAAAGCCTTTGAATTTTGCTTCATCTAAGATGAAGAAATCCCTTTAAATCTATTCCCAGAGGGCACTAGTTCACATACCATGACTCAGAAAAAAATGGCTTACTGAGTCATTAGTACCTGCTTAACCTGATAATCAGTGTTTCAAGCCAATTAAGTCCAATTATACTGGAACACCAGAAAGGAAAACAAACTTACAGGACCCCCCTATTGCCTCCAAGTTATAATAACCCTAAACTAATAACCAACTTTCATTGATCACCTACGGAAGACAGAAGCAAGGCACTGCCAAGACTCCAGTTTGATAACCGAGAAGAAAAATATCTGCTGGTCATACAGATAGTTGTTGCAGCCCCATCACAACCTTATCTTCCACCTTTACTAATTTCCTTAACCTACCAACAGAAAAGGGTTGAGATTTAAGTCAGTGGAAAGTCAGTCAAGAGCTGACTTAACAACACAGGAACAGTATACCCAGATTTCTATAATCACCACTTAGGGATACAGAACCTTCCTCCCAAATATCCTAAAACTGCTGATTCTCAACTGTTCCTATGGGATTTAAAGAAGATGAAGAGAATTTATTTAGCTTAAAGAGGCCAAGGACTTAAAAGGGCATGTCATGGCAAGCAATTAGAATTGTTAACTGCAATAAAGAAACTATTATTTGAGGGGAAAATTCGCTCTTGCCCTTTGAAAAACCACACCCATCAGACTGCTTTAAAAGGCTATTGTTTTACATTTTTATTGTATTTGCAGTACCACACTATTACTGGTCAACAGAACTTAAATACATTTGTGCTTTGTAAGTAGAATTTATTTTGTGGTAGCATTAACAAGCTGGCCCAAACTGCTTTACCCAAAGTCCTACCAAGTTGATCCTTAGGGACAAGATCTACTATAAGGCCAAAACAAATAGAGGAAAACCAGCCCAGGAAGTTCTCAAGGAAGCTTGAATGCCTCAGCAAGTGTGGATGATGATCTAACAATATGAAGAGCAGACAGAATCTTTAAAATTCCCAGACAGGGCGCATAAATGCTTTCTGATATCCACTTATATCAGTCTCACATTTGAGGACACTTTTCAAACAATTTATAATTAAGTACAAAAATATATTTCCTTTCAACTCAGTTTAGTGTATACTATGAAGAAGCCATTTACTGAAAATTAATTATGCCAAGATATTGCCATTCTTTAAAACATAATTGAACAAAATCAGTTTTAAAAGCCATATCAAACGAATAGCAAGACTTTTTATATACTTTTTTATTAAAAAGTGTTAACGCTACTTCATCAAATGCCTTACTTATAAGACTGCTCATAACTTTTACACCATCAAATCTACCCCTATTCTCTTTTTTAAAATAAATATGAAGCTACTTAAGGGTTCAGAAAGTCCAAAATCAAAGCATCAGAGGTGGTATTCAAAATCTATGTGGTATAATAAGCAGACTTTAAAGTCATGACGTGATTTTATAAAGGCTAATAAATGCCTGGCAGAATACATGTCTTCCTGTTTAGAGAGTCACTGAGATTCAAACAGTTTTAACTGCAAGGTATCAGATATTGGGTTAAGCACTTTCCTTTAGATTATTGAATTTATATTCAGTTCTAGGACAACATGATCTTTCAAGATGCTGTGGTGAGAGAGTGAGAAAAATCACTAAAACAAATCTTCCCACCACCACATGTCATCCTATGGCCTCACAGGCTTAGAGAACAAGTCTATACCTATCAAACAAACCTCATTCCATGCTCTAATCTAGAGTATACATGGCCTCAGAAAAACATACACAACCTAGAAATATCTAAAAACTGAACTGGAAAGTACTATACATATTTAGTCTCAACATGTGGAGCCTTAAGACTGGGAATAAGGAAAGTTATGGTGGTCTCTTTAAACTGTATTCTACTTCCTGCCTACAATAACCAACAAGACAAATGTCAAATGTCAAAACTTGGACTTAGCTATTTATTATGAGTGTACAACAACCATTTTGATATATTCTAGGTGGAAGTAAGTGCTGAATACTTATATTGCCCTTTTCCAAAAAAATAATTTAGCAACTGATGCTGAATGCATATTGTCACATACTGTGGAAAATTCTTCAAAAGATGGGAATACCAGACCACCTGACCTGCCTTCTGAGAAACCTGCATGCAGGTCAAGAAGCAACCATTAGAACTGGACATGGAACAATGGACTAGTTCCAAATTAGGAAAGCAGTACGTCAAGGCTGTATATTGTCAACCTGCTTATTTAACTTATATGCTGAGTACATCATGCAAAATGGCGGGATGGATGAAGCACAAGCTGGAATCAAGACTGCCTGGAGAAATCAATAACCTCAGATATGCAGATAACACCACCCTTATGGCTGAAAGCAAAGAGGAACTGAAGAGCCTCTTGATGAAGTGAAAGAGGAGAGTGAAAAAGCTGCTTAAAACTCAATATTCAAAAAAAAGATCGTGGCATCCAGTCCCATCACTTCATGGCAAATAGATGTGGAAACAACGGAACAGTGACAGACTATTTTCTTGGGCTCCAAAATCACTGCAGATGGTGACTGCAGCCATGAAACCAGAAGGTGCCTGCTCCTTGGAAGAAAAGTTATGACCAACCTAGACAACATATTAAACAGCAGAGACATTACTTTGCTGACAAAGGTCCATCTAGTCAAGGTTATGGTTTTTCCAGTAGTCATGTATGGATGTGAGAGTTGCAAACAGTTGGACATGACTGAGCGACTGAACTGAACTGACACACTTGTCACATTATCTGACAAGTAATGTAACAGGAAATATGACAGACAATAAAAATAGGACAGAATGGGGGAAAAACACAAACCAATCATTCAATACAGGGTCCTATATTCCCCATAATTTCTGTTATCACTGCTTTTCAACTACCAAAGCTGTCTCAGTCCTTCTATCCACAAGCAACGGCTGCATGATGAAGCACATCCTATACTCCACAGGCAGCCTTCCCTTCTCCCTTAGGTCGTTGCCTGCTCCCCCTTCATATAACTCCTCTCCAGCACAAGTAACAGCTAGATATACTAAAGACCACAAAAAGCCTACAAACTGGCCTCAAAGGCTTTCCAACAAATCACAGAATTTATCACTAACATCTCTCTTGGACCCAGCCACATCTCAATGCATCCTATTTTTCTCCATATCTGGAAATCCCCAACTGAGTTTAGCTTGCCCGGTTCTCTGAATCTTCACACAAATGCATGCTCTGCCACAGTAGAATGGTATAGGCTCCCATGTGTACCACCAGCCACCCTGCTCACAGAAGAGAAAGGGTAGAATGTAAAAAGTAGATGAACTGACGAGTTAAATGTATTAGGAAAAAAAAACAGTGAACCAAGTACACAAAGGTCTCAAACAAAAGCTTGAGAGCCAAATCTGGCCCTCAGATATATTTTGGCTAGCCCACAAGGTGTTTTAGTTAGAAGCCAACATTTAAAAGTAAGAATAATAGAGTAAAATCCAGATTTCAGCATTCTTTTGAGAAATGGAAAGATTTGGCAACCCTAAGGCCAAATTCCTGCAAAGTTAACAAAGGCTGGAACCGAGCAGCAGTGTCCCCTTTAGATAGGGCGTGTGCTGTCTGTCCCCTGTTTGGAAGAACCCCCCACATTCACTGTCCATCAGACTTGCTTCACTGATTGATCAGTGCACAACTGAGGACACCTGAATTTGCTACTCCTGAATTTCAAACACTAAAATAACTACAGGACAGTAAACTATAGGGCAATAAATATCCTCATTTGTTATTTAACCGTACTCTTTTTTGTGAGAGCCTAGGCTTGGAGAAGATATCTTCTCCCAGGTCACTGCTGGCCAATAATTTTTCTTAAAGGGCTCCAAATAATCTGTTGTGGTCTGTAAGAAGACACAACAGTTAAGAAGAATATGTAACAAGTGATTGGAGGACCAAAGATAAAGGCTACAAGGAACAGAATGCCTGAAGGAAAAGATCAAAATCAGTGGGGTTGTCAATTAAGAGATTAAAACCACACAGATGTTTACGTACAAAGACTTTATGACATGTACAGAGTAAGAGCAACTCTCTACAAAAATGATAAGCTTTAATTTCTGTTTTAGTCAATGAAGTAATTCACTGCATAGGTCTAGCCCTCTGGGTAATCAGGAGGCCAGGTTAATGTATCTGCCTAAAAGGGAGAGAAAAATATTGGTGTTTTAATGTCTTTTTTTGCAAAATTAATCGGTTACTTGCTATTTCCTGAAATAAATTATTTTTCAGAAAAAAGAATGATATGTTTAAGTGACCAAACAGCATTTCACATTTAGATAGCACTTTAAACATTTTAAACATTAACAATTTATTTTTCATCTTATGCTGACAAAACCTTTGTGTTATAAAGTTGACTAAGCAGACCTTACTTTCCCCTCACACATACTAAAGTTCAAAAAAGCCAAGAGGTTTCACTAAGGTAACCCAGCTAGTTATGGCAAAGAGAAGATTAGAATGCAGCTTCATTAAATCACAATCCTGGGTTCTTTCCACTACAACCCACTGCTGCTGCCGCGTCTCATCCAGTGTAAGCCTACAGAGGCTGGAAAGGAGGCTCAAAGGATCCATTCAAGTCTCCAAAATTCCTCCCAATTTCAAGAATGAGACTGGCTCTTCTACTCAATTTTAGGTCCCCAAAGGAGAGTCATTCATTTCCACAGACACTGCATTTGTGTGTCATATATGTTTTGTCTTCCCAATTATTTTTAAAGTTTCTCCAGGAGGCGGCAAATAACATGATTCTTTGTGTGTCCAACATAAGTACTGAAGTATTTTATTATTTATACACAGAATTTAACAAATTATCTCCATCTCTTGTTCCAAGAAACAAAAGGTCAGAAATAACCTTAAGTGATTTTCAGAAATAATAACAAGGACATCTACGTTATATTACAAACGGGGAAAAAGTAAGAAGAAAAGGAAGCTAGGGATACAAGTTTTATTTGTGTTTTATAAACCTCAAAAAACTAAGTCATTTTTTGTCATATGCACAAAAAGTAATCGAACTTTGGTGGGTTAACATTTTGCAAATATCTAAAAGATTTTCTTTTAGTTAAAATATAAATATACATATGGTGCTTATATAAATAATTGTCATATATGTATAAATATACATATAGACATCTGCATATGCTGTCCTTAAACAACAATAAAAATCTCTGCTGTTTAAGAGTGATCTTTTGTGAAGCCTGGAGCCTAGAGCTGGACAAGATATCTTCTCACAGGTCACTTAAGAGTCTGATGATTTTCTTAAAAGGTTCCAAATAACTTGTTATAATATGCATACTTAACATTCACTGTTATGATATTCATGGCATGCTTTTAGATTTATGTACATAAAATCTTGATGAGGCAGAATATTTTAAATCTCTACTTAGAATGAAATAAAAGAGTCAGCAGTCAAAATAAAAAACTAGAGAAGAAATATAGTCCATTAATTTCAATGATAACAAGAGTAACATTTTATCCCTGCAAAATGACAGTGCTTGAGTATGTCCTAATCACATAAAACAATTTTACACATCAACCAACTTCTTTTGGACACTGGTGTTTCTATGCCAAGAACTATCCAAAAGATCCCCAATAAGATTTAATGCAAACTGTGAGGTTCCTTCCTTATAGGATATGCTGAAAATCTTCCATTTCCAAAGGGCAATTGTAACCCTTGGTTTTATAACCCATGGGGGAAAAAACATTTTAATAAGAGTGTTGGAGGGAGTAGAAACTAATAATTGAAACTCCTAATTTGGTAAGACTGAAGCGACTTAGCAGTAGCAGTAGCAGTATATACCAAAAATATATATGCATAAATCTTTTGACCTAAAAAATTCCCTTCTAGGAACTTGTTCTACAGATAAACTTGAAGAAGGGTGAAATGCCACGTTACTAAATAATTTACTGTAGCACTATTAGAAGAGCAAATTTTTGGAAACAATTTTGCAATTATGTGGGAACTAGTTAAATAAACTGTGATATTTCCATACAACGGAATACCATGTAGCTTTGAGAAAGAGAGAAAGCTCTCTTTGCCTGGATATGAAAAAAATCTCTAAGATATAGGAAATGAAAAAAAGCAAAGAGCAGAATCATGTATTCTGCAATATGTGTAAAAGGGTGGTGGTAGGGAGAGAAATAATGCATACAGAAAGATGCACGTAAAATATCTTTGGGAAGGACACTCAAGAACTCTATTTGCCTCTCGGAAATGAGAATAAGTAGGTGGACAAGAGAATAAAAGGATGATTTTTCATTCCATCCTTTTGAATTTGAACCATGTAAAATGTACTAGCTGGTTAAAACACTAAATTTAACCAATGTATTAATTTGTATACAAATTACAGACAGCTATTTCAGGATTTATAATCTAAGAACACTGCATTATAATTAACACTACAAATCAGTGTAACAACTTCAGCTATGCTTTCCATCAGTTCACCCCTCAAGATATTATACAGCCAGAGAATACAGAGCCAGAGAAGGGCGTGAAAAATCTGAGAATCTTCCGTTTCCAAAGGGCAATTGTAACCCTTGGTTTTATAACCCATGGGGGAAAAAACATTTTAATAAGAGTGTTGGAGGGAGTAGAAACTAATAATTGAAACTCCTAATTTGATAAGACTGAAGCAACTTAGCTGTAGCAGTAGCAGTATATACCATAAACATATATGCATAAATCTTTTGACCTAAAAAATTCCCTTCTAGGAACTTGTTCTACAGATAAACTTGAAGAAGCGTGAAATGCCACGCTACTAAATAATTTACTGTAGCACTATTAGAAGAGCATGTACCAAAACTTCTCAAATTTACAAGGAAAAAAACTTTGGCGCAAAGAAGTTAAATAACCTCACCAATGGATACAATTAGCAGCTGGCAAAGTATGACCTAGACCCTGACGCACATTTCAAAACATTCTCAAGTATTTTCCTCCCCTCAAACTGTTTCCTCATTACCACAAAGAGCCAACAAGTGTTCACCAAGATCACCAAGAAATGACAGTTACTACTATAGCCACCCTAACTGCATTTTGAAGATAACATGAATGACAGGGCTAGTGTGAGCTGATATCCTATCTCTGTGAGATACTTTTCAGTGCTCTCAGGGAAACCACAAGAGGTAAGGTCTTGCTTCTCTTGGGTCACGTCTGAGCAAAGAGACAGGGGTAGTTAAAGCCATAGAATAAACATGGGGAGGGTATGGGAGGGATTTTCCAACAAAGTCAATTACACCAGAAAAATTGAGAATAACAGTAAGCAACTTCACAATCAGGTAATTCAAATTTATTTTTATATTAAAACAAACACTAATCTATTATGGCACAGTTTATAAAATGCTCATGAATTTTTAAGGTAGACAAGGCACTTATAAAGAAATTTCATGCTGCTTCTGATTGATCCTGATCTCAGTGGCCTAGAAGGACACACATTCAAAATCTCTTAAACACTTAAGAGGCAGGAAGGCTTAAGAACTACTACACCAAAGGAATTAAAGCAGTGTTCTCAATGGCAGTGGAAAGAGCAAAGGATTAAGCTAAATAGACCTGGAAATGCAGTCTCATTTCTGCCATCAGCACATGTGATCTTAGATCAGTCATTTAACCTTAAGCTCAGACCTGTTTCCTCATCTGTAAATGTGGTCAATGTCACTTACCTTGCAGTGTTGTTACAAGGATTATAGATAATGATAAGCAAACTGCCTAAACTCCAGAAGGAGTACAAGAAATGACAGTTACTACTACATCCACCACAGACCTATCAGAATCTTTATTTGATCATCTAACCATTTATTTGGGCTCAATTTATTAGAACAAGATAATGTGAGCAATGGATGTCATAAGCCCTCCCAACCAGTCACAGGGAAAAAAAAAAAATAGGCCAACAGGATCAAATTACCTGAGTGAAGTTTATTATACTCACATATTTCATTTCAAACTTCTTAGCCAACATTTCCACTTCTTGCCTCTCTTGATGATCATCATTGAACGGGTCTTCCGTGTAAACGGGCTTTTTCTGATTCAAAGTAAATGGTAAAAGAAATAGAAGTATTAGTATTACTTCAATTAGAGTTGACTATATCTTTAAATTTAGTAAATGAGTCAATTTTCCAAATATTAACAAATAAATTAGAAGAATTAAAAAGTAACTAAAAAAGAAACTAACACTGTAAATCAACTACACTTCATTTGAAAAATCCATTTTAATTTAAAAAAATTCAAAAATTAAAAAAAAACGAACTAGAAAGAAATGTTGGTTTATAGCAAAAATATTTGCAGTTTTAATGACTCTTAAAGTTTTTCAACAGTTAAAAACTCAACAATTCAAATTGTCTTCAGTCACAAAATGATCTATGGTTACCCCACCCAAAATAAAAAGGCCAAAGAAACCCAAGAAAATTAGGTAAAATAAAAAAAACCCACCTATAACTGTACTTTGATAACTTCCTAACAAAGATTAACCAATTTGGTCAGAAAACCTTTTGCTTCTAAAATTTTATTACAATCATCATTTAATCATCTGCCCTGAGTTAACACTGGAGTATCCATAGCTGCTACAGCTTTTTGCTGAGGCCGAGCACAGACAAGCTCTGTATCACCTACATCCTGTCAATGAATATCCACTCAAGGAATTCATACGACTTCTAAACAAGGCAGAAAAGTTCAACAGCTACAGATTACATTACCAAGGCTTCCTTTCAGCAGGAAGAGTTAAAATCTACTATAAAGCACAGTTTAAAACATACAGCTAGGATCCGGCATTTACCACCTACTGATCAAAATAAACAAAAAGACAGATCACATCTTTTACTCAAGCTTACTATTTCACAGACACACTTCATATATATATGTAGATATATTTCAATATACAAAAAAACCAAAACAAAGAGCTACATATGGATTAAAATGCTATTTTTTTCTAATTATGAACAACTGACTAGAAAGTTCACGGGAAAAAAGGCTAGATGCTTTAACTGACATACCATCTTCAAGCAGTAATTAAAATGAAAGTACATTACAGCTGAAATATTAGATACAGATTTGCTCTGAAGATCAAGAAAAAATGTAGAAGGGATGACGTTTTGCAAACTTTGAAACCAAGATATTTCATCTTGGCTATAAAGGCTGAGACATGATTAATCGAAAAATATGGACGGAATGAATACAAAACAATTCATCATACTTAGGAGGTGTCAGAATGAAAGGATACATTTTAAAGCTTAAAGGAATTTTTTAATCAACTTTGAAAATTGTTTATTATAATAAATAACATGTTTATAGAGTCCTTTATCCCAACAGGAGTTATCAAAGGAAAATATAAATATGACCTGAAGGAAACAAACCAGCAGAAAGGTGATGAAACAAGAAAGAAAAGAAACAAAACATAAACAAAAGAAACAAAAAAAGCAAGCAAGCAAGCAGAAAGGTAATGAAACAAGAAGCACTATGCATGTTCAGGGTACAGCCTCAACATGAGATTCGAGTTAAGGACAGTCAACAGCCACTACGCCTTGCCATTAGCAACTGTTCCCTCGTGTCATTATGGAGTCCAATTACTACATCTCACTACTGATCTGACCCATTTCTGTATGAGCAAATATAAACACATGAATAGATATTTTAAATAGGAATCACCTTATATACCATTATCAAATATTTTATATGTGGATTTTTATATAGGCAGCAAAATTAAATCACTTATTTACTCTTGATAATCTATAAAAGTAAATTTAAGGAAACTGTCTCACTCTCAAAATTAAGGCTCTAAGCTTTACATTTTTCAGGTGAAAAGACCTAATAGTTGGTAAATACCAAAATAACTGATCAACCCACAGGCAAAACTGATGCAACAATTCTTTCCTTTGATGTTAACTAATTAACATCATTTTCAGGAGAGCTTTCCCATGTTACCCAAAATATGCAGTGTGACAAACAATGGAATACCACAGAATGCTCTGGTAACAGTATAACCACATTACCACTATAATCATTTATCTTTATACAAAATGCTCAATTAATCATGTTTATGGGAAGATGTTTTCTGGTTAAGTGATTTTCTGGTTTACTAAGAGTTAAAAAAGAATTTCTTGTGTATCAATTCCCCTGAGCCAGAAAAGGTGAACAAATTACTCTTTCAGGATAGAGATGATTACAATGCCTCCCCCTCAACCAGGATCAATACTCTGCAGACAAGGTTAAGGGTTTAGCTAATCTGTGTTCTGACAACTAGAGTGGGTTTTGTTTTCCCTATTTTGCCAACACCTGCTCATTTGATTATGCTTTCCCTTATAAATAAAAAGTAAGTTTAGAAAAATTCCTGACTGCATTCAGTTGATCGGGGTTTTACTGTTCATTGTGTATTTATGAAAGATGATTTAAATTCACCCCAGTACAGACTGTACTCACATGTAACAGATTTTTTATACTTATACATCAAGTAAAGTCTTAGTGATAGACAGCTATCTCAATATTGCAGAAAGTTTTCTTCTTTTAATTTTACAAGATCTCTTTTCCTTCCCTTGCTACTCTTAACCTGCTACACAGTATGTTGTTCAATTACAATAAGGTAAAACGAGGGCTTCCCTCATAGCTCAGTAGGTAAAGAATCTATCTGCAATGCAGGAGACCTGGGTTCTACTCCTGGGTCAGGAAGATCCCCTGGAGAAGGAAATGGCAACCCACTCCAGTATTCTTGCCTGGAGAATCCCATGGACAGAAGGGCCTGGCAGGCTACAGTCCATGGGGTCGAAATAGTCTGACACGACTTGGTCACTAAATCACCACAAAATTTAAAAACTATTTTGAAAATATTCCATCATCGCTGAAATAAACTGGACTCCTCCTGAGGGGAAGAAAAACCAAAGCTGGGAATCGCCACTTTGCAGATTAATTCTATTGCTTACATTTTGCCTTTTCCTTTCATGGAAATGTAACAACTTCATTTAGAAAGGTGTTTTCTATACTTCCTTGTGTAATAAATATGTTCACTAGGAATAATCATAGGAAAATCTGGCAAATATTTGTTGCAAAGGCACACTGTATGTAAATAATGGATATTCTGGTTCAGTGGAATATGTCAAATGATATATGGTTGAATGTACAAGATAACTAGACTAATACACCACAAATTGATAGTGTAAAAGAAAAATTAAATGAATTATTCACCTTTCTCCTAGTACATGAAATTATTAGTTCTGATATTATCAAATTAATAGGGTAGGGTGTCAAAATCAACTTCGTAATTAAGAGATACATATCTATTATTAGTTTATCATTCCATGAATATTACAGCATAAAGGTCGTAACAGAGGTCTTTGTTATTTCTGCTATAACTTTTATTTCAGTTCAATTGGGCAGGACTTTCTAAATTTATACTGTATGAGTTAATTGTAAGCATTTTGTTTTTATTAAGAACTGGTACTAGCATATGGTAAAAAGTACTAATAAGATGACATATGAGCACTTTTCGAACCAGCCGCCTCTTTGTAAAATGGGGATGAAGGTTTTTTCTCATACAGCTCTGCTGGACTAAACTCCACAAGCCACAATTAGAACTGCGTTCAGCACACAGTAAGAAATCAGTAAATGTTAGTCATTATTATGTATTTTTTCCCCAATATAATCACCTATAATTTATGAAGTAGATTAGGGAGTACAACTGCAAGCCTTCTTTAGATTAGAAGATCAAATATAACACAATTTTTTGGAAAAATGCTCCAGTCCAATATTCTCAAAATCCTTTGGAGGAAAAATATGCCATCACTTTATGAATAACAGGGGCACTAAAGTGAGTCTAAAGGGCAAAATGTTATGTGGAAATGAGCAAAATGACCTCTATCCTTAACAATTCATTTTGGTTGCAAGCATTTAGTAATGATTTGATCACACAATAGTATTTGTAAATAATGATCAAAAGATTAGCTGGCTTTACAACAAACAAAATCTAGTGACATTGTTTAATATGGTATTTTTAAACTAAGTTATTCATTTCAACTATAAAGATAATCGAGGATGAAAATAAAACAAGTGACTTCTGGAGTCCATTAGACAGGTGCTAAAGCAAAACCTAATAAACAGCATGGTCTCTAAACAACAGAGGAAATTGTTCTTATTACTCTTACTCCGTCATTTTCCTTTCTAGCTAACTTCTGAAGATCACCAAGCAACAATAAAAATTACAGCTACCAACAAGCCCCTCTCCTATCTCCATTGTTCACCAGTTCTACCAAAGGCATACCTAGATATTTTTAACACAGTTTTTAGAAATTCAAAGCTAACATTATTTTCATCACTCTCCAAAAACCACAATGGCCAAGTGCAATATCCTTCAACTAGGACCAATAAACTAATGATATGTACACTCAAATAAGAATATGATGGAAAGCACCAAAAAAACGAGACACCCTCCCATTCAATTGCTGCATGAACACTAGAGAAAACAAAGCTTAAAAGGTTTACCAATATCAACACGAAAGAGAAAAATAAGAAACTAGATAACTAGCCCAGGTATCCTTCATTCCTAAGGTGGAATCCTTAGTCTGAAAATGTTTAGATTACTTTTAAATCCCCTTCAGTAAAGAAAAATACCCCACGCTCAGAAGCACATCTCAGCGCCCGCAACAACAAACAGCGACGAAGGTGAGGATGATCCTGGAGGGGTTACACAATGTCTCTGCTTCACACTGGGGGGCGTGTCCCCCAGGTTTTCTCTTCCTTTCTACCGAAACAACTGCTGGAGATCCACAAGCAAAACCCAACAACGCAACTTGCAGGGGCCCCAGGTTTTATCGTAGAAGGCAGAGAGGAAACCTGAGGTTTCGAAAGGTGCAGGGGAAAGCCAGATCCGAAGAGCGTTTGGAGCGGGAGCAGGATGTGGGGGGTAGGGGAGGATGGTCGGTGGAGCGGGTAGGAGCCTCGGCCACCCCAGGGGAGCAGAGGAAAGCACACCCGCTCGGCCCCTGCCCCTTCCAGCCACCCTCTGCGGAGACCCGAGACGCGTAAGGTGGGCGTCGGAAGGTGCAAACCACTGGGGGCAGGCGGACGGGTCTCGAGGCTCCCGGGGTCTGGGGGACGAGGGAGGGATCTTCTGTACCCGTTGTTCTCCACACAGCAACAGCTCCGGGTAGCTGAACTCCACGCAGCTCTCGTCGGTTGGATCTTTGAGCACCAGCTCCAGGCGCACCGTCTCCCTCGGCGGCCTCGGCTGCGGCTCGGCCCGGGAAGCCGACTCCCGCGGCGGGGGCGGCTGCAAGTGCAACTGCGGGAGCGGCGGCGGCGGCGGCTCGGGCCGCGGGGGCTCGCGCTGCAGCGACATGGGCGGCTCGGCGCGGCTGACCTCGCGCTGGGGGAGCGGCTTCTCCCGCGGCGGGGGCTGCGCATCCGACCTGGGGGCAACCTCCCGCGGGGCCGGCGGCTCCGTCCGGGCCGGCTCGCGGAACGGCTGCGGCTCCAGCCGGGGAGGCTCGCGAGGATACTCGGGCTCGCGTTCGGCCCCCGGGAACTCGGCCTCGCGCCGCCTCACCGGTGACAGGCTAATAAACGCTACTCTGCGTGGCTCCGCCATCCCCACTGTTCTGGCCCTCTGCCTTCGCTTGAGCCGGCGCTCGGTTCTACGCCGAGTTGTTTGCCTGCCTGCCTTTCCTTTTGCTCTCCGTCGCTTTTCTTCCCTCCACCACCCTCAGCCGTTTCCGCCGACGCCACCGTGAGTGCGGACTGTGCCCCCTTCCCCGCCACTATGTTCTGACGGGCTCCACCGCCATCGCCAGGGTCGCCGCAGCCGCCATGTTGGATCCCCCACATAAATAGAAGCAGGCCGCTGAGCGGGCGCATGCGCAGACAGGAGACGCTCGCATCCACCGTCGTGGCTGCGGCTCAGTTTTCCCCTTTTCCTCCCAACAGTCTGGAGTCCAGACAGGTCAGCGGAAGTGACATCATGGTAGGACCGGTTTCCATGGAAACAGAGACGCTGTCTGTGCCCTTCCTAAAGGGGAGGGGTCTGGGGGTTCGCAAGAAGCTTCCTGTTCGCACCTGGAAGCCGGAGGGTCGCTCAGTGGCGAGCGTGGAGATGTGTGCCTGGGGCCGACCTAGCTATGGCGCCGAGTCGTCTCTCTCTCTCTCTCTCTCTCTCTCTCTCTGTCGCTTCTAGAGAGTTGGGGTTGTCAGCTGGTTAGTCAAGGCCGATGCGGGGGAAGAGTAGAAGGCCGCAGACGCCAGCCTCGGTGTCTGCCCACCCAGCGCCTCAGTAGCCCGAAGTGTCAGGGGAAGAAACAAAATGGCTAACTCCAACCTGACTCACCCTGCGGCTTCCTTGCGCAAAGCGCGACGTTGACTCCCACAGGCCTCCCTTTCCTAAACCAATTCCCTTTTTTTTTTTTTTGGTCGGACTGCCCCGGGGATTGTGTCACAGGGTCATAAAATGCCCAGTAACGTTTTGCAGTTGGGAAATTTAACAAGCCAATGAACATTTCTGGGCTCATTCATAAAGTCTAAGCTGTTTAATTTACAAAAAAAAACCTTCTCAACAGAGGGTGTTGGTATTTTATGAGACTCTTGAAAGTGGAATGCTAGATGACCCATTTCTGGTAGGAGAGGGGCCTTAGTTGGAAACGACTCACAGGCACATCTGTCGTAAACTAATTGAAATTCACCTTTAAAAGAATGAGAGTTAGGTCCATTTGATTAATAATCCATTTAATGGAAAACAAATCTAAGAGCTTTCCCTCCACGCCTTCTGTTAATTCCATTAACCAGGTTAACAGTGTTAACCCCTATGGATGACTTTGAGTCAGTGTGATGTTGTAGACGAGTTATGAGTAGGTTCTGGGTTTTTTTGCCTTCATATACTAATACTTTCATATTGTATAAAGTTAGTGTTGGACTCGATGATTCTGATGTTCCCTCCCAGCTCTCAATTGCTAATATGAAAATCCTAGTTTGGAGGGCATTTGAAGAGGCTGGGAAGAGGTCAAAGTCAATTCTTGTTCAAAGTCAAAATATCTTTGTCTAAAATACTAGAATACCTAAAATGTGTCAGATATTCATGTTATCTAACTGTAACGCTGAGAAGTGAAAGTCCCTCAGTCGTGTCCGACTCTTTGCAATCCCACGGACCATACAGTCCATGGAATTCTCCAGGCCAGAATTCAGGAGTGCGTAGCCAGTCCCTTCTCCAGGGGATCTTCCCAACCCAGGAATCTAACCCAGGTCTCCCTCTTTGCAGGTGGATTCTTTACCAGCTGAGTCACAAGGGAGGCCCACATAATGGCTGTGAGATCAGGCATTATATCTTTGTTATCTATAAAATATCCTGTGAGATCAAGCTACTCATACCTTTTTAATGGATAATTACTATCTAAAACATCTTCACAGCAATTTTGATAACTTTACAGACTCTCAAATCTCAGGTTGAGGATCAATGTTCTGTCCAGGGTGTGGACACTTATGGAGAAGTGTACTTATAGAGAAAGGGCAGGTCAATCTGATCCTTAATTTAATGCCTTTCCCTTAATGTTCTGTCCTAGAGGCAGAGCAGCAGGATTGTCCCCAAATCCCTGTCTTCCCCAGAATGAATTTAGCAATAAGCTTAAAACAGCTGCCTTGTGGAGTTAAACAATAGAAAAAACTTAATTGGTAATAGCAGAGACAAATGGAATTAACATGAATAGGTAGATTTAAAGACAGCTCAGTGTCAGTCCTTTTTATGTTAATCCTCTCTGAGGATGACAGGTTTAAGACTAGCATGTCTTGAGAAGATCCAAAGGCAGAGTATCACTGAGAAAGAAACACAAGTGGGAAAGGTCTGTGTGGGGAGTGAGTTGGTGAGTTGGACAAAAGGTCAGAGTGGCAGGAGCACAGTGAGCAAAATGGGGAAAGAGGCAAGAGACAAATCTGAGACAAGAATAAAATTTTATTTCACACCTTACAAAAGGATAAATATGTAGTGAATAAAAATTTTAAATGTAAAAAAAAAATAAAAAACTCACACTAGGAAAGGCCTTTTCAATTATGATTGATATTTTTGACTATTTAAAATAAATTTTATGAAAGAAAAATAGCCTTAGTCAAAAGATAAATTGGAAACAAACAATTATAACACATTTCACGAAGGGTGAAGTTCCCTGATAATAATCAAGGAGAAACAACACTACCCTGGCAGCTCAGTGGTAAAGAATCTGTCTGCAGTGCAGGAGTCTCAGGAGAAGCGGGTTTGATCCCTGGGTCACGAAGAGCCCCTGGAGAAGGGAATGGCACCTCACTCCAGTATTCTTGCATGGAGAATCCCATGGATAGAGGAGCCTGGAGGGCTACAGTACATAGGGTTACAAAGAGTCAGACACAACTGAAGAGACTTAGCATGCATGCACACAATAACCTAATAGAAAAATGGGGAAAGACAAGAACAGATAGTAAAGCACAAAATTCAGGAGTTAATTTTATGAACTTAAATACATGTCTGAAAAGACATTTGTTCTACTACATACTTGGATGACAGTTTCTAGTTGGAAATAGTTTTTCCTCAGCATTCTTAAGGCCTTGCAACACTGTTATAAAGCTTCCAGAGTTGCTACTGAGAAGTCCAAGGCCATTTATCAATTTTATTTTGGGATATTTGTCTGCAACCGGGGCCGACCTCCCCCATCATAAGCTTTAGTTCTCTTTGTCACCAGTGTTCCTGTAACTATCTTTTTTAGTTCCACGGACACACTGGACAGATGCACAGGTCTCATGCCAGTTTCCAAATAGTGGTTGCAACCATAGCAGGTGAGCATGAAGTTAAACCTGGGATTCTTTTTTATTTCTATTTTTTATTTTATTATTAGTTTGGCTGCAACTTGCAGCATGTGGACTCTTAGTTCCCCAACCAGGGATTGAACTTACACTGCCTGCACTGGCAACAGAATCATAACCACTGACAACACCAGGGAAGCCCCCTGTATTCTTTTTTAAAAATAGCTTTTTGATACCAAAAAAATCATATGTATATTAACAGGTCTATATATAACATATATATTTTATTCATTGGAACGACTGATGCTGAAGCTGAAACTCCAATACTTTGGCCACCTGATGTGAAGAACTGACTCATTTGAAAAGACCCTGATGCTGGGAAAGATCGAAGGTGGAAGGAGAAAGGGACGACAGAGGATGAGATGGTTGGATGGCATCACCAACTCAATGGACATGAGTTTGAGTAAACTCTGGGAGTTGGTGATGGACAGGGAAGCCTGGCCTGCTGCAGTCCATGGGGTCGCAGAGTCGGACACGACTGAGCCACTGAACTGAACTAATGACTGTATACGTTTGTCAAAACCATAGAACTGTAAAAAACATACATTTTGTGATTTCCCCAGTCCTTGCCCAAAAGGACCTACAGCCATTTACTCAGATGACAGTAAACTGAGGAGTACTTGACTTTTCTGAGGACTAGGAGACTCAAAGTCCTAGTTGACATTGATACAGAGACCCAGGATATACCGTGACCCTTTTGGTACACTTTTGGAGTCTGGGAACCAAATAATAAGTGTAGCCCTGGTCCAAGTCCATCTTACTGTGGGTCTGCTGGTTGGCAGACTCATCTTGTGGTCATTTCCCCTTTCTTTAATATATAATCAGGATCTACAAACTTAATAGTTAGAGAAACCCCAATGAGTCCTCACCGCGTGATATTGGAGCCTTTAAGGCACAGTGGAGTGTGAATTATTTTGTGTCAAATTAGATGTCAAAGCTTCATGCTTATTATGTAATGACAGTGTAATAATTCTAGAAGAACACAATATGTCACATTTCCAGATTAAGCAGTCCCCACACTATTTCCAACTCACAGGAAAGCAAAGTTTGAAAACACAGGAAAATTTAAAATGGTGTTTCATCAAAGTGGAATTTCTTCACAAAAATAAAATGTGAAAATGAGGCTGCAGTGGTTTCTGAGTTGCTCATTTGTTAGTCAAGAAAGGAAAGCCATTTACCAGTGGAGAGTTAATTAAACTGTGTTTGCTTGTGGCAGTCGATAAAAAATGTACGCAAATAGAATAAATCAGCCTTTTGTCAAGAACAGTTGTTCAAGGAGTTAAGATATTAGGAGCAACATCAACAGTGAGTCCAAAAACAAGGCAAATGATTTGAGTCGTTTCTGTGAGCTCTTTGGTCTGAAGTCTACTTTGAAGTGAAAGGAAAGTGGCTCAGTCGTGTCCAAATCTTTGGGGACAACCGTATAGTCCATGGGATTCTCCAGGCCAGAATACTGGAGTGGGTAGCCTATCCCTTCTCCAGGGGATCTTCCCAACCCAGGGACTGAACCCAGGTCTCCCACATTGCAGGCAGAATCTTTGCCAGCTGAGCCACCAGGGAAGCCCAAGAATACTGGAGTGAGTAGCCTATCCCTTCTCCAGGGGATCTTCCTGAATCGAACTGAGGTCTCCTGCCTTGCAGGCAGATTATTTACCAGCTGAGCTACCAGGGAAGCTAAAGTCTACTTTGCCTGGTTATTAATATAGACACTGCAGCTTGCTTTTGATTATTATTTGTATGGTATATCTTTTTACATCCCTTTCCTTTTTTTTAATAGGGATAAAAAATCGCATAACATTGACAAATCTTAATCATTTTTAAGTGTATAGTTCAGAAGTATCGTCATGTTGTTTTGGAACAGATCTCCAGAACTTTTTTGTTTTATTTACTTTTTAATCTAGCTTTATTGAGGGACAGTTGATGTACAGCACTGTAGATGTAGCACTGTATGCAGTATGCAGTTGATGCTACAGTTGATGTAGCACTGTATGTAGTATGCAGCAGAATGATTTGACTTCATCATGAATTACCACAAATTTAGTGAACATCCATCATCTCATATAGATACAAAAATTAAGAAATAGAAAAAATATTTTCCTTGCAATGAGCACTCTTAGGATTTAATCTTTTAACAACTTTGATATAATGTACAGGCTTCCCTCATAGCTCAGTTGGTAAATTATCTGTCTGCAATGCAGGAGACCAGGGTTCGATTCCTAGGTTGGGAAGATCCCCTGGAGAAGGAAATGACAACCCAGTCCATTATTCTTGCCTGGAAAATCCCATGGACAGAGGAGCCTGGCAGGCACAGTCCATGGGATCACAAGAGACTGAGTGACTAATAGTTTCAGTTTAGTGACTAAACCACCATCACCACCACCATATATAATGTACACTCCAGAACTTTTTCATCTTGGAGAACAAGAAATTCTATACCTATTAAACAATTCCCTCCCTGCCTCTGGCAACTACCATTTAACTTTCTGCTTCTATGAATTTGACTGCTTTGGATACTTCATGTAAGTGTAATTGTGTAGTATGGGAGCTCAGAGAAGTCCCAACAATTTTTTCAAGCATCCACACCTTGCTTGAAAGTTTCACTTGAGGAAGATTAGGTAATATTCTAGGGCAGGAGTCAAAAAACTCTTTCTGTAAAGAATCAGTTAGTAAATATTTTAGGTTTTGCAGACCAAGAGGCAAATTGAGACTATTTGGTAGCTATCTACATAACAAGAGAGAAAACAAAGCTCCCCAAATTTCTTATTGATGAAATTAAAAATAGAAACTGACCACAATTGTTTTTGGTAATACAAGTCTGCTGCTGCTGCTGCTAAGCTGCTTCAGTTGTGTCCAACTCTGTGAGACCCCATGGACTGCAGCCTACCAGGCTCCTCCGTCCATGGGATTTTCCAGGCAAGAGTACTGGAGTGGGTTGCCATTGCCTTCTCCTATACAAGTCTACTAACAAAAATAGAATTCTTCTCAAATGGGAGAGAGAGACACTACGTTTCCTGACGTGACAGGTGTCTCTTGTTGCAGAGCACAGGCTCTAGGTGCTTGGACGTCAGTATCTGTGGCACATGGGGTTAGTTGCACCATGGCATGTGGAATCTTCCCAGAACAGGGACTGAACCCATGTCCCCTGCACTGGCAACAGTTTCTTAACACCAGGACCACCAAGGACATCCAAGAATATCTCTTGAACATTTACTGAAGAGTGGAATTCCTGGGTCATAGTATGAAGCTAAAGTTTACAAGAAAGGTCATACCATTTCTCAAAGAATAAATGAAAGTAGGTAAATAGGAACAATTAAAGTTAAGATTAAACATCTGTAAATATTATTCAAACCTTCATTTATGTTATCTTCATCAGACATAATTATTGACTTATTCTCTATGTGGTTAAATTCTGTACTTCAAGTTTCATCTTAAGATGCACTTCCCCTATGTTGCCTTTCCTGTGTGACCCATCCACAGTGTTTTTCCCTGTTACATTTTCTCAGTAAATGTATTAATATAAGCTATACTATCCTATCATGTCATTGCTTTTACAGTACCTTGCAATTATTCTTTAGGTTGCTGTTACCTACATTTTCATCCTAACATACACTTTTAATTTTTAAGACTTGAATAACGTGTCTCATCTCATCTCCACTATATTAATAGCTACTTCTCAGTTAAAAACTAGCTAAGGAGGGTATAATTATATGTCTGTGGAGGAAATGAAAATTGGAAGGGCTCATATAATTAAGACTTTCCTCGTGGCTCAGCCAGTTAGGAGTCTGCCTGCAATGCAGGAGACCCGGTTTCGATCCCTGGGTTGGGAAGATCCCCTAGAGAAGGAAATGGCAACCCATTCCAGTATTCTTGCCTGTAAAATCCCATGGACAGAGGAGCCTGACAGGCTACAGTTCATGGGATCGCAAAGAGTTGGACATGACTGAGCGACTTCACTTCACTTCATGTAATTAACTGTACATAATATGTATGTGTAGCTTATACATAGTGGGAAAGATTTATATATATTTAGAGATGCAGTAAGATTCCCTTGAAATTTTTGTTATGCATATAGTTATGTCTAAGTTATAATGCAGAAACCCAATTCAGAACCCCATCAACAGAGATCCCAGTTTTTTTTTTCCCTATAAAGAGTTCATTTATGCAGATGGACTGAGTTTTTTTTCTGCTTGTATTTCCCTTTTTGCTTTGGTTTGTGGGAAGCTTGAAGGTAGATTTCTGGCCCATTTTTCATAATTCTGGTATGTATTTTTGTGTATTAACTTTACTCTTGCCTTCCTTTTTTTATGACCACACTGCATGGCTTGTGGGATTTCAGTTCCCTGACCAGGGATCGAACCCAGACCTTCTGTAGTAAAAGCACGGAATCCTAACCACTGGACCACCAGGGTATTCCTTCCTTTACTCTTAAATGCCTTCTATTTGTTATATATATCTATCTATATATATATATATAATTTTATATATATATATATTTTTATTTTATATATATATATTATATATATATTTGGTAATTTATTTCAAATCATTTCTAGAACACAGTAGAAGTAACTGACCAAATAAATACATGAATACATGAATCAATATACACACACACACAAAGGTGAATTAAATCAAATGCTTCTGTAATTTGCGGTATGGATGCTCACATCTGTGTTTCCCACTGTCCTCTCTCCTGAGGTTCACCTAGCAGCCTCCTCCTTTCCTTTATCTGAGGTTTGTAAACTGTGTTGCCTTGTTCGGTAGCCTGAGTGGTGGGCCTGCTATATCTGCTTCCTTTTCTATTTTTGCCCTGACCGCAAAGGCAGTTCTTTTGTATTTGGCATCTAGACTTTATTTCAAGGAAGGGGTTTGATGCAGAAAAGAGTGCAAGGTCATCTGTACACTACACAGTCAATACACATGCCTCAGCTGATTGTGTTCACACATCCTTTTGGTGTGTCACTGCCTCGTAACTTTGAGGTAGGTTGTGGGCACATCATCAGGTCTCTAGCTCTGCTTTTCTGAGAGCATCTCTAAATAAGCAGATGACTGTTTGAACATTATCATAAAATACATACAAACCTGAGAAGTATTTTATAGGATGAAGAAGAAAGATGACTATTTATCTAAGTCATATTAAGGGAGTCATAAATACAGGAACTAGTAAATCACTAAAATTAGTAAAACTAAGATCATAGCATCTGGTCCCATCACCTCATGGCAAACAGAAGGGAATAACTGGAAACAGTGACAGATTTTCTTTTCTTGGGCTCCAAAATCACTGTGGACAGCGACTGCGGTCATGAAATTAAAAGATGCTTGCTGCTTGGAAGAAAAGCTATGATGAACCTAGACAGTGTATTAAAAAGCAGAGACATCACTTTCTCAACAAAGGTATGTATACTCAAAGGTATAGTTTTTCCAGTAGTCATGTATGGATGTGAGAGTCAGTCAATAAAGAAGGCTGAGTGCTGAAGAATTGATGCTTTTGAACTGTGGTGCTAGAGAAGACTCTTGAGAGTCCCTTGGACAGCAAGGAGATCAAACCAATCAATCCTAAAGGAAATCAACCCTGAATAGTCATTGGAAGATTGATGCTGAAGCTGAAGCTCCAATCCTTTGGCCATCTGAGGCGAAGATCCAACTCACTGGAAAAGACTCTAATGCTGGGAAAGATTGAAGGCAGGAGGAGAAGGGGACGACAGAGGATGAGATGGTTGGATGGCATCACCCACTCAACAAAGTCCAGGAGGTAGGTGAAGGACAGAGAAGCCAGGCGTGCTGCAGTCTATGGGGTCTCAGAGTCATACACAACTTAGTGACTGAATAACAACAACAAAAGTAAATCACAAATTCATTTTTGTTATTAGAAAGTAGGTATAACTACTGTGATTTAATGCCCACTAGCTTGAAACTTTTTAAGTGTATCAAGCCATAAAGAAGGAAAGCAGTCCTTTGGCTTCTGTGTACTTGGATATATGTTGCATGTGCTGTACACATGGCAGAGGTCTGGGCGTCTTGGTAGGTGTTGAGTTCCAGGATCGATTCTGGTTGCTTCTCCCAAATGGGGAAGGAGATGTCCCCTATATGTGGATACAAACATTTCCACTGCCTTATTTTATCTCTCACTAGCTTGTTCATATTGAGACAACAATCACACATTACTGTGTTTCAGTGGGTATACTTCTTTTAGACTGAGTTTCTTAAGGATCAGGATTGTGCGTTATTTCTCTCTGCATCTCTAGCACCTAGTATATGCTTTCGGTGCTATGCTGTGCTTAGCCGTTCAGTCGTGTCTGACTCTTTGCAACCCCATGGACTATAGACCACCAGCTTCCTCTTTCCATGGGGATTCTCCAGGGAAGAATACTGGAGTGGGTTACCATGCCCTGCTCTGGGTGATCTTCCCAACCCAAGGATCAAACCCAGGTCTCCCACATTGCAGGTGGATTCTTTACCATCCAAGCCACCAGGGAAGCCCAGTATATGCTTGGCACACCAGAAAACAATTACTGCTATATTTAAAATGGATAACTAACAGGAACCTATTGTACAGCACAAGGAACTCTGCTAAATGTTATGTGGCAGCCTGGATGGGAGGAGGGTTTGAGGGAGAAAGGATACATGTATATGCATGGCTGAGTCCCTTCGCTGTTCAGCTAAAACTCACATCATTGTTAATTGGCTATATCCCAATACAAAATAAAAAGTTCAAAAGGACAAAAAAAAAACAATTAGATGGGAACAAGAATAAATGAGGTCAGATCTCACAAGTACCCTGCTCTTCCAGTTATTATGTTTAATTATTCAGTCAAGTATTTGGGAGCTTTCTATGTATGAGACTTGTATAGTGTTGTATAATGTTTGTTAACATTGTATAATGAACTTCTGGAATGTACTGTGACTTAGTAGAGAGCCAAACCTAACATGGCTAAGCAGGAAATACAAGCCTTAGTGGACAAGGTTTCTCAGGGCTGTCTATTTTCCTCTCAGAAATAGTAACTTGTGGAGAGTAAAACTTGGTATTTCCCCCTTCACTCTGAGGTCAGGAAAGAAAGGGGAGAAGGCACATTATAAACCCACAGACCATACTCACCACACTTAACAGAGTACTGTAAATAACCAAATAATGAGCTTTAATTTAAATATGTTACAGTGGAACGTAGCAATTCTTTTGAAGTATAAAAATAACATTTTTTCCATTTGCAAGTAGTATCTGTTACAGAGTATAAAGAGCACATTGATGCTATGAATTGTACACATTACCACTCCATTCCCAAGCCTGGACCCTCTCCTCTCCATGCAACACTGCTCTGCAATCTTGAGGCCCTGCCAACGGGCCAAGCTACTTCAGAAGTAGCTATCCTTAATAACAGAATTGGGTAGTATCTCTATTAAACTAGTCTCTATGGGGTTTTGGCGGTGGAGGGGGGGGGTCGGTTCTATAGACAAAAAACTTTTTAAAAAGTTAGTCTAAAATTCTGGGAATTGCTCTTTTTGGAATATCTGTTTTTTCCAGGAGACAGAAAAATGGCAGGGAGAAGCTGGAGTGTTAAGATCAACAAGAGCTCATTTAAAAGTAAATCGCCATCCATGGAAAAGCTTTCCAAGTATAGGAAATTTGAAAATAATAGCAACTAACTGAAAGACAAATTTCATTGCCAAGAACCACTGAAGAGGTCCATACGTCTTTTTCTCCTGTCATGTTTCCTAATATTTTGAGTGAGGTAAGTAAGAATCACAAGGATTCTAAAGATTATGGCAGGTTCTGTCCAGATCTGATCCACCTAGTAACTTAGATACTGAGAACCAACTAGTGAAAAAACAGAAACTATATTAAGGAACAGAGCTTTTGTATATGAAAAATGGTGTAATTTTGTTTTCTAAAACTCAGCTATTCGGGCCAGTTTATTTTGATTTGTGCTTTGACTTGATTAGGTCTGGGTCTAATAAAAGACTGGAGAACTGGCTATGTTCCTGAGTGGAGGTGGGAGAGCCCTCATAGTTGTCCAGAAGGATAAACTCTCTGCCATCACTGACCTCACCTCCGCTGTGCCGACTTCCCCCACGTTCCTGTCTCCAGCCTATACCACTCCTTCGTCCACAGTGGGTGCTGGGGGTGGTGGTGGAAAATCTGACATAGTGCTTATAGGAATTCTTGTCTTCAGTGCTTCAAGGAATTGTGACTTTGAGTTTTCCTGCTGGATAGGAATGGTTCTGCACTTTCTGTATCTGTAATGCTGGTACCTTCAACTAGCAGAAACAAAGTATGTAATATAGAAATAAAGTAACCTGGTACATAAAACGTATAGGTCTATCTTATGAAAATAGGTTGTGAGCCTAAAAATGCTCAGCTGTATAAGTTGTGTTGTAAGAGCTCAGCAACATTGGGCTGGAATATGGCTTAGGACAAAGTCCAGCCATTAGGGAAAATCCCTCAAAGAACTTTACATGATTCATATACCATTATCATTACATTAATAAACAAAATAATCTTTGGAGCCCTACTTTCAGAAATTGATGTTTACTTAGTGAGATATATGAAGGAAAACCTAACCTGTAAGATTACCTAAAATATAATGGAGAAGTGACTGATGAGATCTGAATACTTTGTTTCCTGAATATCTTTAAAATGTCCCACACAGATTTTCTTCATATAGAACTCACCTTTTAAAAACTGCAATATACATGTTACTCTGCTGCAACATGTTATTATCATCAACAATTCAACTATCAAAAGAATAACCCCATAAGTCTATTATCTATTAATGCCTGGACAGTTTGATAAAGGGTCTTACTGCCATTCTTAGAACCATGTAGCTATTTATAACTTCTGCTCTCCTAAGATTCAGAGATGCATTACAAAACTTTTTATGGATTTCCCCAGTAACACAGGATCATGTACATAGATGGCTAAAATTAAGATGACAGAAATGATGTGACCCTTAAGCAGTAAAGGCATCTGTTATTGCAACTTGGAGAAAATGCCATGGAGTGCTAATAAATAAAAAAAGCTTATGTCATTCTCCTTAAAGTCAGTAAATTACATAAGAGTACTCTGAGTATTTTTAGAATAAAGGCACTGGACAAGTCCAAAGTCTTATTGCTCGTGGGATCATATGGGAGCCACAGCCCAGACTACAGCTCTTAATTCAGCCAGGAAGCTTGGTCTAAGCTAGCCAGTCACTGATCTGGAGACTTGGAGACCAAGGAAGGAGATGTCAATAAACAGAGCCCTGTCTCTCACATAAACTTGAGGGAAACGATCTCCAATTTTATGTCAAAGTGGTGATGGGTTCCGGAGGACTTGGGGGCTGTTTTAGACAGGCACTCTGTTTTCTTTGGCCCATTTCTTCATGATCCGAATGATGTACTCGACTTGTGTGTTACCCGTGCTTCTCAGTAAGTGGAGCACTTCTCGAAGGGTCTCTCTGAGGAAAAGGTGTGAAAGGACAAGAATGCAAGAGTAGAGTATTAGTCGCTCAGTCGTGCCCAACTCTTTGCGACCCCATGGACCGCAGCCCACCAGGCTCCTCTGTCCATGAGATTTCCCAGGCAAGGATACTGGAGTGGGTTGCCATTTCCTTCTCCAGGGGATCTTCCCAACCCAGGGATCGAACCCAGGTCTCCTGCACTGCAGACAGATTCTTTACCAACTGAGCTACAAGGGAAGCCCTACAAGAATGCAAATTAACAGCTAAAATAACTTGTGACAGTTCTTCACATCCTTCTAGCAGGCATATCTGCCTACCCTTTTCCTGTGTTTTCATAAACCAATCACAGACTTCCTAGCTTTCTATTCTTATGGTGCCATAGTAAAATGGAAACTCTGTGAACTCCTCACCAATCTCAGTTTTCCTTGTTTGCATACACACACACATATACACATATATTTTTTTGTCTGAATATGACATAAATATTTCTGTTTCTATGGTTACTCTGTAGGACAGAATAGAAAGTGTGTATCAAGGAGCTGGGTTCAAATTCTGGCTCTGTGCTAACAGGTCGCTTAACTTGACTGAGTCCCAGACTTCTCCTTTGTTTAATGTGGTAATAAGCCCAAACTGGGTGTCACTGCCCTAAATGGAAAATGTCAGAAGGCCGCGGTATATGATCTGTTCAAGAAAAGTGACACATTAATAAACACAGAAGAGAGGAAAGTTAAGGACCAAGATTTGGCAAATATGCAGTATTTAACTAATTTAAATTTAATTAAATTAAAACTCATGTTTTAAGTAATACATACTAAATCTTCCCTGTTATGTCATCAGGTCTATAGATGACTGCCTACTGATCCTCTTCCCTAAAGGTTCTCTCATATTTTCTACTTTTTTCCTCAAGTATCTTCTTTCAACTACCCAAATTCTTTTAAACTTTTAATAGTACTGGAAATATATACAAGGTAGGAACTAATTTTTGATAGATTATTTACTTATAAAATAGTCATTATCTTCTATCATATATCAGTAACAAATACATTCCATGAAATTACTTTCAGAAAATGGAATTTCATTTTCAGTAGTTTAACTTTTATTACAAATGGAACTATATGCCATGTAATTTTGGGTGGTCTAATGTCTCAGTATTTCGTGAAATATTAGAAGGCAAAAAAAACTAATTTTTAACCACACTCACTCCATTTCTAATTCTTTGAGGTCTAAACTAAGAGACACAAGAAAAAAACCAACAGGCAAAGAAAAGAGCAGAAGAGATTGAAAAAGACATTGCTTGTGAAAATGGCAATATAAAACTTAAACTTTCATTCATCATTCTAAAACGTCATTATAATTTTTAGTTTTCAGACGACGTTACCCAGGAAAACAATTGTTACCCCCCAGGAAACCAGCAAGTGCACAGAATAGCATCTCTTGTCCGTCTACTTACTTGGGTTCCCTCCCAGCCAATATCATCTGGAATATGCCCACACAGGCACCCCGCTTGCCTTCCCAGTATTCAGGGTTGGGGTCCAGCCTCTCTAAGACATCAAATGCTTTGGCTGAATAGTAAAACTGGCCCATCTGAATAAAAGAAAGTATTGTGGTAATACTTGTAGTCAAAAGATCCCACAGAATGAAACTAAATGTAAAGATACCATGAAACAGAACTACATAACATAAGTACATAAAACAAGTGCATGGGTAATGACAACATTCTTAGTTAGCAAATTAACTTCTATTCCTTATTAAAACAAGAAGGGAAATCTCAGTTTGTGTACATGGGTTCAGTTTAAACCCCCTTACCTTCATTAAGTTTTCAGCAATACAACATTTCTTCTACATATAGTCAAGTTATGCTATAATCAACACATTTGTCATTTCTTCTAATTATATTCTATTTTTGAGGATAAACACCAATGACTGATCCAAACTGCTTACTTTTTAAGTTCCCTCAATATATTCTGTAGATGACTACTTTCATTCATTTTCTGCTAATTTGATCATGTTTCACCCAAGAGGATGGTCTTTCACTGACCTTGGCCCTGTCATCTCAGAATGCCTAGATGTATACTGACTCCTAAACAGCAAACCTCTTAAATATTTAATTCATTTTGACAAACTTCTTTCCCAAACACACCACACACTTCCATGGCCTTGTACAGTATGCAATCGTTAAATTTTTCTTAGATGTTGTTGTTGTTCAGTTGTTGAGTCATGTCCAACTCTCTGTGACCCTATGAACTGCAACACACCAGGCTTCTCTGTCTTTCACTTGCTCCTAGAGTTTGCTCAAACTCATGTCCTTTGAGTCAGTGATGCCATCCAACCATCTCATCCTCTGTCACCCCCTTCTCCTCTTGCCCTCAATCTTTCCCACCATCAGAGTCTTTTCCAAAGAGTCAGCTCTTCGCATCAAGTGGCCAAAGTATCAGAGCTTCAGCTTCAACATCAGTCCTTCCAAATGACTATTCAGGGTTGATTTCCCTTAGGATTGACTGGTTTGATCTCCTTGCAGTCCAAGGAACTCTCAAGAGTCTTCTCTAGCATCACAGTTCAAAAGCATCGATTCTTTGGGGCTCAGCCTTCTTTATGGTCCAACTCTCACATCCGTACATGGCTACTGGAAAAACCATAAGGACCTTTGTCGGCAAAGTGCTGTCTCTGCTTTTTAATATGCTGTCTAGGTTTGTCATAGCTTTTCTTCCAAAAAGCAAGCATCTTTTAATTTCATGGCTGCAGTCTCATAAATATATAGGGTTACCAATTTCACTGAAGTCTTCAAGTTGCTGGGAAATCCTCCCTTACTTAGTGTGGTTTAATTACTTCTCCTTTTCCATAAACTGTTGTTTTAAACCTTTGCCAATTTTCTTAAGATCTCTATTGCATTCTTAGCTTAGCTTTTTTTCTCTACTTCATAGGGAAGACACAACTTTCCTGCCTTCCATTCAAATTATACTTCATTACTCTGCCTATCTCACAGAAAGAAGTGTTCTTATTCCTTTTCAAGGTTAATCCTTCTTTCTATGTTCACCTAAAATATTTTTTTTTTTGGTAAAGAAACACACCAAATGATGTGAGAAACATACATGTACAGTTTAATGACTATAATGTCAACACAAGTGTAACTACCACCCACGTCAAGAAACAAAACATTGACAGCAAAACCAAAGCTCTGTGTCTCACTTCTATACCACAGCCCTCTTTTCCCCTGTTTTCAGTAACTACCAGTCTGACTCTTAGGGTCATCAATTCTTTGACTGTATAGTTATATCAGCTTTGTATATATGTTTAGACAACATAACTGAGTGCTGCCTCTTAGTATGTTAACTATATGAAATAATGCTGTAAATATTCTTCTGTGTCTTGTATATGTTTTGACAATTCATCTATATTGTTGGATATAGCCCTAGTTGGGTCATTTGCTAAAGCCTTTTTACTTTGAAATAATTATAAACTGACAGGAAGTTACAAAGATAGTACAGAGTGGTCCCATGGAACAGCAAACCCAGGAAACCGACATCACTACAATGTATGTGTACACTTTTGTTATTTAATCAAGTGTGTCAGACTCACATAACCACCACCCCTATCAAGACAGAACTATTCCATCACCACAAAGCTGTACTCTCCTCCCAGCTGACCATTCCTAACCTCTGGCAGTCATCAATATTTTTCCAAAGCTCTACAATTTTGTCATTTCAAGAATGTTTGATATATATATGTATATATATGAAATATATCAGTTTTTTAAAGATCATGGCTTGTGTTATTCTCATTGAATCTGTTTCCTAATCCAATTCTCTTCTGTACCTAGGAGTGTTTTCTCAGGCCTCATGCAAGTCAATCTAGCTGCATATTTGACATTTTCCTTCCTTGGCATTTGATAAAATAGGAACAAGAAAAAGAGTATGGAAAAATGCTTTTTTTCTCTCTCCTGGTTCCTTCCTTTCCCTTCTGTTCATCCTTATCGTCTGTTTCTTTTACTGACTCCTCTGTTTCTAACCCTTAGATACTGACTGGTGCTCCACGCGGTTCCTCACCCCATTCACTGGTTACTCTCATCCTTTACCATACTCTGCTGCTACTGCTGCTACCACCACCACCACCACCATTGACTTCTGTTAGCTTCTGAAGTCACGTCTCTAACCCGAACCTTTCACATGCATTCCTGAGCTCTGGGCTCACCCTGATTATTTCCTACTATAATATTTCTACCTGGGAGCCCCAAACACACTTCAGATTTAATACATCTAAAATTGAACTAAATTCCTGTCTTTGGTGTTTTCTTTCCCTCTGCCTTCTCTAACTCACTTCATATCATTGCCATCCACCAAGTTCTATTAAACATTTTCAAGTTTCCTATGTTTTAAAACCTTTTCCATTGATGTGATTCACTTTATTTTTGTAATGATTCACTTTGAAATGAGCTATTATTGATTAAGTTGATACTAGACTCTCTTTACCTAATGTTTTCTTGTCTTTCGAACAGAAAGAAATACTCCCCAAATAGTTTTCAGAATTTGAGGTTAGTTTTATAAAAAGCTTTTAATCTATAAGATAGGGCCCCAAACTCTTCCCTGTCTTTCCAGCTCCCTAGACACACACACATACACACACACACAAAGCTCCTCTTTTACTAAATCTGACTCCACTTTTTCTAGTTCCTTTGTCCTTCCTGTCTACTCTTTGCACCAAGGTTTCCCAAAGGTTTGGTTTGCAACTCTTTATTCTTCTTACTTGACTCCCTTATCTGGGAAATTTCACTGTTTCTCAGGGCATCTACAGAGAAGGCAATGGCAACCCACTCCAGTACTTTTGCCTAGAGAATCCCATGGACGGGAGAGCCTGGTGGGCTGCAGTCCATGGGGTCGCGAAGAGTTGGACACGACTGAGTGCCTTCACTTTCACTTTTCACTTTCATGCATTGGAGAAGGAAATGGCAACCCACTCCAGTGCTCTTGCCTGGAGAATCCCAGGGACGGGGGAGCCTGGTGGACTGCCGTCTATGGGGTCGCACAGAGTCGGACACGACTGAAGCGACTTAGCAGCAGCAGCAGCAGGGCATCTATTACTGTTGAAGCGGTGATTTCTCCAAATCTGTCTCTCAATGTCAGAGCACACTGTTCTTTTCTAATTTATTTCTTTGGTGGATCAGGTCTCCATTGCTCTGCATGAGCAGGGGCCACTCTCTAGTTGTAGCATGCAGGTTTCTCATTGCTATGGCTCCTCTTGTTGTGGAGCACTGGCTCTAGGGCAAGCTGGCTTCAGTTGTTTTAGCAGGTAGGGTCCGTAGTTGTGCCATCCGGGCTTAGCTGCCCCACAGATGTGGAGTCTTCCCAGACCAGGATCAAATCCATGTCCTCTGCACTGGCAGGCACATTCATAACCACTGGACCATCAGGGAAGTCCAGAGGCCACCATTCTTGAGCTTCAGAACCAAACTTCCAACTACCAGATTAATATCTCTACCTGCATGATACCTAAAGAGTCATAGCCTTTAGAAATCTAAAACCTCCTCTCTATTTTTTTTTTTTTGGAAAGTAATTGTGATTATTTATTATTACCTTATATGTTATATCCAACCTGACCCCCTTATTTTTTTTTTTAATAAATTTATTTATTTTAGTTGGGGGCTAATTACTTTACAATATTGTAGTAGTTTTTGCCATACATTGACATGAATCAGCCATGGGTTCACATGTGCTCCCCCTCCCGAACCCTCCTCTCACCTCCCTCCCCATCCCATCCCTCTGGGTCATCCCAATGCTCCATCCCTGAGCATCCGTCCCATGCATAGAACATGGAATGGTGTTCTGCTTCACATATTACAATATACATGTAAAACCTCCTCTCTAAACCACTATCTCCGTACACATTATTTTCACATTTCATTTATATGTATACATGTTTTATATACACATAAAATCCTGCCTATCTCTGAGTTTAGTTCATCTATAAAAGGGATGACATATCTGATATCACTATGTGAATTCTCTCACCTATGACCATTTAGTCTCTAGGACACTTTCCCCTAACATTTAGTCAATGTACCAATGTGATAATGATCTTCACTTTCCCCTTATATTTCACTTAGACTCACCTTGTAGCAGTCATTAGCGATGAGCTGTAGGAGGCTGAAGGACTCGCCAGAGGTTTCCATCTTGAGATAAAGCTCCCAGGCTAGTCTTGGTTTCTTATTCATAATGTCTACAAAGAGAAACAAAGATTTATGTTTTCTAAACATACATGAAGTACACTTCTGCATCTTGCTAGTCTATGGATTTGGTTTTATGTTAGAAACATACTAAGTAATAGTAAACAGTGAACATTTTACATGGAAAGCTTGCAATGTTGGCATTAAGCTGGTTCCCCATCAGGACTCTACAAACAGTGCTTAAAATACTTGTTAGGCTTCAGGTAAGTATGTCTTTTTAGATTGAGTTGATTTTCAGTAGTTCTCACTTTGCTCATCTGCTTGAAAAGTCATCTATCATTCATTCAATCTCACTCATACAGTTTCAGCCTCACTTAGAAGATCTAATTGCTAAAATTTTCCTAAGACATCAAAAACTTAGTGAACATTTTAAATCCAAGTGAAAAAAAGGAACAAGAAAAAACACTGGAGAGAGAGAAAGACAGACAGAGATGATAGGCTATATATATATATATACACACACACACACACACATATATATAGCGTACACAATTTTTGACATTTTACTACTTTTCAGGCCTGCACCATAGTGAAAAGGTAAAATTAACATAACAATATCATTTAGCAAAAGAAAACAAAGTAAACTGAGACTCGAAGCTGGAACATGCTAAAGAAAGAATTTGGCATCTTTTAGGACTGTTGGTGCTAGGTCACTGTCATATGGAAGAACTAAACACGGGGTACACTTATATAAATACATACATATGGCCACCTTTACTGAGTAGCATTAATAACACAATCTCAGAGTTTAACCATTCTACAAAACAAAATTAGAAAACACTCAATAAAAGGAAGATTCCTCTATAACATTTAAAAGAAGACTCACAGCACCGAGCTAACCAACTGAGGTAAATGTAGTCATTTTTCATCTTCTCACTTTGGATTAAAAGGAAAACCTGCATGAGGAGGGAAAAGGGAACAAACATTCAGATGCTTTTATAGCAAAAATATCCCCAGCAGCTTGCCTTAGACTAATGAGCATTATAATGGCCAAATTCTACTAAGAAAAGTGAAGGATAAAATTGTGGTGATTTTAACACATTTCTCTCAGTTATTGAGGCTTCCCTCGTAGCTCAGTCAGTAAAGAATCTGCCTACAATGCAGGAGACCTGGGTTTGATTCCTGGGTCGGGAAGATCCCCTGGAGAAGGAAATGGCAACCCACTCCAGTATTCTTGCCTAGAGAACCCCATGGACAGAGGAACATGGTGGGCTACAATACATGGGATTGCAAAAAGTCAGTCACGACTTAGTGACTGAGGATGAACACTCAGTTATTGATATCACAAGGTAACATGAGGTTGGTAAGGATATACAAGATTTGAACAGAATAATTAACAACTGCACATACTACTGGGTGATAAAGCAAGTCTCAACAGATTTTAAAGGATTTGTGTTATACAGACCACACTCTATATGACCACAATACAATTAAGTTAGAAATCAAAATAACCTGGATATATATATTTCCCCTCCTGATTCATGTTGAGGTTTGACCGAAAATAGGAAAATACTGTAAAGCAATTATCCTTCAATAAAAAATATATTAATTAAAAAAAAAAGCCTGGAAAAGATAATGTACATACTTGAAAATCATGAAACATGTTTTAAAATAACTCACAGTTAAAGATAATAAAAAGATCATTTCTAAACATGATGGAAATTGGAAAACACTTAGAATTTCAATAATAATAAGTTGAGTCATTTGTTGAATAATAATAAAACTGAATTAAGTAACTCAACTGAAATATTTTGAATCATTTGGATAATCAGTCTATGGAGTTAGAAATCAAGATAGTGGTTAGCCTTGTGGGAAAGGGACTGACTCCAAAAGGGGATGAGAGGGTTCCCCAGGTTATGATAAAATTCTGTTTTTGATCTGGGTGCTGACTATTTGGGAATGTTCACTTTAAAAATTCATCAAGCTGTGTACTTTGATTTGTATACTTTTCTCCATGTATGTTATATCTTTATAAAATTTATCCAAAAAAGGAAAACATGAATGTGGTTATATGTGTATGTCTCTCAATATGGACTGTAGCTCGCCAGGCTCCTCTGTCCATGGGGCTTTCCAGGCAGGAATACTGGAGTGGGTTGCCATTCCTTCTCCAGGGCATCTTCCCCACCCAGGGATCGAAACCTGCATCTCTATGTCTCCTGCACTGACAGGTGGGTTCTTTACCACTAACACAACCTGGGAAGCCCCATAAAATTTATCCAAAAAAGGAAAACATGAATGTGGTCATAAAATCTATGTATTTATTTATATTGTACTTTTTAATGTAACCTAAGAACAATGGAACTTTGAATAATCCTTTAGCTTTAAACATGTATTTCAGTGAGAAAAAGATAACGTTTTTAGATAGAATCATTCAAAAGTCTTCAAAAGCAGGTACCTACCTCTTCACCCTCACTGGTATTGCCAGTTGCAGCTTTGGCTTGGGCATAATTAAAGTTAAAGATGTCATCATTATAGAAGTAACTCTGAAAAACATCCCGAGAACAGGTCACATTAAGCATTAACATATAAAATATAAAAACAACAGTTATAAAAGATAAATACAAAAACAATTTTGAGGAATTAGCTGATACCACTACTACTCCCACAGTAAAAGGGTCATCTCCAAAAGTATCTTACCTGTGACATATTACATAGAATATTTTGTATACAAAATCACCTAGAAAATTCTACACTGACCTTAAATGAGTTGAGGTAAATCAAGACATCATCAAATTGCTTAAGCAGGAAGAAACAGGAAGCCATGCACTGCCTTCCTGGTATTGTATCTGAAATGGAATGGGAAAAGAAACCAGGTGTATTCATGAAACTAAAAGTTCTCTTTAGCTGAAATTTGAGTTATTTTATAATTTAGCGACAAGAAATGTATTCCAAGACATCTTTCTAGATTCTGAAATTAGATTCTGTTCAGTGGACAGAACCTCAGCATGTGGAAGTCACAGTACTCAAGAATGACCAATAATCTCTCCTGCGGTTAACTCTGAGTCTCACACGAGCATGTGTCCTTCGGGCTACAGTTTTCCCTAGGTCTTTTTTCCAGGGCTTTGATTCTCTCATTTAGCTCCAATACCTGCACATTCAACTAATGTGAATTAGTACCCATCATTACTCACCTAAGATGACCTAACACTTTTGATCTCAAATGGAGGAATATTTGGCCATGGAACCATCTGATCCTGATTCTGACCAACTTGTCTGATAACAGATTCCTATTTGAAGTGGCAGAGGATTCGTTTAATACTCTCCCTTCACCACAGTCACTCCTGATCCTCCTTCCTCTGTTCAATTTTTCCCCCGTAACACTTATCACAGTCAGATATACTATATAATCTATTTCTTATGTCTATAGTTTGTTCTCACTAGATTGAACACTGCACAAGGGTAGGGGAATTGGTTTGTTTTGTCTACTGCTGTATCCCCAACACCTCAATAAATTTTTGTTGTAAGAATGAAGTGAAATGGGGAAAGAAAATATTATCCAATAAATGGTTTTGGTGAAACGTTTGAAAGAAAATGAATTCTCCAGGGGTGATTAGAATATTTAGTAATCAGTTCAGCATGAACACTGTTTGTCAGAATAGATGCCAACCATTGAAAACAGGTACAGCCATCCATATTGGCTCATACTGGCTAACTATCAGCCCTTTCAGATGCCTTTTTAAAATCTTACACTGAATCTTGAATGATGAGATCAATAGCTTAATAACAAAAATGAAGCCATGAAACTACTGGCGAGATATAGGTGAATATTACATAACTTCAGGAATAAAAAAGTATTTTCTAAGCTTGATACTCATGTAATAAATCATTATAGAAAAGATAAATAAGATTTAAATGTTTTCATACGGGAAAAATACCACAGGCAAACTTAAAAGTAAATGACCTACTGGAAAAGTAAGTTTTATACCTAAAGAGCTCTTGAGAAATCAATCAAAGTGAACATTTCACATAAAAAAAGGATCAAATTTTTAAAACTTTTATAAACTAGAGAATGTACTTATTCTCCTCTGTTTATGCATCCTCTTATCCCATTTTAGCTGAGCTGTTAAGAAGGGCTAATCTAATATTATCTCCCGTGTCTGAGTTCCCGCTTTACAATGGGAAGCCTAACAGATATATCCCCAGACACAGAATCAAACTTCACCAGTCAATATACGACCAACTCCAGTGATAAATCATGCTCACATGTACAGATTCAAACATACCACATTCACTAGCTGATCCTCCCACCAACTGGAAGAACTGCTGGGCGATTTTCATATGATCCCTCTAAAAAACAAAGCAGAGCTGATAAGAGGAATAAACTGAAAATATATCATTGTATTACACTTTATGGTTTCAACACATCTGTCAGGATTTAACATATTTTAAATCTGTAAACAAATCTTTAAACATATTTTACATATGTTTAATTTTAAACATATTTAATGTATTTATTCTCCTCAAATCAGCAGTACTAATTTTTATTAGCATCACCAACTAGAAAGTGACAATATGTAACTGAATTATAACCTAGTTAGGATCAGATAGAAAGGAAGAGAAAAAAAAATTCAATTCCTAAATTCTATCTTAAAAGTAACTTCATTAAATGAACGCATTCATTCATTCATTTAACAAATATTTATTGCTTTTATCACATATCAGAACTTGTGGTAGGAGCTATGGCTAGAACAAGGAGTAATTTATTAAGGAAAATCATTAATTTATTCAATAGCTATTTACTGCCCATTTGAGGCACTTTGGAGCAAGCTGGAGATAAAAAGATTTATTTACATCCCACTTTGTTCCATAAAGAACTTACTATGCCATATTCAGGTGAATAAGAGCTTAGTTTTAGTCAGTGTTTGGTATTTATAAAAAGCTTTTCCAAAGAAACAATTATTCCCATTTTACAGATGCCAAAATTATAGCTCAGAGGTATGCAAGGTTAAAAAAAAAAAGCCAGTGAAAATAAGAATGAAGTTTTGCAATGATTTGCTGTTGTTATTATATAAACACACTGTTCAACAATTGGGCTTTTTTTTCCTTAACAAAGCAGTAATTCTTAGGGCCATAGCTCTCTATTATTTTTAAAAATTTTATTCTATTCTACTTTATTTTTTGGACAAACCACATGGTTTGTGGGATCTTGTTCTCCATCCAGGGATAAAACCTGGGCCCTTGGCAATGAGAGCACCAAGTCCTAACCACTGGGCCACTGGGGAGTTCCCTTTTTTTGGTCTTCAAATAACACAGAATTCTGTCACAGTGGAGTCTGGATTGTTGGATATGGAGAAATAAAAGGAACTGCAGACGAGCCTATTTGTAAGCTTATTAGTAGTTGAACTTTAACATTCATTTTTATTTTTTCCACACACTGGAACTTCGCAAACTATAGATACTGGTGGTTTTATACTCACCGAACACATTTCCTGGCCAAGGGCTGCATTGACTACTCCTTTGAGGATGTACTCCTGGAAATGTGGAATATCAGTCATTAATTTAAAAGGAACATAAAACTAAGAGATATCTCTCAAAAAAATCATTTGCATCAACTCAATGCTTTATATATATTATCAAAAGTTACCCAAAGTCACTTTGCTCTGTTCTATCCCTGGTAAGAATAAAAGAATTAGGAGACTTTCATATGGTTCTCAGGAAAGTGTGCATATAACAGAATTCATCATATTTGTAAATTCTCAATCATAAGCAGAAAAACTCAGTGGACATGCATAGGAGTTTTGTTTTTATTTCAATTCAGTGGAAAAAATTAACCATAAAATATTTATGTAATAATTTTTATACTTTATCAGCCACTGCCATTCTCTGTGACCATATCACACACACACACACACACACACACACACATATAATTTTCCCTTTCCAGTGATATAATAACCTTCCTTTGCTAGTGATTCCTTTCCTCAAACATAAATAAATAAATAACAATAATCCTCTGACTCTCGTTTGTAAGGTATCCTCATTTTGGAGTCCTGAGGCCTTATCTGTATCTCCTTCAGACTTGGTTCTATTCTTTAACAGATACTCCCCTTAGCTCGATGAATTTTTTTTTTTTTTTCACCACACGGGATCTTAGTTCCCTGAGCAGAGATCAAACCAGTGTTCCTTGCAGTGGAAGTATGGAGTCCTAATGACTGGATCACCAGGGAATACTGATTTTTATGTGGATACTATTTTTACTTAAGACAGATCTTAAAAAGAATAAAACAAATGATGCTGAAGCTTTTAATATACTTGAGAAATATACCAACTTAGATCTGGAAATATTTTTCAGTCTTTCACTCAATAAGTGGGATGCCTAGTACATGCTTCGCGTTCATGCTTAGCACTGGAGGCACAATACAAACACAGCGCCTGGCTTCGAGGAGTGAACAACCAGCAGGGGACAAAGACACAGTACAGACAATCGTACTGGTGACGTAAGTTTCCATGTCTAGTTTCATCAGAATTCTAGATTTCAGTATTTTCAAACCTCAACCCTTTTGAGGAAATGACCATACTTATGGGAGTTTACAAATATCAAAAAAGCCCAGAATATTGAGTCTCATATCAAAAGTCTCACGTAATAGTCCCAGATCAACATACACAACTTTCCTGAGTCTACAAGCAGGAATCTTCTCTAACATGCCTTCCAACTACCTTTCAACAGAAATTCCACCTTCAACAGAACTTGGTTAGTAAAAATATAACACGTTGTCAATTACCTGAGGAGTAGTAGGTTCCAGATCCTTAATTAAGTTATAAGCTTCTTGTACATCATCTGAAATATAGGAAATAAGTAGACATATTAGTCTGTATCCTAGCAAACTTTTCTGAAACAGTCGCCCCAAATGATAAGGTCCTTCAAACATTCATGAGAAGTATGATCGGCTTTTCTTGTCTCTTAATTCTCCATCAAGTTCAACGCTTAGTAGTAGATAACCAAATATCTGTAGGAAACCCAGTATTAAGCCACGAAGCACTTAAGGGTTCAAGCTAAAAATAAGGAACAGGGAAGTATATGCTTATGGCATTGTAATTATACAAGAAAGACATCCATTTTTAAATATATATATATATATATATAAAGTACATAGGAGTAAAATGACATGAAGGCTGGGGTTCACTTTAAAATATTTCACAACAAGACTGGAAGAGAGGGGATAAATGAAGAAAGACTGGCAATATCTACAAGACTGTTGTATCGGGTTATTATTTGGGTGTTCATACTATTAACTTTTGTTTATGTTTGAAAGTTCTTAGAATAAAAGTTAGTTTATGAAATATATAAGGTGTTTCTTTAATTCTTGTCCAAAAGCTTCTTTCTTTGTGCTGATGTATCAAATTAGGGAGAACTATTTGCAAGTTCATGGTCTCCTGTTAATAAACACTTCACATTTACCTCAATGAGGAATATGTTGTCTGGTTGGTTCCTACCATGCACCTTAAAAGGCCCACACTTAGTCCGAGGCCCATGACAGAGTGCCAGCACCACTGCATGGGAGCTCCCAGCTTATGTTCACAAGTTGGAGATAACAGACTACTTGGGCCTGTGTCTACAATTCATCCTTCCTTGGGGGCAACAAATACCATGCTCACTTCGCATCTTAATATTTTGCAGAGGCTGGGGGTACACAGAAACAGAAAGACAGGTAATTAGAGCAAATAAAAAAGTTAATGATGAGAAAGAAAAGACACAAGGAACCGCAGATGGACATTACACGCAGAGGAACACACAAAAAAGAAGAAATGAAAGAGGGAAAGGAAAAACAACAGAAAACCTGGGATAAAATGGATAGAGGACAAAGGGCAGAAAAATAAGCGGAAAAGAAAAGAACCAGAATGAGCGAGACATTGGAAGCAACTGAAGAGGAAGGAGGATATAAAGAGAAAAGGCACAACAAATCAATATCAATAAACTTGTTCTGTCTTGTGAACCTGCTGCAAATATATTTTTGGAAGTATTATGAAGTGATTTTAAAGGTTAAGCAAGTAGTTCAGCTAAAGAGTAAATGCTCTAAAATATCTTACATAGGCAAGACCAAGACACATTTCTCTTACCTTGACGAAGATAGTAAATCACTAAGTTTAGCCTAGCTTCAGGAATGACATCAACCAGGGGAGGCAAAACCTGCAAAGCCCCTTCTCCTCCTCGGAAAACTACCTAAAGACAGAAAAACTATTATTATGGCAGTAAATATGAGTATGTTTATTGGTGGAAATACATACGGAGCTGACACAACAGTTACTCTTTGAAAGGACAAATATATTTTTGAAGCTTTCTCTATACACACATGACCTTGACCTCATTTAAAACAAAAAAGGCATCCTAGGGACTTCCCTGGCAGTCCAGTGGTTAAGACTCTGTGCTTCAAATATAAGGGTCACGGATTTTACCCTTGTTTGGGGCGCTAAGTCCCATGTGCTTCATGGCCAGAAAAAAATAGTCATCCTAAATGTAAGAAATAGAATAAAGGCATGGCCCTATTGCATATATTTCCTTTTCTCCTCAAAAGAACTGTACGAAACTCTTAAAGTACCCAATAATTAAATGAAACTTTTCTAGATAGATAGTCTACATTAAAAACTCCATGAAGGAATTTATAAAATCCTTCCGAGATTATTTCCTCATCTCTAAATGGCATTAGTAATGTCCACCTTTCAGAGTTATCATAAGGATAAAATAAGTTAAAGTGGGCTACATGCATGGCATATGGTAGGTTATATTTAGTTTTCTTAAAATATTAGTAAATATTCTTTAGCACCTACTATATGCCTGGTATTGTAATACCAGGGCTACAACAGGAAAAAGTCATTCTCTTGTCTGTATATAGTCTATACTCAAATGGGGAGAGACCTTCAAAGAGCAAACTTAAGTATGCTGTCATATGATAATAAAAGCTACAGAGAATAGCTAAAGCAAAAACACCATCCATGAAAGGACGGTTTTATATGCTGTTTTGTACCCAGGGCCTAGCACAGTATCTGACACATAGTAAATTATTTCACAAATAAATATACAGAAATCAAGACTATCAGGCATAAACTACCTAGTCTCTTCTTTTTGTATCAAAATATCTATCTGGTCATCTTATCTGGTTCTCCTTGTCTAAGATGCTCCCTTCCCTTGCCAAGATTAATTCCTACAATTGTCTTCTTTGATGTCATGATTTTAACTCCATTTGGATTTTGTTTCTGCATTAATATTCTATTTAATTAATCCTGGTCCCACTTCTCAGCTTTAAATATGCACAAAGGTTTCTGCTCTCTTGAAAAATCTTCACTTCACTTGGTGCCACTGTTCCCTTTGAAGAGCATCGTACTTTTTCTCCTTTTTTCAATGCCATACTTGAAAAGAAAGTGGTTTGCTGTTTCAACTTTCTTCTCTTCCTTTCCTTAACCTCCCAGAAAACCTGCTGCTGCTGTCTGCACACTAATAAACCCATTCTACAGGTCACAAATATCAACGCCTTTGACCAAATTCAATAGACTTTCCTCTCTTCTTGCTCCATGACGTACCTGCAGTTTTGACACTGGTGGCCACAGCATGACTATAAGAGCACTATTTACTAAATGCTCACTATACGCTGTATACTGCCTGAGATACCTTACATATATTACCTCATTTCATCTTCACAAGCAAATAAGGTAGGTGCTGTGATTTCCTCTATTCTACATAAGAGAACATGGAGGCTCATCAGTGTTTAGTGACTTACTCAAAGTTACAAAGCTAGTATATGCTGTACTTGATTTTGACATCAGGTCTGACTGTGAAAGCTGATGTCAGCAACAATTTATACTGCTTAATAGTTTTTTCAGGTTTTGTCTTAAACTATAAAATTAATCTGTATTTACTAGAAAAAACTCACATATAGTATTACAACAGGTAAAAGGAAAATTACCATTTTCTCACTTTTCTTTTTAATCCCAGCCTCCAAGTATAACTCCCATCACCAGCTAATATGCACCTTCCAGTTATATGTATAAATAAAGGTTCTTTATTCTGGCTGTATATTATATCCACCTTTTAAGAAAAGTATTGATAGTTGAACCTTAGCCCAACCATTCAATAAAAATCTCACACATTAATATTTTTTAAAATCTCCTGGGTGATTAAAATGTGTAGTTGTAATGACATTACAACTTCTGTGGTGGCTTCTCTGGTGGCTCAGACAGTAAAGAATCCACTACAATGCAGGAGACCTGGGTTCAATCCCTGGATTGGGAAGATCCCCTGGAGGAAGGCATGGCAACTCAATCTAGTATTCTTGCCTGGAGAATCCTCATGGACAGAGGAGCCTGGCAGGCTATAGTCCATGGGGTCGCAAAGAGTTGGACATGACTGAGCAACTAAGCACAGCACAACACAATGACATTACAGTCAGAAGCAACCTACGTGTCCATCAACAGATGAGATGAATAGACAAAGAAGATGTGGTCTGTATATACAATGGAATATTGCTCAGCCATAAAAAATGATGAAATTTTGCCATTTGCAACATGGATGGACCTGGAGGGCATTATGCTCAGTGAAATAAGTCAGATAGAGAGACAAATACTGTTTGATGTCACTTATATGTGGAATCTAAAAAAAATGCAGCACACCAGTGAATAGAACAGAAAAGAAGCAGACAGACTCACAGATATAGAGAACAAACTAATGATTACCAGTGGGGAGGGCAGAATGTGGGGGGTGGGGGAAGTACAAACTATTGGGTGTAAGGTAGGCTATAAGGATGTATTTGTACAACACAGAGTACATAGCTGATATTTTATAATAACTGTAAATGGAGTATAACCTTTAAAAATTATATAAAAATTAGAAAAATTTTATAAAATGACTGTTGACCATTGAACAATGGTGAGGGGGATTGTTTAAGGGTGCTGACCCTCCACACAGTTGAAAGTTCAAATACGATTTACAGTCAGCCACCCACATGCAGGGTTCCTCCATATACGAGGATTCAACCCACCTCAGATGGTACAGTATTTATGACTGAGAAAAATCTGTGTATGAGCGGACCCATGCATTTCAAACCTGTGCTGTAGAAGGGGTTGTACATTATGTAGGTGTTTTCTCTTGCCTGCCCTTTTATGAGTTATTTTCTTATTCTCCTCTTTCAGCCCCTTAAATACAAACACTCTCTTGGAACCATATTTCTCTTTTTTTAACCTTTTCTTCAGCTATCCCTACTCTTATGAAGACTCCTAAATCTTAATCTCTTAATCTTCCAGTCTTCATCTCTTTCCAAGTTTAATTTCCAGACTACTCTCTTTAACATATCATTCTCCACAAAAATTAATCTGGCTTTAATTTATAGACTAAATTAGAAGTGAAAAGGTTAGAGGCAGAAGCTCATAATGCAAAATAACCTCAGAAAACTCTGTGATGGAGGCCTGAGTTAAAGGGGGAATGGAATAAATAGAAGACACTGCCAATGAAGAATTAATAAGATTAAGTGACTGAGTATCAGAAATAAAGGGGACAAGAGAGTCTAAACCAGCTACAGTTTTCAGCATTCGTACTGGGAGACTTAGTGCTAACGAAGGTGCAGAGAAATCACAAGGAAAAAGTGTGGTTATTATTACTGCCATATTCACACGAGGAATCTGAAACTCAACAATACTGAGTAATTTGCTCAGTGTCCCCAGCTGTCTGAGTTGAATGCAGCTGCTCTGTGCCCACTTTACTACAGAGTCAATCAAATCAAATTTGAAACTTCATCTGAATCTTTTTTTTTAGCAACTATCCCAGTGCAAATTTTCTGTTCCAGTAAATTCAGTCTGCTCACATACGACTTCATTCATTCATCCATGACCTTGCCACAAATGAACCCTTTAAATCCAAGTCATTCTTCAAAGACCAGCTCAAATTTTACTTTCGTCAGAAAGTAAAGGATATGTTCCTTTGTCTTTGCCAACAAAATGAACACTTGGATCTCACTGCCTCACACTTCTTTCTAAATGTTAAGTATGTGTTACTGCCTTCCCAGTAAGGAAAGAACCTGATATCTTAAACTCATTCTCCTCCACAACAACAGAGAGTTCACTTGGAGTAGAGAAATACTTGTTGAGATATCTCCCCTCATTCATCTTCCCAACCACTGTGATGTACCCAAAATAGGGTAGACCTCAAATCATCAAAACTGGAAACTCTTATTCACCAGATTGTGCCTGATGAGCTCTTTAGCAAATTCAAAGGAAGAAGAAGCGTTGTCCATCAAGCTTTTGAGTTCTGCCTGAAATTAAAAAAAGGAAAGGCTTATGAAAATGACAAGTATATAGTTCTTATGCCACCTATAAAATTTACGAAGTTTTATAGCTTACAAAGAATTTAACATGCTGCTTCCTTTGTTCTGCAGGGCTCTGAGAAATAATTAATGTAATTATTATTCTCCTCATTTTACAGATGAGAACCTTGAAGCTTACAACCATTAAATGACTGAACCTCTAAGCAGCAAGTCTGAAACTGGTGAACCCAAGTCTGAAGACTCCTAGAGTTAGTCTTTCCTTTCAGGTGATAAACTTTTAACAACTAAGGTTGGTTATTTTTCTTTATTTGACATTTTTAATTAATTAACTTATTCATTTATTACTTATTATTTTTGACTGCACTGGGTCTTCACTGCTGCACGTGGGTTTTCTGTACTTGTGGTGAGAGGGGGCTACTCTTCATTAAAGTGTGTACGCTTCTCTTGTTGCAGATCATGGGGCTGAGGCACTTGGGCTTCAGTAGTTGCAACACTCGGGCTCAGTAGTTCAGTAGTTGTGATCAAGGGCTCTAGAGCTCAGGCTCAGTAGGTATGGCGCACAGGCTTTAGTTGCTCAACGGGAGGCAGAATCTTTCTGGACCAGGGATTGAACTTGTGTCTCCTACATTAGCAGTCAGATTTTCAACCACTGTACCACCAGGGAAGTCCACTAAGGTTGATTCTTCAATCTGACCATTCCACCTGTGTCCTGAATTTTCCTATACTTTCTTCCTGCTGAATTGGCCTTTATTTCAGTTCAGTTCAGTTCAGTCGCTCAGTCGTGTCCGACTCTTTGCGACTCCATGAATTGCAGCACACCAGGCCTCTCTGTCCATCACCAACTCCCGGAGTCCACCCAAACCCATGTCCATCGAGTCAGTGATGCCATCCAACCATCTCACCCTCTGTTGTCCTCTCCTCCTCCCGCCCCCAATCCTACCCAGCATTAGGGTCTTTTCCAATGAGTCAACACTTCGCATGAGGTGGCCAAAGTATTGGAGTTTCAGCTTCAACATCAGACCTTCCAATGAACACCCAGGATTGATCTCTTTTAGGATGGATTGATTGGATCTCCTTGCAGTTGAAGGGACTCTCAAGAGTCTTCTCCAACACCACAGTTCAAAAGCATCAATTCTTCGGCGCTCAGCCTTCTTCACCATCCAACTCTCACATCCATACATGACCACTGGAAAAACCATAGCCTTGACTAGATGGACGTTTGTTAGCAAAGTAATGTCTCTGCTTTTAAATATGCTATCTAGGTTGGCCATAACCTTCCTTCCAAGGAGTAAGCGTCTTTTAATTTCATTGCTGCAATCACCATCAGCAGTGATTCTGGAGCCCAAAAAAATAAAGTCTGACACTGTGTCCACTGTTTCCCCATCTATTTCCCATGGCCTTTATTTACATGATGCAATTAATGTGCTTTCTCCCCTCTATGTTCCTATTTATTAGAACTATCAGATCTCTTTTATTTTATGCTGCTTCTTTAACTTCCCCTAGAACAAGTGGTCAGCCATTTCTACAGTGATACAATGTGGTATATCCATACAATGGAATATTATTTGGTGATAAAAATGAATGAAGTACTGAAACATGCTATAACACGATGAACTTCATAGACATTAAGCTAAAGTAAAACAAGCTAGTCATAAAAGATTATATATTATTAATATATGACTCCTTTTTAGAGGAAATATCCAAAACACACAAATCTATAGAAACAGAAAGTGGATTAGTAGCTGTTTGCGGTTGGCGGGATGGGGGTTGATAGCTGTAGATTATAGAGTTTCTTTCTGAAGTAATGGAAATGTTTTAGAATTGACTGTGGTGGGAATTCCCTGGCAGTCCAGTGGTTAGGACTCAGCACTTTCACTGCCAAGGGTGTGGGATCAATCCCTGGTTAGGGAAGTTAGATCCTGCAAGCTGCATGGTGTAGCCAAAAATAGGGGGGAAAAATGTTTAAAAATAAACGAATAAATGAAAAAAACTGACTGTGATGAAGATTAAACACAGTGGTGAATACACTAAACCCCACAGAATTGCATATTTCAAAAGGGTGACTACATGGTACATTAGTTATACCTCCATAAAGCTGTTAAAACATAGAGGTATAAATAGAAGACGTAGGTCATCTTATTTTAGAGTTAAAATGACTTGTCTAAAAGTACAAAAACATAATAGAAATCACGTAAGAAGTATTCCTCATGATGTACATGATATACACTCAAATTTTCTGTATCCTATATTTAAAATGAAAATCCCTTATGATTATACAGTGGAGATGACAACTAGGTTCAAGGGATTAGATCTAGTAGACAGTGTCTGAAGAACAATGGATGGAGGTTTGTAACATTGTACAGGAGGTGGTGACTAAAACCATCCCAAAGGAAAAGAAATGCAAGAAGGCAAAGTGGTTGTCTGAGGACGCTTTACAAATACCTGAGAAAAGAAGACAAGCAAAAGGCAAAGGAGAAAGGGAAAGTATATACTCAATTGAATGCAGAGCTCCAGAGAATAGCAAGAAGAGATGAGAAAGCCTTCTTTAGTGAATAATGCAAAGAAATAGAGGAAAACAATGGAATGAAAAAGACTAGTAAGCAAAGCTAGTAGTGGGGATAGAATTTCAGCAGAGCTATTTAAAATCCTAAAAGATGATCTTGTTAAAGTGCAGCACTCAACATGTCAGCAAAATTGGAAAACTCAGCAGTGGCCATAGGACTAGAAAAGGTCAGTTTAGTTTTCATTCTAATCCCCAAAAAAGGGCAATGCCAAAGAATGTTCAAACTACCATACAATGGCACTCATTTCACATGCCAGCAAGGTTATGCTCAAAGTCCATCAAAACAGGCTTCAGCAGGACATGAACCAAGAAATTCCAGATGTACAAGCTGGGTTTCAAAGAGACAGAGGAATCAGAGATCAAACTGCCAACATTCTTTGGGTCATGGAGAAAGCAAGGGAATTCCAGAAAAAAAATCTACTTCTGCTTCACTGACTATGCAAAAGCCATTGACTATGGATCACAACAAACTATGGAAAACTCTTAACAGAGATGGGAGTTCCACACCACCTTACCTGTCTCCTGACAAACCCATATACAGGACAAGAAGCAACGGTTAGAACCAGACATGGAACAACTGTAGTTCAAATCTGGGAAAGGAGTATGACAAGGCAGTATACTGTTACTCTGCTTATTTAACTTACACACAAAGTATATCATGAGAAATGCCAGACTGGATGAATCACAAGCAGGAATCAAGATTGCTAGGAGAAATACCAACAACTTCAGATATGCACATGATACCACTCTAGTGGCAGAAAGTGAAGACGAACTAAAGAGCCTCTTGATGATGGTAAAAGAGGAGAGTGAAAAAGTTGGGTTAAAACACAACATGATAAAAACTAAGATCATGGCATCTGGTCCCATCACTTCATGAAAAATAGAAAGGGAAAAAGTGAAAGCAGGGCATCACTGACTCATGGACATGAGTTGCAGCAAGCTCCAAGAGTTGGTGATAAACAGAGAGGCCTGGAGTGCTGCAGTTCATGGGGTCCCAAAGAGTCAGACAGGACTTAATGACTCAACAACAATAATATTTAAAACATGTATCAGGGTTTTGTCTTTTCAATCTAACTTGTCAATCTTTGTCATTAATTGAGAAATAAAACTTTTTAGATATAATTACAGATAATTTGGATTTGTAAAAGGCAAAACAATAAGCTTTTAGAATATCAGAGAACAAAATTTGGACTAGGAAATATTTTTTTAAACACAATATAAAAAGCACTAAACAAAGAAAAAGATAAATTTGACTATGTTTCAGCCTATAAACTCTTTGATAATTGCTCAGTTCACTATTTACTATGTGTATAAAGTTAAGGACTTTATATACATCACAAAAACCTATAATAATCCAGTACTGTTATTTTGCATACTTTGTACTGAAACCAAATAGCTAGTAACCTAAGATTGGAATTTGGATAAAATTTCTTTATCCACTGAAACTATTCCTTCCTTTCACAAGCATCCTATACTCACTGCTTCTATTTCTTCATCATCCACTTGTCTTTCTTCTGCCATATCCCTTATGACATTTCTCAGTCCAAGAGGTTACTCATTCACTCCTTATTTCCTTGACATCTAGCTTCAGCACTCAATAATAATGATACCCTAATCAGCGTAGGAAATCCCAGTTATGAAATCCAATGGCTTTGTCTTAATCTTCATCTTTATTGACCTGTTTTCAACCTCCTCCTTTTTTTAAACATGACTCTCCCTTAATCTGTTAGTCATACTTTAAATTTCTCATTCAACCATTACTTCATTGGCATCAACTTTGTATATACATTGTGCCAGGTCCTGGGATACAAATGTCACAAGGCTCAACCCTCAATAAGCTTGTCTAGATTAAAGATAATTAAAGCAGGTTCATGAGGCCTTGCTCCAGTAGGACCCACCAGCATCTGGACCCTAAGGGCCCCCGTGCAGCTCAGTGCCACAGCTCTGTGCTACCCGATGACTGTGGGCATCAGCAAGGCCTACAAGATGACTAAGAATGTGAGCCAACAGAGCTATAGCCACTGTTACTGTGGGCGCCTCACCAAGAACAAGCCTCATGATCCGAGAGGTCTGCAGCTTCACCCCTTAGGAGTGGCAAGCCATGGAGCTGCTCAAGGTCTCTGAAGGCAGGGCCTCAAGTTCATCAAGAAAAGGGTGGGGACACACATCCATGCCAAGAAGAAGGGAGAGGAGCTGAGTAATGTCCTGGTAGTCATGAGGAAAGTCGCAGCCAAGAAGGACAGAGCTCCTGCCTCTCTGTGAATAATAAAACTTGTTCAGAAAAAAAAAGGTAATTAGGCAACTACCAAACAATAAGCATGATTTTATATATAGATATAAAATCACATATAATAGCCATATTATTACCAATTATTTGTTAGTAAGATATAATAACCATATTGTTGGATTATATATATATATATATAAAATCATGCTTGTTAAAAATGCACACTTAAATTTGCATTAAATTTCAGTGGTTAATCTATGGGCTTTATTTTTTGTTTTGTTTCTTTTTTTAATTGAAGGATAATTGCTTTACAGAATTTTGTTGTTTTCTGTCACACATCAACATGAGTCAGCCATCTATGGGCTTTAGAGATCTGAATTTCTCACTTGTTAGTTGTATAACTTTGGGCGAGTTGTTCAAAGGACTTAAAGAATTGAATGAATCATTACATAATATTTCATGCTTACTACAGAAAAGCAGAATGTTTTGGTGTTTGAGGAGAGAATGAATTATACAATATAGAGCCCATTATAAAAGATACTAGAGGAATGCTTGCTTTTAAAAGGTTTAATAAAACTATCAAAGTAAACATAAACTATATCCTATTGCTGTCAAAAAAAAAAAAAAAGAAAGAAAGCTCCTTAGGGTACATTTGTTATAGTTATCTACTGCTGGAGAACATTATACAATCAGTATGTAATCTGCATGGGCACAATTTCAAATGAAAAAGCATGCTTTTAGTGAACAAGAAGTACAATTTGCTGTCCTGAGTTGGATAGCATTACATCTAGAGCATATTGGTTAGCCATGTCACCCATTCCAGACTATGGAAAGAACATGTGCAGACAAAATATAAACATTTAATAGGTTGGACCTTATGCCAAAATTGGCAAAGCCCCCAAGACTGACTCAATATAGAAAGACAAAAATATACTTATTTTATTTATTTTAACCAAAACTCTAATTAAAGATCAAATTGCAAATCCAGTTTACTATTAAACTGCTGATGCTGGGAACTAGTCAATTAGGCAGGGACTCTAGCTGAAATGAGGATATCCAAGAATGTATTTTATTTCATACATAAAGCAACCGTTCCATTGCATACTAAGCAATTTAATTGTAGGTATTTCTTTTGCCTCAAGTGAGCACCTTTATCGACATAAGCCATGAAAAGTGAACCTGAGCAAATGTTAAGGATATGTGTTCTCCATCTACCAGCTGATACATGCTGTTTCACTCAGCAACTCAATCTGCTGTTAGTGTAAAGTATATTAATAGTGCTTCCTGCTATTACACAATAAATTTTGCTTTGATATTTAATTAATTTTCTAGTTTCAATTTCTTCCTTCCTCCCCCTATTCTGGACTTTCCAGGTGGTGCAGTGGTAACGAATCCGCCTGCTTATGAAGGAGACGCAGTAGATGCAGGTTTGATCCCTGGGTTGGGAAGACCCCCCTGGAGGAGGAAATGGCAACTCACTCCAATACTCTTGCCTGGAAAATCCCATCGACAGAGGAGTGTTGCAGGCTACAGTCCATGGGGTCACCAAAGAGTCAGACACGACTGAGCACAATCATTCCTTCCCCTACTCTAGGCTGGTATGATGCCACTTATACTACCTTGTGAGCAGGGTGTTGACACATAAAGAAATTTTGCATTTAAATTTTGGTGGCTTCTGACATCAACTAAAGTTATGGCCAAGGAAGTAATTTGTACTCATGGACCCCCTCATAGGGTTAACCTAAACATATCTGTACATAAAGTATATTCAAATATATATATCCGAATCTGTATAGACATAGTATAGAACATGCTATCTATAGATCTATTTATAGATCTATTTCTATCTATTTTTATATGTATATATATATGTGCATGCGTGTGTTTGTGTGTAGTTTAATAAAATGAGATCATAATGTATGGACTCCTGTATACTCTGAGTTTCAAATAAAACAAGAGCTATAACAGCAAGGAAAAAAATCAAAAAAAGAACAAAAGAGAGAGCTATATAACAGAATTTATCCATAGGATTGTCAGGGAAACTAAATAATGGATACAAAGTATTCTGCATAGTGTCTATAAGTTAACCACTTTCTAACTACTTATAAAATGCCTCCCACTATTGCTTCTTGGAGTAACCTTAAAGGAGATACTGAAGTATCACTCAGCAGAGAAGGGCACTCCAGGAAATAGACTGCTGTGAACATAGCCATGGCAGTAGGAGGATATGGGTGTGTGAAACAAACTCAATGACTGGACTGAAGAGAACAAAGAGGAGAAGCAGGGAAATTATTTAAGGAGCTGAAACAAGAGGTAAGGAATGCCCAAACTAGAGCAGTGGCAAAGGAGAAGGCACAGAGAAAAGAGATATCTGGAACAGGACTGATAGCAACTGGTAGAAAATTAGGCTGCAGATGAAGCAGAAGAGAGTGATGGATACTCTAGGTTTCTGATTACATGTTGATGACTCTGAGCCACAAACACATTTCAGAGAAAGAAGCATAAGTATTTGGTTTTTAATATATTTAAGGTAATGTAAGACATAGATAAAGATCATCTACAGTATATCAGATGCACACAGAGAATTCATAAGTCAACATTCTTTTTTAGAATATCTGGTAAATATAAATATTTATACAGTTGGTCTCTTATAGAATCACACTGGCAATAACAAAGGGATATTAATCAAGAGTAACAGATAATAGTTTTATGACTAACCCGGGAAGTATAGGGTAGTTCAAACTGGAATTAAGTGAATTAAGAACAAATTTCATCACTACCTCAGCGGCTTTGCCGTTGTAAAGGCGAAAATGATTACAGGCCTTAAGATTGAGTGCGATGGTGCTATCAGGAATTTGCTGAAGATAAACAGCCAGAACTTCTTGAGACACGTCATAGTAATCCAGCTTGTAGTAACATAGGGCCACGTAAACATTGAGGGCAAGGTATTCCCTGTTAGATGAAAAAATTAAGGATTAACAATTTAAGTCTACTTCACAAAAATGTTGTCAAACTACAGACATTTTTAATAGCTCAACTGGACAGCAAGGCAAAGAGGACATTTCTTTTTTTAAAGAAAAAGGCAATATGATCAGTGTAGTATTTTTCTTTTTGTGTTATAATATTTGAGTGTTTTGATATATGTATAAGTAGAGTAAAAGATGATAACTAGAGGAGAAAGGGAAAAGTTCAACTACTACCCATTCATGTTAAAAAAAAAAAAGAAACTAATATAATCAGTAATGAAGTATAAATGCAAATAAGCTGACACCATATAGAAGATAGACAGACAAGGCAAGAAGATTTGATGACTGAGAATAGAAACAGGTGGGAGACTATGACAGTAAAGCAAAAGGAGGAGGAAGGGAGATGCATGAGATATTTTGGGATGCAGAAGAGAGACCAAGTAGTCAGTGATAAAGTTGGAATACTAGTTCTACAAACAAATACAGTTTGTTTCTAATTTTGTCAGCAAATTACCTTCAATGTAACTACAACACTGAACACTGATACACCTAGACCATGCATTTTCAACAGGTGTGATATCACCCCCAAAGGGGCAAAAATTGGTTCTTATGGAGAGATGAAAGATAATATTTATTTTATATATATACATACATACAGATATACATATAGTACACATACATGTATCTATATACAGATACACATACAGTACATAACCAGATAGACAATATACCTGGGGTACTGAAACTTAATGGGAGGGCAATTAAGAGGGGGAAAGACAATCTAGACAGTAAGGAGTCTAGACAATAAGGAATTCTTAATCTCATCAGATCTAGACAATAAGGAGTTCTTAATCTCACCAGATTATTAGCTAAACAGATTTGAACACATGGTGATATTAGAACTACTAGGTCCTCACCCAAACTGGGTACAGAAGAAAGTAACAACATGAGAGTTCAAGGAGGTGTAACAGGACACACACCTGTTATCTAGCAGTATTCGCTTGTAAATATCAATAGCTTCTTGGTAGTGAGATCGCATATAGTGGATTGAGGCCAAACTGAGCTGATCTTCTGTGATATCCTGAAGATTCTGATGAAAGTTCATCAATTTCTTCTCATCGTTAAACTAAAATTGTTAGAGAGAAAAAAGACATATAAAAATTCATGTTAGAGTATGGTTAGAGAAATCAACACTTATGTAACACAAATTTAACTCCCCCTTTCCTTCAGCCACTTGCCTCTGTTCTCCCTATTTCCCTTCAGCTCCCGGTCTTCTTTCTCTCTCCTTCAGACAAGGAATAAAATAGTCTCTAGAGGCAGAGTCTTAGTCTTCAGTTACAACTCTTTAACTACTTGACCCTCCTCTTCTTACTTTGTTTCTTTTCTATTTCTTTCTTTATATCTTCTCCCTCCATTTTTATTTTCTATGTTTCTTTTTTATATGCTATTTATAAGACAGTTAGAATAGGACATAGAAAAGTAGAGAATGAAAGGATATAAAAAGATGTAATAGGCAACCACTAACCAAGAGAGCTGATAGAGCTACACAAACATGACAAAGTAGTGTTTACATGAAGAGAGAGTTTCAGAGATAAAGACAGACATTTCATAATGACAATCATAAATGTTTCAATTCACTAGATGGACATAACAATTCTATATCTGTATGCATTTAATGAGAGTCTGCAAAACATGCAAAGCAAAAATTGAAAGAAGTAAACAAAGACAGATAATTACAGCATGAAATTTTTCAATACACCAAAAATAATTATTTTCAAATACTACCTATAGACAAACTTCCTGTAAAATAATTTAGCACTATCAATTAACAGCTTTAAATTTTTATTGTTCATACTCAATAACCCAACAAGTCTATTTCTAAGATGTTAGAATTACATTTTTATAATTAAAACTAAAACCAATCTAGAAGCCAAATAACTAGGAAATGCTGAATGAACTGTGGCACATGCATATGATGGATTGTTATTTAAAAAGGACGGGTTTGAAGACTAGTGACTCAGAGATACACTCATAATTTAAAGGTAAGTTGCAGAATACAAAAGTATATATTTAACATAAATCCCATTCTGCAAAACAAACAAAAATACAAATATGCATATAAAAAATAATTATCCCCCAAAAAAAGAATTATCCCTAAAGGGATATTCCAAAAGGTTGAAATATAGTTAATTTTAAATATGGTAGACGTTTGAACAAACTCCGGGAGATAGTGAAGGAAAGGGAAGCCTGGTGTGCTGCAGTCCATGGGGTCACAAAGAGTCAGACATGAACAACAACAAAAATATCTTTTTATTGCATATTTATATTTTGATTACTAGAATGTATGATTTTATAATATGAAAAAGTATTAAGAAATAATTTTATGATGATGATCAAAACCATTGCCATAAGGCAGGCAAATCAGAAAAGTATGTATTTATTTTCAGGAGTCAGGACAAGGCATCTTTGCTTCTGTTTCCTAAGAGACAATAAGATGGTGGAAACAAACTAATCATAAAAGACTACTGCTTAGGAAGAACTAAAACCTAACAACTCTGAATAAATTAACAGGGTAAAAAACATTAATGGGGGAGAAAAATCCTATAAAATTAATACCTTTATTCTACTTGCTCTAAACATATCATTAACAAGAATTTCTACTTAATTCTCTTTCACCCATGTTGGTAACAAGAAAGAAAGAGAAAAATATTTTAAAAACAAAAGTTTTAATTTATGTCAATTAAAAAAGAAAAACAAAATTTTACATTAAAAAAAAAGGGTGAAATAAGCACAGAAATACCTTGTGAGCCAAGTGGAAGAGGAGGCGGTTTTGAAGTCGGCTTTTTGGAGCTGAGAAAAAAAATCCAAGGTGCTTATTAAAGATCTCAATTGTCTATGGCACTTAGTCCCTTGTAGGAGTGACATGAGACTCAGACAAGGATATTCCCAAATCCTTACCCATGGGATCCTGCTATGTCTCTGCTATAACATATTTTAGTCTAGTCCTACTGCAGGAGAAGGAACATCATCAAGAACCAGAAGGAAAACACTCTAGGGCTCTGCTCGCGCTCACACTGGCTCTCCCTGACTCTGTCGTGGTGAAGCACAGGCTGCACTCTTCACAGTGCCAGCAGCAGCCCATCCTGTGCAGTTCACACGCGGAACCAAGCACGGGAAGCAAATGGTGGTGGTCATATCAGTACATATAGGAATCTAGCGTTGTCAGTTCCTTCTTTTCATAGTTACACTGCCATGTTTTCCTAAATGGGGCTTCCCAGGTGCCTCAGTGGTAAAGAATCTGCCTGTCATTGCAGGAGACGCAGGTTTGATCCCTGGGTCACAAAGATCCCCTGGAGAAGGGAATGGCAATCCACTCCAATATCCTTGCCCAGAAAATCCCATAGACAGAGGAGCCCCCAGCAGGCTACAGTCCATGGGGTCACAAAGAGTCAGATACAACTGAGCACACTCGCACGCTTTTTCCTAAATACTAGCCTATCCTCCACAGATCTGGCACGATAATCTGCCATCTAAAAGAGGTAGCAAGCAAAAAGGTTAACATCTTTTAAATTCCAGATCCCCTTTGTGCTCTTGGAGAATTTTCCTAATTCTGGGCACTCAGTATTGTTAATATATCTCTTTACAGTAAAAAGTCAAAAAAGAAAAAACATATATGGAAAGAGAGACAGGTACCTTGATCACCTTACATGCATCTAACTGTTCTATGCACAGAAAAAGTCTGGAAACATGAGATAAATAACTCAAAGACTGTTATAACTGAATTGGGAAAAACTACATCAGTAAATCGAAACAACTTGGGTACAAATCAAGAGATTTTTCCATGACCTTAAACTGGAATTTGATCTAAATATGTATGTACCAGTTAATTCTCTAAGAATTCTACCCTGGAATACATTCTTCCCTAACATATTTCCTAACAAACCTTCTTTTGCCCACTTTCTCTATTTTTCTTTGATTTTAATTTGATTCATACTCTAATTATTCCTAATCTGTCCTCCCATATTTCTATTTTGCCCCACACTTATTTGCAAATTTGAATTCACTTCTCCTAAGATCATCGAAAAAGCAAGAGAGTTCCAGAAAAACATCTACTTCTGCTTTATTGATTATGCCAAGGCCTTTGACTGTGTAGATCACAATAAACTGTGGAAAATTCTGAAAGAGATGGGAATACCAGACCATCTGACCTGTCTCTTGAGAAACCTGTATGCAGGTCAGGAAGCAACAGTTAGAACTGGACATGGAACAACAGATTGGTTCCAAATAGGAAAAGGAGTACATCAAGGCTGTATATTGTCACCCTGCTTATTTAACTTATATGCAGAGTACATCATGAGAAACGCTGGGCTGGATGAAGCACAAGCTGGAATCAAGATTGCTGGGAGAAATATCAATAACCTCAGATATGCAGATGACACCACCCTTATGGCAGAAAGTGAAGAAGAACTAAAGAGCCTCTTGATGCAAGTGAAAGAGGAGAGTGAAGAAGTTGGCTTAAAGCTCAATGTTCAGAAAACTAAGATCATGGCATCTGGTCCCATCAATTCATGGGAAATAGATGGGGAAACAGTGGAAACAGTGTCAGACTTTATTTTTGGGGGCTCCAAAATCACTGCTGATGGTGATTGCAGCCATGAAATTAAAAGATACTTACTCCTTGGAAGGAAGGTTATGACCAACCTAGATAGGATATTAAAAAGCAGAGACACTACTCTGCCAACAAAGGTCCGTCTAGTCAAGGCTATGGTTTTTCCAGTAGTCATGTATGGATGTGAGAGTTGGACAGTGAAGAAAGCTGAGCGCCACAGAATTGATGCTTTTGAACTGTGGTGTTGGAGAAGACTCTTAAGAGTCCCTTGGACTGCAAGAAGATCCAACCAGTCCATCCTAGGGGAGATCAGTCCTGGGTGTTCATTGGAAGGACTGATGTTGAAGCTGAAACTCCAATACTTTGGCCATCTCATGCGAAGAGTTGACTCATTGGAAAAGACCCTAATGCTGGGAAGGATTGGGGGCGGGAGGAGAAGGGGACGACAGAGGATGAGATGGTTGGATGGCATCACCGACTCGATGGACATGGGTTTGGGTAAACTCCAGTAGTTGGTGATGGACAGGGAGGCCTGGCGTGCTGTGATTCATGGGGTCGCAAAGAGTCGGACATGACTGAGCGACTGAATTGAACTGAACTGAAGATGACTGACCTCATAAGTCAAACAAAACGGAGGAAATTTGGATTCTTCAAACCGAAATTACTAGGCTTCTCATTTAGAAGTAGGGCAAGAAGCTATAAAATCCACATTCATGGGAGCTTGAATAACTATACCCAACTCCTACCAACAGCATGAATGTCCCACCACAGGAGGGCCTAAGAAAGGCACCTTGTCTTTTTCTTTTCTCATCCTTCTGCTTTTTGGCTGTAGCTTCTGGGGAGGTGAAGTGGTGAGGGTAAGGGTAAGGCACCCAGAGATTAACTCTGTCTTTAAACATAAAGTTGCTAAGATCCAATATTCTTTGAAGAGCAGAGTTTTTCCTTTTTTTTTTTTTTTTTAGTTTTCTAATGTTACTTGATTTTTCCTCGACAAAGGTATTAAGTAAGTTTAAAAATCTCCAAAATGACTCTTAGTATTAGTGATGAATATCAGATATTAAAGGGGCTCACTTACCTTTAAATCCAGCTGCTTCAGCTTGTTTATACATCCCAAGAAAAAAGTAGGTACAGGCTAGGTTCACCCAGACTTCAGGATTGCAATTTTCTTCTTTTGTTGCATTTTCATATTCCTGAAATATACAATTAGCAGTGATCCCTTATAGCAGTAAAGCAATCAATGGGCCATTCTTTTATGTATAATGGAATAGAAGTTCTTGATTGGGCAACTTCACATTAGGAGAATTCTATATGCTCCTTAGGGCTTCCCAGATGGCTCCAGTGGTAAAGGACCCACCTGCGGATGCAGATGTCATTTCAGTCCCTGGGTCAGGAAGATCCCCTGGAGGAGGGCATGGCAACCCACTCCAGTAGGAGCTACCTGGCGGGCTACAGTCCACAGAGTCACAAAGAGTCGGACATGACTGAAGTGACTTACCACGTACACACATGTGTTCCTTATATTCTATACCTGTAATAGTAAATACTGAAGTTAGGGCTCAAGCCTACCCATGTGGGACTGCTGCCCATAGAACCCTATACTTGTTTCTTTTTCCCCTCCTTTTAATATTGCTAACAAACTGCAGGGATTAAAAACAACTAAAATATTTGCTTTTTGCTAACTTAAAAAGACATAAAAAAAGATATTAAAAATGCATAGTTTCAGCTAACTTAAAATCTGATAACCTTAATATGCTACAAGTTTGATTTCACTCTAATTTTTTCTGGCTTTGTTTACTTGGCTTTACATTTTAAAAATTTGGTCTTTGAGGTTTTTTTCTTCCCTGTTAATGACAGTTTCTGAAATTCACTTTGTCAACTACATTTTCCATATACTCTTTTACTATCAGTCTTCACCACATGCCTGTTTTCTTTCTTACTCCATTTGAACTACTCGGTCTTCTCCTAAATCTTTCACAAATCTACCAGCTTCTATTCTGCCCTCTTCACATCTTCACTTTTCCTTCACTGATTTTGTTGCTTTTGTTCATATCAGTTTCTCATTACCTGATCTTGGATATTTTTCATTTAAGTAGTGCAGGTTTTTAATATCCTTAAATTACATTTTGAGAGTGAGAATATGTAAGAAAGGTCAAAACAATTTCATTTATGAGTTAAAAATTACTGACATAAGGCATCTACAATTTTATGTACAGCCATAATTCCATAGATTATTAATTACACTGTAGGGTTTACAATGACCAAGAGAAACAACTTCCAAAACTATACTTTTAAAAATATAAAAAATAAATAATACATTAAAATATTAAAAATATAAAGATAAAATAATTTTTCCTATGTCTAAAATCAACCTTGCAAAATAACCGTGAACTTTTTTTGAGAAAAGAATCATACAATTTTTAATCAAAAGGCCTTATTTTTCTTCTCCTGAAGATATCCTTAGGAAAGACTAATATTAATATATTGAACAATCTCATTAGTATATATCTAAAATGAAAAAGTAAACCAACATTGCTACATATACTTGAACATATATAGAAGATTTCTGAAGCAATACGTCAAAAAAGATCCAATGTTTACTCCTGTTAACAAAGAAATAGGATGGAGGAAGGCAGACAGGGTGACTTTTTTCCTTTTTCCTTTGTTCCCTTCTATATTGTTTGAATTTTGCCACGAGCATGTATTATTATAATATAAAACTTAGTAACATTTCAAAACGCTACAGTTACTTAAAAAAAAAAAAATTTTTTTAAACTAACCTCCAAAGCTCTCTTGTAGTCACCCAGGTGAAAAGCACAGTATCCGATCCACAAATTAGTGTCCTCTTCTTGTTCCCCAACATGACGTTTGAACTTCATGTTAAAATTTCATGAAAAAAAAAATCATGAATACTTTGAATGGTAAGCCCTTGTTTAAAAAACTGCTATGTTATTAATGAACAATAGGAAATTGCAAGTTATAGAAGCAAGATAATCTCAGTTTAATCAAACTGATACCTACAGAACTCAGCACAATTAACTACCTTTTCCTCAAATATTTCCCAATTGTTTTTCTGTGTTTACTGACGCCTTACTCCACGAAGTGTCTAAGAGTTATCCTCATAAAAATTCTGGGTGATATGTAAGGATCATAAGAACTCTGTGAAATATTTAATGCCAAGTAACTGAAGCTTAGAGAAATTAAGCAATGGCCTCAAGGCCACACACAGCCAGTAAGGGTGCTGGGAGGGACCATGCGGCCAGCTGACTCCAAAGCCCGTGTTTTCACCCCCTATCCCACGCTCTACTGCATTTAACTTCACACTTCAAACCTGCCCTGTGAGCACACACATATATTTATTCATAGGTTATAACTTTTCAGTGAAGACAAGGCATTAAATCATTCTGTTACCGTTGAACAGGCTTGCCAGGGCCTATAAGAATTAAAGATTTTAGAAGACCACCTAATCATTTATGTCCGTTGTGAAAAAATATTCATGAATTAATCATCCAATGAAAGAAAAGTCCTGTTTCGGAGGAAAGGTGTGAGATCCTGAAGGACAAGTCTGAATTACCAGGAACTTTTTTTTTTTGGCAAAAGAAGATTTTATTTTTTTCCACTCTATGTGGTGATAAGTCAAAAACATAGGTGAAAAAGTAAAAATTATGCAGATCATTGTTTATTTGTAGTGACCTAAATAGGAAGGAAATCTAAAAAACAGTGGAAATATGTATGCGTATAACTGATTCACTTTACTGCACAGTAGAAGCTAACACAACATTGTAAAGCAACTATACTCTAATAAAAATAAGATAAAATTTTAAAAAAACAATCATTGTTACAAAACTTCAGGTGCCTTGACCAGTACAAGATGAAGGTATCTGTTGATACTTTGTCTAAATAAAAACTTACTCTTGTAGCTAACTCTTAACGTTAGAAATTCTCCTCTCACTTGGAGAAGGAAATGGCAACCCACTCCAGTATACTCGCCTGGAAAACCCAATGGACAGAGAAGCCTGGTGAGCTACAGTTCATGGGGTCACAGAGAGTCGGACACGACTGAAGCGACTATACGACAACCTCTCACCAAATACTGTGAATTTGAGTGCAGTGCCTTAAGTCTGAAGAAACTCTTATTTGAGGTCTCCCTGAATTTGCCCCTGGAATTCCCTGGAGCCACAGCAGAGCTCACAGGCCCTTCCTCGTCCCAGACCAGGGCAGTTCCCATTCCCATCCATCATGGCACTTTGGCTACCTAAGAATGAAAGCACAGAGCTGAGCCTCCCTGGACAACTTAAAGGCAGCAGGGGATCACACAATAAGGAAAGCGTGGTCACTTCCTTAAAGAAAAGAGAGAAGAGAAAAAGACTAACAAAAATCACACATGTATCTACCACTCAGTCCACTGATTTACAGAGCTAGAGGGTCCTTCCAAAGCAGCTCCCCCGATTTAAAGATAAGAAATCTGACACCATAAAAGTTTAAGCAACGTGCTCAACACCAGTGCACTAGCAAGAAACACAGGACTGTACATGCAAGACTGAGAAAGATATATAAAGCTGATTAAAACACTCATTGTTGATAGAGTAATATGGCTACTGTAGCGCTTTAGAGGAATGATTACGGCACAACACAACCAGGCTGTGCTGTCAAAACTCCTCCCCTCTTCGTTCCTTGGTGCGCCCCTTCATTCTCCTATAACATGTGCTTCCCACAGAACCGTTTCCCAAAGTGCAGTATCCTTGGACCATCTACATCAGCGCTTAAGCTATTTGCCCAAAATATTGGGTTCTTGAGTTTCCCTGGTGGCTTAGATGGTAAAGAACCTGCCTGAACTCGGGAGACCTGGGTTCAATCCCTGGGTCAGGTGGATCCTGTGGAGAAGGGACTGACATCCCACTCCAGAATTCTTGCCTGGGAAATCCCATGGACAGAGGAGCCTGGAGGGCTATAGTTTATGGGGTCGAAAAGAGTCGGGCATGACTGAGCAACTAACACACACATACAGGGTGGGAGTCCAGAAATGTACATTTAAACAAGTACCACAAGTCACTCTGATGAGTATTAAAAGTTGAGAACTACTGCCCTAGAGATTTCAAATATCTTCTGAAGATACAGTATTTCAGACAATAAGCATGAAACATGGTAGAATTATTTAAATGTGATCAAAATGTTATAACATATTAATAGGAATAAATCATAAACTTGTCAGGGGGTGGCATAGGCAATGTGTGAACAGACACTGCATTAAATGTCCCTCTACATTTTTAGGCTGGATTTGCCATCAGTAAAACTAAACATAATTAAAAGTGTCCCTCAAGAAATAAGTCTATCATGTAAAAAAAAAAAGAGAAATAGAGAGAAAGAAGTCTATCTTTTTAGTTCATCTTTAGTCAGGTTTATAGCTAACCTGGAATCTGTGCCTGACTAGATTTACACAAGTCCCAGAATGCACCCACCTGTTCCATGCATAGCAACCAGCATTCACTCATGCATTCCTCTATATTCTGGTTATTTACGTCCTAAGAAGGAACTTTCTTTGGACATTACCTCCAACAGGGTAATAGCTCCAGTGAAATCTCTTTGTGAAAGTAGCTCCTCTAGCTTTGGAATCTTCCTACCTTTCTTCTTTCTTTTGTCAGTGTGCGGTGGGTCCCCGCCTACAGCAGGTTTGGCCCTTGAAAGCATCTGTGAAAGAAACAACAAAGATAGCTGTATGACCCCATTCCCATGGTCAATTTTAAACTGAGAGTGAGCGCTCCGGATTCATAAGTCAAGTCCTGAACAATGAACCCCTTGTAAGCCTATTTAAACTCTTTCCGTAACACGTATTTTACTAAAAGCTCCATCACCCGGGGCTTGAGCTGAACGAAACCGCTCTCCCCTACGTCTTCATCTCCTCCAACGAGATGAGGTAAGAGACGCTTTCGCGTAGCTGTTGTCATCTCAACCTTCCCTGGGTCCGCTTTCCATCCCACGCGCAGCGCAGGAGTGGGGAAACGGAGAAGCAGGAAGGGAGAAAGCAACGATGTATCTACAGTTGCATCCCTGTCCCCGGTGGGAACACGGGGAAGGCACAGACATCTGCCTCTGATAACACTCCTAGACTTAAACCAGACGTGTGCTACGAATCTCTAATCTCCAGTCCCAGGACCTACTCAAACTTATTCCTCACTGTTCAACGCCACTAACCATCTTGGCGCCGGTCCTGTGAACTCCCTCTGCAGACAGACAGCAGAAGGCCTGGCTTCACCGCGCCTCAGCATCCTTCCCGGACAATTTTGAGTTTTAGTCAAGATCTTTCTAAGAACTAAAGCCCAAGAGACAGCGACTTAGTGCACTCTGAAGCAACCACTCAGTAGAAGTAAGGGAAAAGTCAGTTCTTACATGACTTTTGGCTGGGAGATACCTGCAGTCAAGCATGTAAGATTACTGCTAATCATAAAGAACAGATGTCTCCAGTTAATCTTTTTAGCTTTTCTATGTATGGAGGATGGAAGAATCTAGAGTCATTAAAATTCTTCCTGAGATATACTTTTGACTACCTATTAAAGTGAAAGTGTTAGTCACTCAGTCCTGTCTGACTCTTTGCAACCCTATGGACTTTAGCCCAACAGGCTCCTCTGTCCATGGGATTCTCCAGGCAAGAATAGTGGAGTGGGTTGCCATGCCTATCTCCAGGGATCTTCCTGATCCAAGTGTGGAACCCAGGTCTCCCACAGTGCAGGCAGATTTTTTACTGTTTGAGCTACCCAAAGCCTGGGACCTGTCTGTATTCTTGTGCATCCAAAGCACAGATGCCTCATCCTGTTTTTACCTTAAATTCCTCCACGAGTCCTACTGTCAGTCAGCAAATGTGGTGAGTTTACAAATGAACCCTTGTGGAAATGGGTGGTGAGCAATGCTCTTTTTCTTAGCAATCCTAATTTTGGGGAGATCTATGCTTGTATGTTGGAGAGGAAAATGGCAACCCACTCCTGTATTCTTGCCTGGGAAATCCCAGGGACAGAGGAGCCTGGAAGACTATAATCCCTGAGGTTGCAAAGAGTCGGACATGACTGAGCAACCAGAACACACATACACACACATGCTTGTATGTTGACTTTAAAAAATGCACAACCTAAAAGTTGAGTGTTACATTTATTCAGGGAACCTTACTAAGGACTATAGCCTGGGAATTAGCCTCTCAGATGGCTCTGAGGAACTGTTCCAAAGAGATAAGCAAGGAGCCAGGATATATAGGGGGTTTTTTTGGAGAACAAAATGTAGTCAAACTTCAAACGATTACTGTTAATTACAAAAAAAAACCCCAACATCTCTAAGACTTCAGTGCTTTTTTACGTATGGGAAAATGGAAGTGACTGGGCTCATTGAAATTATTCCTTTGATATGCATCTTAACTATCTAGGGCCGGTGTACTCTTTTTCTCCATCCTGAATTCCACTTAGGAGGCACTGTCAGGACAGCTGCAGTGACTGTTGGTTTGATGGCAGACAGCACTCTGTTTACTGAAATAGAAGATGACATTTTTTTGTCTACAGGTAAGACTCCTTGTAGCCAGGGTTGTAACTGTTGCACCCTAGGGACTGTACCTTACAAAAGATAGGATCTGAACACACAAAGAAAGCTGAGCACCAAAGAATTGATGCTTTTGAACTGTGGTGTTGAAGAAGACTCTCGAGAGTCCCTTGGACTGCAAGGAGATCCAACCAGTCCTTCCTAAAGGAAATCCAACCCTGAATATTCATTGGAAGCACTGATGCTGAAGCTGAAGTGCCAATACTTTGGCCACCTGATGTGAAGAACTGACTCATTGGAAAAGACCCTGATGCTGGGAAAGATTGAGGGCAGAAGGAGAAGGGGACGACAGAGGATGAGATGGTTGGATGGCATCACTGACTCGATGGACATGAGTTTGAGAAGGCTCTGGGAGTTGGTCATGGACAGGGAAGCCTGGTGTGCTATAGTCCATGGGGCCACAAAGAGTCAGACACAACTGAGCGACTGAACTGACTGAACACATTTGCTGGAGAAGGGTCTCAGGGGAGCACACACACACACACTAAGGTGGAGACTGCCCGTGTCAGAAGCTGCTGGAGTAGAAGGTAACTGCTGAGAAAAGCCAGCGCCACACTGGTTGCCATGCCTACATGCAGAGCCTGTACCTGCCATCTGCACTGAGAATGCCTCCCGTCCCTGATCCCTCTTCAGAGTGGTTCCTTAAACCCTGTATTTTCTTTACTATTGGGTGTGACTAATTTGAGTATATTGAATGCAATAAGCTGAGTGATTTGAGCTTCTTACACAACTGGCTCATGACATGTTTTATGATTTCTCAATCCCATGATTCTTACCTGGCCTTGTTGCTTTGACTTACAACACCCACACACAGTAAGAAACTATAATATGTGTTGGTTGGATGACTTAATTTATCTTATTCCTGAACCTGAAACAGGAGGGAAGGGGGCAGGGCACAACCTTTAAAAGAATGATATAGCCATAGGACATGACAAAGTCTGGTTAGAACCAACTGGATCCAAGATGATGGAACAGTCGACTTCCAGTAGACCTTTGAGCCTCATCATTTGCTCCTTGTAATACGCTGTTGTTGTTGTTTAGTTGCCAAGTTGTATCCTACTCTAATATTAACATGAGCTAAATGACACACCCACTAGTGCCATGACAGTTCCGAGGGTGACCATAAAAGGCTAAAAAGTGGGTGGTACCCAATTCCAGGAAGTCCCTGTCCCTCTCCCCAAATAATTGGAATAAACCTCCCACTCATTAACCTATGAGATTGCCCAACTCATAAAAACTAACCATGCCATATATCGAAGCTCTGTTGCACCTTCTGAGGTGGCCCATACTCTGTGGAGTGTGTTTCTCTCTAAATAAATCCACTTCTTACATATCACTTCTTCTCCAGCTTCTCTGATGATGAAGCAGGAACCTCAAATTCACCAGGAACAAATCCAGTAAACACAGCTACAAGGGTAATCTAAAATCACTGAATCATGGAATATTAGAGCTGGAAGGGACCTTTAAAGGACATCTAGTCCAACCCTCAGAATTAACAGACTAAGGAACTAACATCTGGAGAAGTGAAGAAGTAATTCTCCCAAGTGTATAGACTGTTGTGTTATAGTTGAATTACATTACATACCCCCCTGAATAACTAGTCTATATAGAGACTCGGGTGTACCATAAGCTCACAGAAAGAAGGTATGATTTCCTAGATTCTTCATCGTCCTTGTGCTCCAGTTCTTGCCCCCCACCCCATCCCCAAAACTTGGAGAGTAAATGAGTGTCTACTTGTCTTCATTCCTTGATATACACAGCTTTGAATACACACAAACGGGGCTTCCCTGGTAGCTCAGCTGGTAAAGAATCCGCCTGCAATGCAGAAGACCCCGGTTCAACTCTTTGGTCAGGAAGATTCCCCTGGAGAAGGGATAGGCTACTCATTCCAGTATTCACGGGCTTCCCTGGTGGCTCAGATGGTAAAGAATCCGCCTGCAAGCCAGGAGACCTGGATTCGATTCCTGGTTTGGGAAGATCCCCTGGAGGAGGGCTTGGCAACCCACTTCAGTATTCTTGCCTGGAGAATCCTTATGGACAGAGGAACCTGGCTGGCTACAGTCCATGATGTCGCAAACAGTCAGAAACGGCTGAGTGACTAAGCACATACACACAAACATGGATAAAGACACATACAACAGGCATATTCATAGTTTCCCCTACTTCCCCTAGCCTTTGGTAACCACTAACCCATCTCTCTCTATGGATTTGCCTATCCTGGACATTTCATAAAAATGAAGCCATACAGAGGTCCACATACCATATGTCTAAATACTGAAAAATTTAAAATCACCGTAGCAAACTGTTAAAATGTTTCATCCTCCTACCTTGACAGATACACCATGATGAACAGGGTCACGTTCCAATGTAGAATTCTCAGACTTCCTGGAATCCTGTAGGGGGAGGTGACAGTGTGGAGAGAGCTAGGCCCAGCCGTCACTCAGTCCTTCTCTTCTCAGTCCAGGCTCCACCCATTACCACAAGGGGCTCTGTGCATGTGCGTGGACACCATGCCCTGCAGTGCAAGCGTAATCACCCACTCTCTTATGAGCAATCATCCCAACAGATCTAAAGGGAGGAGACTTGCTCAGGTATGGAAACAGGCTTGGGGTGTTATGGGCAGAGGATTGGGCATCATAGCATGGTGAGAGGACTGCAGGAAACCCTCAGCCACAAGAATGGCCTTTTCACACCTGGGGCAGGGTGCGGTCAGGGCACGGAGCCCAGGGCAGGGGCTCTGCTCACCAAGGTCTAAGGGCACTGTTGCTGATTACACAGTAAACAACCCTGTTGATTTTACTAAATCCATTGAAACGATCTCCAGCAGTTTGTGATACTGTTTTCAACCTGTAAATTCCTTTAGGGGCTGTTTGAACTGTAGCTGTAATTATAAAGGCTTCCCTGGTGGCTCAGTTGGTAAAGAAACTGCCTGCAATGCAGGAGACCTGGGTTTGATCCCTGGGTTGGGAAGATCCCCTGAAGAAGGACATGGCTACCCGCTAAAGTATTCTGGCCTGAAAAATCCCGTGGATGGAAGAGGCTAGTGGGCTACATGGGGCCCATCTTCTGCGGGCTGCATGGGGTCGCAAAGGGTTGGACATGACTGAGTACAGCATTCTATCTTTCTTCTGCCTGTAATTATGAAGGTCAGAATATGGCAGTTGAAAAGAATCTGTTATTCCCAGATATAGCTCTAAGAATCTAGGGTGTTGTGAAACACTTAATAACATAGACACATGAAAATTGGTTGCATGGGTAAGAGGCAAAGTTGGAATTTGCAACTTTACTGCAGTTGCAATAGAGCAGCAATTTCTGAGGACTTGTAAAAAGTTACATTTTTCCTTATCACAAAAGTACTACATAGTCACCACCGAAACTTTGGAACATGCTAAGAATTAAAATGAAGAAATTATAAGTTATCTATAAATGTATAACCACATATTAATACTTTTTAACATTTTGCCTTCAAAAAGTGATTTATTTAACTAGTACTAAAGGATAATGTGATCATGGCTGATCTACTAATAAACTGGAGAACTAGTTATAAGGAATCTATGGGTGGGACTTCCCTGGTGGTCCGGTGGCTAAGACTCCCCACTCCTAATGCAGGGGACCCAGATTCGATCCCTGGTCAGGGAACTAGATCCAACATGGCTCAACTAAGACACAGCACAGCCAAACAAATAAATAAATATTTTTTTAAATCTATAGGTGATGATTGTTGAAGCTGGGTGATGAATAATGAGTGTTTATTATACTATTCTATTTTTATAGAAATTTTCCATAATCCAAAAATAAAAAAGACATTTGAAAACTCCCCAAATTTTCTGTATGGCCAAATTTTTAAGTGAAATGAATTAAAGACATAGGAATCAATATTTATTTCAATATAAAAAGTAACTTGCATTTATACTAGTTAAAACTAAGTCTATGTGAGGATACTGAGCAAGCTGATTTTCAGCTTCTGATTGCTAATGTAATTGTCATTTGGTGAAGAGATAATTGGAAAATCAGAAAGCAATATAGACATCATCATATGTACAAAGGAAAAATACCAGGTATTGCAGTTCCATGATCCTTAGAGAAGGTACTTCTTGTGTCAGCCAGCTGCTGAGGTGTGGGATCCTCCTCGGATCGTCCATTTCAGTTCATTCCCTAGTGCTGAGGGCTGGCCTTCCCAGGTGGCGCTAGCGGTAAAGAATCCACCTACAGACGCAGGAGACTTGGGTTCGATCCCTGGGTCAGGAAGATCCTCTGGAGAAGGAAATGGCAACCCACTCCGGTATTCTTGCCTGGAGAATCCCATGGACAGAGGAGGGGGGCAGGCCACAGTCCAGGGGATCACAAAGAATCAGACATGACTGAAGCAACTTAGCACCTAGTGCTGAAGGCAGCTCCTAGCAAGAAGTGAAGGTGACATAGGCTCTTGTGCTCTGAAGTCAGCAAGACCTGGACTTGAATATTGCCTTCCCTGCTTCCTACCTGTGGGCCCTTGAGCAGTTTACTTAACCTCTCTGAATTTTATCCTCTGTAAATAGAGACACTACACTAAAATCCGCCTTGCTGATTTGCTTAAAATTCACCTGAGAAAGGATATGTAATGGTTAAGTCTGTCAGGAGGTAGACTGCCTGAATTCAGTTCTTGGCTCCAGTGCTTACTTTAGCTGTGTGACCTGGGCAAATCACCTAACCTCTCTGGGCTTCAATTTTCTCACTTGTAAATAGAAAGTCATAATAATATTAATAGTTCTCACCTCCTAGGTCCATTGGTTGTGAAAGTTAAATTACATACAGAAAGCATTTAGAATAGTTCTGGGCACACAGTTCAGTTCAGTTCAGTCGCTCAGTCATGTCTGACTCTTTGCGACCCCATGGACTGCAGCATGCCAGGGTTCCCTGTCCATCACCAACTCCTGGAGCTTGTTCAATTTGTGTCCGTCGAGTCAGTGATGCCATCCAACTATCTCACCCTCTGTCGTCCCCTTCTCCCACCTTCAATCTTTCCCAGCATCAGGGTCTTTTCAAATGAGTCAGCTCTTCACATCAGGTGGCCAAAGTATTGGAGTTACAGCTTCAACATCAGTCCTTCCAATGAATATTCAGGAATGATTTCCTTTAGGATGGACTGGTTGGATCTCCTTGCAGTCCAAGGGACTCTCAAGAGTTTTCTCCAACACCACAGTTCAAAAACATTCTTTGGCGTTCAGCTTTCTTTATAGTCCAACACTTACATCCATATATGACTACTGGAAAAACTATAGCTTTGACTAGATGGACCTTTGTTGGCAAAGTAATGTCTCTGCTTTTTAATAAGCTGTCTAGGTTGGTCATAACTTTTCTTCCAAGGAGCAAGCATCTTTTAATTTCATGGCTGCAATCACCATCTGCAGTGATTTTGGAGCCAAAAAAAATAAAGTCTGACACTGTTTCCATTGTTTCCCCATCTATTTGCCATGAAGTAATGGGACCGGATGCCATGATCTTAGTTTTCTGAATGTTGAGCTTTAAGCCAACTTTTTCACTTTCCTCTTTCACTTTCATCAAGAGGTTCTTTAGTTCTTCACTTTCTGCTGTAAGGGTAGTGTCATCTGCATATCTGAGGTTATTGATATTTCTCCCGGCAATCTTGATTCCAGCTTGTGCTTCATCCAGCCCATCGTTTCTCATGATGTACTCTGCATATAAGTTAAATAAGCAGGGTGACAATATACAGCCTTGATGTACTTCTTTCTCAATTTGGAACCAGTCTTTTGTTCCATGTCTGGTTCTTGGTCAGTACTATTATATGTGCCTCCATCTTCATATTATTTCCTTATTGGAATATAATTTTCATTCACTATTTTTAAGTGTACAATTTAATGAGGTTTTGGTATGTTTGCAAGAATGTATGTCACTGTTATCTAATTTAAAACATTTTCATTACCTCTGAGAGAAATGCCCCTGTACCCATCAGTGGTCACTCCACATTCACTCTTATCCTATGCCCCTGGCAGCCATTAATCTATTTTCTGACTCTGTGGACATTTCATATAAATGGAATCATACAGTGTGTGACCCTTTATCTTTGGCTTCTTTCACTTGGAGTAATGTTTTCCAGTCTCAGTCATGTTACAGGGCATACTATAGTCCATTCCTTTTGATGGCTGAATAATATTCCACAGTATGACTATGTCATATTTGTTAAAGCACTTAACACAGCAAATGCTTAGGGCCTGGTGGTCTTACCAGCATCCCACCCAATACCATAGGGTTCAGGGTACCACTCTAGTCCTATTTTATCCCAAGTAGATTAGTACTCAAGGAAGAGGTCCAAGCTGTGAAAGGTCATCCACACACAGCCTGTTGGGCTGTCACCCTGCCTTGCCCAGTCCTGCCTTGACCTTCTATAGAGTGTTCTCAGAAGCCATGAGTTCCCAGTTATCTCTTCCCAGCCACACACAACCTGATAACCTGTTGTTATTCCCACTCCCTGTCATCTGCTCTTCACTAATCTGTTCTTTCATTCCTCCTCTGGACCTGATGATCGCCCCAGATGCCTTCCACAGTCCACATTGCTTTCTGTTTTGGACCTTTGTTACTTTGTGTGTTTGGGTATATTATATTAATTATCCATGGCTGCATAACAATTTTCCCCCAAACTTAATAGCTTAAAGCAATCAATATTCTTATCTCCTGCAGTTACTGAGTAGCTCCTGTACTGCTGAGTAACTTAGCTGGGTGGTTCTGGCTCAGTGTCTCCTCAGGTTCAAGCCAAGCTGTTAGTTGGGGGCTCTAGTCATTGGACCGCTTGGCTGGAGCTGAAGGGTCCCATTCTATGGGGCTCATCCACATGCCTGGCAAGTTAGTGCTGGCTATGGACAGGCGGCCTTTGTTCCCTGTCTTGTGGACCTTTCCATAGGGCTGCTTAGCTGCGGACAGTAGGCCTTTGTTCCCTGTCGTATGGACCTCTCCACAGGGCTGCTTGAGGGTCCTCATGACATATCAACTGGCTTCCCTATAGCAAGTGATAAGAGTGAATCAGGAAGTCACAATGCTTTTTACGACCTAGCTTTGAAACTCACACTGCCATTACTGTCCTAGCCCACTGATGAATTATGCAGATCAGTCCTATACAGTGTGAGAGGGTGCAAATATCAGGAGGTGAGATTCCCTGGGGACTAGCTGGCTGTCACATCAGGCCCTTGTTTAAATGCCTGTTGCCTGTGCTTTCAAATCAGAGTTAACAACAAGATTTGCAGTCTGAAGTTCCTCATTTTAACACCACCAAAGCAAAGCCTAGAAATTCATTCTCAGAGAGAGAAATGAGCCTTCTTACTCTGAAGTCAGCCCCTCCACTTATTTATGCCAGCTCCATCCCTCCCCAGGTCTCTTCCTGGGAGGGAGCCTTGCTGCTGCAGGTTCAACCTAGGGAAATCCCCTCTGCCTGCTCCCCGCCTCTGCCCTCCCCTGTCTGGCTGACTAATGCCTCCTCTGACTACCATATCTCCTGGAGAACACCTGTTTGCCGTGGACTTTGAACATGGCATGTGACTCAACCCTCCAAGGTTTATGTACTTTACATTTCTATGACTTGGCATAGCTGACTCATCACTGCCTTGTGTATGTTTTGCTTCTGTCTCTGACTGGTGGTTCAACTGACTCACGTACCCTAATTTCTTGCTAATGTGTCAGAGCAATTGTAGCTTTGCTCCCTCCCCAGATGTATTTCTTTGAAATTTTCACACTTGCCCCAGATCTGCCAGTAAAATAACAGCAACAAGTAAGCAAGCAAACAAAAAGTCTCTGTAGGGATTTCCCTGGTGGTCCAGTGGTTAGGAATCTGCCTGCCAATGCTGGGGACACAGGTTTGATCCCTGGTCCAGGAAGATTTCAGGTGCCTTGGGGCAACTACAGCTTGTGAGTCTGTGCACCTAGAGCCTGTGCTCTGCAATGAGAGAAGCCACTGCAATGAAGAGCCGACACACCACAACTAGAGAGTATCCCGCACTCACCGCAACTAGAGAAAGCCTGTGAGAAGCAATGAAGACTGAGTTCAGTCAAAAAAAAAAAAAATCTCCCTGGCTACCCAAATAATTCCTCTCATCCCTTCTCCTCTCCTTATCAATCCTCTAAAATGAGTGATGTATTTTGATTTCTAACCTGACCAATCTGAGAAATCGCCTCTATCAAGTAAGCTGGAATATAAAACTGTGGCAGTGGCACCTCACTCCAGTACTCTTGTCTGGAAAATCCCATGGACGGAGGAGCCTGGTAGGCTACTCCATGGGGTCGCTAAGAGTCGGACACGACTGAGTGACTTCACTTTCACTTTTCACTTTCATGCACTGGAGAGGGAAATGGCAACCCACTCCAGTGTTCTTGCCTGGAGAATCCCAGGGACGGCGGAGCCTGGTGGGCTGCCGTCTATGGGGTCGCACAGAGTCGGACATGACTGAAGCGACTTAGCAGCAGCAGCAGCAGCATACAGACTTTATTGACAAAGGAGCACTCTCTCAGGATATAGGATTTAAGGAGGTACAAGGAAGATGTCCCAGGTGGCTCAGATAGTAAAGAATCTGCCCACAATGCAGGAGACCCCGGGTTTGATCCCTGGATCAGGAAGATCCCCTGGAGGAGGGAATGGCAGCCCACTCCAGTATTCTTGACTGGGAAACCCTATGGCCAGAGGAGCCTGTCAGTAACAGTCCAGGGGGTCATGAAGAATCAGACACGACTGAGTGACTAACACTTCCACCTCCAAGGAAGCTGTATGAACAAGTAGCCCAGATCTCTGTATCACTCATTACACTTGCACCAACAGTCCCCCCCCAACCAGATACACCAGCTTTTACCTATGGCCATATGAGGGGGCTCCCATATAACCAATAAAGAAAGAAGAAAAATTCCAAGCTGGGAGTGTGCATGAGTCACTTCAGCATGTGGGTACAAGCTGAACATGGAAGGCCGCTACACACTCAGGGGGGCCCTTGAAAGACAGTGGTGACAGAAAATCTCTCCAATAGGAGGAACCCTGAGATGGCCATCTGGTCATCTGAGTTGTGTGTAAGGACAATGGCCCAAGGTTTGAACAAATGTGGACTCATGGACATTGACGTGTGGCCTGGCTGGTGGATGGAGGACCTGAGAGAAAAGATTGTAAAATTGAGAAATGAGAAGAGCTGGTATAGAGGCTTGTGGATGGACATAAAGGAGTGGATGCAACATGGGAAGTTGTTCGTATCCCATGTTAAGCCCATTTGTAAATATCTATTCCAAAAGATGTGCCAAGTAGACAAAATGACTTGGCCAGCTTTGTCAGAGCCACTCTCCCACCACTGCTGAATGATGGGTCCCGAATATAGCTACTGCCACTTCTAGACATCCACTCTAGTCTTGATGTTGGCCATCAAGACTGAGGCTAAATTCTACTCCTTAAGGAAACCAACAGGATACTTGGTGACCAGTTGACTGCACTGTGACCTCCTTTTTCCTGGAAGGGCCAGAGGTTTGCTCTTTCAGGAACAGACACTGATTCCAGGTATGGGGGTTGCCTTTCCTGCCTGCAGGACCTCAGTAGCGCCACTCTCTGGGTGCTTAATTCACAAACATGGAATCCCACATAACACAGCATCTGACCAGAAAACTCTTTCCATCACAGGAAGTAGAAGGAGGGGCCCATGAACATGGGATCTGCAGGTCACATCACTGTGTAACCTCAAAGCAGCTGAATATACATGAAATATTGGAATAGCAAGTTAGAGACACAGCGGAACCTCCATGATGGAGGTGATACACTGCAGTGATTGATGCCAAAAGCTCAGGTGCTTGGCACATTGGTGCTGAATCAAATCTCAGAGACAGAGTTTTGGGTGATGCAGAAAAGGATAGCTTTATTGCTTTGCCAGGCAAAGAGGAATTAATGCCCTCAAGAACAAGTGTCCCAGCTTGGGGAAGATAGTGACAAGTTTTCTAGCAGTTGTTCACAGAGGGTGTGATCAGCTGGTGGACTTCCTTCTGATGAGTTGGTGGTGAGGTAAGTAGGAGTGAGTCCACACTGTCAACCTTCAGGTCCGACTAGTCTGGGTCTATATGCTTGTGGGCAGCATACCACCATGAATCATTAACTTCTCCCACCTGAGGGGGTTTCAGTATTTGCAAAATAGCTCAAAGATATTGTTGTGTGTATCCTTTGATGGGGAAATAGGACTTTGTTCCAAGGCTGCTCTTGACTGTTTGCTTCTCCTTGATCTCCCATTCTCTTCCTTCCCTAATTAACAATGGCTTCAATCTGCCCATTGGAGCTCAGGGAAGGTCATGGAGGCTGACTGAAGGCTGTTTCCTATAATCAAAGAAATGGGAGCTTAAAGGCCTTGTGCACAGGAGCCCCACAGAGCTATGCACCATATCATGATGACATTTCCTCCAGGACATCAGAGCATACGCCTTCGATCAGATAACATAGCACCGTGCTGTGTCCACAGTAGAAAGAATACTTGTATCATTCACAATAGGTGGAAGTGTGAGTGACCCCAGTTAGTATCATCCCAGTGACCCACTGGGGAGGAAGAAACTTTCCTCTCCCCTTCTAGGTTCTTCTGGTTGGTCTAATAATTAAACTGACATGAGAAAATTAAGCAAAGATTTATACATACATATATATATGTATACGTATATATATGCATATATACACACATATATGTGTATATATGTGTGTATATATGCATATATATACGTATACATATATATATATATAACTTGGAGTAACAGGCAAATTTGGCCTTGGAGTATAGAATGAAGCAGGGCAAAGGCTAATAGAGTTTTGCCCAGACAATGCACTGGTCATAGCAAACACTCTCTTCCAACAACATAAGAAAGACTCTATACATGGACATCACCTGATGGTCAACACCGAAATCAGACTGATTATAGTCTTTGCAGTCAAAGATGGAGAAGCTCTATACAGTCAGCAAAAACAAGACCAGAAGCTGACTGTGGCTCAGATCATGAACTGCTGCTGCTGCTGCTAAGTCGCTTCAGTCGTGTCCGACTCTGTGCGACCCCCTAGATGGCAGCCCTCCAGGCTCCCCCGTCCCTGGGATTCTCCAGGCAAGAACACTGGAGTGAGTTGCCACTTCCTTCTCCAATGCATGAAAGTGAAAAGCGAAAGCAAGGATGCTCAGTCGTGTCCGACTCTTAGCGACCCCATGGACTGTAGCCTACCAGGCTCCTCCGTCCATGGGATTTTCCAGGCAAGAGTACTGGAGTGGGTTGCCATTGCCTTGAACTCCTTATTGCCAAATTCAGACTGAAATTGAAGAAAGTAGGGAAAACCACTAGACCATTCAGGTATGACCTAAATCAAATCCCTTACGATTATACAGTGGAAGTGAGAAACAGATTTAAGGGACTAGATCTGATAGAGTGCCTGAAGAGCTATGGACGGAGGTTCGTGACATTGTACAGGAGACAGGGATCAAGACCATCCCCAAAAAAAAGAAATGCAAAAAAACAAAATGGCTGTCCGAGGAGGACTTACAAACAGCTGAGAAAAGAAGAGAAGCCAAAAGCAAAGGAGAAAAAGAAAGATTTACCCATTTAAATGCAGAGTTCCAAAGAATAGCAAGGAGAGATAAGAAAGCCTTCCTCAGTGATCAGGGCAAAGAAATAGAGGAAAATAATAGAAGGGGAAAGACTAGAGATCTCTTCAAGAAAATTAGAGCTACCAGGGAACATTTCATGCAAAGATAGGCTCGATAAAGGACAGAAATGGTATGGAACTAACAGAAGCAGAAGATATTAAGAACAGGTGGCAAGAATATACAGAGGAACTGTACGAAAGGGATCTTCACGACCCAGATAATCACGATGGTGTGATCACTCATGTAGAGCCAGACATCCTGGAATGCAAAGTCAAGTGGGCCTTAGGAAGCATCACTACGAACAAAGCCAGTGGAGGTGATGGAATTCCAGTTGAGCTATTTCAAATCCTAAAAGATGATGCTGTGAACGTGCTGCACTCAATAGTATGCCAGCAAATTTGGAAAACTCAGCAGTGGCTACAGGACTGGAAAAGGCCAGTTTTCATTCCAATCCCTAAGAAAGCCAATGCCAAAAAATGCTCAAACTATCGCACAATTGCACTCATCTCACATGCTAGTAAAGTAATGCTCAAAATTCTCCAAGCCAGGCTTCAGCAATATGTGAACCGTGAACTTCCAGATGTTCAAGCTGGTTTTAGAAAAGGCAGAGGAACAGAGATCAAATTGCCAACATCTGCTGGATCATTGAAAAAGCAACAGAGTTCCAGAAAAACATCTATTTCTGCTTTATTGACTATGCCAAAGCCTTTGACTGTGTGGATCACAAAAAAACTGGAAAATTCTGAAAGAGATGGGCATACCAGACCACCTGACCTGCCTCTTGAGAAACCTGTATGCAGGTCAGGATGAAACAGTTAGAACTGGACATGGAACAACAGACTCCAAATAGGTTCCAAATAGGAAAAGGAGTACATCATGGCTGTATATTGTCACCCTGTTTATTTAACTTATATGCAGAGTACATCATGAGAAATGCTGGGCTGGATGAAGCACAAGTTGGAATCAAGATTGCCGGGAGAAATATCAATAACCTCAGATATGCAGATGACACCACCCTTATGGCAGAAATTGAGGAACTAAAGAGCCTCTTGGTGAAAGTGAAAGTGGAGAGTGAAAAAATTGGCTTAAAGCTCAACATTCAGAAAACTAAGATCATGGCATCCAGTCCCATCACTTCATGGCAGATAGATGGGCAAACAGTGGAAACAGTGGCTAACTTTATTTTTCTGGGCTCCAAAATCACTGCAGATGGTGACTGCAGCCATGAAATTTAAAAGACGCTTACTCCTTGGAAGGAAAGTTATGACCAACCTAGATAGCATATTAAAAAGCAGAGACATTACTTTGCCAACAAAGGTCCGTCTAGTCAAGGCTATGGTTTTTCCAGTGGTCATGTATGGATGTGAGAGTTGGACTATAAAGAAAGCTGAGTGCCAAAGAATTTATGCTTTTGAACTGTGGTGTTGGAGAAAACTCTTGAGAGTCCCTTGGACTGCAAGGAGATCCAACCAGTCCATCCTAAAGGAGATCAGTCCTGGGTTTTCATTGGAAGGACTAATGTTGAAGCTGAAACTCCAGTACTTTGGCCACCTGATGTGAAGAACTGACTCACTGGAAAAGACCCTGATGCTGGGAAAGATTGAGGGCAGGAGGAGAAGGGGACGATAAAGGATGAGATGGCTGGATGGCATCACCGACTCAATGGACATGGGTTTGGGTGGACTCCGGGAGTTGGTGATGGACAAGGAGGCCTGGAGTGCTGCAGTCCATGGGGCTGTAAAGAGTGGGACATGACTGGGGGACTGAACTGAACTGACTGAACTTTTGCTTGTTTTAAGTCTTTGTTGAATTTGTTACAATGTAGCTTCTCTTTTTACACTTTCATTTGTTGGCTACAAGGCATGTGGGATCTTAGCTTCTGGACCAGGGATTGAACCCACATCCCCTGCATTGGAAGGCAAAGTTTTAACCACTGGACCATCATGGAAGCCCCCAAGAAATTTAAGCAAAGTTTAATAACATGGATATGCTGGATTCAGGCTTCCCAGGTGGTGCTACTGGTAAAGGACTTGCCTGCCAATGCAGGAGACATAAGAGACTCAGGTTCTATCCCTGGGTTGGGAAGATCCCTTGGAGGAGGGAACAGCAACCCACATCCAGTATTCTTGCCTGGAGAATCCAATGGACAGAGGAGCCTGCTGGGAGCCTGCAGTCCATGGTGTCACACAGAGTGGGACACGACTGAGTGAGATAGCATGCATGCGTATGTGGAAGACCCCTTGAAAGAGACTTGGGGAAACTAAGTAACTCCTCCAAGTAGCTGAATTCCTCACCTCAAATACCATCTTTAGCTTAAGATAAAAGAGGATGTTGAGGGTGGTGGTTTGGAACTTCAAAGGGGAGGAAGGCAATTCACATGGAGATGGAAAAACAAATATTTGGTAAATAAATGTTTGCTGTGTCACACAGAGACAAGGGGTCACAGAATGGACTCTGATCTCTAGGCCCTGTGTAGAGTTCCCCCACCACCCACAGCCTATATTCTTTACAGGTACCTCGGGTGATAGCTCTATTCCAGAACATACCCTCAACTGAAATTTTTTTAGGCAGTTGTGGGAAGGTCAGAGTTTCTTCCTGAGTCTTTTGGGTCTTAATTATATTCAGCTGTAAATGATCCTCACACTAAGGAGATATTTTGGGGGTGTCAAGTTTAGGTCTCCTACAAACCCACTGGTCTTCCGCTATTCCTCACATATCCGGGCTCTGCAAAATTAGAGGTCTTGGTCCCCAAAAGGGGCACATTATTGCCTGAGGATATAGCAAAGGTCCCACTGGATTGCACATTATGGCTGCCACCGAACACTTTGACCTCCTGATGGTAAGAGACCAGAAGTAAGATAAGAAAGGACTGTCTTCTCAGAGATACCTTGACGTGGTCAGCAGCGGGGAGCAGGGATGCTGCTAGAAGGGGGAGGGGGGAATACGCCTGCACTCTAGTGACCTATTTGGGTGTCAGCTGGTATCTTTTGCCCAATTGTGACTGAGAATGGACAAGAAAAGAGCAGCAACAGTGGTCTGTGAAGGTGTTTGGACCTCTTAGGAATGAGGGTTTGGGGTACCCACCCTGGTGGACTACTGAGACTCACCTCACCTAGGGTGAGGGGAATTGGAAATAGAGAGTCATCAAAAAGTCTACAAATGCTGGGCAGGGTGTGGAGAAAAGGGAACCCTCCTACACTGTTGGTGGGAATGTAGTGAATAAACCGGTTGCAGCTACCATGGAAAACAGTAATGGAGGTTTCTTAGAAAACTAAAAATAGAACCACCATCTGGTCCAACTATTCCACTCCTGGGCATATATCTGGAAAAGATGAAAGTTCTAATTTGAAAAGATACATGTATCCCAATGTTCTTAGCAGCACTATTTACAATAGCTAAGACACAGAAGCGACCTAAGTATCCATCAACAAGTGAATGGATAAAGTAGATGTCGTACATACAATAGAATATTAACCATAAAAAAATGAAATAAATCCATTTGCAGCAACACAAATGGACCTAGACATTATCATACTAAGAAAGACAAATATTATATAATATCACTTACATGTGGAATCTAAAAAAGAGTACAAATGATCTTACAAAACAGAAACAGACTCACAGACATAGAAAATAAACTTATGGTTACCCATGGGAAAGGGAGGGAGGGATAAATGGAGAGTATGATATTAAGAGATATACACTACTATATATAAAATAAACAACAAGGATTTGCTGCACAGCACAGGAAACTATATTTAATACCTTGGTCCCATCACTTCTTGGGAAATAGATGGGGAAACAGTGGAAACAGTGTCAGACTTTATTTTTGGGGGGCTCCAAAATCACTGCTGATTGTGATTGCAGCCATGAAATTAAAAGACGCTTACTCCTTGGAAGGAAATTTATGACCAACCTAGATAGCACATTAAGAAGCAGAGACATTACTTTGCCAACAAAGGTCCGTCTAGTCAAGGCTATGGTTTCTCCAGTAGTCATGTATGGATGTGAGAGTTGGACTGTGAAGAAAGCTGAGCGCCAAAGATTTGATCCAACCAGTCCATCCTAAAGGAGATCAGTCCTAGGTGTTCATTGGAAGGACTGATGTTGAAGCTGAAACTCCAATTCTTTGGCCACCTCATGCGAAGAGGTGACTCATTGGAAAAGACCCTGATGCTGGGAAGGATTGGGGGCAGGAGGAGAAGGGGACAACAGAGGATGAGATGGCTGGATGGCATCACCAACTCGATGGACATGAGTTTAGGTAAACTCCAGTAGTTGGTGATGGACAGGGAGGCCTGGCGTGCTGTGATTCATGGGGTCTCAAAGAGTCGGACACAACTGAGAGACTGAACTGAACTGGATAAATAATAACAGAACCAAAAAAGAATATATATACATATGTATAGCCAAATCACTTGGCTGCACACCTAAAACTAACACAATATTGTAAATCACTATATTCAATAAAATAAGTGAAAAGAAAAAGAAATGGATAGTGGTGGAGGGAAATGATGAGGACCAGTTGTGGTTTCTACATCCAACTGCAGTGGCAGAAGCTATTGTGTGTGCCCAGTCACTTCAGTCCTGTCTGACTCTTTGTATCCCTATGGACTGTAGCCCGCCAGGCTCCTCTGTCCACTGAATTCTCCGGGCAAGAACACTGGAATGGGCTCAAGCCCTTTTCCAGGGGATCTTCCCAACTCAGGGATCAAACCCGGGTCTCCTGCACTGCAGGCAGATTCTTTACCATCTGAGCCACCAGGGAAGCCCTTTACTTCATTAACTTCCCTCTTCTAAGTTTCTTTTCAGGAAAAGTGGCCCAGTGAGCCCTGAAGAAACTGTTCCTTGAGTACAGGTGGAGAAACAAGATCCACGTGGCGCAGAGGGTGGACATGGCATCACTCAGATTTCCCTTCAAGCCAGGACTTGCTCCCTGGCTGCAAGGAGTGTGTTTAGCTTAGAGCACCCAGCTCCCACTCTTTCAGGCTTCACCTCAGTGACTGAGCTGAAGTCACGCACTTCTCTAGTGGCCCCTGCCAATGGCCATCTGGGACAGTGGTATGAGGGCCTAGGCTATCTGCGTGAGCCTAGTCTCCTGCCCAAGTTGGACTGGCAGAGACGTGGTGACTTCTACAACGAAGCCTGGTGGCTCCCACAGACCAATCTTGGCTTCTTCCCTTGACTTTCTGTGGTGTTACCCTCCCAGCAATCTTCTGCATTCTTAACTCCCCAACAGTGTTTGCTTCTTGGAGAACCCAACCTGTGACAACACAAATTTCCTAAATCTCTGCTTTTTTTCCTCTCCATAGCCCCTTACATTTGTCTCTCAGATCCTCAAACTGAGGGGAATTTTATATCTCTATTCCCAACCACTCTCACCAAACTCTATTCTTCTCCAGTCTCCTATATACATGTCCCAGCATTTAACCACGGATTCCCTTTTGTTTTATTTTATTTTTTATTTTTTTAAAAACTTGTTTATTTTGATATTTAAGATGCGTGTCAGATCTTAGTTGTGGCACACTGAATCTCTGGACTCTCTAGTTGTGGCTGATGGGCTTAATTGCTCTATGGCATGTGGGATCTTAGTTCCCCAACCAGGGATCGAGCTTGCATCCCTAGCATTGCAAGGCAGATTCTTAACCACTGGACCACCAGGGAAGTCCCTCCCTTTTGTTTTAATGTTTGTGCATCTCTTCCCAAACATAAGGTCCTTGACTACAGGGATGATTTCTTAAACTTCTATATGTTCATGTTACTGAGTCCAAGCTCGCTCTGCTCCTCGCATGACAGGCCAATGAATCTAAGAGACAGGTGTTGAGGCAAGGAATATGACTGTATTCCAAAAGCCAGCTGACTGAGAAGATGACAGACTAATGTCTCAAAATAACCTTCTTCTCGGGGTCTTGATGCTAAGTTCTTTTATAGAACTAGAGAGAGAAGCATTGAGGAACTGAAGTCAAGAGGCAGAACAGAGGAGGAGAGGTGGTGAGAAAGTAAGGTAAAAAAGTCCATCAGTCTTGAAAAATGTCTCTGGGAATAGGACTGGGCAGCCTTTGGAAGGGATGTGTTAATATCCTTTTTACAGCTGGGCTGCTGCTGCTGCTGCTAAGTCGCTTCAGTCGTGTCCGACTCTGTGCTACCCCATAGACGGCAGCCCACCAGGCTCCCCCGTCCCTGGGATTCTCCAGGCAAGAATACTGAAGTGGGTTGCCATTTCCTTCTCCAATGCACGAAAGTGAAAAGTGAAAGTGAAGTCACTCAGTCGTGTCCAACTCTGTGTGACCCCATGGACTGCAGCCTACCAGGCTCCTCGTCCATGGGATTTTCCAGGCAAGAGTACTGGAGTTACAGGTGGGCAGGGTCAGGTTATCTCTCTATCACCTGAACAAAGACACTTTAGTTTAACAGTCAGGCAGAGGGGCAGGGTCCACTGAGGCAGTCCATTATGTATAATTATAATAACAACAGCAATGAAAAGCAAGTCAAAGAATCAGTTCCAACATGGAGTCAGAACTGATTCTTCTCTGAAACATTCAGAGTAACTAAGTAAAGTAAGAGCCACAGGGAAGATACTGTGGTGAATTTAATTTCATATTGAAAGCCCAGCCCATATGATTATATGTGGAATCTAAATAAAAAGGTACAAATGAACTTATCTACAAAACAGAGATAGAGTTACTGATCTAGAAAACCAACTTACAGTTACCAGGGGGTAAAGGGGGGAGGGATAAATTGGAAGATTGGGATTGACATATACACACTATTGTATATAACATAGATAACTAATAAAGACCTGCAGTATAGCATAGGTAACTCTACTTAATACTCTGTAATGGCCTATATGGAAAATAATCTAAAAAAGAGTGGATATATGTATAACTGATTCACTTCGGCGTACATCTGAAACTAGTATAACATTGTAAACCAACTATACACCAATACCAACTTTAAAAAAGAGAAAAACAAACCCAGTCTGCGGGAACCTGTCAGACCACAAATCAGGCCAAGTGAATCGAAGGCAACTGTATAGTAACAGCTAGAAGGAACCCAGACAGTAGAGGGGTATGGTGGAGAGGAAATCAACCCAGTATTCTTACCTGGAGAATCCCAGGAGGAGAGGGCTGCCGTCTATGGGGTCGCACAGAGTTGGACACAACTGACGCGACTTAGCAGCAGCAGCAGAGGGGTATGGAAGGTTCTATCTGGCTTTTTGATGCTAACTGCAACGGATATTCTGTCTCCAGGGCAATTGAGTTAGCAGGAAACTCCCTTGGAAGGGGTTGAAAGATAGATGCATTTTCTGGAGGCCTTTGCTTTACTCAGATTAAGAGAAATTTTGATAAATTTCTCTCTGCATCCTCTGTAGTTCAAACGTTTTCACTTTAATCTTTATATGGTGGCTCAGATGGTAAAGATTCTGCCTGCAAATGTGGGAGACCTGGGTTCGATCCCTGGGTTGGAAAGATTTCCTGGAGAAGGGAACGGCTACCCACTCCAGTATTCTGGCCTGGAGAATTCCATGGACAGAAGAGCCTGGTGGGCTACAGTCCATGGTGTCCCCAAGAGTCGGACAGACTGAGCAACTTTCACTTTCACTTTTTTCTTTTATACCAACTCTGGGGGCTTAAGGGAGTCCCCAGTGAAGGGGAAAAGATCATGTCCAAATATTCAGAGAGGGGAAATCTAGCTGAAGTCCTGGGATCTGTCTAAGCATGCCCGACTGTGACTAATTGCTATCAGAGATTAAGCTGTGTCTGGGGCACCTCTGTTAACAGTTATAGACAGGCAAGAATGTGTCAAGAAGTGGTTCTTCAAAGAGCTCAAAAGAAGGTGAAAAAGCAGGAGAGCAATAATGATTGTTCTTGGAGAAGGTCGGGTGCTGAGAGAGACACTACCCAGCGGTCCTGGCCAGGTGGACCTCGATCTGGAGTCTGGGGGCCAGATTTGGGAAACCTTGGGTAGTATTCCAGCTCCAGCTTGTCGGCTGTTTGCTCAGATTACTTCCTGGAGCAGAGTGAGGATAATAATATCTAACTCGTGGAGCTGTGAAGATTCACTGATGCTGAAGCTGAAGCTCCAATACTCTGGCCACCTGATGCTAAGAGCTGACTCACTGGAAAAGACCCTGATGCTGGGAAAGACCGAGGGCAGGAGGAGAAAGGGGCGACAGAGGACGAGATGGTTGGATGGCATCACCGACTCGATGGACATGGATTTGGGCAAACTCCAGGAGATGGTGAAGGACAGGGAAGCCTGGCGGGCTGCAGTCCAGGCGGTCACAAAGAGTCGGACTGAGCGACTAAACGACAAACAACAACTAATACCGGAGGCAGGGCGCGGGGCTCAGAGCAGGCGGTCTCTTGGGTCCGTTCTTTCCGGGGATGGGTGGGGTAGAGAACAGAGGGCTCCTCAAGAGGGCTCCCAAGACTCGCGTCATTCGCCGCTTCGTCTGGCTTATAAAAGCTCTGCCAGAGCCCAGAGGTCATTTTTTTTTTTTTTCCTTTTAGTTTCTCTTCTTTCCGAAGAAGCCTCTCGGCGCCCAGCTGGGGAACCCGACCCTCCAGGAGACTGGAGACGAGGGGGCAGCCGTCCGGTGGTCTCCACGGTCGCCGGCAGACAAGCCCGCACTTGTTCGCTCTCTTTGCACTAAGTGGCCGTCGCTATCGGCTTTGGATCTGACGCAGGGACCGGGGTCGGTGAGATCTGGCCTCTCGATCCGAGCTTTTCGGAAACCGAAACCGCCGGGCTAGGCTAACGGGCGGCGGATAGCGCACGCTCGCTCGCTGGCCCCGGGCGCGCCCAGCCCGCGCGGCGCCCGCCTCCTGCCCCAGGGACTCTAGTAAGTTTCGATTCTCTCAGCAGCCGAGTTCCGCGCGGAGGTCAGGACGGTGCAGCGCGCCATGGCGGACCCCGGGGTGTGCAGCTTCATCACCAAGATCCTGTGCGCCCACGGGGGGCGCATGGCCCTGGAAGCACTGCTCCGCGAGATGCAGCTCTCCGAGGCGCAGCTCTGCGAGGTGCTGGAGGAGGCCGGGCCCGACCGCTTCGTGGTGTTGGAGATGGGCGGCAAGGAAGGGGTCACCCGGTCCGTGGTGGCCACCACTCGAGCCCGGGTCTGCCGTCGCAAGTACTGCAACAAACCCTGCGGGAACCTGCACCTCTGCAAGCTCAACCTGCTGGGCCGGTGCCACTATTCTCAGTCGGAGCGGTGAGTGCCCTGAGCGGGAGGGGCGGCTCCCCCGGGTCCTGGCTCTGGGAGGACGGCGGCTGCTGCTCTGGGAGGGGCGCGCCCTCTCTGGGACCGCGCGCTCGATGCCTCTGCCTCGCTTCTCCGGGGCCCGCGCTTCTTCTCTTGGAAATTTCCTCCCCTCCAGAACCGTCCGGCCTTTCCTCCAATATGGCTAGGGCACTATTGCCCCGGTGAAGACTACGATGAACTCCCCACTTCCATAAGGGTCTGTCTGCAATGCGGAAAACCCGGGTTCGATCCCTGGGTCGGGAAGATCCCCTGGAGGAGGGCATGGCAACCCACTCCAGTATTCTTGCCAGAGGAGCCTGGGGGGCTACAGTCCAGGGAGTCGCAAAGAGTCGGAGACGACTGAGCAACTAACACTTTCGCTTTTCTCTTAAGAATAAAATTCTTTTGGGCATGCCAGGTTCTAGAGGGTTTGGAGGCAGGTTTGGGAACGACCGAAAATGCCTCCACTGTCTGGAAACTTGAGTCTCTCCCTCTCGCCTCCCTTACCCGCTAGGGGTTTTTGTGTGGTCTTCCCAGACCCCCCGGCGCGCCTGGCCCCCGGGATCTGTCTCCGCAGCTCCTGCGGGGCTCTGCTTGGCCCTCCATTCCTAGCGCCTGTCTCCCCCTTCTCATTATCCCTTTTCTGATATCTGACTCTAGACCGCTCCACCGGACCAGAATGGTCCTATTCAAGGTTACCAACGATGGGTCCGCTCAAAGGTCCTTCCTCGTGGTCGCCACGGTGCCCTGCACCTTTGGCCAACCTACCTTTTGACCAAACCACTCTTGGGACCACTTTGAGACAGTACTGCAATATCTCCCTGGCAGCCGCTTCTGTGTTTCCACTTGTTTTGTCTCCTGGATAAAGGTGTGCCCCAACGTTTGGGTTAACCCTTTTGATGGACCTTCTTCCACTTCTCTCCCCAAAGCCCTGACTCCAGTGGGTTCAGTTGTCACATCTACAAAGAGGGCTCCCTTGTGTACCCCCGTAGGCCTTCAGTAGACTCTAGGTTCTTCATCTCCAGGTGTCTGAGAAGTATCTGCCTCTAAATATCCTGCCAATCTGAGTCAAACCCATTTTCTTTCCCCCAGGGCAGGGTTTCTGACACTCCCCTCAACCTCTTCTTCCTCCTTCACATTACCTTAACCGTTAATCAATAAGTCCTTTCACTGATCACTCCTGAGCCTTCCTTATCTATTTCCTACTTTTCAATCTCACTTCTAAATGAATGTCTTGTTGCATTAGTGAATGATTTTCTCTGACCACAGTCTTTCTCCCCATCTTTCCTATCTGTATGTACTTCTGCTAAATTGTTTTTCTTGATGTAGCACTTGTCACACTTCCTCCCTCCTTAAAAACTTCTAGCGGTGCCTTAGTGTCCAAAGTGGTGGTCTTCAAACTCTTCAGCCGGTAAGTATTCACTAAGAACTTTAGATTTCTCACTCCCAATATTTGTGTGATAAAACATACAAGACAGAGGTTGTAAATGGATGAGATTAGATGAGATGATTTTTTTTTTAAATTCGTTTAGAGCAAAATTTTCAAAATATGCTCTGTTGTTATTAAAAAGAAATATTTATTATGTTGTGGGGCAACAATTTGAAAGTCTGAGTTTTAGGAAGATATGAGTTTGGAAGAAGTCATTCAAGTCAGCAACATATGAAACCAGGAAGGAGGAAAAGAGGATAGAGATTAAGACAAAAAAAAAAAAAAAAAAGGAAGGAACATTCTAGTGCTCTACCAAATAACAACGGGGATGAAAGGCTTTGTGGTGTTTTCTGTTTTGTTGTGAAAAATTCTTCACCAGTCAGTGCCGGCTTTTAGTTTTAAATACATAGACTTCTTGTCTTTACTTTTTTTTTTACTATGAGTATTTTCAACATACGCTAAAGTAAAGAAGAGAGAATGATGAACCCCTGTGTACCCATAGTTTCAACAGTTTTCAAAGTAAGGCCAGTCTTGGCTCATTTATTCTCCCCTTCCCATCCCCATCCCCAACACCAACGTGTTATTTTAAGCCAAATACCAGAGATTAGTTGCTTTGTAAATACACTAGTATCTCCAAAGATGAAAGACTCTATTAATATAACTGCAGTGCAATGTTCACTTTTTTTAACAATTACAATTTTAATATCATATAATATCCAGTTGGTTTTCAAATTTCTCTGACTGCCATATATCTGGACTTGCATTTACAGGGGATAAAACCTGTGCAGACATAATCCATAACTGTTTTAATATGTTGCAATATATCTAATATATTTAGAAACATAGTTTTATTACACATAGTACATTTAGAAATTTTAGTTTGTTGCTTTATAATTATTATTCTTTGTTGTTTGAAACACCAAAATTGTTTTAAGTTCATAAGTTGGGTAGTTGACCTGCACTTTTCTATATTTTAACAGGGGAATAATATGTTCTATATGAATAATATGGTCTGTAGGAATAATTTAGTTTATGCAAGTTTGGGTGGATTTTCTGGAGATTCATGAAAGTCTTTTTTCTTTTTTTTAGTTGAGTGATAAAGTCTTATTTCTTGAATGTATTGGTCTAGTCATATTTTAAAGTTATTTTTATATCACTTTTGAGTTTGAGGATTAAAAAATTTTAATCCATTAATGTAAATCATGTCCTCATAATAAGGACCATTGGGAGAATTCTTTTTCTTTTGCCTCAAAGCCTAAAAAATATATTTTTTCCCCAAGTATGTTTTAAAATATTGTCCCTTTCTTAGCAACTTATAAAACCTCATCTTCTAAAAGATGAGTTTGACACATCAAACGCATGTGGGCTTTCTTTCTGGATTACAGGGTGATGGGCTCTATTGACCAATTGATGCCTATGTTGGGATTAACATTCAGTTCAGTAACTCTTCCCTGTTTGCATGAGGACTGTTTGCCTTTTGTTGGACTTATAAATTTTCCTCTGTATTACTATTATTTATAGATTGGATTTCTCCTATAAATTCTGCAGTTCTGATCTTTTAAGTTGCTTTTAGCTAGACATTTTAGTTGATGATAGGGCTTGCTTCATCGCTGGAAAATAGTTTTGGTCCTTTGTTGTGGATATTTCTTTTTGCTTTGCTGAAACATACACCCACACGTGGAGTTCTAATCTCAGTTCTGACACAAATAATAGCTACCATTTATTGAACAAATAACTGTGTACCAAGCACTATGATAAGCACTTCGGAGATGGTATCCAAGTTAGTCTCTGTCTTGATTCTTGAGGTAGGCGTTATAAACCCCATCGAAATGTTAGGAACTTCCGTGGTGGCTCAAATGGTGAAAAATCTGCCTGAAATGCAGGAGACCCGGGTTCAATCCCTGGTCCCTGGAAGATCCCCTGGAGAAGAAAATGTCAACCCACCCCAGTATTCTTGCCTAGAGAATCACATGGCAGAGGAGCCTGCAGGGCTACAGTCCATGGGGTCTCAGAGTCAGACACGACTGAGTGACTAACAGCTTCAGTTTCAGTTTAATGTAAGGAAATTCAGGCCTACAGCTGTTTAGAATTTTACCAAAGGTCACATAGCAGATAGCTGACAAAGTTAGTGTTGAACCCAGATCTACATAACTTCTTTTTTTAAAAAAATATTTATTTATTTACTTGACTGCAGTGGGTCTTAGTTGCGGCTTTCAGGATCTTAGTTGCCTGACCAAGGATCAAACCCAGGCCCCCTATATTGGGAGCACAGAGTCTTAGCCATTTGACCACCAGGGCAGTCCCCTGTAGGACTTAGCTACTGGCATTGTCAAGCAGCTGTAGGAAGTGTGATCTTTCATTAATTCAGCTTCAAGATATTTTTTTGTAAGCATGATTTCTGTTTAACTGTTTAAAGCAGGCTCTCTGAGTGCCTTCAACCAGCTTTGCGGTTTCTGCTGCTGTGGGTGTATCCTCTGGGCTCTTCCTGTTTGTATGACTTTCCTGTTTGCGTAATTGAAACTTTGGGTGGGGGTGGGTAGATAGGAAGAGAATGAATCGATTATTTCATAAATTAAAAAAAAAAGCAAACAATAGTATAACAAGCATCAGAGTCTATATATTCTGAGTATATCACAAAAGCTACACTATATAAAACAATATATGGTATAATAAGCTTATAATTCACCTCTCAGAATAAATATTTACATTTTTCATTTTTGCTTCTTTTATTTTAAAATAAAATAAAAACCATAACGTGCCTAAAGTTATTGTTTTTTTCTCTTCCTTTGTCTCATTTACCTCTTTCCCCAGAAACCACCTCTGTCATGATTTTGGTGTGTGTCCATGATTTTAAAATTTTCTCTCCTCTATGTTTTTATTCATATGCAACATGTAGTGTTGCTTTATGTGTTTTAGAATTTTTACTCAGTGTTATGTTTTTAAGATCGATTCATGCTGTTATAAGGATCTAGTTTAGTCATCTTAACAGCTGTATAGCATTTCATCATATGATTTGTACCTATTCCCACAATAATGGACATTTAGAATATTTCTAATTTTTTGCTACAAAGAAGCGTGCTGCCAAGAGGATACTTGTCTCTTGGTGCTCCTGGCAAAAGCTTCTCCAAGGTATATCACTGTGCTATGCTGTGCTTAGTCGCTCAGTCGTGCCCAACTCTGTGACCCTGTGGACTGTAGCCCACCAGGCTCCTCCGTCCATGGGATTCTCCAGGCAAGGATACTGGAGTGGGTAGCCATGCCCTCCTCCAGGGGATCTTCCCAACCCAGGGATTGAACCCAGGTCTCCTGCATGTCTGGTGGATTCTTTACCGTCTGAGTCACCACAGAAGCCCATTAGGAAATGGAATTTCTGGCTTCAGTGTTTGCTTCACCTTTTGCAGATTCTGACAAATCAATGTAATAAAAGTATTTTTACCTTGAAAGTGTTAGTCCTTCAGTCGTGTCCGACTCTTTGTGACCCCATGGATTGTAGCCTACCAGGCTCCACAGTCCATGAAATTTCCCAGGCAAGAATACTGTAGTGGGTTGCCATTCCCATCTTCAGGGGAATCTTTCTGACTCAGGGATCGAACCTGGGTCTCCTGCATTGCAGGTAGATTCTTTACCATCTGAACCATGCGGCTAGTTTACATCTTCATATTTGGTAGTCTCACTTTCCTGATTTTATAGACAATTAGCACTTGGTATTATCAGACTTTTTCTTTTCTTTTCCTTTTAACTTTTTGACTGCAGCAAGTGAGATCTTAGTTCCCTGACCAGGCATTGAACGTGCGACCCCTGCAGTGGAAGCGCAGAGTCTTAACTGCTGGACTGCCAGGGAAGTCTCTCTTTATTTCTTTTGTTTTTAACTTTTGACTGTACCTCGAAGCATGTGCGATCTTAGTTCCCTGACCAGGGACTGAACCGCTGCCCAGACTTTGCATTTGTGCTAATCTGAAGGGTATACAATCGTATCATTATTTTAATTTTAAAAATATTTTCTTATGAAAGGTTTTAATATGTGTTATCTATTTGTTTATGACACTATATACATACAATGAAAATCTGTGTACCCACAAATCTGGTTCAGAAATAAAATATTACACAGTTAAAAGCCTCAGAATTCTCACTTTTGATCAGTTCAGTCCAATCGCTCAGTCGTGTCCGACTCTTGGTGACCCCATGGACTGCAGCACGCCAGGCTTCTCTGTCCATCACCAACTTCCGGAGCTTGCTCAAACGCATGTCCGTTGAGTTGGTGATGCCAAGAGATGGTTGGATGGCATCATCTTTGATTATCTCCCCCAGTTTAGAGGTGATAACTAGTGATAAACTTAACAGCTTTAAGTATGATTGACTAATAAACATTGTGCATATTTAGGGTGTACAATGTAGTATTTTGATATATGTATACATTGTGTAGTGATTCCCTCAATCAAGCTCATTAACCTACTTATCACCTCATCTATTTACCCCCATTTTAAAAAAGTTTGTTTATTTATTTATTTGGCTGTGCTGGGGTCTTAGTTGCAGCACGTGGGTCTTAGATCTTCATTGTGACATTCGGACTCTTAGTTGTGGCATGAGGGATCTATTTTCTTAACCAGGGCCCCGTAAGTTGGGAGTGGGAAGTCTTAGCCACTGAGGCCACTTCCCAATAGGGAAGTCCTATTTACCCCCATTTTTTTTAAATGATGAGAGCATTTAATAACAACTCTCTTAGCAAGAATCAAGTAAGCGATATTTATTATCAACTGTGGTCACCATGTTGTACCTTAGAGATCCAGAACTTCTTCATCTTATAGGTGAAAGTTTGTACCCTTTGACCGATGTCCCTCCTCCTCCACTCAAATCCCTACCATTCTACTCTCATATTTGATGTGTGTGACTTAGATTCTGTGTATAAGTGAGATCATGTAGTTTTTGTCTTTCTGTGTCTGGCTTATTTCATCTAGCGTAAGGTCCTTTAGGTTCATACATGTCACAAATGGCAGTTTCCTTGTTTTTATGATTGAATGACGTTTCATTTTATACATCTAAACCGCATTTTCTTTATCCATGCATCTGGGGATGCATGCTCAGGTTGTTTCCATGTCTTGGCTGTTGTGAATAATGCAGCGATCAACTTGGGAGTGCAGATATTTCTTCGAGATACTGATTTCATTTCCTTTGGATATACACCCAGCAGTGAGATTGCTGGATCATATGTTGTTCTCTTTTGAATTTTTTGAGGAACTCTATTCTGTTTTCCATAATGGCCATACCAGTTTACAATCCCACAACACGGTTCTGTGTTTGATATTTATTTTTCCCCACATGTTTTTTATCTTTCTACACATGTATTTGTTTCTAAGCAATATGTAGGATTGTTTTGCCTGTTTTCAAGGCTGTAGATTACATCAGTGATCAGGTATGCAAATATTTGCTTTATTTCGTCTTGTTTGCACAGCTTAATGTTTGAGACTCACTCCTGCTAACAAAGCCCTGTTTCTATACCACCTTGCGACCTGGGCAAGACAAATTTCTGCCCTGTGCCCTCTGCTGTAGGGTCCTAGTTCTAGCCCAAGTGTATACCTACTCACCTTTTGAGGAGTCTGTGCAGTTAAGGAATCGTGCTCATCTAGACCCTGTGGCCTCCCTCCGGGGCCCTCCCCCTCCCCCTCATCATTCTAGACTATGCTGTGGGTTCCCAGAACCCTAGAATTCTCAAGCCCATTTCCAGGCCCTAATTGGGCCTCTACCCTAGGTCTTCCGACGTGTGGAAGGAATCTGGATGTACAGGCTGGCATGTTCATTGCCTCTGTCTGATGGCACTAGCAATGTGGGACAGAGCCTGATGGGGAGAAGAGAAGTGATGGGCTGGAGGTGGGAGCCAGGGCTGACTTTCTTCATTCTACTGTTACTATATTCTATCACAGAATTCAAAGGAGTCTGAGTGTTCTAAATTTGAACTTGGCCTTCCAGGTCATTATGAAAGTGCGTTTGTCAAGATAGGAAGAGAGAACATATTTTATTGAACCATTTCTTAGCTTGATTAATTACTTCTAAGTGTTTAGGTACTTGAGTCCTGGATTGGAAAGATTCCCTGGAGAAGGAAATGGCCAACCCACCCCAGTATTGTTGCCTGGGAAATCCTGTGGACCAAGGAACCTGGCAGGCTACAGTCTGTGGGGTCACAAAAGAGTCAGACATGACTTAGCAACTAAACAGCAACAACAACACGGGCCTCCGAACCCCATCATTTTAAGAGAGGGACTGCTCTAGTTCTTTCTTTTATAAACAATTGCTTTCTTTTGTACGAATGTACACGATTTATGTATCAATTTTCTTGTTGTTAAAATATAGGTTGTTTTCAGTTTTTTGTTATTATAAACTAATAATTTGGAATATCTTTCTTTGTGTACACATGGAAGAGTTACCTAGGTATCTAGTAGCGGAATTCCCATGCTTAAGTTTTAGGGGCCAATACCAAATCTCCAGGTGTGCATACCAAGTTTTAGTCCTACCAGAAAAATATGAACGTTCCTTTGTTTCATATCCTTGCCAATTGATGTCATCAACCTTTTACAAATTGTGCCCATACAAGGAATGTGAACTTGTACCTCATTATGGTTACAGCTGTTTATATATTGTTAGTCTCTAGCACTTTTAAGTCATACTGCTTGTTTTAAAATTTATTTTTAAAAATTTTTATACAATTTTTAAAAATTACTTTCCATTTATAGTTGTTACAAAATATTGGCCCTGTTCCCCATTTTGTGCAATATACCCTTGAGCCTATCTTACACCTGATAGTTTGTATCTCCCGCTGCTACATTTCTCCTCCCCTTACCCCCACTGGGAACCACTAGTTTGTTCTCTCTGTATCTGTGAGTCTGCTTCTTTTTGTCATATTCACTGTTTGCTGTATTTTTTTTAGATTTTATATACGTGATATCATACAGTACTTTTCTTTCTCTGTCTGACTTATTTCACTTAGTGTAAAGTCCTCCAAGTCCTTCTGTGTTTCTGCAAATGGCATAATTTTGTTCTTTTTTATGGCTGGGTAGTATTCCATTGTGGTATTCTGAAGTACACTACATCTTCTTTATCTATCTATCTGTTGATGGACTCCTTGGTTGCTTCCATAACTCGGCAGTTGTAAATAGTGCTTCTATGAATACCGGGGTATGTATCCTTTTAAATTAGTGTTTTTGCTTTTTTCAGATATATACCCAGTAGCGGAATTAATGGATTATGTGGTAGTTTTATTTTTAGTTTTCTGAGAGACCTCCATACTCTTCTCCACAATGGTTGCACCAATGTACATTCCCACCAACAGTGTATGAGGGTTCCATTTTCTCCACATCCTAGCCGACATTTGTTATTTGTGTTCGTTTTGATGAACCATTCTGACAGGTGTGAAGTGCTATCTCATTGTGATCTTGATCTGCATTTCCCTGATAATTAGTGATGCTGAGGATTTTTTCCTGTGTTTGTTGGCTATCTGTATTTCCTCTTTGGAAAAATGTCTATTCCATTCTGACCATTTGTAAATTGTTTGATTTTGTTTTGATGTTGAGTTGTTTGAGCTGTTTATATATGTTGGATATTATGTATGTTGGCTATTAATCCCTTATTGGTCATAGCGTTTGCAAATATCCTCTCCTATTCAGTAGGTTGTCTTTTCATTTTGTCGATGGTTTCCTTTGCTGTGCAAAATCTTTTCAGTTTAATTAGGTCCCATTTGTTTCTTTGTGCGTTTATTCCCTTTGCTTCAAGAGACAGATCCAAGAAAAATATTGCTATGGCCTAACGCTTGTGTTTTAAGTTTATCTTATGTGATGTCTGATTCTTGGCAGTTGTTTTCTTATTTGCATTGCTCTTTTCCTGTCCTCTTAGCCATCTATTTTTGCCCATAATTGCTTTTATTGTATTTTATTTTTATTGTAAACTGTACAGTTCAATGTAAGTACATTCATGATGTTGTGCAACCATCTCCACTTTCTGGTTCCAGAACATTCATCATCCCAAAAAGAAACCCCGCACCCATCCACGGACACACCTCATTCTTCCCTCTTCGCAGCCTCTGGTAACCTCTAACCCACTTTCTGTTTGCATGGATTTGGCTGTTTTGGAAGTTTCCTGTAAATGGAGTCATACAATATTTTTCCTATTGTATCTGGCTTCTTTCACTTAGCATAATGTCTTCAAAGTTTGCCGTCTACTTCTGCATGTTGCTTGTCTTTTGTGGGGCTATATACTCAGGAGGAATCTCCCTGGAAGTTACCTTTGTTACTAACTGTGCTCTGTCCATGGAGTCTTCCTGAAATTTTAAATAAGTGACCAAAAAAAAAGTAGTTGATGACAAAATATTTTCTGCTTTTTACTTAATGTAGAGGTGACAGAATTAAACATTTAAGGTAAGTATAGATTTGTTTACACAAAAAGATTCTAATTTGATTACTGCTCCTGACCACATTTATTTCCAAATTGGTATCTGTGACCTTTGGGCTTCTCTGGTAGCTCAGATGGTAAAGAATCCACCTGCAATGTGGGAGTCCTGGGTTCAATCTCTGGGTTGGGAAGATCTCCTGGGGAAGGGAATGGCTATCCACTCTAGTATTTTTGCCTGGGGAATCCCATGGACAGAAGAGCCTGGCTAGCTTACAGTCCTTGGGGTGACAAAGAATCAGTAATCTTTACCTACAGACTACTTTAGAATTGGCAAGGTCCCAAGAGGATTTTAGAAAAGGAATAAAAGAAGAACTTCAGATCTCAAGTCCAGTGAGAAATCAATTTAACCAAATTGGGGCACAAAAGTTGGACTCAGTTTGGGAGAAGAAAGTGGAGACCTCATTCATGATCTTTGAATGCTTCCTCACTGAGAAGAAATTTTTAATATGTTTCAGATCTAGGACTTACCTGGCGGTCCAATGTTTCAGACTCCAGGCTTCCTCTGCAAGGGGGGCTGGTTTGATCCCTGATCAGGGAACTAAGATCCCACATGCCACACAGTACCTCCTGCTCTTCACTGTCTTCACTTGCTATGCTTTTTCTTGGTCCTGATGTGGACTTACGGCAATGATGCCAAACTTTCGCTGTACATTGGAATCACTTGAGGAATCATTTAAAGATCCTGGTGCCCAAATCCTACCCCTGGACATTCTGATTTAATTGGTATAGGGTATGACTTGGGCATCGAGGTTTTTTAAAAGGCCATGGGTGGTTCTAGTGGGCAGCAGAGTTTGAGAACCCCCCTAATTAAAAGGACCAGAGAAATAGGTCAACCTAGGGAGCTTGTCTACAGTGTTGTGGCACCTGTACTGTTTGCCTTACTTTTGGTACAATTATAGATTACAATCAGTTCCTCCACCCAGCACCTCTCTGGGAACCTTGGCCATCTGCACCTGGGGCTCACCACAGTCAGCAGTCAGGGGGTGCCTCTTCTTTGCACGCAGTATACTCTGGGTAACAGTTGTGGTTAAAGCAGACCAGTTTCTTTGGCTCCACCCTTTCGCTTCCCACACACTGTTCCTTAGACTGCTCCTGTGTTCTCCGCTGGTCCATTCTGGTTTTCCCCCATCTGACTAGGGGTTCCAGATTTGGTAAATCATTCCTGCCTCTAGTAACCGGCAATCGAATCTCAAACGTCAGAGGTACAGTCATATAGACAATAGGAGTCTCATGACTTGGATACTTTTCAGGGTTGGTTTGATTGACGCCATTTTATTCTGTAGACTCATGTTCTCTAGATTTTTATCTTTCACAGGTCTTGGTTTCTTTCTCGCTTGGCTGGCATTGTGGTGAGCTATTTCCTGTGTTCTATACAAACTGACTAGCTCTTTGATTCTGTCCATCCTCCCCCCATGAGGTGTTGGGGAGCGGAGCAGGTGAAAGGAAGAGATATTTTGATACAAACAACTGTTGAAAAACAAGACTCTCTAGAGAAGGACATGTGGACACAGTGGAGGAAGGAGAGATTGGGATGGATTGAGAGAAGCACTGACTTATACACACGACCACGTGTAAATTCAATAGCTAGTGGGAAGCTGCTGTATAACACAGGGAGCTCAGCTCAGGGCTCTGTGATGACTGGGATGAGAGGGAGGCTCAAGAAGGAGGAGATATATGTATGCATATGGCTGATTCACGCTGTTGTACAGCAGAAACTAACACAACATTGTAAAGCAATTGTATTCCAATTAAAAATAAAAAAACAAACTGGGGCTCCCCTGGTGGCTCAGTAGTAAAGAGCAGGCGATAAGGGTTTGATCCCTGGTCTGGGAAGATCCCACATGCCTCGGAGCAGCTAAGTCCGTGTGCCCCAGCTATTGAGCCTGTGCTCTAGAGCCCATGAGCTGCAACTACTGAAGCCTGGACTCTCTAGAGTCTGTCTGTGCTCCACAGCAAGAGAAGCCACCACCTTAAGACGCCTTCGCCCCCACGACTATAGAGTGGCTTCTGCTCAGCACAACTAGAGAAAAGCGCTCGCAGTAATGAAGACCTAGCACAGCCGAAAAAATAAAATAAAGAGGGAGAGAAATAAAATTACTTGAAAAAATAAAAATAAACTAAAACCAAGACTCTCCCTAAGGTTATCTCTTTCTCATTGGTCTGGTTGTGGAGCCTAGGGTTGACCCTATGTTTACTGACTTGTGAAATGCCAGAGCTCACACGTGTGAATATCTAGTTCAGGAACCTAGCTTAGAATTTCATCCAACAGGCCCAACCAGCAACTCCCAGCCCTGACTGCACACTGAAATCATCTGGGATCCCACCTCCTGTCAAATTAAATAACCGTCTCTGAGGGTGTAGCCAGGCTTAGGTATTTCTCAGCACTGCCCAGCTGGTTATTATGTGTAGCTAGGGATGAGAACCTCTCTGCACGCTAGACCTCATCTGTGGTTGGGGGAGCACTTACTGCCAGGGTTAAAATAACCTTTCATCCTGTGGCTGGAAGAAAAGAATGAAAAGATCATTTGTTTTTAGGCTTTTGGCTTGAGATTCCTGAGAGACCTTCTTGCCTCTCCCAAGGCCATCTTCGCTCTTTTTAGAAAAGTTATCATTTCCTATCCCAACTCATGCTGTTTGAAGTTTAACTGCTCCAAGGGCAGGCAGCCTTCTGCAAATGCTTGTTTCTCCCTGCGCAGTTCATAAGGGCTTGTGGATGAGCTCGTTTCTGTGCTGGGAGGTGGGGAGTCCCATGGCTGTGAGTCAACCCTTTGTTGGAGAAGGTCACCTTGCGCATGCTTATCCAGGTGTGCTCTTTGATCCAGCAGCATTAGCATCACCTAGGAGCTTGTGAGAAATGTACACTCAGCCCGCATCCCAGACCTCCTGATCAGGAACTCTGGGGGTGGTGTCTAGCAATCTGTGTTCTAACAAACCTTCTCAATGATTCTGATGTGAGCTAGAAAGTTGAGACTCACTCTGTAGTTCTGGGACGAGGCCTGAGAATTTGCGTTTCTGACAACCTCCTAGGTGATGCTGATCGGGAGACTTCACTTTGAGAACCACTGGTTTTGAGAAACCCAAGAGGCCTTGGGAGATTTTCACACTGTTTCCTGGCTAAAGCCAGTATTAGGGACCTGGAACTGAGACAGAGTGATCAGAAGAAAGTGAGAAGGAAGATTCTGCATCTTAAACCTAAACATGACCTCCATCAAGCCCTGACCATGACAGGTTTGGCTGAAGGTTGACTCAATCAGCTGCTGAACTTGTCTCCTCAATGCTAATCATGAGAAACAGTTTCTTTTCTTTTTTTAAAAATAATTTATTAAATGTTCATGTTTGCGTGATGAAGTACTAGACATAGCCTTTATGGATCTAGGAATTGCCATAGAAAATAGACGAGCATAGGTGAGCGTGCTCAGTCGTGTCTGACTCTTTGTGACCCCATGGACTGTAGCCCAGCAGGCTCTTCTGTCCATGGGATTTCTCAGGCAAGAATACTGGAGCGCGTTGCCGTTTCCTATTCCAGGGGATATTCCTAACCCAGGGAGTGAACCCTCGCCTGTTGAGTCTCCTGCATTGGCAGGAAGATTCTTCACTAAATGGCACCGCCTGGGAAGCCCGAAATAGTTTCATTTTTCCTTTTGGCCTCACTGTGATGCATGCAGGATCTTAGTTTACCGAGCAGTAGTTGAACCTGTGCCCCCTGCAGTGGAAGCATGGAGTCTTAACCACTGCTCTGCCAGGAAAGTCCCAAGAAACAGTTTCTATCATTATTGTGTCCCTCCTACACTATATTCTTCCCTGGTAGCTCAGATGGTAAAGAATCTGCTTGCAATGCAAGAGACCTGGGTTCTATCCCTGGAGAAGATCTCCTGGAGAAAGAAATGGCAATCTACTCCAGTATTCTTGCCTCCTGTGGACAGAGGCGCTTGGTGCGTTACAGTCCATGGTGTTGCAAAGAACTGGACACAACTTAGCTACTAAACAGTAACAGCAGCAAGGGAACAGTAACTGGGATAATCTAGCATGGCTCTCTTTTTTTGCTTTTTGGTTTTGGAAAATTTTCAGTCCTGTCTGTTTTCATTTTTCCAGATTATGTTTTTAGTTTTCTTATTTTGAGTTCTGGGTTCAATGATGAGCTCTTCCTCTTACTTGAGTCATCTTTTCTTTCTCATTTTACCTAGCCTCAGTTTCCCAAAATAAAAAGTTAAATATTTCCTCATAGGTTATAAATAGCAGATCCAGTTCCTGTCACCTAGAAAATATGTGACAAGTGTTAGTGTCCGTACTTCTGGTCTTACTTGCATGCGTCACTTCATTTGTGTTTGACTCTGTGGACTGTAGCCCACAGATTCCTCTGTCCATGGGATTCTCCAGGCAAGAATGCTGAAGTGGGTTGCCATTTCCTCCTGCAGGTGATCTTCCCAACCCAGCAATCAAACACGAGTCTCTTATGTCTCCGGCATTGGCAAGCAGGTTCTTTACCACTAGCGCCACCTGGGAAGGCCTTGGTCTTAGTTACTCCCCAGATAAGTGAGCGAGAACTACCCCACTTTTTTGAAATTAGGGTGGAGATAAATCCTCTAAGGAGCTTGGAAAAGTCTAGGAAATGTGGGAAAACAGAGCTGGGCCTCCCAGGGATGGAGCTGCAGGTCAGAACCCAAGGCTGGATATGACATGTTGCTGACTGAAGCTGGGTTCAAGGTGAGGATTATAGAATCTAGAAGAACGAGTAGTTTGCCTGAGGATGGAGATGAGAAATGAAGAGTGATCTGGGCCCTCAGACGGGCAGCATCAAGGACCCAGCCAGCACCACGTGTGCTGGACGGGCTCTTCCTGTGGACATGAGTGTCTTAGGTGGGCTGGGAAAGACCAGACTCTTGGGGCTCCAGGCAGAGGGCTTCTCCATAGGCTTGCCTGGCTGCCTTTAGTTATTTAGAGGAAATGCTAACTTCGAGGACCTTGGACGTGCCCCACTGCCCCTTGGCAAAGGCAGAGCAGGTGCAAGACAGGTAAGACCGAGGTTGTATCTTGCTGGAATCTGGAGAGGGGCTAGGTCTTCACGTATGACCGTAATCCGGCCATAGGTGAGGTACGATAGTCTTGGCGCTGTGACCACAGCATCTGGACTGAAGCTCAAAGGAAAGAAAGGTTCTTAATGCCTCCCATCTCCCCGCTGTCCAATATCTCCGAGGGTAGAAGCTGCCTAGCAGTGGAGTGTTTCAGTGAGCTCATTTTCTGCCCAGGGGAGTGAGAGGTCTAGTGAGGTAGGGAGGCTCACACATGTCTGGAGGGGTTTCCTGCTTTGGGGTGGAGGCTGGGCCCCTTCCTGCTGTAGGATCTCTTCATAGATGCCCCCCTCCCATGATGGTTGGGAAAGAGATAAGGTGTAGTTTTGCCTAGCCACTGAGGGCTCTGTGGAGTGGGGGCTGTGGGGGAGCAGTTATCTGAAACTGCAAACCCCAAGAGCAAGCAGAGAGCTGATGTCAGCTTTATCAGGGAGTGCCAGAAACACCCTAAAGCCAGGACTCCTGGTGAAGAAAACCAGGAGAGTGCACGCCCTAGAAAGTGGCTGGGATACAGGCTGTCAACAGAGCCTGACCACCTGCCCTTGACTTTTGCATGAAGCAGGGAGGGTGGGAGGGCTGGCTGGGTTTTAAGGGCTCGGGCCGTGGCTGCCATGGTTGTTGATTCTGACCTTTCTTTTGGGGTTCCACAGCTAGATCCAAAAGCAATGCCAGAATGTTTCAGAAATGCCTTACACACAGACAGTGGCATTTGAATAGTAACTTTCAAAGACCACTTCTTAGAGAATACCTTTTATGTAGGTGTTTACGTTACAAAAATCACTCTCAGTTTCAATAAGATAATTTTGCAGTCAGTTGCATTTCTGTTTACGGTGACAATGAAAAACAATAGTGACAACTTATTTATGTTTAATATTTGGGAAATGAAAGAGAACTATGAAAAGAAAGATTTTAATTCTCAGTAAGAAAAATAGAATAAGACTTGAATAAATGAAGAGATATTTTCTGTTCTAGAATCAGAAGATTTAAAATAGTAAGATGACATAATATCTAATGTATGGAGTTAACACAAATTAGATTCCATATGATATTTTGTGGAAATTGACAAAACAATAATACAATTTCTATAGAGAAAATAATAGTTAAGCACATTAAGGAAATTTTTGAAAAGAAATGAACCAATAATAGGATAAGCTATTTTGTTAATATTTAAAATGTGGTACAAAGGACATTTATATTGTATGGTATCAGATGCAAAGCAGAATAGTAGATTGATAAAAACATAATAAGGATTCCCTGCATTCTAAATTTGCTAAAAAGTTAACAAATGATAATTCTGGACAACAAAATAGTAAGACAGGAATCCTATTTAATAGACGTTACTGAGAAAAGATATAAAGCACTTCTGTCCTCCTCTGATGCTAGTTGTCAAAAATAAGCTCCAGATATTTTAAAGTTGAAAATATCTCTTCTAAAAGTGAAACAAAATGACATATTATAGTTATCCAGCTGTAGCGGAGGAATTAATTTCTCGAGTATTAAAACTGGGCTAAATTACAAGTGGTGAATTGGAAGGATCTGATTGTACAAAAATTGAGCAACAGCAAGCTTAATAAGTTCTTGATAAAAAGAGAAAAATGCAAAACTATTTGAAATATACAAGGCTGGTAAAGATTAGTATTAAAAAATATAAAGAACAATTGTAAATCTATAGATAAACAGTTAAAAGATATGAACAAATAGTATAAGAGGAAATATGAGCATTAAACCTCCATTTGGAATATTTCAGTCTTGCTAATGATTAAAGTGCAAACTAAAAGCATGAATCTATTTCTTAGTTAAGTAGCAAAAGTGATAAAACTCGATGTTAATGTGCTTGGAGGGAAATAGACACACTCTCTAGATTTACTAGTATGTTTTCTGCAGAGCAGGAGATCAAAACACAAACCACTTAGGCAATACTCTCAAATAAATCTCAAGAAAATAATGTGAAAGAGGAAAGGTTTATAAAGGTGGTATAGTGAAAATCTGTACATTACCTAACCACCTGACAATTTGATAATGGTTGTACCAACTGGAAAATATTAAGATCCCACCACATTAGCAACTGTTAAAACCATAAATCTGAGGATGTTGGTGATATTATAGGGAATGTACGTATACAAGTTGAGAAGTAGAAGATACTTGTTAGGTGAACATTGGTAATTGTCAAATTATGTTTGTCTAATGAAAACATCAGTGCTGTCAGCATCTCAACGCTTGGTCTAATAAGTCAGTGCTTGTGGGACGTCAGTGTGATTATAATTTGGGGGTCTTGTTGAAAGGCAGATTTTGATTCACTCGAACTGGGGTGGAGCCTGGTATATTCTAAATTTGTGATAATGGTAAAGCTACTCCTCCCACTACATTTTTAAGAGCAAATGTTTAGATCTTTGCCATGCAGTCTCATGGCCATTAGTCATATGAGGCTATTCAAATTTAGATTAATTGAAATAAAATGGAAAATTTAGTTTCCTAAGTCTTATTACCTGTATTTCAAGTGTGCATTAGTCATGTATGGCTTACATCTCAGAAAGCTCAAATTATGGAACAAGTCCATCATCACAGAAAGTTCTGTCAGACCTAAATCATCAGTCTTAAAGTGAAGAGGATTTTTATCACTTTCTTGGTAGAGTTGTTTGAAATATGCGATTACAAGCTTCTTCCATTCCTTTGTAGTCACAAATCACATAGGTATACAGTCATAGAAGTGATAAAGCAAGGGACAATTTCATATAGTTTAATTTGATCAATGAAATTCTTTTATCCCATTGATTTTATTGTCATTCCATAGATGTGTTATCCTAATTATTATTGGCCTCTCAATGGGCAATCATTTCCACTAAATTGGTTTCAGTTTCTTTGCTATTTTTTCCTCATCTTACATAATTAACATATACTAGAGGAGACTTTTAAAGAAGGCTTGCAATAAATTAAAGTATAACGTGTATGCTGTCAATCAGCTGTACCCCAATACAAAATAAAAAGTTAAAAAAAAAGAATATATGTGTATAATTTACGAAGAGATCCTCACATTATCTTTTCCTATCTAGGTGTTTCATCAATTTATATTTTTAAAGTGTATTCTTGAAGCTGGACCAACCTTGTGTTAGTTACCCAAAGATGTGGGCATTGATTTTCATTTGAAAGATTTCCTGGATGATTGCTTTTTCTTTATTTTCTGTGAAGTGAAAGCTCTGACCATTGTTATTTTCTTCCAGGAATTTATGCAAATATTCTCATGAGGTTCTCTCAGAAGATAACTTCAAGGTCCTGACAAACCATGGGCTCTCTGGACTGAACCAAGAGGAATTAGCTGTGCTCCTTCTCCAAAGTGACCCTTTTTTTATGCCTGAGGTAAGTTCTGATTCCTCAGTTTGAAAAGCAAGGAGAATGCCTTTGGCAGGGTGGTGTCATGTGTGTGTTGGAATTGGAGCAGAGAAACCCAGGCACCAGGGCTCTGCAGGTGGCAGTCAGCAGGTGGCTGTTGCTAAGTGAGCTGGAGATTCCAACAGTTTCCTGCTTATTTAAAGTTTTACAAGTATTTGAGTCTGGAATGCCTCCTCCCCTGGGCTGCTAGGGAACCCTGTGTGAGCAAGTGTGATCTGAAGAAGGAGCAATAAGACTAACTGATGCCTTACATCCGAGTGACTTACTGGAAGAGGTGGGCTTTGAAGCAAGGTTTTGGAAGATGACAGGGTACATTGCTTGAAACTAAGTTGTAGCAAAGAGATCTCAAAATGCAGAGATTCAAATAAAATATTACTTTGTTTCTCCATCTCTAGGTAGTCTAGATCTGAGGTCACTAAACTATAGTCCATGGACCACATCCCACCTGCCGCCCGTTTTTGTAGTTTAATTGGAACACAGCCACACTCGTTCATTTAGGTATTGTCTATGGCCACTTTCTCATACAAGAGTGAGTTGAGTATTTGCAACAGAGATCGGATGGCCTGCCAAGCCTAAAATATTTACTATTGGATCATTTACGCAAATGGTTTGCTGACTTTTGGTCTTGGCTAGAGGTAGGGAGGCAGGTAGTCTGATGGTCAGGCAGCTGAATTCCATGATGTTGTGTAGGGACTCAGGCCAGTAGGTCAGCCTTGTTATCTTATATATAATAGATTTGTTTTATTACTGGACCAGTAGATAATCTCTGCTCTCTTTTAACATATGGCTTCCTCCTCACGGTACCAGGAGGCTCTTCTCAGTGTCATCAGGAACGTAGAGAAGGAGTAAGTAAACGACAAGCTGCTTCCTTTTAAAAAAGATGTGTCTTGGATATTGTATCTCATTCATTGTATGCTCCATCTCATTCGCCAGAACTTATCACATGACTGCACTTAGGGAGAAGGCAGGCTGGAAAATGTAGTTTTCTGGCTGGTTAACTACATGTCCAGCTAAAACTTGGAAGCTTCTATTATTAGAAGAAGGATAAGAACAATTTCAGATAATTAACAGTCTCATCCACATAGGAATATTGACTTGAAAATCAGAGGATGCTGCTTAAAGAATGGTATCTGACCTGAGAAAAATCCTTGTGTAAAGAAGTTAGCCTCATTCTGGAAGAGAGGCCCAGAGACATAATGGAAGCCTCAAGTTGAGTGGGTGGAAGTGACTGAGATAAGATAACAAGGCTGAAATCCGGTAGTGCTTTTATGTATGACAAGATAACTGTTAGGGACATCTGGAGGGTTAAACATCTTTTGACTCTAAGCTCAGTGTGTTTCCCTGAGGACTTAGGAAAACTTAGGACATGTCGGGTGATTCTGCATTGATTACTGAGCTCAGGTGAGATAGGAATGCAAGACACTGTAAAAATGTCTTCAGAGAGGAAGGGTGGGGAGGAATGTTTAACTATAACTCACTTCCCCAGGCGTTCTTTCATTTATGTACCTGAGTTTTTCTCTCTCTTTCTCTCTCTGTTTCCAGGAACCCAAGGTTCAGAGGTCTTATCTTAGGATCTCTATGGCCCTTGGCCCATGTGCCAGCCAGCCCAGTCCCTCCTAGCTACCAGTATGGGGAAAATGCCTTACACTCTAACTCGCTAAAGGTCCCATTGACTAACAGAGGCACCCTCTCCTTTCCCTTTCTTGTGAAAGAATGACGACAGCTGAACGCTTGTCATGACTCTTGAGACAGTGTTGCCCGGGGTCTAACCTAGTGTTAAACTTGCAAGGTTGGAAACGTTACTCACCAGGTCAGCTCTCTGCTTCTGTTCTCCAAAATCACCAAAGACTTGCTATATCGTGTCCCTGGAGAAGAAGATTGGCGGCTCTTCCTTTCTCTAGGAAAGAACCTACTGGATGGTACTGTTGCTGACTTAGCCCAGAAAAAGCCCATTGACAAAAGAGCTGGGAGGCTTCTCATAGGAAGATGCTGACCTTAATCACACAGAGTCTGAAGTGTCACCTGAGGCTCCCTTACAGTACCCATGGATTTTAAGAATTCGGTACCCGTGATTAGAGGGTAGGGTGGAACAGTTTGTGCTTGAAGCTTATTTGTAGCCGATAACTTAATTGCCTTTTACCATGTGTTGGTGTAGGATCACAGACTAGCAGATTGCACTGCTTCCTGGGACCAGAGGTCTGAGAAGCTGGTTCCTGTGATGGGAAATCAGCTAGAGCATCGATGACATAAGTCTCTATTTGACCATTCTGCGCAAGAGTTGTCCCTAAAGGAGTGTTTTAACTTGGGGGAATAGGGCGGAGTATCTTCAAGGTTTTAGCAGGGGAGGGGAGTGGTCAGCCAGAGTTCAGCTAGTTCCAAGGATAGTTGATCAAGGATGGTCGCTCCGTGTCTCTAAGTTCTGTCTTTGCCTCCAAATACCTATGTGATCTTGGACAAGGCATTTCATCCTTCAGGGTCTCACTTTACTTACTGTTTGCTTTGCGGTCATTCAGCTAACACTCAGGAGTGCCTGCAAGGGTAGCACTGAGTTAAATCCTGAAGCCAACGGTGGACAAAGCACACACCTGCCCTCAAATACCGAACACGTTCACACTTTTCCACTTTGCCTTAATCTGTGAGAACATAAAAGCATAAACCTGACTTCCTGGTATATAAACATGGATAATTGAAGTGCATTTATTAAAAAGGAGAAATGGGTCTCATTTGTTCTGGCAGGAGCAGTGTTTCTTAAACATCAGAACAGTACTAGGAATGTTAACCAAAGTATCATCTGTGAAGTTGCTAATAATCTTTGTTTCACTTGAGCCTCAAGAATTCTGGGTCTCAAGCTTTAGTGTGGGTCAGAATCACCAGGAGTGATTGCTGGGCTCCAGAACCCAGATTGCTGGGCTCCTCCTCTGGCCATTCTGACTGTAGATATGGGGAAGGGCCCGAGGATTTGTATTTCTAGTAGTTTTTGGTTGGAGCTGATGCTGTTGGTCCAGGGACCACACTTTGAGAACTGTTAGCCAAGAGTCTTGATTCTGGCTCATAGACTCTATCACAATGATATGTATTTCCATCAGGTTTAGAAGTTGTTTATATGGCTCAATCATGGTTGAATCCATGTCTTTCCCACCTGGATACATCACAGTGACCCATGTTGATCTGGTTTGCTCAGTCTGTTGAAACAACTTACAAATGCTTTCGTGTTTAAGCCTCTTCGTGTAATGATTCAAACATTTGCATCACATTTTGTATTGTGTACAATACATTTACGTATTTTATTATTTAACCTGCTGCACATTGTGGTTAGGTGAGGGGAGCAAATATTTTTGTCTTTTACAGCAAGGCCAAGAGTCTGGGAGTAAGTAAGTAATTCAGATGTGAAGTCACGTACAGCTGCTTCTAGCGGCAGACTTCAACCCACATCCTCTAGTCCTGTGTCACAGGGTCTGGCCTCACTGACGATACTTCTCCTGCTCTCATTTCAGTAAGAATTACATTTCCGTAGAGCTAGATATGTAGATATACCTATTTATGTATAAAAATGACCAACTATCAGTTGGTCTTTTGAGAAACTGCCACATTCGGCCTAGCTCCCAGCAGCTGAAGCTAAGATCTCACATCCTTTTTTTTTCTTTTTGACTGCACCACATGGCACGCAGGATAACCCGTGCCCCCTGCAGAGTTCTTCTAATCAATTGAAGATGTGTTGATATCCAAAGGTGGGCCTTCCTCTTTGGGATTCCTTTATATGTAGGGCTCCCTTTGGGTCCTGTTTTGTTCTATCTATAGCTGGCCATCTTATATTGATTCTTCCAAAAGAGGTTAAGAAAAGTCAAGTTTCTTTTAGTTAGTTTGTAGGCCTCTTCTACCCCAAATAAGTCACTGACTGAATATAACTCAACAAAGATTATAGAGTTGTACACATACATTTTTTTTCCTTAGATATATCTCTGCTTGTGCTCATGTGCTCAGTCCTGTCTGACTCTTGGTGACCCCATGGACTGTAGCACTAGGCTCCCCTGTCCATGGGATTTCTCAGGCAAGAATACTAGAGAGGGTTGCCATTGCCTTCTCCAAGGGATCTTCCTGACCCAGGGATTGAACCTGCGTCTCCTGCAGCTCCTGCATTGCAGGCAGATTCTTCACCGGCTGAGTCATTAGGGAAGTTGATATCTCTGCTTCTGCTTTTTTTTTCTTTCTTTTTCTTTCAGGAAATAAGAAAATACGCATTTTTTTCTTACCAGGAAGTAAAAAAAAATGCATTTTTATTTTTTATTTATTTAATCAATATTTATTGGAGTATAGTTGATTTACAATGTTGTGTTAGTTTCAGGTGTCCAGGAGAGTGAATCAGTTATACCTATACATAGATCCAACCTGTCCTTCCTAAAGGAAATCAGTCCTGAATATTCATTGGAAGGACTGATGTTGAAGCTGAAACTCCAATATTTTGGCCACCTGATGCGAAAAAGTGACTCATTTGAAAAGACCCTGATGCTGGGAAAGATTGAGGGCGGGAGGGGAAGGGGACGACAGAGGAGGAGATGGTTGGATGGCATCACCGACTCAATGGACACGAGTTTGAGTAAACTCTGGGAGTTGGTGATGGACAGGGAGGCCTGGCGTGCTAAAGTCGATGGGGTCTCAAAGAGTCGGACACGACTGAGCAACTGAAATGAACTGAACTGATACATAGATCCACTCTTTTTTAGATTCTATTCCCGTATAGATCATTATATTTACATGAACTTTCCTTAATATATGGCATATAGAGAAACATATTTTCTCTCTGGCTCATGTTTCTTTCTTCTGTAGATATGCAAGAATTATAAGGGCGAGGGTGGAAGACAGATTTGTAACCAACAGCCCCCGTGTGAAAGACTCCACGTCTGTGAACACTTTACCCGAGGGAACTGTGGTTATGCCAACTGCTTCCGGTCCCATAACCTGATGGACAGAAAGGTGCTGGCTGTCATGAGGGAGCACGGGCTGAGCTCAAGCGTGGTACAGAACATCCAGGACATCTGCGATAGCAGGCACCGCCGAAAGAAGCCCTCAGCGTGGAAAGGTAAGCGTGGCCTTCTTAACAGGGCAAAAGGAAATAAACAGAAATCACAAAGAGAGGGAATCTCTACTTATGTTCACGCTACCTCATCATGTAAAACTATTTTCCCTTTCAGACCTTGTCGATACGCATACACAATTTTTACATAATTATGATCATAGTATATGTGTGATTTTGCAATTTGATTTCATGCTATTTCATGCATCCAAACCACACAGACACACTTCACACTCAGGCACGTTGCCAACATATATGCACCTCTCACTAGGGACGTGTCACACACCATATGTGCAAACTTCACATACACACACATACACCCCTCACATGTCCACCATGTATGCATATCACACACACACATGTCCACCATGTATGCATATCACACACACACACATGTCCACCATGTATGCATATCATGCACACACTTCATATAAACATATATGAACCCCACATATAAACATACAAGCACACCACACTTTGCACACACGAATACACATGCTCACTCCCTCCCTTCTCTCTGCTTCCTGAGGCTGTGACTTAACATGTTTCTAGAAAGAGGTCAATTTTTTTTTTTTTAATTTTGGATATTGCTGACTTAAGCTTGGGCATTTTGGGGGCCAGATGAACAACTCTGGATAATTCCAAGCTTCAGTAAAATCAGACCTTTCCTTATTTCCTTTTATTGTTGTTGTTTTAAGTATTGTGACTTCTTAGCTTAGGTACACCTGTGTCACAATATGGGTGAACTCTAAGTGATTTGGGGACACTCGTCTCTGATGGACACTAGTCTGTTTCTCCATTCACCCTTGTGGTAAATGTGGACTTGAACTTGAGGACTGTGGACAGCCCCACCTAAGACAGTGGGCATTTAGGAGCTGCATCTAAGTCCCACGAGAGAATTGGAGAAGAGCCAGGGTTGGCTCAACCTTTATCCTAGGCCAAAGGTGGTGTTTTCTGCAGGGCTGGCAGGAAGGTGGGATTCTCCCATTGTCATAACCACCTTGTCAAGATTTTCACACAAATTAACTTTTTAAAACTTTTTATTTGATTTTGGAGAATAGTTAATTAACAATGTTGTAATAGTTTCAGGTGCACAGCAGAGGGACTCAGCCTTATATATACATGTATCCATTCTCCCCCAAACTCCCCTCCCATCCAGGCTGCCATGTAACAGTGAGCACAGTTCCCTGTGCTATACAGTAGGTCCTTGTTGGTTACCACTTTAAATATAGTGGTGTGTATATGTTGATCCCAAATTCCCTAACCATCCCTTCCCTCCATCCTTCCCCTGCTGGTAATCATAAGTTCCTTCTCTAAGTCTATGAGTCTTTTTCTGTTTTGTGAATAAGATCATTTGTATCATTTCTTTTACGATTACCCATATAAGGCACGTCATAGGATATTTCTCATCTATTTGGCTTACTTCACTCTAGTATGAAGTAGTGTGACACTCTAGGTCCATCCGTGTTGCTGCAAATGGGATTATTTCATTCTTTTTTGATGGCTGAGTAGTATTCCATTGTATATATGTACCACATCTTCTTTATCCATTCCTCTGTCAATGGATATTTAGGTTGCTTCCATGTCTTGGCTGGGCTTCCCTGGTAGCTCAGCAGGTAAAGAATCAGCCTGCAATGCAGGAGACACTGGTCCGATTTCTGGGTCGGGAAGATCCCCTGGAGGAGGAAATGGCAACCCACTCCAGTATTCTTGCCTGGAGAATCCCCATGGAGAGAAGCCTGGTGGGCTATAGTCCATGGGGTTGCAAAGAGTTGGACACGACTGAGCGACTAAGCACAGCACAGCACGTATCTTGGCTGTTACAAGCAGTGGCAGCGTTTTGACTCTGCAGGATTGCCGAATGACAGTGCCAGGTTAATTCACCGCTTCTCCAGTGTGAAAATTTAGGGATCTGAGGTGGAAAGAGCAAGATGGGGAATTCCTGAAAAGATTTTTAGACCTCCAAATATACTTACCCATGAAAACGTCTGAACCTCTTTTGCCCGATGATGCAGTCCCTCCTTTTCTTCTCTCCTGCTGATACTGTTTCTGCTTTACCCCACTCTCACTTCACCTGGCCCCTCTGAGGCCAAACGGGAGGTGGGTCCAGAGTTAGCAACATTAAGGCTAACTTTTGTTGTTTGGTTTTTCTCTCCCAGCTCCTCCTCCCCATCGTAGAGACCCGGCCTACAGAGGGAGGAGTAGGAGCAGAGACCGGGGCAGTAAGGAATTTCTTCCAGCAGCTTCAGCCCCTGCCCAGAGGTCCTGCCCACCCAGCCCAAAGCCTGCCGGCCAGCATGGCTCTGTCCCAAGTGATGGGCCTGTCGAGGATCTTGCCCACAAGCTCTCGCATCTGGGAAGTCAGGAGTGCCCCCTGCCTGCCTCCGTCCCGTCTGCGGCTGCCAGTCTTGGAGGAACTGGTCAAGGGGGAGGAAGCCAGAGGCTTGCAGAGAATGGCAGTGCAAAGGATCTTTGCTATGGGAATCATAGCCATGCTCCCTTCCGTTTTGATTTGACAACAGCCTTCAACTGGAAGGGCCCTATATCCTGGCAGAATGACCAGGACACCGATAAAAAGAGTTGGATTTCCTCCAGTCCAGCCTTATCCTTCACTCCTCCTGGCTCTCTGCAAACGCCTGAAACTATCACCACCAGAAAGAGCACCGCTGTCCTTTCCTCGGACTATGTGAATGCGGAGCGCAAGAGTGGGAATCAAGACGGCCAGCACTTCCTGCTTTTTGATAATAACGCTGATGGCACAGCCGTAGATACCACTTCCACAAGACTGGCAAATTACCAAACCCCAAGCAATAGACAGAGAGAAAAATCGTTGCCTAGGAATCCAGACGCTGGAACACCTCGGAGTCATGTGCCCACCGCTGGCAAGATGACTGGGGATGGAGCCGCGGCCCTTGTTAATGGTAAACACACAGAAGAGACCTTCTGGGCTAGTCAGTCTGTCCACAGTGCCACTAGATGGATGGATCAAGTGATGGGTAAAACTACCGATGTAGGTAAAACTGGTGCCACTGGGTTTGGCTTCATGGCGGCAGTCAGAGGGAAGAAAGATGTGTTATGCTCTGGAATTCAGGGGTTAACAAGCAGGTTCTGGCCACACGTGGGGAGCCCTCTGCCCCTGCACAAGGCAGCACTTGCTCTCCCCAAGGTGCCTTCTTTTTCTTTTCTAGAAACATAATATTTTATACAAGGATGTTAGAATATTATTATTAATTGCTATTAATGTAAGTAAAGACACTGCAGTTACACAAAGAAATGTACAATGAACTTTTCATTTCTATTCTTGAATGGTTTTCTATACCTAGTTTGTTTATAGCTAAGACGATACTGCATAAGCAATTTTTTATGTTACATACATTGTTTTACTGATTTATAATTTAGCATGTCTCACTTGGTACAAGGATTCATAAACATCATTTTTACCCAGGTCCCTTCTTTTACACCTTCCTTTAGCAACAGAGCTGCAGCCTAGGGGACCCATTGTCAGAACTCAGCTCAAATCCCTGTCACCCCTGCCAGTGAGATGACAAGGCGGGCTCCAGGCTGGGTTCTGTGTGGTCACTGAGGGACAAAGAGGGGCCCCATGTCTCATGTTTGGGTAGAGTGGCCACGGCTGGTGGTTTCTCTTTGGATATTCCTTAGCAGTACTAAAGGGCAAAGGGTTTTGGATGAGGAGTGGTACTGATGAGGACATAGGAAGACAGAAGGACCAACCCTAGATCTGTACAGAGTAAGTTGCTCCACTTATCGAGAACAGGAGTAGTTTAGCCATGGTTCAAGAAAGCAGCACGACACTAAGTAACTCCGACTTTCATGTTTGCTTTCACGTCTGGGCTCTCATGAGCAATACATGAATCGTAAGAGTTTTCTTGGACCTGGCCCCCATTTCAGATACTCATTCCCACTATTGGACCAGGTATCTTGTTTTTTTGGTTTAAATGTTACAATTCGCTTACATGTGTCCTCTTCTGTTTTGTAGATTCTGTACCTGACGTTGCGAGCACCACATCTTCCACGATGAATGAACTCAGCTCAAACGAGATTTGTCTTGACCATCTGTATAAGAGTTGTCAACTTAGTGAGTAACTACCTTAAGGACTTTCTAGAAGCAGAAACATTATTAATAGTAGTATGGCTAGCATTTATTGAGTGTTTACTATGTGTCGAGTGCAGTGCTGAGGATCTTACATTCATCTTCCTTAAACTTCAACTCAGCTTTAGGTTCTTTAGTTAATTCATTTTACAGATGCACAAATGGAACTTGGGTTTTCACTGCAAGCCACTTGACCACTGCGCGATATTATACTTTCTCCTTTTACAATTTACAATTCAGTTTTTTACTTTTACAATTCAGTTTTAGGTGAACTCTTACACTTAATCAGGGACCCCTCTTTTTACATACTAAAACCGAACAGAAGTAGCAATTGTTGTTTAGTCACTAAAATGTGCCCAGCTCTTTTCTACCCCAGGGACGGTTTACTGTTCCCTCTCACCAAGCCTCCTGTAGAACTGTTTCCCACGGGACTACTTGGGACCCAGAGCTTCCTTGTCCCTCTTGCACCACCCTGGGCCTTTCATGTCTCTGCCCCAGGCCTACGCATCATGTCTGATTCACTTGTTTGATCACTTAGTGGTCTTAGAGTCATTCCCCTTGTGTCTGAGGAGGAGATTCTGCCTTGTGTTCTCTAAATCAAAAACCTGCAACTTCAACAAAGTTTATTTTTAACTAAGGTAAAACACATAACATAGATTTTACCATTTTAAGTGTACTGCTCAGTACTGTTCATTGCATCATTCATACTGTTGTGCAACCAATCTCCAGAACTCTTTTCATCTTTTGAAACTGAAACTCTGTACCTCAGTTCAGTTGCTCAGTCGTGTCCGACCCTCTGCGACCCCGTGGACTGCAGCACGCCAGGCCTCCCTGTCCATCACCAACTCCCAGAGCTTACTCAGACTCATGTCCATTGCTTTGGTGATGCCATCCAATCATCTCATCCTCGGTCATCTCCTACTCCTCCCGCCCTCAATCTTTCCCAGCATCAGGGTCTTTTCAAGTGAGTCACTTCTTCTCATGAGGTGGCCAAAGTATTGCAGTTTCAGTTTCAACATTAGTCCTTCCAGTGGATATTCAGGACTGATTTCCTTTAAAACAACAACTCTGTACCTATTAAACAACAACTCCTCATTTCCCCCTTCTGGCAGGGAAGCCCCCGACAGCTGCCATTTTGCTTTCTGTCTACAAATATGACTCTTCTATGTCCCTCATATAAGTGATCTCACACAATATTTGTCTTTTTCTGACACTGGCTTATTTCACTTAGTACAATGTCCTTAAGGTTCACCCATATCATAGCCTTTGTGAGAATTGCCTCCTTTATGAAGGTTGAACACTATTCGATTGTATTCTCTCCCATTTTGTTTATCCACTCGTCCACTGGTGGGCAGTTGAGTTGCTTCTACCTTTTAGCTGTTGTGTATAATGCTGCTAGGAACACAGGTGTACAAATATCAGTTCTTGCTTTCAGTTCTTTTGGGTATATACCCAGGAGTGGAATTGCTGGATTATGTGGTAAATCTGTGTTTAAGTTTTTAAGAAACTGCCACACAATTTTCTATAGCAGCTGTATCAATTTACATTTTTATCAGCAATGCACAAGGGTTCCAATTTCTCCATGCCCTTGCCAACACTTGTAAATTTGTTTTTGTTTGTTTATTTATAGCAGTCATTCTAATGAGTGTGAGGAAGGTTATACTTTTGAATCAGTTAAATTCCAGGCAGTGACATTTCAAAATGATTTAAATAATGCAAATTGTGAAAAATAAAATTGTTTTCTGTCCTCCTGTATTATGAGCTTCTACCATTAATTCATTCTTCAGCAAGCATTCATTGAAAGGGCATCTTTTGCATGCTTACTCCTCTGCCAGTGAAGCAAGGAGACAAAAGCTAAACAATGATGCAGGCCTTTCTTCAGCGAGTTTGTTATTAAGTGAAAGTTGCTCAGTCGTGTCTGACTCTTTGCAACCATGGACTGTATAGTCCATGGAATTCTCCAGGCCACAATACTGGAATGGGTAACCTTTCTTTTCTCCAGGGGATCTTCCCAACCCAGGGATCGAATCCAGGTCTCCTGTGTTGCGGGTGGATTCTTTCCCAGCTGAGCCACAAGGGAAGCCCGAGTTTGTCATTAAAGCGGGGCATCAAAACATCCACAAATCTGGGAATTCCCTGGCAGTCCAGTGGTTAGTCCAATCTGTGCTCTCTCACTGCCAAGGGCCCGGGTTCAATCCCTGGTCAAAGAACTAAGATCCCACAAGCTGTGCAATGTGGCCCCAAACAAACAGAACATCCACAAATTAGAGAACTGCATGAAATGAGTAAATACATAACTAATAAAGCACAAACTGTGTCTAGAGCACTGGTTGAGGGAACATAAAACACAAGTCAGGTCAGAAGAGCACGAGATCAGTGAGGGAATTCTGGAAGAGATGAATTCTAGGCCAGGGCTTCCTAGGAAACACACAGGCTGCTGCTGCTGCTGCTGCTGCTAAGTCGCTTCAGTCGTGTCCGACTCTGTGCGACCCCATAGACAGCAGCCCACCAGGCTCCCCCGTCCCTGGGATTCTCCAGGCAAGAACACTGGAGTGGGTTGCCATTTCCTTCTCCAATGCATGCAAGTGAAAAGTGAAAGTGAAGTCGCTCAGTCGTGTCCAACTCTTCACGATCTCATGGACTGCAGCCCACCAGGCTCCTCCGTCCACGGGATTTTCCAGGCAAGAGTGCTGGAGTGGGTTGCCAAACACACAGGCAGTTGCCTCCAATAGAGAGCAATTTGTCTCAATGAATGCATATAGAGAGAGGCGCAGAAAGGATAATTGTAAATTTCTAATGACCTCAGATTTCCATGTGGGCAATATGGCTGTTTTTTTTGAAGGTGAGAGGAGAAAGGGATGACAGAGGATGAGATGGTTGGGTGGCATCACCAACTCGATGGACTTGAGTTTGAGCAAGCTCCGGGAGTTGGTGATGGACAGGGAAGCCTGGCGTGCTGCAGTCCATGGGGTCGCAAAGAGTCGGACACAACTGAGCAACTGAACTGAACATGGCTTTTGGGGGAGTGGATAATTTTGTTTTCTGATGAGTCTCCGTGGGTAGTAAATGAATCTAGAGATAGGGGCTTGAGACGATGCAGGTAGGGGCTGGCACGAGCACAGGTGTAGCTGGAAAATGTGCCTACAGGGCTGGCAGGGTGGGAAAGGCAGGCCTTGATGGGGAGAGTCAGCAGTGAACTTGGCCGAATTGCTCAGACCTCTTTTCTATCTTTGTAGAGAGCTGCAACAAAGTTCATTTCCACCTGCCCTACCGGTGGCAGATGTTACTTGCAAATAGCTGGGTGGACCTCCCGTTCATGGAGGATATTGAGAAGGCCTTTTGTGACCCCAAAAACTGCAGGTAAGTTGGTGGTGGGTCTGGCTTGTGAAATCTACAGCATCATCAAAGGAGAGCCTAGTGCTGTGCTTATGGGAAGAAGAAAAAGCAGTTTTCCCTCAGAATCCCATTTAGGTTAACTCTTAAGATTAAAATGGCAAATGACTGCTGAGTTAATAAAGATAAAGGAATAAGTGGGGCAGGTTTGAACTCACCCAGATCCTGGCTAATACAAGGGACTCTGGGAATATTTGCTAATTCAGGTGAAATAAACAGGGACACAAATATTTGTTCAGTTAATATTTGTCTGAACAACAAAACGCATAGGTTGGTTTGCAAACCTATGAGCTCAGAAGAGCCTTTGGCTTAATCTCATTGTTTGAGAAAATGATTTGAGTCATTTCATATAGTTCTAAGGCAGAATTTTTTTACATACTTTAGTATTTTATACCTGCCTCTATATTTGCTATTTGCTCTATCATGGAGGTTTCGAAAAGGCTACTTTATATTTCTGTTTCTGTTAGGGCTGAAATGGGTGATACTACCCATGACCATATTTATAAGCTGCATCCTGCTTTATAAGGAAGTACTTTGGGAGGGAAAATACAGGCTTGTCACCGGCTGGCTTTAGTGAATTTCTGGTGGAGAGTGTGTTGCTGCATTTTGCCACTAGAGGGTGGTGTCAGCCGTTTTGTTTCTAGGTGTGTTCCTCCAACCAGGTAAATCTGAAGCAGGGTTTTTCAACCTTAGCGCTGTTGACTTTGGGGCCCAAATAATTATTTGTTTTGCTGAAGCATTTTAGCATCATCCCTGGTGTCTACCCACTACATGCCAGTTGTGAGAAACAAAAATGTCTTTTGACATTGTCAAATGTTTCCTGGGTCGCAATATCACTCGTGGTTGAACATCGCTGATCTAGGAGGTATTTTGTAGAGCGGTAACTCTCAAACTTTTTTGGTTTCTGGAGCCCTCGATACTCTTAAAATGTACTGAGGATCCCAGAGATTTCAGTTTATGTGGATTTTATGTGGATTTATAGCTATTGATATTTACCATGTTAAAAGTCACAACTGAGAAAAATTGTTTATTGATTCATTAGAAAATAACGATAATAAACTCATTCATGTTAACATAACATTTTTAATTATATATCATTACATACATACATAACTGTATGTAAGTATAACTATAAAAATAACTTTTCCAAAACCGAACCAAACCAAACTCACTGAGAAGAATGACCTTGTTTTATATTTTTGCAAATCTCTTTATTGTAAAATCAAACATTGTGTAGCCTTGAAAAACTCCACTGTGTACTTGTGAGGGTATGAAAGTGAAAAAGGTGAGTAATGTCCTAACATTATTATGAAAGTAACTTTGACCTTGCTGACTCCCTGAAAAGGTCTCCGACTAAGCTTTGATAATGGAATTCTCTGGGCAAGAATACTGGAGGGGGTAGCCATTCCCTTTGCCAGGGAATCTTCCTGACCCAGGGATTGAATCGCAGTCTCCTGCACTGCAAGCAATTCTTTACTGTCTTTGCCACCAGGGAAGCCCAACTATTTAAATAATGCATAATAATTGAAAAAAACTGACCTACTGTGAGTTTCAGAGTTTCTGACATTGAGCCAATCAATTGTTTTCTTTTGGGGATATCTTTTTGAGGGAAGAACACATTTTGTGACACCATTCAATATGTGGGGTAGGCAGGTTAAATTATCTCTCCGTATTTCAGTTTTTTCTTTTGTGTGTAAGACCGTAAGCTATATAAAGGGAATTCAGAGACCCCTTCCAACTCTCAGTTTTTAATTCTGCCCTCTTATTAAGAAGATCAAAGTAGAGAAAACAGAAGCATTTTGCTTCAGTGAAGCATTTTATTAACGCTAAACTTCTCCCTCTCAGCGTTTCTGTTGGCAATTATAACATCAGTTTCCAGAAGATGATTTGTGATTGTAATCCCGTCCGACGTATCTCCACACCTTCATCCGTCACAAAGCTGGCCAATTCTCTCTTTACCACAAAATGGATTTGGTACTGGAGGAATGGATCTGACAAATGGGTTCCATATGGGGAGAAGGTGAGTACTATTCCTTCTTGTGGATACTCTTGTATAAACTTGACAACTTCAGAAGAATCTAGTAGTACAGTGTCTGACACCTACGTGGTTACCCATGGAGCATGGATGTGGTAGAGGAAGTGGTGTTTTTTTATATTATACTCAGCAAGCATGTACTCTGATTGCCTTATAAAAAATTATAAATATTTTTAAGAAACTCCTTGATATACGAGCCAGCCAAATATCCCTCTTTCTTCATTATCGGGGACCGTGGCAGAACCTTGAGATAGCTTTCTATGTACTAGTACATAAATGGGCAGAGACTACCCCTTGCAACCAGAAAAGTTGGCAAGAGTGAGAAATCAGAAGACTGATACATATGGTTGCTAGGATTTAGTCAGAGTCTGGATTCAGATGAACTAGAAGGTTTAGACTTACCCCCACAGGGACATAGTAATAGGGGAAAGAAATTTAGACAAGCAGAGGTTCTGTCTACTGTCCCTTCTTCCTTTTGATTCAGATGATTAAGCAGAGAGGGAGGTAGCTAAAGTAGGCAATGAAATTAGAGTGATGAGAAAGAGAAAAGCAAAGCAAAGCAAGAGATGGAAATGAAGCCCAAAACAAAAAAAGGGATGAGGAGATGCCAGCATAAGATTCTATATAGTTAAGTTGCTGGGCCATACATTTGGTTCTGAGCTTCCAAGCTGCCAAAGCAATCAAAGAAGCACAGTCTATTATAAGATCCCTGGGGCTTCCCAGGTAGTTCAGTGGTAGAGAACCTGTCTGCCAATGCAGGAGATGCCAGAGATGCGGGTTCGATCCCTGGGTTGGGAAGGTCCCCTGGAGAAGGATATGGCAACCTGCTCCAGTAGGAGCCTGGCGAGCTACAGTCCATAGGGTCACAAAGAGTCAGACACAACTGAAGCGACTTAGCACGCAGCACACAGTCCAGCTTAGTAGCACGCCTTCAGGGGCAGGAGTGAATGACCTGAAGGAATTGCCCAAGATAAGGGCGAACCATAGCTCTAGAAAGCCAAAATCAAGGCTGTCATGTAGGCACAAGGCAAAAGTAACAAGACCTGGTTACTGAAACTGAGGTATAAATTCAAGTCTTGGAGAATGTGTAATTGAAGTCTCTAGTGTTCATTCATTCGCTCACTCACTCATTCAGAACTGGAGTTATGAATGGGCTGGAGGAAGGTCCTGGAGATGGCTGGGGATTATATCTTTACCTTTTTGGGGTGTTCCTTGCCCCGTCACTCTCATTTGGATAGCAATACACCTATTGGATGGAGAAGGAAATGGCAACTCACTCCAGTATTCTTGCCTGGGAAATCCATGGACAGAGGAGAGCGGTGGGCTGCAGTCCATGGGATGGCAAAGAGTCATGACTTAACGAAATAACAATGCACCTGTTGGACTTTTACGTGCCTTCATCCCAGCTTGAAGCTGTTCTTTCTCATTGTGTGATGAGACGGTAGCTGTGATGGTCTACTTCATGACAACGTTTTGGATGTGGTTAGACATCTTGTATTGGATACAAGTTGCTCTGTACACTTGGGTCATATTTTATGGAATATGTAAAAGGACTGTTGCAAAACAGCTCTATTTGTCAGGCCTCCACCTATGGTATCATTGGTTTCAGTAGCATAGACTCCGTACAGTGGAGACTAAAGAAGGGTGTTGACTTGATCCCACCTAGGAAGCCTTTACAATCTGGTTTGGGTGGCAGGATGCATTCCTGTTCAAATCCCATGGCTGAAATAAAGTAAGATATCATGATAGGAATTTCTTAAGACCCTACTCTGAAGTCTTTACCTTTTTATTTTATTTTTTTTAAATAGAAAGACAATGAGCAAGTTTCGAACATTGACTCTTCATACCTGGAGTCTCTTTTTCTGTCCTGTCAGAGGGGAATTGTGCCGTTTCAGGCGGGTTCACAAAACTACGAGCTGAGTTTCCAAGGTAAGTGTCTGCATTTGGCAGCGGTGCCTGTCCTTTCAGTCTGGCCTGTGGCATCCATGCAGGAGTGGGAATAGAGCCGAGGGCATGCTGCACTCAGGACTGGGTTCTTTCTAGCACGGCAAGACCGGTGGGTGGGAGCCGATGGCAGTCAAAAGGCCTGTGCTCTAAGCCTTGACTGTGACACGCAGTAGCTGGGAACAGCACCTGGCACCCTGTAAAATGGGGGGGATTGGATTACATGGTCTCTGTGGGCACTTCCTGTTCTACCATTCTGAATTTCTTATTCTAGGTGGGCTGCTTCCCTGAGACAGATTTCAGCTGTTAATGACTGCAGGAGAGATCTTGGGACTGTGGGTCCTTCAAAATTTTAGAGCCATGTTGTTCCTTTTAGGCTTCGTTATCTAGGTCAATGCTTTTATCCGTTGCCTTTTCTAAAGACTTTGCGTTCTGCCATGTTTCTTGGAGCCCCCATAGAAAGATTTGGTTACCTTCTGTCCGTCTGCCTGTTGTGTTTAGTAAGAAACCAGGGCAGAAACTGTTCTCCCTTTGAATGTACTGTCCCATCGGCTGCCTCTGTGTCCCCCTGCCCCCAAATCCCGCCCCCCCCAACCCTGACCACCCCCGTGTGTGGTCAGATACATGCCCTTTCAGAACTATCCTTATAGACGCTTTGAAAGAGGTGAAGAAGACTTTTTCAGCTCCTTGACATTCCCAGGTGGTACCTGAGATTTGGGCCCTGTACCAATTAGTGTGTTAAGTCACATAGCTTTTCATTCCTTTTTTTTGGCTGCACCATGTGGGATGTGGGATCTTAGCTCTCTAATTAAGGATTGAACTTGTGCCCCACACATTGGAAGTGCAGAGTCTTAACCACTGGACCATCAGGGAAGACCCCAAGTCATATAGCTTTGAGGGAGCATTATACTAACTGCTGTGGAAGGCATCCTGGCAGTACATATCAAGAGATATTAAAATATGCTTACTTTTTGATTATCTCAGGAATCTTTCTAAGGAAATCATTCACAACAAGAAAAAAAATAAGCTATAGACATAAAGGTCTTTATTAAAGCCTCCTCATAGTACTCAAGAATAGGAATATGGAGAAGGAAATGGCAACCCAGTCCAGTACTCTTGCCTGGAAAAGTCCATGGACAGAGGAGCCTGGTGGGCTGCAGTCCATGGGGTTACATGACTGAGCACGCGTGCATGAGGGTGGAGGGAGATGGGGTGGTAGCAATAAACTGGTAGAACTAGAAAAAAAAAAAAAAAAGAGAGAATAGGAATAGCCTGTGTACCAGTAGGCTTGTGACTGAACACATTAAAGTATTAAATTTCAGTGGAGTATTGGGTAGTTGTTAAAAATTATGATTGCAAAAACGGTGCAGTAAAAGCAAAATTTGATATTGTTAAATGAAGAAGGCCAAACCCCAAGGTTATGTTTCTGTAATTAAAACAGAAATGAATATTTTTTTCAGGAATGAATTTTTTAAAAAGTTAGTGTGCATGGTAAGTGCAACAGTGTGTGCATATGGACCAAGACTAGAAAGCAATAGATGAAAACAAAAATTTCTACTGTTGGGCGGTCAAATTAAAAATGGACTTAAAAAAAATTTTTTTTGTGGTGGTATTCTATTGTTCTGACTGTTTACAAAGGTGGTGGAGAGATGAAAACCAATACATCTTGTTCCTGAATCTGGAGAAATTTTAATCCCGTATATTTGTTCCCTTGGTTCATAGAAGCCAGTCCAGAGAAGTTTTCAGTGTTCCAGACTATTTCCTTTCTATTTCTAATATGCTCTTGTTCATTAAACTAGTATTTGAGCTGTGTTGCCAGGCACTAATCTGAATGCTGGCAAACCAGGCACCTTCAGAAAATAATAATAGCTTCAGGCAAGATGAAGCAGTGTGATGATCTGCAAGAGAATGGAGGGCTCATGGGAGGGTGCCTGCTTTTATCTGAGGAGCACACTCTGGAAGGGAGTGGGCAGCCCACGCATGTGGGAAGGAGGTGTGTAAGAGCTGAGAGTAGACACTGAAACTTAAAATATTTTATTCGCTGGAAACGTCCAGAAGGTTTTGAGCAGAGTTGGGGCAGGATCTGATTGCCCTTTTCCTTGTTGTTTGTTTTGTTGATGTGGATGTAAACCTATGGTGAGGCATAATTGCTACCATCAGATATATCCCTTTTAAGTGTCTAGTTGGATGAGTGCTGACAGATGCATGCAGCTGCTATCCTAATCAAGATCTAGAACGTTCCCATCAATCCAGAAAGTTTTCTCATGCTCTTTTGTAGTCACTCTCCCCTCTGCAGCCAGTTTACTTTCTGTCACTATAATTTAGTTTAATCTATTCTAGAACTTCATATTATAGAACTTTGTGGTGTGTACTCTTCATATGGTTGACTCCTCTCTGAATACTGTTTTTCACTCATCTGTATTATTGCATGTAACGTGGTCTTTTTTCATTGTTGAGTAATATTCTATTACATGGATATACCATAGTTTGTTTAACCATTCACCTGTTGATGGATATTTGGATTGTTTTCACATTTTGCTTATTATAATAATGCTACTAGGCACATTGAAATGCAAATTTTTGTGTGGATGTAGATTTCTCTTGGATAAATACTAAGGAGTGGATTTGTTGGATTGTATAGGTAGTGTATGTTTAGCTTGGTAAGAAGCTTCCAAATTCTTTTCCAAAGTGGTTGTGCCATTTTATACTTTTAGTAGCAATGTATGATGATTTACTTTTTAAAGAACTCATGCTGCAGCGTAGACCCAGGTGTATAACATGTGTGAATTAAAAACCACATTTCACATTTGAGGTAGGAAAATACTTTCAAAACATAGCTACCATGTACCAACCCATAGTCACTGATGCCTGGTTGGGGACAGTGGTCGTGGGTGATGTAATCTGGCTGCCCTAGTTCTCTTTCCCACCAGACTTTGATTGAAAGATTTGATTCATTGCAATTTGCTCATTTACCTCTTTGTTTTCTGGATCTTATACTAAGGCCAGTGAATGATATTTGTGTTTATCATGAACAGTTTCCATCTAAAAGGATTTTCTCAATTCATGCATATATATTTGAGTCATGAATATTAGCTATGTTAGTAGTTTCTGAAAAATAAAGATAAATCATTTCCTAGGACCAATTCATGATTTGTGTTTTCTCTTGTTTTTCTGTCTAAAGGGATGATTCAGACAAACATAGCTTCCAAGACCCAAAAGAGTGTCATTAGAAGGCCGACGTTTGTGTCTTACTTGGATGTGGAGCAGGCGAAACGCAGACAAGAGTGAGTTGCTGGCACACATTTCGATGCTCGAGTCCTTCATGAATCTGGACCCTGTTTTCTGAAATGTTCATGCTCACATAACACTGCAATTTCCTTTTGCTTTAGCCGTGAGTAAGGTACTGACTAAGTAGTACAGTATGACTAAAAGCATTCTAGAGTAGGAAGTTTGTCTTTTCCTCAGATTCACGGGGGACTTTGAGCAGACTTCTTACTCTGGGCTCAGTTTCTTCAGCTGAAAATGGCTGGCTGTGCCTAGGAAAGAATCAAATGCACAGTTACTGGGTTTTTGTTCTGTTCTGGGTTCTTCTGAGTATCTTTAGTTTTGTGGAATGGATTTACAGGGGGTGGGAGGTTGAGGGAGAAATGGAGAGAAAAAAGGGATTGTAGCAGCTGCCTGGTAAAGCCTTTGAGGAAAGATAAAGTTGATGAAAATGGATTTTTTAAAGGAAATTTTTTTGTAAGGGATTCAGTGTGACAGCTCTGTCTGCTCATGAAACCCAGTCAAAACTACATTGCTGGGACTTCTCTGGTGGTCCAGTGGCTAAGACTTCATGCTCCCACTGCGGGGACCTTGGTTTGATCCCTGGTCCGGGGACTAGATCCCCCATGCCACAGCTAAAGATCCTGCATGCCGCTACTATTTGGTGCAGCCAAATAAATAAATGTAAAATAAAATGAACTGAGAAAACTGTTTGTGGGTGGTTGTGGAAAGAAGTAGCTTGAATCCAATACTTTGGCCACCTGATGCGAAGAACTGACTCATTGGAAAAGACCGAGATGCTGGGAAAGATTGAAGGCAAGAGAAGGGTACGACAGAGGATGAGATGGTTGATGGCATCACCGACTCCATGGATGTGAGTTTGAGCAAACTTCGGGAGCTGGTGATGGACAGGGCAGCCTGGCGTGCTGCAGTCTGTGGGGTCACAAAGAGTCAGACACGACTGATTGACTGAACTGAACTGAGCTTAAATCCCGCTATCACAAACTCAGAGGAGACACACAGCTTTAGGATAGAATAAAGGCTGTGAGTGCTACTCTGAACAATCTGAAGAGAAGTGAACGATAGCATTTTTGGTGAGCACCTTACAACATATTACTTGAATCTGTTTTGCACTATACTAGTACAGTATGAAAATTAGAGCTTAACATATAAACTGGGGCCAGCTTCTTTCATTCCAAAAGAATTTTCATTTTATGAAAGGAGATTTTTAAAGAGTTTTTTTCCTTAAAGCATTTAAAAAAATGTAATTTTCTCATAATGGAAAATATCAAACTTAAAGAAAATTATGTGATAAACCCCTATGTACATGTTAGGGGTTCTCTATTTGAGGGTGGAGAACCCTCAAATGTATGGTTACTCTGAAATACAGTTCATACAGGAAAGGCAGGATTCTTTTCCCCATACCACCAAAGTATTTAAATATTATCAAATATTTATCATTTGACAAAGAAGCTGTAAGACAAACTTAATTTTTTTAAATATTATTTTTTGGATATGCCTCAAGACATATGGTATCTTAGTTCTCCCACCAGGGATCAAACCCATGTCCCCCTTGTATTGGAAGCATGGATTCCTAACCATTGGACCACCAGGGAAGTCCCCTAGCCTTACTTAATGCTAACACATTAGGACTTAGAAAATTTCCAGAGGAACCTCAGCTTAGTTGAAGTTAAGCACAGAAAATCACTTGGGTGTATCAAACAGGGAGCCAGATGAATTTCTTTCTCTCTCTTGTTTCTAGCCAGCAGCAGGGGCAGACCTCATTAGAACCTTTCATCAAGATATATCTTCCCCAACCGGACACGAGCGTCTCATCCTCGAATGGCTTTGAGGTACTTGCTTTTTACTTTGTAGTGGGTGAATTGTTTAAAGATGGAACAAAGTACTTTGCTACAAATGTGTGTAGTTGAATGAATGAATGAGTGAAGGAGTGAATGAATCACTTCTGCAAAACTCTTGAAACAAGATTCAAAGGCTAACATCCAAATGGTGACTGTGTCATGTGCCACTTTCCCAAAGGAGAAGGGCACCTCATTGTTTCCAGAGTTCTGGCACACACGATCTCCTGGGGACAGCTGCTCATGACAAACTTGTAAAATAGATATTTGCTTCTCTACCTTACAGATGAGCAAACTGGAAGTCACAGTAAGAGCAACTTGTCCATTAATTGGAGTTAAAAAGCAGGTTTCTATGGGACTCACAGTGGGCCTCAGCTCATCACCTTATCTGGTTGGGGTGACTCTCTTTTTTAAAAATTTTATTTAGTTATTTATTTTTGGCTGTACTGGGTCTTTGTTGTTAGTTTTCTCTAGTTGTGGCAAGCAGGGGCTAATCTCTAGTTGTGGTACACAAGCTTCTCATTGCAGTGGCCTTCTCTTGTTGCAGAACATGGGCTCTAGGGCATGCAGGCTTCAGTAGTTGCAGCACACGAGTTCAGCACTTGTGGTGCCTGGCTTTAGTTGCCCTGCAGCATGTGGAATCTTCCTGGACCAGGGATTGAACCCATGTCCCCTGCACTGGCAGGTGATTGTTAACCACAGGATCACCAGGGAAGTCCCAGGGCAAGATTCTTCCTGGATCATTTAGCCACATCAGAGGCTAGCTTTGGGTGCAGGCAACTCTGCTTGGGCTCCTTGGGTACCTCCATTGCCTCTGCCCCTGCACTGGCTTTAAGCAAAGAACTCACCAGGTCACTGGACTGAATCACACACCTTGGGGGGTGGGGCGGGGAGGTGTGTGTGCTCCGTTTGCCTTCACGCTAATGCTCTGTTAGCCTTGAACAGATGGGCTCTGGGCCATCTAGTTCATCACTGGAATGAACTATCAGATGTGGAAACCCTAAGCCAGCTTATCCTACCTGCTGTCAGAGGCCTGGCAAGGATACTCCATGGCATAGATGGCACACATATGGACGTGTGCTATGCTAAGTCGCTTCAGTCGGGTCTGACTCTTTGCGACCCTATGGACTATAGCCCTCCAGTCTCCTCTGTCCATGGGATTCTTCGGGCAAGAATACTAGAGTGGGTTGCCATGCCTTCCTCCAGGGGATCGTTCTGATCCAGGGATCAAACTCCCAGTCTCTTGGATCTCCTGCCTTGGCAGGCAGGTTCTTTACCACTAGCGCCATCTGGGAAGCCCACATAGGGACATGAAGGGAAAGTGAAAGTCACTCAGTCGCGTCTGACTCTTTCAACTCCATGGACTATACAGTCCATGGAATTCTCCAGGCCAGAATACTGGAGTGGGGAGCTGCTCCCTTCCCCAGGGGATCTTCCCAACCCAGGGATCGAACCCAGATCTCCCGCATTGCAGGCGAATTCTTCACCAGTTGAGCCACAAGGGAATCCCCATCATGCCTTAAATGTTTCCTGCTTCACATTTACATATTTTTAAATTTCTTTCAGTTGCTTGAAATTCCTAACAATTCTCCAGAATATGCTGAAGTAAGTGATCATTTTAAAGCTTCCATGAAAAATTTCAAGATTGAAAAGATAAAGAAGGTCCAGAACCCACAGCTCTTGAAGGCTTTTGAAAGGTGGGTGGCCACCTTATCGGGCTTCCCTTGACATAAAGTTTGAAAGGATTGGTGAAGACCTATCTTTGAATATTTATATTCACTTTTTTATTTTAGTGGTCAACAGTTTCTTCAATCTCTAGTTGTGTTTTCGTAGTGTAAGCTCAAACTTCTCTCTTTCAGTTTTAGCTTTACATTTAAATGCCTTTCATGTGTCTATCATTTAAAAGTTTCCATATATTTATTTTTTTATAGCTGTTGCCTTAATGTTAGTAGCTCCATTCTGAAAGCTGGTGGAATACAATTTTAAGATAATTAGACTTATTTGGGATTTATGTTATTGATTGGAGTGGGTGAGGAATATTCTCCATGTTAAGTCTCACGTTTTCCGTATTAGCAAGAAAAAGGAGATGAAGATAGATGAGCAAATCCTATTTTGTGCAACAAGACGCAGCAACGTGGCATCTATCTGTAAGAATAATTTTGACCGGCTCTTACATGGAAGTCATGACATCAAATATGGAAAAGGTTTGTATGGAATAGAGAAGCTGAACAAGTAGAGCCAACACTCAGTTCTACTATACACGCTCCTATTATGAGGTATATGTAGTTATTTTGTATTAATCAGCACCTCCAGGCTTTTGCATTCCTGGAGAAAAAATAAGCTCATGTTAATCTGAAATTTCCAGATTAGAGTGGGAAATCACTGTGGGACTTGATTCCTGCACTTTAGCCCTGCTTCCTTCCTGTCTTCTGTGTTTTATGGGAAGGGTGGGGTGTGGAGACCAGAGCACCTCATATATCTTGCAGAGTCTTCCCTTTTGTTGATGACTTTGTCTACCATCGATACTCAGTTCTGGCCATGGCTCTTCCTGACCTATGTCCATCCCTTCTCTTGTGACTGATGGATTCTAATCGAAGATGGAGATGAGGTCTTTTCCCATCACAGGCCATGCTGGTCACACCAGATCTTTTCAGCTCTTTCTTTTTGTTCCTAAATTCCTTCATGCAACTCAAAATCCAGAAACCCAACCAAACAAAAACCAAAGAATCACTCACCTTAAGGCAACAAGTAATAGTTTATCAATATCAATTAATTTTGCACAGAATATCAGATTTTGCAATATAGAACCCTTTCCTTCAAACGGCAGAAAAACATTTGCTGTTGTTCAGTTGCTAAGTCATGTCCAATTCTTTGCAACCCCATGGACCGAAGCACGTCTGGCTCCTCTGCCCTTCACTATCTCCTGAAATCTGCTCACACTCATGTCTATTGAGTCGGTGACGTCATCTAACCATCTCATCCTCTGTTGCCCCCTTCTTCCACCCTCAGTATTTCTCAGCATCAGGGCCTTTTCCAATGAGTCGGATCTTCGCATCAGGTGGCCAAAGTATTAGAGCTTCAGCTTCAGCATCAGTCCTTTCAACGAATATTCAGGGTTAATTTCCTTTAGAATTGATTGGTTTGATCTCCTTGCAGTCCAAAGGACTCTCAAGAGTTTTCTACAGCACCACAATTGGAAAGCATCAATTCTTCAATGCTCAGTCTTTTTTGTGGTCCAACTCTCACATCTATACATGACTACTGGAAAAACCATCGTTTTGATTATACGGACCTTTGTCAGCAAAGTGCTATCTGTGCTTTTTAGTGCGCTTTCTAGGTTTGTTATAGCTTTTCTTCCAAGGAGCAAGCGTCTTTTAATTTAATGGCTGCAGTCACCATCCACAGTAATTTTGGAGCCCAAGAAAATAAAATCTGTCACTGTTTCTTTTTCCCCATCTATTTGCCATGAAGTGATGGGACTGGATGCCATGATCTTAGTTTTTTGAATGTTGAGTTTTAAGCCAGTTTTTCCACTCTCCTCTTTCACCCTTGTCAAGAAGCCATTTCGTTCCCTTGGTAATAATAAAAATAAAAATAGCAAATTTTAATTTGTCAGGAAATGGTTGTTGCTCTGGTGAGTGTGGAGGTATCAGTGATTATCAGAGGTTGTTTTGTAGTTGAGGACCATAGATTGTCTGACCAGCTCTGCCAGGGTCAACTGTTTGCTCACGTCACATCTCTCATCTCTCCCTTTTCCTTTCCCCAGGACCTTCCCACAGTAGTAAATGATGTTTCTTCCTTAAAATGTACACAATATAAAATGGCCTCTGTTGGAGTATCTTTGGTTTATTAGTTACAACTCAACTTGCTTGCATGAACTGGACCACTGTGATATCAACAGTTGGTCCTTCTATCCAGTGGCTCAACACTATACCTGTGAATTCCGCAGAGTTGCAAATGTTTCTGTTAATTCAGTCAGGTTATACACTGTATTCAAGTGTACTTGCATAATAAACATTTTTCTGAGTACAAAGGAAAGTTGTTAGTATCAGTAAGGTATTGCTGACATATACTTGGTCAATGCCTGTCATCTGATTATGTGTAAATAATCTTATAAATGACATACCTTCTTTTATACTAATTCTTAACCTTTTTCTTCTGATTATTTCTAGGAAACTACTTCACAAAAGATGCCATTAGTTCCCATAAATATTGCCCGTTTGATTCCAAAAACATCGCTATGTTTGTAGCCCGAGTCCTGGTTGGAAATTTCATTGAAGGCCATATGAGTTATCAGAGTCCCCCTCTGCGGTATGACAGCTGTGTGGATACAAGATTGAATCCCTCTGTTTTTGTCATCTTTCAGAAAGATCAGATTTACCCAGAATATGTGATTGAATATACCGAACCAGACAAACCCTGCGTGATTAGTTAGAAATCATGGCTACAGCATCATAAAGGATGCCATAACCATTCTGTTCACTTACAGAACCCGATCTCCCAGAAAGATAATAGTTAAACTTACGTTTTCTCTCCTATAAATGCCCTGCATTAGTGGTTCCCAAACTTTGCTGCACATTTGAATCATCTGGGAAGCGCTAAAAAACTCCACTGTCCAGAGGACTTCCCTGGTGATCCAGTGGTTAAGACTCCTCACTCCCCATGTAGGAGGCACGGGTTCAATCCCTGAACCAAGATCTGGCATGCTGCACAGTGCATGCAGCCTTAAAAAAAAAATTCCGCTGTCCAGATCACACACCACTCCAACTAAATCACTTTTTTGAGGTTGACAGCCAAGAAGAGGATTGAAATGTGTCATAAGTTTGGGAATCACTCATTACCTTAGATGTAACTGGTAAAGCCTCAGTTCTAAAACTTCTGTTAATTGCAGCAAACTTTCTCCGCCAACTACTCCTAGTTGATTGCATGATTTGGTTTTGTTTTGATTAAACTGAAAGAAAATTTATTTGGGATATTTAAGTGAAATCTAAAAATTCCTATTGAAATAAGGACATAAGACAGTGCAGCCTTGGAAAATTGTGGAAAGCTGGGGGAAAATACATAGGAATATAGTTGTGGGGGGCAGAAATGTAAGGGCAAGTTAAATGCTAGCAAGACATAACTGCAGTCCTGTACCTTATCTCTGCGGTGAAACTGATTTGAGGGCATGCATTTCTTTATCTCTACGTTTATTTAGGGTACTCCATCCAAGTTGACGGTTTCTGAAATGCAGTAAAAAGAGCTTCTAAGTATGGCTCAGAGCGCAGCAACCAACTGGAATTAACTGCTCATTTGGGCAAAGTAGACAAGTATATTCTAAATAATATGATTATAGAGAAGGCTTTCTTTCAGGTCAGACATACATGAAGTGCTGATATTTGGGTGGACCGAGTTGCAGTAACCAGATTCACACAATCACGACTGATAAATCCGAGCGCTGTTGTAGTCGTTCGCTGTGTTAGTTGAGGCTCACCAAGCAATTGGGGCCATTCTACTAAAGGATAGGCCCCCTAAGGAGGTGAGGTTAGTTTCCTAGGGAGACAGAATCAGAATGAAGGGAACAGAGCCACAAACAAGCCTCGTGCCTGCGAGGGGCTTCTTTTTCTAAATATAACAGATTGTGTGGAATTGTAGCACAATCAATTTTTAGAGCAGCTGACATGCCTGGACCAAGAGTTCCTTTCTTATTATGAATGAGGGTTTTCCTTCCAATTTTCAACATTCCATACCAGTTGCCAACATTTCATGTTATAATTACTTCCAGCAGATATGTTATAAAAATTAATTAGCATTAGAGTTGATTTTATATTAGGTTTTAGATCGGTGCAAAGATCTCTACAACTCTGACTTAAAAGGGCTCCAACAGGGACTTACTTCCCTGGCAGTCCAAAGGTTAAGGCTTCAAGCTTCCACTGCAGGGGGCACGGGTTCAAACCCTGGTCAGGGAACCAAGATCCCATATGCCACGTGGCCTGGCCAAAAGGAGTTTAAAAACCTAAAAAAAAGGAAATCTACAGATTGTCGAAATGGAGAAAATTAGGAAGTACTATATTCTTGCAGGCGAGCTGTAGGTCATACACGAATGTCTAGTGAGACATTCTACATTCGTATAGGGTACAGAGTAATTCCTTATGGTGAGCAGTTGTCCAGTGTACTGCAATATAGTCAGCATACTTGGCTCTCACATACTAAATGCCAGTAGCACCGTCCCCCCCACCCCCATTATGATGGCAACCACAAACCTTATCAGATCTATTCACCATTTTCAGAGCAAATAATTTGTATGATAACATCCCCTTTGCTGTCCTGAGATGATTCAAATACTACAACCTACATGATTTTTTTTCTTAAGAAATCAATTTATTCCCCTAACTATTATAATGGAGAAACAGAAGGCAAGAAGTTTGTAATAATTATAAAATGAAGATCAATATGTAAATGCTCCAGTATGACCACGCTATACGACATCATAAAATAGGTATTTACTTCGCTGATAATGAATAGGTTTGGATTTAAGAGTCGATCGGAGGCTACTTCCTATAAAGAAGTACTGGAAAGACTAGAAGTATAGGTGACATCAGAATGAAAACCAGTATTAGGGTAAGTCATAACAGACCATATACCTTTTCTGTATGTAGTTAGGGGAAGAACGAAATTATCTTAACTGAAATAAGTTTAGCAGGACAAAACAAATGACAGATTGTCTAAGAGGAAAAAAAGAATTATATCCTCTCAGGCAAGCTGTAGGTCCTACATAAGTGTCTAGTAGGACCTTAGAAAGTCGTATAGAGTACCGAATAAGTCTTCTTTGTATGGGACTAACCCATACACCATAGGGGCATCTCTTATCCCTAGCCGCATGCACTCAATGCCAGTAAAAGTCCGCAATTATAACAAAACCAACAACCCGTCAATTTCCAAAAGACCACAGTGAGACTCACTCAGTTAATATCTAGCATCTTTAGATTAGCTTACTAGCCTCCATAAGGAGTCCTCCTATAGATTAAATTGGATGCTTGCCTCTCAAATCCCTGGTTTTTAAAGCACTTTGCATCTTGCTTTGATCATTTTTAGCACCTGTCTGACTTAAAGTTGTCCGCTTTTCGCATTAGAGTGTAAGCTCCATGAGAGCCAAGTCAACCTATCCTGTTCACTGTGCCACACTGCATACCCAGCTGAGTGCTTGATACACTGGATAAATTTGGTTGAATAAAGTTCAACTTCTTATAATTCAGTATCTGAGTTGTATTTCTTCTTGTTCTCCTCCCCGCTCCATTTGAAATTCTAATACAAGGAAATAAATATTCATTTTGGCTCCACTGCTTGTATTTGCTCTATTTCCTGGTATCTCCTAAAAGATAATCACCTGCAGACACCTGTTTTTTCAATGGGGGGAGGTAAAGGATGTGAGTTACCCCTTCCAGCTTCATCATTCCTGGACTCAGTGACCAAGGAGCTTTTAGCACACTGCCAGGGGAAGACTGGGTGGTGGTGATGGAGAAGCCTGCCGTGGGTTAGAACATCTTCTGTTGAGGGGAGAGGGAGACAGTGGAAACTGCTGACACCCCTTAGGAGTGGGAATAGGGCCAGTGGGAGGCAGCTAAAAATGTAAGTGATCAGCAGAGTTGTCCAATTAGTAATGCCTTCAAAAGTCCGTCTCCATTCTTTATTTTTTTTTTAGGAAGGAGTATTTTTACTTCTTTTTGGTGGCACTGGGTCTTTGTTACTGCATGTGTGCCTTCTCTAGTTGCAGAAAGCGGGGGTGTCTCATCATGCTGGCTTCTCTTGTTTCGGAGCACGGGCTCTAGGCTCATGGGCTTAGTTGCTCCAGGGCATGTACTTCCTAATCTTCCTGGACCAGGGATGGAACCCATGTGCCCTGCATTGGCAGGCAGTTTCTAGGGCTTCCCAGGTGGCGCTAGTGGTAAAGAACCTGCCTGCCAATGCAGGAGATAAAAGAGACATGGTTCGATCCCTGATTTGCGAAGATCCCCTAGAGAAGGAAATGGCAACCCACTCCAGTATTCTTGCCTGGAGAATCCCATGGACAGAGGAGCCTGGCGGGCTGCAGTCTGAGGGGTAACAAAGAGTCGGGCATGACTGAAGTGACTTAGCACTAGCACTTCTTAACTGCCAGAAAGTCCCACCCATTTGTTTTTAATCACAAAGCTTTGGATGGAGACAGAAAACATCTATATGGCAGCATGTGCTGCTCAGTTGTGTATGACTCTTTGTGACCCCATGGACTGTAGCCTGCCAGGCTTCTCTACACATGGGATTTCTCCAGCCTAGAATACTGGAGTGGGTTGCAACTTCCTCCTCCCGGGGATCTTCCCAACTCAGGGATTGAACCCGCGTCTTCTACACTGGCAGGCTGATTCTTTACCACTGAGCAACCTGGGAAATATGGTAGCATAGATATCATTAAAGTGAAGGTAAAACTGCCATTTGATTTGGACCTCAATGGAAATAAAATAATATATAGCCAACCCATCGCTGTCAAAGCACCCACACTCAAATATATAGAAGTGACAGCAGACCAAGCAAATGTTTTGAGTTTTTCCATTTAGCTATATGTTCTATTTGTTTATTTGCCATAGCAGGCTCTCAGTTTTTCAGAAATGTTTGATGTTGCTCCTCCCTAAAGTTTGATCCCACCTCTGCTTTTTTTTATTTGTGCTGAGTGAGCTTATCAACTGTCAAAGCTCCAATTTCCTTATACTCTGATGACACTCAAATCAATATTCTCTTCAATCTTTCTTAAGCTCTTGACCTGTAAATTCAACTGCCCACTGAGCATCCTCCCATGGACCATCCACTGCAAACTCAACACAGTAAATATTGAGATAATAATCCCTCAGCTGTTTCTCTTCTGTTTTTTTCTTAATTCTGTCTTGGCTTTCTAGAAATCCATTCTTTGTTACAGCCAGAGATCTTTCCAAAACATCTATCCCACATTAGAAGTGTTCAGGAAAATGACAGATACTTTTGTTAATTATGAAAATAATGTTAGGATTATGTATGGAAATCTACCATTTTTAAAAGTCATGCCTAATGAAGTATTTAGGATTGAAGTATCTAGAAATATCTACAAATTGAAACTTACAATTTCTCAGCCAAAACAATCAGGCACATAAAATAGGACAAAGTGTTAAGATTTCGTAACTCAAGGAAATCGATATATATGGGTGCTTATTTCACTATCTTCTAATTTCCTGCTTGAAAAATTGTCTACTACTAGTTAAAAAATAATAATAAAAAACACCTATCCTGGGACTTCCCTGGTGGTATAGAGGTTAAGAATCTGCCTGCCAGTGGAGGGGACAATGGTTGGATCTCTGATCCAGGAAGATTCCACATGCCAAGAAGCAACTAAGCCCGTGTGCCACAACTCCTGAGCCTGTCTGTGTGCTGCAATGATTGAAGCCTGTGCTCCGCAACAAGAGAAGCCACTACAGTGAGAAGTTTGTGCACTGCCACGAAGAGTAGCCCCTGCTAGCTACAACTAGAAAAAGCCCTCGAGTGGCAATGAAGACCCAGCACAGCCAAGTAAGTATTAAATCAAAGAACATTTACATGTAATATTATATATAATAATTTTACAATACAATATTAATCATAAAAAACACTTATCCTACAATATAGCCAAGCACTGTTTTTGTTTTTTTTTAAGATTTATTCACTCACTTATTTTTGGCTGTGCTGGGTCTTCATTGCTGTGTGAAGGCCTTCTTCAGTTGCAGTGCACAGGCTTCTCAGTGCAGTGGTTTCTCGTTTCAGAGCACAAGCTCTAGGCGCATGGGCTTCAGTAGTTGCCACATGTGGGCTCAGTAGTTGTGGCACATGGCTTAGTTGGTCCTTGGCACAAGGGATCTTCCTGGACCATGGAGAGAACCTGTGTCCCCAACACTGGCAGGGGGATTCTTTACCACTGAGCCACCAGGGAAGCCCCTAGCCAGGCACTGTTTTTAAGTGCTGGGGATACAGCAAGGAACAAGACACACAAAATTCCTGCTTTCACAAGCTTGAATTCTACAAATATATAAATAAATAAGAAGAAAAACATGAGCGATAAGTTCCATCCAGAAACCAGGGTGCTACTTTAGAGTGGGAGGTTAGGAAAGGCCTTACCGAAGAGAAGACATTTAAGCTCAGTGTTGAATGACAAACAGAAGACTTCTAGACGGGATGCTGGGGAGCATTCTAGCCAGAGGGATCACTCCCCAGCTGCGATTTCTTCAGTTGCTTCCCAAAGTCTTCTGGAAGTCCAGCTTTCTTAACATGGCAGAAAAGATCTTCGAGCATCTGGCCAGTGGACTTTCTCTTTAGCTTCTTCACATGCCATTAACTTATTTAATCTTCACAACCACCTTGCAAGACAGCAACTCGATCAGGTGAGTTCCTGAATCATGTTTTATCCATCTCAGTACTCCATGGGTGCATTAAGAGTTGGCTTAAAAAATGCTCATTAAATCAGCATGGCCTTGGGCAAAAAGCTCTTTACTGTCTTCCCTGGTGGCTCAGACAGTACAGAATCTGCTTATAATGTAGGAGACCTGAGTTAAACCCCTGGGTGGGGAAGATCCCCTGGAGAAGGGAATGGCAACCCACTCCAGCATTCTTGCCTGGAGAATTCCATGAACAGACTGTATTCCTGGCAGGCTACAGCCCATGGGGTTACAAAGAGACAGACAGGACCAAGCCACCAACACTTAATAAACCTACAGGTCTAAACCAGTGCTGTCTAACAGAAACAAAGTGAGCCTCGTGTGTAATTTTACATTTGCTCATAGCTGCCTTAGAAGTGAAAGAAACAGATGAAATTATAACATTTTATTTAAATATTATCAATTTAACATCGTTACTATAAAATTTTACAGTTTCTGCATTCTAAAGCTTCCACATCCAGTGTGTGTATATTTCACACATCCCACTTCAAACTGGTCACATTTCAAGCACCCAAAAGCCACCTGTGGCTAGTGGCTACGTCCTGAGATCGCCTCCCTAAGGCCGCCCAGCTATTCACCTTCTGCCACATTACCTGTTCCATCTTCTTTGCAGCACTTACTAGTGTCTCCCAGTTCCCTCCGACTATTCAAGTCCCTCGAGGTGAGATCTTAACCTTGAAGGGTGCCTGACGCAGAGCAGGCGCCGGATCAGGACGGTCCTCGCCCGATCTGCGTCCCTGATGGACCCGGGCCCCGGGGCTGTCCTCTTGCACGGCCGCCCCTCGCCCGCTCTTTCCCAGGCCCTTCCCGAGAACCGGGTTTGAAGTCGTGGACGTGACTGGGAGGAGTCTGCCCGCCTCGGATTTCCGCACAGGGAGCCAGGCCGCGACCATGGCGGAGCCCACCGTCTGCTCCTTCCTCACCAAAGTGCTGTGCGCCCACGGAGGCCGCATGTTCCTGCAGGACCTGCGCGGCCACGTGGAGCTCTCCGAGGCCCGGCTGCGGGACGTGCTGCGCCAGGCCGGGCCCGACCGCTTCCTGCTGCAGGAGGTAGAGGTGCGGGAGGGCCCGTGGGACGCCGAGGCCGAGGTGGCGGCCGGCGCGGGCGGCGGCGGCGGCGGCGGCGGCGGCCCGGCGGCCTGGCGGGTGGTGGCCGTGTCCTCCGCGCGCCTCTGCGCCCGCTACCAGCGCGGCGAGTGCCAGGCCTGCGACCAGCTGCACCTCTGCCGCCGCCACATGCAGGGCAAGTGCCCGAACCGCGACTGCTGGTGAGGCTGCGGGCCGGGCCGGGCCTGGCGGGGCGGGGCGGGGCGGCGCGGCGGGCGGGACGCGACGGTCCCTGCGCGGGGGCCGCGGGCCTGACCCGTCCAGCCCGGAGCGGGGCCCAGAAGGAAAGGAGAACGGGGGTCGTCGGTCCGTGCCGGACGACCCCCTCTGGAAGGGCAGAAGGGAAGCCCCGGGAAGGGGCCCCTCTAAGTCCTTCGGGTGGAGGCCCCGCCCGCGCTCGCAGCTGCGGAACGGGACTGAAGATGGTCTCAATCTGGGTTTCTCAACCACCTCTCTCCGCCTCCCCCCGCCCCAAATTTGCGGCTTATTCTCCCTCCCCGTCCCCCATCCTCCACAACGGGGCCGGGATAAATCAAGCCTTTTGAGTTCATTTCCTCCAGGGGCCCTTTTGCGGACCCCGTGGAATTCACGGATCCTTTGTTGAAGAGATCGCCTCTTCCCACTTAAACACACTTTTAGCAGAAGAGAGTCTGTGCCCTGTGGGTTTAGAACGCGCGATCTAGGTCGACCCCCGCCAGGAAACGGAGGGTGGGGTGATTTGTGTGAGGTCGTTTGAGTTTGCCTCCTGACTCCAGCCTTCCTTGGTCGACTCGAGCGCCCCAAAGTGGGTGGGGGAGGAGGCATGCATTCTTTTTAAGGTTGGGGGATGGTGGGCTGGGCAGCCGTTTGGGGTGGAGAAGGCCGGTGCAGACGTCTGCAGACCCCACCGGCTGGGACCCTCGGTCAAAACAGGTGACTGGGGGAGAGGGTCCCCTTGGCCGTAAAGTGTCTTTGTTCAGCGTGAAATGGCTTTGGGAGAGGAGTTACTTTATCTCAGCTTTCTTATTATCAGAGGTTACTAGACCGTAAGGAGGTCCAGGGCTTCCCTGGTGGCTCAGACCGTAAAGAATCTGCCTGCAATGCAGAATCTGCCTGCAGTGCGGGAGACGGGGATTCGATCCCTCGGTCAGGAAGATCCCCTGGAGAAGGCAATGGCAACGGGCTACAGTCCATAGGGTCGCAAAGAGTCGGACACGACTGAGCGACTAACACACAGGATACACACACTAGACTGTAGTTGAAAGCCACCCTAGGTTAGGGATTTGACAGTCTGGCTCCATCTTCATCTGAGCCTCTGATCCAGACCTTTGTGGTTCTAGGTCCACCTGCACCCTTTCTCATGACATCCACACGCCTGTCAACATCCAGGTTCTGAAAAAACAGGGACTATTTGGTCTCAACGAGGCCCAGCTTCGGGTCCTGCTTTTACAGAATGACCCCTGCCTTCTACCAGAGGTGAGTCACCAAGCAGTCGCCCTCATATTGCCTGAATCCATGAAAAAAGTCGGGAAAGAACATCAAATATTTGCTTGCCCAGGACAGTCTGAGGGGAGGGGGGCAGGTGTGGTACCCTGGTGACCTTCCTGGACTCTCTGATTTTATTGGGCTTTGATACACTTTGACATACAAGGAGTGAAGGACCTGGGTGGGATAGAAATAATAATAATAATGGTTTATGGATTTTTTTTTTGATTTCTTACTGAATGCGAAATATTGATAGTTCAATTATCTTAAGCTATTAGTAACCATGAGTGAAGTATGCCTGTCCCCATTTTACAGGTGAGGCAACTGAGGTTTGATTAAATAACTTGTGCAAAGTCACATAGTAAATGGCAGATTCGAGTTTAGTTTTCTCTGATTATGAAGCCCCGGTTTTGTAAATTACCTGTTTATACTTTTGCTGATTTTTCTATCCTGGCGTTTTTCTTTTTCTGTTAATTCATATCTTTAACAACAAATCCCTTTTTGGGTCACATTTGTTACAAGTATTTGCCCCCATTTATTTTGGGGGGCTTTAGATATTAATTTTAATTGCTTCGCAACTCCATAATGTAGTTTCAAATGCTTAAAAAGTACTCATTATAACTGCTATAATGGCAGAATTAGCACACTTGAATCTGTTTAGCTATACACAAAGAATTTTTCAAACAAAAGGGTTGGAATCACCAAAGAAGATACTACAAAAGGTCTCCAATTAAAAGTAGAATTTTCTAATCTAGCACAATGATTCTATCATAGGCACTTTCTATGTTGGTGGCGCTAGTGGTAAAGAACCTGCTTGCCACTTCAGGAGACATAATGAGACACAGAGTCCATCCCTGGGTCGGGAAGATCCCCTGGAGGAGGGCATGGCAACCCATTCCAGTACCCTTGCCTGGAGAAGCCCATGGACAGAGGAGCCTGATGGGCTATAGTACATAGGGTTGCAAAAAGTCAGACAGGACTGAAATGACTTATCACGCACACACCTTGCCAGAAAGGGGATGGGAAGAAGGGAGGATGTTAGGAAAACAGTAGCTCATGATTGTGGTCCCACTTTAACTCACAGGAATTTCAGGGTCTACAGGGAAGAAATTCAGAAGGTGGGGTGTTGGAGCTAGAATCTTTGGGTCAGTTAGTAGAGGCTGCCCTGGGGAAAAGGAAATGGCAACCCACTCCAGTATTCTTGCCTAGAGAATCCTGTGGATAGAGGAGCCTTGGTGGGCTGCTGTCCATAGGGTCGCACAGAGTCGGACACGGCTGAAGCTACTTAGCATGCATGCATGCATGCATGCCCTCCAGGCAGTAGAGTCTATACTCAGAAGTCTGGAGTCAGCCTTAGGAGCCAACAGACTTCTACTTGGCATCCATGTACTTTCTGATTTCAGGTTCTGAAGCCAGGTTTTGTATGTCATGAGACAGATTCATTCCAACCATGTTGCCTATGAAGTCCCGGCAGCAGCTGGAGCAGGTTCTTGGCAGGAAGGGAGAGGAGGATGTGGCATCTACGGGACAGCGTCCAGTCTGTCCTGTCGCCAACAGAAGGGACAATGCCACTTCTATTTACCTTTAGGGTTTATGTGGTTTTTTGTTTTTTTTTTTGACTAATAGAAACTTAACATTTTTATATTGTTAAACTTACTGAATTTTTTTCTTTATGGCTTCTCCCTGAGTGTCCTGGGTCCAGCCTCATTTTGTATTAGTCTATGTCAGTGTTCTGTGAGCAGCTGATGGGTTGGCTGCTTTTATGACAAGAGCCTGCCTTCAGGTTGATCATCTGAAGCTGGTGGTGTGCGTCATGGGGGCACAAGTTCCATCCCTGACTGGGGAACTAAGATCCTGCATGCCATGTGGCCCCCCCAAAAAAAAACAGAGGAGGCACATATCACAGTGTGTATGGACATGCTAAATTGCTTCAGTCGTGTCTGACTCTGTACAACCCCATGGACTGTGGACCACTAGGCTCCTCTATCCATGGGATTCTCCAGGCAAGAGTACTGGAGTGTGTTGCCATGCCCTCTTCCAGGGGATCTTCCCCACCCAGGGATGGAGCCTGCATCTCTTACTTCTCCTGCATTGGCAGGCAGGTTCTTTACCACTAGTGCCACCTGGAAAGCCCAAATATTGTGATATTATGATTTATAATAAGAAATATATATTCGCTCTTCATCTCTGCCTCTGGCACAGAGTTCCTAAAACTCTTGAAATTTCCTGAATGTTGACGGCAATAAAACATTACTTTTGTTATGTTCATGAGATGACTTTTGAAAAGTTCCTAGGTGACATGGGGACTGGTTTCCCCAAGAACCAATTACATAATTAGAAGGTTGGAACTTTCAGTTCCACCCCCAGTCCTGGGAGGGTAGTGGGCCTTGAGATTGAGTTCAGTTCCCAGTGGCCAGTGATTTAATCAAGGAAGCCTCCATAAAACCCCAAAAGGATGGGCTTTAGAGAGCTTCCAGGCTGGTGAACACGTGGAGGTCCTGGGAGAGTGGTGGCCATAGAGTCTGGAAACTGTACCCTTCCCCCATGCCCTTTGTGTCTCTTCCATCCAGCTGTTCCTGAGTTATATCCTTTTATGATTCCCAGGTGGTGCTAGTGGTAAAGAACTGGCCTGCCAGTGCACGAGGTCTAGGAGGTGCCAGTTTGATCCTTGGGTCAGGAAGATCCCCTTGGAGAAGGGAATGGCAATTCACTCCAGTATTTTTGCCTGGGAAATCCCATGGACAGAGGAGCCTGGCAGGCTGTAGTCCGCAGGGATAATAAACTGGAAATTTAGCAAGTAGAATGTGTCTTTGAGTTGTGTGAGCCTTTCTAGCAAATTAACTGAACACAGAGAAGGGGTTTTGGGAACTTCTAATCTATAGCTGGAAGATCAGAAGCACAGGTGTCAACCTGGACTTATGATTTGTATCTAAGTGAGGGCAGGCGTATGGGTGGTGGTTTAGTCGCTAAGTCGTGTCCGACTCTTGCCATCTAATGGGCTGTAGCCTGCTAGGCTCCTCTGTCCACGGGATTTTCCAGGCAACAATACTGGAGTGGCTTGCCATTCCCTTCTCCAGAGGATCTTCCCGATCCAGGGATCGAACCCCGGTCTCCTGCACTGCAGGCAGATTTTTTTTACTGACTGAGCTACCAGAGAAGTCCTAGGGTTGTGGGACTTCTCACTTGTTTCCTTTTTCAGATAAGCTTTTACAATCATTTAAATTCCTAAAACCATTTTATAGGAATTCTTTGGGGGAAGTAAGAATTGCACTAAAATTGTGTGTTCATTTCAGAAAATTGGCATCACAATTATAGGTAGGAAGCCATTTAAAAATTTTATTGATTGAGACATAATTGATGTACAGTAAGTAGTATGTTAGTTTCACATATATAATGTTTAAATACATTATGAAATGATCACCATGGTAAGTCTAATAACCATCTATCTCGATACAATTTTTGTTACTGTTGTTCAGTTGCCAAGTTGTGTTTGACTCTTGGCGAGCCCAAGTTTGCCCAAGTTCATGTCCAGTGAATCAATGATGTGTTGGATGGCATCAGTCCATACAATATTGACCATATTTTTATGCTGTATATTATATTTGTGTGACTTACTTTATGACGGGAAGCTTGTACCTCTTAATTCCCTTCAGCTTTTTCACCCATCCTCCACCTCTCTGTCCTTGGGCAACCATCCACTTGTTCATTGATATCATTTGTGGTATCAGTCTCTGGTCATCTGGTCATGTGTGTCCAGCAGAATTGCCCACATTTTAGGTTTGACTAGTGTGTTCCTCTAGTATCATTTAACATGTTCCTCTATCCCCTGAATTTACTGTAAATTGATCTGGAGCTTTGATTGGTTTTAGGTTTGAATTATGTAGCAAGAATTTTTTGTAAATGTAGTATATTGTTAGGGTGACTAATGGTCCCCATTTGCCTGGGACTGAGGATTTCCAGTCTTGTCAGACTTTCCTACTAAAAAGTCACATTTCCTATTGCATCTTGTCAGGAGGTAACACAATGTCTGGTCCCAATGCAAATATTAATAGTGCTCCTTTAAAAATGCCCTTGTCTGGGTAATAAATTATCTGATCACGCTGCCTGTCCAGATTGGTTTCACCAGAGGCAGAGGCTGACATAGGGATTGAGGTGCGTGTGATATATTGAAGGAGGGATCCTTGGGAAAAATCTGGAAGGTAAAACAGCGGGAGGGGAGAGCTACAAGCAAGATGGAATGGCCTTGACTTGATTCACACAGAGGCTTGGGAGCAAATATTACTTTGAAGAATGGTTCTAGCTTTAAGGCAGAGGGCCAGCCTTTTGTACCTGCATAGAAGTCACTCATTGGCTACAGGGTTTGGGAGAGGAGGGCAGGCCAACTGGGAGTCAAGGTCAGAGAGGGGCAGCTGAATGCTAGTTGCAGCTAGGAGAGATGTGGGCCTTCCCAGGTGGCTCAGTGGTAAAGAATCTGCCTGCCAGTGCAAGAGACGTGGGTTCAATCCCTGGGTTGGAAAGATCCCTTGGAGTAGGAAATGGCAACCTGCTCCAGCCTGAAAAACTCCTTGGATGGAGCTACAGTCCATGGAGTGGCAAAGAGTCAGACACGACTGAGCCATTGAGTACACACAGGAGATATGTGACTGGAGAAACTATTATATACCCATCTACCTTTCACCCATGGGGGCTTTAACAGCCATCGATGATCAGAGGGTGCCATTTAGAGATATTGTCCTATACTGGCTTGAGATACAGTGAAAACAAACATCCTAAGTGTTGCTTCATTTCTGTATCAGGTCTGTTTGCTCTACAACAAAGGTGAAGCGCTCTATGGTTACTGCAACCTCAAGGATAAATGCACCAAGTTGCACGTGTGCAAGTCCTTCGTCAGGGGAGAGTGCAGGCTGCAGAAATGCAAGCGGTCCCATCAACTCATTCATGCCTCATCCCTGGAGCTGCTGCAGGACCAAGAACTGGAGATCTCAAGTGTCGTTAATTTTCAGATCATTTCCACTTATAAGCACATGAAGCTGCACAAGATGCTAGAAAATAAAGGTGAGACTGTCAGAGATGAACAAAACACTATCCACAATGTAGTGCTGAGCTGGGAGTGAGTCTGGGGAAGAAGCACTTAATAGGTTGATGGCTACTGGGTCCTTGGGAGGCATCATCAGTCAGTGTTCTATGATATCAAACTGTGTTTCTAACCAAAGGAGGGTGGGTTGGGTTTATTTTCAGCACTGCCTGCAACTGTTTGGACAGTGTAACTTCTTGGTAAGTTGGGGATCAGGAAGTAGGAAGAACAGCCTTAACCTCTTTGTTAGGAAATAAGAAGGCTTCCCTTGTAGCTCATTCAGTAAAGAATCTACCTGCAATGCAGGATGCCTGGGCTCGATTCCTGGGTCGGAAAGATCCCCTGGAGAAGGAAATGGCAACCCACTCCAGTATTCTTGCCCAGAGAGTCCCATGGACAGCCGAACCTAGCAGGCTACAGTCCATGGGGTAGCAAGAGTCAGACATGACTTAGCAACTAAACCACCAGGAAAAAAGAGGAGGAAGGTGGGCTAGAAACATATACGCTTATCCATATTGGAAGCATAAGGATAATATAGAGATGGCTTTCTTTTATTAAATTGAAGTTTTTTTTCTTAAATTTTTAGGAAATTTTAAGTGCGCTACAGAAGAATTTGGAAAATAGAGAGTAGAAATAAAACTCACATATGACTCACCCTAATCCACAATAATTGGTACCATTTAATTACAGGCCCTTCAGTCCTATTACTAGAAAATACCAGTCCAGTGGTGGTCAGAGTCTGCAGCAGTTTAGTACCTTTCGTTCTCATGTTATACAGCATCGTAAATATCATCCCATATTGCTGCATAGTCTATCATTTTTTGGAGAAGGCAATGGCACCCCACTCCAGTACTCTTGCCTGGAAAATCCCATGGACGGAGGAGCCTGGTAGGCTACAGTCCATGGGGTCACTAAGAGTCGGACATGACTGAGTGACTTCACTTTCACTTTTCCCTTTCATGCACTGGAGAAGGAAATGGCAACCTACTCTAGTATTCTTGCCTGGAGAATCCCAGGGACCACGGAGCCTGGTGGGCTGCCGTCTATGGGGTCGCACAGAGTCGGACACGACTGAAGCGACTTAGCAGCTATCCTTTTTTAAGGTCTATAAAGTGTGAGCTTCCCTGGCTCAGTGGTAAAGAATCCACCTACCAATGTAGGAGATTTGGGTTCAATTCCTGGGTCAGGAAGATCCCCTGGAGAAGGAAATGGCACTTTCTTGCCTGGAAAATCCCATGGACAGAGGAGCCTGGTGGGCTACAGTTCATGAGGTCGAAAAAGAGTCAGACACAACTTAGCGACTAAACAGCAACGAAGTGTAGTTTGGCCTTCTTTTAATTATAGTGTGGGAGTATTTATTCCATGAGATTTTCTTATAGCTGAAAATCAGAGGGTAGTAGGCTTAGCAGAATTGCTGATGGAAAAACCAGATATCTAAAATCAGAGTCTCTAAGCTTTAACATGGAGGTTCCTTGTGTTGGGATGGTAGAGACTGACCTGATGAGTGGTGGCTTGAAGGGAGGGAGGACTCTCTATGTATCAGTGTCAGAGGCTGTGTCGGTGGGTCCCTAAATGGTGGCAGGGACCTCCCAACCTATTTGATGAGTAGGGCCTGTCCCTGTCTTCATCTGGTCTTGTTTAGTGGGTCTCTCCTAACTATGAATTGTGACTTTCTGCTTGCTGTCGAGATATATAAGTACATAGGTAATTTTTTTAATCCAGAAGACAGGAACTCTCTAAATCCAGAGCGTTGGGAGTTTTATCAGAGATCTGACTAGCTTGGGCTGATGCTCCCAACATAAAATGAAATTTTGAGTGATAAAGGAGTATCTTGGGACACCTTGTCTCTTTCTTCTTTTTAGATAATTCAGCTTCTCCTGCTGAGCATTCCCAGGGCCTTGAGAAACGAGGAGGACACGTAGCTGGGGCTGCAGAGGCCCGTCCTCTGGCCTCTGGCCCTGCTGCGTCGCCCAAGAAGCCATGTGCAGGCAAACCTTAAAGAACGTCAGCAAGATAAGAAGATTGTCCAATCGGAAGGTCTAAAAACAAAGCTTCTGTTGAGATTCGATTTGTAACTGTTCATTCACTTAATCGTTTATTAATAATAGCCATAATAATACCTACCTCACAGGTTGTGGTGAGAATTAAAGAAGATGGAAAAGGAGAAAATGTCAGATTGAGAGGATGAAACTGGGGCTGAGTGGTTGGGGGTGGGGTTGGACATTAAACAGGCTAAGAGAGGGTAAAACCTGGAGGGAGATGAGGTCAGTCCTGGGCAAATCCTGCAGTTCTGGAGAGCTTTCCCAGGCTGGCTGGCCAGAGCTCTTAAAGAGACAGACTCCTGCTGAGCTGTTCTGGAACCCAACAAAGTGCCTATCTATACGTCTGTATACAGAATTCACATTGTGGTGTTCAGAGAGTACACATACTTTATGCTGCTTCTTATTTTTAATAGTCCATAAGCATTTCTCCATATCTGTTCACATTTATCAAGCAGCATCATTTTTATGCACAGATACACTCATATATCATCCTTTGCTTCACTAGTTCCATTATTCTGGGATATTTTGATTCTTCCCAACAAATTTTGAATACAGCTCTTCTTAAAGTCCCCATAATATTAATTTTTAAGTTCTTCTTTTCTTTTGCTTCACCTATAGTTGCTGAACGATACTCTTGATTTTCATTTCTTTAAAAATATATGCTGGAATTCCCTGGCGGTCCAGTGGTTAGGACCCTGTTTCCACTGCAGGGGGCATGAGTAAAAAATATATTATCTATATCTATATGCCAGTAAATGCTTTTCTGTGTGTCTTCTTTCTATTTGTCTTTATTTTGTACAGTTTGTACGTGCCCTTGAATTGCTGGAGCCATCCTCTGTGCTGATGTGAGTTGGCCTTTAATTAGGCTCCTTAAAGTTTTTGTAAAAGGATGACGACTGTATATGATATGATATCCAGCCCTTGCGGATCCACCCTCAGCCAGCTCCACAGAGAATTTAACTTTTGGGTGCTCATCAGAGATTTCTACCTCACTCTGTCTACTCTCCATTTCTTATTAAACTTTTACCAAAGCTCAGATTCCTATCGTGTGAAGGAAGTGCGGCTCGTACATTCCTCTAAGTTGTGTCCATTCTTTCTGTGATTAAGATGAACCATCAGAAATCTAAATACCTCGCCCATTCTGTACTGACTTCCTGCTTCTTCCTTTCTCTCTGCCCCTGCCTACCCAGCTCTATCGAGTTATACCCCATGTTTAGTTCTTTGTTTTCATCAAGGGGTACCACACACAGAGACCAGCTTTGTGAATTTCTTTCCTGTGTTTGTTGTAGTAACAGCCCGAATATTGGTATGTAAAGTTGTCTTCTTTCTTTTTTTAAATTTAACTGTCTGGAAATAACATTTGAGAAATAGGCCAAAGTGGTGAGCTTTTCATCCAGCTACATTTATTTAATTTAGAAAATTTTTAATCATGAAACTTTCTCTTTTCCATTGAGGGAAATGAGTAAATACATCCTTTTTAAAGTGAGAAAGTGCTGTTTTCTTCTGATGGACAAGAGCCCTGCAATTTATGCTAATCCCTTCACTTTGATCGCCAGCAACAGTATTTCTGAAAACTCTTAGGTTTTGCATGTCTTGTTTCTTTTTTCTTTGTTATGATTTCTCCTGGTGATAACTTTTTAAGAAAAATCTTCACATTTTATTATCACTTACATTTTATTATTTTACTATTATATTTCTTTTGTAAGCCATGTTAAATCCTCAATGGAAACAGTGTAGCATATACAAGCATATTCTTTACATCTTTGGTAGATTTTTACATTATTGTGTTCTTTTTGTATATCTTTTTTGAATTTTATTTTTGTATATCTTATAACTATGCCTTTATATATGAGGTTATTGACTCTCTAATCTTTGTTGCAATATTTTATTCAATTCTATAATATTCCATTTTAATCTTTGTTCCGTTAGTAGTCATTCTGTATAAACATTTTATGTACTGGTACCTGTCTGTCTTATTTTAACTTGATGATTCAGCTATTGGAGAGTTATCAGGTTAGAGTTTTCTTTGGCAATCCATCAGGGCCTATTAGATGAAGCTGCACATCTATAGGCTTTCTAAACTCCAAATGCCTTAAATTGAATGACTGACTTTCCTTCAGACTTGTTCCTCCTTTTGTTCTTAATTTTGAAGTGTCCCCACCAAATGACTTAAGTGAAAACCCTGCAAAATGTCCTATACTTTTCCTTTCTCCTTATTCCGTGTCAGATTGGTTACCCCATGTTGGACAATTTTCAACCTTAAAAATCTCTTAAATTTTTGCCCTTCTCTACCCCTTTCTCTGCATCCCCTAAGCCCTCATCACTTCATGTATTTATTTTATAGATGGATAACTCTGTGGTTTTCAAGTCGTGTCTTGTTAGAATTTTGTGGTAGGAGTTGGTAGCCCCATTGTAACGTGCACTTCAAGGACAGTAGTGACATTGTAATTTTTCATATAGTAGGCTTTGCCGATGTCATTGATCTCCTCACCACCCTTCTCTCCCTTTGCTTCCTGGTTAAGCTTTTGAAATGCAGACCTAATGGCATCACTTTTTTCTGCTGTACCTTCATTGGTCCCCATCATGGAGGGTAGAAGTCATAAAACTCAGATCCCTACAGGGACTAGAAAGTTAAGGTAAATGAACAAAGTGAGATGGATGTGAGAGGAATGGGAGGAGAAAGGAAATGCTGTGACATATTGTCCCATCTGAAAGGGGCACCTGCCACCTGCTTCCAAATGGGAATGTAGGACCCAAAATTGGACGATGTTTGACACATCGTCCAATTTGTTAAAAGAGGCCCAAAATCCAGAAGTTTTTATGAGCAGTTTGCTGATTTTTAAATATTGACTTTAAGTTGAGTTTTTAAAATGCAGGTCAATATTGTGTGAGTTGGCCTACTTGCAGTTTTTGGAATGTGCCATTTTATCTTGTGATTCTGTTTGTAAGTGATGCTCCTTCTAAGTAACGCTCTTTCCTTCCTCCTGCCTCAAAACCTGGCAAAATTAGGTTCTTTAAGATTCCGGGTTAGCCTTTCCTAACCCCAGACAGGCAGTTCTCCTCGTGTTCTCAAAGCTCTAGCGCTTACTACATTACATTGCAGTGCCTTGTGTTTTATTCCCAGGCTTTGAGCAAAGACATTATTTATTCTTCTTGCAAATTATACACTTGGTGGTTAAATATTTTTTGCTGTATAATGAATTAAACTCTGCATTTTAATCTGTTGAATCAGTATCATATGGCTCTTCATTGATTCTCTTAGTCCTCACGTATTTTTAATATTAAAAAAATGTTTTTCCCATAAGGAATGTCTTATATAAAGTAAACGTCCTTTTGATACTTCAATTTGAATTGTCTGGGTCTAAAATTAACTCTTTATGACTTACGCTTATGATGCTAATTCCTTCCATCAAGGACTAAAGTCTACATTATTGACATATTTCTTGATTTCTTTCTTTATAATTTGTTCATGTTTTTGTCTAGATCTTAAATATCCCTTATTGCATGAATTCTGTCCTGGCTAAATGTATCAGTAATGCTACTCAGTATGGGACTCTCTATCATTAGAATCTATTGATTTTCAAAATAATTGTCTTTAGATGAATTATCTTCATCCTAACAGTATTAGATGGTTTGTATTTATCTTTTCTTATGTATTTCTGTTATATCTTTGGTGAAATAAAATTGTAATAAAGTATTTTGGATACTTCTTCATTAAATATGAAGTTAATTGTTGGCTTTAAATATATATTCTCTATTATGATAAGGGAAATAGCATCTTTTATTCTTGTTTATTGGAAGCTTTTGGTAGGAATTGTTATTTTTTGATATAATCATAATTTTAATCATTTAAATCACCTAATATGATATATTAATGGTTTTCATGATATTAAAACATCTTTAAATTCTTGAGTAAGCTCCACTTGATAATGGTATATTTTCTTTTAATGTATTTTTTTATCTTATTTGGTAATTTTCAAGTATACACATCTAAATATTCATAAATAAAGTTCATTTACATATTATGTGTGTGTAGTAAGTTCCTTTTATTGCTATATTCTGAAAAAAATGTTCTAGGTACTGTTTTGACTTTTTGTAAATTGATGTGTAACATTATTATAATTTTTATTAAAATTTTTGTCCAGCTTTTTTGAGATGTAACTGACATACAACATTATGTCAGTTTAAGATGTACAAGATGATCTGATCCATCTGTATACATGTATATATTTCAAACTGTTTACCACGATAAAGCTAGTTAGCACATCCATCCCCTCACATTCATTATTAACTTTAAAATAATGTATTACTGTATCGTTGAATTACTGTATTATTATTTAGGAATATTTTTCCAAAAGATTTTCTGGGGAGAAAATATATCATTGTAGAAGTTTTGGAGAGTACAGGAATTAAGTAGTAAGAGAGAAGTCATAAGCACCCATAATACAACTGTGTAGAGACAATCACTGTTAATAATTTAGGATATTTTTCCAATCTTTTTTTATAAACATTTTTTAAAGCATTTGTTTATTTGACTGCCTCAGGTCTTAGTTGTGGGGCATGGGCTCTTTGTCGGTAGCAGGGGCGTCTCTCTAGTTGTGGCACATGGGCTCAGTAGTTGTGGCTTGCAGCCTTAGTTGCCCTGCAGCATGTGGGATCTTAGTTCCTTGACCAGGGATTGAACCTGCATCCCCTGCTTTGGAAGGTGGATTCTTAACCACTGGACTACTAGGGAAGTCCCCTATGCACATATTCTTAAATATTGAGAGTAGACCGTAAGTGCAACTTCGTATTATGCAGTTCTGGATTGATATTGTCGGCATTCCCCCACACAATTGAAAGCACTCACATTTGGTAGCTGTGTTATATTTTTAACGTATCATTTGTTTAATCATAGTACTACGGTTGGGCATTTATTATTTGTTACACTTTAGTACACAATTTTTTTTAGAGTAGTTTTAGGTTTATGAGAGGAAGGTAGAGATTTCTCATATACCCTCTGCTCCCATACATGCATAGCCTCTCCCACTATGAACATCACTTACCAGAATAGTGTATTTTTTTAGCAAGAATGTACCTACTTTCTGGAGAAGGAAGTGGCGACCCGTTCCCGTATTCTTGCCTGGAAAACCCCATGGACAGAGGAGCCTGTCAGTCTACAGTCCTTGGGGTCGCAAAGAGTTGAACACAACTTAGAGACTGAACAACAACAAAATTTACTTTTACACATCATCATCATCTAAGGTCCATAGTTTACATTAGAGTTCACTCTTAGTGTTGTATATTCTGTAGGTTTAGATAGAAGTATAATAACATATATCCATCATTATATTAATAATGCGTGTGTGTTCAGTCTCTTCAGTTGTGTATGACTCTGCATACATGGACTGTAGCCTGCCAGGCTCCTCCATCTGGGGGATTTCCCAGGCAAGAATACTGGAATTGGTTGCCATTTTCTTCTCCAGGGGATCATCCTGACCCAGGGATTGAACCTGCCTCTCTTGCAGCCCTTGCATTGCAGGCGAGTTCTTTACCATCTGAGCCACCAGGGGCCATACAGAATATTTTTACTGCCTTAAAAAGTCTCTGCGCTTTGCCTATCATATCCCTTCCCCAACTTGGCAAACACTGATCTTTTGATTGTTTCCACGGTTTTGCTTTTCCCAGGATTTTATATAGTCAGAATTGTACAGTACATAGTTTTTTAGATTGGTTTCTTTCACTTAGTAATATGCATTTAGTTTCCTCCCTGGCTCTGAGGGCTCATTTCTTTATAGTGCTGTATAATATTCTATCGTCTGAATGTACCACGGTTTACCCATCCACCCACTGAAGGACATCTTGGTTGCTTCCAATTTTGTAATTATGACTAAAACTGCTAAATATGTCCATATTGAGGTTTTTGTGTGGACATACTTTTTCAACATCATTGGGTAAATACCAAGAAGTATAATTGCTAAATCATATGGTCAAAGAATTTAGTTTTATGAGAAACCACCAAACTGTCTTCCAAAATGGCTGTACCACCCTTTTCTTGCCTTACCACATTAGCAAGGACTTCAGTTCCATGTTGAAAAGAAGTGCTGAGAAGGGACAGTCTTGTCTTAAAGCTTTCAATTTCTCACCATTTAGTATGATGTTAGCTGTAGGTTTTTTGTAGACAGTCTTTATCAACTTGAGAAAGTTCCCTTCTACTCCAGTTTACTGAGAGTTTTTATCACTGAGAGTTGGATTTTGTCAAATGTTTCTTCTGCATCTATTGATATAATCATGTGATTTTTCCTTTTTAGTCTGTCAATGTGATAGATTATAGTAATTGATTTTCAAATGTTGACCCAGTCGTCTTGTGTATCTGTGATAAACCCCACTTGGTCATGGTGTATAATTCTTTTTGGACGTTTTTGGATTCACCTTGTTAATATTTTGTTGAGGACTTTTGCATCTGCATTCACAGGAGATATTGGTCTGTGTGTGCTTAGTTGCTCAGTCATGTTCAACTCTGCAGCCCACTGAACTGTAGCCTGCCAGGCTCCTTTGTCCATGGGATTCTCCAGGCAAGAATACTGGAATGGGTGCCATTTCCTTCTCCAGGTGATCTTCCCGACCCAGGGATCAAAACTGAGTCTCCTGTGTCTCTTGCATTGCAGGCAGATTCTTTACCTAATGAGCCATCCGGGAAGTTTTCTCACAATATCTTTATCTAGTTTTGGTATTAGGTTAATGTTGGCTTCATAGAATAAGTTACTAATTATTTCCTCTGCTTCTATTCTCTGAAAGAGACTGTAGAGAATTGGCGTAATTTTTTTCTTAAATGTTTGGTATAATTCACTGATGAACCCTTCTGAGTCTCTTGTTTTCTGTCTTGGAGGACTATTAATTATTGATTCAATTACTTTATTATCTATATGATTTTTTTAAAATGATTACAATGATTACTTTGATAAACACAATAAAAATTGTGGTTTTTTTTAATGACATGAAATTGGAAAAAAAGAAACCAAACCCAGAACAATGCCGGCGGTCACAGTCTACTGAGCATAATGAACTAGGATGTTCACAAACAGGACACAGAGATTTATTCCAGTGATTACCCTTCCAAAGTTCAATACGATCAATAAGGTATTTGACCAGTTACTGGTGAAACTTCTCAGTAAGGAAAGGCTCTTGTGCAAGAAGGTGGCACAAAGAGCCAGTTCTCTGGAACTAAGTCTATTCTTAAAAGGAAAAGAGCTGAAAACATTTTCCTTAATACTTGCCTCATTAAAATGACGCTGACTGATAAACTGTGCTTCTTGGTTCATATTCATTTAGTTAAATATTTTATAAAGACATTGATAGAATTAATTATGTCAATATTAAGAAGAACAATACAGTAATGATTCTACATTTGTTACTATTTGTTTTAATCTCAAAGGCTGATCACGTGAACTGAAGGTTTCTAACATGGTTGATGCCCTAAATGGGAATCTACATTTTTTTTAGCTTGTTTCTGAGATTTAATGGATGCCCTACCGATAAAATGCAAGCACTTTTTTTTGTAGTATCTGCTGAAACTGACAAGATCTCCTAAAATACCAGTGAAAGCATTTGAAACAAAACCCTCAACATCAGAAAGCCGTAGAAAAACACTCAAAGAATGAGGGAAGGGAGAAGATAGCCTGAGGGGAAAAAAGTTATCTTATAAAAAGAACACTATCCAAACTAATTGTAGAAGTGTTAAAACTTAAGCAGAATGTTAGATCTACTTGGGATCTCATGAAAATGCCAGAAGAAAGATTAGGATGAAAAATATTTTAATGTATTTGTAAGTGCTATAAAAATTAAGATAATACTGAATTGTTGTGTGCTTAGTAGAAGTATATAACTACATAATTAAACCTATACTATATCTAATCAACAATGCTAAAGATTAATTAAAAATCAAATTCAAGACGCAGAGGGATCGAATAAGAAGAGTTATAATATGACTGGCAAAATTAGGCAACAGAACACAGAAATACAATTGAAGATTAAAAAGAATTTCTGAGAAAGTGCTAGTCTAGCTGCATAAACAGCATTGTAATAGAAGAGCATTTCCTAGGACTGGAAACAGAGATAAGTTGTGCTTGAAGTTCAAAAGTATACCGGGGGTCCTGTCAAGTACTATCATTTAAAATAAGAAACCTGAATGAATATTTTAACTTGCTGAACTTATAAAGAATGCTTTAAGCAACCAAGAAGGGGTAGATAACATTGAAAGAAATATCAAATAGAATTATTTTGGGACTTGAAATCCAAATAAAAGGCCACAGGGACTGAAATCAGGATCTTTAAGATACTTTGAGCTAATGGGTCTCATCTGTGATGAGAAATAATGATAATTATAACAGCTTCCCTTCATTGTACCTTTCCTGTGTGACAGGAAAGTCCTAAATCCTTTTTTAAAACATATTTAATTGATTTATTTTTTGGCTGTACAGCATGTGGGATCTTAGTTCCCTGACCAGGGATTGAACCCTTGACCAAGATCCCCTGGAGGAAGGCATGGCAACTCACTCCAGTATTCTTGCCTGGACAGAGGAGTCTGGCAGGCTGCAGTCCATGGGGTCACAGAGAGTCAGACATGACTGAAGCAACTTAGTATGCTCACACGTCCTTGCACTGGAAGTGCGGAGTCTTAACCACTGGACTGCCTGGGAAGTTCCCTAAGTCCTTTAGATATGCTACCTTATTTAATTATCCAAACAGAGATGAGTTAGATCAGTACTGCCCTTGGAGGCAAGGGGGTCTCTGCACTGGGCCTCCGCTTTAGAAGCTCCTCTCTGCTGATGATTTACGTCTTTTTAGGTCCTAAGAAAATCTTTCTCCACATCGCTTACACTATGTCCTCAACACAACAGGTGATCGCAGGACTTCCCTGGTGGTCCAATGGTTGAGAATCCACCTTGTAAAGCAGGGTACTTGGGTCTGATCCCTGCCTGGGGAACTAAGATCCCACATGCAGTGGAGCATCTGAGCCCACACGCCACAACTAGAGAGTCCCTGCACTGCAACAAAAGATCCCTCATGACACAACAAAGATCCTGGATGTAGCAACTAACTTGTCGCAGCCAAAACAAACTGATTGCTTCTGAACGCTGTGCAGGTCTGTGGGTTGTACCTCTGCCAATAGCAGAGACAGGGATGATTTTAGGCTTTGCAAAGGATTTCACTGGAACAAACATGCAGGTAAGCAAAAACAAACGAACTTGTCAAGTCCTGCTTGTCAGAGTGGATGCGATAGAATCTTTCGAAATAAAATAACATTTCCCAGTAGTTTCCAGTGTCCATTTCCCTTCCTCTTTGTGTTCCAATCAGCAGTTCTGCAGACACAAATTAAATAGTATTTGCTGCTAGTTCACACAGAGGCTGGGGAACATTTTGCATTATTAAACAATCCATCTACTCTTCAACATTTATCAAGTAGTCTTCCATGTAATATATGAGACAAGATATTGAGTCCTTGGGCATTACATGCACACTGAATTGGGTATTGAATAATTTGATGTTTTATTTTTATTAAAAGATCCTTAAGATTTAACTAAATTTAACTAAAAATTGAATGGGGAGTTGCACTTCACCTCATGATGCAGAAAGTCTCAAGAAAAAGCCAGATCACCTACAAAATCATAATTTTTCTCTTTTTTTTTAAGTTTCATTTCTTTTTTGACTGTGCCACACAGCTTTCAGGATCTTGTTTCCTCAACCAGGGATCGAACCTGGGCCCCTGGCAGTGAAAGTGCTGAGTCTTAACCACTGGACCATCAGGGAATCACTATAACCTTTCTTGAGTCCATAAGAGAGCTGTGGTCACAAGTCAATCAACTTCACTGAAATCCAAAGAGTGACAAGATTCTCAAAGAGAGGTGTGACACACAAAAAAATTCACTTTTGAAAGAGCATGAGGGAAGAAATGGCCCCCATACAAATGGGTAAGATGAAATCACATAAATTTTAACAAATTCTTAAAGGCCGATTGTGGGATAGCATGTCAATTTATAATAGGTGTAGCAGAGGAAAACACAGAAAGTTATGTAAGAAAAGCCAAAACAAATCAAGTGTGATGATTAATAGATAATATCAAACCCCAACATCAATCTTCAAAGATAAGATGACCTCCATATTATAGAAACGTTTATGAATGCAGCAAAAGATAAAGAAATTATAATACCCAGTTGGACAAGGGGCTTGAAGGCTGTCACTCTCAGGCACTGCAGGGAAAGGGTCCACTGGAAGACAAGTTGGCAAGCTCATAAAAGGTCTTAAAAATACACATCATTGATCAAATAATTTCAGTGTCAGAAATTTATCATGTGATAATAATAAAAATATGTAGACGGATTTAGTTACAAAGTTGTTTATGTTTGTTAGGGTCATGGTGAGAAAGACATGGCACCCTTAAACTGGATAAGTGGGGAGAATTTAATGAAGGACTATTTTCAAAGACATAGGTCAGGTGAAGGGAAACCTACCAGGGTTGGTGAGGTACACGGGCTATCAGTGATGAGGGTACCAACCTAAGCATGAAGGTGCAAGGCGAGGGCCTGTTATAGGAGCCCAGGGAGAGTAGCCATAGGAGAGAACCTCCCACCGGGTACATTCAAGTTCTTTTGCTCATGGACACCAACAACTAGTAGCCCTTTAGGGAGGACCTGGGGATATAAATACCCTTGTCTCCCTTTTCTCTGTTGTCTAATTTCTTTCTCGCGTTGATTGAACCCACAGGAGGCCAGAGAGGAAGGAAGGTCAACGATGCAGTCTGGCAAAGGTCAGCTTCCTGAAGCAAATAACATGGTGGAGAGGGAAGGATGGACACCAGCTAATAAAATACCGAGCACGGTGTCTGATGCAGCATTTCTTATAATGGTAAAATATTAGAAACCACCTATATGTCCAACATTAGGGTACTCCTGAACAACTTAGGTTCATATCTGGGAATATAATGCCACCGTTAAAAATGATGTCCAGAAGTATTTACTAAGATGGGAAGATATTCATAATACAGTGTTGAATGAAACAAAATTTTATCTACAGCGTGATCCCAATTTTATATTAGTATTGTGTGTATGTGTGTGTGTGTGCACGTATGCATGTGCGCACATATGCATTTGTAGTGTCTGGAAGACTATTCAGTCTAATGTTAACAGTGCTTCTTTTGGCGTAGTGAGATTACAGGGCATAACTTTGCTTTTTGGTATATTCTGCCTTTTCTGCAATGTGTAATAAAAAATTAAAGTTCTTTTTTGAAAAGTGAGAAATATGGCATAACCCCAAATTAATTCTGTGAGTTAAATAGGTGCTATTCTTAAAACTGATAAGGAAAATTCATTAAAAATTCTATTAGAAGCCAATTTCACTTTTGAACACAGTTACAAAATTCTTCAATGAAATTCTAGCAAAGAATTGAGCAATAATAATTACTGTATTTAATTAGATGCCAGTTACAATACTGAGTGACTTACCTGACTCTCTATCTTTTTCATCCAACACTACGAAGTAGGTGTTAACATTTTCATTTTTAGGTGGAGAAACCAAGGCTCAGAAAAGTCATGCTCAAAGTTATGCGGTTATTAAATGACAAAACAGTATTCAAAGTCAGATCTGTCTTCATCTAAAATCTGTGTTGCAGGGAGCCCAGCCTGTACTCTGTGATGACCTAGAGGGGTGGAATGCGAGGAGACAGAGGTTCAGGAGGGAAGGGATATATATAATATATATATATATATGTGTATGTGTATATATATATATGAGTTTATATATATATAAATAATTATGACTGATTTGTATTGTTGTATAGCAGAAACCAACACAAAATCATAAAGCAATTTTCCACCAATTAAAAAATAAATGAATAAATAAAATCTGTGTTGTCAACCACACTATGACTAAATAAAACGTATCTCTAAGTACAAGATGAGCAGATTGCAAAGAAAACTCTGAATACATTACTTCATGTCAACAACAGAATGATTAGTGAACATCAGAAGATTATAAACACTGCACAGGCATTGTATAATATTTAAAAGACTCTCCGAAGCTAAAACCAGGTAGACACTTCATTAACTTGGCATCTATATCTTTAAAACAAGTTAAAGAGACTCACAGACTTAGAAAACAAACTTATGGTTGCTGGGGGAGAAGGGATACTTAGGGAGTTTGGGAAGGTTATGACCATTGGGAAGGTCATGTATATACTGTTATATCCAAAATAGATAACCAACAAAGACCTACTGTACAGCACATGGAGCTCTACTCAATGTTACGTGCCAGCCTGGATGGCAGGGGGGTTTGGGGAAGAAAGGCTACATGTATATGTGTGGCTGAGTCCCATACATATGCATGAGTCTCTTCGCTGTTCACCTGAAACTACCACATCATTGTTAATCGGCTATACCCTAATACAAAATAAAGAGTTTAAAGTTTAAAAAAATTAAAATAAACACAAGTTAAGACGTATGCATCAACTATACTTCAATTTAAAAAAAGGTCAACATCAGATTAACCACAAATTAACTGGTCACTGTCATAATTATTTAGAATATCTTTAGGGATTATTGTCATTGCTTTTAAGATGGCAAGAGTAGTTAGGGAAAAAAACAGAACATCCATATAGTATGGAAATTCAATCAGTAAATATTTACTGGGAAACATACTATGTGTCAGGCATTGCCCAAACAGTGTCAAAGGATAATAACAGCTGACATTAATGTAGAGCTTGCTATATGCTAGGCTACACTCTTTTCTAAGTGCTTTAGATATACTAACTCAGTTCTTACACAACCCCACGAGATAATGACTGTTACTATTCTTCCATTTTATGGATGAGAACACTGAGGCACACAGGGGCTAACGCATCATATAGCTAATGAGTGGTGGGGCTGTGACACAAATATAGGCAACCCTGGCCTAAGAGTCTGAGCAAATAACCATTGTGTAAAACGCCCCTCTCTAGACAAGGAGTGACGCTCTCTGTCCTTAGGAAGATTATGATTTCATGGCAAACACAGACATAAAACCAAACACAAAATTAAATACATGGTTTCAAATAGTAAACGGAAAAAACGGTAGAAGAGACTAACAGGAATGGCTTACTTAGATGGGGACAGGGCAGTCAGGAAAGGCTGGAGTGAGGAGAAGCCCATCAGAGGAAGGGTGGGTGAAGGGCCAGGGCCAGTGGGAGAGCCCATGAAGGGGCCCTGGGGCGGAGACTGGAAGGATAGTCCCAGATGCTGCGCATCCCTGAAGGAGTCTGTGAACATTGGCTGGTCAGGCCAAGCAACTGGTTTTATTTGAAGAGTGATGGGGACATTTCGAAGTTTCGGTTTTTTATTTATGGAGTGTTTTTGTTCACTACAGATGCTTCACCTGCAGGTGTCTTTTATTTTTTATTCACCTGATGGCTAAGCCATTCTATCCATGGGACTCACGCCAGCATCTTCTGTGGTCACAGGTGACGGCGGCTGAGTTCCTTTCTGGCCTGAGCCTCAGGCAGGCAGCCCCTCACACCCAAACATGGAATTTCAAATTGATTCTTAGAAGGTTAGAGAGGCAAAGTGCTGAGGGTGATATGAGGTATAGTTATTTTTATGATTATTTCCATTTTTCAGATGAGGAAACTAATGTACAAAAAGTGGTGTTTGCCATAAATGTCAAATACCCATCATGGACCAGTGAAAGTGAAAGTCGCTCAGTCGTGTTTGACTCTTTGTGAACCCATGGATGAGTTCTCCAGGCCAGAATACTGGAGTGGGTAGCCATTTCCTTCTCCAGGGGATCTTCCCAACCCAGGGATCGAACCCAGGTCTCCCGCATTGCAGGTGGATTCTTTACCAGCTGAGCCACCAGGGAAGCCCAAGAATACTGGAGTGGGTGGCCTATCCCTTCTCCAGGAGATCTTCCCAACCCAGGAATCGAACCAGGGTCTTCTGCAGTACAGGCAGATTCTTTACCAACTGAGATACCAGGGAAGACAAAAAATAGTGTATATCATATGCTGTGCTGTGCTTAGTCATGTCCGACTCTTTGTGATTCCATGGACTGTAGCCAATCAGGCTCCTCTATCCATGGGGATTGTCCAGGCAAGAATACTGGAGTGGGTTGCCATGCCCTCCTCCAGGGGGTCTTCCCAACTCAGGGATCAAACCCAGGTCTCTGGCACTGCAGGCAGATTCTCTACTGTCTGAGTCACCAGGAAAGCCCATCATGGACCAAGTCCAGGATTTATTAGCGAATCTGAATAGTGAGTTATAAGTTGGCAGTTCCTATATTCAACTTATCACACAGCAGTCATTGTACTTTGTTTTCATGATCGAGCTGTTCCATCCAATATGGTGGCCACATAGATATTCAACTTTAAATTCATTAAACTGAAATAACATTAAAAATTCAGCCCCTCAGTCACATTTTGGGTGCTCATAGCAGCTACTTCATTGGACAGCATAAATTTATAGAACAGTTCCATCATCACATAAAGTTCTCCTTGACAGCACTGGCCTAGGAATTTCTTAATTTGCTCTTTTAAATTGTGGAGGAGTTTCACACACAGCCATTTGTGGGTGGATAATTTCATCATCCAGCTTCTTACAGTTTTCATCAGAGCCTATGAAGTTCAAATTTTGTAAGCATATTTTATTGTTTGGAGATTGTCATCGCCTAAAGGGCAGAGATTGTGTTCTTTCTCTTTTTCTGTGCAGAGCTTTTAAAGTCATTCACTAAATTTAATAAGCTTTTGCTGATGACAATGACTGTAGCTTACCAAACTCTACACAGGGCCTAGCTAATGTCATGTCTGAAGTGACGTTTTATGTTTTTTAAGCAATCACTGGTTGGTGGTTTATAGTGTAGAGCAGAGGAATCCAGCATTTCTTTCCTTTTTAAAAATTTATTTTTGGTTGTGCTGGGTCTTCATTGCTGCGCACGGCTTTCTCTAGTTTTGGCGAGCGGGGACTACCCTTTGTTGCAATGCATGGGCTTCTCATTGCAATGGCTTCCCTTGTTGCAGATCTAGGCCCACGGGCTTCAGTAGTTGCAGCACGCAGACTCCATAGTTGTGGCTCATCTGCTCTAGAGTTTGGGCTCAATTGTTGTGGTGCATAGGCTTAGTTGCTCTGAGACATGTGGAATCTTCCCTGACCAGGGATCAAACCTGTGTCCCCTCATTGGCAGGTGGGTTTCCATCCACTGTACCACCAGGGAAGTCCCCAGCACTTCTTGACACACTTTGAAGTCTGAGAAGTTACTCTGTCTGTGTAAAGTTGGATAAGAAGATGCCCTGATACATTTTTCTGGCTCTGGTACCCAAGGGCCATGGACAAACTCATGCTCCCCTAATTATTAGGTTAATTGTTCATGGGGGGGCAGGGAAGGGTGAGCTTGGAGCTTAGTTCTTGTACATCCAAGTATTAACTGAGCCTTACAACCTACCAAGCACTATGCTAGGCATCCAGGAATGAAGGAGGTGGAAACGAGCTGGTCTCTGCCCTTGAAGAACTAATAGACACATGTAGATTTACTGCATGTGGTCAGTGTACTGACCAAGGTATCCCAGGGCCTGTGCAAGCACAGAGGGAGGTCAACAGATCTGGGTTGGGGAGATTAAGGACGAATGAGTGGAGAAATAAAGGATACAGCTCAAGAGCAGAGATCTCTCCTAGGAAGGGTATCCATCTAGGGATGTGAGTGAGCAAAGAGTTTTTTACAAAAGCAGGGATATTAGGACAGATCCACAGAGTGGGTTTGGCTTTCCTTCCTCAGGTCATCGATTCTCACTCAGGCCCAGATGGAAGAACAAGGAAGGAAACTAGGTGATCATCATTCTCCTTCTCTGAAGTGGAGCCAGAGTTGATGAGTTCTAGAACCCAGTCATATGTGAGTTGGAGTTAGTAGAATGCCAGAGAAAGAGGGTGATTCTAAAAACAGCTTTCACCAACTGCTGCCACGGTTCTCCTATGGGTTTTTGGCACGTCTTAAGGGAGCTGCCCGTGGGTTTGGGGCTATAGTGGGAAACGGCCGAGGAGGGTGTGGGCAGAGGACTGAGCTGGTTGATCTGTGGCCGTTTGTGTGCTGTGGGGAGGGGGCTGGGGAAGGAGGTAAGGGAAACTGCAACAGACAGGGAGGCGAGGCCAGGAAGCCTGTTTCAGGAACATTCTTATTGTCATTATGGCCAACAAATGGTGCGAGAGACAGAAGTCTCTGGCTCACTCCATCTGAGACCAGGATCCTGGTTTTAAGCCTTGTACCCTTGGTTACCGGCACTTGGAGGGTCTCTTTCTCCACTGGCTTCCCTTTGGATGGGCAGGAGGTCTTTCCTAGAGACTGAGGTCAATTTAGGTAGTTTGGTTTAGACCATGGCAGGTCTAAACCCTGCTTGCTACAATCTGACCATACCTATTTGTTCTTTTCCCCAAATTCCTTTAAATAGCTCTTCCTCCAGTTAGCAAGCGGCCCATACTGTGCCCACATTCCATTCATTTCTACCTTCTCTTTTTGGAATTTCTATCTTACCTTTCTTTGCCTTGTCTTCCTACCCTTGTTTTCTCTGCAATACCCTCTCTCCTTTTTTTTTTAATAACTTTTGGGCCACACTTCTCAGGCATGTGGGATGTTCGTGCCCCCATCCCCACCCCCACCTCCACCCCCACTAGGGATCGAAATTGCACCCCCTTGCAGTGCAAGCATGGAGTCATAACTGTTATTTGGGTTTTCCAAAAAAAAAAAACAAACCCAGATTTATAGTCCCAGACCTGCCATGTAACACTGAGACTTAGCGTGTTGGAAAGGGAGAAATCACGTTAAAATCACCAAACCCTTCATCTGAACTCATCTTTATCTGTCCTTTCCTACCGTCTCTTGGAGGAAGATACTTCTAAACACTTTTTATTGAAAACACAAATATGACAACATCTAAAGAGAGAATACTCTTAATCTCATCATCTTAATACAACAATTTTAAGTATCACGCCATTCCTTACCAGTCATACTCATTGTTTTACATCATCTCATAAACCACTTTATATTTAGTTTTTCTCCGTTTAACATCATAACCCAAACACGTCTTTAGTTTCCTCACAGTTATTGTAAAAGAAGCATAACATTGCCTCTTATTACTGTAATGTGATTACATCAAGCCACGCTCCTGATGATGGACAGGAGCTGCTGGCTCTTCCTTTCATTTCTTTTTTAATCAGAAACAACGCTTTTAATTATTTAGCTTCTTACAGTATTCACATAACAGAAGCTGAAAAATCTCTGTTGTTGTTTAGTCACTAAGTCACGTCTGACTCTTTTGCGACCCCATGGACTATAGCCCGCCAGGCTCCTCTGTCCATGGACCTTCCCAGGCCAGAATACTGGAGTGGGTGCCATTGGCCCTATTCTTCAAAAGAATTACCCGCTGCTCTTAATTCCATCTCCTCTGAATTCTGAGAATTTATATCAATTATCCTTCCCTTGTATTTTTTGAGGTTAATTTGTGCTTTTATTTGCCAGTATAATTTAACTACAGTGGCCTGCAAAGTTTTTGACCTAAGAGATCGATTTTACATCATAATCCAACAAACACACACACATATATAACGGGTATACATAAGTAAAAGTGAAACAAAAGTTTTGCCAAAAATGTCTACCATGAGTGTTAATTTTTTTTTTTTGAGACTTTTTTAAAAAGCAGTTTTAGGTTCACAACAAAAATGACAAGAAGGTACAGAAATTCCTCATATACTCCCTCCCCTGGAATACATAGCCATTATCAACCATATCATTATCATGGTACATTTTTTTTAAAAATCAAGAATGAACTGTATTGACACATCATAGTCAACCAAGGCCCCCAGTTCATCTTAGGGTTCACTTTAATGAAGTGAGTAGTGTTATACATTCTATGGATTAGGACAAAAGTATAAAAACATATGAGCTTCCCCGGTAGCTCAGCTGGTAAAGAATCCACCTGCATTGCAGGAGACCTGGGTTTGATCCCTGGGTTGGGAAGATACCCTGAAGGAGGGCATGGCTACCCACTCCAGTATTCTTGCCTGCAGAATTCCATTGACCAAGGAGCCTGCCAGGATACTGTCCATGAGGTCGCAAAGAGTCGGACACGACTGAGCGACTAAGCACAGCACAGCACCATAAAAACATATATCCATAATTATAATATCATTCAAAGTATTTTCCCTTGCATTTTATTCTCTCGGTGTTTTTGATACCTTCTCTTCTATCTACAGAGATGTTCAGGCTTATCTAACCTAAAACATATTTCAACCCTGCCGATACCATTCTTTGTAGCCTCCAGTGTTTTCCAATCAGCTCATTCTTTTAGTTACCGTTGTTATTACCCTTCTCCATCCCCGTTTCAGCAGTCATCATCAAGTCCAAAAAGATCTCAGACCTTATCATCCCTGGCATTGACCATGCCCTTCTGAAACAGTCCTCCAGGCCCTTGGTGATGTCACATTTCCATCGTTCTCCTCAGCTTTCGCTCGGAGTCTTTCTCTGCTTTTATCGTAACCTCCTTTTTAGTTTTTCCAAAATGAAGGTCTTTCTGAAGCTCTTCAGCCCTCTTCTCTGCTTTCCCCTCTTCCCAGGCATAGTCATTTACTTTCACATCTTCAGCTAATACTTCTGTGCAAATGATTTCCATATGTGTACTTTTAACCCTACTGGCCTAATCCCCTAAGCCTGAGGCTCACCTTCACCACCCACTGCTTGTGCTAACATCATTCCCTGTTAGCACTGGGTGCTAACCCAGCTCCTCAAATTTAGCTCCCAACCTTCTTCTTCCCCCACCCCAGTCTTTCCACTGGCTTCCTTTGACTTACTCTTGCACATATGACCTCAAAACCTCTGAATCATCTTTTATTCTTTTCTTTCCTCATATTTCATCAGCTGATTTAACATCCAGAGTGGTGGTGGTGGTGTTCAGTCGCTAAGTCGTGTCCAACTCTTTGCGACCCCATGAACTGCAGCCAGGCTTCCCTATCCTTCACTATCTCCCAGAGATGTGTGTGTCTCATCTGTTTTATAATTTCCGCTCAAGCACACAGAGATTTTAGTTAAAATACAAAAGCATTATGCTTGTGTTAAAAATGCAAATGATATAATATTATTATACTATAATCAGATGTATTAACATATAGAGTAACAAATAAATGCTCCTCTCTGTAAAAGTGAACATTCCTCTTCAAATGTTTGCTCCTCAATCCCTTTCCAAATATTATTTCTTTTCCCAGTGGGAAAGTGGATTTCCAATCAACACACTTTTTTCCATTAATGGGATTACACTATACTGTGTCTTGCTTTCTCTCCTCCATTATGAGGTATATAGATCTTACATGGAACAGAATAGAAGGTCCAAGGAAAGACCCACATATATGCTGTAATAAATTTTGAAAAGGTGTAAAACTGGACTTCTCTTGTGGTCTAGTGGTCAAGAATCTACCTGCCGATGCAGGGGACGTGGGTTCTATCCCTGCTCTGGGACAATTCCACATGCTGCAGGGCAGCTAACACTGGGCACCACAACGATTGAAACCCATGTGCTCTCGAGCCTGTGCTCTGCAACAGAAAAACCAACTGCAATGAGATTCCCATACATCACAACTAGAGAGTAGGCCCCGATCACTGCAACTAGAGAAAACCAGCATGGAGCAGTGACGACTCAGTGCATTAAAAACAAATATTAATTACCATGATAATTAATATAATTATATTAATAAAATAAAAATTAAAAAGTATAAAATTGATTCTTACGGAGCAAGGATAGTCTTTTAACAAATGGTGCTATAATAACTGGACATTGTATGCAAAAGGTTAACTGCAATTTCTATCTAGCAAAATATATGGAAGCTGACTCAGATGAATTGAGGAGCTAAACATAAAAGCTAAACATTATATTTCTAAAAGGAAACATAGGAGAAAATATTTGTGACCTCGGGTTAGACAAAAATTTTCTTAGGACACAGAAAGCAAAAATATTTACAAATTGGACTTCATCAAAGTTAAAAATGTCTGCTTTTCAAAAGATATTGTTAAGAGAATAGAAAGACAAGTGATGGACTCAGATAAAATATTTGCAAAAATAGTTGTCTGAAAAAGAATTTGTATCCAGGATAAATAAAGATACTTACAAGCTTGATAGTAAGAAAACAGTACAATTATAAAATGAGTAAAAGATTCACACAGGCACTTCATCAAAAAAGAAATATTAATGGAAAAGGAACAAACGAAATGTGTTCAATAACACCAGTCATCAGGAAAATGCAAATTAAAGACCATAACAAAATATCGCTACATGCCTACTGTGTGTGTGTGTGTGCTCAGTCGATCAGCTGTGCCTGACTCTTGTGCGATCCCGTAGACCATAGCCTACCAGGCTCCTCTATCCATGGAATTTTCCAAACAAGAATACTGGAGTGGGTTGCCACTTCCTACTCCAGGGATCTTCCTGACTCAGGGATCGAACCCACATCTCCTGCATTGACAGGTGGATTCTTTACCACTGAGCCACCTGGGAAGCCCCATACGCCTACTAGAATGGTACAAATTAAAATGACTGATAAAAGCAAGTGCTGACATGGACACGGAACAATTGAAACTATCATACATAGCTGGTGAGAATGTAAAATATTATATCCACTTTGGAAGACAGTTTGCAGTTTCATGTAAAGTTAAATGTATACTAGCCACATGACCTAACAACTCAAATCCAAGGTTTTTACCCAAGAGAAATGAAAACATTGTCACACAAAGACTTGGAAGCAAATGTTTATAGCAGCTGTATTCATAACAGCCAAAACAAAACAAAACTGAAAACAAGCCAAATGTCCATCAATTGGTGAGTGGATTAACAAATTGTGGTATAGCCATTCAACGGAATACCAGTTAGCAACAGAAAGGGACAAATTGCTGATACATGCAACAACTTGAATGAATCTCAAAGTAAGCAAAAGAAACCGGTCACAAAAGGCTACATATTGTATTATTCCATTTATACATGAAATTCTGGGAGAGGCAAAGCTATAGAAATAGAAATCAGATTGGTGGTTGTTAGGGATTGGGATGGGGCAGGGGATAGACTGCGGGCTGGCACAAGGGAACTTTGTAGGGCAGTAGAAATGCTCTGTGTCTTAAATGTGGTGGCAGTTACTTGCTTGTCGAAATTCATTGAGCTGTAGGTATACTTTAAGGAAGTGAATTTTATCTGGTTGAATTATTTGACTGAATTTACCTGTCTGAATTAAGCTTGATTAAAAAAAGGAAAAGCAATGAAGAAAAAGAAAGGAAGAAAAAGAAGCAGAAACAAAAGCATATATATTCCCAGGTGGTTCAGATGGTAAATTGTCTACCTGCAATGCGGCAGACCTGGGTTCGATCCCTGGGTCAGGAAGATCCCCTGGAGAAGGAAATGGCAACCCTCTCCAGTACTCTTGCCTGGAAAATTTCATGGACAGAGGAGCCTGGTAGGCTATAGTCCATGGGGTCACAAAGAGTCGGACACGACTGAGCGACTTCACTTCACTTCATATATATATATATATATATATATATATATATATATATATATATATATATATATATATATAATATGGAATTTTCTGTACCAGATAGTGAGCTGATTTTAAATTTTGATAGATAAGGAAATCATCCTCCAAAATGGATATATCAATCTACACCTCCACCGCGAGAATCTGAGAGTGCCTGTTTCCCCACACTCTGGCACAAATGGATCTAAACAATTTTTTTAAAAGGTCTATTTGATGGTGAAAAACCTATGATCCTTTATACTTCAGTCACACACTGTTAAGATCTTGTCCTAATCAGTCTCTCCACTTGCAGTCTTTTCTCTCTCCAAATGATCTTATATATTGTTAATTGAGTAATCCTTCTTGTGTTTAGTTGTAATACTATCTCAAAAAAATCATTAATGATACCCCGATTGCTTACAAAGTTAAGTCTAGAACTTTTAGCCAGGTGTTTGAGTCCTTAGTCTATCCCAGCTTCTCTACTGAGTTTCTATCTTATCACTTTTAGTAGAAAGTTGGACTCAAACTTCTAGCTCAATGGTTCCTACCCCCTCCAGCTTTATTGAGGTGTAATTGACATATAACAAGTTATAAGTTGAAGGTGCACAAAGTGATAATTTGATACTCAGATATATAGTGAAATGTTTACTACAATAAGGTTAACACAACTTTCACCTCACATAATTACTATTTTATTGTTATGTTAAGACTATTAAAGCTCTGTGCTCACAACTTTAAACTATTGTTGATTACAATCACTTTGCCAAACATTAGATCCCTGGAACCACTCATCTTTTAACTGGAAGTCTGTACTCTCTGACCAACATCTCCCCATTTCCCTCAGTCCTTGTAACCACCACTCTTCTCTGTTTCTATGAGCTCCATGTTTTTAGATTCCACAAACAAAGGAGATCATACAGTAATTGTCTTTCTCTTTTTTACTTAGCATAATGCCTGTAATATCTATCCATGTTGTTGCAAATAACAGGATTTCCTTCTTTTTCACAGCTAAATAATAGTCGTGTGTGTGTGTGTGTGTGTGTGTGTGTGTGTGTGTGTGTGTGTGTGTGTGTGATTACTTTACCATTCACCTGTTGATGAGTGCTTAGGTAGTTTCCATGTTGGGTCTTAGTTTTGACACACGGGCTCTCTAGTTGTGTCTTGCAGGGTTAGCTGAGCCATTGCATGTGATGTCTTATTCCCCAACCAGGGATTGAACCCCATATCCCCTGCACTGAAGGTGGATTCTCTTTTTTAAATTTTTAAAATTTTTGGTTGCACTAAGTCTTCCTTGCTGCTCCGGTTTTCTCTAGTTGTGGCGAGCAGGGGCTACTCTCCAGTTGTGGTGCAAGGGCTTCTCAGTGCCGCGGCTTCTCTTGTTGCCTAGCAAGGGCTCTAGGGCTTGAGGGCTTCAGTAGTTGCAGCTCACAAGCTCCAGAGCTTGGGTTTGGTAGTCGTGGCAAATGGGCTTAGTTGCTCCTTGGCACGAGGGATCCTCCCTGACCAGGGATCGAACTCGTGTCCCCAGCATTGGCAGGCGGATTCTCAACCACTGGACCACCAGGGAAGTTCTGGAAGGTGGATTTTTAACCCCTGAATCATCAGGGAAGTCCCCGAACATTGAGTTTTATGCCTCTAGAGCTGGGAAACTATGGGACACTAGGAATCTCATTTTCCTTAGAGAGTTGGTGACCTTGTCTAATTCCTATTGAAGCTGCAGTTTCTATTTCCAGTTGATGTTGATCTCTTCTTAATGGCTGGGCAAATATTTCATTTTTCTCAAACTGACTTGCAATTTGTGAGGGCACCTCCTTTCTCTCACATCCTGGCTTCTAGGGTAGGCGGAAGCCTCCTGGAGGCTAGGGCCAGATCTGAAAGGTTGAACCTCTTCACTGGGCAGGTGGATTTTCTGATTCAAATCAACAAATGGATAACAAGGGTTGATCGGTGCTATGGGCAGTGCTAAGCAGGATGACATCCTCTTTGAACTTCCTATTAATATGGCTGGAGACACAAAGCATAAATTCATAAAAGATAACATTAACAGGACAAGACAATTTAAGAATCAGGGGTCTGTGGTCAAATGAGGTACAATCAGAAAATGAAGATCTAGGGCTGGTATCCAAGGACCAGATGTGCAATGACAGGCAGTGTCTCCACCTGAGTACTAATCTGAAGATTATGAGCTGGAAGCAAGGTATGCAAAACTCCTTATCTATGAAGGGAGGTGATCAAGTGCTAAGAACAAGGACTGTTTATGATCAGGAGGGTTTAAAAAGTACAAAACCAAATAAGAATATCAACAAAAGTTATCTTTAACCTTTATTCTCAATTATCTTCCTCCCAATTTTTAGTATATGTGCTGCCGAAGCACTCAAATATCTTCCTTGAAACTAACAGGTAGGTGCATACAGGTAGGTGCCTCAGCCTTATTCTGAGCAAGGGCTATTACTGATTCTCCAATACTCTCACCACCAGACACGAAGCCTAGTTGGGCTAGAGCTGCAAGGCTGGGCCTAGCAGGGAAAGCTGACTGGAGAGCAACTTGCATCCTTTACGGGTGATTCACATTCTCCACACTCCATTGGAGTTTCCTGGGGCAATATGACAGTGTCCCCAACTCACACCATTCATAATCTGACTGGTGCAAGCATTCCAATAGGACTCCAAGATCTGAAACTGTCAATTGCCCGTTCTAAGACCTTTAGTCTGCGGGGCGTCCTCAGAGTTAGACACTCTGCACATAGCAGGCACCAGACAAATGTTAACTCATATCCTCGCTTTCCTGATCCTCGCACCCAGTCCGAGCAATCCTCTGACATTCTCTTCCCCTCCCAAGACCACTGCTTTCCCTAAGACGGCCTGTGTGTGCATGGTTCTCTCCCCAGTCAGTTCAGTTCAGTCGCTCAGTCGTGTCCGACTCTTTGCGACCCCATCGACTGTAGCACGTCAGGCCTCCCTGTCCATCACCAGCTCCCGGAGTTTACCCTAACTTATGTCCATTGAGTCGGTGATGCCATCCAACCATCTCATCCTCTGTCGTCCCCTTCTCCTCCCGCCTTCAATCTTTCCCAGCATCAGGGGCTTTTCAAATGAGTCAGCTCTTCGCATCAGATGGCCAAAGTATTGGAGTTTCAGCTTCAACATCAGTCCTTCCAATGAACACCCAGGATTGATCTTTTGGATGGACTGGTTGGATCTCCTTGCAGTCCCAGGGACTCAAGAGTCTTCTCCAACACCACAGTTCAAAAGCATCAATTTTTCGGGGTTCTGTTTCAGTTCGACTCTGTAGGCGCCTCCTGTAGGCCTACTACGTGCGCGATTTGCGGGTTTCCTGGGACGAGAGCATCCTGTCTGTTCGTTTCCCAGTGACCTGGTCGGGAGGCAAGACCTGCAGGCGGGAGACAGGATGGGTAGGGCTGGGCGCGCGCTTTCCTCTGCTGCACGTCGGACTCTTGGAAAGGGGCCGCCGATGATTTCTCCTTCGCTTTGTCCTCGTTGCAGCCACGAAGGCTGTCCTGCCAACGCAGAAGCCCCACTCACACCTGCTGCTGCCCGGCACCGACTCGAGCCAGAGGAGGAGCCAGAGGCCCGCCGCGCTCGCGCGGGCCAGGTTTTCCGGCTCTGACCCCTCCTCGCCGGCCCCCCTCCCTCCGGGCGCCCCCGGAGGGCTGGACGCCGGGCCACCAGGGCGGCGGAACCCGGCGTTCGGTGCGGGTCGCGGCGGTGCTGGCCGCCGGCTGGTCCCAGGCCTCCCGCGTCCCGCGCGCCCCCTCCCGGGAGGCGGATCCCGGGGGCGGGCCGGGCCCGGGCCTTGCGCCGCGCAGCCCCCCGCGCGCCCACGCCCGCCGCTTGGCCGCCCCTCAGGCAGGTTCCCGGCCGGCCGGGAGGTGGTGCTCGCCTCCCCACGCCCGGGCCCGCGCGTTGCCGGGCAGCGCCTCGGAGGCTCCGAAGGGGGCGGAGCGGCGAGGCCGGCGTGCGGCTGGCAGCCCTCGTCCGTCCGCGGTTCCGGCCCCCGGCCCGCCCCCGCCTCGCCGGCCTCTCTCCGCGCCGGTGCGCGGCGCCCCGTCCCAGCCGCCGCCGCCACAGCGGCCGCCCCTCCCGGGCCTGAGAGCGCAGATCCGCGAGGCCGGGCCGGGGCGCCGGCCGGGACTGCCGGGGGCGCGGCGCCGACGCCGAGGCGCGGCCATGGAGGGGAAGACCCGCGCCGGGGTCGCGCTGGTCCCTGGGCCGAGCGGCCGCGGGCCTTCCGCCCGCCCGCGCCCGGCCGCCGCCGCCGCTCGGGGCTGCTGCTCCCCGGCCTCTGGCTGCTGCTGCTGGCCCGGCCGACCTTGTGCGCCCCAGGTAAGCACCGCTGAGACCCTCCGGCGCGACCCTGCCTTTCCTTTATCGCTGCTCTTTTCAAAATCCGCCGTTCCCCGCCCACCCTCTTTTATTCTCCACCGCTCCCTCGCCCTCCTTTCTGGAGATGCTTTTCCATTCTCGTTGGGCCCAGAAGATAAAGGCACGGAAAAAATAATACGAAAAAGCAAGCAGATTCTGTCCAATCTTGCCAAAGGTCTGCAAAGCTTATTCTGCTACCCATCGCCCGAGGCCGGTCTGGCGGCTTCATCTCAGAATGTGTCTTTATTTTTCCCTGCAAAACGCAGGCACTGGAATTGTACTTGAGCATGACTGTATGAATGTGGTTACAGCAAATTTGGGGAAATACTTGATGGTCGGGGCGAAAGGGTACATTCGGTGTGTGTGCTTTAAAACAGTGTTGCATTACTCTGGGTGGCCCTGCGTCCCCCAGATGCAGGCAGCTGGCCGTGTCCCCCAGTGCACCAGGACACAAAGAACATTCAAAGAATATCTCTTGGAAAGCGCCCTGGCCATGGATCTTTCCAGGGAAATAGCTATTGCTGTTACTTCTGCAAAGGCATTAGTACAATAGAGTGTGAAAATATTGTGATTCTTAAGTGTCAGGGCATGAAAGGAGTAAGGGTTGTTTTTATAATAGAAGCAGTTTACTGACTGTTAGCGTGGAATTAAGAGGCATGATTTATGAAGAAGCATGTGGGCGGGTTTTGTTGTTGAGGAAATGATTTAATTCATATTGCTCCTCTGAAATGTTTATTTGTCCACCCTGAGCATACACGCAGGATGGTCTGCAAACCATCTCTGAGCTGACATGATGCAAGCCGGTGATTGCCCCAGCGCACAGACACACACGATTACTTTGGGGGCAGGAAAGGTGGAGTGAGCAGTGTGCAGAGCGGGCTGCACGCTGAACAAAACCAGAAAGCTGTGGAAACAACTCCAAACCCTCCCTTCTGGTGGGAGCAGTGCCAGAGGACCGCCAAGTGGCTCTGGAAGGAAATGGAACACGTTTGAAGGTGTCCCTGGACTTCACTGTCGGAATTATAACCAGTGCCACATAGAGGATGGGACACAAAAGCACAGGAAGGGACTTGAGGGATCACAGACTGGAACTGCTCCTTTTACTGAAGAGGAAATTGACACATAACTGACTTGCTCAAGGTCACAGGCTGGTTGGTGCAGAGTCCTGTTTTCCATTTGCCTTATGGTGCTTAACCTGTGAACTTAGGCACACCTGAAACCACCTCATAGCTTTCCCATAGCTGGGTGGAACCCTACTCAGGGAGCCACAGCAGAACCAGGGGGACAAAATGGGTCTCTTTCGGGCATTTGAAAGAGACAGCTTTGCCTGACCCAGTGCCTCAGCTCTCAGTCTTGCTCCTGTGTGTCCAAAGAAATGGAGACCCTGGGCTTTTCGTGAGAAGAGGTAATCATGAAGCGGGCTCTTGGCTTTAGTCAAGCGGTAAAGCCCATCTGATACTAATGGATTCATCTGCTATGGGACGTGGCAAACTGATTGTTTCCATTTACTGAGTGCTTCCTGTGTGCCAGGCGCTACATTTTACATACATGATCTGATACGCTGTGAGTTAGGCATTGTTATCCCCATTTTACAGATGAGAACACTAAGGCTGCAGGAGTTTGGGTTAGTTTGACTCCAGACTCCATGTACAGTAACCTCTGTACAGCTTCCTCATGTGAATATGGCCATCTGGATGTGCTGTAGATGTTGTGGGTGATACAAGTAATTCTCTTGATAAATTTAAAGTTAATGGAGCTGTTTGTACTGTCCCTCCATAATTTTCTCTTCTCTAGTCTTTTTCTGTCCCCCATAACCTCCAATACAAACATTTAATGTGGAGACTTGAAAGTCGTTTTATTTCCACTCTAGAGCCGACATCACGGAAGCAGAGACTTCATCCTTTCGCTGGGCCCCTCTGGTTTGCACAGCTGCTTCTAGGCTGTGTCATAGGATGGGAACTGAAGAAGGGGAGGACATGGTGCTTGTCCTCAGGGATCCAGCTGGGACCCAAAGCAGCGCATAAGCAAGAGCAGACCCCAGCATGGGCTGTCCCTGGGCAGGAAAGGCAGCGAGGGAAACAGCTTCCCAGGGAAGATCTCTTAAAAGGTGGCGCTGATCCTCTGGAAGGCTGAGAGAGTGAGAGTGGCGGAGGGTGGCTTCCTAATGTGGGGCACCTGGGCATGGTGAGTGGCATGTGACCCTGAGGAGATGCTGTGTTTTAGTTGTTTGGCCCACGTCTTGTCTCTGTGCCACTAGGACCATAGGGCTTCTTGTCCTGAGTGTTGTATTTTCCCCATTGGAGTGGGGCTGGAGGAGGCTATGCCAAACCCTGCTGTGCTGGTTCTCTTTCTGAAGCGTAAGTGGCATTAGAAAGTGTCGTGTCTTTCTCCTGGCTTGGGTCTCCTAGGTTAGGCACTTGTTCCTTCTGTGGCTGCCTATAGACCCTCTCCTCCTTCCACAGGTTTGTCTTTCCTTGGTAACTTTGTTAAATGGAGTCCGCCCTCCAGTTATCCCCGTATTTCAGTCTTTATGTAAATTTCTGTGTCTTACTGATTTCTTGTCTATTTCTGTTTCATTCAGCATTTTGAATGTGCCTTTATTTTTTGTTTGTTTGTTTGTTTAAACATTTGTAAGTTTGGTCTTGACGGTTCGCTGTTGTGGAAACAAGTTGTAATGCTTTGGACTTGTTTTTGAATGGAGTGCTTTAGGAATCCTACATCCACGATGTAAAAAGAAAAGATTGTACCCTATTTCTTCATTTTTATCCAGGGGTAAGTCTTTCTAAAGATAATAGTTGTTATGAATTTGAAACTTTGGAAATTATTGGAAAGTACAGATAACAGGTATCCGTAATCCCACATCTATAGCTAACTCTGTAAATAATTTTGTCTTTCCTCTGTTAATGTTAAAAAAAAAAAATTGAATTTATGTATTTACTTTTTTCACTTAATAAATATTTAACTGAAACATTTCCCTATTCATGAAATACTGTTATTGTTTGAAAATACAATTTCCATCCTAATAATTTACTCAATTATCCTTTTATTATTTCCAGCTTTTTTTCCCCCCTGTTATAAATAATGCTATGATGAATAGGCATGTAGGTAAGGCTTTGTCTATATTTCTTTGTGTGTGAGCTCTTTTCCCCCCTTAGAATACATTTCCAGAAGAGAAGTTAGACTGTAATTTAGATCTAAATCCACCAGTCTGGATCTTTGCCTATTTTGTCTGGTGTGCTGGGTGCCTAATACGTGTCTCAGTAGGTGGTTGTTAAAGGAATCAGCTTCTTACTTAAAACTGTAACACTGAAATTACCCCAAGCGGTCTATGCAGTTTACTGTTTCACGTCATCACCGCCAGCATTGAGTATTACTTTTAAAACTCTTGTTAAATTTGTAACACATTGCTTTAATTTTTTATTACTTTTGAGTTGAATATTTTTTGCTCATTTTGTATTTGTAGTCTGTGGGTTTTCTGTTTTTGCTTATTTATCCGTGATATATACGTATAGTTTAGTCACTAAGTCGTGTCTGACTCTTTTGTGACCCCGTGGACTCTAGCCCGCCAGGCTCCTCTGTCCTTGGAATTTCCCAGGCAAGAATACTGGAGTGGATTGCCATTTCTAGGTGATCTTCCTGACCCAGGAATCCAACCCTCATCTCTGATATCGGCAGGCTGGTTCTTTATCACTAAGCCACTTGGGAAGCCCAAGATATATGTATACACACATATATGTAGATTTTTTTTTTAACGATAGCAACTATTTTTTTCCCTCCTTTTTTTTGTATTCTCCCCCTCCTAATGGATTTTCCTTTAAATTTTATATATAGTCTTGAAATTTGATTATTTTGATTAGCAAAATTTGCCATTTTGTTTTATCATTGCATGTACGCTTAATGGCATGTTAACTTTTTATCTTAATGCACTGTTTTATTGTGAGCATTTTCACTTGAATATTTGCTATACTTCTTCAGTGGTGTAGTAGCCTGTAAACGAAGACTTAGATAAATGTTCCGAAGGTGTAATCCCTAGACCCCCTGCATCATCACCATCCCTTGGGCACTTGGGGGTGCTTGTTAAGAATTTAGATTTCTGCGGCTCTCCCTTCACCTACATTAGAATCTTTGGTGTTAGTAACTGGGAATCTTCCTTTTTAACAAGTTCACAGCTTATTTTTAGGCACTTTGACCTTTGGAACTGCTGATCCAGATGCCATAAACTCTAAGTTGAAAGTTGATGGCATTTGGAGGATATTCCACTTAATATCTTGCAATTGTCTTTTCACTGTTAGAACAATTGATTTAAAACCATGACGTTGAAACTGTTTGGGATTCTATCTTGTTTGCTTGGTTGTCTCTGTGTTGAGAATCAAAGGGCATGGAGGATGTCATTTTAAATCCTCACCTCCCCAGCCCCTTGGGAACAGCTGCTGCAGTCTTTGTCAGGAAATGCCTCATTTAATCCTGAAAACAGAACCCAGTCAGGGGTTGTGAAAAGTCACGGGGGACCTGGGAGCCACAGGTTTTTCTCTCAGTGCCCTGGGTGCTAGAGGCAGCTAATTACTGTAATTATAATTACACTAGGTTGATTTTCCCAGCTAGAAAGATGCTGTTCTCACTGATCTAATTTGTTTCCAAGTTGTGACCACCCACCTTTCATCTGCGGGCTTGCAGTGACATGGTTTCTCTTTCATGTGCTTAGGCAGCCTGATTTGTTGAGAAGCACACCAAACTGTGAGTTCGCAAACCTGAGTGTGCTCTTCTCAGCCGATGACTTGCTGTGTGACTGTGGACAGGTTCCCTGTGCTGGGTTATCTCATCAGTGTAAGAAGGGGTCACTGAGATGATCTCTGAGTACCCTTGAGCTCTTATGCTTCAGGTCCACAGGTTGGATGCCTTGGGATGCATGTGTTATAGCAACTGTCCTGCTTCTACCAAATGTCTGTTGAGTGTCACCGTCTCAGTGTTCTGTAGATGTTCTAGCCCAGTGACCTACCAAAGGCCATTGCATTCAATTCTTCTTAAAAAAAAAAAAAGCTCTTTCCTCCTACATCCCTACCCCCAGGACACCCACCGTGTTCATTTTCTCATGAGCCCCTGCATCCTAGGTCCCTACTCCCACCCCACCTCATAAACCTCCTACTGAGAGCACAGGCTGTGGACTCAGAGGATCTTGAGAAAAACGGGAGCCCTTACAGATGCAAGGAGGGCGGGAGGTGACCATATTTGCCACTTATTGACTTCATGGGGTTGATGGAGATTTTGAAGACATATATAGACTTGGTTATGTTCATAGGCGTCATGGAAGAATCAGTAAAGCAGTGGTTGAAAATTTAAGAATGAGTAGAAGCACATAGAATCCCCAGTGGCTCAGACGGTAAAGCATCTGCCTACAATGCGGGAGACCTGGGTTCAATCCCTGGGTCAGGAAGATCCCCTGGAGAAGGAAATGTCAACCCACTCCAGTACTCTTGCCTGGAAAATCACATGGACGGAAGAGCTGGTAGGCTACAGTCCACAGGCTCGCAACGAGTCGGACACGACTGAGCACATAGAAGTAACTGAAGGATAATTCTCCAAAGTGAAGAAGTTCCTTTTGGGCAGGCAGGTTTAACATAGCTCGCGTAAGAGGGAAATAATAATGGGAGAGGGGACTGGTGGGAGGTTGGGAGTGAAGCCTGAGGAGATGAGAGATAGCTGTGGTGTTGCTAGGGCACATGTGAAGGCATTTGTCCTGTAGCATCTGCCAGGCCGTGTGGGGCCAGGGGAGATGGGCGGTTGGCTTGAGCCAGGGTTGGGAATCTTGGGCAGACGTGGTCAAGAGCCAAGGGTAGTGGGGGGATTTGTGAAGACAGGGTCGGGTGGTGCGGTGCCGAGTCTGGGCTGGATGAGGAAGGAAGGGGAGGAGGAGGGGAGAAGGGCTGAGAAAGGGGGTCCGGGGAGATCCCAGATAGCAGCAAGGTGGGAGGTGGGCTGGAGGGATGGTTTCAGAAGTGAATGGGCGCTGGTGTTGGTCTTGGTTAAGGGTGTGGGATGTGGCTGCAGGAATCGGTTGTTGGAGTGGACCATGAATGCAGGCTCTGGGTGAATCCTCTGTGGGTGCCAGATTCACCAGGAGTGAGGTGAGAGGACCGGGAGCTGGGCACTGAATCCTCAGTGAACGAAGGGCCGTGACCGCCGTGGTGGGGGAGGAAGCGGCCCTTTATTCTGTCCACCCCTCTCGCCATCACCACTGCCCCTGTCCGTGCTCCTGTCCTCTTTTCCCCCGTTACTGCTCTGGCTCCAACCAGTTTATCTCCTCGCTTCAGCTGGAGGTCCTTGTGGAAACCAGTCTGCTCACGTCACATCATCACTTTCTCGCTGAAACACCTGGGGGGGGGCTCCCACGGTTTCATGCTCCTTCAAGTCCAAGTCCACAGCCTGGGCGCTCAGGACGAGGCTTGTGACAGGGGTGGGAGCAGGGGTGTAGGAGGTGGGCGCTCACTAGAACGTGGACACGGTGGGTGCAGGGTCTCCAGAACGCTTGTGCTGGAAAGGGCCAAGGAGAGGGGGAAGTGACAGGCTCTGACGCCTGAGGGTCGCCCTCCTCAGCTCCTCCGTGGTTTCAACCTCAGGATGTGCTTGACGGTGACTGCCTGGCTGGGGGGTGTGGGGGGTGGGTGGGGGGTGGGGGGAGGGCAGTGGGAGGGGGTGGGTGGCGGCAGGCCGAGTCTTGCTTTGGGGGGTCCTGTGTCTCTTCCAGGCGTGAAGTGGGCAGCAAGTTCGTAGACGGCGAAGAGGGGGCAGGTAGGGGCCCTCGAGTGCCAGTGAGGAGGGGGTGGGCTGGAAGAGGAGATGGATGGTGCTGGAAGGGGCGATGAGGGTGGGAGCGAAGGCTCCAGGGCTTTGTGGGGGAGAGAACGCAGGGGAGAGCAGAGGAGAGCTGGAGCCAGGTGGTGGGGGAGCGGGTGGGCTGAGGAGCCAGTGACCTTCTGGGGATGGCGGCCGAGGCCCTCTGCTGAGAAGAAGGCGGGTGTGAGGAGATAACGCTGGTTGGTGGAGGGAGCCGAGAGGAGATGGGTGGACGAATTGCCAGGCCTCAGATGGTGTGGGCTGCAGTTGGGAGGCCGTCTTGGCCGTGGGCGAGGCGGGCACCGTCCGCTTGTCTTTCCTGGTGGCCTGGAGGCCGGACATGCGCAGTGTCAGCTCCCCTGGGCGGGGGGTGGCCCGTCCTGCCAGGGGGTCAGGGCCGGCCGGGGGCTCCCGCTCTTGGTGCCGGGCAGGTGTTGGCGGCCCTGTGGAGTCCTGGGCAAGCTCTCCAGCTCCTTTCTTTGCTCTCGCATCGAGGCCTGCGGAGGAAGCCCTTCCCAACCGTGGTGTCGGGATTCACTTTGGAGCCACACAGCCTGAAGGGCCGTGTGAACACGGCCGGGGAGCCTCCGAAGGGGGATGCCTCACACACATACAGCAAACGGGGAGCCCAGGAGACAAGAGTGAATGGTGAGGGGGTTGCTAGGGCTTTGCTCCTGCAGGTTACCAGGCATGGAGCGGCCCCCAAAGCTCCCTGGGAGTGTGTGAGGAAGGCCCTTGCCCAGGTCTGCTTGGATCTATGGAGTATACCGATTAAGTCCAAGTGGTGCTAGTGGTAAAGAACCCGCCTGCCAGTGCAGGAGACATAAGAGTCTCAGGTTCGATCCCTGGGTCGGGAAGATCCCCTGGAGGAGGGCATGGCAACCCACTCCAGTGTTCTTGCCTGGAGAATCCCATGGACAGAGGAGCCTGGTGGGCTGTGGTCCATAGGGGTCGCAGAGAGTTGGACACGAGAGGGACTTAGCACACGCAGGTTTGAGAAGCTCTGGCCTCAGCAGTGTGTCCTTGAGGATGGGTACATTTCCCAGATTTGGTTTCACCTATCAGTAGGGAGTCTTTAACTGGTAAAAATTCAGGTTTTAAGCTGGTTAGGAAGCAGGGAAGGAGCAGCAGCAGGTTCAGAACTGGGCTGGTGTTTGTCAGGTTGTGTAGCTCAGAACCGCCCCTGCTCCGTGTTTCCCCTCAGCCTGGGTGTGTTTGGAGGCCTTTCGCTCCATCCTGGGTTGCCCTGCACTGATCTCGAACCCCAAAGATTACAGGAGCGCCTGGAGGTAGCTGAAGTCAGCAAGTGTCAAAAGCGAGGCGAAGGTGGAAGCAACTCAGATGTCCATCAATAGACATAAACAAAACTCTGTCTGTCCATACAAGGGACTTAGTATTCCTTCTTACAAAAAAAGGGAAGTTCTAACTCAGGTTGCAACATGGATGGACCTTGACATTAATGCTAAGTGAAATAAGACAGTCACAAAAAGGACAAAATACTGTGCGATTCCACTTGTATCTAGAGTTGCCAGAATCTCAGAGACAGAAAGTAGAGTGGAGCTGGCCAGCAGTGGAGGGAAGGAGGGCAGGGGGAGCTGTGTTCAGTGGGTGCGGAGTTTCACTTTTGCAGGATGAAAAGCGTTCTGGAGATGGGTTGTACAACCATGTGAATGTACCAAACGCTATGGTAAATTGTATGATATGTGGAGTTTTTTTAAAATTGCAATTCAAAAAAAACCCCTAAGTGAGGCTGAATGGGAACTAGCTGGTCGGGTAGCAGGAGTGAACATACGTCAGAGCTGGGATCCACGGTGGCCTGAGGGCAGGGCCGGAGCACAGGACAGGTGCTGGCTGTGGGAACGTGCTGGCTGACACAGGTGACCAGCAGAGGCCAGACCTGATGGGGACAGGTCGGTGGCTGGTGGCTAGGAGAGCAGTCACATTCCCTGCTGTTGGCCCTAAGACACCATCAGGGATCTCCAGGCCTCTCAACCTCAGGACTGGTTCACCTTACCTCACATTCCTAGGTGGCGCTAGTGGTAAAGAACCTGCCTGCTAATGCAGGAGATGTAGGAGTCACGGGTTCCATCCCTGGGTTGGGAAGATCCCCTGGAGGAGGGCATGGGAACCCACTCCAGTATTCTTGCTTGAAGAATCCCATGGACAGAGGAACCTTGTGGGCTACGGTACATAGGGTCGCAAAGAGTCGGACACGAATGAAGTGACTAAGCACGCACCTTCACCTTATACTTTATCTCTCACTTCACCTTTCACCTCTCACCTCATTTCACCTCACCTCAAACCTTCTCACCTCACCTGTCACCTTCCACTTTCACCTCACTTTTCACCTCTCAACTCATCTCGCTACCCCCATTTTGCTGGAGGATAGGCTCCGGACAGGGCTGGGAAGGGGTTGAAATTTTCAGCCTGGGCCAGAATAGAGTCTTAAGAATTCATAAAACCAGATTCTTCTTCCTTGCCCTTGGCATTGGGCTTTTAAATATTTGGATGCATTTTCAGACTTACAATAGCCTTATTTTTTTTTTTTTTCTATTCTGATTATACAAATGGTATGTGTTTATTGAACTAATCTGTACTTACTGTTCTCTGTGCCTGGAACATTCTTATCTCAGCTGTGATCTCCATGGTTTACAGTTTAGGGCGGCCCTTCCTTCAGGTCTCTGCTCGGGTCTCACGTCATCAGAGACTCCTTCCCTGACTCTGTTTTAAAGAAACAGCAGCCCTTCCTGAACTCCTTGCGCCTCTTCCTGCCTTGGTGGTCTCCACGGCGCTTGTCACCACCTTCTACGCGTGTGCTTCTTCTGTCTCCCTCCACTGGAGAGTGAGCTCGGCCAGGCCAGCCTTGATCTGTTTTGTCCTGTGTTGTTTCTCTGTGTAGCAGATCGTTCTTGAGTGCCTACTCTGTGCAGACCCTGTACTGGGCCCTGGGGATGCCTCCGTGAACAAAGGTGATTTCATGGCGTGTTGCCTGTTGGTAAATGCTGTGAAGAAAGGGAGCAGGTAGAGGGCTTGGGAGCGAGGGATGGAAGAAGTGGGAGTCCAGTGGCGAGGGAGGTCTCGTTGAGCCTATGAGTGTGTTAATTGCTGGGGCCGCCATAATGAAGGGCCACAAAAATGGCAGCTTAAACAGCAGAAATTGATTGCAGCCCCATGCTGGGCCCTAGAAGTCCCCTGTCTGCAGGGCCACGCTCCTCTGAAGGCACGGGGTGGGGAGGATCTGTCCTGTCCTCTCTCCTGGATTGTGGCGGGGCTTGGCTTGTGGCCGCATCCAGTCTTCATGTGGGGCTCTCCCTGTGTGTGTATCTGTGTTCAAATTTCCCCTTTTTGTAAGGACAGCCATTGGATCGAGGGCCCACCCTACTCTGGTATGACTTCATCTTAGCTTCTTACATCTTCAGTGACTCTGTTTCCAAATAAGGTCACATCCTGAGGTACTCAGTGTTAGGACTCCAACCTGTGAATTTGGGGACGGGGGACATGGTTCAACCTGTGTCAGTCGCATTTACTCTTAGGATTTGAAGGAGACCAGGGGGCCAGCCCGGAGAAGGCAATGGCACCCCACTGCAGTACTCTTGCCTGGAAAATCCCATGGACGGAGGAGCCTGGTAGGCTACAGTCCATGGGGTCGCTAAGAGTCGGACACGACTGAGCGACTTCACTTTCACTTTTCCCTTTCATGCACTGGAGAAGGCAGTGGCAACCCACTCCAGTATTCTTGCCTGGAGAATCCCAGGGATGGCGGAGCCTGGTGAGCTTCCGTCTATGGGGTCGCACAGAGTCGGACACGACTGAAGTGACTTAGCAGCAGCAGCAGCAGCAGCAGCAGCAGCAGGGGCCAGCCAACTAGGTCTTTGGGGGACAGTGTTTCCTGTGGATGAAGCAATCAGTGTAAAGATAGGAGTGTGCCAGTGTTTGGGGAGGGATGGGAGGAAAGCTAATGTGCTCAAAACAGAGAGAGTGGAGGTAGGGAGTGGGGGGCAGGGGCTCAGGTGTGGGAGAAAGTGAGTGTTGGGCGGAGCATCGTAGGTGTCACAGGACTCGTCATCACCCCCAGGTAAGGTGAGAATTAGAGGAGTGATGTGATGAGGCTTAACACGTCAGATTTATGGCACATTAAATGCATTCTGATAGTACAAAAAGATGAAAGAAAGTGAAAACCACCCCGGATCCCTCCACTCAGAGGTAACCACTATGCCACTCTGGTGTCTCTCCTTTCAGAATATTTTTTTTAGCATGTGTTAAGCACATACACATGAAGGAATGGTACTGTCTTCTACGTGCTGTTTGCTGACTTGCTTCTTATCACTTCACACTTGCTCATAGAACCTTCTTGTCAGGAAATACACAGGTCCACATTATGATTTTACCTGATGCTGTGGATGTTCTATATTTAATTGGTTCTCTGTTGATGGATAATTACATGGCTTTCAGCTTTGGTGTGATTAAAAAACACTGCTATGAGCATCTTTGTTCGTCTATCTTTATACACTTTTCTAATTATTTCCTTAGGATAAATTCCCAGAAATAGAACTGGTGGACTAGACAGTATTCATGTATTAAATTTTAATATATATTACCAAATTCGTCTCTCAAAAGGCTGAAGCAATCAGCATTCTCCCTAGCAGTGAATTGAGTGACAGTTTTACTCCACCTTTCTATAATGCAGGCTATTCCCAATCTTTATTATCTTTGCCAAAATTGTAGGTAAAAATCATCTCCATTAAAGTTGTACTTCCTTGTTTGTTAGTAGGCACTCAGGCCTTTGGTTTTTTTGTTTTGTTTCTTAAAGACTTTTTTTTTTATGAACCATTTTTAAAGTCTTTATTGGATCTGTTATAATATTGCTTCTATTTTGTTTTGGTCTTTTGGCCACGAGGCATGTGGGATCTTAGCTTCCTGAGCAGGGATCGAGCCCTCACCCTCTGCATTGGAAGGGGAAGTCTTCACCACTGGACCACCAGGAAAGTCCCCTCAGGCCTTTGATTGAGGCCCCCTTCGTGTTCCTTTCTCTGGTTTCCCTTGTAGAAAGCTCAAGGCTAACCTGGGAGTAATAATACCCAACAATTATAGAGCACTAGCTGCGTGCCAAGCACTGTGTTAGGCACAGTGTATCTTGTTTAATATATATCAGAACTCTACGAGGTAGGCACTGTTATTATCCCCATTTTACAGATGAGGGAAATAAAGGATAGAGATGTTCACAAACTTGCTCAAGGTCATACAACTAGTAGCAGTCCTCCTCACCCTCGGGGTTTCTTTTGCTCTGGGTCTAGTTAGAGAATGACTCCATTATCTCTGCCGTTGAAATGCCCGCTCACAGGCTTTGCTTGCTTGGTCGAGTGAGCTCTATGGACCCAGAGCTTCGGTCACAGCCAGCTGTGGCCCCTCACCAGCCCCCTGCCTGTGTCAGATGTCCTGGCTCTGAAGGCCAGCCCAGGGCTCAGCACATATGGGAAGATGCTCACCAAATAGTGGTTAAGAGAAATGAAGGAGGCAGGCTTTTGAAAGTTAGGATATTATGTGAAGGTGCCATTTTTTTTTTTTTTTACTTTAGCATATTAAAAATTTTAAAAAGTTTCAGAAAGTTAAAGTTCATATTATGAACCTATATTCCATATCCTCCAACACAGAGGATAATTGTTTTTTTAATACCAAGTGACATTTCCTTACTGCATTTCCTTTCGTATTGTGTCCTGGATCATATCCTTGTGGTTTTGATAATATTTCTACTTTGTTTTTGACTATACTATTTTTCTGTGGCTTTTTTCTGACAGGAGAGTGTGTGGGTTGTTATACATCCTCTTTGTTAATAAATTGGTGTACGCCACTGGTTTAAAATCAATTTCTCATTAACTTTGAAATTTTGGTGGGTGGAAGTTGATGCCTTAAAATTAATATATTGTTTGAAACCCAACCTATGCACCAAGCTGTCCTACTTTCATTGCTTTATATGCCCCTTGAGCCTTTTTAGTTCTTAATAAAACACAGTGTATTCATACTTTGAGTTCTTGTCTGGATCTGGCTTTAAAGTTTAACCTTCTAAATAATTTCCAGAAATCTTAGGCTTGAAACTGTTTTACCTATTTTTTAATCAGAGTTTATATTGACTTTGACCATTGACATCTTTCAAGTTCCTCTTCTCCTTCTTCCAATTTAAGGTTCAGCTCCCCATGAGAACAAAACAACATATACTTGTAGAAAATGTATTCCGTCAGTCAGGACAAACTAGTTGTGTTGCAGAAACAACCCTCAAACTTCAGTGGCTTTCATTCTGTGCTTTTGACTCCACCATTGCTGATTTTCCCCTTTACCTATTTCCTGCACCTTTTTCTGTTTGGTTTTTGGTTTTTCTGTTTGGTTTTTTTCTCTTTTGTCTGGTTCTAGAAATTTTGCTTTCTTGGTTCCTATGTTTGTTTCCATCTTCATCTTGGGTTTTCCAGTGCATGTCTGGGGTAAACCAGATGTGTGGAGGTTCACTTTATTTATACATGCATACATTATTCAGCTAACTTTTTTTGTTTGTTTGTTTTGCCATGCCACACAGCTGATGGAATTTTAGTTCCTCAACCAGGGATTGAACCCAGACACTCCGAAGTGAGAGGGTGGAGTCCTAACCATTGGACTGCCAGGGGAATTCCCTCAGCTAACATTTTTTTGGAGCATTCACTACCACTTGCTGAATGTGCTAGACGTGAGGGTAGTAAGATAAACATGACAGTCAGTCATGGCCCAAAGGAACTCCATCCAGTAGGAGAGAGAGTCCTATACATAAATAACTATCCAGCAGTGTGCTAAGTGCTATAATAGAAGACTGCAGTGGTGATACAAAGAAGTCAGTAACTGGTGGTAAACGTAGGGTTGAAGAACTGTGGGATATTTTGTTTTAAGATGGGATGGACGATGGAACATTCTTTTAGTGCTGAAGGGGAGCATTGTTTCAGTTATCTCGTTGCATAACAGATCACCCCAACATTGAGTGGTTTAAGACAATAATGGTATTTTATTTCTAGTGATTCTGTGGGTCAGGAATTTGGACGGGGCTCAGATGGGCGATTCTTCTGCTACATGCAGCCTGGACTGTGGTCCGTGGCTTGGCTTGTGGTTGGTACTGGAACTTGGCTGGAAGGTCCGAGAGGCTTTCCCTTACCTGTCTAGTATCTTCATGCTCTCCCACATACCCTCCCACTCTCTTCCCACGTGGCTGTCGTGGGCTTCCTCAAAATGTAGTGGTCTCAGGATGGTAGGACATCATATTTGGCTTTCAATAGGGATAAAGCAGAAGCTGCCAGTTCACTTAAGATCTGGGGCTTGAAAGTTCCCCTGCTGCATTCTCTTGGTCAGAGCAAGTCACAAGGCCAGCGCAGATTCAAGAGGCAGGAGGGAAAACATGCTAACCATTGGTGGATGGAATAGCATATGCTTATGAATTGATGGTGATCATCAAGATGATCTACCATAAGCACAAATTGTTTGAGGATAAAGGAGGAAAAGGTAAAATCACCAGGGCAAGTTCTCAGAAGAGAAATAAGTAAATTATAAAAGCAATAGCAGTTATAATAACTTGTTCGTCATTCAGTCGCTAAGTTGTATCTGACTCTTTGTGACTCCCATGCAGCACGCCAGGCCTCCCTGTCCCTCACTATCTCCTGGAGTTTGCCCAAGTTCATGTCCATTGCATCAGTGATGCTATCCAACCATCTTATCCTGGGCCACCCTATTATAATAGCTAACTCATATTTAATGTGCACTTACCATGTGCCAGCCATTCTTCTAGCCACTTGACATGGATTAATAGTATTATTTTGTCCTGGCAACAACTCTATCAGCTACAACTATTAACTCCATTTTACAGATGAGGAAACTGATACACAAGAAGATGAAGTACCTCACCTTAGGTCACGCATCTAATAACTGGGAGAGGAGGGATTTGAACTCCGGGGCACTCTTGGACAGGAAGAGTGGTGCTGCTTCCACTGAGACAGATGGACTGGAGGGAGTGATGGGTACAGGTGTGGGTGGGTGCAGGTGAGGGGTGTGGAGATGATGCTGTGGAGAAACTTATTGTCGGATTGCCTCTTTTTTTCTTTTTGATGGTAGAATGGTCATCACTTCAGTGTGATGGGGCAGGGGCAGGTTGAACTTTGTGCAAAAAGTGGTTTTTAAGTGTAGTGTCTGTGGATCACAGCAGAAAGAGCAGAGCAGGAAGCTATAAGGCACATCGTCTGTACTCTCTCCCATGCCATGGAGTTCCAGGGGTCAACTCTGCTTCTCCTGGACCTGGTAGCCCCGTCAGCCTTTGACAATTGAGGTTGGGACATCACTCTAATTCCTGCTTTGATTCACTGTATCCTGGATTAACTTTTGGAGCTTCTGACCAGATCAGATCTTATCCATGTCAGAGAACTGGCAGTCTTTTCTGTCTTTGCCTTCTAGTCCTGAGCACTGACCCAGTACAACACAGCTGAGATGTTTGTTGAAAATTGTTAGTCCTGGAGTGTTTAAAGACAGGTCACGTCAGGCTCAGAAACACAGTTCCCACCCAGGTGCCCCATGATCATCACATACCCTTTGACCCTGCAGTTTAGCTCTTTGGAATTTACAAAGTTGTAATACTTTGACAGTAACACTTACATAATTTTATAAAGAGATTTGTTAATGGATCCTCTAATCAAGAAAAAGTTTCTAATTTAACATAAGTTTAAGTCTTATTTTGTAAGCAAGCATTCAAGACACATTTCATGCTGAAATAATTGATAACCAACTTCAGGGTTAAAAATGGTCATAGTCATAACAATGATTACAATGATTTCTCCATTTATAAAATCTGGGTTCTAACTGCAGGCTTTTTATGGGAAATGAATACAAAGACCCTTTGCCCTGTGCAGTTTGGGCCTATGGGCCACACACCCTCACTCCCTGTTTCCCACGGTGGGATCCCTGTTAGAGTTATAGAGTTAGTCATCTATATTCCACAGGACCCAGCACTAGTAAATGAATGAGACTTATCATCAATAGTGCTTATTTATTTGTTAATTTGTTATTAAATTTTTTTTTTTTTATCATTGGTACTTTTTGTAGTTGTTTATGGTCATGATTTCTGGTAGTCTTAGTTTTGATAGGTGGCTCATTGCCAAGAGGGAATAAATGAATCTACACCAGGTTTTTATAATACTACTTAAGGTTGTTTGGTTAAAAATTAATGGATTAGAGGGACTTGCCTGGTGGTCCAGTGGTTGAGACTCTGTATTTTCAGTGCAGGGGGTTGCAGGTTTGATCCCTGAGTGGGGAACTAAGGTCCTACATGTCCTGCAGTGCAGCCAAAAGGAAGAAGAAATATGAATTAGAACTTTTGGCCACAGTGAAAAAACAAGTCTGTATTTCTTTAAATAGTGTAACTTGTGTGTCTGCCTGAACAGGAACAGTTTCTGAGCTCTGCCACGTTGTTTGGGTCATATCGAATTATTGCTGAGTGAGGCAGAGTGTCTGCCGCCCACATTAGTTAGGGGCGACTAGGCAGAAGCGGGGCGTCTCCGGACCTGGGAGAGGAAGAGTAGCTGATGGGACAGTGAGGCAGCAAGAAACTGAACTGGGGAGGGAGAAATACAGGTTTTAAAAGTAATCCCAGGCAAAACTGTTGTCATGGGTAGTATATGACAGGGTGTTAAATAGTTCCTGAATCATAGAACTTTGCAGCTGGGAAGGTGTGTAAATATTCTTGTGTGTGTCAATTTCTACTTCTGTGGCCCTGACAAGATGCCCCAGGGCTTGCACCTTGGGGATCCAGGCTGTAGGAGACGGAGACTGCTCTTTAGGGCAAAGCCAATTGGGTGAATTTCAGCCTTTATTATTTTTCTGTTCAGGATTCCAATTCTGAGGGGAGAGCCTGGAGCTTGGGTTAGTTGGGTGCCCATCCCTTGGCCCTGAGTAAATGGGCATCTTTAGTGACAAAGGCACCTTGATCATGGTGGAAGGAGTGGGTGCCAGGTGGGCTGAAACTGGAGTGGCAGTTTCCACTCCTGTGGCCTGTGTGTGCGTCACATCCCCACTCACGCTCAGCACATCTTTTCAGCTGTTTACATACATACATGTACTCACAGATAAATATGCATGTATGTACATCCAGAGGAAGACACTCAAAAGGTGAGGGAAGACAGAAATATGTATTAACAGACATTTTCACAAATACTACATACACAGACACATGAGTACATAAAAAAGCATCCTGTGTACAGGTGCATAGGTTAATAGTAGCACATACAGGAATACACATATATAGATACATGGACATACATGATTAGTTAGACAGACTGGGGAGTACATGCCCTTGGCACAGTGCCTGGGTGCTTGGACAGAGAATGTGTGGGGAAGGAAGGCTGAATAGTAGAGGGTGGATGAGGAAGAGAGTAGAGGGGACAGCAGAGATAAGGAGGGGACAGCAAGTGACATGGAGTGTGAAAAGGGTCCACAGTTACATGCGTTAACAACGTAGTTGGCTGTGATTCATTAGTTGACTTTGGGTTTCTGCTTGTCTTTTCGTTCTTGGGCCTCTTGGCTCTGTTCCTAGTCAGCATGTTCACTGAGTTCATTGGATCAGAGGGGCAGTGTGATGCTGCACGTGGCAGTGTTCCTGGTTTGTTCAGTCTTCATTTTTCTCGGTCTGCCTTTACCAGTGGAACAGCCTTCCTTCGCTTTTCCTGTTTCATCTCCTGTCCTCCATGACACCCTTCAGGCCACATGTTCCTTCCCCATAAGGGGACCTGTGTTGAGTTCTTTATGTCTCAGTGCCTTTGCACATGCTGTCTCTATGCTGTTCCTTCTCCTGGAATGCTCTTTGTCTTCCTCATTTCCTTGATTTTCCTCCATCCTCGAAATCTCAGCCTAGATATCACCTCCTGCAGGAAGCCTTCCAGAAATCCCAGAAAGTTTTAGATGGTCTACGTACACCCCATGATAGCACTGACCACTCTGTACAGTATTTGTTTTTAATTAGGTTGGAAGCTTCTTGGGGGTAGAAAAATGGTTCCTTTTCCAATTCGTGTCCTCATCACCTAGCACTGTGGCTGGCCCTCAGTGAATGTTTGTTGACTAATTAAATGGATGATTGAAGAGAGGAGTGATCCTGTGAGTTAAAGATTGAATGGATATGTGATTGTGCTGTGTGCTAAGTTGCTTCGGTCATGTCTGACTCTTTGCAACCCCATGGACTATAGCCCATCAGGCTCCTCTGTTCATGGGATTCTCTAGGCAAGAATACTGGAGTGGGTTGCCATGCCCTCCTCCAGGGGATCTTCCCTACCCAGGGATCGAACCCATGTCTCTTACATCTCCTGCAGTGGCAGGTAGGTTCTTAACCACTAATGCCACCTGGAAAGCCCCATATGTGATTATATTAACAGTTGATTGAAGCAGAATAATGACTCAGTGAATGTATCAGGTGCTTCTTAAAGCCAGATTTCCTTTTATCTTTCACTGCCACTTACCAGCTTCCTCCTCCTGAATCCTAACTCAGGACTCTTTTTCACACCCTCTTTTCTTTCTTGAAGATTTTACTCAGTCTCTTGGCCCCAGGAGTCACATCTATACTTTTGAGCCTCAAAACTACATCTTTGTCCTAGACCTTGTACTTGAACTTAAACCCATGTGGATGTTAAATGTCATTTTAAATTTAATCCTGTCAGTGTCTGAGTTTCCTGCATGTCATTGATTCTTTCTTTCACGGGGTAAGACAAGTTTATATTTCTGATTATAAATAATACTTAGTCACAGGAGATGCAGGTTCCATCCCTGGGTCAGTAAGATCCCCTGGAGGAGGGCATGGCAACCCACTCCAGTATTCTTGCCTGGAGAATCCCCACGGACAGAGGAGCTTGGCAGGCTACAGTCTATAGGGTCGTGAAGAGTCAGACATGACTGAAGCAACTTAGCACACATAAATAATACTTATTTATATATTCTTTGGAAAATGGAAATATATTTAGATGAAAATAAGCACCTTTACTTTTACCATCTAACAATAACTACAGTATTTCATATACAGTTTGATATGTCTTTCTTATCTTTTAAAAAACATGTATACAGATATATATAATAGACTGTTTTGTAAAATGGGGTCATATTATCTGTATAATTTTCCTTATTGCAATTTTCATTTGCAATGAAATGCAAAATATTTTCCAGGCTATTACATATCCTTTAAAGTAATTTTGGTGGTTGCATAGTATCCCTTTATAGATTAGAATTTTTCAAGCCATTCTTAGTTTTGTATCTACATTGATCCTCATCTTTAACATTTTATACATTTATGCTCTGATGAACCTCTTCATACATAGACCTTTGGGCTTCTGGTTATTTCCTTTAGGATGAGATTATAAGAGAATTACTGGGTCAAAAAGGAAAAACCCCCTCTGTGTGTGTGTGTATGTGTAAACCAGAATGATTTCCAGAATAACTCTCCCAAAATATGCCGTCTGTTTGGGAATTTTAGAAGCAGATTTATAGCTTGTATGAAAGTGAAGGAAGTGAAAGTCGTTCAGTTGTGTCCAACTCTTTGCGACCCCATGGACTATACAGTCCATGGAATTCCCCAGGCCAGAATACTGGAATGGGTAGCCTTTCCCTTCTCCAGGGGATCTTCCTGACCCAGGAACCAAACCCAGATCTCCCCCATTGCAGGCGGATTGTTTACCAGCTGAGCCACAAAGAAAGCCCAGAATACTGGAGTGGGTAGCCTATCCCTTCTCCAGGGGATCTTCCTGACCCAGGAACCAAACCCAGATCTCCCCCATTGCAGGCGGATTGTTTACCAGCTGAGCCACAAAGAAAGCCCAGAATACTGGAGTGGGTAGCCTATCCCTTCTCCAGGGGATCTTCCCGACCCAGGAATCAAACCCAGGTCTCCTGCATTGCAGGCGGGTTGTTTACCAACTGAGCTACCAGGGAAGCCCACAGTTTGTGTAGTTCAGCAATTTTCCAGAAAGAGAATCCCTGGCCGGGACTAATATTTCTTCCTAGCTGTGTTGTCTGATTGTCTTCTACTGCCTCTCATTGTGAACAGGAGTTTACTCATAAAGCAGTCACTACCCTGTGCACGCCTCTCAAGATCCAGAGCCCAAGAGTCAGAGGGTATTTGGTGTTGGGAATCTTGGCCACACCAGGGATGTGAACAGCCATTGCTGTTACTTCCTGGGGGATGGGTGTGGGGGGCATGATCTTGCGGTGAACGGATGGGAGCTGGAGGAACACGTGTTCTTTTGGGAGCATGACTCCAGAGAAGCACATCTTTTAATAAAGTACCCAAAACTTAACAACTCATCCCCCTGGGATCGTACCCCTTCAGGGTTCAGTCCCAGCTGTCTTTCCTTTGTTGAGCACCTCTTTCCTGATCCTCCTTTGTTCCACAACTGTGTTCATTGTCTCTATTTGACTGTTCCTACTGTGTGTGTTACAGTGCTCCACTGGTTGGTTATCATGGTAAAAATACCTAAGATTTCCTTTTTCACCATGATTAAGTGCATGGGTTTGCAGGGTATTAGTGCATTCCCATTGTCGTGCAGCCATCGCTCATCCTCTCACAGCGAAACCCTTACAGTGACTTATTTTTAGTTCTGTTTTTACTCTCAGACTAGCACAAACTCAGGAACATGGACAGTGCCTGCAGACCCCAGAAGCCTAGTGCTGTCTCTGGCACATAGTGGGGGTGGTGAGTAGCTCTGTATGATTCTTTCCCTTCCTGGAGAGGCAGAAGCTTTAGTGAGCCAGCAAGGATGGCTGAAGACAACTTCTGGAGGGGAAGCTGAGGTGGAAAACTGACTCTGGCATCCTTTGGGAGTAGAGGGGCCCAGAGGCAGAGAAATACCCTGAAAGATGTAGGGGAGGAAGCAGACCATTTTTGGCTAGTGGGCAGGCACCCTGGGGAATTTCTTTTGGCTGTTGCAGAGAGCCTGCACCTTGGCAGGGGGTGGATGTTCAGGATGCCAGGCCAGCTTGTTCGATCAATTTTTAACTGCTTAGTCTGGCAGTTCAGGGCCTCAGGAGTCTCATCCCGTTATCCAGCCCATCTCCCATTACACGTCTGAACTGCCCACCTGACCCAGGTTAATTATGCCCCAGATGGCCCCTCTGTGTTCTGTTTTTAACATCTTCCTCATGCTGTTTTCCCGAAAGGCAGCACCTGCCCAGGCTTTGCCAGTTTGCTAAATTCTCACCATCTTCAGAGCAAAGTTCAGTACTTCTTTTCACTGACAAGTTCAATTGCTTGAATGTCCTCTGCTTCATATTCTTTTAGCAGTTTCTCTGTTAACACCCATACTACATACAGCCCCTTGTTTGGAACTAATTTGAATTATTATTCATCTAAGTTTCTCTGCATTCATCCTGTTTCCGTGACTATATTATTGTCCCCTTGCTAGCTTAAAGCCTTGCGTGTAGTAATATTATTGTCGATTACTAATATAACATTTCATTGGAACTAGGATGTCATCGAGAGTGAGATGGACTAGTTATTTTCTGTACTCTGAGGAAGAAAAATCATGAAAAAAAACCATTGCCACTTAAATGACAGAACACCCTTGGTTGCAAATGCATCCTAATTTCTTATAGACTGTGAAAAAAAGATGTGTCTTTGAATGAATGAATCATAATAGATGTGAAATAAGTATTTATTTTGTTTCATGTGTGTCTGTTTTCTGTTTGTGTTGTGTGGAAGATAGATGGGAAAGTTTATGAAATTACAGGATAAGGTCTTAAAATTTTTATTTCTTGAAAATTGTAAACTGCCATTCTTTCTCGTTTTAGGAATGGGAATCGCATAACCTCCTCTTTTGAATGGAGCACTACTACTTCCTTTCCTAACGCAGCTTTCCTCATTTTGTTTCACTCGTGTTTTCTTTCATGTTTTTTTGTTTTTCCCTATAGATTTTTTTTTCCAGATTGAGTTTTTTTTTTGGGGGGGGTGGGAGCAGTGCTTCATGGAGGAAGGTAACCCCTTTTTTAAAAAAAAGCCTATAGGACCTTCTAGAACTCATCAAGGAACCAAGAATCTTTTCAAGATTATTACAAAGTGACAGGAACGATCAGAGTTAGTGTCTGTGATGCCAAATGCAAATTTCAGTGGGTGAAAAATGCATTTTTGGACTAGAGTATAACTACTTTGCTAAAGTGGCCCATTAGGTGATTATAATACTAGTGACTGGGTAGAGCTTCAGGCCCTGGGGATTCACACCAACAACTTAGGTTCCTTCTCATTCATCCTGAGTGATCTTCATGAACATCACTTGATGTGTAGAGTCCTTAACTTGTTCCTGGGAATGACGTCTTTCTGATTTTAATAACCAAGAAGAGTGGAACAAACTTATTTCCCCTGAAGGTTCTTGCTTATTAAAATTCTTACTTGCCTTAGCCTGGTTCTTTTAAGTGCCTCATCTTGTTTAGACCTGGAACCCCGAATTCTTTTCCTCCCAGGCCATATTATGAATGATAGTACTAAAAGCTGGCATTTTGGAAGGATAGCTTTCTGTACGTTTGTTCAGCTTTTCTGGACCTTATGCACATGAGAATCATCTGCAGAGTTTCAGAATTCCAGCATATACCCAGACAGACTGAGTAAGAACCTCTGGGAGAAGGACCAAGGCACCAGTATTCTGTTCAGGGCTGCAGACGATTCTGATTGGCAGCCAAAGGTCCCTTGTGCTATTTTAATCTATCTAATGACCCTCTCGAGCATGTATTTTCCGCATTTTATGTCCACACCGAGGACAGGACTGATCAACCCAGCATCACTGGAGGTTCAAACCCAGTTTGTCTGATTCCAGAGACTGTTCTTTCAGTGCTTACCAGTTATGTTTTGGAGCCAGGTTGTTTGATTAAAACAGAGCAGTGGCATCCTGCGGTATTTACAGAGATCACTCTGTAACATCAGTTCAGGAAGTACTTTTAAATTCCTGGTTAGTGTAGAGGCATCTATACTGTGTTCTTTTCTCCTATAGTCTGCACATCAGGACGTACAGAATTTCTGTAGGATCAGGGGTGTTTGCCGATTAACATTTTATTAGTGATCACTCAGATGGTCTGTGCACCACCCCAGGGGGGTGAGTTGTTAAGTTTTGGGTACTTTATTAAAGGTGTGCTTCTCTGGAGTCAGTTGTTCTGTGGGGAGAGCAGGTGGTGGCATCTAATGAGTGGTTTTATAGCTTAAGCCCGAGCAGTTGTTCACCTGGGAAGTGGCTCTCGCAGAACTGCGGAGACAGACATAAACGGTCCCCTGGGCCAGCGCCGTGGGTGCAGAGCGAGCGCAGAGGACATGCACGGGGAGGAGGTCAAGGAAAGGCCCAGGGAAGGGAAAGAAAAAGCGAAAGAGTGCGGGGTGGTGGTGGCGGGGGCAGCAACAGGGTTAAGGAGAGGGCTCCAGGGAGAGGAAGCTTGTGATGTTTGCAGGAGAGAGAGAAGACCCTGAGGAAAAGGGAGAGATGAAGAAGTCAGTTGATGGAGGGTCCTGTGGAGCCTGCCTTCTGCGATGCCGTGTCTGGGATTCAGGTTATTCAGAGGAGAAGATGTGTGGGTGGGGGAAGGGAGAGCTGCAGCTGACCTTGCAGATGAGGGAACGATAGGGAGGTAACTGTGGTGACGGAGCGGGCGGAGGTGAGGGTGAAGGTGGCAGGGACCTCATGTGAGATGGTGCCGATAGTTTCAGCAAAGTAGGAGAGATGATCTGATGGGAGTGTGAGGTTTCAGCCCCAGGGGAGAGCAGGAGCATGGCAGCTGCTGTGGCGATGGAGAATTCTCTTGCCTGGAGAATCCCATGGACAGAGGAGCCCGGCGGGCTACAGTCCATAGGGTCGTAAAGGGTCGGACACAACTGAAGCGACTTAGCACGCACACTCTTTATATATGTCTATGTATATATTTTTTAGTTGACTGTGCCTGGCCTTAGTTGCAGCATATGAACTCTTAGTTCTGGCATGTGGAATCTAGTTGCCTGGCCAGGGATCAAACCTGGGTCCCCTGCATTGGTAATGTGGAGCCCTAGCCACTGGACCACCAGGGAAGTCCCTTGAAGAGATTCTTCTCATGCTGAATAGTTTTTAAATGACAAGTCCCCTAAGGCATTCGTAAAGAATTTAGAGATTCCAGAGGCAGTTTTCATACAGCTTTTCAGGAATTCATCTCAGAGCCCAAATTTAAGCTCACACAGTGTATTCTCTTTTCTTGAAGCCTAGTAAAGCTAGAAGGAGGGAAGACTTGTAGGCGACCTTTCCTTTTCCAAACAGTACTTGAGTGGCTTTAACTAAGTGAGCAGCTTAGTGTGGGTGTTTGGATCCGTTAGAAGTGTCTTAAGGATTTTTCACGTTTCATAGAAATTGAGCTTTTGAAATTTTATGTATTTCTCTCTACTTATCTGTCTATACCTTTGCATGTATACATAGAAAAGTGCTCTTAAGTGTTTAACCCAACGAATTTGCACAGTGTTGTTGTTTAGTCTCTCAGTCTTGTCCAATTCTTTGCAACCCCACGGACTGTAGCCCGCCAGGCTCCTCTTCATGGGATTCTCCAGGCGAGAAAACTGGAGTGGGTTGCCATCCCCTTCTCCAGGGGATCTTCCAGGAATTGAACCCTTGCCTGCTGCATTGGCAGGCAGATTGTTTACCGCTGAGTCACCAGGGAAGCCCTGCACAAACAATACAGGGGTATAACACTGAAATCAAGAAATAGAATGTCACTTGCCCTTCCAGTTGCCAATATTCAGAATTGCCAATATCCGCTGGATCATCGAAAAAGCAAGAGAGTTCCAGAAGAACATCTATTTCTGCTTTATTGACTATGCCAAAGCCTTTGACTGTGTGGATCACAATAAACTGTGGAAAATTCTGAAAGAGATGGGAATACCAGACCATCTGACCTGTCTCTTGAGAAACCTGTATGCAGGTCAGGAAGCAACAGTTAAAACTGAACATGGAACAACAGACTGGTTCCACATAGGAAAAGGAGTCCGTCAAGGCTGTATATTGTCACCCTGCTTATTTAACTTATATGCAGAGTACATCATGAGAAATGCTGGGCTGGAAGAAACACAAGCTGGAATCAAGATTGCCAGGAGAAATATCAATAACCTCAGATATGCGGATGACACCACCCTTATGGCAGAAAGTGAAGAAGAACTAAAGAGCCTCGTGATGAAAGTGAAAGAGGAAAGTGAAAAAGTTGGCTTAAAGCTCAACATTCAGAAAACTAAGATCATGGCATCTGGTCCCATCACTTCATGGCAAATAGATGGGGAAACAGTGTCAGACTTTATTTTTCTGGGCTCCAGAATCACTGCTGATGGTGATTGCAGCCATGAAATTAAGATGCCTACTCCTTGGAAGGAAGGTTATGGCCAACCTAGATAGCATATTTAAAAGCAGAGACATTACTTTGCCAACAAAGGTCCGTCTAGTCAAGGCTATGGTTTTTCCAGTGGTCATGTATGGATGTGAGAGTTGGATGGTGAAGAAAGCTGAGCGCCGCAGAATTGATGCTTGTGAACTGTGGTGTTGGAGAAGACTCTTGAGAGTCCCTTCGACTGCAAGGAGATCCAACCAGTCCATCCTAAAGGAGATCAGTCCTGGGTGTTCATTGGAAGGACTGATATTGAAGCTGAAACTCCAATCCTTTGGCCACCTCATGCGAAGAGCTGACTCATTGGAAAAGACCCTAATGCTGGGTAGGATTGGGAGCAGGAGGAGAAGGGGATGACAGAGGATGAGATGGTTGGATGGCATCACTGACTCGATGGACATGGGTTTGGGTAAACTCCAGGAGTTGGTGATGGACAGGGAGGCCTGGCGTGCTGCAGTTCATGGGGTCGCAAAGAGTCGGACGTGACTGAGCGACTGAACTGAACTGAACTGCCCTTCCAAAGCTCCGCTGTGCGTCCTCTTCTCCCAGGGGAATCCCTATCCTGGTGTAAGAGCTGAAATGGTGAACTAGCACGTGCAGTCATGCCATACACAAACTTGTCCACAGCTTGTTGCCAGGGTTGGGTTTAGTTTTGTGCAGATCTTGAAGTAAGGTGGCCTCAGCCATCTTCCTGAAAATGTAGTGTCAGTTAGGAGGCTTGTGGCTTGGCATGGGCTACTGACTTCAGATCTGTTCGTTGCACTCATGGACTTGCACAGGCTGCCCCGTGCCCTGCCGGGGACTGGCTCAGATGTGTTTGCTTGGTGTGTGTGACACACCTTTGGGTCTCTGGGATCCTGGGCTGTTGCAGGTGGTTCTGGATCTCTCCCAGGTCCTGGGTGTCCCTGGGCCTCTGCATTCATTGCAGGGAATGCCGGTGACTCCTAGGTAGCTTTAGGGCCTCTTCATCCTGGCACAAACGTCTCCTCTACTCTGACTTCGAGCTCAACCCTGATGAACTAGTTTCATTGACTTGAAGATTATTTGTAAATGTCAGAAGAATTGCCAAGATTTAAAAATCGGGAGATTTCACATCAAAATGTAGATGTGTGTCTTCTCTTGGAATGAACTAATACTTGGCCTCACCAAGCCTGCTTTCCTCAACTGGGGCATTGTGCTGGGACTGAATCTCTGTGACCCCCTTTCCTCCACCCTGTCTCCTTTATTTTGTGAGGTTCACTCCTGAACCTCTTCACCCCCTTGATTCTCTAGGTGTTTGTGTCTAAAGAGTCCCCTGAGATCGCAGATGGAGAACCCTCAGACTCTCTGAAACTTTTTGTATCTTTAAGGGTTTTCTTAGTTCCAGTAACTTAACTATTTTCTAGCATGTGCATTATCTAAACCTTGGATCACAAGCTTCTAGCCAGAATCAGCAGGCATGGTATTATACTTTGTTTAAAAAATTTTTAAATTAACCTTTTATTGAGCAGGTCATACTTTCACATGGTTTAGCACTTACTAACGGAGTGTGTCACCCCATCAGTTTGGAGACCACCACCTGGGCTGTCTGACCAGAGGCTCAGGTGCTCAGGGCTGGAGGTTTGCATGGAAACCCTAATTCCACGACTTCCTAGCAGCCAGCCTTTGCAGGTTCCCTGACCTCTCTAGCTTCAGTTTCCTCCTTTGTAAAACACCGTGTTGGGGAAATTAAACGATATAATGCCTGCAGGGTGCTTGACACATAGCAGGCAGTCAATAAATATTAGCATTGATTCTCCAAGTGAATGCACTGCTGTGGCTTTCCTGATTCTGCTGTGGGTTTTCCAACACTGGATGGCAGTGGGGGCACCAGGGTGACTTGGGGGTTATTTTCTGCCCTCCCTAGGCCTCCCCAGTAAAGATGCAGCACATGGCAGGGATTCTTCGCTGGGCCAGTATCGTTGCAGGGGCGTTTGTTGTCACTGTCAGGGTGGGGATGAAGACTACAGACAGTGGATTGGGAGCCCAGAGAACTGGGGACCTCCAGGTGCCTCTAATAGGACTGCCTTAAGGCCTGCATTTTCATTTTTTAAAAGTTCTGTCTTAAGGTATTTTGGGGCTTCCCTGGTGACTCACTGGTAAAGAATCCACTTGCAATGTAGGAGAAGCAGGAAACGCCGGTTTGATTCCTGGGTCAGGAAGATCCCCTAAGAGGGCATGGCAGCCCACTCCAGTATTCTTGCCTGGAGGATCCCCATGGATAGAGGAGCCTGGCGGGCCACAGTCTGTGGGGTTGCAGAGAGTCAGACATGACTGACTGACTGAGCACGCACAGGGTGTCTTTGGTCTATGAGGACCTTCTCTTTTTGTCTCTGTAGCCAAGCAGAAGAAGGAGGAATTGTATCATGACAGTGGGGTGGTTTAAAATTCTCACTGAGGATGCCCTGTGTTCCTTATTTAAATAGCATCAGCAATCAAGAGCCTTTTTCTCTTAGAGGCCACTGATGCCTCTAAAGAAATCAACGAAGGCTTACACACAAGCAGGAGGGAAAAGAAAAATTTATTTAAAAGAACAAATTGTAACCAGTGTTTAAAAGCAGAGGATAGAAACCTCCCTCAGTAAAAGTAACAATGTATATACTTAATTATTTGATTTCATAATCTTATGTTATTCCAGTTGAGGAAAGGGAGAAGATGGGAGGCAGATAAGAAAGGCAGGACTGGGGAGAGGCTGGCAAAGGATGGAGCGAGACTGGGGGAGGGTGGGGGGATTAGTGAGCTCGGAGAGGGGGAACCAGCTTAAACATGTTCTTTGCCAAGCTTGCTGTTGACCTAGACTTGTGGATATATTTTAAAACTGCTACTTAGATTAAAATTGTTGTGTTTTAAAGGAATTTTATTAATAATATGCCTAGAAGAAAATATGTTAGCAGTCTGGTTTTGAAGTGGGAATAGTCAGAAATCAGTCTTGGGGTAAGATGGCACATGTGAGTTCATGCTTTAAACATTAGTAGATGAAATGCAATCCCTTGTGGCTCAGTACATAAAGAATCCGCCTGCAATGCGGGACACCTGGGTTCGATCCCTGGATTGGAAAGGTCCCCTGGAGAAGGGAAAGGCTACCCACTCCAGTATTCTAGCCTGGAGAATTCCATGGACTGTACAGTCCATGGGGTCGCAAAGAGTTGGACATGACTGAGCGACTTTCACTTTACTTCACTTCATCAGTCTCAAAAACAGGATAACCACCTCTGTGGATCAGAAGTGGAACAAAACTTCGAATAGTAGGGCCAAGGTCAGCTTCTGTCAGGTAGGGGGGGCTTGACTTGGAAAGTGCAGCTGAGAGCTAAACGCAGCAGATGCTAACAGCTCAGAGGTGATACCCAGCTCAGAGGTGATCCATGGCGAGCAGGTGGAAAGAAGTTGATTAACACTTTTCTTTTGAGAAGCTTCAGTAACTGGCCTGCTGGCTAGAAGGACAGGGCTGGGAGTCTTAGAGGTGATGCTGAGGTACTGAGGCAGGTGTTAAACTGTGCATTCCTGCCCCTTTGGAGAGTCTGGAGAGAGGCCTGGAAATCCATATTCCTAAAAGGTCTTCAAGTGATTCTGAGAGCAGGACCACTCTGAGAAACACTGCACTGGTAGAAAGGAAAGACAGCTTGAGAATAATGAGTGCTTACCAAAAGTAAGTTGGGATAAGGTTTACTTTGCACCTAGGAGTTTTCGTATTTGAGTCCTGGGACTGCTTGCTTAAAAAAAAAAATTGTAAAACTTCCTTGGTGGTACAGTGGATAGGAATCTGCCTGCCAGTGCAGAGGACACGATTTCAATCCCTAATCTGGGAAGATTCCACATGCTGCGGAGCCACTAAAACCTGTGAGCCACAACTACTGAGCCTGAGCTCTAGAGCCTTGGAGCCACAACTACTGAGTCCATGCGCTGCAGCTACTAAAGCCTGTACACCTGGAGCCCGTGCTTTGAAACAGGGAAGCCACCAAAATGAGAGGGCTGTCCTCTGCAACGAGGAGTAGCCCCCATTCACTGCAACTAGAGAAAACCCACGTGCAGCAATGAAGACCCAGCGCAACAATAAATAAACTGTAGGAAAACACACATAACCTGAAATTACCATTGAAAAATACTTTGAAAGTGTGCAGTTCTGTGGCATTAAGTACATTTGTAGTGTTGTGTGTAACCACCATTCACTGTCTGGTTCTGTTGCTCCCGCCCCCAGCCCCTGGCAACCACTAATCTGTTTTCTCTTTCACTGGGTTTGTTGATTCCGGATATTTCATGTAAATGGAATTGCACAGTACGTGTCTTTGTGGGTGTGTCCGGCTGCTTTCACTTAGCATAACCTTTTCAAGATTCATCCGCGTTGAAGCGTGTTTGATTACCTCATTCTTTTTTATGGCCAGATAAAATTGCATTGTATGGATATCCTACACTTTGTTTATCCAGTCATCTGTTGATGAGTGTTTGAGTTGTTTCCAGGGCTTGGCTATTGTCAATAGTACTGCTGGGAACATTCCTGTACAAGGTTTTGAGCACCTGTTTCCAATGTTTTTAAGTCTATACCTAGGAATGGTATTACTGGGTCATATGGTGATTCTTTGCATAATAGCAAACTCTTTACCATAGTGGATGTACCAGCAGTATATGAGTATTACAATTACTCTACATCTTCCAGAACTTTTTTTTTTTCCTTTTTATTTCTTTAAAAAAAAATTCTGGCCGTCATAGCGGGTGCGAATTGGTGTCTCATTGTGGTTTTGACTTGCGTTTTCCTAGTGACTAATGACGTGGAGCATCTTTTCTTGTGCTTTTTGGTACTGGTGTTGCTTTTAAATAGTCACCATGTGTTGAGGTGGGTGTTGTCTGCTTAATGCAGGGTAACAGTTTTGAATGTTGTTGGTGCTGGAGACAGACAGCCCAGAATCCTAGTCCTGACTCTTGCCAGGCTTTGGGCATGCTAGAACTCGCTGAGCCTGCCTTCCTTGTTGGTATAACAGCGGTGCTAACAGTAGCTTCCTTGGAGGGCTTTGCGAACATCAGGAAGGACTTGTTAAAGCATCTGGGCACAGAGTGAGCACTCTGGAGCCATTGTCCTCATCTTGGTCACAAACGAGGAGCTCTGTCATTATATCCGTGCTTCTTTCCTGTGGGTCTGGTGAGCTGCGTTAGCTTCCTCAGTGTTGAGGATGGCAACCTGGAGGGACACACTGTAGCTGTCTGTCTACTGTGTGAGGTCCTGGGGAACCGTGTCTAGGTTGCCAGGGATAGTGATCCTTTATATTCATTGCTTGAGTTTTCCTGCTTCTGGCCCAAGCTCCAGTTTATGCAGGTTGTCAGGGGAGTAAATGTGTTACCAGCCCAAAGCCCAGGAAAGCCCATTTCCTGGAAGGTTCCCGTGGACCTAGGCAACTTTTTACCAGTTATGGAGTCCTCCTGTGGCAGCACCCTGTGTGGCCCTGATGCAGAGCTGAGCCAGGAGCCAGCTTCGTGCCTCTTTGGCTTTAGTGTTGAGATGTTATTTTTACTGCATGGTTCTTTTAACTATTGTTTAACGCCTTTCAAGTTGATAGGGCTGTATTGGCATGTAAGGAACATATTGGGAAGCCATTTTTATTATATAGAATTCTTGGGGCTTCCCTGGTGGCTCAGTGGTAAAGAATCCACCTGCCAATTCATGGGTTTGGTCCCGATCTGGGAAGGTGCCATGTGCGCGGAGCAGCCAAGCCCGTGTACCACAACTATTGAGCCTGTGCTCTAAGAGCCTCGGAGCCCAACTGCTGAACCCATGTGCTGCAGCCCCTGAAGCCCGCGAGCCTTAGAGCCCATGCTTCCCAACTAAGAGAAGCCACTGCAATGAGAAGCCGCAACTGGAGAGTAGCCCCCATTCATCACAACTAGAGAAAAGCCCGTGCAGCAACTGAGACCCAGTGCGGTCAAAAATAAATAAAATTTTAAAAATCTTAAAAAATATATATATACACAGAATTCTTGTTTGCTGTGTAACTATGAAGATTTTTGCATATAGCTATTCAAGAATGATAATCTAGAAATGTCCCTTGAAAACTTTTGAGTGCAGCTCAACACACCTTCCCCAGAGAGATTGTGTGGTGTTGTGAGAGAGCAAGGGGCTTTGGCGGCTGATGGATGCGTATTCAAACCTGAACCACTTACTGACCGTGGTGGGCCTTGAACAAGGTCCTTCATCTTTTGGATCCTCAGTTCCTTCACCAGTAAAGTGAGAAGGATAATGGATCCTAGTGGCTGGCACAGAGTGGTGGTTACTGCCGACCAGAGCCTGTAAACCTCTCAGTTGACCATTGCAACATTTGTTTTTAAACTATGGTAAAATATACATAATATAAAAGTTTCCATTTCACAGATGTGAATGTACAGCTCAGTGGCAGTCATCGCAACATTTTTATTGTTGCATTGTTTCTTCTCTTGCGGCGTTTAGCCTCTCTCGTCATCATACCTGGAGGTCACACCTGGCCACTGGGTGCCCTGTCCCCCCCCCCCCCTCCTGCTTGCCCCAGGCTGGTGAAGTTCAGTGAGCTACAAGTTCTCTAGTGCAAGAGGGAAATGCAGGCGTCCCGGCAGGCTTGGCTATTGATGGAGGCTTTCTCAGGGTCATTAAATGATTCTTCAGGTGGTATTAACTCTCATTGCCAATTGTGGAGGCAAGATCTGCTTCTGTCCACACAGGTATTATACCGTTTATTAACATCTGACTATGGGATAGGGAAGAAAAAGATTCAGGTTCTTTTGGGCTGTTTTCTAGAAACTCTAATTAAGAGCTTTGGGAAGAAGTAGAAATTGAAACTGTTTAACCATCATGTCTTAAGGTTATTTTGGTACTTCATTAATCTCTCCTTTGGAAAGGGACTAAAATAAATGTACTGCTTTGGGAAATATTCTGCCATTTCTATTTCCTCCTCCCTTGCTCCTTCATAATTGGCATAATTTCTAAGATTTCCTTGATTCTTTATTCACTGTCTTTTTGGAACTTTGAACTCCAGAGAGAGACAGACAGACAGTTTTACTGTATTACATGCACAGTCAGTCATTTATAAGTAATCTTTCTAAAGAAAAGTCTAGGAGTCAGCATCTTTGTATTGAATTCCCAATTAGGTGACTTAAGAAATGTTTTCAAGCACACACAAATATGTTATTGTTTCAGATACCAAATAATAATTATTCTTTCTGTAATTGTATCTGTGAGCATTAGGAATATCTTTAATTAAGGTAGGGTTAAGAAACTCAACCTTCTTGATGAAATAGCAGATGTAAGCAGTGATCTTCTTGACTGCTTCATTGTTTGGTGAGACGTTGATGGAGAGCTTTATGATGGATAGAGCAGACTGTCACCACCTAAAGCCCCGGAAGAATGTTGGTATCACTCCCAGTGGGACAGCCAGAGATCAGGTACCTCCTGATGTGATGCAGTGGAACACCTGGAAAGTATTCTTGCCAGAAACATTGGTCCCGAATGTAATAAACCCTCTTGATGTAACACCCAGTTTATAGAAAATTCGAGGGTTGGAAGAACATGTTAAATGACACCGTGAGAATATAGTCAACTAAATATAGAACATAGGCTGTCTACAGGGACAAACGACCTTTTTCTCTAGCAAGTGAATAATGAGAGATTTAAAAAAGAAAAAAGATAGGGGACACCTGTTAACCAAGTAAAAGAGACTCGGGGGACACATCACCCTAAGCAGTTGTGCACCTGCTTTCAATCCTGATTTGCAAAAAGCAATTATACAAAAATATTTTGAGGCCATCAAGGAAAGCTAAGTGTGGGATGGATAATTAGATGATATTAGGAATTACTTTTTAGTTGGCTGCTATAATGATTGTGGTTATGATTTTTTAAAGTCCTTATCAGAGACGCTTAAGTAGATACTAGTGAAATAAATGGTGTCTGGGATTTGCTTTACTCTCATTTACAAAAAAGCTGCGAGGAGGGGTAGATGAAGTGAGTATGGCAGAAAACTGGTGTTCACACTGGGTAATGTGTTCCAGTCTTTTAGCTTCTGTATGTCTGAAAATTTCATAATAAAAAGTTAAAAATGCCGAAATTGGTTTATCGGTGGCATTTAAACACTTCCCTTTAAATAGCGAAAACAAATACAGAACTCTCCAGGCTGAGGTAGAACCTCAGGTTTTGGAAAACTGCCTTTTGGCTTATTTGCATATTTGGTCTAGTTAGTTTCTTGGCAAATTAGTATTTACATTAACTTCCTGTTATTCTTCATCCTGAAGTCCCTAGGAGCCCTCAAATAAACCAAGAGAAGTCATAATTACAGATACTTAGTTAACGCTATGGATAATTGCTAATCAGTAGGCTGTTCATACCAATAAACAGGCAGAAGAGGGGGTTTGGGGGAGATTGTCAGTGAATGGAAATAAGTCAGGAGGAGAATAATTTGTGTGCTTGACTGAGTTGGCTTGTAGAAGTGTATGTAAGTAGCACTGTGTTTGGTAATGATTGCTAAAGGTGGTCTCTTCTGACTGCTCTAGAATCTGGGGCTCTCCCACCATGTCTTGAATGAACAGAGCACTGTAGAGTGTGGGGTCAAACTTGTTTCTCTCTCTCTCTCTGCCTTGATGGAGTCATTTGACTTCAGTTTGTTACCATTTCTCTGTAGACGATTGCCAAATAGGTATCGTTGGCCCAAATGACTCTGTTGGGTGCTAGAATCACATTTCCATCCACCTGGACTTGGTTTCCTGCCTTCCACGCCAGCCTCGCCCAAGCCAGGCTCCCCATGCTGGCTGAGCACCATTCACACCAGTTCTTGGTGCTCTGCCTTGGGCACCATTCTCACCAGCCCTGCCTCGTTTCCTTAGCCGTCTTCTCAGTTTATAATGATTGTCTCCTCTTCTGCACTGTGAGGTCCCCAAGCAGGACACCTTTCCGTCTCGGTTGACACTTCATGCCCTGCACTTTGCTTCCATCATCAGTAGACATTTGTTGGATGTACGAGTGAATGATTGATGAATGAATGTACACATCTGGCTCTGGGCTAAACCTGAGAGACAGACTGGTGAATGATACAGTTTTTTCCTTCAAGCATCTTGGTCATCGGCTTGGGAAGGGAGATGAGTAAGCCGAACGTTACAGTTCTAAGTTTTATGAGAAAAGCACACACAGGTTCTGAAAGTGATGGGAACCAGAAGTCTGGGAGCATGATTGGAGTTAGGGAAAGGAGGAGGGGTGGGTATTTGTAGGAGAGGAATCACCTTCCAAAAGCAGGGCAGTCAGAGAAAACATTGCATGGTGGGAGTGTGTGGGCTGGTTGTCAGGGAAGTGACACCAGCAGGACAGGATGTGACCGGAAGGTGAGGGCTCTTGTGTCACAGCTGAGGACTTTGGATTTCCAAAGGCTGTTAAGGAACCCTTGGAGGATATTAAGACTGGAATGCCATGGAAGAATTATTTCTCTTCTTGCTTTAGAGAAACCTCAGGTGCACAGAAATGGATGGATCGGATCTGTGTGTTAGAACACCTTCCAGATGGGTTGAAGGTGCTAGGAGAGGCTTCAGGAATTTAGGGTGGGTTGTGGTTGGTGGGGAGAGACCACAGCCCTAATGGATTTCTGTGGGCAGGAGCACATTTCTGATCAGGCTGAATTTCCTGACGATTACAGCATTTCTTAGCATGACTCCCCTTGGACCTAGAGCCCTAGGGGCTGCGGCACATGGGAAGTAGGTAGTCACACAGCTCTCAGGGGGCTGTGATGAACAGGAAATTGTCACATCAGGGGTGTTCACCCTTACTGGGCCACCACCCTTTGTGCTGGTGGTGTGTGACACCATCAGGAAGCACTTGTCACCACAGCCTCTTCTTTGTCATCAGAGGAATGTTAAAGGATCCTCTGGGTTCTCCTGGTTCTTGAACCAAACTCAGGGTGAGCAAGGAAGCAGGTTTTGTGTCCAGGGTGTCAGAACATCCCTGCCTCCTTTGCTCTCCAGGCCCTTGGAAAGCCCGTCTCCTCACAGAGGCTGATGATGATCAAGCAGTGGTTAAGGGCCCAGACTTCAGTAGTGGCAGCGATCAGAGGATTTGAGAGTGAATTACAAAATCCTGACTGTGAGAAGGACTTAGTAATATCCAAAGAGGGAGGATCAGGTTTTCTTAGGGGCCTGTTAGATACCTATTAGATACTCAGGGCTTCCCAGGTGGCTCAGTGGTAAAGAAACCGTCTGCCAATGCAGGAGACACGGGTTCGATCCCTGGGTCAGAAAGATCCCCTGGAGAAGGAAATGGCAACCCTCTCCAGTATTCTTGCCTGCGAAATCCCATGGACAGAGGAGCCTGGTGGTCTGCAGTCTGTGGGGTCGCAAAGAGTCGGACACGACTGAGCACACGTGCATTAGATAACCAGGTGGAATCGTCTGTAGTGGGCAGTTGAATCTATGACTCAGAACTGCTTTGGACTCTTCTTTCCTGCCCCATCCATGTCATCAGTAACTAACTTTATTACTGGCCTTCTGTGCAATCTGTCTTGTAACTTCTGTTGCATTCTCATCTGTCACACAGTCCTCTCTGCTTGCCCCATCGGCTGTGTCCCTGCGGGTGTGACTGATGTTTTGTGCTTCTCTCTGCTCTGCCAGGTTGTTGGTTTTTTTTTCCTTCTGCAGCGTAACTTTGATAAGAAGCCCACTTTGCTGCAAATATCCAGTGGCTCCCCCATTGTTCACTGACATTCTCACACTCCTTAGCCAACTTTCCTAGTATTCTCTCCCACCAAGTGGAGCCACTACTGTTTGTTACGCAAACACACCCCACATTGTCCAGATATGGAGCCTTTGACCACGCTGCTACTTCCAGCCAGGCGTGGCCCCCCACTCTCTCTCTGAAGCCTCTGGCTCCCTTGATATAAAGTCAAAACTCAATTTAGAGGTGAATTAAGGTATTGAGCCTGTGGCATAAGCTCTTGACTGTTGTGGGGAGAGCCACCCAGGAGGCAGATGTGTCTCCTGGTCACTTGGTTTCAGGCGGGTGTGTTTGTGCGGAGACTGATGGCCTCGGGCCCCCATGTTTGGGGGTAAAGTGCCTTCTCATGCTTAGTCACAGGACGTCATGTGCCATTCCAGCTCTGAGCGTAATTGGAGATGGAAGATTATCTTGACGCTGATGGTGTCCTTTTCCCTGTTGTTCTGGGACTGTGTTTTGAATTAAATTATTTTAGAAACAGATGGCCGACTGAGAGTTTTTTCGCCTTTGTTCTTAGTGAATTGAGTATTTAGTTGAGTTTGTTTTGGTTACTTAAAGTGCTGACAGCCTTGCTTTCCAGGTCGGTAAAAGAGGATTGCATTTTATTTAGGGAAAAAATAAAGTGCGACAGAACATCTCCCAACAAATACTCTGGAACATGCTTTGAATTAAACCAACATTTTAATATCCTTACCTCCTCAAATGAGCAAATCGTGCAGAGAGAGAGAGAGGCCCAGATCCCAGTGGGAAGCTATCCTGGTGTTTTAACTATAACAGTGTGCTTTGGGGAAGATCTTCATGGTACCATTATTTCAGGATTGTACGGTTGCAGTTGTTGTTTTCTGAAGTTGCTCGTTAGTTCTCTTCTTGTTTCAGTGATGTCACTAATTGTTATCTGTATCTCCATCTCTGGAGGAGGAAGTGGGAGGTGTGACTAATTACAGCAGATTTCTTCCGGGTAGCTGAGCAAGTTTGATACAGAACGGAATCCGGTTCTGTTATCTGTGGAAGGTTCTGGAGCAGTCGTCTCCCTCTCTGACCAGGATTGTATTATGCCAGTGCTGTGCTTTTTATTAGCTTTAATTTTTCCAGTTAAAACCGAAGCCCCCACTGCTGATACAGTAGCCATTTGCCAGTTTGGGGACCACCCTGTCTCTTTCTGGGGAATCCATATTATGTCAGGGTCCAAGGGCTGCGGGGTTGACCGGCAGTGTGGCATGTGACCTGGGCGTGGCTGGTGGGAAGCTCCTGGCTGGACTTTGAACTTTTCGGGAGTGAGGTCAGGAAGCAGAGGCCCAGAGGGTCTACTGACAGCTGTGCCAGCGGTGGTCCCGGCCGGGCGGTGTCGGCTGACACTCCTTGCAGAGACCCCAGCCAGCTCCCTCACTGCCCAGCCTCACTTGTCTCTTGACTGTGTTCTGAGCCTGAGCCACCTTGTTCGTTCCGTGGACCCTCTGGTGTCTTTCCACTGAATCCCTTCCTGCTTATGTGGCCAGAGCTGTTTCCACTGCGAACAACAGAGAACCCTGACTGAGAAGCCCTCACAGCATGAGGAGGCAAGCAAGCATAGGGTTGCATGTCAGGCCTGGACATGGGAAGTCCACACTTTTACATCCATTTTCGGGAACCATGTATTTCATGAGAAGAGGGAGCTGAGACCCAGGGATGTGAGGTGAGTTACTCAGGGTCGGCAGCTCCTGAGCTTGTGGTGGACCAGGGCCGGACCCCAGGCCCACAAGTTTTTCTGTCATCCCTACTCCATCAGAGCCTTTTGCTTGAGCCAGGAATGAATGGTGCTGTCTTGGTCACTCGAGCAGCCCTAACAAGACGCCAGACTGTGTGACATAAACAGGAATTAGCTTTGTTCTAGTTCTGAGGCTGGAGTCCAGGATCAGGGTGCCAGCAAGGTTGGTATCTCTCGAGGCTCCACTCCTGTGCTTATGGATGCTGCCTTCTCGCTGTGTTCTTGTGTGGCCTTTCCTCCGTGTCCGGGCACCCGGGGCTGGTAAGCTCTGGTTTCCCTCTTTTTATAAAGAGGCTGGTTCTGTTGGATCAAGAAGGACCCCATGCTCATGACCACCTTTAACCTTCATCACCTCCGTAAAGGCCCCCTTCTCCAAATACCGTCACAGTGAGGGTTAGAGCTTCAACACAGAGACCTGGGCAACACAGTTCAGTTCATGACAGATGGGAACTCTGGTGGTTCAGGAAGTTTACTGGTGTTTGTGACTTAATATGACCCAGCAATCCCACTGCTGGGCATACACACTGAGGAAACCAGAATTGAAAGAGACACGTGTACCCCAATGTTCATCACAGCACTGTTTACAATAGCCAGGACATGGAAGCAACCTAGATGTCCATCAGCAGACGAATGGATAAGGAAGCTGTGGTACATATACACAACGGAATATTACTCAGCCATTAAAAAGAATACATTTGAATCAGTTCTATTGAGATGGATGAAACTGGAGCCCATTATACAGAGTGAAGTAAGCCAGAAAGAAAAACACCAATACAGTATACTAATGCATATATATGGAATTTGAAAGATGGTAACGATAACCCTATATGCGAGACAGAATAAGAGACACAGATGCACAGAACAGTCTTATGGACTCTGAGGGAGAAGGTGAGGGTGGGACGTTCTGGGAGAATAGCATTGAAACATGTATATTATCATATGTGAAACAGAACACCATTCCAGGTTCGATGCATGAGACAAATGCTCAGGGCTGGGACAATGGGATGACCCAGAGGGATGGGATGGGGAGGGAGGTGGGAGGGGGGTTCAGGATGGGGAACACATGTAAACCCATGGCTGATTCATGTCAATGTATGGCAAAAACCACTACAATATTGTAAAGTAATTAGCCCCCAACTAAAATAAATAAATTTATTAAAAAAAAAAAGTTGAGACACAAAGGATATCAAAGGAAGGTTTTGAAAAGTTTTTACGTAGTGCTGAGGTCTTAAAACACCTGAGATTGGCCAGCATGCTCAGTTGGTTGGGTCGTGTCTGACTCTTTGCGACCCCGTGGACTGTAGCCCACCAGGCTCTCTGTCCATGGGATTCTCCAAGTAAGAATACTGGAGTGGGTTGCCATTTCCTCCTCCAGGGGGTCTTCCCAACCCAGGGATTGAACCTGCATCTCTTCTATCTCCTGCATTGGTAGTTGGATTCTTTACCACTTGTGCCACATGAGGTCTTTAAAATACGGAGGACTGGCCAGCAGTTACTATTTATTCACCTCGAGGTTGAGTCTTTTCTGTGCAGAGAACTCTTCGGTGATTGTTCTTTGGCTGAGCCCCCAGATCCAACCTGAAACGTTGAATCGGGAACCACAGTTTCCCAAGCCACATGGGACCTGTGAAGCCTGCCCTCTGGTTTCAGACTGTAACTCCCCCAGCAGAGCCTGGCCATCTCCTTTCATGTCTGTTTCAGCATTCTCCACTGACCTGGTGGCTGCTGTCCCCACCCTGCCCGCCACCCGCCCCCAGGCCAGAATCCCCTTCAGTGCTCCCCAGCAAGTCCATACATCCGTGCCCTGTCTGCACTCACCCTCTCTTCCAGGTGAGGGTCAAAGGCTGCTTCCCCCCTGGACCCCATTTCCTTCTTCCTTCCCAGCCCCCTGGGCTCTTCCCTCATCCTTTGCATCTTGCGCTTCTTCCTCTCTCGTGGGTTGTTCCGTCAGCATTGTTCCTAGTCTGGTCCCCACAAAGAAGGATGCTTGTGCTTGGTGTTAGTATTACCCGCGGCGTGGTTTTCAAAACACAGGTTCCACCACAACAGAAACAGCAGCAAACACAGACCCACACCGAGTCCTGAGCCCCAGGCCCAACCTGCTGAGTGAGAACCCAACTTATTTTAGTTTTTATTTGGAAAGCATCTTAGACATCAAAGTTGCGAAATTAACAGAGTTCTCATAAGCCCATTTACTCAGCATCTCCTCTTGGCCCTGGTTAACCTGTTCTTCACGCTATAGTAGGAGGGACTTTTAGATCCTTATTCTGATCATGTCATTCTTGCCTTATGCTTTTAAAGGATATCATGATGGCTTTGACTCTAGGGAAGAATTTAAGCTTTCCATCTTAGGACACAGACACACAAATCTCAAACAATTACAGAAAAGATTGATAAATTTAACCACATTAAAACGATAATTTCTGTTCATCAAAAGACCACATAAAACTCAGATGTTTTTTATGTTACTATATATATACAACCTGATAAATATGTCTTTATAAGTAGTATTTCTTATCTACTTGATATTTGGTAATAAAAACAGTACCACTTGGAGGAGAGAGTAGAAGGTAGGAGGTAGCTGGTAGAAGGTATTAATAGACATTTGGGGCTGGAGAAAGAAAGAGAAGAGACATACTCTTTTCTAAACCAGGGAGAGAAAAATGAAAGGTAGGAAAAGGAGGGGGATGGTTTTAAGAACGGCACTAAAATCCTTCTCAGGACAGCCAAGAAGTAGGATAAAAGGTGCTGAAGATTTGCCACATTGGCTATTGGTTTAATTATCTAACTGCTTTTGTTTTAAAACACCTAGAGATTCTAGCGAGCTCTTGTTTTGTGGCGGACTTAATAACCATGGAGTGGAGATGACTCACCCTGCTTTGCAAACTCCACAGTTCAGCAGAGAAGCAAAAGTAATGGTTCTATTTGGATGAAAGCTCTTTAGAGGTTTTTGATGTTGCCGTCCCTTGGGTTTTCCAGGCCAGTCCTCAGAGGATGTTTTGTTTTCTGCGCTCCCGTGCCTGCAGCTGTGAGCTGCCCCGTGTGGACGGTGGGACCTCACAGCTCAAACAACATGCCTTGGCATAGGTTTCAGGGGCACAGAATTTAGCATGTGCTTTCAGTGCATTTATAACACAACTTAGCATGTTTTTCAATGTAATTTCTTCACTAGCAGTCTTATTGAAATAGGCTAATTTGCCTCGGCCTGGTGTGGTGTGAAGAGCATTCAACTAGTGAGGGTTTAGGAACCTGCCTTTCTAGGCTGGCTCTGCCCTGATGCTATTTTGAGCAAGTCAGCTTAAACCCTGAGCCTCATTTGCCATGCGAGGGGGTTGCCAAGGTCTTAAAGGATCCATTCAGCTTGAAAAGTCCACGATGCCATGTTTGACTACTGTATTTAGGGAAGATTTCCAGATGGAAAAATACGACTTTCAAAATAAAACACCAAATTATGCATGTGTGAATGAGACCAGCAACTTCCTAGAGACAAGCAGCTCACTCATGAATTTTAAAAATGTTTTATTTTTTAAAATATTATTTATTTATTTGTTATTTGTTTTGTATTTTTGGCCATACTGTGCAGCTTGTGGTATCTTAGTTGCTCGACCAGGGAGTAAACCCAGGCCCTCAGCAGTGAAAGCATGAAGTCCTAACTAACTATTGGATCACCAGGGAATTCCCAAGATTTTATTTTATTTTATTTTAAAGAACAGTTTTAGGTTCATTCAGTTAGCAAAACTGAGAGGAATGTAGAGAGATTTCCCATATACTCCCTGCCCACCTACGCATAGCCTCCCCCATTGTTAACATCCCCCACCAGATGGTACATTTGTTACAATAGATGAACCTACACTGACACAGCATTGTCACCCAAAGTCTAGTTCACTTTGGGGTTCACCTTTGATGTGCTTTGCATTGTGAATTTTTCATCACTGTGAATCTGCATGGCACTTGGGCAGTTTCTGCTCTGTTCCATACAGCTTGGCAGGGACCTACAAAGGAGAAGGGGGTGCAAGGTATGTTGTACCATCTACACAGGAGAAAGTGGCTCAGTACTTGTTACTCAGAGTGTGGCTGGGTCTGGCCCCACCTGGGCGCCATGCAGAAGCTCAGTGGGTCCTCTCCTGCCCCGGCCCTGCCTGACAGTGCCTATATCTTACCAAGATCCCCCATCACTCATGTATCATCCCATTCCTTTCTCCGTGTTGTCAAAGAGAGAACCTTGCACTCTTGTGTGAACTTGAGTGCTTGAAAATTGATCTCCAGGGCTTGAAATTAGAGTCTCTGAAGCCTTTTCTGCTGGGAGAGACTCACCTGGGTTTTCTAACCTCTTCCTGAATTAACTACAGAAGTGATTCCCATGGCATTTCAGCGGCTGTCTCTTTAGAGTTGATTTCTTTCTCCTACGACTTGGCCAAAAGGAGGGGGGAGAAACCACCACGGCTTGGCTCACCTCGCAGTTCTTAATAGGAAGTTTTTGTTCCTCTGTTTTACTAGCCAGGAGAATTTTTCATTCTTTTGATCATGCTTCCTTCCCTGTTCCTTGTCCTTTGTAGGCAGAATTGATTGAATTCCAAGTTGCATCAGATACTTGGGCTCATAAATTAGCCGCTAAATGCTTCTCTCTTTGCTGTTTTATCTCTTGCAGTTTTCCAGTGCACTTATGTTTCTGATTCGATTAAAAAGGGATCTTGCTCTTTCTTCAGGTCTTCTGTTTCAAAATAAATCATAGCAGAGTTTTCAAACACATAAAATAATTTATTCTTGGGAAAACTTTTAAATCTATATGCTGCATAGTTGCACATATTGTTACTTTATTACTTCTCAAATTTATCACTTCTTAACCTTTACTATGGAGGAGAGCAGCTGCTACTTTATTGTATTTGTAGTAAGTGTCATCTTTACTTTTACTCATGCTTGGAATGTGGCAGGTAAATAGTAAAAGCATATAGACCAGAAATGCTAGAGCCTAGTTGTATGGAAGACAACAGATGCCTAATAAATATTGCTATGAAACAACCTAAAATCTCCGAGAAACAGTTTTCTCCCTTAATTATCTATTCACTTTTAAAAGTCATATCCCACAGAAAGTGAGCAGCTTTAAAGTAAGCAGCTTCTGTCTGGTGTAAATTTGTAACTTTCAGATGCTAACGGAACCAGCTAGAAATAGTTCATCTATATAAATATATGATTGAATATAATTTACACACTTTAGTGTGTACACACACGGTCTATTCAGTTTTGTCTAAATGCCGCTCTTTCAACTTCTATGCCATGTAACAAGCTATTTTAATTCTGTATTAGGTCTCTTGTAACCTTACACAGTAAATAGTATTTTTATTGTTCATTTATAACATCAATGCTTGTTTAGATTTAACCACATTTTATCATTCCTTTATTCTCTGTTTCTTCTCAGATCTTCCCTCCGGGATAATCACCTTTTCTTTTGACGTATATCCTTGCTTAGAGAGACTCTTCTATTGGCCTTCTGTTAGTATAACCACTTTTTTAAAAAATCTGAAACTGTCCTTATTTTTAACAATAGAGAGGATTGCTGGTTATTCAAGTCTAGATGTCAGAGGTTTTTCTCTCAGCATGTTGAAGATGTTGTTTCGCTGTTAGTTGGCTCCTGGTTCTGTGAAGTAGTTACCTGATGGTTAATTGCCGTTCCTTTTCTCTACCTGCACAATTATTATTATTCTTTATTTATTTTTTGGTCTTTGGTGTCTTATGGTATCATCATGTGTGTTGGAATGGGTTTTTTTAAAAAAATTCACCTGATTTGTGATTCTTTGTCTTCCTGAATTGAAGGATTCGTGTCTCTTGTTGAACAGTTCCTAGCACTATCTCTTTTAACATTGCCTCCACCCAATTCCCTCCATTACTTCCTTTTAAAACTTTGATCCAGTGTGTGTTGTACTATCTCATTCTGCCTTCTATATGTTCTTCACTGCTTTCTTTTGTATGTCTCCTCCTTTTGTTTCTCTGTGCTCCATTCTGAATAATTTCCAGGTCTGTTCCCCAGTTCACTAAATCTCTCTTCAGCTATGTCTAAGTTCATGTTTATTGTGTATTTTATATTGTATATTGAGTTTAAAGGGCTTCCCTGATAGCTCAGTTGGTAAGGAATCCACCTGCAATGCAGGAGATCCTAGTTTGATTCCTGGGTTGGAAAGATCCACTGAGAGGAGACAGGCTACCCACTCCAGTATTCTTGGGCATCCCTTCTGGCCCAGCTGGTAAAGAACCCACCTAGAATGCAGGAGACCTGGGTTTGATCCCTGGGTTGGGAAGATCCCCTGGAGAAGGGAATGGCTACCCACTCCAGTATTCTGGCCTAGGGAATTCCATGGACTGTATAGTCCATGGGGTTGCAAAGAGTCAGACAGGACTGAGCAACTTTCACTATTCACTATTGCATTTACAATGTTTAATTATTATATTTTTTCGTTTCCAAATGTTCTTTTGGTTGTTTTTCAAATCTTTCTGGTCATTTTTTTTTTTCATAGACTCTTATTCCTTATTTATGTTTTCAGTTCTTTCTTTATTATTTAAATGAATTATACATACTTAAAAAAATGTACACCGTAATTCCAGTATCTGAAGTCTTGACAGTTCTGATACTGTTTGTGTGGATTTCTCTTTTCACTTTTGGGGGAGGTTTCTCTTGACTCCTTTTCATAGTACCTGATTTCTTATCTTATGTATTTTGTGATTTTTAACTTTGCACTCATGACTGAGCATTAAGCTGACTGGTGCAGTGTCCCTCTAGGCTTTCTGTTTCAATATTCCTCTAAGACCTGTGTCCTGGGCCTTCATTAGGGGTCTGGGCTATTATATTTCCTGCCTCTCTGTACAGTGTATCTGAATTATAGGTGGAAATACCTAAATCACTTAAATGATCATGACAGCCATCCCAAGGATGAAGAATATGAAAGTTTGAGAGGATGGTAGAATGCTTTTGGCATTATCAGAAATTGGTCCTCAGACACGTTCATTCATTCATTCATTCACTTAACAGCTGTTTATTGAAATTTACTGATAGCTCAGTTGCTAAAGATTCCGCCTGCAATGCAAGAGACCCTGGTTCAATTCCTGGGTTGGGAAGATCCACTGAGAGGAGATAGGCTACCCATTCCAGTATTCTTGGGCTTCCCTTGTGACTCAGCTGGTAAAGAATCCACCTGCAATGCAGGAAACCTGGGTTTGATCCCTGAGTTGGGAAGATCCCCCGGAGAAGGGAACGGCTACCTACTCCAGTATTCTGGCCTAGAGAATTCCATGGACTATATAGTCCATGGGATCGCAAAGAGTCGGACACGACTGAGCGACTTTCACTTGTCACTTATTGAGCTGTTAGTATAAGTCACTCACTGTGCTAGGCACTAGGGAGATAGATCAATAGTTTCTGTCTTCAAGATGCTCAGAGTGTAATGACCAGACAGTTCAGTTCAGTGGGACACGATCAGGGATGTGACAGGTAGAAAACTAGGGAGAGACACTCACCCGCCTTTGGAGCATTGAGGAGGGAGGTAGTACCTGGGCTGTATCTGCAGGGCTGGTAGAAATAATCCAGATGGAGAGCAGGGGAAGGGCATCCCAGGCAGAGAGAGAGAGGAATGTGCAGATCACTGAGCCACAGAGGATCTGGGCTTGGGGACCTGCAGGTAGCTCACTGGGCCAGAGCGTAGTTGGGAAGGTGTCAGAGTGGAGCAGGGAAGGATGAGAGGTGAGCCTGGAGGTAGTCCGCAGCCTGGATGTGGAAGGTCCTATAACTAGGAAACTGCTGAACTCTCTTCCCTGCGTAGCACGTGGTGCTGTCAGAGTAGTCATGTTCATTTCTCATAAGAGCCAACTCTTCTGAAAGAATAGGAAAACGGGCTTGGGCATCAAGGCAGGCTTCTACTAAGATTCCACCTCCACCTGCGTCTGGGTGGTCACATAACTGATTTAGCTACCTTCTCTGAACCTCTCTTTCTCAGTGATAAATGAGAGAGCAGAGACAAGACAGCTCCATATGTCCTTCTCTGTTTATAGTATTCTGTGGTGTTGTGAGAAGGCAGGAGGAACATGTCAGTGTGTGGATACAGACAGACAGACACAATACACTTAAGTAAAAAGTGGTGCTCAAATTTATGAATATTTGCAGGTATATGGTGACAGTTAACTGGCAGTTTCTGGCTTTCAATTGGTTGTTTAACTTCTGTGAATCGTGGATACTCAGTGAGTGGGTATCTGTTGATGGAGAATATTTTCGTATCTAAAACAAAATGTTAGCAGTGTGACTTTCATTGCCTTTCAACTGAACTCAGCTGTTATTTTCTTTGTAGATGAGCTCCCTCTGGAACAGCACAATCTTTCTTTCTCCTCCGTGGGGCTCATGCCAAGGGAAAGCGCTGTGCCCAGCACTGCACACGTGGCCTTAACAGAAACCACTCCAGGGTCCCCGCAAAGCAGTTCTCTCCACGTCACATCATCTCCATCCACCACGACTTTTGATACAGCCTTTTTTAACCAAGGAAAATGGACCCAAAGTACAGCAGATCCCAGCATCTTTGTGGCAAATTATGTGGCAGTGACAAGCAACGAGGTCCTAGATGACGATGAAATGGACAACTTCTTGCCAGAGACTTATTGGACCACCTCCCGCGTGGTTTCTCCGGTACGATACGTCACAGTCAGTCCGCCAGAGCTGCCCAAAGAAACCTTAGGCTCTGTGCTGACTCCGTCGTTACCTGTCATACCTTTACAAGATGAAGAAGTGACATCAGCCTGGCTAAACACAGTGCAACAACCAACCATGTATGCTGAACTCCCCGGTCACTTCAATGCTTTTCCCACTTCCGAGGGCATAATTCCAATGCCTAGTAGGAATTTGGCATTTTATCCTTCTGATGCTTGTGGGCACGTGTCAAGCAGGACTTTGCCAGAGATCATGGCTTCAGGAGCAGAGGGCTCAGGAACCTTCCTTCTGAGCTCGCAGTCTTCCAAGTCCTGGCCACCAGGCAATGATGTTACTCAGCAGCTATCTCCCCTGCCAGGGCAGGTCTCACCGCCTCCAGAGGATGCTCTGGCCACAGATACAGACAGATATCCTGACGTCACCACTGCTTTGGGTCAGAGTCTAGACAAAACCGTCTCCCCAGGCACACACCGTCCTGCAGCTCTGTCGCAGATGGTTCTTGCTTTCAGCAGCAGCAGTGCACACTGGGCTTTGTTCCCAACTCCCCTGGCATCTGGATCCTTTTCTGCTCAATCAGCCGGCGTGTCCCATAACCCTTTTCTTCCCGGCGACTCCAGTGAGGCATCAGAATTGCCTGGCCACTCAGTGGCCCCAAGTGGTGTGGGTAACTCCCATGTCCGGAGCCCAGTGTCTTCGTTCAGACCGTACACATGGTGTGTGTCCTGCGCTGCGGTGTCGTCCCGGCCCGTGCTGTCAACGAGCCTCATGGAGAAGGACGCGGGATCGGGGGATGGTGCTGAGACCCTGTCCCCAACCCCCTTGGAAGCCAGCAGCATCTCTCCGCTGAGCAGCGTCGTCGCGGACTTCTCTGAATTTGAGGAAGATCCTCCAGAGTTTAATACTCTTTTCCCCTCCAGGCCGACAGTTCCTCTCTCTTCTCCATCCGGGGAAATCTCAGCCGCCAGCGTCGGTATTTCAGCCGAGGGGGAGATGAGCGGTGTTGTGACTGGGCAAGTGTACCCTCCCCACGGCCACCTCTCGGTGCCTGTGTCACCTGATGCTGCTCTGGGCTCCTCCTCTGTCGCTCAAGTGATGCTGTCCAGTGTGACAGCCGTGCCATCCTCGGTCACCCCCGGCGTCCTTCTCGACTCTTCTTTCCCCATCACAGCAAACAGAAACACACTGTCACTTGCCGTCAGCAGTCCAGGTCTTTTTACGTCTTACAGTTCGGAGCCGCCGGCAGAGTCTTCACTTTTCCCAGACCGAGAACCTGTCAGTTTTTCCCAGCATGGAACTGCAAGTATTTGGGGTTCTGCGTCCAGCTTTTTCTCTACTCCACCGCTGGAATACAGCAGCGGCGTCCCTCTATCTTCAGAAGTATTTGCTTCTCCATCTCTGAGGTCAAGGGATCTGTCTACCTTTGTCTCTCAGGCATTTTCCAGCTTGGCTGAGACACCTACATTGACTGACATGATCAATTCTCAGTCACCGCAGCCCTCTGTTCCTGGTTCCACAAACCTGGAGTTTTCTCAGCCCTGGCCAAGCTCAGACTTTCTTTTAAGCACGTTCACTCTTCTCCCTAGTTACTCTGAAATGTCACAACGCTCCAGCTTCCCCTCTGATTCTCTGAAGTTTTCTGAAGCGCCCACAATGTCACTGACAGATGCTGAAGCTCATTTTACCTCAGCTTTCACTGAAACTACCTCCTCTGTTGAGTTTTCACTCATGTCCCATGAATCCGCAGTCACCACACTGGTGCCCTCCAGCTCCGAGCCCGTTTTGACTGCTGACTCTCACTTCATGTCACTTTGGACTGCTGCTCCTACTTCACCTGTTTTAACTGAACCTTCTCTCTTTTCAACCCCGACACCTTCTGGTGATACCAGTGCTATACATGATCACACGTCTGTCTTACCCTCTTTCTCGGAAGTCACCCCTACCAGCACAGTGCTGGTCACTGCCGGGTACCTGCCGTCAGCATCCTCGTCTGTTCCTGACGTGACCCCCTCGCCTCTGCCTGCAGAGCCTACAGGTGGTTCGCGTGGGCCGTCCTTCACACCCGCGAATTTACCGAGGAACACCTCCACTGAACCAAGCACATCTGATACCAGTGGTGCCCCTGAGAATTCTGGTCACACCACCCTGAACAGCAGAACTGCCAGTCAGGATCCCCATGAGCGCAGCACGCTTCTCCCCGCACTGTCCCTTCATCCCGTGACCACCCCCACTCCCGAAGCATCAGTTCATACTCCAGCGCTGGTCACCACCAAGTCGCCATACGTGTGTGATATTACAGTTCCTGATGCCTATTTGATCACAACTGGTAAGCCCCTGCTTCACGTCCCTTCTCTCAGTTGGGGTGATCTTCCAAAGATGCTAAAACGAAACACGTATATGATGTGCAGCTTTGCGGCAAAGTATAAGCTCTGGATCCAGACAACTCCTCACTGCTGTACCAGCTCCCATGAGTTCTCTGGACAGTTAGCTTCTCTAAGCCTCAGTTTCCTCAACTGTTAAACAGGGAGGATGGTGACACTTTCTTCTTTGGGTTGTTATAGCGATTTCAATGCGTTAATGCATATAAAATACTTAACCCAGTGCCTGGCCTATATAGTAAGTGCCCACAAAATTTTACAGATTAGCAGCAATGAAAACAGATTTAAATGAGCCTTAGAAGTGTTTGCTAGGATCTTTGTCCTTGGAGCTCATAACCCATCGGATGCATAGATGACACAGTTAAAGTAAAACACCTTTATATTTAGTTCAAGAAGTTAATTGGACAAATGTGTAAGGGCCACCACTGCAATTTCTTACTCATTTACCATTCTCACTTTTCCTGGAAAAGAGGGGGCACTTTGTTCTTATATGAAAGTGTTAGTCACTCAGTGGTGTCTGATTCTTTGCATCCCCACAGACTAGCCCTCCAGACTCCTCTGCCCATAGAATTCTCTAGGCAAGAATACTGGAGTGGGTAGCCATTCTCTTCTCCAGGGGATCTTCCTGAGCTAGGGATCAAATCTGGGTCTCCTGCATTGCAGTCAGATTCTTTACCATCTGAGCCATCAGAGAAGCCGAGGAGAGCAACATGGGGTGACTTAGTATCCACTGAACTGGGTCACACACCTTGACCGTCTCCCCAGCCTGCCGTCTGAGTTACCGGCCGACAGGCAGCAGCTTCTCTTGCAGCTGCTCGGCTGTTTTAGTCGCAGGAACCCAGAGTACCCCAGATGTCATGTCTGAACAAGTCTGGTGACTGTGGCCTCCCATCAGACTTTCCCACTTGTTCCTCCTGAGAAGTGGCAGGTTGTGCACGAAGCCAGTGTCCTGTTCATATGCACTGAAGTACAACGTGAGGTTGATCAGCAGCCTGGTTCCGCGTGTTGGTTGAGATGGGGATGAGGGTTAGAAAGGAAGAAGATGGCAGGAGAGGAGGAGCAGGCAGGGAGCCGAGTGGTCAGGGAAAGTGGAACTGGGAGGAGGGAGGAGAATGCACTGGGTCTTTTTTCTCCACACTGAGACCAAGGGAGCCTGTGGGTCCTCTGCACATTCATAATGACTCTAACCTGCCTTGCAGTGCTGGCCCGCAGAGCTGTGCAGGAGTATATCATCACATCCATCAAAGAGGTGTTGAGGAGCCACTTCAACCGCGTGGTGGAGCTCAAGGTGGGTCCGCATGATGTGGAAATCTGGAGGGGGAGCTTGGGTGGATTGTGTGTCATAGTAGGAACAGGACATTTGCTTTCCTCTTCCCCCCTCCCTCCTCCACCTTCTCTTCCTTTGGATCACCCCTCAAACATCCAGTTCTCCAAGGAAGCCTTTCTGACCCCAGAGGAGGCCACGTTTAGTCCATCAGGGGACGTGTTGGCAGAGTGGGAACAAAGGGCTCTAAGACTCGAGCCTGGGGTGATGACCTAAGGATCTCGCTTCCCTTGATTCACATGAAAGGGCTTGAATGAGAGTTTAGAGTGAATGTGTGTGTATGTTTCTGTGCAGTGAGTGAGATGGGTTTATGCTGGACACCTGCTAGTGCCTGTCCCCTGCTGAGCTCACAAAGCCACGTTCTAGGCTGGCGCCATCCTGAACAGAGCCATGAGCCGTGTGTGGCTGTTGAGCACGTGGAATGGGGCTTGTCCCGAGTGAGATGTGCTGTCATTGCAAAATACACACCACATTTCAAAGACTCAATGCAAAAGGGAATGCAGAATATCTCATTAATCATGTTTTTGCATTGCCTACAATTGGGATGATATTTCATATATGGTTTAAGTAAACTGTTTTAAAAATTAATTTCACTTGTTTATTTTTATATTTTTTAATGTGGCTACTAGAAATTTAAAAATTACAATACATTCGAATCAGTTCTAATGAGGTGGATGAAACTGGAGCCTATTATACAGAGTGAAGTAGGACAGAAAGAAAAACACCAATACAATATGCTGCTAAGCTGCTTCTGTCGTGTCCGACTCTGTGCGACCCCATAGACGGCAGCCCACCAGGCTCCCCCGTCCCTGGGATTCTCCAGGCAAGAACACTAGAGTGGGTCCAATACAGTATACTAACATATATATAGTATTTAGTTAATCGGTAAAGATAACCCTGTATGCGATACATCAAAAGAGACACAGATAAATAGAACAGTGTTATGGACTCTATGGGAGAGGGCGAGGGCAGGATGATATGGGAGAATGGCATTGAAGCATGTAAATTATCATATGTGAAACGAATCATCAGTCCAGGTTCGATCCATGATACAGGGCGCTCTGGGCTGGTGCACCGGGATGACCCGGAGGGATGGGATGGGGAGGAAGGTGGGAGGGAGGTTCTGGAAGGGGAACACATGTAAACCCATGGTGGATTCATGGCAATGTATGGCAAAACAAATACAATATTGTAAAGTTAAAAAATAGATAAATAGACTAATTAAAAAAATAAAATTAGATATAGAAAATTAAAAAAAATAAAAATTACATATGTGGCTCACATATTTCTTGTGGATAGTTCTGCTTAATAGAGCAAGTGGTCCTTTTTATGTGGATTAAATACAATAAAACACCTTGAATTTTTCTGAATTCCTTATTTGGACTATTCTTTTTCACAGTCCTTGCTCTTGTAATTTTGTGCTTTTGTTGAGAAAGTTGAGAGATACGTGAGAGGAATAACTAAAATAAAATTTTAGTTATCTCTGAAGCCATACCCCTTCTTTTAAAATTATTTTTTTAACTTTATTATTTTTCTACTCAATACAGCTTCCTTTAGTTTGAATTATGTTACCCTCAAATTTTCTAATTAATGTCTTTTGTCTTTATGTTTATAGGTTTATGAACTATTTGCTGACTTCACTTTTCTGGTAACATCTGGTCCCTTCGTTTACACGGCAATATCCGTCATCAATGTACTTATAAATAGTAAACTTGTACGAGACCAAACTCCTTTAATCTTGGCTGTGAAACCCTCCTTCCTTGTGCCAGAGTCCAGGTTCCAAGTTCAAACAGGTAAGAAGACTTAAGTATAGTTGTTCTGATTTGTAACTGGAATTTCATTTTATTTTTTTATGTTTTAAAATAGTTTGGGGAGGATTGTGTCAAAATTTGTTATTCAAAATTTCAAAAAACTTTATAAAGATGGAGAATTTCCAGCTTATATAAAAGTGCACAGAATAATATAATGAACCCCTAGGTACTCATTGTACGGCTTCAACAATTGGTGGCTCAGACAGTAAACAATCCACCTGCAATGCAGGAGACCTGGGTTCGAGACCTGGGTTCAATCCCTGGGTTGGGAAGATCCCTGGGTTGTGAAGATCCCCTGGAGGAGGGCATGACAACCCACTCTAGTATTCTTGCCTGGAGAATCCCCAGGGACAAAGGAACCTCAAGGGATACAGTCCATGGGGTTGCAAAGAGTCGGACGTAACTGAGCGACTAACACATAACAATTTTCGACTCCTAGCCAGTTTTGTTCAGAGAAGGCAATGGCACCCCACTCCAGTACTCTTGCCTGGAAAATCCCATGGATGGAGGAGCCTGGTAGGCTGCAGTCCATGGGGTCGCGAAGAGTTGGACACAACTGAGCGACTTCCCTTTCACTTTTCACTTTCATGCGTTGGAGAAGGAAATGGCAACCCACTCCAGTGTTCTTGCCTGGAGAATCCCAGGGATGGCAGAGCCTGGTGGGCTGCCGTCTATGGGGTCGCACAGGGTCGGACACGACTGAAGCGACTTAGCAGCAGCCAGTTTTGTTAAATCTTTGTCCCCAGATAAACACCCTCCTCTCACATTATTTTGATATGGCCTCGTGTCATCTCATTCATAAATATTTCAGCCTGTACCTCTAAAAGAGAAGACTATTAAACACATATACACACACATAAAACATACACATGCATACATATACACATCAATTCATAATATCATTGTCACACCCCCTGAAATTAACAGTAATTCCTTAATGTCATTTAACTTTTTATTATGGACTTTTAAAAACATACAGAAGTAGAAAGAATACTGTAGTTAGCCCACATGTGTGCATATAAACTTAAAAAATTATCAACATTTTCCCAATTTTGTTTATCTCACACTGACTTTTTTTGAGGAAACTAGAGTGTTTTAAAACAATATCAGATACCATGTCATTTCACCCTTACATACTTAAGAATTCATCATTAGTGAATTTATTTATATTTCAAATGTTTCAGTGTTGTCTCTTTTGATGCCCCAGTTATTATCTTTGATATTTTTCTATTTTAAAATGGTATGAGTCACCTTCACATTGCATGTAGTCCTTTGGTACAGTTGGCTTTGCAGATTTCCATGATATGATACACGTAAATAATACATCATGGACCCTTGTACACTGTTGGTGGGAATGTAAATTGGTGCAGCCACTACGGAAAACAGTATGGAGGTTTCTCAAAAAACTGAAAACAGAACTACCATATGACCCAGCAGTTCCACTCTTGGATGTGTATCCAAAAAAATGAAAACACTAATTCAAAAAGATACATGGACCTCAGTGTTCACAGCAGCATTGTTTTCAATAACCTAAGACGTGGAAGCACCCACGTGCCTATCAACAGATGATGGATGAAGAAGATTTGATTTGTATGTGTGTGTGTACGTATATATAGTGGTGATGCTCAGTCATGTCAGACTCTTTGCGACCCCATGGACTGTAACCCGCCAGGCTCCTCTGTCCATGTGAATTTCTTGGCAAGAATATAGGCGTGGGTTGCCATTTATTTTTCCAGGGAGTCTTCCTGACCGAGGGTTTGAATCTGTGTCTCCTGCATTGGCAGGTATATTCTTTACTGCTGAGCCACCTAGGAATCCCTATATATTTATATACTATTCAGCCATAAAAAAGGAATGAAAGTTTTGCCATTTGCAAGAACATGGATGGACTTAGAGGGTATTATGCTAAGTGAAATTAAGTCAGACAGAGAAAGACAAATACTGTGTCTTTGTGAATAAAACAGAAAAGAAATAGACTCATAGAGAACAAACTAGTATTTACCAGTGGCGAGAACCAAGGGTGGGGATAGTATAGATGTAAGAGATTAAGAGGTGCAAACTACTATGTATAAAATAAATAAGCTACAAGGATATATTGTGTAACACAGGGAATATAGCTAGTATTTTATAAATTATAAATGAAATATAACCTTTAAAAATTGTGAATCAGTGTGTTGTACACTTGAAACTTACATAATCAAGTACATCAACTATCCCTCAGTAAGATAATAATTTTATAGAACTTAACCGTGTACTATGGGACAGAGTTCACTGATTTAGACACTGTTTTGTCCCTCTCCTCATTTTAAATACTCAAGAAACGCCTGGTTCAGGGGACTGTGTTGCTGTCCTTCTTTTCAGTACTCCAGTTTGTGCCTCAGAGTGTGGACACCGGCTTCTGCAACTTCACCCAGCGCATCGAGAAAGGCCTGATGATAGCTCTCTCAGAAGTGAGAAAACACCACCAGGGGAGGTATAACCTCACAGTGCAGGTGAGAATAGCCTTGAGTGCAGAACAAGATGCTTTATCCTTTAAAGAGGAACCCGTTTCTTAATGTTTTGTTTCAGACACACTTAACTCTTACTAATTCCCTCCGGCAGAGGAGGTTCGGTTCTCATGGATTAGAGAGCATCTCTTTCTGTGGCACTGAGCCCACAGAGCATGAATAGGCTAAGTATATTTGAAAGATTGCAGAGTGGCCCAGTAACCAGGGAGCTCAGATATGGTGAGCTGAAGAGAGATGAGCCTACGTGGGAAATGTAAGAATGTTCTAGAAAAGAACAGTATTAACTTACATATCCAATAAGGGGAATCCTGAATACACTGGAGTTTCATAGTATGGAATTTCGTCTCATGGAATACCATGAAATGCAGTGCTTCACTGTATGAACAGACTATAGTACTATCAAAGAACAGGCTTTGTACTACATGGAAACTGATGTTTTTACATTTCTTTGATATTTATTCCTCCATAGTCTTTGTTCTCTCTCTTTTGAATTCATGTTAAAAAGATCTTGGTGATCCTGGATTCCCCATGCATATTTCTTACTTTTTCCATCTCTCTCTCTCTCTCTTTAATATTTATTTATGTATTTTTGGCTGTGTCAGGTCTTAGTTGCAGCATGCGGGATCTTTTGTTGTGGTGTGCAGGCTCTTCATTGCAGTGTGAGGGCTTCTCTCTAGATGTGGCACAGGCAAGCTCAGTAGTTGAGGCACACGGGCTTCATTGTCCTGCAACATGTGGGATCTTAGTTCCCCTACCAGGAATCAAACCCAAGTCCTCTGCGTTGGAACGTGGATTCTTAACCACTGGACCACCAGGGAAGTCCCTCTACCTCTTTTTAAAATTCCCTATTTTTGCAGATTTCTGAATCTTGTTCTCCAAGTTATTGATGTTGTCTTCAGCTGTGTTCATTACGTTATTATTTCCTCTATTGAATTTTATTTTAGCTATCATCTTTTTTTATCATTATTTGCTCTTTGTTTCATTGCAGGCTTTCCTATAATGATGCAGGCTTGTCTTGAATGATGTTACAATATTGCCTTGAAAGTTTCTGAGGATGTTAATTAGAATTTTTAATCAGTTGTCTTCTGTGTCCTAAGTTTTCTCTGCATTCTGTGCCGTTGTTCTGTGTTTATGTTGGGTCTTCACTTTCATGCTATTAGTTTTCTATAAACATCTGCTGACCGTTAGTGGTTGTCTTTAGGAATGAGGAAGAAGGTGGTTAGTTTTGGCACCTTGTTCATCTTTCCCCTTCAGCTGTAGAGTCTGTGTCTATGTCAGCCGTCTTTCCTGATGGGAGAGTTCATTGGAGCCCTGGGTACCAGGCAGTATGTGGTCAGGGGCAGGCAACCGTCATATGAGATGAGGAGGTTGTATCCTGGGGATGGGGTGTGTTGATGTATTTTTCATGGCAGAACTGCTCCTTCTTTCACTCTTTTTCCTTCTTTGTCTCTTATGTGCACTGTGGTTATTTTCACCCACCTTCCTGCTTAGAGGCTGCCCCACAACGGGTCTTGGGCCCTCTCAGAACAGGAGCTCGTCTTCCTCAGGGAGCAGTTCTTCAGCTTCCTGGGGTGAAGCTGGGGCTGCTAGCTCTTCTGAGTTGGCCTGGGTGTGACATGGGAAGGAAGAGGGGTAGGAGATACCCAAATCAGTTGTTGGCACCCAGTCTTTACCTAGTGACCCTGGTGGCTGTCCTGCAGCCCACTCTGGTCTCAGTTTCTGCAGATCTCTGGGAGGAGGCCTCCTGGGGCCCCTGGAGGAGACCCTTCTCAGTCCACTGTGGTCTGTGCATGCGTGTGTTTTGGGGTTTTGGTTCCCTCCATTCTGGTTTGTATCAACATGATTCCCACCCTGTCTCCAGCTTCAAGTAATTTGACAGAATCTCTGGTTTTCTTCTTTTCTTGGTGTCTTTGTAGATTTATTCCCCTTTGTTCATCTTATTGTTATTTCAGTGGGATTTGGGGTGGAAACAAAAAGGGGAGGAACTATAAATACATGTGCTCAGTTCTCTACTTAATGTAAAAAACGTTTTCAATAAACTGAGGGTTTAAAATTATTACAAAAGGGAACCTGGTTGTGAAGCCAATTACTCTTCCTTTAAAAATATTCTTTAAAAAAAAAAAATTTGGTGAGGGAAATTGTGAGAGAGAAATCATCGTCAAGCTTTTAGCTAGACGTTTTAGTTTATCTTAGAAACTTATTCCGATTTCTTTCTTTCAGATCTTGAATATCACTGTGGGATCTTCAAGGCTGGCTCCTCGCCGGGGCCCAGTGAACATCGTCTTTGCTGTCAGAGGCTCGCAGGGGTTTCTGAATGGATCCGAAGTGAGCGAGCTCCTCAGAAACCTGAGCGTGGTGGAGTTCAGTTTCTACCTGGGGTACCCGGTGCTGCAGATCGCCGAACGTGAGTGGTGCCCTCCCGGGGAACGTGGCTGCGAGCGCTTGTGTTGGTGGACCTCTTCAAACAGAACAGCTAGCAGAAATCCAGAATATAAATCAGATAAAACTGGAGCTTCTCCGATCACGCAGGGGTGGGCCTCCAGAGCCCTCCTCTCCCCCAGGCTTGCTTTGGTATTCTCTTTAGAGAGCCAAGGGTGCTATCCAAGATTATACCAGTCCTGGAAAAGGTGAAACCAGAGGGACTGAGTCACAGATCTGTGGTTACCAAAGGTGAAGGATGTGAGGAAAGCAGCCTGGAGTAGGGGGAGGGGGTAGTGATGAGAGTGTCTTGTATATTATGGTGGTGGTTACACACCTCTATGCACTTGTCAAAACCCATAAAACTATTAGATTGGTGCAAAAGTAATTGCGGTTTTGCATTGTTGAACTTCGCCATTTGATATCGGAATACCTTCTTAAATAAATTTGGTTATGTTATACATCATTTTAATGCCCATTTCTCGCTTTATGTTTTTTTGCTAGTGACTTGGTACTGGCTGTGTATTTTATATTTATTTTAGACTATGGAAATATGTTAAACAAAAAGCAAATTCGAGTGATTCCTTATTTGAGTTCAAAATGGGTCGTAAAGCAGCAGAGACAACTCACAACATCAACACAGCATTTGGCCCCAAAACTGCTAATGAATGTACAGTGCAGTGGTGGGTCAAGAAGTTTTGCAAAGGAGAGGAAAGCCTTGAAGATGAGGGGCGTAGTTCGGAAGTTGACAATGGCCAGTTGAGAGCCATCAACAAATCTGATCCTTTTCCAAGTACGCAAGAAGTTACTGAAGAACTCAACATTGATGATTTTACAGTCATTCAGTATTTGAAGCAAATTGGAAAGGTGGAAAAGCTCGATGAGTGGGTTCCTTGTGAGCTGACTGAAAATTTAAAAAAATTGTCATGTTGAAGTGTCCTCTTATTCTAGACAACAACAGTGAACCATTTCTCAATCAGACTGTGATGTGGGATGAAAAGTGGACTTTATACGACAACCAGCAATGACCAGCTCAGTGATTGGACCAAGAAGAAGCTCAAAAGTACTTCCCAAAGCCAGACTTGCACCGAAAAAGGTCATTGTCACTGTTTTGTGGTCTGCTGCTGGTCTGATCCACTACAGCTTTCTGAATCCAGGCAAAACCATTCCATCTGAGAAGTATGCTCAGCAAATTGATGAGATACCCTGAAAACTGCAACACCTGCAGCCAGCAATGGTCAACAGAAGGGGCCCAACTCTTTTCCACAACAACACCTGACTGCATGTCACACAACCAATGTTTCAAAAGTTGAACGATTTGGGCTATGAAGTTTTGCCATATTCACCTGACCTCTTGCCAACCGACTACCACTTCTTCAAGCATCTTGACAACTTTTGGCAGAGAAAATGCTTCCACAACCAGCAGGATGCAGAAAATGCTTTCCAAGAGTTCATCAGATCCTGCAGCATGGATTTTCACACTACAGGAATAAACAAACTTTTTTCTCATTGGCAAAGATGTGTTGACTGTAATGGTTCCTATTTTGATTAATAAAGATGTGTTTGAGCCTAGTTATAACAAATTAAAAAATCATGGTCCAAAACCGCAATTACGCTTGCACTAACCTAAATATACAGCAAAAAGACCAAGGTTTACTGTGTGTACGTTTAAGAAGAAAAAAGAAACAGAAATGAAAACCAATAAAACCTTCCTTCCTGGTGGAAACAGTTCAATTCACAGCACAAAGGGAGTGGAGTCGGGATAGGGGAAATATTTACTTCAAAAACAATAGATTCCAGAGTTGAAGTCAAAGGAAAAAAAGATATCAAATTCTTTTTCAGAATGGAACAGCCAAATGGCTTAATGATTCTTACCGTGTTTTATGTGTTAGTTGCTCAGTCATGTCTGACTCTTTGTGACCCCATGGACTGTAGTCTGCAAGGCTCCTCTGTTCATGGGATTCTCCAGGCCAGAATACTGGAGTGGGTTGCCATGCCCTCCTCCAGGAGATTTCCCGATCCAGGGATCGAACCCAGGTCTTCCGCATTGCAGGCAGATTCCTTACCATTTGAGCTACCTGGGAATCACCTGGGAAGCCCTTATTGTATTTTAGTGGAGCGTTAATTAAATGAAAAAGAATGACTTGTAAAATGCAGAAGTAGACAGGGATGAAATTGTTATCTACGAATAGCAACTTTCAGTGATACATTGTGCAGGTATGGATGAAATAATAAATATGTCAGACATTGGGTCACTTTACCCTGCCTGAGTCATTGCTGGGAATTTCCAGGGCTCTGAGGAACATGGAGTGAAAGCTGGTTGCTCTGGAACTGTGACATTTTAAGGGGAACTTAGGGGTGAGCTCTGTGGAACAGTGTCCCATGATGTCACCCTTTCTTTCCTTTTCTCCCTCTTTCTCCTGGAGGCTGACGTGCTCAGGACCCTGTCACTGTCTCTGCCTTCCCCCCAGCCTGGCACCCTAGCCTCGTGCCCACAGGCAGAGAGCTGATTAGTGAAGGAGAGATGGCATATTGTGACTTTATCCCTTGCTCCCTAGAACACTCATCTTTCTGACTGTTGCAAACATGTTTTTTTTTTTTAACAGATCTTTCTCCTTTTCTAACCCTTTCCTTCTTACAGCCTTCCAGTACCCACAGCTCAACTTATCTCAGCTGTTGAAGTCCTCCTGGGTAAGAACAGGTATGTTTAACTTACATAATGTTTTGGGAAACTGTAAGAGGAAGAAGTCTGTGCTGGGGTATTGAGAGGGACACCGCCTTTCCTGTTTCGGAGTCCTAAATTCAGGGCAACATGTACCTTAGATTCTTGGCAAAGAATGAATGAGAAAAGGGATTCAGATTCGACCACGAGAATATGTCCCACTGAGTTATGGCACAGAAAGGATTGGCTTTCTTTAAAATTCATACGTCAAGCCCAGAGCAAAGTCTAACAGGAATTGACAATCTTCTGACCAGAACAGGACAAAGTTCCAAAGCAAGGATCTCTTCTTTTCCTCTAAAAGCCTCATATGTCTGGTTTGATAAGGACAAATAAGGTAACTTGGTGAGCAGTTAAGAAGCATGTTTTAAAGTCTTGTGGGCCTGGGTCAGATATTCATAGCCGTGGAATTGCAGATAAAGGTTTTCTAACTTGGGACACAAAAGAGTAAAAGATGCCCAGCCTACGACAGTGTGGGAGCAGCCTGGTACCTCACTGGTTGTGGGAGGAAGCTTGCAAAGTGGGGATCATCACTATGGACAGGTTCCTGGGCCCTGTAAGTTCTCATTGCTCACATACAACATGATGCCTGAGAAAGGCCCCACCTCTTTGCATAGTACAGTGGCCTTATTTTCAAAATAATTTCCTAGTGATTAAGTGACTTGCATGTGGTCCTATCTCAAAGGGGATTTGAGCCAGTTTTGGCTGAAAAACTCAGACTTTTTTCTTCTATACCATGCTGAGAAGCCTTTGTCTCTTTAAATAATCCAAATGTCTGAAGACAGACCTCCTTGTCTCAAGTCAGTTAATGAGTCTGAATCTTGAGTCAAGATAGAATATGAGCTCAGACAATTTACAGAAATTTTGAAATCAGTGCAGACAAAACATTTGATCTTGTGTAAGAGCTCTTAGCTCCAAAGCTCCTGCATTGCTGAACTCCTGGGACTTCTGGCCACCAGTCTTCGTGAACTTTAGAGATAAGACCCATGACCTACCTTCCCTGGGACTCTCCCACACCCCATTCATCCTCTTTCCCCTTTTAGTGTCTCCTTCCTAGGGATTGGCATTTTATAGTAAGCCTGTGTTAATTTCCTGTACACACACTCTTTCCTCTCCACGGTTAACTTGTTTGGGGGCCTGTTTGTGTTTCACCTTAAATGTAGTCCTCCTGGGTGTTGTTGAGAAGCAACTCCAGAATGAAGTGTTTCAAGCTGAGATGGAGCGCAAGCTGGCCCAGCTGCTCAGCGAAGTTTCTACCAGAAGGCGGATGTGGAGAAGGGCCACCATCGCTGCTGGGAACAGCATGGTGCAGGTAAGGAGAAGGCCAGAGGAGGAGGAAGGGGAAGGAGAGAGGAGCTGTCTAAAAATGGGCCATGTTTTCACGCAAATGGAAAATGCCAGGAGAAAAATCTTGATAAATAGACTGATTGCTCTCTTAAGCAGCAGTGAATGTGTCAGCATTTCAGTTCCACTAGAGTCTGGACAGATGCTTCCCGAGTCCTTAATAACTGGTCAGTGCAGCAAATGGCCTTGTGGGGACCATAGCAAAAGAATGTATAAGTGGATTGCCACTGAAAGACCTGAGTTTTCAAAGAGTAGTTTTTTAGTTACCAAAAATATAGTCAATTTTATGGAATGGTACACATTATTGACAGCATTGTAGAGATAAATCATTCAGCTGGGAGAGACTGGGAGAGACATTGAGAGATGGGAAAGAGGAAAATGTACTGTCCTCTATTCCAGCACTCTGTCTTCCCTGCCTCCCGCCAGCCCTGATTGTCTCTTGTTACCCAAATTGTCTTCACTACATAACTGGCAAAAAGGTTGCAATGACAGATTCATTTGAATCGAAAAGTGACCCATTTAAAAATGCACATACTCAGAGTTGGGGGTTGGGGCTGTAATTAATTCCCATCTTGATATGAAGTACGTTATTTTGGATTTTCGTCTTTACCAAATGCTGACTTGTAAAGCTAGGGAAATGGGATATTTAGAACTATGTCATTCCAGAGACAAGAAGCCAGGGTGAAACCCCAGCATGCAGAGACATGGAGGTTGGTGGTTTAGAGGCTTTAGAGAGAAAGATGTGAAGCTGACACTTGGTTGGGGAGCTGGGCAGTTTGCTGAGAACTGGCATCACCATCATCCCTCAGCTCTTTTACCAAGTTTTCCCCTGTAAATGTTGCTCTTTATTTTCCCTCCCAGAAAGGTGGTTGTTGGGTTTCTAAACTAGTACTTTGCCAGGTGCTATAGAATATAGAGAAATTGAAAAACTAAAAAAAAAGAGAGTGATATTAAACAAATAACTATAATACTAAGAATAAAAATGAACATAAAAAGCCTTGCCTTATTTAGCAGCCTTGGCTTCATAGAGCTCAAGGTCTGGGTGGAGGTTAATTTATGCACATAAAATAGCTGTAGAGGACCATAAAATTCCATAATGATATGCTTAATTAGTTGTGCAAGTTCCCTAAGATAGAAATATGGAATCTGTGAAAGTTAACCAAGCCATCCTAGGCTAATGGTGCCGTCTAATGAATTGCTTAGAATACGTGGCCTACATGTCTTCTGCTCTAGAGTGCCCAAACATGGAGACGTAGGCAAGGATTGATGTACAACCAGGACTCTTCATCAAAACATAATGCTATGGCTGATTGATGTTGATGTTTGGCAGAAACTAATGCAATATTGTAAAGCAGTTATCCTTCAATTAAAAATAAATTAAATTTTTTTTAAAAAAAGAACATAATGTGTAAAGACCTATTGTACAGCACATGGAACTCTGCTCAATGTTATGTGCCAGCCTGGATGGGAGGGGAGTTTGGGAGAGAATGGATACATGTTTTATATGTATGGTTTAGTGCCTTTGCTGTTCACCTGAAACTGCCACAGCATGTTAATCTGCTATACCTCAATACAAAGTGTTTTTGGTGTTAAAATAAAAAACCCATAATGTGTAAAAGTAAAAGTATTAAACAAGCTCAATGTTCAGCAGTTAGAGAATGGGCAGATAAACTGTAGTGAAATCTTTATGTTAGAATGTCCCATTATCATTTTTTTTAATTAGTGAGGGAATATAGAAAAAAGCTCAAGTGAAGAGAGGCTAAAAATGAATATATGCAATATAATCCAAATATTAATATACATATCATGGAAAAAATGACAGGAGGGAATATGCCAAAATATTTGCAATGATTTTCTTTGGTTGTTTGAGTTTCAGGTGATTTTTGTTTTATCCTTTATCCTTATTTTTCTTGTTCTTCAAAATTTCTCCAATGAGCATATAATTTGTATAGTTGAATATGTGATTTTAATCAGAAAATATTTTTAAAAAATAAAATAGAAAATGTTGCCCCAAATGATGACTGTCACAGCCTGGGTTTATGGATTTCAGATATGAATCGGATAAGAAGTCATCTAGAAAGGATGCTGGGATTAGATTTTACAGACTGTTACTTTCAGATTGGAGAAGCATGTAGAATTTTTAATCAAGGTCGATGTCACTGGATATTTAGGTGTATGGTTTCTGCAAGAAGAAGCATTTCTAAAACTTATCGGAACTTTAAAATGGAATAAGTAGGCACATAGGTAGACAGGCAGGTGGATGTAATCTCTTGTGTTTCAGTAGCCCGTTATAGTATTCCATCCTAAAGGCAACTACTGCAGCACAGTTTTGGGGAAGGAAGGAGGTGGTTAGGGGGCAGAAGTGGTCAAGGAACTAGCCTAGAAACAGCAAATGAAGGGGCTGAACAGGCGAGCTGTTCTTGAGATGTAGAGGCATAAAGAGCAGATTCTCCAGGGGTGAGGGTTTGGACCTATGTCACGAATCTTTGTACAGGCTCTGGAAGTAGGCGTTCACAATGAAATCATGAAATAGTGGCCAAAATTTTGCCAGAAGTTTCCAGTGGTGAAGAACAAGGCCAACAGCCATGTCCAGAGCACAGGGCACTATTACAATTCTGTATTGTGGCTAGAAAAGTAGTAGCTACGTTTTGCCAAGGGCAAATGTAGAGACCAAACATTCAAATTACGTGTCTAAAATAGAGGGCTTGGGCTTACCATTGATCATTCTCTCAGAATGTCAGTCCACCATTTTGCTTGAGTCTAAAGGGGCCATAAAGTTGTTGCATATTACTAAGAGAAATAGCAACAAAATAGAAAGCTATATTTATGCAAAACTGTGATATATCAAGTGTCCTAGATTCTGAAGTACTAATGTGAGAGGACTTCGTGTTAACACCAGAGAGATACAAATTTTGGGACAAATCAAAGTATTGTTTGACCCAGCAGATAATGAATTTATGGATTTTTTCCAACTTGATTGTGAAGTAATTGACATATAACATTACGTAACTTTAAAGTGTACAGTGTGATGGTATGATTTATGTATGTTGTTTAGTTGCTAAGTCACGTCCAACTCTTTTGTGACCCCGTGGACTGTAGGGGGCTCCTTTATCCGTGGGATTTCTCAGGCAAGAATACTGGAGAGTGGGTTGCCATCTCCCTCTCCATTGATTTATATATACATTGTGAAACAATTACTAGTATAAGATTAGTTAGCACATCCATCGCTCACATACTTACTTTTTTTGTGTGTGTGGTGAGAACTTTTAAGGTCTATTCTGTTAGCAACAAGTATGCAGTACAATATCATTAACTGTAGTCACCATGCTGTATGTTAGATCCCCAGAACCTGATGACAGGAAGTGTGCCCCCTTTGACCACCATCACCCCGTTTCTCTTCCCCTCCATCCTTGTAACCACCAATCTACTCTTTCCATGAGTTTGACTTTTTTAGATTCCACACATGCATGAGATCATACAGTATTTGTCTTTGTTGGACTTACTTCACTTAGCGTAATACATTCAAGGTTCATCCCACATAGTTGCAAATGATGGGATTTTCTTCCTTTTTTGGATGAATAATAAATATTCCATTGTGTGTGTACACACATGTGTATGTATCATGTCACATTTTCTTTATCCATTTGTCCATATATGGACACTTAGGTTACTTCCAATTCCTGCCTGTTGAATATAGTGAACTTGGGGTGCAGATATCTTTTCAAAGACAGTGATTTCATTTACTTTGGATATGTGCCCCAAAGTGGAGCTCCTGGACCATATACTAGTTCTAGTTTTAAATTTTTGAGGAACCTCCACACTATTTTCCATAGTGGCTGTACCAACTTACATTTCCACCAGCAGTGCACAAAGGTTCCCTTTCTCTACATCCTCACTAGCACTTATCTCCTATGTTTTTGATAATAGTCATTCTAATAGATGTGAGGTGATATCTCACTGTGGTTTTGATTTGCATTTCCATGATAATTAGTGATATTGAGTTCCTTTTCACATACCCATTGGCCATTTGTGTATCTTCGGAAAAATGTCTATTCAGATCCTATGTCCATTTGTTTCCAAGGGAGATACCAAGGGAACATTTCATGCAATGATGGCCACAATAAAGGATAGAAACGATATGGACCTAACAGAAGCAGAAGATATTAAAAAGAGGTAGCAAGGATACACAGAACTATACAAAAAAGATCTTAATAACCTAGATAACCATGATGGTGTGATCACTCACATAGAGCCAGACATCCTGGAGTGAGAAGTCAAGTGGGCCTTAGGAAGCATCACCACGAACAAAGCTAGTGGAGGTGATGGAATTCCAGTTGAGCTATTTCAAATCCTAATAGATGATGCTGTGAAAGTGCTGCACTCAATATGCCAGCAAATTTGGAAGACTCAACAGCGGCCACGGGACTGGAAAAGGTCAGTTTTCATTCCAATCCCAAAGAAGGCAATGCCAAAGAATGCTCAAACACAATTGCACTCATCTCATATGCAAGCAAAATAATGCTCAAAATTTTCCAAGCCAGGCTTCAACAGTACGTGAATCATGAACTTCCAGATGTTCAAACTAGATTTAGAAAAGGCAGAGGAACCAGAGATCAAACTGCCAACATCCGTTGGATCATTGAAAAAGCAAGAGAATCCCAGAAAAGTATCTACTTCTGCTTCATTGATTATGCTAAACTCTTTGCGTAGATCACAGCAAGTTGTGGAAAATTCTCCAAGAGATGGGACTACCAGACCACCTTATCTGCCTCCTGAGAAATCTGTATGCAGGTCAAGAAGCAACAGTTAGAACCGGACATGGAACAACATACTGGTTCCAAATTGGGAAAGGAATTGTCAAGGCTGTATACTGTTACCTTGCTTATTTAACTTATATGCAAAGTACATTATGCAAAATGCCAGACTGGATAAAGCACAACCTGGAATCAAAATTGCTGGAAGAAATATTAATAACCTCAGATATGCAGATGACACCACCCTTATGACAGAAAGTGAAGAGGAACTAAAGAGCCTCATGATGAAAGTGAAAGAGGAGAGTCAAAAAGCTGGTGTAAAACTCAACACTCAAAAAATTAAGATCATGGCGTCTGGTCCCATCACTTCATGGCAAATAGATTGGGAAACAATGGAAACAGTGACAGACTTTATTTTCTTGGGCTCCAAAATCACTGCAGATGGTGACTGCAGTCATGAAATTAAAAGACACGTGCTCCTTGGAAGAAAAGTTATGACCAACCTAAACAGTGTATTAAAAAGCAGAGATATCACTTTGCTGACAAAGGTCTGTGTAGTCAAAGCTATGATTAAAAAAAAAGAAAGAAAGAAAGCTGAGCACCAAAAAATTGATGCTTTTGAACTGTGGTGTTGGAGAAGACTCTTGAGTCCCTTGGACTGCCAGGAGATCAAACCATTCAATCCTAAAGGAAATCAGTCCTGAATATTCATCGGAAGGACTGATGCTGAAGCTGAAGCTCTAATACTTTGTCCACCTGATGTGAAGAACTGACACATTGGAAAAGACCCTGATGCTAGGAAAGATTGAAGGCAGGAGGAGAAGGGGACGATGGAGGATGAGATGGTTGAATGGCATCTCTGACTCGATGGACATGAGTTTGAGCAAGCTCCAGGAGTTGGTGATGGACAGGGAAGCCTGGCATGCTGCAGTCCATGGAGTCGAAAAGAGTCAGACATGACTGAGTGACTGAACTAAACTGAACTGATGCTTATTTGTTAATCAGATTTTTTTTTTGCTATTGAGTTTTATGAGTTCCTTAATATATTTTGAATATTGACCCCTTATCAAATACATGATTTGCAAATATTTCTCCTATTTCATAGTTTGGCTCTTCATTTTGTTGATTGTTTCTTTTGCTGTATAGAGGCCATTTTTGTTAACATGTTCAGTTCAGTCGCTCAGTCATGTCCGACTCTTTGTGACCCCATGAACCGCAGCACGCCAGGCCTCCCTGTCCATAACCAACTCCGGAGTCCACCCAAACCCATCGAGTCGATACCATCCAGCCATCTCATCCTCTGTCGTTCCCTTCTCCTCCCGCCTTCAATCCTTCCCAGCATCAGGGTCTTTTCAAATGAGTCAGCTCTTCTCATGAGGTGGCCAAAATATTGGAGTTTCAGCTTCAACATCAGTCCTTTCAATGAACACCCAGGACTGATCTCCTTTAGGATGGACAGGTTGGATCTCCTTGCAGTCCAAGGGACTCTCAAGAGTCTTCTCCAACACCACAGTTCAAAAGCATGAATTCTTCGGCACTCAGCTTTCTTCACTGTCCAACTCTCACATCCATACATGACCACTGGAAAAACCATAGCCTTGACTAGACAGACCTTTGCTGACAAAGTAATGTCTCTGCTTTTGAATATGCTGTCTCGGTTGGTCATAACTTTCCTTCCGAGCAGTAAGCGTCTTTTAATTTCATGGCTGCAGTCAGCATCTGCAGTGATTTTGGAGCCCCCAGAAATAAAGTCTGACACTGTTTCCACTGTTTCCCCATCTATCTGCCATGAAGTGATGGGACCTGATGCCATGATCTTAGTTTTCTGAATGTTGGGCTTTAACCCAACTTTTTCACTCTCCTCTTTCACTTTCATCAAGAGTCTCTTTAGGTCTTCTTCACTTTATGTAGTCCCATTTGTTTATTTTTGCTTTGTTGCTTGTGCTTTGAATGTCTTATCTAAAAACCATTGCCAAGACCAATGACAGAGCTTTTGTCATATGTTTTCTTGTAGGAGTTTTACGGTTTCAGGCATTTCCATCGAGAGTTAGTTTTTGTGTGTAAGATGGTGTCCAGTTTCATCCTTTTGGATGTGAATATCCAGTTTTCCCAACACCATTTGTTGAAAAGGCTTTCTTTTCCCCACTGAGTATTGTTGGCTTTTTTGGTCACCAGGGTCTTTTGTGGTTCCAAATGAATATTAGGATTGTTGTTTTATTTCTGTAAATATGCCATTGGAATTTTGGTAGGGACTGCATTGAATCTATAGACAGCTTTGGATAGTATGGACATTTTAACAATAGTCTTTTGATCCACGAATATGGGATATATTCCCACTCATTTGTGTATTCTCCAGTTTCTTTCATCAGTGTCATATAGATTTCAGGATACAAGTCTTTACCTCCTTGCTTAAATTTATTCCTAAATACTTCATTATTTCTGATGCTATTTTGAATGGTACTATTTGTTTCTTTTTCAGATACTTTGTTATTAGTATATAGAAATAGAACTTATTTCTGTATGTTTATTTTATATCTTGCAACTTTACTGAATTTACTTATTCATTCCACATTTTTTTTTTCTTTTGTAGAGTCTTGAGGGTTTTCTATATATACTATCATGTCATCTACAAAAACAGTTTTACTTCTTCCTTTTCAATTTGGGTGCCTTTTATTTGTTTTTCTTGCATGATTGTTCCAGCTAGGATTTCTAGTATTGTGTTGAATAGGGGTAGTGAAAATGGAGAATCTCGTCTTTTTCCTGATCATAAAGGAAAAGCTTTCAACCTTTCACCATTGAGTACAGTGTTAGCTGTGAATTTGTCATATATGATTTTTTCTATATAGAGATATGTTTCTTCTGTACTCAATTTGTTGAGAGTTTTTATCATAAACGAATGTTGAGTTTTGTCAAATACTTTTTTTGAATCTGTTGATATGATTGTATGATTTATTGTTGGATTTGGTTTGCTAAGACTGTTGAAAATTTTTGCATTTGTGTTTCTTAGAGATATTGGTCTGTAGTTTTCTTTCCTTGTAGTGTCTATACCTGGCTTTAGTATTAAGGTAATGTTAGTCTTATACAATCAATTTGAGAATGCTTCCTCCTCTTCAATTTTTTGGAAAATTTTGAGGTTTGGCATTAATTTTTCTTTAAATATTTGATAGAATTCATCGGTGAAACCATCTGGTTCTGGGCTTCTTTTTGGCTGGGAAGTTTATGATTACTGATTTAATTTCCTTACTCATTATTGGTCTGAATATATTTTCTGTTTTGTCATGATCCTGTCTTGGTAGGTTGTATGTTTCTGGGAATTTATCCATTTCTTCTTGGTTGTCAAATCTGTAGGCATATAATTGTTCACAGTAGTCTGTTTGGATCCTTTCTATTTCTGTGGCATCTAATGTAATGTCTTCTCTTTCATTTATAGTTTTTGAGTCTTATCTCTTTTTATTGGTTCAGTTCAGTTCAATTCAGTCACCCAGTCATGTCCAACTCTTTGTGACCCCATGGACTGCAGCATGCCAGGCTTCCCTGTCCATCACCAACTCCCAGAGCTTGCTTAAACTCACGTCCACCTTGAGACTTGTTTTATGGCCTAACATATGATCTTCCCTGGAAAATGTTCCATGTGTACTTGAGAAGAATGTATATTGTGTTGCCATTGGATGGAATGTTAAATGTATGTTTGTTAGGTTCATTTGGTCTGCAGCATTGTTCAAATCTGCTGTTTATTGATTGCTGTCTGGATGATCTACCTCTTGTTGAGAGTGGAATATTAAAAAAATTAATGAGACTTATTATCTCAAGAGTAGTGGTTCTCAACAGGGGATGATTTTGCCCCCCAGGGTACATTTGGCAATATTTGGAAACATCTTTGGTTTTCACAGCTGGTGCTGAAGGACATGGCTATTGCTACCAGCCTTTAGTGAGTTGAGGGCAGAGATGCTGCTAAACATCCTGTGATACTTGGGGTAGTCCCACATCAAAGAATTATCTGGATCAAAAATGGCAGTAGTGCCAAGGTTGAGAAACTCTGCCCTAGAAGAACAGGGAGAAAATGCCAATAGATTTGAGAAAGGATTGGCTAGAACCACTAATAGTTTCAGAGAACCAGAAGTGTTGGGAGGACAACAGCACTCTCCCGTGACCTGTTGGAGCTGGTTAATAGCAGTTCTAGGCTGTACTTGGTATATTCTATGTACCCTCCTTGTTCTTTTGTCTCAAAGAAGACTTTGAGCAAAACAAAGCACACTTGTTATTCTGCAGAGAGGAACTTTCATTTTAACTATTTTTCTTCTCATCAAGAGAGCATCTTGGGGGTTCTGGGATCTGGAATGGTGTAATGACCTTATTAGGAGGATAGCAATAAATCCTGGGTAACACAGTCAAGGTTGAGTGCTCCCAAGAAAGGGCATCTGGAAACGTGAGCTTCTAAAATGCTAATGGTTTCTGTTATCTTTCAGGTGGTAAATGTGTCAAGGCTCGAGGGAGATGACAATCCTGTGCAGCTCATCTACTTTGTGGAGGATCAAGATGGAGAGAGACTCAGTGCAGTCAAGTCTTCAGATCTGATTAACAAGATAGACATCCAGAGAGCAGCCATCATCTTGGGTTACCGAATTCAAGGCGCTGTTGCCCAGCGTGAGTGTGTGAGGCTTGGCCCCTCATAGTCATCTGTGCTGAGCTGGGGTCAAAAGCCAGTCTTTTTCTGATGATAATCTCTGAATTTAAAGCTCTCTTATGTGTGCATAGTATATTTGTGTCTTATATCTTTATTATTAGATGTCACTTATATAAGAGGTCCATCATTAAAATTAATTTGCCAGGACCTTCTTTATTTCAGTTGCATGTAGTTGTAGCATTCACTGTTCTTTTTCTTACCCAGCATTTTATATTCATAGTGTTATGGTGAGTTTTAGTAGCTTAAGTTAACTTTAATATTTTTCCCTAATTTCTGTACTAAAAGAAAAAAAAAAAATTTTATCCTAGGTAAAATAATGTGTTTTCTCTGTATTTATTCCAAAATCTTATGTGTCACATTTTGAATGTTGGGGTGGGGACAGTGAGTCAAACAGGAAGCTGGGAGGTACCTTCTGAATTTATTGGCTTCCTCCTGGGTCTTATAACACAAAGAAGTCCTTGATCCTTACCCTTTTCAATCCTGTTTCTCTCCCACCCTGTCCTTACACCACTCATAATTTAGGGGTGTTTTGATATCTCTTTATTATTGCTGGAAGAGTCTAGGCTCCTGCCCCCCCTTGCGATGGCTGTTCTCAATGCCTTTTTTTCCCCCCAGCTCACAGATTTTGGTTATTTAAAAGTAAGAAAAGGAGAGACATGAAAGAGTGTATTTTTCTAAATATGCCTTTCTGAATCAGACTACTATTTTAATGTGTGGGTGTTTTTCCTTTATGTTCCTGGGAGCAATCCTCGTAAGAGCCCAGAGATATTTCCTCCCAACAGTAAAGGGATAGCTAAACGTTTAGAAGGAATTTAGCATCAGAGAGTGTTGAAAATCTCCCCCCAAATTTCAGCGATGAAGGCAGTTCTTTAAAAACGACAGCTTTGAAATCATCCTCAATAATGGAATGTTCTTTGTAAGAGCTGTCCTTGGAAACTAATGAGGATGAGGGCCAGTGGGCACACTTGCTCCATTTTATAGGTGATCATGGGAGGGTTGAAGCAATTAACCACTGGTGGTTTGTGTTTGTGTATTTGAGAGATGATTGTATGTTAGTGTGTTTTGTTTCAAAGTAGTCAGAAAAAACAATGGAGCACTTACTTGTATTTCTTCATAGATGGTATTTCTAACTGTTGGGTGGGTGCCCCACTCCAGCTGAGCACTCACTTTTTTAGAAAAGATGCATTGCAGTAGGCTCTGGGCACTTTTCAAGGCTGCTTCCATCTGCTCTTGCACCTCTCTTGCCGCATTTTTGTGCTGAAGACCACAAGGGTAGCAGTCCTGGGATTGGAAGCCTCAGCCAAGACCAGAGCCAGCTCCTAAAACAGCTGTGGACCCCATGTCAAGCCCTCATTTTGATGAGTCACAGGGTTTTACTAGGTTAGAACTAAGAAGAGTCTCCAGTTGTCCCAGTTCCTCAATTTGGTTGTGTAACTCCAGTATTGTCAATTGTTTTCATGCAAAATAAACTACATGTACAAACTATATTCATGGTAAACTAAAAAATGCAAAATGTTAACACCCTGTCACTTTCCCCATTTCCTGCAGAGTCTTTGCTTTGTAATTAGTGCTTCTTTCAGCGTGCACATGCTTTAGAGGGCTTGCTCCCCTCCCTGGTCACTCTCCCAGAGGCCTAAACCCAAACTTAAACCAGTGCTAAGCATCTTTTTTTATTGTTGCATCTTTGAGTGAAAACATTCTGATCCCGTAGCATGTGTTAACCATTACAGGATATGAAAAAAGTATAAAACCTAGTCCCTGCCCAGGAAGACTGAGACGTGTTTGAACAGACAAGGCATAGAGTCATGACCATATTAATGAACAAAGTAGTATTGTATATCAAGATGATACATTTATGTAATAACATGCATCATGGAAGAATAGCACAGTACTGTTTGTAAGACAAAGACATCCAAGGACAAAAGAACTTTGACAAGGGGAATCCAGCGTTGTCATGGAGAGGTTGTTATGAAGTGACCATAATGGATGAGGGAGCTGGGCAGAGGGGAGGGGGTGTTTTGGTTTCCAGAGCCTGGTAATTGGAACCTGAGCTTTAAAAGGACCGGAAAGACTTGAGCTTTTAAGAATAGCTGAATCTTGCAAGAGGAGGAATACAAAATGAAGAGCATGAGGGGCCAGTACTGGGAGGCTGGGTTAGGGAGAGGAGCCCGTGAAGGAAATTGAGGAGGACCGAGTAAGGGCAGCATGATCGTCCAAGGCCATGGAAGATGTGGGTGCTGGGGTGGGAGGTAGGGGGGCAGAGGGCGGAGGGTGGAGGATTCAGAATGTTAGCTGAGGGAACTTCCTTGATGGCCCAGTGGTTAAGACCTTACTTTCCAGTGCAGGGAGTGTGAGTTTTATCCCTGGTTGGGGACCTAAGATCCCACATGCCTCATGGCCAACAAGCCAAAACATCAAACAGAAGCAATATTGTATCAAGTTCAGTAAAGACTTTAAAGATGATCCACATGCAAAAAAAAAAACTCATAAAAATATTTTAATGTAATTGTAAAATTGACAACTGTACCTTAAGTAAAGCAGTTTCCATGCAAAGTCCTATTTCAAGGGCTTAGAGAGAGACCCAGATGAGCAATGAAGACAGTGCTTACAGAACCCTTACTGGGATTTCTGATTTTTGGTGAGGATTAGAAATCTTCCTGCAGTGAGAATTTAGGGAGGGAGCTGGTAGAATAAACTGGACATCAGGAGACCTGGAATCAACCTCACTTGGCCATTGAATTAGTGATGTTCCTTTAGACGTGTCACGTATGTCACTGTGATCCCTGCTGTGTTATAGATGGAATATCCTGGGTTGTGTTTACTGCGTCCCATTTCCTGTCTTCAGGGGGTCATCATCTCTCCCCAGTTGTCTTGAGCTGAAATGACGTGGGAGGGTTTCTGCTAGTAGAGGGGGCATTCACTGCCCAGTAAAGGAGTGCAGAACACTCACTGGGAGACCTTGCTTTCTCGTGTCTAGCTGTGGACAGGGTGAAGAGGCCGTCCCCTGAGTCCCAGAGCAGCAACCTCTGGGTCATCGTGGGCGTGGTCGTGCCAGCATTGGTGGTGCTGGTGATTGTCATCATCCTCTACTGGAAGCTCTGCCGCACGGACAAGCTGGACTTTCAGCCTGACACTGTGGCCAACATTCAGCAGCGTCAGAAGGTAAGGGGTGGCCCCTCCACCCCCACGTTCACATGAGCATCTTGTGGGCTGAGATGGGGCGAGTTCAGGCTCCTGGTACTGAAGGACGGGGAGAGGAGCTGGTCAGGAAATCTTCCGGCCCTAGTGGTGGTGTCCCTTTACTTCCATGTTTGTTTGCTGAAAGCCAGGTCTTCTGTAGTGTTCAATACCTGCCCAGAAAAATAAGCCGTGTAAAGGCTCAGCAATGCTGTGGGCTCTGAGTTCCACTGTGATTTTATTTTTGAGATATTCAGTTACAAAATCATATCCATTCTGTGCATGAATTCTGATCTATTTTAACTCTGGATGCATTTAGAGAGCAAGAACCAAGGAAGGTTTTCTTTGATCTACAAGCCCGCTGGGCGGCTCCTTTATTTTCTGCCTACCTTATTGCAAGCCTACTTATCCACCTTGATCAAGAACACTTAATCATTAAAAAGTGGTAATATATGCCTTTTTCATTTTGACTTTATATATATATCTGTGTGTGTGTGTATGTATATATGTACATAATGAGTATTTGACAATCTTAAAAAAAAATTCAGAGTACTAGTCAACCAAAAGGAATTCTGTGTGGTCTTTCTTATTAACAACACATAAAATGCATCAGCTGCAGTTTCCAGATTGGGATACTTTAGGGAAGAACAAAACAACCTGAGTACAAAATTTTCTTTTTTTTTTCCATATTACCTCCTACCCAACCCTTCTCTGCAATCTTTTAGAGTTAATTAACTTACACCTAATTTGACAGCAGTTTCTTTCTTTATTAGCAGCTCCTTTTCCATGTGTTTCCAAGGCATTCCTTGGAAATTTACAATAGCAGTTTTTAGTTTTTATAATAGCAGTTCCTTTCTGATACATACATTTCAACAGTGTCTGCAATATTTGTCACATATAAGTTTCAGAGTGAAGACACAGCATCTTGGTCAGTATCTGGCTCCTCTGGTGAAGCATGAACATGCCAAGTAAGAGAAGAGCTGGTTAGGTGCAAACGCTGAGCTCAGCACACCTGTCAGCCTCACCCAGGGCATGAGAAGTGGTGGTTGCCGACTCGGATAACATTGTATCCATTATGGGTCACGCATTTAGAGGACTCAATGGACTCTAAGAGTTTAGTGAGAAAAAGCAAGCAAAAGGCAGAAGAATAATAAATAAAGGATCACCCCACGCCATCTGTGGGGTCGCACAGAGTCAGACACGACTGAAGCGACTTAGCAGCAGCAGTATTAACCTTCTAAGTTTATTCGATTTTCTGGGTATAAAAAAATCCTGTACATAATAAACCTAGACCTGATGGATGAAAAAAGTGAAATTCATGTCCAACTCTTTGCAACCCCATGGACTATACAGTCTAGGCCAGAATACTGGAGTGGGTAGTCTTTCCCTTTTCCAGGGGATCTTCCCAATGCAGGGATTGAACCCAGGTCTCCTGCATTGCAGGTGGATTCTTTACCAGCTGAGCCACCAGGGAAGCCCAAATTGATTCAGCACTATTTAAAGCCATTTTGGGGGCTGTTTCTTTGGCCACACTGAGCAGCATATGGGATCTTAATTCCCAGACCAGGGATGGAACCCATGTTCCCTGCATCGAAAGTGTGGAGTCTTAATCACTAGACTACCAGGGAAGTTCCGATGGATGAAAAAAAGGATTTAAAGTTTATTTGCTTGTAAAAGTAAATGAAGAGCATTCTTCTTCTTATGATTTAACTAAGAAATGCAAACTCTTGATTAAATTGCAAGCTTATGGTTATGCAGCATTTTGGAAGCCATTTATACATTAAGGTTATATTTATTACCCATCTTCATTTATTATTGACATAGTCTGCTAAGATTGTTCTGTTGTCAGACTGGTGAATAGCACGGAAAAAACCTGGGGGGTAAAGTCCTTGATGTACTAAGTGATTCATCGTGTGACTTTCACTGTGATGACATCAGCAGTCGGTTTGGACATGTTTTGGGTTCTGGTGAAAGACCACTGTTACAGAGACTTAGCCAGTGTAGACGGTTCTGTGTTTGGGTCTGTAGGGTGCTGTGCTTCCTCACAGAAACACTCCTGTGGAAACCTATCCATTGTTTCTCACTTCAGTAAACTGTCAAGAGAAACGCATCCCTGAAGTCCACAACGGACTGTTCCGAAATATTCTAACCCCTGATGCTGCTATACCTCAAATGGACAGTTTCCAGTAGAACTTTCTGCCTTTGGAGTCGTGTTCTTCTGCAAGTGCTGCCTGGATTGGCGTATTCACTTTTACAGCATCTTTTCAGGAAGGGTTTTTTGTACCAAGGATTCCCCAAGAGAACAGGTGTCCTTGACTTGATTAGGAGCATAGCAGGGTCTTTGTTTTGCTGGCATAAGAGCCCATCATTTGGATCTTGTCATGTTTTTTTAATAAGAAAATGATGATATGAATTTAGTTCAAAAACAAGCATCTCTGCTTCATAAGTGTTTCTTCTAAGATTATCTGACAATAGTAAAGGGCCTCTAGCCTATTCTTCAGGGCACTTTGCAAAGATGCTGTCTTCCCTGTGACTCAAAAGAGCAGAGGCTCTTTTTCCTTCTTGTGTGGCTCTGTTTTCTCTCTCTGCTCTGCTTACCCCGCCCCTGATGCTGCTTCACTGCTATTCTCTGAAATCTTTTAGCAAATCCCAGAGCTGCAAACATCTGGAAACAATAAATCTGCTGACCCCAAATCCACACCCCTTTCTTCTTGTAACCAGAAGGAAAACTCTTCCTATTGTCTGGGAGTAGATTAGTTTTGAAATATGATAAGAGAGAGAGGCCATTCCGTCCTATTTTGAGGCAGAGTCTTTTAAAATTTTGAATGATTAAAAAAAAAAAAACAAAACCCTAACGCTTGACTGTCTTTTTATCTGTATTCCTTTAATCTGTAGCCCAAAGGCATCACTTTTTACTGCTACCAGTAAAATTACAGCTTGGACCCGCCTCGCCCTGTTGAGGTTCTATTTAAAGACATGAACGGCATTGGCTTAGATGTTGCCTGCTCGGTGAAAACTGGTTCCTTCTGATGGGGGCAGTCCACACCCTGTGTTTGGCCTGAGACCTGGTTCCTGGCTCGCGGGCACCATGGGCGGCCAGATGGGGCTGCCTCAGATGCCACATGTTCATTCACCAAATGCTGAGCCTTTGCTCTCAGCCAAGCAGGGTCGGGCTGGGTGACAAGCACAGATAACATGTGGTCCCTGCCTTCGAGGGCTTTCGTGAGGGAGGAAGCGGCTCAAAGCTGACACAGGGGAGCATGTCTGTCCAGGGCTCTGTGGCAGCTCAGATAAGGGGCTGAAGCTCAGAGGCTGAGGAGGTGAAGCCAGAGGAAGTGGGCCCAGGCGGTGGGGGAGGGCAGGTGTGGACGGCAGGAAGGATGGGGCGAAGGTGAAGGGAACGAAGGGCACAGCCAACACCGAGGGGGCAGATGTAGGCAGGAGCCAGGCTTAGAGGGGTTTATGGGGTGTATCGGGGTGGAGGTGATGCTGTCGGCTTGGGGGAGCACAGAGGGGTTCTCAACGGGGAGAGTAGCTTGAACACATTGATTTGGTTTTGTTTTCAAATTTAGTTGCATTGGGCCTTTTGGTGTGTGCACGGACTCTTTGTTGTGGCTCCCAGGCTTTCTCTAGTTCCAGCGGGAGCTTCTCCTGTTGTGGCGCCCAGGCTCTAGAGCTCGTGGGCTCAGTAGTTACCGTGCTGCATGGGCTTAGTCACCCTGAGCATAGGGGATCTTAGTTCCTCGACCAGGGATCAAACCCACGTCCCCTGCATTGGGAGGCATATTCTTAACCACGGGGCCACCAAGGAATCCCCTGGACACACTGATGTTTGAAACAGTCCCTAAAGTGTGATCAGCGGGTTGACGTGAAGCTGGAAGTTTCTTCCATCTGAGCAGGGTTTGTCTCATCCCTTCTCTGCAAGGATCGTGCTAACATATAAATTGTTGGTGGTTCCAGGATGCCCTTAGTCAGCGGACCAGGACTTGCCAGGGCCTGGGGGTGGGAGGATCTTCGAAACTGCTTGCCCACCTCCTAGACCTCGGGGTGAGCCATGGCCCCACACTGGGCTTCAGTGGAGACCTGGGGTGGCAGTAGGCTTGCCTTGTCTTCACCTCTTCAATGGAAACAGCATGGTGGCCCTGGTGACTTTTCACCGACCACATCTATCAAATAGCAAGCACTTAAACAATGGTGCTCTCTTGGAGGTAGTGCATTTTTTTTTTTTTTTTAAATCCCATTATATTTTATTTGTATATTTTTATTCAGCCACTTTGGGGATCGGCTGTGCGGTTTCCCTTGTCATCTCAACTGCTCCTTCCTAAGGGCAGATATTTATTGGGAGTCTCCTATGGGTCATGTTGCTGAATTAAAACATTTTGTATCTAAATTTATATCTATAGCTTTATCTGGTCTCTGAGAACTCTCAATTGACTATTTATATCAACTGCTTGATCTTTCATCGACCAACAGCAATAATATTGCTGTCAGTCTCATTTGTATGGTGCCTTGGCATTTATGAAGCATTTTGACACTGTCGGGGAGGAAGGAATTTTCTAGGTTCTCCTCGCTGGTCTACAAATTAAATTGACCTGAGGCAGATTGACAGGAGGAAATCACAGAAAGGTTTAATAACATGGGTTCATAGGAGAGACTCACGTATGGAACTGAGTAACTCACCACAATGGCCAGAGTGCTCACCTTATATACCACCAGCAGCTAAAGACAAAAGAGGATGTCCGAGGCAGTGGTTTGGGACTTTAGAGGGGAGGAAGGCAGTTCACAGGGAGATGGTAAATAAATGCTTGTTGAGTCTGGCAGAGACAGGGGACCAGAGAGGAATGGTGGTAGCTCTCTTTCTGGAATAGGTCCTTTGTCTGTGTTTTTTAGGCAGTTAGATGGGGGAATATCAGAGTTTTTCCTGAGTCTTTTGGGCCTCGCTTGTTTTCATCTTGAAATAATGCACCTGCCAAACAGACATTGTTGTTCAGTCGCTCAGTCATGTCCGAGTCTTTGTGACCCACACCGCCCCACTCCCATGGACTGCAGCACACCAGGCTTCCCTGTCCTTCACTATCTCCTGGAGCTTGCTCAGACTCATGTCCATTGAGTCGATGATGCCATCCATCTTGTCCTCTATTACCCCCTTCTCCTCCTGCCCTCATTCTTTCCCAGCATCAGGGTCTTTTCCAATAAATAAGTCCACTCTTCGCATCAGGTGGCCAAAGTATTGGAGCTTCAGCATCAGTCCTTCCAATGAATATTCAGGATTGACTGGTTGGATCTCCTTGCTGTCCAAGGGACTCTCAAGAGACATTTGGGGGTAGCAAATTTTGTTCCCCTACGACGTATATATATGTTTCTTTTTTTTCTTGCCAACACTTTTCATCTTTTTAAAAAACTTATTTTTAATTAGAGGATAATTGCTTTACAGTATTGTGTTGCTTTACAACACTGTGAATCAGCTGTAAGTATAACTATAGCTCCTCCCTCTTGAGCCTCCCGCCCACCTCTCTAGGTCATCACAGAGCACCGAGCTGAGCTCCGTGTACTATATAGCTGCTTCCCACTTATGCACGTTTCTTATATAAACCTAAGAGTAAATCAGGGCAGGCATTTAGTTCCTAGACCTGGCTACACAGACTGTACCAAGGAGGCGATGCTGTCTATATTTTCCCCTTATTCACTTTAGAGACCTTTGCTTAGAGAAGGCGATCTGTGGCTCATCCTTCAATTTTGATAAAAGCAAATCATCTAACTTTTAAAAGAGGAGATTTTGATGGTTATGATTAGATGACTATTGATGATATCTGTTACTTTCTCATTTCGAGGAAACTTATGGAGCTAAATGAGGTGTAGCTGGGGTAAAGGCAGCCCCGTGGATGAGAGATGTGCCTCTCCTGTAAACCAGGAGAAGGATTCTTGAGAAAGGAGGAGCCAGAAGTTTACCTACAGAGGTTGTCTGTTTGGAGTTTGATTCCTTTAAAAGGAACACATGCCCCCAGGAAGGTGTATGTGTGTATGCATGTTCAGTTGTGTCTGACTCTTTGCAACCCCATGGACTGTAGCCCGCCAGGCTCCTCTGTCCACTGAATTTTCCAGGCAAGAATATTGGAGTGGGTTGCCATTTCCTCCTCCAGGGGATCTTCCCGACCCAGGGAGTGAACCTGTCTCCTGTGTCTCCTGCATTGGCAGGCGGATTCTTTACCACTCGCTCCACCTGGGAACCCTACAGTCCCAGAGATTTACGGATCCCCAGTGAAGATGGCTGGGAGGTAGGGGCAGTCATGGAGATGAAGGTTTGGGCTCATTGTTTGGGAAACATTTTTGAGCCAAGAGATGTGCACCACGCACAGTGTGTGTGGTGAAGCTGACTGCTGGTAACAAGATGTTATTAATTTAGAAAATATAGGCATGCCAGTCTTTGCCTTTTGTTTCCAGGCAGCGTCTTTGTAAGCATGATTTATAGCAAGTTCTGTCCCCCTCTGCTGGCGTAAGTCATTATTGCAGACTGCTTTCCTTCTACCCATCCAGCCTAGCTTTTTAGTGCTGAAAGAAAGACCTTGGAGATCACAAATAGAAGCCACTGAAGTTGTCACTCACCTGTGTGTAAAGTTAGCGCAAGTACCACAAAACCTTTCACTTTCACATGCAGTATATTGTCTAGAACAGCTCCTCAGATGGGTTGGACTTTGTCTTCTGACTGATAGCACTCTCTGTGGGTGTAGAATTCAGTCTGATGGAATTGCATGGGGGATTCCTGGCAAAGAGACCCTTGGGACCACTACTAATATGTGGCTTATTTTCCTCTACTTTGCAAGCCGAGTAAAGGAAACAGTTAATACCCACCCCTGGGTATTACAGTCTGGCCTTCTCTCATTCACCTCCGTCCTGACCCTTCTAGTGCAGCTAATGTGATCTTTTACCAGATCTCAAGTCTTCTCTGGTCCCTGACGCAATTGAGGACATTCTCTGAGTAGCCACCTCTTTTTATTTCTACGTTTGGTCTGTCCTCCAAGTCCTGGCACAAGTCCCTATTCTCTGAGAAAAGTCTCACCCCATACCACTCTCTGGGCTTGGGTCACTGCTGTGACAGTGGTCAGGCATTGTCTTGTGATGTCTTGTATCGTGGTCTAACTTTTTAATCTTTGTATTTTAATCTGTAGCAAGTATCTGTCTTTTCTGCAAACTCAAGGTGGAATTCTTGCTTGGGTCAGTGTTCTAGAGATGCATGTTGAATTTGATGGGTAAGATTGCAAGCATACTCTTGGGTCAGAAGCTGGCACTCACCATCCTGCTGGCACTTACCATCAGCTTGACTGTCTCACTTGTGCCTGTGTGTGTGTGTGTGTGTGTTTCAGTTGCAGATCCCTAGTGTGAAGGGCTTCGACTTCGCTAAGCAGCACCTGGGTCAGCACAATAAGGACGACATACTGATCATTCACGAGCCAGCACCACTGCCGGGACCCGTGAAGGACCACACCACGCCCTCTGAGAACGGAGATGTGCCGAGCCCCAAGGCAAAGATCCCTTCCAAGAACATCCGTCACAGAGGAAGGTTCTTATTGGGCTTTCTGTATTGTTCTCTATCGCGACCCGCGGTTCTCTTTTCCGTTTGTCAGTTTCCAATAGCAGAAGGGCTGATGGTGAGTGTTGCCCGAGTCTGCAGCCTGGAAGACTGATGAGATTGGCCCCCAAAATCAGCACACCCAAGGGCCCTTGATCCGCTCTAATGGGCTCCCAGAGGAAGCCCATTTGCTTTCTTTCCCCAAAGTGAGTAAGGTTACGAATCACCGACCCATATGGTTTGGTGGTCCCCCTGGAACTTCATTAGGGATTGACCAGCTCGAGGGTATATATTCTGGGGTGACTTGCTAGGCCCTCTGGAGGTGATGTTAGGAATAATGCACAAAAATGTACAAAAAGTGCATGGCTTATGATACACACTTGGCCAGCATTGGCTCTGCCCTTGACTGTCATGCCAGCGGCTGGAGCTGTGGCTTCCTTGCTCAGGCTGCAGGTGACCTTCTTCACACTCTACTTTCCTTACTTGGCTTTTCTCCATCTGCCCCTGTGGTCACCCTCCTTAGCATGTGTGCATGGATTCTTCATTGCCGTGCTCCCCACTCCCCCGCCCAGCTCCCCTTCCTCATTCCTCTTACCAGCATTAAGCACACAGGGCACTGCTGCTAACAGACTACCTACTGTGACCCTACGACCCTGTGAGACAGGCTGCCCTTCTCTAAAGAAGACAACGTTCAGGGTCAGGTTTTAACTTGGATTTAGGTCAAAGTGTGATCAGGCTTTGGTATTGAAGCCTCAAATTATCAGCCTTCTTTTGAGCTTTGGGACGCCAAATTCTGGTTTCTGTTGAGAGGGGAAAAGTGTGTGATCATACCAACATTCAAAATGACATTGTAATTTCTGATTTATCAGAAAACATATCCCAGGGGTTCTGGCCTAGTTTTAAGAATTTAATGAATGTTAGAACACCATCTTTACAAAAGAAGATGAATAATGTAGAGAGAGATCATTTGCTTAATTATTTTGCAGAGTGAGAATAAATCAAATCATTAAAGATTATTGAATATGCTAGTACAATTTAACAAAGTCTTTTTTTCTCCTCTGGAAGCCTCAGCCTAGACACTTAGTCACAACATCTCAACGGTCTGCATGGTTAATATCATAGTTTAGCATCCCTCAGGGGCACTAGAATGTCTGGGCATTTCAGAAAGTTCAAAGAGAAAGGGTGTTAACTGATTAAGGCTTTTCAGTGAATCCTGGAGCAACTTGGGTTTTGTGACACACTTGCTTTTTATATATAGAATCAATTAACAGCGATAATCATTGCCTTTGTGTTAGAAGTGTAGGCTTCCTCCAAAGATTTGGAATTATATGGGGGTGACTGCACAATGACCCTGGCTTCCTGGAAATTCTGCAGGCCAAGCTAGCCCATAACCAAACTTGAATCCCAGATCTTCTGATCCAACCCACACCAGTCCCAGATTGCCAGGTTTCCCCTGGGAGCTGGGGAGGGGGGCGGGAACTGTCCTGCAGCGAGTACTTGGTTTCCTAGCATTTGTTGAAATGAGTCTGCTGAGCCATTTAGTAAGGCATGTCACAAGGTGACCATGCTATCAATGTGGTCCTTGAAGATGCTGCACCTCAAAACAGGGTTTTGGACTCTTTGACTTCTCCTATTTTATTTTGCCCAGAAGCCTGACTTCCACATCCAGATGAATGTGACCTTTCTCCCCGCTTTCCTTCTTTTTCTTAACGTCTGCATTTGTTTTGTGTCTGCAGAGTTTCTCCCTCGGATGCCGACTCCACAGTAAGTGAAGAGTCCAGTGAGAGGGAAGCGGGGGACAAGACTCCAGGAGCCGTGACCGATGGCAAGTCCCACAGAGCCCCACAGAGTGGTCTGTGACACTTCTTGTTCTCCACTTTAAAAGTAGTAATTATGAGGGACTTCCCTGGCAGTCCAGTGGTTTGGACTTTGCCCTTTCATTGCAGAGGGTGTGGGTTCAATCCCTGGTCAGGGAACTAAGATCCCACAAGCCCTGCGGTGTGGTAAAAAAAAAAGTCATTATGAGGTTCCAGTAGGCTAGGCTCTTATACCACTTCAAATGTAGAACATAAAAAAGCCCTGTGCATTAGACTATTCGTCATTTCATACAGTGGATTTCTCAGATTAGTTGTCACCATCTAACACTGTATCGGTGTCTGCATTGAGCTGGGGGGCCAGGCTAGAAGTTAAGAGATTCACTGATGTGTGTTTTGAGGTTACTGGTCATGTTTGAATCTAGTTTGGGGTCCTGACAATTTTCCTCTTCAAAGGACAAGGAGGAATTCAACTAAAACTGCATCCAGGATTCAGTGACCTTCTTAGGAGGCCATTTAAGTATTTCACAGTTGTCACTGTCAGAAGGCTGATTATTTATTCTAGGTCCAAGGGCATTATATTTGGTCCTGGTCCTAGGTCTATCTTCCAGCAGATAGTTGAGTGTGATCAGATGGTTGTGTGTGTTGTCAGATGCTGTCACTTTTAGCCCAGGTTTGAAATGTACTTTACTCCCCTTCTAAAGAGTATTGTCATAAAACTCATATGTCTTGCAGTAGAACTTAGCTCATTGGTCTTACTAGACTTGGAGCCTTTTTTGGCCTGATGACAGGGTAGCTTTGGTGTTAGTTTAATAGATTCTGTTAAATAAATGCTCTTGTACTTGCTGAAGCTTTATTTATATTTCAGGATTGTGTTTTAGTAGTGCAAAGAAAACTGAAGTCTCTCCAGATATCATTTTATTATTTTTTTATTTGGCTGTGCCACACCTCTTTTGGGATTTTAGCTCCCGACTAGGGATTGGACCCAAGCCCTTGGCAGTGACATTGCAGAGTCCTAACCACTGGACTACCAGGGAATTCCCAGGACATAATTTTTAATAGTAGTTTTTATACTTGCATTTTCCATTACAAATATCTCTGTATAAAATTGCAGTACAGACTGAACCACATTCTGTAAGTGACTAGATTATGGACAGAAGCTGGAGGGCTTACTTTATCCACTGTCATCTTTGTGACCTTGTATGTCCCTTAGTTGTGGGGGCTCCTCTGGGACTAAACTAGCTGATTTTTGAGATGCTTTCCAGTTGTTTCTCAGTTGTTTCTTTTTTGGTGTTAAAACAAAAACCTTAGAATAAGAGAAGAATTTTTTTCTTTAGATCTAATGATCTAACTTCATAGAATCTTAAAAATTAGTTAGCACCATGGTAACAGGTGTACTGTTTCAGATAGACAGGATTAAAATCTAATTTTGATCCTGGGAAAGAAACATTTGGGAGAAAAAAAATCAGCTCTGGAGCTTCTTAATTTCTGTTAATTGTATGTCTGAGAAAATCTTCCTCTTTAGTTCCTGCTTTTAACTCCTTCTGTGCTTAGTCTCTCAGTCGTGTCCAACTCTTTGTGACCCTTTGGACTGCAGCCCACCAGGCTTCTCTGTCCATGAGATTTTCTAGGCAAGAATACTGGAGTGGGTTGTGATTTCCTCCTCCAGGGGATCTTCCCAACCCAGGGATCAAACCATCATCTTCTGTGTCTCCTGCAATGCAGACAGTTTCTTTACCCACTGAGCCATCGGGAAAGCCCTTTAACAATCCTTGCTAATAGTATTAGAACCAGTATATTTTACATGGCTAACAAAAATCAAATATCACTCTCAACATACATTCAAAATCCATGTAGTAAGCATGTCAGTGTTGGGGCTCAGAGTTGACTGTGGAAGGAGACAAGTGGCCCTAAACGTAATTATCTCCTACTAGGCTTCATGCCTGTAATTTGAGTAGCTCCCGGGTGAATGGTGCTGTCTGGCTGTGTTTGCATTATACAAAGGGTCAGGCTCCCTCCAGGCAGGGAAAGAAAGCCCAGGAACAGCTTGAAGGCAGACAAGTGTGCCTCCTCACTAAGAGACATCTTCATTCACAGAGTTAAGTATGTAATTTCTAATTACTTGGGATGAGTATTACTGAACATAAATGAATATAATTCAAATTGAGAGGAAATACAACTGCTGTGCATTCCTTATATAAAATATCAACTACTACTCCTTACTGCTTTGCTCAACACTTTTTTACACTGAGGGGTAACCTCTATATTTTTCACTTATGACTGAGGTTTCAAAACTCAGGCTTTTGTTTAGAAACAGTTTCTACATGCCCTCACTCCTTCTCTTGGCCTGTGTGTGTGTGTGCTCAGTCATGTCCGAATCTTTTGCAACCCCTTGGACTGTAGCCAGCCAGGCTTCTCTGCCCATGGAATTTTCCAGGGAAGAATACTGGAGTGAGTAGCCATTTCCTTCTCCAGGGGATCTTCCAGACCCAGGGATGGAACCCATGTCTCTTGCATCTCCTGCCTTGGCAGATGGATTCTTTACCAGTAGCACCACCCGGGAAGCCCCTCTCTTGGTGTTTGGCCATTTATTTTTGAGCAATGTTAGAGTAGCCCAGAGGTGACTGTGGCTTAGAGGAAGGGCATCAGGGATCTTAGTGTGTGTAACTGGAGAGTTCTTTTCATCCATTTGGCCCTTCTTAACCTCTCTCTTTGCCTTTTAAAAATAAAAGTTTATTGAGATTATTTCTATTATAAAAGTAATACTGACTAGAGAAAATCATTATAGAAAATACAAAGAAGTGGAGAAAGTGACCCATTACACCAAGATCCAGTCTCTATTAACATTGTAACATGTTTTTCTTTTTTCTATACATTTAAATGTCTTTCTTCTTTGCAGTTCTGATTACTTAAAAAAAAAATTCATTGTGGTAAAATATACATAGCCATACAGTTTGCCCTTTTAACCATTTTTCGAGTATTATCTGCATCTCTGTAAAGAAGGAACTAATTCCTTGCAGCACCAGCTTTTTCTTCTCCTGACTCTTCAACTTCATTTTTTGCTGCATTAAAACTGAAAAGCCAGCAGCATTCACCATTAACCAGTACTTGCTAGCAGGTCCACAGTCCCCCTGGTCTTTTGTTTTTTTGACGGTAAGTTGCCTTGGCAAATAAATTTATATCACTCTCACTCCAGATGAGCATGGACATTCAGAGCTGTTATAAATGTTGTCCTCCACATTCTGTAAATCGCTCCTGGCCGGCCAACCTCAGGCTCTTCTTACCCTTTACCCTGTCTTACTGAAGACTTTGAAACACCTTTAGACAAAACAGGACCATCTGGGGCACAAAGTGTCATAATGATTTTCTTATCTTCCCTACAGATATCTGTAATTATTACTTAGGTTGAAGGAGACACTATTTCACCCAGACAGTTTAGTTTCAAAGAGTGACATTTCAAATATTCTGCCATGGAGTTGTGGATGTGTTTTTGGTCTGGGACCCATCTAAGGGTCCTTTAGGAAATAATCCATAATAGTGATGGTTTGCTCTTTTCTTAGGGTGATGGTGTTTATTAATTCTGCTCTTCCCTCTGTTCCAGGGGCAGCACCCAGCTCAGGGAACGAGCAGCACTCGTCAGCCTCCATCTTCGAGCATGTGGATAGGATCTCCCGCTCCTCCGAGGCCAGTCGGCGGGTCCCCAGTAAGATCCAGCTGATTGCCATGCAGCCCATCCCAGCTCCTCCGGCTCCACACCCCATCCTGGCTGACCGTGTGGCAGAAACCAACAAAATTAATAAAGAGGTATTTGGTTTTATGAAAAAGTACAGTAATTAAAAAAAAAATCCTTAGATTCTGATTTGGTCAGTGCTTAAAAGTGAGTGAAAGTTAGTGTCAAAAGGTTGCTAACGATATGAGCTGCTCACGTGCGTGTGTGCTAAGTTGCTTCAGTCGTGTCCAGCTCTTTGGGACCCTATGGACTGTAGCCCACCAGGCTCCTCTGTCCATGGGATTATCCAAGCAAGAATAATGCAGTGGACTGCCGAGCCCTCCTCCAGGGGATCTATCTACCTGACCCAGGATCGTGTCTCTTATGTCTCCTGCATTGGCAAGCGAATTCTTTACCACTAGCGCCATCTGGGAAGTCCCATGAATACTCACAACTATTCTTAATTTTAAATCTGCTACTCAGTATTTTTAGATGAGATACTGATCATGGACACTAGTGGGCACATTGGGAGATGTGCATATTAAAGACCAGGGCCGGCTATCCTTAGAAAGTCCACCTTAGCCCATAGTTGGGGTTTGGGAATAAGATTTTGGAAAGATCCCCACCATTCTCAGAATGGAATGGCTTGCTGTACCTAAACTATTTTTGTACAAACAACATGATTTATGCTGAACAGCTCTTCCTGGAGTCTGGAATTTTGGTACATGCTAGGCAGAGGGTGCCTATGTGAGCAGTCTCCAGTAAAGACCCTGTGAACACTGAGTATCTAATAAACTTCCCTCGTAGATGTTTCACATGTGTTGTCACAGGTCATTGCTGGAGGAATTCAGCACACCCGACGTGACTTTACCGGGAAAGGACTCCTGGAAGCTTGTGCCTGGGTCCTCCAGACCTCACCCTATGTGCCATTCCCCTATGCTGGTTTTGCTTTGTAGCCTTTTGCTGTAATAAATTGGACTGAATGCTGAGTCCTGAGGGTTCTCCCAGTGAATCACTGAACGCTGAGTAATCTTGGGACCACGCTAGATTTTGTGAACTCTGATAGAGCTGCTCTGGCCCCAAGGTCTAGATCATGATTGGTAAAATACCCTATTCTAGTGACTCCTGGAAGAGTGAGTTAGATCTGCTTTCCTCCTAAGATTCTGGAATCAGAAAGCCAGCTCAAGTCACTGTTAAGCTGAACTTGAGAAGTTTGACCTGGGCTGGACCATGAGTGCAGTGAATAGTATTTAGGGCTGCACACATGACAGCATCATGGCTGTCAGTTTCCTTCCTCTAGGAAATACCTGCTGCTCTTGGGAGTTCTGCCAGGTGAACTAATAATTGGTACAACTGAATCCTTAAAGTGGATTATCTTATAGAAGTCTTATCAAGAGTTCTTACACTTTCTCCTTTCCATTGGCTCCTTGCCAAGGACGTGACCACAAGAATGTGCGTCATGGGTTCAAGGTGGCATGTGCTGTCCCTTCTCACCAATGCTTGGGAGCCCTGGACTGCTCACATGCCCCCCATCCTAGCCTAGACCTGTCTCCCTCAGTCCTGTGTTGCCAGTGTCTCACATCAGCCATGAGTAAGCACTCTCGAGTTGGTTCTGTGTGACCGAAACAAAGAAGAGAATGAGCTCACCAGGCCCGTGGCCTCACAACTGGAAAGCGTTCATCTCCACTTTGTTCTTTTACTATCTTTTTAAAATGTATTTGATGTTTAATCCATTTTGAGTTTATTTTTGTGTATGGTGTTAGAAAGTGTTCTAATTTCATTCTTTTACAAGTGGTTGACCAGTTTTCCCAGCACCACTTGTTAAAGAGATTGTCTTTTCTCTATTGTATATTCTTGCCTCTTTTGTCGAGGTAAGGTGTCCATAGGTGCATGGATTTATCTCTGAGCTTTCTATTTTGTTCCATTGATCTATATTTCTATCTTTGTGCCAGTACCATACTGTCTTGATGGCTGTGGCTTTGTAGTAGAGCGTGAAGTCAGGCAGGTTGATTCCTCCAGTTCCATTCTTCTTTCTCAAGATTGCTTTGGCTATTCGAGATTTCTTATATTTCCATACAAATTGTGAAATGATTTGTTCTAGTTCTGTGAAAAATACCATTGGTAGCTTGATAGGGATAAACGTAAGACCAGAAACTATAAAACTCCTAGAGGAAAACATAGGCAAAACACTCTCTGACATAAATCACAGCAGGATCCTCCATGACCCACCTCCCAGAATATTGGAAATAAAAGCAAGAATAAACAAATGGGACCTAATTAAAATTAAAAGCTTTTGCACAACAAAGGAAACTATAAGCAAGGTGAAAAGACAGCCTTCAGAATGGGAGAAAATAATAGCAAACGAAGCAACAGACAAACAATTAATCTCAAAAATATACAAGCAACTCCTGCAGCTGAATTCCAGAAAAATAAACGACCCAATCAAGAAATGGGCCAAAGAACTAAACAGACATTTCTCCAAAGAAGACATACAGATGGCTAACAAACACATGAAAAGATGCTCAACATCACTCATTATTAGAGAAATGCAAATCAAAACCACAATGAGGTACCATTTCACACCAGTCAGAATGGCTGCTATCCAAAAGTCTACAAGCAATAAATGCTGGAGAAGGTGTGGAGAAAAGGGAACCCTCTTACACTGTTGGTGGGAATGCAAACTAGTACAGCCGCTATGGAGAACAGTGTGGAGATTCCTTAAAAAACTGGGAATAGAACTGCCATATGACCCAGCAATCCCACTGCTGGGCATACACACTGAGGAAGCCAGAATTGAAAGAGACGCGTGTACCCCAGTGTTCATCGCAGCACTGATTACAATAGCCAGGACATGGAAGCAACCTAGATGTCCATCAGCAAACGAATGGATAAGAAAGCTGTGGTACATATACACAATGGAATATTACTCAGCCATTAAAAAGAATACATTTGAATCGGTGCTATTGAGATGGATGAAACTGGAGCCCATTATACAGAGTGAAGTAAGCCAGAAAGAAAAACACCAATACAGTATACTAATGCATATATATGGAATTTGAAAGATGGTAACGGTAACCCTATACGCGAGACAGAATAAGAGACACAGATGCATAGAACAGTCTTATGGACTCTGAGGGAGAAGGTGAGGGTGGGACGTTCTGGGACAATAGCATTGAAACATGTATATTATCATATGTGAAACAGAACACCATTCCATGTTCGATGCATGAGACAAATGCTCAGGGCTGGGGCAATGGGATGACCCAGAGGGATGGGATGGGGAGGGAGGTGGGAGGGGGGTTCAGGATGGGGAACACATGTAAACCCATGGCTGATTCATGTCAATGTATGGCAAAAACCACTACAATATTGTAAAGTAATTAGCCTCCAACTAAAATAAATAAATTTATTAAAAAAATGTATTGGATGGATACATATGGTATAGGAAACATATATACTGATTATGAAGCATAAAGTGAAAAACCAACTTAAGAACAAGAGCAATATGAGTTCTGGTGGACCTACCTGTATGGTAGGTACGGACATCTCAATGGAAATGTTTTCTTCGTAGGAGGTTCTGGCGCAGATTCCTAGCATATCTTAGTCCTCCTGTGAGACCTCATGTATTTTAAAGAACAGTTAGATCCTGAAAGAGTTAGAGGGGCTCCTGAATTCTCCTGCTAGGAAGTTTGTCGAGACTCTCATGTAGCTGACCCTCCTCAAACAGTCTCAAGGAGGACATGGCTTCTGGTCTGCTGTGGTGTGGCGGACCACGTCCTGTCTTGGACAGTGTCCTGCTGTCTCTTCCCAGTTGGAGTCCCATCTTGGTTTCCCTTTTTCCCCCTCTGTCTCCCTCCATCTCACTTGCTGTTAAGTTCTCTGAAGCAGGGCTAAGGGCTTAGAAAATGAGGTGGCGTACGTCGATGAAGGTAGGCATTCCCCGTCTGCTCTCCACCACAGCCCAACAGACCTACTGCTCCCGAAGTCGAGGCCTCCTTCCCCTAGACCTGCATCTGCATTCCTGCTTCTGGTCCTCGCCCTCTGCCCACTTCCCTCCCTCCCCGACTTCAGAACCTACTGGCTCTTCTAGACCTAGTTCCCGCCCCATGGAGCCAGGAGGACGTGTTTCCATACCTGTCGATTTTCTTCTCTGAGGAGAGGGGTCTCCTGTCAGGGGACTTGTTTCAGTATTACTGAAACATCATTAGTAAATGGCTATTTTATTGTATAGTACAAATATCTTTTTTGAACTGTCTTAATTTAAAAACGTATTAAGTAATGATACTATTGGGTGTGGAAAATATTTACTCTTTTCTCAGGGAGAATTACATCTAGGAATCACTGCCCCTCAGCATCTTCAAAGTTGCCACTGGACAATTTCCTGGGTTTGAGTACTTTTGCCCTTCCCAGGTCCCGCAGTGGTACAGAATCCGCCTGTCAATGCAGGAGATGCTAGAGACATGGGTTCCATCCCTGGGTCGGGAAAATCCCCTGGAGAAGGAAATAGCAACTCGCTCCGGTATTCTTGCCTGAAAAAAATCCCATGGACAGAGGAGCCTGGCGAGCTGCAGTCCATGGGGTCCCCGAGAGTCAAATACGACTGAGCGCACAGGCATGCATGTCCTGTTTGGGGGCCTGTACCGAGGCTTCTCCCCTCACGCGCACCACGAGGAGGGTGGGGACGCAGCTCGGGGGCAGTGGCAGGCTTTCCACGGCCGGTATGGGTGTGTCTGTCCCTGTCACCGCTTTGGGGCCTCTTGGGAGCCTAGGACAGCTGTGGGGGGGGGGGGGGGGGGGGGGGTGAAGGGAGGGCGGGGGAGAGACACAGGACGCCTCCGGACTACTTTGTGCACGGAGACCTAGAACCGTGGAAATGGTCGGTCTGTCTCGCTCCCCAGATCCAGACGGCGCTGCGGCACAAGTCTGAGATCGAGCACCATCGCAACAAGATCCGGCTGCGCGCCAAGCGCCGCGGGCACTACGAGTTCCCGGTGCTGGACGAGCTGTCGTCCGGCGACACGCGGGAGCGGCACCGCGTGTACCGCAGGGCGCAGATGCAGATCGACAAGATCCTGGACCCCACGGCCAGCGTGCCCTCCGTGTTCATCGAGCCCAGGAAGAGGTGGGCCTGCTGCCGGAGGGAAGACATTGGAAGACTCCAGGCTGCCGGGAGGGGGTGACCCCGTCTAGCGGTCACCTGTGGGGACTCTGGGCTGCCGGGAGGGGGTGACCCCGCCCGGCGGTCGCCTGTGGGGACTCTGGGCTGCCGGAAGGGGGTGACCCCGCCCGGCGGTCACCTGTGGGGACTCTGGGCTGCCGGGAGGGGGTGACCCCGCCCGGCGGTCACCTGTGGGGACTCTGGGCTGCCGGGAGGGGGTGACCCCGCCTGGCGGCCACCTGTGGGGAAGGCCGCTTCCACCCAGTTACCCCGGGAATCGCCATTCCCGGGTTTCTTGTCTTCTAGAATTCAGCTTTCTGAAATGGGGGCCCCTTCCTTCTCAGACGCTGAGCCCTGGCTCCCCCTCTCCTCTGGCCTCGTCCTGCCCTCACCCTCAATGTCATCACCACCTTCTGTGCTTGGTGGATGCTCATTTCTTTTCCCACTGCTGCCCTCAACCTCTTGTCCTCTTGGTCTCCCAGACCCCTGTCCCTTAAGGGAGAGGCATTTTCTGCAAGGTCAGCTCTCATTTCTGTCTTGCTCTGCTCACCCCTGTACTGGCTCGGGCTGCCTGTGGGTGGATCCTGTGCTCCTGTACCTGGTGGGGCCCCGAGTCTCTGCCCAGCTGCTCTGCACAGAGGGGCCTGCCACCTAGGGCGTCAGCCTCATTGCCCCCCAGACATTCATCTACTTTCCTGTTTCTGGCCCTGGGCAAGATCCCAGCTTTACCTCACACTCTCCCCACCTCCCTCCTTATTTATTATTTTTGTTGGATAAATTGGACATATCCAAAGCTCCTCCTCCCTCTTCAAGACCTAGGTCAGGTCCCAGTAGCCAGCGATGATGTTCTTCTGTGTTGTTCTGTGTGTTTAGTATTGTCTGCTCAGGTAGACTGTGCCTTTCTTAGAGCAGAGACTGTGTCTTACACGTTGTTTATATCCAGTGGGGTGTTTCATACAGTGGCCAGCAGGCCCTAAGTACTCAGAAAATCCTTAGCCTTTAATTCATGAGCCAGGGCAGGAAAGTTATTTCCTATGAAGATAATGTCTTTTTCTCTTGGCAGCTCCAGGATAAAACGTTCCCCTAAGCCACGCCGGAAACACCAGGTCAACGGCTGCCCTGGAGATGCTGAGAAGGACAGACTTATCACCACAGACAGCGACGGCACTTATAAAAGGCCACCTGGTGTCCACAACTCTGCCTATATTGGTTGCCCGGTGCGTAATGCTGACTCTTGCATCTGGTGGCCATCAGGAGATGAGTGAGCAGTGCCAGCTGCGGCCACGTGTGGGTTGTGGGGTGCATGTGGGTGGGGTTGGGGATGGGCCACTCATTTGTGGAGAAACTTGAGTGCTGGAGACGAGAGGGCTGCTGGGGGTGCCCTCTGGAAACATACTCAGTGTTTTTCTTTCCTGTGTGCAAGCCCTGTCCTCTTGGGCTTCAGAACGAGCACTTCTGGGGGTTCACTGAAAAACAGAAGTGTCCAGAAAGTTTTTTTTTTTCCTTCCCCTGATTGAGGGAACTGTTTGGATTTCTTGGTGGTAGGAGGGATATTTAGGGTTTTGTGCCCCCTCCTGCTCTTGGAGTGCTAAGATGTTCCCTCTGTGTGTGTGTGTGTGTGTGTGTGTGTGTGTGTGTGTGTGTATGGCTTCCCCAGTGGCTCACCTGTAAAGAATCCACCTGCAGTGCAGGAGATGCAGGTTCAGTCCCTGGACTGGGAAAATACCCTGGAGAAAGGAAGTGGCAACCCACTCCAGTATTCCTGCTGGAAAATCGCAATCCATGGGGTCACAAACGAGTCAGACACGACCGAGTGACTAAACAACAATGCGCATATATATATATATATATATATATATATATATATAGTTTTAATGGAAGAAAGAGCTTAATGGAAATTAAGAAATAGGGACTTATTTTTTTTGGAAGGAAAAGGGCACAGAGTTGCTTGAAGTGTTAAAGTAGATGTTGACAAATTAAGACACATACAGACCCCACTAAGTAGGGAGGAAAGGGCTAGCCTCCCCAAGGGACCGTGAGAAATACAGATATAAAAACACCCCAAGACGGAGAGGAGCCCCAGATACCCAGGTATCTTCTTGTTAATCCGTTTTTATCCACTGTGTCCAGCAGCACTGGGACACACAGTGGATGTCTGTGACCCTGTGCCAGGGTGCAGCCCTGACAGAGCTATCTTTGTTAAAGAAATGAGCGAAAAACACACCCTTGGAGAAAGAGTTTGTGATGTACGTGATCACTTCAGATAGAGCTTATGTAACCAGTGATTTATTTGAGTTTTATATTTTATCCCTCAAATTACACAAATATCTAACACTGAAAGACACTAAGCATAATTACACATACCTGCCAAATGCCACACTGACATTGGGACTAAATATAATTGCATCATGATCGTATGAGAGATGATCCCAGGCTTCTTTCCCCAGGCTTTTCCTTGAAAGCTTATTGTGATTCTGGTGTCCTAAGTCTGACTGTCCCTTCCTAACTGGCTTGTGAGGGTTGATGTGATTCCCAAGTGCTGGAAGGTCTACAAATTAGGCTGCTTTGCTCCTCAGCAGAATGAATGAATGAGTCCTTTCTGAAGGCTTTGCATGAATTCCTCTAGTAGGGGAACCAGCATTGGCAGTTCTCACAGTAGATGGCGCTTTTGAGCTGCCACTGTGTTTTTGGACAGGTGTCTGGGGGTCTGTGGTGTCTGGCTTGAGACTGTGTTGTGTGAATCTAAAGAATAGATTAGTTTTCCAGGGAAATAACGATATGCAGATATCGATATAACCTCAGATATGCAGATGACACCACCCTTATGGCAGAAAGCAAAGAACTAAAGAGCCTCTTGATGAAAGTGTAAGAGGAGAGTGAAAAAGTTGGTTTAAAGCTCAACATTCAGAAAACTAAGATCATGGCATCCGGTCCCATCACTTCATGGCAAATAGATGGGGAAACAGTGACAGACTTTATTTTTGGGGGCTCCAAGATCACTACAGACATGAGTTTGAGTAAACTCTGGGAGTTGGTGGTGGACAGGGAGGCCTGGTGTGCTGCAGTCCATGGGGTCACAAAGAGTTGGACGTGACTGAGCGACTGAACTGATCTGAACCTGTCCTCCCCTTCCTCTCTTAATGATCCTAAATCAGGCTTCTTTCATGGTGGCCCAGACCATCCTTCTTCTCTTTGCTATTTTTCTTAGCAGAAAGTGCAGAGTTTCCTCCCTCAGCTGGAGGGAAGAAGTTCTTCCCTGGTGAGTACCACCTCAATTAGCTGCTTCGTCCCAAGTGGCTCTGATTTGCAGAGGTACCTTAAGAAGATATTCTTCCTTAGATGGACTTTTTACTTTCTCTCCTTAAAAATTCTAAAACATATACTTTCTTTTTTATTTTAATACTTATATTGTATGATTTTGTTTTAATTTTTATTTTATATTGGAGTGTAGTTGATTTTGGGCCTCCCAGGTGGCACAGTGGTAAAGAATCTGCCTGCCAGTGTAGGAAATGCAGATTCAATCCCTGGGTCAGGAAGATTCCGTGTAGAAGGAAATGGTTACCCACTGCAGTATTCCTGCCTGGAGAATCCCATGGACAGAGGAGCTTGGAGGGCTACAGACCATGGGGTCATAAAAGAGTGGGACAAAGCTGAGCACACACACGTAGTTGATTTACAGTGTTGTGTTTCAGGTGTATAGTAAAGTGATTCAGTTATACATATACATATATCTTTTCTTTTTCAGATTCTTTTCCAATATAGGTTATTACAGAATATTGAGTCGAGTTCCCTGTACTTGTTGATTATGTAATTTATATGTGTGTGTGCTCAGTTGCATCTGACTCTTTGAGACCCCGTGTACTATATAGCCCACCAGGCTCCTCTGACCATGGAATTTCCCAGGCAAGAGTACTCGCGTGGGTTGCCATTTCCTTCCTACTCTATGGAATTTTCCATACTGAGGGTTCAAACCCTATCTCGTGTGTCTCCTGCATGGGCAGGCAGATTCTTTACCACTGAGTCACCTGGGGAGCTCATTTTATATATAGTAGTGTGTATATGTTAATCCCAACCTTCTAATTTATCCCTCCCCCAGCCTACCTTTCTCCTTTGATAAAATCATAAATTTGTTTTCTAAGTCTGTGAGTCTGATGAAATGTATACTTGCAAAGATAATGCCTTTTTGAGCACTCACCTTTTTATAGGTAGTATTTCATCTCGAAGGTTATACTACGCATAAAGCCATTTGAACTGTCTCGAATTTTGTGCTTTCCCCTTAAAATATCTTCTTGAGAGCTTTCTTCTCCTGAAGTAAGAGAAATACTCCTGGATTTCTCCTAACTAGGGTTACCATTATAAATCAGGATTCAGCAAACCATGACCCTCAGGTCAAATCCAGCCTACTGCTGGCTTTTGTGAAGAAGTTTTATTGAAACACAGCCACACCCATGATTTTTGTGTTATCTATGACTGCTTTTGTTAAGGTGGCAGAGTTGAGTAGTTGTATGGCTCACAAAGCCTAGAATATTTACTCTCTGGCCCTTTACGGAAGTTTGTCAACCCCATTTAATTTATTTTCCAAGGCACACCCTTGTGAGGGTTACAGTAGATGGTATTAATTATCCTAGGATAACAAGCATGAACCAAGATTGTCCCGGACCAACCATAGTACATGATCGCGTTGGGGAGTGACAGGTGAACATGTATTTGTGCCAAGGAAACAAACTGAACGTCAAAGTCATCAAACTTGGATTCAAGAGAATGGAATTCAAATTCCAACTCCTGGGTATCCTAGGTAGATCTCAATTTCTGTTGATCATAGTACCATCTGTTAAGTTCCATCTACATGTGAAACACTGTGCTGGATGTTGGGACACAGGAAAATGAGTAAACCCTCCTCTTGGCCTGCAGGTTGCTGAGAGTCTAGTCTGTGAATTTGGGGGGTGGGGGCAGCAGGAAGACAAGAGAGCAGGAAGCTCTCACATCATAGCTCTGTGGCTCTTTGCCTTCATGGCAGGATTCACAGGGACCAATGAGACTCCAAGGGAACCTAACTTCACACCTTTGCAACAGGTCTTTCTTGCTATAGAAGTTAAACCTTCTTTAAAATTACACCCACTGATTATTTAACTTATATGCAGAGTACATCATGAGAAACGCTGGGCTGGAGGAAGCACAAGCTGGAATCAAGATTGCGGGGAGAAATATCAATAACCTCAGATATGCAGATGACACCACCCTTATGGCAGAAAATGAAGAAGAACTAAAGAGCCTCTTGATGAAAGTGAAAGAGGAGAATGAAAGAGTTGGCTTAAAGCTCAACATTCAGAAAACTAAGATCATGGCATCTGGTCCCATCACTTCATGGCAAATAGATGGGGAAACAGTGGAAACAGTGGCTGACTTTATTTTTCTGGGTCCAAAAATCACTGCAGATGGTGATTGCAGCCATGAAATTAAAAGACGCTTACTCTTTGGAAGGAAGGTTATGACCAACCTAGACAGCATATTAAAAAGCAGAGACATTACTTTGTCAGCAAAGGTCCATCTAGTCAAGGCTATGGTTTTTCCAGTGATCATGTATATATGTGAGAGTTGGACTATAAAGAAAGCTGAGCACCGAAGAATTGATGCTTTTGAACTGTGGTGTTGGAGAAGACTCTCGAGAGTCCCTTGGACTGCAAGGTGATCCAACCAGTCCATCCTAAAGGAGATCAGTCCTGGGTGTTCATTGGAAGAACTGATGTTGAAGCTGAAACTGCAATACTTTGGCCACCTGATGCGAAGAGTTGACTCATGTGAAAAGCCCCTGATGCTGGGAAGGATTGAAGGCGGGAGGAGAAGGGGATGACAGAGGATGAGATGGTTGGATGGCATCACCGACTCAATGGACATGAGTTGGAGTAAACTCCGGGAGTTGATGATGGGCAGGGAGGCCTGGCGTGCTGCGGTTCATGGGGTCGCAAAGAGTTGGACACGACTGAGAGACTGAACTGAACTGAACTGAACTGATGCTGAGATTGGCAGTGGCTGTAGCTTTTGGGGAGTCTCCTGAAATGTATATAGGGTTTGTCTCCCATTTGAATCTCAGTTTGCACTGTAGCCACAGTGCTCGCTTCCTTGCGGTGCAGTTATTGAAAACCACCACGAGGAACATCGCTTCTGGTTTTAGACCCTCTTAATTACCAGTAGGACGTTTCTACAGATAGGCTTTTCTTTTTCGCCATGCGGTGTTAGGTTGGTGGCCCTCTACTCACCGCATTCTTCCTGATCTTCTCCTCAAGAAAACCAAAAGCAGGAGAAGGCAAGAGTGTGGGCCATTTTTGTACCTTGTAAAGAGAGGAACCCAGAGTCTTTCCAATGTCTTGTCATGTCATAAGTCGGAGACCTTTGGAGCCCCAAATCCTTCCTCGATGACGAAGTCACTTAGTGGAACTTTACTAGAATATTGTAATTTTGGAGAAGCAGTCTTTCAGGACCCAGTGTGTATTGTACCTGGGAGTGAGACCACCCATTCGCTGTTGTGAAGGACAGAGCACCGGCCCATCTCAGGAGCAGTCTCTGCCCAACAGCTCTTGTTTCTGTGGAGGACAAGGGCCCAGTGGTGCCACAGCTTCCGAGTTTGCCAAGAGAATCCAGAAATCTAAGTTATCGTAGGAAATTTTCAGGTTTTAAAAATATTGACTATTTTTTAAATACTGCATGGGCCAAGAAGAATAGGTTTGTGAGCTGTTGGTGGGTTTGCCAGTTCGTAGTCTGTTTTTCTGTCTATTTGAAATTACACAGCTGCTACTCTTAAGTGTTTGATGGTGGTGTGAATAATAACTGATCCTCGGTGGACAGACCATAGTCATTAGGAAGTGTTTCAGACAGTTGACTGAAAGTAAGGATGTGGCTCTGGAATAGAGATTTTCTTTGTAAGAGATTCACTGATCCAAAAAAATATGGGAATGCCTTCCTGTGGCCCTTCTGTGGGATGATCCAACCAGCGAAGCTAAAACTGTGGACCTGTAGGGTAAGCAGAGCATTCCGGGAAAAGGTACCCACCCAAAAAGTGGTAACAATGGCAGAATTTATTTTCTTGGACTCCAAAATTACTGTGGACTGTGAGTACAGCCATGAAATTAAAAGACACTTGCTCCTTGGAAGAAAAGCTTTGACAAACATAGATAGTGTATTAAAAAGCAGAGACATCACTTTGCTAACAAAGGTGCATATAATCAAAGCTATGGTTTTTCCAGTAGTCATGTATGGAAATGAGAACTGGACCATAAAGAAGGCTGAGTACTGCAGAATTGATGCTTTCGAGTTGTGGTGGTGGAGAAGACTCTTGAGAGTCCCTTGAACTGCAAGGAGATCCAACCAGTCAATCCTAAAGGACTGAAGAATCCTAAGGAATATTAATTGGAAGGACTGATGCTGAAGCTGAAGCTCCAATAATTTGGTCACCTGATGTGAAGAACCGACTCACTGGAAAAGACCTTGATGCTGGCAAAGGTTGAAGGCAAGAGGAGAAGGGGCTGACAGAGGATGAGATGGTTGTATGGCATCACTGACTCAGTGGACATGATTTTGAGCAAGCTCCATGAGATAGTGAAGGACAAGAAAGCCCAGCATGCTGCAGTCCATGGGGTTGCAAAGAGTTGGACACGACTGAGTGATTAAACAACAACTTTTTCTTTGAGGACATGGGGTCACCAGCCCACTGAGTAGAATCTCTTCTCTTTTCAGTGTGTTAGTTAAAGTAATTGTAATTAAAAATTTTTAATTGTTACTTATATCCCTGCCTCTTAGACAGTGGGTATAGAAGTTAAACTTTTCTTGTTGGCTTATGTTATCCAGGGACACCTCCATTTTAAGAAAGTAGTTTCTGAAGAAATAAGTGATACTATTTACTGTTTATAAAGAGTTGTTGCAATAAGTATTAAAATGGTTTATACATACGTAATTGTAATATGGTGTTGACTTTGAATTCTTTTGGGTTGTATAGGGCTGTTCTATTATTAATAGTCAATAGACTGCTAGGGGGTTTCTGTATCTATGGAACGTCAACTAGGTATTTTAGTATGTAAACTCTGACACATCATTTTTGGTTGTTAGGGGCTTTCAGGAAAAATATGAACTTCCAGGTACTGAGATACCTTTCAGGGAGTTGTTTGAGTTTTGCCTAACAAATGGTTTTTGAATATTTTTACTTTTTTTCTGATTTCAATCTTTTTGCCCCGATGAAAGGTAACACACATTCCTCGGCTGTGATTTGAAAAATTTTTATGGTAAACCCATTCCTCAATGGCAGTGAAAACGGTTAAAAATTCTGTCTTGGTCCTAGAATTTTGTTCTCCACGGAAGCTTGTGTCTGATTCTTTTTTTTTTTTTTTTTAATATAATTGCTTTACAATGTTGGGTTCGTCTCCACTGTTCAGTGAAGTGAATCGGCAATATGTATACATACGTCCCCTCCCTCTTGGATCTTCCTCCCACCCACCTCACCCCTCTTGGCCATCACAGAGCACCAAGCTGAGCTCCCTGCGCTCTGTAGCAGCTTCCCGCTAGCTGTCTGTATCACACGCGATAGTGTGTGTCAGTGGTGCTCTCTCAGTTCATCCCACCTTCCCCTTCCCTACACGTCCACATGTCTGTTCTTCATCTCTATCCCTGCCCTGCAAATGGGTTCATCTGTACCATTTTCTGGATTCCGTTTATATGCATTAGTACGCAATATTTGTTTTTCTCTTTCTGACTTACTTCCCTCTGTGTGACAGACTCTAGGCCCACCCATATCTCTACAAATGACCCAGTTTCGTTCCTTTTTATGGCTGAGTGATGTGATTCTCCACTTTGCTGTTTCCCCCGCTGTAGTCTGATCCCGACCTCCCGGCTGATGTGCCCACGCCGTCGTCGGCTGAGCTGGGGAGGTATCCAGGCCTGCCCTTCCCGGCCTCCCAGTACATCCCGCCCCAGCCGTCCATCGAGGAGGCGCGCCAGACCATGCACTCCCTCCTGGACGATGCTTTTGCCCTGGTGGCCCCCAGCAGCCAGCCCCCCAGTGCTGCGGCTGCAGGCCCCGGGGTCCCAGCCGGCCTGCCCGTGAACAGCACCCCTTCCCGGGAAGAGAGACGAGCCACCCAGTGGGGGTCCTTCTACAGCCCGGCTCAGACGGCCAACAACCCGTGCAGTGTAAGTGTGGACCTTCTGGAATTCTCTCATGGGCAAGATGTTGGAGCTTTGTTGCCTGACTGCCTCATTTTCAGGATCCCTGCAATACCCTGATTGGATTCGACTGGAATTAAAACTTGGATGATGAGTCTTAATTTTTATTATCTTCTAAGTTAATTCTCAATGTTGAAAACATTGTTGTATGCAACTTGGACATTTCATGGAGGTACCTTCCTGAATTTGCCTTCATGAAAGGTATAAAATTCATTGTTGTAAAATATATGTGGAGTAACCGTCAAAATATATTCTTGTTGTTTTTTTGTTTGTTGTTTAGTTGTTCAGTCCTGTCTGACTCATTTGTGACCCCATGGACTGTAGCCCACCAGGTTCCTCTGTCCCTTGGATTTTCTAGGCAAGAATACGGGAATGGGTTGCCATTTCCTACTCCAGAGGATCTTCCCAACCCAGAGATCAAACTCACATCTCCTGCAGATCCTGCATTGGCAGGCGGATTCTTTACCACAGGGAAGACGTGGCTCAGTGGTAAAGAATCCACCTGCCAGTGCAGGAGACACGGGTTTGATCCATGGTTTGGGAACATCCGTTGGAGCAGGAAATGGCAACCCACTCCAGTATCCTTGCCTGGGAAATCCCATGGACAGAGGACCCTAGTGGGCTACAGTCTGTGGGGTCAAGGAAGAATCAGACAGGACTTAGAGACTAAAAACAACAACTAGAAAGTTCTCATTGATGTCTCCATAAAAGATATAGTCAAGAATGTCCTAGAGTCATTAAGCTTCTTTTTGTAGGCCCCTTGGACCAGAGAGGTGAGGTGAAGCTCTGGGAGTGGAGGCAGCTAGTCCATGAGTAATGGAACACAGTTGTTTTCAAATACCAGGTTTCCATCTTGGGAGCTGACATTTCAATGCTTCATCTGTTTTGTTATCCTTTATTTATTTATTTTTTCATATTCAATCAGTGCTTTCAAAGATGCCTTCTCAAGTCATGGAAAAGAAGTAAGACTCAAGGATGTAATATTAAATATTATTTTTTGCTAATTTCAGATGATGAAACATTTGATTCTGGAAAGATATTAGTAGGTTACAGTTTAAATTTGTTCTTCAAGTAGTGTTTATACAGGGTTCTTCTAGTTTTGCTAACCATATTAAGGTTAAATTGGGTGGTAATAAGCATACGTTAAAAGAATTTTCAGCTCTGGGGACTTCCCTGGTGGTCCAGTGGTTAGACTTCATCCTCTCAATTCAGGGGACCCAGGTTTGATCCCCAGTCAGGGAACTATCCTGATGCTGGGAAGGACTGGGGGCAGGAGGAGAAGGGGACGACAGAGGTTGATATGGCTGGATGGCATCACCGACTCGATGGACATGGGTTTGGGTAAACTCCGGGAGTTGGTGATAGACAGGGAGGCCTGGCGTGCTGCAGTCCATGAGGTCACAAAGAGTCGGATGCGACTGAACTGAACTGAACAGGGAACTAGATCCCACATGCTGCAACTAAGACCTAGCACAGACAAATACATTTAAAAATTTTTTTTAAAGAAGAATTTTCATCTCTGAAATTTTCAAAATAGGCTCTTAGATAGTTTCTTTCAAGGCATAGTGAGCACATGCCTGAGGTATGGATCACATCTACCATGCAGGAGAAAAATACCATCCAACCTAGTCATTGTTGGTTTACAGATTAAAATATAGATGGTTTCAGCAATAAAGGTTAAACCATCTCATAATTATAGGTGATACGTGATTAGAAACTAGTAGTTTATGATCTTTAAGGAGATGGATGATACAGAGCGAAACTCAAGCAATGAAAATGAATTTGACCGTGTCTGCTATCTGTTTACTGTAAGCTTGTCTCACTTGTTTATTCATGCAAATATATTTCTGGAGCAGCTGCTTTTTCTGAGTGCGAGGTGTTGGGGCTACAGAAGTGCACACCGTACAACTCCAGCTCCTACAGCCCCGTGGGGATATGTGGACAATTGAAACAGTAACTCAGTACAGCATAGGGTAGGTGTCAGGCAGGAGGAGAGTATGTGGGAGGAGCCCTTGACCAAAAGGGTTTGGGAAGGATTTTCGAGGCAGAATGACATCTAAGTGGAAGCCTGAGGGTAACTAGTGGTTTCAGTTGAAGAAGAATATTCCAGGTAGTGGGGAAGCTAGCAGAGACACAGAAACAAAAGTTTCTGGTACAAACTCCCTCTTCTGGACAAAATGGAGGAAAGGCTCAGGGTTTGTCTTCCCTCCAGAAACAAGTAAAATAACTGAACAAAATGTATGGGTTTTCACCACATTGGACTTGAGGCAGCAAAGAAGAGGGACCATTGAGAGATGAGTACAACCCTACATCACCCCAGCTCCCATCCTGAGAGAGTTTCTAGCTATGGTGCGGGGAGGAAGACTCCAGGGAGAGCTCCATGGTCTCCCTGAGTTGAGAACAGAGTGGAGAGTGTGAGGAGGAGAAGAGAGCTAGAGTTCACGGTAGTGCAGGAAAGCAGGGAGATGCACTCTTGAGAGATGCTTCCAGAGATTGCAGGGAATCCTCATTTGAGTTTTGATCAGGTTTAAGGTGTGAGGAAACTCCTCCAGACAAGGGAAAGAATTGCCCCAAGAGATTAAAGGGAACAATCCTCAGAGCTCACGTAAGCATGCGAAAATGTTCCTGCTGTGGAGTGAATTGTATTCTCTCTAAATATGTATGTTGAAGCGTAAGCCCCCGTGCACGTGTATTGGAGACTGAGTCTTGAAGAAGGAAGTAAAGGTTAAATGAGGTCGTACGGTTGCATCCCTGATCTGATAGAACTGGTGCCCTTATAAAAAGAGGAGGAAGAGACACCAGGGCTTGCGCTCCACCATGTGAGGACGCAGCAAGTAGGCAACTGTCCACAAGCCAGGAGGAAAACTCCTAGCAGCAACTGAACCCTGCTGGAAACTTGAGTGTGGATTTTCCACCTCCAGAACTGTGAAAAAATAAATTTCTGTTTTTTAAGCCACCCAGTCGGTGGTATTTTGTGATGGCAGCCTGAGATGACTAGTAGGTTTTTTTTTTTTTTTTTTTTTTGTACAGTGTAGAAGCCCTCATAATTCACGGAGCATCAGTTAGAGTACTCAGAAGAGTTTTGTCTCAGTAGGTAGGGCAAATAACCCCAGGTTAAAGCTGCTGTCATTCTACCTAACAGAAAAAAGTAAGAGCTGAAACTGACCAAAGCTCAGGAATATTTATGTAGAAAACCAAAAATATACAGCATCCAACAAGGTAAACTGAATAATGTCTGGCATCCAATCAAAGCTAACCAGACAAGCAGAGAAGCAAGAAAATGGTACAGTATTAGTAGACAAAGATATTAAAAGAATTATTATAATGGAGTTTTGTATGTTTAGGAACCTAGAGGAAAGATTGAACACATTAATTAGAAGCATTGAAAATTTTAAAGGATACAGATCAAATTCAACCTTTTTTTTTTTTTTTTTTTTGGGTTAGTTTTGCATGTGTTTATTGCCTGTTCTATTTTAAGAGAGACAACTTTGGGTTTGAGTTCCACACACTGCTCCCCCACCCCCCACAATAATAGCTGGAGACATGGGATCTAAATCTCAGCTTTTCTATTTGTACAAATGGAAATAATAATAGCATCCACTATGAAATGAAATGAAACAAGGTTAGATATATAAAAAGCTCAGTTCAAGTCCTGGTTCACAAGAGGCACTCCATAATGGTTGGTTTTTGCTCATATAGTACTATTCTGTTGGTGCTGCTGCTGTTGTTATTGGTACTATATATATATATATATATATATATATATATATATATATATATATATATATTTGGTGAAACTAATAGAGGCATTTCCCCAGTTGTGATTTCCTGCTCACATGTGTATGTTGCTCTCAGAGCCTATGGCCCAGGGTTGTCCCAGCAGCACTTTCCAAAGAAGAGTGTACTGGTGGGTTCCAAGCCCACCTAGACCACTCACCAAGCTGACTTGGTCCATACTTTCTCTAAGAAAACCATATATTCATGTTTTTGCCTTAACTAAAATGAAAATAATCTTCATACCGTGGCTACTCATCAGGATTCTCTGAGTTCTCATAAATCACGAGGGTTGTATTGAATGTCACAACAACTTAATTGAAGAGTCCCATGAGAGAATTCCAGAGTGAACATCTCACTCTTCTGATCAAGTTCCTCATCTTTCTGAAACAAGGAGAAAAATCCTCTAGTGCATGATTCTTGTAACCTCAAAGACTCCAGTGGAGAGCAACTAGGCCTTTAGAGTGTGGGTGTCATGACCGATGAACGGCAGATGCAACAGCTCATGATGTTCAGCTTGGAGAGAATCTTTAGGGTGAATGTAATGCTGTTTTCTTGCCTTCAAAGGACCATCACAGGAATTCGATTGAACTATTTACATTCTGTGTCTTATCACGTATCTGTTCGTCCTGGATTTTGGCTAATTCGCTCCTGTGATCCCAGATTCCCCGCATAAGGTTTTCTCTCCAATGCTTTTGCTTCCGGCCCAAATTCAACCTTTTAAAAATATTTGTTTATTGATATTTATTTGGCTGCTTTGGGTCTTATTAAATAGTTGTGGCATATAGGATCTGGGATCTTCAATTTTCGCTGGGACATGTGGGATCTTTAGTTGTGGCAAGACTCTGAATTGCAGCATGTGGGATCCTGTTCCCTGACCAAGGATTGAACCCAGACTCCCTGTACTGGTTTCTGTTCTCACAGTAGAGAAAGCAGAGTCATCTCTTGAGAATGAGAGAAGTGTAGCAAGGCAAGAGGGTTGAGGGAGAGTAGAGACATGAAATACTTACAGAGAAAGAGAAAACAGACTAGGGGCATGGAAGTAATCCCTTAGCCTTGAGGCCACTATTGAGACTGACGATCATGAAATTATAGTGGCACAAGTGAAAGTTTTGTAGTTTTACAGCATTCAGATACCCAGGTGTAGACAAGGAGAGAATAGGCAATTGGATTGATCCAGGCCTGGGGCTTTATCAGGCATGTGTGATTATAAGACAGCTGGGAAGAGATGTGCAGGTCAGAGGGCACAGTTGAAGTGATGGTAGATCAGCACTGAGAGGGGAAGTAGAGGAAGCTGAGGTTGAATGAATGTGCTAGAGCTTTGGAGACTCTTCCTCTCAAATCTATCCACTGTATTACACTGGCAGAGTCATCATCATCTCTCACCAAGATTATTGAAAGATTTCCTGTTCATCTCCCTGCCTCTGGTTTTGAAAGTAGGATGTCAGGGTGGTGGCTGACAAGTGAAATGCTATTTATTGGTGTTGAGGAGCTGAGAGGCTAACACAGTAGACGCATCTATGAGGGACAGGAGGACTTGAGTAAAGAGGGAGACCTTCCAGGAGCCTCTTGGGTTAGTCTCATGTTTTCCAAAAGGAGGATTCTCATCTCACTTCCCAGCCTATACTTGTTGGCTGCTGGCATCTACACGTTGCTACTTTTTGCTCCTTGAGTTGTTCGGTGCAGAAATCTGTGGCCTTCTTAATTGCTCCCTACCTGATAGAAGATGTACGTGTCCTGTCCTCTGGGAAGCATAAATAGTTCTTGGCATTCAACCAATTTTTCCAAATCATTTTCCCCCCTAAATAACCAGTGTCCATTTAATCTTCATATTCAATTCTTTCATTCATGTCAGGGAAACTTCCTTTCATCTCTGAAGCAGTTTTCTTTGTTGGATTGAAGATACCAATTATTTTTGTGTTGGCTTATCTTTGTCCCTTTTCTGTATCTATCAGTTTATCTGCAGCTTTAGCTACTTTGTTCTTTTTGCTTTGCCTTCAATTATGATTGAAAGCATTGATTTGATTAAAAGTCATATCTATTGTTTTCCCTACAGTTGATTATCCTTAGTGTTTTGATGGGAGTGATAGCAATTTAATCTAGTGGAAAACTAGATCATTAGTTGTTATTTGGGCATATCTAATACAACTTAAACATGCTTATAAATTGGTTGTAAAGTTACTGTTTGTTGCCAGGAGGAACTTGATCACCTTTTATTTGCTCCTTCTGACTATAGTAAAAACCACTGAAATGTGGATTTCAGGATGCCTTCAGTTACCCCAAGAATCTTTATAGACCATCTGATGACACTTTTATCCCTTTCTTGCCAGTGTAGAAGTATTAGTTATGCATTGGTGAGTCAGGCCACTTGAGAGGTGGTATTTCTGCTTTCCGAAGTAAAGTTAACCTCCTTGGATTTGTCCTCCAAGTGGCAGGTGTGAATACCTGAGATTTTACTGGCACACCTTGTCTGGTTGCTTTACCTCAGGCCTCTCCCAGGCTCCACCCATCACTTGTCTTTCTTGCTTTGTTGGCTTGTTTTCTACTGAACAGAAAGAAAGAATGCATTAAAATAGGATTTTTATTCACCTAGATGATTGCAACCTTAAAATTCTCTTTGTCTTCGAGACTTTTTTTTTAACAAGTGTGACCCACGTAAAGGAAGTGCCTGCCATCACTGGGGGCATGAAGTCTCTAGAAAAATAATACTTTTTTTCTGACTACAGTAGAGTAGAAATTCCTAGAACTACAGTAATAGATCAGATAAAGAATGGTCAGCTACTTTGCATTGTTTTTCTTTTTAGTTTTTCACTTATTAGACCTTGTGAAATCCTGACAGATAAACTGTAAAGTCTTGACCTTTTTTTAAAATATTATTTTGCATATGAATATGTTTTTTAAAAAAGCCAAACTGTGCTGAAAGCACAGGGGCCATTTTTTTCTGTAAAGAATAATCTTGATCCAGTCTCAGATTTCTGTTTAATTATTTGGAAAATAAATTGACTCTCCTTTTCATCCTGTTCCTCTCTTCTTCCATAATCCCCTTTGGCTTGTTTTACCTCAGTTGTGGAACTCTGAGGGGTTCTAAATCCCTCTCCCTTTGCCAAGGGAAGGGAAGCAGTGAGGGTCAGAGGTGAAGTAATTTGAGTACAGTTTCAAGTCTAATAATCCCTTTGGGACTCTATGAGGTGCAGAGATTGTTTTGTCCTTCTTGGCCTAAGGAAATAGACCAAGGGAAATACAGTGATTTGTTCAGTGTGTCTGACGCCAAAGCTGCTACTCTCTATCTGCCCCGGCCTCCCACCAGTAGAGATTTGCTTAAGAGGGAAAGCCTGGTTTTAGAAATCATGGATGGTGCAGCCCAGTGATTAAAAGCACAGTCTTTGGAGTCAGAAAGATAGATTAGGAGAACATTGTTTAATTTCTTTGTGTTTGGTTTCATCTGTAAACAGAGGTAGTAAACACTTTTTAGCATTGCTGTGGACCTGAATCAATGTTCATACAGTGCATAGAAAGATAATAATTCAGTAAATGGCAGCTTAAAAAAAAAAAATCTCGTATGAGAGCAAGTCCAGAAGCAAGGCTGATTTAGTAACTTAATATGGAACTCCTACCCTGGAGCCAGTTAATTTAAACTGAGTGGAATTGGGTGGATGCTGTCCAGAGTTACTATCCTACTAAAATATCTGACTCCAAAATCATGATTCATAGTTGTTGAAAAGAAGTGTTAAAAGCCCGAGTCCCAACTATGCTAGGGTTAGGCTATATTGATTTCATGAGAAATGGAACATAGGTCTAGATTTCTTTAAATCTGGTGCCATCTTGCTTTAGTCAAAGAGCACTTGGTTAGTGCAGATTCGTTCAAATAAGAAGAGTGGATTGAAGGATACATGGACATCTTATGGAATTTAAGGGCAGGGAGTATGGCTGGACCTCCTTGGTATTAGTCAGAACGGAATGTGTTACTTCCTCTTTTAGGGTCTCTCTCAAATGACAGTTCTTCTTATAGTCTTTCTCTTTTTATAGCATTGCACAACATGGAACAGCATTTGCATTGTTTAGTTTCTTGAGTGTATTTGAATTACTAACAGGCACCCACTAGTTCTGGTGACCATTGTGGTCCATGTTGATGGAGTCATTTACATTAAATATGGCCACAAAGGCCCATCTTATTAGCAGAAGATACAGGTTTGTGGAGGATAAGCCTGCAGGGAAGGGCAGGTGCAGGAACCCTGTCTCTTGTTAATATTTTTACAAAAGAAAGAAATGTCTGGAAGCTAGTTGTGTATTAGCCCAGTTCCCCAAACTGAAGCTTCTAGCATTACATGGTGGTGGAATGCCGTGAAAGCATGCTAACTTTTTATGAGAAAATAAATCTCTTGGAAGTTGATCCTGCAAATCTAAATTTGTAAGTTTGCTGTTGTCACTTCATAATAAGGATTGAATGTTAATCTTCATCTTCTTTTGAATTTCTTCCAGAGATATGAAGACTATGGAATGACTCCCCCATCAGGCCCATTACCAAGGTAAGGTTTTTAGGAGAAAATGTATCAGGACTTTTTCACATAGGCTCTTTCTTAAATTTTGCAGCTTTGTTTCTTTTAGCTAATATGAAGAGATACAAAACTCTGAGTTGTGTGTTATCTTGATGTAACCAGAAGAGGAGGAAGACAGTCAGAATTTAAGTCCTGCTTCCAGTAATGACAGACTAGATAATTTGCTCATGATAACTGGAAAAGCTGGACAAGATTTAAAAACAAAAACAAAACACCAGGTAGCCAGCAGGGCAGTGAAACAGAATGGAGCGAAGATCCAGCAAATCCAGAGAAGTGAGCCCTGCTTTTGGGTCCACTTTCTCCCACCGATACTGCTGATTCCAGACAAGGCGGCTGAGAAGCTGAGCAAAACTTCTGACAAGACTCATGTGATTTGAAGTCTTGAAAATGCACTGTATCAAAAGTTTTGGGGGGAACTTCCCTGGTGGTCCAGTGATTAAGGCTTCGCCTTCCAGTGAAGGGGGTACAGATTCGTTCCCTGGTAAGGGAGCAAAGATCTCCTGTGCCTCATGGCCAAAAAACCAGGTCATAAGCAACAGAAGCTTTAGTGTAGCAAGCGCAATAAAGACTTTTAAAATGGTCCACATGAAAAAAAGTCTAAAAACCTAGGGAAGTAGAAGGAAGGAAATAACAAAAATAAGAATAGAAATTAATGAAGTAGAAAACAAATGCCATACTAGAGAAGATCAGCAAAGCTGAAAGTTAGTTCTTTGTAAAACTCCTAGAAAGAGAAAACCTGAATAGTCCTATAACTATTAAAGAGATTAAAATCATTATTAAAATTCTTTCCACAAAGAAAACCTCACGGCCCAGTGGCTTCAACAGTAAATTCTACCAAACACTGAAGGAAGAAAAGATGCCAGTATCACACAAACTCTTCTAAAGAACAGAAAAAAAGGAAACACTCCCTAACTCATTTTATGAGACCAGCATAACCTTGATAACCAAAACCAGAAAGGACAAGGACATTGCAAGACAGGAAACGTTAAGGGACAGTTTCATTCGTGAACATGGATTCCAAAAATTTGGAACTGTATATTAGCAAGTATATCCAGCAATATAATACAATAGGCTGTCACATCATAATCAAATTGGATTTTTTCCCAGCAGTACAAGAGTAATGTAATATTTTAAAAAATCATTGTAGTTCATTCACTGCTTTGAAGTGAATAAAGGAAGAAAATCTTCTCATTTCAATAGATAGAACATTTGATAAAGTTCAACATCCGTTCATGGTAAAAATCTTTGTAAACACAAGATAGAAGCAGACAGATAGGAATCTGATAAAAAAAAGTATCTTGGCAGATACTGGTTAATGGTGAAATGTTAAAAACTTTCCCTTTGAGAGCAAAGCAAGACAAAGTTGCCTGCTTGCATTACTTCTATTGAGCATTGCCCTGGCCATCCTAGCCAGTATAATAATGCAAGAAAAAGTAACAGAAAGATTAAGGAATTCAAATAGAGAAATAATACTGTTATTATTCACAGATGATATACTTTCATAGTAGAAAAATCCTAAAATGTCAACACATGAATTGTTAGAATTAAGGAACTTTAGCAAGATGGCTAAATAGCAAGATATTAATAATTGCAAAGTAGCTGGATACCAAGATGAACAAGATCAGTATACAACATTATAAGACCGGCATACAAAAATCTGTTCTGTTCATGAGCAATGACAGAAAATAAAAAAATTTTAAAGGTACTCTGTAAAATAGCATTGAAAAATACGAGATACCTCAGGGTAAATCTAACTGAAGATATTCAAGCCTTCTAAAGAAATTCATGGATTGTGCAACTCAATATTTTTAAAATGTCAAATCTCCCCAAAGGGTCTACAGATTCATTTCAGTCCCATTCAAAATCCCAATAGTTTGTTGTGTTTTTTATTTATTTTTAAAAATTAATTCATTTATTATAATTGGAGGCTAATTCCTTTACAGTATTGTGGTTTTGGCTGTACACTGACATGAATCAGCCACGGGTGTACACGTGTCCCCCTGTCCCAAACCCCCATCCCATCCCTCTGTGCTGTCCCAGTGCACCGGCTCTGGGTGCCCTGTTTGATTCATCAGACTTGGACTGGTCATCTGTTTCACATATGGTAATATACATGTTTTCAATGCTGTTCTCTCAAATCATCCCACCCTTGCCTTCCCCCACAGAGTCCAAAAGTCTGTTCTTTATATCTGTGTCTCTTTTGCTGTCTCTGTTGCATTTTTTAATATGTGGAAATTGACAAACTCACTCTAAAATACATATGGATATGCAAGGGGCCAAGAGTAGCCAAGACACTTTGAGAAAGAAGAATAAGATGTTAGGACTGTATTCTAAATGTTGCAAATTACTGTTAAGGAATGAAGAGTGTGGTGTTGCTGTAAAGCAAGACAAGTAGACCAACAGAACAGAAAAGAGCATTCATAATCAGACCCACATGTGAATAGACAATTGATTTATTACAATGAAGGAATTGTAATAAAGAATTAGTCTCAGAAATCACATCCAGCTATCCCTTGAATGATTCAGCTATCCCTTTAGTCACATAGAAGTAGGAATGTTATGTTTTTCTCCTTACTTTCTCTTTATTTAGCCTCATTTTCAGAAGATTTTGTTTTATTTTTTCCCAGCCCTCCTCCCCCTCTCCAGGCACTGCTCTGTGGTCCAAACGCAACAAAGTAAAGGGAACAGGCAGAGATTAGATGAACCAGGGCAAAAGCTAATGATGGGACCACATGATCTGGTTTTGCCTGGTTCAATCCTAATTTACACCTGTTGTTCAGCATGATTGTAAATTCCACTCTCAAAAGTGTTCTGGTTTGGATGCTAAGTTTTACGGTTACCCAAGGTAAATTAGAGTATTTGAATCACACTGAACTCTCTTGAGGATACAGTTTAGGATGAAAGGGCTGTAGATATAGGCAGGAGGGTGCTAATTGACTGGGTAAAGCAGAAATCATTAATAAAAAGCTTGTTCCTGGGTGAATGGTCCAGAGATTATAATTAACTTAGATGAGCTCTAGTTTACAGGGCTGAAAGGAGGATGTCAGACACCTCTTTCTGAGGTCAGTCGGAAACAGCAGCAGTTATTTAAAGAGAGTAATACAGGTTGCCTGGGTTTCAGTTTATGGACTGTACTCCAGAAATGACAGCGTAGAATCAGAGCAAGTTGGTGTACTTTCTCATCAAACTGGTTTAATCTATTAGTCAGTTCAGTTGCTCAGTCATGTCCGACTCTGTGACCCCATGGACTGCAGCACGCCAGGCTTCCCTGTCTATCACCAACTCCTGGAGCTTGCTCAAACTCATGTGCATCGAGTCAGTGATGCTATCCAACCATCTCATCCTCTGTTGTCCCCTTCTCCTCCTGCCTTCAATCTTTCCCAGCATCAGGGTCTTTTCCAATGAGCCAGTTCTTCATATCAGGTGGCCAAAGTATTGGAGCTTTAGCTTCAACATCAGTCCTTCCAAGGAGTGTTCAGGACTGATTTCCTTTAGGATTGACTGGTTGGATCTCCGTGCAGTCCAAATTTTAATCTATTAATTACTGGTTAAAAGTTGTCATCTGACTTTTCTTATTGCGTTGACCTTTGCACTGAGGTGTGAAAGCAGTGGTGGGTGAAGCTGTGGTGCCTTGGCTTGAATCCAGACAGTGACACCTAGCTGTTCAAGGACTCATTCCAGTCTTCTTCACTGCTGGGCAATCACAGATTTTTTATTTTTATTTTTTGCAGCATTTTTTAAAATGCCAATTTTATGTTAGTATATCATTGAAGTGGTAAAAATAAATTTTAAAGATGTATTTATTTTTGGCTGTGGTGAAACTTAACTGCTGTGCAGGCTTTCTCTAGCTGTGGAGAGCGGGGGCTACTCTTTGTTGTGATGTGGAGCCTTCTCATGGCAGTAGCTTCTCTTGTGGAGCACGGGCTCTAGAGTACGCGAGCTTCAGTAGCTGTAGCTTGTGGGCTCTAGAGGCAAGGGCTCAGTAATTGTGGTGCATGGGCTTAGTTGCTCCGTGGCATATGGGATCTTCCCAGACCAGGGATCAAACCTGTGTCCCCTGCATGGGCAGGTAGATTCTTAACCACTGGCCCACTGGGGAAGCCCCAAAATTAATTTTTTTAAACCTAGACCCTAGAGTCTCTTAACAGTCTGGATGACAGGAAAGGAGACACATATCAAGCACCTCTGCCGATTATGGCCTTTTGAAGGAGGGTATTTGTTCAGTTGTTGGAGTTGAGAACTGATCTAACTGTTGCTGTGTTTTTGCTTGAACAAACAGCTGGTGGACTTGTGTGTTTGGCCTTGAAAATGAGCGATGGGCAGGAAAACAACTGACAGCCATTATTGCCAGTGATCAAATTGAGCCTTCAGTTGGAAATTAAAATTTTACAAACTCGTCTGCCACGGTGCAATTGACAGTTTCCTAGTACTTAAAGCCTTTTCTGATGAGCTTGATGGTGACATTAATGAATGTGATTTTGCATTACTGTAAAATAAAATGTGTCAATATCAAGAAAGTTTGCATAATTCAGTGAACCAGTATTTTGCAAATGAGCAATGTCATACAGCCATGCATGAGTCTGTTCAAAGTTCAAGGAAGACCAGTAGTTTTAATGTAACAGAAGATGAAAAGTTTATTGGTAGTTTCAGAATCTATATAGCCACTAACCTTCATAGGAAATATTGTTGAGTTTTGGTGTGGTTTCAGAGAAGAATATTTAATGGAAATGCTATTTGAATATTATTTGGAAAGACTATTAAAATCTTCCTCCTTTTTCCAACTACATATTTATGTTTTTCTTCATAAAATAGCTGATGGAAACTGATGGAATACAAAGCGTATGAGAATCCAGATGTCTTTTATTAAGGAAAAATTTTTAAAAATGTGTAACGTATCTCATTAAATTGGGGGGGGGAGAGCATGTAGGAAAATATGGGCTTCTCTGGTGGCTCAGATGGTAAAGAATCCACCTGCAATGCAAGAGACCCAGGTTTGTTCCGTGTGTCAGGAAGATTCCATGGAGGAGGGAATGGCTACCCACTCCAGTATTAGTTAATTCTGTGAAAAATGTTGACATGTAATAGGTTTAACATTGTTATTTTTAAATGAATTTTTCATTTTCTCTGTTCTAATTTTGAATATGATACTTATCTATAGATATGCTCCACATAAATAAGAGCTCTTGAAAGTGTTAGTTACTCAGTTGTGTCTGACTCTTTGTGACCCCATGGACTGTAGCCTGCCAAGCTCCTCTGTCCATGGAATTCTCCAGACAAGAAAACTGGAGTGGGTTGCCATGCCCTCCTCCAGGGGATCTTCTGGACCCAAGGACTAAACCCGTCTCCTGCATTGCAGGCGGATTCTTTACCATCTGAGCCACCAGGGAAGCCAAATAAACAAAAGCTCTTGTGAGTCCTTCCCTCATAACTCAGTTGGTAAAGAATCTGCCTACAATGCTGGAGACCCCAGTTCAATTCCTGGGTCAGGAAGATCTGCTGGAGAAGGGATAGGCTACCCACTCCAGTATTCTTGGGCTTCCCTTGTGGCTCAGCTGGTAAAGAATCCACCTGCAATGTGGGAGACCTGGGTTCGATCCCTGGGTTGGGAAGATCCCCTGGAGAAGGGAAAGGCTACCCACTCCAGTATTCTGGTCTGGAGAATTCCATGGAATAGTACATGGGGTTGCAAAGAGTTGGACACTACTGAGCGACTTTCACTGTCACTTGTGAGTCCTTATTTTCATGAATGCAAATGTATCCTGAGACTAAATAGTTTTGAGAACCACTGCTTTAGAGCACTAGTTTTCAGCCTTGATGAAACTCAGGATCATCAGTGGAGCTTTAAAAACTACCATGGTGTAGGTCCCATGTCTAAAAATTCTATTTCTGGGGGCTCTGGGTGATATAGGTTCCCCAGGTAACCCTAATATACAGTCAGGGTTGAGAGCCACTCGTTTAGTCGACCGCTGGAGATGAACGGGCCCTGGAGCTTGAGATGCACCCTCTTTGGGTCTGTAAACAGAGCATTTCTTCTTCAATCATCCGGCAGATTGGTCAAGCATCAATTGTGTTCCAGCATGTGTAGTGGATGGTATATATACAGTTCGTAGCACGGCAGATTTGTCAGGGAGCAAATAGAGTCCCTGTCCTCAGGGAGCCCATGTTCTGGGAGAGGAGATGGCTAATAAGCCAACAGACACATAGGTCTTACATTGCTTCAGGGCTGAGGGTGGACCTAATAAAATAGCAGAACCAGGCAAGTGTGGTCCTAATGTTTGGGTGTGCTTCGCCTTCAGACCTGGTTTCGGACCTGGTTTGCTGCAGTCTTCGGAGCTGGTGCCTCCCGAGCCCCCGCAGCCCCAAGGATCGTCCGAAGCCACCTCATTTGCTGCCCGAGGGATCTACTCTGAGGAGGGGCCGTCAGTGGCCCGGCCTCGGCCCGTTGGGGGCACCACAGGTACACGTGGGCATTTCTTTCTGGCTAAATTCTGCAGAGAACATTTTAGACTTCAGGGTGTCAGCATCCCAGCCCTGGCCTCCTCTGGCGGTAAGAGCTGTGTTCCCTCGGATCCTGTTGGAGATGCATAGCTGGGAGGTGGGAAAGGACAGAGTGGCTGAGATCCCAAAACTCGGGGCCTCCGATTTGTTCCTAAGTCAGAGTCTTGAAAACAGTCCCTTTATGTGAAATTCCCAGCACATGTCATCCAGGGAAAACGTTTCTGAAAACTTACAGTGAACAGAAACACCTATTTCTGAGTGCTTACTATGGCATGAAAACAAGCGTTTCTTTTTAAAAAGGCAGTTTCTAAAGTTGATCCACAGTGACTACAGCGAGATTTGTGTTTTATTTGGTCACTTCTGGGAGGGTACAACCACGATTTTCTCCTCGAGCCTTACCTCCCTCATTTTTCCCCTTCTACCTTTATCTTCTTCTCTTTTCTAAAATGTCCTTGTCATTTCCCGTCATTTCCCCATGCCTCTATGCCTGTCTCTTCTCTGCAGTCACTCATGGGCAGAGTCAGCAGTGGAAGGTCAGGGGAAGCTGGTGACACCATGAAACTGCTGTAGGTTTTATCTACCTGCTCTTTCAAATCATCATTAAAAGAACAGTCTTAGAAGATAACAGATATAAAGTGCTTAAAATAGTGCCTGGCATATCCTAAATTGTAATACATATTAGCTGCCATTATTATTATTACTACTCATATTATTTCTGGTGATGCTGTAAATCATTAAATTTTTGGAAAGCAGCTTGGCAATACAACTTCATGAGCCTTTGATTTGGTAATTTGGGAATATGGGCTTCTCCCTGTCCCCCGAAGAGATCCAAAATATTGGAGAAAAACTACATGTGCAAGGATGTTTATTGGAACATTATTCGGAATAGCAAACAACTGTGAGCTCCCTCAATATCCAGTTATAAGGGCATCAGTGAGTAAACTTGTATAGCCATTTAAAATGAAGAGCTCAGAGCCAGAAAAAGGGAATTTAAGATTTCCTGATTGCCTCCTAGGCATTTGGTACTTGACCTATTTTCTCTCTTTCAATCCTTGAAATAGCACTGTGAGGTAGATTTTTTTTTTTTTTAATCTCCATTTGAAAAGTGAGGCATTGACTCTCAGCTGGAGTGATTACTGGGTGTCCAAGGTCACAGGCTTGTCAGTGGTTGAGATGGAATGCAAGCCCCTGCCTGCTGGGGGGTGATGGGCCACTTGAATCCTGAGGGAGCCTGTGCTATCTCATTAAGTGAACAAAGCAAAATACAGAATCGTGTCTCAACTATGATTTCAACTGCTGTTACAAGTCTAACTCAAAGGTTTGCTTTTCTCCCTGTGTGGTTGTCTGAACCGTCACAAGTGATGACGAGCACTGTGCTGCATTTCCGTCCTTTGCAAGATTTGCTCAAACAATGTCTGTTGGGCAATGTCCATTGTCTGATAGTTCTAATAATTTTAATAATATCAGGAATCTTCAGTAACAAACGCTTCAGGACAAGCGCTCCTGTAGAATACATTTAAAAAAAAGGTATTTGATTAACAGAGGCTGTTAATTAGGTAAGTAGAGTAGGAGCAGCCTTGAAGATGGAGCGGTCTTACCTCTGGAAAACCCTGAACCTTTGTGGGACCAGCCTGAGCATCCCAGATGAATGAGACAATCCTAGGTGCATTTGGAAATTGATGTTTTATTTCACAGCATTTAAAGATCTGTTTTTACTCCCTCAATCTGTTGAACAAGGTTATTTCCATATGCCGAAGTCGATGGGGGAGAAAAACATGTTATTTAAAGGCTAGCTTTCACAGCCGAACAAGGCTATGGCATGCCTGAGTGTAGTATGAGCACCAGAGATCATCTGTCTTTGCTTCCGTATACCTCGATGAAGAGGCTGGGTGGGTGGCTTTGTTGACTGAAAAAGAGGCACATTCAGTGCAATCAGGCACTTACTTTACAAGAGGTTTTCTGCTAGTCACCAGGAGCTTATGTCATCATGAAGGGATTTAGTGCTTTTCTAGATATGAGGAGATGCAAAGATTGGGATCATGAAATCAGTTCCTTAAAATACCTAACTACCTAAAGACCTGTTCCACCAGATTCCCTGGAGCACAGTGTCTCACTCCACCCTGAATTCCCTCGGGGTGTTGAAGGTCAACAGCTGCACAGAGTTCAGTCTCCGCAGAGGCATTGTCACCTGACAAATGCCCTTGTTGTTCAGTCGCTGGCAAATGCTCTTGGCAAGTGCCCATTTGTCGTGGATAGTTTTAAATTTTTAATTATGATATGACTAAATTATGAAAACAATGTGAGTATCACAAAAATGTACTTTAACATTTTGAACTCAAATACACACTCTGCCTGTTTTTTTTTTTTTTAAAGGCATATTGCATTTTCATTTCCTTGTGAGTCTGAAAGTCATAAGCAAGAAAGAACCAGGTTTCAGCTTCCTTATGGCTCCAAAACCCTTCACTCCTTTTTTTCTGATTGAATAAGGTCCCCATTATCTGTAGCCTCTACAGAAATGAATGGAAGGGTCCTCCATTATTCCCTTTATTCCCCGTCCTTTGATGTCTGGCCAGGAAAATAAGAACATCACTATTAGCCACTGTATTGAAAGGAAGTAAAAGCCCACAAGTCCAGAAGCTCAGGTCTAGTTTTCTTAGGAAGTATCTTTTCTGGGGTTAGAATTGGTGCCACATTTGAACAATGCTCGTGTCCCCAGGGTTGTGCCGAGGTCAGAACCAGAGTGTCTCATTAGAGCAGCCTTCCACTCCCCTGCTGGTGTTCACCGGGCCCCTCCCTGTGTTCCTCCAGGCTCTCAGATCCAGCACCTGACGCAGGTGGGAATTGCTAGCAGAATTGGAGCTCAGCCAGTGGAAATCCCACCGGGCAGAGGCGGCCAGTATGGAGGGCCAGGCTGGCCTGCCTATGGGGAGGACGAAGCCGGCCGGAGAGAGGCTGTGAGTATCTCGTGTTGGGATCATCGTTGAGAATTCAGACACGATGGCTTAGTATAGCTGCTGCTGCTTCTGCATGGGCGATCTCTCTTTAAAACCTGCATAAAGTTTTAACCTCCGTCACTTTTTTTCTCCTTGAGTGTAATTTTCTTTTCATACAGTCGTGCATGCATGCTAAGTTGCCTCAGTTGTGTCCGACTTTTTGTGACCCTATGGACTGTAGTACGCCAGGCTCCACTGTCCATGGGATTCTCCAGGCAAGAATACTGGAGTGGGTTGCCACGCCCTCCTCCAGGGGATCTTCCCGACCCAGGGATCAAAACTTGAGTCTCCTGTGTCTCTTTTGTCTCCTGCATTGGCAGGCAGGTTCTTTACCAGAAGCGCCACTGGGAAGTCCTTCTTACAGCCTGTAGATGGTAAATTCCCTCTGACCAGACTGGGAGACTATTGGCATGGAAATCGGGAAACATACAATTTTTCTCGAGGTAGATTTCAGGCTTGAAGTAATGAGGTTTTTAAAATAACTTAACAAAAGCAATATTCATTATGGAAAATCTGCATAGAGACCTAAGTAACATTTACTCCCCCCCCCATTTTTTCAATTATGGTAAAATACATAGAACGTAAAATTTACCATTTGAGCCATGCTTAAGTGGCTTTAAATACATTCATACTATTATGCAGCCTTCACATCACTCGTCCGCATAGCTCTTTTCATGTTATAAAACTGAAATCCATACCCATTAAACATGAATTCCCCATTCTCCCTCCCCCCAGCTCCAGGCACTACCTGTAATTTTGTCTCTGTAATTTTGACTTTTAAGTCGTGAGTTTGAAACTATAAAAGCTGGACTTGATCTTTGGTGTAATCACTATATAAATATTCCCAATCTTATGTACCTCCTTGCTCAGCATTTGAGTTTTATTGTGGGTTTGTTAATGTCATTTCCATTCTGACCACCACGTGTACGTGCTGAGTCGCCTTAGTCCATGTCTTTAGTCTGTGTCTGACTCTTTTGCGACCCTGTGAACTCTAGCCCACCAGGCTTCTCTGTCCATGGGATTCTCTAGGCAAGAATACTGGAGTGGGTTACCATTTCCTCCTCCAGGGGATCTTCCCGGCTCAGGTTGAACTTGATTCAACTTGGTTAAACTTGGATCAACGTGAGTTCGATCCATGGGTCAGGAAGATCCCCTGGAGTAGGAAATGGCAACCCACTCCAGTATTCTTGCCCGGAGAATCCCATGGACAGAGGAGCCTGGTGGGCTACAGTTCATGGGGTCACAAAGAATTGGACATGACTGAAGAGACTTAGCATGCATGCATTACAGTCTCAGGTCTGCGCTTTACCTTTGCTGACATTTTGCTTTGTCTGTGCCTGGCTTAGTTTCCTGAGTTGTTTTGGGTTTTCCCATCAGATCCAGTGTGTACTTTTTGAGGGCCTCTTGGTCACAATTTGGAGAGGTGAAATGTGGAAGTTATTCCAGGGCTCAAATGTCCTGTTTAGATGTGGGCGCCAGCGCAGCTGGGAACCATGCGAGTTGCCATGGCGTTGCCGCAGCAGCTCCGGGTGCCGGAGGCGGTGGACTCCATGGTGAAGAATCTGGAGAGGGAGAATATCTGAAAGATGCAGGGCCTTATGTTCCAGTGCAGCGCTGGCTGTTGTGAGGACAGCCAGGCGCCCATGCAGCAAGTGCACCAGTGCATTGAGCACTACCATGCACCTCTGGCTTAAGCCCAGGCCCTGGTGACCAGCAAGTTGGAGAAGTTCCAGGACTGCCTGGCCCGGTGTACTATGTATTGCAGTGACAAGGCCAAAGATTCAATAGGTGCAGGGAGTAAGGAGCTTCACTTGAACCGGCAGTTGGAGACCTGCGTGACCAAGTGTGTGGATGACCACATGAACCTCATCCAGACCATGGCCAGGAAGATGGAGTCTGTCTCTTCCATTGGGAAATAGCGGTCTGCTTGTGACCATCAGGGCTGAGGGCAGGAATCGATTTAAAAAGAGGAATGGGGATTTGGGTCTTCTAAGGAAAGTTGATGAATGAGGAAATTAAGGATGGCAGCAAGTCTAAGGCCTGTGTTTCTTTCCTCTGGATGCTGATTCCTTTGTGTTTCAATCCTAGAAAGTAAAATGGAAAAAAAAAATGGTGCTAAAATTTGGGTCACAGATAGCAGAGGAGGTTTGTTGTGAGCCTGAATTTCATGTGGCAAGTACTTCTCCTGCCAACAGGGAGTCTCCCTTGTACCAAACTAGGGTCCTCCGAGGTACCAGATTTTCTTACTGCACAGATACCAAGAGGCTGGCAGGTTCATGTAACCTGCTTGTGGTCTAGTGAAGTATGAAAAGAGGTGTTTCTGTTTGTTGCCCACCTGCTGTTTACTAGAAGGATCACTACAACATTTTCCACAAACTAATGAAATCCATGCAGTCACTAATGTAGAAAGGGGCAGGGGGCTTCTAGGGGGTTTGTTTTGCTAGTTTTTCTTTTATAGACAAGGGCATGACGTTAAGATGTAAAGTTGGGAGAGGCAGTTTGGATAAAAACTTTGAAAAGGTCCCTGCAGGTACTCATTTCTGATCATGGTTAAGAAACCATGTGTGTTTCTTAAAATTCTCACACCTTACATCATTCAGCCTGGAGACCCTGCAAAAATGTAAGAAGTGCTATCACACTGGTAAGGGAAGCAAGTGTCCCTCTCACTGGCAGCCATGGTGGGCCGTGAGGCCGCCTGCAGCAGCAGTCAGCCAAGTGACAAGACAATCTTAACAGTGACACTCAGCCTTGAAGGGAAACAGAATTTTGACAGTACTATGTGTCCATATTCAGGAATGAACAGTGAAAGAGGAACTGTTAACTACTTAAATAAGAGGGTTGTGAAGTACGGGCTTTGGAAAAATCTGTTTTTCATGAAACAGAATGAAAGCCTAAACCCACTGTTGCTTACTTTGCCCCCTGAAATAACAGAGCTTTGTTGAGACAATCCCTTGGCAACAAAAAAACTCAAGGGAGGAAAGTAAGCAACTCAGGGATGAACTGTAGCTCCTTTATAGCGATAAGGGGACTGCCCTCCATTACCAAATACCACTTTTGCCAGGGCCTTTGCTACATGCATTGTTCTTGCCCCAGTTCTGGCCCCTTATAATTTTGATAAAGATCTTGTCTTTTTACCAACTTACTACTTGAAATGATAATATAGTCTGTTTGCTGTTTCAAGACTGTGAAAAATTTTACTAGTGGTTTGGTTTTCAAAATAAATAAGACTGACTTTTCTTCCAAAAAAATGTCCTGTTTACCAGGCTATCAAGTTGCTCTTACCACAAGTGAAATCACAGATGTAGTGTGTACATGTGTGTATAAAGAGATTTTTTTCACTGAAAAAATATGAAAAAAGTCACTGAGAAGTATAATTCGTATTAAAGGAATGCCCAATTAATCCATATTTTGCCAGTGTCAGCAAAGCTAGTGTATGCTTTTGTGCAGACAGCATTAAAAAAAAAAGCTGTACAGAGCACTGACACACAGACACACAGGCCGGCAGATAGGATGGAAGGTGACTTTGTGATCTTGTTGCCGTTCCATGGGCCCAATATGTGTTCTTGTCACCCCTTCCTTGGGTTCCGGACTCAGAGCAAAGGCAATTGTTCTTCCTTCCTGTAGAGGGCTGCCTGGCGCCGGATTGGCCTACCCCACCAGTTCACAATTTTAGAAGATGCCCCAAGTCACGTGACAGCCCATGATGCTTTTCATATGTTGGCAGTTTTGTGACCACCTGGGTTCAGTTGAAATTTATGTACTTTTGGCCAAAAGGCAGCAGCACTTCACAAAAGACCAACCACAATTCTAAGCTAATGAAATTCCTAAGTTAGTCTTTTTTTTTTTTTTTTTTTAAGGTGAAAGATGAAAATGTGTAGATGGTGTAGGGATTAGAGGTGATTAGTATTTCTGTGAGAAGATGTGACTCAGACTGGTTTGTACGATGAACCTGCTGCTTTGTTTTCTGAGAAAAGAGTTTTGAAGACATTTTATTAACTGCTTGATTTTCACCCTCTTTTTCCTCCATAGGGACTTCTTTTAATAGTAATGTTAACAACATGAAGACTAAGACTGTTTGGGAATTTAAAAAGCTACTAGTGAGAAACCAAATGATAGATTGTAGAGCCTGATGATTCGAAACAAAGCCATCAACTGCATTTTCCTTCTTCTGGTGCTACAGCTCCAAGAGCCCCTTCACCTTGTCTGTGAAATGCAACTTTGGCTTTCTCAATGGAAGAACATGTGGAAGGTTTCATTTTGTTCTAGAAAGAACGGGGGGAAAGCCTCTCCACATAGGAAAAGCTTAATATTTATTTGGTTATTCAAAATACATATCAAAGTTTAGATTTACACTCTTAATTGTACTTGCAATTTGTTGATCGGCAGAGGCAACTGCCTATTGCATTTCATTTGAGTACATATCTTCATCAAGGCCAGTCCTATAGAATGAGACTTTGAGGAGGTCCTGACGAATCCTGGCACTTTGCTGATAAGTTGCTCCCAACTTTGAATGAGGAATCTTACATAAGCAAAAATGCTTTGTCACAGTTCCTAGGACCACCGAATGGTTAGTTATTCATGAATGCATCTGTGGTAATCGCATTCCCTATGTTAGAGACCTGGAAACGAGTTCTGTTGAGCCTCTCTGTAATGAGCCAAGAAAGGAAAGAGGAGCTTTGAGACCACGAGGGAGAAAGAGTTGCTCCTAATTTCTGATATTATTGTGTATAACTGTGCCGAGTGACTGTTAAAACCACCTTTGGGCCTGATGGAGGGGTCCTCTCACTTGAGATTGCCTCCTGAAGGGAATAGCTTTCCACTTCCCCAAGTGGAGTGAGTAATAGAGTAACAGGGGCTGTTCTGTTTCCTGGAACCTGAGTGAAATGAAGAACAGATGCAGATAACACTTTGCCATGAATCCTTTTTTATTAGCTCAATTAATATCTTTAATTAAACAACATACACAGGCAGAATCTGGGGCTCTGACTAATCAAAATCTCTGTATCTGTGTCAAATTTTAAGAACCCTGAAGCAGCTAAAATAGCCCCCCAAAGTGTAACCATTGGGTTCCAGTGTTACGTTTCTGCCCTTCCTGAATTAAGCCTGTTATGTAGACTCAGAGTCTCACAATCCAGGGAGAGTCAGTTCTGGGAAATTAAAATGTAGGCATTTTTTGTCTTTACGCCTCTGAAACAGGAGAGGTGCAGAAGGATGTCTGTTGAGAATGTGAAATAAAGTAATGGGAGCTCCTTTTCAGGTACCCTTCCCGGGCTCCAAAGAGCCGGGGAGAGAGGACCCTCTTACCTCTCAGTCTTGATTTAATACCAGACTTGCCCAGAGTGGAGGGGTCTCTTTGCCTGTCATTCAGAAATACCAGGATCCTGAATGTGTAAGGAAGAATTTCAGAGATTCATCCAAATTTTTATTTTGGACATCTTTTGGTGAATTCAGATTGAGTGCCAGCTGATAGCCCCTCCCCTCCCATCCTGCTCAGTGTCCTAAGTGTTCGCACTTGGAGTGTATAAATGTGGTTACCTCCTTAGCACGTGGCAGAAATGGGCCTCTGTTTTAAATGGGCCTGCGGTAGCAGTTTTGATGCCTTTCAAACTAGCATCGGGATTCTGTCTATATTTTTCTTCTTAGAAGGGATACGCTTTTAAACCAACGTCAAGACCAAAGATGACGTGTAATAGACAACTGGTGGTATGTGGTGGGTGTGAGCAGGCCGGTGAGATCCCCAGCACTCTTGCGTTGGTTGTAAAGCACACTCAGTTTGCACTCAGTTTTACCGTCAACTGACCCAGAACACACCAGCTGTCGTGGGAACACCACCGTGAGTGGAGCTGCAGACACTCAGTGAATGGAGTCTACTTAAACGAGAGGTCCTCATGGCACTTGTGTGGCTTTTGAGTTCCATTTATTGAAACACTGCAAAATGAAAACTGAAATTCTATGTCTGTTCTTTTTTTCTGATTTTAAAAGTTCTCATGGTAACAGGCAAGAGCTATACATTTGAGTCAGAGTTTTAGAGGAGACTGTTTGGAGAAATGATCATTTTCAGATTCTGCACAGTCACTGCCTGGCTGTGTCAGGCCCCTTGTCTGGTCTGAGCCTCATTCTCCCCATCAGCCACATGAGAACGGGCCTCCCCACCCCCAACCCCCCGGATTTCTCATTGCAAGGATCAGGTGTGGTCATGTGGGCAGACATCCCTTGAGGAGGGAGTGCAAAGCACCGTGAGAATGTGGGCTGTCTGTGTGATGGTGCTGGGATGGACCGTCTGATCTGCTGTGACCTCCCAGTGAGTGAGTTCACGTGGAGGAAGCCAGAGAAACACCAGAGGCCCCATGGGACTCTACTTCCTCTCTCCCGATTTGCTTTCAATTCACTTCCTTCACCATTAGCTTTCAGTTCTCATGCATTGTTCGGATTTTCTGCTGTTTCTGGCCCCAAACACGAGCCCTGCCTTCTGAGATCTTAGGATCTAAATCAGACAACAGGGCGTGAAAGATGGAAGAGATGGAAAAATAGCATGGTTTAAACATCAGTAAAATGCACCGAAAGTACACAAGTACATTAGAAGGAGGAATGGAACTTACACGTTTGGAAACAGTGGGATCTTGGGGAGAACTCAACATCAGAAGCCACGGAAGACAAGAGTTTCCCAGGCACATGGTGAGATGGTGTGGGAAGAGCTGCGAGTGGGCCTGGGGAAGTATGGAGAAAGTGGGGAAGTATGGAGAAAGTGGCGAAGCTGCCATTGAAAATAACCTTGAACCTGGTTTGCTCCAATATGGAGACCAAATCCCTAACTGCACTGTTGAAGGAGTTTTGTAAAGAGGAAGAAGTGATGCTATGAGGAAACGTTTGCAGGAACCCAACACGAAAATGACCAGGCGTGGGAGGAAGGTCTGCGGAGGAAGACGTCCGTTCTGGAGGGGATGGGAGCGTCCCAGGAACTGCCAGATGGCCAGTGTCAAGTGTGAAAGATGTCCACCGCGGTCTCCTGCTAAGAGCAGATCTCAAGGGTCCGTCATTCAGCCACATTTAATCCTTTGTGGAGCGTAGTGGGTTATAAGTAAATATATTTGACTTTACAGCTACCTACACCTTTTCCTCCAAATTGTATTTAATTTCAAAGCGTCTTTTCATTTTGGTCATATGTGGCTTTTGAGCTGCAGACTAAGCCACTTTCTGCCAACCACAATTTTTCAGGGCATGAGGCCTGTGATGCAGGGCACAGGTGAAGGGACGCCTGGAGGCTGCGGGCTGAAACAGGTACTTCTGTGCTTTACGAGCCTCCCATTGAACTGCGTACAGGGTCAGTGTTCACTGCGTTTGCACAACTTAGTGCTCCAGTGACCAAACCAATCACTTGGACACAGATTGGCATTTGTAGTTATTTCAGGAGTTAATCATTAAATACATCTCTCTCTCCCTTTCATATGAGATTCCTAGACATGAATGAATTTTCTGATTGGAAGGAGAGCTGGTGAAAGGTTCTGGGTGGGTGGGGAGGGGGTTCCAGTCTTAAGTACCACACACGCTTTAGCTGTAGATGTTTTAGCCATTTCATTTCTACCTCCAGAGCAGGTCCCCAAAGCCAGACTCCAGAGCCCACCTAACCCACCTTTGTTCCAGGCAGGAGCATGAGGAAGTCCACTTCTGCACCTGCACGTAGACCATTTGAACACAAAGCACGTTTTTTGGGGGTGGTAACCTGAACTTCATTTTTACGTTTAATCCAACACCGTCACGGATATTCTTACAACAGGTGAGAGGGGTTTCCATCAACAGCTGCTGTAACACACTCATATACTGCATTAGGCTTACATTTGTTACCTAGTGAACAGGGAGTGTGTGCATTTCAGGTTTCTTTTGATACCCTTGGAGGCGATTTGTGGTGTTTAAGACTCCTTTCTCTAATTTTGTGAAAAAGCCTTGAAAACCGAAGCCTCACGATACGATCCTAATTCCATGCTGTGCGTGTAACAGTACACTTGACAATTTATCTTAACACGCCAGCAGCGTTGACATTTAGCAAACGAGTATCAAATGCCTTGGAAACATGAAACGAAGTTGGGAACCAGCGAGCAAGTGAAAGAAGGAAGGAATGTCACCCTCTCAGACACCCTTCTCGAAATTACTTTCCCACAGGGTAGATCATCATGCAGACTCTTTGCTTTTCCTTCTTTGGGTTTTTCTGCTCTGGGGCCGCTTCACATTTAAAGAAAGAGTGGATAAGTAGAAGGGACAAAGAGAAAAATTGAAGTGATTTGGGTCTCACGGTCCCTGATTCCACGGAATCTTTCTGGACAACTTGGAACGTCATGAATGCCCCTTCTCATGTCCACCAGATTTCCAGCGTTCATCACTTGACTCCTTGAGTGTGCAAGGTCAGAATAGTGCCGGGGCAGCTCCTAGCCAGGCTCCCCGTACTATTACTCCTGCAAATGTGGGGAAGGAGGAGGGGGCCCTAGGGGAACAGAGGCTCCACCAGTGGGCTCAGTTGCTCTAAGCAGCAGAGGGTTAATTTCAGAAAAAGGGAGTAGAAACTCTCCACTTTGCCCTCCTCCAGGGCATGGTCTAGGGAGCGTGGGGGTGGGGTGCACTGCACCCTTCCAGGAAAGGCTGCCAAACCGAGCGCTCTGCCACCTCCGACTTTGTCAAGGTCCATGTTCTTCTGAGTTCGTGCACTCTCATTCCTAGATTATGAGTGTTAATGTACGAAAATATGCAGAGTAAATTGAGGTCACTTGTGGCATCAATCCTGCAACTTTGAACTTGACAATCATGGTTTGCTGGTCTCAAATGGGCCCTTCAATTTCAGTATGGATAAATGATTTAGTAATCAAACCCCCTCTTCTCTTTGCTGGTTATGTTTCTTCCCTTCAATTAGCTGCACTGTTTTCTAATGTGCTGTAGAGTTTTTGAAATAATTTATGCAAGTGTTTGGTTTCCATGTTTACAATTTATACAGCTTTCCTAGCATTTTAAATGGAAATGTCAATAAATGCTCTGAATTGGTGTCAAGTGATATTTTCTGTTTATTTCCTTTGCAACATGATAGTTCTCTGATGTGCAAAATGTGAAAGTTGAATGCAATGTTTTTTGTTCTCTGATTTTTGTGTCCCTCGTGAGAACACCTGATGCTTTCATTTTCCAAGGAATTAAGTTGAAAGTAGTCTATTCAGTGCATGGAATTTGCAGAATTGTTGTCACTCAAGGTGGTTGGCGACACTCCTTTCAACTCACTGTTTTGCTTTACAGGCTCTCCACTAATCAAATTGATGCTTCTACTAAGAGCAGATTCATTTTGGAATTAAAAGATTAGGACTATAATCTAGAAAGATAACTGAGAAGATCCTCCTCTATGCTAACTTGAAGGGTAATAGGATAAACCTGGAGTTGTTTACGAAACTCAAGATAAATAAAAACCCCTTGAAACTGAGAAAAGCAAGAGGAACTGCAAAACACAGAGGAACACAATACAGGAATGAAATGTGGACACCTGGATAGGATTCCGGACAACAAAAAAGGTTATCAGTGGGAAAAAAGTGTGAAATCTAAATACAGCCTACAGTGTAGTCAGCAGTATTGTACAGAGGTTCGTTTGTTGATTTTGCTAACTTTAGTATTAGGGGAAGCTATGGAAAAGGAATATAGAAACACGATTTTTGCAGTTTTTCTCTAAAGTTAATTGAAATTTAAAAAACTAATCTGCTACAGATAAAGCCCAAAGGTCCTCACAGAGACTATTAAGAGCCTGCCCTGGGCCTCCATGACCCAGAACTTGCCTCGCTTCTCAAGGTAGTCAGCTCCTGGTGAAGTGGAAACCACAGTTAATGATTGCAAGTCTTGGCAGAAAATAAGGCTTCATGACGGAGAGTTCACAGGATCAACCAAAAGGAGAGTTTGAGCTGAAAATGGTCCACTTTATGTTTCCGCTGTTTACAGAGCTTAAAAAGAAAACTAGTAAACAACAGAAATACAGGATATTAGGGAAGTTCAAGCACACTGACAAAACTGAAAATCCATGAAAGAAAACAGGATTTTAAAAAATACATACACTCTGGCCAGATATGCTAATATTTTAGACATACCTGAAGAAATAAGTGTGATAGTTTTAAGATACTTTTATGTTCTCTTTTAATCAATATTGAATTGAATTGCAAGTCACTCAGTCATGTCTGACTCTTTGCAACCCCATGGACTATATGCAGTCAGTGAAATTCTCCAGGCCAGAGTACTGGAGTGGGTAGCCTATCCCTTCGCCAGCGGATCTTCCTGACCCAGGAATTGAATCAGGGTCTCCTGCTATGCAGGCGGATTCTTTAGCAACTGAGCTATCAGGAAAGCCCTGATATTCTTCATATTAAAACCAGGGGACTATCTGGCACACCCTCTTCCCCTAAGAAATTTCACATGCTCTGATTGTAAAAAGGTTCAAAATAGTAGAACAGGGAATTAGGAGAAGCAGCTAAGGCTTAGGAGAAAGGTCAGGCTGGTCCCAAGCCCAGACCTTGACCACTAGGTTGACATAAATGTGGATTTAAACCAAATTGGCATTTTTTCTCCCTCTTTCTCCTCTTGCATGTTGCGCCTGCCAAGCACAGCTTCAGGTAAGAAAACAAGAAGCAAAAACAAATAAGAGATCCTTGGTCCAGTGCCTGGGTTAGGTGATCAATGAAATGTTTTTATTGTTGTTGAGTTGGACACTATTTACCTAGTAACTTTCTTCCTCTAAAGATCTCCCTCACCTTCCTTGCTGGACTTTCCTGGGGGAGTAATTGGAGGTGCTATGTGTTTAATCTTTCTGGTGTTGGGAGACTGGAACAATTATAGTCACAAATCTAAGTAGCCCACGTTCATGTAGTTAAACTACTATTTGTCATACTTGTGCCAAAGGATAGAATTACAGAAGTGTGGAACACAGAACAAATCTGGACAACTCCTATTGTAAAGTTGTTTTAGAGTAACTGGCTCATAGGTGGTTACATCAGTACCCTGAAAATACTCATTAGTGTTAAGTATTTAGATTTTGATTTTGTGATGTGATGATATTCCTGAAATCAGTGGTTTCTTTCATTTCAGTTCAGTTCAGTCGCTCAGTCATGTCTGACTCTTTGCGACTCCGTGGACTGCAGCACACCAGGTCTCCCTGTCCATCGCCAACTCCCGGAGTTTACTCAAACTCACGTCCATTGAGTCGGTGATGCCATCCAACCATCTCATCGTCTGTCGTCCCCTTCTCCTCCCACCTTCAATCTTTCCCAGCATCAGGGGCTTTTCCAATGAGTCAGTTCTTTGCATCAGGTAAGTGTTGGAGTTTCAACTTCAGCAGCAGTCCTTCCAATGAATATTCAGGAATGATTTCCTTTAGGATGGACTGGTTGGATCTCCTTGCAATCCAAGGGATTCTTAAGAGTCTTCTCCAACACCACAGTTCAAAAGCATCAGTTCTTTGGTGCTCAGCTTTCTTTATAGTCCAACTCTCACATCTATATGTGACTACTGGAAAAACCATAGCTTTGACTAGATGGACCTTTGTTGGCAAAGTAATGTCTCTGCTTTTTAATATACGGTCTAGGTTGGTCATAACTTTTCTTCCAAGGAGCAAGCATCTTTTAATTTCATGGCTGCAGTCTCCATTTGCAGTGATTTTGGAGCCAAAAAAAAAATAAAGTCAGCCACTGCTTCCGTTGTTTCCCCATCTGTTTGCCATGAAGTGATGGAACCAGATGACATGATCTTTGTTTTCTGAATGTTGAGCTTTAAGCCAACTTTTTCACTCTCCTCTTTCGCTTTCATCAAGAGGCTCTTTAGTTCTTCGCTGTCTGCCATAAGGCTGGTGTCGTCTGCATACCTGAGGTTACTGGTATTTCTCCCGGCGATCTTGATTCCAGCCTGTGCTTCCTCCAGCCCCGCGTTTCTCATGATGTTTCTTTCATTTAGCATTGTACAATTCTGAGATTTTTCTAAAGAAACATCAGTACAAAGAGTTTTTTGTTTGTTTTGTTTAAGAATGACTTAAAAGCTAAAATGGAGTTGCTGTATTTTAGTACAAATGTTGGTCTTTTTCCCCCAAAGTCGTTCTGCATTGTGCCTGTTTTTGAAGAACAGTAGAGATGTTCTGCTTTTAGAAGAAGTGAGAAGTAGCTATTCCCTTTAGACATTTAGAAGCTGTGTGTGTGGAGTGGGGGGGGGGGGTCTGGGTGGGGGTGGGGGTGGCTGTGGCGGGGGAGGCAGGGAAAAAGAAATCATGGCCTGGATTTGAAGTCAAGAACCAGCAGGTGTTTTGAATGTTGTTTTACTTTTATATTTCCCTGATACTGTTCTTTTCTGGATTCTTTGCAAGACAAATATGATACATGAGTTACGAGTAAAGTTCTTGAAAAAAAAAAAGATGTAATCAAATTTAAATCAGAACATCATATTACTGCAGGTAGCCCATTAACCCCAATCTTTTTTCATTTTATCTCTTCTGGACAAAATGCAGATTAGCAAAAAAGAAAATAAAAACCAGTATAACTTCACCATTAGAGATAATGCAGTCAAAAAAATTTTTTTTTAATTTTAATAAATCTCAGTCAATTTAATCTTATGTGGTGATTGGGACTGATCAGGGTGAGGCATCTCAAATTCAGTAAGTCACTCTGAACCCACTCTGATCTTCTAATAAGCTATTGATTTGGTTTCCAAAGTATACAAGGGCTAGGGGAGGGTCAGGAAGGGGCATAAGCATTAGAATTGGCGCTGGGTATAATCTGGAAAGAGGGGTGGGGTATGTGCCTGAGGACCTTCCACTGCTGGAGGAAAATGGCACCATCACCTTGAGAACCCCATCCCTTTGTGGCTAATTCTGCGGCTGCCTCTAGGGAGCACTGCCTGATTGACCTCCTGACACATTTCATGGAATTTTGCAGGAACTTGATGGTGCTTGTAGCTGAGATAGAGGACTTAAGCAGAATTACAAATGAAGTTGACAGGCTAAAACTACCAGAATTTCATCCTTTGAGTTCTACTCCTAGGTTTAAAAAATCTATGAAATCAAGAAGCTAGGTATTTGCCCTGAGGAGTGAAGGCTTGTAAGAAACAAAGCTATCTTCAGATGTTCAAAGTGTCATCATGAGAAAGAGAATTGACTTGCTTTACATATTTGATTGTATTCTGAAAGACAAAACTAACAATCCAAGAAAGTCAGTCTTGGCCCAGTTAAAAGAAAGAACTTAGCAATGATTTCAGTCATCTCTAGAATTTCCTCGCATTGGCCTCTCGTGAGGACCTTCTTCATGGCACTAAGCCTGTCCCCCCCGCCCATGCCCCGCCCCCATGGCCTCCAGCAGAAGGACTGTATCTCTGGGCATTGAGTCCTCCCTTCCCACTCAGTTCTTTTCCAAGATGCTCATGGGGCAGTGAGGAAGAAGGTGAGGCTCTAGACACCTGGAACGGAGATGATGCTATGGATAGGACTGAACAAAAGCAGCTCAGGCTCTCCCCAGAGTCAGTAGGGTGAGGGGATGTCCATCTCCCTGCTTCATTGTGCTTAGTTATGCCATAAAATGAAGGAAGGGCAAGATGTTGTTCAGTATGTCTTGAAAAAGTAGCTGTGAATAAAGTTGAATGACTTAAAGATTTGCTTCTATAGTTAGAACATGGCATGTTATGTATATATGAACGTGAACATTTTCAATTCCAGCATTGAGAATCTCATGGAATGGCAAATAAATTTGCTGAAAACTGACCCGTCTGATGATACTGCAGATACATGAGTGCATTCATTAAACAAACATTGATTGAGTACCAGCTCTGTGATAGGTACTGTTATAAGCACCAGGAACTTGGAATACACTGGGGAATAAGACCAATCTCATGCTCCAGTAAACAGCATGGAGGCCATCAGTCTCTGTGGAGTGCTGGCGAAAGAAGTTAGCTTGGACACAGAGTGAAAGAGGATTAGGAGGGGGAATGGAGAGAAAGGAGAATTCAGACAACTCTTTTCAGGCGCTTTGCTGAGAAGGGAAGAAAAGAAAAGGGACGATAACTGGAAGACAGGCCTGTAGGGTGAATGATGTAAGGTTGCCAAATAAAATACAGGGAACCCAATTAAGTTAAATTTCAGACAAATAGGAAGGCTTTGTTTTCAGTTTTTAGTATGTCTTAAATATTGCATGATGCTGCAGTCCATGGTGTCGCAAAGAGTCGGACACAACTGAGTGACTGAACTGAACTGAAATATTCCATGAGACACGCACACTAATATGTTACTTGTTTACCTGACACTGAAATTTTCCTAGGTGTCTGTGTTGTTACTTGCTGAACGTGGCAACCTTAAAATTAATGGATACCAGACATGTTGTGAGCTGATGGGGGTGACCCATGGAGTGAAGACAAGAGAAGAAAGTGAGGAGGCTGGGATTCAGTGGATAATGGGGGAATTGGCATTTGGAGGAGTAGGAATATTATCCCATCGTGTAAAGAGGGGAAATAGAACACAGCCCAGATTCAGGTCAGACTGTAGAGATGCAAAAACTGACAACCTTTCTGCGTCTGAGAAAAAATTGATAGGCAGCAAAAATATTATTTCACAGTCAGAGAAGTCAAGTTGCTCAGTCGTTTGCAACTCTTTGCAAATTTTCCAGGCAAGAGGACTGGAGTGGGTTGCCGTTTCCTTCTCCAGGGGATCTCCCCGACCCGGGGATTGAACCCATGTCTCCCACATTGAAGGCAGACGTTTTACCCTCTGTGCCACCAGGGAAGCCCAAAGATTGTCTAATTTTGTGCTTTTTATAATATGAGCTCTGCTTCATTTTCCATGGCTAGAAAGATACATTCAAATTAATAGTGTTTGTTATTTGGGGTATCATGGGCTTCCCAGGTGGTCCAGTGGTAAAGATTCCAACTGCCAATGTGGACACGCAAGAGAAACGGGTTCAGTCTCTGGGTTGGGAAGATCCCCTGGAGTAGGAAATGGCAACCCACTCCAGTATTCTTGCCAGGGAAATCCCTTGGACAGAGAAGCCTGGAGGGCTACAGCCCAGGGGTTTGCAAAGAGTCAGACACAACTAAGCACACGTACAATGACTGAGTGGCAGGGAGCTATTTCTTTTTAATTTTTTATGGTCCAGAATATAGTCCATCTTGGTGAATATTCTGTCCATCTTGTTTGAGGAGAATGTGTAATCTGTTGTGGTTGGATGAAGTAGTCTGAATGTCAATTAAATTCAGTTGATTGATGGGGCTGTTGTGTTCAACTATGTCCTTACTGATATTTTCTGCCTGCTGGGTTTGTCAGTTGCTGATAGAGGGGTATCAAAGTCTCTAACTATAATAGTGGATTCATCTGTTTCTCTCTGCAGTTCTATCAGTTTTTGCCTCATGTATTTTGCTGCTTTGTTGTTAGGAATATACACATTAGGAATTGTTATATCTTCTTGGAAAATTGGCCTCTTTATCTTTTTGTAATGCTTCTCTTTATCCCTGATAAATTTCTTTCTCTGAATTCTGCTCTGAAATTAACATAACTATACCAACTTTCTTTTTATTAGTGTTAGCATGGTATATTTTTCTCCATCCCTTTATATTTAATCTATGTGTTTATATTTAAAGTGGGTTTCTTGTAGACAACATGTAGTTCAGTCTTTTTTTTTTCTATTCATTCTGATATTCTTTTAATTGGTTTATTTAGACTACATTACTATTTTCATTCATTGACTTGTTCATTGGTTTATTTAGACTACTCACATTTAAAAAAAATCTGCCCACAATGCGGGAGACCTGGGTTCGATTCCTGGGTTGGGAAGATCCCCTGGAGAAGGAAAAGGCCACCCACTCCAGTATTCTGGCCTGGAGAATTCCATGGACTGTATCGTCTATGGGATTGCAGAGAGTCGGACACGACTGAGCGACTTTCACTCACTCACTCACTACATCATTCCATTTCTCTATTCTTTTAACATTTCAGCTGCGCGCGCGCACACACACACACACACACACACACACACACACACATGCTTGCCTGCAGCTTATTCAAATGGCTCTGAAATTTGGATGAAATTCCTTCCAGGCTTTTCCCTATGCTTCTTACTTAACATAGCTGAGGGACATAGCGTATATATAATTTTCTATCCTGTTTTCTTTTTTAGCATTGTCATAAACAGTATCTCATGTCACTAAAGACCTGTGTTTAGACCTGTTTTATGTCTAAATAGAAGTATTTTTTCCAAATTCTTTGTAATTCATTATCTTATAGCTTGCATATATCTGAGTTAACTTCTTCACTAAAAACATTTTTCCGTCAGTAACTTGAGTACATTTTTTTCTTTGTAAACTTTTGTGGTTGGCACTCCTGTTTCCTTTAGCACTTCAAGGAAGGAATTCCTGGTTCCTTCACCATTCTTGCTGAAGTATGAAAAGTGTAATTAGTTCTGGAGGTGGAACTTGGAGATCAGGGTATCAGCGTAGTGGGGTGAGGCACCCCTTCTGGGTTGCTGACCTCTCATTGTATCCTCACGTGGTGAAAGGGGCCATATGTTTTTCTGCATGATATTCCTGTCTGTGGATCTACCATAATTTTAACCATGTCCCTGGTGTTTAGCATTTGGTTGTTTCTAATGTTTTGCTCTTGTAAATAATGCTGTGATAAATATCTTTGTGTATAAGTTGTCTAATTTTCAGATTCTTTCCTTAGAATAAATTCCTAGAGGTGAAATTACTGAGGTGAATAATCTGAATAGATTTAAAGAGTCATATTCCGTATCATCAATTATTTTTTAGGATTCCTGGGCCAATTTATATCTTCCAGGTCTACCTTGAGAGTACATCTCATTGTATCCTCACCAGCATTGAGTAATAAAATAATTTTTTGTATACTTAATATTTTATAATTTGACCAATAAAAGAGTTTCCACATACTTTTCATAGTTATCATTTTATATCTGTATAATATCCCATAGTTGTATTACCTTTCCTTGACCTTGTTCTTTGCTATTTAGTGTTCTTTTCTCAATAGGTTACATTATCTTCAATAGTGAATACTGAAAACAGCTATTACTTTTCCAGATCATTTCCTAAGGGGTTTTCCCTTTGAATTAACTTGCTTTTAATATACATGGAATTTAAGGGACTCTTTCATTGTGATGAACATAATTTTCTGGAAGTCATCAAGCCGACAAGTCATCTTTCTCAAGGTGTAATTAAATGTGTGTGTGTGGGGGGGAGGGGCGGGCAGAGAAGGAGATGGACTCTCTTGGCCTCTAAGGTCCCTTCCAGTTCTGACTCACTACATTGTCCCCGCATCCCAGCCAGTCTTGCTGATGAAGATTTAAAGCAAAGAATTCCAAGCCTAGAAGGAATCAGATTTGTTATTATTTTTTGCCCACACCACACAGCATGTGGGATCTTAGTTTTCTGACTAAAGATTGAACTCACACCCCCTGCGTTGGAAGTGCAGAGTCTTAACCATGGTCCCTAGATTTATGCATATTTTTAATCCAAGCTGAGCTGCTTAGACTGATATGAGTTTGGCCAACTCACATTATCTCCCTGGATTTCACTGAAACCCCTCAGATGCCTGTAAAAGTAATTTATGTAGATAACATTGAATGTTAAGCTAAAACATCTCTGGGCAAAAAAAATTTAAAATATTACCATGTTGTATACCTTAAATATATAAAATTTTTGTCAATTTTAATGGAGAAGCCTGGCGGGCTATAGTCCATGGGGTCACAAAGAGTTGGACATGACTGAGCGACTAACACTTTCACTCACAAAGCTGAAAAAAGCAAAAAATGTTCTCATCCTCAGACTGTCGTGGAAGTCTGATTTGCTTTACATGCAAATTCCTCCCATCACACGGGTCTTATCCATCAGACTCCCTGCCACCCGCGCTACTTGCAGCCCCACTCCTGGGGTTTTTCAAAGGGGATTGCCCTTGGAAAGCTGGAGGTAAGAAGTTTGATCCTATTGAGTTGGCAGCTTTCCATGTGACTTCATCCAGAGATGGGCTGGAAGGCTGACATCTCTGAATGCAAACTGAAGATGTTATGGTACTCTGGAAGATTCCCTTTACCCCCTGGAACATTAAACTCTTGCAGAGGTGTATCATCTGTGGAATTATTTTAAAATATTAAAAATAATTCTTAAAATTATGAAAACCCCCTGCCTCCCTGACATTTACGTTTAAGTGTTCTATGGAATCTGAAATAGCCTCAGTATAAGCCTTGTAGGTTACTATGTCCGAGGTTTTCTCATTATCTTAGCCTGGAACACGGCTGTCATCCAGCCTCGTGGCCCACTCTGTTGTTTGTTTTCACTTCTGGGATGGACTTTCAGAACTGACCGGTAGAAGCTACATTTTGGTTCCTTTCTGGGAAAAACACACTGAGATGTCATCATGGTTCCAAAAAGATCCATCAGAGTTGCTCTCTTAACAAGACAGCTTCTCTGCATTTGCTCAAACCTGGCATAACCCTGGCATATCTGAAGGTGAGAAATCTGCCCTGGAGCCAGGAATAAAGTAATCGGGCAGAAATTTTTATTTTTCAATTCAGCTAAAATGCACACTTGCCCAGAATTTCATTTATAGCCTGTGTGCTCAATCGTGTCTGATTCTTTTGTGACTCCAGGGACTGTAGCCTGCCAGGCTCCTCTGTCCATGGAATTCTCCAGACGTGAATATTGGAGTGGTTTGCCACGCCTGCTCCAGGGGATCTTCACGACCCAGGGATGAAACCTGCGTCCCCTGCATTGACAGGCAGATACTTCACCCCTGAGCCATCTGGGAAGCCAGGATTTCACTTATAGATAACCTTAAAAATCAGATTGAAAAGAAAAATGCTGATGGATATCAGTAGCAATGCTATCTTCAGATTCAAGATAAAATTTAATAAATTAAATTCAGCATTTAACAATGGGAATGTTATGTGTATTATTCTTGAGTGAGGAGTAGATATGATGGATGTCTATCCTGGAACAGGGAGATGGATAGAAACAATGAAAAGTCAATTTCAGTTTCTGGGACAACTGAATGAAATAACTGTATGCTGATTTAAAAAGCAAGTTATCCTGTAATACTTTAATTAAAAGTGTGTTTCTCCTGTGACACAGTGTTACTGTAGCTGGCAGTATTTGCCCAGGGAAATACATTCACAAACCCATAAAGGGAACTTCTGAGGATTTCGGTGGCAGTGTGGTGTGGAGGTGGGACTTGGAGCCAGTCTAGGGGTACATTCCTGGCAATGGGGAAGTGAGCCGTGATTGCTCATTGGTAGAACCCTGTGTAGCAGCAAGACGCTCTGGTCTTATGGACATAGAAGAGCAAATAGGTCTTAAAAACATCACCAATGTGTGAACAAAGTAAGAAGCGGGATGAGATCTAGCTTATGTGAATTCAAAGTACCTACACTTATAGTAGTACTTTATATTTTACAGGAGCCTGTATAGGGGCTATAGGGTTGCCTTAGGGGATTGAAACAGGAAAATATGAGAGAGATGGGGGTAAAAGTGAATACAGAGTAAAATGAAGACAAGCTGGACTAACCATTGACTGTGTATCATACATTTCCCCCCAAATAAATAAATAAGTGAGTACAGTTCTCTTAAAACAAGTGCTTACAATTTTGATTTATTCAGTGATCCTAAGAATGGACTTGATAAACTAATTTAGGCATTAAAATTTGGTGCTAGTGCATAAGATACAGAAGTTACCTTCCTCTAAGTAGTTTTCTGTTCAAGATTTTAAATTCAAGGATATTTAATTTGATGCGTAAAAAAACACCCTTCTCTGGAGTGAGTACTAAGATTCTCCGAGATACTTGTAAATCTGCTTTTAAAAATAGACTTTTGCTTTTTGGGTCTTTAGGTTTGGAGCAAAACTGCGCAGAGGGTACAGAGATTTCCCATAGATCCCTGCCTCCACAACGCAAAGCCTCCCCGGCTCTCAGCATCTCCCACCAGAGTGATACCTTTGTGACAGAGCCGACATTGACACATCATTATCACCTGAAGTCCATGGTTTATATTAGTGTTCACTCCTGGTGTACATTCTATGGTTTTGGACAAATGTATAATGACATGTATCCTCCATTATTGCCTCATGCAGAATAGTTTTACTGCCCTAAAAATCCTCCGTGACCAGCCCCTTCATCCCTTCCCATCTCCAACCACTGGTCTTTTTTATTTTACTGTCTCTATAGTTTTGCTTTTTCCAGAATGTCACATAGTTGTCATCATTTAGTACGTAGCCTTTTCAGATTGAATTCCTTCACTTGGTAATGTGCATTTAAGGTTCCTCTATGTCTTTGTATGACTTGATAACTTGTCAGTTTTTAAAAGAATATTTGATCTCATCATCTCCAAAGTATAATTATTCCCTACATTGCATATATTGCTTATAACAATACAAAATTTGAGAAAGAAGCTTCTTGCTCAACCAATGAAAACAGAAATATTTGCCTACTCTTCCAGAATCAGTTTATCTCTTATTCCTTGATGAATGCATTTGTGGGCCTGTCTGCTTTAGCGGAGAGGAAGAATGGCTCCTTTGACTGTGGAAACTGCATAACTGCATGTTTGTAGTCCACCAGACAGTGTCGCCATCTGTGCTGTGGCTTTTTTCATCGCTGGCACTTTATCAGTCTGGCCAAAAAAAAAAAAATTAAGTTTTTGTTTTTAAACTTTAGCCTTTTCAGTACAGTTTGTTTTGTTTCTTTGGCCATACTGGGTGGCATGCAGAATCTTAGTTCTCCAACCAGGGATTGAACCCACGGCCCCTGCAGTGGAAGCTCAAAGTCCTAACCATTAGACTGCCAGGGAATTCCCATTTCAGTACAGTTCAAACAATGCATTTCCAAATATGCTATAAAGCAAGTGTGTTTTGTAGCCAGATAAGCATGTAATTGAAGCCAAGTATTACATCTTATGTGTCATTTCTTTTTCCTCAGGTTTCAGTATAGAGGTTTAGGACACCTCTATGCATATTTTAAAAGGTGCCCATCCCTCAAGGAAACCTGGGTAAGTGGATGTGAATAACCTGAGCTACCCTGGAAGAGCTTTCTAGATCCCAGCAGGCAGCAGCCTCTGCCCCACACTCGCTATCGTGCTCAAGCGCACTCCAGGCCCCAGGCACCCTGCCTTGGTTTCCTCTCCCCAGGACCATTCAGAATCAGGTGGGGAGCGGGGAGGACCTTGCGTGGCAGTATCAGGCAATAGGTAGGGAGTGGACCGGTGAGGGAAGTGGGCTCAAGGACCCTAGTTGTGGCCAGAACAAGGCGACACTGTGTGTGTGCTCTCCTGAGTGTGTGCACAGCCTTGCGTGCAGTGTGGGTTTATTAGAGGGGTTTTCTAAAAGGGGGCCTCCTGCCACCCCAGGACTGACATGAGAGCCCTCAAGTCCTGCATTCCCCACCCCTGCCTTCCCCCAGCTCTCACACAGTAAGTCTGGCTGTAGTGGTGCTTTCATGCTGTGCACAGTTTGTATGTGACCCTCGGGCTGGCATCTCTCACCTCCAGGTGTCGCATCTTCCAAGGCAGCATCTCCACCCTCTTGACCTGTTCTTGGACAGGTAGTGTGTGGTGTGGAGAGGAGAGCCATCTTGGGCCATGAAGAGGTGCAGAAAGGTGGCCTGGGCCTTCCTTATTCCTTCTTTAGGTTCACTGCAAAATTGTCCCTAAGGGTGACTCACTCCACGTGCCCACAGCTTGAAGCTCCATAGGAAACCATCCTGCCTATCTGTTCACATTCAGTGCTTCATTGCAAACCCTGGGCACCAGACTCCCCTTGATTTCATGTTGAAGCTGCTCATTTTTCAAAAAACCATACTCTTTGTATTAGTTTGCTATGGTTGCTCTAACAAAGTACTGCAAACTGGGTGGCTGAGACCAATAGGGATATACTGCCTCACTGTTCTGGAGGCTGAACACCTAAGAGAAAGGTGGTGGTTCCCTCTGAGGGGCATGGAGGGAATCTGTTCCTGGCCTCTCTCCACCCCTCACTCTGCTTCTGGCAGTTGCTGATGACCTTTGGATATCCTTGGCTTGTGAATACATCACCTTGACCTCTGCCTTCATCACATGCGTCCTCCCTGTGTGTGGTGTGTGTGTATCTGTATTGAAAATGTCCTTTTTATATAAGGACATGTCGGATTAGAGACCCGATTGAAGTCTGTTCCAGGGTAACCTCATCTTAATTCATTACAATTGCAGTGACCCTATTTCCGAATAAGTTCACATTCCGAAGTCCTGGGGGTTATAATACCAGCATGAGTTTTGGGGGACACAGAGTTCAGCTCATAATATTCTCTCTCAACAACTTGCTTCATTTTGACATGGTAATAGGAATCTCCCAGATAAAAAGATCTTCAAGATGCAAAGAACAAGACAACTATTTCAACAAAGAGTTCAACAAATCATCACTGTGGAAATAAGCAAAAACCACCCAACTAAGAACAAGAAAATACTATTTATTCTGGGAGTTGGCCACCATCATTTATGTTTGGCAGAGACTCAGATGCGGGCAGGGGTGTGGGAAGGCTTGATGGTGAAAGGAGGAAGGTTTCAGATATTCAGATGTGCTCCATCAGAGGCTGTAGGCCTGGGATGACTGTCGATGGACTGAGGAGGAGTGGGGCATTCTGTATGACTGGTCAGGGGGGCAGATATTTAGCTTCCTGTGCTTGATCCTAAACTATCTGAAGCTGTCCATTATTAACCAAACCCTGGCTGTCTGAGCCAATTGCTGTGGAGGTGGTTTGATTTCCTGGAATAGTTGCTGAGGCTGGTGGGTTGGCTTCCTGGACTGGTTGCTGAAGATTGTGGGTTAAAGTTCTGTTTTTATATATGATCTAGCCCTTGTCCATTTGTATGTAGAATCTCTCATCACAGAGTCAACTTTTTGGGTAGGTCTGCCAGATACTTGTTTCCACAATTGACTTAATTATGTGTAGTTATAAACTTATGAAAACAATAATTTAAAATTTTCCCAACCTTGAAACCTCAAATTTCCCCAAGAGCCTCTTTCTTTGTCTTCATAGGTCTCTCGCTTCACTGTGGTGGTTTGCACAGGCCACACCCCTGGGTCTCCTCTGATGCATTAACTCATCAGATGTTTGTTGAGTTTTTGCTGTGCACCTGGCTCTGGGTCAGTGGAAGGAATCAGAGGTGAAAGACATAGTTTCTGCCTTCAGAGAGACCAGTGAGAGAGGCAGGCGGGTAGATACTGTCATCCGCAGTGCTCAGTTGTCCGAGATAAACAGAGCTGGACACTAAGGTGGTGAGGACAGATGTTAACAAGAACTACTGCAGCAGAGAAGAGAGTCTAGGATAAAACTGCAAAGTGACTGGGTGTTTTATAGGGAAGTGAGGGAGCAGGGGTGGCTGAGGGGGGCTCAGCAGTCAGGGAATTGAGAAATTACAGAGTTGGTGAGTGTGAACGCTGATCAGGTCAGCTCTGCTTGCTCTTTGGCAGTCATCGAAGCCAGGATTCTGTCCCTCCACAGAGGCCAGGGAGGAGGGGGACAGAGACCCTATCCTTCCTGATGATTAAATTTTAAAGGAATGGCTTTCAGGTCTTGAGGTGTAGGAGATGCAGATGGATGAATGGATGGATGGATAGACAGCATCAATATAGAGACATCTCGATAGAGACATTGATCTCGATAGAGACATCTTGAAGGGACAGAGGAAGAATTCACAGCTAAGCCCTTTTTAATAAATGCTCCAAGTATGGTCAGGGCCTCTTGTCAGGCACTGGCTGGAAGGAACAGCAAGTTCTTCTGGCAGCCTTGAGCTTTCTCAGACAGGCACTTTAAAGGGGGCTAGGGCCATCCTAGGGATGCAGTCTTCAGCTGTTAGGAACCGGCTTAGTGTTTGTTCGAGTCTTTAATATGGGGGGATGGGTCGGATGAAGTTATTTATGTTGAGAGTCTGTAGTTTGTGTAGACCAAGTTGAGGGCCATTGAGAAGGAGGCGCAAAGGAGTTTGGTCAGGGGGAGAGTGTGCGTGTGTGTGTTTATTTTATTTTTGGCTGTGCTGGGTCTTCGTTGCTGCATGCAGGTTTTCTCTAATTGTGGAGAGCTAGTCTGCATTGCTGTGGTTTCCCTTGTTGCACAGCATGGGCTGTAGAGTGCGCGTGAGCTCAGTAGTTGCAGTTCGAGGGCTTAGTTGCCCTGAGTCCTGTGGAATCTTACTGGAGCAGGCATCGAACCTATGTCCCCTGCACTGGCAGGTGGATTCTTTTTATATATGTATAATTTATTTATTTTTGATTGGAGGATATTTCCTTTACATTGTTGTGTTGGTTTCTACTATATATCAACATAAATCAGCCATAGGCATACATATGTCCCCTCCCTCTTGAACCTCCATCCCACCCCTCTAGGTTGTCACAGAGCACCGGGTTGAGCTCCCTGCATCATACAGCAAATTCCCACTGGCTATCTATTTTGCATATTGTAGTGTATATGTTTCAATGCTATTCTCTCAATTTGTCTGACACCCCCAGTGTGTCCACAAGTCTGTACCTTATGTCTTTTTGTCTCTCTATTGCTGCCCTACAAATAGATTAATCAGTACCATTTTGCTAGATTCCATTTATATGCATTAAATACTTTGGCCACCTGATGCGAAGAGCTGACTCATTGGAAAAGACCCTGATACGGGAAAGATTGAGGGCAGGAGGAGAAGGGGACGACAGAGGATGAGATGGCTGGATGGCATCACCGACTTGATGGACATGGGTTTGGGTGAACTTAGGGAGTTCGTGATGGACAGGGAGGCCTGGCGTGCTGCAGTTCATGGGGTCGCAAAGAGTCAGACACGACTGAGCGACTGAACTGAACTGAACTGATGATATTTGTTTTTCTCTTTGTGACTCAACTTTCTGTATAATGGGCTCTGGGTTCATTTACCTCATTAGAGTTAACTCAAATTTGTTCTTTTTTATGGCTGAGTAATATTCCGTTGTATATGTGTACCACAACTTCTTTATTCATTCATCTGTTGCTGGACATCTAGGTTGCTTCCATGTCCTGGCTATTGTAAATAGTGCTGCAGTGAACATTGGGTTATATGTGTCTTTCAAAATTGTGGTTTTCTCAGGGTATGTGCCCAGTAGTGGGATTCCTGTGTCATATGGCAGTTTTGTTCCTAGGTTTTAAAGAAATCTCCGTACTGTTCTTCATAGTGGCTGCACCAATTTACATTCCCATCAACAGTGTGGGAAGGTTCCCTTTTCTCCCTTAAGGGGAGAGAAAGTCTTTGTCACAGTGCTGCCCTGGAGATGAGCACAGGCCACTGAGGTAGGGTGTACATGCCTGCATGTATATGTGTGTGTGTATGTGTGTATGTCCAGAGAGGAGAGGATAACTTGACTTGGAAGACCAGTCCGAATAAACCAAATGAATCCAATCAGGAGAGGGAGAAGGGAGGGAAGAGCAAGGGCAGGTCCAGGTTTATGGGACCTAAAATGCACATAATTAGAGTGTCCTCTTCTGAAAAAAGATACAAAATAAGAAATACAAAACTAGATAGAAGGTTTTGGAGAGGGGCAAACAAGAAAGAGGACCAGAAATTAAAGCTTCTCTTGTTGTTGTTCAGTTGCTAAGTTGTGTCCAACTCTTTGTGACCCCATGAACTGCAGCACACCAGGCTTTCCTGTCCTTTACTATCTCCTGCAGTTTGCTCAAACTCATGCTCATTGAGTCGGTGATGCCATCCAACCATCTCATCCTCTGTCACCCCCTTCTCCTCTTACCCTCCATCTTTCCCAGCATCAGGGTCTTTTCCAATGAGTCAGTTCTTCACATCAGGTGGCCAAAGTATTGGAGCTTCAGCTTCAGCATCAAGTTTGATTTCCTTTAGGATTGACTAGTTTGATCTCCTTGCTGTCCAAGGGACTCTCAAAAGTCTTCTCCAACACCACAGTTCAAAAGCATCAGTTCTTTGGTGCTCAGCCTTCATTATGGTCTAACTCTCACATCTGCCTATGACTACTGGAAAAATCATAGCTTTAACTAGATGGACCTTTGTCAGCAAAATGATGTCTCTGCTTTTTAATAGGCTGTCTAGGCTTGTCATAGCTTTTCTTCCAAGGAGCAAGCATCTTTTAATTTTGTGGCTGTAGTCACTGTCCACAGTGATTTTGGAGCCCAAGAAAAGAAAATCTGTCACCGTTTCCACTTTTTCCCCATCTATTTGCCATGAAGTGATGGGAACAGATGCTATGATCTTAATTTTTTGAATGTTGAGTTTTAAGCCAGCTTTTTCACTGTCCTCTTTCACTCTCATCAAGAGGCTCTTTAGTTCCTCTCTGTTTCTGCCATTAAAGTGGTGTCATCTGCATATCTGAGGTTGTTGATATTTCTCCTGGAAATCTTGATTACAGCCTGGCATTTCATATGATGCACTCTACATATGAGTTAAATTCTCAGGGTGACAAAGCTTCTCTTGGTTCATGGCAAATCTGCCTCTTGGGAAGGGTATGTTTCAGACTGTGTGAACAAGAGTGAAGGCTTGGAGGATAGAAAGAGAGCTGAAATAATTCATAACTGGGTGTGTGTGAAGGATACAGAAGAGAAAAAGCTAGAGAAGAAAAAGCTAGAAAAATCTATGGGTCAGGTAGAAATATGGTGTTTAGTCTGTCAGATGTGGGTAGTCATTGGAGGATTTTCGGCAGGTAAGAGTGACTCAATTCCTTATTCGTGGATTAGATAGATCACTCTGGAAAGAAGTACAGAGGATGGACTGAGTCAGGTAAGGCTGGTTGTAGACCCAGGGAGAGGCTGTCTGCCCGGCCCCCCTGCCGTACACTGACGAAGACCCATGAATGTCACTGTATGTCCATATGTGACTTCAACACAGAAGTCAGGACTCTGACAGAAAGAAACATTCTTCATCAAAAACAGTTTTAGACTGTTCTTTAAGTTTAAAAATATGCCTTCATATATTTTTGTGGAAAAGAGGCCCAAGTTACCCTAAGACTTGTTTTTTATTAATCTTGCATGGCATACATAATGTTTCATTTTAAATAGAAAAATCATATATTTGGTTTATTTGTCCTTGGGTATCGTGCATCTAAAAAGGAATAGATTTAAAAAGTCAGGTAATTGTGCCACACCTTAATGTTTAAAGATTCTATTTTTGCATAGGACATTGATATAGAAATGCCCCAAACTGGATATGCCCTGTGTTACACAGTCTGTAGCAGTGCTGAGGACCACAATGATCCCTGAAGGCAAAGTTTTTTAAATGAAAAGTGCATCTACCATGAGGCAGGTCCTGCCTTATCACAGGAAACTGTTAGGTGGACGTCAATCCTCGGTTTTCCCTCTCAGGTGTTCCTTTTAAATTTCCTGACAAGTCTTTGCTTTGCTAGAATAAAGACATTCCATGTTGAGGGTAGATCTGAGAGTTAGCATCTGGGTCACATAACCATCAGATGATACAATCATCTTTCTTTCCAGTCTCAAAGAAAAAAGTGATTGTTTGGATCTGATCTAGCTTTCCTTTTGTGAAAGAAAAGTCACAGAACGCCTGAATTTCACTGTGACAGTGGCAGCGACTACATGTAATTCTTTCCAGTGTAGTCTAAGAGTCTACTCGTTGTCTCAGATGCCAACTGGTGCTCTGACTCTCCCCTCTTTAAAGCAGCAAATGTGGTCTGGCCACCGAGGTCCACACATGCATAAAAGAGATGAGAGCCCCGCTGCTCTGGTTGCAAGAAAGAGCCTCACACTCACCCACTTACATGCAGAACTTCAAATAGCTTACTGAGCTTTTGTAACCTGGTTTGCATACACGTGTTTGGTCCAGTTCTTACATTTTCCAATTAGAAGGTTGATGCTCAGCAAGGCAGCGTGAGTCAATTCTGTTCACGTTTGCCAGAAATAAATCTTTTTTTTAATTTTTTTTTTAGAAATAAATCTTAATCTCCCTTCTTTCTTTTTTCTTTTTGAGACAGTGCTCTTTCACTATTGCACACTGATTTATTTAAAAAAATTTGCGGATATTAAAGTAAAGTCGGTTTCACACTGAATCTTTTCATCTTGAAGGAATTAAACCATGTATGTATGGTGGAAACTCCTTGAATTTCTAAAAAAGTGAAGCACCACCCATGTATACGTCCATGGCGTAGCTCAGGCTTTTAGAGATACTTGTGTCCATATGATCAACACTCTGGAATAATAAGTCCATCCTGTTTCACTGATTAAACAACTAAGATTCTGAAATGATCTGGCTCTTCAGAAGAGAGCAGCAAACTGTGCTGGGCAATCCCTTCAGTTCAGGGAAATTTATTCAGACGTTCTGAAAGAGCGGTAGGATGACTTTGAATCATTTGCCACCTCTAGAAAATATTTCTTCCCATTTCGGAGGCCTCTCACTTTTCCTTTTTGTATTATGATTATTTAGAGTTTATCTAATCTAAACACTGTTTGCTGTCAAAGGGCAAACATATTTTCTTAAAGAGGCACTTTCTTTCTTCTGATGACCCCACCCATCTCTCCTCCTAACTCCCACTGGAAGAGTTCATAGTGATGCTGACATCTGAGTCCAAAGTGATTGTCCCTAAGTTGGCCAGAGCCAGGTGGCTCCTCCAGAGGTCAATTTTGTCAACCAGCTCCAGAAAAACGGAGGTTCTGGATGCAGAGCGATGATCAGAAAATTTGTCTAGGCCAGGAACTCATTCATTTGTTTGTTCATTCATTCATTCATTGGATACACATTAAGAAGAGCTTTTTATATCCCCTGAGCATGAGGAAGTACAAGCTGATTGTGAAAAGGCCTGTTGTTCACAGTAACTGTGCTCGGGGCACCACAAAAGTGCCCGAAGACCACCAGCTCCTGGTCCCCAGAAGACAAGCCGAGAAGCTCACAGACAGAGCAAGCATTAGAGCTGGACTTTGAGGAATGGCCTTCATTCTGCAGGTGGAGGTGGAAGGCAGCCACCCCTGCAGAGGGAATGGCAGCAAAGAAGTGGAAGATGTCAGGATGAGGGGAGGGACAAGCTGGGGGAGGAGGGGCAGATCCTGAAGGCAGTGAGAACAAAGTGAAGTATTCCTGACATGGTGGTGGGACCGGGTAATGAGGGCCAGACCTAGGGTGCCGGCAGAGAGAATGGGCAGGCTCAACATGAGGAGGTGTCAAAGGAAGAACAAGAGCCCAGGAAGCATCGGACATGGGACTGAGGAAACTGCCAAGGTGGCTCTCACATTTTGCATTGAAAGTGACGCCCTTGACTGAAATAAGGGACAAAACACAACCACTTGTTTTTGGTGAGAAGGTTCTGAGTTTTGTTTTGAATATGCTGACTATAAGACTGAAGTTTATTTCTTGTGTACCACACTCTTGGAACACAGAAGAAAGCGATGGTCAAAATACAAGCAATTCCCACTTCCCCACACAAAAATACAAGCAAAGGAGTCAATTAGGGAGATGTCAGATTCTAAATTAGGTGTGTTGGCAGCGCTGGTCTTGTCTTCCTTGGATCCCTGTCCCCTTTCCTTTTTAAAAGTAACTGAAGGTTATAAGTGTAACAAGACTTTGGGACTTGAATGGTCATCAGCGGTTAGGATGCTGAGCTTTCACTGCCAAGGCCCAGATTTGATCCCTGGTCAGGGAACTAAGATTCCACCAGCCACTCAGTATGGCCAAAAAACAAAACAAAACCAAAAGACTCTAAACAAAGAAAAAGGGGTGAAAGGACTTTGAAATATTGGAAACCACATCAGCGCTCTCCCCTCCTGCTATTACCCACAACTTGGTGATTGACATTCTTGGGACTAGGATTCTAAGTCTCAGGCTAGCAAGTCCTTGGGCTCATCTGGAGTGAGCTTCATCAGTTTGTCCACACAGAGCAGGATGAGGGTGAGAAACAAGAGACTCCAACCAACAGCCGCCGCGATCCAGCCGTATTCATCTACTCCCGTGTGGCAGCACCGGGCTGCTTGTGGGCAGAAGTCAACGTCTGGTGGGGAAGAGAGGGCAAGAAGGGCAGTGTCACCCCAGCCTCCCTTCCCCGTAGACTATTCTCTGATATTCATAACATCAAGACCAGTAATAACAGGATAGCTCCAGTTACTAAGGCACGCCCTGCACTGTGCTAAGAGCTCTACACATGTTCCCTTATTTATGCCTCACGAAGTGGGTAGGCACAGTTATTCCTCCTGTTTGACGTGTAGAAACTGAAGCTGTCACCTGCCCAGGGTCACGAGATGGCAGAACTAGAACACAAACCCATGTTTGTAGGAGTCCAAAGCCACATTTGTAGCCTCTACATATTGCTGCCTGTTACTCTCCTTTGTAAGTGCCCAGAAGTAAACACCAGTGGTCATTTGATGGGGGCAGAATCAAGGAGCCAAACTTAGAATAAAGCAAACTTCCTATTAATTAGACACGCACCACAGTGGTTTTATGAAATACTAGGCTCCTTACCACTGCAAGTCTTCAAGTGGAAGGTGAACAGAAATATGCAACATGTACCAGAATGAAGCTCCTGCATTGGGCAGGAATTGGACTGGCTGATGTTTAGGATGTTTCCACTCCCAAACTTCTATAAGCATTTGAAGTCAGGGGGTCTTTGACTGCTGTCCTGAGGATGGGCCATTAAAGCCATCTGTACCAAAGAGTGTGAGCTTACTTGGGGACCACGGCCAAGAGAGCTTTGTAGACGTGCCCTGCAGACGGTTCTGGGGCCGTGAACAAACCACACTGGGCAGGCGCTCAGCCACCCACTGCCAATGAACAGAAAGCGAGGAGGCTTAAGTGTCCCTCCCTGTTCCGAGATGAGCCCTGGGCTAGGGCAATTGCCAGGAGAAGCTTACTGGGGCACTGCTCCAGGGTCTCAAGATTCTCTGGATGGTGGACGGTCAAGGTTGAGTTGCCGCCGCTGCTTGTTTCTGGAAGAAAAGACAAATGATAGTCTCAGGCAGTAGGAAGAGCCATTCTCAGGCATGGAGTTGGCAGTTTTCGTTGTGAATCAGTAGTGAGTATTATGACAGTATTATAGAAGTTCCAATAAAGGTACGTTGAGATTTCATGCAGCAAAGTTCTGTTATAGCCTGAACTGCTGCTGCTGCTGCTGCTGCTGCTAAGTCGCTTCAGTCGTGTCCGACTCTGTGCGACCCCATAGATGGCAGCCCACCAGGCTCCGCCGTCCCTGGGATTCTCCAGGCAAGAGTACTGGAGTGGGTTGCCATTTCCTTCTCCAGTGCATGAAAGGGAAAAGTGAAAGTGAAGTCGCTCAGTCGTGTCCGACTCTTAGCGACCCCATGGACTGCAGCCTACCAGGCTCCTCTGTCCATGGGATTTTCCAGGCAAGAGTACTGGAGTGGGGTGCCATTGCCTTCTCCAATAGCCTGGACTGTGTTCCCCCAAATTGGTAGTGCTTTGTTATGGAAATAGGGCTTTCAAGAGGCAATTAAGGTTAAATGGTTAAACTAGTCCAGTATGACTGGTGTCCTTGTAAGAAGAGGAGCAGACACCGGGGATGGGAACTCATAGAGAAATGATATGAGGACCTCGTGCAGAGTGGGGCGATCTGCAAGCTGCGGAGAGAGGCCTCAGGAGTAAGCACACCTGGCGACACCTGGAGCCTCCAGATCTGTGAGAAAAGAGGCTTCTGTGGTTTCAGCCACCCAGGCTGTGGTATTTTGTTGGGCAGCAAACTCACACACTCCCCTTTTCCAACCACTTCCTACTCCTTTTGAGATGCTTTATATCTCATCACCCTTCTGTCACCAAGAGCCTCTGTTTTAGCTGCTTTCTATGCAGTTAAGTACGTCTAAGAAGTATTTTGTTTTGTTTTCTAGCATATATTAACACACTTAAAAATCTGCCATGTCTTTTCATAACTAGCTTCAATTTCTTTCAAAAACTTGAACTAAAAAACATCGAAGTCTGACCTTGATTCTTTATTTCTGATGATTATGATGTTAGTACTCAGAAAAAGGGTGTGAAAAACATAAACACCCTACAAGCAAGTTGGGAGGTTTCTAGCATATACAGCACTTAGAATTATACAGCCCTTGATTAATAAACAAGGCACACAATGATAAAAAAGCACTTTAGCAGAAAATATCAGAGTTTGGGGAATGGGGAGGGATTACAGAGATGAACATAAGGATCCCCAAGAGAGCAAAACCATGGGCTGTGTTCCCTCCCATCACTGAGAATAAGAAGGAGAGCAGTCTGGGTCCACTCTGTCCAATATGGTGGCCACAAACCAGAGTGGCTGTTTAAGTTTATTAAAATGAAATTAAATGAAAACTTCAGCTACGTAGTCATACTAGCCACTTGCCAAGTGCTCAATCATGTGGCTAGTGGCTACGGTGTTAGAAAGACAGCACAGATGTGGAACCTTTCCACATCACAGACTTAGAGAACAAACTCATGGTTACTAGGGGGCAAGGATGCAGGAGAAGGGATAGTTAGGGAGTATGGGATCGACATGTACACACTGCTATATTTAAAATGGATAACCAACAAGGACCTACTGTGTAGCACGGGGAACTCTGTTCAATGTCCTGTGGCAGCCTAGGAGGGGAGTTTGGAGGAGAATGGATACATGTATACATATGGCCTAGTTCCTTTGCTGTCCCCCTGAAACTATTACAACATTATTAATCAGCTATACTCCAATATAAGATAAAAAGTCTTAAAAAATTGTTAGACAATGCTGATCTAGGTAGGGCAAGACCAAGAGAGCATTTGAAAGAATCTTTCTGGAAATTGTATGGCTGCTCAATCTGCTTCTTTGGCAATGATAGAAAACAAGTTTGGAAACTCTCCAGGCCCCACTGACTCTAGGTTAGCATGTCCTTCAAAGGTGCTTGCTGTCACATAGCAGAATAACTTAGGAGGAAACTTCTTGCTTAGCCAAAGCCATGAAATTTCTGCTCAGACTAATTTTACACCACCCCCTCCCCAGCTACTCCAATGTCCTGCTAAAGTATAGTAACTACCTTGATGCAATCTGATTGCTACTGTAAATTATTTACAGCTAAATGCCTCAGAGCTTGGTTTTTATTTGCTTTGGAAAAATTGATTCCTCCATGTTTTAATTTCCCTTGTTACCCGAATAACTTCCTTGACCCTGACTTTCATCTCCCCTCTACCTTAGTAGGGAAATGGTCCTGGTCTAGAACTGGTGTGTGGAAAAAAATCAAGTTGATGAAACACTAGTAGTAGGTTAACCCATATGAACTCGCCATTTCTGTAGGTCCAGAATTATTCAATATCAGACATTCTATATGGTTCAAATTGAATAACCTAGTATAAATTCTGAAGAATTGAAACATCACCCACCTCCCTCATAAGCAAAGCCAGCCAGGGACTGGTCCCATTTGGAGTCACTTCCAAAGTAAAGGCTACTGGAAGGATCCAACCGTTCAGTGTAGTGAAACTGGTCAAGTGTTGGAGGCCTTCTCATAAGAAAGGCACCTCCAGGGTAAACAGAAAACACTCTTATTTGGAGAGAGGCGATATTGGAAAAGTAAAAGGAACATGCTAACCTTTGTTGAGTGTTTGAAATGAAGTGAAAGTGCTAGTCATTCAGTTGTGTCTGACTCTTTTTGACCCCATGGACTGTAGCCCACCAGGCTCCTCTGTCTGTGGAATTCTTCAGGCAAGAATACTGGAGTGGGTTGCCATTCCCTCCTCCAGGGGAGCTTCCCGAACCAGAGATCGAACCTGGGTCTTCTGCATTGCAGGCAGATTCTTTACTGTCTGAGCCACCAGGGAAGCCCCATTGGAGTGTTTACCACGTGCTATTTCATTCAAAGTTCTTTATGTGCAGTTACCCTATTTCATCTTTACAGCAACCCTATATATGAGCACTATGATTATCTCCACATTAGATATGAAGAAACTGAAGCACAGGGAGGGTAAAGAATTTGCTCGAGATCACACAGCTAGTCAGCTGTGGAAGCCAAAGTTGAGTTGAGGCTCAGAGGCTTGAGAGCCCACCCTCTGAACCTCATGAGGAGAGATTGTGAGGAGAGAGATGGATACTGCCTGGCGTTGGGGACAGTGAGGGTTGGCTTTGAGAGAGGGAGAATCTGTCAGGGAGCAGGGCAGGCTGTTCTGAGGAGCCAGGTCAAAGCCAAAGGCAAAAGCCAGGAGCATGAGAATGGGAGTGAGGTCCCTGATGTGCAGAGCCCAGCCTGGGAGAGCCACGCAGGGGGTGCTTCCTAACACCCCCCTCGGCCTCCCTGAGGAAGTGGGGTGATAACCCAACATCTCCTGAGCCGGGTGAGATGGGGGAAGGTTGAACAGCAGACCGCAGCTTCGTGTGTTGAGGTTTGGTGAAGGTTGCAAAGAATGCCCAGGGTCAAGGGACGGACAGATGTCCTTAGGTGAGAGGAGGGTGTGCAAAGTGAGGATGACAGCCACAAAATACAGAATTGCAACACAATTACCCTGAGCAGGTGCCGCGGAGAAACAGCAGCCCAAAGATTCTGTTTTAGGTGCATCTCCTGTCTCTGATGGGAGACACTCGTGGTGGCTCCCATCTTGGCTGACTCTGGTCATAGGTAAACCTCCATCCCACCCTACCCTCTCCAGCCTAATCCTTCAGATGAGAAAGCCCTGTTTCCTCTTTGCTTTGAGCAGGACCAACCCGAGCCAAGGAATCCTCCTCCTGCCTCCTTCTCTCCCCCACCCTCCCTCCCTCTTCCCAGCGTGGCGAGAATAAAGCTCAGGGTTCTACCTGCCAAGTAAGCCGGGTGGAAGGAGGCGAAGGCCAGGCTGAGGACCAGGGAGGCCCAGGGTGCCAGGTGGAGGCGCTTCATGCTGAGGAGAGAGGCTTCTGCGTGCTCCATCCCTGCAGAGGCGAGCTGAGGGCCGCCTGCCATGAGCCCTGTGTGTGTCTCGTCCTGCGGGAGCTTGAAAACAACGCTGACAGAGGTGAATTTCTGCTCTGTGTTTGGGGGAGAGGGAGGGGGTGGAGCAAAGGGAGCTTGGGCTGTCACACCTGGCTTTCACCTCTCCAGGAGGGAAGCTGAGCTGTGTTGCCTGGAGGAGGAAGAGACGGTGACTTTTGCGGTTCTTACTTACCTCCCATTTTGTCCCTGCTGAGAAAAAAGAGAACAGGGGAGGTGGCTCAGACGGTAAAAAATCTGCCTGCAAAGTGGGAGACCCAGATTTGATCTCTGGGTTGGGAAGATTCCCTGGAGAAGGGAACGGCAACCCACTCCAGTATTCTTGCCTGGAGAATTCCATGGACAGAGGAGCCGGGTGGGCTACAGCCCATGGGGTCACAAAGGGTCAGACACGACTGAGCAAGTATAACACACACACACACACACACACACACACACACACACACACACTCTTGCTTAAGTCTAGAAATATGTGTCCTCAAAGTGCTTTATTACAAATATGCATCATTAAAGCACAGAGCAGTATTTTAGAAAGGACCTGAGAAGGACAAAGCACTTTGCTTCTCAGCAGCAGTGGGCATCACTGAGCATTTGGGTTGGGTCTTGATGGATGGTTAGGGTTTTGACAGGCAAAGAGGAGAAGGGGCATCATAGGCAGAAGGGATGGGTGAGCAAAGGCCCAGAGGTAAGAGATGCTCAGAAGTCCACTGTGGCCAAGAGGCTGAGTGTCCCATGTGTCAGGCTCAGGGGCTGAATTGTCAAGAGACCAAAGGGAAGTTTTGTGAAGATTTTGAACTGAGTAGTCATTTGATTGAGGGGGCTTCCCAGGTGGTGCTAGTGGTAAAGAACCTATCTGCCAATGCAGGAGAAACATAGGAGATCTGGGTTCTCAGAATTGAAAGAGACACGTGTAACCTAATATTCATTGCAGCACTGTTTACAATAGCTACAACACGGAAGCAACCTAGATATCCATCAGCTAATGAATGTATAAGAAAGCTGTGGTACATGTATACAATGGAATATTACTCAGCTATTAAAAAGAATGCATTTGAATCAGTTCTAATGAGGTGGATGAAACTGGAGCCTACTATACAGAGTGAAGTAAGTCAGAAAGAAAAACACCAATACAGTATATTAATGCATATATATGGAATTTAGAAAGATGGTAACGATGACCCTATATGAGAGATAGCAAAAGAGATACAGATGTAAAGAACAGACTTTCGGACTCTGTGGGAGAAGGCAAGGGTGGGATGATTTGTGAGAATAGCATTGAAACATGTATATTACCATATATGAAATAGATTGCCAGTCCAGGTTCGATGCATGAGACAGGGTGCTCAGGGATGGTGCACTGGGATGACCCTGAGGGATGCGTTGGGGAGTGAGGTAAGAGAGGGGTTCAGGATGGGGAACACATGTATACTCATGACTGATTCATATCAATATATGGCAAAAACCACACAATATTGTAAAGTAATTAGCCTCCAATAAAAAAAAAAACAAAAAAAACGAGATCTGGGTTCTGTCCCTGGGTTGGGAGGATCCCCTGAAGGAGGGCATGGCAACCCACTCCAGTATTCTTGCCTGGAGAATCCCATGGACAGAGAAGCCTGGCGGGTTAGAGGAGCCTGATCAGCTATGGTCCATAGGGTCGCAAAGAGTTGGACATGACTGAAGCGACTTAGAAGGCACGCACAAACAGTTACTTGATTGAAGCACCACCTTCAGTCCAAGGCATTCATTGAAGGCCCACCTTGTATTTGAAAGGCACAGTTCAAGGCATTCGAGACCCAAAGATGATTAAGATTCAATCCCTCCTCTTGATGCCTACTCATAGTGCAGCTGTGAGGCCAGGCAGGGAGGAAAGAACTGGGAGGCAATATGGCAGGACTCAATGTGGGTATCTTCCTGGGTGATGGGGATATGAGAGGGAGCAGGAAGTCTGCCTGAGAGGAGCAGGGAGAGATTCACAGAGGAACTGACCTTTGGGCTGGGTATTGAAGTTCGCATGTGCAGGTGAAAGTAGATGGACTCTTGAGTAAAAGGAATGACACCTACAAAGGTAGGAGAACTGTCTGTGTGTGCTGGCTGGCCACCGTGGTTTTGATATGGGCATTATGTTTCTGTGCAAGCTTGGATCTGCTTGAGAGAGTGAGGGATGAAGTATAGCTCATTCACAGCTCTGTGGCAGCGTTACAGTGAAAGGGACCCCTCCTAGGGCTCTAGAGCGGGCTCTTGTCTAACATTCGGAAATGAATTGTCTGAGGAGACACCAGTCCTGACAAAGCAAGAGACTTTATTGGAGAGGGGTGCCCAGGCAGAGAGCAGCAAGGTAAGGGAAACCCAGGAGAATGGCTCTGCCACGTGGTTCACAGTCTCGGGTTTTATGGTGATGGGGTTAGTTTCTGGGCTGTCTCTGGCCAATCATTGTGCTTGGCCTGTAGTTGACTCTGGGTCCTTCCTGGGGGCTCAAGCAACCTTCATCCAAGATGGATTCCAGTGCAAGGGCTTCTGGGAGGTTGGCAGGGCACATCCTCTCCTCCCTCCTCCTTTTGCCTCCCCTGGCCCTCGAATTCTCCCAGTTAGTTTCAGCACCTGCATCATGTTCCTTATGAGACCTCCTGTTGTGAGATAACTCATGCAAGTGGTTATCATTGTGCCTGGCCTGGGCGGCTGGTTTCAATCAATGGCTCCCTACCAGGAGGACTTGTAAGCCATGGGTAAGCCCAGAATAAGAATGTCTTATTGTTATATATTGGGCTTCCCTGGTGGTTCAGCTGGTAAAGAATCTGCAATGCAGAAGACCCCAGTTCCATTCCTGGGTCAGGAAAATCCCCTGGAGAAGGGATAGGCTACCCTATCCTGTATTCTTGGGCTTCCCTGGTGGCTCAGATGGTAAAGAATCTGCCTGCAGTGCAGAGGCCTGAGTTCAATTTCTGGGTTGAGAAGATCCCCTGGAGGAGGGCATGGCAACTCACTCCAGTATTCTTGCCTGGAGGAATCCCCATGGACAGAGGAGCTTGGTGGGTTCCATGGTGTCCCAAAGAGTTGGACACAACTGAGCAACTAAGCATAGCACATTGTTATCCATCAGCCTGGAGGAGACACTTTTTTCTAATCTACCCAAAGTTACAAATTAACGGTGGCCCTCTGCTCTTGGGTTTGGGAGCTGGGAGCAGAAGTGCTTTAGGAAGGCTTATCTTCAGGCAGTGTACCAAAGTCCAGTTTAGACCTACCACTTGTTTGACTATTCAGCAATTACCAAGCAGCTGCTGTATCCAGGCCCGTGAGGGTTAGGGGGTGAGGGTCTGACGTGGGTAATGCCACACAGCCCCTGTCCTCAAGAAGCTCAGGGTCCAATGAGGAAGATGGATGAATAGTGACGACACAATGAAATAAGTGTGGTGAGGAGGGCTGGGGCCTCGAGGATTCAGAAAACATTTCCCAATGGAAGTGGCACTTTGACCTGCAACTTGAGAGATGTGTAGTTTGCCAGGCACAGGAGAAGGGACCAGTGTGTGCTTGGCCTCTGAGGCATGACTGTGTGCCTCTTGTTTGGGGAGTAATTACTGTCCTTGGGGTATGGGCTGGGTCACTGTGTGTCTGGTTAGACTGAGAACAGATTGTAAGTGGGCCTACATGCCAGACAGAGGAAATTGTCTATCATATATTTGGGGCACCTATAAGGAACTTGTAGACGTGGCCACGTTTGTATTTCAGAAAAACACAGGATAAAGGGCAGGTCTGGGTTCAGAGAGATTATCCAAGAAGCTGTTGCAGAAATTCCAGACAGACATCAAAAGACACACACACACACACACACACACACATATATGTGTGTGTGTGTGTGTATCCCTTTTACGAATAACAGGCTTGTCGTGGCGAAGGGACTTGTATAACTCAATGAAGCTATGAGCCATGCCCTGCAGGGCCACCCAAGAGGGACCGGTCACAGTGCAGAGTTCTGACAAAATGTGGTTCACTGGAGGAGGGAATGGCAAGCCACTCCAGTATTCTTGCCACGAGAACCCCATGAACAGTATGAAATGGCAAAAAGATGGCACCGGAAGATGAGCCCCGCAGGTTGGAAGTTGTCCAGTATGCTTATTAGGGAAGAGTAGAGGGCAATTACAAATAGTTCCAAAAAGAATGAAGTGGCTGGGCCAAAGCGAAATGATGCTCAGTTGTGGATGTGTCTGGTGGTGAAAGTAAAGTTTGATGCTGTAAAGAACGATATTGTACAGGAACCTGGAATGGTAGGTCCATGAATCAAGCAGGATGTGGTCAAGCAGGAGATGGCAAGAGTGAACATCAACATTTTAGGGATCAGTGAAGTAAAATGGACAGGAATGGGTAAATTTAATTCAGATGACCATTATATCTACTACTGGGCAAGAATCCCTTAGAAGAAATGGAGTAGCCCTCATAGTCAACAAAAGAGTCTGAAATGCAGTACTTGGGTGCAGTCTCAAACCAACAAAATGATCTCAGTTCATTTCCAGGGCAAACCATTCAATATCACAGTAATCCAAGTCTATGCCCCAACCACTAATGTTGAAGCAGCTGAGGTTGACCAGTTCTATGAAGACCTACAAGACCTTCTAGAACTAACACCAGAAAAAAGGGTCCTTTTCATCATAGGGGACTAGAATGCAAAGTACAAACTCAAGAGATACCTGGAGTATCAGGTAAGTTTGGCCTAGAAGTACAAAATGAAACAGAGCAAAGGCTAACAGAGTTTTTTCAAGAGAATGCACGGGTCATAGCAAATACCCTCTTCCAACAACACAAGAGATGTCTCTACACATGGACGTCGCCAAATGGTCAGTACCAAAATCAGATTGATTATATTCTTTGCAGCCAAAGTTTAAGAAGCTCTATACAGTCAGCAAAAACAAGACCTGGAGCCAACTGTGGCTCAGATCATGAACTCCTCATTGCAAAATTCAGACTTAAATTGAAGAAAGTAGGGAAAACCACTAGACCATTCAGGTATGACCTAAATCAAATCCCTTATGATTATACAGTGGAAGTGAGAAACAGATTCAAGGGATTAAATCTGATAGACAGAGTGCCTGAAGAACTATGGACGGAGGTTTGTGACACTGTACAGGAGGCATAGATCAAGACCATCACCAAGAAAAAGAAATGCAAAAAGGCAAAATGGTTGTCTGAGGAGGCCTCACAAATAGCTGAGAAAAGAAGGTAAAGACAAAAGAAAAAGGGAAAGATATATCCAACTGAATGCAGAGTTCCAGAGAATAGCAAGGAGAGATAAGAAAGCCGTCTTACGTGAACAGTGCAATGAATTAGAGGAAAACAATTGGATGGGGAAGACTAGCAATCTCTTCAAGAAAATTGGAGACATCAAGGGAACATTTCATGCAAGGATGGGCACGATAAAGGACAGAAACAGCAAGGACCTAACAGAGACAGAAGAGATTAAGAAGAGGTGGCAAGAACACACAGAACTGTACAAAAAATGTCTTAAAGACCCAGATAACCATGATGGTGTGGTCACTCACCTAGAGCCAGACATCCTGGAGTGTGAAGTCAAGTGGGCCTTAGGAAGCATTACTACCAACAAAGTTAGTGGAGGTGATGGAACTCCAGCTGAGCTATTTCAAATCCTAAAAGATAATGCTGTGAAAGTGCTGCACTTAATATGCCAGCAAATTTGGAAAACTCAGCAGTGGCTTCAGAACTGGAAAAGGTCAGTTTTCATTTCCAGTCCCAAGGAAGGGCAATGCCAAAGAAAGTTCAAACTGCACAATTGCATTCATTTTACATGCTAGCAAGGTTATGCTCAAAATCCTTCAAGTTAGGCTTCACATAGCAGTATGTGGACTGAGAACTTCCAGATGTACAAACTGGGTTTAGAAAAGCCAAAGGAACCAGAGAGACTCTCTTGATACCATTTTCCCCTTGGGTCCCCACAGAGATGGCATTACTTAATAGATTGAACACTTTCTTAGATTTTTTTCTCCCATCTTTTGATCTCTCTTCTTGACACTTCCCGCACAGTACACCCTGCAGTGAGCTTCACAGACTAGGGCTGGTTTATCCAACAGGCCCTGAAGACGACAGCAGTATGTGGGGTCCACGGGATTCTCAAGGGTCCCGAAGATGTTTGAGACCTGAAACATGTTCTCTGATCCAAAATATGAACAACAGCAGCAACAACCAAATCTTTTCCAGCAAAAACATTTATTTCAGGAATTCCTGGTGATCAGTGGTTAGGACTTGGTGTTTCCACTGCAGGGGGCAGCTAAGATCCCGAGTGCTGTGGCAAGTCCAAAAAAAAGAAAAAAAAAATTTCAAAAGCAAAGTGATATAGTTCATTTCAAGCATTTAAATGGAAATAGTTTAATGTAGGATGTTGTGTGCATTCTAATATGTTTGATGTGAGCAGAACATATCCATCCAAAATGGTCAGAGCCTGGGACATAGATTTGAATCAGCCCTGGATGGGACTGTTGTGATGAGGGTTTGAAAAGCACACACCCATCAACTTAGATGCATCGTGTTAGATACATCAACTTAGCATCATATCAAGTCATATAACAGAAAGTAATTCTGGGCAGCAGTGGATGTAAAGGGGATGGCAATAACCCCCCCCCCTTTTTTAACACGTTTTTAATTCATTTGGGCCTTAGAATAGGTGTTTGCAAGTCAATTTTACAACCAAACATTCTCTTATCAATAGATGAAAGGATTTTATTATCCTTGAATAGGATGGACTTGGCTGGTCTCTGATAGCTCATTAATTCCCCAAAGAAGGGCTGTGTGGTCACTGTTTTATAAGGGTCACCATTATTAGCTGTCTTTCATTTTAACATGTCTATAAATAGTAAATCCATGCAGTTGGTTACCTTGCCTTGTCTTTCATTTTACATCAGGTTTGCTTTGGAAACTATACCAGGAAGTTGCATTGCTCAAAGCTAGATATTCTGCAGGAACTTCCTTAAGATTTTTTTTTTTTCTCCCATGGTTGAGATGGGTGTTTGGTTACACACACTTTAAAGTCCAGGCTAACGTACTTGTGACCAAGCTCCATATTGGGGTTGGGGTGGCCTAGAGGATTGGGTTCCAGGGCCCTCTCTGCTTCCAATTTTTTTCTGTTTTCCTTGATACAAATTTCATTTGAAAAAGAGAAGAAGGCGGACAAAGCGTTTCCTGTACTAAATGATTGAAAACCAGGATTCTGTGGCCTGGAATGGTCTCTGTGTTTGGGAAGGATATTTCATGTTGAGAGAGCTTCCTTTGTGATTATATATATATATATATATATATATATATATATAATTTATTTTATTGAAGTATAGTTTCTGCTGTACAGCAAAGTGATTCAGTTGTACATATATACATTCTTTTTCTTATTCTTTTTTACTATGATTTATCACAGGATATTGAATATAGTTCCCTGTGCTCTATGCTAGGACCTTGTTTATATATTCTATATATAACAGTTTGCATCTGCTAATCGCAAACTCCCAATCCATACCTCTTCAGTCCCCCTTGTGATTCTGATTGGCCCTTCTAACTGCCCCTACATCTCTGGGAAGAGACCACTGGCTTTGAACTCGGGGCTTTCATTTCTGCTTCATCCACTCTGAGAATCATGGTCCTAACAACACTTGTGTCTGCTGCCTCTTAACTTCCCAGCAGAGGTGAGGTCTTTGACTCTTCCTATGTGTGGCTTTGTCAGTACCCCTTTTCACAAAACAATGTCAGATGCTAGTTGCTTATGGGACTAGAACACCTAGACCTACCCCTGAGCAACACTTGGTTTGTGGAGGAGCTTCAGTTCAGTTTAGTTCATTTCAGTTGCTCAGTCGTGTCTGACTCTTTGTGACCCCGTGGACTGCAGCACGCCAGGCTTCCCTGTCCATCACCAACTCCTGGAGCTTGTTCAAACTCATGTCTATCAAGTCAATGATGCCATCCAACCATCTCATCCTCGGTCGTCCCCTTCTCCTGCCTTCAGTCTTTCTCACCTTCAGGGTCTTTTCCAATGAGTCAGTTCTTCGCCTTAGGTGGCCACAGTATTGGAGTTTCAGCTTCAGCATCAGTCCTTCCAATGAATATTCAAAGCTGATTTCCTTTGGAATGGACTGGTTGGAACTCCGTGCAGTCCAAGGGACTCTCAAGAATCGTCTCCTACACCACAGTTCAAAAACATCAGTTCTTTAGCGCTCAGCTTTCTTCATCGTCCAACTCTCACATCCATACATGACTACTGGAAAAACCATAGCCTTGACTAGATGGACCTTTGTTGGCAAAGTAATGTCTGCTTTTTAATATGCTGTCTAGGTGGAGGAGCTTAACTTCACCCATTGTCATTCAGTTATGGGTGTAAGGTTTGGAGAGAATGAGGAGTACCCTAGTAAGAAAAATGGAGACCTACATAGAGTCCAATTTGAGATCATACCATAGAGTTGATAAAAGGAACAAAGTGACCAAGGCCTGGAGTCCACTATTTGGAACATTTCCAAGCAGTTCCTGGGGTGACCCATTCAGCTTGCTCTTAATCCACAGTTGCACTAGAGGTTGGTGTTACCTTGGCCAGGACAGAGGTGGGTTTAACAAAAAAGAATGTGACTTCCACTTGGCTAAGGTCATTTTCCTCCTCGGCCCTGGATTTCATTATTTCCCATCTTCTCAGAGTATATTTCTGAATTTTCAACCATATGGAAGTTTTCCAGTTATCATTTTGTTTTTGATTTCTAGCTTAATTGAATTGTAATCTGCGAACATACTTGGATGACTTTAATTTTTTTATTTGTTAAGAACCTTCATATGACCATGGAGAAGGAAATGGCAACCCACTCCAGTATTCTTGGCCTGGAGAATCCCATGGACAGAGGAGCCTGGCAGGCTACAGTTCATGGGGTCGCAAGAGTCGGATATGACTTAGCGGCTAAACCAACCACCATCATATGGCCAACTTTTATGAATGTTTGACGCTACTTGAAAAGTCTGTTTTGCATAGTTGTGGGGGTTTCAGGATTCTGCCTTAAGTTGGTTAGATTAAGAATGCTAATAGAAAAAAAAGTACTAATTGTGAATAGCTCACATCTTCTATTTTAAATACAGCGGTGTGTCCACGTCAGTCCCAAACTGCCAATCTATCCCTCCCCTACTCTGTAATGGTGCGTTCTTTCTCTATGTCGGTGAGTCTGTTTCTGTTTTGTAAATTTGTAAATAAGTTCATTTGTGTCACTTTTTTTTAGATTCCACATATAAACCATATCATATGATATTTGTCTAAGAGTGAACATAATTTAAAAAACATCTGTGTCAGACAACTTCATTATCTGCCCACTCTCATTGGTCTGTTTCTACTGTCTATTATTTCTGCTGGTTTTCATTCATGTTGTTGTGTTTCCTTGTGTATTTTTTATTGTATGAAAAATTGTAATTGCATACAATTGTTTGTAGAAATAACTTGAGTCCTGGGATGACCTAGGATGACACATGATTTTTTAATCTTTTTGGTTGCTTTAATCAGGTGCTTGTGGTTACAACAATATGCCCTTACGTCAGTCCATGCTTAGTAATTGAGATGATTTATAGTTGACTTGTAGACTTTGTTCGGGTCAGCTTATTTTGGTCACGTTTCCTTCATTGGGGAAGGTCTTTAGAAATTTTTTTCCTAAAGGAAATAGTCAGAGGTGAGCATACACACACGTGCACAAAATGTATGTCCAAGATTCTCCATCTCAACATTACAACATTTACGAAGGTAAAAGCTTAGAAGTGGCTTATAGTGGAATAAAATGTTAAACACTTTTTAAAATTAAAATGATATCTTAGTATAACATTTATTATTTGGGAAAACACTTGTTATATAATACAAAGCAGAAGAAGCAGGATATAAAACTGTATATTCCAGCATCACTCCAGTTTTGTAAGACATACATATACAAAGAAAAAAGTTTGAAAAGCACCCTACCAGGATGTTAGCAGTGAAGTGAAAGTCGCTCAGTCGTGTCTGACCCTTTGTGACCCCATGGACTTTACAGTCCATGAAATTCTCCAGGCCAGAATACAGGAGTGGGTAGCCTTTCCCTTGTCCAGGGGATCTTCCCAACCCAGGGATTGAACCCAGGTCTCCTGCTTTGCAGGTGGATTCTTTACCAGCTGAGCCACCAGGGAAGCCCAAGATGTTAGCAGCAGTCATATCTAAAATTACACTGTGATGATTTTTATTTTCTTATTCATAGTTTTTTAATGTCTTTCAAATCCTCTATAAGGAATGTGTATTACTCTTAAATCAGGAAATAAAATCAAGTTATTACATTTTTAAAAATAGTAGTGCACAAGAAAGCAATGCAGTCACAATGGTGTAGACAGACTGTAGTTTGCAATGTCTGTCTGAGTGCCTGGGGAAAATTTCAATGTCAGGAAATCTTTCCCATTTAAAAAATAATCTTACTGAAGTTTCAAGTTGCATATGTTACAGAGAACCGCTTATTGACAGTCTCTTTGCGGTTGAGGTGCCCAAGGTATATAACAAGAAGTGCAGACACACCCAAGAAGAAGACTGGAAATAAGACTCAGAAAAGGACGCCGGCAACAGCATAGAATCTCAGTGTTGGAAAGGCACCTACAGGCCGCCTGGCCCAATCCTTCACCCATAAGAATTCTCTCCTACAAAACAGTAGGAGCTTATAGTTTGGTATTGCAGTGTTTGACCTCTCAAGGTTATTACTTGGACTTCGCTAAAATGTGTCAAGTGACAGGTTTATTACTAACTTTGAAGGCAGCCATTTCCAAGGTGGGGTAGCTCCAGCTGGAAGAAAGTTAGTGAGTTACTAGCCTGAAGCCGAGAAGGGCGTCCTAAGGTGAGGTTAATCAGCAATGGAGGGAGAGCCTGTTTGACTCCAGCCTCTCTGATTGGCAGTCTCTGGCCCCCTTCAGTTTCCAGACTGACCATTTGTGCAAAATGCTTCTGTTGGCAAAACAGAGCTTGTGGTCGGCTTCATCCTTTGTTTAATAAACAGAGATGTGTGTTCCCAAAAAGTAATTTTAAGCTAAGGTTTTTGGGAAATAAGCTGCGTGTTTGTAATAAACAGCCAATTTTTCTTTTCCAGTTTTGTCTACATGAAGCTAAAAAGGACCAGGTAGTATTCAGCTGAGTGAGAGGTTGTTGGCCCTCTCATTCCAACAGCTGACTTCTCTCTTCCATGGCCTTGCGGCTCTTCTGTGATGTTCCGTTGCTCTCTTTGTCTCTCGTTTTCTCATCTCTCCTGCCCAGGCTGCCCAGAACCTCTTAGGGTCAGCGAAACCAACCCTGAGTCAGGAGTCCTGGATTCCAGTTTTCATGTTGTCACTTCCTGTGGGACCTTGGGGGAGTCACATCACCTTGCTGATGATGTCACCCGAGAGAGATGGTGGGTGTGGGTGTCCCTCTGGGAGGCAAATCTACGGAAATGGAAAATTCAAGCATGGGGGAAAATCCAAGGAAATGCTGCCTTCAATCCAATGTGGGAAGACCTTTGTCTGGGGTCCTCAGAACTCCCCAGAGGGGATAGAGGTATTTTGCTCCATATGGTGCCTACACAAAGGGATGATAAGTCCTGCCAGAAACAAACTGGGAAGTTGTGGGGCTGAAGCAAAAACCTTGTGTCAGGAGCCCTTGCTTCTGCACCCAATTGTGTCCCTGAGGAGCTCTGTGACCTTAAGCAAATCCCTCACCTCCCTGGGCTTGTTTGCTTACCTTTAAAGTAAAGGGATTGGATTAGTTCTCTAATTTTTCCTTCCAGCAGCATGATTCTATGACTCTGTGCTCAATATTGTATATTAAATAGAGAAAGAGAAATGAGCTAGTAAGGTCTTTTTTTTAAAAAAAAAAAAAAAGAAAGTAAAGGTAGAAATTATGCTGGGAAGAAGCTCCCTAAGAGAATTTATTTGTAAAAAAAAGATTTTTCTTTTTAAAAAACTTCCGTTTAGTTTTAATTGGAGGATCCTTGCTTTACAATATGGTGTCAGTTTCCGCCATATATCAACATGAATCAGCCATAGCTATATGTATGTCATCTCCCTCTTGATATTTATTTATTTATTTTTGGCTGCACTGGGTCTTCCTTGCTGCACGCAGGCTTTCTTCAGTTGCAGTGAGCAGAGGCTACTCTTCATCGTGTGTCAAGGGATTCTCACTGTGGTGGCTTCTCTTGTTGCGGTTCTTGGGCTCTGGAGCGCAGGCTCAGTAGTTGTGGTGCATGGATTTAGCTGCTCTGCGGCATGTGGGATCTTCTCAGACCAGGGATTGAACCCACGCCCCCTGCCCTGGCAGATGGATTCTTAACCACTAGACCACCAGGGAAACCCCCTACTAGGATTTAGAGTAAATATTATTACAGAAAAGGTGAGTCACTGGAGAAATGCTCCCCAGTGAAAAATTTAGAGATGCAACAGGTAAAGTCTGTCCATGACAAACCTAGAGGCAGTATGTTCTCTTTGTGATGAAAATTTTATTTTCCTAAATCTCACTCCCAGTCAGACCGTGACTTGAAGTGAAGAAGGAAAGGGCTGTAAAGTAGTTCTGCTCTGGAGAGAAGGGAAGTGGAGTCAAGACCGAGGCATGCTGAGGTGGAGAAAAGGGGAACCAGAGGGTGCCATGTTGGAGGGTCTTCCCAGGAAAAAGGTGGTCATGGGCTGAGGGTGGGAGAGGCGGTGGGATGGGATGGAGAGGAAAGAAAAACACTGCTGTCCTTGAGAGAACTGGGAAGGCCCTTACTCAGGGCATGATCTAGAGGATGGAAAGCGATAGAACAACAGTGAGGGCCCAGCGGACACTGGATGGCACCAGTACATCCTGGGACCCATCACTGGAGCAGGTCCAAGGCCCCGCAGGAGCGGGGATGCTCACAGCAGGGGACGGTCCTGCCTCCAGCCAGCATACGTAATATGGTTATTGGTGTGCTGATAACACAGACTCATGAATGTTGCTGTCAACAGACTGTACATGTTGTTATGTGTGTGAAGCTGAATGTCATTTCCTCTCTTCTGAACAACTTCAAATCATTCTCTTTCCATCTCCAGCGCTTTCTCTGTTAGAGCCTGTTGCAAAGGCTCCTGGATGGTGGGCTCAGTGCCTGGCCTGAGGTGGACAAGTGTGAGGTAAGTGGATGGTAAAATCAGTTCTTCGAATGAAGGTGATGAGGCCAGGTTTCAGTTCAGAGAGATCCGATATTGTTTTAGAAAAATCAGCTGCTACGGTTGCAGCTTACCCATTTTTGGAATTTCTGGCACAAATTTTGTGCAAGCATTTTGGCTTTTCTCTACTTAACCCCTTTTCATTTTTTTTAAGATGTGAGTAACATTTAAAAAAAATTATTTATTTTTAATTAAGGGATAATTGCTTTGGTTTCTGCCATACATCAACACCCTTTTCATTTTTTAAATTATGATATCCTGTAAATTGATCTGGTAGAGCTGAACATGTGGTTGTGCCCAGCGTCATCCTAATCCCAGGTGCAGGGCTATGAGAACAAAGGAGGCCCTTTGTTTAAGGTCTGTCTTGAAGGTGTATAAGGTGAATGCTTTCCCCTTCAGCTTCTCAGCAGCCATTTTATAGACAGGCTGTAGGGCATGAAAGTGTTTTGCTAGAAGCCTGCATGGACAAGTATGTAGTGGCTGCAGCTGGCATTGTGCCCCAGACTTTCTAGAGAGGACAGTGGTATTAAACACTTAATGTCAGAAACAATGTTCATTTGGATAATATAGGGGATTATTTGCTCTAAGTGGTAAAAGATCTACCTGCCAATGCAGGAAACACAAGAGATGCGGGTTTGACTCCTAGGTCGGGAAGATCCCCTTGTAGGAAATGGCAACCCACTCCAGTTTTCTTGTCTGGTAAATCCCATGGACAGAAGAGCGTGGTGGGCCAGAGTCCATGCAGCCACAAAGAGTTGGACACGACTGAGCACTCATGCCTTTGCCCTTAATATGGTTCAGTTCAGTTCAGTTCAGTCATTCAGTCGTGTCTGACTCTTTGCCACCCAATGGACTGCAGCATGCCAGGCCTCCCTGTCAATCACCAACTCCCGGAGTTTACTCACACTCACGTCCATTGAGTCAGTGATGCCATCCAACCATCTCCTCCTCTGTCGTCCCCTTCTCCTCCCACCTTCAGTCTTTCCCAGCATCAGGATATTTTCCAATGAGTCAGTTCTTCACATCAGGTGGCCAAAGTATTGGAGTTTCAGCTTCAGCATCAGTAAGTAACTACTTAATAAGGTAGTTTCTCTCAAGACCTAATGCCAAATTTAACTGTTATTCGGGATTTTAAATATATATATATATTTAAAATGTTAAACTTTTTTTGTTTCTTTCTTTCTTATTTATTTTTATTGTAGTACAGTTGATTTACAATATTGTTAATTCCTGTTGTATGGCAAAATGATTCAGTTATATTCTTCTCCATAATAGCTTCTCATAGGGTTTTTTTAAATTGGAGGATAAGTGCTTTACAATGTTGTTTTGGCTTCTGCTGTACAAAAACATGAATCAGCTATCAGCATATATATATATGTATATATGTATTTCCTCCCTCTTGAACCTCCAGTCCCATGCCAGCTCCCAGCCCTTTATACTCTTAAAAATTACTGAGAACCCCAAGGAGATCTGACTTATGTGGATTCTACCCCCTTGATACTTATCACACTAGAAATTAAAACTGAGAAATTAAGTATATTAAATTTAAGTGTATTAATTTAATATACTTTAAAAGTATGTTAAGTCATCTGAAATAATATTAACCTGTTATATGTTGATATAAATATATATTTTAAGGAAAATAACTGTATTTTCCAAAGCAAACAATTTATGGAGAAGAGAGGCATTGTTTTATTTTTGCAAATCTCTTTAAGGCCTGATGATAGAAGACAGTTTTCGTCTTTTGCATCTGTTTTTTCATTCAATCTGTTGCTATTTGTTATTTTTGAGTATATTAAGAAAGTCTGGCCTCACTTAGATTTTGTAGTTTTAAAAAAAGGGGAAATGTTTTACCAGCTTTGTCAGAGAGCTGTGGATATTTTTCTTTGATACTACACCAAAACTTAACAAGTAGTAATTTTTAAAAGCTAAGTTGCAATGTGGGATCTGAAACCAAATCAGTGACTTTTTCATTAAAACCTACTGGCTAATTATTCACTTTCGATGAATCATTTGCCTGTACGTGATTTTATAACATCATCTTTTAGTCATTTGGAAAATATTGGTACATTCAGTTATGCAGATCTTCCAATGTTGTCACATTTCATGATATGATACACTAAGAGAAGATCATGTTTATTAATATCCTCACAGAAATAGCCCCATCAGAAAAGTTTTTAGTCTTAGGAAGCTGTCAAGTCTTGGTGGCAGCTAAAAGTTTTCTAAAACTGTATCTTTATCATTGGCAACAAACGCTGTCAGTTGTTTTCCTTTGAAGTGACAGAATCATTTGGATCCTTTTTTGAGAAAATGCCTGCCAAATGCCAAAATCTGTCAGTTGCTCTTTCAAGTAAAAAATGCTGTTCCGTGAAAATAGCAGCTAATTCAGCCTGCAAGTCAAATAATTGCTTTTCCTCTTTATGCTGTAGAAGTGTTTTATGTCTACTTTCCATTCTGTCACACACAGGATATTAAAAATAAAAAACATTTCCTCTTTGGCCTGGACCACTGCTCCAGTCTCATAACCAGTCTGCCTAATGCTATTTTTACCTCCTCTTCAATCCACCCTGTCATTAGAAATGTATTTTCAAGGCTTCACAACTAGCTAGGCCTTCTTGTTGCTCTTGGGACAAATACACCATCTGGTTTTAAATTATTATTTATTTATTTGGCTGCACCAGGTATGCAGGACCTTTGTTCTTCGTTGCAGGATGTGGGATCTAGTTCCCTGACCAGGGATCAAACCGGGGCCCCTGCACTGGGAGTCTTAGCCCCTGGACTACCAGGGAAGTCCTAAAGATACCATCTTTAACACGGGTCCTGAATTTCCTTGTCCTTCCCACTTCCCCAGCCTCATCTCACAGGCCTCCTTCCTTCTCTCTACACTGTTTGTTCTGCTTTCTCTCCCCAAGAACACCTTCCCTGAGCCGAGGCTGGGGCTGGTTATGGAGCTCAGACAGCGTGTACCCTCCTTCAGGGCATTCATCCCAGTATATGACACGTTGGACCCTGTAGTTATTTGATGATTCAATGACTGAGGTGAGAGTGTCTCAGCGCTGGAGCCATCGTCTGGTTCAAGTCCTTTCTTTACCACTTACTAGCTGAGTGACCTTGAATAGGTCCCCTCTCTCTGCCTCAGTTTCTGAATCTGTAGAACAAACAATCAAGAAATAGGGATCCTAATCTTACCTATTTCTTAGGGTTCTGTCTTAAATTAGCCCATGGGAAGCAGCATCTGTGTGTTAGCCATTGATGTTAGTTAGGATAGTTGTATCTGACTCTGCCGGGCTGCACAGGAGCAAGAACTGTTTTGCCTGCTTTATTCTAAGCACCTAGTACCTTCCCTAGCACATTTTCTTTTATTGTCATTAAAATTTTGATTTTAATTGTTTAACTGTCTTCAAATTAATAAATGGATATGAATTTTAAAAATCAAGTAATAGGAAGTATTTATTTTAAAAAAATGCTGAAGTCTCCTACTACTCCATCTACAGTTTGTTCTATAAGAATGACTTCTTTTTTAAAGATTTTTTTTTTGATGTGGACCATTTTTAAAGTCTTTATCAAATTTGTAACACTATTGCTTCTGCTTTATGTTTTGGTTTTTTGACCGAGAGGCATGTGGGATCTTAACTCCTTGACCAGGGATCAAACCCACACCTCCTACATTGGAAGGTGGAATCTTAACCACTGGACCACCTGGGAAGTCGCCCTAAGAGCTACTTTTGAATTTTTTCTTCTTGTGCTTACCTTTAAAATGTTCGAATAATATGCTCACATTGCTATTCTTGATTATCTGTGTTAGACACCATCTATTGACTTGTATACAGTCATCCCTCTTCATCCCAGATTTCGCTTTCTGTGGTTTCAGTTGCCCTCAGTCAACTGTGGTTTGAAAAAATAAATAGTCCCTAGGTTTTCAGTTGTGCATTGTTCTGAGTCGTGTGATAAAATCTTGTGCCATCCTGCCTTCATCATTCTAGGATATGAATCTTTCCTTTGCCCAGCCTGTCATTTAGTAGCCCACTGGTTGGTTATCAGATTGACTGTCAGGGTATCAGAGTGCTTATGTTCTTGAAACCCTTATTTTACCGAGTTGAGGCTGCAAAGCACGAGTAGTGATACTGGCAAGTTCCTCCTTAGTGGGTGGTTATAGACAAGGAAACAGTATTTGTGAGGAATTGATAGGACAAAGAAACTTAGATTTGGGGTGTCCAACTAGTGAAGACTCTAAACAGCATTTGGGCTTGGGGCAGTAAATTAAAGAAGTCACAAGCTTTGTTCTCATGGGCTTCCTGCGTTCCCTGTCTTTAGTGATAAGGGTGTCCTTCTCCAGAGGCAGGGAGAGAGAGCATCTTTCACGTAAGAGATTTATTTCCTGCTTGCAGGGAGACTGGGTGGGGGGGTGTGTCAAAGCGTCCCACTTGAGTTGACTTTCTTAAGTAACTTTAATTTAACAGAGTGCTAGTTGCTCAGTCATGTTCAACTCTTTTCGACCCTGAGGACTGCAGTCTGCCAGGCTCCTCTGTCCATGGAATTCTCCAGGCAAGAATACTGGAGTGGCTTGCCATTCCCTTCTCTAGGGGATCTTCCTGACCCAGGAGTTGAACCCAGGTCTCCTGTGTTGCAGGCGGGTTCTTTACTGTTTGAACCACCAACATGCTATTGAGGCACAACTTGGGGTGACCTACCCTGGGCCCCAGCTGCACCCTGGCTGGGAGGAGCAGAAGTGCTTGGCTAATCAGGTGACCTCCATGTCCCAGTGGAGGGGTGGCTTCATTTCCAATTGGCAGAGGTGAGCGATCTGATTGTCTCATCTGACAGTACCCCAACAGGTTAATGAGGAATGCCTTGTTACCACAGGTGGGCGGGGAGTCCAGGCACCCCACTTGGCCTTCTCTGACACTACCCTGGGGGTGTTGCTTTAGTGTAACTGCACGAGGGAAGAAGTCTAGGCATGGTGGCCTGCGGCCACATTTTTATTCTGGGAATGTTTGGCTGGGTTAGAGTGATCCTATCTGAAAGTCTTTCCTTTGGCTAGAGAGAGCAGGCTTTGGAAATTTTTTCTTTTTTTGTCTGCATATCTTGCTGGATTCTGCAGCACTGTATCTAGAATATATGAGGCAGAAGAAAACCAGAGGACACACCCCTGCCTTGTTCCTCAGACCTGGAGGTCCTTAGACAGTCTATCTTCTCTGTACCTTTTGGAGCCTTCTAATATTTATTGTATATATAATGTTGACGGTTTTTACTTTTTCTTCTTGAGAAGTAAAACTACTTCTACTCTATCCTTCCAGAAGCAGAAGTCAAAGTAATATTTTAAAACTGTTAATCTAGGAATTTCCCTGGAGGTCCAGTGGTTAAGAGTCCTCACTCCTAATGCAGAGGATACGGGTTCCATCCCTGGTTGGGGAACTAAGTTGCCGCATGCCACACGGCAAGGCCAAAAAAAAAAAAGAAAAAAAAATGAATCAAATAATGTCACTCCCCTGCTTCAAATTTCCCAAAGGGCTTCCCAGTGTGTTTAGAATAAAATCCAACTTGCTTCTTGGCCCATCAGCCTTCACATGGCTTGGCCCTTGCCTCCACCTGACACACCTCATATGGCCTCTCCCCACCCCTCCTGTGTTCCAGCCACACTGGCCTCCTTTCTGTTTCTTGAATGTGTTGAGCCTTTTCAGACCATAACACAATATCATGCAGAGGTTGTCAACACAACCACTGTGTCAAATGACCTGTCATGAGTGACTGTGTGACCTTGGGCAAATGACTTAGCTTCTTTGTGCCTCTATTTCCTCATACGTAACATGAGAATAAGAACACTGCTGTAGGGTTACTAAGAAAATTAAATGGGCATGTAAAGTATCTAATTGTGTTCTACAGTCATGAAAACAATGGCAAGAACTCAACAGATATACTAGCTATCGTGATGATGTCATCCCCAATGTCACACCCCTGCTCTCACATCCAGGTTCCTGCTGCCTAGAATACCCTTCAAGCAGCTTCTTTTTGCAAAACCAGCCCATTAAAAAATCTTTCACATCTCAGCTCAAATGCTATCTCCTCTCAAATGAGAGAGGTCTTCCCTGACCATTTATCTAAAATAATCTCTCCTCATTTCTCTAAAGCCTAGCTTTCTATAATTGCACTCTTTGTAATCTGCAATATCTTGCTAACTTATTACTTGTTTACTGTTTGTCTCCTTACATCTGGACATAAGCTTCATGAGGGCGGGGCCTTATCTTTCATCTACTGCCCTATCCTTGAGCCCAGAACAGGATGACACATAATCCGTTCTGTTCCATTGCTCAGTCGGATCCGACTCTTTGCGACCCCATGGACTGCAGCATGCCAGGCTTCCCTGTCCATCACTAACTTCTGGAGCCTGCTCAAACTCATGTCCATCGAGTTCGTGATGCCACCTAACCATCTTATCCTCTGTCGTCCCCTTCTCCTGCCTTCAATCTTTCCCAGCATCAGAGTCTTTTCCAGTGAGTCAGTTCTTCACATCAGGTGGCCAAAGTATTGGAGTTTCAGCTTCAGCATCAGTCTTTCCAGTGAAGATTCAGGACTGATTTTCTTTAGGATGGACTGGTTGGATCTCCTTGCAGTCCAAGGGACTCTTAAGAGTCTTCTTCAACCCCACAGTTCAAAAGCATCAATTCTTCTGCACTCAGCTTTCTTTATGGTCCAACTCTCACATCTATACATGACTACTGGAAAAATCATAGCTTTGACTATACGGACCTTTGTCAGCACATAACAGACCCTCAGAAAATACTTACTGAATGGATGAAAGAATTCGGGTCTTTTACAAGTACGTAGTTACTACAAACAATGCTATAATAGACTTGATTGTAATTAAATTTTGATTTGTATCCTTAAATTATTTTTTTAGTATGAACTTCTGAGAGTTCTGAGATTATTGGGTCAAAGGACAAGCATACTCCCATTCAGACAAATTGCGCCAATTTAGAGTCCTGCCAGTGTCATACAGGCATGCTGGCCTTCTGTACCTTTGATTTGGGGCTCTAGGAGAAAAAAATTGCAAACCTGAAAATAACCTCTCCTTCCTATACTTTCACACACTAAATAAATATCTAAGATCGTATTTTATTTTATAAATTAGCACACTGAGAGAGAAGTGAAAGTGACAGTCACTCAGTCATGTCTGACTCTTTGTGACCCGATGGGCTGTAACTCGCCAGGCTCCTCTGTCCAAGGGCTTCTCCGGACAAGAATACTGGAGTGGGTTGCCATGCCCTCCAGGGGGTTTTCCCTACCCAGGGATCGGAACTCATGTTTCTTACGTCTCCTGCGTAGACAGGTGGGTTCTTTACCACCAGCGCCACCTAGGACACTGAGACCCTGGGATTAAATAGCTTCCTCAAGGTCACACGTGGTCAAAGGCAAAGATGGAGACCTGACCCAGGCTGTTTGGATCTCAACTCTGCTCTTAACCATAAAGATGTACTTTTTTCTGTATATGCTTCTCCGTGATTCCTGAGCATCGGGACCTTTGATAGCTACGGTTCCACCCACTGGTCTTCTGGTCGAAGACACAGCACCCTGAGTTGGGGTGAAGAGCAGAATGGAAGTGGGGGCAAGGGGAGAGCAAGAAGGGGGAGGTACCGATAGGGGCAGGGGCTTCTCTCACCTTGGTCTGGAGCTTATCTGATGGGAGCGGCAGAGTCAACACTGGTGATGCCTTTGGTAGTTTTCAGTTCTGAGCTTCCTGCTTTGGTTTGCCAATCCTGAATTCAGCCTTGGAAGCTAGCTTTGCCCAGGTGAGTCTGGATTCTTGAATGGGTCTGCCGGGTTGAGATGGGTGGGTGTGGCAAAGCTCTGCTTCTTAAGAAGCCCAAGTGGTACCTTTCCTCCAGGGCTCTCAGAGGCCCCACCTCCACTGCCCTAGGTGCAAAACAGCTGCTTCTTAGCTGTTTGTTTGCAAATTGCCTTCACCCTTCTTCTCTGTTTCCTCCCAACTAAAGCTAGATTTTCACCCTGTGTTCTCAAAGGCTATAGTTCTTATTTGATCATACACAAAAATCATCTGAGGGGCTTACTTAAAAGGCAAATTTTGGACAATCGGGGAAATTGAACACTGATTGGATATTTGATATTAAGAAATTATTACTGAATTTTCCTTGTGACCATAGTATTGTGTGTGTGTGTGTGTATGTGTATATAACATATACAGAGAAGAATCTTTATTTTTGAGTATTTTGATATTCACATATTTTGAAAGAAAAATATGATGTATATGACTAGCTTCAAAATAGCCCAGAGTGGGTAGGAGAAATGGGTGGGGGTTAGAGGATACAAAATTCAACAACTGTTGCTTCTGAGTGGTGTGTACATTGGCGGGGAGGGGGGGTTCTTTATACTATTCTCTGTATTTGTGAAGATGCTTTAATTTTTCTGTAATAAGGTGTAAAAAAACCAAAAAGTACCCTCCTTATTTCAGGGTACATTTTACAGGCACCCAGCGTGGCTGTAGGGGGATCTACTCACCTCACCTGGAGAAAAGACTCTACAAAGGGAACTCCGGTGGCCCCTGCAGAGAAACACAACCTCATTGACTCACCCCTCACGCCTCTGCCAGATAAATGGGAAAGAGCAGTCCTCAGTAAGGAAAGGGTACATCGCTCAGCTGGCCTGTGTCAACTCACCTGGGCCACAGGAAAGTTGAATTTTAGCTGTAGTGTATACATTTAGATGGGTTTGTATAGTCTCCTTTTGAAGTGTTTTGTAAATTAATTGTTGGTAGGGTAGTGAGTGTGATGTGTTTTTTTTCCCCCCTTTGGTTTTCCAAAACTAATTTTTTTGAGGGGGTTGATTTAAATTTTATTTTTGACAGGATAATATATTCACATGGGTCAATCTTCCAAAGGTAACGAAAGAGTAAAAAGCCTCCCTCCATTTCTGCCCCTTCCACATAAAGCAGCAGAGTTAGCAGATATTTGTTATTCCTTTGTTATATTTTTATGCATAAATGCAGAGTGGCCTACTGTGTGTGCTCCACTTTCTTTTTTTTTAATTAATTAATTTATTTTTATTAAATTTATTTATTTTAGTTGGAGGCTAATTACTTTACAATATTGTAGTGGTTTTTGCCATAAATTGACATGAATCAGCCATGGGTGTACATGTGTTCCCCATCCTGAACCCCCCTCCCACCTCCATCCCCATCCCATCCCTCTGGGTCATCCCAGTGCACCAATCCTGAGCATTTGTCTCATGCATCGAACCTGGACTGGTGATTTGTTTCACATATAATAATATATATGTTTCAATGCTATTCTCTCAGATCATCCCACCCTCGCCTTCTCCCACAGAGTCCAAAAGACTGTTCTATACATCTGTGTCTCTTTTTCTGTCTCACATATAGGGTTATTGCTACCATCTTTCTAAATCCAATATATATGCATTAGTATACTGTATTGGTGTTTTTCTTTCTGGCTTACCTCACTCTGTATAATGGGCTCCAGTTTCATCCACCTCATTAGAACGGATTCAAATGTATTCTTTTTAATGGCCGAGTAATATTCCATTGTGGATATGTACCATAGCTTTCTTATCCGTTCATCTGCTGATGGACATCTAGGTTGCTTCCATGTCCTGGCTATTGTAACCAGTGCTGCGATGAACATTGGAGTACACGTGTCTCTTTCAATTCTGGTTTCCTTGGTGTGTATGCCCAGGAGTAGGATTGCTGGGTCATATGGCATTTCTATTTCCAGTTTTTTGAGCAATCTCCACACTGTTCTCCATAGTGGCTGTACTAGTTTGCATTCCCACCAACAGTGTAAGAGGGTTCCCTTTTCTCCACCCCCTCTCCAGCATTTATTGCTTGTAGACTTTTGGATAGCAGCCATTCTGACTGGAGTGAAAGGGTACCTCATTGTGGTTTTGATTTGCATTTCTCTTAATAATGAGTGATGTTGAGCATCTTTTCATGTGTTTGTTAGCCATCTGTATGTCTTTGGAGAAATGTCTGTTTAGTTCTTTGGCCCATTTTTTGATTGGGTCCCTTATTTTTCTGGAATTCAGCTGCAGGAGTTGCTTGTATATTTTTGAGATTAATTGTTTGTTGTTGCTTCGTTTGCTATTATTTTCTCTCATTCTGAAGGCTGTCTTTTCACCTTGTTTATAGTTTCCTTTGTTGTGCAAAAGCTTTTAAGTTTAATTAGGTCCCATTTGTTTATTTTTGCTTTTATTTCCAATATTCTGGGAGGTGGGTCATAGAGGATTCTGCTGTGATTTATGTCGGAGAGTGTTTTGCCTCTGTTTTCCTCTAGGAGTTTTATAGTTTCTGGTCTTATGTTTAGATCTTTAATCCATTTTGAGTTTATTTTTGTGTATGGTGTTAGAAAGTGTTCTAGTTTCATTCTTTTACAAGTGGTTGACCAGTTTGCAAAACTATTTTTTAATGTTATGTCATTTCTCCAGCGAAAAGAAGTGTTTTAATGTGGTGTAATAGATATTTGGCTCAGCTGGTAAAGAATCCGCCTGCAATGCGGGAGACCTGGGTTGGGAAGATGCCCTGGAGAAGGGAAAGGCTACCCACTCCAGTATTCTGGCCTGGAGAATTCCATGGACTGTATATAGTCCATGGGGTCGCAAAGAGTCGGATACGACTGAGCGACTTTCACTTCACTTCAATAGATAATAAAACACAGGAAGGTTATCTCTAGGGCTTTTCTGGGGCCCCAAGTCGGCTCTTGCCAAACCCTCCCCTCACTGGGTGGTAAGTGTCTTCCTTAGAGAAGGAAGTCTGTGACCCCGGTGGGGCCCCAAGGTCGTGGCCGAGGGCACAGGTGGGGCGATGGAGGGAGCGGGTGTGTGAGCAGGGCCGGCTGGCGGGGCAGGTTTGTCCTCGCCTCGGACAGGCGGGTGTTGATACAACACAGCCCGCCTCGGGCTCTGCGGGCGCCGGGGGAGGAGAAGCCGCGGGAGGGGCTCTGCGGTCGCTGTGGGGAGTCGCCTGCAGAGTCCGCAGCCGGGCTGGTCCCATCCGCCCGCCGCTCGCTCGAGAGCCCTACCTTCCCCGCCCGGCCAAGGAAGCCGTGGGAGTCCCGCGCACAGGACCCGCTCGGACAAGGCTGGGGTAGGAAGGGAGGGTCTCTGTCTTGTGCTCTTGGGTCTGCAGGAAGCTCATGTCTTCTTCAGTGTCTTTTCTATGAAAACTTTGCCTTGCTTACTAGAACCGGCCGTGTGAAAAATTCATTCATCTGGGTGTCAGCAGGCAAAAATGGAATACCAGATTCTGCATTTGGGAGGGTCGGAGGAGATTTTTGCCTCTAGTCAGTAAATCTGGAAATGTTTTTTGAGCCTCTTCTTTGGGATTGAGCTAGACGCGTGATGGAGTGAAAACGAGTTCTGATCTCCGGGCTTTTCTGGCTAGTGGGTAGAACAGACAGGAAGCAAGTAATTGCAGGTGATTGTATTCCATTATATTCTGGGAGGGCTTCCCAGGTGGCTCAGTGGTAAAGAATCCACCAGCCTGTGCGGGAGACACAGGTTTGATCCCTAGGTTGGGAAGATTCCCCTGGAGAAGGAAATGGCAACCCACTCCAATATTCTTGTCTGGGAAACCCCATGGACAGAGGAGCCTAGTGGGCTACAGTCTGTGGGGTGGCAAAGAGTTGGACCTGACTTAGCCACTAAACAACATATTCTGGGAGCATAAAGAAGGGGGCTTAGTTTGCTCTGAGTGTTGGGGATCGGGCGTATGGAAGAAGAAGATTCTTACCCTGGGAGGGAGGAATGACAGGAGTATGTGGGGTATGGGGGACGCAGGGTGGGGAGGAGGGGGTTGAGGTTCTAAATCTTGGGAAAGCCTGAACAAAGGTCCTGAGGGGGTTCTCAGAGAAATTTGGGGAAACAAGGGAGGGCTGAGGCCAGATGATGCACACAGCCCTTCCTTGGCTACGTCAAGGGTTTTAGACTTTAACCTGTGGGAAAACGGGACAATGGAAGGATTAAAACAGGGGTGATAAACCCAGTGTTTGGCAAGTAGTAGATTATACATTATAAAATTATAAGGAAAAGGGACTCCTTCTGGGATGTGTGATGGTTCTTCCAAAAGGTTGGGATCTGAGGAAGACAGTTTTATTTGGCAGCAGTAGGGCAATCTGGAGGGTCTTGGGTGAGAGTGAGTTCTAGGTGAATATTCTTTTTCCTTATAGAGGACATACAGATTTATTTCATTCCTGCTGACTGCACAGAGTTCTGTTGTGTCAGTTTAATCTTTCCCCCATTGATGGATATCTAGGTTAGGTCCATTTATTATAATTAGTAAATACTGTGTTGTCAGAAACATCCTTGTGAGTCATTTTCCCTTACATCTCCGAGTTTATCTGGGTGAAGAGCAGTGGAAATCTTGTGTCATGGATATGAATAACATAAAGTTTGGTGGATACTGACAAATTGCTCTCTAAAAAAAACTATACCAAAAAAATGCTCTACAAACGTACACTTCAAGTATCAAGTGTCTGAAAATGCCTGCTTCCTCACACCTTCGACAAATGTGAGTTTGTTAATCATATTTTTAAATCTTTTGCCAATCTGATGGGTGGTGAAAAGTAGTAGCTTGTTGTTTATGTTTTTAAATTTAGGAGAGAGTCCTATTGCATTTTTTTTCTTCTGTTGGATTTTAATATAACTCAGCGGCACATTTGTTTACCTCAAATATCTTTGTGTCCCGCAGACCAAGGTTGGGCCAACATGGCGTCCATATTCCGAAGTGAGGAGATGTGTTTGTCACAGCTCTTCCTCCAGGTGGAGGCTGCATACTGCTGTGTAGCTGAGCTTGGAGAGCTTGGATTGGTTCAGTTCACAGATGTAAGTATTGCATTCATAGGAGACCAAAAGAAGGTGGAGTTTCCACTTCTTGGTGGTGAATAAAGGTCAGGGAGAAGCGCCCTGGGCTGGAGTAATGGAATTCAGTGGTTCTTGTTCTTCTGGCTAGAATTTGTGATAACATTGGGCAACTGACTTGCAAACATTTCTCCCTTCCTCCTTATGTGTCACCTCTATAGGAATGTTTTGAAACTCTAATATAATAAAAAAAGGTGACATTGTATTTTATTTCCTATGTACCTCTTCAAGACATTTGATATATCCAGTGGGCACATGCATTACCAACCTTATTATGAGGGCAAAAAGCAGTGCTTCCTGACCAGTTAGTTTGAGGAAAAAGTACCTTGGGAGTCCACAGTCTCTTGAGGGTGATATTCTCCAACTAGACTGTATTCCCCACCCCCACCCCCAGTTTTATTGAGATATAATTGACCTATAACACTGTATAAGTTTAAGGTGTATGGCATAATGACTTGACTTACATCATAAGACTCTTACAATTTACTCTCTTAACAACTTTTGTATATAATGTACAGCAGTGTTCATCATATTTATCAGGTACATTATATCCCTAGTACTTATTTGTCTAATAATTTATCTAATTATCTAATAATTTATCTCATAATTAGATAAAATTATTTCTCTAATTATCTAATAATAACTTGTTTATCTAATAAAAGGAAGTTTGTACCATCTGACTGTCTTCATCCAGTTTCTCTGTTACCTCACCTCCCACCTCTGGTAACCAAAAATCTGATCTCTTTTTCTGAGTTTGTTTGATTTTGAAGTATGATTGACCTACAACACTGTTAGTTCCTGGTACACCACAATACCGGGATATCAGTATTTCTATACATTTCAAATGATCACCATAATAAGTCTTTTTACCGTCTGTCACCATAGGACTGTCTTAAGTAAGTCAGGGTACCATTTCCCAGAGGGAGTTGAGATCCTTGCCACAAGCTTTTGAATTCAGTTTAGAAAATGGGACTCACTAAGTCCACTCATTTTCTCACTAAGGTCTGGTCAAAACTAAGCCCTTCAGAGAAGGATCATGTCTTTGCAGCCCTAGTTCCAACTCAGGACCTGACATGGGGTAGTTCCTTAATAACATTTATTGGACTGAGCTGAGGGGTCACCAGCACAAAAGGATCCTGACTTTTTCTTGAAGACCAGGATCCATTGCATGGAGCTGTGCTATTTTCAAGGTTCTATTGTATTCATGACTCTGTTGAGGAATTCAAAGCTATTTGGACAGTAAGTGCAGCTAAAACTTAAGGAAAGTTTACAGAGGCCAGAGCTTGTGGCATTTGGGGAACTGAGGGTAAGAATATCAAGGTGGGTTTGACTGCAACTCTCCTGTCTTGTGCAGGAAGTATCTAGTCCTAAGATGATTCCAGCAACATTCTGCAGCATTAATAATAATAATAGCCAAAGAGAATGTGTTGGCAGCAGTTGCTACTAATGTGTGCCTTGTGGCTTTCCCCTCCTTCTAGTTAAATGTGAAGGAGAGCCGCTTCCAGAGGAAATTTGTGAATGAAGTCAGAAGGTGTGAATCATTGGAGAGAATCCTGCGTAAGCCAGTTTTCTGCTTGCAGTCTGAATGTGCACTGGCAGGGAGGGAGATGGTTTGCAGGGGTGATGTCCTGCAGTCTGCCTCTATGTGTGATACTGCTACTCTAGGTGGAGGCAGATCCTGGTTGTGGGCAGAGGGGGCTAGAGATGGGGGCCAGGTTCTGTGGCAGGTCCCAGGGCAATTCAGGCAGCTGAGCTGGGAAATGCATCTGTCCTACTTGACCCCATTTCTTAGGTAGGAGAAAACACACTCACCTTGGGCTCTCTGGTGGGGTTTTTCATCCTTCAGGTTTTCTGGAAGATCAGATGCAAGATGAGATTGAGATTCAGGTGCCTGAGAAGTCCCCGCTGACCCCTCTCCCACGGGAAATGATCATCTTGGAGGTAGGTTCTTTCTGACTTTACAGAGGACGGTATCGAAGCCTGTCTCCTGCGAGCCCTGCAAGCCTCTCATGGTCCTCTACCTCATTGCTGAAGGCGTGGAGGTAGGTTTATGTGTTGGTCCACTTTTCAGTGTTACTCGCCCAGTAAAAGCCCCCCATGCAATTTTGAAAGTCACTGTTGCATCTGTTGGTGGCCATGTGTGTTGTTTCCATGTCTTGGCTATTGTAAACAATTCTGCAGTGAACAGGGGGATGCCCATTTCTTTTCCAGATGTGATTTCCTTTCCTTTGGATAAATACCCAGAAGTAGAGTTGTGGGATCCAGTGGTTTGCTTCTTAATTATCTGTCTGATGCATTGGGTCTACTCTGGATTGAGGCCTCTCTTCAGCTTGGCTTCTGAGGTCAAGTGGGAGAAGGCAGCAGTTTTCTTTAGCTAAGGCCTTTATGGCTGGAGGACCCCTTCCTCTTTCTTTCCCTTCTGTGTCAATTTGCTGTTGTAAAAGACTGAGTATCTGCTGTGCACAAGGCACCTTGGTGAAACATGGCCTTGCCTCTAGGAGCTTCTAGAGCAGGCTGTGGGGAGAGGAGAGAGGGTGAGCCAGGGGAAGAGGATGTCAAAAGGTTACTATTGTTCAGTTGCTAAGTTGTGTCTGACTCTTTTTGACCCCATGGACTGCAGCATGCCAGGCTTCCCTGTCCTTTACTGTCTCCCAGAATTTGCTCAGACTAATGTCCATTGAGTTGGTGATGCCAATCCAATTATCGCATCCTCTTCCACTCTATTCTTTTGCCTTCAGTCTTTCCTGGCATCCAGGGTCTTTTCCAATGCATTGGCTCTTGGCTTCAGGTAGCCAAAGTATTGAGGCTTTAGCTTCAGCATCAGTCCTTCCAATGAGTATTCTTTAGGGTTCTTCAGCCCTTTAGGATTGACTGGTTTGATCTCCTTGCAGTCCAAGGGACTCTCAAAAGTCTTCTCCAGCACCACAGTTCAAAAGCGTCAATTCTTTGGTGCTCAGCCTTCTTTATGGTCCAGCTCTCATATCTGTACATGATTACTGGAAAAACCACAGCTTTTGACTGTATGGACCTTTGTCGGCAAAGTGATGTCTCTGCTTTTTAATATACTGTCTAGGTTGGTCACAGCTTTTCTTCCAAGGAGTGGCATCTTTTAATTTCTTGGCTGCAGTCACCATCCACACTGATTTTGGAGCCCAAGAAAAGAAAATCATTTATTGCTTCCTCTTTTTCCCCCTCTGTTTGCCTTGAAGGGACCTTGCCTGATGGGACCAGATGCCATGATCTTAATTTTTTGAATGTTGTATTTTACAGCAGGTTTTTCACTCTCTTCCTCTTCACCTTCATCAAGAGGCTCCTTAGTTTCTCTTCATGTCCTGCCATTACAGTGGTATTATCTGCGTATCTGAGGTTATTGATATTTCTCTGGGCAATCTTGATTTCAGCCTGTGATTCATCCAGCCTGGCATTTCACATGTTGTTAAAAGGTGGGCAGATCTAAATCCTGGAAGGCCCTGTTGATCTTGGTTTTAAAAAAAAAAAAAAAAAGGACTTTTTATCCTCAAAAGAGAAAGGGCTCACTAAGAGAGGTGAGCAGATATGGAAGAGCTTCATTGATTGAGCCTTATCTCTGGCTGGGTTTTCTCCTGTGTTTTTTTGTTTTCTTTTAAGATAATTTAAAATTCTTGAAATTGTTGAAGCCACCAGTAGTATAAATCTAGATTCTCTAACGGAAACATGAGACTGGCAAGACTGACAACTCCGCTTGAATATATTTTGGATCTTGTCATATTAAAATCTGGATATTTGAGGAGAAAGTTTTAATGCATACACATAGGATTTCCATAAAATTATCTCCAGTTTCAGCTTCACCACTAGTTTTCTCATACCAGCCTTGCAGCTCGCACTCCTGCTGCCATCCCCCTTACCTTCCTAAACACCTATAGCTGTTCTTGTGAACTGTGAGCTAGCTTAACGGCTCATGTTTCCACCATAATCTTTTTATATATTCTTTTTCAGATTCTTTTCCCTTTTAGGTTATTGTGTGCAGGCCCAGCCACTCAGTTGTGTCCGACTCTGTGATCCCCTGGACTGTATCACTCTACCTTGTCACTTCCCTGCTTCAGAATGTTGATGGTTTCCTTCTTGCCTGAGTCAGGTCCATCCTGGCCAGCAAAATCTGCTCTCCTTGGCCCTGTCCTACCTCTCAAGTCCTACAGGCTCCTCGGGCTGGTTCCTTGATTGTATACTACTCTTACACATTGTTGAGGATCCCAAAGAGCTTTATTTATGAGGGTTATATTTACTGATATTTACTGCTGGAGAAGACTCTTGAGAGTCCCTTGGACTGCAAGGAGATCAAACTAGTCAATCCTAAGGGAAATCCATCCTGAATATTCACTGGAAGGGCTGATGCTGAAGCTCCAATACTTTGGCCACCTGATGTGAAAACCTGACTCACTGGAAAAGACCCTAAAGCTAGGAAAGATTGAAGGCAGGAGAAGGGGATGACTCAATGGACATGAATTTGAGTGAGCTCTGGGAAATAGTGAAGGATAGGGAAGCCTGGTGTACTGCAGTCCACGGGGTTTCAAAGAGTCGGACACAACTGAGCAACTGAACAACAACAACTGCATTAGGAACTAAAACTGAAAAAAGTAAAATATTTATTAATTCATTAAAAATAATATCTCACTACATGTTAAAATTTTTAATGAAAGATAATTGTATTTTCAAAGAAAAAACTTTAGTGAAGAGTGCTGTTGTTAGCAAATTTATTATATATTTGGCTTAATAGAAGACTGACTTCATGTGCTTTGAATCTGTTGTGATATGTTATCATTGCATTATATAAAGAGAATTTAGTCTTGAAAAATAGGTTGTTGGAAAAAGGAGGAGTGTTTTAATAGTCTTTTCAAATAATAATTGTGGATATTCTTTGATATTACATTAAAATTTGACAAGCATGGGGAGTTTTGCTTTTGTTAAACAGGTAACAAGTATTTTTGTTTCCAAATTGACATAAGAGATGAGGGTTCAATCCCTGGGTTGGGAAGATCCCCTGGAAGAGGAAATGGCAACCCATTCCAGTGTTCTTGCTTGGAGAATCCCATGGACAGAGGAGCCTAGAGGGCTACAGTCCGTGGGGTTGCAAAGAGTTGGACGTGACTGAATGTCTGAGCACTAAAATAAATAACCAGTGTCAATTTGGAAACAAATATACTTGTTACCTGTTTAATGAAAGCGAAATTCCCCATGCTGATGTGTGACTTGCCAGAATGCTTTGATTTCTCATGTAGCTCATTTTCCTTCCCCAGAGTGTTTTCTGGTCCTCCCTATTTGATAAGGGAACTCCTGAGAGTGTATGACCACAGCTGTACTTGTTGTTGTGCAGTTGCTAAGTTATGTCTGACTCTTTGCAACCCCATGCACTACAGCACACAAGGCTTTCCTGTCCTTCACCATTTCCCAGAGTTTGCTCAAACTCACGTCCATTGAATTGGTGATGCTATCCAACCATTTAATCCTCTGTCATGGCCTTCTCCTCCTGCCTTATATCTTTCCCAGTATCAAAGTGTTTTCCAATGAGTTGGCTCTTTGCAGCAGGTGGCTGAAGTATTGGAGCTTCAGCTTCACCTTCAGTCTTTCCAATGAATATTCAGGGTTGATTTTCTTTAGGATTGACTGATTTGATCTCCTTGCAGTCCAAGGGACTCTCAAGAGCCTTCACCAGCACCGCAATTTGAAAGCGTCAATTCTTTGGTGCTCAGCCTTCTTTATGGCCCATCTCTCACATCTGTACATAACTATTGAAAAAGCCATAGCTTTGACTATACAGATCTTTGTTAGCAAAGTGATGTCTATACTTTCAGCTCTACAGTCTTGTTGAGTTTGACTGAATAGGCCTCTCAGCTTCAAGCTACCTAGTGATGCTCTGCATATTTGATATTATTTGTTGTGGTTGATGTACAGTAAATGTCATAGTGCTTTCTGCCTGGCTTACTTTCTTTTTCCCTCCTGCAAAGACTGCTCTAGAAAAACTGGAAGGAGAGCTTCAGGAAGCCAATCAGAACTATCAGGCTTTGAAGAAAAACTTCCTAGAACTGACGGAATTCAAACACCTTCTGAAGAAAACCCAGGACTTCTTTGAGGTTGTAATTTGGGGACTGTGTATTCAAGGGCCCTTTTCTCTAGAACCTCAATTTTCTATTTTGACAACTGGTTGGTTTGGAATATGAGTAAATTGTGATATTTCTGTCATCTGGCTGGGCTGTGGGTGACGAGGGTTAGGATGGCATGTGGCATTGGTTGAAATGAATGCAAAAATATTAAGGAGCTCGCTAGCAAAGTACATGGCCCAAATGGCCCAGGGAGAAATGGAAGTCAGAAAAAAGCACAACAATTAGTTTGAGCAGATTTGGGATTTTGGTAGGAAGAGACCTTGTTTTAAATACACAGTTAAATCTTTATTTGAAACAGAAAACTAGGTCTAAGCATCATGTCTTCTGAATTCTATTTGTAGAAAATTGAGTAATTATATAAAAGCAGACAAAGCCATGCAATGTGGGTGCTTTTAAGATAGTCTAAGTACCTTTAAATGAAAATAGTGATTCTTTGACTTTCAGACGGAAGCCAACTTAGCAGATGATTTCTTTGTAGAAGATACTTCCGGTCTCCTGGAGTTAAGACCTACGCCTGCGTACATTAGTGGAAAGCTGGGGTTAGTGAAACTCCTGCTCTGAACGTTATGTGTAGATGAGTCCCTGGTCTGTATGCTCAGTGCCTGGCGTGTGGTAGATTTCCCTGACTGTTTGAGTGAATGAATGAATGGACAAATAATGACTGACAAGAGGACTATTTCACATGATTATAGGCCTCCATCCAGTAAAAAACCCAAGTCTAACCTGACCTGGTTGGTGGAGTTGTAGGTAGTGTTACCTTTTTAATGGTGAGATTGACATTCTTGAGTCTGAAGAGTGAGATGTTTGTATTGTCTCCACGTGGAAAGGATGTAGCAATAATTGTTTAGGTGGAGTTTCTTGACTGTCCCTGCCTTTGGAACAGGGCTATGGGATACATGTTTTTTTTTTTTTTTTTTTTGGTCTTGTCTCTAAAATACTGTTTTGATAATAGATTTGGAGTGTGAAGTTTGAAGTGTAATTAGCAATGAGGTAGCTGGGCAATCATGTCTCCCACAAGTAGAAGTAATAGAGTACGATAATACCCACCAAAATGTGTGATGATTCAAAATGGTGGGATTTCATTTACTGTTGAAGTAAAATTGAAAGTGAGTTTTGGAATTCTAGTTCTTTATCCATCAGATACTTAGGGGCCTGCTATTTGAGGCACTAGACATTGAATTTGGAATGGAAAGGAAACTATGTATTGAAAATATTTGATCAGAAGGTAATACTGAATAACATACATTTACAATAATGGGCCAATGAAAGTAACCATTTTAAAGTTAACGTGAAAAGTTTGAGTTAGAAACTTATCTAGATACCTAGATGATTGTATAAGTAGAGATGTATAGAAATCAATACATACATTTCAGTCTTAGTACATTATTTGTATAAATGCATAGAGATCATTGTTGAGCAGATTGAACACTTGCTTCTTTTAGCTATAATGATATAATGAATGGTCTGTCATGTTGTTAATTGCAAATAAGTGAACATATAGTATTGGGATGATTAAGGACATGTGGACATGTCAAAGGAAACAGGAGGTCAGAGTCTGGGACTGGGATCCAGAGTGCTAAGCAGGGCCATGTCCTTCCTTCCTGCTCAGGGGGCAGTGGGCTTCTACCTTCTGGCTGCTTACCTTCACATCCCATGGGGTCTTCTGCCTGTACCCACTCCCTGTGCCTCAGTAACATCTTCTCTTCTGACTGCCCAGGTTCACAGCCGGTGTGATCAACCGGGAGAGGATGGCTTCCTTTGAGAGGCTGCTGTGGCGAATTTGCCGAGGAAACATCTACGTAAAGTTCAGTGAGATGGACACAGTTCTGGAAGATCCTGTTACAGTGGGTATCTCAGGCTGCAGAAAACATTCTCTTAAGTTTCCTGTAGCCCCACCAGAGGGGTTTGCTCTGCCAGGGGGGAGTTTGTTCTCTCAAATCCTGAGTCTTTAGCTCTATGAAGTTAATATCTATTTCCTTTTTTCCTCCTTTCTTTTCTTTTTTCTTCCCTATCCCTTCTTTTTCAAAAATACCTATGAAAGGTCAGTTCCAGGACTGAGTCTTGTTAGCACCTCATAAGTGGTCATTCCTCTAAATGACTTAACTGGACCAGTTCCTGGACACTTGGGTATACTGGTGCTGCACAGGTCGGCAGCTGTGTCTTCATCACAAAGCACTGATAACTGATGTAGGTCAGTGTGCTCCAAGCTCCAGGATGCACTCGAGCAGAAGATGTTGTTCAATGTGGATTCTGATTCAGTGGGTCTATGGTGGTGTCCAGGAGCCCGCATTGTTAACCAGCTTGCTGTTAGTTCCTGGTAGTCAACAGACCATACATTTGGAATGAATATTTTGAGGGTCTCCTTCACTGAGTGCCACACATTACTTCCACTAATTTTGTAGGATTTGCTTCTTCCACCCTTCTGGTTAGTATTTAAATCCACTTTTTAATTCCAAGAAGCTTGGTTTATTTCTAAAAAAATCATAATCTAGTCTAAAAAATAAAGGCTACAAAATGCAATTTTAAGCTTTATTTCATGGAAAACAACTTCATAGTTAAATACGATTTAAAATAAGAAGAAAGTTTGTTTTTAAAAAACACAAAACTTCATCATTCTCATGTCTTTATTTTTATTTTTTCTTGTGCTCTTTTTCTGTAGTCCATAGCTGTAGGCAGGTATGATTTAATATGGTTGTTAAAACATGGAAATCTTTTTTTTTGCCTTCTGTTAGTTTTAGATAATATAAATGCCCTCCTGTATTACCGTGTGTCCTATAAATATTAATATTTTAAAATGTGACATTGAATCATTACTTTTCATAATCATGTTTTGACATTCTATAGTCCTGGTGGTAAAGAGAATGGCAACCCACTCCAATACTCTTGCCTGGAAAATCCCATGGATGGAGGATCCTGGTAGGCTGCAGTCCATGGGGTCGCTAGGGGTTGGACATGACTGAGTGACTTCCCTTTCACTTTTCACTTTCATGCATTGGAGAAGGAAATGGCAACCCACTCCAGTGTTCTTGCCTGGAGACTCCCAGGGACGGGAGAGCCTGGTGGGCTGCCGTCTATGGGGTCGTACAGAGTCGGACATGACTGAAGCGACTTAGCAGCAGTAGCAGCAAGATGACTTTAGCCTGATGACTTTGAAGGTCACTGAGCAGATGGTGTGTGGTCAGAATGGATTCCTGGGTCTGGTGAATCCAGAGACAAGAAGATCTAAGAGATTCAGCAAATGACCATGGGTGGGAGTGGTGCTCCATGACTGAGGGAACCTTTGGAAATAATGTAAAGCAGGCGGCTCCCCGAATCCTAAAATACCCCTTTCCTGCTCCCATGAGCAGCTACCAAAGAGACAATTAATTTTGATATTATTTTCAGTTGGTGCCTAATGTTTCCATTGAGTTGATGTGACATTCACTATCTGTTTTTAGACATTTCATTTCCAATTTTTCTCCAGAATATAGACACTATGATAAACATCTTCATGCATGTACATCTTTGTTTACTTCTGAACTAGTTCCATGGTATGAATTCAAGGAAATAGGATTGCTGGCTTAAAGGTTGTGGGCGTTTTCATGACACTTGATGGGTCCTGACAAATGGCTTTTCAGTGGGGGCATACCTGATTCCAAAGATACCTGAGACGTAAGTCATGTGTGATGAGTGTGTTGGATTTATTATCACTTTTCCAACAATGGGTTTCATCATTTTACCTTCACTCCCCACCCCAAACTAAATAAGAGTAAAAAAGTGCATTTCTTTGCTTACAGTTAAGGTTGAACATTTCCATATATGCTTGTGAAATACCCATTTTCCTTTTCTTATGAAATGTCAGATTTGGACTTTAAAAATGCATTTAATCAGTGTTCCTTTGGGCATACAGTGAGTATGTGAGTCAAACATTAGACCTGGCTCTTCATTGTTATTGTTCAGCTGCTCAGTCATCTCCAACTCTTTGTGACCCCATGAGATGTCACACACCAGGCCTCCCTGTCCTTCACTATCTCCCAGAGTTTGCTCAGACTCAGGTCTATTGAGTCACTGATGCCATCTAACCATCATCCTCTGCTGCCTCCTTCTCCTTTTGCTTTCAATCTTTCCCAGCATCAGGGTCTTTTCTAATGAGTCAGCTCTTCACATCAGGTGGCCAAAGTATTGGAGCTTCAGCATCAGTCCTTCTAATGAATATTCAGGGTTGATTTCCTTTAGGAATGACTTATTTGGTCTTCTTGTTCAAGGGACCCTTAAGAGTCTTCTCCAACACCACAGTTCAAAAGCATCAATTCTTCAGTGCTCAGCCTTCTTTCTGGTCCAGCTCTCACATCCCTACATGACTGCTGGCTCTGTCTTTGTCTACTGTCAAATACCACTCATCCCTGAAGTATAGATGTTGTTTGTGAGTTAACACTGGTGAGCTAGGTCAGCTACTTTTACTTTAAGCCTCGCATATCCTGGTTCCCTCTCTTCTGCATGGTTCACATACGTTTTACTGTTCTGATTTTCCAGAGAGAAGAAATTAAAAAGAATATATTCATCATATTTTATCAAGGAGAACAGCTCAGGGAGAAAATCAAGAAGGTCTGTGCTGGGTAAGTGACTATTAAGGATTCTTTTCATCAGCTATTTGGGTCAGGATTAGTTCAGGGTCTGTGCAATAAATCCAAAATATACTTTCCTGGTGGGTCAGTGGTAATGAATTTTCCTACCAATGCAGGAGACACGGATTCAATTCCTGGATGGGGACAATCCCCTGGAGAAGGGAATGGCAACCCTCTCTGGTATTCATGGACAGAGAAGCCTGGGAGGCTATAGTCCATGGGGTTGCAAAGAGTTGGACACAACTTAGCAATTTAACAACAACAAGGCTTGAGTGGGGCTTCTTTGAGGTTGCTTAAGGTTTTAGAATAACTTTCCCATGTTTGATAATAGTGCTAAAAAGGCAGCTGCTTTTTAGTAACTGTGGGAATAGGAACAGAGAGATCTTGATGAGTAAAATTTAAAAGGTCGAAAAAGACGTTTCAGTTGATTCCTTCTCACCCCCTTTATCAGCTGCTAACGAACAAGCAAACTGCATGCTTAGTTGTTTCGGAGGTTACTGAATCATTTTATATGCAGCCCCTTAGAAGCAGAAATTCAGTAGAGAAAAGACACCAACACACTAAGTTCTGGGGAGAAGAGACTAGTCAAGCTTGCCGTCATTTTTATATAACAGCTGGTGGGTTTTGTGGTTTGAGTGGAGCCCATTCATATAATATAACCACAGGTTTAATTCAGATGGTGTGAGCAATGTTTTGGGAACCTTAGGCCGAGACCCATTGTCTGGTTGCTCACTGGTTGGTTACTGTGGGGAAAGATGGTCCTCTAACCAAAGCGGACAAGGGATGGGTTAGTAGAAAAGCATGTGCCTATGCTTCTTGGCAGTTACCCACATGTGTCCTGTGGAATGTTTGAAACACAGGTTTCGAGCCACCGTATACCCCTGCTCAGAGCTGGCATCGGAGCGCAAAGAGATGCTGCAGGGTGTCAACATGAGGCTGGAAGATTTAGTCACCGTGAGTGAGACATCCAGGCGTGTGACATAAACACCTGCCATTTCCTGAGTCCTGTCTCCCAGGGCCCTTGCTCCAAGGTTGGCTGGAATGTCTGCTATGCTCGTCTCACTGTTGCTGCAGAAGCCTTCATAATTAGGAGACAGATGGCATTCACTAAGCTCGTGATGATTCTGCTTGTCAGGGATGCTTTGCCTGGGCTTAGAGTTAACCATGGCCCTGGTCAGCCTTCAGTTCCCCACCCCAGGCTGATAAAGGAACCTTTTATTGCCAGACTGGCCGAGGCTGCCTCTATGATATAACTCACTAGCCAGAGAAGGCAAACAGCCAGTCTTGCTGATATTTTTCTCCATGGAATTGCCCGGTTGTGTGAGCCAAGCAATTAATTCTGTCAAGGCAGTGAGTCAAGTTTTACATATGAACACGCCCCCAGTTCATATCCTCTTACTGAATCTGTCGTCACCTAGGATGGCTCTCAAAACATAGGACTTTTCTTCAATAATAGTAATAAGCTTTGTGAGTAATCCCTGAAAGCTGCTGGCCTATATCAAATGGTGTATTCCCTATCAGCCCTGTCCAGTAGGTGGTGGTGGAAATGTTATATAACGTGCGAGTCCAATGTCATAGCCGTGGGCCACATGTCACCCCTGAGCATTTGAAACGTGGCTGGTGCACCTGGGGGAGTGGATTTTTATTTGTATTTAATGTGGCTGCCATATTTATCAGCACAGTTCTAGGTCCTCGATGAGTATCTTTAGAAATTAGATGTGTGTGTGTTCATCTTCCCTGAAAAAGCAGTAGTAGATTCTCTAATCCTCTCTCTTCCCTCTTTGTCACTTGTCAGGGAGACTCTTTCCGCAAAGCAATTACCCTTGAAGTCCTTTCACCCAAATACTTTGCCGGGTTTTAAGAAAACTGTGTGAGGAGGGACTTCCCTGGTGGTTGAGGGGTTGGGACTCTGTGCTTCCTCTGCAGGGAACTCGGGCTCGATCCCTGGTTAGGGAACGAGATCCTGCATGCCAGGTGGCAGGGCCAAAACAAAACAAAGACCTCATGAAGAGGATGAAAGTTAGGCTAGACTTGCACTTAGGTTTCAGATGTCTTGGGTAGCCCTGTGTAATGGTTACTGAAAGGGTTACTGGGTTGTATCATCAGAACCAAAACTGGTTCCATTTAAACAAATCCTCTGTGGGCCAGATCACCTGTCATTCCTTCATTCATTAATTCGCTTGTCATTTATTGGAGAGGTTTGGTATGTAAGGCATTTCGCTAGATGTATTAGTTTCCTTTGGCCAGTGTAACAAATTACTGCAAACTGGGTGGCTTAAAATAACGAAATTTATTCTCTCACAGTTCTGTGATGAGAAGTCTGAAATCAAGGTGTCAGCAGAGCCAGGCTTCCTTTGAAGGCACTAGGAAAGGATCCTTGCTTGCCTGTTCTGCTCTAGTTTGCATATTTGTATCACCCCAAAATTTGAATGTTAAAAACCTAATGCCTGGGACTTCCCTGGTGGTCCAGTGGTTAAGAATCTGCCTGCCAATGCAGGGGACATGGGTTGAATCCCTGGTCCAGGAACTGAGATACCACATGCTGGGGGCAGCCAAGCCCATGCACCACAACTACTGAGCCTGTGCACCCTACAGCCCGTGCTCCCTAACGAGAGAGTAGCCCCTGCTTGCCACAACTAGAGAAAGCCTGAGTGCAGCAATAAAAAGCCTGTGTGCTACAACAAAGGCCCAGTGCAGCAAAAAAAAAAAAAAAAGGCAACAAACCCCCACAAAAACCTAATGCCCTGGATGATGGTATTGGGAGATGAGACTTTTGGGAGGGGATTAGTTCATGAGATTGGGGTTCTCCTGCATGGGATTAATGCCCTTTAAAAAAGACCCTAGAGAGTTGGCTTGCCCCTTCTGCCATGTTGAGTTAGAATTGGAAGTCTGCAGCCGAGACAAGGGCCTTCAACCATGCTAATCTCAGACTTCCACCTTCCAGAACTGGGAAAACTTTGTGTTACAAAGCACCAGTCTATGATATTTTATCGTAGCCGCTCAAGTGGACTAAGGCATCTTCCCAGCCGCTGGTGGCTGTCAGCCATCCTTGCTGGTCCTTGCTTTGTTGATGCATCACTCCAGTCTCTGTCTCCATCACACATATCTTCCCTGGGGGCCTCAGTGTCCAAATTTCTTATAAAAACACTGGTCATACTGGAATAGTGCCAACCCTACTCCAGCATGACCTCTTTTTAACTTGATCATATCTGCAAAGACCGTATTTCCAAGTAAGATCATGTTCCCAGCTACCAATCCTAGGGCTTCAGGAAGATACAGTCCTGGCCTCAGGGCTTTAACCGCTAGTGCGGGAGTTCAAGGCCAGGTGAGAACTGCGAGGCAGAGGAGTGGCCAGGAGCCAAGGACGCCTCCAGGTCTGGCTATCCTGCGTTTTTGCCATGTTATCTGGCATCTCCCTGAGTGCCCTTTGTTTTGCTGGGTGTTGTTTTTTTGGCCAGGTGTTAACACAGACAGAGTCTCACCGTCAGAGCCTCCTTCAAGAAGCAGCTGCCAACTGGCACTCCTGGGTCATCAAAGTGCAGAAGATGAAGGCCATTTACCACATCCTGAACATGTGCAACATCGACGTCACCCAGCAGTGTGTCATTGCTGAGATCTGGTTCCCGGTGGCAGACACCGTGCGCATCAGGAGGGCGCTGGAGCAAGGCGTGGTGCGTGGGGGGGTGGGGGGGCAAAGGGGCAGGGAGGGTCCTGTCCAGTTGAGTGGGCCCTCTGCCAGGTGTTCAGATTGCTAGCCTCCTAAGTCACGTGACCCTTACCTGGTAGGATTGTCTCTATCTTTACGCCTTCGGTCCTTACCCAGTGTGTGGGCACATGTTAGAATTGCCTATTCTTCTCAGTGCTTGACCCACAGGCAACATTTCTTTGATCTTAGCAAGAGTGTGGGCACTGATGTGCTGTCACTCTGCTAGCTTTGTCGGGCTGAAAAGACAGATAACCAGACACCTGCAGCAAGAGCCGGAACACAGGAGTGGGTGGCTCCCTGTGCCTGCCGCTGTGCTGAGCGCTCACACACCTTGTGTAACTCTCTCCGTGCTCTTGAGTCCTCTCTCTGCCCAGTGGGGGGCCTGTCTTATCACCTATTCACCCCACTGAAATCTGGGGAGAGGGTCAAAGGCAATTAGGAATATAGGAACAAAATTTGGAAAGTGAATAAACTGTTGAGAGAGTAAGTAGGAAGGAAGGAAGGAAGAGTAGAGGGCTCAGAGCTGTGCATAACATTTGCAGGAGCTTGAGGATGGAGATTGCCAGAGAATCAGGAGGAACTCTACTCTCTTTGACAACTCTCCTTTAAGATAAATTACATAAGTAGTAACTTCAGATGAAATCATGAGTCTAAGGTCAAGAAATTGTCCCAAGTTCACCGAGTAAGTGACAGGAGTTGGACTGCTTACGCCCAGCCGATGGCTTTCTTCCTAACATCTTCTCATATGTTCTTTTTGCAGGAACTAAGTGGCTCCTCCATGGTCCCCATCTTGACAGCAGTGCAGTCTAAAACAGCTCCTCCCACGTTTAACAGAACAAATAAATTCACAGCTGGCTTCCAGAATATTGTAGATGCATATGGCATAGGCAGTTACCGGGAGATGAACCCAGGTAAAGAAATCTAATATGTTTCTCAACCAGGCAGCTTGAAAATGAAAATTGAATAAGATTTATCCTAGTGGTGGCCTTGGCAATTCATTTCTTTGAACTGTGACATTCCTAAAATCTTACTTGGTTTTCTAATTCTCCTAATTGTCTTTTGAAATGGTGATTAGCGAGATTTGATCCTTGACAGGATTTCACCTGTTCTCAGGCAGACAAATTCAGTTTTCATTTTCTTACTGATCCATTGAGGGTCATCTTAGGCATCTTCACAGTCACATTGTGTTGTGTGGGAGAGATGGTGATGGGCATAGATAGGACTTTTAGTCAGAAGACTGGGTTCTCAGTGGTACTGTATCACTGAGTCTGATTTGTAAAGTAAGGAGGTAGACCAGATGTCCTTTAGCCAAGCAGTTCATGGTGCTGCTGTTCTCCAGCCTGAATTTGAGTCTAATTTGTGACCTGTATTGCAGGGTTCTTTGAGTAACTGCTGGAGGTGTGTGGTACATGTGAGTGGTTGAGAAACAAACAAAAGGTGGTAGTGGACAGGGTATAGAAAGCACTTAGAGAAGAGGAAACTGGTTTTAAATCCCATTAAACTTTGTGATCTTGGGGAAAGTCACTTTTGTTGGTGTTGTTCAGTTACTAAATCACGTCTGACTCTTTGCGACCCTATGGACTGCAGCATGCCAGGCTTCCCTGTCCTCCACTATTTCCCGGAGTTTGCTCAAACTCCTGCCCATTGAGTTGGTGATGCCATCCAACCATCTCATCCTCTGTCGCCCCATTCTCCTCCTGCCCTCAATCTTTTCCAGTGTCAGAGTCTTTTCTAATGAGTCGACCCTTCACATCAGGTGGCCAAACTATTGGAGCTTCAGAAAGTCACTTAGCTACTCCAAAACTCAGCTCATCTATAAAGTGGGGAGTAATAATACATACCCGCTGAGGAGTTAATGTATGTGGGGGCTAAGTGAGTGTCAGGGGTGGGGATGGTGAAGGAAGACAGAGGCAGAAAGACGCAAGGGACCAACTTGTAGGTCATGGAGCCTGGTAGGGAAATCTTTGATGTGGGGCCAAAAGAATGTTGGGAGGACTCAGGCCATTGTGGTCTCACCTCTACAGCTCCCTACACCATCATCACTTTCCCCTTCCTGTTCGCCGTGATGTTTGGAGACTGTGGTCATGGAACTGTGATGTTCCTGGCAGCCCTTTGGATGGTCCTTAATGAGAAATGCTTGCTCGCTCAAAAGTCGACCAATGAGGTGGGTGCCCATCAACTGTCTCACCTCTTTTCTTGGAGGTTATAAGTAGAATATGAAAAATGTGTCTGTTGTTTTCACCATGGAAATAACATGTTTTGAAAAGTAAAGGAAAGATGGAAAGTTAAAAAAGGGATCAGAATTCAGCATAAAAATTCCCAGCCAAAGGTAAATCCTTTGGATGGTTTGGTACAGTACCATCTTTGTTTATTGTATATTTTTCAATGAAGTATTGATCTTTTCCTTTACTTTTCTTTCCAACATTGATTTTTCCCCCCCTTTGATTAGAAAAGCAATGTATGTTTCTTGTAAAAATTGGGAAAATACAATAATCTAACTACCTAGAGAAAATTACAATTAATGCTTTTTTCCAGTGCTTATACACAAGTATATAATTTTATAAAATTGAGATGAAATAGTCCATGTTAATTTGTAGCCTCCTTTTTTTTCACTCAAAATATCACAACTATTTTTTCAAGGCAGAGCCCTTCTACAATCAGCCCATTCTCAGTGTCCTGATGTAATACTGAGAAATCCTGAATATCATGTCTTCACATCAGTTCACACTTGAAATTTCCATATTTTCCATGAAGTCCCTTCACAGTATTGTGAAGATTGAGACAACTCAAGTCTGCATTGTGTCAACTTAATCAGTTCAGTTCAGTCATGTCTGACTCTTTGTGACCCCATGGACTGCAGCACGCCAGGCTTCCCTGTCCTTCACCAACTCCCAGAGCTTGCTCACCTCATGTCCATCGAGTCGGTGATGCCATCCAACCATCTCGTCCTCTGTCGTCCCCTTCTCCTCCTGCCTTCAATCTTTCCCAGCATCAGGGTCTTTTCCAATGAGTCAGTTCTTCGCATCAGGTGGCCAAAATATTGGAGCTTCAGCTTTAGCATCAGTCCTTCCAGTGAATATTCAGGACTAATTTCCTTTAGGATGGATTGGTTGGATCTCCTTGCAGTCCAAGGGACTCTCAAGAGTCTTCTCCAACACCACAGTTCAAAAGCATCAATTCTTCAGTGCTCAGCTTTCTTTATGGTTAATCAGTTAGTGTCACTTTGTGTCCTTTGTAGGACATTTTATAAACCGGATGCATACCTTTTAACTCTATCCTGATTTTTAAGAATACCTGCCATCTTTAATACAAGTTGACTTAAGTCAAGCTAGTTCAATGATGTCATAGCTAATCAATCATAAACAGGTTTAATGGGAGAATCAACCTATGTCCAATAGTGTTTTCCATGACAAGCATCTTAACAGATATGCTTTCCTATAATTAATACTTAAAGTCTCATACTTAAGCAGTTTTGAGAATGACTGATATACATCAACCAGTCTTACAGAAAGCACTTTCCTTTTCTTGGTGGATGTGTTTAGAGACTCAGTGTTATCAGTCAAAGTGAAGTGTTAGTCCTTAGTCGTGTCTGACTCTTTGCGACCCCATGGACTATAGCTCACCAGGCTCCTCTGTCCATGGGATTCTCTAGGCAAGAATACTGGAGTGGGTTGCCATTCCCTTTTCCAGGGGATCTTCCTGACTCAGGGATCGAAGCGAGATCTCCTGTATTGCAAGCAGATTCTTTACCGTCTGAGCCACCAGAGAAGCCCCCTCAATGTTACAAGTGTAGATGTGACTTCCATACAGTTTAGCAGCGTAAGTGGCAGCTCTGTTCTTGTCTCCTGGAAGGAGTAAGGCAGCACTTGCTCACTTTCAAGTGCGTCCTTTACAGCTGAGACTTTTCTTCAGTTACATTTACAAGGCTGAATTAAAGGCTGTGAGGCTATGTGGTTTGTTTCTGCAATAACTGCCATTTCAGGACTTTTCTGGATCAGCTCTAGAAGCTCAGGAAGATCAGGGTGGGTGTGCCCTTTCTGTTTGGATCACTTTGATGCCTACCTGGTCGCCGACACGGCCCCTCTGTGTAGGATGCCCGTGTCTTGGCTGCAGCTGTCCAGTGGTGCTGGGGGCCTCCTGTAAAACACGTCCCTGGGGTCTGGTTCAGAGCCCACTGACGGTTGTCCTCTGTCTTCCTGGGGCCAGATTTGGAACACCTTCTTCCACGGGCGCTACCTCATCCTCCTCATGGGCATCTTCTCCATCTACACGGGCTTGATCTACAACGACTGCTTCTCCAAGTCTCTGAACATCTTTGGCTCTTCCTGGAGTGTCCAACCCATGTTCAGAAATGGCACATGGAGGTAAGTTGGAACAGAGATGGGTCACTCACTGGTCATCCAGGTGGACTCAGTGATAGTTCTCATGCCAGGGGCTTCTGTGCCTGGTTCTGCTCAGAGGTGTGCCCGCCAAGTGAACAAATAATTCAGTGTTATCTATTGAGTGTGAGACCTTGTATCACTCCCTCAGTTAACTGTGCTGGTCACTGCAATGCATGGAAAGGTTTTTCAAAACTTCAGCCGAATTAAGTAGGTATCCTGGAGTGCATCCCACTCCCAGGCACTGTTGCGAAAACAAGGGTGGATCAGGTATAAACTGGACATCAGAGTAGCAGTCATGGAAGCAAGAAGACTTTGGGAGAAGAAAGTGGCATTGAAAGTTTCTTGCTTGGCCTGGAATCGGGAAGAAAGTGAAATTATGCATCCACACACTTAGGAGGCTTTGCTTGAAGAGAGGCTGGTGCAGGTGTTGAGCTGTATAAATGATTGGTTTCCAGTGTTCAAAGCCCCAGGCTTTGCAGAAGGGCATTATCTTTGACTGCTCAGAGCAGCTTGATTGGTTAAGAGCAAAGGAAGAGGTTTTGCACTGCCAGTTCCCTGTATTTGCCTTGTTGGTAACAGGGTGAGGAAGGCAGGGGATATTGTGGGCTGGCTGTTGGGAGAAGTCTTGTCCTTAGGAAAGAGAGACCTGGAAACTCTCCGCATCCCCTCACCCGAAGCACACTTCCTGCAGGCATCCCTGGTTATTTTGCCGTTAATCAGACACACAGTCATCAGAATGGAAATAGCACTTCAGGAATGGAGATTTGGGGAAAGGGAGGAAGATTTTCAAATTTGAGGAGTGGGTCAGTGTGATGAATTGAGGGAGGAGGGCAGTGGAAGAGAGGGAGCTTCAAGGGAAACCCATGGGAACGTTGACTACTTTGTAATCTTTGGGGGACCCTGGGCTGCCGGCATCACACGAGATAACCAGGGAGCTTCCAGGTTACTTTATTGTTGTTGTTTTAGTAGCTCAGTCATGTCCGACTCTTGCAACCACGTGGACTGTAGCCCGCCAGGTTCCTCTGTCCATGGGATTCTCCAGGCAAGAATACTGGAGTGGGTTGCCATTTCCTTCTCTGGGGGATCTTCCCAACCCAGGGATCGAACCTGCGTCTCCTGCATTGTCAGGCAGGTCTTTACCACTGAGCCACCAGGGAATAGGGGCTACATACCGAGGCTGAAAAGCCTCAGGTGATGTTCCTCACGTCTGCCCCAGGTCAGTTTCAGGTTTCTCTGTCTTGCCCTGGCGCGTCCAGGGGAAGTGACAGGAGACCACCGCCAGAAAGGAGAGACAGATGCCTGACCGGATGCACAGTCCTTTCTCCATGTTTTCTCTTTCAAGCACAGTAGGACTTTCTGTTGAAGGCATGTCAAGGGTCTTACCTGCTTGCCAAATCTGCACTGCACATTGTAAGTGGGGAGAGAGAAAACACCATCCATCTCATCCTAGGATTTCTTAGGAAAGATTCAACGCAGGGTTCCTTTTGACGTGGAGCATCCCAAGTGCATGTGAGGGCTTGGTGCTGACTGAAGGGGGGCTCAGAGGGGCTACAGCAGTGCGGGGGGGAGGTGTGTACCGAGGCTCTGTGAATCTTCTTTTAGTCCCTCTGCTGGGTCCAAGTGCCCTGTAGAAGAGGACAGGAATGTTAATAAATAAATAAAAATGAAGGAGAAAACATTTTGTGGGATTCCAATTACAGATGGTCATATCTATGGTTTTTTTTTAATTTTCTTTGCAATTAGTATCCTGAAGGGATGCCTGGAAGAACAAAACTTTCATCCATTTGAAGACAGCTTGCTTAGTGCTGCTCTTCAGATTTGCTCTCAAAAGCATAGTGATGGACTCAGAAACACGTTAATTTGGCAAAACTTCATCAAACCATGCACACAAATTTTCATTTGCCCTGGAGTGTGCCTGGGAAAGGTCTGAGTCCACTGGAAGGCTGTCACTCTGCAAATATGGGTCAGAATATTGTTCTTTTGTGTGCAGGCAAATGACCTCCACCCCCAATTCCAGGCTTTTGAGGCCATGCCCGGACTGAGCCCTAGGCTGGGTCCCACGCCCACACATGGATGGCATGAAGCAGACTTGCTTCAGCAGGGAGGTGATGGGAAGCCACAGGCATCCATCAGAGTGGCAGAGGACACAGCGGGGGGTTTTGGTCACCGGCTGCAAGCTAAGTCTTGGGCCTGCTCACCCTGACGAGGGGCTAGAGACCGTGTCACAGCCTCCTTCCCTGGGGACCGTGCACCGCTCTCGGTAGGAGGCTATTAGAAGGGCTTCGAGGATTTGACCTCAGGGAGGATAAGGGGAAGGTTAGGTCATTTTTGTGGTTTGGACAGTGTCCTTATCTTGAAATGTCCATGTTTTGACATTAGATATGGTTGTGGAATGGTCTTGTTTTTGTCTTGATCCACCATGGTCACCCTGTGGCCTTATCTGATGTTCCGTGAAATTGCTTATGTTCAACAGCAGATACAACGGCTTGGCTGTGGGCACCAGGCCAATTTCCTCTTTTTATTTTGTCACACAAACACATCTTTGATAGTGAAATCCAAGCATTTGCACTGAGGCATGCCTTTTGGACAGGGGTCTGGGCCTGAGATGGCCAGTCAGGCCCAGCTACTTCCACTGTCACTGAGGGCCTGGTCAGCATAATCAGGCTTCCTAAACTCCCTGCACTGGGCTACAAATACCACCACCACACTAGCTGCAGGAGGGAGGGAATGTATTTCTAGGCAGCCTAAGTTACCAACATTCTGTTCTTCATCCTTTCAAATACTAAATCTTGGGTCCCTCCATAGGCATGTACTCTTAAAAAAAAAAAAAATAAATAAACCCTAATGTTCTTAACCCCGTCAGGTTTGCACAGACAGTAAGAAGTTCCTGCTCATTGACATTTGCACTTCTGAGTGAGAAACAGACACAGGTTTAAAGGCAGTTGAGGGACCATAACTTTCAGGGGCTGAGGTTTCCCGAGGTCAGGGGCCACGTGTGGAAGCCAGTTCACTTCTCCAGGATCAGCTCTTGTGCCCCCAGGGGAGATTTCCCAGGCTGGTCCCAAGGCTGGATTTTATTTTTTCTATGCTTCCCCGGTTGCTCAGCTGGAGCAACCTGAAACATGCCTTCCATGTGTGAGCGTGGGACCCAGCCTAGGGCTCAGTCCGGGCATGGCCTCAAAAGCCTGGAATTGGGGGTGGAGGTCATTTGCCTGCACACAAAAGAACAATATTCTGACCCATGTTTGCAGAGTGACAGCCTTCCAGTGGACTCAGACCTTTCCCAGGCACACTCCAGGGCAAATGAAAATTTGTGTGCATGGTTTGATGAAGTTTTGCCAAATTAACATGTTTCCGAGTCCATCACTATGCTTTTGAGAGCAAATCTGAAGAACCTGCCTGCCAATGCGGGAGACACTGGAAACGTGGGTTCAATCCCTGGGTCAGGAAGATCCCCTGGAGAAGGAAATGGCAACCCGCTCTAGCATTCTTGCCTGGGAAATCCCATGAACAGAGGAGCCTGGTAGGCTACACTTCATAGGGTCGCAAAGAGTCAGACACGACTGAGTCTGCGTGTACATATGCTCCTGTCACCCCTTCCCCCTGCGTCTTTTTTGATGTAGGATAGTTTTTTATTTACCTCATCAGGCTGAGAGCCCTTGGGAAACTCAGACTGTGATCTCCTTGGGAGCCAGAGGGTAATTTCTGTAGCTTAGCACATAGTGGTTATTCAATGAGCAAACATCACTTAGTCTCTTTGCGACCTCATGGATTATAGCCGCCAGGCTTCTCTGTTCATGGGGTTTTCTAGGCAAGAATACTGGAGTGGGTTGCCATTTCCTCCTTCAGGGAATCTTCCCAACCCAAGGATCGAACCCTGGTCTCCTAGCGTTGCAGGCAGAGTCTTTACTCCCTGAGTCACCAGGGAAACCTGGTTATTTGTTAATCGAGTGAGCCAGTTGGTGAGTCACACCAACAGTTAGGCTTTGACTGGCTGCTTGCAAGTGGATGACTGATGTTCCTGTAGTATTTTTCCTACCTCCAGTTGATCATTGGTTTTGTTTTTGTTTTTCCTTTTGCTCTCAACAGTATGCAGGTATTGAAAACGAATCCACTGTTGCAGCTGGACCCAGCCGTTCCGGGAGTGTATTCTGGAAATCCATACCCATTTGGAATTGATCCGGTAATAATGTCTTCTGAGGTTAAATATTTATTATGTAAAATGTCTTGCTGAGGAGATTTCTTCCCCTTCTCTGTGTTGAGGGGAAGAAAGTGCTAGAACCTATGAAATCCACAAACATGCGTTGAGATAGAAGAGCAGGTCTTGAAGGTATTTGTGACATTCTGCCCCAGATTTGAGTACATGTCCTACCTGTATACCCTATATCCAGCCACTGGGTCATTTTCCTTGCAGTTTCCCAAACATCTGCCTCTTTCTTCTCAATCATACCCTTGGTGGTTAACAGTTGCTTCTTTGAAAGGCCCTTGGTTGCCTGGAAAATATGCTTATTAGATAAGCAATTTAGCATCCTAGCCAGGTTCCCAACTTTGAGATTTTCTTCCAATGATTAACATCTTAACTTTTTCCTGGAGAAGTATGGATTTGCTTTTATATTTGCTTTAATTTACTGCATAGAATTAGAGTTTAAAAAAATGTGTTAACTCTAATTGGTTTGTTATATCTACCTCAGTTGGATTTGAGCCAAACAAAGGTGTTCCTTTGCCCAAACTTCAGGTGCAAAGCAATTTCGAGAAGTCACGCGCGCCTGTTAGTGCAAAGCCGTTGGTACCGTGGCCTTAGCACACATCACCACCAGATGGCAGGCTTGTGCTCCAAATGAGCACAAGCATCTGGACCTGAACTTGGCAGATAGGGTTCATAAACGTTTCTCTATGCTCTTTTTGTTGGAAGAGAACCTGAGACCACAGTTTTACTTGCTGACAGTTGAGAGGAATAATGTTGCTGTTGTTCAGTCGCTAAGTCATGTCTGACTCTTTGCAACCCCATGCACTGCAGCATGCCAGGCTTCCCTGTCCTTCACTGTCTCCTGGAGTTTGCTCAAACTCCTGTCTATTGAGTCGGTGATGCCATCCAACCACCTCATCCTCTACCGCCCCCTTCTCCTCCTGCTTTCAATCTTTCCCAGCATCAGGGTTTTTCCAGTGAGTCTGCTCTTTGCATCAGGTGGCCAAAGGATTGAAGCTTCAGCTTTAGCATCAGTCCTTTCAGTGAATATTCAGGGTTGATTTCCTTTAGGATTGACTGGTTTGATCTCCTTGAAGTCCAAGAGACTCGCAAGAGTCTTCTCCAACACCACAGTTTGAAAACATCAATTTTTCTTTATGGTCCAATTTTCACATCCATACATGACTACTGGAAAAACAATAGCTTTGACTTATACAGACTTTTGGCAGCAAAGTGATGTCTGCTTTTTAATATGCTAAGTTTGTCACAGCTTTCCTTCCAAGAACAAGTGTCTTTTAATTGAGAGATCATACTGGCCCTAAAATTGGTTCTCTGGTCTCTCCTCTCTTGGGGTTCACCCTCTCTTCAGTTTTGAGTCCTCCCACTTTCTGCCTGCCTCCCCTCTCATAAAAACAGTGAGCATCACCCAGGATTGGTTTTTACTTGACACTTGCATTTTAAGTTTTATCAAAAGAGGTTAAGTCCTTGAAGGCTGGTTTGTAAGCTGCAAGGTGCTAAAAATAAACACAAGTTGTTATTTTTGTAGACTGGAAGGCTTTCTCTTTGGTCCTAGGAGTTTCGTGAGTAGTGGGTGGGCAGAGGAGGAGTATAGATGGGCGTGATTTTTAAGGTCTGGTTGACCTTCCTTTCCTTTGAATATCACTGCTTCTACTGTCCTGTCTGTTCCCTTCACAGCCCCCATCTGATGCATCAGCAAATCCTATCTGCCCAATTTTGCTCCTCACAAACAAAGAGAGAACAGTGTATTTAACCTTTCAAAACTGAGTAATCCAGTCTCTGCGTGTATGCTCAGTCATGTCCAGCTCTTTTGAGACACTATGGCCTCTAGCCTGCAAGACTCCTCTGTCCATGGGTTTTTCCAGGCAGGAATACTGGAGTGGGTTGCCATTTCTTCCTCTTGGGGATCTTTCCAACCCAGGGATCGAACCCGCATCTCTTGCGTCTCCTGCATTGGCAGGTGGATTCTTTACCACTAAGCTACCTGGGAAACGGTCTAGTCTCTACTCTCCATTCAGTTTTGTCATCTGCCCACTAGTTAGAAAGAAAAATGTGAGGGTGAAAGGCAAGGTGGGGTGTTGAAAATAATAAATTTTTTCCTAGTAACATTTAAATTTTTTAAATGTTTTAGTCTTTTTATTATAAAAAAAATAATACATCATCAACACAATGAACATGAGTTTGAGCAAACTCCAGGAGATAGTAAAGGACAGGGAAGCCTGGTATGCTCTAGTCCATTGGGTCCCAAAGAGTAGAACATGACTGAAAAACAACTATGATATATATGATTAAAACTCTATATAATGCAAAAATTATTAAAAAAATGAGTTGGCTTTCTTGCCTTTCCTGTTCCTACAGTCTGATTCCCCAGAGATAATCTCTTTAATAGAACATTTCTGTGCTTATATTATTAATAGCACTTCTATATATTAATGAAGAGTTTGATTTTTACATAATGTAAATTTCTACAGCTGCATTTATTAGCTGTTGAGCATCTATTTGTGAATCAAATTGCAAAATATTTGAGCATCAGAGCTGAGGGGACTTTCTAAAAGTGTTTGTAAATATTTTATAATAAATTAACATTACACAGTGGTTAAAGCCTTTGATTTAGGATCAGAAAGCCTGTGTTTAAATCTTGGCTTTTCTGTTTACTTGCTATGTGATTTTGAGCAAATTATTATCGCTGTGTCTCTGTTTCCTCGTCTGTAAAATGGGTATAATAATAGTCCTCATAGAGTTGCTCAGATGAGTAAATGGATTTTATAGGTAAAACACCCAGAAGAGTCTGGTGCATACAGAATAAACACCCCATTTGCTATTACATTATTTCTCCCTGTGTGTATAAATAACTTAGTCTCCCTGATATTTTGTAAATATGCTTATCTGTAAAATGGAAATACTTATAACTATCTCATAGAGTTTTTATGAGAATTAAATGAGATAAATACACTTAAAGGGCTTAGTATGTGCCTGGTACTTACCCATGAACATTTTTAGCTTTTTCAGGCTGGGTCTAAAGTGTACAGGTAACCCTGCCCTCACCGTGTTGAGTGATCCTGTGGGTATTGGCCAACCAGGCAGGCAAAGGGATAAGCAGAGGGTGCAGGACAAGCCTGGTGCAGCTTCGATGCCAAAGTGGTTGATCAGGGCAGTGGAGGTGCTTCCCTGAGTGACTTTCTCAGAGCAAACATAGCTCTAGCGCCTGACTCTGATAGAACTTCTAGACTCTGGTCTCATGTGTTTCTTTCTTTAATTTCGGGGAAAATTACTTTACAGTCTCGTGTTGGTTTCTGCCATATAACAACGTGCATCAGCCATAATCATACATATACTGCCTCCCTCCCTTTCCTCATCCCACCCTTCTAGGTCATCACAGAGCGCCAGGCTGGGCTTCCTGTGTTACATAGCATCTTCTCAGCAGCCATCTGTTTTGCACATGGTAGTGTATGCATGTCCATGCTGCTTTCTCCATTTTGTCTCATGTGTTTCTTGTCTTGTTTCCCTTCCAGATTTGGAACTTGGCTTCAAACAAGCTAACGTTTTTGAACTCCTATAAGATGAAGATGTCAGTTATCCTGGGAATTGTCCAGATGGTTTTTGGTGTTATTCTCAGCCTTTTCAATTACCGGTAGGTTTTGTGATAAACTTTCTGCCTGTTGGTCTGACTACGTCGGTGATGAGTGGTGATGAAGCCACCAGTTTGGTCCTGTGTCCATCTGTAAGTTTCCTTCCTAAAGTGTGTGAAAGTGTTAGTTGCTCAAGCTCTTTGCAACCTTATGGCCTGTAGCCCACTAGGCTCCTCTGTCCATGGCATTTCCCAGACAAGAATACTGGAGTGGGGAAGCCATTTCCTTTTCCAGGGGATCTTCCTGACCCAAGGATCGAACCTGGGTCTCCTGCATTGCAGGCAGATTCTTTACCATCCTGGGTTTCTTGGCTTGAGCTTGGACAAGCTGATTTGCCAGAAATGATACCTCTGTTTCTCCTGAGCTGAGTGCACCTTTCACCTCAGAAATATTTGAGAGTTCAGAAGGAGACTGCAAGCCCACAGTGCTACTGTTGTTGCTGTTTAGCCGCGTAGTTGTATCCGACTCTTCACAACCCCATGGGCTGCAGCCAGAGTGCTGTGTGTCCTCCCAACCCACCGGGCCTCAGTTGGTGCTATGTCTGGGCTTAGCCCCCCTGCATTTGGGCCAGAGTGCCCTCAGATTCTGAATTCCACTTGGTATCATTTCTTAATACTGGCAGCAGCCTCTCTTTCACTTCTTTGGTGGTTAATTTCTCCACCTATCCTTTCTGTTATGCTCTATCTCTACCAAAGCTTCTCAAACTTGTGTATTTGTGCTAAAGTTGTAAATGCTTGCTGCTGCTGCTGCTAAGTTGCTTCAGTCGTGTCTGACTCTGTGCGACCCCATAGATGGCAGCCCACCAGGCTCCCCCATCCCTGGGATTCTCCAGGCAAGAACACTGGAGTGGGTTGCCATTTCCTTCTTCAATGCATGAGAGTGAAAAGTGAGAGTGAAGTTGCTCGGTCATGTCCGACTCTTCATGACCCCATGGACTGCAGCCTACCAGGCTCCTCTGTCCATGGAGAGTTTCCAGGCAAGAGTACTGGAGTGGGGTGTCATTGCCTTCTCCGGTAAATGCTTGAAAACAGCCTATTTAGAGACCCTTTGTGGACATGGCAGCTTGTCAGTATCCCCAAAACCCACCTGCCAGAAGGTCAGTACCATACTACAGAAATGGTGCAGGGTTTAGAATCAGAGATTTGACACCCGGCATGGCAACCCACTCCAGTATTCTTGCCTGGAGAATCCCATGGACAGAGGAGCCTGATGGGCTACAGTTCTTAGGTCGCAAAGAGCCGGACACGACTGAAGCGACTGAGCACAGCACACACACAGCACATGTAGCTGTGTGATCATAGATGTGTTGCGAACGTGTCTGTGATCCACCAAAACCCACCTGCCAGGAAGTCAGTACCATACTGCAGAAATGGTGCAGGGTTTAGAATCAGAGATTTGACACACTTGTAGCTGTGTGATCATAGATGTGTTGCTGAATGTGTCTGTGTTGTTTTCTTCTGCGGAGTGGGAACAGAGGAGTCAGCATGGGTCAGTTATTGTGTAGTCCCAAACAACTCCAAAATCTCAGTGCCTTAAGACCATGATACATGTCATGGCGGGTCACTGGGGGTACTGCTCATCTTATCCTCACACTGGGGCCAGGGCTGATGGGCAGCCACCACCTAGAAGTTGCCAGTTGCCGTGGCAGGAGAGAGTGGTCAGTTACACACTGACTCTTAAGCTTCCACCCAGAGTGACACATGCCACCTCCGTTCCCATTTCATTGACCAGAACCAGTCAGGTGGTGCCCCATGTCTATTGGAAAACCAATAGACGTATGATTCTACTTGAAAAATAAGAACTATTTAGTGAGTAAGTGAATGACAATGCCTTGGTACTACTGCCTGCCTGAAAGTGCTGTGAGAGTTACACAAGAGGTAAGACCAGGATAAAACCAGGAAGGACTTTCTGGGTGGACTGTGATTAGCATCATGTGTCAGGCCAGCCTCAACTGTCTCTCTCAATCCTGCTTTATCATGGGATCTCCATTTTCCCTGCAATAACTCTTAAAATTAACAGGCTCTTTCTGACATGTTACCTGTGGGTCCCCCAACTTAGTCTTGTGGGACTCTGTCTGTGTCTTAGAGCAGGAGTTGATAAACTTTCTGTGTAAATGGCCAGGTAGTAACTATTCTAGGCTTTGCAGGGCAGGTGGTCTCTGTCACTGCTACTCAATTCCAGTGTTGTAGTGTGAAGGAACGCTGCCACAAACAACACGTAAACAAAGGTGTGTGACTGTGTTCCAGTCAGACTTAATTAAAACTGAAATTTGGATTTCCTATAGTTTTCCCCAAACCATTAAAAAATGTAAAAACCAGGCTGTACAAAACTAGGTAATGGGCTCAGTTTGGCCCATGGGCTGTTGTGGCCGCTACCTGTCTTAGAACATCCTTTTGAGAATAGCTGTCAAGCCTTGCGTCTGTATCCTTATGCTCTTGACTGTGTAGATATGAATTGGGTCTGCACAGGAAGCTGTGGCCCGGTCACCAGCTGTCTGTGTGAGCCTGTTCTTTGCCTCATGACTTTACCTTCTAGACCCTGGTTCTCTCTGAACCTATTGTGCAAAAGCACCTTTCTTTCTCATTTTTCCATCCATGAATTATTACTACTTGCCTGAAGAGAGGATGCAGGATTCAAAAAAAAATGACCACTTGGCTCTTTGGAGAGAATGGTGAGTGACTGGCATTCCTTCAGTGTTCTGTCTTGTATGTGTGTTTTCCATCCTCAGGTTCTTCAGAAACAGTCTGAACATCATTCTGCAGTTCATCCCTGAGATGATTTTTATCCTGAGTCTTTTTGGATACCTGGTCTTCATGATCATCTTCAAATGGTGCTCCTTCAACGTCTCTGTGTCCCGGCGAGCCCCGAGCATCCTTATCCACTTCATCAACATGTTCCTATTTAACTACAAGGACTCTTCAAATATACCCCTGTACCAACATCAGGTACTTCTGGGCTTTCTTTTTCTTTTATGCATTTCGATTATGTCAAATCTCTCCTGCTCTTGGGTTTTGCAGAGAGTAATTATTTGTAAGACTGAGCCATCTCAGCACCCAACGTGTTAGGTTCTTCAGATTTCAGAAGGCCCTGATTGGATGACTTTTCCACATGCTGAGGGCAGGGCTTTGATGCAGCTCCAGTGGTTTCTGTTTGGGTAATGCACCTGAGGGTTTATAGGCGTGGGGTTGAAAATTGGCTTGTACATTGTCTGCGAAGAAAGAGAAAAATAATCCTTCAAATTGACTGGCTTGAAACTGTAAGTGCTCTAAAATACCCTAAAATGGAATAATCTTTTATTATAAAAGTAAACTCTAGTTGTTGTTTAGTTGCTAAGTCGTGTTCAATTCTTTGAGACCCCATGGACCATAGCACACCAAGCTCCTCTGTCCATGGGATTTCCCTGGTGGTCCAAAGGCTGGGTCTTTGCACTCCTGGTGCAGGAGGGCCTGGGTTCGATCCCTGGTCAGGGAGCTGGATCCTACATTCCACAGTCAAATAAATATTTGGTGCGTTTCCCAGGTAGTTCAGTGATACAAAATCCTCCTGCCAATGCAGGAGACACGTGTTTGATCCCTGGGTTGGGAAGATCCCCTGGAGGAGGATATGGCAACCCACTCTAGTATTCTTGCCTGGAGAATCCCACGGACAGAGGGGCCTGGTGAGTTATAGTCCATGGGGTTGCAAAGAGTTGGATATGACTGAGTGTCTGAGCACACATGCTCCCAGCACTGCCCTGGATGCTTTGTGCTGTGTTTCACTATCAAAGAGAAGAGCAACAGCTCAGGAGACACGTCTGGTTGCTTTATACATTGTGAAGGGGAAAAGCATGATATAAAAATAGGCAAAAGGCAATGAGGTAGCTTCGAGGGCAGGGGCCTGGGACTGGAGAGTGCCATGCATGTGGTTCCCACCCCCACTCCTATTCTCCTTGTGAGTAATTAAGAGAGGAGGAGGGTAGGAGATGGAGCAAGTAAGATGTTAGGACTGTTACTGGGGGTAAATCACTGTTATTGGGGTAAATCTTACTACAGTTGGGATAATGATAAATCGTCTCACTGGGAGCATGGCCAGAGAGTTAGAAAAATGTGAGGGCTCAAGAAACATTTTCCCTTTTACTCTGAATACCTGATTTCTATGTCTTTTCAGTGGCTCTGAAGGAGGCTTCCCCAGCATCCTGGTCCTTTAGACCATAGGAGCTCTGGGTCACTCCTCAAACCTGGTGACTCAGGAGGGTAGGAAGAAGAGGTGGGGGCGAGGATGTGAAAGGAAACACCTAACAGGGTGATAAACTGGGATGACTCCTGGGTTTCAACGAGGCACAAAGACATAGACGCCTCATTCCAAAATGTGAATTGTGACACACACACCCACACACACGTGTGTGTGTGAGTTCAGCTCAGTGTCCCTGAACCCATTAAATAAGTCACCTACAATAAGACTGTGCAATCAGGTGGCCATGGTTGAGTGTTTTTTTTTTTTTGGATGTGAGAGCAGCAGGGCTCAGTAATACTAGAAATATAAGATTACTGATGGAGGACTTTGCTGGTGGCCTAGTGGCTAAGATGCCATGCTCCTAATGCAGGGGCCTGGGTTTGATCACTGGTGAGGGAACTAGATCCCACATACCACAATTAAATAAAGTAATATTCAGTCAAGTAAATAAACACATTAAAAAAAAAACAGGATTACTGATGGAGATAATGTCTGTGACTTAAAGTTGACACAAGGACTTTTGGTCACTCCAGAGTGGCTGGTGAAGTGCCAGGCCTGGTCTTTTTCCAGGACCAGTGGTAACTGTCCCCACAGAACAGAGTCGAGGATACATGAGACAAATAAAATGCCCTTATGATGTGGCTTGTGAACACTTCTGTCCGATGACTGGCTCCATATGGTGTGGGTGTATGATCAGGGGCCTCATGGAAAGTAAGGAATAAAGAGAGGAAGTCCCCTGTGCCTGCCACGAGTGGACACCCCACACCACTGGACTGACAGGTCTCTCTCTGCAATGGGAACAGCCCATGATGGGAAGGTGAATGGGTCTACTGAAATGCTTCTGATCTCTCCAAATGAAGTGCGTTGATTGTGTGTATTGATCATGTGTAGTTGATCCGTATTGATCATTTGTATCATATAAAGTATGCTGTGCAATCACCTTGAAACGCTAAGACCTTCCCATTTCGGTCTTACAGCAAGAAGTCCAGAGTTTCTTTGTTATCATGGCTTTGATCTCTGTCCCGTGGATGCTTCTGATTAAGCCGTTCATCCTTAGAGCCAACCATCGGAAATCCCAGGTAAGCACCATCCACTTCAGTTCTCTCCCTGTGGGTAGGATTGTGGGTTCCCTGGAAATATAAGTCAGGGGTTTAGAGAGAATGCTGGGTTTACCAGGACCTGAACGGCCTGCTGAGGTGAGGGTGGTGAGATGAGGAACTAGCCTACCCCAGGTATGCTTCCTTCTGTAGAGCTCAGCTTTTCTTTGGGGTCATCTCATTTCCAGCATAATTGTTGTTCAGTTGCTAAGTACTGTCTGACTCTTTGCGATCCCGTGGACTGTAGCACACCAGGCCTCCCTGTCCCTCACCATCTCCCAGAGTTTGTTCACACTCATGTCCATTGAGTCGGTGATGCCATCTGACCATCTCATCTTCTGCCAGTCTCTTCTCCTTCTGCCTTCAGTCTTTCCCAGCATCAGGGTCTTTTCCAATGAGTCAGCTCTTTACATCACATAGCCAAAGTATTGAAAGTTTCAGCATCAGTCCTTCTAATGAATATTCAGGGTTGATTTCCGTTAGGATTGTCTGGTTTGATCTCCTTGCTGTCCCTGGAACTCTCAAGGGTCTTCTCCAGCACCATAGTTCGAAAGCATAAATTCTTTGGCACTCTGCCTTCCTTATGGTCCAGCCTAATGGTCACGTTTAAGTCTTGTGTGTTGTGAACAGTGCTTGGGGTGTGTGTGCTGAGTCTAGGGTTGGTTAATGATCTCTAGGTGTCTGAACATGGTTTTCTTTTTAGTTAAAAATAAGTCTTATACTACAGGTTTAGTGTGTACTGAACATTGTTTTTCATCGGAATTCTAAAGGTGTGGGCTTTTATTATGTTATGTTGGGCTTCCCAGGTGGTGCTAGTGGTAAAGAATCTGCCTGTCAATGCAGGAAACGTAATGTGACAGGGGTTTGATCTCTGGGTCGGGAAGATCCTGTGAAGGAGGGCATGGCAACTTACTCCAGTATTTTTGCCTGGAGAATCCCATGGACAGAGGAGCCTGGGGGGCTGCAGTTCATAGTGTCACAAAAGTCAGACACGACTGAATTGACTTAGCAGGCACACACTCTATTGTGTTACAGATCATGTGAGGAAACTAGAAGAGTAAACAAATTCAAATAAGTCCGTTCTTGTTTATTTGTGATTTTCACTCTATTTTCAAACACCAGCTTCAGCCCACTTCCTCCTTTTGTCTAAATTTCTCCAGAGCCTCGGGTTTACTCAGGGGTTGATAAAGAATTTACTGTCCACCTAAATCAAATAGGAATAAGGAAGGTCAACTGTCCAGGAAGCTTTCGAGTCTAGAAAGGACACACAGGTGCTGTTTGAAATGATAACTCTCTGCTTCCCTCTGTTAGTGCAAAAGATTAAGTGGGCTGTTCTGAGATCACGTGTATTTTAAGTGGTTGTGGATATTTTTAGATAAACCTTTTTTTCTAAAATCTGACCTGACTGATGTTTGAGTCAGGGATCTAGATCCGATGAGGCTGAAGTTAAGGAGGTTCGTCCCTAGGTGGCGCCTCTTTCTAAATCACCTGCCTCTCAACTCTTTCCTGCCTAGATCTAAAGCCTGTCTGAAATATAATTTATATGGGATATAAACACATAGGAAGGCAAAGCAAAGAATACTTGTTTATTGTTTGGTTAATTGGTGAGAGACCAAGATGATGAAGGACAGCTGAGGTGGACCATTGTCCAAATAGGTGATGGGTGTTTGAAAGGAAAGTGGCAAATATCTTTTCTGCAGACATAGATGCAGCTGTTTTTCCTAGAAGCTCCACCTGCCCATAATCTGAGGGCTGGGTTCCTGCTGGCTGTCTGGAGTCCCGGGACTCTCAAACCATAGCTTGTCTTATTCTTTGCTCAGCAAAACTATTTAAATAGTGGTGGAACTCAAAGTGATGGATTTCTCCCTTCTCCCCACGGATGACTTGTACAACGGGGAAGGAAGTGGAGGTGTTTCTGTGGGTTGCCATCTTGGATGGTACCTCCTAGACTGGCTCGGGGAAACAGGAGCTCCCAAGGACTGCTTGGAGGTCTGTCTCCTTGGTCTTTGGAGTGTAGGGCTGTTGGTTGATTCCTTAGGCTGATTAGATGGTCCTTTCTCATGTTAGGAACATTTCCTCCCACCTCCATTCACAAGATGATTCCATAATGGAATTATTTGGCCTCTTCCCAGTTCCCTCTATGAAACCTTAAGGAGGCCCAATACATAGAGATTGTAAACAAGTTTGTCCTGATGGGCCTCAGGGGATGTGAGCAGAGGTCCCATTTCCTCAGGCTCCTCTGTAATACTATAACACTGAGTCCCTGCAGAAAGCGAAGAAGAAACTATGACAGAAGGCGAAGAAGAACTAAAGAGCCTCTTGAAAGAGGAGAGTGAAAAGTTGGCTTAAAACTCAACATTCAGAAAACTAAGATCATGGCATCTGGTCCCATCACTTCATGGCAAATAGATGGGGAAACAGTGGAAACAGTGACAGATTTTATTTTTTTGGGCTCCAGAGTCACTGCAGATGGTGACTGCAGCCATGAAATTAAAAGACGTTTGTTCCTTGGAAGAAAAGTTACGACCAACCTAGACAGCATATTAAAAAGCAGAGACATTACTTTGCCAACAAACGTCCATCTAGTCAAGGCTATGATTTTTCCAGTAGTCATGTATGAATGTGAGAGTTGGGCTATAAATAAAGTTGAGCACCAAAGAATTGAAGTTTTTGAACTGTGGTGTTGGAGAAGACTCTTGAGAGTCCCTTAGACTGCAAGCAAATCCAACCAGTCCATCCTAAGGGAAGTCAGTTCTGAATATTCATCAGAAGGACTGATGCTGAAGCTGAAACTCCAATACTTTGGCCATCTGATGTGAAGAACTGACTCATTTGAAAAGACCCTGATGCTGGGAAAGATCGAAGGCAGGAGGAGAAGAGGGTGAACAGAGGATGAGATGGCTGGATGGCATCACCGACTCAATGGACATGAGTTTGAATAAACTTTGGGAGTTGGTGATGGACAGGGAGGCCTGGCATGCTGCAGTCCATGGGGTCACAAACAGTCGGACAGTCGGACTGAACTGACTGACTACATACATACAAGTACACAATTGATAAGGGCACAGATTAGTGATGTATCACAACATGAACACACTTGTGTGACCAGCACTCAGGTGGAGACTCAGAACATCATTTGGACTTTTGCCCAAAAGTCCCTTTGTGCCTGCTTCCTGTCACTCTTGCCCCAAGGTTGATCATTATCCTGATTTCTAACACTGTAGGTTAGTTTTCCCTGTTCTTGAACTTTATGTAGATGGAATCATGCACTGTGCCTTCTTTTGGATCTGGCTTCCTTCATTCGATATATTTGAGAGATTGTATGTATATGATTGGCATATAGTATTCCTTTGCATGGATGTACCACAATTTAGTTATCTATTCATGTATTGATAGTTGTTTTTCAGTTGCTCAGTCATGTCTGACTCTTTGCCACCCCATGGGCTGAAGCCCGCCAGGCTTCCCTATCCTTCACTGTCTTCCAGAGCTTGCTCAAACTCATGTCCATTGAGTCGGTGATGCCATCCAACCATCTCATCCTCTGTCACCCTCTTCTCCTCCTGCCTTCAATCTTTCCCAGCATCCGGGTCTTTTCCAATGAGTCGGCTCTTCACAGCAGGTGGCCAAAGTATTGGAGTTTCAGCTTCAACATCAGTCCTTCCAATGAATATTCAGGGTTGATTTCCTTTAGGATTGACTGTTTTGATCTCGTTGCAGTCCAAGGGACTCTCAAGAGTCTTCTCCAGCACCACAATTCGAAAGCATCAAAGTATTGATAATTATTTGGCTTTTTTCCAGTGTTAGTAATTATAGATAGTGCTGCTATATACAACCTGTGTCTTTTTGCATGTGTTTTATGTGTTTTTAGAAAGTTGCAAGTAGCTAATTTAAAATTGATTACTATTTTATTTCAGACAGCATACAGCTCAGACACTGTGAGATGTTTATAAGGGGGGTAGAAAAGTATATTTTGAATGGGAAAAAGAGTCGGTGAGATTTTCCAAGTCCCCTGGATCACACTTCTACACAATTGTTTATGCTTACTTGAACCAATTTCAGGATATGTCCAGAGAAGGCTAGCATTTCGGGGATGGAAATGGAAAAACTGTCTTCCATTTCTTCTTTGATATTTTCTTCTTTAAGTTGACAGGGAGAGAAAATAGGGTTTCAAGAAGACAAAGTAATGTTAACTTGAGTCCCTTTCATCACCATGGGGCAAGGAACCACAGGCAAAGGGGAAAGGCTGACCCAGAGCCCCCTTTTGATGCCCAGCACCCTGGAATTCCTGTCCAGAGGGACTCAAGCCCACTTCTGGGTCATACAAAGGGCCAAGCACACCACTGGATACCACTGACCCTGGTGTGGTCAAGGGGCAGCAGTTTGTGGGGAGTGTGGGTGGGACGTAGACATCTTGGGTGGGAGTGTCCACATGTGTGCCCACACGGCCGCAGTCCCTGTGCCATGAGATGAAATCAGAGGTGAGAAGGGAAGGGTGGCATGCCAGGTGCGGGGCCAACTCTCCTGTGCGCCCCTGTCCTGGTGTGGGATGCTGAATTTGCACCTGGCTTTCCAAGCTCTCATGAGAATTTATTTGCCGAGACAGAGGCCAGAATATACTTTGTTTGGGACTTTGTTGGCTTGATTTATACCTTTAAAATATTTAAACATGTGGCATGTGGACTTTCATTTGTACCTTTGTCCAAAGGTCTGCAAAATTAGGTGCAGATGTGCTGAAGAAAGAAATCTAAAGATACTTTCATGCCTAATTTGTAATACCTTACCTGTGAAATCATTCTAGGAACAACTTTGGCCATGGGACATTAAGTTTCAGGGTGACTTGAGTTAAATATTCTTTTCAGACTCAAGGATAAAAATCAGGCCAAATTGAATGCAACTACACCTAGATTTTTTGCCCCTTGAATTCTTTTCTTAGCTATTTAAAAAAAAATTGTTGTAGGTTTTTATTTTTATTTGTTTTGGGCTATACTGGGTCTTCACTGCTGCATGAGCTTTACTCTAGTTGTGGAGAGCAGCGGCTACTCTCTAGTTACAGTGCTCAGGCTTCTCATTATGGTGGCTTCTCTTGTGGAGCCCAGGCTCTAGGCACACGGGCTTCAGGAGTTGCAACTCATGGTCTCAGTTGTAGCTCCTGGGCTCTAGAGCACAGGCTTAGTAGTTGTGGCACATGGGCTTAGTTGCTCCCCTCAGGATCTTCCTGGATCAGGGATCAGACCCATATTTCCTGCATTGGCAGATGGATTCTTTACCACTGAGTCACCAGGGAAGCCCTCTTAGCTATTTTTATAAAGTAATGCTTTTATTTCGACAAGTGTATTTGTGCTGGAAAAGTCATTGTCTAGTCCACTTGGACTATGTAACAAAATACCACATCCCGGGTGGGTAAAATAATAGATATCTATTGCTTACAGTTCTGAAGGCTGTATGTCCACAACCAGGGTGTCAGTATCATCACCTTCTTATGAGACCAATTTCCTGGTTCACTGCTGGCATCGTCTCTGTGTGTCCTTACCAGATGGAGGGAGCTAGGGGTCTCTCTGAAGCCTCTTTTATAAGGGCACTAATTCCATTCACAGGGGTTCCACCCTCATGACCTAAGTGCCTTCCAAAGGTTCCACTTTCTAATACTTTCATCTTTGGGGGTTAGGATTTTAACATGAATTTTGTGGGGGTCACAAACTTTCAGACAGTAGCACTCATTAATCCCTCCTGGTTAGATTTGCTTGTAGAAATCTGGCTGTTTGGGTCACAAGGCTGTTGGTTTATTGTAAAGAGCATGATTAATCTGGCACCTTCTGGAACACCGTGGAGAAAAGTACATGCCCAGGATCAAACTGCCTACTGATTCTACTCTGGCACTAACTAGCCTTAACCAGCTGTGCAAATCCTGTGGGTTCATTTCTTAACCTTTCCGTACCTTAGTTTACTTTTCTGTACAATGGGGGGGGGTAATTGTGTTTACATAAAAACATTGTTATGAAGGCTAAATGAGATAATCGAGAGTTTAGAACAGTATCTGGAACATAGCTAATAGTTAGTGAGAGCCTTTGTTTTATAGAGAATTTTTGTATTCCTAAAAGTGAATCTGACATTTCATGTCCTTGTTTGCTGACAGCTGCAGGCCTCCAGGATCCCAGAAGACACCACCGAGGACACTGAAGGTGACAGCTCTGGTCACAGTGCTTCTGCAGGTGCCCACAGGGCTCAGGATGACCACGATCAAGAGGTATTTAAGGGAGTTCCCTGGTGGCCTAGTGGTTAAGGTTTGACACTGTCTCTGCCATGACCTGGGTTCTATCCCTTGTCGGGGAACTGAGAGCCCACAAGCTGCCTAGTCAAAATATTAGGGAAAAAATGGCTTATTTAAAGAAGAGGTATTTGGGACTTGACACCCTATGAAGACTTGCAGTTTGTACAGATTCTGGAGGTCAGTTCTAGCCAGGGAGGATGCTCATATATTTAATAGCCAGTAGTGTGTGGGCACCAGCCCATCAGATTGGACTTAAGCAAGAGAGCTGGGAGGGTCAGGAGGACCCTGCTGGTGGTGGCCTTGTCATCCCTAAGTCATGGCAAGTTGGGGAGGTCCCAGGGAAGAGGGAGCACTTGAGTTTACAGCTACTTACCAACCAATCAGGGGGCATTTTTAAATTTTGCCCAGGTACTGCTCTGAGTATGAGGTGCATATCAGCTTCAAGTTTAGTAACATAGAAGCTCCTAAATGCTACTGAGGACCCCTTGGCTCAGAACCGTGCCCCTGGGAGTCTGCTGGTTTATTTTCCCCATCAGTGCCCTCACTTACAACCACAGAGCCCAAATCTGGTCCCTTATCTTAAAGCAGGAGGTGGGTTAATAATTGCTAGTCCTCTGCCCCAATGTAAGCATGAGCAGCTGCCATTGCCTGCTCATGTCTCAACCCTGGCTCTTTCTTGACTTTGTTCACTTATCTTTGTGACATTGCCTCGCACATGAATTCCGAAATTGTGTTCTTCTCTCTTCCCTCCCCATCCCTTTCTGTCCAGGGGAAGCCACTCCCCTCCTTGGGAATGTGCCATGTTTCCCCAGACAAGGCAGCTGACTGTTTTTATCCCATGACTGAAGTCACCCGGAGTCCTGAACCCCGGCCTGGGGATTTTAACTGGAGCTGTCTTCTAATTCTGGAGTGGAAAGAGGGTTCCTGTGAGGCCTGAGAGATGCTATAAGTAGCTCCATTTGTGGTATTAATTACTTTTTAAAAAAGTATTCATTTGTACCAATGGATAGTCAGAATTACTGAAAAATTGGATCATGGAAAGTTTTCCCAACAAGATTCCAGATATAGAGAGTAACCCTTGTTAGTGGTGATTGATATTAGTAGGTCTTTGAGACCTGCTGGAATGTTTTAGAATCCAGCCCACACATCTTCTGACTCATCAAGCCCCAACCTGTCTTGTACAACCTCCCTCATCCATCTTCCTCGTTCACCTCAGGATATATCCAGTCAGTGTGCCCCTGCCAGCTCCTCCATGAACCGGCTGCCCTTGTGGGGGCAACTCCAGGCTCTGCTGGACGGCTCTTTCCCACAGTACAGTCAGGCCTGGGTCTCCCAGGACAAAGCACATGCAGGCTCGACTCGACTCAGCCAGGCCTCTCTTTGACTAAGATTCATTCTTCAGCAGACATTCCTATGTTGCTGTGACCCCTCTCCAGGTCTCCTCCCACTTCTGTCCTCACCCACGTTTAGCCCAGCTCCAGGTTAAGAGCACACACCTCCAGACTTTCAAATCTACCCAACACTTCTGACACCAGCCACAAGTCTGGGAGTGGGGAGCCCTCAGATTTCCTCGGGTTGACTCATTTATAGATAGTTCACAGGACTCAGGAGAACCCTATACTTTCAATTGCAGTATTATTTACAGCCAAAGTCTGCCCATTAGTAATCCTCCGAAGAGGCACGTCAGCGGAACCTGACACTAGAAGGTTCCGAATGCAGAGCTCCCGTGTCCTTAGGGATGCACGGCTCTCCTGGCGTTGACATGGACAAGTGGCGGGGTTATCGTGTTGCTTAATCAGGAAGCTCACAGAGCTTCTGTGTTTCATGTTTTGTTGGGGTATCATTATGTAGGCGTGACTGACCCAAGTGCAGTCCAGGTGGTTGCACTCAATCTCCAGCTCCCTCCCTGGAGTTGGGTTTAGGTTGATAACGTGTGGCTCAAAGTCTCAAGTCTCTAACCACATGGTTGGTCTTTCAGGTGAGGCCAGCTCCCACTTAAACTACCAAGTGCCTCTGTATAGATAGCTCATTAGCAAAGATGATGAAATGAGGTCCCAGGGGCCAGTGGGGCTTGAATATAGACTTTTCTTTCACTTGGGAAATCTCAAGGGTTTCGAGACTGCCTCCCAGGATCCAGGACTAAGCCAGACATCCCTTTGGCTAAGGTTCATTCTTCACCAGACATTTCTATGTTACTGTGACTCTCTCCATCTATTTCCGCCTCATTCTACTAGAAATGTCTTCACAGAAAAGCCCAGGCCTTCTCTGTCCATATATCATTTGTAACATGTTCGCGGAGAAAGTACTTGATGGAGTAACATCAGAAATTCTCTCTTTCAGTTCAACTTTGGAGACATCTTTGTGCATCAGGCCATCCACACGATCGAGTATTGCCTGGGCTGCATTTCCAACACAGCCTCCTACCTCCGGCTTTGGGCCCTCAGTCTGGCACATGCACGTGAGTGAGTGGGCCGCCCGGCAGGGTGACCATCACATGTCCCTTCGGAAACAGATGCAATGTACTTGGAGGCGAAAGTGCCTTCTGGGTTGTTTCTGGTGTGCTTGCCAGGAGAGTGGCTCTTCTTTCAAAGTGTTGGTTGAAGTGACTTTTTTTCAGTAGGTCTGGCTTTGTATTGCTGAAATGGTTACCCTCTGCATCAGCTTCCTGTTGCTGCTGTAACAAATTATCACAAATAGAGCGGACATGCCTGAGCGACTAAGCACCGCACACAGCAGCTTAGAACACTGTGAAATTGGCTGTCTTACAGCTCTGGAGGGCAGAAGGCTTAAAAACAAGGTGTTGGCAACTCTGTTTTTTTTCTGGAAGCTCTTGGGGAGAATCTATTTCCTTGCCTTTCCTAATTTCTGCAGGCCGCTTGTATTTATTTATTGGTAAAGATTTAAGCCTCAAGAATGACTTAAATATGGAATCTTGACTCATGGACTCTTGATTTCTGCCTGTTTCTCCAGTCTTGACTCTTGGTGTTTCCCTCTGTGCCCCCACTGGCTCTCTGTTACCCCCACCTCCTCCCCATTTCCTGTGCAGTGGCCACGAGGAACTGCCCTGAGGCTCCTGAAGATGCCGTGCTATCTGGGCCCCCTGTGTGATTGCCCTGCAGCTCCCCCGCCTGTAGTATTCTTCCCTTCTTTAACCCCCTCCCCAGCCTGATGTGTCATTCCTCCTTCCGAACTCAGCGTGGCTGGCGCCTTTCCTGGTGGTCTTCCTCCCTGGTTCCCGGTCTGGAAGGTGCCCTTCCCTAGGTTCTGGAGGTGCTCCGACCGAGTACAGATTGTAATCCTGTCTTGTTAGCCTGTCTCCCTACTAGATTGTGAGCTCCTGAAAGGTAAGGACCCTGGCTTTTCACTCTGCCTTCCCAGCCCTGGGCATCATGCCAAGAACAGAGAAGCCAGGCCAAAGTGTGGGCTAAAGAAATAGAAACCAGAGCAGTGAAAATGAGCCTGGTTGTTGATTTACAGCAGAAAAGCAGGTGCTCAGAGCTAGTGTGGTCTTGACCGCTTTGGCTGCTTGTTTTCTTGTACAAACTCCTGTAATTACAGTTTCTCCCTGGCAGGAGGAGTGAGAGGACTCTTTGGTGTCTCTTCTTATAAGGGGCACTGATACCATCATGAGGACCCTGCGTTTGTGACCCCATCTAACCCTAATAATTTCTTTTTTTTTTAAAGATTTTTTTGATGTTGACCATTTTTAAAGTCTTTATTGAATTTGTTACAATATTGCTTGTTTTATGTTTTGGTATTTTGGCAGCAAGGCATGTGGGATCTTAGTTCCTCAACCAGGGATCGAACCTCCGGCCCCTGCTTTGGGAGGCAAACTCTTAACCACTGGACAACCAGAGAAGTCCCCCTATTCAGTTCCTAAAGGCCCCATCTCCCAAGTACCATCACTTGGGGGTTAGGGCTTTAATATATGAGTTTGGATTCAGTACATATTAAATCATATTTCATGTGTTCTTTTGTGTTTTGCTTCTTTGGCATAAGATGTTCCTTCATGTTGCTGCCAGTAGCTATGGTTTGCTCACCTTCACTGGTGAATAATGTGCCATCGTATCCTTGTCCTCTTGATGGAAACTCCTCCAAAACTGCTGTAGACAACCGTAGGCAGGTAACCTAGGGCACAGATGCCCACGTTCTCCAACTGGGAGTGGAGTTGCTGAATTGTAGGGTGTGCAGATCCAGGATTACTGTGTGAGAGTAATCTGCATTTGCCCAATAAACCACGTGGTTGAGAGGGTTTCTCTTGTGTCTGGCAGAACTGTCTGAAGTGCTCTGGACAATGGTGATGAACATTGGCCTTCGCGTGCAAGGCTGGGGAGGACTTATTGGGGTCTTCATCATTTTTGCCGTGTTTGCTGTTCTGACGGTAGCCATCCTTCTGATCATGGAGGGCCTCTCCGCTTTCCTGCATGCCCTGCGGCTGCACTGGTATGAACTGCTTGTAGCATAGACACACTCTCGGGAAAGAGGGTGGATGGGAGGGAGGACTAGCCAACTGGGTTCAAATCCTAAACTGTTGTGTGATGTTAGTAACTCCTGTGCCTTTTTGGAACCTTAATTTAGTCCCTTATTGGTGTAATATTAAATGATGTCTTATCTGTAAGCATATATATATACACACACACAGTGACTGCTCTAGAAGACATGTTAGTTTCCATTCACTCCTTTTAAATGTTCATTTGTTATAACTGGCTTCAAAATAAGGGACACCCCAACTATTGGTAAGATGACGGATTGGAAAGGCTCACAGAGGGAGATGCTGAGCGAATCTGGGCTCTCTGGCCCTTGTTGCTGAGTGTGGGAATTACACTAACGGAACAGGCAAATAGTTCTCGGAAAAGGGAAACTCAAGGAGGGTATCCCCTAGGAGGAAGGCTCTCACTGGAGGCCCTTGACATTCATAGATGTGTCCAGAGACAATCGGCCATCACTGGACTGATGGATATGCAAACATTTGCTTAGGCTTCTGTTTCTCTCCCGGGTCACTTTTCAGCCAAGAATTTTGGGTGTGTTGTCTCTACTGAAGCATCAGGTTTCCCATACGTCCTGACCAGACTCTTAGCTTCACTGAGGCTTTCTCCCTCCGTCTGTGGCCACCGTTCATAAAGAAAAGGATTTCCATCTCACCTGTTGATTTGAGAGAATCATAGCCTTCCCTGCCCGCGGCTATAACATTGTATCTACCCATGTCATTAAAGAAATGAACTCTGCAACATAGTAACACAGAAGTGACCGTGTATGTATCTGTTATGTAAGTTATGAAAGTGTAAGTCAAGGCTCTGGTGGTTCTGCAGTTATATAAGCCCCACAGTTTACGATCAGGATGGAAACAGACCACCTTGTACAACGTGGTGATACGTTGTCCCATGACCATCTCTTCAGACACTGCTGCCCAGAAAGGACTTGCCTAGTGGTTGGGGATCTGGGGGAGGCTATGCTATGGTCCCTGAAGTCACTAGTAAAGGCCTGGATAAAATGGGGGTGGAGAAGAAGGTGTCAGGGGGAGGCAAGAGAAGGATTTGAAAATAAACCCCCCAAACCTCAGGATTCCTACGGTGGCCGCCAGGGTGCCTTCCTCACCTGGTCCTTGATTTTACACTCTCTCCGCTTCTCCCTTCCAGCTGCCAGCCTCTCATTTCTGTGTTCCATTCCCCTTCTCCTTGCCCCCAACAACAGGGTGGAGTTCCAAAACAAGTTCTACACCGGGGCTGGTTACAAGTTCTCTCCATTCTCCTTCAAACAAATCCTGGATGGGACAGCTGAGGAGTAGCTGCGCGTCTGGAGGCTGTGGCCACCTCCTGTTCCAGCCTCTGTACCAATGAAAGAAGTTTCGTCTTGTCTTTAAAGTCAGCCTGTGCAGGGCCATCAATGGAATGATTGTTCTCACTGACTAGAGGCAGGAAGCCCTGTATTATTTATCTGTAAGCCCTGGGATTTGATACGACTTCACCGTGCCATAAAGAAACTACACGGGCAAGTCATTTCAACCTGGGGCCTCATTGTCAAATACGAAATGATTGCCGTGAGGGGGTGGGGGTGCCAAACTCATGCTTTCATGTAATTAAACTTTTGGGCCATTCACTCTTTCTTTAAGATTTTTTTTTTTAAAGAAAACTATTTTGTAAAATTATTACTGATGATGATAGGCCAAAGCGAAACAGTAGAGTTATACAAACAAATCCCAGGGAAGGATTATGTTCCTTTATTCCGCATTTCCTTCTTCCTCACACACCTTCTTTTCCTTGTCTGGGGCTAAGCTTTCCAGGATTAGGAACTTTCTCATGAATTTTCACTCCAGGTGAGGAAGAACAGATAATATTCTTTGCTGAGAGGGAGGGCTGGCCCTGGTGTGGCTCTCTGAATCGTTAAATCCTGTGGAATGAAGTATGACAACCTTCAACCGTGATTTTGTTTATTCTCAATGCACATTATGCTGGGGTAACTGGGGAAAGGGATCCATAAGCTTCAGCAGGTTCTGGAAAATGGCTTGCAGGGAAGGAGATGGCCGGACATCCTATCCTGATGCTTTCTGGGTCAGTCGGCCCCAGAGTAATTTCTTAGGCACCTTCATTGGCAAACTTCCAAGACCCAGGTGTAGAATAATATGCGTTCTTTCAACTAGGCTGAAGGCCTTTATCCAGGTTCATTACCATCTTTATGGTAACTATGGGGTTCTCAGGTATCTCAATGGGAAAGAATCCACCTGCAAAAGCAGCAGATGCAAGAGATGTGGGTTTGATCCCTGGGTTGGGAAGATCTACTGGAGAAAATGCCAACCCACCCCAATATTCTTGCTTAGAGAGTCCCATAGACAGAGGAGCCTTGAGGGCTACAGTCCATGGGGTCACAAAGAGTCAGACACGACCGAGCACTTGGTAACTCTATGGGTAGAATTAAGTGTCATTAACATTGGTGTCAATGGCACCCCACTCCAGTACTCTTGCCTGGGAAGCCCCATGGACGGAGGAGCCTGGTAGGCTACAGCCCATGGGGTCGCGAAGAGTCAGACACAACTGAGTGACTTCACTTTCACTTTTCACTTTCATGCACTGGAGAAGGAAATGGCAACCCACTCTAATATTCTTGCCTGGAGAATCCCAGGGACGAAGGAGCCTGGTGGGCTGCCGTCTATGGGGTCGCACAGAGTCGGACATGACTAAAGCGACTTAGCAGCAGTAGCAGCAGCAGCAGCAGCAGCAACATTGGTGTCATGCTTTATAGTTTACAGAGCACTTTTACATAGTATCTAACTCATAATCATATTTCAGAGGATCTGACCAAATGCAAAATCATCTTTTGGACAGATCTTTTTTTTTTTTAAGCTCCCATCAGCCTCTCTGCACTGTGGGGTTGACTGGTGCTCATGGAAGTGTCCATGTCGCCTTCCACGTCAAGTGTCACGACTTGTCCAGCACAATTTAAGGCACAGTTAGGGGCTCTACAAGTATTACTTTAGTGATTAAAATGGCTGAGCCCAGGAAGTCAGAAGATGTGTATCTGAGTTCCCACTCTGCTACTTCATCAGGTGTGTGCTTAGGCAGGAAATGGAGTTGTCCCTCTCATTGCCAAACTGTGAATAGCACTCTCCACCCCTGTGGGTTGGGGAGGAGGGTGTGATCCTAGAGCACCAGGTACGGATGAGGTGTTCGGCCAATGGCACTGGTGGAAGGAAAGGACAGACTGAAGCTGTGGGTAAGTGGCTATTGTAAGTCCATAAATCCCCATGCTGCCAAGGTCGCCAGATGGTTTCAGGGTTCTCAGTTCATCACGGCCCTTCTCAATGGCTATCTAAAAATATGTGATGCTTAGGTGAATCACAGTCTTTTTGCCCTGTAATTCTAAACAGTGATGACCGTGAGAAGAGGCGTGAAGGAACAAAGCTGTCGCTTCTACCCCTTGCCTGGACCCCTGCTCTTTCAGAAATTCCCAGTCTCCTTGCGATTGACTTAGTAGTTTCCTCCAAGGATTGGTAGTCTCTTTCTTTCTCAGTGAGAGATGTAATTTCCCCTTTAAAAAGGGATTGGGTGAAGGGCTGCTGAGAAGAGGGTGTGACCTGAATATCACTCATTAGCCCAGGACGCAGGGCTGTTCTTCAAAGAATCTGTTCACAGAACTGAGCCGAAAGGAGGAGAGAAGATCTGAGAGCTGCGCTTCTTGGAAAGGGAAGTCCAGAAGCCCACAAGAGGCCCTGCGTGGTCCAGCTTTTGTGTAAGACTTGGCTGCAGTAAGGTAGAGAGAAAGAGCTCAAAACAGGAAAGTTTTCCAGGAAGTATACAGAGGTAAGAAACTCTGACTGGCAACATAGTTCTGCGTTTTTTCTGCTCTGGGGGGCTTAGGGAATTTGACCATTAATGCTTGGCTGAATACAGATGAAGTATAAAAATTTCGCTCTTCTTACTGATGGTATTGCAAAACAAATTACATCATACACACACAAGTTCAGTTTTTAAAAGCTCTACATGGCCCAATCATCTCTGGCTAAAAAATTAAGCACAGCGAAATGCAATAGAATAAAATGTCCACCAGTCTCTTTGAAATTGTTTCAATGAAACCTGAACTCCATCTGAGTCCTGGAGTTTCACAGGGAATCCCCAATGTGTCAGTTCTTTGAAGGAGGGCAATGGTTACTTTCCACTGAAAATTTTCAGAAGTGATAGTGAAGGATGTGGAGCGTTCTTCCCCACGTTAATCCATATTCTTTTGAACTGGTCTGATGGGTTGTCCATCCACCATGCATCGACCAGTGCCTCCATCCATCACTCCATCTCTCCCTCTATCCATCCATCTGTCCATCCTCTTCCTAGACTAGAAGGGGTTTAGAATGACTTGGGGAGGTGAAAAACAGAAAATGCCAATTCAGCTCTTCCAAAGTTCCATTTCAGCATTAAGATTACAAGCTCTATCTCTCAGTAACATTCCTCACTTCTCTCCATCTCTGAAACATTTTGTCCTGTTTATGAAAACTTATTTTATGAAACTTTGGTGGAAACTCAAGAAAACAGAGGATACTTTCCTTATCTGTTAACTTCAAGTTAGTATTTGAGTGTCCTTTTAATGACTTGGAATGTAAGCCCCTTTATAATTCACAAACGTGAATACCAAAATCCTAAAAATATCCTATCAATGCCCCTGCTCCGCCCCCCCCCCCCCCCAGCATGCCCCCACCAAAGGAATCTTGCTGTTGAAGGCTCTGTATAACTTACTGGGCAGGACTTTTTCTGCTTCAGGTAGTTGGAATATTTGTTTTTTTCCCCCCACCCTTTAGCAACCTCCACTGACATAGAGAATGCATCTGAGCCTTGACCATCTTCAAGGGCTGGTCTTGCATTTGAGCCAAGACGTCTTCAAGACAGACTGATATTACAGTAGGTGAAACTGAACAGGTTCACTCCTTTGAGTGAGTTATAAGGATGCTGCTTTTTTGTCCAGCATCTCACCCCTGCACCAACTAGGCTCTTCCACATTCAAAAGGTCTTTCTTTCTGTAAAATATACTGATTTTACAACTGAAAGCAATGTACAGTAAGAGCATTTTTAGTGAAAATTAATGCATTTTGTTTTGCCCTTCGTAAGTGTAAGGTGGTTGAATGGGGTGGATGTTAGTGTTAAATATCTGATTGGAGTTTTTTTGGTCTTATTTTCCAATAGGCATACAGCACATGTGAGGCCTTCCTGACACCACTTAAGTTGTCTCTTGAAGTGTAATCAATCTATTTTAGGAAGAAAGCTACCTTCCCCCACTCCCGAACTCCTCCCCAATTTGGATAGTTTTTCATTTGAGTCCTAGGTGTTCTCATGTTGGCTGAATGTTAGTAATAATTGCCTTTGGAGAAATACATATTTGATAACTCTGTAGATGCTTAACTTACCCTGAGTGTATTTAACTTGTGATTGTGGTGAAATTTTAGAAATTTTGTTATTACTTGGATGAGAAACATCATGAGTGCTTGTGTTACAGTGGGCACTGTGCCGTATTACACAAGCCTCATTTCATTTAATGCTCATAATGCACTTAAGTTTATCAGCTAAAAATCACACATACCTGGCTAGTCTGAGTATAGTCGTGTTTATAATTAATCATAGCTAGTTATAGGTTTCTTTATTCCTTCTCTACTCCCACTGCTTCACTTGACTAGCCTAAAGAAAACACACAGACAAACGAAAGAGCTTTCTTTTATCCCCATGGAAAACATGTCTGGAGGTGAACAGGTCAAAGCTGTAGAAGAGCTCTACATCATGGTCGTCAGGTCCCAGGCTCTTTTCTAGCTTATGCTCAGACTTAGCTGAGAGTTTCCATCTTTCCAACTTCATATTTGTATCACCACCCAAAATGGCTGCTGAAGCACCAGCCATCATGTCTCCATGATCCAGGGAGGAGACAGAGGGGCAAAAGAGGACTTTCTCAGAAGCCTTCCCCAGCAACCTCAACCTGTATCTCAGTGGCCACCCCATCAGCAAGGTTCAAGGGAAGACTTGTTACTGGGAGGGCAGCAAGCTGCTTCTCTTGAAGGAAGAGGGTATTATTTCTATTTTCAGATAAGGGAACAGAAGAGTTTCAGTCGCTATCTCACCATGGCTACTGACTTCCGTTTCTGCCTCCCTGCTTCCTCTCTTCCTTCCTTCTTCCTTCTTACCTCCTTGTCACCTCTAATTCCTCTTCTGTCCTTTTCTTCCTTCTCACCATCCCTTTCCCCTTCCCTTTCCTTCCCTCCTTTATCCTGCCTTTTCTTTCCTCCTTCCCCCTTCTCTCCTTCTTCCCTCTCTCCCTCTTCTCTTCTTCCTTTCTTCCTTCTTTCCTTCCTACGTTTAATTTATGGCTCAGACGGTAAAGAATACACATGTAATGTGGGAGACATGGGTTCGATCCCTGGGTTTGGAAGATCCCTGGAAGAGGGCATGGCAACATACTCCAATATTCTTGCCTGGAGAATCCCCATGGACAGAGGAGCCTGGTGGGCTACAGTCCATGGAGCCGCAAAGAGTCAGACCTGATTGAGCGACTGAGCACACGCACACACACACACACACACACACACACACACACACACACACACACACACGATACCTAAAGATTTTAATTTCTATAACTTGGTCAGTTATTACAGAAAAGAACAGTTTTCCAGTTTTATTTGCAATTTCTATATCCTCTTGGGAATTGCCTGGTTATATAATGTGCTTGTTATTCCACTAGGATCTTAACATTTTTTTCTTGAGTTTATGGTTTATATCAACTACAGACATCTACTACCTATATAATGGCTTTTCTTGTTCTTTTAGTTTTTGTAATTGTGCTAAAAATACACATAAAATTTACCTTTGCAGCAATTATAAAGCAAACAGTTCAGTGTCATTTAGTTTTATAATTTAATTACACAATATTGTGCAACAGCACTAGCAATGGGGGCTTTCTTTCCCAGGCCACCTTGTAGACTTGTGGCCAGTCAGTGACTTGATTGTTTCCAGGTCGAGTGCCTATCGTGATCCAGGAGGTTAAGGCCAGTGACGGAGGGCAGGTGGGGCTCCTGGCACAGGAGTCAGGGATTTAGGGAGCCCTATGACACATCAACTGTGCGTCTTCATTGGCTCATTTCTTCCAGAATTTTCATGGTAACAGACATAGCCTTTCTAAAAATTAAATAATGCAGCAAAGCATAAAGGAAGAAAGAAAAAGCCACCTTAAATTCTACCAGCCAGGTAATTCTTTCCTCATATTTTTCTCTTGGCCAAGTCCTCGTCCTTCAGATCTCAGTCCTTCAGGACTGGCTGCCTCAGGTCCCAGGACTGTGCAAAGCAGGGCCTCCCTTACGTTGCCAGAGCAACCTCTGCCTACTACCCCTGGACCACGTGGCTCCCACCTGAATACTTGACTTTATCCCCCATTAGATTGTAAGTGCTTTGGGGACAGGAACCCTTTTCACTATATTTTATTGTCTGATACGTGGTGGTATTCCATAAATATTTGTTGATAGACGAAACACAGTTTCAGACATATCTCCTGAAACTTCTATGTAAGTATATATTTAAATGAAATTTTATGAACCGGGATCATTGTATGTATGCTTTAGGTACATGCATTTTGGGAAATGCTTTTTAGCACCAAATAGCCTTTCACCTAAGAGCTTTTAAATGGCATTCTATTATAGGAGTGTATTGTGTTATAATTTGTTTGGTCACTCCTCGACAACCATCGTTGTTAAAATAACAGTGTGTTGAGCTTTCATACACTTTATCTTCATCTACCTTTTTGATTATCTCATTAGGATGCATCCGAGAAGTGAAACTGCTTAGTCAGCATTTTTTCTTCTTTGCCCAACTGCCTTCTGGAAAGGTTGTAGCCGTGTACTCTCCTGTCAATATCAGTGCCTGTTTCACTTACACTGGTTAGTGTTGTTTTTTGTTTATTCTGGTTGCACTGCACAGCATGTGGGATCTTAGTTCCCAACCAGAGATGGAACCTGCGCACTCTGCATTGGAAGCACAGAGTTGTAACCAGTGGACCACCAGACGACTTCCTACACTGGATATAATTGATCTATATTTTTTCAAATTCGATAGAGGAAAACGGTAACTTGTTTTAATTTGAGGGTATAGTTCTTGTCATATCATGAAAAGCATAGTATGATTCTCTTCTTCAGTCAAGAAATAGATGAAGACTTTCCTGGTTATCCAGTGGCCAAGACTCTGTGCTCCTAATGCAGGGGGTTCGGGTTTGATCCCTGATCAGGGAACTAGATCCTACATGCCACAACTAAAGATCCCGCATGCTGCAATGAAGGTTGGGGATCCAGTGTGCTGCAACTAAGACCTGGTGCAGCCAAATACATTTAAAAAAATATTAAAAAAAAAGAAACATGAAATCACAAATGTGAATCTCCTTTCCTGTGATCAGCTTTAAATTCAAGAGATACTGTGAAGCAATTATCATGGACCTGACAGCTTTTGCCAGGCCCTCTGTGATGAATCACTTTGCTGATAAGAGAAGGGAAGTTTGTAGGATGTTTATGACCCACGGAGCTACCTCATCGGTTAAAACAAACACGTTAAATTAAAACCCGTCTACTTGGTAGTAAGTGGCAGATTTCCCGAGTTTCTCCTCCTGCCACTGAGTGGAAGACTGCTTTATTTCTCTTCTAAAATGTAAGCCTTTATGATTGTTAAAATTGTAAAACATGTTTAGGTTGTTATGAGAAGTCATAAAACTTGACTGGCAGAGATTGAATGTTGATTGAAGATTGAATTTACTGTTAAGCATTTTAGTTATAACTGAACTTAAGATGAACTTAGTGGGATTTTAAAAAATTATCTTCCCACCAGACTAAATTGTTTTATTCTCTAACACTGTGCTGTGCTTAGTGTCTCAGTCATGTCTGACTCTTTGCAACCCTGTGTATTGAGCCCGCCAGGCTCCTCTGTCCACGGGGATTCTCCAGGCAAGAATGCTAGAGCGGGTTGCCATGCCTTCCTCCAGGGGGTCATCCCAGCCCAGGGGTTGAACCCAGGTCCCCCACGTTGCAGGTAGATTTTTTTACTGTCTGTTCCACTCTAACACTGTAAATGACCATACTCACTTTTGGGTTTTTTTTTTTTCTTTAATTTTATTTTCTTTTTTATCAAGACAATTTTTCTAGATAAGTTTTGGGTTCACTGCAAAACTGAGCAGAAAGTATAGAGATGCCCCATATATTCCCTGCCCCTACACGTGTATAGCCTCCTCCACTATCAATATTCCCCTCCAAAGTGGTTATTTTAGATTGGTCAACCTGCACTGACACATCATAATCACTCAGAACCCATGGTTTACGTTCATTCTTGGTCACTTTTGATTTTTAAGTCCGCTGTCATGATATGCATGGCTGTTCTTTAGGGGGAAAAAAAAGGGATATAAATGACATATAATAAAATTCACCATTTTAGAGTATATATAATTCAGTGATTTTTGGTAGAGTCACAAGTTTGTACAGCCATCACCACCATCTAATTCTCACTGAGTAATCTCATTGTCATATTTTGGTTAAGTTAGTACTTCAGTTCATCTGGAAACATGATATTCAGTCATAGTTAATTTTTAATGTGTACTGAAGTCCTTTTGATAATTAACCAAAGGTGATTTTTCTCATAAGTATTTTAAAAGTTACCAGGTAAAGAACACGCCTCCAAAAGGTATTTGGACAACATTTGGAAAGAGAGCATTAGGAATTTCTGCAACATTCCATCTTTGTGAATTTCAGCCTCTCAGATGGTCCAAGAGACCAATTATTTGTACTTTTTCCACTCTGTGAAAATAACAACCTTTTGTACTTTTCGTGATCTCCTTTGGGAAAGAGGATTTCGTGAACTCATTTCTGAACATGATTGATTTCTCTTCCATCTGGAATATTTGTGTGTCTGTGACAGAGTTTTAAGGAAACAAACAATATCTGCTTTACAGTATGGTTGTTTTTATGTGTATCTTTGGTGTCCCCAGCTAGATTAAAAGCTCCTTAGGGCAGGGAATGTGTCAGACGCTCCTGCAAACCCTCCACAGGAGCCCATGCAAAGATACAGAGGTGGCACTTGGCAAACATTGATGACCTTGACTTGCTTCTCAGCAACTGCTCTGCAGCTATTTATGTTCTGGGAAAAGGGGATCTTTGAGTTCTGCTTCTGCTACTTACTAGTGGTCTGATATTGGAAAAGTTACATACAAATCTCAGAACCTCCTTTTTGGAAATATTTATTTTGAAAAATGTTACACATCTGCAAAAGCAGAGGACAGTCAAACCCCAATGTACCCAGTACCCTCCTTAAATAATTTTTACTATAAGGCCATTCTTTTTTCATCTACACACCCATCCCCTTCTGCACTCTATTCCTAACCCACCATTGAATTATTTTAAAACAAATCCCAAACATTGTTGTATCTGTAAATATTTCGGCATATATCTCTAAAATATAAGGATCTTTTCTACCATAACCATAATGCCATTGTCCCACCTAATGATGTCATCAGTAGTTCTTTAGTATCATTAAACTTCCAAACTTTCTTAAATTTCCCTGGTTTTCTGTCGTCTTTGTCATCTCATTCTCTTGTTGTTGTTTTATAATTGATTTGTTTGACTGAAGATCCAGGCAAATTAACTCATTCCTTTGGTTGGTTTGTCTCTTTTCTGTTAGTCTGTAGGTTCTCCTCTCCTCTTTTTTCTTTCCATTTATTTATTGAAGTAGCTGGGTCATTAACCTGTAGAACTTCTGGCATTTTGGATTTTTCTTTTTGCATCCACATTGTGTACTTTAGTATTGTTGCTTCATTCTCTGTATAAAATGCTGTGTGTGTGTTAGTTGCTCAGTCGTGTCTGACTCCTTGCGACCCCATTGACTGTAGCCCGCCAGGCTCCTCTGCCCATGGACTTCTCCAGGCAAGAATACTGGAGTGGATTGCCATTCCCTTCTCCAGGGGATCTTCCCGACCCAGGGATCAGACTCTGCTCTCCTGTATCGCAGGCAGATTCTTTACCATTTGAGCTACAGGGAAGTCCTGTACTTCTGAGCTACAGGAAGTATAAAATGGTCGGTAGAGCTAGAGGCTCAATCAGACTCACGTTCAGTTTCTTTTTATGAGACTACATCACAGGTGATGTATATCCTTCCTCGTGCATCTCATCAGGAGCCATGTTGCCTCTGACCATCTTCAGTGGCATGAGGGGCCAGCATCAATGTGGTCAGGGGTGTTATCAGTCTCATCTATTGAATAAAGTTCTCTATCAGCTTTTTACCTAGTTTGTCACCCATTGATCATTACCTGGATCCTTTATTTTGTTAGGAGTTGCAAAATCATGAACTTTAATTCCATCCTTCTTTCTGTATGTTTTAGCTGAAATGAAAGAATACTTTTCTTTCACAGACAGTTTGGTTACTCTAAAGTACAGACAATCTGTACAAGAAAGGCAAGATACTTACTAGTTTTCAGAATGAGTTGTTTTCTTAGTATTCTCCAAAGATGGTCAGTGAGATTACCATTTTAGTAATCCTATGAACAATGGATTTTGATATCTTTGGGCTTTAATTCTTTGCAGCAATTTTTCTTCTTTATATATATATATGTATATATATGTGTGTGTATGTGTGTGTGTATGTATATATGTGTATATATATATATATATATATATGGGTCTATAATACATAGTGAATTCATGGATATTTCCATTTCAAAATTAGAATGTAAAGTATTCACATAACTTTTGATTTTTGTATATTCTTTCTCTTACACTGAAATCTTGGTTCCTAATAATAGTAACATAATTGCTTTATCCTACAATAGGTACTTGTGTCAAAATAATGATACCAACATTATTGCTAACAGTATAATTAGTGAGACTAGATTAGGGTATCTGTTTATCCTACCAGGGCTGTAGAATGAAATTACCATTATAAATCTATTTAAAAAATTTTCCCACTAATTTCAGCTTTCCTGTTTTATTCTTGTTTTGATGTTTAAGGTTAATTTTTTTTAAAAGGATTAAATACCCAAGGTGGAAGGGGTAAAAAGAAAATCTATGGGTTTCTGTCAGAATTAAATGAAAATAAGGTGAGAAAGAATGCTATAATATCTGATTATACTGGAAACCATAGCATTTATGGAGCAGTAAAGCATTGGCTATTGTGATTATTTCTCTGTAGCAAAGCCCACCCTCATTCCCAGTCAGAGAACACTATTGGTTAAACTGTCAAGAGCTCACCTGGCCCCTGACTCGGGTTGATTACTAGCCACTAGGACTCAATTCTTTCATTTGGCCATTCAACCTCTCCATGATTTAACTTCTCCATGTTGCAGGTTTTTCACCTGTAAAATGGTGATGAATGACGATACCTACTGCACTGATTTTCGATGAAGATTAAAGGAGAATATGCACTCGCTTTTCTTTCTTTCTTTCTTCCTTCCCCAGTTTCCTGCATCTTCCCTCTCCTGTCTCCTGTAGGAAAGCTGTGTGGGGAATCCAGACCGTTTGAAAGATGACAGCCAAGCAGACAGAGCCAGTCACTGTCATTAGCCTTCGGGAACTGAACCTTGGGACCCCAGAGCCACAGCCGAGAGGTAAGGGGACCACTGAAGTCTCCTGTCCTCCAGTTGCTGTTTAATTCCTCCGCTTCTCTGTATTTACTATTTTTTATAGCAACAGATTGGTTTTCCAGCATCCTCCAGAGTGAGTGATAATCCATACACATTGCCTCCCTACAAAGGCTGTTCCTCTCACTCTGTTTTTCCTTGTTAGAGTCAAAGATGTTCACCGTGGAAGAAGCCGTGGAGACCATTGGATTTGGACGTTTCCACATTGCCCTGTTTCTGATCATGGGCAGCACAGGGGTGAGTGCTTAGAGCTGATTTATAGTTGGATATAGGAGTGTGTGTCTGTTCATCCCAGACTTCTAATTTATCCCTCCCCTGCCCTTTCCCTTCTGGTAACCATACGTTTATTTTCTATGTCATGAGTCTATTTCTGTTTTGTAAATAAGTTCATTTGTCAATACTCATTTTTTAAAAAAGGTTTAAATTGAAACACTGGAAAGAGAGGAGAAAACTATGGTATCATTCTAAGTCAGGTTAGACACATGGTTCTCAACATTTTATGCGTAACTATCACCTGGATACCTGTTGTAATTACAGATTCACTGACCCTGTAACTGGCACCCCTGAAGGTTTGTTGGTGCCACTGAAGGTAGTTGGAGTTCAGGGCCCCAGGTGTCTGGGATGTGTGTGTAACAGCACCACGACAGTCTCAGTCCATGACAAAGACTCCTAGGTCTCAGATGTCTCTATGGTCTTTGGAGATCTTCTTCTGCAGTGCTGCTCCTTCATGACTGCCCCTAGCTTCTGGCTGGTCCTTCTCCCGTAAGGCTATTAAATCAGAGTGGGACAGAGCCTTATCCCTTATTGACTTATTTCCTTCTAAGACTCTTGAGAGGAGTGGAGTACAGATTAATACTGACCTAACTGCTCTAGGTGAGTTTAATATATAAGTATTCTTCTGAGATCATCAGGCCACTTCTTACACATGATACTTTTTGGACTAAAAAGTACCAACTATTTGAATTCTAAACATGATTATAACACTCTCCAAGGAAAGATGAACCATTATGATATATTTCAAATTCCCACATATTAGCTAACATTAGCCATGCCTGTTGCGTCCCAGACCTTCAAGTTACACGAATACAAGAAGTACCATAATAAACACCCCATACAAATATCCCCATACAAATATGTTATTATTCATAGAATGTGTCTCAAACAAATGCACCTTTCCTTCCCTATAATTTTCCTTTTTGCGTTGAATTTCTATCATCTAGCATCTACTTCTTCCTTTCCCTGGGAGATAAACTCATCCTGGAATGAATTACAAGATATGGACAGAGGAAGATATTTCTTTCAATAGAAAATATAAATATTTAGTAACACATCTTACACTAATTTTACTAAACAGTCATTCTTTCCTGATGATGAGCTCTTATTGTTTTGTATTCATTGCTTATTTTCTAACTTTCACGAATCTTGCCTGCCCATTGAAATCAGCCTCTTGAAATCAGCCTCTTGAAATCAGGGACTATTTCAACAATCCATTTGCAAAGGAGATGCCCTGAGATCTTGAGGATGACAAGTATAGGACAGCAGTGTTGGGTTGACGTGGATGCTGCTGAATAACTTGGGTCATCTGCCAACTAAAAGACCCCCATACCACACCCTCATGGTGTTAAATGCAAAAACATGAAACATCACAAGGGGAATACATGTCATAAATCTTGAGGGAGCCTCTCAAAATTGTTCAAACCATAAATGTTACATCCATGAAAGCCAAAGTTGTTCTGTACTTCTTTATCCAACTAGCAGGGCTGAGTGGGTGTATAATAGGTAGATCCTCCCTAAGTGGGGGGCAGGAAGGAGGGGGTTAGGACTAGAAGGATGACAGGCAGACATGGGAAGAAGTGACAACAGGCTAACACTTTGACACAGTGTTTTCCTTCCTTCTTTTTGAGGTTGCCGAGGCCATGGAGATCATGTTAATAGCAGTTGTGTCTCCTGTCATCCGCTGTGAATGGCAGCTGGAGAACTGGCAGGTGGCACTAGTGACCACGGTGAGTGCCCGCTTCCTATGCTGAGGATGAAGCCACTGAGGACCCAGGGTTTCCGCTCCCCTGCCTCATCCCACGGGCGGAGGGCCACGGAGTCCCTCTCCACCTGCTGTTTTGGTTCCCAAACCAGCATCTGAGGCCTTTATCCCCTTTCTCTTTTCCTCTAGGGAGAGCTGCTCATTTTCCAGACCCTAGCAGGAGCTCAGAAGAGACACAAATCAGAGAAAGTGAGCCTTAGCCAAATTTGGGGAGTCACAAACTGATACGAGTTAAAAAAAAAAATCAAGTGGCTGACCTAGAGTTGACATTCAAGGAGATATATATTTGACAAGGAAGGCCATTAGAAGAAGAGCAAAAGGGAGCAGGGGCTTCCCTGGTGGCCCAGCTGGTATAGAATCTGCCTGCCCATGAAGGAGGCATGGGTTTGATCCCTGGGATGGGAAGATTCCCTGGAGAAGGGAATGTCTACCTACTCGAGTATTTTTGTCTGGGAAAACCATTGGACAGAGGAGCCTGGCAGGCTACAGCCCATAAGGTTGCAAAAGAGTGGACACCACATCACAACTGAATAACAAGAACCAAAAGGGAGCACAATATGTGACCCCAAAGTATACTGCTTTGGCATGTGGATTGTTTTGAGCTGAAGGCACTTGAGACTGAGCAAACTCAAGAGAAACTTGTACATTTCCCTTAACTACATGAAAGAATTTAGATAGGGGGCCTGGCTCAGAGAGAGAGTGATTGCCAGAGATAACTTGCATCTGAATGACCTATCCATGTGGCAGCTCAGATATCTGATTACCAGACATCTGTTCTTCTCATTGTCCTGTGAATGACCCTCCTCCCCTTTGAAGTCCCAGGCACCCTCCTGTTCCTCAGCTCAGAGTGGCATATAAGCCTCAACTGTCCAGTGTGCCCTTGGGTCTTATATTTTTATGGGATTCTTGTATGTACAAAATTAAACTTGCTTTTCTCCTCTCAATCTGTCTTGCATGCTAAGTCGCTTCAGTTGTGTCCAACTCTTTGCCACTGTATGGACTATAGCCCACCAGGCTCCTCTGTCCATGGGATTCTCCAGGCAAGAATACTGGAGGGGAAAAAAAAAAAAGAATCCTGGAATGGGTTGCCATGCCCTCCTCCAGGGGATCTTTCCGACTCAGGGATCGAACCTGTGTCTCTTATATCTCCTGCATTGGCAAGTGGGTTCTTTACCACTAGCACCACCTGGGAAGCCCTTCAATGTGTCAGTTTATCTTAAATCAATTTAATTATTAGACCAGCCAAAGAGTATAGAAGGGTAGAGGGAAAATTTTAACCCCCCAACAAGAGGCAGAAAATCTTGCCATCAAAGATCATCATCTTTCAAATAAAAAAAAAAGGCCATATGAATACCAATTATCAGAAAGAAAATTACTCCAGAACAAGAGCCCTTCATAGTTAATAAATTTGGATTTATGCAAAATGTGTCACATTGTTTTCACTTCTACCATTTTGCTGAGGATTAGATTTTGTTATGGTATGGCATTCGTCCCAGGCTTGGCATTGAAAACATTGGTTTTTTCCTCCTTCAGTCATGTCCTAGAGAGAACAGCGCATATTTTTCAAGTATAAATATGATTTTTTTTTATTAGTTCCCTGTGGAAGAAATGCTTTTTTTTTCTACGACCCGTGCTTCTACCTGGTGTCAACAATTTCAGGTGTGGGAATCATCAACCTCTGACATCTTAAAAAGGAGTCAGGGGAGAGTTTTGTGAAAGCCTATCTATAACTTCCAACCCCACCCACATTTCCAGTCTTCTTTGTTGAGATGGATGAATGCTTAATGCAGTAAATTAGCATATTGTAAAAATGCTGCTTAGAGGATAACTTCTTCTCACTCCACCTCCAGATGGTGTTTTTCGGCTACATGGTATTCAGCCTCCTCTTTGGCCTCTTGGCTGACAGATACGGCCGCTGGAAGGTAGGCTGGCTTTAAGGGTGATCTGGAATTTTCTTTTGTGTGTTCTTTTGTGGTGATGTGACCACTGTTTTCTTGTGGGGTTTTTTTGGGGTATTTATTTATTTGGCTGCAGAGGGTCTTAGTTAGGGCACACAGGATCTTTGATCTTCGTTGTGGTGTGTAGGATCTTTAGTTGCAGTGTGTGAACTCTTAGTTGCAGTGTATGGGATCTAGTTCCCCGACCCAGGATGAAACCAGGGCCCCCTGCATTGGGAGCTTGGAGTCTTAGCCACTGGACCTCCACCTACCACTGCTTTTCTTTCATGGACATTTTTCTGTCAATACCCAAGTGAGAGAGTATGGAAATGTCCTTCTCTGACACCTTGTCTTTTTGCTTTGTCATCTTTCTCTGAGATTCTTGTCCCCATAGCTGATCCTTGTAGTCCAGGTGTGCAGCTGATAGTTGTGCATAGTTAGAACACAGCAGATACAATGTGGGGACTGCATGTATAAACATGTATAAATATAAGCAGTTTCACATTAGTTAACTTGGGTATAGCTTTGAAACTAACCCACTTGCTTGATGTCACACATACTGAGATTCAACATTGAGACACAGAACTATGTTTTGTGATGATAAACCCAGATCTGTCTGTCTTGTCTGACTTTTGGTGGGGAAGACCTCTCTCAGTGTGAATACAAAGGAAGACAGTCATAGGCTTGCATGTGTGTTTCAAAGTGCACAAAATATCATAGACTTTGACAAGTGAATATGAAAACACAAGTTTTGTGAAAAAAAAAATGTAGAGAGCACAAAAAGGCATTTTACAAAAGGGGACATACAAATTGTCAAGAAACCTTGAAAAGCATTCAATCACAGGAGTTAACAGAAGCAAAATTACATAGCGAAATAATTCTTTTCATTGTCAAAGCCATATCAAATGTCAGATCCGTAAGGAATTTTTCTTTTTCTTGAAGAACACTGCAAGTGTCCAGACACCCTCATGTACAATTGATATAATTTTTCTGACCATCGGTTTGGCAGCATAAACCAAGAACCTTGAGAATACCCATTCTCCCTATCTGACAGTTTGCCTTCCAGAAATCTATTCTATTTAGATCATCAGAGAACCCCTAAGATTTATGCACAGTGTCTCAGCTGATTTTAATAGAAAATATAAAACCATCTCAACAGTCAATATAGGGGAAATGTTTATGCGTTTCATTATATTACGTGTGTTATGGTATGTCTTTTCACTGGAATATTTTGCAACTATTAAGGATATATTTTCCCTTAGAATCAGTGAAAATAGGGTAAAATAGTATTAATAGTGTTAATAGTATTTTCTCTGGGTCGGAGAAGCAAAAGTGATTTAAGTATTTTTATGTCTTTTGTTTTTTCCATATCTTCTGCTATAAACTTGTATTATTCTTATAATTACAAAAAAAAGCAAATCCCTTAAAATTTCTCCTTATGTTCATTCTCCTTATATTTTCATACTCATCTTTTGTTGGGGTCCTGCCATGACTGTTTGCTGGGAGGGTGAGTTTTGCATCCTGATTTACATGTTCAGTTTCCTGCCACCTATGAGGGTGGACACCTTGAACGAGTTTTGACGAATGGTCTAAACTTAGAACGTTGGGGCTTTCAGACAATAAAATGATATGGATTATATTTTCTGATGATTATGAGAGATTAGTGAGTTCTCTAAAGATTAGCTACACAGAGAAGCAAACATATGGATGAAATTAAAAATCACCTTCAGAAGTTAAGTTTCTTCCTGCCCTTCCATGGGGACAGATCCCATTAACACCTCCTTTTGTTGCTTCAGATTTTGTTCATCTCGTTCCTGTGGGGAGCTTACTTCTCCTTGCTGACTTCATTCTCTCCTTCGTACATCTGGTTTGTCTTCCTGCGGACCATGGTGGGCTGTGGCGTGTCTGGCCATTCACAAGGGTAAAGATTTTACCTAGAGACCCCCCAAGGGAGGTATTATGAACACCCATAGTCACATTCACTATGGTTAAGAGACTAAGAGCATCAGTAAGTTGCAAATGTATAGACTTCACTTGTACTAATTTTTTTGAGCTTTTTTCCCCCTCTGGTGATGGCTGCTTATCCCACTGGAAGTTCTTTGCCCATGAAAATGATGTTTGATGGTGAGGCTAGCAGGGTATTAGATTGAGGATGTGTTAATTTCCTTGTTCCTAAGGCTGATAAGCATTTTTTTTAGATAAATAATATTTTGTGAGACTAACTGCTAACAAAAAGTGCCATACAAAGTAGGTAAGAAAAATGTCAACCCAAACACAGTTTCACTTCCTTTCAACCCAAACACAATTTCTTGAGAATTTCTGGAAGACTTTAGTTTGACCATAAGCCACTGTAACACTCAGGAATAACCATTTTAAAATGCCATGGCCCTGTAACTGAAGACCATTGCAAAGTGAATTTGCAAAGCAGGTGAGACATATTGAAACAGCTGGGCTGCAGCTGGCTTTTTCTCTGCCCTCAGTTGTGTAATGTCTCATCATACAGGGTGTGAAAGTTGTTATACAAAATGTTCAACAACTTGGAATCCTCCCTTCAATTAACAAGGCTCCTCCAGCTATTCTCTCCTGGGTGCCTTGCAGCAAGTTTCCCTTAGAATATATTAGGAGAAGTCAAAGCACCTAATTATTACCCTAATGGTTTAGAGAAAGAATTGTTCTTCTCTAGAGCATAAATTAAACATCACTCTGAGCTCTGGTACCCTAATGGAGTAGAAGTAGAATTTGAAAACATCCCTTAGGAAGCAGCTAAATAAATATGTTGAAACTCCAAACCCTGGTTAATAATGGCAACAGAGAAGAACAATTATAAAATGGATGGGTTGGAAGTCCATTTATTCTGCTGTTCAAAAAATTAATATGGACTTAATTAGAAACCTCTGCTTTGACTGTCATCATTAGTTGGAAAAACTATTTACCTTCTCTTGGGTGTATTTTAATTTCCCACATATGTTTTAGAAAAGGGAATCGGGCTTGACAAGACATTTTGCCAGTGTTTCTTTCTCTTGGTAAAAGAAGTAGGGCTAATATCTCTTAAATGGTAGGAGGCTTCAGATAACTAAAATATGTAAACAGAAGAGCACTTGGAAGTTTATTTTTGATTGTTTTCTTTTATGGGTTAATGATTATATTTTGGTGTATGATTGCATAGGGAACGCTTCTGTTTCTCTTTACATACTTAATACTTAAATACGATACTGCTGACACCAAATGCGTGGATTTTTTTTTAACACACCAACAAATCCTGCAGCATCAGCTGGGTGTCCTCCAACATCAGAACATCAACATTCAGTTCTGACCTTCACTAGGGTTAGTGTGGACCTGACAGGTTTAGGGCTCAGTCCAAAAACACTCCTTATTTGACTTATATGCAGAGTACATCATGCGAAATGCCAGGCTGGATGAAGCTCAAGCTGGAATCAAGATTGCCAGGAGAAATAGTGATAGCCTCAGATAGGGAGATGACACCACCCTAATGGCAGAAAGTGAAGAAGAGCTAAAGAGCTACTTGATGAAGGTGGAAGAGGAGAGTGAAAAAGCTGGCTTAAAACTCAGTATTCAAGAAATGAAGATCATGGCATCTGGTCTCATTACTTCATGGCAAATAGATGGGAAACAATGGAAACAGTGACACACTTTATTTTCTTAGCTTTCTATATAGTCCAACTCTCACATCCATACATGACTACTGGAAAAACCATAGCTTTGACTAGACAGGCCTTTGTTGGCAAAGCAATGTCTCTGCTTTTTAATATGCTGTCTAGGTTGGTCATAACTTTCCTTCCAAGGAGTAAGTGTCTTTTAATTTCATGGCTACAATCACCATCTGCAGTGATTTTGGAGCCCAGAAAAATAAAGTCTAACACTGTTTCCACTGTTTCCCCATCTATTTGCCAAGAAGTGATGGGGCTGGATGCCATGATCTTTGTTTTCTGAATGTTGAGCTTTAAGCCAACTTTTTCACTCTCCTCTTTCACTTTCATCAAGAGGCTCTTTAGTTCCTCTTCACTTTCTGCCATAAGGCTGGTGTCATCTGCATATCTGAGGTTATTGATATTTCTCCCAGCAATCTTGATTCCAGCTTGTGCTTCATCCAGCCCAGTGTTTCTCATGATGTACTCTGCATATAAGTTAAATAAGCAGGGTAACAATATACAGCTTTGACGTACTCCTTTTCCTATTTGGAACCAGTCTGTTGTTCCATGTATAGTTCTAACTGTTGCTTCCTGACCCACATACAAGTTTCTCAAGAGGCAGATCAGGTGGTCTGGTATTCCCATCTCTTGAAGAATTTTCCACAGTTTATTGTGATCCACACAGTCGAAGGCTTTGGCATAGTCAATAAAGCAGAAGTAGATGTTTTTCTGGAACTCTCTTGCTTTTTCGATGATCCAATGGATGTTGGCAATTTGATCTCTGGTTCCTCTGCCTTTCCTAAATCCAGCTTGAACATCTGGAAGTTCATGGTTCACGTATTGTTGAAACCTGGCTTGGAGAATTGTGAGCATTACTTTGCTGGTGTGTGAGATGAGTGCAATTGTGCAGTAGTTTGAGCATTCTTTGGCATTGCCTTTCTTTGGGATTGGAATGAAAACTGACCTTTTCCAGTCCTGTGGCCACTGCTGAGTTTTCCAAATTTGCTGGCATATTGAGTGCAGCACGTTCACAGCATCATCTTTTAGGATTTGAAATAGCTCAACTGGAATTCCATCACCTCCACTAGCTTTGTTCGTAGTGATGCTTCCTAAGGCCCACTTGACTTCACATTCTAGGATGTCTGGCTCTAAGTGAGTGATCACACCATCGTGATTATCTGGGTCATGAAGATCTTTTTTGTATAGTCCTTCTGTGTATTCTTGCCGCCTCTTCTTACTATCTTCTGCTTCTGTTAGGTCCATGCCATTTCTGTCCTTTATTGTGCCCATCTTTGCATGAAATGTTCCCTTGGTATCTCTGATTTTCTTGAAGAGATCTCTAGTCTTTCCCATTCTATTGTTTTCCTTTATTTCTTTGTATTGATCACTGAGGAAGGCTTTCTTATCTCTCCTTGCTATTCTTTGGAACTCTGCATTCACATGGTATATCTTTTCCTTTTCTCCTTAGTTTTTCACTTCTCTTCTTTTCACAGATGTTTGTAAGGCCTCCTCAGACAGTTATATTGCTTTTTTTCATTTCTTTTTCTTGGGGATGATCTAGACCCCTGTGTCCTGTACAATGTCACGAACTTCCGTCCATAGTTCATCAGGCACTGTCTAGCAGATCTAGTTCCTTAAATCTATTTCTCACTTCCACTGTATAATCATAGGGGATTTAATCTAGGTCATACCTGAATGGTCTAGTGGTTTTCCCTACTTTCTTCAGCTTAAGTCTGAATTTGGCAATAAGGAGTTCATGATCTGAGCCACAGTCAGCTCCCGGTCTTGTTTTTGCTGACTGTATAGAGCTTCTCCACCTTTGGCTGCAAAGAATATAATCATTCTGATTTCGGTGTTGACCATCTGGTGATGTCCATGTGTAGAGTCTTCTCTTGTGATGGTCAGATAGCATCATCAGATCAATGGACATGAATCTGAGAGAATTCCATGAGACAGTGAAGGAAACGGGAGTCTGGCATGCTACATTTCGTGGGGTCGCAAAGAGTCGAATACGACTTAGAAACTGAACAACGCTCCTAGGACATAGCTGTGTTCAGCAGCCTGGAAGCTCTCTGAAGCCCATTTGTTAGGGATTTTTATGGAGGCTTCCTCATGTAGGCATGACTGATTATTAATTCCTTTTCTAGCCCTTCTCTTCTCTTCAGAGGAGGGGGGAATAGGGCTGAAATTTCCAAGATTCTAATCATGGCTTAGTGTTTGAAGACCAGCCACCATCCAGGATGTATCAAGCATCACCTCCTTAGAATAAATGATGCTCCTATCATCCAGGAAATCCCAAGGTTTTCAGGAACTCTGTGTTGGGGACTGGTGTCAAAGACCAAATATTAGCAGGAACCAGGGCTTCTGAGGGGCTTCCCTTGTAGCTCAGTTGCTAAAGAATCTGCCTGCATTGCAGGAGACCTGGGTTCCATTGCTGAGTCCGGAAGATCTCCTGGAGGAGGAATGGCGACCCACTCCAGTATTCTTGCCTGGAGAATCCCATGGACAGAGGAGCCTGGTGGGCTACAGTTCATGGGGTTGCAAGAGTTGGACACAACTTAGCGACTAAACCACCACCAGGGCTTCCCTGGTGGCTCAGACTGTAAAGAACCTGCCTGCATCTCGGGAGGCCTGGGTTCGATCCCTGGGTCAGGAAGATCTCCTGGAGAAGGGAATGGCAACCCACTCCAGTATTCTTGCCTGGAGAATCCCCTGGACAGAGGATCCTGGCAGGCTACCGTCTGTGGGGTTGCAAAGAGTTGAACATGACTGACCATCTTTCATTTTCAGGGACAGAGACCAACATATGTATTTCTTATCATTTTACAGTGATGAATGTTTTGTTCTGATTCTTTATCAAAGATTCTGTTTCTTTATCAAAGAAACGAGAAAAAGTATGATTTTTTTTTTTTTTAGAAATGTTTATTTATTTATTTTTGGCTGTGCTGGGTCTTCATCGCTTTGTGCAGGCTTTCTCTAGTTGTGACCAGGGACCACTGTTTGTTGCGGTGCTTGGGCTTCTCACTGTGGTGGCTTCTTGAGTTGTGGAGCATGGGCTCTAGGCCCTCAGTAATTGTGGCACGTGGGCATAGTTGCCCCGTGGCATGTGGAATCTTCCTGGACCAGAGATCGAACCTGTGTCCCCTGCATTGGTAGGCAGTTTCTTATCTACTCTGCCACCAGGGAAGTCCAATGACTGTTTTATGAGAAGAGTTAGTTGGTTTTATAAAAGCATAATTGTGTTTCCCCCCTTTCTGTTTAGGCTAATCATAAAGACTGAATTCTTGCCTACAAAATATCGAGGCTACATGCTCCCCTTGTCTCAGGTAAGTTAAGACAAATTCCTCCCAGTCTTCAGATCCCGTAGGGTATGGTGTAGATGGTTTTTCTCCTGGTTGGTTGATGGTTCTTTGATCAGCACACTCCTAGTACTTGGTACCAGCCAAAGAGCATTGGGGATGCTTGACCACATAGGTCAGTTCCAAGGCGTTCTGAGCTAGGACTTCTATCATCCAGCAGCAGCATTTAGGGCACAGTAACCCCTTCCTCAGGAAACAGTCCACTGGCTGGTTTCACTAGAATGACAGTCACTCAGGAATGCATCTGGGGTGAACATTCTCTCCCCATTGAGTCTTCAGTGGAGGCACACTCTCAGCACCCCTTCTAGAGTCTCCCTTGTGGACAGTAGTGTCCTTAACTGGCCCGTGCCTGTGAGCACTTTTGTAATAGCCTCCTCCCAGCTCAGTTGTTTCTCCAGGTGAGAAGATGAGGATGCTTCCCACCCCTCCTCAGACCCCTGCTGGCTGCTGACTAGAGGTTTTGCGTCCAGAAGCTCCAGCAGTCTAGGTGCCCTTGTACCATCTTTGATGTCATCATTATCCTAAAGCCCTGGCTTTCAGAGGACCCAGGGAGGTGATGACCCTTCCCACCGAAGAATATATGAATATATTTGGCAATGAATAAAGCAGTAGGAGAATATTTAAAATTTTATTTTTAATTTTTCTGACACTAAATTTAGACAACAACAACAAAAAATGTAGGCAACCAAATGCTAACTCTTCATATTCCTCCCAGCTTTCTTCTTATCTTTGTCAAGATAAATGCCCACACTTTCAATAGCTAGGGGTTGGGTTTTACACTGAATGTTATTTAATAGACATGATCCAGTTCAGGCTCATCTGTGAACATTTTCTCTTCCATCTACTATCTGCTTTTGTCATGATCCCATGGCATGACACGGTTTTATCTTCTCATTGCTGCTTTCATTTTCCAGGTCTTCTGGGGTTATCTAATTGATGAATCCAATGGTTTTAGGTGGCTAATGGGTTGGCCAAAAAGTTCTTTTGGGTTTCCCATAACATCTCAAGGGAAAAACCGAACAAATTTTTTGGGCAACCCAATATGTTTCTTTCCATCGCCCCCCAAAATATTTATCTACAACCAAGAGCATCTTCTTGAACTTCAGACCCAGGTAGTCAGTTACCTGATAGTCCCTTGAATATCCTTCAGGCTCCTCAAATACGTACAACATTCATAGACCTAATCTCTGCATCTTCCTCTGGAGACTTTTATGTCCGTATTTCCACTCCCAGCAAACACTATCCTCTCAGTTGTCTGAACCACACACTCAAGAGCTGACCTGAACCCTTTCCTACCCCTGACCTTCATTCAATCAATCACAAAGCCCCACTGATTCGTCTCTTATTAGGGAACCTTCAATTGTAGTGTGTGTGTGCTTAGTCACTCACTTGTGTCCGACCCTTTGCAACCCCATGGACTGTGGCCCACTAGGCTCCTCTGTCCATGGAGTTTTCCAGGCAAGAATACTGGAGTGGGTTGCCATTTCCTACTCCAGGGGGGGATCATCCTGACCTAGGGATTGAACCTGCGTCTCTTGCATCTCCTGCATTGGCAGGCAGATTCTTTACCACTGAGCCACCACGGAAGCCCTGGTGCAGTGTCTAACAGCAAATCCTGTTGCCTTTACCTCCAAAATATGCGCCAAATCCATCAAACAGGAAAAAAAGTTTTTTCTTTTCATTTCACTACTAAAATCCTTTTCAGTGCCACATATTGTTACCCAGTCTGCTATAGTGGCTTCTTACTGGCCTTCTTACACATTGCTTCTTCAGGAAGATCATCCCTGATCACACAAGTCATTCTCACATTACTTCTTTTTTTCATAGCTCTTACCCTTTTCTGAAATATTCTTGTTGTTTTAAAAATAGACTTCCTAGGTGATGAAATTGTTACCCTGTAAGTAGCCCCCCAAAGGGTCTTTTAAAATATTATCTTCTCTCCATCTCTGTGAGGTGGAACGGAATTATCATCTATTCTTCACCCTTCACTGGGAAAATAATGCTCACGATAACACTCGGAATTGTTTTAATTCCCAACTCATGAGGGTGGCTGCCATGTTCTTTGTTGATATAAAATAATCTCAAGATAAAATTTTCAGGACAGAAAGCAGTATTGAGAAATATTTATACTATGTTACCATTTTAAGCAAAGAACAAAATATATCCTCATTAGCTCGTATATGTTTAGAACAGCTTCAGAAGGATGGGAGAAACTGGTGATACAGGTTTCTTCTGAGAAGAGGAACTGGATGGAAGAGAACTGGGAGGAAAGAGGAATCCATTCACAGGGCTCTCCTTTGTACCTTGAGTTATGAACCAGTGGCTGTATTGTTTATTCGAGAAAAGAAAGTCTATGTCTTGGGCCCGAGGTGTTTTTGAACTTTGATGGCATTGCTGTCTCCCTGTCTTGCTGAGCCTCCCACCTGTAGACAAGCAAATGGAGTCATGGAGAAGTGAAGTAACTTCGCCAATTCATCCAGTCCTGGAGGTGGCGCTGCTCCTCAATCAAAGCCTCTGTCCCATCTCATCCTCTTACAATGCAGGACGGGGCATTCCTGGAGTGGGGGGTATGGAGTGCATCCAGTCAGTTCAGTTTAGTTCATTTCAGTCACTCAGTCATGTCCAACTCTTTGTGACCCCATGGACTGCAGCATGCCAGGCTTCCCTGTCCATCAACCAACTCCTGGAGTTTACTCAAACTCACGTCCATAAAGTTGGTGATGCCATCCAGCCATCTCATCCTCTGTCGTCCCCTTCTTCTCCTGCCTTCAATCTTTCCCAGCATCAGGGTCTTTTCCAATTAGTCAGTTCTTCGCATCAGATGGCCAAAGTATTGGAGTTTCAGCTTCAGCATCAGTCCTTCCAATGAATATTCAGGACTGATTTCCCCTAGGATAGACTGGTTGGATCTCCTTGCAGTCCAAGGGACTCTCAAGAGTCTTCTCCAACACCATATTCCAAAAGCATATATACTTTGGCGCTCAGATTTCTTTATAGTCCAACTCTCACATCCACACATGACTATTGGAAAATAGGAGGGCTTTAACCTTCTTTCTCTCCCCCAGGTTTTTTGGCTGGCTGGTTCCCTGCTCATCATTGGCTTGGCCTCCGTGGTTGTCCCCACCATCGGGTGGCGCTGGCTTATCCGCATCGCCTCCATCCCTGGCATCATCCTCATCATGGCCTTCAAGGTGACCAAGCTCGTGGGCTCCCTCTTGACCTCCCCTCTGGTTGGCCCAGTGGCCTTCTCAGCCTGCAGATATCTTCCTCACGTCCAGGACCTTTCTCCTTTATTTAAGTATCTGTCTCCATCAGTTTACGTGAAAAGGGCATTTTGGCAGATTAAATGCACAAGCCCAGTCATGAAGCTGTGAATGCAGGATATACTTGGGGGAGAGTAGGCAGGCAGTGAATTGCAGAGTGAGGGGTGCTGGGGGGTGCTGGCTGGAAAGACAGGCCTGTGTCCAGGTTACAAAGAGCCTGGAGGACCAGGGGCCCTGGCGGTGTGGAAGGGGTTGCGTGCTGGGGAACAGGTACATGGTTATGTGGAGGCTGGGTGGGAGGGAAGATGGAAAAGATCAGAAAAGCAGTTAGAAATGATCAGATTAATCCTGGTGGGTGATGAGGACGACCTGAACTCCCTCTGGCCGGGGAATGGGGAAAGGATACTGCTGGGGGAGATGCTTTGCTGAGCAACAATCCACTGGTCTTCACTGGGGGAGGCACCAAGGGCAAGGGGCCCTCTAAGTTGATTCTCAAGGTCCTCGTGTCAGTGGAAGGCTGAGCTGTTTTCTGAGTGTGGTGTTCAAATATGCCACCATCAGTGGGTCAAAGGCCTCTACAATCAGGATGGTTCCTCCACTCGTGGTTCCTGCACTGTGGAGAGTTCTGGGGTTCCTGGGGAGGGCCTGGGTGATGGAGCAGTAGAAAGGCACCAGGGAACCCTGGGCGGCAGCTCTTTACAGATTGGGTGTAAGAATTTCATTGTATTAAGTAGGTTGGGCCAAAGTGGTGTGAAGCTCAGTATCAATCCACTGTCATCCTAGATGGGACTATGAGAAGGAGAAGGCAACTTTTTGTTCTACCAGGATTGCGCTGGTACACCTGCTGTATTGTTGCTGCAGAGCTTGCTACATCCTTTCCCATCTCCGGAAACTGGGACGGTGTAGTATATTGGACTGTGATAGCTGTATCTCTGGGGTCCACAGCAGTTGCATCTCTGATGTTCTTTGTCACCTATGCCCAGTTTATTCCTGAATCTGCTCGGTTCAACGTCTCCACCGGGAACACTCAGGCTGCCCTGGCTACACTGGAACGCATCGCCAAGATGAACCGCTCAGTCATGCCGGAGGGGAAGCTGGTGGAGCCCATCCTGGTGAGTCCTTCTCCAAACGGGGGTCACCAGAAATCCCCTTAGTGGTGGAAGGTGAGAGAGAAGGGGACCTGAGCCCTCCAGGGGCAGGACTAGGAAAAGAAAGGAGGAAATTGAGACTAAATCCAGCTCTACCTTAAGCTTGGTGGAGCCAAGTTATGCACCATCACTTTCTTTTTCCAAATTTTATTGAAGTATAGTTGATTTACAATGTTGTGTTTAATTTCTGCTGTATAGCAAAGTGACTCAGTTATATGTATATATTTTCTTCATAATTCCTTTCCATTATAGTTTATCATAGGATATTGTATATAATTCCATGTGCTATACAGATAAAATAGTCCACATCTGCTAATCCCAGATTCCCAATCCTCCTTGCCCCCCCCACCCCTCAACAACCACAAGTCTGTTCTTTATATTTGTGAGTCTGTTTTTGTTTCATAGATAAGTTCATTTATGTTATATTTTAGATTCCACATGTAAGTGTTATATGATATTTGTCTTTGACTTACTTCACTTAGCATGATAATCCCTAGGTCCATCCATGCTGCTGCAAATGACGTTATTTCATTCTTTTTAGTGGCTGAGTAGTAATCCACTGCGTGTGTATACGTGTGTGTGTATATGTATACACACACACACACACACACACACACATATATATATACACCATATCTTCTTTATCCATTCGTCTATCAATGGACATTTAGGCTCTTCCCATGTCTTGGCAATTGTAAACACTGTTGCAATAGATGCCTGTATCTTTTCGATTTATAGTTTTGTCTGGATTTACGCCCAGGAATGGATTGCTGGATCATATGGCAATTCTATTTTTAAAGTACTTTAAGGAACCTCCATATTAATTTCCTTAGTGGCCACACCAATTTGCGTTCCCACAAACAGTGTAAGAGGGTTCTCTTTTCTTCACATCCTTTCTGGCATTTATTACTTGTAGACTTTTTGTCGATGGCTATCCTGCCTGCCTGCCATCACTTTCCTCATCCACAAAATGGAAATAATCGCACCTGTCTTACAGAGCTAGTCACATGATATTGCCACACTGTTTATAGCTGAGAGATTGTTCTATAATTTTATTTTCCTTGTATTGGCCTTGTCTTACTGATATCAAACGTATAAACCTCATTAAATGAATTTTTAAGAGCAAAATTTGGCATGTAAGTCTGTTTTTAGGGTCACTATCTATTGAGAGTTATCGATGTTTTTTACTTTTTTATTGTTGTCAAACTCAATTTTTACAGTTCCTTTTTTGTCTCCCTCCCCTTTGTGTTGGGTTAATTTGGTTTCTTATTTAATATGTAAATGCTGGATCTGTATATGTTTAATTGGATATAAGAAGCATGGAACAGATCTAGCTTTGCCATATCCAGATAACTAACCAGTGGCACTGATGTATTTTTATTGAATAATCCATCCCCTATGTATTTGAATTTACTGCTGAATATTATGTTCTAAATGAGCTTCCCATGTGGTACTAGTGGTAAAGAACCCAACTGGCAATGCAGGAGACTCAAGAGATATGGGTTTGATCCCTGGGTCAGGAAGATCACCTGGAGAAGGAAATGGCAACCTGTTCCAGTATTCTTGCCTCAAGAATCCCATGAGCAGAAGAGTCTAGTGGGCTGTGGTCCATAGGGTCACAGCGTTGGACACGACTGAAGCAACTTAGCAGGCATGTTCTAAATATTAGGTTTGTTCAAATATATATGGGATTTATTATATACTAAAACATTAATTGTTGGTCTAATATAACAATTATAGTATTTTATAATAAGTTTTCATACTTATAAAGTATGTACTCATTATCAAAGTTCTTTTTCAGAATTTTCCAAGCTATTTTCTCAGTTCTATTTTTTGTTGCTATTGTTTTCCAGTCACTAAGTTGTGTCTGACTCTTTGTGACCCTATGGATTGCTGCACACCAGGCTTCCCTGTCCTTCACTGTCTCCTGGAGTTCGCTCAAATTGATGTCCGTTGAGTCAGGGATGCTATCTAACTATCTCATCCTCTGCAGCCCCCTTCTCCTTTTGCCTTCAATCTTTCCCAGCATCAGGGTCTTTTCCAATGAGTCAGTTCTTCATATCAGGTGGCCAAAGTATTGGAGCTTCAGCTTCAGCATCAGTCCTTCCAATGAATATTCAGGGTTGATTACCTTTACAATTGACTGGTTTGATCTTGCAGTCCAAGAGACTCTCAAGAGTCTTCTCCAGCACCACATTTTGAAAACATCAATTATTTGGCATTCAGGCTTCTTTATGGCCCAATTCTCTACCATACTTGACTACTGGAAAACCATAGCTTTGACAGTATAGACCTTTGTTGGCAAAGTGGTATCTCTGCTTTTTGATATGCTGTCTAGGTTGGTCATAGCTTTCCTTCCAAGGAGCAAGTGTCTTTTAATTTCTTGGCTGCAGTCATCATCTTCAGTGATTTGGGAGTCCAAGAAAATAAAACCTGTCACTGCTACCACTTTTTCCTGTTCTGTTTTCTTTGAAGTGATAGGACCAGATGCCATGATCTTATTTTTTTGAATATTGAGTTTTAAGTCAGCCTTTCCACTTTCCTCTTTCACCTTCATCAAGAGGGTCTTTAGTTCCTCTTCACTTTCTTCCATTAGAGTGGTATCATCTGCATATCTGAGGTTGTTGATATATCTCCTGGCAGTCTTGATTCCAGCTTGTGATTTAACCGGCTCAATATTTCACGTGATGTTCTGTGTATATAAATTAAATAAGCTGGGTAACAATATACTGCCTCGATGTACTCCTTCCCCAGTGCTGAACCAGTCAGTTGTTCCATGTCTGGTTCTTAGCTGTTGCTTCTTGACTTGCATACAGGTTTCTCAGGAGACAGGTAAACTTGTCTGGTATTCCCATCTTTTGAAGAATTTTCTACAGTTTTTTGTGATCCACACGGTAAAAGGCTTTAATGTAGTCAATGAAATATGCTGTAATTAGTAATGTAATGTAGTCTGTAGTAAGTAATTAGTAAGTAATGTAGTCTGCTTTAATGAAGCAGAAGTAGATGTTTTTCTGGAATTCCCCGATTTCTCTATGATCCAACAAATGTTAGCAATTTGAACTCTGCCTTTCTAAACCCAGCTTGTACGTCTGGAATTTCTCGGTTCATATACTGCTGAAGCCTCGCTTGAAGGATTTTGAACATAACTTTGCTAGCATGTGAAGTGAGCACAGCTGTACAGTAGTTTGAACATTCTTTGGCATTGCCTGTTTTTGGAATTGGAATGAAAATTGACCTTTTTCAGTTCTGTGGCCACTGCTGAGTTTTCGAAATTTGCTGACATATTGAGTGCAACACTTTCACAGCATCATCTTTTAGGATTTTAAATAGCTCAGCTGGTATTCCATCACCTCCACTAGCTTTGTTGATAGTGATGCTTCCTAAGGCCCACTTGACTGCACACTGCAGGATGTCTGATTCTAGGTGAGTGGCCACATCATCATGGTTATCTGAGTCATTAAGATCTTTTTTGTATAGTTCTTTGTATTCTTGCCACCTTTTCTGAATCTCTTCTGCTTCTGTTAGGTCCTTACCATTTCTGTCCTTTATCGTGCCCATCCTTGCATGAAATACTCCCTTGATATCTCCAATTTTCTTGGAGAGATGTCTAGTCTTTCCCATTCTGTTGTTTCCCTCTACTTCTTTGCACTGTTCATTGAAGAAGGCTTTCTTATCTCTCCTTACTATTTTCTGGAACTCTGCATTCATTTGGGCATATTGTTCCCTTTCTCCCTTGCCTTTCACTTCTCTTCTTTTCTCAGCTATTTGTAAAGCCACGTCAGACAACCACTTTGCCTTCTTGCATTTCTTTTTCTTTGGGATGGTTTTGGTCACTGCCTCCCGTACAATGTTACAAACCTCCATCCATAGTTCTTCAGGCACTGTCTACCAGATTTAATCCCTTGAATCTACTCATCTCCTCCACTGTATAATCATAAGGGATTTGCTTTAGGTTATATCTGAAAGGCCTAGCAGTTTTCCCTACTTTCTTTAATTTAAGCCTGAATTTTGCAATAAGAAGTTCATGATCTGAGCCACAGTCAGCTCCTGGTCTTGTCTTTGCTGACTGTATAAAGCTTTTCCATCTTCAGCTGCAAAGAATACCATCAATCTGGTTTCAGTATTGGCTATATGATGATGTCCATGTGTATAGTCATCCCTTGTGTTGTTGGAAAAGAATATTTGCTGTGACGTGTGTTTTCTTGACAAAACTCTGTTAGCCTTTGCCTTGCTTCATTTTGTACACCAAGGCCAAACTTGCCTGTTACTCCAGGTATCTCTTGACTTCCTACTTTTGCATTCCAATCCCCTATGCTGTTAATTTGCTTTTTTGGGTGTTAGTTCTGGAAGTTCTTGTAGGTCTTCACAGGACCGTTCAGCTTTGGCTTCTTCTGCATTAGTGGTTGGGTCATAGACTTGGATTACTGTGATGTTGAATGGTTTGCCTTGGAAATGAACCAAGTGAACCAACCAAAACTGAATGCTTTTTTTTTTTTTAGAAGAACTTTAAAGTGAAGTGGGAGTGAAGGTCTCGTTAAGCCCCTATTTTCATTTCCTTTGGATATATACCCAGAGGTGGGATTGCTGGATCATATGGCAGTTCTGCTGCTTTCCACAGTGGCTGCACCAATCTATGGCAGAGCCTGATCTTGACCCAGCTCTTCCTCCATGCCTCAGACGGGTCCAGGGCAGCAACAGCTCTCCCTGCTCACCTCCCCACATCTTACTCCCTCAGGGATTGTATGACCGCAACAGGAAGGTGATGTCAAGGGTACAGGTCTTCGGTGTCCTGCACACAAGTCAGAGGTGGGCTTTTCTGGGTGTTCCTGACTTTCCCAGGGCATCACTGATGACAAAAGCATTGTAATCCCACTGCCACCTGACCTGGTGCTGGATGTATTGTGAGATAGAATGTGGTTGATAATAATGCAAAAATGAGAATTAAATGCCCCAAACTTCCTCACATTCCGTTTTCGTTTGGTAAAGTGTTCTCACTTTGCTTTGTGGAGTGTTTCCCCTAATTATTCCACGTGCCTCAAAACCCACTTGTAAACAGGAACCTTGAACTTTCTTCCAAAGAATTAAGGATGCTTCTGTTATTCTAATTTATTTTCTGGATTTTGGAAATAAAAGTTTGTGGTTCAGAGGTCAGGACCCTACTATTAGGCAGTATCAGCTAAGATACTGACAGTTACATCTTATCATGCAAAACATGGTGGGAAGACTAGTTGCTAGGCAACAAGGATTAAATGAAAGAAGCTATTATGCTTTGTAGAAACTGGCATGTAATCTCTAACTGGCTGTGAAATTTTGATTGTCAATAGCATAAAAAATAAAATTGGGTTCAGAGGGAGAAAAAAATTTGGAGACAAAGCCATGGACACCTGAATGATCATGAGGGTCTGATTGTAGAGTTTTTTGATGTGGACCATTTTTTTAAAGTCTTTATTGAATTTGTTACAGTATTGCTTTTGTTTTGTGTTTTGGCTTTTTTGGCCAAGAGGCCATGTGGGATCTTAGCTCCCGGACCAGGGATCAGACCTGCACCTTCTGCATTGAAAGGTGAACTCTTAATCACGGGACCATCAGGGAAGTCTCTGATGTGTATTTTTTTTTTTTAACCTAGTAGTTGTTCCAGGACTACGGAGCACTGAGGTCCACTTCTTTCCTCTTTCCTTTTTCCCTCCTCCCTCTTCCATCCCTCCTCCTCCATCTCCTATCCCACTGGGTATTAGTTCACTTGGGCTGCCATAATAAAACAGCATAGACGGGGTGTCTTAAACAACAAATATTATTTTCTCACAATTCTGGAGGCTAGATGTCCAACGTCAAGGTGTTACAGAGCTGGTTTCTTCTGAGGCTCCTTTCCCTGGCTTTTAGGTGTCCGTCTTCTCCCTGTGTCTTCACGTCATCGTCCCTGTGTGTGTGTATTCTGATCTCTTTTTATAAGGACATCGGTCATATTGGATTACAGTCCACCCTAATGACCTCATTTTAGTTCATTTAACTCTTTAAAGACCCCATCTCCATCCTCAGTCATCTCGACAACCGCCCCCTTCCCTCATCCCTCTTACATCCTTCTCTTTTCTCCCCCTTCCTTCTTTCTCCCCCTTCGTTTCTCTTGACTTCAGCTTGCTGCCTCCATCCCTCATGCCCATTAAATGATCTTGTTCTTCGCCACGGTGGTCTTTTGAGCCAGGCCTTGTGAATACAGAGCTGTAAGCGATGGACCCTACCTTCAGTTCAGTTCAGTCGCTCAGTCGTGTCCGACTCTTGTGACCCCATGAACCGCAGCACGCCAGGCCTCCCGGACCCTACTTTAAGTCTCCTAAATCTTGTTAGAGAGGTGAGACTCACACAGGAAAGTGTCAATAACATAACAGAACCCAGATGCCTAGAACCAGGCGAGTGGCCCAGGCAGCAGGATGTGGAGGATCAGAGCAGAGTGGTGACCGTGAGCCAGGTTGGCAGAGCCACCTGCAGGGAGAAGTGGGGCAGGCATTGCACCGTGAGAGGAGAGGCAGCCTTGGGGAGGAAAAAGGCCAGGCAGGAGGGATGGCGTGAGCTGAGACCAAAGGTGGGGATGAGCAGTGAATTCGGTCACATAGGTGGTTATTAGGATGCTGTGTGGAGGAGGCCGGGCAAGATGCTGTGGGCGGTGGAGCCTCTGCAGCTTCACTCCTGAGATGCTCTGGGGGCTGTCTGAGGAGGGGTCATGCTGTGAAGAAGCTGAATAAGTCCATTCATTCGGGTTGTATAGCCAAAGGTTCAGAACCAAATGACTTATTAGGATAAAAGTTGTATGTTTATATATAACTCAGCTTTCTGAATCTCCAGTGACACTTGAGGAGGTAAGGGGACCATAGTCATGTCTAAACCCAGGGGACATGGCAGAGAGGCAGGTGGGAAAGACCCAGACTGGCTCTGTCTCCAAACAGCTGTGTGATCTTGGGCAAGTCACTTACCCTCTCTGGGCCATATATTCTGTGTTGGGAAATATGAGGATAGGGATGGATCAGAGGTTTTCCAAAGATGAGTGACCAGAGTCCCGAGATATAAAGCAGATGCAAGTGGAGTATCAGTTGCTCCAGTCCACCCCCAGTGAAATCTAGGAGCTGAGCCTGAAAGTCACGGAGGCAAAGGACCTCTGAGTTCTCTGGAAGCTCTTCCTGTGACAACAAAATCCAGGACTCCCAGACCACACTTCTGGTCTCCCTGGTCGGGGGGCCAGGGGTGGGATGCTGTAATCCCAGGTGGATTTGTAAGAAAAGAGTAGTTGGTTTTCAGCTGAGCACCTTCCACCTGAAATATTCCTAACTTTACATAAAAATCCATTACTGCCTAATCCTGTATAACTCAGCCTTTATTTTGATCCAAACATACTTAATAGGCCCAAGAACTTTTACGAAAGACACACAAAGAATTGGACACTGTATCCTCTTTTCAAATTTAGGCCACTTGTTTTTTACACGAGTCTCACACTTTTTTAATATTAGGGTTTTTTCGTCTTAATGTTTAAAGAATCTTGATCAGTTTCATAGTTGTTTTTGTATCCTCCTATTTTCTGTATTCTAGTCTACCTCTCACCAATACTGGTGAGAAGAAGAGTGAAAGGGTTAGAATCTTAAATTCAATGGGTCTTGGTACTTGCCAGTGATCATCACAAGTATGCAAAGACTGACTGACTGAGACAAATGTGTTAAAGACAGTATTTATGGGTTCGGGCGAAGGGTATTCAGGGAGCAGAGTGGCCGTCTCTCTGCACTTCATTCCCACACTGTTCTTGCTTTCTCTGATCTAAAATATTAGAGTCACCTTTGCCCATACTTAACCCACTTAATCTGTCCTGTCTCCCCCTTTCACTACCCCAGGAAAAGAGAGGAAGATTTGCAGACCTGTTGGATGCTAAATATATACGGACCACATTACAGATCTGGGTCATATGGTAAGAATGGTATTATTTCAAAATTAGGTTTAGGGAGGTTCAAGAGGGAGGGGATATGTGTATACTTATAGCTGATTTACACTGTTGTACAGCAGGAACCGATACAACATTGTAAAGCAATTATACTCTAATTAAAAAAAAAAAAAACCTAGGTTCAAATAAACAAACATTTTCAGTGGGAGAAAGTCCACTGAAGTAAATTCTTCCTGAGTGCTCTAGGGAGAAAGCACAAGGCAGACACCAGTAATGCCTTATGTTTTTGCTTAATACCATAGGCCAAAAAATAGATATAAAATAATATAAAAAGAGAGAAAAAATCCAAATCATCTATAACCAGTTCTTAAAAAATTTTTCATTTGAGTTCTGTACTAACCTTTTAAGCAGCCTGGTCTCTTCCCTTATCACTTTCTAGGAACTTATCCTCTGAGGTCACTGAGAGTCAAATTCAAAGGAATAGATTCAGTGGTTCTCTCTGTGCAAAGATTTTCTAAACAGGATACAAAAAGTACTAACTCTAAAAGAAAAGATTGGTGAGTTTGCCTACATTAAATTAAGAGCCTGAAAAGTATGCCACCAACTGAGAAAAGACATTTATAGTATATTATGTCCAACAAATTATATATACACGTTACATATATTATTAATATATGTTACTATTATATAACTTATTTCAACAAGAAAAGCATACCTGACCTGGTAGAGAAATAGGCCAGAGACTTGAACAGCCACTTGACCAAAAATATGTATCAAATAAGTACATGAAAGCATATTCAACCTTAAAGTCTCCAGGGAAATACAAATTAAAACCAAATGAGACACCATTACAAATCCACCTGAATGGCTAAGTTTAAAAGACTGACTGTATCAAGCATTGGGAAGGATGTAAAGTACTAGAATTTTTATACACTGATGATTGGATTTCAAGTTAGCACGACTGCTTTGAAAAACCGTTCAATGATTTCTACCGCAGTTGAAAGTATGCATAACCTACGGCTTGGCAGTTTCACTCCTAAATTTATATTCAACAGAAATGCCAAGTAAAATAAAATAGCATTATTTTATTTGTAACAGCCCCAAACTAAAAACAACCCACATGCCCATCAACAGTATAATGGATAAATTGTGTTATATTCATAAAATAGAATACTATACAATAATAAAGATGAGAAAACTTGTGCTTTGCCCTCAACATGGCTGAATCTTACAAATGTAATAATGAGCAAAGCAAGTCAGACACAGAATGCATAATAATGCTTCCACTTACAGAAAGATTCAGAACAGTAGAAACTTAACGATAGTGTTTGAATTCAGGAAATTGGTTGTCTGCCTTTCCCAGATATAATCACTAAAAGTACATTGATGTGTCTCCTTTTGAGACTTTTTAATTTTTAAAATACTCTCAGTATTTGGAAATTAAGCAAAATTTAAAGCCACCTTAATAGCAAGGTGATTATTGCCTTCTTTTTAAATATTTCAATATTTCACGATGAGAGTTTCCAAGCTCACATGAAAGCAGAGAGGATACCATGATGAAGTCTGATTTACTTGCCACTCAGATCTGACAGTCACAGATATTCACCCATATTTGCTTTGGCTATTTTTCCTGTTCTGAAGTAGTTCCAAGTAGGCCCAACACTTCATGCCATTTCATCCCCAGGTACTTCATTAAGAGTCTCAACTACTTGAGGACATTTTCTTAGATGATCAACCCTATAATCACACCAACAAGGTTAACAATTGTGGGACTCACCTGGTGGTTCATGGGCTAAGACTCTGCACTCCTAATGCAGGAGGCCTGGGTTTGATCCGTGGTCAGGGAACTAGATCCCACGTGTTGCAATTAAAGAGCCGCAACTAAAGATATCATTTGTCACAGCTAAGATCTGGTGCAGCCAAATAAATAAAATTAAATATGAAAAAATATTAACAATCATCACTAGTATCATACAGTGTGCAGAATATATGTAATTTCCCCTAATTGTCCCCATATGTCTTTTACATGTGGCTTTAATAACCATTTCCATAAAAAAGACATGAGGGGGGCTTCTAGGAGCCTGACTTTATTCTTTTTCTACAGTTTGATATATGAACTTTTCTGTATGTTATGTTTATATTTAAATAAAATAAATTTTATTTTAAATATATAAAAATTTATATTTATTTTAAATATACAAAAATATTTAAGACTAGACCAAAAAAAAAAAGACAGAGACGAGGGAAATATGAAGCAAAAGCAAAAACACTTGCGTGGCTTCCTGACCTCCGAAAGGCAGAATTCTAAAGATGACTCCCGAGATTTCCAACACCTGGTGATTCAATCAAACACTCACTTGACTGTGGATGTGCAGGCAGCGCATAGATGTAATAAGTATGGTTATCAGACCAGGGAGCGTAGCCTGGATTAGGCAGGTGGACTCAATCTAATCACCCAAGTCTTTAAAAATAGAGAAGTCTCTCCAGCTGGAATCAGAGCTGCAGCAGAAGAGAAGTGTGAGGGAAGGCAGGAACACGAGAAGGACACAACGCTGTTGCTGGCTCCGCAGACAAGGAAAAAGGGGAGCCTGCAGAAGCTGAAAACCACTGGTCGGCAGCCAGTAAGGACATGGACATGCGTCCTACAGCCTGTGCGGCTGAGTTCTGCTAACCGTCTGGATGAGCGTGAAGATGGATTCTCCCATAAAAAGTGGAGCAGCCCTGCCTACCGTGGCGTTTCTGCCTCCCAAGACACGGAGCAGAGAAGTCAGCCAGACCCACTGAACTGCTGACCTCCAGGACTGTGAGATAATAACTGTGAACTGTTTAAAGCAGTAAGTTTGTGCTCACATGTTGGAGCAGCTGCAGAAAAGGAAACTGTTACCCAGTCTCAGCTTGTGCTGCTTGCTGCATGACAGGCAAGTAGAAGACAAGGTGTTGAGGCAAATTATAGCAACTTTATCCAGAATGCCAGCAGACTGAGAAGATGGTGGACTAAAGTTTTAAGAAACCGTCTTAACCTAGAGTAGCTTTCAGGCTGCTCTTGAGCTGAGGGAAAGGTGAAGGTGGGAGGGTTCGAGAGAAAGGGTCATGACGGGTTGCAGACTTCTTGGAGCCACTGGCCTTCAAGGGAAGCTTAACATTTCTTTGTTCTTCTGTTTGCTCAGGAGGCTTCTGCAAAACTCGAAGTTGATAGCAGTTATTTTTACTCTACCACCCTTATCTCTGCTTATTTGCAAGGTTTCTAGCCTGAAAACAAACTTACCTACAAGTAGTAGCCATAACTAACCCGGGACCACCTGGGATGGGAACTTAATAAGCTGTTAGGGCACAAGCAACAGTGTTCTGATGGTTAACGCTGTGTATTCAGGGCTAAAGTAAAAGAGTACAGGAGCTGAGGAATGAGGGGGACAATTTCAACCTGGTGTTAGTTCTGTTCTGACTCGTGACTCCTGGCCTGAGGCGTCCTCTGGGCCCTCTCTGCTTTTTCTTGCAAATCCATTTCTCACCGTGCAGTCTCTGGTGAAGGCCATGCTCCAGTCTCCCCCCGAAATGTGACCCCACTTTCCCCTCCCCTCCTTTCCCCTTCCACACACCATGCCTTCCACCTGAAAAGCTCTCCCCGCCTCTCCCCACCTCTCGTGGGGCTACCCCTTCTTCAGGCCTGGAGATAGCCTTTCCTGATGTCCGTCTTTTCCTGCTTCCAGGCTAGGCATCTCTTTTGCCTACTACGGGGTCATCCTGGCTAGCGCTGAGCTGCTAGAGCGGGACCTAGTCTGTGGCTCGCGGTCCGAGTCCGAGGTGGCCGTGACCGCGGGAGTCTTGGAGGAGAGCCAGAGCCCCTGTTATTGCCACATGTTTGCCCCCTCCGACTACAGGACCATGATTATCAGCACCATTGGCGAAATTGCTCGTAAGTGTCTCTCTGTGTTGGGTGGTTCTGTGTTTTGGGTAGGGGACAGGCAACTCAGAGCCTCACAGAGAGGAGTGGCCTGTCATACACTTGGCTCCTGCCTGGTAGGACTAGACAAGTCCCCAAATCATGCTGACGTGTCTCCAGTGTGGATGCATGTGGGGAGGGAGGACAAGTCTGGAGACGTAGAGCTTTAAATTACTTTATCGAATCAATTCTAAGATGCATTTCCCCACATTGTAATGTCTCTGCAACTGGGATGTGTCTTACAATGACTTGTTAGGTTTCTCTTTGGAAGCACTGTTTCTGCTTTAATAGGCATAAAATAATGATACTTAATCATTGGCACCTTGGACTTCCCTGGTGGTCCACGGCTTCCACTTCCACCGCAGGGGCTGTGGGTTTGATTCCTGGTTGAGGAAGTTCCACATGCTGCATTATGTACCCCTCCCCCCTCCAAAAAAAATTTATGGCATCTTGAATTTGAAAAACAGCATAAAATATTTAAAATAGAGATCGAACAAGGGGCAGTTTACAATAGACCTATATGCAATAATACACATCCTGGGCATAAAATATACTTTGCATACACCAATACTTGTTTTTATCAGACCCACATGGGAAAAGGATGTGGAAACAGCATGATGTTGATGACAGTGTGACTGTGTCTTGGCTGCAATACCCACGAGGTTCGGATTAAGTTGTTTCTTTATGAAATGATGAGGAAACCATGCCACTGTTGATAAATGCCCTTTGCTGTCAAAGTTCTGAAAATTGTCTTTGTTTTTTTCCAGTGAATCCTTTAAACATCCTGGGCATTAATTTCTTGGGGAGACGGCTGAGCCTTTCTATTACCATGGGATGTACGGCTTTATTCTTCCTGCTCCTCAATATTTGCACCTCAAGGTATTTGCTCTCTGGTTGCTTTGGAACAATCTAGTTTTGAGTGGTGGTTTTAAAATGAGGTCTCCTGGGGACTTCTCTGGCTTTCCAGTGGTTAAGACTCCAGGCTTCCACTGCAGAGGGTGCAGGTTTGATCCCTGGTTGGGGAACTAAGATCCCACAGGCCCCATAGCCAGAAAAAAAAGTGTAAAATAAATAAAATGAGGTCTCCTGACCCATGGTCTTCAGTGCAGGTCAGGAACAAGTCCCTTTCCCTAGGAAAGTAGAGTACAAGCTGCCTCTGCCTCTTCTACTCCCTTTTTACCCTGGAAGAGCATTAGCCTGGGGGTATTCAGTTTGCTCACCAAGATATTTAGGATCTTTATACAAAGCTTCCTGGAGAATGGGGACTCTAGCTGCTGACCAAATGAGCTGCACCAATGTCAAGACAGTGATATAGACAGTGTACCTGTGGTGGGAAAATTCATTGCACTCTGAATTTGTGATTCTAGGGTGGCCTCATTCATAATATGTATGACTTACTCTGCACACTGTACCATTTTCCAGGAGTGGTCACAGAGGTGTGCTCATTTGAGGGAGGGAGGCGGGCTGGAATGGCACACTTTGGGGGGACAGGATTGAAGGTCTGAGTCAGGCTTTTGCTTTAGGACCCCCGGTCAGGCCAGCTGATGAGCAGCACCCTGGGGTCCTGGTCTCCATGGGTGTGTGTTTTGGCCGCTATAATGCACCGGGATGGGGGCCCCGGAAGGTCCTCCCATGCTGCCTTTGTAATGTCTCCCTTCCGGTTCCCTAGCGCTGGCCTCATCGGCTTCCTCTTCATGCTGAGGGCTCTGGTGGCAGCCAACTTCAACACCATCTACATTTACACCGCTGAGGTTAGTTTTGGGGAAGGGGTTGCTTACATCAAGGTGTTCGTCTATAGATAACGCATCCCTGGCTTCTGCTGACTTGTGATGAATTTCTGAAAACATCCTATTAAAATGACACCAGAAGGTGTGTTTGATGTGGTCTTTCTCCTGCCCCATGAAGTCTAGTGAAAGAAGAAAGATAGGACCTTCTCTCTTTCTCACTAAATCACATTCACGTTAACCAAAAAAAAAACCTCATTGCCCGCTTACCCTGCTTCTTGAAGAAATAGGGCCCATACCTGCATGTTGCTGATAAAATGTAAAGCATCCTATTTCTCTCTCTTTTTGAAATTAGAATGTATTTTTCAGCTTTTTTCTTTTGAAAGATCACATCCCACTCTGTTGTTTGTTGTGTGTGGCTTAAATTCAAATATAAGAGTAATTTATCTTTAATTTATTGAATTATTCCATATACTTAATACATCTACTTCTGAGGGGGCTCCTAAGAAAGCCCCAGTTTAAAGAGTGAATAGTCCTAGAAATAAGCAATGTCTGAATAGGAAACAGTATTTTAACTGGCTTTGTCTTTCATTGAGCTAAAGAAAGTTGTGCTGTAGGGACTGCTAAGGCTACATTCATTTTCATATCAGAAAAGGGAAAAGTCTGTTCAGAATACAGATATTACATATCAAAATCATTAAAGCCACAGGAGAAAAAATTCTTTTCCTCTCATGCAGATTAAAAATAGGAAATTATAACATATTTGACGTATATCAATACATAATGCTTCATTTAGTTCCACTGACAAAATCTTCTAAAATTATTGTGAATTTTGTGAACTTAAAGATCTATATGTATTGTGGTGTACCTCTAAAGTTATATTTGGAATATTCAATTTAACATATTTTGGAATGTGTTCATCTGAAGGGTTGTTTCTAAGTATTTTTCCCTTGATACATAGGGCTTAAAAAAAAAAAAAGTCAAAGACATGTACCAGAAGATGATTGTCTTGAATTATTTCATTTCCTAGAATTGTCAAAACGCAAAAATGTTGATATTAGAGCAAAGATCATCTCTATGTATCTGAATCCATTGTTTTCAATAGCTAGTAACCTCATTTTCCACAAAAAGAAAAGAACTCCAGGAAAAGGCACTCACCCCCCAGGTCGTCGTTTGTAAATACAGCGGTTTCCCCTGGGGCAGGATAGCATCTTGTTGCATCTGACAGTTGGTGTGTAGGGAGGTCACATGCTTTGCTTTGGTGAATTGATAAAAACTGATCAGTGTTACATAGCATTCAGAGAAAATTTTCTAAAATTAAGCATTATTTCATATCTTCTTCCTATATATTCTTTCTATAATCTTCTTTATTAAATATTTGCCTATCAAGAATTCTGAATCAATGAAGTACAGGTTTTTGGTGGTGGTTTAGTCAATAAGTCATGTCTGGGGGTTGCGACCCCATGGACTGTAGCCCGCCAGGCTTCTCTGTCAGTGGGATTTTACAGGCACAAATACTGGAGTGGGTTTCCGTTTCCTTCTCCAGGGGATCTTTCTTACCCAGGGATTGAACTTGGGTCTTCCGCATTGCAGATTAATGAGGTCTTGCTATAAATGAAACAAAGCAGACTGTACTATATGGTTTTGCAATGCAAACATGGTGGATGGTGTAGTATGTATGTGACACTTCAGTCAATTCACTGTATCTATATTAAAGATTTGCTTGGATTGTTACTATTTGGGTGTATTTTCTTTCCATTCAGTAGAACCACCTTTATATGTTTCTAGCTCTTAGGTGGAACTCTGATTCCACAGTTTAGCTTTCTAAAATCACATTTGTAATATTAAACACATATTTTGGAATTTGCTCACTGAAAGGATAATTTCTAAATGTTTATTATCTGATACTGTTAAAATTCAAAGTTGTGTACCTTAGAAAATGAACATCTTCTATTCTTATCCTATCTATATAGACTATTTGGCCTTTTATATATTATCAAAGCCTGACCCGGGGAGGGAAGAACAGAGAACTTGGGAAAGAAGGAGTCTAAACTGATTCTTTCTACACTGCCCCCATCCAGGTCTACCCCACGACAATGCGTGCTTTGGGGATGGGGATCAGCGGCTCCCTGTGTCGCATTGGAGCAATGGTGGCACCATTTATATCCCAGGTACAGCCCAGCGGTCTCTGTAGGGAGGATATGTCTAAGGGAGGTGGGGAAAGAGCGGCCTGGGTCCCTTCAGGTTAAGGGTTTAACCAAAGATTTGTCTACTTGAGTTTCCTTGAGGTGCTGTTTTCTCATTGGTGAATTTGGTGGGAAAAGAGGCTAAATCAATGCTTCCAGTCAATAGCATGTATTGCGTCATATGAAGGGTTTGGATTTTGCTGGACATTGTTAGCAGAAGATGCCAAAGACACGGATGACACAGGGGGCTGGAGCCGTTGAGTGACAGTGGGCTCCAAGTCTGCTGTCAAGGGTGCAGTTGAAAAACAGAACACAAACATGCAGGGAGGCTTGAACCAGGGCGCAGGGAGGTGGCCCTGGGAAGCGCAAGTCCAGCACTCAGGCAAACCAGTTGCAGGCTGGGAAAAACTCCAGAGGTGATCGGGACCATGGTGGGGGGCCCTTGTTTCAGGAGGGAATCAGAGGCGGATATGGTAACCCACATGGTCATGGTTCCTCAGAGGGGCCAAACAGCTTGCCCCTCTTCTCTGGTCATTCTGTTTTGGCCACAAGAAATGGAAATCCGCCTGCCCTGGCTGCAGCCAAAAACAAGAGTGAGGCTGGGCCCTGGGTGGGCCTGATCCAGGCCGTGAGCATTGTTGGGGACCCAGGCTCTGCCTGCTCGCATTTGTCTAGGGCCTGTGGTCACTGAGCATTCAGACTGCGCCCTCAAGACCAGTGTGCCGTGCTTGCCCATGGACCTTGCCACCTTACAAATCCCAAACATCTCTCCTTAGATCAGCTACCAGAAGATACTGATGTGCTCTCTACATCCCAGAAACATGCTCTCCCTGCATCCCACTGGCCAGGCCTGGTCAGGTGTTCATACTTGAGCTACATCAGTTGCAGCCAAGAGTCAGGCTTATGCACAGAAGCAGCCGGGGAGGGGCAGTTTTTGGAGAAAGTTTTGGATTGATGTGGGCTGAGCAGACTGTAATGTGTATTTCCTACAATTTAACAGAGGATTTTGCCACCACTTTTCTTAAGACTATCTTGGGCATGTTTTGCCTGCTCATCTTTATTTATTTAAAAGTGTTATTATTTTTAGCTGCGTCGGGTCTTAGTTGCAGCACTTGGGATCTTTCATTGTGGCGTGAGGGCTTCTTTCTAGCTTTAGAGCACAGGCTCACTAGCCCCTCGGCATATGGGATCTTAGTTCCCCAACCAGGAGTTGAGCTCAAGTCCCCTGCTTTGGAAGGTGGAGTTTTAATTGCTGGACCCTCAGGGAAGTCCGACCCACCCTTGTCTTAATTTAAAATGGGGGCCGTTTTGGTCTTGCAATTTTGCTTTTCAGAGTTCTTTTATACTTATTTTACCATTTCATAAAAGAACAAAAGGGTGAATGGCAGCAGTGAAATATTGATCCTATTGATCAGACTGAGGTATAGTTCGTTTTTCAGACTTTAGAAATAGTCTCTTGAGCTTCCTTGGTGGCTCAGAGGGTAAAGAATCCGCCTGCAATGAGGGAGACCTGGGTTTGATCCCTGGGTTGGGAAGATCTCCTGGAGAAAGGAATGGCTACCTACTCCAGTATTCTTGCCTGGAGAATTCCGTGGACAGAATAGTCTGGCGGGCTACAGTCCATGGGGTCACAAACAGTCGGACACAGCTGAGTGACTAACACTTACTTAAGCCCCCGGTAAGTGTTAGCTAATATCAGTAACAATTATCAATAACAATCAATGCAAGATACTAAATATTCAAACAAGTATTTTTCAACAACAAAAATACTTTTTAGGTCTAGTTGAATTATTTTGATCACAATGAAATTGGACTGTTTTGCTTTCCTTACCAAGTTTAGAATGGGAAGTTAGAATCTAGGAAGATTTGATTGCTTGTAGAACATTTGCCTGGGATTTGGGGTGGGGTGGACTGTTCCGAGCAGACAGTAGAGCTTGGTGTCACTCTCATAAGTTCATCAGTCAGTGTACCCTTGGACATGGTTGTCAGACTTCAGTGCATATCAGAATTACTAGGGTAACTTGATAACATGAAGACTCCTGGACTTCACCCAGAGATTGATTCTTAATATGAGATTCATCACCTATAGTTTTAACAGAGGGAATCCAGTGTCGTTGGTCTGTGGACCAGTGAGAGGTGTGGCAGTCAGCGAGGAGTTTGGCTTTACTTTCACTGTTCTTTCTACTCCTTCCTCCTCTTCCTATCCTTTCAACTCCCCTTCCCTCTCTCCTCCTCTTTTTTTTGTCTTTCATTTACTTTGGTGACTCATTTGACAAGTTAGTTTCAGAGTAATTCTCTACAAACTTCAGGTACTCACGTCACAGTTTGGCAGTTAGAATGCCAAAAAGGACTCTATAAGCTACAATCTATAATTGATAGAATAGAAGCAAGGATTTATAAGGGACTTCTGTACTTCTGCAGGGAGCATAGGTTTGATCCCTAATCTGGGAACTAAGATCCTGTATGCCATGAGGCTCAGCCAAAAAAAAAAAAAAAAAAAAAGAATTTATTCCAGTTTAATATTCAACCAACATTTGTTGCATGCTTACTCTATGCCTGGCATTGTTCTCTTTATTTACAGCAGTAAATAAGCCAGAACAGGTTCCAGTGGTGTGCCAGAACTGGCCTGCCCTGGCTTGTGAAAACTGTTAAATTTTTAGGAAGTAATTTTGCAAGCTAGTTGATGTCACATTGCAGCCTAAAATTAACATGGTTGGTGGTATTTATCCCATGGCCACAGGTAAATACTATATTAGGACTGGTTTTGAAAAGCCTGTTAAACATTTGGCAGCATGCCACCACAAGATTCTTGATCTCAAGAGGCATAATTTCAAGAGGGTCTTTATAACTGGGCTTCCCAGGTAGCTCAGATGGTAAAGGATCTGCCTGTAATGCAGGAGACCTGGGTTCAATCCCTGGGTCAGGAAGATCCCCTGGAGAAGGGAATGGCTACCCACTCCAGTATTCTTGCTGGAGAATTCCATGGACAAAGGAGCCTGGCAGGCTATAGTCCATAGAGGTGAAAAGTGCTGGACACGACAAAGTAACTAATGTGCACACACTTTACAAATATGCAAAAAATCAAAATGAGTCAAATAAATTATTGGTATATCTTAATTTGCATATCTGTAAAGCACTCAACTGGAAAGTAAGTTGGAGGCAATGATAAGGAATGACAGGCCTTCCCCCCCTACACACACCCCGTCCTTTGGCTTAAAATTACTTTCCTGAAAGATAAATTGAATTAAAATCCATACATTCTGTTAGGGACAGTCCTTTATAGAAGTCAAGGCTTCATACAGCCAGTATTATATAGTATGTATAAACGCTGTGTAGCCTTTAAAAATTGTGAATCACTGTATTGTGCACCTGTAACTTAAATAGTGTAGTACATCAACTATACTTCAATAAGACAAAATTACAGGAAGAGACAAGGCCTCTCGGGGGAGATGACATGGGAGTTGAGACCTGACGTGTGAGAAGCTAACAACTTGTAAAGGGTAACAGCAGTCAAGTGAGACAAAAGCTGGTCCAGGGTCCTGGAGCAGGAAGGGCTCAGTGTGTTCTTGGAACAGAAGATAGCTATGGTGAACAAAATGCTGAGATATGGGAGAGTCAGGGCTTCCCTGTTGGAGCGAGTGGTAAAGAACCCACCTGCCAATGCAGGAGATGCAAGAGATGCAGGCTCGATTTCTGGATCAGGAAGATCCCCTGGAGGAGGAAATGGCAACCCACTCCAGGATTCTTGCCTGGAGAATTCATGGACAGAGGAGCTGGCAGGCTACAGTCCATAGAATCACAAAGAGTCAGGTGTGACTGAAGAGACTTAGCACCTTCTCCCAGGCCTACTGAAGACTTTGGATTTTTTTCGTAGGAGAAGTGGGAAGTAATTGAAGGGTTTTAAGCAGCAACATGACCAGCTTTTGTATTTTAAAAAGAGCACTCTGGTTGCTAAGGAGTTAATTGACAGGGGATTGGGAGAGGGCAAGAGGGGAGCAGGCTTATCATAAGGTACTCATCTGAAATGGGAGATTACAGAATTCTCGAAAACCCTTTTTCTGATAGTGTGGAAAGACTACATAAAAATTTAAAAGTTCTGCCCAAGGAAAAAAAAACAGAAACAAAAAAACCAAGATAAGGACGGAAAACAAACCTTTACTTTTTAAGGGTTTCAGAAAAACCCTAATTGAATTGTCACAGCTGAGCAATGAGGTTTGCTGGCCTGTTGAATACCTGACCCTCCAGAGGCGTGAAAACACATTGAATCAAAACATCAGATGATACATGGAACTTTACCTGTTAATGGGAATGAAAAAATCTATCCATTATCTAGTTTCACAAGTGATTCCTCAGTTCAGTTCAGTGGCTCAGTCATGTCCGACTCTTTGTGACTCCATGGACTACAGCACGCCAGGCCTCCCTGTGCATTGCCAGCTCCCAGAGTTTGCTCAAACTTATGCCCATTAAGTCGGTGATGCTATCTAACCATCTCATCCTCTGTTGCCCCTTCTCCTCCCGCCTTCAACCTTTCCCAGCATCAGGGGTTTTTCAAATGAGTCAGTACTTCACATCAGGTGGCCAAAGTATTGGAATTTCACTTTCAGCATCAGTCCTTCCAATGCATATTCAGGACTGATTTCCTTTAGGATGAGCTAGTTGGGTCTCCTTGCAGTCCAAGGGACTCTCAAGAGTCTTCTCCAACACCACAGTTCAAAAGCATCAATCCTTTGGCGCTTAGCTTTCTTTATAGTCCAACTCTCACATCCATACATGACTACTGGGAAAACCATAGCTTTGACTAGATGGACCTTTGCTGGCAAAGTAATGTCTCTGCTTTTAAATATGCTATCTAGGTTGGCCATAACTGTTCTTCCAAGGAACAAGCGTCTTTTAACTTCATGGCTGCAGTCACCATTTGCAGTGATTTTGGAGCCCCCCAAAATAAAGTCTGCCACTGTTTCCACTGTGTCCTCATCTATTTGCCATGAAGTGATGGAACCAGATGCCATGATCTTCATTTTCTGAATGTTGAGTTTTAAGCCAACTTTTTCACTCTCCTCTTGCACTTTCATCAAGAGGCTCTTTAGTTCGTCTTTGCTTTCTGCCATAAGGGTGGTGTCATCTGCATATCTGAGGTTATTGATATTTCTCCCAGCAATCTTGATTCCAGCTTGTACTTCATCCAGCCCAGCATTTCTCATGATGTACTCTGCATAAAAGTTAAATAAGCAGGGTGACAATATATAGCCTTGACGTACTCCTTTCCCAACTTGGAACCAGTCTGTTGTTCCATGTCCAGTTCTAACTGTAGCTTCTTGACCTGCATACACATTTCTCAGGAGGAAGGTAAGGTGGTCCAGTATTCCCATCTCTTGAACAATTTTGCACAGTATGTTGTGATCCACACAAAGGCTTTTGCATAGTCAATAAAGCAGAAGTAGACGTTTTCCTGAAACCCTTGCTTTTTCGATGATCCAATGGATGTTGGCAATTTGATCTCTGGTTCCTCTGCCTTTTCTAAATCCAGCTTGAACATCTGGAAGTTCATGGCTCACGTATTGCTGAAGCCTGGCTTGGAGAATTGTGAGCATTACTTTGCCGGCATGTGAGATGAGTGCAATTGCGCAGTAGTTTGAGCATTCTTTGGCATTGCCTTTCTTTGGGATTGGAATGAAAACTGACCTTTTCCAGTCCTGTGGCCACTGCTAGGTTTTCCAAATTTGCTGGCATATTGAGTGCAGCACATTCACAACATCATCTTTGAGGATTTGAAATAGCTCAACTGGAATTCCATCACCTCCACTAGCTTTGTTCGTAGGGATACTTCCTAAGGCCCACTTGACTTCTCATTCCAGGATGTCTGGCTCTAGGTGAGTGATTATACCATAGTGATTATCTGGGTCATGAAGATCTTTTTTTGTATAGTTCCTCTGTGTATTCTTGCCACCTCTTCTTAACATCTGCTTTGTTAGGTCCATACAATTTCTGTCCTTTATTGAGCCCGTCTTTGCATGAAATGTTACCTTGGTATCTCTAATTTTCTTGAGGAGATCTCTAGTCTTTTCCATTCTATTGTTTTCCTCTATTTCTTTGCATTGATCACTGAGGAAGGCTTTCTTATCTCTCCTTGCTATTCTTTGCAACTCTGCATTCAAATGGGTATATCTTTCCTTTTCTCCTTTGCCTTTTGCTTCTCTTCTTTTCACAGCTATTTGTAAGGCCTCCTCAGACAACCATTTTGCCTTTTTGCATTTCTTTTTCTTGGGGATGGTCTTGATCACTGCCTCTTGTACAATGTCACGAACGTCCGTCCATAGTTCTTCAGGCACTCTTTCTGTCAGATCTAATCCCTTGAATCTGTTTGTCACTTCCACTGTATAATTGTAAGGGATTTGATTTAGGTCATACCTGAATGGTCTAGTGGTTTTCCCTACTTTTTTCAATTTACATCTGAATTTGGCAATAAGGAGTTCATGATCTGAGCCACAGTCAGCTCTTGGTCTTGTTTTTGCTGACTGTATAGAGCTTCTCCATCTTTGATTACAAAGAATATAATCAATCTGATTTCGGTGTTGACCACCTGGTGACGTCCATGTGTAGTTTTCTCTTGTGTTGTTGGAAGAGGGTGTTTGCTATGACCAGTGGATTCTCTTGGAAAAATTCTGTTAGCCTTTGCCCTGCTTCATTCTGTACTCCAAGGCCAAATTTGCCTGTTACGCCAGGTGTTTCTTGACTTCCTACTTTTGCATTCCAGTCCCCTGTAATGAAAAGGGCATCTTTTTTGGTTAGTTCTAGAAACTCTTGTAGGTCTTCATAGAACCATTCAACTTCAGCTTCTTCAGCATTAATGGTCGGGGCATAGACTTGGATTACTGTGATATTGAATGGTTTGCCTTGGAAATGAACAGAGATTATTCTGTTGTTTTTGAGATTGCATCCAAGTACTGCATTTCAGACTCTTGTTGACTATGATGGCTACTCCATTTCTTCTAAGGGATTCTTGCCCACAGTAGTACATATAATGGTCATCTGGGTTAAATTCACCCATTCCAGTCCATTTTAGTTCGCTGATTCCTAAAATGTCAATGTTCACCCTTGCCATCTCCTGGTTGACCACTTCCAATTTACCTTGATTCATCGACCTAACATTCCAGGTTCCTATGCAATATTGCTCTTTATAGCATTGGACTTTGCTTCTATCACCAGTCACATCCACAGCTGGGTATCGTTTTTTGCTTTCGCTCTGTCTCTTCATTCTTTCTGGAGTTTTTTGTCCGCTGATCTCTAGTAGCATATTGGGCACCTACTGACCTGGGGAGTTCATCTTTCAGTGTCCTATCTTTTTGCCTTTTCATACTGTTCATGGGATTCTCAAGACAAGAATACTGAAGTGATTTGCCTCCAGTGGACCACGTTTTGTCAGAACTCTTCACCATGACCTGTCCATCTTGGGTGGCCCTACTTGGCATGGGTCATAGTTTCACTGAGTTAGACAAGGCTGTGGTCCATGTGATCAGATTGGTCAGTTTTCTGTGACTGTAGTTTTCCGTCTGTCTGATGGAGAGGGAGAAGAGTCTTGTGGAAGCTTCCTGATGGGAGAGACTGCCTGAGGGGGAGACTGAGTCTTGTTTTGATGGGTGGGGCCATCTCAGTAAATCTTTAATCCAATTCAAAGATTTGATTAAATTAGATTTAGAATCAAATCCCATACCTGCCAGAGACACTCAGAGGGCTCAAACATACCTTGTGTGCACCAGGACCCAGGGACCCTACAGAGACTGAGACAGAACTGTGTTTGGCTGTCTCCTGAGGAGGTACGGGTCAGCGGTGGACTGCTGCAGCGGCAGGGGCTCTGGGTGCAGTAGACCGGGGTATGGCATAAGCCCTCTTGGAGGAGATGCCCATTAACCCCACCATAGAACCGCCAGAGCTTACACAGGACTGGGGGAACAGACTCTTGGAGGGCATAAAAGAACCTTGTGCACCAGGACCCAGGAGAAAGGAGCAGTGACCCCACAAGAGACTGACCCAGACTTGCCCGTGAGTGTCCAGGAGTCTCTGGCGGAGGCGTGGGTCGTGGCGGCCTGCCGCAGGGTTGGGGGCACTGAGTGTAGCAGTGTGTGCATGGGATCTTTTGAAGGAGGTTGCCATTATCTTCATTACCTCCACCATAGTTTGGCCTCAGGTCAAATAACGGGAGGCAATACAATTTAATCAAATCTTTAAGTGATTCCTAGTAAGCAATAAACTTACTGAGAAACTATGTTGTCAAAGATACAAAAACAAATCATGCACTCATGCAAGCGCAAGTGTTAGTCACTCATTTGTGTCCGACTCTTAGTGACCCCATGGACTGTAGCCTGCCAGACTCCTCTGTGCATGGGATTCTCCAGGCAAAAATACCAGACTGGGTTGCCATTTCCTTCTCCAGAGGATCTTCCCAACTCAGGGATTGAACCTGGGTCTGTTACATTGCAGACTCCTTCAATGAAGGCAGTTTCTTTACCACTGAGCATCCAGGGAAGCCTGGTTCATAGATATGTTTGTGTTTATTGTATTTGGTCCCATTGTATTGTATTTGGTCCCATCCCTTCATGGCAAATAGATGGGGACACAGTGACAGACTTTATTTTTTGGGTCTCCAAAATCACTGCAGATGGTGACTGCAGTCATGAAATTAAGAGATGCTTGCTCCTTGGAAGAAAAGTTATGACCAATCTAGACAGCATATTAAAAAGCAGAGACATTACTTTGCCAACAAAGGTCCGTCTAGTCAAGCCTATGGTTTTTCCAGTAATCATGTATGGATGTGAGAGCTGGACTGTAAAGAAATCTGAGTGCCGAAGAATTGATGCTTTTGAACTGTGTTGTTGGAGAAGACTCTTGAGAGTCCCTTGGACAGCAAGGAGATCCAACCAGTCCATCCTAGGGGAAATCAGTACTGAATATTCATTGGAAGGACTGATGCTGAAGCTGAAACTCAAATACTTTGGCCACCTGATGTGAAGAACTGACTCATTTGAAAAGCCCCTGATGCTGGGAAAGATTGAAGGTGGGAGGAGAAGGAGACAACAGAGGATGCGATGGTTGGATGGCATCACTGACTCAATGGACATGAGTTTGAGTAGACTCTGGGAGTTGATGTTGAACAGGGAGGCCTGGAGTGCTGCAGTCCATGGGGTTGCAAAGAGTCAGACATGATGAGCGACTGCACTGAACTTATTGTATTTTCAGCGATTTAAGAGATTTCCAAAGGCAGTTTTGACCATATGGGATTTTTTTCCTTCTGCTTTGAAAACACAAAAACTACAAAGAAGAAATAAAATATCACTACCTAATATTTTACTAGAGATAACAACAAATATAAATATGTTAATGAAGCCCTTGCTATATGTATAAGCTTATATATATAAATATGCATATACAGTTTACTCAAATATGATCATAGTTGGTATACTTTTTATGTCTTCTTAATGGATTTAAAATACTTTATTGGAATAATTCTTCAGTTGTTAGCATGATATTTATGGTGGCATTATTCATAGGATGATTCTACATTGTGAAATTTATATTTATTTTTAAATTTTATTGAAGTGTAGTTGAATTACACTATTCTTAGTTTCAGGTGTACAGCAAAGTGATTTGGTTATATATACACATATACTCATTCCTTTTTCAGATTCTTTTCATAATAACTTAATCTGTATAGTTTATTACAGATTATTGAGTAGACCTCCCTGTGCTATGCAGTAGGTCTTTATTGGTTACCTATCTCATATAAGTAGTGTGTGTATGTTAATCCCAAGCTCCTAATTTATCTCTCCCCTCCATATTTCTTCTTTGGTAACCAAAAGGTTGTTTTCAAGATCTGTGAGTCTGTTTCTGTTTTGTAAATAACTTCATTTATATCATTTTTAAAAATTAGGTTCCATATATGATATGGCATCACTGACTTGATGGACATGGGTTTGGGTGGACTCCGGGAGTTGGTGAGGGACAGGGAGGCCTGGTGTGCTGCGATTCATGGGGTTGCAGAGAGTCGGACACGACTGAGTGACTGAACTGAACTGATATGATATTTATCATTCTCTGATTTCACTAGTATGATAATCTCTAGTTTCATCCCTATTGCTTCAAATGGCATTTTGTTCTTTTTATGGCTGAGTAGTATTCCATTGTCTGTATGTACCACATTTGCTTTATCCATTCATCTGTAGATGGACATTTAGGTTGTTTCCATGTCTTGTTTACTGTGACTAGTGCTGCTATGAACATAGAGGTACCTATATCTTTTTGAATTATAGTTTTGTCTGTATATAAGGCTAAGTCTGTACACTAAGACTGGGATTGGTGGATCATATGGTAATTATATTTTTAGTTTTCTGAGGAATCTCCGTACTGTTTTCCTTAGTGGCTGCACCAGTTTTCACCCTGGGTCAGGAAGATTCCCTGGAGAAGGGCGTGGCAACCCACTCCAGTATTCTTGCCTGGAGAATCCCACGGACAGAGAAGCCTGTTGGGCTAGTCCACAGGGTCACAAAGAGTCGGGTATGACTGAAGTGACTTATCACAAACAGTGTAAAATGGTTTCCTCTTCTCCACACTCTCCAGCTTTTATTCTTGTAGACTTTCTGATGATGACCATTCTGACTTGTATGGGGTGGTACCTCATTGTAGTTTTGATTTGCTTTTCTCTAATAATTAGTGATGTTGAGCATCTTTTCATGTGGTTTTGGCTATCTGTATATTTTCTTTGGGGAAAAGTCTCCTTAGATATTCTGCCCACGCCCCCTCCTTTTTTTGTTTTGATTGGGTTGTTTGTTTTTTGACATAGAGCTGTGTGAGCTGTTTGTATATTTTGGAGATTAATCCCCTGTCTGTCACTTCACTTGCAAATATTTTCTCCCACTCTGCGGGTTGTCTTTTCATTTTGTTTATGGTTTCCTTTGCCACGAAAAAGCTTTTAAGTTTAATTAGGCCCCATTTGTTTATTTTTTGTTTTTGTTTTCGTTACTCTTGGAGGTGGATCAAAAAGTTAGTACTGTCATTTATGCCAAAGAGTGTTCTGCCTATGTTTTCCTCTAGGAGTTTTTATAGTATCCAGTCTTATATGTAGGTCTTTGATCCATCTTGAGTTTATTTTTGTGTATGATGTTAGAGAATGTTCTAATTTCATTGTTTTGCATGTAGCTGTCCAGTTTTCCTAACACCACTTATTGAAGAACCTGTCCTTTCTCTATTGTATATTCTTTTATCTGTTTACTTCTTTATTTGGCTGTGCCAAGTCTTAGTAGTGGCATGCAGCATCTTTGGTCTTTGTTGAGGCATGTGAAATTTGTAGTTGAGGCATGGGTAATCTTTAGTTGTAGTGTGTGAACTTTTCCTTGGGGCATGTGGGACCTGGTTCCCTGGCCAGGGATCAAACCTGGTCTCCTGTATTGGGAGCATGAACCACCAGGGAAGCCCCACCTACTGTATAATCTTACCTCCTTCATAGATTAGTTGACCATAGGTGTGTGGGTTTATTTCTAGGCTTTCTATCCTGTCCCACTGATCTACATTTCTGTTTTTGCACCACTACCATCTGTTGTGATCTTTGTGGCTTTGTAGTATAGTCTGAATCAGAGAGCCTGATTACTCCAGCTGTGTTTTTCTTTCTCAAGATTGCTTTGGCTATTCAGGGCCTTCTGTGTTTCCATACAAATTTAAAATTTTCTTGTTCTTGTTCTGTGAAAAATGCCATCTGTAATTTGATAGAATCTGTAGATTTCATTGAATTCAATTTGATTGAATCTGTAGATTGCCTGAGGTAGTATAATCATTTTGACTATTGATTGTTCCAATCCAAGAACATAGCATATCTTTCCATCTGTTTGTGTCATCTTCGATTTCTTTCATCAGTGTCTTATATTAATAATTTTCAGTTTTTTTGCCTCCTGAGGTAGGTTTATTGTTAGCTATTTTATTCTTTTTGGTGTGATGTTAAATGGGATTGCTCCCTTAATTTCTCATTCTACTCTTTTTTTGTTAATGTATAGGAATGCAAGAGATTTTGGGGGGTTTTAATTTTGTATTCTGCAAGTTTACTGAATTAATTGAGTTCTAGTAGTTTTCTGGTAGTATCTTTTCTATGTATAGTATTGTGTCTTTTCTGAACAATGATAGTTTTACTTCTTCTTTCCTAATTTGGATTCCTTTTCTTTCTTTTTCTTCTGATTACTGTGGCCAGGACTCCAAAAACTATGTTGAATAAAAGTCATGAAAGTGGACATCATTGCCCTGTTCCTGATCTTAGAATGCTTTCAGCTTTTCACTGTTGGGAATGATGTTAGTTGTGGGTTTGTCATATATGGTCTTCTTTAAGTTAAAGTTAAGTTCCCTCTATGCCCACTTTCTGGAGAGTTTTCATCCTAAACAGGTGTTGAATTTTGTCAAAAGCTTTTTCTGCATCTGTTGAGATGACCATATGGTTTTGTTCTTCAGTTTGTTAATATGGTGCATCACACCAATCTGTGGGTATTGAAGAATCCTTGGAACAAATCCCACTTGATCGTGGTGTGTGATCCTTTCACTGTATTTTTGTCAGATTCAGTTTCCTAGTATTTTGTTGGGTATTTTTCTGTCTGTGTTTGTCAGTGATATTGATACATAATATTCTTTTTTTCTTTTTTTTGTATCTTTACCTGGCTTTGGTATTGAGATGTGGTGGTGTCATAGAATGTGCTTGGGAGTGTTCCTTTTTTCTCTGGAATTTTTTGGGAAGAGCTTCAGAAGGATAGGTATTACTTCATCTCTAAATATAGCATAGAAATCTCCTGTGAAGCCATCCAATCCTGGACTTTTGTTGGAAGTTTTAAAAGCAGTTTTAATTTCAATATTTATGATTGGTCTGTTCATATTTTCTATTTCTTTCTGGTTCAGTCTTGGAAGGTTGTACTTTTCAAAGAATTTATCCATTTCTTCTAGGTTGTTCATTTTATTGGCATATAGTTATTTGTAGCAGTTTCTTATGATCCTTTGTGTTTCTGTGGTGTCCATTGTAACTCTTTTGTGTCCATTTTTTATTTTATTGATTTGAGTCCTCTCTTTTTCCGGTGAATCTGGCTAAAGATGTGTCAATTTTGCTTATCTTTTCAAAGAACCAGAGTTTAGTTTCATTGATCTTTTCTGTTGTTTTCTTCATTGCTATTTCATGTATTTCTGCTCTGATATGATTTCTTTCCATTCCTCAAAAACTTTAAGATGTTTTTTGTTTGTTTTTCTTTCTCTAGTTGTTTTAGGTGTAAGATTAGGGTGTTTATTTGGGGTTTTTCGTGTTTCTTGAGGTAAGATTGTATTGCTATAAACTCCTCCCTTAGAACTGCTTTTTCTGCATTCCACAGGTTTTGGATCATTTAATTTTCATTGTCATTTGTCTCTAGGTACTTTTTATTTTTCCTCTTTGATTTCTTCAGTGATTCATTGGTTGTTTAGTAACATATAGTTTAGCCTTCATACATTTTTGATTTTTTACAGTTTTCTGCCCCCGTAATTGATTTCCAATCTCATAGATTTTGGTTAGAAAAGATGCTTTTATGATTTTCAATTTTATTAAATTTACTGAGGCTTGATTTGTGGCTCAACATGTAATCTATCCTGAAGAATGTTCCATGTGCACTTGAGAAGAAAGTGTTTTCTGCTGTTTTCAGATGGAATGTTCTATAAATATTAAGTCTGTCTGGTCTAATGTGTCATTTAAAGCCTGTGTTTCCATATAGATTTTTTTGTCTGGATGATCTGTCCATTAGTGTAAGTGGGGTATTAAAGTCCCCCACTATTTTTGTGTTACTGTCAATTTCCCCTTTTATGGATCTTAGCATTTGTCTTATATATTGAGGTGCTTCTTTGCTGGGTGCAAATATATTTAGAATTGTAATAACTTCTTGGATTGATCACTTGATCATTATGTAGTATCATTCTTTGTCTCTCATAAGTCTTTATTTTAAAGTCTATTTTGTCTTATATGAGGATTGCTGCTCCAGCTTTCTTTTGATATTCCTTTGCATGGAAAACCTTTTTCTATCCCCTCACTTTCAGTCTATATGTGTCTCTAGATCTGAAGTGGGTCTCTTGCAGGCAGCGTACATACAGGTCTTGTTTTTGTATCCATTTAACCAGTCTGTATCTTTTGGTTGAAGCATGTAATCCACTTACATTTAAGGTAATTACGTATGTTCTTAGTGCCATTTTGTTGATTGTTTTGAATCTGTTTAGGTCTTTTTTCTTCCCTTCCTCTTTTGTTCTCTTGTGATTTGATATCCATCTTTAGTGTTGTGTTTGGATTGCTCTTTTGTGTATGTGTACCTATTGCACATTCTTGTTTTATGGCTCTCATGAGGTTTTTGATATAGCAGTCTCTATATATATCATATATATAATACACAAGATTGTTTTAAGTTGCTGGTCTCTTAATCCCATCCATTTCCAATATTCTGCATTTGTATTCTCCTCTTCTCACAATTGTTGGCTTTGATATCATATTTGTGTGTGGATGATTTCCTACCTTTACTTTAGGTTTGACTTTACTGGTGAGCTTTCCTGTTTGTCATTTTCTTATTTCTAGTTGTGGCCTTTCCTTTTCCACCCAGAGAAGTTCCTTCAAGGTTTGTTGTCAAGCTGGTTTGGTGGTGGTGAATTCTTTTAAGTTTTGCTTGTTTGTTAAGCTTTTGGTTTCTTTGTCAAATCTGAATGACAGCCTTGCTGGGTAGAGTAGTTTTGCTTGTGGGTTTTTCCCTTTCATCACTGTAAATATATCATGCTCTTCTGGCCTGCAGAGTTTCTTTTGAAAGATTAGCTGATAACCTTGTCGAGATTCCCTTGTATCTTATTTGTTGCTTTTAATATTTTTTCTTTGTCTTTAATTTTTGTTAGTTTGATTAATATGTGTCTCAGCATGTTCCTCCTTGGGTTTATCTCATATAAGACTCTCTGTTCTTCCCAGACTTGCATATTCCTTTCTCATGTTAGGGAAGTTTTCAGCTATAATCTCTTCAAATCTCAATATTGTCTCAAGCTCTTTCTCTCTTTCCTTCACATAATAGGGTGCAGGATGTGAATGTTGGTGCATTTAATATTGTCTCAGAGGTCTCTGAGAGTATCCTCATTTCTTTTTATTGTTTTTTTCTTTATTTCTTGGAAGTGATTTCCACCAGTGTCTTCCAGCTCACTTATTTGTTCTCCCTCATTTATGGTGCTATTGATTCTTTCTACTTTTCATTGTATTCCGTCCATTTTTCAGTGTATTTTTCATTGTAGTTATTGCATTTTTTCTGTTTATTTTTTAAATCTTCTAGCCCTTTGTTAATCATTTCTTGTATCTGCTTAGTCTGTGCCTCCATTCCCTTTCTGAGATCTTTGATTATCTTTACTGTTATTATTCTGAATTCTTTTTCAGATAAATTGCCTCTGTCTACACTTTTTAGCTTTTTATCTTGTTCCTTCATCTGAAACATATTTCTCTGCCCTGTCATTTTGTTTAACTTGCTGTGTTTGTGGTCTCCTTTCCCCAGACTGCAGGACTGTAGCTCTGCTTGCTTCTGGTGTCCGCCCTCTGGTTGGGGAGTTTGGTCCTGGGGTTTGTACAGGCTTCCCTGGTGGGATGGACTGGTGCCTTCCCACTGATGTGTGGAGCTGGATATTGTCCTTCTGTTGGGCAGGGTCATGTCAAGGAGTGTGTTTAGACGTGGCTGTGTGTTCAGTATGGCTGCAGGCCATCTGTCTGCTGATGGACATGTTCCTAACCTGCTGCTTGTTTGGCCTGAGGTGTTCCAGCACTGGAATCTGTAGGCTGTTGGATAGGGCCAGGTCTTGATGCCAAAACGGTGACCTCCCGGAGAGCTCCCACCAATCAATGCTCTCTGGGGCCTCTGCCACAACTGTCCTAGCCCACTACCACCTCCCCAGGAGACCCTCCGAGACTGGTGGGTCCAGCCCTGGTTCCTATGGAATTACTGCTTTGTGCTGGGTCCCCTATGGAATTACTACTTTGTGAAACCTTGTGTGTGCCCTCCAAGGGTAGAGTCTCTGTTTTCCCCAGTCCTGTGGAGCTCCTGCACTCAAGCCCCACTGACCTTCAAAACCAACTTCCCTGGCGGTTCCTCTGCTCATGGATCTCCTAAGGGTGGCTGTGGTTCACACACTCCTGGGTTAGTGGGGGCAGTGCCTGGTGCCTGCTCATGGGTTTCATAGTGGAAATCCAGTTGTAGAGTTTCCATGCCCACCTCTGGAGCCCATGATGGTAGCGATGATTCATGCCCAGACCTCGAGCTCCTGTAGGTAGTAGCCTATTGCCTGAGAATGCTCACAGGGAAAGAAGCTCTTATGGTGGTCCTGCACTTCACCTCTTGTATCCCCCAATAATGGCACTTTGCCTCTATGGCAGGCCCAGTCTTCTTTACAGTACACCCTCAGTTACCACAGTCCAGCCTCTTCAGGCTGTCTCTGCTCATCCATCCCCCAGTCCTCTCCCTGAAGCCTGAGCTTCATCATCCAGCTCTCACTTTCACTGACAGATGAGCATCTCAGCCTGGGAAGCATAGGACAGCAATACTGACCTTCTCTGCAGGTTGCTCTCAGTTTTGCCTTCCATAAACCAGTTTCTGAGCTCTCCTCTAAGGCTCTGAAGCTCCCCTTCGGTCCAGGCTGATCTCCCCCACCATGGAGGGGGCTTCCCAGGGAGTAGGAACCTTTTCTCCTTCACAGCTCCTTCCATAAGGTGCAAGCCCCATCCCAATTCCTTTCTTTAACTTTTTCCTTTTGTCCTACCTGGTTAATGGAGGTTTTCTTGCCCTTTTGGAAATCTGAGGTTTTCTGCTGGAAATCAGCAGATGTTCTGGGTGAATCCTTTCACTTGTAGATGTATTTTTAATGTTTTGGCGGGATAAGGTGAACTCCACGTCTTACTCCTCCACCATCTTGATCCCATCCTCACATACTTTTTAATTGAGGTATAATTGACATATAATGTTATATTAATTTAAGGTGTACAAACATGGTGATTCCATATATGTATGTATTACAGAATGATCCCAATCAGTTTAAAACCCATCACCATCACCATACATACACATTTTTATTTTCTTATAATGAGAACTGTTAAGATTTATTCTCTTAGTAACTTTCAGGTATGTAATACAGTATTAATTATACTCACCATGCTGAACTATACTTATTTATTTTACAACTGGAGGTTTGTATCTTTTGATCCCCTTCACCCATTCCAATCCCAAAGAAGGGAAGTGCCAAAGAATGTTCAAACTACTGTATAATTGTGCCCATCTCACATGCAAGCAAGGTAATGCTCAAAATACTTCAAGCTAGGCTTCAACAGTCTGTGAACTAAGAACTTCCAGATGTACAAGCTCGATTTAGAAAATGCAGAGGAACCAGAGATCAGATTGCCAACATCTCTTTGATCATAGAGAAAGCAAGGGAATTTCAGCAAAACAACTTCTGCTTCATTGACTATTCTAAAGCCTTTGACTTAAAGAGTTCCAAAGAATAGCAAGGAGAGATAAGAAAGCCATCCTCAGTGATCAATGCCAAGAGATAGAGGAAAACAATAGAATGGGAAAGACTAGAGACCTCTTCAAGAAAATTAGAGATACCAAGGGAACATTTCATGCAAAGTTGGGCTCAGTAAAGGACAGAAATGGTATTGACCTAACAGAAGCAGAAAATATTAAGAAGAGGTGGCAAGAATACACAGAAGAACTATACAAAAAAGATCTTCACGATCCAGATAATCACGATGGTGTGATCACTCACCTAGAGCCAGACATCCTGGAATGTGAAGTCAAGTGGGCCTTAGGAAGCATCACTATGAACAAAACTAGTGGAGGTGATGGAATTCCAATAGAGCTACTTCAAATCCTAAAAGATGATGCTGTAAAAGTGCTGCATTCAATATGCCAGCAAATTTGGAAAACTCAGCAGTGGCCACAGGACTGGAAAAGGTCAGTTTTCATTCCAATCCCTAAGAAAGGCAATGCCAAAGAACACTCAAACTACCGCCCAATTGCATCTATCTCCCACGCTAGTAAAGTAATGCTCAAAATTCTCCAAACCAGGGTTCAGCAATACGTGAACCATGAACTTCCAGATGTTCAAGCTGGTTTTAGAGAAGGTAGAGGAACCAGAGATCAAATTGCCAACATCCACTAGATCATTGAAAAAGCAAAAGAGTTCCAGAAAAACATTTATTTCTGCTTTATTGACTATGCCAAAGCCTTTGACTGTGTGGATCACAATAAACTGTGGAAAATTTTTCAAGAGATGGGAACACTAGACCACCTGACCTGCCTCTTGAGAAATCTGTGTATGCAGGTTAGGAAGCAACAGTTAGAACTGGACATGGAACAACAGACTGGTTCCAGATAGGAAAAGGAGTACGTCAAGGCTGTATATTGTTACCCTGATTATTTAACATATATGCAGAGTACATCGTGAGAAATGCTGGGCTGGATGGAGCACAAGCTGGAATCAAGATTTCTGGGAGAAATATCAATAATCTCAGATATGCAGATGACACCAGCCTTATGGCAGAAAGTGAAGAGGAACTAAAGAGCCTCTTGATGAAAGTGAAAGAGGAGAGTGAAAAAGTTGGCTTAAAGCTCAACATTCAGAAAACGAAGATCATGGCATCCAGCCCCATCACTTCATGGCAAATAGATGGGGAAAAAATGGAAACAGTGAGAGACTTTATTTTCTTGGGCTCCAAAATCACTGTGGACGGTGACTGCAGCCATGGAATTAAAAGACGCTTGCTCCCTAGAAGAAAAGCTATGACAAACCTACACATTAAAAGCAGAGACATCACTTTGCCGATGAAGTTCCATATGGTCAAAGCTATCATGTTTTCAGTAGTCATGTACAGATGTGCGATTTGGACCATAAAGAAGGCTGAACACCAAAAAATTGATGCTTTCGAACTGTGGTGCTGGAGAAGTCTCTTGAGAGTCCCTTGGATGGCAAGGATATCAAACCAGTCCATCGTATAGGAAATCAACCCTGAATATTCTTGGAAGGACTGATGCTGAAGTTCCCATGTTTTGGCTAACTGATATGAAGAGCCAACTCATTGGAAAAGACCCTGATGCTGGGAAAGATTGAAGGCAGGGGGAGAAGGGGACGGCAGAGGATGAGATGGCTGGAGGCATAACCAACTCAGTGAGCATGAGTTTGAACAAACTCCAGGGGATAGTGAAGGACAGGGAAGCCTGGCGTGCTGCAGTCTATGGGGTCACAAAGAGTCATGACTGAGCAACTGAACAACAACCCATTTCACTTTTATCTCCTGCCACTGGCAACTACCAGTGTGTTCTCAGTATCTGTGAGAGTGTTTGTTTTTGATTTCACATAAGGGAGATCATACAGTGTTTGTCTTTATTTGGCTTATTTCACTGAGCATTGTGCCCTTCAAGTCCATACATGCTGTTCCAAGTCCCAGGAGTTCCTTCCTTCCATCCTTTATTTATCTGGCCATGATGGGTCTTTGTTGCTGCACACAAGCTTTCTCTAGTTGCAGCAAGTGGGGGGCTACTCTTCATTGTGGTGGGGAGGCTTCTCATCGCTGTGGCTTCTCTTGCTGCAGAGCACTGGCTCTAGGTGCGTGGGCATTGGTAGATGGAGCATGTGGCCTCAGTAGTTGTGATGCCGGGGCCCTGAAACATGTGGGATCTTCCTGGACCGGGGATTGAACTTGTGTCCCCTACATCTTCAGGTGGATTCTTAACCACTGAATCACCAGGGAGGGCCCAGGTTCCTTGTTTTTTATGGCTCAATAATATTCCACTGTATATATGCATACTACATTTACTTTATAGACTCATCCACTGGTGCATACTTAGGTTGTTTCCATATTTTGGCTGTTGTAAATAATGCTGCAATGAACATGGGCGTGTAGCTATTTCTTTGAGTTAGTGTTTTTGCTTCTTTTGGATAAATACCCAGAACTGGAATTGCTGGATCATATGGTAGTTCTATTGTTAATTTTTTTGAGGAATTACTATACTGTCTTCCATAGTGGCTGCATCAGTTTGTAGCCCCACCATTGGCGAGTGTAGGGTGTTAAAAGTTCAAAAGTATTCCCTTTTCTCCACATCCTTACCAACTCCTGTGATCTCTTGCCTTTTTGATACTAGCCGTTCTAACACGTATGGGGTGATAGCTCACTGTGGTTTTAATTTGCATTTCTTTGGTGATTAGTAATGTTGGGTATATTTTCATATACTTGTTGGCCATCTGTATGTCATCTTTGGAAAAATGTCTATCAGATCCTCTGCCCATTTTTAAATTGTTTTCTTGTTATTGAGTTGTAGGAGTTCTTTTTATATTTCGGATATTATTATTCATTCATTGGATATGGGGTATTCAAGTCCCCTATTATTTCTGTATTGCCATCTGTTTCTCCCTTTAGATGTTAGCATTTGCTTTGTATATTTACGTATTCCTGTATCAGGTGCATAAGTAGTTAAGATGTTATATCCTCTCATAGGACTGACACCTTTATTATGTAATGACCTTCTTCATGACTTCTTTTTTGTCTGATAAGAGTATAGCTATCCTAGCTTGGGTTTTTCCATTAGCATGGAATACCTTTTTTGCTTTGTGCTACCATGAGGCTTACATAAGACATCTGAGAATACAACAATCTATCTTTGATAGTGATTTAAGTTCAAATGCTTTCCAAGCACTACATTTTTACTCCCACCCACACTTTGTTTTTGATATGACAGTATGTGTATTTCTATCTTGTGTATCCATTAACACATTACTGTAGTTATTTTTTATTACTTTTAGACTGGGCAGAGGGAGAGCAGGAAGATGTACCAGCCTGCCTCTGGGTCTCTGGAGAGGATTATAGTTGGTCCCTGGATGTGCGTTTAATTGGAAGCCTGCCGCTCAGGTTGCATCTATGAAGATAAGCTAACAGGCCTCTTTCCAGAAAGATGTTTCAGTCTGCTGAGTCTCTGCTGCTGTGCCCTGGGGTGTAGGTAGTAAAGAACGCTTTCTCTGCTTGTTATAATCTTGTGGGACATAGAAACAAACTCTGCTGGCCACCAGAGCCAGGCAATCAAGGGGTGTCCCCTGGGCAGTAGCCACAAAATTGGGACATGGTACATGTATACAAGCTCCTTTCTGGGAGATAACAGCGATCTGGAGCAAGACAGAGAGAAAGCACAGAGATGGCACCTGCCAGCCTCCATGTTTACAGAGCATCTTTGCAGAGTAGGCTCCTAGACGGATGTTGTTAAATTACCTCTGTGTGAGCTTCGGGTGGATAGCTAGGTAGTCCTTGGGAGCACTCTAAGAACAATGCTCGGTTTATGATAGCCTGGTCTCATGTGCCTCATGGATGCAAGCCCTGTTGGCTTTCAAAACTAGATGTTTTGGGGGCTCATCTCTCAGGTGCTGGTCTTAAAAGCTGTGGTGACACATGTGGGGTTCAAACCCATCATTCCTCACGAAGAAGCTCAAACTTGTGAGTTCTCCTCTTATCTTGCCTGGGAAATCCTATGGACAGAGGAGCCTGGTAGGCTACAGTTCAAAGGGTCGCAAAGAGTCAGACACGACTGAGCAACTAAGCTTCGTGAACTGGGGGAGGGTTCATGGTAAGATTGTGTCTCAGCCTGTCCTACCCATTTTGATGTGGGTTTTTTTCTTTGCTTGATGTGTAGGAGTCATGAAGCTAGTGTTGGGGTTTCTTTCAGAGGGTATTGTTTTGTATGTAGTTGTAGATTCAGTGTGTCCATGAGAGGAGGCGAGTTCATCTTGAACCCAAACCTTCATGAACTTTTTATAGCCTGCTTTTGGCATGCAACAATATGTTACAGTCATTTCTCATGCCAGTGAAAATAAAAGTCAAGCCCCTTTTCATGCTGAAAAACATTATATGTGTACTCCAAATGTTACTTTAAATCACTTTATCAGTTTTGTATAAATGTCTAGACTATTTGATATCTATTATAAACAACAGTTATAAGCACCCTTGTGCTTACATTTTTATCCAAGTATCAATTATCTCTTTAGGATAATTCTTAGAAATTGAATTGGTAGGTCAGGGGGTCTGCTCATTTTCCATTCTGATACACAGTGCTAAAATTCTCTTTAGGAAGATTGTGCCAAAGTGGTAGGCCCCACTGTTTCACATACTTGCCAACTGGTTTTGTTCATCTTTTTCATCTTTGCCAACCTTACCGACAATAAATGATATCCCTTTGTTATTATAATTCATATTTCTTCAATTAGGAATGAAACTGAATGTTCCTTTCATATTTTAATTGGGTGTCAACTTTAGCTTGCCCACTCTTTGTCTATCTTAAATTCAGTTTTAAAACATTGATTTCTGACAGTCCTTCATACCTTTAGTTACTTTTCTGATATACTGCAGATATTCCCTCCAATTTTCCATTTGTCTTTCACTCCTATTTATGCTCCCCTTTCTTTGTACAGGAACTTAAAGTTCATAGGCACTCAAATATATCAATATTTTTATTTACGGTGTCTGGGTTCCTTAGAATGATAAGGATACACATCTCTTTTCTTCCAGTCTTTCTCTGGCCTTGTGTTTTTTGGGAGAAAGGGTGTGTAAGCTTAAAAAATTTTTTTTTTTGCTGCATTGCATGGCATGTGGGATCTTAGTTCCCCTACCAGGGATCAAACCTGTGCCCTCTGTAGTCAAAGCACGAGTCTTAACCTCTGTACTGCCAGGGAAGTCTCTAAACTTTTTATTGAAGTATAACAATACATGAAGCGTGAACTTCCAGAAGTTCAAGCTGGTTTTAGAAAAGGCAGAGGAACCAGAGATCAAATTGCCAACATCTGTTGGATTATTGAAAAAGCAAGAGAGTTCCAGAAAAACATCTATTTCTGCTTTATCGACTATGCCAAAGCCTTTGACTGTGTGGATCACAACAAACTGTGAAAAATTCTGAAAGAGATGGGAATACCAGACCACCTGACCTGCCTCTTGAGAAATGTGTATGCAGATCAGGAAGCAACAGTTAGAACTGGACATGAACAACAGACTGGTTCCAAATAGGAAAAGGAATACGTCAAGGCTGTATATTTTCACCTTGCTTATTTAACTTATATGCAGAGTACATCATGAGAAACAGTGGGCTGGATGAAGCACAAGCTGGAATCAAGATTGCCAGGAGAAATGTCAATAACCTCAGATGACACCACCCTGATGGCAGAAAGTGAGAACTAAAGAGCCTCTTGATGAAAGTGAAAGAGGAGAGTGAAAAATTTGGCTTAAAGCTCAACATTCAGAAAACTGAGATCATAGCATCTGGTCCCATCACTTCACGGCAAATAGATGGGGAGACAGTGGAAACAGTGGCAGACTTTTATTTTTATTTTATTTTATTTTTATATTTTATTTTTCTGGGCTCCAAAGGCACTGCAGATGGTGACTGCAGCCATGAAATAAAAAGACGCCTACTTCTTGGAAGGAAAGTTATGACCAACCTAGACAGCATATTAAAAAGCAGAGACATTATTTTGCCAACAAAGGTCCATCTAGTCAAGGCTATGGTTTTTCCAGTAGTCATGTATGGATGTGAGAATTGGACTATAAAGAAAGCTGAGTGCTGAAGAATTGATGCTTTTGAACTGCGGTGTTGGAGAAGACTCTTGAGAGTCCCTTGGACTGCAAGGAGACCCAACCAGTCCCTCCTAAAGGAAATCAGTTCTGAATATTCATTGGAAGGACTGATGTTGAAGCTGAAACTCCAATACTTTGGCTACCTGATTCGAAGAACTGACTCATTTGAAAAGACCCTGATGCTGGGAAAGATTGAAGGCAGGAGGAGAAGGGGATGACAGAGGATAAGATGCTTGGATGGCATCACCAATTCAATGGGTATAAGTTTGAGTACTCTGGGAGTTGGTGATGGACAGGGAGGCCTGGCATGCTGCAGTCCCTGAGATTCTCCAGGCAAGAATACTGCAGTGGGTTGCCATGCCCTCCTCCAGGGGATCTTCCTGACCCAGGGATCGAACCCGTGTTTCCTTCATTGGCAGATTCTTTACCACTGAGCCACCTTGAAGCCCTGATAACATACATGTACAAGTGTTCAAATCATTAAGTCTACAACTTCATTTTCACAGAGTGATATGCATCCCAGATTCTAACCCAGAAATCCCTGATCTGATGTGCCCTCTTTCAGGCCATCATAGTATCAAAGTGTGAGGTCAAATGCAGGAAACAACTTTATGATTTCCTGAATGGCAGCCCAGTTGTCCCTACACTATTTATTGAATACCCTATTTTTTACTCATGGATTAGAACTGTCTGCTTATATTCCCGCGGTTACTTGGTCTATTTCTAGCTTTGCTGTTTTAGTCCATTGATCTGTCTGGTTTCATCACTGTCATATTCATTAGTCAAATGAAAATCGAGTTGTGTAAGCCCCACCTCACTGCTATTCTTTCTCAGATAAGCTTTAGAATCATTTATTTGCAATGTGCCTCCCTTGTCTGCCCAAATCCTATTAAGATTCTAATTGTTAATTCATTAAGGAAAATTTGATTTTTCTCTTAATGTTGTCTTCCCATGTGAAAACAACGTTTTTCTCTCCATTTATTCCATGTTCCTTGCTGGGATTTTATTGTTTTCTTCAAATAGATCCTGCACATCTTGTTATGTTTATTCTTAGGCATTTTAAGGCTTTTCATTATTATTGCAAATAGATGATTTTTTTCATTATAACTTCTAGTCTAACATTCTAATTAGTTATTTGCAGTTAGAGAGGCAATTAAGTGGTTTGTCTATGGATTTTCAAACAGGCAGCTTACTGAACTCATTCCAGTGGGTTTTCATTTGATTCTCATGAGTTTTTCAGGTTTATCATTATACATGTCATGTGATTCCAATCTATCCCTCCATAATGAATCTTTTGGTCAGCACGTTAATGTTAAGATTCCATAGGTTGCAGACTGTAAAACTCCATTTCTTGTTCTCTCCAGCCACACTACTTAAAGGAGTTCTTTCTCCTCACTGTATTCATTTCTTTCCCCCTACTCACTCCTCCTGTCCCAACCTGGCTGCAACCATCCTGACTCCACCAAAATGCTTCTGGCTATGGTCTCTCTGGTTCCACATCTCTAAATACAATTGTCATTTTAGCCCTCCATCTGGCCCGACGCTCCCTCTCATTAGATTCTGATGGCCACGCCCTTGTGCTCTCCGCTTCCCGTGGCACCCATCACCTTGTTGTCTTTTTCCTGCATCTTTGCTGTTCTTTCTGAATCCATGGTACCCCCTCCTCTGCAGTTTATTATTGAGAATTCTTATTGCTGAACATTAGACCCTCATCTTCTCATATTTTTACTCTCTACTTAGGTGATTTCACTCATTTTTGTGATTTTAATTATCAACTACATGCTCATGACTCCCAACTTTATATCTCCAGACCAGGGCTTTCTTCTGAGCTACACATTCACACATCCATTTGCCCCCTCAACATTTCTGCTTGAATGTCTCAAGCTCATCTTAAATTCGCCACGGCCAATATTAAAATCATAACATTTCTCCCAGATCTACTACTCTTCACAGTTTCCATCCGCGCGTGGCATGGCATCTGTATCCAACCTGAAAACTGTCCTCTGTTCCATTCTCTTTCATAGTCCTAGCCAGTCCCCAAGCCATTGGATTCTACATCCTAATAGATGCGAAATTCTTGATCTTTTCCTTTTCCACCAGTACTACTCTGCTTTGGACCGCCATCGCCTTTCACTGGATGGCTAACATAGCAGCCTGCCTGGTCTCCTCTCCATTCATTTCCCTCCCGACATCTGTGCAGATCTTATGTTGTTCTTATGCTTTAAGCCCTTTATCATTTTGCCCTTGCCATTCCTCAGTGATCAAGACCAAAATCCTCAACCACAGACTACAGGACTCTTTGCTGCTTGTAAAATTTCAAATACAGAAATGTGTAACTGAGAAAAGAAAAATTCTCTGTAATCCTATCACTAGAGATAACTGCTGTTATCTCTTAACAGTTTGGGGTGTATTCTTTCAGATGCCTTTTTAATGGCTTTATCATCTCTCTTATCTGTTGTTATACCAGTTTTGTGTGTATTTATAAACTTATTACATATGTATTATACATAGATACTTGTATATATGTAGATGGAAGTGTGTCATAAATATCTACATCTTTCTACATGTCTACATGTTATGGTCACCTGCAGAGACAGATGGAACTCCCTCCCCCCACTCTGCCCCCCAAATAAATACTTGGGGTTGGATGTCAAGATTGATGACACATACATATACCAAGAGGGTATGAAAGGTTTATTGATTAGTTACATAGTTGAAGTCTCTGGGAGAGCAGGCAAGGAGATTGGTTAGAGTTTTTCTTGCAGCCAGATTTGAGAGTTCCCATGTGAGGTCAGGGGCTTGTGTGGCTTGAATCTCCTGTCAGCACCAAAGATGAAGTACCCAGTCTTTCTTTTCAGTTTGTTCAGAAGCTAGGGTACAAGGCAAGAGGGAAGGGTGAGGCTTAATGGTTGTCAGCTGTCATGAAGTAGAGTCAGACTCTTCACACTATTTATCCTCATCTGTGAGTACACACGTAGACAGGTTCATGTTCAAACATACACACAGCTGCCCATCCATCTGTCCATCCACACACATCTATACACACATCTACATATTTCAACTCTCTCAGCATTAATAACTGTTTTATGTTAGCATGTGTAGATCAACTTCATTCTTTTATGTAGATGTGTAGACCTCCATTGCAGAGATGTGCATAAATTAGATGGCCATTACCTTGGTGATGAAGAAGTTGTCTCTAATGTTATTTCTTTCTGCTTTTACAAACAATGGGACCCCTCAACATCACGCAAACCTTTGTTCCTGTGCTCCCATGTTAGTCATTGAGGTCTTTTATGTTCCAAATATCTGTGCCTCAGATTATTTGAAGTGATATTCTAGTGGAGACTAGGCAAGAGATAGTTTGCTAATATATTCAATGTGATATAAAAACATACAAAACAGAGGAAGGAGATGGTGGTGGGGGTGGTCTGGTGTGTAGAGTGGTTCAGTTCAGTCACTCAGTCATGTCTAACTCTTTCTGAGCCCATGGACTGCAGCACACCAGGCCTCCCTGTCCATCATGAACTCCTGGAGTTTACTCAACCTCATGTCCACTGAGTCAGTGATGCTATCCAATGATCTCATCCTCTGTTGTCCCCTTCTCCTCCTGCCTTCAATCTTTCCCAGCATCAGGGTCTTTTCAAATGAGTCAGTTCTTCATATCAGGTGGCCAAAGTATTGGAGTTTCAGCTTCAGCATCAGTCAGTCCTTTCAATGAATATTCAGGACTGATCTCCTTTAGGATGGACTGGTTGGATCTCTCTGCTGTCCAAGGGACTCTCAAGAGTCTTCTCCAACACCACAATTCAAAAGCATCAATTCTTCAGTGCTCAGCTTTCTTTATAGTCCAGCTCTCACATCCATACATGACTAACTGGATAAATGATAGCTTTGACTAGACGGACCTTTGTTGGCCAAGTAATGTCCCTGCTTTTTAAAAAGCTGTCTTGGTTGGTCATAGCTTTTCTTCCAAGGAACAAGCGTCTTTTAATTTACTAATGCTTAAGCCCTGAGGTAAAGATCCAGCTTTAAAAAGCAACACAACAGTGCTTAGCTGTCTTTCCCGGCCCTTAACCATTTGTCTGGTTCAATTGATACACGTGCTCCTACTGTAGCAATTCAATTTCCATAGATACTTGGATCTATTTTGTGACTCACTGTTTTACTGATCTATTTTGGCATCAATATCATATTGCTAATGATTGGAACTTTGTTTAGTGGCTCTTGGGTTAATCACCTCCTCAAGATTCCCTTATGCACACATGTTTTCAGAAGTTTCTTGAGCTTTTTAAACATGTTAATGATTAGAATCAATTTATTTTTCCTCCAAATTGACTCAAAAATCCTACTGGGATTTTACTTGAGATCCATTAGAGTTACTACAGATTACCTTGAGAACTATTTTTTAAAACAATACTATTTTTCTATCTAAGAACAAATTTAGTTTTCATGTCCCTTAGTAGAGTTTTAGTCTTCTTTATGTCTTACACATTTAAGTTTATTCCTAAACACTTAATTTTTATTCCTATTAGCTGTGTCCAACAAACTTAATATGCTGTATTTTCATTCCACTCAGTGTTACTTTTTTTCTTGATGTTTTGACCCATGGATTGTTTAGGAGTTTGGAAATCTTGCTGTTATCTTTATTTCTAGCTTTGATAGCATTTTAGTCAGAGAACACGTTCTGTGGTTTCAGTTCTTCTAAGTCCTGTGAGGTTAATTTTATCACCCAGAATGAGGTCTTTCTTGGTGAATGTTCCATGGTTAGAAAAGAATATGTATCCTGCTGTCTGTTAGGTGGGGTGTTCTGTAAGTGTCGATGCACTCCTGTTGGCTGACGGTGTGATAAAGTTTCTTTATCCTTGCTGATCGTCTGTCTAGCAGTTCTGTCAACTGTGGAGTGGTTTTTACTGAAAAACCACCAGAGGTTTTTTTCAGGTTTTACTGAAAGGATGTAATCTGAAGCTCTTCGGTGTACAAGCCTTTAGGAGTGCTGTCTTGTTGGACTCAATCTTTTATCATTGTGTAATATCCCTCTTTGTACCTGGTGTGTGCTGTTTATTAGAAGTAGAGATTTACAGATCTTTGTTTTTAATACAGTGAATCTGGAGTGGGGCCTGAAAAGATTCATTTTAACAAAGTTCCCAGATGATTTTTAGTATTTTTCACTTGTTTGGTATCTCTTGTTTTGGACATGTATCAAAAATATGTTGCTGCGTCATATGATAGTCTTATTTTTAGTATCTGAGAAATCTCGATACTGTTTTCCACAGTGGTGGCACCAACTTATGTTCTCAGCAACAGTGTACGAGACTTCCCCTTTCTCCACATCCTCGCCAGTATCTGCTATTTGTGTGCTTTTTGAGGCTAGCCATTCTGACAGGTGTGAGGAGATATCTCACTGTGGTTTTGGTTTGCATTTCCCTGATAATTAGCGATGTTGAACATCTTCTCATGTGCCTGTTAGGCATCAGCATTTCCTCTTTGGCCGTTTTTATAATTAGGTATCAGAGTTCTTGCTAACAGTAAAAATTGACTTGGGTTAACTTAGGCATAGAGGCCTTTACTGAATATCCAGTAACACTGGCTGGATTGCTGGAGTCCCACTAGCAAGCAGAGCTCAAAACCCTCTAGGGAACTGCTCTCCCTGATCCTAGCTGTGGAGCACAGTTCTGTGACCTCAACTGAACCCGGGAGGGTCTCACACCATCTTGGACTTTGAATCTGGTGCAAAGGATATGAAGTGGAGCTAGTTTAGAATTATTCAGGGGGTGGTAAGAATCTTGGTGTCAAAATAGAAGTGGCAGTAAAGGCAGGACCTAGACACTACATGTATTCCCAAAAGACTTCCTCCTGGTTCATCCTGTCAGAACTGAAGAGGGCAAGTTGACTTTTAGCAGAGGGGGTATTGAAGGAAAGGAGAAGGTTACTGGTTAAGGGAGCTGAATTGGTATGAGAAGGGGCAGGAAAACAGGTGGCGCTCTCATCTTCCCCAGGTATTGGTTTGCTCTGGTGATACCCAAGGTTGTGGGTGCAGGGAGAAGTCTGACCTGGCCGGTGCATGTTAACGTCACTCCCAGCTTCTGGAAGAGTCACACAAAATGCCTACGAAAGCTTGGCCCAAATAAACACTAGATTTAGGATGTCAGCATCGCACAATTTACAGAACGGCTGCAAAGCCTTTTATTTATGTATTTGGTGGGATGAATCCTTATTTTCCCTTTGGCATGAAGAGCAGTTGAAAAGTGACTGGGGTGCAGTGTATTGAGTCATTCCTTGTGCTTTGCAGGTTCTTATGAGCGCGTCGTTCCTGGGGGCCCTGTGTCTCTTCTCGTCTGTCTGTGTGGTGTGTGCCATTTCTGCATTTACTCTCCCCATTGAGACCAAAGGACGGGCCCTACAGGTAAGTGATGTGGGAATCTAAGTATTCTCAATGAATACCTTTTGACCAAGGGAAATGAGCTTGGAGTATGAAAATTCTTTTAAGCCGAGGTGATAAGGCCCAAGCCTGTGCTCACGCAATGGTACATTTGTTTAGCAGGTTCCAGTAGAAAAACTGGGTATCCAGCGTTCTTCCATGTAACTTTGGGCAGCACACTGATTATTCACTTCAAACCTTTGCTTCCTGTAAAGCTTGAACTGGGACTAAAACAAGTATTACTGATACCTCAGCATTCTACCCTTTCCACTTTTCTCTCTGTATATAAGCACTATTGCAGAGCTAAACGTGGCCATAGGAGCAGAAACAGCTGTTTGCATTGCCCGCAGGATCACAGAGTCTTTACTGTTGGTCCCGCTATCTTCCCCCCAAGTTTTGTCAGCTGCCTGTGTTAAGAGTGGAGGCAAAAACTTCCACACTGCACCAGCTGCCATCCAATACTGACAGACACAAAGTACATAAAAAGACATCCCAGAAGTATAAGGTGTGCTCCTGGGGGCAAGGTTGTATCAGAGACAGCTTTTCCTAGCCCTCTGCCCTTACAGTTGGCTCTGTTTCCCTGCCTTAGACACAAAGCTATTGCTGGTATGCAAGGGCACGTGTGTACGCACACACATGGGAAAGGGGGAGAACAGTTGACCACTGAATAGGGTGTTAGGACACCAACCTTCCAGGCTGTCAAAACCCGCAGTATTAAAAACTTAGTCTTCAGTGTCCATAGTTCCTCACATCTGCAGATTCAACCAACCATGAACTGCAGATCATACAGTACTAGAATATTTACAGTTGGAAAAATATCCAGGTAAAAGTGGCCCTGCACAATTCAACCCCGTGCTATTTGAGAGTTAACTGTAGTTTGGCCAATCTGGACTGCCCCATGTAAATGGGACTGTGAAATCATCATGCTTGTTTGGCTGAATGCAGCCTGCCCTCTCTCCCATATCCTATTTATAGTGAATCATGGGCACATGTTAATTATTCGTCCTGGTACAGATGGGTTCTGTTGTCTGAGTAGTTGGAAAACACTACTGAGTAAAGAGGGGGAGAGCACGACACGCTAGTGTCCATTTTTTCTTGTCCCAGAGCCAAGATGTGTTCTTCTATTTTCCCTTTAGCTTTTCATCTTTAAGGTAATATGCATTTTAATCACAGATTAGATAACTTGCTAAGTAATTATACATTTAGGGGTTTGTTTAGGTTCCTTACTTGGAAAGGTGACCTAATCATTGAATCCTTAAAGCCGGGGATTGTATTTGGTGATTCAGATGATTCCTTTTAATCTTAAGTAATAGGATTATCACACTCTTCACACAGTTGAGGAAAGTAAGGCAAGGGAAGGCTGAGTAACTTGTATAAAGGAACATGCTAAATACAGAGGGACTGGGATTTAAACTAGATTGCAAAATTAAGTGATGCTAAATCTTATGCTAATTTTCTATGGTTGTGGTTTTTTAAAGTAGTAATACGTATAAAATGAAATCTGGCTCATCATCTCACGTGCTTTATGGATTTCCAATTCAAGTCATATGAGCCATTGACAAAAACCATTCCCTTTTCTGTTGATTGAAATGAAATTATCTTACATGTCTGTTTATAAGACTTAATAATATCAGTTCCTACAACTTTCATATGCAGATCCAATAAATACATTTGTGTGGGAATGTAGCCCTTGATGGCTCTGCCACTCAATGGCTGTCTGTCTTCGGGCAAATCTCAAATGTCTGTATCTCAGTGTTGTGAGCATCTAACATATGAAACTACCTAGTGACCGATATAGTAAAACTTCTAGAAATGTTTAAAACATGCCCCAAATTTTACCTTTCAACAGCACAGAGAGCATCCCAAATAATTTGAAAGAACCAACCTGGCCAATAGTTAATAGTAGTAATTTCCACTTTAGAATTACTTTAAAAACTTGAACCTGGTAAACGATTAAAAAAAAAAAAAAAAGGTAAGTATAATGTGACTTTTTCCCTAAATGATATCTGTAATTGATTATAAAAGTACTATTGCATTGGCAGGTACACAGGTAAAAATGTTAGACCCTTAATTCCTTATTAAAGAACCTCCTGTTACTAGTTTTTAGTGCCAGATAGCTGAATGTGAAGACTTTAAAAAAAATTAAATGTATCATCTATTACTTCTTCTTTCTCCAGCAAATTAAATGAAGATCTGCAAATCTATGTCTACCAAAGAAGAAAAATGTATTTTTATCTTCACAAAGAGCTGTGGCACATTTAAAAACACCTGGTTTAATTCTGGTATACTACTGGGTAGTTAAGAAATTGATCATGTATTTTTGAAAAACCACAAACATGAGGATGAAATAGGTTAGCTGTATATATAGTCTCTTAGGGAAGAGATCAATAGAGAAGTTTCATAAAATATACATTAAGGTTGTGAGGGATGTCTAGGAGAGATGGGGAGGGAGAAGCTGGCTTTCATTGCATGGCATCAAGTCTGTTCATGTTTCTATGAATAAGTAATAAATATCAGACATAATCTGATATTCTCCCATGAGGTATACAACAAAAGCTGTACTGAAATTTTGTAGCTAAGACATGGGTTTGAGGTGGTATCATTAAGCCTTTCAAAACAAATAGAAGTCATCAAATTCACAATTAAAATTAGCATACTTAAATTGTGACCTCTATACTTTATAATGAAAATTACTTATTCATGAAAGAATGTGCTTAAATTCATTGCAGTCGTGTGTATAATAACCAGAGTAGCTGGGAATAAACTTCTATTTTTACTCTAATTTCATTAGAGTACAGTAAGCTTTTCTACATGATGTAATTATATACCCTTTGGAGAACAACCACTTGCATGCATCTCATACCTGTGCACACAGGTATGCTGTGGAAGAAAAACACCCACGTTTTTACATTTAGTCTTTTGTTGCTCTTTGGGTTTATGGTAGAGTTCTTAAAAGTGGAATCCATACCCAATGACTTGACTCCCCTACTCCTTCCACCCCCATTTTGCAATGGAAAAAAAAAAAAAGGATTTGTTGCTACAATGATGAAGTGTCCCTGGACTAGTGAACTACGTGTATGCAAATCATTCCTATTTGAACTACAGGCACAAATGGCTTGAAATCAGGAAACTGACTATAAAGGGCCAGAGAGTAAACATTTCAGACTTTGAGCTACATATGGTCTCTGTCAACAGCCCTCGCCAGCCTTTAAAAATGTTAACATTATTAGCTCTCAGGCTGTATAAAAGGGGGCCATACGCTGAATTTGGCTAACAGACCAAATTCTTAGTTTTTTGAAGTAAGTTTGAAGGCTCAAGATGGAGCCACTCCTGCCCAGGTGCCATGTCAGCAAACCAAAACTTAAATAACCTTCATGTCCCTGTAAATGGTCCGCTTGACCACAAACACGGTACATCCAGCTGGCCAGAAACCAAGCCAAGTGTGGCTCTCTACTCACCTTATTCCTTATTTTTTATCCTCCTGCCTTGAGCTCCCCTTTGCAGTTCTTTGGGCCCCTGCAAGTGGAGAGTGCTTGCTTCCAGGGTCAAAGTTTGTTTGGATTGCCTAAATCCTCTTCTTTGATCATCTGTAACAGTCTTTGCGGGGGAGGATGGAATCCCAAGCTGACTTCCAATGGACTGTGGGACAAGATGCATAGGCAAAGAGCCCACTGAACCCTTTGTGTTGTTTTTCTCATCATAACCAAGGGCAAGTCACTTAGGGATTTGAGCTCCGACCCCTTGTACATAGTTCTGATCCAAACAAACTTTATGTAAGGGGAAAAAGAAGTCTGTGTGTGCATACTTATTTCTCAGAAAAGTTCCAAGACAGCTATATTGGGAACCCACAATGGGTGGCAGCAGTTAGGGGATGCATAAAGAGAAGTCCACAGCAAAAAGTGTGGGGAGACTTGGAAAATAAGAAATTACAATTGTTTGAACTAATGGCACATCATCATCTAAGTAGCACGAGTCATACTATTAAAAATCATTAGGGTGATTGCTGCTTTTATAAAGAAATCATCTCATTAGATTGAATAGATCAATTGCTAAGGGGAATCTTGAATCCAAAGATGTAAAACTGGTGAGCATGGATCAAACACTTGAAAGATTTTAGAGTGCTTCCCCCTAAATCTAAGACTCATGTGCTAAGATGGTCACGGAATAGGTTAGATTGACACTGGGCCACCTGACAACCTCAAGAAAAATTCTGTGCAACAAAGTACACTGTAAAATACCACCAGATCCCCAACCTAGCAGAGTACATCCCTCTTAAGCAGTCATTTGGTTCCCAAAGACCCAAGGCTTACCTAAGAATCGAGATCCTTGAGTTTCAAAAAATTGAGCAGTCCCCCTTCCAGCACACCTGCTTATTCTGTTATAGTAATTGTGCTCCTGGAAACTGCAGACATCTACAGAAATGGCAAAATCTAAGACAACCTAGCACTGCAATGGCCATCATCAGGGCCATGCCAGTCAGACACATTGTTTATTTAAGAACCACCTGTGAAAGTGTTCCCAAATCAACCAGAATGGGATATCTATTTTAATATCCCAGATAGAATGGGATATCTATTTTAATATCCCAGATAGAATGGGATATCTATTTTAATGGCTATGCAGAAGACTCCAAAACGCTGCAAAGTTCCAAAACAGCATCATTGAAAGATTCAATGCTAAAGGCTATTGAAAAATCAGAGAAAACAAGACAGATGTGGCTCCAACAACTATTTTTCTTTACCTGAATACTGTCTCCTAATCCTCTCAACTGAACTGCCTTTCCACTTTGAAGAGACAAGACCAAAAACATTCATCAAGTTGGTTTTAAAACTGCAACAGCTCCAAGGCCAGATAACTAAGGTAATAAAAACCCCCTCCTCCTGAACTTGAATACCCCCCTTATCTACTCTCAAAGGCAGGCCCTTCCAGGGTGAATGGGACTCTGAGGGATTTTCTGAGAAACTCTTAAGTTATTCCCTTAAACAGCCAAGGGGAAACTAAAACAAATGGAAAACCTTGTAAAATCCTAGTAGGCCAGAACTTACACTCTTTACTGTAAATTCTGCTCACTGGAGTCTGTAGATCGGGATCCCGGGAAAACCCACAGAAACTAGCCAAAAGTGAGAATTCTTACCGAAAGTCAGCTGTTGCTGGTCCCTGGAGTTTCTGGTCGAGAGAGAAATTTCACGTCCTTCCCTTTCCAAATGAAGACTCTTGGGAATCTGGTTTGGGGAACTCATTGGTTATTGATCCTTTCTCTCCCAGGAATAGCTATTGCCTTCTTGTGTCCTGAGAACTGGCTGGCCTTTCTGCCTGCTGACACATGGGGGTGGTTTGTTCTTGTGTATGGAGGCAGCTCAACTATCAGGCCACAAAGTATGGTTGGACAGAAATGTGGGTTGCATCCCATTTGCAGCTTACCAACTGTTGCCAGCTTCTCCAGAAACTATCCAAGTACTTCTTTCTTTTGGCTATCTTTGGGAGTGACTCTGGATCTAGGGAGGGTAGTAGCTCTTGGTGTTTGTTCAGTACAGCCAGGAACAGTCACTGTCCAATCTGAAATTTGATGTTGGGTGGGTGGTCCCCTTGGTATCTTTCAGGTTGTAATCCTGTAATCCAATCCTATTTCCTGTTTCACAAATTGAGTCTTTGTAAGACCAGAAAAAGTTCACCTATCCTTTATACTAATCAGAACCTCTCCCCCATCTCCCAAGGCTTGTAAAAGTGAAAGTGAAAGTCGCTCAGTCATGTCTGATCCTTAGTCCATGGAATTCTCCAGGCCAGAATACCGGAGTGGGTAGCCTTTCCTTTCTCCAGGGGATCTTTCCAACCCAGGTCTCCCGAATTGCAGATGGATTCTTTACCAGCTGAGCCTCTAGGGAAGCCCCAAGGCTTGTAGGTAACATCTTTCTTGGAGGAAGTTGCATTCTTTGTTGATGCCTGTGAGATGTTTGAGTATCTTTGATAGGAACTGAGGTTCATCTCTTTGGAATGCAGACTTCAGGGAGGAAATTTTTTAGAAAGAAAAGGGGGTGGGCAGTATTTGGAAACTAGGCAAATGAAAAGAAACTTCAGTCTTCAGTTTAAACTATCTGAGCAAGAAACCTTCATTCATTCCATCTGCCAGAAACACAGTTTGGATCCAACTGTTTTTATAAACTAGTGAGTTTTGAATTATCATACCCATCTCGTGGCTAAAATTGTAAAACAAGCTGTAAGATCAGTATACACATCTTATGTCTACGTGTATGTCACAGATGTGTGATTTTGTTCTTCTGGATGGTGTTGCCAAAATTTGTGAAGAGCTCCTCCATTAAACTCACTTAAAGACAAATAGAAGTTTATATAAATCAAGTAAACTCTCAGAAATATAGAAACTAAGCCAAATATTTTTCAAGTTCATGAGATCTAGGATAATCTTTGGTTAAAAAAAGTAGTTTAAGTTTTGTTGGTTTAATTAAAATAGACACGTCTTTAAAGTTATCAACATTAACATAATGTGGACATACAACTTTTATTCTATCTAGGCTTACTAAATGGCTTCCCTCGTAGCTCAGTCGGTGTATAAGTATACCTGCACAATTACCTTCTGCAATGCAGAAGACCTGGGTTCGATTTCCTGGGTTGGGAAGATCCCCTGGAGAAAGAAATGTCAACCCACTCCAGTATTCTTGCCTGGAGATTCCCATGGACAGAGGAGCCTGGCAGGCTACAGTTTGTGGGCATGCAAGAGTCAGACACGACTTAGTGACTAAACTACCAGGCTTACTAAAAGTCAAATAAGTTCATGTTATATCTTTTACAGAATTTGTCAGCAAGAAATTAGATGAAGATAGTAGCAATTTAAAGTCTCATGAAATTTTCACGAGTAATCCAAACATAATTGCTAACAAGTAAATACACATAAATAAGTTTATAAAGGAGCTTTTCAACAATAATCATGCTTTATGGTATACCCACTTAAAAATTGTTTCCAAAATCTTGTTGGTACTTGAAACCTTCAAGTCATACTGAGATTAAATGATGGATATTTATTGAATCATTTCCAAGTAAGAGAAAATTCCGAAATATTAATTACTGAGCATAGACTGACTTTTACAGAAAAACCAAAAGATATTTGGAACATGTTGTGTGTCACACTGAAAAATTTCCTGTGAGGAAGAATATACTTCCAGAAATTATTGCAAAAGCATTATCAGATAAGTGATATTTAATTCTGTTCGGTTATTTGTGCAGGCATATATTATTAATATAAGTTATCAAGAAATTATATTAAATTCCAGATAATCTGACATTCTCATACAATGGTATCAGTCATAATTCCAGTTATTATCTTAAAATGTTAGATATCTATTTGTAGCTTATAGAAATAACCACATTTTCTTGTCAATTCCATAGCTGAACTCTTGTCAGCTCTCTAACTAGTAGTAGTTTAAAGTCTTGTCATTTATAGACAGTTATTACTTTGCTCTGATGCTTTTACAAAAATGAGATTCATGCAAAGTACCCTATCAAGTATTCTTGACCACCGACACTGCTGTTAAAAGTGTCAAACCTTTTGTCCTTATTTCACAACTGTGTAAACATGGAAGACCTCAAAATCTGAGGAGGAGGAGAAGTAGCCCACATCAAGGCAGACTGCTTTCTTCCAGGAATTCTATTACTCACATACCTCAGGCCATTTCAAATTGAATGTAATCCAACTTCCAACCGTCAGATTTGCAGTGATGCTGGTGACCCTGTAGTTGGTTCTTTTTGCCCATCATAAACTTCCCCCCTGTTTCCCAATACCTCAGTGTCTTTGAAACAAGCTCACTTGATAAACACTTCTGGAGAAGTACAGACCAATTATATGAAACACATAAATAGGCCAACTGGCCTTAAGAAGTATCCCCCTCATCCATATTTCTTGACTTATTTGATTCTAGTTAGTTTTGGACATGGAAGCCCTGGTTCAGGAATACTTTCCAAACCATTGGTATTATTTTGATGCTAATAATTTTTGCCTCCCTACTAGGCTGTGTTCTCATGAAAGTTTTAAATGCATGTGGGGTAGTCACTGACCAGCTAATGACTGTCTGACCAAAACGACCAAAGAGAACAGAGCATAACCAGTTCCAAGAATACAAGCCTGACATCTCTTCTGAACATTACACTAACACCCGAAGTGGAAATAGTAACTGAAAGTCATACTAGGACTGATATTTTTAACTGAAACTCTCAACTGGTCAAGAGGATGATCCAAAAGTGGTACCAGGGCTATTCGAGGCCCAACATGAAGCCACTTCTGGTGGGGGTGCTATGTACACAAACCAAAACTTACTAACTTTCATTTCCCAATAAATGCTCTACTTGACCAGACATGTCATACATCCAGTCAGCCAATCACCAAATGCCAAGCAATTTCTGGTCTCTATACTAACTTTCTGGTTCTTTATCCCATAAAACTTCCTGCCTTCCATCCCATTTTGTTGTTCTCTGAACGCTTGCAAATGGAGATTGCCTTCTTCATGAAGTGTTGAATAAAAGTTTGTTTGGATTACCTAAACTGTCATCTTTAATATTTTTAAATTGTAGACTTTAGTTATTAGAAAATTTTAGGCCAAAATATTTTTGATGCAAAGATGTCTTAGCTATACTTGTAGGGTTAGCCAAATAACCCTTAGTGGTTCAGTGGTTAAGACTCCACCTGCCAATGCAGGCGACGTGGGTTTGATCCCTGGTTGGGGAAGATTCCACAACCAGGGCAATTAAGCCCACACGCCACAATTTGAGAGCCTGTTCATCATGACTAAGACCCGAGGCAGCCAAAAAAAGGAAAAAAAAAAAAAAAAAAAAAAAAAACCCGTGACAAACCGTAACTCAAAACCCTAAAGCTGACCTTAGCAGTAAATAATACTTAAAACCAAAGAATAGCAGTGACTGAAAACCACTGAGTAAACTGATGCTTTAAGCACCTTCCCAAGGATTTCAGGAACTTTCAATGTGGCGGTATCCAAGCTTAAGATACTATGCAATGTTGTCTAGAATTGTCTAGTACTCAAGCTTCCTAGAAGACACTAAATTAGTCTACAGCAAACCTTATCAACATAATTTTAATTCAAATACTGAATTTCAGAAATCTTTTATAAACTCATAAATATTGCTTACCTTCATCGTTTCAGGCACTAGTAGAACTGGAAGTCAACCAACGTCAGGTCATTTACTTGTAAACTTTTTTGGGCTGGTTTCACAGTCCACTAAAAGACAATACTGGTGGAGGTGTTAACAACAGAAACATAACTTTAATCTCAGTACAAGCATATTTTGCTTTATGCAATAAGAGAGGTTGAATGTCTGCATCTATAGTTTTATGTATAGAAGAGAATTTGATTTTTTTTAAATCTCTTCAAAGCACAGTTTACAGCGGCCAAAAAATCCTCCTGTAATATGAATGTCAATGCCTTTATTTGGGACTTATTGTACCTTGAGCTTTATTAACATACACCGTCATCAGTAAATGCTTTAAACGACTGGATTAGAGACCCAGCATCGTTGCCAAAGCATGGCCCTTAATGGCTCACTGACACCCTCTTCCTTCCTATTTGCCAAATTAATTTTTTGCGTATCTTTTGAAGTTGGTGAACTCCCTGTGTTAGAGTTTTGTTTTTGTTTGTTTAAAAGTCTTCCTATTATTTATGGATTAGTAGCTACGGTCCATAGGGTTGCAAAGAGTTGGATATGACTAAAGTGACTTAGCATGCACAGCTCATCCCTAAATGGACCAGTTTTATAGAGGAATATACAAAGGAGACCCATACTAGTTAATGTTCTACTGAATGACAAACAGTAATTTTTCCATTAAAAATTCCTTGTTGTGGTAAAATATTCACAGTAAAAATTCATCAAAGCTGATTTTTATTAAAATCAAAGCACCAGTTGACTCTCCCAAATTAAAAACAACAACAAAGACTACTGCCTCAGATATCCTTCACAATAAGCAAAACCTTCATGGGGAGAGAAACTGTGATCTGATTGGCTAGCATTATTCTTTTTCAAGAACATGAGCCGCCAATATGTGAATTTTAGTTAATTCACATCCAAGATGAGGAGATAATATACATAAAGAGACATGAATTCTTAACTTACATGATATTATAAAAAATTTTTAAAAATATGTATGTGCATGGTTATTTTAAAGGAGGGCTTCTAAAGATCCCCTGGAGAAGGGAAAGGCTACCCACTCCAGTATTCTCGCCTGGAGAATTCCGTGGACTGTATAATCCATGGGTCGCAAAGAGTCGGACACGATTGAGTGACTTTCACTTTCTATTTCAACAAGCAATTAGATGGTTGAACCCATGGTTATGTCCATAATTTTAATGGCCAATCAGATCACTCAGTTTCTCTCATTCATAACAGATACAGATGAAAAGAAAATAAGTACATCTTCTATTTAAATTTAAAAACCTTTTGCTCCCGTGAAGCAACCTACTGCTGGGATTCACATTCATCTGTAAATCAAAAGGAGTTAGTTCCTGCTTTCATTGTCTAACTAGTCTCTCCATGGAACCTAAATTTAAAAGTTTAAGCAGTGTTGACAGCAAGAGAAAACTGAAATGCAAATTCATATACTCACCCTTTTGACTGTAGAATGAATCTTTTTGAAAGCAGTCCTAAATTGTGTTATGTCTACACTACTGTGTAGTAGTAAAATGTGGAGCCAATTCTTTAGCTTGGAAAAGAAAGTAAAGCTACCAAAAGAGGACATTTTCCTTTTAGGACCTTCCAACTTCCTACCCTTCAATTCAGAAAAGAAAAGCAGGGCCTGTTAATTCAAACGACAAGATAACTGTATTGCCAGATAGTATTTGGAATTTAATATGGTATACATTATCCTTGTAAGTCACAGACTGTATATTGGGTTTTCTTATTGATGGGAAAGATCAGATGCTTGGCCCCCGGGAAAACTTTTGATGAGCTGGACTGAGTCAGTTTTAGCTGCCACATGGCCTGCTCATCATGTATTCCCCCCTTCAGCATTGGGAGTCCTGCAGATATGACATGAGGCTCCTGGTTCTAAATCTAGAGGGCAATCTCCAGGAGTTTTTGAAAAGAGGTGAAAACTGGAGTTTTGAAAGTTTAGGTTAAGGATGCTTGAGTCACACTGACCTTTTGAAAGGAATGCTCTCCAAATGGACATGAGGTATAGTCAGGCTCTTTTGATAGCTTATTTCTATTATAATTTAAGGACTACTTTGCTGGGATCTGCTGGGATCCACCTGGACACACAGGCACCTGTTAATAAGGTCACAGGACTTTAAAGACTATTAAGAAAATGCTATTTGGAGAAACTCTTTTAATATATATGGTTGTCAAGTGCCTTTCATTCAGCAATATATATATGTATGTGTGTGTATATATATATATGTATACATATATAAAGGTGAAAGAAAAATATTGTTTTAAAAGATTCATATGGCACTGAATATAACAGTGAAAGTTCTGGGTACTTTAGTAGACATTCTGGCTCAGATGCATTTAGGAAATTATAATTTTTCACTCTTAAGTGCTACTTCCCTTTGTGATCATCCTCAAAATTTATCTGCAGTGCCCCCCTTTAACTAAGGAGACAAATGTGGAAGAAGAAAATGTCCTAAGGAAGTATTCTAACATAAAAATGATAAACTGATTAGCAGAAGCTCCATGGCTGCTGTGCTAAAGACGCTGGAGCAAAAGAAGACAATCAAGTGGTAAATGCACTATTACCAAAATCTGTTTGTCTTTGGAGAATAAATGCCAAATACATACTCAAAAACATACAACAACAACAACAACTACTTCCCTGAAACACGTATTTGGAAAAGTGAATTACGGTTTCTTAACCTTTAATACACAATTGACATATGGACTAAACTGAAGTCTACACAAAGTGAGATGCTCTTGCCAATAAATTATCAGCATTTTCTCATTTTATCTTCAGCAGTACCTGAAAACCCAATGACTTAGCCACAGGGCATTTTCAAATTATCCATTTGAAGAAATAATACCATATGGATAAAAGTCAGTCCTCTAGGTTTAATTCATGGGACCTGACACCATCCAAAGGATAAAATTCTGTCAAGTCAGCTATGTTTTTATTCTACTGGCCTAAGAGGAAAATTTCCTCAGCCAATTGATGTTTTATAAATAAAGGTTTACTTCAGCAAACTAAAAAATTTCATGTATTCTGTGAAACGTTAGATTACGAAATAGCACAACAATTTTCTTCTATCTTACTCTAGTTACCTTCCTTGTTACTGAACAACAAGTAAAAGGAAAACATGAAAGTCAATTAAACTAGCCAAGGCTGACCATTAAGAATATGCTTGCCCTCAGAAGGTAGGTCTTCTATTTCTCTCCATCAAGAGAATGAAAATGAAGCCCAGATTAAGTCAGAAAGAATCAATTTGAGGTTCTGATTCTGAAAAATAGATGCTTTAGAAAAAATTTAAATTTCACTATAATTCCCTCTAACTGCCTGCTTCTAAATTCCACAAAAGACTTCCATTCCAATTTATAAAGACAGATGAAAACCACAAAAACTGGTCCCTTTCAGGGGAATCTGTATTTAATGCCCCACAGGGCATAAGTTGGAGAATCTTTACATCAAGTATGGTACATACACTGCTGTATTTCATATTCTGGATGGCTCTACTAAAAGCCATACTGCAGACAATGAGTCTTGTTATAAAAGGATCATCTGCACAGTTAAAATGCAAACACCAATCCACACACAGACACACAGCAAAACCAAACAAGTACACTTACTCCTTCCCCGGTGGAAGAAGGGAGGTTTTAGAAACGTACGAAAAATGGCCTTGAAAACCTGCTATATCAAACACCTCTAGAGACAAGAAAAAAATCCAAAAAAAAAAAAAAAAAACCATTTGATTTCCTTTTTCTTTAATACAGTTGCCATCTTACATGATATACTATTAGGCACCTTCTTAAACAGCATCTAGTCTACTTTCTCGGTGCACCAGAGGGCATTCTAGGATAGAACTCTTATTACCACTGACATTCATGGAGTACTGTACTTATGTGCAGTACGCCTAACTCATGTTGGTCCATGACTGAGTAGTGGTATTTTCTAAAAATGGATTAATGCACACATCCAGACCACATTAAATTTTCAACTTCAGAGTTCATACAAAGTCCTTTCTATAGTAGCTGTCACTCAGGACTGCAGTTTGAAATCCAGGAAGTGGGAAGAATGTCTTTTTGTTGTTGATGCTTCTTTTTTCTTTTCTCCTTCCTTCCTTCTTTTCCTTTCTTAATAAGAAGGTTAAAAGAAATGGGTTTTTAAGGAAATCAGAGTCTAGTAAACATTGGAAACTTAAGATGCTCACAAACTCTTCTTGGTAATGATGTTAAATTAGTGGCAAAATGTTTTTTGAAAACAAACAAAACTCTAAAAACCAGCACAGGCCAACGTGCTTATTTAAGCAACTGGCGTTCCTCTATGCTCTTGGGGCGTTTCTTCCGGGGCTGTACAAAGTCATCATCTGAGTCATCACTAAATTTATTATCTTCTGAGTCATTTCTGAATTCTAGTTTAGGAAACCTTTTTTCTGGATAAAGATTCTTCAGAAGTTCTTCAAAATAGCTTTCAAGTTTTATACCAGCATTGGCTACTTCTGAATCAGGCTGTTGAAAAAAAATAAAAATATGAATTAAAAAAATGTTTAGTCAATAAAAGCAATAGATTTCTTACATTTTGCTCCCTCTTACCTCAACATCATGAATATTAGTGGATTGTTTTAAAAGAAATGTTTACCTATAGCTTTGATGTAAAGTAAATAATAGTCTGCGGCAAGACAAAGTCTAGAGAAGAGCAGATAAGAAGTAAATAAAGGCGTTGACTCATCTAGATTACCAAAAAGATATCAGAGAGATGCTGTAATCAGAATCCAATAACAGGTATTTTTTAGAATAAAATATCTACCTCTGGAATGAGTAACTGATACAAAGGACAAACTATTATCAAAAAGCTTTAAGTCTGATAGATGTTTAGATAAACTGACAGATGATAAAGTTTTTGAGAAAATTCTTAATTAAGAATTATTTACACCACATTCTTAACATTTCAATATCACAAAGACTAAAGTCTGGAAATGCCATATTTAAAGGTGAGAATGACAAAGCATGCTTCTGGGTTAGATAAAAATATTTTCTAAACTTTTTGTCAACTGTAAGTTGCATTTCCACTCACCATATAATAAACCTTTGACTATACATGTGGATAACGTTTTCCTAATGACTTCTTTCATTCCCTGACACACACCTGAACTTTTGAAAATTTATGCTACCACAGATAGATGTCTTCACCTCCTCATTTGGTGGCAAGGTGTTTGGCTTAACGTTACTTTCACTTTGTTCTTTCCCCCCTCTTCTCACCTCATTGAATTCAGCACAGTTTTGAAAGATCAATCTAAAATCAGCTACAAAATCTTCAGGCTTTGTATACATGCAATAATCTTCTTGTAGTCTTTTCTTGATGGTTGACAAGTCCATTGGATTTTTAATTATTTTGTAATAATCAGGCACCTTTCAAAAGAAATGTGATGCTATAATAAATAAATTCTACCTGGTCCCATATAAATTCTATAAGAAGTAGTATATAATTTGGTTGTCCTTACTGCTTTTCTCAGTTCTATTTTGTCACTGATAAGGAAATATATTCAGCAAAATTTGCAAGCACGTACATGCTTCCACACATTGGTAAATGTTTTGTGTCACTTTTATCAAAAAATTTCACCAGTTATTTTTAATGAAAAAAGCTTACTACATTTTCCCTCTTACTATTCTCCTTTTTCACTATTAAACAAAGAAGCAATCGTTAGAAACAGTCTGACTTCTGGTAAGGTCTGACACGTTCTTCTGCATGTGTTACAGCAAGTGGGCTCTGAATCTGGGTTTGAACCGCAGCCCTGCTGCTCAATAGCACTCTCCTGGGTAAGCTACTGGGTTCAGGCATTTCACTGAGACCGTTTCTTCAAGTTTCAAACATAAATAATTCTACCATTCTCATAGAATTTTGTAAAGATGAAATGAGATGATATATATTAAGGGGGCCTATTTTGCTGCTGCTGTTATTCATGCCAAATGTAACAGTAGGCCAACATTAGAAAAAGTGCCAAATTCTAGGTCACATTTTTAAGTGAATTAACTCTTTATTGGCATATTTTTGCCCTGCCTCTTTTGGGCACAAAGCGCCTTCCCTCCTAACAGGGTGGGGGGGTGGAAGTTCCCTTGAACTGTGCAGGTATACTTATACACAGATTTTTTTCTACGAAATTCGTTCAGCAGTACTACAAAATCTGCGATTGATTGATGCTGCAGATACAGAAGGCTGAATGTAAAGTCACATGAAGACTCCACTGTGCAAAAAGTTGGTGCCCTCAACCTCTGTGTTGTTCTAAGAGCCAGCTGTATTTCTTTTTCCGATCTCAACTTCTCAAAACTTGTTTACAAGAAAAGAAGTTCACTGCTTCTCAGCTCATACTTGGCTAGTTTTCTTGTCTAATGTTGCATTTAGTTTAAAAAATTTTTAACAAATCTATTAGCTTTTTGAAGAAAATTCAGACGTCAGAGAATAGAACACATTTTGAGTAGCAGATTCTTTCCAGCGCTCTACAATAATGCACTAAGTGAAAGTGAAGGTTGCAACTCTTTGCAACCCCCTGGACTATACAGTCCATGGAATTCTCCAGGCCAGAATACTGGGGTGGGTAGCCTTTCTCTTCTCCAGGGGATCTTCCCAACCCAGGGATCAAACCCAGGTCTCCCACATTGCAGGTGGATTTTTTACCAGCTGACCACCAGGGAAGCCCATAATGCACTAAAGTCACATCAGACTTGAAATATGAAGCTTTTGAAGACAATGGTAAGCACACACACACCTCTTCCTCTATTGTTAAAGTCTACTTACTAAAGTCTGCACCTATACATCAAAACGTGTACAGAGATTGGGGGGTGGGGTGGGATCGGGGTGTCTTTACCTGAAAGGGAAAGTTTTTTTCCCAACAGCTTTAGGATATATACCTAAAACTTCTGAGAGAAATAATTGATATAAATCATCCCAGAGAATAGTAAGTAAAATACATGAGAAGAAAGAAAACAGGAAAAAAGAACAGAAGTTTTGGGGCAGTTAGTTAACATTAAAATGTAGTCAAGATGAAAACATTCAGGATGTGTTGATAGGGCTTCCAAGGTGGCTCAGTGGTAAAGAATCTGCCTGCCAATACTGGAGATGCACACTTGATCCCTTGGTCGGGACGATTCCCTGGAGAAGGAAACGGCAACCCACTGCAGTATTCTTGTTGGAGGAATCCCATGGGCAGAGGAGCGAGAGGAGTGACTAAACAACAACAATGCAGGAAGTTTTAAGACTTTGATTAATGTACGAAATTTACCATTGAAAAATGGTACAGAAACTAGATTCTCATAAATCAAGTTTCAGAAAAATCATCCCACTGTACAAAAATGCATTTTAATACTTTAATGCACCATTAATACTTACGGTCAGAGGAACTGGGTCTTGAAAAGCCAGGCTCATTTCATGGCAGTAAAGAAACAAAAGTAGCCGTTCACACTTCTAAGCATAAATAAATAAGAAATAATGAAGTCACAACTAATTTTTAGTGGCAATATTAATAGGTCTAAAAGTACCAGAATGAAAATTAAAAACAGATGAATACAAAAAACATAGTGATATTTAGAGCTTTGCTGTCCTTTCCAATCATTTGCTACAGTGGACTGTTTGACATTTTGGGATGCATGTAACATAGAGCAGTCTTTATAGAAATAAAAACAGTATCACTAGAAACCTATCTGAAGTTTTTAAAAATCAAATTTCCACTTATCTCTGCAATTTTTATACTGAGTTACTCATAGTCAATAAAATGACTCATAATCAATAAAAGAAGAACATCCAGGTGTTAAGCGATCCAGAGGCGGATCTCTATCCATGGGGTGTTGGGTCCCAAGGTCCCTCTCTGAATGCAGATGTTTCCATCATGCACTCTGCTCTTTCTCTGCTCACAAGTCTAGCCCAGTAACCACCGTGTCTCAGTGGCAGTGCATGTCAGCCCTCTCTTGCACGACAACTTTCATACTGATTGTTCTACTTAATAATTTAGCAAAGGAGCTTCTTTAGTAATAAATAAGGTTAAATATATTAGCTGGCTTTAAGGTATAAATCCAGTACCACTGGGTGAAAGAATGAGTTATTTCCAGGAAGAGTAAATAGAAAAACTCATCTCTTTGCTGCCAATTCTGAACATATTCCAAGGAAGAAAACATATCTGTAGTAGAAAATAAAACTGAAATTTATTAAAGGTAGACAAAATTTAAAAGTCCAGACCACATAAAGGATATACAGTCTACCGTGTTCAATTACTGTATTTTAAGCTTCTAGGAAATGTATATATAGCATTGCTATTTTATTTCATTAAAAAAGTTATAATCTGCCATTATTTAAGGTTCTTGTATTCTGTGGAAGAAAAGTACTAAGTTGATGATACACTTCTTTGATGATGGCACAGCTGCATTATAATGATGTGTCTAACCAAAACAACTAAGTTTAACAGTCTAGGCTGGAAACTTACCCTTTTATCTATTGGTGTTAGTTTGACAAGGCCTTCAGTTTTCCTTTTTTCTGAGTTGTGAATGGGAGCATCACAATCATATTCAACTTCGGGTTTAGATAAGTCTCGGCAGAAAGTGCAGATCCACTCTCCACTGTTGGGGGAGGAAGTATCTGACTGAGTTCCTGCTGCATCACTCCTCTCCTCACCACCTCCCTTTCCCACCCTGCTCCGTGCCATCTGTAATGCAGAATTATTTATTTGGTGTAACTGTTAATCACTGAGGATTTACCACCTGTCTCCTATGTACATGGCACCATGCTGAGAGCTTACCAACAGAAATACAGTTCATGGGCCTAAGGGGTGTTAGTCCACTGAAGGGGGCATGAAATATACACACAAAAGGAAACAAATAAAACACACACATTAATCTATGGCTGATGTGAGGCACAAATGGCATTTTCCCCCAAACGATTCAAGAAAAAGAAACACTCTTGGTACTATTCTTGTAACTTTAAGTTTGAAATTATACAATGGTTGTTCTCTATTATTATCATCTCATAAGGTCTAAGAATTTACTGAAGATATTTATAAATAAAACTCAAATGCTTGGCAAATAAGATGCACTAAATTATGACAGTTGTCCATTGTTCTTCATGGTAATTCCCTTGTAATAATTTAAAGGGCCAGCTATGTTGTTTTCCTTGACATAACAGACTAGGTTTTTGAGAGATGAGAGAAGCAAAGGAAATGGGAGACAGGGTATGGAAAACCCTATGCTGAACATTTTGGCATACACATTTATGCCAAGTGGATTTCTATTTAAATTTTTACAAAGGTTTTGTGTTACAGGATCATCAAACGTCATTGCTGTTATTATTTATAGTGAAAGATTGTAAGCAAGGGAAGCAACTGCCATCTTACCTTGGAAAATTTGCCAGTGTGGGCACGTGACAAGAGAGATGGAATACTTTGGGACACTTCTCACAGCACAGGAGTTCCCCTCCGTTCTGACAAACTGCACACCAGTCCTCATTGGGGTCATCCTCTTTCCTCGTCTCCCCAACATGAAGGGGTGACTTCTGGGAGGCATCTAGCCACTCAGACTTTCCATTTGAGGAGTTTTCCTGGTGAAGTCCAGGTTGATCTCCTGTGCTGTCAGGGGCATCTGATCTCAACACAGACTCCTCAGACGCAGAGCTCTGACTGCTATTTAGGAGCAGGGAGGTGAGTATGCTTCTTGGATAGTTGGTCTGCAATGGAAAGAGTTAACTATGTATATGGATTTCTTAAACTGCCATTCTTTATCAGAATTACTGCAATTCTGGATTGTAATTTGCTTACTCACGAGCACCTGGTTATTTCAAAGGAGTCCACGAATCTGCAGGAGAGCAGACTGTGTTTACTGCTAACTGTCCCTAATGGTAAAGAAGACATGGACCTCTACTGAAAAACATCTTCCAAACAGAAGATCAGCAGCAGTAAGGGGGTGTGGATAATACAGGAAAAATCTTTTCGATGGCTTCAGAAGTGGGGGAATAGGTGTTTAGTGTAGAAGTCAACCATGTGAACTGTAAACACATTTTACTGGAGATATTAATTCAAATTATGCCCAAACACAAAACATTCCTACTGTAGATTTTTTTTTATCATTCATAGAAAGGTTCAGTTCAGTTCAATCGCTCAGTCGTGTCCAACTCTTTGCGACCCCATGAACTGCAGCAAGTCAGGCCTCCCTGTCCATCACGAACTCAAGTCCACCCAAACCCATGTCCATCAAAGTCGGTGATGCCATCCAGCCATCTCATCCTCTGCCATCCCCTTCTCCTCCTGCCCTCAATCTTTCCCAGCATCAGGGTCTTTTCCAATGAGTCAGCTCTTCACATCAGGTGGCCAAAGTATTGGAGTTTCAGCTTCAGCATCAGTCCTTCCAATGAACACCCAGGACTGATCTCCTTTAGGATGGACTGGTTGGATCTCCTTGCAGTCCAAGGCACTCTCAAAGTCTTCTCCAACACCACAGTTCAAAAGCATCAATTCTCTTTGTGGTCCAACTCTCACATCCATACATGACTACTGGAAAAACCATAGCTTTGACCACACAGACCTTTGTCAGCAAAGTGATGTCTCTGCTTTTTAATACACTGTCTAGGTTTGTCATAGCTTTAGTTCCAAGGAGCAACTGTCTTTTAATTTTGTGGTTGCAGTCACCGTCTGCAGTCATTTTGGAGCCCAAGAAAATAAAATCTGTCACTGTCAATTACCTTACTCTAAAATTTAATCCATTTGCTTCTTTTTCTAGGTATCTATCTCTAAGTTATTCTCACAGTCTCCAACAGGGTTAGAAAATGATTCTTGATACTGTCAAAGTTTTTTTCTCCCCCTTCACACATCCCTAATGGAGTCTTCTGTCCCCCTACAGAGTATACAAGAGGAGCTGTTGAACTGGGGACTAACTACCCTTTTCTTTGCCTCTCTTCTGTGTTAGATCCTATTTCTGGAATTCTATGTCTTCCTCTTTCTGGGTTTACTTCATTTTTGATGAAGCATATTTTTAAATATCTTCCTCAGAATGAGTGTATGGAATTAAATTTTTGAGAATCTGCATGCATGTCTAAAAATGTTTATTTCATCTTTATACATAATCATTTGAATGGATACAGAATCCTCCCTACAAAATATCTTTCTTCACAATTTTGGTATTTCTCTATTGGTTTCCAGCTTTGAGAGTCTGTGTGGAGGACTTGGTGACATTAAAATGTCTGATCCATTATGTAAGGTGTTTTTCTCCTCTGGAGGCTTTTAGAATCTGTTTAGAATACTGGCATTCTAAAATTGTTGATGGTATATATGACTTGCATTTTGTTTCATTTACTTGTTCTGGTACTTGGTAGGCCCTTACAACTCAGATGCTCATGCCCTTCAGTTGGGCTTCCCTGGTAGCTCAGTTGGTAAAGAATCCGCCTGCAAGGTAGGAGACCCTGGTTCAATCCCTGGGTTGGGAAGATCCCCTGGAGAAGGGAACGGCTACCCACTCCAGTATTCTGGCCTGGAGAATTTCAGGTAGCAAAGAGTTGGACATGACTGAGCAGCTTTCACTACTCACTAGTACTGCCCTTCAGTTATAGGAAGTGTCCATGTAGTATTGCTTTGACAATTACCTTCCATGTAGTTTACTCTATTCTCTCTTTGAAATACTCAACCTCCTCATTTAAAAAGCCTCTTGTTTTGAGGTACTGAGAGATTTCCTCAAAGTTTTCAACCCTTAAGCTGACTATTTTCCTGTCTTTAAATACAATAGCTTTTATTTCCTACAATCTATTTAAAAGTTCCTTTCATCTTATCCCTCAAGTAGGAGTAGTACTGCAATCATAATTACATTTTGAGCCCTGGATTCTTCATCTGATTCTTGTTTCACTATTACAACAGGAAAATCGTAATTTTCAGGTGGTCCACTGTTTTCTTGTTTTATTCGAATTGGCTCCAACATGACCACTGGGACTTTGTGTGTAGAATCAGCTCCTGCTGGTTTGCTGGAGGAGCCAGAGCTAGAAATAGAAGAAAAAAGGAAAGAAAACAAAATCTAAGAAAGCTACCTTAAGTATCTTAAAAAGAGGTATAACAATAGCTTTATGGGAATAATGCTGTATCTTCAAGGTAGTGATAACTATGTTACATCAGCAAAAATGATACATAACTGAAATGTATCTTTTGTATGCAAAATAGTTTCATTTATGTATAAAAAATGTTCCATGTGTTAATCTACCTAAATAGTTACATTATATACCTGGAAAGATACTTAAATACATTTAAATAAATCCTGAATTAAAACTGACTTCAATATTCTAAGGTTCTAAAATTAGGCAGCCAGATCTTAAAACTATCTTAGAATTAGCATTTTTTTTTTAGTCTTTCCCATTTCCTTCTCTAGCCAATGACAAAGAGAACTCTAGGCTCATATTAATGATTTACTGTCACAAACAGTGAAGAGAATTAACTAGGGACATAATTCATTTGTATGAGAGAGTTAATTCTTAGGTAGGTTGATAAGAAGTCTGGGGTCCTGAGGAGGAGAAAGGGGTCTGCAGCTCTTGACCAAAAGAAAAAGACCAATTTTTTTTTCTACATTCCTGCATCTTAGTCACAGAAAACTTGTGTGTGTGTGGGGGGCAGAGTTTTATTAAAGTATAAAAAGGAACAGAGAAAGCTTCTGATACAGACATCAGAAGAGTGAAGGGCAGTGCCTGCTCACTAGTCTTAGCAAGGGAGCTGTGTGCTTTTTCAATTGGTTATTACGTCAAGGTTGTAAAGGTCTTACCAGACCCACTCCCACAATTTACATGACAGGATTAGAACTAACAGAATATTATACAAAAAAGATCTTAATAACCCAGATAACCAAGATGGTGTGATCACTCACCTAGAACTTTTTTTTTTCTTTAAGCCCAGAGCTAATGATTACACAACAAAACAACTCAAGGGTATGTTTTTCTTTAAACTCTGTACCAGTAATTATATAACAACAGTGTATCCTACTCTGGACATGTTTCTCCTTAAGAACCTTCTGACTAACCCTGTCATCTTAAAGTGTACATTGTGGGAGTGGGTCTGGTAAGATCTTTCTATTGTTAGTTCTAATCCCATTATCTTAAAATGCAAATTGTGGGAGTGGGTCTGGTAAGACCTTTACAACCTTGAGTCAGTCTTTTGATTTATTGTTAGTAATCAACTGAAAAAGTATATAGCTTCCTTGCTAAGACTAGTGACTGGCGCATTCTCCATTCCCCTTCTGATGTCTATGTCAGAAGCTTTCTCTGGGCTTTTTCACTGTAATAAAACTTCTGTCACAGAACAGCTCTGAGTGATCAAGCCTGGTCCCTGATCCGGAAGCTAAATCTTCTTTGGAGATAAGGAATCTGACTGTAAGCTATCAGAACTGCTATTTTAAAAAATGTAGTGGGACAAGGTACTATGGTACAGATAGGTACTATGTTCTGTTAAATGCAAATGTCTTCCCTTCAGAGTATGTTTCCTCCACACGATTGGGAAAGTAAGAATTGGGCTCACTATTGATGAGAAATTTGCCAGCAGTATGAGTGGTGTGTAACTTTTGTTTGTGCATGTCCCCGCACAGTGCAGTGTGTTATACATACCTCATTTCTGCTTTTTCCTTGCTATTATGCTAAACTCAAACGTATTTTCTAATTTTCAACACATGCACACACGTTTTTGTATCTTTAAAGATAAAGATACAAAATTGATTAACCCATTAATTGATTTCCTGAACATGTAATATATAATTATTATACACTGGACAGTAAGTTGAGTCAGTTTACCTTCCTCGGCTCCCAACGCTGGAGGCACTAGGTGAACGTATTGGCGGGTGTACACTTGTCATAGTAACAGGTCCTGAGGAGGAAGAAATCATACACATTCATAAAATGAATATATGTAATTAATTCCTATTGAGGTTCTCACTTAGTACTACACTGAAACTGGAAACATATAATGAAATTATATAAAACAAAATGTAGTTGCTGAACTCCCCGCAGAGCTGGAGTGCCTTGAAGTAGCAGGGCTGTTTAACCTCAGCACTACTGACATTTAGGGCCAGATAATTCTTTGATGTGGGGGCTGTATGTGCATTGTAAGGCTGCCAAGCAGCCTCCTTGGCCTCTACCAGTTATTAGATGCCAGTAGCATCTCTACATACACGGCATCTAGGGGTGTAAGAATCAGAAATGTCTCCAAACCCTGTTGAATGTTCCACATGAGAGTAACCAGGGCAGGAGCTTAGTGAGGACACTAATGTCAGCAAAAGCTGCAGAGGACAATAAAAGGTTGGCAGGGCTGATATAAAAACAGTCCAAGAAAGAAATCCACACAGAGACTGATTAATGGAAGTTACTGGAGCAATGTGTAGAAGGTACTCTGTGCTGTGTTGGACACAGAGTCAGTACTGAATAAAGTTTGCTTTAATAATGGTGCTAAAATGGTTTCCAGAAACGTGTCAAGTTATACTCCCACCAGCAATGTATCAGAGCATTTCTCCCATTACATCCTTATCAATGAGTATTTTCACTGTTGAAATCTTGCTTATTCAATAGTTAGAAATCATGTCTTTTGATTTCATAATGACTACTAGTGAGATGGAACCAGGCATCTTTCTTCCTCCCGCGCCCTCACTTTAGGGAGTTACTTCCTCTTTAGGGAGGTATCTACTCATGGAGAAGGACATGGCAATCCACTTCAGTATTCTTGCCGGGAAAATCCCATGGACAGAGGAATCTGGTGGGCTATAGTCCCTGGGGTCACAGAGAGTTGGACACGACTGAGCACGCACGCCGCAGGGTCCTTTGGTAATACTGTGTGCTTTCCTTATTCATTTGTATGAACTTGCTACATAATTAAACAGTTTCTCTGCCATCTTTTGTCAACAATTTCCTTTCAGTTTGTTTATGTTTTAAATAAGTACCTCTTTAAAAATTCTAAAACTGCTTTATCATGTGGGACTAGTGAATGGCCTAAGAGATTCTCCTCTTTCCTAATTTGGTCTAAGGCATCTAATTTGCCGAAGTCTCTGGGAGTAGCACATTAGTCAGAGGGCTTCTCTCTTGGAGGAAATAAGTAGTTCTGTTCAAAATTCTTAAAACACAAAACAACAAATCAGGGTAGGAGCAATCAACAAAAAGAGTGATTGTTACTGAGACATTTTAACTCTAGGCAAGTTCTACACAAAAAGAGACAATACTATAGGCAACTTATGTAAAAGAGAAAGTAAAATAGCAATTTCCTCCTAGGAGTGTGTGCTATGGTGCCTCTAAGTTCTGTTGAAACTGAAAATGTAGAGAGGCTTAACCTTTGCTTCCCACTTTGAAAGTACACTAATTTCAAAGATTACCTAAAACACAGATCCATTTTAATCATCCAAGAGAAAAACGCGAGGTGAAGGGTGATCCTTTTTTTTATTATTATTATAAGTAAAAACTGAAAAAAACTAGTAAAATTTCTACAAGTCCACTTTACCTGCAAGGCCTGGAGATGGCACTGATGAATTCGGTGACTGGACAGTTCTGTTTGAGGGTGGTCGTGGCTGGCCATGATCGGTAGTAGTATCTTTCCTCACAATGTTGTCCAGCATAATAGTACTTGAACAGTCAATCTGGTAAGAAAAGAAATTATTTCATGGCATTCTGACTCAGCAAGGTAAAAGCTACTTTAAATTTATAAGAAAACTTTAGTAGATGCAAATTTCCTTTTGAGAAGTTCTGATGTGCATTTTCCCCATAAACAATCTCGGAAAAAAGCTCTCATACTTCTTAATATTTCATCATAGTAAATATACTGAGGTCACACTATTTCACAACTCATAAGCCAGGAGAAAAGGAATACTGTGTGCTACCTCCTTAAAAGTGAAAACAAAATTATTTTTAAAATTTTATTTGAAGATAATAAAAGTGCCAATAAAAAAAAAATTGGTGAGATGAGTAGCACAATTTCACATTTTACATGGCAACCCACTCCATTGTTCTTGCCTGGAGAATCCCAGGGACGGGGGAGCCTGGTGGGCTGCCGTCTATGGGGTCGCATAGAGTCGGACAGACACAACTGAAGCAACTTAGCAGCAACAGGCTTAATAACAGCCAACTGGAATCTTACATATTTTCTTGATCTGCTCAGATGTGTGACTGTGGCTAAATATGAAGAAAACCTGGTCTCACACAGGGAGGATCTTGTCAAGCCTCTGAAAAGGTTGTGCAGACCCTCATGCTCCTGGCCCACACTTCGAGAGCTCATGCTCTGGTATGCATTATTAGATAGAGGAAACAAGTCCACACATCACACATTTCGAGAACACTAACTTCACTTAAATACATTATTAATGTTTGGTAGGAAAAATCTGATCCCCTGTAGATTCTTGCTTTAACACGTTTATAAGTAATTGACTGCTAAGCCAAACTACTGATAAATTTCTACTAAGACTTTAAAATACTTTAGATTCAAATTTTTTTAATTTTATCTTTTATTGAAGTATAAATTAATTACGTTTTGCTAATTTCTGCTGTACAAAAAGTGATTCAGTTATTCATATATACATTATTATTCATATTCTTTTCCATTATGGTTTATCACAGGATACTGAATATAGTTCCTTGTGCTACAGTTCTCTGTTGCTAATCCTTGTTGCTTGTGTATTCTATACACACCAGTTTGCATGTGCTAATCCCAAACTCCCAATTCAACCCTCTCCTATCTCCCCCTTTGGATGCAAATATTTTTAATGCTTAAATATACCATTTGTTTCCTAAGAATGTCTTTGTGATTAAAATCCAGCTTAATAGTTCCAGCCTTTCTCAATCAAGATTCTTCAAGAAAATTAAGTCCTACATTCCAAGGGCATAGACTGTATATAATGAATTTACTTCTTGCCTCTGCATCTAGAATGGTACTAGTTATGAACAAACCTTGGAAGGACTGAGGAAATAGTCCCTCAAAGCAGTTTCTTTCTTTCATGGCTCAGATGAGGAATCTCAGTTGTGAAAGGCTGGTACATAAAGGGTCATCTGTATTTGAGGGCTGTAGAGGAAATTTCACTTTCTGTGGGTCCTCTTTCAGTTGGGGGAGGAGCAAAGTAAATGGGGTTATTTTCCTTTAATATTCTTTGGGCACTACCTTGGCCAATACAATACTTATGGCCAGAGGGCAGTAATACTGGATTGACTAGATTTGTTAGATCGTAATGTAATAAAAGTTATTTACACTGGAGGAATCCTAAAAGCTAAAATAATATTATAGGAATGAACAAAAGTTTTCCTATCGTCTATGCATGAAAATAAAATACATATACTCTATCTGTCTAAATTATATACAATTATTTAAAAAATGAAGTAACTGCAGTAAGGTTAATTATTCAACTTTTAGGAAATATGAATTGATCTCAGTAATTTGAAAAAGTAAATAATATAACATTTTAGATTTCCTTCACAATCCTACAAGATTTCTTAAAAGTTCTTAATGTTTGCATGAGTGATTACCTAAGCTTGTAGGATTAACAAAGGTAAAACAAATATCAACTCATGTGTAATTGATTTGTTTCTTCAATGTTATATTTTCTGTCTTGAAAAAAAATTTTTTTTTGAGCCATCCCACAGGGCATGTGGTATAGTTCCCTGACCATGGATCAAACCTACACCCCCTGCATTGGAATTGCAGAGTCTTAACCACTGGACTGGCAGGGAAGTCCCAAAACAGACTGTTTAAAAAGTCACACTGACAACCAGTTTAGAGGTAAATGTATTTAAATAAAAAAGAAATCAGAGGTAATACTGCACTTGTCAGTAAAATGTTATCATTTCTTTTATTAAACCTGTCACCAGCTCTTCTGATGAGTGAATGTCTGAAACATTAGCCTTACTCGCTAACCCTATTCTAATAAATCACATTCTAGCAATTCTCCTCCCATGTTTTCACTTCCTTCCTTCCCTTGCTTAGATTTCATAATTAATCACCATCATCATTCATTTACTAACACATTAACTCCAATGCCCTGAAAGACATTCTGTAGCATGTTTAAGTGTTAATACTAATCTTTTCATGATTCCTGATGTTACAATATTTCTAAAGGGTAAAAACAACTTCCAAACACGAACACACAGCCTATAATGGCCTTTCACCAGATTCAAGTTCACTTAAAATCTGAAACAGATTCTTTGGTAGAAATTTTGTGTATACTTACATCTGGAAGAGAAGGAAGATTGTAGGGACCTCCCACCGGTGAGCTCAAATCAATCACGGGTGAGCCGAAAGCCTTCGCATCATACCCTGCTGCACTAGTAATGGTGGGGCTGGAGGGAGTAGAGGACGTGCTGTTGGCAGTCGAGGGGGCCGCGTGCCCACTGCTGATCTGCCACTGTGGCAGCAAGAAGGAAGAAGAAAGGTTGCCTATCAGCAAGCCTGTTACATAAAATGTCCATCTAATCCCTGTTCCAGACACAAGACAAAGTAAAAGAAACTTTCTACTATTTGAATTCAACTGTAATTTTCATGGAATGGGGAAAGGACACAGGTATATATAATTTTCAGTAATTCTCTCCAAACATAAATAATAAAAAGCACTGATTTCTCCCAGAAGACAACAGTATACACCAAAAAACCACAGCACCCAATGTTGGAAAGCTTATACATATTGGAGAAGAAATATAAACATGTACATAGCAACTACAAAGTAAAGATGAAGGACTGAAAACACACACTTTCTTCCGTCCCTACCTGATATACCGGACACTAAAATGACAGTTAAGGGAATTTTTTTTTTTTTTTTAAGCAACACATTGACCCTAACGACAAAGAACTAAAAACAGGATGATCGTTGAGAGTCTGTTAAGAATTAAATCTTATGTTTCTTTCCTACTGTAGCTACCCTAAAATAATAAGGACTTCCTTCACCTCCACAGAAGAAGACTGGAAATTAAATTTCCAGAATAGGTAAAACAGTGTCTTTGGACCCATGGGCACCAGGCTCAGTTGAAGGCAGAAGTATTACACTGAAAATGAAAATTAAGAAGCCATACACACACTGAATGCTGAGCTTCAACGAGCATCAGGCTCTGCATTTCAGGCATGAAACAAAGAGATCTTTTGGGAACTAAACCACTACCTAAAGACGGTGACATCAGTAACTCTCCTAATAAACATGCCAAGCAGCCCTCACGCAAGAGCAAAATTCAGCATCAAACATTAGCCCCACATCCTGGCTTTCAGTTTTTTTAAAAACACCCATTCCTTATATACAAACAGGCAACTAAGCATCAAGAAACATCTGAGAAAATTGTCATTTTACAGGCTGAGATAAACCCATTAATACTAGGAATGCTAAAGTGTACAGAGATGAACCACCCTGCTGTCTAAAATTTACTTTGAAACCTATCAAAAGGAAGAAGGTTTGACTGATGGATGAATGGATAAATGGATATACAGATAACAAGTGAGACAGCAAATAGAGCAATCTGTCCCCTCTACAACGCTCTCAACTAAGTTTGAAAATTTTATGATAAAATACTTGGGGAGAAAAAAAGCAACTAAGAGGTATCTTAAGACTATGCAGAGGAAAAAACTCCCAAACACAGTATCATTTATGTAGGGATGACACAATACAGAGTGACAGTGACAGAAATATTCTAACTTTGAAAAACTTAATTTATATTCTCCACTGAAAAAATAAGTAAAAAACTGTGAATATGAAAGCCAACTTAATCACCGACCCACCCCTCACACCTATCCATCCGTCTCTCTCTTCTTCCTTCCTACCCCAGAACAAGCACAGTTACAGTTCATGTGTATCTTTCCAGGTTTCTTCTATGTATATGAAATTAAAAAAAAAAACAAAAAACAAACACTCAAAAAAATTCGATGTTTCTTCCCATATATACTTTGAAGATCATATATAGATTACTGCCTTTTCTTAATAGCTAGAAAGCATTTCCACTGTACCCAGTATATTATAATTTAAGCGATTCTATTAAAACAAACTCTCCACTATATTTTCCTCCCAGATTGTTCATTTATTCATTTATGTTTAGACTTTTGACCAGAAAACATTTTTAAAAACATTCTTAGAGTGTGGGTCTACCCATTAAAAATAATACATAGAGGGCTTCCCTGGTGGCTCAGTGGTAAAGAATCTGCCTGCCAATGCAGGAGACACGGGTTTGATCCCTGATTTGGGAAGAACTCACACGCCGTGAAGCAACTAAGCCTGCGCACCACAGCTATTAAGCCTGTGCTCCAGAGCCCAGGAGCCACAACGACTGAGCCTATGTGCTGCAACTACTGAAGCCCACATGCCCTAGAGCCTGTGCTCCACAGCAAGAGAAGCCACTGAAATGAGAAGCCTATGCCCTGCAGTTAGATAGTAGCCCCCTCTCCACAACCAGAGAAAATCCTGAGCAGCAATGAAGACTCAGCACAGCCAGAAATAAACAAACAAGTAAAATTCTATATATACAAAGGCTCAGTAGTTGTGGCTCCTGGGCTCTAGAGCACAGGCTTAACAGTTGTAGTGTGCAGGCTTAGTTGCTCCAGCCCATGTGAGATCGTCCAAATCAGGGATCAAACCTGTGTTACATAGCTATGAGGTAGATAAACATGAGCACCCAGAATGTGCTAGGTGCTTTTACACACACTACCATCTAAGGCGCAGCACAACTCTGCAAGATACGCACTCATTGCACACACTGCCATCTAAGGCGCAGCACAATTCTGCAAGATACGCACTCATTTTACAGTAGGGGCAGATGAGATTGAAGAGAGTGAACTTGTACAAGGCCCCGAAAGCATTAGGAAAATAATAAGAATGTAAGATCTAACTGTAGCTTGGCCGCTATTCACCTCATCTCTCATGATGAAATAGAGACAGGTATATATTTTACTGAAAATAATTAAAATGTCATTTTAGAAAATTTATATACAAAGTAATTATAAAAACACACAGACACAGCATGTGTACTTTTAGAATATTACTTTAAAATCATTTGATTAAAATGAATGTTACAGAATTATGGGGAATAACATCATATTCTTTATTTTGGTCTTGGCAAAAAAATGAAACTGAAATCATTCCACTAGTTGTAAGCTGTTAAGACCTGACACAAGTACTTGGAGAAGACAAAGTGCTGGGAGAACTTTAGGTTTTTAAAACAGTAATACCTAAACAATATTTTACCTTAAAACATTAAGAATATAAATATTAAACCTTCTAAAATTTAACGCATAACCTTAAATATTAAACTTTATCAGGTGTACATGTACTGTATACTGTTTAATACTGAATACAGTATAGTCTTATATACAGGTGTATATATATATATATACACACACATATATATATATATATATATATATATACACACACACACACACACACAGTTTAATACTTCATATTAAAACTGTGTGATTCTAAGTTTGTTTCCAAGAAGTCTCCTTGAAACACTCTGAAGATTCATTGATTGCTCTTCATCACCATTTCTCTATCCATAAATTCAATATGATTTGGAAGCAGAGAGAAGCACAGCAAGCACGTGTGGAGAATTAAATACACATACCTGTTTTATGGCTTGTTGAGCCAAGAAAGCCATCTGCAAGGGGTTGGGCTTCATTGCTTGTCGTGGTGTATTCTGGTTTGATGGGTATCTTAATTGTTGATGATGAGGAGGGAGAACTGGTCCATTGGGCTTGGGGCTATGATTCTGAAAATTTATCAAACGTGGAGGAGGTTGCTGGAAAAAAAGACATTACATCAATTCAGCGGCAATCAGTTCCTGAAAGACGAATTACAGAGAACTCTATTTTATAACTTCTATAGAAAGAAAGCAATTCTGCCACAGATGAATCATTTATTAATATTACAATAAGGGTATGGGGGGAGGGGACAGCCACCCAGAGTGTGAATAAGCATTTAAAGTAAAGAAGTTTTCATAGGAAAAGACCCTTGGGAGAGGATTTTCCAATCAGAGTTAGATCTAGACCACATTGGGAAATAGGGAAAACTTGTCTTTGGGATCCTTCTAAAGTCCCAGATGACTATCTTCTGCAAAGAACTGCCCTCTTCAAATCTAAAATAATATGATACTAGAATAATAATTACTGATAGTTAGAGTAGTTATCACATGTCCAGTACTAGTTAAAATGCTTTACATGTGTTAACTCATTTAATCTTCAGAAACATCCTCCTCTGAGGCAGGGATTATCTCTGTTTTACAGAAAAGGAAACTTGTCCAAGATTAGTAAAGATAGGAAGGAAAGGAGCTAAGATTTGAACTCAAGTTCTCTGGCTCTAAGGTCTGTGCAGACCTCTAAGGTCTGTACTCTATGCAGACAATAATAATGAAAACACATGATATTAACAACATTTAAAAATGAGTGAATTTTAGATCTTATTGAGATCAAACTACATGCCAGGCATTGCGATTGGCGTTTTGCACGTTGTCTCATTATTACTCCCCTCAGTCAGTTCAGTCGCTCAGTTATGTCTGAGTCTTTGTGATCCCATAGACGCCAGGCCACCCTGTCCATCACCAACTCCTGGAGTTTACTCAGGCTCATGTCCATTGAGTCAGTGATGCCATCCAGCCATCTCAACCTCTGTTGTCCCCTTCTCCTCCTGCCTTCAATCTTTCCCAGCATCAGGGTCTTTTCCAATGAGTCAACTCTTCACATGAGGTGGCTGAAGTATTGGAGTTTCAGCTTCAACACCAGTCCTTCCAGTGAACACCCAGGACTGATCTCCTTTAGGATGGCCTGGTTGGATGTCCTTGCAGTCCAAGGGACTCTCAAGAGTCTTCTCCAACACCACAGTTCAAAAACATCAATTCTTCAGCGCTCAGCTTTCTTTAGAGTCCAACTCTCACATCCATACATGACCACTGGAAAAACCATAGCTTTGACTAGACGAACCTTTGCTGGCAAAGTAATGTCTCTGCTTTTTAATATATTGTCTAGGTTGGTCATAACTTTTCTTCCAAGGAGCAAGAGTCTTTTAATTTCATGGCTGCAGTCACCATCTGCAGTGACTTTGGAGCCCCCAAAAATAAAATCTGTCACTGTTTCCACTGTTTCCCCATCTATTTGCCATGAAGTGATGGGACCAGATGCCATGATCTCAGTTTTCTGAATGTTGAGCTTTAAGCCAACTTTTTCACTCTCCTCTTTCACTTTCATCAAGAGGCTCTTTATTACTCCCCTACCCTCGCAATTTTACAAATCAGGACACTGAACATTAAAAAGCTGGGATAACCAGAAAAAAGTCACACAACTCATTAAAGGCAGCACTACGGTTTTAATCCAAAACTAGTCTGCCATTTCATTAGTCAAACATGTTCTGGTTTTTAACTGGGGGTGAGGTACTAATTACAGTCTAGAGGATGAGTTTCTCTAAAAGAAAACAGATTTTGAAAGGAAACCCTTCAAGGACAGCATTGGTTGACTACAGGACAGGGTAAGGACAAGCTTAGTTTGCTCACAAATGCTGCCCTTAGAAACTGACACCAGTGTTCCACAAAAGAGGCAACCTGAACATTGCAGTCTCATCTTGACTATCCAATTCTAAGGTTGGCAAATTATTGCAAAGTAAATACTTATTTTCAGGCTATCTTAACTGTATATAACCAGACCTTCTCAGAAAGGGAACTATTAACCTCTATATTCAAAGGGGGGCAAACAAAAGAATTTATAAAGCTGAAGTAGCAACATCTTAAGGCGGACAGCTATGAAGTGTAGCTCTGCCCTCTTTTTGTTCTGTTCCTTCTCTCATTTTTGGAATTTATCTCCTTTCCTGGGTAAATGTCTTCTCCTTCTCCTCTCCTGCAAATTAGCCAGCACTGGGTTCACACTTAGTAACTTACAAGAGTGACCAGCAATTACGGAACTAATGAAAAGTAGACTTAGACACTATTTCAAGATCAAAGGAAATTCTGTGGATGAAGAATAGAAAAATATGAAAAAAGGAGAGAAAATGCCAAAATTTTACAGAAGCCTGAAGCCATAGCAATTCTTTTTGATTCTTCTATTAAACTTTTTCACTTGAAGGGTTTTATATCACAGAAACACAAACAAAAAATAATTGGGGAAGTATAGTAGAAAACTTTTAAATTCATCCAAAAGACTATTTTTTAAAAAGTGGAAAAGCACCCAAAGTGATCCTTAAGGGAGAACAAAAGCAGTTAAAACTTTTGTCTACTCCTGCCCTGACTGGGATTTATATATTGATTCAGTCAAGAAATGACATTTGGGGTGGGGAGGGGGGAGAGAAGTGACATTTGATGCCAGAGTACCATACTCTTGTGAGAAATCAGTGTGGAACTCTCCTGTCAAAGAATCCCAGTGTAGAAAGATCTAAGGTGATTGATTTTTATCTCCTCTCCTAAACTGTTATTGTTGACTGAGTTAATTTCTAAGAATCCCATGACAGGAAAAGCAACTTGAAAGAAAAGGACTAGAAACTAGTTATGAACATAAAATAAATAGCAAAACCAGTGCTATTTTAATTAAATGGAATTAACTTGCAAGAAGGAAAAAAGGGAGAGTAGAGAAATAATTGAGAGCTTAAGTAAACTGACATATATTCATCATTATCCTCACCCTCACTGTAAATATTTTATTATTACAAGTTGTAATTTTATTCTAGGTCAGTATAACCATGAAGGATAGCAGATGTCCTTCTAACATCCACTCACTGTTTAGTAAAATTAATATATACATATAAATGAGAGTATCTCTGCAGAATAGTAAATCTGGCCCAGGAATGAGAATCATTATGTATACAATAACAGACGCAGATTTAACAAACTTCAAGCTGTCCACTGTAGTACGACACAGTATACTGGACATCATTCAATAAAGAGATGCAGAGTGTTTATTAGTTTGTACCACACAGTCACATAACCATGTAGTGTAGCTCTATATCACCAGCTCTTTAATCATTCAGATTACACGGCTACTTTCAGACAAAGAGGAAACAGGGTACTCCTGTGTAAGCGATTTTTAGAGCAGGCCTTAAAACTGACCTGTGTCTACACCTGCCTAGAGACAGATATTTTACCAGATGTACATGCAAATAAACTGCTACAAAACTAAGAAAGCAGATAAGCAGGGCAGTGTAAAAGTTTAAAGAAGAGGGAAAAAACTGATGAATGAAAAATGTAGGAGCGGATATTTGGTAGAGAGAAGATAAAAATGAGAGATGAGAGTACTAGAAGAGGGTTCAGGGTCACTGAGACAGAAAAAGAGCAGTGTGCAAAGTAGTGACATAAAGATGAGAACATTAGAGCTGATATTCTAACAACACGGGTTTGGACTGTGCAGGTCCACTTAGACAAGGATTTTTTTCAATAGTGAATACTTCAGTACTGCACAATCTGTGCTTAATTGAATCCTCAGATGCAGAGCGGTGGATGTGGAGGAACCATAGCGGGTGGCGGCGGGGGGGGGAGGTGGCTGACTGTAAGTCACATGTGGATTTTCAACTGTATGGAGGCTCAGTGCTTCTAACCCCTGAATTAATTGTTCAAGGGTCAAATGTGTTGATAAGTGGGAAAATTAGGCTGTATAATAAAGACTGTACATTATATATATCATACAGCAGTACACCACAGAGAGAAATAATATCAAACATAAATTTCTGAGATAAGCAGGCTAAAGGCTCAATCGAGGTCACTTCTGTTTTGGGTACTGCTTCTATAAACAGCTGTTTCTGAGAATGTGACTGAGTCACACAGAATCTAGTAATTGCCTCAGTTCCTCACTTTTTAATGGAAAGGGAATTAATGCAGATGATGGACTTATCCTGTTTCAGGTTAATAAAGTAATAAAAATCACTTTACCATCTTTCAGATAAATATTAATCATGCAAATGCTTAGCACTAGTCACTCAGTAAGTAAGTATTTTCTCTCTTTTCCTCATCAAATATATGTCCAAAACAATTTGGGTGCTCTGCAGTCTATCTGCAATATGTTACTCTGCAGTCTGGGAGGGAGTGACAAAAGAATTCCTCCATTTCTTAACAAAATCTCAACTCTGCCAGTGGCACTCCTGGGATCTAAAGTGTACACATCTTTTCCCACAGAACACTCACCAAACAAAGACCTCTTAAATTGCTTGCTATTTACTCCCTTTAAAAACCTGGGTTAAAACAAAGTTCGAGAGCAATAATCAACTGGTCATACTAATTAATATTCTCTTGAATTTGACATATCTTCTTAATCAAATTACCAGACAACCATAAATCACAAATAAAATCACCTCAGGCCTACACAGAACCAAAATCAGGGTTCACACATGCCCACAAGTTTTATTCAGGGTTGAACCAAGTCTCCTACGAAGATCATCTGTCTTGTACAACTGCTACCAAAACAGGCTATTATGCCATTTAATTGCTTTTTCATGAAAGAACTGCCTTATGTATGCATTCCTCTTAGTGCTAGAGAAACACTAGTAAAAAATTTCTCCTCTAATCACATGTTTCCTTTTAATCAAGTAATAGATATTATTCCTGATTCTTTTTTTGTTTGGTTGACCAAAAACTGAGCTAAGTCCTGTTCTCAAGCATAATGAGAATTCTTAGTCTAGTGCTGCATGCTTTGAACATTATTAATACTTATTAATCCCTGTGCCATTTCATTTGAGTCATTTACTGTAAATCAGCTCAAATTATGAGAAACAGGGAATATAAATTAATAAATAAAAGGAACTGAAAATAATGAGACAGGTTTTGTGAATTAAAAGAAGAATCATGCATGGGGGAAAAAAAAAAAGACTTGCTCTAAATGGAGTGGATAGAAGCTTCATCTATAACAACAGCAGAAATGTATACTGTCCAATATGTATACTGTACAACTGTTCTAACTAATGTATGGTAATTAATCCACAGGATCATGATTTTGATACATGCTCTGAACTTGTTACTGTATTGTTAGTACTGTTGAGTTTATGACATATATGAAAACATGTGTAGATTCTTCCACCCACTCTACATCACAAGTAGAATTTACATGCATATGTTCTTCAAAGACTTTAGAGGGATAAATAGAAAATAAACACATGCTTTTCCCATTTCTCCACCAGTGACTGAAATCTTTTTGTTGTGAATTAAGAAATAATACAAATAAAAAGATGACAAAACCAAAAAAAAAAAAAAAGAAAGAAAAAGAATGGTGCATGGAACATCTGCTCAGAAATAAAGTTTGAAAAAGGCAGACTTCTAACAAACCACACCCTGGCCCTTTTCTATTTCATTCTGTCCTAGTTTCCAGATGCAGTGGGTTTTCTAAATGCTGCATCTTCACAGAGGACAGATACGTGAAGCATTAGTCATCCTGAAGCACTAATGTAACAATTATGAGTTACAGGTAAACAGCTTTCCCATAAATCATATACATGGGTTATTCAGGAACACAATAATTTATCCTCTGTTATAAAGACAAAGAGCAGATGAGAATAGATGTCCCAGTTGAATAAACCATTAATTTCTTTTTCAGAAGGGCTAAGAACTAGAGTTAAATTAGGGACCCTTGATGCAACAAAGTTTTATAAATTCATATATTTAAATCATGGAGGAAGGACACCTTGATTATTTCAGGAGCTGCTGAATACAACTGTACTATAATTATCTAAGTTAGGATAGGCCTGCTTCCAAATTTACCTGGTGAGAGATGGAAGGTTGCTGGATGGGCCCCTGCATTCTAGGGTTTGGTAAACCCACAGGTGCTGGCCTCCGTTGCACCTGTTGCCTCTGAGCCATTACCTGTTGCTGCATATGCTGGAGTCGTAACTGAGCTAGGCTGATCTGGGTTGGAAACTTGGATAACTGGTTTGAAGATAAACCACCTGGTGGCTGTGAATTCTGTTCCACGACAGGATTCTGCTTAGGCATTTGTGGTTGACTCTCTTTATCTTCAATTACTAAAGAACCTAATCAAAGAGAAAAGGTTAAGTTCTAAAGATTTTCTGATAGTGACATACCATATTTTGTAAAAGGCTATCTTGCTCATTTTCAGGATTTCCAAGGAACTTCTTTTTGTCTTAGGAACCCTTTACACGCTTAAAGATAGAAATTCAAAAGAGTTTCTGTTTATGTAGGGTCTATCAAACAAAATATACCATATTCAAAACTAGAAATGAGAATTAAAAAACATTTTTCCATACTAATTCATTTAAAAGTGACAACCCAGAGTAACATATTTTTATGGAAAAAAACAAATAAAACCAAACAAACCTTACTTTTATTTTCAAAAAAAATTAGTGAAGAATGGCACTATTTTACATTTTCAAACATCTCTTTAAATGTCTGGCTTAATAGCTGAACTCTCATAACTGTTTCTGCATTATCTAATATATTGTTTAAATTGAAATATATGCAGAAAACCCAGCCATATATGGGTATGTACTTGGAAAAGGGAGACCTATTATCACCTGAAGGAGCTTCCGACCACACTGTGAGAACTGTTGTTGTATAATCAAAACAAAACAGGCAAACCTGACACTGGATGTAAAAACAATACCACAGAGTATTTCTGATTCAGTTCTCTCTCTACGACTTAGCAACTGAATGACAACAACAGCTAGTTCTTTACACCTTCACGGTGCAAACTATGTTAGTTCTCTGATGGCGAACACTGTGCTTTATAACTACACTGTTAAAAGAGATTAAAGGTACCTCTCACAGGTCTGGTCCAAGTGTAAGGCAAAGCTTGATTTCTTCAATAGCAGAGACTCAGTTAAAAGTTTCTGATTTACTAAGCATATGCATCCTTAAAAATATGGTTATCATTCATTAAATACTTACTCTGTATTAGATACCATGACAGGAGATCTATGTATATTGTTAAAATCCTTTCTACAGATAAGGGATCTAAGGTTCAGAGAGATCAAACAACTCTCAAAGTCACAAAGACACTAAATTGAATATTCGTCCAAGTCATTATTTTTCCCTTGTACTCTTCTATAACATGTTTCTCGGAAGGCATAAATAAACAAGTTTGGGAAAGTTGTTTCCTTCTTAGAAGATCTAAAATGTCAATCTCACTTTAAATGACAATTTATAGAGCTATATACGACAACTCTGAAAAAGTCCTACAGTAAAGGATCAGTTCACTGTCTTACAAATTCCTCACAAATAAGAGGTATTTTTGTTTTTGCTGATTCAGATTTACCTAAACTATATTTACTTATGTGTGTACAGTTACATATTTTCTTAATTTTACCTATGTCTACATCATGTGGACTATATTTTAAGTGATATCCTTTAAGTACATATAAGTCGACATGACCGTTTCTGTGGATATAAAACTGTGATAGATTCTCTGTATAGCTACATATGTGGTGGAGGGTAGAGTAGGGTAAGAGATAGTTATATACATGCTTTGTATCAAGATGCTTCTTTTTAGTTATATAGGTGAAAATATGTATGATTCCAGCTGCTGGCTATGTCATCAATCAATCAATATGTACTTCTAAACTGTGCTGAGGAGTCACCTTATCATTTCTTCAAAGGGTCACCTTATTACCATTCTTTCTGTTCTCATGTATGGATGAGATTTATGTAAGCCTATTTCTTCCTTTCTTGGAGTGTTCTGAGAGCACTGGCTCTCTTTCCAGCCAGTTCTTTCTTACCCAGAATCTAGCTTAGGGAATGAGAAAGCAACCCTATTTGATGATTTTGAAACAAAGTCAATGAGCCCCAAAACTGCCAAAATGTATATGAAATTCCTACTTCTGTTTCTATAATTTCCCTGTGAGAAATTAAGAAAGGAGGCAAAAATTAAAGATTCTTTTACTAGCACATAATGTAACAAGGACTGCCTGCAAGGATATGTGACGTTACCAAATGATACCAAAAGTCCCCCTTTTTCATAACTCAGTAGGCTCTAGTACTTCAAATTTGGGCAGTTATCTGCATGCATGATACACTTCAATTAGGAGGTTAAAAATTATTTAATTATTACATAAAAGGCAAAAAAAAAAAAAAAAAAACCAAACAAAACAGAGAGAGAGAATTCCTCCCTAGAAAGAAAAAGCAAATAAATGAACCATTAGTACCTGACAACTGGGTCTCAAGAGTAAGTAAGCCAATAACTGCATGAGAAATACTGTTTTAACAGAAAACGTTCTGAAAAGTACTGTATTAATGGCAGACACATGTTAAGAGTTTTAACAACTATTCTGATAAATATGTCACTAACAGTACAAGCAAGATTCTACTTGCTTGAGGAAGTAAAACAACTCCTAAATCCAGAAGTCTAGACACTCAGTGAGTCAATAAAAGGATGTTTCATATCACCCACATATTTATTTGTGTGTTTATATTCATGCACGTGTCACACATATACACACACTAATGAAATACCAGGAAAAATCCATGTCTTTAAAACAAGATAATAAAAATATTTAGGGGGTGGAAGGGAATACATTTTCAACAATCTCATAATCACTACGAGTTCCAGAAACAAACTGCACTTTGAGAAAACCTACATAACAGCCTACCTAAATTGATGATATTTTGAGCCCAGAAACTAGGATCACAGTGAAACTGGATGGTATTGTTGGTCACTGGGGAAGCATCACACCTTGCTCGAAGGAGGTGCCGTAACCGGTACGTAATCTAGAAGAAAGCAGAGAGACAACTAAGCATCCAAGGCTTTATTAGGCAAATAATTTATCAAGTTCCCAACAAATACATAAAAAATGCTCTCTGTATCACATATATGCCAACACAAAACAAGTGTTCATATGGAAGTTATAAAAAGTGGACAAACAACACAGTTTTCCTTCAAAAATGCGTTAGAAGTTTGAGTACAATTCAGTTTTACTGTTGAACACAAAACAAACCTATCCTAAAGTGATAGGTTAAAGTTAGTTCACTGAATTACAGAAGTTTCACAGATGCACCAACCATATATTTGTAAAGTAAAATCACATTCTGCTTTTATTTTACTTACTCTTTCAAAGAAGGATTCAGAGTGGAGATTAGGGGGCTAATCGATTACAGAAAATACAAATGAATCTCTGCTCAGGACATTAAGCACGGCCCTAACCAGGCCTGCCAGTAGGATGGCTCATCTCGCTCCTGTGCTGTGAATCGCAGTCATCACACCACCCCCCACCCTCCTCCACAGTGCGGTCCTCAGTGAATGTTCAGTCATTCTCTCTCAGTCTTTGAAGAGTTTAGCTCTTGGCTCACGATCACCATCTCCAATATTATTCCTGCCATAATCCTAGATGGGCCACAGGACTGGAAAAGGTCAGTTTCGTTCCAATCGCAAAGAAAGGCAATGCCAAAGAATGTTCAAACTACCGGACAACTGCACTCATTTCACATGCTAGCAATGTTCAAAATCCTTCAAGCTAGACTTCAACAGTACATGAGCCGAGAACTTCCAGATGTACAAGCTGGATTTAGAAAAGGCAGAGGAAACAGAGGTCAAATTGCCAACATCTGTTGGATCATAAAAAAAGCAAGGGAATTCCAAAAATAATATCTACTGCTGCTTCACTGACTCTGCTCGAGTCTTTGAACTGTGGAAAATTCTTAAGGAGATGGGAATACCAGACCACCTTACGTTTCTCCTGAGAAATCTGTATGCAGGATAAGAAACAATAGTTACAACCAGTCATGGAACAACTGACTGGTTCAAAATTGGGAAAGGAGTACATCAAGGCTGTATATTGTCACCCTGCTTATTTAACTTCTATGCAGAGTACATCATGTGAAATGCCGGACTGGAGGAATCATAAGTTTGAACCAAGACTGCTAGGAAAAATACCAACAACCTCAGATATGCAGATAATACCACTCTAACGGCAGAAAGTGAAGAGGAACTAAAGAGCCTCTTGATGAAGGTGGAAGAGTGAAAAAGCTGGCTTAAAACTCAATATTCAAAAACTACGATCATGGCATTCGGTCCCATTCCCTGGTCGCTCAAAGGTTAAAGCGTCTGCCTGCAATGTGGGAGACCTGGGTTCGATCCCTGGGTCAGGAAGATCCCCTGGAGAAGGAAACGGCAACCCACTCCAGTATTCTTGTCCAGAGAATCCTATGGAGGGAGGAGCCTGGTAGGCTACAATCCACAGGGTCGCAAAGAGTCGGACATGACTGAGTGACTTCACTTTCAGGACTTCACTTTAATACAAGTTTAATAGGACTTCATGACAAATAGAAGAGGAAAAAGTGGGAACAGTGGCAGATTTTATTTTCTTATCTCTAAAATCACTGTGGACAGTGACTGCAGCCACGAAATTAAAAGACGCTTGCTCCTTGGAGGAAAAGCTATGACAAACCTAGTCACATATTAAAAAACAGAGACATAACTTTGCTGACAAAAGGTCCGTATAGTCAAGTTATGGTTTTTTCCAGTAGTCAAGTATGGATGTGAGAATTGGAGCATAAAGAAGGCTGAGCACCAAAGAACTGATACTTTTGAACAAAGGTGCTGGAGAAGACTCTTGAGAGTCCCTTAAGATTGCAAGAAGATTAAAACCAGTCAATCCTAAAGGAAATCAACCCTGAATATTCATTGGAAGGACTGATGCTGAAGCTCCAATAGTTTGGCCACCTGAAGCGAAGAACTGACTCATTGGAAAAGACCCTGATGCTGGGAAAGACTGAGGGCAGGAAGAGAAGGGGACGACAGAGGATGAGATGCTTGCATGGTATCACGATCAATGGACATGAGTTAGAGCAAACTGTGAGAGATAGTGAAGGTCACAGAAACCTGGTGTGCCCCAGTCCATGGGGTCACAAATAGTCAGACATGACCTAGCAGCTGAACAACAAATTCCGGATGATTTTAATATACAATTAGATGACCTTTCTTTCCATATTATTCCCTCTAGTGCCCAGATCCCAATAATCCTACAAACCCTAAAGGTCCTATAAACCTTTGCTCTTAAAATTTTCCCTGTCCTTTGACTTTATCTTACCTCCCAATCTTACAATATCCCTCTGAAGTGAAATGTTAGTTGCTCAGTTTCACGTCAAACACTATCTGTCAATTTCTCCTTATCCAGCTTAAATCCCAGAAGTAATCCTCATAATCATTTCCTTGCATATATCCTCAACACCTTTCTCTCACATGTCAAATTACACACTCCCTTCTCCTCAACCTTTCTCTGAAACAACCACCAACAAACAACACTGGTTAAATCTAACTTTCTAATGACTGTAATTGGACTGGTAAAGGGACTGATGTGACTTCAAAAACACAGCCTACTTACTAAGGTTGACAGGCTATCATATGACATCCCTCTGGTCCTTCACGTCCGTACTCTCCTAAATGACTATTTCAAATGACTATCTCTTACCAAACCCCCAGCATCTCCTGAAAAAAAAAACAGGAACAATCAGAGACCTTCCACAAACTTCCAGTGCTAGTGGTCCCTCCTAGCACAGTGGATTAACCAGCCAGGCTTCTGGCTAAAGCGAATCACGCATTCATGCAAGTGCAACTGTTAGTTGCTCATTTGTGTCCAACTCTCTGCAACCCCATGGACTATAGCCCACCAGGCTCCTCTGTCCATGGAATTTCCCAGGCAAGAAAACTGGAGTTGGTCGCCATTTTCTTCTCCAAGGGATTTCCGGCCCAGGGATAGAACCCGGGTTTCCTACATCGCAGGCAGATTCGTTACCATCTGAGCCCCAGGGAAGCCGTAACACTTGAGCAACAGGGCTCAACACCCTTGCCGATTCAAAGACACTACTCAGCAATTTCCTTCCCTCAGGCTTTCACACAGGTGATCATTTGGCCCTCATGGAAGCAAAGCATTTTCTTCATTTGGCTTCTAGCAAACTGCAGTCCCATGGTTTTCCCCTTATTTCACCGGCTGCTGCTTTTTAAGGTCACTGAGTATAGGTATGAGTTCCAGTGTCACATCTCAGTCTCCAGTGTTGGTTCTTCCTCCTCTCCCACACCAGGGTGTCTTGCAACTGCTCTCTCTCCTACGCCCACATACTTTTTAGAGATCTCATCCAGTCTCATCATTTATACAACTCAAATTTACATCTCAGTACTTACTCATCCTACTGCGTGTTCATTTACTGTGTTCCTCTTAGGCCTCCTTGTTGTCCACGTCACAAGTAACTCCCACCTCAGTCTCACCTGCTGTCTGTGCTTGTGCTCTATCTGAATACTCCCTGCGAGCATGTGCCTGGCTTGCTTTGTCACCTTCTTCAGGTGTTTGCTCAAATATCACCCTCTTTAGGTAGAATTCCCTATCTGAAACCACAATCCTACCCCAATGCTCCCAGATTCTTCCCTTAATTTACTGTTTTCTCTACAGCACTCAACACCATGCAGTGGTCTATATATTTTACTTGTTTTGGTATTGTCTATCTCTCTTTACTAAAATGCAGCTTTTTAACGGCAGATATTTTGCTTTGTTTTCTGTTCCCTTAGTATTTAGAATGCTGCTTTAAATATAAAACAGGCAATCAATAAATGTTGAATAAATAAGTTTGCTTCCTTTAATTGCTAAATTATCTCAAACAGCTATACTAAATTCTGAGTAAAAAATGTTTATTCTGGGACAACGTAGAGTACATGGCACAGTGTTTGACGAACAGCACTCAACACAGTGCTCTTTTTCCCTAAGTTTTTCTCGTTTCCTTAATACTTTGCATCTTAGTAATTCTCACTATAAAACATTCTCAATAAGATGCTAATCAAAAGAATGATGCCCCAAATTTTTCCTTTATAATATGCTTTATCATTTTCTAAAATTGAATTTATTTTGAAGTCATTTTAAACTTGGAGAAAAGTAAAAATAACCCTTCATTCAGATTTCCCGACAGTTAATATATGAAGCACATTTATTTCAGGGCCCACTCGGGGATCCCTGTGCACACACACTACTATTACCAGTCTTTTTACAAACCTTCTGAGAACAAGCTGAAGATATTAGATTCTGTCTCCTCTAAACACTCCAGTGACTATATTCTAAATCAAAGATCTTCTCACATAAGCAACAAAGTACAAATTCAGAAAGCAACTCTGTTGCAACACGACCACTCAACCCAGAGACCTCATTCTAACGTCAACTGTTTTCACAGTGACTCTTCCCAGGATGCTCACTAGGAATATAAGTGGCATTCAATTGCCATGTCTCTTCGGTCTTTCCCTGACATGTATGTCTTTGATGATTTCATGCTTTACATTCAGTAGGATGACTTTCAACCTGGGTTCGAGTGTATTTCCTCCAGTATAGGTAAAGTATTCTTGTCAGGAAAACCACACAAGTGATCATGTGTACTTCTCAGTGCATCATATTAAGCTCAGGATATAAACTGCCCAACCATTGCTGATACTAATCTTCATCTTCTAGTTATTCTGCTGCCCAGTTTCTCTACTGTAAATTCACCACTCTCCCTGTTTATAACTGACCAGTATTTTGCAGAGAGGTATTTTAGGGTTATACGAAAACCCTATTCCTCACCAATGCTCTATTCACTATGTTAGTACCCAGTGATAACTCCTTTTGAATTTCCTCTAAGACAGTGGGTGGCTCAGCTGGTAAAGAATCTGCCTGCAATGAGGGAGACCAAGGTTCAGTCCTTAAGTTGGAAAGATAGCCTGGAGAAGGGAATGGTAACCTTCTCCAATATTCTTGCCTGGGAAATCCCAAGGATAGACAGAGGAGCCTGGCGGGCTACAGTCCATGGGGTCAAAGAACTGGACACGACGGAGTGGCCAACACTTTCACTAAGACAGTGACCAAATGTGCTTCTTTATTTTCACTATTCTTTCTCTACTTATTTATATTCCCACCATAAACTCTTCCCTTTTTTGTCATTTACCTATTTTTTTCTTCATGGGCTCATTTATTCCTACTTAATCCAATGTGTTGTAACCCACTGTTTATTTAGTTTGAGCCTCAAATTTGTGGGTGTGCCCAGGGTGACCCACTTAGGCAGGATCCTGGTCTTGTAAACAAGTCTTCATCATTTCATCAGTGCAAGATATTCTGGGTACAACTTGCACTTTCTCTCACTTTGTTTGATATTTAGACACCCACATGTGGAAGGACAGTGGGTTCACTGCTGCTGAGTGGAGCAAACATACACTTATACATCTGTAATTACTTCCAGATCTGTGTATATGCATAAAACTCTGTTGTTGTCCAGTCACTCAGTCGTGTCCGACTCTTTGTGACCCCATTGACTGCAGCACGCTGGGCTTCCCTGTCCTTCACCATCTGCCAGAGCTTATTCAAACTCACAGCCATTCAGTCAGTGATGTCATCCAACCATCTCATCCTCTGTCGTCCCCTTCTTCTCCTGCCTTCAGTCTTTCCCAGCATCAGAGTCTTTTCTAACGAGTCAGCTCTTCGCATCAGGTGGCCAAAGTATTGGAGTTTCAGCTTCAGCATCAGTCTTTCCAATGAATATTCAAGGCTGATTTCCTTTAGAATTGATTGGTTTCATCTCCTTGCAGTCCAAGGAACTCTGAAGAGTCTTCTCCAACACCACAGTTCAAAAGCTTCAATCCTTCAGCACTCAGTCTTCTTTATGGTGCAACTCACACATCCATACATGACTACTGGAAAAACCATAGCTCTGACTATACGGACCTTTATTAAACTCTGAGTTCATAATTATACCTCTATCTTAGGGATCTTTATAGCTTTATTCTTTTTTCTATGTTTCTAAATATCTTCTCTAGTAGGAAAACAAACAAACAAACCAAAACTTGGCTGCCATTGTCCTCAATATATTTACTTACTTGCTCAGTCCATTTACTGATACTCTGTTGCTTAACATAACCAAAATCCAGATGACCCTCTGCTTATACCTCTGTGCTCCCCACTCCCCACTCCGTGCCTTTGGCTGGGGCTGCCTCTCTGTGGTCCCCAAGCCTCTTCACTACCCGGTGTCCTCACAGTCACCATGCTAAAGGCTCCCTGCCAGCAAGTAGAGTTGATTATTCTTATTTCAGCAATCCTTTTTGGCACACTATAGTAACTTAGCACTTCGAATAGATGAGTTTTAGTGTGGAACTTGAAAAATAAAGCTTTCTTGCCCCCCAAAATTATCAAGTCAGAAACATAAGCACTTCCTTAGATGGTAACCAGCTTTAATTAGAGGAACTATGGGGTAAATCACTTGGAAACACTTTATTTTTCCTTTGAGGTACCATGCTGTAAATTCCTCCTTTTGCTGATGAGAAACTAGAAGACATGGAATTTATTTTTAACTCAGATACCTAGTACCTATTTGCTAATTAAGTTGTGGAATGGTCTAAAAGTAATACTAAATTTGGCCAAACTCTGCTCTTTATCTTAAATAACAATTTCTGCTGTATTTTACTGACATTCAATGTAAATATATAAAACCTCTTGTTAAATTATATTACCCATCTCGAATATAGACCATTATACTTATTGAAACCCTTGATGCAAGTCTGAGATAATTCTGAGGAGTCATAAACCTTGACTAGTGTAAAAGATAAATAACGGGTCATTAAATGTATTTGTTGATGTCTTCAGATGTATCTGAACTTAAGTAAACTCAGGTTTCACACTGAAAACTTAGCTACTGTTCAAAAAGCAATAGACAAAATTTAAAAAAAAAAAGAAAGATGTCAAAATAGCTTTTGAGATGGCAATACTGTATACTGCCTCCTTTCTACTGAAGTTAAACAAAGAAATTTAGTATTTGAGTTTCCAATCCTGTAAAACATAACAGAAAGTTTTACCTATATTTATTTATAGCTTCTGACAGTTGATATTATCTAATACCTTATTAATTTACTATCAATCTTTCACTGAATTCCTATATATCAAGCACTGGGTAACATAAAATTTCTACCCTTAGAGAAGTAAAAAGACTTCTCTGGAGGTCCAGTGAATAAAAATCTGCCTGCCAATGCAGCAGACATGGGTTTGATCCCTGGTCCAGGAAGATCCCAGATGCCATGGAGCAACTAAGCCTGTGTGCCACAACTACTGAAGCCCGCATGCTTGGAGCCTGTGCTCCACAAGAGAAGCCACAGCAACGAGAAGCCCACACACTGCAACAAAGAATAGCCCCTGCTCACTGCAACTAAAGAAAGCCCACAGCAATGGAAACCCAGTGCAATCTAAAAAAAAAAAAAGAAAAAAGAGGAAAAAAAAAATCTAATGAAATTCAAAGAAAGATATGCAAATGTAGATAAAAATAAGTAACAGTAAGATGGATATACACATAAGGGCTTTGTAAACACAGGGAAGGTTAATCCAACCCCGTGTGGATCAGGGAAGGCTGCCAAAAGGAATGGAAGACAAACTTAAACTAAACCCGGTAGTCTCTAAAAAGAAACAGCATCCTAAGAAAGGGTAACAGTAATCCAGGCAAAAGAACATGATATATTCTGTGCACTGAGGACTAAAAGTAAGGCACTGCAATGAGATATTCAAGAAACATAAAGAAGGTCTTTGAAGGTTAATTATATAGGAGGACGAGGGAAAAGGAGTAAAAAAGATTGTGGAATTCTCTTTTACTACTTATATACTCCAACAGTTTCTTAGTCACTAGTATTACAGAGATACCTATTGCTAGTACACTCTCTTGGTCTCTTCTGTCAGTATTTCTTACCTTTCTTCTAAATAACGTTAAGGATAAACTGAATGTTTAACAGATGAGAGAAGAACCCTAAGGAAATACTGTGAAAATGTTTTCAAATATATTTAAAACTGGACTTCTGAAAGGATTCTCCTATTCCAATGGGTTTGGTCTTTTACTGAGTATAACTCCTATTGCAAAAAAAAATGAACTAAGAATCTCAAGCTAAGCTTGAAATTTCAGGCCAGTAAGACATTTCTTTTTAATTTTTAAGCATATAAAAGCCATTATTTAAAAAATAACCTGAGAAAACATGTCTATATTTATGAAGCATGGAAGCTCTAAAGGACAGAGTTGCATAATATAGTGACTTTCAAATTTTCTTAGGATAAAAATCCTTCTAAATGTTTACAAGTAATCACAAGCTTTAGCTCTGCATTCATCACAGGTAAATTATTCTACTAGCTATATCTGCTGCCAGTGATGCAGCAAGGCCCACCACAATTCAGTGAGTCAGGAAGCTGGTAATACTGGTTCCTTATGCTTCCTTGTGTCTATTTTTTCCTGTGTATAATACAGAGAACAGTCTCCCTCTCTATTTTAAGAGCTCATTGTGCAGATTAAGTAATCCTATCCTCTAACTTTACTGTTTTCTTATAATCACAAACAAAATCATAGAATAAAATTAGAGAAACAGATTATTAAACTGATAAGGAGACTGACTGAGTATCTGTGCAAATATGTTTTCTTATGTACAAATAAAAATATTCATTATGGGTCTAGTAGAGAAAAAGACAATTCTCTCACTTTCCCCTTTTACATGTGTTTTGTTTGACTTATAGGAAAATATAAGTAACAGAAAAAGTATGTACTGTATAGAAGCTGTTTTTCATTAGACTAATGAAGCAGTAAAAAAAGAAAAAGAAAAAACAGCTCAAGATTGAGAGAACATATCATTGATAATTATAAAAGAAAAAAATCTTAAGAGTTGAATATAATTCATGATTAAGAACAGTTTTAGAAACAGTTACAAATCAGTTTTCTAGTAAGTCACTCAATATTTGAACCTAGTTTACACAAGTTTATCCTGAAATGCATCTCCTTATTTCAATATAGTCTTAGAAAATTTCTTCCACAAAACAGAGTAGGTGAACAGAAAACAGATTTGGATGTCATAATTTGATTTCCAAATATAAATCTCTGTGGAATCTTTAATACGAGTAGAGCAGGAGTTTTTAAGAATGCTTATATGGTGTGACTCCCACGGCTAAATCTCTTCTACATCCTTGCTACTAAAGATGCGGTCTACAGACCAGCAGTATTAGCATAGCATCACCTGGGAGCTTGTTAGAACTAAAGAATCACATCTACTGAACCAGAATCCTCAGGTGATTAGTATGCAGTAAACACATTTTCAGTAGCAAGGTTCTAGACTATTCTGCAAATAGTTGGACAAATGACAGCCACTTTTCTGTAGCAATGGGGTTGAAACATCCAGCACCATACATCACTCACAGGGTAAACAATGCAGTGTTGACAAGAGGAACAAAGCCTCTGGGTTCGGGTGTCCAAGCTGGAATTTTGAGTGGCCTTATGCGTGTTAATTCGTGCTTTGGTTTCATCATGCATACAATGGGATAGGTACACCCATCTCACAAAAATGATGTCAATGTTTACATAAAATATTACATGAAATGCTTAGAATTAAGTGCCTGGCACAATGTAGGTAATCAGGAAATGTTTACCATTATCATTACTGTTAGTATTAAGTTCAGTTGTCACTAAGGGAAAATTTGGAAAAGAACAAAATAGAAGTGACAGTGGCAGAATAAATTGAAGATACACCTAAATCATGGGAGTTTAAAAATTTTTTAAAACCAAAATATTGTGATTGATAAAAATTAGAAAAAGGTAAAAAGCGCTTAAGTATAGATTAATGAACATTTCTAAATTTTGAGCATTCTAGTAACATCGCTGTATCTCTCTATACTAAACCACACAGTTGATCTTACCAGTCGCTTGCTATAAAGTAATGCTGTGCTGCTGCCACTGGAAACTGCCCATTTAGAAAAATGCATGACATGTTCCAACTGTTTAGAAAGTCCAGCCACTTCCTGCTGCTGTTGCATAAGTTTCATTCGATGATCTTTTGCAAGACTCTGAAAAAAAGTTTCAAAATTAGTTCTGCATGTAATGCATTTTTATGGTCATTTTCAGATTACCAAATTAAAATAACCACCACCTCTAAGAACCAAGTGACAGTAACTTATCCCTAGGTACAAAAGATCACTCTCACTGAAGTAAAAATCATGTCTCCAGTGTCACAGTCACCCCTGATGCCACCTCATCTCTGCTGCCCAAGGCCTTGGGTTGGGTTTTTACATATTCTGGGATTTAGGTTTCTGTTCATCCATCTTCCAGTGTCCAAAAAGCCACAAAACCATGGATTAGCTATCTTTGTGACCCTATGGATTACAGCCCTCCAGGCTCCTTTGCCATGGTATTCTCCAGGCAGGAATACTGGAGTGGGCTACCATGCCCTCCTCCAGGGGATGGTCTTGACTCAGGGATCAAACCCACGTCTCTTATGTCTCCTGCATTGGCAGGCAGGTTCTTTACCACTAGCGCCACCTGGGAAGCTCTTTAATAAAGCAAGTGCCCATTAAATTCAATACTAACAAATAAAATAGGTGTACTACCCAGCAATCGAGTAAAGCTACCAGATCACGTGATTTACTCAAACACATGATTTTTCCTTTCAGGCACTCTTATCCTGATTGCAGCTACTTTGTGCCAAGTCATGCCACATGGTAGACAACATTTATGCTTTATATGTAGTAAGAAATAAAAGGGGGAAGCATATAATTATTGTCTATTGAAAACTGCCTTGAACCAACTGATACAGTGACTAATGGAATGAATGCACTCTCAGAAAAGCCACAGAAAAGCAGACTACAGAATTTCTCCAAGGGAAGTACCCAAGCAAGAACATAGGTCAGTCCAGAGTAGAAGAAAACCCCACTAAATGTGGGCTATTTTAAAGGTCTCTACCCCGAAGGTCTCCTTTACCTGGCAAGGAAAGGAGGAGAAAACAGGACCTTCCACTGGCTCAAAGAAATGTTAAGTAAAATTGCTATACTCCAATATGCAATTATATTCTCAATAGAAAAAGTGAACCTACATCCTGGCCCTAGTTGGTTTCAAATTTGGAAAATACATACATGCTACAGTGAATTAGAGGCTTCCCTGGTGGCTCAGATGGTAAAGCATTTGCCTGGAATGTGGAGGACCCAGGTTTGATCCCTGGGTCGGGAAGATCCCCTGGAGAAGGAAATGGCAACCCACTCCAGTATTCTTGCCTGGAAAATTCCATGGACGAAAGAACCTGGTGGGCTACACAATCCATGGGGTTGCAAAGAGTTGGACATGACTGAGTGACTTCAAACTGAATTAAGTCACTGCAGTGATTACTGATGGCTTTGTTGTGTCTAATCTTAAGTTCAGAGATGATCTGCTAGGCTCTTTCTGACCATGAAAAACCTAAGTGTTTCTTTGGAGACATTCTAGAAAGAATAAAAATTCTGTTGACTTTTAGAGATGTTGCAAATTGAGAATCAGAAGCCCAAATTTCTTGGTCTTCTATGGTTAATAACCATTTGGCTGACTTCTTTCAAATTATTAGAAAATACTGATTACATTTATTTGCCTTAAAGGATGATCCTATGAACCAGGAGAAAAGGTATGAAGAATGACAAGAATACTTAAAAGTCCCTATAAAAATTGTAAGTCAATATATAAAGTTGATTCAAAACAATGCTGATGACCAGGTTCACTTTTAGAGATTTGAAGATGTGGTCATCTTGTGTTCTTTCCTGGATTTTTAAAAAACAAGCGACCCTGATTTACAGTGAAATTTGTAAACAGCTATGGCAATGTGTGCACTATTCACTCTGAGAAAGCAAATTGATGTGACATCTGATTTTAAGTAGAGCTCTGACATCTTTTAAAATAGTTTAAATGCTTCTAGCTAAACAAAGCAACAACCCCCCAATGCACCCTAGAACCTTGAAAAGATAGTTACTATAAATGGAGTCTGATTCCTCCTAGCCAGAAAACTATTTCACTACATATTTGTTTCCAAAAGGAGAGAGAATCATTTTGGTCTCTGCTTCCTGTATGTTTGATAAACCACGGGAATGATCATGCTCTTCCAAGAGGAAGAGATATTGCTGACAAAGACCTTATAATTTTGTTAACTATAGATAAAGAGGTTGAACTAACTTATTTCTATGAGCTTTCTTCCCCTTAAATCTTCAAACATTAGGATTCTTTTATTCTCTTAATTTGCTTCTCTACTCTTAAACTGCTTTTGTACCAATATATTAAAAGAATACCTAAATATCATGCAATTAGTATTGCATTAAGATACCATGTAGAAGTTGTAGCTTCATATTATTTGAGTCAAACATTAACTCTGGATCTTGACCTTGTATGCATGTAAAAAAGCTGATTAAGACAGTAGTATTTTTCTTACCTGCAGTGAGAAAAAACTATCCTAAGTGCCTTGAGCATCGCTCCCTGAGTATTGCTTTCACAATTAAGACTGTTGAGGGGAGGAGACACATCCTTTTATCTAATTTCTCCTAAGGTTAAATGTATATATTTGAGATTTAAATATAACTTAGGTTAACTTCCTGAAAAGCTTTGCCGCACTGCTTTGGGGACCCAAAGCTGTCAGTTCAATGAATCTCTAAAGCAGTTCATCTTGTTAACGTTTACTAAGCTCCTCCTTCAAGCAAGGCATTATGCTTTGTGCAAAGAGGTAAACAATAAGGATTAAGACATTCCTAGTGTATTTTAAAGTCATAAATTGTCAGCTACAAGGTAGGGCCTAAAATATTACTGAATCATAAATGATAAGAAAACACTTAACATAATCACTACATTTTGTCCCATTAACAGTAACTTACCTCAAGCTGATGCAGTAAAGCTTTACCTTTTTTATTTATTTCTACCATCAATGTAAATATGGCAACTTTAATATCCTGTTCCACCTGCTTCTGATTTTGATTTACTTCAATTATCCTGAAAATTAAACAAAAGGGGAAAATCTAAAATCTAAGGCATATTTGTTTTACAACACGCAATAATGATTTTTTAATGTCTAAATTAGATCAGAAAGTTTTCAGCTCTTAAAAGCTTGGATATTCGGTCCTTCAGTTTAAATTGACTTTCTTAAAGATGAAGAGAGCAAAAATATAATTCTTCCAAAAGACAGTCACTTCAGTTCAATCTTAAAACAAAAATGTATAAAACTGTAAAAGAATGAACACATTTTAAGGAAATAATATTCAGAAAAATTATGATGACACCTAGAAAAATTCTCAGCCTATAAGGACAGGAAAAAAAAAAAGATTTATAAACAAGATAAGGAAAATCATGACTCTGATTTCTACTGTATTCACTGCAACTAAGAAGTAGAAAAGCTTTAATGTGTCACAATTATCTTAGTCATCTGAACTGCTGCCCATTCATTATATCTGAATAAAACCCAAAAGACCATAATAATAGTTAGCTACTTTTAATAACATTTGTCTTGAAATAAGCAGCCAAATAACTACTTTATGTTTTTACAAACCACCATATATATTTTTTCCTTTGATCAGAGAAAATGTTTTCATGGAGATCAAGATGGATGAGAAAAAAAATACACAGCATCAAACCAGAATACCTTATAGAAGCAGATAAAAACGAGGCATCCACCATCAAACATTATGAGGTAAATAAAAGGCTTCATTCCTTCTGTCTGCTTTTCCCATAGTTATCTTCCAAAACTTAAGATCAAAGGGGCAGGGATTTTATTCTCTGTTGGAAATTCTTTTTTTTTTTTTAAATTGTAGTTGATTTACAACGTTGTATCAGTTTCAGGTGTATGGTAAAGGGATTCAGTTACACATACATATATATATATATTATTTATTATTCAGATTATTTTCCCTTATACATTATCACAAAATATTGAGTATAAGTTCCCTGGGCTATTTATTCCCTGCCATGTTGGCTATTTATTCCCTGCCATGTTGGAAATTCTTCAAGATAATTACTGAACATCAACATTGGCTATAGGATCAAGGGAAACTATCTATCTGATCAAGGAAGTAAACAACCTCAAAAAACAAACAAAAATCTCACGATAGTAGAACAGAATGAAAAAGGGGACAAGTAATGCCATGTTTGCATATGAATGAAAATGAATTCATAGTGAAGTCAGTCCAGTAAATTTAACCTTTTTATAATCAGGTAGGCTATAAAGATAATAACAACTAGCAACTAATTCAAAGATTTTAAATTCTTACCATTCAAAAAATAAAATCCTTCAATATCATAATGTATTATTTTTAAAAAAATACTGTAAACAACTTTTAAAAAAAGTAAAACAAACTTGGAAAATTCACACTGTCTGATTTTAAGATTTACTATAAAAAGCTCTAGTCATGAAGCAAGTGTGGTATTAGCAAGAAAGAAAATGGAATGAAATGGAAAGTCCAGAATAATCTCATACACACGGTCAAATGATTTTCTACAAAGGTGCCAATGCAGTTGAACAGCAACAGGATAGTCTTTTCAACAGCTGGAACAAATGTTGGAATAAATGGATATCTTTCTTTGTTTTTAAAGTAAACTTTGGCTCAGAACTCATACCATATACACAGTGAAAGAAAAAAGTCAAAAGGGTGAATTTCATCAAGGGTGGATAGTTTACATAAAATTACTTATTTTACAATTGCTACTCTTTGCCATCAGATGGGAAAAACTATCTATCCTTATCATTCCGTAAGTATTCATTATATATTTTCCATTATTCAAATACAAAAATTTTAAATCCACCAGTTATGTCAATTTTGCCAAATACAGTACTTGATTGGAATATGGCAAAGAAAACAGTATTTGGTCAATTACAGTTTTTATATGAAAGAGAAAGGTAAAATGAAATGAGAGCTGATAACAAAAGAATAATAAAAACTCAAAGGCACACCACAGAACTGTCATTACCACAATGTATAATAACAGGTAGATATAATGATACCACCACCAGGTTATCAAGAAAAGGTTAAATTATACTCAAAATCTCCTTTAAGAAAACCAGGTAAACCAAAGAATTCCTTGGAAAAAAGTACCAAATGCCCCATCCTAGCCATGCTGCAAAATGATCAGAGTAACAGATTATGACAACTGATCTTACGGAAGATGAACTATAAGAGGTGACATATTTATTCCCTGTGAACAGCACTGAAAACTCCTTTTATTCAGGCTCTCTCTTTCTTGATCTATTTAAGCAGTGACATGTCACTTCTGTGTGCACAACAACAAAGGAAAGGAGACATGGAGTTTCACAGGTGTTGTAAAATGTCAGTGTGGGTCCCAAATGGGATAAAAAGGGGTACCAGAAAAACTCCTCTTCCCCACAGAGGTCAGGGGTTTGCTCCCCCAATCACTTTACTGTAAGACGACAGCTGATGATTTGATCCCTTGGAGGACAAAAGTATAACAGGCAATATGTAGAAACTGTTTTAAATATTGTACCTGTTAAAGAGTAAAAGATACGTGAAACAGTTCAAGAAGCCCTGTCTCCTGATGTTCTATGATATGTTCTTCTTCCTTAAAATAAGCAATTATTTATCTAACTGTTAAAATATTTTACAGTTTTTATATCCTAGCATTTCTTGGAAAATTGGAAAACAGCAAATAATTTAAAATTTTATTAATACTTACCTGATAAATGAGCTGTTAATAACAGTTTTGAAATTTCATGGCTGAGAATACTCCTCTCAAACTTTCCAGAAATTCAAAGTTTCTGGACAAGTCTTATCAACTCAGTGTTATTAGACCCATCTGACAACTCACTTGGATGTACTTCACCAAAAGTTGAGCAAACTGTCTGTTCTTAAAATTAATATACCTAATACATTGTATATAAAGATGGTTTAAATAATACCGCAAATATAAATTTACCTGTTTTGAATTTGATTTCCTGTGAATTTTATATATTTTGTTTTTTCCATCAGTTTGGTGATTAGTGTATCTATGATCACTTTCTGATTCTGAAAAGCTTCTTCTATAAATTGGTACCTGAAAACATAATTAGCAAATTATTTCACACAAACATGTCTGTCTCAAGTGAGGAAAAGCCCCAAAGCAAACAAATAGCAGAAGACTAAGATAATGGGTACACTTAGTCGCTCAGTCGTGTCTGACTCTTTGCGACCCCATGGACTGCAGCCTGACAGGCTCCTCTGTCCATGGGATTCTCCAGATAAGAATAATCGAGTGGGTTTCCATTTCCTTCTCCAGAGGACCTTCCTGACCCAGGGATCGAACCTGGGTCTCCCACATTGCAGGCAGATTCTTTGCCATCTGAGCCACCAGGGAAGCCCACTTGGATGATAATGGGTATAAAGGATGCAAACAATAACTTAAAAAAAAATACCAAATATATCCACAGAAGGCAGCTTTTCCATTCATTATCCCTTAAGGAGGAGGGAGTCTTTACAGATATTACTAAATTAAAGGACTATTCTGATCCAACTTTTCACTATGACTATTTCATTAATTTCTGCATTGTATCTATCATATCCTTTTTGCTACTTACTTTGGGTTTAATTTACTGTTTTTTCTAACTTGAGATAAATCTTTAATACATTTAGTTTTATCCCTAACATCAAATATATGCATTTAATGATAATTTCCTCTAATCATGGCTTTAGCCGTATACTTCAAGGATAACATTTTCATTATCATTCAGATAAAAATATTTTCTAATATCTATTGGAACTTCCTTGATGCTTTATTTAAATTTATTTCTAACTGCTTGGGCTTCCCTGGAACTCAGCTGGTAAAGAATCCCCGGTTCGATTCCTGGGTCAGGAAGATCCCCTGGAGAAGGGAAAGGCTATCCACTCCAGTATTCTGGCCTGGAGAATTCCAGATTCTCTGCTTCCTTATTCAGCCTGGAATGTTTTAATTTGGAACATTTTATCCACTCATGTTTATTATAACTACAAATATATTTAGAGATCAACCAACCTATCAAAGTATTATTAAATCCCACTTGCTCTTTGTTCCTTTTTTCTTCTTTCGTCTGAGTTTAGACTAATTATTAATTTTTCCACTTCCTCTGTTATCCTGATAATCATATTGATTTTTACTATTCTTTTAGTGACTACTTTCTGCATTAGAAAATGCATATTTTGACTTATCTAAGATTAATTTATATTTACTACTGTCATCCTAACAATTCTAAGGTCATGAACTCCATATCCTCCTAACACGTCTGCTGTGTGATAAGTAACACTAACACACACCCGACACACACTAAGACATTATTGTTAAGTCAACACTTATTCTGACTTACTCATACTTATTTTAACTACTACTCTTTCCATCACTCATCACCTACTGTTTTTCTTCTGCCTAAAGTGCTTTTGTGAGTGTTTACCAGGGATATATTCTCTCAGTTTATTTTGTCTGAATATGTCTTTCTCATTAACTCTCATTTCTGAAAAATATGTTCACTGGGTATAGAATTTTAGTTTTATACTTATTTTCTTTTCACACTTCAAAAATGTTACTTTATTTTTTAATTATCCTGCTGAGGAGTTATGAGGCTTCTTGAATATGAGCTAGATATCTTCACATTACAAAGTGCTAAGCCATTATACTCTGCCCTCAAATGCTGCTTCCTTCCCATTCTCTCTTTCCTTCTCGAAGCCTAATTACACACTGTGTTACATCTTTTTGGTCCATTTTACATCTTTCTGTTTATCATGCTAATTTTGATGTTTTCTTAATTTTCTTCCAGTTCATGAATTCTCATTTACTGGCATGTCAAATCGGCTCTTAAACCCTTTACTGAGTTAATCAGTTATTGTAATGTTAAGTTCTAGACATTGTTCACATTGCCTTGTATCACATTGCCTAACATATTTGGTTATTTCTAATTGTGTGCTCAAACTACCACACAACTGCACTCCTCTCACATGCTAGTAAAGTAATGCTCAAAATTCTCCAAGCCAGGCTTCAGCAACACATGAACCGTGAACTTCCAGATGTTCAAGCTGGTTTTAGAAAAGGCAGAGGAACCAGAGATCAAATTGCCAATATCCGCTGGATCATCGAAAAAGCAAAAGAGTTCCAGAAAAACATCTATTTCTGCTTTATTGACTATGCCAAAGCCTTTGACTGTGTGGATCACAATAAACTTTGGAAAATTCTGAAAGAGATGGGAATACCAGGCCATCTGATCTGTCTCTTGAGAAACCTGTATGCAGGTCAGGAAGCAACAGTTAGCACTGGACATGGAACAACAGACTGGTTCCAAATAGGAAAAGGAGTAGTCAAGGCTGTATATTGTCACCCTGCTTATTTAACGTCTATGCAGAGTACATCATGAGAAACGCTGGGCTGGATGAAGCACAAGCTGGAATCAAGATTGCCAGGAGAAATGTCAATAACCTCAGATGACACCACCCTGATGGCAGAAAGTGAGAACTAAAGAGCCTCTTGATGAAAGTGAAAGAGGAGAGTGAAAAAGTTGGCTTAAAGCTCAACGTTCAGAAAACTAAGATCATGGCATCTGGTCCCATCACTTCATGGCAAATAGATGGGGAAACAGTGGAAACAGTGTCAGACTTTATTTTTCTGGGCTCCAAAATCACTGCTGATGGTGATTGCAGCCATGAAATTAAAAGATGCTTACTCCTTGGAAGGAAGGTTATGGCCAAACTAGATAGCATATTTAAAAGCAGAGACATTACTTTGCCAACAAAAGTCCGTCTAGTCAAGGCTATGGTTTTTCCAGTGGTCATGTATGGATGTGAGAGTTGAATGGTGAAGAAAGCTGAGCACCAAAGAATTGATGCTTTTGAACTGTGGTGTTGGAGAAGACTCTTGAGAGTCCCTTGGACTGCAAGGAGATCCAATCAATCCATCCTAAAGGAGATCAATCCTGGGTGTTCATTGGAGGGACTGATGTTGAAGCTGAAACTCCAATACTTTGGCCACCTCATGCGAAGAGTTGACTCATTGGAAAAGACCCTAATGCTGGGTAGGATTGAGGGCAGGAGGAGAAGGGGATGACGGAAGATGAGATGGTTGGATGGCATCACGGACTCAATGGACATGGGTTTGGGTAGACTCCAGGAGTTGGTGATGGACAGGGAGGCATGGCGTGCTGCAATTCATGGGGTCGCAAAGAGTTGGACACGACTGAGCGACTGAACTGAACTTAACTGTGTGCTGAACCCATTTTGCAAAACTCATTATTAAACAGATTTGAGGTCTAGGGTGATGTCTTCTTCCAGGGAGGATTCACATTTTATTCTACCAGGTATCTTGAGGCACAAGCAGTATGATTTAAACTTAATCCAACTTTAGGTACTGGGAAGATTTGACTCTGCGTTTTAGTTCTGATGAGGAACTATTTACTAATTAATTGATCTTTATCATAATAGTGTTGACTTTCAGGATCCCAATGCAAGGCAAGGAGAAGCCTTTAACCCTTGTGACCCTGGAACTGCAATCCCTGTCTTTTAGCTCTGAGAACTTGTTAAAAGCACCCTTCAACCTCTTGGCAAATGCTTCAAAGGGAAAAAAAGCCTGTACCATTCTCTGTCCCCACTGCAACCCAATCCTGGTCTAGTAATTATTGTTTTTTAGTCACTAAGTTGGGACTGACTCTTTGTGACCCCATGGACAATAGTCTGCCAGGCTTCTCCTGTCCATGGGACTTCCAGGCAAGAGTACTGGAATGTGTTAATAATTCTTTATTACCAACTCTAAAATATCCATGGTTTCTATATTTTTTCCATGTTGTCTAGTTATCCTCACTGGTATAGTGAAAGCGAAAGTCATTTCATCATGTCTGACTCTTTACGACCCCATGGACGATACAGTCCATGGAATTCTCCAGGCCAGATACTGCAGTGGGTAGCCTTTCCCTTCTCCAGGGGATCTTTCCAACCTAGGGATCGAACCCAGGTCTCCCGCATTGCAGGCAGATTCTTTACCTGCTGAGCCACCAGGGAAGCCCCTGAGCTACACTGGTATGAGCTCACTGGTATGGTTGGTCCAAATTACCTAGTCTGCCACTACTGGAAGCCTAGACTTTTTTAAATCAATTGTACTTGTATCAGTGTATCATAATCTTACTATTTAATTCAGTTGTTGCTAACTCAAATGCCAATGGAGGACAGATGTAAAAGTTAGCTGTAGTAGGAACTATGACGAATTAGAGAAGTATGACCATTTTAAAGAGGACTAAAGTCAATTCCAGTCAAATGCTGACATGAAAATATATGGCGCCTAGGGCTGCAACAGATTCAATTTTCTTTAAAAACAAAACAAAAAACCAAAACCGAAGACCTACACATTTTTAAATGTAAAACCACATCTACAATGCTGGCAACTAATTCTATATATTTTTAAAGTGTGCAGGCCAGTGGTTTTCAACTGGGGTGATTTTCCTCCCCAGGGCATTTGACAATGTCTGGAGACATTTTTAATTGTCACAACTGGGAGAATGCTACTGGAATCTAGTAAATAGACGTAAAACACCGTACAATTAAACACCATACAATGCACCAGATAGGCCCTACAACAAAGAATCACTTGGCTCCAAAGTCAATAACGTCAAAGTTGAAAAATCCTTTAATAGGTCAACACACTGCTAGCCCAATGAAACACTTACAGACCGCCATTTGCTGTGATGCCAGCAGTCATCTAGTCCTCCTAAAGCTATATGATATATCCATGTATATAACCAAAGATGCAGGTACCTATGTTCTTTATGTTCTAGTAACTGGCAATCCCGACACGTCAGTTTGTCACATGTTTCACAGTAAAGCTTCAGCTGCTCCTTCTTATGAAAAGGACAAAATACTGGTCGTTGACTGGTCACACCAACTGCCTCTGTAGAGACATCGGGGAGGGAGCAACAAGAAGAAAATTAACAGAATTAAACAGTAAATAATTATTATAGTATTCATTTAAATTCAAATCCACTGAGATGTAAAGGAGGTACAGCTTCATCCACATCACCATTACCACTAGGTTTTACAGATAGTAAAATATCAAGTACTTTTTTCATTTCTGGAGAAAAAGATAAGTGAAGTTTTCACTTTAGAATGTTAACATTAAAATTAATTCATGAGAAAAAAAAAGTGTGTAGCTTAAAAGATGCTTTATGAAAAGTTATGACCAACCTAGACAGTATATTAAAAAGCAGAGACATTACTTTGCCAACAAAGGTCTGTCTAGTCAAAGCTATGGTTTTTCCAATAGTCATGTATGGGTATGAGAGTTGGACTATAAAGAAAGCTGAACATCGAAGAATTGATGCTTTTGAACTGTGATGGAGAAGACTCTTGAGAGTCCCTTGGACTGCACGGAGATCCAACCAGACCATTCTAAAGGAAATTGGTCCTTAGTATTAATTGGAAGGACTGATGCTGAAGCTGAAACTCCAATATTTTGGCCATCTGATGTGAAGAACTGACTCATTTGAAAAGACCCTGATGCTGGGAAAGACTGAAGGCAGGAGCAGAAGGGAACAACAGAGGATGAGATGGATGGATGGCATCACAGACTCAATGGACATGAGCTTGAGTAAACTCCAGGAGTTGGTGATGGACAGGGAGGCCTGGCATGCTGCAGTCCACGGGGTCGCAAAGAGTCGGACATGACTGAACGACTGAACTGAACTGATAAAATAAAAGAAAAAAATCTTAAGAAAATAGCCCAGATAAGTGAGTGAAACCAACTGGAATTCTTATTCCAAATGTAGTGTTTTTTTTTTAATGTGCGATGCAGAAAAATCTGATAAAAATGTATAAAAGAGGTGATGGAAAAATTATTTCCCCACTTTTGCAAAACTCCTAACAGAGGATACCCACTGACACAGCGATAATCATAAAATGCACATTATTACATTGTAGTCATCCACATAACTTCTTAATTAGTTATCTAGGGTGGAGATAAGACCAGGTAATGCTTATGTTACAACATTAAATGGAAATGTAGAATACAAATAAACAGAATGACTGATTTACTAAGGTAAGTTGAGAGGAATTAAAACTATAATTAATGAACTGAAAATATGTGGAGGGCAATTAGATAAATTTAGGGATAAACACAAAAAGGTAAACTACTGTCTAGTTTATCAAAAAGAAGGGAAAACATAAAATTCTGCGGGGGAAAAAAAAAAAAGGAAAATAAATAACCAGACAGAGAAAGTTAGCAATGCATTAAAAGAATTTTAAAAGCACAACACAACAAGACCAAACGGAATCAATCCCAGCAAAGCAAAGATGGCTCAATATTGTCATAGCTTCACCGCTCCCGTCTCCTTGAGGTTCATGTCATCTGGGCATCACAGTAGATGATGGGTAGTCAGACATCCTTGCTTGGCTTGGGACACCCTGGTTTGTGCCTGCTCTTCAGCAATAATTATACTATTATAATTATTATAGCACCTGATTTACATAATTAACATGTCACCCATTTATAGACTTCTTTTATTTATGCGGAATTTTGATTCTGACCCACAGTCATCCTCCTAGCGCTTAGTCTCACCATAATCAGCCTGGATGATGGAGAAGTCTGCAGAGAGCACCACATCAGGACAAGCCTCTCAGACTTTTTCATCTCTAGAGACCTACACTTCATTTTAGCTACTTATTCCATTTCATATACATCATGGTCTCACCCTAGATTCTCTATTGTCTGTTACTATTCCATTTCTGTAATAATAAATTCAAATATCCCACTCTAATAACTTCTACTTTCTAACTTGCCAATTCTTCAACTACTCTCATTATACCTCACTGATATCTCCAGTCCCTAACCACTTCTATCCCAACAACTTCCCTGTCTTTCTACAGTTAAAACCACAACTTCTTCATATCAACACATGCCATTATCTGCATCATTTACCCTGTGGAAATCCAACCATAAATAGTTCAGTTCAATTCTTCTCTATAAACATCAGACTCCGGAGGACTGACAGATGAAGTTTTAAGTGCTATATATTAAATGCAACCTTGATGCTACCAAGTAATTTTATTTCCAAAGCTAGAGCTCTTTCAACTGCAGTTATTTCAAGTATCCTCCATGTCCCTTACCTTTTAAGTCCTTAATTCTTCTAATCTCTTTTTCAATAGACATTGGACTTCACAGAAAAACAAGTCTTTCTAGTACTAATGTATTAAATTTACCTGAGACTATACCTGGCCTTTTCTCTTTTTTCTTCATTGGTGTTCTTGGAAATTATATCCCTTTTCCTTTGTCTCAGAACTCCAAGCCCCATCTCTTACTACTCTTCTTGCATCTCACTCTCAGGCACAATCAACGTTCTCCCTCTGGAAATCCGTGCATGTGCTCTGGTTTTCTCCACCCTTCTCATTTATGTGATGAACTTCTAGTCACCCTTGAAGTCCCAGATGTGGCTTTCAATGTAAATCCCCAAGTCTGCGTTTGGCACTCCTTTCATGTGCTCCTACAGAACTTATGAGGCTAAACTATGACTGCTAATCTGTTCATAGTCTTCATCATACAGATACCTCCTGGAGGGTGGGAAATACCTGTCTTACTCGTTCATCTCTTTAATCTAGCAAAGTTCCTGGAATATAGAATAGACATTCAAACCCTTGTTGACTCAGCGAATAAAAAGCAGTGAATTAATTTTTAAACAAAAATATATTAATGAGTCATAAAGATGAATGAAGAGCTGATAAATATTACAACACAGATAAAACCTGAAAACACCGAGGTAAGTGAAAAAAGCCAGACACTGAAGGACAAACATCACATGATTTCACTTGTATGAGATATCTAGAGTAAGCAAATTCATAGAGATAAATCATAGATTAGAGGTTAAAAGAGGCTGGAGAGGAGAGGGGAATGGGCAATTATTATTTATTGGGTACAATTTATTTTGGGGGGTGCTAGGAAAGTTTTGGAAATAGTGGTGATGGTTGCATAACACTTTGGATATAATTAATGCCACCAATTTGTACACTTAAAAATGGTTAGAACGTCAATTTTTAAGTTACATACATATTTTACCTTAATAAAAATGTATTAGTCAAGTTTACATTATAAGCAAAACAACAAAAATGCAGAAACCATTATTACATAAAGAGCAAAGCTTCTTTAGTTACCTACATAATAAATATCATGAAATAGGTTTATTACAAGAATATCAGTGAGAAAAAGAGTTGTAAAACTTCTTTTAACTCATCCCTTATCATCTTAAAAAGACAGAGAGAGAAATTTTAAAAGCAATGTTTTTTTTTAGTTGTACATTCATACCAAATCAAGGCATTTATAGGAGGTGGGTTGTGCATATAAATAATGCAGAAGAATTCTAAATCTACTCAACATTTACAAGTATTCAAATTCAACTACAATAAACTTTCTAGTATTAAAAGACAAGAGCATATTTAATGTTTACAACATTAAACTTGTTTACAAAACAAGTTAGTATGGGAAGGAAAGAATGACCTGAGAGGGACAGAGAAAAAATGAGATTTAAAAACTAATTTATTACCTGGAGATACTTCCTCTTTCTGTCTCACAGTGTGGTCTTTTGTGAATTTCACCCTTTGATGAGCTCTGATGCATGTCTTGCAGAGCCATTCAACACACTCTACACAAAACCCATTAGCTTCTGCATTGTCCTCACAGCTTGTACATACCTAATAAAAGAAACATGTCCCATCAATTTTTGAGAATAAAGAAAAGGTGGTCACACAACTAACCACACATATATGAACCCATACTTACTAGCTGCATAGTCTTAGGCAGGTTACTTAGAATGCTCATCTTAAAATAATGGCAATAACATGAATTTTACTAAGTGGTTATGAAGAATAACATGGGGGAAGCCAAACGTTATTGGAATAATCAAACTAATACGAAACTACAAATTGAAAAGTGCCATTAGGGAAAGGTATGAGAAGCTATAAAAACATATGATGGGGGAAAGTCATCTTTGAGTAGGGTTGAAGTGTTGGGAAAAGTGAGGAGAGATCACCCAGGCAAGGCTTTCTTTAAAGAGATCATATTTGCACCAAGATAAGAAAGCTGAGTCATCAATTACTAGTGAAAGTCTTCTAGGCAGAGAACAGCATGTACCAAAGCCTTCAGCAAGAACATGGCAGGTTCAAAGAACTGACAGAAAGCCAGTACACTGAAGTGGAGAGATCAAGAGGAAGACTGGCAAGAGAAGGAGCTGATGGCAAGGCAGGCAGAGGCCAGATGATCACATGACACTTTTGGTCTTTGTCTGAAGAAGTCTCCTAAAAGCTTTTAAGTAAGTAAGTGATGTGGCCAGAAGTGCATTTTTAAAATCACAAAAGTGCATGACTGTCCCTGCAATGTAGAGACCAGATCAGAAAAAGGATAAGTGTTTCTACACAGAGGGAAGTAGGAGCCCTTTGCAGTCCTAGAAGTGGAGATGAATGAAGGAGATTTGGGAAGTAAAACTGACTGATTTGGAGGATGCACTGGATATACGAGAAGGAGAGACCGCAAGAGATAGTAACTTTTCCCCAGCTTGTGTAACTGTGTAGATGTTGGCCCTATTTTCTAAGAACAGATATTAAAGTTACACAACACATAAACAGTCCTCGTAACACCATTTATGATTGGGAAAAAATGTTTTCCCCTCAGTCAGTGGTTTACATTAGTCAAATTCCAAATACCTGGATAATACTTCCATAAACCCAAACTTGCTCTTTCTCAGTTCTTGCCTTCCACCTTTCTAACATCACTTGATGCCCACCTTACGTCCTAGATATCATTTTGATTCCTTGACACTTCCAGATCCTCTTATCTCCTGGATTGCCTCTCTGGATCCCACCACTACTCTTTCTCCTCTGGATTCTATAAATTTTAGTTAGGTTTAAGGACTGGTCTCATCCATTCCCTCAGCTTCAACTATCACCTCTATAAGGATGTCACCCAAAACTTAATCTCTACATTCTGCAGCAAAAAGGAGTAAGGGATTTCTATACATACTGTTAGGGAAGGATGTCCACATAAAAAGTAAAACTAAAAAAGCAACGTGTTAAAGCATACCATACTACTGCTTATCTAAGAAAGACGCAGATGAGCTGGAATGACTTATTTGCTTAAATCTTTAAAATAACATAAAACTAATTAGATTATAAAACAATATTAGAAGTGCAAGGATAAACCATAAAAGAAATCAAACGGTTAGCTGTAAGGTAAGAGAAAAAATAGGGTAGGTGAAGATGGAGATAGAAGTTTGAGTTCCCTGAAAACATTCTGTTTCATAGGTTTTTCTTTGGAACCAGTATATGAATATTTTATATGCAGTTTCACAAATTTCAAATTAAAAAAAACCTAAGTTCAGTTCAGTTCAATCGCTTAGTCATGTCTGACTTTTTGTGACCCCATGGACTGCATCATGCCAGGCTTCCCTGTCCATCACCAATTCCTGGAGCTTATTCAAACTCATGTCCATCGAATTGGTGATGCCATCCAACCATCTCAGCCACAGTCTGCTCCTGGTCTCATTTTCCTGACTGTATAGAGCTTCTTCATCTTTGGCTGAAAGGAATATAATCAATCTGATTTCAGTATTGACCATCTGGTGATGTCCATGTGTAGAGTCGTCTCTTGTGTTGTCAGAAGAGGGTGTTTGCTATGACCAGTGTGTTCTCTTGGCAAAATTCTGTTAGCCTTTGCCCTGCTTCCTTCTGTACTCCAAGGCCAAATTTGCCTGTTACTCCAGGTATCTCTTGACTTCCTACTTTTGCATTCCAGTCCCCTATAATAAAAAGGACATCTTTTTTGGGTGTTAGTTCTAGAAGGTCTTGTAGGTTTTCACAGAACTGTTGATCTTCAGCTGCTTCAGCATTAGTGGCTGGGGCATAGACTTGGATTACTGTGATACTGAATGGAAACGAACAGAGATCATTCTGTTGTTTTGAGACTGCATCCAAGTACTGCATTTCAGACTTTTTTGTTGACTATGAGGGCTACTCCATTTCTTCTAAGGGATTCTTGCCCACAGAAGTAGATACAATGGTCATCTGGGTTAAATTCACCCATTCCAGTCCATTTTAGTTCATTGATTCCTAAAATGTCAGTGTTCACTCTTGCCATCTCCTGTTTGACCACTTCCAATTTACCTTGATTCATCGACCTAACATTCCAGGTTCCTATGCAATACTGCTCTTTACAGCATTGGACTTTACTTCCATCACCAGTCACATTCACAACTGGGTGTTGTTTTTGCTTTGGCTCCGTCTCTTCATTCTTCCTGGAGTTATTTCTCCACTGTTGTCTAGTAGCATATTGGGCACCTACCAACCTGAGGAGTTCATCTTTCACTGTCCTATCTTTTTGCCTTTTCATCCTGTTCATGGGGTTCTCAAGGCAAGAATACTGAAGTGGTTTGCCATTCCCTTCTCTAGTGGACCACGTTTTGTCAGAGCTCTCCACCATGACCTGTCCATCTTGGGTGGCCCTACATGGCATGGTTCATGGCCCTAAAAAAAGAAGAAAAAAACTAAACCCTAAACAAAACCATAAACAAAAATAAAATGAAACAAATGAACCTGCCTATCAAGTGGGTGACTTAACCATATAGAGAAGAATTACTTATTTTAAGTAACCTTAAAACATGATAATTTGGTTGAATATCTCCAGTACATACGTTTAGTAATTGTTACCTTGTTTTCTGTTTTGACAGAGACAATTCTGTTATTTCTACTTTCAGTACTAACTCTATTTGTCTTCACTCTTACTCTGCAAGCCTCATTTATGCTTAACGAGCTGGTTCCACATTAGAATCTAGCAATAGGGGGTACTGGAGGAAGACTGCAATGTCAGAGGAAAAGATCATCTTAGTTGGCTTCCTATTTGCTCAACTTTTCATCTACAATTCTAGATTTCACTTAAAAATGTCAATATATCCTTGATATATTTTTCCTTTTTCCTTCCTCTTTTAAAAATAAAAAGCATTTGCTGAATCATTCTCCTGAAAATCCTAGAAAAATGGCCAACAAAATGCTCAGGAGCATCTATATTGTGTTCTCTAAATACCATTTCAGACTAAAAAGAACCAAAGCTCTCAGAAGAACCAACTCCTGCTGGTTGCAGGTATAGAACAGAAAATGAACAAGATCTTGTCAAAACAGAAAGCAAGGGAGATAGCAATGACTACTGGGATTGTGTCGGAAGCACTCAGGAATCCTCACTGACAATATGGCACAAATTGAGCACCAATAAGAATAACAACTACAACACATTTCATGTTAAAACTCCATGAGTTAGTTCATAACAATAAGCACACATACCACTCATTAGTCACCTCTGAAGAATGCTAGGAAAATAAATCACTACTCTAAAAATTAGCAACTCAAGGGAGAGAATAGAGCATTTATCTACCTTTCCTGTAAATCTAAGAATAAATGAAGGATGCTTTTCTCTTCCCATTCCAGTTGAGAAATAAAGGAGAATGATAGAATGAAAATGTCTTCCTTTTTCAAAGTCCGAGTGAAATATGGAATCCTGGCAGTGATCATTGATGGCCGTTAACATCAGAAAAAAGACAACCAAGCATCACAAGCTTTCTGCTTGAAAGACACACAGACATACAGATGGAAGTATTCTTACGTCCTCTCACCCAGTGGGACTCAAATATAAACACCAGCCTCTACATTTTTATCACCAGCTTACACAAAATACAGTAGAGAGGGAAGCATGCCAAATGACTTAAGAGGTGCACAAAATTCAGAATAAGGCTAATTTTATTGGACTAATAACCCAGTTTACCCAGCAAATATATTAAAAGGGAGGAGAAAGAAAGCCAAGCAGGGAGAAGGGATAATTTGAAATAAATTAAAGATATGCTTAAGACAAACCAACCAAATGCATGATAAGTTCTCCAGTATTCTAGGCTGCCACATTAAGAGGAAGCAAGAGACTCAAGACTTAATACACTTACCTGATTAGACTTTTCTACTGTACTGCTGGGAACCTCAGTAGTGTCCTTCACAAAAAAGTTATCTATGATGTGTCTCTCTGCACACTCTTGGCTGCAAACGGGACATCGAATGACTCCAACTGGGAAAGACAAAATTGTATTTTTAACTTTTTTTTTCATTGACACGTAATTGACATAACACAGTAAGTTTAGGCTGCACAACAAAAGGACTTGATGTCTGTATATATTGCAAAACGATCATCACAAAAAATTCAGTTGCAATCTGTCATTGTACACAATTGCTAGTTTTTTTGTTTGTTTGTTTGTTTTTGGTGGTGAGAACTTAAGATCCACTCCCCAGCTCCTTTCAAATATGTGATACAGTTTTATTAACTATAGTCCCCATGCTGGACATTACACCCCTATGACTTACTCATTTTATAACTGGAAATTTATAACTTTTGACCCTTTTCACCCATTTTGCCCACCCCTGACCCCCACCTCATGCATCCACCAATCCTGTTTATATCCATAAGCTCACATTCTAAGTTTTAAAACAAACGAGTCCTAACCCAACACATCTCATCCAAACTGTGCATGGGATCTTTTACAGGTCCACTCTCTTCAAATTCATACCTGTTGTTACTTAACATAAAGCAATTCACTTTTATGTACATATATGAATTTTATATGTGTGTGCACCATGTGTGTATACATATAGTATGTGTGTTTATGTGTATGTCCCACACTAGTATATTAAATGATGAAACAATGCTCATAACTTTAAATGAGATGCTCTTCCAAATAAATATCCCCTCGGGCTATTTTTTTTATTGTTTAGCATCTTCTCTCAGAGAGATGTGCAGAATCATATGGACCCTCCTAAAGGAATTAGAGTTCTGGTTCTCTCTGGACCTACAAGATCGGGATTGCTAAAAGTGGAACACAGACATACTTATTTTGTTTAAAATGTCCATGGGAATTCAGAAAACACCAGATTTGCTTCCTTTAAGTGCAAACAGTGTTCCTTTGGGGGAGGGGAGATCTTTCACAGTGCTTGTTCCCGTGCCTCCTCCCTCTTTGTGGGAGTTGTGAAAAAATAGACGAATGAATTAAAATCTAAATTTTTAAAATCTCAATTAAAAAAACTAAAACTATTTCACAATAGTAACAAAAATATATTAAGTACTTAGGAGTAAAGTTTTGAAAATTTGTAAGGCCACTGTGTAGAAAAATGTTAAGCTATATTTAGAATCATTAACAAAAAATACCTAAGTAATGAAAACACCATGTTCTTGATGGCAAAGATGCCAAGTTTCTCCAAACGTATCTATAGATTCAATGCAGTTATACACATGACAGATGTGGCACTAGCAATTGCTGGGAAAGGAGAGGAGAACTTTTCATGGTGCTACAGCTCTCTACGGTGGGAGAGGGATGAAATCGGATCCCTACTTCACTTAATTCAAAATTCTGGATAGGACAGATGAAAAAACCTAAAACTTTCATGAGGAAATATAGGAAAGTATCTGTGTAACCTTAGAGCTGGAATAAGGTTCTGAATCAAGAAGACAAAAAGCAAGAGCACAAGGGAGAAATGAATGAATTCAACTTCAGTAAAGTTAAGAACTACAGTTAGGCAAAAGATTAGCACGATGAAAATGAGAAAATAAGCCCTCAATTGAGAGAAGGTATAGATAGAACATAGAACTGACAAGCAATCAGTAATTTAAATCTGTAAAAATGTGGCAATGCACTTCACAGAATAGAAAGATTGAATAAGTATGCTTTTCCTCATTCCAGATAAGCACAGCTAAAGACTCTACATATTCTATATAAAACTGAGAAAGGCAGAGAGGAGGCAGGCTGTCTAGAGACCTCAGGACCGAGGAATGACAATGGTGAGTTCTCTGGGTTTTCTTTTAGCCTCATATATGCTAAAGTGGGAGCTCGTGAAGCTGTCATCTCAGAAACACCAAAGAGAAGTCTGGTGGGGAGCTAGGGCTTTGGTCTTCACTGGGTGGTAATGAGGCCCCCAGCAGTGTCCATGGAGGTGATGTGAGGAGCCTGAGCTTTTATGTTCAGAACAGTAATCAGGTACTCCCCTGCCTCCAGGCTGAAGGCCTGGTGTAAAGTCCAGACTTCTATTGCTATTTATCAGTAACCTCCCTCTCCCCTATATCCCTTCTCCTTTGATGTGTCAATGAAGAACACATGAGAAACACTAAATAGGCACCCATACCCCTACCATCCAGGGAAGTATTAGCAGTGCCCAGTGGGAGCATCAACTTCCACACCACTGACCAGTGAGGAGGAAGATCTCTCACCAGGACAGCAAGGGATGCAGCGCAAGAAACTTAGACTTCAACCTCCACCTCACAGAAGGGAAGAAATAATAAATGTAAGAGCAGAAATCAATGAAATTGAAAACCTGAAAGTCAGTTCAACAAAAAGTTTGTTATTTGAACAGGTCAATAAAACTAACAAACCTCCAGCAAGACTGACAAAGACAAAGGAGAAGCCACAACTTACCAAATATAAGGCATAAAAATAGGGAGATCACTACAGACCATACAGACAGCAAAAGGATGACAGGGAAATACTAAGAACTCTACTCACACAAAATGACAATATAAGTGAAATGGACCAATTTCTCAAAAGGCACAAACCACTATGAAATAATCTGAACAGCCATTTAATTATATGGAAATCAGCTCTAAACAAAATTAAATACTAACAAACACATATAGTACTAGAATGCTGAAAACTACAAAATTTTAGAAATCAAAAAAGATCTAAATATATGGAGAGACAATATTCATGGATACAGATAATCAATGTAGTAAAAAGTAATGTGATCTACCAGTTTAACAGAATTCCTAATACAATCCTAACAACATTTCTTTTTGCAGATATAGACAAGATGGTTTTAATATTTATATTAAAAGGCAAATGCGCTATAATAGCTGAAAGGATAATGGAAAGAAGAATAATAAAGAATCACTATCCAATTTCAAGACTTACATAGCAAGAGTAATCAGGAATGTCCGTTATTGACCATAGGATAGACACACAGATAAACGAAAAAGCATCGAGACTTGAAACAGACTTACACAAGTAGAGCCAACTGATTTTTGACAGAGGTGTAAAAGCATCTTTATGCTGATTAACTACAAAATGTTGATAAGAGATACTGTTCGTGGGTTGAAAGATTGTTGTTGTTGTTCAGTTGCTCAGTCATGTCTGACTCTTTGCGATCCCATGCACACCAGGCTTCCCTGTCCTTCACCATCTCCTGGAGCTTGCTCAAATTCATGTCCATTGAGTTGGTGAGGCCATCCAACCATCTCATCCTCTTGTCCCCTTCTCCTCCTGCCTTCAATCTTTTCCGGCATCAGGATCTTTTCTAAGGAGTCAGCTCTTCACATCAGGTGGCCAAAGTATTGGAGCTTCAGCATCAGTCCTTCCAATGAATATTCAGGACAAATTTCCTTTAGGATGGACTGGTTGGATCTCCTTGCAGTCCAAAGGACTCTCAGAGTCTTCTCCAACACCACAGTTCAGAAGCATCAATCCTTCGGTGCTCAGCTTTCTTTATAGTCCAACTCTCACATCCATACATGACTACCGGAAAAACCACAGCTTTGACTAGACGGACCTTTGTTGGCAAAGTAATGTCTCTGCTTTTTAACATGCTGTCTAGGTTTGTCATAAAGCTTCTTCCAAGGAGCAAGCATCTTTTAATTTCATGGCTATAGTCACCATCTGCAGTGATTTGAGAGCCCAAAAGAATAAAGTCTGTCAGACTTTATTTTCTTGGATTGAAAGATGCATCACAGTAAAGATGTCAATTCCCACACTGGTCTGTTGGGGTAGGTGTATTCCTATCAAAATCATAGCAAGATCTTTTTGTAAATATAGACAAGATTATTCCAAGATTTATGTGGAAAAGGAAAGGAACTAGAATAGCTACAACAATTCTAGAACAAGAAAAATATAGTGAAAAGAATCACTATCCAATTTTAAGACTTACATGCAGTAACTTAGACAGGAAGGTGTTGGCAGGATACATGCATAGTTGAATGGAATAGAATACAGCAACAAGAAACACACTCACACAAGTAAGTGCAACTCATTGTGACAAAAGCGTGGAACAATTCAGTGGAAAAAGGAAAAACTTTTCAACAAATGGTCGAAACAACTGGGTACTCATAGGAAAAACTGGACTTCAACTTAACCTTCACATTTTATATAAAAATTAACTCAAAGTGGATCAGTTTTAAACACAAAACATAAAGCTAAAATCTTTGGAAGAAAACAGGAGAAATCTTAAGAACATAGGACTTGTTGAAGGTCTTAGATATATCAAAAACCCAATCCATAAAAGAAAAATATAGATGAATTTGATTTCATCAAAATTTAAGACTTTTGTTCTGCAAAAGACCTATAAAAAATATGAAAAAATAAGCTACACACTGGGAGAAAATATCTGCAAACCACCGATCTGACAAAGGATTCACATCTACACTTGTATAAAAAACTCTCAAAACAAAAACAAATAACCCAATTAGAAAATGGACAAAATGCATAAAGAGTGGATATGCAATACCAATAAGGATATGCACATGGCAAATACGCACATGATAAAATGTTCCACATCACTAGCCATCAGGTAATAAATACAAATTAAGATCATAATGGGATATCAGCACAGAGCTATTAAAAATGTGGAGATATTAGATCTCTTACACATTCCCACTGACAGTGTGAAATAACAGAGCCATTCTGGAAAACAGTCTGGCAGTGTCTTAAAAAATAACTAAACATAACATTTATCATATGAATCAGCAATCTCACTCCTGAGCAGAAATAAGTTTAGGTTCACACAAAAATCTGAACTGCTACTGCTGCTACTTAGTCATTAAGTTGTGTCCGACTCTTTTTCGACCCCATGGACTTCACAAATCTTAATTAAGTGTTATTCATACGAGCCCAAAACTTGAAAGGACCCAAATCTCCTTTACCAAGCTAATGGTTAAATAAACTGTGGTACATCCATACCATGGGATAACAGTAGCAATCAAAGGGAACTAATTATTGATACAGCAAACTGGATGAATCCTAAAGGCATTAGCATGAGTTTTCTAAAAAGTCAGTTTCGAAAGGTCTTATGAATGATCTTACATAACACTCCCAAAATGACAATATACAGATGCGAAACATATTAGTGCTTTGCCTGAAATTAGGGACAATGTGGCCTGGGGAAAGAGGTATGTTTGACTATAAAGAGGTAACAAGAGGGAGAGCTTTGGTGATAGGATTTTTTGGAACTGTTCTGCATCTTGACTGTGAGGTTATATGAATCTACACATGTGATTCTTTGTAATCATTACTTTGCCAACAAAGGTCTGTCTAGTTAAGGCTATGGTTTTTCCAGTAGTCATGTATGGATGTGAGAGTTGGACTGTAAAGAAAGCTGAGTGCCGAAGAATTGATGCTTTTGAGCTGTGGTGTTGGAGAAGACTCTTGAGAGTCCCTTGAACCAGTCCATCCTAAAGGAAATCAGTCCTGAATACTCATTGGAAGGACTGATGCTGAAGCTGAAACTCCAATACTTTGGCCACCTGATGCGAAGAGCTGACTCATTTGAAGAGACCCTGATGCTGGGAAAGATTGAGGGCAGGAGGAAAAGGGGACGACAGAAGATGAGATGGTTGGATGGCATCACCGACTTGATGGACATGAGTCTGAGCAAACTCCAGGAGTTGGTGATGGACAGGGAGGTCTGGCGTGCTGCAGTCCACAGGATCACAAAGAGTCGAACATGACTGAGCGACTGACCTGAATTGAACACATGTGATAAAGTTGCATTAGAACTATACTCACTATTGTAACAATGTTCATTTCCTGGATTTGATATTGCACTGTAGTTATATAAGAAGTAATCATTGGGGAAAAAACTGGGTGCAAAGAACCTCTAACTTCCCATCAATATATTATTATTTCAAAATAAAAAGTTAAAAAAAAAGGCAAAACAAAATAACTAACCTTTATTTAGTGCTCTTCTTGTATGTAGTGCTTTATCCTCATACAGAGGAGGAATGGAAATCAAAGTTGACCTAGGTCACACAGCAGTGGGGTTGTGATCTGAACCCATGGCAAGTGACCCCAGAATGCAGGCTCTGTACTGCCACACTTTACAAAAATGTCATAGAAAGCTGTGGGGTCACAGATTGCATCACTGTGACAGATAGGATATTAGTCCATGAATTAAGAACCCCATTTCTGTATGGTGGTGAATTTAACCTAAGTGAATTTAAACTCAAGTAAATGCTACCTCAATACTTTGTTACCCATAAAAAGTTAGCGGGTAAACGTAATTTCTATTCAATTCTGAGCACTTTTAAAGTTCCTCTATACAGTCACAGATGTAGAGAATGGACTTGTCGACACAGTGGAGGTAGGAGAGGGTGGGACAAATTGTGAGAGTAGCACTAACATATATACACTAACGTGTAAAACACATAGCCAATGGGAAGCTGCTGTATAACACAGGGAGCTCAGCTTGGTGCTTTGTGATGACCTAGAGGGGTATTTGAGAGAGAGGCTCAAGGAGGGGATATATGTATACTTACAGCTGATTCAAGTGGTTGTACACCAGAAACTAACAACACTGTAAAGCAATGATCCTCCAATTAAAAATAAAATAAAGTTCCTCTATACAGACCAGGATCTGGAATATATCCTTCCAGAAATTAGAGTGATGAAATTCTGATTAACTAAAGAAAAATAATTCTGTGAGAAGTGTGGAGATATTTTCTTTAATCATTCATCACCGCGTGCTTAATGGCCATAGTTGTTACTTTCTGGTATTTATAAGATTGAAAAAACTGTAAATGGTGCATAGCTTCCTGTAAGTCTGTTTTCAAATATTACCTTTGATGATGCCTGCAGCCCCCACTCCCCGTACCTTCCTGCATAAGAGGTTCCCTAATCTTGCTCTGATTCTTCGCTCTCTGGTAGTTATCCTTCTGTTTCATTCATATTTATTATTTATCGTCTGGCTATTCCAAGTAAAATGTAAATCATCTGCTTCATTCACTGATATTCCAAGCACCTAAACATGTACCTGACACATAGCAGTACTCGATAATATTTGGTGGATGAGTGAATAAACTCCCTTAGTGATGCACACACCTTGTGATTCACAATTTCACCATGGAGAAACTCTTCAGCACTGGGAAACGTGCTCAACAATGCTCATAGAACTATTTTTCATGAAAGTACACAAACAGAAACAATCTAAATGTCCATCAACAGTAGAACAAAAATACTGTACTACATTCAAATAATAGAACACTATACAAGCTGGAATCAAGATTGCTGGGAGAAATATCAATAACCTCAGATATACAAATGACACCACCCTTATGGCAGAAAGTGAAGAAGAACTAAAGAGCCTCTTGATGAAAGGGAAAGAGGAGAGTGAAAAAGTTGGCTTAAAACTCAACATCCAGAAACAAAGATCATGGCATCCGGTCCCATCACTTCATGGTAAATAGATGGGGAAACAATGGCAACAGTGACAGACTATTTTCTTGGGCTCCAAAATCACTGCATATGGTGACTGCGGCCATGAAGTTAAAAGACGCTTGCTCCTTGGAAGAAAAGCTATGACAAACCTAGACAGCATATTAAAAAGCAGAAACATTACTTTACCAACAAAGGTCCATCTGGTCAAAGCTATGGTTTTTCCAATAGTCTTGTATAGGTGTGAGAGATGGACTATAAGGAAAGCTGAGTGCTGAAGAATTAATGCTTTTGAACTGTGGTGTTAGAGAAGACTCTTGTGAGTCCCTTGGACTGCAAGGAGATTCAACCAGTCCATCTTAAAGGAAATTAGTCCTGAATATTCATTGGAAGGACTGATGTGAAGAACTGACTCATTGGAAAAGACCCTGATGCTGGGAAAGATTGAAGGCAGGAGGAGAAGGGGACGACAGAGGATGAAATGGTTGGATGGCATCACTGACTAGACGGACATGAGTTTGAGTAATCTCTGTAGTTGGTGATGGACAGGGAAGCCTAGCATGCTGCAGTCCACGGGGTCACAAAGAGTCGGACATGACTGAGGGGCTAAACTGAACTGATACAACAATGAAGTCAATGTATGTAAGCTACAGACGGCTAAATTCCCAAAAGTAAGTTGAGTGAAGAAAGTCCCAGAAGAATATATATTATACTCTATCAAAGTTCAAAAATACTATTTAGGAAAGCACGTATAGCTGATAAACTATAAAGAAAAACAAGAGAATGATTAACACAAAATTCTGGATAATGGCTATGCTAAGGAAAGAGGAAAGAATAAGCAGCTCCCCTGCAATACTAATTTTATCCCATCTATCTTTGATGAACCAAACCACTTTGAAGGCCTAAGAGCACATGGAAATAAATGAGTGCAAGCCAATGAAACTTCATGCCCAGTCTAGGGAAAAGAGAGCCTGAGGACTAGTAACCCTCACAGCTCCCCAGCTCTAGAGTGTTAAGTATCACCCCCACTGTACAGATCAGGAAACTAAGCACCATGACTTGCCTGTGGTCATTTGACTACTAAGTGCCAACTGTGGAATTTGAAATCTGCCTAAGGATACATCTTGCGTACATTCTGCATGACAAATGTTTAAATGAAAAGGATACGCGTGCATGCTAAAGTCACTTCAGTCGTCTATGACTCTTTGAGACTCACTGGACTGCAGCCTGCCAGGCTCCTTTGTCCATGGGATTTTCCAGGCTCCAGACAAGCATACTGGAGTGGGTTGCCACGTCCTCCTCCAGGGGATCTTCCCAATCCAGGGATCGAACCCGTGTCTCTTATGTCTCCTACATTGGCAGGCAGGTTCTTTACCAGTAGCACCACCTGGGAAGCCAGTGGGATATAGCACAGACTTTAAAGCTATATGCCCTATGTATTATTACTCTTTATTGACTGTTTTATATCCCTGAAGCAATCTTTATGAGCCTCTATTTCCTCTTCTATAAAGTAACAGTAGCATAATAATCACGACAATGGTTACCATATTGACAATTTGTGCTCGTTATTGTGCTAAATATTCCACACTCAATAGAACAAATCTGAGGCAGAACTGTTATGAACATTATACTAATAAATGTATAAAAAGGGCCTAATGATGTTGGGCTGGTACCTGGTAAACCTGTGCATCACACTCTGTGCTCCCAATTAAAATCAGATTAATAGTTGAGTCCTTCTGAAAGGCCCAGCACAACCTCACCTACCTCATTCTCTCAGTCACAGAAGTACCTCAACCTAACGAGAAACAATGAGGCCAAATGCTGGTGAAACTCAAATTTGCATCTTTACCCATACGTCATCCCCAAGCTCAAGACGTACCTTGTCAGTGTAAGAAACAAAACAAAACAAAACAGGCATTGTGTATCATACAGTAAATACCTGAACACCTATATGAAGAAACTGATTCTTCTGACACACTATCCCGGGAAGGGTGGGAATACTGCAGAAACATAACACAACTTCCATTTTTGAAAAGGGAAGATTTGAAATCTGAAAGGCAAGCAGGGAGCCAACTTTAATTCAAGAGAAATAGAAAGCAAACAGACCAGTACAAATTGCTTCTCTCTGCTGATACCAGAATATGTGCTAGGTACAAGCTAAACAAGAAAATCACCTATTTATTAATCAAATTGAAACTAACAATTCTGTGTTTATCTGTGTTTTAAAGGAAAAGGACTGTTGAAGTTATTATGTAAATTTTTGTGTTTGCTAAAAAAAATCATGAAAGATGTTTAGACTGCAAGGAGATCAAACCAGTCAATCCTAAAGGAAATCAACCCTAAATATTCATTGGAAGGACTGATGCTGAAGATTGATGGTCGCCTGATGTGAAGAGTCGACTCATTAGAAAAGACCCTGATGCTGGGAAAGATTGAAGGCAGGAGGAGAAGGGGACAAGAGAAGATGAGATGGTTGGATGGAATCACCAACTCAACGGACATGAGTTTCAGCAAGCTCCGGGAGATGGTGAAGGACAGAGAAGCCTGGTGTGCTGCAGTCCATGGGGTCACAAAGAGTCAGACATGACTGAGGTATCAAATAACAACAACAAAGGTCATAAAAGGACATGGCTGATATAAGAGATTAATGACAGATCATGAAGAACACATTTATCAAAGCAGCTGGATTTAAACTTTAGTATCTGGTTTTATTCTTTTCTACAGAATAAATGTTTACAGTTTGAAGACATAAACTCCATAAAAGAGAGGAATGTGGATTCTAAGCCTCTTACTGCACACTGGATCACAGATATAAGTAAGCTGTAGGACCATGAGGTGGATCACACCAGTCAGGCAAGCATGGGAGAAAAGGAGAGATCTATGTAATGGAAAATGGTGCTCTGTCCATGGTCCTGTCAATACTATTGATGGCTTGGCTCCTTAAGCGTATGAATGTATATATAACAAAAGACCCAATTAAAATGCTACCTACAAGAAACCCAATCTAAATATACATACAGGTTTAAAAAAATCAAAGTATGGAAATAGAAACATATTAAAAAAAAAAGCACATGAAATCTGGAGGACTGTATAATTTCATAAGACAGAGTAGACTACAGAACTATAACTATTATCAGATATAAAGTTAGGACAGTGTATAATGATAAAGAGCTTGATTCCTCATGAAGACACATAATCCTGAATGCTCAAGTACCTAATTAACAGTGTCAGAACACGTAATGTAAAAACTGATACTGTAAAGTGAAAGAAAACAAGTCCACACGATGGTTGGAGATTTCAACTCTCCTCTCAGTAATCAATAGAGCAGTAGACAGAAAATCAGTAAAGACAGATTTGAACCAAAGAATCAAATAACTTGACCCAACTGATGTTTAAAGAATACCCAATGTTAGTAGAACACATATTCTTAAAGTGTGAATGGAATATTCACCAAGATATACGCTGGACAATAAAACAAGCATAAAAAATAAACACACACAAAAAATGTTCCATGTGAGAGAGTTAATTCTTAGGTATGTTGATAAGAAGTCTGGAGGCCCCAAGGAGCAGAAAGGTGTCTGGGGCTCTCAAGGAGGAGAAAAGGACAAACATTTTTTTTCTACATTCCTGCATCTTAGTCACAGAAGACTTTTTTTGTTTAAGCCCAGAGCTATTGATTACACAACAAAACTACTCATTATGCTTAAGGGTATGTTTTCCCTTAAACTCTGTACCAATGATTATATGACAACAATGTATCCTGCTTGAGGACATGTTTCTCCTTCTTAAGAACCTTGATTAATCCTGTCATCTTAAAAAAAAAGAAAAAAAATATATATGTACATATAACTTCTGCCACATAAAAGCTCTGAGTGATCAAGCTTGGTCCCTGATCCTGAAGCTAAATCTTCTTCAGAGATCACAAATCCAATATCATTCACTGTAAGCTACCACATGAATACAATGAAATAAACTTAGAAATCACTAACAGAAAACTGGAAAACTCCCAAATATTTGTAAACTGAACAACTTACTTCCCACCAACACATGTGTTAATGAAAAAAGGTCTAAAAACCAATGATCTAGGAATTCTCTTCCAGAAGCTAGAAAAAGAAGAGCAAATTAATCCCCCCCAAAAAGTAGAAGGAAGGAAATAATAAGAAGCAGAATACAATGAACAGGAAAATGGGAATAAAGAGAAAAAAAAAAAAAATCAATGAAACCAAAGACAGATTTTGGGGTGGGATAAAATAACTAACCAAGTAAGAAAAATGACCAAAATGAAAAGTAAAACAGGCCATTTCTACAGAGTCCATGGAGCTTTAAAAAGTATGAGAATATTATCTGTGGTGACCCAAGGGTGAAAGATAAAACGAAGGAGGGTCTTGGAATGCAGGAAGGAAAAACCAGATCCTTATTGTCTGTCCCTCCATGTTGTAACTGTTAATGGATTTCAGGTCCTCCTAAGCAGTATAACCTGTCTCCCCTCCTACCCCATAGGGAGAAGGTAACTGCCATACTCTTCCCCCGACCCAGTAAACGTCCCGCACCCAATCAGCAAATGACTTACAAGACCCCTATCCCACTCCTTGTACGCTGGGTATAAAAATGGACTAAGGAGCCCTGTACAAGGTCAGTTCTCTCTTGAGCTGGCCTGCTGTTCTAACAGCATCTCGCACTCTAATAAACGTTACTTCCCTCTCATTCTGTCTCATGTCTGGAAGTTCTTTTCCAACCCACGCCCGGACCATGACATTATCAACCCGATTAAATAGGTTGATTCTTTAAAAAACATAATTATCAGAATCTTCTCAAGAAGAATCAGAAAACCTGAATAGCTATATATAAATTTAAAAAATTGAATTCATAATTTAAATTTTTCCCATAAAGAAACTTTAGACCTAGAAGAGACCACTGGATTTAAAAATAATTCTAACTCTAAACAATTCTTTTAAAAAACAGTGGAGGGGCACTGCCCATCTCATCTTACAAGTCCAATATTACCTTGGAACTAAAATCAAGGAAAGAAAAGTACAGACCAAAATCTCATTAATGAAATATCAGAAAATCAAATGCAGAAATACATAAAAATAATAATATATCATTTAAGTAGGGTTTATTACAGAAATGAAGAGTTGGTTAAGCATTCAAATCAATTAAAGCAGTTCACTATATTAATAGAATAAAAGAGAAAAATCATATCTCTAAAAAATTCAATACCCACCCAAGATAAAAAACAAAATCTCTCAGCAACCCAGAAACAGAATGAAACTTCCTCAATCTGATAATGACTATGCATTAAAATTCTGCACCTAGCATATTTAATGATGAAATACTGAAATACTGTTTTCTGGTGTTTTAGTTTCTTTAGATAAAGATAATCTGTTTTGTTTTAAAAGTTTACTTTTAGTATAAAATTATTTTTGAATATGTAAAACATTTACTTATCAAAAATAAAAAAATATATTAGAAAGTACACCAAGTTTCACTTTCGCCCCGATCCCTCTATCCACTGCATTCCCTCTGCTCCACTTCCCTATAGGTCACCATTTTTATTAAACCATGTTTGTGGTTTATCCTTTTAAGTAACTTTTTCACTCCATAAAAGTTCTTTTTGCAAAAAAAAAAAAAAAAAAAAACTAGCGAATTACTATATACATAGTGTATAGCATCTTCTATGGAGCATTGTTGGCTAACAAAGTTTAACCTGATTTTAATCAGTTAAACTTCTAGTTAAGGGGAATGACCTGAAGAGCCTATGAGGGAACACCACACAAATCCAGAATGTGAAGTATTTTACAATCCAACTGACTGCTTCTTTCCAACACGTACAAAATAAAGACAGGAGAAAATAAAAGACCGGAGAGGGAACTATTCTAGATTAAGAAAAACTTAAGAAGTATGACATCCAAACATGATGGCTAATCCTTGACTGCTTTCTGGTTTAAAAACAGCTTACAGCAGGGCTTCCTGGGTAGTTCAGTGGTAAAGAATCCATCTGCCAATGCAGGACACACGGGTTTGATCCCTGATCCAGGAAGATCCCACAGGCTGTGGAACAACTAAGCCCATGTGCCAGAACTATTGAGCCTGTGGTCAACAAGAGAAGCCACCACAGTGAGAAGCCCATGCACCACAGAGTAGCCCCCACTTGTCACAACTAGAGGAAAGTCCACACAGCAACAAAGACTCAGCACAGCCAAAAACTCAATTAATTAACTAATTAAAAAAAAAAAGCACAAACGGCTTAAAGCACATTTCTGGGGGGTAAATGTGAAGACGGACTTGTACTAGAAAGAACACAAAGGAATAATAGCTATTTTAGTTGTCCATGGAAATTATATTGGGATTATCAAGGTTACTTATTTTTTGGAGATGCAAGTTAAACTATTTTAAGGATGCAATGCCAAATCTGTGATTTACTTCAAAGTAGCAAAAATAAATTTTAAAAAATTAGTATTAAAAGCAGGAAAAATATGTTGCCAATTTTTAAGGCTTTATGCGTGCTTTTTTGTTAATTAAAAAAAAACAAAAAACAAAAAACTGGATCTGGTTACAACAGAAACGGAGCGACTCAGGTCACTACCAGGTGGTAAAGAATCTACCCGCCAATGCAGGAGCTGCAGGAGACATGGGTTCAATCCCTGGGTCCGGAAGATCCCCTGGAGGAGGAACTGGCAACCCATTCCAGTATTCTTGCTGGCAAAATCTCAGGGACAGAGGAGCCTGGTGGGCTCTAGTTCATGGGGTCACAAGAGTCGGACACAACTGAGCATGCACACACAACAGAAAAAGGCATACAACATAGAACACGATAAAAACTGAACTCCCTCAAGGAAGTCCTAAGAGATGAAATAAACACACCATCAGTTTTGGTCTGCATCTTGAAAGGACCTACTTTATCTATATTGTAAAATTCCTCTCTCCTGCCCTTTGGATTTTATAATACTAAACCCATTATAAAGTCCAGCACAATAAAGCACTCTCAGAGCAACAACAGCAACAGATACTGTTACATATATAAACCCTGTTTTTCTCAATACAGTAAAAATTTACAAAAGGAAAAAAATAAAGTAGCAAAAAATGTCATAAAAAAAAAAAAGGCAGCCATCAGGGATTGGTTTCTCTATCAAATTAAGCTGGAAAAAAAGATCAAAATCAACTATCCCAGAACTATGAAACTGGTTCAGACATTTACAACAATCAAGGAAGAGCTTAATGAAGGAAGGGGCTGCTTAGGTAAGAGAGGTGCTTGCATGAACCAGCTACCATGCCCAAATATCTTAAATTCTGCAGCAGAGTAGAGACAGCAGCCTACATCCCTGGGGTGGCTGGCTGGTGTGGGTGGACAGTAAGGATCTTGTACTCTAAGATTTGGGGGTTATGTGATTTAGTTAACATGGGGGTTCCCTGATGGTCAGCTGAGACGCTTGACTTTATTCAGCTTCCCTGCAGCAGCTTCTCTGGCAGCAGACATCGGAACATTTAAAAAGGAAAACACACTTTTAAATATACACATTTAAGAAACCTCTGAGAGGTCACAGGCTGAGATAACAGGTCAATAACACACACAAGCAAGGCTTTGCATAAATAGTTTGGAAAAGTTGCTATACAGATAGATACCTGAAGACCTCAACAAGCAACAAAATCAATCTCTGAGGAGAAGAACCTGATTTCCAGAGTTACCACAATACCCAAAATGTCCAGGTCTCAACAAAATATTAAAGAAATCAGGAAATATGGTTCATTCATAGGAAAAAAGAATTTGACAGAAATGGTAGAGTTGAATAGCAGAAGAAACAAACATCAGCAAAGCTGAAGATACGGCTATTATCTTCCAGTCTGAGGAGTAACAATGGAAAAAAAATGAAGAAATGCTCATTGCAACACTATTTACAATAGCCAAGATGTGGAAGCAACCTACATGTCCATCAACGAATGGACGGATAAAGATGTGGTACACATATACAATGGAATATTACTCAGCCATAAGAAAGAATGAAATAATGACATCTGCAGTCACATGGATGGACCTAGAGGCTGTCATATTGAGTGAAGTAAGTCAGATGTAGAAAGACATATCATATGATGTTGCTTATATGTGGAATCTAAAAAATATGGTACAAATTAACTTATTTACAAAACAGAAATAGAGTCACGGATATAGAAAACCAACTCATGGATACCAAGGGGGGAAAGGGAGGGAGGGATAAATTGGGAGATTGGTTTTGACAAATATACAGTACTATATATAAAATAGATATTTTATAAGAACCTACTTAGAGCACAGGAAACTCTACTCAATACTCTAATGATCCAAATGGAAAAACAGTCTAAAAAAGAGTGGATATATATGTATAACTGATTCACTTCTCTGTACAGCAGCAACAATGTAAATCAACTATACTTCAATTAAAAAAAATAAAGGAAAAAAAGAATAAAGTGAACAAAATTTGAGGGACCTGTTAGATACCATCAAACATACCAATGTAAACATCATGGCAGTCCCAGAGGAGGAGAGAGAGAGAAAAGGGCAGAAAAAAAAAATGTGCAGATATAATGACAGAAAACTTCCTAAATTTGATGAAAGACATGAATCTACATGTCTAAGAACCTCAACAAACTCCAAGCAAGATAAAAAGATGTTGTTAATAAACATAATAATTGTAACTCTAGAACTATCTAATTTTTCTACTCCTCAAGGATTACTAAGTTTTACTCATTGAATGCTGGAGCAGTCCATTTGTGACTTTTCCAAGCCATTTTGCAAAGTATGTACGAATTCCTTATGAAGTGTGGTCTGTTCCATACTATATAGTGGCCAGCCAGTAAACTGACAAAAATTTCCTTAAATGCATGAATCCAAAAGGAGACAGGTACCACCTCTAAATCTCAGCAATGCCCGAGTCCAGCCCTCTAGTCCTAAAGGATCCATGAGACTGATCAACACACATAACCTCCAAGTTTTGGAGCCCTCTTACCATTCTGCAGCAGCCTCTCCCTTTATCATGCACTCCCCTGGTTCTTTTGAGTGTTTGATCAAGGTCCAGAGTCTGAAATTGCTGATTCTAACTAATAACTTTATTTTTAGCTTTTTTTTTTTCAATTGTTTCAGTGGAGGGACTGACCCCTAGAGAATCCTGAAGTTTGCATAACTCTAAAGGAAATTTCATACAAGTAATATGAAAAAGAAAAATCACAGGCCACCTAGCTCCGAAACATAGAAGCAAAAATTGTAACAGTAGCAAACCAAATTCTGCAATGTGTCAGGAGGATAATTTAACATCATCAAGTAGACTTTGGCCTGGGAATGCAAGCTATTCTACTATCAGAAAATTAAATCTTTGAATTCATCACATAACAGATTAAAGAAAAAATTATTCTCACTAGATGCAAAAAAAGTGTTTGATTTAAAAAATCTACTCACAATTAAAGAAAAAAACAAAACCCAAAACCTTTTGTACATAATAGTAGTGAGGTGTTGTAAGGCCTAAATGAAAGGCTTGATATATTGTGCTGTCTCAATTCTGGTAAAATTGGAAGTGTCTCAGATAGCTTAATTTCCTCAGAAATGGCTCAGACAGTAAAGAGCCTGCATGCAGTGCAGGAAATGTGAGTTCAATCCCTGGGTCGGGAAGATACCATGGAGAAGAAAATGGCAACCCACTCCAGTATTCTTGCCTGGAAAATACCATGGATGGAGGAGCCTGGCAGGCTACAGTCCATGGGGTTGCAAAGAGTCGGACACAACTGAGCCACTTCACAGACAGCTTAACTGCAAGTTTCCCTCCACATTCTACTCCCACTGATAAGATCCCTTAACAAGCCATTCCTTCTTAATCAAAGGGACCAGACAGTTTCTGCTTATCCTTGAACAGTGGGTTTCAGTTTTCAGAAAGTATGGCATTGGTTGGGGGAGTGACAAGTAGACAGAAAGATCACAACTGGCTGAAAAACAGATCAAGTACCGAGAAACAGACTCATGCATATATAGATACCTAATAACTGATAAGGATGGCAGTGCACTGGGAAAAGGATGGTATTTTCAACAGTGGTGCTGTGCAGTTAAGAAAAAGTTAAACTAGACCCTAACCTCTTGCCATATATACAAATCAACTGGACTAGAAACATAAATGTGAAGGGAAAAACTACAGAACTTTAAAAAAGAAAACAGAGGAAAATAATTTCATCACTTTGAGGTATGGAAAGATCTTAAAACTAAAGCAAAACAATTGTAAGGTAGCATTTAACAGAAGGCTTCCCATATGCTGCTTTCGGTCTTGCATAAATCCTTTGTTCATTAGCACCTAAATGCAGCTGCTGGAGGAACTATGAGCAGTTCCCGGAATAATAGGAATTTATGCATCTCGATCGTATGGAAAGTAACCTCTCCATTGGGTGAATAGCAGCCATTTACTACTCTTTTCCCTTCTGATATGGAAAGTAACTTTTACAATCCCCTCCCTTGAAAATGATTCTAGCCTCCAGCTTCCTGAATAACTTGTAAGAATTTTTTTTATCCCTGTCTCTGCTAAAAAGGGCTATCTTGTAAGAGGGTATATATATGCCCACAACATGTTGAATAAACACCTTTGTTCCATCAGAGCACTGGTCCCCGTGTCTTTCTTCATTTCTCTCTCTCTCTGTCCCCTTCAGGCTGCTCAGCCTCTCTTCTTCCTTCTTTCACTTTCTTATTGGTCGACTCTGTACCCCCAAGTTCTGGTCCATTCAAGGACCCCAACAAACAATCACAAAGGAAGATTCATTAAATTAAGTTTGGCTGGGAATTCCCTGTAGTCCAGAGGTTAGGACTCCATGCTTTCACCGCCAAGGGCCCACGTTCAGTCCCTGGGCAGAGAACTAAGATCCCGCAAGTCATGTGGCACGGCATACAACAATCAGTCAATAAGCAAATAAATAAATAAAGGTCTTGGTTAAAAGACCCTGTAAAAAAGAAACAATGGCAGAAGGTATCTAGAATGTTAACGAACTCCTATTAAAACAAACAAATCAATATAAAGATAGGAAAGAGACTTGAATAAGCACTTCACAATAATGGAAATTCAAATGGTCGATATGTGTATCAGATTAAAAGAGTTAACAAGAAACACCCATAAGATTGCCAGAAAAATAAAAGGAAGGATAGCATCAAATGTTGCTGAGCAACCACATCTTAGCCAACAGGAACACAGGCTAGTTGCTGGTGGGTATATGAGAGCTGGTAAAAGTTAAATCTAATCTTTGCATACCCCATGACCCAGAATTCTACTTTTCAGTAAAACACACACACATAACACACACACACAAAACTTGAGACTCCTGTACATGAACAGCAAGATACAGTAACAAGAATGTTAATAGTTGCAACAAATAATAACTGTCCAAAATAAGCATCATTTCAAATGCCCAGTAACAACAGAAAAATTGTGGTATATTTGTACAGTATGTTATTAAACAGTATCAAAAATGAATGAACTATAGCTTACCTGCAGTAACACGTATGACCCCTTCAATGAAGACAGCAAGAAATGAAATATACCAATGCTGTTCCTTTTACACAAAGTCCCCAAACAGACCAAACTATATTTACCATAAAGTAAATGAGGAAAGTGACTATCTACGGGATGGGAAGGGATAATGGGAAAGGGAGACACAGGCAACTTCTTGGGTACTGGTAATGTTCATTTCTTGATCTGGGTGGTAGTTAAATGAGTGTTCACTTAAACTGTCAATTGCATGTGTGTTTTCTTCACAATTTTAAAAAGTTTAAATGTCCTAATTTTGGGGGAGAGGGGGAACCTATTCAACAAAACTGAAAAAGTAAGAACAATTAAGAAGTAGCTGAAATAATCCTAAGAAATAGAGAATGCCTGATAGAAGAGGATTTTAAAAAAGGGAACAGATTTCTGATAGATAAGAAAGTTGACATAAAGTCAAGGAAGAAGCTTTAACTTTTACCTTAGCACTTTTTAAATGCATACTGAATATATAGGAAAAGAGAACAGAAAAATAATGGATTGTTTCACAATCAAGTTAAATATTTAAACAAGTTGACTTTTACTAACTAAATAGTGCCACAGGTATGATTTTTAAGAGACTTTTTCTACTTTTAAAACAACCTAATTTGCCACGACCTATTAATCATCATGTTTTCCAGTTTTTTCTTTAATTCTGCTAATACATGACACCAAGTATTTTTAAGTTGTATACGGTTATTATAAAAAACAGGAGGCCCCTGCCCAACTGCACAATGGAAGATGATGGATAAACTCCCAAAACTCTTTCCTTCTTTATCACCCTAACATTTCTATTAGTTTTCCATTAAATCAAAATATGAGCATTTACTATTATTCACAACTGAGTCACAGAACATATTACATTTATATTTCTCAGTTTTGCTGGCTGTAATGAACAGTTTCTATGTTTTATAATTTGCTTAGTTTTTAGGTATTCATCACTAAATCAGCCCCGAACTTTCCAACAAATCCCTTTCAATATGTTCAAGTATATCAAGTAGTCTGTGAATTTCACTTTTTTCACTCAGATGTATTCTTCTCTGAAGTCTTTCTCCAGCTGCTCCCCAGTGGCTCAGTGGAAAAGAATTCACCTGCAATGCAGGGGACTCGATCCCTGGGTTGGGAAGATCCCCTGGAGGAGGAAATGGCAACCCACTTCAGTATTCTTGCCTGGAGAATCCCATGGACAGAGGACCCTGGCCGGCTACAGTCCATAGGGTTACAAAGAATTGGACACGACTGAGCAACTGAACACACACACATACATAAAGATACACAGTCTTCCCTTGAATCTGCTGCAAGCTACCATCCTGGACTTTCTTTCACTATCATCCTGGAAATTCCTTGGCCTGATTCCATTAACATAATTATCTATTTGCTTTATGCCAATGAAACAGAGAGTTTCAAAGTATCTGTGCCAGAATACGAACTAAAAATAAGCCACAGAATGAAATATAAAATTAATTTTTGTTTAGGATATAACAATACAGTTAATGTGATTTAAAATCAGTTGAAAAAATCCTTTACTATTATCAACCAGATTAAGACACCTGGTTGATTATATTCATTTGTTCGGGGGTGGGATTTTTTTTTTCTTTGGGAGGGTAGCTAATACTTTAGCTTTTATTATATAACACATTTATATTGTTTCAAAAATCAATACTGCAATATAAGTTACATTGACATGGGTCTGGTTTCATCCCTATCCCTTCCCTATTTCCTCTTTCCTCCATCAGTAGCCATTTTTAGTTTTTTATTATGTCTTTTAAAAATATAAGCATATATTTTCTCTTTCACACTTATTTCTTCTCCCCCCCCTTCTTTTAAAAAACATTATTTATTTATTTTAAAATTAAAATAAATATATGTGTGCCTTAGTTACAGCACACAACTTGCAGCATGTGGGATCTAATTCCCTGACCAGGGATAGAACCTGGGCCCCTGCATCAGGAGTGTGGAATCTTAGCCACTGCACCACCAGAGAAGTCCCTCTCTTGCTTATTTCTTATTGTTACTGAGATACTGCTTTTAGGCTACCTCAGTGGACAGAGGTTAAGAGACACACACTAACACATCTCACTCTACTTCTTGGACGTCAGCATGACACATTCTTTAGCATCTTGCCACTTTCCACTCAACAATACACCCTGGAATTCACTCCACAGCAAACTATGGAGATCTTCCTCACTCCTTTTCTCCATCTGCACAATGATAGGGTATTCCACCGGTTATCTACTGCTAGTCACTCCAATTTTTCACTATTGCAAGCACTACTGCCACAACGCTGCACAGACCTAATTTTGCAGTTCTACCTTTGGGATAGATTTCTAAAAGTGAATATTGCTGGGTCAATGAGGAAATGCATTTCCCATTTTGCTAGATGTTGTCAAATTCCATGCCACGGGAATTCTACCATTTTCACATTCCCATCAGCAATACTGCTGAGTGTCTTACTTTCTCCAGTTTCATTCAAATAGTATAATGTGGTTTTTTTTTCGTCATTTTATTCAGTGAAAACATGGTGTTTCACTCTAGTTTTAATTTGTATTTCTACTATTATGAGCATACTGTCATGCTTACATGTATTACTTCTGCTTTTCTGTTACCTAAAACCCACTCTTTATTAAATCTTTCCTTCTGCATTATTTTCTTCTGGTGTTTTTCTACCATTTGAATATTCACTGTTTGTCATTTTCACTGATGTAAACATTTTATGCTAAGAATTTTCTACTGATAATAGCTTTGGCTATAACCCAGACGTTCATGAGCCATATCCAGTCTGTCACCTGTTTTTAAAGTTTTGTTGGAACGGCCAGATTAACTTATGTATATATCATCTTATGACTGCTTTCACACTACAATGGAAGAGTCTGAAAGTTGCAAAAGACACCATATGATCCACAAACTTTAAAATATTTGCTATCCTTCTGTTTAAAAAAAAAAAAAAGTTTACCAACCCTCAGTATAATGCCTTGATTCTGATGTGTTATGTCAGGAAACTCAACAATTTTATTTGAATTTTCACTTTAAGCCAAGAGTTGTTTGGCAGTATTTTTGTGAGTTTCCAGATAGAAGGGTCTTTTCCAATTCTCTGTACTGATATTTAGTCCAAAAACGTGGTATCTATTTCGGGGATGTTTTTGGATTGCTTTGTTTATACATCAATGAAAAATCATTTTTTCATCAATGCTCCACATGCATTTTCAAGATGATGCATTCTCCCATATGTAATATACAGACATGAGATCCACTTTTTTTGGTTGTGTTATTTAGGTCTTAAATAACCTAGTAACATTTCTGGTCACTTTACCCATTTTCAACTGAGATTTTTAAGTCTTCTTTTATTAATATGCTCTAATTCTTACTGACTCGCCTGAAACTTTTTAAAAAAATCATCAAAATTCTCACTAATATCAATCTGTCCAATAATACATTTTCATTAAGACTTGCAGCATGTAACCTTATGTTACCTCTTCAATGAATTTCTAGCCTGAGTTTTACCTTTGTGCAACATTGAAATAGTGACCTCTGTTTTGTCTGGCATATCTTTGTCTAACCTCTTATTCTTAACTTTTCTTGTCTGAGTATTTCAGTTTTGTGGTTATATCTTTTGCATACAGCACAGGGGTAGATTTTATGTTAATTAACTTCAAAATATGTTTCTCTTAAGAAGTCAGTTAAGCTCATTTAATAATATGCCTGATATGGTCTCAATTCTGTCATTGAGAGACAGAATAAATTATTTCACTGTTTATTTCCTTTATTCTTTTTTTCCCCTTCTGCCAATGCAGAAGACGTTAAGAGACACGGGTTCGATCCCTGGGTTGGGAAGATACCATGGAGAAGGAAAATGGCAACGCACTCCAGTATTCTTGCTTGGAGAATCCCATGGACAGAGGAGCCTGGCCGACTATAGCCCATGGGGTCGCACAGATTTGGATATGACTGAAGTGACTGAGCATATTTCTTTTGGTACCTAAGGAACAGTTTGGGTTTTTGTCCTAATGGTCCTTTTTATATAAATACCTTTATATAACCTTAGTCCTTTCATAAATACTGTCTATTGATTCCCTAGTATAAGTAATATTGAAATTAGCTCTTTTTCCCTCTCATATCATCTCTGTACTGAATCCCCAGTATCTACGTAAAGTAATATTCCTTGATGCCCTGGTGAATTTCTATAAGGCAATCAGTGAGCCTATAAAATCATTTCTTGGTTGCTGTTCTCTAATAGCTTCCTCAGGAAAGATTTACATGAACTATATTCTTTAAGTTCTTGAATAATTGTATTATGTCTACCTTGTTAGGGCATGTAACAAACAAGTAACATACTACTTTGTCACCCCTTCTCCTTGTTATTAATATTAAATTCAGTTCTACAGTTAGACATAAGAATTTCCTGCAGTACATCTTCCCTGTTGTTTTTTGGCATAAGATCTTTTGACAGTAATGTACAGACTCAACAGCATAGTACTGGTATAAAAACAGACAAATAGATCAATGGAATAGAACAGAGAGGCCAGAAATAAACCCAGACATACACGGACTACTGACACTTGACAAAGGCAGTGCAGTACAAAAGAACGGCCTTTTCAACAGCAGTAGTGGAAAAACTAAAATATCCATATGTAAAATTAACTTGGGTCTATGCTTTATATCACATATCAACATTAACTGAAAACAAATCATTGACCTGAATGTAAAACATAAAATTAAGAAACTTCAAGGAGAAAACGTTGGTGTTAAGTAAAGATTTCTTCGATACAGCACAAAAGAAAATAAGATAAATTGGACTTCATCAAAATAAGGAATCAAGGATCCTTGGAGAAATAACTAAGGCTGATACAGAAAAAGTATGAGACAAACCTAGAAACTCTTTGTTTTGTCAGGAACTAAAGCTCAAAAGTCAGCAAGGCTGTGTCAAACAACAAGAAGTCGAACTTGAAGGGGTCTGTACTACCCAAATGGGAACAATTTGAATATCAAAATTAAAAATAAGAAATTGATTATAACATATTAAATAAAAAATTAGAGAAGCCCCTAATAATGATAAATAAATGAAAAAGGAAAATGTCACTGAAGCAGGAAAATGTCACTGAGGTAGTAAATTATCAACCAATAAGCATGGAATGATATAAAAAATCACCATATTGCAACATCACAGTAACAACTGATAAAAGCATGAGTTAGCAGTGCATGTCCATCTAAGGATTTGGGGAACTGAATATTCACAGATTCCCAAACTCATAGCAAGTATTAATTACAAAAGGGAGAAAAAAGCACAATCTTTTGGGTGAAGAAAAGAATTCACCACCTTCAGTTCAGTTCAGTCACTCAGTCGTATCCGACACTTTTCGACCCCATGAACCACAGCACTCCAGGCCTCCCTGTCCATCACCAACTCCTGGAGTCCACCCAAACCCATGTACATCGATTAGATGATGCCATCCAACCATCTCATCCTCTGTCGTCCCCTTCTCCTCCTGCCCTCAATCTTTCCCAGCATCAGGGTCTTTTCAAATGAGTCAGCTCTTCACATCATCACCTTAAACAAGTGATTAAACTTGTTTGACCAAAATTAATAATAATCAGAAAAGAAGAGAAGCTAAAGACAAAGGAGAAAAGGAAAGATATACTCATTTGAATGAAGAGTTCCAAAGAATAGCAAGGAGAGATAAGAAAGCCTTCCTCAGTGATCAGTGCAAAGAAATAGAGGAAAACAATGGAATGGGAAAGACTAGAGATCTCTTCAAGAAAATTAGAGGTACCAAGGGAACATTTCATGCAAAGATGGGCTCAATAAAGGACAGAAATGGTATGGACCTAACAGAAGCAGAAGATATAAAGAAGAGGTGGCAAGAATACACAGAAGAACTCTACAAAAAAGATATTCATGACCCAGATAACCATGATTTGATCACTCACCTAGAGCCAGACATCCTGGAATGTGAAGTCAACTGGGCCTTAGGAAGCATCACTATGAACAAAGCTCATGGAGGTGATGGAATTCCAGTTAAGCTATTTCAAATCCTAAAAGATGATGCTGTGAGAGTGCTGCACTCAATATGCCAGCAAATTTGGAAAACTCAGCAGTGGCCACAGGACTGGAAAAGGTCAGTTTTCGTTCCAATCCCAAAGAAGGCAATGCCAAAGAATGTTCAAACTACTGCACCATTGCACTCATCTCTGCTGCTGCTGCCGCTAAGTCGCTTCAGTTGTGTCCGACTCTGTGCAACCCCATAGACGGCAGCCCACCAGGCTCTGCCGTCCCTGGGATTCTCCAGGCAAGAACACTGGAGTGGGTTGCACTCATCTCACAAGCTAGCAAAGTAATGTTCAAAATTCTCCAAGCCAGGATTCAACAGTGAACTGTGAACTTCCAGATGTTCAAGCTGGATTAGAAAAGGCAGAGGAACCACAGATCAAATTGCCAACATCTGTTGGATCATAGAAAAAGCAAGAGAGTTCCAAAAAAACATCAGCTTTATTGACTACACCAAAGCCTTAGACTGTGTGGATCACAACAAACTGTGGAAAAATTCTTAAAGAGATGGGAATACCAGACAAGCTTACCTGCCTCCTGAGAAATCTGTATGCAGGTCAAGAAGCAATAGTTAGAACCGGACATGGTGAGAGACTTTATTTTGGGGGGCTCTAAAATTACTGCAGATGGTGATTGCAGCCATGAAATTAAAAGATACTTGCTCCTTGGAAGAAAAGCTATGACCAACCTAGACAGCATATTTAAAAGCAGAGACATTACTTTGCTGACAAAGGTCTGTCTAATCAAAGCTATGGTTTTTCCAGTAGTCATGTATGGATGTGAGAGTTGGACTATAAAGAACGTTGAGCGCCGAAGAATTGATGCTTTTCAACTGTGGTATTGGAGAAGACTCCTGAGAGTCCCTTGGACTGAAAGGAGATCCAACTAGTCCATCCTAAAGCAGATCAGTCCTGGCTGTTCACTGGAAGGACTGATGCTGAAGCTGAAACTCCAATACTTTGGAGTCATAAGAACTGACTCTTTGGAAAAGACCCTGATGCTGGGAAAGATTGAAGGCAGGAGGAGAAGGGGACGACAGAGGATGAGATGGTTGGATGGCATCACCAACTCAATGGGTATGAGTTTGAGCAAGCTCCAGGAGTTGGTAATGGACAGGGAATCCTGGCGTGCTGCAGTCCATGGGGTTGCAAAGAGTCAGACACAACTGACCGACTGGACCGAACTAATACTAATGTGAGAAATAAAATACAGCAAAATCTGGTATCCTTAGTAAGGGGATGTAAAGACAATACTCGCTAAGTTCTTACACGTAGCCTTTATGCTTGAAAATCAGTTGGTGGGATATAGTCTCTACATTGGCAGGCAGACTTCTTTATTGCTGAGTCACCTTGGATACCGTCTTTCTCACGTTTTCTTCCTGTGAAAATTTCAAAATCTTTAGTCTTTTGGACTCTAATGTTGATGTTGGAGTCCAGTGATAATCTGACATTCTTTGCATTGTAAGTGATGTAGTCTTATTGTATAGATGTCCAAAATGTTTTCTTTAAAACCCTGGAACATGTTTCAGTGGTGGCTGTAGGTACATGGTAAGCTCTTTCAATGTAGATATTTATCATACTTTAAACAACATTTTCTTGGAATTTTTTTTTTTTTCCTGTTCCTTTATTTCAATACTCTTCAGGTACCAGGAAGCCTGGTGTGTTGCGGTCCATGGGGTTGCAAAGAGCTGGACATGACTCAGCAACTGAACAACAACAACTATTATAAATGTCCATTTATTTATGGGTATGAGAATAGAAGGTCTTATCTTTTTCTTTATGAATTTCTTTGATCTCTTTTTCTACTTATTTGATTTGCTTTCATCTTTTTCTACCCTTTACTTCTTTTATGGTAGTTTCTAGAGTGTCTTGGCTTCCCAGGTGGCTCAGTGGTAAAGAATTCACCTGCCCATGCAGGAGATGAGAAAGACATGGGTTTGATCCCTGGGTTGGGAAGATCCCCTGGGGAGGAAATGGCAACCCACTCCAGTATTCTTGCCTGGACAGAGGAGCCTGGTGCACAATAGTCCATGTGTTCACAAAGAGTCAGACTCAACTGTGGGACTGACACGAGAACAAGAGTGTCTATTCAAGAACTTTCTAATTTCTGAAATACTTCTAATTTTATTCCTTAACTCTCAGTTTTTCCTTTCATGACTTCTGTAGCATAGTCATCTCATTTCTGAATTTTGTAATTCTGGTTTATGTTATTTTTACATAACATTCTGTTTTATTTGTAGAAATAGGTTTCATTATATCTACTTTAAGACTAAGCTACAATGCTATCTTCATTTCTTTAGATCTGTTATTCAGAGAGGTGTTGTCTTTGTTTCGTATATAATATCTTTGAAAGGTGTAAAACCATAGTAGATTCCATAATTCATATTATGTTGTTTTCCTATATTTATAAGAGAAGTTTCCTATGTATGAATTGTAAACGGGCTAATCTTTTGTACTGAAGTTATCTCAAGATGTATGCCTTGGGAAAGGGTTTAGTGGAACTTTTACAACCTCGAAATATTCTTTTTATCTATTCTTAGCAGCCAACTGAAAAGTATACAATGCTCTGCTCAAATTAACAAAGAGGGTACTCTCTCTACCCCCTTCTGATGTCTATGCTCATTTTCAAAAAACTCTATTTCCTTGCTGCAAGCCTCAAGTGGTCCCTATTATCTGCTCAGCTCAGTGAAGGAATTTGTTTTCCTCACAAGAGCCGTGAGCTCGGGTACTGACTACACTCTGTGGCTACATCACATCAGAACCGGTTTCAGTATCACTATAATCTTGATCTTTAGCAGCAAACATGACCTGTAATAATACATTTTACAGGGAAAACCATCCACTTTGAGGACACCTAGAGAAACCTTCTATATTTACGCCTTTTCTTGCCTTCTCTCCTGTTCACAATAAAGAAAACATTTCTTCTCCTATCCAGTCACCAATGTCTCCACTATGCCTTGGATCAATCCTACTCTGCCTTCTCAGAGGCCTCACACAGTCACACATCTCTTCTTTTGTATGTTCAGTAGCTCACTTGAGTGGATCCCAAAACAGATCTACAATATGACCCAGCAATTCCACTCCTGGTATGTATCTGAAAAGAGCAAAAATGCTAATTCAAAAAAGATATATGCACTCCAATGTACACAGCAGCATTATTCATAATTGCCAAGATACAGAAGCAACCTAAGTGTCCATCAACAGATAACTGGATAAAGACGTTATGGTATGTGTATATACATTCGCACACACACACACACACACACAGGAAAACTACTCACCCATAAAAAACAAAATTTTGTCATTTGCACCACCATGGATGGACTTGGAAGGCGTTAGGCTAAGTGAAGTAAGTCAGAGAAAGACAAATACTGCATGATTATCACTTACATACGTGGAATCTAAAAAAAAATACAATAAACTAGTGCAGAAAACAAAAAAGAAGCAGGTTCACAGATACAAAGAACAAACTATGGTTACCAGTATGTGTGTGTGTGTGTGTGTGGGGGGGTCAATATAAGGACAAGGACAAACTACTGGGTATAAGATAGTATTGCACAACACAGGAACTATAGCCAGTATTTTGTAATAACTGTAAATGGAGAGTAACCTTTAAATATTGTGTAAACAATAAACAAACATGCTTAAGTCTTTCCGAGTTACAAAAAGAACAAATATTCCTCAATTCCTTTTTCTTCCCAGGTATTGCCTTATCCCTTTCCTCCCTCACCTCAAAAGTAAACTTTTTTCTTTTTACAAAGTTGGTAAATTTTCCATCTACGTCTCTTTACCTCCTACTCACCTTAACATGGTTTTTCCCTTTTACCTCTCTACCAAAACATACTTTTGCAAGACCTCCACATTTCTAACCCTAAAATCCTCTTGATCTCTCTTACTAGCCCTTGCAGGAACTTGCCAATGAACCACTTCTGCCTTTCTTAATGCTTTATTTCCTTCACTTCCATGATACTACATTTTTCTGGTTTTCTTCTACATCTTGTCTGTCTCCTTTGCAGGTTCATCATTATTAAGTAGTCGTTCAGTTCAATTCAGTCGCTCAGTCGTGTCTGACTCTTTGCCACCCCATGGACCGCAGCACGCCAGGCCTCCCTGTCTATCACCAACTCCAGAGTTTACTCAAACTCATGTCCATTGAGTCAGCGATGCCATCCAACCATCTCATCCTCTGTCGTACCCTTCTTCTCCTGCCCTCAATCTTTCCCAGCATCAGGGTCTTTTCAAATGAGTCAGCTCTTCGCATCAGGTGGCCAAAGTATTGGAGTTTCAGCTTCAACATCAGTCCTTCCAATGAACACCCAGGACTGATCTCCTCAGGATGGACTGGTTGGATCTCCTTGCAGTCCAAGGGACTCTCAAGAGTCTTCTCAAACACCACAGTTCAAAAGCATCAATTCTTCGGCGCTCAGCTTTCTTTATAGTCCAACTCTCACATCCATACATGACCACTGGAAAAACCATAGACTTGACTAGATGGACCTTTGTTGGCAAAGTAATGTTTCTGCTTTTTAATATGCTATCTAGGTTGGTCATAACTTTCCTTCCAAGGAGTAAGCATCTTTTAATTTAATGGCTGCAATCACTATCTGCAGTGATTTTGGAGCCCAGAAAAATAAAGTCAGCCACTGTTTACACTGTTTCCCCACCTATTTGCCATGAAGTGATGGGACCAGATGCCATGATCTTAGTTTTCTGAATGGTGAGCTTTAAGCCAATTTTTTTCCCTCTCCTCTTTCACTTTCATCAGAGGCTTTTTAGTTCTTCTTCACTTTCTGCCATAAGGGTGGTATCATCTGCATATCTGAGGTTATTGATATTTCTCCTGGCAATCTTGATTCCAGCTGTGCTTCATTCAGCCCAGCGTTTCTCAAGAGGTACTCTGCATATAAGTTAAATAAGCAGGGTGACAATATACAGCCTTGACATACTCCTTTTCCTATCTGAAACCAGTCTGTTGTTCCATGCCCAGTTCTTACTGTTGCTTCCTGACCTGCATATAGATTTCTCAACAGGCAAGTCAGGTGGTCTGGTATTCCCATCTCTTTCAGGATTTTCCACAGTTTACTGTGATCCACACAGTCAAAGGCTTTGGCATAGTCAATAAAGCAGAAGTAGATGTTTTTCTGGAACTCTCTTGCTTTTTCTATGATCCGAAGGATGTTGGCAATTTGATCTCTGGTTCCTCTGCCTTTTCTAAATCCAGCTTGAACATCTGGAAGTTCACAGTTCACGTACTGCTTGAAGCTTGGCTTGGAGAATTTTGAGCATTGTTTTACTAGCGTGTGAAATGAGTGCAATTGTGCAGTAGTTTGAGCATTCTTTGGCATTGCTTTTCTTTGGGATTGGAATGAAAACTGACCTTTTCCAGTCCTGTGGCCACTGCTGAGTTTTCCAAATTTGCTGGCATACTGAGTGCAGCACTTTCACAGCATCATCTTTGACGATTTGAAATAGCTCAACTGGAATTCCATCACCTCCACTAGCTTTGTTCGTAGTGATGCTTCCTAAGGCTCACTTGACTTCGCATTCCAGGATGTCTGGCTCTAGGTGAGTGATCACACCATCGTGATTATCTGGGTCGTGAAGATTTTTGTAGAGTTCTTCTGTGTATTATTGCCACCTCTTCTTTGTATCTTCTGCTTCTGTTAGGTCCATACCATTCTTGTCCTTTATTGGGCCCATCTTTGCATGAAATGTTCCCTTGGTACCTCTAATTTTCTTGAAGAGATCTGTAGTCTTTCCCATTCTATTGTTTTCCTCTATTTCTTTGCACTGATTACTGAGGAAGGCTTTCTTATCTTTCCTTGCTATTCTTTGGAACTCTGCATTCAAATAGTTATATCTTTCCTTTTCTCCTTTGCTTTTCCCTTCTCTTCTTTTCACAGCTATTTGTAAGGCCTCTTCAGACAGCCATTTTGCTTTTTTGCATTTCTTTTTCTTGGGGATGGTCTTGATCCGTCTCCTGTACAATGTCACGAACCTCCGTCCATAGTTCTTCAGGCACTTCTCTATCATATCTAGTCCCTTAAATCTATTTCTCACTTCAACTGTATAATCATAAGGGATTTGATTTAGGTCATACCTGAATGGTCTAGTGGTTGTCCCTACTTTCTTCAATTTAAGTCTGAATTTGGCAATAAGGAGTTCATGATCTGAGCCAGATACTGGTGATGCCTTTCCCTTCTCCAGGGGATCTTCCCAACCCAGAGATCGAACCCAGGTCTCCCGCATTGCAGGCAGATTCTTTACCAGCTGAGCCACAAGGGAAGCCCAGTAGTCGTTACACATAAGAATTCCTAAAGTCTTGTCTTAGGTGATGATCTCCACACTCTAGTTTCTAACAGCAGAAGAGGAAACCGAAGACAGCAAGAAGATCAAAAAGGAAGGGTCAGGGAAGAGAGAAGAGAACTTAAACCACAGGACAAGTCTAGAAGATGATGAGGAGAGGAGGGAATATAAATCAACATACATCAGTATAGAGACAGACAGACACTAAAAATATCAAGTGTTTTAGGCTCTCTTCCTGGCTAAGCTTAGTGCTGAAGATATACAGTTAAGAGATCCCAAGGAGCCTATCCATTCATAATCAAAATAAAGATATTTTGGTAATTATGACTCCTATTTAAGAATTTCTATTAAGAACTCCTATTAAGAATTAAGTATGAAATAATACTATTTAAGAATTTCTTTTAAATTTTGTTGTACCATAATATGAATACCTATGAACTATTTTTATTAAAAGAAATCAAAGTTCTTTGAGGAATAGGATTGTTTTGCAACTTTAAAGAGAATGTGAAAAATGTTTTTAAAGACAGATTAACATGGAAATACATTGAGATAATTCAGCTGATAGTCAATGTTCATGCATTGTTTTAAACACAAATATTTGAATAAGCACCCTACATATATATTATGTATATATACTAAAAACTACTGTACCTTGCACATAATAAATCACAAAAATATTTTTAAAGAATGAAATACTCTTAAATGTATTGCTAATCATGAAAGCTGCATACCGTTACGGACTAATGGTCCAAGATGTAATGTACACTTGAGGCATTGTTCACCATTAAAATAGTAAGTGTCAATTTCAAAGAATCTTATTAATTTTCAAACTTTCAGGTCCACTCCTTGTTAGACCTAGATAGTCACTGCTGTTAACTTCCTAATAAGACTGATGAAGAACCTATAATGTGTCAGTTCGGCTATTCTAATGTTGTTATACTTGCAAAATTAGTATTATCTTTAAGATAGCTAAAAATGAGATTTCAAACAATTTAAGCACGGTGGGAAAAATCACAATGCCATCACTCCATACACCTGATAATATTAAACACAAAATAAGGCAGCAACCAGGCAGTAATGGTTATAGCTTTCTACACAACGTGGATCTCTTCGCCAGCTAACCCACCACTGGTTGCATATTGAGGTGTCAAGAACGACAAGTATCTATCCCTCTACAAACATTGAAGACATCATCAAATATGAGCAGTCCTGATTTCTCAGAGCTCAGCTTTCTGTCACTGGGGAAGAAGCAAGTCAACAGTATTCAATCTTGATTATAGATTTAACTGGAACTATCTCTACACTTTTAATTGGAATTGGGGATCACTTTTTTTTTAAGAATTTATCATTTTTTAATTGAATGAAGTATAGTTGATTTACAACGTTATGTTAGTTTCAGGAATATACCAAAGTGACTCAGTGTTTTATATATATAGAAGTGAAAGTGTTAGGTTTGCAGTCATGTCCGACTCTTTGTGACCCCACAGACAGAAGCCTGCTAGACTCCTCCGTCCATGGGATTTCCCAGACAAGAATACTGGAGTGTATATATAAAAAATATATACTCTTTTTCAGATTCCTTTCCATTATCATCATTACAGGAAATTAAGAATAGTTCCTTGTTCTATATCATAAAACTTTGTCGTTTATCTCTTTTAGAAATAGTAGTGTGTGTATCTGTTAAATCCCAAACTCCTAATTTATCCCCCCACCTTCTTCCTGTTTGGTAATGGTAAGTTTGTTCTATATCTGAGAATCTATTTCTGTTTTATAAATAAGTTCACCATTTTTTTAAGATTACACATAAAAATCATATATGGCATTTGTCTTTCTCCGACTGACTGACTTTGTATGATAACCTCGAGGTCCATCCATGTTGCTACAAATGACATTATTTCATTCTTTTTTTTGTGGCTGAGTAATATGCTGGGAAAGATTGAAGGTAGGAGGAGAAGGGGACGACAGAGGATGAGATGGTTGGATAGCATCACCGACTTGATGGACATGACTTTGAGTAAGCTCTGGGAGTTGGTGATGGACAGGAAAGTCTGGCGTGCTGCAGTCCGTGGGGTTGCAAAGAGTCGGATATGACTGAGTGACTGAACTGAGTAATATTCCATTCACATCTTCTTTATCCAGTCATCTGTCAGTGGACGCTTAGGTTGCTTCCATGTCTTCACTGTTGTCAACAGTGTTGCTATGAACACTGGAGTGCATGTATCTTTTCAAATTACAGAGTTTTCACCTTTTCCAAATATAGGCCCAGGAGTGGAACTGCAGGATTATATGGTATTACTGTTTTTAGTTTAAGGAACCTCCATACTCTTCTCCACAGTGACTACACCAATTTACATTCTCCCCACCAGAGTAAGAGGGTTCCCCTTTCACTATATCCTCTCCAGCATTTATTATTTGTAGACACTTTGATGATGGCCATTCAGCATGAAGTGATACCTCGTGATTGTGATTTGCATTTCTCTGATATTTAGCCATGTTGGGCATCTTTCCATGTACCTGTTAGCCATCTGGATGTCTTCTCTGGGGAAATGTCTTTAGGTCTTCTGCCCATTTTTGATGAGGTTTTTTTTTTTTTTATTGAGCTATATGAGCTGCTTATGTATTCTGGAAATTAATCCCCTGTCAGTCACATTGTTTGTAAATATTTTACCCCATTCCTTAGGTTACTAAGTTTGTTTATGGTTTCCTTTACTGTGCAAAATATTTTAAGTTTAATTAGGTCCCATTTGCTTATTTTTGTTTTATTCCCATTACTCTAGTAGACAGATCCAAAAAATACTGCTATGACTTATGTCAAAGTGTTCTTCCTAATGTTTTCCTCTAGGAGTTTTATAGTATCCAGCCTTATATGTAGGTCTTCAATCCATTTTTTTTTATTTTTGTATATGGAGTTAGAGAATGTTTTAATTTGATTCATTTACATGTAGCTGTCCAGTTTTTCCAGCATTACCTATTGAGATAATGTATATTCTTGCCTCTTTTGTTAAAGATGAATTGACCAAAGATGTTGGGGGAGGGGGAATCACTTTTTATGGCTATGGCACATGTGCCCTACATCTTAAAATTTAGGGACTTTTCAGACTCTGGAGACCATGGGACTTTGAGTGGCATCCATATGGAACTTCCCTAGGAATGGAGATTAAAGGGTTTTATGCCAGGATCCTGGTAATGGCCTACCATGATCTTCAATCTTTGACAGTTGAAGTCCATAAACTTATCCAAGCACATGTAAATTGTGTTACAATTTGCAGGAGAAAAAAACCACAATAGGGTCTGCAGTAGAGAAATCTCATCACCTCCAAGGCAGCTGTGTATAGTTTTGTTTTTGTCTTTTGCTTTTATGGAAGATTCCCAGGTCTCAATCTAGGTCTCAATCTTCCAGGGCTGTGAGCACAACTAAATTTGGTGGGTAGGCAAGGGGAGATTCAGATCCAGATTCAGATACAGCACCAGGGACTGCCTAATTTAAAAGGGCAAATGACAATTATAGACATACCACTTGCTAAGCCATGTATCCCCCAGGTGCTACATATGCCAAGAAAAGCCTTATTGCTAACTCACACAAAGGTACCTTTTGGCTTGCAGCAACCCTGACTTCTCTTCAGGATGTGATGTGTGCAATGCAGCCAAGTGGCATGCTTATCCACGAGACCACAACAATCTGTACAACCAAGTACTTTCAAATTTAATTTATGCAAATAAGTTCTAACGTCTTCCTTCACCTCACTAGGCGCATTTCATAATATGGCATACATTTCATTTTAGAGACTGCTGGTCTAGTACATACTTAAAAAGATACAAGTAAAATTTGATAAAGGGATCAAGGAAGATACAAGAGACATGTGCATCTATGTGGCAGTTTAAACTGGTACAGTCTCGAAGAAGAACTAAAGGGAAAAGTCTAGAGATCTAAGGACCAAAGTTTGCTGATTACCACATTTGAGTATAGGGGAAAAAAAGCAATGTGATTAAAAAATAGTCTTCTGACATCCACTTCCCAACAGGACAGAGTAACTAATAGCAGGACAAGCCTACCTGACATGAACAATATGTGTAACTGAGAAGAATATATATGAAGTTAACTGTTTTCAGGCACTGAACAATAGAAATCGATGCCAGTGATCCCTGAAAAAGGGGAAACTCAGGAAGTGAGCCCCTATAATGCCTTGATTCTCTACGTGGGAACTATATTCTGGCTGTGGTATAGGGAACTAGAGCCTAAGCAGGACACAGATTAGAAGCCAGAGGAAAATTTGAGTGGTGAAATAGGTAAGTACTCGAGAGAAGGGAACTGCACAGAGGAAGGGTACCAGCAGTCTATGAAGGGTTTCTCTGAATCCTTGGCTGAAGGCTACCATGCATGTGCAGGGTGAGACTTACAGAAGTTTACCAGAGAGCAGCCGCTAAGGGATTGAGAGAGGAGAAAAGATACTAGAGGCCCACAGGGAAGAAAGAGAAAATAAATAAAAAGATGGCAATCTTAAACTGGATCATACCAATAATAACTTAAAATGTAAATACATTAAACACTTAGAAGTAAAATTTTACAACTTGGATAAAAAGCAAGACACTATCATACACTACCTATAAGAGATACAATGTAAAGGTTAAAAGTAAAAGGATGGAAAAAATATACAATTTACACACAAAGATAAGAAAACTGATATTTATAATAAGATAACAGGAGTACGTCAAGGCTGTATATTGTCACCTTGCTTATTTAACTTATATGCAGAGTACATCATGTGAAACGCTGGGCTGGATGAAGCACAAGCTAGAATCAAGACTGCTGGGAGAAATATCAATAACTTCAGATATGCAGATGACACCACCCTTATGGCAGAAAGTGAAGAAGAACTAAAGAGCCTCTTGATGCAAGTGAAAGAGGAGAGTGAAAAAGTTGGCTTAAAGCTCAACATTCAGAAAACAAAATCATGGCATCCGGTCCCATCACTTCATGGCAAATAGATGGGGAAACAGTGGAAACAGTGACAGACATTATTTTCTTGGAATCCAAAATCTCTGCAGATGGTGACTGCAGTCATGAAATTAAAAGAATGCTTGCTCCTTGGAAGAAAAGCTATGACAAACCTAGACAGCATATTAAAAAGCAGAGACATCACTTTGCTGACAAAGGTCCATTTAGTCAAAACTATGGTTTTTCCAGTAGTCATGTAGAGATGTGAGAGTTGGACAGTAAAGATAGCTGAGCACCGAAGAACTGATGCTTTTGAATTGTGGTGTTGGAGAAGACTCTTCCGAGTCCTGTGGACTGCAAAGAAGTCAAACTAGTCAATCCTAAGGGAAATCAACGCTGAACATTGATTGGAAGGACAACTGATGCTGAAGCTGAAGCTCCCAGTACTTTGGCCACCTGATGTGAAGAGCTGACTCATTAGAAAAGACCCTGATGCTGGGAAAGATTGAGGGCAAGAGGAGAAGGGGACGACAGAGGATGAGATGGTTGGATGACATCACCAACTCAATGGACATGATTTTGAGCAAGCTCTGGGAGATGGTGAAGGACAAGGAAGCCTGGTGTGTGCAGTACATGAAGTCGCAAAGAATCAGACATGACTGAGCGACTGAACAACAACAGGCATCATGAAATAGTATGAAAGATAAAGAACAACATTTCGTAGTGTTAGGGCAGGCAATCCATCAATAAGACAAAGCTTCAAAATACCTGTAACAGAAACTCACTGGAAAAAAGGAATTAAGTGACAAATCAGCAATCATGATTGAAGATTTTAACATTCTTTTTCCCATAACTGATAGAACAAGCACACAAACAAAAAAAAAAAAACCTGACAAAGAACAATAGAAATATAACATATTTTTACAACACTATCAACCAACTTGACCTAATTAAATTACAGAACACTGCTCCCAGCAAACGGAGAATTTAAGTTCTTTAAGTGCACATTCATCAAAACAGATTATACACTAGGATGTAAAATGTCTCAATATACTTCAAAATATTTAAATCCTACAGAGCATTTTTTTTACTCTAATGAAATAAGCTATCTAGAAAGTCCCCCATACATCTATAAATTTAACACACTTCTAGGCAACCCATTGGTCAAAAGATGAAACATCATTCAGCTCCTGAACACACTAAAAGGATAAAAGAATGTTACAAACAAACTCATGCCAATAAATGCACCAATAAACTGAATCATATACTTTTATTCGCACAATTTACTGAAATGGATTCAAGAAGAAATAGAAAAAATCTGATAGCCCTATTTCTATTAAAGACACTGAATTCCTAACCAAAATCCTCCCCATAAAGAAAACTCCAAGCCCATGTGGATTTAATAGTGAATTCTGTCAAATATTTATGGAGGCATTAACAGTAACATAAAAACTCTTTCACAAAACAGAAATGGAGGGAACACCTTATACCATATTCTGAGGTATTACCTTGATGCCAAAATCAGGTAAGAACAGAAGATAACCATATCACCAATGTTCCTCATGAATATAAGAAAAAAAAATCCTTAAAGTATTCGCAAGTCAAATCCAGAAATGCACAGAAAGGACAATACACTGTGACCAAGAATTCAAGACTGGCTTAACATATGAAAATCAATGTAAGTCACCACAGTAACAGGAAAAAAACAAACAAAATCTACCACATAATCATTTTAATAAATATAGAAAATGCATTTGACCAAATTCATCATTCATTCATGGTAAAAACCCTCAAGACATTTGAAATAGAAAGGAACCTCTTAATATTATGATAATGGGCAATTATAAAAAACAAAGAAGCTAACATATTACTGGTGAGCAACTTAATGTTTTTTTTTTAATTGGAGGATAATTGCTTTACAATGTTGTGTTAGTTTCTGCCATACAATAATGTGAATCAGCCATAAGTATATATATGCCCACTCCCTCTTGAACCTCCATCCCACTTCTCTAGATTGTCAAAGAGTATGGGGTTGAGCTCCCTGTGTTATACAGCAACTTTCCACTAGCTGTTTTATGCATGGTAGTGTGTATGTTTCAATGCTACTGTGGATGTTTCAATTCATCACACCCTCTCCATCCCCTGCTGTGACAGTGCCCAATTTAATGTTTTATCCCTAAGATCAGGAATAAGAAAAGAATGTCATTTCTCATTTAATACCGAAATTAACTAAACTTCTCTTCAATATGGTACTGGAAGTCCTAGCTAGTGTAAGAGAAGAAAACGTCATGAATTATATAAAAATGAAAAGAAATAACTAAAACTACCTGCAACCAACATGATAGTCTATGTTGAAATTCCTAAGGAATCTACAAAAAGCTACTAGATTTAATTGAATTTAGCAAGAGAGTGGGATACAATCAACATACAAAAGTCAATTGTATTTCTATAAGCAACAATTGGAAACAAAAAATTTTAAATACCACTTTCAATATTGTTAAAGAACATTATCATAAAACATTTCAGAACAAACTTCACAAAAGAAATCAGCTCCCAGAATTGATGGTTACATGTTACAGACTGCCAGTTAATAAGGAGAACTGATGGACTCATATTTTACTCTCCCTTTGACAACTAAAGTGACCCCTTTCAAAAGTGTGCTCAGTGGTCTTTAAAAATAGCTCTTAGAGTTTGCTACTCTTTAGCTGAACAGTACATCCACACTATAAAATATTGCATAACATTGTAACACTTCACAACATTGTAACATTTAAGATCAGTTTGTCTCCTGACTTCATGTACCATAATGTATCTAAAGAAAATATTTTCCAAGCTCTTCCCCCTTTCCTGGACATTACTGCATATTAAGAAAAGTCTTGTGGTCACTCATTTTCCAACTGGTAGCAATACAAAATTTAAACAATGCTCTCAGTATGGGCTTGGTGGCTACCATGAATTGTATCTAAGCATTTACAAAAACTTTATCTTTGTTGTTACAAATTAGCTTTGTTTCTTCTTTACAACAATCAAACCATTTTGTTGATTTTTATAAAAAAAAAAAAAAATTTGTCGTCAGAAAACACTTTCTGTAAAGTTTATTTAAGATAACAGAAAGGGAAACTAGGTTTGATGGTGTTGAGAATACTGCACTTTGAATTTGGTCTTCATTTTCTAAACAATCCTCTTTGAGCAACTGTACTTTGGAATAATACAGCTTGAACTGGAAAACAAAACAAAACAAAACCCAACCATTAGGGTTTATGATTATCTAGAATTCTTAAGTAAAGCTATGCCATACTGAGCTCTCTGGGGTGAGAGGTCTAAAAAACTATTTGCAACAAGCATACCAGGTGATTCTAGTAAAGTGAAAATTTGAAAACCCCTATCTGAATCTTTATGCTTTCTTTATAGTCCAACTCTCACATCCATACATGACTACTGGAAAAACCATATCTTTGACTAGAACTAAATCTGAGTATAACTGCAACACATGTGGCCTCAACAAAACTAGTTTTGTTTGGCCTACAGAATGGGTCCACACTGAGTATGTGTTAATTACTTGCCATTATCTATTGACTCATTGGAAAAGACCCTGATGCTGGGAAGGATTGGGGGCAGGAGAAGAAAGAGACGACAGAGGATGAGATGGCTGGATGGCATCCCTGACTCGATGGACATGAGTTTGGGTGAACTTCGGGAGTTGGTGATGGACAGGCAGGCCTGGCGTGCTGAGATTCATGGGGTCGCAAAGAGTCGAACACGACTGAGAGACTGAACTGAATACTAAAGAAATGGTACATTTCTCCAGACCTCAGACTTCACATTAAAAATTAAAGATCCTCCAACCCTGGCCCTGCTCGATCACAGGACAACCTGCTGGAGCTAAGTGGAGTTTGCTGCCTTCCTTTCTCTCCCACCATTCCCTATTATTTTACCCCAGCCTTCTAGTTTCCCATCTCAGTTACTCGCTTAGCTCCTGACAGGATTGTAGTTTGACCTTGGATGCCTGTCGCCACAAGTTCATTAGGAGAGGAACAGAGATAATGAACCCTATTTACAGTTGATCCTTGAACAAGCTGGGGGTTAAGGGTGCTGACACTTGTGCAGTTGAAAATTCGAATATAACTTACCGTTGACCTTCCCCATCCCAGTTCTGCATCCTTGGATTCAACCCATGACAAATCACGTACTACTCTAGTACTTACTATTGAAAAAAATCTGTGTATTAGTGCACCCTTGCAGTTCAAACTGTGCTGCTTAAGGGTTAACTGTGGTTCTGAAATAAACTGTCTATTAACTTTTGCTACAGCTGGTATTAAAATAAATCTGCAGAGAGGAAGGGAGAAAATATTCAAGTAATTAAGACTCAACATGGTATTTTTAATTTATTGAGGATAATCCTAACTTTTTTTCTTTAGAGATATATGCAGAAGTATTGTTTGTAAAAGAAATCTTCCTCAGTATAAAAAAAACCAAAAATATTACCTTCCGATTTAAAAGCGTTCCTGAACTCTGGCTTACAATACAAACACAAAGATAAAAAATATTTGGAGACTGCAACATTTTGAGAACTTTAGTTGCAAACTTGCCTCAGAATTGAGGATCAGAGCTTCTATTACTCATGTTCTCATTCATTCAGATCTAAATGTCATGCCCTGGAACACATCTTAATTCTAGAATTATGTAAAATTCAGATCCTAATTGGCTAATGGTCGTTTTAAACATTTAAAATATAAGTAAAAGAAACCCTTAAATGTGTCTAAAAATTAAGAACTAAAATTTAAGTTTCACCTGTACTAACTTTCCAACAGGTGGGCCATGTCAAGAGCAAATTAGCGTGAAGGATCTGAGATTTTTACCCTACTTGCAAACTAACAAAGTATTAGCTTACCATGGAAGCTGGGAGAAGGCATGAGACTGGTGAATCGGAGACCAAGGGCAGTTTATTACTTCCAGTAATAACATAAGCCAAAGCATCAACACTTTAGCACTGGTTCCCAGAGCCCCAGTTCTCACCTGGCAAGGTGAAGTGGGTCAGTTGACACTTGCTTAAGCAACACCAGCAATGGGCTGTGTTGCAGGAGAGGAAGCCCAAGTTTAGGGAACCCTAATCTTTTATGATGGGCAATAAGCATGCCTGTCTTCTACTCCGGGAGACACTGATCTGTTACTATTGCACCATATGCATGGTTCCTCTTTGCTCTGATGGTAGACACTGTCTCTACCATCCAAGGCTTTTCCTTATACAAACATCCTTTAAAAACAGAAACAAAGGGCAGTCAGTCAGTACCTCCCCTGGCAAGCTCTGCAGAAACAGCCAGACCCAAGGAAAACTGTCTCTCAACTAGACACTGTTCCTAACATATTAATAAATCAAGAGTCTAACACTGCAACCTATTTAAAAGCATCAATTTCATGTATTCTTTGACCTAGCTCAATTATTTAATGAGCAATTTTTCTCTAACTATATCAACCAGTCCCTTTTAAAAAGGCAGTATATGTAAAACCGAATTATTTCCGGTTACTTTGTCTTTTTTAAAGGGAGGTGCTCAAATATTCGCCATGTAAACGTTTAAAACCTCAATTATTCTACCATAAACAATTTACTGTGCTTGCTTCAACTTTGTGTTTCAAAACCTGTTAACGTTAGCAATGGGACCTTCCTGTCAAAAGTCTCATTATACGGTAACAAACACCACAAAGAGAACAGTAACTTTAACATTTCCAGCTGCTGTCCACGAAATCCAAGAAAATGCTGCTCCAAATCACTTTTTTCTATTGTCTTTACCATTTATCGTCTCAAAACAGAATCTCCGAAAGAGAAGCAACGCAAAACACCGTCTCTTAGTTCCTTTGTCCCCATCGGAGAGAACTGAGGGCTCATTAAGGTAAATAACCCAAAACATGCAAGACAAAAAAAAACAAAAAAACAAAAAACAGAATCCGATGTGTAACCAAAGAAAAGTCCCCACCACCTCTTCATCCCTCCCTTCCCCTCGCCAGCTCAAATAACGTGGGTACAGACGAGATGATTAGGATCACCTGGACAAAGCTGCGGGGAGGCAGAGGGTAGCGGTTAACTAGATGCAGCCGCCAAAGGGCCGGAGATAGACAACAGCGCGCTCCGACAGAGGTTTTCAAAAGTACGGGTTGCACGGGCCACGCAGCCGGGAGAAGGCTGGGGGGCGTGGGGGGGAGAGGAGCAGCAGCTCGGCCAAGTCCACGGCGCCGGGGGAAGTTGCTCGCGGGGCGCGCGAACGCGCAGAGCGCGCGGGCCCTCCATGTCACCGCCGCCAGCACAGACCCTCCTCGCCCCTCCCCCGCCGAGCACCCCGGGCGGGTCGCCGCGCCGCCGCGGGGCGCCGGCCTCCCCACCCCAGCCGACCCTCCCGCCTCTCACCTTGGGTAGCGAACGGCGAGGAGCCGCTGACCGGCGAGCCGGGGGCGGGGACGGGCGGCGGGGTTTCCGCGGAGCCCAGCATGGGCGCGCGGCAGCATGAGGTAGCGCTGGGGCGCGGGCAGGCAGCGCTGGCAGAAGGAGTGCAGGCAGGGCAGCAGCTTGGGCGCCCGGCTCTGGATGTTCTGGTGGCACACGGCGCAAGTGTCCAACAGGTTGAGCCGGGCCGCCTCGCCCCCGCGCTCCGAGTCAGGGCACTGGCGACTCTCGGCCTCGTTCTCCCCGCTCGGCGCCGCCGAGGGCCCCCCGGCGGCCGCCGCCGAAGCGGCCGCGGCGGCCGCCGCCGCCTTCTCCATAGCTACCTCCATTGTCCTGCCCCCGCCACCACCGCCGGGAAAGGGGGAGCGCGTTCTCTGCCCGCCGCCGCCCCCCGACAGACCTCCTTCTCCTCCTCCTCCTAGGCCGCTCCGGTGACCCGCAGGAGAGGGAGGGACGGAGGCTCGGGCCGAGGAAGCCTCCTCAGGCCCTGGGGATCCGCCTCCCGGGTGGCGCGGCCGGAAGAAGAGGATCTGTCAGCGGGGACTGCTCTTCGCATCGGGAAGGCTGAGCCCGGTTCGCTTCGCCAACCGCCGCGGCGCTCGTCGAACCCGCCCAGCCCGCCCTCCCCTCGCCTGGCTGCCTTTCTCTAGGGCCCGCGAGCCCCACCTCAGGCCACGCCCCCGCCCTCCCTCTCCCAGCAACCGAGGCGAAGGCAGGGCGAGAGCCGCCCTATCCAGCCGCGACTGATCGGTGGGCGGGGCTGCCGAAGCCCGCGAGGCTCAGACCGCAGCGGCGGGAGGCTGGGAGGTGGGAGGGCGCTTGCCCAGCCCCGCCCCCGAGCTCCGATAACCGCGGCCTCTGATTGGTCCTTTGTGTGTGTTTGGCTCCCCTTAAAAGATTAAGCGTTTATTTGTTAACGATCGACCACATAATTCGGTCCGACTGTGTTAGTTCCTCCTATGGGGCGGGGCTTCACTGTGTGTACCCAAAGCTGTTAATTAACTGCTTCGAAAAACTATTTACTACTGCGGACAGAGGTCCTGTAGGAAGAGTAAATATGCTGGGAGGGTCGAAGGATAACGAAGTCGACTGAAGAGCAAAGGGAAGAATTTTTCAAAAAGGGAAAATATATAGAAAAGACATTGTGGAAGTAGCATGGATTTTGCCACCCGGATTTACTAATCTCTGTGATAAGAGGGGAGGTTCTTTTGAAAGTCCGAAAAGTTTAAAGGTTTTCCCCATGAAAAAGGTGAAATTAATTTTTAAATAAAGTCAGTGATTGGCTTTTTAGGTGAATAAAACTGATTTATTCAAGGGATTAACGAAGACTGAGTGTTTAATAAATATGGCATCGTTACAAGAAATGGAAATAAATGTCAATACTGATATCCAAATAATTCTAAAATATCTTTTTCATTTCCCCAAACCCTCACCGCCCCCCCCCCCAACTTAGATCAGAAGTTACAATATTTTCACTTTAAAAATGGCCAAGCTTTACAAAAGTATAGAAATAGGGTAGGGGAAACAAGCCTCTGTACACACTTGACTGTGAGAAAAAAAACTATGGAAGTGCCATTTTAAAGAATACATAAAACGATGCTGGACCTTTGCAGAGAGTAGGATGGGGTCAGAATAGGCTTTGTTAAAACGGAAATGATCCTGTGTAGAGAAATAGGAAGTAGCCAAGATAGCGATGGTCAGGCTCTCTTGCCCTGCTTCCTGTAAAAAGCAACTTTGAATGGTTATGTAACAGCTGAGATCATCTATAGCAATGCACACGTGCATTGTCTTGCAATAGCTTGTCAAATTGCCACCTTTGTTTCTGTATTAAGCCCACCTGAAACATCCCTTGCTGCTGCGTCAGCCACTGCGAATAAAGCATGTCTGCAGTTCCTATGGCTCCTCGCATTTTCTTCCAGTTTTGTTGCTTGGGCCTTGCTCAGTGATGGTAATGCCTATTTCTTCAGGCCACCTGGTAGACAATACTGTCTCACAGCTGTTCCCCTCCAAGGTGCTGGCAGTAACTGTAAAGGATGCTTCACATATCCCCTCACAATGGTCTTCACCATACACACTCAGGGACAAAATTTCCACGCAGAGGTTTGCAACATTGTATCCCCAAAATATATTCCGTGATTGGGGATACACACAGTATACATCCACACAAGGAGCCATCCAATTTCCAAAGGTAAGGACACAGCCTTTACCTTGACTGTTTGGCTGCCATAGCCATCAATTTGTGCATTAGGACCAGGGAACTGCTCCAGCTTGCCATAAAGAAGGCTGCCTTCGGCACTGCTGTCAACCAGAGCCATTACTCTCTGCACTAATGAATTGACCAGTGAATTGCAAGTTCTTCATGGGGCCTCTGGTCTCCACTTGGGCTCTTCAAGAGGGCACCTTGGCCTGAGCCCTATTCAAAGTGGAAAAGGGCATCTGAAGGAACATCCTTGGGCACTATGTAATCTTTCACTGAACTGTATCTCTTGCTGCGGGTGCTTCCCACACTCGGTAAACTGCTGCTCCAGTCTCAGTTGCCTCCATAACTCAAGGAGTGTAGCACTGGGCTGTTTACCAATTTTATTTCTGTCAATTCCCACTGCCAGAAGATTGGCTCACATTTGTAACCATGTGGCCTGGATGGGGACTTTACCAGCTTGGCCCTCCTTCAGGGTCTTCACATTCCTGATGCCTTTTGCCTGGCGTTGCCCCTCCACTTCTCAGGTCCTCCCTCACAGATGGAGTGTCCCACATAGGGCTCAAGAGTAGCAGTCAGGGATTCAAAAGAGGTAGATGGGGCATTGTTCACTATGTCCCCATTGGGGCACATTTTTCAAAATGCCATCTTGCATGCCGCCTGTAAAATGTTCATCATCTAGACTTTGAGTATTTAGGTTAAACATAGACTGTTTCATGCCCAGCTGTCTCACAACTTGGGTTAACTTGGCAAAAGTATGCCACTTACAGGGTCTAGGAGTTCTCCCTCATTCGTCTACATGGTGCAGATGGCAGCCTTAATCCATTCCATCAAGGTGTTTGGCTAGGTGTCCCCTGCATTTGTCGCCTAGCATTTTATAATCTTTGTTTTAACAAGAGGTGAATGGTTGTAGATGCCAACCGTTCTATGTCATCCCCGGAACAAATAATACCATCCACCTGTGTCCCAGAGTCACAAAAGCCATGCTGCCAAGGGTTTCCCTTGCTTCTGCTAAAATTGCTTACGCAAGTTAACCAACTCCACCTGGGTATATGTTGGACAAGTCGTGAATTCAGTCACATTGGGGGCCCCTTGAGGATGTTCTCCAGCACCCCCTGCCCCGGGCCCTGTGGGAGCAAGCCACGTGACAAGATCAGAGGGACTAAGGGCATGAGAAGGATATAACAATAATACATGTGACTGGGCATTTGCCTATGGTGAGCCAGAGGAATGATGAAGCAGACACGTTTGTGCGTGTCTAGTGGGTGGAACAGGCTCCGTCCAATGAGGTAGCAGCTTGGGTACACCAGTGCCTGCACCATGCAGGGATGAAAACCATGTGAGCAGTCCCTAAAAGATGGGGTTTTCTCATTTCATGGAAAGAGAGAGCAGATGCCTGCCATGATTGCCCCACATGTGGCCAGGAGGAGACCTCTATCCCTGTAGACTGGAAGCCACCAATGGACAAGTGGTAAGGGGACTTGATAGGGCCTCTGCCAGCATCGGACAATGCCAGCTTTGCACTAACAGCTATAGACCCAGCCACAAGTTTGCTTTTTGCCTGATTGTGTAAGGCCGCAGATCAACTCTGTAGACTCAAGGAGCTTAAAGCTGACCTTTAATCATAGAGAGTGATCAAGGTACCCATTTCACTGGAAAGAAGGTTCAGGAATGGGCACATAGACTGGGAATACAATGGCGATTTCAAGTCCCATACCATTGCAAAGGAGAAGCCAGTTCTGACTCCATGTTGGAACTGTTTCATTGACCTGCTTTTTGTTGCTTTTGTTTTTACAATACGACATAATGATCTGCCTCAGAGGACTCTGCCCCTCTGCCTGACTGTAAACTGAAGTGCCTTTGTTCAGCACATAGGTAATCTGACTCTGCCCATCTGTGAATGTTGTTCTTCAGTCACTCAGTCATATCCAACTCTGCAACCCCATGGACTGTAGCACGCCAGGCTTCCCAGTCCTTCACAATCTCTTGGAGCTTGTTAAAACGCATGTCCATTGAGTCAGTGATGCCATCCAACCATCTCGTTCTCTATCGTTCCCTTCTCCTTCTGCCTTCAAACTTTTCCAGCACCTGTGAATAGCTACAACAAAAAGAATGCGTCCTTTCCAAAGGCTTGCCATCCCCTTGGAGATGTTTTGCAAGACTGCAGACCCTTTTATCATTCAGTGTCCTATCTTTTTGCCTTTTCATACTGTTCACAGGGTTCTCAAGGCAAGAATACTGAAGTGGTTTGCCATTCCCTTCTCCAGTGCACCATGTTTTGTCAGTTTGTCAACAAACTGTGAAAAATTCTGAAAGAGATGGGAATACCAGACCACCTGACCTGCCTCTTGAGAAATCTGTATGCAGGTCAGGAAGCAACAGTTAGAACTGGACACGGAAAAACAGACTGGTTCCAAATTTGGAAAGGAGCACGTCATGGCTGTATATTGTCACCCTGCTTATTTAACTTATATGCAGAGTACATCATGAGAAATGCTGGGCTGGATGAAGCACAAGCTGGAATCAAGATTGCCAGGAGAAATATCAATAACCTCAGATATGCAGATGACACCACCCTTATGGCAGAAAGTGAAGAACTAAAGAGCCTCTTGATGAAAGTAAAAGAGGAGAGTGAAAAATTTGCCTTAAAACTCAACATTCAGAAAACTAAGATCATGACATCTGGTCTCATCACTTAATGGCAAATAGATGGGGAAACAGTGGAAAGAGTGAGAGACTTTATTTTTTTGGGTTCCAAAATCACTGCAGATGGTGACCGCAGCCATGAAATTAAAAGACACTTACTCCTTGGAAGAAAAGCTATGACCAACCTAGACAGCATATTAAAAAGCAGAGATATCACTTTTCTGACAAAGGTCCATCTGGTCAAAGCTATGGTTTTTCCAGTAGTCATTTATAGATGTGGGAGTTGGACTATAAAGCAAGCTGAGCACTGAAGAATTGATGCTTTTGAACTGTGGTATTGGAGAAGACTCTGGAGAGTCCCTTGGACAGCAAGGAGTTTCAACCAGTCCATTCTAAAGGAAATCAGTCCTGAATATTCATTGGAACGACTGATGCTGAAGCTGAAACTCCAATACTCTGGGCACCTGATGCAAAGAACTGTCTCATTTGAAAACTGTCTCATTTGAACTGTCTCACCTGATGCTGGGAAAGATTGAAGGCAGGAGGAGAAGGGGATGACAGATGATGAGATGGTTGGATGGCATCACTGGCTCAATGGACATGACTTTGAGTAAACTCCGGAGTTGGTGATGGACATGGAGGCCTAGCATGCTGCAGTTCATGGGGTCACAAAGAGTTGGACACAACTGAGTGACTGAACCGACTGACTGACTGACTGACTGACTGACTGACTGAAGACCCTTTCACTTTACTTCCCCACTGCCTCTCTCTCTCCATTTTGCCTTTTAACTTTAGTTCCTCCTTGTTTCTTTCTCTCTGACTCTACAAAAGAAACTGGCATCCAGACCCTGACAAGATGGTCATTTTGAGGTGCTAGCCTGCCATCTTCTCGGTCATCCGACTCACTGAATAAAGTCTCTTCCTTGTCTTAATCACGCATCTCTCAGATTTATTAAAGGAATTGCCTATGTTGGTAACTTTGACCTCTTTGTCTTTCAGCCCATCGGTGTGTCATGATCAATGTGATTGTAGACTGGGCACACACCACCCAACGGTACAAAATGTTGGGTGTGCAGGTCGAGTCTGCACCGAGCTCTCTGCTGGGGCTGTCGTGGGGCTTCCCTGGTGCATTCAGCCTATGAATTTGACTGACTGGACCGGAAAACACAGCACCTTCCAGTCAGAGAAGAAAACTGTTGAATAAGACAAAGCACCTGATTGTACAAGATGTGAAGAAATGGCGGAGTATGCCTCGCACCTGGGGAAAAAAATGTACTGTGGGACAGATTTTCCTGAGTATTAAATTATGGGAAAAGGCACCCTTTTATAGAGAGAAGTGGGATGGTACTGAGCTGGCAGGATGGACTGCCCCCCCCACCTTGGCATCCCTCTGTGCTAATGTTAACCTTGATCAGAATTATCAAGAGGCCTATAGTGTAATTCCTGTCCCTCATGGAACCTTGGGTATGTGGGTCATATGGGTGGCATACTTGCCCGGGTATTGGACCGAGTGTATTCTTGGGGCTGACTGTTCCTGCTCGCCTCAGTGTATGTAACCTTCCCACACTGACCTGCTAATAGGGCCGTGCATCGTACTGTGTGAAATGGATGGCATGGTGGTACGACCTGCAGGCCCTGTTTCTGCCCCAAGGGGCAGCTATAGTTACTGAAGCACAAGTGACTGCCCTTGCCTTGCATACTACTCATGCTCTGAATTACATGCACCGGGCCTTAACTCTGTTAGATGAATAAGTATACCACATGAGGAAAACAGTCTGACTGAACAGAATGGCACTAGACTTATTAACTGCTACACAGGGCAGAGTGTGTGCATTACTATGTACAGGATGTTGTGTGTATATTCCAGATAGTCATAAAAATGTTACAACAGCATTATACCACCTGACACAGGAAATTCATGAGGTACAACACCTTACTGGAGACCCACTGCAGAAATGGTGGGCCAACCTGTCCAGTACCTGGCATTCGGTTTTGCTACATATTGGGGGTGTAGCTTGAGGCCTGGTAGGTTGTTGTTGTAGCCTCTATTGCTGTTGTGGGATGTGGGTCCCTGTGGCGGCATTATGTGCTAAGAGGATGCTGCAGAAGATGGAAATTGTACAGTCAGTGCAGCAAGAAACCCTGAAGGACTGGAATGTAGAGAAATAGCAGTTAGCCAAGATGGTGATAGGCTCTCTCACTCCACTTGTAAACAATGACTTTGCATGGCTATGTAACTAAGGGCTTCAATCATTCATAGCAAATGTGCGTTTGCATCATGAGGTAATAACTTGGCAAAGTGCCACCTTTGTTCATGTATACCTATATTAACCCAACCTGAAATATCCCTTTTTGCTGCATCAGCCACTGCGAATAAAGCATATTGCAGTTCCTGCAGCTCCTTGCATTTTCTTCCTGCTTCCTCACTCATGCCTTGCCTACCCTGAGTTCAGTGATCAACAAGATGACTGTGAAAAAAGAATTGTATGGAAGTGCCATTTTACAAATACATGAAGTGATGCTGGTTATGTCTACATGTAGAGTTTTCTGTGTTGTTGGAAGACTGGGAGCTGACTGTGGCTCAGATCATGAGCTCCTTATTGCCAAATTCAGACTTAAATTGAAGAAACTAGGGAAAACCACTAGACCATTCAGGTATGACCTAAATCAAATCCCTTACGACTATACAGTGGAAGTTACAAACAGATTAAAGAGATTAGATCTGATAGACAGAGTGCCTGAAGAACTATGGACAGAGGTTCATGACATTGCACAGGAGACAGGAATCAAGACGATTCCCAAAAAAAAGAAATGCAAAAAGGCAAAATGGTTGTCTGATGAGGCCTTACAAACAGCTGTGAAAAGAAGAGAAGTGAAAGGCAAAGGAGAAAAGGAAAGATATACCCGTTTGAATGCAGTGTTCCAAAGAACAGCAAGGATAGATAAGAAAGCCTTCCTCAGTGATCAATACAAAGAAATAGAGGAAAACAACAGAATGGGAAAGACTAGAGATCTCTTCAAGAAAATTAGAGATACCAAAGGAACATTTTATGCAAAGATGGGCTCAATAAAGGACAGAAATGGTATGGACCTAACAGAAGCAGAAGATAGTAAGAAGAGGTGGCAAGAATACACAGAGGAACTATACAAAAAAGATTTTCATGACCCACATAATCATGATGGTGTGATCACTCATCTAGAGCCAGACATTCTGGAATGTGAAGTCAAGTGGGCCTTAGGAATCTTCCCTACGAACAAAGCTAGTGAAGGTGATGGAATTCCAGCTGAGCTATTTCAAATCCTAAAAGATGATGCTGTGAGAGTGCCACACTCAATATGCCAGCAAATTTGGAAAACTCAGCAGTGGCCACAGGACTGGAAAAGTTCGATTTTCATTCCAATTCCAAAGAAAGGCAATGCCAAAGAATGCTCAAACTATCACACAATTGCACTCATCTCACAATCAGAAAAGTGATGCTCAAAATTCTCCAAGCCAGGTTTCAACAGTACGTGAACCATGAACTTCCAGATGTTCAAGCTGGATATAGAAAAGGCAGAGGAACCAGAAATCAAATTGCCAACATCTGTTGGATCATTGAAAAAGCAAGAGAGTTCCAGAAAAACATCTACTTCTGCTTTATTGACTATGCCAAAGCCTTTGACTGTGTGGATCACAATAAACTGTGGAAAATTCTTAAAGACATGGGAGTAACAGACCACCTGACCTGCCTCTTGAGAAATCTTTATACAGGTCAAGAAGCAACAGAGCTGGACTTGGAATAACAGACTGATTCCAAATTGGGAAAGGAGTACATCGAGGCTATATATTATCTCCCTTCTTATTTAACTTATATGCAGAGTACATCATGAGAAATGCTGGGAAAGATGAAGTACAAGCTGGAATCAAGATTGCCAGGAGAAATATCAATAACCTCAGATATGCAGATGACACCACCCTTATGGCAGAAAGTGAAGAAGAACCAAAGAGCCTCTTGGTGCAAGTAAAAGAGGAGAGTGAGAAAGTTGGCTTAAAACTCAACATTCAGAAAACTAAGATCATGGCATCCGGTCCCATCACTTCATGGCAAATAGATGGGGAAATAGTGGAAACAATGAGAGACTTAATTTTGGGGGCTCCAAAATCACTACAGACGGTGACAGCAGCCATGAAATTTAAAGACGCTTACTCCTTGGAAGAAAAGTTATGACCAACCTAGACAGCTTATTAAAAATTAGAGACATTACTTTGCCAACAAAGGTCAGTCTTGTCAAAGCTATGATTTTTCCAGTAGTCATGCATGGATGTGAGAGCTAGACTATAAAGAAATCTGAGAGCCGAAGAATTGATGCTTTTGAACTGTGGTGTTGGAAAAGACTCTTGAGAGTCCCTTGGATTGCAAGGAGATCCAACCAGTCCATCCTAAAGGAGATCAGTCCTGAATATTCATTGAAAGACTGACACTGAAGCTGAAACTCCAATACTTTGGGCACTGATGCGAAGAACTGACTCATCTGAGAGGACCCTGATGCTGGGAAAGATTGAATGTGGAAGGAGAAGGGGACAACAGAGGATGAGATGGTTGGATGGCATACTGACTCAATGGACATGAGTTTGAGTAAACTCCTGGAGCTGGTGATGGACCGGGAGGCCCAAGCGTGCTGCGTCCATGGCGTCGCAAAGAGCCAGACACTTCTGAGCAACTGAATGGAACAGAACTGAGGGGATGCTGGACCTTTGAAGAGACAGGGGTGGGGTCAGAAAAGCCTTTTTAAAATGGAAATAATCCTGGAAGAAGAGATGACAGTCAGGGAGGGCAAACTAATCTTGGAGAGGTATCCTAGCTGTCCCCCAAGACCTTTCCTTTCCCAAATTATTCCCCTCTGAGCAGCCTCTTTTTCAAACAGATCCTTAAATCCAATCTCCATAGGCCTCCCTGGTGGTTCAGAGGTAAAGAATATGTCTGCAGTGCAGGAGACATGGGTTCAATCCCTGGGTCAGAATGATCCCTTGGGGAAGGAATAGCAACCCATTCCAGTATTCTTGTCTGGGAAATTCCATGGACAGAGGAGCCTGGCAGGCTACAGTCCATGGGGTCCAAAAGAATTGGACATGACTTGGGGACGAAATAACACCAATAGGCCTCCAGAGTGAAGTTTTCTTCATAATGACTCTCAAGGGCTATTTCTTGTGTATAGTAGTAGTTTCTTAGACCTTAATTTGCGTAAGAATCACCTGGCAAATTTACTTAGAAGCTGGTCCTTAGACCTCCTCCACAAATTCAATTTTAGTAGCATCTCCTGATTGTAATGTGGATGGCCTAGGAATACCTTTACCTTCTGGTTTTGTTTGGTTTTGTTGGTTTGGTTTGAGTGTGCAGACATCTAGTACAAACTGCTTGAGTTAATACAAAAATTGCTCCCTCAAAGGTTCCACACCCCACCTGGGAACCCCTTGGAAAAATTTTTTTAAATGACTGGTCAATCTATAGCTATGATCCAATGGCAAGAAAAATGGCCTAAAAATATTAGATCTTTATTGACATAGGGTAGAAAAATGGACTGAATTACCCTTATGTTTGGACTTCCTCAGTGTCTCAGACAGCAAAGAATCTGTCTGCAATGTGGGAGACCTGGGTTCGATCCTTGGGTTAGGAAGATCCCCTGGAGAAGGGAATGGCTACCTACTCCAGTATTCTTGCCTGGAGAGTTCCATGGAAAGAGGAGCCTGGCAGGCTACAGTCCATTGGGTCACAAAGAATCGAACACGACTGAGTGACTTTCACTTTCACCTTTGGAGAAACAAATTTCTTAACCCATCTGTCACCCCTCCATAGTTTCATCCCCATTCACTTCTCAGGCTGAAGCTCCTACTACTTTATGCTCAGCAATTTTAACTCTTCCCTGCTTTGCACGTGCTTTTTCCTTTGTTTTGAGACACCCTTCCCTCTGTACACTATGTTTTCGAAACTGTACCTTGAAAATATTCATATAGTAGGAAAGCAAAGTCTGTATTATAAACTAATGCTTTTAATATGCTAATAATTCATTATAGAGGTGGTATAGAAGATTCACTGAAGGCAGGCATGGCAACCCACTCCAGTATTCTTGCCTGGAGAATCCCAGGGACAGAGGTGCCTGGGGCGTCTACAGTCAATAGGGTTGCAGAGTCAGATACAACTGAGTGCCTGGCACATACACATACACATACAAGATTCAAGCAGACTGAAAGACAGGTGCCTTTTATTCCCTCAGATGATGGTGGTTCAGAAGAAAAAAGAGGTAAATAGGGAAGTCTTGTTTATAGAGTATGGGTGTGTGCTCAATTGCTGTCATGTCTAACTTATTATGACCTCATGGATTGTAGCCCACCAGGCTCCTCAGTCCATGAGATTTTCCCAGAAAGAATATTGGAGTGGGTTGCCATTTCATACTCCAGGGGATCTTCTTGACCCAGGGATCAAACCCATGTCTCCTGAGTCTCCTGCATTGGCAGGTAGATTCTTTACCACTGAGCAACCTTGTTTGGAGAGAATAATAAATAATAAAAGTAGAGTGTACATATTGATCCCAGTATGTACATCATGCCAAAAATAAATAGTATGTACATATCGATCCCAAACAACAAATATAAAAAAAATAATATGGGTATTAAAAAAATATATATATATATATATGTTTTTTACAGTAATTCACACTCCTATTCTTCATTAATTACAGGTATCTCTATTTCCCTCTGTTTTTCTATAATTTCTGTGGATCACCGCTGCATTCAAGGCTCTCCACAACTTCATCCCTGTCTGACATCCTTATCTGATATTCCTGCTTGATCCTCACTGCTTTCCCATACCCGTTCTAAGCTTCAGCCTAAATGGATGGCTTGTCATTTTCTGCACAGCACCAGCACCACCTCTACCACCACCTCTGAGAGGAGATATGGGTTGCCTGTGCTGGAAGAAAAGGGAATCTGCAAGGAGAGCAAGAGCATTAGATGCTGGTGAGGATTTCTCATGACCACATCTTAAAATGTAGCAACGGACAGAAATTCTTGAATGGCAGGGGACGTTTAACTTTAAAGAATCCAATATGTTGCACTTTTCTTCCTTTGTGTGCTATTTCTCAAGGATTCTCTGTTCCTTATCAGTTCCTATTCCGGAACAAGTAGAACTGCACGCAGTTCTCAGGACTGAGATCATGAAAAAGGGTATCTACTTGGATTCCTTTCAGTTACCCCCTTCCGTGATTTCTTTCAGCATCAGTGACCTTGTATGTATTAGACCATCCATTTTTGTTGCAATTAACGACACTTCATCCTGTGTAATCATTTCACCAAAGATATATAAGCCTGCATTTCTGCTAATAAAACACCCTTGCTCCACTAGAGACCTGGGTCCCCCGCGTCCTTCTTTCTCTCTTTCTTTTCGTCGACTCCGGTCCACCTGGTCCCGGTCTGATAAGAAGACCACACTTGAACTTACAAGGAAGTTTAACAAAATTACTTTAAATAGAACTCTCAGAGTTTGTGACACAAATTTGGACAAGGAGAGGTTGAGATAACCCCTTCACTCAGTCCTCTATAGCTTTAAAGGGATAAAGAAAAGATTACTGTACCTTCATTAGTAGCCCAAAGGCTTGGATAAATTGAGCCTTCATTGTTAGGACAAGGAGGATGCAGTGCGCAGGGCTTATTTCAGTGGCTTCCAGAGAGATGCCAGCAGCCGAGAGCTAAAGGAGGCAAGGCACATTCTATGTATACCAACATAAACCAAGGATGCCCAAGGACCAGTGTCTCTCCCACTTATACCATGATCCTGTTATACCTCTGGCTCTTCCAACTGGCCCTGAATAGAAGGAGGAATGAATATTGTTTTGACCAACTTAAATCTGAAATGATGACCAAAACAAAAATAGAAACAAAACCTAAAGTAACTGAGAATTTGACTAGATTAAGTTTTCTGCTCTCAGAAAAATTTTAGGTTTTAATTAATTAATTAATTGGAGGATAATTACTTTACAATATTGTGGTGGTTTTTGCCATACATTGACATGAGTCAGTCATGGGTGCACATGTGTCCCCCAATCCTGAATCCCACTCCCAACTTCCTCCCCACCTCATCCCTCTGGGTTGGCCCAGAGCACTGGCTTTGAGTGCCCTGCTTCATGCTTCAAGCTTGCACTGGTCAACTATTTTACATACGGTAATATACATGTTTAAATGCTATTCTCTCAAATCATCCCACCTTCACTCTCCCACAGACTCCAAAAGTCTGTTCTTTATATCTGTGCCTCTTGCTGCCTCGCATATAGGATCATCATTACCATGTTTCTAGATTCTATATATATACATTAATATACTGTATTGGTGTTTCTCTTTCTGACTTACTTCACTCTGTATAATAGGCTGCAATTTCATCCACCTCATTAGAACTGACTCAAATGTGTTCATTTTTTATAGCTAAGTAATATTCCTTTGTGTATATGTACCACAACTTCCTTATCGATTCTCCTGATGGACATCTAGGTTGCTTCCATGTCCTAGCTATTGTAAACAGTGCTACAATGAACACTGGGGTATGTGCATCTCTTTCAATTTTGGTTTCCTCGGTGTGTATGCCCAGCAGTGGGGTTGCTGGGTCATATGGCAGTTCTATTTCCAGGTTTTAAAGCAATGTTCACACTGTTCTCCATAGTGGCTGTACCAGTTTGCATTCCCACCAGCTGTGTAAGAGGGTTCCTTTTTCTCCACACCCTTTCAAGGATTTATTGTTTGTAGACTTTTTGATGGCAGCTATTGTGACCAGCATGAGATGATACCTCATACTGGTTTGCATTTCTCTAATAATGAGTGATGTTGAGCATCTTTTCATGTGTTTATTAGCCATATGTATGTCTTCTTTGGAGAAATGTCTGTTTAGTTCTTTGTCCCACTTTTGATTGGGTTATTCCTTTTTCTGGTATTGAGCTGCATGGGTTGCATGTATATTTTGGAGATTAATTCTTTGTCAGTTTTTCATTTGATATTATTTTCTCACATTCTGAAGGCTGCCTTTTCACCTTGCTTATAGTTTCCTTTGCTGTGCAAGAGTTTTAAGTTTAATTAGATCCCATTTGTTTATTTTTGATTTCCATTACTCTGGGAGGTTGGTTGTAGAGGATCTTGCTGTGATTTATATCAGAGAGTGTTCTGCCTATGTTTTCCTCTAAAAGTTTTATAGTTTTTTGTCTTACATTTAGATCCTTAATCCATTTTGAGTTTATTTTTGTGTACAGTGTTAGGAAGTGTTCTAATTTCATTCTTTCACACATGGTTGACCAGTTTTCCCAGCACCACTTGTTAAAGAGATTATCTTTTCTCCATTGTAAATTTTTGTCTCCATTGTCTAGGATAAGGTGTCCATAGGTTTGTGGATTTATCTCTGGGCTATTTATTTCATTGACCTACATTTCTGTCTTTGTGCCAGTACATACTGTCTTGATGACTGTAGCTTTGTAGTATAGTCTGAAGTCAGGAAGATTGATTCCTCCAGTTCCACTCTTCTTTCTCAAGATTGTTTTAGCTATATGAGGTTTTTTGTGTTTCCATACAAATTGTGAACTATTTCTTCTAGTTCTGTGAAAAATATTGTTGGTAGCTTGATGGGGATTGCATTGAATCTATAGATTGCTCTGGATAGTATACTCATTTTCACTATATTGATTCTTCCAATCCACGAACATGGTATATTTCTCCATCTATTTGTGTCATCTTTGATTTCTTTCATCAGTGTTTTATAGTTTTCTATATATAGGTCTTTTGTTACTTTAGGTAAATTTTATTCCTAAGTATTTTATTCTTTCCATTGCAATGGTGAAGGGGATTGTTTCCTTAATTTCTCTTTCTGTTTTTTCATTGTTAGTGTATAGGAATGCAAGGGATTTCTGTATGTTAATTTTATATCCTGCAACTTTACTATGTTAATTGATTAGCTCTAGTAATTTTCTTGTGGTATCTTCAGGGTTTTCTATTTAGAGGATGATGTCATCTGCAAACTGAGAGTTTTACTTCTTCTTTTCCAATCTGGATTCCTTTTCTTTCTTTTTCTTCTCTGATTGCTGTGGCTAGGACTTCCAAAACTATGTTGAATACTAGTGGTGAGAGTGGGCACACTTGTCTTGTTCCTGATTTTAGAGGAAATGCTTTAAATTTTTCACCAGTGAGGATAATGTTTGCTGTGGGTTTATCATATATGGATTTTATTACGTTGAGGTATGTTCCTTCTATGCCTGCTTTCTGGAAAGTTTTCATCATAAGTGAGTGTTAAATTTTGTCAAAAGCTTTCTCTGCACCTGTTGAGATAATCATATTGTTGGGAGCTACGTTAGGCATTACTGACAAAATGGAGGCATGGCCCCAACCCCCTCTCCTCATCCCACAGGCACGGTCCTGGGATGAAGGAGTTAGGTCTTGTGATTCTGACTTGTCCTTTCCTTCCTTCGGTTGAGTTGGCTGGAAATAATGTTAAGGTGCTTACTGTTCTTGCATGAGAAAGCACAAAGCCTTCTGCAGTTGCCCAGGAAATAATCCATAAAGTTACATTTGTTCAAGGACCTTTACAAAGAATGTTTCAGGATGAGCACATAGGCCGCAGCTTGAGGCCATGGGAAAGATTGTTATTGAGACCTGCTTGTGAGGGAAATGTTTATGGCAAAAGAAGTTTGCTGAGTTTAGGGTTTAGGAATAATTAAGAATAGTTAGAAGCTAAAAGTTTAAGGTATGTTGTAGTGTTGGCATATTTTACTATACCTTATAGAGACTAGGAATTTTAGAGATACTAATAGCTAGAAGCCTTTTTAGGAGATAATGAGCTTAAGTTACTAGGGGATAGCAGGATTTAGAAAGATAAGAAATAAACTGAGGAATGTGATATGCAGCCCAGAGACAAACATGAGTGACAATGTAATCACAAGGACACTTAAGAGGGAACTCTGAAGGACAACAATGATTTATGGAGACAGTAAATCTGGGTGAGGGGAAACTGAAGATGTCAAACCTCTGACCTAATGCTTTTGTAAAAGCATAAAAGAAAACCTGATGCTTAAAATAAACATGCAGTTCTTCACTTTGAGTCAGAAGCTGCATCATTCTCCACCGACACCGCTCATCACTTCAGGCCGATTCCCTGGCTGCTGGAGCTGGACTCTGGCATCATATAGCTTTTATTTTTCAATTTATTAATATGGTGTATCACATTGATTGATTTGCGAATATAGAAGAATTCTTGCATCCCTGGAATAAAGCCTACTTGATCATGATGTATAATCTTTTTAATATGTTGTTGAATTCTGTTGCTAGAATTTTGTTGAGGATTTTTGCATCTATGTTCATCAGTGATATTGGGCTATAGTTTTCTTTTTCTGTGGCATCTTTGGTTTTGATATCAGGGTGATGGTGGCCTCATAGAATGAGTTTGGGAGTTTGCCTTCCTCTGCAATTCTGTAAGAGTTTGAGTAGGATAGGTGTTATCTCTTCTCTAAATTTTTGGTAGGCTCAACTGTGAAGCCATCTGGTCCTGGGCTTTTGTTCATTGGAAGATTTTTGATTACAGTTTTGATTTCCATGCTTGTGATGGGTCTGTTCAGATTTTCTATTTCTTCCTGGTTCAGTTTTGGAAGGCTATATTTTTCTAAGAATTTGTCCATTTTTTCCACGTTGTCAGTTTTATTGGCATATAGTTGCTCATAGTAGTCTCTTATGATCTTTTGTACTTCTGTGTTGTCTGTTGTGATTTCTCCATTTTCATTTCTAATTTTATTGATTTTATTCTTCTCCCTTTTTTTCTTGATGAGTCTGGCTAATGGTTTGCCTATTTTATTTATCTTCTCAAAGAACCAGCTTTTCGTTTCATTGATCTTTGCTATAGGCTCCTTTGTTTCCGTTTCTTTTATTTCTGCTCTGATTTTCTTGATTTCTTTCCTTTTACTAAATTTGAGTTTTTTCTGTTCTTCGTTTTCTAGTTGCTTTAAGTGTAAAGTTAGGTTGTTTATTTGATATTTCTCTTGCTTCTTGAGGTAGGCTTGTATTGCTATGGACCTCCCTCTTAACACCGCTTTTACTGAATCACATAGGTTTTGGGTTGTTGTGTTTTCATTTTCACTTGTTTCTATGCATATTTTAATTTTCTTTTTATTTCTTCCATGATCTGTTGGTTATTTAGAAGTGTGTTTTTAGCCTGCATATGTTTGTATTTTTTATAGGTTTTTTTTTCTGTAGTTAATATCTAATCTTACCTGAATTGTGATCAGAAAAGATGCTTGAATGATTTCAATTTTTTTTTTAATTGACCAAAGCTAGATTTGTGGCCAGGATGTGCTCTATCCTGGAGAACGTTCCTTGTGCACTTGAAGAAATGTTTAAATCCATTGTTTTTGGCTGAAATGCCCTGTAGATATCAATTAGGTCTAACTGGTCCATTGAATTATTTAAAGCTTGTGTTTCCTTGCTAATTTTCTGTTTGGTTGATCTCTCCATAGGTATGAGCGGGGTATTAAAGTCCCCCACTATTATTGTGTTACTGTTAATTTCCCCTTTCATACTTGTTAGCATTTGTCTTACATATTGAGGTGTTCCTATGTTGGGTGCATATATAATTGTTATATCTTCTTCTTGGATTTATCCCTTGATCATTGTGTAGTGTCTGTCCTTCTTTGTCTCTTATCATGGTCTATATTTCAAAGTCTATTTTATCTGATATGAGTATTGCTACTCCTGTTTTCTTTTGGTCTCCATTTGCACAAAATATCTTTTTCCAGCCTCTCACTTTCAGTCTGTATGTGTCCCTAGGTTTGAGGTGGGTCTCTTGTAGACAGCATATACAGGGGTTTTGTTTTTGTATCCATTCAGTCAGTCTTTGTCTTTTGGTTGGAGCATTTAACCCATTTAAATTTAAGGTAGTTATTGATAAGTATGATCCCATTACCATTTACTTTGTTGTTTTGGGTTCATTTTTATAAACCTTTTCTGTGTTTCCTGTCTAGAGATGATCCTTTAGCATTTGTTGAAGAGCTGGTTTGGTGGTACTGAATTCTCTCAGCTTAGCTTGTCTGTAAAGCTTTTTATTTCTCTTTCATATCTGAATGAGATACTTGCTGGGTAGAGTAATCTTGGTTGTCGGTTTTTCTCTTTCATTACTGTGGTAAGTCCTGCCATTCCCTTCTGGACTGAAGAGTTTCTATTGAAAGACTAACTGTTATCCTTATGGGGATCCCCTTGTGTGTTATTTGTTGCTTTTCCCTTGCTGCTTTTAATATTTGCTTTTTGTGCTTAATTTTTGCTAGTTTGATTTATATGTGTCTTGGAGTGTTTCTCCTTGGGTTTATCCTGTTTGGGACTCTGCATTTCTTTGACTTGGGTGGCTACTTCCTTCCCTATTTTAGGGAAGTTTTCAACTATTATCTCAAGCGTTTTCTCATGACTTTTCTTTTTGTCTTCTTCCCTGGGACACCTATGATTTGAATGTTGGGGCACTTAAAATTGTCCCAGAGGTCTCTGAGGTTGTCCTCACTTCTTTTTATTGTCTTCTTTTTTCCTCTCTGCATCATTTATTTCCACCATTCTATCTTCCATCTCACTAATCCTCCCTTCTGCCTCAGTTATTCTACTATTGGTTCCCTCCAGAGTGTTTTAAATCTCAGTTATTGCATTGTTCATTATTGATTGACTATTCTTTATTTCTTCTAGGTCCTTGTTAAACATTTCTTGCTTCTTCTCAATCCTTATCTCTAGTCTATTTATCTGCAACTCCACTTTGTTTTCAAGATTTTGGATCATCTTTACTATCATTATTCTGAATTCTTTTTCAGGTAGACTCCCTATCTCCTTCTCTTTTGTTTGATTTGGTGTGTTTTTATCATGTTCCTTTACCTGCTGAATATTTCTCTGCCTTTTCATTTTGTTTAGATTTCTGTGTTTGGGGTGCCCTTCCGGCAGGCTGGAAGGTTGTGGTTCCTTTTAATTGTGAAGTCTGCTCCCCATGGTGAGGTTGGACCAGTGGCTTGTCAAGGTTTCTGGTTGGGAGATCTAGTGTTTGTGTTCTGGTAGGTATAGCTGGATCTATTCTCTCTGGAGTGGAATGAAGTGTCCAGTAGTGATTTTAGGGGTGTCTATGGGTTTTGTAGGAGAAGGAAATGGCAACCCACTCCAGTATTCTTGCCTGGAGAATTCCAAGGACAGGGGAGCCTGGTGGGCTACGGTCCATGGGATTGCAGAATTGGACACAGCTGAGCACACAGCACATGGGTTTGGTATGGCTTTGGGTAGCCTGTTTTTTAATGTTTAGGTTTGTGTTCCTGATTTGCTGGAGAATTAGCATGGTGTGTCTCGCATTGGAACTTGTTGGCTTTTGGGTGGAGATTAGTTCAGTGTAGGTATGGAGAATTTTGGGTGCACTCTTGCCTATTAATCTTCCCTGCAGTCAGGAGTACTCTGATTTTCTAAATTTCTGGAGTTGAGCCTCCTGCCTCTGGGTTTCAGTCCTCTTACAGTAGCCTCAAGACTTCTCCATCCATACAGCACAGAAGATAAAACCCCTAGGTTAATGGTGAAACAATTCTCCACAGCCAGGAACACCCAGAGAGATTCACAGAGTTATATAGAAAAGAGAGGAGGGAGGAGGGAGATAGAGGTGACCAGGAAGAGAAAAGGTAGAGTCAAAAGGGGAGATAGCAATCAAGACATTAGTCAAATCCCTAAGTGAAAATGGATACTGAAGATTAGATTCTTAAAGGTACAAAATTGATAACAAATATTAAAAAGCAAAGATTAAAAACCTAGAATTGAGGTTAGATTCTCAAAGATACAATATAAAAAAAAAAACCAGTAAAAAATACAATATAAAAAATACAAAACAAAATCAATCACAAAAATTTAAAAATATATATGGAATTTGTGTTTTTTTAATAGAGTTTTTTAGAAAGGTAATAAAATAGTAGGCTATAAAAATGAAAGTTAGAGGAGTAGTAAATAACTAAATTTTTTTAAAAATTAAAAAGTGATAATAGTAAAAATATATCTAGGAATTTCTCTGGAGCTGTTGTGAGCAGTGTGGGGTCAGTTCAGTGTCAGATAGTCCCTTGTTCTGGCTTGTACTTGTTCTCAAGGTCTATAGTTGCCCCTCAAATGCACAGTCTCAGTATTAACTGCAGGGTTTTAATCTGTTGCACCTGTCACTTATGGGGCGATTCCCCCTTCTTTGTTTATTTTGGCTTTCTCTCTTTGCAAGTCTCTTCAGTGTCTAATTTCCACTGAGACGAGGGGGTGAAGGTGGCCACTTGTGTAGGCTCACTTGTTCAGTTGTGCTGTGGAGAGGGAGTGACACTGAAAATACCACTGGCATGTGTGGGGAATGCTTGCAGTGGATGGACCACACTGTGTTTGCAACAGCCCAAGGCAGCGTGTATTTCCCAGCTCCACACTGCTCAGGGTCCAGGGTCATCCGCAAAGGCACTGTCCCAAGTGGGCCCTGCGTATCATGCACTTCCCAGGGCTAAGCCATTCAGGTTCTCAGGTGCTCTGCAAGAGCACAGACCCTGATGGGCTGCGTGTTTTGTGCCATTCCCAGGTCCAAGCCACTCAGGCAACCACATGCTTGGCGAATGCACTGTCCTAGGTGGCCTGTGTGTTTTATGCACCTCCCTGGCCCCAGCTGCTCAGTTTCCTGGGTGCACCATGAGGGCACAGTCCCAGGTGTACCATGTGTCTCCTCTGGGGAGTAATCTCAGGCTGTGACTCTCCTGGTGGCTGTGAACCATCTAGGATCCCAGGCATCCTGCTCACAGTTTGGAGGAAGATGTGATCTCTGGGTCTAATTGCAGTGGCCCCTTGCCTTCTGGCTCTGGCTGTCGCACACCTGCCTCTCTGCTGCTGGGGAGGGAGGGCCCTAAATGGCAGCCAGCTTGCTCTCCTTTGTTACTTGCTAGGGCACGATCCTTAGTTCTGTGAGTGAACCAGGGGTCACCACGTGGTGTTAGAGCCTTTCGTGAGAAAGGTCTTTTTTTTTTTCCTTAATCTCTCTGGCGATTCCAGGGTTTGGGTTGCTATCACATATTAGCTTCCTCAGATTGTCTTCAGGGCATTCAAGCCCAGCCCTTACCCTAAGGACCTATGATGCAACCTGTGCCTCCCTGCCCAGCCCCCCACTTGCTGCTGGCAGACACAATTGTCTGAGCTGCTTCTCCACTGGTAGTTGGGGTTAGGCACATATTTTGTGTGTGTGTGTGTTTTTCTGGTTAGGTTGCCCTCTGAGATTCAAAAGCTCCCCACTGATATGCCTGTGAGAGGGTTTCTTATTGTGTGGAAAGTTCTCCTGCTTCATGACTCCCTCCCCAGGACAGGTCTCTGTCCCTAAATCCTTTGTCTCTATATTTGTCTTTTATATTTTGTCCTACCTCCTCTTGAAGAGTTTGGGCTGCCTTTCTGGGTGCCTGGTGTCCTCTGTCAGCATTCAGAAGTTGTTTTGTGGAAGTTGCTCAACATTCAAATGATCTTCTGATGAATTTGTGGGGGAGAAAGTGGTTTCCCTGTCCTATTCCTCTGCCATCTTGGGATCACATCCCAGAAAAACTTTAAATTCAGTGCAGTTCAGTGCTTAGAACTCTTTGCTCTCACTGCCAAAGGACTATGCTTGATCCTGTTACTGAGTCTAAGCTTACTCTGCTCACCATGCAACAGTCCACTTAACCAAGAGATGAAGTGTTGAGTCAAAGAATACAACTTGATTTGGAAAAGCTGGCTGACTGAGGAGATGGTTGACTAATGTCTCAAAATAACCATCTTGTTGGGGTCTGGATGCCAGGTTCTTTTAGAGAACACAGAGGCTGAGGAGTTGAGAAAATAAAGAGCATTATCTTGCAAATATCTCCTGGAATGACCAACTTAATTCCAGAAACACATCTACTTCGGCTTCATTGACTACACTGAAGCCTTTGATTGTGTGGATCACAACAAACTACAGAAAATTCTTAAAGAGATGGGAATACCGATCACCTTACCTGTCTCTTGAGAAACCTGTATGCAGGTCAAGAAGCAACAGTTAGAATGATACATGGAACAACTGACTGGTTCAAAATTGGGAAAGGAGTACATCAAGGCTGCATATTGTCACCCTGATTGTTTAACTTATATGCAGAGTACATTACGTGAAATGAATGAAACATAAGCTAGAATAAAGATTGCCAGTAGAAATATCAACAACATCAGACATGCAGATGATACCACTCTAATGACAGAAAGGGAAGAGGAACTAAAGAGTCTCTTGATGAAGGTGAAAGAGGAGAGTGAAAAAAACTGGTTTAAAATTCAACTTTTGTATTACTGAAGTTGAGGCCCTGAGAGGTCCTGGGGAGCCAGGAGCCCGAGGTCTGCTGCACTTTCTCCCCACTTCCTTTTCATTGCCTAGGTTTCCTGGCCTTGAAGTTCCAGGCCTGAGGTGCCGTGGACAGAAACTTGGCATATTCTGTTTTCTGCTGGCATCCATGAAACAGTAACAGCCTCCAGTCTCTTCATATATCCTGAAACTACTTACCTAAGAACCTTAGCATTATTGGCATAATCTCCACCTCGATATGCCTTTCTGCCCATGGAAGGAAGCTGAAAGAAGGGATGAGTCAAGTAACATAATAAACTTCTGAGAAGAGATCAAGCCCTGAGCCTTGGATCACTGACTCCAAGACCCTAGACTAGAGAACTAACCCTAGGGAGCATCAAACAGTGAGAACTCTCACCAAGGAAACCACTTGAATACAAGACCCAGCATTGTCCAACCACCGTAGCACCCTGTGCAGGACGCCTCAACCAAACAACAAACAAAACAAAAATACAAACCCAGTCATTAGTAGACAGGATGACCACCTCACTCAACCTGGCCCATCAGAGGAAAAAACAAACAAACAAACACTCAGCACAAATCTCACCTATAGGAAGCTTACACAAAACACTGGACCAACCTTAAGAGGGCAGAAACCAAAAGGAAGAAAGAATTCAACCTTGAAGCCTGGGGAAAGGAGAACCCAAACACAATAAGTTAAAAAAAAATAATGAAAAGGCAGAGAAATACTGCACAAATGAAGGAGCAAACTAGAAACACAGAAGTGCAAATAAACAAAGAGGAAATAGGCAAACTACCTGAAAAAGAATTCAGAATAATGATAGTAAAGATGATCAAAAACCTTGAAAACAGAATGGAGAAAATGCAAGAATCAATTAGCAAAGACCTAGAAGAATTAAAAAATATACACACAGAGGCAAACAACACAATCACTCAAATTAAAAATACTCTAGAAGTAATCAATAGCAGAATATCTGAGGCAGAAGAATGAATCAGTGAACTGGCAGATAAAATAGTGGAAATAACTTCTGAAGAGCAGAAGTAAAAAGCATGAAAAGAACTCAGGATAGTCTCAGAGACCTCTGGGACAATATCAAATGCATCGACATTCAAATTATAGGGATCCCAGAAGAAGAAAAGGAAAAGAAAGGGTATGAGGAAATTTTTTAAGAGATTATAGTTGAAAAATTTCCCCAAAGGAAAAGGAAATAGTCAATCAAGCCCAGGAAGTGCAAAGAGTCCCATACAGGATAAACCCAAGGAGAAACACACCAAGACACATACTAATCAAACTAACAAAGATTAAACACAAAGAAAGAATATTAAAGACAGCAAGGGAAAAGTAACAAGTAACACATAAGGGAATCCCCATACATTTAACAGCTGATCTTTCAGCAGAAACTCTGCAGGCCAGAAGGGAATGGCAGGATATATTTAAAGTACTGAAAGGGAAAAATCTACAACCAAGATTACTCTACCCAGCAAGGATCTCATTCAAAATTGATGGAGAAATCAAAAGCTTTGCAGACAAGCAAAAGTTAAGAGAATTCAGTACCACCAAACTAGCTTTACAACAAATGTTAACAGGACTTATGTAGTTGAGAAATACGAGAAGAAAAAGATCTACAAAATCAAACCCCAAACAATTAAGAAAAAGGCAATAGGAAAGTCAGTTCAGTCACTCAGTCGTGTTTGACTCTTTGCAACCCCATGGACTGCAGCACACCAGGCTTCCCTGTCCATCATCAACTCCCGAAGCTTACTCAAATTCATGTTCATCGAGTCAGTGATGCCATCCAACCATCTGATCCTCTGTCATCCCCTTCTCCTCCCGTCTTCAATCTTTCCCAGCATCAGGGTCTTTTCCAATGAGTCAGTTCTTCACATCAGGTGGCCAAAGTATTGGACTTTCAGCTTCAGCATCAGTCCTTCTAATGAATATTCAGGACTGATTTCCTTTAGGATGGACTGGGTCGTTGGAAATAGGAACATATATATTCATAATTACTTTAAATGTAAACAAATTAAATGCTCCAACGAAAGACACAGACTGGCTGAATGGATACAAAAACAAGACCCATATACATGCTGTCTACAAGAAACCCACTTCCGACCTAAAGATACATATAGATTGAAAGTGAGAGGATGGAAAAATATATTCCATGCAAATGGAAAGCAAAATAAAGCTGGAGTAGCAATCCTCATATCAGACAAAATAGACCTTAAAATAAAAAATATTATAAGAGATAAGGAAGGACACTATATTATGATCAAGGGATCAATCCAAAGGGAAGATATAACAATTGTAAATATCTATGCACCCAACATAGGAGTACCTCAACACATAAGACAAACACTAACAGACATAAAAGGAGAAATTGACAGTAACACAATAATAGTAGAAGACTTTAACACCCCACTCACACCAATGGACAGATCATCAACAGAAAATTAACAAGGAAACACAAGTCTTAAATGATACATTATATGAGATAGATCTCAATCTTCAGGACATTCCATCCAAATGCAGAAGAATATACCTTCTTCTCAAGTGCACATGGAACATTCTCCAGGATAGACCACATCTTGGGTCACAAATAAGCCTCAGTAAATTTAAGAAAATGAAATCATATCAAGCATCTCTTCTGACCACAACTCTATGAGACTAGATATCAATTACAAGAAAAAACTGTGAAAAACCCAAAAACATGGAGATTAAACTATGTTTCTAAATAACCAACAGGTTACTGAAGAAATCAAAAGGGAAATCAAAAAATTTCTAGAAACAAATGACAATGAAAACATGGCAACTCAAAACCTATGGGACGCAGCAAAAGCAGTTCTAAGAGGGAAGTTTATAGCAATACAATCCTACCCCAAGAAGCGAGAAAAACATCGAATAGACAACCTTTACACCTAAAACAACTGGAAAAAGAAGAACAACCCCACCCCGCCAAATAAGCAGAAGGAAAGAAATCATAAAGATCTGAGCAGAAATAAATGAAAAAGAAATGAAAGAAACAATAGTACAGATTAATAAAACTAAAAGCTGGTTCTTTGAGAAGATAAACAAAATTGACAAACCCTTAGCCAGACTCATCAAGAAAAAAAGAGAGAAGAATCAAATCAACAAAATTAGAAATGAAAAAGCAGAGGCTACAACAGACAATGCAGAAATACAAAGGATTATAAGAGACTATTATGAACAACTATATGGCAATAAAATGGTTAACCTGGAAGAAATGGACAGATTCTCAGAAAAATTTCAATCTTCCAAGACTGAACCAGGAAGAAATAGAAACTATGAACAACCCAATTACAAGAACTGTAATTGAAGCTGTGATAAAAAAATTTCCCAAAAAACAAAAGCCCAGGACCCAATGGTAACAAGGTGAGCACCAGTTTTTGCATACCTGAGGCCCTGGGCCAAGCTGTGTCAGTTTGACCTCTAAAGGGCTGGAGACTAAGTAGCTAAAGTCAGTCACATAGGGGCTGCATGTCCTCACAACTAACCCCTAATTAAAATCTTGGCTATCAGGGCTTGAGTGAATTTTGCCTTATTATCTTCCCTGTAGCTCAGATGGTAAAGAATCTTCCTGCAATGCAGGAGACCTGGGTTCGATTTCTGGGTCGGGAAGATCCTCTGGAGAAGTGAACGGCAATCCACTCCAGTATTTTTGCTTGGAGAATCCCATTGTCAGAGGAGCCTGGCAGGCTATCATCTATGGGGTCGCAAAGAGTAGGACATGACTGAGAGACTATTACTATTATTACTGGCAACATTTTGCAGGTGTTATTTCATAGTTGGCTAGGAAATTTAAGGCTGTTTGTGGGATGCCAGTGTGAGAGGACAGCTGGAATCTTGAGGCTGGTTTCTCCTGGATTTGCACCTTTCCCTTTTGCTGATTCTATGCTGTATCCTTTTGCATAATCAACTATAACTGGGAGTACAGAAACTTTCTGAATCTTGGGAGTGTTTCCAGAAAATCACTGAAACTAGGTGATCTGGAGATACCCAATGCAAAAGGCATGCTATTTCTCCTACTAGATTACAATTCCTTGAGGCTAAGAACCACTTCTTCTCTTCTGTATTCCTTTAATATCTCACATATTTCATGGAGGCCAAAAATCTAGACCTTGCTGTTTACCTATTTTATGTGTAGTACTATGTATCTGCTAATCCCTAAATCCTAATGAATCCCTCCCCTACCACTTCCCCCATTGGTAACCATAAGTTTGTTTTCTGTCTGTGAATCTATTTATGTTTTGTAAATAAGTTCATCTGTATCATTTTTTTAGATTCCACATGTAAATGATATCACATGATATTTGTCTTTGACTTACTTCACTTAGTATGATAATCTCTTGGTCCATCCATGTGCTGCAAATGGGATTATTCATTCTTTTTGATACTGGAGTAATGTTTCACCATATATACATCCAAATCATCTTTATCCAGTCATCTGTCAATGGACACTTAGGTTGCTTCTAAGTCTTGGCTATCGTAAATAATGCTGCTATGAACACTAGGGTGCCCGTGATTTTTTTTCAAATTAGAGTTTGTGTCTTTTCAGAATATATGCCCAGGAGTGGGACTGCTGGATCATATGATAACTCTGTTTTTAGTTTTCATAAGAAAACTCCCCACTGTTTGTAATTTACATTCCCACCAGCAGTGCAAGAACATTCCCTTTTTACCACATTCTCTCCAGCATTTATTATTTCTAGACTCTTTTATGATGGTCATTCTGACCAGTGTGAGGTGATACCTCATTGTGGTTTTGATTTGCACTTCTCTAATAATTAGCAATGTTGAGTATCTTTTCATGTGCCTGTTGGCCATCTGGATGTCCTCTCTGAAGAAATGTCTATTTAGGTCTTCTGCCCATTTTTTAATTGGGTTGTTTGTTGTTTTCTGATATTGAACTGTATGAGCTGTTTGTGTATTTTGGAAATGAATCCCTTGTCAGTTGCACCATTTGCAAATATTTTCTCCCACTATGTAGGTTGTCTCTTCATTTTGTTTATGGCTTCCTTTGCTGTGCAAAAGCTTTTAAGTTTAATTAGGTCCCATTTGTTTATTTTTGCTTTTATATCCATTTTTCTAGGAGATGGAGCCAAAAAAATATTGCTGCAATGTATGTCAAGGCTGTTCTGCCTTTGTTTTCCTGTAGGAGTTTTATAGTATCTGGTCTTACATTTAAGTGTTTAATCCATTTTGCATTTATTTTTGTATATGAAGTTAGAGAATGTTATAATTTCATTCTTTTACATGTAACTGTCCAGTTTTTTCAGCACCACTTATTGAGGACACTTTCTTTTCTCCATTGTATATTATTGCCTCATTGCGATTAATTGACTGTAAGTACATAGGTTTATTTCTATCCTACTGATCTTTGTGTCTATTTTTCTCTACTGAGTTTTATTATTAGGTTAGGGATTGCCAAGGGGAAAAAAAAGAAAAAAGCAATTAACAATTTCATAGATCAGGAGTAAGTCAATAAGAGGACCAAGAAAAAGAAAAGACAGTGAGAATAAAGAAGACAATAAGGGAACACATAAAGGAGGACAAACAGAATAAAAGGGCTCAATCCCTGGGTTTGGCTCAATCCCTCAATTCCTTCAATGCAGGGAGATCCCTGGAGAAGGGAATGGCTACCCACTCCAGTATAATTTTGCCTCGAGACTTCCATGGACAGAGGAGCCTGGCGGGCTACAGTCCACAGGGTTGCAAAGAGTTGGACACAGCTGAGTGACTAATGCACACATTTGATCTTGGACATTTTAGTCTCTTGAACCGTGAGAAATAAATTTTTGTTGTATAAACCACGCAGTCTAGAGTATTTTGTTATAGCAACTCAAGCAGACTAAGAAACTCAACAATTACATGTAGACATCTACAGATTTATAAAGCTACCTTTAAGGACTGCCCATGATTCAATTATAAAAAAGTTATGGTAAAAGAACTATATTGACAGACATTTAAACTTGTATTAGTTAAATTATGGGTTAAGTTGTATTAAAAGTTTTGTGGTTCAAACAATAGCAAGTTATTTTTCTTTCATATAACAAATTCCACAACTCTGCTGCTCAGTCATACAAGACAACAGATTCTTCCTAGCTTGTTATTCTGCCCTCTCTCAAAATGTTGTTCTTGTCTACATGGCTAGAGCTGACCCAAGCATCATGTTTTCACTTGAGAGAAGAGCGCGCTTGGTCACAAAGTCGTGTCCAACTCTTTGAGACCCCATGGCTTGCAGCCCACCAGGCTCCTCTGTCCATGGGATTTTTCAGGCAAGAAATACTGGAGTGGGTTGCCATGTCCTTCTCCATGGGCGAAGAGAGGAACTGGCGATTGCCATCAGGTGATACAGAAGTTAAGCACTTACTTCCACTGATATTATGTTACAGGGCCACATGAAGCTTCAGGGTCAGCTGGGAAATGTCTTCTGCAGTGGAGCAGTCATGTATCCCCTCAGGGGAGTGGAGATCCTATTAGTAAAAGGGTAAAGGAAGGTTGGGTGGGGCAGAAATTAGTAATCTGACATACATTTGTTTGTTGCATTTCATTTATCTCTGTGGCCTTAGGTTAAATTTCTAGAAGTGAAATTCTCAGATCAAGGGTTGCATAATTAGTTTCTTTATATGTACTGTCACATTGCCCTTCAGAAATAATTTATATTACATTCCCACTGACATTATGTGAATACTGAATTTCTGACATCTTTGCCATTTTTCGAGTTAATCTTTCCAGTCTGAATGTCTAAAAAAGGTAAGTCATTATTAATTTTATCTTCATTTCTTTTATTAGGGCTGAGACAGAACTTATCTTCATATATTTAGGGGTCATTTGCATCTTTTTCATTTCAGATTGCCTGATCATGGTCTTGGCCTTTTTTTTCCTATGGCATGCTCATCTTTTTTCCTATTGTTTTGAAAAGAACCATTGTTTGTCACACACCATATGTTGCAAATTTTCTTCCAAAGTGCCGTTTGTGTTTTAATCTTGTGGATTTTTTTCCTTCTAGACAAAATTGTAAACTTTTTATGGTCAACATTATCATTTTTTTTTTATAATTTGATTTTGTTATTTTCAGAAATGCCTTCCATCTCAAGATTATACAAGTATTCATCTGTATTACCTTCTAAGGTATAATTTTAATAGGTACATATTCACACGGCTAAAAAAATATAATAAATCCTTATAGTACAAAAATTACTCCTAATCTCTTCCATCTCATCAACTTTATGACCCTTCTCCTCCTCTGGAAAATTCACTGTAAACTTATGATAGAATGAGGACAAAAAAGGCAAGTAACATATTAGCTGTTTTTTTTTTAATTTTATTTATTTGTTTTTGGCTGTGCTGGGTCTTCATTGTTGTCCGGGCTTTTCTCTAGTTGCAAGCAGGGGCTACTCTCTAGCGTGAGTGGACTTCTCATTGCGGTGGCTTCTCTTACAGTGTTTCAGAGCACAGGCTCTAGGGCATGCGGGCTTCAGTAGTTGCGACTGTGAGCTCAGAAGGTGTGGCTCCCAGGCTCTGGAGCACAGGCTCAATAGTTGTGCACAGGCTTAGTTGCTCCGAAGCAAGTGGGATCTTCCTGGACCAGGGATCAAAACTGTGCCTCCTGCATTGGCAGGCAGATTCTTTATCACTGAGCCACCAAGGGAGCCCCAACATATTACTGTATTTTTAAAATTGTTTTGACCTCATGGCTCCATTGAAAGGGCATCAGAGACCTTTCAAAGTCAGACTACGTTTTCAGAACCACTGTGCCAGCCTGATGTGTGTGTATGCTAAGTTGCTTCAGTTGTGTCTGACTCTTTGCAACCCCATGGACTGTAGCCCGCCAGGCTACTCTGTCCATGGTATTCTCCAGGCAAGAATACTGGAGCGGGTGGCCAACCCCTTCTCCAGGGGATCTTCCTGACCCAGGGATCAAACCCCTGTCTCCTGCATTGCAGGCAGGTTCTTTACCACTGAGACACCTGGGAAGCCCCGTGCCTGATACTAGCAGATAAAAGACTTTTCATAAAAGCTAGCTGAACAGATTAATTCACTAAATAATTATGCACTTTTTTAGTGATTTATAATTTTTACAACTTTTCTAAATAACTGTTTTGTAGTATTATTTATTTTTAACTTAAGCAATTATGGACGTTCGGAATAAAGAGTAATGGCTCCCACGTATATACTACTTCTCCTCATGGTAACAGTGGTAGCAATTTGTTGTATATACTTCTAGATCCTTTTTCTATAAATGAGTATTCATATATATGTGTGTATTGGGGCTTCAGGTTTCAGTGGGGAGGCCCCTTCCCAAACACATAAATAGGATCGTGTTGCACAGATTTTTTTTCTGTAACTTGTTCTTTTTACTTTACAGTCTGGAGATGTTTTCATATTGTTACATATAAATGTTCTTCATTTTAAAAAAATAAACACAATATAGTAACAACTCTGTGACAGGGACATTTTATTAGTTGTGGGGAGGAGAGGAGGGAAAATCAAATTCATTCTTGTTTCCATATGGATGACCAATGTTACCAACCGCAATCATTAAATGATTCGTCCATTTCCTCCTCATTTGAAATGCTACCTGTAGCTTATATCAGATTTCCACATATGCATGGATCTGCTTCAGATACTATTTTATTGTCTGTTCCTGAATACTAATTTAATTTCTATATCTTTATAATATACATTGCTATCTAAGAGAGTAAGTCCACTTTCCCTTTTAGTCTCTTTTCAATTTGTTTATTCTTTTTTCTTTTATATGACTATAATTTATTGAGCAGATACAGTCATGAAAGTGAAAGTCCCTGAGTTGTGTCTGACTCTTTGTGACCCCATGGCCTATACAGTTCATGGAATTCTCCAGGCCAGAATACTGGAATGGGTAGCCTTTCCCTTCTCCAAGGGATCTTCCCAACCCAGGGATTGAACCCAGGTCTCCCGCATTGCAGGTGGATTCTTTACCAGCTGAGCCACCAAGGAAGCCCAAGAATACTGGAGTGGGTAGCTTATCCCTTCTTCAGTGGATCTTCTTGACCAAGGAATTGACCTTGGGTCTTCTGCATTGCAGGCAGATTCATATAGTCATAGTTTCTTTTAATTTAAAAATTTTTAAAATTTGAAATATAGCTAGTGTACAATATTATGGTAGCTTCAGGGGTATTACATAGTGATTTGATATTTGTATATATTAAGAAATGATCACTTCAGTAAGTCTAGCAACCATCTGTCCCTATATGAAGTTATTGTAATGTTATTGATCATATTCTTTATGCTATATATTATATGGCTGTGACCTATTTGTTTTATAACTGGAGGGTTATATCTCTTAATTCCCTTCAGCTTTTTTGTCCCCACTCCTACCCACCTTGTTTAGACTATTCTATGTTTACTATCCCATATACATTTTTTTCACAAGGAAATGAAGTACTTTTATTATCTTCCATAATGTATTTACAGAGTTTTGCTCTCAGAAGCAATTTGAGTAAGAATACAAATACATTTTTTTTTCACAGTCATATATATTCTACTCAAGACCCATTGGGTTTCCCTAGTAGCTTAGTTGGTAAAGAATCTGCCTGCAACATAGGAGACCCCAGTTTGATTTCTGGGTTGGGAAGACCCACTGGAGAAGGGATAGGCTATCCACTCCAGTATTCTTGGGCTTCCCTCGTGGCTCAACTGGTAAAGAATCCACCTGCCATGCGGGAGACCTGGGTTCGATCCCTGGATTGGGAAGATCCCCTGGAGAAGGGAACCCACTCCAGTGGGTAGAATACTACCCATTCCAGTATTCTGGCCTGGAGAATTCCATGGACTGTATAGTTCAGTTCAGTTCAGTCGCTCAGTCATGTCCGACTCTTTGCGACCCGATAGACTGCAGCACGCTAGGCCTCCCTGTCCTTCACCAACTCCCAGAGTCCACCCAAACTCATGTCCACTGAGTTGGTGATGCCATCCAACCATCTCATCCTCTGTCATCTCCTTTTCCTCCTGCCTTCAATCTTTCCCAGCATCAGGGCCTTTTCTTTCTTTTTTTTTTTTTTAAGGGCATTTTCTATTGAGTCAGCTCTTTGCATCAGGTGGCCAAAGTATTGGAGTTTCAGCTTCAGCATCAGTCCTTCCAATGAATATTCTGGACTGATTTCCTTTAGGATGGACTGGTTGGGTCTCCTTGAAGTCGCATCAATTCTTCGGCACTCAGCTTTCTTTATAGTCCAACTCTCACATTCATACATGACTACTGGAAAAACCATAGCCTTGACTAGATGGATCTTTGTCGGCAAAGTAATGTCTCTGCTTTTTAATATGGGGTCGCAAAGAGTCAGACACAACTGACTTTCACTTTTCACGACCTATCGTGTAAACTTTAAGCAATCAGGAAGCAGTTTTGAAGGATATCAATTCTGATTATTCATTGAAAGGACTGATGCTGAAGTTGAAGCTCCAATACTTTGGCCACCTGATGCCAAGAGCCGACTCATTAGAAAAGGCCCTTAAAAAAAAAAGAAAGAAAAGGCCCTGATGCTGGGAAACATTGAATGCAGGAGGAGAAGGGAATGCCAGAGGATGAGATGGTTGGATGGCATCACCGACTCAATTGGACATGAGTTTGAGCAAGCTCCAGGAGACGGTGAAGGACAAGGAAGCCTGGCATGCTGCAGTCCGTGGGGTCACAAAGAGATGGACATGGGTGAGTGACTGAACAACAAGAACAACAATCATATAAAAAAAAGAAAAAAGGGTATCATATCACTATCCATATACATTTTATACATGGCTTATCAAGTTGTATAAAAAATCTAATTGAGACTTTAAAACAATTACCTTTTTTTGAACAGGAAACGCATGGGCCTGATTCAAAGAGTATTTGTGCATATTGGAAAGCAGTCATAGCAGATAGTATGTGGATGCTAATGGCTAGTAGAAAATTAATTTATGACTGTCATATCCTTAGTCTGTGACACGACCATTATTCTGGCTTTGGTTTGCACTTGTATTTTTCTCAGTCTTATTTGTATTCCAGTTAATTGTATATATAATTGTATCTCTCCCCAAAAGAAGTATGGGCTTCCCATGGGCAGCATTTGTGTTAACTTCTCTTTGTAGTCTAGTGCCAAGTATATAGCCCAGACCCTTGTGATGGCATTAAAGAGAGAGAACAAAGATTGGCTTTCATGTGTAGGAAGGTAAACTATATTAAGACTGGGCACAGCAGGAGTATACATTGAAAACTGAAAACTATTGTCATTTGAAATACAATCACCTGCCTCCTAGAGGGAGAGACTTGAGTTACATCAAGGTCAGTCATCCCTGAGTTCCAGGAAACCCTTTCTAATGTTGCTTTAATTGTGCAAGTGCAAAGTGTTTGGAATGGAGCTGTGGTCTAGGAGCTAAAATGCTCCTTGTAATTTTATAACACTTGTCTTAATGCCAGGCAAAATTGGTATTATGTTTCCTTTAGACTCTTATTTAGAGAACTGTTTGTTTCCTAGATTCCAACTGTTCCATGTAATTCTGTGTATTCTTGGGCCATGCCTGTAGTTTTACCATTTATGCTCTTATTTGCCCACAGAAAATCACAGAGACCCTGAAGACGGTTGAAACAATATTCAGCCTTGGTCATCCTTTCATGCTAGAGGAGAAACTGTCCAAGGAACTGCTCTGATTTTGATGCTATTTGACATAAGCGAGACAGTTGATAGCACATGGTTTTATTCAAGACTAAATATTCTGGACTTTGATAACTTTAATATTGAATTATTGTGTTCTTATGTACCACAATATCTAACACTCAGAAAACATGTTAAGTATTTCTCAATTAGATTAAATAAATAAACTATGTTTAGAGAAATGAAGAAGCAAGACCACATCTATATCTGAGAATGGGGATGGTGGTCACAGATTCTGGTGGTCACTGAATCTGTAGTCTCTTGGAATGACATCTATCCTGGGAAAGAAAACAAGAATATAGGATACGGGTGAAGGGAAACTGAATTCTACTCTGAGGGGACTTTCTTGGAGGCCCAATGGTTAAGACTTCATTCTTCCAACACAGGGGATGTGGGTTCCATCCCTGGCTGGGGATCCAAGATCCCACATGCCACACAATGTGGCTAAAGGGAAAAAAAAAGATTGAATTCTACTCCGAGCTTCAAAGAATTTGATGTCTGGACTGCAGGCATTAGTGTGGATTAGATCCAGGCCCCCTGCAGTGGAAATGCAGAGTCTTAGCCACTGGACCACCAGGTTAAGTCCCCTAGCAATTGGTTCTTGCTTGCCAGAAAGCTCTAACACACTAATGCCTGCAGTCTAGTCAGGGAACTAGACCCCACATGTCGCAGTCTAGTCAGGGAACTAGTCAGGGAACTAGTCTAGTCAGGGAACATGCCTGCAGTCTAGTCAGGGAACTAGAACCTACATGTCACAACTAAGAGTTCACAGTGGCCATTAAAGATCCCTCGTGCCACAACTAAGACTCAGCACAGCCAAATAAATAAACATACATCAAAAAACATTTTTTTAAAGCTACCAAATGCTAAATTTTCAGAAATCTTGTGAGTTGATTGTTAAATTGTCAGTAGCTTAAAACTGGCCATGGTCAGAGTATTTACACCATGGAAATCAGCAGACACATAAATGGAAACACTCCTGATTCCCCCAACCCCTAAGCCAGTTAGACCTCTCCTAGCACATCTCTTACTCCAGGTAAACGAGACAGACTCCCAGTATGGTGACATTCTAGACATTCCTCATCTGCTTGGGGCAGTCTCAGTGGATACCAATTTCCCTGGTGTCATTATTAATAGCTCCCCTTCATTATTAATAGCTCCCCTTCCCTGGTAGCTCAGATGGTAAAGCGTCTGTCTACAATGCGGGAGACCTGGGTTCAATCCCTGGGTTGGGAAGATCCCCTGGAGAAGGAAATGGTAACCCATTCCAGTATTCTTGCCTGGAAAATCCCGTGGACTGAGGAGCCTGGTAGGCTACAGTCCATGGGGTCACAAAGAGTCGGACATGACTGAGTGACTTCACTTCACTTTCCACTGTTGAAAGTATCTAGTTTGGACAGTAAATATTTGTTTATTCTAGCTCAAGGGCTGTCCCTTAAGGAGCAGTAGGATGGCTCTACAGTCTGGCAGATGGCCAGGTTCAGGGACTCCTTGTTCAAGTCCTGAATTGGGACTTGGAACTGCAGAGTTGAGAAACACTATCTACCACTATCCTTTTGTTTAACATCTTTAACTCATTCCTCCAAACATTGGTGCTAATCAAAAATGCATTTTCAAAAAACCTTGTTTCATTCATTTTAATGGGAAAAATTGCAATGCCTGAAATTTCAACCCAAGATCCCATATAATTTTTGCAGAAAACTAATCAGGATTCCATTCCTGGGTCAGGAAGACTCCCTGGAGAAGGAAATGGCAGCCCACTCCAGTATTCTTGCCTGGGAAATCCCATGGACAAAGGAGCCTGGTGAGCTACAGTCCATGGGGTCACAAAGAATTAGACACGACTGAACAACTAACACTAACTATAATAACTAAGTAATACAAATAAATGTAAATAAGCAATAAACAACAATTTGAAGATATAGACACATGAGTTGTATACAAAGTGAAATGTAATGAAAGGTTATTGTACTTGCTCAAAGATGAATTAAGGATCTGGTGGTGGATGGTGGAGGAGAAAGCAGGGAAGCATTTCTGGGAAGGGAGTGAAGAGGGGCTAATGGACATTAAGATATTCAAGATCATGTTGCAGGAAGGCAGCCACTTCTGGCTCCACCTTGGAACTGTTCCTTTGACTTTCTTTTCACTGCTTTTGTTACTATAATCATACTTAATAGCTTGCCTCAGAGGAACCTGCCCCTTGTTTCACTGTAAACTAAAATGCCTTTGTTCAGCTCATACAGAGATAATTTGTCTCTACTTAACTCTGAGTAGAAGAGATTTACACACCCCTTCCAAAGACTGGCTATTACCATCTGACTCTTTGCGACCCTATGGACTGTAACCCACCAGGCTCCTCTGTTCATGGGTTTCTCCAGGCAAGAATACTGGAATGGGTTGCCATGCACTTCTCCAGGGGATCTTCCTAAGCCAGGTACCAAACCTTCGTCTCTTACATCTCCTGCATTAACAGGCAGGTTCTTTACCACTAGCACCACCTGGGAAGCCCATCTAGCTCTCCCTAAAAACATTATTAGCACTTTATTTTTTTTTACTTTTTCATTCTGCTTACTGCACAGCTCTTGGTTCAATGGCTAGTGTTGTTTTCCCCTTCTTTCTGCATCATTTTTCCCCCACCAGTATTTGAACCATTTGGAGGTTCATACTACTTTGCACTCGAGATGCTCTTAAAAATAAAGGTATGACACAAAACACCCTTAGGACAAAATAAAAGCTAAAGAGAAATGTCCTTCAAAACAGACCGAAGAATCCCTCTCCCTGAATGCACAGGAAATCATATGCAATACAAAAGTCAAACATAGCACACAATTCAGATTTGTTCCATATGATATTCTTTAACTAGAAACTGTTGTGTCATGTGTACAGTGAGTGGGTCTTTTTCTGAAACCATAATGTCAAAATATTGCTGCTTATAGAATATTTCTTTTGGATTTTTTTTAACATCTGCGCACTGCTGTATTTGTTTAATATTTATTTATTTCTGGCTTCAGTGGGTCTTTGTTGCTGCATGTGGGCTTTCTCTTGTTGCAGAGAACGGGGGCTACTCTGTAGCTGCAGTGCACAGGCTTCTCATTGCAGTGGCTTCTCTTCTTGCAGAGCAGGGTATCTAGGCACATGGGCTTCAGTAGTTGCAGCATGTGGGCTTGGTAGTTATGACTTGCTGGCCCTAGTGGGTGCAGGCTGCAATAGTTGTGGCTCATGGGCTTAGTTGCTCTGGGACATGAGGAATCTTTCTGACCAGAGATTGAGCCTGTATCCCTGCAGTGGCAGGCCAATTCTTATCTTGTCCATTGTACCACCAGGGAAGTACCTCTTTAGGATTTTTTGAGTGAAAAAACATTATACTGAAGAATAAGTTGTCATGAAAGTGGCATTATGGTTACTGTGGTGAAATGTTATAAACTGAATAGTCTCTACAGGTTAAGAATGATAAATACAAAAAATTTAGCCTGTATACAACAATAGCACTAATATGTTGCCATTCCATTTTGAAATCTTTCAGTATTTAGTAAAGACTTGTTAAATGTGCCGGCCACGTCTTAGCTTTCACCACTGGGAACAGAAGGAAGGGATGCATGCCTATTCACGGGATCAAGGTGGGGGTGAGGACTCCATAGAACACGAGGGTGATGAGACATCCTTTAAACTTCTAAAGAGGAAAAAAATCACACTTTTCAATAGCTGCATGAGAAGTTCTAAGGCAATGGGGGACAGCCTTTAGAACTATGATGAAAAATTATTACCAATCCTTAAACATTTTTTATATTATTCACTTGATTTTTGAAAAGATAACATCGGTTCATAGTTTTATGATTATGTGTATTCCTAATCACTTTCCACACTGAAAAGTATTCTCATGGGAACAAGGTCTCTATCCTGTTTCTAACATAATAATCATAGTGTTGCCTGTTAGGGCTTGAATGACTGGATGCCCTAGCAAGTTGTGAGGTTTTTCTTGAGCAGCCCCACCCCCTCTCATACCTGTCTCCCAAGAAGAGTTTATTCTCCTTTCCAGAACTCCAATGTTACTTATTTTGTAGCATGTCTCCTCATTGGATTATGAGGGTCAGAAGCTCAGCTTAATTGCCTTGCTACATCCACTTGCCAGCACAGGACCTTGAACCTGGTAGGTATTGAATAGCTTTGTGTTAAATGTTTCTGCACCTTGAACAAGCTTATATCTTTGGAAATCTTTCTAAAAACTTTTCCATTATTTCAGACTCCCTCTCCAACACCATTCTTACCTCAAAGTAAAAAGAGAAAAAGTTCTTGCAAAACCACAACTTCCTATAATTAGTTGCATAGGAAAAAAAAAAATTCATGTTGAAATTATGAGGTCCAATCATACATCATCCCCTGAGAATATTTTCCTTCTTTCACATAAGTATCAATCATTATCAAGAGAAATAACTATTTATTACACTCAATTCATTATTCATTACTCATAAATATTTGAGTTGAATCACTCCAGATGAAATTTGGTAATAAAAAATGCAATTTGAAGTCTTACTTTCTGTTGGACTACTTGATTTCAGAACTTCTTAGAGCTTCAAGTATACTTTTTTTCTAAATTGTACAATGAATGAATCCAGTTTGTCCCTTACACTGGTGACCATCCATTCCCTGGAAATGGAAAACAGTATCTATTTAGCTCCTCTAGAAGCCATCAGCTGCATGATTGGTAGCAGCTATTTCCTATTTCTTTTTATAAAAGCATAATATTATATACATATATTTTTAACATTTTGTATTTTTTTTATTTATCTATTTTTTAACTTTACAATATTGTATTTGTTTTGCCATACATTGACATGAATCCACCATGGGTGTACATGTGTTCCCCTTCCAGAACCTCCCTCCCACCTCCCTCCCCATCCCATCCCTCCAGATCATATCCGTGGACAAGCCCTAAGCACCCTGTATCATGCATCGAACCTGGATATTATTTTTAAAAGTATTAATTTACTGGTGGAAGTATAAATCAGTTCTATTTGAACTATGTACATTTATACATTTGATCTAAAAATTCTACTGTTAGGACTTTATGCTACATCTTAATGATGTGTCTATGTAGGTTCATTGGGAGATGTTAGTAATGGGGGTTATTAACATGCATCTATAGGGAGTTGGGTACATATGGAAGCTCTCTGTACCTTCTGCTCAATTTTGCTGTGAAAGTAAAATGGCTCTAAAAATGAAAGTCTGTTAAAATAAATAGAAATGAATGAATAGGAAAGACTACAAGGGAAAGTCAAAGCGTTAGTAATAGATGGAAAGGTAATAGATTTAGCAACTCATCTCCAGATTTTGTGAATCACCTCTATCCTTTTTCATTCTTCTAAATTACATCTTCTTTAAAATATTGGAAATAGGCATAACTATAATATATTTATACTTTATAAAACTAATATAAGGCTATCCTGCCTCTCAGGAAATTTATGTGGGAAACATCTTCTTTATAGAAGAATTCTAGATTATAATACAGAAGAATTGATAAAATTATGGTATTACCACACATTCCTTAATGAATGAATCTAGGAAATGATTGTCAATAGCTGCTAAAGCCATTAGGTGGAAAGTTGACGGGAAACTATAATGAATGGATTAGGTCAATAGCACCAGAAACCAAAATCAATCTTAACATCACAAAAAGAGAGAACATTATTACATGCCTTTTGATGTAATGAAATAGAGATTGTATGAAATGTTCCCTTGGTATCTCTAATTTTCTTGAAGAGGTCTCTAGTCTTTCCCAATCTATTGTTTTCCTCTATTTCTTTGCATTGATCACTAAGGAAGGTGTTCTTATCTCTCCTTGCTATTCTTTGGAACTCTGCATTCAAATGGGTATATCTTTCCTTTTCTCCTTTGCTTTTCGCTTCTCTTCTTTTCACAGCTTTTTTTGAAGTTCTCCTCAGACAGCCATTTTGCTTTTTTGCATTTCTCTTTCTTGGGGATGGTCTTGATTCCTGTCTCCTGTACAATGTCATGAACCTCCATCCATAGTTCATCAGGCACTCTGTCTATCAGGTCTAGTCCCTTAAATCTATTTCTCACTTCCACTGTGTAGTCATAAGGGATTTGATTTAGGTCATACCTGAATGGTCTAGTGGTTTTCCCCACTTTCTTCAATTTAAGTCTGAATTTGACAATAAGGAGTTTAGGATCTGAGCCACAGTCAGCTCCCGGTCTTGTTTTTGCTGACTGTATAGAGCTTCTCCATCTTTGGCTGCAAAGAATATAATCAATCTCATTTTGGAGTTGGCCATCTGGTGATGTCCATGTGTAGAGTCTTCTCTTGTGTTGTTGGAAGAGGGTGTTTGCTATGACCAGCGCATTCTCTTGGCAGAACTCTATTAGCCTTTCCCTGCTTCGTTCTGTATTCCAAGGCCAAATTTGCCTGTTACTCCAGGTGTAACAGAAGCAGAAGCAGAAGATATTACTAACAGAAGTAGAAGATATTAGGAAGAGGTAGCAAGAATACACAAAGAACTGTACAGAAAAGATCTTCACGACCCAGATAATCACGATGGTGTGATCACTCACCTAGAGTCAGACATCCTGGAATGTGAAGTCAAGTGGGCCTTAGGAAGCATCACTATGAACAAAGCTAGTAGAGGTGATGGAATTCCAGTTGAGCTATTTCAAATCCTGAAAGATGAGGCTGTGAAATTGCTGTACTCAATATGTCAGCAAGTTTGGAAAACTCAGCAGTGGCCACAGGACTGGAAAAGGTCAGTTTTCATTCCAATCCCTAAGAAAGGCAATGCCAAAGAATGCTCAAACTACCACACAGTTGCACTCATCTCACACACTAGTAAAGTCATGCTCAAAATTCTGCAAGCTAGGCTTCAGCAATATGTGAACCGTGAAATTCCAGATGTTCAAGCTGGTTTTAGAAAAGGCAGAGGAACCAGAGATCAAATTGCCAACATCCGCTGGATCATCAAAAAAGCAAGAGAGTTCCAGTAAAACATCTATTTCTGCTTGTTGACTATGCCAAAGCCTTTGACTGTGTGGATCACAGCAAACTGTGGAAAATTCTGAAAGAGATGGGCATACCAGACCACCTGACCTGCTTCTTGAGAAACCTGTATGCAGGTCAGGAAGCAACAGTTAGAACTGGACATGGAAAAACAGACTGGTTCCAAATAGGAAAAGGAGTACATCAAGGCTGTATAGTGTCACCCTACTTATTTAACTTATATGCGGAGTACATCATGAGAAATGCTGGGCTGGAGGAAGCACAAGCTGGAATCAAGATTGGCGGGAAAAATATCAATAACCTCAGATATGCAGATGACACCACCCTTATGGCAGAAAGTGAAGAAGAACTAAAGATCTCTTGATGCAAGTGAAAGAGGAGAGCGAAAAATTTGGCTTAAAGCTCAACATTCAGAAAACTAAGATGGCATCCGGTCCCATCACTTCATGGCAAATAGGTGGGGAAACAGTGGCTGACTTTATTTTTCTGGGCTCCAAAATCACTGCAGATGGTGATTGCAGCCATGAAATTTAAAGACACTTACTCTTTGGAAGGAAAGTTATGACCAACCAAGACAGCATATTAAAAAGCAGAGACATTACTTTGCCAACAAAGGTCCGTCTAGTCAAGGCTATGGTTTTTCCAGTGGTCATGTAAAGAAAGCTGAGTGCAGAAGAATGATGCTTTTGAACTGTGGTGTTGGAGAAGACTCTTTAGAGTCCTTTGGACTTCAAGAAGATCCAACCAGTCCATCCTAAATGAGATCAGTCCTGGGTGTTTATTGGAAGGACTGATGTTGAAGCTGAAACTCCAATACTTTGGCCACCTCAGGCGAAGCACTGACTCATTTGAAAAGACCCCAGTGCTGGTAAAGATTGAGGGCAGGAGGAGAAGGGGAGGACAGAGGATGAGATGGCTGGATGGCATCATCAGCTCGATGGACATGGTTTTGGGTGGACTCCGGGAGTTGGTGATGGATAGGGAGGCCTGGCGTGCTGCGGTTCATGGTGTCGCAAAGAGTCAGACATGACTGAGCTACTGAACTGAACTGAACTGAATAGAGAATGTGTAGTGCCACCAATAAACTATTTGGGGGAGAAAAAGTCAGACTTGACTCTTATCAAGCCCCTGAATCTAACTACCAGTCTACAGGAAATTCAGAGAATTGAAGAACATGTTAGGGGGAAAATATGGAGATTCTGTTGGCCAAATCCAGAGTATGGGAAATTCTATACAAATATAAACAACCTGGGTTCTTCAGCATTAACAAAAAATGAAGAGACAGAAAGAGGGAGAGATGAGAAGAGAGAGACAGAGACAAAGAAAGAGAAAAAGAATGAGAAAGAGAAAGAGAGAGACTATCTTAGGACATCAAACACATTTCTGTTGGGGAGGAAACTTTTCCTCTATCCTCACAGCTTCTCTAGCATGCTTTACAAAATTTTCCTGTTAATCTAACAACAGACTAACAGGAGAAAGGGCATACACATTTATTTGATGTTAGAAGTTTTATGTGGCTTGAAGAGACTTCATAAAGAGAAGAGAAAACCCCTACAAGAAGCAGCTAGGCTTTACACATTTATACCATTCTCCAAAAGGGATTACATTAAAAGAGAAATGACAAGACAAGGGAAAGGGACTTTGAGCTTCAAGAGGCAGCAAGTTGTAGGTAGGCAAATACACGAGGACACTAGTGGTGGATAAAGTCTCGTTAGTAAGATTTGTTTATTGCAGACAGTTTTTTTCAGTTCCATCTCATCTTGGGTGATAAGGTTGTTATGTTCTTCCTTGTATGGGAAATCTTTCTTTGTCTCTGTCTCTTCATTTCTTGTTAATGTTGAAGAACCAGGTTGTTTGTATTTGTATAGAATTTCCCATACCCTGGATTTGGCCAACAGAATCTCTGTGTTTTTTCCCTAACCTGTTCTTCAATTCTCTGAATTTCCTGTAGATTGGTAGTTAGATCCAGGGGCTTGATCCGACTCAAGCTTCATCCAACTATTTTCCTGCCCCAAATAGTTTATTGGTGGTACTATACAATTTCTATTGCATTACATCAAAAGACATCAAAAGGGGGAACTTATGATTTTTCAGGAAGAGAGGAGGATGCTTGAGAGCTCATCCTGTGTTTGCCTTCATCTCAAAATAATCCTCATGCCAGAGGGACATATTATGGGGTGATATATTCTGATCTCCTATACATCTGTAGATGAAATCTGGAATTCACATGAAAATTATCCTGTTTGGGAAGGGGTAGAGAGGAATGTATGCAAATAAGATTGTGTACTGATACCCACTAAAGTAAGATGATTTGTGCTATTAGCTTCAATTTTGTATATTGTTGACTTGAACAACACAAGCTTGAACTGCATGGATCCACTTATATATGATTTTTTTTTTCAATAAATATGTTCTGTACTGTGAAATTTGGGCTTAGGTGGCACCAGTGGTAAAGAACCTGCTTGCCAATGCAGGAGATACAAGAGAGGTGGATTCAATCCCTGGGTTGGGAAGATCCCCTGGAGGAGGGCATGGCAACCCACTCCAGTATTCTTGCCGGGAGAATCCCCATGGACAGAGGAGCCTGGGGAGCTAGAGTCCATAGGGTCGCACAGAGCAGGACACGACTGAAGCGACTTAGCAAATGAGTACTGTGGGATTGGCAGTTGGTTAAATCTGAAGATGCAGAATTGCAAATAGGGAGGGTCAGAGCCCTTAACCCTGTGCTGTTCAAAAATCAACTGTATATTTGGACCACAGTAAGATATTTTAAAACAAAGAATCTGGGTAATATTAGATTTCCCCACCCAGTATTGTGAGAAGTAACTTGTACACAAGGAGCCTGAACAGCTGTACCCAGACATTTTCCCTTGTACTTAGTCTAAAAATGTCTAGCTATGTATTCTCATTAGAAAAAATATCTATGAAAGCAATCTATGAACTGACTTTCTTCAAGTTCCCTTGAGTAAGATGGAAAGAAACTTTGACTATGCTTGCAGTAAATTGTTGCCTTGACAATTATTTGAACAACCCTGAGAGATAGGTAGTGTAAATATTAGCATGCCCATTCTTTAGATAAGGAATTCTGAGATTCAGAAAAGTGGACTTTCCCAAGGTCAGAGAGTTCTGCCTGAATAATTGGAAGAATGATTAGTCATGTGATACTTAGTTGGGTGGTATATCTTCTGCTCCAATTGCTTCTCCACTGCCCTCCACTTCCTTGAGAAATGGAGGGAGATGTCAATTATTTTAACCCCACAGAAACCAAGCTCTCTGTGCTACTGAGTATTAGGCATCCTCTTTTTTATCTTGACACTATTCATTTGAGTTTAGATGTGCACAATGAAAGAACCATCCTTCTTTCTTTGTGGATCATTCTGATATATGATCATTATAATAACATACTACTAGAGCTTTACTAGGGGCTTCCTTGGTAGCTCAGCTGGTAAAGAGTCTACCTGCAATGCAGGAGACCCTGGTTCAATTCCTGGGTCAGGAAGTTCCCCTGGAGAAGGGATACGCTACCCACTCCAGTATTCTTGGGCTTCCCTAGTGGTTCAGGTAGTAAAGAATCCACCTTAAATGTGAGAGACCTCGATTCAGTCTCTGGGTTGGGAAGATTCCCTGGAAGAGGGCATGGCTACCCACTCCAGTATTCTTGCCTGGAGAATCCCCTTGGACAGAGGAGCCTGGCAGGCTACAATCCTTGGGGTTGCAGAGTCGGACACAACTGAGAGACTAAGCACAAGAGCCTTACTATAAGAAGATCACTTCATGCATGAGAGGTTATTTTAAGGCCACTTAATGCTATTCACTTAGGGTAAAATACAGTACATCTCTCAGACTGGATGTGAAAGGAATATAAACACTGGCTCGCAAAATATGATGTCTCTTCTTTGTCAGTCAGACCACTGATATTCCTTGTATTCTATGCTCATTTTTGTTCTGTAAGTCATCTAAAATATTTCAGTCTGTTTCAACTCTATCTGAAAGAAATCAAAAGAGGCTTTTTTCCATTCTTGTTCCAGAAAATTAACATGAAAGCAGAGTAGCCTTCTGGATGAGGATGATGGTTGTTGTAACTAAAGTCTTATCAATGTAAAAAAACCCAAAACACTGCACAAAACAAGGGTTGTGAGTTTCAGTTTTACTCAGGGACCTAACTAAGGGCTATAACTCAGGAGACAGCCACTCAGTAGCTCTGAGGAAGCTGTTCCAAAGAGGTGGGCAGAGCAGCCAGCTTGTATGTGAGCTTTGGCTGGGGAATATGTGCAGTCAGGGACATCTTTTGGCAAAAGATGTTGCTAGTCACAAAGAACAAATATCTTAAGTTAATGATTTTAGTGCTTTTCTATGTATGGAAAGATGCAAGCAACTGGATTCATTAAAATCCTTCTCGAGATAAACATCTAACTCTCTAAGGGGCCTGCTTGTCCCAAGCACAGAGAACGCTATTCTCATCTTCATTTTCTCTGTCTGGAGCGTAGAGTGTACTGTTGGTCAGAGACTGAAGGGGTTAATCTTTGTGTAACTGGGTGGTAAACAACACCTTCTGTTCTTTGTTTACAGTTTTTTAGACATAAATAAAAGTATAACCCAAAAGGAAGCTAGCACACCATTTAATCGGGTGACACCAAATTCATTAAGTAGCACATAGGAGAATGAAATTGAAATGGAGCAGAACTCTATGGTCCTTGTCTGCCGTGTCCTCTGCCTGCCTTTTGTCTGTGGGAAAGCTTTAGCCAAAGAATAAGTTTAATCAGAGAAGTGAGAACATGCAGAAACAAAGGAAAACAGTCAAAGAAGACCAAATAATAATGTTGTTTAACTGTTTAGTCTTGCCCGACTCTTTTGTGACCCCATGGACTGTAGCCCACCAGGCTCCTCTGTCCATGGGATTTCCCAGGGAAGAATACTGGAGTGGGTTGCCATTGCCTTCTCTGTGAGAACTTCCCGACCCAGGGATCAAACCTATGTCTCCTTCATTGGTAGGTGCATTCTTTGCCACTGAGCCCCCAGGGAAGCCCAAATAATAATAGTTTAGTTATTAAGCATAATCAAGGACCTTTAGTTCCTTCTCAAGGGCTATAGATGATATTCTGAGCCATATCCTATGCCCTGTCATAGATACTGAAACCTCCACCAGGTGGGGAAGTTAACTACATGATGGCCAGACTGTAGTCATGACACAAGCTGCCACAGTTCCCAAGAACTGTCCTCAGAAATGGAAATAAACTAACCTTGGAACTGAAGATTAACAGTACTTAGGACTTCCCTGGTGGCTCAGACGGTAAAGCATCTGCCTACAATGCAGGAGGCCTGGATTCGATCCCTAGGTCGGGAAGATCTCCTGGAGAAGGAAATGGCAGCCCACTCCAGTATTCTTGCCTGTAAAATCCCATGGACGGAGGAGCCTGGTAGGCTACAGTCCGTGGGCTTGCAAAGAGTCGGACACGACTGAGCAACTTCACTCAGAACAGTCAAGATGATGCTGGTTAGACCACCAATGACCAATTTCAGAGCTGACTGTGCTGTTTCTGCATGTAGCTCCTTCCCTCAGCCTATGAAAGCTCTGGCCCACTGATTGTCAGAGGGAGTTGGCCTTTGGACAGAAGTCCATCCTTCCCCTTGTCAGTTTCTAGCATCCAAAATAAAGCAAACTTTCCTTTTCATCAACCTTGCGTGCGTGTGTGTGTATGTTAGTCACTCAGTCATGTCCGACTCTGCGACCCCATGGACTGCAGCCTGCCAGGCTCCTCTGTCCATGGGATTCTCCAGGCAAGAATACTGGAGTGGGCTGCCATTTCCTTCTCCTAACCTTGCCTATTTATTGGCTTTTGAGAAGCATGCAGCCAGACCCCACTGTTGGTTACAAAATGACATGTACTGGCTGTGAGTAGGCTTTCTCAGGGAACTCTGTAATGTGGAAAGACTAAAACATGCCCTAAGTAAAAAGATCACAACAGAGCTTTCAGTCTATTCACAAATATTGTCGACAGTACCACTTAGGTCAGCACTCTGACACTAGATCTCTACAAGCTGGGGGGAGACAGAATAGAAGCACAGTGATAACTTACCTCAATTTACAAAAGAAAAGGCCAAGAAAGGGTGGACTTCAGCAAGAGATGAAAAACCACTTCTCCACAATCAAGGCAACCAGATTCTCTTCCAAATTTCACTGTAATAATTCTTTTTTTTTTTTTGGCCACATGGCTTGTGGAATCTTAGTTCCCTGACCAGGGATTGAACCCAGGTCCTCAGCAGTGAGAGTGTGGAGTAATAATCACTGTACCACCAGGAATTCCCTCCTGCGATGATTCCGATAGTAATATATTAGATACTGGTAAGTTTGAAGCAGAAGCAATGGAAGAATTAGAACAACTTGGAACTCTAAACCGAGTTAATCAGTACTTAAAAAGATTAAGCAATTGAGAGGATAAGAGAGGGGAGAGGTAATATAAATGCTTTAAACCTCATTTAACACTGCTGAAGTCAGTACATTTAAAACTAATTAATGATAAAAAGAATAGTATAATGAAAATACTAGCAGCCAACCTATTTTAAGTATTAATGGGGTCGGGGTGGCAAAATGAGTGAAAGGAGTCAAAAAGTATAAACTTTACTTATAAAATGAATAAGTCCTGGGAGTGTAATGTACAGCATGGCTATTATAGTTAATACTGCATGGCATATCTGAATGTTGTTTAGAGAGTAGGTCTTAAAAGTGGAATGGTATTACTATTGCTACTGTTATTTTTAAGTTAATCAATGATGATTGCACAACATGTGAATATATTTATTGTCACTGAATTACATACTTAAAAATGAATAAAATGATTATCCTTATGTATATTTTATTATAATTTTCCAGGCAATTGATCAAGATTATTTCAAAATTTTATCAAAGACTTTATGAATTTAGGTTGGACTTTAAAAAAGAAAGCCATGGACTTGGCTGGTAATTCAGTCGTTAAGACTCTACAGTTTCAATATAGGGGGCACAGGTGCAATCCCTGGTAGACCCCATATGCCATATGATGTGGCAAATAAATAAATAAGTAAACCATGATTTAAAAAGAAAAAATCTAACAGAGTTTGAAAGACTATGATAAGAAATATTTGGAAGATAAAAGGAGGAAAGTTGTATAAACATTTAATATAATCTGATTGACACAAACTGTTAACTAGTATAAAAAGTCTTATAGGTAGTAAATGGATTTGGAGGAAAAGATAGTTTACAAATAATATAAAATATAATTATAAAATACCATAGCTTCAGGGCTATTATAACAGGAGTATTTGGTCTGTGGACCACAAACAAAATGCTAACAGAAGATAATTGAACCCTTACATCATACACAAAAATTGACTCAAAATGGATCAAAGACTTAAACATAAGACCTGAAATTATAGAGCTCATAGAAGAAAACATAAGCAAAACACTTCTTGATACTGGCTTTTGTAGTGATTTCTTGATATAACACCAAAAACACAGGCAACATTAGATAAGTGAGACTATATTAAATCAAAAAGATTCTGCACAGCAAGGGAAACAATCAACCAAATGAAAAAGCAACCTATAGAAAGGGCAAAAATATCTGCATATCATATATCTGATAAAAATTAATGTGCAAAATATGTATGGAACTCCTACAATTCAATAGCAAAACAAAGAAACAAAGAAAAAAACCCCCCACAGAAAACCAAAAACAACAACAAAAAACACACAAAAAGTCAAATAACCTGATTTTAAAATGGACAAAGGAACTGAACAGGTGTTTTTCCAAAAAGAAGACATACAAATGGTCAACAGATTTATGAAAGGTACCCAACATCACTAATCATCAGAGAAATGCAAATCAAAACTGCAGTGAGATATCACCTCACACCTGTTGGGATAGCTATTATCATAAAAGACAAAAAATTACAAGTGCTGTGGAGGTTGTAAATAAAAAGGAATCCTTATATACTGTTGGTAGGAATATAAATTTATATAGCTCTTACCAAACCAGATTCATCTGTTGGATGTGCAGCAAGCTAAATGCAGAATCTTCCAAGATTTGCAGCAGAGGAAAGTTTTATCCACAAAGCAACTGAGCCAGAAGACAAAAGAACAAATCTCAAACCCACCTCCCTCAAGGCTGGGGGCTCAGGGTATGTATGAGAGAAAGCTAAGGTGTGGAGGTTATGGGGAAAGGTGATTGAAGATAAGAAAAAGGTGAGATAATCAGCAGTCCTCGCAGGGCAACAGGTGCACCTAAGCTACAAGCTTCTTCATAGGATGAAAATGTGATGTTAGCATGTTCTGAGGGTGGAGTTTTGGGCTCTTTGACATCAGAAGGTTACCAATCAGACACTCATGCATGCCCAGTTGGAATATTGATGGTCTCAACAAGTCTTAACTAGCCCAAGCCCAAACTAGACACAGTTGACTCCAAGTTCCTAAAATACAACTTGGGCAAATACCTTATTGTTTAGGCTTGGGGAACATGCAAGTTTTTGTTAAAATAATTAAAGAGAGCTTGATCAGCAAAGGCAGATTATAGTTCATTCTTTCTTCTGCAAGTTATAGTTTAATGGTTCCAACTACTGATGACTACCCTAGTAGTCACTATGGAAATCAGAATGAAGCTTTCTCAAAAAAAAAAAAATGCTGATAGAAGACAGACACATTTGAACCTTATAATGGTAATGTGAGCACCTGGCACATATAGCAGAATTTTTAAGGAAAAGTCTACATATGGAAGGTGGCAAAAAGCCTGGTAGCTGCCCACACTAATGAGCAAAGACTTTCCACCATGAATTCCTTCTACATAAAGGAGAAGTTTCATTTGCGAAAGATTCCAAAGAAGGATTTGTGGTTCTAAAAAGGATTAAAGTATCTAGGGCACTTAGTTTAACAAGAATAATGGAAACAGGAGCTCCCTGGTGGCCTGGTGGTTCGGATTCAGGGCTTTCACTGCTGTGGCCTGGGTTCAGTCTCTGATTAGGGAACTGATATCCCATAAGCCAAACCAAAAAAAAGAAGAAGAAGTAAAAGAGAAAAATATAATAATATGTAGGCAGATAGACATTTCTAAGTATTTCAGGATCATAACCATTCCACAAATACCCTAAGTAGAGACACTATCACCCTAAGTAATAAAATTGATTCACCATTGGTCTTTTTCACCAACCTCTATAAAGCCTTTGAAAAACCTTCAGGTTTATTGGCCTCCTAATATGATAAAATTTAAGTTTTATTCAGTTTAGAGCTTTAGTTTTCTGTAATTTGACTTGAAAAATAGACTTGACCCCAAAGAAAAGTCTACCTTTTATTATAAGAATGATTGAAGGATTTAAACTATTCATCTGGAAAGTAATACAGAGTAAGAGCATATAGTAACTAATTGTGTATATATATAGTAGATATTATTCAGACATGAAAAAAGGAGGAAATCTTGCTATTTGTGACTACATGGATGGAAACTGTGGGCACTGTCATAAGTGAAATCAGTCAGGCAGAGAAAGACAAACATCGTATGATATCACCTATATGTGGAATATCAGAGAACAGGCAAACAAACAAACACAAAACAAACAAAAAAACAAAGGTCATAGATACAGAGAACAGACTGGTGACTGCCAGAGGTAGGGGGTGAAGGGTTGGCAAAATGGATGAAGCGGATCAAAAGGTACAAACTTCTAGTTAGAAAATAAATAAGTCTTGGGGATATAATATACCACATGCTGGCCATAGTTAATAATACTGTATTGTATATCTGAAAGATGCTACGTTTCTTTTTTTAAAAATCCCTATTTTTTTAATGGCAAAAAGAAAAAAGAAAAGCAATGCCCACTGGTCAGATAACAAGTGATATACAAAGAACATGGCACCCTTATATGTCTGAAACAGTGGTTTTAATGCACTTTTAGCTGGGTAGATCTTTTGGGAATATAATTTGTGGGCAATCACTGAGTTGCAATTTTCTTTATCTTTAGAAAATTAAATAGCTTCCCACTCTAAATTTCAATAATTCTAGTCATTTAAAAAATAATGTATTTGATGTTTAACTTAGTTATAAAATAAAGAGGTGCTCTATTTTTGTTAAAGCAACTAGATGAATAAACTACTAAAATTAGAGTTAGTTTATGCACACAAATGCGTCAAAATATTGAACAGTTATAAAGTTTTTATAGTTGATGAATAATTAGTGAGTGTTTTACTTTAATAAGAAATTTTAAAATGGCTAAATCTTTTCATTTGTAGCTCTCATGGAATGCAGACTAGAGTATATAATTTAACATACATAATAATATCATGGACAGCTGGGAAACACAAAACTCATCTAAGAGATTGCATTTTTATTCATGTACGTGCAATTTACTCTAGAGTAGATTATTTTTTAATTGTATGTGTTTGAAGGAATTTAGTTACATCAAAAGAGATGAAACAATAACTTATGCGTCACTCTGCATGCTTTTACAAAAATACAGCAGACAATGAGATACTGCATTGTAGGCTTAACAGTTCTCTTTTTTAATGCTCCACAACCATCTGTCACATATTTTCTAGGACAGATCTGTTGTAATATCCTTTCTGATCATCTCCATAAAGTTGTACAGTTCTCTAGGAATGCAAATATTTTAAATATTTTGGCAAGTGGGAAAAGAATAAATCAAGTTAGTATCCATTAAAATGAAAACATACATCTATCAAAAAAGAAAACCCACAGGAAGTCACAAGGGACATGGAATAACAGGTTTAGGAAACATCTTGATTGTTTACAGGAGTACATGCCTGCCTTTTAAGTATTTACATATAGCTAAGGGGAACAGGCCCTAATTCTACTCAGCCCCCCAAATCTCCAAACACACTTTCTCAAATAAACATGGTTCCACCTCTGTTAGTTGCTCCATTTCCGTCCATCTGTTTTGGTAATTGCTTTTCCTTCCTCATTATAGTTTCCAGTGTCTGGACAGGCTTATCCTGTTTCCTCCGGATGGTGTTTTTGTTTGTAGTCAGTTCCTGATTCCTCTTCCTGTTCCCTTTTATCCACTTTTGTTTGACCTCTCATTTGTACTGTAGGCTCCTTACACAGAACATTCTAAGCATGATTCCAACAACCATCCAACTTTAGGCAAGATGGCTAGAATATTCTGGTATTTGACTTTAATATCATAATCTTTTGCATCGTTACATTCATACACACAATCTTGGAAAACTGAGAACAGGGTAGATGGGGAAGTGGCTAAATGCTTTAAAAGTATTGTCGTATCTAAGTTGTATAGTTATATATAGACAACAATAGTCAATAAAATTCTACTTGAAAAGTCACAAAAAAAGAGAGAGCATTTAACTCTGTTTTAGTGTTGGGACAATAGGGTGGAAAGGATATACATCACTTGGAAGTCCTGCTAATAAGCTGTGAACTAAAAGAGAAGGTATCAAAAGCTGAAAGAAGTGACTAGCAAAAAAGTCCAACTTGCTGCTAGGAAAAGGGGAACTCGGTTATAGCTGTGGAGATGGGAGGAAGGAGTCACTGTGAAAGACTGAGGGACTGTTGAGACAGGCTCTTCTCCAAGGGTTTCTTGCATTTCTGTACAACTTGCAAACAGGGCATGGATTGCGCTTTGTTCTAAACTATGTTTCCAAAGATACTTGTTTAACAAACTGCCTTGGAAGATAGAGATAGTGTTTCCCTTCAGAGCAAAGGATAATTTGGCTTACTTTCCAGTGTAGTAAAAATAATGTTTTCTTCTAGAAGGCCATGTGTGCTTCTAGTTTTATAGTACATTATATAAGAAATTCCTGTTCCCTAAGTCCAAGGTGCCTTTCCTACAAAGGAACCCATTGTATGCACGGGTATAAACTGGCCCTCATGTCACCCTGTGAACACTGGGGGTTGGGCAAATGGTTCAAAAATCCCTTACTCTGGCTACTGCTTTTGTTGTGAGTAATAAACTACCTGCATTCCCTACACAGGAGTCTCCTGTCTTCTATAAGCATCCAAGAAATTGCAAAAGCCTAATTAGATAACTAGCACATACAGCAAAATCTCAGATCCCCTCAAGTTCTTGATAGGGGCCCGAGCCCAGATTTTAGGATTATATGAGCACCTGATCCAGGGGAATCAAAGTAGGAGATGAGACATGGAGCCAGAGGATTCAGCTTCCAAGTCAGTCAAAGAGGAACAGTTCTTGAGCCCTGTTTCCTCATGAAATGGACACGCAAGACTCCAGACAAGTGCCAGTTCTCTGACTTGGAGTTGGCAGTGTTTGGTGGTAGACATGGTTAGAAACCCCAGGTATCCAAGAAGTCTGGGTAGAAGAGTTCAGATAGCTCTGCAGGCTTCCCCATGGAGAATTCATGGGTGTTGCTGTCCTATAGTGCCATAGAAATTCTTGACACTTCAGTCTGTAGACGTTAGTGGATCGATAATCTTCAAATTCTTCTCATCTATAGCTGTAGGCTCTACAAGAGCCTATAGCTGTGCCCCACAAGATTTCTAAAGGGAAGAGAGGATCAAGATGAGCCTGCTGAGTGCCCATTTTGTGGGACAAAGACTGACATCAGACGCTAGAGCAGGAGTCGGCAAACATTTTCTTAAGGGCCAGATAGGAAACAGTTTAGCCTGTGTGGGCCATTCCATCTCGTAGCACATATAGAGCTCTGCTATTATAGGGCAAAAGCGGCCATAAGCTACATTCCAATATAACTTTACTTACAGAAATAGAAAGCAGCAGAATTTGGACTGTGGTGGTAGTTTGCTGACTATTGCACTAGAAGATTGCTCTCTATAGGCTGACTTCCACAGTGTATGACCTCGGTAATCCCTCCGGTTTGATGCTCTGCTTTCACTGTCTTAAAATTCCCAGTACTTTTCAAATGAGGATCTCTATATTTGCCTATATCCTATGTAGCTGGTCGCTGGTTATATACAATCTTTTTGCTATCATATTTCTGTAGGCCTGAAGAAAACCAAATCGATCTGAGATACAGAGAGTATAATCATGAGATAAGGTCAGATGTATATTAGTTATGTGCCAGAGGAACCTTAGAGATAAAATATTTCCTGGTCTAACAGCAAGAAAATTAAGAACCTGCCTTTTATCATAATAATACTGGCATACATAGAGAAGAGATGTGTCTGTCTGAAGAATGGCTATCTAGTGGTCCAGTAGGCAATATTCCATACTGCTGTGGTGAAGGATTCTATGTGCATGGAATCAGAACACTTCCTAACACCATACACATTAATAAACTCAAAATAGATTAAAGACTTAAATGTAAGGCTAGATACTATAAAACTCTAAGAGGAAAACATATGCAGAACACTCTTTGACATAAATCACAGCAGGATTCTCTTTGGCCCACCTCCTAGAGTCATGGAAATAAAAACAAAAATAAACAAACGGGACCTAATTAAACTTAAAAGCTTTTGCACAGCCAAGGAAACTATAAAGAAGATGAAAAGACAACCCTGAGAATAAGAGAAAATAATTGCAAATGAAGCAACCGAGAAAGGATTAAGCTCCAAAATATACAAGCAGCTCATGCAGCTCAATATCAGAAAAACAAACAACCCAATCAAAAAGTGGGTGGAAGACCTAAACAGACATTTCTCCAAAGAAGACATACAGATGGCCAATAAACACAGGAAATGATGTTCAACATCGCTCATTATTAGAGAAATGCAAATCAAAACTACAGTGAAATATGACCTCACACCTGTCAGAATGGCCATCATCAAAAAAATCTATAAACAATAAATGTTGGTGAGGATGTGGAGAAAAGAGAATCATTTTGCAGTGTTGGTGGGAGTGTAAATTGATAGAGCCACTATGGAGAACATTGCGGAGATTCCTTTAAAAAACAGAATAAAACTACCATATGACCCAGCGGTCCCACTACTGGGCATATACCCTGAGAAAATAAAAATCCAAGAAGACACACATACCCCAATATTCATTGCAGCTATTTACAATAGCCAGGACATGGATATCTATAAATGAATGAATGAATGAAGGAGATGTGGTACATACATACAATGGAATATTACTCAGCAATATAAAGGAATGAATTGGAGTCACTTGTAGTGAGGTGGATGGACCTAGAGCCTGTTATACAGAGTGAAGTAAGTTAGAAAGAGAAAAACAAATATAGTATATTAACGTGTATATATGGAATCTAGAAAAATGGTACTGATGAACCCATTTGTAGGGCAGGAATAAAGGCACAGATATAAAGAATGGACTTTTGGACACAAAGAGGGAAGAGACGGTGGGACAAAGTGAGAGAGTAGCAATTATGTACATATACACTGCTATGTGTAAAATAGATAGCTATTGGGAAGCTTCTGCATAACACAGGGAGCTCAGTTTGGTGCTCTGTGATAACCTAGAGGGCTGGGTGGGAGGGAGGCTTAAGAGGGAGAGGATATATATGTATGTATATATAGCTGATTCACATTGTTGTACAGCAGAAACCAACACAACATTGTAAAGCAATTTATCCTCCAATTAAAAAGAAATTTTAAAAACTATATTTAAAAAATAAAAAGTGCTCTAGTACTCTAGAGGGGATATAATGTACTGCATATGAATATACTCAATGATATTACAATAACTTTGTATGGAGACAGATGGTTACTAGACTTATTATGGTGACCAATCCATAATGTATCTAAAAGTCAAATCACTATGTTATATACCTGAAACTAAAATAACATTGAATGTCAACTATACTTCAATAAAAAAATAAAAAGGAAAGAAAATGAAGAAAAAAGGATTCAATGTACAGTAGGAATCTGTTGATGAAATGTCAAGGCTAAAGTCAATAGGTTCCTAAGACAGACCACTTCTTGCCTTGTGTCCAAGTACTATAATTTCAATTATAATATGGTTTCTCATATATGTCTCTCCAAGAATTTAATATTGAGTTGGTCAGAGTAGCCAATACTCTTGCCAATTAAATTTCTCATTGTAGTTAAATACATTGGTACTGCCATTTACATATAAATCTGATACTTCATCTAGCCTGGGCTCTTGGCAAATTGACAAAATTAATTGAAACGAAGACCCTACACAGAAGTGATGACTTCAGCAAGGCAGATGTCATCTTGAGAAGCCATCTTCTTCACCATATGCCTTCTTTTAGTTTTCACAGTAGGCTTTATCCAGGCAATGCTGATCCATTAGAAACCCTTATGCAGGGAAGTTATAGGGTTGACTCCAAATCTGGTGATAGTTTGAAAGAAGGAATGGATAGAGATAGATTGGTGGGGTAGAGTGAGAAAGGAAAGTAAGGAGGGAAGTGAGAAGGGGGTGGGGATCAAAAACATTCCATCATGTTTGGGTCTGATAGTTTACATGAAATCTCTAAGAGTTAGCCTTTCTACTCAGCCTAGTAATATAGAATGTAGAATTACCTCACATGTACCCTTCATCTCACCAAATGATCAGTGTGAAGACAGGATGAAAGGTAATCTTTTTCATATGCGGTGGGTTTGCCCAAGGACACCTAAGATTTAGAACAGCTAAGATTTAGAACAGCATACTTTAATTATGAGGAATGTTTGCTTAAAGATATTTGGTTACTATTAAATACATTCCATAAGATCAATGTTTAACTTAAAAAGGGAAGTTTGCTTTTGATTCTAATAGCTGTAAAATTCTGCTAAAGAAAGAAATCAGAAGAATTTACTCAAATCCAAGCTTGCATAAATCAGATATGGAAAAGAAAGATACAAGAAAGACATCGTAAATGAAAACACATTTTCAACTTAAGTATGTCATTTTTTAAAAAAACATAGGATGACTTTCATAAAAATAAAAAATTAAAAGGTTATTTAAAAGTAAGTTACAAAATCCAAAGGGTAATTTATAAACATTGGTGACATGGCATAGAATAAAATGAGCTATAAATATCTGGATCAGTATCTGAGAACCAAATAGTTGTTGAAGACTTTATATAAAGCTAGCTACAAAGCATGCTTTTTTGTTACTAAAAAGAAGCTTTAGAAAGGTTCAAAAACTGCTAATTGATTACCTACATTATGTAAAGGAACTATTGTAGGGAAATTAGACTACCCATATTATATTATATTATGACGGAGTCTTTCCCTCAACCTTGGAATCTAGTTGAGGGAGAAAGGGCACTCATAAAAACCAAATGAATTTTATGCAATACTGGACAAGTAAAATCATAAAAAGCCATACTGATAAGAATTTAGCCCTTAAGCATTTTTATGTAAACAGAACAATTTTTTCTTTTTTAATTGAAAAAATCACATGAGACTATTTGACAGGAAAAACTCTTGTTTGACTTTTCACCTTTGGGATCGTACAACTTAAAATAAACAAAAAGAATAACAGGAGAAAAGGCACACAATTTTTATTTATACTTACATGCATGGGAGTTACAGGAAAGAAGTAAAACAAGAAGTTAGACTCAGGGCTTATAAACCAAGTTAACAATAAAAAGGCAGGGAGGATTTGGGCTTCAAGGGATGATAAATTGTGAGACAATGACTAGGAAATATATGAGGGAACCAACAGAAGGTGAGGGCTGCTTTAGTGAGGTCTATTTATGCAAACTCATCTTGGTGTTGACTCCTTGTCTTCAGTGATAAGAATTGTATTTCTCTCTCTGATGATGCTGGGGGGCTACCTTCCTTAAAGGAAATTTTATGCCTTGCTTTTAGGCAAATAAAGAGAAGGCAGAAAACTCTTCCCTAATCTGTTTATTCTTTATTATTACTATTATTATTGTTGTTATTTTGGCCACACTGAATGGCTTGTGGGATCTTAGTACCTTGACCAGGGATTGAACCTGGGCCCCAGCAGTGAAAGCACCAAGTTCTAGCTACTGGACTGCCAGGGAATTCCCCTAAATCTGTTAATTCTTAATTGCCTTTAGCTCAAATGAATCCTCATGCCAAAGTGGTTGATTGTGAGGTTACTCCTGCAGATTAAGGCAGTTCACCCAGATAGCCAGGTTAAATATTTGTGATAGGAATATTGAGAAGAAAGATTACTCTTTGGGCTTCACAGACACAGGAAACTTTTCCTCAGGAAGTGATGACAAATTTACTATTTCCTATTATGAAATTCTGAAACAACTTTATAACAGTTTTACTGATTATAAAGTATTACATGTTGCTCAAAATGGAAAATTAAGAAAGTTCAGAAAAAAATAACTCTGTCATCCGGAGATACCATCATTGTGACATTTTTTTCCACACTAATTTTTAACCAATTTTAATTGTTACATTTTATATATGTGAGAACATGTAGCTGGGATGGCAGAAAAATCCCTCTTGAATGCCAAGTCTAACTAGTCTGTACTGAAGTATGGAATGGAGAAAGCAACTAAAGCTCAGCCCAGTCTACGCTTTTTCATGTTGAAAAATGCATCTTGTTGTTGTTGTTGTTCAGTCACTAAGTTGTGTCTGACTTTTTGTGACCCCATGGACTGCTTATCAAATCCTTGTTTTAAATGCTTGCCAAGGGGAGAGGTCAACTAATTCTCATTCTGTGTTAGAAACTCCTTGATTATATTTTAAACAGCTTTATTCAAATCTAATTCACATACTATACAACTGACCCTCTAAAAAGACACAGTTCAATGGTTTTTAGTGTATTTGAGCTGTGCCACCATCACCACAACTAAACATAGAACATTTTACTTCAGCCCCAAAAGAAACCTAGTACCTGAGTAAGAGTCATTCTCTCTATTTGCCCCAATCCTACCAGCCTATTCTGTACATTTCACAGGAATGGTATTGTGCATTACATAGTTTTTTTTGACAAGCTTCTTATACTTGGCATGGTGTGTAAGATTCACTCACATTGTAGCATATATCTGTACTTCATTTCTTCTCATTGACAAATAATTTTCCATTGTATGGATATACCACATTTTATTTATCCATTCATCAAATGATACACATTTGGCTGGTTTCCACTTTTTTGCCAGTAGGAGTAATGCTGCTGGGATTTCCCTGGTGGTCCAGTTCTCAGACTCCAAACTTCCAAAGCAGGGGCCCCAGGTTCCATCTCTGGTCAGGGAACTATATCTCACATGTCTTAATTAAGAGTTAGCATGCTGCAACTTAAGGATCTTGCACATTGCAATGAAGATTGAAGAGTTCGAGTGCTGCAACTAAGACCTGACACAGCCAAATAAATATTTTTAAAAAAGAGTAATCCTGCCATCAATATTTATGCATATGTTTTTGTATAGACATATGTTTTAATTTATCTTGATAGATACCTAAGAGTGAAATTACTAGGTCATATGGTAACTCAATATTTAACATTTTGAGGGACTGCCAGACTATTTTCTGAGGGAATTGGGCCATTTTACATTCCCACACAATGTGTAAGGGATCCAATTTCTTCACAACTTTGCCAAAATTTTTATTATTTGTTTGATTATAGTGGGGGTGTGGTTTTGATTCTGCACTTCCCAGACAGACAATGATGTTGTGCATCTTTTCATGCACTTTTTGGCCATTTGCACATGTCCTCTTAAAAAATGTCTTTTAGATCATACCTGTCAAACAGTATCACAAAAGGACCACAAATAACAAATGTCAGTAGTATATGGAGAAAAGAGAACCCTCGCACATTATTTGCTGGTTGGAATGTAAATTGGTGCAGCCATTATGGAAAACAGTATGGAGACTCCACAAAAAACAAAAAATAGAACTACCATAAGACCCAGCAATTCAACTCCTGGGTATATACCCAAAAGATACAAAAACACTAATTCAAAAAGATACCTGAATCCCAATGTTCATAGCAGCATTATTTTTGACAGTTAAGATACGGAAGCAACCTAAGTGTCTGTCAACAGACGAATGGATAAAGAAGATGTGGTATATATACCCACTGGAATATTAGTCATAAAAATGAATGCTGCCATTTGCAGCAACATGGTTGGACCTGGACGGAATTTGCACGTGTGCATGCTATTGTTTCAGTTGTGGCCGACTCTTTGTGACCCTATGGATTGTAGCCTGCCAGGCTCCTCTGTCCGTGGGATTCTCCAGGCAAGTATACTGGAGTGGGTTGCCATGCCCACTTCCAGGGGATCTTGCCTACCCAGTGATGGAAGTTCTCCTGCATTGGCAGGTGGGTTCTTAACCACTAGTGCCATCTGGGAAGACCCTAGAGGGTATTATGCTTAGTGAAATAAGTCAGACAGAGAAAGACAAAAACTACATGTTATTAATTATATGTAGATTCTAAAAAATAAAAGAAATGAATAAATATAAGAAAACAGAAGCAGACATATAGATGTTGTCATTACCAGTGGGGAGAGAAAGAGGGAGGGGCAAGATAGAGGTAGGCGACTAAGAGGTTCAAACTGCTATGTATGAAATAAATAAGCTACAAGGGTATACTGTAAAACACAGGGAATATAGCCAATATTTTATAATAACTTAAATTTTTTTTATTTTCAAAAAATGAAAATTTGTTTTATCTCTGCTCCTTACTTTTGATATTTTCTAGGTTTGCTTTTGTTAATTTTTTCAGATTTTTTTATGAGTACTTATGAAGAACTAAAGAGCCTCGTGATGAAACTGAAAGAGGAGAGTGAAAAAATTGGCTTAAAACTCATCATTCAGAAAATCAAGATCATGGCATCCAGTCCCATCACTTCATGCAAATAGATGGGGAAACAATGGAAACAGTGAGACTTTACTTATTGGGGCTCCAAAGTCACTGCATATGGTGACTGCAACTATGAAATTAAAAGAAGCTTGCTCCTTGGAAGAAAAGTTATGACCAACCTAGACAGCATATTAAAAAGCAGAGACATTACTTTGTCAACAAAGGTCCATCTAGTCAAAGCTATGGTTTATCCAGTAGTCATGTATGGATGTGAGAATTGGACTATAAAGAAAGCTGAGTACTGAAGAATTGATGCATCTGAACTATGGTGCTGGAGAAGACTCTTGAGAGTCCCTTGGACAGCCAGGAGATCTAACCAGTCAATCCTAAAGGAAATCAGTCCTGAATATTCATTGGAAGGACTGATGTTGAAGCTGAAACTCCAATACTTTGGCCACCTGATGCAAAGAACTAGCTCATTGGAAAAGACCCTGATGCTGGGAAAGATTGAAGGTGGGAGGAGAAGGGGACGACAGAGGATGAGATGGTTGGATGGCATCACCGACTCAATGGACATGAGTTTTAGTAAACTCTGGGAGCTGGTAATGGACAGGGAGGCCTGGCGTGCTGCAGTCCATGAGGTTGCAAAGAGTCGGATGCTACTGAGTGACTGAACTGAACTGAAAGATGATTACTTTCTTTTCTTCTAGAATCTCATTACCACAGTTTACCCACCATGCATTTAGCTCACTTTCTTTGTGACAAATGTGAGTAAAAGTATTCAGTTCAGTTCAGTCGCTCAGTTGTATTCAGCTCTTTGCGACCCCATGGACTGCAGAAAGCCAGATTTTGCTGTCCATCACCAACTCCTGGAGCTTAGTCAAACTCATGTCCATCAAGTCGGTGATACCATCCAACCATCTCATCTTCTGTCATCCCCTTCTTCTCCCACTGTCAATTTTTCCCAGCATCAGGATCTTTTTTAATGAGTCAGTTCTTCGCATAAGGTGGCCAAAGTATTGGAGTTTCAGCTTCAGCATCAGTCCTTCCGATGAATAATCAGGACTGATCTCCTTTAGGATTGACTGGTTGGATCTCCTTGAAGTCCAAGGGACTCTCAAGAGTCTTCTCCAACACCACAGTTCAAAAGCATCAATACTTCAGTGCTCAGCTTTCTCTATAGTCCAACTCTCACATCCATACATGACTACTGGAAAAACCATAGCCTTGACTAGATGGACCTTTGTTGGCGAAGTAATGTCTCTGCTTTTTAATATGCTGTCTCGGTTGGTCATAAATTTTCTTCCAAGGAGTAAGCATTTTTCAATTTCAGGGGTACAGTCATCATCTGCAGTGATTTTGGAGCCCCCCAAAATAAAGTCTGTTACTGTTTCCATTGTTGCCCCAACTATTTGCCATGAAATAATGGGACCAGATGCCATGATCCTAGTTTTCTGAATCATCTTTAGAAAAGAGAAAAAAGGATGCCTAGATAAAGATCATTAGAATATTCATTGATTGGATGAATACATACTTTCGCAGAGGTCTTTAATTCCATTAAGTTTATTAGAATTACCCAAAGCTTTGATCAGGACTGTTAATTTCTTCCTAGGAGAAGACGATGAAGGAGTAGAAATTTTGGCCTAGACTTGATTTGGGATTTTTTTTTTTTAATCTATTGTTATTCCTATCTCCTCAGACTTATTCAAAACAAACAAACAATTCTACATACAGCCAGAAAGAAGAAGTCATCTGTTAGGGAAATCCATCAGACTGGACTAGGTTTCTCAAATAATACTTGAACACATAACAAATTCCAAAAAGGGGTTCTGCTCAGTAGTTAAAAGCAAGAGAAGGACGTTCTTTTATGGGCAAATCCTCTAGAAATGCCCTCAGGAGCTTTCCTAAGGAAACAAACAACAAAAACCCAACTACACTGTAGGGAAATACATTTAAATAATTTACATGATACACTATTTAAAATAACTTTCCCTCTGCTATTCTGAGTTCTTGGCTAGAATCTCTGTAATAAAAGATATTAACAAATGAAAAAGAACTACAAGTTTATTAACATGTACACCTACTGTACACATAGTTCATAGCCAGGAAAACTGAATAACTCCTTGAGATAGCCTAAGTCACCACCTTAAATACCACCCTCAGCAAAAGACAAAAGAAAATATTGGTGAGGGTAGGGTGTGTGTAGGGAAATAGTTTTGGGAAGTTATGAGGAAAAGTTCTATAAAGAAGGGTAAGGTTTGTTCTGCAGATTTAAGCAGGTGTCCTCTCTATTTCAAATCCTGAAGGATGATGCTGTGAACGTGCTGCACTCAATACACCAGCAAATTTGGAAAACTCAGCAGTGGCCACAGGACTGAAAAAGGTCAGTTTTCATTCCAATCCCTAAGAAAAGCAATGCCAAAGAATGACCAAACTACCACACAATTGCACTCATCTCACATGCTAGTAAAGTAATGCTCAAAATTCTCCAAGCCAGGCTTTAGCAACATGTGAACTGTGAACTTCCAGATGTTCAAGCTGGCTTTAGAAAAAGCAGAGGAACAAGAGATCAAATTGCCAACATCGCTGGATCATCGAAAAAGCAAGAGAATTCCAGAAAAACATCTATTTCTGCTTTATTGACTATGCCAAAGCCTTTGACTGTGTGGATCACAACAAACTGTGGAAAATTCTGAAAGAGATGGCCACCTAACCTGCCTCTTGAGAAACCTGTATGCAGATCAGGAAGCCACAGTTAGAACTGGACATGGAACAACAGACTGTTTCCAAATAGGAAAAGGAGTCCGTCAAGGCTGTATATTGTCACCCTGCTTATTTAACTTATACGCAGAGTACATCATAAGAAATGCTGGGCTGGAGGAAGCGCAAGCTGGAATCAAGATTTCTGGGAGAAATATCAATAACCTCAGATATGCAGATGACACCATCCTTATGGCAGAAAGTGAAGAACTAAAGAGCCTCTTGATGAAAGTGAAAGAGGAGAGTGAAAAATTTGGCTTAAATCTCAACATTCAGAAAACTTAGATCATGGCATCTGGTGCCATCACTTCATGGCAAATAGGTGGGGAAACAATGTAAACATGGCTGACTTTATTTTTGGGGGCTCCAAAATCACTGCAGATGGTGATTGCGGCCATGAAATTAAAAGATGCTTACTCCTTGGAAGGAAAGTTATGACCAACCTAGACAGCATATTAAAAAGCAGAGACATTACTTTGCCAACAAAGGTCTGTCTAGTCAAGGCTATGGTTTTCCCAGTGGTCATGTATGGATGTGAGAGCTGGACTGTAAAGAAAGCTGAGCACTGAAGAATTGATGCTTTTGAACTGTGGTGTTGGAGAAGACTCTGGAGAGTCCCTTGGACTGCAAGGAGATCCAACCAGTTCATCTTAAAGGAGCTCAGTCCTGGGTGTTTACCGACTCAATGGACATAGGTTTGGGTGGACTCTGGGAGTTGGTGATGGACAGGGAGGACTGGCGTGCTGCCAGTCACAAAGAGTCGGACACGACTGAGCGACTGAACTGAACTGAACAGAAAGAACATTCGACGAATTCAGGACAATGGAGTAGGATGTTTACTGAAAATAAGACTGAGGGGTGGGAGCTCTACACTGACTGTCTAGTAATTTCTACCTCACTGGGAGAGAGGGAGACACTTACAAATGGAGATTTCCTTTATAAATGCACATTTCCCTCACTAAAGAGTAACTTCAGCTCTTTTTTTCAGAGCTTGTCCTGTGTCTGCAGTTTCTCAAAATAATCCTTATGCCAAAGAGGTACATTTTGGAGGTAGCACATTCTTCCCTCTTCAGCACAACCAACTAAATGACATAATCCAACAAGGAGAAGATGTGAACATAGAAAAGACAAGAATGGGAGAAAATTATGAGAAAGAAGGGGCTCTGTGTAATTGATGTACTTATCCATTGAACTTAGTCTAAATAATTATAAAACAGGAAGTGTATATGTTATGATTTTTGAAAGAAAGGAAAGATGAATGAGAGCAGGGGATATTATAGATTTTGTTTACTGCTGCATCCTAAAAACACGGTAAATTCCCTCCCTCCCAACAATCAGTGGGCAAATGCCTTTAAAAGGGAGTTTCAGGGGTGTCTAGGCAGGGGGAGGGGCTACATGCAGAAACAGCATAATCAGCTCTAACATTCATCTTGAACTGATGGTGCACTGATCAGAGTCATCTTGATTGTTTTGAGTACATTTGGTCTTCAGTTCCAAAGTTGGTTTGTTCCCATTTCTTTGAGGCCAGCTCTCAGAATTGTGGCAGCTTATGTCATAGCTACAGTCTGATTATTATGCAGTTAACTTCTTCCACTTGGTATGGGTTTAAGTATCTTTAAGACAGCTCAAGGGACATGGCTCAAAATAGTATAGTGCTTGTGGAGGAACTAAAGATCCTTGACTTTGTTTAATGAATAAACTATTACTATTTCATCTTGTTTGACTGCTTTCTTTTGCTTCAACATTTTCTCACTTCTCTGATTAAGCTTATTCTTTGGCTTAAATTTTTCTATAGACAAAAAGCAAGGGGAAGACATGAGAAGGAAGGACCATAGGGTCTTTCTCTACTTCAATATCTCAGGATACTTTCCCTTCCCCATCAATGTCCTTGCTTTAATGGAAATGTCCAGCACTGCAACTCTGCAACCCTTACAGTCTGGTCATGGCATTAGTCCTTGACAGTGACCAGTGAAGGATGTGAGGGACTCCTCACAGCAGTCTTGGAAGCTTTCTAGTTCTCTTGGCGTATGCATGGCTTTGAAAACATCTTTATCCTCTGGCATCAAAAGATACCAAGTGACTTCCCTCTTTAACATCATTATTATTGTCATAATGACTGACTTCCCTTTCACTTGAATTCAAACATCTAAAAGGTAAACTAAGATACACTAAGTTCTTAAGAGTTTAAAATCAGTTGAAATCAGGCAGCACCAAACCAGAGGGGGGTTACAAGTGCTCTGCCCACAGGAACCAGGAAAAGAGACTTATATAGAGAAAATGGGGAAGCAAAGAAAGGAAGTTCACTGGAAGAGGAAATGACAAACCACTCAGTATTCTTACCTCGAGAACCTCAGGAACAGTATAAAAAGGCAAAAAGATATGACACCAGAAGATGAGCTCCCCGGAGTGGAAGGTGTCCAATATGATACTAGGAAAGAGCAGAGGGCAATTACTAATAGCCCCAGAAAGAAAGAATCTGCTGGGCCAAAACAGAAACAACACTCAGCTGTGGATGTGTCTGGTGGTGAAAGAAAAATCCAACGCTGTAAAGAACAATACCAAGTAGGAACCTGGAATGTTAGGTCCATGAATCAAGCTAAGCTGGTTGTGGTCAAGCAGGAAATGGCAAGAATGAACAATGACATCTTAGGAATCATGAACTAAAATGAACAGGAATAGGAAAATTTAATTCAGATGACCATTTTATCTACTATGTGGGCAAGAATCCCACAGGAGAAATGGAGTAGCCCTCATAATCAACAAAAGAGTCCAAAATGCAGTATGTGGGTACAATCTTAAAAATGACAGAATGATCTCAGTTCGCTTTCAAGGCAAACCATTCCACATCACAGTAATCCAAGTCTATGCCCCGACCACTGGTGCCAAAGAAGCTGAATTTGACTAGTTCTATGAAGACTTACCTCCTAGCTCAGTCGGTAAAGAATCTGCCTGCAGTGCAGGAGACCCAGGTTCGATTCCTGGATTGGGAAGATCCCCTGGAGAAGGAAATGGCAACCAGCTCCAGTATACTTGCCTGGAGAATCCCATGGATAGAGGAGCCTGGCAGGATATAGTCCATGGGGTTGCAAGAGTTGGACATGACTTAGCAACTAAACCACCACCACCATGAAGACTTACAAGACCTTTTAGAAATAACACCAAAAAAAAAAATAAAAGTCCTTTTTTCATCATAGGGGACTGGAATGCAAAAGTAGGGTATCAATAGATACCTGGAGTAACAGACAAATTTGGCTTTGGAGTACAAAATGAAGCAGGGAAAAGGCTAACAGAGTTTTTCCAAGAGAATGCACTGGTCATAACAAACACTCTTTTCCAACAACACAAGAGATGACTATTGTGATGACATGGACATCACCAGATGGTCAATACCAAAATTGATTATGTTCTTTGCAGCCGAAGATGGAGAAGCTCTATACAGTCAGCAAAGCAAGACCTGGAGCTGACCATGGCTCAGATCATCAGCTGCTTATAGCAAAATTCAGGCTTAAACTAAAGTAAATGGGGGAAACCACTAGGCCATTTGGATGTATCCTAAACCAAATTCCTTATGATTATACAGTGGATGTGATGAATAGATTCAAGGGATTAGATCTGATGGACATAGTGCCTGAAGAACTATGAATGGAGAGGCAGTGACCAAAATAATCCCAAAGAAAAAGAAAGGCAAGAATACAAAATGGCTGTCTGAGGAGGCATTGCAAATAGTTGAGGAAAGAAGAAAAGCAAAAAGCAAGGCAGCAAGGGAAAAATATATCCAACTGAATGCAGAGCCCCAGAGAATAGCAAGGAAAGATAAGAAGGGCTTCTTCAATGAAAAATGCAAAGAAATAGAGGAAAAAAATAGAATGGGAAAGACTAGAGATCTCTTCAAGAAAATTGAAGACATCAGGGAACATTTCATGCAAGGATGGGCATGTTAAAGGACAGAAATAGTAAAGACTTATGAGAGGCAAAAGATATTAAGAAGAGGTGGCAAGAACACACAGAAGAACTATACAAAAAAGGTCTTAATGACCTGGATAACCACCATGGTGTGGTCACTCACCTAGAGCCGGACATCCTGGAGTGTGAAGTCAAGTGGGTCTTGGAAAGCATTACCACCAGTAAAGCTAGTGTAGGTAATGATTTAAATTCCAGCTGAGCTATTTAAAATACTAAAAGATGATGGTGTTAAAGTGCTGCACTCCATATGTCAGCATATTTGGAAAATCCAGTGGCCGTAGGACTGGAAAAGATTAGTTTTCTTCCCAATTCCAAAGAAGGGCACTGATAAAGAATATTCAGACTACTAGACAATTGTGCTCACTTCCCATGCTAGTAAAGTGAAAATGAAATTCACTCAGTCCTGTCTGACTCTTTGCGACCCCATGGCCTGTAGTTGGCCAGGCTCTTCTGTCAGTGAAATTCTAAGGTTATGCTCAAAATCCTTCAAGCTGGGCTTCAGCAGTATTTGAATTGAGAACTGCCAGATGTACAAGATGGGTTTAGAAAAGGCAGAGGAACCAGACATCAAATTGCCAACATTCTTTGGATCATGGAGAAAGCAAGGGAATTCCAGAAAAAATATCTGCCTCTGATTCACTGACTAAGCGAAAGCCTTTGACTCTGTGGATCACAAAAAACTGTGGAAAATTCTTAAAGAGATGGGAATACCAGACCATCTCACCTCTTTCTTGAGATACCTGTTTGTTGTCAAGAAGCAATGGTTAGAACATTACATGGAACAACTAGCTGGTTCAAAGTTGGGAACATAGTAAGACATGGAACAACGGATTCTTCAAAATTGGGAAAGGAGTACATCAAGGCTGTATATTGTTACCCTGCTTATTTAACTTATAGGAAGAGTACATCATGCAACATACCAGGCTGGATGAGTTACAAACTGGAATTACGGTTTCTGGGAGAAATATCAACAACCTCAGATATGCAGATGATACCACTTCAATGGCAGAAAGCAAAGAGCCTTTTGATGAGGGTGAAGGAGGAGAGTGAAAAAGCTGACTTAAAAATCAGCGCTCAGAAAACTAAGATCATGGCATCCAGTCCCATCACTTAATGGCAAATAGAAGGGGAAAAAGTGGAAGCAGTGACAGATTTTATTTTCTTGGGCTCCAAAATCTCCGCAGATGGTGAATGCAGCCATGAAATTAGAAGATACTTGCTTCTTGGAAAGAAGGTTATGACAGACCTAGGCAGCATATTAAAAAGCAGAGACATCACTTTGCCAGCAAAGATCTGTACAGTGAAAGCTATGGTTTTTCCAGTAGTCATGTAAGGATGTGAGAACTGGATAATAAAGAAGACTGAGTGCTGAAGAATTGATGCTTTTGAATTGTGGTGCTGGAGAAGACTGTTGAGATTTCCTTGGACAGCAAGGAGATCAAACCAGTCAATCCTAAGGAAAATCAATCCTGATTATTCAATGGAAGGACTATGCTGAAGCTGAAGCTCAAATACTTTGGGCACCTGATTCGAAGAACTGACTCATTAAGAAAAGACTGATTTGGGGAAAGATTGAGGGCAGGAGGAAAAGGAGGTGACAGAGGAAGAGATGGTTGGATGGCATCATCGACTCAATTGACATGAAGTTGGGAAAATGCCAGGAGATGGTGAGGGACCAGGAGGCCTGCCGTGTTGCAGTCCATGAGGTTGCAAAGAGTGGGACATGACTTAGCAATTGAACAACAAGAAGAAGGAAATGGGGCAATTAGCTGTATAGTTGGCTGTGTGTGTGACTGGTTGAACTTAGTGCTTTGATTTAGAAAACTTGAGGCATTTTCAGGCCTAGATTTAGGTTTGGTTATGTAGGCTGTGTCAGTCAGTTCAGTTCAGTCACTCAGTCCTGTCTGACTCTCTGCGACCCCATGGACGGCAGCACGCCAGGCTTCCCTATCCATCACCATCTCCTGGAGCTTGCTCAAACTCATGTCCATCAAGTCAGTGATGCCATCCAACTATCTCATCTTCTGTTGTCCCCTTCTCCTCCTGGCTTCAATCTTTCTCAGCATCAGGGTCTTTTCCAATGAGTCAGTTCTTTGCATCAGGTGGCCAAAATACTGGAGCTTCAGCTTCAGCATCAGTTTTTCCATTGAATATTCAGGGTTGATTTCATTTAGGATTGACTGGCTTGAACTTCTTGCAGTCCAAGGGACTCTCAACAGTCTTATCCAACACCATAGTTCTAAAGCATCAATTCTTTGGCACTCAGCTTTCTTTATGGTCCATATCTCACACCCACACTTGACTACTGGAAAAACCATAGCTTGGACTATATGGACCTTTTTTGATAAAGTAATGTCTCTGCTTTTTCATATGATGTCTAGGATTGTCATAGCTTTTCTTCCAAGGAGCAAGCGTCTTTTAATTTCAGGGCTACAGCCACCATCTTCAGTGATTTTGGAGCTCAAGAAAATAGTCTCTCACTGTTTCCATTGTTTCCCCATCTATTTTCCATGAAGTGATGGGACTGGATGCCATGATCTCTGTGTTTTGAATGTTGAGTTTTAACTCAGCTTTTCACTCCTCTTTCACTTTGATCAAGAGGCTCTTTAGTTCCTCTTTGCTTTCTGCCATAAGGGTGGTGTCATCAGCATACCTGAGGTTATTGATATTTCTCCTGGCAATGTTGAGTCCAGCTGTGCTTCATCCAGCCTGGCATTTCACATGATGCACTCTCATATAAGTTAAATAAGCAGGGTGACAATATGCAGCCTTGATGTACTCCTTTCCCAATATGGAACCACCCTGTTGTTCCATGTCTGGTTCTAACTGTTTCTTCTTGACCTGCATACAGATTTCTCAGGAGGAAAGTGTTCTGGTATTCCTGTATCTTGAAGAATTTTTCACAGTTTGTTGTGATCCACATAGTCCAAGACTTTGGTGTAGTCAATAAAGCAGGAGTAGATATTTTTCTGGAACTCTCTTGCTTTTTCAATGATCCAATGGATATTGGCAATTTGATCTCTGGTTCCTCTGCCTCTTCTAAATCTAGCTTTAACATCTGGACATTCTCAGTTCATGTACTACTGAAGTCTAGCTTGCAGAATTTTGAGCATTACTTTGCTAGCGTGTGAGATGGGTACAACTGTGCAGTAGGTTGAACATTCTTTGATATTGCCTTTCTTTGTGATTGGAATGAAACCTGACTTTTTCCAGTCCTGTGGCCACTGCTGAGCTTTCCAAATTTTTTGAGCACATTGAGTGCAGCCCTTTCACAGCATCATCTTTCAGGGTTTGAAATAGCTCAGTTGGATTTCCATCATCTCCACCAGCTTTGTTCATAGTGATGCTTCCTAAGGCCCACTTGACTTCACATTTCAGCATGCTTGGCTCCAGGTGAGTGATCACACCATCATGATTATCTGCGTCATGAAGATCTTTTTTGTATAGTTCTTCTGTGTATTCTTGCCACCTCTTCTTAATATCTTCTGCTTCTGTTAGGTCCATACCGTTTCTGTCCTTTATTGTGCCTATTTTTGCGTGAAATGTTCCTTTGGTATCTCTAATTTTCTTGAAGAGATCTCTAGGCTATATAGATGAGTAGAATTTGCCACTCCAAAATATGTCTCTGGCATGAGGATTATTTTAAAGCTGGTTATTTTTAAGAAACTACAGATACAGGAAAAACTGAAAGCTTGAGTAGTAGAAGTTTCTCTTTTGTTAGATACATTTACACCTGTAAGGGCAATCTCCATTCCTAAGAGTGTGTCTCTTGCTTTAAGAGAAAGAAGATAACATTGTTTCTAGAACCTCTTATCAATGCAGAAGACAAAGAATTAAGTTTACATAACAATCTTTACTTCACTTTTCCTGGTAGCCTCCCATAACTGACTCCACCCACCCCTAACACCCTTTCTTATTTTTAGGAAAAAAGTGTTTTTAAAGTGATTGTGGAACAGGAGGGAAGGGAGCTGGGCACAACCTTCGAAAGACTGACACAGCCTGAGGACACAAAATATACTGAGTAGAATCAAATGGATCCAAGATGGCAGCCAAATCTACTTGACTAGACCTTGATAATCAGTAACACTCATAGGAACATATCAGCACAAAGACAATTCCTAAGTGGTTTAGTTGTTAAATTGTGTCTGACTTTTGTGACCCCGTGAACAGTAGCCTGTCAGTGGAGTGTTTTCTCTCTAAATAAATCCACTTCTTACCTATCATTTTGTCTTTCACTGAATTCTTTCAGTGACGAGACATTAAGAATCTGAGCTTCACTAGGTCCTGAAACCAAGTGTGTGATCTTAGTTGGAAGAGCATGGGTTTTGGCAGAGTTTGAGTCTTAATCACATGGGTTAGAGTCCCACACTGGGTTTTGTCCGGGTTGGAGTCCCAATCTGAGGTGAATGGTTTCAGTGGTTTTCCCCATTTGGGGGAGTTAGTTTTCCTGAATCTCTCCCATGCACCTAGGAGGTATATATGTTATTAAACTTAGTTGTTTTTCTCCTGCTAATCTGTCTTGTAGAAATTTGATTTTTTATTAGGCCAGCCCAGAACCTAGAAGAGTAGTAGGTGTGAAATAAAATCCAGATTTCATGGCAAGATGAGACACACTTAAACATAAAAATTTTCTCTGCCCTTTGGCACCTTTTTTCTCTTCTACTGTGTGATGTGTATCTGTATCACACGTTGATCAAACCTCCCCATGGGCAGAAATACCTGCTCAACCATATAGAGAAACATTCTTTTAGCATCACCAAGACAACGCCTTAAAAGATAACATTTCTTTTTCATCTTCAAGGATGACGCACCACTCTGTACTTGCAGATCTGGATTGTACAAGGTGTCAATAATAACGCTGAAAGCTTGGCTTCTCTGCACTGGTGCTGAATTGAATCTTTGAGACAGAACTTGGGTGAAGTAGAAAAGGATAGCTTTATTGCTTGCCAATTTTCTTGCCTCAGAAAAACTATGTATCTCAACTCAGAAGGATTTGATGAGGAGTTTCATAGCAATACTTCAAGGGTGGGGTTGCTGACAAGATTAGGGTGTGTGCAGTGTCTAAGTGGTTTAAGCTCAGGTCAGTTGCTCAGTCCTGTCTGACTCTTGGAGAACCCCTGGACTGCAGCACGCTAGGCCTCCCTGCCCAGAACTATCTCCTGGAGCTTACTCAAAATCATGCCCATTGAGTCAGTGATGCCATCCAACCATCTCATCCTCTGTCGTTCCCTTTTCCACCTGTCTTCCATCTTTCCTAGTCAGGGTCTTCTCTAATGAGCGAGCTCTTCACATCAAGTGGCCAAAGTACTGGAGCTTCAGCTTTAGCATCAGTCCTTCCAAAGAATATTCAGGGTTGATTTCCTTTAGGTTTGATCTCCTTTCAGTCAAATGGACTCTCAAGAGTTTTCTCCAACACCACAGTTCAAAAGCATCAGTTCTTTGGCACTCAGCTTTCTTTATGGTCCAATTCTCACATCCATACGTGACTACTGGAAAAACCATAGCTTGGACTATATGGACCTTTGTTGACAAAGTAGTGTCTCTGCTTTTTCATATGCTGTCTAGGTTCGTCAATAGCTTTTCTCCCAAGGAGCAAGCATTTTTTAATTTCATGGCTACAGCTACCATCTGTGTGATTTTTAAGCCCAAGAAAATAGTCTCTCACTGTTTCCATTGTTTCCCATTTATTTGCCATGAAGTGATGGGACAGGATACCAAGATCTTTGCTTTTTGAATGTTGAGTTTTAAGTCAGCTTTTTCACTCCCTTCTCTCACTTTCATGAAGAGGCTCTTTAGTTCCTCTTTGCTTTCTGCCATAAGGGTGGTGTCACCTGCAGATCTGAGGTAATTGATATTTCTCCAGGCAATCTTGATTCCAGCTTATGCTTCAACCAGCCCAGCATTTTGCATGACGTAATCTGATTATAAGTTAGATAAGCAAGGTGACAATATGCAGCCTTGATGTACTCCCTTCTGAATTTGGAACCATTCCATTGTTCCATGTCTGATTCTAACTTTTGCTTCTTGACCTGCATATAGATTTCTCAGGAGTCAGGTAAGGTGGTTTGGTATTCCCATCTCTTGAAGAATTTTCCACAGTTTATTGTGATCTACACAGTCAAAGGCCTTAGCCTAGTCAATGAAGCAGAAGTAGATGTTTTTTTGGAGTTCTCTTGCTTTTTCTATGATCCAATGGATGTTGGCAATTTGATCTCTGGTTCTTCTGCCTTTTCTAAATCCATCTTGAACATTTGGACATTCTCGGTTCACGTGTTATTGAAGCCTAGCTTGCAGAATTTTGAGCATTACTTTGCTATCATGTGAAGTGAGTGCAACTGTGCAGTAGTTTGAACATTCTTTGGCATTGCCTTTCCTTGGGATTGGAATGAAAACTGACCTTTTCCAGTCCTGTGGCCACTGCTGAGCCTTCCAAATTTGTTGAGCATATTGAGTGTAGCACTTTCACAGCATCATCTTTTAGGATTTGAAATAGCTCAGCTGGAATTCCATCATCTCCACCAGCTTTGTTCTTTGTGATGCTTTCTAATTCCTAAGGCTCACTTGACCTTGCATTCCAGGATGTCTGGCTCTAGGTGAGTGATCACACCATCATGGTTATCTGGGTCATTAAGATCTTTTTTGTACAGTTCCTCTGTGTATTCTTGCCACCTCTTCTTAATATCTTCTGCTTCTGTTAGGTCCATACTGTTTCTATCTTTTATTGTGCCCATCTTTGCATGAAATGTTCCCTTGGTATCTCTAATTTTCTTGAAGAGATCTCTAGTCTTTTCCATTCTATTGTTTTCCTCTATTTCTTTGCATTGATCACTTAGGAAGGCTTTCTTATCTGTCCTTGCTGTTCTTTGGAGCTCTGCATTCAGATGGATATATTTTTCCTTTTCTCCTTTGCCTTTTGCTTGTCTTCTTTTTTCAGCTATTTGTAAGGCCTCCTCAGACAACCATTTTGCCTTCTTGCATTTCTTTTTCTTGGGGATGGTTAGTTTCCAAATTTTGATGAGTTTCCCTAGTTCCTTTAATCTTGTCTCAGGTGGTTTCTTGGTTGCTCCTCCCTTGATAAGTCAACCTTTGGAATCTGCCCTTTGGGACTCAGGGATTGTCATGGAGGTTGAAGTCTTGCCTACAAGGAACAGGGTGTCAAAAAAGGCTTCTGTCCCCAGGAGCTCTCAGTCCACTAGTTTCAATAATATGTTATTTAATATAGAGCCCTTTGTCTCAAAAAATTTATGCAACTGTGCCTTGACTTCTAACAGGCAGTTCTTAGAGCTTTCTGAGATGCTCTTTCCAAATTACAATACTCAATTTGGCTTGAATAAAATTTTCCATTTCTTTCTTAGATTGACCGATTAATTTTTCATGAACAAAGGAACAAATTTTTCCAATAGCTATCGCGGCATTAAAACCACTTCAATCTAATTGCTTCCTTGTTCAGTTAATTTCACAACCCTAAGCTAATGCTGATGATAACTTGAGTCACTTTGATACAGTATCATGCAACGAATTACTAAGGTTCCATGCCTGTCATCCGCCACTCTTCTCCACATCAGGGATGAGACTGGGTACATTTACTGTTGGCCTGACCCTGAGAGTGAAGAAAGTTATTCTGATGTTCCTCAAATATATGAGCAACCTAATCTAGATGTCTATTTTGAGGGTATATTTTCTGGGGTCACTCCTGGCACCAATTAATTCTACTGAAACAGGAGGAAGTGGGCAAGGTGCAACCTTTCAAAGAATGACATAGTCCAAGGACATGATATAAACTGCTTAGAAAAAAACAGATCCAAGATGGTGCATGAGTTGGCTTCTACTAAAATTTGAGCCTCAGTATACATACATTGTAACATATCATCAAGTTAAATGACACACCCACAGGCACTATGACAGTTGTAAGACTGACCATAAAGGTCAAAAACTGGATGGCAGCCCATTTTCCAGAAATTCCCACCCCTTGCCCAAAATAGTTGGAATACTCTTCCCACTCATTAGCCTATGAAATGACCCACTCTTTAAATAAATTCACTTCTAATCTATCACTTTGTCTCTCACTGAATTCTTTCTGTGACGAGACATCAAAACCTGAACTTCAATAAGTCCTGAGACCAGGTGTGTGATCTCAAAGGAACATGGGCTCAAGTCTCAATCTGGGTTGCATGATTTCACTATCAGTCAGAGTCCCAGGAGGGAACAGATGTTAAACTAAAATTAGAATGACTTGAGAAGGATTTATAAATGGTCTATTTGCAAATGTGAGGACAAAGTTTAGACAAACCACAACACCTTCAGAATGATGACTGCAGGGACCTATTAGCATGGAGATCTAAATGGGTAAAAGGAGGGACAGAGAGGTTAACAAAGACAGAGAGCAAAAGCTGAGAGGGTACCTGACAAGTTCTTAAGCTCTGATCAACTTCTCAGTGACTTTGCAGGGAGGGAGCCAAGGGAGTGAATGCCCAGACCTCGCCCTCTATGTGAAAGTGAAAGTAAAGTCACTCAGTTGTGTCCTGCTCTTTGTGACCCCATGGACTGTAGTCGGCCAGGCTCCTCTGTCCATGAGATTTCCCAGGCAAGAATACTGGAGTGGGTTGCCATTTGCTTCTCCAGGGGATCATCCTGACCCAGGGATTGAACCCAGGTCTCCCGCATTGCAGGCAGACTCTTTTACCGTCTGAGCCATCAGGGAATCCCTCTGTGTACTGATGTGTTATTGGTTTTCCCCATTGGCCAGCAAATATTGATCAGCTTCCTGGAGTGGGTATAGAAATGGGGAGAGTAAAATGAGAGGGGTGAGCAAAGTATCTCCATCACAAGTGGCTAACTATATGCCAAGCAAAAGAGTTTCAAAATAACACAAGGAAGAGAGGGGTCATTATATTCATATCAAAGTTGAATACAAGAAAACAAGTGACAAATGAAATAAGGTAACTCAACAAAAAGCCCCACACCACCTTCATGGACACTTTTTTTTTTTTCATCTAATAGCATAGCTACAAAAATATGAAAAAACTTAGCTGCAAGAAATCTAAGGAGAAATCAACAGATGGAATATAGTGATGTTCAGACACATTTTTGGCAAGACAAGGAAACTTTAAACAAAATTTTTTCTCTGCCCATTGGGCCTTTTCCTCGCCTCTAGTGTATTGTGCATCTGCATTAATCAGACTTCCTTAGAAGATAACTTCTTTCTCAAGCTTGTGTGGGGTCACGATGACCCACTACTCACTTTACAATTGTGCTTTTCCTGGTAACCTCCTATAACTTTTTTTTTTGTGTGTATAAGCTGTCAACATGTCCTTTGGCATATAATCATTTGTTTCAAAAAGCTGTTTAACTGTGCTTTAACCTCTGATGGGTGGAACAGTCCTCACAGCTTTTTGGAAGACTATCTCTTGGGTCACAATCCTAATGTTAGCTTGAATAAAATTTTCTGTTTCTTCCCTAGATTGACCAGTGGCTAATGTGTTTTTTTTTTTTGTCAACAGCGAGAAGCATTATACAATATTAATAGGAAAACCTGAGAAATTTTTCTAGCTATGATTAGGCTGCAAAACTGGAAAACATACCATAGAACAGGAGCTGGAGATCTCCATAGAAAAGACGCAACAAAGACATGGCCAGAGTTACAAGCTATGATCCAAGCACTGGTCTAGAAAATTTGTAGCATTGCAGCTTTAAAAAGAGATGTTTGTCAATTAGGATTCAATTCAGCTGCAATTAGCAGAAAGTCCCCAAATCACATAGACTTAAACAGGATGTAGTTCAATGACCAGAGGAAGGCAGTCTATGATTGGTATGGTGGCTCTATACAAAATCCTCAGGAACCCAAGCTACTTTCACATTTCTGCCTTACTGTGTATAAAAGGTGGCTTTTAGCTCATGGTTAAAGATGGAGCCACAGACTTGTTCATATTGTGGGCAGCAAGAAGGAGGAAGAGGGAAAGAACGGGTAAAGCAGGAGGGAAGGGAAGCTCTTGGGAGTTGCCCTACAATACTTTTGCTTATATTCCTGGGCCTAGAACTTAGTCATACTTCCATGTCTACATCACAGAAAATACAGAATACTTTTTCATGTTCTGGCTGGCTGAAAATATATGACTAAGGAAAATGGTGAGAGAAGATACTGAGAAGCAACCAGCAGTTAGTTTCAGCCACAGCCAGCCCTTCGCACACTTCCTGAAACACAGTCAACATTTCTTCTTTGTGGAAGAAATATCAATGGTTTTTATTAGGTGAATAAATGAGAAAAGAAAATGAGAAGGTTGGAGTTAGGTTGGAGTTATATCCTCAAGTTCTATTTTCAGTTTGATCCATAAAGTTGGAAAACCAGGTGGCAAGATAGTGCAAGACCAAGCCTGAATTTTCTTCTCTTGTTAAAGTACCTGTCTCTGGTGTAGTAACACCAGATAATGGACATGAGAGTGATTGTGCAGTTCAGTTCAGTTCAATCAGTTGCTCAGTTGTGTCCGACTCTTTGCGACCCCATGAATTGCAGCACGCCAGGCCTCTCTGTCCATCACCAACTCCCAGAGTCTACCCAAACCCATGTCCATTGAGTCGGTGATGCCATCCAACCATCTCATCCTCTGTCGTCCCCTTCTCCTCCTGCCCCCAATCCTACCCAGCATCAGGGTCTTTTCAAATGAGTAGCTCTTCGCATCAGGTGGCCAAAGTATTGGAGTTTCAGCTTCAACATCAGTCCTTCCAATGAACACCCAGGACTGATCTCCTTTAGGATGGACTTGTTGGATCTCCTTGCAGTCCAAGGGACTCTCAAGAGTCTTCTCCAACACCACAGTTCAAAAGCATCAATTCTGTGGCGCTCAGCTTTCTTCACCGTCCAACTCTAACATCCATACATGACCACTGGAAAAACCATAGCCTTGACTAGACGGACTTTTGTTGTCAAAGTACTGTCTCTGCTTTTAAATATGCTATCTAGGTTGGCCATAACTTTCCTTCCAAGGAGTAAGCGTCTTTTAATTTCATGGCTGCAATCACCATCAGCAATGATTTTGGAGCCCAAAAAAATAAAGTCTGACCCTGATTCCACTGTTTCCCCATCTATTTCCCATGAAGTGATGGGACCAGATGCCATGATCTTAGTTTTCTGAACGTTGAGCTTTAAGCCGACTTTTTCACTCTCCTCTTTCACCTTCATCAAGAGGCTCTTTAGCTCTTCTTCACTTTCTGCCATAAGGGTGGTGTCATCTGCATATCTGAGGTTATTGATATTTCTCCTGGCAATCTTGATTCCAGCTTGTGTTTCTTCCAGCCCAGCGTTTCTCATGATGTACTCTGCATAGAAGATAAATAAGCAGGGTGACAATATACAGCCTTGACGGACTCCTTTTCCTATTTGGAACCAGTCTGTTGTTCCATGTCCAGTTCTAACTGTTGCTTCCTAACCTGCATACAGGTTTCTCAAGAGACAGGTCAGATGGTCTGGTATTCCCATCTCTTTCAGAATTTTCCACAGTTTACTGTGATCCACAGTCAAAGGCTTTGGAATAGTCAATAAAGCAGAAATAGATGTTTTTCTGGAACTCTCTTGCTTTTTCAATGATCTAGTGGATATTGGCAATTTGATCTCTGGTTCCTCTTGCTTTTCTAAAACCAGCTGGAACATCTGGAAGTTCACGGTTCACGTATTGCTGAAGCCTGGCTTGGAGAATTTTGAGCATTACTTTACTAGCATGTGAGATGAGTGCAATTGTGCGGTAGTTAATTGCCCAGTTAAAGATCAAGTGTGTTGGTTTTTTACTCTTCATTATTGGGATGGTGCCAGAAACGACTTTGGAGTCATTGATGAAACCTTTCTTAATGGTTCAGTCACCCTTCTCATCATCTGTCTTAAAAAATGTAAATCATTTTCTTGGACTAGGAATAACTCTTGGCTCCTAGTTTAGTATCAAGAGACCAGTGAGTGTTATATTTGCAGGTATATAAGAATTACCCAGTACATTTGTTGAAAATTCTTAGTAATGGACCCCATTACCCAGATATTTGATGCAATGTCAGATATGGGGTAGGACTTGCAATCTACATTTAAACAAGTTTTTCAGATAATTTCAACACATATACTTAGAGTAGCACTATCACAAATATATTGTGAGCCACACATCATTATAAATTTCCTAGTAATCACTTTTAAAAAAGCAAAAAGAAATTGGTAAAATTAATTTGAATAACATATCTTATGTGGTGGCTTAGTCGCTAAGTCGTGTCCGACGCTTGCGACCCCCCATGGACTGCCAGGCTCTTCTGTCCACAGGGTTTCTCCAGGCAAGAATACTGAAGTGGGTTGCCATTTCCTTCTCCAATATCTTATGTAACACAATATACCTAAAACATTAACATGTAGACATGTAATCCACCTAAAAAATTATTAATGGAATATTTTACATTTTTTTCTACTAAGTCCTCAATACCTGGCCTGTGTATTTTATACTTAGGGTATACCTCATTGGGACTTGCTACTTTTCAAATGCTCCACCACCATGCAAGGCAATGGCTTTTACACTGGACAGGGCAGTTTTCGAGGATTAGACAGCACTAGATTGAAACTATGGAGGTCAGAAACTGCATTTCATTCTTATATTTGTAGAGTCTAGCAAAGTGCCTAGAATATAGGAAATGTTCAAAAAATGTTGGTCGGCTGGTTGGTTAGTCACAGTAACATAACAGTCTGAGACATAGTCTCATGAAGCTATGTGCCTGTGGCTGTTACTGTGGCAGGGAAACAGCCCCAGGGTTTTTTTTTTTGGGGGGGGTGCAGAAATTTCTGGGGTGTTCAGAAATCTGCTAGGACAGTTAATAGGTGGTATTTAGAATTCTATTAAGAATAACTTCAAAGGCATGAGGGAGGAGGAACTTACTTCAAAGGCTTTAACAGGAGAAATAGAGCAAGTTAGCAAAGACTGTTGCTAGGACAACCTTCTTAGGATTGAAAGAGGAGACTCAAACATTGTAGACTGCGGTTGGTATGGCTGTGATCTCTCCTTTTGTAACATACTCTCCTTTTGCCTGGCTCTAAGGAAGAACAGTTTTAAAATGGCTATTTAAAAGTGCAATTTGGAGCCACAGTGCTGTGTGGCACTAAAAGGGTTTAAGTGCAAAGAGAAGGAAAAGGGACCGAAAGTTGACTGGAAAAGGGCCACCTGAAGTGAAGCACAATCACAAGGATTCCTATTAAACTACTGGAATATGCAGTTCAAGAAGAACTTTTATCTCCCAGTTGCTGGTAGATTCCATTTATGGGAATCAAGATAGGGAACAAAGTAAGTTTTTCCTGGGGCTTCTCTGGTGGCACAGAAGGTAACGAATCTGCCTGCAATGCAAGAGATCTGGGTTTGATCCCTGTTTAGGGATGCCCTGGAGAAGTGAATGGCTACCCAGTCCAGTATTCTTGCCTGGAGAATCCCATTGACAGAGGACCCTGGTGGGCTACCATCCATGGGGTCTCAAAGAGTCCCACCAATGGAACGACTAACATTTTCACTTTAGAATATCATTAGATCAAGCACCTTACAATTGTTAAGAAAGTAATTATTGGGAACTAACGCGATTTTATTTTCTTAAGTCTTATTCTCAATTTACCATTGAAATATTTATAAAGGTATTAGCTGGTAATTTAAAAAGGCATTTTTACACAGAGAAAGGAAGGTGCTGGTGATGATCTTTAGTGACTGGTCTCAACTACTCTTCTCTTTTTTATTTCCTATCGGGTTCTCTGATCAGATCAGTGTGATTATTACTTCTATTCCATTTATTGCCACTTTGGTATTGAATACTGATTTCTCCAGCCTCATGTACCTTCCTTATGTTTTCTGTAGAGGAATAATTGGGTGAACAATAGATTAATTCCACTCCCTTTGTCAAATGTGAAATTAATTTGCCCATTTTGTAAGATAATAAAGAAAAGATTAAAAAATCAAGGAGGTAGACATGATTCACAAGGATTTTTCAAAGAATATTTTCTAACCTAATAGTAAGCCATCAACAGAAGTTGTCTGTACTTTTCCTCCACCCTTCGTGGTGAGGGTGGCTTTTTTAATTTGAAAGTTTTAATAGTGAGGAGAACCCTGTTTACCTCTCCTCCACCCAAAATTCTCCTTCTCCCATCTAAGAAGAGGGAGATAGAGAGTACTCCATGGTCAAATTATACAACCAAGGAATTGAATACTCTTTCTTTTTCGATCTAAATTTTTTTTCTCATATTCAAAATTTTGTTTTATTTTGTTTTTACTATGCCACACAGCATGCAGGGATCTTAGTTCCTCAACCAGGGATCAAACCCGTGCCCCCTACAGAGGAACCACGGAGTTTTAACCATTGGACCAGCAGGGAATTCCCAGGCCTAAATTTTTGACAGTGATACCCATTTGCGGTAGTCAAATGTTCCTGCCAAAATGAAAGGGAATAGAAAATCTAGAAATTTGGGGATTTGTAGGCTTGGAAAACAGATTGCTTTTCAGCCTGATGACATAAAATTTAGATACAAAGACTGATAACAATCCTCTTTGCAAGGATTAAATCAGAGATGTGACCATCACAACATTAACAAAACTCTTTACCATATTAAGGTGAAGTCAAGCAAATCTTTTTAGTTAGACCAAATGGCCTAGGGATGGTAGTGGGTGAAGTAGGGATATTAAGGGTATGGTTCTCTCACTGGAGCTATCTGATAGTTAAGCCAGACAGAAATATATGGTGAGAAAGCCACAAAATATAGATTCCCCCCCACCAAAAAAATATAGCTAGAACTAAACTGTATTTGGCATCATTGGTGCTTTCAGTTAACTGTAATCAGAAAAGAAGCTGACTGGAGTAGGTGCCAGAAGAACTGCCATCATGGACAAAAAAAGATATTATAATTGTTGAAGATATAAAATCATACTTAGCCCCCAACCTTCTATCAGCAGGAAACAGGTTAAAAAAGTTACTCAGTCCCCAAGGAGGACATATTCTCCAACTCTCTTTTCAAATATAGCTGAGGAGCAAAATAGAAAAGGAAGGAAATTCCAGTGGGTGGAACTGCAGAAAGTCATGGACAGTGGAACCTTACCAAGGAGTAAACAGGAGCTAATATGGACCCGTCTCTGCAGTGTATCTCCTATTCATTCCCTTTTCAAATGACAGTATTTTGTGTGTATACTGCATCTGTTCCCCCATGGTCCCTTGGTTGTATAGGGGATAAATATTTTGTATTTTTAATTTATAGGCATGATGCTCAGATTTTTGTTCATCAAATATTCACTCCTCTCCACTCTTCTTTGTGTGGCAGTGTATTTCCATTCTTAACACTTTAAACATGACCTTACTTTGTGACTTGTAAACCTCTAACTTGCTTTGGCTAACAGAATGCAAATGTATGTAAAGGCTTCAAATACTGAGCATTTATTCGGTTTGTGCTCCCTTGTGCTTATAAACTGCCACTGAATGAGCATATTCCTCTGACCAAGAATACGTGAAGACACCTGGAGAAGAACTGAACCAAATCCAAGCAAAATCAGAAATGTTTGTTCTAAACTATTGAATTTAGGAGTGGTATATTACACATTACTATTGTATTAAGAGCTGACTAATACATTCATTCTTTGAATGAAGAGAAGCTATATCTGGATATGAAGTAAAGAAATAGCAACAATCTCAGATATGCAGATGATACCACTCTAATGGCAGAAAGCAAAGAGGAACTAAAGAGCCTCTTGATAAGGGTGAAAGAGGACAGTGAAAAATGTGGCTTAAAACTCAACGTTAAAAAAACTAAGATCATGGCATCCAGTCCCATCACTTCTTGACAAATAAATGGGGAAAAAGTGGAAGCAGTGACAGATTTTCTTTTCTTGGGCTCCAAAATCACTGCGGATGGTGACTGCGGCCATGAAATTAAAAGACACTTGTTCCTTGGAAGAAAAGCTATGACAAATCTAGACAGTGTATTAAAAAGCAAAACAAAGGTCTGTCTAGTCAAAGCTATGGTTTTTCCAGTAGTCATGTATGGGTGTGAGAGTTGGACTATAAAGAAAGCTGAGCACTGAAGAACTGACGCTTTTGAACTGTGGTGTTGGAGAAGACTCTTGAGAGTCCCTTGGACTGCAGGAGATCAAACCAGTCAATCCTAAAGGAAATCAACCCTGAATATTCATTGGAAAAACTGATGTTGAAGTTGAAGCACCAATACTTTGGCATCTGTTGTGAAGAGCTGACTCATTGGAAAAGACCTTGATCCTGGGAAAGACTGAGGACAGGAGAAGGAGGTGGCAGGGGATGAGATGGTTGGAGGCATCACTGATTCAATGAACATGATCTTGGGGGAATTCTGGGAGATAGTGAGGGACAAGAAGGCCTGATGTGCTGCAGTACATGGGATGGCAAAAAGTCAGACACAACTTAGTGACTGAACAACAATGATGTTGAGAGACCACATATCATGCCATATGTAGAGTCTATCCTGACTTGAGCTTGCTACTCTAACTAGTGGAGACTTTCAGACGGCTAACTTGGGGAGGTTGTGAATGCACTTGGGGTTCAGGAAGAAGAGTGAATTAAATAGTTAATGACCATAAGGTATACAGCAGTTGTCTGTACCCCCTCCCCCCACTTGCAGGCACATAGTAGCATTGTATTTCCTGACCCCCTGTGATTTTGAAGAGTCAAATAACCAGTTCTGATGAATGAGTTGTGAGCAGAGTGACGTGTACTGCTAATATGAAAACCTCCAGGGCTTTCAGGCTTTCTTTTCATTTTTGCACAGCGATTGGTATTCTAGATTACGGATGCTCTGTCAGCAAGGGGCCTGACTAAGAACATAGATGATGTAGACCAGAGCCCCACAAACACTCAACAGAAGAGTAGTGTTGGTGAGAAATACTAGTCTTTGCTGTGTTAAGCTCACAACGGTGCTGTAGTGGGAGGTAAAATCTTTCCCATCTATTTTGGATTTGGATTTGCTGTCTGGATGTGGAAAAGCTGGACTGATATTTTCCTAGCATTCATACTGAATGTTTTCACTGCCCATTCACATTCTACTTGTTCAATGCCCTTGTTCTGCTAGTTATTAAATAATTTGAGAGAATTCCCTAATGGTTCAGAGATTAAAACTCAGCGCTTTCACTGAAGTAGCCTGGGGTTCAATCCCTGCTTAGGGAATTAAGATCCTGCAAGCTGCACTGCGTGGCCAAAAAAAAAAACCACATTGAATATCATCTCCTTGGCTGGCCAAAAATAATGGAAGATGTACAGTATAATGTTGCAATAAACATTTTGATTATGGAGAATATTTGTTTATTCATAAAAATTTTAATTCTTAGATTACATCACTGGTATGGACTCCCCAAAGAAAGCACATTATCTTACATTATCATTGTACTGTGCATGCATGCCAAGTCGCTTCAGTTGTGTCTTACTCTTTGCGACACTATGGACTGTAGCCCACCAGGCTCCTCTGTCCATGGGATTTCCCAGGCAAGAATACTAGAATGGGTTGTCATTTCCTTCTCCAGGGGATCGTCCCAACCCAGGATCATACCAGCACCTCCTGCAACTCCTGCATTGCAGGCAGATTCTTTACCGCTGAGCCACCGGGGAAGCTCCTGTCATTGTACTAAGTAAGGTAAATATTTGCTTGAACCAGGAAATACCTTATGAGTCAACTCATGTTTATTTATTAAGACTAAAATATACACGTCAAGACTCACTTGCCTCACTGTGCCCACCAATCCACAGTTACTCTGTGATAAACGATGCCCAGTCCTCAACAATTCCCCACCTTGTAAGATCTGCTTTGAAAGTCTCCCAGACTAGGCAGTAAAGCTCTAAAAATCAGTTCTGTTCAGTCGGTCAGTCACGTCTGACCCTTTGCCACCCCGTGGACTGCAGCACCCTAGGTGTCAGTGTCCATCACCAGCTCCTGAGCTGCTCAAACTCATGTCCATCCAGCCAGTGATGCCATCTAACCATCTCATCCTGTGTCAGCCCCTTTTCCACTTGCCTTCAATCTTTTCCAGCATCAGTGCTGGGAAATGAGTCAGTTCTTCACTTCAGGTGGCTAAAGTATTGGAGTTTCAACTTCAGCATCAGTCCTTCCAATGAATATTCAGGGTTAATTTCCTTTAGGATTGACTGGTTTGATTCCCCTGCAGTCCAAGGGACTCTCAAGAGTCTTTGCCAACACCACAGTGCAAAAGCATCAGTTCTTTGGTGCTAGGCTTTCTTTATGGTCCAACTCTCACATCCATACATGACTATTGGAAAAACCATAGCTTTGACTAGACAGACCTTTGTTGGCAAAGTAATGTCTCTGCTTTTAAATATGCTGTCTAGGTTGGTCGTAACTTTCCTTCCAAGGAGTAAGCATCTTTAAATTTCATGCCTGCAGTCACCATCTGCAGTGATTTTGGAGCCCCCAAAATAGAGTCAATCACTGTTTCCATTGTTTCCCCATCTATTTGCCATGAAGTGATGGGACTGGATGCCATGATCTTGGTTTTTTGAATGCTGAGTTTTAAGCCAACTTTTTCACTCACCTCTCTCATTTTAATCAAGAGGCTCTTTAGTTTCTCTTTGCTTTCTGCCATAAGGATGGTGTCATCTTCATATCTGAGACTATTGATATTTCTCCTGGCAATCTTGATTCCAGCTTGTGCTTCACCCAGAGTGGCATTTTGCATAATGTCCTCTGCATGTAAGTTAAATAAATAATGTGAAAATATACAGCCTTGACATCCTCCAACCAGTCTGTTGTTCCATGTTCAGTTCTAACTGTTGCTTCCTGACCTGCATACAGATTTCTTAAAAGGCAAGTAAGGTGATTTGGTATTCCCATTTCTTGTAGAATTTTCTAGAGTGTATTGTGATCCACACAGTCAAAGGCTTTGATGTAGTCAGTAAAGTGGAAATGGATGTTTTTCTGGAACCCTCTTGCTTTTTTGATGATCCAACGCATGTTGGCAATTTGATCTCTGGTTCCTCTGCCTTTTCTAAATACACTTTGAACATCTGGAAGTTCTTGGTTCACGTACTGTTGAAACCTAGCTTGGAGAATTTTGAGCATTACTTTGCCAGCATGTGAAATGAATGCTATTGTGTGGTAACCCAAGCTTTCTTTGGCATTGCCTTTCTTTGAGATTGGAATGAAAACTGACATTTTCCAGCCCTTTGGCCACTGCTGAGTTTTCCAAATTTGCTGGCATATTGAGTGCAGCACTTTCACAGCATCGTCTTTTAGCATTTGAAATAGCTCAACTGGAATTCCATCACCTCCAGTAGCTTTGTTCGTAGTGATGCTTCCTAAGGCCCACTTGACTTTGCATTGCAGGATGTCTGGCTCTAGGTGAGTGATCACACCAACCTGGCTATCTGCGTCATTAAATTTTTTTTGTTTAGTTCCTCTGTGTAATCTTGCCACCTCTTCGTAATATCGTCTGCTTCTGTTAGGTTCATACCATTTCTGTCATTTATTGTGCCCATTTTTTGCATGAAATGTTCCCTTGGTATCTCTAATTTTCTTGAAGAGATCTCTAGTATTTCCCATTCTATTGTTTTCCTCTATTTCTTTGCACTGGTCACTGAGGGAAGCTTTCTTATCTCTCCTTGCTATTCTTGGGAACTCTGCATTCAGATGGATATATCTTTCCTTTTCTCCTTTGCCTTTCACGTCTCTTCCTTTCTCAGATATTTGTAAGGTCTCCTCAGACAACCATTTTTTCCTTTTTGCATTTTTTTTTTCTTGGAGATGGTTTTGATCACTGCCTCCTGTACAATGTTACAAACCTCCATCCATAGTTCTTCAGGCACTCTTGTCTATCGGATCTAATCCCTTGAATCTATTTGTCACTTCCATTGTATAACCAGAAGGGATTTGCTTTAGGTCATATCTGAATGGTCTAGAGATTTCCCCTACTTACTTTAATTTATATCTGAATTTCATGATCTGAGCCATGGTCAGCTCCTAGTCTTGTTTTTGCTGACTGCATAGAGCTTCTCCATCTTCATCTGCAAAGAATATAATTAATCTGAAATTGGTGTTGACCATCTGGTGATGTCCATGTGTAGAGTCATCTCTTGTGTTGTTGGAAGAGGGTGTTTGCTGTGACCAGTGTGTTCTCTTGTTAACCTGTTAACCTTTGCCCTGCTTCATTTTGTACACCAAAGTCAAACTTGCCTGTTACTCCTGGTATCTCTTGACTACCTACTTTTGCATTCCAGTCCCCTATGATGAAAAGAATATCTTTTTTGGGTGTTCGTTCTAGAAGGTCTTGTAGGTCATCAGAGAATCTTTTAACTTCAGCTTTTTTGGCATTAGTGGTTACGGCATAGATTTGGATTACTGTGATATTGAATGGTTTGCCTTGGAAATGAACAGAGATCATTCTGTCATTTTGGAGACTGCACACAAGTATCTAATTTTGGACTCTTTTGTTGACTATGATGGCTATTCCATTTCTTCTAGGGGATTCTTGCCCTCAGTAGTAGATATAATGGTCATCTGCATTAAATTCGCCCATTCAGTCCATTTTAATTCACTGATTCCTAAAATGTCGATGTTCACTCTTGTGATATCCTGTTTGACAACTTCCAATTTACCAGTTTGCCAAATAGATGGGAAAACAATGGACACAGTTGCAGACTTTATTTTCTTGGGCTCCAAAATCACTGCAGATGGTGACTGCAGCCATGAAATTAAAAGATGCTTGCTCCTTGGAGGAAAAGTTATGACCAACCTAGACAGCATAGTAAAAAGCAAAGACAGTACTTTGCTGACAAAGGTCCATCTAGCCAAAGCTATGGTTTTTCCAGTAGCCATGTATGGATATGAGAGTTGGACCATAAACAAAGCTGAGTGCTGAAGAACTGATGCTTTTGAACTGTAGTGGTGGAGAAGACTCTTGAGAGTCCCTTGGACTGCAAGGAGATCCAACCAGTCAATCCTAAAGGAAATCAGTCCTAAATATTCATTGGAAGGACTGATGTTGAAGCTGAAGCTCCAATAGTTTGGCCACCTGATGCAAAGAACTGACTCACTGGAAAAGACCCTAATGCCAGGGAAGATTGAAGACAGGAGGAGAAGGGGATGACAGAGGATGAGATGGTCGGATGGCATAACCACCTCTATAAACATCAGTTTCAACATGCTCCTGGAGATAGTGATGGACAGGGAAGCCTGGCATGCTGCAGTCCATGGGGTCACAAAGAGTCAGACACGACTGAGCGACTGAACTACTGAATTCACCTTGACTCATGGACCTAACATTCCAGATTCCTATGCAATAGTGTTCTTTACAGCATCGGACTTTGCTTCCATCACCAGTCACATCTGCAGCTGGGTGCTGTTTTTGCTTTGGCTCAGCCTCTTCATTCTTTCCTGAGCTATTTCTCTGCTGTTCTCCAGTACAATATTGGGCACCTACTGACCTGGGGAGTTCATCTTTCAGTGTCTTATCTTTCTGCCTTTTCCTACTGTTCATGGGGTTCTCAAGGCTAGAATATTGAAGTGGTTTGCCATCCCCTTCTCCAGTGGCCACATTTTGTCAGGAGGTTTTTTTTAAAGGAGTCAACTCTGAATATTGCTTTCTTAAATGTGAAGCTTCACATACATACACAAAGGTGATAGTAGCCCTTTATCATTGCTAGCACTAATTATTATCGAGGTAGGAAATCTTTGCTTATTTGAGGTGGGGTGTTAAGTTAATTTTGAACTTAGATTACTCATAAGTTTGAACATATTTCAGGTTTTAAGTATTCCTTCTATTAAGTAATGCATGCGGTTATACTTGTTGCTTTAGCCACTGAGTTGTGTCCGACTCTTTGAGACCCCACAAACTGTATCCCACCAGTCTCCTCCATCCATGGGATTTTCCAAGCAAGTATACTGGAGTGGACTGCCATATCCTTCTCCAGGAGATATTCCCTACCCAGGTACTGAACCCCTGTCTCCTGCATTGGCAGGCAGATTCTTTACCACTGAGCCACCAAGGAAGCCCAACACATGTCGCGTAAGCCCTAAAATTAAGGTGCAGTATAATGTACTGCTTTGAAATATAGTTAAATTGAGAGGGGTTTCAATGGCCTATCTGCAAGTTGCCCACCTGGCTCTGTTCTTAGAACTAGTTGTCTTTGCCAAACAACTTTCCTTTTCAAAAGGACTGGGGACAATTGCTGCTTATCCCTGAGCAGTGGGCTTTAGTTCCCTGCATATAATTGGAATTATTCAAACAAACCAGTTGCATCCTTCCACAGGAGTTGTGGGCACTCCACCCTCATGATCCTACAAGCCTGCTTTCTCAGCATTGGTTGTTCACCCTGTTCCCAAGTACCAGCCTTGTGTGGCCTTGCCTGATACGTCCTCCTTTCCAGGCTATTATACACACTAGTAAACTGCTATTAATCTCACCTGTCTGGTGTTGAGTGTTGTTATCTTCAGCCAGCCTGTTAATCCTAAGGCAGGAATCCCTTCTTCACCAACCAGAAGAGGAGGTGGATGATTAAAGAAATTAGACAAATATGTGCCTGCAAAGTGTGAAGCAGTATGTCAGTTGGTGAGGCCACCAGAGTGAACAAAACAGATTTACTCTGCTCTCACCAAGCTTACAGTTTTGTGAGGAAGACAGACATTACACAAATAGCCACATGATAATATTATAATTGTTGTTCAGTCACTCAGTCATGTCTGACTCTTTTTGACCCCATGGACTGCAGCACGCCAGCCCTCTCTGTTCTTCACTATCTCTTGGAGTTTGTTCAAACTCATGTCCATTGAGTCGGTGATGCCATACAACCATCTCATCTCATCACTCTTTTTAATTCTGATTTTTTTGTTGTTAGTTTTACTTTTAGAGTTCTTCCCTGTCAGAAATTTGGAGGCTATTCATTTTTGCACATAATTTTTTTTTTAAAGAAATACATGCACATATGTTACATGCCCATGCAAAAAATGTCAACAGTGCAAAAGAATATAGAATGAAAAGTAGATCTCCTCTCCAAAACAAACCTCCACAATCCGTAGGTCTATGTTCTTTTAAAATTTTTTATGGACATACCCACATATAGCCTTTACAGTCTTCTGTTCCTTGTTTCTCTTACTTAAAGATATATATCAGAACTTTTTAGATTAGTGTGTGTATTTGTAGCCCATTTTAAAAAAATAGCTGCAGAATTTTCCACTGAGCATCTTAGGATAAAAAACTCCACCTCTTGTTTACTGTGTTACATATAATGTTGCAATGAACAATATGTTTCTGTGTATATATGCAAAAGTTTCAATGGTTAAGTTTTCAGAATTTGAATTCTTGGGTCAAGGTAATTGTTTATTAGGAACTTTCTATATATTAAGAAAATTAGTATTTTGTCAAATATTTTATAACTATTTTTTCTCAGTTTGTGATTTAAGTTTTTGTTTAGACCATGCAGAAAATTTAAATGTTTATGTAGCCCAATTTGTCAATCTTTCCCTTTATGGTTTCTGTATTTTGTTTAGACATATACCAAGATTAATTATGTTTTTTTTCTACTACTTTTAAGATTTAATCTTTACATTTAAATTTTTGATTTATGTGAAGTTTAATTTGGCAAAAAGAATGAGCCAGGGAGCCAAGTTAATTTTTTTCCAGATGGCTTCTCAGTGGCCCAACACCATCTATTACAAATCAATTTTTTTTCTTTACTATTTTGGTATGCTGTCTTTATCTTATATTAAATTTCCATTTACCTTTAAATTTAGTTCTATAGTTTATACTTTGTTCTAGTGATCTGTTTGTTTATTCATGCATCAGGACCAAATCTCTTAAATTACTATACTTCATATGACATTCTATACATTTGTTTTTATTCCATCTGAAATTGATTTTGGTATATGATGTTATATGAGAATGTAAATGTCAAATAAAGTTGCTCTATAGACAGAAAGAAAACAGAAGTTGAAGAAAATGGAGATGGTAGGTATAAGATCTCTCATGGCTTTATGGATAATTATTTCATGAAAGGCGGAAAAAGAGAAAGGATAGTTTACAACTATGGTACTTTTGTCATTTTATTACTAAAAATATGCTATGATATTTAAAATTATTAACAGTATAATAGATAAATGTTGTTAGTATATGACCCTTTTGATCATTATTTTCTGTCCCTGTAGTTCTTTGAAATTGTTAAATTTTGCTATCTGAATAAATTGTTGAAGGCCCTATTCTGTTATTACACTTCCCTACCCTTCTCCCTTTATACTTTTTTTCTTTCCTGTTTTTACAATTCTTTTTTAAAGATTTAAATACAAAATAATATGTTCGAATTTTGCCACAGGACTCCAGAGAGAAGCAGTACCATGATGTGACAAATATCTGGAGCAGAGCCCAGCATTTTCCTGCAACAGATTAGACTTGCCTATAATTATAAGCATTAGCTTCCTTTTGGTGAAATACAAAGCGAACCACATCTCTAAATAAGACAGAAGTTTTAAACACTGGTAGAGTTTAAAAGTAAAACTATAAAAGAAAATGACATTTAGGTCACCTCCTCCTGTATGTTTCTCCCAGAAATAGAGCTTAATTTCATAAGGAACACAACAATTTTGGGTGGATTTCAGCTACAATTTTGTGGCAGACACAGTTCATGACAGCTTCTATCACAGAGACTTGAAAAACCAAATACTGCCTTCCTTAATCTTACTTGTAGCCAGCTGTGGTTGATGTGACACATTGACTGTTGGTGATTACTGGGAAATCTTTTTCTTTTCTATGAAAGAGACAGCTACAGATCCAAAGTTTGTGCCTACCAACTTTCATATTGTTGCTGTTCAGTTGCTCAGTTGTGTCCGACTCTTTGCAACCCCATGGACTGCAGCACGCCAGGCTTTCCCGACCTTCATTATCTCCCAGAGTTTGCTCAAACTCACATCCATTGAGTTGGTGACGCCATCTAACCCTCTCATCCTCTGTCATCCCCTTCTTCTCCTGTCTTCAATCTTCCCCAGCATCAGGGTCTTTTCCAATAAGTCATCTCTTCACATCAGGTGCCAAAGTATTGGAGCTTCAGCTTCAGCATCAGTCCTTCTAGTGAATATTCAGAACTGATCTCCTTTAGGATTCACTGGCTGGATCTCCTTGCTGTCCAAGGGACTCTCAAGAGTCTTCTCCAACACCACTGTTCAAAAGCATCAGTTCTTTTGCACTCAGCCTTCTTTATGGTCCAACTCTCACATCAATGCATGACTACTGGAAAAGCCATAGCTTTGACTAGATGAACGTTTGTTGGCAAAGTAATATCTCTGCTTTTTAACACACTGTCTAAGTTTGTCATAGCTTTTCTTCCAAGGAGCAATCTTTCCCAGCATTCATATGCTTAAACCTAATCCCCAATGTGATGATATGAGAAGATGGGGCTTTTGTGAGGTGATAAGGTCATGAGGATGGAGCCCTCATGAATGGCATTACTGCCCCTATAAAAGAGGGCCCAGAAAGCACCCTTGTCCGAAGTGAGGATACAGTGAACAGACAGTCATATATGAACCAGGAAGTGGGTACTCAGACACTGAATCTGCCAGTGCCATAACCTTGGACTTCCCAGTCTCTAGAACAGTGAGAAATAAATATCTGTGGTTAAAGTCACTCAATCAATGCATGGTATTTTTGTTACATGAGGCTGAGCAAACTAAGAGAGAACAGATGTGGTTGACACCATCTTTTCTACCCTCTTTTTCTCTTGAAAGCAGACTTGATGTCCAGAGTTCTGAAAACTATTATTTAACCATGAGTTATATTACAAGAAAGTCTCAGAGCCTTACCCTGAACTTTGATGCCAGTACTCCGTATCTCCAAATTTCTTGCTGTGATGAAACAAAAACCCTTCTGTGAGTCAATGCTGTTGTTAAGTCGATAACTCACGCCTGACTCTTTTGCAACTGCATGGACTAACTCATGCCTGACTCTTTTGCAACTGCATGGACTGTAGCCCGCCAGGATCCTCTGTCCATGGAATTTCCCAGGCAAGAATACTGAAATGGGTTGTCATTTCCATCTCCAGGTGTTCTTTCCGACCCAGGGATTGAACCCCTGTCTCCTGCATTGGCAGCTGGATTCCTTACCGCTGAGCCATTTGGGAAGCCCAGTTAACTGTTCTGTAATGTGCTGCCAACGGGCTGCAAGGAGATGTAATCAGTCAATCCTAAAGGAAATCAACCCTGAATATTCGTTGGAAGGACCGATGCTGAAGCTGAAGCTCCAATACTTTGGCCACCTGTTGCAAAGAGCCAGCTCATTGGAAAAGACCCTGATGCTTGGAAAGACTGAAGGCAAAAACAGAAGGGGGCAGCAGAGGATGAGACGGTTAGCTAGCATCACTGATTCAAGGACATGAATTTGAGTAAATTCCGGGAGATACTGGAGGACCGAGGAGCCTGATGGACTTCAGGGCACATCATTGCAAAGAGTCTGACACACCTTAGCCACTGAACAATAACAATGAGAACAACAAATGTGCAGCCAAGAACAGTAGATGAAAAAGTCTAATAACATATCAAATGAAGCAATAATTTAAAGAATACAGTCAAGTAATAAACTTGTTGTAGGGAGAAGCCAATTCTGACTCCATGTTGGAACCTATTTCTTTGAGTTGCTTTTCATGGCTTTTTTTTTATTACAATCATACATAATGGCCTGCCTCAGAGGACCCTGCCCCTCTGCCTGCCTGTTAAACTAAAGAGCCTTTGTTCAGCTCATGAAGAGATAATCTGACCCTGCCTTCGTGCTAAATTACTTCAGTCATGTCTGACTGTGCAACCCTATGAACCGTAGCCAGACAGGCTCTACTGTCCATTGGATTCTCCAGGCAAGAATACTAAGAATACTGGAGTGAGTTCTCATTTCCTTCTCAATGGGATCTTCCTGACCTAAGGATCAAACCCATGTCTCTATGTCCCTTGCATTGGTTCTTTACCACTCACACCACCTAGCAAGCTTACAGCCCACAGATGAATGGCTTTAAAAAAAAAAAAAAAGATTAGTATAACCTTTCCAAAGGCTGGCCATTCCTAGAGCTGTTTTGCAAGACTGAAGACACTTTTACTTCCTCACTGCCTCTCCCTTTCTATTCTCCCTTTTGACTTTAGTTCCTCTTTGCTTCTCTTTCTCTGACTCTATAAAAGAACCTGGCATCCAGACCCTGACAAGATGGTTATTTTGAGACATTAGTCTGTCATCTTCTCGATCAGCCAGCTTTCCAAATAAAGTTGTATTCCTTGCCTCACCACTTCATCTCTCAGGTTCACTGGCCTGTCATGCAGCAAGCAGAGCAAGCTTGGACTTGGTAACAAACCGACTTCTTGCCTACATAAATCAATGACTTTTTTCAATAAAGATTTTCTTTTCAACCGATATTCACAGGAGTTGAGGTTCTATGAGAATAAAAACAAAGTGTCACTAGATTTTATTTGAAGATTTAAATATGAAAACCCTACTCACAGGCTGTAGGTGATAATATTCTCTTTGAATTATTGAAGGTAAACATTAAGAGAATTCACAGAGCTGATGCTGAGCAGGATGCCATGGGGCTCCTGGGCACAAAGCCTTTCTGTGCGCCTCCTTTCTTTGATTATAGTAAACAGCCTTCACTCAGCCTCCATGACCTTCCCTGAGTTGCAGTGGTTAGATTCAAGCAGTTGTTAATTTGGGATGAGAGAGGATGCAAGACCAAGGAGAAACAAACAGTCAAGAGCAGCCTTGGGGCATGGTCCTATTTCCCCATCAAAGGATACACACAGCAATATCTTTGAGCTATTTTGCAGATACTGAAACCCCTTCCAGGTGGGAGAAGTTAAAGAGGGTATTCTGCCCACAAGCATGTAGACCCCAGACCAGTTGGACCAGAGGGCTGATGATGCTGACTCCTACTTACGTCACCACCAACCCATCAGAAGAATGTCCACAAGCTGATTACGCCCTCTTTGAACAATTTCTTTAAAACTTCCCACTACCTTCTCCAAGTTGGCACATCTGGTTTTGAGGGCATTAGCCCGCTGTGGGCCCCATTGCCTGGCAAAGTAATAAAGCTATCCTTTTTTACTTCACCTATAACTCTGTCTCTGAGATTTGATTCAGTACTGGTGTACAGAGAAGCTGAGCGTTCAGCATCAGAGCTAGAAAACATTTCAAGAAACACTCTGTTCTTGCCACTCATTTTCTGTCTGATGGAGAATGAAATAAAATTTATTTCTTTTTTTAAAACTAAAGCTTAAAAAGTTCTTCATCCCCAAATTGTAACAGACATTTGTCTGTTTTATTATTTATTATTATTATTATTACTAATTTATTTATTTTTTGGCTGTGCTGGGTCTTTGCTGCTTTGTGAGGGCTTTCTCTTCATTGTGGTGCATGGGCTTCTCATTGTGGTTGTTTCTCTTGTTGTGGAGCACTGGCTCTGGGCACTCAGGCTCAGTAGTTGTGGCACATGGGTTTTGTTGCTCCATAGCATGTGGAATCTTCCCAGACCAGGGCTTGAACCCATGTCCCCTGCATCACTCCAGTATTCTTGCCTGGGAAATCCCAGGGACAGAAGAGCCTGGCAAGCTTCAGTCCATGGGTTTGCAAAAGAGTTGGACATGATTTAGTGACTAAACAACAATAAAACCATCTTAGCCACTGTACCTTTGTCTTTAGCTTTCAGAAGTTAACATTTATCTTGGTGTGGATTTCCTTTTTTGGGAACTCGCTCAGTTTCTTTCATCTGTAGATGTATGTCTTTTCTCAATTTGTGACATTTTCAGCCACTATTATTTCTTTGAATTTTTCAACCATTCTCCCCACCCCCCCACCCCCCATTCTTTCACTTCCTTTGAGAATCCAATGATTAGATCTTTTGTTACTGTCCCACAAGTCCACAAGGCTCTAATTTTTATTTGTCCCAGGAAACTTTGTAATTGCACATAAGAGCATTTTTTGGTGATAGCTGCTTTAAAATCTTTGTCAGGTAATTCCAGTATCTGTTTCATCTCAGAATTGGCCGTTGAATGTCTTTTCTCATCCTATTTGTGATTTTCCTGATTCTTGGTATGATGGGTGATTTTCTATTGTATCCTAAGCATTTTGGATATTGTTAGGAGAACCTGAACCCTATTTAATCATATTTTAGTAGGCAATTAAGATGTAGCTCTTAGCTTACTTTCATGGGCTGGGGTTCCAAGGACAATTTAATTTTTCTAGCTCTTGAAGTGCTGCTATGTTCTCCTAAGTTCACTTGGGGCTGCCTTAACCCTTCTCTGGTCCTGGTATTACCAGGTGGGTGGGGGAGGCATAAGCAGAACCCCAGGAAGGAGAGCAGTCCCTGGGCTGCCCAATGCTGGCAGGATCTTTTATTCCATTTGTTTGACTTAGTATGAATAGAATGCTAGATTTCTAGTTAAAAAAAAAAAAAAAGATATGCAAAAAGCAACAAAGGCTTACTGTATAGCACAGGGAACTGTAGTCAATATCTTATAATAATCCATAATGAAAAATAATCTGAGAAATAATATATGTGTATATGTACAACTGAATCACCTTCCTATGCACCTGAAACACTGTAAATTGACTATACTTCAATAAAACATATACATTAAGAAAAAAAAGTAACTGAAAGTGGCAGTTTAGAATTTCAGTTTATACAGTATCTTCAACAAAGAACAACAACAATAAAAAATAATAACAGGCCTTCCCTGGTGGTCCAGTGGGTAAAAATTCAGCTTTCAATGCAAAGGACACGGGTTAGATCCCTGGTCTGGGAAGATACCACATGCCATGGGGCAACTGAGCCCATGTGCCCACAACTAATGAGCCCATGTTCTGGAGCCTGCGAGCCACAACTACTGGAGCCCGAGCACCTAGAGGCTGTGATCTGCAACAAGAGAAGCCACCACAATGAGAAACCCTTGCACCACAAATAGAGAGTAACCTCTGCTCACAGCAACTAGATAGAGAAAGTCGGCTCACAGCAACAAAGACCCAGTCCTGCCAAAAATAAATAAATAAATAGTACTTAAATAATAACCAGTTTTAATTAAAGAATAACAAACTTAAATAATAACAAGGACAAAGGAAAGCAGTTCAGGCTTCCAAGGGCCACAGACTGGGAAGGTAAATACATGGGAAGGAACTAATGGAGGAAAGGTTGTTTGGGGATTTTTCTGTTGCCATCTCTGCGCTGATTAGAGTCTGAATTTAAGAAGAGGAAAACTTAAATTTTGCGTTTAGGCAGACAAGGGGAAACGTTTTCTGCCTTTCTTGATTCTTAGTTGCCTTCATCTTAAAAAACAAAATTCAGCTGAGTAAATTTGAAGCTCCAGTTGGTTGTATTATGCAGTTCATGAACTGGGCAGCATGCCATGTAGCAACTAGAAAGGTACAAAATTGAAGGCTTTGATAGGCAGAAGGGTGGGATGGGGGAGCTATTAGCAAGGAAGAGAAGATTATTTTTGGCCGGGATGTCTTCTTTTGGTGGGATGCAGACTGCCTCTTCTTCTACCTCTAAGATGGAGAGTGCCATGTGACAGTTGCCCTTGCTGGGGCTGACAAGAAAATTTCATACTAGTTGATTAAGACACCATTTCTAATGAAGGTAGAAACTGCAATTAGGTCAGGTCCTAAATGTAGATTTGGTATCATGGGCTTTAGCACAAGTGACGCCATTTTGGACCTGTGGTTTTTCTTTCACAAATTCAAAACAATATTTACGTCATTGAGGCATATTTTGGGGTAACATTCTGGTTTCCCTCAGGTGGAAAAAGTTGGGAAACACCAGGACTGGATTGCCTTATGCAGGAAGTGGGGGCTGGGAAATGCCAGGCCTCCTCTGTCCTATCTCCCCTGACAGCCCACCTGCTGCCAGTGAGTTTGGAGTCATGGGTGGGACTCTCTGTTAGGTGTTTGCTGGGCTTCCCTTTCCTGGTCCTTGGGCCAGAGGCAGCTTTTCTCAGGATTTCATTTTGGCCTGTCCTGCTTTCCCACATCCAGTTCAAGATACTTGGGAGGAAAAAAGTTGAACCCAGGGAATTCACGGCTTGTTGTTCCTCAATTCCTGAGGTCCTTAGCCAGTTTGCCTTCTCTTTTCTATTTTTCAGAGTCCTATTATGGTTGTTTATTTTTATGGTTGTAGTTAGAGGAGACAAGAAGAGCTTCCCTGGTAGCTCAGCAGTCAAGAACCCACCTGCAAAGCAGGAGGTGTGGGAGACTTGGGTTTGATTCCTAGGCTGGGCAGATCCCCTGGAGGAGGGCATGGAAACTCACTCCAGTATTTTTACCTGAAGAATCTTGGACAGAGGAGCCTGGTGGGCTAGGATTAATGGGTTCACGAAGAGGCAGAAACAACTGAAGTGACTGAGAACACAGGCACACATAGAGGAGAGGAGCAGAGAAATGTGTGTAGAGGAAAAAAATCTGCCATCCAGGTTAATTTAGACTGGTTATTCTTAAGGTCTCAGGGACTTAGGAAGAACCTTTGAACTTCCCCTTAACTGCCTAACAGAATGTAGACAGGACGTGTTGCAGGAAGGGAGCATCACCATACTCAAACAGCATAAGCTAAGTGTGGAGACAGGAAGGAGCCTAGCAAAGTCCCTCTGTCTCTGCAAGACCCAGGAAACATTTGTTGATCCAACCTTTGCTCTTCCATCTCCCTATGAAGTGCCTTCCTCCCCTTGGGAAGTCCCAAACCACTACCTCTAACATCCTCTTTTGTCTTCAGCTAAAGCTGGTATTTATGTGAGGGCTTCAACTATTTTGGTAAGTTACTCAGTTTTCCTGGGTCTCTCCCATGTACATATGTTGTTTTGTTTTTCTCCTGTTAATCTGTCTCACAGCAATTTAACTTTTAGACCAGCCCAGAGACCCTAGAAGGGTAAAGGGAAAATTTTCCTTCCTGACAAATGGAAGCAGAAACGAGTCTCTGGGAATTACTCCAAATAGTCAACATATAAAACTAGGTGCATGACAAAGCTAGTGGAGGTGATGGAATTCCAGTTGAGCTATTTCTAATCCTAAAAGATGATGCTGTGAAAGTGCTGCACTCAATATGTCAGCAAATTTGGAAAACTCAGCAGTGGCCACAGACCGGAAAAGGTCAGTTTTCATTCCAATCCCAAAGAAAAGCAAGGTCAAAGATTGCTCAAACTACCACACAATTGCACTCATCTCACACGCTAGTAAAGTAATGCTCAAAATTCTCCAAGCCAGGCTTCAACAGTATGTGAATCATGAACTTCCAGATGTTCAAGCTGGATATAGAAAAGGCAGAGGAACCAGAGATCAAATTGCCAACATCCGTTGGATCATTGAAAAAGCAAGAGAGTTCCAGAAAAATATCTACTTTTGCTTTATTGACTATGCCAAACCCTTTGACTGTGTGGACCACAACAAGCTATGGAAAATTCTTAAAGAGATGGGAATACCAGACCACCTGACCTGCCTCTTGAGAAATCTGTATGCAGGTCAGGAAGCAACAGTTAGAACTGGACATGGAACAACAGACTGGTTCCAAATAGGAAAAGGAATATGTCAAGGCTGTATACTGTCACCCTGCTTATTTAACTTCTATGCAGAGTACATCATGAGAAACGCTGGGCTAGAGGAAGCACAAGCTGGAGTCAGGATTGCCGGGAGAAATATCAATAACCTCAGATATGCAGATGACATCACCCTTATGGCAGAAAGTGAAGAGGAACTAAAGAGCCTCTTGATGCAAGTGAAAGAGGAGAGCGAAAAAGTTGGCTTAAAACTCAACATTCAGGAAACTAAGATCATGGCCTCTGGTCCCATCACTTCATGGCAAATAAATACTGAAACAGTGGAAACTGTGACAGACTTTATTTTTGGGGGCTCCAAAATTACTGCAGATGGTGACTGCAGCCATGAAATTAAAAGACGCTTACTCCTTGGAAAGAAAGTTATGACCAAACCTAGACAGTACATTAAAAAGCAGAGACAGTACTTTGCCAACAAAGGTCCGTCTAGTCAAAACCATGGTTTTTCTAGTAGTCATGTACGGATGTGAGAGTTGGACTATAAAGAAAGCTGAGTGCCAAAGAATTGATGCTTTTGAAATGGGGTGTTGGAGAAGACTCTTGAGAGTCCCTTGGACTGCAAGGATATCCAACTAGTCAATCCTAAAGGAAATCAGTCCTGAATATTCATTGGAAGGACTGATGTTGAAGCTGAAACTCCAATCCTTTGACCACTTGATGCGAAGAACTGACTCATTTGAAAAGACCCTGATGCTGGGAAAGATTGAAGGCACGAGGGGAAGGGGATGACAGAGGATGAGATGGTTGAATGGCATTACTGACTCAACGGGCATGAATTTGAGTAAACTCTGGGAGTTGGTGATGGACAGGGAGGCCTGGCGTGCTGCAGTCCATGGGTTTGCAAAGAGTCGGACATGACTGAGCGACTGAACTGAACTGAGATAGTTCTCATTAATACCTAGCCAAAGCTATGAATAATTAAAAAACCAATTTTTGATCAATTATGCAGAAAAGATCAAATTGTTTTCCTCTTCTCTTTATAAAAATATCATAAAATATGAAGAGGCAATCGAAATGTATATAGCCATGTATTTTGAAGATATGCTGCTGTCTGGAAAATCTGGGAATGAGAAATCATTTTATTTTTGAATCTATCAAGGCCCGAATTTTTTATATTTCTTCTCAGTTTTCTTAAAAACGGAGACTTCCCTTTTAAGCTGCACTCTTTCTACCTGTTATAGGCAGGCACTGACAACTTCCTCCAGGCTCTCAGCTCTCACATAATAGTCTCCTCAAGGTCCTTCAAGGAGATCAAACCAGTCAATCCTAAAGGTAATCAACCCTGAATATTCATTGGAAGGACTGATGCTGAAACTGAAGCTCCAATACTTGGGCCACCTGACGCAAAGAGCCAGTTCATTGGAAAAGACCCTGATGCTGGTTCGATGGTTGGATGGCATCAGTGGCTCAATGGACATGAGTTTGGGCAAACTCAGGGAAATGGTGAAGGACAATGAAGCCTAGCATGCTGCAGTCCATGGGGTCACAAAGAGCTGGACATGACTTAGCAACTGAACAACAACAACAACAACAACAACAAGGTCCTTCTACCTTCCTCCTGCTGCCCAGTCTTTAAGTCAATGTGGTGTGTTTTTGGTTTTTGTTACAGGAGCACTTCACTTTTAGGTAAAAAGTTTGCTCTGTTTATCCATTGCTGTGTAACAACTGAGAACTGCAAACTGCAAGAGCAACTCCATGCCTACTCCCTCCCCACTCCACTCCCACCTCCAGACTCAGAGATCTGACCAAACTCTACCTGGCTTCCAGCAGCCTAAAGCCATGTCTTTGGGAAAACCCTACACGCCTTAATTTCCAGCCTGGAAAAGCGCAAGGCTGCCAGAAGAATAGGTTGTTTCTTCCAGTCAAAACTTTCCTCATTTTTCTTAAATCATTTGTTTTAGAAAACATGCAATTTGCAATTTTTAGTCCTTTCTCTGTTCCTTTCAGATGTATATATCTCTTCTACAATCCAGGACTGTCTTTCTGGAGGACTCCCTTTGCAGTGTAATAATCCAGAAGGTTAGGGTCTTAGCACAGGGATGGTCTAATCACATTCCTTAAAATCTTTAGCATGCCTCCTTTAGCACACCACATGTTTTGGGGGCTGGGGCGTGGGTCTGAAGAATCCTGGAGGGCTTGCTGGTTGGGTCTGGCTTGTAGCCTCTCATGAAATGCTGGCAGTGACAGTGGCTAAAACTGGAACAGCTGGGGGCTAGAGCAGCTGGATGAGATGGTTGGATGGCATCATCGACTCAATGGACATGAGTTTGAGCAAATTCCAGGAGATAGTGAAGGACAGGGAAGCCTGGCGTGCCGTAGTCCATGGGATCGCAAAGAAGCAGACACAAATGAGCGACTGAACAACAAACAGCAGCTGGGTGCTGGGGCTAGCTAAGCAACTCCCTTACTTTCTGTGGTCTTTGGGTCTGGCTGAATGATCTCTCTGCATGGACTGATCTGGGCCTCGGGACAGCTGGTTGACTTACATGCCAGCTGCAGACTTTCAAGGGCTAGTATTCCAGTGAGCAGAGGCAGAAGCTACCACGCTTTTTCTGATCTAGTCTTGAAATTCAGCATCTATTCCAGGCATTCTAAATGTTAATAGAATGTTACAAATGTTCCACGTGAGTCAAATCGCCTGGAGTAAGGGGGAGGAAAAGTAAAAAAGCAGACCCCATTTCATGATAAGAGGGTCAAAGTCATATTGCAGATAAACCCAAGGAATGGGGCCATTTTGGGGAAACACAGTTTGCCACAATTATCTACATTTAAAGCATTCAGACTGAATATGCTGTAGTCTACTACATCCATAAATAGAAAAACAATTTTGTCCCTTTATTTTCTATTGGAACTTTAGATTTTCTTCCTGATTTATGAGAGTTTGCAAAATTGCAGACATTCGTACAAGGCCTCTCAAGCTGGGAGAAATAGGCCTTATAAACACTGTTAGAAATCTGTGCTTTCGATACTTTTCTTACCCAATTCATGCTCTGGGCAACTGCGAATGCCAAACCACTCTCATTATTAGTTCTGGCATTCAAACCCAGGGACTTCAGTCTCTTATGATTTTTTTTTGGTTGTCATTTAAAAACAAAGCAATAAAAATTGGTAGTGAGATATAAAAATTAATAACACTGATCTTTCTATCCTTGAAAGTAATTACATGCTCACTGGAAAAATTTGAAAGAATAAAGATACGTAAAAATGGAGAAAATAAAATCAGCTATGTGGCGTTTGAACTTCACAAAAAACTCTAATCTCAACAATTGCTGATAAGAGGCAGGGTTTTGGGGTTTTGTTTCATCTTCTCCTGTTAAGCTATCGAGGGAAATACAATAATAAGCAAAAATTGCTTTTTTTTCCCCCTTGATGATTTTTATTTATTATTACTATTTTTGGCCACACTGCTGCATGTGGGAGTTCCCTGATCAGGGATCTATCCCATGTACCCTGTAGTAGAGGCATGGATTCTGGACCTCTGGACCACCAGGGAAGCCCCCCAAAGATTTTCAAAATTCATACTCACTCCTATCTTTAATTATTCAGAAAGTGTTGACAAAAGAAGATAAAGATAGTCACCTCCACACAGATAAAACCCCAAGTCCAAGTCTGAGCAGCTTTGGGGGACTCCTAAGCAGATGAGCATGCCTGGAAGGGTGTTCTCAGGGATCTTGAGGGAAAAGTAGCTGTGAAGCCAGTTCACTTTACAGGGATCAGGATATTGAGATGCTTAAACATCTTCCTACTTAGTTGGCTGTGATCTACATATGATGGGGCTTCCCAGGTGGCACTAGTGATAAAGCATCTGCCTGCCAATGTAGGAGGACACAAGAGACATGGATTGGATCCCAGAGTTGGGAAGATTCCCTGTAGTAGGAAACGACACCCCACTCTAATATGCTTGCCTGGAAAATTCCATGGACAGAGGAGCCTGGCAGGCTACAGTCCATAGGACCACAAAGACTTGGACATGACTGAGCACACTACATATGATATGATGGACAGAAGCCTAGACTCTCAGGTGCAGCTGTTGGATCCTCACGTGGGATGGAGGTCTGAGCCTTCCCCATCTCCATCTGTCTGTGTCATACTCTGTGTTCCCTGTATCAGAGTGTTAGCTTGACACTACAGTTAGTTTTCTCCTTCTGGACTTTCTTCATTCTAGAGTCAGTTCAGTTCAGCCACTCAGTCATGTCCAACTCTTTGTGATCCCATGGACTGCAGCATGCCAAGCTTCCCTGTTTATCACTATCTCCTAGAGCTTACTCAAAATCTTGTCCATTGAGTCGGTGATGCCATCCAACCATCTCATCCTCTGTCGTCCCCTTCTCTTCCTGCTTTCAATCTTTCCCAGCATCAGGGTCTTTACCAAGGAGTCAGTTTTTTGCATCAGGTGGCCAAAGTATTGGAGTTTCAGCTTCAGCATCAGTCCTTCCAACGAATATTCAGGACTGATTTCTGTTAGGATTGTAAACTCAGACTTAAATTATTTGGCAAGTATATTTTTCTCTAATTATTTTAGTATAGTCTGTTACAGAGCTAAATTTGTATTGTATACAATCTCTATATTTTGACTGTCACAACATATCACTAACATTTTTACATATAACAACCTATATAAACAGTCTTTGTACAGTGTATTTCTGCCCCAGAGATGCAGTCATTGAAGAATATTGGAAGTAGGAAATTTGGTGGCTTCAGGATTTTCCCTAAATATTTTTCTACTACAATACTCCTAACTCCAGCTACAAATAGAAACATTGTTAACATTTGGTTCTATATTTTTCCACTTACTTACTTATTTCTCTGCAATTTTCTTTTTAACATAATTGAGATTATATTGAGTATACTATTTTGTAGCCTGCCCTTTTCTATGTTTTATATATACATATACACTTTAACAATAATTTCAATGGCTTAATAATAATGTTATGATATATTGCAATTTATTTCACTAATAAACTATTATCAGGCATTTTTGATTACCTCCAGTTTTCACTATTATCTAAAATAATGAGATGAACTTATTTGAAAAGGAACATTTTTGCACAGTCATGATAGTTTCTTAGAATAATGTTGAATTTGGGGATCAAAGAGAAATATTTAAGGCCTTTAATTTGTATAGCTAAATGGCCATCCAACTTGGTTTCATCATTTGCCCTCCCCCATTGATACCTCCACGTGTCAATGGTGCCACATATTACAGTTAAAAATAACCTTTTTTTTTAGTTTGATGCAAAAAAATAATCACTGAAAATAAAATCCAGTTCTTGTAAATTTAGATAGTCTTGCACGTTCTGTATCATGCATGTTCCAAGTTCTGCCTGTCTCTGTTTATCTCTTCTATTTCATCTTATACTCTTCACTACCCTGCTCACTGACTTCTTTTATATTCTTGTTTCTGCTTTTTAGTTTATTTGGATTTTGGCTGCACCACGAGGCATGTAGGATTGGAATTCCCCCACCAAGTATCAAACCTGCACCCTTGCAGTGGAAGCTTGAAGTCTAAATGTTTGGACCACCGGGGAAGTTCCTCCACTGACATCTTTTAATTTTCCAAAGGACCACCTCTTTTCCTGCATCAGGGCACTCCTACATCTCTGCTCCCTCTATGTTGCATACTCACATCCCTTCTCTGAAATCTCAGTTTCACATTCCTCTGGTCTTTTCAAGTTTTATGAGGAAGATGACTAGCATGAGGGTGGTATGACTAAGCTAATCATCTATTATTGCAGAAAATAAATGTTACAATTAAAAGTAAAGTTAGAAATTTGGCTCTTCTCTGCTCCACATGGGCTTCATCTTCACAAAATCTAGTCCACGTGGGCTTCTTCACATGATGTACCTGGGATTCCAAAGAGTTGCAGGAAGGGGCAAGCCCCAAAGCAGTCTTTGTTTGCATCACATTCACAATGGCCTATTGACCAAAACAAATGGCAAGGTCAAGCCTAGGTTCAAAGCATGGAGAAACAGACTCTACTTCTTGATGGGAAGAAGCTCAAAGTCATTACAAAGAGAGTGAAAACAGGGATCTGAGAACTTGTGGCTATTTTGTAAAGCATTGTGCAAATACTGCCATTTTGTAAACAATCTGCCTAGCTATTTTCCTCCTTCTACTCTTCCTTCTTTTCTCATCTCCCTTACCCTCCTTCTTTCTTTTGCTTTTGGGTATTTGTTAAAATTAAGAGCTAGAAGGTTATCTTCTTTGCTGTAACATGAAATAGTCAGAAATGGTCTGTCAATACTCTGCTGGCAAGAGTCATGGAGAAAGGTTCTTCTAAGTTCCTTAAAACAAAGCATCAGAAGTTCTTTAGGAGATTGAAAAGGTTATTTATAAATTTAGAGAGTCCCTTCTGTCAACTCAGTCTGTTTAGTGGCTTAAATTAAACTTAGAGTAAGAATGAAGTTTTAAGTGGTCATTCTCTGTGAAGATCTCAGATACTCACTTAAATTATGAGAGTGAGAAAAGAATAGCCATTAAGCAATGCCGATCTTTAGCTAGAAAATATAAGGCTTTCAGTAAATTTGTTCTGAAGTCATTGTTCAACAGCATTATTAATTTCCAGTAGGTTATGTTTGTGGATAAGTAGATTTTTTAAAAGTTTCCATTTTGACTTATTTAGCTATTTCTTTTTTTCCTTTCTTTTTTTTTTTTTCTTTTGGCACATGGGGTCCCAGTTTCTTGACCAGGGTCAAACCTCATCCCCTGCACTGGAAGCTTGGCATCCTAACCCCTGGACCTTCAGAGAAGTCCTAACTATTTCTAAAGTAGCATTTCTCAAAATGTATTCAGAATAATGCTAAGTATAAAACATTTATGCTGCTTGCAATAAAAGTCAGTAAATTATGGAAAGGCTATATAGGACACTCCTCATTTTAAGATTCACAAATCTTCTCTAATCTTCTGTATTAAAGTTTTAAGAAGTCCTGATGTACCTTTTAATTGCTTCACTTCGTGTTTCCTAAACTTATTTGATCATGGAAATCTTTATTTTTCAAGTCACACTCAACAACATTCTTCTGAATACAATTTAGGAATTAATTCTGTAGAAGAATGGCCCTTGGACAAGCAGTACACCTTCTAAAATTATTAAGAATAGAGACTAAGTAATGTCATTACTTATCTAAGGGTTGAGATCTCCAGAAATATTAGTCATCAGAGTTTAGAACATCTATAAATAAAGAAAAAGATCATAATAAATAGTGCACTGCTTGGCAGGAAGTGTTTATTCAATACGATATGCCAAATTCTTTCCCAAGGAACCAAATAAGGATGAAAAGAAACCAGGTCTTACTGATGAATCATGGAAAATTTTTAAAAGAGTCCCCTGAATTAAGAAAGATAAACATGTCTGATTCTTGCTTTCTTCAAACAATAGTTTTTCTCCATGCTGTTGGAAAATAAAAGGATGAGAGATTTAGAGTGAGTGAATTGATCTTCTAAAAATATAGATCCATAAAGGCATAAAGGCAGATATTCTTATGGCTCATGAGGGTGAGACCTTTTTGTTTAGAAACCCGTCCTGTCATGTTTCCAGAAGGGGAATTTCAAACTGGAAAAATGTTACTCTACTGATCAAGTAGTTCATTGTCATTTGCTATTTGGGTAATATCGGCATAATTAAATGGTTCCGGTTCATCAGCATTAAACAGTCTGCAGGATATCAGCAGTTTCCACAATCTTCTTTGGGAATTAAGTTGTGAGAGGAAGATGGGATGGCTATGTGTCAGGGGACGTTCAGCTTTAGGGGATCCAATATGCTGTTGTCTTCCTTTGTGTCCATTTCGCAAGGACTCTCTGTTCCTTATCAGTTCCTGGAAAACAGGAACGAGCAGAGCTGCACGCGGTTCTCAGGACTGAGATCACGGGGAAAGGGCGCCTGCTTGGATTCGCTTCAGTGACTCTCTTCAGTGCCCTTTTACTTAAAGGACTATCCATTTTGTCACAACTGGTGGAATTTCATTCTTTTTAATGGCTGAGTAATCATTTTATTGAAGATATATAAGCACGCGTTTCTGCAAATAGAGTACCCTTGTTTCACTCGAGACTTGGGTTCCCTGCACCCTTCTCGTCGACTCCAGTCCCCAGGTCCCGGTCTACGAAGACCTTGACAGCTATGGAAAAATTTAATTCCTCCAAAGTGGTTTTGTTTGAAAGAGAGGGTGAGGACAGGCCTGGATAGTGGATAGTAGATAGAATGTTGATTTAAAAAAAGAAAAAAGGAATCATTTATATACAATTAGGAGAAATTTAAATATTTATTTTTTAATGCTGTATCAATTGATACAATTGATACAATGCTGTATCAATGTTCCTTCGCTTTAGACATATGGGTCAAATCTATCTGCCAGTCTTTTCAAGCATATTTTCCTGTACATTGTAAACCTGGAGGAACTGATTAGTTGTTATGGGGATTATTTTCTTGACATATCTCACATCCCTTAACAATTTGAACTACAGTTTTTTAATCCCTTTCCTTTAAAGAGACTTTTAGCAAGTTGGTAAGTATTTTCAATTCCCAGACAGAATGTTTGATGTAATGTTTTAGAACCTTCCATTGGCCATTGGAGAGTAATATAAGCTTTTGATCTTCTGTTTGAAGCCAACCTGATGGGAGTAAAATATCTCTTTGAGAAAGGGAATGTTGAAGTTCCTCAGGAGATTAGTGGGGTTTTATGTCAGTGGGAATTCGGTCCCAGACGTGGGGAGCCTGAGTATTAAAAGTCTATGTTTCCATTTGTGCTTGTTGATCTGTAGTCCTATTTCCCTCTGCTGTTTTCCAGAATCATCCTTCTGATGACCTCGACAATGTATTACTGCCACCTCCTTGGGTAACCTTGTGTCTAGGAGGCACATAATTTCTTGATAGCATTTGATGGGACTGCCATCTAAAGTTTTAAAGTTCCTCTCTTTCCAAATGGCAGCATGAGCATAAAGAAATAGGTAAGCATATTTGGAGTCACTATATATGTTTACTCTTCTATTAGTCCCCAGTTCTAAAGCTGTGGTTAAAGCAATTAATTCAGCCAATTGAGCACTAGTCCCAGGAGGTAGGGAGCAACTTTCTAAGGTTTCAAATAAAGTTACCACTTCATAGCTTACTTTACATTCTCCTTTCTCTGTAAAGGAACTGCCATCGGTAAACATAGTTACATCTGGATTTTCTTATGGCGTGTCTCTGAAGTCCTCCCTTGTTGAGTAACTTAAAGCTAGGACTTGATGACAGTCATGCTCTGATTTTTTTATCAAATGACTCAGGAAGGAATGTAGGAGATATGGGTCCTTCTAAGAGCAGGGATTGGTATCTGAGAAGCTGATTGTCTGATAACCACAATCCTCCCTTAGAGTTTAAAATTCCAGAGGTATCATGTGAAGTAGGGACCACCAGATCTCAGTCTATAATTAATTTAGTAGTTTCAGGAATGAATAGATCTACCAAGGACACTATTTGCAGACAATGAGGCCATCCTTGAGCTACAGAATCGAGTTCTTTCCTCAAATAAGCAATAGGTTGTTGTGAGTTTCCTTTGGGTTGTGTTAGGACTTCCAGTGCTATTCCTGATCTGTTATAAAAATATTAAATTGGTTTCCTGTAGGCAGGTTGAGAGCAGGCCTGAAAAGAGCCTGTTTTAAAGGCTTAAATGCATGTATTTCTTCAGCTTCCCATTTTAATACCTTTTGTCCTAATTGTTTAGTCTCTTTTAGTAACTTATGTAGAGGTTGAGCTAGCTCTCCATATCCAGGAATGCAAATTCAGCAGTAGTCAGTTATACCAAGGAAACCATGGAGTTGTCTAATAGAACTAGGGAGAGGATGTTGTAAAATGGGCTTTATTCTTTCCTTCCTTAAGGCTTGAGTTCCATGTGAAAGTTTGAGTCCTAAACATTTAACTTCCTGCTACCATATCTAAGCTTTAGATTTTGATATTTTGTAACCACACTGGGCTGCATAATAAGAAAATCACAGGTAGGTTGGTCACATTGCTCCTTTGAGTCACTGCAAAGGAGAATGTCATCTACATTTTGGATAATTTTTATAAGCTCTGGTGCCTAAAAGGCAGCTAGGTCTTTAGACAAAGCCTGCCCAATCAAGTGAGGAGTATCTCTAAATCCTTGAGGGAACACCGTCCAGGTTAATTGGGTAGAGGAATCAGATGGATCCTCAAAAGCAAACAAAAATTGTGAACTTTGGGCTAGAGAAATACAAAAGAAGCCATCCTTTAAATCTAGTACAGTAAACCAGGTTGCCATTTCTGGGATCTGGGAAAGTAAAGTATAGGGGTTAGGCACCACAGGATGTAATGGCATTACAGCTTCATTAATGAGACAAAGGTCTTGTACTGTGCTCCAGTCTCCATTTTGTTTTTGTACTCCTAAAACAGATGTGTTACAAGGGCTACTGCATTCAATTAAGAAAAAGCCCTGTTCTTTGAGATTTTTAATTAGGGGAATGAATCCCTGTCATGCCTCCGGTTTTAGGGGATATTGTTTTTGATGTGTAAATTGATTAGGATCTTTAAGAGTTACCTGTGTTGGCTGAGCAGAGACTGCTCTTCCTATCTTTCCTCTAACTGCCCAAAGCTCAGGGTTAATATCTATTTCTGTTAGGGGTAGACATAAGTTTTCTGTGGGTTCCATTTCATATGGATTGAAGCTTGCATATTAGATAGTATATCTCTTCCCAGGTTGGGAGTTGGGCTTTCTAGTATTATTTGGAAGGCATGGGAAAAGAGAATGGACTCTCAGTCACAACTCAATGGTTGTATAAAGAATTTTGTAATCTACTTCCCAGAAATGCCACATATAGTGGGTGATTTAGTTGAGGGAGGTCCTGGATTAGAAAGGGGGGCTGAAAAAGTGGCTCTTGTATCAAGAGGAAAGTTAATAGGGCAGTCTCCTATGGTCAGAATTATCTGAAGCTCCTGTGCTGTGATGAGGATGGGAGCCAAAGTGGGAAGCCCTGGACCCCATCAGTCTTGATCTTGGGTCTGAGGAGCTGATTTCAGAGACCTATTGTCTCTGAGGGCAATTCCTCTTCCAATGATCACCTAAACAAAGGGGGCATGGCTTAGGTGGCAGTATCTTAGCCTGGAGGCATTTTCCCTTGCAGTGTCCCTCCCTGCCCCAGAGGAAACAGGCTCCAGGCTTTAGCTTTTGTCTTCCTGTTTTTGGAGCTCTAAAGTTAACTCCCTGTAGAGCCACGAGTTTCAGCCTTTTTCTTATCTCTCCTCTCTTTCTGCTTACATTCCTCCTGATCTCTATTATAGAACACAGATGTGGCAGTCTTTAGCAGGCTCTCTAGATCTTGTTCGGAAGTTTTTGGAACTTCATCCTAATGAACGGGGCTGATTGAGTAATAAATTTATCCTTAAGAATAATTTGGCCCTACATAGATTTCAGGTGCATTGGAGTATGTTGCTTCAATGTCTCCCTGAGCCTTTTCCAGAAAAGTTGAAGGACTTTCCTTTTCTTCCTGATTTACTTTGGGAAACTGAGTAGTTTAAAGGCTTAGTTCGTGCCTTCAAAATTTTCATTGTTGTTGTTCAGTTGCTCAGTTGTGTCCGACTCTTTGTGAACCCATGGACTGCGGCACATCAGGCCTCCTTATCCTTCACTGTCTCCTGGAATTTGCTCAAACTCATGTCTACCGAGTCGGTGATTCCATCCAACCATCACATCCTCTGTTGTCCCCTTCTTCTCCTGCCTTCCATCTTTCCTAGCATCAGGGCCTTTTCCAATGAGTCAGTTCTTCCCATCAGGTGGCCAAAGTATTGGAGTTTCAGTTTCAGCATCAGTCCTTCCAATGAATATTCAGGACTGATTTCCTTTAGGACTGACTGGTTTGATCTCTTTGCAGTCCAAGAGACTCTCAAGAGTCTTCTCCAACACCACAGTTTAAAAGCATCAATTTTTTGGCACTCAGCCTTCTTTATGGTCCAACTCTCACATCCATACATGACTACTGAAAAAACCGTAGTTTTGACTGTACAGACCATTGTCGGCAAAGTAATGTCTCTACTTTTTAACATGCTTTTAGGTTTGTCCTAGCTTTTCTTCCAAGGAGCAAGTGCAAACACAATGTTTAACTTGACATCTTTATGTTTTCTTTTGATCCTCGTATTCTCAGTTGTCTTAGGCATTAAGTCACCATCCTGTGACCATTTCTCATGATCCCGGGCCATTTTACAATGGACCAGATATACAGGCTAAAAATTAATGATCACCAGTTGCGTTTCCCTCAGGCATATGGGACAGAAGTTAATTACTACCCTTTCCTGGCTCTGAGTGCTGATAATTTATCAGACCAAGGACACATTCCTCTGAGAGCCAGGAATTCAAGACAAAGGGTATAATTTCGGGTTAATGGAGTGGGATGTTTACTGAAACAGGACGAAGTGTCCGAGTTCCTACACTAACTGCCTAACAATTTCTAACTCACTACCCCATAATTGCACTCCTTTCATACGTTACCAAGGTAATAGTCAAGGCTTCAACAGTGTGTGAACAGAGAACTTTCAGATGTACAAGCTGGATTTAGAAAAGGTAGAGGAACCGGAGATCAAGTTGCCAACATCTGCTGGATCACAGAAAAAGCAAGAGGGTTCCAGAAAACATCTACTTCTGCTTCATTAACTATGCTAAAGACTTTGTGTGGATCACAGCAAACTGTGGAATATTCTTCAAGAGATGGGAATACCAGACCACCTGACCTGCCTCCTGAGAAATCTGCATGAAGATCAAGGAGCAACAGTTAGAACCAGACTTGGAACAACGGGCTGGTTCCAAACTGAGAAAGGAGTATGTTAGGTTGTATATTGTCACTCTGCTTATTTAACTTACATGCAGAATACATCATGTGAAATGCTGGGCTGGATGAAGCACAAGCTGGAATCAAGATTGCCGGGAGAAATATCAATAACCTCAGATATGCAGATGACACCACCCTTATGGCAGAAAGTGAAGAGGAGCTAAAGAGCCTCTTGATGAAAGTGAAAGAGGAGAGTGAAAAAGCTGGCTTAAAACTCAACATTCAGAAAACTAAGATCATGGCATCCAGTCCCATTACTTCATGGCAAATAGATGGGGGAAAATGGAAACAGTGATAGGCTTTATTTTCTTGGGCTCCAAAATCACTGCAGGTGGTGACTGCAGCCATGAAATTAAAAGACATTTGCTCCTTGGAAGGAAACCTGTGACAAACTTAAAGTATTAAACAGCAAAGACATTACTTTGCTGACAAAGGTCCACATAGTCAAAGCTATTGTTTTTCCAGTAGTCATGTGTGGATGTGAGAGTTGGACCATAAGGAAGGCTGAACACTGAAGAATTGATACTTTCTAACTGGTGTTGGTGGAGAATCTTCAGAGTCCCTTGGACTACAAGGAGATCAAACCAATCAATCCTAATGGAAATCAACCCCGAGTATTCATTGGAAGGACTGATGTTGAAGCTGAAGGTCCAATACTTTGGCCACCTGATGTGAAGAGCTGACTCATTGGAGAAGACCCTGATGCTGGGAGAGATAGAAGGCAGGGAAAGAAGGCGACGACAGAGGACGAGATAGTTGGATGGCATCACTGACTCAATGGACATGACTTTGAGCAAACTCTGGGAGATGGTGAAGGATAGGGAGGCCTAGTGTGCTTCAGTCCATGGGTTTGCAGAGTCAGATATGACTGAGTGACTGAACAACAACAAATTCCTTCATGATGACATCAGATCCTCCTGACTAGCAGAAAACTTTTGTAAAATGGGTGCTTAATTGTATTGGACTCCCCCTTCACCAAAACCTTATACACTGACCTTCCCCTACTGCCTCTTTGGGACAGTCTCTCAGAGCTATCTGAGGTGTTGCTGCCTGGGCTGCAGTCCTCGCTTTGCTCCAAAATAAAACTTAACTTGCCACCCTCAACTTGTGCATCTTTTTTAGTCAAAAAAGCCACCCACCCAGCCTCTTCATTGAGGCATACTGAAGCAAAGATGGATGCTATCTAGTCAACTCGTTGGAAAAGAACCTGATGCTGGGAAAGACTGAGGGCAGGAGGAGAAGGGAGTGACAGAGGATGAGATGTTAGGATGGCATCATCAACTTAGAGGACGTGAGTTTGAGCGAACTCTGGGAGATAGTGAAGGACAGGGAATCCTGGCATGCTGTAGTCCATGGGGTCACAAAGAGCATGAGCAACCAAACAACAACAGAGAGGGAGAGGCAGTGAGGAAGTAAAGTAAAATGGGTCTTAAGTCTTGCAAACCATCTTTGGGAAGAGTCAGCATTTGGAAGGGGTGTGTGAATCTCTTCTAGTCAGACATGGGCATGGTCAGATTTTCTCTCTATGAGCTGAACAAAAGTACTTCAGTTTATAGTCAGGCAGAGGGGCCGGATCGTCTGAGGCAGGCTATTATGTGTGATTATAATAACAAAAGCTGCAAAAACAAGTCAAAGAAAATTTCCAGCATGGAGTCAGAATTGGCTTCTTCTCTGCAGTAGAGTCAAAATTGGCTTCTTCTCTGTAACAGCTGGCCATTCCAGGATATATCTGCATGATAATGGCCTTTTTACTTTACTTCCTCAACTTCTGTCCCTCTCTGTTCTATAAAAGAACCTGGCATATAGACCTAGAGGGAGATGATTATTTTGAGACATTAGCCTGCCATCTACTCAGTGAGCTGGCTTTCTGAAAAAAGTTGTATTCCTTGCCTCAGCAGCTCATCTCTCAGTTAATTGGTCTTGGGGGCAGCAGAACGTGCTTGGACTCAGCAACAGGATTTCTGAGACTAGATCATAAGAAACCCTGCATCTTCCAAGTGGACATCTTGGAATGATTGCTCTGAGGTAAGCCAGCTACCACAAAAGTTCTATCCTACATATAACCACTGTGCTGTATGATCACCCAAGCCAGTCATGGGGCGATGCTGTGTGAAGAGAGGTATTTCCATACCTCTACTGTTTCCAACACAGCCCAGTCACCAGACAGGCATGAAGGAGCCATCCTGGCCATTCAACTCTATCAGGCTCAACATGGAGAAAAACTGAGGAACCACCTGACAGTCAAAGCTGGAGGCCCAGAAATATGACCCCACCCCAATTCTCCCTGGGCATTTTAGCCACCTAAAGTCCCAGTCATTATGCAGCAGAAGTGAGATATTCCCACTAGATCTGGTCAAATTCCTGATCTAAAATATCATGAGCATAAAGATTAAAAAAGAAAAAAAGAAAAGATTGTTAATTTACACCACTAAGTTTTGGAGTGGTTTACGTCTGTCTTAGTCTATTCAGACTGTTCTCATAAAATGCCAAAGAATCGGTGGATCGGTGGATTATGAAAATTAGAAATTTTTTTCTCACAGTATTGAAAGCTTAGAAGTCCAAGATCATGGCACTAACACCTTTGGTGTCTGGTAAGAGCCAGGTGCCTGGCATTTTCCCTTGTAACATTACATAGTAGAAAGGGGCAAGAGACCTTTATTAGGCCTGTTTTACAAAGGAACTAATCTTGAGGCAGGAGACAGATAAGCCAGCCAAGGGTAAGCAGTTGGAGTTATTCCCTGTGGACAGAAACTCCAAAATATGGACAGCAGGACAATCGAGGGAGGAAGCTGGGCCCTGCCCAGATGAAAGAGAAGAGACCACATATTCCTCATTCTTGTAGTTAAGGATGACAAGAAAACTCCTTCTTGACTAGAAAGCTCATTGGAGGTCAAAAGAGGAGTGATGTCAAAACTCCTTGCTGGAGTTCATGTTAGCTGAGAGAGGCGCACGTACATGAGGGGGATCCTGAGGTATACCAGATACAGACTCAGAATCAGGCCAATCAAAATAATTGGCTAAAGGAAACTCAGAGGAAATGCCCCAAGATAAGTGATTTAAACTACCACGAGGGTGCAAATTTCTCTCTCTGAGTCCACTTGTGTGTCTATCCACAAATACTGTACTCTTTTTCCTCCTAATAAACCCTTGTTTAATTCTTTTCTGTCTTTGGGGGAATTCTTTTCTGCAAAACTGAGCACCAGGGACTTGTCACTGACCACTGATCTAGTGGCTAGGGTTCAGCTCTCTCACTGCCACGGCCCGACCTCAATCTCTGGCTGGGAACCAAAAGCCTGCTTAAAGTCTCTGCAGGCCTAGGCCACCCTAGATCAATCCCACTCATAAGGGCACTAAGTGCTCATGATTTAAGCACCCCCCTAAAGCTCCCACTACCTAATTCCATCACTTTGGGGGTAGGACTTCAACATGTGAATTTTAGGGGGACACAAACATTCACTGCACAGCAGCTACACTGCAAAAGATGACTGGATCAGGGAGAAGATTCTCTTACCTCCACTCATGCTCTCTGATGTTAACCAGGCCAAGAGCTGGTTCCCTGCGCTCTCATTGCTCTTCAGAGGTTTTAAGGGAAACAGCTGTCCTCTGACCTCTGGCATGAGTCCCTGGGCTGGGGGCCGAGAGAAATTGGTTACAGAAGATATGAGCGGCACACATCTGGTTTTGTATTCAAAATTGTTCAACTGGAAAATTACCCCCCAAAACAAGGAGAACCAGAAACACAAATTCTAGAAAGTAAAAAACAAGCCACAAAGAAATGGGAATTAGAATGTCACCAGACTTTTCAACAACATTGGGGTAAGCTTGAAGGTAATAGAAGAATGCCCATAAAATTCTGAGTGAAAGTAGTTCTCAACTTAGAATTTCCTTCACTTTGGTGGGGGCCTTAGTTCCTGCAGAAGAACTCAAAGATATTGTTCTGTATATCCCTTGAGGAGGAACCAGGATCCTGCTTTAATCCCTGCACTATAGTTTCCTGATTGTTCCTCCTTTGTTTATGCATTCCCCAGTTAGCAACTGTTTGAATCTGTTCCTTGCAACTAAGGGAGATCTAAGAGGCTTAGGACTCAAGTGGGTCTTAGGAAGCACCACTATGAACAAAGCTAGTGGGGGTGAAGGCATTCCAGCTGAGCTATTTCTGTGAAAGTGCTGCACTCAATATGCCAGCACATTTGGAAAACTCAGCAGTGGCCACAGGACTGGTAAAGGTCAGTTTTCATTCCAATCCCAAAGAAAGGCAATACCAATGAATGTTTAAAGTACCGCACAATTGCACTCATCTCACAAGCTAGCAAAGTAATGCTCAAAATTCTCCAAGCGAGGCTTCAACAGTACATGAAATGAGAATGTACAGAAGTACAAGCTGGATTTAGAAAAGGCAGAGGAACCAGAGATCAAATTGCCAATATCCATTAGATCATAGAAAAAAGCAAGAGAATTCCAGAAGGACATCTACTTCTGCTTCATTGACTACGCTAAAGCCTTTGACTGTGTGGATCACAACAAACTGTGGAAAATTCTTCGAGAGATGGGAATAACAGACCACCTTACCTGCCTCCTGAGAAATCTGTATGCACATCCAGAAGCAACAGTTAGAACTGGACTTGGAACAACGGACTGGTTCCAAATAGGAAAAGGAGTACATCAAGGCTGTACATTGTCACCCTGCTTATTTATATATGCAGAGTACATCATGTGAAATGCTGGGCTGGATGAAGCACAATCTGGAACCAAGATTGCTGGGAGAAATATCAATAACCTCAGATAGGCAGATGACACCACCTTTATGGCAGAAAGTGAAGAGGAACTAAAGAGCCTCTTGATGAAAGTGAAAGAGGAGAGTGAGAAAGCTGGCTTAAAACTCAACATTCAAAAAACAAAGATCATGGCATCCTGTCCCATCACTTCATGGCAAATGGATGGGGAAAAAATGGAAACAGTGACAAACTTTTTTTTCTTGGGCTCCAAAATCACTGCAGATGGTGATTGCAGTCATGAAATTAAAAGACGCTTCCTCCTTGGAAGAAAAGCTCTGACAAACCTAGACAGCATATTAAAAAGCAGATGCATTACTTTGCCAACAAAGGTCTGTCTAGTCAATGCTATGGTTTTTCTAGTAGTCATGTATGGATGTGAGAGTTAGACTATAAAGAAAGCTGAGCACCAAAGAATGGATGCGTTAGAACTGTGATGCTAGAGAAGATTCTTGAGACTCTTTTGGAAGCAAGGAGATCCAACCAGTCAATCCTAAAGGAAGTCAATCCTGAACATCCATTGGAAGGACTGATGATGAAGCTGAAGCTTCAATACTTTGGCCACCTGATGAGAAGAACTGACTCATTGGAAAAGACTCTGATGCTGGGAAAGACTGAAGTCAGGAAGAGAAGGGGATGACAGAGGATGAGATGGTTGGATGGCATCACTGACTCAGTAGATGTAAGCTTGAGCAAGCTCCAAGAGTTGGTGATATACAGGGAAGCCTGGCATGCTGCAGTCCATGGAGTCGCAAAGAGTCGGAAACTACTGAGTGACAGAACCAAACTGAACTGAGGAAGCTCAAGTCTTTATCCTGCAAATAAGAGACAGGGACAGGGAAAGGCTTTTGGACCTTGGAGGGCCCTGGATGGTCCTGCTCAGTTTCACGATTGGTCAAGTACAAAAGGAGAATAGAAAGTTTCAAAATAGAAAAATCAGAAAAAAATTGTGATGCAAATTTTTTCAAGAAAGTACTGAAAGATACTCTATAAAAACAAAGAAAAAAGTAGGGTGCAAGAAATAATAGATTCACAGGAGAAGAGGAAAGGAAAGTCTTAAGATGTTAGCTGTGTGGCTTCTAGAGAAACAGTCTAGATCTAAGTTACAGTTCAGTTCAGTTCAGTTCAGTCACTCAATCATATCCGACTCGTTGCAACCCCATGGACTGCAACATGCCAGGCCTCCCTGTCCATCGCCAACTCATAGAGTTTACTCAAATTCATGTCCATTGAGTTGGTGATCCATCCAATCATCTCATCCTCTGACGTCCCCTTCTCCTCCTCCAGTTCAGGTTAAAAAAAAACCCATGTCTGTGTTGGGGAGGGAGGTGGTTTAACCACATTAAAAAATGTATTGAAGGTATTTTACAGAACTATTGGAAACTGTAGGAAGAATTAGTCAGTCACTCAAAGAAAATTAGCAAATTCACTCCAGGTAAAAGAAAAAAATTATATAAGAAAAAAGCGTAGTCTTAATATACCCTCTGACTCACCAGGGAACAATATTTACATTGTTCCAGTCATAAGAGGAAAAAAAAGTAAAAATGGGGACCAAAATCATAAAGATTGGAGGTGGGGAAAGAAAGCAAAAATTGGAAATCAGTTAAATCTTTGTCTATTATAATATACAGAGTTGTGGATATTGTTTAAAATAGATGACCTGGGATTTCCCTGGTGGCTCAGTGTTAGAGAATCCACTTGCCAATGCAGGAGACACAGACTTGATCCCTGATCCAGGAAGAAGCCACATGCCTTGGAGCAATTAAGCCTGTGAACAACTATCAAGCCTGTTCTCTAGTTTCTGGAGCCGCAACTACTGAGCCTTCACACTCTAGAGCCGGTGCTCCACAGCAAGAGAAGCCATGACAATGAGAAGCCCATGTACTGAAACTCAAGATTAGCCCCCCGCCTCATTGCAACTAGAGAAAAGCCCTCACAGCAATGAAGACCCAGTAGAGCCAAAAAAATTAAAATAACTAAATAACATTTAGAAAAAAAATACATGACTCAAGAGGCTATATGTATTTTATTTAGAAATGGGGACATAAATACCAGAAGAAACGGTTAAGTTGAAAGTAGTTTGTTCTATAGAGGGGAATGAGGGGAGAAAGGCAGAGGAGAAAAAAGAAATGCTGAGTCCTGTGACCTTTTTAGTACTATATGACTTTTAAAATCACTCATGTGATACTTCTATAAATGTAAAAAGTCTTTAGCCTGGGCCCTTGTATATAGATATTAAAAATAAAACTGGAGTTTCTTAGGAATGAAATATATAAATACTTATTTCTTTTCTCTTTCTAAAAGTAGTAGGGGGACTTCCATGGTGGTCCAGTGTCCAAGACTCTAAGCTCCCAATACGGTGGGCCCAGGTTCAATCCCTGGTCAGGGAACTAGATTTTGCACACTGCAACTAAGAGTTCACATGCCACAGCTAAAAGATCATGCAGGTCACAAGTGAAAAAATAAAGTCCCACATGTCGCTGAGACAGAAGGCAGATGGCCCGACCCCCCCAGGGTAAAGTGATAGGAGATTCATTCCTTGTGGACCAAAACTCCAAGAGGAGAACAGCAGGACAATTAAGAGAGGAGACTGGGGGTGGGGGGTGGGGGCAAGGAGAATGGAATCATGTATGTGGATGGCTGATTCCCTTCACTGTTCACCTGAAACTATCACAACATTGTTAATCAGCTACACCCCAACACAAAATGTTTTTGGTGTTAAAAACAAAAAGAGAGAGAGAGGTGGCTGGGCTCTGCCCAGACCACATGTATGTCATTCTTGAAGTCAGGAGACCTCCCGGACTACATTTGTGCAGAAAGGCTCCATGGAGGTCAAAGGGGAGTGATGCCAAGATATGCTCATTACCCATAGGTCTTTGTGGTAGAATTCATCTTGGCTAAGAGATGTGTGCACACACCTGGAAGTATCCTGAGATATGGACTGTGAACCTGGCAAATCAAAATGATTGGCTAAAGGAAACCCAGAAGAAATGTCCCATGTAAGTGATTTAAACTGCCATGGGCTTCCCTGGTGGCTCAGATGGTAAAGAATCCACTTGCAATGTCAGAGTCCTGGGTTCAATTCCTGGGTTGGGAAGATCCCCTGGAGAAGGGATCGTGTCTATCCACTCCAGTATTCTGGCCTGGAGAATTCCATGGAAAAAAGAGCCTGGTGGGCTATAGTCCATGGGGTCGCAAAGAGTTAGACACGACTGAACGACTTTCATTTTTCAAACTGTCATGGAGGCTTGACTCAGGGACACCGTCTCTGAGGCTGCCTGTGTGTCTTTCCACGCGTACTGTATCATTTTTCCTCCTAGTAAACACTTTACTTGTTTCACTACTCTCCATCTTTGTGGGAATCCTTTCCTGCAAAGCTGAAGGGCCTGGGCCCGTGTCACCCATCACTGGTCTAGTGGTTAGAATTTGGTGCTCTCATCATCATGACCTGGACTCAATCACTGGCTGGGGAACTGAAGCCCCACTGAAGGCTGAGGACACCCGAGATCACTGTAACTAAAAGAAGATCCCACATGTTGCAACAAAGATGAAGATCCCAGGTGCCACAACTGAGACCAGTTAAATAAGTGAATAATACATAAATAAGTAAATAAATAGATAAAAGCAGTATGTTTGTTGCTTATCAAAATGAAAACTACAAAACTGCCCACTGAAGAAGATAATCATCACCATACAGAATATTTTTACAGAATATTTCCTGGTTTTCTTTAATTTTTAAAAAATTATTTGGCTGTGCTGGATCTTCGTCACTAGGCTCAGGCTTTCGCTAGTTGTGATGAGTGGCAGCTACTCTGTAGCTGTGGTGCTCGCTTCTCATTGTGGCCGTTTCTTTTGTTGCGGCTGGAGGTCTCTAGAGCTCAGGCTTCCGTAGTTGTGGTGCACTGGTTTAGTTGCCCCATGGCACATGGAATCCTCCCGGACCAGGAGTGAACTGTGTCCCTCTGCAGTGGCAGGCAGGGAATGTCTGGACCACCAGGGAAGTCCTGTATTCTTTTATTTTTATTGTATACATAATATTTTTTATCTTATTACCTATTTATTGAACAGTGTGAATCTGGGGGAGTTAAATCCTGCCCATGCTATGTTGAGTTATTTTTCCCATCCCTGACTTAATAAGACCTTGAAAGATGCTGTAATTTTCTTTTTAACTTCAGTTATTACATCAACTTCCATTTCATTTTTCTTCTAAGGCAATATCTTTTTCTGTCTGGCTTTGACTTGAGAATTTGTAGAGTACAGGAAGAGGGGTCCTCTCTTTCACTCTGTCTCCTCTCCTGTTTCAGTTCTTTCTTCTCCATTACTGGGCCCAGGAAAAAGACTTAGAGAAAAGGAGGAAGGGCAGTGTCTCTACCTGGGTGTATGATGCTCTCTCTTCTCCCTTGATTTTCTTGTGTTGTGGTCAGCAGTTGATTCATGGCAGAAACCAGAGCTCTCCTGTGACAAAGATACAATTCCAACATGTTGTATATGTCGGTATTTTGAGAGGAAACACTTATATTACCTTAAAAATATTGCATATCCAATGGTATCTAACAATTGATGCACAATATCAATCACTTTTGAAATAAAGGACCAAACAATTCTTTAGCAGATCTTTTAAACCATTCTTTTTTTCTCCATTGACTCATTGTCATTCTATGTCAGCATAGAAAGAATATACACAGAATTTATACTATTGTAATATATTTTATGTTTAAAGGCCTTTTATCGATTATAATACATATGTATGTTTGTATGTGTATGCACAGCCATCCCTTGGTGTTGGAAGGGGATTGGTACCAGGACCACCCCCCAACACCTCCATAGCTACCAAAATCTGAGGATGCTCAAGTCACTTATATAAGGTAGTATAGTATTTGCATATAACCTACACACATCTTTCCATACACTTTAACTCATTTCTAGATTACTTATAATACATAATACAATGTAAATGCTATGTAAATAGTTTTAGAGTGATAAATTCAAGTTTTGCTTTTGGAAACTTTCTGGAATTTTTTTTTTCAATGTTTTCAATTTGTGGTTGGCTGAATCCATGGATGCAGAACCTGTATGAACAAAGGATTGACTGTATATGCATATATATAAATAATTTTTAAAGATTCTGATGATTTAGCTCTTAATGTGAAAAAACTCTTCTTGATTGGGCTATCATTACAACATCTATAAATTCACAATCAGAGCAACATAAATATTTTACATTTTGATGAATAATTATCAAATATAAAAAGTAAAAAATTAATGGGAAGGAATCTCTTAATAAGATGGATGGTGCTCCTTCCCCAATTACTTCATTTACCTGTGTCTAAATTGCTACTTATTGCTAAAATGACTGAGGGCTCGGCATTATCCTATGTCTATTTTTCATCTTTATAGAAATAAGCATTGAGCAAATGTGATTACATGAATATGTAGATGAAAATGGAAGGGTTTTTTTTTACAGAGATGCCAATCAATTCTTTGGACGCTTTCTGAGTTATTTTTGAAAAAGTCATACAGGTCTCTTTGTTCAAAATTGTTTTTGATGAGTTACCAGTTGGCAACTCAATTAAGCGTTCTAATTTTGTTAGGCAAATAATTGGAAATCATCTGACTTGCTAAAAGATGTATCTATTTGTATTTGTTGAGTGCATCTAAACTACTGTCCTGTAGACTATTCTATCTATTTGATTTATCTGACTGCTTCCTCATGTCATTTAAACTGTTGTTACCCTGACCTCCATTTAGATCTGAAAGTTGTGAAGACTTGACTGTTTTTAGGTGAAATATAGTTGGTGAGAATAGTTTGAGAGATGCCATGCCTTTCACATTGCATCACATCAAGAGGCCCATAATGTTAGGTGGTCACATTCTAATATGCCAATGTTAATCATGGATTAAGGTGATGACTTCTAAGTCCTTCCTTGTGAGCTGTCTTTTCCTTGAAACCAGCTAGTAAATGGTGGAATGATGCTTTGGAATTATGGAATTATCCTTTCATTCTATTGAATATCATTGATGATTCCTTCTTGAATCAATTGCTTCCTTTTCTGGGCCTCTTTGCTTATTCTGAAAAAATAAAATCCTAATAAAAACAGAAGAAAAATGCTTGCCATGTTTCCTGTCATTAGGATAGGGAGAAGATACAATAGCTCTCTCCAATGGTGACAAGGCTTTAATGTGCCTTTAGCTTTGTTTTGTTTTTAAATTTGCATTTTGGTTTTCTTCCTTTTGAGTATTTTGATCAATTCAGTAGATTTTTACATATTCAAAAACATTTAAATCAAGTACGCATGCGTGCTGAATCGCTTCCACTGTGTCTGACTCTGTGTGACCCTATGGACTATAGTCCACCAGGCGCCTCTGTCCATGGGATTCTGCAGGCAAGAATACTACAGTGGGTTGCCATGCCCTCCTCCAGGGGACCTTCCTGACCTAGGGATGAAACCTGCTTCTCTTATGGCTTCTGCATTGGCCCACAGGTGTTTACAATGAACGCCACCTGGAAAGCCCTTAAAAGAATCGGAAAAATTGTCCCAATCTTAATCAGAGGTAGCTCTACTAATCAGGTTTTTATAAACTTTTGATATCACCTCAGTCCTGAAGTGAAAGTGTTAGTCTCTCAATCATGTCTGACTTTTTATGACCCCATGGACGGTAGCTTGCCAGGCTCCTCTGTCTGTGGAATTCTCCATACAAGGGTACTGAAGTGGGTAGTTCCTTTCTCCGGGGGATCTTTCCCACCCAGGGATAGAACCTGGGTCTCCCACATTGTAAGCAGATTCTTTACCCTCTGAGCCACCAGGGAAGCCCGGTCCTTGAACTCTTCTTTGTTTTTTATGTCAACAAAATGTCTTTGGCATCAATTAGTAATATTCCCTAGAATCAGTCATTTCCCTAAGGAATACTGGTTCCCTTTAATGTAAACCTGTATTTAGACAACAAACTCTGGATCCTGGAAATGCACAGTGCTAGGAGAGTACTATTGCTTCTTGGACTTTTAATTGGACCAAATCACGAAAAATATGTATAAAAATCATAGATGTATAGTAGTGCAATGAAAATGAACAAATGAATATATCTTTTACCTCTTACACTGAAAATAAAATTTGGTTTTATTTTACTTGCTTCCAAATAAAATTAACATTCGCTTTTTCTTATAATATGCATAAGACTGTTTTTATGCATATTTATATTATTATACATGATAATAATATGAATAATAGTAATAGTAGTAGTAGTACAACTACTGGAAATTGAGCTGCCAAGTAAAATTTAAAATTTCTTTGCAATCCTTTTTATCTTCCTACTCTGAATATACGTTCAAAGCACTGAGTGTTAAGATAATTTAAAATTTCATTTTCTCATCAGAGTTATATTAGCAATTTGATTGGGAGTTAGGACAATTTATTTTAATTTGTTTTCAGCTTTAAGAATTGCCTTTTGTCTTCCTGGTTTAATTTGGTTTTGGATTTTTTTTTTTTTTTGCCACACTTTGTGGCTTGTGGGATTTTAGTTCCTCAACCAGGGATTGAACCCAGGCCCTTGGCAGTGAAAGCCCAGAGCCCTAACCACTGGAACACCAGGGAATTCCATGTTTTTGGATTTTTAAAGCATTTAAGCATACCAAAGGTCGCTATAATACAAAAAAGATTTCGTCAAAGAAGTCTTATTTTCAGGTATTAGCTATCTTTTGCTGCATAATTAAGTACCTGAGGTTTAAACAGCAATTATATTGCTTCTTGCCATTTTGTGAGTTTCTTTGACAGTTCTATTGTACTTGGTTTGGGTTTGGGTCACTCATATGATAGCACTAAGCTAGCACTGGGCTGAGCTGGAATCCATAAGAAGTTCTCTCTTACATGTCTCAGGTCAGTTGCTCAGTCGTGTCTGACTCTTTGCGACTCCATGGACTGCAGCATGCCAGGCTTCCCTGTCCATCATCAACTCCCAGAGCTTGCTTAAATTCATGTCCATCGAGTCAGTGATGCCATCCAACCATCTCATCCTCTGTTGTTCTCTTCTCCTCCTGCCTTCAATATTTCCTAGCATCAGAGTCTTTTCCAATGAGTCAGCTCTTCACATCAGGTGGCCAAAGTATTGGAGTTTCAGCTTCAGCATCAGTCCTTTCTATGAATATTCAGGACTGATTTCCTTTAAGATGGACTGGTTGGATCTCCTTGCAGTCCAAAGGACTCTCAAGAGTCTTCTCCAACACCACAGTTCAAAAGCATCCATTCTTCGCACTCAGCTTTCTTTATGGACCAACTCTCACATCCATACATGACTACAGGAAAAACCATAGCTTTGACTAGACAGACCTTTGTTGGCAAAGGAATGTCTCTGCTTTTTAATATGCTGTCTAGGTTGGTCATAGCTTTTCTTCCAAGGAGCAAGCATCTTTTAATTTCATGGGTGCAGTCACCATTTGCAGTGATTTTGGAGCCCAACAAAATAAAGTCTGTCACTGTTTCCATCATTTCCCCATCTATTTGTCATAAAGTGATGGTACCGGATGCCATGATTTTTGTTTTTTGAATGCTGCGTTTTAAGCCAGCCTTCTCACTCTCCTCTTTCACTTTCATCAAGAGACTCTTTAGTTCCTCTTCACTTTCTGCCATAAGGGTGGTGTCATCTGCATATCTGAGGTTATTGATATTTCTCCTGGCAATCTTGATTCCAGCTTGTGCTTCATCCAGCCAGGCATTTTGCATGATGAACTCTGCATATAAGTTAAATTAGGAGGGTGACAATATACAACCTTGAGGTACTCGTTTCCCAATTTGGACCCAGTCCATTGTTCCATGTCCAGTTCTAACTGTTGCTTCTTGACCTGCATACAGATTTCTCAGGAGGCAGGTAAGGTGGTCTGGTATTCCCATCAGTTTAAGAATTTTCCACAGTCTGGGGCCTTGGAAATAAGTGGAGGCTTAAGTACTTCAAATTTTTCTCCAAGTAGCCACTTTCTCCCTAAGATGATGTCACATCTCACAAGTTTTCCCACGTGGCTCTCTTCAGTATAGTCTGGACTTCTTTATAACATGGCAAAAGAATTCCAGGAAAGCAGAATCTTGTCAAGTCTCTTAAGTTCTGGACCTGGAACTGACACAGTGTCACTTCTGTCACATTCCACTTGTCAAAGTAGGTCAAAGGCCAGCCCACCTCTTACTGGGAGTAACAACCTCAATGTACAGAGAAAAGAGGAATTGTAGGTGACTGTGTTTGGAGACCACTGACCACATCATTTCTATCTTCTTCACCCTATCCCTCCACCACAAACATTTTTAAGAGCAGTTTCTGATTTATCCTCATTATGATTCTTTTCACAAATACTAGCAAATGCATATCTTGACTTCCTCTCCTTTTAAAATAAAGTCAAATGATACAGCAGGTTTGCAGCCCTTGCTTTTTTCATTCACTATATCCTAGGGCTTTTTATTCTCCATTGTACATAGTGATCCTCTTCATAAAAATAGTTTACAGAAAGTCAGAACAGAGCCTCCTAGATTGTACTTGGGGAACATTACAGCCTATCCCTATACTTAAGTATGCTTTTAAGAGAAAACTTTAAATTACTTCATGGCACTTAACAGCAAAAAGAAAATTATTGGACCATTAGTAAGTGGTGGAAAAGCATAAGTGGTGGAAAAGTGTGTTAATTACTGCTGACAGAGGGGAAGAAAAAGTTTTTTCCTTGACCCTCTTAGATACCCTGGCTGGGTCTAAAAATTAAGCTGACAAAATAAATTAACAGAGAATAGCATAAAAATTCTATGAAATTTTTACATGTACATGGGAGTCTTCCCCAGTGAATGATGACCCAAAGGAATGACCATAGTATGAGCTTTTATATGTTCTAGACAAAGAAGCAACTCATTTGTGATGATTTGACAAGACAAAAAGGTTTAGGCTAGAGGCAGTCAATGGTGAAGAAGTAACTAGGAAGATAATAGTTTAACACAATTTGTTCCTTGGCCTCCAATTCCCTGTCTCTTATGATAAGAATGTCTTTCTGCCTCCTGGCAGAGGGAAGGTGCCTCTCACATGGGAGGTTTATGACTTGTTTCAGGAAAGAAGGGCCAGCTAGGTGGTGGAGGTCAGTGTGACCTTCCTGCTTCTGCTATTGTCTCAAAATTCCTCAGCTATTTATATTCAATATGCCAGGGTGCCATATTTGGGGATAGTGTGTTTTGAACACCATCACTGTAAAGTGCATTATTTACCACAAAATAGACAACCTAGTCCCCGAAGATCCCTTAAATCCAATAAGAACATGTCAGGATATCTCTTCAAGAAAATTGGAGATATCAAGGGAACATTTCATGCAAGGATGGGCATGATAAAGGACAGAAATGGTAAGGACCTAACAGAAGCAGAAGAGATTAAGAAGTGGCAAGAATGCACAGAAGAACTGTACAAGAAAGGTCTTAATGACCTGGATAACAATGGTGGTGTGGTCACTCACATAGAGCCAGACATCCTGGAGTGTGAAGTCACGTGGGCATTAGGAAGCTTTCCTGGTGGTTCAGAAAGTAAAGAATCTGTCTGTAATGCCGGAGACTTGGTTTTGATCCCTGGGTCAGGAAGATTTCCTGGAGAAGGGAATGGCAACCCACTGCAGTAGTCTTGCCTGGAGAATTTCATGGAGGATCCTGGCAGGCTACAGTCCATGGAGTCACAAAGAGTCAGACATGACCGAGTAACTAACACAAACACTACAAACAAAGCTAGTGGAAATGATGGAATTCCAGCTGAGCTATTTCAAATCCTAAAAGATAATGCTGTTCAAGTGCTACACTCAATATGTTAACAAATTTGGAAAACTCACCAGTGGCCACAGGACTAGAAGCGATCAGTTTTTATTTCAATCCTAAAGAAGCAGTTGCACTCATTTCTCATGTTAGCAAAGTAGTGCTCAAAATCCTTCAAGCTAGGCTTTAGCAGTGCGTGAACCAAAAAGATTCCAGACTTACAAGCTGGATTCAAAGAAAGAGAGGAATCAGAGATCAAATTGGCAATATCCATTGGAACATAGAGAAAGCAAGGGAATTCCAGAAATGCATCCATTTCTGCTTCATTGACTATGCTAAAGCCTTTCACTGTGTGGATCACAACAAACTGTGGAAAATTCTTCAAGCGAAGGGAATTCCCAACCACCCTACCTGTATCCTGAGAAATGTATATTCGAGTCAAGAAGCAATAGTTAGAATCAGCCATGGAACAACTGACTGGTTCAAAATTGGGAAAAGGATACAATAAGGCTGTATATTGTCACTCTGCTTATTTAAGTTCTAAGCAGAATACATTATGAGAAATGCTGAGGTTGGATCAATCACAGCTGGAATTGAGATTGTCGGAAGAAACATCAACAACCTCAGATATGCTGATGATATCACTCTAATGGGGCTTCCCAGCTGGCTCAGTGGTAAAGAATCTACTTGCCAAGCAGGAGACTAGGGTTTGATCCCTGGATCAGGAGGATATCCTGGAGAAGGAAATGGCGACCCACTCCAGTATTCTTGCCTGGAAAATCCCATGGGCAGAGAAGCCTGGTGGGTTACAGTCCATGGGGCCACGAAAGAGTCAGACATGACTGAGCAACTTTACAACAACATCCATTCTAATGGAAGAAAGTGAAAAGGAACTAAAGAGCCTCTTGATGAAGGTGAAACAGGAGAGTGAAAAATCTGGCTTGAAACTCAACATTTAAAAAACCAAGATCATGGCATCTGATTCGATCAGTTCAGTTCAGTTCCGTTCAGTCGCTCAGTCATGTCCGACTCTTTGCGACCCCATGGACTGCAGCACACCAGCTTCCCTGTCCATCAACAACACCCAGAGCTTGCTCAGTTCATGTCCATTGAGTCCGTGATGGCGTCCAGCCATCTCATCCTCTGTCGTTTCCGTCTCCTCCTGCCTTCATTCTTTCCCAGCATCAGAGTCTTTTCCAATGAGTCAGTTCTTCTCATCAGGTGGCCAAAGTATTGGAGCTTCAGCTTCAGCATCAGTCCTTCCAATGAATATTCAGGACTGATTTCCTTCAGGTTCGACTGGCTTGATCTCCTTGCTGCCCAAGGGACTTTCAAGAGCCTTCTCCAGCATCACAGTTCAAAAGCAGCAATTCTTCAGTGCTCAGATTTCTTTATGGTCCAACTCTCACATCCATACATGACTACTGGAAAAACCATAGCTTTGAATAGATGGCCCTTTGTCGGCAAAGTAATATCTCTGCTTTTTAATACACTGTCTAGATTTGTCATAGCTTTTCTTCCAAGGAGCAAGTGCCTTTTAATTTCATGGCTGCAGTCACCATCTGCAGTGATTTTGGAGCCCAAGAAAATAAAATCTGCACTGTTTCCATTTTTTCCCCTTCTATTTGCCATGAAGTGATGGGACCAGATGCCATGATTTTCGTTTTTTGAATGTTGTTTTAAGCCAGCTTTTTCACTCCCCTCTTTCAATTTCATCAAGACGCTCTTTAGTTCCTCTTTGCTTTCTGCCATAAGAGTGGTGTTATCTGCATATCTGAGGTTATAGATATTTCTCCTGGCAATCTGATTCCAGCTTGTGCTTCATCTGGTCTGGCATTTCACATGATGTACTCTGCATATAAGTTAAATAAGCAGGGTAACAATATATAACCTTGAGGTACTCCTTTCCCAATTTGGAACCAGTCTGTTGTTCCGTATCTGGTTCTAACTGCTGCTTCTTGACCTGCCTACAGATTTCTCAGGAGGCAGGTAAGGTGGTCTGGTATTCCCATCTCTTGAAGAATTTTCTAGTTTGTTGTGACACACACAGTCAAAGGCTTAGGCATAGTTAATGAAGCAGATTTTTTTTTTTTTTGGAATTCTCTTGATTTTTCTATCACTTCATGGCAAATAGAAGGGGAAAAAATGGAAACAGTGACAGATTTTATTTTCTAGGGCTCAAAATTCACTGTGGACAGTGACTTTAGTCATGAAATTAAAAGACACTTGTTCCCTGGAAGAAAAGCTATGACAAACCTAGACAGCATATTAAAAAGCAGAGACATCACTTTTTCAACAAAGGCACATAGTCAAAGCTATGCTTTTTCCAGTAGTCATGTACAGATGTGAGAGTCAGACCATAAAGATGGCTGAGCACTGAAAAATTGATGCTTTTGAACTGTGGTGCTAGAAAGGACTCGGAAGAATCCCTTGGACAGCAAGCATATGAAACCAGTCAATCCTAAAGGAAATCAGCCCTGAAGATTTATTGGAAGGACTGATGCTGAAGCTGAGGCTGCAATACTTTGGCCACCTGACATGAAGAACTGACTCCCTGGAAAAGACCCTGATGCTGGGAAAGATTGATGGCAAAAGAAGAAGGGGGTGGAAGAGGATGAGATGGTTAGATGGCATCACCGACTCAATGGACGTGAATTTGAGTAAACTCTGGGAGATAGGGAAGGACAGAGGAGCCTGGCATACTGCAGTCCATGGGGTTGCAAAGAGTCAGTCTTACCTCCTGAACAACAACAAGCACAGTAGTAGGACTGCTGTATCTTATGGTAGTTTTATTCCTAGTTTTTAAGGAATCGCATATTGTTCTCCTAGTGGCTATATCAATTTAAATTCCCACCAGTAGTTTAAGAGAGTTCCTTTTTCTCCATATCCTCGCCAGGATTTATTATCTCTAGATTTTTTGATGATGGCCATTTTGACTAGAGTGCAGTGATACCTCATGGTAGTTTTAATTTGTGTTTCTCTAATAATGAGGGATGTTGAGCATCTTTTCATGTGTTTGTTGGTCATCTGTAAGTCTTCTTTAGAGAAATGTTTGTTTGGGTCTTACACCAAGTTTTTTGATTGGGTGTTTGTTTTTCTGATATTGAGCTGCATGAACTGCTTGTATATTTTGGAGCTTAATCCTTTGTCAGTTGCTTCATTTGTAATTATTTTCTTTCATTCTGAGGGTTGTCTTTTCATTTTATTTATAGCTTCTTTGTCTTGCAAAAGCTTTTAAGTTTAATTAGGTTCCATTTGTTTATTTTTGTTTTTATTTCTATGACTCTAGGAGGTGGGTAAAAGAGGATCTTGCTGCAATTTATGTCAAAGAGTGTTCTGCCTATGTTTTCCTCTAAGAGTTTTATGGATTCTGGACTTGCATTTAGATCTTTAATTCATTTTGAGTTTATTTTTGTGTATGGCATTAGAGAATATTCTGATTCATGCTCTTTAAAAAAATTATTTATTTTTTAATTGAAGGATAATTGCTTTACAGAATTTTGTTGTTTTCTGTCAAACCTCAACATGAATCAGCCATAGGTACATATATATCCCCTCCCTTTTGAACCTCCTGCCCATCTTCCTCCCTGTCCCACCCCTCTAGGTTGATACAGAGCCCGTTTGAGTTTCCTGAGCCATACAGCAAATTCCTATTGGCTATCTATTTTACATATGGTAATGTAAGTTTCCATCTTACTCTTTCCACACATCTCACCCTCTCCTCCCCTCTCCCCATGTCCATAAGTATATTCTCTATGTCTGTTTCTCTGTTGCTGCCCTGTAAATAAATTCTTCAGTACTATTTTTCTAGATTCCATATAGGTGCATTAGAATACGATATTTATCTTTCTCTTTCTGACTTACTTCACTCTGTATAATAGGTTCTAGGTTCTTCCACCTCATTAGAACTGACTCAAATGCATTCCTTTCTATGTCTGAGTGATATTCCATTGTGTATATGTACCACAACTTCTTCATCCATTCATCTGTCGATGGACATCTAGGCTGCTTCTGTGTTCTAGCTATTGTAAATAGTGTTGCAATGAAAAATGGGGTACATGTGTCCTTTTCAATTTTGGTTTCCTCAAGGTATATGCCTAGGAGTGGGATTGCTGGGTCATATGGTGGTTTTATTCTTAGTTTTTTAAGGAATGGCCATACGGTCTTCCATAGTGGCTGTATCAATTTACATTCCTACCAACAGTGCAAGAGCCTTCCCTTTTCTCCACACCCTCTCCAGCATTTATTGTTTGTAGACTTTTTGACTTTTTGACCAGCCATTCTGACTACTGTGAGGTGATCTCATTGTAGTTTTGATTTGCATTTCTCTAACAATGAGGGATGTTAAGCATCTTTTCATGTATTTGTTAGCCATCTGTATGTCTTCTTTGGAGATATATCTGTTTAAGTCTTTTCCCCACTTTTTGATTGGGTTGTTTGTTTTCCTGGTATTGAGTTGTATGAGCTGCTTGTATATTTTGGAAATTAATCGTTTGTCAGTTGTTTCACTTGTTATTGTTTTCTCTCATTCTGACGATTGTCTTTTCACCTTGCTTATAGTTTCCTTTGCTGTGCAAAAGCTTTTAAGTTTAATCAGGCCCCATTTGCTTACTTTTGTTTTTATTTCCGTTACTCTAGGTGGTGGGTCTACAGGATCTTGTTTTGATTCATGTCATTGAGTGTTCTGTCTATGTTTTCCTGTAAGAGTTTCATAGTTTCTGGTCTTACATTAGGTCTTTAATCCATTTTGAGGATGTTCTTTTATATGTGGGTTTCCAGCTTTCCCAGCACCACTTATTAAAGAAGCTGTCTATATCATGCAAAACAGATAGCAGAAACATGTATGAGGATATTCACCCAGCTCTTTCTTGTCACTGAAAATACAAAGATGTACCTTGTAACATATTATTATTTCCCTTTATATTTTAAAATTCATAAATGTTAACTATTGTAATTCTAAGATAAAAAGACAGATGGACAGATAGTTTATGGAGTTAGGCCAACCTTTGATGCCTAAATAATGCACCATTGCCTTCACTACCTCTTACTGCATTGTCTTTGTTCGCAAAAGTTTTCTCCCTGGGAAGTGACACATTCTTTGATAAAAGGAAAAGGCGTGGTCACTATACAAATATCAGAGCTATTCCTAGCATCTTCTTTTAAAATATACTTAATTTCAGGGCTTCTATGGTCACTCAGTGGTGAAGAGACCACCTGCCAATGCAGGACTTGATCCCTGATCCAGGAAGATCCCATATGCTGCAAAGCAACTAAGCCACAACTATTGAGACTGTGCTCTAGAACCTGGGAGCCATGACTGAGCCTATGTGCCGCAGCTACTGAAGCCTGTATGCCCTAGAGCCTGTGCTCTGCAACAAGAGTAGCCCTCAATTGCTGTAATAGAGAAAAGCCTGCAGAGCAACAAAGACCCAACACAGCCAAAAATAAATAAAAAAATAATAAAATATACCTGATTTCAGAACATAGATGAGAAAAAAATCTCTTCCTATCTCCATCCAGTGCTAGGGCCCTATACATTGAACTGACACATGACAGATGAACGAGAGAAAAACAAACAAGTTTATAAACATGTGTCACACATGTAACACGTGGGAATTTTCAGAGATCAGTAACTCAAAAGATTTGAAGTTGAACTTATACAGCTTCTTAGCAAAGGGACAATAAATTCTTAGAGAAGTGACAAGACACTCAAAGGAAAAGGACCTTAAGTGTCTAAGGGAAGATTATGAAGGCAAATATGTGGGAGACTAAGGTAGATCCTTCCTGGAGAAGGAAATGGCAACCCACTCCAGTACATTTGCCTAGAAAATCCCATGGATGGAGGAGCCTGGTGTCCATGGGGTCACAAAGAGTTGGACATGACTGAGTGATTTCCTTTTTTTTCACTTTAAGGTAGATCAAGGCTAGTTAGTAGTTTGTTAAGTAAACTCTTCTGGTGCCATCTCCAGCTGACAAGGGTCTAAGTTGTCTCCAGTGACAACTTTTGTCCTTCCTGGTAGAGATGGAGGAGGGACACCTTTATGAATTTATGTCTTCCTCTAACACAAATAGAGGAAGGTGGAGAATTTTTCCTGTATTTGTTGCTTCTTAAATGACTTTAGCTAAAATAATTCTTACATCAAAGAGGAATATTAGACTTCCTTGGTGGTCCAGTGGTTAAGAATCCACCTTTCAATGCAGGGGATGTGGGTTCAATTCCTGGTCCAGGAAGACTCCATGTGCTGCAGAGCAAGAAAGCCAATGTGCCACAACTACTGAGTCTGTGTCCCTAGAGCCTATACTCCGCAGCAAGAGAAGCTACCCCAATGAGAAGCCTGCGCACCACAACTAGAAGAAGACTGCTGGAAGCAATGAGGACCCAGAACAGCCACAAATAAATTTTTTAAAAAAGAGGACTATTTCAGGGTGCGTAAAGCAAGATAAAAAGAGAATGTTTTTGCTCTTCACCCACTTCTACCAGGATTAACCTGTTACAGTCTCTGACCAACAGTAGTAGTCTGTGCTACAGACAGAGGAAATTGTGAGAACAGGGTGCTTTGTGCTTTGGACAAGCAGGCCCCCTAGATAGTTAGATGTGTATTTCAGGAAAAGGTTTTGTTTTTTTTTAAAAAAATATTGATTTATATATTTGGCTGCATTGGGTCTTGGTTGTCATTGGGATCCTTCATCACGGCACATGGACTCTCTAGTTGCAGCACATGGGTTTCAGAGCATGCAGGCTCAGTAGTTGCAGTGTGCGGGCCTAGTTGCTCTGTGGCATGTGTGAATCTTAGTTCCCGACCAGGGATTGAACCCTTGTCCCCTGCATTGTAAGGAAGACTCTTAACCACTGGGCCACTAGGGAAGTTCCTCAGGAAGAATTTTTAATGAACCCAGATACCTGCTTCATCCCATGCATAGAAAAACACTGAAATCATCAACTAGAGATCTCTGTGCTTTGTAACTAGCAGTACTCTTTACCAAGATATATACTTTATTTTTTCCCCTTTGAGTCATGCTGCCTGGCATGCAGGATCTTGATTTCCTGATTAGGCATCAAACATAAAACCCCCTACAGTGGAAGTGCAAAGTCTTAATCACTGGACTGCCAGGGAAGTCCCATACAAAGATGCATACTTGACTACATGATTCCTTAGCCAGAAATCATGTATAACCTGGTGTCTCTCCTACCTCTTCAGAACAGCTTCCTCAGAGCTCCTAAACAAGCCATCTCCCAGGCTATAGTTCTCAGTGAGACTCTAGGAAAAACTTAAACTCACTATTCTTACATTGTGCATTCTTCTTTCAGTTGACAGGTGACATTCTGGTTTCCTTCAAGAGCATCCCAGAGTGGGCTAAAATACCCTGTGTGGCTGAACCACTCTGGGACCATTTTGTCAGCTCCATCTCAGGCCCATAGTCCTACCCTCTCCTCTTTATGCATGACTGAGCTTTAGCCTACTCACAAGAAATGCACCCAAGCCTGATAAGCCCCTTATCAACCTCTACTCTTGCCTTCACCTGATGTGAAAACTAGGAGAATGCCCTCTGCTGATGCTGATGTCTAATGGAGGCATAATGGTCATGAGATCCCTGGGGGGGGTGGAGAAGAAAGCTTAGTTCCCAAGGGTGTAAACGTGTTTTTCCCCAGTAGTCAGATTCTATCTTTAGCTTTGGCCCCTTTAAATTCCCCTGTACACCCTTTGTGTGGCTTTCAGTGGGGCAGCATGCAGCTGCAAGAATGCCTCTGGATTATCCTTCTCCTGATCCTGTCTGTATGTAAATTATCCCAAATAAAGTGCACTTCCTGGAGTTGTTTTGTTTTTCAGTCTCAAAGTTCCTTCTCAGTGCAGAGGATATAATTAAATACTTGTGCTGTCCAGCATCCCCATTTCTCACACCATTTTCCTTCCTTTCCTAATATAAGTCAAGAAAAGACATGATGCCCTACTATGGGTTCATCATACTTTTGTTTAAGGAGGCTTCACCAAGACCGATATCATAACTTGTGCCTGTCTTAGATGTCCCATAGGTTTTCACACTGCAGGGTAAGATTCAGGAATGCCTTTCCTTTCTAAAGCTTTAGAAGGAAGATGGTGAAAAGGAAAGCAGAATCACCTTGTCTGTGGGTGCTTTCCCAGCATGTATCAGTTTAGGAAGTAGTACCTATGGAAACCGAAAATTCAGAAGCGCTTCGGAGAAGCTTATTGTAGCCTCAGCAGCATATATCCTCCTTGAAAGACTCGCTCTGGAATGAGGCAGCTTCAGATGTTTAGTGGGACTACAACAGGTCTGCCTATGTTATTCGGTTGATGTTTCTTCTGCAAGGGAGGCATATGAGTCACCATTCTTAAGACAGATAGCCTCATATGAAGTTGTTCTATGAGCTATCACCTCCTTTCATTGTACATTTTTGTACAACATTCACTGATAAAAAAAAAATATCCACAGCTTCACCTAGGTAGTTTCCACATTGACCAATAACCCATCAATTTGCTGGATGTGTTTCCTGTTACTAGTGTTTCTGTCCTAAAATCCAGTTGTTTCATTCACTTTAACACACATACATTTTTCATAATAACATTAATTATAGCAACATTTCAGAGAAGCTAAACTCTTTCCACTTAAAAAATACTTGATTAATATTATACCTTATACTCTAATTGCTTATGTCATTTTTAAGATGAGAAATTATTCATTTGACTCCAAATCACTGGCCTCATTAAACTGTTAAAATATCTTCAAATAGTGTGTTAATCCTGCCAAGAAGTTATGAAATTTGGCTTCTAAATTACACATTTAGGATGAAACCAAGAAAGAAGTCTGTAATAGTGGGTAAGAGCAAGTGCTCTGAGGGACTGATATATGTCATTCAAATACCACTTCCACCACTATTATAGTTATGTGAATGTGGGCAAGTGATGTCAGCTCTCTGAATCTCAGTTTCATCCGTCATAAATATGTAGCTAATCATACATATATCGTGAGTTAGTTTTGAGGGTTAAATGAATATTTAACATATAAAGTACCTGATATATTGGAAGCATTTATTAGCTATCTGGTAGACGATAGTAATGTATCAGTGCAAATTCTTGCTACACTCTATCTCACTGAAAAAATGATTAACAACTTTGTCTCCTAACATTCTTAGATCTCTTTCTTTTTTTTTTTTTTTCTTAGATCTCTTTATACTCTTTCATTTTAGTAACAGGAACTTTCTGTTGAATGAAGTTGTACAGCATAAGTGAAATTGAATCTGTTACTACCTGACTACTTCTGCCAAAATAAAAGTGTACTGGGGACTTCCCTGGTGGTCCAGTGGTTAAGACTTTGGGATCCCAATGCAGGGGGCCCAGGTTCAATCCCTAGTCAGGGAACTAATGCCACATGCCACAACTAAAGATTACCCAGCAAGAGAGTGACCACACTCACAATCTCCCAGATGCATAGGTTGGCAAGGGGCAGGGGGAACGGGCCACCACCTCCACAAACTCTTTACCGCCTCTTTCCACCTCACACAGTCGTCTGCCTTGGAGCCTGCCTCCCTGAAACCCATTGAGGAGTCTGGGCTTTTTGAGCATGAGCTGACCTGGACTGCTTGTGTGGCACCTTAAATAAACATTCTACTTTCCTTGGCCACACCCGGTGTCAGCAGCAGACAGGCTTTATTGTGGGCTGGCGATCAGAACCAAGTTCAGTTTGGTAACACTATTATAGCACATACCACATTAAACCACATACCGGTTTATATTATACTACATACTGGTTTTAGCTGCTCAGTTCTGTTCTCAACCAGTGACTTAACAGGAGCTTCTTGAAGGCAAGGATGATGTCTTTTTTATCTCTATGTTTCTGAGAGGTGCTTTGCAGTGCAGCCCAGGAGGTGACAATGGAGGTTAGGCGGAGGTTATTTATGGAGTCTGTGCACATGTAGCTCATGTTACACTGCCTATTACTTAGCAAGGATCTATCAGGAAAGCATTTGCACAAAGCTGCATTGTACATGTGCCAAGGCTGTTCATTAGCTGAACTGCTGAAGCATGAAAGCCAGGTTTATCCAGACATGAGCTATACTCTATGCTATAAAATCAGCCATGGAACAGTCTTCAGGTTGTCTGCAGCAGCTGGGGCAGCCTGGCCTACAGACACATCTAAGAGCTGACTAATCCCCAGAGTGAAGCTCAGGGTCCAGGCAGATGACTCTGTGAGGTGGAAAGAGGCAGTGAAGAGTTTGCAGAGGTGGTGGCCCGTTTCCCCTGCCCCTTGCCAATCTGTGCATCTGGAGATTGTGTGTGTGGTCAAACTCTTGCTCGGGGAGCTGGAATAGTTTGCTGTGCTTGGCAGAGTAACTGTGGTTAATTCTCAGTCATTGGCTACCATTGGACACACCTGTTTATAAGTCTGTTGCTACCACATTACTTGATCTTTTCAAGTCTTCCTATGCAGTTGGCATCACAAAATAATTCTTTTAAAATTTGAAGACTAAGAGGAAACTATTAACTGTTGTATGTTAGTCAGCGTTTTCCAGAGAAACAGAATCAATAGAATGTGTGTACATAAGACAGAAAGAAGGAATTGCTCATGTGATTACAGAGGCTGACACGTCCAAGTCTGCAGTGCGGGCCTGCAGTCTGATCACCCGGGAAAGCTGATGTGGCTGTTCCAGTCTGAAGGCAGTCTACCGAAGAATTTCCTGTTCCTTGGGGAGGCTGGCCTTTTTATTCTATTTAGGCCTTCATCTGATTGGATGAGGTCCATTTATATTATGGAAGACAAGCTGCTTACTCAAAATGCACTGATTTAACCTCATCCCAAGCACTCTTCAAGTTGACACATAAAATTGACCAACACATGTTGAATATCTTTTCTGTGTCAGACTCTTCTAGATGCTTTGTCATCTTGTTGGATTTTCACAGAAACCCTATGAAATGTGTTTCTTGTTTCATCTGTGAGAAAACTGAGGCTTACACAGCTTAATTCCCTTATTTAAGGATATAATGGGTAGGAATTAGAAGAGTATTCTAGGCTTCATTTATCTGCTTAAAAGCCTGTATTCCTTCCACTAAAAAAAATAAATACAATATGTTGAGAGAGGTCTTGTCTGTTCTGACACTTTTTTCTTCAGGAAAAATACCCCCGTTTCAACTACTTTTTCAGAGGACTTCCCCCTACTTGGGCTTCACTGGTAGTTCAGGTGGTAAAGAAACTGCTTGCAATGCAAGAGACCTGGGTTCAGTCCCTGGGTCAGGAAGATTCCCTGGAGAAGGAAATGGCTACCCACTCCAGTATTCTTGCCTGGAGAATTCCATGGACACAGAAGGCTGGCGGGCTACAATCCATGGGGTTGCAAAGAATCAGACAAGACTGAGCAACTAACACTTTCACTTTCCCCCTCCTTCACAAAATCTTTTATTTATTTATCATTTATTTGGCTGCACCCAGTCTTAGTTGTGGCATGTGGGATCTAAGTCCCTGACTAGGGATCCAAGTTCTGGCACTGGGAGTGCAAAGTCTTAGCCACTGGACCACCAGGAAATTCCCCCCATCTCCTTATTTCTCAGCCCAACCCCACCCCACCTATATACCAGGTTTTTGGAGGCAGTCAGTTCAATTCAATTCAGTCACTCACTCATGTCCGACTCTTTGCGACCCCAGGGACTGCAGCACTCCAGGCTTTCCTGTCCTCACCAATTCCCGGAGCTTACTCAAACTCATGTCCGTTGAGTCGGTGATGCCATCCAACCATCTCATCCTCTGTCATCCCCTTCTCCTCCACCTTTAATCTTTCCCAGCATCAGGGTCTTTTCCAAGGAGTCAGTTCTTCCCATCAGGTGGCCAAAGTATTGGAGCTTCAGCTTCAGCATCAGTCCTTCCAATGAATATTCAGGACTGATTTTCTTTAGGAAATTTTCAAATCTCCACCCTCTTCATCATGTACAATAGATATGTATTTCTAGATTAAGTATCAGTGTTATTGTATTATACAGCTGATATCCTGAAATGGCTTATAAGATAGACTGTACTGTGGGCAACATTTTCCTCCCCTGCCTGGGTAGAATTTCCCCTGCAATTATCCAAGGAAGTCAGGCCCATGGAGTGGAGGTGAGGCAGGGTCCTGCAACTCCCAGCAACTAAGTATAATCAGGTATATGTGACTCCATCTGAAATTTCATTTGGTTATACCTTAGCCTTTAGTGTTGCATAAAATCTTCCATCTCCTTTTAATAGTGTCATGGGCTATTAAGAGCAGTTCCAAATGGATCAGAGTGTTAAGAGCTGCAGCTGCGTGAGGTTGGCAGCTCTGAGTAATGAGAGATTGCCAGGGAGAGGGCTAATCTTGGAGACAGAGTAGAAGCTCAGGTCCTAACTGCAGCAAACCGCATTGAGGATCCACTTTCACTGCCTTATTTGGAAGATCCTCATTTTCTGTCAGTAAGATGACAGCTTTCTTACATTTCTTCTATTATTAGGTACATAGGTCATCATATCCTGGGAAATAAAACTCCCAACTTTCTGTTCTCATATCATAATATTGGTCTCTGAAATGGCCAATGATAACTTGTGTCCTCTCTTGAAATTTCCCAGAAGGACCTCTTAGGAATCATAGCACGGACAGCAAGAGCTTATGCTACAGGTTTGTTCTTTAACTTGAGTATTTTCAAGTTAATAAAAATAAAGAAAAACAAAATTTGCCCTTTAACTTCCCTCATACAATTATAATCGATGACCAAGCACAGTTTTTTTTTTTTAAGGCAATTTTCTTTATTTATTTTTGGCTGTCCTGGGTCTTCATTGCTGTGTGGGTTTTTCTCTAGTTGTGGCAAAAGGGAGCTACTCTCTAGTTGTAGTCCATGGGCTTCTCATTGTAGTGGCTTCTCTTGTTGCAGAGGACAGGCTCTAGGGTACACAGGCTTCAGCAGTTTCAGCACATGGGCTCAGCAGCTGTGGCTCCCGGGCTCTAAAGCACTGGCTCAGTAGTTGTGACACACAGTCTCAGTTGCTCCATGGCATGTGGGACCTTCTGGGACCAGGGATTGAACCTGTATCTCCTGCATTGGCAGGCAGATTCTTTATCACTGAGCCACCAGGGAAGCCCCCAAGAACAGTCTTATCGTTACTTTTAATTCATGTCATTAGAATTTGTGAAATCATTAGGTTTGTGAAAAAAAAGTCAGGCACAGACATAAGAAATTCACATCATTCATTTCAATGTATTATGAATCTAAAAATGTTGTCTTACCAGATGGAAAGGACATGGAAATCATTCAGAGTAGAATAAAATAGTAAACTAGGTTAGCTGAATCCAAACAAGCTTAAATTATCAATTTTGGTGGAAACTATAGACATATCTGACCTGGTAATTAGGTAATGTAAGTAAGTGAGACTCGGAGTCAGGGCTGTAAGTTTATCCATCCAAATGGCACACTTTTAAGGGTCCCTATTGACTTAGAGACAACAGAGAAAGACTCAAAATGGCAGTGCAAAAAGTGGGAAAACTTGCTCCCAGGTATTTGAAGCTCTGCATTTCATGCATCTTATGGTAGAAAGCAAAGTAGAACTAAAGAGCCTCCTGATGAAAGTTAAAGAGGAGAGTGAAAAAGTTGACTTAAAACTCAACATTCAGAAAACTATGATCATGGCATCCGGTCCCATCACTTCATGGCAAATAAACGGGGAAACAGTGACAGACTTTATTTTTTGGGGCTCCAAAATCACTGTAGATGGTGACTGCAGCCATGAAATTAAATAATACCTGCTCCTTGGAAGAAAAGTTATGACCAACCTATACAGCTTATTAAAAAGCAGAGACATTACTTTGCCAACAAATGTCCATCTAGTAAAAGCTATGGTTTTTCCAGTAGTCATGTGTGGATGTGAGAGCTGGACTATAAAGAAGGCTGAGCACTGAAGAATTGATGCTTTTGAACAGTAGTGTTGGAGAAGACTCTCGAGAGTCCCTTGGGCAGCAAGGAGATCCAACCATCCCATCCTAAAGGAAATCAATCCTGAATATTCATTGGAAGGACTGATGCTGAAACTGAAACTCCAATCCTTTGGCCACCTGATGCGAAGAACTGACTCATTTGAAAAGACCCTGATGCTGGCAGAGATTGAAGGCAGAAGAAGAAGGGGATGACAGAGGATGAGATGGTTGGATGGCATCACCAACTTAATGGATGTGAGTTTGAGTAAGCTCTGGGAGCTGGTGATGGACAGGGAGGCCTGGAGTGCTGCAGTCCATGGGGTTGCAAAGAGTCAGACACGATTGAGCAACTGAACTGATCTCATGTTCCAGTTAAACATCTTGTTGATATAAAATGTCAGCCAGCCTTAAAGATAACACCAAATGTATCTCCTTGGTGTGTACTAACTTACCCTATGAAGACACAGAATTAAATATAGAGAGGATAAGTAGACCAAATCCAATACAGTGAATATTTTTGTCGTAAGTTTGGAAATTATATATGCATATGCAGTGTTTTAATAACTTATTTGGCATTTTGGAGAGTAATTTGGCATATCAGCTTTGGGATTACAATTTAAAATGTGTGATTGAGTACTTTCTTAGTATGTTTGATAGGATTTAAGAGTATATTTCAAATATGTAAAAATTTACAATATTAGATTTATAAATTATAGGGGTGCTTAGAAAGTTTGTTTTTATCAGACAGTTGAAATCCTTTTTTAAAAAGTGAAATATACTGATTGTAAAAGGGCAGTTAAAATGATTACAATATTAAGTGCTTTAAAAAAACCCTTAAGTAATTGCTTAATGATAAGCTTTACAAATTTAGGTCTAAGAAACAACTCATTTTTTGAATTGTAGCTTTAAAAACTAAATACTGAACTTGAAAACAGAAGTGATCTCTGAAGTAATCTTTTCACAAAAGCTACCCTCAAGGGCACCAAAAAACTCACATTGACTTTATTGGAGATATTAATCTCATCTTTTCACAGAACACATTGTCAGGCTGCCTAACATATTGTCAGAAAGATAAAACTTAAAATTTCCATTTTCCTCACTCCTTTATTTTGAAACTTGACCTTCAGTTTCCTTCAAAAATCTCTATTTCTTGACTTTCAATATAAACATGGCTATGTAAGTCACATACTTGCCCTTCTATTTTTGAGAATAATAAGAAATACAAGAGGAGAATAAAACAAGCCCTATAAATTACATTTTCAGTGAAACTATGGCTCAGACAGTAAACAACCCGCCTGCCAATGCAGGAGACTTAAGAGATGTGGGTTCTATCCCTGGGTGGGGAAGATCCCCTGGAGGAGGGAATGGCAACCCACTCCAGTATTCTTGCCTGGAAAATCCTATGGACAGAAGAGCCTGGAGGGCTACAGTCCATGGGGTTGCAAAGAGTCAGACACAACTGAAGTCCTAACACTCTCACTTTCACTTCATGAGACATATATAATTGGCATACCCTAAAATACTCTAAAATTCTGAAAATAATATAACTGCCAAAAATTAGCAGGGGAAGTGAAAAATGAAAGTGAAAGTCACTCAGTTGTGTCTGACTCTTTGCGTCCCCATGGATCGTGCATGGAATTCTCCAGGCCAGAATACTGGAGTGGGTAGCCTTTCCCTTCTCCAAGGGATCTTCCCAACCCAGGGATCGAACTCGGGTCTCCTCCATTGCAGGCGGATTCTTTACCAGCTGAGCCACAAGGGAACCCCAAGATACTGAGGGGAAGAGGGGATAGAAATTCTGAGATAGTGTAAGCTTAGTGACCACCTTATCCATGTTCACTAGGAATCACGCATACAATTTAAAGATGACAAATCAAATAAGAAAATGATAAGCATCAAAATAGCAAATATGCTAGGAAAGATAAACTTGACTAATATCAGCAGTAGAAATGGAATGGGAGAAAATAAGGAAAACACAACAACACATTTATTATCCCACATTTTAGGTATATGAATCAAGTAAGAAAAAGGAACTTTTTCTATGTATTTTTTAATGTATATTTAAAACTGAAAAAAATGAGATAAGAATTTGAAATGAGATCATTTAAGTAGGTGGTCAATTTCACTAGTTATGAGACAAATGCACATTTAAATCATCATGCAATGCTACTACATACACATAAAAATGGTTAAAATGAAAAAGGGAGGCAATACCAAGTATTGGTGAGGATGTGGAGCAATTGGAACTTTCATCACTGCTGATGGAAATGTAAATTGGTATAGCCACTTTGGTAAATCAGCAGAATACACTAAATTGCACATAAGCATATCTGTGATTTCAGCAGCTGTACTCCTAGATATACATTCTCAAGAGAAATGCATAGTATGGTCACCAAAATAAATGTACAAGAATGTTTATAGCAGCACTATTCAAGCCCAAATCTGGAAACTACTCAAATATTCATGACCCAGAGGATGGATAATTGATGTATTCACACAATTCTATACTATATAGCAACTAGACTGAACAAACTACAAATAGACACAATGATAAATCTTACAGGTATATTTTTGGGCCAGGAAGTCAGACACAAGGAAAGTACATAATGTAGTCTTCAATTTACATGAAATAAAAAGATAGGTGAAGTTAATTTATGGCCTTAGAAGGATAACCTTAGCATAACTGTGACTGCAAAAGGACCAGTGAGGGTTTTCTGTGATGTTGATCATGTTTGTGATTCTTGATCTGGGTGATGATTACATGGAGGTGTTTTCACTTTGTGAAAATTCATCAAGCTTAGGATTTTGTACTTTCTGTAGGTATGTCAAACTTTATAAACAAGTATAACAACAAAATAAAAGGAATGTAATGCAGGAAATTGATTACACATGTGATGGAAGAGTTGAGAAACCAGAGGGTGGTGAGGTAACTCAGAGACTAGCAGTAGCATGAAGCAACAATGCCTCCACAGCTGGAGGAACAAAGGCAGTATTATTAGAGTCTAGTTATGATTTCCTTTGAACTTCTTTTTGACTAGTTCTCCACTTGGTCTTCTAAGTCTTTGGCGTGCTAGCCCAGTTTTAGCAAGAATCCTGTTAAATAAGTCTAGTGATAATCCTTCACAGCTGATCAAATTCCCCATTCCTCATCTTGATAGCTAAGTCCTTGGTCTGCCTTTAACAAAAATTCTATTAGGCCAGTTGAACAAGAATTCCCTCTACCAGTTGAGCAAGGATTCCCCCTATCCTTATGTTTTTAGTACTTTTCCATTCTCTATTCTTTCATTCTGCTTTTTGGTTATAAATCCTCAGTTGTCTTTGCTGTATCTAGAGTTGAACTCAGTTCTTTATCAAGGTCTCTCTATTCCTACTGCAGTAGTTTGAATAAAATCCGCCTTAGCATTTTTAACAAGCATCTGGTGAACACCTTTTCTAATTTTCCTATATACTAGGGTCAGGCTGCAGAAGCTGAAGCTATAGGAGCCAGGTTTGGAGACCCAGATGAAATGAAGCCAAAGCCAGAGCTGCTGCAGGTGGGAGAGAGAAAAAAAGTATTTTTCTTCCAACCATCTTAGATTCTCTAGCTGTGGCCCTATAAATTAGACTGGCCAAAAATGAATCAATAAAGAAAAACAAACATAAGTTTATGAGACTGTGCATGGTTCTTTACCTTAGGGGAACCACTGACCAAAACTGCCCACCCTGGGCAGACAAGATAGTAACCACTTGCATGAGTTATCTTACAACAGGAGGTCTTGGTAAGAAACAGGGAACTAACAAGTTACCACCAACTGGAAGAATTTGGGGAAGGTCAACAGGAGAGAAGAGATGCCACTCCATATGTCCTCCTGAAATGGGAGGGAAGGGGGCATGGCACAACCTTTAAGAGACATAGCCACAGGACATGACAAAAATTGGTTAGAACCAACTAGCTCCAAGATGGTGGAAGATTTGACTTTTCAGTGGACTTTGAGCCTAACTATACGTTCATTGTAATACATTAGCATAAGCTAAGTGACATACCCATCAGTGCCCAGACAGTTCAGAGACTGACCACCAAAGATCAAAAAGTGAGCAGTGGCTCAATTTCTGGAAATCCCCACCCCTTTTCCAAAATACTCCCACGAATTAGCCTATGAAATTACTCACCGCATAAAAGGTAACCACCCCATATTCCAGGGCCTCTTGCCTCTGACATGGCCCCCACTCTGTGGAGTGTATGTCTTTCTAAATAAATCCACTTCTCACATATCACTGTTTCTCACTGAATTCATTCTGCAATGAGAGATCAAAAAACTGAATTTTATTAAGTCTTGAGACCAGGTATGTGATCTCAATTTAAAGATCATGGGTTCAAGTCCCAGTATGGGTTTTGGTCAGATTAGAGGCTTGGCACATGGTTCAAGTCCCATTCTGAGTTGCACAGTTTCACTACCAACCCCCGCAAAATCCTTCTCACTGGACTGTATCCTGGCTGAGCCATGTGCGTGCCACCAGGAAGGACCCTGAGTCAGAACAATTAGCCAGACACAGCCTGGAAACTAACCCCATTATCATAAAACCTGAGACTGACAACCACATGGCAGAGTAGCTCTTCTGGGTTCCCTTATACTGCTGCTCTCTGTCTGGGCGCCTCTTTCCAATAAAGTCTCTTGCTTTGTCAGTACATGTCTCTCCTTGGACAATTCATTTCTGAATGTGAGAATGTTGGATAACACCCTGGAAAGGGTTCCCTTACATCAGGAAGTGCCCAGAGATGAGTAATTCAAAGAATTACTTTAGAATTTGGATATAAATACTAACAAAAAGTGGGAGAGATTTGGGTTTCTGGGCAGGGGAAGCAAGTTATAGGAAGGTGACCAAGGAAAGTATAGTAAGCAAGAATTGTTTGGTAAGATTTGTTATACAGATTTAAGTCAGTGCCTTCTCCATTGATAAAACTTGTTATGAGTCCTCTTCCTGCTAAGGGAGACGAAGATTTCCTTACAAATGGAAATTTACTCTATAAATGTAAATTTCCTTTACAAAAGAAAAATTTGTGCCTTGTTTTTAGAGCTTTCCTTGTGCCTGCTGGTTTTCAATGGCCTTTAGCACAACATAATCCACATGCTAAAGAGGCATATTTTGCAGCAGCACATCCTGGTATGTCACAGAGGGCAGAAGAAATACTCAGACTTCTCCTTTTCTCCTCTGTTTCCTGACCTCCCATCACCTGCCAGTATCTCCCATTGGCTGAATCCAGAAGGAAACTAGGCTTCCCTGGTGGCTCAGCCTGTAAATAGTCTGCCTGCAATGAGGGAAACCCGGGTACAAACCCTGGGTCAGGAAAAGCCCCTGGAGGAGGAAATGGCAACCCACTCCAGTATTCTTGCCTGGAGAATCCCATGGACAGAGGAGCCTGGAGGGCTACAGACCATGGGGTCTCAAAGAATCAGACTCGATTGAGTGACTAATACACAGAAGGAAACTAGCTGACACAGTGAAACAGAGCAGGTCATTGTGGGGCCCTCCCAGGTACAAACCTTTTCCCAGTCACCATTTCTTGTTTGCAGTACATGAATCGAGAATTACCAGATGTACAAGCTGGATTTAGAAAAGGCAGAGGAACCAGAAATCAAATTGCCAACATCCGTTTGATCACAGAAAAAGCAAGAAAATTCCAGAAGAACATCTACTTCTGCTTCATGGACTACACTAAAGCCTTGGACTGTGTGGATCACAACAAACTGTGGAAAATTCTTCAAGAGATGGGAATACCAGACCACCTGACCTACCTCCTGAGAAATCTGTATGCAGGTTAAGAAGCAACAGTCAGAACTGGACATGGAACAATGGACTGGTTCCAAATTGCGAAGGAGTGCATTAAGTCAGTCACCTTTGATGTTGTCACCCTGCTTATTTAATTTATATGCAGAGTGCTGCTGCTGCTGCTGCTAAGTCGCTTCAGTCGTGTCCGACTCTGTGCAACCCCATAAATGGCAGCCCACGAGGCTCCCCCGTCCCTGGAATTCTCCAGGCAAGAACACTGGAGTGGGTTGCCATTGCCTTCTCCAGTGCATGAAAGTGAAAAGTGAAAGTGAAGTTGCTCAGTCGTGTCCAACTCTTAGCGACCCCACGGACTGAAGCCTACCAGGCTCCTCCGTCCATGGGATTTTCCAGGCAAGAGTACTGGAGTGGGTTGCCATTGCCTTCTCCATACATGCAGAGTACATCATATGAAATGTATCACATGTCACATGTGTGACATAAATCAAGGTTGTGGGAGGAAGTATCAATAACCTCATACATGCAGATGACACTACCCTTATGAAAGAAAGCAAAGAGGAATTAAAGAGTCTCTTGATGAAGGTGAAGGAGGAGAGTGAAAAAGCTGGCTTAAAACTCAACATTCAAAAAACTAAGATCATGGCATCCGGCCCCATCACTTCATGGCAAATGGATGGGGAAACAATGGAAAAAGTGACAGACTTTATTTTCTTGGGCTCCAAAGTCACTGCAGATGGTGACTACAGCCATGAAATTAAAAGACCTGTGCTCCTTGGAAGAAAAGCTATGACCAACCTAGTTCAGTTCAGTTCAGTCCCTCAGTCATGTCCGATTCTTTGCGACCCCATAAACTGCAGCACACCAGGCCTCCCTGTCCATCACCAGCTCCCAGAGTTTACCCAAACACATGTCCATTGAGTCAGTGATGCCACCCAACCATCTCATCCTTTTTGTTCCCTTCTCCTCCTGCCTTCAATCTTTCCCAGCATCAGGGTCTTTTCAAATGAGTCAGTTCTTCACATCAGGTGGCCAAAGTATTGGAGTTTCAGCTTCAGCATCAGTCCTTCCAAAGAATCTTCGGGACTGATTTCCTTTAGGATGGACTGGTTGGATCTCCTTGCAGTCCAAGGGACTCTCAGGAGTCTTTTCCAACACCACAGTTCAAAAGCATCAATTCTTTGGCACTCAGCTTTGTTTATAGTCCAACTCTTACATCCATTCATGACTACTGGAAAAGCCATAGCTTTAACTAGACGGACCTTTGTTGGCAAAGCAATGTCTCTTTTTAATATACTGTCTAGATTGGTCATAACTTTCCTTCCAAGGAGTAAGTGTCTTTTAATTTCATGGCAGCAGTCACCTTCTGCAGTGATTTTGGAGCCCCCAAAATAAAGTCTGTCACTGTTTCCACTGTTTCCCCATCTATTTGCCATGAAGTGATGGGACTGGATACCATGATCTTAGTTTTCTGAATGTTGAGCTTTAAGCCAACCTTTTCACTCTCCTCTTTCACTTTCATCAACAGGCTTTTTAGTTCTTTGCTTTCTGTCATAAGGGTGATGTCATCTGCGTATCTGAGGTTATTGATATTTCTCCCTGCAATCTTGATTCCAGCTTGTGCATCATCCAGCTCAGCATTTCTCATGATGCACTCTGCATCTAAGTTAAATAAGCAGGGTGACAATATACAGCCTTGATATACTCCTTTCCCAATTTCGGACCTGTCTGTTGTTCCATGTCCAGTTCTAACTGTTGTTTCTTGACCTGCATACAGATTTCTCAAGAGGCAGGTCAAGTGGTCTGGTATTCCCATCTGTTGAAGAATTTTCCACAGTTTGTTGTGATCCACACACAGGCTTTGGCGTAGTCAATAGAGGAAAAGTAGATATTTTTCTGGAACTTTTTTGATGATCCAGCAGATGTTGGCAATTTGATCTCCGGTTCCTCTGCCTTTTCTAAAACCAGTTTGAACATCTGGAATTTCACGGTTCACATATTGTTGAAGTCTGACTTGGAGAATTTTGAGCATTACTTTGCTAGCGTGTGAGATGAATGCAATTGTGTAGTAGTTTGAGCATTATTTGGCACTGCCTTTCTTTGGGATTGGAACGAAAACTGACCTTTTCCAGTCCTGTGGCTACTGCTGAGTTTTCCAGATTTGCTGGCATATTGAGTGCAGCACTTTCACAGCATCATCTTTTAGGATTTGAAATAGCTCAACTGGAATTCCATCACCTCCACTAGCTTTGTTCGTAGTGATGCTTCCTAAGGCCCACTTGACTTCACATTCCAGGATGTTTGGCTTCTAGGTGAGTGATCACACCATCACAGTTATCTGGGTCATGAAGATCTTTTTTGTATAGTTCTTCCGTGTATTGTTTCTGCCTCTTCTTAATATCTTCTGCTTCTGTTAGGTCCATAATACTTCTGTCCTTTATTGTGCCCATCTTTGCAGGAAATATTCCCTTGGCATCTCTAACTTTCTTGAAGAGATCTCTAGTCTTTCCCATTCTATTATTTTCTTCTATTTTTTTTCATTCACCACTGAGGAAGGCTTTCTTATCTCTCCTTGCTATTCTTTGGAACTCTGCATTCAAATGGGTATATCTCTCCTTTTCTCCCTTGCCTTTAGCTTCTCTTCTTTTCTCAGCTATTTGTAAGGCCTCATCAGACAACCATTTTGCCTTTTTGCATTACTTTTTCTTCTGTCATTAGGTATCATTATTTATTATAAAACTATGGTTATTATAATAGCATGGTGTTACTGCAATGTAGAGAATGGGAACAATGATATAGAATAGAAAATTTAGGCATAGACTCCTATATATATGGGCACTTGATTTGTGAGACAGTTGGCACTGCAGAATTGGTCCATTTAATAAATAGTACTGGGTCAATTGCATAGCCATAAAAAAATGAAATAAAATTCAAGCCCTACATGGCATCATACCAAAATTCAATTCTAGATGGATTATTGACCCAACCATGACGAGCAAAACTGGAAAGCTTTTAGAAGGTAATATAAAAGTAAATCTTTATGACCTCAGCATTGGGAAAGTTTTCTTAAAAAAAGAAAAGCAACAGGAAAACACTCACCATAAATGTTAAATTTGATTTAAAAAGACAGAAAATTTGATAAAATATTTAAAGACTTAAAAATGACAAACAGTTGTATCTAAAAGACATGGCCTTCTGTAAATCAATAAGGAAAAAAACCTAGTTTAAAAAAAAATGGGCTTCCCTGGTGGTCCAGTGGTTAAGAATACAGGGAATAACAGTGCAATACAGGGAATACCAGTTCAATCCCTGGTCCAGGAAGATCCCAGATGCCATGGCGCAGCTAAGCCTGTGCACCAGAACTACTGAAACTTGCATGCCCTAGAGCCTGTGCTTCTCAACAAGAGAAGCCACCAGAATGAGATGCCCACACACTGCAATGAAAGTAGCCCCACTCATTGCAACTAGAGAAAGCCCTTGCACAGGAATAATGACCCAATGCAGCCAAGAAATAATTAAAAAAAAAAAAAAAAAAAGAGCTCCAGAAGAGAAGTTCTTAACTGGAAAAAAAATAAAAATAAAAAAAACGGGAGTGGGGTGAGGAGAGGACTAAATGGGCAGACAGTTTCTTCCTGAAGAAGAAATTCAAATGACCAATGAACATATGAAAATATGCTGTCTCATTATTAATCACAAAAATGCAAATGAAAACCACAAGGAGATACTATTGTGTACCCACTCAATTGACGAAAATTGAAAATCTGACAATAACATGTTGAGTGAGGAGTGTAGAGCAATAAGAACTTTCATACACTATTGACTAGAGTATAAATTTGAATAACTACTTTGGAAAATTATTTTTTATTACCTTGTCAAGTTGAAGATGCATGCTGTATCTTTTATAATGGCTTTCAGACTAGAAATAACACAGATGCTTATTAATCGTATATTCATACGATGAAAATGAACTACAGGTACAGGGAATGTGGATGAATCTTACAAATGTAATGTTGAGAAAAAATATCTAGACATGATTGAATACAAAGAGACTGTTTCCATTTTTGTAAAGTACAAAACAGGTAACACTAAACCATGGATTTTGGGATGATTTCTGTGGTAGGCATAACAATTCTTCCCCAACCCCCAAGATGTCCATCTGTTTTCCCAGAATTTGTAAATATGTTACTTTTTATGTCAAAAGGAACCTTCCAGTCATTCTCAAAGGTAGCTGTCTTGAGATTGGGCAGATTATCCTGGATTATCTAGGTAGACTGGATGTAATCAAAAGGGTCTTTTGAAGTGAGAATTGAGAGCCAGAGAAAGAGATGTATGGAATCTCTTTGGAAGGAGGACAGAGAGATGGTAACTGCTCATTTGAAGAAGGAAGAAGGGAGCTGCAGTTAAAGAATTTGGACAACCGCTAGAAGCTGGGGAGTCAAGGAGATTTTCCCTGAGAGCTTCTGGAAAAGAACACAGCCCTGCTGATAACTTGACTTTACTCAGCAAGATTTGCACTGGACTTGTAACCTGCAGAACTCTAAAATGATAAATTTGTACTGTTTTAAACCTCCAAGTATGTGGTCATTTGCTACAGCAGCAATAGGAAACTAATACAGGTACACAAATGATAAAATTATAAATAAAAGTGAGGAAGTGATTGGCATAAGTCACACTGGGATCTCCACTAAGAAGGGGTGAAAAGGCAGTGTGAACAGGAAAGGGTCCTTGTAAGGGTGGTGGGTGTTGGCAGGGTCTTATCTTTCCTGATCTGGGTTGTAGTTACTTGGAACTTTGTTTTCTAATTACATTGTGTACTTTATACACTTATATTGTGTGCCCTTTTGGGCTCATGGGTTATACACCACAACTAAAGGGGAGAAAATTTTCTACTTTCACAGGTTAAAGTTCTTCTCTTAAAAAAAAAGAAAAGATGACCTTAGACGCTGAAAATCTTGAGAATGCTTCTTAGCAGAACCTTGGAAAGCCCAGGCATTATAACTCTTGTGCTCCTAGAAGTGCTAAAGAAGAGTAAAGGCCATCAGTTTATCCAAGAGAGCTATTCAGCGATCCAGTGACTGCTCGGTGGTTCTTATATTGTAAACCCTCTGGTCAACATTTTAGTACATACAGGGTTGATGCCACCATTTAGCTGAATGTAGCTTAGAATAGTCCTACTCCTACTTCTTTGAATACTGTTTTCACTGGCCCTTGTGATTGCAGCCTTTTTCTATTTAAACAGACTCCATTTTGCTAGCTGCTTAGTTTGCAGAATGGTTGGCTTCAGTAATTAAGATTCATTCATTCTTCCCTTTAGTATCCTCTCTGTTCCATGGACTCTGCTCAACTCTTGGATACAGAGACAAATAGACCGTAGTCCTTTCCTCATGGGAACTCTTGAGTCATAGAAGGAGATTTAAGAGTGGATAAATGGTCATGTAAAAATTTCCCTTTGAGTAAGACTCTACAGGAACACAGAGGAAAGAGAATCTAATGTTACTTGAGAGATTAAGACAGGCTTCCTATAGGTGACAAATGGAATTAAAGAGTCAGTGTGGGTCCACTAGAGCTTCCCAGGTGGCTCAGTGGTAAAGAATCCACCTGCCAATGCCAAAGACACAAGAGACACAAAAGTTCGATCCCTGGGTCGGGAAGATCCCCTGAAATAGGAGATGGCAACACGCTCTAGTATTCTTGCCTGGAAAATTCCATGGACAGGGGAGCCTGGTGGGCAATAGTCCATGGAGTCTCAAAGAATTGGACATGACTGTGCGACTGAGCACGCACACATATGTGGGTTAACTAAGAAGACTAAGTAGGAAAGCAGGTATTTCAGGCAAAGGAATAGCTTGTGACAAGTCAGTGAGGTAAGAAGAGCATGGTCCATTTGGGGATCTGTTTAATTCTGCTGGCTAGCTGGCACTGAGAAGCTGGAGGAGAATGCAGGGAAGAAATCTAGGCATCAGGATCAAAATCAAGATTTCAGCACCAAAGCACTAGGCACAAGAGAATACTCGTTAGAAGGAGAAGCTAGAAGCATTTAACATAAATCTAAAGTCAATATCAGACATGTAGCCAGAATAATTTTTATAAATATCAGGGGTCATGTAACTACTTAGAGCCTTTTCTTCAGCGATGGTTTTCTAGTTATTTACACAGCTCCCTTTAGTTTTCCCTGGCTTACTCATTCAACAAATATCTATTGAATGTGTTCTGTATGTTAGGCACTGAAGTGAAAGTGAAAGTCGCTCAGTCGTGTCCGACTCTTTGGGACCCCATGGACTGTATAGTCAATGGAATTCTCCAGGCCAGAATACTGTAGTGGGTAACTTTTCCCTTCTCCAGGGGATCTCCCCAACCCAGGGATTGAACCTAGATCTCCTGCATTGCAGGTGGATTCTTTACCAGCTGAGCCACAAGGGAAGCCCAAGAATACTGGGATGGGTAGCCTATTCCTTCTCCAGCGGGTCTTCCCGACCCAGGAATTGAACCGGGTTGTCCTGCATTGCAGGCGGATTCTTTACCAACTGAGCTATAAGGAAAGCCCATGTTAGGCACTAGGCACTGGATATACAGTCCATGGGGTCACAAAGAGCTGGACAAGAACAACTGGATATACTGTAGTGACTGAAGCACAACTGGATATACTGCAGTGACTGAAGCATCGAGCATCTATTCTTGGGCCTTGCTTTTCATTTTGTGCAACTATGGGAGTTACCACTCAGCAAAAAGGGCCATGATGGATTTGAACCCTTTGAAGATGGAATAGAGGCTTCCCTTGTGGCTCAGATGGTAAAGAGTCCGCCTGCAGGAGACCTGGATTCAACCCCTGGGTTGGGAAGATACCCTGGAGGAGGGTATGGAAATCCACTCCAGTATTCTTGCCTGGAGAACCCAGGGACAGAGAAGGCTGGGAAAGACAGAGAAGCCTGGTAGGATACAGTCCATGCGGTCACATAGAGTCGAACATGACAGAGCAACTAACACACATACAGGATGGAATAGGTGTGCCAAATCTAAAAATGTTGATGAATCAGCTTCCACCAGTGAGTGTGGTTATTTTTAAAACAGTGATGATAGCACTAAAAAAACCCCAAACCTGTTGTTTATGTATTTGGTCAATAATTTAACAGTCGGTAATACCTAACCATAGTACCTATGATTCTAATACCTAAGAATGCTGGAAGTGCCTTTCTTCTTCAGAAGTGTCAGCTTAATTGGGAGATCCTATAAGATGGGATCTAGTTTAGTAGGGCTAGCAGAGGGGATCTTGGCACCTCAGGGAGTACTGAAGATAACTCTTGAGAATTAAGGAAGTTGTTTTCACTCTGAATGCAATTTAGTTAAGCTAGCTATAGAAAGGGGATACAGAGAAAAAGGATACAGAGAAAAAGGTTTGGGTACTTTTTTTTCCCACACCTTGTACCATATGAGATCTTAGTTCCCCAAACAAGGATTGAATCTATGCCCCCTGCGTTGGAAATGCAGAATCTTAACCACTGGACCACCGGGGAAGTCCAGTTTTGGTACTTTATACATATCTCCTTTTTTTTCTTTTTCTCCTCCAGTGTATAAGGAGAGTATAAACCTTTGACTAAACTTCAAACTTAAGTGTTGTAGGTTAAGCAATAGGAAAGATTTTTTTTTTTTCAGTACCATTTTAAATGTCCTGTCATAGGCAATCTATCCATTTTAGGTAAGATGCTTACCATTGGCCCACCTGGCAGGCAGAGTAGACTGTGGAGTGGGCAGGACTAGGATGATTTATATGGAACCAAATGATTGCCAGGAATCTACTGCTCTCAGTGGAGCTTGGAGAGGGCCGGGGTGGGAAGGAGAATAGGAAAAGAGGATAATATTATCTCAATCTCAGTCCACGGATCTCTTTCATAGTAACTCTCTTGGTGATGCTCATGCCTCTAAATGGCATTAAATGTCATCGATGGACTGACAATTTCCATGTTTATAACTAAGGCTCTGATCTCTCTTTCAAACTCCAGACTCATATTCAACTTCAACATCTCGCGTGGATATAATAGACATCCTAACCCAACATGTCCAAAACTCAACTACTGCTCTCCCCCACCTCCCTACAAAAAGTCCCCCACTCCGCTTTAGCCTTCTTCATATTCTCCATTTCCTATGTCACTGTTCTAGTTGCTCAAACCAAACACTTGGAGGTATTCTCCTGTTCTTACTTTCTATCAGCCTTCACACATAACTCATTCACAAATCCTGCTTCTTTTTTCTTTACAGTGTATCTACAGTCTGATTACTTCTCATGACCCACTGCCGCTACTCTGGTCCAAATCTTACCATTTCTCGCTTTATCACTATTTCCTCTCCTTCTCCTCTTGCCACTCCACCCCCTCCTCCCTCCATCCTCCACTCTCAGCTCAGCTAGAGTAATTTTTTTCAACCACTGAATTATTATTATTTCTCCTTATAATGGTCCCCCTGGTCTTGGATAAATTTGCAACTCCCTTATCTTTCTATTTTATCTCCTGGACTCTCCCTTTTGACTCCTTTGCTTCCGTCATAGCAACTTCCTGGCTGATCTCAGATCCCATCATTTCCTCACATGCAGCTTTCAGTGGTGACTTGTATGACATGCTCTATTAGTCAGCTTGGGCTGCCATAACAATATACCTTAGACTGGCTGGTATGCACAATAAGAATTTATTTTTTCACAGTTCTGGAGGCTAGAAGTCCCAAATCAAAGTGCTGACTAACCTGATTCCCCATGAGAGCTCTCTTCCTGGCTTGCAGCTATCTGCCTTTTTGCCAAGTGAGTCATCACATGGGTTTTCCTGTGTAGTGCGCACACACACACACACATGTACACACACACAGTGAGGTCTCTTCTTCTTATAAGACCAGTCCTAGAGGATTAGGGTGGCGCTAGTGGTAAACAATCCACCTGCCAGTGCAGTAGATGCTGGAGACTTGGGTTTGATTCCCAGGTCAAGAAGATCCCCTGGAGGAAAAAATGACAATCCACTCCATTATTCCTGCCTGGAGAGTCCCAAGGACAGAGGAGACTGGGGGGCTACAGCCCATGGGTGGCTAAAGAGTTGGACACAAATGAAAAATGACATAGCACACATGCCTTATGACCAAATTTAGCTTTTCTTACCTCCTAATGACCCCGTTTCCAAATACAGTCACATCAGAGGGTTTTAACACATAAGTGGTGGTGGGTAGGGAGAGGTTGGTGGGCAGAAACCAGTCCACAGCACTAGCAGAAAAAAAAACCAAGTCCAGAAACCGGGAAGCCTTGTATGATCAAGTTCTTGCCTGCATCTCCAGGTCTCACTCTTAACCCTCCCCCACAGTTACTTCACACAGGCTTGCTGTTGTTCAATCTCTCAGTCATGTTCAACTCTTTGTGATCCCGTGGACTGTAACATCGAGGCTTCCCTATCATTTGCCATCTCTCAGAGCTTGCTCAAACTCATGTCCACTGAGTCACTGATGCTATCTAACCTTCTCATCCTCTGTCATCCCCTTCTCCTCCTGCCTGCAATCTTTCCCAGCATCAGGGTATTTCCTAGTGAGTCAGCTCTTCACATCAGGTGGCCAAAGTACTGGAGCTTCAGCTTCAGAATCAGTCCTTCTAATGAATATTCCAGACTGATTTCCTTCAGGATGGACTGGTTGGATCTCCTTGCTGTCCAAAGGACTCTCAAGAGTCTTCTTCAATACTACAGCTCAAAAGCATCAATTCTTCGGCACTCAGCTTTCTTTATAGTGCAAATCTCACATCCATACACGACTACTGGAAAAATCATAGCTTTGACTAGACTGATCTTTGTTGGCAAAGTAATGTCTCTGATTTTTAATATGCTGTCTCAGTTCAGTTCAGTCACTCAGTCGTGTCTGACTTTTTGTGACCTCATGGACTGCAGCACGCCAGGCCTCCCTGTCCATCACCAACTCCCGGAGTTTACTCAAACTCATGTCCATTGAGTCCGTGATGCCATACAACAATCTCATCCTCTGCCAGCCCCTTTTCCTCTTGCCTTCAATCTTTCCCAGCATCAGGGTCTTTTCAAATGAGTCAGCTCTTTGCATCAGGTGGCCAAAGTATTGAGTTTCAGCCTCAACATCAGTCCTTCCAAAGAATATTCAGGACTGATTTCCTTTAGGAAGGACTGTTTGGATCTCCTTGCAATCCAAGGGATTCTCAAGAGTCTTCTCCAACACCACAGTTCAAAAGCATCAATTCTTCGGTGCTCAGCTTTCTTTATAGTCCAATTCTCACATTCATATATGACTACTGGTAAAACCATAGCCTTGACTAGATGGACCTTTGTTGGCAAAGTAATGTCTCTGCTTTTTAATATGCTGTCTAGGTTGGTCATAACTTTTCTTCCAAGGAGCAAGAGTCTTTTAATTTCATGGCTGCAGTTACCAGCTGCAGTGATTTTGGAGCCCCAAAAATGAAGTCTGCCACTGTTTCCACTGTTTCCACTCTTTCCCCATCTATTTGCCATGAATTGATGGGACCGGATGCCGTATTTGTTTTTGAATGTTGAGCTTTAAGCCAACATTTTCACTCTTCACTTTCACTTTCATCAAGAGGCTCTTTAGTTCTTTTTCATTTTCTGCCATAGGGTGGTGTCATCTGCATATCTGAGGTTATTGATATTTCTCCCAGCAATCTTGTTTTCAGCTTGTGCTTCCTCCAGCCCAGCAATTCTCATGATGTACTCTGCATATAAGTTAAATAAGCATGGTGACAATATACAGCCTTGACATACTCCTTTTCCTATTTGGAACCAGTTTGTTGTTCCATGTCCAGTTCTAACTAACCTGCATACAGATTTCTCAAGAGGCAAGTCAGGTGGCCTGGTATTCCCATATCTTTCAGAATTTTCCACAGTATATTGTGATCCACAGAGTCAAAGGCTTTGGCATAGTCAATAAAGCAGAAATACATGTTTTTCTGGAACTCTCTTGCCTTTTTGATGATCCAGCGGATGTTGGCAATTTGATCTCTGGTTCCTCTACCTTTTCTAAAACCAGTTTGAGCATCTGCAAGTTCACAGCTCACGTACTGTTGAAGCCTGACTTGGAGAATTTTGAGCATTACTTTACTAGTGTGTGAGATGAGTGCGATTGTGCGGTAGTTTGAACATTCTTTGGCTTTGCCTTTCTCATGGCAACCCAATCCAGTAATCTTGCTTGGAAAATCTCAAGGACAGAGGAGCCTGGTAGGCTACAGTCCATGGGGTGGCAAAGAGTTGGACACAACTGAGCAACTTTGCTTTCGCTTCTGCTTTTCTTAGGGATTTGAATGAAAACTGACCTTTTCCAGTCCTGTGGCCACTGCTGAGTTTTCCAAATTTGCTAGCAGATTGAGTGCAGCACTTTCACAGCATCATCTTTTAGGATTTGAAATAGCTCAACTGGAATCCCATCACCTCCACTAGCTTTGTTTGTAGTGATGCTTCCTAAGGCCCACTTGACTTCACATTCCAGGATGTCTGGCTCTAGCTGAGTGTGAGTGATCACAGCATCGTGATTATCTGGGTCATGAAGATCTTTTTTTGTAGAGTTCTTCTGTGTATTCTTGCTGCTGCTGCTGCTGCTGCTGCTAAGTCGCTTCAGTCGTGTCTGACTCTGTGCAACCCCATAGATGGCAGCCCACCAGGCTCCCCTGTCCCTGGGATTCTTCAGGCAAGAACACTGGAGTGGGTTGCCATTTCCTTCTCCAATGCATGAAAATGAAAAGTGAAAGTGAAGTCGCTTAGTCGTGTCCGACTCTTAGCGACCCCATGGACTGCAGCCTACCAGGCTCCTCCATCCATGGGATTTTCCAGGCAAGAGTACTGGAGTGGGGTGCCATTGCCTTCTCCTGTATTCTTGCTACCTCTTCTTAATATCTTCTGCTTCTGTTAGGTCCATACCATTTCTGTCCTTTATTGAGCCCATCTTTGCATGGAATGTTCCCTTAGTATCTCTAATTATCTTAAAGAGATCTCTAGTCTTTCCCATTCTATTGTTTTCTTCTATTCCTTTTCACTGATCACTGAGGAAGGCTTTCTTATCTCTCCTTACTATTCTTTGGAACTCTGCATTCAAATGGGTATATCTTTCCTTTTCTCCTTTGCTGTCTAGGTTTTCTTTTTTTCCAAGGAGCTTTTCTTTGGTAGCTTTTCTCCCAAGGGGCAAGCATCTTTCATTTTCATGGCTGCAGTCACCACCTGCAGTGATTTTTGGAGCCCAAGAAAATAAAGTCTTTCACTGTTTCCATTGTTTCCCCATATACTTGTCATGAAGTGATGGGACTGGATGCCATGATCTTCATTTTTTGAATGTTGAGTTTTAAACCAACTTTTTCACTCTCCTCTTTCACTTTCATCAAGAGGCTCTTAAGTTCCTCTTCACTATCTGCCATAATGGTGTGTCATCTGCATATCTGAGGCTATTGATATTTCTCCCTGAAATCTTGATTCCAGCTTGTGCTTCATCCAGTCCGACATTTCGCATGATGTACTCTGCATATAAGTTAAATATGCAGGGTAACAATATATAGCCTTGATGTACTCCTTTCCCAATCTTGAACCAGTCCGTTGTTCCATGTCCAGTTCTAACTGTTGCTTCTTGACCTGCATACAGGTTTCTAAGGAGGCAGGTCAGGTGGGCTGGTGTTCCCACTTCTTGAAGAATTTTTCAGTTTGTTGTGACCCACACAGTCAAAGGCTTTAGGGTAGTCAGTGAAGCAGAAGCAGATGTTTTTCTGGAACTCTCTTGCTTTTCTATGATCCAACAGATGTTGGCAATTTGATCTCTCGTTCCTCTGCCTTTTCTAAATCCAGCTTGAACATCTGGAAGTTCACGGTTCACATACTGTTGAAGCCTGGCTTGGAGAATTTTGAGCATTACTTTACTAGCGTGTGAGATGAGTGCAATTGTGCGGTAGTTTGATCATTCTTTGCATTGCCTTTCTTTGGGATTGGAATGAAAACTGACCTTTTCCAGTCTTGTGGCCACTGCTGAGCTTTCCAAATTTGCTGGCTTATTATGGGCAGCACTTTAACAGTATCATCTTTTAGGTTTTGGAATAGTTCAATTGGAATTTCATCACCTCCACTAGCTTTCTTCATAGTGATGCTTCCTAAGGCCCTCTTGACTTCCCATTCCAGGATGTCTGGCTCTAGGTGAGTGATCAGACCATCATGGTTATCTAGGTCTCTTTTTTGTAGAGTTCTTCTGTGTATTCTTGCCACCTCTTCTTAATATCTTCTGCTTCTGTTAGGTCCATACCATTTCTGTCCTTTATTGTGCCCATCTTAGCATGAAATGTTCCCTTGGTATCTTTAATTTTCTTGAAGAGGTCTCTCGTCTTTCCATTCTGTTGTTTTCCTCTATTTCTTTGCATTGTTCACTTAGGAAGGCTTTCTTATCTCTCCTTGTTATTCTTTGGAACTCTGCATTCAGAAGTATGTATCCTTCCTTTTCACCTTTGCCTTTCGCTTTCACACAGGCTACACAGGGACAATTTATGGTACTCTCTAGAGTCCTCACCACGAAGATGATATGTTTACATCTTTTCTATTCATGTCCTTCCCTGAAGGAACTCCATCCCCAGTGGTAGCATCTGATGCTTCCAATCACACTTGAAGGCCTACTTATCTTCAAACAGAGACTGAACCCAGTGTAACATGGTGGTGGTTTCTGTTCTTGGCAGCTATTCCTGCTAAATGTACAGCTAAGCCAGAGAATGTCTGGCCAACAGAGATGTTTCCTGAGACTAACAAATAATTTTGACAGTGCCCTATATTGCAGGGGAGATTACGTATCAAGAGTCATAAAAATATTCATGCACTCTGACCCACTTTGGTAATTCCACAGCTGGAGTTTTATCTCAGAGAAATAATTTAAAATAAGAAAAAAAATATCTATATGTATGAAGTTGTTTATTGCACATAATTTGAAACTTCAAGGGAAAATGAAGAAGTTTTAAACTGCAAATATCCTAAATTTTAGGGAATAGAGAATGCTTGGCTTAGAGTTGTTGGGACCAGCCCAACAACGAACTGACCTGAGGGAGCAGTGCTGCGGAAGAATAAGGAAAAATAAGACTCAGAAATAAAGTGGGGATCAGGGGGCTGATGCCATTCGCAGGCAAAAGCCCAGATCCTAATCCTTGCATGCCTTTTATTGTTAACTTCTACTTCCTTATTCGTGCTCTAGAGATATCTGTTCTTTACCATCTCAGATCAGGGATAAAGATATACAATGCACAGTCTTCAATGTCAAACCTTCAGGCCTTTCATGACTTTGTTTAGCCCTTTGGCTAGTGATGCCCTTTCTCAGCAACTCCCTCAAGGCTCTGGTTAAGGAACAGTCACTAATGGTTTTCCATCAGTCACATCAGTATGTCAACATCCTGTTTTCAAGATGTCTTTCCATGATGTACTTTTACTGCTCCCAGCCCTTCGCCTGGGGGTGATGAGAAAGTCATCTTATTTTTCAAAGAAGCCCCGTTGATTACAGTACAGGCCTGTGCATAGCATATTCCCTTCAAGTGTTAGTTGCTCAGTTGTGTCTGACTCTTTGGGATCCCATGAACTGCACGTAGCCTGCCAGGCTCCTCTGTCCCTGGAATTCTCCAGGCAAGAATACTGGAGTGGGTAGCCACTCCTTTCTCCAGGGGACCTTCTCGACTCAGGAATTGAACCTGGGTCTCCTGAATTGTAGGCAGATTCTTTACTGTTTGAAGAGTAAAGAGAATTCTTATAAATTATAAAGTATCAATACGTTGAGATATTTTACTGTTACTGAAATAAAAAGTATGATTATTGTACAATACATGAAAAACATTTTTGAAACAAATTTAGATAAATAAGAAAATTAGAACTCAAAGCATAGCCTACATTATATTTCAACTAAGTAAACTCTATATACTTTCATAGTGATAATTGGTACTAACTCCACTTTGTTGAGTGTCTCTTTCCCTGAAGCTATGCTAAGACCCTTATCTAATCTTTTATCCTCATAAAAATCTTTCAAAATAAACATGATTGTCTCCAAATAACAAATGAGAGGCTCAGAGAGCTGAGGTTAATTTAATAAACAAGTAGAAGAGATTGTTTAATCTAGACTTATCTGACTTAAAATCTTATGCAGTTTCCTCTCTCCAAAGCTACCATTCCAACCTTGGAAAGGAAAGCAAACCAACAAACAAAGTAAAACACAAACGCAAAGAATCTAGTTGTCACATAAAAGTAGCATGACTGTAAGAGAAATTTACATTTTAATATATCTTATTATATTTTGAAACTGATTTAATAATTTCTCTAAAATGTACCCAATAGGCACTCTGGATCCTCACACAAAACGCTGAGTGATATCCGTGCATTACCTGAAAAATGCCAAGTTCAGTGTGTACTTTCCTCCACTCCATTTATATTTGAATTTATGTACCAACCAGTGACCAAGAGCAACCAACTAAGAGTATTATTGTAGAAGTACAAAACCTCTTCTGAAGACAAAGAAGACTATAGTTCTAAGTTCTGCCGTGCGAACTTCCAACACAGACAGCCTTTGAGAATTTTTTCTTTACATCAAGCCAGAAGAGGGGAGGATTACTTACCCCACATCAGGCCAACAGAAGAAGAGTTCAACAAGATTATTGGGAAAGATTAGAGATACCTACAAGAAGGGGAAAAGGATATTTCCTTCTTCTGCTCAGAGCTTAAATAACTGCTAAAGTTCATGGACTCATCCTGGTGAAGTCATTGGTGTAAGGACGGTGAGAAGTTTCCTTGGAGAGCTTGATATGTGTGCCCTGAAATCTGGGAGCACCCCTGAGCCTAGAAACTGCTCCCTCCACTGGAGAACAGACAGAAGGTAACAGGGTGGTGAGCTACATATCCACCATCTTGCACTGCAAGTTTGCCTGTGTTTCCCTTAGGTTAAATTGACCTCAAAGAATGGTGACAGAATTCTGGGTGACCATCTAATTATTCTGTACCAGTGGGAAGCCTGCCAGAGCGAAGGGACCAACCATAGCAATATGAGACTGATTTCCACCACCACGGGCACTTGCTGAGGGGGAGGGGCTTTACAAGACCACAGATAAACAGTACGTGGCTGGTGTTAGGCTCCAAGCAGAGTCTTTTAAAGAGTTCATAGCCTGCATCCTAGCAAGAAAGCCAGTGTTTGGGCTGCACCAGATTACACAGCACCAATTAGGTAAGCTATTAGTCTCCTATTTTCTAATTCCCCCTCCTTGGAGAAGGAAGAAGCCAGAGGCCTCAAAGGGAATAAATAGTTATCTATCACTGCCTAACAAATTATTTTAAAACTTGCAGCCTAAACCAAAAATGTGTGTGTGTGTGTATGTTATTCACTCAGTCGTATCTGACTCTTTGTGACCCTGTGGACTGTCGCTCCCCAGGCTCCTCTGGCCACGGAATTCTCCAGGCAAGAATACTGGGTTGGGTTGCCATTCTCCTCCCCAGGGGAATCTACCTAACCCAGGGATCAAACCTGGGCCTCCTGCATTGCAGGCAGATTCTTTACCATCTGAGCCATCAGGGAAGCCCAAACAAAAAATAAATATGTCTTATCTCACAAGTTTCTGTGGACCAGGAATCTGAGAATGGCTTTGTTGTTGTTGCTCAGTTGCTAAGCTGACTCTTTGCAACTCCATGTATTGCAGCACACCAGGCTTCCCTTGCTCAAACTCATGTCTATTGAGTCAGTGATACCATTCAACCATCTCATCGTCTGTCATCCCCTTCTCCTCTTGCCCTCAATCTTTCCCAGCATCAGGGTCTTTTCTAATGAGTCGGCTCTTTGTATCAGGTGGCCAAAGTACTGGAGCTTTAGCTTCAGCATGTCTTTCCAATGAATATTCAGGGTTGATTTCCCTTAGGATTGACTGGTTTGATCTCCTTGCTGTCTAAAGGACTCTCAAGAGTCTTCTCTAGCACCATAGTTTGAAAGCATCAGTGTTTCAGTGCTCAACATTCTTTATGGTCCAGTTCTCAGGGAGTGGCTTATTTGTGTGTTACTGGCTCAGGGTCTCTCAAGATATTATAGTTTAGATGTTGGCAGGGGCTGCAATTATCTGAAGGCTTAACTGGGTCTGGAGAATCTACTTCCAAGGTGTCTCACTCATGTGTTTGGTGAGCTGAGGCTGGTTGATAGCAGGAGGCCTCGGTTCTTTGCCACATGGAACTCTTCATAAGGTTGCTTGCATGTATTCAAGACAGCGTTGCTGGTATTCCCAGAGCTAGTAGCAGTAGTAGTTTAGTTGCTAAGTCATGTCCGACTCTTGTGACCCTGTGGACTGTAGCTTGCCAGGCTTCTCTGTCTATGGGATTCTCCAGGCAAGAGTACTAGAGTGGGCTGCCATTTCAAAAAAGGACCAGTCAGAAGCCAAAATATCATCCTTGAAATTCATGTGGGAGGGGGTTGCACAAGTTTATGAACACCAGGAGGTGAGAATCACCACAGGGAGGTATAGTTATGACAAAGGTAAACGTGGAAGAGGAGACAGGCTTTGAACAGGACATGTGACTAAATGTGTAATTTATTTTTTTAATATTTATTTATTTTGTGCTGGGTCTTAGTATTGGCATGTGGGAATCTTAGCTCCCAGACCAGGGATTGAACCCAGGCCCCCTGCATTGGGAGCTCAGAGTCTTAGCCATTGGACAATCAGGGACGTCCCTAAATATGTACTTTAGACTGCACTGGATTTTTTAAGACCTGAAAGTGAATATAATTATTGAAATGGGCTTATAGCTGGAAGTAACTGAAAAAACATGGCTGGAATGGCAGCTAGTATTGAGGTCAATCTGTAGGAATAGAAGTCCTGACACTTTGACTGACATTTGCTCCTGAACATGTATAGAATCTCCTCCAGCTATTACAGTAACATTATCTAACATTTGAGTGACATAGTAATGTTGTATAATATTTGCCACCAAGTCACACAGTTTAAGTTGCTTGTATGTAACATTTTAGATGATTTAGGCTCCTGGCAATGTGATATGGCTACTGTCTTCCAATGTCCAGCACCAATAAATAGAAAGAGATATGGACGCCTGGTGTCTGGATCAGGAGCTTATGGAGACACAACTGTTGTATGATTACTGCCTGGATGGGAAGTTGGTCAGGAAAGTAGGGCCTGTGACAACTGAGAACCAGTCAATAAAAGGAAGGACCATCCAGAAGCTAAGAATTAGCAGCAAATTAGGAAGTTAAGATTCGGTTGGTCAGGTCTGTTGGAGGTTGTCACCCATAGACTGGATGATTCCTTAGACTGCAAATTGTGCTGCACCTTCCTTTACTGGAATCTTGACCCTCTTGTCTCCAAGCTTCAGGGACATAAATACTCCAAGGAAACAGGATTTAATATTTCCAACCAAAGAACAAAGGAGGGATATTTGCATAATACTTGTGTAACTACAGAAAGTACATCAGCAGAATCTATGTGTTTCCACCTCAGAAGTAAATCAAGCCCCACAAAGTCAGAGCGGCTCTTTGAAAACACATCCAGATCCTGTCACTGCCCTGCTAAAAACTCTTTCATGGCATTCATTCACACTTACTAAAATCTAATTTTTAAAAAAATTTTTTGGCTGTGTGCATCCTGTAGGATCTTAATTCCCTGACCAAGGATTGAACCTGGAGCCTTCAATGTTAAAGTGTGAAGTCCTAACCACTGGACCACCAGGGAATTCGCCATAAATCTAATTTTTAAAATACCATTCCTCAGGGGATATCCCTGGTGATCCAGTGACTAAGACTCCGTGCTCCCAATGCAGAGGGCCCAGGTTCAATCCATAGTCAGGGAACTAGATCTCACAACTAGGTGTTCATATGCCATAACTGAAAGATCCCACTGCTGCAAACAAGAACCCATACAGCCAAATAAATAAATTAATTAAAATAAATACTGAAAACGTACCATTCCTCTGATTCAAAAAGGGCTGGCCAGGTTGCTCAGTGGTAAAGAATCTACCTGCCAATGCAGGAGACACCAAAGTTACGGGCTCAATTGATCCCTGAATCAGGAAGATCCTTTGGAAAAGGAAACTGCATCCTGCTCCAGTATTCTTGCCTGGAAAGTCCCAGGGACAGAGGAACCTGGCAGGCTGCAGTCCACAGTGTCGCAAAGAACTGGACATGACTAAGCACTCACTGACTCAGAAATTCCACTTTTGGGTATATATGCCAAAGAATTGAAAGCAGAGATCCAAACAAATATCTGTACACTCATGGTCATAGTAGGATTATTCACAAAAGTCAAGAGATAGAAGTAATGAAGTATTCATCAACAGATGTATGGATAAACAAAATATGTGATACACATGTAATAGAACAGTATTCAGCCTTAAAAAGGAAGGAAATTCTAATGTGTGTTGCATCATGAATGAACTCTGAAGACATTATGCTAAGGGAAATAAGCTAGTCAAAAAAGGAAAAATATTTTCCTCTAGGAGTTTTATAGTTTCTGGTCTTACGTTTAGATCTTTAATCCATTTTGAGTTTATTTTTGTGTATGGTGTTAGAAAGTGTTCTAGTTTCATTCTTTTACAAGTGGTTGACCAGTTTTCCCAGCACCACCTGTTAAAGAGATTGTCTTTTCTCCATTGTATATTCTTGCCTCCTTTGTCAAAGATAAGGTGTCCATAGGTGTGTGGATTTATCTCTGGGCTTTCTATTTTGTTCCATTGATCTATATTTCTATCTGTGTGCCAGTACAATACTGTCTTGATGACTGTGGCTTTGTAGTAGAGCCTGAAGTCAGGCAGGCTGATTCCTCCAGTTCCATTCTTCTTTCTCAAGATTGCTTTGGCTATTCAAGGTTTCTTATATTTCCATACAAATTGCGAAATGATTTGTTCTAGTTCTGTGAAAAATACCATTGGTAGCTTGATAGGGATTGCATTGAATCTATAGATTGCTTTGGGTAGTATACTCATTTTCACTATATTAATTCTTCCAATCCATGAACACGGTATATTTCTCCATCTGTTTGTGTCCTCTTTGATTTCTTTCATAAGTGTTTTATAGTTTTCTGTATATAAGTCTTTTGTTTCTTTAGGTAGATATATTCCTAAGTATTTTATTCTTTTTGTTGCAATGGTGAATGGTATTGTTTCCTTAATTTCTCTTTCTGTTTTCTCATTATTGGTGTATAGGAATGCAAGGGATTTCTGTGTGTTAATTTTATATCCTGCAACTTTACTATATTCATTGATTAGCTCTAGTAATTTTCTGGTAGAATCTTTAGGGTTTTCTATGTAGAGGATCATGCCATCTGCAAACAGTGAGAGCAAAACACTCTCCGACATAAATCACAGCAGGATCCTCCATGACCCACCTCCCAGAATATTGGAAATAAAAGCAAAAATAAACAAAGGGGACCTAATTAAAATTAAAAGCTTTTGCACAACAAAGGAAACTAGGAGCAAGGTGAAAAGACAGCCTTCAGAATGGGAGAAAATAATAGCAAACGAAGCAACAGACAAACAATTAATCTCAAAAATATACAAGCAATTCCTGCAGCTGATTTCCAGAAAAATAAACGACCCAATCAAAAAATGGGCCAAAGAACGAAACAGACATTTCTCCAAAGAAGACATACAGATGGCTGACAAACACATGAAAAGATGCTCAACATCACTCATTATTAGAGAAATGCAAATCAAAACCACAATGAGGTACCATTTCACGCCAGTCAGAATGGCTGCTATCCAAAAGTCTACAAGCAATAAATGCTGGAGAGGGTGTGGAAAAAAGGGAACCCTCTTACACTGTTGGTGGGAATGCAAACTAGTACAGCCACTATGGAGAACAGTGTGGAGATTCCTTAAAAAACTGGGAATAGAACTGCCATACGACCCAGCGATCCCACTGCTGGGCATACACACCGAGGAAACCAGAATTAAAAGAGACACGTGTACCCCAATATTCATCACAGCACTGTTTACAATAGCCAGGACATGGAAGCAACCTAGATGTCCATCAGCAGACGAATGGATAAGGAAGCTGTGGTACGTATACACAATGGAATATTACTCAGCCATTAAAAAGAATACATTTGAATCAGTTCTATTGAGATGGATGAAACTGGAGCCCATTATACAGAGTGAAGTAAGCCAGAAAGAAAAACACCAATACAGTATACTAATGCATATCTATGGAATTTGAAAGATGGTAACAAAAACCCTATATGTGAGACAGAGTAAGAGATACAGAACAGTCTTATGGACTCTGAGGGAGAAGGTGAGGGTGGGACGTTCTGGGACAATAGCATTGAAACATGTATATTATCATATGTGAAACAGAACACCATTCCAGGTTCGATGCATGAGACAAATGCTCAGGGCTGGGGCAGTGGGATGACCCAGAGGGATGGGATGGGGAGGGAGGTGGGAGGGGGGGTTCAGGATGGGGAACACATGTAAACCCATGGCTGATTCATGTCAATGTATGGCAAAAACCACTACAATATTGTAAAGTAATTAGCACCCAACTAAAATAAATAAATTTATTAAAAAAAAAAAGAAAAATAAAATAAAATGTTATTCTCTAGCCAGAGGAAAAAAATTTCATACCAAGTACCCTATTACACAACCCTCTGTCAAAATCTTTCAAGAAGAAAACTGGACAAAATATTTCGGTTGCAATGCCTCATCAATGATCAGAAAAACTTCAAAACTTAGAAATCAGGCAGAAAGCCACTTGCATGATTTTTTTAATGTCCAGCAAGCCCACTGAAGGATTCTTTGGCTCTGGGATTACAATACATGTTGATTAGAACCAGTCTTTTTACAATTCTGTCAAGTTGCAGATTAATATATAGAAAACATCAGATAAGGTGAGGTTCTTGAAAGGTTTGGGTTAATTGCTTTGTAGCTTATTAATTAGTTTTGTATCTTATATAATAATATTATTTTTAGCATTCCTTCTTTCACTTAATCCATTTTCTCCTGTTCCCTGAGAACTGGCATTGTCACCCAGCTGGTTCTGTCATTAATGAATTGATTAAAAGTTTTATGTGGGCTATTTGTATGAGAAGTGTGTTTATAACATTTTTTCTAACCACATAATTTTTATTTTCTGTTATATTTCTGTTAGAAATCAAAGACTTCTCTTAGATTTATTTAGGCATAATTTTTATTTTATATTCCTCTGGATCAGACACAAAAGGGAAATATAAGTGAAAGCAATTGGTTAAGGAATTTCTGAATCCTCTTTATAGTTAAACGCTAGATCTTCTACTAAACTTTCCAATGCAGCATCAATGTCTGTGTTTTTCCACAGGCAGTGGTGATGTAACGTTCATTAGAACTGTGCTCCCGAATTCAGCTGTCTCCTGAATATTCCAATTCAGCAAGTTTGGATGCTTGCATTTTCTTGCTTTGCATGAAAGGTTTAATTCTTATTCAAATTTATCAGTAATGAGGTATAATACAGCTTCATCTGGTGGCTCAGATGGTAAAGAATCTGCCTGCAATGCAGGAGACCCAGGTTTGATCCCTAGTTTGTGATGATCCTCTGGAGAAGGGAAAGGCAACCCACTCCAATACTCTTGCCTGGAAAATCCCATGGACAGAGGAGCCTGGTGAGCTATAGTCCATGGGGTTGCAATGAGTCAGACAAGACCGGGCAACTAAGATATAAACACAGCTTCTGCTATAAAATCTTTTCTTAGGTTCTATAAAGGATTTTATTATTGCTTTGCAGAAAAATATGAAATTGTCTTCTTTTGTTGTTTCTCAAAAAATTTTTTTGCTTCATTATCATTGTTAACTGAAAACAAAATTCACAATGTGAGACTTGTGATTTAAGTTTAATTTGAAGCCAAATGAGGACTATAGCCCAGGAAACAGCCTCTCAGATAGTTCTGAGAGATTGCACAAAAGAGGCAGTGGGGTCAGTATATTTACGATTTTAGTGAAAGAGGGGATACACGTAATTAAACACATGTTTTGGCAGAAAGTTGCCACTAGTCATAAGAAGGTTGCTGCTAGTCACATGGAGCAGATGTTTTCATTAATGATTTTTGTGTTTTTCTAGATAGGAGAAGATGCAAGAAATTGGGCTTATAAAACCTTCTCCTGAAAATAACTAACTACTGTGTCTGAAGGCCTGTTCTGCCAGTTCTTCCTGGAGCACGGAGTGACTCACACCTGGTTTCTGCCCTGAACTCATTTCAAGGTGTGTTGGAGATCAGCCACTGCAGTGGCTAGTGACTACATTCTTATAGAAACAGATGGAGAGTGACAATTTTTAGTTGGCACAGGCCAGGAATCCCTTGGGCTTATGGGAACCATAGGGTCACCAAGAGCATAGAGGGAAGTTGGGCAAAGCCTCTGTGTCTAGGTGGAGTGGTTTCTTTTGGTGACTAATTCTCAGGTATAGACATTGAGGGTAAGACATTTCTTCCCCAAGGAAGACTCCATTCTAGCCTTGGATGTGAGGCAGGAGATAGATGGCTCCAGGCTGGACACTTAAAACTAACCTCCTGTTTGCATTTCCTGAGACAGGAATTAGGTGGGCTCCAGGTTAGATATTTACAACCAGTCTAACCCTAAGTGAAGAGGAGCTAAAGAGCTTCTTGATGAATGTGAAAGAGGAGAACTAAAAAGCTGGGTTAAAGCTCAACATTCAAAAAACTAAGATCATGGCATCTGGTCCAATCACTTCATGGTAAATCAGTTTCAGTTCAGTCGCTCAGTCATGTTTGACCCTTTGAGACCCCATGGACTGAAGCACGCCAGGTCTCCCTGTCCATCACCAATTCCCAGAGTTTATGCAAACTCATGTCCATCGAGTAGGTAATGCCATCCAACCATCTCATCCTCTGTCATCCCTTTCTCCTCCCGCCTTCAATCTATCCCACCATCAGAGGCTTTTCAAATGAGTCAGCTCTTCACATCAGGTGGCCAAAGTATTGGAGTTTCAGCATCAACATTACTCCTTCCAGTGAATATTCAGGGTTGATTTCCTTTAGGATGGGCTGGTTGGATCTCCTTGCTGTCCAATGGACTCTCAAGAGTCTTCTACAACACCACAGTTCAAAAGCATCAATTCTTAGGCACTCAGCTTTCTTTATAGTCCAACACTCACATCCATACATGACCACTGGAAAAATCATAGCCTTTACTAGATGGACCTTTGTTGGCAAAGTAATGTCTCTGCTTTTTAATATGCTGTCTAGGTTGGTCATAACTTTCCTTCCAAGGAGTAAGCGTCTTTTAATTTCATGGCTGCAATCACCATCTGCAGTGATTTTGGAGCCCCCCAAAATAAAGTTAGCCACTGTTTCCACTGTTTCCCCATCTATTTGCCATGAAGTGATGGGACTGGATACCATGATCTTAGTTTTCTGAATGTTGAGTTTAAGCCAACTTTTTCACTCTCCTCTTTCACTTTCATCAAGAGGCTCTTTAGTTCCTCTTCACTTTCTGCCATAAGGGTGGTGTCATCTGCATATTTGAGGTTACTGATATTTCTCCCGGCAATCTTGATTTCAGCTTGTGCTTCATCCAGCCCAGCGTTTCTCATGATGTACTCTGCATATAAGTTAAATTAGCAGGGCGACAATATACAGCCTTGACATACTCCTTTTCCTATTTGGAACCAGTCTGTTGTTCCATGTCCAGTTCTAACTGATCTGCATACAGGTTTCTCAAGAGGCAGGTCAGGTGGTCTGGTATTCCCATCTCTTTCAGAATTCTCCACAATTCATTGTGATCCACACAGTCAACGGCTTTGGCATAGTCAATAAAGCAGAAATAGATGCTTTTCTGGAACTCCCTTGCTTTTTTGATGATCCAGTGGATGTTGGCAATTTGATCTCTAGTTCCTCTGCCTTTTCTAAAACCAGCTTGAACATCTGGAAGTTGACCATTCATGTATTGTTGAAGTCTGGCTTGGAGAATTTTGAGCATTACTTTACCAGCGTGTGAGATGAGTGCAATTTTGCAGTAGTTTGAGCATTCTTTGGCATTGCCTTTGAGATTGGAATGAAAACTTACCTTTCCCAGTCCTGTGGTCACTGCTGAGTCTTCCAAATTTGCTGGCAGATTGAATGCAGCACTTTCACAGCATCATCTTTTAGGATTTGAAATAGCTCAACTGGAATTTCATCACCTCCACTAGCTTTGTTCATAGTGATGCTTCCTAAGGCCCACTTCACATTCCAGGATATCTGGCTCTAGGTGAGTGATTAGACCATCATGATTATCTGAGTCATGAAGATCTTTTTTATATAGTTCTTCTGTGTATTCCTGCTACCTCTTCTTAACATTTTCTGCTTCGGTTAGTTTCATACCATTTATGTCCTTTATTGTACCCATTTTTGCATAAAAAGTTCCCTTGGTATCTCTAATTCTCTTGAAGAGATCTCTCGTCTTTCCCATTCTGTTGTTTTCCTCTATTTCTTTGCAATGGTCACTGAGAAAGGCTTCCTCATCTCTCCTTGCTATTCTTTGGAACTCTGTATTCAAAGGGGTATACCTTTCCTTTTCTCCTTTGCTTTTCACTTCTCTTCTTTTCACAGCTATTTTTAAGGCCTCCTCAGACAGCCATTTTGCTTTCTTGCATTTCTTTTTCTTGGGAATGGTCTTGATCACTGCCTCTTGTACAACGTCACAAACCTCCATCCATAGTTCATCAGGCACTCTGTCTATCAGATCTAGTCCCTTAAATCTATTTCTCACTTCCACTGTGTAATGGGGGGCGGGGTGGGGATGGAAACAGTGACAGACTTTATTTTCTTGGGATCCAGAATCACTGTGGATGGTGACTTAGCCATGAAATTAAAAGATGCTTGCTCCTTGAAAGAAAGATATGACAAACCTAGACAACATATTAAAAAGCACTTTGCTGACATAGGTTGTTCTCCTCAGCACAAAACAGGCCAATGAATCCAGGAGATGAGGTGTTGAGCAAGGAAAACAACTTACTCAGAAAACTTGCTGACCAAGAAGATAGCAGAGTAATGTCTCAAAGTAACCATCTTGTTGGTGTACGGATGCCAGATTCTTTAACAGAGTCAGAAAGCGAGAAGCAACTAAGAAGTAAAGTTAAAAGGCAGAAAAGAGAGGGAGAGGCTGTGAGGAAGTGAAAGGCCATCAGTCTTGCAAAACATCTCTGGGAAGGGCCAAGCCTTTAGAAGGGTGTGATGATCTCTCTCTCACTCTTTTTTTTTTTTTTTAATTTTTAATTTTTGTAGCCATTCACAGGTGGGCTGAGAAAAGAAGAGAAGCAAAGGGCAAAGGAGAAGGGAAAGATATACCCATCTGAATGCAGAGTTCCAAAGAATAGTAAGGAGAAATAAGAAAGCCTTTTCAAGTGAACAATGCAAAGAAACAGAGGAAAACAATAGAATAAGAAAGCCTAGAGGTCTCTTTTCAGCAGTGGCCACAGTACTGGAAAAGGTCAGTTTTCATTCCAATGCCAAAGAAGGGCATTGCCAAAGAATGTTCAAACTACCACACAAATGCGCTCCTTTCACATGGTAGCAACGTAATGCTCAAAATCCTTTTTAAGCTAGGCTTCAACAGAACATAAACCAAGAACTTCCAGATGTACAAGCTGGATTTAGAAAAGGCAGAGGAACCAGAGATCAAATTGCCAACATCTGTTGGATCATAGAAAATCAAGGGAATTCCAGAAAAGCATCTACTTCTGTTTCATTGATTATACTAAAGCCTTTGACTTTGTGGATCACAACAAACTGTGGAAAATTCTTCAAGAGATGGGAATATCAGCCCACTTTACCTGCCTCCTGAGAAACCTGTATGCAAGTCAAGAAGCAACAGTTAGAACTGGACATGGAACTGTGGACTTGATCAAAATTGGGAAAGGAGTCCTTCAAGGCTGTATATTGTCATCCTGCTTATTTAACTTATATGCAGAGTACATCATGTGGATGAAGCATAAGCTGGAATCAAAAGATAGTGAAGGGCAGGAAAGCCTGGAATGCAGCAGTCCATGGGGTTGCAAAGAGTCAGACACAACTGTGAACAAGAACAACAGGTGGGCAGGGTCAGATTATCTTTCTATGAGCTAAGCAGAGGCATTTTAGTTTAACAGTCTGGCAGAGGGGCAGAGTACTTTGAGGCAGGCCAGTATGTATGATTACAGTAACAATAGCAACAAAAAGCAAGTTAAAAGAAATAGTTCCAACATGGAGTCAGAATTGGTTCTTTCCTGCAACATAATGAAGATTTCCCCTTCCATTTAAATAATTGTGGTAAAATATATGTACCACATAAAATTAACCATTTAGCCATTTTAAGTGTACAATTCAGTGGGATTAATTACATTTACCATGTTGTGCAATCACCATCACTATCAGTTTCCAGAACTTTTTCATCACCCCAAACAGAAATTCTGTACCCATTAAGCAGTAGCATCTCAAAACCCCTCTTTTTAGCCTCTGGTAAAATCTGAGCTTCCCAGGTGGCTCAGTGGTAAAGAATCTGCTTGTCAATGCAGGAGACACAAGAGGCATGGATTAGATTCCTAGGTCAGGAAGATCCCTGGAGGAGGAAATGGCAGCCCATTCTTGCCTGGAGAATCTTACGGACAAAGGAGCCTGGTGGGCTACAGTCCATATGGTCACAAAGAATTGAACATGACTGAGCACACCCGCACGCAACCTCTGATCTACTTTCTGTCTCTATGAATTTGCCTATTGTACCTATTTCACTGGTGGAATCAGACAGTATTTATCCTTGGATATCTGGTTTATTTCACTTGACATAATGTTTTCAAGGTTACACTGAGTCTTTTTATTTTCATTTTTACTTGTTTTTTTCTTTTTTCTTTTTTTTTAATATGAGGGGAGATGTTTGGTCTACTACCCACTTAGAAATAAATCAGTGCAATGATGTCTTTTATTTTTGTTTTTGCTTGGAGCATCTTTCATAACATGCAGTAAATGCTTAAAAATCCCATTTGTGTTTTCTCCTTCCTTTGGTATTGGCTCATGCACTTATGGCATGTTCTTTCTACAGGCACCGTAGTCTATCTTCCATACCACCCCACAGTTTCCCCTGCTCCTGAGATGTTTGCATATACTTACCAGAGTAACAAGACCTCTTGACCTTGCATCTGGTGAAGCAGATGACATTATTCCTTGGATATCCTGTTCTTTCTCCCCAAATCTGGGATGGGAATATCTTGAAGCTGGGGTAAGAAAATATTTTGGATTGCTTGCTGTTCACTGCCTTCTAGTTTTATTTCACATTCAGTCATCATTTTCCTCTCAGTGGTCATAGACAAGATTGTGACTATTCCTTCAAGTTCCCTAATAGTTCAGTTGGTAAACAATCCGCCTGCAATGCAGGAGACCCTGGTTTGATTCCTGGATTGGGAAGATGTGCTGGAGAAGGGATAGGCTACCCACTCCAGTATTCTGTCCTGGAGAATTCCATGGACTGTATAGTCTATGGGGTCGCAAAGAGTTGGACATGACTGAGTGACTTTCACTTCAAGTTCCTCAGTTCCTTTTAAATGTTGTATATCAGTTTTCATAAGCATGGCCCAGAAATGGCTAAGGGTCCTCCATGTCTCCTTCTCAGCTGGCTTACCCTGGCCTCTGCTCTCTTTATCTCTTTTGGCAACATCAACAAAATAATAGTATTGTTGAGGAGAAAGAAAACGTTACTCTTCTAGGTTTTTCTGGCTGGTCTAAGAATTAAAATGCCAGGAAAAAATCAAATCTAATTTCATACAGACTGAAACTCCACATACATGAGAGGGTCCGAGAACCATATACTTGAGAGGTTTGAAGGCAGAAAGACAAAATGAGGCATATATGTCATTCTGAAAACTAAGCAATGGAACAGGAGCCTGAGGCTTCCAAGGACATTCCAAGATCACTCACAGGATGACAAAGAAGAACACCAGATATTTGGAGATTAGCTATGTGCCCTGCCATACTGATGGGGCCACTTAGGTAATATTTATCTCTGGTAATAATTCTTCCCTGGGGAAAAAAAAATCCCCAGTTTAAATTCTTTTGGGCAGTTAAGGGAAGGGTAGCTGTTTCTTTTGATTCCTCAGGGTCTTGATTACCTTTAGCTAAAAAATAATCCTCATACAAAAGTGGCACATTTGGTGGAGACTGGTTCTGAACCCTAACAGTTGTGATAGTTGTGTAGTGGAAGCTACACAAACTCTTGGCTCAAACACCACCCCAGATTATAAAGGACAGATTAACGAGAGAAAAACAAAAGTTTAACAAACATGTACACTTCATGTATACATGGGAGATATCTAGGAAAACTGAGTAAGACTCCCTGAAATGGTCCAAGACACAAACTTGAACAACATTTTCAGCTAAAGACAAAAGAAAGATGTAGAGGAGTGTGGCAGTCAAGATGTGGGAGGTTAGCAGGAAAGAAAGGTAAGATTTGTTATGCAGATTTAACTGGGTGCCTTCTCCATTGACAAGGTTCTCCTGCTATATAGAGCCAATCTTTTCCCCTTGGTACAGAGAAAGTAAAGAAAGAAAGAAAGTGAAGTCGCTCAGTCATGTCCGAATCTTTGCGACCTCATGGACTATAGCCTACTGGGCTCCTCTGTCCATGGGATTTTCCAGGCAAGAGTACTGGAATGAGTTGCCATTTCCTTCTCTGGTACAGAGAAGGAGACGCAAATAGAGACTTCCTCTATAAATATAAATTTCCATATAAAGAAAATGCTTTTAGGAAGTTTCCTGGTGGTCTAGTGTTTTGGATTTAGCGCATTCTCTGCTGTGGCCTGGATTCAGTCCCTGATGGGATGTCAGGGCACGTTCAGCTTGAGGGGATCCGATATGCTGTTGTCTTCCTTTGTGTCCATTTCTCAAGGACTCTCTGTTCCTTATCAGTTCCTGGAAAACAGGAACGAGCAGAGCTGCACGCGGTTCTCAGGACTGAGATCACGGGAAAGGGTGTCTGCTTGGATTCCCTTCAGTGACTCTCTTCAGCGACCTTTAACTTAAAGGATTATCCGTTTTGTCGCAACTGGTGGAATTTCATTCTTTTTAATGGCTGAGTAATCATTTTATTGAAGATATATAAGCATGCGTTTCTGCAAATAAAGTACCCTTGTTTCACTCGAGACTTGGGTTCCCTGTGCCCTTCTTCTCGTCGACTCCAGTCCCCAGGGCCCAGTCTACGAAGACTGTGACAACAGGGGAGAACTTAGATCCTGCAAGCCACATGGCATGGCCAAAATTAAAAAAAAAAAAGTTTTTATAGGTTCTCCTGTGTCTGCTTTCCCTCAAAAATAATCAGCTGAAAATAATCCATATGCCCAAAGGCATATTTTGGGATTGCATACTCTGTTACCCTTCAATACCCATTCATTTTATCCTCAAGACAACCTTGCAAAAGAGATAGGGGTGGGGTTTATTTTTCTCACTTTACAAATGAAGAAACTTAAGGTATAGAGAATTTAGATGACTGCACAAATTCATGGCGCTAATAAGTGGCAGAGCAGGCACTGCAACCATGATTAGTGATTGTTTGCTAGGCCCCATCTCAGCCTGACAAAGAAAGTACTCAATAAATATTTGTTAACTGAATGAATGATGTTCTTGTGTTTGTTCTTGTCTGATTGGCCATTCTGTTGACAGGCTTGACAGAAAGCCAGCTACTTCTTAGAGTAAGCAGAGTTTTCCCACACCTACTTACTTCTAGGTGTCTCAGTAATGCTAGTTATTTGGACAAATTTTCAATGCATAATTTACTTTATCCAAGTGCAGGAGATCTTTAATTTTAAACATTCTCAAAATAATGTTAGAGGGAAATAACACATGAGAAAGTGGAGAACTTAGTTCACTGTTCATTCACAAAACGCATATTTAGTAACATTTATCTAGCACATTAAAACAGGAAGGAAGAGGGATAATGGAAATTGAGTTTGGGCCTAAAGGACGAAATATTTTTATAATTAAATAGAAGAAAGCCACTCATGGATTTATGGTGATAGTGAACCATGAATTGAAGAATATGATAAATTCTTTTGCACCTGAGATCCAAAAAGAAAAAAAATATTCTACAGTATATATTTCTTTCCATGCAGTAATAGAGGAGACAAACAAAAGATCTAAGCCCTTCTAAAGAAATGTAGCTTTTGAATTTCACTTTTGTTTTGTAAGTCACATTCTTTTGGAGAAGTGCAATCTCCAAAGAAAGAAAATTCTTTTCAGAGTTGCAGTCCTCAAAGGCAAGCCATTTCTGCCAGTTGCTTGCAGATCTTTTCTGCCACCTGGGGAGTTGCTCTCAATTGTATTGACTTTCTGTGACCTTCTTTTATCATGCAAACCAAGGCAGTCAAATTGGCTGAGCTGGGTCCTCCCCAGTCCCCAGCAGATGGTCATTACTCATAGCAAGTGAAGGGTAGGATTATTGCTGGGCTCTGGTTCTGCCGACCACTCTATAAACCAGTACACAGGTTCAAGGTCCCAAGATTAGACAGATATTTGCCATGGCTGATGTTCTGTCATTGCCTCTGGAATGAATTCTTATTTTGAAAACTTTAAATGTTTCCACATCACAAGTGAGGGCTGATCCAAAATATTATGCATTATGTAGCAGTTGGTTTAAATTCTTTAATCACTTATATGTAATAGGAAAAACGCTATTTCAGTGCTAGTCATGAGAGAAATAGAAAAAAAAAAACTTGTTAATAAAAATATCTTGAAAGTTTTTTGTTTTTATGAAAAGCCATTTTTTATGTAAAGATAATATTTTCTGATTCTAAAATATCTTCCCTTTAGAAAAACTGGAAAACAAATTACAATGGAAAAAATCTGTTTAAGAATCACATCTCCCAGAGATGAGACAAATAACTCTTGGCTGAATTGTACTTACTTCCAATCTCTTGTCTGTACACTTGCATTTTCACTAAATTAGAACTTGCTAAATATACATTTTTAATTTTTGCATTATTTCACTGAATAATGTTTCACAAATCATTGACAAATTTCATTACTAATAATTCCATCAAAGTGTTTTTGAGTACTGACATAATTTATCATATAGACGTCTCATTTTAAAACAATCAAGTTATAAAGTGTGAAAAGAAAAATTTCTATAGACAATTTACTGATCTGCTAGCTTTTACTCAGTTATTCATACTTGGGCAGCATCTATTCTGGCAGATAGGAAGGGGCTCCAAAGAGCTGTACAACACAAGAGATTTTAATAGCCTAATGTGAGCAGGAACAAGCACTGTATCCTGGGCATGTGCTGATTGGTTAGAGCAGGGTTACCTCCTTATTTGTAGCCAAGGTAAGTTTCAGAGCAGGTTGGATAAACTGTGCTGAAGAGGCAAGCACTGATCGGTCAGTCTGGACCTTCCTTCTCTGGGAGCAGAGCATAGAAAGTTAAATTTTAGTTTATCGTAAGCGACTCCATCCTGGGCCTACTTTAGGTATTTATAAGGGGAATTTCTGTGCAACTTGTTAAGGGCTTTAGAGTTTGATGATGGAACACATTTATTACATCTAACTTCAGTTAAACATTTATGACTTTAATTTTCACCCTTTTATTAATTTTTTAAAAATAGAATAGTATAAAGAATAACATAACCTATATCTTTGTATTCATAACTCAGAATTAACTAATTCTAATGTTTCATCATTTTTCTCTGAAAATGTTAATAAATAATTGGAACATTACTGATGTAGCTGAATTCTACTTTATATCTCCCTGCATTTCCGCATTACAAACCTCACGAGTGGAGTCAATTTTATTTTTTTTACTTTCTGTAGACAGAGATTATATTTTATGTATTTTAAAAACTACATAACGGAATCAACGCATATGATTCTGCAACTTGTATACAGCATTGTCTTTTGAGATCTGTTGATCCATACAGATTGATTCTTTCCATAGAAATGGTAATCCATATTCTACTCTGTTGTTGTTTAGATGCTAAGTCATGTTGGACTCTTTTGCGACCCCGTAGGCTGTAGTCCGGCCAGGCTCCTCTGTCTGTGGGATTTCCCAGGCAAGAATACTGGAGTGGGTTGCTGTTTCCTTCTCCAGGGGATCTTCCCAACCCAGGAATCGAAATCCGAGTCTCCTGCTTCGCAGGTGAATTCTTTACCACTGAGCCACCAGGGAAGCTCATTCTACCCTGTAAACATGCCAACATCTGTTTATCCATCTCCCAACTGACTGATGAGCTGTTTTAACAAGAAATTTTCTGGTTGCAATGTAGCATATTTGTTTAAGTCTCTTTGTATACATATGTTGGAGATCATAAAGAGTGAAAAAACTTCTGTGTTGCAGGGTATGCTAATTTCAACTTAATAGCTATTACTCCAATAATTTTTCAAACAAGTTCTAGCAACTTATATGTTCCTGTTTCCTCACATCCTTGTGAATACTTGATGTTATATCACTTTTAAATTTTTGTCAGTCTGATAATTTTATAATATCTAATTACATTTTATTGTGTACTTTCCTGAATAGTGACAAGATTGAAAACTTTTCTACATGTTCATTGGTTATTCTTCATTTGTGAATTGCAAGCTCAATTCTTTATCTTAAAAAGAAACACAAACCAGGACTTCCCTGGTGGTCCAGTGGCTTAGACTCTGCACTCCCAATGCAGAGGGCCCAGGTTCCATCCCTGGTCAGGGAAATAGATTCCACATGCCACAACTGAAAATTCTACATGCCACAATGAAGATCAAAGATCCTGCAGGCCACAGCCAAGACCCAGCACAGCCAAATAAATAAGCAAAAATAAAACAAATGTTATTTAAAAAAATGTAATTTCGATGTTCTCTTTGCCTCTTTTCATTGATTTGTTCTCTTTATATTCTGAACACTAGCTGTGAAAGCAAATTCATATTTTATGGCAAGACAAAGATTTAAACATAAAAAATGTTCTCTGCCGTTTATCTGCATTATGCATTGACCAGACCTCCCTCATCAGCAGAAATACCTGCTTAAACATAAACAGCAACATTCTTCTGGCATTAACAAGACAACTCCTTAAAAGATAACATTCCTCCTTAATCTTGTAAAGGGCCAGACCTGGATTGCATAAATTGTCATTTATTGTACAGCCCCTTGTCTCAAAAATGTATAGAATAACTGTCCCTTGACTTCTAATGGGCAGAGCAGTTCTCAGAACTTTCTGAGATTATAATTCTGAGGTTATAATTCTCAATGTGGCTTGAATAAAATTTTCCATATTTTCAGATCAACTAATTTCTTTGTTGACATAATCTTTTGTGATTTGTCTTGAATAAAAGCTTACGACAATGATTTTGTTTGAAAGTTTTAATATTGAAGTACAAAAATTTACATTTTTTTCTTTATGATTTCTGTTTAAAATTTTTTTTATTTTGTTGTTAAGAAATCCATCATTGCTCCAAAGTTATACAAATATTCAACATTTTCTGCTGAATTTTAATTTCTATTATTTTTTATGAAAGTGTAGTTGATTTACAGTGTTGTGTTGGTTTTAGGTGTACAGAGAAGTGATTCAGATATATATCTATATATATGTATGTATATATACATACACACATACATACATACATACATATATATTTTTTCAGATTATTTTCCCTTACAAGTTATTACAAAAAGGGTCTGTAATTATGGTGAGTCACATGCAAGTTCCTGAAGAAAAAAAGGAGCATGCTTTTTATAAGGAGGAAAAGGAAGATGGGAGGGCTATACTGACCAAAGAACCCATGGCTTTTGATTGGCTGAGCCCCTGCCAGGAAAGGAGTTTTTCTTTTTCCCATTGGCCTCTGTTACCATCATAGGGCATGAGGGCTCCCCCTTCTGGCCTTCGAATTCTATTTAATTCAGGTTTCTATTGATTAATGTTTTACAAAACCACTGAGGAGTTTAAAGATGTTGTCGTCTATTCCTACTTTGCTAAGAGCTTTTATCATAAATCAATATTGAATTTTACGATGTGTTTTCACCTAAATCTATTGAAAAGATTTAACAAAGACTTTCTCTTTGTTAAATCTAGCAAGGTAAATTATATTGATAGTTTTTTTAAAATATATATATTGATAGTTTTGTGTTAACCATGCTTGAACTGACAAGAGAAAGTTTGCTTGATCATGATATATTTGTTTTGTGGCCCCACACACCACATTTATACTACACATCCTTTTGGGTTATATTGACTAGCTCTCCTTTGTTGTTATCTATTTCGTTAGTTTTCTTGCTTGTTTTTATTCTGTCATTTTCCACATTTTATTTTAGTTTGCTTGCTTATTGTTATTCTTACTATCTTGAGTGGAAATCTTTATTTATATCTTCAAATTAGAGCATTCAAGGCTACAGATATTCCTCAGAGCATTAATCATGGCATATTTCACAAATTTGAAATGTAGGTTTTTCAGTTTGTTTTTTGGATTTCAGTATTAAACTGCTAACTGTCATTTTGATTTTCTTTTCAAATCATGATTTTTTTTCCCAAAAAATATATGCAACTATCTTTTCTAATTGGAACTCTCCCTAACACATACACAAAAAATAAACTCAAAATAGACTAAAACCTAAATGTGAGACCAGGCACTATAAAATTTTTAGAGAAAAACATAAGCAGAACACTCTTTGACATAAATCACAGTAATATCTTGTTTGACCCACTCCCTAGAGTAATGAAAATAAAAACAAAAATAAACAAATGGGATCTAATTAAACTTGAAAGCTTTGGCACAGCAAAGGAAACCACAAACAAGATGAAAAGACAACTGTCAGAATGGGAGAAAATATTTGCAAATTAAGCAACTGATAAGGGATTAATCTCTAAAATATACAAACAACTCATGCAGCTCAATATTTTTTAAAAAAAGAAAACCACAAAGAACCAATCAAAAAATGGGCAGAAGATCTAAATAGGCATTTCTCCAAAGAAGACATATAGATGGTCAACAAACATATGAAAAGATACTCCACACCACTAATTATTAGACAGATGCAAATCAAAACTACCATGAGGTATTACCCCATACCAGTCAGAATGGTCATTTTCATAGTCTACAAACAATAAATGCTGGAGAGAGTGTGGAGAAAAGGGAACCGTCTTACGTGATTGGTAGGAATGTAAATTGGTGCAGCCACTATGGAGAACAGTATAGAGGTTCCTTAAAAAATTAAACCTAGAACTACCATATGATCCAGTGATCCTACTCCCACTCCCAGTATATACTGGGTATATACTCAGAGAAAACCATAATTCAAAAAGATGCATGCACCCCAGTGTTCATTGTAGCACTATTTACCATAGCCAGGACATGGAAGCAAAGTAAATGTCCATAAATGGAGGAATGTGTAAAGAAGACGTGGTACATATATACAATGGAAAATTATTCATCCGTAAAAAAAGAAATAATGCCATTTGCAATGACATGGATGGACCTGGAGATTGTCATACTGAGTGAAGTAAGTTAGAGAAAAATATATGATATCCCTTACATGTGAAATCTAAAAAAATGATAAAAGTGAACTTATTTACAAAATAGAAATAGACTCATAGATATAAAAATCAAACTTACAGAGAACAGTGTGGAGATTCCTTAAAAAACTGGGAATAGAACTGCCATATGACCCAGCAATCCCAGTGCTGGGCATACACACCGAGGAAACCAGAATTGAAAGAGACGCGTGTACCCCAATGTTCATCGCAGCACTGTTTACAATAGCCAGGACATGGAAGCAACCTAGATGTCCATCGGCAGACGAATGGATAAGGAAGCTGTGGTACATATACACAATGGAATATTACTCAGCCATTAAAAAAAAATACATTTGAATCGGTTCTATTGAGATGGATGAAACTGGAGCCCATTATACAGAGTGAAGTAAGCCAGAAAGAAAAGCACCAATACAGTATACTAATGCATATATATGGAATTTGAAAGATGGTAACGGTAACCCTATATGCGAGACAGAATAAGGGACACAGAAGCATAGAACAGTCCTGTGGACTCTGAGGAAGAAGGTGAGGGTGGGACATTCTGGGACAATAACATTGAAACATGTATACTGTCATATGTGAAGCGGAACACCATTCCATGTTCTATGCATGGGACGGATGCTCAGGGCTGGAGCACTGGGATGACCCAGAGGGATGGGATGGGGAGGGAGGTGGGAGGAGGATTCGGGAGGGGGAGCACATGTGAACCCATGGCTGATTCATGTCAATGTATGGCAAAAACTACTACAATATTGTAAAGTAATTAGCCCCCAACTAAAATAAATAAATTTATTAAAAAAAAAATCAAACTTATGGTTACCAGGAGGGAAAGATGGGGGGTTGTAAATTGGGAGATAGGGATTGACATATACATACTACTATATATAAAACGGGTAACTAATAAGGATCTAATGGATAGCACAGGGAACTCTTCTCAATGTTCTGTAATGTTCTATATGGCAAAATAATCCAAAAAAGAATCTAAAAAAGTATATACATATGTATATGTATTACTGATTCACTTTCATGTACAGGAGAAGTTAACACAACATGTAAATCAACTATACTTCAATAAAAATTTAAAAAGAAATGGGTGGGGGGTGGGCGGGAGAGGGAAAGATCTTCTTTACACCAGAACACCAACTAATAAATGCAGAACAATTGATTCAATTAGAAAATTGCCATTTGACAATGAACATAGAATAATTACCTTAGAGGAGAGTCATCAAGGGAGCCTAAAATGAATGGGTGAAATGTGATGACAAACGGGATTTTCACAGTGTCAAAATATCTCTCTGGGAGTGCTAACTCACTTCAGTCGTGTCTGACTCTTTGTGACCCCATGAACTGTAGTCCTAGTCCACCAGGCTCCTCTGTCCATGGGATTTCTCAGTCAAGGGTACTGGCGTGGGTTGCCATGTCCTCCTCCAGGGGATCTTTCTGACCCAGGGATCAAACTTGCATCCCTTATATCTCCTGCATTGGCAGGCAGGTTCTTTACCACTAGCGCCACCTGGGAAGTCCAAAATATCTCTCTAAAAGGTATACATTATGTCAACTGAAAGAAAAACACACAACATGAAAGCTGTAAGTTTAAGTTTTTTCAGGGTTTTACTGAGGAATATAGCCTGGGAGACAGCTGTTCAGTACCTCTGGGAAAGCTGCTCTGAAGAGGTAGAGAAAGAAGCCAATTTATCTGTGACTTTTGGCTGGGGAATACAAGCAGTCAAGGATATATATAGTGAAGTCGCTCTGTCGTGTCCGACTCTTTGTGACCCCATGGACTGTAGCCTACCAGGTTCCTCCGTCCATGTAATTTTCCAGGCAAGAGTACTGGAGAGGGTTGCCATTTCCTTCTCCAGCAGTCAAGGATACATTTTGATAAAAGATTTCTACTAGTCACAAAGAACAAATATCTCAATGATTACAGTGCTTCTCTATGAATGAAAATATACAAGAATCTAGGTTCAATAAAATTCCTTCTGAGATTATATATCTAACTATCTAGGGGAACTGCTTGTCCAAAGCACATAGCATCCTGTACTTAACATCTTCTGGAACCAGAATCTTCATCTTGTTTCATCTTAATTTTCTGTCAGAAGCCCAATGTACACTGTTTGTTAGAGACTGCAGTGGGTGAATCTAGAATTAGGTAGTGAGCAAAAATGCTCTTTTGTTCTTTGCTTATATTTAAAAAAGGGAAAATAATAACAAGTGGAGAAATTTGGCAGATATTGTTTTAGCCATGGAAGATTCCCTGCAGGAAGCAGTGGCAACCCACTTCAATATTCTTGTCTGGGAAATTCCATGGACAGAGGAGCCTGGTGGGCTACAGTCCATGAGGTCGCAGAGTCAGACACGACTGAGCACACACACGCACTATCTTAACCATGTGATCAAGTTGAGTTCATTAGAAATGGTGGGGGACAGGTGGGGGGTGGGGAGGGAGGAACTTCCCTGGTGGTTCAGTGGTTAAGATTCCATCTTTTCAGTGCAGGGGCATGGGTTCAGTTCCTAGTCGGGGAACTAAGGTTCCACGTGTGGCAGAGTGAGACAAAAAAAAAAAAAAAAAGAAGAAAGAAAGAAAAGAAAGAAAAGTGGGATAAATCAATATTTTGACAACCAAGTCATGAACATCTCCAATTTATACTCGGATGGTTTTCTCCATTACATAACATTTTCCCTTGAGCCACGGATTCTTGGCTTGTTTATCAGAAGCAATCCGAACCAACCAGCTTCTTCCTGTTAGAAGCATTCCATAGATAAGGACTCTCTTGCTAGCAAACCCCTTTAGCTCTTTTGTTAGGAGGTAATCATTAGCATGTTTACAAGGAGATATGGTCTAGTCCCCGGCCTTATTTCTGCCCTGACCCTCTCTACCCCCAATAAGAGAAAAGGAGAGACTGCAGGCTTATCAGTTAACCCTTTCTTTCCCATTTGTGCTAAGTAGATTCAGTCGTGTCTGACTCTTTGCAACCCCATGGACCGTAGCTTGCTAGGCTCCTCTGTCCATGGGATTCTCTAGTCAAGAATACTGGAGTGGGCTGCCATTCCCTTCTCCAGGGGATATTTCCAACCCTGGGATTGAACCCATATCTTCTACATCTCCTGCAATGGCAGGCAGGTTTTTTACCACTAGTGCCACCTGGGAAGCCCTTCCTTCACAGACATCACAAATATATTCATGTATTCTCCTCTATTCATTTTTCACCCTGGCATGCTTCATTAAATAGAAATTCTTGGCCTAGCTATAACAGTGTTTATTAATAGTTTGCTTTAAAGTTTCTACTTTTGAAAATTATGTTTATGAAATCGCTTCCGACCTCAGGTCACAAAGATATTCGGCTTTATATCCTTCTAGGAACTATTTTGGGTTCAGTTTAGTTCAGTTCAGTTGCTCAGTTGTGTCCAACTCTGTGATCCCATGAACTGCAGCACGCCAGGCTTCCCCGTCCATCACCAACTCCCGGGGTTTACTCAAACTCATGTCCATTGAGTCGGTGATGCCATCCAACCATCTCATCCTCTGTCATCCCCTTCTCCTCCTGCCCTCAATTTTTCCCAGCATCAGGGTCTTTTCCAATGAGTCAGCTCTTCACATCAGATAGCCAAAGTATTGGAGTTTCAGCTTCAGCATCAGAGTTTCCAATGAACACCCAGGACTGATCTCCTTTAGGATGGACTGGTTGGATCTCCTTGCTGTCCGAGGGACTCTCAAGAGTCCTCTCCAATACCACAGTTCAAAAGCATCAATTCTTCGGCGCTAAGCTTTCTTTACAGTCCAACTCTCACATCCATACATGACTACTGGAAAAACCATAGCCTTGACTAGATGGACCTTTGTTGACAAAGTAATGTCTCTGCTTTTTAATAAGCTGTCTAGGTTGGTCATAACTTTCCTTCCAAGGAGTAAGAGTCTTTTAATTTCAAGGCTACAATCACCATCTGCAGTGATTTTGGAGCCCCCCAAAATAAAGTCAGCCACTGTTTCCCCATCTATTTGCCATGAAGTGATGATCTTAGTTTTCTGAATGTTGAGCTTTAAGCCAACATTTTCACTCTCCTCTTTCACTTTCATCAAGAGGCTCTTTAGTTCTTCTTCGCTTTCTGCCATAACTGTGGTGTCATCTGCATATCTGAGGTTACTGATATTTCTCCCTGCAATCTTGATTCCAGCTTGAGCTTCATCCAGCCTGGCATTTTGCATGATGTACTCTGCATATAAGTTAAATAAGCAGGGTGACAATATACAGCCTTGACGGACTCCTTTTCCTATTTGGAACCAGTCTGTTGTTCCATGTCCAATTCTAACTGTTGCTTCCTGACCTGCATACACGTTTCTCAAGAGGCAGGTCAGGTGGCCTGGTATGCCCATCTCTTTCAGAATTCTCCACAATTCATTGTGATCCACACAGTCAACAGCTTTGGCATAGTCAATAAAGCAGAAACAGATGTTTTTCTGGAACTCTCTTGCTTTTTTGATGATCCAGCGGATGTTGGCAATTTGATCTCTGGTTCCTCTGCCTTTTCTAAAACCAGCTTGAACATCTGGAAGTTCATGGTTTACATCCTGTTGAAGTCTTGATTGGAGAATTTTGTGCATTACTTTACTAGTGTGTGAGATGAGTGCAACTGTGCAGTAGTTTGAGCATTCTTTGGCATTGCCTTTCTTTGGGATTGGAATGAAAACTGACCTTTTCCAGTCCTGTGGCCACTGCTGAGTTTTCCAAATTTGCTGACATTGAGTGCAGCACTTTCACAGCATCATCTTTTAGGATTTGAAATAGCTCAACTGGAATTCCATCATCTCCACTAGCTTTGTTTGTTGGGTAATGTTTTCTAAATCATCTCAGAGCTGGAACAACCCTCCAAAACTCTTAGCTTTATGCACACATCCCTGGTCCAACTCTCTGCACATAGGGCATGGGCTGAAGGATCCTTCCTGAGAATCTGTCCTACTTAAAACTCAACATTCATAAAACGAAGATCATGGCATCTGGTCCCATCAGTTTATGGCAAATAGATGGGGGAACAATGGAAGCAGTGACAGACTATTTTGGGGGGCTGCAAAATCACTACATATGGTGACTGCAGCCATGAAATTAAAAGATTCTTGCTCTTTGGAAGAAAAGCTATGACCAACCTAGACAGCATATTAAAAAGTAGAGACATTACTTTGGCAACAAATGACCGTCTTATGGTTTTTCCAGTAGTCATGTATGGATGTGAGAGTTGGACTATAAAGAAAGCTGAGTGCTAAAGAATTGATGCTTTTGAACTGTGGTGTTGGAGAAGACTCTTGAGAGTCCCTTGGACAGCAAAGAGTTCCAACCAGTCCATCCTAAAGGAAATCAGTCCTGAATATTCATTGGAAGGACTGATGTTGAAGCTGAAACTCCAATACTTTGGCTATCTGATGTGAAGAACTGACTCATTTGAAAAGCCCTTGATGCTGGGAAAGATTGAAGGTGGGAAGAGAAGGGGACGACAGAAGATGAGATAGTTGGATGGCATCACCGACTCAATGGACATGAGTTTGAGCAAGTTCTGGGAGTTGGTGATGGATGGGGAAGCCTGGTGTGCTGTAGACCTCTTTGGGGTCACAAAGAGTCGGACAGGATTGAGTGACTGAGCTGAACTGGACTAGCCCAGAGCATTTAGGGACCATCCAACTCCAAGAACTCTGTGAGCCATTTTGGCTTCAGCTTCCTCATGCTGCTTAGACTTTCAGTTCACTCTCTTTTTGGCATCTTGGGTTTTGTTTATAGCTTGACTATGTACCCCACCCCCACCCCTCAATTTTAAAGTAAAATGTTTGCAGCATTTCTAGTATGCAGCCTTGGCGATAGGCCATCTTTTTACTAACCTTGTCTTCTGTGTTAACCAAGCAGTTATGATTCCTTTCCCTTGTGATGACATGTTTAAGATCATTTAATAATAACAATGGAAGAACTATGGTTCAGGCATCCAAAATGCAGCTGAGTGGCCATTGTGGGTGTGGTTTCCGACACTTTCCTGCATCAATTCCTGAATTTTCTGAACTATATCAAACTCAAGGATACCACAATCCATTTTTCAAAACAATATCTGCTAGCTAATTACAGTCTTATGGACTCAAGTTCTCCCCTTGTAACTATGCAACAATTTCAGACCCCAAGGAATCCTTGCTAAACAAGCACTCTTACTTCTTATCAGCTATACTACCAATTTTTTTCCCCCTGCACTGCAAGGCAAACATGGTTTTAATTCCCCAAACAAGGACTGAACCTGTGCCTCTTGTTGTGGGAGCTCGGAGTCCTAACCACTGGCCCTCGAGGGGATTCCTTCCAATCCTAATTTTTGACGAATAACATATGTAACTTTGCAGTTTTTGCCCATTAAGCCTCCTTCATTTTGTAAACCATCAGAACACAATTCAAGTGTTTCATGAATCTGTCTCTCCCAGGCTGTAGCCCTCAGCTTGAATAAAATTCTCTTCTCTCTTTTATTATGGAGTGCACATTGATTATTTGCATTGCTACTTGTAACATCATAGAACAGAAATCTCTGAGGATAGGAAACTTTTGCAAGGAGATAACAAATACCTAAAGAAGAATTTTACTAAGGTTTAGCCTAATGTTATATGTGATATGAATTTTCCTCAATGTATACTTTCAATCATTAGGAAAATATTATGTTTTGTTTTGCTCTCTTTTGGTTGCCTGGCATGTGGGATCTTAGTATCTGACCAGGGATTGAACCTGCATCCTCTGCATTAGAAGCAAGAACTCCTAACTGTTGGACTGCCAGAGAAGGTCCAAAACATTCTCTTTTTATCAATGCCTTTCATCAGTAGCCTGAACTTGGATATGGCTAAGGATTGACACTGCTCATAGAATCCACTTAAATTACAATTTGAGATTCAAATTCCACTTCTCGTAGTATCTGTATGACCTTGGACAAATTATGTAACTTCTCAGAGTCTCAGAAGACTCGTCTTTCTATTTTCCATCAGAATAATATGTATCTCACAAGACTGTTGTGTTGAATGAGCAAGGTTATGTACGTGACTTTCTTTCCTCTCCTCCCATGGAAAAGAATAGTAGGATGGAGAGTTTTCAGGGAGCATTTGGATTCCTTAAATAACTCATGCTCCCAAACTGGGTAAATAACTCAGCCTCAATGTACCTTAGTCTCACTATGTATGAAAGAGTCTTAAAGATTTCTTTCAAATAAAAAAGTTTATGATTTAAGATTCTGCAACTGTATTTAGGATAAAAGCCTGATAAGGTTTCTGGGCAGTTGTTTTTCTTTGCAAATATTTAATTAGATTTATAAATTTACAAAAGGAAAAGAAGTGATTTATGAGTTAAATATTTCACAAGTTAGTATAGGGTATTTCTTAAATTATCTGCCTTATCCTCATACACAGTTATGTCATAACCTATTACAAGAGGTGTATCGAATAATTTAGTTCTAAAATGACTAATTTGAGTGGTAAATACAATGGAAGGAAGGAGGAAATCCAGAAGAGGGGGATCAGAATTGTTGGAAAAATGTTGGGGGTGCATTGAAATAATCTGCTTTTACTTTGGAAGTTTATTTATACATTTATTTCTTAAAAAGCAACAGTAGACTAACTTAAGTCTTCTTTTGTTAATCTGCCTAATTTGATGATCATGGGAAATTTCTAGTTACTAGTAGAAACCAATTTTGTTCCTCTAGCTCAAAATGACAAAGAACCAAGGAAAGCAGAACTGATAAAGGCTCTCTCTGAGTGTATGTTTACTTGTTTACAAGTCATTGATCTTCAGTAAGCTTCTTTTTGTTATAGGCAATCTAAATTGATCCATGGTAAATGGAAAATAATAGTCTATTCTTAAATAACTGTGAACAGGAGGTTCAAAACTGGCTCCTGTTGGAAGCAGTTGCAGAATGTTGAAGAAATCTGTACAGGCACACACATAAAGAGACCTCTCTTAGCAATGGAGGAGCAGCTGAGCTACGTTGCTGCAGAAGGCCATCGATCACATTTATTATACTGCAGACAGCAGCAATTTTGAGTGAGGCAGGGCTTCCTGAATGAATTCCAATAATTCAAGTTATGATTCCTAAACTGTGTGTCAGACTAATTCAATATTACTTTTAGGCTAAATAAATAAATGAAGGTTGAAATTATTAGCCCCATAATGTGGGTAAAAGAACATGATTTTATTACCCTAATCATTAATAACAGCATTACAAACCAAGTGATGATTTTTTTTTTTAAATCAAATAATGAGAGAAACTGTGCAAATCCAAATTACTGCATTACAGTTTCATAAATGGTCAGTCTTTTGGTTTGTTTTTACATTAGAGATAAATTTATTTTGGAGTATGATTTGAAACCTGAAAAATAACTTTTTTTTTTCCAAAATGGAAATGCTTTTCTTTTGTTTTTGTTGATTTTAAAGTCATTCATGGTCATGAAAAAGAACACAAGACATTTAAAAAGAATTTCCCTCACATAACACCTTTTGGGGATATGTGTAAAAGAAAAGTTATATATTTTCCAGACTTTTAATACAGAGCTTTCTTTCCTTCCTTCCTTCCGTCCATCCATCCATCCATGCCATTTTTCCATATTGAGAGTAGAGAGGCGGAGTTGAGGCAGGACAGAGGAGTTTCCTGTTCCCAGGAAGTAGAAGACCCACAAAACATATCACCAGGGCACTGTTGAGGCTCCCCTGAGGACAAAGGCAGGCAGACCTGCGCAGGCTAGGGAGAGCTCAGTGCTGGGAGTTTGGGTCTCCATGCCCTCATTTCAGGTCAGTTTCTGACTAATGTGAGACTATGGGCAAATCATCCCATTCTCATTTATAAAATATATGTTCTTTGCATGTTAGTATACCTTGAGTTAGTCTCTGCTTTATAACTTTGTTTTGAAAAAGGGATCATTAACTTTTGATTAAAGGTAATTTCTAAATTTATGGGACCATTTAATTGGTGGATGCTCTGAAATACTCTAGCCAATATGTGACGCAGTATATATGTTTTCAAGTCCCGTAATGACCATTTAGCTAGCTTCCTTTAGGCTGAGTTTAAAACACTTAAATTTTGCTTTTGAGGAATAGAGATGAAACAGATGTTTCTGTTAGCTCTGAGAAAATGCTTTAAACAATTGATCATGCCTTGTCATTGATAAAATGATACTAGCACTGGGATCAGTAACACAGACAAGGGCTTGGGAGTGGTTGTCTATGCACACAGAATTTCAAAGATGTGGGCCTCAGGAATACAGGGGGTTTTGTATGGAGCTGAATGAACCTTCCACAGTCTGAAAGACCATCTTTGGGAAACAAATATCTGGTTGCCATGGAGACACTCAAGGTGGATGAAGGATGGATTAATCAAAATACAGTAAATCCTTTTTACGAGCTTCCTAAGAAATCTAGTGTGACGTGCACCCTCTGGTCTGTCTCCTCTTATTCTTCCCTCCATCGCACAGGAAATCCACCATGGACTACAATGACACACATTGATTGTTCTGAGTTCTATGTACACACTAACAATACTCTCTCTTGCCTGAAAGGCATGATCAAACAAGCAAAAGTGCTCTTCAAACATTTATTTTTTAAAATAGTTTCTGAAATTTAAGGAAAAAATCATCCTATCCTCTCTGCTGTAAAAAGAAAAGAGTGGTTAGAAGTAGCCTCTGAAAATTGATTATTTATTAACTGAACTACATTCTCTGGGAAATAAAAGATATGAAATAATTTGTGCTGAGATAGACGCTGCATCCAGATTGAGTCTAAATGTACAACTGATCTGATAAATTTAGCTTTTCAGTTCAGTAAAAAAAACTTTAAAAAGCCTTCTCAGTCCCAGTATCAGTTAAATAAAGCAATGAATCTAAATAAATTATTAAGTTGAATAAATTAAGTGAATAAATAAATTAATTGGCTATTCCCCTTCCTTCCCAACAAACTGACAGGCCAAATTAATCAAAATAGTTAATCCAGTTGTGGGGGATATTTCCAGAAGCCTCCAGTAAATCATTTTGGGGCAGCCAATTCAATTTTAAGCCTGGTCTTGAATAGTCATTGCATCAAGTAGATTGGATAAGCTTGCACAGAATCAAGACAATGTAAGTAGGTTTTGGATGCTCTCCAAGAACAGATAGAAGTTCACAGCAAGGATGTCAGTTACCGCAGGTGAGGTACCCTGTACCTCTGTACCAGTACAGGGTACAGGCAGAGAGGTTTTCCACATCAGCATACCATATTTGAGACTCCAAGTGTTTTCACAGACTGAAGGGAACAGAAGATGCAAATTCCAAAGGAATTCAGCACAAAGTGAAAAAGTGATTCTCCATTCAGGTTGATTTTGCATGATTAGGAGTAGGGAAGGCTGGGAGGGGGTGCTACTGAATTCTGGTGGATAGAAGCCAGGGACACTGCTAAACATCCTATAGTGCACAGGACAGCCTCTTGAGAAAAAGAAAAATGTTGACAGTGCTGAGGTTGAGAAATCCTGCAGAAGAAGAAATAGTTAATAGATTCTAAGCAGCACCTTAGAGTGAGCACAAAATCATGGATGTACATAAATTCTGAGCCAAGCAATAGGAATCACCTCTGAGCTTGAATCTGAAGACCTGAATCTCAATTGAAGCCTTGCTATTTATTTTTACCTATGACTTGTCAGCCTCTTTGAACCCAGTTGTTTAATTTGTTAAATGTTCATAGTAATATCAGCTTACATTATAGCAAGGATTGAGTGAGATAACAGATCCAAAAACATGGAACACAGGGTTAGTACTCAGGAATAATGACTGGAAACAGACCAGCCAGCTTATCTTTTAGGTTATTTTTTTAATTTTTTTTTTTTTTTTTGAGGCAAGGCCGGTCAGTTTTGGCCAACAGAGACAATAAAGAGAAAAAAAAATGTTTGAAATTTATTATTCATTTTGGATCTTGATGTACTACAGGGGAGGAAAGTCTTCTTCAACCCTCTTAGGGTCCCTGGCTAGGTCTGAAAATGAAACTCATCTAAGACAGATTAATAGGAAAAACACAGACACATTTTACTGAATTGTTATAAATACATGGGCTCCTCCCCTAAAGAATGAAGGCCCGAAGACAAGGACCAGAGTAGGAGTATCTATAGGATACTTTGTAGACAAAGAAACAGTAAATTGGTGATGAATTGAGAAGACAGAGATGTTCGGACTATGAGTAGTCAATGATAAAGGAAAAATTAGGAAGATAAGAGTTAGTTTACAAGGCTTATTTATACATATTTCTCAGCCTCCATTTCCCTATCTATGGTAATAAGGGTGCCTTTCTTCCTCCTGGTACAGGGAGGGTACATTCACATTCGGGATTGCTGACCTGTTTCAGGGAAGAGTAAGGCAGCGGAAGTCAGAATGACCTTCCTCTTTCTGCTGTTTTTTTTTTCTCATACTCCTTCTGTTTAAGATATTCAATACACCAAAGTGCCATATTTTGGGGGTCACATGTCTTTTCTTTTTCTTTTTTTCTGGCCATGCAGGTTATATGTGGGATCTTAATTCCCCCACTAGGGATCAAAGCCACTCTCACTGCAGTGGAAGCATGGAATCTTACCCACTGGACCACCAGGGAAGTCCCATAGGGTCCCATATCTTGAATCCCATTAGTATGACAGAGAATGAGAAGGTTGGATGGCATCACTGACTCAGTGGACATGAGTTTGAGCCATCTCAGGGAGATAGTGAAGGATAGGGAAGCCTGGTGTGCTGCAGTCTGTGGGGTTGCGAAGCGTCAGACACAAGTGACTAAACGTTAGTAAGAACTGTTTTTTTTTCCTTAAAGCCTGCTGGATGTGAGGCTACAACACAGCAGAAATCTTGTGCATGGCTGAACCACACTGACTCCATTTTGTCAGCTCAAACTCAGGCCCACAGTCCAGCCCCTCCCCTTTCTGCATGACTGAGCTCTAGCCTACTCACTAGGAATGCGATAAGGAGCCAGATAAGTTCTCTATCAACATTTAGCTTTGCCTTCATCTGATATGAAAACTGCAGGCATGGTTTCTGCTGATGTAGACAGTTAATGCCCTGCAGGTCATGATGGTCATGAGACCCTCCCTAGGGGGAAGGGAAGGAAAACACCCCAGGTCCTATGGACGTGTTCCTCCCTTAGTAGTCAGATTAAGTTTTTAGGTTAGGCCCCTTAAATCCCCCATACCTCTTTCAGCAGCACAGAGTGCAGCTTCAAATGCCTCTGGATCTTCTTCAGCCTGATTCTGCCTGCATATGAGTTACCCACAATAAATTTCATAACTGCACTTCATGGAGTTGCCTGCTTTGTTTTTCTGCCTCAGAGTCCCACCTCAGTTCGGAGGATGTTACTCAATATTCCCTCCATCTAACACTTTGCATTAGAAAAAAGAAGAGCTAGGAAAGGTGTTCGGGGAGAGGCAATGTGGAGGAGTGTACCTTAGGAAAGATGGATAGGAAGCATGGCACGCAGGTATCTGATGGAATTTCAAAAATGAGGTTTTGCTGTGAGACTGGCAATGTACAGAGGAGCCTGGAGGGCTACAGTCCATTGGGTCGCAAGAGTCAGACACAACTGAAGCGACTAAGCACGCAAGCATCCATGCAGGCAATGTAACCCTCTCTTTTATATCACTGACCAATCTTTAGTAAAGTGTTACTCACTCCTCTGTGAATTGTGGGTTTGAATTCTTTTTGTTTTGTTTTTGATACAACAAAGTGCAGCATCCTGCTCCAGAGTGAATACAAAGGGCTGACACTAGTCCACGTTAAAAAAAAAAAAAATTATCCCAAACTTGGAAATAAGGCAAAAGGTAATTAATGTCATGGGCTACCCTGGTGGCTCAGTGGTAAAGAATCTTACACTGAGAACTTAAGCTTGTTGGTACAATTAATTAGAGCCCAGAGATTTAATAATTTATAATTCTTAAAGCTAATCTCTGGCAATTATTTTCTTTTTTGCTTGGTAGGAAAGACAAACCTGAAGGTGATAGCTTTATTACTCTATAGGATTTTAATCATTGCATACCTTTATCTAACTTTGTTGTTGTTCTTGTTCAGTTCCTCAGTGGTGTCTGACTCTTTACGACCCCATGGACTGAAGCGTGCCAGGCTTCCCTGTCCTTCACTATCTCCTAGAGTTTGTTCAAACTCATGTCCATTGAGTCGATGATGTCATCCAACCATCTCATCCTCTGTCGCCCCCTTCTCCTGCCCTTAATCTTTCCCAGCATCAATGTCCTTTCCAGTGAGTCTGCTCTTTGCATCAGGTGGCCAAATGATTGGAGCTTCCACTTCAGCATCACTCCTTCAAATGAATATTCAGGATTGAGTTCCTTTAGGATTGACTGCTTTGATCTCCTTGCAGTCCAAGGGACTCTCAAGAGTCTTCTCCAGCTCCACAGTTTGAAAGCATCAATTCTTTAGTGCTCAGCCTTCCCTATGGTCCAACTCTCACATCCATGCATGACTACTGGAAAACCCATAGCTTTGACTGTACATATCTTTGTCAGCAAAGTGATGTCTTTGCTTCTTAATACTCTGTCTAGGTTTGTCATAGCTTTCCTTTCAAGGAGCAAGCGTCTTGTAATTTCATGGCTGCAGTCACCATCCACAGTGATTTCGGAGCCCAGAAAAATAAAGCTTGTCACTATTTCCATTTTTTCCCATCTATTTGCCATGATCTTACTTTTTTGAACATTGAGTTTTAAGCCAATTTTTTCACTCTCCTCTTTAACCTTCATCAAGAGGCTCTTTAGTTGCTCTTCGCTTTCTGTCATTAGGGTGGTGTCATCTGCATATCTGAGGTTATTGATATTTCTCCCTGCAATCTTGATTCCAGCTTGGGCTTCATCCAGCCTGGCATTTTGCATGATGTACTCTGCATATAAGTTAAATAAGCAAGGTGACAATATACGGCCTTGATGTAATCCTTTCCCAACTCGGAACCAGTCTGTTATTCTATGTCTAGTTCTAACTGTTGCTTCTTGACCTGCATGCACGTTTCTCAGGAGGCAGGTAAGGTGGTCTGGTATTCCCATCTCTTTAAGAAATTTCCACAGTTTGTTGTGATCCACACAGTCAAAGGCTTTATCTAACTTGGCAATTTTATTTCAGCATTAACTTCCCATTTATTGTAAAATTCTCAGTTTCTTAAATTCTCCTTTGGTTTTATTCTGCTAGTTCCTTTATAAGTCTGATAAATCTCCGACATGTGCTGTTTAAGAGTTATTCTTTTTAACATTTTGAGACTATACTTTGGTACCCTCATACTGACTTTGTGTGTTAGGAAATTTGTCCCTTCCTTCAGTTCAGTTCAGTCACTCAGTCATGTCCAACTCTTTGTGACTCCACGAACTGCAGCACGCCAGGCCTCCCGGTCCATCACCAACTCCCCAAGCTTGCTCAAACTTTTGTCCATTGAGTCGGTGATGCTATCCAACCATCTCATCCTCTGTCATCCCCTTCTCCTCCTGCCTTCAATTTTTCCCAGCATCAGGGTCTTTTCCAATAAGTCAGTTCTTCACATCAGATGGCCAAAACATTGGGGTTTCAGCTTCAGCATCAGTCCTTGAAATGGATATTCAGGACTGATTTCCTTTAGGATTGACTGGTTGGATCTCCTTGCAGTCCAATAGTCTCTCAAGAGTCTTCTCCAACACCACAGTTCAAAAGCATCAATTCTTCTGCACTCAGATTTCTTTATGGTCCAATTCTCACATCCCTACATGGCTAATGGAAAAACTTATTTTCCTCAAGTACAATTTCTAGAAGGTAGTATATTATTTATTTTTAACAACAAAATTACAGTAAGCCTGAGGTCATCCTATATAAATTCTACAAATTAACACCCTTATATTCATTGTGGCATCATTTACAATAGCCAAGATATGGAACATTCCAAATGTCCATTGATGAATGAATGGATAAAGAAGATGTGAGATATATATAGATATAAACATATATATATCATATCTATTTGATACCACTAAGTCATAAAAATGAGTGAAATTCTGCCACTTGTGACAACATGGGTAGGTAGACCTTGAACATGTCATGCCAAGTAACATAAGTCAGACAGAGAAAGACAAACACTGTTTGATTTCACTCATATGTGGAATCTGTAAAACAAACCAAACAAAATAAAAGCAAACTTATGGAGAACAGATCAGATGTTAACAGAGTGGAAGGGGGTTTGGGGGCGGGTAAAATGGGTGAAGGGGGTCAACTGTATGGTGATGGATGATAACTAGACTTGTGGTAATCACTCTGCAGTATATACAGTTGTTGAATTTAACACTACATCTGAAACTTACATAACAATTTTGAAAATCTACAAATTAAATTCCTGAACACACAATAAATTACAATTTTTAATCATAATTATTTCTAGCATACTCAAGGTATTATGACTGAATAACTTGCTACAAAATAATTATACATTTTGCTTTCACAGAGACAAAATTTGTTTTATAGCAATTTCAATGCATACTTCCTTTTGTCTTATATTCTATAGAAATGCAGTCTTTTTTTTTTTTTGGTGACTTTGTATACTTTAATAAGTTTTATTTTTGTGAAGCTATAAAACTTCATTGGCAATTGTAACTGTAAGGTAACATTTATCCCAAGAGCTACAAAAAGTTATTGGAAATGTGTCCTGCAAATTATTACTGCAAATATACTGCAATTCTTAAACTGGAGTATTATAAGTATAGATTTCAGAAATCAGTTTAGGTAGGATTTTACTCCTTATACATTGAATTTCCATCAGTATCATTGTCCTTACTTTGTTCACCAATTTCAACTATTAGAATTTACATAGTTGCAGCAGTTTACTCTTTAAGTTATGTTTGCCATCTATGATAATTTAAAACTCTTCTTTAAAAATGATGCTGTTGTATGTAATATAGAGAAAAGAAGACTGAATTTGAATTTTAGTTTTGAATCATAAATGGGATTCTCAGTTGAATTGAAACTTCTTACTCTTTTTGGTCCTGGAGAAGTGAAAGGCTACCCACTCCAGTATTCTTGCCTGGAGAATCCCCAAGGACAGAGGAGCTTGGTGGACTTCAGTCCATGTGTTGCAAAGAGTTGGGCACAACTGAGCAATTAAGCACAACACTTCTTTTTGGTATTGCTGATATTGGGAAAGTTATCAATGTCAATTTGTTTAGTATCAACATATTTTGCATAAACATTATTGCTTTGTTTGTCTTTCAGAAAAGCATTAATTCCCTTGATGCTTCTAAGTGCCTTGTGTACTTCGAATTTTTGTTCCTGCATCATTTTTAATTCAATGTCCACTTTACCAAAGCTACTACATGTTAGTAGTAACCAGATAAATGTTAAAATGATTATTTTCAAAATCATACCTTTGACTTGTGTTGCAGAAAATGCACCACCACAGTAGTTTTTAACAGAACATTGCATTCTTCCTTTAAGTAAGTTTTTAGTGTCATGACAACTTCACTTTTTCGTGTGTTTTTTTTTCCCCCCAAAATGGCTTCAAATTTCTTTCCTAAAATTGTTTTCAATAAACTCAAATATTGATGTCAAAAAAGTTGGATGTTTTCTATCAATTTTAAACAAAACAAACAATACAAGATGTTTTCTTTTTTTTTTCAGGGATTTGTTGCTATGATCCCTTGTTTTCCATGTGTAGTTATGACACTGTCATACTCCTAGTCATTCAAATTATTTTTTCTAGATTATTTTGTTTATTACTTGTAGATTTGTCTAGATTATTTTTGTAGGCATTCTACTGAGAATTGATAGCATCTGTGTCAATAGAACTTAACTGTTTTTCCCCAGGAAATTCTAGCCCAAGAAGATAAAATTGCTAAACAGTAAATAACTAACTTCATCATTTGCTTCAGGAAATTTCTGCACACCAGTTTATCAAGGCAAACAGTTACCTCATAGTGGAAAACAGCAAGTCATAGTGAAAAGAACTGTGTGCTCACCTGGGCAAACAGCTTGCTTATCAGAACAAGAGTTTGTGTTTACAGACTTGATTCAAGACTTAATTTACCCACTAATCCTAAACTATTAGGTTACAAACTTTGTCTAATCCTTACCAGTCCCCTATTTGGGGGAGCTTGCCTTAAGTTACCTGAACACAGACTGCTGAGACACTAACATTCTGTCAAGATGGTGCTCTCACTTGATGCTGTAAGTCCAATACACTTGGTTTCCCCTGACCAACAAGTTTTTCTAATAGTTTTTGCGGAGGGAGTCAATAGTGTAGGGACTATGCTATGCACAGGCCTGTACTGTAATTAATGGGGCTTCTTTGAAAAATAAGAATGACTTTCTCATCACCCCTAGGCGAAGGGCTGGGAGCAGTAAAAAGTACATGGTGGAAAGACATCTTGAAAACAAGATGTTGACATACTGATGTGACTGATGGAAAACCATTAGTGACTGTTCCTGTAACCAGAGCCTTGAGGGAGTTGCTGAGAAAGGGCATCACTAGCCAAAGGGCTAAACAAAGTCATGAAAGGCCTGAAGGTTTGACATTGAGGACTGTGCATTGTATATCTTTATCCCCGATCTGAGATGGTAAAGAACAGATATCTCTAGAGCACGAATAAGGAAGTAGAAGTTAACAATAAAAGGCATGCAAGGATTAGGATCTGGGCTTTTGCCTGCGAATGGCATCAGCCCCCTGATCCCCACTTTATTTCTGAGTCTTATTTTTCCTTATTCTTCTGTGGCACCGCTCCCTCAGGTCGGTTCGTTGTTGGGCTGGTCCCGACAGTCAACATTATTAAAAATATATATACTCTTTGTCTAGTCATATAATGTGCTGAAAACATTCCTATAAAATTTTACATACGTGTGTGCCTTTTTGAAATAGAAAAAATTTATATAATCTGTTCTATATAGCATGTATCAGGGGTTGTATCTAAAATAGGTGAGGGACTTCCCTGGTGGTTTAGTGGTTAAGAATCTGCCTTGCATTGCAGGGGATGTGAGTTTTATCCCTGGTTGGGGAACTAAGATCCTACATGACATGGAGCAAGCCTGTGTACCACAACTACTGAGCCCATGCGCCACAACTAGAGAGTCTGTGTGCTGCAACAAGGGATCCGCATGAACCAATGAAGATCTTGAGTGCCACAACTAAGACCCGATACAGCCAAATAAATAAATAAAATAAGTAAGTGATATTTAGCACTTCTCACTTTAATTACTTTACTCAAGGGCTTCCCTTGTGGTTCAGCTGGTAAAGAATCCACTTGCAATGTGGGAGACCTGGGTCCGATCCCTGGATTGGGAAGATCTTGTGGAGAAGGGGAAGACTACCCACTTCAGTATTCTGGCCTGGAGAATTCCATGGACTGTATAGTCCATGGGTTCACAAAGAGTTGGACATGACTGAGTGACTTTCATTTTACCAATAGCATTACTTTTACTTTACTCAAATAATGTTTGCTGTGCTGTGATGTTTGTATTCTAATAAAATGTTCTACATTTAATGTGATCACTTCTTGTGGTTTCTGACAGATGAAGAAAATTCTCATTTATTATGCTTATTAAGATCTTGGATAACCTGAATATTAGTACTGTCACACCAAAACTGGACCATCTATTTGTTTTTAACAATTTTGTGAGATATTTTATCTTATTTCCATAGTTTCTATTTTATAGCATTAATAATTATAGCTATATTTTAAAATCACAGTTCAGTTTCAAAGGTATAACCCTGTTGTTGATATGCATTTAATTTTCTTCATGTTTATTTAGAGCATGTAATAAATGCTGCCAAACTTTCCAGGTGGCCCTAGTGATAAAGAACTTATCTGCCAATGCAGGAGATGTAAGAGACATGGGTTTGATCCCTGGGTTGGGAAGATCCTCTGGAGAAGGGAATAGCAACCCATTCCAGTATCCTTACCTGGAGAATCACATGGACAGAGGAGTCTGGTGGGCTACAGTTCATAGGGTCACAAAGAGTTGGACACAACTGAAGCAACTTAGCATGTACACAAGGAATCCTTATATACCCATGCACACAGAAACAGTTTAAACTAAGAAACAAACACAGCAGGGTTGCAGGATACAACATCAATATGCAAAAATTCAATTGTTTTAGGGCTTCTGATGTGGCGCAGTGGTGACGAATTTGTCTACCAATGCAGAAGACGTGGGTTCCATCCCTGGATCAGGAAGATCGCCGGAGAAGGAAATGTCAACCCACTCCAGTATTCTTGCCTGGAAAGTCCCATGGACAGAGGAGGCTGGTGGGATCGCAGAGTCCAACATGACTGAATGACTAAGCATGCAAACTTTGTACTGTTATCAATCTTGTCAGTTTTTCCCCTTTCTCAATGACTTGATATAGAGATAAAATATAGACATCTTGGAAGCTGAAAGTTCTAGTAATCTTTGTGTGTGTGCTATTTGGAAGAATTTATGTGTAATGGTCCCTAAAATTTATTATTTGTAACTTGATGTGGATAATTATCAACCAGAGCTTCCTTTGGATATTCAAGTTATACGGATTTGTATATGCATTCACATTGGGTTTAATAGAGTCTTTGGGTTTTTTCTCCTCCAATTTAAATGAAAACTTATCAGTTGTGATTGACATGGAGAAAGACAGCAAATGCATACTGTGTCTAATCAGTGACATCTCAGAAATACCTTCTTTTGAAACTGGTAACTTTAACTTCAGAGAAGGCAATGGCACCCCACTCCAGTACTCTTGCCTGGAAAATCCCATGGATGGAGGAGCCTGGTAGGCTGCAGTCGTGGGGTCGCAAAGGGTCGGACATGACTGAGAGACTTCACTTTCACTTTTCACTTTCGTCCATTGGAGAAGGAAATGGCAACCCACTCCAATGTTCTTGCCTGGAGAATCCCAGGGATGGGGGAGCCTGGTGGGCTGCCGTCTATGGGGTCGCACAGAGGCGGACACGACTGAAGCGACTTAGCAGCAGCAGCAGCAACTTTAAGTTCTTCTCCTTTTTCCTCCTGTATTTTACTTACTTTCTCCAAAAATTTGTGCAATTATAAAAAAAAATATTCCTTTCATTTTTTCTAATGGAGCTCTATTTTCTTATACTGATAACTTTTTAAAAATTCTCTTTTGACATCTGGGAAGAAGTTATGAATAACTTAATATCTTATAATTTGAAACATTTAAACATAACAGATTTGGGAAAAATATAGCTATACAGTGTAGAAATCAGGCAGATAATACCTTAAATAAGTGATCAAAGTTAACATTCCAGCAATGAGTGTAAGGAACAAAATTTACCTATCCCAAATTGTCTCTTTGGCATTTGGATTATTTAGAGATATAAGTGATCAAAACCCAAAAGACTCAAGAAGAAACTTTGACCTTCTCCCTAACTGCCTAAAAGAATGTAGGTAGAGAACTTATTCTATGAAAGGAACTATCACCATAGATAACAACAGTACAAACTAAGTATGGTAGACAGGGAGGAAACTTGAAAAGTCTATCAAAATTCCCTCCACGTTTCATTGTCTCTGTTGATCAAATGTTTGCTTTACCGTCTCCCTGTGAGTTGCCTTCCTTCAATTTGAAGCCCCAAACCTCTACCCACAACATCCTTCTTTGTATTTAGCTGAAGGTGGTATTTAAGGTGAGGGCTTCTGCCATATTGGTAAATTACTCAGTTCTCCTGGGTCTCTCCCAGGTATCAGTTCAGTTCAGTTCAGTTCAGTCGCTCAGTTGTGTCCAACTCTTTGCGACCCCAAGGGCTGTAGCACACAAGGCCTCCCTGTCCATCACCAACTCCTAGAGTTTACTCAAACTCATGTCCATTGAGACAGTGATGCCATCCAACTATCTCATCCTCTGTCATCCCCTTCTCCTCCCGCCTTCAATCTTTCCCAGCATCAGGGTCTTTTCAAATGAGTCAGTTCTTCACATCAGGTGGCCAAAGTACTGGCCACCTTCAGCATCAGTCCTTCCAATGAATATTCAGGACTGATTTCCTTTAGGATGGACTGGTTGGATCTCCTTGCAATCCAAGGGACTCTCAAGAGTCTTCTCCAACACCACAGTTCAAAAGCATCAATTCTTCAGCACTCAACTTTCTTTATAGTCCAACTCTCACATCCCTACATGACTACTGGAAAAACCATAGCTTTGACTAGATGGATGTTGGTTGGCAAAATAATGTCTCTGCTTTTCAATATGCTATCTAGGTTGGTCAGAACTTTTCTTCCAAGGAGCAAGCGTCTTTTAATTTCATGGCTGCAGGCACCATCTGCAGTGATTTTGGAGCCCCCCAAAATAAAGTCTGTCACTGTTTCCATTGTTTCCCCATCCATTTGCCATGAAGTGATGGGGCCAGATGCCACGATCTTAGTTTTCTGAATGTTGACTTTTAAGCCAGCTTTTTCACTCTCCTCTTTCACTTTCATCAAGAGGCTCTTTAGTTCTTCTTCGTTTTCTGCCATAACTGTGGTGTCATTTGTATATCTGAGGTTATTGATATTTCTCCCGACAATCTTGATTTCAGCTTATGCTTTATCCAGTCCAGCATTTCTTATGACGTACTCTGCTTATAAGTTAAATAAGCAGGGTGACAATATACAGCCTTGACATACTCCTTTCCCAATTTGGAACTAGTCTGTTGTTCCATGCCCAGTTCTAACTGTTGCTTCTTGACCTGCATACAGATTTCTCAGGAGGCAGGTCATGTGGTCTGGTATTCCCATCTCTTGAAGAACTTTCTACAGTTTGTTGTGATCCACACAGTCAAAGGCTTTGGCACAGTCAATAAAGCAGAAGTAGATATTTTTCTGGAACTCTCTTGCTTTTTGGATGATCGAACAGATGTTGGCAATTTCATCTCTGGTTCCTCTCCCACGTATATATGTTGTTAAAGTTTTGTTTGATTTTCTCCTATTAGTCTGCCTCCTGTCAATTTAATTCTTAGATCAGCCAGAAGAACCTAGAATAGTAGAGAAAAATTTCTTCCTCCCCGATATGAGACATGACATCATCATGTGTCTGCTGACATCATGAACTGAGAAGAAGTCAGTATCACTTGGAGACAGGAGATATCTTGGCCCCAGGCTGAGCAGCTAGAACTTGTCTCCTGTTTTCTCTTGAGATAAAGATAATGGCAGGAGCAGAACTCTGCTTGAGTAAAAGATAAGAAGGACACATTTTTTTTGCGGGGATCAAGGAGGCCTCCCAGACCACACTTGCAAAGAAATACTCCTCAGGGGCCAGGGGAGGGAGGGGGAACCAGTCTATAATAGGTCCTGCCAGCCTCCCAGAAAACCTTATGCTGAAATCCATCTTGGCCAAAAGATGTGTGTGCTCATCAGGAAGGATCTTGAGTCAACGTGGGCCAAATGTGGGCAACCAGCAAGATGAATAAAAACCCAAAAAACTGCCTTCATATAAACAATTTAAGTCAATCCAAAAGCATATGGCTCACTCCTAGCCTGCTCATGTCTTCTTCCATGGGTACTCTGCTTCTGATAAGTGCTTTACCCACTTCACTATCTCCATCTCTTTGCTGAATTCTTTCTTTAAAGAAGGCAAGGATTGAGATCCTGATTCAAGTCTTCTGGGCCTCATGTTCTAGTGGCTGGATTTTGGTGCTGTTATCACTGCAACCTGGGTTCAATTCCAGGTCAGGGAACTAAGATCCTTTTCAAGTTGTTGCACTCTGTAGGCCTCCTGAGATCAAATTCTGTGGTTTTCTTAATAAAAATCTTAACCTGAGTTTATCATGAGGACAGATCAGATAGCACCGTGTGTCATTTTCCAAGATGAATTTTGTGATACCAGATGGGTGTTCTACAATTCATTTCAGTCCAGATACTAATAACCTGGAAGTAGTACAGATTTGGTGAAATGGGAATCCAAGTTCTTATTCTTGGAGCCAAAGAATGAACTTCATGAATACACAAATCATCACAGTAGAAGTGAATAGGATTTTAGAGAAAAGAAAAGTACAAAGGCTCTTAGCATAGACACTGAAAGGGTGTAAAGTGTCCCCCAAAAAGCAGGACTTATAGCAGTTTATATCCTTACTAGTATTGATCTATACATTTTTGGTTGGCTCCTGTCCTTAAAATATGTCATTTCTAACCAATCAGTTTAAAGGTCACAATGTTTAATTTAACATCTTATGGCTCCTCTTGATCCTCAGATTAAGTCACCACCCTTTTTCATGCCCCTTGGCCATTTTACAATGTACCAGATGTATGAAATAAAGATTAATGATTACTAGTTGTTTTTCCCTCCAGCATATGGAACAGAAGTTAATTACTGCCCTTTCCAGAATCTGAGTACTGATAATTTATCAGATTAAGGACACATTCCAGGAATTCAGGACAAAGGGTATAGTTCAAGGTTAATGGAGCGAGATGTCTATTGAAAATAAGACTGCAGTCTCAGAGTTCTACACTGACTGTCTAACAATATCTACCTCACTGGAGGCTATGGGACACAGCCCCACAAGACTGCCCCCACTTCAGATACCAGCTGCAATTATTGGGTGTCCTCAAAGCACCAAATTTCTCCCCATCCAATAACAGATTTGGGGGTTCCCACAACCATGCTCCTCTGCTCAGTTTTGAAGGTTCTCTAAAATAGCTCACAGACCTCAGAAAACTGCTATACTTACAGCTACAGTTTTATTATAAAAGATACAACTCAGAAACAGCCAAATGGAAGAGGTGTATAGGACTAGTGTTGAGGAGGGACTGGAGACCGCAGAGCTTTCACACTTTCCCCAGGTGACTATCCTCCCAGCACACTGAAGTGTTCACCAACCCAGAAGCTTGCAGAACCTTGTTGTTCAAGAGCTTCTCTCAAGCCTTCATTACCTAGACATGGTTAATTATGCCAACTAAAAGTTTAAGTTGTCACTCACCATCTGCTTCCACAAGAATGAAGTCACTAGCTACTGCAGCCACTGATCTCCAACACACCCTGAAAGGAGTTTAGGGCAGAGATCAGAAATGAGGCACTCTGTGTTCTGGGAAAAACTGGCAGAACAGACTTTCAGATATTTGGACATTTTTAGAAGATTTTATGAGCCCATTTTCTTGCATCTTTTCATATCTGGAAAAGCACTAAAATCATTAATGGAGAAATCTCCTGGTGACTAGCAGCAACCTTCTTGTGACTAGAAGCCACCTTCTGCCAAAATGTGTGCTTGATTGTGTGTATCTTCCCTTCATTAAAATCACATATAGACTGACCTTCCCACTACCTCTCTGGAGCAGTTCCCCAGAGCTATCTGAGAGGCTGTCTCCCAGGCTATAGCCCTTATTAGGTCCCAAAGAAAACTTAAATCGCAACTCTCACAACATGCATTTTTTTCAGTTAACAAAACATTGGTTTTTGGTGATTAAACTCAATCTCAAATGCCTCTTTACAGAGGCTGAATGTTCTATACTTCTAATTAGATGGTTGGGTTTTTTGGCAATAAGTGTCTATCCAGATGCTAGCTAGGGTCAGGAGTAACCTTATTAGCATAACAGACACTTCTATCACTCAGGAAATCTCAAGGGTTTTAGGAGCTCAATGTCAGGAAAAAGGGACAAAGATGAACATTTTTTCTAATTACAATATAAATGATTTACAGTGTTGTGTTAGTTTTTGGTATACAGCAAAATGATTCACATATATATATGTGTGTGTGTATATGAAAGAAATTAATCCCTTGCCTGTAACATCATTTGCGAATATTTTCTCCTCTTCTGTAGACTGTCTTCTCATTATGTTTATGTCTTTTCATTTTGTCTTTGCTGTGCAAAAGCTTTTAAGTTTAATTAGATCCCATTTGTTTACTTTCTCTTTTAGTCCCATTACTGTAGGAGATGGAGCCAAAAAAAAAACATTGCTGTGACTGATGTCAAAAAGTCTTCTGCCTAAGTTTTCCTCTAGAAGTTTTATAGTATCTGGGATTATAGTTAGGCCTTTAATCCATTATGAGTTTATTATTGTTTATGGTATTAGCGGATATCCTAATTTCATTCTTTTACATGCAGTTGTACATTTTTCTCAGCACCACTTATTGAAGAGACTGTCTTTTCTCCATTATATATTGTTTCCTTTATCATCGGTTAATTAATCATTAGTACATGGGTTTATTTCTAAGACCAAACATAATGGTTTATCATACCATAACCCCAAATTGTGGGATGTTTCACAAAATCACTTTCCAGTACTCTTCAAAACTGTCAAAGCCATGAAAGCAACACAATAAAACAAAACAGAGCAAGACAAACAAAACAAAACCAAATTGCCCTAGATTAGAAAAGACCGAGAAGGCACAGTAGCTAAATGCAATATGGGACCTCACACTGGGTTCTGAACCAGAAAAAGACATTAACCGGACAACTGGTAATATTTGAATAAGATCTTTAGGTATTGTTTATCAAAGTTAGTTTCCTGGTTTTGATCATTGTATGATGGTTACATGGTTCACATTAGGGAAAAGTGAGTGAAGTATATACAGAGAATGTCTTATACCATTTTTGCCACTTCTTTGTAAGTCTGATATTATTTAAAAATAAAAATAAATATACAATAGTATGCACGCTATACACTCTAATAAATGTTAATAGCAGTTATTTTATACTGATGAAATTTCCATAATATTAAGGAAATTCTTCCTATAAAATATATAGTGGGTAATCATTTAGTGATTTCTAATTTATATCTATGAAATGCTGCTTTGTGAAGTTTTAGTGTTAAATGAATATTAGTTATTATTACATAATGATTCACTTCATAATGAAAGAACTTAAGAGATTTAAATTAGAAGCTCAATAATACCTTTCTAGTACAACAAACACATAGCTGATGATATCAATTACAATATGAAATTAGAGCCACCACTCTGGTAACAATAGTGAATTTTGTTTTTAATTTTATTATGCTCCCAGTCAATATATTATTTGGTGAAGTATATTTAAAATGGATTCTGTAAAACAATTCTAACAATTTTAGCCTTACTTTTTTCTTCAGGGGACTTCCCTCATAGCTCAGTTGGTAAAGAATCTGCCTGCAATGCAGGAAACCCTGGTTCAATTCCTAGGTCAGGAAGATCCGCGGGAGAAGGGATAGGCTACCCACTCCAGTATTCTTGGGCTTCCCTTACAGCTCAGCTGGTAAAGAATCTGCCTGCAAGGCGGGAGACCTGGGCTCAACCCCTGGGTTGGAAAGATCCCCTGGAGAAGGGAATGGCTACTCACTCCAGTCTTCTGGCTTGGAGAATTCCAAGGACTGCATAGTCCATGGGGTTGCAAACAGTTGGACACGACTGAGCAACTTTCACTTTCTTTGCATTATGAAGAGCAATTGCTCAAAGATCAAAGAAATATTCTTTTATAATCAATTATACTCGTTATACCTAAATGTTATATTTCTGCCATGGCAAATGTAAATCATCACTTTCAAGCTATCTACTTTATAATTATTTGTTCTGATGCCATTTTCCAATCATCAGGTATATGTAGTTTCCTACAAGGGTAAGCCAGTCTTTTAAATGAGTTTTCCAGTGGTCCCTGCTAAGTCACTTCAGTCGTGTTTGACTCTGTGCGATGCTATGGACTGTAGCTTGCCAGGCTCCTCTGTCCATGGAATTCTCCAGGCAAAATACTGGAGTGGATTGCCATTCTCTTCTCCAGGGGATCTTCCTGACCCAGGGATCAAATCCTTGTCTCTTACATCTAACCTGCAATGGCAGGTGGGTTCTTTACCACCAGCGCCACCTGGGAAGCCATTGGACACTGGATTTTCCAGAGGACAGCATTTGTGTGAGTTAGATTGGGTGAGGTGACAAACTAGACTGGGAAACTGAGGATGGTGTGGTCTCTGAGGATGAAAGTTGACTAGAAAGTGCTGGAGAGGGTTAATATAAGCGTTAATGTAACTGGGAAGTCTGGAGTTTGTCTTCAGAGCAGCCAGGAGAGGTTTATGGCAGGGATTTCCCTGACAACTGCCAGAAGTCTTCTATCTCTTTGTGCAAAAGCAGCTCAAATGGGTTTGCTTTTTCTCACACTCACAGGCCATGCTCTGGAATAGGAGTCCTCCGAGATTATAGTTTTTCATGGGTAACAGGCTTTCTTCCAGTGTGGCCAGTGTCCTTGGGAAGCCAGGTCCATGGCAGAGCCTGGGCTGGGGAGTCAGATGATTCAAGGGACTCTGTTTGTATGGGATTACACTACTACTGGCAAAAATAACGTGAGATATCTACATTCAGACATTTAATAAAGGCCACGAGGGAACTATGAGGTGAGAATAACCTAACATCACAGCTGCAATAGAAGGGGAAGGGCTGGATTATAGTCTAATAGCACCAAACTGAAACAGGGCAAATATCCATCCTGAATAGAAAGTGAAAGTGTTAGTCACTCAGCTTTGTCCGACTCTTTGTGACCCCATCGACTATAACCTTCCAGACTCCTCTGTCCATGGAATTCTCCAGGCAAGAATACTGGAGTGGGTTGCCATTCCCTTCTCCAGGGGATCTTCCTGACCCAGGAACTGAACCCAGGTTTCTTGCATTGCAGGCAGATTCTTTACCATCTGTGCCACCAGGAAAGCTCTGTATTTACATACAATGGAACACTATATAGTAATGAAAATGAACTACAGATACAGGCAAGTTTAAGACTAAGGCAGCATCATAAAAACTATTCATTGAGAAACAGCATTGAGAAAATTGGTTTTAAAAAATTATAAAATTCCAAAATTTTTAAAAATTTTAATTGGAGGAGAATTGCTTTACAATGTTGTATTGGTTTCTGCCGTACAACAATGTGAATCAGCTGTAACTATATATATATATCCCCTCCTTCTTGAGCCTCCCTCCCCCCCTCCAAGTTCCATGTTTACACACTCTAAACAAGTTTGAGACTCCTAATAATTTTTGTATACACATAAGCTCCCTAAGTAGATTGGGAAGATCCCCTGGAAGAGGTCATGGCAACCCACTCCAGTATTCTTGCCTAGAGATTCCCCACGGACAGAGGAGCCCGGTAGGCTACAGTCCATGGGGTTGCAAAGAGTTGGACACGATTGAGAGACTAAGTACACACTACTTGGTTTTCAGCGTTTTTCTAATGTCTGTTGTTTCTTAGAAAAAAACTAGCTTAAAATAATTGATATGCCAAAGAGATATATTTCTCAGTGGCAAATTCTGCTCCCCTATGCTTGCAAAGAATTTCACTTGTATTCCTGTTTTTTTTTGTCTCAGGGTAACTTTAAAGATTGGAAAACAAAGGAGTTCTTCACAAAAAGTTAATACAAAGAAACCATTTATGATTGCTGGGCAGTAGAGCATGATTTACATTTTCCAAATTCTAAACTGAGAGGTCAGAAATGGCTTCTGGACATTTCAGCAACACTAGCAGCCCCCACAGATACCTGATTTTGTGTCTCTTTCTCACTCATTTACTGTATAGATTCCCATCATTGCTTTAAATGTTACAAAAAAAAACCTGATGGATGGAATACATATATACAGAAAGACATAAAATGGAACTATGCTAACTTGGAGTTCTTAGAGAAGCTGTTGCTCAGAGTACCTGGTTGTTGTCAAAATTTCCTGGTCCAGACCTAACAGGTCACCCACTGCCTGTCGCAGGTTTTTTTCTGGGATAGGCTCCAGTCCACTGGGGCGAGTGGTGCCAAAACTGAGCAGGACCCTGTGGGGCCCTCCTGGGTACAAAAGCCCCTCTATGTGCTTAGTTTTTTGTTTGTAGAAAAGGACTTTAGTTTCCTAGGACTTCCCTGAGTTCCAAAGAGCAGACTCAAGCAATTACTAATTAGGAAAGTGAGAAAATACAAGGAAAAAAAAAAAGGAAGAGCAAGGATAGTTTTAAGAATAGGCCAATGATAAAAGAATCCTAGTTCCTCCTTGAGGGATATTCATAACAATCTGATGCATTTATTTGAGTTGTTCTGCAGAAAATAAGACCCCTACCCAAGTGTAGAAAGTGATTACATGATGACCATAAGCATGCAGACTTCAGACTAGTTGGAACCGGAAAGCTGATGCTTAAGATTCTCAAAACATCAGCCTGTTACCTCATCACCAATTAATCAGAATAAAGTTCCTCAGCTGCAACCCTCATCATAAATGTTGCCTTTAAAAATCCTTCCCTGAAAGCCATCAGGGCATTTGGGTCTTTTGAGCATGAGCTGCCCATTCTCCTTGCTTGGAAACCTGAAATTAACACTGTAATTTCCTTTACCACAACCTGATGTCAGTAGATTGGCTTTGCTGCATGGCAGGCAATTGGACACAAGTTCTGTTCGGTAATATTGCTGAGACCTACAGTTCAGGACTGAGGGGCAGTGGAGCTCCTGGGCAGGGCTGCATGTACTTCACAATGTATGTCCTCCAATATGCCTCTTTTCCAGCTCTAAGAAGGGGTTTTTGGCTTGCACCAGTGGGACAAGCAGAATGCAGAGGTGTGGAATGTGTTGTCTTCAATGTCTAAACAACCCCACCAGGTGCTGTGCTTTTGACTGAGGTCAGGAGTACTAGGTATGAAACAAAACTAATATTTTATGGCAAGACACAAAACATTTAAACATGAAAAGTTTTCTCTGTCCTTTAGCCCCCACATAGCTCAGCTGGTAAAGAATCTGCTTGAAATGTGGGAGACCTGGGTTCGATCCCTAGGTTGGGAAGATCCCATGGAGAAGGGAAAGGCTACCCGCTCCAGTATTCTGGCCTGGAGAATTCCATGGATTAGTCCATAGGTTGGCAAAGAGTCGGACACAACTGAGCAACTTTCACTTCACTCTGCTCTACTGTGCATTGTGTATCTGCATCACACATCGACCAAACCTCCCCAAGGGGAGCAATATCTGCTCACCCATATAGAGCAACATTCTAGCACCAAGATAACTCTTTGAAGGTAACATTCCTTCTTGATCTTGTAGGGGGTCACATGACCCACCAGTCTGTATCTGCAGATTTGGATTGTGTAAACTGTCAATAATACATCATTTAATATATAGCCCTCCATTAAAAAAAAAAAAAGTATATGACTCTGCTTTGACTTCCAATGGGTGAAACAGTTCTCAGAGTTTTCTGAGGTGCTGTTCCTAGCTTACAATCCTCAATTTGGCTCAAATAAAATTTCTCTTTCTTTGTTAGATCAACTGATTAATTTTCCATTGACACAGGTATACTTAGAAGCTTCTCCTTAAAGTCAGTTGGGATGTCTCATTGGACTCCATCCCAAATTGCACCTAAAAAGATGATATGTTGAGCTGGTCCTACAAACCCTTTGAGGTTAATGATCCAACTAACTGAGGTCACTGCCTGGACTATGTTGTCCCAGACCAACATAGATGAGTGACGACTCCTAGGCTATTACTAGGTGCTAGTACAGACAATACATGACCATGAGTCTGTGGTGTTGCCAAGGCCTGACCAGCCCATCCTCAACTGGATTAACATTAACTCAACAACAAAATGAGGCAGGCACAACAATGTTCCATCTCAAATGGAAAAATATATACAAGGCAAAAATGACCTGGGACCCCCAGGGGTCACATGCTAGCATAAACATGTGACCCACACCTTGAAAGGACAACTTCTGGACGTAATGAAGCCTCTGCTTACCCCAACAGTCTGTTGGGGAACATGTTTTGAAGAGGCTGCCACAGAAGGTGTGGCCTGGTTCATAGGTGGAATATGAAAGTTTGCTGGAGTCCATTAGCAGCTGTGAGGATGGACACATCAGGAACCAAGGATCAGAGATAGACCCAATGAGCAGAGCAGGCAGCTGTGTGGCTAGCTATGCAGGCTGTCTTCAAATCCCCTCCCTGATACACCTTCATGGACTCCTGGGTCACTGCATGGTTTCCACTATTTTTTTTTTCCTCTAATATTTAAATATGCAGAGATGGGCACGATTTTGGTGGGCTTTTAGCACTGAATGAAACAAAAGAAAGTTTAAATTTTCTTCCTTTAAAGCCATGAAAAGATAAAAATTAAGGTTCGGGGCAGTTGATGGGAGAGAAAGGAGTGATGGAGAGTAGTGGACAAGTAGGTCAGGTACCTGGGTGCTCATCCTGATGCCACTCCTCACTCAGGGTGACCTTGTACCTGTCACTTTATTTCCCTGAACCTCAGTTTCCTCATCTCCAAGGTCCCTCCCAGCACAAACATCCTACAGTTGAGACTAAAGTAACTAATAGCAATTTTTATCTTCTTAAATCTTACTCGAAATGTATTTTATGATGTTTTTCTCATTAGAATTTTAAGATGTTTTTCATGCATAAGTGCAACTGGTGTGTTCCTGGGGTGTGGCTTGGTTCCTCATTTGTGAAGCAGCAGCCCAGTGGAGGAGATTGGTCACCACTACTCAAGAAGAGCCTGAGGCAGGAGAAGAGCAGGGATCATGTTGATTTGAAGGTGGTGGATGTTAGAGGAAGTCATGGAGAAGAGTTCAGTTCAGTTCAGTCACTCGGTTGTGTTCGACTCTTTGCGACCCCGTTGACTGCAGCACGCCAGGCTTCCCTGTCCATCACCAACTCCTGGAGGTTGCTCAAACTCATGTCCATCGAGTCGGTGATGCCATCCAACCATCTCTTCCTCTGTAGTCCCCTTTTCCTCCTGCCTTCAATCTTACCCAGCATAAGGGTCTTTTCCAGTGAGTCAGTTCTTTGCATCAGGTGGCCAAAGTATTGGAGTTTCAGCCTTTAGTATTAGTCCTTCCAACGAATATTCGGGACTAATTACCTTTAGAATTGATTGGTTTAATCTTGAACCTCAGTTTCCTCACCTCCAAGGTCCTGAGACCTTGGAGAAGATATGACCACCAAGTGACCTTTGAGCTGGACCAGGGAAGTGGGAGGTTTCTCCCTCTCTCTCCTGTTCTTGGAATGTATGCTCTGTCTACTAGTCTTACAGTTGGAACTATTTTCAAGGATGCATCCTGGATAGAGCAATTTGGTGTTGAGAACAATTGGACTGAACATGTGACTGAAACTGTTAAGGTCTCTACACAAAGTTATGAGATTCTGGCAGTGGGTGCAAAGATGTATTGTCTCTCAGTGCCCAAGACAAGCCTCACAAGTAAGTTTCCTTCCTTATTCAACCCACTATCCACCAGTATGGATTGCTGTGCCTCTTCAGTCACTTCTTGCCCTCCATGCACAGGGGCCAGTGTGAGAACCAACATGGGATGGGACAAGGCAGTTCTGTGGCACCATCAAAAATTAAGATACATATATCATGAAGTAAACCAGTGTGATGATTTATAGTAAGAAATATATATTTGATTTTTGTCCCTGTTTCTGTCACAAAGGGCTTAAAACTCTTACATTTCCTCGGTGATAACTCTCCATAAGTTTTGTTATACTAATGAAGTGACTTTTAGAAAGCCCTGGGTCACCTAAGGATGGGGGCTTGTCGCCAGAAGAATCAACTAAATGCTTAGAGGGCTGGGTACCTGACCTCTGGGGAGGGCATAAGAGCTGGAGCTTGAGTTTAGACACCAATAGCCAATGATTCAATCAGTCATGGCTGTGTAATAAAGTCTCCACAAAACCTCACAAGGACAGGGTTTGGAGACCTTCCAATTGGTGAACACATGGAGGGACTGGGCGGCAAGTGGAGCATTCAGAGAGAGCATGGAGCTCTGAGCCCCTTCCCACATACCTTCCCCTAGGCACCTCTTCCATCTGGCTGTTCGTGAGTCATGTCCTTCTATAATAAGTTGACAATCTAGTAAGAAAATTGTTTTCTTGAGTTCTGAGAGCCTTTGTAGAAAATTAATTGAATACAGGGAAGGAGTGGCTGGAACCTCCAATCAGTATTCAGTTAGATACACAACTGACAAACCTGGACTTGAACTTGGTGTCTGAAGGTGGCTGAGGGCTAAGCTCTTAACCTAGGGGATCTAATGCCAACTCCAGGTAGATAGCGGCAGAACTGAGTTGAATTGTAGGACATCCAGTTGGGGTCAGAATTGCTCAGTGGTATAGGAACTCCCTTCCCTCGTACACACACACACACACACACACACACACACACACACACACACACACACACACAAACACACACAGGAACTGGGTGCAGAATCATTAACTAGTTAACAGGTACTCAGAATAACATAGGTTATCAATGAGGCAGATTGATGGGAGCAATCAGTATAAGGAACACACATATCTAGTTGGGAACGCTGGATGGGAGAAGCTATGTCCCTACGGCAGGTGGTGTCTACTTCTGAACTGTGCTCCCTCAATGGCACATGTTCAGGTAACAAGCTTGACCCCCTCCCTCCCCACCCCCTGCCTTCCTATTTCCTGACTACTCCAGACAAATTTTGTTAAGTCTTGCATTGTCCCATACTCCATTCCTTAATGTACACAGAGAAACTGGTATATGTAAACATACATAGTGCCTTTTCCCCCATTGCGCTTTTCTTTTTAACTAAATGTCCAATGTTGTGCTTTAATCAAATGGAGGTGTGTTGGGAAAAAAACCCTGACAATGAAAAAAAAAATACCCTCAGTGCCTTGTTTTTTCCATTAGTGGTATGTCTCAGTTAATTTTTTACTTTATACTCCAAAGAACTATTCTGTAATGGCAGTAATATAAACAATTCCAACAACAATCCTAGGGAATCTTGTTTTATTGGAGAATTTAAATATTTTTATTGATTTATTATAAAACCAAAGACAAAGTTATTACTTCTCTTGGTATGTACTAGCTATCTGTAGAGCAATCTGCCTTTAGAGAAGGAAGACATTACTTTAAAAGAAAGGAACCATATGACCCAGCAATCCCACTGCTGGGCATACACATCGAGGAAACCAGAATTGAAAGCGACGCGTGTACCCCAATGTTCATCGCAGCACTGTTTGCAATAGCCAGGACATGGAAGCAACCTAGATGTCCATCAGCAGACGAATGGATAAAGAAGCTGTGGTACATATACACAATGGAATATTACTCAGCCATTAAAAAAAATACATTTGAATCGGTTCTATTGAGATGGATGAATCTGGAGCCCATTATACAGAGTGAAGTAAGCCAGAAATAAAAACACCAATACAGTATGCTAATGCATATATATGGAATTTGAAAGATGGTAATGATAACCCTATATGCGAGATAGAATAAGAGACACAGATGCATAGAACAGTCTTATGGACTCTGAGAGAGAAGGTGAGGGTGGGACGTTCTGGGAGAATAGCATTGAAACATGTATATTATCATATGTGAAACAGAACACCATTCCATGTTCTATGCATGAGACAAATGCTCAGGGCTGGGGCATTGGGATGACCCAGAGGGATGGGATGGGGAAGGAGGTGGGAGGGGGGTTCAGGACGGGGAACGCATGTAAACCCATGGCTGATTCATGTCAATGTATGGCAAAAACCACTACAATATTGTAAAGTAATTAGCCCCCAACTAAAATGAATAAATTTATTAAAAAAAAAAAAAGAAAAGAAAAATAAATAAATAAATAAAATAAAAAAAAAATACAAGAAAGGAACCCTACATAGGTTTCTCTTTAGGTCAATTGTCTTATTACTTAAGTACATTTCTTGTCTTAAAAAAAATTCACAATTGCTTATATTGTAAAGGAACGATTAAAATGTGAATTGATCATGTTAAACCTAAGTTTTCCTTAAGATTAGCTATTTTTAGCTGTTTCAAAAAAGATCTCTATTTTTGTAATTTGATATTTTAAAAAATTATTATTGGAGTATAGTTGATTTATAATATTGTTGTAATTTGATATTTGAATGGGAAGAATGCCCAGTTAATTATTTTCAGTTAAAAATCTCTAGGGGATACATGACTGCTTCTCTGTCACAGCTAAAATCTTTCACCTGATATCCCTTCAAAACAACAAATCTAAGGAGAAGTAATCAATCTTTGTATTAGTCACAAATCTAAAACTGTGACTGCGTGGGCACTGGGTCAAGTTCAGTGCATTCAGTTTGCTGATTTTGGCCTGGATCTGCTAACTTACAGAAGCCAAATCCTTGAAAGTTTTGGCATCAAACATTTTGGGGTTTTGTTTTCTGTTTGTTTGTTTTGAATATTTGGGGGCATCAGGGATTTTTGGAATCACTACTTGCAGTGCTTTTATCCATAAGTACAATCAATTTGCATGAATATTTTAGATTTAAAATTTTAAGTTAAAATTTATGTGCTTATTGAGTAATTATGATAGGCTGAGAAAAAAATACTTACTAGTATTACTAGTAATAAGTACTTACTAGTATTAAGTTTAAATTCTAGTCTAAAATTTTTGCTCAAAACACATGTGAAGCACAATTAAATTATTCTGAAGAAAGATTTTTTTTAAAAGCAGGATTTCTTTCTTTCTATTAATTACTCTCTTATTCTATGTTTAGAATGGAAAGGTGGGCGTTATTATCCAAGTGCAGATGGAGGAACAATTAACAGTCGACCTGCCAAGGAGAGGGAGGATTTGTCTCAGCCCTTTCAGGATCATAGGGCTTTGTAAGGATGCTCATCAGACCTTCTTGAACCTCGGTGATGTCACTGAGAAATAAATATTCTGTCACCTTGAAAACATTCCTGAGGTGGGTCAAGCATGATCTAATCATAACACAATGGATTCTTTTTATGAACATCAGGAGAAAACACTCCATGCTAAAATGAATGCCTTCCGCTATCTACTCCCATTTAAAATGGAAAGCCTGGGAAATTCACTACCAGTATGTATGACTCACCCACTAACCAAAATAGCATGAAGTTGATGCTGGTGACAGCCAAAGTCTTCTTTCCATTCATCTTTAGGAAAACTCTAAGGGAGAGTCTGCTTTGAAATTTTTATCTGTATATTTATTTAACACAGGGGCTAGGCGGGGCCGGGGGCCGGGGGCATTGGCCGACAGGGGCTAGGCCGGTCTGGGGCCGGGGGCAGCGGTGAAAGGAGTTACCCAAGGCCCAAGAAGCAGGGGCTGCATGGGCACAGGAGGGCCGAGAGGAGTTACTCCACATTCAAGGTCAGGAGGGGCCGTCATGAGTAGATACCCCTTGTCCAAGGTAAGGAGCAACGGCTGCACTTTGCTGGAGCAGCCGTGAAGAAATACCCCACGTCCAAGGTAAGAGAAACCCAAGTAAGATGGTAAGTGTTGCGAGAGGGCATCAGAGGGCAGACACACTGAAACTAAAATTACAGAAAACTAGCCAATCTGATCACACAGACCACAGCCTTGTCTATCTCAATGAAACTAAGCCATGCGTGTGGAGCCACCCAAGACGGATGGGTCATGGTGAAGAGGTCTGACAGAATGTGGTCCACTGGAGAAGGGCATGGCAAACCACTTCAGTATTCTTGCCTTGAGAACTGCATGAACAGTATGAAAAGGCAAAAATATAGGACACTGAAAGATGAACTCCCCAGGTCAGTACGTGCCCAATATGCTAATGGAGATCAGTGGAGAAATAACTCTAGAAAGCATGATGGGATGGAGCCAAAGCAAAAACGATACCCAGCTGTGGAGGTGACTGGTGATAGACGCAAAGTCTGATGCTGTAAAGAGCAATATTGCATAGGAACCTGGAATGTTAGGTCCATGAATCAAGGCAAATTGGAAGTGGTCAAACAGGAGATGGCAAGAGTGAACGTCAACATTCTAGGAATCAGCGAACTAAGATGGACTGGAATGGGTGAATTTAATTCAGATGACCATTATATCTACTACTGTGGGCAAGAATCCCTTAGAAGAAATGGAGTAGCCATCATGGTCAACAAAAGAGTCCGAAAGGCAGTACTTGGATGCAATCTCAAAAATGATAGAAGGATCTCTGTTCGTTTCCAAGGCAAACCATTCAATATCTCAGTAATCCAAGTCTATGCCCCGACCAGTAACGCTGAAGAAGCTGAAGTTGAATGGTTCTGTGAAGACCTACAAGACCTTCTAGAACTAACACCCAAAACAGATGTCCTTTTCATTATAGGGGACTGGAATGCAAAAGTAGGAAGTCAAGAAACACCTGGCGTAACAGGAAATTTGGCCTTGGAGTACAGAATGAAGCAGGGCAAAGGCTAATAGAGTTTTGCCAAGAGAACACACTGGTAATAGCAAACACCCTATTCCAACAACACAAGAAAAGACTCTACACATGGACATCACCAGATGGTCAACACCGAAATCAGATTGATTATATTCTTTGCAGCCAAAGATGGAGAAGCTCTATACAGTCAGCAAAAACAAGACAGGGAGCAGACTGTGGCTCAGATCATGAACTGCTTATTGCCAAATTCAGACTGAAATTGAAGAAAGTAGGGAAAACCACTAGTCCATTCAGGTATGACCTAGATCAAATCCCTTATGAGTATACAGTAGAAGTGACAAATAGATTTAAGGGACTAGATCTGATAGACAGAGTGCCTGATGAACTATAGACAGAGGTTCGTGACATTGTACAGCAGATGGGGATCAAGACAATCCCCATGGAAAAGAAATGCAAAAAAGCAAAATGGCTGTCTGAGGAGGCCTTACAGATAGCTGGGAAGAGAAGAGAAATGAAAAGCAAAGGAGAAAAGGAAAGATATTCCCATCTGAATGCAGAGTTCCAAAGAATAGCAAGGAGAGATAAGAAAGCCTTCCTCAGCGATCAGTGCAAAGAAATAGAGGAAAACAACAGATTGGGAAAGAATAGAGATCTCTTCAAGAAAATGAGAGATACCAAAGGAACATTTCATGCAAAGATAGGCTCGATAAAGGACAGAAATGGTATGGACCTAACAGAAGCAGAAGATATTAAGAAGAGGTGGCAAGAATACACAGAAGAACTGTACAAAAAAGATCTTCACGACCCAGATAATCACAATGGTGAGATCACTCACCTAGAGACAGACATCCTGGAATGTGAAGTCAAGTGGGCCTTAGAAAGGATCACTACGAACAAAGCTAGTGGAGGTGATGGAATTCCAGTTGAGCTATTTCAAATCCTCAAAGGTGATGCTGTGAAAGTGCTGCACTCGATATGCCAGCAAATTTGGAAAACTCAGCAGTGGCCACAGGACTGGAAAAGGTCAGTTTTCACTCCAATCCTAAAGAAAGGCAATGCTAAGGAATGCTCAAACTACCGCACAATTGCACTCATCTCACATGCTAGTTAAGTAATGCTCAAAATTCTCCAAGCCAGGCTTCAGCAATATGTGAACCGTGAACTTCCAGATGTTCAAGCTGGTTTTAGAAAAGGCAGAGGAACCAGAGATCAAATTGCCAACATCCGCTGGATCTTCGAAAAAGCAAGAGAGTTCCAGAAAAACATCTATTTCTGCTTTATTGACTATGCCAAAGCCTTTGACTGTGTGGATCACAATTAACTGTGGAAAATTCTGAAAGAGATGGGAATACCAAACCACCTGACCTGTCTCTTGAGAAACCTGTATGCAGGTCAGGAAGCAACAGTTAGCACTGGACATGGTACAACAGACTGGTTCCAATAGGAAAAGGAGTACGTCAAGGCTGTATAGTGTCACCCTGCTTATTTAACTTCTATGCAGAGTACATCATGAGAAACTCTGGGCTAGAAGAAACACAAGCTGGAATCAAGATTGCAGGGAGAAATAACAATAACCTCAGATATGCGGATGACACCACCCTTATGGCAGAAAGTGAAGAAGAACTAAAGAGCCTCTTGATGAAAGTGAAAGAGGAGAGTGAAAAAGTTGGCTTAAAGCTCAATGTTCAGAAAACTAAGATCATGGCATCTGGTCCCATCACTTCATGGGAAATAGATGGGAAACAGTGGAAACAGTGTCAGACTTTATTTTTCTGGGCTCCAAAATCACTTCTGATGGTGATTGCAGCCATGAAATTAAAAGACGCTTACTCCTTGGAAGGAAGGTTATGGCCAACCTAGATAGCATATTTAAAAGCAGAGACATTACTTTGCCAACAAAAGTCCGTCTAGTCAAGGCTATGGTTTTTCTGGTGGTCATGTATGGATGTGAGAGTTGGACGGTTAAGAAAGCTGAGTGCCACAGAATTGATGCTTTTGAACTGTGGTGTTGGAGAAGACTCTTGAGAGTCCCTTGGACTGCAAGGAGATCCAATCAATCCATCCTAAGAGAGATGAGTCCTGGGTGTTCATTGGAAGGACTGATGTTGAAGCTGAAACTCCAATACTTTGGCCACCTCATGAAAAGAGTTGACTCATTGGAAAAGACCCTAATGCTGGGTAGGATTGGGGGCAGGAGGAGAAGGGGACGACAGAGGATGAGATGGTTTGATGGCATCACCAACTCGACGGACATGGGTTTGGGTGGACTCCGGGAGCTGTTGGATGGACAGAGAGGCCTGGCGTGCTACAATTCATGGGGTCGCAAACAGTCGGACACGACTGAGTGACTGAACTGAACTGAACTGAAAAGAGATTTTGTGGAGACTGTATTTTGCTATTTCCTCCTCTTTCTTCTGTTTCTCTTTCTTCCTCTTCTCCTTTTCTTTCCCCTCAGGAGTTTCCATTTAAATGATGCCCATCCTAAAGGAGATCAGTTTTGGGTGTTCATTGGAAGGACTGATCTTGAAGTTGAAACTCCAATACTTTGGCCACCTCATACGAAGAGTTGACTCATTGGAAAAGACCCTAATGCTGGGAAGGATTGGGGGCATGAGGAGAAGGGGACGACAGAGGGTGAGATGGCTGGATGGCATCACCGACTCGATGGACGTGGGTTTGGGTAAACTCCGGGAGTTGGTGATGGACAGGGAGGCCTGGCGTGCTGCGATTCATGGGGTCGCAAAGAGTCGGACATGACTGAGCTACTGAACTGAATACATTCAGTGCCATCTATGGTTGTCCTTGGTTTGGAAATTGAATTTGGGTCACAGATAGAGCTTTCTAGCCTTGCAATCATGGAAATTTAGACCTGGGTTGGTCTTGATTTTTTAGGTACCTCTATCAAAATTGTAACTCTGGTTTTCTGATTTTACAACCTGTACTCTTTCAATCACACCATCATTCTATTTTTATGATAGGATCTTTGTGTTATTTATATATCACCTTCAATTGGGAACTACTAAGTATTGTGGGGTTCTCCATTTGGAGGGACAAGGTTAACCCAATGGAATGTACAAATTTTCTGGGCCAGGTGGGTTTGGGTTGGGACTCATTTAGAGGAGCCATTTTCCTTAAGCAGTTACATTACTGAGAGAAGCCTAGTTTGGCCTTACAGAAGCAGGGCTAAGGTATAGTCTGGAGGGAAACGTAAGAAAAACAGTGCTACAATAAACAGCAAAATTACCTGGGAAGTTGTTGTGGGTTGAATTCCATTCTCCCAAAAGATATGTTCAGGTCCTCATCCCTATGAATGTGATCTAATTTGCAACTCAAGATAAAATGGGCTTCTGATTCAAGATGGCAGAGTAGAAGGATGTGAGCTCATCTCATCCTGCGAGAGGATCAAAATTGCAACTAACTGTTGAGCAACCATTGACAGAAGAATTCTGGAACCCACCAAAAAAAGATGTCCTGCGTCCAAAGACAAAGAAGCCACAGTGAGACAGTAGGAGGGGCGCAATCATGATAAAATCAAATCCCATACCCGCCAGGTAGGTTACACACAGAATGGAGAACAATAATACCAAAGAATTTCTTGCAGCATTGTAAAGGTTCTGAACCCCAGGTCAGGCTTCCCAGCCTGGGGATCCAACAAAGGGACTGGGAATCTCCAGGGAATCTGGCCTTGAGGGCCAGTGGGATTTGATTACAGGCATTCCAGAGGCAGAAACAAAATTTTGCAAGCACCAAGACCCAGAGGAGAGGAGCAGTGACTCCCCCAGGAGACAGAACCAAAACTACCTGCTAGTGTTGGAGGGCCTCATGTGGAGATGTGGGTCAGTGGGGGCTCACCACAGGGATGTGGGCACTGGAAGTTCCCCTGTGGCATAAACCCTCTTGGAGTTTGCCATTAACCCTACCATAGACCATAGGGCTGGGTTGCCTCAGGCCAAACAACTACCAAGGAGGGAGTACAAGCCCACCCATCACTAGATAATTGGATTAAAGCTTTACTGAGCAAGGCCCTGCCCACCAGAGCAAGACTCAAGTTTTTCCCATCCCCAGTTCTTCCATCAAGAAGCTTATACAAGCGCTTAGCCTCATCCATCAGAGGGCAGACAGAAGAAGCAAGAGGAAGCACAGTATCATAGTAGCTAAAACAAAAACCATGTTACAGAAAGTTAATCATGAAGAAAAAGCAGAAAGTTATGTCCCAGATGAAGGGACAGGATAAAAATCCCAGAAAAACAACTAAATGAAGTAGAGATAGGCAATCTTCCAGAAAAAGAATTCAGAATAATGATAGTAAAGATGATCCAGGATTTTGGGCAAAGAATGGAGGCAAAGACTGAGAAGATGCAAGAAATGTTTACCAAAGACCTAGAAGAACTAAAGAACAAACAAACAGAGATGAATAATACACTAAAAGGAATCAATAGCAGAATAACTGAGGCAGAAGGACAGATAAATGATCTAGAGGACAGAATGGTAGAAATCACTGCTTCAGAACAGAATATAGAAAAAAAGAATGAGAAGAAATGAAGACAGTCTAAGAGGCCCCTGGGACAACATTAAAGACACGAACATTAGCATTATAGGGAACCTAGAAGACAGAGAGAAAGGACCTGAGAAAATATTTGAAGATATAATAGCTGAAAACTTCCCTAAAGTGGGAAAGGAAATAGTCAACCAAGTCCAGGAAGCACAGAGTTCCAGGAAGGATAAACCCAAGGAGGAACATACTGAGACACATAGTGATTGAGCTGACAAAAATTAAAGACAGAGATAAAATATTAAAAGCAACAAGGGTAAAACAACAGATAACATACAAGGGAACTCCCATCAGACTATCAGCTGATTTCTCAACAGAAACTCTACAAGCCAGAAGGGAACGGCACAATATATTAAAAGTGATGAAAGGGAAAAAACTAAAACCAAGAATATTCTACCCAGCAAGACTCTCTTTCACATATGATGGAGAAATCAAAAGCTTCCCAGACAAGCAAAAGTTAAGAGAATTCATCACCACCAAACCAGCTTTACAACAAATTCTAAAGGAACTTCACTAGGCAGGAAACTCAAGAGAAGGAAAAGACCTACAGAAAATAAACCCCAAACAATTAAGAAAACGGTAATAGGATCATACATATCGATAATTACCTTAAATGCAAATGGATTAAATACACCAACCAAAAGACACAGACTGGCTGGGTGGATGAAAACATGTACATATATGCACTTCTACTTACCAACATCACTCTGCTGGACTCCCCTCCTAAATTGTATGTAATTATTTTATACTGTTAAGTTAATCATGTTCCCATTATGGCTTGCAATTTTAATTATCTTTTATTTTTTGTCTGGCTATTGATTGTGAAAACTGATAAACATATTTTACTATTGTGATTATGTAACTATTACTCACTTGATACCATTGTATCATGATTGGCCAACAGAAAAATAATAGAATTCTATATCACCAACACTAGGATCTACTATAAAAAACCTGTAATAACTTTTTAAAATTCAGATGCATATCAGAAATTATCTTGAAAATTTTTCAAAAATACAAATGCTCAGGTATTGCTTTTTTTCCTCAAGAGCTCCAGATATGTTTCTAATGAGTAGTCATGTTTAAAAACAACTGGACTGTACAGCGATCTTTCACTTTAATCTAGTTTGTTTCAGTTTTTCTATTTCATGTTCAGTGCTCCCATTTCATTTATGTTCTCAAATTTCTCCATCTCTTCTCTTTTTTTTAATGTTATTTCTCAAACCTTTATCAAGTGTAGTAGAAAATCTTTTGTATACATATATATAAATATGCATAATACATACTTTAGAAAACATGAATTTTTGCCTAACTAAAAAAATTATGACATTTTGATTCTAATTGTTTCACTTAGTATGAATAGAATGCTGTTGCTGCTGCTAAGTCGCTTCAGTCGTGTCTGACTCTGTGTGACCCCATGGATGGCAGCCCACGAGGCTCCCCCATCCCTAGGATTCTCCAGGCAAGAACACTGGAGTGGGTTGCCATTTCCTTCTCCAATGCATGAAAGTGAAAGTGAAGTCGCTCAGTCTTGTCGAATAGAATGCTAGATTTCTAATTTAAAAATAGATATGCAAGAAGCAAATAAAAAAGATAAAATGGTGTCATGCTAGAGTAGGGTGGGCCCCAATTCAGTGACTGGTGTCCTTATAAAGAGAGGGAAATATGGACGCAGAGAGAGATACACAGAGAAAACACCATGTGATGATGAAGGCAGACTGGACTGATGCATCTACAAGTCAAGTAGAGACAAGAATTGTCAGCAAACATCAGAAACTAGGAAGAGGTGGGGAAAGACCCTCCCCTGGAACTTTGCTAACACCTTGATTTAGGCCTTCCAGATTCCTTGTTTTCTGTGAGACAATAATACATTTTTATGGTTTTAAGCTACTCTGTTTATCAGTTCAGTTCAGTTGCTCAGTTGTGCCCTACTCTTTGTGACCCCATGGACTGCAGCATGCCAGGCCTCCCTGTCCATCATCATATCCTAGAGTTTGCTCAAACTCATGTCCATAGAATTGGTGATGCCATCCAACCATCTCATCCTCTGTCATCCCCTTCTCCTCCTGCCTTCAATCTTTCCAAGAATGAGGGTCTTTTCCAATGACTGTTTATAGTTCTTAGTTAAAGCTGGTCTAGGATACTAATACAGAGGGTTAGAAGTAGGATGAAAAAAAAAATACATGGAAAGGGTTGAATGAAGTGGTTCAGAACTATGGAAGAATGCTGTATGGAAGAATGCTGTGTTTATATTTGGATCTGTCAGATACATTTCTTTCTTTTGACAGTTTTATTGAGATATAATTGACACAAGACATTGTGTAAGTATAAAGTGTACAATGATGATTTATTATACATATGTTGCAAAATGACTGCCACAATAAGATTAGCTAACACAACTACAACCTCACATATTTACCATTTATTTATTTTTTTGTGATGAGAACTTGTAAGATTTACTCTCTAAGCAAACTTCCAGGTATACAATATAGTATTGTTAACTATAGTCACTATGTACGTTAGATCTTTAGAACTTATTCATGTTATAACTGGATGTTTGTATCCTTTGATCACCTTCACCCTTTCCCCCTACCCTCATTCCACCAATGCATTTCTTTATTAGCTTGCATTTTGCACACTTGGGAACTTGTATCAGGGACCTGAGATTGTCTAATAGCAAGAAAAAATTCTTTATTAATCATTATCAGTAGACATAAGAGGATTTTGCATATAAAAAAGCAGAATATGCAAACATTAATCTTTAAAAAATATTTTTTATCAAATGATTTTTAAATCTTTTTGTGGTAAATGATCATCCTCTGCCTTATTTCTGCTTTATCTTTAATTTCCACTCTTCAGAGGAAGTAATTTTAATTCATTCAATTGTTTAATATTTTTCCCACATTTTAATATAACTGTTAAATTATTAAAATACTATTTCTTGATTTATGAATTTTAGGTATTATTTATAAACATCCTAGTATGGAAAGAGACATTAGCCCTTAGGATCCTTCCACCTTTGTACCCCAATGTCTTCTTTCTCTATTATTATTCAATTTAACCCAGGTGTATAAGAAACTTTAATTTCCCTTTATCATGTAACATACTGTATTCACAGGTCCATAGATTAGAATGTGGACATCTTTGGGGGACTATTATTCTGCCTACCACAGGGGCATATTCTTGGTTATCATTATTCTGTAAGACAGATAGGAGAAGGGGCCTGGGAAGTAGAGTTGTACCTGGTGTATAGACTAGTACTTAGTTTCCCTTATTCAGATAGCATCCTCATCTATGCCTGTTGTCCTGAGTCCAGAGTTCAAAGCAAGGTCTCCAGAGAGTAAATTCAAGTCTTCTGCCAGGGTGGGGGAAGGGTAGAGTCCTAGCTTTGTAGGGATAAGGAGGGCATCAGTTCAGTTCAGTTCAATTTAGTTGCTCAGTCATGTCTGACTCTTTGCAACCCCATGGACTGCAGCATGCCAGGCTTCCCTGTCCATCATCAACTCCCAGAGCTTGCTCAAACTCATGTCCATCAGTCAGTGATGCCACACAACTATCTCATCCTATGTTGTCCCCTTCTCCCGCCTTCAATTTTTCCCAGCATCAGGGTCTTTTCCAGTGAGTCAGTTCTTCACATCAGGTGGCCAAAGTATTGGAGTTTCAGCTTCAGCATCAGTCCTTCCAATGAATATTCAGGACTGATTTCCTTTAGGATGGACAGGTTGGATCTCCTTGCAGTCCAAGGGACTCTCAAGAGTCTTCTCCAACGCCATAGTTCAAAAGCATCAATTTTTCTGTGCTCAGCTTTCTTCATAGTCCAACTCTCACATCCATTAATGACTAGAGGAAAAACCATAGCTTTGACTAGATGGACCTTTGTTGCAAAGTAATATCTCTGCCTTTTAATAGGCTGTCTATGTTGGTCATAGCTTTTTTTCCAAGCAGCAAGCATCTTTTATCTTCAAGGCCGCAGTCACCATCTGGAGTGATTTTGGAGCCCCCAAAAAATATGTCTCACTGTTTTCACTGTTTCCCCATCTATTTGCCATGTAGTGATGGGACTGGATCCATGATCTTAATTTTTTGAATGTTGAGTTTTAAGCCAACTTTTTCACTCTCCTCTTTCACTTTCAATAGGCTCTTTAGTTCTTTTTCACTTTCTGCCATAAAGGTGGTGTCACCTGCATATCTCAGGTTATTGATATTTCTCCCAGCAATCTTTATCCCAGCTTGTGTTCATCCAGCCTGGCATTTCGTGTGATGTACTCTGCATATAAGTTAAATAAGCAGGGTGACAATATACAGCCTTGATATGCTCCTTTCCCAATTTGGAACCAGTCTGTTGTTCTATGTCCAGTTCTAACTGTTGCTTCTTGACCTGCATACAGATTTCTCAGGAGGCAGGTAAGGCAGTCTGGTATTCCCATCTCTTAAATAATTTTCCACAGTTTGTTGTGGAAAGTCACAGTCAAAGGCTTTGGAGAAGTCAATAAAGCAGATGTTTTTCTGGACTTCTCTTGTTTTTTTGATGATCCAGTGGATGTTGGCAATTTGATCTCTGGCTCCTCTGCCTTTTCTAAATCCAGCTTGAATATCCAGAAGTTCACAGTTCATGTGCTGTTGAAGCCTGGCTTGGATAATTGTGAGCATTACTTTGCTATCATATGAGGTGAGTGCAATTGTGTAGTAGTTTGAACGTTCTTTGGCATCGCCTTTCTTTGGAATTTGGAAGGAGGGCATATAGAGACCTAGATACTTTTTTCATTTTCATTTATTTCACAATATTTTAATTTCTCTAAGACTTCTTTGGTTCATTTGTTTTTTAGAAGCATGTTGTTTAATATCCAAATATTTTGGATTTTTCAGCTCCTTTAATTTCTAGTTTAATTTCACTGTGGTCTGAGAGCACACTTCTTTTGATTTCTATTCTTTTAAGTTGGTTGAGGTTTGATTGGTGGCATAGAATATAGTAATCACTGGTGAATGTCCCTTATGAGCTTAACAAAAATGTTTATTCTGTTGCTGTGGATGAAGTAGTCTATAAATGTCAATTAGAACCAGTTGATTGATGATTCTGTTCACTTCAACTATGTCCTGACTGATTTTCTGTCAATTACTGGTAAAGGAGAGTTGCAGTCTACAACTATAATAGTGGATTTGTCTATTTCTCCTTATAGCTCTATCAGGCTCTGTCTTATGTATTTTAATGCTCTGATATTAGATGCATACACATAAAGAATTGTTATGCCTTCCTGGAGAACTGACCCCTTTGTCATAAGGTTATGCCTCTCTTTGTCCCTGATAATTTTTGTTATTCTGAAATCTGCTTTCTCTAAAATTGAGACAGCTACTGCAGCTTTATTTTGATTAGTGTTAACATGGTGTATCTTTTCCTTCCTTTACTTTTCATCTATTTTTTTTCAGTATGTAGTAAACTTTTATTTTATTTATTTTTATTTATTTATTTTTTATTGGTTTTGCCATACATTGCCATGAATCCACCATGGGTGTACATGTGTTCCCCTTCCAGAACCCCCTTCCCACCTCCCTCCCCATCCCATCCCTCTGGGTCATCCCGGTGCACCAGCCCCGAGCGCCCTGTATCATGCATCAAACCTGGACTGGCGATTCGTTTCACATATGATAATTTACATGCTTCAATGCCATTCTCCCATATCATCCCGCCCGTGCCCTCTCCCATAGAGTCCATAATACTGTTCTATTTATCTGTGTCTCTTCTGATGTCTTGCATACAGGGTTATCTTTACCAATTAACTAAATACCATATATATGTGTTAGTATACTGTATTGGTGTTTTTCTTTCTGGTTTACTTCACTCTGTATAATAGGCTCCAGTTTCATCCACCTCATTAGAACTGATTCGAATGTATTCTTTTTAATGGCTGAGTAATATTACATTGTGTATATGTGAACATAGGCAAAACACTCTCCAACATAAACCATAGCAGGATCCTCTATGATCCACCTCCCAGAATATTGGAAATAAAAGCAAAAAATAAACAAATGGGACATAATTAAAATTAAAAGCTTTTGCACAATAAAGGAAACTAGGAGCAAGGTGAAAAGACAGCCTTCAGAATGAGAGAAAATAATAGCAAATGAAGCAACAGACAAACAATTAATCTCAAAAATATACAAGCAACTCCTGCAGCTGAATTCCAGAAAAATAAACAATCCAATCAAAAAGTGGGCCAAAGAACTAAACAGACACTTCTCCAAAGAAGACATTCAGATGGCTAACAAACACATGAAAAGATGCTCAACATCACTCATTATTAGAGAAATGCAAATCAAAACCACAATGAGGTACTATTTCACGCCTGTCAGAATGGCTGCTATCCAAAAGTCTACAAGCAATAAATGCTGGAGAGGGTGTGGAGAAAAGGGAACCCTCTTACACTGTTGGTGGGAATGCAAACTAGTACAGCCACTATGGAGAACAGTGTGGAGATTCCTCAGAAAACTGGAAATAGAACTGCCATATGACCCGGCAATCCCACTGCTGGGCATACATGAGGAAACCAGAATTGAAAGAGACACGTGTACGCCAATGTTCATTGCAGCACTGTTTACAATAGGCAGGACATGGAAGCAGCCTAGATGCCCATCATCAGATGAATGGATAAGGAAGCTGTGGTACATATACACAATGGAATATTACTTTTCATCTATTTTTATCTGTATAGTTAAAGTAGATTTCTTGTACATAACATGGTTGGGTCTTATTTTTTTTATCTATTCTGTCATTCTGTACCTTTTAATTGGTATATTTAGACCATTCATATTTAAAGTGATTATTGATATAGATTAATATGTGGCATATTTAGAACTGTTTTCTATTTATGTACTTTCTGTTTTTAATCTTTCCCTCTTTTCTGTTTCCTCTGGTTTTGAGTATTTTATATGATTCCATTTTCCCTCCTCTTGACGTATCAATTTTCAGTGTTTGCCCTAGAGTTTAAACTATGCATTTATAACTAATCTAAGTTCACTTTCAAAATAATATACATACCACTTCACATCTAGTGCAGATACATTATAAGAGAGTATTCAATTTCTCCCTCCCATCCCTTTTAATAGTGCTGTCATTCATTACACTTATCCATACACTATAATCACCTAATACATTGTAGCTATTATTATTTTGAATGAACATTAATCTATTAGATCAATAGGAATAAGAAAAAAAATTATTTTCCCTTTTTTTTTTCCTTTTTAACTTCTATTCCTTTCTTTATATATATCTGAGTTCCCGACTTAAGTAATCCTTTTTGCTACAGAACTTCTTTCAACATTTCTTAAAAGGTAGGTCTATAGGCAAGAAATTCTTGTTTTCGTTTTTCTGAGAAAGTCTCTCTCTACTTTTGAAGGAAATTTTTGTTGAATACAGAATTGTAGGGTCTTGTTTTTTTTTTTTTTTTCAATACTTTAAGTATTTCATTGACTCTCTCCTTGTTCGCATGGTTTATAAAAGAAGTTGATGTAATTCTTATCCTCATTTTTGTATGTGTGCTGAGTTGCTTCAGTTGAGTCCGACTCTTTGCAACCCTATGGACTGTGTAGCCTGCCAGGATCCTCTGTCCATGGGATTTTTCATGCAAGAATACTGGAATGGGTTGCCATGCCCTCCTCCAGGGGATCTTCCCAACCCAGAGATCTAACCCATGTCTCTTAAGTCTCCTACAACTGAACTGGAGTGGGTTGCCATTTCCTTCTCCAGGAGATCTTCTCAACCTAGGGATTGAACCTCCCTCTGCCGCTTTGCAGTGGATTCTTTATCGTCTGAGTCACCAGTGAAGCCCTCTGAGCCACCGGGGAATCTCCTCCTACATTGGCAGGCGGACTCTTTACCACTAATGCCACCTGGGAAGCCCCCATTCTTGTACAGGCAAGGATTTTTATCCCTCTGGTTTCTTTCAAGAATTTGTTTTGCTTTCTGCAGTTTGAATGTTGTTCCTCAGTGTAGATTTTTGCTATTTATCATATTTGGTATTCTTTGAGCTTTCTGGATTTGTGACTTGGTGCCTGTCACTAATTTTGAAAAAAAATTCTCAGCCATTATTACTTCAAATATTTCTTATCCTTTCTTTCCTTCCTCTGGTAATTCCATTTTGTGTATTCTACACCTTTTGCAATTGTTCCCCATTTCCTGAATTTTCTGTTTTTTTTTTTCTCTTTGCATTTCAATTTTGGAAATTTCTCTTAATATCTTCAAACTCATCAATTTTTTCCTTGTCCGTATCCAATTGACCAATAAGCCCATCAAAGAAAATCTTCATTTCTTCATTTCTGTTACAATGTTTTCATTTTTAATTTTAAACATGATTCTTTCTTAGAGTTTCCATTTTTCTTTTTTGGGGGCAGGGATAAACAGTCTTTATTTCACCAGCAGATGAATTCAGGTCATCTCAGGTTTAGTAACTGAACAAATTACAATTTTTAAATTGTAAAATTAAAAAAAAAATTGTGAACATAAATATACACAGGCCTTAGAAACTTATATAAGTATAAATGGACAAATATATATCTTTGTTGTTGTTGTTTAGTCTCAAGTCATGTCTGTTTGCAACCCCACTCGGCTCCTCTGTCCATGGCAAGAATACTGGAGTGGGTTGCCATTTCCTTCTCCGAGTTCCCATTTTTCTTGTGACATTATCCATCTGTTCTTGCATGCTGTCCACCTTTTCCATTATAGCTCTTAGGATAACAATCCTAATTATTATTTCTGCCTGGTAATTCCAATATTTCTGCTCTATCTGAGACTGGTTTTGATGCTTGCTTTGTCTCTTCAGACTGCATATTTTCTTTCTTTATAGGATGCCTTTGAATTTTTTGTTGAAAGTTGAACAAATTACCCAATATACTGGGTAATAGGAACTGAGAGAGCTGGTCTGTAGTGTCAGGTTTTATGTTTATCTGAGTAGATGTCAGGTTGTGTTTAATGTTTGCTATAACTGTAGGTGTCAGAGAATTCAATTTCCTCTAGTGTTTTTGTCTTTCCTGTTCCTTTGGGCTTCCCTAGCAACTCCTTCTTAGTAAGAGTCTGTTTCTCACAGTTTTGTTGTCAATTGTAACCCCTACTTTTATGCCAGAATCCTATTTATATAGTGATAAGGTGTTGCATAAAGGAAGTATCCTGAAATTTTATGATTGAATCTTGTTTTTATTTTCTTAGTGTGCTTGTGTCCCTGCATTGCAACCTTCAGAAGAATTTTTATAGCTTTCCCCCTCTCTTTTTATGTGAGACAGGAAAGCTAGAGAAGGATAGGAAGGCTGTCTAATTGCCTTTTGTCTAGGACACATTAGGCTCTGATAAAGCACTGGTTTCTCTGAGAGTGAACTTTTTTTTTTTTTTTTTATGGAGAATAAAACTTTTTGTCTGGATTTATTTATGGTGGTTAGTTTTCTTCTCCCCCTACCCTAAGCATGAGGAGATTTTTCTGTGATTTTCATTATGAGGATCTGGTGGGGTTCTTGAAGATAAACTCATGAAAGTATCAGGGGGCACCCTGAGACTAGGCCCCTGAAAGTTTTTAACTCTCAAGCCAGTCCTTGTTCAATCTCCAGTAATTAGTCAATAACATCTGAAGTATTCCTACAGGCTTCATCTCTAGTGGCTTTTGCTCCATGTAAGCTGTGACCCACCTGTCTTTCCAGGTTTTAGAGTGTGAATTTGTCCTGCAACTTCAACCTTCTGATGGTTTTAAGAAGAAAGATTGATTTTCAGTTTGTGCAGCTTTTTTCCTTGTTTTGAGGATGGGGGTGATGACTTCCAAGCTCTTTGACACATTGGAATGGAAGCAAAACAGGCTTGCATTTTTCTGCATAAAGTCTTTCTATCAATATCTTTTTGAGGTCACCCTTGGCAGGGCTTGGGCTCAGACAACATCTAAGGGTAGCTTTCCAAGGTGCTGTCATCTACAAGTAGGAGTTTGGGGTTTTTCACTTTCAAGCAAGTGGCTCTGCCAGACGGTGGTTCTCTGCCAGGTATCTCTGAGCCATGGCTGTGTTGCAGCTTACATCCGAGGCAAATGCCACACATAGGATCACTGCCACTTTACTCATTCATTCCTACTTCTATTCGATTTTTCATCTATTTTTAGACTACCCACATATGGGGGGGTCCTCATGCCTCAAATCCCTTAGATTGTCTGGGTTTCAACCTTATGAATCAGGAGCACACTTAACCACTTCCGGTTTGGCACTGCCTGATATGAATCAATTTTTGCTTAAATAAACTCTTAAATTTAAAAAGCAAATAAAACAGAAAACCATTGTGAATCAGTTTGCTTAAATTCAGCTTCCACATACCCTTGTGCCCTCCCTCACCCTTCAGGTCCTCTCTGGCTTGGTAAATCAGTTACTCAACTTTCATTTTTATTCCAGCTCCCAAATTTTGGTTGACATCCTTCCCCCCCACCCCCAACCCCACTCTCCTATTCTTGTTGCCCTTTCAGGTTTATGACTCATAGGGCTTTACTATTATTCAGTGAAGTTTCTGGACGAGCAGAGGCAAATATATATTCAATTCACATATTTAATTGGAAATATTTTTTTCACTAAACTGACCTAACAGCATTCTTGATGAAGACAGGCTAGGGCAATGTTACCTGGGAGATGGTGGGGGATGAGGAATCTGATCAGATTAGATATTAAGGGTAGGGATTCTGGCTAAACTGACTTCACAGGGTTCTTGCTAAAATTGGACAATTTAAAGATGGACATAGAAGGCCAAGGTCAGCAGGTGCACTTGAGATGAAGACTCAGAGAAACCTCACTGAAGTTTAGTCAAGGAGAGAATCCTTGTCACGAGTTCTTTTTCTTTTTTCTTTTTTAAATGGTTATCACCAGAATGTAAATATTCTTTAGACAACTCTTTATCATTTGCACTGGAGAAAGATAATGGTCAGTCCAGCATTTTTGACTTCATCAACCTTCTTTTTAGATATAACTGTAACTTACATTTCCGGTATTATTGTCAGTCTGATGAAATCAAAGTTGATATTTTCTGATTTTCACAGAATTCTGTCATTCATTGTCTAGTGTTTCCTAGAGCCCAAAGCTCTGCTTTTATAATGTGTTTGATGGTTTTGTGTAAGAGAAAAAGGAGAATTTTCAGGTAAAAATGGCTCTGTGATTAGGTGCTAGATGAAGGGGCCAAGGAACCTCATAAATTCTTCAGCAGAAAGCTGCAGGCTGAGTCCCTGCTGCCTTTGTGTTTGGAATTTAAAACTATTCCCAAGGTATGTAGGAGCATTGCTCTCTGTTCACAGCCTCCCTCCTCTATAACATGGTGATTTCTCACAATGCATTATCAGGTGCATTTTGCTTCTGTTCTATTTGTTCTGATTTTTTTTTTTTAGTAGTGGCTGCTTTTCTTTCATATTTATCATCCCTTTATTTTATCTATTTTAGTTCAGCTGCTATCTTTTGTTGTCTCTCTTACGAAAGTCCATTCTGGTGTAATAAAGGAAAGCAATACTTTCTTTTGTCTCTTTGAGAATAAGCTGAGTATATTTTATTTAAAAATCTTGTGCTTTATGAAATAACTCAACTGCAGATGAGGTTGTGTGAGATTTTCACATGAGTCTTTCCTGTCTTAATCTTCTATTGTTTGTAATATTGGGTTATTTTTGTTTGCAATACTAGGTTAGTTTGGTTTTTTGTCTTATGTTTTTATTTGTTTATCTTTGTTGAAATTATCTAAGTGTTTTCCTTGGTGGGGAGAGTGGGTACTGGTTTTAAGACTAGTGAATTCAAACCTGTTTGCCCATAGGAGTTATCCAGGGACAATTGAAAATTTTGTTTTTGCGTTTCCATTCACTTGGAGGTCTCATCTCTTTCAGAGTGGAGGCAAGATTATCCTAAGGAGTGCCTCCACAGTGTTTTCTAAGAGCCATTCAGCATTTTTTAGTTCCCTTTGTAGATGCAAATTATCAGTTCAAATCATCTAAGCAAAGAAAAAAGACCTCTCCAAATCTCATCTGAGTAGAAAATCTCCTTGGGAGTGAAGTCCCAGTTCAGAGAACAAAGAAAGAATAGACCAGAGGTTTATTTACCTTTCACTGTTTCAGGGATTCAGAGGCCAGCAAGCAGGCAGATGCAAAAGAAAGCTTAGGGCTAGACATTCTTTTTTTCTACTCTTTCTTTCTTCTTCTTTTGTGAGATGCAATAAACAGACCTGCCCAGAGGCAAGGGAGCTAAGGAGTTTATAAACTTGGGATGGGGGATGGGTGGGGAGGGAGCAAAGCCATGGCAATATTACAAAGGCCTTTGTTACTGATTAAGGTCAAGGGAATGGTGAAATACAGACTCCAGAGAGGAGTCCTGTGGGAATGCAATCTAAGAGAGTTGAGCTTTGGAAGATGAATAGTAACTTTCCCTCTTGGGGTGATTAACAGAATGGAGCGGTCTTACCCTTAGGAGATTCTGATAAGCCAGACTTGGAATGGGATCCTTCCCCAATATCCCATCTACTCTTGAGAATCATGGGCTACATTGAGAGAAGAGTATTATTCATAACAGCTAAGGTTAAGACAAAACAGGACTTGGGCTTCTGTGGAGACTTCCAAGCCTGAACCAAATGTCATTCTTAAAGGCAGGTGATGAGTCTTATTTTCGTAATCACAAATAATGGTGTTGCTGTCACCAGTAAAGCCTATTGACAATTTCCAGGAATGTTAATAAAAATAGAATCTGGGTAATAAAATAAAAAGCTTAACCTTTTTCCCTTTGTGCTTAGCATAGTTTCAGTTGTTCATAGGGTACCACATGCAGAGGCTTTACATCTGGCACTTCAGACCAGAGTTCCTATGTGAAATGGCTTTGCCTGACATCTCAGCTTAGCAGGCTGTGTGCAGAAATGCTGCACCCAGCGCTTTGATCTGGAATGCTGTGAGCAGCACAGCTGTGCTGACCCTCAAGAGCTCCAATCCCCTCCCTGCTGACAAGAACCCTATAAGGCAGCTCTACCAATGTTCTTTGAGGGAGAGCATGGACTCTATAGAGTGCAAGCTTACACCTCTCCATTCTTTGATCAAAGAATATAGCTTTCCTTTGCTTCTTAACTAAACTCAGCCTCACTGTATTGGTGTGAGTGACATTAGGCAGGAGAACTCTTTTGGAAGAGGCAGGGAGGGTTGATAACAAATTTTTGGTGACTCAGATGGGACTGATTGTAGCCCTTCCACCTGGACCCACCCACCAGGCTCTGAACTCACTAGACACTGTAGGAACTAGAGAGGATAACTGTTATATCCCTGAGGCAGTCCCGTCAATGTAAAAATATAACTTAAACGGAATCCAGGCAGCAGGAAAGGAACCGGTAAATTGAAAAAAAAAAAAAAGGAAATAAAATAGGAGCCAACGGAAAACACTTTGGCATTCCTAGAGTGTCTCAAGGACTGTCTCCGAATTTATACTACCATTGACCCTGAGTCATTGGAAGGGAATGCAATCCTGATGTTGTATTTCATTTCCCAAAGCGCTGCTGATATTAGGCATAAAATTCAGAATCTGGAAATAGAACCAGATAGCCCTACCTCCTGTCTGATGGAGGTTGCCTGAAAAGTACAAGTATTAGTCACTCAGTCATGTCTGACTCTTTGCAGTCCCATGGACTGTAGCCCACCAGGTTCCTCTGTCCATGGAATTCTCCAGGAAAAAAATACTGGAGTGAGCAGCCATTCCCTTCTCCAGGGGATCTTTCCAACCTAGGGATCGAACCCAGGTCTCCTGAATTGCAGGCAGATTCTTTACTATCTGAGCCACAAAAATAAGACAAAAGTAGAAGACTGCCGACTGGGTGTTTAAAAACAAAGCTATAGAGGAGGAAAAGTCAGAGGATAAAAACAGTTGGAGGCAAGCCCACATACTGGCTGTTGCCCTCCAATGTGAATTAGTCAGCATGGGAATCTAAACTAACTGCCCATAGAGACGTCTGACTCTGGTGAGGGACTACTGGCCTCTATCGAGGGATAGCAAGCCAAAGAAACTGGGTCCCAGTCTGTGTACCATACGTAAACAAGAGGGACACTGGAAGAGATAATGTTCTCAGTGTCCTTGAAGGGGGGACACAGTCATTACCATAAAAACCTGTCACTCAAAATCATGCCACCCTACTACCAACAGGAACAGGGCCTCCTGAGCATGATTATACAAAACACAATCTATTCAAGTTCCTCTGACTTAGGAAGTGAGTTTCTCTCAGACACCAATGAGGTATCTGGTTCACAGTCGGGAACAATTTTATGAGAGAAGAAGAAAAGGGTAGTGGAATAAGCAGTGACATCTTAGACAAAGTCACTAAGGCACAGAGCCTACCTCCAGGGACTTTAGCCCAAAAGGCCAAGCTGATGGCCCTCACCTGAGCCTTAGCGCTCAGAACAGGGAAAAATCCTAGATGTTTACACGGACTGCTAGTGTGTGTATGCCATCCTACATGCACACAGGGCTATTTGAAAGTAAAGAGTTGTGCTTAATGTAGAGAAGGAGCAAGGGAAACATGGCTTAAACATATTGAGACTCCTAGAAGCAGTGTAATTGCTGAAACAAATGACAGTGATTCACTGTAGGGGTCATCAAAAAGGGCAAACAGAGGTAATAAAGGGAAACGATGAAGCAGATGGAGCTGCCAAAAGGGCAGTCTTAGAACCAGTAACCTGGCAACTACCCCTCATACCTAAGAGGACAGATCTATCCAATTATTCCCCAGTCTATACAAATGAAGAATTAGACAAAGCCCAGAAATGGGGCTTCAAGTAGAGACCTTGGAGGCCATAGGTGGCTAGTTAATGGGCATAAACAATACTTCCTTCCCCAAACTGACGCTTATCAAGCCATCAGAGAGGCTCATCAAGGAACTTACTATAGGAGGGAAGCCTTATATAATTGGTTAGTTGAAGTCATGGAAACTCTTGGCATGAAAAGTATGATCAGTTGGATAGTTGAGACATGTCCCATCTGCTCAAGGAATGAATAACTTCAACACTGGATCCCCAGATAAGACCCCCAAGATAACGTTCATTTAGATCATAAGGACATATCCTGGGGAAGTTAGTCAGATTGTTTTCACTGTCCTTCTGATAGTACCAGGCAATTTCAGATATCTCTTGGTGCTAGCGGACGTATTTCCAAGGTAAGTAGAGGAGTTCCCCACTAGAAATGAAATGGCAGCAGTACTGGCTAATGCATTACTAAAAGAGAAAAAAGCCAAGATCCCGACTAAGTGATAATGGTCCGGCATTTGTGGCAAAAGGGACAAGTGCCCTGGGTATAAAATGGACCCTACACTCAGCCTGGAGACTCCAATCATTGAAGAAAGTAGAGAGATCTAATCAAACCTTAAAATGAACCTTAGTCAAGCTATGCCAAAAGACTTGAGAAAATTGGATTAAATTATTCCCAACTGCCCTGATATGCATGCCATTAGTGCCCAGATATAAGTTAAATTTAAGTGTGTTTGAACTTGCATATGGTAGGCCCATTCCCAAAGCCTGAGAGAAGGGACCCCTTAGCTCCCTTGAGATGGAACCACTTCAGTATGTCCTCTAGGTAGAAGAATCCATGAAAGCCCTCATGAAATATGGTAATCAGGTGTGTCTGCACTCACTAACTTAGCCTTCAACTACTAAAGGGGAGGAGACTGAGTGTATCTAAAAACCTGGAAAACGAGCAGCCACAAGACCGCCTCACTTTATTTTTCTTTTCTTTACATGTTTTCTTTATTGAGGTATAGTTGACATATAATAAACTGCACATATTTTAAAGGGTGCCACTTGAGAGTTTTAACATATGTATACAACTGTGAAGCTCTCACCATAGTCAGGATAGAGAACACCCAAAAAATTTTCCTAAAATTTTCCTCATGCTCTTTTTAATCCCTCTTTCCCCTTACTCCCAATGTAGTTACTGATCTGCTTTCTGTTACCACAGATTAATTTCTATTTTCTAGAAATCATCCTGTTTTCTAGGAATCATCTAGGCTGTACTATGTTTTTTGTTTGTTTGTGTTTTGGTCTGGCTTCTTTCACTCAGAATAATTATTTTGAGGTTCATCCATGTTGTTGCCAGTATTCATTGCTTATTCTTTTTTATTGCTGAATCATATTTCATTGTACTACAGTTTATCTGTTCAACCATTTGATTGTTTTTTAAAATTAATTTTTATTGGAGTATAGTTGATTTACAACATTGTGTTAGTTTCTGCTGTACAGCATACATATACACATATCCACTCTTTTTTAGATTCTATACCCATATAGGTCATTACAGAACATCGTACACTCAATTGTTGATGAATGAAACATTTGTGTTGTCTCCAGATTTTGACTGCTACAAGTAAAGCTGCTATGAACTTTCAAGTGTGTCTATCTTTTTACATTTGCTTTTCTCTTAGATCGACACTTAAGAGTGGAATGGCTGGATCATATGGTAGGTATATATATATATATATAACTTTTACCATTGGCATCATCTGGGAAGCCCTTATCTAACCTTTAAGAAACTGTCAAACTGTTTTCCAAAGTGGTTGTACCATTTTACACTCCCTCAACAGTATATGAGAGTCCCAGTTCTTCCATATCCATGCCAAGACTTAGTATGATCAGTTTCTTTTTTTAATTAATTTATTTTAATTGGAGGATAATTACTTTACAATATTTTCTTTTTTTAAATTTTAGCCATTAATTAACCTATGTATATTGTGTTATCTCACTGTAGCTTTAATTTGCATTTCCTTAATGACTAATATTGTTGAGCATCTTTTCATGGCTTATTTGCCATCCATATATCTTCCCTAGAAAATATCTCTTCAAATCTTCTGCCCACTTTTTATTAGGCTGTTTTTGTTTTAAGAGTTCTTTATATATTTCTAATATCCTTTCTGAGATATATGCTTTATAAATATTTTATTGTGTTTTTAAAAATAAGCTTTTAGTTTTATAATAGTGTAGATTTACAGAAAAATAATGCAGAGAATTCCCACATATCCCACACCCAGTTTTCCCTGGTGGATTAATGTGATACATTTGATACAAGTAATAAACCAATTGTTGTTCAGTGGCTAAGTCCTGTTTGACCCTGTGTGACCGCCATGGACTATAGCCTGCCAGGCTCCTCTCCATGGGATTTCTCAGGCAAGAATCCTGGAATGGGTTGCCATTTCCTTCTCCAAGACTGACTCACTCTTGAGTGGAATGCACCATACTTGGTAATCCTAACCTACCCATTCTGCCCTGAAGTTGCAGGGATCACTCTATGGGCACTTCACACTTGAGTGAAGAGGGGCTTCCAAAGCTGAACCTCAGAGAGATAACCTGGGGCCATGGATACCCTTGACTACTCCTTGAACCTCTCTCAGATATGAAGCTTCTTTTCTGAAAAACAACAGAAGTGTGCCTCCTAAAGCAGACTACTAATTGCAGGAATCATTGCTCTCTTGAGGGTTCTAGTGACCTTGGCCAGGGGAATCTTATAAAACTGTCACCACAAAAAGATAACAGCCAACATGGTGGTGGTGGTTGATGAGACCTGCCTCGACTTCAGGTTAAGTCAGTTTACTCCTGATTGGTATAGTCCTGGGTAATCAGATTGCCCTAGATTAACTGTTAGCTGCTGACAAGAGAGGAGTCTGTCCACCAGCCAGTATGCTGGGCTGTTTTTGCATCGATGTGGCCTGAATGAAGAAAGAGCAGACAGACTGCTGGGAGAAACCACTTGGCTAGCAGAAACCTGGTTGCCAGTTCTGGCTGAACAAACAAAGATGCCTGTGGGGATAACAGGACTCCGGAGCCTCACTTGGTTTGTACTTTTCCCGCACCACCAGTGCTCCCACCTCTCCACCCCCCCTCACCCTGCCCCCATGACCGTTATTCTCTTGCTAATATTTGGGCCTGCATCCTAAGCTGTCTGGTGTCCTGTCTCTAAAAGGTCAGAATCTATAAAACTCTAAATGGTGGATGCGGGGGTTACAGAGAATTAGGCCTGAGTCCTGGTGACGACCACACAACTTGTGCTCCCCTAACCAAGGTTATGACAAGCGAAGCCCAAACACAGCAGAAAGCGGCTGCAGAAGATGACTCATCGCCCCTCAGAATGAGGAGCAGGACAGTAAAAGAGGGATTTGTCACCAGCAAAACCCATTAACAATTCCTGGAGAATAAAAATAGAATCTGGGTAATGAGTCTAACCTTTTTTTTTTCCCCTTGCGCTTCCTCTGTTTTCACTTGCTCCTAGGGTGCCGAGGTCAGAGGCCTGGCACGCGGTACTTGAGAGCTCCTTGCGTGAAATAGCGGGGCGGGTACCTCAGCTCACAGACCCTGGAGAGACGCTCGGAGCACGGTACTCCATCCAAGATGGCGGCGGCAGCAACAGCAGGCTGTGCGCAGTCTCAATGCAGCAGCCTCAGGAGAGCTTCATCCCCTCTCCGCTGACGAGACCCCTTCCTATAAAGCAGCCCCACCTGGAGCCTGTCCGGAGAGTGTGTTGTAGAGCCTGAGCTTCCGCCTCCCAATTCTTTTATCCAAGAATAAAACTTAAGACTCTCCTGGCCTCCTGTGGCTAAGACTCCGGCACTTTCACTGCAGCGTTTGTGAGTTCCATCCCTGGTTGGGGAATTAAGATCCTGCAGGGTGTGGCTAAAAAAAGAAACAAGAAAGCTTTGCTTCTGAACAGAACGAGGCCTTGTTCTGTTGGCTTGAACAGGAAGCAGGAGGATCATTTCTGGAAAGTGACCGGGGAACATAGGTAAGTTTTTTTTGTCAGAATAGGAGATATGAGTATCACTGAGAAATGATGAGAAACACGTGTACGTGATCATATGATCTTAACGTTGAAATTAAAAATGTTTCGGCATACAAAATGTGGTACAGTATGTTCAATTTTCTTCTCTTCTTAGGAATGGTTACTTGATATTTGAAGAACCCTAACTGTGAAAACACACTCTGGGCGTGGTAAGTTAGTGTTTGAATTTCTCAGTTCAGAAGCCATATTGCAGAGGAGTTTGCTTACAGGTTCCAGCCATCTTTATCTTACATCTGTTCTGGGGGTTTTGTTAATTAGCATAATGAGTTAGAAATAATTTCTCATTGGTGAGATAATTTCTCATTGGTGAAATGAATTTCAGACAAGTTTCAATTATGTGGACTGACTAAACATGTTTAGATGTATTCCTGCCCTTGCATAAACAGCATGAAAGAAATCTAGCCAGCCTAACAGTTTACACACCTTGGATTATCTCTCCACGTTTGGGATGCTAAACTGTGTCTTGGACTGTAATGGAAGGATTCTTGCACCTGGCTTTGATTTGCGAGCTCAGTCCTGCCCCAAAGCTGGAACCTTGTTCTCCCGGCCTCTGGTGACTGTGGAGTGCTGTTGGGCACCTAACAGGCTGGATTACTGAGGCTTCATCAACTTACTAAGCTGCTCATGTGATAGTCTGGGACCTGGTTGCTAAATATTTATACATGTGACAGAATGTGGTCTGAGACTTATTTTCATTATCACATACCATCTGGAAGTGAGGTCCCTGTAGATGTCACCTGCCTCTAATTATTGAAAAGGATGGAGATCTATCATAAGGCCAGTAATAACTGGGCATGACCAAATTGACCGAGATGCACATGAAACAGCACTGTAGCCCCTTCCTTGTATCCTTCATGGTCTTCAGTCACAAATGCATGCAAGTGATTGGATGAGTATCTTAATATTTGTATTTCTTTTGAAAGTCATTTCTTCTTTGTAAGATTACTCCTTCAAGGTACCAAGTAGAACCTAAATATATGTATTTGATTCAGAGAATTTGGCAGAACTACACGAGAAAGAACGAAAATCTAGAAAAGATCTAATAAAATAATTATAATAATAGCACTGAGGAGGAAAAAAGCTTCCCTTTTACCCTTCTAACTTCTGTGACTGGTATAAAAATTAAATTGACATAAAACGGCTTTAAGAGGATTAAAAAAATGAAAATACTTAACCACATATATACACACAGAAGCCCCATAAAAATATGAGATTTCAAATGTGGCCAGAGGATTGATATTTATCTAGCATTTTGAGATAAGGAAAGGGACTGGCGTTTGGGGTATCTAAGTGGGGAGGAGGCAATTCCCAGGATAGTGACAGGAGGAAATGTGTGGTGAATGAAGTTTGCCCTTTTTGAAAAATGTTATCTCTGATTGTATCTCTCTTCCTGGTATAGACATTCTTTCTAACGGAAGTTTCCTTTATTAATGTAGATTTTTTTCTGGCAAGTGGGGAGATTTATACTTTCTTTTAGGCAGTGAAGAGTTTTTACTGAGTCTGTTGGCTCTTGATTGCCCAGCTCAAACCAATCTGCATGCCAAAGTGGCATAACTTGGGGTGGAATATTCTGAACCTCTTCAATAGTAATAACTTTTTCCTTATTGCAAAGTTAACTCTTCCTCTCAGTACATAAAAATACATTGCAGGTACATTAAAGAAATAGACATAAACACTTTAAAAAAGTTATAGAAGAAACTGATAATATTTAACTCTGGAATGCCTATCGAGAATCACAAAAAGATAATATTTAATTCTGGAATGCCTATTGAGAATCACAAAAAAGATACGATTCAGAGACTTCATCAGGTAAAAGCAAAACACTGAGGCAAGACAAAAGATATCAGAACAAATGTTAAAAAGCAGCAATCTGGCAGAAAATGTTTGTAATGTGTAAAAATAAAATCAGGAAATAATGACTTGCAACTGCTCTAATTAAATAATGCCAGAGATGATGGTTCTTAATCACTTGGAGGGTGTGTCTATCTGTCATCAATCTCAATATCATAATTTTTTCTCACTTAATGACATAATTTGAATATATTTCCATGTTATTAAGTACACTTCTAGAAGTAATTGTTAAAAGCCCCACAGAATTCCATTGTGCTGAGTGCAAAGTACAAATTGCATTTACTGCTGTGGCTCTGCTAGGGAGGAAAGTGACCTGGTCACTTTGCTCAGGGACCTTCCTCCATCCTTCCCCCAGTCAGTGACACAGGCTCCTGTAAGTAAACACTGGAGAAATATTTATGAAGTGGTGCCAAATTATTGGCCTTCATGGATGGTGTATTATTGTCTCTTGACCCAGTACTGCTCTTGGTTCAGTTTCATCAAAATCTTAGAAAAAAAGATAGAAAAAGTGCAATAGTATAAAACTAGCAAGTGCATGAAAGTCCCATGACTAATTTTCTCAAATTACCTATTTTCTCAAATCATCTTTCTTGTCAATAATTTCATAAAATAACAGGAAACTGAATTTGACATATAATCATATTAACTCCTCTTCTGATACCCTTAATTAATACTTCAATTCATAGAGAGTACTAGGTAAAAATTGTTTTGAGCATTTTTTAATTTATAAGTTTTGAGAGTTTATTGTCTGTTATCACAAAGATAATTAAAGTTTATTTAACATTAAAATGAGTTAAAATTATTTTCTTTGGGAAGTTAATGATTTCAAATAATTTTTTCAAATAAGACGTTAAAAGTTTTTACATTTGTCAGTGAAAAATAAGACTGTTTTAATGAAATTAAAATACGTTCTAAAATACATTTTATTGTTTTTATGTTTATGACATAGTAATAAATTCTCTTGATTAAAAACTAGAAAATACATAAGTGTGGAAGAGAAAAAATTCCAAAGTCTCACAGCTGTTAATATTTATTGTATTTCTTTTCAGTCATTTTCTTAGCCAAGGTTCCTTTCTTCCATCCTTGATGATTATTATTGCATTACTAATACAGTGTAAATTCTTCATTTTTCATGTCATAAAATAATGTGTTTTTAACAGAATTTAAATTTTCTAAGAAGGATCTTTCATCTGAAGAATGCACATTTAAGATATGGCTACTCTATCTAACAGCCAGAAACAACACCAGGCTGCAATAGATATGTTTATAAATGAGTCTCCGTTCAGAACAGAACCTTTTAGAAATTTAGAGAAGACATTTGGATAACATAACTCCTTTCAGCTCTGTTCCCAATGGCAAAGAGAATGGCTTTTGGCAGCCTGGCTTGTAATATACTGCCAATCACTAGAGGCAACGCCTGGTGATTAATTTAGAAAATCTCATTACTTTTGACTGATAGAAAAGGAAAAGGATAGTCTCCATTTTATAAATATTTGGTTTACTATTACATGACATAAAACACATCCAAAACATATTTTATGGAATGATACTATTTATGTAAAATACATCCTTCCAGTAGGTTGGCAAACACATCTTCTGTCTACAGATCAGTGACACTTATGTACATCCCTTTTGTCCATGCAGCTCGCAGGGTCATTGTACCTACAACTGGCCTCAAGCACTGAACTGGGCATTTTTATTTTGTTTTAACCTCAATCCAGAAAGGAGTCACTCACTCATCATGCATTTCCCTTCAATGAAGTCTAGCCTCCCTAGAGAAAGCCTGTTATGGAAGGTGTGGCCTTCTCAAATATCACTGCACAGTCTGCTTTTTGCAGATGAAATGAATAATGCACATAAAATGTAATTAATGCAACTGACCCAAGGTATATACCTCTGGCATTGGGATTCCCTTCCCAGAAGTAGAAACCCTAACTCTGTGAAGAATGAAAAGCACATAGTACAACCATTTCAAAGCAAAACCCCCAGTGTGCACAAAACACTGCTTTGGATAAAAAATGGCAGCTGCAGGAGCTGGAATGGTAGCTGGTTGCCATGGTTACCAAGGCTCTGATTCAGCCACCATATGCCACCTGGTGTTCTCAGTCTGAAAAAGCAGGTCTGTAGTGTCCTAGATTGGAGATGGAGCTATGGCCACAGTTCTCAGAGAAATAGTACTAGCTTTGGATGTGAAGCACTGTTTTATCTATTGTTAGATTTGGGGTCTAAAGCCTTATCACTTAAGGTGTGGTTTCAACTGGGGAGAGGAAATACATACACTCTCTCCTCCTTTGTAAATAATCCATTTTCTCTCATGGAAACACTACTATATGGATATTCATTCTCAAAGATCTTTGTCCTCTCTTCAGGGAAAATTTGCTCCCCAATATGCTAGGTCATATAATATTGCAATAGCAACAAACTCAAATAATTATTGCAGAACACTAGATGGTACTAATTCTTAGGAATCCAGAATCTTCAGTACCTTATTTCTTTCTAAAAGTGCTAATGACAAATAATAGCTCTATGACTTCATTTTAATGTCAAGTTGTGTCCAAATTTTATTTATATAAATAGAAGATTAATATATTACAAATTTATAGTAATTTTTATCCTGTTCTACAATATAAGATAGAGATTCTTAGTATCTGTCTTGGGCTTTATTGAGAATGTTCATAGTCACTGGGTAGTTGTCCTTATGCAGTAGTAAATAAATATATAACATACTGTCTAATAATAATGTCATATATAAAATTTTCAGTCCTTACCATAAGTTTTGAAGACTTCATGTTTGATTTTGTATATTGTTGATAAAGACACCAACTGAGTTTAGCAATTGTCAGTGATTTAACTTTGAAATCAACATTTCATGTTGTACTACTTTCATGTTTCAAGAGCTATTAAAAAATGATTATTGATTTTATATCAATGATCTGAGCATTCAAAATTGTATATGTTGTTTTGCTATCATTTTTGCCAGAGCTGAGGAAATGATTATCAATATAATAAATATAGTGAGGTGAAAATATCAATTGTTACTCTTTACAACTATTACTATATTGTGTCAGGGTTTTTAATATTGTGCAATTGAAAGAAGTTTGATATAGAGATTACTATAACATTTGATAACTTTTAAAATTTGAGGTTCATCAAAACATCCTCATTATTCTAATTAATTGACTTTGTGATAGTAAATGGGCTTCCCTTGTGGCTCAGATGATAAAGAATCTGCCTGCAATGCAGGAGACCTGGGTTTGATCCCTGGGTTGGGAAGATCCCCTGGAGGAGAGCATGGCAACCCACCCTAGCCTTCTTGCCTGGAGAATCCTTATGGACAGAGGAGCCTGGCAGGATACAGTCATGGGATCGCAAAGAGTTGGACACAACTGAGTGACTAAGCACACACACATATATGAGAGTAAATATTACAAATTTGAATTTATAAACTGCAATGTGTCAATTAAAAATAGCTTTGTTTTTCTTATATATTTGGCTCTCAAACTCAATATTTTTTCCCCCCAAAATGGGTCCTACTGCTAAAAAAAAAAGTCTGAAAATCACAAAGACTTGATAATGTCAGGGCCCTAGTTAAATATGAAAAACCCTTTTGGAGAAAATTGACCCAATCTCAGTAGACAACTCGGTTGAGGGAATTTCATGGAATTTGACCTCCCTTCTGGTCCAAGTAGAAGTGCCAGTAGTTGTAATTATCTCCCCCCCAAAACTCCATTAACAGCCACTCCACATTTCCCAAAATCTCCCAAAGCTAGTCAACCACTAATCTGTTTTCTGTCTTTATGGAATTAACCTGTTCTAGACATTGCATGTAAATGGAATCATATTTGTGATTAACACATTGAAAACACAAAGAATAAAATGTTGATATCTGCTCCAAAGTTAGAAGAGAAATATTATAATTCTCCAAAATACATAAAAGATACTTGCAGTGTATCATAAGTTAGGTGAGAAATAGACAAAAACTGTTCAAACTACCTTGAATTGAGTTTTTTACAAAGAAATAAAACACTTTAATTCTCAGTGTTTTTAAAATTTTAAATTATGGCACAGTGACTAAGTATTAGCTCTTTTTTAAATTTTACTATGTATTTATAATTAAGAATAAGAGAATTTTCAATATTTTGACAAAAATTTTAGACATCACAGACAATTATAATTTTATTCTATTGATTAATAGATTTTTTGCACAGTTTTACCTTGCACGGACTTTTTTTTTTATAACCCCACATGCAAAGAGACTTCCCTGGTGACTCAAATGGTAAAGAATCTACCACAGTGCAGAAGACCCAATTCAATCCCTGGGTCAGGAAGATCCCCTGAAGAAGGGAGTGGCAGCCCACTTCATTATTCTTGCCTGGAAAATTCCTGGACAGGGGAGCCTGGCAGGCTACAGTCCATGGGGTCCCAAAGAGTTGGACATGACTGAGCACTATCACATGCAAAGGGAAGATTACCTGTAGTTGATACACTGTTGTTTACTGGTATAAATTTATGTACGTTTATTATTTAAAATGCTGTGCTGTGCAAAGTCACTTCAGTCGTGTCCAACTCTTTGCAAATCTATGGACTGTAGGCTACTAAGCCCCTCTGTCGATGGGATTCTTCAGGCAAAAATACTGAAATGGGTTGCCGTGTCCTCGTCCAGATTATTTTTTAAAATATAGTATTATTAATGTTTTTCTACATTAAACTTCAAGCTTCTGTGTTATGCCTGGCCCACAGAATTTGCTTAATTTTATATATAAATGTTTTCTTTTTCCTGATTACCTCATTTCGTTGTATGTGTTTGTTTGTATTTACTTTTGGATACAACCTTTACCTTATATATTGGTAAACTAGATGCTTTAAAAATTTCTAATTTTTAAAAGGTATCGTAAGCATTCTGCTCACTGTGTGTGTATGTGTGTGTAAAATAGAAATAGTTTGAATCTAAATTTCTTTTTTTTCTCCTGATCACTCTGAAAGGAAAGCAATCATCTATCCCTTTCTAAAAATTGAAAATTCAAGATATTAAAAACTATTGTTACATATAAAAAGATGAAATTGAAATGATCTCTAGATGCAAAGTAAATAGTCAAAAATCAACAGCTTTTCTTTATAATAGCATTTCAGTTAAGAATGGACATTTAAAAAAATTTATGGTTGCAACAAATTATAAATTACCAAGTGTAAATTAAACAAGAAAGATGGAACACATATCTGAGGAAAACTATTTTACTGCAGGACTTAAAAAAAAAAAAAGCTGGAATACAAAGACATATCTTGTTCCTGGGTAGCAAGATATAATACAAAGCTGTCAATATTTCTCAGAAAAGTATATAAATTGTGTGCAATTCCAAACAGAATCACAGTAGAGCATTTAGGGGGGTCTGTTTTTGATCTTAAGGGAAAAATGTGATATTTACCAAGAAATTGTTGAAAAAGAATAATAGGGAACCCTTAACTCATACTAAGTATACTCAAATATAAAGCAGCACTAGTTAGTAGTTTGAGTAGAAGAATAAACAAATAGATCAGAGGATTAAAAAGACCCAGAAATAGACTTGCATACATGTGGGAATTAAGTGTATAATAAATGGAGCATTTAAAATTGGGAAAGGATGGCTCTTTGAATATGACGCATTGGGACAGTCATATTTACATTAAAAATGTGGTTATGACTATTCTGCATAGCAAATGCAAAAGTATTTTCAGATGAATTAAAGATCTAAATGTAAGCACACAGAGCAACTAGAAATAATTAGAAAGATAGAGGTGATTTATATAATTTTAGGAGAGGGTTAAAAAGTCAGAATGTCTAAAGGAAAACACTGACAGGTTCAACTATATGACATTTTATTTCATATATGCTCTTCTTAGTTGGACTTTATGTACAGGGGTTGAGTTAATCACAAGTCTCGTTTTATGGCACATTGTTAGGGTATGTGAGGCACCTCTTTTGTTTTTTTATATGTACATATATATGTGTGAATTGTTATTTATCCCTTTTCATTTTCTTACTCCTCTCTCTATATAAGTAACCATTCTAATATTTAAAATGCATATTCTTTGTTTGTATTGCTCTAACGTGGGTAACACTGTTTAGAATCCATGTCTCTAATTATGTAAATTGAATCATTACAGATCTCATCTTGTTTATTTTTTAATTTATTTATTTTTCTCTCTCAGTACTGTGTTTTAAAGATCCATATTGCTATGTTTACATTAGGCTGTTAAAATTAACCTGTTGCGTCTTCTGGCTGCATTAGTACTCCATGTATTTAACGTATTTTACTCATTCTCTCCACTGTCATGGGCATACAGATTGCTTTTGACACCCAACTAAAACAAACAATGCTTCCATGTATATCCTTGTGCATAAAACCTTATGGACACGGATGGGGATTTATTTGGGATAAATACTCAGATGTGGAATAGCTGAACACAAGATACTGCAGACTTGAGGAAGTGCCAATATGACTATATTGGTAGAATACACTTCCATCCGTTCAGTTCAGTTCAGTCGCTCAGTCATGTCCGACTCTTTGCAACCCCATGGACGGCATCACACCAGACCTCCCTGCTCATCGCCAACTTCCAGAGTTTACTCAAACTCATGTCCATTGAGTCGGTGATGCCATCCAACCATCTCGTCCTTTGTTGTCCCCTTCTCCTCCTGCCTTCAATCTTTCCCAGCATCAGGGGCTTTTCAAATGAGTCAGTTCTTCGCATCAGGTGGCCAAAGTGTTGGAGTTGCAGCTTCAGCATCAGTCCCTCCAATGAATATTCAGGACTGATTTCCTTTAGGACGGACTGGTTGGCTCTCCTTGCAGTCCAAGGGATTCTCAAGAGTCTTCTCCAACACCACAGTTCAAAAGCACCAATTTTTCAGCACTCAGCTTTCTTTATAGTCCAACTCTCACATCCAGTACTGGAAAAACCATGGCTTTGACTAGATGGTCCTTTGTTGGCAAAGTAATGTCTCTGTTTTTTAATAAGCTGTCTAGGTTGGTCATAACTTTTCTTCCAAGGAGCAAGCGTCTTTTAATTTCATAGCTGCAGTCACCATCTGCAGTGATTTTGGAGCCCCCAAAATAAAGTCTGTCACTGTTTCCACTGTTTCCCTGTCTATTTGCCATGAAGTGATGGGACCAGGTGCCATGATCTTAGTTTTCTGAATGTTGAGTTTTAAGCCAACTTTTTCACTTCCATCAAAAATTCGTTAAGGCCACTATCCTCCAATTTTTCTAATTTGCTAAGTATAAAATGATCTCATTACTTTACAAATATATATTTAAAATGAATATCCTATAGACAGCATATAGTTGGGTCTTAAGTTTTTTCCTACTATGAAAATCTCTGCCTTTTATTTTGAATTCTCAAAAAATTACATTAACTATAATTATGAATTTGACTGGGTTTGCATCTACCATCTTACTATACACCTTCTATTTGCTTCATCTGTTTTTTGATTCCTTTTTCTTCTTTTTCTGCCTTTTGAATTTACTGGATATTTTTTGTTACATTTATCTCTACTATTAACTTATTAGCTCTGCATTTTTTTTTTAATGGTTGTTTTAGAGTTTAAAACACGCTTGCGAGTTTAACTTGAAACAAGCTATTGTGAAATGACTTCATTTTCATATAAAAGCCTTATTACAATATGCTTTGATTTCCCCTTTGGATAGCTAGTTGCCAGCTAGTATAGGGGTTTGGTCTGCATATTCTGTCCTTGACAAGGCTGACTATTGCTACCTAAGAACTTCATTGGCTTGTGGATTCTCCAGAAGAATTTGGGAGATTAGTCATGGGGTATACACAATAGCTGTCTCTGTGTACCCTCTGCCTAGGTTCCCTGGTTAGCCACCGCCTTTCAGCTGTCACTTCCTTCACAGAAATTTCTCAGCTTCCCCCTTTTGGTAAAATGAACTCCAAGTGAAGCAGGTTTGTCCATAAGGGGTTAGTCTCTTCCAGTCTCTTCCGATCTTATCAGTTGAGTGTCAGTATGGGATAATGGAATGACTGTATAGCAACATTTTCACATCCAGCTATCAGGTAGTGGAGGAGGGCACAAAGGGACAAGGACAGCCACAGATATTAAAATCGGGAACGTAGAGCCTATTGAGAAAAGTAGCTTCACTAAGTTAAATAAGCTCTTTTTGATGTGCCTGTCTTAATGGAGTATTTTAACTGTTGTTTGATTTATCATTAGAAATAAATTATGGATCACGCATTGCAGTTTTTGAAACTTCTCACCAGAGTAGAATCCTTGCAGAAATCAGTGAAATCCAGTGTCCTAGATCCTCTTTGATGAGTTTTGATATCAGGCTTTGTTTCTGAAACTTCGGAAGGTTGAAGAGCAAATTTAATAGTTGAAAAGTGGTAGTGTTGCCCATAGAAAGGGTTAACCTGAAAGGAAATGGAGGTGAGATGATTATTAAACTTAAGCTTGAATGTGAATGTGAAACTTCGGAAGGTTGAAGAGCAAATTTAATAGTTGAAAAGTGGTAGTGTTGCCCATAGAAAGGGTTAACCTGAAAGGAAATGGAGGTGAGATGATTATTAAACTTAAGCTTGAATGTGAATCCTGGTTGTGAGTCTTGATTTGAAGGCTTTGGCAGAACATAGTCTATACCCAGTGGCATCTTTTTTTTTTTTGGACTGCATGGCATGTGGGATCTTAGTTCTCCAACCAGAGATTGAACCCACACCTCTTGGAGTCTTAACCACTGGACAATCAGGGAAGTCCCACCCAATGTCATCTTGAATCAGAGAATCTCAAATTACAGAATTCATTGGAAACTGTGCTTTGGTCGTGATCTGTTTCTGAAGCCTTTTTAGTGGGTCTCAAGGTCAGGTCCCTAGCCCGTTTGTGTCACCAGTTTGTAGAATCTTAAATTCTCTCTCCATCTCTGTTTCCTTCTTGTGGTATAATAAATACAAAATGAACTTTATCACTTTAGCCACTTTTAAATGTACAGTTCAGGGGTATCACCCACATTGTTGTGCAACCATCACCACTATCCGACTCCAGAGCTTTCATCTTCCCAAACTGAAATTCCATATCCATTAAACACTAACTCTGCATTTTGCCATGTCCATCTCCCCAGTCCTGTGGCAACCATGCATCTACTTTCTATTTCTGTGTGTTAACTATTCTAGGTACCTCCTCTAAGTGGAATAATTCAATATTTGTCTTTTGTGACTATTTCATTTAGCATGATGTCCTCACAGTTCATCCACGTGGTAGAACTTCTAGTCTGTACAGGTGTATTATTGGTTTCCCTATTGGATATGTGACTGGCAGCTCTTGGGTATATAACCGAGCACATAAATTAGCTTAATAAAATAATAATACTCAATGAGATCAGAATGCATCAATGCGGAATCTGTCAGCAGAGAGTGCAAGCCAAGTCTCAAGGAAATTTTAATAACAATCTAATGTAGTGAGAGTTTATGGAGATTTTGAAATATGATGTCATTATCATTGGGGCTAGAGTAAGCTTCTTTAGAAGCTGGGTAGTATTGACTTTGATGTTTCATTAGTTGGTCTTTTTCTTCTGATAGCTTTGAAAATGATGTGAACTTTTCAGTTAAATATGAGTACTTTGCATACATTTAAAAAATAATTTACCTGTAAAATGAACTTTCACTATTTTTGATTATTGAAGATATTTCCAGACAGGAAAATAAAATCTGTAAGCTTTTGTATCAGCATGTTGGCCCTTTGGGAAGTTCAATTCAGTTCAGTTCAGTCGTTCAGTCATGTCTGACTCTTTGCGACCCCATGGATTGCAGCACGCCAGGCCTCCCTGTCCATCACCAACTCCCAGAGTTTACTCAAACTCATATCCATTGAGTTGGTGATGCCATCCGACCATCTCACCCTCTGTCATCCCCTTCTCCTCCTGCCTTCAATCTTTCCCAGCATCAGAGTCTTTTCCAATGGGTCAGTTCTTCATATCAGGTGGCCAAAGTATTGAAACTTCAGCTTCAGCGTCAGTCCTTCCAATGAATATTCAGGACTGATCTCCTTTAGGATTGACTGGTTGGATCTCTCTGCAGTCCAAGGGACTCTCAAGAGTCTTCTCCAACACCACAGTTCAAAAGCATCAATTCTTTGGTGCTCAACTTTCTTTATAGTCCAACTCTCACATCCATGCATAATTGCTGGAAAAATCATAACTTTAACTAGATGGACCTTTGTTGGCAAAGTAATGTCTCTGCTTTTTAATATGCTGTCTAGGTTGGTCATAACTTTTCTTCCAAGGAGCAAGCATCTTTTAATTTCATGGCTGCAGTCACCATCTGCAGTGATTTTGGAGCCCAGCAAAAGAAAGTCTGTCACCGTTTCCGCTGTTTCTGTATCTGTTTGACATGAAGTGATGGGACCAGATGCCATGATCTTAGTTTTCTGAATGTTGAGTTTTAAGCCAACTTTTTCACTCTCCTCTTTCACTTTCATAAAGAGACTCTTTAGTTTGACTTAATTCCAGCCAGAATATTTATTTATAAGTAATTATTAAAATGTATATCAAAACTTGAAACAATAAAGTGAAGTTCATTTTAAATGTTCAAATGGTTCATTAGGTAGGGGCTTTGGGTCTCACTCTACAGTTTCAGCTTTTTAGGGGTTTATGAAAATTACAAATAATGCAAGATTTTATCAGTAATTTTTTTCTTCCAGAAACTAGATTACATAACTGTCTTTATATTGACTATAAATGTTTAGTTTCTTTTGGATTCAAACTAGTAAGAGTTACTTGTTTGCATAATAACAGATAATGCGTTTTCTTTAATGGTTTTAAGCTTAATAATGTGTTTTTTTGGATGTTGGACTATCTCCAATAACTTTATTGGGCTTCACAAAGACATAGAAAATGCCTTTATTTTTGTAGCATGGCAAATTCATAAGCAACTTTAAAAGCATAATATCTACTATTAAGCACAGATATTAATTCTTTAACCTCTGATAATGTGGCATGCTTGGGTCAGTTATCTGAATGGAATGATTTGTTAGTATTTAGCTGTTGTTTGGTCCCAAGTCATATCCAACTCTGTGACCCCATATACTACAGGATGCCAGGCGTTCCTGTCCTTCACTATATCCCAGGGTTTGCCAAACTCATGTTCATCGAGTCAGTGATGCCATCCAACCATCTCATCCTCTGTCATCCCCTTCTCCTCCTGCCCTCAGTCTTTCCGAGCATCATGGTCTTTTCCAATAAGTCAGCTCTTCGCATCAGGTTGGCCAAAGTTTGGAGCTTCAGCTTCAGCATCAGTCCTTCAGAGTTCAGTATCAGACAAATTAGAATGAGAAAAGTTTAGGTTTTTTTGCCACACCGTGTGGCTTATGGGATCTTGTTTTCTAGACAAGGGATTGAACCTGGTCCTCACTGGACTGCCAGGGAATTCCCAAATTTAGAGTTTAAATTGAAGTTACTATTCTAAACTATAAACTTGACTTTCATAAATTAATAGTGAAAGAGGCTTATCACAGTTTGAAATGTCCAGAGTTTGGGGGTTGCTATAATACCTGTTAAGAAAGGAAGGTCTGTTTAGGATCTGGCTTTTAAGAGGTGACTTTTGAGATTTTCAGCTATAGCAACCAAGTTTTGTATCCAATTGACAGGGAAATTTAAAATGAGAAAAAGCAAGAACTAAGTAGCTATGTTTGTCCATGACTCCTAATTATCTGTTGTCAACAGAAAAAAAAAAACCAGCACAGTGTGAGAATTATGAGTTAAGTTTTACTTGGGGTAAAATGAAGACTACAGCCCGGGAGACAGCCTCTCCGATAGCTCTAAGGAACTTTTCTGGAGGTAAGGGGTGGGTGGGGAGAGAATCTAGGCAGTAGAGGAAATCTACTCAGATTAATTGGCATTTTCATTAGGAAATATGTGATTTTAGTGAAAGGGGGTAGGTATGGCAATCAAGCACACATTTTGGCAGAAGGTTGCTGCTAGTTACCAGGAGCAGATGTCTCTGTTAATGATGTTAGTGCTTTTCTAGATATTCAAAGATGTATGAAATTGGGCTCATAAAATCTTTTCTTGAAAACATATCTGAAGGCCTATTCAGCCAGTTTTCCCAGAGCACAGAGTGCCTCATTGCTGATCTCCTCCCTGAACTCAGTTCAGGGTGTGTTGAAGGTCAATGACTGCAGTGGCTAGTGACCTAGTCCCTGTAGAGGTGGATGGTGAGAAACAATTTTTTATCCACACTATCATCTTACAAATTTTAAGTTGGCAAAAATAGTCCTGTATATTTTCATTTAAAGGCATCTTCGTCCTTGAATTTGCTGATCGCCATTCTGTAATTTTTGTAAAAATTAGAGAGGGTAAATTAATCTGTTTAGTGACCAATGCTTCATGTCTTTATCTTACTTAGTAATTTTTCAGGTATCCAAAGATGACTCCATAATTAATACAATTTAATATTAGTTTAAGTACTTACAACTAAGGATTTGGATATTATAATTTATGCTGACACATTAAGCCTGTAAGATTTATAGCACTGCCAGAATTCTTCTTATAAAGAATTATCTATTATAATTCAACTTATTTTGACACAGTTTCAATATTTTATAATCTTACATGGATTGGCTTATTGTCCATTCAAATCAATAGAGTAAATCTAGAAAATTCAAGTTAACTAGCTCTTTTTATTAGAAAATAAATCCAAGAAAATATGCTAAATAGTATTATACTGGTAAAATCAGAGAAAAAATAGTTCTTTCTTTTTTTTTTAATATTTATTTATTTGGCTGCACCATGTCTTAGTTGTGGCATGTGGGATCTAGTTCCCTGTCCAGGGATCGAACTCAGGACCCCTGCATTGGGAGCACAGCCAGTGGACCACCAGGGAAGTCCCAAGATAGTTATTTCTAAACCAAAATGTTAAACCAATCTAATTTTCCAAGGTGTCATCTTGAATAAAAAACTGTATAAAAATACACATAAAACTTTTACCTATGTGTAGCTGTGTGTCAGATATTAAAATTTTTAAGTTCTTTAAAAACAGTTTTTGCTCTTGACATATTTCCAAGTAGCCAAGTAACCAATGATCATTAGCGTCTTTAAAACATTTTTTTCTTTTCCCACTTTAGCAAGACATTTTCCCCTTAGAGACAGTGCATATAAAGCATAAAAAAGAAAAAAAAGAAAAAAAATGAAATCCCTAGAAATCTTTACCTTCTTCTCAGGTTTATATTAATATTTGATATATTAATGTTTTATTGGATAAATGGAATAAAAACTTTCTCCATTAAATTTTAATAACTCTAATAATCTGGCTTATTAATTCTTTCTAGAGATAGATAAGATATATATATATCCTCAAAAATTATATTTATAATATGGGAAACTTTTAAAAAATTAATTATTTTAATTGGAGGCTAATTACTTTACAATTTTGTAGTGGTTTTTGCCATACACTGACATGAGTCAGCCATGAATGTACATGTGTTCCCCATCCTGAACCCCCCCTCCCACCTCCCTCCCCATCCCATCTCTCAGGGTCATCCCAGTGCACCAGCCCTGAGCACCCTGCCTCATGCATCGACCCTGGACTGACGATCTATTTCACATATGATAATATACATGTTTCAATGATTCTGTCAAATCATCCCACCCTCACCTTCTACTGCAGAGTCCAAAAGTCTGTTATTTACATCTGTGTCTCTTTTGCTGTCTCGTATATAGGGTCATCATTATCATCTTTCTAAATTCAATATATATGAGTTAATATACTGTATTGGTGTTTTTCTTTCTGACTTACTTTGCTCTGTATAATAGGCTCCAGTTTCATCCACCTCATTAGAACTGATTCAAAGGCATTCTTTTTAATAGCTGAGTAATATTCCATTGTGTATATGTACCACAGCTTTCTTATCCATTCATCTGCCAATGGACATCTAGGTTGCTTCCATCTCCTACCTATTGTAAACAGTGCTGCAGTGAATGTTGTGGTACACGTGTCTCTTTAAATTCTGATTTCCATCTCCTACCTATTGTAAACAGTGCTGCAATGAATGTTGTGGTACACGTGTCTCTTTCAATTCTGATTTCCTTGGTGTGTATGCCCAACAGTGGGATTGCTGGGTCTTATGGCAGTTCTATTTCCAGTTTTTAAAGGAGTCTCCACACTGTTCTCCATAGTGGCTGTACTAGTTTGCATTCCCACCAACAGTGTAAGAGGGTTCCCTTTTCTCCATCCCCTCTCCAGCATTTATTGCTTGTAGACTTTTGGATAGCTGCCATTCTGACCAGCGTGAGATGGTACCTCATTGTGGTTTTGATTTGCATTTCTGTGATAATGAGTGATGTTGAGCATCTTTTCATGTGTTTGTTAGCCATCTGAATGTCTTCTTTGGAGAAATGTCTTTAATTTTTTGGCCCATTTTTTGATTGGCTTGTTTATTTTTCTGAAATTGAGCTACTGATTGCTCAAGGTCATTTTAGGCAAAGCCCTGTGGCTGTCTTCTTTGCTTATGTAAACTATGTTCTGCTCTTATCTTTCAGCTTTTCATAGTTCACCTTGGTGTTTAACTTTTCTGTCAGAGGCTTCTTGCCTAGAAGGCAGGTGGAGTTGGCAAGAGGAGACAACTGGTATGTTCTTGCCTTTGGCTTCTTTGCCTCCCTTATTAAAAGGATACTACCAACTATTACCTGACATAGTCTTGTTGTTGTTGTTCAGTTGCTGCTCAGTTGTGTCCGACTCTTTGTGACTGCATTGACTGCAGCATGCCAGGCTTCCCTGTCCTTGACCATCTCCTGAAGTTTGCTCAAACTCATGTCCATTGAGTTGATGATGCCATCCAACCATCTCGTCCTCTGTTCCCCCTGTCTTCAATCTTTCTGAGCATCAGTGTCTTTTCCAATGAGTTGGCTCTTGGCATCAGGTGACCAAAGGATTGAAGCTTCAACTTCAGTATCAGTCCTTCCAATGAATATTCAGGGTTGATTTCCTTTAGGACAGACTGGTTTTATCTCCTCACATTCCATGGGACTTTCAAGAGTATTCTCCAGCACCACAGTTCAATAGTCTTATAGGCAAGGACAGATTTCTTCCTCTACCCATCTTAGGTTCTCCAGCTGGAGTCCTGTAGACTGGACTGACAGAAGACAGATTAACAAGAGAAAAACAAACAAGTTTACAAGCATGTGTATTTATGCATGTTACACAAGGGAGATGAGTAACTCAAAGGCTTAGTTAGAATTTGGTCTTACATAACCTCTTTTTCTTCCCCTTGTTCAGTCGCTTAATTGTATCTAACTCTTTGCAACCCCATGGACTCCAGCACACCAGGCCTCTCTGCCCTTCACTATCTCTCAGAGTTTGATTTTTTTTTCCTGTTCATTTTAAAAAATTAATCAATTAATTTGGCTGTATTAGGTCTTATTGTGGCAGGAGATATCTTCATTGCAGCACATGGATTCTAGTTGCAGTGTCCATGGGCTCAGTAGTTGTGGCAAGTGGGCTTAATTGCCTGGCCAGGGATCAAATCCATGTCCCCTGCTTTGCAAGGTGTCCTTAACCAGTGGACTACCAGAGAAGTCCCCTCACATAGTTTCTTAACCAAGAAAGAATACATTATTAGAGAACTGTCAAGACAAAAGGATTTTGAGTCTCTAGGGACAGCAAATTGTGGGAAGATAAATATATGGGAGACTAACAGAAGATAAAGTCTAGTTAGCAAAGTTTGTTGTGTAAATTCCTCTGGTGCCATGTGTTAGTCACTCAATCATGTCCAACTCTTTGTGACTCCATGTCTGTAGCCCTCCAGGCTCCTTGTCCATGGGATTTTCCGGGCAAGAGTACTAGAGTGGGTTGCCATTTCCTATCCCAGGAGATCTTCTAGACCCAGGGATTGAACCCGGGTCTCCTGCATTGCAGGTAAATTCTTTACCATCTGAGCCACCAAGGAAGCCCTCTGGTGCCATATTCGGATTGATAAAGATCTAAAGTTTTCCCTAGCAATTAACTTTCATTCTTCCTGGTAGAGGGGGTGGAGGGACACCTTTGTAAGTTTATATCCTCCTTTTAGACAAATAGGAGGAGGACAGAAAGTTTTTCTTAAGCCTATTGCTTCTCAGTTGCTTTCAGCACAAAATGATTCTTATGCCAGAGTGGAATACTTTTGAGGTCCAAGATCTATTCTTCTTCAGTTATAATACACTTGTTCTCATGTAGCCTAGGGTAGCCTTTAATCCTCCCTCTATTATCACTTCTTCTCCCCATCCCCCATTCCATAGCTTTATCCTGAAAGTAAATGCCAAAATCAGCTTTGCTCTTTTCTTTTTTTGATCCTACCTTTTGTGTGATTTTTTTGAAGTTTTTCAGGCTGTGATCTGTTTCTCCAGTTTCCATGTTGTGATAGCTGCTCTCTACTGAAATAGTATTCACTTTGATAAAAAGAAGTAGGTTTCTGCCCAGGGAGCAAATAAGGCTATTGGGAGTCTCTCAGCACTGTTTATATGGATGGGAGAACCCTGTCCGGTGTGAAGTCATGGGAACTTCTATTATTTGTTTTACTATAAATTTGAAGCCTGTCTAAAATTGCTATTATCTTTGAAGCACTTGTTTCCTGCAAGTACATCCAGCTACAGTTATCTACTCTTACTTCTTTGTCAGTCCAATAACCTCAACGTTCTAATCTTAAGGATTTGAGGTTCAGCGATGGCACCCTTTATTTTAGAGGTGCTATAGATGTGCTCTATTTAATTGGTTCTCTGCCTAGCTATTTCAAGAAACTTGGGACAAGAAGGAGAGTAGATTACCAGCTAAATTTAATCTTTTGGACTACTTCTATCTTTCAGTGGTGGTCTGTTATTTATCAGAGCACTTTTCTCTTGATTCATACTGAAGAAATAATTTATAACTTCTGTTTTCTGCATTAACTCATTTTCATTAGAGGCTCTATACTGTTCCCAATTATGGCTGTACCAATTTACATTCTCACCAACAATGTAGGAGGGTTCCCTTTTCTCCACACCCTCTCCAGAATTTGTTCTTTGTGGATTTTTTGATGATCATTTTGACTGGTATGAGGTGATATCTCATTGTAGTTTTGATTTGCATTTCTCTAATAATTAGTGATGTTGAACATCTTTTCATGTGCTTGTTGGCCTTCTGTGTATCTTCTTTGGAGAAATATCTATTCAGGTCTTCCACTCATTTTTTGATTAGGTTGATTTGTTTTGATGATAATAATATGCATGAGCAGTTTATAAATCTTGGAGACAAATCATTTGTTGGTCATATCATTTGCAAATATTTTCTCCCATTCTGTGGATTGTCTTTTCATTTTTTTAATAGTTTCCTTTGCTGTTCAAGAACTTTTGAGTTTAATTAGGTCCCATTTGTTTATTTTTATTTTTATGTCCATTACTTTGAGACCTTGTTGGGATTTATATCGGAGTATTCTACCTATATTCTCCTCTATGATTTTGTAGTGTTCCGTCTCATATTTAGGTCTTTAGTCCATTTTGAGTTTATTTTCGTGTATGGTATTAAAGAATCTTCTATTTTTTTCTTTTTTTGCATGTAGCTGTCCAGTATTCCCAGTACCATTTATTAAAGAGACTGTCTTCCCTCCTTTGTATAGTTTTGCCTGCTTTATCGTAGATTAGTTGACCGTAAGTGCGTGGGTTTATTTCTGGACTTTCTATCTTGTCCCAGTGATCTATATTTCTATTTTTGTGCTGGTACCATACTATTTTGATGACTATAGCTTTGTTGTATAATCTGAAGTCAGGGAGCCTGACTCCTCCAGCTCTGTTTTTCTTTCTCAAGATTGTTTTGGCCATTTTGGGTCTCTTGTGTCTCCATACAGAGTTAAAGATTTTTTTGTTCTAGTTCTGAGAAAAATGCCATTGGTAATTTGATAGGGATTGCACTGAATCTGTAGATGGCCTTAGGTAATACAGTCATTTTGACAATATTGTTCTTTCAACACACAAACATGGTATATCTCTTTATCTGTTTGTGTCATCTTCAATTTCTTTCATCAGCGTCTTACAGTTTTTGGAGTACAGATCTTTTGTGTCCTTAGGTAGGTTTGTTCCTAGGCATTTTATTCTTTTTGATGCAATGGTAAATGTAATTGCTTTTTGAATTTCTCTTTCTGATCTTTCATTGTTGGTGTATAGAAATGCAGCAGATTTCTGTGTATTAATTTCATAACCTGCAACTTTACCAAATTCATTGATGAGCTCTAAGTAGTTTTCTTGAAGTATCTTTAGGATTTTTTTGTATAGTATCATGTCATCTGCAAACAATGACAGCTTAACTTCTTTTCCAATTTGGATTCCTTTTATTTCTTTCTCTTCTCTAATTGTCATTGCTAAGAATTCCAAAACTATGTTGAATAAAAGTGGCAAGAGTGGATATCCTTGTCTTGTTCCTAATCTTAGCAGAAATGCTTTTAGCTTTTCACCGTTGAGTATGATGTTAGCTGTAGGTTTTTTGTATATGATCTTTATTGTGTTGAGATAAACTCCTCTATCCCCACTTTCTGGAGAGTTTTTTTTTTTTAATCATAAATGGGTGTTGAATTTTGTCAAAAGCTTCTTCTGCATCTATTGTGATAATCATATGGTTTTTATTCTTCAGTTGTTGTTTGTTGATATGATGTATCACACTGATTGGTTTGTGGATATTGAAAAATCCTTGCATCCCCTGGATAAATCTCACTTGATCATGGTGTATGATCTTTTTAATGTATTGTTGGATTCAGATTGCTAGTATTTTGTTGAGGATTTTTGCATCTATGTCATCGTCGTGATATTGGACTGTTATTTTTTTGTGTGTGTGGTATCTTTTTCTGTGGTCTGGTTTTGATATGAGGGTGATGGTGGCCTCATAGAATGAGTTTGGGAGTTTTTCTTCCTCTGAAATGTTTTGGAGCAGTTTTGGAAGAGTAGATGTTAGCTCTTCTCTAAATGTTTGATAGAATTTACCTGTGAAGCTATCAGATCCTGGGCATCTGTTTGGAGCTTTTAAATCAGTTTCGATTTCAATGCTTGTGATTGGTCTGTTCATATTTTCTATTTATTCCTGGTTCGGTCTTGGGAGATTGTAACTTTCCAAGAGTTCGACCATTTCTTCCAGGTTGTCCATTTTATTGACGTACAGTGGTTTATATTGACATACAGTGGTCTCATACGATCCTTTGTGTTTCTGTGGTGTCAGTTATAGCTTTTCCATTTCTAATTTTATTGATTTGAGTCCTCTCCTTTTTTTTTCTTGATGAGCCTGGCTAAAGGTTTATCAATTTTGTTTATCTTTTCAAAGAACCAGGTTTTAGTTTCATTGATCTTTGCTATTGTTGTATTTGTCTCTATTTCATTTATTTCTGCTCTGATCTTTATGATTTCTTTCCTTTTGCTAATTTTAGGTTTTGTTTGTTTTTCTTTCTCTAGTTGGTTTAGATGTGAGGTTAGGTTATTTATTGGAGACTTTTCTCATTTCCTGAGGTAAGACTGTATTGCTATAAACTTCCCTCTTAGGACCTTTTGCTGCATCCTGTAGGGTTTGGAACATTGTGGTTTCATTTTCATTTGTCTCTAGGTGTTTTTTTAATTTCCTCTTTGATTTCTTCAGTGATCCATTGGTTGGTTAGTAGCATATTGTTTACCCTCCATGTGTTTGTGTTTTTTACAGTTTCTTATAGTTTATTTCTAATCTCATGATGTTGTGGTCAGAAAAGACGCTTGATATGATTTCAGTTTTCTTAAATTTACCAAGGCTTAATTTACGACCCAAGATGTGATCTGGCCTGGAGAATGTTCTGTGTGCACTTGGGAAGAAAGTGTATTCTGCTGCTGATATTATCACAGTTGTGCCCCTCCTACCATCTGGTCATGGCTTCCCCTTTGTCCTTGGATGTAGAGTATCTTTTTTGGTATGTTCCAGTGTTTCTTTGTCAATGGTTGTTCAGCAGTTAATCATGATTCCAGGGTTCTCATAAGAACAGGTGAGCACACATCCTTCTACTCTGCCATCTTGCTATGCAGATGTCTTAGGGATTTTGTTTACTGAAATATCCCAACTGCCTAGGACAGAGCCTACCAGAGTGGCACACAAAATAACTTGTTTACTAAATGAACAAATATATCTCCATTCGCTAAATATATGGCATTGATAAATTTTAGAAGAAGATAAATTTGCAAAATTGATTTGAGATGATACAGAAAATGTACAGGTTCCTTATTGACAGAGATGCAATTCTCAAGTGAATTCTACCTATACTTTAAGAAACAAATAATTTAAATTTAATTTGTTCCAGAGTGGAGTGCATGAAAGAAACTCTTGCTCTCTTTTTGACAATGAAAGGAGCACAATTTGATAATTGTGCCAATTAAAAAGAAACTAATTTTACACAAAGAAAACTACGGAATAGTCTTACATATGAATGTCAATACAAAAATGCTCAATAGTACATATCAAATAGCAACACAGTTTAAAAACATATGTTCAGTCATTTCCACTAGTTGCTCCTCTCTGACCAACATGTGACCAACCTCAGCAGGACTTAAAGTGAGGATTACCCAGCTCCGATTCCTTTGGCAATTTTGTCTCTTCCTGACAACCCCCAAGACAGGATTAAAGGGGCCCTCATGCTCCTAAGGATGCCACATAGTATTTGTAGAAAAATTTATCGATAGCCAGATTTAATGGGGGCCCTACAAAGTTCATGTACGTTTGGCAAGACCATGTCTACTCCTTTCTACCATGCTCTGCATCTCAGCTCTCATACCAGCTAAAATGCCTGTGTCCAGAAGAGACTGTGATTATCAATCACTCCCCTGCCCGCCTTGCCCCTTCAAGAGAAGTGCAGACTTGGGGATTTGGTATCTGGAAGTAGAGACATGATGGGTACAGTTCAGACTCAGGAAGGGTTCACATTCAAGACCAGAGGTCTACAAGGTACCGTGATTTAGTTACTAGTCTGCAGTGGTCAGAAATTAAAGTACCCAGTGAGAGCTGAAAATTTTAAGGGAGTTTCAGGGAAATTTGGAATCTGGGAAATATAATGTAGCTCAACCTTTGAATTCCCATAACTGTGGTCATGCATTGGGCAACGCGTCACAGTGCTTAAGCCTGCAGATTTGAGTTTGGTGCATATGTGCCTCTTGTGTGTTCTTCCACTAACCTCTGTATCATTATCTATGGAAGATAGTGGCTGGGGGAGGTCCTCCAGGGAGAATAGTTAGTCATGGGCAAACAAAAAACTTTCAGCAGGCTGGGACAGAGTGTCCTTGCTGTTCCAGTCCATGTGTTTTTATGGATCAGTGGACATGGAATTGGCCTCCTCTCCTTTTCCAGTCAGGTTATGTAACTATTGATTTATCTTACTCCATACTCCATTAGAGACCTCTGATTAGCATAGAGATTGATTTGGATTAACAAACATCTCTGGGGTTGCAAAGGTCCCCAAGAAGGTAAAAAACATTGGTCATCAATATTTGACCTCAGTTAAGCATTGACTAAGGCCATTTTTATTGCTGCTGTCAGCTTGAGAGGTTGGAAAACTTGATAAAAAGATGGTGTATTTGTTTGCTATGGCTGCTTGAGCAAAGTGCCACAAACCAGAGACATTTAATAGAAATTTATTGTCTCACGGTTCTAGAGGCCAGAACTTCACCTTCAAGATCAAGGTGTCGGCAGTGCCAGTTCCTTCTGAGGGCTCGGAGGGAGACTCTGGCCCAAGCCTCTCACCTAGCTTCTGGTGGTTTGCTGGACATCTTTGTAAAAACATCACCCTGATCCCTGCCTCTATCTGTAGACAGTGTTCTCCCTGTGTGTTATCTGTTTCCAAATTTCTCCTTTTTAAAGGACACCAGTCATATTGGATTAGGGACTTCCCTACTCCAGTATGACCTCATCTTACCTAATCACATATGTAATGATCCTATTTCCAAATAAGGTCACATTCTGAGGTACTGAGGGCTAGGACTTCATATAAATTCTGGGAGGATGCAATTTATTCGAAAACAGATGGGAAGGAGTCAAGTGAATGGAGAAGTGACATGCAGAAACTCATGTAGACCATCACTCTTTCCTGATCTGTTTCCTGTCTCCAACTCTTTTTTCCTCTATTTCTATTTAGACTAAAAGAGAATTCCCTCTTTCAATCTAGAAACATTGGGTTGTCCAAAAAGTTTGTTTGGATTTTTCCGTTAGATGTTATGGAAAAATATTAACGAAATTTTTGGACAACCCAATACATTTTCCCAGACAAATAGTGGGGCTCTTTTCCAATGCCTACCTTTAAAAATTGGTGTGGTAGGTGTGGTTCTTCTTCCACACCAGTCCCTTAAAGTATTTTGAAGAATTTTGACAATAGGGATGAGGAATTGAGTTTCTGTTCTTTCCTTATAGTATTCCCTTTTCTTCCCTATCTTCCCAGTGCTAAGTGTACAGTAGGAATTCAGTCAAAGGCCTTTAATGTAAATGAATTCAGATGATTCCCCCCTACACACCTCAAGCAACAAAACAGACATTCATGTGCCAGAATAAATCATCATTTTTATTACTTCTTATGATCAAGCTATTTCCCACAGAACAGCATTGTAAGTATTAATTTTAGAATTAGTAGAAACAAAAGTAAAGATTAATTTTTTAAGTGATAATTCCTCGAAATGTATGTCTTCAGGTCATAGAAGATTACCTATAAGTAATTGGTCTTGGACAAACATAAGTTTGTCTTGAAGTTTTAAAGAGCTCTTTTGCCGTGTGAGAATGACTTAATATGAATAAAATATATTGCTCTGGGTGGACTGAAACTAGGTACATCTCAACTATGGAATTCTAATAATCTTTTTATTCACTTAAAATTTACATACAATAAAATTATCAGTATTCTTTTGAACTTGCTACTTTCTCAAAATTCAGTTATCCCAATAACTTTCAAAGTCTTAAGTCTAATGAATTTACAAAGCCTCTTCTTTCAATATGTTTCCTAACACTTTCTTTTTATATGTATTATTTTGAAGTAATAGTCTGTGGACTACTTTATAAAACAGAGTTTTATTTCTATTGGTTGTCTCAAGTCACTTTGCACAATGGCGGTTGTATAATGAATGGGGGCAAGAGTGATAGGCAGTGGTATCATGGATCACTAGCTTGTTGAATCTCAGGTCCTTTAAAGCATGCAAGAAAGAACCACCAATTATCCATCTCTCAAGCTGAATAAAAGCTACACAAACACACTGGATGGAAACAGACAACAACCAAATCAGTATGGCTTTGTTAACTGCTCTGGTGTTAAATTAGCTCTTTTAAGATTTTACTATACTTAGCCCTCTCTCTTTACTCAAGATGAGGTGAATCACTTCCTTGTTAATAGTGCATGTGTGGATCTTAACTTGACTGTGTCTATATTACAGTCAGTGGTTCAAATCATCAAGTTCACTGCCAGCACACTGGCATGGTCTAGCTCTCTATCCTCTGTTTGCCCTGTTAACAGCTGAAGAACTCAGACTATCCACGGCAGCAGTATCCAAATTCATGAGTTATTATCCTCATATGTTACTTCTGAAGTCTTTTCTAAAAGCCTAATGTTTTTCTGTCTGAAACCCAGAAGACACTGATTTAATAACACATTAGCTGATAATTTCCAACAGTTATTTCAATAGATTTAAACCTCCCCCCACCCCAACCCCACATAGTTAAATCAAAGTCGTAACACTACACATGAGTTAAATATCTCTATCACCACTTCATCTGAGGATAGTAAGCCATTTCCATGGCTGGAGCAACCACCAACCCAAAGTCCTAGCACACGTAGAAGGGAAAATATCTGCTGCGGAGTTCTCTGGAGTCAGTATTCATCATGGAATGGGTATTCAGGATGGTCACACCACCTGCCAAAACAATTCCCCCAAAGGGAAAAAGTTCACTTCTAATGTTGCACGTCTGTGTGTATTACTAGCATCCTTTGATAATTTCACCAACCATTCCTTCTTTTCTCTTACTCATTCCATTTCTGTTTTGTGCCCAGCTTCCTCCCATGGTTCCTCTCAAGCCAGCTCCTTTTATTGAAGCCCCGGATAGCACTCTGGTGTAGGTGTGTGTGTGGAATAGGGGGTGGGTAGAGGAAGGCTGTGTGTGTATGTGTGCTCAGTCATGTCCAACTCTTTGCATCTCTTTGGACTGTAGCTTGCCAGGCTCCTCTGTCCATGGGATTCTTCAGGCAAGAATAATGGTGAAACAGTCTATAAAAGGACTGGAGTGTGTGTGCCTGTCCTGAAACACACCTAAGAATTAGTTCTCTGTAAGTACTATGTGCTTTAAATTGTCAATAAAATATTAAACAGAACCAAAAAGGCTCTCAAAGTTCACCCATATGAAAAATAGAAGAACCGTGACCTAGCATTTCTAAATGATATATTTTTTTAATCAATCTTTGTTTCTCCTTGCTGGTTTTTCTAGTTATTTCCTGGTGCAATGAGTTATTTTCGCAGTGTTGCTAGAACTAGGTATTAAAAATGTCAAATGTCAAACCAATTAATGTCACCAACCAACTGTAAAAATAGCAGCACATTGGGGAATTCTCTGTCTCTTACTATCTCTTTTTAATTTAGACATTTATTCAATAGAAATAGTTTATCTTCTAGACCTGTTAATTAACCTGTAAATGTTTGTTAGTTACATGTTTGTGTTTACTTTTTTGTTCTTGAGGCTAGGAGGTGCTTTTTGAAGTCAATTAATTTCTTCCCCTAAAAATTCACATTAGAAAGCTGTTTTATTAATTCAGAAATTGATTTAGAAATTCAGTATTAGCATAGTCAGCAGTTTCTGACTCATGAAAAATAGTGAGACCAATAAGATAAGTGCCCAAACTATATGAACCATCTTAATGAGCATTTAAAAAATGCTCACTTAAAGAGAAGATTGTAAAAAGATTAGTATCCATATGATTTCAAGAACTGGAAATATTAATGAATAATGATTAAGAAAAAAAGTATGTGTGTATACAAATATATACATGTATATATGCATGAACTATATTCTTTTTTAATTTTTAAGGCTCTGTAATATTCAGAGATTAAAGGGTTATTTCTGTTGATAGGTGAACTTGGCAACACTTTGAAGGAATTTTTCTGTGGGAAGTCAGGAAATAGATAAACCAGATACTCTAACTCTTATAGGCAAACATTTGTCTAAAACTCAAGTTTCTTGTCTCCCAATTTGGTGCTCTTTCTGCTACACTCTCATGCCTCTTTCCCAAGAATTGTTCTTGTTGAGAGCTTTGCTCTAATTTGTGCCCACTTTGATTTTTAAGGAAGAAATAAATATGATGTTTGAATATGCCACCATTGTATTAACATATGAACACAGTGACTCATTTCTCCTCACTGTCTTTAGCTTGTTATGCGTTAACCTAACCAATGGAAATGTCCTAAATGCCAGAAGTCTTCTTTTAAATAAAAATGTAGGTTTGTACGAAGTTCCTAATTCAGTACATGCTGCCCACTGGCCTTTTACCCTTGTTCCTTCTGTGGACATGGTCCTGATTTCTAAGAGCCTGTTGGTTGACTCTTGACAACCCAGCACCACTGGGCAGAAACTGATTCATGATCCCCCAGAACTCACATGAGCATTTCCACAAAGCGGATGTTCTTATTTAAGGCTTCAATGTCCTTCATTTCTTCCTCAGTGAAAGAAAAGTCAAAGATCTGAAATAACAGAAACAAAAAAACAGACATTTGGAATAGTAGAAGATGAGTCGGGCTTGGGATCAGGGAGAGGGGCCAGCAGTGGGAGCCCTTCAAAGATTTATGGACATCTCTGCAAATGTCCTAGAGGAGCTAGGCAGGTGCTGGGAGGCCACCCAACCTACGGGGAGCTGGAATTCTTTCTGCTCTTGGTCTTTAAGACAATCCTGCTGGGGACATCTTGCAATAAATTTCAAGTGTTCTGAAACAATATCCATTCAGAACATTTCCTGAAATTCTAGCAGTAAGGAATTCTTACTACTTTGGTATAAGATGCTGAGCTTTTGGTTCTGGACAGTGACCTTCATACACTTTTTTTTTTTTTTAACAAAAATATTCCCTGGTCTCTAAATTTGCTTATGTATTTTTTTAACTTTTAATTTGATTTATTTCATCCTGTTAATCCTTTCATCACTTTTAATGTCTCTTCATCTACCTTTTAATTCTAATTACATTTTCATTGTTTTATTTTCTTTTTAGCTTATACACTTTATACCTTGGTTTTATGACAGTCCTTTATGAACGTTTTAATAGTTTGTTTTAGCTTATTTTATTTTTAACACTTGGTTTATCTGTTTACAATCTATCTTCTATTACTCTTGTATCTTTCTAAAAAGTTTTTATTTTAGTAATTTACATTAATAAATTTTAATTATATAATACATAAATATATGTAAAGAGATGAAAGACTTCTTTGTAAATGAAAGACTATAGAAGTACGTCAACATTTATGGAGTAACAAAACCAAAAGTGCCCCTTGATATCCACCACATCAGTCCAAGTCTCCTTCCTACAGATTCCTTCCAAACATTCAGCACACCAAGAGCAAAATGCAATAATTGTATCATATTTTTATCATTCTGCAGCTTTATCTCATTCACATAATATGTCTTGGTGATCTCTTCTGTCAAAATATATAGACTGACTATTTAGCCACTGCATCCATCATATAGATGTATATGATTTACTTTGTCACTTCCCCAAGGATTATTTCCAAGTGGTCTTTTCAGAGCATTCTTTCCTTTGATTATTTATTATCCAAGTATTAGAGTTTATGAGATTGTATAAGGAATTTTATTATAACATAAAGCAGTCATGAAGAAATCACTCAAAAAATAAATCCTTACAAGCTTCCTTTCTCCTTAACACCTTCCCCCACCAAGAGTGGCTCTCTGTCACATGACATCACCTCCTTCAGCAAGGAAAAGGGATGGCGCTCAGGGGACCAATCAAGGTATCTTGTTCATTGGACACTGATTATTATGAGGGTAGCAATGACCCATAAAGGGACAAGCAGGGATTGATAGAGATGGAAGCCTTTCTCTGTGATTGTCCTTACTAAACATGAGTAATAGATTAACCTGGACTGTGTGTGCCACCATATGGAGAAAGGGGGTGGGGAGAACTCAGTCCTTTTGTAAATCATTTGAATAGCTGTGTCCAGTCATGTCTGATCTATCCATGAATTTTCCAGTTATGAGAGTCAGTAAACTGTATCTTTTTTGCTTTGGTAAGTTTGAATTGCATACCTTCATGTGGTAGCAAAAAAGCCCTGAAGATAATTATCTGATATGGATGTCTTCCCACATTGGTATTTATATTTTCACTTTACTATTTAAAAATGGATATAAAGGCACATATACTACGTAAATTCATTTATATGACATTCTAGGAAATGCAAACTAGTCTTTAGGGATAGAAAGCAAATCAGTGCTTGGCTTGGGCTTGGGGACCAGGAGGGATAGATTCTTAAGGGGCCTAAAGAGACTGTTGGAGATACTAGAGATGTTTATTCCCCTGATTGTGGTGGTTTCATGGGTGTGTACATATGTCAAAACTTTTCCAATTTTACACTTTATGTTCAGCTCATTGCATTTCAATTTCACCTCAATAGAGTTCTTTAAAAAAGAAAAATACATAAAAATGGCTATATAATCTTTCATTGCACAAATAAATCATAATTTGTTTTCTAAGATCCTACTGAAAATTGTTTCCAGGTTTTTTTTAGCTGATAAAGTATGCTGTAATAAACATCTGTATCCATGCACATAACCATGCAAATGCATCTATAGGAAAAGATTGTTGGGTCAGTGGATATATATATATATATTTGAATTTTGATGGAGCTGGAAAAAGATCTTTCTCCAAATTTTACATCAATTAGTGTTTCTAACAGCATTATATGAAAGTGCCTGTTTTCCCACATATTGTCAGCATTCTGATTATTTCCCTATCTGAGGGGGTAAATACTGTCCCATTTTTATCTTTATGAGTGAGACAAAAAACAACTTACTTTTGAGATTTTAATTATCAACTGATGGGTAATGATTAACTTCACATGGTATTTTTCTATATCTGCATTTATTAATACCTAATAGTTGTTCTTTGGAAGTAGCACGGTAAACTAATTACTCCATTGTTTAGTGACCTGTTTTCTCATCTATAATTTATAATGATGGTTACAGATTACTTATAGAGGAAATAAAGGAGGTTGGCATGCATAGCAAGAGTGAACATCGACATTCTAGGAATCAGTGAACTAAGATGGACTGGAATGCGTGAATTTAACTCAGATGACCATTATATCTACTACTGTGGGCCGGAATCCCTTAGAAGAAATGGAGTAACCATCATAGTCAACAAAAGAGTCCGAAATGCAGTACTTAGATGCAATCTCAAAAATGGCAGAATGATCTCTGGTTCGTTTCCAAGGCAAACCATTCAATATCACAGTAATCCAAGTCTATGCCCTGGCCAGTGACACTGAAGAAGCTGAAGTTGAACGGTTCTGTGAAGACCTACAAGACCTTATAGAACTAACACCCAAAAAAGATGTCCTTTTCGTTATAGGGGACTGGAATGCAAAAGTAGGAAGTCGAGAAACACCTGGAGTAACAGGCATATTTGGCCTCGGAGTACGGAATGAAGCAGGGAACAGGCTAATAGAGTTCTGCCAAGAGAATGCGCTGGTCATAGCAAACACCCTCTTCCAACAACACAAGAGAAGACTCTACACATAGACATCACCAGATGGTCAACACCGAAATCAGATTGATTATATTCTCTGCAGCCAAAGATGGAGAAGCTCTATACAGTCAGCAAAAACAAGACTGGGAGCTGACTGTGGCTCAGATCATGAACTCCTTATTGCCAAATTCAGACTGAAATTGAAAAGTGGGAAAAACCACTAGACCATTCAGGTATGGCCTGAATCAAATCCCTTATGACTATACAGTGGAAGTGAGAAATAGATTTAAGGGACTAGATCTGATAGACAGAGTGCCTGATGAACTATGGACGGAGGTTCATGACATTGTCCAGGAGACAGGGATCAAGATCATCCCCAAGAAAAATAAATGTAAAAAAGCAAAATGGCTGTATGAGGAGGCCTTACAAATAGCTGTGAAAAGGAGAGAAGTGAAAAGCGAAGGAGAAAAGGAAAGATATATCCATTTGAATGCAGAGTTCCAAAGAATAGCAAGGAGAGATAAGAAAGCCTTCCTCAGCAATCAATGCAAAGCAATAGAGGAAAACAATAGAGTGGGAAAGACTAGAGATCTCTTCAAGAAAATTAGAGATACCAAGGGAACATTTCATGCAAAGATGAGCTCAATAAAGGACAGAAATGGTAGGGACCTAAGCAGAAGACATTAAGAAGAGGTGTCAAGAATACACAGAAGAACCGTACAAAAAAGATCTTCATGACCCAGATAATCACGATGGTGTGATCACTCACCTAGAGCCAGACATCCTGGAATGTGAAGTCAAGTGGGCCTTAGGAAGCATCACTACGAACAAAGCTAGTGGAGGTGATGGAATTCCAGTTGAGCTATTTCAAATCCTGAAAGATGATGCTGTGAACGTGCTGCACTCAGTATGCCAGCAAATTTGGAAAACTCAGCAGTGGCCACAGAACTGGAGAAGGTCAGTTTTCATTCCAATCCCAAAGAAAGGCAATGCCAAAGAATGCTCAAACTACAGCACAATTGCACTCATCTCACATGCTAGTAAAGTAATGCTTAAAATTCTCCAAGCCAGGCTTCGGCAATACGTGAACCATGAACTTCCAGATGTTCAAGCTGGTTTTAGAAAAGGCAGAGGAACCAGAGATCAAATTGCCAACATCCGCTGGATCTTCGAAAAAGCAAGAGAGTTCCAGAAAAACATCTATTTCTGCTTTATTGACTATGCCAAAGCCTTTGACTGTATGGATCACAATAAAGTGTGGAAAATTCTGAAAGAGATGGGCATACCAGGCCACCTGACCTGTCTCTTGAGAAACCTATATGCAGGACAGGAAGCAACAATTAGAACTGGACATGGAACAACAGACTGGTTCCAAATAGGAAAAGGAGTACGTCAAGGCTGTATATTGTCACCCTGCTTATTTAACTTACATGCAGAGTACATCATGAGAAACACTGGGCTGGAGGAAGCACAAGCTGGAATTAAAATTGTAGGGAGAAATATCAGTAACCTCAGATATGCAGATGACACCACCCTTATGGCAGAAAGTGAAGAAGAGCTAAAGGGCCTCTTGATGAAAGTGAAAGAGGAGAGTGAAAAAGTTGGCTTAAAGCTCAATGTTCAGAAAACTAAGATCATGGCATCTGGTCCCATCACTTCACGGCAAATAGATGGGGAAACAGTGGAAAAAGTGGAAACAGTGGCTGACTTTATTTTTCTGAGCTCCAAAATCACTGCAGATGGTGATTGCAGCCATGAAATTAAAAGACGCTTACTCCTTGAAAGGAAAGTTATGACCAACCTAGACAGCATTTTAAAAAGCCGAGACATCACTTTGTCAACCAAGGTCCGTCTAGTCAAGGCTATGGTTTTTCCAGTAGTCATGTATGGATGTGAAAGCTGGACTATAAAGAAAGCTGAGTGCAGAAGAATTGGTACTTTTGAACTGTGGTGTTGGAGAAGTCTCTTGAGAGTCCCTTGGACTGCAAGGAGATCCAACCAGTCCATCCTTAAGGAGATCCATCCTGAGTGTTCATTGGAAGAACTGATGTTGAAGCTGAAACTCCAATACTTTGGCCACCTGATACAAAGAGCTGACTCATTGGAAAAGACTCTGATGCCGGGAAAGACTGAGGGAAGGAGAAGAAGGGGACGACAGAGGATGAGATGGTTGGATGGCATCACTGACTCAATGGACATGGGTTTGGGTGGACTCCGGGAGTTCGTGATGGACAGGGAGGCCTTGTGTGCTATGGTTCATGGGGTCGCAAAGAGTCGGACACGACTGAGAGACTGAACTGAAGTGGCATTCATGAAGTCTAAATGATCCTCTTCAATAATTTCCAAATTTGTCCCCAACTTTTTCTAGAGCCATTAAGAAGGTGGAAAGCTGACTACTATGAATTTCAAATTTTATACCTTCTGTTCCTGCTGTACTGACAGAGAAGGGAGATGGTTGTGTCCAGAGTCTATAGGTAAGGAAACAGAAGAAATAAAGGAGCTAGATGGCATAGAATCAGCAAAGCAATCCCTGAGTTACTAGGAACTATCACAAATTTAGCTAAAATTAAATCCAGACATGGGTGGAATGGGTTGAGGAGTTAGTATAAAATAACATATGAAGTCATTGCAGCTTTGTTATTGATCTGAACAGTAAATTCTCTTTAAAAAAACAAAACAAAACACAACACTGCTTTTTACATTTCCAGAAGCAGTTCTCTTACTTGAAAGTTTTCTTTGATCCTTTCAGGGTTAAAGCTTTTAGGAATGACAACCACTCCTCGCTGGATGTTGAAACGCAGAACAACTTGAGCTGCTGTTTTATTGTACTTTTTCCCCAGTGAGTTTAGAAATGGATCATCAAGCAAAGGTGGGGAAGAGACATTCACCCTTAAAAAAAATAAAAAAAGAAATCAAGACGCTTATCATATTTAGGCCGAGTAATGCAATTAAAAGATGCTTACTCCTTGGAAGGAAAGTTATGACCAACCTAGACAGCATATTAAAAAGCAGAGACATTACTTTGTCAACAAAGGTCCGTCTAGTCAAGGCTATGGTTTTTCCAGTAAGTCATGTATGGATGTGAAAGTTGGACTATAAAGAAAGGTGAGTGCAGAAGAACTGATGCTTTTGAACTGTGGTGTTGGAGAAGACTCTTGAGAGTCCCTTGAGCTGCAAGGAGATCCAACCAGTCCATCCTAAAGGAAATCAGTCCTGGGTGTTCATTGGAAGGACTGATGTTGAAGCTGAAGCTCCAATGTTTTGGCCACCTGATGCGAAGAGATGACTCATTAGAAAAGACCCTGATGTTGGGAAAGATGGAAGGCAGGAGGAGAAGGGGACAACAGAGGATGAGACGGTTGGATGGCATCACCGACTCAATGGACATGGGTTTGGGTAAGCTCCGGGAGTTGGTGATGGACAGGGAGGCCTGGAGTGCTGTGGTTCATGGGGTCGCAAAGAGTCGGACACAACTGAGTGACTGAACTGAACTGAACTGAATTAGAACCAGTTGTTAACCAATCACTCTCCTCCTCTGACACCCACCCTGCCTTCACCTGGTAACCTATCCAAAATACTTCAGGTCACCTGTAACCAATTTCTCTGAATGCTGAGTATTCAGAAGACTAGTGCTTAGTATGGGAAGATCAAGACAGGCAGATTCATAGACCTGCCTCTTCCAGAGTGCTCAGTCATGTCTGACTTTTTGAGGCCCCTTAGACTGTAGCCTGCCAAGCTCCTCTGTCCATGGAATTTCCCAAGCAAGAATACTGGAGTAGGTTGCCATTTCCTCCTCCAGGGGATCTTCCTGACCCAAGGATTGAATCTGCATCTCATGCATCTTCTGCATTGGCAGGCTGTTCTTTACTACTAGCACCACCTGGGAAGCCCGCTCTTCCAGAGGGTAAATAATACTAATATTTCTTTGGTGGATCTAATAGAGAGAATGGGGTTGGAAGTAGGCACACAGGGAAAGGCAAGAAGACTGAAGGAGAAGCAGAGGCACAACTCTTGAAATCAGAGTGGAAAATTTCCTCCTTAAGTCTGTGGAAGAGATTACAGTAGAAGTATGGCCACTGAATACAGAGATTAAAAAATTCAAAAATTTCAGAATATGGCTGAATATTACTTTGGCAGGTAATAATCAAGGTACTGGTAGGCAATTTCATAGGTAGAGTCTAAGTGATTATTACAACACCTCAGTGAGGAAGGTTTTGTTAGCTGTAATTTGCATATGTGAAGAATAACTTGAAGAGATTGCTACTCCATTAAGATCACACAGATGAATAGTCATTTCAGTCAAGCAATTTACATTAGCCTAATATTCCAAAGGAAATATAGTTACTGAGGAGACAGACTGCATTACTTACCAGGATGGATTTCTACTGGTTCCCAAAGGGCTATATGCAATAATGACAATGTCGTGTTGTTGGCAAAATTTCAAGAGTTTTGGCTGGGTGAAATATGGATGGCACTCAACCTATGTAGTTGGAGAGCAGAGCACAAAATTAAGGACTTGTGGATGAATGTAATTTTATATAGATTTTAATAATTCAACAAAATTGATTGCAAAGTAGTATGGATAGTGAGGCAAACCTTAAATATTTTCCCCAAAAAAGAAGTTTACTTTGTTTGTATATGAGTGAGGTGAAGTAAAACAAGATTAGTGAGGTCACTATCTTTGGGTTAATCCTAAAATAACTGGGAAACAAATTCAATTTTTACAGCTATCGTACTTTAAAGCTATAAGTGAACAGACTTGGTTATTTATAGTAAATATTCTAGCAAATATAATTTTCCGTAACAGACACATAGCCTAAGGTTCACATTACAGTCTTGATAAATAGAAGCGACGTGTTGCAAAAGCCCTCTATCCCTCACTATCAAACATTTAAGAATATTTTCACAAGAGATAGAGTGTGTATAAAAGTAAATTTAGAGATGCATTTTTGTCTTCTTGGTGGAGAGTTCTTTACAGCACTAAATGTAGGCCTACTTTCATTTTCTGTATCTTATTGACAACATTCCTGCACTAAAAACACTTGTGTCAACAAAAGTTCTCTAAGTTTCTTCTTAAACACTATGGTAGTTTTTGACCTATGTGTTTCTTTTCTTTTTAATTAAAATCAACCAAGGCTTAATTAAAATATTTTAAGTATATAATTATGATTTTCACTACCTGGAATATTAAATACTTGACAAGTTACATTTCTAAAAGACACAAGAAACTGCTATTGATAAAGCAGGAAGGTAAACCAAAGGTCTTAGAGGTGAGTCTTCTTTCCTTTATCTAATTTGACAACCTTTTTTTTTTACCCCCTATCAGTTTCTCCTATTTCTTCTCTTTCCCCTTTGTTGTTGTTCAGTCGCTAAGTTGTGTCTGACTCTGTGTAGACCCCATGGACTGCAGCATGCCAAGCTTCCCTGTACTTCACTATCTCCCAGAGTTTGCTCAAATTCATGTCCATTGAATCGGTGATGCTGTCTAACCATCTCATCCCCTGTTGTGCCCTTCTCCTCCTGCCCTTAATCTTTCCCAGAATCAGGGTCTTTTCCAATGCTTCGGCTCTTCCCATTGGGTACCCACAGTATTGGAGCTTCATCTTCAGCATCAGTCCTTCCAATGAATATTCAGGGTTGATTTCCTTTAGGATTGGCTGGTTTGATCTCTTTGCTGTTGATCTCTCAAGAGTCTTCTCCAGCACCACAATTCAGAAACATCAATTCTTTGGCACTCGCCATCTTTATGGTCCAACTCCCACATCCATACATGACTACTGGAAAAGCCATAGCTTTGACTAGACAGATCTTTATCAGCAGTGATGTCTCTGCTTTTAAATATGCTATCTAAGTTTGTCATAACTTTCTCTCCAAGGAGCAAGCTTCTTTTAATTTCATGGCTGTAGTCAGTGCTGGGTGTTCATTGGAAGGACTGATGTTGAAGCTAATACTCCAATACTTTGGCCACTTCATGCGAGGAGTTGACTCATTGGAAAAGACCCTAATGCTGGGAAGGATTGGGGGCAGGAGGAGAAGGGGACGACAGAGGATGAGATGGTTGGATGGCATCACTGACTCGATGGACATGGGTTTGGGTAAACTCCGGGAGTTGGTGATGGACAGGGAGGCCTGGCATGCTGTGATTCATGGGGTCGCAAAGAGTCGGACACGACTGAGCGACTGAACTGAACTGAACTGAGTCACTGTCCACAGTGATTTTGGAGCCCAAGAAAATTGCTTCAACTTTTTCCCCTTCTATTTGTCAGAAAGTGATGGGATTGGATGGCATGACCTTGGTTTTACTAATGATGAGTTTGCCCCTTCATAATCTTGATCTCTCCTTTTCCCTAAGACACTTTCCCCTTCACTCGGGAACATTTCTTCATTCTAAAAAGTGACACATAGTGTCCATAGTACAGTAGACACTAGGTGTCTATGTAGAATTGGTTCCAGAACACCCCCCAGCAAACACCAAAATCCTCAGATGCTCAAGTCCATTCTATGAAATGGTGTACTACAGTGGGTCCTCCATATTTGCATCCAGGGATATGAAGGGTGGACTATTTCTTTCCCTTATCCTCTTCCACTCCCAGCATCACTCTCCCCCTTTAATATCTTTCCCATTTTTCATCTTATTGTTACACTAATGTTTCCAAACACATTTTAAATCATGTCACTCCATTGCTCAAAGACTAAGTATGAATTCCCTCATTTCATGCCTGCCTGCTTGTTCCAAACACATTTAGTTTTCCCATAGAGACTCCTTTCTAATCAGGCTGGAGCACTGTTACCTGTCTTTGGCCTAAATATGTATGTTCACATGTGCATTTAGCACATGTGTTTACAGCAGTCTCTGATAATGCTGTAGTTTTAGATAGATTTCAGAATCTCACAAGGTAAAGATAAGAAGCCGGACAGAATCCATGAAGAAAAATAGCAAAAGTCCTTTCATTAATTAACCCGAACCTCTTCTGTCTTTCCATGAAAAACTGCATTGAATTTTCTCTTCATTGTGGAAGACACTCAACAAATATTCATTAATTTCTGTGTCAGGACATCTGTGACTTAGGTACAGTGAATAAGATCAGGAAAAACAGAAGAATTTGGAAATTTTCCTTACTCCTTCCTTTCTCCTTTCCTTCCCTCCGTCCCTCCTTACCTCCCTTCTTTCCTTTGTTCCTAGAGTTATGTGTTGGAACTGTGTATGAAATGAAACCGCTTGAGAGAGAGCCACGGTTCCCCTTGAACTGGGCTGGGAGAGCACCGCTTGACACTAGGAAGACTTTCAGACTGTCTAAGCCAGGGGCGGAGCCCAGCAGGATGTTACTCCAGATGAATGCCACAGGGAGTACTAAGGAAACTTGGATTGCTCAGGCTCTTGAGAATGAGTACACAGTGAGCTTATATTCTGTGTCAGTTTGTTCATGAAGTCAATGAAAAGTACAAACATTTGCAAACTTTATGTTAGATTTGGACTGGTGGGAAAATTCTCTGGAGCAGGAAATAGCAACAGATTCCAGTATTCTTGCTGGGATAATCCCATGGATAGAGGAGCCTGGCAGGCTACAGTCCGTGGGGTCTCAAAAGAGTTGGAGGCAATTCAGCGACTCAACAATAACAATATCGGGAAAGTTAGTTTTGAAGTATGTTAATTTTGAATTATGCAAGACCTTTGGATATATATACCTTGTATATGAAATGTGTCCACTCTGTCCCCATGGACTATAGCCCATCAGGCTCCTCTGTCTATGGGATATTCCAGGCAAGAATATTGGAGTGCATTGCCATTTCTTTCTCCAAGGGATCTTCCCAACCCAGGGATCAAACTCGTGTCTCCTACAGCTCTGCATTGGCAGGAAGATTCTTTACCACTGAGCCATCTGGGAATGCAGGCCCAAGGCCTGCATTATGCACATTGTATTCCTGGGTTGAAAGCTGCTCATTTTGTATCTCTGGAGAAGAGACGGTCCTACCAGGGCTCAGGATGATGGCTGGTGGCCAGGGGACCTGCACTCTGATTTGTGCCAGCTCTATTCATATGTTCTGTGTCAATATTTGACATATTCAGACAGCACAGAACACATGAGTAGGTTCAGGCTATGATCTTCCTACACACCTTGCTTCTTGTTCAGCAAACATTTGTGAAGTTAATGAACAGTCTCATGCTGACAGATCAACGTATTTCCTGCTTGGCATGAGGAAACACACTGTCAAATTTTCATTCTTTTCCATTCTCAGGTCAAAAGTCACAACCTGTCTCCATGCATTTGTAAGAAGAAAGCTGCTTGTCATTTCAACATGTTTATAACAAAATATTGTTCTTAGGGGTGCAGGAAGGATATGCTGCAGAGGGGATTGGTTAGAAATAAAGGATTGGATTGAGATCAATGAGGGAGGCAAGGTTTGTTGCTCTCTGTTTCTGACAGCTTCTGATACAGCACTAGCTGAAGTGTCAGTTTGGAAGTGGCACTTCTAAATATGGCCACACTTCTATTTAGCTGTGGGTTACTGTCATGATGTAGGTGATAATTCATTTTTCTGTTATGAACTATTTTGAGTTTTTAAAAACAATGAATTCAACCAACAAGTCCACCATCATCCCAATATGTGAATGTTTACCATATTCAAGAACATTTTTCAGTGCAGCTTCTTAAGGTTTCATGAAGTAGAGGGAAAAGGATATCATTTCCCCATTTAATAAGGTGGATTATAGTATTTTGTTTTGATTATAAGAGTAATATACGCTCACTGCAGAAGACTTGAAAAATACAGAAAAGCATAAAGAGGAAAACAGAATTTACTTGTAAAATTCACAGCTAGAATTTTGAGTATATTTCTTTATATATATATATATGTATAGCATTTGAATATATTTCTTTCCAATATTTGCACTTTTTAAATAGTATAATCACCTTCATATTGTAATATATTTGGTATCCTGGTCTTTCCACTTAGTATCATGGCCGTGTCTCTTTTCCTCAAAAGTGATTCAACAACATCTTTTGTTGAGAGTTTACATATTATGAATGTTTTAAAATTTATTTAAACATTCCTTGAATTTTTTTCATGTTTATGTTGTTTCCTTTTTTTTTTTTTGCCATGATAAACAGACATATGGGCGTTCTGATTTTTTTTCTTCCCACAGGGATAGATTCCTAGAAATTGAAAACTGAACATTTTTTAAGGCTCCTGCTACTTATTGCAAAATTACTTTTCAGTAGAGTTGAATCGGTTTACCAGTATTCCATGACTTTCTTACATGGAACACAATACTAAAAAATAAAACAAAAACTTTGTTAATTTGATACATAATACAAAACTTCACTTAAATTTAAACCTCTGTAATTACTAGTGCAGCTAAACTTTTTTCATATGTCTACCAATCTTGCAATTTGTCATCCGTGTGTTTCTGTTCATTTGAACCATAGTATTTTTTCTCATTGGTTTTTTTTCACTGATATCTTTTAGGTTTTTAACTCATATGGATATGACCTCCTCTTACTACTATATATTTTTTTCAGTTCTCAAACAATCAATTTTCAGCAAGAATACTTTTAAAAATTTATTTTTTTAATTGAAAGATAATTGCTTTACAGAATTTTGTTGTTTTCTGTCAAACCTCAACATGAATCAGGCATAGGTATACATATATCCCCTCCCTCTTGAAACTCTCTCCCATCTCCCTCCCCATCTCATCCCTCCAGATTGATACAGAGCCCCTGTTTGAGTTTCCTGAATCATACAGCAAATTCCCATTTTATCCATTTTACATGTGGTAATGTAAGTTTCCATGTTACTCTCTCCATACATCCCACCCTCTCCTCCCCTCTTCCCATGTCTGTAAGTCTGTTCTCTATGTCTGTTTCTCTATTGCTGCCCTGCAAATGAATTCTTTGGTACCATCTTTCTAGTTTCTGTATATATGTGTTAGTATACAATATTTATCTTTCTCTTTTTGACTTACTTCACTCTGTATAATAGGCTCTATGGTCATCCACCTCATTAGAACAGACTCAGATGCATTCATTTTTATGGCTAAGTAATGTTCCATTGTGTATATGTACCACAACTTCCTCATCCATTCGTCTGTCGATGGACATCTAGGTTGCTTTCATGTTCCAGCTATTGTAAATAGTGCTGCAGTGAACATTGGGGTACATGTATCTTTTTCAGTTTTGGTCTCCTCAGGATATATGCCTGGGAGTGGGATTGTTGGGTCACATGGTGGTTTTATTCCTGATTTTTAAAGGATTATCCATACCATCTTCCATAGTGGCTATATCAATTTACATTCCCACCAACAGTGCAAGAGCATTCATTTTCTCCATATCCTCTCCACCGTTTATTGTTTGTAGACTTTTTGATGATGGCCATTCTGACTGGTGGCAGTTGATAGCTCATTGTAGTTTTGACTGGCATTTCTCTAATAATGATCAATGTTGAACATCTTTTCATGTGTTTGTTAGCCATCTGTATGTCTTCTTTGGAGAAATGTATGTTTAGGTCATTTTCCCACTTTTTGATTGGGTTGTTTGTTTTTATGGTATTGAGTTGTGTATGAGCTGCTTGTATATTTTGAAAATTAATCCTTTGTCAGTTGTTTCATTTGCTATTATTTTCTTCCATTCTGTGCGTTGTCTTTTCACCTTGCTTATAGTTTCCTTTGCTGTGCAAAAGCTTTTAAGTTTAATCAGATTATACTTGTTTACTTTTGTTTTTATTTCCATTACTCTAGGAGATGGGTCATAGAAGATCTTGCTTTGATTTATGTCATCCAATGTTCTGCCTATGTTTTCCTCTAAGAGTTTTATAGTTTCTGGTCTTACATTTAGGTCTTTAATCCATTTTGAGTTTATCTTTGTGTATGGTGTTGGGAAGTGTTCCTAATTTCATTCTTTTACATGTAGCTGTCCAGTTTTCCCAGCACCACTTATTGAAGAGGCTGTTTTTGTATATTGTTTCCCCATTGTATATTCTTGCCTCCTTTGTAAAAAAATAAGGTACCCATAGGTGCATGGGTTTATTTCTGGGCTTTCTGTCTTGTTCCATTGGTCTATATTTCTGTTTTTGTGTCAGTACCTACTGTCTTGATGACTGTAGCTTTGTAGTATAATCTGAAATCAGGAAGGTTGATTCCTCCAGCTCCATTATTCTTTCCCAAGACTGCTTTGGATATTCAGGGTCTTTTGTGTTTCCATATGAATTGTGAAATTTTTTGTTCTAGTTCTCTGAAAAATGCCATTGGCAACTTGATAGGGATCACATTGAATCTGTAGATTGCATTTGGTAGTATACTCATTTTCACAATATTGATTCTTCCTACCCAGAAACATGGACTATCTCTCCACCCGTTTATGTCATCTTTGATTTCTTTCATCAGTGTCTTATAGTTTTCTGTATACAGTTCTTTTCTCTCCTTAAATTTATTCCTAGATTTTATTCTTTTTGTTGCAATGGTGAATGAGATTGTTTCCTTAATTTCTCTTTCTGATTTTTCATTGTTAGTATATGGGGAATGCAAGTGATTTCAGTGTATTGATTTTGTATCCTGCATGTTTGCTAAATTCATTGATTAGCTTTAGTAATTTTCTGATAGTATCTTTAGGGTTTTCTATGTATAGTATCATGTCACCTGCAAACTGACAGCTTTAGTTCTTTTTCTGATCTGTATTTTTATTTCTTTTTCTTCTCTGATTGCTGTAACTAGGACTTCCAAAACTATGTTGAATAGTAGTGGTGAGAGTGAACACCCTTGTCTTGTTCCTGATCTTAGTTTTCCACCATTGAAAATAATGTTTGCTGTGGGCTTATCATATATGGCCTTTACTATTTTCAGGTAGGTTCCTCTGTGCCCATTTTTTGAAGAGTTTTAATCATAAATGAGTACTGAATTTTGTCAAAGGCTTTTTCTGCATCTATTGAGTTTATCATATAGTTTTTATCTTTTAGTTTGTTAATATAGTGTATCACATTGATTGATCTGCATATATTGAAGAATCATTATTATATTTTTAAAATATAATCATCTAATTTTCTTTGCTCTTTGCTTTTAATATTTTTAGGATTTAACACTTTTATACTATTACATGTATACTTTATAATTTTCCCATGACTTCCCTTTCTATCCATAGCTCCAGATAACTAAAATTCTTTTGTAGTATTCACAGATAATTTCTTGCTTTGTCTCTAGCTCCTGCTCAAAGGGACACTTTGAAGAATAACATGAGACAAAGATCTATATTTGTTATTATATGACTATCAATTTTCCCCACACTATTTACTGAAAAATAGATTCCTTTATCATTAGTTTACATTAGGCTTTTATTTTATTTGAGATTGTTTTTAAGATATTTCTTATTTATTTTATTTTTAACTGTTCTGGGTCTCCATTGCTGCACAGGCTTTCCCTATTTGGGGTGAATGGGAGCTACTCTTTGTTGCAGTGCACAGGCTTCTCATTGCAGTGGCTTCTCTTGTTGCAGAGCAGGGGCTCTAGGTGTGAGGGAGTCAGTAGTTGGGGGGCATAGGCTTAATTGTTCCAAGGCATGTGGAATCTTCCCAGACCAGGAATTAAACCCATGAACCCTGCATTGGCAGGTGGATTGTTAACCACTGAACAACCAGGGAAGCCCAATATCTCTTCAGTCAGTTCAGTTCAGTCGCTCAGTCGTGTCCGACTCTTTGCGACCCCATGAATAGCATCACGCCAGGCCTCCCTGACCATCACCAACTCCTGGAGTCCACCCAAACCCATGTCCATCGAGTTGGTCATGCCATTCAACCATCTCATCCTCTGTCGTCCCCTTCTCCTCCTGCCCCCAATCCTACCCAGCATTAGGGTCTTTTCCAATGAGTCAACTCTTCGCATGAGGTGGCCAAAGTATTGGAGTTTCAGCTTCAACATCAGTCCCTCCAATGAACACCCAGGACTGATCTCCTTTAGGATGGACTAGTTGGGTCTTCTTGCAGTCCAAGGGACTCTAAAGAGTCTTCTCCAACACCACAGTTCAAAAGCATCAATTCTTTGGTGCTCAGCTTTCTTCACCATCCAACTCTCACATCCATACTTGACCACTGGAAAAACCATAGCCTTGACTAGCTGGACTTTTGTTGGCAAAGTAATGTCTCTACTTTTAAATATGCTATCTAGGTTGGTCATAACCTTCCTTCCAAGAAGTAAGCGTCTTTTAATTTCATGGCTGCAATCACCATCAGCAGTGATTTTGGAGCCCCCCAAAAAATAAAGTTTGACACTGTTTCCACTGTTTCCCCATCTATTTGCCATGAAGTGATGGGACCAGATGCCATGATCTTAGTTTTCTGAACGTTGAGCTTTAAGCCAACTTTTTCACTCTCCTCTTTCACTTTCATCAAGAGGCTCTTTAGTTCTTCTTCGCTTTCTGCCATAAGGGTGGTGTCATCTGCATATCTGAGGTTATTGATATTTCTCCCGGCAATCTTGATTCCAGCTTGTGTTTCATTTTCTATTTATTTGTAGGTTTTCCTTGGGTTAATCTTGCATGTGTGCATACTCAGTTGCTCAGTCGTGTCTCAGTTGCAAAGTCATGTCTTGGCAACCCAATGGACTGTAGTCCACCAGGCTCCTCTGTCCATGAAAACTTTCCAGGTAAGAACACTGGAGTGGGTTGCCATTTACCTCTCCCAGGGATCTTCCCCACCCCGGGGTCAAACCCAAATCTCTTGCATTGGCAGGTGGATTCTTTACCACTGTGCCATTTGTGCTAATCTTACATTATTTTAAATACTGTGGATGCCAGTATCTGGTAGGTTTTGTTCCCCCTAAGTAGTTTTCTTCAGAAAATTTTGGGTTACTTTTCCCTGGACTTGAAGTTTCTAATCTTGCTTCTTAAGAGACATAAATTGACTTGCCCAGGACCTAATGATGAGATATGTATGTAAAGTGACCATAAGGCTTTCTGACTCCTAATCCAAGATTTCTCTAACAGATTCTCTCACATTCCCAACCCCCACACCCCCCTCACCTCCCTTCCCTTTCCAGTGCCATACCTGGTTGCTGACTGGTTTATACTTAAGTCCTGGTTTGTTCAGAATGAGCTCCAGCTGCCTACGGTTAAAATTGGATACTCCAAGGGATTTCACCAAGCCAGCATCTTTGCAAGCTTCCAAAGCCTGTAGGATAAAAGCCAGTGGGTCAAGAAAAAAGCCTCAACACAAGCAAGAATAAACATTTATAAGAGTGACTGTGAATTCTTTAAAAAGGAAAGTCCCTGGGTATGTTAATAAGCATTGTGTGAACTAAAGAAAAGTGGAGGAAATATGAATTCTGTAAATGAATGATTTGGGGGAATTGTTTATCATATCTTCCCCTTGTATTTTCATAATGTATAAAAGTGAAAGTGATAGTTTCTCAGTATCTGACTCTTTGTGACTCCATGGACTGTAGCTCACCAGGCTCCTCTGTTCCTGGAGTTCTCTAGGCAAGAATACTAGAGTGGGTTGCCATTCTTTCTCCAGGGGATCTTCCCAACCCAGGGATCAAACCTAGGTCTCCTGCATTGCAGGCAGATTCTTTACCATCTGAGCCACCAGGGAACCCCTTCATAATATATACCAGCACAATAATGATGATCTTATTTCTTAAAATCTGTTGAGGTTTTCTTTTCGGTATAGTACCTGAAAATTTTATGTGTCTGATGTGTGTGGAAAATGTATTTTCTCCTATTTTTGGATACAGGTCTTGCTTGTCTCTCTCACATACATACATTATTTAGAAGATTAAAAGTCAAGCTTTTCCTGTCTTTTCAATAATTTAAAGGACTATATCAGAAATCTCCCATTGTAACAGTGAATTTACCAATGTCTTTCTGTATTCAATCAGTTTTTGCTGTTTATATTTTGAATATATTTTATTTGATACGTATGTGTTTAAAATTGTATATCTTCTTAGTAAATTAAATCTTTATCATTATGGTTTTGCACTTCCCTATACATTTTTTTTTTAATTTGGCTGCACCAGGTCTTAATTGTGGCACATAGCCTCTTTGCAGCATGTGGGATTTTTTTCAGCTGTGGCATGTAAATTCTTCAGTTGCTGTATGTGGGATCTTGTTCCCAGATCAGGGATCAAATCCAGGGAGTGCTGGGTCTTAGTCACTGGACCACCAGGGAAGTACTGCCCCCCCATACATTTTAGAGTCAGCTTTTCCATTTCTTTTGGGATTTTGATTGGGATTGCATTGAATCTATCCATGAATTTGGAGAGAATTAACAACTTATCTGTATTCAGTCTTTCCATCAAAGAACATGATATAGCTCTCCTTTTAGTTAGATTTAAAAAATCTTCTCAGTAAAATACTGTAATTTTAACTGTATAAGTCTTGCACAGATTGTGTTAAATTTATCTCTAAATATTTAATATATATATATATATTTACAAATTCCACTTCCCTGTGGTACATATATACAATGGAATATTACTCAGCCATAAAAAGGAACACATTTGAGTCAGTGCTAATGAGGCGGATGAACCTAGAGCCTATTATATAGAGTGAAATAAGTCAGAAACAGAAAATAATTATCATATACTAACGCATTTATGGAATCTAGAAAGATGATACTGATGAACCTATTTGCAGAGCAGCAATGGAGACACAGACATTGAGAACAGACTTATGGACATGGCTTGGGTGGAAGGAAGAAGGAGACGGTAGGAGGTATGGACAGAGTAACATGGAAAATACATTACCATATGTAAAATAAACAGCCAATGGGAATTTGCTGTATGACTCAGGGAACTCAAACCAGGACTTGGTAACAACCTAGAGGGGTGGGATGGGGAGGGAGGTGGGAGTCATGTTCAAGTGGGAAGGGACATGGGTAAACCTATGGCTGATTCATGTTGATGTTTGGTAGAAAACAGTGTAATACTGTAAAGCAATTATCCTTCAATTAAAAATAAATAAATTTTTTTAAAAAGGAAAAAAATCTGCTTTCAATCGTGCATTGGTAGCATATGGATTGAGTAAATGGTATTTCAGGTGGAGAGGCCCAGACAGCAGAAAACATACTCATTGCCTCCTCAACCCTCAAAACAATCCACAGTTCAGAGCTTTAAGCTGTTACTGATATGGGGTGAAGTCTATTAGAAAGAGATAATCATTCGATTATAAGTTCCAGCCTTTGGAGGAAATTATACATGAGGGGGAAAGTCTATTGCATGTATGCGTGCTCAGTCGTGTTCAACTCTTTGAATGAGATAATTGTTAGATTATAATTTCCAGCCTTTGGAGCTTGAATTGGGAGAGGCAGGCAAACAACTGCCAGAGGTCAGGCAGAGACTTAGGTTTTCCCTAGCTTCCCACAAGTGAAAGATTTCAGTTCTGCTCTGACTTGATTCCTGAAGATGTCTGAACATGAGTCCTAAGTGTCTACATGTATGGAGTGAACAGTACCTGTCCCAAGGCGATGTTGTTGTTTTACAGTTGCTAAGTCATGTCTGACTCTTTTGCGACCCCATGGACTAGAGCCCTCCAGGCTTCTCTGTCCATGGGATTTTCCAGGCAAGAACACTGGAGTGGGTTGCCATTCCCTTCTCCAGGGGATCTTCCCAACCCAGGGATCGAACTTGGGTCTCCTGCATTGCAGGTGGATTCTTTACTACTGAGCCACCAGGTAAGCCCCTCCCGAGGCTAACATGGCCCCTTTTACCCAGGGTAAAATGCAGCCCAGCAACCAGTAAGATAATATAAGAGAGGAACTATTGGGATTACTTTTGCTTTTATTTCTCCCAAGGCTATAGCAAGAGAGAAATAAGAGCAAAAATAACCCAAAAGTTCCTCTCCTAAATTATCTTACTGGTTGCTGCACTGCCTCTTACTCTGGGTAGAAGCTGCCATGTTACCACATAAGAAACCAGTTCATAATATCTATACCGGCCTCCCCCCAACACATAAATCCATAAGGGTTTTCTCATTATTTCTCCCTACTTTCTCACTCTTATAATCTTGGGGAAGGAACAAGCAGATTGCTCAGAAATGGAACCAGAATTATTTTTCAGTTTTTCATTTATTATTTTACATTTGTTTCTTTTAGACATCATATGACTGATTTTTAAAAATTCAGTTTGAGAAACAAAAAACTTGAGTTATCTCATTTATATATTTTTATTTACTGTTCTAGTAAAGCTTATTTCCTTTACTTTCTTTTGCCTCCCACTTGTCTCTTCTTCTTATCTTTGGCATTCTTCTCTTCCATCAAAGCAAAATCAAACACTTTTCAGTGCCCAGAAATGGAGATTTTATGCATCTTTGCTCATGGTTAGAAATACCTATTACTTTTCATTGGGAGTAAAGGTTGCAACTCTCCATAAAGCTAACAGGAATAACCAGATTACAATTTAAAAATGTATTCTTTTAAGGTTAAGAAGCCTATTTTAACTTACCTCCCAAGTGGCGCATAGATTTGACTTGTGATATAACCATTTGCCATTTTCATCTCTAGGATAGAACTCATCTCCAGGCTGTTAAAAAAAAAAAAAAAGAGCAAGTATATCTGAGGACTAAAATGATGGATTTTAGTTGAATTTGAGTTGTCAATATTTCAATATACCCTGATTCTGGGAAACCAACTTAAGATACACATATAAATTTGTTTTCTCCCCTTTGTGGAGCTATCCAGAAATTCACTTGTCCAACATATATGACACGTTAGTCTTATTCTCTCACCTTGTCATTTATTGTTCCTTTATTTATTGACAGATTATTGTTGTTAAGTCATAAAGTTCTCTCTTAATGGTAACATTTCTCATTAGAAAAAAACTAAAAGTAGAGAATTAGGATGTTTAGACTCAGTGTTTGGATAGTATATCCTTGCCAAAGTTGAGGGCAGCAAATTTCTTACTCTTATGAGAAACCAAATGTCATCACTAAGGCTGAGAAGGAATTCTTCAGCTAAGAAAAGCATAGTTGGTGAATGGAATGGTCCTTAGGTATAAGGGAAATGGACAGCTCATTACTTCTGCTGCTAAGTCGCTTCAGTCGTGTCCGACTCTGTGCGACCCCATAGACGGCAGCCCACCAGGCTCCCCCGTCCCTGGGATTCTCCAGGCAAGAATACTGGAGTGGGTTGCCATTTCCTTCTCCAGTTCATGAAAGGGAAAAGTGAAAGTGAAGTCGCTCAGTCATGTCTGACTCTTCGCGACCCCATGGACTGGAGTGGGGTGCCATTGCCTTCTCCGGCTCATTACTTCTAAGATCTGGCTAATCGCCCTGTGGTTCTTTTCTTTCCCTTTTTAGCGGCCTCTAGGAGTTCAGCATCTTTTTTCTACCTCACACACTAACTGTCAAACCTCCTTTTCTAGCTTTTTGGTGACACTTTTTCAAAGAAGATTGACTGTTGTTGTTCAGTCGCTAAGCTGTGTCCAACTCTTTGCAACCCCATACTGCAGCATGCCGAGTTTCCCTGTCCTTTCACCATCTCCCAGAGTGTGATCAAACTCATGTCCATTGAGTTGGTGATGCCATCCAACCATCTCATCCTCTGTCGTTCCCTTCTCCTCCTGCCCTCAATCCTTCCCAGCATCAGGGTCTTTTCCAATGAGTCGGCTCTTCACATCAGTTGGCCAAAGTATCGGAGCTTCAGCATCAGTCCTTCCAATGAATATTCAGGGTTGATTTTCTTTAGGATTGACTGGTTTGGTCTCTTTTCTGTCCAAGGGAACCTCAGGAGTGTTCTCTAACACCACAGTTCAAAAGCATCCGTTGTTCAGCACTCAGCCTTCTTCATAGTCCAACTCTCGCATCCATACATGACTACAGGAAAAACCATAGCTTTGACTATATGGACCTTTGTTGGCAAAGTGATGTCTGTGCTTTTTAATACACTGTATAGGTTTATCTATTGACTCTGGCGTGGAAATTATCTTTCATATTTCTCGTTTTTTTCCTATATGTAAAAATGGGATCCATCTCATATGGGTTTGGAAATGGGATAAAGAGAAATAAAAGATGGTTTCTAGGTTCCTTGAGTGGATGGTGGTAACCATTTCCTGAGGCTGGACAATGAATTGAGAGTTTTGTTTTGGATATTTTGAGTTTGAAATGACTGTTAGACATTCAAGTGGATATTTTAAGAGAACAGAGAGGTCTCAGAGGGTGGCTTAGAAAGAGATTGTGGGCACAGGTAAAATGTGGGAGTTCCTCAGCATATTAAATGGTATTCAATCCATGCAATTGGGTGAAATCATCTACAGAAAGAGTGTGGCTCAGTCAGGCAAAAATATTGAGGGAAGAGCACTGGGCAAAGCATTTGGAGTTTAGTGGGGAAGGAGCTGCCAAAGAATCATCAGAGGATGATATCATCAAAGCCACAAGGTGAAAATGTACAAAGAAAGATGCAGTGATCAATTGCATTGAAAGAGGTCAAATAAAATATGAGGACAAACTGTCTATTGGATTTGGTTGGTGGCATAGAAGTCTTTGTAGATCTTGATAATAGGAAATTTTTGTTATTAAAAAGGAGCAAGGAATTGGATAAAATCCATTATATTTAAAAAATTTTTCCCTCTGCCATCTTACCTGAATGAAACTTTTACCTGGTGATCACAGTTCCTCCATGCCCTCTTTAACAAAGGGAGCATCTAAAGTTCATCTAAATTTTCTTCTGTTACACTGAAAGTGGGAAAAGGACTCCTTTCTCCTCAAATCCATGTAATCATTCATATTAACTACCCTGTATATCTCTGATTTCTAAGCCCTTTGACCTTCTTAACACTTATGATGCTTATTTCTACTCTATTCTCCCTCCATATTTCTTATCTTTAGCATTTCCTAATTTTACTTCTGATCTGAAATGGCTTTATGCCTCCATCATGAACTCTGTTAATATTAATAGTTTTTACTCTCCCAAACTTTAATTATTTATCATGTCTGAACCCATGTTAGATATTTCTATGATGTCTCCTTAAGCATCCACTGTACTGACTTTACTAATCCCTTCATCTGGACAAGCCCATTGTCTTTTTCCTCCTTTCCTGCTCCTGACTATAAAGCATTATTAGAAGAATAACTCAACCTTCTAAAAATCCACCCTGTTCACTCTCATTCCTGTTTAACAATAACTTTGTCCTTTTAAAATGTTTTACGCTTTTTTGTACTTTGTATTTTGTTCTGAAATTGTGTCTGCTTGTTAACTTGACATTAAAAAATAACAAAGTGCTAAAACATTTTAGCAAGAAAGGTATTTTTTTTTAAAAAATCATGAGATTCAAAAAGCATGTGATATTTTGACTTCAAAGATTGATTTTTCAATTACAGGAAGTACAGGTTCAGTAGGGAGGTAATGTCACTGTATTGTAAAATTTGTCACTGTTAAAAGTTTTACCTTCTCTGTGTCCTTGAGCCCTGATCCTATTTAAAAATAGAAATAGAATTTCTCTATTTACCTTCTCCAGAAGATTTTACAAGTCATTAGTCAGCTACAGAGAAGTAAATTTCATTTTCTCACTTTTAAATATAGCTTCTTTCTAAATCTGTAAGACTCAGTTTAGAACTCTGCCATTTGAAAAAGAATCAAAGTTAGCTGAGTGAAGAGAAGGGTTGAGGTCAAAATTGAAAGAGCCTGAAATCAAAATATCACTGTAGTGCACAGGACATTGGGATCATTAAGCTCATGATGATAAGAGAGAGGGTAGTATAACATAAGGGAGCAAGACTAGGATTGGCATTAGGGGATCAGGATCTGGTCCCAGTTCTAATGGACTTTAAGCCTGACCAAGTAGTTCATTGCTTGTGGTCTAAGTTTTCTCTTTGGTGAAATGAGGTTATTGGGATATATAATTGCTAAGGTGGCTCAGTCACTAAAGAATCCGCTTGCAATGCAGGAGACCCAGTTTTGATCCCTGGGTTGGGAAGATGCTCTGGAGAAGGAGACGGCAACCCACTCCAGTATTTTTGCCTGGAGAATCCCATAGACAGAGGCGGCTGTCCGGCTATAATCCATGAGGTCACAAGAGCTGAACACAACTTAGCGACTAAACCACCACCACCAGGTCACATCTTGGATGTGACCACAGAGGAAAGTCAATAAGGAAGGTGCTTCTAGAGAACAGAGCAGGGGCAGCCAGGTTGGCTGTGTAAAGAAATTCTGGTCACTGCAATGGCAGAGAGCCCTTGTTTTTCCTGTCCAGCAGGGCTTCGTATACCTCATGGATAAGTGGTCAACTTTGTTTTTCAGTCTTTCCTTCCCTCAATGAAATTTTAAAGCTGTTGCTGATCTTCAGCAGTGTATAGTGGGTGTGTTGGTGGTGGTTAAATTAACAGTGAGCCCATAGATTGAGAAAGTTCGAGGAAGGAGTGATTTGAACTAAAGGAATATATATCACACAAAAGTCCTGACCTTGGAGCTGGCTTCAAAAACCTGACTATTCTCTCCAAAGGAAGAAAACCCGAAGGGTGGAGTGTAAGTTTTCAGTTGTACCTGTTACTTTACGTTATGTTGTGCAGAGATGTTTTCGTGACTGTGTGAATGGGAAGAAGAGTGTGCTGGATGCTGGGCAACTACAGTATGGACTACAGTTAGTAGATTACATGTTGGTTTAACAAAGAACAAAGTAAAACTGTAAAGACATGATATAACAGAACATGCATTGGATTATGAATCAAGAAACTTGGGATCCAGGCCTTAGGTGGATACACAGAATCGTTCTTGGCATTTGTTGGGCTAGGTCAGTACTATCTCACTTATGGTAACAAAACATCATTATATTTTATGGTGCTAAGTAATGAATGAGCTTCCTGCACAGAGCTTTTTGCTCATGGTTGCCAAAGAGTGAAGCGTAACCTTTAGGCATCTGAACTTACCTTAAAAGCCATGGGTATTTCAATGATGTAAAGATCCACATAATCTAGCTGGAGGACCTTGAGCGTCCTCTCCAGAGTTGGGCGGACCATCTCTGGGTCATGATTTGTAGCCCACAGCTGAAAGGAAAAAAGGGGGATAGTTAATATCCATGGTATTTTTTTAAATAATAATGCACCCCTTTTAAAATATTTTTAACTTTTTTTTTTTTAACTGCATTGCACAGCACACAGGATCTCAGTTCCCTGACCAGGAATGGAATCCATGCTCCCTGCAGTCGAAGCATGGAGTTCTAACTAGAGGATGGCCAGGGAATTCCCCACCCCAGTAGTCTTTACACTCATATACACTGTATTCACTCATTCCATTTCACAGAAATATGTTTAAACTGCAGTGTCATCTGAGTATAGGTTGAACTGATAAAACTCTTGATACCCAGAGTATAACTTGATCCAAATATAGTACCAGAGATTTAAAGATCCACCTGAACCACAGAGAACCTAATTCAGCAATAAAGTCTTCCTCTGCCCTGTGCTAATTGCCAAATCCACCCTTAGCACTTTCATTTTTCCTCATTGTGTAATTAGGGAACATGTATCCAACTAGTGGTGCTGACCTGGCCTGGTGCTTTATTTTCATTTCACTGATAGAAGGTATGATTCATCTGAGTAAGAAATATGGTTGTGTACGTGACTTCACCAGTGCTTCACACTGTGATGGGTGGTGCAGATGCTGGTGAAATTTTAAATTATTGGAAAGGTTTAGATCCCTTTTGATAGCTCCTTTGTTCCCATTTGGTCCACTTCCTCATTTCCCCAGGAAAATTCTGCCAATCCCTACCAAGAAATTACTCAATCTGAACTGGTGATGTCACCAAAATGGTGGCATGGGAGACTCCTTTGTTGGAGATCTTTGTCCTCCAAAATGATCATCAGTTAAACAGCTATTCATGAATTAAAAACCAATAAAAATGTTGGTCAAATGATGCCAACTCCCTGTTATGAGTGAGTTCTGGGGATCTAATGAATAGCATGGTGATTATAGGTAGTAATACTGTTGCTAAGAGAATAAATCTTCAATGTTTTCATCACAAAAAATAATGGTAATTATGTAATGTGATGGAGGTGTTAGCTAACACAATGGTGGTAACCATTTTGCAGTATATAATTGTATCAAGTCAGTGTGTTGTACACTTACACTTATGTAGTGTCATATATCAGTTATATTTTAATAAAGCTGAAAAGGTAAATAAAAGGCAAGTAGACAGTTTAACATATATAAGAAAAAACAAAAAGAAATTACTCAGTCTCTAAAGTGCTAAGTAATGAAAAATTAGGCCTTGGGTTATCAGAATGGAGCATGTGTGCCCTTGAGGTCTGTGAAACTTAGGGTACTGAGGGGTACACAGAGCCTCAGGGTAAATGAGTATATTTTCTTGGAGCATGAAATTTGCTCACATATTTTTTTTTGGAAAAAAAAAAAACTTTTGAATTTCCGTACACTTTTTGCCACAAGTAAGGGCAAGCAAAATTGGTAAAACTTAATTTTTTCCTATGTTGAACAACAATTTTTTTTCTTGCCTTCAAAGCACAGAAAAGAGAAAATAATGCAAGAGTAGTGAAAAATGTGTTTTTGTTTTTAATGTGGGTCTTTTTTGTGTATTATTGACATCCCATCTAATTGAAAATTCTGTGTTTTATATATTTTAATCTACCTTTATTCAACAGTTTGAGGTACTCTTTAAGTGCTTTGTAAATGTTAACTCATAGCAACCTTATGAAATGGGCAATTGAATTCAGTTCTTTTTCAGTGTGATAGGTATTGCAACAACTTTAACTGTTTACCAGGGAGACAAAAAGGAGAGGTTTTTTTGTTTTTCATTTGTAACTTCAAAAATATTTCCATCTTTGGCTCACGGCCTCAGGATATGAGTTCAAGTTTATTCTTCCCCAGAAACTCTTGGTGAGTTCTCGTGAGAGACTCTGTAATAACAAAATCTTTAAGAATCAGATTGTAAAGCTGTAATAAAGTGACAAGCTTCAGGCTGGCATTTTGGGACAGTGGTTCTACATGGCCCCTTGAAATCATAGCCCGTAAGTGGCTGGTGACTTGGGGAACTGCAGGCTCTCAGAGAGCTTGGAAAGGGGTTGGGAGAAGGGCTTCTGGGCAGGGAGTGAAATCTGAAGCACCATTTTGTTCTCTTTAGAAAGCTTAGGAGAATTGTATTACAAGTTCTCTAAAGTTATTAAGTTTCATTCCTTCAAGGCTGCCTGTAAATATGTATTCAGTATTTCCACTGGCTCTCATCTTATCATGATACTTTATATTTCTAGTTGCTTTTCAATGGATAGTGGTTTCTAACTATCATCAGTTGGAGATTTCAATTTCTCAAAAGATGTACACAAAATGTGGTATATCCGTTCAATGGAATATTATTTGGCTATAAAAAGAAATGAAATTCTGATAAATGTTACAACATAGATGAAAGTAGAAAACATAGTAAGAGAAAGAAGCCACACAGAGAAGAATACATATTACATGAATCCTTTTGTATGAAATGTCCAGAATAGGAAATCTAGAGAGAAATAAAGTAGATCAGTGTTTACCAGTGACAGGGAAGAGGGATAAATGGGAAGGGATTACTAGTAGGTGAGAGGTTTCTTTTTGGAGTGATAAAAATATTTTGGAAAAGGTGTTGGTCGTGGTCATACAACTCTGTGAATATACTAAGAAGCACTGATTTTACATGGTGAGCTTTATGGTACATGAATTATATATCAATAAATTAGTGATCTATGGACAAACAGGCATATACAGAAGAAAAAGACTACCTATTTTAAAGAAAAAAGTTGTGACAAATGCTTATTGTAATATGAACCACTTCCTCATGTCCCTTTACTCCTCAAATCTACTTTCACTGTAGGTGTGGCTCTTCCATATTGTCTTAAATCAGTGCCCAAGTGTGAAGAAAGAACTTTGCCCTAACCTTAAGGGGCTATTTAGTCCCTAAATTCTTCGCAAGATTGAGGAATTTGCCAGTTCAGAACTCACTCTTTGGGACACCCCTGATGGTCCAATAGTTAGGACTCTGTACTTCCATTGCAGGGGGTGTGGGAAACTAAGATCCGACAAGCTGGTAGCTTGGTGAGTTTCTTCAGCAGGGAAAAGTGACTTCAGGCTCACCATGTAGGTGAAGGAAAGTCTCACCTTTCCACAGTAGAAGATATCCTCCCTCCGCACCTTTCCTTCTGCTATCTTCTCCCTGATGGCTTCCCCCACTTCATGCTCGTTCTGGTAGAGGTAGGCCCCATCAATGTGCCGGTACCCCGTGTCGATGGCAATCTTCACTGATGTTGCACAGGTCCCCTTAGGAGTCTAAAATGATAGGGAATTGGGATGGGGGAGAAGAGAAATACATCTTTCGTTTAGTTTAATCATTCTTAATCTTGCTCCTTGGAAGAAAAGTTATGACCAACCTAGACAGCATATTAAAAAGCAGAGACATTATTTTGCCAACAAAGGTCTGTCTAGTCAAAGCTATGGTTTTTCCAATAGTCATGTATGGATGTGAGAGTTGGACTATAAAGAAAGCTGAGCGCTGAAGAATTGATGCTTTTGAACTGTGGTGTTGGAGAAAACTGTTTGAGAGTCCCTTGGACAGCAAGGAGATCCAACCAGTCAATCCTAAAGGAAATCAGTCCTGAATATTCATTGGAAGGACGGATGGTGAAGCTGAAACTCTAAAACTTTGGCCACCTGATGCAGAGAACTGACTCATTGGAAAAGACCCTGATGCTGGGAAGGATTGAAGGTAGGAGAAGGGGCCGACAGAGGATGAGATGGTTGGATGGCATCACTGACTCAAAGGACTTGAATTTGAGTAAGCTCTGGGAGTTGGTGATGCAGCATACCAGGGAGGCCTGGCGTGCTGCAGTCCATGGGGTTGCAAAGAGTCAGACATGACTGAGCAACTGAACTGAACTGAACTGAATCAGGACACTTGGCACATACATTGTTTTATAGCAGACATGACAAATTGCCAGTTCTATGCTGTTGTGACTGGAAGATGGAGTCTAAAAACTGGAGAAATTGACCTAGCAGGTTGCTTCCAACCCTTAATGGAAGATTCATCCATCCCAGGGCTGCCCTTAGCTTTGCAGCTTCAGAAACGTAACTTGACCAATTGTTCCCAAAGATAAGAGATTTCACGGTAGCCCTGTTGTGAATGTGTGTATACTAGTTGCTAAGTTCTGTCTGATTATTTGCAACCCATGGACTGTAGCCCACCAGGCTCCTCTTGTCCGTGGGATTCTGCAGGCAAGAATACTGGAGTAGGTTGCCATTTCCTTCTCCAGGAGATCTTCCTAACCCAGGGATCAAACCTGGGTCTCCTGCATTAACCGTTTGAGCCACCAGGGAAGCCCAGTCCTGTTATAGGAGGGCACAGTTTCATTGAAGAAGGCTCAATTATAAGTTAAAGGCATGGGTAAAAAAAACTGAGATACATCCACAGACTGGAATACCACTCAGTAATAAGAAGGAATGAACTATTGTTACACAAAACAACATGGATGAATATCAAAATAATTATACCAGAAGTCAGACAAAAAAGAATAAATACTTTCTGATTCTATTTACATAAAATACTAGAAAATGAAAACTAACCTATAGTAACAGTCACAGATCAGCAATTGCCTGCAGTAGTGGATAGGGACTATGGGCATGAATCATAGGGAGGGAAAACAAGGGAGTCCAAACAAGCTTGCAGTGATGATATGTTTACTGTCTTGATTATGGTGATGGCTTCACAAATATATACATGTGTCAAACTCATCAAACTGCACACTTTAAATATGTGTGGTTTATTATATGCCAATTATACCTCAGTAGAACTGGGATAAAAAGATTGTCAGGGGTGTGTTACATTTTTCCAGATACATTTTTATCAAATTTGGCAGCCAAAGCTTTGTTCATTTCATAAAACTGCATGAAGCATAAGACTGAGGATATTCAGGACCCCAAAACCTGACATATTCTTTGCACTTGAGGTGTAAGTGATTCATTTTTCAAATTGCATATAAATTACTGTTCTTTAGTTACTAAGATATTTAAATATACAAGAGTGTGCTTCACTTACATTTTTTCTTAATGAGAAGTGAAGGACTTGATGGAGACTTTCCTTAAGACAAACAACTAATCTCATCAAATTAAAATTACAAGTCTTATTTTAGGTTTTGTATAGGGGAGAGGCTTAATGCTATTTGTCGATTTTTATTGACCTCATATTCAGATTGATGATCATTCCCATCTCATTCACAAATGTTGAAAACTACTTGTGCTTGTGTCTGTATTTTCAGTGTTCTAGCCAAATGCTTGATAATGTCATATCAGACAACTGTTGGTTTGTTGTAGAATGAAAGAGACCAGGAATCTCTTGTATATACAGTGACTTTATAGTTCTGGGCTGGAAACAGAAAGCGTTGGGAGCATAAACTATTTTCTTCCCCTATTTCAGTTAAAAGTCATTGCTACTAATGTAAGAGGATATGAAGAATGAACCAGTTGGCTACACAGATGGTATTAGAAAAAAAGGATTCATAGTCACAAATGTAAAATAGTTAGGAAAGGGAAACACACTTTTCAGGAATGTTAGAAACACATCTTGGGTGACTTAACAACATGATCAATAAAGCTGGAACAGAAATTAAGCCCAAACCCCCCAAGCTGTAAAATGAGGTGTTATGGATGACAACTGTGACAACAAAAGCTCAGTGGGAAGAGGAGGGTTCGAGTAGAATCAGAAATTTACTGGGGAAAAAGTAAAAATACTGCTTTCTTTCTTGGTTGTATACATAGTACTAACAAAAAAGAATTAAGTTCAATATGAGATAGTAAATATATCAGACATATCACTGAGATTCTGTGGATTGGAACTGATAGTTTAAGTATGAAAAGTGAAAGTGAAAAGTGTTAGTTGCTCAGTTGTGGCTGATTCTGTGTGACCCCATGGACTGTAGCCCACAGAGCTTCTCTGTCCATGGAATTCTCCAGGCAAGAATACTGGATTGGGTTTCCATTCCCTTCTCCAGGGCATCTTCCTGACCTAGGGATTGAACCTGAGTTTCCTGCATTGGCAGGCAGATTCAGTACCACTGAGCCACCAGTGGTCATGTATGAATGTGAGAGTTGGACTATAAAGAAAGCTGAGTGCCAAAGAATTGATGCTTTTGAACTGTGGTGTTGGAGAAGACACTTGAGAGTCCCTTGGACTGCAAGGAGATCAAACCAGTCAATCCTAAAGGAAATCAGTCCTGAATATTCATTGGAAGGACTGATGCTGAAGTTGAAACTCCAATACTTTGGCCACCTGATGCGAAGAGCTGTCTCATTTGAAAAGACCCTGATGCTTGGAAAGATTGAGGGCAGTAGGAGAAGGGGATGACAGAGGATGAGATGGCTGGATGGCATCACCGACTCAATGGACATGGGTTTGGGTAGACTCAGGGAGTTGGTGGTGGACAGGGAGGCCTGGTGTGCTGCGGTTCATGGGGTTGCAAAGAGTCAGACACGACTGAGTGACTGAACTGAACTGAGCCACCAAGTATACAGCTAAAGTAACTTTAATACAAAGGGGAAAGCCCAAAAAAATGCATATTGAAATATATGATTGTATTTTCTTTAAAAATTTTTTTTATTTATTTGGCTGTGCTAGGTCTTAGTCACAACATGTGTAATCTTAGATCTTCGTTGTGGCATGCGGGATGCTTGGTTGCGGCATGCAAACCCTTAGTTGCAGCATGTGGGACCTAGTTCCCTGACCCAGACCCCCTGCATTGGCAGCACAGAATCTTAGCCACTGAACCACTAGGGAAGTCACTATGTGATTGTATTTTCAAAGGTTAACACAAGAAAAGAAATGTTTAGTACAAAGAAAGGGTAAATGACAAGGGCTAAGGTAGGAGTGTGGTACTGATTTGGCCTGAGTAATATATGGCTGGAAAAGGTCGGTTTTCATTCCAATCCCAAAGAAAGGCAATGCCAAAGAATGCTCAAACTACCACACAATTGCACTCATCTCACACGCTAGTAAAGTAATGCTTAAAATTCTCCAAGCCAGGCTTCAGCAATATGTGAACCATGAACTTCCAGATGTTCAAGCTGGTTTTAGAAAAGGCAGAGGAACCAGAGATCAAATTGCCAACATCCGCTGGATCTTCGAAAAAGCAAGAGTTCCAGAAAAACATCTGTTTCTGCTTTATTGACTATGCCAAAGCCTTTGACTGTATGGATCACAATAAAGTGTGGAAAATTCTGAAAGAGATGGGAATACCAGACCACCTGACCTGCCTCTTGAGAAACCTGTATGCAGGTCAGGAAGCAACAGTTAGAACTGAACATGGAACAACAGACTGGTTCCAAATAGGAAAAGGAGTACGTCAAGGCTGTATATTGTCACCATTGCTTATTTAACTTATATGCAGAGTACATCATGAGAAATGCTGGGCTGGAGGAAGCACAAGCTGGAATCAAGATTGCCGGGAGAAATTTCAACAACCTCAGATATGCAGATGACACCATCCTTATGGCAGAAAGCGAAGAAGAACTAAAGAGCCTCTTGATGAAAGTGAAAGAAGAGAGTAAAAAAGTTAGCTTAAAGCTCAACATTCAGAAAACTAAGATCATGGCATCTGGTCCCATCACTTCATGGCAAATAGATGGGGAAACAGTGGAAACAGTGTCAGACTTTCTTTTTCTGGGCTCCAAAATCACTGCAGATGGTGATTGCAGCCATGAAATTAAAAGACACTTACTCCTTGGAAGGAAAGTTATAGCCAACCTAGATAGCATATTTAAAAGCAGAGACATTACTTTGCCAACAAAGGTCCGTCTAGTCAAGGCTATGGTTTTTCCAGTAGTCATGTATGGATGTGAGAGTTGGACGGTGAAGAAAGCTGAGCACCGAAGAATTGATGCTTTTGAACTGTGGTGTTGGAGAAGACTCTTGAGAGTCCCTTGGACTGCAAGGAGATCCAACCAGTCCATGCTAAAGGAGACCAGTCCTGGGTGTTCATTGGAAGGACTGATGTTGAAGCTGAAACTCCAATACTTTGGCCACCTCATGCGAAGAGTTGACTCATTGGAAAAGACCCTAATGCTGGGTAGGATTGGGGGCAGGAGGAGAAGGGGACGACAGAGGATGAGATGGCTGGATGGCATCACCAACTCGATGGACATGGGTTTGGGTAAACTCCGGGAGTTGGTGATGCACAGAGAGGCCTGGAGTGCTGCGATTCATGGGGTCGCAAAGAGTCAGACACGACTGAGCAACTGAACTGAACTGAATATATGGCTGGTGCTTTTTTTAATAAAGTTTATGGCACAGCAGCAGGTTATATTAGTGGAAAGTTTGATTATTCAGGTATCATTAAAGAGCCTTTTCTAAGTAAAAAGTAAAAAGATCTTCACTTGCTAAAAATATTATGTGAGATGGCAGAAGCAGCAGTGAGGTGAATTACAATTTTGGACTTAATTCTAATCAACATGGAGGAACTGTTTGGAAATGTGGATGTGAGAAAAGTATTAATACTTCTCTGTAAGTCTTACATGTAGCATAAGAGAATTCTATGTAAATTAAGACAGATTCTCTGGGGAAAATTCATTTTAGGGAAATATAAGAAAGCTCAAATAGAATACCATGTTTGTAGACTCAAATAAGTGATAAGATCAGAGAATCTAAAATACAAAAAAATTGACTCCATGCATAAGAACACTCTTAGTAAAATAAGAAATCTGTTTTCTGAAATGGACGGCAGCACCTTTTATTGACTTAAGAAAGCGGGGAGTCCAGTAAGGATGAGGTGTGACGTACCGTAGGTCAACATCCATCATCTGGTGCTGTGTGACCCACGAGTAGAATTCAGGAGTCTGAAAACCCAGCAGGCTTAGCCTCACTCCCTTTGATGCCATTTAGAAAATGTGTGATTCCCATCCCTGAGTTTTAAGCACCGTGGATCCTAGTTTCCAGGGGCAAACCAGGCTCCTTATTTCTAGAGTTTAGCATTCAAGGTGAAAATCTGCCATTCTGGCAGGGATGATTGAGTTTTAAAATCGAAGGCAGTAGGGCTCCTCCATATTTACCCAGTGGGGCAGGGAAGAAAGTGTTTAGCACCCAGGTCAATGATATACCCTCCCCCAGTTTTGGTAGTTAATGGGCAATGACCTGAGTAAATGATCTAAGAAGGATAAGTTGACAAGAGACTCACACAATTCAGAGATGAGAATCTGGGTCATAATACCATATAAGCCACCTAGACCAGCAGAGATGTAGGCTAAGGGTGCAGAAATCTAGAATTGGGAGTCTTGGAGGGAGACAATAAGTATCAATTGCAGCTTGAAGACAGCTTTAATGCTTTAATATTTATTTATTTTTTAGCTGCACTGGGTCTTTTGTGGTGCATGGGCTTAGATGCCCCATGGCATGTGGGATCTTCCCGACCCAGGGATTGAACCCTTGTCCCCTGCATTGGCAGGTGGATTCTTAACCACCAGACCACCAGGGAAATTCTGAAGACAGTCTTAGTGGCAGGAGTTGTATTCAGCTGATAACCTACCTCTTTAAAATTTTTTCCAGGAAAGAAACCAAACAATTCTGGAAGGGTTTTTTCCAGGGATGAACTTAGCACCCAAAGCCAATAGGTCTAGTTGGCACCAGGGGTAGACTAGTGGTTGGCATGGGGTAGCCCCCAGAACAGAGGCACTCATTTCCTCAGCTGTCAGGAGTGCTGGCTGCTAATCATACATACCGATTCCCTCTATGGATGGTGCAAGTGTGTAAAAGCCTTGTCCCCCTGACTTAGTACAACTCTCTGGCACCATTCCCATTCCAGAGCTCTCTGTGGGGTTGATGAGCCACTGTATCACAGTTCAACCCTCCCTTCTTCACAGACCTGCTTTTCTCACCCCCTTGCAGGTCTGGTTCCTGAGACTACGCCCCAGTAAGCCTCCTGCATGCAAATTTCCTTCTCCCAGAGGCTGTTTCCCAGAGTACCCAAACTAAGACACTTGGGTAAAGGAGGATTTCTTAAACAAGTTAAAGAAAGTGCTAATAATAAATTAGAAGAGTGATAAATGTGACCATATTAAAATTGAGAAACTCTGATCATCAAAGTAAGAAGTGAAGTTGCTCAATCATGTGCGACTCTTTGCAATCCTATGGATCCTCTGTCCATGGAATTTTCCAGGCAAGAGTACGGTAGTGGGTTGTCATTTCCTTCTCCAGGGGATCTTCCTGACCCAGGGATCAAATCCCAGTCTCCCACATTTCATCGACGTCTGATCATCAAAAGACACTATTTAAAAAGCAATTCAAAAGAGATGGTTTTACATGACATAATTGATAAAGAACTCATATCCAGATATTTTAAAAATTCACCATATAAATAAAAAGAAAAATCCAATAAAGAATAATGCATAGAAGTCATAGCCACTTTGCAAAAAATGTACAAATGCCTAATAAAATATGAAAAAATATGAAAAATTGACCATTTTTATGTAGGGTAAAGAAGATGCAAATTAAAACCACAATGAAAGATGATTTTACTCTTACTAAAGTTGCATAAATTAAAAAGACACCAAGTATTGGTGACAGTGTGGAGCAAGAAATTCACCCATGAATTCTTAGAGGGAATGTAAATTACATAATTACTTTGGAAATTGTCTATATTGATATCATCTACTAAAACTGAAGATACTGATACTCATACAGTGCATATCTTAGAGAAACTCATGTACTTGTACAATAAGATGTGTGTAAGACTCTTTCTAGAAATATTGTCTGTGAAAGCCCAAACTGGGAGCAATACAAATGCCCACCAATAGAATGCAGATACTGATACATTCTTTTAATTAAATATTATACAGCAATAAAAATGGTTGATGAAGCAATAACATGGTGAATCTTACAACATAATATTAGGAAAAAGAGACAAATCAAAAAATAGTGCATTCAGTATGTTTCCATTTATAAGAAATCCAAAAGCTGTCAGAATTTGAAAAGATATATGCACCCCTATGTTCATCACAGCATTTGTTACAATAGCCAAGATATGGAAACAACTTAAGTGCCCCTCAACAGATGAATGGATAAATATGTGGAAATATATATGTACAATGGACTATTACTCAGTCATAAACAAGGAATGAAATAATGCCATTTGCAGCAACATGGGTGGACCCAGAGATTACATACTAAGTGAAGTGAGTCAGACAAAGACAAATATCGTATAATATCATGTATATGTAGAATCCAAAAATATGACACAAATGAACTTATTTACAAAACAGAAATAGAGTCACATACATAGAAAACAAAATTATGGTTACCAAAGGGGAAAGGGGAGGTGGAATAAACTAAGAGATTGAGATTAACATATAGTAGTAGTAGTATAAAACAGATAACTAAAAAGGACCTACTGTATAGCACTGGAAACCATACTCAATATCTTGTATATAATCTATATGAGAAAAGAATGGGAAAAAGAATGTATATCTGTATGTAAAATTTACTGTACACTTGAAACTAATGCAGCATTGCAAATCAACTATACTTCAATTAAAAAAATATTTTTTTCTGTTGTATGACCTTTAGAGAGAGTCAATATGGCAGAGGAGTAGGAGGACGTAGAGTTCATCTCTCCCTACAAGTGCATCAAGAATACGTCTACAAATTGAACAGTCCTCACAGAGCACCTGCTGAACACTAGCAGAGGACCTCAGACACCTAAAGGGACAAGAAAGATCCCTGCATAACCAGGTAGGATGAAAGAAAAAGGGAAAAGGAAAGGGAGAGGAGACGGGATGGGAAGCTTCACCCCTGCGGGGAGCTGAAGGAGAGGAGAGGTTCCCACACCTAGAGAAGCCCCCTCACTGGTGGGGAGATCAGTTGGGATGAAAGGTGAGCTTTGAGGGCTATCAGAGGAGAGCACAGCAAATGATCTGTGGCAGACATTACTTTACCAACAAAGGTCCATCTAGTCAAGGCTATGGTTTTTCCAGTAGTCATGTGTGGATGTGAGAGTTGGACTATAAAGAAAGCTGAGCACCGAAGAATTGATGCTTTTGAACTGTGGTGTTGAAGAAGACTCTTGAGAGTTCCTTGGGCAGCAAAGAGATCCAAGCAGTCCATCTTAAAGGAAATCAGTCCTGAATATTCATTGGAAGGACTGATGCTGAAGCTGGAGCTCCAATACTTTGGCCACCTGATGCGAAGAACTGACTTGTTGGAAAAGTCCCTGTTGCTGAGAAGGATGGAAGGTGGGAGGAGAAGGGGCCGACAGAGGATGGGATGGTTAGATGGCATCACCAACGTGATGGACATGAGTTTGAGTAAGCTCCAGGAGGTGGTGATGGACAGAGAAGCCTGGCGTGCTGCAGTCCATGGGTTCACAAAGAGTCGGACATGACTGAGCGACTGCACTGACTGAGGCAGGCAGACTGAGACCTGCAGATGGTCTGTGCTACCGCCCTGCACCCCAGTGCACATGAGAGCTGGTGCTAAATGGGAGGTTTGGTGAGCAGACTTGGGGAGAGCACTGCTCTTGGCTATGAGGAGGCAACCTAAGGGGATGGGATTGGGGAAAAATGCAGCTGAGAATGCTTGTGGAGGAAACGCAGACCACTGTAGAACTGAAGCACCTTTGTTAAGTGACACGCAAGAGCTGGGACCACCACTGCAGCCTCTCTCTCCCCAGGCGTGGCCCTTGCCTCCCTGGGCACTAGGAAGGGCTTCCTTCTTGTGACCTGGGTCACCACTGCCTCCACACTCCCCTCCTCACTAAGGCTGACTTATCTGCATCAGGACAGCCTTGGGAGCGGACCCCTTGGGTGGTCCACACATGGGGATGGTGCTCAAACTATAGCTGAGCCCCAAGGGCCATGCAACTAAGGAAGAAAAGCTGAAATCTCTTCTCACAACTGCAAAAACTGAAAATTGACACCCCTGAGATCAGCTTTGTAAGTTCAGTGGCTGCAGAACTTCTAAACAGACAACTTGGGCTCCTGTGTCCAAGAAGGGCCTAGCTTTAGTAGCTGTAGACTTTGTGGGCACTTAAACAGGGGGCTTGGGCCAGGCCAGAGTTTGAGCTGCCTCCATAGTGCCCACAGAGGGCCAAATCCATGATTACTGCAACCTGGGAGCTGACTTCAGTGGGTCTGTGCTAGTGGCCTGGTGAAAACAACATCTGAGAGACACAAGGCCCACTGCTGGCATACCCATGGTTAAGGTGGGGCTGAACGCAGTGCTAAGTGTATAATCTGAGAGCTTGCACAACAGGTGAAAGGTGACACAACAGAGCACACCCACAGGTGACCAGCTCCAGAGGAGGAATACTCAGTGACTTCTCTCCCAGTGGGAGTGCTCCACTTCTGTCTCCCTCACACCACAGATCAGAAATACAACCAAGAAGCAGATCTGGGGGGGACCTACTACAACAACTAGGGAGCAGACCCCACCTTGACAGAGCAGGAACAACCACAGAGCAAAGGGGAGGCCCTGATCAATATCCAGTATAGCTCTGGTCACCACAACATCAGCCACATGCAGATATCTATACTAAAAGCAACCCTCGCACTAAAAAATATGAAACCCACGCAGGCTGCACAGGGATGCTGCCACATAAAAATAGCCCTCCATGACAGTCAGAGAGTTTAGTATTAGGAGGAAGAACCCCAAGAGCATTTAGCTGTGAAGGCCCACTTGAGTGCAAGAGCTCCACAGGGCTAGGGAAACAGAAACTCCACTCTTGGAGGGCAAGAAACAGTGCAGACTTTATTTTCTTGGGCTCCAAAATCACTGCAGATGGTGACTGCAGCCATGAAATTAAAAGACGCTCCTTGGAAGAAAAGTTATGACCAACCTAGACAGTATATCAAAAAGCAGAGACATTACTTTGTTGACTAAAGTCCAAATAGTAAAAGCTATGGTTTTTCCAGTAGTCATGTCTGGATGTGAAAGTTGGCCCATAAGGAAGGCTGAGTGCCAAAGAATTGATATTTTTGAACTGTGGTGTTGGAGAAGACTGTTAAGAGTCAAGAATTGATGCTTTTGAGCTGTGGTGTTGGAGAAGACTCTTGAGTCCCTTGGACAGCAAGGAGATCAAATCAGTCAATCCTAAAGGAAATCAATCCTGAATATTCATTGGAAGGTCTGATGCTGAGGCTGAAACTCCAATACCTTGGCCACCTGATTCAAAGGTCCAACTCATTTGAAAAGACCCTGGGAAAGATTGAAGGCAGGAGGAGAAGAGGACAACAGAGGACAAGATGATTGGATGGCATCACTGACTGATGGACATGAGTTTGAGCAAGCTCTAGAGTATAATGAAGGACAGGGAAGCCTGGCATGCTGCAGTCCATGGGGTCACAAAGAGTTGGTAACTGAACAACAACTCTTGGAGGGCACATACAAGGTCTCATGTGCACTGGGACCCAGTACAAAGGAGCACCCCCATGAGAACCTGGGCTAGACCTACATAGGGGTCTTGGAGGGTCTTTTGGGGAGATGAAGGTAGGCTATAACTCACTGTTGGGGCAAGGACACTGGTAACAGAAGCCCTAGGGAATACTGATTGGAGTGAGTGCTCCTGAAATGTCTACATTTCAGCACCAAGACACAGCCCCATCCAACAACCTGCATGCTCCAGTGCTGGAAAGCCTCAAGCCAAACAACCAACAAGGTAGGAACACAGCTCCACCCATTAGAAAACAGGCTGTACTGTCTTTTCAGTACTGAGCTCAGAACCACCTCAAAACACACCCATTGACATGGCCCTGCCCATTAGAAGGACGAGACCCAGCTCTACCACCAGGAAGCCTGCACAAGCCCCTGGACCAACCTGCTGCACCAGTGGGCAGTGAGACAGAAGCAAGAGAAACTAAGATCCTGCAGCCTATGGAAAGGAGACCAGAAACACAGGAAGTTAGACAAAACAAGATGACAAATAGATATGTTGCAAGTGAAGGAACAAGATGACAACCCACAAGAACAACTAAATGAAGAGGAACCAGGCAATCTACCTGAAAAAAGTTGAATGACCTTTAGAAAAAAGCAAGAAAATAGTTGCCATTAGAGTTAGAAGACCGATTACTTCTGGAGGAAAGGAGGGCTCTAGACTGGAAAGGGCACACGGAGGTTTTCTGTGGGTGGGTATATCTAATTTTGGGTCTGTGTGGTGGTTACTCAGATGTTGGCCTTAAAAGTTTCCCCTATTTAAAAAATATCCTATGATAAACCATAATGGGAAAAAATATTTAAAAGAATGTATATACATGTATAACCAAATCACTTTGCTGTACAACAGAAATTGACAACATTGTGAAACAACTATCCTTCAATAAAAATAAATAAGACAGAAGAAATACTCACCCCTCTGTATATTTCAGATTTTTAAATGTTAAAAAAAATAAGGAAGTCAGTCAAAAATAAAAGGTAAGTCACTCAGACACGCTCAAAACCTTAGATCCAAAGAATGTAGTAACTTGGGCATGGAACATCCATTTTTGTCCTTGGATCTACAATTCATTCTCCTTTGTTTGGACCCAATTGGTAGCTGGAGCTTTGTAGAATCTACTCCATGATTTGTATCCTTCAGCCAAGTTATTTCTTTTCTAGGCTCCAGCCAAATTATTTTCCTCATAGCCACCAACCAAGTTCAAGTCCTTATTACTTTTTGCCTGATTTATTATGGAAGCCATCTCACTTGATCTCTGTATATTTCATCTCTGCTCATTTTAATCCATTTTAACTTTGGCAGGTTAATGGCTTTGAAATATGAATCTACGTTTTTCTCCCTGGTATTTTTTTGTTACCATCTACCTCAACCACCAAGCCTTTATTTTTTTTTTTGCCATTTGATGCACAGTATTCATTGCCTCTGGAGAGGAATGACATAAAATGCAGAAGTCAGTTCTTGGTATTTGACTTCTAAGAGCCAGGGCTTCTGTGGCGGGAGTGAGTGTGAAGGGGTCACAAGTGCTGCATGGAACTCAGGATACACACTCTACTAAAAGTAAAAACAAACCCCAGCTGAATTACTTTCTTTGATCCTTAAAATACTAGCCCACATAATCTTTTACAATAATATAAATGAGCTGCCATTACTTAAAAAATGTTAATTACTTTACAAAATTCTCTGAAAAATGTGAGAAGATCAGGCCACACTGAACTTTTGTTTATGAATGACATCTGGCTGTAGTGGAGAAATTGCCATGTTCGTTTAAAACAGTGCATGAAATCCCTGGGACTTTATTGTGTCTTGTACCAGCAGTCAGTCGTCTCCTGAGTGTTACGTGCATGTGTTTCTGTTTGTTTTTTGTGTGTTTTGGTTTTGTTTTGTAGTGAAGAAGAAAGCATTTCTTGCACTCATACATACACGTGTGCATGCGCAATCATGTCAGAATCTTTGCAACCTCCTGGACTGTAGCCCACCAGGCTTCTCTGTCTATGGGATTCTCCAGGCAAGAATACAGAAGTGGGTTGCCATGCCCTTCTCCAGGGGAGCTTCTTGACCCCAGGACTGAACTCGAGCCTCCTGCATCTCCTGCATTGGCAAACAGATTCTTTACCACTGCTTGCACTCATATCTATTATCAAAATGGGAAAGCAGAACAAAGCTGAGAAACAGACTTGGCTCTCCAGGACCATTTACTTATGGTTCCTGCCTCGTTCCTGGTCCCATTAGGCAGAGATTGTGAAAACAGCCTCAACCCTGACAAGGATTCTTTCATGGACCAACCTCTAATCAGGCTCCTTTGAACTCTTTTCCAACATGAACTTTCATACTTATTTCTGTTCTGTCCAAGTATAGCAAGAATTCTGCTACATCAGTTTAACCACAACCTCTCACCCTCCACGTCTGTTCACCGTTGTTATGAAATCATGTTTCTCATCCTCCACTGTGCCCCACGAAATACCTGGCATAACAAGCAAAATTTGGCCTTGGAGTACAGAATGAAGCAGGGCAAAGGCTAATAGAGTTCTGCCAAGAGAATGCACTGGTCATGGCAAACACCCTCTTCCAACAACACAAGAGAAGACTCTACACATGGACATCACCAGATGGTCAACACCGAAATCAGATTGATTATATTCTTTGCAGCCAAAGATGGAGAAGCTCTATACAGTCAGCAAAAACAAGACCGGGAGCTGACTGTGGCTCAGATCATGAACTCCTTATTGCCAAATTCAGACTGAAATTGAAGAAAGTGGAGAAAACCACTAGACCATTCAGGTATGACCTAAATCAAATTCCTTATGACTATACAGTGAAAGTGAGAAATAGATTTAAGGGACTAGATCTGATAGACAGAGTGCCTGATGAACTATGGACGGAGGTTCATGACATTGTACAGGAGACAGGGATCAAGACCATCTCCAAGAAAAAGAAATGCAAAAAAGCAAAATGGCTGTCTGAGGAGGCCTTAAAAATAGCTGTGAAAAGGAGAGAAGCTAAAAACAAAGGAGAAAAGGAAAGATATACCCATTTGAATGCAGAGTCCCTAAGAATAGCAAGGAGAGATAAGAAAACCTTCCTCAGCGATCAATGCAAAGAAATAGAGGAAAAAAACAGAATGGGAAAGACTAGAGATCTCTTCAAGAAAATTAGAGATACTAAGGGAACATTTCATGCAAAGATGGGCTCGATAAAGGATAGAAATTGTATGGACCTAACAGAAGCAGAAAATATTAAGAAGAGGTGATAAGAATACACAGAAGAACTGTACAAAAATGATCTTCATGACCCAGATAGTCGTGATGGTGTGATCACTCACCTAGAGCCAGACATCCTGGAATGTGAAGTCAAGTGGGCCTTAGGAAGCATCACTACAAACAAAGCTAGTGGGGGTGATGGAATTTCAGTTGAGCTATTTCAAATCCTGAAAGATGATGCTGTGAAAGTGCTGCACTCAATATGTCAACAAGTTTGGAAAACTCAGCAGTGGCCACAGGACTGGAAAAGGTCAGTTTTCATTCTAATCCCAAGGAAAGGCAATGCCAAAGAATGCTCAAACTACCGCACAATTGCACTCATCTCCCATGTTAGTAAAGTAATGCTCAAAATTCTCCAAGCCAGGCTTCAGCAATACAAGAACCGTGAACTTCCAGATGTTCAAGCTGGTTTTAGAAAAGGCAGAGGAACCAGAGATCAAACTGCCAACATCTGCTGGATCATCGAAAAAGCAAGAGAGTTCCAGAAAAATATCTATTTCTGCTTTATTGACTATGCCAAAGCCTTTGACTGTATGGATCACAATACACTGTGGAAAATTCTGAAAGAGATGGAAATACCGGACCACCTGATCTGCCTCTTGAGAAACCTGTATGCAGGTCAGGAAGCAACAGTTAGAACTGAACATGGAACAACAGACTGGTTCCAAATAGGAAAAGGAATCCGTCAAGGCTGTGTATTGTCACCCTGCTTATTTAACTTATATGCAGAGTACATCATGAGAAATTCTGGGCTGGAGGAAGCACAAGCTGGAATCAAGATTGCTGGGAGAAATATCAGTAACCTCAGATATTCAGATGACACCACCCTTATGGCAGAAAGTGAAGAAGAACTAAAGAGCCTCTTGATGAAAGTGAAAGAGGAGAGTGAAAAAGTTGGCTTAAAACTCAACATTCAGAAAACTAAGATCATGGCATCTGGTCCCATCACTTCACAGCAAATAGATGAGGAAACAGTGGAAGCAGTGACAGACTGTATTTTCGGGGGCTCCAAAATCACTGCAGATGGTGACTGCAGCCATGAAATAAAAAGACGCTTGCTCCTTGGAAGGAAAGTTATGACCAACCTAGACAGCATATTAAAAAGCAAAGACATTACTTTGCCAACAAAAGTCCGTCTAGTCAAGGCTATGGTTTTTCCAGTGGTCATGTATGGATGTGAGAGTTGGACTGTGAACAAAGCTGAGCACTGAAGAATTGATGCTTTGAACTGTGGTGTTGGAGAAGACTCTTGAGAGTCCCTTGGACTGCAAGGAGATCCAACCAGTCCATCCTAAAGAAGATCCATCCTGGGCATTCATTGGAAGGACTGATGTTGAAGCTGAAACTCCAATACTTTGGCCACCTGATGTGAAGAGCTGACTCATTTGAAAACACCCTGATGCTGGGAAAGATTGAGGGCAGGAGAAGGGGACGACAGAGGATGAGATGGTTGGATGGCATCACCGACTCAATGGACATGGGTTTGGGTGGACTCCGGCAGTTAGTGATGGACAGGGAGGCCTGCCATGCTGTGGTTCATGGGGTCGCAAAGAGTCGGACACGACTGAGCGACTGAACTGAACTGAACTGTGCCCCGGGAGATGTCTAGTCACTCCCTGTTTTCAGCAAGAATCCTGTTAGGTTGGTTTAGCAAGAATTGTCCCTTATTCCCAAAGTTTCCTTTTAGTAATTTTGTACTCATGGATCCAGACCCTACTCCTTGGTTATAAATTCTCACTTGCCCATGTATACAACGTTGACACCAATCTCTCTTCCTCACTGCAGAATTCCATCACAGCATCCCCTTGATGTTTTAGGTTCCTCCTTGGTTGGTACTTAAGGACTTGAACTTCCATCTCCTCTGCCCCATGTGCAAAGCCTTTGACTCACTCTTCAGAGTGTGACAATTGTTTATAGTGACAGAAATCCTAACCAGGGCCCCCCAGGAAGAGGTACAGCCTCAGTTACAACCCTGTAACTACTTTCATCTTCAAACAAGTGCTGTCTCTCTTAAAGCACTTCAGCTTTTCCTTATGTTTTATTTTTATATGTATTTACTTCTTCTGCTTTAAGTTACCCACAGATTTTAAATCCCTGTTTCCAACCCATTGTTTTGATCCCTGTGTTACTTAGAAAAATGCTTCATACATTTGTTGCTTAGTCACTAGGTCAGTTGGTAAAGAATCCACCTGCAATGCAGGAGACCCCAGTTCGATTCCTGGGTTGGGAAGATCCCGTGGAGAAGGGAAAGGCTACCCACTCCAGTATTCTTGGGCTTCCCTTGTGGCTCAGCTGGTAAAGAATCTGCCTTCAATGTGGGTGACCTGAGTTTGATCCCTGGGTTGGGAAGATCCCGTGGAGAAGGGAAAGGCTACTCACTCCAGTATTCTGACCTGGAGAATTCCATGGGCTGTATAGTCCATGTGGTCACAAAGAGTCAGACATGACTGAGGGACTTTCACTAAGTTGTGTCCAACTCTTTATGATCCTATGGACTTGTAGCCCACCAGGCTCCCCTGTCCATGGGATCCCCCAGGCAAGAATACTGGAGTGGGTTGCCATTTCATTCTCCATGGGATCTTCCCAACACAGGGATCAAACCTGTGTCACCTGTTTGGCAGGAAGATTCTTTACCACTGAGCCACCTGGGAAGCCACTCATACATGGTTAGGCACCCAAAAATATTTATTGAATCATTGCCCATTTTCCAAAATACTTGCGGTTGGTCCTATATTTGTGTCATTTACACACTTGGTAACATTCTTGAGTTTTATTTGAAGTTTTTGAAAAATATTGGTTATTAACTCATGGGCCGATATGCATTAAAAAATCAAATTAATTTCTATCAAAGCAGAAAAAAGAACAAGATTCAAAACCCTTGTCTATCAGACTTTCTCCAACGGAGATATAGAGAGAGAGAGGAAGAAGAGTGATCTGTTGGGAGGCTATTATAGATGATCTCATCCCTGTATGAAAACATTCTGGGAGGCTGTCTTAGAGAAACAGTACAGAGATGATTGATGTGTACATTTCAGTTTTCATTAGTGATCATCCAGTGAGGAAGTGCACAGAGAATTTGGTGCTACTAAATGTTTGTTTTGTCTCAAATCCCCTGACTCTACAGGTATGAACAATCTTTATAAGAAAGTTGAGCATATTAAGAGAGAGAAAAAAAGTCTTTGTAAATCAGGAGAAGCTGGGCTGGTTGGCCTCACACAACTGCGCGGTACTGTTCCTCTGGACTGCTGCACTATAGCTCCTGCTTCCCGTGCAACAGTGCAGTCCCAGCTGGGCAGACGCCGAAGGAGAGCCTGCTGTTAAATCTTCTTTATCTCTGCCTTTCACCTCTGCTCCCACCCAGCCTTCCCTCAAGATAAGCCTAGATCTTTCCCTGGCGCCTGCTGCTCTCTAACTTCTGTATCAAAATGGAACAGGATCCCAGGACAAATATTGACTGACTTGATTATATATACACAAATTGTAAAGGATTTCAATTAACAGTTTACTTCAGCCTGTCATTCTCCTTCCATCTCTTGAGGGATGAAAGGTTTTGTAAAGAACCTCAGGCCCACTAAGGGGAGAAGACTGAATCTGGACCTCAGATGCAGCCCTCAGACTAAGAGTCTGACATTAAATCTAATACGATACTTTGATTTCCCAGTGACTGACTTGGGTACAGGTACCCCAGTGTCTGCCTCATCAGTCCTGGGTCGGTGGTGAGGGAGTTGTCAGTTGTGTGGCTTTGAACAGAATGTAAGGAGTGCTCTGGCTAAGAGATACCCTGCTCCCTGTCTCCTCCACCCCCAGATCTTCCACAGTGGGTTGTGTTCTTCACCTATGAATTTTGTGAGACATAGGATTAGTTCTGTATTTCTGATCACAAATGTGGCTGATGCATCACAGTATAGTATGCCACTAATGCCATATTCTCTAATTGCAGTATGTCATATCTTTTGAAGCGAGTTACAACCCTTTTGGGGATGACACACGACTGCTTTTGAATGTCTCTAACCTGTAGCATTTAATATTACTAGACACATAGTAGGTACTTAATAATTTTTATTGGTAAATGCAACACTTGGAGCCCCACTGAGTTTCAGGAGATAGGTAGAAAGATAGAATGATACTTGTGCATCAAGTAAGGAGTTATATAATTGATAGGGAGTCATTGAAATAATTAAGCAGAGGAATGAAATAATCAGTTTGATATCCTAGATCTAACATTCTACCCATCTACCTAACTATCTATCTATCCATGTATTCATCCTAAGTACATTCTGGATATATAGACCTACATACTTTGATGTATAGAAATACACATAGACAGTCATAAAAATATGCAGCCTCATTGACATAACACATAGTTATAACAGGCAATATAGTATGGGGATTCAGGAGGTACAATCTGGGACCAAACTACATAGGTTCACATTCCAGTTCTCTTCTTTAGGTTTGGGGGATTTTATTTTATATCTCAATGCCTCTGTTTTCTCATCTGTAAAACGGGATAAAATAGTATTTCATAACGTTGTGAGGATTAAATCAGAAAATGCATGTACTATAAAGTACTAGTTCCTGGCACATGGTTAGGTATTAAGAAAATTTAAGCTATTATTATTGTAAGCCTTTACATCTCCATGGCCTCTGATGCACACACACACACAGGTGCGCGTGTGCACTCAGTTGTGTCCAACTCTGTAACCTCTTGGACTTGTAGCCTGCCAGCCTCCTCTGTCCATGGAATTTTCCAGGTAAGGATACTGGAGTAGGTTGACATTTCCTTCTCCAAGGGATCTTCCCAACTCAGAGATCAAACTCAAGTCTCCTACATTGTAGGCAGATTCTTTATCACTGTGCAACCTGGGAAGCCACATATATATATATATATGCATCTCCTTTCACAAATTCATTCACTTAACAACCATTAGCTGAACACCCAGCACATACCAGACACTATACTGGGAGTATAGAGCTGAACAAGAAATGGTCTCTTTCCTAATGGATTTTACATCTTGTGGGGAAGATTGCAGAGAAGCAATGGGTACAATGTAGTGTGATAACTGCTTCGGTAGAGTTGAGCACAAAGAGGTTCCTGAACACACAGGAGGGGCAAGTTGTGGTGGCTGGGAGGTGGGTTTCTAAGGAGACGAATCCTTCAGCTGAGTCTTGCAGGTTTAGTAAAAATTAACCAGCTCAGGAGAAAGGATGTTCCAGGTAGAAAGCAGCATGTTCAAGGTCACAAAGATAGGTGAGTTATTCAAGGAGCTATGTTCACACGTGGGGAGAGGTGGAAGAGCGGTGGTAGATGCTGCTGAACTGACAGGTCTTGACTGAACCATAAAGTCCGAGGTGCGAATAAGGAGTGTGTCCTCTACCCTATAATTGATAGGGGGCCATACTGAGTGGGAGAAGGCAATGGCACCCCACTCCAATACTCTTGCCTGGAAAATCCCATGGACGGAGGAGCCTGGTAGGCTGCAGTCCATGGGGTCGTGAAGAGTCAGATACGACTGAGCAACTTCACTTTCACTTTTCACTTTCATGCATTGGAGAAGGCAATGGCACCCCACTCCAGTGTTCTTGCCTGGAGAATCCCAGGGACGGGGGAGCCTGGTGGGCTGCCGTCTATGGGGTCGCACAGAGTCAGACACGACTGAAGCGACGAAGCAGCAGCAGCAGCAGTATACTGAGTGACTGAGTGTGCACGCACACATGCACACACATTGAAAAATTAAGCAGAGGCATGACATAATTAGATTGATAACCTTGTGCTCCTATGCTTCCCTCTCTGTCTACAATGTCCTGCCTCAACTCTGCTTAACTTATACTTAGCTTAACAGAGTTCATTCACTCAGGATCATTCAAATTTCAGTAGCATTTCTAGACATACTGCTCTTTATTCTGGTTCAGTTCAGTTGCTCAGTCATGTCCAACTCTTTGTGACCCCATGGGCTGTAGCCTGCCAGGCTCCTCTGTCCATGGGATTTTCCAGGCAAGAATACTGAAATAGGTAGCTATTTCCTTCTCCAGGGGATCTTCCCAACCCAGGGATCGAACCTGCTTCTCTTATGTCTCCTGTATTGGCAGGTGGGTTCTTTATCACTGTACCACCTGAGAAGCCCCTAGTGCTTCATACATGGTAGGTTTTCACTAAAAGTTTTGTTAGACTGAACTAAAAATTCTCAAATATGAACTTAAAGAAAATCATAAACCAGAAACTCAGAAATTTTATATGCTTCAGTTCAATCTAATAATCAGTATTCAGGCTGAATTTTAGTAAAAGAAGCAGAAAGGTCCCATTCGTTAAGTCAAGATACTTTTAAATCGTAAACCAATTTAACCTCTGGCTCAGTACTCATTCAGCCAAGTAGCTATCCTTCATGGTTTCATTCATTACTACAAAAATTAAATCAGTGAAATCCATTCAAAATGAATGACAGATTATCCTTTAGGAAAGCGTTCATTTAAAAAAAGAGGGAGAGACGAGCTTACCGATATAGGTTCTGAGTAGGTACCAAGTCCAATGATAGGAATGCTGTTCCCATCACTGAGAGGTATGCGGTGATACACAGCGCTGAGGTGCATCTGGGAGAGTCTGAGGTTTCAAATTTGCAGAGATGATAGTGAACACCACAGAACAGTCTTCTTGAAAAGGTGTACTAACGCCTATTTAATCAAAGCGGAGAGCTGGAGGGAGGAGCAGTGGGAGGGAAGAGATTTCTCAACCTGTTTAATTTTTTTTTTTTTCAGGTTGGTCTGGAAATCCTAACTGAGGTTGTCCTTTGAACTTATGAAAGGCATGTAAATAATAACCCATTGAGATCTTATGCTTATGTCTCTACAAAAAAATTGATTTTAAAGATGAAAGGAAGCAATCTGACTTCTGACAGTCAAGATGCTTCTGACAGGATGCTTTTGTTGGCAATTAACAGACCTATCACAAATCTTTTTAAAAAATTTATGGGCCTTAAGGCTAACTCCAGGTGAGACTGCTGCTGCTGCTGCTGCTGCTAAGTCTCTTCAGTCGTGCCCGACTCTGTGAGACCCCATAGACAGCAGCCCACCAGGCTCCCCCGTCCCTGGGATTCTCCAGGCAAGAACACTGGAGTGGGGTGCCATTGCCTTCTCCACCAGTGAGACTAGAGTAGGTTTTCCAGGACTTCCCTATAGATTCAGGCTAGCAGGACTGGGAAGGGATTTGGAAATTTTATTACCTAGTTAAGTAAGAGGGCTTCCCAGGTGACTCAGTGGTAAGGAATCCACCTGCCAATGCGGGAGACACAAGAAATGCGAGTTTGGTCTCTGGGTCGGGGAGATCCCCTGGAGCTGGACGTGGCAATCCACTCCAGTACTCTTGCCTGGTAAATTCCATGGACAGAGGGTCGCACAGAGTTGGCCATGACTGAGCATATACACAAGGAAGGAAGTTAAGTGGGAAACTGGGCTGGAGGGAAAAATGATTTGACCAGGAACCAAATTTTCATTCTCCAATTCATTTCTCTGTCTCCTTACTCTCTCAGCAGACTTTTCCCTCATCACTGAAAGATGGTAGCCAGTCCTTAGAGTGATGTGATTCCAAGTTCAAACCTAACCAAAAAAGGGACTTTACATCATAGCTCATGTGGTAATCCAGAAATAGGGTCCAGTTGGCCTCAGTTGCTTCTTTTAGTTCACGGAACCAACCACTAAGTCAGTCATAGGGGTCAGAGAAAATAAAAGACTGATTGCTTTAAATAAATAGAAGTCATTTCTAAAGTTGGAGTTGGGCTTACTCCCACTTGGGGAGATTCTGAAGACTGTTAAAAATGGAAAAGAAGTAGCAGTTAGCAAAACAATTAACACAAGTTTATTATAGTCTTCCTCCAAAGGATTGTGCTGTGTATGAGAGTTTGTACCTGGTGATCTTAAAGATAACTGTAGTCCATGTTGGTTAAGTAGCTTGAAGTTTGTCTCTAACTGTCTTGTCTTCTCTCTAGGACAACCTAATTCTTGCTTACATACACATGATCAGCCAGCGGACACAGTAATTTCAACTAGGTGGGGGCAGGGTGGAATATGGGGAGTAGTAGTCTTCAATAATTGTTTGTAATTCAATCCAACAAACATTTATGGTGCACCTTTGTGTGCTGAGATGTTGGCTATATATATGTTTCTTTTGTAAAAATAGTTTATTTTATTTTTGGTTGTGCTGGGTCTTCATTGCTGCGTGCAGGGTTTCTCTAGTTGCAGTGAATGGGGGCCTCTTTTTGTTGCAGTACAAGGACTTCTCATTGTGGTGGCTTCTCTTGTTGTGGAGCACAGGCTCTAGATACCAGGGCTCAGTAGTGGTGGCACATGGGCTTAATTGCTCTGAAGCATATGGAGTCTTCCTGGACCAGGGATCGAACCAGTGTCCCCTGCGTTGGCAGGCGATTCTTATCCACTGTGCCACCAGGGAAGTCCCCTATATATATCTTTATTTATTTTTCTAATTTTTGACTTTTTTGGTGTTTAGCTCTATGAATTTTAGCACATATACCAATTTTTGTACCCACCATCACAACTGGAATACTGAAAAAATTCTATAACCCAAAGAACTCCTCATGCTATTTATTTGTAATCATACTCTCCCCTACCCTCAATCCCTAAAAATCACTGTCTTCCATTACTATAGTTTCATCTTTTGTGGAGAGGGCAATGGCAACCCCCTCCAGTCCTCTTGCCTGGAAAATCCCATGGACAGAGGAGCCTGGTGGGCTGCAGTCCATGGGGTCGCACAGAGTCGGACACGACTGAGCGACTTCACTTTTACTTTTCACTTTCATGCATTGGAGGAGGAAATGGCAACCCACTCCAGTGTCCTTGCCTGGAAAATCCCAGGGACGGGGGAGCCTGGTGGGCTGCCGTCTATGGGGTTGCACACAGTCGGACACAACTGAAGCGACTTACTAGCAGCAGCAGCATCTTTTGAGAATATCATGTGAATTGATCATATATAAATAGTATATGATTTTTTTTTTTTTTAACTTTTGGGTCATCCTGCATGTGGCATGTGGGATCTTAGTCAGGGAAGTTCCAGTATGTGATCTTTTGAGATTGGCTTCTTTCACTTAGAATAATGCCTTTGAGATTCATCCAGGTTGTTGCTGGTATCAATAGTTTATTTGTTTTTATTGCTGAGTAGTAATATATATATACAGTACCTATATGTGTGACAGTTTGTTTCTCTATTTGAAATACATTGGTTTGTTTCCAGTTTTTGATGATTGTGGATAGTGCTGCAGTAAATATTTGTGTACAGACTTTTGTATGAACACTAGTTTTCATTTCTCTTAGCTAAATACCCAGGAGTGGGATTGCTGGGTCATGTGGGCTGTTTAACTATGTAGGAAGCTGCCAGACTGCTTTTCAGAACAACTATGTCATCCTGCATCCCCATTAGCAATGCATAAGAATTGCCTTTTTTCCATATCTTTGATAGCATTTAAGATCATCAGTGTTTTTAAATTTTAACCATTCTGATAGCTTTGTCACGGTATCTCATTGTTAATGATGTTGAACACTTTTTCATATACTTATTTTCCATCTACATATCCTCGTAGTGAAGTGCCTGTTCAAACATGGGTTCAGTGCCCATTTTTTAATGGAGTTGTTTGTCCTTGTAGTCTTGAGTTTTAAGATTTCTTGGTAAAGTCTTGAAACATGTTCTTTACTGAATACATGGTTTAAAAATATTTTTTTCTCAGTATGTAGCTTGTCTTTTCATTCTCTTGACTGTGCCTTTCATACAGAAAAAGATTTTAATTTGAGAACGTTCAGTCTTTTTACATTGTATTTTGAATTTTGCATAAAAGAACTCTTTGAACTCTAGGTCACAAAATTTTATTCTATTTTATCCCGAAAAGTTTTAGGTAGTTTCATCTTCTCCATTTAGACCAATAATCCATTTTGAGTAAATTTTTGTTTAATTTAGCATATTTAAGTAGAAGTATTTTGTTTTACATAAGGGAATCCTATTGTTCCAATTCCATTAGTTGAAAATATTATGCTGTCTTCAGTGAATTTCTTTTGTGCTACTGTTAAAAATCAAGGGTCATATTTGGGTAAATCTACTTTTGGACTTTCTACTTTGTTTCATTGATTTATGTATCTTTTCCTTCACTGACACCACATTGTCTAGATACTTTTGACTTTATAAAAGGCCTTAAAATCATATGGTGTAATTTCTCCAACCTTATTCTTTTCCAAAAATACCTTAGCTATTCTTATTTATTTAATTCCTACGTAAATGTTAGAATCAGCTTTTCTTTGTCTTCAAATGTCCTGCTAGAGTTTTTTTAATTGAGTTAAATCTGTAGATCAATTTCTTATTCTTTACTACACTGAGTCTTTGAATCCATGAAGACAGTATTTCTTCCTATTTATTTAGGTCGTCACCATTTTGAACTTCAGCATACACATCCTATATTTGTTAGTTAGATTTATATTTAACTATAGATATAAATACTTATTTTTTAGAGCTATTGTACTTGGCGTTTTAAAATCCTGTTTCCAGCTGTACATTGCTAATACATAGAAATAGGATTAATTTTTATGACTTCAATCATTTTGAGTTTATTGAGACTTGAGTTTGTTTTTGTTGCCTGACATACTATCATGAAGAATATTCCATATGCACTTGAGAAAAATATGTAATCTGCTGTTTTGGTCTTCTGTAGATGTCTTTTAGACATAGTTGGTTCATAGCATCATTCAAATCTTCTGTTCTTAAACTGATCTTCTGTCTATTTGTTTTATCTATTCTTTGGAATGGGGTATTGAAGTTTCCAACTGTTACTATAAAATCATTTCTTCTTTCAATTACATCAGTTTTTGCTTCATATATTTTGTGGTTCTTTAGTTAGAGGCATATATGTTTATAATTAGTATATCTTGACATGTTGCTCTTTTTGTCAACATGTAATGATAATGCCTTTCTTTGTCCTGTAACAATTATTGTCTTCAAGTCTGTGTTGTCTGATATTAGTACAGCCACCCCAGTTTTCTTTTGGCATTTTTTGCATTGCATGGAATTTATTTCTTATAATTTCAGTCTACTTGTGTCCTTGGATTTAAAGTGAGCTTCTTTTTAGCAACGTATATTTAGATCATTTTAAAAAATCTATTCTTCCAATCTCTCTCTTTTTTTAATGTATTGATTTATTTATTTTTAATTTTGGCTGTGTTATGTCTTTGTTGCTGCACTGGGGCTTTCTCCAGTTGTTGCTGAAGCTGAAGCTACTCCAGCTACTCCAGCTACTTAGTTGCAACACAGTGGTTTCTCTTGTTGAGCACAGGCTCTGGATGCAGGCGCTTCAGTAGTTGGGGATCTCAGGTTTAGTTGCCTGGAGGCGTGTGGAATCTTCATGGATCAGGGATAGAACCCATATCCCCTGCATTGGCAGAAGGATTCTTAACTACTAGACCTCCAGGGAAGTCCACTAATCTCTTCTTTTTCACTGGAGGGTTCAATCCATTTACAGCTCAAGTGATGATTGATAAGAAAATATTTACTTCTGCAATTTTGCTGCTTGTTTTCTCTCTGTCTTACTGTCTTTTTATTCTTCAGTTACTCCACTACTGCCTTGTTCTGTGAGTGATTTTTTTTCTAGTTTACTGTTCTGATTCCCATCTTGTTTCTTTTTCTGTATACTTTAAAAGGTGTTTGTTTTTATTTATTTGTTTTTGATACCCTTTAGTCTGCTTGAGCTGCTATAACAAAATCTCATAGACTATGTGGCTTAAACAACAGCCATTTATTTTTCACAGTTACAGAGACTGAAAAGTACAATGTCAAGGTGAAGATACTGGCAATGAGTTCCTGATAAGAGTTCTCTTCCTGGCTTGCAGATGGCCTGCTTCTAGTTATTTCTTCGCATGGTGGGAAAAAGAGAGAGACAGAGAGAGAGAAGGGGAGAAGGAGCATACTCTGGTCTCTTCTTATAAGGATATAAACCTCATCAAGAAGACCTCACCCTCATGACCTAATCTAATTACCTTCCAAAGATCCCATCTCCAAATGCCAGACACATTGGGAGTTAAGGCTTCAACATATGAATTTTGGGGAGACACAATTCAGTCCATAATAATAGTTACCCTGGGGTTACAGTTAGTATCTTAACTTGTAAGAATTAAGTTAGAAAAAAAACTTGTAAGCATCAAGCTTGAATTAGTACCAAGCTACTCTCAATAGTATATAAAAACTCGGATCCTTTAAAACTCCATCTCCTCCCTTTATGCTGTTATGTTTACAAATTACATCTTTATACATCATGGATCAATTAACATGCATATATAATTACTGTTTTATTTATCTTACAGTCATGTAGAAAAAAACTGAAGTTATAAACAAAACATGCAGTTCTACTGGTTTTTATATTTATCTGTTTAATACGTAGATACATTTACTGTTGTGTTGTTTATTTCTTCATATGGCTTCAATATCCCTTTATCTTGTAGCCTGGAGGACTCCCTTCAGCATTTCTTATAGTTCAGGTCTACTAGTAATAAGCTTCCTCTGTCTTTATCTGGCAATGTGCTAATGTCTCTTTTTAAAGGATGGTTTTGCTAGATATAGAATTATTGGTGAAATTCTTTTCTTTCAGCCCATTAAATATTTCACCCTGGGACTTCCCTGGCAGCCCAGGGGTTAGGAGACTGCAGCAGTTGCAGGTTCAATTTCTGGTCTGGGAATTCAGATCCCACACGCCACCTGGTATGGCAAAAAAATAGAAAGGTAAATATGTCACCCCACTGCCTTCTGGCTTCCAGTTTCCACAGAAAAATGGGCTATTAATTGCACACAGTGTTTCCTGTATGTGATGAGTCACTTTCTCTTGCTGCTTTTTAGATTCTCTCTTTGTCTTGGGGGTTTGACAATTTGACTATCCCTGGTGGCTCAGATGGTAAAGAATCTGCCTGCAGTGAAGAAGACCTGGGTTTGATCCCTTAGTTGGGAAGATCCACTCAAGAACAGAATGGCAACCCACTCCAGTATTATTGCCTGGAGAATCCCATGGACAGAGGGGCCTGGCAGGCTACAGTCTATGGGGTCACAAAGAGTTGAACACGACTGGGTGACTAACACTTTGGCTTCTTAAACTGGATGTCAGTTGATCTACCTGTACTTTTAATCTCCAAAATTTCTGTTTTTTTCATTTCTATAATTTCTACTAATATTCTGTATTTGGTGAGACACATTCTCCTGGTTCCTCTAGTTCTTTCTCCATGATTTCCTTTGAGCATATTTAAGCATATGCTTTTTAAGCTTTTTCTTTGAGCATATTTAAGAGAGTTGATTTAATGTCTATGTCTAGTAAGTCTAAATGCCTATGTGTCCTCATGGACAGTCTAATTCATTTCTTTTTTCTCCCCTGTAGATGAGCCATGCCTCCCTGTTTAGTCACATGCTTTGAATTCTCTTGGTTGGTTTAGACCTGGAGACTTTTAATATTAACATGTGGCAACTCTGGAAATGCGATTTGCACCCTCCCCAGGGTTTGTTTTTGCTGCTTCTTGTTGGCTGTTGCTGTTTGCTTGTTTTGTGACTTCCCAGACAATTCTGGTGAAGTCTGTATTATTTGTTATGTGAAGAAACCTGTGTTCCATTAACTTTGGGGTCACCTGTTGTTTTGACAGTGTTTCTTTCGATGTTTGGAGGAAAAAGAAAAGAAAAAAAACTACTCTCTTAGTCTTTGCAGATTGGTTCTGTGTTGCAGCACTCCTTCAGTGCTTAGCCAGGTTGCTTACAATTTTGCCTCAACCTTCACTCAAAGCTTGCTCAGAGCCTAAAGGCCAGTCAGAGATGAAAGCTTGGAGTCTTTTCAGGCCTTTTTTATCTTTAGCATGTACCCAGTACTGGCACTATGTATATCTGATTCCCTGGTATGCACAGGAGCCTTTAAAAATTCCCTTACCCCTAAATACTTCTTTTCCCAACCTGTTGTTTCCTAGGCTTTTTGGTTTGTTTGTTGCTTGCCCCTTTAGCTCTTTGAGCCTATTGAAGAGAGTAGTAAGTCTAAATGCCCAGGTGTCCTCATGTACAGGGTCTTTTAGTGTCTTTATTTTCCCCTGTGGATGAGACATTAATTGTTAATTGTTGTTTGTTACTATTACCCCTAGCCCATGGCTGCTATAGCCAATATTTCTGCCTTGAAATGCACGTAGCAAAAACCTCCTGATTAGCCACCTTATCGCTAGAAATGCTTTGAATCAGGCAAAATAAAGGCAAACCCTTCAGGGAGCCACTAGATGGGCTGGAACTCAGCAGCCAAAATTCCTATAAAATTCTTTGAGAAATTCTGCATTGCTCCCTCTGGCCACTAGCATCCTGTACCAGGAATGTTGGTGCAGTCCTCACAACTGGCACCACACATGGGGTACAGGGCGTGGTAGGTAGCAATTTGAATCACCATAGCTGTATCTTACTGCAAAGCAACAGCTTCTTTCCTTATCAAGTTTCCCCCTGGTTGTAAATTTTGACTAGACACCAGAGTTAGGCAAAAAAAAAATGGTTCTGACAGCTTTTACCAGCTCATCAGTTTTGTTTTTTTTTCCTTTGGTAAAGGGACAGCGTTGCTGTGGTATTTTCATCTATTCATTTTTTAAAAATCTTTTTTATTTATCTGTTTGAGATTGGATTACTTCTGTTTTTCAAGTTCACTTTACCTTTCCTCTGTCATCTACTCCATTCTGCTACTGAACTCATCCACTGAGTTCTTTTTTTCTTAAGTAGACTTTCTCTTTTAGAGAAGTTGTAGGTTCACAGCAGAATTGAGCAGAAAGTACAAGAGTTTTATGCTTCTCCTACTATCAACACCCCTCCCCCACCCCAGAGTGGTACATTTGTTACAATTGATGAATCTGTTTTGACACATCATTATCCACTGAAGTCCATGGTTTACATCAGGGTTGACTCTTGGTGTTGTACATTCTATGGGTTTTGAAAAATGTATAATATTATGTGCTCATCATTACAGTATCATACAGAATTTTCACTGCCCTAGAAATCCTCTGTAGTTTGCTTACTCACCTCGACCTCCTTCCTAGTCCCTGGCCACCTCTGATCTTTTTACTATTTCAGAAGTTTTTGCCTTTCCAAAATGTCATACAGTTGGAATCATACAGATTTTCAGATTTGGCTTCTTTTATTTAGTAATACACATATAAGAGTGTTCTACATCTCCCCCGCTACCAACCCGTGTCTTTTCACAGCTTGATAACTCATTTCTTTTTTAGTCAGTTCAGTTCAATCACTCAGTCGTGCCCTATACCTGCTATACTTGCTACTATTTACTCTTCAGAGTCCTGAAATAACTTCCTCACATGAAAGCTGTATTCAGTGGGAGAGTCAGATAGAATATGCTTACTTCATCTTACCTAGAGCTAGAATGCTCACCTATTCCTAAAATTAATTTTTAATTTATTACACATGTTGACTAAATTGATGTGAATTTACATATTGGATTGCTTTTCTTGTGAGAAATGGCTGAAGTTACTCTTTATATATTGACACTTTCAAAATAAATTGACCTAATTTAAAATAACTCATTTTCATTCAGTAAAAGAACTGCTTGTGAATTATTAATTTGCTGATATAAATTCATCAATAATTTTACTGATTACAATAATGGATTATTTTTGAGTATTTACTATGCCCTTTACATGGGTTTTCTCATTATTTAATTTTCACAGTTTTATGTGATGTGTGTCCTGAGTTGTGCAGAATCCCCCAAAAGCTCATGCTCACCCAAGCCTTCAGTGTGTGACCTTATTTGGAAATAGAACTTTTGCAGATATAATTAGTTTAGTCATAATGATATAAAATAGCTTATTTACAAAACAGAAATAGACTCACAGTTATAGAAAACAAACTTCTGGTTACCAGAGGGGATAGCAGGACAGGGGGAGACAAATTAGGAGTTGGGGATTAATGTACTCAACACTACTCTGTGTAAAAAGAGATAAAAAAAACACGTACTTGCTGTATAGCACAGGGGACTATATTCAGTGTCTTATAATATTCTATGATGGAATATATATGTACATGTATATATATGAAACAGAATCACTTTGCTGTATACCTGAAGCTAACACAACATTGTAAGTTAACTATAATTTTTAAAATAGTAAAACAAAAAAACAAAAAAAGAGATAAAGTCATAATGGATTAGACTGAACTATAATCCAATAACTGATGTTATAAGAAAACAGATACAGACACTTGAGAAAGAATGTCAGGTATTGATAGAGGCAGAGATTGGAGTGTGGATATACAAGTCAAAGAATACCATAGATTGTTGGCAAGCCTCCCTCATAGCTCAGTCGGTAAAAAAATCTGCCAGCAATGCAGGAGACTCAGGTTTGATTCCTGGGTGGGGAAGATCCCCTAGAGAAGGAAATGGCAACCTACTCCAGTATTCTTGCCTGGAGAATCCCATGGACAGAGGAGGCTGGTGGGCTGCAGTCTATGGGGTCACAAGAGTCGGACACGACTAAGTGACTTTCATTAAGAAGAAGAAAAGTGTTTCTATCTAGAGCCTTCAGAGGGAGTACAGGCCTGCTGATATCTTAGTTTTGGACTTTTAGACTCCAGAATTGTCAAAAAATAAATTTCTTTTGTTTTAAGCCACCCAGTTTGTGCTAATCTATAATGGCCACCTACAGAAACTAATGCAGTTGGTGATATTATTATAGGAAGGGTCTTGAGGTCAACACAATTTACTTGTCAAAAACCGCTGAATAAGAGGAAGAATTGTCAATCTGTCTGACTCCAGAGCTCATGCTTTATTTGATGCCCTCTAGTAACACTAATGGAACTGTACTGTTGACGAATCAATCAGCCACAGAAGGTCTTTTAAAGACAGTGTGCTTAATGACTAACTTATCTGACAGAAAGAGTGCCTGAAGAACTATGGACAGAGGTTCGTAACATTGTAGAGGAGGGAGTGATCAAGATCATTCCCAAGAAAAAGAAATGCAAAAAGGCAAAATGATTGTCTGAGGAGGCCTTACAAATAGCTGAGAAAAGAAGAGAAGTGAAAGGCAAAGAAGAAAAGGAAAGATATACCTCCTACATGCACAGTTCCAAAGAATAGCAAGGAGAGAAGAAAGCCTTCATAAGTGATCAATACAAAGAAATAGAGGAAAACAATAGAATGGGAAAGACTAGAGATCTTTTCAAGAAAATTAGAGAAACCCAGGGAACATTTCATGCAAAGATGGGCACAATAAAGGACAGAAATGGTATGGACCTAACAGAAGCAAAAGATATTAAGAAGAGGTAGCAGGAATATACAGAAGAACTATACCAAAAAGGTCTTAATGACCCAGATAACCACAATGGTATGATCATTCACCTGAAGCCAGGAATCCTGGAGTGGGAGGTCAGGTGAGCCTTGGGAATCATCACTATGAATAAAGCTAGTGGAGGTGATGGAATTCCAGTTAAGCTATTTCATCCTAAAAGATGATGTTGTGAAAGTGCTAGATTCAGTATGCCAGCAAATTTGGAAAACTCAGCAGTGGTCACAGAGCTGGGAAAATGTCAGTTTTCATTCCAATCCCAAGGAAAGGCAATGCCACAGAATGTTTAAACTACCACACAATTGCACTCATCACACACGCTAGCAAACTAATGCTCAAACTTCTCTAAGCCAGGCTTCAACAGTACGAGAACTGAGAACTTCCAGATGTTCAAGCTGGATTTAGAAAAGGCAAAGGAACCAGAGATCGAACTGCCAACATCCACAGGATCATAGAAAAAACAAGAGAATTTCAAAAAAAAAAAAAATCCACTTCTGCTTAATGAACTATGCTAAAGCTTTTGACTATGTGGATCACAATAAACTGTGGAAAATTCTTCAAGAGATGGGAATAGCAGAAGCACCTTAACTGCCTCCTGAGAAATCTGTATGCGGGTCAAGAAGCAACAGTTAGAACCAGACATGGAACAACGGACTGGTTCCGAATTGGGAGAGGAGTATGTCAAGGCTGTATATTGTCACACTGCTTATTTAACTTATATGCAGAGTACATCATTCGAAATGCTGGGCTGGATGAAGCACAAGCTGGAATCAAGATTGCCAGGAGAAATATCAATAACCTCAGATATGCAGATAACACCACCCTTATGGCAGAAAAGGAAGAGGAACTAAAGAGCCTCTCGATGAAAGTGGAAGAGGAGAGTGAAAAAGTTGGCTTAAAACTCAACATTCAAAAAAACTAAGATCATAGCATGTGGTGCCATCACTTCATGGCAAATAGATGGGGAAAGAATGGAAACAGTGGCAAGACTTCATTTTCTTGGATTCCAAAATCAATGCAGATGGTGACTGCAGCCATGAAATTAAAAGATTCTTGCTCCTCAGAAGAAAATCTATGACAAATTTAGACAACATATTAAAAAGTAGAGACATTACTTTGCCAACAAAGGTCCATCTAGTCAAAGCTTTGTTTTTTTCCGGTAGTCATGTATGGATGTGAGAGCTGGACTGTAAAGAAAGCTGAGTGCTGAAGAATTGATGCTTTTGAACTGTGGTGTTGGAGAAGACTCTTGAGTCCCTTGGACTGCAAGGAGATCAAACCAGTCAAGGAGCTGAGAAGAGAAGTGAAAGGCAAAGGAGAAAAGGAAAGATACACCCTCCTACCTACAGAGTTCCAAAGAATAGCAAGGAGAGATAAGAAAGCCTTCATAAGTGATCAATGCAAAGAAATAGAGGAAAACAATAGAATGGGAAAGACTAGAGATCTTTTCTAGAAAATTAGAGATACCAAGGGAACATTTCATGCAAAGATGAGCTCAATAAAGGACAGAAATAGTATGGACCTAACAGAAGCAGAAGATGTTAAGAAGAGGTGGCAAAAATACACAGAACTATACAAAAAATATCTTAATGACCCAGATAACAATGATGGTATGATCACTAACCTAGAACCAGAAATCCTGGAGCGCAAGGTCAAGTGGGCCTTAGGAAGCATCCTTACAAACAAAACTAGTGGAGGTGATGGGATTCCAGTTGAGCTATTTCAAATCCTAAAAGATGATGCTGTGAAAGTGCTGCACTCAATATGCCAGCAAATCTGGAAAACTCAGCAGTGGCCACAGGACTGGAAAAGGTCAGTTTTCATTCCAACCCCAAAGAAAAGCAATGCCAAAGAATGTTCAGACTACCACTCAATTGCACTCATCTCACATGCTAGCAAAATAATACTCAAAATTCTCCAAGGAAGTCTTCAACAGTACATGAACCAAGAAATTCCAGATGTTCAAGCTGGATTTAGAAAAGGCAGAAGAACCAGAGTTCAAATTGCCAGCATCAGTTCAATCATCCAAAAAGCAAGAGAGTTCCAGATAAACATCTACTTCTGCCTTACTGACTATGCTAAAGCCTTTGACTGTGTGAATCACAGCAAACTGTGGAAAATTCTTCAAGAGATGGGAATACCAGACCACCTGACCTGTCCCCTGAGAAATCTGTATGCAGATCAGTAAGCAACAGTTAGAACCAGACATGGAACAATGGACTGGTTCCAAATTGGGAGAGGTGTATGTCAAGGCTGTATATTGTCACCCTGCTTGTTTAACTTATATGCAGAGTACATCAAATGAAATGCTGGACTGGATAAAGCACAAACTGGAATCAAGATTGCCAGGAGAAATATCATAACCTCAGATATGCAGATGACACCACCTTTATGGCAAAAAGCAAAGAGGAACAAAAGAGCCTTTTGATGAAAGTGAAAGAGGAGGGTGAAAAAGCTGGCTTAAAACTCAACATTCAGAAAACTAAGATCTTAGTATCTGGTCCCATCACTTCCTGGAAAATAGATGGGGAAACAATGGAAACAGTGACAGACTTTATTTTCTTGGGCTCCAAAATCAGTGCATATGGTGACTACAGCCATGAAATTAAAAGATGCTTGCTCCTTGGGAAAAAAGTTATGACCAACCTAGACAACATATTAAAAAGCAGAGACATTACTTTGCCAATAAAGATCCATCTAGTCAAAGCTATGATTTTTCCAGTAGTCATGTATGGATGTGAGAGTTGGACTATAAAGCTGAGTGCTGAAGAATTGATGCTTTTGAACTATGGCATTGGAAAGGACTCTTGAGAGTCCCTTGGACTGCAAGAAGATCCAACCAGTCCATCTAAAGGAAATCAGTCCTGATTATTCATTGGAAGGACTGATGCTGAAGCTGAAGCTTCAATCCTTTGGCCACCTGATGCGAAGAACTGACTCTTTGGAAAAGACCCTGATGCTGGGAAAGATTGAATGCAGGAGAAGGGAACGACAGAGGATGATATGGTTGGATGGCATCACCAACTTGATGGACATGAGTTTGAACAAGCTCTGGGAGTTGGTGATGGACAGGGAAGCCTGGTGTGCTGCAGTCCATTGGGTCGCAGAGAGTCAGACACGACTGAGGGACTAAACTGAACTGAATGACTAATTCAATCAAATTCATCAGTTAAAATCAATCAGCCACAAAGAAGTATTTTAAGTATACCTGGCAAATGACTATCTGAAACAAGTCCTAATTAAATGAAAATAAGTTCATACCTTCATATATATATATATATATAATGCTTATAATGTGAACTAGAAACTATTATCATTTTAGTCTGTTGATAGAAAAATCCTTGCATTTGATCAAAGATAAAAGTTGATCTGTTTCTTGGATAGCTAATATCAATAATCATTGTAACAACAAAAATGGTAATAAAAATATCTTGTGTATATCATATATCAGGTGCTTTGAAAGTTGCTCAGGTGGGTCTGACTCTTTGAGACCCCATGGACTATACTATCCATGGAATTCTCCAGGCCAGAATTCTGAAGTGGCTAGCCGTTCCCTTCTCTGAGGGATCTACCCAACCCAGGGATTGAACCCAGGTTTCCTGCATTGCAGGCGGATTCTTTACTTGCTGAGCCACCAGGGAAGCCCAGTGAAAGTCGCTCAGTGCTTTACATGGTCCCATTTAGTAATTATTTAGTGGTGCTATTGGTCAAGGACCACTAGGAAAATATCTGTAGACAAAGTCAGTATCATAAGCTTCCTGTGGCAAGACTTGCAATCTGCGGGGAAGCACAGGATATATTAGAAAGGGCTCATTGTAGGAACTGGGCATCTGCTAGGTAATTTGGGGGGCAGGCTTGAGGATGCAGGTGTGTGTGTGCGTGCATCTTCATAAAGGCAGTATAGTGATTGGGTACTTTAACAATTTTTATCTAGGAAGCAGAAGGAACAGCAAGTGGCTAGAGCTGCCATTGGAAAAAAAGTAGGAATTGCTCATTATCCAAAGATGGGATAATTGGTAATTTTTGTGATTGCCTAGTGACTCTTTTGTTATTGTTCGGTTGCTAAGTCATGTCCAACTCTTCGTGACCCCATGGACTACAGCATGGCAGGCTTCCCTTCCTTCATTATCTCCAGGAGTTTGCTCAAAGTCATGTCCATTGAGTTGGTGATGCCATCCCACCATCTCATCCTCTTTTGCCCCCTTCTCCTCCTTCCCTCAATCTTTCCCAGCATCAGGGTCTTTTCAAATGAGTCAGTTCTTCGCATCAGGTGGCCAAAGGATTGGAACTTCAGCTTCAGTATCAGTTCTTCCAATGAATATTCAGGGTTGATTCCCTTTAGGATTGACTGGTTTGATCTCCTTGCAGTCCAAAGGACTCAAGAGTCTTCTCTAGCACCACAATTCGAAAGCATCAATTCTTCAGCACTCAGCTCTAGCGTCTCTTCTCAGGCATAATTATGTGATGAACTTAGTTTCTTCTTATTCCATGAAGAGTTGTCATTTGATTTTGATAATCTAAAATTATTTAGATTTAGTAGGAGAGCAGTATTGCCTAGTGGTAGAAATAAGTCCAGCTCGCAACTGATAGGTATAGGGCTGGGTTTTGTTTTTTTCTTTTTTCATTCCCTACTTTTGGACAAGGACCAACAAAGTCAGGCTGTTGTTGTTCAGTTGCTCAGTCGTGTCTGAGTCTTTGTGACCCCATGAACAGCAGCACACCAGGCTTCCATGGAATATTGATCTTTGACATTCAGAACTTTCCCACTATCAGAATTCTTCTGGTTAGATTGTTTGGGGAATGTTACCTCTAAGTTGGACAAGGGTTGGTCCCTCCTGATCTTCTGTTGCAGAATGAATTTCTGAATCATCCGATATTAAAGTGCTATATAGTTTCATTTAAGACTCTAGACAGGATGCATTGACCAACTGCGATTCAGGCAATTATCAGAAAAATTTTTATCAGTTTGTTATTGAGTATTCATCAAGGGGTCTAGATGACTAAACCCAAGTCTCAAAAATGTGCTTAAAAATCTAGTTGGGTCTATTGTAGCATTTATGTATTTGCATCATGGTATATTTGTTCTGACATAAACCCTCTCTTGGTTAGTCAAGAAGAAATCAAGGGATATGTGACTGTCTCTGAGTTTAAACCATTTAAGTTAAGGGACATGAATTTGAGCAAATTCCAGGAGATAGTGGAGGACAGAGGATCGGGGCATGCTACAATCCTTGGGGTCACAAAGAGTCAGACAAGACTTAGGGATTGGGCAACAACAATGGGCCTCTAGTGGTACTAGTGGTAGTATCCACTAAGGAATTATACTTTGGCAGGGGGGGTGGGGGGAGGGCACAGATTCTATGGACAGTAAAATTTTGCTTATCTCAACAGGAGTGCTTATCTTAACTGGGCCCTAAGGGCAGACATATTTTGAGTGAAGTTAACCAATTCCTACCAAGCAGGATACAGCAACTCTGAAGAGAGCAAACTGACCATTGCAGTGAGGGTGGTTCCTGTTTCTCAGTAAACTAGGTTTGGTGGGCAGGGTTTAATGATCTCACAAGAAGCATTTGTTTATGTGGATATGAAGTCCAGTTTTTACAAGGTTGTTGGTTGGATTCATAATATGAGATTCATGTTATGAACATGGATTCTCATAATTTCTCTAGTATGAGAGAAATTTTAGATGAAGTCTGCATGTGAAATTCCAGTCTCTGAGAATTCTGACAATTTTCAGTTTTAGAATTTCTTTGCTTTCTCCACATTTTTGTAAAGATGAAGGCTAAAGATAATGAGTAAAAAGCAAAATTTTTCAAAGTTCTTTAATCGTCTGAGAAGAAAAGTTTAGTCTATCTTAAAAATAAGCAAATAATGATTAAAGCATAGTGATCAGATCAATATTTGCTCTTTTATTTCATGCTAACTGGCAAATGGCCCAGGTAACTGTTATCTGAAGTGAATTTTCTTATTGAATCTGGGTGCATAACTTGCTTGACAACTGCGTATTTTTGTGTTTAAGTATGAGCTAGTAATAGACAAAAATTAAATTAGGGTTACCAAAATGTTCATTATTATGTTTGTTTGATTACTGAAAGGATTCACAGGGCTCAATTTATACTCACAGGCAACAAATATAACAAAATAAGAGCTATATGTATTATATATTATAGCAATAACAGCAGGAGAAGTATATGCACTGTGGGTTGGATAGACTTGGGATCTTGGTTTCAGGCTTCCTTACCTCTTCCACCACTGAGTTGCCCAGGATATACTTTGTCTTTAGGTTTTGAACCTTCACTGCCATGTGTGTGAAGCACCTTGGTGCCACCTCGGTGCCAAAGCCTGTTCCAGCTAAGCTGGTTGGTGGCCCAGGCATATTCAAGCAGCATGATCACTCTGAATTGGCAACACCCAAATCAGGCACAAGTTATAAATCCAATTATTATTGCTGAACCCTGCTGATAGGCTGATATCTCTGTCCCCAAATTATTCAAATCCATGGTTACAGAAACTTTACTAGGTTGGTGCAAAGGTAATTGTGGTTTTGGGCTATGAATTTTAAATCATTATAACTAGGCTCAAACACATCTTTATTAATCAAAATGGGAGCCATTGCAATCAACACATTTTTGCCAATGAGAAATAATCTTGTTTATTCCTATAGCATAAAAAAATCGATGCTTTGGGATTTGATGAACTCTTGGGAAGCGTTTTTTGCCTCCTGTTGGTTGTGGAAGTATTTTCCCTTCAAAAAATTGTCGAGATGCTTGAAGAAGTGGTTGTCAGTTGGCGAGAGGTCAGGTGAACATGGCAAATGAGGCAAAACTTTGTAGCCCAATTTGTTCAACCTTTGAAGCATTGGTTGTGCAACATGCAGTCATCAGACGTTGTGAAGAACTGGGCCCTTTTCTGTTGATCAATGCTGGCTGCAGGTGTTGTAGTTCTCGGTGCAGCTCATCAATTTGCTGAGCATACTTCTCAGACATAATGGTTTCGCCAGGATTCGGAAAGCTGTAGTGGATCACACGGGCAGCAGACCACCAAACAGTGGCCGTGACCTTTTTTGGGTGCAAGTTTGGCTTTGGGAAATGGTTTGGAGCTGCTTCTCAGTCCAGCCACTGAGCTGGTCATAGCTGATTGTTGTATAAAATCCACTTTTCATCACACGTCACAGTCTGATCAATAAATGGCTCATAGTTGTTGCATAGAATAAGAGATGATAACACTTCAAAATGATGATTTTTTGATTTTTGGTCAGATCATGAGGCAGCCGCTCATCGAGCTCTCTTACCTTTCCAGTTTGCTTCAAATGCTGAATGATCATAGAATGGTCAATGATGAGTTCTTTAGCAGCCTCTTGTGTGGTTCTAAGAGGATAAGCTTCAGTAATTGTTCTCAGTTGGTCCTTGTGAACTTCTGATGGCCCACCTGTGTGCTTCTCATATTTAAGGCTCTCGTCTCCTTTGCAAAATTTCTTGCAACAACACTGCACTGTACACTCATTATCAGTTCCTGGGCCAAATGCATCGTTGGTGTTGCCGGTTGTCTCTGCTCTGCTGCTTTATGACCTGTTTTGAACTCAAATAAGAAAATTGCTTGAATCTGCTTTTTGTCTAACATCATTTCCCTAGTCTAAAAAAATATAAAATAAATAGCAAGTAATAAGTCATTAAAAAAACAAAAAGTGAGAAATCCGCATTAAAATGATGTATAAAACAGCCATATTTATTTAAGAATGTATTCCAATACCAAATGGCCAAGTTGCAAAACCACGATTACTTTTGCACCAATCTAATACATCATACATCTCTTAGTGTTGCCAAGAGTCACCATCACGCTCCAAGCAGTTCTGGAAATAAGCATTTTTTGGCTAATTCAGATCAGCTGGGATTAGTCCAAAGGGACTATTCAAAGGTCCAGATAAGGCACAGGTAATTTCCTTACACAGGTTAAACAATCAAGGGATTTTTCTTGGGAATTCCCTGGTGATCCAGAGTAGGACTCTGCCATTTTACTGCTGAGAGCCCAGGTTCAATCCTTGGTCCGGGAATTAAGATCCCACAAGCTGTGGTGCATGGCCAAAAAACAAAACAAAACAAAAAATAACAATCAAGGGATTCTTCTTGCTCAAGTGTGGAAGAAGATTGTTGGGTTCCAGATGCTACAGCTATGGATAGTTTGATATGTGAAGAAGAATCAATGATGACAATAACTTGTCTCTGGGCCTTTAATTTATCCCATAAACATATTATAATTATTTCCAATTGACAAGTCAGTTAAGTCTAAAATCCAGGAAATCAGTCTTTTAGTACAGAATTATTAAAAAGCAAAGATACCACGTTGCCAACAAAGCTCCATATAGTGAAAGCTATGGTTTTTCCAGTAGTCATGTATGGATGTGAGAGTTGGACCATAAAGCAGACTGAGAGCTGAAGAATTAATGCTTTTGAACTGTGGTGCTAGAGAAGACTCTTGAGAGTTCCTTGGACAGCAAGGAGATCAAACCAGTCAATCCTGAAGGAAATCTACCCTGAATATTCATTGGAACGACTGATGCTGAAGCTCCAATACTTTGGCCACCTGATACAAAGATCTGACTCACTGGAAAAGACCCTGATGCTGGGAAAGACAGAAGACAAAAGGAGAAGGGGGTGGCAGAGGAGATAGCATTAGATACCATCACCAACTCAGTGGACATGAATCTGAGCAAACTCCAAGAGATAATGAAGGACAAGGAAGCCTGACGTGTTGTAGTTCATGGGGTCGCAAGGAGTTGGACATGACTTAGAGACTGAACAACAACTTTACCAGCCCCCTATTTAATAATATGTATGTTTCTTTTAACCTGAAAATTATACAATTATTGATATGTACTTATATTAATACATTTTATTTATACATAATTAACCTGGGAATGCAAATTTTCATTTTGATTTATTAGGTTCCCTCCCACACCCCACTTTTTATTTTAAGTTTTGTAAACAGAAGAGTTTGTACAGTGTTTGTAACATAATGAAAATTTGGAGAATGCCCCAGCAAACTTTATTTTTACTTATTTTTTAAATTAAATTTTGTGATACTCAGTGGTCTTTTCAGGAAACTCAATGACGGGTTAGTCATCAAAAGACATTTTAATTGAAAAAAATGTCCCAAATTGGTACATCTGAAAGGACTAATGAGACCCCACAGAGTCAAGTCAGGTAATGCTTTGATTTAGAGGTGAAGGACAGAGCACAGCAAGCCGTGCAGGCAAGGACAGGTCGAAGGAGCGGCCTCCCAGACTCAAGCTCCCCAGGGTACACATTCACACACATAGAATGCCTGGTGTCCTGGCAGAACCACCAACATCTGAGGGCTATCTTAGCCTCGGCTGGAGCTCAAGACCGAAGTTCCAGAATGGATGGTTATGACTCTGGCCAGCTGACTTAGCTGATTGGGCTAGTTGCACATCATCAGTAAAGAGACTGATCTTGGGGATAGAGCTGATTTCTAAGGGAGTTTCTTTCTTTAACTCACAGACCTTAGAATTGACCCCTTTTTTTGGCCTAGAGTCAAAAATGTCATCCAGGACTTCCCTGGGTAGTCCAGTAGTAAAGAATCCTCCATGCAATGCAGGGGACATGGGTTCCATCCCCAGGTTGGGCGGGGCAACTAAATCTATGTGCCATAACTGCTGAAGCCTGTAAGCCCTGGAGCCTCTGCTCTGCAACAAGAGAATTCAAGGCAAGGAGAAGCCTGCACGCTGCAACTAGAGAGTATCCCCCGCTCTCTGCGACAGAGAAAAGCCTGCACGCAGCCAGGAAGACCCAGCACAGCCCCCAAAACAAAAGATGTCATCCAGGAGATCGAGATAAAAATAGTTTTTCCGTTCCATCTGTAAATCGATTGTATTGTCCTATATAGTTTTATTTTTCTGAATTTGGGACCCACATTTGAGAAAGGCAAATCAAGAATGTCTAGAGTATAAAAGTTCTAAGCATAAGACATAAGTTTCTAGAAGCAAGCACAAGTTATAGGAAATGTTTTATATTGTCCAGGCATTATTTTTAAAGCAAATCACAACCAGAAGCAACCATTAGTAGAAACTGTAACCTCTTTTAAGCAATAAGAAACTTTTTGAAGCAATGGTTTCAGGGTTTCCCTGGTAGCTCAGTGGTAAAGAATCTGCCTGCCAATGCAGGAGACACGGGTTCATTCTCTGGTCCAGGAAGATCCCACATACTGGTGAGCAACAAAGCCCAAACACCAGAGCCGTTGAGCCTGTGCTCTGCAATAAGAGTTGGCACTGTAATGAGAAGCCCCTGCTCGCCGCAATTGGAGAAAAAACCTACACGGGAACGAAGACCCAACACAGCCAAAAATAAGTAAGTAAATAACATTTTTAAAGATGGTTTAAGAACATGCCAGAATTAATGAAGGCTAACAGAATACTATGACAATAAAAGACATTTTTAATAGAAAAAAAAGTTCCTTTTTACTATGGCACAAAATAACGAGTCATTTTACAGAAAGACAACCCACGTTGTAATTTTCTTCTTTGGATCAATATTCATGTAATAATTTGTAATAAAATAACAGATTTATTAACATGTAAGTATTTATATGTAAGTATTAAGACACATAAAGATATATAAATATACCAATAGAAGATAAATATAAAGGTTTTAATTTTGTCTTAATATATAAATAATTTATAAGCATATTAAATAAAATTATGTTTATTATATTGAGTTTATAACCTTAACCTTGTGCAACAATTTATTTGATGAATAGACAAATTATATTTATTATTCTGTCTTACTATTTGTATTTTTCTGTATTTACTGCTAAACCTGTAAAGATTACCTCTACATAAAAGGCTGTGCGTGTGTGCATGCTCAGTCGTGTCTGACTCTTTGCGAACCCAGGGACTGTAGCCTACTAGGCTCCTCTGTCCATGGGATAATCCAGGCAAGAATACTGAAGAGGGTTGCCATTTCCTACTCCAGGGGATCTTCCCAACCCAGGGATCGAACCCACGTCTCCTGCGTCGTCTGCATTGGCAGGCGGGTTCTTTACCACTGAGCCCCAAGGGAAGCCATAGCACACATCAAAGCCTAGGAAACCAGAATTAAAACTTGTCAATATTATGTGGCTGATCGGTTTTGGTGGGCATCTATTATTCGCCTAGGGCACTTACCATCTTTGGGGGGCAATCTTCCCTCCATCTTTTTGAAGTTTGCTGCTTTAATTAATCATGTGGTTATTACAGAGGCTGCTAATCACAGTATTTTTCCCATTTTCCTGGCCATTGTCAGTTGGTCCAGAGTGTAGGCACATAAAAGTAGCTGCAATCAGAATCAGTGCCACAAAGAGGAAGATGATCTGAGAGAATGAAACTGACAAGCAAAGAAAAACAGTGACAAGTAATGGAGAATGCCCCACTTGTGTTTGTGCTCCATTATTCAGGCATTCCCAGGTCCATCCAGCCCTTCTTGCTGCTACTTGAACTAGAAGGAAGTATGTAAGAGGACTTACAAGGAGAGAGCTGTGAAATATAGGAAATGTACTTAGCAAAAAAAATATCAGGGTGTTTTTTTATTTTTAGTAGACAATATAAACATAAACAAGGTTTGAAAGATTCAGAAAATATTTTTGCACTATATTTGTAGGATATAACCCATTACATATGATGTTTGTTGTTATTGTTTAGTTGTTCCTTCATCCAACTCTTTGCAACCCCATGGAGTACAGCCCTCTAGGCTCCTCTGTCCATGGATTTCCCAGGCAAGAATACTGGAGTGGGTTGCCATTTCCTTCTCTAGGGGATCTTCACAACGTAGGGATCGAACCAGCATCTCCTGCAGTGGCAGGGGGATTCTCTACCACTAAGTCACCAGGGAGGTCCATGTACAATGTTACCCCTATGCAAAATTTTCTTCCTGGTTTATTCCCAGGTATTTACAGCAAGGGCAAAAAGTAATTCTACATGATTATAACAATAATGTTTATGCAGCTGCCTTCTGATAATGCAGTGTGACATATTTCCTTGGGCATTGTTAAGAAAAGTTACATAAAACTTGGAAATCATATGGGAATATTGTTTAAAAGGGGTTTCCTAGGTGGTGCTAGTGACAAAGAACCCACCTGCCAATTCAGGAGATGCAAGAGACATGGGTTCGATCCCTGAGTCAGGAAGATCCCCTGGAGGAGGGCATGGAAACCCACTCCAGTATTCTTGCCTGGAGAATCCCATGGACAGAGGAGCGTGGTGGGCTACAGTCCATAGGGTCACGCAGTCAGGCACCCCTCCAAGGGTTATTTAATTCTCTAGAACTCTTTACTACTTGATAAAAAATCTGAGGATTGAATTTATATGTTAACTTGTAGATTTCTGTTAGAAAAAATAACTCCCCAAATTATAGTTGTATTGCTCTGTGGGACATTAACCAGTTTTGTGTCTAAACCAGCAATTTTTTCCTTAATTTTTTAGAATGTCTCTCCTGGTGGATTACTTAAACCTTTGTTTTTAAAATCTGTGTGGAACCAGCTGTACCATTTTATTTGTTCCCTTCTTAATGGGTGAAAGAAATCTTTGATATTATACTTCATATTATACTTATATATTATACATATAATACATATTATACAATGTATAATATATATTATTATAGTTCATATTATACTTGTATGAGTCATATTTTCAATATTTTGAAAATTACATTTTGACAGGATATTTGTGGAGAATAGCCCTGTCCTTAAATTTGGTGCCCAAATTTAGGGGTAAAGGTAAATTTGTTTTAAGTGATACGCTCAACAAGTGGTCACTCATTATGTAACACAGGGCTCTGAAAATTTGAAGGGCTTTTTCAGACACTTTACTCAAGATTTTATGGGAGACTTCTAGAAAGGGCAAGACTATGATGGTAGTGTAGCGTTTGAGTCTCTCCAAATATAGAAGAAAAATTCCCCATGTTCAAAATCTAGAGACAATAATAATAAAACTCTGTGTCTGTGTCATCTCTTTAGGACTTTAATTAGGACTGATGTTCCTAAGGAACAGTTTCTCAAAAAAAATGAAGGACATAATAAATGACTTGAAACAATGAATATTCTTTTTAGAAAATGATACAGATGAACTTATTTACAAAACAGAAACAGACTCACAGACTTAGAGAATGAACTTATGCTTACAGGGTTTGCGGGGAGGTAGGGAAGAGGGATAGTTAGGGAGTTTGAGATGGACATGTACACACTGTGATATGTAAAAGAGATAACCAACAAGGACCTACTGTATAGCACAGGGAACTCTGCTCAATATTGTGTAACAACCTAAACTGGAAAAGAATTTGAAAAAGAACAGATAATAATATGTGTATAACTGAAGCACTTTGCTCTACATCTGAAACTAGCGCAGCATTGTTAATCAACTATATTCCAATATATTATAAAATAAAGTTTTAAAAATATTGAATATTCAGATTAAAAGAAATTAAAATGGCCCTTAAACATGTTGAAAGTAGTTCAACTTCTCTCACAATAATAGCAATGCAAATTAAAACTAAATAGATATTATTTTTCACATGTCAAACTGGAAAATATCTGCCCCATTGAGAGGCTGTGTAGAAGCAGGCACTGTCACACTTTGATGAAGGATATACAAGAGGTACACCCCTATGTACCTCTAGGGAGAGAAATTTGGCAATGTCCAGAAAAATCACATACACATATACTCATCAATCTAGCAATTACTGTCCTGGGAATATAGCCACAGATACAATGGCAAAGACACAAAATTATGTGTGCATAAGGATTCACTGCATAAATTATTCATATTCACAAAACACTAGAAAAAATCAAAAGACCTATGTGACAAGGACTATTTTGCTGGCTCCGTGGCTGAGTCTTCAGTTGTCTATTCCAACTTTATTTAGCTAGATGCTTCTGGTTGATGATTAGACATCAACCAGAAGACCATGACTTGTATGAACATAAATCTATTGACATACTTTCTTTCCAAATAAATATGATCTTTGGTCAGAGGCACTGCTGTTTGGTAAATAATTACAATACATGAAGATTCTGTAAATATTTCTATTCTGGAAGAAGTGCTGTGAGCAAGGAATGCATGTCTCAGCCAGAGTGTCAAATTTCAATGAGGACACTGTCCCCTCTTTGGTAGAAGGGGTCTGGTGTAGTCAATCCATTACCAATAAAACCAACACGGTCCTCCAGAGAACAGAGCAATTTCTGCCTTTGTCCTGTTGGGTACTGAGAAATAACAGTTCATTCTCTAGGCATCGATACAACTTCCTAGACATCCCTCATGAGACTATTTCTCCTTTCACACAAAGTGGGCAACTAGATATATTTGCAACATTCCACCCACTGGGAGGATTTTCTTTCCCCTTTATCTTCAGGGCTACTCTGGAGTAAGATGGTAGTGTAGCAGTCATCCTGTAAGCAGGCATCTTAACAAGGGTGCATTTTACTGTATTTAAATTATGCTTCAATAAAATTGATTAAAATATATCAGTTTTAACCTCTTGTAAGAGGTTTGGTTTTAACTCCACTTACCACTCTTGTGATTTTTATATCATTGTTATCTTGTATTTAGAAGACTCTTGAGAGGCCCTTGAACTGCAAGATCAAACCAGTCAATCCTAAAGGAAATCAACTCTAAATATTCATTGGAAGGACCATTGCTGAAGCTGAAGCTCCAATACTTTAGCCACCTGATGTGAAGAGCCTGCCTCTTGAAAAGATGGCATTTACCTTTGCTTTGGCTTTATATGGGGCTTCCCTTGTGCCTAAGCTGGTAAAGAATTTTCCTGCAATGAGGGAGACCTGGGTTCGATCCCTAGGTTGGGAAGATCCCCTGGAGAAGGGAAAGGCTACCCACTCCAGTATTCTGGCCTGGAGAATTCCATGGACTGTAGAGTCTGTGGGGTCGCAAAGAGTCAGACACTACTGAGTGACTTTCACTTGGCTTTATATGATGTTTATTAAGTAAATGTGACATTGATCTGGGGTAAATGTGAACCTATTCCAGGATTTTGGGGCCAAGGGTCAGGTAGCTGAATAAATATAATTGTGAACACTTTTTTTTTTTTTAATAAACTCTGCTGAATAATGCAGTGTTGTAGAAGAAGGAAATATATTGTTGAACATGACCTGTAATAATTCTCTTATGTCTATGTCTTTCTTAGAAATGAATTCTTAGGGGTGAGGTACATGGTCTGGAAAGTTTTGTATCCTCATTGAGTGGCATAGTTTCTACTATATAAAAGAGGCTGAAAGAAAGATTTATTTGAATTCAGTTTACATAGATGGTCTAGCCTTTGAATAGTGAAGCCTAGAACTTCAGAGTTGGAATAAACTTTGAAAATATGGTGCAATATTAACAGAATAACACAATATTAATGTCCTAATTGTTATTCTTAAAATTTTTGGCCTCCTGAATGGTTACAATTGGTTGCCTATACACAGTCAGTGCTTTTTGATTTTGAAAGAGTTGTTGTTCAGTCATGTCCAGCTCTTTGCAACACCATGGACTGCGGCACACCAGGCTCCCCTGTCCTTAACTATCTCCAGGAGTTTGCTCAAATTCGAGTCCATTGAGTCTGTGATGCCATCCAACCATCTCATCCTCTGTAATTCCCTTCTCCTCCCACCTTCAATCTTTCCCAGCATCAGGGTTTTTCCAAATGAGTCAGTTCTTCACATCAGTTGGCCAAAGTATTGGAGTTTCAGCTTCAGCATCAGTCCTTCCAATGAATATTCAGGACTGATTTCCTTTAGGATTGACTGGCTTGATCTCCTTTCAGTCCAAGGGACTCAAGAGTCTTTTCCAACACCACAGTTCAAAAGCATCAATTCTTCAGCACTCAGCTGTCTTTATAGTCCAACACTCACATCCATACATGACTACCGAAAAAAACCATAGCTTTGACTAGATGGACGTTTGTCGGCAAAGTAATGTCTTTGCTTTTTAATATGTTGTCTAAATTTGTCATAGATTTTTTTCTGAGGAGCAAGAATCTTTTAATTTCATGGCTGCAGTCACCATCTGCATTGATTTTGGAGTCCAAGAAAATGAAGTCTGTCACTGTTTCCATTCTTTCCCCATCTATTTGCCATGAGGTGATGGGACCAGATGCCATGATCTTAGTTTTTTTGAATGTTGAGTTTTAAGCCAACTTTTTCACTCTCCTCTTCCACTTTCATCAAGAGGCTCTTTAGTTCCTCTTCCCTTTCTGCCATAAGGGTGGTGTTATCTGCATATCTGAGGTTATTGATATTTCTCCTGGCAATCTTGATTCCAGCTCGTGCTTCATCCAGCCCAGCATTTCGCATGATGTACTCTGCATATAAGTTAAATAAGCAGTGTGACAATATACAGCCTTGACATACTCCTCTCCCAATTTGGAACCAGTCCGTTGTTCCATGTCTGGTTCTAACTGTTGCTTCTTGACCCGCATACAGATTTCTCAGGAGGCAGTTAAGGTGCCTCTGCTATTCCCATCTCTTGAAGAATTTTCCACAGTTTATTGTGATCCACATAGTCAAAAGCTTTAGCATAGTTCATTAAGCAGAAGTGGATTTTTTTTTTTTCGAAATTCTCTTGTTTTTTCTATGATCCTGTGGATGTTGGCAATTCAATCTCTGGTTCCTTTGCCTTTTCTAAATCCAGCTTGAACATCTGGAAGTTCTCAGTTCTCGTACTGTTGAAGCCTGGCTTAGAGAATTTTGAGCATTACTTTGCTAGTGTGTGTGGAGTGCAATTGTGTGGTAGTTTAAACATTCTGTGGCATTGCCTTCCTTTGCGATTGGAATGAAAACTGACATTTTCCAGCCCTGTGGCCACTGCTGAGTTTTCCAAATTTGCTGGCATACTGAATGTAGCACTTTCACAACATCATCTTTTAGGATGAAATAGCTCAACTGGAATTCCAGCACCTCCACTAGCTATTCATAGTGATGATTCCCAAGGCTCACCTGACCTCTCCCTCCAGGATTCCTAGCTTCAGGTGAATGATCACACCATTGTGGTTATCTGGGTCATTAAGACCTTCTTGGTATAGTTCTTCTGTATATTCTTGGCACCTCTTCTTAACATTTTCTGCTTCTGTTAGGTCCATACCATTTCTGTCCTTTATTATGCCCATCTTTGCATGAAATGTTCCCTTGGTATCTCTAATTTCCTTGAAGAGATCTCTAGCCTTTCCCATTCTATTGTTTTCCTCTATTTCTTTGCATTAATCACTTAAGAAAGCTTTCTTATCTCTCCTTGCTATTCTTTGGAACTCTGCATTCAGATCAATATATCTTTCCTGTTCTACTTTGCCTTTCACTTTCTTTTCTCAGCTATTTGTAAGGCCTCCTCAGGTAAACATTTTGCCTTTTTGCATTTCTTTTTCTTGGGGATGGTTTTGATCAGCACCTCCTGTACAATGTTACGAACTTCTGTCCATAGTTCTTCAGTAACTCTGTCTATCAGATCTAACCCCTTGCACTTATTTGTCACTTCCACTGTAAGGGGTTTGATTTTGGTCACACCTGAATGGTCTAGTGGTTTTCCCTACTTTCTTCAATTTAGGTCTAAAGTTGGCAATAAGGAGTTCACGATCTGGGCCACAGTCAGCTACTGGTCTTGTTTTTGCTGACTGTATAAATAATTTTTTTTTTTTTAAAGGACACACCTCAAAGGGCTCCATAGAGAGGTCACGGCAGGATGCAGGCCAAGAGGGCAGGGCAGGACCTGGGGCACATGTTCTCACTAGGGTCTATGGGTGGAAAGCTTTGGCGTTTCCAGGCTGAGGCCAGATTGGTCAATTCAAACACAGACGAGTAAGGTTTTGGCAAGCTTCATAAGGATCTTATGTAATGGGCACCCAATGGGAAGGTGCTGGGAGGCAGGGAAAAGTGCTTAGCACAGGGTAGTTGGGGAAGTCATATCAAGAATTTAATTTGCTTGTGATTTTGCGGGCTGTTATCTAAGGCATGCACTCACAGGAAGGGCTGGTGCCAGTTCAAAGCCTGTGCAGCAGCTCGACCACACATAATGGATGCATCAACATCATGGACTCCTTTAAACTCAACACCTTCTCTCTGCTTTCATTACCCATCTGATTTCCATCCTTCCCACTTTTCCCTTTAAAGCCTTAGCCTGTTAATATAGGTGTTTTAAACTCCTGGTTTGATCATTACAACATCTCTGCCAAGTCGGAGCCTGGTTCTGATGCTTGCTCTGTCTCTTCAAAATGCGTTGTTTTGTCTTTAGCATGCTTTGGAATGATCTGTTGAAAACTAGACACAGTGTGCTGGGCTAAAGGTATGGGAGTAAGCAGGCCTTTAATGTGAGGTTTTAGGTTTACCTGGCTAGGGGTAAGGCTATATGTGCTATTCATTGTCTCTGTAGTTGTCAGAAGCTAAAATTTCCTCAGTTTCCTTGTTTTTGCTTCATCTACTGTCTTTTGGGTTCCCTAGACATGTCTTCTTAAATAAGGCCTGAGGCTTGAAGCTGTCATTTGTTATTACACAAGAGCCTTACTGATGTGGAGGTAAGGTACTGGGGGAGAAAGTTTCCTTTTTTCCCCAAAGATTTATTTATTAATTGCTTTATTTTTGGCTGTGCTGGGTCTTCACTGCTGCGTGCAGGCTTTCATAGTTGCAGTGAGCTCTGGCTGCTCCCTTGTTGCGGAGCACAGGCTCTAGGCACGTGGGATTCAGTAGCTGTACTGTGTGGGCTCAGTAATCGCTGCTTACCGGCTCTAGAGAGCTGGCTCAGAAGTTGTGATGCACGAGCTTAGTTGTCCCATGGCAGGTGGGATCTTCCCAGACCGGGGATCGAACTTGTGTGCCCTACACTGGCAGGTGTTTTTTTGTTTTGTTTTGTTTTTTAAGCCACTGAGCCACCAGGGAAGCCCAAGAGAAGCTCTCTATAGTGCTGTGACTAGGTCTCCAAGGTTTAGAGAGCCTGTGCCCTTGGGATGTGACCTTCACAAGTACATCTCAGTCTCCCTTCCTCCTTGGGTAAGACAGGAAAGCTAGAGGGGGCTGGAGTCCCTTTCCTCGGGTCAGTTAGGCTCTGATAAAACAGTATTATTTTTTTTCTTTGAGGTCAGGCCTTGTTAAGAAAAACAGACTGCTTTCTCCCTTGCCTTGCCAGGAGCATGAGAGAATTTTTCTCTTGTCTTCACTGTAAGAATTTGGTTGAGCCTCTGGAAGTAACACTCATAAAAATGTGGGGATTCCCCAAAGATTCCTCTCCTGCTCTGAGTTTTTAATTCTTAAACTTGTCCACATTGAGCCTCCAGAAATTCACAGTTACAGTGTAGGGTTTCTTACCCCAGGACTGTTTCCTGTAAAAGATTTTACTTTAATAATTTGTGGTTGTTTGTATTTGCCTCTCTCTCCAATTTGGAGGACAGCAGTTTGCCCTGCTACCTGAGTTCTTTGACAGATCTAAGAAGAGTTGTTGAATTTCAGTTTGTTAAGCTTTTCTTTTTTTGAAATCCTTTTTCAAAAAGGTTGTGCTTTTAAAAGCTCAACGTTATGGTAGAGTCAGGTGAACAGCAAAGTGATTCAGACATATATGAGTGTATATATATGTATGTATATATATATATATATTTCAGATTCTTTTCCATTATAGGTTATTACAAGACACTGAATATGTTCAATATAGTTACCTGTGCTGTGGGTTAAGCTTCTTCTTGTGTCGCTAGGAATGATGACTTCTAAGCTCCTTACATGCTGGACTGGAAACCAGAAGTCTCTACAGTTTTTACGACAGTGAGACATTACATACTGTTCTCTTTAGCAATTCCATGTTGCTTAACTAGGTGGCAGTCTCACACATGTACTAGGGAACATGAATAAGAATATTCACAAGAGTATACAAAATAGGGGAATTCCCTCGTGGTCCAATGGCTCAGATCCCATTCTCCCAATGCTGGGGACTTGGGTTCGATCCTTGATCAAGGGACTACATCTCACATGTCTCACCTAAAGATCTCGCATGCCTCAATGAAGATTGAAGATCCCAAGTGCGGCAATTAAGACCCAGTGCAGCTAAATAAATAAATAAGTCTTTTTTTTTTTTCTTAAAAGAGAGTATAATAGGAAAAACACTGGGAACAATCAGATGCTAGTGACAGAAGGATAAATGTCTTGTTAGTATATTCACACGATGGAATAGCACGCCTCAGTAAAATGGAGTGAACAGCAGCTACACAGAGCTGCGTGCACGAGTCTCAGCAATATAACAGAATGGGGGGGAAAGAGCCTCAGAAAAGAACAAACAGTAAAGATATCCTTTTTCTGAAGTTGAAAAGCCAGCAGTACTAAAATGTATATTCCTTGAGGCAGATTACCTGTATTTCATTGATTGTAACATGCAAATTGAGGGAAAATTTTTGAAAGAGAAGCACTGGAACGACAAACTAGAAACAAAAAAAAATAGTTCCCTCTAGTGGAGACAGTGATAGTTTGGTGTCATGGTGAAAGGCTTGTAATAAAAGCAAATGTCCTGTGAACACGTATGTATTTTTTTCCACAATACAAGCTTCTGCATAAGAAAGAGGCTCTCGTGGCACTAGGGCAATTGGACGACTATATTAAAAAATTAATCTTTATAAAAAAATTATTTTGCTTATTTATGTATTTCTTTTTCCCCAAACTTTAAACTTTTTACTTTATATTGATGTACAGCCAGTTAACAATGTTGTGGTAGTTTCAGGTGAACACCTAAGGGACTCAGCCATACATAGACATGTATCCATTCTCCCCCAACCCCTCCTCCCATGCAGGCTGGTACATAATATTGAGCAGAGATCCATGTGCTATACAGTAGGTCTTTGTTGGTTATCCATTTTAAATAGAGCAGTATGTACATGACCTTCGCAAAGTCTTCCCCCCGGCAACCATAAGTCATTTTCTAAGTCTGTGAGTCTCTGTTTTATATGTAAGTTCATTTGAATCATTTCTTTCTAGATTCATATGAAGACCCTGATGCTGGGAAAGATTGAAGGCAGGAGGAGAAGGGGACGACAGAGGATGAGATGGTTGGATGGCATCACTGACCCAATGGACATGAGTTTGAGTAAACTCTGGGAGTTGGTGATGGACAGGGAAGCCTGGCATGCTGCAGTCAATGGGATCTCAAAGAGTCAGACCAGACTTAGCAATTGAACAACTCTCCCAACCCATCACCCAGTTTGTTAGCTGCAATGTTCTTATATAGCCACATGGTGGCAGTGTTGTAGAAGTGAACAAAATTCTGACTGAAACTTCAATTCTTGTCCTTTGGAAAGATTGAGGGCAGGAGGAGAAGGGGACAACAGAGGATGAGATGGTTGGATGGCATCACTGACTTGATGGACATGAGTTTGAGCAAGCTCTGGGAGTTGGTGATGGACAGGGAAGCCTGGTGCGCTGCAGTCAGTGGGGTCGCAAAGAGTCGGACATGACTAAACTGAGTTGAACTGTAGTTCAGATGTTTAGTTTCAGGTTGATTGTGTCTTCCATCCTCCTTCTGTCAATCTCTGGCCTCCACCACCTTCTATGGTAACATATCAGAAAGAATATCCCAAGGTAAAAGCCCCTACATTGGTTTGAGGCAATAATCAGTTCCGTTCAGTCGCTCAGTCGTGTCTGACTCTTTGCCACCCCAGGGACTGCAGCACGCCAGGCTTTCCAGTCCATCACTGACTCCCAGAGCCTGCTCAGCTCATGAGGCAATAATATAGCACAGCAAAGTCTTATCATTTAGGCCTCTGTCTCGTCCCCACCCATTCAAGCCCTTGCATTTCCCTGCTCTTTTCTGGCCTCCACACCTGGCACCCCACTCCCTCTCTCTGGGAACTGGGCGTTCTGTAGGCTGTCAAATGCAATCAGTTCAGTTCAGTCGCTCAGTCGTGTCCGACTCTTTGTGACCCCATGAATTGCAGCACGCCAGGCCTCCCTGTCCATCACCAACTCCCGGAGTCTACCCAAAACCATGTCCATCGAGTTGGTGATGCTATCCAACCATCTCATCCTCTGTCGTCCCCTTCTCCTCCTGCCCCCAGTCCTACCTAGCATTAAGGTCTGTTCCAATGAGTCAGCTCTTCGCATGAGGTGGCCAAAGTATTGGAGTTTCAGCTTCAACATCAGTCCTTCCAATGAACACCCAGGACTGATCGCCTTTAGGATGGATTGATTGGATCTCCTTGCAGTCCAAGGGACTCTCAAGAGTCTTCTCCAACACCACAGTTCAAAAGCATCAATTCTACGGCACTCAGCTTTCTTCACCATCCAACTCTTACATCCATACATGACCACTGGAAAAACCATAGACTTGACTAGATGGACTTTTGTTGGCAAAGTAATGTCTCTGCTTTTAAATATGCTATCTAGGTTGGCCATAACCTTCCTTCCAAGGAGTAAGCGTCTTTTCATTTCACGGCTGCAATCACCATCAGCAGTGATTTTGGAGCCCCAAAAAATAAAGTCTGACAGTGTTTCCACTGTTTTCCCATCTATTTCCCATGAAGTGATGGGACCAGATGCCATGATCTTAGTTTTCTGAACGTTGAGCTTTAAGCCAACTTTTTCACTCTCCTCTTTCACTTTCATCAACAGGCTCCTTAGTTCTTCTTCACTTTCTGCCATAAGAGTGGTGTCATCTGCATATCTGAGGTTATTGATATTTCTCCCAGCAATCTTGATTCCAGCTTGTGTTTCTTCCAGCCCAGCGTTTCTCATGATGTACTCTGCATATAAATTAAATAAGCAGGGTGACAATATACAGCCTTGATGTACTCCTTTTCCTATTTGGAACCAGTCTGTTGTTCCATGTCCAATTCTAGCTGTTGCTTCCTGACCTGCATACAGGTTTCTCAAGAGACAGGTCAGATGGTCTGGTATTCCCATCTCTTTCAGAATTTTCCACAGTTTATTGTGATCCACACAGTCAAAGGCTTTGGCATAGTCAATAAAGCAGAAATAGATGTTTTTCTGGAACTCTCTTGCTTTTTCGAAGATCCAGCGGATGTTGGCAATTTGATCTCTGGTTCCTCTGCCTTTTCTAAAACCAGCTTGAACATCTGGAAGTTCACGGTTCACATATTGCTGAAGCCTGGCTTGGAGAATTTTGAGCATTACTTTACTAGCATGTGAGATGAGTGCAATTGTGCGATAGTTTGAGCATTCTTTGGCATTGCCTTTCTTTGGGATTGGAACGAAAACTGATCTTTTCCAGTCCTGTGGCCACTGCTGAGTTTTCCAAATTTGCTGGCATATCGAGTGCAGCACTTTCACAGCATCATCTTTCAGGATTTGAAATAGCTCAACTGGAATTCCATCACCTCCACTAGCTTTGTTCGTAGTGATGCTTTCTAAGGCCCACTTGACTTCACATTCCAGGATGTCTGACTCTAGGTGAGTGATCACACCATCGTGATTATCTGGGTCATTAAGATCTTTTTTGTACAGTTCTTCTGTGTATTCTTGCCACTTCTTCTTAATATCTTCTGCTTCTGTTAGGTCCATACCATTTCTGTCCTTTATCGAGCCTATTTTTGCATGAAATGTTCCTTTGGTATCTCTCATTTTCTTGAAGAGGTCTCTAGTCTTTCCCAATCTGTTGTTTTCCTGTATTTCTTTGCATTGATCATGGAGGAAGGCTTTCTTATCTCTCCTTGCTATTCTTTGGAACTCTGCATTCGATGGGAATATCTTCCCTTTTCTCCTTTGCTTTTCACTTTTTTCTCTTCCCAGATATCTGTAAGGCCTCCTCAGACAGCCATTTTGCTTTTTTGCATTTCTTTTCCATGGGGATTGTCTTGATCCCCATCTGCTGTACAATGTCACGAACCTCTGTCCATAGTTCATCAGGCACTCTGTCTATCAGATCTAGTCCCTTAAATCTATTTGTCACTTCTACTGTATACTCATAAGGGATTTGATCTAGGTCATACCTGAATGGACTAGTGGTTTTCCCTACTTTCTTCAATTTCAGTCTGAATTTGGCAATAAGCAGTTCATGATCTGAGCCACAGTCTGCTCCCGGTCTTGTTTTTGCTGACTGTATAGAGCTTCTCCATCTTTGGCTGCAAAGAATATAATCAATCTGATTTCGGTGTTGACCATCTGGTGATGTCCATGTGTAGAGTCTTCTCTTGTGTTGTTGGAATAGGGTGTTTGCTATTACCAGTGCGTTCTCTTGGCAAAACTCTATTAGCCTTTGCCCTGCTTCATTCTGTACTCCAAGGCCAAACTTGCCTGTTACACCAGGTGTTTCTTGACTTCCTATTTTTGCATTCCAGGCCCCTATAATGCAATAATCAGAGCCTAATCTTCCATTACTAGGAGAAGGTCACTTATCGGGAAATTCAAAAGAGAAAGGCATGTTAACCCATTTAATATCTGGAAATGGAATAAATGCTCATCAATTGGGGAATAAAATGTGCTTTATCCTGTTAAGACAACAGGCCCCAAATGAAGTCACTTATGCTAAGCTCTACCAAACTGAAGCAACATAAATAGAGTTTCTGCTCACCCAGAAATAGAGTCTCCTGATTAGCATTCGTTAGGTAAACTGCCTTATAGATCCCTGCCATCCCCTAAAGGAAAGTAACCTCACTATAACCAACCTGTTTTTTTGGCTGAGTGTAACTTCCTTGTTCCTGCTCCGTTTTGTCTATAAAAGCCTTTTGTTCTGTACAGCTCCCCGGAACTCCTACTTATCTGCCAGCTTCACTAATGCCAGGTTCAAATTGCTTTTTGCTCAAGCAAACTCTTAAAAATTTTAAATATATTTCAGTTATCTTTTAACAGTCCTGTTTTTGTCAGTCATTAACAAAAATACATTAGATCTGTATTGGAAGAGTAGGAGGATTTTCAAGATCTCTTGTTAAGTAAGAAAAGCAAAATGCAGGGAAGTGTGCTTAATGCAACAATGACCAAGTTCCTTCATATGTGTGTGTATTTGTACAGAACTATATGAGCATAATGTAAAGTGTGGAAAGGTACATACAGGACTGTTAACACTGTTTACATGTGATGGGATGGGAGTACAGGGAGAAACAATTTTAAAAGACCTTCACTAGAAAAGATTCAGGTTAACAACAGCATGTATAACATCTTAATGACATTTACTTAAGTTACATATTCTCTGTGGATATATATATATATGTGTGTGTGTGTGTATGTATATATTAACAAATATATATACACACACATGTATTTTTGAGCTTCCTGGGTGGCTCAGATGGTAAAGAGTCTGCCTGCAATGCAGGAGACCCTGGTTCGATTCTTAGGTCAGGAAGATGCCCTGGAGAAGGGAATAGCAACCCACTCCAGTATTCTTGCATGGAGAATTCCATGGACAGAGAGTTCTGGAGGGCTACAGTCAATGGAGTCAGACATGACTTAGTGACTAACACTTTCACTTTTCATGCATATATTCATGAGTGCTTGTGGGTGTGGCTCAGTCAGTCATGTCCAACTTTGCAAACCCACAGATTGTAGCCCACCAGGCTCCTCTGTCCATGGGATTATCCTTGAAAGACTACTGGAGTGGGTTGCCATTTCCTTCCCCAGGGGATCATCCCAACAAGGGATGGAACCCATGTTTCCTGTATTGGCAGATGGATTCTTTACCACTGAGCCAGCCACCTGGGAAGGACACATATATTCAAACATACACACCTATATCTAGGTATACACACATCTAGCTTTTCCTATATGTTTTCTACCTTTTATATTGTGTCTAGCTCTCACACTGAAATTATAAAAGTATTTTATCTCGGAACAGCTCTGTTTCCTTTTACGCTCATGTCCTTAGTCCATCTGAAATTTATTTCCACATAAGTTGTAAGGCAGGGCTTATAAAATTTTATTTTCACACAGTTATCCAGTTGGCTGAGAAAACATTCTCTCACGTTTTAAAAGAAGCTGTAGTTTATTAGCCAGCACAGTCTCAGTGGCAAATTACCACAAGCGTGAATTCGGGCAGTGATTGAGAGGGAGGGTGTAGCTAAGATCTGATGGGAGCAAAGGTATAGCAGGGCCAGTGACACATGGCTGCAGCTGCCCGCATCTCTAGCAAGTCCTCTTCTTCACAGTGGCTCTGCCATCTCTGATCTTTCCAGGATGGGAAGAGGTCTACAGATTTATTAGATTTTCCAAGGGTAGCCTGCTCTCTAGGCTTTCCTAGTCCGCTCTCTCAGAGTTGAGAGAGAGAGACAGAGGAAGAGGGGCGGGGGAGGGAGAGAGAGGAAAGGACTGCGGAGGGGAGGGAAAGAGACACGTTTCCTAGGCTTCAGGCAGAATGGCAGCACCCAGGACCCCCTCAGGGACCATTCTCTGTCAACAAGCAATTGTTTCTAATGCCAAGGGTCTTGTACCCTCCAGCCCTTTCTAGCTCACTGTCTCCTCAGGGCTGACTCCTGTGAGGTTTACAGCATCTCCCTTCATCTCCTCCTCTTGTGTGATTCTTTATCTCCGTGCTCAGGGTTCTCATATCATTTTTTTTTTCAGGATCCCTCAGGGCTAAAGGACTCTACAGCCAATCCTGTAATCCCTGGTTTTCTATGGAGAGATTCTCCCAAACATCATCTCTCTCCTGGGTTCTATGTGCAGGAAATAATAATGACTGTGAAATGGAAAGACATCATTTCTAGTTAAGTAATGACAACTGAAAGAAATCCTCAAAGCTGGGCACTGTCTTTGTTAAACTGAATATGATTAGAATAGGGAGAAGTAAAAGAAGGAACATCAAGCAGCAGGAAAAGTTTGCTCCCATTCCAAACCAGAGTTAAGCGATAGAACAAATTAAAATAGGATGAAAACTCTCAAAGGATGGTAGAAAGTCAAGAGTGTTAGAGAACAAAATAGATACTTGCTTCTTCAGAAACATTAAAACCATTAAAATGGCCTATTCAGAGACCATTTATCCATCAAGAATAGATGGGGACAAGATAATATGGACTAAGAATGCATGCATGCTAAGTTGCTTCAGTTGTGTCCTACTCTTTGTGACACTAGGGACTGTAGCCCGCCAGCCCCCCCGTCCATGGGGTTCTCCAGGCAAGAATACTGGAGTGGGTTGCCATGCCTTCCTCCAAGGGATCTTCCCCACCCAGGGATTGAACCTGTGTCTCTTACGTCTCCTTCATTGGCAGGTGGGTTCTTTACCACTAGCACCACCCGGGAAGCTCCATGGACTAAGGATGCCCCTGCCTTTAAGAGCAAACAGAGGATACTGTGTCCATCAAGCCATCAGCCAGTACAGCCCTTAATGGTGAACACAGGTAATCCAGGACAGGAAAAAAACAAGTTACTGGACTTAGATAAGGTGCATACCAAAGGAAGGATTTCAATGAGTGCAGACTCTGTGGCATCTTCCCATACACAGAAACGTGCTAAAGTCATTAATTTGAGATATCTGGTTTTCTTTAATAGTAATTTTTTGGTGTTCTGACAACCTGGTTTTTGTTGTAAAACACCTATGTATTCTGGCTCCTCCTTTGCCTCTTCAGAGCAGTCCCACAGAGCTTTTTGAGCAGTCGCCTCTCTGGTGTGAGTCCTCAAAGTTTGCCAGATAAAACAGGATTATCAACTTTTAGGTTGTGCATTTTTGTTGTTGTTGTTCAGTCACTAAGTCATGTCCAACGCTTTGTGGCCCTATGGACTGCAGCACGTGAGGCTTCCCTGTCCTTCACAATCTCCTGGAATTTGCTCAAATTCGTGTCCTTTGAGTCAGTGATGTTATCTAGCCATCTCATTATCTGTCGACCCCTGCTCCTTTTGCCTTCAATCTTTCCCAGCATCAGGGTCTTTTCCAGTGAGCTGGCTCTTCACATCAGGTGGTCAAAGTATTGGAGCTTCAGCTTCAGCATCAGTCCTTCCAGTGTATACTCAGGACTGATTTCCTTTAGGATTGATGGTTTCATCTCCTTGCTATCCAAAGGACTCTCAAGAGTCTTTTCCAACACCACAGTTCAAAAGAATCAATTCTTTGGCACCTAGTTTTCTTTATAGTCCAACTCTCACATCCATACATGACTACTGGAAAAACCTAGCTTTGTCTATATGGACCTAACAAAATGATCCCTCTGCTTTTTAATATGCTGCCTGAGTTTGTCATAGCTTTCCCTCCAAGGAGCAAGTGTCTTTTAACTTCATGGCTGCAGTCACTGTCCATAGTGATTCTGGAGCCCAAGAAAATAAAATCTGTCACTGCTTCCACTTTTTCTATTTGCAATGAAGTGATGGGACTAGAAGCCGTGATCTTCGTTTTTTGAATGTTGAGTTTTAAGGCAACTTGTTCAGTCTCCTCTTTCACCCTCATCAAGAAGTTCTTTAGTTCCTCCTTGCTTTCTGCCATGAGAGTGGTATCATCTGCATATATGAGGTTGTTAATATTTCTCCTGGCAATCTTGATTCTAGCTTGTGCTTCACCCAGCCTGGCATTTTGCATGATGTATTCTGCATAGAAGTTAAATAAGCAGGGTGACAAGCATTTTTTTTCAGTCGACAATAACAACATAGGAGGATCCTGAACTCACCTCCTCTTATGTATGCACCAAATCTACAGCTACACATGGAACAATTTCCTCTGAAAGAAACCCCTAAAAGAGCTGAGTGACTCCTGCATATTAAGCAAACAAGAAAAAACCCACATCAAAATGGGTAGGAGAGGTGAGACACAATCTTGTCATAAACTCATACCCAGTGCAGTGACCCACAATCAAAGAGGGGGCCTCACAACCTGAGCTTCCCCTTGAGGAGTAAAGGATTTGAACCCCACATCTTGCTTCCCAACTTTTAAGACCAGCATCTGAGAGATGAGCCCTCAAAACATCTTGGCTTTGAAAGCCAGTGGGGTTTGTATCCACAAGCCCCCAAAAATTATAGTGAGCTGAGAAACAGTCATTAAAGGGCTCACATGAACTCCCCTGGCTCCCCTCCAGGACCTAATGTTAAAGCAGCTCCTGAAAACAATCAAGCAGCTCATGAAGCAGTCCTGTTTGCTTATCTTAAAGCTTTGGAGTGAGTGGCAGGCATCTAATCTAACATTCATCTAGGGGTCTATGAAATACTTTCCAAGGACACTGGTCATCAGGCACCATATTTGAGTTTTTCCTGTGCCTCACTCCAGTTGCCAGTATCTCCTGGAAAGGAGTTTGTGAACCTGTCTGATGGGTGCCCCAAATTTTGTGGTTGCACTGAGGAGAGACCTCTTGATCACCAGGCTCTGGTTGCTAGTGAGTCTTCCACTCTTGGGTCCCACAGAACTGTGTCAAGTAGAGAGCAAGTTCATAATCAGTTATACCCCTATCCCACTAGGACCCAGTGAGGAGACAGCAGACTGGAATGCATCTCCAGTCTTTCTAGGAGTTTGCCTGTTAGTTTACCTTGATAGCTATGGCCCGAGGAGTAGGTTTCTAATTAAACACATCTAGGGACTGATTACAGAGACTAGGGAGGCCAGCAAGTGCGCCCTTCACACTCATCTTCTGCTCCACCCCAAGCTGTCAAGTCTGTAAGCAAAGAGCTGTGTACATATCTGTCTCACTGATTTTCTGTGGTTGTTACCCAGAAGACATATCCCTTGATAGCCAGCCCTAGTGGAAAGTGGGGCTTGTGTTCTTGGGTTTGATGAAATGGTACCAAACAAAGAAACAGTTCTTAACTGGCTATTCCCCAAGGATCAGTGTACAGAGAGCAGACAGAAATGCCCATCTCCCGTCTTTCTGTGAAATTTGTATACTTTACAAGTGTTCCTGAGAGTCTGACTTCCAATCAGCCTGAATCTAGGTGCTGACTGAGATCCTTCCCTTTGGGATATTGACAGGGCTTGGCACAGCTTCAACCACTGTGAACTACTAAGAATAAAGTATGCTGCTTAGACAATCACAGTGGTTTGAGAGGCAGCCAAGAGTTAAGGCAGAGTTGGACAATAACCTTCCTACAGGAGGCCACTCCTTCAAGACTGGGAGAGATGGCTGCTCTAGCAAATGTGTAGAAACTAGTACAGACTCAAAGAAAGAAAGAAGAGTATGTTCCAAACAAAAGAATAAGACAGGACCTTAATAAAACGAAGATAAGTGACTTATCTGATCGAGTTCAAAATAATGGTCATTAAGCGTCTCATTGAGCTTAAGAATGGATAAACTAAAGTAAGAATTTCAACAAAAATAAAATATAAGAAAGCACCATATTGAAATCACGGAACTAAATACCTGAACTGAAAAAATACAATAAAGGGCTTCAACAGCAGACTAGAAGAAGTGAAAGAAAGGATCACGGAACTCAAGACAGGTCAATGGAACTCATCCAATCAGAGCAGCAAAAAGAAAAGAAAAAAAAAGAGTGAAGAGAGTCTAAGGAACTTATGGAACAACAGCAAGTGGACCAACATTTGCATTACGGGGACCCAGAAGGAAAAGAGAGAGAGAGAAAGGAGCAGAAGCATATGTGAAGAAATAATTGCTGAAAAACTCCCTAACCTGGAAAAGTAACAGACATCCAGATCCAGAAGCCCAGAAAGTTTCAAATAATATGAACGCCAAGAGACCCACATGAAGAAACATTAAAATCAAAGTGTCAAAATTTAAAGACAAGGGAAGAATCTTAAAAGCAGCAAGAGAAAATCAATTTGTTATGTACAAGGTAACCCCCATAAAAGTATTAATAGATTTTTCAACAGAAACTTTGCAGGCCAGAAGGAAGTGGTACAGTATTCAAAATGTTGAAAGAAAAAACTTCCAATCAAGAATACTCTTCTTGGCAAAACTGTCCTTCAGAACTGAAGGAGAGATAAAGAGATTTCTTGAGAAGCAAAAGCAAAAGGGGTTCATTGATATTAGACTGGCCTTACAAGAATTATGAAAGAAGCTTCTCTAAGCTAAAACAAAAGGGTACTAACAGGAAAACATAAGACAGTAAAAGCACACTGGTTAATCATTCACAAAGCTAGTATAAAGGTTAAAAGACAAAAATAGTAAATAACTGTAACTACAATAATTTTTAATGGACACAAAAGATGTAAACTGTGAGCAGAAACAAAACGTGGGGGGAGGGGGGGGTAAAATGTAGAGATTTAGAAAGAATTCAAACTTGAATTGTTATCGACTTGGAGTTGTTTTCCCTAAGCCTGATGGCAATCACACAGCAAAAACACAAAAGATAAAGGAATCTAAGCATTGCTGTTGTTTAGTTGATAAGTCATGTCCAAATCTTTTGTGATCCCATGGACTGTAGCCTGCCAGGCTCCTCTGTCTATGGGATTTCCCAGGCAAGTATACTGGAGTGGGTTGCCATTTCCTTCTCTAGGAGATCTTCCCAAACCAGTGACTGAACCTCTTTCTCCTACATTGCAGGTGGATTCTTTACCACTGAGCCACCAGGAAAGCCCCATCTAAACATGCCATTATAGAAAACCAAATAGAGAAAGACAAATATCGTATGACCTCACTTATGTAGAATCTAAAGAAACAAGCAAATTCATGGAGACAGAGAATAGACTGGCAATTGCCAGAGGCAGGGCTTTTGAGTGGGGATGGGTAGTGAAATGGGTGAAAGGGGCAAAGGGCACAAACTTCAAGTTATAAAATAAGTAAGTCCTGGGGATGTAATATACAGCATGGTGACTGTAATTAAACATTGCGGTGATCCTTTCACAATAGATAGAAATATTGCTGTGCTCCTGAGTTTAATATAGTGTGATATGTCAATATTAATTCAAAAAAACAAAAACCAATAACAAAAGCCAGCAACAACAGACAGGGGAGCAAGGGCTGCTACTTTTTAAGGGATGCCAGAGAAGCTGAAAAAGAGTCAACTAAATTTTTTAAGTCCTAAGAAGGAGAGGGAAAGGGACAAACTCTAGACTCAAGGTGTAGAAGAAAAAATGTGCTGGTAACAAGTCTTCTATACAGTGAACAGAAGGGTACATGAAATAAAGGAGGCTGAAAAAACACCACTGGGGACTGTGATACTACTATGGCAATAGAGATAAATTTAATCAAGCATTAGGACACCAATTATTATATTACTGATTTTATGAAGGAAAAACTCAGTGGCTAAAACAAGATAAACTTACTGCCTTTAGTTTGTGTGGGTCAGAAATCTGGGCATGGCATAGCTGAGTCCTCTAGATCTGGGTCTCTCACAAGGCTGTAGTCATCTGATGGCTCAACTTGGGGAGGATTTGCTTCCATATTCACTCAAGTGGTTATATTAGCAGGATCCAGTTACTTGTGGTTATTGGATTGAGGGACTCAGTTCCTTGCTGGCTACTAGATGGACATCTTCCTCAGTTCCTTGCTATGTAGGCTTCTCCACAGGGCAGCTCGGAGCAAGCAAACAAAAGAGGAAGAGAGAATGAGGAAGCCAGGAGCCAGAATGTTTTTTGACATCTCATCACTTTTGCCATATTCTCTTTGTTGGAAGGAAGTCCCCAGGTCCAACCCACACTCAAGGGGAGGCAGTTATAAAAGGGTGTGAACACAGACAGGCTGGATCATTGGAGCCATCTTAGATGCTACCAACCACATGGGCAGAACCAGGGACTGACTCTGCCTAGAACAGAAATGTTTGACAGATAAATGTTTGTACTCCAGCATTAAGGAGGGTGTACATGTTTCTTACCTTGCTTGCTCATGTTGAGTGTTATGCTAAGAAAAAATGAAAAAGTCCTTAAAAATTGAATAGGTGATCTATGAAAAGGATGTGGTGAAGGAGGTAGCAGATTGTAAAATAAAAACCAAGAACTAAGAGAAAGAAAAAGAAAACTTATATACAAAGGAAATGCGGGCCAATAAAGTAGAATTTCTACTTAAGCATTGTTATATTAATTAATTAATATTTTAAGCATTAAAATATTCTCAGGCAACCCAAGAGATAGGTCCAGACAAATGGAATAGTACCCATGATAAACTGCCTCTTAAGGACACCCTAGAGTCCTAAAACAAAATTAGAATGACCCTATCCATCAAAAAATACTTACGAAGGTGACAAACCTCCACACTGTAATGTGTCATTGTAAGGAACTTTTAGGGACAATTTGCAAAGACTCCGTTATATTTATTTATTTTTTCTCATATTTAAAATGAGCAAACTACATATGCAAGCACTTTGTTTCTTCAAAAGGAGGAGTCTGAAAGGAGGAAGAAAAATCACAATGTTGGGGGAAAATATTTCAGAAGAGGCTTTTTCTTTCCCGATCTAGGCCTGTTGGTCCGGGCCCCCCCATCTCTGAGGCCTCCTCTCCCCTCATTCATTGCTAGGCACCTCAAACTGCAGCCACATGTGTTTCCTTGCCTGTCAGTGAAACAGTAGCTTCTCCCCTAACCTCACTTCATTCAGGTCTGTTCTCAAACCTCACCTACACAGAAAGAACTTCCCCGACTACTGTCTAAAGTATCTTCGCTTACTTTGCTTTTGTTTTTCTTTATAGCAGTTACCACTTTCTGACATGTTTCTTTCTTTACTTGTTTACTGCCTGTCACGTCCACTGAGTTAAGACTTCTATCACCTGGAAAAGAAAGCCGTTGGCTCTCCTCGATAATGTATGTTGGGTAAATAAAAGAAAAAAAATAAAAGAGCCCATAAAAAACACGACAGGAAAAGAGCCTAACAGAAAGTGGGAGAAAAATGTGAGGAAGCACGAGCAATTACAATTTGCCAGATATATGCTAACATAAATTCATGCACGAGATAATATTTGTATTTGTGTGCAACGTGTGACTTATTTTTTAAATGTTCTGAAAGAGTCAAATAAGCTAAAGCTAAAACACTTAAGACAGAATTTAAATCCTCGCTCATAGCACCGCGGTCTCCCAGACGCGCGCGCTAATTTCTCGGACTTTCTCAGGAGACTGAGCGCACCCTCCCTCTTATAAAATGTATTCTTGTCGCTATCTGATTGGCTGTCCCTCCCAGGCTCTCCTTTCTCATTGGTTGGTCCCCCAGTCCTTCACTCCGGGATCCAAGCTCTCCATTTGTCTGCTGCCGCAGACCGTGGCTGCCGGCGGCACTTCAGCCAGAGTAGTTTCCCGGTGACGTCAAAGGCGCTGCCTGCCTACATTCCAGGGCATGGGCGGGGACTTCCCGCAGTCCCTGCCTTTGGGCGGAGAGCAAGACTTTTGATTGGATAGGGTGGCGAGGTGAGCATCCGATTGGTCCTCGCCCTGAAGGGAGGCGGGATCTTAGCTGCGTCCTGAAACAGAGCTGAGGAGCCCTGGGGAGTCTCCAAGTTTAGAGTCTGGAGCAGTAGCGGAGAGTGAGCTTATTGAGAGGGGCTTTTCTTGGGATGAGAACTGATCTCCTGCCTTTATTTTGGATGCACACCCTGGTTTATTCTCCTTAGCTTACGATCTGATCTCTGGACAGTCTGTCTCAGGAGATTCTCAGATCTCCGAGGACACTGGACCCGGAGCCCTTAGCAATTCTCTGAGGCAGAGGAGCGAACGTTTTGCTTCCTAAGTGCATAAGCTACACGCATACGCACGCACACACGGGCACACACACAGGCACACACCCTCACTCGGAGGCGGATCTCGCCCTCCGAGGCCGCCCAGTCCGCTCCCCTCCTGCGCTCAGCATCCTCGGCCCAGCGCGCCTCGGACCACCATGGAGGTGCTGGAGAGCGGGGAGCAGAGCGTCCTGCAGTGGGACCGCAAGCTGAGCGAGCTGTCAGAGCCCGGGGAGACCGAGGCTCTCATGTACCACACGGTGAGGACTCGGCGGGCCGGGGAAGGGGCGGCTGGAGAGGGGGAATTGCCATCAAAGGAACAGCTCGGGACCGGGAACTGGGAAGGGAGTATTTGGGGAAGAGCCTGCCCCGAATGGAGCAATCTGGGAGAGGTGTGGTTTTTCTAGCTGAAAGGTGAAGGTGGGCCGCTGGCCCTTTAAAATTTTTGATAACAGTAACGACCCTTTGTATTCCTTTAGCAACTTATACTCTTCCCCGAGGGCTTTTCACATCTGCTATTTCATTTCCTATTGCTCCATAAAGCTGGAGAAGAGGTAGTTGGTTTGATAATCTGTTTCGTTTGCTACTGATTTTTGTGGGAAGCTTTAAAAAAACTGGACAAAACAAAGTAGCAGTTTCTTTCCTTCGCCGTCATATTCTCTCCCTCTCTTCTTTACTTTTTAATTTGTATTTTAAGAAATATACCTCTGAGTATGTGTGTGTGTTTTGAAAGAAGGCCCCTTCCTTTTAGGAGAAAAGACTGCTTTATTTGACTCCTTTAACCATACAGCCAAGAAATCTGCTTCCTCCTTCTTCAGAGGAAAGATCAGCGAAAGGGTATGGAAAATCTGAGGCTGTGCACATTTCGGAAAGGGCTTAGGGAAGGTGGGACAGCTCACCAGTTCCTTGCTCAGCCTTATGCCCCAGCCGACCCCTTTGGGCATTAAACTCTCGTAGAGCACACACATTTCTTTAAAAGTTTTCAATTTCAAGTGTTTAGTATTAAATTTGCAACGTGAAATTTTGTTTACAACAGCCAGCACTGAGTCTATGACTTTATTGTGAGATCTCTTTGTTTCTTTCTTTCTTTTTACAAATGCAGAGTTTGTATTGAGAGAGAGAAGGGAAGAAACACTAATAAGAAAATGAGAAGCTTGGCTGTTTCCCCTTTATGATTCTTTTAGTGGGGTCAATGCCAGGATATTTGAAACTTTTGCAAAATGGACTGCAGGCCCCACCTCTCTGGCCTTGGCCTCTGGCTGACGTTATTTTGGGAAAAGGGAGGAGGGCCTCCCTGTAATTCCCACCAAGGCATTTGTGGTGGCTGAGAATGGCTTGTTGAAAACAGGCCGAGGGCGGGTTGAGAGGGAGTGGAAGCCCATGCTGGGTCAAAAGCCAGATGTGTGGTATGATCTTCTGGGCTGTGCTCTACCAGCCTGTCCCAAGGAGACCATGTGGGCTGCGTTTGGACTGGGGGCCCAGATGTGCTTCCTGTTGCCAAGACAGAACTGAGAGCACATTGGCCCTCAAATATCTTCTGATAATATCTCCAGATGTTTCTCCTGACGTGGGCCACACTTCAAGAGCTGTGCGAGGGGCAGCTCTTCTCTTTTGTCCTCGCAAATACTGTGAAAATGTCTCATCCAACAGCTGTAATGCTTTGGGTTGTCTTTCAGCTAGTGGGATAAATTATGTGCAGCATCCACATTCCCTTCCTTGGCCCTCAGGACCTGCATTTGTGAGATCTCAGGGTTTGAGATGCTACTTGTGACTGTGGCATTAACTCCAGGCAGAACTGCTCGAACTGGCTCTCACATCTTTATGCACAGTTTCAGGAGTAAAGACCTTACCTTCCTCTTGGTAGTAAGGGCTTAGTTTTTCTCTGTTATTGTGATGGAGCAGTGACGGGTGATTATTTTTCTTCTAATTTGATTTTTTTTTTCAATTATTTTTTATGTCTGCCACTTAGGGACTTGTCTCTCTTCTGGGCAGCTCTCATATAAAATACCACTTGTCATTGTTGCAAGCCATGGCCCACAAACTGAGTATATGAATTAGTGTTGAAAGATGAGATTTAGTAGCACAGACGACTGGATTATATTCCTTCTAAGCTAAGGGGAGTTTGGCAGAGATTTGAAAATAGATAACTTTCCCATCTGTTTCTTGAGTTCTGTTGAGTATCCAGTTGCAGAGCTGGTTATTATTGCCATTTGTCCATAATGCGAAATGGCCTGACCTCCAAGTGGAAAAAGGGTGGCCTCATTATGCATTCACTCAAAGATTTGTTTGTTCTTTCAGTGAATGGTTGTTGAGTAGCTTCTATGTGCACAACACTGCTCTAAGCAGTTGTTCTTGTTCAGTTGAATAGTCGTTTCTGAGTCTTTGCGACCCCATGGACTGCAGCACACCTGGCTTCCCTATCCTTCACTATCTCCCGGAGTTTGCTCAAACTCATGTCCATTGAATCAGTGATGCCATCCGACCATCTCATCCTCTGTCACCCCCTTCTCCTCTTGCCCTCAAGCAGCTAGGGTATATCAGTGAACAAAAAAACCTCAAAATGCTTGCACTTGAGAAGCTTACACTCTATGCGTGTGTGTGTTCAAGGAAAGACAAACAATGAAACAATAAGCATAAGAAGTAAGAGATGTAGTATGCCTGACAATAAAGTACTATGGAAAAAGTAAAATGAGAGTGAGGTAAGGGGGATGGAGTGTAAGGGGAATAGAGAGTAAGGTAAGCGGGATAGAGTGAAATGAGTGATCAGAATAAGCCTCCCATACAAAGTGGATCTGAACAGAGGCTTGAAGGAGGGGAGAAGGATCTCAGCAGGTTGAAAAACCAGAGCAAAGGCCCTCAGGTGGGAGTGCATCTGGCCTGAGCTTATGGTATCACCACCTTCTGTTTTAGATCCCCCTATTTGGGTCAGTTTTTTCCTTGTAAATGCAGGTTACTCCTCAGGCAAAGTGCCTGTTTTTGGAATGGCCCACTGAAACTTTCCAAGTTGAGTAGGTCAGGCATCACATAGGGAGTGGAGAGCCTGCAGGGAGGGAAATTGGTAAGGTAATATAGTTACCATCTATTGAACATTTATTATCTGAAAGGGAGGGCTAGCTTCATAGGCCTGCCACCTGTGCAGTCCCACAGGGCCCTGCAATCTGATGCTATCCTGTCACCATCTTGAAATCCTTAATAATCTTTGAACAAGGGGCTCCACATTTGGATTTTGTATCAGGTCCCATAGATTGTGTAGCTAGTTCTGATGAAAGGCATTGTACTTAGTGCTTTACAAAAATGATATCTCAATGGAACTTCCCTGTCAGTACAGTAGTTAAGAATTCCTACTTCCACTTCAGGGCCATGGGTTTGATCCCTGGACTGGGAACTCAGATCCTGCACGCCCTGCGTTGTGGCGAAAAAAAAAACCTCTCAATGTGCTAATGAAGGAGTTGTTTTATAGATAAAAAAGCTTCGGCTTAATGAGTTTAAGCGAATTGGTAAAGGTCATTTAAACTCAAGTCTGCCTGCCTCCAGCGCCCAAGTTCTTGCCCACTGTGCTATATGAATGAAGGATCTAGACTTAAAAGGAACTGAGTCTGGGAATGGGAAAGGATATTTGGGGAGTCAGAAATTGCTGAGTCTGAAGGCAGCTAATATTTAACCAAGGTGCAGCCACCAGCCCTTCCTAGTGTGATCACTCTTTTGCTCTAAACAGGGATTTAGCTACTACATGCATGATTGCTAATGTCTGTTTGGCAAAACTGTCACCTACCTGATTTTAAAAACATAGAGGTTGCTGGAGGCTGGGATTGTCACATCTCCCAGGCGCCTTCTGTGAGCCATCAGGCTCAATGAAAGGAGTGCATAGATAGATTGAATTTGGACTTGCTCATTAGATCCTGAATTATTAGAGCCTTGCAGTTCCTCTCGAAGCTTAAAAATTAATTCCCATACAGATGATGAGATGTAATTTTAAATCAGTGAGTACTTCTTTTGGATACAGGCTAAAAGTGATTTCATAAAAGATGGCAGATATGAAAATGAGGAGTGTGTATTTTATGGTTTCAAATCATTGTAAGACACGTTGTCAAATTCCCCTCAGCCTGCCAGAGTATTTGACATTTCTAACGTTGATGTTGTGTGTCCGCTGAGATTCTGTGCAGATTACACTTCTGGGAATTTACTGTGGGATTTTGCAATTTAAAGAGCAAATCAGTCTATAAATCTTATCTATATATATTATTATATACACTGACTATATCTGGGATATAGTCTCTTGGACAGCATGGAGATCAAACCAGTCAGTCCTAAAGGAGATCAGCCCTGACTATTCATTGGAAGGACTGATGCTGAAGCTCCAATATTTTGGCCACCTGATGCAGAGCTGACTCATTGGAAAAGATGCTGATGTTGGGAAAGATTGAGGGCAGGAGGAGAAGCAGGTGACAGAGGATGAGATGGTTGGATGGCATCACCGACCCAATAGACATGAGTTTGAGCAAACTCCGGCAGATAGTAAAGGATAGGGAAGCCTGGTGTGCTGCAGTTCATGGGTTCGCAAAGAGTTGGACATGACTTAGCAACTGAACAGCAACAATATCTGAGAGGATGCTCAAGAAACATAATTAATGATTTAACTTGAGGGACTAGAGGTCAAGAGAGGGAGGGAGAGAAAGGGAGTTGTTTTCACACTATTCTTTTTGTACTGTTCAAATTTTTACCTCCTGAAAGTATTTAGGGATTGAATAACGACAACTTAAAGGTATCACATAAAACTGGGCTAGAGGTGATTTTAGCCTCTGTTTCCTCGTAGGGATGGGGATCTGATGCTCACTTAACACCACCAGAGTTGGGGGAGGCCTTGGGTAATGAATACAGGAAGCAGGAGTGCTTTGGGGGAGAAGGGCTTTGAGGCTGAAAGATTAGCAGTGGATTTGTGTACGATACTTCATGCTCCTGGTAACTTTCTTATGGCTCAGTTTAGCAATCTGAAAAACAAGGATTTTATCAATGTTTACAATGATTTTTTTTTTAAAGGTATACAGTTGGAACTACCAAGTGTTTGCAAAGATGATGACAGAGGTTCTGCTTGGTATTTTACTTTATCTTATTGAGATATTTCTGAGCTTCCCTGGTGGCTCAGTGGTAAAGAATCTGCTTGCCAATGCAAGACTCACCAGTTCAATCCCTGGATCCAGATGATCCCCCAGAGAAGGAAATGACAACCCACTCTAGTATTCTTGCCTGGAGAATTCCATGGACAGAGCAGCCTGGAAGGCTAGGGTCCATTGGGTTGCAGAGTCAGACACGGCTTAGTGCCTAAACAGCAACAAAATAGTTGATTTACAGTGTCATGTTAGTTTCAGGTATACAACACAGAGATTTATATATATATATATATATATTTTTTTTTTTTCTCTTTTCAGATTCTTTTTTTTTATAGATTATTACAAAATACTGAGTATAGTTTCCTGTGCTATAAGTAGATACACACTACTGTTTTATTTATAGTAGTGTGTATCTGTTAATTCCAACCTCCTACTTTAGTTCTGCTTGTTTTAAATGCTAAATTTGTGTAAATCCAGTTCTTTGTAGAATTATTTAGTGGTTATGCTGCTTAAATTTTATATCCAGTTGGTTCTTGAAGTTAAATGACTGAGCCCATCAGATATCTGTACCACATCTTTATTCATTCATCTGTTGATGGCCATCTATGCTCCTATAACCTGGCTATTGTGATATAGCTAATTCACTTTGTTGTACAACAGAAACTAATTCAACACTGTAAACAATTATAATCCAATAAAAGAAAGACTGGGCCCAGAGGGTGGTAGGTGGGGAGTGAGTTAAGAGGAGAGTCCTCCTGCCTGGGGTGAGAATTCGAGGCCTTCTGGCTTCCACAGCCATAGTGACTGCCGGGAAGGCAGATGCTGATCTCAGAGGCTGGTGCTTTCCCCTTCCTCTTGGTGACCCAGAGACTTGATAGGGCTCCAGTGGGATATGGGAGCTTTTGCTGTGATGTTCATCTCCAACTGTTGGCCCCTGGCCAGATTCTGTGCAAGACTCTGGGTCCTCATGAGTGAGAAGTCATTACTTCAGGTCATCTGACCTCCACCAACTGAATAAAGGTAATGAATTCCAGTAGGAGACAGAATTGTGAAGTCGGTAGATTATGTCTTGGAGGCCCTATGTCACCTTTCTTCACCTTCACTCCTTTTGTGTTTCCCTACTTCTTGCACCCCAAGTGCTTGCTGTAATGGTGTTCCCTTTCCAACTCCTTCTCTTTAATTTTGCTCTCAGGAAAGATTTGATAAGCTTAACACTAAAAATATTAATATTCATAACACTTAACATATGACCCTCTAAGTGGGCATTTATATTTAACAATAATTACTTCAGATTAAAAGGGTGAATCTCTAAATGCAGAACCTAAGGCAATAGCCAGGTAGTGGGGGAGAAGTATTTGGGGAACTCCCTCCCCAAGGCAGCCTTGCATTGTGTTATTGATTTAGTGATGATTTAAAGAATTTTCATTGATGTGGTGAAAAGTCTTTGACTCAATTATATTATTTCCTACAAAGTTGTTCTCATGGGATTGGCATGGTTTGGGGGAAGGTGGCTTTGGACACGGTTCTGGAAGATGAGAGGGCAATGCTGAGTTTTGTACTTGTTCTCTTTCTTGAGAGATCCCTGAGTGATAATCTTCTCTTGAACTCTGATTTGAAGTTGCTCTGGCAGGAGAAATCAGGCCTTGCATCTAGATTAATAATCGAATTAAAGGACAATGCTTGCAGCTGTGAGCAACTGAAAACTGGTTCAGATTGCTTACATAATGAAAGTGAAAGTGAAAGTCGCTCAGTCGAATCTGACTTTTTGCAACCACATGGACTATACAGTCCATGGAATTTTCCAGGCCAGAATACTGGAGTGGGTAGGCTTTCCCTTCTCCAGGAGATCTTCCCAACCCAGGGGTTGTACCCAGGTCTCCTGTATTGCAGGAGGATTCTTTACCAGCTGAGCCACCATTTCCTACATAATAAGTGAATTATTATGTTCTGTTGCAAGATGCCTAAAAGTATAGCTACATGTTTGGCTGATTCGTGAGCTCCTCAGTGTCATTGTGGACTTAGATTCCATCTCCAGGTTTCAGCTTCAAGTTATTGGTGACCAGAAAGCAACTCATACCCATGTGGGTCTCAAGTATTCAAGACGACAATATCTAGAGGAAGAAGAGAGGTCTTCCGCCTTGCCTGTGTCCGTTTTTAGGATGGAAGAAATGTTTCAGAAGCCCGCCAGCTGATTTCTCTTTAAGCTTTATTATCAAGGATTGGATGACATCATCATTTCTAAATCCCAATGGCTAGAAAGGGATTTACCTGATTGGTTTAGATGCAACCAGCATGACCATGTGTAACAATCATTGCTAAAATAGTCTGAGTTGCTAGACTTTTCCTTTATGAAAAGGTGTGTTCCTTTAGCCAATGGTTGTTTTTCTCATAAAGATGGGCTAGCAAATGTAAGAAGTTTTGAGATATTTAGATATGAAATAGCTCTGCATGTATGGGCTTTCCAGGTGGCTCAGTGGTAAAGAATGTGCCTGCCAATGCAACAGACTCACGTTTGATCCCTGGGTCAGGAAGATACCTTCAAGAAGGAAGTGACAACCCATTCCTGTATGCTTGCCTGGGAAATCTCATGGACAGAGGAACCTGGTAGGCTATAGTCCATGGAGTTGTGAAAGAGTCAGATACAACTTAGTAACTAAACAGCTGCAATGCATGCAAAGGCTGTCATGGAGAGGGTACTGCTGTGTTCCAGCTCACAAATGAGGAAATGTAGAATTACCTATATTATCTGAACTCTCTGCGTCATGGTCAAATATCAGGGCTGGAGGTAACTAGCTGAGCCTTAATCATGATCACCGTGAAAGACAAGAATGACTTGTTCTGTTTGAGGTCCACATAACCTCATCTCTGCAGACAGAAAGCTGGATGTGTTTTTCCAAAGAAGTTGTTTTTCCAGTTGCATATGGCTATTCAAACAGGGATAAAGTCAGAGTGTGCTTGTTTGCAGCTTAAACTGCCTGCCTCAGCCTGGCATGGTTCTGAGCTCTCTGTGGACTGTCTTGGGGCAAATGGCCTAAGGCCTTGGATGGGCATTTGATAGGATTGAGCACCTATGGCTGCAGGATGTCTGAATTGCCCAAGTGAGTGATTTTATGAATGAAGGAGTAGTGTTTACATTCCCTACCTCAGTAGAGGCAAGACTGAAAGGAAATGGTGAAATCCATCATTGGTGTCAGCCTTGAGTGTATTCCCCCCACATGGCTCACCACATGCCCTTCACGGCTCTTCCAAGTGAAGTACCATGTGACCTCATTTTTTCCTTGAATGGGAGTTCTGGGTTACCCGCGGAGGCACTTAGGAGGTGATGGCCCATTTATCTGGGGAGAATCTGAGGCCTTGAACCAAAATGAGAGATGCTTAGCTGTAACACAAGTTCCTTGAAGGCAGGGGACATAACTGTTTTTTCTCTACTCCCAAACTGATGCTGAAATTGAAGCTCTAGTATTTTGGCCACCTGATGTGAAGAGCCAGCCCATTGGAAAAGACCCTGATGCTGGGAAAAATTGAGGGCAGGAGGAGAAGGGGATGACAGAGGATGAGATGGTTGGATGGCATCATCAACACAATGGACATGAGTCTGAGCAAACTCCTCAGTAGGGAGGAGTGAAGGACAGGGAAGCCTGGCATTCTACAGTCCGTAGGGTCACAAAGATTTGGACGTGACTTAGTTACTGAACAACAACAACCGAGCTCACATGCTCAGAGATTTGTAACACTTGTTTGATGCACTGTTACATAGAGGGAGGCAGTCTCGGAGAAGCTCGGTGGCCTTGGTCTCTTCTGTTGATGTATTTTTTTTAAAAGTCTGGATGCTTATGGAAGCCTCTGCAAGTCTGAAAATTTAATATGAAAGTGAGTTGGGTAGTTTGATGTCAATAACTTTTCTTGTTTAGTTTTGAGAACAAGATGGGAGGGAGGGTGATTGTGTAACAGCCCCAGTTTCCACTAGAGTTGAAGGCAGCATTGTGGAAAGGGTGGGCCTTTGAGCCAGGCTGATTTGGAATCCAGGGCCACTGTGTCTGGTGACCTTGGGCAAGTTGCCTCTCCTCTTTGAGTCTCAGTTTCTTCCCATGTATCTGAAAGGCCCATAGTGGGCACATGTTTTCACCCTCTCCCCAGGGTCAAATGTCTTCTTTCTGGGGAGGAGGTGTTCTCAGGAGTCTGACATCATTCAGGAAGCTCAGGGACCTGTAATTATTCCCTCTCACGCATTTTCATTTCCTCTCCTCCCCAGTTTCTGCCTTCTGCTCTAAACACAGGTCTCTGCCTTGAACACATGTTTGCCAGATGCTATTGCCCCTCCTTGCGCTGCTCAGTTTTTCTCTCTTGTTTACTGCCAGGTTTTCTCAGACAAGTAGTCAATAGCTGCAGCCTCCACTTCCTCACTTTTTACTTCGGCCTTCTGTATGTTCTGGTTCCTGCTCTTGCCTCAGGGGTCTACAACTTCTCTCTGACCACTCGATCCACTAATCTTCTCTCCATCCCTACCTGCAAGGCCTCATGGAAACGTTTGGCAATATCGGCTGACCACACGGTCATCTTGTAACTCACTTGTGCTTTGGCTTTGGTGACACCTGGAACGCTTCGTGTTTCCTCCTTTGCCGGCTGCCTAACCATCTATTAAATGTGAGCATGTGGTACCTGATCTTTTGTGCTCTCTTGGGCTCCTCCATCAGCTTCAGTACAGCTGGTTCTCAGATTTTTACATCTGTTAGCTGTCAGTGGATGGAAACTGGGAGATCTTCGGAATATGACCCAAGATTCTTCGGGCCATCATGAGCTGTCAAGCAGCTCTGGCTGGATGACTTTTGAATCTTCCTGATGGGTATTTTGAGAAGAGCTGGGAACACTTTGATCCCCCTGATCACTGCACCCCTGTGATCTTAGGGGATGTTTAGTGAGCCAGCTCTACTGCAGAGTAAACCCATGAGAGGCTCACAAGTCACTCCTGGGACCCAGCTGTTTCTCAAGTCAGTGTCACCCATCAGATGCAGGCTGGGGTGGGCTTGTGCTTATTCTTCGGCTTGGGAAGCCCTTTGCGGTGTTCCACAGTGGTATGTCTAATTTTTTTCTGGGACTAAGTGGAAGGTCCATGTGAAAGTCAGATATCACCTCTTAGATCATGCGCCATTGATCCCTTGGGTGTGTGTAGCTGCTGTCGAGCCCAGGTACACTTGCCCTGTGTTGAATTGCCTGCCTTTGAGTTGCTCTGTTCTTGAGTCATTTATTTATCTAAACTTTATTGACATTATTGAAGAGCTTTTAAAGAGTTGAGATGGGTTACTCTGAGCTACTCAAACATCTATACCTGCTTCTTCTTAGAAGTATCTTGGAAGAGAGTTTTTCTTTGGTAAAACTCACTATAGTACAAGTTACTTCACATCCTCCTCCTTGGTTTATGCTGCTCTAAAATGCAGCGTTTGTATTATGGTCCCAGAGGTTCCTTTTAACTCCTCTGTTCTGTGCTGAGTATCATGCTCCCACTCTTGATCTTTAAAAAAGTGGGTGATTTAAAACAGCAACAACAAAGTTCAGTTGATTGCTTCTTTCATTTGGGTAACTCGGTGGATATAGTTTTGCATTTCACAGCTTCTGTCTTCTGACTTAAAAATCTTGCCTCAGTAAAATCCAGACAAAATAAAGAATGGAAAAACAGAGAGGCACAGAGGTAGGAACATTTTTTTTTTTAACATCAGAAACACACACACACACACACACACACAAAACCCTCTTCAGACTTCTTGGCAAGTAAGAGGAGTCTGGGGAAAAAAACCCTGCAAACAGTTTTCTAGTCATCTGAGTGGAAAATCTTGTTTTGTTTTGTTTTTTTTTAAATAACATTTCATATCTTGGAAATGTCTGAATAGTTTTTGTTTAAAGGGAAATTCCTTTTGGCTGAGAAGGAGGCTGCAGGATTCAAACTGATAGGGCTATGTTTTTAGAAAACTTGGAGGAAACAAGAATTCGTGATGAAAATGCTTTCTCACTGGCCAATTGTGATAAACAGAAATTTATATCCAAGGTTACCAGTCATAGCATTTGAAACGTTCAGCCATTAACTGCTTCCTTCCCCTTGCTTCCTGTCTGTACATCCTGGGGAAACGTCTCTCATTGCTGGTCCTTCCTAAAGGAACTTAGTGAACTGCTTTTCTAAACCTGTGTGCCACTGGAAAAACCATAGCCTTGACTAGACAGACCTTTGTTGGCAAAGTAATGTCTCTGCTTTTAAATATGCTATCTAGATTGGTCATAGCTTTCCTTCCAAGGAGTAAGCGTCTTTTAATTTCATGGCTGCAATCGCCATCTGCAGTGATTTTGGAGACCAAAAAATAAAGTCTGACACTGTTCCACTGTTTCCCCATCTATTTGCCATGAAGTGATGGGACCAGATCCCATGATCTTAGTTTTCTGAATGTTGAGCTTTAAGCCAACTTTTTCACTCTCCTCTCTCAGTTTCATCAAGAGGCTTTTTAGTTCCTCTTCACTTTCTGCCATAAGAGTGGTGTCATCTGCATATCTGAAGTTATTGATATTTCTCCCGGCAATGTTGATTCCAGCTTGTGCTTCTTCCAGCCCAGCGTTTCTCATGATGTACTCTGCATATAAGTTAAATAAGCAGGGTGACAATATACAGCCTTGACGTACTCCTTTTCCTATTTGGAACTTGTAATTAAATCACAAGTCATTAAATATCTGGTGTATGCTTTAAAGCTGTATTCAGAGTCTTTCTGGAGCATACAGGTTAGAATAACAGATCTGAAGGAGATGAAGAGTTGGAGAGCCTCTCATGAAAAAGATGATATTTGCATTGGGTCCTGAAGGATAAATAGGAGTTCTCTGGGCCATAGGAATAGTAGGTACAGAGTAGAACTCTATAAAATGTCATAGTTGATTCTGTGAATTCCAAGTAGTTTTTTGTCATTTCAGGTAGGGTGTTCTGTGGGGAGTGTTGGGAGATAACAATAAGATCGTACAGTTTGCCTGCTTTGTTAACCCATTTGGATATTCTTTTGTGAGCTGCAAGGTGGGAAGCACTTAAGACTTTTAACAAAAAAAGAGGGGAAGAAATGTGTTTTCGCAGGGAAACCCTGGTGGTTACAAAGGATGGATTGGAGGGGAGAATTTGTGGCAGCAAAATGATCTGTTGGCTGGTTATGTCATCCATGAAAGTAGGACAAGGCACGAGAGGGCCTTGAGCCTGTCCATAGGGAGGAGCATACGGATGAAAGAGAAGGTTAGGAGCTGGATGTAGAGACTTGGTGGCAGTAGACCATAAAGGGATATGGGAGACATCCTGTTAGGTTTTTGTTTGTTGTGCTGCACAGCATTCAGGATCTTAGTTCCCCTACCAGGGATTGAACTCATGTCCCCAGCAGTGGAAACTCAGAGTCTCAACCACTGAACTGCCAGGGAAGTCCCAACGTCCTGTTTTCTGATGTAGCAGACAGAGTTGATGGTTCTGCTCTTGGTGGAGGAAGGATGAGTTTGGTGGGGAAGATAATGAGTTGAGTTTTGGACATGGTGATCTGATGTGTTCATGGAACATTCGGGAGAGATATCTAAATGGCGTTTGGAAACATGGATCTGGAGTTCCGGAGAAAGGTCTGGTGATGGAGATTTGGGTGTTATGAGTCTCCTGGAGGAGAAGTGAAGCCAGTGGTCCAGGGAGGTCAGGGAGAGAGTGAGGCGTAGGAGAGCAGAGCTGAGAATGCAGCCCTGAGGACCTGGGGAGGGTTAGCAGAAGAGAAATCTGCAGATGGAACTCAGAAGGAATCAGCAGAAAAAGTGGAGAATATCCAGGAAAATCCCATCGCAGGATCCAAAAGAGGGGAGGGTGGCTACAGAGTGGTCAAGATAAAGAAGGACTGTGTGCTCTTCAACTGCCCACCAAGCCCTGGACCACTGTGTGGTGTCAGCTCAGGGCGGGACTGTGTCCGGAGTTACTGAGGCCCCAGGCATCTATACCTGTGGGCGGCTCTGTGGCTTCGTGCCAATGGAGTGGCGGCCTTGCTGCCAGCTGAGAGCAGAAACTGCAGAAGGGCGGGTGCTGGGAGTAAATATGCATGGTGGATAATCTATACAACAGTACCTCTTTCTTGCCTTTTGATTTTGTAAATTTCATCCTCAAAATTAACCTTGGAGACTGTCCCAGTGTCTGTGCAGTATTATAAGGTCCTTTCTTCATTCTTCTCTTCTGACTGAATCTGTCTAGTCCTGACATCTTTCTCATCCTCGAGGAGGAGTTCATGCTGGGGTCCCTTTGTGTGTGTGTCATTTATGGGTCTCACGCTTTGGGGCATGTAGAAGGAGGGTCTCTGGACTTTCCCGATATCTGTTATCTGTATAAAAGGGTTAACAACTGCATCAGTCATATCCAACTCTTGGGCTTCCTTGGTGGCTCAGCTGGTAAAGAATCTGCCTGCAATGCAGGAGACCTGGGTTCGATCCCTGGGGTGGGAAGATCCCCTGGAGACTGGAAAGGCTACCCACTCCAGTATTCTGGCCTAGAGAATTCCGTGGACTATGTAGTCCATGGGATCACAAAGAGTCGGACACGACTGAGTGACTTCACTCCACTTCATCCAGCTCTTTGCAATCCCATGGACCGTAGCCCACCAGGCTCCTCGGTCCATGGAATTTCCCAGTCAAGAATGCTGGAGTGTGTTGCCATTCCCTTCTCCAGGGTATCTTCCCTACCCAGGGATCAAACCCAGGCCTCCTGCATTGTAGGCTGATTCTTTACCATCTGAGCCACCAGGGACTCAGAGAGTTGAAATTTATCAAGTGCCTGTAAAGCTTGAGCATTTTCCTTTCTATATTTCTACTGACTCTTCCTAATGAGAAAGTATCACATGGACCCAGTAGTTGCCAAAGACGAGTTTGATCAGAGACATCAACAGTATTCAAATGGTAGAAAAATAGAAAAAAAACCAAATTGGCCCCATTTTTAATGACATAGTAACAGGAGCAAGGTGAGGACAAGTGGTTTTTATAATAAGTATATGAACGCAAGGGCTTTCCAGTGAAAGGGACATTAAAATAAAGGATGCCGCTTCAAAGGAAACGTGCAGCTCCAAGCAGTGCCTGTTGTTTCAGGACCTACAAGGGGAACTCTGGGTGGGGGACATCCTCCAGTCCTCCCCATGTGCCTTGCATGCTGGGGCTCAATGCTGCCTTTACTCTCTGCTGCCCTATGTCCAGGATGTCATTTTCAAGGCCCTCAGCCCTCCACGGACGGTGTAGAACAGGAATGGGAGGAGGACTCTGCCTCCAGGACTGAAGTTGGCCCAAGAAAGAAGCAGGCAGAGAAAAAAAGAGGAGAATTCTGCATCCTGACTGCACAGGGAGGAAGCAGTGGGGTTAAAGTTAAAAATAGACAAATTTTTTAGAATAGCTTTAGGTTCACAGACTTCCCTGGTGGTCCAGTGGTTGAGAATCTGCCTTGCAGTGCAGGGGACACAGGTTTGCTCCCTGGTTGAGGAACTAAGATCCCACCTGCTATGGGGCCACTAAGCCTATGTACCGCAATTAGAGAGCCTGGGTGCTGCAACTAAGACCCCCTGCAGCCAGATAAATAGATAAGTAAATCATAAAAGTAGTTTTACGGTTTTCCCCAGTGGCTCAGATGGTAAAGAGTCTGCCTGCAATTCGGGAGACCAGGTTCAATCCCTGGGCTGGGAAGATCCCCTGGAAGAGGGCATGGCAACCCAATCCAATATTCTTCCCTGGAGAATCCCATGGACAGAGGAGCCTGGTGGGCTACAGTCCATCGGGTCGCAAAGAGTCGGACACGACTGAGTGACTAACACACTTTAGGTTCACAGCAAAATTCAGCAGAAAGTACTGTTTCCATATACTCCCTGACCTCTGCACACTACGCACAACCTACCCCAGCATCAGCATCCCGCCATTACACACTTTTGGAATGTGGATTCATAAGCCAGGGTCACCTGTGACAGCTTTTGATTTTAACTTTGTGTTTTAAAATTAGTCACAGACAAGCTTCCTTTTGTAATCCAACAAGAAGCCAGGTTGGTCCAAAGAGCCTCAAACCTATGTTTGTGAGAGTGTGTGTAGGCTGTTTTTTGTTTCCTTTGAATAAAAATTTATTTCAGACAATTTAGGAGCAGACGTAAAGATTTCAGTTGTTGTTCACTCACTCGGTCATGTCTGAGTCTGTGACCCCATGAGCTGCAGCAGGCCAGGCTTCCCTGTCCTTTACTATCTCCCAGAGTTTCCTCAAACTCATGTCCGTTGAGTCAGTGAGGCTACAATTAAAAACTTAAAATATGGTGTATCTCCCTCCCCAACCTCTGCCCCCTTCCATTTACAGGTGGCTTAGGAGCTGGACATTGGAAAGGAGGGTGTGATTGAGTGGGGAAATACTAGAATTTTTTGTAACCATAGAACCTGAAGGCAATCTTTGTAGCTATGACTTTTAACTTCCTACCACCATGAGGTGGTATTCATTTCTCAGGCAGTACCAGGAGTTGTTTTTCTGGTTCTGCTCTGGATTTTCGAGTTTTCTTCCAGGGCTCCCCTGCAGCCCATGACCTACATTTGGAGCAGCTGGAAGGCCTAAGACTGTGGACTGAGGAGGCAGAGGAGGTCAAGCCCAAACCCAGATGGAGACCAGCTTGACCCCCTGGGGTTCCAGGGCATCATGTTCTAACTGAAGGAGCCAGTGACCCTGGCAGTCTTAACATACACGTACATTTTTGCACATTTTCGTGTTTGATGAGAAGGAAAGGCAGAGAAGGAGAAGTAAAAAAACACAAAAAACGTTTGGTGTTTCAGCTGTGTTTACACCTTAGGAACATGAGGTGGGTTTTAAATCAAAAGGAACCCAGTGTTTCCTTTCGACTTTATAGGAGGAAACTGAAATTAAGCTTGGCCCAGCTGAGAGGTGGATGGTTGAACAGATTGAATATGATGAATTTTCAGCTGTCTTATTCCTGCTCTTTCTGTTTCTGTTGTGGATTCTGAATGTCCTGTTGTCTGCTGATTGCTCAACCACTGGGGCAGAGGGTTGGTAGAAAAAACAGGGATTTTGCAGTCAGCACTGACTTCACGCTCCTCATCACCACCGACCAAATTATTTATTCACTGCTTCCCAGTGCTGTCAACTTGGCACCAAGAGAAAATGATGTTACCCGCCCAGGCCCCTGAAGTAATGGATGAGGCCGATCACAGCCCAGGGGCTCTGTGGGCCCCAGCCCACATTCAGGGCATCCCGTAGACGCACTCTTGAGAAGCTACCAGAACATTGGCAAACATATCATAGGGATCCAGTGAATTATTTGCTGAGTGGATGAATGAATGATTCTGGGCTTACGATCTGGCACTGCCTACCCTGGGTATCTTTATGAGGCTGTTTCACAAGGCCATGATAGAGGATGAGTGATATGATGTAAATAAAGTGTCTGTCTCCAAGCCTGGTACATGGCCTCTGCTTAGGAGGTAATAGGTTCCTGTCCTCCGTTTTTCTTTTTTAAATTAAAAAAAATTATTAAAAAATTTTCTTTGGTCTCATCATGCAGTATGTGGGATCTTAGTTCCCTGATCAGGGTTTGGACCTGTGCCCCATGAACTGGAAGCATGGAGTCTTCACTGCTGGGCCTCCAGGGAAATCCCATTTTTCTCCTCTGATAATTTCAGGGAGGCATAGGAAGGAAACACTTGCTAAATTCTAATCAGAAGGAACACAATTAGTAAATAGAATAAAGCCTCTCTAATGTGACCTAGTTATTTTGTTTATTTTCTCTAGTTATATTGGGATATAATTGACATGTAACTTAGGAATTTCAGATATACAACATAATATACATATATATATATATTGCAAAATGATTACCAAAATAAATTTGGTTAAATCATCTCACAAAGTTACAATTGTTTTTTCCTTGTGATGAGAACTTGTATGATCTACTCTCTTAGAAACTTTCAAATACCCAAGACAGTATCGTTAAATAGAGTCGCCACGCTGTAAATTATATCCCTAGGACTTACGTATCTTTTAACTAGAAGTTGGTACCTTTTAACCACCTTCACCATAATGTGGCCTAATTGTGATGGCTTTTAGGTGTGGGGGGCGGGGGAGAACCCAAAAAGTTTAAAGGAAAAAACCCTAAAAGTTTTTTTCAGTTCCTATATGAACCTTTTTAGGCTCAAAGCCTGGTTTTGATTTGCATGACTGGGTTCACACTTTGATTTTTCAGGCACCTGCTTCTGCAGAACTGAAATTCTGTGTAGGTTTTGAGGAGGTGGGTTGGCGGCACCAGAGGGAGGGCCTGCAGGGGCTGGTCCATCTGCTACTCCTGCCTTCACCTGAAACAGCCATCTGTGACTGAGACTACTTACACTGCTTTTTAAAAAAAATATAAAGAGCATTTCTGAGGCTGACTGTCATAAAGTTGGGAATTCATTTAATAGGAAGAGAGAGGGAAAGAACGGTAAGTGTGGTGTGGGATAGCAGTAAGGCTCTCCACTGCAGCACTGCCTGGCCTCTGGGCCTCCCGGCAGAGCCACTGTGAGTTCTGTTGGTAAGCTGCAGCAAAAGGGGTTTAAGCCACGGGCTCTCCTTCTGACCCACAACCTGAATTGACCTTCCAGAGGATTTAATGTAAGTAGTTTAGCGAGGAAACTTCCTCTGACTCTGCTTTTTTGGGAAGCAGAATTCAAAGTTGGTTTTCTCTGACTGCCTCTTTTTAAAAAGCTTTTATTGGAGTATAGTTGATTTACAATGTCGTGTTAGTTTCAGGCATACAGTAAAGTGAATCAGTTATACATATACAGGAATTCATTCCTTTTTAGATTCTTCTCCCATATAGGTCATTACAGAGTATTGTAAAGAGTTCCCTAGGCTACACAGGTCCTTATTAGTTATCTGACTGCCTTTTATGTGGACCAACTAGCATTCTGTCTATCAGAAGGTCCATAGGGATTCTAGCATATGAGTGGACTTGCATCCATAATGCCTTGTTATTTTGGGGGGGGCAGCTTCAGTAGAACTTTGAGAGGGAGCTGTTAGAAAACCTGTGTCCAAATCTTCGTCCCCTCTGGAAGGTATAATTTTTATTTAACAAACACACACAAAACCCATGGCTGATAATGGAATAAACGCCGCAGAGAGCAAAACCCTTAGCTGTAGAGGCTAACAAGTGTGAACGAGTTACCTGATGGTTCTGCTCTATAGAGCTGCTTTATTGCAAAACAGCTGGCAGTTTGGGAGACTGGTTAGCCCTTCATTGGTTTTTCATGAAATGCAGATGATTTTCATGGAGAAGTTTGTTCTTTGGTATTTGCCAACCAAAAGAAAAATATCCTGGTAGGTAGATTTTTTTTCCTGTTGCCCTTTTGAGAAACTATTGCCTAAGCCAAATTTAGAAAAAAATCAAACAAAACCAGGAACAAAGGTTTCAAGATTGCAAGAATATATGTCACTTGGCTTCAAAATATAGTCATTGAAAATGTGTCAGGGGGGCCTACTTATCTGATGAACCAAGAAGTCTTTTATTATTTGTTTATTTATGGCTGTACTGCGTGTTTGGTGCTGCATGTGGGCTTTCTCTGTTGTGATGTGCAAGCTTCTCACTGCGATGACTTCTCTTGGTGCAGAGTGTGGGCTCTAAAGCTCTCAGGCTTCAGTAGTTGTGGTGCACGGGCTTAGTTGCTCTGAGGCATGTGTAATCTTCCCAGACCAGGGATGGAATCCTGCATTGGGGATGTTAAGCACTGGACCACCAGGGAAGTCCCCAAGAAGTCTTGATCGAGGCCTTTTAGGATTGGTGTAGTGGTTGAACAGTGTCCATGGGGCCTAGGATTGTCCCATCTTTTCATTCTGCCATCTTTTCATTCTATATTGCCTCGTGACTGCAAAATGATTACTTCATCTCCGGCATAACATCAGCCTCCCTGGCAGGGAGAAAGTGAGAGGGCAAAGCAGAAGAGGGTAATACTTGTATTAGAAAAGCCAAGGCTGGCTGGACTTCCCTGGTGGTCTAGTGGTTAAGGCTTTGAGCTGCCAGTGCAGTGGGTGAAGGTTCGATCCCTGGTCAGGAAACTATGACCACACATGCTGAGTGGCTCCACCAGAAGATGAAAATGAGAAAAGAAAAACCAAGGCTTGCTCTGAGGTCCCCAGCAGAATTCCTGTTAGGTTTCACCAGCCACCCTTCATTGAAGAGAAGCCAGAAAAGTGCTTTAGCTGGACACCTTGTTACCCTGAACAAGATTAGCATGTCTGACTGTGAGGAGGGAGGGCAGGATGGATACTGAGTGGTTAAGCAGCAGTGTCTGCTGTGCCACAAAGGAACATTTTCCCAGACTTACAGGATCCTAGGTCTGGTGGGGCCTTTGAGATGGCCGAGGACAATCCTTCTTGCCAAGATAAGGGAGCTGCTCCATTTTCTTCTGTAATAGTTTGGCTCCACGTGTGCCAATCCCTCAGTTGGATTTTGGGCACTCCTGGGCTGAGCTTCTCATCTCCAGATGTGTAACTGTGTCCAGAATGTGAGTGTCTGTGAAGTCCCTTTCACGGGAGAGGAGAGGGGCAGGGACAGGGTAGTGTGTGTATGGGAATCCAGAATTCTGATTATACCTTCTCAGGAAAAGCAGCCAGCCAACAATAATTACTGTGCCGCCTCTGAGCACGGAACCTGGGATCCGGCCTCCTGGAACGCTTGCTAAAACCACGGAAGACTCAGTTCTGCCCTAGGGGAGCAAAGCCTAGCAGAGCTCCCAGTTCAACGGCCCTTGTGTGATGAGTGCTGATGGTGGGGAATGGCCTTGGCAGACCAAGGAGCCAGGCCAGGAAGACAGCCTGGAGGAGCTGGCTTTGAGCAGGGCTTTGTAAAAGTCTGTTATTTGGTGGAGAGCGATGGTGTGTAAAAACACTGATTTGAGGGTGAACAGCTTTGCCAGGTTGGAACCATTTAATAACACTGGCCTGTGTAGCCTGGTGTGTTTCCTTTAGAAGAGCAGCCTTGAGTCAACAGAGTTTATGGTGTGTGCAGAGGGGGTGTTATGTTAGGCAGATTTACTAGAACATGTCAGAAAGACCACTAGCTCCGTACTGACTTTCCCTGTGAATTTTCAATTTCAGTCCTCCCATTTCCTAAGGACTGCCTGGCAGCCCTGACATTTCGTTTCTGTCCTTGCTTCTCGTTGTTTGATTATTCCTTCTTTCGGGGGTGCAGCCAGTCTCCATGGTGGTGTATCTGTGGGCCCAATAGTGCCCTGGAGGGCGTCCCAATTGGAGTCTCAGCCTCATCACTTCATCTCACCCTAATTACCTCTCAAAGGCCCTGTTTCCAAAAACCATCACACTGGGGCTTGGGGCATCGCCGTATGAGTTTTGGGATGGCACAGTTCAGTCCACAGCACTGGGGGTCCACTGTAGTTTCACAAGGCTCCTAATTGACAAGTAGGGGGGACCAGGGCAGTGTGTTTCCTGCTGGAAGAAACCTGTAAGAGTTGACAACCTGTAGCGTGGTGGTTCTTTACAGCTGAGATCATGGACTCAAGTGGGTCTGAGAACCTCCTGGAATGCTCTTCACGGTAGTGTAGGTGTAGTACATGATGTACATTTTTCATCACATTTGTAAAAGAAATTCACGACCCCAAAATGTTAAGACCTACCATCCTGGAGATTGTATTTCTAAAGTGAAGGCTGAGAGGAGTCAGGTCTGTGCACAGCCGGTGCCCACTGTCAGCATCCCGTGTGCACGGATGACCCCTGCACCGCACCCCTGCCCCATGCTGCCCCCTCCTCCCCCAGCATTGCAGAGGAGCCCTGCCTGCTCCTGCTGCTGTGCACTAATTAGACGCTGACTGCTGACAGGGTAGCTCTTCTCCCAGAAGCTGCATTGTTTGTACCCTAAACCCTTTGTCTGTTTTTTTTTTTTTTTTTTTTTTTTGGAGCATGTGTAAAAAATGAGTGGCTTGCATCATAAGCCAAAAAAAAAAAAAATCTCGCTTATTATAAAGATATTTCATAGTATTCTCAACATTCTGACTCAAAGTAGACAAAAGTTGAACCAGTCTTTTCTGATCACAAGTGAAAGCCCATATATTCATTTGTCATAGCCAGTGCTAAACCCTACATTGCTCTTAATTTTTTTTCCTTCTCTACTTCCTGATCCTCCCAGGAAGGATTTCTTCTCTACATGTGGGAATTCTTCTCTACATCCATTTTGAGTTTTATTTGACTTCATATTATATATTTCTTTCAAGCCATTTGAATCATTTTGGAAACATGGTGAATATAAATACGTTTTAAAAGCACAGACCTGCCTAGAATCTGACTGGCTCACTCCTGACCTGGGCACAGTTCCTGAAGGATGCTGGTGGCATTGGCCTGGGTCCTATTCCCCATCCCAGCTTCCTTCTTCTCATCTCCTTCTTGTCCTTCTTTTTCTCCTTCTGTGTCCTTTTCTCTCCTAGGTCTTTCCTTTCTTTTTGATTATGCCCTAACTCTGCCACTGTTTCCAGAGCTTTGTTTAGCCCTGATGGTATGAGGAGCCCCAACTCAGGGTTGGGAATCTGTTATTTGATTCTCCTGCTTCATTGCCAGAACCTGTGGTCCCAGCTGATGGTGGCATTCAGGAGGTTGTCACATTAATGGTGTGCATTGCTAAAGGCAGACTAGAAATTGCAGTATTGACTTTCCAAAATATTCAGGAGCTGAAGACCCAGAAGGAGCATTGTGGAATAACTGGACCAACATATAAATAAAGAGCAGAAGTAGCCAAGAGGGGAGCTAGTTGCTCTTAGAGGTCACTGAGGAGTTTTACTGGTTGACAGTGGAAAACTTCTTTCCTAGTTTGCCTTTCTTGTTATTTTCCCCCCTTCAGTTGGGACACTGGGGACCTCTAGGTCTAACAGTTCTGTCACCTACATTGAGCAACCCTGGTCCCCTGGTTTTGGAAATCTGAATCTAGGTTTGCTAGTTACTGGTATCCATAATGCTTGGCCCTGGGCATCAGCAACCCTTCCCACTCTTTTCTCCAGATGTGTTCCTCCAGACCTAGAGGTGTGGCTCACCAGTCTAGGTTCTTCTTATAGGGCCTCTGGCCACCTCCTTGGTTGGCCTCACTCCCCAAGGTATTTCAGACCTGATGAACCCCTTGGAATCACGAGGTTCCTGCTGTGACCACCTCCATTGCCTGTAGCAATGGTTCTTGGTCTTTGCTACACATCATGATTACCTGGGAGCTTAGAAAATATCAACCCCTGGGTCCCAGCCTACATGATTCTGATCTCCTTGGTTTTGGGATGAGGCCTTGGCAGCAAGATTTTTTTAACAGCTTCTCTGGTGATTCCAAAATGAAACCAAGGTTGGGAACTGTTGGCTGGGGGCCTTGCTACTTGAAACTTGATTCGTGGACTGGCAGTATCAGCATCTCCTAGGAGATTGTCCCTGATGCAGAATCTACTCCAGACTTTCCAAGTAATAATCTGAAGATCCACAGTTCCCGGCTGATTCCTGTGCACGTTCGAGTGTAAGAACTACGGGCTAGAACGTCCTCCTGCCCCACCTTGGAGGGGTAGGTTCCCCACCCAGAACACCACAGCAAGTACTGATGCCAGATCTGGTTAGAAGGACCCCAAGACACTGGCTTTCCCTCCATGAACCTTTCTTCGGGGTCGGTTCTATATCTGGGTTAGGCTCCCTCCCATTCCTGACCAATCCCTTTTCTACCTGTCCCCTTGGAAGTCCCAGCATATTTCAACAACAGAGATGCAAGGGTCTGGTCTAAAGTTGGAGGCCAGTGGGATTTGTTGCAGTCTGTGCTTTGGGAAGCCTTGGCCTGATGGCATGAACCTTGTGGTGTGCTTTGCTTGGTCAGCCCGGCAGTTTGCCCTGTCCTGACCCTGGGGGATGGAAGTAGGGAAATCAGACTAAAAACAGAAGGCTCATGAAAGACAATGAAAAAAAAAAACATGCTAGGGCTGGGATGGTTAGAACAGAAATGACAGGTGCACAGCGGAGATGTGACTCTTCCCCTCCACCCCCCTGCCTGCATTAGACACCGCCAGCTCTTTTAACTTCTGAGCTCACATGGGACCAACCCTAATTTCCCTGCCTGTAGGGTACTCCAGTCAGGCAGTGCCAATTCCTTAGGTTTTACACTTAAGATACAACTACTGTGAATTTTCTTTTTCCTGGAGCAGCAGCATTTACTACTCTGAAGGTGATTCTTGGGTTTCTGAGCACAACTTTCGAGTTCTCACATATCATCCGAGATGCTATCCGCATCTTTTGCTTCAATTTGCTGCTCTTGTTATCTCTCACCCCTCACAGGCAATTGGTAGAATGAATGTCTGCATCTCTGAGATGGTTGTTCTTGTCTCTATCCCATGATCTTTCTGGAGCAGCCCTTGGTGCAGGGCTGCAATGGGCTGGGACTTAAGGAGGCACACAGATAATGGGGTCCCAGCCTCCTGCCTCATTGCCTCACCCCTGCCCGGTTCCTTTCTTTCCTCATCACTCAGTGGGAATAGCAGTGGGTTGGGTCGTTCTGCTTCCTGACCCCCAGCATCAGTGCCTGACCAGGGTCCTCATTATTTGTGGTTTTTTAATACTTATTTTAATTTGACTGTGCCAGGTCTTAGTTGTGGCACTCAGGGTCTTTGATCTTCGTTGCTGCATGTGAACTCTTAGTTGAAGCCTGAGGGATCTAGTTTTCTGACCAGGGATCCAACCTGATCCCCCTGCGTTGGGAGCTCAGAGACTTAGTCATAAGACCACCAGGGTCTTCATTGTTTGAACACAGTGTGATTTGACTCACTAACCTTCATGTAGCATCAGAGCTGTCTATTACCACCTTTCTGGACCACCTGCTTTTATGTTGATTTGAGCTGAGGAATCTGGCAAATAAAAGACTGAAGCTGATCAGGGAGATTGTAGGGGCTAGCCGGGACTGGAGAGACTGGGGGGTGGAGTGGCGGGTGGTTCGGGACCTGTTTGGCGGAATCAGCAGCCCCTCAGCTCCAATAGATGGTACCAGATGGGAATGTGGACCCAGTATTGACAGATGATCTGGTTTTTAAAGAAGCCAGAAATACAGATTTTTCTGTAAATCTCTTGTTTTTTTAGAAATTTCCCTGCTACACCCCACCACCAAATTAAACCAAGCAACAAACAAAAAACACAAAGTGGAGGTAAATCCTTATGGCCCATTCAGAGATAAATCTTGGACTCTCCTCAAATTCACAGAAATTGAGCAAAGGCTTTTGCTTTAACATGGTTTCTGCATTTCTTAAACAAAACAATGTTTATCGGTGTTGCTATTAATACATATAATCAACTTATCTATCTATGCATCCATCTATGTATTGTCTATTCTATATCATGAAAGTAATAGCCAAGCTTTTCTGATAACTGCTACTGATTATATGATTAGATGTCCAGTGGGTTATACCAAGATTCTTGCCATAGTCACTGTCTGTCATTCCTTTTCCTGAACTCCTATAGGCATGATCTGCACCCACTGTTTTACTTTGAAACAGTCATGGTGCAAAACCATTTCCTGTGTATGCTCTGGGTCTCTGTGAGAACAAAACTGGACATGCTGCGGCTTCAAGGACTGCTGCCACTGGAGCCTTCTGCTCCTGGATCATCTGGACTGAAAAACCTAGGCAGGGTGTTTTGCTAATCCTCCATTCTCCCCTCTTGCTAGATTTTGAGAATACCTGCAACCCCATCTCCAAGCAGACTTCCACTGTACATTGGAGGCAGAGTGAGGGGGAGAAGGATGCTATCAAGGATGAAGGGAGGCAGGGGCCACGGACCAGTGTGTCAGCTCAGGGAGTGTCTTTAGACCTGAATTTCCCCTACTGTAGCCTCGGTTCTAAAGAAATTACAGCAAATCATTCCAACCCACCCCCACATCCTTTGCCCTTTGTGTTTGGCTATGGTTGGTTGTGTGTGTGTGGTGCGCACCCTCCCGTAGGCAGTGCTGAGGGTAGCAAAGCTTGTTGCATTCTTTTGCCCCCGCCCCCTGGCCTCTCCCACCTGTCAGGGCTCATGGGAAGCAGATATATGCTCTCACCAATCCTTTTCCTACATGTTTGAATTACCTGGGGAGACTGGAAAAAAAAATACTGGTATCTGATCCCCATCCAAGATTAACTAAATTAAAATTTCTTGACATGGGGCATATTAATTTTTTTGAAAGCAAAAACTTTTCATTTTTTTTTTTTAAATGAATTTTGACTTGTAGAGAAGTAGAAAAAGTAGTGCAGAAGTTAATGTCAACAACTCATATGGCCATAGTATAATTATGGGAACTAGGAAATTAATATTGATAAAATATTGTTAACTCATGTGCAGATACTTATTCAGATTTCACCAGTGTTTCTACTGATGTATTTTTTTTTTTTTGGTCTAAGATCTGATTTAAAATTCCACATTGCATTTAGTAGTGATGTCTCTATAGTTTCCTCCGATATGTGACCATGTTACATTCTTTCATGATACGTTTCCTGACACTTTTGTAGATAACTGATAATTATTTTGTAGCACATTCTTCAATTTGGGCCTGTCTGATATTTTTTAGGATTAGTTTGAGTTTAGGGGCATAAGGCTTTTTTAAAATAGTTCCCAGATCAGGTCTGTATTTATCCTGGAGATCTGTAATTTACTATGTAACACATAAAAAAAAAAAATTAGAGTGATCGATGAATAGATTGGTGGATAGGTTTGTGGTCAAGCAGGAATGATGAAATGTTAATCATAGAATCAAAGTGGTAAGCATACAGTATTCATTACAAAATTCTTTCAACTTAACTCAGATTTACATTTTTCAAATTAGAATATTGGGGGAAAAGTTCCCTGCTTTGCCAGATGATGAATTTGGGGCTGATACCCCCCAAGGCTTGATTGTGAAGAGGAGTAGAAAGAAATCGTGTCTGTCCGGTGGGAAAAAAAATGTAGGGTCAGCAGGTCTTAGCCCATGCCTGGTGGCTGGGTGGCCACTGTATATTTAGATAAGTGACCCCAGCAAGGCCCCACAGAGACAGTAAGTGAGAGCAGACTCCTGTCTGAAAAAATACCCATCTGAACCCCAAACTTGGTTAATTGGAATTCTGAGTGGCATTGATTCACATATGAGCACAGAGAAAATAGACATTTTTGAAAGATGCTGACTCTTTTATAAGAACATCTGGTTCTTACGTTCAGGAGCAGAGTCTTGGAGCTGGAGAAACCATTAAGGGTCATTTGGTCAGCCTCCCACTCAATGTCTTTCCCAGTGGCCCTGCACTGAATTGCATTTGATTTATGCAGCTGGATAGAATGAGTCTAAGGTCACTATTTTGAGGATGAAATCACTTTTAATTCCAGCAAATGAATATAGTTTAAAACAGCTTTCCTAGGAGAAAAATAAAAGCTGTCTTGTGCAAAGCTTACTTGCCTGTTTCTCTCCTGCTATTTTAAAATTGGGCGTCAAGGCAACAAAAAATGAAGAGTGGCTTAAGGAAAAGTGTGTTGTGTGATGCTTGTGTTTTACTTCTCACTGAGTCATGGGTCCCGGTCCTCCCTGAAATGGGCAGAATGAAGTCTCTCTCTAACTTCCCTGCTCCCCAAACTTCATTCTGCTTCTAAGGGCTACAGAAGCAAAGGTCCTTCTGTTCTGCCTGTGGGGCTGGGGAATAAGCGACAAAGGCCCTTTAAGAGAGAGAGAGAGAGCAAGAGCCCTGCAGATGTGAGGTTACAGTGTGTCAGCCAGGCCCCTGGGAGCCACAGCCAACTTAGTGCAGAGGCCTGAGTGCGGGGCTCATTTGTGGGTTCTGGAAATGAAATATCCTGCTGATTATGGGTAGTGCTGAGCTGCCTTCCCCAGCCTCTTGGGCTCACAGACAACTCAGACGGTCTGTTCTCCTGGACTTTTTGAAGCTTTGTTATGGATTTTACTCCAGTCCTGTCCTGTCTGTACAGCTCCTGGCCTCACTGAGCTTGATCTGTAACCTTTGTTTTAGTTTCTACACCTATAAAATGCAGAGAAATTTAGTTGGAGAAATGTTATCCCGGAAGAGTCTCCAACCTCTTCCAGAGTTTTTGTTATTGTTGTTCAGTCGACAAGTCATGTCTGACTCTTTAAGACCCCATGGACTGCAGCACGCCAGGCTTCCCTGTCCTTCACTATCTCCCAGAGTTTACTCAAACTCATCAATGATGCTATTCAACCATCTCATCCTCTGTCACCCTCTTCTCCTCCTACCCTCAATCTTTCCCAGCATCAGAGTTTTTTCCAATGAGTTGGCTCCGCATCATGTGGCCAGAGTATTGGAACTTCAGCTTCAGCATCAGTCCTTCCAATGAGTATTCAGATTTCCTTTAAGATTGACTGGTTTGATCTCCTTGCTGTCCAGGGGACTGTCAAGAGTCTTCTCCAGCACCACAGTTCAAAAGCATTAATTCTTCGGCTCTCTGCCTTCTTGATGGTTCGGCTCTCATATCCGTACATGACTACTGGAAACTTACAGAGCTTACAGTAACTAATTTTTATAGTGTTTTACGTTTTAAAATCCATTCATAGATGTTCTCGCCTTTTAGTCACCCAAACTTCTCAAAGGGTTTGAGGACTTCCCTGGTGGTCCAGTAGCAAAGAATCCACGATCCCAGTACAGGGGGCCTGGGTTCCATCCCTGGTCAGGGAACTAGATCCCACAGGCTGCCACTAAGAGTTCAAATTACACAACTCAAGATGCCTCAACTAAAAATGCCACTTGCTGCAACAAAGATCAAAGATCCCTCATCCTGCAACTAAGACCCGGTGCAGCCAAATAAATAAATAATTAAAAAATAAATAAATATCAGGGTTTGAGTACCTCAGGGCTCAATGCTGAAACATTATCTCTTCTCACTCTGTAACCGTTCCTTGGCAACTTCTGTCTTGTCAGTTACCGTCTATATTATGATAGGTCTATCATTTATACCTTTAGCTTGAATCTCTCTCTGAGACCTGATTATGCAACTGCCAGCTTGTCTCTCCACTGAGCTATCTCAATTTCCTCCATGAAATGCATCAAAGACTGAACTGATACTTCTGTCTCCTAGGCTCCACCCCAAACTTGTTCCCTGTCACAGCACGTGGTACAGCCATCCATCCACTGGGACAGGCCAGGAACCTAGGAGCCATCCTTGATGTCATCCACCCCCTAAACCCTCAGATCCAATCTGTCACTCAGTCCTATGGACTTTCCTCCTAAACGTCTCAACTCCATCCACTTCTTTCCATCTCCTCCGCTGCCTTTTAAGACAATGCAGCCCCCATCTTTTACCAGGACTACTGCAGCAACCTATTTACAACTCTCCTCACATCTCTTTTGCTCTCTTGCCTTCCCATCATCCCCGAATTTGGAAGAAATCTTTACAAATAGCAAATCCAAATAGGTCACTGTCATTCCTTAAATCGCTCAATGGCTTTATATTGCTGTTGTGATATAAACACAGTCTCTAACAAGGCCTACAACTCCTTCTGTGGTTTGACTCCTGAAGAGCTCTGCCCTGGCAATTTGCGCTCCCCTTTTTAAGTTCTTTAAATATATTTCTTCCTGCCACAGGGGCTTTGCGCTTGCTATTTCCTCTGTTTGAAGCGCTCTTCCTCCCCTCCCCACTCTGCCCAACTAACTGCTACTTAGCCTTTGTCATTGTTTAGTCTCTTAAGTCATATCCGACTCTCAGTTGAGCTCAAGCCTTAAACAAACTCTCCTTGCAATTAGAGATCTGGTTCCTTTCTTTCAGAGAAGTTATAACACTCTATCTTTCATATCCATTATTTTGATTGATTGACCTGTTATCTCTGAGTAGTGTAAGTTCCAGTTGAGTATGAATCTGTTTGCTTTTCACCACCATTTTACTCCAGTCTCTGTCACACAGAAATATTTGTTCAGTGAATGATCCCAATAGGGTAGGTAGGACAAGCCTATTTATTCATATTTTTTTAACACAAGGAGATTTTTTTTTTTAAGGCAGACACTTGGCTTTATTTCTTTTCTAATCAGTTCCTTCTACCATCATTTCTTTTTCCCAGCTGATACCAGCTTCATCCCAGTTATCAGTGATGAGCAATCATTGGTTTGAAAATGCTCCCCAGAACATCAATGCCAACTCATAACATGTTTTTAGGTTGCTGGAAATCTTGTGAAAACTTGCTTCATTCACTATTGGAGAAATTATCTGTGAATATGGATGGGAGAATCATTAATTAGAAGCTCAGTATGGATAATTGTTTAAGTTATGAAAAGTGGGCTTTTAAGAGGAGGGCTTTTTTTTTTGTTCATACAGTTCTTTCATTTCTTTCTTTCCTTCCTCCATCTCTCTCTTTCTTTTCAAATATTTGTTTATTTGGCTGTTCCAGGTCTTAGTTGCACCATGTGGGGTCTAGTTCCCTGACCAGGCATGGACTTTGGATCCCTTGCACTAGGAACATGAAGTCTTAGCTGCTGGACTACCAGGGATGTCCCTTAAAAGGAGAGTTTGAGACTGAATTGTGAAGCTCTGGCTGACTGAGACCTCTCTGATATTCTCACGTTTTGCCTGCATCCAGGGTCTCAGATCCTTCCTATTAGCTCTCTGAGCACAGCAGCGCATCTGCTGCCAGTCGGGCCCTTAGCTTCTGCTTTTTTTAACTTTGGGATGTCTCCTGTTATCTTTTGCTGCTGGGTCCCTCTGGAGACCATGGAGAATAATTTACTCTGGCTGTGCTTTCTTCTAGCTCCCAAGGGCCCTGGCGATCTCCACTGTGTTCAGAGAAAAGGGACCTGTGGACCACTGTAGCCCACCAGGCTCCTCTGTTGATGGAATTCTCCGTATATATATATATATATATATATATATATAGGTTGGATTAATTTTTTAAATAATTTTAGAAAGGTTAAAAGAGACAGACTATGCATTATAAACATTCTATGGCTTTTTGTGACTGTCCAGAGAAGTCTATTATTAGGCTCAGAAGGACATATGATAAGGTGGTTTGCAGCCAGAAATGAGACCCAGGGTGTTCTGGTTGTAGGAAGTAAGGGCTGGAGTGCTGCACATACCCAGACCTCAGAGCCTTGCCTCGGAGAGAGTGAATTCTGCCATGACTGCCGCTTTCCTTCATGTCCTGTATGATAACCTGTATGCCATCCAAAACTTTAAAAATATATACATTACTCAAATACTGGGAATAAGTGGTCACCTTTAGGCTCTGTGTAGACTTGATTATTTTCTTTTAAATTTGCATGTCTCGGTATTTCTGCCGACTGAATTCAGGGACTTGGTTGGTTCTGATGTTGTAAACATTCCACTCTGGAGGCTTTTAAAAAGATTCAGGTATTCGGAAGAGTCTCACACTGCGGCCCTCAGTGTTCAAGTAAGTGCAGTATAGGTGGATGTGCGCTGCCTAACAGCTCCTCTGTCTGCTGGAGAGATGGCTGGAGAAGTCTGTTCTGAGAACAAGGCATGGGCTGTTGCTTCCAGACATTCTTTCTTCCTGGAGGACACAAACGTGGTGTTTAACGGCCACTGGCCACACGCCCACACTCCGGCCCGAAGGAATGTGCTCTGTCTGGGCTGCACTCCAGTCATCAAGGCAGTTATTGTGGGGAGGGAGAAGCCAGCCCTCCAGGTCCTCAGCCTGAGCTCCTCCTGCCGAAAGAAGGAATGTGTTTTGACTTCGGACTTCCCACTCCGCCCTTTTTCTCGTTCCATGAAGTGTCCTGTTTGCACGGGAAGCTTCAGTTTTCTTTCGTACAGTTGCTCTTCCTTCACTGCAAGGGCTTCACCTGAATATAATGTTAAAATACAGAATTTAGAAGAAGCGCAGTTTAGTAGAGAGGCATCACCCTACCCCCTTGTTAAGAGCTGTGACAAGTCGTCAATTCCAGTATCTGGCACGTGCCATCTTTCTGGGCTTGCTTCTCTGTGTTTTACTTAAGAGGAAGAGAGAGAGAAAATTTTAAAACAAAATAGTTTATTCTTTAGGATTCTATTTGGGCAATTTGAGTAGGGATAGTAATAGTAATAATGGTCTTCCCAGGTGGCCAGTGGTAAAGAACCCACCTGCCAATGCAGGAGACATAAGAGACTTGGGTTTGATCCCTGGGTGAGGAAGATCCCCTGGAGGAGGACATGGCCACCCACTCTAGTATTCTTGCCTGGAGAATGTCAGAGATAGAGGAGCCTGGCAGGCTACAGTCCATGGGGTACACAGTCAGACACAACTGAAGTGACTTAGCACACAGCAACATGCAGTAATAATAAGATTAATAGTAGTGGTAGCGTTAGTTGCTCAGTCGTGTCTGACTCTTTGCGACCCCATGGACCATGTGGCCCACCAGGCTCCTCTGTTGATGGAATTCTCCAGGCAAGAATACTGGAGTGGGTTGCCATTCCTTTCTCCAACTAATATTAATACTTTCGTGAATAGCTAAATTTTATTTAGCTCTCACAATCAACCCCTGGGGTTAGGTCCTAATTTTGGCTCCATTTTATAGGTGAGGAAACTGAGGCTTGGAGGGGTTAGGTAACTTGTTCTGCTCATTAGTGATAGATGATGTCCTAGCTCAGGCAGCATGAATCCAGGGTTGGATGAGCCTTTAATCCCGACAAAATAGTGCCTTCAAGGCCAGTAGGTGAGGCTTATGGAAGTTTTGCCCCTTAGGTAGGGGCTAGTTTGTAATTTTTTCCCCTACACTTTCTGTTTTGAAAAATTTCAGACCTGAGAAAAGTTGTAAAAGTAGTATGATGAAGTTACCAAGCATTAATATTTTACCCTTTTAGCTCATTTGTCTTTCTGCATGTGTATGTGTGTGTATGTTTTGTTTTGTTTATGCTGACCTTTAAAAGTTAACCGAGACATTGACATTGTCTCTCTAAATACATTAGCAGCTGTCTTTGAAGAACAAAGACATGCTTCTAAACAACCTCAATGAAAATCGTATCACTCCAAAACGTTTAGCATTGATTCACTGCTGTTTTCTAATGTGACCATGTTTAAATTGCCCCAGTTGTCCCCCAAATGACCTTTATAGCTGTTTTTTTTTTTTTTTTTAATCCAGTATCCAGTGAAAAATCAGACTTTGCTTTTATGGTTTGTAATCTTGATATCAGGCACATTCTCTTCTCAGACTAGGAACAGTTTGCTTTGGCTTAACCAAAAGACCAGGGACTCTGCAACACTTCCAGATTTTCCTGCGTGTCCTGACTAAGCAGTCTCACAAATGACCTTATTTGACACATGTTGTTTTACTGGGTACCCTGTCTCCTTCTTCCTTCTCTCTCCTCAGCTCTGCTTTTGTCTTATTTCTTCTCCTTCTCTTTTTTCCTTCCTCATTTTCTTTTCTCCCTTCTTCTCCTTTTCCCTGACGCTTCCCCTACCATAATGTACACAAGACTTGGTTATTTCATGCCTCAATCTAGAAGCTGATCGTGTGGCAGGTGGGAGCTGCCAGATTGGATCTTATATAGGGGTTGGGATAGAGACCAGATGATGGGATCGAGGAGGGTGTGCTGGGGGACTGACCTTGGGTAGACCCTGTTGCAGAGGCTCAGACAGCCTCTTGGCACTACATGAGGCTAAGAGGAGGTGAGAAGGGTCAACTCCAATCCAGGGAAGTGTCAGCAGCGCCAAAATGGGAAGAAATAGCATGGTGGTGTATTGGGAGGACTGTTGACTTTAAAGTCAGACAGAGAGCTTAAAATAGCAAGACTTTAGCAATGAGCTATGTGATCGTAGGAACATTATTTAACTTTCTAAGTCTCATGTTCTTTACTTACAAATGGGAAGAGTAATATCTATCTTACAGCTCTATCTTGAAGGTTAGAGATAATGCATGTTAAAGCCAAGATCTAGCATAGAGTTTTACTCAATAAACTGCATTAAAAAAAAACCCACCTGGCAATGCAGGAGACCTAAGAGATGTGGGTTTGATCCCTGGGTTGGGAAGGTGCCCTAGAAGAGGAAATGGCAACCCACTCCAGTATTCTTGCCTGGAGAATCCCAGGGACAGAGGAGCCTGATGGGCTACAGTCCTTAGGGTCACGAAGAGTCAGACACGACTGAAGCAGCTCAGCACACAGCACAGGTATTTACAAGGTGGTCCTGTAAATGGAGTGCTGCAATGAAGGGAATCCCCGCTGGGTGACAGTTTCACGCAGATGACCAATTTGAGGCTGACCTGTCAGTGGGTAGAAGAAGGTCCTTTGGAATGAAGTTCATGGCAGGCTGCCTGTGATATAAGGCAGGTTCCAGTGATCAGAAGCATGATTCTTTGGGGCCTGGGATCCAGAAGAGAATCCAGTTGCCAGAACCAAACTGTCCCATTAGGTTCAGATGAAGGGTGAGGGTGATTTGTTGTTGAGCCATCTGGAGCATCTTTTGTTTGGGGTTGTTAGCATTAGGGAGGAACTGGGGGTTTGGGTAGAGCCACTGTGAGGGGGCTGGGACTCACACTAAGCCTGAGATATATTCTATTTTAGAACTGCTGTTGACAGGATGACACTATTATATTAAAGAGCCTCTTTTTCCTGGCTACCTGGCCCAAATTGTCACTAGGTCGATGATGATACCTTGATAATGAGTCCAGAGCCCAAATTGTTGGGTTGATCTAGGTTTATTCCCCTTCCATCTTAGTGAGAGTTGCCATAATGAAATACCATAGTCTGAGTTGGTTAAACAACAGATGTAGTTTTTCCTGGTTAAGAGAGAGAGACAGGGAGAAGGAGAAAGAGAACAAGCAAACAGGCTGTCTGGTCTCTTCTTATAAGGGCGCTAATCCCATCATGAGGACCCCACCCTCATGACCTCATCTTAACGTAATTGCCTCCCAAAGGCCCCATGTCCAAGAAACATCATGTTGAGTGTTAAGGCTTCAATATATGAATTTTAGGGGGATGCAGATATTGAGACTATAGCCCCTGTCTTCCACGCTCCCTTTCCCAGACACTTAAGGGTCTATATATAATGAGAGATGTTACCTTGTGAAGAGTGCTACTCATAGTATTACATGGAAGCAGAAAAATTATTCAGAACCACAGTTCTTGCAGTAAAAAGCCTTTAGAAGGAAGCTCCAGTTAACTCTGATATAGGTTCTTTCCTCCGATCTTTCTTCTTATACTTTCCTTATTTTTATTCGTATTCATTCCAGAGTCATGAAACTGTGGCAAAACATGTTATTGCTTGTTCTTTGTAAAATCTCCAGATTAAACTTTCTATGGCCCAAAGTGAGGCATTGTGCCACTTCTTTCCAAAAGATTAGCTTATTCCAAGCTTTCCCTCTTCTATTTGAGTCTGGCAAGAATCAACAAGCACTTATGTTTTTAATTTAAATTTATTTATTTTTAATTGGAGGATAATTGAATTGCTTTACAATACTGTGTTGGTTCCTGCCATATATCAACATGAATGAGTCATGGTTCATACATATGTCCCCTCTGTCTTGAATCTCCCTCCCACGTCCTACCCCTCAAGGATGTCACAGAGCACCTGATTTGAGCTCCCTGCATTATATAGCGAATTTGCTCTGGCTGCTTTTGCATGTGATAATGTATATGTTTCAATACTACTCTCAATTCCTCCTATCCTTTCCTTCCCCTACTATGTCCACAAGTCTGTTCTCAATGTCTTTGTCTCCACTGCTCCATTGGCAAGTGTTTTGGGAGCCAGGATATATACTTGCTGGTCCATTAAGTACAAGTTTGTTTATGGTAATTTTAAAGAAGACAAGGGGAGTATTTACACTTTATAGGATCTGTTTCTGGTGGAAATTGTGATAAATTTTTATTTTGATATTGTCATCATTTGCTCACTTTTATTTTTTATTTCTTTCTTCAACAAATATGCCAAACACTGAGCAAATAGTCTAAAACAAACACCCCACCAAAAATAAGAGGGGAATGATCATTTCTATTTTAAGACTATAAAAACACATCAAAATACTTGAACATAATTTTGCCTGTATCAGAAATTTAGGGAGGAGCATTTCTAATGATCCAGGGGAAAAAATTTGGTAAGCTCCATGGCCAAAGACTCTAGTATAAATAAAATTTGTGAATAATGGGATTCAGTTCAGTTCAGTCGCTCAGTCGTGTCTGACTCTTTGCGACCCCGTGAACCACAGCACGCCAGGCCTCCCTGTCCATCACCAACTCCCGGAATCCACCCAAACTCATGTCCATCGAGTCGATGATGCCATCCAGCCATCTCATCCTCTGTCATACCCTTCTCCTCCTGCCCTCAATCTTTCCCAGCATCAGGGACTTTTCCAATGAGTCATCTCTTTGCATGAGGTAGCCAAAGTATTGGAGTTTCAGCTTCAACATCAGTCCTTCCAATGAACACCCAGGACTGAGCTCCTTTAGGATGGACTGGTTGGATCTCCTTGCAGTCCAAAGGACTCACAAGCGTCTTCTCCAACACCACAGTTCAAAAGCATCAATTCTGCAGCACTCAGCTTTCTTTATAGTCCAAGTCTCACATCCATACATGACCACTGGAAAAACCATAGCCTTGACTAGACAGGCTTTTGTTGGCAAAGTAATGTCTCTGCTTTTTAATATGCTACCTAGGTTGGTCATAACTTTCCTTCCAAGGAGTAAGCGTCTTTTAATTTCATGGCTGCAGTCACCATCTGCAGTGATTTTGGAGCCCAAAAAATAAAGTCAGCCACTGTTTCCACTGTTTCCCCATCTATCTGCCATGAAGTGATGGGATCGGATGCCATGATCTTAGTTTTCTGAATGTTGAGCTTTAAGCCAACTTTTTCACTCTGAAAACAATTTAAATTTAATCTATAAAAAACATGAACAGTAAAACATAGGTAGGGAGTCATATGACACCAGAGAGTAGTTAGAGAATTTCAAAGAATGTATCCAAAAGACAGGATTGCCGTTTATCTTAGGACAAATATAGGGAGGACCGTTAAATTGTAATGAGGAATACCAGAGTGAAGTATGAGTTTCTAGAGAGCTAGAGAGAGGTAAGTCCAGTATAGATGTTTGAAAAATGAAAAGCTTAGCATTCATCGCTGGGAAACATCCAGAGCTTATGATTAAGCAGGTTCTTGAGGAATGAAAGAAAGCAGTGCTGGCTGAGTAATTGCATGGAATTGCTAAGAGATAGTCAAGAGAATGAGTATGTGCCACATCTCCTTTATCTATTCCTCTGTTGATGGACATTAGGTTGCTTCCATGTCCTGGCTATTGTAAACAGTGCTGCTGTGAACATTGGGGTGCATGTATGTTTTGGGATTATGAGTATATGCCCAGGAGTGGGATTGCTGGGTCATACAGAAGCTCTACTTTTAGTTTCTTAAGGAACTTTCACACTGTTCTCCGTAGTGGTTGCACTAATCCACGTTGCCACCAGTGTAAAAGAGTGGAATCTAGAAAGATGGTACAAATGAACCTATTTGCAAAGCAGAAATAGAGACATAGATATAGAGAACAGATGTATAGGCAACGAGGGGGACGAGGGGGGATGGGATGATTGGGGAGATTGGGATGGATGTATATACATTATTGATACTATGTATAAAACATATAACTAATGAGAACTTATTATGTAGCACAGAGAACTCCACTCAATGCTCTGTGATGACCTAAATGGGAAGGAAATCCAGAAAAGAGGGAATATATGTATAACATATGGCTGACTCACTTTGCAATATATCAGAAAGTAGCATATTGTAATGTGACTATACTCCAATAAAAAATAAAATAAAAATTTACATCTAATACAATTTTTTTTAAAATAGAAGAAAAAGAGAATGTAGATTCTGGCTTAAAACTAAAGACGAGGAGGTTCTTTAGGAGGGCTATGTTTATGCATCTTTCGTATCAGTAAATTAAAAGATGACATAGACCAAATGCTTTTTATGACTGTCTCTGGGGTAGAAGGTTCTGAATCAGGAAGAGGCGTAAAGGAGGGGGCCTGTGTGAGGGAGGGAAAAAAGGAAGGAGAATAGAGGACAGAAGACCCCAGGGACTCACAGCTGAAAGGGGCTGCTCACGTGCCAGAATCAGTGTTCACAGTCCTCTTGCTGGCTTGGCAGGTGGGATACACAGGCCCGTGGGAGAGAAAGCAGATGCGTATGTGAGTGACAGGGAATGGTGAGCAGGGGAGCGGTGGGAATTCACCTATTGAGTAAATATTTATGGAGTACTCACTTTGTGCCAGGTGCTGCATTGCGGATGCTGGAGGTGCAGCAGACAGAGATCCAGCCCTCCTGGAGCTGACATGCCAGTGAGGGAGAGAGAAAAGAAGAGAATTAGATAAGCACTTAATTTCTTGGGCTTTCCAAGTGGCTCATTGGGTAAAGAATCTGCCTGCAGTGCAGGAGACCCAGGCAAACACGAGTTCAGTTCCTAGGTCGGGAAGATCCCCTGGAGGAGGGCATGGCAGCTCACTCCAGTATTCTTGCCTGGAGAATCCCGTGGACATGAAGCAACTTAGCATTCACGCATGCACCTCATTTCTCAGGAGATGCTAGTGTTATGGAGAACAGTAACAGCAGGGTGGGGGGTGGCTCATCGCCCTAGGTTGGTCTGGGAAGGCCTCTCTGATAATGTGACCTCTGAGTTCGAAGCCGTGAGGATGAAGGAACATTCAGCCTGATGTCTGTTTCCCAGAGGAACCACAAGATCAGAGAATAAATACTGAATCCTTCTGTAGGGCAGTCTTCAAAGATGTTCTCAAGTCAGAACCACAGCCAGAATTAGAGAGAGATGGCTTTAGTTTATCATGTGACAGTGAAATAATTCATGCTGTGGTCTACTCAGTTCCATGAGGGCTTCATCTTCAGGCTGGGCATTGAGCCTGGATTCACACTGGAAAACTGCAAGATGCCCTTTGACCTGAGGACTCTCTGGTTCTTTCTCACTCGGAGGACAAGAGTTCCTTGACTTTGGCGTAGACTTTTGATGTGGTGGTGGATGGGAAAGTGGACCAGGGGCCTGGAAGTGAGTGGGGGTGATGGGAAGGAGAAATGAAGGGCTGGAGACAGGTTTGTGGAGCAGATTAAGTTTCTGAGAAAGGGGCTCTGTGGGTCAGATAAATCAGAGTGTCAGGCACAGAGGGGCGGAGTGAGCTGAGCAATCCGGGCGTGAGGAGGGCATCACTGTCATCATAAGATCAGGTGAGAGAGGCCTGGAGAGTGTGCTGCATGGGAGGGGCATGGGGGTGGGCGTCTTTCAGCAAAGGATGAGATTCCCCGAGGTTTTGGGCCCTTGGTGTGGGCAGAAACAGTTGACTCATCTTTGCTTTGTCCATAGAGGGGGACACCGCCTCCCGCTGGGGTGATGTTCTCTTCTTGGTTTTAATTCAGAGTATTTGTACAGTTTCCCCCACATATGCTGGCCTGATCCCCAGAAGACTGGACTAATCAGTTAAAATTGGGAAAATTGGGGACAATCAAACATTTAAAATGTTTTCCTCTTTCCCCTCCGGTTTATAAATAATTTGGAAGAAGGAAATGAATTTAATACAGAACATAAGATTCAATTATGTTATTGTTTAGCAGTAGATTTACTTTTTTAAAGCTGCCCTTCTTTTGAAGTAAAAGATAATTTACTTTTAAGTTTAAATAGTTGATAAAGAAGGTTATTGGTTATTTTAAACAAAATGCATGTTTGACTTTAGTAGTTGGTGTATTATGCAAAACCTTTTGTAAATATGCACAGTCAGCAGGCTGCATTTCTGTGAATTTTAGATGGTTCCCCACCTGATGTCTTCACACAAGTATACTTCACATTCAGAGACGATTGGGTCAGTGATGTCTTTTCTTGATATTTTCGGACAAACACGCCATGAATCTTAACCATCGTATATTCCTGCTGCTTTCTTTCTAAGCCATAAAAAGGTTTTAGCCAAAATCAGTACAATTCCAGTTCTTTTGGTAGAATTGCAGTTTGCACAGCCACTTCGTTCTCTTTTTTTTCTTTTTCACACACACTCTCTCCCCCTACATATATGTGTATATCTAAATACTTGTTTTTTAATTGACTTATAGTCACTGAATTTTATTTATTTACTTTTGGCCACACCATAGGGCATGTGGGATCTTAGTTCCCCAACCAAGGATCGAACCCATGTTCCCTGCCATTGTATGTGTGGAGTCTTAATCACTGGACCACCGCTATAGTCCCTGGATTTCAAGCTTCCTTTCTCATGAGAAGCCTGTAACAGGTCTCATTGTCCCATGGAGGCAGTGTTACATAATGGAAAATTCATGAGCTATGTAATCATACAGTTAATGGTTTAAATTCTGGCTCTAGCACCTTCAAACCAAATGACCTTGGCAAGGTAATTAACTTCTTTGAGCCTTGGTTTACAGCTCTATAAAATGGGTCTAATTATACTCAGCAAAAGGAGCGGTTGTGTGAATGCACAATATCATGTTTTTAAAACATCTATTGAAGTGCCTCCATAAGTGGAAGTTATACTGCTGTTCCTTTTGTTCTCGTTAGAAAACTACAACAGGGAATACGAAGTAATAGGAATTAGAAAAACCAGGGAGAGGGAACACAGAAGAGCACACTTCTGAGAAATAAAGGGAATGGAGTGAAAGTGAAACGTTATTGAAGTGAGTGGTTACTATTTGATTTTCTGCTGCACTGGTAAATTAGTAGTAAAATTACTTAAAATTTTAAAATATTGTACCTTCTTCCCTCACTGGATAGTGAAGGAAGCACTTTCCCTAGGATAATTTAACTTGGTCTTTGTGACTTTGATTTTCATCATGATTTCATTCACCCAAGTTTGTAGACTGTCTGAGAAATCATTGGTCTGGTTCCGTGTTTTCAAGGAGTTGAATGCCATTCAGACATATGTGCAACTCTTCCAAAAAGTTTTTGAGACTGATGTATTTTTGCTGCTAATAACTGATCGATAAATTAAATGATTTAATAACATATAGCCATTTTATTTAGTCCACATTTCTGTGGACCAGCTCAGATGAATAGTTCTGCTGATCTTGGTGGGGCTTGCCAGTGAACCCATGGCCAGCTGTTGGTCGGCTGGGAAGCTGTCCTTCGGAGCATGGCTGATGATGAGCTGGAGGAAAGAGGAAGGCAGTGGTGGGAACACTGGACTGTGGGTCTCCCATCATCCAGCAGATTGGCCCTGGCTTGTTCATACAGTAGACTGAGTTACCAAGAAGGAGATTGGTGGTTCCAGAGATTCTTGAGTCCAGTTCTGCCCAGTTTCAGAAGCTGGACAGTATCAGTTCTGTCACATGCTCTTGGCCAGAACAACGTAAGAGGCCATTCCAGAATCAATGAACAGAGAGTGCTTGCTTAGTCGCTTCAGTTGTGTCCGACTCTGCGACCACATGGACTGTAGCCTGCCAGGCTGCTCTGTCCATGGGATTTCCCAGGCAAGAATACTGGAGTGGGTTGCCATTTACTTCTCCAAGAAATGGAGACACGGAGGCCATTTCTTCATGGGAGGATCTGCTCAGTATTGACATTTTTGCAACCCTCCCCAGATGAGGACGCTGCAGCCCTCATTAGTAACTCAATTACAATTCCTTGGAGTCAGTAGGTTTTCTCAAGTCTACCGCACTATCTTCTGCTTTACTTTTTGTCCTTTTTTTTTTTTTTAATTATTTGTGTATTTCTTTATTTTTGGCTGTGCTGGGTCTTCATTGCTGGAGCTTTTCTCTAGTTTGGGAGAGCGGGGGCTGCTCTCTAGTTGTGTTGCAAGCACTACTCATTGCGGTCATTTGTTGTTTCTCTTGTTGCAGAGCACAGCCTCTAGGACACATGGGCTGAGTAGTTGCAGTTTCTGGGCTCTAGAGCACAGGCTCAATAGTTGTGGTGCACTGGCTTAGTGGCTCTGCAGCCTGTGGGATCTTCCCGGATCAGGGATCAAACCCTGGTCGATGTCTCCCGCATGGGCAGGCAGATTCTTTACCACTGAGACACCAGGGATGCCCACTTTTTGTTCATTTTGGTTTTTACATGAATTGGTATTCTGAAGACTGAAAAAAAGATGCTGAAGTGATTACTTCCCTCTGATTGCAGCCAGAGTTCGAGTTTGTAAAATTCTGGCACCGGGAGATTTTGACCCTGACCCTGCTTGGATTTCATCCCTGAGCAGATCTGCTCACCGGTATCTAAGCGGAGGCAGGGCAGAGGAGGGCAGACTCAGCTGGATGGCCTTGCTGGAGGCCGCTCAGGTGGCCCAGGTTCAAGAGCAGCTGTTTCATTGTCCTCTGATGCAGGAGGTGTGTGGGCAAAAGAGCCTCCCTGCATACTTTACTGGCATTCTTGGAACATCTAGACATTGCTTTGCAGCAAATACTAAGCAGATATGTTAGTTCCTTAAATAAAGTTATTTTGAGTTCTTTTAAATCCATCAGATGATCTCAAGCTGCTGGGTGTGTTTTGAGTAGCTAAAGAGTAACTTCCTGATGATTTTGAGAGAGTAGAAACTCCATTCATTTTCCCCAAATACTACACTTGAGTGCAGCGCCAAGCAAGAGCCAACCTGATGTGAAGAGCTGACTTCTTGGAAAAGACCCTGAGGCTGGGAAAGATTAAAGCAAAAGGAGAAGAGGATGGCAGAGGATGAGATGGTTGGATGGCACCACTGATTCAATGGAGTTTGAGCAAACTCCAGGAGATATGGAATGACAGGGAAGCCTGGTATGCTGCAGTCAGTCCATGGGGTCGCAAAGAGTTGAACATGACTTAATAACTGAACATCATCACCACTCTTGAGATCTCAGTGGTTTGTCTCTAAGTCCCAAACTTAATAGAGTTCTCTTTTTTTTTGAAGCAGGAATGCACTTTTCTACTTTGTGTTAGACCATCAAGTATATTAGCTGTGGCCTTGGCCTTGTATGTCTTAGGTAACTCAAACTCCCTGATTGTCTACTGACCTATAAAGTCTAAACTCCATGGTATTCCTACCAACCCCAGGGAAATTCATGAGCAAGGAAGGAAGAGAAAGGATCAAGGAGTTGCTTGATTCTCTCAGTGACCATGTGTGTGGGTCAGATACAGTGATGACCTGGATTTAGGAGAAAACCAGGAAGTGATTGATTCAGTTTAACAGCTCGTCAAGAGGGTCAGGCCAAATATAGAACATGCCAAACATTGTGCTTTGAACATTCTGGGAGGAGATGCTATATTGTGATCTTTATCCCTCCTCATATGACAGCAAAAGTTAGTAAGCACTCATCGGAGGTGTTTTTGCTTATTGATCATTAATTCCTTTGCAGAGAAAAGAGATACAGGTCATTGTATTTAGCACTCTTCCTTTACACCTAATTGTCCTTTTACGGGTGTGTTCTTTGAAGAAAACTTATGAGGCAGGTAAGTTGAATGGATTAAGAATTATTTGAATTAGCAAAGTATTCTTCACTTTCCAAAAATGAAGAAAAACTATCTGCCATCACTTGAATTTAAGGGTTCTTCATTAGTTGAAGGAATGGCCTGGTTGTTCAGGTTGCAATTGCTGCACTCTTTTCTGGTAGGAGGTAGTCATGGCTAAGTCGAGATTTTCACAGTGAAGGGTAACACCCATTTGTAGAACTAGGCAGTTCCGTGAATGGTCAGGAGGCGGTACAGAAAGGTAGGGAAGACAATAGGGCATGACTTTTATCAGGTTTATCAAGCATTGATTCTGCCCATGTCTAGGCAGTGTGTTAGATCCTGTGGTCACATTCTTAGGGTGGAGCAGTGGCGGGGGGAACAGTAAAAATGCACAATGATAAAGGTAGTAAGAGGATATGAGGGGCTCTGTCTGCACTATGAGCGTGGATGGGGACAGGGGTGAGTGGGAAAGACTGGGTTATGAAGCTGGAGTTTCCCAGCAGAGGAGGGAGTTCTGGGCTACAGAAATCTTATGTCTAAAGTCAGACAGATGGGGAACTTCCTTGTCTTAGTCCGGTGGCTGTCTCCAATGCAGAGGGCCCAGGTTCAATCCCTGGTCAGGGAACTAGATCTCACATGCTGCAATGAAGATCAAAGATCCTATGTACCATAGGTAAGACCCAGTGCAGCTGAACAAATAAATTTAAAACATAATAATAAAGTCAGACAGATTTGATGAGCACTGTGCTTGGGAAAATCCACATCACTATGGCCAGCTAGATGAGAGCAGGGCCTATGCCAGTGGAGGCGCAGGAAGAAAGAAAGACAAAACATTCTGAGAATTTTAATGTGTAAAGGGGTGGGGGAGCCAGGGGGAATTGGATTAAATTCACATACACAGTTTATAGAAAGGTCTCTATTTTACAAATTGAAATGCTGCTCACATTTAAAAGCAGCTCTTCCAACAACTAGGCTAATTGAATTTGACTGCTTCCCTTGTAAGCAGAGAATTCCTTTTCCTAGAAAAAGGGGAACAGATTATTCTAGCCCTGGGGAATGTTATTTCACCCGTTAGATGGCCTGACATTTCAGGTGAAGCATTGTACTCTACGTACTGATTGTAACATTCACAACCTGGATATTGTGAAATATGAATTAAAATGGAATACCTGTCATTGTTAGTTTCTGCTGTTTCGATGTGGCATTTCTGGGTTTGGGGCTTCTTGGAAAATATTCAATGACACTCTGTTTGATGGCTTGTCAGGGCCCCCCAAATGAAAAATGTGGAGTGACATGGCAGCATGCAGGGGACCAGGTGGGCCTGAGAGCTTTGGTGAATAAGAGAATGCTCAGTTTTATAGAGAGGGAATTTGAAAAATAGTTTTATAGTTAAACCATTTGAAAAATGATATATAATTGAACCAAAATGTTTCGTTATATTGAAATTGTCCACACCTAGTGACATTTTATTCTCTTTACACAATGACTGCTTTTTCATTTTCCACTTATAAGCAGGAAACAACTGTGTGTAAGTAATCTTAAGGCTTTTGGGGGTTTTTCTGACTCAAAATTTTACATTCCTGAGGTGAGTTGACTGTTCCATCTCGCCACCAAATACCTGGCATCTCTTGGTATTCCGTGGCAGCAGAGTCTGAGTCCTGGAATTACATGCTTTGGTTTGTGTTGAAAGCATCCAATTAGGAATGCTTTCAGGTAAGGAATCCGCCTGCCAATGCAGGAGACTGGGTTCAATCCCTGGGTCAGGAAGATCACTCCAGTATTCTTGCATGGAGAATCCCATGGACAGAGAAGCCTGGTGGGCTATAGTCTGGATTGCAAAGAGTCGGACATGACTGAGCATGCACACTCCAAGTGAACTGCAAGGTACAGTGAGAGAAGAGAAACCGTACTTGCAGCTGGATGTGAGTGTTCCCAGACACCCTTCCTCTAGCTTCGGGGAGTTGTTTAACCTTTCTGAGCTCCTGTTTCCACTTCCTATGGCCTCTGCCTCTTTGAATGGGGATCTGGTGTTACCTGCCACATTTCTGTGCTTTTCTGAAAATCTGAAGCCAACACAGCAGATTGGAAAATCTGGTGGTATAACATTGTTCATCAGCTATACCCCAGTACAAAATGTTTTTGGTGTTACAAAAAAAAAAAAGAAAAGAAAAATCTGGTGGTGGGTTTCAGGGGTGTCCGTGACATTATTTTCTGAATTATTCTTTTTCAAATTATTTCCTAATTAAAATAAACTTTCATCAGAAATTATAAGTGAAAGTGCCAGATGCCTTCATTCATGTTTCTAGACTCAGTAAGGATTTTTGGATCCAATGTTTATGTTGAGCTTATGGGCCTTTAGGAGATGAGACAGGTGGCAATGCTGAAGAATCAATCCCGTAATTGTCATTGTCACACTTATCCTGTAGCTCTTAAGAAACTACTGTGAGGCTTTGCTTCTATCCATCAGGCCTTTGCTGCTTGCTTCTTAAAGGAAATGTCTGTGAACGTGTGCTTTTTCTGTGCCTGTTTGATGGCTTCTTACTCTACAAAGAAGGAAAATGGACAAAGATTTCTAAGAGAATTTCTAATGATGGCTTGGTAGTGTATATGCTTAACCATTTACAAGAGACTTGCCCAGTGTGAATTAGGGGTCAGGAAGGTAATTGGTTTCTCATGGCTGTTGATTGTTTACCTCCAAGTATAGAGTATAATGGGCTTCCCTGGTGGCTCAGTAGTAAAGAATCTGCCTGCCATTGCAGGAAATGCAGCTTCCATCCCGGGGTTGGGAAGATCCCCTGGAGAAGGAATGGTAAACCACTCCAGTATTCTTGCCAGGGAAATCCCAAGGACAGAGAAGCCTGGTGGGCCATAGTCGATGGTGGACTATAGTCTAACGGGGTCAGACAAGACTTAGCGACTAAAGAACAATAGGGTAAAATGGTGAAAGAATGGTGTCTTTACCAGTGGCTCGGTCAGAGGAATGCTCTGCTTTATTTGATATCCAGAAAGAACCCAGATGCCAAGTGTGGGGAGCAGGGTGGGGCAGCTACATCGTTGCAGATGCCAGCTCCCTGTACTATCAGAGCAGGGACACCGAAGAGCAGGCTTTCCTGAGTCTGGGTTCTCTGTGACTAAGTGTGGAATGACTAAGTACGTCTGCACTTAGGCAATGTCTGCGATGTTCTTTCTGCTTGTTTGTAGGTTGGGCCATTGTCCTAGTCTGCCTGGGATTGAGGAATCTTCTAAGAGGCAGGATTTTTAGCACTAAAACCAGGAAAGCCCCAGGCAAGTTTGGGCAGTTGCCTTCTCTCCCTCCCAGCCCCACTGCCAGCCCACTCTCTCTGGCCCCCTGTCACTGGCACAGCATGCAATGAGCCTCCCAACAGCTCTGTTCACTGTTCCAGGGGCTTTGCACACGGGGGCCTGGTGATCCGACTCTTCGTGACCCCATGGACTGCAGCACGCCAGGCTTCCCTGTCCTTTACCATCTCCCAGAGTTTGCCCAAACTCATGTCCGTTGAGTCGGTGATGCCATCCAATCATTTCGTCCTCTGTCGTCACCTTCTCCTCCTGCCTTCAATCTTTCCCAGGCCTGGGGAGCTTGATAAAACAAACAACCAGTTTTTAAAGATGGGGTGCTCCTTAATAGTTCAGGCTGAAGTCTGACTGTCTTTGTAGGGGGTGGCACCACCCTGTGATGCTCTAGTTACTTCTTTGCAGTGCTTTTCCTACTGCTGGGCATTTGTGAAAATGGAAAATTGCAGTTAGAGCAGGGAGCAAACAGGTCCCCGTTGCCCTCCTTTTTCTCCTGGCGAACTATCTACTGTCCCACCTGCAGGTACAGGTAGACTTGTAAACTGTGAATTCTGTCCCTAGGATTGATGACTTGTCTTTTCCTCTCAGGAAAAGTAATATGCAGTTGTAAACCTCAAAGTCCTATAATTCTGTCCCCGGTGAATGTTAAATGCTACTGGTCGTTTCACAATTTTAGTTGCCATTTTCGTTATCCTTCAAGCTTAAGTAGAACAAATACAACCTGCATCTTGAGATCAAAGGGCAGAATCTAGTTATGCTTGTGGAACTTTAAAATCCCGGTCCACAAGGGGCCTCTCAAGGGTTTGATCTTCTCTCTTTTGAGAGGGACTGGATTTTTTCTTTTTCTCTGTATAATTCATCAAGAAAGTTCTGTTTGTTCTTCCATGTTTGCTGCTCACAAACCCCTGCTTCTTTTTTCCTCCTGGCAAAGTGACATGGCTGTGTGATCTTACTGGGCCATGTGAAAACCCATGATCTTATCAAGCATTAAGCAGTTGCCTAGAAACCATCATGCAAACAGGATTAAATGAAGCATTTTTTCTATATTACAGCTGCTTTCTGATTAAGACATGATGTCATAAATAGCTGAGTGTACACCTCTTCATGGTCTTAAAACACAGATGAGTGAAAAAAAAATTTTTCAACAGCAGTAAAATGATTCCTCCATACTCACATCTCGAGATGGTCATCACCAACCCGAATCTCAGCACCTCCACCTCCCTCCCCTTCCCTGCACAGACCTCCCTTTCTGGAGGGTCATGTGTTGGAGATTGTGGGCCCTTTTTAAAGAACATGAGCATAAACCTACACAAAGCTCAGACTCATACTAGCCCATCGGTCCCTTGGACCTCAGCCAGACTAGAGTGTGTGTAGAGGAGTTTTCAAAAGCCTGTTGCAGGAATTTGGTCATGAGGAAGGAATGTGTTCTGTGAAGCAACTCAGTGATAAGCAGGTTTTCAGCAAAACATCGCCAGGAGCTAATCCTACTTTAAATCAACTGCAGTGAATTAGAACTAAATCTCTAACTCTGGACCCTGTTGTCTCCCAGGAAACAAACTGGGATGGAATCAAGCAACATGGAGAAGTATGAATTGAAAGGACTTGTTACAGTATTGAGGTATTCCTAAACTCCCTTTGGGTTAAGATAGACAAGCAAATGATGACGGCTGGCTTGGGGTTAAAGGAGAAAAAGGAATCAGGGAAGCCTGAGTCAATAAGTCAGCAAATATTTATTGAGCTCCTCCTATCTACCCCTAGGCCCTTCTAGGTGTGGTGGGGGGTGGGGTGGGTGAAGTGACTGTCAACAATGAGTAAGATGGACAGTCCTGTATGTTCCAGTGAGGGGGCAGGGGTCAGGCAATAAAAGCTGGAACAGATAAATAAGTTCAATGATTTCAGATAATGGTAAATGCCATGAAGAAGATAAAACATGGTCTGTGACTACAGCTGGAGGTTATGAGCCCTGCCTTTCCAGGGTGATATTTGAGTTGAGGGGCTGGGAATATGAAGGTCTTGGAGCGATGCCATATTGGCAGTGGGGAAGCAGAGAAGGAGCTTGAGTATATAGTAGCCAATAGTTTGTAGAAATCAAAACACCAAAAGAACCTTCTGCGTTGTTGGATGATAAATCAGGTCCATACTAGGAACGTCTTTTTCCAGCTTCTCAGAAAAGTGAATCAAACCTCACCAGTCCTCCAGATGGTTTTAATTACCTCTGGGGGCTTGCCTAACACAGATTAGTCTTAGAATTGACAATGCGGACTTCTGTGTTTTTCTCATAGATATTAATGGTGGGAGCTTTTTGTATTTAAAATTTTGTTGTTAAACCATGAAAATAACATATTACCAAAGTTGGAGGAATAAGAAAGCTCTTTTATAATTATGCAAACCGAGAAGTACTTTTATGTTTTGTGTATTCCCTCCCAGTCTTTTTATCATGTATCTGGTTTTAGATAGTTAACAGGTAGCTATTTACTTGTAATGTATAACATGATAAATATAAGTAACAATGAGGTATGTTATATATGAAACTTGTTAAGAGAGTAAATCCTGAGTTCTCATCACAAGAAAAAAATTTTTTCTGTTCCTTTAATTTTGTATCTGTATGAGATGATGGATATTCACTAAACATATGTGATAATCACTTCATGATGTATGTAAATCAAATCATTATGCTGTATATCTTATACCTATGTCAGTTATACCTCAATGAAACTGAAATAAAAAATACATAGTCCTGTAAATACATAGCAGACATTTTACCACTCTTCCTCAAATTTATGTTAATATTCCATATTTATAGATTTTAGTGACTAAATATAATCCATTCTTGTTTGGGAGGCAGTTATGTTCTATAAAGTCCCTGTGAATAGTGAGTTAGTGAATACTGAAGCACTGCTCCTGGGGGAAATACTAGGTTAGATTCCTGTGAGCCTCTGGTCTCACATTTTCATGAACTGATCAATACATTACCTTGTTTCCTGTGTCTGTTTAAAAAAAACCACCTTACTCAAAATACATACATGTATATTTTTAAACTTTTTTTTTTCAGATCATTTATTTGGCTGTGCTGGGTTTTAGTTGTGGCATGTGGGATCTAGTTCTCTGACCAGGGATCAAACCCGTGCCCCCTGCATTGGGAGTGCAGAGCCTTAGCCACTGGACCACAAGGGAAGCCCCCAAATACATATATTTTCGATTCAGTAACATTGAAGTCATGCCAAGAGAACTATAACTCATACCTGAACAAAGCTTGTCTAACACAGGCAGTTTTTCCATAGGGAACATCACAGCTTTCTTCAGTTTAGAAACTCTAGCCAGAACTTCAGCACTCTACATGGGGGCCGTTTTAAACAGCTACATCACCCACAAAAAGCATAAAAGTGTGAAAATGTGCACTGAATAGACCTTGAAAAGGATACTTGTTTATAGTATGAGCTGAAAGAAGGCAGAGTATGGCCTTGTTCAACCTCAGCTGAGAATGTGCACTTCAAGAAACTTAGATTTCTGTTTCTCTGTGCATATTAGTGAATGACCATGAAAGCACCACAAGTATTGATTCGGGGGTTACAAATAAATGTTAGCAGGTAGGCAAATTTGCAAACATGGAGTTTGTGAGTAATGAGGGTCAGCTGTATGCTGTTCTGTTGACTGACCAAGCCATGATTAACTGGACCATAAATGACTCACCGTGGACATGTATACAGATGTGCTTCTGCTCTGGCATTTATGGAGCTTCCCTAAATTCTCCTTACTCTCCACGCCAAAGAAGCCAAATCCTGGAAAAGTCTGTTAAAGAATAGCTCAGAAGCCCAGGATAGGTGAGAAACAGCTCCTGTCTGAGAGGGGATAATGGTAATCATATCACCTTACAGTTACAAGGGCTTTACAGTTTGTGAAGTCCTTTGATGTGGTCTGTGTAATTGGATCTTTACAAGGACCCAATAAGGGAAATGGAACTGTTATCTTCATTTTCCCAGAAAAAGACACAAACGTGAATTGATGGTACACATACTTGGCCTTACCTGGATTTCTGAAATGACTCAGGCATTTTGCCCTCAGCAGATGCCCTGACAACAGATATCTCATTGGAAAACAGTCTCTCTTCTGTGGCCTACAAGTGCTTGACAACATCCACCTACATTTTCACCATGGAGGGTTGAGAGGCAGATAGTGTAGTGGAAAGAGTGTAGCTTTCACAGTCAGAGAAAGTGGTTTGATTCCCTAATTCTGCTCCTTCTTTACCTGTGCAACATCAACGAAGTTGTCAAACCTCTCTGAGCTTACATTTTTGCACTGGTAAAATGGAGGTAATAACATTACTATTACCTAACTCACACGTTTGTTGTGAAGATTTAATGAAATAATATATTTAGCCACTTTCCTCATTATACCTCTGATGGTAAGAACTGTGTTGATGAGACGTTTATTGATAAATCCTTAGATAACATCAATAAGTATCTTGACAGTAACCTCTGTTTCCTAACAAGTCTGCCTGGAGATTACCAAACCACTAATAGAACCATTAGCGAATAAACAGTGTGCATTGACTTCTGCATCAATGAATGTCTAAACTAATGTCATTTCCATAACACAACACTTTCCCCTTGTGGAAGAAATATAAATGTTTCAAAATAAACATTAATGAAGTCTCCCTTAGATTTTTTTCTAATCTTGATTGGGATGTTGATAAGATTTATGTACATGTACATTTATGTACATTTATGTACATGTTGAACAAAGTGATGGAAGAGGCTTGCTGCTTATAGCAGACTAAGGTCAAATACATGATATGAGAAGAGGTTTGTGCAACACTAGTAGCTGTTTTATTGGTGGGAAAGTGACATATAGGGAAGTGACTTGTACAGCAAGACCCCTCAAATAGATTAAGCTTTCCCAAGCAGCCAGTCTTTGGAGTATTAGAATTGGGGGGCGGAGGAATAGGAAAAGATTCTTTTCCTGATAGCTTTGCAATGAAATGAATATGTGGGTCCTTTGTAAAATGTTTTGAGGTCCATTTTACACTTGCAGCACGGTTTCCGGTACATTCTTTTTTAAACATCTGTGCGGCATCAACAGAAAATGAAACCATCTGTTAGAGTGCTCTTCTAAGGTCCCTGCTAACCCCACTGTGGCAGGGGTGATGGGGTCAGCAGTCTGAATGCTAAACTCCACGTCCAAGTGGCTGTTTCTTTCTGAACTTTGATAGCTGGTATCTGCCTGAGAGAAAATGACGTCTACTTTTGCTAGTTTGGCCTTTGAGATTCCTCTAGGACCAGTGATCTCTGGACCCTGATGTAAGCTCAAGATTAGATAGAGGAATGCCTTCACGTATAACTTGTTTGAGATTTTTCCCATTTTTGCATGGCATGTGCAATCTTTGGCAGGCGGATTCTTAACCACTGGACCACCAGGTAAGTTCCTAGGGAGTTCTCGTATTGAGGCTAGCACACATTTGAATAACCGGGAAGACCCTCTTAGAGGTTAATATTTGCCTCTACGGATTGACGTTGGCCAAAACAAATCAGTATCCTATTTTCTCCTGTTACGTGCAATGGGATTCTGCAAATAAACAGTAATAGTGAGAAGTCTAGTAGGGGGATGGGACTTAGACACTGAAGTTCTATTACATTTATTTTCTTACAACTTTATAGGGTATAATTATATAGGAGACAGAGGAGCTGCGGGTAAGTTTTGGTCCCTACCATGGTGCTCCTTTGGCTACTAGCTAGATGCCACTTAGGCAGTAGCCAAGAAAAATAGATTGGGCATGAATCTATTAGTACCAGTTATAGAAATCATATAGAACCTTAGTGGACTAGTGAATGTGTTTTAGGCAGTTTTCATATGCTTTGGGCTGCATGATAGCATTTCTGTTATGCAGAGCTCTGGAATTCAGCACAGCTGCTTGACACACAGTGAATTCTTAACCTATCTTAGGTGAATTGAAGCCAGGGGGACAGAAAGTAAGAGTAAGACACAGGAGCACAGAGGTCTGGAAGATGGTGAGTGAAGCACAAATGTCTTGTAAGGTCCCCAGCATGAGGCCTCAGGGAGGAATCATTGAGGTCAGATGGGGAAGTTCCTTGTTCATCCCTGGAGCCAGAAACCAGAGAGGGAGGACCTGGGAGGGAGGCTCCAGGGCTAGTAAGGTGCCAACTCAAATGTAGTTGAGGCCAGAGGGAGCCTGGCACAGTTGCAAACCTCCTGCAAAGACCAGGCTGGGGAGGGAAGCGGATGTGGCCATGAACGTTCCAGGAGTAACACCAGCCAAGCCAGGCTGTGCCCAGCCTTTAGTTAAGTTAGAGCAAGAGATGTGTCCTGTGTTTGTCTACTTTCATTGCAAAAATTCCTTCTTCTTCCTTCCCTTTGATTTCTTCTAAAAGTTTCTTAAAAAAAAAAAAAACTTCTAAAAAAAAAAAAATCAATTTGATCTTGGCCCATCTATCAGGAAAAAGAGATTTATCCAGACCTAGATCCGTGATCTGGGAGGTCAGGTATGAATTCACAGCCACTGAAATCTAAGCCTGACTTCCCAAAAGGAGTGAACAGAGGGCGGGGAAGCAGAGCATTGGGTTCAAGAAACAAGGGTGGAGTGCTTTCAACAAGTCATCACCGGGTGGCCTGGTTTGAGGCTGCCTCCAAGGATCACAGAGGATTCTTTTTTCCTCCACGTAAATAGCCTCACAGTGGGTGGACAGGAAGAAGAAAGAGCATTCATGAAAGCGTGGGCAGCCACGTGAGCATGGCCAATCAGCAGGGGTATTTGTTTTCTATTGCCATGTAACAAACTATTACAAATTTAGTGGGTTAACAGCAACATGTATTATCTCACACTCTCCTTGGGTCAGGAATCTGGGTACCACTTAGCTGGTTTCTGTCTCTGAGACTCACTCGCCACACTGCTGTCAGGTGTCAGCTGGGAGCTGGGCTACAGTCTCTTTGAGCTTGTGGTTGTTGGTAAAATTCAGTTTCTTGGATCTGTAGACCTCTCAGTGGCCTGTTTCTTCCAGGTCTGCCGGAGAATCTCTGACTTCTAGACCTTTGAAAAGGCTTGCCTGATTAGGGCAGACCCACCCAGAATAATCTCCCTTTTGAGTAACTTAGAGTCAACTGATTTGGGACCTTAATTACATCCGCAAAATTGCCTTCCCCACAGTGTAACCTGGCACTCACAGGAGCCCATCCATTATATGCCTGGGCCACATCAAGAGGACCTTATGAGATGTGTCCAGCAGGGAGTAGGAATCTTGGAGTCATCTTAGAATTCAGCCTCCTACAGATGGCAAGAGAGAAAGTGACCAGTGCTTGTCTATTCTCTCCATTTAGTGACTGTAATTTGGAAAGGGGTTGAGGAGCAGAATCAAAGATATTATTTTAGGGGTTTGTGGCCCCAAGTCATGAGAGAATAGAAACTACCACTAAGTACAACCTAAGGATAAAAACTTAATTGTGGTAGCTCCCAGTGAAAATTTTGATTTATAAAAGAAAAAGTGTTATTGATTGGGCAGATTGTTAGGAGCTGTTTCAGGGCCCAGCCTGATGATGAGAGGAGCTCTTTGCAAGTGTGAGGAGGTTTTATTGCATACAGAGTTCCTGATGAGAGCTGTTTTTAAAGACAAACCCTACACATGACTTGTGGGTAACCATACTCGTTGGACAAAGGCCCAGCTGTTGTGGGTCCTAGTTATTCTCAACCAGGAGGATAAAATTAGAGAGGTGGTTTCTTTCCATTTAACATGTAAAGTGTCAAGAAAAAATGGGGTATGACTGTCCTGCATATGGGTTTGTCTTTTAAGCCTGTGCCTTCCAGTGGGTTATTTTTTTTTTAAATCAGAAACAAAATATAGACTATCTTCTGTGCAGAAAATGTTGTCTCTAGTCAGCTGTCCTTACTATTCTTAGTTCCCTGAGAACTATTTAAACCAGTTCTCACTTAATTTGATTAAATAGAGTTTGTTTTGTTTTTTTTTTTAAAAAAAAAAAAAAAATGCTTGCCCCTCATTAGAAACTCATAGATTTTTATTATACAAAATATATCTAAGAACAAAAAACCACGTTACACTCTGAAGAAGTACTGTCAACATTTTGCCAGATACCCATCCATACATTTCTGCATTCTAGCATTTACAGACAATTCTACTATATAATAAAAAATGGGAAATTCAGTTTTTGTAATATATTTTCACTTTGATATATATTATGAACATTTATTAACAGCCTTCCACAGTAATGTTTTTAACTACTACTTTAACAACTGCAACTGACTAGAAATACTGTAATTTGTTGAAACAATCTTCCATGGGCTATTTAAAGCTTTAGGTAGATAGATGAGAGCTCGTAAGTCAGGGTTATCCACCTTTGATCAGTAGATGTTTCTTAGAGGTTGTAATGCTGTTGTCTTCACCCAGCACTTATTTCATTTACCTTCACTCGTTAGGTACTCGAATGTCATTGATGCTGCGCTTGCCACTTACAAAGGCAAAACTTGTGCTTTATGTTTACTTTTCCCCAGGTCTGTTCCCAAGGCTACGTGTAGAGTTTTTAAATACCTCTTTTGTGAGCTAGAAGCCCTAATAAACAAACCGCTTTGTTGAGACTGGAGCATTAGCACTGGCACAGTTTATTAATTTTACTGCACGTTGCAGACATCACGAGTCAGCGAAGTGGTCCTACACCTTCGTCCTCCGCACAGGCTGTGTGCAGCTTTGTGAGTTGCTGTTTTTCTTTCCCCTTCCCTTCCAAATGGGGTGCTGGTGGCAAAAATCTGTTTAAACAAAGGTGAGGAAAGGATCGGTTTATTACAAACCCAGACTTTAAAAGTTAGTTACAGGTTTAACCTATTAGAGACCTGAGCTTTGCAAATGTTGAGAGTATTAGGATGAATAGGGAAAGGGGCACTCAGATCTTGGTGGGGCCTTAGGCAGGGGAGGGAAGACAATTCAAGGACCCAGATGGTTATCAAGAGAATTTTTTATAGTAATGTACACAGAGCCATGGAAAGCTCTTGAATCAACATAGAGATTCCTCATAATCCAGCTGCTATCTATTGAAAGTCAGCTTGTTTTGCTTTTAGAAACACATGGCAGCATTTCTGGTTGGCATCACGATGGGGAAAGGAAACCACTAGCATTTAGTGCCCAGGGGACCTGCAACGTTCAGGAGAAGGCCAATCAAGGAAGAATCTTTTTACCTAAAATTCCAGCATGGTCTGGTTGAGAGCCTCCAGCCCTTTGGAACTTTGATTTCTTGAGCGGAATGGAAAAGGAAACAAGAATTTATGGCCATACCTTTTTTTTTTTTTTTTTCCTGGAGCTTCCTAGAAATTGTCTGGTCCTCTCTCTCTCTCTCCCCCATTTCTCACAGAGGGCCTGCAGAGCTAAGGTTGGAAGGATATCGGTCCATGTAAGGGGATGTAGGTCAGGAGGAAGCAGCACGGAGCTTTTTAAGTCTATTTTTCTCCATCTGTACTTGGCCTGTAAAAGTTGAGTCATATTTTCTGACAAAAGTCTGCCTGGTTGTTTGTCTCACAGACCAGCTGTTCAAAGGCAGAAATCAGCCAATACTGCCCAGCTGTTAACTCAGCCATCCTCAGGGGAACTCATTCTTTGCCAAATGCGTCTCAGAAAAGGCCAGAGAGCGGGGAGTTGCAGGGAACACTGACTCAGGCTCAAAACTTGTTTTCAGGCTATTTTATTCCCTTCGGTATGTGAAAGCAGGGGCCACCTACATCATAACTGGTCTCAGAATTTCTGTCAGAGCTACGGGGGCTGGGATACTAGCTGGCCCTCCTCTTTTATTTTATATTCCAAGAGAGGGAGAGAGGTTAATTGACTTGCCTGAGGTCACAGAGCCATGTAATGTTATAGAGCTGGATCTAAACCCAGGCTTTTTGATTCCAAATAGAGTGTTCTTTCTACTACACCAGCAGCTACACTTTTGACTTCTTATATTGTTTATTCATGAGGCTTTGCTGACTTCCTTTCTAAAATATTCCTCCACCCCCACCAAGGCATTGCATCATTGTTTCATTCAAACCTTATGTCATTTCTGAGACCATTGGGTTCATGGGCAACAGAAAAGAATCTTTTAAGACCAAAAGGCAAACGCTCCCTGTTCACGATGCAGTAAGCAGTTATCCACCACTGCCCAATCATGAAAAAAAAAAATGAAGCATTGTTCTGTATTCTCTGTGGGAGAAAAGGATCCAGTTAAGCTATTTGTTGTAATATGTGGTGTTTGCACATTTTCCCAAAGGGACTGCAGAAAATCTTCACTTTGCTTATTCTCATAACAACTGTCGACTGGGAAAAAAAAAAAGCACAACCTAAAAGTTTAGTTATGTTTTATTCGGTGCACAAAAGTGAGGACTTAAGCCCAGGACACAGCAAGAAGAGGCAAGAAGGGGAGTCAGGGTATTCAGGAATTTTTTGCAGCAAAAAACCAGGTAGTTGAACATCAAAAGATTACTGTTAATTAAAGAAAACCAGAAATCTCAAGTTAAGGAATTCAGCACTTTTCTTTGTGTGGAAAGATGCAAGAGTCTGGGCCCACTGAAGTCACTCCTTTGATTTGCACCTCAACTGCCTGGGGCCGGTATCCTGCGTTTTCTCCTCCTGGGTTTCTTCGGGTGTTCTGTTGGGGATGGCTGCAGCAGCTGGCTGCTAGATGGGCTTGGCTGTGAGCAGCCCATTTGTTTCCATTCAGGTTCGATCCCTGGGTTGGGAAGATCCTCTGAAGAAGGGAATGGCTACCCTCTCCATGGAGAGTCCTATGGACAGAGAAGCCTGGAGGGCCACAGTTCATAGGGTTGCAAAGAGTCGGACACAACTCAGCCACTAACACTGTCACTTGCAGTGTTTTTTTTTTTGAGTTCCCTCGGGGCTCAGTGTCCGGGCAGCTGTAACATGATGTCTTGATGGCTGCAACTTCCTTACTTTACTGATAGGGCAGGCGATGTTCTGGTTCACACATCTCTGAGATCACCTGATTCCATTTATGGTCTTTCTTAGAAAGAGAATATAATGGCCTCTTTTTTTTAACCTTCTGTAGATAATCTTCAACTCTTACAAGGTCAGTTGAAGAGGAGAAGCAGGGCTCTAGCTGGGTGACAGGGACTATCTTGGTGGCAAAGGTACTTAGAGGGATTCCTTTTGGAGCACCTGGACTCCAATTCCAGAGCAAGATGAGAACCTGAACCTAGCCATCTGTTGAAAAGGATTTGGCCGGCTGCTGCTTAGTCCAGGGTCAGGAGTCTTTGAGCATGTCCAGGACGTTTTCTCACAACCAAGATGCTCTATTTTTCTCCCTCTCTGTTGATGCTTCATCATCATGGACTCTCAGCTGCCAAGAGGTGATGACCTCATTCTTCTTACTGGCCTACTTGGGATTTTCTGGGCCTTTTATTTTTTCTTTGTCAACAGTACTACCAAAGAGGGAACTTGATAATTTATTTTGACTGTGACCAGTTTTCTTATAAACATTTGAGTGAAGGTTTAAAAAAAAATAATTGCTGGTTAAAGAGGAAGGAAAGGCACTGAAGAAATATATGAATGTGATCAAAATGTTGATGATGGACTATAGTGGAATTACAAGGAATGTGAGAGGTGTTTGAGACTGGAGATATGGGCCTGGTCTACAAAAAGGGGAAAAGGAAGAAATATCAATTATGAAAAATGGGGACTTTCCTGGTGGTACAGTGGCTCAGACTCTGCACTCCCAGTGGAGGGGGCCCAGTTTTGATCCCTGGTCAGGGAACCAGATCCCACATACCCCAACTAAAAGAATCCATATGCCACAACTAAGACCTAGTGCAGCCAAAGAAATACATTTTTAAACAGTAAATATTAAAAAACCCATTAGATTATGAATGATGAACTGAACTTTAAACCTCTTGGTAAGCAAATGGGAAAACTAAAATCTAGTAAAATCGAAAAAAGTAAAATCTAGTATGAGATCACTAAGAATAAATGGTATTTAATGAGCCTCATAATCTTTTATAGTGTTAATAGGCTGATCAGAGACATGTGCAATAATTTGTCCCAATTTTAGCAGGGCATGTGTTAACAATCCCAATAAAACAGCTATCACTTACTGAACTCTTATGAGTGAAGGGAACTTTTCTAAGTGAGAAATGTCAAATTTAGCGTCTGTTTTGGAAGAGGAATGGGTGATTTAGAACCTCTTAACTGTATCTTCTTTTTAAAAAATAATGGAGCTTGCCTTTCTAAATGCTCTGGTTTCTAGTGATGGGACTGGAGTTAATGGCCCAGCTTGAAGCAGACGGTGTGGGTAACAGAGAGCTATCCAGTGATTTTTCATTCCTTACTGTCCCGAGATGTCCTGTCCTGACCAGGCTATTGAGTTCCTATATTCTAGCAGCATTTGGAGAGAAAAAAGAGTTGTTCACCTCAGTTGGTTGAGTTTTGTAAGAGGAAGGAACATGCAGGAGCGGGCGGCCAGTGGGCACCATGCTTCCACTAGTGGCCGTTGCTAACTGACTAGACGGACGTAACTCTGTTGGTGACCGTGAAGTAACTTTCATGTTCACAGCCCGCTACTGGTTCTCTGCCAGTTTTCACTTACTATGGTACCATGTTGTGTCTGGATCAGACTATATCTCCATTTTATCTTCACAACAATTTTGAAAGGCAGAATGTATTCTCCCTAATTTCGGGTGGAGCAGGAAGCAAGGGTGATGTGCCCAAAGTTATTGCTGATAACTACAGAGCCAGTCCAGCATATGTATCTTCTGACTCATGACTCCAGTGCATAAAATACTCCTTCAGATGGTTAAGATTCTCTGGTGTGTTTCAGCAGACCAGCAGGAGCATGAATGTGAGATCTGACAGAGTGAGAATCTAAGTGGCTTTAAGCCAGAACCTGCCTGGGTCTCCCAGTTTGGATTTTTTCCTTGCTCTTATCTCAGGGGGAAGGAGTACTTTCTGACAGTGAATCATCCCTGTGCATTTATGAAACAAGACAGACAATTCCTCCTACATCTCAAATGCTTTCTCTTTTCTCCTTCATGCATCCTAAGGATGAGATTACCTCAGTAATTCTTATGACATATCTGGCTCCCAAATAAACAATAGCTTTCGAGGGAGTATGCCATTTCTTTTCATAAAAACTTTATGGGCTCTTCTAATTTTTCATATCTGATATCTTTGGCATTGGATCTTGATTTGGAGACAGAATTCTCTAATTGCAAAACATACGTCCTATTCAGAGAATTCTATGAAAGACATTTATGGGACCCTCTTCAGTTATCTATTTGGTAATTCTTAATGATTAGGCACCATCTTTCTGATTACAGAATCTATAGTATCAAGGGGCTTCCCAGGTGGCACAGTGGTAAAGAATCTACCTGCCAATCCCTGGGTCAGGAAGATAGCTTGGAGCAGGAAATGGCAACCCACTTCAGTATTCATGCCTGGAAAATTCCATGGACAGGGGAGCCTGGTGGGCTACAGTCCATGGGATCACAGAGTTGGACATGACCGAGCAACTGAGTGCATGTCACACACACACACACACACACACACAGTATTAAGAGTTCAGCCTTCCATTCTTTGATTTCATGTGCCACCCTGCACCTCAAGGTCATTTCTCAAATTAGAATGACCAAGAAGCCTCAGATGACTTAGTGTTTCTTCCTGCTTCATCAGTCCAATATATGGGGACTGTTATAATAATAGGAATTGTTTGTGGAATAGCAAAATCCCAAGTTTTAAGTTATTTTAGGGTAGGACCTCAGTTCAGTTCAGTTGCTCAGTCATGTCTGACTCTTTGTGACCCCATGGACTGCAGCATGCCAGGCCTCTCTGTCCATCACCAACTCCTGGGGCTTACTCAAACTCATGTCCATTGAATTGGTGATGCCATCCAACCATCTCATCCTCTGTCGTCCCTTTCTCCTCCTGCCTTCAATCTTTCCAAGCATCAAGGTCTTTTCCAATGAGTTAGTTCTTCGCATCAGGTGGTCAAAGTACTAGAGTTTCAGCTTCAGCATCAGTCCTTCCAGTGAATATTCAGGACTAATTTCCTTTAGGATGGACAGGTTGGGTCTCCTTGCTGTCCAAGGGACTCTCAAGAGTCTTCTCCAACACCACAGTTCAAAAGCATCAATTCTTCGGTGCTCAGCTTTCATCACCGTCCAACTCTCACATCCATACATGACCAATGGAAAAACCATAGCCTTGACTAGACGGACTTTTGTTGGCAAAGTAATGTCGCTGCTTTTATATATGCTATCTAGGTTGGTCATAACCTTCCTTCCAAGGAGTAAGCATCTTCTAATTTCATGGTTGCAATCACCATCAGCAGTGATTTTGGAGCCCCCCAAAATAAAGTCTGACGCTGTTTCCACTGTTTCCCCATCTGTTTCCCATGAAGTGATGGGACCAGATGCCATGATCTTAGTTTTCTGAACGTTGAGCTTTAAGCCAACTTTTTCACTCTCCTCTTTCACTTTCATCAAGAGGCTCTTTAGTTCTTTACTTTCTGCCATAAGGGTGGTGTCATCTGCATATCTGAGATTATTGATATTTCTCCCGGCAATCTTGATTCCAGCTTGTGCTTCCTCCAGCCCAGCATTTCTCATGATGTACTCTGCATATAAATTAAATAAGCAGGGTGACAGTATATAGATTTGACGTATTCCTTTCCTGATTTGGAGCAAGTCTGTTGTTCCATGTCCAGTTCTAACTGTTGCTTCTTGGCCTGCATATAGATTTCTCAGGAGGCAGGTCAGGTGGGCTGGTATTTCCATCTCTAGGGTAGGACCTAAGAGGGTACAAACAATGAATATCTTAGCCTTCACTGAGGAATATGAGGGAGTGCCCTGGGTGTTTCCTGGTGGAGTAAGTGAAGTGTTGATTATGGGAGGTATGTGATGGAGGAGGGAAAATGGAGTTGTTTTCTGCTAGGAGAGTGGAGGGAACCTGAGAGGAGAAGGTTATGTTTGTAGCGGGGGCAGGAGACCCGATTAGAAGAGCCTGACTAAAAGCAGCCTCTGAATTTGCTCATATAATGAGAACATAAAAGGGTTGAACCCTGCACATTGAAGGTAAAGGACAGGAAGAGTATCAAACAAAGGGTAAGACGTCAGTTAGGAAGAAACTCTTCAGGGACTTCGGGAGAGAGTGAGTAAGAAATTTAAATTTTTTTAAAAATCTATTTTGACGGTGGAGAGTTTGGACTTTTGAGTTACGTTGGAGAGTTTTAAGTGTGGGAAGTTAAAATCAAATGTTTTGTTGGCTTTGGCATGTAGGATAGATCAGGCAGAAAGCCCTGCTGGGTCACCAGCACTCTCACTGAGAGTGCACAGGTAGACTCTGGATTAGGGGTCAAAGTGGAGAAGGCAGAAGGGAAGACTCATTCGTCCAGATGGCTGCCTCTCAACATCCCAGGTCTCTGTGCCCTCCCACTGCAGCTGGAGAGGACAGAAGGGCAGACTCTGTACTGTCTCAGCCTTGAACAGTTGGCCTCATCATGGTTTTGAAGGGCTTGTGTTTGTCAGGGGAATTCAGCTGTTTAGCATAAGGAAGAGGCAATAGAAGAACTCTGGAGAACAGTTTGAGTTTCTCAAAACAAATCCAAGATGACTACTCCATCTGATATGGACCATGATTTATTTCTAGAATGGTTCTGTCTGCTCTGAAAGGACCCTAAGGATTTCCTCCCTTAATATTAAGGAGGGGATTGCATTGATCTCAGCCCCATATTGCCATTCAAGAAGCATTTGACCATCAGGAATCTGGTCCCTGAGTTCTCTTTGTTAGTGATGGGGGAGGCAGCGGGCTATGCTGAAAGTATAGGGGCATGGGAGCCAGAAAGCAGGAATGTTGCCTTGTTGTACTCTGCTCCAGTCTCCAGCTGTCCACTCCACATCCTTGATCTTGCCAAGATCAGATACAACAATGATGTGGAAGTGTTTTGTCATATGTAAACTATTATGTGTTGAATGTGGGAGATGATATTATTATTATATTTTCTTGATGTTTTTGTTCCTATGAGGACTGGTTAGATACTGTTAAGCCACAGAAGGAGGGACCTTTACCACGCTAAGGCTAGTTTGGGTTCAGAAAGGACAAAGAATTCCATTTGGGGGCATTTGCAGCAGTATATATAAGCAAGCCAGGAAATAGGTAGATTGAGTTTCTTTGTGCCAGCTAACTCTGAATCTCCTAGTTTTCCTTTGCCAGCGGGAGCCACCCATTGGTGTTTTCTCTTAATCTCCTTAACTGATTTGTTTGCATAAAATGAAACTATGAATTTTTTTTCACATTAAGTGTTAAGCTAAGAACTGCTGTAGACCACTCAGGATTGATTGCATTTGGAGAAAGGGCATCATTACCTTTGCAAAGATGAAGAATAGTTCAAGAGGAATTATTTAGTAGTATTGGTGCATCTCCCTTGACACACACCGTGTATGTAAAACTTCATACTTCTATAATTAGTAAATTAGGGGTAATTCTTTTTGCAAAAAAAAAAAATAGAATATATTCTACCAATGGATTTATGGCAGGTTTCCTTTTAGTAAGCCTCCTCAGTGCCTTTATAATTTGATTGACCTTTTCCATATACTTCTTTTACAAAGAAAGCCACATCTGGATATGACAAACCAAAATAAGCATGTTATGGATTTGGGCTCTTTAAAAATCAATTTTTTATACTGCTTGTAATATTTCAGCAAGGCAACATCACTTCATCAAAGAAACAAAAACCTCCCAAACTCCCAAACCTCTTGTGTAATAGAGTTCCAAGGCTCAGCTCCTTTTTTTTTTTTTTTTAACATTTAGAGAAATATGTAATGTACTTAAATGTTGGTATCAGAAAAAAATTGAGTCCCCTTGAAATTTTACTGTAATAAGGTTTGACTTGTGAGCCTCTTTTTTTTTTTCCCTTGTGACTTTGACCAAATGGCCTTTTCTTCTTCAGGTGGTCATCTGGCCCTTTCCTGTGTATGTGTGCAGGGCATGTCTAAGGAATCCCCCCATGTCTAAGGTGGCTTTCCTTGAAGGTGGACCCCTGGGAGAGGAGTAGACTTTGGACTTGGTCAGTAGTCACTCCTCTCTCCTCTCCCCTCCTTTCTCCTCTCTCCTCCCCACTTCTTGTCCCTCTCCCCTTCCACTCCCTCCTTCTCCCTTCCCTTTTCCCTCCTGCACAATACAGGTGAACAGTGTTCTGCTGGAGAGAAACCTTCCTTTCTAAAGTGAATTTGAGGTGTGCCTCAAAATTGCTTCCCTGCATTTCTTTGAGGCTTTGAGAGTTGTCAGCTTGCCCCTACCATGCTCACTATATCTGTGACTGATGTTTTTATAGCTTGATGTGCTCTGGACAAAGCTTCTAGCTACGCTTTTTCAGTAAAAACCCTCTTCCCCTGCCTGAGATAGAGCCTCCAGCCAGAGGCCGGCAGTGGAGGCAGCCGGTTTCCAGGTGGGCCTGGAGAATAGCATCTTTGTGGGGCGCGGGTGGCGAAGCCCAAGCCTTGGACCAGGGCCCCTTGCAAGGAGCGGTCAACTTCTGCTTGCGGAACCTGAGCCCCGCCCGATTCACTGCCCGCGGGCAGGGGAACGGGGCAAAGCTGAACAAACACAGGGAGCAGCAACGGGACGTTTCCCCTCATCTGTCCTTTTCCTAAGTTGTAGAGCTTTTCCAGTTTAATATTGCCTGCCACATTTTAGAAAATTAGTGTAGCAGAGCCAAATAGATTGTTAACGACAACCGATAACGCTCCTTGTGTTATTACATTCCCTCTGCTGGGAGTGTCTGCTGGGAATCCATGGAACCCTCCTCTCCATGGACAGGCTCAGGGGGTGAGTGTTTCCCACCCCCCTCAATCCTGCACTTGGCATGTAGAGCCCGTGGACATTTTTCCACCAGGAAACTTTCATTAGATTCTCAAAAGGGTCCACACATCAAAAAAGGTGAGAAACTACTGACCAAGTCCAAAGTCTACTCCATTACTTCCCCTCACTTTCCAACACACACGCGCGCGCACACACACAACACACACACACACACAGAGTTTTATAGATGAGGAAACAGAAGAGATGAGGGTGAAGAGATGGGGATGGTAACCAGTCAGGTGTAGGCTGGGACCAGACCTCCTGTCCCTACTCTGATCTGGCACAAAAAATGAACCCACCTTTGGGGGACAGAATTGCTTTAGAACCTATTCTATGAGCACAGCAGTCACAGGACATAGCTAGATAACTCAAGTCACACTTCAGAACAGACCTCTCTTTATAAATGCCCTTTAAGCATCTTCTGCTCATCCCTCACCCAGCCTGGGTCTCACTCACAGTAGCTGCTCACTCTGTTGACTGAGTGAACCTCTGTGGTGGGCAGCATAAGGAAGATAGATTCTTAGTTTTATACAGCCAGTTCTTTGAGCTCAAGAAATATGAATCCTTCATCTTCCTCCTACTTTACTTGCCTTCCTCACTCCATGATCCTGGTTCCTGGGGCAGTTTTCATCAGGATGCAGCCCAGACATTAAACCACTCACTCTTACCTTGTAAGCGCCTTCTGACAACTACTGACCTGCAAACACAAGTGTCAGTGATTAGAGCTAAGGGTAACTTTGCATAAAGTTAGTAATTTATGTAAGGTTAACAACTTTAAAACATTTTATTTATTATTCACTTATTTATTGGCTGTGATGGGTCTTTGAAGCAGAAGTAGATGTTTTTCTGGAATTCCTTTGCTTTTTCTATGATCTAGCAGATGTTGGCTGGAGAAGGAAATGGCAGCCCACTCCAGTGTTCTTGCCTGGGGAATCCCAGGGACGACAGAGCCTGGTGGGCTGCCGTCTATGGGGTCGCATAGAGTCGGCCACAACTGAAGCGACTTAGCAGCAGCAGCAGCCGATGTTAGCAATTTGACCCCTGGTTCCTCTGCCTTTTCCGAATCCAGCTTGAAAATATGAAACTTCTTGGTTCACATACTGTTGAAGCCTAGCTTGTAGGATTTTGAACATTACCTTGCTAGCATGTGAAATGAGTGCAATTGTGCAGTAGTTTGAATGTTCTTTGGCATTGCCCTTCTTTGGGATTGGAATGAAAACTAACCTTTTCCAGTCCTGTGACCACTGCTGAGTTTTGCAAATTTGCTGCCAAATTTGCTGCCATTTGCTTTCCAAATTTGTTGCTTCCAAAGTGCAACACTTTAACAGCATCATCTTCTAGGGTTTGAAATAGCTCAGCTGGGATTCCATCACCTCCACTAGCTTTGTTCGTAGTGATGCTTCCTAAGGCCCACTTGACTTCGTACTATAGGATGTCTGGCTCTAGATGAGTGATCACACCATCATGGTTATCCGGGTCATTAAGAAATCTTTTGCATAGTTCTTCTGTGTATTCTTGCCACCTCTTCTTAATATCTTCTGTTTCTGTTAGGTCCATACCATTTCTCTCCTTCATTGTGCCCATCTTTGCATGAAATGTTATCTTGGTGTCTCTAATTTTCTTGAAGAGATCTCTAGTCTTTCCCATTCTATTGTTCTCCTCTATTTCTTTGCTTTGTTCACTTAGGAAGGCTTTCTTTCCTCTCCTTGCTCTTCCTTGGAACTCTGCATTCAGATGGGTATAGCTTTATTTTTCTCCTTTGCCTTTAGCTTCTCTTCTTTTCTCAGCTCTTTGTAAGGCCTCCTCAGACAACCATTTTCCCTTTTTGTATTTCTTTTTCTTGGGGATGGTTTTGATCACCACCTCCTGTACAATGTTACAAACTGTCCGTAGTTCTTCAGGCACTCTGTCTGTCAGATCTAATCCAATGAATCTATTTGTCACGTCCACTGTATAATCGTAAGGGATTTGATTTAGGTCGTACCTGAATGGCCTCGTGGTTTTCCCTACTTCCTTCAATTTAAGTCTGAATTTTGCAGTAAGGAGTTCAAGTTCTGAGCCACAGTCAGCTCTCAGTCTTGTTTTTGCTGACTGTATAGAGCTTACCCATTTTCAGCTGCAAAGAATATAATCAATTTGATTTCAATATTGACCATCTGGTGATGTCCATAGTAGACATTAAACCCTCTTCAATTTTGATGGTTTTTTTAAAAAAGCTTTTCCAAATATTGATTGCTATGCCAGTGAAGCATTAGGTGCTTTACATGCATTATTTAATTAAATCATCATAACAGGAAGCTGGCACTATTGTTATCCTCACTAAGGAGCAAACTGAAGTTTAGAGAACTGAAGGATCTTCCTCAGGTTTGCACAGCTGGGAGCCAGGATTCAAATCCAGTTATCTGGCTTCAAAGCTGTATTGCTCCAGTATCAGATGGATACTGTTAGGGATGGAATAAAAGTTTCAGGTATTGGAATAAAGGGAAACAAGACTTCACAGGATGATTGGGGCCAGGTTGGAGCATTAAATGCCAAGTCTTCAGTAATGGGGAGACGGACTTTGAAATGAATTCATAAAAGAATTTGCACGCATCTTCACTGAGGAGATGAGGAACACTTATGTCATGAGACAGATGTTTAACCCCAGCAGGAAGTTTCTTCCAGCTTGGAGAGTCTGTGACTTTGAACCTTTTGGCAGAACCATGCTCTGATGCAAGTGAATACTTTCATCTTTATTGCTGACATCCCATGGAAGTGATACCAGGAGATTCTCAATCTAACAATCCCCTGGCACAGTCCTAGACTTTGAATGTTGAAGACTGTGTGTTCATAATGGGTGAGGCAATGGGCTGTCAATGAGTCTGTCTTTCTTTTTTTTAAACTTCAGTCTCTGCTATGTGTCAGCTTTAGAGGCTGACCTAAACAGTGCGGCATTCTGTGGTAGAAAGGGCGTAGACTTTGGTACTGGCTAGGCTAGGGATGGAATAGTAATTCAGCTATGAAGCTCCAACCTTGGGCAACATACCTAACCACACTGTGCCCAGGTTTTCTCATCTATAAATGGAGACATGCCTATATTATCAGAAAGCACCTACCTTATGTTCCAAAAGTCAAGAACTTAGTCTGTCGGATTAGCCCACTACCTGATCCTGTCAGCATCTTCATTAATGATCAGAATCAGCATCATGTTTTCACCCTGGTTAGAACTTCTCCATAGGGTTAGGTTGTGAAGCTTAGATACCTCTTTCCTAGGAGAAGCAATGTGGGGAAAGTTTGGTCAATTTGCAGTAAGAAGATCTATGTCAAGCCCAAGCTCAAATAGTACATGACTAGGACCCTGGACAATAGGTTTAAAACCAACTTCCCAGGATTGTTGTAAATGCTGGTTGAGGGAAAAGCTATGAAAGTATTGTAAACCCATAACCTCTTAGACAGAATGGTGAAATTCCATTATGCCATAGCTTTGAAAGAATTCAACTGACATTTCATAACCCTTGATCTACAACACGAGTAGTCCTTTGCTCAAGTGTTTGTCAGCAGAAAGCCTCCATGTTGAGGCTCAGTTTGCTCCTTTCTCTGGTGTTTGGCCTCCAGGACTGTATGCCCCTCTCTCACTGGCATTAAAGGTGGTGTGATTCTGGCCTGATCCCTGCATGGACTATGGTGTCTTGACCTGTCTACGGAGTCCTAGGGCCCACGGATGCCAGGGAGACCCAGATGGAGCTAATTTGCTGGGCTGAGTCACTGCGTCTGGTTGGGACAAGTTGGGCGTATTTTTTGAACCTCAAGTGTCTCTCTGGGACCTTTTCCTGCTTACCACTTTGCTGAGTGCCTCAGCGTAGGTGGTGGTTAAGCACGGTTGCTCCCTTCTTTTGAGGAGCTTCTTTTTCCGGAGTGGAGGTTGTCGCCATGTGCTTGGTAACAGCCATGAGTTCTTCAGGACTCCCCATCATTTAGGGCTAAATTGTTTGGTGACATGATAATTGCTGCAGAATCCAACGTGAGGGGAGGTCAGGGATGGTTAGCCGAGTGAAAGAAGGTTTATTACTGGTTATCCAGGGGATGTTCATGAAAACATTCATTAGTGCTGCTCAGGAGAAAGAAAATAGTGTCAGCAGAGTAGTCCAACCTGGCAACTTCCATGGGAAAGCATGGACAACCAAAGAGAGCCTTGCCTCAGGATAAAGTGGGATTCCAGAGGCTTAGCTGGGCTCGCACAGCCGGCCAGGGCTGACACTGCAGCACAAGGATGGAATCCTGGCTTGAGAATGCAGGGGTTGTGAGTTCAGGACTTGATTTTGCATTCTACATTGTGTCATTTATTTCTCTTTTAGTTTCCTTAATTTCTGTCTTGAATTCTGTCAGATGCTTGCAGAGTATTTGCCATCAGGTAACAAGTAAATTTGTCTTTGGGGAGCTGCTTATGGAATCAGACCCTGGCTTCAGGTCATCAGGGAATCAGGGAACCTGGGTTCTAGTCTTTTCTCCTTTTTTTTATGGCTGTGCAGTAGCTTCTCTTGCTGCGGGACATGGGCTGTAGAGTAGGAGGGCTTCAGTAGTTGGGGTGTGCAAACCCATGTCCCCTGCCTTGGAGACATATTCTTAACCACTGGACCGTCAGGGAAGACTCTGGGTTCTAGTCTTAACCTTAAAGCTGTTCCACTCCTTGCCATGCAAGGTCTGGTCCATGGGCCAGGAGCATTACCTGGGAGCTGATTAGTAGCACAGAATCTTGGGCCCATCTGCATTTGCGAATCATCTTTTATGTCTTAACATCCCCAGCTGACTCATCTGCACATAAAAGTTTGGTCGAAGTGATATGACTAGAGAAGGCAGGGCTTTTTCTGTCTTCTTCTTCTTCTTTAATATTTAGCCTCAGGTCTTAGTTACAGCCCTTGGGATATTGCATTGTGGTGCGCGGTTTCTCTAGTTGTGGTGCGCAGGTGTGTATGGGCTTAGTAGCCCCGAGGCATGCGGGTTAATAGTTCCCTGACCAGGGAACCAAGAACTTCCAGATGTTCAAGCTGGATTTAGAAAAGGCAGAGGAACCACAGATCAAATTGCCAACATCCACTGGATCGTAGAAAAAGCAAGAGAATTCCAGAAAAACATCTACTTCTGCTTCATCGACTACACCAAAGCCTTTGACTGTGTGGATCACAACAAACTGGAAAATTCTTAAAAGAGATGAGAATACCAGACCACCTGACCTGCCTCCTGAGAAATCTGTATGCAGGTCAAGAAGCAATGGTTAGAGCCAGATGTGGAACAATGGACTGGTTCCAAATTGGGAAAGGAGTTCGTCAAGGCTGAATATTGTCATCCTGCTTATTTAACTTACGTGCAGAGTACATCATGCAAAATGCTGGGCTGGAGGAAGCACAAGCTGGAATCAAGCTTGCCGGGAGAAATATCAATAACCTCAGATATGTAGATGACAACACCCTTATGGCAGAAAGCCAAGAGGAACTAAAGAGCCTCTTGATGAAAGTGAAAGAGGAGAGTGAAAAGGCTGGCTTAAAACTCAACATTCAGAAGACTAAGATCATGGCATCTGGTCCCATTACTTCATGGCAAATCGATGGGGAAACAGTGACAAACTTTATTTCCTTGGTCTTCAAAATCACTGCAAATGGTGACTGCAGCCATGAATTTAAAAGATGCTTGCTGCTTGGAAGTAAAGCTATGACCAACCTAGACAGCATATTAAAAAAACAGAAACATTACTTTGCCAACAAAGGTCTGTCTAGTCAAAGCTGTGGTTTTTCCAGTAGTCATGTATGGATGTGAGAGTTGGACTATAAAGAAAACTGAGTGCTGAAGAACTAATGCTTTTGAACTGTGGTGTTTGAAAAGACTCTTGAGAGTCCCTTGGACTGCAAGGAGATCCAACCAGTCAATCCTAAAGGAAATCAGTTCTGAATATTCATTGGAAGGACTGATGCTGAAGCTGAAGGTCCAACACTTTGGCCACCTGATGTGAAGAACTGACTCACTGGAAAAGACCCTGATGCTGGGAAAGATTGAAGGCAGGAGGAGAAGGGGATGACAGAGGACGAGATGGTTGGATGGTATCACCGACTTAATGGATATGAGTTTGAGCAAGCTCCAGGAGTTAGTGATGGACAGGGAAGCCTGGGGTGCTGCAGTCCATGGGGTCGCAAAGAGTTGGACATAACTGAGTGACTGAACTGAACTGACCAGGGATTGAACCCTCATTCCCTGCATTGAAAGGCAGATTCTTAACCCCTGAGCTACCAGGGAAGTTCCTCTATCTTCTTATTTATTATTTTGTATGCATGCTGCTACTGCTGCTGCTGCTAAGTCGCTTCAGTCATGTCTGACCATGTACAACCCCATAGACAGCAGCCCACCAGGCACCTCTGTCCCTGGGGGTCTCCAGGAAAGAATACTGGAGTGGGTTGCCATTTCCTTCCCCACTTGTATCCATAGGACCTATCTAAAGTTTAGCACACAGTGGCTGCAAAATCCATGAATCTTTCTCTGACTTTGAGCATGTCCAAACTGCGAGGGACTTTGTAAACTTCCAGGGGCTTAATTGTAAAGTGGTGTAAAGAGAGGGGTGGTGAATGGAGATGGTGTCAACCTTCAGTGTTTGAAAAACAGTCATGAACATTTGAATGACAGATGATGGCAGTGGTGGTTTTATGTTTTTATTTTAATTAATTAGAGGTAATTACTTTACAATATTGTGATGGTTTCTGCCATACATCAAAATGAAATGGTTTTAATATGGTTAACTTTGACCTAAGTCAAAAACTCTGAAGATGTGTCATAGGATTTCTATGTTTTAAAATTTCCTGTTGTGTTCAGTAATGTTCATTACAGTATCATACATAAAAACAATCTTTAAATGTCCCCCAAGAGGAAATGAATAAATACAATGTAATACAATTCAGAAATCTAAATGAATGAAATAGAGCTACACATGTAAACATTAGTAAGTCTAAGAAGTTTTTTGAGAGAAGAAAGTTGCAGAGGAGGTATGAAGTATGGTACTATTTAAAGTTAAAAAAAAAAACCCGTGTGTATGTAATGGAAACATACTTATGTAGTAAAAGTGTCAAGTTCTAGATGGGAAAAATAAACACCAAGTTCAGGGCATTATTAGTTAACTTCGAGAGGGAAGAAGGGGATTAAATGGGAGTTTCATGTTTTATTTTTTAAAAAATAAAGAAAGAGTAAAGAAAAAAAGGTTGCAGTAGCAAACATGGAATAAAAGATTTTTTTGGAAAGGTATTATCATCATTATTACTCATTATCATCATTATTCATGTTACTATTCTCTATAATTTTTCTGAATGCTTAAAATATTTCATTATAAAACAACTAAAACAAAATCCTCCTGACAATTGTGATGCAGACAGTTGGCATTCTTTCTAAGGGAATTTTAAATATATATATTTTTTTCACTTGGCTGCATCAGGTCTTGTTTGTTGCACACAGAATCTTTGCTACTGAGTGTGGGATCTTCGTTTCAGCATCAGAATCTTTTTAGTTGCAGCCTGCGAACTCTTAGTTGCTGTATTGCTGTTGCTGTTTAGTCGCTAAGTCATGTCTGCCTCTTTTGCAGCCTCATGGACTGTAGCCCACCAGGCTTCTCTTGTCCATGGGATTTCCCAGGCAGGAATACTGGAGTGGGTTGCCATTTCCTTCTCCAGGGGATCTTCCCGACCCAGGAATCTAACCTGCATCTCCTGCATTGGCAGAAGGATTCTTTACCACTGAGCCACCTGGGAAGCCCCCATCTTGTTCAGTCGTGCAATTGTGTCTTACTCTATGCGACCCCATGGACTGCAGTACGGCAGGGAAGCCCTCCTGCTTGCTCTTAATTGTAGCACATGGGATCTAGTTCCCTGACCAGGGATTGAACCCGGGCCTTCTGCATTGGGAGGTCAGAGTCTTATCCACTGGACCACCAGCAAAGTCCCTCTCAGGAAATTCTTGCCTTAGATATGTCTAAGGACCTTTCAGTTTTAAATATGTTTGTACACAGAGGACTCTTACCCAACCACCCTCTCTTGTTCTTTTACATGACACATGCCTATTCGATGTACCCAAGGTCTGTGGCTTCTCTGCATTCTGTCCTGAGGAGATGCAGCTTTTCTCATGTTTGTGCTGTTGGTAAAACCCACCCATCTAATGCTGCTTTAAAGACCTAGCCTACAAGGCCTCTTCTCTGTTGTCTACTTCTGTCCTTTCTGGAAGGGGGAGGTTCTGACCTACAACTATCCTAATCTTAGAGCTCTAACCTTAGGGTCACTTCCTGCCCCTACCTTCCCTAAGCTGCATTCATTTTCATAATACCTTCACTGACCCTTCAGTTCCATGTTAGGACTTAGTTGCCCTGTGAATCCTAGAAATTTTTGTCACCTCCCCCCATGTATCACCATTTGTAATCAGTTCTCTTATTACTGTACCTGCTTTCCGAACTTCCTTAAGTGTCCCTGCAGTTTAATCAGTAATGATGACTCTTGTTGGTCTGTGACTCAGGGAACGTTAAGAAGGTAGAAGTGGCTCTAAGAGCTGGTGTCAACCAAACTTTTAAATTAAATTATTTTATAATTATTTTTAATATACTCTACAGCATGAGTTCTAAACCAAGGGTAGGGGCCTCCCTGGTGCTCCAGTGGTTAAGACTCTGCGCTTCCACGAGGGGCTCGGTTTCATTTCCTGGTGTGAAGCTAACATCCCACACAACCTGCGGCCAAAATATTTTTTTAAAAAATATAATAAACCAAGGGTGAGGCGCTTCCCTGGTGGTCCAGTGGTTGAGACTTTGCCTTCCAATACCGGGGGTGAGGGTTCGGTGCCTGGTTGGGGAGCTAAGACCCCACATGTCTCGTGGTCAAGAAACCAAAATATAGGACAGAGACAATATTGTAAATTCAGTAAAGGCTATAAAAATGGTCCACATAAAAAAAATTTTTAAAAAAAACCTAAAAAAAATAAAAATAAACCAAGGGTGATTTTTCCCTTACTCCCCCCAGGGCCATTTGACAGTGTCTAGAGACATTTTTGGTTTTCACAACTAGGGGAGTGCTACTGGCCTGGTGAGGGTAGAGGCCAGGGATGCTACTAAACACCCCAGTGCACAGAACAACTCCACCCCCTGTAACAAGGAATTTGCCATCTAAAATGGCAGTAGTGCTGAGGTTGAGAAACCCGGCTCTGTAGACCCTCATATCATGAGTATCCCTCTATCAGTGAGGCAAAATGGATGGGGCTACAGTCCTTTAGTGTGGGGCTGTGGAACAGGAAGTGCAGGACCCCCTATTGGGGCTATGCATAGACCATTCCTGTATCATCATCCTGTCAGGGTGGGGGCCAGGGAAGTGATGCTGTTGGAGGTGGAAGATGGGAAGAGATGAAGTGGATTAGGGAAAAACTAGAGAGGAACAAAGTCCAAGTACTTGGGAGAATAGAGGAAAGCTTATTCGGATGCCTTTGAACTTGGCACTTGGCTGTGAATAACACTTTCATGCTACAGAAATGCAGGATAGCTTGCTTATTTTCAAATATTCCCAATGTAAAAGGTGGTAGGTAGTTGCAGTCGTGGCCCCAAGTGAGTCATGCCATCCTGTTTACACCTGCCTGCAGTGTGATTTTTGCCATTCCTCTGTTCAAGAGGTGGTGTCTGTTTTCACCCATGAATCTGGGCTGGCCTTGTCACTTGCCTTGACCTGAAGAATTTGGAGAGAGTGATGTTGTGTGACCTCCGGGGCCACTCAGCTTTGGCTTTCTCCCTCCAGGAACATTTCTACCATGATGCGAGAACTCCCTGCCTGATAAAGCCTCTTTGAGGATAAGAACCAGGCACCCAGTGTCCCAGCCCCACCCAGCCCCCGCCAAAATTCCAGCTTGTTGCATCTTTGTCAGTGAACGCAGATGAATCAGTGTATCCACCCAGCCAACCCATAGCATAGTGAGAAACAATAAATCATGGCTATTTTAAACCGCTTCTCTTTGGGGTGATTTGCTACATAGCAATAGATAATTGGACATTGTGTATGAGTGACTTTGTTTGGATGTTGTTAGAAGTTGTGGATGATATTTTGGTGTTAGAACACGTGCGAATGTGCTAAGCTGCTTCAGTTGTGTCTAACTCTGTGCGACCCTATGGACTGTGGCCTGCTAGGCTCCTCTGTCCATGGGATTCTCCCGGCAAGGATACTGGAGTGGGTTGCCATGCTGTCCTCCAGGGGATCTTCCTGACCCAGGGACTGAACCGCGCCTCTCATGTCTCCTCCATTGGCAAGGCAGACTCTTTACCATTGGCACCACCTGGGAAGCCCTTGCGTTAGAATATGTGTGTAAATATCAGATCATGGTTAAAAGCCACTGAGTTCTTCCTCCTTTGCTCTTGCAGCACTTCTCGGAGCTTCTGGATGAGTTTTCCCAGAATGTCTTGGGCCAGCTCCTGAACGACCCTTTCCTCTCAGAGAAGAGCGTGTCGATGGAGGTGGAGCCGTCCCCAACGTCCCCGGCGCCCCTCATCCAGGCCGAGCACAGCTACTCCTTATGTGAGGAGCCTCGGGCCCAGTCGCCATTCACCCACATCACCGCCAGCGACAGCTTCAATGACGGTAAAACCCAGAGCGGGGGAAGCAGCTGGGACCTTGGCACCTTTGACCCTGACCTCCTTGAGGGTGCGGAGCGTGTGTTACAGTATCATCAGCACCCCCTTCAGCCACATACCTGCTGTGTGTGGCCTGTGCTTGGGCCCTGGGGAAATGCAAAGAGGCACAGAATGTAGCTCTACCTGAGACTGTGTGCTCTGGGAATTTGCTAGAACTGAATACTAATTGCTTTCTTTGACCCTGTGGACTGGGCAGCAAAGCATCCTTTTGCACATCAGACTGGCCTCTCTGGTTGATGATTCCAGTACATCCACCATTTCAAGAGGTCATGCCATGTTTTATTTTTCTTTTTTTCTGAGAAAGAATTTTTTTGACCACTCTTCTCCATAAACACTTCTTGGGTATCCTCTTGACCCATTTCTGACATGTTTCCTTGAACCCATGTATAGGAGATCTTGGCAAGCATTCCTGTACTTTCTTGTTGATTACCCTTTTATGCCCATTATCAAGGCCATTAGCTTGGTATGTGTTGAGAGTTTAGTTTTCCTGGTCTTAGAGATGTTCACATGTTTTGTCCATCACTCCATAGGACTTGAACTGGCATAGGCTCTATGAAACTTTTAAAACTGAATTTTCTATGTTTGTTTTCCTAGAAGTATAACCACCTATTTTAGTATCTTGAGTAAGTTTTGAAAACTGTGTCCTCTAATGCTAGTTTGGCACATGCTGTCTTCTCCCAGGAGGATGGTCCCTAACTTCATGGCCTCTGGCTTGACCTAGATGTCCCCTCTCCTCCTATACAACTGTATATATGACAGCATCTTGTGAAGTGACTACCTGCAGGACAGGATGCCTCCTGTTTCCTGGGGTTAAAGGCACATGCCTGTGTCCACTTCAAAAATAGGCCACTAGCTTTGTGGGAGAATCCCTTCTCCAGTTGGGGTTCTTAGGTCTATCACATGCATGCTCAGCTGTGTCTGACTCTTTCAACCCCCAGGCTGTAGCCTGCCAGCCTCCTCTGTCCATGAAAATTTCCCAGCAAGACTACTGGACTAGGTCACCATTTCCTTCTCCAGGGAATCTTCCCGAGCCAGGAATTGAACCCACGACTACTGTGTCTACTGCATTAGCAGGCGGATTCTTTACCGTCGATCCACCTGGGAATCCCTCTTAGATCTACTGTGCTGTGTGTGGGAAACCCAGGTTTCCCATATTGCAGATGGATTCTTTTACCAACTGAGCCATCAGGGTAGCCCAAGAATACTGGAGTGGGTAGCTTATCCCTTCTCCAGAGGATCTTCCTAACCCAGAAATCAAACCGGGGTCTCCTGCATTGCAGGCAGATTCTTTACCAGTTGAGCTGCCAGGGAAGCTCCTTAGATCTACTACTGACCTCTAAAAGAACCAACTCTGGGATCAGTAAAACATCGTATCTTGGGACAGAGAATGCTGCAGGTTTTTTCTTTCTCAGGCTCATTCTTCTTTCGATTAGAGGTCTACCCACAAACAGCCCAGGAACTTTGGCCTTCTGTCCTCAGTGAAGGGAGGGTCCCAAATCTGTGGGTGAGTTCTTTCCTGACTGGACCCTTTGGAGTCCTAACTTTATTCTCAGATTTCTCCTGACAAGAGGTTAGATGCATGATGATCTAATCATTCTTCTCTGTGGTTTGTCTACTTTCCCTGCCTCGACAAGGGAACAGGGTGAGGGGAAGTCTCCTGGGAGGGAAGGGAGGAAATACAGCTGAAATAATTTGAGGATGTGGAGTTGTTCTGAGAGTAACATGAGATGATGTGTTTAAAGAACCTGGGATGGTGCCCACCACATAGCATTTCAATGAATCAGTGTTTCTTCCTTCTCTCCTTACCTCCTCTTTCTTCCTCTGTTGTTGCAGAGTTGTTGTTCATTTTTCCTGATCCCCTTCTTATCCTCCTTCTGCTTCTACTTCACCTCCTTTCAGTCTTTCTTCTCCGCTCCTCTGCTCTCCATCTTTTTTCCCCTCTCAGTTTGTTATTAAATCATTTCCAGGAATGACCTCTGTTCAAATTCAGGGATATGGTCTCTGTTATGACTGTATACCCTTCATTGTATTATAATGTGGAGGACAACTATAAGGAGTCAGCCTTTTTCTGCATTTTAGCTTAGATAAACTCATGCAGTCCCTGCCTTAGTTGCTTTTTTGTTGTTGTTAAGTGGACTCTAGCACTAGATAGGAGATTGGACTAAATGACCTTTAAGATTTTTTTCCAATGCTGAGGTTCTGTGTGGGTGTGGCTTCTGTTTAACATTTGTAACTGCCTTTGCCTACGGTTTTCCTGTACGCTCTCTCTCTTTTTAATATTCTTTTTGATATGGACTATTTTAAAAGTCTTTATTGAAATTGTTACAATATTGTTTCTGTTTGATGTTTTGGTGTTTTGGGCTGTGAGGCATGTGGGATCCTAGCTCTGTAATCAGGGATCGAACCCGCATTCCCTACATTGGAAAGTGAAGTCTTAAACACTGGACTACCAGGGAAGACACTACCCATATTCTCTTTACTGGTTTGCCTCTGTTATTCCTACAGTTCCTTTGATGCTTCTATTTCAAGCCCTACTTCCCTTTGTGGAAGTCGTTTCTAATACCTCTTGTATAGTTATCTACTGCTGTGTAACAGATCTCCCAAAATTCGTGGCTTAAACTAGTAATAATCATTTATTATCTCTCATGATTTCTGTGGATCAAGAATTCAGAACTTGCGCAGATAGGTGGTTCTGGCTGTTGACTGAAAAAAACACACAACTTAAAAGTTGAGAATAATTATGTTTTATTTGGTGGACTTTCTGAGTACTGAAGCCTGGGATGCAGCTTCTCAGATAGCTCTGAGGTTCTGTTCCAAAGAGGTAAGGGAGGAGCCGGGTTATATAGGAGTTTTTGCAACAAAAACCAGGTAGTCAGAACATCTAAAGATTACTGTTAATTAAAGAAAAACCAGACATCTCAAGTTAGTGAATTTAGCATTTTTCTCTGTTTCGGGAAGATGCAAGAGTCTGGGCTCATAGAAATCATTCCTCTGATATGCACCTTAACTATCTAGGGCCAGTAACTTGTTCTTTCCCATCCTGAGTTCCTTCATGGCTCACTGGGTCCTCAGATGGTAGAAAGTGCTGGAGGCCTGTGGGGACTCTTTTACAAGGGCATTAATTTCATTACAGAGGGGTTCACCCTCATGACCTAATTATCTCCTCAAGGTCCCACCACCTATGACCATTACTTTGGGCATTAGAATTTCAGCACGTGAATTCTGGGAGGACACAAACATTCAAACCGTAGCAGAAGGAGAGTTAACATTTTAACTAGGATAGACAGGGAAGGCCTTTCTTTGAAGGAAGCGTTTGAGCAAAGATCAGCAGATAAGGAAAAGAACTAGGTGTATATGTGAGAGACTTCTAGGCAGAGGGAATGGCCCTGTGTCAGGGGTGTGATGACAACACAGCAATACCTCTGTTGTATTCAGTTATCATCTGTGGAGCTAGTCAGCCATGCAGCAGCCTTGGTTCTAGAATATGCAGATTAGAGCTGGCCTAAACAATCTGGGCAACTGTCTCCTTCAAATCCATGTTTGCTGGGCACTTACCATGCGTTCTAGATACTTGTGAGACAATGATAGTAAAACTTGGTGTGTACTAAGTCACTTCAGTCATGTCCATTTCTTTGCAACCCTATGGAGCCCACCAGGCTCCTCTGTCCATGGGATTCTGCAGTCAAGAATACTGTAGTGGGTTGCCATTTCCTACTCCAGGGGATCTTCCCAACCCATGGATCGAACTCACGTCTCTTTATTTCTCCTGCATTGGCAGGTGAATTCTTTAACACTAGCACCACCTGGGAAGCCCAGTAAAACTTAGATTCTTACGTCAAAGTAGCTCAGAGTCTAAGGAAGATACCGTGTACCCCAATACTTGATCAGACTGAATATGAGCAGTGTCCTGAGAGGAAACTATAGTGGCTCAGAGGAGAGAGAGCATGCCCAGTGACGATCACAGCAAAAGTTGCAGGAACGAGGCAGAATTTCATTTGAGCCCTTAAGTGTTGAATAGGGTTGAAACAGTGATGATGGATGGAGGGAAGCAGATAGTGGACACAGGACTAGGACACTGATTCTTCTAAAACAAGACCCCAAGTGAAATGATTGCAAATAGGCAGGTTTCCAAAAGTTCAGGATCCTTTCCTCTTCCTGATAACACTTTATTTTTTTTTTTGCTTTTTAATGCTAATCAGTATACATGTAGCATAAAGGAACCGCCTATACTTATAGCTTAGTGTGGGGAGAGATGATCAATCTTTTTCAGGAAGATTTCTTATTAGACCAAAGCACACAAAATTCAGTCCCCCATCTGGCCCCTCCTATTTAGAGGTGCTATAGTGCCATACACAATAAACTGTGGAAAATTCTGAAAGAGATGGGAATACCAGACCATCTGACCTGTCTCTTGAGAAATCTGTATGCAGGTCAGGAAGGAACAGTTAGAACTGGACATGGAACAACAGACTGGTTCCAAATAGGAAAAGGAGTACGTCAAGGCTGTATATTGTCACCCTGCTTATTTAACTTATATGCAGAGTACATCATGAGAAACGCTGGGCTGGAAGAAACACAAGCTGGAATCAAGATTGCCGGGAGAAATATCAATAACCTCAGATATGCAGATGACACCACCCTTATGGCAGAAAGTGAAGAAGAACTAAAGAGCCTCTTGATGAAGGTGAAAGAGGAGAGTGAAAAAGTTGGCTTAAAGCTCAACGTTCAGAAAACTAAGATCATGGCATCTGGTCCCATCACTTCATGGGAAATAGATGGGGAAACAGTGGAAACAGTGTCAGACTTTATTTTTTTGGGCTCCAAAATCACTGCAGATGGTGATTGCAGCCATGAAATTAAAAGATGCTTACTCCTTGGAAGGAAGGTTATGGCCAACCTAGATAGCATATTTAAAAGCAGCGACATTACTTTGCCAACAAAAGTCCGTCTAGTCAAGGCTATGGTTTTTCCAGTGGTCATGTATAGATGTGAGAGTTGGACGGTGAAGAAAGCTGAGCACCGAAGAATTGATGCTTTTGAACTGTGGTGTTGGAGAAGACTCTTGAGAGTCCCTTGGACTGCAAGGAAATCCAATCAATCCATCCTAAAAGAGATCAATCCTGGGTGTTCATTGGAAGGACTGATGTTGAAGCTGAAACTCCAATGCTTTGGCCACCTCATGCGAAGAGTTGACTCATTGGAAAAGACCCTAATGCTGGGTAGGATTGGGGGCAGGAGGAGAAGGGGACGACAGAGGATGAGATGGTTGAATGGCATCACCGACTCGATGGACATGGGTTTGGGTAGACTCCGGGAGTTGGTGATGGACAGAGAGGCCTGGCGTGCTACAATTCATGGGGTCGCAAAGAGTCAGACACGACTGAGCGACTGAACTGAACTGACTGAACTGATAGTGCCATACACAAGGAATGTTCCCTGCCATATCAGTCAATAAAAGGTGTTGTGGTCGTCAGCCAGACTATGCCCCCTAAGGAGGTTCAGGATGGAAAAAAGTAGGATACTGGATGTCGATAGTTAAGGTGCATATCAGAGGAATGATTTCAATGAGCCCAAACTCTTGCTGCTGCTGCTGCTGTTAAGTCGCTTCAGTCGTGTCAGACTCTGTGCAACCCCATAGACGGCAGCCCACCAGGCTCCCCCGTCCCTGGGATTCTCCAGGCAAGAACACTGGAGTGGGTTGCCATTTCCTTCTCCAATGCATGAAAGTGAAAAGTGAAAGTGAAGTTGCTCAGTCATGTCCAATTCCTAGTGACCCCATGGACTGCAGCCTACCAGGCTCCTCTGTCCATGGGATTTTCCAGGCAAGAGTACTGGAGTGGGTTGCCAATGCCTTCTCCACAAACTCTTGCATCTTCCCCTATAAAGAAAAGTGCTGAATTCATTTACTTCAGGTGTCTGAGTTTCTTTAATTCACAGTAATCTTTTGATGTTCAGACTATCTGGTTTTTGTTGCAAAAAATTCCTGTACATCCTAATTCATCCCTCACCTCTTTGGAGCAGTCCCTCAGAGCTGTTGGAGAAGCTCTCTTCTGGACCTAAGTCCTCAGAAATCTGCTGAATAAAACAGATTTCTCAACTTTTAGGCTGTGCTTTTTCTTTTGGACCACACTGCAATAGGCTGTGCTGGTAATTTGCTGAGAATAGGTACAGTGGGTCAGATATATTTTGCAAACTGTTTCTGATCCATAGTTCATCTTAAGTATCAGTTTTTCTCTGAGTAAAGGCTTCCTATGCTAGCAAAACCCCTTTTGTATTCAGGGAATAATGAGCATGAATAGTAACCGTTTGGAGTATGTGAAATCGGAGGTAGGCAGTGTGCATGAAGGAGCTGGGGAACTTGCTGAGGAAAGCATTGTGCAGGTCTTGGCTTCAATTGTTTTTCTGAGTTTTGTGTGGATAGGCAAATGTTTGGGAACAGAATGATTTGATTCATTTGAATCCCAGTTGGCATCTGCCTTAGGGAGGATTAATTCACAAAGATCCCTCTGGAGTCTGTGTTCTGTTAACCAGATTGCTTTCCTGATCCAGGAGGATGATATTTCTTTAGGAGATGCATAAATAGGCAGCAATTTAAACATTACTGTTTGCATTAAAGTTAATATTCTTCATCGTTTGCACTGTCTAAACAGCCTAAAGCCCAGAACTAGGAATCCTTGTTTCTAGTAATGGTTAGTATTTCATTGTACCTTGCAAAGTCAATGATTCCAATCTTCTTGTCCAGTTTTAAAGATTAAAGGGAATTCTTCTGTAATTGCTTCTGAGCCTGAAACAAAGCGATAAGCTAAACAGTTCAAATGAGACTCTCAGTTTATTAGGATTTTTCCTTCTTTCTCCTTCTTCCTCCCTTTTCCTATCTCTCTTTCTCTCTCCTACCATCATCCTTCTTTCTTTCTCCCTTCTTTCTTTTCTCCCTACTAACTCTTTCTTTTCCCTCTTCCTCCCTCCTTGAACCCTGAGCAACTATATTGGGCAAATGTAGGTGCTCTTATCCTGTTTGTCTATCACGTTCTTCAGATGGGCAGTTTGAGACCCACCCCTAAAATTGTATGCAAAATTTGGGGCTGGCAATATTTGTCAGTTTTTCTACTGGGGACATTTATAACTTTTTTTTTTTTTTAGATCCTCAACAGAGCCTGTGACCAAAAAAAGGTTGAGAAACACTAGTCTAAGATTACATAGGAATCATCTGTCTTCGGGGTTGAATTTGACTGTAGACTTCTCTGAAACCCTTGAACTAAAGAACTTCACATGGTTCGGCAACCATAGGAGCCAATCCTAGGAATGTGGGCTCAGCCTTTTAAACCGCCAGAGAGACATCCTGCTTTCAGCTTGTTCATTTCTGCCCATGATTAAGGCTGCTAAGCAGGGTTTTCTGTTCTTTTTTTTAAAAAGTGAAGACTTTATAAAGAGATAAGCATAAGTACCCAAGTATATTGAGGAATGAAAAGCTTATATTTAAATGACCAAGTCTTGCTCCTTACTAGCTGGAGGGTATCCTCATGAGCTACTCTATTTTGTTCACATTCCTTTGTAATTGGGGTGCTAGGTATTTATTTACTTTTGTTCGTTAATTTCAGTCTTCAGTCTTCTAGTGCTGGATGAAGGCTGTTCAGAGAGAACTAGATATGGCCCCTGTCTTCCAAGATGGTATAAGAAGCAAGTTAGAAAATATACAAAATGTCAACAGACTCAGTAGAATATACTAATCCAGAAATGACCTATTGGCACCATGCACAAGTCAAGGTAACTTTATTTTGGTTGGAATAAAGAACTGTAACTGTGAATCTTCCAGTTCTACAGACAGTGGGACCAGAACATGAAAAATAATCATTTTCTTTCTGGCTGGCCTGGTTAGGCTTCTAGAGTCAGCAGGGCAAGGAGTGACCGGGTGCACTGGCTTAGTATGGATATCCTAAATTTATGGTGTTGTTTCACAGGTGTCTGTGAAAACAATAGTCTGTGAGCTAAAGATGAACAGATGCCTGATGGAAGGCGGAGACTCAGCAGTTGATGAGAAACAGGGCCTTAGTAAAGTGGAGTGGTGTGTTTTCAGAGACTTGAAGAAGAAAAATGATGGCTGATGATGCCAGAGCAGGGAAGGTATACTTGATACAGCAGTCTGGGGAGAAATGGAAAGGTGTATGCCATGCATGGCAAAGAAAAAAAGGATTTTGAAAGGATTCAATGAAACCCAGAGCGGGACTAGCACAACATCGGGTATGCTGAGTAAAGGGTAGAGATGAGTCATGGGTGACTTAGGTTTTCTGTTTGCAGTGGTGAAGACATCTTGATGTTGAAATGTTCCAAGGCCGTGGGACCTGGGAAAGAAAGTCCCAGAGAGATGACAAAGAGCTGTATCTTTATCACATTTGATTAGAGCTGCTGACAAGAGCAAGGATCTAAGCCGTCTTAGAGGGCATAGATTCTAGGGTTAAAATGCAGACATATCTGTCATTTACCTACAGGAAGTATCTGGGTCCCCTGGCAAGGATGAGCTACAGAAAGAACCTGATGCATTTGGGGTGGACAAGTAGAGGAACAGTCTTCTTTTCAGAGTCTGAAACCTGGACTAGTGGTGTACGTTCTTTTGCTCTTCATCATCCATTTGAGATTACCTTTTATTTTCTTTTTCTAACTAGTATGGAAAATACCTCCTCAATTTTCTAAAAGTGAAATAATGACTTCTTTGTTTGCTTGGTCAAAATGTTAGAATAGTATAAGAAAGCAATATTTATAGCTCAGTTCAATCAGTCAGTTGTGTCTGACTCTTTGCAACCTCATGGATGGCAGCCTGCCAGGCTTCCCTGTCCATCACTAACTCCCGGAGCTTGTTTAGACTCATGTCCATTGAGTTGGTGATGCCATCCAACCACCTCATCCTCTGTCATCCCCTTCTGCTCCTGCCTTCAGTTTTTACCAGCATCAGGGTCTTTTCCAATGAGTCAGTTCTTTCCATCAAGTGGCCAAAGTATTGGAGCTTCAGCTTCAGCATCAGTCCTTCCAATGAATATTCAGGACTGATTTCCTTTAAGATGGACTGGTTGGACCTCCTTGTAGTCCAAGGGACTCTCAAGAGTCTTCTCTAACACCACAATTCAAAAGTATCAGTTCTTCAGCACCCAGCCTTCTTTATGGTCCAACTCTCACATCCATGCATGACTACTGGAAAAACCATAGCCTTGACTAGACAGACCTTTGTCAGCAAAGTAATGTCTCTGCTTTTTAATATGCTGTCTAGGTTGGTCATAGCTTTTTTCCCAAGCACGAAGCATCTTAATTTCATGGCCGGAGTCACCATCTGCAGTGAGTTTGGAGCCCAAGAAGATAAAATCTGTCACTGTTTCCACTGTTTCCCCATCTATTTCCCATGAAGTGATGGGACCAGATGCCATGATCTTAGTTTTCTGAATGTTGAGTGTTAAGCCAGCGTTTTCACTCTCCTCTTTCACTTTTATTAAGAGGTTCTTTAGTTCCTCTTTGCTTTCTGCCATTAGGGTAGTGTCATCTGCATATCTGAAGTTATTGATATTTCTCCCAACAATCTTGATTATAGCTTGTGCTTCATCTGACCTGGCATTTCTCATGATGTACTCTGCATATAAGTTAAATAAGCAGGGTGACAATATATAGCCTGGACATACTCCTTTCCCAATTTGGAACCAGTCGTTGTTCCATGTCCAGTTCTAACTATTGCTTCTTGACCTGCATACACATTTCTCAGGAGACAGGTAAGGTGGTCTGGTATTTCTATCTCTTTAAGAATTTTCCAGTTTATTGTAATCCACACAGTCAAAGGCTTTGGCATAGTCAATAAAGCAGAAATAGATGTTTTTCTGGAACTCTTGCTTTTTCTATGGTCCAGCAGATGTTGGCAATTTGATCTCCGGGTCCTCTGCCTTTTCTAAATCCAGCTTGAACACCTGGAAGTTCTTGGTTCACATACTATTGAAGCCTCGCTTGGAGAATTTTGAGCATTACTTTGCTAGTGTATGAAATGAGTGCAATTGTGTGGTAGTTTGAACATTCTTTGGCATTGCCTTGCTATCTAGCATTAAACTTGGGAAAGACTCTGATGCTGGGAAAAATTGAGGGCAAAAGGAGAAGGGGTAGACAGACGATGAGATGGTTGGATGGCATCACTGACTCAATGGACATGAGTTTGAGCAAAATCCAGGAGATAGTGAAGGACAGGAAAGCCTGGCGTGCTGTAGTCCATGAGGTTGCAAAGAGTTGGACATGACTGAGCAACTGAACAACAACAACAAAGCATTAAACTTACTCTGTTCACAAGTAAGAGTCATAATTCTGGTGAAGAAAAGTGTACACAAGAGGGCTTTTTTGCATGTGTACACTAAGTAAATCTTTTGAAATCAGTCGTTTGCTCCACAGATACTTGTTTAATGCATACTCTAAACACAGATTCCTATGGGAGGACCTGAGATACCAAATGCAGACCACAGAGAGAACTTAGAAGTTCATCTCTGGGATCCATTTGCTTGAATTGGAATCTGGGTTCTGCCACTTACTAATGGTGTGATTTTGAGCAAGTGGCTCAACTCTTGTGTTTCTTTTGTGATCTTTAAAATGGAAATAATATTCATAATACTCAACCTTGTGCTATTGTTGTAGGGATTAAGTTAATATATATTATACATTTATAACAGTGCCTGGCAGTTAGTAAGCACTCAATAAATATTAGCTCTGTCATTATCGCTTTGCACTTGTTATTATTGCTTTATGCAGATTGCCACATAATTCAGTACATAGTTTACTGACTGACCACAATACTAACAACCAGAACAAGTTGAAGAGGTTGTAAACACAGGCACAGAAAGAACATGAAATCAGGAAGGTAAACATGAAGAACGGGGCCTGGCACACATCTCTCAAAACATTTGAGCTGTTACTGGCTGGTCTTAAAGTGGAATATTTCATCTTAGCAACAGTGGATTAAGAGTCCATATAAATGAAGGTGAGAAGTATGGGAAGAACCAGTATTGCACTTTTTTTAGTGGCTAATTATGGGCTCGAAATAACATTAATTGAAGAATACTCACTTTTGGCAGAGATGTTTCATCATTGATCTATGCAAAGAGTATGCTAGAGGGGCACAGAGCACGGGCTGTGGGACTAGGTGGCCTGGGTGTGCCACCCTGGTTGGCCGTATACCAGCTGGGGGCTGTATATCAGCTGGGTAACCTAGGTTGAGGGGTTTAATCTCTTAGTGTCCTTGTGTATAAAATGAGAATGATCATAGTGCTTGCCTTCCAGCAGGGTTAAATTAATTATTATATATCTAAAGCACTTAGAACAATGTTTAGCACATAGTAAACACTCATAGTTAAGTGTTCGCTGTTTTCACTGTTTTCAACACTTCCCCATACAACTCACACTGGAGGTGATTTCATTGTCCAGGCACTCAGGGAGGGACCTTGGGCAGGCAGGCGTCTACCTTCTGTCTGAATGGCGCACCACAGCTTAGTATGACTCTGATACGTGCACCTGCTTTCCTCTCCTCTCCTGGCCTCCAGAACCCAGCCTTGGCGTTTTCCTTTAAGAGATGTTTACGCCAAAAATCGGTCAAGGTTTGCCAATTCTGTTGAAGAAATTCACAGGACAAATGGTGAAGTGTGAAATACTGAAGGATTTAGACGAGGCATACTTATTTAATTCACAAAAATTTCCTTTTTACTTTAGACATATGAATAGCTAATGGGTGCATATGTGTGTATATCATATAAGTGGTATTTGCCCAATGTAATTTCTCTTTTTAAGAGTACACTGACATACCATATAGATAAATGTATACGGTGTATGTGTGTATACAGATATATATATATATTATTTATATATATATATATAAAATGACACATATATATAACTCATATATATAACACATAAAGATACTTTCTACTCCCAATTTAGAGTTTAATCTCTTCTTTCCCCCTCCCAGAAATCAGTTTCTGTTCAGTGCAATTATTTCTGGAAATGATTGAGGACCTGCATTTTGGTGTTGCCTCTTAATGTTAGCTTTAGTTTGTGGGCTTTTTAGCTGCTGTCTTGGTAATCTCAGCATCTAGCTGAGATGGGATGATAATATACCATCCCATGCTCACAGCTGCTCCATTTCATCCTTGGATGTGAAAGACTGGTCATCACAAGAGAACAGCCTGTTTTTGTTTTCTTGCTGACAGCTAAGTGGTGATGCCCAGGAAATCTGCCAGTTGAGTTTGACCTTTGATAGCAAGCTGTTTAAATAAAATCAGAAAATATGTTGGTTGTGCTTCTTACTTTCCGCAGTGCACTGCTGGCCTTATTGGGTCATGTTTTCCTTCTTTTTCCATTTTTTTCTGGCTGTGCTACATGGCATGTGGGATCTTAGTTCCCTAACCAGGGATCGAACCAACGCCCCCTGCAGTGGAAGCTCAGGGTCTTAGCCATTGGATGGCCATGAAAGACCCAGGCGATGTTTTCCTCCTGAAATGAAACTTGAAAGGCATATAGATATAGTTTAGGAAAAAAAAAATTTTAATCAATATCTGAGCTTCAGAAGTTTTACAAATTGGAGCATGTATAGAGTGTGTACTGGCTCTTAGTTTTGTAGTTTTATCAATAACTCAGCCATCTAAGTTCTATCAATAGCTCAGTCATCTAAGTTCTAAGCTATGGTGCTCTGCTGATCTTCTGCCAGTGAAATAAGACTGTGAAAGTAAGGTCATATGGAAAAAGTGTAATACATATTCTACTGATTCCCTTTCAGTTTATCTTCTGTCATACCTCAGAGGTTATATTTGTCATTTTGTTTTCTCAGATTTGATATTTATTTCCATTGACAGACAGAGGACAAGCTAACACCTAGTAGTTCAGAATGAAAGCTCCTTTTTCTAATTTCAACTGCTGCTGGAATGTTGTTCTCAGCAAACTTCTTACTGGCTGACCTTCTTCACCTGAAGTCATTTATTTTATGATTTAACTGGTAGATTGAATCAATCTACAAATATTTGTTGATATAGTTTACAGTTGGTGGTTTAGAGGAATTATTATGGGAATGTGGTTCAGCTATTGTGTTGCAATAGGTTCTGATGTGATGGATTTAATTTCTTGTATATATTGATACTTTCAGCTGTGTTATATCAGCCAGCTATATTCCTGAAAAACAAACCACTCCTAAACTCATTAGATTTTTTTAAAAAAAAATTTTATTGGAGTATGGTTGTTTTACAATGTTATGTTAGTTTCTACTGTACAACAGGTGAATCAGCTATATGTATACATATATCTCCTCTTTTTTTGGATTTCCTTCCCATTTAGGTCACCACAGAGCACTCTATACAACCCCCTGTGCTATACAGTCGGTTCTCATTAGTGATTTATTTTATATATTGGTGACTCAGATGGTAAAGAATCCACCTGCAATGCAGGAGACCTGGGTTTGATCCCTGGGTTGGGAAGAGTCCCTGGAGGAGGGCATGGCAACCCACTCCAGTATTCTTGCTTGGAGAATCCCCATGGACAGAGGAGACTGGCGGGCTGCAGTCCATGGGGTCACAAAGGGTCGGACAGGATTGAGTGACTAAGTACACAGCACACACATCAATAGTGTATATATGTCAATCTCCCAACTCATGGCACTCCTCTTTCCCCTTGGTATCCACACGTTTGTTCTCTCCATCTATATCTCTATCTAAATCATTAGCTTTGACAACAATCATTTATTATTATAGTTCACACGTCTGTGCCTTGACTGGAGGTTGGCTCATTTAGGTGGGGTTAGGGGCAGTGACTGGTTTTACTGGTTTCAGCTAGATTCATTCACATGTCTAAGGCTGAGAGTTTGCTGATCTTGGCCAGGCTTATCTGGGGACAATTCGTTTTATGTGTGTCTGTTCTCTTGGGATCAGTAGATTGTCCTCTCACATCCTTCTCACTGTGATGGCAAAGGCACGAGTATGTGAGTTTAGTTATGCATTTCAAGACTCTACTTGCGTTAAGAAGATCATATCCTTTTAGCCAGAGCAAGTCAGGTGGTCAGTCCCAGGATGGGAATTAGTCCCCAGTGGGAGGGCCCTGCCAGATTACATGGCAGAGGACATGGATAAAGGGACAGATGAAGAACTGTGGAGCCAATTATGTGATTTATAACATATGTTAAGGTGCTCATTGACTCTAAGTCGAGGGACTCTGAATGGCCCCCTTGACCCACTAAGGCTTCCAGTAATTACTGTTTTGAGGTACAAAGTAGAGCAGGCAGAAGCAGGCCATGTCCATGTGCGGTCATCCAGGGATGACAATATTGCCTGTATAGGAAATTTAGAATTTAGCATGAAATTGGGGGAAAAAATTACTCATGTTCTGAGTTATTCTCCAGAGATCATTCTATCACTTTCCTCATTAATAGTGTACAAATTTACATCTTTTTTCTTAATACTCTATCATAAATCTTTGCCTTGTTATTAAAAAGGTTTTGACATGTAACATTACTGGCTGCATAATATTTCCATTGTATGAGTACACCCTAACTCATTAACCTTGCCCTTCCTTTTTACTGTTTTTGTTACTCTTAGTGTCTTGTGATTATAAATAATGCTGCAATGAGCATATTTGTGCAAAAATGTTTATCTATGTGTTTACTTGTTTCTTTCATGGATCGAGAGACCCGAGTTTTGCCACTCATTTGCTGTGTGGTCTAGACCTGCATGTTAGTTTCCTCATCATAAGATCACATATTGAGCTTGATAGGCTTAAACTTCTTTCTAATTAAGAAAATATCTTTCAAGGGAGAGTAATAAATTGCTGGTTTGAACTGGAAGCAGGCAGGTAACTCTAGTTGTTTGTCACCAAAAGCTCAGGAGAGGAATGGAAGCTTCTTTGGGCTTCTCTCTTGGAAGAGTTCAAGGGAAGTTTTGTTTCATAGTTCACATATCATCGTTTGTCCTTCAGTCTCCATCTCTGATACAACAAAGATTATATTTACATAATTTTTTTTTTTAATAGGAGTGTAGAGCACTGAGCATTGAGAATATAAACTATCTTGGCCTACTTAATGGATGTGTGCTTTGAGAATGGCTTAGCTTATTGGGAGAACTGATTGCATTTCCTGTCTTCATTTTGCTTATAGTTTTGTTTATTTTTAAATAATTTTGTTTATTTATTTATATTTGGCTGTACTGAGTCTTCATTTCTGCACAGGCTTTTCTCTAGTTCCGGGTAACCAGCTGGGGTAACTCTCTAGTTGAGGTGTGCAGGCTTCTCTTGTTGTGGAGCATGAGCTCTGTGGCACATGGGCTTAAGTAGTTGTGGCATGTGGGCTTGGTAATTGTGGCTCCCCGACTCTGGAGCACAGGCTCAATGGTTGTGGCACACAGGCTTAGTTGCTCTGCGGCATGTGCGATCTTCACTGATCAGGGATCGAACCCATGTTTGCTGCACTGGCAGATGGATTCTTTACCACTGAGCTACCAGGGAACGTGTGCTTGTAATTTCGTATTTACTTTTTGTATTTATGTTTGCCTTTTCTTTTGTGCCTTGTGATTTACCTGTCATCACAGTGATCACAACTGCACAACCATGGGGTCTGGCCTTATCTCACCATTTCCTGGTAATTGCATGTGACCTTTTTCTCAGTGATGCCTCCTTACTGTTCATTTTCATATGTGCTGAGGCTGTATTTCATCTTGCTGTCTCTCTTCCAGCCTGTGCTGGGGATAAATATTGCTCAGTGTGGACAGGCTGTAAGTGCTGCCAGATGGAGGTGTGAACACATCACTGCTGAGTGGAGAAAGTGTGATCTACGCTCTCTCTGTCTCTCTAGCCGCTCCCCACATCGGTCCTGAGAGTGTCCTCTTTGCAGCTGACAGAGACTCCCCATTCCTAAACTCCTCCTGGGAGCGGTGTTAGAAACTTTATTTGGGACTTCCTTGGTGGTAGAGTGGATAGGAATCAGCCTGTCAATGCAGGGGACACAGGTTCAATCCCTGGCCTGGGAAGGTTCTGTACGCTGTGGAGCAACTAAGCCCATGTGCCACAGCTACTGAGCCTGCAAGCCCTAGAGCCCGTGCTCCTCAACAAGACAAGCCACTGCAATGAGAAGCCTTTGCACCATGACTAAAGCGTAGCTCCTCCACACTGCAACTTGAGAAAGCCCACACAGAGCAATGAAGACCCAGTGCAGCCAAAAATAAAAATAAATTTTAAAAAAAGTTACTTGGTTTGGCTCCTCATCCAGTTGCCCCTGCTGCCCCCAAGCTGAGCTGGAGCGCCCATCTGGCCAGCAGGACTCTGCATCCAGTACAGTGTGGTCTCCATCCTCTGACCACCTTCAAGAGGCCTTTTGTTTCCTGCCCCTCCCGCTTGGCCAGGATGTGGTCCCCAATCTCCTGGGAATGCTGGGTCTCCTCCATCACCCCAGAGCGCTCAGCAGCTCCGGAGAACCAGCTGTAAAAGCGAAACATTTTCAACCAACTGAAATCTTGCCCGTCTCTATTTTACCCCAGGAAATATTAATACATTGGGGCTGGAATAATTAATCGAGTCAGTTAAAAATTGGATTTGGGGAAAAATCATTTTCCTCGATGCAGGTGAATCTAACCTTCCCCTGAAGGAAGTTGCTTATGAAATACAACCTTAATCACTGCAAGCTGTAGCTTTTGGCTTCCGTGCCCACTCTTCCACTGCCCCTTGATGGTTGAGTGATATGATGCTCATGTACCTTTTCATAAGAAAACCTGAACCCGATTCTTGAGTGTGAAATAATTCATAATGTGAATGACTTTGCTGCCCTCTACAGTAATAGTTTACGAAGGTGCGAATGTGTATGTTTGTACATTTTAATAAAGCAAGGGAGCATATCTTTGCTTTATTTCAGTCTCGTTTTAGTAAATGGCAACCCACTCCAGTATTCTTGCCTGGAGAATCCCTTGGACGGAGGAGCCTGGTGGGGTGCTGTCCATGGGGTCGCACAGAGTCAGACACAACTGAAGCGACTTAGCACGCATGCATGCATTTAGTAAAACTGGCATCGGGTGAGGAATGCTGACTCTGGGAATCTCTGACTTGTTTTCTCTTGTTCTGCACCTGCTTGCAGCCTCCTTGCTGTCCCCTGCCCTGCCCTTCCCCGTTCTTTTCCAGGGCTGCGCTGAGGTACCTGCTCTCAAGTAACTTGGTGAGAAGTGCAGGGTACTGTGCGGCTCCTGGTAGAGTGCTGCTGAGTGATGGAGCTGCTTCTGTCCGATCAGTACTGTTGCTTTGTTGCAATTCCCAGGCCTATGATCATCACAAAAGCCAGAGGCCAAGACCAGACTCCGCAAGAGGCCACCCTTCCCTCTGGATTTCATGCACTTCAGCAACATGTTTTACAAACTCTGAAGTTTCTGAGAGGGTTAAGTAAAATTCTGGAAGTCTAGGTCAGGTGTAAGGCTTAAGTGTGGTTGTAGGGAAGCAGACTGGGACCAGCAACGGGGAGTGAGAAGAAAAAAAGAAACAGATAAGCATCCACTGGGGAGAAAGGCAGAGACCTAACCATTGTTTCTGGTCCTGTCTCCTGAGACCCTGGTTGCAGTCATTCACTCTTTCCTTCTTATTTTTATTTTTTAACTGTGGAATTGGCCAAAAAGTTTGTTGGGGCTTTTCTGCGAGGTGTCATGGAAAATCCCAAACAAACATTTTGGCCAACCCTATATATATATATGGAGAAGGCAATGGCACCCCACTCCAGTACTCTTGCCTGGAAAATCCCATGGACAGAGGAGCCTGGTAGGCTGCAGTCCATGGGGTCACTAGGAATTGGACATGACTGAGCAACTTCACTTTCACTTTTCACTTTCATGCATTGGAGAAGGAAATGGCAACCCACTCCAGTGTTCTTGCCTGGAGAATCCCAGGGACGGGGGAGCCTGGTGGGCTGCCGTCTATGGGGTTGCACAGAGTCGGACACAACTGAAGCGATTAAGCAGCAGCAGTATATATATATATATATATATTTATTGGAGTATAGTTGCTTTACAATGTTGTGTTAGTTTCTGCTGTATAGCGAAGTGAATCAGTCACATGTATACATATACCTCCTCTTCCTTGGATTTCCTTTCCATTTAGGTCAGCACAGAGCATTGAGTAGAGTTCCCTGCACTACACAGTAGATTCTCATTAGTTATCTGTTTTATACATAGTAGTGTATACATGCCAATCTCAATCTCCTGATCCATCCCCCCTCTTCCTTCTTATTTTTAGATGTACTTATTTATTTATGAATAGATAACACATTCATTTGGTTTGAAAACCAAAAGCTATAAAACACTACACACTGAAACTGTCCATCTTACCCTATTCCCCACCCACCCAGTCCCCTTCCCACTGTGCCCAGGGAGCTTGGTTTCTTTCTTTCATATGCGTGCTTCCAGAGTTGCCTTAGGCATCCTTACACTCAAGTGAATGAAAGCATGGATTCTTACTCTGCCATTCGTTTGTTCATCCATTGATCTCCTCTCTCAGGTTCTCAGTTTATTTCTTTTAATCCTACTCTCAATAATTATTTTTTATTAATTATTAATTTATCATAGTTTTGCTTGTGCTGGGCCTTTGCTGCTGCATGTGGGCTTTCTCTAGTTGGGGAGCACAGAGGCTATCCTCTAGTTGTGGTGTGAGGGCTTCTCATTGTGGGGTCTTCTCTTATGGAGCACAGGCTCTAGGCACACGGGCTTCAGTGGTTGTAGCACGTGGGCTCAGCAGTGGAGGTTCTTGGGCTCTAGAGCACAGGCTGGGTAGTTGTGGCTCAGGGGCCTAGATGCCCCAAGGCATGTGAGATCTTCCCAGACCAAGGATCAAACCCATTTCCCCTGCATCAGCAGGTGGATTCTTATCCACTGTAGCACCAGAGAAGTCCCTCAATAATTCTTTGTTGGAGGTTTTTTTGAGGAGGAAGATCAGTGGTCATTTGTTTTACTTCTACCTGATGCCCTGAGCAGATTTCACACAGTATGCTTGTCTTTTTCCCATAGATGAAGTGGAGAGTGAGAAATGGTACCTGTCTCCAGACTTCCCACCAACAACCATCAAGACAGAGCCCATCACGGACGAGCCACCCTCAGGACTCGTTCCCTCTGTCACGCTGACCATCACCGCCATCTCCACCCCATTTGAAAAGGAGGAAACCCCTCTGGAAATGAACGCTGGGGTAAAGTCACTTTTCTTCCATAAAAACAGATCGGATCGAGAGATAACAGATCCTCATTCTCCAAAAAGACATTTAATCTTTTTCGAGCCAGTGGTTGTATATGTTTAAGGATATGTAACTATATATATATATATATATATATATATATATATATATATATATATATGTAGAGAGAGAGAGAGAGAGCGAGCATGTTGATTTGGTGTCAACATTGGTTATATCACTTCCTTTAAAGGCATTGTCCAAAAAAACTGGTAGCAAGTCTCATTTCAGTTTTTCTGTGAATGCTATTACAAAATTGAAAAAGTTCAGGGATATCCATGTTGGAAAAAAATTCTCCCTGGAATTGATTTTTAAGCCAGTGGAAAGGGAGTGGTTACAGCGATGGTGCTATTCATAGCTTTCTGGGCTGTGGCAACAAGGAATGCTTGTTCCTGTGTCATGCTTTATTTTCCTAGTGCTGTGCGAGTTGCCCTGACTTAATTCAGGGGTTTCCCAGATACCAGTTCTTATTGTATCACCCGTGGAAAATGTGAGAAATTGGGAGTTGCTCAGTTCCATCCCTATAGCAAGTAGGATTTAGTTTTACTCCACCTTCTCTTTAGGTATTTCAGTGTCTGGTGATGGACCAGGGTGATACTTGTACATCTTCTTCTGGATATTTGGAATCCAGTCCTAACTTTCCTTATGCTCAAAGCCACAGGTTATATTACAATGACTCCACATATTACAATGACTCCACTGACATTCTCTAAGTCATTTCTCCTCTGAGCGAGGTAGAAGAGTCCAGGAAAAGGTAACCCAGCAGTGGTGGCATCACCAAGGCTTGGCTGCACCCTCACTCCTTGTGCTGTTTGCCTTCCATCCAGGGGGAAGATGAGGGCGGATGAAGGTGAGGTGGATAGAGCACCTCTATGCTACCCTCTCTAATTCCTTTCTCAATAGCTACCGGAGTCTGTTTATAGGATGAGGCTTCTGGAGTCTGTATTCGTCTCCTTGCTCTATGAGATTTTAGTTCTGGTTTTATGCAAGTCACTAAGAAAGGTTAGAGTCGTGGCCTGGCTCCCATGCGTGTGGGCCAGATACCTTTCCTCCTTTCTGTACCCAGTGTTCCATGGTTACGTGTTGTTGGTTGTCAGGAACCTGGAGAGAACTCATGCAGCTGGGTTAACGCAGTTCCTCCTGCTGGAGGCCCAAGACCCTTTAGGAATGTGCCAGACTAGTTTCGTGGTAAAGTGCCTTTACAGTACCATAAACACAATAGAATGTAGCACTGACAAGTGAGCCCTTTACAGTACCATAGACACAATAGAATGAAGCGCTGACAAGTGAGCCGTGGGTTCTTCATTTGAGAATTCTGAGGGCTCCATCACCTGTACTGCCAGGTCTGACAATGGGAAAGGGTTAAGGACTAAAATACCCCTCCGGTCCAAGAAGCAGCCTGTGCTCAGCTGAGCCTCACCAGCCCTAGCACAGCCCTGGGAAGGAGACAGGATGACAAATAGCTCCCTGGGGTGTTGCTTCGGGTTTGTTATTGGCTTTTAAAAACTGTGTTTGAATTTCTTTCTTTAGGTTGATTCCTCATGCCAGACCATTATTCCTAAGATTAAGCTGGAGCCTCATGAAGTGGATCAGTTCCTAAACTTCTCTCCCAAGGAAGGTCTGTCTCTTCTCCCCTTTGGGTTACCAGGTGTGGGTGAGCCACCCAGGGAAGGTGGGGACTGTTGATTGTACTGAAGACAGAGCTTGTTTTATGAAATAGCTGTTCTTGACTCTAAATGCAAACTTTGAAAGCTAAATTATATTTTCCCATGTATGTGTATGCTTAATTTTCAAGTAAATCTTCAACTTTTACTCCAAGCCAGGGTGACTTTTCAACATGTTTATAGACTCTTGTGACTTGGGTGCTGACAAGAGAACACGGGAACCCCTGCCCTCAGGCCATCCTATGAATAAAAGCCGGCTCCCTGCCCTGGTGTGATGATCAGTATGGACTTAATGGGCCTTTACAAAGCCAACTTGCCGGCTTGAAACAAACTGTAATTTTAAACCCTTTGTGAAGTGGATTCACAGTTTATCTGTCTGGCAATTCAGTATTTTTAAATGTTAATTTTCAGGTGGCTCAGCTGGTAGAGAATCTGCCTGCAATATAGGGGATGAAGGTTCAATCTCTGAGTCAGGAAGATCCTCTGGAAAAGGGAATGACAGCCCACTCCAGTATTCTTGCCTGGGAAATCCCATGAACAGGGGAGCCTGGTGGGCTACAGTCCGTGGAGTTGCGAGAGTTGGACACGACTTAGTGACTAAACCACCACCAACCACCACCACTCCTCTGTTCCTGCGTCCCTTCAGGCATCTTGCATCTATGTAGAAATAAGTGGTGTCAATACTTGAAATGGTCACACTCTCACTTCTTTCTTTCCCTGTGTCAGTTTTTTCCTCATCCCTTGTGAAGCCCATGGGTAGGAATTCTGAATGCAGACTCCTTAGTCTCATAGAATCTAGGAAGCTCTCTCAGCCTTTTTAATGAATATACTTTGACCAGCTCCTTAATTCAGTGCCTTTAAACACGCCCTCTCCTCTCTGTTTATTTACACTTTCAGCACAAAGTTAGAAGGACAGACAGCTCATCGATGTGGTCAACAAATAAGAAACTAGTATACACGCTTGTCATGGGAAAGGTATCCATGCTGTGGCGTGGACATAATGTGCAGATGTTACAATATGTAGGAGCAGTGCACCCAGAAACAAAGTCTACTTCATCCCACCAGAAACATACTCAAGATCTATCCATGACACTTTAATCAAGGTTGACATTTACCTTTGTCATCAGTAAAGAAAGGATTCAATTACTTTTTATACTTTTTTGGCCACACAGCACAGCATATGGGATCTTAGTTCCTTTTGAATCCACGCCCCTTTGCAAGTGTGGAGCCTTAATCACTGGACTGCCAGGGAAGTCCCAGGATTCAGTTTTTATAATTAGTAATACTGAGTAAAATCCGTATTGAGACAATATTTATTTTAACTGAGTGATACACATTTTAGTGCCTTTCAGCTTTAAAGAATGTAATTCCTTTCATTTTTGTGACACTGGTTACAACTGCCAAATACATTTTGCTCTTTCAATCTGTGCTGCCATATGCTTCCGAAAATGTCATCACTGAACCCTGTAGTGAACCCTGTAGTGAACCCTGTAGTGGCTTCAGAATCTGGGATCTCTAGAGGAGAAAGTTTCAGGGTCCTTCCTTGAAATGGCCATCCTTCCTCATTATCCTAGATAAACAGGGCAGAGGAAATTCAATATCCTTGAATACAGCGGGGCTTCTAGGCAAAGTGGCTTGTTGTCCCCAGCCCTGTCAGGAAGTAACCCAAGAGCCACATTTCAAGTGAATTTAGAAATCTGATACTGAGGCACTTGTGACCAGGGCAGTAGCTCTCAATAAGTGGGTAAGAGGAGATTCGAGTTTGCTTCACTTTTCCTGCCGTGCCATTTCCATTTTTTTTTGGTGGAGCACCTCCTTGTAAAGGAGAAAAGTATTAGAATAATTTGGACTGCCCAGCCAAAGGGAAAAGTAAGCTCTAGTACTGTTGACTAATTCTCCAGACTAATACCTCTGCATGGCAGACACCAGGAGCCCCTGTGAGGTTTGTCTGCTCCTGCGTTTTGTTTTGCTTTTGTTTTTATTTGCTTGTTTGTTTACCATGGCTAAAAGATAAACATTGTTAAAATTCAGTTCAGTTGCTCAGTCATGTCTGACTCTGCGACCCTGTGGACTGCAGCACGCCAGGCTTCCCTGTTTATCACCAGCTCCCGGAGCTTGCTCAAACTCAGGCCCATTGAGTCGCTGATGCCATCCAACCATCTTATCCTCTGTCATCCCCTTCTCCTCCTGCCTTCAATCTTTCCCAGCATCAGGGTCTTTTCCAGTGAGTCAGTTCTTCGCATCAGGTGGCCAAAGTATTGGAGCTTCAGCTTCAGCATCAGTCTTTCCAATGAATATTCGGACTGAATTCCTTTAGGATTGACTGGTTTGATCTCCTTGAAGTCCAAGGGAAACATTGTTAGAAGGTACACTCTAAAAAATTAAAAATTTCAAGCGCTTATTTGAGCAAAAATTAATTAGACTCTGCAGCACCAAACTGGTTAGAAGTTTCCACTGACAAGAGCTGGAGGGAGACTTTTATAAAGAGAAGGTGGAAGCAAAGTAAGGAGATTATTGATTGGCTATAACTTAAAACTTAGTTGGCTGTTTGTGACCGGTTGTCCTTAGATTCCAGCCCAGTAACCTTGAAGCATTTACAGGTTTAGATTTTGGTTTGCCTGTGTAAGTGGCCAGAGCACTGGAGACACCCCAGGGTAACAGCTTCCTTGCTTATTAATTGACTTGACACTACAGAGTCCCGTAGGTCATCATGGTGTTGGGAAAACCTTGCTTAACACTCTTAGGACTCCTTTCTAGGTGAACACATATTTAAGACGCCTACCTACCCTCCTTAGCCTGAAAGCGGTGGCCAAAGAGTTGACAATAGAGATGTATGGGATTGTTTTAGAATAGTCTTTAGCTTTAGGAGTGCCTGTGGACTCTAAAAAACCAGGGAGCTCTATGGCAGGGTAAGTTAGAAAGAGAAAAGAGAGGGGTTAGTGTAAGAAAGAAAGAGGAAAAAGTTTGTGCTGTGAGTGGGAGTGGGGCAAGGGGGGGAGGTTACTGAGAGGGGCGCATCACCTGTGGTTCCCTGGGACAGTTGGTGTTTCAGTGAGCAGAAGAGCCCCATGCTTCCAGCTTCTCACCTCCAAAGGCAGCTCTGGGGGTGCTTTTTCTGAGGTGAGTAGCTGTGTCTCAGAAAGGCTCGTTCTGTCTACAGTATCTCAGGCAGGAGGCCTTTCCACAGCCCCAGGCTGTTCTCTGGTCAAGCAAGTCCAGGTGTGTATGTGACTGCCGGGCTCCTCGCCCAGTTCTGAGCCGCTGCACTCAGGGCTCTGTTGTCCCAGGAGGGGTGCGGAGTGAAAGGCTTACCCAAGGTCACGTCCCTTGGCTCAGTAACGGCCATCAAGGTATTCCGGCACAATGTGAAGATTCGCAGGTCAGAAAAAGAGTGAGACCCCCCAAAGCTCATTTGTCAGGTTGAACTCAGAGAGGATTCTTCCTTTGGAACCCATGTCCGCTGCCCTGAAGGTGCGTGAGCAGAACTGACCAAGGCTCCAAGGCCTGGCAGAGTATGGGTGCCTCCCTGGGGAGAGGGGAAGGATGCTTGATGCTGGGGGGCATTGCAGGGGACACCTCCCTCCCCTCATTTATCTTCCAGTGTCACTTTTCTATCCACAGATGGATTGGGTGTTATCTGCATCAAGAATGCCTGGCATCTGGCCTGCGGGCCCTGCCATGCACATGCTTCCAGAAACAAATGAGCTTTTCTCAAACCCTCATGAGCTCCCTGCCTCTGCTATTTTTTTTTCTTTTAAGATCCTGGTACATTAATGTGGTGGTTTACAATCAAACTGTGGAAACTATATGAAATGAAGAGAAGGAACATTATGCCAGCACCATCCCTGCCTACTGTAATTTCCCGTGTCCCCGTTTTGTCATAATTTTATTACTTTCTTACATATTTTCCCAAGTTTCTTTATGTAGTTACAAGCAAATAGGGTCTGTATTCTCTTTCTCTCCTTTTTCATTCAAAAGGAAGGCTATTTTATACACTGTCTTGCACCTTGATTTATTTTCTCGTCTATAGGTTGAGACCGGCACACAGTTATGTCACATCTACTGAAACCCCTACTGACCAAAGTAAAACTCAAAAATCCAGTCCAAAAATTTGTCCACAATGTGCTGTGCTAAGTTGCTCAGTCGCATCTGACTCTGCGAACCCGTGGACTGCAGCCTGCCAGGCTCCTCTGTCCATGGGATTTCTCCAGGCCAGAATACTGGAGTGGGTTGCCAGGTCCTCCTCCAGGGGATCTTCCCAACCCAGGGATCAAACCCAGGTCTTCCGCGTTGCAGGTGGATTTTTAACCAGCTGAGCCACCAGGGAAGCCCATTATCCACAGTAAACCAGAAAATCAAGCCAAGAAAGCGCCTGCCTGAAGCTGTATCAAGAACTGCAGAGTTGGAACATTCAACCTACTGTTTTTCAAAGGAAACACTCTTAAATTTCGCCTTCACAGTACATCTTGGAGGCCGTTCCATGTCCACTCGGAGAGATTCCTCATCCATTTGTTCGACTGTCCTGGGTTGAATGTTGAATGTTTAAGTGCCCCACGTCCTGCTTCCTTGCTCCCTGATGGATGCAATCTGTTCTTTTCCCCGCAGCCTCCGTGGACCACCTGCACTTACCGCCTACTCCTCCCAGCAGCCACAGCAGCGACTCCGAGGGCAGCCTGAGCCCCAGCCCGCGCCTGCACCCCTTTGGCCTCCCGCAGACCCACAGCCCCGCCAGGGCCCCGGCGCGGGCCCCCTCGGCGCTGGCCAGCTCCCCGCTCCTCACTGCTCCGCATGTGAGTGTCCCCGAATCCCTGCAACTCGATCCCCCATCCTGTCATTCGGAGCTTCACCCAGCATGGGCGCCATTCCGAGCCACTTGGCTTTTCTTCCTGTGGGAAGTTTTCAGTCTGATTGCTAAAGCTGGGGGATGACAGACTTAGAGAACATTTTCTAAAAACTGCCTGTGATCTCATCGTGCTAACACATTCTCTTTCTTTTCTGTGCACGCTTCTGGTTTTTACTCATGTCCTTTTTTTTTTTTTTTACATAGCTACAACCACAAGGAATAAAAATGTTGTCATTCTTCTCAAAATTATATCACAAATACTTATCATCAACTTACGTGGTCTTTGTGACCTAGGATAGGAAGTAACTTATTTTTTAAATAAACAATCTTCAATGAACTGAAAAATTTCTCTGAGATTAAACGTTTTGATGTCTAAAGCACAAGCATATCATTTAACCCTTTTTGTCTGTGGTTCAGCTCTGAACCCAGTGACTCAGGATGGAACTCACGAGTCATTCATTATTCATCCCTCACATATATAATTTCTCCAAATAAAAATAGTGATAGATAATTAATTTTGTATTGTTCTGAATAGTCAATTGATTACTCTGAGGATTTAAATATCATAGTCAACCTTACTGAATTTATAATATCACATAGAACAAATTTGAATGAAGTGAGATATTTAAAAATTCTAGAAGAGCCGTCTATCAATTAACATAATTTTGAAAAGTTGAATGCAGTCTGTCTCAGAAGCTCAGCAAGTTCTTAGATCTGTGTTCTTATTTATCACTATTACTGAGGGCCAGTGGGTTAACTCTTTCCACTCCATCTTTACCTCCTCACCATTAACCCTTCACTCTTTTGATTACTGAAATAGTGTTCGTCCTATGGGTCTGTGGGTCCTGCCACAATCAGTTCGTTCCATGTGGCCATGGATGAAATCCTCCCCATGTCAGACCTTGGCTCAGCATCTCTGCTGTGTTTCCCTACTATCTGCTGGCATCAAGTCCTCATACCTCTGCTGGGTACTGATACCCTCTGTATGTGTCCAGCCTGCAGCAGCTTTAAGAACTCAACCCCTCCAGGCAGAGTGGCTTCTTCTGTTACTCTTTACAAGGCTGCCTTTCATTGGAAAGTCCTTCCCTGTGTAAATCACCTTCTTTCTTTCAGGAGGCCCAGTTCAAATCTTAGCTGCTACCCTAAGCCTTCCCTTATCGCATAGACTCACACAAGTGTTCCCTTTCTTCATATTATTAATGCACCTGGAGTGAATATCACAGTCTAGCATTTAATTGGTCTCGTTCTGTCACGTGTTTCAATTCAGTCTTGGTCTCATTAGCTACTTCAGAGACAGTTTGTTTTGATTCCTCCATGCATTTAACACAGAGCTAATATGCAATAGGTACTCCGTTTATTGACTAATTATAAACACATTGTCCTAGTATGGATGACATGGGATGAGCTATGGTTGTCATCTCTACTGACGATGGACAGTCTAGGACAGTGCTGACCAGAGACTGTTGTGGAGCAAGCCTGCCGGTGTGTCCCTGGGAGTCCTAGCCCTTTAGCTGGAAGTGGAGGTTGAGAAGCGGCTCCTAGTGTATAGAGAGCATCTTGAAAAATGGCCTTTTCAGGAAAACAACAAAACTTTCCACAGAGCTCCAAGTGAATTCCTCATCACTCCGAGGACAGGAAACCTCCAGGGATGTAGGAAATTAATTCTATCATTTAATTTCCATGTTTTAGAGAGTGGGATACTTTGTGGGAGATAATGGGTGGAGGTTTCTTTACCTGTTCCCTTAAATTATAATCCTTGGGTTGTAACACTCACACAGGCATCTTCTCCACTTTTTTGCTCCCACTTCAGAGTGCCCATTTCTCACCCAAACAGATGGGCATCCTTTTTCCTTAGTTGTTTGCAAGACATCATAACAGACCCTCCTTGCCCCTCAGGAGGCTTCCCTCCGGTGGGCCCGGCTGCTCCTCTTTGACCCTTTTCTGCTCCTTGGTCTGCACAGAAGCTGCAGGGATCAGGCCCCCTGGTCCTGACGGAGGAGGAGAAGAGGACCCTGATCGCTGAGGGCTATCCCATCCCCACCAAGTTGCCCCTGACGAAATCAGAGGAGAAGGCCCTGAAGAAAATCCGGAGGAAAATCAAGAATAAGGTGAGTCCGTCAGATGCAGGCTCTTCTGTGAGCAGAGATGTGAGCAGAACCGAGCCATGTGCCTGTCCTCCCTTCCCGGTGGCCAACGCTGGCCTGGCCCTTGGTGTCGGGACCAAGGCTTGGCCCTGTCTTCCTCCAGCCATGCCATCCATCTTCTGATCAGTGGGCCCCAAATCAGGTGTGCACACTCCATGATGCTCAAGATGACCTATTCAGGCGTGGGAGGAAAATATTAGAACTCGCATTTACATTTAAAAACATCTCAGCCTTTAAAATGTCCATTTTATGATATATACAATATTGCCCCCAGTAGGCATCTATGCAGTTTATAAATATTTATAAATTATAATATTATAAATATGTAAATATCAATATATTATGGGTGCTTGCTTAATTTTTTTTCTTGATAGATGTTTGTGTTAAGAAATTATGCAGGCTCTTCTATGCCTGGCTCTAGCAGTTTCCTAGTCCTGGGCCCCCATAATGGGAATAAGGGATACAGAGGCCCTGGGGCATGGCTAGGGTGTGGATAGAGAAGGAGGGAGGAGACTAAGAGAGGAAGAAGGAAAGGGCTTAGAGTCATAATTCTTCACCCATATGCAGAGCCACCAGGGAATTTTTGTGTAACTAACCTTAACTGGCTTATGTTATGTATTCCAGTGACCCAACTAGGTCCACAGAATTGAAATCATTTTTCTGAGACCATAGAGATGGTTCGTGATGTCCATGTTCTGGTCTGATTCCTGGACTACTGTCCTCACTGGGAGCCTAGTTTGTTGCAAAGTAGATGAGAACATAGACCAGTTGAAACCAGGGGGGACAGAAGAGATGATTAGTAGATGAACAAGCAGGTTAAAGAAATGGAAAGTGGCCACAGAAGTGAGCAGGGCTTCTGTGATTTCTGTGCTCATGGCCTCCTGTCATACGGGTTTACTGCTATGTTGCTGTTCAGTCGCTGAGTCGTGTCCAACTTTTTGCAACCCCACAGACTACAGCACGCCAGGCTTCCCTGTCTTTCACTATCTCTGGAGTTTGCTCAAACTATTGAGTCAGTGATGCCATCCCACCATCTCATCCTGTGTTGTCCCTTACTGATACAGCTACAGCGTAATCCTCTCTTCTCCCCTGCCATTGCAGATTTCAGCCCAGGAAAGTAGGAGGAAGAAGAAAGAATACATGGACAGCTTGGAGAAAAAGTAAGCCTCCTGCCAAACTGGTTGTGTGTATTGAGCAATTCACGTAGAGAAATGTGAGTGCCAGGGGGCCCCTGATTTCCATGACGAGGGGGTTCAGTTTCTCACCTGGCTCCCAGCAAATGCCCTTGGCTTATCAGCTGTGTTTTGCCTGCCACCTAGTGGGTTTTAGAGGCTGCTGCTGCTAAGACACTTCAGTCGTGTCCGACTCTGTGTGACCCCATAGAGGCTCCGCCGTCCCTGGGATTCTCCAGGCAAGAATATTGGAGTGGGGTGCCATTGCCTTCTCCGGGTTTTTAGAGGAGAAGCTTATATATCTAGCAAGAAATAAAAAGTACAACTTCCTTGGTGGCTCAGGTGGTAAAGAATCTGCCTGCAGAGCAGGAGACCTGGGTTCAATCCCTTGGTTAGGAAGATCCCCTGGAGAAGGGAAAGGCTACCTGTTCCAGTATTCTTGCCTAGAGTATCTCATGGACAGAGAAGCCTGACGGGTTATAGTCCGTGGAGTCATAAAGAGCTGGACTTGACTGAGTGACTAACACATTTCCACTTTCGATCTTAGTAGGTGTTTGTACAGCACTGTTTCCAACCAAAGGTCCATAAGACCTTGAAGGCTTCCTTTCAGATAAGCGCAAATACAAACCTTCATGCACATTCCTGGACTCCTCAGAGGAGAGGTCCTGTTTTGGCAGAAAAGAGCCCAGGGCTAATTAATCAATTACCCTTGGCCACACTCCCTTGCACCCTAGAGAAAGCAGCAGGGGATATAAGACAAGTTGGCGTTCTTTATTTTCTGTCTGCCATGATTCGTGTTATAGGTGAGTGACTTTGCGCAAAAACACTTGAAGATACCTTGTGTTATTCTGAATAGCCTGGAATATCAGGAGGGCTGTTAGAGAAACATAAATTAAAATACAATTTTGTATTACCCTAGAAAATAGTTCCCATCTGACAAACTAATATCATTGTAAAATGGGAATGAGTCCCTGGACCTAGAAATGAATCTTTATGTATATGTGGTGAGGGGAGCGGTTGGTGGATCCTGGCTGGTTTTTGAAGTTCCTACTGAAAGTTAGTGTTTCTTCCTTCTGATTTAGGTTTTGGTAATAAGAATTATTACCAATCATTGTTGAGGTATCCAGGGTCAAGATGTTTTGATGAAAATCTCTTTCAGGCCTCTTGGGGCATGCCTCCTCCAGCACCTGGGTTCCTTCTCCTGAGGTCCTAGGGTCTTGTCCTTCCCTGTCCCCCTGCCCCAAGCCCTGTCAGTCTTTCTGGCTGAGAGCACAGCTAGCAGCGTTCCGACCCCGTAATATCGAAGAGAAGTGTGGTGAGCACTGTGAGCCATAGGGAAGAGTCAAGAGAAATCAAGTTTGAAAAACCCTATAAGAAGTTTGGGCTTCCCTGGTGGCTCAGATGGTAAAGAATCTGCCTACAGTGTGAGAGATCTGGGTTCGATCCCTGGGTTGCGACGATCCCCTGGAGGAGGGCATGGCAACCCACTCCAGTGTTCTTGCCTGGAGAATCCCCATGGACAGAGGAGCTTGGTGGGCGACAGTCCATAGGGTCGCAAAGAGTCAGACACGATTGAGTGATTAAGCACAGCACATAAGAAGTTTACATTGTGTACCATCCCTATTTCTTTCCCATTATTGAGCCATTTGTTACTAATCTCTTTCTCTTTTTTTTCTTTTGTGTCCTCATCCTTTCCCCCAGCTCAGGTTGGCCTAGCTCTCTTCCTGATCTCCCTAGAGTAGCTGCTTCTCTGTTTATTTTTTCTCTGAACCCCACCTGCCTCCATCCTAGATCCTGGCTTAGGGCTTGTTCCCTTGATAAAACTCAGGTTTTTCTTTTTCTCTCTCCTCTGTAGGGTAGAGTCTTGTTCAACGGAGAACTTGGAGCTTCGGAAGAAGGTGGAGGTTCTGGAGAACACCAACAGGTGAGGGTCCCTGGAGTGAGGATGCCTGATGGAAGGTGGGGAGAGAGGGGCAGATTAGAAAGGGAGGTGGGAAGAAAGAGGGGGAGATGCCATTGAAAGAGTAGTTGTGCCGGGATGCTCAGGACGGCCATGCTCCACGCACCTGTTCCTGCTGCCTGTGCACACGTGCACACACATACACACACACACGCATGTGCATGTCCTTTACTTTTCCTAAAATACGTGAGATTGATGAAGAGGCTGACTCTGACAAGGACTTTCATGAAGAGGGCGTCACGGAAGAGGCTTGGGAGAGAATACGGTCAATGAGTCTGATTCTCCTGAAAATTACATCAGACTTTATAGAGGTGGCTAAGGAGGGAGTGGCCACTTTGTTGTCCCCCAATTTGAGTAAAATAAACTAGTACTTATTAGTGAAAAAAGAGAGAAAACCAAATTTGTTTTTAGAAAAGTTTTTAATTACTGTGTTTAAAAGTTAATTAACTGATTACATTTTAAGTCCATTTTGAAAAATCACTGTAGGACAGATGGATTAATGAGTTCATCTAGCTCCTCCTGTGTCAGGTACTGTTTTCAGGACTTTATAGATATTAACTCATATAACCTTCTGATGACCCTATGACCTAGTCCTATTACTATCCCTATTGTATAGAGGAGGTAATGGAGACTCAACAGGGAGGCCTGGCATGCTGCAGTCCATGGGGTCACAAAGAGTCGGACACAACTGAGCGACTGAACTGAACTCAATGGAGACTCAGAAAGGTTAGGTGACTTGCCCAAGGTCACACAGTAAATGCCAGAGCTGCATCTGAAGGCAGGCAGTCTGGCCCTAGAGTCTTGATGAGCTTTATCCTGGGTCATGTTAAGGTATAGGGCTGAGAAACGGTGGTTGAGGAGTTTCATCGTGTGTGTGTGTTCAGAGTCTGCTCATGCTATGAAAATTAAAGTATTCATTAGTCAAGGGATCCTGTTGCCCTTAGCTGTTATAGATCCAACAATCCAAGCAGAGAAAAATTGGCTTTTACGTAAGCAAAATATTAATTCATCATTTTAAGGCTTAGCATTAATGCCTAACAATTTTGCAAATGTTAAGGGATCAGGGTAAATCTATTTGCATGTCATCTGATAATAGTGTAAAATTTGGCTCCCATTCCCTAAATCTTCATGGTCTATTGCTCAAACAGCAGGCTAATTGAGTCCTCAGTTAAAAATACCATCAGTAGGAAAAGTGGACATTGTGACCCCACTGGGTTTCTCTCTGCATTTCTGGGAACGCGTGCTCATGTGGCAGGTCAAGGGCAGTCATCTCCAGCACTCTGTAGACAAACAACGGAAATAAGTAAATGTCATCAGCTCCATGTGATATCACCTTGATCCCCCATGCAGAGGAACTGGTTTCCAGTGGCACTTCAGGGTTCTGGTTTTGCTGTTGTCTTTGGCCATTAGTCTCCTGAGGCTTCATCCCTTCTTATCTACACCTTTATTCTTGCCAGGGTGGTTTCTCTGGGTCCTAAACCCCCACCAGAGTCGGTATCCATTTTGAAAGCATCCTGAGCAGATTCTAGTCCATCCCACCTCCTGTCTTAGTCATCGCTATTGCAAAAACCCCATGTTCATGGATGGGACAGATCCAGGCCATGAAATGGTGAAAAGGGAAAGAGGAATCCATCCAAGAGAATGGAGTTTGGTCCAGGTTGGGTCTTGTCTAGGGGTTCCAGGTGTCAGGTCTTCCTGAAGCCACACGAGGGCAGCAGAGGCGCAAAGAGCATTGGGCGCTTGTGATGAGAAGGGCTCGCCGCCTGCCCCCTTTACTGGGAAAGGGTCTCTCCTCCCCTCTCCAAGCTGACCCTGCTGTATCATATATTTTAAATCTAAAAAAGAAAACCCACACACATGTAATATATGCCCGCTGTAAAAAAAAATTTTAGAAAATACAGTTAGAAAAGAAAATCTGCCCAAATCTTTTCACCCAAAGAACTGTTTACATTTTGAAATGGAATATTTTATATGTATGTACTTATATTGTACATCCTCTCCTGTTAAGAACCTTTCCCATTTAACAGAAATCAGTGGCCATATATTTTCATATCAGTAAATGTATTTCTACATAATTTTATTTCTGTCAGATTTTGATAAAGAGCTGTTATCTGCAGAGCATGGACATAAAGCACATCTGATTATGTGTGTGTCAAGAACAATCCGTGCTTCGCAAATTGTTTTTATCTTTTAAAATAATAGAGTGTCAATTGCTTAGTTGTGCACGACTCTTTGTGACCTCATGGACTGTAGCCCACTAGGCTCCTCTGTCCATGGGATTCTCCAGGCAAGAATACTGGAGTGGGTTGCCATTTCCTTCTCCAGGGGATCTTCCCAACCCAGGGATCGAAACCAGGTCTCCAGTATTGCAGGTAAATTCTTTACCGTCTGAGCCACCAGGGAAGCCATTTAAAGTAATGGCCACGGCTATATTAATAGGATGTCAATATAAGTTAGAGAGCCCCTGTATATTTGAGCTTGGGTCAGCATATCTTGAGTTCTGCCCTGAGAGCCAGTGGTCATTTTCCTTTTATCTTCTTCTCTGTGGGAGCTTTCGCCAGCAGTTCAGCCTGCAGGAAATTCCACTGAAAAAGAATCTACTTTGTGCTTATGGTGCTCTGCTTGCCCCTTGACTGGCAGGAGCTTCCACTGTGGTTCCCCCACAGGCCCTGTGTTCAATCTCCTCCCTTTTCCAGACTCCTGGTAGACAATCAACCCTTTATGGTGAAAATGGTTAATACTTGATTAACCTGCCATCTTCCCACAAGTAATCTGATGAGGGGCATCCTAGGTCATAGTCTGTCAGTCCAGCAGCTTTTCGTGTGTTTCGGCTTGAGAAGCCAGGGAATAAAGCAAAGCTGCTCTTGTGCAAACAGGGAAGGGCCTGCCTTCCCTCCGACTTCCTCTCCCTTCTCCTTTTGTTCCTGCCAAGGGCCTCTCCTTGCCCAGAGGACACCGTAGCCGGAGTGACCAGCGTGAACCTTGGCAGTCTCTGCCCTAAACTGGTCAGGAGGAGGTGGTGGTGTGGGCCTGTGGTAGAGGGAGGCGTTCGGGCCCTTTATTCACGGCACCGAATGAGTGACCCAGTGTTTGAACTAAGTACAGGGCGGGGCCCAGTGAACACACAACTGTGTTTGTGTCCTGTTCGTGCTTCTTATATTACCATCCTTCGCAGGTAGGCGGGTGGAGGCAGAAAGGGTTACCAGACATGGACAGGATCCTGGCTACCCAGAAGTGGGTGGGAGACCTGGGGTGCCGCTGTTTCATTTGGCATGACCTGGCAGGAAAGGCAAGTGGGTGCTTCACTGTTGGCCGAACCAAAGGAAAACTGCACCTCTTTACATTTTACCACTTCCGTGCTGCACCCCACAAGGACTTGCATCTTTCCAGATGAGAACGAGCCCTCGAAGCCCGAGTCAGTCTTGAATCTTAGGGTAGTACTGGCCCCAGCAGCAGCCAGGTAGCATGTTACCGGCTTCAAGGTGAAAAGGCCCTTTTGCCTGAGCTCAGCTAGCTGGAAGGGGGTGGGGACAGGAGAGGAGACTTCCGCAGCCTTTACCACTGGAACCTTGGGCAGCTGGAGCAGTGGGAAGACGCCTTCACACTTGTCTGTAAGGCGATCTGCTAATCACCTGCTACCAGGAAGTGTGTGAGCCAGAGAGAGATGGTTTCCCAGGGGGCCCTCCTTCCTGCGCTCAGTCAGGAAATACTTTTGCTTTTACAAAGTCCAGGCGAGACTGCATGTGACGTCTCCTGGCCTTCCTTGCTTCTCATTCATCTCCAAGCTGCATGTCTCATTCTGGAAAGACCCTGTCTTTCCCCCACTTTATAGCCTTTTCTTCTGCACAAGTGATCCGGCCAGCCCATTCATTGTAGGTGTCTATGGCTCAGTTTCCTCCGTTCATGTCTAATTTTGCCCTTGAACATCTATAGGGCTGATCTGTAGACTCACAGGAGCTTAGACGTGAGAGCTTGTTTAGAGGGGAGGTTTAGAGGTTCTAGCCGGGGAGTGCAGCCACTCATATATTCTTGATCAAAGACTGGCCCTCCTTCATCGGAGATGGTCGCCCTCTTCGACTGAGCACACATCTTTGAGAGGGTTGCACGTGGAACGATGAGGGAGGAAGGGGACACCTGCCTTGCCAGCCAGATCGGCTGAATCAACCCTGACAATCAGTGGAGAGACAGGTGTCGCAACCAGCTCTGGATATGAGAGCCCTCAGATCTGGAGCTCAGACTTGAAATATACTTTAGAGATCATCTCATTTAACTACTAATCATTTCACAGAGCGGGAAACTGAGGGCTGGTGAGGTTAAGGTCATCTAGACGTTAAGAGGTAAGACGGGGACTGGGACTCAGGCAGTTCGTTTTTCTACTGGTCCCTACCGCAATCACTCCTACCCACGTTGTGCGCTCTCTCCAAGGACCAATGCCTTCCCCATCACAGGGCCAACCTTGGATCCGAACAAGAGGGCCCTGCTCAGGACCCACATTTTAAGGGGGCCTGCTCCGGTTTCCCCTAGCACGCCCGTCCCAGTGGGATGAGGAGTCAGCAGGACCTAGGTGATATGTCTGTCTGGAGCTCTTAACCTGGCCCAGAGGGAGCTCAAGGGAGCAGGCCTTGGGGATACTCATGGACAGTGCCGGCTGGGGCTAGGTGGGGTGAGGAGAGGCCTTAGGACATATGACATGGGGTGTGGGCCTCATTGGTTCCCTTTCCCTGGACCTCACAGAAGTAAAGGATGTGCTTCTCCTGACCTATATTTGTGTTGCTATCAGAAACAAGGATTCCTTAGTTTTCCTCTTTGACCTTCCTCTTAACTCGAGTCCTCCTCTCTGTCTCTGCTTTTCTTGTTCTTTACAATCTGCATGCGATTCCCGAGAGAGGTCTTTCCAGCCAAGCCCGCTGGGCTTTGATCGTGTTCTGCCTCTCCTAATTTGTTTGTTTAGCCGCACAGCCATGTCCCTTTGCACCAGTTTTGTCTGCTGGCTCCCTCTGTGCTATTATGGTTTTCCATGTGTGATGTCTTCTCTTCTCTTCCACTGACCGTAACCAGCTGGTCCCCCTCTCCCGCTGTGCACAGAGAGGCTGTTAGAGTGCTGACGAATGACCTGAGGCCAGGAATGACCCTCTGTAGACCTATATCTTGGTTTAAACCACTTTTCATTTCTCCGTTATCTCTAACTTCTGGCTGTGTGAAGAGTATAAACTTTTTTTTTTTTTCAGGTGAAAACATTACAAACTTCAAAGGATTGTTGATACAAGGCTGTTTCCCAGAGAGTTTAGAAAGGCATTTTAGTATGATTTCATGGTGAAGTTAGACATTCCTCAGCCCCAGAAAACATTCTGGAACTCTCTTTTTTGTGTTCTTGGGCGAGTAGGTGATAGAATATTTCAGAAGTGCCCCCTGGTCCCTGAAAAATAAAGCTCCTTGTAATGTGGCAATTGGACAGTGAGAAAAAGGGCAATTTGTATTTTTAAGAATTTAGACCAGAACGCCATAAACTGCCTTCAAAACTTAAGTAAAAGGTCATAAATAAATGAATATTTATTCAAAGTTTAGGATTTTAGCAGAATGTGATTATCTTTTGTGTAAGAGTTTGCACTTGAGTATTTAAAAGTCTTTGTGGTAGTTCACGAGCCTCCTTGGAGAAGGAAATAGCCACCCACTCCAGTATTCTTGCCTGGAGAATCCCATGGACAGAGAAGCCTGGAGAGCTACAGTCCATGGGGTTGCAAAGAGTTGGACACGACTGAGCAACTAACACACACACGAGTCTCCTTAAATATTCTTATGCAGTATTTTGCATTATTATTAATATATCCTACCAGCTCCTCTCTCTCCACATAAGGACTTTGTGGTACATGTTTCAGCTTTGTAACACCTCCCTCCTAATCCTCAGATCTTTGACACTAATTCTGTAAGACTGGGGTGGGTGGGGAGGGCTTTAGGTGGGATTTTGCTTCAGAAGAACATGGATGCCTACCTCTTCCATCATGAAGCCACATAATAGTCACTCATAATAATTTTTCTTTTTTGCATAAGCACTGTAGTTAAATAACACTTAGACTTTTTGATCATATTTTACATGTTGTGTAATGACCCAGATACACCACACATACATCACATACATAACTAATACGAATGTTTCATGGATAATTACTTATTTACTGTGTGTGATGCCCTCAGATAATATGTGTTTTATTTGATTCTGTTTCATTAGCAAATACACCAGTCACACCCCAGTTGTTTCCACAGCCTACGAATGGTTCATGATTTGGAATTTAGAACTTACTGCTCTAAGTCGTTCCATAAGGGTGTAAAAAAAAGTCTCTTCATCCCCGTAGGAGGCTGATGTGCCCGGAGTGGTTCACTCACACACACAAATGTGCACGCACAGCTGGTTTCACTTCTAAGAAAGGCGTGTCACAGGATTTGATGGAAAGTGTGTTTATAGAGAGGACCTGGTTTGCAGCTCCTGGCACAGCAAGTAATTGGGAACCACCAGTTTATCCTTTTTCCTGGGTCCTAGTTTCTGACTCCAGTGGGAAATTAGATACTAGAACGTTCAAAGCAGAAGATGCAGTCGTTGTATATCCCTCTTGTTCTCTCTTGCTCCCTCCTCTCCTCACCCCTACTGTTTCTCTTAAATAACGGAAACGGAAGAAAACAAAATGAAACCAACTGCAAGAAAACACATGAGGCTGTTGATGCATTTCCCAGTTTTTATGAGACTGTGTCTCACACTGTCGGCTACTTTCGAATGTTTTGCCCAATTTCCTTTGATCCGTCTCCCAAGATACAGGGTGATGCTTTATTTTGGGTGAGGCTGGCAGCTGCCTTTGACTGCTCTTTTCCTTGGAGCTGTGCGAGCACAGCCGTAAAGTTTATTTTTACATCTCACCACAGGACAAGAATCCACATTCTCGATTGAGCTTTGGACACTCCGATTTAACAAGTTGTGAAAAATTTCTTGGCCCAGATAAACGTCTCTCTAAATTAAGACCTTGCTCCCGGAAGCCCAAGAATTCATTAAGCCATATTTAGCCATGATCACTGATGATTTAAAGTACAATAATAAAGGAGAAGTTTATACCGAGTTCTGAATGCACTGTTGGAGAGTCTGTCCTATGATTGACTTTATATAGCTTTAGTTTTAAAATAATTCTTCCATTTCATCTAGTGCCTGCCTTTTCTCCAGCCAGTCTTTTATGCAAGTAGAATAACAGCTGTCATCCAAGCTCCCAGTGCTGCAGGGCATGGCATCTGTCCCAGTGCCACCAGGGAAAGTACCACATCATCTCAGAACAGCATATCAGCCCTGAGGTCCCAGGCTTTCCCATACAGAGACTCATCTGTCATCAGTGGAAAGAAACAGCAAGCACTCTGCAAAGGTGTATTTGTTCCAGCAAAGCCAGAGTGCCCCAGATAGGAATTCTCTCACTATTCTGTTAGCTGGTCAAGGGAATTAACTTTGACCATATTATTCAAGTCCTGAGTTTAGGCAGCGGTGCAATGAGCATTGCTGAACGTTGAACTGATGCCTAAACTCAGGGCTTAAGTAATATGATTAAAAGTACACAGCTGTGGTACTGAGATCTAAATTCAGGTTTCTTGTCCTGGGAGCTCATCTGCCTATTCTGGTGAATATTACTGACTTAGTAATTCTGACGGAGAAGGCAATGGCACCCCACTCCAGTACTCTTGCCTGGAAAATCCCATGGACAGAGGAGCCTGGTAGGCTACAGTCCATGGGGTCGCTAAGAGTCGGACACGACTGAGCGACTTCACTTTCACTTTTCCCTTTCATGCACCAGAGAAGGAAATGGCAACCCACTCCAGTACTCTTGCCTGGAGAATCCCAGGGACGGCGGAGCCTGATGGGCTGCCGTCTATGGGGTCGCGCAGAGTCAGACACGACTGAAGCGACTTAGCTGCAGCAGCAGCAGCAGCAGTAATTCTGAAGCCATCTCATCAGCTCTCTTGATGTCCAGTGGAGGGGCAGGGCTTATAATTTCCATTTTCCCTAAACAAAGCTCAGGTTTGACTTCCTGACACTTGACTTAGGCTAAGGAACACCCATTATTCTTTTATCCATCTCTTGATGTTATCTTGTCATTTCCAGAGATCTGCCAAGAAATGTGTATTTTACCTTATTGCTTTTATTTGTATCAACATCACTGAAACTTTGTTAGTATGTATCTCATTGCCATCAGCGTCATTGTGGCCCTTCTGTCTGTAGTTTGGTCACTGCTGAAAGTAATCTTTTCTTGTTTAATGGTGGACATATCTCTTGACTGTGCTGTTGTCAATATGATATTTTTTCAGGGGGCCATGCCATGCAGCTTGCAGGATCTTAGTTCTTTGACCAGGGATCAAACTCAGGCCTCAACAGTGAAAGCATTGGGTCCCAACCACATGACCACTAGAGACTTTCCTCAATATGATATTAATGTCACTGGATTTAACAAAAATCTACTTAACTAAGAAGTCTTTTGATCATTAATTTTATTAGGTTATAGGTTGGGGTACCATGCTGTATTGAATTGGAAAGTATGTGAACTATGGAATCAGATAGGTTTGGGTTTAGATCTTTGGTCTTCTAGTTACTGCTTATGTGTCTGAGACATTTATGTAGTACCTCGTATGAAGTTCTAAAACTCAGTTGGTGGACACTCAATCACTGATAATTTTCTTTGGTTATGACAAAAAATGAGTGTTTCTATTGTGTGAATGTCTATGAATTTCCCAAACTCTATCGCATCATGGATATCTGTTTCAATTTGGGGGATGGATGAGCTAACCCGCTTTCCTTGGGTAGAATCCCTCTGTTGCTGATGGATGGGGCCTTCAGAGCGTCAGGCTTCCCACCAGTTTACCTTCACTAATCTGAGCAAGAGAAGCAGCAGCAAACAGCACATTGTAAATTACTGTTGCTTTCCACAGAAATTTCAAACTGAAAAATCTATTTTAAACTACATGTTTGCTCATCTTAAAGAGTTGCATTATAAACTGTTAGAAATCAGGGGCCATTAAACAACAATTTTCATTCACAGTAGATTCAGCACATAATTATCTTTGAGTTTGGAAAGGATGTGCTGATGAATGCCAAGTAAAGCATCATACACCTCTAAAGATACAGGCCTCCCTGCTTACCTAGCCAGTCCTAGATGGTCCTTCTTCCAAACTGGCAGCACTTTACACCTGTGGCTGGGAGCCCAGCTTGAGCCTCAGGCACTATACCATCGGGGCTTAGGTGCCTCGGCCTGTTAGAGGTCTGCCTTCAGGACGAACTCTTGAGCCTGCTGGGAGACTCTTCATCCTAGGGAAAGGGTCCCAGACCTCGTGATCTCAATCAGAAATTGGAAGGGAGGAGTGATTCCAAGTATTGCGTGGAACTGGTTTCCTCAGTGATTCATGCTCTGAAGACTGGACAAGAGGCAGGGAACGGGAGGGAAGGTTGTAGGAAAACAGGGACTGTTGGTAAAAATGGAAATGGAGGTTTCACTTTTAAAAACACCTTAAGAGGGACTTTCCTGGCCATCCAGTAGTTAAGACTCCATGCTTCTAATGCAGGAGGCACAGAATCAATCTAGTGGGGGAATTAAGATCCCCCATGTCTGCTTCCTGGTGCAACCACCCCCAAACAAAATAGAATAACAGGACATTAAATTAAACACACACACACACACACACACACACACACACCTTAAAACTTCAGAGCAAAAGTGAATTGGCTTTGGTAACATCTGGAAATCTGCTGTCTAATGGAAGTCTGGATGGAGGGATGACCCCCCACCCCACCCCATGCACAGAGCACAGCTGAGCTTCAGCACCTCGGTGCTGCAGTGCAGGCAGCAGGGTGCCCTGTGGAAGTTGAGGTGCCCATCAGGAGTGGCAGCTAGCAGTGTAGACATGGCCTTCAGCAGGCCAGCAAGGAAACACTGAGGCCCCATTCTATAGTGTAGCTACTGACAAAGAGCCCATTAACTGGTACATGAGAGGAGGCCAGAATACGAGAGAAAAGGTTTGTGCCATGCAGTCAAACGTGGCTCTTATCTGCGGGCTCGCCTTTGTCTCTGCCCTCAGGATTTCCAGAAATACAGCAGGGAGAACCCAGAGAGGGCTTTGGGGCTGGCACGACAGACGGTTGTCAATAAAATGCGTGCCATCGCCTGCCAGATGTCAGCTCTGCTGGAAGGAACATTCATCCAGGAGGAGCGTGTGTCAGAGGTCACTCAGCTCTCAGCTTTGAAAAGGCAGCCATGCAAGAAGGCAGTGCTCTTGGGAGTTCTTGGGAGAAGAGAAAAAGCGTGAGGAAAAGAACTTGCTGCATCATAAGATCCTTTAGCTGCAAACTTCTGATTTTTTTTCTATCTTATTGACGTATAATTGACAAGTAAATTTGTGAGATATTTAAAGTGTACAGCATAATGATTTGATATACATATACATTGTGAAAGGATTCCTCACATTGAGTTAATGACCACGTCTATCACCTCAGCTACCTACCTTGTTTTATTTTTATTTTTTGGTGAGCACGTTTAAGTTCTACTCTCTTAGCAATTTTCAATTATATGATACAGTGTTATCCTGTGTGTGTGTGTGTGTGTGTGTGTGTGTGTGTGTGTGTGTGTGTGTGTGTGTGCGCATGCGTGCGTGCACGCTCGGTCGTGTCTGTGTTTGCAACCCCATAGACTGTAGCCTGCCAGGCTTCTCTGTCCATGGGATGATCTTGGCAAGAATACTGGCGTGGGTTGCTATGTACTCCTCTGTTGGGGTCCTTTAATGAACCAGAACCTGGTGGTACGGAGTCAACGATAAGAAGGTAAAAGAAAGAAGGAAGAAAAGAGGCTGATATTCTCTGGTTTACACAGGGTCAATATAACTCTAAGACAGAGAGTTAACACTGTCTACGTAGGCTCAGGGCGCCTTCGTGAAGAGGTCCTGAAAGCCTGGGCAAGTAAGTAGACACAGTGGACCCCTGTGCTCTGTGGAAGCAGCCTGAAGGAGGGAGAGAGAGGGAGAGAGAAAGAGAAATGAAGAAAGACACGGGGACCAATGTTCTGATGGAACAAAGGTGTTTATTCAACATATTTTGGACATATATATATACTGTCTTACAAGATAGCTTTTCTCAGTAGAGATAAGGATCAAAAATCTTGCTAGTCATCCAGGAAACAGGAGGCTAGAGTCAATCTCAAAGAGAGGGGGTTGTAAATAGTTACTTTCCATATCAGAACGGAGGAGAGTTGTAAATGGTTACTTTTCACCGTATAGAAAAGCTAAGGAAGGAAAGGAGATTCCTATTATTCCCGGGAACCGCCTGTGGCTCCTCTTGCTCCTGCATTCAGGAGCTAATAAGGAACAAAGGGTTTATGCAAGACCGAAAATGGCACACAGGAAGCCTCCTGTTAAATGCTCTCTAACACTCCTCCAGGGATTATCACCTGTAGTCACCATATTTTGCACTAGATCCTCAGACCTTATTTATTTTAGAGCTGAAAGTTTGTACCCTTTTACCAAACTTCCTGTCTCCCATTCCCCCAGCTCCTGACAACCACTTCCTACTATTTCTATGAGTTCAACTTTTTTTTTTTTTAAAGATTCCATGTATAAGTGATTCCATATGGTATTTATCTTTCTTTATCTGGCTTATTTCACTTAGCATAATGACCTCCAGGTTCACCCATGTTGTCACAAATGACACAATTCCCTAAAGTAGAATTTAAAGTCATCACACCATTAGTATTACTCAGCCTTGAGTAACACACAGAATTCTTTTAAAGAACATATTGCTTGAATATATGTAAATGTAAACCAGTCTATACTACTTTTGATTATACTTCTAGATTACTATAAAGCAAGAAAACATACACCTAAGTACTAAAAAAACCTCCATATTAGTAGAATTTAATGATATTAAATAATGGGGTGAATGAGTTTGTTTTGCTTACATTAAGACCACCTTTGGGGCTTCCCTGGTGGCTCACACAGTAAAAAAATCTGCCTGCAACATAGGAGACCCGGGTTCAATCCCTGAGAGAGGAAGATCCCCTGGAGAAGGGAGTGGCAGCCCACTCCAGTGTTCTTGCCTGGAGAATCCCATAGACAGAGGAGCCTGGTGACCTATAGTCCATGAGGTCACAAAGAGTTGGACACTGCTGGGCAACTAAACACACACACACACAAGACCACTGTACACGGTAAAAACAGGGTGTAGATGGAACCACACAGGGGTTGTTAAGTTCGGAAGGCCTTTGCGGCCTCTGCTGTGGGCTCCAGTTCTGGCCCTACTCTTATCCATTTAACTGCTAGAGCAATATTATTCTTACAGCCAACCTGTCCCTACCTGGCTTAAACCTGGGAGAACTCATTGCATTGGTACTGGTCACAAGTGGGGAGGTTGAGGGAAGCTGTAGACTTGGGAATATTTTGCTTGTCCTCCCAGCCCTTGAAAGCTATTCAGGGAGATGGGCTGCAGCAGGCAGCAGGTTATCTGCAAATGCCCAGAATCCTGCCAATGAGTGATTTGCTGATGTTTTCCAGTGAACAAACTGGCTTTCTCATGTCCCCCTCACAGCATGAATTTTCTGAAACTCTTTGAGACTCAACAGATCATCTGCTTGAAAAATCTCTCCACTTTGCTGAGTGCCCCTGGCCTTGGAGAAGAGGGATGGGGGCGGGGAGCAGCCTCAGCTCTTTACGCTGCTCACACAGAATTCATCCCCAAGGCTTTAATTTGGGAGCCTGGGCTGGGAGGTCCTTTTCTGTGGCTGCACTGTTCAGAATTTGCAAAGAATGTCACCATCTGCTCCTTTTGTGACCCGATGTCACACAGAACAGAACATACTATTCTCATTCCCAACTCTTCCTCTTTTAAGGCTGTGCGCAGTTGTCCCATTTGGGGCAGAACAACTCTTTTTTTTTTTTTGGCTCCTGCTCTCTGTCTTTCCCTGGAGAAACATCAGAACCTGCATCAGAGCATGGCTTCTGGGGTCCTGGCTCTGAACCTGTGTCCAACTGAGCTGGCTTCTTTGCTTCTTCATATTCGGGCTTCATTTCTGCCTGTGGAGGTGCTGGGAGTCTTCAAGGACCACAGTCTTGAGGTGCCCATGGCTGTTGGCCTCCCTGCCCTTCCTGTTTTCCTCTCTGTCTCTCCCCTTCTCTGTAGATCTGCCATCTGAGCACCTGCTGCTCAGTGATGCTGCTGGCCACCCCTTCACTTGTTCTCTGCTGGGCATCTCCTTCTCCACGCTTTTCTCCTTTCTAGCATCTTCTTCAGTATTTCTCTTCTCTTGGGTAAATGAGTTCTTCTGTGTCACCATCCCCAACCAATTCTTGCTTCTTTTTTTCTCAGTGACTGACAAACAGATCCCAGGATGATCAGGGGTGATTTGGGAGCATTGAGGTGACTCTTAGAACAGCACAGAATGGACAAGCTGCTCACGGGGGCAGATTCTGAGCCCCATAAGTTCTGCAAGTCTGATGCTGGAAAACAGTGGTGTCTCTGTCTTCATCAGAGGAAGCTTTTTCTTGGTACTGTGTTCCGATTCAGACACAAAGCCACAGCAGGCTCCCTGGAGCCCGGGGCGGAGATCACTCACAAGAATTCTCTCTCGTCTCTGAGAAGCCCTTCATGGTTTTGATTTCTTGTGTTTGCAGAACTCTCCTGCAGCAGCTGCAGAAGCTTCAGACTCTGGTGATGGGCAAGGTTTCTCGCACCTGCAAACTGGCTGGCACACAGACTGGCACATGCCTCATGGTGAGTTTCCCGAATGAGCAGCACCGTTGCCACCCCGGCCCACTCCCCAGACTCCAGCCTCTCCCCAGCTTGCCACATCCAAGTGCAGGGGGTTGGAGGAACCACAGCTTGCTCGGAGGCTGTTTCTCTCCTATGATGTGACAGCAATTGACCTGGGTGTGGTCTGCTGGCTTGACAGAGGAGAGTCATCTTTCTAGACCTCCCAGGAGTTGCAGGTCTTCAGGTTTGCTCTGTGCATCTTGGAATTGATGGCTCCCACGTTCTCTTCTCACCCTGCAGGTCGTGGTGCTATGCTTTGCTGTAGCATTTGGCAGCTTCTTTCAGGGCTATGGGCCCTATCCTTCTGCCACCAAGATGGCCCTGCCCAGCCAGCATTCCCTGCAGGAACCCTACACATCCTCTGTGGGTAAGACAGCATTTAGCAGCTGGGGAGGTGTCTTGTTTCTTTTCTCTTTCATTTCCCAAAACTTAACTTTCTGAAAGAAGTCGTATGTGACAGTCAAATTTTTTTTTTTTTTTTGATGGGAGGACTGTATTAAATCACTTGGTTTGAAATAGCTCTATGATAAGCCTCCTTGGGTACAGAGCAGTGGTCTCAAAATCATTTCTCTATTAAAAATGCATATATATTTATATATCCATTCCTTGGGAGGAGACAATTCAGTGTCACTGTTCCCTCTTTCCCATAAAAAACACTGATTGAATAGCATCAACACAAGCATCTGCCCCCAAATTAGAGAGTGTGTAGTTAGCTGTCATCACTCTGACTTTGCAGGAAGTGTTCTCGGCTTCTGCTTACATATGAAAGCCTAATGTCTAAAAAGTAGTAAAAGTGTAACTTCTCCACTGAAGGGAGGAAGAGGGCCTTGGGAAGTCTGGTGCCCAGGCCACTTGTTGAGTCTCCCCTTGGGGTCCTCACGCACTGGGCTGAGACACCACTGGGAATTCTCTAGAGCTCCACAGAGCATGGCTTGCATATTTCTGCTCTAGACTGTGTTCCCTGGCAAATCCTGACATCTTCTTTTTGAGTTCTGACACGGGGAGGGATGTGCATTTGCAGAGAAGGGGTTGGGGAGCCGTAAGTTTTCCATCACATTTTAAAGGAAATGTGGAAATGTTTGTTACCACAGTAAGCATCTGTAAAGTGACATGAGACAATCAGCCTGTGTTACAAAATATAATGCCCAAGATTTAGAGAATTTGGAGACACAGGTGTTAGATGTGATAGTCTCATGTAGATCAATGATCTCTTTTAAGTACATGGTAAAGAAAGGGATGGTATGTAGGGATCATGAAATAGATACATACACAAGTAAGAACAAGTGTGGAATTAGGAGTACTGGATTTTGAGGGTAGGCATAGTTTTGTGGTTCTGAAACATCTGAGGTAGGTATGTCTCTGCCAGGTATATGACAGAAGGTCCAGCATTTCAACAAATAATTTCAGTTGTCTCCTGGGGAATTCTTTTTTTTCTCCAAGGGAATGTATCTCTAAATTTAAATGGAAGTTGATGAGAGCAAAGTTTCTATGTTGTAGAAAATTGCTCCTGAGCCATCTAGCTATGCAACTATTCTACAAAACAAAAGAGTGTGTCTCCGTTGTTTGATTTATGGCTTTGGCCTTGTGTCTCCTCTCTAGTTTGTAAATGAAAACACAGTTTTCTGCGCTTGTACCTTCCCCCTATGTAAGACCTACTCATGGAGGATGCTTACTTTAGCTGAGTCTGGACACCTCCAAATATTTGACTCCTATTCTCCATGAATTGTTTCCTCCAGATGGTTGTGGGGTGGGTGGGTGGCCTGGAGGGGAGTTTTATTTTCAAAGCAGTGGGGGTGGCAGTTTGCTTCCTGTGTGTTTGTTCTTCTATTGTTCTTCCAGCACTTTATAATTGGTATCATTTTTCAACACACCAAACTCTGAAATCCTGAAGCCTTTATAGAAAGCCAACTCCAGTTGGCACCCTCAGTCCTAGGCAACAAGAACCAATGAATTGTCATCTTCTCCCCACCCTGAGCATCTAGGGGGAGGTGTGATGTATCCTTGTGGTCTCTTGTAACACCTGTTACTTTGCTTTGTTCTCAGTGAGATCCAGGAACCTGCTGATCTATGAGGAACATTCTCCCCTGGAGGAGCCGCCCAGTTCCGCCTCAGCTGGGGAGCTGGGGCGCTGGGACCGAGGCTCCGCTCTGCTCAGGGCAAAAGGGCTAGAGTCCAGGCCAGACGTGGATCTTCCCCATTTCATTATCTCAAATGAGACCAGCCTGGAGAAATCAGTGCTGTTGGAGCTGCAGCAGCACATGTGAGTCAAACAGACACGGGTTCACCTCCTCTAAGGCACCAATGATGGGTTACGAGTCAGCAACCTGCAGTGTGCAGAGTAGACTTTCCCATTGGTCTAGTCCAACTCTCGGCTTTTTCGGGACCTGTTTCCAGCACCTGGGCTCTAGAGAGTCCATTGTTTGCCAACAGCTGGCCCTCACAGAGACTGGGGAAGAGACATAGTGAGAGCTGGCCCCGTGTCTGCTATGCCACGGGGAGCTGGCAGTGGCGGCTCCAAGAACTGGGGAAAGGGCTTGACTCCTTTCCTCCCTGTCTTCTTCCTCTCCTCAGAGTCTCACAAGTAAACATACGGTCCAGTAACAGCAGTGTTCTTGCTATGCAAATGATGCCTCAAGGCACATTTCCAAGATTTCTTCCAACTAGAGATACATATATGTCATGTTATATGTCAATATGTAGATTTATGATTTACATGTAAATAAACATGCATTAGGGCTTCCCAGGTGGCGCTAGTGGTAAAGAACTCACCTGACAGGGCAGGAGACATAAGAGACCCGTCAGGAAGTTCCCCTGGAGGAGGGCATGGCAACCCACTCCAGTATTCTTGCCTGGAGAATCCCATGGATAGAGGAGACTAGCGGGCTACAGTCCATGGAGTCACAGAGTTGGACATGACTGACGTGACTTAGCACACATGCAAATATGTGTTAATCATACTTAGATAGTTATATATTAATACTGAAGGACACTTTGAGAGGCACTGTGCTTGTGTTTCCATTGTTGAAAATAACATATATTTGTCTCCAGTTCTCCATGAGTTGTTTCCTTTAGATAGTTATGAGGAAGTGTCCTTGTATAAACATAAAGACCTGTATAACTGCTGGGGATTGTTACCCTGCAGGAGATGTACCTGGGTACACTAAATGACATGGGAAGGAGTGTCTGCATACAATCCTGGTTATACATGGTGTGGTTGGTGGTCTAGCTGAACTCGTGCCTCCTGGAGATAATGCTATTCCAATACAAGTAGGAAAGTTTTTGTTTCAAATTTTTGAGCTTTCTTCCCCTAATGCTGCAGGGGAAAGTTTGTAATTATATATACTTTTATATGTTTATATTCTACATGCATATTTAACATTTATAGCACTTATTATTTTAAGAACTATGGAAGCGTGACATATAAATCCTTTGAAATACTTTACAAGGTTAGATATTACTATTATTCCCTAGAGAGAATTGTAGAAGCCAGAGAAGACTACCCTTGGGAGCCAGAGAAGACTTAGCCATTCAATAACTTGGCTCATGACAAAAGTCTTCTCTCCCCTTGTCTCAGCTTTTCAAGGCCCCATTGAAATCCCTCTTGCTCTGGGATGTCTCCCTGATACCAGAGCCCTCATCAGCTTCCTCTGAACGCCTAGGAGATGTTCTAGGCTGTTACACAATGTAATAATGTATTTACTTTCTGTGATATATTTATTGTTATTTCATGATAGTTTGGGGTTTGTCTTTTTAACCTTCATCTAGAATCGTTTAATCTTTATACAGGTTTCATCTTTATCTAAATTTTTTTTTAAAAAATCTTTATTCTAGACCAAGGATCAGCGTCTTATCCTTTTATTTTCTCCTTCCCAGGGGTTAGCATGGGGTATTCTCAGTAAATACAGTAATTTTAAGCAGCGTGCAAGGAATCAGTATCAAACCACCATGTGTATCCTCTGGGCTGGGATGTCTCCTTTGGCATGAGGATAAAGGCAGGAATGTGGACGGTGGACCGGCGGGTAGCAGGAGACTTCGGGAACAGAGAAGTGCTGCTGGGAGGGAAGAAAAGAGGAATGTGTGGGCCAGCCCGCTGAGTCCAGTCATGGGGTGATTGTGTTATCCCGCCAAGCATGATGGTGAGACTTCTTTCTCCTTCCGATGCCTTCACAGGGTCAGCACCAACCTGGAGGGGAATGAGACACTAAAAGTTGTAGAACTCGACAGAAGAGTGAACGCCACCTTTTAAAGAGGCTATCGTCACCTCCCTCTGTCTCTTCACTTTGCCTTTACGTCTCCAAACCACCTTTTGTCATAAGCTTTTCCTTTTTGCCCACCCAATCTGGATGAAGATCTGGACCAGCAGTCCTGGCTGTGGATGGGTGGACGGCCTGGGATTTCCGCCTGCGGTGAGAGCGCCTCCCCTGGTCCCATGTCCCTCCCTGCAGAGGGGAGCCCGCCCCCGTCCCTCGCTTACTGCCATAGGCAATTATCTTCGGTCGGGGTGGGACAAGCAGGCTTGTTTCTACCGACAGTGCCAAAAAGATACTGCCCGATTCTCACCGGGGTGGGTGTGACCGCCTCCTTGAAGAAAAGTTGACTGTTGTTCACTCGAGACCCCACAAAAATTGCCCAGGATGCTTGTTGGAATCTGGCGAAGCACTGACTGAAGCCCTGCCTTCCTCAGCCTGGCTCTGCGGTGCCCTGCGGGCGCCCCCTGCCTCTCTGCCCTGGGCCCCGGCCCTGGGCCCCTCCGCTGGAGCAAGGCACCCCCTTCCTACTCTCAGGCCGCAAGTGCAATGCCTGAAGGAATCAGGCTTCTCTACTCCAGGCAAACCTGCCCCACCGTGTTGCTTGTAGGATTTCTCCACAGTCTGTGTCCCCACATGCCCCTAGTTCTGCCTCCCTGGCTTCTCCTCCCCATTTGTAAATAGTATTTATTAGCTTGCAGAGGCTTCCCCGGGCCACCACTGAAGACATCCGGACGCCTCCCTCCAGGCTCACAAGGTCCTCTGTTGGCCTGTGGAGCGCGGAGGGCAGCCTGGACTCTGGGATTCCCCATTCTTCCAGGCCGCGTTTTGTTTTGTGTTTTCTTCTTCTTTTTATTTTTTTAATTTCCTGGAGGCTTCTAATTATAGTTGGGAAACCTCCCTAAGCATGTGTCCTCCTGTAGCATGAACTCAGAGGGGAAGACGGAGCAGGGCTTAGGTCTGAGGCTCTGTGGACAGGTGCTTTTTCTGCCCTGTGCCCATGCCAGGGAAGCCCTGACCCCAGGCATCTCAGACAGCCATGCTAGCCCAGCCTTCCCCACCTCCCCCAACACGTCTGCTTTCCCTTCCCCTTCTGCCTCCGTACGGAGGCTGGGCCTGAGGCCTGCTCCTGGGGTCAGAGCAGGTGACATTTGTGTATCTGTGTCTTACCTTTTCTAGTCAGGTTTGGCCACTTTGCAGCTCACCCAAAGAGACACGACCTAATCCCCCAACCTACTTCTTTTTTTTTTAAATGATTAAGAGTAACTTTTGTAGTTAAAAAAAAAACTTTCCTCTTTCATGCAAATAAGAAATAGAAATAGACTTTTTATTGTATAATGTAGAAGGCTCCCCTTAAATGTTTTTCTGTAGCTTGTAAAAGATTTGTGTAAGAAATTTGCTCACATTTTGTTTTTTATTTTTAGAAGTAGCTGAAGCACTTTTAGTTTGAACTCTCTTGTCTCTGGTTTTCTCTCTCATCTCTGTTGTCGTTGGAACCTGTACTTAGGAGAGATTAAGCCACTCCTGGGCCCTCTGTTCCATATCAGGCACAGAATTTGGCGTCATTAGCATTTGCCATGAGACCTCATAAGCAGTGCACTCATTGGACACAAGTCTGAGCAAACTCCGGGAGATAGTGAAGGACAGGGAAGCCTGTCGTGCTGCAGTCCCATGGAGTTGCAAAGCATCAGATACGACTTCGAGACTGAACAACAACAAGCTCATAAGCAGATCTGGTACCTTCAGGGCTCACCGTCAGTGATTCCTCTCTCTCCCTACTGTGGTGGAGAAAGTTCCGACGGGGAGATGGCCAAGTTCCTTTTCTTGGCCCTGTGTGAAGCTGGATCAGGATCACAGTGGTCACCTCTCACTGTCCCGTCCACTGGCCAGCAAAGGCTGAGACCAGACCGGCTGGGCTGTGTGGGAGGAGGGTTGCTAGTACATGCCCTGTTCCCTTCTGTTTCTCTCTGCTTTCCTCTCTCCTTCTCTTCTGCTCTAGACCTTCCTGGGTCTGGCTGGTGTCTGCCAACCAAGGGCCGCTACTGACCCATCCCTCTCTTTAATATGTCATGTAGTTATCAGGCACTGGCAGCCCATGGGGTGGGGTCAAAGGTGGCTAAGAAGGTGAGAAGGTAGTATTAACTCTAGTATTTGGATGATTAGAAAGTAAAGTTGTTCCTATGTCGGTGAGAATGGGTCAGCTTACCCACCTGACACACTGGAACCAGATCGGGTTTTTAAGGCTCCTGGATTAGCCTGAGTGGAAAACCTCTTCTTCTGAGAAAAGAGGAAGAAAGAAAAGGACAACCGACTCCTAGGGCCCATCCTTTGTGCCTTGAGGATTTTATTTCCTCGCTTGACCTCACTCTCTCCAGCCCTCCAAACAACAGGGCTTGATCTCTGGGCAGCCATTCTTCCAGAACTCAATCTGTGTCTAGAGACCGAGGACATCAGCCTGAGGGCTCAAATGGCCATCGTAAGGGGATCCAAGGACCAGTTGCTGCTATTTTGAGAAAGACCTCCGCTCCCCACTCCTTGCTCAGGCGAAGAAGAGGAACTAAACAGTTACTCCTTTAGGAGAATGTAATGGAGTCCAGAGGATGCAGAAGAGTTGGATAACACCAGATTGGTTCCAAATAGTTAATATGCACATTTTCTCTTCCAGGGTTAAGCTCACAATGTCAGTGAATTTGTTTTCCCCCCAGAACCATCCCATACCATAGATGAGTCAGTAATACCCGCTTAGCCCTGAAGATGTTAAACAGTGGCAGGCTTTCGGCTTCGGAACCTCAGTTTTGGAAAATTTGAGACTGTTAGCACAACCGTCAATCATAAAGAATCAATGTTTATGATAAATATATTAATATATTTTCCATCATGTCAGCAGGTTTTCCTCTTTCCTTTCTTTGATTAGCCTAGTGGAGAAGATGTCTTGTAAAAAGTTAAGAGAACACATACTTTTTTACTGGATGAGATCTGAGTAACCCAGACTCCCCAGCGTGGTTCTATTCACAGCTCTGGACTTTGCACTTAGAAATGGCTACTGTAAATGGAAGACCTCAGTGCCAGGTTTAAGAAAGGATTTCGGTGAAGTGTTGGGACTCTGGAGCCTAGCTCACATAAAGGGAGTGTTATATAAAAATCGGACAGCTGAACTAGGTTGCTCCTTTTGGGCAGGAGGTGGGGATGAGTTTTGACACCAGTACAGGCAAAATTAGATAACCTTTTTATTAGTATAAATGATTTTGATTTAGAGACCTAATTTGTAGACTGTGGAAGCAACTTTTAGTGCAACTTATTTACAAACCAACTATAAATACCATGGGTTTTTTTCCTTCCTCATGCCTGAATGCCAAGAGAGGGCTGTGATGCTCATGTGTCCTTGGAGCAAGAGTGTTGAACTGGTTCACCTTTGTTCTGGCAGTGAGTCAGTGTCCAGAATTTTTGACACAAGTGTTTTATTAAAAAAATTTTTTTGCACTTTGTGTCTCCTTCTTCTGTGTTCTCACACTGAAAAGACAAGGATGAGAGGACCCTCAGGGCCAGCTCCTCTGCACACACGTGTTGTTTGTACACAGGGTGCATGCTCAGAGACCTCCCACTTCCCATCAGGGAGATGGAGCATCCACATCAGCCTTGCTAGTGTGGGGAAATGGCAGATAGAAGAGAAGGCTGTAGCCTCCCCTTTCTCTGCCAAGTGCTCTTGTCAGTAATTCAGTTCTGTGGACTCCGGTCTTTATTACAGACACTAGCTCTCCTGCTTGCAGTGCAGACAGACCATTAGCAGGTAGTGCTCTGATCAAGGTCATTTTCTTTGAATTCCTTTTTAGCTGAGACAGTTAGAAGACATGTGATCAGATCAGATCCTCTGGGAGGGCAGCTCTAGGAGAGAGTAGAGGCCTGTGAAGCAGCCAGAGACAGAGTTCAGATTCTTCTTTCACTCATCCATTCATTCGTTGAGTTCCCAAGAAAGAGTGTTGCAAGAGACCCTAGTGAATATTGGGGAATAAGGGGACTGAGGAAGCTTCATTAATCAAAAACTATTCAAAAGGCCCGAGTGCCAGCTCTCTGTTTCCCTCCCTTCACCACCACCCGCCCCCCCACCGCCTTGCATGGGTGCACACATAGATGCACATAGACACACACAAGAATACATTCCTCCCTTGTCTTGGACACTCATTTGTGCATTACATGTGCCTTATATTTGAATCCAGGATGACTGAGGGCCATGTTGTCATTGGGAGATTTTGTATACACCCTTGTAGTACTAAATTGAAGTGGGTTTGGGTGATGAAACTTCCAAAGGCTCAAAAATGGTTTCCTAAAAGTGAGCCTTGATCACATCTATACATCAGGAGAAAAGAAACAGAGTGATGTCCATTAGGAAAATCCTGTTTTGCCAAGGTGCAGTCACATCAAAAAATGGCCAGCCGGGATTAAAGGTATTATAAATCCTCAGAGCAGAACATTTTCTCGGCACAGAAGAATCCAGTGCCTTTGAGGATTCAGGCTCCATGTTGCCATGGCCAAAGGGTCAGTACCACCTACCACAGGACATGTTTCATGCTGTCATTTTGGGCAACAGAAAATTGAGGAATGCTATGTCTGGGTTTCTAGAAGGAAGAAGAATGATAATTCTTGAACACTTACTAAATGCTGGGTCCTAAGTAAGGGATTCCCTGGTGGCTCAGCAGTAAAAAAAATCCACCAGCAATGCAGGAGCTGCCAGAGACATGGGTTCGATTCCTGGGTCAGGAAGATTGCCTGGAAGGGAGGCATGGCAATCCACTCTAGTATTCTTGCCTGGAGAATCTGGTGGGCAGAAGAGCCTGATGGGCTACAGTCCATAGGATCACAGAGTCAGATGTGACTATAGTGACTTAGCACGCAAACACATGCTAAATAAGTCTTTTGATGTTATATATAGAGAAAACAAGGGCAACTAATTATTATGAGATGATAAACAGCTAAGTGATATAGGAGGTGCAGCAGTTTGTGGATTAGGTTGAGCAGGTCTCTTTCTGCGTCAGCACACTGTAAGCTTTGAAGTTCCTCTGGGCGGAGAATGCAGTGCCTCCTACTCCCTGGGCTGGCCCCGCGGTGCAAAGTTGAGAGTTTTTTGCCTCATACTGGAGATGTTCATCTCCTGTTCGGTTCATCCCGTCCTCTGTGAGTTCCGGCTAGCAGCCTCTGCATCCTGGGAAAGCACCACCAGCAATTTTAGCTGTTTCTCTGCTCCTCTCGCTTGCTAACCAGCTGGCTGAGAACATGAACTTTTTGCTCCATGGACCCATGACCTACACTGTTCAGCAAATCTCCCTTTCAGACGGAATATTTTCTGAGTCTGTGAAAAACACCAGCACTCTGACAATTTGTGGGTGACCGTTTTTAAACAACGCTGAGCAGACTCTGGACTATAATCAACCATGAGCTTTAATGTTTGTGCTGACAGGCTGGGCTTTTCTCTCTTTGGTAACAGGTTATATAGACCAGTAATGTTTAAGTCTAAATACATTGTGAGTCTATTATCTGTCATATCATGCTGTTTTTTTTTTAATGGCTTTTTATTCTTTATCATAGCTAAGTAAATACCAAAAAAAAAAAAGCAAATGCTTTGTAGGATACTTGTATTTAGTTTGGAAGAAAATGAATTTAAATTGTTATGCTTTTGTATTTCCATTTCTTGCAAATAAAAATATTTTTTCTTAAATAGTAAAAAGTTGTCCAGTCTTGAAAATCCTTGATATTTTGCTTTTAAAAGTTTTTTTGTATAAGCTTGGATCTGCCTGTGTGTACCTAGCCATTCTTTCCTATCTAGTGCAATTGAAAAAAGAGCCACAAACCAGCAATTTGTATGTTATCAAGTGCTGAATCCAAGTCTCAGTTGGAGGAATATTGAGAAATATAATTGTTTTTTCAGTCAGTCACAGGAAGAAAACCCATATTCTCTGGAGATTTATGCTGCCTGACTGCTATTTTCGTGTCTCCTACAACTATTCTTTAACTAGATTTCAGAACTCCATGGATTTGATTTTTCTTTCCCCGTCTTGGAATGCTTGAGAACGATGGCTTGGACCTGAGCCAGAAGAGAAGGATCCTTCTTTATAGGAACAGTTGCAGAGGATGCCTAACATTGGATTCATGCTCCAGAAATTATGGTGAAATGGTTGATAAAGGTCAATGCACTCAAGCAGAATTACCTTCATTCCATTGCAGTCTCTGTATTCAAATTTAATTTTCTCCACTCAGAGAGAGTGGGGCTTCATTTAACCTTAGAAAAAGTAGCCAAGATGTTAAGAGACTAAGGCCACGGAGCACGCTTACCTGGAGCTCCACCCGCCCCCAAGACCTTTTCCTTAGCAGCACGCGGAAACTTTCTTTGAGCTCCTGGGTGTGTTACTCTCTTGCTGCCTCTCTTCTCTGGGCACCTGGACCGTCTCTGCTTCTATTCCTACACAAGGGTCCTTTCCCAGTGGAGGATTTTAGTCACTCTCCCTCTTTCTTATTCTGCGAGCCTATTATGGAAACTTCCTCTGTGGCATTCTGATATCTTTCTAGGGATGTGTGGAGGGGGCAATACTCACTGGTTTGAAGATGCGCTGTATTAATCATGCCTTTGTATGCTCTGTATTCCTGATACTTTGACAGCTGGGACCTTGGTGACCCGAAAGGGACCTCACAGGGGTAGCCAAGCACTAGATATAGTAAAGGACTTGCCTGTAAGCACAACTTTCATATGCAAACCAGAACTGGTTCCTCAAGCACCTCCTTTATGAGCTCTCAGGACCTCACTGTCTCCTTGCCCTAATCACCATGACCAGGTACCAGACCACTAGAAACCATCTCTACACCTCAGAGCCCACTGAAATTCTTCAAACTAGCCACCCCTAAACCTACTTTCCTTGGCTTTCTTGTTCCTTCCCGCAGAAACTGCAGTAAAGCTTCAGGCCTAATTTTCCTCCCTCTGCTTCTCAACCAACCCTGGTACTTCTTGGGAAGTGAGAGTAACAAACTACCATTTCTTTTCTAAAAATTTTCAACAGCTTTAATTAATATTAATAATCATTATTGCATATTTATTAAGTACTCAGTCTGTTGAAATCTGTTAAATGATATAGAAAAATTATAATAATAACATAAAACAAACTATAATAATAGCATAAAACTTGGAGAAGCTAGGAAACTATAAGACATACAAACATTAGAAAATACTCACTATTTATTAGTGAATATGTTGATAATGTTCCATAGTCTTTCAACTTGATTCACCTCCCTGCTAATTAATATGTAATCTGAATCTTCTTGTAGATTATTTTTTCGATAAAGATGAACATTTTTTAAGCTTCTGTTTTTTATTTTATTTCTTTACAAACTATCTTTTCAATAGCGATTGTCTCTTTATCTGTTGGCCTCACTGTATTTGAATAATAATAAAATCTATATTTCAAAACATATTCCTTAGGCATCAGGATGTCAAATCAGAGGCTGATCTCAGGCTCACAGGCCTTTTCATGGACGGGTTTCACGGATGGGCCTACTCTGATTTAGAGCAATGTAACACAGATTTATTGTCTCATTTTACACTGGTTGTCACTTTTGTTCCAGAAAGAGTAAATGAGACCTACACAGGTTGGTGGGGCTTGTTCTTGGGAAAAGAAAGAAGCAGAAAGCTGGTGTCTATAAAGTGCTGCTGCTGTGCTCCGTTTCTAGGGCAAATCGTACCTCACATCTCTGAAAACGAGAGCTATCCAGGTGAAGGAATGCTGGGATTCAGTGGGGAAAAGAACCAGTGGATTCAGGAGATAAAGGTTATGGGCTCTTGCTTCGTAACCATTAACTTGTTGACCTTGAGGGAAAAGGAGACACTGAGCACCTGGGCTTCCCTGGTGGCTCCGTGGCTAAAGAATCCACTTGCAATGCAGGAAACACGGGTTCCATCCCCAGTGTCGGGAAGATCCCCTGGAGGAGGGCATGGCAACCAACTTTGGTATTCTTGCCTGGAGAATCCCCGCGGACAGAAGAGCCTTGGGTGGGGTGGGGGGCGACAGTCCATAGGTTTGCAGAGAGTTCAACACACGAGCATGCACACGCTGAGTGCCTGTTATGTACCAGGTGATTTTCATGCATTATCAGTGATCTTGTTCATTTTTTCTAGAACGGTTATGGAGGATGCATAATTACCCCCTCTCATAGTTGAGGAAACTGGCGTTCCAAAATTAAGACTCCTACTCAAATGATCATGTGGTAAATTAGCTGCTAATGAGAGATTTGATCCCTGGTGTTCATTGGTTCCAAGTACATAGTCTGTGAACTACACTATGCTGTTTTTTAGGGCTTGAGGATTTGTACTTGTAAAAATACAGGAGTTAGCCTACATCAAAGGCTACAAGTCTTCAGCTCATGCACAAATGCTGCTGGTTTGGCCCTAGGATGATTCTAACATTTAAAAATTGTTGGTTAACCTTTCAACACTCAAAGATTTCTCATACAACTCCAGGTCTCCATATTTTCTTGAAAGACTTGAAGACCAGGCGATTTTAGGAGCTGAGTAACAGTGGCCCCTTAAATGGTGTAGGCCATCTCTGTGTGGCCACATTTCCCACACCCAGGCTAGTTCATGCATTTATATCACTTACCTGGTCCTTCTGTCATCTGAATTGACAGCCTCTGGACTAGATGGTGGCTGACTTTCTGGGAGTCATGAGAGAGGGCATAAAGGAAAAAATACTGTGTTGGTGGCAGTGAGGAGTGTGGTTAGTTTCACCCTGAGGGACAGGGAGAGGGCTGAGTAGGGAGGCACCTGGACTATGAGCAGAGGAGACACGTACACAGCAATTGCCTTTATTCGCTCACTATATGCAATCTGGGCTCTGTTCTTAAATCCTAGAGAAAAATCTTCATTATCTCAAAATTTATATGAAAAATCTTTTTAATGATCCTTCTTATATAAGACCCTGTGCTTCCCATAAAGTGCTTCCATATGCCATCTAATGTGACTTGCTGATTGTCCATGGGGAAGGTAGAGCAATTGTTATTGTTTCTGTCGCTCGGCTGAGGAAGTGGGGGCTGTAGAGACGCGAATGGCTCCACATTAGGTTACACAGTGAGTATGTGCACAGCAGAATCACAAACCAGCTGTCCTAATTTCCAGCCTAGTTCTAGTTCCATGAGCTGTCCCTGATCTGGGGCAGGTGACAATAGCTGTCATCCATGACCCCTCTGATGGAACTTTGCAAGATGGCACTGGCATACTCTTTCGCCTAGAATTCTCAGCACTGAGTTTGAATCTAGGGTTTGGGACACTCCCAAAGGCTCCTGTCTCTACAGGGAAGGGAAAGGAAGGAAGATGACTCATCTTAGTCCTTTCCTGCAAAATAATCCAAGCCACTATTTGCGGGGAGGCTGGTTACAACTTGATCCCTCATTTTCTGATGAGTCTGGGCAGGTCGCACAAGTTGATGTTGTCTTCCATTGGGCACAGCTGTTGCTAGATTTTTTTTTTGTGTGTGGCAATTTTAAAGAAGAGTTCTGGCCCCAGGAGGAGCCCATGTGTTCTCCTCCTCCTTCTATGCTGTTGTTTTTAGATGAAGGAACAGAAATAACCCCTGAGGGATACCATGAAAGCTGCCAGAGAGGCTGTTGTGCTGTTTTCCAAGAAATCTGTTTCAAAATGTTTAATGTTTCTTAAGAGAAAAGTATTTGGGAATCAGCATGTTCATAACTAATGTCCTCCCCAATATTTCTGGAAAAAAAAAAAAAACAGATGGCACGTTGATGGGTATGTGAGAGATGCCATGTGCTGAGGCTGGTTCAAAGAAAAAACCTCCCACCCGAAGAAAAAATGTAAATATACAACCACCTACATGTTTAGAGACCACCGGGACAGAAAAGGTGCCTCTGATTCCCCTAATAATGCCTTTCTTGTCTTAGCCATCCTTTAAAGGCTTTCGGTGGTTAATACAGCTTTTGAAATCCTGGTTTGAGATTGTTTAAATTGTAAATGAATGCAGAAAATAAAATACAGTTGGAATAGTATGTGCAGTATTGCATACATAATTCCATGCAGTCCTACCTCAGGGGCGGTATCTGACAGAGGATATACGCTGAACCAGGAAAGATGCTTTGGAAAAAGCCAGTTAGAGTAAGAGTCTGCATGTGTGACATAACAGGGAAAAGAGAGGTGGGAAGAGTGCTGTTGAAACCCATGACAAAATTTTCCTGCAATATAATTAAATTTTGAAGTACTGTTGCAGTGATATTGTCCATAGCTAAAAAAATTAAGGTACTAAAAAGCTTTTATTGAAAAATGGCAGTTCATTTTTTTCTGTATCTTTTCCATCCACCAGTCCTACTTCTTGGAAGTAACCAAATTAAATTTCTTCTTGCATCTATTTCTATATATATAATGCATTTGCGCTTTCAGTTCTGTTCAGTTGCTCAGTTGTGTCCGACTCTTTGCGACCCCATGTACCGAAGCACGCCAGGCCTCTGTCCATCGCCAACTCCCTGAGTCCACCCAAACCCATGTCCATTGATTTATGCTTTAATACTTTATATATCAATTTTTGACTCTCAGGTTCTTTTGTGTATATGAGAAGTTTTCCACCACCACCACCACATACACATACACATTTGTCTCATTTGATCTCTCTTTCGTATTACCAACCTTTCTCAAAGACCTGAATGGCTTTTGTTGCCCATTCCCATACATAAAAGAACACTGATGATGTACAGTGATTAGTTCTAAGTTTGAAAGTTAGGGCAAGCAAATGTTTATTTTCTTACAGCCTCAGTTCAGTTCAGTTCAGCTCAGTCGCTCAGTCATGTCCGACTCTTTGCGACCCCATGAATTGCAGCACGCCAGGCCTCTCTGTCCATCACCAACTCCCGGAGTTTACCCAAACCCATGTCCATCGAGTCGGTGATGCCATCCAACCATCTCGTCCTCTGTCGTCCCCTTCTCCTCCCGCCCCCAATCCTACCCAGCATTAGGGTCTTTTCCAATGAGTCAACTCTTCGCATGAGGTGGCCAAAGTATTGGAGCTTCAGCTTCAACATCAGACCTTCCAATGAACACCCAGAATTGATCTCCTTTAGGATGGATTGATTGGATCTCCTTGCAGTCCAAGGGACTCTCAAGAGTCTTCTCCAACACCACAACCTAGTGTTCTTTAAACTGGGGGCCATGGGGCTGAGAAATCAATTTTGTGTATTTTTAATCACTAACTTACAAAAGAGAAACAATGGAATGGAGTAGCATGGGGTTGGGATGGAATGGAATTTCACAGAATAACATAGAAAATAGCAGACTGCATTTAGTAGAGTTTAATGCTGTTTAACACTGTATAACTGCATTTAACACATATGACTTTAATTTCAGCTCTATTTGTGTGTATAAAAGTGCAGTTCTGGGTCGCAATTTAAAAGTTATGTCTTTATGAGGATTACCATAAAAATGTTTTAAATTCTCAAAAAAGATCATTCATGTATAGCACATGGAGTATAACAAATATAGTTAACTTTATATGGAGTATAATTTATAAAAATACTGAATCACTATGTTTTAAACTTGAAATATAATATTGTAAGTCAGGGACTTCCCTGGTGGTCCAGTGGTTAAGAATCTGCCTTCCAATGCAGGGGATATCAGTTTGATCCCTGGTCAGGGAATTAAGATCCCACATGCTGTGTGGCAAGTAGGCCTGCACACATCAACTAGCCAAACAAATAAATATTTAAATATATATATACATATATACATATATAGTAAGACAACTATGCTTCAGTTTAAAAAACTGATGGAATTCTCTCTGTGTAATGAGAAAGGATGATAAATTAGTGTTTCTTGTTAGGGTTCTCAAAGGGTAGCATATGGATATCTGGGACCATTCAAGCTTCTTAAGAGGAGAGTGTTTCTGTGTCCTGACTGTGCAGGTATTCTGGGATCATGGTGGGAAATGGGACCTAGAAATCTGATCATTCAGTACGTGGTTTACTTCATCATGTTTTCACCCCATGCCTTCCCTCTGCCTTCCTCTGTCTCTGGTGACTTAAGCTATGTTCTATTTGGATTATCTCCATTAAAGAACCTCCAAGAACCTTCTCGATGACTCAGCACTTGCTCTAACCCACCATTGCCTAACTGATTTTATGAAAGGCTGGCACCAAGGACTGACCGGGAGTGAGTCTTTCTTTTTCCTGCTCAAATTCCACCTCCCTCTGACATCACCAAGCCTGCAGTGGTCTCTGATGCTGTTTTCATTGCTCTAGAGGTACCTGAGTTTTTGTACAAACCAAGGTCAAGTAGCACTGCATGTCTGAAAGGGTAGATGTTAACAAGAGCCAGAACTTGGAACCCAAATTTTCAAACAGTTTCCAAGCTGGGATTAAACATATATTTAGAAGCTGAACATGTCCTGGGTGAAAGGTGGGAGAGGATGCTATGGCAGAGAGGAGCCCTTCCATCAGGACTGCGTGGCTTTTTGCATGTGTAAGGTTTGCTCCCTTTGCCTTTCCTGGGTACCTGATCGCATCAGTGGTGCAGGCAGAATTTAGAGGGAGGCTCAAGAGAGAGGGAATATATATGTATATATATATATAAAATTATGACTGATTCACGTTGTTGTACGGCGGAAACCAACACAAGATTGTAAAGCAATTATCTTCCAATTAAAAAAGAAAAAAGGATAAAGTAGGTGGTAGCAGATAGAGGCAGAACTTGGTATAATGGAATGTCTATTTTTAGGTCTAAAACCTTGCCATTCCAATAATAGACTGAGGAAGCTCTGGCTTAGCCTTATTTCTTAGAGTTTCTGTTGATGCTTTAGAATGTGGCTGTTGTGAAGTGAGTACAAAGTCAGAACCTGCCTCAAGTCATAGGAAGCAAGAGTCTACTCTGCCCTGACATAATGGATTTCTGTGTGGAATAGTCCATTCTGGGGTACAGTTCTGTTCTGGGTACCACATTTTAAAATACATATCACAAGTCTTCTCAGGTTATTGACAAACTTTGTCAAAATGGTTCTGTCGATTTACACTTCCACTTGCAATATCTGTGTTTCTGTTTGCGAATATTCTCACCAAATGCTTAATGTGAACTGATGTTAATTTTTGCTACTCTGATGGGTATAAAATGACATCTTGTGGTTGTGACTGTTTGAAGTAAAACACACTTTTTATTCTTCACATACAGCTTTTATTCTTTTCATGAACATTTAAAATTTACCATTATGGTTACTCTCCTGAGCAATCTAAGAACCTCAGCTTGCCTTAATTCTGAGCAGCTCTCCAATTTTCATGAAATTTCTGTGCAATAATTCAGTTGTACAGTCATTCCTTGTGTCTTACAGAGTTATTTATGAATTTGTCTACTCATTAAAATTTACCTGTATCCCTGAAATCAATCTTCACAGCACTTTGATGATAATTTGTGAACTTGTGCAGGACAGTGTAAAAATGGGAGTTGCCTGATGCATGTGAACAAGGTGACCCTCTGCCTTCTTACCTCAGCTCTCTGCTGTAAACTTGTCCTTTTTGCGATCTATTTAGTGTCATGTTTTCCCCATTTCTGTTCTTTTTGGGGTGATTTTGCTGTGTAAAATGGCCCCTGGGGCATAGGGCTGAAGTTCTGTGTTCCTAAGTGCAAAAAAAAAAAAAAAGCTGTGATGTGTCTTATGGAGAAAGTATGTGTTAGAGAAGCTTCGTTCAGGCATGAGTCATAGTGCTATTGGTTGTGAGGTCAGTGCTAATAAATCAACAACACAGTACGTTCAGAAAAAGGAAGAGGAAATCCTGATCTGGACGTGAGTCTGCTCTGAAAAGTGCTGAAGTAACACCTGTTTTTGTCTGTTTGTTTTGTTTTTCTTGTTTTCAGTTTATTGAAGTGATTGACAAAATGGCATATATTTGGGTTGTGCGAGATGGAACTTTTTAAAGATATACAAAAGGACGATTTAAATACATATACACACGGGGAATGATTACCGCAGTCAAGTTAATTACCATATCTGTCACCTCACATAGTTTCTTTGTGTGTGTGTGTGTATGTGTGTGAACAGGTAAGCCAAACTCTCTTAGCAAATCTCAACAACATAGTGCAGAATTATTAGCTATAATCACTAGGCTGTACATTAGATCCACAGAACTTACTCATTTTATAACTGAAAGTTTGTACCCTTTGACCAACATCTCCCCACTTTCTCCACCATCAATCCTCACAACTACAGTTTAAACTATGATTCTAAGAGTTTGATATTCTTCGCTTCCACACATAAGTAAGATCATACAGTATATGACTGTCTATGTCTGGTGTATATATTTTAATAAGCATAATATTCTTCAGGTCCATCCATGTTGATTTCCTTGTTTTTATGGCTGCATAATAGCACATCATTTATATATATGCAGCGCATTTTCTTTATTTATTCATCCGTCAACAGACACATATCCATATTTCACTATTTAAAATAATATCACAAGGACAAGGGAACGCATATATCTCTTAAAGGTTTTTTTTTTTTTTAATAAATTTATTTATTTTAGTTGGGGGCTAATTACTTTACAATATTGTAGTAGTTTTTGCCATACATTGACATGAATCAGCCATGGGTTTACATGTGTTCCCCAACCTGAACCCCCCTCCCACCTCCCTCCCCATCCCATTCCTCCGGGTCATCCCATTGCCCCAGCCCTGAGCATTTGTCTCATGCATCGAACCTGGAATGGTGTTCTGTTTCACATATGATAATATACATGTTTCAATGCTATTGTCCCAGAATGTCCCACCCTCACCTTCTCCCTCAGAGTCCGTAAGACTGTTCTATGCATCTGTGTCTCTTATTCTGTCTCACATATAGGGTTATCGTTACCATCTTTCAAATTCCATATATATGCATTAGTATACTGTGTTGGTGTTTTTCTTTCTGGCTTACTTCACTCTGTATAATGGGCTCCAGTTTCATCCATCTCAATAGAACTGATTCAAATGTATTTTTTAATGGCTGAGTAATATTCCATTGTGTATATGTACCACAGCTTCCTTATCCATTCGTCTGCCGATGGACATCTAGGTTGCTTCCATGTCCTGGCTATTGTAATCAGTGCTGCGATGAACATTGGGGTACATGCGTCTTTCAATTCTGGTGTCCTCGGTGTGTATGCCCAGCGGTGGGATTGCTGGGTCATGTGGCAGTTCTATTCCCAGTTTTTTAAGGAATCTCCACACTGTTCTCCATAGTGGCTGTACTAGTTTGCATTCCCACCAACAGTGTAAGAGGGTTCCCTTTTCTCCACACCCTCTCCAGCATTTATTGCTTGTAGACTTTTGGATAGCGGCCATTCTGACTGGTGTGTAATGGTACCTCATTGTGGTTTTGATTTGCATTTCTCTAATAATGAGTGATGTTGAGCACCTTTTCATGTGTTTGTTAGCCATCTGTATGTGTTCTTTGGAGAAATGTCTGTTTAGTTCTTTGGCCCATTTTTTGATTGGGTCGTTTATTTTTCTGGAATTCAGCTGCAGGAGTTGCTTGTATATTTTTGAGATAATTGTTTGTCTGTTGCTTTGTTTGCTACTATTTTCTCCCATTCTGAAGGCTGTCTTTTCACCTTGCTTATAGTTTCCTTTGTTGTGCAAAAGCTTTTAATTTTAATTAGGTCCCATTTGTTTATTTTTGCTTTTATTTCCAATATTCTGGGAGGTGGGTCATGGAGGATCCTGCTGTGATTTATGTCGGAGAGTGTTTTGCCTATGTTTTCCTCTAGGAGTTTTATAGTTTCTGGTCTTATGTTTAGATCTTTAATCCATTTTGAGTTTATTTTTGTGTGTGGTGTTAGGAAGTGTTCTAGTTTCATTCTTTTACAAGTGGTTGACCAGTTTTCCCAGCACCACTTGTTAAAGAGATTGTCTTTTCTCCATTGTATATTCTTGCCTCCTTTGTCAAAGATAAGGTGTCCATAGGTGCGTGGGTTTATCTCTGGGCTTTCTATTTTGTTCCATTGATCTATATTTCTATCTTTGTGCCAGTACCATACTGTCTTGATGACTGTGGCTTTGTAGTAGAGCCTGAAGTCAGGCAGGTTGATTCCTCCAGTTCCATTCTTCTTTCTCAAGATTGCTTTGGCTATTCGAGGTTTCTTATATTTCCATACAAATTGTGAAATGATTTGTTCTAGTTCTGTGAAAAATACCGTTGGTAGCTTGATAGGGATTGCATTGAATCTATAGATTGCTTTGGGTAGTATACTCATTTTCATTATATTAATTCTTCCAATCCATGAACAGGGTATATTTCTCCATCTGTTTGTGTCCTCTTTGATTTCTTTCATCAGTGTTTTATAGTTTTCTATATTTAAGTCTTTTGTTTCTTTAGGTAGATATATTCCTAAGTATTTTATTCTTTTTGTTGCAATGGTGAATGGTATTGTTTCCTTAATTTCTCTTTCTGTTTTCTCATTATTGGAGTATAGGAATGCAAGGGATTTCTGTGTGTTAATTTTATATCCTGCAACTTTACTATATTCATTGATTAGCTCTAGTAATTTCCTGGTAGAATCTTTAGGGTTTTCTATGTAGAGGATCATGTCATCTGCCAACAGTGAGAGTTTTACTTCTTCTTTTCCTATCTGTATTCCTTTTATTTATTTTTCCGCTCTGATTGCTGTGGCCAAAACTTCCAAAACTATGTTGAATAGTAGTGGTGAAAGTGGGCATCCTTGCCTTGTTCCTGACTTTAGGGGAAATGCTCTCAATTTTTCACCATTGAGGATAATGTTTGCTGTGGGTTTGTCATATATAGCTTTTATTATGTTGAGGTATGTTCCTTCTATTCCTGCTTTCTGGAGGGTTTTTTATCATAAATGGATGTTGAATTTTGTCAAAGGCTTTTTCTGCATCTATTGAGATAATCATATGGTTTTTATCTTTCAATTTGTTAATGTGGTGTATTACATTGATTGATTTGTGGATGTTAAATAAACCTTGCATTCCTGGGATAAAGCCCACTTGGTCATGATGTATGATCTTTTTAATAAAGTAACATCTATAATGACGGAGGAGCCTGGTTGGTTGCAGCCCGTGGGGTCACGAAGAGTTGAACATGACTGAGCGATTTCACTTTCACTTTTCACTTTCATGCATTGGAGAAAGAAATGGCAATCCACTCTAGTGTTCTTGCCTGGAGAACCCCAGGGACGGGGGAGCCTGGTGGGCTGTCATCTGTGGGATTGCACAGAGTCGGACACGACTGAAGTGACTTAGCAGCAGCAGCAACATCTATAATGAGGGATGAAGCTATGGAATAGGTGGAAGAGCAGCTAAGTTTCTGGATTCATGAGATGAGGATTGAATAATAATAATAATAATAATAATAATAATAATAAAAAAAGTGGACATCGTTGTTATGAAGCTGGAAGCCAAAGAAATTTATGGTCGCCTTACCCAGGGTTATCCTCTCAGCTGATACAGGCTGGCTCACACACTTCAAAAAGCTATAAGGTGTTGAAAAATGTTCAAGTTGCAGGAAAAGCAGGTACTGGAGATGAAGCAGCTATGAAAGAATTTTAAAAATACCTGCTAAGGGTCATACACCCTGAATATTTATCGGAAGGACTAATGCTGAAGTTACAATACTTGGGCCACTTGATGCAAAGAGTCCACTCTTTGGAAAAGACCTTGATGTTGGGGAAGACTGAGGGCAGGAAGAGAAGGGGATGACAGAGGATGAGATGGCTGGGTGGCATCACCGATTCAATGGGCATGAGTTTGAGCAAACTCTGGGAGACAGTGAAGGACAGGGAAGCATGACACTGCAGTTCATGGGGTCACAAAGAGTCAGTCATGACCAAATGACTCAGCAAAACCAAACAACCCATTAGGGAGTGAATATTTCCCACCAGAGCTGTCTTGCATTGGGATGGAACCATCAGGGTCTTTGTATCCTTCATCAGTTGCTGGATACAGGCTGCTCCAATGACATTGGCAAAGGCAGCTTTTGGCACCTGAGGCAAACTCTGAAGGAAATGACAGCTGGAGGCTGTCTGATGACCACACCCCTTGCAGCTGAGTTAAGTCCTTCCTTAAAGGGGAATCTTGATGGCTTATCTTTGAATCTACCACATGTTGCTTAATCTGTTTACAACGTTTCTAATTTCAATTATTATTTTTTCCTGAAGTGCTGTTTAGTGCTTTTTTGAAAATGTCTAATTGTTTTGTCATTTGTTCTTACATCACAATTTCAGTATCTTCTTTTATTTTTAAACATATTAAACATAATTATTTTATATTCGGCATTAAAGTTTCCAGATCTGAATTTTTGGCTAGATGATTCGGCAGTTTGCTTTTCTGTGGACTCTGGCTTATGGTGTCTTTCCTCTTTATGAGTTTTGTGATATTTGATTGTGAACTCATCTTTTTTTTTAAACTATCTGTGGAAATTCAGTGAGATCTAGATTTAAACTGTATTCCTCCAAAGAAAATATGCTTTTATTTCACCAGGTACCAAGAAGCTACCTACCTGCAACTAGTTGAAACTAAATCTCCAGTTTGTGTTCAGATAATTATTAATAGCTGTGCTCATTTAATTAGTATGAATTCTGACCCCCAGTCTACATCAATGTGATGAGACATTTTCCGAGGAGACTTTCTTCTTCTTCTTCTTCTTCTTCTTCTTCCCTCCTCTGCCACCTTTCTCTTCCTTTTTCTATTTCTCCTCCTACTTCTTTATTGCATTTAGCTCCTCACCAAGCATCTTTACAGTGCAGTCAACCCTACCACTTCCTCTGTGGTGTGGATTTTTTTCTAGGTCTCTCACTGTAGATGCAATGTTTCAGGGATTTTGGCTATGTGTGGGTAACTAATCTGACTTATCAACCTGTTAGAGCTTAGTTTTCTGTTCACCAACTGTGCAAACCATTAAACATCCATTCTAGTTAACAAGGATCAGTTTAATGAAGGATTTTAATGAATAAATCAGACATTCAATAAAAAATGTTATCTGTATTTTATCCAGAAATATAGGCTATCTGTACCAAGGAAATGTCTTTGGAGAGTTAGTCCACCATATTGCCAGGAGTTAAGTTGATTAGCTGTGTAGTCTTGAATATATCTCAAATGTTCTAGCCCTCAGCTTTGACATCTATAAAATGCAGAGGCAACACTGATTGTGTTGATTTACGAGGCCTTTCCAGCTCTAATCCTAGATTATATGTAATCCTATAATCCTAGATATATAAATCCTTTATTACAGGCATACCTCAGAGATATTGCAGCTTCAGTTCCAGACCACAGCAATAAAGCAAGTTACACAAATTTTTTGGTGTGACCAGTAGATATAAAAGTTATGTTTGCACTGCTCTATAGCCTGTTAAGAGTACCATAACATTACGTCTTTAAGAAAGTCCTTACCTTAATTAAAAAAATACTTTATTGCTAGAAATTGCTAACCGTCATCTGAGCCTTTGGTGAGTCATAGTAGTAGTAATATAACATCAAAGATTGTTGATGACAGATCACCATACCAAATACAACAATACTGAAACAGTTTGAAATACTGAAAGGTTGTTGCTGAGCCACAAAAAGAAGCTGGGATTCTTGGCCTCTGGAGGAGAAGAATTCAATCCGGGGTCAGAGACAAGGCTTGATCGCTCAGAGCTTTTGTGCAATAGAGTTTTATTAAAGTATAAAAGGGATAGAGAAAGCTTCTGACATAGACATCAGAAGGGGGCAGAAAGAGTGCCCCCTTGCTTGTGCTAGCAATGGAGTTATATACTCTCCAATTAGTTATTACAATGAATCAAACTAGACCTACTCCCATAATTTACATTTTAAGAGAACAGGATTAGCCAGAAGTTTTTTTCCAGAGACTGCTCTCAAGAAGGATGCATTATTGTTATACAATCCTAAGGAATGTAGAGGGAAAAAAAAAGTTTGTCCTTTCTTCCTCCTTGAGAATTCCAGACCCCTCTCTCCTCCAGAGTTCTTATCAATCTGCCTAGGAAATGACTCTCTCAATACTATGAAAATTTCCAAAATGTGACACAGAGACACTAAGTAAGCAAATGCTGTGGGAAGAATAGCACTGAGAAACTTGCTCCACACGGGGTGGCCACAAGCCTTCCATTTGTGAAAAATGTATCTGTGAAGCACAATAAAATGAAGTATGTCCATATGTAAGACAGATTTGTCTTCAAAAGGCAATAGTAGAACCCATTAGAAGAGTTGGAAAACAGAAAATGTTTAGCTCAGCTTAAAGAATCACAGATAATCAAATGGTTCTATAATGGAATTTGGCCCCAGATCTGGTCTCCTATCTTAAGAGTTATTTAGGGCAGAGATCCTGGAGACAGACAATCAGGGTTCAAAATCCTGACTCTTCAATGCACGACCTTTATTGTCTCAGGCAAGTCTCTTAGCCTCTCTGCTTCAGTTCCTTCATGTGCAAAATGGGGATAAAAATACTACTCACCTTACAGGTTATTGTGAGTATAGAGTGAGTTAACAGAATATGTTAATAATTGTTACATAGTATCCCATATGTTAGTTGTAATTATTGTTATTGTGTTTGCAAGGTTTCTAGACAGAAATTCCTCACAGAATAAAAGTAGAACTATAATTTTAAGCTTTCTATAAGTGCCACTGCTGCAACAAAACTTTCCTTAATGATCCTACGCACCACATAGCAGGGGCTGCCCCCCTGGAAATGACTACAACACCCTTTGTTTATGCTGCAAGAGCCTGGGAGAATGATGCTGGGAGATGATCAGGTACCAACAGTCGCTTCATGACAACTGCCAAGATTGTTGTGCCCAGGAGAAACCAACAAGCTTCCAGATCAATGGTTCTCATATCTGACTATATGTTAGAACTGCCAAGGAAGTTTTTCTCAAAATATTGATGCCTGGACTTCATTCCAAGAGAGTCTGAGTAATTTGGTCTGGGGTGAAGTTCAGCCATTTGTATTTTTTACATGCTCCACTGAGATACTCACTCACATTTTGAAAATTATCAACATTCCTATCCAGCATAATGGTGATCTATGTGCAAAAACATAAGCAGGTAGGAAGGAGGAAAGAATTCGTGGGATTTTTCTTTCTCTATTTTTTTTTTTTTTTTTTGGCTTGGAAAAATGATTAGTTGAATGGATAGGTAGGTGGTACAGGACAAGCATGAGAAAATGAAAATAGGTACGTGAAACTGTAGGTGGAACAGAAAATGAAAGAAACCAGTGAATTACTTAGGGTTGCAAAGAATTCCTCAAAACCTATGCAAAATTTCCACATCATTTTCTCAAGCTCTGTGTTAGGTGAATGCCCTGAGGGGTTTAGGGAAATGATGACTTGAGTGCAGAGTTCACACTGCCTGATCTTTCTGGTTTTTGCATGGGCAACTCAGTGGCTAAAGTAACTGTGGCCAAATATTGGAACTTGGTGGACAGTCCTGTAGAACCATCCCCTAAGTTAGGGAGCTGGTGGACAGCTCAGGTAGCTATCCTAGATAGGATGGCCCCTAAAGCAGGAATCTGCAGGGGAGGCCTGCCATCTGCTTAGCTGCCTTGGGCAACCAACTGGCTGAGCCAATGGACCTTTTTGGAGCAGAAGTTTGCTGGCTGGGAGAGAGGCTGTCTGATCTTCTTTACTCTGGCAGGATCTCTCAGCACTACTCCCTTCTTGACCAGCCTTTTTGCTGCAGGCCTCCTGGAGAAAGAAATGATACACTCCTTACCTTTCACTTCTTGACTGCTTATACCGAAGTGGCCAGACAGCCTGACCACACTGGTGTTAAGGGCACCACAGACTGGCTGGCACAAGTAGGTGAAGAAGAAACATCATCAGATGTTTATCACTAGCCACTGAAGGAGATAGAGATGTTTGAAAAAGGGACTTCAGGCTGAATAATCAGATTAGGTTCCTTCTGTGGAAGACCTGAAGACAATGTTAATGAAAATATGAGAGCTATTAGGGTTGTTTGAGTAAAGAACAACTTAGACTTTGTGGAACCAAAAGAAATTCTGAATTTAATAATTTATTAGAGGAATACAGAAAGTTTGCTTTCTCTTGCTCTGTCCCCTGATGACTCTACTGACATTCCCATAGGACAGTAATTGAGTTACCCATTAGCTTTATCCTTTTCAAACTCACCAAACATGTCCAATTCGTTTCATTTTCTCCATTTTTTAAGTAGTCTTCATTACATGCCTCTGAACTCTCTTATATCTCTCCATATCTTATCTCATAGGTTACACACAGTGGAACTAGTGTGTTCAGTGCTATTACATATCCCTACAGAAGGGCAGAAACTTCCACCTCATCACCTGTAAGAGTAACACTCAAAGCAAATCACCAAGTCCCTTTTGGGCTATGGGGAACAAACACATCTCCTTTCGTATGAGTTACAGCTTTCTGTGTGATGTGTCCTCGTCCCTCCCTTCCTCCCATCTCAAAGAATTCTTCCAGAGTGGTCTTAATAGTAGCGTTTCTGTTATTGTTATTCAATGCTTATTGAGTAATGGAGCAGGAAACACATCAGTGGACTCTTGACTACCAGACACAGTCACCCATTAGCTTTGATGAAGTGATCTTTTGGAAATCGTTCAACATTCAGATTGGCAAACATACTCATGAAATTACTTTCGGAGACAGAAAAACATCAAAAGAATCCATATCTACTTCTGAGAGAAGGGGAACACATGGGTATGTTTAAGAAGGTCTGTGGTTATACCCTTTGAGTGCATTCTTGATGCCATTCCTCATTCTTCCCTGAGGTTGATCACCATCTTGAGGGGAAGGGAGGAAGAGGAGAAGGAAGGGGTAGAGAGAGAGAAAGAGAGAGACTGGAGAGAAAAATGAAACAATGGAGCAGTAAAAGTGTCATTCAGGTTGCTCTAGACAGCAAAATGGGCTTCCCAGGTGGCTCAGTGTTAACACAGGAGACACAAGAGACCTGGGTTTGATCCTTGGGTTGGGAAGATCCCCTGGTGTAGGAAATAGCAGCTCACTCCAGTATTCTTGTCTGGAGAATTCCATGGACAGAGGAGCCTGGTGGGCTACAGTCCATGGGGTCTCAAAGAATCAGACACAACACAGACAGGAAAATATGTGATGAGGTGGCAGCCTACCTCAACTCTTACATTTCCACCTCATATTTATTAGAGTCTTGGAATGAGAAAGAACTTATGGAATTTCTATTTCAACTCTTTCATTTTGTAAATAAGATAACCAAATATTAGAAGAGTTAGGTAATTTGTCTAAGGTCACATGACTTCTTGAGATAAAGACAGGGCAAGAAGGGCTCTGGCTTTCTCACCCAGCATCCTGATTTCCACTACAAAGGCCTTCTGCAAAGGGCTTTGACAATGGAATATTTGGTGTAGGTTTTCCCGTACTTGTCATTCTTGTCCAGTTCCCATTTTCTAAGTGAAAGAAGTCAAGAAGTTTGAGTGATCAGGTGGCATGGTCTGAATGCAGGTGTCTCAATGGACACTATTCGTGGTGAGCTGACAGAACTTCATGTCTCAAAATGGCCCACACATGGACTGAATGTATTTCCTGTTCCCAATAATAGTATACCCTTTAATTCAATAGATTGGTACCTATTTTAAACCTTAAACGTGGACAGTGTTATATGTCACTTTTATCTCAATAAGCTGGAAAAAAATAAATTGGGTGATATAGGCTCCAAAGGAGTAAACATTCAGGAAACCTTAATCAATCAGTTCAGCAACCTCTGAAGCTGGTTGGTTGTAATTTGTAGCAATGGGCACAGCTTTATTGGCTTCTATAGGAGAAGCCATAGAACCATAGGACTTACTGCCTTCAAGTTGCTGTCACTTTAACTTGGTGGTGATACATAGGAAACAATGAAACACTTTATTTACAAATTAAGTAGATGCTAAGGGAAGTGTGCTGTAGAGTAATGTTCCTCAACAGATTCTAAGAACCTAAATCTTCTGTCATTTATCTTCAAAGTTAATTTTTTCATCTTTATTCAGATGGTTGTCTAAAAATCAGTGTATATCAATTCTGCACGACCTGGATTACCTCTCATTACTAAATGACCTAATTTCAGGAGCCCCTATTCACAATGATCACTAAATAGCACTATTTTGTAGCTATGGGCTAATGAGTAAAGAATAAGGATGGGATTATCACATATATGATGCCTTTGTGCTAAGTAAGGCCAAGTGGCAACAGAACAGGATGTGTGAGCAGAGGCTTCATCATAATTGGAGTCTAGAAATATGACCAGAGAGCTGAGTATTCACAAAATACCCATCTCAAGAGCCTGCTCTGAAGCGAACAAGACCATATTCCTGTTGAAGGTAGTGATTCATTTTGAGGACAACATGTCCATCATACAAATAAAGACTGTGATTTTGAATATTTAGGTTGTGTCCTTTTGAATTGTATTTCAAAATTATTTGGGGTATTTTGGGTCTTTACAACTAATATAAGGACTGACTTTTGGCTTTTTTTGCAAAACCATAATTAAAATGATAATCAAAAGAATCTAAATGAATCTGTGGGAGTCTAAAAGAATGTTTTTTTCCTTAAGATAGTTCAGTATATGAGTGAAGATTGAGAAACAGTAGCGTAAACTATGAGTCAAATAAGAGCTCAGAGAAATGTAACAGGAGCTGCTTTCTCACTGCTTGGATAGCAATGTTGGATGAGGAAGGTTACATTGAGTGTGTGTGTATTTGTGTGTGTGTGTGTGTTGCCTGCTCAGTTGTGTCCGATTCTTTGAGACCCTATGGACTGTAGCCCGCCAGGCTCCTCTGTCCATGGAATTTCCCAGGAAAGAATACTGGAGAGCATTGCCATTTCCTACTCCAGGGGATCTTCCTGACCCAGGGATCGAACCTGCATCTTTGGTGTCCCCTGCCTTGGCAAGCGGATTCTTGACCACTAGCACCACCTGACTGGCTGGGAACCAAAGGAGAAATGCCCATGTTCTCATGTATAGGTCCATAATGGTGGATGGGCCTGGGGGAGTATTGCTGACTGTATTCAGTTGATCAGAGGTACTCTGAGTAAGAACAAAACCAGACCTCTGAGCACTCTGTTTTTGCTGCAAGCAAATTCTGGTCCTAAGAGCAGAAACATTTGTCCTTAGGGAACTTTTCTCATTCCAATCAGCATCATCTGAGGGAGGCAGAAAATGGAAAACCCTTGGCAAGTAATTCCACCCTGTAATTCTGCATTATCTTTGATTAATGAAGAGGAAAGGGCAAGCTCCAACATCCTGAAATCTGGTACAGGGGTTGGCATCTTAGCACAGATGCTCCATCAAGAAATTATCTCTTCCCTTGCCTCACAATTGCCCCTACCTGACTTCTATGCATTTAGACTGATCTTCACAGCAGAATTTTATTTTCCTTGCTCATGGTCTGAGGCATAAAGTCAAAGACATATTTAATAATTTGTGATCTCAGCATAAATTTATTAAAAAATTCTCCCCCAACATAGTTTTTTAAACCCCTTGTTTCAGAGAATTTCTACAAGTAGTTTTTTTTTTAAATTTTATTATGATAAAAAATGATAACATAAAATGTACCACCTTAATCATTTATAAATATACGGTTCAGTAGTGTTAGTATATTCACATGTTGGGCAATCAACCTCCAGAACTTTCTTATCGTGCAAAACTAAAACTCTGCATTCATTAGGCAATAACTCCTCCTTCCCCTGTCCCGCTAGACCCTGGCAACCATGATTCTACTTTCTGTTTCTGTGAATTTGACCATTCTAGTTTCCTCGTATAAGTGCAATCATACAGAATTTGTTTTTCTGTGACTGACATATTTTGCTTAGCATAATGGCCTTAAGGTTCACCCATGTTGTAGCATGCACAAGAATTTCCTTCCTTTTTAAGAGTGAATAATATTCTACTGTATGTGTAGATCATATTTTGTTTTTCCATTTATCCACTGATGGATACTTGGATTGCTTCCACCATTTGCCTGTTGTGAATAGTTCTGCTATGAACAAGTATGCGTAAATATCTCTTTGAGATTCTACTTTCAATTCTTTTGGATATATACTAAACTCAGAGTTCCAAAAAATAGCTAGAAGAGACAAGAAGGTCTTCTTCAATGAACAATGCTTAATAATATAAGAAAACAACAAAGGGGAAAGACTAGAGATCTCTTCAGGAAAATTGGAAACATCAAGGGAGCATTTCACCCCAAGATGGGCACAATAAAAGATAAGAATGGTAGAGACCTCGTAGACGCAGAGGAGATCAAGAAGAGATGGAAAGAATACATGGAAGAACTGTATAAAAAAGATCTTAATGAACTGGATTACTATGATGGTGCAGTTAAGCACCCAGAACCAGACATTCTGGAATGCGAAGTCAAGTGGGCCTTAAGAAGCACTGCTATTAATAATGCTAGTAGGTGTAATGAAATTCCAGAAGAATTATTCATATCCTAAAGGAGGATGCCATCAAGGTGTTGCATTCATTATGCCAGCAAACCTGGAAGACCCAGCAGTGGCCACGGGACTGGAAAAGTCAGTTCTCACCCCAATCCCCAACAAGGGTAATCCCAAAGAATGTGCTAACCATTGGACAGTTGCACTCATCTCCCATGCTTGTAAGGTCATGCTTAAAACCTTGCATGCTAGGCTTTAGCATTATGTGAATCAAGAACTTCCTGATGTCTGAGCTGGGTTTAGAAAAGAAAGAGGAACTAGAGATCAAATTGCCAACTTTCGCTGGATCATAAAGAAAGCAAGGGAATTTCAGAAAAACACCTATCTGTGTTTCATCAACTATGCTAAAGCCTTTGACTGTGTGGATCATGACAAACTGTGGAAAGCTCTTAGATGGGAATACGAGGCCACCTTACCTGTCTCCTGAGAAGCCTCTATGTGGATCAAGAAGCAAGAATTAGAACCCAATATGGAGAAACAATTGGTTCAAGATTAAGAAAGGAGTACAACAGGGCTGTCTGCTGTTACCCTGTTTGTTTAACTGATATGCTGAGCACATCATGAGCAATGCCAGGCTGGATGAGTTACAAGCTGGAATCAAGATAGGAGGGAAGAACATCAATAATCTCAGATATGTGAATGATTCCACTCTAATGGCAGAAAGCAAAGAGGAACTAAAGAAACTCTTGATGAGGGTGAAGGAGGAGAGAGAAAGGGCCTGCTTAAGACTAAATGTAAAAAAAAAAAAAAAAACAACTTGAAGATTATGGTATCTGGCCCCTTCACTGCATGGCGAAAAGAAGGTGAAAATGTGGAAGTAGTGACAGATTTCCTCTCCTTGCGCTCCAAAATCACTGCAGACAGTGACTGTGGCCATGAAATCAGAAGACAATTGCTTCTTGGCAGGAAAGCAAAAACAAACCTAGGCAGTATGTTGAAAAGCAGAGACATTACTCTGATGACAAAGGTCCATATGGTCAAGGCTATGGTTATCCCAGTGGTCACGTCTGGTTGTGAGAGCTGGACTGTAAAGAAGGCAGAACACCAAAGAATTGATACCTTTGAACTGTGGTGCTGGAGAAGACTCCTGAAAGTCCCTTGGACAGCAAAGAAATCAAACCAGTTAAGCTTAAGGGAGATCAACCATGAATATTCACAGGAAGGACTGATGCTGAAGCTGAAGCTCTAGTATTTTGGTCATCTGATGTGAACAGACAACTCATTGGAAAAGTCCCTGATGCTGGGAACGATTGAGGACAGAAGGAGAAGAGGGCGTCAGAGGATGAGATGGCTGGGCAGCATCACTGATGCAATGAGCATGAACTTGGGCAAACTCTGGGAGATGGTGAAGGATAGGGAGGCCTGACATGCTGCAGTTCATGGGGTCTCAAAGAGTCTGGGCCACTGAACATCATGATAATTTTATTTTTAATTTTTTGAGGAACTGCTACAGTGTTTTCCATAGTGCCTATACCATTTTTACTTTCCCACCAACAGTGGACAAGTGTTCCAGTTTTTCATATTCTCACCAAAAACTTGTTATTTTCTGGGTATAAAATCTTTTTTATAGTAGCCATTCTATTGAGTACGAGACAATATCTCATTATGGTTTCAAGCATTCTGTAGGTGGCATTTTCACTTTGCTGATTATGTCCTTTGATATAAAGTTTTAAATTTTGACATAGTCCAATTTATCTATTTTTACTTTTTGCCTTGACTTTTGGTGTTCTATCTAGAGAATATTTGCCAAATCCAATGGTATTAAGCTTTTCTCCTGTGTTTTCACAGCATCAGGGTCTTTCCCAATGAGTTGGCTCTTGGCATCAGGTGGCCAAAGTATTGGAGCTTTACTTCAGCATCAGTCCTTCCAATGAATATTTAGTGTTGGTTTCATTTAGGATTGACTGGTGTGATCTCCCTGCAGTCCAAGGGACTCTCAAGAGTCTTCTCCAGCACCACAAAAGTATCAATTCTTTGGCACTCAGCCTTCTTTATGGTCCAACTCTCACATCTGTACATGGCTACTGGAAAAACCCTAGCTTTGATTATATGGACCTTCGTCAGCAAAGTTTGGAATGTAGCAGAACATAAAGCACTTATGTCAATATAGCTGATAATTATTATCCTGTTGTTCACCCCACAAGACTCTGATCCTTGCAGAGTAGTGTAGCATCCTCAGCTTATCTTTGAATACAGTGCCTAGCACAGTGTGCAGGATAGCAGTACAGACTAACTACTTAATAAATTCTTATTTAATGAATAAGTGTTTATTCTTGGGAATGAATAACATCAAAGAAGCCCTGCACACTATCCTTGTTCCCGACTGACTGCCTATGTGACCTTCGGTGAGACACTTAACTTTTGTAGGTGTCAGTTTCTTTGTTTGTGAAATAAAAGGTGGGGGCAGATAATCTCCTAAATTCCTCCCAACTCTGACATTATATTGCTACCATTTTGATTTGTGCAAAAGACAATTTTAATCATTAATATAATTTTGTTCTCCATGACTTGCAAGGGAAATGAAAACAAAACCGAATTTCTTTAAGTCATTTGACATCATACTTCTTGTTTATTCTTGAGAGCAACCATTCTAATCTTAATGAAATTTCCCAATATTATAAAATTTCACTTCTTTTCTGAGCTAAAATGTTTTATGCCATTTGTTTAAGTTAAATATCTGTTTATATTTCCAGTGAGTCTAAGCCAAAAGTTTATGATACCTCTGTCTCTGGTAGGAGTACAAAAAGATATTTTTGAAAGAATATGGTATTTAATAAAATAATAGTTGTCATCTAAAATGTCTTACAATTATAAGTATAAAATCATGGGTATAAATAATTTTGAAAAAATTGAGTCATCTCAAAACCAATTATTTTTTTTATTTGTGGCATTCCTTTTCTGTCTTACAGATCCATATTTTATGTAGTTTCAATAATGATGTTATCCAACTTGATGTCTCAATGTTTTTCATTTAGCGCGTCATCAGCAATTTGTATAACAAATTTGCATGGATCCTTAAATATTGTTTTGGTGGTCCACATAAACATTCCTTCAATGGGCACTGAAAATTTTACTTACTTATTTTCCTATTGTTTATCTGTTAGGTCACTTCCTCATCATTATAAATCACTCCACAACAAGTATTTTCCTTTCTTCTTCTTACTTGGGGTTTTTACTTAAGATGCATTTTAGATGTGGAATGATTTGATTAAAGAGTAATATTGTTAATTTTATAGTTAACTTTGCAGATTATTCACAAAATACAATTGGGGGGAGTCTGTAACCAGACTACCCCATTTGATTTAGGCTATGAACATTTTAACCAGTGTATTTTTTTTTTCTGAATTCATTTGTTCCAGTTAAAAGTTAGGGATGCATTTAGCTGCAAGCAAAAAGCAAAAAACCAAAAAACCAATCAACAGTGGCTTAAACAGATTGGAGTTTAATTTTCTCTTGTAATAAAAGGTCTAGTGGTGATGAGCGGTCCTGAGCTAGCAACTATTCAAGGAAGTCATCACAGACCAAGGTCATTACAGCTGAGTTTTTCATTCTTAGTAAATGATTTTTGTCTTCATGGTTACAAAATGGCTATTACATGTGTAGGCACTGAATTGAAAAAGAAAGGTAGGCAAAGACTGAAGAGGCATAGAGTCTCTCTATAGTCAACAAGACACTCTCCCAGAAGTCTCATCTGTTATTTTGGCTTCAATCTCATTGTTTAGAACCAGGTCACATAGTCACACTTCACTGCAGGGCAGTTTGGGAAAGAGTATTTTATTTTTTATCTAGATCTTTGTAATCTAGGAAGATGAGGGAGAAAGGGGACATGAATGACTTTTGAGTAAAAAGACTTTGGAGTTGCCACATGACTTTCATCACTGTCAGTAAAAATGAAAGGGAATAGTTTTCATTTATTACAATTAAATACCAACCTCTTTCAGGGAATTTACTGAATTGTATCCATCTTTGAATCCTCACCATTAGCTTACTGTTTATATAGGAAAGGCTCAAGAAATGTTGGTAACATGTTGAAAAAGCAAAGATACGATCTCTGAAAATTAAGATGGGTTAATTAAAAAGTCACATGAAACTAGCCTCATTTTCTTAGATAGATTTTCTTATCTGATACTTTGGGGGAATGTGATAGAAATGGAGTATTGGACATAGTCCTGCAACTGAAATTTGTCCACAAATAGAGAAATGTAGATTCAGTAAAAGTTCAGCTCAGTGTTTTAATTTGGATTTTAATAGCTATTCATAAAAGTTGTTGATGAATAGACCACTAGAATGTTTAGCACCAAGACAGCAGAGAGATAGAAAGGTCTTTAGTTTTTCCCTGATGTATTGGTAGTGCCTATAGCAGAGTATATCACATGTAGACTTTTAGGAGCTGCCTATAAAACAGACTGCCAGCCTGAATTGAAGTTTCTAGAGGTACACCATGCATTGTGACCATATCCTTTTTAGGAAGTTTATTGGCAACTTCACAGTATTTTGCAGATTGGATCTGCTGTTGATAATCAAGAGAGATTGTGAATACAATGAATGACATCCTTCAGATACCCAAGATTCCTGGATGGATGAATGATTGTCAGAGCACAGTAAGAGGAAATTTAATGAAAATAAATGTGAATTCCTTCCGTTTGGCCCCAAACCAGCTGCTAAAGTACAGAAATATTGTAAATTATATTATTTCTTTGAGGTGCACCACCCATTGGCAAACTTTGAGCAAGCTCCAGGAGACAGTGAAGAACAGGAAAGCCTGGTGTGCTACAGTCCATGGGGTAGCTAAGAGTTGGACACAATTTATGGACTGAAAAACAATGAATGACAACAACAATTAGAGTAAGGAATTACAATGAAAAATGAGAAGAAATTTAATGAAATAGCCTGTTGAAAATGATTCAGTTGTATTAAGAAGTAATGACTCCTTATAACTTCAGTTTTTCAAGGCTGAAAAGGATCATGTCAAGGGGTGCTGTGGGAGTAACACACATGGATGGAAGCTGGAGCAGATAGAAGGCTGGGTGGGTGATTTTAAGATCCTTTTAATCCTGGAGAAAGAATAGCTCAATTTTATTTTAAATCTAGTTAGAGACTGCCTGAGCTAATAAATTCCTCTAATTTCTATCACTAGAACCTAAAATATTGTTCTCCATTCTGAACTTGATCTCAGCCAAAAGGCCAAGAAGAGATTGTTCTGCATTCCGACTCAACAGGCTCCCACTTCAGCCTCATATTTTGTATGACAATGATGTAAGTGTGAGAATCTTGGGCTTAACACACAGTCCTCATACAGATCTCTCCTTTCCTTATTGGCTAGTAAATTTACACTCCTAGCACCCTCCTGACTGGCCCTCTGATTTTCTTGCTAGGCAAATGAACATTAGATAACATTTATTCATTCATCCAATGAGTATAATGTATCTACTGTGTGCCTAGTATAGTTTTGTTGAAGACCTTAGCTAAGCTAGCACTCATATTCTAATAAGAGGAGAAAGGCAAAGAAGCAAATAGACAATACAGTTTAGAGAGTGGCAAGTTCTATGGAAAAACACACACACATACACACACACACACAGCTTTGTCTGCGAAGGACATTTTAGGAAATGTCAGGGAGGCTTCTCTGCAATGGTGACATGAGAAGTAAGACCTGAATGATGAGAAGAAGCAGAGAGTATAGAACCCAGAATGGCTTGGCCCCTGCTGTCCCCTAACCCTCTTGTTTATTTATTGCTTAATGGAGAACCCCCGCCATTGACATTGACGTTGCCTCATATCCTCCTCTGCCAGCTCTCTCCGCCTCCCCAAGGAGGGCTGGACTCTGGGATTGGCAGGAAGCTCAACAACTTGATGCTCAGGCTCAACCAATCTCTAAACAGAGTTTCCTCCCATTGCTTTGAGAAAGGGTTGAGGAGTCGGGCTGTGCGGCAGGAGGCTGGGTTCCCCAGTGACATAACCTGGAAGTGAGGGTGAGTCAATTCCTTAAGGGACAGACTTCAACCAGTGAGAGACAGAGGTCAGGAGACAGGAAGAACCAGCAGAGAAATTCCCCTTCTTCGTGCAGACAGAATGTTTCTAAACCAGTGATGATGTAAGTTCTGTCTGGATTTAGTTCTGGTGACCAAGCAATCAGGTATGTTTATTTGTGAGTCTGTAGCCATCTCATATTCACCACCTTGAATTTATTTTCCCCTCTTTTTCTGCCTTACTTCTCTTTTCCCTTCCTAAACTCCTGGAACTACAATTCTCCATCAAACCTTGGTTTGTAAAGTTTGCCTAAGAATATGTTTTCTAGCAAATCCATGCAAAAACAAACATCATGTAAAAATATTAAGGTGGAGACATGGTTTCTCAACTCCGTGGAGGTGCTCAGGTCTCTGCCATGAATTCATGGGACGCTGTAGGATATTTGAAAATTTCAGGGCAAACAGTGATATTCAACCTCTGTTAGATACCATGCAAACTACCAGCTCCAGGTAGTTGATGGATTCAACAGTATATCATGCTACATTTTTTTCAATGACATTATTGTGGCAGAGCTGGTTTTTCAGTGGTTGCTCTGATATGAAGCTAAGTAGTGTCTAATATCGGAGAAGGCAGTGGCACCCCACTCCAGTACTCTTGCCTGGAAAATCCCATGGACAGAGGAGCCTGGTAGGCTGCAGTCCATGGGTCGCGAAGAGTCGGACTCGACTGAGCGACTTCGCTCTCACTTTTCACTCTCATGCATTGGAGAAGGAAATGGCAACCCACTCCAGTGTTCTTGCCTGGAGAATCCCAGGGATGGCAGAGCCTGGTGGGCTGCCATCTATGGGGTCGCATAGAGTCGGACACGACTGAAGCGACTTAGCAGCAGCAGCAGCAGCAGTGTCTAATATGATTCCAAGGTTTGCAAAGTTGTGCTGTGCCCATTACTGTCTCATTAGTAAGTCATTGGGGCTATTTAAGAATGAATACAAACCTTTTTTTTCCTTTCAATTTTTATGTATCACTTTTTAAAAACAGTAACTGGAGTTGTTAAGACATAAATACTTATTAAACTGTTAGCACTTAACTACCTAATAAAACTTAATGTTAGGTTCTTCTTTTGGTCTAGAAGTGCCAGGAAAAATAATATCTGAGCTGCTAAAGGGTTCTGTGAACTGAGTAAGTCTGGGAATCTCTGGTGCACTCCAGGCAGCAAAAGTAACAGGTGTAAAGATGGGAGGCAAGAATAGGCTTATGCATATCAGCTTGACCCTGTAAACTTCCATTTCTTTTTCCCTTTAGTGACAGTATTTTCCAATTAGATCGGTGTTTAAATAACCTAGATCCTAAACGGTGTGTGTGTGGTTTACTTGTGTATGTACATGGTTTATGTGTGTTACTTCCTTTCTAAAAAAAAAAAAAGATTCTGTGTTATTTCCTGAAAATTCTTAATCACTACCTACATTAAAAAATATTTTAGATATAATGTTCTCTTTATTACTGGCCTTGCAGTCTAAACTCCAAAATTTTTTTCTTTCTTTAAAATTTCATGCTTGAAGATTTTTTGATCAGACCTAGTATTGGGGAGACTTAAGTTTGGTGTCTAAGACTGTGATGATCCCTGTTTTAGAATGAACTGAATTAACAACAGAAAGATGAGGTAAAGAGCCCACCTAGGAGGGGCGTGGCTTTGGGTCCAGTGATGGAAACATATTCTAGGGTAGGTCTGAGATGAGAAGCAGCATATTTCAATATATCCAGAGAAGCTCATTTTCTTGTTTACGTACTCAACCTTGGTCAAAATCATCCACTTTTTTTTTTCATACATTTTGGAACACCAGCATCAATTTCCTTTCTTGTGATTGGAGTGCTTTTGACCTATGCCCACAGATTCCACTTTTTAGAGTCAAGGTAACTGAGAAGTTGAATGAATAATCACAAAGTTGCTTAGTGACCATTGAAAAACAAAAAGGAAAATAAATTATTTAAAAAGATAACTGCTATTTTAAGTAATTTCTCAGAAGGCCACCCCACAACAAGAATTCATCTGCCTTATGCTGGAATAATTCCTTATTTGGAATTATGCTTCTCAGGTGTAGGTTTATCTCTCTCAGTCTGAAATTTGAGTGAATGTTCGACGATCTTTTTTATTTACCCTGTTTTCCTTTATATAGTAGCCCATCTTTGTTGATAGAAACATGCAAATACACACCTGATTGGCACAGATGGCTTTCCTGTTAGCCTGGGAGACAGTCAGCCTCCTGCTGGTATGTAGTTATTTAATCAGGCAAAACTCAAAATTCTAGCTAAGGTCACTCAACTCTGAGAGATCATCACTGTTTTTTTTTTTTTTATGTATCTTTCCTTAAATCTTGTATCTGTAGCTATTTTCTCTTTTTCTGAAAATAGTAGAACCCTAAGTACCCTGAACCCTGCTTATTCTGTTTAGTTATATTTTTGAGATTGCTTTATGTCAATTCTTCATCGGTTTGCCTCATTCCTCTTAATGGCCGCAGAGAATGCTGTTATTTGGATGAATGATAATTTAGGTAATTAGTCCTATACTAGCAAACATTTCAGTTATTTTTAGTCCTAAATTTTTAGTGTATACTTTCAAGGATATCAGAGAGCAAATTCCTAGAAGCATAATTGCTAGGTTAGTTAGGCTGGTGTTTCAAATATTGATGGGTATTTCCAATTCCCCTCAGAAAGACTGTACCAACAATTTGAGAAAGTGTTGGTTTTCCTACCTCCTTAACCAATATATCATCTATTTTCAAATTGTTTATTCTAAAAATATCATCTTATTATAGTTAAAATTGAGTTTATTTTTACTTTTAATTTAAAAGTTTTAAAATTAAAGCATAGCTGATTTATAATGTTGCACCAACCTCTTTGCCATGAAGAAAAGTTATTCAGCTATACACATACAGACAGTCTTTTTTTCTTTCCATTATGATTTATTGCTGGATATTGAATGTAGTTCTCTGGGCTATACAGTAGTAACTTGTGTTTATCTATCTTATATAACAGTTTACATCTGCTAATCCCACACTCCCAGTCCTTCCCTTCATCACCTCCTTCCCTTTGGCAACCACAAGTCTGTTCTCTATGTCTGTGAATTTGTTTCTGTTTTGTAGATATGTTCATTTGTGCCCTATTTTAGATTCCACATATAAGTGATATCATATTTGTTTTTTTCTGACTTACTTCACTTAGTATGATGATCACCAGTTGCATCCATGTTGCTGTAAGTGGAATTATTTTGTTCTTTTTTATCGTGTGTATGTACCATATCTTCTTGATCCATTTATCTGTCCATGGACACTTGGGTTATTTACATGTAGTTAGCTAGGCTAATATTAGGGATGAGAGGAGTTTGGGAAAGGAGGCGGTGGACCCGTGCATGCAAAGATGGGAGCAGAGAGAGCATCAGGGATGGCTACAGAGTGGAGTTGAGATTGGCACTATCAGGACACAGTGGATGGGAAGTGGGCAGGGCTGGCATGCCACCCACTAAGGTGGCCTTGAAAATCAGTGAAGGGGTTGTTTGAACTTGGTCCTAATGATAATATGATGTAATTGGAAGGCTTTTAGGTAGAGGATAACATATCAGAAGTATCTGGGGGGGTTGAGCTAGAGAATTGTTTGGAGGAGGTATGGAGAGCAGTTAGGAAGCTGCCTAGTAATTCAGATAAGATGATGTTTTCTCAGTGTTAGCCATACACTAGATATTCACAGATCTTATTTAACATGTCTACTGAAGCACCTACCATGACTCAGTCTCCTCTGAAGATGGGGCATGCTGCATGGGGTGAGGCGGGGGGAGGTGGGGAGCAGAGACCTACACAACCAGGCACCCTGGGTGTGATAATTCCTGGTTCTGCCAATGTCTAGTTGAGTGAGCCTGAGTGAGCAATGGGGTAGGTACTCACATTGGAGGGTTACTGTGAAAAGTACAGAGATAGGCAAGTGAAGTGCTTGGCATAATATTTGTCATGAAAATGAGGGCTTAATAACCACTAGCTGTTTTTTTTAAAATTATTTTTTATTGTTATTACCTTTCCTTATGCCACTATGGAAAAGCCCTGACCCTTGACTTATTATAATGTACATATGAAGAGATACAGAATGTGGCACTTGAGGGAGATTTGAGATATCTTATTCGCTCTCCTAATTCTAGTCATGAGAAATAAAGGAAAAAAAGAATCAAGCAACTTGCTTGGGGTCGTGCAACACTGACCTGAAATTCTTCCCTGGTCTGGTTCTCTCATTGCCCGTCTGTATTTTGGTTACTCCCCTTAGCCTTAGGTATGCATCTTCCCCATGTTTATTGACAGCAGTGATTCTTGTGTGGAAATCCCTAGTTTGGAAAACTGTCTCACACACTTCGTAGCACATCATTCAAACCTCATAGAGTTTCTGATAATTTTTAGAAACAAAAACAAAGAGACCGCTGGGCAACTAAATCTGCAGAGCTTGCAAGCTTGGCTTTGTTCGGCCGTGGGGTCCGGAGAGGTTGGAAGCCCCTCTTCGGGCGGCCGATTCTCTCCTCCCCGCTCTGCCGCCCGCAGCAGCACCCAGCGCTCGGTCCTCACTCTGCCTCCTGGTTCTCTCGGTGTTTCTACTTCGCTGAGTGGCCTGTGATCCGATTCAGTCCATGAACAGCTCTTTAGGAAGATCTTAGGAAGGCTCTAGGCTAGAGGATTTAGGGATGAGGGGAAACCAGCTCTTGTCCTGAGAGAGGAGGCAGGATTTCCGCCTGCATGTTAAACTTACCTCCTCCTCATCCCTAATTTACCCTGCGCACGAATTCTCTCCCAGGTTCGCACAGACCACGCGCGCGTTGCATTCCCCACAAGGTTTCTCGCGTAGGACGGCTTCTGTCGGGCTCCGCCGTGCAGGGTCGGGCAGCGGCGGTGGGGAGAATGCCGTCCCGGACATCGGACATCAGGCATGGGGACGGGGACCAAGGCGAGCGCTAGCGCTCCCGGGCCGGCAGCCGGAGCAGGGCACCTCTCCCTTCCTGGTCTCCGTTTCCTCGTGTAACAACCAGGGCGCGGCACGCCGTCCTCCGAGTTTCCCTTTGGAGCTCTTCTCTCCTGCTGCCCCTGTCTGCGCGCCCAGCCGGGCAGCTCCTCAACCCCCACCGCCCTCTGTCCACCTCTCCCGCCACCCGACGCCTCAGGGCGGAGTTCAGGTGTGGCCCTCGCAGGTGCTCGCGATTTCGGAAAAGGTCGGAGGGGCGGGAGGGCGCGAGTGTGCAGCGCGGAGGGTGAGGGGAGGTGGAGGGAGGTGGCCTCTGATTGGTCGGGGAAGGGGAGTGGAGGCACGGAGTTTCCCACAATGCCCCGGTGCGGGGCCGCCGCGGATGGATGCTGCGGGAAGGGGCTGCCATTTGCCGCCCCTGCCAGCGGCGCGCGGACCTGCTCGCTCTCCTGCGGTGGCAGCAGCCGTCAGCGCCGTCCGCCGGCCCGGCCTCTGCAGCAGCGGCGCCTCGGTTCCCTCCGCGGCCGCCGGAGCGGTCGCCATGAACCCCAGCTCCTCGGCGGGAGAGGAGAAGGGGGCGACGGGGCGGCAGCAGCAGCAGCGGAAGCGGCGCCGGGAGCTGCTGCCTGGGCGCCGAGGGCGGCGCGGACCCGAGGGGCGCGGGGGCAGCGGCGGCCGCTGCCCTGGAAGAACCCGGGGCCGCCGGCCCGAAAGAGAAGGACGAGGCACTGGAGGAGAAGCTGCGGAACTTAACTTTCCGGAAGCAGGTCTCTTACAGGTAGGCGCGCGAGCCTGGGCAACCGGGAGGCAGGTGCCGCTGCGGGGCGCGAGACCGGCTCTGCGCCCTCAGAGAGGCGCTTCTTCGGACTGGGGATCTCGCTGTTTCTGTCTGTCTCTCTGCTTCTTCCTCCCCCTTTTGGGCTGTGTGTTCACTTCCCATCCCATCTTTCTGGGCTGGAGGGAAGCTACGTGTGCAAGGTTTCCCTCCGGAACTGGAGGGAAGACTGGTTCCCTGAGGTTGAACAACAATAAAAATGCGTGCGTGTGTGTGTGTGTGTATGTGTGAGGGGGTGCACACACAGGTGCCGGCTTTCTGGAGAGAAGTCCTCGAAGTTGTCCCTAAGCCTGGGTCACCCACTTCCCATTCCTTCCTGATTTCACTGAGTGAACCTTTGGCACTAAGTTAATACTTGAGATCACAGACGGGCAGAAAAGAACAGCGCTCTACACTGGAGAGAAATCCTTGTGGAAGTTGGTGCTGCTGCGTTGTGAATCTCTGTACCTACGCAACTGATTCCCGGGGGTGGGGGTGGGGGTAGGGGGGGGTGGGTCACATGTACAGGTACTTTCTCCTTCTCTCTTGGGTGTGCCCAGAAGGACGACCTGGGACCCTATTGGCACGCAAGGGTTGAGGGCAGAATGGGGCCATGCTTGTGCCCAGCATGGGTATATTTGCAAGACAGGAACAGTGTGGGATAAATGCCCCCCAAATGACGCTTTAAAAGACTACCCCACATTGTGTCAGGAGTCCCAGGTAAGAAAGGAGGATTCAGTAAGTTCTCTCCTCTGCCCTGCCCACTACCCCCACCCCCAAGCAAGAATAAAGATATTGATAGGTTTGGAGAGTTTGGGAGACTACCCTTACTGCTCGTTAATCTTAAAAGTTGAGGTGATAAACAAGCATAGAATTGCAAAGATATTCACTTGCTCGGGCTCGGAGTGTTTCTTGAAAAGAAAGCAAGGGACCCTCCTCATTTTGAGTTAGCAGTCCTCTCCAGAAACCCATATAAAGTACTAAGGCTATTACACCATGTGCTGTTATGTAAGCAAAAGCAGATGACAGAGGTGTGTGGGTTTGTGAGGATGTGTATTGTATTTCTGGGGGCATGTGTGTGAATCACCGGGATCCCCACAGGCATCGCCTGGACTGGAGGACCCGGTCACTAGGGCATGTGCTCTGTGTTTAAGTATTTGGTCCTTGCGACTCCAAAACCATCTTCCTGGGGAAAGTGTTGCTCCCTTGTCCCTCAAGGGCATTTTGTTCGCTGTGCATTGAGGGAGTTTCCCACCTGACTTGCACTTTTAGTTACTCATGTAGATCAGGACAAAATGGATCTTTCTCTTGATATTTTTGGTTTCTAAAAATAGACAAGTGATGGAGAGTGAGGCAGCTCTGAGGAGGTAGGCTAGGATACAGGCAGTTCTACTTCCTAGCTAGGATGGCTTGTCTGGCCCTGAGGGGATCAGGGACTACATTCAGCCTAATTTAGGAATTGCGAGTTGGAGGCAGTGGGGCGGTTGATTACATGAAACATATTGTGTGTCTGGGCTCCTGGGCCCAGAATCATTCCTGTGTCATTGGTATTCATCAGCAGACTCCTCCAGGGTTGCAAAGCCAGAGTTTGCAAGGGAAATCATTTCAGCTCGCCTCTTAGCAGGAGTCATTCCCTGAGCCTCTCTCTCTTGGGAAAGCGTACTATGTGGGACTGTGGCTTTCTGGGTTGCATGCTCACACATACATGTGTATGGGTGTTCACAGGCAAACACAGATGTAGACCCAGACAGTGTTTTTTTTCTATAGAGAAAGAATAAGACTGCATCTGCCTTACAGTCCACAGAAGTGGCTTCTGCCTTGTGAACATCATTTCCTTTTAAATAAAGCTTTACAGTCTCCAATTCAGGAAGCCTCCTGTATCAGCATGGGCTCAGGAGCCTGGTTAAAGATGCCTACCACACTACACTTTCAAAATCAAACTCTCTGTAGGTGGGCATTTTTAACAGGCTCCTCAGGTGATGCATAAGCACACTAATACCCGAGGACTACTTCTCTGTGTTCCCCGCCCCCCGCCCCTAGAGGTAAGTAGTTGATTTTTAAACTCATAATCCATGCTCAGCCAAACATGGCTTGCAGTCCCAAAGTCAGAGGAAAGACAGAGAAAGGTAGGTATTTCATCAGCATGTGTTTGTGCTGGTAACCTGGAGAGTGTCTCTATTTTGATGATGATGGAGATTTTTTTTTAGAGACATGGTGAACGGGTGGTGAATGGCATACCCATTCATCATGGAAGCCATTTATGTTGGACTCAGATGTAGCTAGGCCTGGCCATTTTACTGGTGGGTTGATGAATGGTCTGTAAAAAAAGAGACTTTGAAGTTGAGCATTGGCTCCTCAGTGAGGACCAACAGCATCACCTCACTTCTGGGGGGGCACCCAAGGACAGTGACTGGAGAAAGATAATGGCTGGGGGTCAAGAACACCTAACAGAATGGAATCTAAGTGAAAGGGTTGAGTTAGGGTGTGGAATATGGCCACGGTGTCAAGGGGGTCAGTTGAGGTGGGGAGGAAGAGATTTGCAGGTGGTCAAAAATAAATATCTTTTGAAGAACATGGATGTTTACAGAGTGACACGACAGGAGAGAAGAAGGGGGCTAGGGGAGAGGGTGTGTGTGTGTGCATGTGTGTAGGGGGTCTCATCTGCTCCTTCTGTTGCTAAGGAACATATAAGCTAGGGTTTAAAAATAAATGAGGAGTGGGTGGGCATATGCAATGACTCCTGTCTTTTTAGGAACCAGAGCCCTTTGCAAAAAACCTTTAAATAACCATTTCTGGAGGCAGATTATTCATTTTGCTTGACTTTTACTTTGTTAAGTAAAATAAACTCCTTTCTATACCCCTCGATTTCCCCTCATTATCTTCTCTTTCTTTTTTTGGGAACCTTTTTTCCCACAAGAATTTTTCCTTTATTTCACATTCTGCTCCCCTAGAGCAAATAGTCTCTGTAGACCAGAAAGCTGAAGGCTTTAGAAGGCAGTGCAAGTGAGCTGGTACTTTTCTGTTAAAATTACTACTTCCTTTTTCTTTGAAAATTATGGTGCTGCAACAGATACATATGTGCCAATGACTATATAATGTGTAGGAACCGTTTTTTTAACCACTGTAAGAGTTCCCATTTAAGTCAGTAAAACAACAACAGAAAAATCTTTCAGAAACACACAGGGGAAGGGAAGGAGAAGGTAGCTGATGTTCATTGTCTCCTGTGCACCAGGGACGGCACTAAATTTGTCCTGTTGTTCAGTCGCTCAGTTGTGTCCAGCTCTTTGCGACCCCATGGACTGCAGCATGCCAGGCTTCCCTGTCTTTCACTATTGCCCGGAGTTTACTCAAACTCTTGTCCGTCGAGTCAATGATGCCATCCAACCATCTCATGTTCTGTCTTATTTACTCTTCATGACAGTCATGATGTGATTATTCAGTTCAGTTCAGTTGCTCAGTCATGTCCAACTCTTTGCAACCCCAGGGACTGCAGCACACCAGGCTTCCCTGTCCATCACCAACTCCCGGAGCCTGCTCAAATTCATGTCCGTTGAGTCAGTGATGCCAGCCAACCATCTCATCCTCTGTCATCCCCTTCTCCTCCTGCCTTCAATCTTTTCCAGAATCAGGGTCTTTTCAAATGAGTCAGTTCTTCACATCAGGTGGCCAAAGGATTGGAGTTTCAGCTTCAGCATCAGTCCTTCCAATGAATATTCAGGACTGATCTCCTTTAGGATGGACTGGTTGGATCTCCTTGCAGTCCAAGGGACTCTCAAGAGTCTTCTCCAACACCACAGTTCCAAAGCATCAATTCTTTGGTGCTCAGCTCTCTTTAGAGTCCACCTCTCACATCCATACATGACTACTGGAAAAACTATAATTTTGACTAGACGGACCTTTGTTGGCAAAGTAATGTTTCTGCTTTTTAGTATGCTGCCTAGGTTGGTCATAGATTTTCTTCCAAGGAGCAAGCGTCTTTTAATTTCATGGCTGCAGTCACCATCTGTGGTGATTTTGGAGCCCTCCAAAATAAAGTCTTTCACTATTTCCATTGTTTCCCCATCTATTTGCCATGAAGTGATGGGACTGGATGCCATGATCTAAGTTTTCTGAATGTTGAGTTTTAAGCCAACTTTTTCACTCTCCTCTTTCCCTTTCATCAAGAGGCTCTTTAGTTCCTCTTTGCTTTCTGCCATAAGGGTGGTGTCATCTGCGTATCTGAGGTTATTGATATTTCTTCCGACAATGTTGATTCCAGCTTGCGCTTTATCCAGCCTGGCATTTCGCATGACGTACTCTACATATAAGTTAAATAATCAGGGTGACAATATACAGCCTTGATATTCTCATTTTCCTATTTGGAGCCAGTCTGTTGTTGATAGGATTAGAACTTGGGTAGGAGACAGAATCTAAACCCAGATCTGACTCTAAATGACATTCTCTTTAGATCCCATCCTTCTCTCCCAAACATTAACTTATATTTTGAATGTGTCCCTTGGATGTCTGTGTTCACATGAATGTAAGATGTTCTTTTACCTCTTCCACAGGTCATTATTTATTATCTCTTGTATAATTTATTCTTTGGACTGTGTCCCTTTGGCCATATAATTTTAAGGAACTCCTCTACTCTTTCAGAAATAGAAATGAATCTAAATTCACAATCACCAGAACATACATTGGTTTTGCTTCTGAGAACAAAACCACCTACATGACACCTGCTCTGTCTGAAGATCTCCATGTTAAGAGTTTTATATGACTTTTAATAAAAACTACACAGGTGTTGTGTAGGTGAACCTTGATCCAGGGAAGAGGTGGCCTGGCTGTACCTCTTTGAGCAGCACAGAGTAAATGATCAAGTGTGATTTTGTTTCTCAGGAGGACTGGGCAGTTACTGTTACTTATGAGATATTAATGCCTGTGCTTCAGTTTCTCTGTTTATAAACCTGGATAGTAATATCAGACCCTCATGAAAGGGAATTTGGGGTATGAGATAAAAGTCACAAGGAGCACTTAGCTTCTTATATTATGCTGCGTGGTAAAAATGATTCTGTTATTCTTTACACATGGATAAGAAGACAATATTTCCATTTTGAGTATTGTCCTGCAACACAACACTGTGATGTTTGGAAAGACTGTTGGCATGTGGAAAGCATGGAACTTGTTTTTCCTTCCGTGGGAATGTATAGGGTCTGGGGGAGAGTTTTCTGTTGCTGAATAACACAGCATCATCCTTTGTAAACCACTTTTATTTATACTATTTATTTTTGTCTGTGCTTCACATACTTGCTTGATATTTAGAGGCTTCTGGACTAGGTAAAACCTTGGTTCTAAGTTACTGTTTCCTTCCTCAATAATTACTTAGGACTTGGCTAAGTGTAGACTTTCTCCATCAGGACATACACTAGGCAAGCTTGCACGTGGATCACTGTCCAGAGTACTTAATCTGCTCTAGCTGACCTTTTCAAGGCTTGGTTTTCACATGGCAGAGGGACAGCACTGGGTCCTGTGGCATCAGGGGGTGAAGAAGTGGATGGGAGCTTTGCTGGTGTTTACTTCTGCTCTGGCAACAGCAGTGTTGCATTGTAGGGTCAGATTTAGTTAGACTAAAGCTAATACTTTGGAACTCATTACTTTTTTTTAAACTTTTTATTTTATATTGGAGTATAGCCAGTTAACAATGTTGTGATAATTTCAGGTGGACAACAAAAGGAGTCAGCCTTACATATGCATATATCCATTCTTCCCCAACTCCCCTGCTATCCAGGCTGCCACATAACATTAAACAGGGAACACTTTACTTTCTAATCTGAAAAAATAAGGACTCCTCGTGAGGGCCCAGGCTAGCTGCATCTTCCAGACTCTTCTGGGCTGGAATCTGGAATACGCATTTCTTATGCAACCTTGAGGTGTCCTTGAAGTGGGTTCAGAAGCACTCACCCTGAGATAAGAGGTATCCGAACCGTTTCCTACATGTTGGGCTATGTGGCATTTGCTTTCTTACAAAGGTTTGCATTGGATAACGTGGATCCTAATTATTTTTTTCTGAGACCCTATGATGGTAGTTTCAGTACAGTATTTACTAAATTAATGTGGAATGTGAATGGGTAGCTCAGGGAAGAAGGTAAGGAGCAGGGTAAAAATCTAAGCTGTTAGGCTTTTTATGTTTCTTTGAAGTTGAATTTGCTCAAAATCACTATAAAGATGGACTAATTTCGAAGTGTTTGAACTGGTTGTAACTGTTAGAACTTTTGGAATTGTTTGAACTGGTTGGAATGTTATGCCTATTGCAAGGCATCACAGACCAGCGCAATACAGAAGGGGATTAACAAAAGAAAAACTCCCAAGTCAGGTCTGTTTGCACATAACGCTCCCCAAACTCATCTCTTGCTTGTTCCTCAGACATAACTTCTTGTTAGGCTTGAGTTCAAAAGGGTCTGCTTTCTGTGATTCTCTCCTGTCCTCACATGATGCATTCAAACACCTGTGTTAGGTCTGAGTTGTAATTTTCTGTCCTGGGAATTAGACTAGAATTTGAACCTGGCATGTTCTAGCTGACCTTGGGAATGTTATGTCACCCCTTTGAGGCTCACGTAGTAATAGTAATACTTCTCTTAGAAGTTTGTTAGGAGAATTAAATGAGTTATTTTATGGTGAGAACTCAGCACAGTGCTTTGCACAGAGCTAACTTTAAATGTCTATTTAGGCCCTCATTTTGGTTTATAATTTGTTTATTTACGTATAGAAAATATCCTGGAAACATGTATATCAAACCATCATCACCAGTTACTTTTGGAGAGTAGGATCTTGGCTGGAGAGCCAAGGGGATAATACAATTCTGTGTCATTAGATTTTTTCATATATTTCTTTTGTAATTAAAAATGAAACAAATATTGAAAAAAAAAGTCTTACTCCTCCCCGCTAGGTCATGAGCTCCTTTGAGGACAGAAATTGCACCTTATCATTGGAATCTCTGAACCCTGTTCTTATTGCTCAGCAGGTGTTGGATAAATATTGATCGCATGAATGAGTTTAATTGCCTTCTTTAAATAAGCTACTATGTTATGTGCCCCCTGTCCATCTCAACTGTGGTTTTTTCCTTTCTACCCAGAGAAGCGTCTGCCTTTTTCTCATTTACACTTTGTCCAGCTGCCCAGGACTGTTTCTGTTTACAGCTTCCTGTGCGAGTACCTGTGCCAGCCATTTAGCCAGCTGTTGGAGGCTGGAGAGGGTGGCAGAATCTCTTGCTTAACCAGCTATTTGCAGCTTGTCGCAGAAAAGGCCTTAATTTGCCTTCTGAGTAGCACTAATTAGCTCCCCGGCTCTCTGTCTGTCTCATCCTTTTCCAGGGGCATCATTGATTTTCTCCTTAGGGAATTTTCTGTTGACTTTTCCTTCTCTGAGTGGAACTTAGAAAGATGGTTGCCCCACGTTTTCGGGATCTGCACCGACCGTGGCCCAGCCAGCCCGAGGTTATCGCCATGGCCTCTCTTCTGTCTTACCTTACTCGCTTTCTCCTCCCAGCTCCCTGGACTGACTTCAGATGGAAAAGTTATTTTAGGAAGAAGTCCTCAATCAGCTTTGTGACTCTAAACTAAACCTCTGTTTTGTTGTTAACGCATTTAATCCCAAAGTCTTTGAGACAGTACCAGCTACTTTTTATTCACATAACATATAAAGCACCTGAAGAATGGCTGGTGAGTTTTCTGACACCCATAGTGTTCAGAGAGGTGGCATGAGTGCTGTTTGGCTAATTTTAGAAAAAAAAAAATTAACCCATCAGAGGTGTGTGTATTGGCTGGGGGAGGGGGCTATAGTTGGGTAGAGGTGGGAAGAAGGATCTTTGCAGATTGATTTTAGTTCTTTCCTTCCAGCCCTTTGTGAGTTGTTGAAGTGGAGTGAATACTGTTTTTTTTTTTTTTTTTAAAGGCAACAGCTCTTAGATGGGGACTTCTGGAGTTCTTGTGCCTAACTTCCATGAGCTTTGCTATTTTAGGTTTTTCAGACTCATAAATAATGCTCTGATATGGAACAAATTCTGAGTTAAGCTATAATATTATTGGTCTGGCTTTTGTTAGATGGAGGGGGAGACATACAAAGCTTGAAACAGTAACAATTAAACTGCAGTCAGCTCTGATTATTCTTATTCTTCAGTTCCTTCAGAGTCACAGTAAAGTAGTGGCTGAGAGCCCTGGCCCTGGAGCCCTACCTCTTTGGTTCAGATCTCTACCTCTGCCTACTCTGGGGCCATGGACAAGTTACTTAACCTCTCTGTGCCTTAGTTTCCCTGTCTAATGGTAATGATGATAGTCCCTACTTTGTGTGATTATTTGAAGGCTAACTGATAATGGTCTCTGTAACAAAGGAAACAGCATGAGTATGTTTATTAGGGTGGTATCAGCCATACTTATGTCCAACTAAGGACCAGGTTTTGTTTTTTATTCTTCAAAATATTGAGCATTCATCGAATGTTGATAGCAAGTGATAATATTATTCAGATAATATGAAAATGAGATCAATTATACACTTTAATTTACAGGTTTTGACATTCAGTGGGGGTAGAGAATATGTCCTTTTCCTTTCACAACTTATTAAAAAACTAGTTCACTCTTCCTGGAGGATGTGAAGGCTGCTTCCGAGTGCTCTGGAAATCGGAACAGGCAGAAGGCCAAGGTCGGAGAAGACAGGCGCAGTGAGCAGAGTGGGCAGGGGGCAGTAGCCCACAGCCCCGCTGCCATCTGGGAGCAGGAAGCCAGCCGTGGTGGGAATGGGGGTCTTGGAGCTTTGTAGTGTCAGGAATAGATACGCAGATGAAGGCAGAGGTGCTAGAAACAGAGTTGTCACCAGGGACCCCAGGACAGAGGTTATCCCTCCTCTGGTCTGACTGGATGATGTCTTCTTTGTATTTGCAGACAATGGCTGGCCGCCATGTCCTGGCAGTGAGAGAAAAAAAGCTTCCTAGAGGCAACCTGTCCTGGATTATTTCAGAAATGGAAAGCTCAGCCTTCTGGGACATGCTGTCAGTTATCTCAGCCAGACCAAGTAGCAGATTTTATTTATTTTTTTAATTTTAGAAGATTATTAAATATTTGTTGAGCAAATAAAACTGGCTTAGGATGTTGAGGTGGGTATTGAGGAAGTAAATCCACTTTTTTTCTTTGAAAGGCAGTTTAACTGCTTTTGTGTATCTTGAAGATCTTCAGGAAATAGCCAGAAGATAGACTTCTTGCATGGTCCAAAGAACATTTTAAAATGTGTCCTTCTTTTGTATATGAGATGTCAAAATTCTGTGGAAAAATTAATCTTTGTTTCAGAAACACTTGAAAGCAATTTGTTTAAAGATTTTTAAAAAATTATTTACTTTTAACACCAAAAACATTTCATATTGGGGTATAGCTGGTTAACACTGTTGTGATGGTTTCAGGTGAACAGCAAAGGGACTCAGCTAAACATATATATGTAAAGGGACTCAGCTAAACATATATATGTATCCACTCTTTCCCCAAACTCCTCTCCCATCCAGATTGGCACATAACATTGAGCAGAGTTCCATGTGCTTTACAATAAGTCCTTGTTGATTTTCCATTTTAAATATAGCAGTGTGCGCATGACCTTCCCAAAGTCCCTAACTATCCCTTCCCCCCAGCAACGTAAGTTCGTTTTCTAAGTCTGTGAGTCTCTTTCTATTTTGTAAGCTCATTTATATAATTTATTTTTAGATTCCATATATGAGGGATGTCATATGATATTTCTCCTTCTGTGTCTGACTTACTTCACTCAGTATGACACTTTCTAGGTCCATCCATGTTGCTGCAAATGGCATTATTTCATTCTTTTTAATGGCTGAGTAGTATTCCATTGTATACATGTACTACATCTTCTTTAAAGATTTTTTTTTTTTAAAGAGCTTCATGTAAACTTAACTGGAAGCTTTTGGAAAGGGTTCCATGTATCACTTTGAGATAAACTTCTGGAACAGTCTGCAACCTGAAAGGACTGTGTTCTCATCATTGTCCTTCCGTACATGACAGGGTTTCAGGCGATTCTCTCCCAGACAGAGCACTTCCTGTAGAGGTTTTTGAGAAGAGAGCCTATTTAAAACAGTGTCTTCCTTTTAAATTGGCCCCCTCTCAGTCAATAAGCTATAGTGTATTTTTGTTTTTCTCCAGTGGGGAAACACTATCTTCATCTTCTGAAGTTAGAAAGAAAGCAGAGGAATCTTGAACCCCATAAGCTGTAGAGAGTAGCCTTCCCTGGCAGAATGAACACTCAGAGAGCCACCTGCTTTCCCAATGCACCCTGCCTTTCCTCCCAGTGACCAAAAAGCAACCCATCACTGTTCTTGTCCTTCCCGCAACCTCTGATAGACTGTTCCCCAAGTCTGCAGAGGCAGCCTATATACTTCCAAAGGTCTGGTGAAGTGCAGCTAAGAGAAAGAAAAAGCTTTTCTTCATTCAGATTTGGACATGTGTACATGCTCAGTCGTTCAGTCATGTCCAACTCTTTGTGACCCCAACCCGCCAGGCTTCTCTGTTCATGGTATTCTCCAGGCAAGAATCCTGGAGTGAGCTGCCATTTCCTCCTCCAGGAGATCTTCTCTACCCAGGGATTGAACCTGGGTCTCCTGCATTGGCAGGTTTTCCACTGAGCCCTTTGGGAAGCCCTCAAATTTGGACTGCAAGTATTAGTCTATTCACATACCTACTTGTGTGACTATTAATCAGTCCAAGTTACTGATTTTATGAAATGCTTAATCTGTGCCAAGAGCTGCTAAACATTTTATAATAGTATTTCATTTAACCTTCAGTTAAGTAGCCCTGGAGAAGGGAATGGCGATCCACTCCAGTGTTCTTGCCTGGAGAATTCCATGGACAGAGGACCCTGGTGGGCTACACTCCATGGGGTGGCAAAGAGTCAGATATGACTGAGCGAGTAACACTAACACACTTAAGTAGGGCCTATTATTTATTCCATTTTACAGGTGAAGACATGGGGACTTAGAGTGTAAGCTACTTGCCTGAGGTCACAAAGCCACTTAAATGGCAGAGTTTAGATCTATGCCTGTATTTGCTTATTGCTTCTCTAATACAATTTTTCAGCCTGGTTCTTTTTCACCTGTTTCCATTTCCTGTGTACAAATAGCCATATTTCCACCATCTCGTAGCTTATTAGACCAAAATCCCCTGAGAGGAGAGAACTGTGTGTTTCATCTTAGTGTGCACAACCAGTCTTGACATAGAAGAAGGTCTTAACAAAGGTTGATGGGCTAAGAAAACAAGAATTCCTTTCCTGTTCAAGCATGGACTCAGGCCTGTGAATAGCTCTGTGCTACTGGCAATTTTAAGAAAGCCAAGGTTGAGCTTTCCTTGGTGGTTCTTTTTCAAACTATATGAATTTTCCATTGCATGAACAGAGAAACAAATCCAGTTTCCTGGGGCCAGGAAATCATTTGTAAGGGTTATAGCCTGGAACTCCCTGATTCCAATTCCACCTCCAGTATAAGATCTTATGAGTTATAATCAGAGTAGAACTTGAAGGGAGGTGGGTAATATAATACTTGGGGTGAAGAACTTAGGAACAATTCATGTGTACTTTGTGTGGCCAAAATGGCATACTAGGTACCATTTGATTTTTTAAAAAAATATCCTAAGAAGAGTCTTTTGCCTTTAACTAAAGGGCCAATTCAGGCTTCAAGTTCTTGCAATACAAGTTTTTCCATAGCAGCATATTTTAGAACTCATAAGTATGTCTGTGTGCATAGTTACAGACCCCTAGAAAGTTACAAAGGATCAGTTAAAAAACCTGAGTCATTCTTTCACATTTGAAGAAAACCTTCAGAATTTCTTAGCAAAATAAATCTCCAGTTCAAAAATAAACGTCCAAGCTATTTAAAGATTAAAACAGAAGCTTTCTATGAGCCGGTACAGAATTATAACAAGACCTAAGGGATTTTTTTTTTTTCTACAAAAGACAAATTTCTGGAGATTTCTTAAATTGTTAATACTGACTGAATTTAGGTACATATAATAAAGATGTGTGTAATGCTTTTTTAGAGCTTTACCATTTAAACACTGCTTTCACATAATTGATCTAATTTTACCTTCCAAACAGGTAGATCAGGTATTGTTTTCAGAACCCTTGTACAGTTCAGAAAGCAGGCATGGCTGCTAAGTACCTGCCCTAAAGCCGCATGCCAGCGACGGGCACTGCCAGGCTCAGTCTAGTTTTTGGATCTGAAGTCCCATGTTCCCTTCGCTTCAGCACCCTGCCTCCTCCCACTGCTCTTTGGAAAGATGATTCTCAATATTTCCCCCTTGTTAATTTTACTGACTTGATCTCAGTTGTTCATGGTGATGAACAAAGTTGGACTCCACCACTGGCTAGCATCCCAAATCCGTGTCTCATTGACGAGGACAATGACCTCATCGTCATTCTCATGACTCCCCCTGTTTTAAGTGAAAACCATACAGTGACACCACCAGTGTGATGGTAGATGTTTCATACTCTTCCTACTGGGGTGGGGGGGGTGGGGGAAGATAGAGAACTCTGCAGGCTCTTCCCTTGCATTAGTTGCTAAGCAGCAGCCATTTCATTGTAAAGGAGATTCGGCTCAAGTAATAACATAGGTATTCCCAGAATAGCATTTGATTTTTACAGCAACTGCATTTCACGTCTCCATATAGCATATGCTCAGTGATTTTCAGAGGAGAAATAGGCGCCTCAGCACATTTGTTGAATATATGGAGAAAACTCAGTAGAGCTGATCACCTAATAGCCACACTCCTACATCCTGTGATTAACAGTGAGCAGCGATTTTAAGGATGAAGAAGCTCGACCACCGAACAGGTATGTTTTTTGAGGCCATATCTGACGTGAACCAATAACATGTTGATGGAACGCTCTGGAGAGTTGGCAGTTCTGTTATTTGAAGTAATATGGCAGAGAGCAAAATGTGATTGCAGCCAAGGTGTTGGATCTAGGCCAAGATTTCATTGTATTAAGATTTTTGTTGGCAACCCAAGGCCCTTAAAATGAAGACAAAAGACAAGTGATGGATAGGTTTTCATTGCTTTAAACTTTGTGCAATATTTTCTAAATTTTCCGCAACTGCCACATATTCTATTTGAAATCAGCATAAATGTTTTTAACTGAAAACATAAAAAAATGAAGGCAAAAGAAAGTATTTCACAAAACTAACACATGTCGTAGAGAGTATCAGGAAGAAGGGTGGGGGATAGAGGAAGATATTGAATGACCTGATAAATGTGTGTTTGAAAGGGGAGATTCTGAGTACAAAGTTGGCAGGTGGTCTATTTCTTCTAGTTGTGCTGGCTTTAATTTGGAAGGCTGCATGGTGCACACTTGGGAGATCATGGTCCTGCCTTTTCAGGCACTTCCGCCATCTCTGTTGTAGCTCAGACAGTGGAGAAACTTGTATATCCCTAGACAAGGATTTTGTCTCCCAAACACTGCTTCCTAGGAATTATTAAGGGAGCGAATTTTTCTAAGAGTGCGCTACACACCACCACCCCTTAGTCCCTCTCCCCAGGCCATTTAGGAGAAAGTCCCTTTTTCCGGGAGGAGATGGAATGCCTGGAAACCGACCTTTAACTTCCAGTAAATTGTCCTCCCATTTATGGCAAAGTACCTCTTCCAGGAACTGAAAGTCATGTTCGGAAGAAATAACACACGGGTGAATCCACAAATGGTGAACAGTTATTTCCACTGAGGTGCTGGATTCTGTAGTGTGGTTGTTTTCAGCATCTCTCTAACAATTAGTGCTTCTCATATATTTCACTGTGGGCTTTTGACAATGACTCAAAATGGCTTTGGTGAAGCATCTCTGGTGTTATAGGAACTCCTTATCCACTTGGGAGAATCAAGTCAAGCAGGACTGGGGAGGAGAGGACTAAAATTGTTGACTTCCTGGCCTGGAACTATAGAGAAGCCAGATGCTAAGTGTCTCTCAGATAAAGCGTATCTGGGAGGTGCTCAGTGGTGTGCTCTCAGCATTGTTAATAGTGTATCAATAATAATAACAACATTTACTGAGGCTTTACTGTGTGTGCCAGGAACTGTGCTGAGTGCTTTATCTATTTATTTCAGGTAATTCTTACAGCAGTCTTATGAGGTAGGTGTGATTACTATTAAGTTTTACAGAAGCAGAAACTCAGACACAGAGGAACAGCTCAGCCTCACAGCTGATGAACACTGGAGCCAGAATATACATGCCAGAAGAACTCCCTGGCTAGTGCACTTAAGAACTACTCTGGGACAGGGACTTCCCTCGTGGTCCAGTGGTTGAGAATCCACCTTTCAGGGCAGGTGACACGCGTTTGATCCCTGGTGGAGGTGGGGGTGGCTAAGATCCACACGCCTCGGGTCACCTAAGCCTGTGCTCCACAACTAGAGGAACCCCTGTGCAGCAAATAGAGGAACCCCCGAGATGCACTGAAGACCCAGTGCAGCCAGAAAAAAGGAAAGATTACTCTGGGCTACATCCCCGTGTAAGTGTATGACTGTACCCTGTTTGCCTTGGGAGTTATCTCTGCCCTATAGTGTGCAGGGTAGTGGGATTGTACATTGCAGTGCCTGGCTCTGTGCCATGGAAACCAGTGAGGTCTTTGGGAGCTGTTGTAGCTGATTCCTCTCATCACCCTGGTTCCTCCTTGGGACATGGAGCATGAGCTTGGACACCAGACTCTTCCACCTCAGCTCTTAAAGGGCTGTCAGAGGAAGTGTCAGTTTGTTCATTTCCATCAGTGGCCCCGTAGGGCGGTTCCTCCTGCCCTGGTTCCTGTCCTTTTCAAGCAGGAATCACCAGCTTTTCTACTGAATTGTGGTCTATCCATCATCTTCCCCATGAGGTTCCTTTTTGTTTATGTTAACCAGGGTTGGTTTTTATTGTTTACAGCTAAAGAAAAAACAAAAAAAAAAAACCTAACTGACAAAATATCTTTGCAAATAGTCTACCAGCCTCTATTGGCACGTGTTTTCTATGTCAGAAGTTCTTGGCTACATTAGGGCTCTCCCACTGGTCAGATTAATGGGTTTCCCCAGTGGCTCAGTGGTAAAGAGTCTGCAGCCGATGCAGGAGACATGGATTTGATCCCTGGATTGGGAAGATCCCCACTCCAGTATTCTTGCCTGGGAACTCCCATGGACAGAGGAGCCTGGTGGGCTACAGTCCAGAGGGGGTCACAAAAGAGTTGGACACAACTTAGCAATTAAACAACAACAAAGGGTTATGTCTAATTGTTAGAAAGTTTTGTTATAGAAAAAACTAAAGTATTATCATTTCATGTATATTTAGCATGAATTAGATACTCTGTGCCTCTGTTTTGATTGTTCTCTGAAATATCCAAACTCTCTGAGTTAGTTATTTCTATTATACAGATGAGGACACTGAATCTTACAGAGAAGAACCAATTTGCTTCAAGTCAGAGAGGTGTTAACTGATGGAATCAGGATTCAGACTCAGTTCGAGGTCACCCAAAGCTCGCATTTTTTTCCTGTTATACCATACTGCTTTTGTATCAAGTCCAAAACGCACTCCTTTATTTCTTACTTACTGGTATGACAGTTTCACTTCTGGGGAATAGTCAGGATAATTCTCCCTCTTTTTCTGTATGATAGGTCTTCAAATATTTGAGGTCGGGTATTAAATTTTTCTTTAACCTTCTTTCCTTCAGACTAAACCATCTCCACTTTTATTGTTCCCTTATCTCGTATCAAAGGTGATTTCCAGTCACCTTCATGTTTCTGGATATTCCTAATTTGATAGCATCCTGGTTTATCCATGGCCTTCTTCATAGAGTTGAGCAGTTGGGACTTCCATGGCAGTCCAGTGGTTAAGACTGTGTGCTCCCAGTGCAGGAGAACGAAGATCCTGCCTGCCACCTGGTGTGGCCAAAAAAAGAGAAGAATTGAGCAGTAAACTGAAAATGTGGTCTAACCAGGGCCACTACTAGCAAATAGGATGTCTTTGTTGGAATTAGAAACAGGTCCAAGTCTGACTGAACGAATGAGCAAGTGAACCTCTTCTACTCCCGAGCTCTGTCAGCCTGTGAACTAGGACTTAGCGTGTGGTGGGTGGTACTTAGGCTGGATTTCAGTCTCCACGTGACCCTTCATGCCATACACCATCTGCACAAGTGTAGGTATGGCTTTGGGGGACTTAGTTCCCTTGTGGCCATTGTTTGCCACGAGTATATGGATTAGCCTGGGTGCAGGCCAGTTGCTGTAAAACTCATTTCAAAAGCCAAATTTCCAGACTGCCAATTCAACAAATTACTGATGACATTTCCACAGTTTTGCTTAGGTTGCAGACATTTCACTTAAGATTCATCATTTCACTTTGGCTGAATGTTTATTTGGCACGTTTTATATTTACTTCAGACACCAGACACTTCTAGAACATTCCTGATTCCTCCTCCTGCCCTCCCTTTATTTCTCTCTTCTTTCCTAAATAAGAAAGGGGAAGCTCTCTCTTAACTACTATTTACTGTTATCTCCGTTTTTCATACTTTATGCCTGTACTGCCCTTCTCTGGGCCCTACTGCTGATGAGCAAATGCCTGTGTCCAGCTCTTCTAAAACTGGCTTACACTATTTGTCTGAGAGGTTTGGGTGAGCTTTGTTTTAGTGAGTTGACACAGAGCTGATAAAGAAATCTGTCTGTACTTTGGCTAAACCTATATTTGGTGGTCAAGGAGATTGCTTATTTTATCTAGAAGAGAACCTTTTGCTGTTTTAGGTAGGGTTGTTCAATATGGTGGACACGAGCCATGTGTGTCTATCAAGAGAAAATAAATTAAATTTGAAATCCAGTTCCTTGGTCACACTCCCTGCACATTAAGTACTTAATTGCCATAGATGCTAGGACCCACGCTATTGGACAGTACAGATGCAGACCATTTTCATCACTGCAGAAGGTTTTATTGAATGGCGCTGCTTTGAGGGATTAGTGTCAAGGCACTAATTTATCAAAACTACAGAAAAACCTCTAGCTAATCATCCTTAAACAACAACCTTGAATGGCACAGTTCTCGAATTAGGATGTCTAGTTCTGTAATTAAGAAGTTACATCTTAGGGGCTTTCCTGGTGGCTCGGTGATGAAGAATCCGCCTGCCAATGCAGGAGACTCTGGTTCTATCCCTGATCTGGGAGGATCCCACATGCCTCAGAGCAACTAAGCCCATGTACCACAACTACTGAGCCTGTGCTCTAGAGCCCAGGAGCTGCAACCACCAAGCCCATGGGCCATAACTACTCAAGTCTGTGCCTCCCTGAGCCCCTGCTCTGTGACAGGAGAAGCCACTACAGTGAGAAGCCTATGCACTACTAGAGAGTAGCCCCGCTTGCTGCAACTAGAGAAGAGCCTACACAGCCACAAAGACCCAACACAGCCAAAAATAAATAAAAGTATATGTGTGTGTGTGTGTGTGTGTGTGTGTGTGTGTGTGTGTATGTGTTAGAGCTTCCCTGATGTCTCAGATGGTAAAGAATCTGTATGCGATGCAGGAGACCCAGGTTCAATCTCTGAGTTGGGAAGCTCCCCTGGAGAAGGGAATGGCAACTTACTCCAATATTCTTGCCTGGAAAAATCCATGGACAGAGGAGCCTGGAAGGCTGCAGTCCATGGGGTCACAAAGACTCACTCATGGCAGAACGAGTAACACTTTCACTTTAGAAAAAAAACTACACTTAGAGGTATAGCTAGGTAGGAGAGAGCACTGTAGACAGGGTAAAAGAGAAAGGTATGCTGGCTGTCCCCCATCAGCCTGCTTGTCGTGTTCCTCCCCTCCTCACTACAGTGGTGACTGATTTCCATAACAGTAGAGATGGGAAGTTTGTCTTCTCTTTCCTTTGCAAACTGCATCTTCCTCTGCCTTGCCAAACATACATGGCTCTGTGCAGAAGTGAACATGTTCTGTGACTTTAGGGTACATTGGCTGTTTTGTCATTGAAAGTATCAGCACTTAGCTCAGTACTAGTTGCATCTAGGGGTAGAGTGAAGGGTATGGAGAGAGCAGTACTGCTTCTCTACAAGTAGATTCCTGAAATTCGGGCAAGGGCATGGCCCAAGATTCAAGGTGTAAACTTGGAGTATGGACATGTAGCTTCAGGTTCTGTCTGTGTCACAGAAAGTGCTCAGTATGCCCTGTTTTAGTCTTAACATTAGTTCCCATTATGTTCAATAAATATTTATTGTACATTCAGCAGGGAGACATGGAAGTAAAAGCCTGGATTTAAACCTTTAATGTGGCTCACCTGGTTCCTACAGGAAAGACCTTAGAAAGCTATGAAAAGAGCTTCAAGGACAAAGCAAAAGCCCCAGGAGAATCCTTATGTGTTTGTGTGGATTCTCTCTGGTGTGTTGAACTGCCAATACTGCACACAAGGGTGTTCTAAAAATAACCTGGGTAATGTGCATCTTCTGCCGAAGGGAGTGAGATAATTTGTGAGGATGATGAGAAATGGAAAAGGAGAGAAGCTTTAGAAGATGAGAAATGAAATACATGAATCTCAATGGTCTCTGAGGCTCTCCCACGCACTGAGTGCTTTCTTTGAAGTCTTGATGTTGAAAATCAAGAAAAAGTACAAAAAAAAAGTGTCACTGGGAAAAACATTAGGTTTTTCTCACCTATGTTTTGTAATCCAAGCAGTTCCCTGGATAAAAATTGTACCTGTTTGATAAGAATAGTTATGGGATGCTCATACTGTTTATGGCAAACAGATGGGGAAAAAGTGGGAACAGTGACAGATTTTATTTTTTGGGCTCCAAACTCACTGCGGATGGTGACTACAGCCACAAAATTAAAAGGCACTTGCTCTTTGGAAGAAAAGCTATGACAAACCTAGACAGTGAATTAAAAAAGCAGAGCCATCACTTTGCCAACGAAGGTCGATATAGTCAAAGCTATCGTTTTTCCAGTAGTCATGTACAGATATGAGAGTTGGACTATAAAGAGGACTGAGTGCTGAAGAGTTGATGCTTTCGAATTATAGTGCTGGGGAAGACTCTTGACAGTCCCTTGGACAGCAAGGAGATCAAACCAGTCAGTCCTAAAGAAATCAACCTTGAATTCTCAATTGGAAGGACTGATACTGAAGCTGAAGCTCCAGTACTTTGGACACCTGATGTGAGGAGCCGACTCACTGGAAAAGATGCTGATGTTGGGAAAGATTGAGGGCACGAGGAGGAGGGGGTGACAGAGACTGAGATGGTTGGATGGCATCACCAACTCAATGAACATGAATTTAAGCAAGCTTCCTGAGATAGTGGGAAGACAGGGAAGCCTGGCGTGCTGCAGACCACGGGGTCACAAAGAGTCAGATGCATTTAACGACTGAACAGCAACAGTGGGGTACTCACTTGTCATAAGTGTGAAGCACAATTTCAAGCCCTCTGCCAGGAATCCAAAGTTAAATAATATATCATTTCTCCCTTAAAATTGGTTCAAGTTGCTTATAACTTATTGGGGAAACAAAAACTGCTTTGAGTGCCTACTGTATGCTAAATACTATGCTAAATGCTAGAAATAAAAGAGAAATAAGAATCTTTGCTATCAAGAATTTATGGTCTAGGGAGAGAGAGGAAACGAGTTGATCTGAAACAATACAGATGGATAAACACAGAGTTAGAAGGATGTTTGGGGCAAGGTGAGGGAGGCCAGAGGAGGGGTTTGACAGAGATCTTTTAGACCAGATGATGGTTAAATGTGCCCTGAAGAAGGAAGAAGAGATAGCTGGGTAGAGATAGCTAAGTAGCTTTGTTCACCAATTCAATGCAGAAAACATGCCTCAAGTTCTTTTTGAAAAAATTAAGTTTTTTGAAGTATAGTTGGTAAGGAATCTGTTTGCAATGCCGGAGACCCAGGTTTGATCCCTGGGTTAGGAAAATCCCCTGGAGGAGGAAATGACAACCCACAGCAGTATTTTTGCCTGGAGAATCCCATGGACAGAGGAGCCTGGCAGGCTGCAGTCCATGGGATCACAAGAGTCTGACATGACTTACTTAGCAACTAAACCGCTGCATAGTTGATTTACAGTATTGTGTCAATTTCTGTTGTACTGCAAAGTGATTCAAATACATACATATATGTATATACATATTCATTTTCATATTCTTTTCCATTATGGTTTATCACAGGATATTGAATATAGTTACCTGTACTATGCAGTTGGGCTTGTTTAGCCATTCTATATGTAATAGTTCGCATCTGCTAATCCCAAACTCCCAATGTATTCCTCCTCCATTCCCTCCTCCATGGCAACCACAAGTCTGTTTTCTCTGTCTGTGTGTATTTCTTTTTGTAGATAGGTTCATTTGTGTCCTATTTTAGATTTCACATGTAAGTGGTATCATATGGTATTTGTCTTTATCTTTCTACTTTTTCATTTAGTGGGATTATCTCTAGGTCCATCTATGTTGTTGCAAATGATGTTATTACATTTTTTTGTGGCTGGGTAGTACTCCATTATATAAATGTACCACATCTATAGTCATTCATCTATCGATGGACACTTATGTTGTTTCCATGTCTTGGCTGTTGTGAATAGTGCTGCTATGAACATAGGGGTTCATGCACATATCCCAAGTTCTAAATGGCAAACCAGAAACAGAGTCTCAAAACACAACCCATTTACTTTTAATCTCTTAAAAGCAGCACCCCCACATTGATCGTTTGAATTTTTTGAATGAGGGAAGCTTTAAACAGGTTCTGCTACCTGTTTTAAATCCACACATAAAGGACCTTTACTAAGAGTTCTGTCTACTCCATCCTTGTTAGACATCAGCTTCTTGGGCAAAGGTAAACAGCAGGCATACAGTGATGGACATGATCATGTCTGGGTGGTAGGAACAGAAAAGAGAGGAGAGTGGTTACTCTTGATTGGAAGATGTTTTCTTGGAGTTTGAAGGAAGAGATGGGATACAGGAGGGCAGGTCTGGAAGACAATTGGGCCACAGGAATTGAGTGAGAAAGGACTCAGTGGGTAGAAATGCATGAGTATTTGGGAAGCAGTTTTGCTTTATGCATGGAGGTATGTAGTAGAAGTTTAGACCAAGAAGATCAATTGCATGCTCATTACAGAAGACCAGGAAGGCCATCAGAAGAATTTGGATTTTGCAGTTATTAAATAATAGAAACCTATTGGAAGTTTGGGGGCAGAGAGTCGACTCCGTACCCAAAGGTGAGGAAGTCCTCCCTGGATTCACTGCCAGGGACCCTTGTGGAGCCACTGTCAATGCTGCCCTGCCCCTCAGCATCCAGAGTGGACGGGAGCTTCCCTCCCTCCCCAGGACATGAAGAGGGAAGGGAGACCCAGTGGCCGTGGTGTCTCAGAATCCTCTGGGACAGTTGGAAGGAGGAAGGAGAGTGACTCTCAAATTCATGAGAGTTTGAGAAAGACGGAAAAAGGAGAATGTGGGATGTCCTCAGAGTCTGAACGCAAACTCATTTTTACATAAAGTAGTGTAATACATGGTTAGATTTGATGTCATTCATTAATACTTCAGCTAAACAACCTTGCATTAAGTTCAAAGCAGTGACTACACAGAAAACTTGAGAACTGGGCTTGCCTCTAAGCTGGGGACTTCCTCTCTAATCTGTTTGGAATAACTTCCCACATTTACATCATCAATTTTTTTTTTTTAATGAAGTGGTATGTTTTATCCCCCAGATTCCAAGACCTGGAAATCACTGAACAAATTAGTGGAGAAATATGTGTTCCGAATATATTAGAAAATAGTTGTCAAGCAGCTTAAATGTTGTTCCCTGTCAGAGGGCTGTGTTCCTGCCTAACACTATTACATGAACGGTGATTGGTCGGACCAGTTAATAGAAACACAGATAATTTTGCAGCTAGGAAAGACTGACTTCCCCTGCAAACTGCACACTCCTTTCAGACCTAATCTTCAGGAAATGGAGTGCAGCATTGTGGTTGAAAGTCAGTGTGACCAATTCAGTCCCCTGGCTCTCATGCCTGTTCCTGGAGAATTAGGATGATGTCCAGCTTATACTCTGCATTATGTACATTGCATTGCAACACCAGAGAGCTAGCTTGTGCCCTGCATTTTGGAAAATCATCATTTTTCTCATATAAATGGAAAATAGAGGAAATAGAGTAGAAGAGGGAGCCACTTGAAGATCAAAGTAATATTAACATGCAAGGAAAGAATAGGATCTTGGCTCTAGGCCACCCAGAGCGATGAGCACTCTTGGGCTCACAGACCCACGTGAGCTGTCTGGTGGGGAGAATGCAGCCTGCAGACTAATTTCAGGATTAAGATTAGGACCCTCTCTTTACTTTCCAACCAAGTCAAGTTATTCTTAATGTGGTGGCTACCACGCAGTGTCATCATTCTGTTCGATTTACTAAACTCTAAGATGCAGAACTTGCTTCTCTGTTCTGTGTTGCTCAGTGAAGCCATTTTTGTAGTACACAAATGTTCATCACAGCTTTATTTGTAACCACTGTAAACTGGAAGCAGCCCAGTGTCCATCAACATGAGGAAAGAAATAAATCCCAAAGTCAGTTTTGTTTGACATGAAATATACTACTCACAGTTTTTTCCCCCCCGATAGGGTTCATTCAAAAATATTTACCATCATGCTCTAGATTAAATAAGGCATAAACAAAATTAAAAACCAAATAGGTTAATGTGTCCCTGTCCATTGATGTTATAAAGTAGTACTACCTGCTTCAGAATGTGTGTGTGTGTGTGTGTGTGTGTGTGTGTGTGTGTGTGTGAGTGTTAAATGGGATTTGCTTGTTTACTTGTCACTTGCTAACCCTCATATAGGCCTCATTCTCTGCAATCCCCAGGGTTGTCATCTGAACAGTGAGGCTGGTGATGCCTCATACACAGTATAATTGTTGAATATATTCATTCTATTCCTGAATGGAATGAAGTGAGGTGAAGTGAAAGGCGCTCAGTTGTGTCTGACTCTTTGCGACCCCATGGACTACAGAGTCCATGGAATTCTCCAGGCCAGAATACTGGAGTGGGTAGCCTTTTCCTTCTCCAGGGGATCTTCCCAAGCCAGGGATTGAACCCAGATCTCCCACATTGCAGGCAGATGGTTTCCCAGCTGAGCCACAAGGGAAGCCCAAGAATACTGGAGTGGGTAGCCTATTCCTTCTCCATGGGATCTTCCCAACCCAGGAATCGAACCAGAGTCTCCTGAATTGCAGGCGGATACTTTACCAACTGAGCTATAAGGGAAGCCCTATAAAGTCCTATATAAGTGCCGGAAATGGCTACTCTGCCACGGTGCTGAACTGTGCCTGTGCATCTGCCATGGGGAAATGTGAAGACCTTGTGAACGTCTCAGGCCTATTCAGTTTCTTCATGATGGCTCTGAAGCTTTTGTCTGATAAGGGTGCATGTCATTGTGGAGATGGGCAGATGTGGTTTGTGAGGGTCAGCCGGATTTTTGTTTAGTTTTAAAATAAAACACAGGGCTTCCCTGGTGACTCAGTCTGTAAAGAATCCACCTGCAATGCGGGAGATGTGGGTTTGATCCCTAGGTGGGAAAGATCCCCTGGAGAAGGAAATGGCAACCCACTCTGATATTCTTTTCTGGGAAATCCCATGGACAGAGGAGCCTGATGGGCTACAGTCCATGGGGTCACAAAGAGTGGGATATGATTTAGCAACTAAATCACCGCCAAATATAAGACATATTTAATCAAAGTAATCCTTCAGCCATGAAATTGAAAGATGCTTGCTCCTTGGAAGAAAAGTTATGACCAACCTAGACAGCATATTAAAAAGCAGAGACATTACTTTGCCAACAAAGTTCTGTCTAGTCAAAGCCTTGTTTTTTCCAGTAGTCATGTATGGATATGAGAGTTGGACTATAAAGAAAGCTGAGTGCTGAAGAATTGATGCTTTTGAACTGTGGTGTTGGAGAAGACTCTTGAGAGTCCCTTGGACTGCAAGGAGATACAACCAGTCCATCCTAAAGAAAATCAGTCCTGAATATTCATTGGAAGGACTGATGTTGAAGGTGAAACGCCAATACTTTGGCCACCTGATGCTAAGAGCTGACTCATTTGAAGAGACCCTGATGTTGGGAAAGATTGAGAGCAGGAGGAGAAGGGGACGACAGAGGATGAGATGGTTGGATGCCACTACCAGCTCAATGGACATGAGTTTGAGTAAACTCCGGGAGTTGGTGATAGACAGGGAAGCCTGGCGTGCTGCAGTCCATGGAGTCACAAAGAGTCGGACATAACTGAGTGACTGAACTGAACTGAACTGAATCCATAGCATGGATTAATACGTGGCTCATAGTTAACTAAAACTGCAGGTTATAACCCAGCCCAGCAGTTCCGTTCTCCCTCTTTCTCCTGCACTCTCATTTCCCCAAAGCTGCTTTCACCTGTAGTCTACATTTATGTTTTTAATAATATGCCACTGAGTGCTGTTTTATAATTTTTCTCAACTGTTTTCCTATGAGAAGGTGGGGATTTAGTTCTCTTTTATCCCGTCTGCACATATACCTTCTTTAATCCTTCTGATATCTTCATATCACAGTCTTATTTAAAGCATTCATAAATGCTTGTATTATTGGCATTGTAAATCTCATGCACAGCTGAGCCACCCAGTGTGCTAGTGAAGGCATTTTCTTTCTTGCATTATTGGTGTCTTTTAAAAAATTATTTTTACATGGGCTTATTTCTCAATCTTTCACACACTTCTTAACAGAACCATAAATTTTCTATTACATTTAAATGTGTAAAGTAATATATCCATTTCATTATTTTTTCTTGTTAGCAGTCCTCCTGGACTGTTTGAGAGCACAGTCCCCATCTCTCTCTTTCTCTTTTTAAAATCATTTTCTTGAGTTCTCATTGCTGTTTCTCTTAGTTGCATCCCCTATTGTCTAGATTTCCTGAATTTCACATCTTTGTTTTCTACCTCGTTTTGTGGAACACATAGCAATTTCAAGAACAATAACACCATATTCCTGGATGGATTTTTTCCCAGGAACTTTCGTCGTATTTTTAGATGACTAAGTTAAAAAGTTTCCCAGGAAGTAGGATACATCCTGGGAAAGGGAACATAGGAGGGAAGTATTTTGAGTCCCTTCATGTCTGGGAATATCTTTTTTCTACCTTCACACACGATTGAGAATTTTTCATGATATGGAGCTCTGGACTGGAAAGAATATTATCCCAGAATGGTATAGACACTTCCTTTTTACTGCTCTGCTTCCAAAATTGCAGTGGAGAAGGCCGGTTCCATTCTGATTCTCAACAACTTTGTGTTTTGATTTCTCTCTGTGTTAAACACTTTTTTTTCCTCTTTGGATCCTGGTGGACAACAGTCTGTGGGGGTCACAAGAGTCAGACATGACTTAGTGACTAAACCACCACCATCATCTACTGTTTAGAAATAGCAGAACTGCAGTGGTTTAGCATGGCACATTTATTTATGGTACTGGGGACTTTTTAGATCTCTTCAATCTGAAAATTTTGAGTTCTAAGAAATTTCCTGGTATTAGTTTTGAGAGTAGAAAAAAATATCTTCTTCCCCTCCATTTCACTGATTGCTTTTTTTCTGGAATTGATATCATAAAGCTATTGTATCTACTGAACTACTGTTCTTGTTTTCTTTTCTATTGAAATTGCTACTTTTTATCTCCTTTCTGGGGATTTTCCTTATTTATTTTCCATTTTTTAATTGGATTTTCACTGTTTTGTGACCGCATTTTAATTTCTAAAAGCTTTTTTTTTTTCCTAGTGCTTGTTTTTCTGGCATTCCATTCTTGTTTTGTGGCTTTAATATGTACTTGTATCTCTGTTGACAGGAGATCTTCCTTACCCAGGGAATGAACCCAGATCTCCTGCATTTCAGAAGGTCTCCTGCATTGCAGGTGGATTCTTTACCAGACTGAGCCACCAGGGAAGTCCTTAATGACATTTGTGGACATTTTATTAACCCTAAAACAGTTCTTCAGATTTTTTTTTTCTATGTAGTATCTTCTCTTCTTGTTGGAGACTATTCAAATGTCTGATTATCCAGTCATATTGAAAAGAACAACCCCGAAGGCTGAAAGGAAACACCATTTGCTTATATTTGTAACTCATTAGCTCATTCAACCCCACTGTGGAGTGACTGGTTGGGGATCTGGTTTGTTTTGCTGGGGAAACACTAAACATTAATATTTTCTGTTCAAACCTCAGGGAAGAATGCTCCTCTTTCCTCTTCAGAGGTTGATATCCAACTGTTATTTCTCTGGGGCTGGAATTTTTCTTATTCAATGTACAGATTTCCAGTTGATCTCTTTGCTTGCGGGGGAGAGTCTCCTCCGCAAACCCAATTGTGGTCGGTGTTTCTAGTTCATCTCTGGCTTAGCTTCTTTAGAAACTACATCTCCAGACTCTGGGCTGTGTGTGGCAAGAGGAGCCAGCAGGCTGCTTGAGATGGTACTCTCGTCTCTGAAAAGACTTTTAACCTCTTCTCACACCCTCCTCTTCAGTGCTACCTGGTGCCTCCAATTCCTGCCCTTTCCTGGAGCTCTGCGGGGTGAGTCCACCTCTTGATTGCTCCTTCCTCCTTCATGCACTTATTTGCCAGCCTTCTCTGCCCTGCCTACTCAGTGTTAACCTTTACCAGTTCGCTCCCTAGCCCCTCAAATCTTGTCATCCCTTTTGCTATCATTATGTCTTTTTCTTTCTTCTTGTTGACATTGTGTCTTTTATTTCTTTTACTTTCATTTCAGTGGGAAGTTTAGACAGAGTTGGGGTAAAGCTGTGTGTCCATCTTGTCATGGAGACCTGAAAATTCTCTCTGTTTTCCTTTGGTAAGAACAACATAAAATTGTTCTGACTGAAGAAATCAGTGTGTTCTTTTAGAATTTTTGAACAGACCGTAATGTCCTTAGTGCCTCTTGCTTCTAAAAGACTTTCAGGAGTTTCACAGGTGTTTCATCTCTCTTAACTTTCTCTGTGCTGGAGGAGGAATGGGTAATTTTACATCATTTTTCAAGCCTCCAAGAGGAAGAGGTACTCGTGTGATCTCTGTCTGGCATTCTGCACAATACTGCTGCATTCATCAGCTCTCCATTTGCCTTGCAGCCGTCAACTAAAGTTTCAGTCTAGCCCTTTGATTGCTGGGCCCTCCCAACCTTGAAGGGAAGCCTTGAAAGGAAGAACCCGCCTGTTGATGCGGGAGACTCCATTTTGATCCCTGGGTTGGGAAGATCCCCTAGAGAAGGAAATGGCAGCCCACTCCAGTATTCTTGACTGGTAAATCCCATGGACAGAGGAGCCTGGAGGGCTACAGTCCATGGGGTTTTAAAGAGTTGGACATGACTGAGCGACTAAACAGCAACAACCCAACTTGAACAGCTGGTTTCCACCAGATACGATGTTCCTGTCTTTCCTCCTTCTGTAGCCTGTGCTCCACTGGCTTTCTGGGAAGCTCTCAGACTTGTCATTCTCCTAGCAGCTCAAATGGCATTCTCCCCAAACACCCAGAGTTCATTTAGCACCAATGAGGTGCTCAGTCTGGGATTTCTGAAGACCCATCACTGGGGAGAGACTGTTGCTAATGAGGTGCAAATTGGCAGTGACTGGGAAGGGGCTGCTCTCTCTGGGGCAGGCCCCAGGGGAGGGTGGATGTCTCTGACACTTGCTGGGAAGGCTGGCTGTGGGCTGTGAAGCCTGATTCCCAGCCAGGGAGGCCCTTGCACAGTGCCTGGAGGCTGCTCTGAGCTCACACGGGCCCAGCCCTGGAGCTCCTGCCAGCTGGCTAATCTCTTGGCTTGGTTTCCTGGCTGGCTTTCCTTGCAAGTAGGAGAGGCCGTGCTCATTCTTGAGGCTTTCCCAGACATTGGAGAGGGAGCCAAGAAGACCCGTGGTCCCCAGAGATGCTGTCCTTGGGGTTGGTATGCTGGAAGGTTAAGATGTTGGGGATTTGGTGGTGGAGCCCTGGTTCTGGTAGCAACTACTGGGAGAAGGGTGAGTGTCTGTTCCTCCTGAGTATCTGCCCGGCATCCTTGCTTGAAGACTCTCGTTCACCCGAGAGCCCTCGTCAGCAGCTCTGCTTCTCTGCTTCCAGAAGGTTCAGGCTTCTTTTTGCTGTTGTCATTTGCAAGTGTCCCCACCTGAGTGTGGGGCAATAGTGGGTGGAAAACTATGCTCAGAACCAGAAACTGTGTCCTAGTGGAGAGGACACGGGGAAGGTGGTGGATGCGGGATGTTGCCTAGATGCCAAACTGACCTTGCATCCCCTGGTCTGTGTGACCACATGTGACAGGGCCCCTGATGTGGAATCCACGTGTCCATTTGGGTGATCTTGAGCAAATTTCTTAAATAATTCTCCAACTTTCCATCCCCTGCCTTTCTTTTTTTTTATTTTCCTATTTCTATTTATCTCATTTGTCTGATTTTTTAAAGAGGTCACTGAGTGCCAGCCTAGACACCGAGATGACAAAAATGAATAAAATAGAGTCGCTGTCTTCAAGGAATTCATCCTTTGATGAAAGAAGACAGACTGCAAATGGCATAGTTGGACCATAAAGAAAGCTGAGCACCGAAGAATTGATGCTTGTGAACTGTGGTGTCGGAGAAGACTCTTGAGAGTCCCTTAGACTGCAGGGAGGTCAAACCAGTCCATCCTAAAGGAAATCAATCCTGAATATTCATTGGAAGGACTGATGCTAAAGCTGAAACTCCAATCCTTTGGCTACCTGATGCGAAGAACTGACTCATTTGAAAAGACCCTGATGCTGGGAAAGATTGAAGGCAGGGGGAGAAGGGGATGACAGAGGATGAGATGGTTAGATGACATCACTGACTCGATGGACATGACTTTGAGTAAACTCTGGGAGTTGGTGATGGACAGGGAAGCCTGGTGTGCTGCAGTCGATGGGGTCACAAAGAATCGGACACGACTGAGCGACTGAACTGAACTAAAACAGCATAGAGTTCCATGATGAGAAATGAACTAGGTCAGAGGCATGTAAAAAGTGTCATGGGTGGATAGAAGAAGGGCTTCTGAAATGGTCAGAGAATGCTTTATAGTGATGGTGACATTTGAGCCAGTTGCCAAAGCTTGATTGATGGAGGTTTGAAAAAGTATGGTATGTTCTAGAAAAGGTTGTTTGTTTGTTGGTCCTTGGGTACAGGTGCAAAGTGGGCTGGCAAACTGGGCATCTGGAAATAAATGGGGTCAGAGGGTGGAGGGTGCTGTCCACCATAAGGTGAGCTTGGACTTCTTCTTAGTGGTGGTGGCGGTAGAGGTGGGCTTGGAGAACTGTGCTGATTCTCTGCTAGATGAGGAGGCTGGCCTAGATGGTTTTAGGATCCCTTGTTGTCTGAAATTCTCGGATTCTCTGTGTGGGCATGAAGGTGTGGGTCTGGGAACACAGCTCTGTTGAGGAGTGTTATCTTGTGTAGCGTCTGTGAGTAGGTGTTTAAATGTGGGCTGGACTCAGTAGCTATATTAAGAGGTAATGTCAGGCGGGGCTTGGAGCACCAGGTCCTGAGTGAAGCTGGAGTTGAAATTTCCAAATCTTATTTCAGCTTTTGATAAGAATTTTTGAATGCAGCTCAAGCACTTAACCTGTCTGTGCCTCAGAATTGCCACATGTAGAAGGGAAATTTTCACTTCCGTGCAGCTGGGAGGGTTTTGTTTTTTGAAATAGTTTTATATGATAATGACTTGGCTGTGGGTTAGGACATTGGAGGGGAAAATTTTTATTTTAAAACTTAGCATTTTTTCTAATTGAGTTATTAGCTGCCAACAAGTGTAGAAACAAGTAACCTGTACATGAATTTTGTGTGATGCACTTGTGCTGAGTTTTTCCTGAGTTTGGAGGAGGAATCGGATGAGAGTTGGGGATGACTTGAAAATGTATGCGAACAACAACATTGCAGGATCTATCTTAGGAACGCACTTGGACAGCAAAGCCTTAGCCAAATGTTCCAGCCGGGCCATCTTAGGACGGCACTTGTGTTGATGACAGACACATCCTCGGACTTCCAAGTGTTAGCTTGTGCCTGGTGAACTTTGAAACCCCAGGGGATTATTGTTTTCTGGGACCGCATGGCACTTTGACCAGACTCTACAGCAGTTTCTAATCTCTGAGTTGCCTATTTTGCATTTGAGATGGATTGTTTTTTTTAACTTTTGTGTTGAGTTTTTAGCTCACTAGCCAAGCGATCCTCTCAAAATACTTTCCAGTTAGCTCGTTTTTGCAATGGAAGGGGTAAAGGATTCCTAGGTGGTTCAGTTCATGGCTCAGTTTCTGATTCAGTTCTCATGCTCTGAGACAATGTCACTGATCATCTGATTGCTTAAGACAGGTAAAGCCAAGAAGGGTATTGGAGATACAGAACGACTGGTAAATGTTGTGGACACTCATTGTCACTATTCTTGCTTTCATACATGTGCACACGTCTGATGTTAGAGAGGCTTGGACATGCACACATACAGGGAAGAAACTTGGTAGATATGACATCTTAAAGAGACTGGGCGAGAAAGAGATCAGAAGGTACCTTTGAGTACTGGCCTCACTCAGACATGGAACTCAGATGCCTACATTCTTCAACCTCTTAGCATTGAAACAATCGGCTGGTACCTGCAGATAGGCTTTCCGGTAGGAGTGAGGGTCAGTATGAAGCACAGACATCCTCACGCCTGGTCTGTGAGGCCTTTATTGGTCACTCATAAAATTACAATCATAGTCTGTGACTATAGGACCGTGTTGAGGGCGGGGGTAGGGGGGAGTCACAATTTAGCAACTTATAGTATTTATTTGGTTCTATGCAAATGAGTAAACTACCTCGTGAAAAGGCAGTTTTCTTGACTGTGAACTCTAACAACAGATATTTCTCTTTATGTCACATATCACTTTTGATATTCCTGGAGAGCTTTGTCTGTAAGTGTCTTGTTGGCTTCAAAATGATTGTCATATTCTTGAGGGCACAGCAATGAATTCATTCAACAGATGTTTCTTAAGCACCTGGGGTGTGTCAAGCAACCAGTGTATGTTTTAGGCACCAAACACAGATGAATAAGGTCCATACCCTTACCATGAGAATCTCACAAAGAGACTGATAAGCAGACAGACAGTTACAATATATGTGTTGGTTATTAAAAGATGAGGAGGAAATTATTCAATTAAAGAGGGGTGGGAAGGGTCTTCCACAAAGGTCAAGAGGTCAATACAAGCAAAGATGGAGCTGTGGGAAATGATTGTATAGAAAATTAAAAGTAAATTGAGAATCCTGACTATAAAATAATAGATTGGGTCAAGAAATGAGACCAGGATGGTAACCATGTTGTCATTGTATTTCAGTGTTTTTCAGCAAGGGTGGTCATGTCTTGACTTTGGAGATGCTGCTGGCATCAGATGGTTTGAGGTCAGGGATGCTGAGAAATGTCCTGTGGTGCACAGGACAGCCCCTCACAGCAAATAATTCCCTGGTCTAGAATGTCAGGGGTGTCAAAGTTGAGAAACCATGCTCCTGATCTTTCCACCACTTCGGGGTTGAATCATTCAAGTCTTAGCTCAAAAGTTTCTTCTTCAGTGGCTGTGCTGCCCACCCCATCTGTCACAGAAATGTTTGCCTCTTCTTCTCTGTCACTCCCTGTTACATAACCCTATTTTAATTCTTTTGTGCCTTTTGATGCCATCTGATATCACATTATGTATTTTTTTCACTATCTGTCTCTCCCCCCTAAAATATGAGCACCATGAGGTCTTTGATTTGTTGGTTGCTATATCCCTAAAGCCTAACAAAGTGCAGGGCACATAGGCAAGTGCTTGGAAAAATTTGCTATCTGGAAGTTCTGGGTGGAGGAGTGCTGCATGTTGGATACAGATTCTGTGGTGCTGGAATAATAAGACTAGGGAACATTAATTTCTACTGTGTCTACCAGGCACTGTTCTAAATATTTTACACACAGTAGCTCATTTATCCCCTAACAACCTCAGGAGGTAGGCATTGTGATTATTTCCATTCTACACGTGAGGAAACTGAGAGAGGTTAACTATTTTCCTGAGATTGTGCATCTAGCAAGGGGCAGTACTAAGGAGGTATAGTACCTCTTGTTTATTTGCACATATATGTGCATTATGGCTATTAGTCTGAGGTTTTGCTGTGGGGAGTAGATAGGGGACTTGTGATTGGATTTAAGGAGTTTCGGACAATGTGCCCCAAATCAGAGATGCCAGGTTAGATAGAAATCAGGGAGTGGGGTAGTTGGTGGACATACAAGATTTAATAGTGAAAAAATTGGAGTCTTACCAGGGATGGAGTGTGCTGTCCTAGTGAGGGTGTCTAATGACCCAGAGAGATCAAAGCCGAGGACCAGGGTGCTCTCACTCACGGGAGCATTTTGGTTTGGAGGGAGACACAAGCGGCCCTGGCCTCCAAGGCGTCCTTTGGGTGGTGTCCCCTGTGGCTGGTGGTGGCGGTACTTCTTCATTATTGTAAGACTGCTCACCCTCACACCTTCTGTCCTGGTGGCTCTGGCGCTCTCAACTCTTGTCTAACTTGAGTTTCCAGAAACTGGAAGACCACACCACAGGGTCTTTTTCTAGTTTCTGTCCAAACAATCCAGCCTATGCTTTGTGGGGGCCCTGACCTGCCCCCCGCAAATACCATGGTTGGCCTTGCGTAGCCAGGCTGGGATGCCAGGTGGTTCCCACTGTCAACCTGGATACGAGGGAGGGAGATGACTACCCTGTTTCCTTCTCTCTGTTCTTTCTTTCCCAGTGGTGGAACTCTGCATTGGAGCTCAAGGAGTCTTGATGTACACACACCTTATGGACAGAATGGGGGAGGATCTCTAGGTTTTGGATATTTCTTACCACTGGTGGGAAGGGCCATTGGCATTAATGGGGGCAGAGCATGTTGGGTTCTGAGCTTATGGCTTCTTCACATGCAGTTGGATTTCCTGACACTGGAGAGCACTTTTTGGTTATGAGGAGTGGGGTGGGGCTGGGGTTGCTGTACTTGTGTCAGTGGGGGCTGGTGAGTTTGGAATAGAAAGAGCTTCAGTTCAGTTCAGTCACTCAGTTGTGTCCGACTCTTTGTGACCCCATGGACTGTACCACACCAGGCTACCCTGTCCATCACCAACTCCTGGAGCTTTCTCAAACTTACGTCTGTTGAGTCAGTGATGCCATCTGACCATCTCATCCTCTGTCATCCCCTTCTCCTCCTGCCTTCAATCTTTCCCAGCATCAGGGTCTTTTTCAATGAGTCAGCTCTTCACATCAGGTGGCCCAAGTATTGGCACTTCAGCTTTAGTATAAGTCCTTCCAATGAATATTCAGGACTGATTTCCTTTAGGATTGACTGGTTGGATCTCCTTGCAGTCCAAGGGGCCCTCAAGAGTCTTCTCCAACACCACAGTTCAGAAAGAGCTTGGGGACCTGTTGTTGAAGGCTTTGGTTTCCTCGACATCCAGCACAGGATGGTTCCAGCTGGGACAGTATGTAGATGCAGGTAATAGCAGAGTGCTAGGGCTACTATATTAGGCTGGAACCCAGAAAGAAATGGTCTTGATTTGTTTCTTCCATAGCAGGGACTTGGCACTCCTGTCCATGTTGAGTTTCCAGAAGCTGGAGCTGGCATGGGATTGGCTGGAACTGATGTCTAGCAGAAGAGGACGCTAATGCAGGAGAGGCTTCCAGTCCGAGTTGCAGGTGAAGCTGTGTCTGGATGTAACGACATGAGTCCAGCTGAGTTTGTGAAACAGGTTCGAAGAGTGGAGTTGGGAAGGAAAGACTGGATAGGCCTCATGAGAAAATTATGCTGAGAGAGAGGACCTTCATGGGGAGGCCATGGACCCTGGAGGCTGATGCTTAGAGCAAGAGCCAGTGCTGAAAGTGGAGGACTTGTTGCCATTTTATGATGAAGAACAGGGAAGCCTGGTGTTCTGCAGTCCGTGAGGTCGAAAAGAGTCAGACATGACTGAGCGACTGAACAACAAATGGATTGATACTGACAGGTTTTAGACAAGGGAGTGAATTTTTCAGGCTTGTCTTTTAATTAGACTATTCAAATGACTGCACAGAAGATGGGTCAGTAGAGACTCTTATGCTAGCCGAGGTGCAAGAAAATGGGCAAGGCAGAGCTAGAAGATGGAAATCTTTAGGATTTAAAATTAAGAGAACTTAGATTGAGTGTGAGTTTTTGGGAATGAATAACAAATCAAGGATGACTTCTGTGTTTCACATTGGGTTGGTTAGTGGAACTAGCATGTCAGATAAAGAACAGAAGATGATGAGCTACAGTGGATGGGGAAATGATGACTTTTCGGTCTTATTGCATACGAGATAATGTGAGCCATCAGGACACCAAAAGCCAATGTGAAAGGGACTCTGATACTCAAGGGAGTGGTCCAGGCTGGATGTGTAGATTGTACAGTGGGAACAGAAGTTATGAGAGCGAACATGATAATCGACAGATAACCTGTAGGATGAGAGTTGTTCCCTTCCTGGCTTGGCCAGAGCAATCAGTTCAGTCACTCCGTCGTGTCTGACTCTTTGTGACCCCATGAACCGCAGCACACCAGGCCTCCCTGTCCATCACCAACTCCTGGAGTCCACCCAAACCCATGTCCATTGAGTTGGTGATGCCATCCAACCATCTCATCCTCTATCGCCCCTTCTCCTCCTGCCCTCAATCTTTCCCAGCATCAGGGTCTTTTCAAATGAGTCAGCTCTTCTCATGAGGTGGCCAAAATATTGGAGTTTCAGCTTCAACATCACTCCTTCCAGTGAACACCCAGGACTGATCTCCTTTATGATGGACTGATTGTATCTCCTTGCAGTCCAAGGAACTCTCAAGAGTCTTCTCCAACCCACAGTTCAAAAGCATCAATTCTTCTGCACTCTGCTTTCTTTATAGTCCAACTCTCACATCCATACATGACCACTGGAAAAACCATAGCCTTGACTAGATGGACCTTTGTTGGCAAAGTAATGTCTCTGCTTTTTAATATGTTGTCTAGGTTGGTCATAACTTTTCTTCCAAGGAGTAAGCGTCTTTTAATTTCATGGCTGCAGTCACCATCTGCAGTGATTTTGGAGCCCAGAAAAATAAAGTCAGCCACTGTTTCCCCATCTATTTGCCATGAAGTGGCCTGGGCATATACTCAGAGAAAAAACATAATTCAAAAAGATACATATACTCCTGTGTCCATAGCAGCACTATTCACAACAGCCAAGACATGGAAACAACCTAAAGGTCTGTTAACAGAGAATGATAAAGAAGATGTGATCCATATATACAGTGGAAAATTACTCAGCCATAAAAAGAATGAAATAATGCCATTTGCAGCAACATGGATGGACCTAGAGATTACCATACTAAGTCAGATAAAGACAGAGAATTGAAAGGACAAACCATTGATCAATACAGGTAGCCAGAGCTGCCCTTTGGTGGTTAATAATGTGCCTTGCACTATTTTTGTGTCTAGCAGAAATCCATTTTGCCTCATTATGGACATATTTTTCCCTTGGGCTTTCACTTCGGAGATTATTTAAAAAAAATTATATCCAGATATTAGCCTCATTTGCCCATATTGCACTCAATAACGATTAGAGTTATTAACTATCTTGAACCAGAAGTTGTATTTTGCCAGCATTAAATGCACAGCTTGAAACACTAAGATTGGAGAAAAATGACTACACTCGGGTGGGTTAGAATCTTGCCAAAAATGCATTTTTTCTGTCTGTCTCATGATAAGAGCTATTGTATGATTTGAAATTTATAGCTAAGGACTTTCCACCATCTTTGCAAAGTGATCTGGAACTGGGGAGTGCAATAAACAGGGTGAGTCCTTGGGAGCAGTCCTTCAGGTGGAAGGTGAAGTTGAGTGGAGGTTCATTTCTTTCTGCTTCAGTACCTTGAATGGTAGACATCCTTGGTGTCTCATAAAGTCAGCACCAGCCCACTCAACACCTGAGGCTGTGGTTCCCAAAATGTTGACATCCATAGCGCTGCAAGCCCCAGTATGACATGACACAAAGTGATGATCATGGACCCTTTCTGTCCCTCCCCCTGTCCTGAATCTGCCCTTGAAATATGAGCATTGGATTCATCCTTACTCACTCACTCTAATACATACAAAGAAGACTTTAAGTTTGCCAAAGCCAAATAAGAAATCAAAGACCAAGCTAGGAATTGGTTTTCAGTTTTTTCTCTCTGATTTGGGCCTCTGTGTAGTTGCTCTGTATTGTCTGGGTGCTCCTGAGAGAACTCTTTTCTGTCTGTTTTGGCGTTGCTGATGAGATCTGTGAACTAGCATAGTCACACATGAGCTCTGTAGATGGTCTGCCCAAGTCTCTGTTCTAATGTGGATGGTGCCTATCAGCACCATCCTCGGCCTATTTAGTTTGCTTAAAAAGAGGGGCTCCCTTCCTTCTGATTGCTTGTTGAGTTGTGTCCCTTGCATACCTCCCCAGAGTCATTGCTTGAGGCCTTGCTATCTTGAATTCTTTACATTTCTCACAACTCACATTGTTGACTGGTCTCACAACGTATGCTCGCCTGCTTCAATTCATCATGCATCAATGACTTGGGAGGCTGCAGCCTTTCTTATTACACACATAATGCATCCTGTATTGTTAATGCCTCAAATATGACTGTGCACTTAATTAATATTACACAGGGGCAGTGTGACTTAGTGGGTGGCACACAGGCTTTAAGATGAGGCTTCTTGGGTTTAAGTGTTGACTCTAACCCTTCCTAGGTCTATGGAGTTAGGCCAGTTACTTAAGCTCTCTTGACCTCAGTCTGCTTATCTGTAAAATGGATATGTTAGCAGAATCTGCCACATAGGGTTATTGTGAATGAGGATTAAATGAATTAATAAACACAAAGGGCTTGGAATGGTGTCTTTTATTATTTGTTTATTCATTTTAATTTTTATTTTTAGTCGGATAATAGTTGCTTTACAATGTTGTGTTGATTTTGAAATGGTGTCTTTTACACATTACGACACCAAATTTTAGTTATGATGACCATGCTAGGGGCTCGGTATCATGACCTTGAAATTGAAAGAGCAGGGTTTCTTCACTAGCCATTTTCCTTTGGCACTTTACTGTCTTTAAGACTCCAGGGAAATATATGTGAAATTGCTTGAGAGGTTGGGAATAACCTTTGCTACAGTTAAATGCCTCTTGGCTTTGTAAGATATAGAGCCTAGGTGAAGATGATGATAGCCAGCATTTATTGAGTGCCTGTGAGGTGGCAGACCTTTCCAAAGCAGTATAATTTTACTTATTCTTCATAAAAACTATATGATGTAAGGCTTATCTCCATTTTACAGTTAGGCTGAAACTGTGACATAAATGGCAACTCACACACTGGGAGCTGGGTTGATTTCCAGACCTATCTGCCCAGAGCCTGGACTATTTATCATTATTATAAGCTGTCTCTTTTACAGCAACTGACTGATTCTCTTGCCAAGTAGAAGCCTTGGGGAATGGGAAGTAGAGGATTTTCCTGGGATCTACCACTTATGAGATGTTGGACCTTGAGCAAGCCACTCAGCTTGCTTGAAGTTCAGAGTTTTCATCTGTAAACTAAACCATGTCAGCTAGTGCACAGGATGTTGTGAGAGATTCAGAATGAAGTAAAATCTGTAACAAAGCAAGCCCAGAGAGATACTTCGAGAGTTGCTCCCTTCCTGGCTTGGCCAGGGCAATCAGAAATAATGTAGATTCCATTTTTTCATATGTGTTTAAAAGGAGGGACCATCCATTCTGAGATTAGGCTGATTTTCTCTTCACTATGCAACCAGAGCTTAATCACTTTTAACCAGTGTGACTTGGTCCAAACTGGTGTATATGTCATTCTTGTCCTGCACAGTCTGACTGATCTAAAAGATTGCATCACAGCCTTTTTACTGAGTCTCAGTTTATCCCAATGTCAAAGGGATTTACATGGCAGATTTCAGTTCTTCCCAATAAGCTTTGCAAAATACTGGCACTTCGTGGTCTTTCTAACACAGTATTTTGTGCTTATTTTCTTCTGAGTTTGGTCAAGAGATTATTTTGGGGGGAAATTGGCTTATGCAGGCTGTGATAATGGGTGGGAATGATGGGAGGAAGTGTATAAAATCCTTTTTGTCAGTTCTTGGTCAGCGTGGTGCTTAGAATGGATCTTGTCATTTGAGAAACCCCATAACTCTTCCAGTGTAATGCCATTAAGGAGCCTCCTGACAGCAGTAGGTGAGGAGTAGCTCAGGGGTGTTACTGTTTAATCACTTTAAGCTCAATTGCATGTGTTATTAGATCCCCCTTCTTTATCACTTCATCTTTGGGTAGCACACCATTGCTTCAGGAGCAGAATTCAGGAACAATTTTAGTTTATCTACTGAAAACAATCATGTTAGACGGGCTGATCAAGGCTGATGCATGAGCTCAATCTCTGGGCTCATGGTGAGTTAAACAGGGCCCTCTCTGCCGTGTGTCTGTGGTGGTTACTGGTGCTGATCACCAAATATTCCTGCTCTTCCCACTCAGGGAGTATGGTTGGTTGTACTTCCTGGATCCCTTATATTTGGGTGACTAGTTCTGGACATATGTTGCTGTTCAAAGTGACGCATGCCACTTTCTGGCTGGAATGTTTATCATCTTTCAAGGATGTCTTTTTCTTCTGCCACAGTTACTGGCAACATTCCCCATCATCAGCTTGGGTCCCAGAGACTCCCAGCCAACCCTGTATAGACAGACAGTGTGGGCTAGAGATAAACTGTTGTTATTTTAACAAATGAGACACTGCTTATGTGTCTGCAGTGTATCCTCCTCCCTCCCAGCTAATGCAATGATCCAGGTCCAGGACTTGCGCTTTGGGTGACCAGTCAAGATGTAACCTTGAGGGCTCTTGTTTTCTCTGTTTTAACTTTATTATAAAGTCTGTCTAACAGTCTGAGAAAATGTAAGGCTTTAATAATAAATGTTTTAGAGGGGGCAATAAAACTTGTTTAGTAGCTTCAAAGTCTAATTTTTTTTTCCCTTAATTTGTTTTCCCCTCTATTTTCTTCTTGCTGAAGCCCTTAATGTTTCCCTTGGTGCATTGTGTCCACACAGAAAATGACTGATGAGTGAATTTTATATAAATCCAATAATTTGAAGGGAACTTGCCATTAGCTTTATTGAAATATTTTGACTCTCTCTGAACTCACTGTTGCCAATTATTCTTTTATTTCAACTCTAAGTCCTACTATTTTCCATCATCATCAGGGCTTCCCGATGAGAAAGAGTCCCTGGCCCCCTTATCAGTGGCTGCAGTGTGGTCGCTGGGAGAGCACCACAGGGCCCCCAGCAAACCCAGGAAATGCCTGGGACTCTTGCTGGTCAAAGCAGGAGATCTTATCCCTGCATCTTTTTTGGTCAGGGCCATAGCATCTGAACTGCTGCTGGCTCTGAAAAATTTTTTCACTTTCTTTTTTTTCTTCAAACTTAGGTGGTTTCAAGTAAATTATAATTTTTCTGACCCTGGAGACTCTCCCCATTTCTAAACTTCAACCCTTCAGGACATGCCTAAGATATTTCTCATCATTATTAAGTGCTGAAAGGGCAAGGGGCAGGGCTTAGGACAGCCTCAGACTTCAATTTGATACCTGGTGACAAAATAGCCATCTTTGTAACTCTAAGCCCATATCCTACCCAATTAGACATCTCTTTTGAAACAATTTCTTCCCTTCATTCCTCCAGACATTGCTTCCGATCAGGCTCTTAAATCTGTGATTACACCATTAAATTAGAACAGTGCCTGGGACATCGATAAGAATCTGCTATTATTATCTTTATTAGTGCTATTTTGGCAGCTTCGTGTTCTCCCTGCCTCTACATTTTCTCCAGTCCGATCCATACTCTGCATCTTTTAAAAAGAGATTCAACCCTGTCATTTCCCCATTTCCAAAGCCTTCTTCCTCCATAGCCCAGGGGATAAAGCCCTCCATCCTGAGCCCATAGCCCCTCCTCTGCCGTGGTTTCCCCTCACGTTAGCAGTGTCTGAACCACTCATGGAGCTTGCCAAACTCCCATTCCCAAACTCTCTTCCTGGAAGATTCTGATAAGCTGATAAATGATGGGGAAGGGAGACAACACACTCCTGGGCTGGGGATGTGCAGTTTAAGAAAGGTCCTCCGGCGATTGAGAGATTACTTCTTCTCCACCGAGTCATCCCCTTCTCCCCAGAGAATTCACCACCATCGGTCCCTCTCTCCCGCCACGCCACCATGTGCAATGTGGGTTCCAGACACCCCAAACTTCCCGGGCTTCATCAACCCTTCCTCACGCTCTGTTATATCCCCTCGCTTTTTGTACATGCATTCTCATCCCTTTTTCCACCCTTCTTTCTTCCTCTGCTTGAGTCTGTGTTTTTTAAGACTTACTTTAAAAGTCAGTTCTTAGGCCTTTTCCAACATTCCCAGATGGCTCTCTCTCTTCCTGTGGCACTTTGCATTGATCTGTATTATTACTGTTGTTATTATCTATGGAAGTATAGTTGATTTACAATGTTGTGTTAGTTTCTGGTGTACAGCAGAGTGATTCAGTTGTATATATTCTTTTCCATTACAGGTTATCACAAGATACTGAATATAGTTCCCTGTGCTTTGCAGAGGACCTTGTTGTTTATCTGTTTTACATGTAGTAGTGTGACTCAATGGACATGAGTTTGAGTAAACTCCGGGGGTTGGTGATGGACAGGGAGGCCTGGCATGCTGCAGTCCATGGGGTCACAAAGAGTCAGACATGACTGAGCAACTGAACTGAACTGGAGTGTATATCTACTAATTGCAAACTCCTAATGTATCCGTACCAACCCCTTTCCCATTTGGTAACCATAGGTTTGTTTTCTATGTCTGTGAGTCTGTTTCTGTTTTGTAACAATATTCATTTGTATCATTTTTAAAATTTCACTTGTAAGTGTTGTCATATGATATTTGTCTTTCTCTGTCTGACTTACTTCACTTAGTTTGATAATCTCTAGGTTCATCCGCATTGCTGCAAATGGCGTTATTTCATTCTTTTTTACGGCCCAGTAGTATTCCATTGTGGGAGAAGGCAATGACAACCCACTCCAGTACTCTCGCCTGAAAAATCCATGGACAGAGGAGCCTGGTAGGCTACAGTCCATGGGGTCGCTAGGAGTCGGACACGACTGAGTGACTTCACTTTCACTTTTCACTTTCATGCATTGGAGAAGGAAATGGCAACCCACTCCAGTGTTCTTGCCTGGAGGCTCCCAAGGACAGGGGAGCCAGGTGGGCTGCTGTCTATGGGGTCTCAAAGAGTCGGACACGACTGAAGCAACTTAGCAGCAGCAGCAGCAATATTCCATTGTATATCCATACCATGTCTGCTTTAAGCATTCATCTGTCAGTGGACATTTAGGTTGCTTCCATGTCTTGGCTATCGTTAATAGTGCTGCTATGAATTTAGGGGTACATGTATCTTTTTGAATTAAAGTTTTCTCCAGATATATGCCCAAGAATGGGATTATTAGGTCATATGGTAACTCTGTTAGTTTTTAAAGGAACTTACATACTGTTTTCTCTAGTGGCTGCACCAATTTACTTTCTCATCAACGGTGTGGGAGAGTTCCCTTTTCTCCACACCCTCTCCAGCATTTATTGTGTGTAGACTTTTTGATGTTGGTCATTCTGACCAACATCAGTCAGAGGGGTGAGGTGATACCTTGTTGTAGTTTTGATTTGCATTTCTCTAATAATTAACAATGTTGAAAATCTTTTTGTGTGCCTCCTGGCCAACTGCATGTCTTCTCTGGAGAAATGTCTGTTAGGTTTTCTGCCCAATTTTTGATTGGGTTGTTTGTGGTTTTTTTGTTATTGAGCTGTGTGAGCTATTTTATATTTTGGAAATTAAGCCCTTGTCAGTCTTATCATTTGTGAATATTTTCTTCTAGTCTGTAGGTTCTCTTCATTTTGCTTACGGTTTCCTTTGCTGTACAAAAGTTTCAAAGTTTGATTAGGTCCCATTTATTTATTTTTGCTCTTACTTCTATTGCCTTTTGACCTGTATTATTGTACTTGCCATATTGCAGCTTCATTATGTGTGCCTGCAACTGCCTGGAGAACAGGAGAGTGTTTTGTTCTCTGATCTTCTACCAGGTTTTAACTATGTTTTGGTACTAAGGAGACACTGAATGAGAGGCAGCTCTCTGTTGACCTATGGGCTTTGGGTCCTCTTAGGGTCCTTGTGACATTAAATGAGATCATGTAAAGGGCACTTTGCTCAGTGGCCTGACTCTAAGTGCTCAATAAATGGAGCCTATTATTTTTTGAAATAAATATTAGCTATTAATTTGGGTGTATGTTTCCTTTCACCCACATGCTGGATTGTTTCATATTCATGTCCATACCAGGATGCATCGATTTCTCACCCAGAGACTCTATTAACCAGCCAGCATTTACTGAGCAAATGTTAGTGACTGTGGACATATATACTACCATGCCAATCATTATGTTAGGCAAACCTGAAAGCAAAGAGCTCTTCAGTGAAGGTTTGGAACATTTTATATTAAAAAGAAGTCCTAGTATTTGCAAACCAGCATTTGGCAATAATATACTTTTAGTATTGCATGATGCATAATATTTTGGGTCTTCACAGATAGGACTGAAAAGTGAAACGCACCTCTTGTAAACCAAGCAAATCGCCTGGCACCCAACAAGCTATTCCAGGGACCCAGGCTTTAGAGGTTTGGTGTAGTTCTTACATTGTGCCTTGTACTGTATGAGCATCGTCTTCCCTAGGACTTGTAGGTTAGGGGAAGTGAGTACCTGTAGTCCTATTCGTTCCCTTTTCCCACGTCCCTCTGGCAAATAGGCTGCTGGTGATGATTGATGTGTGGGGTGGAAATTGAGCCCTGTAGCGATTTTATACAGTTTTTATTTCAATGCTTGGCCCCTGCTGGGTTCTTGACTTGAATGAAGTCATGCCTGGTGGGGAAGAAGGCAGATGAGAAGGCTGGCTCTGTTACTCATCCCAGTCTTGTGCTCAGAAGCAAAGGTCCAGTGCCTGGTTCTTCATGGTCTAGTGTAGCATTGACTTTGGAATCAGCTAGGTCTGGATTCTAATCCTGTCTCCATCACTTTGGGCTGGTTACCTAACCTCTATAGGGCTTGGTTTCTTCATTTGCAAGTGGGGGGACAATAACCCCTGACTACTGCAATGCTGAAAATAAAATGCAAGTTGCAAGTCACTGGGCATACACTCCCCATCAGTGAGAGCCCCCTTGACTGCTGTTCCCAGTGTCACTATTGTCCATCACCTGTCTTTCAGGTGAGGAGCTTCATCTGGTAAATCAAAATGCTGAAGAAGGGGTGTTCAAGGTGGGTGGCAAAGGAAGGCAGCACCTTTGTTCTTGCTCACGTGTGGCTCATCATAGATGAGGTTGAGAAGAGGAGGGGAAATCCCCTGTCTTCTTGCTGTCACTCAATTCAAGTGCTGCCTGTTTATCACTTAGCATCACAGAAATTAGCTTATGATCTGTTTAGCTCCCTCCAACTCAGGGCCACAGTTCTGATGCTGACCCAGCCTTGGCTGACCTGTGGGAACTCCAATAAGTCCCTCCAACCTTTCTTAGCCTAAGTTTTCTTATCTTTAAAATGAGAGCATCAGCCTTTGTGATCTGGGAGGTATTTCCAATTATAAAATTCTAAGAGATTCGGCCCATCTGAAAGCAAGTAGAATGAATTATGAAGGGCGGAAAGGGGGAGGGCTCAGAGGAGACACACTGAAGAAAGGAAGAAGAATAGATGTAAATCATTTCAGTTTTTGAGCTCAGAAGAGCTTATAGCAGGTGTTTGTATCTGTCTGCCTGGTTGCCTGCTTATGCATTCTCCTTGTTTAACCTTGAAGAACGTGGTTTTTTCCATTGTTTCTAGTAGGGACAATATTGTACGGCCACAAATCATTGTCTCACGTCTGCTGAGGAACCAACCACAGCTGCTTTTCTTTGGAACCTTAGCCAGGAAGCTCTCAAGGCAGCAGGTTGCCTCAACAAAAATTCATGATGACTCTGGGTGGCTTCCTTTTGGCCAGGGACCTGTTTTGCCCACCCCCCTAGACACCACAGGGACGATAGACACTTTCTCTCCATTCAAACCCTCTCCAGGAGTGGCACTGGAGATTGTCAGACAGGTAAGGGAGAATGCTGTCACACTCAATAGGGATGTCAGAACCCGATGTGAGTCAGCGTTCACTTCCCCCAAGCACAGCTGAAAGACAAAGAAGCAGATTTACTAGAGATGTACACAAGCCAGCACCTATTATGTTAAAAACATAAATAAAACAAGAGAGAAGGCATACAGAGTGAAATTATCTTTGTAAAGCATCTTGGCAAGATAGCACTCAATACACATTAGTACAATAGTGGAGTCATCCATGTGTGTCAACCTGTAGTTTTTAATGACAGGGATGTGTAAACAAGTAGGTAATATACAGCCCAGGTGCTTCTGGGGTTTTTCTTAACTTACTCTCTTCGAGAATGAGTTGGTGGAAGCACAGCTGAGATTTAGAGAACAAGTTATGTAAGTTGAATACAGAAAAGGAGACATGGATGAGGGTTTGAATAGTCATTCAACTCCACAAGCCTACAAAGTAAGATTAGACTAAACAGAGAGGCATTTTGCTCTGCCCTCAAGGGATAAACATCATTTTCCATTTCTTTTGGTGGATAGGCAAAGCCTTGCTGTGAATAATTTTTTTAATGCATGATTCTTTACTAAAGGAAAAATACACCTCATTTCCTCTCCTTCCTTATATCCACCCAAGCCCTTAATCCAGGCGATTTTGTTGTTATTGTTGCTTGGTTGCTAAGTTGTGTCCGACACTCTGCAACCCCATGGACTGCAGCACGCCAGGCTTCCCTGTCCTTCAGTATCTCCCAGAGTTTGCACAAACTCATGTCCATTGAGTCAGTGACGCCATCCAATCATCTCATCCTCTATCACTCCCTTCTCCCGCTCTCAGTCTTTCTCAGCATCAGGTTCTTTTCCAGTGAATCAGCTCTTCATATGAGGTGACCAAAGTATTGGAGCTTCAGGTTCAGCATCAGTCCTTCTGATGAATATTCAAGGTATAATTTCCTTTAAGATTAACTGGTTTGATGTCCTTGCACTTTCAAATCCTGAACGATGATGCTGTGAAAGTGCTGCACTCAATATGCCAGCAAATCTGGAAAACTCAGCAGTGGCCAAAGGACTGGAAAAGGTCAGTTTTCATTCCAATCTCAAAGAAAGGCAATGCCAAAGAATGCTCAAACTATTGCACAGTTTCACTCATCTCACACACCAGCAAAGTAATGCTCAAAATTCTCCAAGCCAGGCTTCAAAAGTACGTGTACCGTGAACTTCCAGATGTTCAAGTTGGATTTAGAAAAGGCCGAGGAACCCGAGATCAAATTGCCAACATCCACTGGATCATTGAAAAAGCAAGAGAGTTCCAGAAAAACATCTACTTCTGCTTTATTGACTATGCCAAAGCCTTTGACTGTGTGGATCACAACAAACTGTGGACAATTCTGAAAGAGATGGGCATACCAGAACACCTGACCTGCCTCTTGAGAAATCTGTATGCAGGTCAGCAAGCAACAGCTAGAACTGGACAGGGAACAACAGACTGGTTCCAAATCAGGAAAGGAGTACGTCAAGGCTGTATATTGTCACCCTGCTTATTTAACTTATATGCAGAGTACATCATAGGAAATGCCAGGCTGGATGAAGCACAACTGGAATCAAGATTACTGGGAGAAATATCAATAACCTCAGATATGCAGATGACACCACCTTTATGGCAGAAAATGAAGAGGAACTAAAGAGCCTCTTGATGAAAGTGAAAGAGGAGAGTGAAAAAGTTGGCTTAAACCTTAACATTCAGAGAACTAAGATCATGGCATCCGGTCCCATCACTTCATGGTAAATAGATGGAGAAGCAATGGAAACAGTGAGAGACTTTATTTTCTTGGGCTCCAAAATCACTGCAGATGGTGATTGCAGCCATGAAATTAAAAGACGCTTCCTCCTTGGAAGAAAAGTTATGACCAACCTAGACAGCATATTAAAAAGGAGAGACATTACTTTGCCAGCAAATGTCCATCTAGTCAAGGCTATGGTTTTTCCAGTGGTTGTGTATGGCTGTGAGAGTTGGACTATAAAGAAAGCTGAGTGCCAAAGAATTGATGCTTTTGAACTGTGGTGTTGGAGAAGACTCTTGAGAGTCCCTTGGACTGCAAGGAGATCCATCCAGTCTATCCTAAAGGAAATCAGTCCTGAATGTTCTTTGGAAGGATTGATGCTGAAGCTGAAACTCAAATACTTTGGCCACTTGATGTGTAGAACTGACTCATTTAAAAGACCCTGATGCTTGGAAAGATTGAAGGCAGGAGAAGGGGACGACAAGATGAGATGGTTGGATGGTATCACCGACTCAATGGACATGTGTTCGAGTAAACTCTGGGAGTTGGTGATGGACAGAGAGGCCTGGCATGCTGCAGTCCATGGGGTCACAAAGAGTCAGACACAACTGAGCGACTGTACTGAACTGAACTGATGTCCTTGCAGTCCAAGGGACTCTTAAGAATCTTCTCCAGCACCGCAATTCAAAAGCATCAATTCTTCAGCCTTCAACCTTCTTCGTGGTCGAATTTTCGCATCTGTACATGACTACTGGAAAAACCATAGCTTTGACTGTGTGAATCTTTGTCGGCAAAGTGATGTCTCTGCTTTTGTTTCATATCCTCTCCCAGCTGGTATTGATGTTAAACATGCAGCACACAAACACCAGAAAGTTAAAATTTTTAGTTTTTTCTTGAAGAATCCAAAATTTCCCTGCCTCTGTTCTTATTTCTTTTTAAATTTTTGTTGGAGTATGTTTGCTTTACAATGTTGTGTTTCTGCTGTACAGCCAAGTGAATCAGCTATACGTATACATCTCGCCCCCATGTTTTGGATTTCTTTTCCATTTAGGTCACCATTGAGTAAAGCTTTCTTTGCTGTGCCATAGGTTCTCATTAGTTATCTGTTTTATTCATAGTAGTGTATATATCTCAATTTGAATCTCCTAGTACCCTGCCTTTGTTCTTGTAGATAACTTACAATAGCAGATATAGTTTTATTTATGTTCAGTGAATGAGCAGGGGGCCTATGAGACTCCTTAAAAGGAGAATGAGCGTTTTTAGAAAGGAAACAGGGCAAGGGCCGATAATTAAATCCTATTAAAGCACAAAAAACCTTCCTTTATGTATATGCCTAGAACATTCTAGATACTTTTTTTAAAAATTAGTTTGTTTTCTATTTTTTAACTTTACAATATTGTATTTGTTTTGCCATACATTGACATGAATCCACCATGGGTGTACATGTTTTCCCCTTCCAGAACCCCCCTTAGATACTTTTATTAAAAAATAGAATCTCTTTACAATAACTATAAAGTGGTGATTTTCTTCTTTTTTGAGAAGGAGATTGATGCTCAGAGGGACACATTGCTCAAGCTTACACATCCAGGGGGAGACAGAAGTCCAAAGTCCATGCCCCGTTGCTTCCTTTTTGTACAATATCAAAACCAGACATTAAGTGCCCAGTGTATGTCAGGCATTTTGCTAGGTGCTGCAGATGTGAGAGAAAATGAACCAAGTACTTCTTGTTGAGTGCTTCACAAAGCATTTGCTGAGTGTTCACTGTCAGGTATTTTATAAAGGAGGTATGGTAGTCAGGTCTCAGCGTAGATACTTCTGCAAAGTGGACTTGCTCTTTAGTTTAGTTTTCAGATAATGAAAAGCACAGACTGTGGTTTTCTGACTGTTTCCCTTATTCAGCTAACATCAGTCAGTGAGTGTTCAAACTGGAGCCTGGACCCAGGTATGTCTAGCTCTTAAGCCACTGTGTTTTTCTTCCAGTGTACATTTAATGCTTACTAAGTTCTCCAGAATATTTGATGTGGACTTAGCATGTTACATCAGCAGAAGTGTTTGTATTTTAATAGGAGACCCTGCAGGTAAAATGGCATTTGTGGAAGAAATTCATTGGCAAACGGGGGAAATACTTTTACTCAAGGTAAAATTTCCAGAGCCTTCAATATGTCATTCTGTGTTAAGTCTCTGTCTATAAATGGGAGAGGTGAATTTCTTTAGCAGGTAGACAACAGAGAGAAAAATAACGTCAATAAAAAATGAAATATTGGTACTTCCCTGGTGGGTCCAGTGGCTAAGACTTCGCTTTTCAATGTAGGGGATGTGGATTCCATTCCTGGTTGGGGAGCTAATATCCCATATACTTCATAGTCAGAAGATGAAAACATTAAAAAAAAAAAAACCCCAAACCAGAAGCTGTTTTATAACAGATTGAATAAAGACTTTAAATATGGTCTGCCTTAAAAAAAAATCTTTAAAAAGTAAAATATTGTACAAATAAACTTTTGGTTATATAAACAGTATATTTAACTCTTGAAAAAAATGTGAAATCAGTGCTGAAGGTTCTTTCGAGGATTGATTTAGTACACTTATTGATATCAGAATCACAAAACAGAGCCCCAGTTTTTGTTGTTTCCTTGTATGGAAACTTGATCTAACTCTCTGTTACAAAACTCTGTGTCATCACTGTGACCTGAATTTCATTTTGTCTCGCTGGCATTCTCTGCTAGAATCCCTCCATCCCGTCTCTTCAAATGAGGCAGTATTTTAAATGCTCCGCTATGTCTCCAGAATGTCTTGGCTGAAATTTTGTTGATGCAAGTGACGTGACCCACATTTGGACTTCCTTGTGTGGTGGTGCTGTTCAGTTGCTAAGTTGTGACTTTTTACAACCCCGTGGACTAGTCATGCCAGGCTCCTGTGTCTTCCACTATCTTTTGTGTAGTGTTGCTCTTTATCTTGTGATCCTTATTTTTCTTTGCCTTCCTTTCCTTTTTTTTTCATTTATTTTTGTCATCTCTCTTATATGTTCAAACAACATCAAGAATATCTTTGAAGGTTAAGAGACTTATAAAAGATATTCCATGTGAGTAGTGGAGTATGATGGAGAAGGCAATGGCACCCCACTCCAGCACTCTCGCCTGGAAAATCCCATGGATGGAGGAGCCTGGTAGGCTGCAGTCCATGGGGTCGCGAAGAGTCAGACATGACTGAGCGACTTCACTTTCACGCATTGGGGAAGGAAATGGCAACCCACTCCAGTGTTCTTGCCTGGAGAATCCCAGGGATGGGGGAGCCTGGTGGGCTGCTGTCTATGGGGTCGCACAGACTCAGATATGACTAAAGTGACAGCAGCAGCAGCAGCAGTAGAGTATGAATGTTGTTCAGTTGCCAAGTTGTGTCCGACTCTCTGCGATCCCATGGACTGCACCTTACCAGGCTTCCCTGTCTTTCACTATCTCCTGGAGTTTACTCAAGTTCATATCCACTGAGTTAGTGATGCTATCTAACCATCTCATCCTCTGCCACCCCTTCTCCTTTCGTAGGAGAGTATGAATGTACAAGTAGATAAAGAAGTTAAAATTTGACTCTAGAGTTGGGGAGCATTGGACCTTCTAGCTTTTTAAGCACCATCTGATGTTTCCTTCTCTTCTCTTTCTGACCCATGAATCATGTCCTTTCAAAAGTTTCTCAGGATAAGATGGATAAGAGTGATGGAATAAGAAATACAAGGTTTCATTAGAATAGAGGGCTTCCCTAGTGGCTTAGTGGTGAAGAATCTGCTTGCAATGCAGGAGACCCGAGTTTGATCTCTGGATCTGGAAGATCCCCTGGTAAAGGAAATGGCAATCCACTCCAGTATTCTTGCCTGAAGAATCCCAAGAACAGAGGAGCCTGGCAGGCTACAGTCCACAGGGATTGCAAAGATTCAGATATGATTGAGTGACTATCACACACATGATACACAGAGTAGAATGAAACACCTTGCAAAATGAAAAATTGCAAAGAGTACTGACACGTGTACTACAGAAAGGGCATCAACTAGATTGGGCATCATGGGCCCTGGATGGGGGCAGAAACATTAAAGTAAAATAAGTACACAGTCCAGAAATAAGACTTAAATACCAGTAAGCATGAGCTGAATCTCTGGTCTGCCCGTCTTGTCTGGGTCTAGTTTTTTACCTATTAAAAATGAACATCAGTCCGTTTTACTCCTTTCATGAAACTGATGGGAAGCCGCCTGGGTAATGTATGATTCCAGCTTGTCTTAAGGATGTAGTAGCTGTCTTCAAACTCTCTTGAGCAATAAGCTCACTTCCAAGCCTGCCACCTTTTCCAGTGGGGAAACCTTGGGGTACCTGAGAGTTCTCATTACCCTTATGAAGATTCTGGAACAATTTGACTGAGACAGCCACGTCCTTTACTCCTGCTGCCTTTGGTATTTTCTTCCTGCTCTGTTCCCAGCAGTCATCTGACGATAAACATGTTGAAGAATCGAACCAGGTGTTTTCTAATGTCATTGAACACTTGCAACTAATCAGTACAGAGGGAAATGTTTTTTAAAATCCCTTAAAAAAAAAATCATAGTGAGTTTGGAAGCTAGTTACAGATTCAAAGTGGATGTATCTGATGCAGCAGTAGACAATGCCAGTGTTATATGGGAGGTATTGTAACTAATCTCTCATTTGGTTGTTCTTTAACTCAGGTGTTCCTTTGAGATAGATGAAGCTGATTGCCTCACTATTTTAGACTGGGTTCCTGAATGTTCTGGCTCTAATTCTTGGAGGTTCAGAAATGTTTTTTTTTTTTTTTTTTATCATTTTTCCTTAGGAAAGTAGGTGATTGATATCTTAACAGTATAGCCAAAAGCTGATAAAGCGTAATATCAAAGTGATTACTTTTAAAGGAATAAATTCTAGGCAGGATAGCTGAACTCAGTATGTTCTTAAGAGGAGTTGGACTGCTTTTGTTTTTATAACAGCTTTATTGAAATATAATTTACATACCAGAAAATTTACCTTTTTAAAGTGCACATTTTAGTAGATTTTATAATACTCACAGAGTTGAGCAATCATCCACACTATTTGTGGAGCATTTTAACCATCTCCCAAAGAAATCCTGTACCCATTAGCAGTCACTCTCCATTTCCCTGTTCTGTGCAGCCCTTGGCAATCACTTCTCTACTTTCTTTCCATGTATTTGCCTGTTCTGGTCATTTTGAATAAATGGAATCTTACAATATGTGTCTTTTTTGTGACTGTCTTTCTTTCTTCCTTTTTCTCTTTCACCTAGCGAAGTGGTTCCAAGGTTCATCCATGTGGTAGCATGTATCAGACCTTCCTTCCTTCCTTTTAATTGTCAGATAATAGTCCATTGAATGGATATACTACATTTTGTTTGGCTATAAAGAATAATGCTGCTGCAAACGTCTGTGTAAAAGTTTTTGTCTGAACTTATCCTTTCATTTTTCTTGGGTTTAAACCTAAGAGTAAAATTGCTGGATGTCGATGTTTAACAGTTTGGAGAACTAGCAAGCCATTTCCTAGTGTTGCACCATTTTATAATCCCACTAACAATGAATGAGGGTTCAAGTTCTTCCACATCCTTGGCAACTTGTTATCTAATTATCTGTTTGTCTGTCTATGTATCTATCTGTTTATCTATCTCCTATTGTTTCTCTGGAGAACTCTGACTAATATACAGGGTAATACTAGACATAAAGAGTATGTTGGAAAGTGTTCCTTACTCTTCTAGTTTTTAGACGAGTTTCTGCAAGGTTGGTATTAATTCTTCCTTTAAATGTCTGGTAGATTTCATCAGCAAAGCCATTTGGGTCTGAGGGTTTCTTATATGAGAAGTTTTTAAATTATTAATTCTGTCTCTTTACTTGTTATAAGTCTATGTAGATTTTTTACTTTTTCTTGAGATAGTTTCATTGGTTTGTTTCCAGGAATTTTCCTATTTCATCTAGGTCATCTATTCATTGGCACAGAGTTGTTTATAGTATTCTTTATATTTCTGTAAGATTAGTAGTGATATACTTCTTTTATTCCTGCTTTGAGCAATTTCCTTATTTTTTTCTTGGTCAGCCTAGCTGAGAGATATTCAATTTTATTAGTCTTTACAAATAAACTAACTTTTGGTTTTGCAAGTTTCCTCTCCTATACATAGTTGACTATTCCCTATTTCATTTATTTCTGCCCTACACTTTATTATCTCCTTCTTTCTGCTCACTTTGGGTTTATTTTATTTTATTTTTCTTTTCCTTTTTTAGTTAGGATGGGAGGAGAGGTTATTGCGTTGAAATTTGTCTTTGCGTTTTTGATGTTGTTGTTCTTACAGTCCTTCATTACTGCCTTCTTTTTTGTTAAATATACACTTCTTTGCACGCCATTTTAATTACTACCCCTTTTAATTATACATTTTTGGGTTATTTTCTTAGTGGCTGCCTTGGGGTTACCTTTGACATATTTTCTTTTAAAAAATCTAGTTCTGATTAATATTAACTAAATTTCAGTAGTCTGAACAAACTTTACTCACATGTAACTGTTTCCTCCCTCCTCCTCTGTGCTATTATTGTCATAAAAATCACAAAAGTATATCTACACCAAGACCATTTTATCATTATTAGCTGATGGAGTTATCATTTAAATCTGATAGAAAAAAGAGTTAATAAAAAACATTAATATTGCCTTTTGTATTTACCTGTGTGGTAACCTTCACCACTGGCCTTTATTTCTTCTTGGGTATTCAAGTTACTGTATAACATCCTTTCATTTCAGCCAGGAGGACTCTCTATGGTGTTTCTTGTAGGGCAGGTCTGCTTGTAAAGGCTTCTCTCAAGATTTAGTTATCTAGGAATGTCTTAATTTGTCCTTCAGTTTGAAGGATAGTTTTGCTAGATTTGATATTGTTGACATTTTCTTTCTTTCAGTTCTTTTAATAATTTGTCATCTATTGGCTTCTGGCTTCCATATTTTCTGATGAGGAGTCAGCTGTTAATGTTATTACAGCTTGCTTGCATTTGATGAGTCATTTTTCTTTTGCTGCTCTTGAAATTCTGATTCTTGCTTTGTTTCATTTTGTTTTCTTTGCTTTTGACAGTTTAGTATCTATGTGGATTTCTGAGTTTATCCTGCTTGGAGTTCATTGATTTTCTTGAATGTGTCATTAATATTTTCCATCATTTGAAAACCTTTCAGCCATTACTTTTTTTTTCAGCTATCCTTTCTACTCTTCTCCTCTTCTGAAACTCCCTTTTTGTATATTTGAGATGCTGTCATGTCCCATGGGTTTCTGAGGCTTTATTTTTCTTCATTTTTTCCCGTCTTTCTGTTCCTCAAATTGAATAATTTCAGTTGACTTATTTTTCTGTCTGTTCAGTTGTGCTGTTGATCTCTTCCAGTGAATTTTTCATGTATAATTATTATTGTATTTTTCATTTATAATTATTATTGTATTATTGTATTTATGAACTCTAGAGTTGCTATTTTATTCTTTTTCATAACTCTGTCTCTTTGATTATACTGCCTATTTGGTGAGCCATTGATAGTTATATTTTTCCTTTATTCTTTAGGCAAGATTTCTTTTAGTTCTTTGAATATACTTGTAACAGCTCATTTATAACTTTGTGTAGTAAGTTCAACATCTGGGCTTTTTCAGGGAGTTTCTACTGATCCATTGATTTCTCTTCCCTGTTTCATTATGTGTCTCCTTTTCTGTCTGTTTTAACTGCTGAAAATGACTTTTAACATAGTATAATGAGGCATCTCTGGAAATCAGATTTGCTGCCCCTCCCCCTTAGTTTGTTTTGTCCCTGCTTGTAGTGGTTAGTTATCAATGTTTAGTGACTTCATTAACCTTTTAAGGTCTATATTCTTTATGTATGCAGATTCTGAAGTCTCTGCTTGATTAGTTTAGTGGTCAGCTATGATTGGACAGTTATTTCCTTAAATTCCTTCAACTAATGAATCTTCCACCCTTTTGTATGTATGTATGTGAGTTCGGGTGTGCCTTCAGTGCTCTGGCACTTTACAAGTCTGCCTGCCTTCACCACCTACTCTGTCACCCATAGATGAGAGATTAGGGGGACTTCTCAGACCTTTCCTATGAACATATACAGCCTAGCACATGCACATGGCTTTTTTGATTCCCGGGAATGTGTCAGAGCTTTCCAAAGCCCTCTACGGATATCTCATTGCACAGAATTGTAGGTTTTTGGTCAGCTTTCTGTTTGCCCCAACTGGTGTCATCACTTCAAGTAGCTGTGATGTTAAACAGTTCCTGATTATTTTGGAAAAACACCCCAGGGATAGGGATTTCCTCACTTAATGATATCTGCATTAGGTCAGATAAAGATATTAATAAGTTCTGTGAATGAGCTTTTCCCAGGGAGCTGCCAGACAGTAGTGGTTGCTCTCTGAAAATGTGGCATTTTGGGTACCTCCAGACCATTCTGCTGTCTCCAAGAGTTGGTAGTTTTCACAGCTACCCTGTCTCTAAAGCTGCTTGTTTTCAGAGATGCTGCAGAGATGGGAAGAGGGAGAAGGGCACAGGGAAAGTTTAAATGCCACAGAGCTTAGTTCTAGAATATCAACCATTTTCTTTGGTTAATTTCTGTGTTTTGAAAAAGTTAATTTTGACCATGTTTGCCACTGCGCTTATTGCTTTCAGGGAGCACCATTCTAGAAGTGCTGTTTCTTTCTAGGCGGTTTTAATGTCAGGACTATTTTTGAGACACAGATTTCAGACCAGAAAGTTTAGTGAGTACAGTATCAGAAAAATGGAAATGGATGTGCTCCATGGCTACATGGTGATTAAGTCTGGTGCTTGTTTCCACTTTGGAGAGATGGATATTTATGTCTCCAGGGGAATGTCGTACCTCATCTTTCTGTGTACAAGATCCAACACGAAGAGGCCTTTCCCTTAAGCCTTGAGCTCATGAAGGAAGGGAGGGCTGTTTGCTGTTGATAATAAAGTTGGAATGCATGTCTCAGCTTAGAACCCTAACAAAGCCAGAAGAACCTAATTGTGGCAGTAGGGTTTGCGGATTGACTGGTTGATAGTGAGCTGTTGGCTGGGGACCCTTAAGATGTGCTTGCTCTTGACTTGCTACTTGAAGTGCATCTCAGGAACCATAGTATCAGCCCCGCTTTAGAGAGAGCTTGTTAGAAATGTAGAACGTCAGATTGCTCTCCAGACTTACTGAATCAAAATCTGCATTTTAACAAGGTGATTTATGTTCACATTAAAGTCTGAGAAGTACATGCCTATAGAATTTTTACATCTTCATGTGGTTGTCCTGGGACGATCCCTGCAATTAACTAGCCTCATCTAATTCATGTTGATATTTCTCAACCCAAATCTCAGAAGTATATTATCAGCTTCCCTAAAATTTTGGAGGATTCTAGTCTTTGTACTGTCTTGTCCTTCCTGTAGTTCTTTATAGTGGAGATAAAGAGTTGAATTTGAAGAATATCAGATAAAGAGACAGTCCATCTGAGCTGGAGTAGTCGAGAAAGGCATCATTTGAGTTAGGCTTTGACAAAAAAAATGGGAGGAGGTGCATACATATCAAGTTGATGAAAGAATATGGGTCGACGTACAGAGGTGGGAGTTATTTATTATATGCAGATCTCCAAACTGTAAAGTTTTGAAGGCCTAAATTATGTCTCGTTCTATATCCTCAGTGACTGGCACAGAGTAGGTGCACTATAAACTCTCTGTGAACTGAACAGTGGGAGGATTAGCTTCATTGGAGGTGAGGGCTTATATAAAAATTATGGGAATTAATACACATTTTGGGGTAAGACTAGATTATGGGGACCTTGAAAGCTTGGTAGGGGTTTGTATTTAAATTTGTTAAGTAATTTTCAATAAGGCATGAGGGGGTGGGAGGATGCTTATTTGGGGTTGTTTTTAGGAAAAATGGTTAACAGGTTAAAAAAACACTTTCAAACTCCAGAATATCAAGCCCTTCAATATATTCTTGACGATTCCAGATATGCAGATGTTTGAGAATGTACTGTAGAGATGGCACTTGAAGAGGAGAGGAAGTTGGAGAGATATCATAGACATTGGTAGCACCTTTCAATTTTTTATGTGTTGCACATTCTTAAGCAGGAGAACCATGTGAAAAAGTGGTGTTTGAAAGTTATTAAAGCACAATGACATGCTAGGTGAACTGGAAGAGGAAGAGAAGGGAGTCAGGTAGACCAGGTAGGGGTCTGTTTTCATAGTCTAGGAGATGCAGGCAGGTAGGTGTAGACCAATGTAATGGCAGGACAGAGGTTATTTGCTACTGAAGTTGCTGTTATTATAAAAGAGAGAAATCTCATCAAGCAGTTGAGGCCTTATATTGAAGAGAAAGAAGAAAGGATAAAAGAGATAAACCGCATGAGGCAATAGTAGTAATAACAACTCTCATAATCCTCATGGTGAGGATTAAATGAGCTAATTCTTACAAGTTGCCTGGGAAAATGCCTGGCACATGGTAAGCACTCAGTACATGTTAGCTATTAGCTGTTATTTCCTGGAAGAAAGGACCTCCTGGTGCTGTCAAGTGGCACTTCTGTTCCTCAGAATCAGCACCCAACTCAGTGCTTATTTGTAACAGATGCTTAATAAATGTTTGATGAATGGATGAATGAGAAATAAAATCTCTCTCAATGTAGGAATGAAATATATTGATTCTAAATAAAATCACATTTTACTGTTGATTTCCATTCTAAATATAATCCCCACGGAGAAGTGGGGGAAAGTGATTATTGATCTCTAGTCTTTTACCCTCCCAATTAGCTTTATCTCTCATTCTCTTTCTTTTTTCCTTTGCCCACTCTCACCCTAATGGATACCTATCTGTGTATTCATGATTCCTGGAGACCAGCATTCCTTGTCTGTGTTTTATAGCAGATGCTCAGTAAATATTTGTGTTAATTGATAAACCAATGTGTTCTAGGCCTATGGCTCATACTTCAGAGCAGTGCTGTTAGTGAGAAAGATACTCTCTTTTCTTCGCCATATTTAAATCAGCTTTTAAAAATAGTTTGTCCTCTCTGAGTGATAACTAAGATGTTTGTTGGTGGTTGTTCAGTTGCTAAGTCATGTCTGACTCTTTGCGACCGCATGTACTGCAGCATGCCAGGCCTCCCTGTCCCTCACTATCTTCCAGAGTTTGCCCAAGATCATGTCTATTGAATCAGTGACACTATCTGACCATCTCATCCTCTGCTGCCCTCTTCTCCTTTTGCCTTCAATTTTCCCAGCATCAGGGTCTTTTCCAGTGAGTTGGCTGTTCACATCAGGTAGCCCAAGTACTGGAGCTTCAGCTTTAGCATCAGTCCTTCCAATGAGTATTCAGGGTTGATTTCCTTTAGAATTGACTAGTTTGATATCCTTGCAGTCCAAAGGACTCTCAGGAGTCTTCTGTACATGTGTGTGCTCAATCCCTCCAGTCATGTCTGACTCTTTGCAACCCTACGGACTCTAGCCCACCAGGCTCCTCAGACCATGGGATTCTCGAGACAGAATACTGGAGTGGGTTGCCATGCCCTCCTCAAGGGGATCTTCCCTACTCAGGGTTCAAACCTGCGTCTCCTGTGTCATCCTGCATTGCAGGCAGGTTCTTTACCACTGAGCCACTGGAGTTTCTCCAAGTGTCTTCGCCAGCACCACAATTTGAAAGCATCAGTTCTTCAATGTTTGATACAATCTATTTAATTGTGGCTAAACTACTTTATTTTATGCTGAAATACATTGAACATTTATGCATGAGCCGATATCCCTAGAAGTCTCATCATTATTTAACAGAATAATTGAAGTGAGAGGAAAAGGATTTGAGTGGTTCATACTTCACTTATATTTCTTCACCCATCACCAAATAAAATAGTCTGGAGAACATTTTGCTCCAGAGAGCAAAAGTCAGGAACTTTATCCACCCCATCACCATGTGACAGCAAACCATAGTGGAATTAAACCAGAAGCAAGTTGGAGAGTGGGATTTAAATATCCAGCATCTCTTTTCAAGAATCCAAAAGTTCTTTTCAATTATCACTAGAGCTATGTGATAGAAAAGAGAAGTGTCCGTATATCAGTTCAGTCGCTCAGTTGTGCCCAGCTTTTTGCCACCCTATGGAATACAGCATGCCAAGCTTTCCTGTCCATCACCAACACCTGGAGCTTGCTCAGACTCATGCCCATCAAGTCGGTGATGCCATCCAACTTGTCTCCTTCTCCTCCTGCCTTCAGTCTTTCCCAGCAGCAGGGTCTTTTCTAAGGAGTCAGTTCTTCATGTTAGATGGCCAAAGTATTGGAGCTTCAGTTTCAGCATCAGTCCTTCCAATGAATATTTAGGACTGATTTCCTTTAGGATTGACTGGTTTAATCTCCTTGCAGTCCAAGGGACTCTCAAGAGTCTTCTCCAACACCACAGTTCAAAAGCATCAATTCTTTGGTGCTCAGCTTTCTTTATAGTCCAACTCTCACATTCATACATGACTACTGGAAAAGCCACAGCTTTGACTATATGGACCTTTGTCAGCAAAGTAATGTCTCTGCTTTTTAATATGCTATTTAGCTTGGTCATAGCTTTTTTTCCAAGAAGCAAGCATCTTTTAATTTCATGGCTGCAGTCACCATCTGCAGTGATTTTGAAGACTAGGAAAAGAAAGTCTGTCACTGTTTCCATTGTTTCCCCATCTATTTGCCATGAAGTGATGGGACTGGATGCCATGGTCTTCGTTTTTTTTTTTTTTTTTGGTCTTCGTTTTTTAAGTGTTGAGTTTTAAGCCAACTTTTTCAGTTTCCATATTTGGTGGTGACATTTTCAGCTTTAAGGAATCCTTTTTTTTTTTGGCCACACACCACATGGCATGCAGAACTTCTTTGATCAGAAATTGAACCCAATTCTCCTCCAGTGGAAGCACAGTCTTAACCACTGAACCACAGGGCAGGTTTATAATTAAGGGATCTTACTGTTGTTTAGTTGCTAAGTCTGTCTGACTCTTTGCAACCCCATGGACTGTAGCCTGCCAGACTCTTCTGTCCATGGAATTCTCTAGGCAAGAATACTGGAGTGGGTTGCCGTTTCCTTCTCCAGGGAATATTCCCCACCCAGGGATTGAACCTATGCCTCTTGCATTGACAGGCTGGTTCTTTGCCACTAAGCCACCAGGGAAGCCCAAGGGATTTTTTAGGGGCTTACAACCGGTAAAGGTCGTAGTTTAATTGGAAAAGTCTGTAGAAATGCAAATACCAGTTCTTCTGACATCTTTGGGTCCTTCTGAGTTGGCTTGCATTTTGACATTAAACAAGCCTTTTCTTTGAAAGTGAAAGTCGCTCAGGTCTCCCGCATTGCAGGCAGATTCTTTTTTTTTTTTAATAAATTTATTTATTTTAGTTAGGGGCTAATTACTTTACAATATTGTAGTAGTTTTTGCCATACATTGACATGAATCAGCCATGGGTTTACATGTGTTACCCATCCTGAACCCTCCTCCCACCTCCCTCCCCATCCCATCCCTCTGGGTCATCCCAATGCCCCAGCCCTGAGCATTTGTCTCATGCATAGAACATGGAATGGTGTTCTGTTTCACATATGATAATATACATGTTTCAATGCTGTTGTCCCAGTTACCAGCTGAGCCACCAGAGAAGCCCAAGAATACTGGAGTGGGTAGCCTATCTCTTCTCCAGGGGATCTTCCTGACCCAGGAATCAAGCCAGGGTCTCCTGAATTGCAGGCGGATTCTCTACCAACTGAGATACTAAGGAAGCCCCTTAAGGAAGAGCAATCTAATTTAGGTGATTTGAGAGGGAATGTGAAACCATTAAATAAATGTACTTCTAGCTCACATCATGGCCCATCGGTGAAGATGAGGGAGGGGACATAGGGGAAGAAATAGGATGGGTTAGAAGAAGGAAAGAAGGAGAGAAAAACATGCATGCAGAGGTAGACAGATGCCCATGGAAACAGAGAAGGGTAAGAACCTCTTGGGCTTCTCTGGTAGCTCAGCTAGTAAAGAATCCGCCTACAATGCAGGAGACACCGGTTTGATTCTTGGGTCGGGAAGATCTGCTAGAGAAAGGATAGGCTACCCACCCCAGTATTCTTGGGCTTCTCTGGTGCTCAGACGGTAAGGAATCCTCCTGCAAGGCGGGAGACCTGGGTTTGATTCCTGGGTTGGGAAGATCCCCTGGAGAAGGGAAAGGCTACCCACTCCAGCATTCTGGCCTGGAGAATTCTATGGACAGAGGAGCCTGGTAGGCTACAGTCCATGGGGTCACAAAGAGTCAGACATGACTGAGTGACTTTCACACTTCACTCACAAGAACCTCTTGCAATTCTGTATTGATAAACGCTTGTGAGCTCTTCTTGTTAATGGCTAAAATAATTGTTTAATCTATCTGAAAATCTATCTTATAAGCCTTTTTATGTCTTGTATGTGTCTTGTCTTGTCAAATGTGAAGTAATGTAATGTGTCTTTAAAATTTTTACCGTGTCAAAAAAGAAAGAGAAGGCTAGAGAAGGGGGAGGTTTGTGAGTTTTGAGGTGCTTGTCATACGCCGTTGCTTGCCTGCACTGGTTTCTGTGCTAATGAGTTGTTTAAGCATTTGCCAGGAGAAAACTCCTCCTATAGCGGTTTGCCAGAAGAAAAACAAATGCTTCTTTGGACTATAGCAACGTTAACCCAAGTGATGTCTTTCTGAGATGATGGATACAATTAAGCCAAAGGCTGGAGGTTTGCCTGCTCCCTTGAAGGGAATGCAACTAACATTAATTGAATTCTTACTCTGAAGCATGTGTTCTTTATAGATTATCTAATTTAATCCTTCACAAATCCCAGCCACGGGTCCTGTTATACCTATTCTACAGATAATAATATAGTCATTCAGGGGTTTGCTGGGTGACATAACCAGGTAGTGGAGATGCACACACCATCCATCTCCTGAATCCTGCTCTTTCTGTTTCACCAGCTGCATCCACGCCTCCTTCTAGAACTTAAAGTAACTTCGGAAAGTCATCCAAGGTTCCAAATTGGTTGAAATTGCTGCAGGCTTCAGACTGATAATAATTTGCTTTATTGAATAGCAGTGCGTCACTGGGCCCCATGCCAGTCAGCCAAGCTTCTTATCCATTTAAAGTAGAACAGCATCCAGTTGGTTGCAGGGAGCATTGTATGTACCCTCCCCTGACAGATGGTTTTCTCTTTGGCTTTTGAAATTCCTACAGGAGGGAAGTTCACAGTTGCTCCCCATAACTTATTATGGTTATTTCCGGAGTCAGTTGTAGGAGCATCAATATCATGGTCCCTTTCCCCTCCCTTTAATTGCGGGGTATTCTCTAGGGCCTGGCTTACCTGCTGGCCAGAGATGGTGCTACAGCTTTTCCTGTAATATATAGAAATTACATTTACAAGGAATACTATGAATAAGGAGTCAGCAAGCTTCTGCCCTGGGGCCAGATTTGTGTGGCTGTTCTTAAAGTTTTATTGAAACACAGCCATGCTTATTTGTGTATGTATTGTCACTTGCAAACCAGTCAGTCCTAGAGGAAATCAACTCTGAATATTCATTGGAAAGACCAATGCTAAAGCCGAAGCTCCAGTATTTTGGCCACCTGATGCGAAGAACTGACTCCTTAGAAAAGACCCTGATGCTGGGAAAGATTGAAGGCAGGAGGAGAAGGGGTCAGCAGAGGATGAGATGGTTGGATGGTATCACCAACTCAATGGCCATGAATTTGAGCCAGCTCCGGGAGATAGTGGAGGACAGAGAAGCCTGGTGTGCTGCAGTCCATGGGGTTGCAGAGTCAGACACAACTTATTGACTGAACAACACAACAGTTGTCATTGGCTGCTTTTGTGCTTTGATGGTGAAGTTTAGAAGTTGCAACAGAGACCGCATGACCTGCAAAGCCTAAAATATTTATTACTGGCCTTTTACAGGACAAATTTGTGACCTCTGTTATAGATAAGTCACCGAGAGAATTCTTGCAATGATAAGCTAGCTGTAGCAAAGCTAGGGTGTTCTCTAGGCAGTTATACTAAGAGGGTCAGCTGCAGATGTTTTCCATGTGCCCCTAGTTGTGTTTGGGGGGATCTGAAAGGGACAGGTCTCTTAGTTATATGTTGAAAAGACTCCTCAGAGTAGGAGTTGGGAGTCCCTGATAGGAAGATTGCTTGTGCATCAAAATATAGATCCGTGCTTCCCTGTTCTGACTGTGTTCTTGTCCAGGCGAGTCTGGAAATTGTGACTCCTTGAAACCATTCAGGCAGCCAAGTATTCCAGCTGATGTTTTGTGATTTTTTTTCTTTGTTTAAAAATAAACTTTGCAGAATCTTTTTTTTTTTCTCTCACAACTCTCTAAATATTCTGTTTTGAAACATTTAATTATCCAGGTTATTTATACGGAAAGGTCTGATAATGTTTCTATGGGAGTCTGTTATTTATTCCTTTGCTAAATTTTATCTTATATTAGGGGAAGGGCTGAGGTTGGTTACTATGGTAACATTCTCAAAACTGCAACAATCCTATTAGGGATGCAGAAACTATAGTCATTCTGGTGGGAAGGCAGCATGGGTAGTGGGTGGCAGTCTTTTTATTTCTATTTTATTTTTTTTAAAGAAAACCTCTTCTACTTCCAACCCTTTTGCATTCATTTATTTTAAGCTTCGCAGTGTAAAATACCAGAGTAAGAAACGACAAGGAGAAAGGGCTCTTGTCTCTCTCCATTAAATTTCTGTCATCTTTATCTGCTCCATTTTAGGTATACCCTACCTTCTATATGATCTTTTATTCATTTTTGTGTTCATTTATTCACTAAACTTACAAGGAGGCCTACTCTGTGTTAGAGATGAATTAGAGAATCCCTGTTCTCATTTTTCTTTCAAATTACAAATTCCTTGAAGTCACTAAGGACTTTAATTCAGTTAAGCAAATATTTGTGAGCACTTGCTCTGTACCAGGCATTATGCTGGCAAACAAAAAGGAGGCTTTTGTCAAAGAACATTGTTTTGCTTGGTTGAATAGCACAGGGGCGGGCAAATGATTAAGCACTGAGCTGTTTAAAATAAAATTTGATAAACGCTATTGCAGAGGTGTGTAACCCACTTAACTCTCCAGCCTGGAGAGCACAGGAAAGATTTTTTCAAGGGAGGTGACATCTGGGCGGCTTTGAAGACAAAGAGGCATTTTCCAGGTAAAATGCTGGGGTTGATAAGGCATTCCAAGCAACTCTGGACCAGCAAGAATAGAGATGTGGTGGTGAGGGAGCCCTTGGCTTTGTGCATGAGATCTCTAAAAACACGCAGATGCGTGGTGGTTGAACACGTAGGCAGGATCCACCAAGAGAAGGTATGTCTGGTAGCCGCTGAAAAATGCAGCAGGGGAGCGGCTTGAGCGGTCTGGTTTAAGATCTTTCCATTGGCGGTGTGTGGGATGGGCAGATAATGAAGGGGAAGGAGCAGATTGGGTTGAGAAGGATATGGAGATGTGTAAAAAATGGCAAGGTTCATCTTGGGACGCAGTGAGTAGAGGATGAGCCCCACCATATTGGACTGTCTAGTAGGCAGCTGGAAATCTGGGCCCAGAAGTGAAGGAAATGTGGATGGGAGCCAGAAATCCGGGTGCCATCTGAGAGGGCTTGTGGGGCGGCACAGCGGCTCCTGGGAGATAATCATGAAACAGCCGTGCTTTTTTCTGCTGTTCATTCTTTAAACCTGCGTATCCTTCCATGCTGCTGACGGTCACTCTTAGGTAATTAAAATAAAAAAACCCCAAAACAGGTTTCAGTTGTAAAACACCACACTGACTCAGTCTCTAAGGCTTCCGGAGGTTGGGAATAATAAAAACTCTAGACTTAAATCAGAATGGAGGCTTCCTCCCTCCCCAGCTCTGGCCTGCCATGGGCCTCCTGCAGTCAGGGAGAAGATGGGTGGTCAGGCCCGTTACTCCACACTGCTCTTCCCCCCTTTCTTCCTGCTTGCTGGCCTCAGTTGCAGACCTCTCTCTCCCTCTGTCTTTTTTTCTTTTTCTTGAAGTGTAGTTGATTTATAGTGTTATGTTAGTTTTTGGTGTACAGAAAAGTGATTCACATATACACACACACATACATACAAACATGTATATAACTCTTTGTCATGTTATTTTCCATCATGCTTTATTACAGCATGATGAATTACTTCCCTGTGCATACAGTAGGATCTTGTTGTTTATTTTGTGTATAGTGGTTTGTATCTGCTAATCCCAAGCTCCTAATTTATTCCTTCCCTACCCCTTTTCCCCTTTGGTAAGTCTGTTTTCTGTATCTGTGAGTCTGTTTCATAAATAAGTTCATTTATATCATATTTTAGATTCCATATATAAGTGGTATAGGCTTCCCTTGTGGTTCAGATGGTAAAGAATACACCTGCAATGCAGGAGACCCAGATTCCATCTCTGAGTCGGAAAGATCCCCTGGAGAAAGGGATGGCTACCTACTCCAGTATTCTTGCCTGGAGAATTCAATGGACAGAGGAGCCTGGTGGGTTGCCATCTGTGGGATCACAAAGAGTTGGACACAATATGTACCACGTCTTCTTCATCCTTTCCTCTGCCGATGGACACATGAGTTGCTTTCACGTCTTAGCAACTATAAACAGTGCTGCAGTGAACATTGTTGTTGTGTAGTCACTCAGTTGTGTCCCACTCTTTGCGACCCCATGGACTGCAGCCTGCCAGGCTCCCTTGTCCATGGGATTTCCCAGGCAAGAATATTGGAGTGGTTTGCCGTTTCCTTCTCCAAGGGATCTTCCTGACCTAGGGATTGAACCCATGTCTCCTACATTGGCAGGCGAATTCTTTAGCACAGAGCCACCAGGGAAGCCCAGTGAACATTGGAGTCCATGTGTCTTTTCCAGTCAGACTTTTGTCTGGATATATGCCCAGAAGTAGGATTGCTGGATCATATGAAAGTCCAAGTGTTAGTTGCTCAGTCATATCTGACTCTTTGCGACCCCATGGACTGTGGCTCCCCAGGCTGGATCATATGACAACTCTATTTTTAGGTTTTTAAGGAACCTCCATGCTGTTTTCCATAGTGGGCTCCATTGCAGACCTCTTTAAAGTTGAAACTGGGTTGGGAGAGAGGGGGAGGGAGGAAGCAGTTAAGTACCTATATGACTCATAGTTGTGTTTCTCGTGTCAGCGCTCTCTGAAATTAACAGGTATTTAGGTGACTTCTTGTCTTTGAAGATCTTCTGTGGCGTCTTTGCAGCCTCCACTCCCTCATTGCTAAGGATCCCTATTTGCGGTCCCTGGAGACAGGACAATGCACTGCTCTCCTGGCTGCAGTTTTCTCAGCCCCTAGGTTCCTGGGACAGACACATTGCAGCCCAGAGAGAGAATTTTGCTACACGGAGGCAAGATTTACGGCCTATGGGGTAGGTTTAGTGGATAACAAGGGTGAAACCAGGCCGTGTTTGTGGTGGACAAGAAAGTGAAAGTGAAGGTCGCTCAGTCATGTCTGACTCTTTGCAACCCCTTGGACTGTATAGTCCCTGGAATTCTCCAGGCCAGAATACTGGAGTGGGCAGCCTTTCCCTTCTCCAGGGGATCTTCCTGACCCAGGAATCGAACCGAGGTCTCCTGTATTTCAGGCAGATTCTTTACCAACTGAGCTATCAGGGAAGCCCCGGTCTCCCTAAATGAGAAGTTGGGCATCAACAGGATCCCAGTGTACAGTCATTGGTATCCCCCATGATGATGACTCCCCAGTGCCTCATTGTAGCCCAGACTTCTTCCTGAAATGCAGGCCCTTAGATCTGGCAGCTTCCTGGGATTCCCTGGTAAAAATATTACAAACTTACCTCACATCATTATCTGAACCCCACCCTCCATCCCAAATACCCATCCATCTTCATGGTATTTCTCTTCGGTCTTAATAAATGGCACCTAGAAAATTAATAAATGGCACTTAATAAATGGCACCTACCTAATTGCTCAAGTCAGAAACCTGGGAGTTTGAGCATCTCTAGGTTCTTAAGCTTGTATGTGCTGCTGGCATCCCTTCTGCAATCTAGTGATGTCTAGTGACACCTTTCAAAATCATGTTTTTACCTCCAGGGGGCCATTATGGAAACCAGTGATATGGAAAAACAGTTCTGTGTGGATCATTTGGAACCTGTGAATTTTCCCTCTCTCTCTTACATCTCACAGTGGTTCAGTATCAGTCACCAGTCACCTTCTGGATAGTCTACATGCATGCTAAGTCATGTCTGACCCCATGAACTGTAACCTGCCAAGTTCCTCTGCCTATGGGATTTCCCAGGCAAGAATACTAGAGTAGGTTGCCATTTCTTCTTCCAGGGGATGTTCCCCATCCAGGGATCAAACCTGCCTCTCCAGCATTGGCAGGAGGATTTTTTACCACTGAGCCACCTGGGAAGCCCTTCTGGATAGCATTCAGTTTCATCTTATCTAACTTAACTGCTACTTCTTTAATCTAGGCCTTCATCATCTCTCACTTGAATTACTGCAAAAACTCAAGTAAATAAAATGGAACCCCCACCTATTCAGAACCTAGTTTTGACAGTTGTCAACATAACAGCTCAACTAACTTTCCAGTCATACTTGATAATGATGAGGATGAGGTTAGAGGTTCTTTTTTAGAGTAAAATATATAAACATTGAAATGCATAAATCTTAGATATACAATTTGGATACATGAATCCACAACCCATCCTTCCTTGTGTCAAACTCACATGTTTTGAGGTTAAAGAGCTTTTCCATTTTCCCAAAAGTTCTCTCTTCCTTTCTTACTCTGTTCCGTCAAGGCAAGCAGTGTTCTGTTTTTTTTTTTTTTTAAATCTTAGTTCAGTTTTACCTGCTCTAGAATTTCATAGAAATGCAATCATACAGCATATATTCTTTTTGTGCTTGACTTTCACTCAATGTAATGTGTATGAGATTCATCCATAAAGTTGCCTGTATTATTAATGGTTCATTCATTATTATTGCTGAATGTCAGTCCATTGTGTAAATAAACCACAGTTTGTTTGTGAATCTCCTGTTGATGGACATTTCAGTTGTTTAAATCTTTGACTATCGTGAATAAAGCTGCTTTGAACATTCTTGAAGTCTCTTTATGGGCATATGCTGTCATTTCTCTTGGATAAATAGCTGGCAATGGGGTTGAAGGGTATGTTATGTTGACTTTTATAAGAAAACAAAACAAAACTAGTAGATCTTTTCCAGAAGTACCATTTTATTTCCCACTAGCAAGTATGAGCACTCTAGTTGTGCTGCATCCTCACTAACATTTTTATCGTCAGTGTTTAAAACCTACTGTTTTGGTAGGTTCATGATGATATCAGTGTGCTTTTATTTGGCATTTCCCTGGTACCTGATGCTATAAAGCATTATTTCTCATTTAACATTTGCATGTTTTCTTTGGTGAAGTGTCTGTCTGGGCTCTTTTTTTTTTTTTTTTTTGCTTATTTTGTCAATTTTTTTTTAATCTCACACACTAGTAAAGTAATGCTCAAAATTCTTCAAGCCAGGCTTCAATAATACGTGAACCGTGAGCTTCCAGATGTTCAAGCTGGTTTTAGAAAAGGCAGAGGAACCAGGGATCATATTGCCGACACTGCTGGATCATCGAAAAAGCAAGAGAGTTTCAGAAAAACATCTATTTCTGCTTTATTGACTGTGCCAAAGCCTTTGACTGTGTGGATCACAATAAACTGTGGAAAATTCTGAAAGAGATGGGAATACCAGACCACCTGACCTGCCTCTTGAGAAATCTGTATGTAGGTCAGGAAGCAACAGTTAGAACTGGACATGGAACAACAGACTGGTTCCAAATAGGAAGAGGAATACGTCAAGGCTGTATATTGTCACCCTGCTTCTTTAACTTATATGCAGAGTACATCATGAGAAACGCTGGGCTGGATGAAGCATAAGCTGGAATCAAGATTGCTGGGAGAAATATCAATAACCTCAAATATGCAGATGACACCACCCTTATGGCAGAAAGTGAAGAAGAACTCTAAAGAGCCTCTTGATGAAAGTGAAAGAGGAGAGGAAAAAAAGTTGGCTTAAATCTCAACGTTCAGAAAACTAAGATCATGGTATCCAGTCCCATCACTTCATGGGAAATAGATAGGGAAACAGTGGAAACAGTGGCAGACTTCATTTTTTGGACTCCAAAATCACTGCAGATGGACACTGCAGCCAAGAAATTAAAAGACATTTACTCCTTGGAAGGAAAGTTATGACCAAAGTAGACAGCATATTAAAAAGCAGAGACATTACTCTGCCAACAAAGGTCTGTCTAGTCAAGGCTCTGGTTTTTCCAGTGGTCATGTATGGATGTGAGAGTTGGACTATAAAGAAAGCTGATTGCCAAAGAATTGATGCTTTTGAACTGTGGTGTTGGAGAAGACTCTTGAGAGTCCCTTGGACTGCAAGAAGATCCAACCAGTCCATCCTGAAGGAGATCAGTCCAGAGTGTTCATTGGAAGGACTGGTGTTGAAGCTGAAACTCCAATACTTTGGCCACCTGATGTAAAGAGCTGACTCATTTGAAAAGACCCTGATGCTGGGAAAGATTGAAGGCAGGAGGAGAAGGGGACGACAGAGGATGAGATGATTGGCTGGCATTACCGACTCAATGGGCATGATTTTGAGTAAACTCCGGGAGTTGATGATGGACAGGGAGGCCTGGCATGCTGTAGTCAATGGGGTCGCAAAGAATCAGACACAACTTAGCGAATGAACTGAACTGTATAGGATTTAAAATTTCTAGATATAAGTCTCTTATCAGATATAGGTTTGGTGAATATTTTCTCCCAATGTGATACATGCTCAGTAATTTTCCTAGTGTTATTTTTAAGCATAAAAATTTTCGTTTTTCTTTTATGGTATTTCTTTCTGATTCCCATCAGAGAAATCTTTACCCTGTCCTCTATGAAGATATTCTCCTGTGTTTTCTTCTAAAAGTTTTATATCTTAGCTTTCATATTTATATCTTTTTTATTATTTATTTATTTTTTTACTTTACAATATTGTATTGCTTTTGCCATACATTGACATGAATCCGCCATGGGTGTACATGTGTTTATATCTATGAGCAATTTTGAATTAATTTTTGTGCATAGTATAAGATGAAGATATCTTTTTCCATATGGGTATCTAGCTGTTCCAGCATAATGTTGTTGAAAAGATACTCTTTTTACTTTATAGAATTGTGTTGGTTACTTTGTCAAAAACCAATGGCCTATATAATTGTGTATCCATTTCTGGACTCTCTGTTCTGTCCTCTGGATCTGTTTGTCTGTCTTTATGTCAATTTCACCCTCTAGATGAAAGGTATCTTGAAGTCCTGTAGTATAACTTTCCAATCTTTGTTTTTTTCTAGTGATTATTTTACTGTTCTAGATCCTTTACATTTTCAATTAGATTTTAGAATTATGTCAATTTTTATTTATAAACCCCTGCTGGGATTATGGCTGGGTTGCGCTGACTCATCTGGTTAACTTGCATTCATAGTTTCTTGGTTAGCTAGGGACGAAGGGGGTTATTTGCAGATTTCAGTATTCACTCCCTTTGTGACTTCCTTCCTTTCAACATTTCCCTGTAACTTTCTGAAAGTTCTGCCTTCCCTGAAATTATCTGACATCCCAGCTCAGTCAGAAAACTGAGGCTTTCTGCAGGCCCAGCTATGTGTGGAGCGAGGTAAAAATTTGCAAACTTCGTCCATTACAGTTTGCCTTTTAATGCAGTCTTCTCCAGTTTTTGCCATACCTCGGTCACTTCTCAGTATTTTTTAGTAGCTATAAAAAATTGCGCAGATTTTATCATTGTTATTTGTGGAACAGTTGTTTTGAGCTGTTAGGTGCTCTGCTGTTCGGAAAAGACTGAACATCTCCTTCAACTGCCATGTAGTGGTTTCCTTGCCTCTTATTTCGGCTTCATCAAGCCATCTGCCCATGGTCCCCAGAGCTATCTTTCAAAACTGCGGGCATGAGCAAACCACTCCTTGGCCAGTGGCTCTTCATTTGCTTTCATTGTTCCTCATTATTTTCTCTTCCTAGATTTCCCATCCTTACTTCCTGTGCTCTTTGGTTTTATTGACCGTTTGGCATTCCCTAGACATGCCCTTCCCTGGAAAAATCTCCCCTTCTCTGCACGTGTAATGGTTCCTTTCTGAAACGCCTCTCCCTTCTTTATAGCCTGGCTAACTTTTAAGATACTTTGAAAGTCAGCTCAAAGCATTAACACCCGTGGGAAACTGCCTCAAATTGTGTTACTCATTCTTTCTTATTTTCCCATGGTTCTTGGTATATCTTAGTATCATAGAGCTCATCAACTTGCATTTAATTATTCAGTCACTTATTTGTTACCTCAAGTATGAGGCTGTGAACTCCTTTAGAGAAGGGTCAATGTCTTAGTCACTTTTGATTGTCCATCACCTAGGATTCCTGTCAAAGGAAATAAAGGAAGATGGATGGGCATTATAGTCAAATTATGGTTGCTTTGTAAATGCAAACTGTAAATTGTAGGTACCTGACCGGGCTTCCCAGGCAGCAATAGTGGTAAAGAACCCGCCTGCCAGTGCAGGAAACATAAGAGATATGGGTTTGATCCCTGGGTTGGGAAGATCCCCTGGAGGAGGAAGTGGCAACCCATTCCAATATTCTTACCTGGGAAATCCCATGGACAGAGGAATCTGGCAGGCACAAAGAGTCAGACATGACTGAAGCAACTTAGCACGCATCTGACCATCCTAAATTATTTTCCCTTGGCCCTTTTGTTCATGGCCCTGAATATTTTTATTTATTTATTTTTTGCATGCATGCTCAGTTGTGTCCAGCAGCCTGCCAGGCTCCTCTGTCCATGGGATTTCCCAGGCAAGAATACTGGAGTAGGTTGCCATTTCCTTCTCCAGGGGATCTTCCCAACCCAGGGATTGAACTTGTGTCTCCTGCATTTGGCAGGTAAATTCTTTATCATATTTTATTGCCAGTGTGAAATTAAGGTCAAAGTAGAGCCATAGAAATGCCCCATTCATCCAGAGCAGAGCCTTTCAGGAGCCTTAGAATATGTGTATTCCTTAGATACATGTATATAATCCTTTAAAGAGACTAAAGGACATTTATGAGTAGAAAGCAGTGACAAAATAAAGAGCCGATAATGCAACGGTTTCACTTATTGAGAAGTGGTTTAAAGTTTTGTGGACATGGGAAAGGGCTGATTATGATTTCAAAACTCGAGCATCTCTTGAAGCTACATGGTCAGCAGTATGGCACAAGGGACACTGACAGAAGCGTGACCATAACTGCTGTGGCTGTTGCTGGACACAGGGAGCCAAATGCTTGCATATTTATTTGGACATGTCAGCCAACGTCTCTTTCTCCCTTTCTCTCTTTTCCCTTTCTTCTCCCCCGCCTCACTTCTTCCCTTCCCTGTTTCTCCTCTCTTTACTCCTTCCTTTCTCTCTTCCCTCCTCCTCCCCTCCCCTCTCTTGGTTCCTTCGTTTCTTTCTTTTTCCATTTTAAAGATTTTTCCTGCAATTAATCCCCCCTTTCTTCTTCTGTTTTTCCCTTCTCCCCTTGAATTAACCTGCAAAACATTGCCTTCCTTGCGCTTTTGCTCCAAGCCTCCCAGCAGTAAACCTCACCCCTCAGATACCTCTTTTTTCTCACAAGGCCATCCCCTCTTATCGTTCCTTAAGACACTGATAATCCACTTCCTCTGTTAAATTCCCTCAGACTCGTTATTTGCATGTTTACAAGCGTGTATATACATGTATACTCTTTTTTTTTTGAACTTTTAATTACAAAAATAATAAATGTATTATTCATATTGGGCTTCCCAGGTAGTACAGTGGTAAAGAATCTCCCTGCCAGTGCGGGAGATTCAAGAGATGCGGGTTCTATCCCTGGATCGGGAAGATCCCCTGGAGGAGGAAATGGCAACCCACCCCAGTGTTCTTGCCTGTAAAGTTACATGGACGGAGGAGCCTGGTGGGCTCCTACAGTCCATGCGGTCATCACAGAATCAGACATGACTGAGCAACTGAGCACACATACATTATTCATATAGAATATAGTATAAAAACTGCAGATTTCTCCTTTAAATACACCTGCTCCCAAAACATCTCTTTCCCCCAACCCAGAGGTAACTGCACTTAACCATTTGCTGTGTTGTGTGTGCTTCCACATTTTTTCTAAGGATCTGTGAATGCACACACATGCTTACATGTAGCAAGATGATGAAAATATTTGCCCACTAGTATGGTAATGTAAATAAATCCAGAATTCATCACTTAAAAATAGGTTCTATTCTTTAAGTGAACTAAACTATATTTAAATGCCTATCAAGTGATATGTTAGAGGGTAAATTGTTCATCATATCATTCTGATAATTTTCAAAGCATTCATGGATTCCTCATTGGTATGGTGCAGCTGTCTCTAGCTAAGTGATAGCCCTGTGTGATCTGTGGGTTGAAATAGGAAACACATCAGTCTATTCCACAGTTCACCTGTGGCATTGATAAGTATCAGGTCATTGAGCCCAGGGTTTTGTTACCAACAGAAGGTAGCTGGACACACACCTGAATGCATGGACGTGGAGAGCTGGCGCTTTAGCCCCCGGGGAAGTACTCCTGGAAGCTATCTGCTGCACCTCCTATCCATGTTGGGTTCCAGGTGCATCTGCACTAGCTCTGTTTCCTGGTCCAGTCACCCACCTCTGTGACCACCAGTGGACAATGTCATTGAGTGATCTGTGGGCTTATTAAGTGGAGAATTTCTCTTTCCCCATGTCTATGGAAGTCTTTAAATAGTTTAACAAAGGATGTGGCTGTGGAGCTTCCCTGGTGGCTCAGCAGTGAAGAATCTCCCTGCTGTGCAGGAGACGTAGGAGACGTGGGTTCGATCCCTGCGTCGGGAAGATCCCCTGGAGGTGGAAATGGCAACCCACTTCAGTATTCTTGCCTGGAGAATCCCATGGACAGAGGAGCCTGGTGGGCTACAGGCCATGGGGTCGCAAAGAGTTGGACACGACTAAAGCGACTGAAGACACACACAGCTATACCAGTGAATAAAATATGTGTATCAACCCTGTATGTATCTCACACATATTAAATTCATTATATGTGCGTATGTGTATATACAAGCATTTATGCATCCACAGACCCCAAAGTGCAAGCACAGTTAGGTAGGCAAGAAATAAGAATGGCAGAGGTATCTGGGTAGAAAGTGAGGGAGAAGAGGAAAGACCGCAGGTCCAGAGGAGTGTCCACATTTACCCTCCTGGAATGAGTATCTTTCTGCCAGACTTGAAGAAAATCCCTTGAGTTTTGTTTCCTCATCAGTCTTCCCAAGGATATTTAGCATTTGCATTTTTCTGAGCACTGAAGACCACAAACTGCCCTGCTGGGTCTTGCACTTGGCTCCCCAACTTAGATGAGAAGAACTAATCCCCATTTCCAAGAGCCAAGGAGTTAAAAAAAAAAAAAAGAAAGAAACAAAGAAAAGATGAGAAAGAAAGAAGGAAGAGAGAAGTGAGTCAGAGGACTTCTGCCTGTGCGTCTGAGTCAGCTTAGTTGTTAAGAAAAAAAAAAGAAGCTATGCGTGGAGACCTGCCTGGAAAAACTGCTGAATGGAAAGACTTGAGGATGGCTTATAGACTTTGACAGCAGACTAAGAATTTTCGTGCCTCTTTGGAAATGGTGAGCGGCCACTAATAAGGCTCCCGTGACATCACAGAAATCTTGACGCATGCTCGTCCTGCTCATTCTCTTATGAAGCCCATCCCAGCTCCTTTTCATACAGGACCTTTGCTTAAGGGGGTTGAAGGGAAAGAGGAGACAACAAGGCAGGTGGTGGTGCTAGTCTACCCGACAACCATGTACCCCACTAGTCAGGCAGCCTTTTTGGAGAAGAGGCCATTTGATGAAGGTGACCTGTGAGCAGTCGGCTACTACTGGCAACTCAGACAATGTGGGACCGCTGGAAAGCAAAACACCCCTGGATGGGGGGAAGGTTGAGTGCAATTTTATTTTTTATTGTGTGTGTATTGTTGGGGGAGGTGTTGATAAATGTGTGTGTTGTGGCCACAGGTGCAGTTTTATGATATTCGTGCATATGAGGGTGAACATTTTAGTTTTGTTTACAATAGGGGGGAAAAAACCCTCCACAGTTACAGATTTGATGTGGTATGAGTTGCACTGAAGCTTCTAGTTTTACTCTGTCTTCACAAACTTGTGACTTTCTGAGGAAAATCTCCATCTAAGTGACCCATTTCAAAGTTTGATTTTTACAAAAGCAGTTTGGAAAATGGGAGTTTTTTAAACTGTTTGTAATGTGCTTTTCATGTTGTTCAAACTATGACTGTGAATTCTGTTTGATTAAATTTGAATCTGTTGGAGAGTTTAAATACAGTCCACATGCAGGCCTCTATCAAATGCTCTGCGTACTTTAATATTTTGTTTTCATAAAAAGTGGAACTTGTCTTTTTTTTTTTTAAGTAGTAACTTGTTTCCCCTCTGATGTTAGTAAACGCATCTCTAAGGCATAGGTGAGCACAGTTATAATCACCCTCATTCAGTGGCAGCTGGAGATACCAGTCTGGGGCACAGACGAGGCAGGCAGCACACTCACAGATGTGTTCTTATTACTGTATTGCTCTGTAAAGCAAAGTTATTTCCTGGAACTAAAATTCCAGTTGAATGCCAAGGATCTTTTTACCAGACCCTAGCAGTATTTTAAAACATGGACCTAAATTAGTCACCCAAGATGTATTTTAAGGTACCCAGTTAAGAAAGTAAGTTTAGTACTTCCCTGGTGGTCCAGTGGTTAAGACTCTGAGCTTCTAATGCAGGGGTGGGGGGTGGGCGTGTTTGATCCCTGGTTGGGGAAGTTCTGCGTGCCCTGTGGCTCGGCCAGGAATAAAAAGAAAGTCTAAGTGGCTGAAAAAAGTTTGGTAACGTTTGCATCCCCTGACTTGCTTACTCATTTGTAAACCTCAGAGGTATCAGCATGTGTAATGTCTGTGCATTGAGATAAAGGATTTTTCTTTCCTTCTGGACACTCCCTGTCATGATAGAAAGAACATGGATTTAGTCAGTCTTGAATTTGAATCTCCTTTATGACTCCTGTGGCCTTCAGCAGGTTACAGAGGCTCTGAAGATAATGGCTGCAGGTTAGTATTGGAGTGAGGATTAATGCAGATTATTTTCATAAAACCTCAGTCCACATTAAGCATGTGGAAAACATCAGTTTCTCCATTTTTCTTGTTCCCTGCTTGTCATTATTTATGTGCTTTTTTTTTTTTTTTTTTTTTTCTTTCTGAGCCTTGGATTTCTCCTCAGTTTAGTTAGAAGGTGATCTTGGAGTATCTGAATCTGGATTCTGCAATGGGATTTTTTCTGAATTGGTCTCTAGTCTTGATAAACAACCACCCATTCAGCCTAGCTTCTTGATCAGTATCTTGTTTCTCAGTTCCTCTGTGCTCCCCTGGGAGCACAAAGGCCCTGTCACATAGGTGACCCGTCACACGGGGACCCTTCGGGGTCATTGTTTCAGGGCTCCAGCATCTCCTGGGGGTCAGGTCACATTTGCAGGCGGACTCTCTGAAGCAGTAATCTGTTTTTTTGGCAAAGAGCCTAATAGCATCTTCTCTGCAAGTTAATCATGTTTATTCACTCTGATCAGAGTGGGGATTTTCCCGAATTGTCATGTCTTTGCAGAGTGTTTCCAGCCATTATGTGCTATAAATGTAGCATCATTTTATGCTTCTACTTATTTTTGCTAATATAAGAGAAATCCCGTTATAAATAATTCCAAGGGATTTTGCAGATTATTTCACTGGTTCAAAATAAGAGGATGGTTCCCTAGATCGTGGAGCTGCTGTCATAGATGGAGTCTGTTGATGTAAAATGGGGCATAGTGCGATTGCCCTGTGGGCGCTGTCCTTGTACAGAATGGCTTCTGCTCAGAGAACGCTAACAGGGGAGCAGGTCTCTGCATCTGGCGGTTCCCCCCATCCTGCGACGTTAACTCAGAGCATTTCACCCCACTGTGATGCTGACTCACCCGTCCTCTCTCCACCCCTATTGTCTAGTTCTGATGTGCTCTGGCCCCACTAATTCTAGGGCTATAATGGCTTATGCCTCTTTCATCCTAGGAGGAAAGAAAGCTGGTCTTTACTAATAAAATCGTGAAAACTGAAATGTCACCACTTTCAACACAAACAATATATATTTGTTGAATGTATGACTACAACAGCTTGGAATAACTGCCAGCCGTGTTTCCAAATATTTGAGGGCTATTTAAGCAAAGAGACATGAATAATTTGAAACTGGAATCCTTTTCTTTTTTTTTTTTTTTGCATTAGCAACAAATGTGATGAAACATTGAAAACAAATTCTCATCTTTAGGAGTAGTTGCCTCTGGGGAGTAGGATCAGGATCTGGTCTGGGGACTTAGGCTGTTCATTATAAACCATTCTGCATGCTTTCTTTTCAAAAATCAGATGTACGTATTACTTTGAATTTTTTTTTTTAATCCCTCCCTTAAGTAGGCTTAGTTCAATTTAAGTAAAATCTGCTGAATGCCTTGTGCCAGACATTGTGCTGGTCATGTCAGCTCAGTGACGAATAAGGACCAGCTCTTACTTGGGAGTTTACAGTCTAGTTGGAGAGACAGAACAGACCACAGGCATATTAAAATAATATGATGCCAACTTAGAGGGAGGTAGCCATGGAGTTAAGTGTCTCCCTCCCTAGATGTTCTATTCATACATTTATTTTTAATTTTTGTCTTTATGATGAGTGTATCTGAACAGCATTCTAATGATCACAGTTTTGGTTTTAGTGGAAAAAGAATAGATGAAACTGGATCTAATCTTACTCAACATGGAAGCCTCCAAAATGAGTCAAAAGAGAGAGGCATAAAACCAGTCATGAGTTTTGTTTTGCTCCTTTCTCTCTGGACATGAGTGCAAACAGTGTACACGGGACCAGAATCATAAATAGGAATAGGCTGTGCATGTCTCAGGACATTTTTCATTCCCTTAAGCCCACAGCTGCTAATTTCTCTGTCCACATGCAGAGGATTTTTAGTGACTTCCAATGATTCTAGTACACGCAAGAGCAATGCCATCTTATTATTAGAAGGTGTTTCCCAGCTTGAGTTAGAAGCAAGCCGAGCATCTGTCTCAAGCCCTAAGTCCTTCTGGTTTTACTCACAAAGCTTCCAGATTCATCTAGGGTCTGGTAGACAGATTCGAGTAAATCTCTCAGCTTGTTCAGTAGCTCATGAGGTTCCGCTTTCCTCAAAGAGCAAAGCAGCATCACTCTGTATATCACCAGAGTGTACCGAGTCATTTTGATGTTTAAAATATTGTTGAACTATAGCATTAAAATAGCATTGAAATAAAGGTTCATGTTTTGTAATATCTAGCTATTCCTCTGTCTTGTTCAAGAGAAAATTTTCTTCAGTTCAGTTCAGTTGCTCAGTCATGTCCAACTCTTTGCAACCCCATGTACTATAGCACACCAGGCTTCCCTGTCCATCACCAGCTCCTGGAGCTTGCTTAAACTCATGTCCATCGAGTTGTTGATGCCATCCAACCATCTCATCCTTTGTCGTCCCCTTCTCCTCCCACTTTCAATCTTTCCCAGCATCAGGGTCTTTTCCATTGAGTCAGTTCTTTGCATCAGGTGGCCAAGGTATTGGAGTTTCAGCTTCAGCATCAATCCTTCCAATGAATATTCAGGACTGATTTCCTTTAGATTTGACTGCTTTGATCTCCTTGCAGTCCAAGGGACTCTCAAGAGTCTTCTTCAACACCACACTTCAAAAGCATCAATTCTTTGGTGCTCAGCTTTCTTTACAGTCCAATTTGTACATCCATACATGACTACTGGAAAAACAATAGCTTTGTTAGACTAAAATTTGCTTAATTTTGTACGGAAAGTCTTTTTGGCTTAGTCTTGTGGGTTTGTGATGTCCACAGCACCAAAAAGACATGCAATAGATGTGATGCATATCATACAATATGAATCTTTTTTCCCACAAACTAGTAGGTAAATACTTTATTAGGGATTTAAGAAAATGATTTGTATAAAAATGAATGAACATGATTTCAAAGATAAAATATAAGCTCAGATAGGGAATAAGGAGCAGAATTATACAGGACTTCCCTGGTGGTCCAGTGGTTAAGATTCTGTGCTTCCACTGCAGAGGGCACAGGTTTGATCTCTGGTCGGGGAACTAACATCCCACATGCAGTGTGATGCAGAAATAATAGGTCAGAATTATACCAAAATAGAAATTGATGATCATATAGATTCAACTTCTATGTATTTCATTCAACAGTTGCCTTAAATAAATGCAGTATGTAACTCTATGTTTTTATTAACTCACTCAAGACTGTAAGATGATATTAAATTCTAAATACATAAACAAACCTTAAATACTCCTAAAATATGTTGTTAAAATCCACCTGGGTATAACTAATTACTTTTTAAAGTGACTGTTTAGTTTTTATTAACCAGTGAATGGTACTGCTTTCATCTTCACTGACTGATTAGAACTAATTCTTTAAAATTTTTTTTCATTGAAATACAGTTGATTTACAATATTGTGCATGTAATTTCTACTGTATAGCAAAATGATTCAGTTATTATATACAAATGTGTGTGTGTGTGTGTGTGTGTGTGTGTGTGTGTGTGTGTGTGTATAGGCTTCCTAGGTGGCTCAGTGGGTAAAGAATCTGCCTGCAATGCAGGAGACAAAGGAGATGCGGGTTTGATCCCTAGGTGGGGAAGATCCCCTGGAGGAGGGCATGGCAACCCACTCCAGTATTCTTACCTGTAGAATCCCATGGACAGAGGAGCCTGGTTGGCTACAGTCCATAGGGTTGCAGAGAGTTGGACACGACTGAAGTGACTGAGCACATGCATACATGTGCATGTTTTATATATATATATAAAACACATTCTTTTTCATATTGTTTTCCATTATGGTTTATTGTAGGATATTGAATAAGCTTCCCTGTGCTATACAGTAGGACCTTGTTGTTTATCCATTCTATATATAATAGTTTGCATCTGCTAATCCAGAACTCCCAGTCCATCTCTCCCCCATGTCCCCTCCACCTTGGCAACCATAAGTCTGTAGGGTAATTCTTCATAGCTCACTTTGGTTGAGATAGCTTTTACTTTAGCTTCAAATTTTCAAGAACATTTGGGGACAATATCTTTTTACAGCACTTCCTCCTCAACTGCCATAGTTGGATTCTACCTGAAGCAGAGTTGGTCTGCTGTATTTATCGTAACATGCTCTGGCTTCTCCTGCATCTGCTCTTATTTCTCCCTTGAAAGTGGCAGAAGCAGAAAGCGTGACTATTATCATGTAGTATGGCTCCATAATCAGCGTGATGAATCCCTATGTATAAATACTTTCTTTTCTCAGCTTCTCCTGACCCACTTTCCATTTTTTTAAGAAGACAAAATTGTCTTTCTGTTCCTCCTGACTTCTTCAGAAATCTCTTACAGTAACTGGTATTTTCATCTTCTGGCACCTCTAACGATTACAGCGTGCCTCTCGGGTAGAATACAGAGTGCCCACATGTCATCTTATAAAACAAGTACTTTTCTGCAAGAGTTAGTTTCTCTGATGAAACCATCATATAGATCATTTAATAGAAAACTCAGAAGATTTGAGAGCACAATTTTACAGCCATTCAATCAAGCCACAGCAATTTCTTTTGTCCCTTCGCGTAAAGGAGGGCTGGAGGAAGGTTTGGCTTGGGATTTGGAAGGCAAGAAGACAAGGCCTGGGTCTTAGGAGGGAGGGGAGAAAACTCAAGGTACCTGGGTGCATCGGAGTGCAGCAGAATTTTACCTGGGTGGGCATGTGGGGGAGGTGGGCTGTGCACCAAGTCTGGTTGCCCCCCTTTCTCCTAGAACATGGCCTTCACTTACTTTTTGTTTGAAGCAGCTGGAAGGATATTTTTTGTTGTTCTGAGTCAGTGCTTAGCTTTTGAAGAAGCAGCTTGGGGAGAGTCATCTATTGTCATCCCTTCTGGGTTTCAGCTCAGTGTGATAAGGTCACTTAAACATGTGTGTGTTTTAAATGGCTATGAAAATAAACTACTCGTGTTCACATGTCTTGCCTCCTCCCCACTGTTGAGCCCTGTGAACAGATGCAGGGAACAGCAATTTCAGTTCCTCTAGCTGTTCCTTCTGGTGTTTGTTTTCCTCTTCATTTTTAAACACCTTGTTTGTGCTACTAATACTTTGTTTGCCCTTTGAAGATGCTATTAGACATATAGTACTGGCTTCTTTCTATGAATGATAAGGTTTGAGACTAACATCCCTGAGTCCCATCTGTCATGCTTTCTCTTCCTTTTTTCTCTTCCTCATATATTTACATCAAAGTCTTGGGTTACATTTAGTGATTATACTATTTGTTGTTGTTTAGTCGCTAAATCGTGTCTTACTCTTTTGTGACCCCATGGACTGTAGCCCGCCAGGCTCCTCTGTCCATAGGATTTCCCAGGCAAGGATACTGGAATGGGTTGCCATTTCCTCCTGCAGAGGATCTTCCTGATCTTCCAGGAATCGAACCCACGTCTCCTGCATTAGCAGGTGGATTCTTTACCACTGAGCTGGGAGGAAAGCCCATATTATTTATACTGTAATGTTACGTCACACTGTAAATAATAGCTGACATGTTGGGCACTTTCTAAATGCAAGATACCTTTTAAGAGCTTTAGACACAGAATAACTTACCTTTAGAGCAACAGTATCAAGTAGGTACTGTTATTTTTTTCTATTATGCAGATGTGGACATTGAGAAACAGGTTAAGTAACTTTTTCAAAGTCATACAGGTTGCACTTGGTAGATTTCAGGTTAAAGGAAATCTGGCTCTAGAATCTGCTTTAAAAATTCTTTTTTATTGGAGTACAGTTGGTTTATAATGTAGTGTTAGTTCCAGGGGCAGTCAAGTGATTCAGTTATACATATACATATATCTACTCTTGTTTTTCTTTTTTAGATTCTTTTCCTTTATAGGTCATTACGGAGTATTGAGTAGAGTTCTCTGTGCTATACAGTAGGTTCTTATTAGTTTTCTATTTTATATAAAGTAGTACACAGATGGGGGCTTCCCTGGTGGCTCAGTGGTAAAGAATCTGCCTGCCAATACAGGAGACTTAGTTTCCATCCCTGTGTCAGAAAGATCCCCTCCAGAAGGAAGTAGCAACCCACTCCAGTATTCTTGCCTGGAAAATCCCATGGACAGAGGAGACTGGTAGGGTACAGTCCATTGGGTTGTGAAAGAGTTGGACATAACTTAGCAACTAAACAACAAAAAGTACGTATGTGTCAGTCCCGATCTCCCAATTTATCACTGCTCCCTTATCCCCTGGTAACCACAAGTTTTATTTTCTGCATCTGTGGTAGAGTCTGCTTTTAATTATATACTCTTTAAGTTACTATGATTTTGTACATACTGTTCATAAAGGAGTCATATGTGCACTATCACTTTTTTTTCTTTCGTTGTAATTACTGTCATTCCCTTCTTTTCACTGTCGCTTTTTTTTTTTTTGTCTTTTTGGAGCCCCTGATACCTGGAAGTTGGGTGTCTTGAATTGATCTTCTCTTTTACCTTGATCTTCATTATCTTTTGGCCTGCTTTTTGGGAGACTGCCTGAATTTTATCTTTTAACTCTTCTGTTGACTTTTTCTTCTGTGATGTTTTTAAATCCCAAGAAATGTTTATTTGGGACACACCCCTTTGTTTGTTTATTTTTTTATTTTTTTTTTCAGTTCCTTCTTCCTGACTATCTGCTGTGGTCCTGTCTTGTGTATTAGTGATCTTTGTCAGGAGATCTGTGACACTTCACAGATCACATAGATGGGGGGCTCTGAGGAGCTGATGGGAGGCACTTTGAGGGGGGCCCAGGCTCTTCAGTTAGCAGGACTCACTGTCACATGATCTGGGAGCTGTTGATCTGTCCAGTTGAAGGACCCCCAGCTACCATCACCTGGAAGCTTTTCCCATGGGCTGGTCATATTATCCAACATAGAATCTTCCAGGCTTGTTCCTGGGGACCTGTGCCTGCTGCAGGTGTTGTGGGAGCCAAGCTTGGGGCCACAGACAGGGAGATCTCCTGATGGGTGCTGACTTTCAATTCTCCCTTTTCAGACTCACATGTACCACTGCACCGTCCTCACGTTCAGACCAGCCCTCCCCACTTGTACCCCTTGTTCCTGAAGACCCTCTTTTAATTTCTCTAGAAAGAGAATCTCGCGTCTCCTGCCCTGCGGGGGAAGGCATGATCTCACGTTGAGTGCAGGTCAGGCGGGCTGTCTGCACCTGGCAGGACGTCCATGGTACCACTTCTCACCCCTGAGCCTTGCTGAGGGTTCCAGTACGGACTGTCATCTTTCCTTGACTTTGCCCTTTGAGCGTTTTAGCTTTGTTCTCATAGGTTGGTAATGACCCGTTTGTGCCATGTCTGTCTTCTGGAAGACTCTTACTGTTATCACTTCTCCCTTTCTCTTTGTCCTTGTGGAACTTCACTTTTTAAATATAATTACTCTCCTTACAGTGCATTTTGGGAAGGGAGCAGAGAAACACCACGTTGATATGGCATGCTTAATGGAAGCCCGATTATATCACTGTTGAAAACATTTATTTTCTGAAGTTTGCTTCATTTTCCTACTAGGCTAGAAAATCCTGCAGAGCAACAGGGTGGGTGCCTGTTCTTCCTGCTGGAGCCTCCCTGAGGTAGCCCTTTCTTTCTTTTCTCTCAACCTTCTGTATTCCTGTCTTTACCTGTAAATGGAAAGGACTGACTGTCGGGATTGAGGAAGTAGATCTGACATTCAGGGAAACCTGTGTTCAGCCAGGCTTCTTTTGGCCTTTTGCTTTCAGGCATTGTCTCTGAAAACCTTTCTATATCACAGTGAAATACAAATGCCTGATATCAGCTTAAGGTCTAAGTGTAACTTCTCTTAAGAACAAGGATAAGGCTTTGGGAATGAAACTCGAATACTTTTTTTCTTCTTAGCCAGTTGGAAGGCTGAACTGCTTTTGGGGCTTAAGGGCCTTTCTGGTAGTGGTGGTGGTTTAGTTGCTAAGCTGTGTCTGACTCTTGGGACCCCATGGACTGTAGCCCACCAGGCTCCTCTGTCCATGGGATTCTCCAGGCAAGAATACTGGAGTGGGTTGCCATTTCCTTCTCCGTAAGGGCCTTTCTGGAAACCTCCATATCACACTCTGCCTGTCCTTAGAGTCAGCCCAGTCCTGAGGACTACTTGGCTGAATCACTTAGTCACGGTGTGATTTAGGGCCTGATTTCCAGGAAGATTCTTGTGTTCACATCTCACTGCAGAGGGCTGGGGTGGGATGGTTGTAAACTCTGGCAAGGACATGCTTTTGGCAGGAATGCCCAGTGGAGGACTGTGATCACACAGACAAGACAAGGAATGTCACCGGTAAAATCATTTTGAGATTCCCAGTTCCTGGACTTGCCCTGGGCGGTCACCTTGCCATCAGGTTGGAAGAAGACGCGGGAGGCATATGTATATCAAACTTTAAACAGGTGCAAAGCTGGAAAGAATGGTCAATGTAATCATTGACAAAAACCTGTCTCAAAATGATCCAAATACACTGGAATGCTGGATTAAAAATAACCAGATGACGTTACAAAGAGATAAATGTAAAGTGTTATTTGGGAGTTTAAAAAAATCAATGGTGATAATGGGAGGAAAAAAAAATTTACTGGCAGTAGTTCTGGTAGAGAAAAGACATTTAGGTTTTATTTGACTAAAAGCTCGATATAAGCCTCTAAATCTGGGGAGGCAACTGAAAAGCAGCATTAATGGAACCATAATGTATTGATCCTGGGAGGTAACACCCTGTTTGATGGTTAGATTCACCTGAAGGCTCGTGTTTATCTTTTATTAGATGGAGCAAAATGAGAGTTTGCCAGAGAAGGGCAATTAGCAAAGGGCTTGAGGGTCTGGAAGAAGCATCTTGGGAGAAACCATTGATGAAACTGGTATTTAGGTGGGAAACTGTCTTCTACTTGTTAGCTGCAAAAGTTTAGGGGAGTCACTACCTGTTCCTCAGTGGCAGTGTGTGTGCAATGGAGAGAGGAGAGCATTTCTGTGTGAGGCGAGGAGGGGAGCGTGGCAAGAAGTGTTGGATGATGAGATGGGAGAGAGAGGACGTGGGGTTGGGGGAGATTGTGACTGTCTCAGGGTAAGGAATCTAAAGTTTATCCTGTGCTGTAGGTAGATTGTGTGGTCACTCTTACTATCTTCCAAACCAGGATATTGATAGCAAAAGGGGGTGCTTGTTAAATACATCAGGACAATAGATATAAAATGGGGCTGTGGCTGGTACCCCAGACAAACCTGGAGCAGAGACCATCCTTGTCATGGGTGCTATTGGAGAGGAAAACGGCCTTTTGGGTAGTAAATGACCTGCTCTTGGAGGCATTTCAAACCTGGATGTACTTCTGTTATGGACCAGCATGTCTGCCGTGGGTGGATGTGAACCAAATGCACTTTTAAGAACTTATTAACCACTGTTGCAAGTGATGCTCTGTTGGAGGTATCTGAAACAAGTTAAACAGAAACCATCCTGGCTTTCCCCAAATTCTTTTAGATGTGCATATTTGGCAAAAAGAGGGGAGAAAGTTCCTTCTGAATTACGAAACTGAAGTGTGAAAGTCTGTTTACTGGGAACAAAAATTCTAGTGTCCTTCAGGGAGCGCCTTAAAAATACTGATTCCCGGGGTGCTACCCTGAACTTGTGTAGTCAGGAGAGACGGGGCATCTTAAGAAACATGAGCTCTGCTAGGGCAACACCATCCACATCAGGGCTGAGCAGCAAAACATATTTATTAAATACTTGCTGGATATGTGCTAGGACCCCACCAGAGTCGACTCAGGAGCCCTGACTTGGCACCTTTAGAGGCTTAAAATCAACACTTTGATGATAATACAAACACAGAGCAAATGCCGAAGCAGGTAGATAGCCGGTCACTTATTTAGAGCTCTGGTCCTCAGACTGCTCTGTCCTTCTGGTCAGACATGTTACAGCACAGTTCTATCATTGTTACACAAGACTGACAACTGCTTCATGGGGGGTGGAGGCCTTACTGGGGACCAGGGGCAGATGGCACAGCGTGCTGTGTCAGCGGTTCCCATGGAGAAGAGTAGCTCCTCTCGGATAGGTAGGTACCTCTGTTCTTGCCTGGAGGGGAAAGTAAACACCCCTGCAGATCAGGGAGGAACCCTTCTCTCCCCTCTGACTTCCCTCCCACCGACCAACTGAGTCACCGCTGTGCTCAGGAAACGGTCAGTGGACCTCGTGACACATAAGGGTCCCCTAGTCCCTGGGCTCCCAAAAGGGAGATGCTAAGTGATCCTCTCTTGTGTGACAGTGACTCTTCTTAGGAAGGAAGAAGTCTGCCCTGTGAGAATGGGTGACCCCAGACCTAAGAGTTCTGTGCTTTCTAACTTTCCAAATCGAAGGATTTTATCTTGGAGGCAAGAGAGAAGTGTGAAAGGGGATTAGAGAAAAAGGTTAAATTTATGGAAGAAAATACAATTCCTATGAAAGGCAGATCAAAATTCTTGGGCTAATTATAATATAGTTTCTATTTCAGGGGACTAAAAAATAAGGGCTATTTTTTTCTTGAAACTTGAATCCACCTCAACAACCATAGTCATGTAGAAAGGTTTAAGAATCAAGGGTGCCTCCCAGGTGATAACTGAGCAGTTGACTCCTATGAGGACTCATGTTCCTTCCTCTATTCCATGATTTAACCCACCCAAGTCCGATTTGAGCCCAATAAGAAGTGAGGTCGTGGAAGGCCTTCACACCTTGAGTAAGAGCTAATATACATTTCAGCTGTTTCCGTGTCTAAAAACCAAAACAGGAAGCAAAAAATCATAACAGGAATCGAAAGCCAAGAAAGATTTGAGTGTTTCCATCACAGTTGTTCCTTAGAATGCCTCCAGCTATGGGGGGACCAGTATGTGGGGGCATGCACATGGAAAACCAGTTAACAATAGAAGACCAGTTGAGAGAGGCCATCAGTGGCAGGGAATGGAGAGATGGGTTATGTATTTTCCGGTTGAAATAAGAATTAAGTGCAGCAGGATGTGCCTGCTACCTAGAACCTATGCCCAGTTCATCTGCTTTTTAAACTCTCGGCTTCTAGGCCATATCTGAGAGCTCGTGGCAAGGTCTGACCCTGACAGGTCTGCTTCTGCCAATGCCTTACTCTGTTCTAGGTTGTCTCTGGCTTTTTTTTTTTTTTTGCTCTATTTTCTACAGAGCATCTTTGCTTTCTCGTGATTCAAGGGGGCTTCCTTTACTCTTTCAGTCGGACAATGTGAAGCTCACATCAAATGTATAAGGAGGGTAAGATTTATAAGCAGTTTTCAACAGGTCTTATAGGGGAGTCCTGCGTTGCTGTGCTTGATTGATTTGATTCTTCCTACTGCTGGATTTGTGACATCGTGCTGGACTCTCGCATCCGGGATCCCATGCTAAAAATTACTCATAATAGGTTGGAAAAAAAAAAAAGCCTAATGGTAGTTTCAGTAACAGGTACTACTTTCAGGTGCCTTTGTATTAACACATTGATATCCTTTTCTGGGGGCTGCATGGGGTCTTTGTTGCAGCACTGGGCCTCTCTCAAATTGCAGTGCAAGAGGCTCCTGAGTGCTTAGGCTCAGTAGATGCTGGGTGCAGGTTTAATTGCCCCATAGCATGTGGGACCTTAGTTCCCTGACCAGGGATCAAACCCATGTCTCCTGCATTGGAAGGCGGAGCCTAACTATTGGATCCACCAGGGAAGTCCCCAACCCACTGGTATCTTTAAGCTCTTCTGAAAACGGCATTATTGTTCTTCTTGTTTTGAATTGAGGCTCATAGAGGGTAATAGTCTTGCCCAGGGGTGCAAAGCTAGTAGATAATAAAGCTTGGATTCTTACTTTTGGTCTTTCTGACTCCAGAACCTGTGTGTGTGTGTGTGTATGTGTGTGTGTGTGTGTGTACCTCTCTGTTTGAAAAAAATCAATAAATGATTTATTTGTCCAAGTTTTTAAAGGACATGGCAAGATATACCCACAGTAACCATAGGAAAAAGCTAGTCCCAGTTCTTTTTCAAATTCTCTCCAGATGAGGAAGGCGTAAGCAGACACCGGCCTGAGCTACATGATTCAAGCCCTGTGGCCTGGATGAATTACATTCTAGGCTACAGAGAGAAGCTATTGAATTACAATTTAGAATCTTCAGAGAATCATGGATAACAAATGGGACAGGAGCTGGAAAGCTGAGATAGGCAAACATTTTCTAGGTTTTGAAAAATGGCAGGACGATAGATGAGAGAGCCTGAGATCATTTCCATAAAGCATTCTTGAACAGGTTATGAAACAGACAATTTGTGAGTGCTTGGATAGGAAAACTGAGTGGTCCCTAAGTGCAAATATCGGCTCACTGAGAATATCTTGCCTGAGTAGCATAATTTCTTTTCAAGAAAGTTCAAAGTGGCAAAGCCCTAAGAAAGTAAATACAGCGGATATGGTATATCTGTGCTTCAGCAAGATGTTTGATAGTGTCTCTGTCAGTTCTCTTTCCACCCAGAGCTTCCTGGACAATATCAATAAATGCGAGCTGTATAAAAGGACGATCAGATAGCATCACCCCTGTTTGAATGACTTCTCCAGGGTCCTTACAGCCAATACCTGACCCGCACACAGATAGATCTCTCCTGTGGGCTTTGCGTTGAAACTTTTGATCATAACTTAGATGAAGATAAAAAGAACATGGAGAGCAAAATTTTAAGTGATCTGAAGTTAGGAGGGATAATGAGGACTTTGGTTGAAATGATAAGGTTTCAGAGAGATCCAAATGATTGAGAGAATGGAGCTAAGTCCTACTGAGATCATTCTTTGCCACTCCCTTAACAATATAAAGCTCCCTGGTTGCCAGGAGTTGGACTGGTTGCTGGATTTTGGAATCACAGCCTGTAGAAGGAGAATAAGAAGCAGACAGTGTCTTTAGTGGAGGGTTGATGAGGGTAAGCCAGGATGCTGGAGGGGCCCAGAGGTGATGAACTTCCTGAAGGCTTGGGATGGGTGGGGGTGGGGAGAACTATTGAACCAAGCACAGCCTCTTGGAGAAGGCACTCTTTGAACAGTTTTGAAGAATGAGAAGGAGTTGGCTGTGTGATCAATGTTGGGCTGAGGGGTTTCACATTTATGGAGCAGCATTTAAAATGGTGCAGTGACCAGGAGCAGTGGGACTAGGTGTGAGACAACATGGAAAACCAGTTGATAGTGGCCATCAATGGCAGGAGACTGGAACAGAGTTGTGTTATGTACTTGCCTCACTTTTTTGTTCCCTGTTGCTGGATTATAGAATATGAGAGACCTTCGGAATTCTCTAAAGAGGAACAGCTATAACACAGAGGGCACACTCTGTGGTCTTAGAGGTCAGCCTTTTCCAAATTTACTGATCATGACAATCACTGGACACTTGATAAAAATGCTATCTTTCTTGGAGAATCTGATTTCTGTTAGAGTGGGACACATGTATTTTTTTTTTTTAAATCCAGTTAAGTTTGGGAAATACTGTTATAGGTCTCGATGAGCTATTTAAGATTTAATACAAGGGAGAAACACTGTTCTATTGGCATTAAAATGGGTTGTTCTGGCAACAGTGAAAGGAATGATTTGAGAGGGGTTGTTGTTGTTGTTCAGTCACTAAGTCGTGTCGAACTCTTTGTGACCCCATGGACTGCAGCATGCCAGGTTTCCCTGTCCTTCACTATCTCCTAGAGTTTACTCAAACTCACGTCCATTGAGTCAGTGATACCATCCAACCATCTCATCCTCTGTCGTCCCCTTCTCCTCCTGCCTTCAATCTTTCCCAGCATCAGCGTCTTTTCCAGTGAGTCAATTCTTCCCATCAGGTGGCCAAAGTAGTGGAGCGTCAGCTTCAGCATCAGTCCTTCCAATGCTTATTTAGGGTTGATTTCCTTTAGGATGGACTTGTTTGATCTCCTTGCAGTCCAAGTGATTCTCAAGAGTCTTCGCCAGCACTGTAATTCAAAAGCATCACACTTGAGGGGGGTAAATACTTTAGCTAATCTAGGCCTGAAATGATGAGTCCCTGGAAAAGGTCATTAAAAGTAGACAGTTTAGATGGGCTTGCAAGAGACTGAAGTAAAGGTAATTGGATTTGCTTCTTACCTGAATGGAGGGGATGAGGGAAACCACATTCCTGGTTTGGGCTACTGCGTGGTGTCATTCATTGGGCTAGAATACAGTAGACAGATGGAGAGTTCTGCTTTGATTAAACTGATTTCAAGTTGCCTATGAAATATCCAGGTGGACATACCCAGTAGTTGGATATATAGGTCTGGCATCTAGCAGAGAAGTTTGGCTAAACATAGAGATTTGATGCTTGACCATGCACCATGGTGGCTAACATCTTGGATATAACTGAGTTTTCATAGGGATCATGTCTAAAGTCAGAAGAGCAGAGGTCCAGAGCAGAACTCTCTGAGACATTCAGAAAGCTGGTGAGGTATTCACAGAGGAATAGGGGAAGGAGGGGAAGAAGGAAAAAGTGGGAGTGGGCTTCAAGAAGAGGATGGGCAGCAACTCCGAACGCTGCGAGGGCTTCAGGTAATAGCAATAGTCAGCAGTGATTGTTCAAGTGCGTTCCATGAATGGAAGCAGTGATTGTTCAAGTGCGTTCTGTGAATGGACACTGCCTGGTTGTTTTACGTGTATTGCCTCATTTAATCATCATCATAACTCAGTGAGGTGGGTATTGTTACTGTGATGTTTAGTCACTAAGTCGGGTCCAACTCTTTGTGACCCCATGAACTGTATCCAGCTGGGTTCCTCTGTCTATGAGATTGTCCAGGCAAGAATAGTGGAGTGAGTTGTATTGCCCTTCTCCAGGGGATCTTCCCAACCCAGGAACTGAACCCACGTTTCCTGCATCTCCTGCACTGCAGGTGGAGTCTTTATCCACTGGGCCACCTGGGAAACCCACTAACATAAGAAACTTATACAAAAGACTATCTCACATATCACAGGATTCAGGATAGATAATATCAATCTTGTGGGGCCAAGGCGATTGAGCAAGCTAATTATTTTAGTGAAATCCAATAAGGACTTATGAACCCAGCATCAGAAAATGGAAGAAAAAAAATAGGTGGAATTGGGAGTTGTTTTGGTGCTTCTCCTGAAGATAACTGTCATATATTTCAGAAGTTTTCCTATCAACATCTCCTCCCACCTCACTCACGTATCCTGCATTGCAGGCAGGTTTTCTTTACCACTGAGCCACCAGGGAAGCCCCTGGGAATGGTTAATACCTCAGTGAAATCGGAAGAAACTGAGGCAACAGAGCTAAATAACTTGGTTAAAGTCACACAGCTGATAAATGCTAGGGCCAAAGGTGAAAAGAAGTAGAAGGACTCCGGAGTCCTTGGTATTACCCATCACAACCACTTTGTTAGCCATCACTTCCTTGTCAGGAAGTGCAAGGGCTGAAAGACTAAAGAGTTTCCACTGAATCTGACAATAGAAAAGTCCTTCATAACCTGGACTCTGCCTCAGTCCTGGAGGAAACCATTGTTCATGGGTTAAATGCAAAGCAAGGAAATAGAGAAAGGAAGGGGAGATGGCTCTCTGAAAGGAGGATGAGTGGGCAGGAATTAGAGGGTAATATGAGGTCAAAAGGGGATTTTGTCTTAAGATGGGAAATTGTGTTTACAGACTGTGGGGAAAGAGTAAGTAGAAGGAAATTGGTTTAAGATTAAGGAGACTAAGGAAATGTTGGTTGAATTAAGAATTCTCATCACAAAAATAGAATAGAAGAAAGAAAAAAAAGAAAAATGCAACTATGTGAGCTGATGGCTGTGTTGATTAGCTTGATGGTGGTGATTATTTCTCAGTGTATATACACATCAGAACATCAAGTTGAACACTTTAAATATAGACAATTTTTGTTTGTCAGTTACAACTCCATGAAGTTGAAAAAAGAGACCCCTAAGGCGGCAGGAGGTTACAAAATCCAGGGCAGCCTGAACAGCATTGGCCTGGACCAGCGGAGAAGTGTCATCCCTCTAACCTGGAGGGATGAGGGATGTGATACGAGGATGTGGAAGGGAAGTGAGGGACAGTCTGTTTAAAATAGGGCACAAGGTCTTATTCTGGGCATCGCTTGCTGGGTAGACTGGCATCAGCCAATCTCAGCAGGCCTGTCAAACAACTTTTCTAGACATCAGCCTCTTTTTGTCAACCCACTGAACTCACCTCTTCTGGCTCCTTTTCCTCCTTTCCTCCTCTACTTCTAGAATTTGTGTAGAACCTTCATTTTCAGTCACTGGTTATTTCTGTCATGAGTGGTACTTTTCCACTTAGGAGCATGAAAGAAAACCCTCCTGGTAAGATCTGGTGGACCAGAGGGGTGGGAAGGGAGCAACTGGTCACTGCCCATTCCTTTCATCCCCTAGGAGAAGAAGGACCTGAGGATGGCGAGGGAGGGAGGGAGGGAAGCCCTGAAGGACATGGAGCTGGGGCCACCAGGAGATAGGCTGGAGGGAAGAAGTCAGTCTGTTTAACAAGCAAAGCAGACAAAGATTAGAGTAACCATGACAACAGGCTCCTGGCTGAGGCACTCAGGATTTGGGGAGGAGGCAGGGAGGTGGAAGGAGTTGGCTGGGTATGAGCCCAGAGTTTTAGAAAATGCCATGCCTCCCTTCAGGGCTTCTTGGCTGTTACAGAAATCACCATAGTCACCAACAGAACCTGGAAGGGAAAGGAGGAGGGGTGGGGCCAGCTGATTCAGGGAAAGGGAGTCACCCCTGAGGACAAGCAAGGATCTGGCTGAGGGTACAGAAGGGGACTGGGTGTGGTCAGCTTAGAGTGTGTGTGTGTGTGTGTGTGTGTGTTGGTGAGTTCACATTAATGCAGCCTTTTTGCCCAGCCCAGGCCTGGAATTACCTAAGGATTCCTTGAAAGTCTTTTGCCCTTCTTCTGTGTCCAGCCACTTTCTAGCTGCTTGAGACTCTCTGTCAAGTCGAATTCAGGTTTTTTTTTTTTCACTGTTCACAATTTCTTTTATTGGAGGATAATTGCTTTACATGCTGTGTTAACACATGCTGTGTTAGTTTCTACAGTACTGTGAAGTGAATCAGTTATATGTATACTTATATCCCGTCCACCTAGAACCTCCATCCCACCCACCCCCGACGCAGCCCTCTAGATCATCACAGAGCACCGAGCTGAGCTCCCTGTCCTCCTGGTTTCCCTCTTAGCTATTTCTTTTACACATGGTAGTGTATATGGACTTTCCTGGTGGCTCAGATGGTAAAGATCCACCTGCATTGCAGGACACCTAGGTTCGATCCTTGGGTTGGGAAGATCCCCTGGAGTAGGGAATGGCTACCCCCTCCAGTATTCTTGCCAGGAGAATTCCATGGACAGAGGAGCCTGGTGGGCTACAGTCCATGGGGTCACAACAAGGCAGACACGACTGAGCAACTGACATAGTGTGTACTTGGCAATCCTAATCTCCTAGTTTGTCCCACCCTCTCCTTTTCCCCTGTGTCTACATGTCCCTTCTCCATGTCTGTGTCTCTATTCCTGCCCTGAAAATTGGTTCATCTGTACCATTTTTCTGGATTCCATGAATGTATTTTTTTTAAATATGTGAATGCAGCTGTCCCTTTCTGAATAAGATCAGAACACCTAAATAGGAAAGGTAAGAAATTGTCATGATTACAAGTGAGGCCTATAGCTTAACTATGTCCTCATCACACCCAGTGTGTTCTCAGAAAACATGGTACCAGCACCTCTGCTGGGGAGGGACCTCTCAGACCTCCTCTCCATCTAGCAAAGCACATTGCAAATAGGGCCTTGAGAGTCCACTCCCGTCCTCCCTTTCTAACAGACTTTTCCTTTCAAGTTTTCCATATGGAAACTCATGCTGGACTCATCCCGGGGATAGGTGGTGGCCCCAAGTACATAGTGAAACTCAGGGAGATCTGGGAGCCCCAAACCTCACTCAGGAGCTCTTAGAATCATGTTATTGCCACAGACTTGACTTTCACAGACTTTGCAGTTTGGATCATTGAAAAAGCAAGAGAGTTCCAGAAAAACATCTATTTCTGCTTTATTGACTATGCCAAAGCCTTTGACTGTGTGGATCACAATAAACTGTGGAAAATTCTGAAAGAGATGGGAATACCAGACCATCTGACCTGCCTCTTGAGAAACCTGTATGCAGGTGAGGAAGCAACAGTTAGAACTGGACATGGAACAACAAACTGGTTCCAAATAGGAAAAGGAGTACGTCAAGACTGTATATTGTCACCCTGCTTGTTTAACTTATATGCAGAGTACATCATGAGAAACGCTGGGCTGGAAGAAACACAAGCTGAAATCAAGATTGCTGGGAGAAATATCAATAACCTCAGATATGCATATGACACTACCCTTATGGCAGAAAGTGAAGAAGAACTAAAGAGGCTCTTGATGAAGGTGAAAGAGGAGAGTGAAAAAGTTGGCTTAAAGCTCAACGTTCAGAAAACTAAGATCATGGCATCTGGTCCCATCACTTCATGGGAAATAGATGGGAAAACAGTGGAAACAATGTCAGATTTTATTTTGGGGGGCTCCAAAATCACTGCAGATGATGATTGCAGCCATGAAATTAAAAGACACTTACTCCTTGGAAGGAAGGTTATGACCAACCTAGATAGCATATTTAAAAGCAGAGACATTACTTTGCCAACAAAAATCCGTCTAGTCAAGGCTATGGTTTTTCCAGTGGTCATGTATGGATGTGAGAGTTGGACGTGAAGAAAGCTGAGCACTGAAGAATTGATGCGTTTGAACTGTGGTGTTGGATAAGACTCTTGAGAGTCCCTTGGACTGCAAGGAGATCCAACCAGTCCATCCTAAAGGAGATCAGTCCTGGGTGTTCATTGGAAGGACTGATGTTGAAGCTGAAACTCCAATACTTTGGCCACCTCATGCAAAGAGTTGACTTCCCTGATTCTGGGAAGGATTGAGGGCAGGAGGAGAAGGGGATGATAGAGGATGAAATGGCTGGATGGCATCACCGACTCGATAGACATGGGTTTGGGTAAACTCCGGGAGTTGGTAATGGACAGGGAAGCCTGGCGTGCTGCAATTCATGGAGTCGCAAAGAGTTGGACATGACTGAGTGACTGAACTGAACTGAACTGAACTGAACTGAAGTGGTGGTAAAGTGGATTTGTATATATTTCCAAATCTCTTTACCTCCAAACAACCAGGTATAGTTCTAGCTATTGGGAAAAGAAGGTTCTTTTGCACAAAGGATAGTTAAAACAAGAGGTATGGGACTTGAGCTCATTGTCCCAAGCTGTAATAAACAGCTGGGAAAAGAAAAAAGGTAATGAGGACTGACGTCCCCAGGAGGCAAGGAGATCTATCTCCAGGCTGGAGAGAGGATATGCACAATTCTCCAGTTTTGCTATAAACCTAGAACTCTTTTTTTTTTTTTAATTGACTTCTGCCAGATGAGGATATCTTGTTCTTCTCAGCTACATTATCACTCGTAAACATGTAGATCTGTTCAGCAGTGATGCAGAGTTCCCAGAGCCCCAGGGAAACAGGCTCTACGTTGAGATTTCGTTGGTTTAGAGAGATTTTTCTGAACCAGTGACTTCATTCTGGCTTCATGTCATCAGTACCAGCTAAAGGGGATAAAACCATGTGCAGCTGTACCCGAAATGGTGGGAAGACAAGGAAGACCCAGATATAAAAATGAGGTCAGGCGATTTATTTTAAGTGGGAACTGCATTAGGAAAATTCAAGAGGATTTGGGGAGGAATCCCCAAATGGAGAAATGGAGAAATGGTTCTACAGTTGAGTATGAAACAGCTTGATTTACTCACATGGTCACCTCTTGCAAGTAAACCATCTCATCGCGTAGATGTACATGCACATACAAACCCCTACACAACATCCACACTTGTAAATGCCCACCTATAAACTCAGATGCAAACAGGAAATTCAGCTTTACTCATTTCATGTACTAGTTCACTAATTCATCTCATAGGCATTTACTGAACATTTCCTGTGGCTGGATCCTGTTCTAGACCAAGAGAAGGAACACAGAAGTGGGTAAGACATTGTTTCTGCCCTCCAAGAGTTTATAGTTAGCTGGCAAGAGGGCTATGTGCACATACATTGTATTACCGGATAGTGGATGCTGTCATAGATGGATAGTTGTGCAAATGGTAGGAAGGATGACCAGCTGTCTCCAGAGTGAGAGGACAGGGGATTGAGGAAGATGGATTAGACTGCTGGGGCTGCCATCACAAAATACCATAGACTCGGTGGCTTCAGCAACAGAAATTTATTTTGTCACAGTTCTGGAGGTTGGAAAATCTAAGACGACAGTTGCAGTAGGGTCAGGAGCTCTCCTCCTGACTTGAAGACTGCTACCTTCTTGCAGTGCTCTTTTCTCAGTGTGTGCACATGATGGGAGGGAGGAGGGAGAGAGTTCTCTTGTACTTCTTTCTTCTAATTTTATGGGATCCTGGGCCCCGCTTTTACTATCTCCTGCATGCATGCTAAGTCGCTTCAGTCATGTCTGACTATTTGAGACCCTATAGACTTGAGCCCGCCCGGCTCCTCTGTCCATGGGATTCTCCAGGCAAGAATACTACAGTGGGTTGCACTGCTCTCTTCCAGGGGATCTTCCCGACCCATAATCGAGTCTGTGTGTCTTGCATCTGCTGCACTGGCTGGTGGATTCTTTACCACTAGCGCCACCTAGGAGGCCCTTTATGACCTCTGCTGCTGCTGCTAAGTCGCTTCAGTCGTGTCCAACTCTGTGCGACCCCATAGACGGCAACCCACCAGGCTCCCCCGTCCCTGGGATTCTCCAGGCAAGAACACTGGAGTGGGTTGCCATTTCCTTCTCCAATGCATGAAAGTGAAAAGTGAAAGTGAAGCCGCTCAGTCGTGTCCGACTTTTTGCGACCCCATGGACTGCAGCCTACCAGGCTCCTCCGTCCATGGGATTTTCCAGGCACGAGTACTGGAGTGGGTTGCCATTTATGACCTCACCCAACCTCAATTAGGGCTTCCCTGGTGGCTCAGAGGGTAACATGTCTGCCTGCCATGTGGGAAACCTGGGTTCGATCCCTGGGTGGGGAAGATCCCCTGGAGAAGGAAGAGCTAACTCATTGGAGAAGACCCTGATGCTAGGAAAGATTGAAGGCGGGAGGAGAAGGGGAAGACAGAGGATGAAATGGTTGGATGGCATCACCGGCTCAATGGACATAAGTTTGAGTAAGCTCAAAGGCTTACTCAAGGGCTTCAGTTTACTTTGTAGTTGATGTGGAGCCACTGCTTCATCTTAGAGCAGGAGCGGCATGTTCAGCAGGAAGAGCAGGTTGTAATGGCCGTGTCCTAAACCAGCCTGGCAGCTGGAGAAGGGGAGAGGGAGCTGGCTGGATTTAGTGACTGGATGTAAGTGAGGAAGAAGAGGCGAGTATCGGCCTGATTTCCAGTTCTTGGATTGAATGATTTGTTCTCCTGGAAGCCCAGGTCGGGCGACTGATAGTGGTAGTTTTAGACATGTTGAACTCAAGTTGTTCCCTTCTAACTGTCCAGAGAGAGGTCTCAGACAGAGATGGAAAGTTAGGTCTCCTCATTGCAGGAGAGTTGCTCCAGCAAGCAGTGGGAGACTTCTAGGGAAATCATGGAAGGAAGAGAGGAGGGCTGAGCACACACTCCCAAGAGTTAAGGAAGGAAGCCGAGAAGCCTGGGAAGGAGAGGGGATCAAAACGTCAGGAGTGAATCATGTAGGAAAGTCAAAGGAGGAAACTGTGGCCAAGAGAAGGACGTGGTTACCCGAGTTGGTAACTGCAGATGGTACTGAGAGGTTGATAAGAGTCTCGCCTTTGGGACGGAAGGGGTGGCTTTGGTGGGAGGTTTCCCCAGAGTCGGGAGGAGAAACCTGCGGACCTCCTGGGTGAAGTGTTAAATGGGAGTGGAAGAGAGTGTGGGTACCCAGGAAAGGGAGGATGGGAGAGTCAGACGACAGCTCTCCCTCCTGTTTCTGAGATCCTGGAAGGAGGTTTATTGATGAACTCCAGAAAAGCAAGAAATACAAAGAGAAATAGTATAAAGTAAAGAAATAAACAAACAGGTTATATATACAGAAACACATCCAAAATATAGGGAGCCCACACGGTTGAGAGAGAAAGAAGCTAGGTAGATGGATTCGACTGAGAGGAGGGGAAAGCTGAAGGAGGGTAGTTCCTGAGAAAGGGAAGAGAGACAGGAGGGGAGGAGAGAGGTGTTGAGCAGATAAGTCTTATGAACACTATATCAATCAGCTCAAATCTACAAATGTAGTTTCTGAGGGAAGTTCATTTTAGAATTGAAATTTAAATAACAATAATAAAAAAACCCCCCACAAGTCTGAATACCTAATCTTTCAGATCGTAGAGATGGATGAAGTTAAATAGCTCTTTTAAGAGCAGCACTGCATGGAAAATGACTGGGTTTACCCAGCTAAGTTTAGCATATAAAGCCCTTGACTGAATGGCTTCTTTGTCAACCTCAGGCTGGAGGAGTTCAATTCCTTTTTATTTGGTGAATTCCTTAATTGGATTTTGTTTGCCGATCTTACTTTCTCACATTGTAAGGTTTTAATAAATCATTATAATCATTCCCTTATGTCTTGCAAAAATAACCTTTCTGATGGCTCCCGAATGATTTTTTTCTTCCCCCCTGTGTTTGCATCATGGGATTATTAGTGTAGCTTACAGATGAATCAGAAAAGGGCTGTGCAGCCAAGGGTGAATTTCCATTGTCTCCTAGGTGTGAACTCAGGGCATGTTAACCGGGAGCCCTGAGGTCGTGCTTGAGGGAGGGCACAGCCGGTCTTGGCTATTGTCTCCTGTCTGGGTTACTGATGAGATGCTCTGCTTGGAAACAGGCGAGAGATCTCCTATCTGCTTGACTATTAAGGCCTCTGCAGGAAACAGGTTTATTAGTGATGTATGTATGCTGGTGACTCTTTTGCTTCCTCGGCTCTGCCACTTATTGTTGGTAACTGACTGGGTCGAGGAAGAACTTATTTTGTTTGACTGAAGTGCTTGGTGAATGTCTGGCTCAAAATACACCTCTCCTACGAACCTTCCCCGATGGACCTCCCTTTGCAAGGTTGAGGGGCTCTCTCGGTCATGCGTTTAGAAACTGGACCATGGACCCAAGCCTTTTCCTTTCCATTTCCAGTGTTTTCCAGCTTGCTGCTTTGCTTGTCAACCCCAACACTTGGAGTTTATATGGTTTGCTTCTGCGAGCCTGAAATATAGTGATTTCTTACAGTGATTGCAGTTGGTTGTATCTCTTTCTAGTTTCTGTCCCCTTTCTTTTTCACCTGCTATTTTCCAGGACACTCTGTGAAGGGGGCCAGCAGAAGGGTGACTTTCCCCAGGGCTTGACAGCTTTCACAGCCGGAGCTTTGGGGAAGCTGGGGTTACTCTGGAGGATGGGCAGTTATAGGATTTTTCAGACTAGACTTGTTTATTTGGCAGTTCAATGCCCTCAGAGAATTAAGAGCATTCAGGCTGATTTGTTTCCAGTTTGTTCCATGAGTGAGTGACCAAGATCTCAGTCTAGACATAGAAGTAATACTAAGGCCTGAAAGGCTTCGTACTCTTGCTTTTGTTCGCTGTCCCTCCCTCTCCCCTTCTCTGTCAAGGGCAACCATCATGAAGCCAAATGACAAAAACATAGACTTGGATGGGAAGGCAGCCCCCTTCATCGGATCCCTGCCCTGGACTGGCTCCCTCGTTCGGTGGTGGATCCTTAGGAGGAAGTGTTGGGAAAGGCCTTGCATCCTTACCATTTTCCCATTTACATTTCTACTTTGAATAGGTTTTAGCTACTCGAGACAAAAGGATGCTTTTTTAAAAAAACTTTTAGAATGTTTAATTGGAGCCTCATTGCTTTACAGTGTTGTATTGGTTTCTGCCATACATCAGTATGAATCAGCCATAAGTGTACACGTGTCCCCTCCTTCCTGAACTTCCCTCCCACCTCCCACCCCACCCCACCCCTCCCTACCCCTTCATGTTGTCACAGAGCACTGGGTTGAGCTCCCCACGTCATATAGCTAATTCCCACTGGCTATCTATTTTACATAAGGTAATGTATGTACTTCCATGCCACTCTCTCAATTCATCCCACACTCTCCTTCCATCCCTGGGTCCACAAGTCTCTTCTCTATGGCTGTGTCTCTACTGCTGCTCTACAAATAGGTTCATCAGTACCATTTTTCTAGATTCCATGTATATGCATTAATGTATGATATTTTTTCTTCTCCTTCTGACTTCCTTCACTCGGTATAACAGGCTCTAGGTTCAGCTGCCTCGCTAGAATTGACCCAAATTTGTTCCTTTTTATGGCTGAGTAATATTCCATTGTATGTATGTACCATAACTTCTTTATCCATTCATCTGTTGATGGACATCTAGGTTGCTTCCATGTCCTGCTTATTATAAATAGTGCTGCAGTGAACATTGGAGTACACGTGTCTAAGACAAAAGGATTCTTGCTTAATGTCTCACGAGCCTGGAGACCTTAGTTATTCTCCCTCTTTGTGTCTGCAGTGTCTGACCTGCCCCTTATTTATATCCACCTAGGTGCCAGTTGGGCTTCCCTGGTGGCTCAGGGAGTAAAGAATCGGCCTGCAAGGCAGGAGACCCATGTTTGATCCCTGGGTTAGGAAGATCCCATGGAGAAGGAAATGGAAACCCACTCCAGTATTCTGGCCTGGAAAAGCCCATGGACAGAGGAACCTGGCGGGCTACAGCCCATGGGGTCACAAAGAGTCGGACATGACTGAGCCACTAACACATGCTAGGTGCCAATTACTCATGGGTTTACTCATGTGAGTGAATGTATATAAAAACCTGGAACAAGAAATGCCCTCAAGAGCAAAATACAGAAATGAAGTGCCTAAAACCTGAAGAGAAAAGGGATAATATGAGAGAGGAGAAGGCAAATGTTTTAAAGTATGTGTCGTTTGAGCATTCCTGCTGCCTCTGTCAAACAAGCCTCAAACTGCCGGCACGTGTGATATTTTTACTTTTGCTCCCAAGCGGAGCGGCGTCATCGGCCCGCCCTCCGCTGTCAGTGGAAGCTGCCGGTGCGAACGAAGCCAGCTCTCCCGGGGACCCAGGGGAAGCTGCTGCATCCTGCTTCTGCTTCTGCTTCTGCCTTCTTTGCTCAAAAGTTGGCAAATGCTGGTCATGTCGTGGGTCTATTTATAGTAGGCACACGTCTAACCACCTTGTTCTTTTCTTAGCATCCGCTTGACACGCTATCAATTATCCATGAGGTGAATGACAACACCGGGGAAGTTATTTGAGGCAGGTGCCCTGAGGTGAGAGAGAGGGGGCGGAGGTCACCCGGGGACAGCTCCAGATGAAAAGGGTGAAATAGACATTTCTTGCTGCACGGAGGCCAGAGAAGGATTCCAGATGGCTGGAGGGGTGGATCCGGAGCTGGTTGGCCAGCAGACTCTTGCCCTTTTATTTTTTTCAACCTGTGTCTGCTTACGTAGGAGAAGCCCTTTTGGATAAATGCGAGTTGCAGCGTGTGAAGATGGTAATCTCTGGGCCGAAGAGGTCATTTTTGTTGTCCTCTCAAAGCCACAGGATGTGTGGAGATGAGGCCCAGTTAGGGAGCTCCTGGGAGAGGGAATGGAGGAGGCAGGAGGGGGACGGGGGGTGGGCTGGACCCCCTCCCTCCACCGGGCACATCTTTGGTGGGAGTGAGGCAGAAACAGGGGTGTGCCGGGGTGGGGGGCAGGTGTTCCCTCTGGACCTGCAAGGATGCTGGCCCTTTCTTCCCCCTTCTCTTCCTCCTTCCCCCCTATCCTCTCCTCCTCTTCCTCCCTCATCTCCTCCCCTCCCCCTTCCCCTTCTCTTCCTCCTTAAGAAAAAAAAGAACTGTAACAGAAACATCCATTATCCCATTTCAGTGCGACCAGCTGCCCTGGTGTCATTTTCTCCTTTATCTGCCACCCACTTGGCTGATGGCACCTGCTACCAGAGCTGCTGTACCATAACGACGCCGATGTCACTGTTGTCTTAGCCCCGGAAATGGAATTGCTGGTGAAGGTGGTGGGACAGGGACTCCTGCCTGTTCTGTAGCCTCTTGGGACCACCTTCCGGGCCCCACATCCTCTGTACACCTCAGACTGTGAAGTGAGGGAGAGGAAGACGGAGCTTGAATCAAAGATAACCGAAAGCGCACGCACTCAACCTTCTCCCGGCTTTGCCTTTGGTGTGAACGGGCTCACACCTCACCCCCAGTCCTTTCTTAAGCTTTCTTCACTCAGCCTCTTCCCCCTGCTTCGCCTGCATTCCTTTCGGCAACGAGGAACTAAACTGTCCCCTGGATGTGTGTTTGTGTGTGTGTGCACAGACGGCTTGGGGACAGGGTGGCTGGGTCCTGGGCAGCCTTGGAATTCTTCCTGAGTTTGTGTGGTGGGTGCTCCAGCAGTCGCTGGCAGGCTGTCCCAGGGCTCCGGGCTCCGAGGCTTTCACCATGCGCCCAGCTAATCCACTTTCTGGGCCAGTGTCTAGCGCCTGAGAATGTCTGGGTCTGTGAGTGGCCTGGTACCGTTTAAACCGGCTCCAGGCTCCTGGGGATCAGTTTGCAGCCTCTGTTATCTTTTGGCACAGCCAGCCTGTCTTTTCCTTTCTTCTCTTCTTACTCCTCAGACCACTCAAGTTTAACTTGGTTTATTATTTAGGGACTCATGGGGGAGGGGGAGATGATTACTCTGAAGTAGAGCACCAAGCTTCCAGGCCAGTGCTGTGTGTGTGTGTGTGTGCGCCCGAGCACCTGAGAACACACGTGTGGGTCCAAGAGTGCTCCTGCCTGTCTTGGAATGATGAATCCCACGTGGATGGGTCTCTTTCATCGAAGCTGCAGGAACCAAAACAGGTGTCCAGGGCCAGGGTCAGAGTCCTCAGGTGGCTGGTGAGTAAAGAGGAACTTCCCACCTTCTGTAGCAGAAAAATATAGTTGATAAATATTAGACCCTCCTGTTCCTTCTTCACGAACTGAAGTTTGTGAATGAGGCCACCCCTGTTTACACCTTTCTGGGGATCATGAGATCTGGTTTTTCTTTTCTCTTTATGTGGATTATATTATTATTGAGTGTTGGGAGTTTGCCACCCACCATTTTTATAATTTGGCCACATCTTCCTCTTTGTTTTCCCCCAGCTTCTATTATTCAGTGAGTAATCTCTTTGGAACAGGCTAGGGAAAGTTTCTTATGGGCATACGTTTTGGAAGTAGCCAGGTTTTTAGTCCAAGTTATTGTGGTAGGACTTACGATTTTGAAACACAGGGATAGATTGTATGTGGTTATATATTTAAAGGCATATGTCATATGTACATAGTATTAAATATAGTTAAATGATTGACTAGTGCCCAGACACAGTCAATAAACTGAGAGATGTTGCTTTAGTTCATCTCTTCGTTATCATCATGTTATTATTGTTCATTTTCTTAACTTGCTCCTTAAGGGTCCATATAGGATCAAATGTTTCTCAACAAGACTGGCAAGATGACAATAAATTGTTCTTATGTTTATTTATTTATTTTTGTTCCAAAATTTAATTCAGAGGTTGCAGAGCTACAGCCCACAGGTCATTCTGGCCTGGTTTGTAAATAAAGTTTTATTGAAACAGGGACATACTCGTGTATGCAAAAATGAATTGTCTGTGGTTGTTTTTGTAGAACAACTGCGGAGTTAAGTAATTGTGACAGAGACTCCGTGGCCCACAAAGCCTAAAAAGTTTAATTTGACCGTCAACATACATAGGTTGTCACGGTCTGGTTTGATTTCCTCATTTCCTTTGTTGTTGTTTCCTTTACCTACTTTCGAAAGGTCTGCAGTGATACTAAATATTTAGGGGATCTTTAATAAAGTATGAGCATTACCAGTGCTCAAGGAGATTCTAAAGCAATCATTCAAGGAAGAGAGAGACACCTAAAACAAGTATGGAATACATATGATAAAAATGTGTAAAAGATGCCCAGCAAATATTTACAGTGCCATCCCCCTAAGTGCAAATGAAGCCTGTCGAGTGTAGTGAGAGACCTTGAGGAGGTGGGAATACGGTCCTATTCTCAGAGAGTTAACTGTCAGTGGGAGAAATCTGGTAAAATAACTAGGTCTGACAGGTTCTCATAAGTGGCTGTAGAAAAGTACATACTGTTTTGGTGTTCAGAGGAGACAAAATCACTTTTCTAGAGCAGTCTAGGAGGTAGGAACTTTGGGATGGAAATTAAGAAATGATGGTGAGGCCTGCTCCTTGTAATAGTGAAGGAGACCTTTATCTGCAGCCTCCAATTCTTCACCAAAGTAGACCTTTGCGTCTGTTGTTGAGGGAGGCTTGTTTTCTCCAGAGGAAGCATAGGAGGAACCTTAACCCCTTAATTGGTGTGAGATTCACAGTTTAATAATAGACTCAGGGATGTCCCATTTCGGACCTTAGATGGGAACAAAATTGTAAGTTAAAACCCAAGTGAGTCTGGAACTAGGAGTGGCCTTTAGAGATCACCTACTGATGTCCCACTCATTTTACAGCTGAAGAAGTCGGGGCCCAGACATCTAGTTAGTTGTATAAAATTATCTCTGGAAACTAGGACTTCTGACCACCTGGTCTTTATTAAATTTTATTAATAAAATTATTAATAAAATTAATTATTAAAATTAATAATTATAAATAATTATAATAATAATTTATAATAATTATAAATAATATTAATTATTAAAATTAATTATTATAAAATTATTATTTTTTCCTCAAATTTTAAGCCAGATTCTCTGTGGATGTGGAGAACATCTCAGAAATATCAGCATAAAGTCTTTCATTGTCTTAAAGACCTTCATTAACATGCCCGTCCTTTCCTTGATCCTCCAAAATCCCCAAGGGTCACAGATGATGGAATGAAATATTGACAGGCTCCTGAGGACTGACCTTCTCCTGACTGCCTGTGGCGGCAGACCTTCCAGGGCTGGGCTGGGCGGAGCACTCTGCTCTTTTTGGAGTGCCCTCTGTATTTCTACAGTTGCTGAGTGGAGCCTAGAACACCAGTGTTAGGGGGTTTGTGGAAGCGGGGGAGGGACTGGATAGATGAGAAAATGACACACAGGTAACGGTGTGGGGGGTTTGAACTTCCCTTTAACTGCCAATGAGTAATCATTTGTTCATTCATTCTATGTTTATTAAGTACCTGCAGTGTTCCAGACTCTGTTCCTTGCACACGGGATGCAACAGAGATTTAAAACAGACAAGAGGCTGCCCCTTGTGGGTCTCACATCTCAGGTGTGTGTGCTTCACCAGGGGAGAGGATGTTTTCTGAGGGAGCAACTTGGGGCATGGACAGGTGGGGGCCCTGGACCTGGAGCAGGGAGGCCCGGGTCCGAGCTCCCATACCAGCTGCCACTCCTTTTCTCGTAGCTGAAACCCTGACTTTGTAATACCTTCCCCCAAGTTCTTCTAGGACTAGGGTCCCTTCCTTAGCCTCACCAAGGCTTGCCTTCTCTGCTGCCTCTTCTGATTCTGCTGACCTCAGGTTCTGCCGTCATGATCTCCTGTCCTGTTGCTTCTTGCTAGGACTCCCCTTTGCCGGTGCTATGTCCTGGTGCTGGCCTCTGCTTTCCCGTGACACTGTGCTCTCCTCCATGGCTTTCCACCTCCTACCTGGTCCCACTGATCCAAATTCAGCTCCGCATCGTGAGTTCCACCTGAGGACCCATTCATGGCTGTGAACAGTCTCACCCCCTCTATGTCTGGATTGGGAACTTTCCACTTCTTTGATGATTTAACAGGGTTTCACAGGCACTATTCTAGGCAGAGACAAAATAATGAAGACCCCATCCTTCTTCTCATAGCTCTTAGATTTGTAGGTATGGAATCAGATGGGATTTTGGCCACCCTCACAGACCCTGATTCTTCATATGCAGAACGATGAGTTGGGAGTTGATGAACTTTAACATCTCTTTTAGCTCAAACATCCATTCTATAAAATTTCTCCTTTTCAGTCTCTTTTCCCCACTCCCTCTCACAGCTTTTACCTATTGCTGAATGATTATTATTATTTAGCTGAAGTTATAAAAACAACCAGGATTTTTTTAAGCAACCAAAAATAAGTTGAGAGAGAAGGAGAGAGAAAATAATAATTCTTTAGACTCTAGATAAGATGGGCCAAGTGAGTCCTTTGAAGTCTTTGCTGCCTGTGAGCTTGAAGTTCAGCAGCAGTTTGACAGGAGACCTTGCTTGGGGAAAGTTAACAGTGTCCACAGAAATGATAGCAGACGTAAGAGCTGAGGAAAGGGGAGAGGAAGGGCAGAGAGCGGCAGGATCCTGCCCCTTATTTTAGTGTTCTCTTGTGTGCTTTTCAAATTGAGGAACGAAGAATAGGTATTTTATGATTTGAACATGGAAGGACAGAAGACAAAGGAGCTGTTTTCATGTATCTTACATCAAGTTGGGAATCTTGTAAGTTTGTTGATAATAGAATGCTAGAGTCAGAAAAGGTGATTGCATTCATAAATATTTGATGATCACATTGTGGATATGGCAACCATACATCCCAGTTGCAAATAGTGTATTCTCTTGACTCCATAAATAATTCCGTAGTCATAACCTGCATGTCAATATAATTATGGGTTGCTGTTATTGTCTACAACCATGACACTAAATTATCTTGTCATCCAACTCAGCTTTTATTGTTAGCTCTTTGCTAGTTTTATTGGAAGAAAGCAGTAACTTGTAAATCATAAAAGGTTAATAATTCCAGTCATAATTTCCTTTTATTATCAGGTATCTCTAAGATACTCTCTCTTAATTTTTACAGATTTTTCTAAAGGTTTTTAAGAAAGTGGATCATGCTTTGTATGGTGGGTTTAGACTAGGAATGGTGGGTTTAAAATAAATTTCTAATAGTATATAAAGAGTATACATACTATCAGACTTTGTGGAAAGAAAGCAGTCCAAAATCATTCCATATATTATGCTATTTTCATTGTATTTTTTTCTGATCCCTCTAAAAACTTTCAAATATAAATACATCTAATGGCTGGAATGAACAAAAGGAGTTACAAAACTGAAATACAGAATATGATTTAAAGATGTAAATGTAATCATTATTATAAACTCTTCATACATATATGTATAGGAAAAAAGACTTAAAGGAAATACACAAAATTGTCATTTATTCTTTCCACAAAGGAAGCACTATTCACTGTCTTGTTCAATCGCTAAGTCATGTCCAGTCCTTTGCAGTCCCATGAACTGCAGCATGCCAAGCTTCCCTGTCCTTCACCACCTCCCGGAGTTTGCTCAGACTCACGCTCATTGAGTCAGTGATGTCATCCAACCTTCTCATCCTCTGTCGTTTATGCCAAATATTTTCGGGGACTGAAACAGAGCAGGAGAATGAGTACGTAAGAGTACGTTCTAGTATGATTTCTTGGGAGAGGAAGCCATGAGGAATTTTTACTTTGTGTATTTTGTCTGTGTTCCCAGTATTTTTAAAGACCTTATCTCCCTGTCTGTCAAACGTGGTGGCATTTGTTAGTATAGACGCCTTAGACTATGTTGCAGAACAGATAAACCCTGGAATCTAATTGGTTTAGCACAACAAAAGAGTTTTCTTTCCTCACACAAACTCTGAGTCAGGTCTGGACCAGTTGTTGGGGGAGGGAGGCAGGGGTGGCGAAAGCCCTCTTCTCTCTGAGGACTCAGGATCCAGGTTACCTTCTTCTAGTGATGCTGCGTTCTATCTCAGCGTGCATGCGTGCTCAGTCATGTCCTTCTCTCTGCAACCCCATGGACTGTAGCCCACAAGGCTCCTCTGTCCGTAGGATTCTCCGGGCAAGAACACTGGTGTGGGTTGCCATTTCTTCCTCCAGGGGATCTTCCTGACCCAGGAATTGAACCCTGGTCTCCTGTGGCTCCTGCATTGACAGGCAGATTCTTTACCACTGAGCCTCCATCTCAGCATGTGATCTTTAATGTCTGTGCAGCAAGGGAGAAGAAAGCTGGGTGTTGGCATCCGGTTCTTAATTGCCTTGACATCCAAGTTACACATTAGATGTCACTTCTGCTAGGCATTGTGCAGATCTAGGCATATAGCCACGCTCAAGTGCAGGGACTGGAAGTAAAGGTTTTAAACACCGAGGAAGAAAAGGAGACCCAGGAATGGGTGAGCACTTTAATTTTTATAGACAGAGGCTAATAATAGTAACTCCAACAAATGTTGGGAAAATCCACACTTTCACCAGCCTGTGATGAAACAAACAGATTACGTTTAGTTTTTAATCTTAAATTATTATGACAGGAACCTGACTAGCCAAATTACTAGAAATAAATTCCCCATCAAAATATCTCTCGGTGATTTTGAGGAATTTGCTTGAGTCCTGGCTTCTGGGGATTCTTTAAAACAGGGGTCCCTAGTCTTTGGGATCTAATGCCTGATAATCTGAGGTAGAGCTGATGTAATAATAATAATAGAAAGTACACAGTAAATGTGAGGCACTTGAATCATCCTGAAACCACCACCTGCCCCCGACCCTGGTCTGTGGAAGAACTGTCTTCCGCAGAACCAGTCCCTAATGCCAAGAAGGTTGGAGATTGCTGCTCTAACAGGTCTTTTATATTTCTGACCCCCACATCTTGCCCATTGGCTGATGCTGGTGCTGTTGAGAGGAGCTACTGTGTCTGCCTGTCCTCCCCTGGTAACCACCAATGCATCCCTTTCTCATATGCTCCCTAGCTCCCATCAGGACAGCCGTGAGGCTCAGTTCATAAGAACATTTTGAAAACTTGACTATAGCACAAGGAAGACCCAGAGTACAGCTCACAGCTGATACCAGCTGTGTTTGGACTCGTGGAGCCTCAGACCTAGACTTCACTTTAGGGTCTCCTGCTCTGTTGGGTCTGGGCTCACCTCCACCTGAGTCTCTGGACTTGAGCGGGTTGCAGAGACAGCAAGGATGACTTCCTTGACCTATTTCAAGACATTTATTTTTATAAACTCTGGAGTATTTCTCCCCAGGATGACTGCCAAGGAGAAACTCATTTTTTTTCCAGGGGAGATTCATGGTGTGGCTTGGCCCTGTGTCCCTGAAAATATAATTTGTTGTTCAGTCACTAAGTTGTGTCTGACTCTTTGCAGCTCCATTGGCTGCAGCACAGCAGGCTTCCATGTCCTTCACTATCTCCCGGAGTTTGCTCAAACTCATGTCCGTTGAGTCAATGATGCCATCCAGCTGTCTCATCTTCTGTCACCCCCTTCTTCTCCTGCTCTCAATCTTTCCTGGCATCAGGGTCTTTTCCAGTGAGTCAGATCTTTGCATCAGGTGGCCAAAGTACTGGAGCTTCAGCTTCAGCATCAGTCCTTCTAATGAATATTCAGGGTTGATTTCCTTTAGGACTGACTGGTTTGATCTCCTTGTTGTCCAAGGGACTCACAAGAGTCTTCTCCAGCACCACAGTTCGAAAGCATCAGTTCTTCGGCACTCAGCCTTCTTTATGGTCTAGCTCTTACATCCATACATGACTACTGGAAAAACTAGACAGACCTTTGTCAGCAAAGTGATGTCTCTGCTTTTTAATATGCTGTGTAGGTTTGTCATAGCTTTTCTTCCAAGGAGCAAGCATCTTTATATTTCATAGCTGCAGTCACCATCTGGAACCCAGGAAAATAAAATCTGTCACTGTTTCCATTTTTTTCCCCTTCTACGTGCCATGAAGTAATGGGACGGGATGCCATCCATGACTTAATTTTTGAATGTTGTGTTTTTAGCCAGCTTTTTCACTCTCCTCTTTCACCCTCATTAAGAGGCTTTTTAGTTCCTCTTCGATTTCTGCCATTAGAGTGGTATCATCTGCATATCTGAGGTTTTTGAGTGGTATCATCTGCATATCTGAGGTTGTTGATATTTCTCCCAGCAATCTTGATTCCAGCTTGTGGTTCATCCAGCCTGGCATTTCACATGATGTACTCTGCATATAAATTAAATAAGCAGGGTGACAATATATAGCCTTGACATATAATTGACAGTGCTTTAATCTAAGTCTGGATTATTTGGGCTCAGATCTTGCCCTGTGGGGATGAGCAGCCTATCCAGACTGTGGTTTGCCAAGTCCATACTGCCTTCCTGTGGCCTGTCTCCCAAGGGCAGGGGAAGGAAAGTGAAGCCTTACCTCAGTCCTGATAGTCTAACTCCAGCTCCATTTTCTGGGAGCGGAAGCCTGGATGATACAAACACAGTATCTCAAGAATAAACCAGAATTTCAAGGATTGATCAATTCTCAATCAAACTTTGGGAAAAAAACAAAAATACAATTCTGCCTCTGCGGACATAGTTCTGTTAGAGTAGCTAATTTTCATTATTAGATACTTAGTATGTTGTGGTCACTGGTGGCTCAGATGGTAAAGAATCTGCCTGCAATGCAGGAGAACCTGAATTCGATTCCTGGGTTGGGAAGATCCCCTGGAGAAGGGAATGGCAATCCACTCCAGTATTCTTACCTGGAGAATTCCTTGGACAGAGGAGCCTGGCAGGCTATACAGGCCATGGCGTTGCACAGAGTTGGACACAACTGAGCAACTAACACTTAATATGTTAGTCTAGAACTTTTACAGTGGGTTTCTTTGAATTCAGTCTTTCCAAAGATGAGTGGGAAGGTGCTTGTTGCCTTCCATCAACCTGAATAAAAGACCTGCTAAAGCAATCCTTTCCATAACAAAGGCTAATTTTGCTGGCACCCTGCCCACCCCCACCCCCCATGCCTTCATCACTTTATAAAACAGAAATTCACACAAGTGGACGTTTTTCAACAATTTTAAAGTCTATTCCCACTAGCAGTCCCTTATATTAGGTATTGTGATTATAAGGAAACAGTCTTCCATTTTCTATTCTGTATCTTCCATGTATTATTTTATTTAGTAAGCGCTGTTATGTATTGCATTTCAGTCCTGTTCATGGTTACTTCTGGAATCAAGCCCTTTTTACTCACTCACACACTTAATTCTTTCTTCCCAACTTCAGTTTTTTTTCTGAGTAACTTATTTTGTTTCTTGCAGTTCTATTTATCGAGTGAAATATAGGCTTGTTGTATACCTGGGCTTTCATTCCGTGAGCATGTGTTCGTGGTTTGCATATTAATCTCATGCCAGTCTGAGCCTGTTCTCTGCCTCAGAAATGGTTCTTGCATGCTCAGAGCCCTGGTTAAGGTTTCACCAGTCTGTGGGGCTGAGTGGAGGTGTGCAGAGCATCCTTGTTTCCTTATGCACACCTGGCCATGGCAGTGAGTTCCAGGCTCACTTGCTGGCACTTTTTTTCCCCCAATTTTTTTATTTCTTATTTTTTTGCTGGCATCTTTAAAAACTGAAGCTGTATTTTCTACCCAGAGCAACGCTGAGATTTTCTGTGGCTGTTCTGCGTGCCAGGAGGCCCTACCTAGGAAGGATTTTGAAGTTCTGTTTCTTGCTTTCTTCTTTTTCCTTGTGGAGACTATAGCTGACAGAATTGAAGTGGCAGTAGGTGGGTGAGGGGGGTGGGGGTGGCAGGTGGAATGGCAGTCATCAGTTTGGGAACAGTCTGTGAGCCAAAGAACTGCCTTTGGCATATGAGAGCGTGTGAGAGAGTTTGTCTTTTTGCCTCCTTGAAGGGAGGTGTGCTATAAATCTGACTCAAGCAGAAACTATTTATGGGAGCTCATTATTATAAAGAACAGATATTTGATTTTCCAATTAGCACAGGCTTGGTGAGATTTGAGAGTTGGGCCACTAAAATCTTGCTGTACACAAATAACTTTTCTCCAGCTATCCATAAAGTGAAAGTGGCTCAGTCATGTCCAACTCTTTGCGACCCCATGGACTCTACAGTCCATGGAATTCTCTAGGCCAGAATACTGGAGTGGGTATTCTGGAATGCTGGAAATATTGGAAAGGGTAGCCTTTCCCTTCTCCAGGGGATCTTCTCAACCCAGGGATTGAACCCAGGCCTCCCACATTGCAGGTGGATTCTTTACCAGCTGAGCCACAATGGAAGCCCAAGAATACTGGAGTGGGTAGCCTATCCCTTTTACAGCAGATCTTCTTGATCCAGGAATCAAACCAGGGTCTCCTGCATTGCAAGTGGATTCTTTACCAACCAAGCTATGAGGGAAGCTATCCATAAGGCAAATAGAAATTCTCAGCAGGAATCTTTTTAAGAGGATAAAGATGATGCTTGTATATTGTGTTTGTAAATGTAGAAACACTAACAAAACATAGAACCTCGCTATTAGAGAGTGACTCCTATGGTTTTCAGCATTGCTACAATCAAGAGGTTTTTATCCATGTTATCTATTGGCTGTGTTTTCCATATCTTCCAATGCTGCAAATTCACGACATTGGAGACAGTGTCCAGATTTGTCGAGATAGTTAACACAACTGGGTTCAACCCGGAGCCCAAGAGGGACTGTCCTTAGTGATTCAGATAATTCTTCGGGCACAGGTGGTCATGTTTGGCTCGCAGGCTCCATGCATATTCGGCATCTGTGGTTTGTTTGGTTTTACCATCCAGATACAGGTGCTCTTGGGAGCCCCAAGTAGTGCTTTCTGATGAAATCTTTCTGCGTAAACCATGACCTCTCCATGATCTCTGCAAGAAGGAATCAAAGTCCAGAGGGACATGACATGAAGAATCAGAAGCTGGGGTAAGCCAGAAAGAACCTCATGGGATTAACTTTCTTCTTTAGGTTGGCTAAGGTTTTTTTCATGCCCTCTTTTCAAACCTCCATGTTTTACCTGTCCATCTGCATTTTCTTTAAGCATTCCAAATACCCAGTGGGTGTGAAGAGGCATCTGTAAAACTGAGCTGGAATGAGTACTACCTTTGATATTTATGTACAGAATAGTGTGTCTGTGGCAGGCTGACTTTCACATATGTGCTATCTTTCACTAATTAAAATCAAGAAGGAACTTCCCTGGTGGTCCAGGGGGTAAGACTCCATGTTCCCAATGCAGGGCTCTGGGTTCGATCACTGGTCAGGGAACTAGATCCCACATGCCACAACTTAAGATCTGGTGCAGTCAAATAAATAATTAATTTCAAAAATTGAAATAAAATCAAGAAGTATGACCTTCCACGTACACTGCTCCTACTAGATGGATTGTCTCCTTTTTGCAATTTTTGATCTGATGGGAAGCAAGAAAGAAGAGTTGAAGACTTTCAGCAAGAGAAGGTGGTGATGTCTTACCACTCTGGGACAGACTCTTCACTGACTGTTTAAATGTATTTTTTAAATTCTCAAAATAATCCTTCCAGCGAGATTTATTGGCCCTTTTTATAGATGAGAAAACTGAGGCTCAGAGAGGCTAACTCACCTGTCCAGTTACTCAGAGGATGACAGACTAAGATTGGGGCCCAGAGCCACTTCTCAAGCTCACTCTCCTTCCAGTATCCTGGCTGCCTTACAAGCAGGGCATGGCCAGAGAGTCCAGTCTTTCTTGCTTTTGCATGAGAGCATCCTCATCCTGTGTGGATTTAGTATGAGCTCCACGTGCTCAGCTGCTCAGTCCTGTTCAGCTCTCTGCGGCCCCATGGACGACAGCCTGCAGGCTCCTCTGCCCATGGAATTTTCCAGGCAAGAATACTGGAGTGAGTTGCCATTTCCTTCTCCAGGGAATCTTCCCAACCCAGGGATCTCCCTGCATCTCTTGCATTCGCAGGCAGATTCTTTACCCCTAGTGCCACCTGGTTATTTAAAACTATAGTCACAGGTCGAGCATTACAACACCAGCAAGTCACAGAAACTTTCCAGAGATGTTTCTGTGATTCAATATTTGCACCACTTTTGAACACGCTGAGCTGCCAAGGTTGGGGCTGATTGTTGTGGAGGGAGAGAAAGGGTTGGGCTGGTCTAGGTAAATTTCCCTGTTACTTACAGTGAGACAGTCTCTTGAGTCTCCAGTTGTGAGGCAGGTAGGAGCAACTGTCCTGAATCCCTGGAGAGAGATGGATGTTCCTGGTGTGCCCACCGCTGCTGAAACGCTTTGGTGGAGGCTGAAGTGGAGACACAGGACAGCAAGGCTGGTGTCCTGGGGGAATTTCTTCTGCAGCCTGACCTCAGGCACCCTTCCTGTGGAGAGTCCTCACATCTTGCATTCGTGCCAAACAGTACTGATTCAGGCTCACTTTTCCCCAAGAGGATGGGAACAAAATCAGGATAGAAGGGAGAGAGAAGAAGCTGGCCTTTCATCCAGGATTAATAAATTGAGGTATTTTGGGTTTATTTCCCAAGAACGTGAATTTCTGCAGTGTGTCTCCTAGACTGCATGAATAGAATTTGTGCTTAAATTTGCTAGAGTCTGTGATTTCCAAATCCTGTTGTAGGGCTTTAAGTAGAGAAGATGCTGTGAAATATGGTGGTGGGCTTACTCTTTAACATTATTCCAAGGTAGCTGATTGGCTGATGTTCTCTGTTGCAACAAGCAGCTTCTGCTTTCCTGCTCTAACCTTGATAGTCGTGGTGGATCAGCATCACTGGGCAACACCAGGAAGAGTAATGAAGACTCCAGTGTCAACTTTCTCTGGATGGCCAACTCAATCCTGGGAATGGCAAAAACAGACTGAAAAGCAGATGTTCACTCTCATAGGCACTACTGAAAAATAGGAAAAATAAGGGAGAAGGGCGCTGGGAGGCTTATAACCAAAAAGAACTTCCTCCGGACAATCTGGAGGATAAAGACCTCTGGGAGGACCCAGCAGATATATCTATGGAACACGTTTTACATTTGCCAAATGCTTTCACAGCTACCCTTTCATTGGCCATTCCCATATATCGGGGGCTGGGCAAATGGTTTTGTTCTTCCCATTAAAGAGACAGATGAGATATCTAAGGCAGCCCCTTAGGAAATTAGCAGGAGAGCCAGAGCTGGGGTCTACAGAGAAGTCCTGCCTGAGGTTCTATAGGAAGCCTCTAGGATCGCTTGGTCCTGCTTTTTTTCCCTCTTAGGCAAATCACACTGCATCTCTTAATAATCCCAGGAAACCTCAACCTTTATATTTAGAGTTTTAAACATGAGAGGAGCCTTAGGATTTATTTTGTCCATCTTTTTATTTTAGAGATGAAGACAATGAGACCCAATGAGATGCAACTTTCACAGGGTTGAGTACTTCTGTGGCTCCAACTAGACTATAGGATACTGAGTGTGAATTTATAAAGATGTGCAACAGGAGAACACAGCCCTCGGGCACCTGGTTTGGCGAGCTGAGGTCTGAGATGGACACAGAGTCAGGTCAGCGTGTGACTCAGAGGGTGGAGCCCAGGCTGGAGGTCAGCTTCCAACCCCCTGTTTGTGATGTACTGATTGTGCGCTACATGAAATGGCTCTGCGTGGTTTTCCCGATTCATTTAAAACAGATTTGGATGGAAAATGTGACTGCGTGAGGGAGTAAACTTTCCATTAGGTTGATGAGGTTGCCCATATGTCTACTAATTGCCCTCATTTGGAAGAAATCAAGCAGACCTGGGGATGAGAGGTGAATCTTTCTTTTTTCTTGCAGTTATGGGCATGGATAACTAGGATGAAACCAGACCTGCATGGGCTGGCTTGATGAATGATGGGAATTGTCAGAGTTGTAGCAAAGGAAAAAGACAATGAAAGTCTGGCAAACTTCACCTTGAGTAGCTAGTGAATTGGATGTGAAAAGAAAAGAGAAAACCCCACCTCCTCTGGGATTTAAAACAAAAGTATTCAAGCATGACAGGGCTGGGTGGCTTCAATAACCATTTTCAAGCTTAAAAGAAGACATTTCCTCTGGCAGCCAGGATTTGAGTGGACGAAATCAGATTTGTTTCAGTGGTTAATGCTTAAAGCTTATAAACATAACTTCCCTCTCCCATTACTATAAATGTACTTTACTAATATGGCATTTTGTATTGGAAGGTAAATGTCACTATAACATTGACAAGTAATGAATAAATCTGGCCGTGAACATAGCCCTTTATGACAGTGACTAGATCCTTCTCGTAAAGAATTTAGTAACTTAAAGTATCCCTTTGTATAACTAACTACAATTGTAACATAAGTGATGATTTGCAGATATGTGTTTAATGTGCATCTCCTCCACTCTCTTGGAGTCAGTCCAGCATACTGGCTAAGGGTGGAAGCCTTGAAGTCTGGTTTCTAATTCCTCTTTTGTCACTTAGCAGCTGTGTGACATTGGTGAAGTTACTCAATCTCTCTGTGCTTCCTTCTGGAGCTGTAATATGCTGACCACCATAGGACATATTTCATCAGGCTTATATTGGATGTGTTAGATGAGATAATCCATGTGATTGCTTAGCATGGAAGCCCTTGATAAGTATTTCCTGCCACTGTTGATGGATGGTAAAAGACTGCTTCTGACTTATTCTTTGTGTTACTCTCAGAGCTTGGAGCACATAGACAAACAACAGATATTGGGTGAATAAATTAATGGTCCCATTACTTCATGGCTCCTGTGCAGTGAAGCCTCAGATGGCCAAGGATGTTATGTGTGAAATGAGCTCCCATGTGGCTGGGCCTTTTCAGTTTGGCGTATCTCTTCTGCCACACTTCATTTACCTCCAGATTGATCTGCCCTTTCCTAAAGACGGTAGTTGATAGGGGACTTGAACTTTGGTTCTTAGCTTATTAAAAATTGACAGTTGATATTTAGAAGCATTTCAAAATACAGTGTCCAAATAATGTGTGAGGAAAAAGGCATTCAGTTTGCGGTGATGAGAGGTACCTAGGGGTGAAGTCCTGGCTTCTGCGTCCAGTCCCCAGATGATCAGTGATGCGATATCACTCCACCTGCTGGTGTGGATCAATGAAATGAGAGGATTAGCCTTGGTGATTTTCAAGATATTTTCCTGCTTTTCCATTTTGTGATAATAAGATTTTGGTTATTTTTGCTAATTCCTTAAATGCATTGATACAGATACAATTTTTTAGAGTAGAAGCAGATTCAGTTTCTGGACTTAGTGTTTCTATATTCCAAGGAATTCTTCCAAGAATATTTCTAATGCAAATCATTATCTTCTGATGTCTCTGCTTTGAAAATTTGCACCGTTGCTATTGTTCAGTCGCTGAGTTGTGTCCAACTCTTTGCGACCCATGGAATGCAGTCTTCCAGGCCTCTCTGTCCTTCACCATCTCCTGGAGTTTGCTCATGTCCATCGAGTCAGTGAGACTATCGAACCATTTCATCCTCTGTCACCCTCTTCTTCTTTTGCCTTCATTCTTTCCCAGCGTCAGGGAAAATAATTTGCATGTTTTTTTGTGTTTTCTTAAAATAAGGCACATTGAAATATTTTCAAGTTAAAGCTAGCATATTTAGGTGAGTGTCCACAGGCCCAGTGTAGGAAACTAAATATTTTGGGGTCTGTATTTTAAAAACACTGTCTTGTTACCTGTCATCCAGTTGTGTTCTGCTCAATGGTGTTCAGTCCAGTTTAAACTAATTAGCCTTAATTTTTAGGGGTTAGTCCAGATTGTTCACTTATGGTTCATCCTGACTTATAAGAGATAACAAACAAAGATCATTATTTAAAGCCGCTAGTATTAATGATCTGAAAGCAGATATTAGAAAAAAAAAAGACTGAATACAATGCTTGCCTTGTCCTGTGGTCCATATGACCTCTGATTAAGTTAGCCACAATTCTGTATCGAATGTGGAGTCTGACACAAGGGCTTGATTGACAAAATCTATTTCCTTCTCATATGTATTCAGACCTCTTGGAAGCTGAGGGTTTCTGATTAAATTAAGCTATTTTTATAACCTGCAGAAGATCCCATATGGTCAATCTCAAGTTCCCGTTGCATCCAGTGTTTTCCCTAGATGTTTATTTTGCTGAGGACAAACAGGATGCTATTTGTGGGTTTGTTGTTTGACCTTCCCTTACCATTTGCCTGAGATGCTATAGAAAGGCTTTAAGTGTTTTCCCTTTCAGCTGACCACTTTAAAAGTTAAATTTATCGATTGCTAAGCCCTTCAATAAATTCTCTCATTTATCCTTCACAGCAACCTGACAAGGTAAGAACTACAATTCATCCCATTTTGCCTTTTCAGATAAAAGCCACAGAGGAACTAAATGACTTTCTCACTGTCACACAGTTAGTAAGAGGTGGAGCACGGCTGCAATTCAGCTTGATTTGTCTCCAAAACCTTTGGCTAACCCTCACTTAGGCTGCCCTTTGTCAACATGTGGCATGACAGAGATTGTCTGCTGCATATATTCTATTTTAATATTGGAAGTGGTTTATCAATGTTCCCACTATCCATATTGCTCAGGCTGCAAAATCTATTTGGACGTTTATTAAGAGAGTGAGGCCATGTTAATGATGTCTCCTCCGACGTTTCCTTCTGCTTAACTTTGCAGAAGTTGGGATGAGCTGAGATTGGAATGGAGAGGAAAGAGCTGTGTAGAAAATTAAACAGATGCTGGATTCCCTGGTCTCAGTCTCTCTGGGGTCCCTGGGTCGTCGTGCGCACGGGGTTTGTTTGAGCCTTCTGAGCGTCTCTGGTAGGAATGGGGTTTGATTCTAAACGTGAATTCGCCCGTCCTACCATCTTTCTGGGGCTTCTCCTTTGCTCTTGGAGTTGGGGCATCTCCTCACAGCCACTCCAGTGCTTACTGACTTACTGCGGTTTCTCTGACCTTGGACGTGGGGTATCTCCTCACGGCTGTTGCTCCTGACCTTGGATGTGGTCAGGACCACCTGACCTGCCTCTTGAGAAATCTGTAGGCAGATTAGGAAGCAACAGTTAGAACTGGACATGGAACAACAGACTGGTTCCAAATAGGAAAAGGAGTCTGTCAAGGCTGTATATGCAGAGTACATCATGAGAAGTGCTGGGTTGGAGGAAGCACAAGCTGGAATCAAGATTGCTGGGAGAAGTTATCAATAACCTCAGATATGCAGATGACAGCACCCTTATGGCAGAAAGTGAAGAACTAAAGAGCCTCTTGATGAAAGTGAAAGAAGAGAGTGAAAAAGTTGGCTTAAAGCTCAACATTCAGAAAACTAAGATCATGGCATCTGGTCTCATCACTTCATGGCAAATAGATGGAGAAACAGTGGAAACAGTGGCAGACTTTATTTTCTTGGGCTCCAAAATCACTGCAGATGGTGACTGCAGCCATGAGATAAAAAGACGCTTACTCCTTGGAAGAAAAGTTATGACCAACCTAGACAGCATATTAAAAATCAGAGACATTACTTTGCCAACAAAGGTCTGTCTAGTCAAGGCTCTGGTTTTTCCAGTGGTCGTGTATGGGTGTGAGAGTTGGACTATAAAGAAAGCTGAGCGCCGAAGAATTGATGCTTTTAAACTGTGGTGTTGGAGAAGACTCTTGAGAGTCCCTTAGACTGCAAGGAGATCAAACAAGTCCATCCTAAAGGAAATCAGTCCTGAATGTTCATTGGAAGGACTGATGTTGAAGCTGAAACTCCAGTACTTTGGCCACCTGATGGGAAGAGCTGACTCATTTGAAAAGACCCTGATGCTGGGAAGGATTGAAGGCGGGAGGAGAAGGGGACGACAGAAGATGAGATGGTTGGATGGCATCACTGACTCAATGGACGTGAGTTCGAGTAAACTCCGGGAGTTGGTGATGGACAGGGAGGCCTGGTGTGCAGCAGTCCATGGGGTCTCCAAGAGTCGGACACGACTGAGCGACTGAACTGAACTGGGTTCCCTGGTGTCGAGCCACTCCGTGTACAACACGTGTGATATGTGGGTGGAGCCCCCTGAAGAGGGTTCAGGCTGCAGCCCTCTGCTCATTTCCAGCTGTGGTTCCTGGTGAGGAATTGCCATGCCAGGGTGTAGGGTCCAAGAACATCCTGCCTCACTGACACATGTACTGTAGCCTGGACAGGGGCTCAGCACCCACCCCCAGCCTTGGCTTCTGCTCCTAATCACTGCCTTCCTCAGGAATCGTTCCCTGTCCTGTGGCAGGGCCTTGAAAGGGCTCACTTGGTCTGTCCCAACCAGTGTCCTTCACTTTAATTTGGACGGTGGAGAGTTGGGGTTTTACTTCCTTCCTTCCTCAAATTCCCTTGGGTTCAGTTTCTTCATAGTGTCTAATTTTACATTCTGGCACTTCTTAATCTTAAGAAAATGACTTGCCACTCAGTAGACATTTAAATACCTAATACCTTTACATCATCAAGGAAAATTAATTTATTTTAGGTAAAAAATTGAAGGGGAAATCTTTCTCCCTTACCATTTGCCTCAGAGATGCTACACCGATACAGCAGTAGACCCTGAAACACAAGTATATTACAGGGACCCCAGGAAGCACAAGAAAGAGCTAGTTGGCCCAATGTGCAGCATTCAGAGAACGTTTTCTGGAAGGATGATTCCTGATGTGAAATCATAAAGAATGGGTAAAGTCTAACCAGATAGAGGTGGAAAGGGTTTTTAGGTAAAAGCACAATATGAACCAAAGAAAGGAGAAAAAAAACCCTGATGGTTTGTAAAGAAAAATCAAAATAGGTTAATATCACTAAAGCATGATATATAAGCTAGTGAATGGCAGAAAGTAGGTTTGAATACATAGTCTGAAGCCCTGACACGGAGCCCTAAAATGCAGTGCCAATGAGATTGAATTTTATTTTAGGCAACAGGGCACCCTTGAAATGTTGTAAATGGGACAGATGTTTTTCACACAGACAGCTCTAATTGCAGCATAAAAGATCAATTTTAGGGGCAGTAGCTAGAGTGAGGGCTTCCCAAGTATCTCAGTGAGTAAAGAATCAGCCTGCAATGCAGGAGATGCAGGAGATGTGCAAATTCAATCCCTGGTTCAGGAAGATCCCCTGGAATGGGGAATGGCAACCCACTCCAGTATTCTTGCCTGGGAAATCCCGTGGACAGAGGAGCCTGGTGGGGTACAGTCCTAGGGGTCACAAAGAGTCAGACACCACTGAAGAGAATGTGAACAGATGCAGCCCAAGTGAAGGCAGGGAAACTTAGTTAAGAGATACTGACATGGTTTAAGTGTGAGATGAGAAGGGATCCACTTAGGATAATGGTAATAGGGGTACAGACAATTTCTCAACTTTTGTAGAAGGGCAAATTGACAGGCCTTGATGATTGATAGTGATGTGTAAAGGAGAGAGAGTAATTAACTGATATTTATTGATCACCTACTTTGTGCCAGGCACTTTTAAGATCTTGGGATATGGAAGTCTGGAATTAAAAAAAAAAAATCTAGAGAATGGTTGCAAGGTCTCTTCTTACAAATTAGTTATCTACTGCTGCTTAAGAAATTATACTAAAACTGGGATCATCGTTTATTATCTCACACATTAGTGAGTCAGGAAGCTTGGAATGGCTTAGCTGGAGGTCTTTGTCTCAAGGTCCCTCGTGAGGTTGTAGTCATTCTGTTGGCTGAGGCTACAGTCATCTTAGAACTTAGCCCTATCTGGGGAATCTGATTCTAAGAGTGCTTACATGGCTGATGAATGGTCATGATCCCTTGTCACAGGGGCCTTTCCATAGGGCTTCTTCATAACATGTCAACTGATTTCCCACATTGAAAGCAATCTAAGAGACGTGAGAAAGACTGCCTAGGTCAGAAACTACAATCTTTAAAAAACTCAACCTTGGAAATGACCTTACATCACTTCTGCTATATTCTGCTTGGTAGAAGGAGGTCCCTGAGTCCAGCTTACACTTAGGGGAAGGCTATTATACGAAGGCAAGAATTCCAGAAGACAGGAATCCTTGGGGATCATCTGAGAGGCTGCCGACCACATACCACATCTGCATGACTGAGTAGTGGCAACATATTAATGAAAATCGGTAATACATTGAAAGAATAGATTTTAGGGGGTTAATGAAGACAGAAACTTATCTATTCAAGCAAATACATCTAGCAGCATTGGTACTGGAGATGTAGATGGGGGGTAATACTCATTTCACAAATGCTGTGTGAAACCATAAAAATAATGACCACCTTCAAATCATTGCTAAGAGGCCACCCTTTCAGTGAGGTCTGTCTTGACCAATCTATTTAAAATTGCAGCCTTCATGTTAATGCTTTGTGGTTATTCAGTCACACAGTCATGTCCGACCCTTTGCGACTCCATGGACTGCACAATGCCAGGCCTCTTTTGTCCCTCACCATCTCCCAAAGTTTGCCCAAATTCATGTCCATTGCATCAGTGATGCCATCCAGCCATCTCATCCTCTGATGCCCTCTTCTCCTTCTGTTCTCAATTTTTCCCAGCATCAGGGACTTTTCCAATGAGTCAGCTGTTTGCATCAGATGGCCAAAATACTGGAGTTTCAGCTTCAGCATCAGTTCTCTGAACAATTATTCAGGGTTGATTTCCCTTAAGATTGACTGGTTTTGTCTCCTTGCTGTCCAAGGGACTCTCAAGAGTCTTCTCCGACACCACAGTTCAAAGGCATCAATTCTTTGTCACTCTGCCTTCTTTCCGGTCCAGCTCTTACAACTATACATGACCACTGGGAAGACCATAGCCTTGACTATATGGACATTTGTTGGCAGAATAATGACTCTGCTTTTCAACATACTGTCTAGGTTCGTCATAGGTTTCCTGCCAAAAGCAAATGTCTTCTGATTTCATGGCTGCAGTCACCATCCATAGTGATTTTAGAGCCCAAGAAGAGGAAATCTATCACTACTTCTAACTTTTCCCCCTCTAGTTGCCATGAAGTAATGGGCCCAGATGCCATGATCTTAGCTTTTTAATATTTAGTTTTGAGCTGGCTCTTTCACTTTCCTCCTTCACCCTCATCAAGAGGCTCTTTAGTTCCTCTTTTCTTTCTGCCATTCGAGTGGTATCATCTGCATATCTGAGGCTGTTGATGTTTTTCCTGCCTATCTTGATAATCCAGCTTGTAATATAACTCATCTACCCTGGCATTTCTTATGATGTGCTCAGCATATAGATTAAACAAACAGGGTGACAGCAGACAGCCCTGTTGTACTCCTTTTACAGTCTTGAACAAATTGGTTGGTCCATGAAAATGAAAAGTGAAAGTGCAAGTCACTCAGTCATGTCTGACTCTTTGTGACCCCATGGACTGTAGTCTGCCAGGCTCTTCTGTCCATAGCATTCTCCAGGCAAGAATACTGGAGTGGGTTGCTGTTCCCTTCTCCAGTGGATCTTCCCAACCCAGGGATTCAACCCAGGTCTCCCACACTGCAGGCAAATTCTTTGCCATCTGAGCCACCAGAGAAACCCTACAGGGTTCTCACTTTTGCTTCTTGACCCACATACAGGCTTCTCAGGAGACAAGTAAGATGGTCTGTATCCCTATCTCTTTTAAAGTTTTCCACAGTTCATTATGATCCATACAGTCAAAGGCTTTAGCATAGTTGATGAAACAGAGGTAGATGTTTTTCTGGAATTCACTAGCTTTCTCTATGATCCAGTGAATGTTGGCAATTTGATCTCTCGTTCCTCTTCCTTTTTGAAACCCAGCTTGGACATTTGGAAGTTCTTGGTTCACATAATGCTGAAGCCTAGCATGAAAAATGTTAAGCATAACCTTGCTAGCATGGGAGATGAGTGCAGTTGTCCAATGGTTAGCACATTCTTTAATGCTCTACCTAATTATTATTTATTGTTTGTCACTTCCCATCAAAACATAAACTCCATGAAAGCAGAATTCTTGAGTTTGTACCTGATTTATCCTTAGTGCTTAGTTGGAATACCTATTGTTTATTTGTCTCTCAATAGTTATGGAGAAGGAGAAGGCAATGGCAACCCACTCCAGTACTCTTGCCTGGAAAATTCTATGGACGGAGGAGCCTGGTAGGCTACAGTCCATGGGGTCGCGGGGAGTCAGAGATGACTGAGTGACTTCACTTTCACTTTTCACTTTCACGCACTGAAGAAGGAAATGGCAACCCACTCCAGTATTCTTGCCTGGAGAATCCCAGGGACAGAGCAGCCCAGTGGGCTGCTGTCTATGGGGTCGCACAGAGTTGGACACGACTGACGCAACTTAGCAGCAGCAGCAGCAGCAGTTATGGAGAAAGGATAAAAGTGTTCAAGATAGTATACCCAGGCCAAAAGGTGGGAGCACCGCAAGTGTCCACAGATGGATCAGTAAGATGTGGTACATATATCCAGTGGAATGTTATTCAGTATTAAATAGCAAGGGAATTCTGCACATACTGTACTGTGGATGACCCTTGAAGACATAATGCTAAGTGAAAATAAGCTACTCACAAAAGGACAGATATTATATGATTTTATATGAGGGTCCTAGAGTAATCAAATTCACAGAGACAGAAAGTGGAATGAATGGTGGTTGCCTGGGGCTAAGAGGAAGGAGGTGGATGGTGGTGAGGGTTGTACACAGTGTGAGTTTACTTAATGCCACAGAATGATACACTTAAACATGGCTTAGATGGTACATTTTATGTTATGTATATTTAACCACATGCACAAAACATTTCCAGAGTTTGTAGAGATGAAACTACAGGAGCCTTCTTCATAAAGGATGAGTGAGATTTGAGAATGTCTTAAGGCTGGGAGGAGTAGTGGTTGTTGTGTGAATCTGTGTGTATGTTTGTGTGTGTTACGGAGAGAATCAGTGCAGTGGGAAGTCATCTGGAGATACAGCTATTAAATAATAAATAATGATACAAATGGTGGGTTGAGAGAAGTGATAAAGGACACTGAAGCAAGTCCATCCATATATAAGAACAATGTCTGAAGCTTTCCAGATAGATAAAGATGTGGTACGTGGGCAGATTTGGAACAGACATTGTAGTGGCTTTGGATGACATGCATTTGGCATCATTCAGTCTTGTGTCTGTCCGATCCCAGAAACTGCTTTTAAGACTAAACTCTGCTGAACTATGGAGAGGGGTCAGTGATTTAGGGTAGTTAGGATTGCAGGCTCTAGGGAAGTTATCATAGTGAAAGGCATTGATGGAAATAAGCTGATGAATAGTCTTTCAGTGTATTATATTTGTGAGAGCCTCTGAATCAGAATATTTGACTATAACAAATATGTTGTACGCAAAGTACTCAGGCAGTGCAAATCAGGCAAGGTGTCAAATGACCCAGGATTATGTATCAGAGCTCTATCACACAGATTCTACAACACCTGCAAACTCAATTTAATATATCTTCATTGAATACCTATACAGCCCCCTGGTATGAAAGGCCCACAAATGTATATTTACAAATGTCTGTTGAAAAGCAATTACACATAATACTGTGAGATAGATCACTATTTCGTTTGCTAGTTAGTATTTGTGTAGCTCACATCAGCATAGCAATTGTCATCTAGGCAAATAAATCGATATTACACATGACAGAATTGCAGTGTTTCTCAAGAACTGTGAAAGTATTGTGGGAAGATGGAAGCTTTTACTGAGACAGAAAAGTACTTATATGAATTAAAGATTGTTTCATAAAAATATATAATTCACTTAAAGTTATTGGTCCAACTAGAGTATGAAAAGTTAGTTGTAGAGAAGGCCTGATCAAGCAAAGCTTAGGGTGACATATGGTATGGATTTTTTTTTGGAAATCAGAAAGTACGTGGTTAATTTCAGCAGATTCTTAAGGGTCAAATGGGCCATGCTCTGAACAGAAAGTCTGTGGTTTATTTAGTGTGAGGCCAGATTTAGGAAGCTGAGAAAGAAAACATTACGTTAAGCAGCTAGTTCCAGAAATAAAGGTTAGGCAAGGTCAAGGACTTTGGAGAAATGTGAGTTGACACAGTGGCATTGTCCTCAGAATGCAGATGTGGGCCTGATATGGGGAGGAAAGGGTTTGGCCTACAGTTTCATTTAGAGGTGGAGGCTGTTTACTAGGTGTGGTGGTGCTAGGGCACATGTGATGATGATGGTGATGACAATCACATTACTGATAACAGCTGCCATGTGTTGAGTCTGCATTTTGTGCCAGAGGCCCTGTTAATTCAATAAATGTTTTTAGCATTTAGTATGAACCTAGTGCTAGAGAAACAATGAACAAAATAGGCAAAGTTTTTGTTCTCATGGGGCTAATGTTTTCATTAGCTGGAGGGAGAGAGTGGAGGGAGACAATAAATATATAAGCAAATATATAGGAAGTTTGAGGGTGAAAAGAACTTTGGAAAGTGGAAGAAGTGGAGTAAACAGAAAAGGGATGGGTAAAAATTTGCACAGGAAAGGCTTGGCATTTTGTAGAGAGATATAGTAGTATGGGAAAAAACTTGGCAAATTTGTTGTTCAATTGCTTAGTCATGTCTGACTCTTTGCCATCCCATGAATTGCAGCGTGCCAGGCTTCCCTGTCCTTCACTATATCCTGGAGTTTGCTCAAACTCATGTCCACTGAGTCAGTGATACCGTTCAATCATCTCATCCTCTGTCACCCCTTTCTCCTCCTGCCCGCAATCTTTCCCAGCATGAGGGTCTTTTCCAGTGAGTTAGCTCTTCATGTCAGGGGCACAAAGGATTGGAGTGTCAGCTTCAGCATCAGTCCTTCCCATGAATATTCAGGGTTGATTTCATTTAGGATGGACTGGTTTGCTCTCCTTGCTGTCCAAGGGACTCTCAAGAGTCTCCTCCAGCACTATAATTCGAAAGCATCAATTCTTTGGCTCTCAGCCTTCTTTATGGTCCAACTCTCACGTCCATATATGACTACTGGAATGGGCAAGTTTGGGGGAGAGTATTTTGGACAGGGGGAAGAGTGGGCATCAAGTCTCTATGGTCAGCAATTGCTCAGCAAGTATTATTAAACAACGGATGGTGATGTGGCAGAGCAGAGCGGTAAGAGTTGAGAGCTACATCATGCAGAGTCTCTCTTGTGGCATTTTAAAGGATCTGACTCTTAGTCTAGTGAAATGGGAGCCGCTGGATGTTTCTCTTAGCATTCTGAAGTTTTAGCTGTCTTTTCCTCACCATACATATATGAAATTGGTAGTATTATTAGTCCCTTTTTACTTTAATTGGGAAGTTGAGACAGAGAGAGCTTAAGTGACTTTCCCAAACTCAGTCTTGAGGTTTTGGAATGAGGATTTTACCCAGGTGGCCTGATTTTAGCTCACATACCGGCTGCATAGGAGGGAATACAATGAGATGCAAGAATATTTGGAGGGCAGTGGATGTGTTCATTATCTTGATTGTGGCAATGGTTTCCCATGTGCATATGTATTAATACTTTGTCTTGTTGCTGCTGTTTAGTTGTAAAAGAAAAGAAAGAAAGTGAAAGTCGTTCAGTCGTGTCCTACTCTTTGTGACCCCATGAACTATATAGTCCTTGGAATTCTCAGGGTCAGAATACTGGAGTGGGAAGCCTTTCCCTTCTCCAGGGGATCTTCCCAGTCCAGGAATCGAACCCAGGTCTCCTGCATTGCAGGTGAGTTCTTTACCAGCTGAGCCACAAGGGAAGCCCAAGAACACTGGAATGGGTAGCCTATCCCTTCTCCACTGGATCTTTGCAACCCAGGAATTGAAGCAGGCAGATTCTTTACCAACTGAAATAAGCTGTGTCCAGCTCTTTGCAACCCCATAGACTGCAGCCCCCCAAGCTCCTCTGCCCATGGGATTTCCCAGGCAAGAGTACTGGAGTGGGTTGCCATTTTTTTCTCCAAGGGATCTTCTTGACCCAGGGATCAAAATCATGTCTCCTGCATTGTCAGGCGTATTCTTTACCCCTGAGCCACCAGGGAAGCCCCACATACATATTTTAGAACTCATCAAATAGTGTGCTTTTGATATGTGCCATTTTATTGTGTATCAGTAATATCTCAGTAAAGTTATGAAGAAAAAATATTTTCAAAATATTAGGAAAGGGCTTGAAGAATTTTATTTTTTTTCATTTTTTAAAATTTATTTATTTTAATTAGAGGCTAATTACTTTACAATATTGTAGTGGTTTTGCCATATATTGTCATGAATCAGCCATGGGTGTACATGTGTTCCCCATCCTGAACCCCCCTCCCACCTCCCTCCCCATCCCATCCCTCTGGGTCATCCCAGTGCACCAGCCCTGAGCACCCTGTCTCACGCATCGAACCTGGACTGGCGATCTGTTTCACATATGATAATATACATGTTTCAATGCTATTCTCTCAAATCAAAGAATTTGAAAGTGAAGAAATGATGTTTGTATTTTGTGAAGGATGGATTGGAGATCAATTAGAGAACCATCATGAAACTGCAGGAAAAAGCTGATGAAGAACTGAGCCAAGGTGATGTAGAGAGGAAGGAGGAGAGGAATGTGACTATAAAGGTGATAAGACCCGGGAACCATATAGAATAAGGAGTGACAGAGAAAAGAAGCCTAGGACGACTGCTAGTTTGAGGGCTTGGTGAGAAGTGCCATTAACCAAAGTGTAAAATTCCGGAGGAGCAGGATGTTCTGGGGAAAGATGTAGTTACAGACATGCTGAAATTGGGGGGCCTGTGGGATATTCAGGTTAATGCATAGTTTAATACAGGAAGACGTCCAGTTTAGAAATAGGGATGTGGGAGACGATGTGTGAGAAGTTATTGAAGCCGTGGGCACAGCTGACATGGTACAGGGATGAGAAGAGAGTGAAAGATAAAACTTTGGGCGATACCATTACTCAACAGGAGATTAAAAACTCTCTGGCACACATTTTGTTCTGTGCCTCTGTTCAACCTCATGGGAAACACTGCTCATCAAGCCCAGCTCTCTTGGGAATCTCTCAGCACAGTGTTCTCAGTCACTGTCATCTGTCAGTCACTAAGTAGTGTCTGCCTCTTTATGATCACGTTGCCTGCAGCTTGCCAGGCTTCCCTGTCCTTCACCATCTCCCAGAGTTTGCTCAAGCTCATGTCCATCGAGTCGGTGATACCATCCCACCATCTCATCCTCTGCCACCTTCTTCTGCTTTGCCTTCAGTCTTTCCCAGCATCAGGGTCTTTTTCAGTGAGTCGGCTCTTCGCTTCAGGTGGCCAAAGTATTGGAGCTTCAGCTTCAACATCAGTCCTTCCAATGAATATTCAAGGTTGATTTCTGCTAGTGGTCTCAGAACCCACTGCAATAGATCAATGTCAACAAGGAAGACGAATTTGCCTTTCCTTCCCTTACTTTTTTTTATTTTTTATTTAAAATATTTTCTTGGTTATGTGGCTCTTCATTCCAGTGTGAGGGCTTTCTCTAGTTGCAAATCGTGGGCTCTAGAGCATCTAGGCTCAGTAATTGCAGCAAGAGGGCTTAGTTGCCCTGTGGCATGTGTTCATCCCTGATTTAAGGCGGTGAATGTGAAACCATTAAGGAGATGAAGGAGTGTGTCTTGGAAGCCAAGAAAATTTTAAGAAAAAGGAAGTAGTCAGCATAGACCTTAATCTTATAAGGACTGAAACACTTTCATTGGATTTTGCCATTAGAAGGTTAATAATGATCTGTGGAGGGCTGTTTCAGTAGCACGAGAGGGCAGAGGCCAAACGAGAGTGGATCCAGGCATGCAAGCAAGGACTGTTCTTCCCAGAAGCTCAGCTCTGAAGGAAGGAAGTAGGCATTTTATTGAAGTAGTTTATGTTGTTATATCTTTGTAAATTTCTTCCAAAAATCGAAGAATTGTATTAGTTTTTGTAGGTTTTCACTTTTGTTTCTTAAATATAGAAAGAGCTTTGGAGTCTCTTTGTTAGGAGACTTTGGAGCACAAGGCAGGTCCCCTTATTTCTGGGTCACATCCTGCCTGAGCTCTAGGAGGAGACTCTCTGAGTGTTGGAGCCATGGAGGATGGTTTCCCAAATGCTATTCTACCAGCCCATGCCCACCTGACAACGCTGGGATAAAACAAGGTGCTCATTGTAGGAAGAAAAGTGGGGAAACTAAGGGAACCATCCTAAAGGCACTGGTTTATCCTGAGGCTGTCTTTTCCCCTATATTTGGGTTGAAACATCTTTCCTTTCAATTTGTGTTGCTGGAGGTGACTCTTGAGAATCCCTTGGACTTCAAGGAGACCAAACTAGTCAATCCTAAAGGAAATCAAACCTGAATATTCATTGGAAGGACTGATGCTGAAGCTCCACTACTTTGACCATCTGACGCGAAGACAGTCCGACTCATTGGGAAAGATCCTGATGCTGGGAAAAATTGGAGGCAAAAGGAGAAGGGGGCAACAGAGAATGAAATGGTTAGATACTATCACAGACTAAATGGACAAGAATTTGAGCAAACTCCTGGATATAGTAAAGGACAGAGGAGCCTGGTGTGCTGCAGTCCATGGGGTTGCAAAGAGTTGGACATGACATAGTGACTGAATAATAACAACAAATCTTTACTTAGTCTTAGTAGATGGTATATTTTTCCTTTAAATGCTCTTAGCGAAATAAGTTGACAACTCTCTTATCAGTTATTTCATTTTTCCTTAATGATTTTAATTTCTTATAAACAGCCACCTTTTTAAAAAAGCTTTATGTTTTCTGGGTCAGACTCAATTTGGACAATGTGAACTAGCTGGAATCATGAGATTACTTAGTCCTTTGTAGTTACGGACCTATTGGTATAACCTTTGAGCTCTTCAAAATCAAAGACATGAGATGATCTGCTGAAATTAAACTTAAAAATCAGTTGTAATAGAGGAATGTACAAAGTCACCTGAAAGATACAGAATGGCTCCCCTCCCTGCCAGAATTAATTTGAGTGTGATTAGAAGTATTAATATATCTAATGGAAGAATATGTTGCTGAGCACTGAGGTTGATTAGCCATGGGAAAAAGAGAGGATGCTGGGGCAAAGCTAGAAGTGCCTCTCTGAATCCTGATTTGCTGAGAGGGAACCTTGATAAATGGATGCCTTTGGGCACTTGGGTTGCATTGGCAGAGACCAAATGGGTACATTGGACTTCCCTGGTAGGTCAGCTGGTAAAGAATCTGCCTGCAGTGCAGGAGACTTCAGTTCAATTCCTGACTTGGGAAGATTCCCTGGAGAAGGGGTGGACTACCCAATCCAGTATTCTTGACCTTCCCTGGTGGCTCAGATGGTAAAGAATCTGCTTTCAATGCGGGAGACCTGGGTTCAATCTCTGGGTTGGGAAGATCCCCTGGATGAGGGCACCCACAGCAACCCACTCCAGTATTCTTGCCTAGAGAATCCCCATGGACAGAGGAGCCTGCTGCACTACAGTCCATGGGGTTGCAAAGAGTCAGACACAACTGAGTGACTAAGCACAGCACAGATAGGAACATTGGATCAGGGAGGCCGGGCTGTGTGAGCTGAATGTCAACCCTTAACATTTACTGCATCCAACTCTCCTTCATCTCTATCCACCCTACTTTTGTTCTTTCTTCCTTCGTTTCCTTCCTTCTTTCTGTTTCCTTCCTTCCTTTCCTTCCCAAGGAAGAAAAAAACACCATCGTATTGGAGGTAAAATGCTGTTTTTCACACAGAGTGAAAATTGAAGTAAAAAATTGAAGTCACTATTTTGACCTTTTCTCAGTAGAAATTCCTAAACTAGCATTCTGGATTCATCTTCAGTCTCAGCTATGGGAGAAGGATTCTTTGATGTTCTGGGTACATACTAAGTCATTTAAGTCGTGTCTGACTCTTTGCAACCCCATGGACTGTAGCCCACCATGCTCCTCTGTCCATGGGATTCTCCAGGCAAGAATATTGAAATGGGTTGCCCTGCCCTCCTCCAGGGCATCATCCCAACCCAGGGATTGAACTCGTGTCTCTTATGTCTCTTGTGTTGGCAGGTGGGTTCTTTACCACTAGCACTACCTGTGCTGACAAAGTCTGATTTCTGAGCCTGCCTGGTTGAGGGTTGATTGCATCCCTGTGATATTAGCTAGCAAGACTGATCTGTGACTTTCCCCAGGTGGGAACAGACTTTGATGTTGCCATTGGTTTTTCTTTTTTCCCCCTCCAGCTTTATTGAGGAAAAATTGACAAATATAATTATGTATATTTAAAGTGTACAATGGGATGATTTGATACACATTGTGAATGTGTACCAAGATCAAGATAATTAACACATTCATCACCTCACATAATTAACTCTTTTTAAAATATCTATTTGCTTAGAATCTATTCTCTGTAGCATTAAAGTGCACAGGGCTGTGTAATTAGCTAGAGTGACCATGCTGTATATTAGATCCTCAAAATTTATTCTTCTTATAAGCGAAATTTGTACCCTTTGATCTATACTTGTCCCCATTACCATTTTCTCCTCCCTTAGGCCCTGGCAACTAACCACCATTCTAGTCTCAGTTTCTATGAAATTGATTTTTTTAAAAAAGGATCCCACGTGTACTTGATGCCACACAGTAATTGTCTTTCTCTTTCCGGCTTATTTCACTTGCAAAATGCCCTCCAGATTCATTCATGTTGCTGAAAATGGCACATTTCTTCTTTCTATCACTGAATAATATTCCACTGTGTATATATACCACATTTTATTTTTTTGATTCATCCATCAAAGGACACAGGTTGTTTCCATATCTTGGCAGTTGTATATAATGCTGCAGTGAACATAGGAGTGAAGATAGCTCTTTAAGATACTGATTGGACAAACACACAAAACTGTTGATGGAAATATAAATTTATGCAGCCACTAATGGAAAACAATATGGCATTTCTTAAAAAAAAAATAGAACTACCATGTGATCCAACAGTCTTACTCTTGGCTGTATATCTGAAGGTTGTGTTGCTACTATTTTGGACCATGTTGTGACATGCCATAATTTTTCCTTTAAAGATTTCCTCAAATTATCATTTTGAAGAGAACACCAAATTAATAGCATGTTTATTGACTGGATATTCCAGAAAACTGTGTTGAAGAGTAACATTTGCCAGTTTTACCATGCAACTTTTAGTCAGTTCAACATTTTTTTTGTGAGTGTCTTACAAGAAGTAGTTCCAAACTTTTGTAAACTTTTTATTCACAAAGTTGTTTTCACATGATTTTGGATCATCCTGTGATGATAGACAAACCCCAAGCTAGTTCTTTGTCCTTAATTCTGGTCTGATGGATTATTTGTTTTGCATATCTTGAAAGAAGTGGATAGAAAAAAGTTTAATCATAGCAGGATAGTTTCATAGCTTCCCAATTCTGATCACAAACAATATGTTCTGTTTTAAGCTTTTGCTATGAAAAATTATATGTAGTTCTTCTCATGGTTTCAAATTATTTTACTCTTGAGACTCAAGGCTATTGATATGACAGTGAGCACTGAGGGGAAAATTAAAAGAAAAAAAAGTAGTTATTTGATTGCTGGATGTACAGTTGGAGACGTTCATAAATTTATAAACATTCTGGTTTGAGTTATTTGAGCTTCTCCTTTACTTCTTTCATCTGCTCCTTTGTCACTATGTAAATAGAGCTCTACAGAAGTCTGTATAAAGAAATTACAAGAAATACATCTTTTCCCAAATCCTTTTCTTCTGCAATTGATCAGATGCCCTCTGAGTTTGGCTCTGGGTGGCACACGATGGGTGTGGAGAGGCTTCATAGAGGAACGGTGGGATTAAGCTGCTCTTTGATTGTTGCTTGAGTGGTTTTCCTCAGAATCTTTTCTTTGGATGGCAACTTTTGTTGTTGTTGTTGTCATATGATGTATTTATAAACAGAAATAAGATGAAAGATTAACTTGTTGAACATCTATTCTTGTCTTAGTTGAGGGTCATGATCGTTGTGTTCCCTGTTGACATAGGAAAGATTGGCTGGTAATTTCTGTCCTCTTTTCTCCCTTTTGTATGACTTTCGACACCTGATTATTAATGTCATTGCAGTTAAGGGAAAATGTCCTGTTTCCATGGAAATGGCATTAGGAAGTAGCTTTGGGAGCTAAACATCTACTCTTCATGAGATAGCATTTTGTTTTCTCTTGTGCATCTTGAAAACAACAGCACCCTTAACTAACAACATGCACAAGAAGATGCTTTGATAAATAAAATAGAAATATATAAGAAGTGTTTCATCAGAGTCTTTATCAGAGCTGTAATAAAAAGAGTGAGATCGTTTAGAAGTGGGGAATAGACTCCAAGGAGAATTCATAAAAGCTATAGGACTTTTTTTGAGGAAATTAAAACAGAGGCAGTGATGCTGTCAACATCTTTTGTAAAACTCTATGGTTTATAGACGAGGTCAGTGGTGATATACCAAGAGTTCTTGAACCCCAAAAACTAGTTTTTAAAGGGACAGAGCTTTAGAAACTCTGTCCTCATTCTTAGCTGACTTCTTCAGGAAAAAAAGGTTGTTTATGCTTTTGCCTCATATGTGAATCCTTGATCCCTCCATGGAAGAATACAGAGTTAGAAGAAGAAAGTTCATGACCATATCATGTGTGGATTATTAAATTAAGAGCTGAATTTTTCTTAGATTTTTGGAACTCGCAGATCTTTTTGCAACTGGCATCATAATTCAGTATCATTATGTTTTGATGAATAATTTTGGTCTAACAGGGTTGTTTTGATAACCAGGGAATTATTTTACCTGATTTTATTTTTCAGAATGATGTCTATGTGAAAAATATTTTGAGATTGGGCTTGGATTGGAAAGGGAAATTATAGAAGAGGAGAGACCAAATAGGAGGTTTTTGCAGTCTATAATTGTAGGTGAGGATGCTTTGGGTTGGTGTGGGAGCAGAGGAGATGCAGGGAATGGAGAGCTTTGTGACATATCGTAGGGACTTCTTTGAAGGTCCAGTGGTTAAGACCTCACCTTCCAGTGCAGGGGGTACAGATTCAATGCCTCATCTGGGAGCTGAGATCCCACATGCCTTGTGGCCAAAAAACCAAAACATTAAAAAATATATATTGTAACAAATTCATTAAAGGCTTTTTAAGAAAAGTTAAACTTTGTTTCAACAATAAATTTTAAAAAGGCATACTGTAGAAGTGGACTTGACTGAATCTAGCAATAATTGGTTGTGGAGGTTGAGGGTGATGGAGTCCACGGGGAAGACTTAGCAACCAAGGGGAAGAAACAACCACTGAGTTCTTCCCAGATGGCGTGAGTTGTAAAGCACCACCTGCCAATACAGGAGACTCAAAAGATGAGGTTTTGATCCCTGGGTCAGGAAGATCCCTGGAGTAGGAAATGGCAACCCACTCTACCATTCTAGCCTGGAAAATTCCATGGACAGCGGAGCCTGAAAGGCTACAGTACTTGGAGTCTCAAAGAGTCAGACACGACTGAGCGACTGAGCACATGACAATAAGAATGATTGGGATGAAGAAAGAACCAAACCTTCAGTTTAAAGTGTGGTAGGTCTGAGGAATCTTCTAGGTGAGATATAAAGCAAGCAGTAGGAAACATGGCTTAAAACTCAGCATTCAGAAAATGAAGATCATAGCATTCCATCCCATTGCTTCATGGCCAATAGATGGGGAAACAATGGAAACAGTGACAGAATTATTTTCTTGGGCTCCAAAATCACTGCAGATGGTGACTGCAGCCATCAAATTGAAAGACGCTTGCTCCTTGAAAGAAAAGCTATGACAAACTTACACAGCATATTAAAAATCAGAGATATTACTTTATCTACAAAGGTCCATATAGTTAGTTCAGTTCAGTCGCTCAGTCGTGTCCGACTCTTTGTGACCCCATGAATCGCAGCATGCCAGGCCTCCCTGTCCATCACCAACTCCTGGACTTTACCCAAACCCATATCCATCAAGTCAGTGATGCCATCCAACCATCTCATCCTCTGTCGTCCCCTTCTCCTCCTGCCCCCAATCATTCCCATCATTAGGGTCTTTCCCAATGAGTTAACTCTTCGCATGAGGTGGCCAAAGTATTGGAGTTTCAGCTTCAACATCATCCTTCCAATGAACACCCAGGATTGATCTCCTTTAGGATGGACTGACTGGATCTCCTTGCAGGCCAAGCGACTCTCAAGAGTCTTCTCCAACACCACAGTTCAAAAGCATCAATTCTTCGGGGCTCAGCTTTCTTCACCATCCAACTCTCACATCCATACATGACCACTGGAAAAACCATAGCCTTGACTAGATGGACCTTTGTTGGCAAAGTAATGTCTCTGCTTTTAAATATGCTATCTAGGTTGGTCATAACCTTCCTTCCAAGGAGTAAGCATCTTTTAATTTCATGGCTGCAATCACCATCAGCAATGATTCTGGAGCCCCCAAAAATAAAGTTTGACACTGTTTCCACTGTTTCCCCATCTATTTCCCACGAAGTGATGGGACCAGATGCCATGATCTTAGTTTTCTGAACTTTGAGCTTTAAGCCAACTGTTTCACTCTCCTCTTTCACTTTCATCAAGAGGCTCTTTAGTTCTTCTTCACTTTCTGCCATAAGGGTGGTGTCATCTGCATATCTGAGGTTATTGATATTTCTCCCGGCAGTCTTGATTCCAGCTTGTGTTTCTTCCAGCCCAGCATTTCTCATGATGTACTCTGCATAGAAGTTAAATAAGCAGGGTGACAATATACAGCCTTGACGTACTCCTTTTCCTATTTGGAACCAGTCTGTTGTTCCATGTCCAGTTCTAACTGTTGCCTCCTGACCTGCATACAGGTTTCTCAAGAGACAGGTCAGATGGTCTGGTATTCCCATCTCTTTCAGAATTTTCCACAGTTTATTGTGATCCACACAGTCTAAGGCTTTGGCATAGTCAATAAAGCAGATATAGATGTTTTTCTGGAACTCTCGTGCTTTTTCGATGATCCAGCGGATGTTGGCTATTTGATCTCTGGTTCCTTTGCCTTTTCTAAAACCAGCTTGAACATCTGGAAGTTCACGGTTCACGTATTGCTGAAGCCTAGTTTGGAGAATTTTGAGCCTTACTTTACTGCGTGTGGGATGAGTGCAATTGTGCGGTAGTTTGAGCGTTCTTTGGCATTGCCTTTCTTTGGGATTGGAATGAAAACTGACCTTTTCCAGTCCTGTGGCCACTGCTGAGTTTTCCAGATTTGCTAGCATATCAAGTGCAGCACTTTCACAGCATCATCTTTGAGGATTTGAAATAGCTCAACTGGAATTCCATCACCTCCACTAGCTTTGTTCGTAGTGATGCTTTCTAAGGCCCACTTGACTTCACATTCCAGGATGTCTGGCTCTAGGTGAGTGATCACACTACCGTGATTATCTGGGTCATGAAGATCTTTTTTGCACAGTTCTTCTGTGTGTTCTTGCCACCTCTTCTTGATATCTTCTGCTTCTGTTAGATCCATACCATTTATGTCCTTTATCGAGCCCATCTTTGCATGAAATGTTCCCTTGGTATCTCTAATCTTCTTGAAGAGATCTCTAGTCTTTCCCATTCTATTGTTTTCCTCTATTTCTTTGCATTGATCACTGAGAAAGGCTTTCTTATCTCTCCTTGTTATTCTTTGGAATCAGCATTCAGATGGGAATATCTTTCCTTTTCTCCTTTGCTTTTCGCTTCTCTTCTCTTCCCAGCTATCTGTAAGGCCTCCTCAGACAGCCATTTTGCTTTTTTGCATTTCTTTTCCATGGAGGTGGTCTTGATCCCTGTCTCCTGTGCAATGTCACAAACCTCTGTCCATAGTTCATCAGGCACTCTGTCTATCAGATCTAGTCCCTTAAATCTATTTGTCACTTCCACTGTATAATCATAAAGGATTTGATTTAGGTCATACCTGAATGGACTAGTGGTTTTCCCTACTTTCTTCAATTTAAGTCTGAATTTGGCAATAAGGAGTTCATGATCTGAGCCACAGTCTGCTCCCAGTCTTGTTTTTGCTGACTGTATAGAGCTTCACCATCTTTGGCTGAAAAGAATATAATCAATATAGTTAAAGCTATGGCTTTTCCAGTAGTCATGTACAGATGTGAGAGCTGGACAGTAAAGAAGGCTGTGTGCTAAAGAATTGGTGCCTTTGAACTGTCGTGCTAGAGAAGAGTCTTGAGAGTCACTTGGACTGCAAGGGGATCAAACCAGTCAATCCTAAAGGAATTCAACCCTGACTATTCATTGGAAGGACTGATGCTGAAGCTGAAGCTCCAGTACTTTGGCCACCTGATTCAATCAGTTCAGTTCAGTTTAGTTCAGTTCAGTCTCTCAGTCATGTGTGACTCTTTGCGTCAACTCATTGGAAAAGACCCCAGTGCTGGGAAAGATTGAAGGTGGGAGGAGAAGGGGGCGGCAGAGGATGAGATGGCTGGATGGTGTCACCAACTCAATGGACATGAGTTTGAGCAAAGTCTGGAAGATGGTGAATGGTGAAGAACAGGGAAGCCTGGCATGCTGCTGTCCATGGGGTCGAAAAAAGTTGGACATGACTGAGTGACTGAACAACAATGAAACATGAGATGAGGCTTAAAAGAGTCTGTCGGACTACAGATATGGCACGTTACAACAATTAACATTTGATGAAGATTTGGATATTTTACTTAATAACTAATTTTAGGTACTATATTACAGTTATGTAAAAAGAGATGTTGTACTTGAAAATACCTCCCGAACAAAGGAAAGACATTAGATTGGGGCCAGTAAAAACCTATCAATAAACTTAACGAGTATAATAGGAGAGTTAGGCTCAGAGAGAAATTTAAAACTTTCCCCTTTTTTTCTCTTGCAGTTTAATTTACATGGAAATGCATCCTTGAAAGGGAAATAGAGGCTGTTATCGGAAGTCAGCAAATAAAAGTATGGGAAGATAATAAACAGATTAGTTTACCACCAATTTTAATTTTCTAGGGCTAATTAAATTTATTTATGTTTTATAATGAGAAAAATATCACAAAAGTCATTTCACAAAAATTACACAACATTTAAAAAGTTATCTTAAATAGAAATCCCTCTGGTTAGAGTCTATTTTTTCAAGCTGAAGGGAAGCTTTCCAGCAAGGTTCAAGGATTTAATGTGGCTTTGATGTCCCCAGGTCACCTCAGGGACATAGTGACATAATAAAGAAAAAGAAGAGAAGGATGTTATAGGCCTGAAATTTTAAATAATTGAGGGAAGCTTGGTTCGACTAGGGAAAATTTGGCTATTTTGACCATTTGTCAAAATGGTTTGATTTGTATCTCTGCCCAGAAGAATATATTTCAGGGATCTTGAACTGTAGACTTTTTTTTTTAATTAAATTTTTTTGCAGTATCGTTGATTTACAGTGTTGTGTTAGTTTCTGCTGTGTAGCAAAGTGAATCAGTTAAGTGCATGTGTGCTAAATCACTTCAGTTGTGTCCTACTCTTTGCAACCCTATGGACTGTAGTGCAACAGGCTATTCTGTCCATGGAATTCAAGACAAGAATACTAGAGTGGGTTGCCATGCCCTCTTCCATGGGATCTTCCCGACTCAGGGATCGAACCCACATCTTTATGTCTCCTGCATTAACAGTTGTGTTCTTTACCACTAGCCCCACCTGGGAAGCCTGAATCAGTTATACACATACATATATAACTCTTTTTTAGATTCTGTTCCCATATAGGTTATTACAGAGTATTGAGTATAGTTCCCTGTGCTATGCCACAGGTTCTTATTCGGTATCTATTTTATATGGTAGTATGTATATGTCAATCCCAAGACTTCTTAAGCAGCAAAACCAAGAAGACCCAACAATTCCACTGATGTATTTCTCCTCTTGGTTGAATATCTTTTAGCCAGTTCTTTTCTTGGCTGCCTAATGCAAGTATTGCACATATGTACACACACACACACACACACAACACACACACATTTGATTCAGCAGAAATGCAGACAGGAAGGAAGCCTAGGGAGCAGGCATGGAAGAGAAACCACCAGCTCTAGGAGGGAGTGGTATTAAGAATAAAAGGGGGAGATGTCAGCAGAATACTTGTGATGAGTTCATCAGGAATCCTTTGTGTACCTTTTTCCCTTCCACCCCTTTTTCCCTCTATGACTTAGTAACTGTAATAGTTATTCTCTTTTCTAACCTGATTTTCCCACCACCATCACTAGCTGCTTCTTTTTAGCCTCCTTTGCTAGAACAGTCTTGCTTTTGCAACTTGCCATTGTTGGCAAGCCCCAGGGTGCAGGACTAGCTCTTCTTTTCTTCTCTCTTTCCAGCTGCTCCCCACTGGGACCTCATATGGCCGAATGACTTTAAATACCATTTGTCTGCTAAGGACTCTCAAATATCATCTTGGTCCTGATGTCTCTCCTGAACTCCAGACTCCCTGCTTGACATCTTGGTTTAGATGCTTGATTCCACATTTCCAACACTTGGTCCTCTCTCAGTGTCCCCATCTCACCATTTTGTTCTAAAACCTTGAGTCATCCTTAGCTTCTCTTTTTAACTCGTAATCCTCCTTCAGTCCATTAGCAGATGGCTCTGCTTTCAAGCTGTGTCTCGAATCTTCCCACTTCTTGTTCTTCTTTGTTGTTGTTTCTGGCTGTGCCCTACAGCATGTAAGATCTTAGTTACCTGACCAGGGATCAAACCTGCATCACCTGCATTGGAAAGCAGATTGTTTACTATTGGACCACCAGGGAAGTCCCAACCTTACCACTTCTGACCACCAGCCCTGTTCCTATTCTCACCCAGGCCACTATTTTCTGGACTACTTCAGTAGCCTCCTAAGTAGTTTCTCTGATTATACCTGTCCCCTTCTACATACATTCAGATCTGTTCTCCACACACCAGCTAATGTGATCTTTTGCGATGTAATTGTGTTCTGACCACTTCTTGGCTCAAAAACCTCTAATGGTTTTCTTTCAGACTTAGAAAATCCAAAGTCCTCATCTTGACCTAGAAAGCTTTGGGTGTTCTGGCCCCAGAGGCCTCTTCGGTATCTTCTCATGTCACTCTTGCCCTTGCTTATTGAGGTCTAGCCTCACCAACATTCTTGCTTGTCCCTGAAAAAGACAAAATTCTGAGGGACTCTTCACTTGAAGTTACCACTGTCTGGAATTCTCTTTCACCAAATAGACCTTAGTTTGCTCTCACTTCATCTAAAAGTCTGCCCAAGAGTCGCCCCCTCCACGAGGACTTTATAACACCTTATCTAAAACAGCATCCCTTACTCCTCTCTCGTGCTTGTTCCCCATCTCTGCCATCACAGTTTTATTGTTTAGTCACTCAGTTGTGTCCGACTCCTTGTGACGCCATGGGCTGAAGCACACCAGGCCTCCCTGTCCTTCACCATCTCTCAGAATTTGCTCAAACTCATGTCCATTGAGTTGGTGATGCCATCCAACCATTTCATTCTCTGTCATCCCCTTTTCCTCCTGCCTTCAATATTTCCCAGCATCAGGGTCTTTTCCAGTGAGTCAGCTCTTTGCATCAGGTAGCCAAAGTATTGGAGCTTTGACTTCTGCATCAGTCCTTCTAATGAATATTCAGGGTTGATCTCCTTTACAATTGACTGGTTTGATCTCCTTGCAGTCCAAGGGACTCTCAAGAGGCCATCACAGTTTAACTCTATGTTAAAAGTGTGTTTGTTTTGTTGTCTGACTCTCTATTCCACAGTAAGCTGTCTCAGTGAGAGACTTAGTTGGGCTTTCCTGTTCTATATCTTTCATCCTGAAGATTGCCTAGCCACAAGGCATAGCTATTAGCTCCATAAATGTTAACTGACTGAATAGTAAAATCATCAATCAGGGAGATCAGTTCCTTACTTTGGCAGCCCTGGAAAGGGCTGTGAGTCTGATCAGTGCTCACAAGTGTGCAGCATGGTGCCTGGAGCAGAATTTTCACATATAAATATGTATTGAGTAAGTGAATAAATGATTAAGTGAATGGATGAAGCCACATTAGTAAGTTAATCACTAGTATATCTTCCTCTACTCTTTAGATCCACTCATATGGCAGTTACTATGGCAAAGCGATCTAACTTTGTCTAAGGGGTCCATGAAGACCTCTCAAAGGATGGTGTGTGTGTGTGTGTTAAGTCACTTCAGTCATGTTCGACTCTTTGTGACCCTATGGACTGTAGCCCAACAGACTCCTCTGACCATGGGATTTTCCAGGCAAGAATACTGGAGTGGATTGCCATGCCCTCCTCCAGGAGGGATCCCTCACCATCCAGGGATCAAACCCATGTCTTTTGCATCTCCTGCATTGGCAGTCGGGTTCTTTACCACTAGCACCACCTGGGAAGCCCCCCTCGAAGGAGGGTACATAAAAGTAATCATACTTGTCACTTACAGAGTATTTTCGATGAGCCATCTATTGTGCTTAGAGCCTTATGCACACAAACCAATTTAATCCTCACAACAAATCCATGAGGTTGATACTATTGTTAGTCCCATTTTACAGATAGGGAAAATAAAATGTAGAGAAATAGATTAACTTGAGTAAACAGCTAATAAATGGTAGAAGCAGACCCAGGCAGCCTATTTTAGAGCCAGTGCTGTTAACCACTATGCTGTATGTTTAGGCTGAGGACTGAGAACAGAGGAGTGGCTGGCTAGATAAGGGGCTGAATTAGGCAGGAGCAAGTATTCGGGGCAAACGGAGTCAAATTTGCCAAGGGTCAGATCATGACCAGTTCCTCTGAGGAGGTGACAGAGATTCAGCATGGCCGAAGCACAGAGGGCAGGTAAGAGGGTAAGAGATGAGCCTGATTATTACCAAGGGCCAGAGAGGCCATGAAAGGAATTTGGACTTTCCTCAGGCAATGGGAAACATGAAATAACTTGAAGCAGGAACTTGAAGTGCGTAGATTTATACTGTTAAACAGTCACAGTGGTGACCCTGTAGAGAATGGGCTGGAAGGCAGGCAGGCGGATGGGAGGGAGACCAGTTCAGAAGGTCTTGCAATAGCCCAACAAAGGGGTGATGGTGACCTGGTCCAGGGTGGAGGTGATGGGAAGGTAGTATAGATTTGAGGTGCAAAGGACTCAGTGATGTGGGGAGGTATAGACGGCTTCATTTAGTGGGGTCAATTAAACAGTCACTTCCCTTCTAAGGCTTCATTCTACAGATCGACTAGTTACTGGGGCATATACACAGGCCTTGTTCCCAAAGATCTTCATTGTAGGGCTGTATGTAGTGGGGTTGGAAACAATATAGTGCAGGGCCTTGCAGAAGCCCAGGAGCTGCTGCTCATGGATAAGACAATGTAAGGAGCTCCTTGAATTTGTGCAGCTGGTAAAATAATGACTGAATCACAATGAACTGTGATGCAGTAGTGAGAAAGCAGGATGCAACCCTTAAATACTGATAAAGACATAACGATTACCAAGATATATTACGAAGTGAAAAGGAAAAGGTTCACAACAGTGAATGGTCTGCTGTGATTTGTGTTATAAAAATCTATTTGTACACACATATATACTTGTAAAGGCATAACACAGTTCTGGAAAGATACGTAAAATCTTTTAATGTTAAGTATTGATATTTTACATAAAATTAGAAAAAAGGATTGGAGGAATGGAGGCTAAAAGTAGTAAGGAAACATCTTTTTTAAGCTAATTTTTAAAATCTTTATGTATTAGTTCTGAAGATAATAAAATTAAAAAAATAATTCATGGAGACTTGATAATGCAGACAGTTAAATTCATTAGCAAATAGGAATAAAGCAAGCATGTTACTGGTTTATAAGCATTTAGAAATCTCTGAAACAATAAAGATTTAGACCATAAGTATAAATTCCAAGGCAAAATTAAATATGAATATAATAAATGTGGAATTTGAATAGTATGTGGGGGGAGGGACAGTGTATGAATGTAATTAATTGACTTTAGAAATTAATGCACACATGTAGGATTAAGGTTTGAAAGCAGAGATCTGGATTTAAAAATACCATCATAGAAACTTTAAATATCTAATAATTTTACCAAAAATTTCACTTTGCAAATGACTCTAAGGACTTGACGATAAATGTGAAAATTTGTAAGATTGATGAGTTTTAGATTACACTTTCAGTTCTCAGATAATATTAGTTCCTTAAAAAGCATGAGGAACTTCATGTCCTATAGCAGGTGCAGAAACACTGGGGTAGCTCTGAGGATTTTCTCCGTCCACCAGGGCACATGAGAACGCTCTGCATAAAGAACACGCGGTGTGATTGAGAAGATTCACGGGCAGGACCGGAATATTAGATGGAGTTTGTCCTTCTGGATTTCTCTCCACTCTAACTCTATAAGTCACCAGGTCATTTGAGATGGGGCAGACTTCACCAGCCCCCACTTACCCATGCATCTCACTAGAATCTTCAGGGCCAGATGGTGGCTTTTCTTAGAATGTGCCAGGGCTTTAGGTGAGCTTGGGATTGGAACATTTTCTGGTTGCAGTTACCAAATTCACTATTGACATTATTTGGATGTCAGAAAACCTTAAAAATAAGTCTTGAGGGAAAGGAATGGCACATTAAAGGCAAATTCCAGGTGGAGCATGCTTTTATTCCTCATTCCTTTTCTGTCTGTGATGGTGAAAGTCATTCAGTCATGTCTGACTCTGTGACCCCGTGGACTATACAGTCCATGGAATTGTCGAGGCCAGAATACTGGAGTGGGTAAGCCTATCCCTTCTCCAGCGAATCTTCCCAACCCAGGAATTGAACTGGGGTCTCCTGCATTGCAGACAGATTCTTTACCAGCTGAGTTACCAGGGAAGCCAAAGAATGCTGGAATGGGTAGCCTATCCCTTCTTCATTGGCTCTTCCCAACCCAGGGATAGAACCGGGGTCTCCTGCATTGAAGGGAGATTTATTACCAACTGAGCTACTAGGGAAGCCAGAAGATAGATATTTTCTATCTGTAGGAAACCAGCAACTCAAACAATTGAGAGTATATTTCAGTTCAGTTCAGTCGTGTCCAACTCTTTGTGACCTGATGCACTGCAGCATGCCAGGCTTCCCTGTCCATCACCAACTCCTGGAGTTTGCTCACACTCATGTCCATCGAGTCAGTGATGCCATCCAACCATCTGTAGTCCCCTTCTGCTCCTGCTTTCAATTTTTCCTAGCATCAGGGTCTTCCCCAATGAATCAGTTTTTCGCATCAGGTTGCCAAAGTATTGGAGCTTCAACTTCAGCATCAGTCCTTCCAATGAATCTTCAGGACTGATTTGCTTTAGGATTGTCTAGTTTGATCTCCTTGCAGTCTAAGGGACTCTCACGAGTCTTCTCCAACACCACAGTTCAAAAGCATCAATTATTCAGTGCTCAGCTTTATATATATGTATAAAGTGAAAATACTTCATTGCATTGTCTGATTATCATTCCTCTCTAATCATCCTCTCAGTGACAAGAGTCCTAGCATTGTGATGTCCCTGTTGGAAAGCCCAGCTTAATTGTCTCTGAAGGGGATGTTGATTTACACCATTGTAACTGCAGAGTAAAGCAGGAATGGAGTGTAGGGTCTTTCCTCTTATCTTGACGAGTCCAAATAGAATGCTGCTCAGTGCGGTTTATAAATGTCTAGCTTCAGAACTTTCTGGGGAGTTTATTGGAAATATACATTTATGCCCCCCCCCCCCTCAAAACCACTGGACCAGAAGTCCCGCCAAGAACTGGGAATTTTTGATGAAGAAGCTTCCCAGGTCATTTTGACTGAAGTGGTTTGGGAACCTTGGTGCTGAGGGGTGATGCCACCCCAGCCAGCCTCCGACGAACCCTTTAAGTGCCTCGTTTGCCCCCTCTTCCTCCAGTACCGTTCAGCCTGGGGGCCTGTGGAGGAGTGTGGCTCCATGGGAATCCCTGATGAATGCAGCTTAGAAAATGAGACTCATGTTCAAGGGGAAAATGGAGGCATACAGCTCTTAAACTCTGTGATTTATTGATCAAATGCAGCAGGGCTCACCCAGAAAACCGTCTGGCTTTAAGAGATGTTCCTAAAATACTTGAGGGAGTTGTAACTAATTCTTGGTCGAGGAGACAGCTGTGAGACCCTGGCGCCCCCACTTCACCCCATGCAGCTCTGAGTCCATCAAGGGCTCTGAAAGCACACACCTTTCAACATAGTATTTGAGCCCAGAATCCTAGCTGGGCTGCAGACAGTGCTTGGGTGATTTTAGGACACATTTCAAGTGGATTCAGGTTTTATGCTCTGTTTAAGTTTCAGCAGCATCTTTTAAAGGTGGATACAGAATAGCAAATGGATGCAGACAAGCTAACTGCCCAAGAAGTTAAAATACTATGCACCAAGGCCAAGGACTTTCTGCTGACCAATATATCAACAAAGTGAAAGACACAGTGTCCCTTGTGTATTTTATACAGAATCCATCTCATTGAAAATTTGGGACCACTTTCATTGTAATCACATTTCCAAGTCTCTCCAAGTGGACAGTTTTTTCTTTTTTTTTTTTTTCTGGTGTGGACCATTTTAAAAGTCTTTATTTGAATAAGAATTTGTTACAATATTGCTTCTGGTTTCTCTTTTTTTTTTTATGTTTTGTGTTTTTTGGCTATGGAATCTTAGCTTCCCCAGCAGGAGTTGAACCTGTACCTCCTGCCCTGGAAGGTGAAGTCTCAACCACTGGACCCGGGAAAGTCCCCCAAATGGACAGTTGTTATTCATGTCAGACCGCTGTCACCTTACATGGCAGAGTATGCTTCCCAGCTCTCTCAGAGTCACTTATGCCCCCAAAAGGAGCTTCTTGTCCCCATCACTGCTCAAGGCTGGGAGATCCCCTGGCAGAGTCCCAAAGATCCCTGTACTCACTTGTAGGAATTACAAGCTGCCTATGACTGTGATGTTCCCATGCTTTCTGCAGTCCTCCTTGGACTTCCACAGTTTTCAGAGGGTGTCCCCTCCATGTATTTGTGGGTATTGACGCCCTGACCAAGTCTCATAGTCTTCTGTGGCAGTGACACTGTGACTGGAGTTGTGTTGGCTGGAACCTTGTGTGTCCTACAGAGAAAGCTCTGGGCCTGCATCAGAAAGAAGTCTTCAGCCTACATTTTTAGTCACAGAGCCTCTTCCTCGCTAGCTTTGGTTCCTTCTTCAGCCTCCCCTGTCAACACTCACATCACATCTCCTAGCAGGGTGGGCATCTCTTCTCTAAGGGGCCACCTTTTGGATTTGAATCCCAAGTCTAACCTTGATTTACTTGTGATTTTAGTGTTAGCTGCTCAGTTGTGTCCGACTCTTTGTGAACCCATGGGTTGTAGCTCGCCATCCCTCTGTCCATGGGATTCTCCAGGCAAATATACTGGAACAGGTAGCCATTCCCTTCTCCAGGGGACCTTCCTGACCCAGGGATCAAAGCCGGGACTCTTGAATTGGTAGGCAGATTGTTTGTCATCTGAGCCACACAAGTTATATAACCTCTCTGGGCCTCATCATAGTCATCCACAGAGCTGCTCTAATAATACCAACCATACAGCCTAGTGTTTGCTTTTTAAAAAAAAAAAAAAACAAGAAAAAACTCTTGCTCGTCACTGTTCTCCTCCCAAGGCCTGGAGCCACTGGCCAGTCCTGTTGGTTCTCGTTTCATTCACTTGAGATGCTGTGAGCGGGCAGACCCCCTGGGTGAGTTATCACTTCCCATCCCGGGTGGGCCTGCACTCTGAGCACTTCGGAGGAGGCTGTCTTTGAGAAGCACTGCTCTTCTGGTGGAAGAGAACGGGGCTCACGATTTCTCCTTCCCTAGGGGATCACAGCAGCCATAAGATGGAGTGGTAGTTTGCACCAAGGATGCTAAGGGGAGTTTACTACCGTCAGGGGTAGTGTATGTGGAAATGGTTTGATAAGTACATGCTGAGATGTTTTTCAGCCCGGAGTGGCCGTTCTGGGCAGCAGGTTTTATATGAGAAATCTTCAGGAGAAGATGAGGTGTGAACGCCCTTGTTCCCTTGCTAGAATTTCGTGTTTTCCTTTTTCATGCCTGCTCCCCACCCATGTAATACCCCACTTTTCATGGAAATTGGTCTGAACACTTCCAAGTATCCTGACAAAATGTTCAAAGTAAAATCAAAGTAAAAAAAAAATTCTGTGCAAGTTTGTGTCCACACACACACACTCATATAGAGTAGCCGTTACTGAGCTGTGCCTGCATTTCCTGTAAATGAGCAAACAAGACCCACCATTAAGCCTTAGAGAGGTTCCACTGCATCTTAGAAAATGCTGATATCACTTAAAATGTGCTTGTCTACTCTTAGATTTTGTTTTGTTTACCATCTTCCTGAAAAATGCTCCCTACAGCCAAAATGCCAACTACTTATTTTAAATAGAATGCTGGTTTCTTCTAAGTTACAGAAAGAGAAAAAAAAAAAAAAACACCACAGTCTTTCATTTGTTTCCTTCTTGAAAGCCAAGAAAAGCATATCAAAGGCATTTCTGACCAGGATTAAATAATAGGATCTTTCATATCCCACAGGTTCTAAACCAACAGATTGAAGAAAGCAGCCTTTTTGGGGTTTTTCTGTGTATGGGGTGAAATTTCTTCCTTCAGTTCCAATCCCGTTAAAGAATACTGGCTACCTACTATTTGCCGGTATGTTATGGTCCCAAATAAAACACAGTCCCTGTGCCCTAGTGTTCTAGAATTTAATAAAGGTTAGCAAGATGAACTGACCTTATGGGGCAAGTGGAATATGACAAGTTTCAAAAGATAAGAGCTGGTCTGGAAGGAGAGTGTGCAGTTATCAGTGAGCAAAAGGTTGTTGGTACAGCATTCTGCAAGAAACAGGCAGAATAAAATCAACATTGGGGGGAAAATTTGCTTAGGCTGAGAGTTTTTTCAGAGGGGGAGGAAAAGGAATAGGTCAGTAATAGAACTTGTTTAAACTAGAATATGTCATACAGAGTGAAGTAAGTCAGAGAAAAGCAAATATCGTGTATTAACACATATATGTGAAATCTAGAAAAATGGTATGGATGAATCTATTTGCAGAGCAAGAATAGAGATGCAGATGCTGAGAATGGACATATGGACATGGCAGGTAGAAGGAGGGAATGACTTGGGAGATTGGGGCTGACATGTATATACTAACGTGTAAAGCAGATAGTAGGAATCTGCTGAATAATACAGGAAGCTCAGCTCGGTGCTCTGTGATGACCTAGAGGGGCAAGATGGGGAGTGGGTGGGAGAGAGGTTCAAGAAGGAGGGACGATATGTGTGTGTGTGTGTGTGTGTGTGTGTGTGTGTGTGTGTGTGTGTGTGTATGGCTCCTAGGTGGCTCAGTGATAAAAATCCACCTGCCAGTGCAGGAGATGAGATTTCAATCCCTAGGTTGGGAAGATCCTCTGCAGAAGGAAATGGCATCCGACTACAGTATTCTTGCCAGGGAAATCCCACAGACAGAGGAGCCTGGTGGGCTACAGTCCATGGGGTGACAAAGAGTAGGACATGACTAAATAACTATACACACACACACACACACACATATAGCTGATTCACTTCATTGTACAGCAGAAAGCGACACAGCATTAGAAAGCAACTATGCCCCAATAAAAAAAAGTTGAGGAGTGAAAGGCTAAGGAAGTACCCACTTGGACCTTTGGGAATTTGCACCGTCTTTTCCAGAGAGGGCAGGGATGGAAATGAAGTTGGGAAAAGGGGCCCTTTCCTGGTCAGTGGTAAGATGTTCACTTTTGGCGTCCCTTTCAGTCTTTCAACACATGCTGCTTGTGTTCAAGGGTCTATATTATCATTTGCTTTTAAAGATCATTAAGAGAATAGTGATTTCATTTTTAATTACCTCCCTGCTGAGTTTTCCTCCACTGGCATCTTTTGCTTTATGTTTGAGTTAACCTATTCTGGATCCAGCTGTCTTCAGGTTACTGGTGTAAAGTCGAAATGAGTGGCAGGTTGTTACAGCAACTGAATGCGATAGCAGTTGGGGATACCTGTGGGGATTGCTCATGAGCCTGAAGAGTCTGCAAGCTTTTCTTAGGAAATTTTGCAGTCATTTAAAGATATTTCTTGTGGTTTTTATTCTGATAGTGAACCTTTTCATGAATGTTCAGATTGTCTGAAGATGTTACAAAATTATAATGAGACAGTTGTAGGAAGGTTCCATGATTTCCAGAGAACTATGATGTTGAACATACTATTGAGGTTCTATTAAAGCTGTGACCTCTTTAGCCGGCCATTCAAGGCTTCATGCTCTTGCCCTCAGTCATCCAGCTTTGTGCTGTTTCTTTCCTTTGTATTCCTTCCATGTGAGCACAGTGGTGATTCTTGGTGCCAACGCAAGACTGTCACCGTCACTGTCACAGCTCTGGGCCTTTGCTATGCTGCACCCTCTTCCTAGCACGCTTTGAATCTAATTCTTCATCTGGTTAAATTCTTCTCATACTGAGCTTAAGTGCCACTTCCTTGGTGAAACTTTACCTGCACCCTCTTCTAGGCAAAATTCACTCCCTTTTCTGTGCTCCTTGCAGACTGGCTATACCACTGTGATAATGAGTTGTGGGCTGTTTCTTCATTGTGTGATTGGTGTTCACGGCACACAGAGTATTTCTGAGTAGCATATTTTTCCTTGTTGCTTTGCATATGCCTCTTTTTTTTCTGCACAAAAACAGAGCACTGTTGCAGGTGTCCATACTTGTTTGTTGTTGGGCCTATTATACTATAGACCCACCCTAGGTGAAGCTGGGGCTTTCATCATGACTCGCCTCTAGGGCATCATAGAATACCCAAGTGATGTTTTAGATGATGTTAAAAGGGGCATTGCTGCTACACTTTGAGGCACTTTCAAAATGGGAAGAAAGAGGGCAGTGGGCCTGAGCACGTTCTGTCCTGCTCCACCATCAGGCTAATGTACTGTTTGGGCCTGAGTTTCTCAGCCTAGGTTTGTTTAATAATACAAATGCCTCAGCCTCCGAGCATCTAATTCGGTAGGTCTGTTCACTGACTCCTAATTAAGATAATGTTTCCAGAGCTTGGCCTGAGACTCTGTGCACAGCTAGACTGAAAGGCGGCTTTCATTCCTGGATGCACATTCAATCCCCCAGGGAGGTTTTCCAAATATCAAGGCCCAGGTCCTACCCACACCATTTGACACAGAATCTGTAACACCAACCACTGATCTAAGCTTTTGTGCTCCTGCCTTTCACCAAGAAGCAAGATGCGAAAGGGAGCAGGGCAGCATCGGCTGATTCTCCTATGGGAAATTGCAGAGAAGGCTCATATTTATTAGTTTTTAGAGTGGTTATTTTTATTTGTGTTTTCTGATGAGGAGAGAGGAAGGAAGGAGAACAATATAAACAGCCAGAAAGGAAGGGCAAGGCCACTTCAGGTGGAAGAATTCATATTTGTGAAGGCACGGAAATGAGCAATTTACTTTAGCTGATGGAAAGACTGCCTGTGTGGATTAATAAGGTGGACTTGCATGACTACAGGTGGGGCATCTCAAGTTTAGGGTGAGGATCTGGGTTTAATGTTGAGGAGAGCAAGGAGTTACTTCATTTCTAAATAGGAAAGTCATTTTATTTTGTTCTTTTTTTTAATTGCAGTATAATTGCTTTACAATGTTATGTTGGTTTCTATTGTACAACTACAATCAGCTCTATGTATACATATGTCCTTCCCCTCCCTTTTGAGCCTCCCTCCCACCTCCCCCTATTTCACCCTTCTAGGTCATCACAGAGCTCCAAGCTGAACTTGTTGTGTTACACAGCAGCTTCCTACTAGCCATCTGTTTTGCACATTGTTCAGTCACTCAGTCATGTCCAACTATTTTCAACCCTGTGGACTGCAGCACACCAGGCTTCCCTGTCCTTCATTATCTCCCAGAGATTGCTCAAACTCATGTCCATTGAGTCCATGATGCCATCCAACCACCTCATCCTCTGTCACCCCCTTCTCCTGCCCTAAGTCTTTCCCAGCATCAGGGTCTTTTCCAGTGAGTCAGCTCTTCATATCAGGTGGCCAAAGTATTGGAGCTTCAGCTTCAGCATCAGTCCTTCCAGTGAATATTTAGGGTTTATTTTCTTTAGGATACATTGGAAGTCAATGTCTTAACCACTGGACTGCCAGGGAAGTCCCCCCAAAATTCTTAATAGCAATTCTTCTGTTAAAAGTCTGCATTAACATTGTAGAGAATAGGGAAAAGAAATGTAAGTAGAGAAATAATTTATTTGTAACATCCTGCTCTTTTGGTTTACTGAGTGATGATCTTCATGTTGTAATGATGGTGATCCTAAAACTACCTCTCGAGAACTTTCTTGCAGTGAAGTTCAGGTTGCTCTGAATCTTACTCCCTCTCTAGGTCTGGTCTTTCCGTAGCTTAACTAGGGTTGAGGGTGTGGTTGGGGACCATGGATCAGAGCGCAGTGAATCAATGTAAATGGCTCCATGACTTTGGCCACCTGAGCACCACATGCTAATTAATGTCCGTCCGTCAGTCAGTCAGTTCAGTCACTCAGTCGTGTCCGACTGTTTGCGATCCCATGAACTGCAGCACGCCAGGCCTCCCTGTCCATCACCAACTCCCAGAGTCTACCCAAACTCATGTCCATCGAGTTGGTGATGCCATCCAACCATCTCCTCCTCTGTCATCCCCTTCTCCTCCTGCCCTGAATCTTTCCCAGCATCAGGGTCTTTTCAAATGAGTCAGGTCTTTGAATCAGGTAGCCAAAGTATTGGAGTTTCAGCTTCAGCATCAGTCCTTCCGATGAATATTCAGGGTTGATTTTCTTTAGGATTAACTGGTTTGATCTCCTTGCCGTCCAAGGGACTCTCAAGAATCTTCTCCAACACCACAGTTCGAAAGCATCAATTCTTTGGTGCTCAACCTTCTTTATGGTCCAACTCTCACTTCTGTACATGACTACTGGAGAAACCATAGCTTTGATTATATGGACCTTTACGCTGGCAAAATAAATGTCTCTGCTTTTTAATACACTGCTTAGGTTTGTCATAGCTTTTCTTCCAAGGAGCAAGTTTCTTTCAGTTTCATGACTGCAGTCACCATCTGCAGTAATTTTGGAGCCCAAGAAAATAACACACGGTAGTGTATGTATGTCAGTGCTACTCTCCCAGTTCATCCCATCCACCCCTTCACCCACGTGTCCATGTCCATACTCTATCTGTGCATCTCTATTCCTTCAGCAAGGGCGTGATTTTATAGTTAACATTTAATTTCAGTAAGATGTCTGCTTACCATGCTTATGGTGTGTCTTAGCTTGGGCTGCAGAAAGACAACAACAGCAACAAACAAACACAGACAGGGTGGCTTAAGCAGCAGGAATATATTTCTTACAGTTCTAGAGGCTGGGAAGTCCAGGACCATGGTGCTTATTGATTTGGTTCATAATAAAGGTCCTCTTTCTGTTCTGCTGACAACCTTTGCATCATGTCACTGTGTCCTCACATTGCGTGTGTGTGTGTGTATGTGTGTAACTCTGATCTGTTCCTCTTCTTAAATAAGGACAGTGATCTCATCATGGGAGCCCCGTTGTCTTGACCTCATTTAAACCTCATTGTCTTCCTGAGGCCCTGCCTCCAAATACTATCACATTGGGAGTTTGATTCTCAACACATGAATTTGGGTGGGGGAGACACAGCCATTCAGTTTATAGCAAGGTGGATTGAAATAAGTAGTAATATGGAAGGCTTTTCTTCAGGACCAGTTTGTGTGATGGTTATGGTGTACTGGCTACCTCTTATTTTACAGGTTCAATTTCATGAACCAGGGTCTCATGTGGAATTTGGGCAACTCATGCTGCTCCCCTCTGCCCCCACCTCTGCTTCTCTTGTCCTTTCCACGTCTCTGTCTCCAGTTCTGTGCTGGATATGTCATTGTCCTTTTTCTGGGGTAAATGTCTACATGTTGGTGCAACAAAATAGCAGAAAAATTTAAAAGTAACAATTACGGACATCCGGTCTTAACGGTGAAAATTGCATTAAAACACTCTGCATTGTTTAAAATATATACTTAAAAGCAAGTATGTGTTGGGTGTTTTTAACATTTTTGTATATCCTTCAAAGAATCTTCGAAGAAAATGATGTTAGAATTTTAGATCTGTGAAAATTTAAAATTGGATTTTTGCCTAATGTTGCTTCAGGTAATTCCATGAAGGAGTATTACCTTCAAATTGGAAGACATGAATTACTATTGATGATAGAAAAGAATCTAAAATCAAAAAGAACAGATTTTAAAACAACCTAGTTTCTTTGAAGAGGAAAGGTTTCCACATTCAACTAAATTGTATCACAGATAGTGAGAGGTCTTGCAAATTTGATCATAGAGCCTTGGACCAATAATGTCTGAGAAATATTGCAAATGGTAGCGTTTCTGGAAGATTGGTGATAGGAAAAGATTCCATGGTCAAAATTGTGCAGGTGAAATTGTAGCTTAATAAGTTTAATGACAACCTCTATTAAGTACCCTGCAGTTCTTAAACAGATATTTTATGTAGACTTAAAAAAGGAAGTCACAATGAACTAGCATGAAATAAAATGTATGTAAATATATATTACATACATGTATAAATATAAATAAATAAAATATATATTATGTACATATGTATAAATAAATATATGTAATTAGCCTCATTTCATTTATTGTGTAGGATTATTACAGTAATAGATTTATAAAATTCCATAGATAATTTGTGTCTAAATTTTAACAATGCATGTGATCCTTTTTCATGATTTCTCTATAGTCAAGATGGAAACCACTTCCACAAATATTGCTAGTTACTTCCAAACTGGAGGCCAGGTCCTGTCTGAGCAGGATTTCTGCACTTGGTCATAATCTGGTTGCTACTTGCATCACTGTCTTAGGTGAATCATAAATAATATTTACCACCTTACCCTCCTCTGGAAAAGAGCCGATGCACCTGATGATAAGATATCGGATTGTGCTATCTGTCAATGGAAACAATGGTCCAATATTGACCAGTAAAATGTAATGAAGGCTATATGCTTAGGAAATATGGCAATTAGATTAATGAGTAGATATCAGTGCTTATCACCACCCATCTTCTAGGGTGTTCTATCTGACTTTGTGTTATTTGTAAATTCTGAGTTAAAGCTGCCTAGCCATTTGTCAGGGTCCTGGCAGATCTAGTTCCTTAGTTGTGAGGGAGGTTGGATTTGATTACTCTGCTAAGCCTGGAAGTCCATTATTTTTTGAAATTACTTTGAGAAACTGTTTTATGAAATACTCACTTATCTGTCAGAGAGCAAAATCACCCATCTCATCTATCAAAGTTGGTTTCAAATTGCTTGCTGCTATTTGGAGAAAAATTAAATCTCCCCTCAAAGGATGAGAACTGTCAACATTCAGAATGCTCAAAAGAAGGGCTGCAGGCTCTGGAGGCATTTCCAAAAAAGAAAAATCACTAATATTTTGAACAAGTTACTGGTATCTCAGGAACATGCCATCTGTTACTGACAGATTTTTGTGTGCATTTTCTAGGGTGGTGGCTTTGAATGGACAGCAGTAACTTGACTGTTTGAACTCCCCTACCCCTTTTATTTCTAATTTTACAACATTTAAAAGTATTTTTCACTGGAAGGAGGAAATAGAATGCAACAAAATATTTATAAAATGTTTGTAAATTATAAAGAATAATGACGCAAAAAATACTTGAAAATTTGCTACCCATATTAATAACAAAGAGCACTACCATAGCCTCTGAGGTCCTTAATCCATCCTTGAACCTCCTCTAATTGACCTGAATTTTTTACTTATCATTCCCCTGTGTTTCATTATTCTGTTAACCATCTGCTAATATCTTTAATTGTGGCAGCATAAAACTTTATAGTGATTTCTATATGCCAAACACTTGAGGTGCCATGTATTCGTTTAATCCTAAAACAATCCTCAGAGGTAGGTAGACCCATTGTACAGATGAAGAAATGAAGTATATAGAGGTTAAATAACTGCCTGATCCTACAGTTGGTATTGAGTGTGGTGACCCGAATTCCGACTCCAGTGGTCTGTTTGCAGGCTGTGTGCTCTTAACCTCCACACCACACCACCTCTCAAGAATACATAGTATAATCCTACTTGTGTTTTTTTAATGTCATATAAGTGAGACACAACTGTATGTCTTCTGGGATTGGTGTTTTTCAATCACCACTCTTCCCAAATTGCATCTGTTTCACTCTGTGGAGCTGTGGCTCATTCATTTTCATTGGCAATTGGCATGGAGTGTTATTTCTCATTATGAGTGTATTTATCCACTCTGCATTCATTGGACATTTGGGTTGCTTCTATTTTTTTTTATAATAAACAATGTTGATATAATATTTTTGATAGCATCTTGTGTGTATGTGCCAGAGATATCTAGGATCTGTACCTTGGAGTGTCATTGGTAAATATTGTGCTATGTTTACCTTCAGGGGCTTCCCAGGTGGCACTAGTGGTAAAGAACCCACTTGCCAATACAGGTTACTTAAGAGACACGGGTTTGACCCCTGGGTCAGGAAGATCCCCTGGAGAAGGGCATGGCAACCCACTCCAGTATTCTTGCCTGGAGAATCCCCATGGATAGAGTAACCTGGTGGGCTACAGTCCATAGGGTGTCAAAGAGTCAGACACGACTGAAGCCACTTAGCACAGCACGCACACACGCACATACACCTTCCGTGTCCTAGGTAATGCCGGGTGTTCCTCCAAGTGATTGTGCCTTATTGTACAGCTTTTAACAATTTGTAAGTTCTCTCTCTCTCCAATGGTTAATATTTCCAAGAGTTAATATTAGAAATGAAAGTTTTGCCAATGTGTACAGAGTGGTTTGAAATGGTAAAGAATGAATGGGGGTGAGGGGGAGGAGATGAATTTCCACTTCTTTTTCTTCTTTTTTCCCTTCCCTCCCTTCCTCCCATCTTTCTCCACTTTTTTTCTATTTTATCGGTGAGGGGAGGGGTTCTTTTTGTTATGGATTTCTACAGATGCTTTGTCAATTACATTTGTGGAAGACATCTCTTTTATTTTGTGGTTTGTTATTTCACTCTCTTCACAGTGTTTTTGATAAACAGAATGACTTAATTAAATTTGTAAAGCATTTTAGGATATCTGCATTTTTGTGTATGTTTATTTAGTAAATGCGTCCCTCCACTTTGATAAAAGGATGCTTTCCTATATTATTTTATGAATGTTACCTAGTTTTGTGGTTTAATTTTCCATCTTTAATCTACTTGGGAACAATTTTTATGCATCCTTTGAGGTAGGGTCTAATTTTTTTTTCTGTCTGGATAATTTTTTGTGGGATCATTTATTGAAAAATATCTTTTTCTCACTTTTCTGCAGTGCCAGTTCTGTCATAAATCAAGTTTCCGTATATTTTTGCTTTGTTACTGAATCACATTTTTTGTTTCGTTGGTCAGCTTGTCTATTCTTGTGTCAAAACCACACTTGTATTATTTGTCAACGTTATGGCAAGTCTTGATATCTGTTAATGCTAACCCTACTTCCAGGTTTTTTCTGAATTCTTGGCTACTCTTGTTCTTTGGTCTCCTATGTAAGTTTTAGAATGGGTCTGTCAAGTTCATGCAAAAGCCTATGGGAATTTTGATCGGAATTTTATGAATCCTTAGATCATTCAGGGAAGAACTGACATCTTTAAAAAGTCTTCCACCACATGGACAAAGATCTTTTATTTGGGTGTTTTGATTACTTTCTAATATGTCTTTAAGTTTGCCTCTGGGCAGTTCTCTCTTTCCTTTTCTGAAACTCTTAATAGACATATGTTCGATCTACTTTCTCACTGATTTTTGCATCTAACTTTCCTTTCATTTCCAATTTTCTATCTCTATTATGGATTCTGGATAATTTCGTTAAATCTTCACTGTAGTTTGCTAACTTTTCTGTTGCTTCTATATACTATGTGCTCATTTATTATTTGCTTTTAATTAGTTTTCCTTATTAAAAGTTATCTATAGTCTTTGTAAAAATTAGTTCTTTATTTTAATTGTAATAGTCTCTTATCAACTTTAATTTTAATCCCATTGTTTATTTCTTTAAGGACACCAAGCATGGCTGTTTTACATTCTTGTCATGACAGTTTTTAATATTCTAGAGTCTCTTGTTTTTGCCAGCTGGTACTCATTGATTCTTCTGTGTTTGTGATTTTTGATAAGAGATTTCATGTGTTTTGGTACTTTCTTGGAATTCTTTGAGACCTAGGTTTAAAGAATTGGTTTTTCTAGGGAGGGCTTGTATTTACTCCTAGATACTTAGGAACATTTATTAACCCATAACTACTTTATACTAAATATTTGGGTTGAATCTTTGGGACAACTCAGAGAGCAAACCCATGTAAGGGCTAGCTTACAGCCTAATATTCAAGCAAGAGTTTTTTTCCTTCTAGCATCGAGTACCAATATCCAAGACAGACATTTTTTCTGTAGACCCATAAATGGAGTCTTTGACATGTAGCCCCTGTGTTTCCTGAGTTCTCTTTAGACAACACACCAGGAATGTTTACATGTAAATCTTTCCTCACTATATCATGTCTCACACTCCCACATGCAAAGTTCTGTGACTCCTGGTACTCACAGTGGCCCATACAAGTGAGAGGCCCTAAAATTTAAACTTCATTAGTTTCATGATAAATCGACCCATGCTTAAGAGTAGATATTCATTACCTTATCATATCAAGGACATTAGAACTTTATAAAGAAATATTTTTATTTTTCAAGGTAGTTTATAGCCTCATACAGTCTGTAAGATATTGCCTTCTCTCTTTTATAGTTGAGGAAAAGAAGGCTTGGAGCTTTTACATGGCTTGTCCAGAGTTACAAAGTTAATAAGTGTCTAATCTGTTTTTTTGTATTTTACCTTAGATGCCTTTTAAAAAAATCTTTATTGTGTTCTAGGAAAGTAATATGAAAAAGATGTGTTTAATATTCTTTATTAAATTTTCACAACAACCCCAATGTGGTGTAAATTATTCTTCCTGTTTTACAGATGAAGAAATTGAGTCTGAGACATTAAGTCGTGGTAGATCATGTATTTGGCAAGTAGGAGAGCAGGACTTCCACTCCAGGTCACTTTAAATCCTGCTTCTGTCATCTCCTCCTGGTAGGGTCCCTCATCACCATCATTCCCATTCTGCACCACTTGTTCCTATCATTCTCTTTATAACAGTTGTATCTCTCAGCAATAATTCATGTATTTATTATTTATTATCTGTTTTCTCTCCCAGGGTCATAAGCTTAATAAGGGGAGGGACCATAAGTGCTGTCCTTCTGTACAGCCAGCAATTCATTGCACTCCTGTGTAGTTCATATAGGCATGCACTACTATGAATATAAGTATTGAGTGTCTAAAAGTCTGATTCTGAAGCTCATTTTATTTTTCCTAAATATACTGCCTCCCCCTTTCTGAAAAACCCTTAGTGGGGTTTTTTTCCTGTTACCTTGGACTTGTGGTCAAGTTTCAAAACTGAAGACCACAAACACACTAAGGAGCACACATTCTAAGGTAGCAATGCTGCCAGAGCTGCCTACTGAGAGGGCTAGATCATCCATTCCTGTAAATCAGTGAAAACGGAGGATCGGCAAGACCATGTTGCTTTGTTCAGACTGCAGTGTTAGTAAAGAAAGTTTCGTGATTTCTCTCATTCTCTAGCTGCCACTAGGGGTTGAGGAAGAGGGCTCAGAGAGAATAGTCCTGCAGGTTAAGGGTGTCTGCACAAAGGCCTGACAGACAGTGCCCAGGGGGCACTGGCTTAGTCCATGGACTTGGCTGCTGGGCCATCCCAGTAGGAGAAGCAAAATCATGAAGAGAGGACTTGGTGGGGGTTGGCCAGGCAAAATGGAGCAAGTGTTGGGGTCCTTTCAAGTTCTTGGTTCCCTGAAATTTCAGAAAATTGACCTCACTCAGGCTCTCAAGAACAGGTGGTTGAAATTTGGGGCTGGGGGTGAGGGCCAAGCTCAGTCTTACCAGTATCATCACAGTCCTGGGTGAGTTGGAGGCAAACACCAACAGCAAACCCTGGACGTTAGAAGACTGCAGGCTGATTGATGCAATTTCCATCCTGCCCTCGGGTGGACGAGAAGACGAAATGTTGGTTGGGGTGGGCAGTGCTGACAGAGTGGGCTTTGACTCCTGAGTGGGCTGCACCCCTGGTCAGTGGAGCAGGATTGAAGCTACCATTGGCCTAAGACGGGGGGCTCTGCCCTAGTAGCTAACCAAGGGCAGTGCTGCTGCCAGCCTCATCTGATCAGTTGGTAATTTCCAGAGTTCTGAAAAATAATGATTTTGATAATTCTGCCAGTGTTCTCATTGCTATTTACGAAGGAGCAGTTTTTCAGAGGTTTTGATACAACTTTTTTTTTTTTGCTGTTGGCACAGGAATGGGAATAGCAGATTAAGAAGTATCTTTTGATACATTTTTGGATAAGTAGGAGTTTTTAATTTTGATGATTTCCTATTTGTCAGTTTCTTCTTGTGTGGTTAGAACTTCTTGCATCCTATCTAAAAAAAAAAATCAATGTCTACTCCAAGGTCATGTTTTCTTCTAGAAACTTAATATTTCACCATTTAGGTTTGTATCTGTGATTCCTCTTGAAGCATCGTTTGTATACAGTGTGATAGGGATCAAGGTTAAATTTTTTAACAGTATGAATAACCTCTTTTTTTCAAGATTATATGTTAAAAGGATATTCTTTCCCCCATTGATTTAAGTGCCTCTTTTGAAGTCATATGTGTGTAAATCTATTTTTGGAGTCTCTTATTCTTTTCCATTGACCTAATTATCAATTCTTTCTTTGATATTGCATGCTCTTGATTTGTCATTATAGTAAGTCTCAAACTGAGTAGTGAAAGTCCTTCAACTTTTTATTGTTTTTCACGGTTTTTGACTATTTTATGTATTATTTCTATATATATATATATCTATATATTTTAATATCAGTTGGCTTTCAATAGGCATTGTGTTGAATCCATGTATCATTTTGGGAAGATTTGACATATTAATGGTATTGAGTCTTTAAATACACAAATATGATATCTTCATTCATTAACAACTTCTTTAATTTCTCTCAGTAAAGTTGTGCAGTTTTCAGTATAGGTCATATACATATTTTCTTAGATATATACCTAAATAGTTCATTTTTTGAATGTCATTTTTAACGGTATTTTAAATTTTTTATTTTTCAATTTGTAGTTGCTTATATGTAGTAATACAGGAGACTTTTGTATATGGCTTCTGAACACTATGACTGCAAACTCACAGTTAATTCTGGTAGATTTTTGTAGATTACTTGGGATCTTACACAATCAAGTCATCTGCAAATTAAAATTTTACTTTTTCCTCCCCAATATTTTTTTTCTTTACTTATTTTTCTCTTTTACTCCAGTGGCTAGGACTTCTAAAACAATGTTGAATAGAAGTGGTGAAAGTAGACATACTTTATTTCAATATTAGGGAGAAAATCTTATGTATAATATTACTTATAGACTTTTCAGACAAATCTTTGATCAGATTGAAGACTTTTTTTCCTCTTTCTAGCTTATTGAAAGTTTTAGTCATGATTTTTTTGTTGTTATTGGGACTTCCGTCTGTGGCTCAGATGGTAAAGAATCTGCCTGAATTTGGAAAACCCAGGTTCGATCCCCAGGTTGGGAAGATCCCCTGGAGAAGGAAATGGCTACCCACTTCAGTATTCTGGACTGGAGAATCCCATGGAGAGAGGAGCCTAGTGGGCTGTAGTCCATGGAGTCGCAAAGAGTCGGAAACAGACTGAGCGACTAACACTTTCATTTTTTTTCTTTTTTGTAAGTAGTCCTGAAGGATACATATGAAGCATGAAGATCTGCTAGGGAATTCAACTAGTGAAGAATTAGTTGCTGGGGGTGTCGGGCAGGAAAAAGGAAAGAACATGTATACCTGCAAGCCAAGCTGGGTGGGATGGGCGATAGCCATACAGTGATAATGTAGACTGGCTGGGCTGAGGTGAAGCCTGATTTCTGTTTCTGGCTCCACCACTGACTAGCTGTTTGACCTCAGATGAGGTTCTTTGCTCTCTACCTTGGACCCAGAGATGCAGTGAAGAGCCAAGCTGATTTCAGACAAAGTCTGGTAGAGTTGGAAAAGTGACTAAAAGATTTGAAAAGTAAGAAATGTGAGAAGAGACTGATGATCCTGGACTTTCTTTGTCTGCTAAAGAGAAGGCTGAGACGTACACTGATTTGTTACTAATTGTGGTCTACTGCACCATTCAAACATTCACCTGCTGCCTAGTCTCTCGATACCTTGACATCTCTTTTCTTCAATACCACTTGCTTTGGGTTCTTGAGCTTTATTGTAAGTCTTGAGTTCAGGGAGTGGTTTATTCCCTAAACTTCCTTTTAAAATATTTATTTATTTGGCTGTGTTGGGACATAGTTGCAGCACTTGGGATCTTTCATTGTGGCACACGAGCTCTCTAGTTGTGTTGCATGAGCTCCAGAGTGCACAGGCTTTAGTAGTTGTGGCACATGGGCTTAGTTGCTTTACAGTGTGTGGGGTCTTAATTCTCTGACCAAAGATTGAACCCAAGTTCTCTGCATTAGAAGGCAGATTCTTAACCATGGATCACCAGAGAAGTCCCCCTAATCTTACTTTAAAATAATTCCTTTATGAAAGTCTTTTTATCTGAATTATCTGAGATGAGCTTTCTTTATGACCGGGAACCTTCTCTCCCTGATGCCAGTTGAGAAGACATATCTACATTCTTGAGCCTCTCTGTAAACCTAGCATCATCCTAGGACTGGTCTCAAAGTAGGCAGTAGGTCGCTGCGTCTAACCCCACCCTCCACCCATCTATTTTGCAGTATTTTGGGTTGTAGCTTAGGGAAATTATTTTGACCACTTTGAATATCATTTGACTCCATTCCTTTGGATCATGAAGGTTTTTGCATTTTCACGAGTCTCTTAAGTTCAGTTCAGTTGCTCAGTCATGTCCAACTCTTTGCGACCCCATGGACTTCAGCACACCAGGCTTCCCTGTCCTTCACTATCTCCCAGAGTTTGCTCAAACTCATGTCCATTGAGTCCATGATGCCATCCAACCATCTCATCCTCTGTCACCCCCTTCTCCTGCCCTCAATCTTTCCCAGCATCAGGGTCTTTTCAGATGAGTTGGCTCTTCACATCAGGTGGCCAAATTGTTGGAATTTCAGCTTTAGCATCAGTCCTTCCAATGAATATTCGGGATTGATTTCCTTTAGGATTGACTGGTTTGATCTCCTTGCAGTCCAAGGCACTCTCAAGGGTCTTCTCCAACACCACAGTTCAAAAGCATCAATTCTTCGGCGCTCAGCTTTCTTAATGGTCCAACTCGCGCATCCATACACGACTACTGGAAAAATCATAGCTTTGACAAGATGGGTCTCTTGTCGACACCCTTCTTAGGGACATATCCTAAACTGTTTTCAGTTGACAAAGCTGTGTTGGGTTATCGCCTCAGTGACATTACCAGCTGAACAAGATTGTGGTGAAAGCAACAAAGGTGCCAGGAGTAACGTGAAACTGAAGGCAGTCGGAAAGTGTCCTAGCCTGGAAACAGGGAGAGGGAGGCTCTAAAGATAAACAGCTCCTGTTGCTAGTTTTACTGGGAACAACCCTATGGAGATCTAAATTCTTTCCCCTCAATTCTGTGGTTTCCCAAAGGGCTTACGTTCGTAAGGTTATTTCTGTTCCCAGGCTCATGCTTTTTCTAAATTTGTTCAATTTCAGATTATCTTTCTATCCCAGTAGGCAGTCTCTTCTATATTCATTGACCTAGATGTAAAATTCAGCATCTTCTTCAGTTTTTACATTCATAAAACCCAACTGCCTTTAAGCCAGGAGTAGACTTTCCTGAAGATATAAGAGCAGGTGGGAAATACAGAGGAGGGGGCATTTCCATGACAGCAGCTCAGCTTCCAGTTGGACATTAGACTTCGTCCTTAAAATGCCCTTCTGCCCTCCACACACCAGAGCATCTCATGGATCGCTTCAAGCCACTGTCTGCCCAGCCCCTGTACCATCTTGTCCATCCTTCTCTCCCCTTCTATGCCTTTCCTTCTCTTCCCTCCTCCCTTTCAGAGGGAATGCAGATGGGTGGAGCCATTGGAGCCATTGGCTTTAGTCTTGGCCTCATTACTTCTGAGCTGGATGGTGTTTATAATTTCCTTAAACTTTCTCATGTTAGTTGTTCCATCAGTAACATAGGCAAACTAAAATGATCCATTTCCTAATTTGTCATGAGTATTAGAGAGGTGTGTGGTGGATGTTGTGGGTTGCTGCCCACACGCTTTCTCAGGACCAAGGTGCTTAGTTTTCCAGCTTCCAGAAGCACTGGCTGCTGAGAGTCTGCAGCTGAGCCCCTCCCCAGGCATTGCCCCAACATGAGAGAGTCTCTTGACCATGTTATGTTTGGCCAGGGGGCTGCCTGCATCCAAAGACTGACTGATGTGGAGGTTCAAAATCGTGTCTCTGCCTGAAATTGGGACAGCTCTGAAGGGCATCTCAGCTCCAGTTCATTATGTGAGATCAATTGAAGTTTCTGTTATAACTGCATCACAGTTCAGCTTCTTACTTTGCCAGTCTTGCTGCCCTCCCTCCCCAACAAGCTCTCTAGTAAACTTGCAAACATCTGCTTCTAGCCTCAGAGAAAATGGTTAAAATAATGTCCAAGGCATACTGGGTATCTAGCAGATTGCTATTATTACTGTTGTTTGGAGAGTAAGATCATGTATTTTATGAGATTTTTCAAATTATTCCAGACATATATAAAGCTACACAACAAATTCTAATTAATAGTTTAAACCATTAGTAGCCTGCCAGGCTCCTCTCTCCATGGGATTTCCTAGACAAGAATACTGGAGCCGGCTGGTGTTTCCTTCTCCAGGGGATCTTCCTGATCCAGGGATTGAACCCACGTCTCCTGCACTGCAGCCAGATTCTTTACCACTGAGCCACCAGGGAAGTACCAACAACAACAACACAACAAATTCTAATTTGTAGTTTGAACCGTGAGTAAGGAAAATAAAATTATCCTAAATTATGACAATGGAAAAAGATTATTGTTTGATTTTTTAAAATGTTATTTTACTAGAGCATATTCTAATTAGCCTGCTCCAAAAGAAGTAGAACCTTGCTTCTTAGTAATTGACTCTTACCTGATATTCTTGGATACTATATTTTTATTGTCTCTGTGTATTTGATTAATTATCCACAAATGATAGAGGTGCTGGCAGTTTATATCCCCATAAAAAGTGAGAGGTTGACCTGTGAAAAACTGATGTGTCATGATTTTATAAACCAAAAAGAGGTTAATGTCACAGGGGCTAAGGTCTTATTAATCTGTAGAAAGTTATCTACTGTTATAGCAGATTTAGAAGTCTTTTTAGGCACTTCCTGCTTGATTATTATAAATAATCTGTTTGTCATACCCAGTTTCTTATACAGACTTCGTTTTTTTATTTGTCTCCTCTGTTCATTACTTCATTATTGAATCAAATAGAACTTTATCAGATGCTCACTATCTGTGTGAGATTGTTGTTCTTAACACTGATTTTTCAAAGGAGTGTGTTTCTGAAGTATTGTTAGTTTCTGAAGGGTAGAATTATGATTGAAAGGTACCCAGCATTTCATGGGGACAGAAGTCAACATTTTGGAGTTGACTTCTCCAGAGCCTTTGAATGTGTGGATCACAATAAACTGGAAAATCCTGAAAGAGACCAGAATACCAGACCACATGACCTGCCTCCTGAGAAATCTGTATGCAAGTCAGGAAGCAACAGTTAGAACTGGATATGGAACAATAAACTGGTTCCAAATCCAGAAAGGAGTATGTCCAGGCTGTATATTGTCACCCTGCTCATTTAACTTATATGCAGAGTACATCATGAGAAATGCTGGACTGTATGAAGCACAAGATGGAATCAAGATTCCTGGGAGAAATATCAATAACCTCAGATATGCAGATGACAGCACCCTTATGGCAGAAAGTGAAGAAGAACTAAAGAGGCTCTTGATGAAAGTGAAAGAGGAGAGTGAAAAAGTTGGCTTAAAGCTCAACATTCAGAAAACTAAGATCATGGCATCTGGTCCCATCACTTCATGGCAAATAGATGGGGAAACAGTGAAAACAGTGGCTGACTTTATTTTGGGGGAGGGGGAGAGGGGGCTCCAAAATCACTGCAGATGGTGACTGCAGCCATGAAATTAAAAGATGCTTGCTCCTTGGAAGGAAAGTTATGACCAACCTAGACAGCATATTAAAAAACAGAGACATTACTTTGCCAACAAAGGTCCATCTAGTCAAGGCTATGGTTTTTCCAGTAGTCATGTATGGATGTGAGAGTTGGATGGTGAAGAAAGCTGAGCACCGAAGAATCGATGCTTTTGAACTGTAGTGTTGGAGAAGACTCTTGAGAGTCTCTTGGACTGCAAGGAGATCCAACCAGTCTATCCTAAAGGAGATCAGTCCCGAATATTCATTGGAAGGACTGATGTTGAAGCTGAAACTCCAATACTTTGGCCACCTGATGTGAAGAGCTGACTCATTTGAAAAGACCCTGATGCTGGGAAAGGTTGAAGGCGGGAGGAGAAGGGGATGACAGAGGATGAGATAGTTGGATGGCATCACCGACTCAATGGACATGAGTTTGAGTAAACTCCAGGAGTTGGTAATGGACAGGGAGGCCTGGCATGCTGCAGTCCGTGGGGTCGCAAAGAGTCAAGACATGACTGAGCGACTGAACTGAACTGAACTGAAAAACCCTGTCATACAAAATCCAGATTGTGGATCTAACTTTGAAGTGTATTTGCTATTAAAGCGTGTGTATTTGCTAGAGTTGTCATTAACAAAGTACCAAACACTGTTTTAAACAATAGAAATTTATTGTTTCACAGTTCTGGAGGCTGGAAGTTTAAGATCAGCTGGTTGATTCCTTCTGAGGCTGTGAGGGAGAATGTGGTCCAGGCCTCACTCCTCTAGGTGCTGTGGTTTCCTGGCAATTCTCAGCCTTTTTTGGCTCATACACACATCCCTGGATCTCTGCCTTTATTTTCACATGGTGTTCTCCTTATGTGTGTATCTATCCAAATAGTCTCTTTCATAAGGACCCCAGTCGTATTGGATTAGGGCCCACTCTAATTCCCTCATTTTAACTCTATTATCTGTCTAAAGACCTTCTCTCCAATTAAAGTCCCATTCTGGTGTGTCCTGGGGATTAGGCCTTCATCAGATGAATTTGATGCAGGAACACAATTCAACCCCAAATAGTATGATTACTTTTTATCCATCCCCAGGGATTACCTCAACTGATATCTTAAGGAGAAGAATGTCGTTAACTCCTGAGAGAATCCCAGTTAAGAAATGTTGCCTCATGTCCACATCATTGCCACACTGCACACCAACCCCACGCCAACACTGCTTTAGGAATGTGCTGATGATGAACTAGGTTGGGGAAATAAATCCTAACAGTGGGTTCCCAAGTTCCCGGGGGCATTTAGCAGCCTGGTCTACTTAACAGATGACACAAGCAAACAGTTGCCTTTTTGGTATTGCCTTCATTAACATGAATATCATTAAATACTTCCAATGTCATTTGGATTGCATGTTTTTAAATATGTTGGTAAACTTGTCTGAGGGGAGTGTGTGGTGCTTCTTAATTTTGCTCTAGGCAGTTAGGCAAGTCAGAGAAGAAAAGTGATTCATTCCTTTGGCAACCGTGGAATTATTTACAATGACTGGAAGAAGAATCTGTTTGAATAACCCCCTTGAACTGCCTGACACATAATGGAAGCTTGTTAAATGTTTATCGAAGGAACAGCAGTGTCCAGGGAACTTGGAATATTTGAGAGCAATCGAATTAAAAGCACATATTTATTCAGAGATTTACCATATACCTCATCTTGGCTGGATGCTTGTGAGGGCGGCTGATATGTATGCAAGACCAGTAATAGCCGTGACTATTTATTGTGCTTGTCATGTGCCAGGCATCCTGCACACGTTTAAGAAAATGGCCAGAGCTACTCTCTGAGTTGGATAACATTGTTCTGATTTGAAATATAAGGAAAGGCTAAGAGAGGTCACGCAACTCGGTGATGGGTGAGGTAGGGTGTGTTCTCAACCCCTGTGATTGAATGCCTCTCTAATCGGCCTCTCTCTGAAAGCTTGCATTCTTGTTGTGGAGATCAGACACTTACAATTGCAATAATTACAAAAGTAGTGTGGCAAGAGGCTGACTGTACCATATGTCTCTTTTGCTGTGTAAGTGTGTGCTGTCACCATTTCATACAAGCGTGGGTTTGGGTAATGGTTAAATATGTACATGGTTGAGTAAGATGCCTGAATTCAAATCTCACTTGAACCTCTTCCCATCTGTGTGATCTTGGACATGTAGCTTAACCATTCTGTGCTAAAATTTTTTTTTAATTGTAAATTAGGGTATAAGAAAAGTACCTGCCTCATGAGGGATATATAAGGAATGTAAAATGAAACAGTGCCTGGCAAAATATATTTCCTGCTAGAAGCTTCTCAAAGGCAACAGTTTATGTGTGCTTATTTCATTCATGTATCTTAAACATCTAGAACAGTGGTTGGTATGAAATAGACATTCAGTAGTAAATACATTGGTGAATGAATAAATGTATTTCAGGATATAAATGCTAGGGCTTAGTCACATTAGCAGACAAAATGAAGTGGTCAGATGCATGCACATTTATATAGAACAGTAGTTCTCAGCTCACAATTCATGTTAGAAATGCCTGGAAGGCCTTTAAGTAGACTGATTCTCCAAGTCCCACCATAGGCAAAGTTGAGAATCACTGTGAAAGTAACAGATACCAGTGTAGAGTCATCCACGTATAATATGTTGAAGATTCAACACCAGTGCTGATTTTCTGAATGCCTTTCAACCCTTAGGTACCTAAACCCAACCTTTGTTTCAGTAATAATTATATTCCTGAAAATGTTAATATATGTTAAGATGGTCAAAAAATATTCTGTTTTCATATTAAAATGAATTAAGGTTTAGGCTCAAATAATTACAGTTTTTTCCTCTACATAAATCTCTGGTAAGATATTTGGAATTTGTGTGGGTTTGAGACAGTTTTTTTTTTTTATTGAGTAGACTCCCCTTAACATGACAGGCAGTTTGTCTGGATCAACCAAGAAGCACTGTGGGCTGCTGTGAACACAGGCAAAGTCAGTGCAATTAATGGAGGGAAAAACACCAACGTGTACCGTAATTAAGATTTTGCTTGAGGTGCTTGGGGAATTAAACCAAGGTACAGAATAACTTTTGAGGCAGCTGGTTCCTTTTCTAGAACAAGGACATGAGTCCACCAATCTCTAGTGTGAAAGTTGCCTGTCTTAAGAGACGTCCTGGCTAAGGAGACCTCCTAACTCTTTGGCGCTTCTCCTCCCAGCATTTGGGCTCCTCATTCTGTCCCTGCAGGTAGCATCACTCGGAGAGGGAGTTTGCAAGAGGGGGATGGATTGATTCTGGGAGCCACATCAACCTGGAAGAACAGGAGAACCAACCTGAACTGAGAGAAATTTGCAGAATGGATAATTAGAAAGGATTCTGGCCCAGTAACCACTTACATGTTTTTCCCATAAATTAAAAAAAGATCCTTTCTCTTTATGAACAGTACATGCTGCATGTTTATTTCAATAATTTGCATTATGAAAATATTGACTATCATATGACCTTTACAAATGCTGTAGCAAAAGATTCCATTTTAATGTTGACCACAAAGCCCTTTTGAGGTCTCTTAGGGTTCTTAACATTGGATTCTCCCTCTTGTTGCTTTTAGCTTTAAAGAGCTTCTTTGAGGGATTTTTGGCTCTCTCAGGAAAGAATATCACTGAAATGGAAGGCCTGGGATATAATTCAAATCATCCTAATCAGATTTCTCAACCTTTGATCTAATCAGCAAGCTGTTTGGCTTAGCTTCTTGGTCAAGTTCATTCATTAACTCAGAAAGCATTTATTGAATATATGCTGTGTCTACCCCAGGCTAGAACATAATAAGATTAGTAGATGAATTGAGCCCTGTCCTTTAGGAGTTTATAGTCTTATTGAATGAAGTGAAGGAAATAATAGAATGCTATTTAAAATGTATGATGGTTTTTGTACTTTAAATATGTTCACGGTCTTTCATGGCAGGTAATTGACATCAACTGTGACTGCATTTTAGAACATTTTGGTTTTGTATCTGTTTAACCATTAATATCATGCTTCTCCTTTTCAAAGACTCTTTTGCCATTATCGTCATCACCTGATAAAGTATTGTTGTAAAATTAATAGAAAGAATCATTGGCATTGCATGGTTTTACTTACTGTGGGTTTGGGAGGATTCTGAGCAGGAAGAAAGAATGAAAGTTGAAAGTCCATTGAGTTTTTTTTTTAATTGTAGTAAACTGCAGCATAACCCCCCTGAACACACATCAAATTCTATCAGATTCTTAAATGTCATCTTTTGCAACCAAGATGAATCCAAATAGAAAAATAACTTATACTAATGTTATTTGAGGTCTGAGAAATAATGAAATTGCTTTCTTATTTTGGAACAAAGTGTGTATACATGTATGAACTATTGGAAAAAAGGACTTTTTCTCCCATGGTTATTTGGAAGAATGGGAAGCTATAATCAGAAGTTACCTCCCACCTCCTTTATTACCTCTATATATTTTTCCTGTTCTCTCTTTTATGTAATGTCCTTTTGTGAGGCCCATTTACTGTTACAAACTGGCAGCCACTTTGAAGTTTCTTATTTATTTCCCCCCTAATTAATGTTTATATGTGTGGTAGATATACAATTTTCTTCTATTAATGTTACAAAAAAGCCAACCTTAAATTTGCATCCACAATGGGGAATAATCAACAAAAGGCCTTAATCATTTGTATTCACAGGCTGGGTGAGAGTGTGATTTGACTGAAATTTCATTGCTGGGCTTATCCAGGGTTAGGGCTTCCCAGGTGGCGCAATAGTAAAGAATCTGCCTGCTGGTACAGGAGACATGGGTTCGATCCCTGGGTCCAGAAAACCCCCTGGAGAAGGAAATGCCAACCCATGCCAGTATTCTTGCCTGGGAAATCCCATGGATAGAGGAGCCTGGTGGTCTACAGTCCATGGGGTTTCAAAGAATCTTACATGAGTGAGCAGACATGCATCCACGTGTCCAGGGTTAAATGTTAGTATGTCTCTTACCTTATAACCACATTGCTCTTCTAGAGACATATGTATTCCTTGCATTCTAATTTCACTCTCTGAGCAATTTGCTGGCAGTCCTCATTAGCAAGAATAATCAGGTTTTTGGGGTGAGTCTCCAACTTCTGATGAATTAAACTCGTTTGTCCTGTGATTTCCTCTGTGATTATAGAACTTTGTTTCCTCTCTTCTTTCTATTTTCTGATCACAACTCTCCATGGCTATTCATGAAAAAATGAAGGATCTGCGTTTTTCTCATTCACCTAAAATTCAGGAATTCTTCAGCTGTCCTAAGACTTTGTGTTTAGGCACCATTTTTGGGGGGGGGGATAGAACACTTAAATTTAGATTGTGATAACTGTTAGGGAATCAAAAGTGGAACCTGTAAATGTTGACTCCACAGAGATCTGACTTTCTTGTGATAAAAACTGTGACTCAGAATCACCATACAGGGTAAATCAGAGAAAAATCCTAATGAAAAATGCTAGAGAAGCTCTTTGAACTCAGATGGAGGAAAAAATGCCTGGGGGAGGAAGTGAAGGCTCACCACCTTAGAGTCTTCTAGTATTCTTTTCTTCTGGCTCAAGAAAATGGAGTCAGGGGCCAAAATTGATGTTATTCCTTATTTGCCTTGATGAAAGTGAGGGAAAAAATATTGTGTCATCAGACTGTCTTCGTTAAAGGCCTACATATGTGTGATGACTGTTTTGGGGGGCTTATGTAAAGCAAGTACATTCCTTGCTGCCCAGTGGGAGCTTCTGAATGTAGGCTGCTGACAAGCTTGATATGATCACTTTCAACTACTGAAGACCTGTCCAGTGTTTCTGGGACTGCCTGTGTAGGAATATAAGAGAAAGAGAGGAAAAAAGGAAGGCGAAGAAGGAGGGGGAAACAGAAGGAGAAGAAGAATCTTCCAGTGTTCTTTCCTTATGGCTCAACAAAATGGAATATATAATGGAGTGAGGGGAAGAAGGAGATGAAGAAGGACAGGTGAAGAAGGCTGGACACTGGCTGAACTCTCAGACATACTTGATCCTTGATGACTGACTGGCTTCTTTTCTGGATTCTACTCAGCCTTTCCTTGGATTTGGGGGCTGCTGTTCATCTTGCTCACCTTTACAAATGATATGACTGGGTGGAGCTTGCAGAGGCCAGTGAACAGTACAGGGAGATCATCTGTCATCTAGAGTCCAGCAAGATTCTGCTGGGCTGTGATGGGATCCCATCTCACTGTCGATGTGTCGCCTTGCTCCTCTGTATGAGGATCTGGGCCTCCCTGGGGACTTGGTGCATCTGCAGGTCTAGTGTCAGAGGTGGTTGTTTCCTACTGTCTTGTTCATGTCTCATGAGAGAGGCTGCAGGGAGCTATGGGGGGGTCAAGTGGGCAATGAAGTGGTTCCTGATTTCCTCCTCCTGGATAGGCCTGGGGTACTTAGAGCCCCTCACCTGCCCAAAGATACTTGTTCTGTCCACCTAAATAAAGAAGTGAACTGAAATAAGCTTGAATGACCAGATATTGAGTTTATATAAGAATAGCAGAGAAAGTGGGGCTTCCCTGGGTGGCTCAGTGGTAAAGGATCCGCCTGCGATACAACAGGAGATTCAGGAGGCATGGGTTCCATCCTCGGGTTGGAAGATCCCCTGAAGTGGGGCACAGCAACCCAATTCAGTATTCTTGCCTGGAGAATACCATGAACAGAGGAGCCTGGGGGGCTATAGTCCATAGGGTCGCAAAGAGTCGGACACGACTGAAGCAACTGGGCACACAAGCACTCAGCAGAGGAAGTGCAGTGTGGGACACGCAGACTGTAGCAAGCTGTGGGCAAGTCTCCTGGTAGTATGGGATGCACTGTCCTTATGGTCAAAGAGGGTAAAGAGGTGAGAGACCAGACAGACTCTAAGCAGCAGGTTCATTGGCTTGAGGATGGGGAGAGATTCTTGGCAGGTATTCTGTTGGAGGGATAAGCTTCTGTCTCCTGGAAATCAGGCATTTACTGGAAATCAGTCTCTTAGCGCTTACGTTTTGTTTGCCTGAGGGCACATGTGGGAGATTCTCCATTTCATAGTGCCTAGTTCCATTTTAGATTAAAATCCTTCCACACTCCTGTAGAGCAGTGTGAAGCCTTTAGAGACAGAAAGAAGCACCTGGGAAGCATGTGGAAGCTCGGATCCCTGCCCTCCCCACCCCTGCCCTGAGCCCACCCCAGACTTAGGACTCAGAGCTGCAGCATCACAAGGCACCCCTTATTCTAGTTCAGGTTGTTCTCAGAGCACACATGGACACTCCCAGAGAGGACTGCTCCTCTCCCTTCCAGGGAGCCACTTAGTTAAGCCACAGATCAGCACTCCTGTTTAAGCTCGAGACCATTGTCTGACATTTCTGATGGAGCTGTTCAGAAATTGGCCTTCTATTATTCATGATGGAACCACAAGCTCTCCGTGGGTGATCCCTGCTTTCTTCCTTTATCTTGCTGTCCTCATTCTCTCCACTCTGCCCTTATCTCCTCCCTCCCCTTTTCTCAGCAATAGGCACATTTGCTTGCTAAAGCAACTCCTCTTACATCTTAACTTTGCCTAGATCAGCCTTGACTTTCTCAACCTCTCCTGATTCTGTCGCTCCTTTCTGACCCGAATTCTGTGATGTTCCACTCAACAAATCTAAAATCCAACCAATGTGTTTTGCAATTTTCTTACCCCAGACTTTGATAAATATTGGTCTTGCATTGTGTGATTTCCAGGATATGAATCAGTCTTTTCCCGCTTAGAACCTCAAGTCAACTGTAGACATCCTCTGCAAGGGCAAGGGAGGATGTTCTTGAGATGTGTAACAGTGTTGCTGGCGGTAACCAGCTTGGAGAGCTCTTTGCTGGGAAATGGAAGAATTTTAATCAAAGACCTCACGAGCCTGCTTTACTTGCTTTCAGTCTCTGGCAGCTTTAAAATTGTCCAAAGACTGTGACCACCTCAGCCTTAGGTCTTTTTCTGTAAACACAGAGACCTGCATTCTGCTGTCTCCCCTGAATGTCCCTAAGGCGCCCCCCTCAATCTTTCTGTCTTTTGAGACCCGCCGCCCTTGGTTCTCACCATGCACTTTAGAGATTCCAGTACATTTGCAAAGGTTTTCACAAGTGGAAGACTAACAAAGGCATCGTTTCTACCCCACGGGAAATTTTCAGCTCTGTATTACCTTCTGATGTTGGTTTTTGTTTTTTTTTTTTTTTTCTTCTTGCTGCAGGAAAGCAATCTCTCGGGCAGGCCTGCAGCACTTGGCTCCTGCGCATCCCCTCAGCCTTCCTGTTGCAAATGGTCCAGCGAAGGAGCCCAGAGCGACTCTGGACTGGAGTGTAGGTGTCGGCGTTTTCATGTAAACGTCATTCCACTGCATGTGTGTCTTTCTCATTCTCAGGATTCCTGTAGCTCCTGACAAGACTTGATCATTTTCAGCATTGTTCACTGACCCATTTTCGAATATCTAAGCCCCGGCTCCATTTTCAGATTTCCAGGAACATAGTTCCTTTTATCAAGTCAGGCACATTGAAGACTAGGCTAAAAACTTCAGGACTCCTTTGAAGCACTGTTGCCTGGGATTGCAGCTGGGAAATAAAAAGTACTTCTGTGCACATGCTTCATTGGTCCCTGCCTGCCAAGTTGGCGATGAAGAGAGTTTACTCTTAGAGACTCAATCATGAAGTCCAAGTTTGATTTCCTTAGCTCAAGCTGCCTTTTTCTTTTTTGGAGCTTTTCTTTCCTTTTCACTTTTCCTGAGAGAGGATGACCTCACTTTACGTTCCAGGCACCCCATGTCCTCCTGTTTGATATGTTTCCTCTCCTAACCCAAAGGTAATGGGTCTTATATCAGTGGGGTAGGTATATTAGCTGATTTTTTAAAATTTATTTTATTGAAGTCTAGTCTGTTTACAACATTGTGTTCATTTCTGCTGTTGTTGTTATTGTTTAGGCACCAAGTCTGTCTGCCTCTTTGCAACCCCATGGACTGTAGCCCGCCAGGCTGCTCTGTCCGTGGGATTTCCCAGGCAAGAATACTAGAGTGGGTTGCCATTTCCCCTTCCAGGGATCTTCCTGACCCAGGAACTGAACCTGTGTCTCCTGCATTGGCAGGTGGACTCTTTACCACTGAGCCACTGGGGAAGACCAGTTACTACTGTAGGGCAAAGTGACTCAGTTATACATATGTATATATTCTCTTTCATATTCTTTTCCGTTACAGTTTTTCACAGGATATTGAATATAGTTCCCTGTGCTATACAGTAGGACCTTGTTGTTTACCTATTCTTTTATATAATAGTTTGCTTCTGCTGTATATTAACTGATTTTAGTGTTTTATCTAAAAGACATCTACAAAAACTGTTAAATTGAAGATTGCGGTCTGAATTTCTTAAGTCAATTAGAATACATTTGTTGAGAGTCTTCAGTGAGTCAAGCTCTTGGTTGAAGACACTTCTAACTATGGACTGAAAGGCCTCTCCCTTCCTGAAGGAATGTAAGAAACAATATGAAGCTAGAGGACTGCTCTGAGATTATTCCAGTCTGGTCCCGATGATGAATCTTGTCTAGCATTTCTGATTGAGTTGAACAGAGAGAATAATCCATGTTCTCTTCCTCCCGTAAGAAAGACCATGGCAGGGTGCCAGAGAGGAAAGGACTTTGTAAACTAAATTTTGTTTTTAGCACATATGCCATAACTTAATACCATTTAATACTGTAATATTTCTCCCCCTTTCCCAAGAACACGCTTACTAACATCCTTATTTTATATTCTGGACACTCACCAATGTATGCAATACATGAAGTACCTGGCAAAAGACTGAATCTAATTGAAATGAAACTTTCTTCCTTGATGAAGTCTGCTATATGTATTGGCTGATTTTCATGTTTTATCTAAAAGACATCTACGAAAGCTGTTAACTTGAAGATTGCAGTCTGAATTTAACTCTAGAGTGTTCAGGTCACTCCTGTGTGTGTTGAGTTGGTATTTGGAAAGACTCTTTCCCTCCTGTAAGTTTTCCTTTATTCCAGGACAGTTATTTAATAAATCCTTAAATGGTTAGAGTGTACAATATATTGACACCAATGCTTACATAATTTAAAAGAATTAAATACATAAACAAACAGATAAGTTAAATTTAAAAAGGGATATACATGGACCAATGATGAGAGTGTGTTAAGAATCAGGGACCCCAAAATGTTAGTTTATTACCCACGATGTTCCAGATCCTCTGATCTAAAGTCATAGGATTCTATTTGAGATGCAGGATTCTAATGAGAGAGAGTTTACGTCATTTAGATAGAAACATCCGTTAAATCAGGCTTCCCAGAAGGCTCAGTGGTAAAGAATCTGCCTTCAGTGCAGGAGACGCGGGTTTGATCCTTGGATCAGGAAGATCCCCTGCAATTGGAAATGACACCCCACTCCAGTATTCTTGCCTGGAGAATCCCATGGACAGAGGAGCCTGGTGGGCTACAGTCCATGGGGTTGCAAAGAATCAGGCACGACTGAGTGTACACACACACATCCATTAAATCATTTCTCTGTGACATTAGTCAAGCCGCTTGATTTCTTTCAGCCTCAGTGTTCTCATCTATAGATGGAAACAATGTTGACCTCTCCCTCAGGGGGACTTCAGGGCTGTTGTTAAGATCAAATGGGGCTGTGAGTAAAAGTTCTTATGTAGGTTTATTTATTCAGAAATTAAGTAATTGATGAATTCATTGATCCATCACCATTTGTTGAGTAACTGCTTTGTTCTGGAACCTGTGTTGGTTCCTTGGGATTCTGGGTGAGGAAGATATGGTTTCTGCTTTCAAGAAGCTTAGATTGCAGAAAAGACATTGACATTAAAATATGGGCAGTGACACCAAGCATAGTTGGGTTCAAAGAGTGTCACAGAGGTGTGAGGAAGGATGTTCCATCCCTATTTGATGTTGGAAAGAGTTACCAGAAAAATTCTTTTAGAAAAAATTTCCTTCCTGAGCCAAAGCTTGACTAAGAGGTGTTATTTTTCTGACTACTGTAAAGAGGTCTATGCTCTAATATCTCATCAAAATGGTATTTTTGGCTGGTGGTGGGAGGCTGCAGTACACGGTTCGGAAGGAGTGAGTAGGAAGTAAGACTGTGTTGTGTGTAACTGATCCTTCATCTTTCAGCCTCTTCAATTGTGGTCACTTCATTCTGGTGGCCTGATGAATTGTCACGGTGACAGGAAACACTCTGGGGATGTTTAACAGTGGAGGGAAAATTGAGAGCCTTCTCTGAAGACACTCTATCTCAGGGCTTATTTAGAGATCTTATATGGAAGGTGTTATAAGATGTGACTCTGAAAAACCCCATAATTGTGGGCTAATATTGCTGAAGCCAGACAGCAACCGGCCCTACACATTCTTATTACAGTTATCTAAAAGATTTTTCTCAGAAGAGAGGAGAAGCAAATTGTTAAAAACATTTAAACAATTTTTTTTTTCTTTTTTGCTAAGACTTGCCCTTGCTTCCAAATTTTTGGCTTTTACTAACCAAACTGCCTTACACCAACTTCATTTTTGTCACTTTGGTTTGCCTGCTTGTGCAGAAAGCTAAACCAGGATTTTCTTTGTTCTGTTTAAAGTATAAAAGCAGTCCTACCAGTCTTGACCTACCACCATTGCCTATATTCCGCCTCCTTGTCTGCTTCCCTGCAAAAAAGCAGTGTGACCACCTCTCTCCTTCTGTCAGCTCCCTCTTCTGGACTAGATGCATTAAAATGCTCAATCATTTTATTGTTACTGATTGTTGAGTGCTGATTTGGGTTGGAGCCTCTTATTAATAAGAGTCTCCCAAATGAGAAGAAGAGTGGCAAAAATGTCAGAATAAAGGTAAAAAAGGAGGAACTTCAATTTCTTGTCTTGGATGAGATTAGAGTCCCCAGTAGAGCTGAGGATGCTTCCGGCATAATAGGGGTGGAGCAGGGCTGTGGAAATTCACCTTGTTCTGCATTCAACCCCCTTGATTCATACATTGAGATTCTCTTTGCCTTAGAAGGTCAGAGGTGGAAAATCATCTCAAAAACCTGTAGTACCATGACCCCTAACTTATGTCACCTCCCCTCTCCTCCTTTCACCAGTGAGAAAACAGATGCAAAAGTTGTTTGTGGTGCATCCGAAGTTGAAGACAAATCAGGGTGAACCTGGAATTTCAATCTTAGTCCCAAGTTTCTACTTATTGTAGAAATCTCAGAGGGCCCCGTTCGGACTGTGTGTGTGTGCATGCTCAGTTGCTTCAGTCATGTATGATTCTTTGCGACCCTGTGGACTGTAGCCTGCCAGACTCCTCTGTCCGTAGGATTCTCCAGGCAAGAATACTGGAGTGGTTTGCCATGCCCTCCTCCAGGGGATCTTCCTGACCCGGGGACTGAACCTGAGATTCCTGCATTGCATCTGGGAAGTCCCATTCTGACTCTAGTATGTACCAAAGACTTCAGAAGGGGCACAGTTATTTCCTAAACATCCTCTTGCAAAGGGCTTTGAGGAGTGGCCTGCTTGCAGAATGCCTGAGACCCAGGTGAGATTAGACTGTAGGCACCTCTGCATTCAGCCAGGAAAATCCTGTTGCAGGAGTCAGTTTTTATGCTTTGGGTCCGTGAACTTAATAATTTCCATGATGTGTTCCATTTTCATATTCCCATTTCCCTACTTAGTGATGCATACTATCTCTTATTTTTAGTCTCTTCCTGGAAGTTTGGAAACTTCTCTTTCACTGTGATTCACTCAAATATTTTATTTTGACTTATGGGATTCTCTGCCCCACACTGCATCATTTCCTTGATGACTCTTTGCCGCCCATTGCTCCTGCCACCTGCACAGAGGCCCTCCTCTCCATTCATGTCAGGGATGGAAGCCTTAATGACGGGGAGCAGCCAGATCCAGCCTCAGTTCAGGGCTGGGATCTTCTGCTGAGGTCAAAGTGGCTCTTTGCTACAAAGACTTGACTCCTGCTCTCTGCCAGCCTGTGCTCATTTATTTGGTTGAACTAGTTCTGTTTATTTACTTTCTGTTTTTGATTCCACATAAAATCTCTACCCATAGGGCATTGTCTTAGAGCCAAATTCATGTTTTGGGTTGACTTATTCTAGGTCATAGTTCGATTTCAGGCACTTTGAAGGGAGGAACTGTGTTTTCTGCTAACAAGCAGAAATACATATCTTCTTCACAGTGGACTACACAGCGTCATTGGCCTAGTAACTGTCTGGTAGATGTCAGAGATGAATTGATCAGAACTTTGCTGTTCAATCAGCAAGAAAGGGACACATCTCTGGGAGCTGATGGGCACTCAGATGATCTCCAGTTCCAGAAGGGCATTGGAAGACACAAGTCAAAAGCCTGTTTGAAACATCAATGAGTTTGTGCTCTTGAGTTCCAAGTAACTCTTTTAAAATTTCGTTCCTAATCCAGTGCATTGTGTTAAGACTTAAAGCATGCACAGTTTTTGATCTTCCCATTCGCCCCAGTGGTATCCTCTCTCCCCTTTCATGGTGAGAACCTACAGGGCTGCTCCCTTTGACACCATGCCGTGAACATCAGCCAAGCCAGTTCTGGGGAAAACAGGCTAAATTGCTAGAAAGGAAGGGAGTAATGCTCAAAAAGGAAAAATAGTCCCATCTCCTGGGCTGGAATCCAAGCTTCCAGTTTAGGGGGAGTTAATCCACTTTGAAGTAAGTCTATTGCATAGATAATGCATATCTTCTCTTAAATGTCACATGCCTCTTGTGGGATGAAGACTTATTTTGGACATGGAGATTTCTTCCTTGTTTTTATTTTTAAAGCTAAAAACATAGGATGTGGGTCTTCACTCTGTCTCCTGTTCTGTAATTTGCTTTTGCCCATTACACTGCCTAAAACAATTCTCCAAGCAATGGTGAAGAATCCACCAAAATCTTTCTTTAAAAAAAACTGTATTGGTTTTCAATCTGGCAACCTTGATTTCTATTCATTTTTTCTTTCCTCATTGGAGAATTTCCTCCAATGCTGAGGGCTGTGGAAAACAGAGCCTCAATGCAAACAAACCCAGACTTTTTATCCCGACCACCTTTCCTGTCCTCTGGATGATGATGGTTGAAAAGGAGTTCTTTTAGGCAGGTAGAACACGGAACAGTGGGTGCACTCACCTCACAGTTTGGTTCAGAGACAAGATTGGGAAGCAGAGTCTTCATGTGGGATTGGTTAAACTGGGTTATGAAACTAGGTCGTTTTATCTTTGGAAACCTTGAATGGAAAGACAGGAGGAGGCAGGTGTGTGTGTGTGCGTGTGTGTGTGTGTGTGTGTGCGTGTGTGCGTGTGTGCGCGTGTGCACGTGTGCGTGTGTGCGCATGTGTGTGCGCATGCGTGTGCATGCGTGTGTGTGTGTGTGTGTGTGTGTACCCGTATGCACATGCGCATCTCTCATTTTAGCCTTGTTTACAATGGAAGGTCCTCACAGACCTGTGCTGCCTTTACAAGCTCCAGGCCTTTGCTCTTTAACTTCAGGCTTGGATGTCATCACCCATAGTGACACAGCCTGATATCTTTCTTCACTTCCATCCCTCTTTTGAAAAACGTTGTCAGATTAATCAAGATATCAGATTGCTGAGCCAAGCAGGAGGAGCTAACCAACTATGAATTAGTGAAGGTCCTGGCCGTGACCAGTCATCTTAATAGTGGGACAGATCTAGCATGATTCAGGCACTCTCACTAGTCTTTTATTTTCTAAAATTATGAGAATTTTAAATGATATCACATTGGCTGCTGGGAGAAATCATAGAATCATACTGCTTCACAGCTCACTGAGAAGTAACTAGGTCTAATCTTTTGCCTCTTAGTAAGTGATTATAAACTAATAAAGGTGAACAGAAGAAATAAATGTGAGCCATAAAGTAAGCCTCATTTTATAGTGGCCACATTAAAAAGCAAAAAGACATAGGTAAAATTAATTCTGTTTTTTTAAAAAAATTTTAAGGACGGAGCTAGCTTTAAAAAAAATTAGTTAAATTTGGCTGCACCCGGTTGTAATTGTGGCATGCAGGGTCTTTGGTTGCAACATGCAAACTTTAGTTGTGGTGTGTGGGATCTAGTTCCTTGACCAGGGATTAAACCTGGACCCCCTGCATTGAGGGTGCAGCGTCTTAGCCACTGGACCACCAGACAGAAAGACAACGTTGTGCTCAGTCATAGCTGACTCTTTGTGACCCAAGAACTGCAGCCTGCCAGGCTCCTCTGTCCATGGGATTTTTCAGGAAAAAATACTGGAATGGGTTGTGATTTCCTTCTCCAGGGGATCTTCCTGACCTAGGGATCAAATCTGGGTCCCCTGTATTTCCGGCAGTCTCCTACATTGCAGATGGATTCTTTACCAACTGAGCCACCAGGGAAGCCCCTAAGATTAATTTTAATATTATGTTTTATCTGCCCAAATACATCAAAAATATTACTATTTCAACACACAATTGATATAAAGATGATCAATGAGACAATTCACTTTTTACAGAAAGTCAGTCTTCAAAGTCTGCTATTTATTGTATTTTACACTGACAGCACGTCTCAGTTAGTGCTTATTACATTTCCAGTGTTGAATCACCATTTGCTTATTGGACAGCACAGATCTCAACCATCCAAGACAGATTTTACCTATTATTACCTTGGAGATTTTTAGGGGGAGGCAGTCCAGATTTTTTTCCATTTCTGAATTTGTAGGGATATTTATATTTGATGCATATTTATAATTTTCTTATTGTTTTAGAACTTTTTTTTACCAGTAAATATCTTCATTTTGTGTGGATTGTTTGCTTCTGGTGTCAGTGTACCCTGTTTGTGTCATTCATTCACAACTTGCATCTTTTTACCTGTAGATAATTATTACTAAGACTTCAGGTAGAACTTGAGGGCAAGGAATCATATCTATATTTACATAGGTGGGTCTCTACTCTTAGGTAAGTGAATCTATCCATAGATAGGTTGATCTATATAAATCTATGTATATCTATAGAGATATTCTGTATATCTATAGAGATACTCTGTATATCTATGGATACATTGTCTTAACACTCACTACTACAGAAGAAACGCTATCTTCATTTAGAAATAGAGCTATTGGTTCTGTCTGGCACAGATGGGTACTCTGAGTTGTATAGTGTTTGAGATGGAATTTCAAGATGCATGTGTAGAGAAGAGAAAGAGGTACCTGGGTGTGGAGAATGGGATAAATAAAAAACATGACACAGAAAAGGAAAATATGGCTATGTTGAGATACATAGTCTCATACATTCTATGAAACTGTGTATGAAGGTGAATAAGGAAAACAGACTGGTACTATTAATGAAAGGTCTAGTATGTGGGATTAAGTTTGGAGTTTGTTTTATAAATAACAGAGAATTTTTTTTAGCATCCTGAGCAAGAGAGAGTCATAATCACAGTGTGTTTTTAGGAAGTTAATTTTATAGCAGTGTAAAATATTAGAGAGGAGATGTGGATGGACCTAGAAACTGTCATACGAGTGAAGTAAATCAGAAAGAGAAAAACAAATACTGTATATTAATGCATATATCTGGAATCTAGAAAAATGGTACTGATGAACCTATTTGCAGGGCAGGAATGGAGACACAGACGTAACTGTATGAATGCCAAGGGTGGGGGGAAGGAGGGTGTGGGATGAATTGGGAGATTGGAATTGACATATATACACTACTGTGTATAAAATAGATAACTAAAGAATCCACCTGCCAATGCAGGAGTCACAGGTTCCATCCCTGGGTTGGAAGATTCCCTGGAGAAGGAAATGACAACCCACTCCAGTATTCTTGCCTGGAAAATCCCATGGACAGAGGAGCCTGCTGGGTTACAGTCCATGGGGTTGCAAAAGAGTCAGACATGACTTAGCAACTAAACAACAACAACGATGAGAACCTACTCTATAGCGCAGAGAAGTCTACTTAATGCTCTGTGGTGACCTACGTGGGAAGGATATACACCAAAGAGCAAACCAGGACTGTTCCAGGTTGGGTTGGGGGTGGGCTCTGTTCCACACAGTTATTCAGTGACCCAGACTGACAGTTACTCTTACAACTTCATCAGAAGACTTTTAAATCATCCCAAAGACCAACTTCCCAGGTACCCAGTATGGGAACAGAGTATTGAGGAATGCACGTGAGAGGCTTAATGGACCAAGTCTGAAAACAGTATACATCACTCTTGTTCATGGTTGGAACTGGGTCATGTGGCCAGACTTTTACAGGTGAGACTGGGTAGCAAACTCTGTGTGTTCAGGAAGAGGAGGAAAATGAATTTGGTGAATGGCTAGCAGTCTTGACTACAAAGGCCCAGGAGAGAAACTTGGGTGATACCAACATCTATGGATTAGGAGGACAGGAAAGGAAAACTGGAGACCAACCACAATTATAATGGTAAGAATTACATTGAACTTGTATTAACTTCTCATTGTGGGCAAGGCATTGAATGTTATTCATTTTCACATTTAAACATCATTGTGATTTTGTGAGAGAAGTAAAATTTTTATTGCAACTTCAGTGGTGAGTGAACTGAGGTCTAGCAAAGTTAGAGAGCCCCTAGGTCATAGAGCTAGTCTGTAGCAAGTCTTTCCGACTCCAAAGCTTATGTTTACAAATATTGAAGTGGATTAAGATTTACCAGGTTCAATGCATGAGACAGGATGCTCAGGGCTGGTGCACTGGGATGACCCAGAGGGATGGGATAGGGAGGGATGTGGGAAAGGGGTTCAGGATGGGGAACACATGTACACCCATGGCTGATTCATGTCAATGTATGGCAAAACCACTCCAATATTGTAAAGAAATTAGCCTCCAATTAAAATAAATAAATTAAAAAAAAATAAAAGCAAAAGGTGAGGGAAAAAAAAGGATTTACCAGAGATGTAAGAAGAAAACAATATTTTATTTGTCTACTCTATTTATGGGTGAATGCCACCCAGCTGGATACCTTTTTACAGAATTCAGGAGTTCCCAATGTCACCCTCACTTGCAGCTTCTAGAATTCACAAAATCACACTTATGTTCAGCCATTCATTAGAAGGACTCAGAATTTACTGAAGGCTGTTTTACTCACATTTATGACCTTTAACAGTGAAAGGAAAGCGAAAGTGTTAGTCACTTAGTCGTGTCCAATTCTTTGCAACCCTGTGGACTGTAGTCCACCAGGCTCCTCTGTCTGTGGAATTCTCCAGGCAAGAATGCTGGAGTGAGTAACCATTCTCTTCTCCAGGGGATCATCACAATCCAGGGATCAAACCGGATCTCCCACATTGAAGGCAAATTCTTTAGTATCTGAGTCACTAGAATCCCAATACAGAGTTCCTTAGAATCCCAATACAGCGAAAGGACACAGGTTCAAATCAGCCTAGAGAAGAGGTGCATGGTGCAGAGTCCAGGAGATTCCTATACAAGGAGCTTCCAACTGTTCTCTCCCAGTAAATTTGTGACAGAGCTAACTTCTCCCAGCAGTCATGGTGGGAATGTACATATGGTGTATTGCCACCAAAAGCGCATCTGAACCTTGGTGACCAGAGTTTAATTGGGACTTAGTCGTGTGGACATGGATGACCACCTGCGTGGTTGACCTTAGCTACTTGACCCTCTGGAGGTTGAGTTGATATATGCCCCACCATAAGTCAGTGCTATTTTAGTATATCTAGTATGACCCAGGGTCCCCAGGTAAACAAAGATACCATTATCAGGCAAGATATCCCAGGCACTTAAATTACCATCCTATAGTTGAGGACAAAGGCCAAGCCTCTCTTTGGGTAAGGTTACTGGTGATGGACAGGGAGGCCTGGTGTGCTGCGGTTCATGGGGTCACAAAGAGTCGGACACGACTGAGCGACTGAACTGAACTGAACTTCTTTCTGATGCATTGGACAAGACAGATGTACAAGAAAAGGATGAGACAGGGAAAACATAGTCTAAGAAGGTATGTTTCATGTTTTCCTTGCATAACTGTCTTTTTCTTGCATGCTTCTGTTTCTTTCATGATTTTGAAAGACTGTTAAGTCTCTCAGGCCTCCACATTTGCTTCTCACGGTGTACGACTCTGAGCTAATGGACAGGTAAAAGAGTAATTATCCTTTCTACTCCTTGAAACCTCATATAACAAGAATGTGATTCATTCACTGATTCTTAGTCTCATCTTTTCAGTTACCTAAACTTATTTATCATCTACTGTTTGCTAGGTGATAAGTTAAGTGCTGGACATTTAATGTCCCTATAAAGGTTAGAATGCGGCATAAGAAGGAAACATGAATCAAATAGTCACGCTGATGCATGAATAATTGCCATCTGGGATAAATGATGGGAAGTAAACACGGTTTCATGAGAGTAACTAACAAAATGACTTCAATTTGAGGGTCAGTGTTGGCTTCTTTGAGGAAGTAACACTCGATTTGGTGACCAAAGGGTAAATAGAAATTAACCACATAAGTCAGAATGGAGAGGAATAAATAATTTGGATCTAGTAAACAGAATATGCAGTGAAACAATTTTTAGTTAAGAAAGCATCAAATTCAGTGGACCTGGGATGAGAGGTTCCTTAGTCTGCTTGGGAAATACGAGGAGACCAGTGTGACTGCACGTCAGTGACCGAGGGGAAGAGAGAGAGGAGGTAACTGGACAGGGAAAGGAGGAGAGGAATGGAGCAGGGACACCACTTGGGGGCTGTCGGGAATGTTCCAAGCCAGAGGGGATGGAGGATCGGGTGGTAACAGTAGAGGTGGTGAGAATTAATTGGGTTTCATATGCATTTTGAAACTAAAGTCAGTAACATTATTTCTCGAACCCAATTCCATCGGGCTTTCTTCCTTCTCATTCTACTGTTACTACTTTTTGTCAAGATCATCAGTGACTTATGTTCACATGGAGAAATCCAACGGCCAGTTCTCAGTCTTCAGCTTTTGACGCAGACCTTCTAGGGTCACTTTCTTCCTGGAAACATTACACTGTTTTTTTGTTTTCCTTGTACCTCAATGGCCACTCCATCTCAGTCTCCTTTGCTGGATCTTTCCTATGTTCTCAAAGTCTTAAATGTTGGAATGTTCCACAGTTCAGAGATCAGAGCTTTCCATCCACATTCAGTTGACTCTTAGGGTTTTCCATTCAGTTCTCTTGGCTTTAGATCAGTTAACGGTTGCCTCCCAAATTATTCATACAGTACAGACCTCTTCTTTGAAGTTCAGACTTATAAAAAAACAGCCTTCTCAACATCTTCACTTGAGGGTCTAAAAAGCATCTCAGAATTTCACATCCTCAAAACTGAACTCTTATTACAGCGATCATTTCACAATCATTAAAATATTGAACACTGTATTATCCACCTGAAACTAATATATTGAATGTTAATTATAAAGCAATTGAAAATAGAATAAAAGAAGAACCTGAACTCTTGACTTACCCCCTAAACCTCCTCTTACTCTAGTCTTCTCCCTTAATGCTCAGTAAATAGTGTTTCCATTCTTAAAACTGCAAGTATTTGTTAAAAACTTCAGACTAGTGAAAGCAGACTCTCTGGGGATGGGATGATAGTCAGGTGTTCGTCAAAGCTCACCAGGCCATTTTAATGAGCAATCAGATTTGAGAAGCAGCGTGTTTGACCCAGCACCTTTTTCTTCCCTTCTTCTCTTACAAATGTCAGGCTTTCTAATCAGGTTCCCCACTCAGGAGTGAAGCTAGTTCATCTTAGCAGTAGCAGTACTTGCTGTGCCTGGACAGTGATCAGCAAACCCCTGAGTGCTTGCAGACGGGGGATCTTCAGTGCAGGGACATACCAACTGGCCTAGCGTGAATGAAGCCTACCAGCCCAGTGAGTTATTGACGTCTCTCACGTTTCTGACTCCCAGGTCTTGCCTGCTCCTACCCAGCTTCCTTGACCTACCAGGACTTAATTGCTGGCCTGCCTAGATTGGTATTATCAAGGATTTTTGAACTTTTCCCCACTGCAACATTTTATACTTCACTTTTTAAAAGAGTTGGTGGGATTTCTGCTGTAGTAAGTATGCCTAGTATTTGTTGCTATAATTATTTGCTTAGTTTCCATGCTCTTTGGTAGGTTTTACTACACACTAACCCCGTGCCTGGGCTTCCCAGGTGGTGCGAGTGGTAAAGAAGCCGCCTGTCAATGCAGGAGACGTAAGAGATGTGGATTCAGTCCTTGGGTTGGGAAGATGCCCTGGAGAAGGCAATGGCAACCCACTCCAGTATTCTTGCCCGGACAATCCTAGAGGAGCCTGGTGGGCTACAGTCCATGGGATTGCAAAGAGTCAGATATGACTGATGCAACTTAGCACACAACCCAGTGCCTGGCAGTAGGGGTGTGGAAAAATGCTTACTAAATGAATTAAAGACTAAAACAATGGAAAGAAATTCTACAGATGGTTATAAGTTAAAGCTGGATACTAAATTCCCAAATCTAGAATATTTTAGTTTGTTGAGCTTGGTTTCTTGGGATAACTGGCAGAGCTTCGCCTTTTAATTAATTTTTTATATTGTTTTCATCCATCACTATCTGAGAACTTTTAGGGTTCCAAGTGAAGTGAAGTGAAAGTCACCCAGTCATGTCTGACTCTTTGCAACCCCATGGACTTCACAGTCCATGGAATTCTCCAGGTCAGAATACTGGAGTGGGTAGCCTTTCCCTTCTCCAGGGGATCTTCCCAACCCAGGGATTGAACCCAGGCCAATCACATTGTGGGCGGATTCTTTACCAGCTGTGCCACAAGGAAAGCCCATAGGGTTCCAAACCTACAGCTATTCTCTGATTGCTACCGGAAGTATGAAAATATTTTTAGAAGCAGGGAAATCATTAAATTTGGAGAACTTAGAATTGGGTAAAGGCTCTATTGAACTGGTGATAGGTTTAAATTGGTAGAAATTTGTTATGCTTTGTCTATACAGTGACTTAAAACTAACTTTTAAGAAGCTTCTGGTTTAGAAGCATAATTTACCCGTTAATGATATAAGTGTGTTTTCAAGAAGTCTTTAAAATACTTTACTACTAATATCCTCCTTAGCTAACTTGTTAAAAAGAATCAACTTTTAATAGAATTTTGGTTTCAATTGTCCTGGGCTCTGCAGTGGGCCTGGATGAATAAGGCCTTAGGTTGAGTAGCTTGAGGGTTTTTTCCCCTTGTTTAGTATATAGTTCAAAGATGACCACAGGCATGGTTAAAGCATCTTTGGAGCTAACGTCTTCATTCATTATTGCTCAGAATTTTTTCAAACACCTTTTTCCATTTCTAGAATGTCAGTAGGACCAACTCCAGCAGAATTGTCAGGAGTAAAATGAGAAGTCTTTAGACTGCTGGGATTCACTGGTTTTCTTCCGAAAATCTAAATTTGAGATCCACTCTCTCCCCCCCTCCCCACCCCCACTTATGCCTGAAAAGAAAATTGAAGTCAGGTGTGTCTTTTCTTTCCAGGAAAATGCCGTGAATGGAGAGCACCTATGGCTGGAGACCAACGTCTCAGGAGACCTGTGCTACCTGGGAGAGGAGAGCTGCCAAGTCAGATTTGCAGTGAGTGTGCGCCTGGGGCCCCTGTGGTCTGGCCTTTGTGCGGGGGAGCCTTGTGGGTAATTGAATCTGAAGGCAGCTGGGGTCACCTCGCCTGAATTTCCGAGGAGAGGTTTGAAAAAGCCCGTCCCTGTGAGACAGCCGACAGAGTTTATCAAATCAGCATGGCTTTCAAGGGATCATTTGAATGGTTTTAGCTGTTTTTCTTGACTCTGCAGGTCGAATCTTGGAGTAATGTGCTACTTTGTGATGATACCCAGGGTGGGTATTTGTTCCTATCTGGGGGTGGGGTGTCTTGTGGGGAGAGGCCTGTGTGTGGAGGAAGGGTCCCTGTGGGAGGGGGCTCTCCTTCGTAGGGGAGCGTGTGTGGTGGAGGGCATTACTGTTGGGCAAAGCTGGAGATGAGTGCAAACCCTGGTCTGGTGGTGGGTGCAGGCTCACAGATAATTAAGACTAGGCTCCAGATGATAAAATTCTAGAAACTATTAATATATATGTGAATGACAGTCAATTACATTAAGAGTATATTTGGCTTTTAAAAATTTGCTTTGTCCCTATTTGTAACAGTGTCTCAATGTTAAATCCTCTTTATGTTCTGTGAAAAGAGCATGGTTGCCAGGCAGTAAGTTGGGAGGAACTCAAGTTTTAGTATTGAGAAAGTGAACTTAAAATTTTTGTGTGGTTTCAAATGATGGTTCCAAAAAGAAAGTAATGGGAAGCTTAAAGTAGTCAAAACAAAAAAGAAAAGATGTATTATTTCTTATTTGGGGGAAATTGGCATCATAATTGATCTAATAATAATTTTTTTTCTTTTTGATTATGCTTGTTTATTATGTGAAAGAAAGATTTGGGGCAAAATGTAGGACCTAGAAATTGCGAATGACTATGTTTCTGTGAATAATAAAGAAGGAAGAAATTGAGTTTCTGCCAAAGTTTCTGGAAGAATATAGACCCCAGGGACTTTTATTAGGCAGCTTGGAATCACAAAGCTGGGGAACAAAGATCTTTAAAATTACATTAGCTGTTTTGAAACCTAGTTTATAGGTTTTGTTTGAAAAATTTTATGAGAGTTTGGAGGACCAAGGTTTGTTTGAGTGAGGGTGGAACGGTTAAATATCAGTTAAAGACCCAGCTGTACAGGCTCTCAATTCAGTCAGGGAACCTGGATTTGAGTCTCAGTGTTACCACTGGCTGTGTGACGTTGCGAACGCCTGACCTTTGGGTTTTGGCCATCTTCAAGGTAGAAAAATGGAGTAGGATTAAATTAATTTTGTTTCCAACTTGGATCTGTACTTTGTTGTTTGCATTTTTTTAATGTAGTTGTAAATTCAGTTGATTTAAATATCATTTCAACTTTATGCATATGCATTTTCAATTAAACTATAATTGCATGAAATTCGATTAAATTAACCAAAACCAAGAGAAGCTCAGCTGTTTGGACTAAAATGCTATAAATGATGAATTAGCATTTGGATCTTAGTTAATTGCATAAATACTGGTCTTGATAATGGAAAATGGAAAAAATGAAGGCCAATTCTTCCTGCATGTGTACTTTTGAACTGTTATCTACTGATGTTGCTGCCAACTAATAGACTGTAACTTTAAGGGGTTCTGCCTTATTTCTGGATCACTCTTTGATCCTTTTCTGATGGTCTTTTAGGGTCAGCCATATGTTACCTCTCTTGACAAAAATAGGAACAGGTACCTACATCCTCCTTAACCTTTGTTTCAGTAAATAGCACTAATTGATTATAACTTGGTCACTATTACCTCCAGGCCAGGAAAGTAACAAAAAAGGAAATTTTAGGGAGATGTAAGTAGATAATGGAGTTATGAGAATTTCTGACGTTCTTTTGAACCTCCCTTATGCTTGTATCCCAAATACTTGACTCTCTTGGCTCACTTTACAAAGTGTCTGGAAGATAAAGCTCTCTCCTCCCAAAAACATTAATTAAATGAAGGCATAAGTTGGTGAGGAAGCTGAAGATCTAACTGTGTTTCCTCATTTCACGTGCTTGAAGGCTCAGTTTCTTTACCTGTAAAGTAAGGGAAATGTTGTTTGGAGGATTAGGTGAGATAATGGATTGAATCGGCTTACTTGCCAGACAGACATAATGAATTAAAAGAGAAAAAAAAAAACAACCTACAAAGGAGAAGAGCAGACAGTTTACAAAGGAACAACCACTGGCACATATATATATATATATATATATATATATATATATACACACACACAATATTTATATGTATCTATATTTATATATATCTAAAACATAAAGGCACCCAAATTAAAGCAACTATGAAGAGTCAGCATCATGTGTCTGTTAACAAAGATTTACAGAATGATACTACCTCGCTGGCTAGTTTGGACCAAAACTGCTTTTCTCATGATCAAAATTGTCCATATGTGTTCATAATAAAAGCATTAGAAAACCTAGCTTGCTCTCTCCACCTCATTTTGGCATCACGTTTTAGGAAGGACATTGACAAAGAGAAGACCCAGGAGAGTGCACTTAAGCTGGGTCAGTGCAGGCAACTTTGTAGTAGAAGGAAGGAGAGGCACTCCTCTCCTATAGAGGAGAGGGGGGAGTTGGGAGGGGCTATTATAAACAAAAAGTCCGTTGAGGGAAACCAAGAGTTTGAAGTATAGCGGTTTTTCCTTGGCTGAGCTGTTGCCAGGTAAAGAGAAAAAAAATCTTTCTTACTCTTTCCAGTGATAGTAAAGCAGTGTCACTTCCTGCCAGAGATGCAAAGTACGTCTCTTTCTGTTGGGATCTGAGAGGGGGCTTTCCAGCAAGGTTGAAGAGACCCCTTCTGGAGGTGTCTTTTCCAATAGATGAAATCTCCAGGTTGCAAGGTTTGATGCTTAAGGTCGTCATTTCCGTGACTGTTTTCCCTTTGGTGACCATGAGTTTGTTTTTGAAGTTTACGAGTCTGTTTTTGTTTTGTAAACAAGTTCATTTGTATCATTTTTTCTAGGTTACACATATAAGTGATATTGTTTGATATTTGTCTTTCACTGTCTGACTTCCTTCACTTAGTATGATAATTTCTAGGTTCATCCATGTTGCTGCAAATGGCATTATTTAATTCTTTTTTATGGCTAAGTAATATTCCATTGTAGGGGCTTCCGAGGTGGTTCAGTGGTAAAGAATCCACCTGCTAAGCAGACGTGGGTTCAATCCCTGGGTTGGGGAGATCCCCTGGAGAAGGAAACGGCAACCCACTCCAGTATTCTTGCCTGGGAAATCCCATAGACAGAGGAGCCTAACGGGCTACAGTCCGTGAGGTTGCAAAGAGTCAGACACGACTTAGCAACTAAACAGCAACAACAAATATTCCATTGTATATAAGCACCACATCTTCTTTATCTATTCCTGTGACAATGGACATTTGCACTGATTTCATGTCTTGGCTATTGTAAATAGTGCTGCAATGAACATTGAGAAGAAAAGGGAACTGTCTTGCTCTCCACTGTTAGAAAGGTAGAACTAACTAAGTTCTAGATATAGAATCCACTGACTGTAAGAGTGGATCTTACACTTAAATGTAATAAACATCACCTGGGAATACTGTTAACAATGTAGACTACTTTTTAAAATCCTTGCTCCAAATGCTGATTCAGTATGTCTGGAGTTAGACTTGGGAACCTGCGATTTTCAACAAGCACCTCAAATAATTACAGTACAGATGGGCCACAAACTTAACTTTGACAAATACTATATTACAAGGAAGAACTTTAACAAGCAGAGCTAGGACAACCAGCAAGAGCACAGGTGTCTGGAGAGATGGGCTCAAAGAGGGTGTTTATGAATAAGTTAGTGGCCATCTTTCAAGGATACTACAGGGGAGTGTACCTCTGCTCTGGGTAAGAGGTTAGGCAAGGAGATCTCCAAGAGAGGCTCCAGTTTAAATATTCTATTTGCAGCTCTCTTAGAATTGAGCAACAGTTTTGAAAGGAAAAAAAAATAAGAGCGTGTGTAAGCAAAGTATGTATTCTCCTTTCTTTTAAAGAACCACCTTTGAAGAAAGCCAACCTGTTGGGTTTAGGATCAAAGGCTTAGGATCAAATTACCATAACCAGGTGCTACCTGCAGGCTTCTAAACAAAGTCCAGGCGGAGCATGGGGGAGGAGTGAATCCATCACTGAAGAGGTGCTTTTTACTCCGTACCCTAATTTAGCAAAGCAAATGTCACGGGTGGAAGTTAAGAGAAAGGAGGAATCAGTGTGGGTTGAGTAGACAGAGGAGGCTTCATGGAAATGGGGCTTGAAGGCAGTATTGAAAGATGGGTTAGACTTATGTAAGTAGAGTGGGGAAGGAGAACTTTTCAGGCCGGGGGAGGAACATGGGCAGGCTCAAAGGCAGGAAGATGCTTCGTATGAGGGAGGAGACAGTCACGAGTCACCATGAACACAGAAAAGGGCACGTGTTAGGTAAGAATGGAAATAAGGATGGGTGTGGGCGTCTGTCTATGTTTTCTCAACTGAAACTCAGAGAGCATGTTGTAAAAAATGGCTGTGTGCTGATGGAGCCTGACCATATTGTCTAAAGCAGGACAGACTTGAGAGTAAAAGTGACTGCTGTGAGACTGTCACCCCAGCTTATGGGGACAGTGCCATAATTTATTTAAAACCAAAGCTGTCCTGCAAATCTGGACCTCCTGTTGCCATACATGTATGGACCTGATATCGGAGGACACTGCAAGCGAGGCAGAGACAACCTAGGACATGAAGACTGTTGTCGGAGCATTTGCTCCAGAATCTCAGGGCTGAACCAAATTACCTTTAAATTTCTTCCTTTTTTAATTCCTCCAGTGACAACATTTAATACTGTAGAATGTCTGTGAGTAGATATTTAATGGGATTAAAGTTGTTCCCATATCAATGACAGTCCCCAAGTTAGTAATAGGTTCTTTCTCATCTGGAGAGAAGAAAAAGATGCAGAAGTAATGAAATTGGAGCAGAAGGATCATGGTTTGCCATCATGATTATGAGGGGAAAAACTAAAAAAAAAATAATAATTCCAGCAAAGACCACTTTTATTTTGTGATATTTCCTTAAATGGATGTTTCTTTATTCATTTATTCTACAAATATTTATGGGATGAATACCCTGTACTAGAAACTTCAGACTGAGTTGAGAGTGACAGGTGACAGTTAATGTAAGTGACATTATGACTTAGTGGGGACACTCTGTAGAAGTCATTCTGGTGTGTGGCTGATAGGATATACAAAGATGTTGAGCCAAATACATATGTGATCCCAAAGACACTCATGCCTTCACTAAGAATCCACAGAGGACATAGATGTGCACACTTATTTTTATACCTAAAAATACTGCCTGTATCACTATGTAGAGGTGCAGACAACCATGGTTACACTTGGGTAGTGGAAAGGATGGAGATTCTCAGTGAAACTGACCTGGGTTGGAAAACCTTTTGTTTCATCCAGGTACTGAGTGAATTTTGAACATAGCATTTCACCTCTTTTTGCCCCCATTTCCTGATTTATTGTATTGTTGTTAAGATAGACCCCAATGATTCTTATTCCTGGATAAGCATTGTCATTCCTTTTGAAACTTTACTTCTTAAATGTACTTTGTAAAATGGTTGGTTCCCTGCCTGGATCTACCACATCAGGATCTCTGGAGAGTGGGACCAGACATGAGTATTTTAAAAACAAACTCTACAGCTGATACTATGTTCTGTCACACACAGTGAGTAGGGAGCCACTGATCTACTTCATAGAGTATCAGAACCAAATGAAGTGGCCTGGAACCCCATGTCTGGCATATAGTAGCTGTTATGGGGTCAATTGTGTACCCCCCAAATATGCTGAGGTCCTCACCCCCACAACTCCCAGATATGACCTTATTCAGAAATAAGATTGCTGCAGATATAATTAAGATGAGGTCACAGTGCAGTAGGGTGGGACCTCATCCATTTTGACAAGTGTCCTTACAAAAGAGGAGAGGACACACAGGGGTAGACAGGGAAGAAAGACACGTCCTGGTGCAGGCAGAGACTGGAGTGACGGAGCTGCAAGCCAAGGCCTGCACCTGTTACCGGAAGCTAGGAGAGAGGCCTGGGCAGATTCAACCTCAGAAGGGTGCCAACCCTGTTAGCACCTCAGAGCCAGGCTGTGCGAGAAATTCACATTTCTATTGCTTTCGGTTCCCCAGGATATGGTACTTGGCTAGGGCAGTGTCAGGAAGTGAAGGCAGAAGACATTCTGTTAAGGTGAATTACCTTACCTGGCCACACAGATGCCTGCACACGGCTCTCGGATGCCCTCGCACAGATACATTGAAATCAGGCTTGCTGGAGGATTTCAGTTGACAGATATGTGGCTTTCTGGAAACATGAGCAGACAGACAGGTAGGTGCCAGAAGCCAAGAACTATGGGAAAAGAAAAGGTAGAAAGGTGAGCGAGACTGCGTAGGTTGGATAAGAGGGAGAAGGAGCTGACAGACTTCAGAGTACTGTTACCAGATATATCTTCTCTATTTTTAAATGTGCTTATGTCACCTTCTTTTTGTGGGTAGGCTAATGGGTACTGTTTTGCTTTTGTTATTGTTTTGTTCGTGTGTTTGGTGGTTCGCATTTGGCAAAAGTGGCCAACCCCACCTGTGACACCTGACCTTAATAGTGTTTGGCACTAAACAAATACAGTTTTATGAAATGAATGAATTGCATTAAGGAGGCCAGGTGAGATGGGAAGGAGGGGGAGTGGAGAGAGAAGAGCCACCCAGATGCAGAGACAAGTAGATCTGGATAGGAATCCTGGCTCTGTCCTGCTGCCCTGAGTCTCAGGTTGCTCTGTAAAACAGTGATGGTTATATCTGCTTCTCAGAATCGGTGGGAGGATTAAATTAGTTGATAAAGGTTAACCTCCTCCCTCTTTGTCTTCTGTCCCAGATTATACTTCAGTATCATTAGTCGAATGAGCTAATCAGTAATTTGGTTGGACTTTGGTGTCGGCACGGCCTTCTGTTCAGGATTCTGCCTAGCCCCAACAGTGAGGGTCTCACACTTTCCCTGTCATTTTGCTGCTGTGGGTAGTATGCATAGTCTCCCCAGGTCATGAGTGGGACCAACTGACCGCGACAAGCCAGAGTAACTCCTTCTGGACTGTATCTCACAGGCTGTGTCTTCTTCTTGGTGGGTGAGAAGCCTCATCCTTGTCATTGGGCACCACGGCATCTGCTCATGAGGATGCTGGCTACATCCCTGGGTTTTTGAAAGAAACTTGTAAGAAGAATGGGGACTTCCCTGGTGGCTCAGAGAGTACCAAGTCCACCTGCAATGCAGGAGACCTGGGTTTGATCCCTGGGTTGGGAAGATCCCAAGAACACAATGGCAGTAGCTGTCTGTCCTCTTTGAAGGAAACTTTAAGCTTTTTGTTTTAAAAAGGAAAAAAAATGGTGAAGCTGGTGACAGTCCTGTCTGTTTCATTTCTGGAAGATGCATGTACCGGACAGCAGTATGTGCAGATGCTGGTTTGTGTGCATCTGTGTGCTGGGAGCGAGAAGAGAGAGCTGGTCCCCAGCACAGGTGGCTGACGACCTCTGACCATCTGTGCATTCGGGTCTGGGGGGTGGACACCCCAGAGCACCCGCACTGGATAGGATTCCCAGACTGCCCTGGGACTGCCTGCTTGCCGCCTCTGGTCGTCCAACACAGCAGACTGACGCTCTGTACCTCCAGATGGTGGCCTGGCTGGGCGGGTGCGGGCTTACAAGGAGAGAGAGCTGGGAGTGTGGCAGCGAAACTCAGGAGCCCAAGCCAGCCTTCCAAGCTGTTTGGGTGCTGGTGTGAAGACGCCATCTCCGTGGAGCCTCTGAGGCCGCCGCTTTCTGCCAGAGACGCCTCCCACCACGAGGATGCTGGGGAGCTCATGAATGCAGATGACTCAGAGAGAACAGAGCCATCAACCAGAATAATTCTGAAAAAGCATTTTCTCAGATGGACTCTCTGCTTTTGACCCCTGAGTCAGTGGATGTGAGTGGAGGAGAAAGGCAGGGTGTTCCTGTAGGTGCAAGGGGTGTTGCCCATATGTGTCTGGACAGATGGTCAGGAATTTCCAAGAGGTCAGTCAGGTGCACACACAGAACTGAGTCCAGCATATAGCAGGTCCTTAGTAAAAGTTAGTCGTTGTTATTACAGCTACTGTTGTTATCATTGTAATTATTTGGCATAGAATTATATGTATACCTGAGGAGCATATAATACGGACCCCGCCCATGTTATGCACTAGAGAGAGTGATAAGATACGGAGCCCAGGAAGCTACAGGATTCTGTCACTCTCCTAGGTGACCCAGCATCAGCAGTACCGTTGTCTATTTGTACAGTGTGCTTAAAAAAAAATTAAAATGTTCTGGAGAGCACTGAACTCCTATAAAAGCAATATGGGATATCATTCCTTAAAAGAGCCTTATGATCAAAAAACAAGAACCTCGTAATCAAATAAGCTTAGGAAACACTAAACACCTTTAACAATCAAATATTTACTCTGCAACTCAAAGAAGGACACTTGTTTAGTCGCTAAGTTATGTCCAACTCTTTTGTGACCCCATGGACTGTAGCTTGCCATGCCTCTCTGTCCATGGGATTTTCCAGGCAAGAATACTGGAATGGGTTGCCATTTCCTTCTCCAAAGAAGGGCATTGGTGTGGAGAATTTCCTATATGTTTGCTCGAGGGATGGGATGATTGTTGAAAACTCATTATTTTCCCCATAGAACACCCGTCATCATCTTGTAGGATCTCAGTATTCAGTAGAAAACTATTTGAGAAATACCCATGCAGTGTAGTTTTCCTCTTGTCAGTATTGGTCAGTAACCAACCCTTTGGGGTGGTCATCAGGGCAGTTTACTCCCATGTAAAGGAAAGAAAACTCAGAGATACTTAATCACTACCCTGGGGCTTCATTCATAACTTTTATGTAACTTTATGTAATTCTTTTGCCTTTGTTCTAAACTTTCATTAAGCGGTGTGTATGTGTGTGTGTGTGTGTGTGTGTGTGTCTCCATCTTATTTTTAGAGTTTGAGTCTCTGAGAATAGTAGTCATCTGTTCTGCAATAATACTTTATTTTTATTTTTTGGCCACACACAAAATCACTGCAGATGGTGACTGCAGCCATGAAATTAAAAGACGCTTACTCCTTGGAAGAAAAGCTATGACCAACCTAGACAGCATATTAAAAAGCAGAGACAGTACTTTGCCAACAAAGGTCCGTCTAGTCAAAGCTATGGTTTTTCCAGTAGTCATGTATGGATGTGAGAGTTGGACTATAACGAAAGCTGAGTGCCAAAGAATTGATGCTTTTGAACTGTGGTGTTGGAGAAGACTCTTGTGAGTCCCTTGGACTGCAAGGAGATCCAACCAGTCCATCCTAAAGGAAATCAGTCCTGAATATTCATTGGAAGGACTGATGTTGAAGCTGAAGCTCCAATACTTTGGCCACCTGATGCGAAGAACTGGCTCATTGGAAAAGCCCCTGATCCTGGGAAAGATTGAAGGTGGGAGGAGAAGGGGACGACAGAGGATGAAATGGTTGGATGGCATCACCGACTCAATAGACATGAGTTTGAGTAAACTCCGGGAGTTGGTGATGGACAGGGAGGCCTGCCGTGCTGCAGTCCGTGGGATCACAAAGGGTTGGACATGACTGAGCGACTGAACTCACTGTGTGTCATGTGGTATTTTAGTTCCCTGACCAGGGATCGAACCCATGCTGCCTGCAGTGGAAGCAGAGTCTTACCTGGACCCTTTTCTTTTTTTTCTTGCAATGATACTTTTAGATTGAAGCTGTATTTCTGTGTGTGTGTGGGGGGGGGGGGTGGGGAGCTGGTTTATGAGCTTGTGTGGCCCAGTTCAGTTCTTATTTGACATTGGTATGGTTCTGTTACTTAATAAAAATAATTTACATGTGATTTGGCATAGGATTTACATATCGCCCAGGCAATGCCCAGGTGTCCAGAAGATCTTTTTCTTCCTCCAGTGTCCCTCAGTGCTGAAGACCCAGAGCAGTGAACTTTAACCAACCCTCTTTTTTCTGAGGGGCCCCAGTCTTGGCTGAAGCATTATTTGCACTAGCAGTTACCCAGAACTACTACTGGCCCCAAGGTGACATTGACTGTAATTTAAAAGATTCTTTTGGTTTTGTTTTTCCTACCTCATAGGCCAGACAGATACAGATTGCAGAAGGTGATGTTTTAAAGATGCAAGGAATTGGCAAAGTCTGCTCTGAGGTCTTTGTTTGAGAAGCTATGCAGGCTTTGGAATCAAGTGACCCGGCTTCAAATCTAGCCTTTGGGATTTTCTAGTTGTGTGATATCCTTCATTGTTTTAACCTCTTTAGGCCTCAGTTTCATATCTGTAATATCTGTAAAGTGTGGATAATACCTACTGCTTATGGTTGCCATGAACTGTCAGTGAGATAAAGCGTATGCAGCAATGAATGATGTGGCCAGTTACAAGTGCTCAATAAAAATTGGTTACTTTGATCATTACTCCTCAAGTAAAAGTGGTTTCAGGAGGTTGTCAGAAACTGAAACCCAACAGGCATGGCCAGGGTATTGGGTACCCTGGGTATCCAGGTATTAACTTTGGAGGGCCTTGTCATCCTCTCCTCTCTTGCACTGAATAAAAAAGGGTGAAACAACCAACCCAGCCGAGCCCTTTCTCCAGTCTCTAGACCTTTCACAGCACTCATCACTTTCTAGTCTTTATAAAAACATCACTTCTTATGTCTGTGTCCTCCATTAAAGCATAAGCTTCATTTAGCATGGGACTCTGCCTGGATCCACAGCACTGAGAATAGTGTAGCACCGAGTGATTATCCTACCCTTTTTCACGGAATGCATGAATGAGTTCAATGATGAGATTGTTAGAAGATACACACAGACATCTATCCCCAGATCAGCCCTGCCATTTAAGTATCGTTATACTTAGAATCCAAGATGTTTGAATTTCTGCCTTATTTTTAAGGCTCTTCATGGGAAGATGCCACACTCACTACTACAGGTATTGCAGGATTTTAAGTCAAGTTTTGCCTGTGTTGTGCCCTTCTTATTTGATTCTCCTGAAAGATAAAGACTACTATTGACCATTCTTGGCACAGAGGGTCATGGTAGGTTGCCATTAATCATCTCCTTGGGATTCTCGTGAGAACAGATCATCTAAGGCAATTATGTCAAATAGAATGGATTCCTAGCTTCATCAGTCTTATTCCCCTAATCCATCACTAGTAAAATGAGAAGTAAGTAGTAGGATGTAATAGAAGGATATGGTTTTGAGTCAGAAAGACCTAAGTTCCACTCTTGGCCAGTGTCTCTTGGGCAAGTTGCTCAGTCTCATTGAGTCTCAGCTTCTTATCTGTACGGTAGGTGAATGGTACCCACATTGTGTGGCTGAGCTGAGCTATGTCTCTCAGACACGTGGTGTATATATCACCCTGCCAGCCTTCTGGTAAATACTCATGTGATAGTGATATCCTCATTGAAAAATGGTATTGGTAGTTGTGTGTATGTGAAGGAAAACCACATGGCCAATTGGAGATACAGTTTTGGGTGAGCTGAAATTGAAATGGTGGTCTCCTGGGCCATGACTGAAAGACTTTGTCTTCATTATGTCCTCAACAGCTTGGGAGGTTGGAAATGACAGTGAAGGGATAGGTAGTTTACCACAGTATGATATGGCTTTGTAAGTAGATGCAGTCTTCTGGATTAAAGTAAATGTCTCTAGATTATTGTTTAGAGATATTGTTCTGTGAACTTTAGGAAAAAAAAAACAATTCCGTTTATTTCCATGGATTAAACTGATAATGCAAACGTATTAAGAATCATGCTGCAAATAAGATGGCATATATGATGCTATCAGGCTAGCAAATATTAAAAGGCAAACAGTGGTTGGTGTTTCCTAGTTTATGTTAAGCTTCAAATCTCTGCTTTGCCCTTGATACACTACCTTAGAACAAGACAGTTAAGACAACATTGAAACACCGTTTCCTGTTGTCTCTACTATGACTTCTGTAATATGTCCAACTCATACCTAACTGATGGAAAATGTGAGTACACACGTGTTTGTGTTTTCTAGTTGCATGAGTATCTACTTATTAGTGCCTATATGCTTGTAATTGTATTTGTATACATTTTTGTGTACATACAGAAGCACTTCAATCTACAACAAGCTACATGGCAGCTTTGATCTGAGATAACTTTGAAGAGAGTACAAACGTTGAGCAGGGAACAGCCATAAAAGCAGCTGAGAAGAACCAAAGCAGAAAGATAACACATGATACACTTAAGGCTATTGACCGGCCACCGTTAGAACCTGCTAACATCAAAGCTGAGAGGCACAGAGGAAACAAATGATAAAAAAGACATGAGGCAAAGACAAGTAGGCAGAAGAAAATACACAGCCAAACAAGAGATGAGAGTAACAGAGTCCATAGATGGTCAATAATAGTAGTCATGGAAATATGGTGTCTCCTTGGGTAAAATGAGAATCAGGAGTAGGAAATAGAATTATGGATTTTTGATGATTTCATGGGGTTCATTAGTCAGAAGTCTCTTTTTCATGCATGGTGGCCATGCAAAGCTGGTACAAGGAACACCAGTCTTGGACCAGTCAATGAGGGGCACCCAGAGCATCATCAGCCTGGTTCTGGGGTCAACCGTGTGTTGGTATGTTTCCATTAAACTTGTACCAGTTAATACAGACTTAGCAGGCCATTCGTCATCCTTTTCATAAGTAACAGCTGCAATCTATGTTTGGTTTATGTCTCAATAACTGGACCTGAATTTTATGTAGATGTAAAAAAGGTAGTAGATGTGTATACCAGTTACCCAATCAAATTCCAGGACATAGACTTCTCCTAAGAGTCATGTGGCAGTTTTTTAATTAAAGCCCATTAGAGAAGCCTTGTACCTATCACTTTCTTCCCATTTAAAAAACAAACAAACAAAAACTAAATTCTCTAGCATAAGCCACTTTTAAATCACTCTTAAAGAGACTGATTTGGTAGAAATTTCAGTGTTGAGTTGAGTCCTTAAGTCATGTCCAACTCTTTTGCAACCACATGGACTGGGCCCGCCAGGCTCCTCTGTCCATGGAATTACCCAAGTAAGAATACTGGAGTGGGTTGCCATTTCCTTTTCCAGGGGATCTTGCTGGACCAAGGTTCCAACCTGTGTCTCTTGCATTGCAGGTAGATTCTTTACTGCCTGAGCCACCAGGAGTTTCATTTTAAGGGTGAACTATTGAGATAGGCATTGGCACCCCACTCCAATACTCTTGCCTGGCAAATCCCATGGACAGAGGAGCCTGGTAGGCTGAAGTCCATGGGGTCACTAAGAGTCAGACACAACCGAGTGACTTCACTTTCACTTTTCACTTTCATGCATTGGAGAAGGAAATGGCAACCCACTCCAGTGTTCTTGCCTGGAGAATCCCAGGGACGGCGGAGCCTGGTGGGCTGCCGTCTGTGGGGTTGCAAAGAGTCTGACACGACTGAAGTGACTTAGTAGCATTGAGATAGGGACATGTACCAGTTTTCCCCTCTTAAAATGAGCCTATGGACTTCCTTGGTGGTCCAGTGACTAAGATTCCACACTCCCAGCATGGGGGACCCAGGTTCGATCCATGGTCAGGGAACTAGATCCTACATGCCGCAACTAAAGATGCTGCCTGCCACAACTAAGATCGGAGATCCCACTTGCTGCAGCTAAGACCTGGCACAGCCAAATAACTATTTAAAGAAACAAAACCAAAATGAGCCTGTGCTGTTCTGACCACGACTTGTTCCAATGCTAATCCAGTGGTCAAAACACAGTGAGGTTTCAGTTGATAACCAGCGATCAACTTTAGCTTTGAATTAACTCGCTAGCTAGTAATTTGGTTCTTCCCAAATTGTTCCTCCCGTGAGCCCTGATTGGCTGCTTTTCTGGATGAGGTCAGGTTTCCAGGTGGTGGTCTCATTTTTCCAGGTGGTTCTTCATATTCAGCTCCCAGAGTCCTTTCCCTTCCCTTAGCTTCCTGCTCTGAGTTCCTTTTTTCTTTCTCTTCACATGAAAAATACAAAATGCACTGGCTGTTGGGGAAAATAGAAAAATGTATCCATGTCCAAACAATGGCACTTTTCTCCTCCTCTCTGTGTCTCTAGGGGCGCTGTGGAGCAGGCCCTTCTGTGTCAGCTCTGGTGGATCCTGCCTACCCGAGATTTACAGGCTCATCTGCGGTTCCTCAGGGGAGGTGTCTCTGGAAACATAAACACTTTCATATGCAAAGTGCTTCAGATAATGTGTGCCTTAGTACAGAACAAACTGTGCCATTTGGAGAGCACGTTCAGTGAGTTCTGTTGCAGTACTTCAGAGGCAGTCCCCACCACAACACGGCCCAAGAGAGAAGGGCATGTGAGCTGCCGCACACACAGCAGCAAACTGGCCGTGGACTTGGAGTGCAGACATCTGGGGATGGTTGCTCCTGAAAGACACGAGGCCCAGGTTGGGGCCTCCTTTTGGGAGACCTGTGTGGGATGGAAAGAGGGCCCCGCTCTCTTGGTAATTCATCACTCCGGCTTTTCTGCTTTTACTTCTGCTCCATTCTTCGTCATTCCAATTCAGGCTCTCATTGCCTAATACGTGCATTTTCACTATGAATTCTCATTACCTAAAAATCACCTTTTAAAATTAAAGTATGGTTGCTTTTCCTGCAATGGAGACCTGAGTTCGATCCCTGGGTCTGGCAGATCCCCTGAAGAAGGGAATCCCCTGGAGAAGGCTACCCACTTCTGTATTCTTGCCTGGAGAATTCCGTGGACAGAGGAGCCTGGCAGGCTGCAGTCACGAGTTCAGTCTGTGGGGTTGCAAAGAGTCGGACATGACTAAGTGACTAATACTTTCACTTGCAGCCTCCGACAAGATACCCTTCTTGTCTGATGTCTCTGAAACTCCCCCAAAGACACCATTTGTGGTCACAAAATTTGTTCAGCTGTCCTCCCCATAAAGCCTCTACCCCGTCTTCCCTCTAAGATTTATAAAGGTCTTCTGTCCCTCAAACACCTCTAGGTGCCACTTTCTCTCTCCTTTCGGGGTTGCCTATCCTGAGAATGCCTGCGCCTTGGAGGGGCAGGAGCTTTGTCTCATTCCAAAGCCACCATTTCTCCAGCTGGAGGTTAGTCTGGGGGCTTACACTGGGGAGAAAGCCCATTCTTCTCCCCTCCCTTCCAGAATATCTCCTGAGCTCCTATTATGTATCAGGCAGTGTTTCCTGGTGTTGGATTAGAGCAGTATGGAAACACAGGGGACTCTCCCCATCTCGTTGTAACCCTATCCTTTTTAACCCTGGCCTTTGGGGAATGGTTTTCCTCTGCCATTTCTCTTTGAACTCCTCGTGACCCACAGCCAGCGTTCCCACTCCTCGCCTCTGTGGACCCCCTGCCTGATCGTCTGCCCCGACACACAGAGAAGCCTCCACACTCCTCCACTGAACGCAATGCCCAGTGACTCATGCAAATAGACATCTGTGAGCCCCCTGGCTTGGGGCCCCACTGGACCTGCAGAAGCCAGCTTCAGTTCCTCTTAGGAGGCATCAGAGCCTCTGGATCTTCTTCCTGAGACAGTGTCTTCAATTTTTCAAATATTTATATATCTTTTAAGGCCCAATTAAAGAATTGTGTTTTCGTTTTTTTTTCTTTTCCTACTAGGTGCTTTTTACTGATGCAGCCTCTGCTCTAAATTACAGCTTTTATTGTCCGAGCTGTTCATTTAGCATTTAGCCATGCAGGGCCTTCTCCTGTTAATGACCTTCATCCTTCATCTCGAGTCCTCCTTGTCTCCTCAAGTGGCTCGCCAGCTTCTCCCAGGAACGACAGAAGCTTTCTTCACTTCACTTCCTGCTTAGCACTCCGTGTTTTAGGGACATGCAGAATTCACTACGTCAGACACCTCAGACCACCCTGATTCCAGAGAACCGCAGATTTAGATGTACTGGTGTGTGGTTGAGCGTTGCATGAGTGCTTTTGTTACTTGTTTATCTGACCCCTGACCCAGCCTGCTGTTGGCCTTGCTCCTTTTGCTTTCATATATTCTGAGGCACTTCTGGCACCTTTAGTATCTTGGGCGGTGGTAATGAGGTGTGTCTCAGAGGGCTCCAGCCCCGCACTGAGCCCTCTCCAGAGGACACATGGTACAAACACGTGGGGCCCTGACACATGAAGGCCTGGACTCTCCAACATGGGCAGCGGTGCCCAGGCCGAGGGCTGGCACCCAGTCACACCGAGCAAGGTCTCCCTCCAGGAGACCCTTGAGAGAGAGGGAGGGCTCGGAGACTCCCCCTGGGAACAGACTCCTCCTGACATGTGGCCTCTCTGCTCCCTGCTCCAGGCTCGTGAAATCCTGCCATCACAGTGGCAATCCTGCCAAGTAAGAGAGGCTTACTTATGTATTGAGCAGCCAAAATAGGGGTGTGCTGGCACTTCAGCTACCCACCCTCTTGATTTGTCCAAAATGTCCTGTCTTTCTATCTGAGAAAGAGAGGCTCCCTCACAAGTGGCCCTGAAGCCTTTGCTTTGGCCCTGAAGCCACAGTAACAGAGCCTCCAGATAATGTCATTCTTCTTTTTTCCCTAATATCAATTTGCAGATTGCATCCTAGACGCCCCAGAGGAGTAGCACTTGCCAAGGATGCTTGTCATTTCTTCTAATTAGGTTTTTAAATAAATCAAAGAACTCTTGTTTACCATTTACCTAGGATTAGACAGCAGCAGTGTTCTTGTTCACCTTGCCCGTAGAGGCAGTCCCCACTGAAGGTTTGCCGGATTCCTGACCCTCGGAGGGCTTAGGAGGTTTCCTTTACCTCCACCCTTGGAGAGGAAGAATGGATGGCCTTGCTTGGGCCTGATTGCCCCGTCTCCCTTTTCCATCAGAGTGCCCCCCTGTAAACCGAGCTTTGGGTCCAGAAGTGAGGATAAAATTCTTCTTGCCCCATTTGCTGTTTCTTCTTTACCTGACTCCCAGCACTCAGCTTCTCTTTTTCACCATGATTCTTGTGAGGCAGGAAGGGTGAGGAGATTGAAAATTACTGGGGAGAAGACATCTGGGGCAGCCTGAGTTTGTAAACTCAGCCCACCACCTCATCCAGCCTTTTTTGTTTGTTTTTTTATTTATTTATTTTAATTGGAGGTTCATTACTTTACAATCATCCAGCCTTCTTCTCCCAGCTTTTCACCACTCAGCTCCTCATCCCGTCCTCCCCCCAGGACCTTCTCTGCCTCCTTCCCCTCTCCCAGTGTGGTTGCATCCCTGCCCAGAGCTCCTTTCCTAGCTAGCCATTTGTCCTTTTGTCCCTGTGGCCTTGTGACAGGGGTGGGGCTGATGGAAACATTGGTTTCTTGCATTTTATCTGGGAGCCTATGCTCTGGGGACTCCGTCTGCAGTGAGATGCTGCCAGGCCCATACTGCTGTTTGGCCAGCATCAGGCTCTGGCCCCTGAGGTCTCTTGAGACAGGAGGCCGAGAAAGGGTGGCCACGTGGGCTCTGGAGACCAAATTTTTCCTCCTGCTTCTCTGCTTCTGATCTCTGTGATTAAACCTCCGTGTACGTGTGTGTGTGTGTGTGTGTGTGTGTGTGTGTGTGTGTGTGTGTGTGTGTGTTGGGGGAGAGTGTCTTTAAGAATACAGCAGAGAGATGTGGTCAGAGGCAAGATGACTTGCTCATATTCAGGGAAAAATGAGATTTGGTGGATATTTATTGGCAAGAGGTTCAGTCAGCCTTGTCATACACACTTCAAATTTGGCATTATTAGGGGTGACATTTGAATTAAGTTACCTTGCAGCATGGTGGCCTTGACCTGTCACAAATCGTAAACCTGTGAAGCTAGGTTCCTTTTCTTTCTCCTCTTCTTTTCTTCCCTCCCTCGCTTCTCTCTCTATCAAATGCTGAGAAATCCATATGCAGGTCAGGAAGCAACGGTTAGAACTGGACATGGAACAACAGACTGGTTCCAAATAGGAATAGGAGTACGTCAAGGCTGTATATTGTCACCCTGCTTATTTAACTTATATGCAGAGTACATCATGAGAAACGCTGGGCTGGAAGAAACACAAGCTGGAATCAAGATTTCCGGGAGAAATATCAATAACCTCAGATATGCGGATGACACCACCCTTATGGCAGAAAGTGAAGAACTAAAGAGGCTCTTGATGAAAGTGAAAGAGGAGAGTGAAAAAGTTGGCTTAAAGCTCAACATTCAGAAAACTAAGATCATGGCATCTGGTCCCATCACTTCATGGGAAATAGATGGGGAAACAGTGTCAGACTTTATTTTTTTGGGCTCCAAAATCACTGCGGATGGTGACTGCAGCCATGAAATTAAAAGACGCTTACTCCTTGGAAAGAAGCTTATGGCCAACCTAGATAGCATATTTAAAAGTAGAGACATTACTTTGCCAACAAAAGTCCGTCTAGTCAAGGCTATGGTTTTTCCAGTGGTCATGTATGGATGTGAGAGTTGGATGGTGAAGAAAGCTGAGCACCAAAAAATTGATGCTTTTGAACTGTGGTGTTGGAGAAGACTCTTGAGAGTCCCTTGGACTGCAAGGAGATCCAATCAATCCATCCTAAAAGAGATCAATCCTGGGTGTTCATTGGAAGGACTGATGTTGAAGCTGAAACTCCAATACTTTGGCCACCTCATGCGAAGAGTTGACTCATTGGAAAAGCCCCTAATGCTGGGTAGGATTGGGGGCGGGAGGAGAAGGGGACGACAGAGGATGAGATGGTTGGATGGCATCACCAACTCAATGAACATGGGTTTGGGTAGACTCTGGGAGTTGGTGATGGACAGAGGCCTGGCATGCTGCAATTCATGGGGTCGCAAAGAGTCAGACACGACTGAGCGACTGAACTGAACTGAACCACCAGATCTTCATTATTACTTAGTAGAAATCACATCTCTTATTCAAAGGAAACAAACATAGCTTGCTTGGTGTTACAGATGAGTCACGGACTTGTGACCAAAGGGAGTGGGTGGGTGGGATAGGATGAGATATTAAACTCTTTCTCGGGGACAGTTACATACTTTCTACCACTATTGCCTCTGGTCTTTTCAGCCCCTCTCCTAGCTTCCATCTCCAGTGCCAGTGGTCTAAGGCTGTTTTGCTTCTGTGCTTGAGATGAGCTGAAGTTTGGAAAGGAATTGTTACTGCTTGGAGTGCCAGCAGTGCCTGCAGCATGGGAAATGTGTAGGGCCAAGTCAGAACTCGGAAGGTGTTCTTTTATGTCACTGTTGGGTCTGCTGGTTAGGTTGTGCCCACCATCCTAAAGCACATGTATCATTCATGGTGTCATGATTATATAAGTAAATTATGGTCACTGTATGCGTGCTCAGTCCCTTAGTTGTGTCTAACTCTTGCTAACCCATGGACTGTAGCCTGCCAGGCTCCTCTGTCCATGGGATTTTCCAGGCAAGAATAATTGGAGTGGGTTGCCATTTCCTTCTCCAGGGAATCTTCCCAACCCAGGGATCCAACCCACAATCTCTTGTGTCTCCTGCATTGGCAAGCCAATTCTTTACCACTGTTGCCACCTGGGAAGCATTGTATAATGGGATATAATTTATAGTATATGCCTTGTCTTAGTTTTCCCAGATGTGCCTGCCCACTAGTTTTTACAGATGTTGCACACATGGACACACACACAATTATAAATTCATAAACTGCCTTTTACGAAATGAGGAAACCCTTGGTGAGGTACTGAGGTCACTTGATACTTGAAGCAATAAGCCTAATTGGCCTTTAAATCATGAGAGTGAATTATTAAACTTTTATAATTTTTAAGCATGTTTACTTCCCAAGTCATATTTATTTTTGAATTTGCATTTTGGTGCTAGGTTCTATCACAACTGTCCCACTAAGAAGGACAGCTAATCTGCTGACTTAATTTCAGTGACTTTTCTTGCTTTATCATTTTTTATACTGAAGAAATTATTGACTTAAATTAAGAGTTTTTAAAGAAAAGGTGAACACTTACAGTATTTAGAATGTCTAGATTCCTGAATTTTATCTTTATATTTAGTTTGAATCTTGCAAATAAAAATTGGAACATAACCAAGCATGAATTGAGCATTTTGCTCAGGAGCTTATTATCCACCTGCTTCCAGGAACTTGAACCAACTGAAGCACAGTAATAAACCAAGAAGTCAGCAGTTCGGACTTCTGATTCACGGAAACAATTTTCATCAGTTGAGAAGCAAAAATTGATATATTTTTCTACTATGTAAAAAGACCTGAGGCCTTCAATCAGAATTTATTCACTTAATTTTGCATATGATTATATATAGATCTTAATTACCTAATTTATCAGATTATAAGCTGTTTAGAAACTGTCATTTAGGAAACTGAGGGCAACTAAAGTCAGACACAACAACTTCTACCCTGAGAGAAAGACAGGAAGCAGAAAAATGACTGTTGTCTGTAGTAAAATGCATCATGTTGTGATTATAAAGACAAATTCAGATTATGGTTTATATATTCTGCCTCCGAAGGCATAGAAGCACATATTATATTTTATGAGGGCCTTTAAAAATTCAATATTGTCTAAATAAAATCAGTTTTATAGTGTAAGGCACTTTTCTTCATGTATTATCATCTGTAGAACATTGCACTTGAATTATTACACATGAATGATATCAGGGTGCGTGCATATGTGCTAAAGTCACTTCAGTCATGTTCGACTCTTTGCAACCCTGTGAACTGTAGCCCATCAGACTCTTCTGTCCATGGGGTTCTCCAGGCAAGAATACTGAAGTGGGTTGCCATGCCCTCCTCCAAGAGATCTTCCTGACCCAGGGACTGAACCTGACTTAATCAGTGTAACTGCATGTTATCCCTAGGAAACTGAGAGAGAACAGTCTTAACCTACTGGCTCTCAAACTTTTCCAGGCAAGATCCCTTATTCAAAAAAGATTCTGACTTGAAATCCAGATGGAAAACAAGGCAAGGAAGAGGTATTCTGGCTTCAATGAGTGAATGTTTGTCCCTTCTCACCATCCCCAGTGGCTTCTTAGGAGTCTCATGGAGGCTTCATGCAACCTCATGCAGACCCCAGCGCAGAGCACAGGGTCAGGCACAAAGCGCGACCGGGGCAGGACTTAACTGGAGGGAGGCTTTTCAGGCGGCCTTGAATCAGCCTGTAAGTGGTTGCTACCGTGAGAGTGTCACTTTGCTTGCCTGCTGTGAAATCTCCTAGGGGGTTGGTGGATAACGAGTCAAATGAGATCGACTCTCAAGCATCACTATAACTCTTGAGCAACAGGACTCTAGAGCCCCATGCATTTGCTGTGGGTTATGCTAAGGCGGTGGTCCTCACCAGGAGTTCCAGCTAACAGGAGCGCATCAAGAGTTTGCTAATGGGCACTCAGCTCAGGAAAAACTACAAACCTAGAATTTTATTATTGTTGCCTTGAGTGATGTTGCCACTGCTGGTGCTGCCGCTTCTGCTTGTCATTCTTCTTGTTCTCTCTCCCCTTCTCCCACCGCTTCGTCTTCCTACCCATCCCCTCTTTCTTTTTAGTAGTAAAGCCGAGACACTTTTCAATAGTGTAGCTAGATGCTTGGGTTTCCCTTTATCCTGTCTTTTTGCAAAATCAATTGATTACCAAACTTTCTTAAAGTTCCAGACCATGTTCTTTCCTCAGGCAGAGAAAAACCAAGAATGATGAAAGTGTTTGCAAGCACAGTGCCTAAACCTTAGTCAGTGGGTATTAGGGTGACACGTGTCATTGCCGCAGTACTGACTGCAGTGTTCTTGGCGCTTGACTGCTGTCTGATGGCACTGTGGAGACCCTGTGTTTGAATGGGTAGAGCCGTCTGGGAGGCAGGAGGCTATGGTTTCTTTGCCGATTCTGCCCCTTCCAAGGTGCTGGTTTGCGTTTCTTCCAACCTCCTTTTGTAACAGCATCACCTCAATTTTTAGCTCAAAAATCATATCCCAGTAGGAGAAGCCAGTCCTTAGAATGTACCACGTGGTCATGCCTTTCTTGAGGACAGGGACTCGGGGCCTTTCACACACGAATGCTTTGATGAGCTGTTTCACAGATTGGCTTTGTTATAGTAAATTTCTTTCAGCACTCAAACCCTGAAATTATTCATGCAATTCTGCCTTTTAGCTTGTCTTCATAGAGAGTCCTGAGCATCGGTGGCTTACACTTTCCATGGCACCAGGAGCAATGAATCAAGATTTCCACACCTTCCCCTCTCTCTCTCTACTGCTTGTTTTTTAGTTAGAGAAAAGATCAACCTCAGAGAGTATTTTGATTGTGAATTTTTAACTCGAACTGAGTGTCAGAGAGGCCGAACTGTGTAATGCTTTTAAGCACAAGTGCTGCTGTGCTCTAAGTCTATAACCTCAGGCACATCCCTTCCTGTGCCTCAGCTTTCTTATCTCTATAATGGAAGTAAGAATAGTATCTATTTCTCAGGGTGGTGAGGATTAAGTGTTACTGTTTGTGAAGTGCTTAGGAGACTACCTGGCACATGGCAGGTACTACATTCATGTGAGCTGCTGTTACTGTTGCTGCTGCTGCTATGATGTTGATAATGATTAGTAAATGTTAGACTTGTCTTTTTACTTTCCAGATGACTTGGGCAGAAACCCAAGTAGCTTTGTTTAGGTTTGTGCTGGGAATAAAAGCCCAAGGTGATAGCCCCTTGAAATGTAGACTCTTTGACTGTAGGGAAAGAATGCTTGTTTTGAACCTGGAATGTTGGCCCTACCCCTTAGAGTAAACATGAAAAAAAAAAAATTAGAAGATAATAATGCCTACCATGTTAAGTTATGAAACTTAGGAAAACAAATAAAAACAGAATAAAGAGTTTGGGTCATAGTATATACTCAACATATAACATTTAATATATGATTATATTGTAGAAAGAACATCTCAGCCACCCTAAGTCATGACTATGGAGCTGCTTAGTAGATCAAAGGACTACTGATGAAGTTAAATATTATTGAATGTTTATGATGAAGTTTTAAACTGGTTTATGTTTGCTTCATTTACATGTGTTCTCTTTACTACCAGGGAACCCTTTAGAACAGACGGTTAACATTTCTTCTTGTCTTCTGAATTGTCTGTTGTAGAAATCAGCTCTCAGGAGGAAGTGTGCGGTCTGTAAGATTGTCGTCCATACCGCCTGCATTGAACAGCTAGAAAAGGTGAGACAGCGCCACCTGCTGCAACCCTTGCTACCCTGCAAGTGTTTGGACTTCAAAGAAAGCGTCTGTTTTTATTTTCGACTTCTTGACAACTATGCTCTTTTAGAAACCTAGAAGTCCAGCGTTATCACCAGATTAATAATGGAAGGACTATGATTAAGGTTCACATCCACTATATTGTTTACTGAGCTTTAATTTGATATCATTTCATGTTGACTCTTGGGTAAACGTATAAAAAGGTTAGAGAGAAAAGCCTGATATGGGCCTGTTTCTTCACAATAATAGCAAGTGTTGTTATTCATCCATGAGATTTGTTGGTTTTTTAGGGTAACTCATTCTAGTTGGGTGCTTTCCCTAATATAATACACTTTTCTTTTTAAATGACAGATTAATTTCAGATGTAAACCAACATTTCGAGAAGGAGGTTCAAGATCACCAAGAGAAGTAAGTATTTCAGAGCTCTAGTGCAAATACCACCTTTTATTTCCCATTGATTCATTGGATTCATAGTCACCAGGGATTAAAAAAATCTGTCTCCCTCCATTTCACATTAGTGTCTTATCGGTATCTCAACAAATACAATCAGTAAACCCCCCAAGTCTCTTCAGTGTGGTCTGCTACCCTTTCTTCTTCTCATACAGTGCCCTGGAGAGCTCAGGTCTTATTGAATGAACCAGAAAGTAGGGAGAGGGAATGGTGGTAGAATTGGAAAGGTAAGAAAGAAATAGTATTTTATTGGCTTTTGGTCCATTTTAATTCCACCTGGAAGACCCAAAGGATTGATCTAAGTGAGGTTTGGGGGATAGTTAGCTCGGGGTTGAGTGAGCACCTTCTAGACAGAACACATGCGCACAAGCTCAAAAGTGAGAGACATACGAGGAAGGCATGAGACCCACGAGATAAGCAGAAGTGAGACCACGAAGGCCCTTGTTAGCAAGGATGCAAGTTGCATGTCTCATCATCATAGTGATTAGAGGAGGCATTGAACTGTTTTAAGCAGAATGTATTCATCTGGCTACAGTGTGGAGGGGATGCCATGTATTTCAAGAGCACCAATGTTAGAGGCATGGAGGAAATTGGCTCTTCTCTTAGTCTAGGCAAGTGATAATGGTGATCTCAACTAACAGTGATACTGAGATGGAGAAAATTGGCAAATGTGAATTTGAAGGAAATAAGATGGTCAGGATATATTGATTGATTGGATTTTGGACACAAGAACAGGGGTTGTTGTTTTCAGTCACTAAGTTACATCCGACTCTTTGTGACCCCCATGGACTGCAGCACACCAGGCTCTCCTATCCTTCCTCAACTCCCTGAGTTTGCTCAAACTCACATCCATTGAGTCCCTGATGCCATCCAACCATCTCATCCTCTGTTGCCCCCTTCTCCTCCTGCCATCAATCTTTCCCAGCATCAGGGGCTTTTCAGTGAGTCAGCTGCTTGCATCAGGGGGCCAAAGTATTGGAGCTTTAGCTTCAGCACCACTCCTTCCAGTGTATATTCAAGATCGATTTTTAGGATGGACTGGTTTGATCTTGCTGTCCAGGGGACTCTGAAGAGTTTTCTCCAGCACCACAATTTGAAAGTATCAGTTCTTCAGCACTTAGCCTTCTTTATGGTCCAACTCTTACATCTCTGCATGACTACTAGAAAGACCATAGCTTTATACCAAGCTCCCCGTCCTTTGACTGTAAGGACAAATATGTTGGCAAATGAATTGCCTTGAGGATATGGTAGAGAAGTAATGAGTTCAGTTGTAGAACTCTCAAGTTTGAGTTGTCCTGAGGCTCCCAGCTGGTGATACCCAACAGAAAGCTGAGTGGTTATATAAGTTGTGAGCTTATGAGGAAGATTGGGCTAGAGGTTAGACATTGGTGAATTGTCAGCATTTTGAGGTAGTAATTAAAGCTATGAGATTGATGACTGGGTAAGATAGGAGTAGAAGAAGTTGGAATATAGATTGGTGTTAATGACAGTTAATGAGTGAAGACACAGTGAAGAAGAAGAATATTGTTACTGATTAATACAAGCAGATTGGGAGAAAACATGGAGAGAGAATAGGCTGGCAGTGGAGGTTGTAGAGAGAGATAAAAATAGCTGTCCCCGTTAGCTGTCCGCTCCCACTGTGCTTGTCTATTATGTCAGCAAGAGGTTGGTTACGGGTCACACGTAGGGTGAGAAAGTCTTAAGAAAAATGATAAGGTTGTGTTTACCCTCGATGTCATTGGAATACACTATAGCACCGCCCAAAGGATAATTCCCTGATAGCTCAGATGAAGGAGAAATTTTATTTAGGACAATAGAAGAAATTGTTTTGAGTTTTTAAGATGGACTTTACAAATTTCTAACCAGGGTATCCATATGTCTGCATTTGGCTCCCTGTCCTTTAATTTCTCTTTTTCTATTTGGATAGGTAATTGTAATTGTTTCTGATTTCTAACACAAGGATTTTGGGGGATGTGTTTCTGTATCTGTATTATTTCTCTTCTATGAAGCCCGACCCTTCGTAAGTGTTTTCAGTGTCTTCCTTTGTCTTCATATCAAGGACTTTCTGTTTCTTCCATGCTTACATTTTCAACTCCTCACCTTCCTTCTAAATTATTTCCATCACCATAAACATGCGCTGAGAGCTCCCATCTTTAAAAAAACAAACAAACAAGAATATTCCTTAACTACCAACTGTGTCTTAATGGCAGCTCTGATTCTCAGTGTTGTGTTCCATAAAGTGTTAGCCATAGAAATTGTTTCTAGCCTGTTTGCCTCCTAGGCATTTTAACCTGTTCTGATATGGTCTTACTCTACCCATTCACTGAAATTGCTTTTTTAAATCTTGCCAATATCTCCTTGATGCCAGGTTCATTAGATATTTTCTGTTCTTATTCAGTCTTTCAGATGTTTTCAAACTACTCAGTATTTCCTCCTTCTTGAAATGCTCTCCTGTCGTGACAGCTTTCTTAATGTTCCTCTTAAATATTTCACTGGGTAGTCCTTTCATTGTTCACTCCCTGATTTCTGAATATTTGTTGGGCTTATTAGTACTGAGCTACACTCTGCCTACTGTCGTTGGGAGAACTCCTCCAATCCTTTGGCTTTCAAAATCATGTCTGGGTTGGCAACACTTGGAGTTCCATTTGATATGCCCATTGAATGTGTCAGAGTCATCTCAAATATAATACATTACTAACTAAACTCAATTGCCATCACTGTAAAAACTATATTTTTCAATTGTTTTGTATCTCAGAAAATGAGATGACTGTTGGTCCAGTTCCCCAAAAGAGAAAACGGGGGGTCATAATGATGCTTCTCTCGGGTACTCCCCACACAATCCATTTGCCAGCCCTATCAATTTTATTTATAAAATATATTTCAAATCATGCATTTATCTCCATTTCTGTTGTCAGTGCCCTAGACCGAGACACCATGATCCCTTGCTTTTGACCACTGAAGTGACTTCTCCAGTATTCTTTAATTTCCCCCATCGATCCACCATGATATGAGAGTGATCTTTTAAAGTGAACATTGGATTATATCATTTTCCAGCTTCAAACTTGGTTTCCATGTCATTTAGAGGAAAACTGCACCCCTTGGCTTGGCATGAAAAGTCAAAAGCCCTGTGTAGGCTGGGCCAGACACCCTCTTGCAACCCATCCATTTGCCATGTGGATTTCAGTTCTTGAGGCACACATCAAGATATTCTTCACCTTCTGATATTTGTGTGTTTTGTCACTGTACTGGATATCTCTATTCATGACCAGCTGTTTCTTACAGTTAGAGCCCCTCTGAGGTCTTCGTTGATGACTACCTCTAAATAGGTCGCACATTGTTCTTTATCAAAGCACCTTGTTCTGCCCTGCAGAGCACTTTGTGTGTCCTAATTATTTACAGGTATTACTCATTTGCTTGTTTGTTGCCATCCTCCTGGAGTGTAAGCTTTGGGAGACCACTCATGAAATTTGTTCCAAACTCATTGTACCAGGCAGGATGCAGAAGATGTGGTCAGTGAATATCTTTTGACCAAATGAATTTATAGAGGAGTGAAAGTGTTAGTTGCTTAGTTGTGTCTGACTCTTTGCCACCCCATGGTCTCTCCATGGAATTCTCCAGGAAAGAACACTGGAGTGGGTTGCCATTCTCTTCTTCAGGGGATCTTCCCGACCTAGGGATTGAACCTGAGTCTCCTGCATCACAGGCAAATTCTTTACCAATGAGCCACCTGGGAAGCCCATGAAGGGGTTAATTTTCCCCCAAATCTCTCGGAACTCTTATTCTAAGAGTACAATTTGGAAATGATTCTTATGACACATACTATGTGCTGTGCTTAGTCACTTAGTTGTGTCCGACTCTTTTCAACCCCCTGGACTGTGGCCCACCAGGCTCCTCTGTCCATGGGATTCTCCATGCAAGAATACTTGAGTGGGTTGCCATGCCTGCCTCCAAGGCATCTTCCCAACCCAGGGATCGAACCCAGGTCTCTCACGTTGCAGGCAGATTCTTTACTGACTGAGCCACCAGGGATGCATGACCCATGGGGATTCTTAATTAAGAGACCTTAGATAGTTTACTTCATGTAAATGAAAGAAGCAGTCACTTTAGAATTAGTTTGACTTGTGCTCAAAGGACATCTCTGCTTCTTTTTCCCTCAGTGGCGTCTCTAGGGCTGGGACCTGGAGCGGGGTTGTTAATCACTGTCTCCTAGGCTTTGTAGGGTGCTGGATACCTGAAGTTTTTTTAATGAATGTTGATTTGACTCCTTTAAGTTGAAACATTCTAGATGGACTCAGTTTCCTTACACATAAGCTGCTTGGACTGGTCTATAATTTCTAAGATACTTTAAAAAACTCTGTGAGTAATGCTTTGCCAACAAAGGTCTGTCTAGTCAAGGCTATGGTTTTTCCCGTAGTCATGTATGGATGTGAGAGTTGGACTATAAAGAAAGCTGAGCACCAAAGAATTGATGCTTTTGAACTGTGGTGTTGGCAAAGACTCTTGAGAGTCCCTTGGACTGCAAGGAGATCCAACCCGTCCATCCTAAAGGAGATCAGTCCTGAATGTTCATTGGGAGGATTGATGCTGAAGCTGAAACTCCAATACTTTCGCCACCTGATGCGAAGGGACTGACTCATTGGAAAAGCCCCTGATGCTGGGAAGGATTGAGGGCAGGAGGAAAAGGGGACGACAGAGGATGAGATGGCTGGATGGCATTGCCAACTCATTGGACATGAGTTTGCTTTAAACTCCGGGAGTTGGTGATGGACAGGGAGGCCTGGCATGCTGCAGTCTATGGGGTTGCAAAGAGTTGGACACAACTGAGGGACTGAACTGAACTAAATATTATGAATTGAACTGGCTGCTTTGGGCAATAATTGAGCAATTGTGTTATGCATTTTTGCTAACCATACTGAAAATAATTCCTGAAATAATGGATCACCAAGATTTTAGCACCCGTAAGTAATAGCCCTATTCTTACCCAGTACTTGATGGTGGTATATGAATAATTCAGATTATTGATGAACAATAAAATGATGTTATAATATTAGAAGCCTTGCTCTGCTATCTTAGCAGCATGTATCAACATTCACATTTGCAGTGTGAGGCTTCTGAGTCTAATTTCAGTTCAATAATTTAGGAGAAATGAATAATAGTCAAAAGGAAATAGTATGAAACATTTAAGTGCTTGGGAAAGATGGATGATAAAACAGCAGTGGTTCTCTAGAAGTGTTCTTTTTCCCCTAACTGATAAAAAACAATAGATGATCCTCCAGAATGGTAGCTATGTGATTTGTCAAGGAAATTAGGTTGAGAATTTCATTCAATTCAACACACATTTATTGGCTTTCACTTTGTTCAAGCTATGTTTAAGCAGCAATAGAAAAAAATTTATATCAGATCTAAGAAGACCTCTAAATAGATGGATACTTGACATCTCAAATCAGAGTCACAGAGACAATTACTCAGTGTCTACAGTGGTGATTTGTATGAGTTATTTTATCTGTGCCTCAATTGCCTACCTGTTTCCTAAGAAGGGTGATACTAAAAATATTCAACAACTTGCAGAGTCATAAGTATTTAAATAAGCAATTTAAAAGTGTTCTCTTTTATTCCCTAACTAAACTACATGGTATTATAAATCTGTTTACCAAACAATGTATGTCGCTGCACAAATGATTCATCGTCAGTCTTATAGTTTCTCAGTAATTCTTGATTTGTGGAAATTGCTGGTTTAATCTTTTGATTAGGGTTGTCACTCACTAAATAATCCCATGAGTCAACCATGATTTCTCACAGGTAATTGCATCAAATTCTTCCAGTGTTTCCCTCCTTCAGTTCTTAAATGGAGAGTCATTAGGTGATTTATAATCTCAATAAGCAGAGTTTCTCTTAACATCAGTGTTATTGTTCATTCTCCCCCAGCTTCTGCTAGACTAACAGCAATTATAGTAAATTTTTCTATCTCTCATAATACTGCCTGACATTTTTGTGTATTCAATATTTCCACTACTGACTGTCATTGAAATCATTTATTGAAAGAGCTTGAACTTGATGTTTCAGAGCAGAGACGAGGCCCTGCAACAGAGTCGTTGAGAATACAGGCTCTGTTGCCAGCCTGCCTGGGTTTGAATCCTTGCTCGGCCCTTGACATTTGAAGTCACTACTCTATACCTTAGTTTCATCGTCTGTGAAATGAGGATGATGATGATAATTCAAGTCAAACCTTTTGATAAGCTGCCCTACAATGATGTGAATTGGGATAGAGTACACTTAGCAGTTGGTCCCCGTCCTCCCAGGCAGTGGGCTAAGGTGCTTCTCATGTGGGTGGGCTGGAAAGCTGGAGCAGTCTGCCTCATCTGTGAGGTGAAGGGTCTGGTACCTTCATCCCAGTCGCGTTTGTGCACTGACCTGGAGGTATGGACAGTGAGCAGGTTCTTGGACTTTCAGCGCTAGGCCCCTGAATTGTTTATATTGAGACCTGGACAGACAGCTGCCATCAGTGGGGCACAGCCCAGTTTTCTGACTTTGTGGGGGAACCCAATGGCATTGTCCAGGCTACATGGTTTATTTTCAGAAGAGAGCTCCGGAATCTTAGAGACCTGCTATGCCCAGAATTAACATTCTAATTTCCTAATAATGAGGAGATAGAAATGGTGTGCAGTGTTGAGGGCATGGGGGGTGCTTTGGTAGCTATGGAAGAGCCAGAGGGATGGTAGAAGCACTGAACTGCAATTTATCAATCAATCGAGACATATTTCAATGTTTTTACCAACTCAGGGTTTTACTAGTAGTTATCAACTAAATAACACCTCTACTCATGAAAATTCTCATGAAAATTAAAATTATTATTATATGTAAGGCATTTTTTAATTAATTAGTTTAATTGGAGGATAATTACAACATTGTGATGGTTTTTGCCATACATCAACATGAATCCTGGAATGTGAAGTCAAGTGGGCCTTAGAAAGCATCATTACAAACAAAGCTAGTGGAGGTGATGGAATTCCAGTTGAGCTATTTCAAATCCTGAAAGATGATGCTGTGAAAGGGCTGCACTCAATATGCTAGCAAATTTGGAAAACTCAGCAGTGGCCACAGGACTGGAAAAGGTCAGTTTTTGTTCCAATCCCAAAGAAAGGCAATGCCAAAGAATGCTCAAACTACCGCACAATTGCACTCATCTCACATGCTAGTAGAGTAATGCTCAAAATTCTCCAAGCCAGGCTTCAGCAATATGTGAACCGTGAACTTCCAGATATTCAAGCTGGTTTTAGAAAAGGCAGAGGAACCAGAGATCAAATTGCCAATATCCCCTGGATCATCGAAAAAGCAAGAGAGTTCCAGAAAAACATCTACTTCTGCTTTATTGACTATGCCAAAGCCTTTGACTGTGTGGATCACAATAAACTGTGGAAAATTCTGAAAGAGATGGGAATACCAGACCATCTGACCTGTCTCTTGAGAAACCTGTATGCAGGTCAGGCAGCAACAGTTAGAACTGGACATGGAACAACAGACTGGTTCCAAATAGGAAAAGGAGTACGTCAAGGCTGTATATTGTCACCCTGCTTATTTAACTTCTATGCAGAGTACATCATGAGAAACGCTGGGCTGGAAGAAACACAAGCTGGAATCAAGATTGCTGGGAGAAATAACAATAACCTCAGATATGCAGATGGCACCACCCTTATGGCAGAAAGCAAAGAACTAAAAAGCCTCTTGATGAAAGTGAAAGAGGAGAGTGAAAAAGTTGGCTTAAAGCTCAACGTTCAGAAAACTAAGATCATGGCATCTGGTCCCATCACTTCATGGGAAATAGATGGGGAAACAGTGGAAACAGTGTCAGACTTTATTTTTTTGGGCTCCAGAATCACTGCGGATGGTAATTGCAGCCATGAAATTAAAAGACGCTTACTCCTTGGAAGGAAGGTTATGGCCAACCTAGATAGCATATTTAAAAGCAGAGACATTACTTTGCCAACGAAAATCCGTCTAGTCAAGGCTATGGTTTTTCCAGTGGTCATGTATGGATGTGAGAGTTGGACGGTGAAGAAAGCTGAGTGCCGCAGAATTGATGCTTTTGAACTGTGGTGTTGGAGAAGACTCTTGAGAGTCCCTTGGACTGCAAGGAGATCCAATCCATTCTAAAGGAGATCAATCCTGGGTGTTCATTGGAAGGACTGATGTTGAAGCTGAAACTCCAATACTTTGGCCACCTGATGCGAAGAGCTGACTCATTGGAAAAGACCCTGATGCTGGGTAGGATTGGGGGCAGGAGGAGAAGGGGACGACAGAGGATGAGATGGTTGGATGGCATCACTGACTCGATGGACATGGGTTTGGGTAGACTCCAGGAGTTGGTGATGGACAGAGAGGCCTGGTGTGCTGCAATTCATGGGGTCACAAAGAATCAGACACGACTGAGCAACTGAACTGAACTGAACAACATGAATCAGCTGTGGGTGCACATGTGTCCCCCCATCCTGAATCCCCTTCCCACTTCCCTCCCCACCCCATCCCTCTGGGTTGTCCCAGAGCACTGGCTTTGAGTGCCCTGTTTCATGCATCAAACTTGCACTGGTCATCTATTTTGCATATGGTAATATACATGTTTCAATACTATTCTCTCAAATCATCCCACCCTCACCTTCTCCCATAAGAGTCCAAAAGTCTGTTCTTTACATCTGGGTCTCTTTGGCTGTCTTGCATATAAGATCATTGTTGCCGTCTTCCTAAATTCCATATATATGTGTTAATATACTCTATTGGTGTTTCTCTTTCTGGCTTACTTCACTCTGTGTAATAGACTCCAGTTTCATCCATCTCAAAAGAACTGACTCAAGTGTGTCCCTTTTTATAGCTGAGTAATATTCCATTGTGTGTATGTACCACAACTTCCTTATCCTTTTGTCTGCCAGTGGACATCTAGGTTGCTTCCATGTCCTAGCTATTGTAAACAGTGCTGCAATGAACATTGGGGTATGTGTGTCTCTTTCAATTCTGGTTTCCTCGGTGTGTATGCCGAGCAGTGGCATTGCCGGGTCATATGGCAATTCTGTTCCCAGTTTTTTAAGGAATCTCCACACTCTTCTCCATGTTGGCAACAGTTTGCATTCCCACCGACCGTGTAAGAGGGTTCCCTTTTCTCCACACCCTCTCCAGCAATTATTTGTTTGTAGACTTTTTGATGGTGGCTATTCTGACCGCCATGAGATGGTACTCATTGTGGTTTTGATTTGCATTTCTCTGATAATGAGTGATGTTGACCATCTTTTCATGTGTTTATTAGCCATCAGTATGTCTTCTTTGGAGAAATGTCTGTTTAGTTCTTTGGCCCACTTTTTGATTGGGTTGTTTGTTTTTCTGGTGTTGAGCTGCGTGAGCTGCTTATGTATTTTGGAGATTAATTCTTTGTCAGTTGTTTCATTTGCTAGTATTTTCTCCCATTCTAAAGACTGCCTTTTCACCTTGTTTATTGTTTCCTTCATTGTGCAAAAGCTTTTAAGTTTAATTAGGTCCCATTTGTTTATTTTGGTTTTGCTTCCATTACGCTGAGAGGTGGGTCATGGAAGATCTTGCTGTGATTTATGTCAGAGAGTGCTCTGCCTATGTTTTCCTTTAAGAATTTTATAGATTTCTGGTCTTACATTTAGATCTTTAACCCATTTTGAGCTTATTTTTGTGTATGGTATTAGATACGTAAGGCATTTTAAAAAGTGCCTGACACAGAGATAGTACTCAAGAAATGTTAACTATTATTATTAGCTTCTTTCTGAGAATAGTGTAAGAATTGTATCCTTATTTTATTAAACTGCCACAGTAGAAAAAGCAAGACAAAAACTAGACTAATTAGTAGGACCATTATGTTTCTTTGTATCTTATTATAGTTAAGACCATTGTTCCTCCAAGATCTTTGTTTAGTTTTGATTTAAATTGGTTTGACATTATGAAGAGAAATAGAGGTAACATTTTGGAATTGATAATGCTAATGTTTGTTAGAGGTATCTTTGTCACTCTGAATTTCATGTCTTGACATAACATTTTTTTTCTCGACACTGATCTGTTTTCTGTGTCCCTCCTTACTTAGAACAATGCCTGGATAGTAGGCATTTGGTAAGTATTTGCAAAGCTGAATATATATTAGAGGGCCTATTTTAAAGGGCAAATATAAACTGACCTGACAATACAAATGTTAATTTCGGGTAAAGTATGTGTTCTTAGAAAAGGACAGGAGAAAAACACCAACAAATATTTTAGGTAGATTGGCCTAAGAGAGATGAATTGTATGTAGGTTACTAGGGTTTACCTGTAGCCTTAGGCCTGAAGACCGCTTTCTCTCTTATAAAGCATCCCAACAGCTGGGTGACATGTACTTCTTGAGTGATTATCTATTTGGGAGGAAAAGGACCTTCCATGTTTCCTACAGCACAAGCCAAGAAAGGGGGCTTCCCAGGTGGTACAGTGGTCAAGAATTCACCTGCCAGTGCAGGAGATGCAGGAGACATGGGTTGGATCCCTGTGTCCAGAAGTTCCCCTGGAGAAGGAAATGGCAACCCACTCCAGTATTCTTGCCTGGGGAATTCCCATGGACACAGGAGCCTGATGGGCTACAGCCCGTGGGGTCGCAAAAGAATTGCCCACAACTAAGCGACTAAGCACATACACAAACAAGCCCAGGATAGACCTTGGAAACTGATCTCATTCAGAATACCTAAGGACAACCTCATTACAGAATTTCACAATATGCCCACGTCTCTTGTCTTTGTCATCAGTTTTCTTCAGCATTTCTCTTCCTTTACTTTCGCTAGTTAAAAAAAAAAAAAAACTCTCGAATCATGAGATCTATTTCTTTCTGAGAATTTAATTTCTTTAAAATTCATCCTAACACAAATGTTGAGTATGATGCTTGCCTGGCACTTATAAAGCATTAAATACACATTTGTTTTCTAAAATGGATGTCTTTGTCCTTCTCTCCTTCATCTCCTTTCTTTAAGAATATTTCTTACCTGCCTCAGTTACCTCCCAGCCCAAGATCACAAAACTAAACCATGTTTTTACTAAGAAGAAAGCAGAGTACCAGGAATTCATTACAGCCATTTGTCACCAGGAAGCTGCAGAGAGAAGGCGTGACTAATGGTTTTTCTGCAAATATGAAAGATCACCAAAGAGGGGGACTTAGCTTCGTTTTCCCAAGTGGATTCATGTGTATTGTTAAACAAATCACACAGGCACATACTTGTTTTTGTGCTAAGATGGGCTTAAATGGTTTTTCATGGAAATCTCTACTCTTAAAACACTTAAAAAAGGAGTCCTGGAGTTTGCAGATTGAAACGTATTCGTTTGCTTTTGTTTTCCCACAGAACTTTGTGCGTCACCACTGGGTACACAGGCGCCGGCAGGAAGGAAAGTGTAAGCAGTGTGGTAAGGTAAGGTGCCGCCCCACGCAGCCATCTGTGGCAGGAGGGTGTTCAGGCCTTGGCAAGCACCTGAAGTAGATGAGTCCCATCACCTGAATCCAGGGCTCAGTACGTCACTTCCCTTCCAAAGGCCTCCTTCCTTTAGGCCTCCTTCCCTTAAGAAGGGCTTCCCTGGTGGCTCAGAAGGTAAAGTGTCTGCCTGCAATGCAGGAGACCCGGGTTCAATCCCTGGGGTAGGAGATCCCCTGGAGAAGGAAATGACAACCCACTCCAGTACCCTTGCCTGGAAAATCCCATGGACAGAGGAGCCTGGTAGGCTAGTCCATGGGGTCCCAAAGAGTTGGACACAACTGAGCACATTCATTTTTTTTTTGTCCCTTAAGAGGTGTTCTTTTTGTTCTAGAACTCCCTCAAGAGGCAGTGGTCTTCATAGCAGGGATTGATATGGTTTGAGTGCTAATCCCTGGTATGAAGGAATTTTTATTTCCTTGTTGACAATTAAAGAAAGGAGACTTCCTCTTTTGTTTAAACTCCCTCCTGAGGACTGCGGGTGCATCACACACTTCTTCAAACAACAACAGAAAATCAGCAGGTGGATGAGCGACGCTGCTTGTGTTGACATGTTGTGGTTGAGCCGAACTGGGTAGAAGGACAACATGGAAGCAAAAAGTGTGCTGCTCTCCTGGGATATTACCCACTTCCTAGAAAGAGATGCCCTTCCCATATGTTGTCATTTATGCCTACTCCTTGAGTGTCACGGGCTGTAAGCCCCTCAGGGTGCAGGGCCATGTGGAAGAGTGAGGCAGGGCTCTTGAAACCTGCATGCTCTGTAGACTGCACGATATTGACCCTAACAGATTTGGGTTATGGCTTTTTTCAATGTACAAAGATCTACTTTAGGCATGAAAGGATATTCTGAGACGGTTAATCTGGTGGTAAATCCTACTACAAAGATTTTTTAAAAATTACATCAATATAAACTGGTCTATAGATATTTCCAATTTTCCTGAAGCGATCTCTAGTCTTTCCCCTTCTGTCATTTTCTTCTAGTTTTATGTACTGTTCATTGAAGAAGGCCTTTTTGTCTCTCCTTGCTATTCTTTGGAACTCTGCATTTAGTTGGATATACCTTTCCCTTTCTCCCTTGCGTTTTGCTTCTCTTCCTTCTTTAGCTATTTGTGAAGCCTCCTTAGATGACCACTTTGCCCTCTTGCTTTACTTTTTCTTTGGGGATGGTTTTGTCTGCTGCCTTCTATACAATATTGCAGACCTCTGTCCATAGTTCTTCGGGCCCACTGTTTACTAGATTTGATCCCTTGAATCTATTCATTACCTCTACTGCATTTTCATAGGGGATTTGATTTAAGTTGCACCTGGCTGTGCTAGTGGTTTTCCCACTTCTCTTTAGTGTAAGCCTGAATTTTGCTATGCAAAGCTGATGATCAGAGCCACCGTCAGCTCCAGGTCTTGTTTTTGCCAACTGTATACAGCTTCTCCATCTTCAGCTACAAGGAATGTCATAAATTTGATTTCAATATTGACCCATTTGGTGACGTCCAAGTATAAGTCATCTCTTGAGTTGTTGAAAAAGGGTGTTAGCTATGACCAGTGCATTCTCTTGACAGACTTCGGTTAGCCTTTGCCCTGCTTCATTTTGTTTTGAAGATTTCACCCAAAGATGGGCACAATAAAGGACAGAAATGGTAGAGACCTAGTAGATGCTGAAGGGATCAAGAAGAGATGGTGAGAATACACTGAAGAATTGTACAAAAAGATCTTAGTGGATTGGATTGCTACAGCTGAGTGGTCAGTCACCCATAGAAAGACATTCTGGAGTATGAAGTCAAATGGGCCTTAGGAAGCACTGTTGTTAATAAAGTTAGTGGATACGAAGGAATTCCAGTAGAACTGTTCAAAACCCTAAAGGAGGATGCCATCAAGGTGTTTCATTCAATATGGCAGCAAGTCTGGAAGACCCAGCAGTGGCCATAGGACTGGAAAAGGTCAATCCTCATCCCAATTCCCAAGAAGGGTAGTACTAAAGAATGTGCTAACCATTGGACAGCTGTGCTCATTTCCCATGCTAATAGTCCAGTTCAGTTCAGTGTCCGACTCTTTGCATCCCCATGGACTGCAGCATGCCAGGCCTCCCTGTCCATCATCAACTCCCGGAGCTTGCTCAAACTCATGTCCATTGAGTTGGTGATGCCATCCAACCATCTCATCCTCTGTCATCCCCTTCTCCTCCTGCCTTCAATCTTTCTCAGCTTCAGGGTCTTTTCCAATGAGTCAGTTCTTCGAATCAGGTGGCCAAAGTATTGGAGTTTCAGCTTCAGCATCAGTCCTTCCAGTGAACATTCAGGACTGATTTCATTTAGGATGGACGGGTTGGATCTCTTTGCAGTCCAAGGGACTCTCACGTCTTCTCCAACACCACAGTTCAAAAGCATCAATTCTTCAATGCTCAGCTTTCTTTATAGTCCAACTCTCACATCCATACATGACTACTGGAAAAGTCATAGCTTGGAATAGATGGATCTTTGTTGGCAAAGTAATGTCTCTGCTTTTTAATGTGTTGTCTAGGTTTGTCATAGCTTTGCTTTCAAGGAGCAAGTGTCTTTTAATTTCATGTCTGCAGTCATCATCTGCAGTGATTTTGGAGCCCCCAAAAATAAAGTCTGCTGCCGTTTCCACTGTTTTTCCATCTAATTGCCATGAAGTGATGGGACCAGATGTCATGATCTTAGTTTTCTGAATGTTGAGCTTTAAGCCAACCTTTTCACTCTCCTTTTTCACTTGCATCAAGAGGATCTTTAGTTCGTCTTCGCTTTCTGCCATAACGGGTGGTGTCATCTGCATTTCTGAGGTTAGTGATGTTTCTCCTGGCAATCTTGATTCCAGCTTGTGCTTCATCCAGCCTGGCTTTTTGCATGATGTACTCTGCATATAAGTTAAAATAAGCAGGCTGACAATATACAGCCTTGATGCACCCCTTTCCCATTTTGGAATCAGTCTGTTGTTCCATGTCCGGTTCTAACTGTTGCTTCTTGACCTGCATACAGATTTCTCAGGAGGCAGGTAAGGTGGTCTGGCATTCCCATCTCTTTAAGAATTTTCCACAGTTTATTGTGATCCACACAGTCAAAGGCTTTGGCATAGTCAATAAAGCAGAAGTAGATGTTTTTCTGAAACTCTCTTGCTTTTTTGATGATCCAACGGATGTTGGCAATTTGATCTCTGGTTCCTCTGCCTTTTCTAAATCCAACTTGAATATCTGAAAGTTCACGGTTCACATGCTGTTGAAGCCCAGCTTGGAGAATTTTGAGCATTACTTTGCTAGCATGTGAGATGAGTGCAATTGTGTAGTAGTTTGACCATTCTTTGGCATTGCCTTTCTCTGGGATTGGAATGAAAACTGACCTTTTCCAGTCCTGTGGCCACTGCTAAGTTTTCCAAATTTGCTTTCATATTGAGTGCAACAGTTTCATAGCAGCATCTTTTAGTATTTGAAATAGCTCAACTGAAATTCCATCACCTCCACTAGCTTTGTTCCTAAGGCCGGCTTGACTTTGCATTCCAGGATATCTGGCTCTAGGTGAGTGATCACACTATCATGGTTATCTGGATCATGAAGATCTTTTTTGTATAGTTCTTCTGTGTATTCTTGCCACCTCTTCTTAGTATCTTCTGCTTCTACTAGGTCCATACCATTTCTGTCCCTTATAGTGCCCATCTTTGCCTGGAATGTTCCCTTGGTATCTCTAATTTTCTTGAAGAGATCTCTAGTCTTTCCCATTCTATTGTTTTTCTCTATTTCTTTGCTAGTAAGGTCATGCTTAAAATCTTGCATGCTAGTCTTCAGCATTATGTGAACCAAGAACTTCCAGATGTCCAAGCTGGGTTTAGGAAAGGAAGAGGAACCAGAGATCAAATTGCCAACATTTACTGGATTATAGAGAAAGCAAGGGAATTCCAGAAAAACATCTATCTTTGTTTGATCAACTATGCTAAAGCTTTTGACTGTATGGATCATGACAGACTGTGGAAAGCTCTTAGAGAGATGGGAATACCAGACCATCTTACCTGTCTCCTGAGAAGCCTGTAGGTGGGTCAAGAAGCAACAATTAGAAGCCTGTATGGAACAACTGATTGCTTCAAGATTGAGAAAGAAGTATGACAGGGCTGTCTGCTGTCACCCTGTTTGTTACACCTATATGCTGAGCACATCATGAGATGGATGAGTTACAAGCTGGAATCAAGGTAGGCTTGAGAAACATCAACAATCTCAGATAGGCTGTTGATGCCACCCTAATGGCAGAAAGCAAAGAGGAACTAAAGATCCTCTTGATGAGGGTGAAGGAGGATTATGAAAGAACTGACTTAAAACTAAATATTAAACAAAACTAAGATCATGGCAATCAGCCCCATTACTTGATGGAAATAGAAGGGGAAAAGGTGATGTAGTGACACATTTCCTCTTCTTGGGCTCTAAAATCACTGTGGATAATGGCTTCAGCCATGAAATCAGAAGATGATTGCTTCTTGGCAGGAAAGCTATGACAAACCTAGACAGTGTGTTGAAAAACAGAGACATTATTCTGCTGAGAAAGTCCCTATAGTCAAGGCTATGGCCTTGCCACTAGTCACATATGGTTCTGAGAGCTGGACCTTAAAGAAGGCAGAGCACCAAAGAATTGATGCCTTTGAACTGTGGTGCTGGAGAAGACTCCTGAGAGTCCCTTGGTTGCAAGGATATTAAACAAGTCAATCTTAAGGGAAATCAATCCTGCCTACTTGTTGGGAGGACTGATGCTGAAGCTGAAGCTCCAGTATCTTAGTCATCTGCTGTGAACAGCCAACTCTTTGGAAAAGTCCCTGATGCTGGGAAAGATTGGGAGCAGAAGGAGAAGAGGGTGTCAGTGGATGAGATGGTTTGATGGCGTCACTGATGCAATGGACGTGAACTTGGGCAAACTTCAGGAGATGGTGAAGGACAGGGAGGCCTGGCATGCTGCAGTCCATGAGGTCTCAAAGAGTTGGACACAACTGAGAGACTGATCAACAACAACAAGCTGGTCTCAATAAAGAAAGTTTTGATTTGGTAGAGTGGAAGATAATTTGGGAAATTATAGTCCTCATCAACTCATTTCTAACATGTGTATTTATTCATGTGACTCCTTTGGGTCAAGCACTGGGGTGAACTGACCAGTATGCATTTTTGACAATAGAGGGAGGCAGGGAAGTTTTGGCTACCTAAGTTGTGTGGAGGGTGAGTGAGACATGGAAAAAAGTTTGATTAATTTTGTTGTTTGCCCAGTGCCTGGAAAGAAAATATGCTGCAGCCATTGGTCACCAAGCTCTTCTTTGGAAGGCTACATTCTTTAGCCTCAAGGGTATGACCCTCCCTTCATTATAACTGGTAATATCTCCTCCAATTCAACACAGTGACTTCCACCTGGTTCCTTTCTAGCCTGGAATCTTTCCAGGCTAGAAAATAGATTAAAAGCAGACAAAATAGATTAAAAGAGGAGGAGGAAGAAAGGGGGGAGGGGAAGAGGTAAAAATAAAAGAAGGAGGGAGGAGGAGTTGAAAGATGCTTACTAGCCTTTTTCCACAGCTCGAAACAAAAAGAGGTCAGCCCTCTGCCCTCACATGACCCTCCTTCACTGGGTCCATCTCCTCCTTCCCTTTCTAGTGTTGCCCTAGTGCTGGTGGATTAGTCACTAAGTCATATCCGACTCTTTGCAACCTCATAGACTGTAGGCCGCCAGGCTTTTCTCTCCATGGGATTTTCCAGGCAAGAATACTGGAGTGGGTTGCCATTTCCTATTCCAGGGGATCTCCCTGACCCAGGGATCGAATCCTTGCCTCTTGTGTTGCAGGTGAATTCTTTACTGAGTGAACCACCAGGAAAGCCCTGGTGTTGCACTTGGGCTTACGGATTTTTTCTTACTTAGTGAAGTGTAGACTGTCTACAACTTTCCCATAAGAATGTGCACATGTGTATGCATAAGAGAGAATGAACAGGTAGGCACAGCCAATTTTAAGGTCAGAGATGTGAACAGTAGGAAGGATTTGGAAGAACTACCTTCACTGGACAGCCAGGCAGCTAGCACCCCCTCAGCAGTTTTCAAGCCATAATAGATTTGGAGGAATTTTATTAAAAGAAAATCAATAAGCATTGTATATCTTGTGACAAATATTCCCTAGCGTCATATTACACTCCCCTTCCTGGACCTGCCTTCTGTTGGCGTGGTCAACCGCAGAAGAAGAACTGGACACCCTGTAGTCGGAGTTGCTGTGAACGTGTCTCTCTTCCCACCCAGTGTCCCCAGGCAACCATCTAGGGGTGCTCACAGGGCGCTTCTCATCACGGCTGTCTGAGGGGAAGGCTATGGTCCCAGCTCTTCACATAAAGTTCCTACAATACTGTACTGTTATATTCATCTCCTGTGTTTATAATACAGCTGCTTATGGATTCTCACAGGCTCAAGCAATTGTGACATGGGGTGGTCTTAAATCCGTCTCCTTGCTGGATAATAAATAACCCTTCTTTGGAGCCTGGTTTATCCCCTGGATTAGAAGAAACCCAGTGACTCTCTTTCCATTTGCAGACTAGGTGGTTGAAGCTTCATTTCAGGTTTTTTGTGCTATGCATAGTTTTCATCAGTATGGTTGGCTGTACATTCTTACATATCCAGAGATTTCTAAACAATTACACACACACACACACACGCACACACACTTCTATACAGATTATTCCACAGTCTATCCGTTGGGATGGGGTAACACATATATTCACTTAGCAAAACCAAATTTTTAAACTGATGGTTTAAAAACATTTGGGCTTATTAGTGTTTATAGCTAAGAGTGTTTGTAGTTTCACTTTCTGCTTTTTAAAAATTAGCAGTAAATATTTGGACTAATTTTCTTGCAATCCTTGAATGTGTTTGAGTGTGTGTGGCATATAATGAATAGCAAATGAGACTGCTTGTGATTCAGTTGCTTTACCATTCATTCACCACCAGACTACATGTTTATGATCACTGCGTAGGGTTACATTGTTTTCATTCATAATCCTACATGTGTAAGAGTTAGGGTCCAGGCTTCCCTGGTAGCTCAAACAGTAAAGAATCTGCCTGAGATACAGGAGACCTGGTTTCATTTCCTTGATCGGGAAGATCCCCTGGAACAGGGAATGGCTAACCACTGCAGTATTTTTGCCTGGAAAATCCCATGGATAGAGGAGCCTGGTGGGCTACTGTCCAAGGGGTTACAAAGAGTCGAACACAACTAAGGGATTAACACTTTCACTTTCTTTTAGGGTCCAGGAAGGAAAGAGATCTCACACTCAAATTATGTAATTTGATGTGTTTAATAAAGAGAATCTTTAAAATGCGTGAGCAGAAGAGAAACCACAAGGAGAGTGTAGAACTCTATTCACCTGTCCCTGGAATGCCATGGCAACTCTAACTTGCATATTTCTGTATGATTTTGATTCCTTCTTCCTCTGTCACAGCAATTCTGGCATTGCTCCTTCATTTAACAGTCGTTTTTCATTCAAGTTTTCAGACACCATTCTAGTATTGGTTTTAGCATCCTAGTGTTAGCACTATAGTCTGGGGGTCCTGTTAATGTGTTAAATTTTTTGTTGTAGAATGTTCCCACATTGAGAAACTCTCTTTTATTCAACATTAAGTCCTGCCCCGCTTTGTCCTGCACCCCCAGGACCCAGTCCCATGCACACTTTCCTCTTCCTGTTGGTATATATTGGTTAGGTCCTACAGCTAGATTTTTCGAGATGTATTCCTTTTTCTCTCTGAGAGGCCTCTGCACATTCCAGACTGGGTATATTGGTGTGAAAAGATTATTAGGTCATCTTGGATACTAGCAAGAAGAGTCGATTGAGTAGATCTAACACTAGAATGGCATTTGAAACTTGAACAGCAGCAGCAGCAACAAATCTATCCTCCAATTAAAAAAAAAATTAAGAATGACATGATGGTTACATATCCTGACTGCATAGAGAGAGGACAGTGGATATCTATATATTTCAAACCCTTCTAGTACTGACATATATGTGTGTATATATATATATATATATATATATATATATATATATATATATATATATATCTTCATTTGACAAATTCTAATTTGTATTTTTTTTTGCTATAATAAGACTATAATTATTAGTAAAAAAAAAAAATCCATGTTAAGTGAGGTAGAGATACCAGAATTGCTGTGATAGAGGAAGTAGAAATCAAAATCTCACAGAAATAGGCCTGCTAGAGTTGCTATATCAGAGACAGCTGGAAAACCCATCAGTTTACTATTAAAATCCCAAAGTGAAGTCAAAGCTGTTTCTAGGTAGCAGAATCTTTTATTTCTCTAAAGCATCCATTATATGGTGGCATTCTTTGTCATAAATTCATGAAACAAAAAGGAGCACAATCTAAATAATTTCAGCAGTTTTGTCAGTATCTTTCTCAGTTGTCTGGGAGCTGTTACAGAAAAAGTCTAATTTTGCACCAAAAGAAAGTGTAATTAGTTTTACCAGCACGGTAGTGTTTTTCTCCATTAGTTAAGGGTGGAGACTATAGCCAGTTATGTCCTGGAATGTTATACTGTCAACAAAATTATAGACTATAGGACTTCTCAGAATATTGGGTTTTTCTCCATTAGTTAAGGGTGGAGACTATAGCCAGTTATGTCCTGGAATGTCATACTGTCAGCAAGATTATAGACTATAGGACTTCTCAGAATATATGTAATGATTTGTAGTTAGTAACTGTGATAACATCAGTCCTGTCTTTTAAAAAACGTAGTTTTGGTTAGAAACAAATTTTCCGAAAAACAGCCTGCTTGGTGAATATTATCAAGCTTCCCCTTGTAGCTCAGCTGGTAAAGAATCCGTCTGCAGTGTGGGAGACCCGGGTTCAATTGGTGGGTTGGGAAGATTCCCTGGAGAAGGAAAAGGCTACCCACTCCAGTATTCTGGCCTGGAGAATTCCATGGACTGTAATAGTCCAAGGGATTGCAAAGAGTCTGACATGACTAAGTGACTTTCACTTTGGTGAATATTATCAACATTAAAGTTATAATTTTTATTGGGACAGTTATCAGTTGTGGGGCAGAGATGGACATTAATTTTCATGGAAGGCCATTATTGTTATAATTATAGCTAGTTGTACCATTAGACAAATGGTATAGTTCCTTATATTTTTGTATAAGGAACTTCCCTGGTATTCCAGGACAAAGACATAAAACTAACAGTTAATGTTTTGCATGCAGTTTTGGCCATATTGAATAAATATCTGTATCAAGCATTTTTATCCTAGAATCAGAATGGTCATAAAAATATGAACACACAGTTAAAGTAGTTAACGTGTAAACTGAAATGTAAATTTGTGCCCATTGTTATAGGCTTAATTTCAGTTATACTTTATTTTATTTACTTTTTAATTTATTTCTTTTAGTTGGAGGCTAGTTACTTTACACTATTGTAGTGGTTTTTGCCATATGTTGATATGAATCAGCCATGGGTTTATGTGTTCCCCATCCTGAACCCCCCTCCCACCTCCCTCCCCATCCCATCCCTCTGGGTCTTAATTTCAGTTGTACTTTAATTACAAGATTAAGCCTTCTACTTCCATGACATATCTGCATCTGATGAAAATATTCTGGACATCATGCCTTAGGCACTTCATACACTCTTACAAGTTTGTGGTAACAGGATTATGTTGAGAATCCTGTGCTCTAAATTCTGCTCCTCCAACCCCACCTCCACCCCTGCTCCGGAGACTCAATTTTTGACCTGTAGCTTGTATTAATAGCAAGGGCCTTTGGATAAATTAATAGAAAAAGCAGAAACTATCTGAGAATAAGAAGACTGGCTCTGATTAATAAATTGTAATTACCAAAAAAAAGGACATAAAGGCTCTATTGAGGAATAATAAAATGTCAATCTTTGTACATGAATCAGTGATTACCCTTGGGTGAGAGTTTATTATGACCAATAAGGACATAAATTTTCAGAGCTCTTAATGCCACATAGTTAAACTCAGTGAAAAAAATTTCAATTTTTCAAAGATAATTCTAATAAAGTAACTGTAGATTCATATAATTTACAGCACTGTCAGAAGTTAGAAAAATTGGTTACTGTAATTCAGTTTATGAAGCTATTATTTATTTTAACTCAGTTTTACTTCAATTTATGTCTACATTTTGAAAATCTTGACTGTTTATAAAATGTGTGAGTTTAAAACCAGTAAAATCAGCATAGGAAGCTTTAGGACACTCAAGTAAATTAGATTTTCTATGATTAAATAAACCCTAATCTTGCATAAGCTACAACATTAATGGTACCATTTTTACACTGTGATAAAGCCAAGGAAAAGGCATACTATAAAACTAGTCTAATATCCAGTGATTTGCATTGCCAGGCAAGGGTATACCTCTTCATGGAAAATTAGGCTGAATAGTTTGTTGACGGGAAAAAGTTAACAATTTGCATTTATGAGGAAACAGATCAGTTCATGGAGACTTTGCTAATTAACTATTGAAGGTTAAGCTCTGTACAGGTCAGTTGTTAAGTCTGTAGGTCATCAGTTAAACAAGTGCCATGTTTTATTAGTCATAAGGAAGTTTTCAGTTAGGTTGGTGTGAGTTTGCCTGTGGGTCACTCAAAGGTCAAACAAGCACAATTTTTTCTTCGTTAGAAAAAAGTTTTCAATTAGGTTGGTTGGTGTGGGTCTACACCTGGGTCGCTCAAAGGTCTTAGTTACTTAGCTTCAGCTGGTGAAACGCTGAAACGTCATTACTGGTTGTCGGCTTCCGCTGGTTAAAGGCAGTTGCGTGGGAACGGCACAGCCAGTTTGAGATCTGCTCCAACGGGAAAAATTTTCTTCTACGTTGTGAGTATCAAATCGCTATAGTACTTCTATCCCACTGGATAAGTTTACAAGAGTGCTGTAATAGTTATATTTTAAATTTTTAATTAAAACATTGTAAATTTAAAATTTCAATTTTGTTTTTCTGGTAATAATGAACTTTGCATCTAATTAAACTTAGGATGAACATTTTATTAGATATTAAACATAATATACGTAAAAGAGGATATGCATTTTTCAAAAATGAAAGGGAATATTTGAACAAAAATGAAATACTCTGTGTTAAGATGGATATTGATTTAGCCTTAGATAATTCCCTTGGGTTTGCTTTTGTAATACTTTGTGAGTCTTGAATATGCAAGTGGACATGGCGAGGTTTATTTTGCTGTCAGTGGTTAAAGTTTTGGAGGCTAGAGCAGTATCTACTCTTGGGTTGAATCAAATCATACGGGGACTGGGACTACAGTCAGGAAATTCCCTCACCCAAATCTCAGTTAAATACATAAACAATAAGAAAGTTTGTTTCAAGTAAAGCTCCCTTTTCTGGTTTCAGCCAAGGCTATAAAACTGAGTGCTATTTGGTGTATGCCCTTGGGTGCACAAGAAAAAAGGCAACAAAGCTCTAGCTGCTCAGAATAAATGTGGTTTAAACTTTATTCTAAAAAACTCAGCTGTATTCCCTCAAGGTTCTTGGTATTTATAATTCTGAAATCAGCCCCAGCTCATCTGACCTCACACCCCTATTTTCTTTGTGGATAGTGATGAATGAAGTAGCTCTTAAAAATCAGAGTCAATTGAAATTCAGTCAGGGCATCTATCGGTATCATAATATCAGATTTGGGCTAGCATTTATAAATGGGTAATAAGGAATCTGACTCTTCTCGATGTGCTGAGATCCCAGCCAAAACCTGCCCGTGGAATCATGGAGGCTCCAGAGTGTTCTCAGTCAGTTCAGTCGCTCAGTCCTGTCTGACTCTTTGTGACCCCATGGACTGCAGCATGCCAGGCCTCCCTGTCCATCATCAACTCCCAGAGTTTACTCAAATTCATGCCCATTGAGTCGATGATGCCATCCAACCATCTCATCCTCTGTCATCCCCTTCTCCTCCTGCCTTCAATCTTTCCCAAGCATCAGGGTCTTTACAAATGAGTCAACTCTTCGCATCAGGTGGCCAAAGTATTGGAGTTTCAGCTTCAACATCAGTCCTTCCAATGAATATTCAAGACTGATTTCCTTTAGGATTGACTAGTCTGATCTCCTTGCAGTCTAAGGGACTCAAGAGTCTTTTCCAACACCATAGTTCAAAAGCATCAATTCTTTGGCGCTCAGCTTTCTTTACAGTCCAACTCTCACATCCATACATGACCACTGGAAAAGCCATAGCTTTGAGTAGACGGACCTTTGTTGACAAAGTAACGTCTCTGCTTTTTAATATGCTGTCTAGGTTGGTCATAACTTTTCTCTCAAGGAGTAAGTGTCTTAATTTCATGGCTGCAATCACCATCTGCAGTGATTTTGGAGCCCCCAAAAATAAAGTCTGCCGCTGTTTCCACTGTTTCTCCATCTAATTGCCATGAAGTGATGGGACCAGATGCCATGATCTTAGTTTTCTGAATGTTGAGCTTTAAGCCAACTTTTTCACTCTCCTCTTTCACTTTCATCAAGAGGCTTTTTAGTTCTTTGCTTTCTGCCGTAAGGGTGGTGTCATCTGCATATCTGAGGTTATTGATATTTCTCCCAGCAATCTTGATTCCCTTGTGCTTCATCCAGCCCAGAGTTTCTTATGATGTACTCTGTGTATCAGTTAAATAAGCAAGGTGACAACATACAGCCTTGACGTACTCCTTTTCCTATTTGGAACCAGTCTATTGTTCCATGTCCAGTTCTAACCGTTGCTTCCTGACCTGCATACAGATTTCTCAAGAGGCAGGTCAGATGGTCTAGTATTCCCATCTCTTTCAGAATTTTCCACAGTTTATTGTGATCCACACAAAGGCTTTGGCATAAAAGCCTTTTATGTCAATTAAGCAGAAGTAGATGTTTTTCTGGAACTCTCTTGCTTTTTTGATGATCCAGCGGATGTTGGCAATTTGATCTCTGGTTCCTCTGCCTTTTCTAAAACCAGCTTGAACATCAGGAAGTTCCCGATTCACGTACTGTTGAAGCCTGGCTTGGAGAATTTTGAGCCTTACTTTACTAGCATGTGAGATGAGTGCAATTGTGCGGTAGTTTGAGCATTCTTTGGCATTGCCAGGGTGTTCTACTTAGGTCTTTATGTTAGATAGTAACCCTGAAGCCATGGCCACTGTGACTATGCCAGAGTCGAGTCTGAAACAGAGAGCAAATTGCCACTCGGCTCATTTCCAAGGGACCCACCACAACTCTGCATAAACACAGCACCCAGCGCCCCAGTTGTGGCTGGCCTGGTGGTTTGCTTCTGCTATCAGCCAGGCTGTCTGGGCCACACTGGACTGGATCCATTTCTCCCTGAAGTCAGAAGGCCAATAGTAAATAGAGAGCTGGGCTACTACAGTTGAATAGAGCGTTGCTAGTCACACATATGATACTGGAGGACTTTGTTAGCAAGAATTTAGAAGAGGTTCCAGAAGTTCAGTTCAGTTCAGTTGCTCAGTCGTGTCCGACTCCTTGAGACCCCATGAATCGCAGCACGCCAGGCCTCCCTGTCCATCACCAACTCCCGGAGTTTATCCAAACTCATGTCCATCGAGTCAGTGATGCCATCCAGCCATCTCATCCTCTGTCGTCCCCTTCTCCTCCTGCCCCCAATCCTTCCCAGCATCTGAGTCTTTTCCAAATACTGTGTTCTAAAGGACTTTTCAAATGCATTGCTTTATTGGATGCTTATAACTACTCAGTGGTGTTGGAGAGGTTTGTATTTTTATAACCACTTGCAGATGGATGAAGGAAGAAGACAGAAGGGTTAAGTGATCTGCCATGTCTGTAGCCATTGGGGGAGAGTTTAGTGAGGAGGGGCATATTTTCAGGTGTTTGGGGTTAGGGTTTTAAAATCTGGATAGCATGAACTTTGTAGTTGGGTCACAGTGTGGTAGTAGTGACTTTCTTGTTCAAGTAATCAGAAAATATTCCTGCCATGCCTATGCTAAGTTGTAGAGATTTATTAAGAAATATTACAAGGACTTCTTCCAGAGAACTTATAGTTCCACTTTAGTATACACATGCCCATAAACTATTTCTGTTGGGCAGTAATAACACTCAGGTGCCAGGGACTGTGCGGGTCGTGGCTGACTGGTACAGCAGTAAACCTGTGGATGCCAACCTGTCTTAATAATTCTGTCCATGTTTGTTTTACAGAAGTGCATCCTTTCCTGGGGAAATGCTATGTCGCCTCTGTCAATGAGAATATCAAGCCTCGTTGTTTGTGGGGGTGGGGGGAATGAGTATGTTTGGTGACCAGTTTCAGTTATTCACTAAGAGGGCTCATTGGGCTCAGAGTATATACCCTTCTCCAGGAACTCTTCCCAACCCAGGGATTGAACCCAGGTCTCCCACATTGCAGGCAGATTCTTCACCAGCTGAGCCACAAGGGAAGCCCAAGAATACTGGAGTGGGTAGCCTATCCCTTCTCCAGCGGATCTTCCCGACCCAGGAATCGAACCGGGGTCTCCTGAATTGCAGGCAGATTCTTTACCAACTGAGCTATTAGGAAAATATTACTCACAGCTGTGATTTATTATAACAGCTACAAAGCAGAGTCAACAGAGGAAAGGAACATGGGATAAAGTCCTGCGGAAACCAAGTGTAAAGGGCCAAAAGTCTTCTGACAGTTGCAAAGGATGCGCTTAATTTTTCCAACACAAATTGTGACAACTTGTATGAAAGACTGTCTACTGGGTCTCATCTGAGACTTGGGGTCAGATTTTTCTTGGGGAGCTGGTGACATAATCACCCCCTGCCCAGCAAAGACCCAGCCTCCAGACTCCCAGAAGGAAGACAGGTGTTCATACACCAGAGTGTTTGTACCAACAATTCAGGCACAGTGAGCCACCCTCAACTGTTCGGGAAACTGGGGAACCCCTCCTGAAATTCAGGTTCCTGAATGCCAGCCGAGGACCCACACTGCAAGCAGGCTTTTGTGAGGATAGCACACTCACGCTTGTTTTGTGAATGCCTCCACACTGAGCGATTCTATAACTGCTTAAGTTGTTGAGAAAGGGATATTGATGGAGAAACTTTTCGAAATCCAGGAAAGTCTGATGTTAAGAAGTCATGTTTCTTGAGTGAGATTTGAGGTTGGACAAAAAAGAGAAGGATTCAAGGTGGAAATGCAGAGCACTGAGGTTTGACCCTGGTCCCAGTCTCCTGTCCACGTGCGGGAGATGGAGAGGAAGGAGGAGAATTGGGATGTGTTTTAGGAAATCAGGAGAGGCCAGAGGACCACAAAGGAGGAAATGCTCATTAGTATATAAAATGCTGCAGACAGGTAGGGATTACGGGGACTGCAAAAATGCTGCTAGGACTTCTTTTAATAATGTGTAAATTGACTTTCTTTAAACTCAAAGTTATCTGCACACATTAAACAAGACATGCAGCTTGTGCCTTTAAAGCTTTCCTGCCCATCACATCTTTCTGTTTGCTTTGGGTCACTTAAAACAAAAAGCTTTAAGGGTTTTTGGTCATTAATCTGCATTAGTTTGTTTGGCTTAGATTTCACAGGCAGATAAAATGGGTGAGCTTTGGGAAAGCTAAAAAAAATTTCCTTGAGAGTTACTGCGTACTTCTCTCTGGTAATTATTTACGGACAACAGCGGCCAAAAAGCATCTCTTCTTTCCTTGATGGAAAAGTAATTCTGTTTGTTCATTAAGAGGATTGTGTTTGCTATTCCATTAATCTCATTGCCATTTGCTGGCAAAAAATGGAAATTGAAAGCTGCTTGTTTTGAGTCCTCACATCCCAAGGGGATGATGAGAGTGTTTGAATTTCCTTTTCCACCCTTGGACATCTCCCAGACTCTCACTTCTAGGTCACCCGACTGTCTCCTGCTTCATTTCTCTCTTTGTGGCTTCTCGATGGTAAGGTTGTATAGGACTTCTGAGATGGATAACCACTGTTAAAACAAAATCATGTGAACCAATCAGTTCAGCTCAGTCGTGTCCGACTGTGACCCCATGAACTGCAGCACGCCAGGCCTCCCTGTCCATCACCAACTCCCGGAGCCCACCCAAACCCATGTCCATTGAGTCGGTGATGCCATCCAACCATCTCATCCTCTGTCGTCCCCTTCTCCTCCTACCCTCAATCTTTCCCAGCATCAGGGTCTTTTCCAATAGAGGCCTCTTTTTAACTTAAACTAAAAATGCATCAGAACCTCATTTAGTTGGCGAAGGGGGCAATGATTTGGGGACTTCCCTGGAAAATCCCATGGATGGAGGAGCCTGGTAGGCTGCAGTCCACAGGGTCGCTAGGAGTCGGAGACGACTGAACGACTTCATTTTCACTTTTCACTTTCATGCATTGGAGAAGGAAATGGCAACCCACTCCAGTGTTCTTGCCTGGAGAATCCCAGGGACAGGGGAGCCTGTTGGGCTGCCATCTATGGAGTTGCGCAGAGTTGGACACGACTGAAGCGACTTAGCAGCAGCAGCAGCAGCTGGCAGCCCAGTGGTTAAGACTCTGCCTTTCAATGCAGGGGCGCAGGTTCAATCCATGGTTAGGGAACTAAGATCCCACATGCCACACAGTGCGGTCAAAGAAATTTTTGTGGCTGACTTTGAGTAGACAGATTAGAACTATAGAACCATAGGATAAATGAGCTGCGAGAAACTAGAAATTAACCCCTTTATTTATGTACCTTAGATAATCCCTCTGACAAAGCAGTTCAGACATCTTGGTTCTTCTGTTTTTGATGTGGGTGAATTTTTTTTCTTAATGGGACTGTGTTAGGATTAGAGTGGGCTTATATTCTTCCTGAGGTTTGGATGTTGTTTCAGTTGGCTGTGTGCTCATTGAAATGTTACTCTTTCTTACATTTGAACATGGATATTCATTTGGATCCAGTGATAACTTCCCTTTTTACTTTTCCTCTCTTCTCTCTTTTTCATTCTTTAACAGCTCTGTCCCAACCAGATGGTTCATCTTTTTTTGGTTTTTGAACCTATTTTTTTTTCTTTAGCTAGACAATGTAGACTCTGACTCACAAGTTGGCAAACTATGGCCTGTAAACCAAATCTGACTGCTGCCTGTTTTTGTAACTGAAGTTTTATTGGAACGCAGCCATGCCCATCCTGTATGTGTTGTCTCTGGCTACTTTTTTGCTCCAGCAGCAGAGTTGAATAATGCAGCAGAAACAATATGGCCTCATAAGACTGAAATATTTACTATCCAGTCCTTTTATAGAAACAATCTGGACCCCTGCTCTGATCTCTCAATTCACTGGTTCTTTTGAATGACTGTGTAATTGTGATATATTGTCCCCTCACTGTACAGCCAACCTGGAAATAAAGGGCTGTGCTGTTTAAGCTCAAGGGTTAAGGCTGTGCAGATAAACTTCAGACTTCCAGGTGGCTTAGGGGTAAAGGATCCACCTGCCAACGCAAGAGACGTGGGGTGCATTGGTCAGAAAGATCCCCTGGAGGAGGGCATGGCAACCCACTCCAGTATTCTTGGCTGGAAAATCCCCATGGACAAAAACCTGGCGGGCTACAGTCCGCTAGGGTTGCAGAGTCAGACACAACTGAGCGACTAAGCACAGCACATGTATCGTTGAGTTTTCCAGGGTCCCACGTTGTAGAAGTTGATTTTTCAAGGACTGAAAATACAAAACCATTTAAGATGGATTACGGTGGTGGTGTATTTTAACACTATAGGTAATTCCTTCTAGGATATCTGATGTCAAACAACTAAGTGCCTTCTGTGGACACTTCCTATAGTAGAAAATAAAACTGTATTTGGGAGCTAGGTTTCATGTATTTGGGTCCTGACTCTACCCCTTAAAAGTCATGCAGTTTTAGACACACCTCTTAGTCTCTCTGGAGTACTCAGGTGTAAACTGTGAGAGTTGGAGTCGGCAATCTCTGAGATTCCTGCCATGTTAGAAATACAATGGCTATTCATATGGGGGTTTATCTGAATTATTAAAATAAAATTATTTTTTTTTAATTTATTTTAATTGGAGGATAATTACTTTGCAATATTGTGTTGCCAGCAATCTGACATACAGTGCAGCAAAGGAGACACAGACATAAAGAACAGACTTTTGGACTCAGTGGGAAAAGGAGAAGATGGGATGATTTGAGAGAAAATTACTTTTTAAAGAAGGAATTCGAATGACATTTCTCTGGTATATCAAATTGTTTGCAAATCACAAACAATTTAGGGGGAATTATTTATTATCTTATTAATTAGTATTTCATGCTTAATTGATTTAGTAATTTGCCACTGGATCATGTCAGATCTTGAAGATACTCAGCTGTTAAAGATAAAATTGCCCTGATGTGATGTAATTGGGGTGGCTATATTTGCCAGTTTTCCTGAGGCAGTCCTAATTTGTGTCTGCTGTTCCAACATAATTATTGTCTCTGTTCCCTTTCATTCTTAAAATTGTTTCCATTAAGATGATAAATTATGTGGTCACATTAAGTATAATCTTAAGTAGCTGCTGCTGCTGCTGCTAGGTCGCTTCAGTCGTGTCCGACTCTGTGCGACCCCATAGACGGCAGCCCACCAGGCTCCGCAGTCCCTGGGATTCTCCAGGCAAGAACAACTGGAGTGGGTTGCCATTTCCTTCTCCAGTGCATGAAAGTGAAAAGTGAAAGTGAAGTCGCTCAGTCGTGTCTGACTCTCCGCAACCCCATGGACTGCAGCCTACCAGGCTCCTCCATCCATGGGATTTTCCAGGCAAGAGTACTGGAGTGAGGTGCCATTGCCTTCTCTGAATCTAAGTAGTAGCTACTGTTAATTTTTTTTAAAGAATCACTATGATTAAAATTTTAAAGCCCATAATTGTATAATGGGGATTTGATGTTTATTAGAAAACAAATGCTACCACACATTATTATCACTTTACAGTCACACACACACACAAAAATAACTGGAAATGTGATTGGCCTAAGGTTACTCAGTCCTTTGGGGTATAGAGTTAAGTCCCTGAAACCTAAGTATTGTTATTATCATTAGTCTGTATTGACTTCCTTCCTTTCAAAAATCAAAAGCACTTTAGATTTGCCAAGTGTGCTAGGACCATTATTTTTTCAGCAGCCCTAGACAAACCCAGCAGAGGCAGTCTCTTTCTTCCTCTCTAACAACTCTCTAAAGAGACAATTTTTTTCCCTGAGTCTCTTACACTGGGGGGACTACTGGGAAGGGTTGGTGTCTGTGGATAGAAAAACGAGAGGCAGATGGTAGGCATGCCACCCTGCTTGTCTTCATCTCCTTCTCAGCATTATCCCAGATCAGCCAAGTCTGTGATGGGCGCAAGCCAAGTGAGACAAAATTATGTGCAAAGTTAGCCTTTCTAGAACCCTCCAAGTCTCTAACACTTTTAATGTAAATATCCTATAAAAGGTTATCAAGTTTCAGTTGGTCTGTCCTATAAGCTGAGTTCTTGTTATCAGTTGTTATCAGTTTATAAAGTAGAATGAATTTCAAATCTGGTCTCTTCAGTTCCTGGGGCTGGTTGGGCAGTGATGAGGAGCATGGGACCTCTATGATGTGTGTGTATAAGTATGCACACATGTACTTCCTTCTTGCGGCAGCATTTCCTTCCGTGCAGAATTGTTTACTGGCCTGTTTTTCCCTTCAGTTTCACAATAAGGTGACCTGCTTCATGCTGCATCAGATTGAGGAACCCTGCTCCCTGGGGGCTCACGCTGCTGTTATTGTTCCGCCTACCTGGATCATTAAGGTGAAGAAACCTCAGGTAACTGCCGGGACCCTGATGCTGCTGGGCCAGCTCAGAGAAAAAGGAACTGCTGCTTCTTGCTTTTCTCCCCCCTGACGAGGTTCCTACGATCTCTGCTAACTCCTCCCCACAGGCCCATGCTTAGCTTCCCAGTTCATCCCGTTAGCCCATCCCTGTACTGCTGTTGGGCTCTCTCATGGAACCAGCCTCTTCTTCCTAAAGAAATCAGAGTTTCACAGCAGGAGTGCTTGTCCTCCATTCAGATGCTAATATATATTCTCTCTGCCTGGGCGCTCTGCTGAGTTCCTTAAAGCCCTGTGGTGAGTGGTGCGTGCAGCTGATTCTTACACGACTCTCTTCTCTTGCAGCCTGGGCAACCCCAGGGAGTGGCTGTGAGGGCACACGGTGGTGCAGGCTTCAGTGTTGGGTTGCGATTTCCACCACTTCCAACCCCAACGCAGACTGTGGGTCATGACCTTCCCCAGTACACGAGGCCTGCTTAGAGAGCAACACTCTTTCCTTAAGGCAAAGTAGAATTTATCCTCTTAACAGCTAATCTCATTCTGTATTCAAGCCTCCTTGTACTTTCTGCATTGCAGGCTGATTCTTTAGGTCTGAGCCACCAAGAAGCTCTTTTGTACGTGTGTTTCCCCCTAAAATTCAGTACTCTCTCCAATTGTTTTATAGTAAACATTCAGTTAAATCAACACGGTTTCATCAAAAACCTAGATGGTATCAAGAAGGCTAGTAAGCACTGTGATATAATACATGATCTTTGCTCTGAAGAACCATGTAATTAATTTAAAGAAAGATCAGGGAGAGCTTCACGAAGCAGGTGGGTTTTATTCTGCCTCCTTAAAGATGGATGGGATTTAGATCAGTGGAGAAGAAAATAACATGCAGGAGAATGGCAGGAGCAAGTATACTTTGTTCAAAATTATATCCATGGGGCTGTGAGACTAGGTTGACAGCAGAGGATGGTTTTTGTAGGGGGTGAGTAAAAGGGATGAGCGTAAGATTGTTCAGGCCGGACTCAGAGGAGATTTTTGCTCCATGTAAACTTTATCCTTTCAACAAAGGAATGATTGAGTAAAATTATACATATATATATATATATATATATTTTTTTTTTAATATAATTGTTTCCTTTTAGGAAACACCTAGCATGAGTATGTAGGGTGACCTAGTGGTGTGGGATTTTGGACGATTGAAGATAAAACAGGAAAACCAGAAGGCAATACCACTCCGCAGAGAAACTCTAAGTTTACTTTTGTAAACTTTCAAAGATCTTTGGGTTGTGGAAATTTTCAAACAAGTGAAGAGAAAGACATGATCATAATGAATTTGTAACCATGAACTTTTCTGCTGCTGTTGTTTCATCTATCCCTTGCCACGCCATATTTTGCTTTTTATAATTAAATTTGTTTTGAGATTCCCATGTAAGAAACCACACAGAAGGAACCCTTGTATCCATTGCAAACTTTCTCCTCATGGTACCATCTTGTAGTATCAGAGTATAACATCATAACCAGGATATTGAGACTGATCAGTGAAGACACAGAACAATTCCGTCACCATAGGTGTCCTTATGTTACCTTGTCATTGCCACATCCATGTTCCTTCCGGCCCCACCCCATTTACTCTGTCTTCTTGAAAGTACAAGTCTTCCTTTTTTCCTTTTGCTAGGGTATTTTAAAGCAAAGTTTAGCATACCATTTAATCTATAGATGCTACCTTTTGTTTCCCAGAAAGATAATACTTCAGAAAGACAATTCCATACCATGACTTCACCCATCAAAATTAATTAATTTGAGGTGGCATCCTTAAAATATTTTCTTATAGTTTCAAATATATCTTTCTTACAGTTATTTTTTTCAAACTAAGATCCAAAGTCTGCAACTTCCTGTTTGTTGACTGATCTCTTAAATCTCTTTAAATCTATAGCACTCTCCTCTCTTATTTTTTCTGCCATTTATTTAAATAGGGTCACTTTACCTATAACATAGCTCATATTTTAATTTTAACTGTGTCCTTATTGTGTTTTAAAATCATTTAAATCATCATTTAAAATCATGGCCCATATTTCTTACAAAAATATTTAGATGTAAAAAGTCAGATTTAGGTTTAATTTCTTGGCAAAAGGGCCATCTGGGTAATGATGTCTTTTTCTGTAGTGTTGCTTTTAACGAAACATAATACCAGATTGTTCACTCTTAGTGGTGTTAGGATTCAGGAACTGTTATCCTAATACATTTATTATAAATTTGTCCCTCTGTCTTTCATCTGTAATTTTATCCATTACAGATTGTTGCCTAAATCTTTTATTTCATTAGGGTTTGTTAAAGGGTGATTTTCCAATTTTTACTCTTCATTTTTTAGCTACAGTTTTTCTATAAAGAGACCTTGACCTTATTACCAGCAAATATAATACATAACAGATGCTTTTGTGTTTGCCTTCATTTCTAAATTTTCATAATAATAAGTTGGTATCTTAGCAACTTTTATAGGTAGCTGATTGGTGGGAATGGTTTTTGGAAAGTAGTTCAGAGTCAGGATGCTAAAGTCCAAAATTTTTTAATAGTCCACCTTTTTATTCCCATCATGATTCAGGACATTGTAATAATAAGAATGAAAGCTAACATTTATTGAATGCTTTACATGTGTTGGATATTTTAAGTACTATACATTCAGTATCTCATTGTCACAGTGCTCTTATTAGTCCCACTTTGCAGCTGAGGAAAGTGAGGAATAGAAAAGTCAAACAGATTAGCTGGGGCTATGCAATTATTGGTGTGAGATGCGTTTGAACCCACAAATTGTGATTCTGAAATCCAAGCTCTTAATGATATATCATGCTACTTTACCATGTCGCTAAAACCAGCCTTGATGAATCAGTTCAGTTCAGTTCAGATCAGTCGCTCAGTCGTGTCTGACTCTTTGCAACCCCATGAATTGCAGCACACCAGGTCTCTCTGTCCATCACCAACTGTCCATCGAGTCGGTGATGCCCATCCAACCATCTCATCCTCTGTCGTCCCCTTTTCCTCCCGCCCCCAATCCTACCCAGCATTAGGGTCTTTTCCAATGAGTCAACTCTTCGCATGAGGTGGCCAAAGTATTGGAGTTTCAGCTTCAACATCAGACCTTCCAATGAACACCCAGGATTGATCTCCTTTAGGATGGATTAATTGGATCTCCTTGCAGTCCAAGGGACTCTCAAGAGTCTTCTCCAACACCACAGTTCAAAAGCATCAATTCTTCGGCGCTCAGCTTTCTTCACCGTCCAACTCTCATATCCATACATGACCACTGGAAAAACCATAGCCTTGACTAGACGGACTTTTGTTGGCAAAGTAATGTCTCTGCTTTTAAATATGCTATCTAGGTTGGCCATAACCTTCCTTCCAAGGAGTAAGCGTCTTTTAATTTCATGGCTGCAATTACCATCCGCAGTGATTCTGGAGCCCCAAAAAATAAAGTCTGACACCGTTTCCACTGTTTCCCCATCTATTTCCCATGAAGTGATGGGACCAGATGCCATGATCTTAGTTTTCTGAACGTTGAGCTTTAAGCCAACTTTTTCACTCTCCTCTTTCACCTTCATCAAGAGGCTCTTTAGTTCTTTCTCACTTTCTGCCATAAGGGTGGTGTCATCCGCATATCTGAGGTTATTGCTGTTTCTCCCGGCAATCTTGATTCCAGCTTGTGCTTCCTCAAGCCCAGCGTTTCTCATGATGTACTCTGCATATAAGTTAAATAAGCAGGGTGACAATATACAGCCTTGATGTACTCTTTTCCCAATTTGGAACCAGTCTGTTGTTCCATGTCCAGTTCTAACTGTTGCTGCCTGACCTGCATACAGGTTTCTCAAGAGACAGGTCAGGTGGTCTTGTATTCCCATCTCTTTCAGAATTTTCCACAGTTTATTGTGATCCACACAGTCAAACACTTTGGCATAGTCAATAAAGCAGAAATAGATGTTTTTCTGGAACTCTCTTGCTTTTACGATGATCCAGCGGATATTGGCAATTTGATCTCTGGTTCCTCTGCCTTTTCTAAATCCAGCTTGAACATCTGGAAGTTCACAGTTCACATATTGCTGAAGCCTGGCTTGGAGAATTTTGAGCATTACTTTACTAGCATGTGAGATGAGTGCAATTGTATCAGATAACTTTAAAAATTTTGATGGTCCCTCCTCCCCTGGGTTCCAAAGTCATCAAGTAATTTAACTAATTAACTAAGTTCTGTATAAAAGGTGGTATATAATGAGCCTGAGGGGGCAGAGTGGCAATAGGGTAGTGGTGAAGAGCTCTGGTTTGCGAACCAAGCAGCCTGGACTCATAACTTTGCTCTGCCACTTAATAGCTTATTTCATCTCAACTTAATCTCTTCTACGTCAGTTTCTCCTCTGTAAAGGGTAAATAACACTTGTACCTATTTCATAGAGCTTTTTTGAGGACCAGTGAGCTAAAACACACAAAATAACACACAGAACAGTACCTGGCTCATTGGAACCACTCAGATTTTAGCTCTTGCTGTTTTCCTTCTTGTTGACTTTTAGGAGCACAAGGTGTCAGATGAAGCTGTGCAAGGACAGATGACAGCAGGACACCCATACGGGGGTCAGGATAGAAGCTGCTGATCCCCGAACCTTCTGTGTTCCAGTGAAAGCAGATGTAAAGAGGGTGAGAGAGAGACCCAGTGGAGGGGGTAGAAAGAGTCAAGAGTAGGGGCCATAGCCTGGTATCTACAGTGCTTCCAAGCACACCTTGAAGTATTACTGTAGCTGTTGTATTTCACACTGGAGTGGGATTGTATATCCACTAGCCCAATCCCTATCGCAGGGGAGACAGCCAAGACCTGTTCATTTACTAAGTAATAGAAGACAGGAGAACATGCACACCTAGACAATGGAAGGAGGAGGGGGAGAGTGTTGCTAGACAGAGAACTGTGATAGCATGAATTTCGTTATTAAAAAAACGAAAAGAAAAATAGGGCAGTCATCAATGTTCAATTCTGTAGACATGAAAAAAATAGCAAGGGTTGAGAGAAGTCCTTGTGTTTGGAACCAGATCATTGATAAGTCAAAGCCTTAGTTTGTAGAGTATGGGGCATGGGTGGCAACCTGTAACAAATGGTGTGGAGGCAATAAAATTAGAGAACTTGTTTGGAGACATTGGGCGGGAAATCTTTTTTTAAAAAAGGAAAATTTGAAAAGTAGATGGAAAACAACAGATAAAATGCTTTTTGAGCATTTAGAGTTTATGTATCTTTCCACCTGTGCCATATATTTCTATGTTTTTCCATTGGGGCTTCCCTGATGGCTCAGCAGGTAAAGAATCTGCCTGCAATGCAGGTGCTGCAGGAGACACAGGTTTGAGCCCTTGGTCAGGAAGATCCTCTGGAGAAGGAAATGGCAACCCACTCTAGTATTCTTGCCTGAAAAATCCCATGGACAGAGGAGCCTGGTGGGCTACAGTCCAAAGGGTTGCAAAGAGGCAGACACAACTGAGCACAAGCACCTACCTACCTGTTTTTCTATGACACCGTTTAATAGTGATAAAGGAGAAGAGCCTTAATTGAATTAAATATATGCTTAATTAACCACATTCAAAGATGCTGTTACCTGCAGCGGGAGGTCCAAAGATGAATCAGATATTCATTTGATGTCCACAAAGAGTGTACATCCCAGGGAGGAAAATAGACACAACAGTCTAAATCATTGGTTGGAATCTTTGTGAATTTCATTCTGGAGAGGAATTCAGCCACAAGTAAATCCTGAATATTGGGTTGGCCAAAAAATTCGTTCAAGTTTTTTCGCTAACATCTTATGGAAAAATACAAATGAGTTTTTGGCTAACCCACTGAAAGAGTAGTTTTCAGATGTCTGGGAAGGGATATCTGCTTGACTAGTGTGCATCTCATGGGAGAGATACACATTTGGGGGTGAAAGGAAGGGCCCAGAGAGTTGGGTTGCATCAGCCCTGGTCACTGGGATACGTACACATCTAAGGCGCAAAGGGGTAAATGCCACCTAAGATGTAGAAACACAGTGAAGACTTGAAGCAGAACTGAGCTGCCTCAGTTGGAGAATAGCCTAGTCTCAATGGGAAATCTGCCCTGTGTGCTTGGTCTTGAAGGAAGTGGGCCGCACCCCTGGCAAGAGGGATGAGGAAGGCTGATGTGAGCCAATAGGATCTAACTGATTACAGCAGTGAAGATGAGTCATGAAATAAAGTCGGCTTTATTTGTGATGTGTGTGTCTAAATAAATGGCTGTAAAGAAGAAGAGTAAAGGAAATCTACTGAAGTGTGTTATGGTCTGAAAAAGTGGGTTGTAAAGAGGTGGAATTAAACCATATATTTTCGTTCTCTGTGGAAAGACGGCGGGTCCTGAGTGGATAATGACTCCATGACCAGCTGTGGAGTTGGGCGCTGTGGGAAAGCGTGCTGGATGATTTGCTAGGTTTCATCACCAAATTACTTGGAGAGACCTGGAACTGAAAAGGTAGATAACTGAAAGCAGTTAAAATGAAAAAAAAAACAACAAATTTTGGTGACCAAGGCTCAATCAGTTAATATAACGTCCATGTTTATATTTGAAATCACAAATGTCAGTATTTGTCCTCTGGCCTTAAAATGTTAGAGGATAATGCTTTGGATGAATGAGTTAAAGATATTCAAATACTCGTGCAGGCACTTGGAGCTGATGGAGCAAGACTCATGCAACATGAACTTTTTGTGAGGTCAGATTTGTGGGGGGACCCTAAAGGTGTGTGTTTTTAATAAATAACATCATTCTCTACTTAATGCTTTAAAATTTGGCATTTCTATTTGAAAAATCATAGGGAAAAGTCTATATTAATACATATATATTTGGTTCCTTTTAAGCTGCTATGGATATTTTATAGTTGATTTAAGCCAATTTCCTCCCAATGGATATTTATATTATTTCTAATGGTCTGTTTATAAAAATGTCAAAATCAACTCCTGCCTAGCCTTGTATGGGCTTTCTCCATGTTAGTCCTTATTCCTTATGATTGGATTGTCTTAAAATGCTAGGACCCCATGGTATGTATGTAATAGCAATGACCAACAATCTCCCTCAATGCCCCATGCCAAAGACTTCCTTTGTTCAGTTCTAAAGGTCAAGAAACACTTGCTGTGATTTGGCCAAATATGCCTGAGAAGCTGCTGAGACCCTGTCCTTAACTTTCAGAGTAAGTTTTCTTGATTCTTCTGCTTGCTTGTCCTCACAACAACATTGCTGCAGTGCTAAACCTGGAGCAGGGCAGAGTGAGAATATCCTTTCGTAGACAAAGTCCATGGAGCGCCCTCTTGTTATCCATCAGAGTTTTGTCCAGTGTGTGAATGGAGGAAGACTTCATCTGGGATGATGAAGTAAGATATTGTTTCTTTAGACGTGTTATTATAATTGATCCTTTGTGATTCTGTCACCTGAGGAAATCCCAAGAGTTAATAAGAGTAGTAAGTTGGGTTTCATTCACAGTGGAGTGATTCACCCGTAGGATTTCATAACAGCCCAGGAAGGCGGCATAACTGTGATAAAGATTGTGTTGATAGGATTATTCTTGTGGCAAAGTAATCCTGTGCCACAATACCTGGGACAGGAAAACAAAAATCGTTTTATCTTTTCTTAGGAATTTCACAAAAGAGTGGGCACAGAATGTACAGGGATGAATGCTGTTGGAATCAGAAGAATGTAAAAATCCAGGGAAGAGCACTGTGTTTTGATATTTGGACAGTTGAACTTGTAGAGCGAACGCTTTGCATCACTGAGTTAGCTGCTTTTGATAAGAGCAATGCTTTGTTTAGAACCCAGGAAAAGTATTAAAGGTTTCTTGGCTGTTTTGTCAACAACAACAATTCTAGATAATAACATCGTGGTTAATTTTTTCATTCTTGAGAACCATGTTTATTTAACTCTCACAAGACTGACCAGGCAGTGTAAGTGATATTGTAGATTAGCAAGACTTGAAGACTTGTCTTGGCCAAAACACAGCCTGAATCTGCCTTCGCATCCATCTGTTCCTCACTGAATTAAGCTGCCTTCTAAAAGAAGTGATGTACTGAGACAGAGATACATGTTTACACAAGGACAGAAAGAAACCTGGGGAATTTGGAGATGTGAAGTTCCATAATGCTTATCATTTGCTCTTTGACCATCTGTAGGGAGGTAAGCTTACTCAGAGCTCATGTACAATTGTCCAGGTACTGTAAGTCAAACACTGTGTTTGATCTTTCCCCCTTCTTGTTCTGTGAGATGAAGGCCTCAGGTGCCTGTGGCTTGGTGAGGTTTGGAAGCATTTGCATCTATGTTTAAAACAAAGGCCATTTTGTCTGTCTGTTCCCTATGAGAGCTGAGTCCCCTGCCTGCTCCTTTTTCAGACACACAGCCTTATTTGGGTGTGTTTTTCTAACCCTCTTCTCAAACATACTTGATGAGCAGGATCACCTGAAGAACTGTGATTTCTGTGATCAAGCAAGTTGAGGAAACAGTCTCTCAACTTGATTCATGTGACCTATCTCTTGGAGTTTAATTATTGAGTCCTGTCAAGAGCCAAGGCCCATAGTGTGTTCCTGTAAGTGTTTGGTGTCCTGCATTGCTCTTGGCATGAAATGAACGAAAACGAAAGAAATTAGGAACAGTCCCTCACTTCCTAAGGACCCTTTTTGAAATCAGGGAAGACTCAGTCAGTGTTGTGAATTATAAAGACACTGGTTTATTATTTCCACAATGATGTGAGTGCATACTGTGTGCCAGGCATTTGTGCTGGGGATATAGAGCCATCAACAGGCAACTGATAACATTGATCGAAGTGTTTCTCATGGGATGGATACCAGGTTAACTACTTTACATCCGCTTTTTTTCATTTAAACTCCACAACTGTCCCGTGAGGTAGGTATTATCACCTTCATTTGAAAATTAAGAAACTATTATTTCAAAAGTTTGACTTGGCCAGGGTTATGGAGCTAGTAACAGGGAGGTTCAGAATTCAGTCTGTCAAATCCCACACCTCATGCTTCTTACCCCAGCGACTGGCTTTACTGTACGCAGTACATGCGGCTCCTCATTCTACCTTTTGTACTTCAAACAGAGGTTCTCAATTCTGGCTACATTAGAATTCCCCAGGAGCTTTTATTAATTCATTTTATTCTATTCCATCCTGTCGTAATCTATTGTATTCTGGGGAGCTTTTAAAAAGTATCTTGGCCTGGGCTTCACCCTAAACAAATTAAATAAGAATATTTGTTGGGGCCCAGGTACCAACACTCAAAGCATCATGAATTGCCATAAGTAATAGATACTGCTTCTGCCAGTCTAATAGTTTTCAGCACTCTACTTGGAATATTCGACTGATTAAGCATTTAAAAGTTCCAAGTAATTGTTCTTCCCTTCTAATAAAACTGGAAGTGGTCAAAATATAGCAAATACTCAAAGAATGCAGAAGTTTCCCAAAGAGGGACATGATAATAGATCCATTTAAAGAGGAATTTGGAAACTTGGAGATCTGTTTGCAGGAGAATTATAGTCTAGAGTGAGTGATGAGAAATCACCTGGCATCGCCAACACCTATGAACTTCTGGATTTCTTTTCTGGTGAGATTCAGAGAACCTGAAGACTCTTTTAATCTGATGGGGGAAGAAAACCTTGGGACAAATGGTGGTTCAAGAAAGTTTCCTTCATCCTTGGTGAGCACAGGCCACAAATCAACTTTTTTTTTTCTTGGTCCAAATGCAAGTAAAATAAAAGCTAAGTAGTTTCAGTCTTACTAACTTGGATGTTTTAATGTATGTACTGTAGACTAAAAGGTTTATTTTGAATGCTCTAAGAAAAAATACGATGTTGAAAAATATATATCTAAGTTTCTTCAAGCTGTTTGAAAACATTTAATTGCTCAAACAATGCATGTGTCTATACTTATGTAAACTTTTAAGTTAAAGATTTTGTATTTCAGGCTTTCAATGCTTTGTAAAACATCTATGTCATGGTAGTAATAGCTTGCCTTTATGAAGATGGCCATCTAATTAATTATTGACTCTCCACTAATTAAATCTGGTTTTGCCTTGCCTTCAGCCAGGGAGCTGTGACTGTTCCCAGAGAGAGGTTCTTCTCAAAGAATCTGTATCAAATATTAAGAGTAAATAGCTGAAATAATCAGAGTTGTGGTCCATATGTTCCCTAGAAAGAGAAAGACAGGGAAAGTAAATTTGGGGTCCCTGTGTTTCAAGTTGGATGCGCTTCTGTGAGAGGAAAAAGATCAAGGTTGCCAAGGGAGGGAGGACTTTTTTAAACCAATGGGTCCTTAGCCAGAAAAAGGAAGAGCAGTGACTGCCTCTCTACTATGATAAGTAACGTGACTCTTCGCATTTTTAAAACAAGCCATGAATGCTGGTAGAAGACTTGGATCATAACGTTTCAGTGGGGTTGAGTCATTTTATATGAACAGGTCATTTCCTATAAAAAGTAAACAGAGGGGGGAAAAAAAGCAACAAGAAAAACGTGAAAAATGGCCTCCTTTTTTACATTTCCACATAGGTGATCTCCATACCAGGAGATGAACTTCTTGAACTTGGTTGGGCGGGAGACGGACCTGGTTGGGCGGGAGACTGGAGCCCCTCAGAGAATTTGGGATTCTTCCATTTTTACTGGGAGGGTTGGCAGGTATAACATGTGTTGTTATGTGAGTCCATGAGAGCCTCCAGGGTTCTAACTCCCTGCCTCTCTGTGGGGTGGGGAGTCAGTCGCTCACTCTGAAGCACGCGACTGGGTTCTGTGTGTGGCTTCCCCATGAGCAGTGGCTTGGAAGTGTCAAAGCATGAGCAGCATGCCCTGCCGGACAGCATGTGCCGCCGTCACCTTCTACATGGTCCTGCATGGGCGCGCTCGTGGGCCGTCGGCCTCCCAGCTCAGGGGTCCCTTCTTTCCCTGCAGAACTCCCTGAAGGCGTCCAATCGGAAGAAGAAGAGAACAAGCTTTAAAAGAAAAGCCAGTAAAAGAGGAACCGAAGTAAGTGCTTGAGGGTGATGGTCCAGGGAAATCCACCTTCCTCTCCACCGTCTCCTCCATCTGACTCGACCTGGCCCGAGCTCATTTTTCTGATGTGTCTCCTGCCACTCTCCTTCACCATACCCTAACCACACTGGGATTCTGCCTGTTCCTTTAAAATATACACATAAAACCTCTTGCCACTTGAGAGTCAGAGCATTGTTCTTGTCTGTGGAAGTGTTATCCCAAAGATGATGAAGATGAAGGTGAGAGCTAGAATGTATCTAGAACACTTCGAGCCTATAGAACAAAAAACAGATCATGGCTAAACTCTTGGGGACAAGTTATAGCTTGAGACACTTTCTCACGTTGAGTAAGCCCTGTGAAACAAGATACAGTGTATTTGGGGGATATTTTGATTTTGGGGGGTGGGGTGGGGAGTAGCAGTGGTTCTAGAAATGTCTCACTTTCATTGCTTTGGGGCTGCTTTTCAAGTCATGGATGTATGTCTCAATAGTGCTGCTTTCTTTCTCTAGCAGGAAAACAAAGGTCGTCCTTTTGTGATAAAACCTATTTCTTCTCCGCTCATGAAACCCTTGCTTGTGTTCGTGAACCCCAAGAGTGGAGGCAACCAGGTAAGTCAGTTTTCATGAGTTTCACTTGGGAGTTTCAACACTTTCTTGAAAACACATTTCCTGACACCAAGTAAAATAGCACTCTGTGGGACTCCCAGCATTGGAAGACAGCCAGTTTCTCCAGTAAGGCACAGCTTTACACTTGACAGGGCAGGCGAAACCTCAAGGTTCTAGGATTTACCCCTCTGCTTCCACATCAAGCTTCACTAGAGGTGTTCAAAAACCGAACTGCTAACATTTTGCTTACAGATTTTCAAGAAAGTTCATGCTACAAGTTCTTAGTGTTTCAGCTTTCTCAACTCCTATAGTTAAGAAGCCCTTCCTGAGCTTGTGTGTGTGTGTTAGTCAGTCAGTTGTGTCTGACTCTTTGTAACCCCACGGACTGTAGCCCACCAGGCTCCTCTGTCCATGGAATTCTCCAGGCAAGAATACTGAACTGGGTAGCCGTTCCCTTCTCCAGGGGATCTTCTCGACCCAGGAATCGAACCCGGGTCTTCTGCATTGCAGGCAGATTCTTTACCGTCTGAACCACCACCTGTGTTTCTTTCGACTGTAATTTAGACTCAACTACTTTTTCCCCTGTCTTCAGAGGAAAGAGAGAATAATGATTTATTACCCATGATAATCATGAACAACAGACACCACCAAGGTTCCCCAAAATATTTCACCTTTCACAGGTTTCATTTGCCCAAGTCCTATAGAATGATTAATATCAACCTCATTTAAGGATAACAAATAGCCTTAGAAAAGTAAAATTTAATAACATATCTAATGTACACAGCTCTTTAAAGGATAGAAATTGTCCTAGAATCCAAGTCCTTGTCTCCTCATCTAGTTCTCATCCCACTCTCGGAGGGTTCTTATCAATGCTCCTCTGTGGGTTCTGATTTTGCTGTGTCTTTCATGCAAGTTTGGATGATATTTCCTGCGTCCATTAAATGCACATTTTACATTTTGAGACAAGATTCCCTGAAGTGTCATGCTAAGCACTTAAAGATTTAAAACTGTTTTAGTCACCTCATATAAGTAGGTAAATCATAGAATTAAGATTGACCCAAGATAATGCTTGTTCTTATTAGTAAAGTTAATGTGGGTATTTTCCAGATCACATTAATTATAGTAAAGCTTCTCTAGTGGCAGCTTCTAATTTAAAGAAATATTATCCCCCCTTGCCTTTCTTCAAAATTATTTTTATTAATTTTTGTTTATGTATTTAATTTTTGGCTTCATTGCTGCACGCTGGCTTTCTCTAGTTGCAGCATGTGGGGGCTACTCTCTAGTTGCTACAAGCTTCTCACTGCGGTGGCTTCTCCTGTAGAGCATGGGCTCCAGGGTGCAGGCTCAGTGGTTGTGGCAGGTGTTAGTTGCCCGGTGGCATGTGGGATCTTCCCGGACCAGGGATCAAACAGGTGTGCCCAGCATTGCAAGGCAGATTCTTAACATTGGACCACCAGGGAAATCTCCAAATTCTTTTTCTTTTTTTAAGATTGTTTTTTGATGTGGACCATTTTTAAAGTCTTTATTGAATTCGTTGGGGCTTCCCAGGTGGTGCAGTGGTAAAGAATCCCAATCCCTGCCAATGCAGGAAACGCAGGAGACTCAGGTTTGATCCCTGGGCTGGAAAGATCCCCTTGAGTTGGAAATGGCAACCTGCTCCAGGATTTTTGCATGGAAAATCTATGGACAGAGGAGCCTGGTGGGCTACAGTCCATGAGGTTGCAAAGTTAGACAAGACTGACTGACTGAGCATATTGAATTTGTTACAAAATCGCTTCTGTTATTTATGTTCTGCTCTTTTGGCCATGAGGCATGTGGTATCTTAGCTTCCTGACCAGGACTCCAACTCGTGCCCCCTGCATTGGAAGGCAATGTCTTAACCACTGGATTGCCACGGAAGTCCCCCCAAAATTCTTAATAATAATTCTTCTGTTGAAAGTCTGTATTAACACTGTAGAAAATAGAGAAAAGAAATGTTGTAAGTAGAGAATTTATTTTCAACATCCTGCTCTTTTGGTTTACTAAGTGATGATCTTTATGTTGTAATGATGGTGATCCTAAAACTACCTCTTGAGAACTTTCTTGGGAGTGAAGTTCAGGTTGCTCTGAATCTTACTGCCTCTCTAGGTCTAGTCTTTCCATAGCTTAACTAGGGTTGAGGGTGTGGTTGGGGACCATGGAACAGAGCGCAGTGAATCAATGTAAATGGCTCCATGATTTTGGCCACCTGAGCACCACATGCTAATTAATGTCCGGTATATTTTATCATGAGAGTCTATGTAAAATGCATTCATTAAATTCTTATAAGCTTTTCCTTTAAGACATTTAGAAAATTGTAGATGATCTCTGCTTTTGAGGAGGGGGCAGTCCAGTTAAGACACAGCCTGTTCCTGTTTCAATCTCTGTATAAATTATTAAAGACAGGGACTTCAGAGATGATCCAAGATTGCTTCTTCTTTCACTAAATAGAAAACAGCTCAAGGAAGCAGAAGTGAGTTTTCTAAGGATGTTGTGTTTGTTAATGCCACAAAAGGGGCAAATGGGAAAAAGAATCTGAGCAACATTAAAGAGATGTGAATTCTAAATTGAGTGGATCAGACCACAAGTGCTGTGAAATTTCAGAGGCAAGCGGTCACTTGGGAGTGATCAGGAAATGGTGTCGGGGAAGTGGCTGAAACAGAAGATGGACACCACTTAGCTGTGCAGAGGAAACTAGGGTCATGCCCTCTTCTTCCTCTCTCTTGCATCACATTCCTGTTCATCCTTTACTGCTCAGTAGCACCTTTCTGAACAATTGCTCAAAACTAATTGGCTTGTCTACTATGCTCCTGAAGTCCATGGCGCAGATGTGTACTATATAAATTGCAGCATTACGTCCTGTACTGTGTATACTATGTGTGTCTGTACCGAAGAGATACAGGCTTCGTTAAGGCCAGGGGCTGTACCTCTGAACCTATGATTTCTAATACATAGTGCATAGGAATGAACTATAATTGTTTAACCAGCAGTACGTGTAGAAGGTGGGATGTTGTGATGAAAGTGATTCATTTTGAGCACAATATAATGGGTAGAACATGCATTTTAAGTTATTAGAAATGTGATTAAAGATTAGAAAGAACTTGTGGAGCAGTGTCTTAAAACCTGGCTGAGGATTTTGGATTTATATAATAAAAATTTGTTTTTTGCCATTTAAAGATTTTTTTTTAGTTTTGAAAAATATTTTTGTAAATAAAGGAGTAATCTGATGGCAGATTAATTAGACACATTGAGAATACATGTGAGTCAGGAGGCTATTCATTAGCATAAATTAGATAGAGGACCTTGTTGTTTATCCATTCTATATAAAATAGTTTGCATTTACTAATCCCAAACTCCCAATCTTCCCCTCAACAACAAGGTTCTACTGTATAGCACAAGGAACTATATTCAACATCCAGTGATGAAGCATAATGGAAAATAATATGAAAAATAATATATATATATATATATATTATATATGTATACCTGAGTTACTGTGCTGTATAACAGAAATTAATACAACATTGTAAATCAAATATGCTTCAATAAAATTTTTTTAAAATTGGATAGAGAGCTCAATGGATGGACCAATGAATAGATGGGTAGACCTATGGGCTAAAGGATGGATGTGTGGATGAATGAATGGGCATGTGGATGAATAGATGGGGATATGGATGAATGGGATACTTAAAGGGAAGTAAAGCATCAAGATTTTGCAGCTGATTATCTGCAAAGTGGCTTTGTTATCAATGGATTTTCAGGAAAGGGAAGAATTATTTTGGGAAAGATGTTGAAATGTGTTTGAAGAATTTGAGATCACAGTGAGGTATTCAGGTTTTAAAACTGGCCTGTTATTAGAAGCAAAAAGCTTCATGACTTTGCTGTCACTTGAGGCACTTTGGCTTATGAATGCATTGCCCTAATGATGTCATCTCCAGAGTACCTAGGATTCTCAGAAATGTGACTAAGCAAATCAAAATGAATAATATGTAACTTTAAACTTCTGTGTATTTCCTCTGTAAAGTAGAATTCTTTTTTTAAAAAATATTTATTTATTTGGCTCTGCCAGATCCCAGTTGTGTCACAGGGGTGTTCATTCTTCACAGCGGTATATGGGATCTTTTTTTGGAGCGTGCAGGATCCTTTCTTTTAGGATCCATTTTTAGCAGCATGTAGGATCTAGTTGACTGATCAGGGATGCAACCCAGGCCCTCCCCCCACGTCCCTGCACTGGGAGCTCAGAGTCCCAGCCACGGGACCACCAGGAAAGTCCCTCGAATTCTTTACTAAGCATAATAAATACAAAGAGCCTTGTTTCTAAGCACAACATGAAATGCTGAGAAAGCTGTAGAGAAATCCAGACACCCATCTATAATTAGAATCTTTCAAACTGACCTCCATATATTTACGGTTCATATATTTATGGCTCCTTCTTCAGTGTTGGGATGGTACACCTCTAACCACCCCCCACCCCCAGCTGTGGTGAGCAGGGCAGTCATGGTCAGGGGTGACCTAACTCCTCTTTTAGGTCTAGCTGTGGCCATACCGTGCCCTTCACACTGCACATGAGTCAGCTGTAGGATGGGGGCAGTCAGAGAATGAGGTAAACCACCCCCCTTGGCAAAACAGAATCAGAGGAACGGAGTTTCTTATTCCTCAGCTCCCTCGACTCTCTGACCCAAATGAGCCACAGTTGAGACCAAGAGGCAGAGCAGAACAGAGGGTGGCAGCAAAAACAAAGCCGGTTACCCCCAGGAAGGAGAACGGGGGAAGGATGTGCGTGTGTACAAGGAGTTTCTCCTTATGAAGCATTCTGTGCTCAAACCTTACATAATGTGGTATTCTCCTTCAAGAAGGAGACCGTTCACGTTTCTTTACCTCAGAGACAGTTGCGATTAGTAACATGACCTCTGTGTTTGTTTGACATCCTCAGACAGCCTTTGAAATGCCATTCTTCAGAATCTTTATCTGGAAATTTTCAGTTTTGGGAAGATTCAGGAACTTTCATCCTGACGTTAGGGTTCAGCCCAGGGAATTTCTGTCTGAATATGTGCCTCTGACTCTCCCCTCTTATAGTCCAGTAGCTTCCAAGTTTCTGTGTAAGTCAAACCCATGGAAACACTGGTTAGGCTTGTTCTACCCTATAAAATCTGGTGCCGCGTGTCTGGGGTGAGGCCCAGGAGTGCCACTGGTGAGCATCTCAGGTAATTCTGACATCAGTCTTTTGTGGAACTCATTTAGGGACACGTCATTAGAGTCATGTCAGGGCTTCTGAGGTTACCTGGGCCTTGTGTGAGGAGCACAGTGGGTGAGAATTTATTGTAGATGAAGGTTTATTTTTTTGTTTGAAAAACAGCATCTCAGTTTGTCCTTACTATCTTCAAGGAGGCTCATCTCTTAGCCCAGAGAAGTGGTTCTCAACTCCCACTGCCTTTAAAGACCCCAGCAGCCTTTAAAGACAGTGATGTCTGCTCCACCCCATGCTAAGACCTGTGAGGACAGGGTGCCTTAACTGGCCTAAGCTCCTATATGATTTTCTCGTCTAGCAAGTGTTAAGAACCGTGGTCTTTTTTCCTCTTAAGCTTCAGTGTGCATGAATCACCTAGGGATCATGTTAAAATGCAGATTCTGAGTCAGTGAGTCTGGGTGCCTCTGAAATCCTGCTTTTCTGACAAGCAGCCACCACTGCGGCAGCTCGGACACCACACTAATTCGCAGGAGTTTACAGCAGTTAGTAGAGAAATGGGACTTCCTAGGTGGCACTAGTGGTAAAGAATCCTCCTGCCAATGCAGGAGACGCAAGACACGTGAGTTTGATCCTTGGGTCAGGAAGATCTCCTGGACTCTGTTTTTTGATTGTTAAATTAGGGCTTTTGCCTTTTAAGAATTGATTTGTCTTGCTCATCTGTGTCTAGATATAAAGTACTCCCCCCACCCCTTTCTGTTCTTGAAGGTTAGTCTTCAGACTTAGACACACACACACAAAATCTTGGATATCTGATCATGAAATAACTAGACTATATCGCCATCTGCTGGCAAGTAAAATGCCTATAGCTCTTTTTTCTTTTTCTTCAGTATCTTTTCAGAAAATTTCCAACACTTGGCAGGAAGATACTGAGCTGAACATGGGGGCAGTTTTTATATCCTATTTTTTAAACAATGACTTCTTTTAAACAGATGTATTTGTGTGTTATTCGCTTGGTCTTGTCCGACTCTTTGCAACTCCATGACTGCAGCCCACCAGGCTCCTCTGTCCATGGAATTCTCCAGGCAAGAATACTGGAGTTGATTGCCATTCCCTTTTCCAGGGGATCTTCCCGACCCAGGGATCAAACCCGGGTCTTCCGTATTGCAGGCAGATCCTCTACAGTCTGAGCCACCAGAGAAGCCTCCTTTAAACAGATGCTTCACAGTAATTGTCCCTTTTTCTAACCCTTCAGGTAGACACATACTGGGTGTTCTGCAAAACTTTGGAGGTCGGTGGTATGGCTGTTATTGGTGGGATGTGAGCTATGTGTGGGAACATTCACTAGAGTTAGGGACTGTGATATCAACTTTAGTGTTTCCTCCTGCAGGAAAGAAGAAAGATAAACTTTACTCCTGCATGATCCCCTCCTCAGTGTGGAAACCTGAGGGCTCGAGAAAGAGCCCCCACTGCTTATACGTACCTCTGCTTTAACTTCAACACTTAATGTATTTTTGGATGCCCTTGACTCATTAGCATGTTTGTACCTGAGTCTTATGGACCTTTCTGATGTCTGTCAATGTTTCCTGCTTTCACACTGGGTCTCCTTCACACTCCATCACAAATTTCATCTTCAGTGACATAGATTATACATTCATGCTTAGGCAGATGTCTTTCTTTTAATTGAGCTGTAGCTGATTTATAATATTAGTTTCAGGTGTCCAACATGGTGATTCAATGTTCTTGTAGGTTAGGCTTCATTTCAAGTTTTCCTAGAATATAGGCTTTATTTCCTGTAAGCAGGTGATCTGACCGCTAGTTATTCTAGCCAGGCAGTCCTTAGAGTCAAGGGTCCAGACCTTGGGTGCTTACACTGTTCAGTGTGAAACCCCAGGGTTCAGGTGTGGCATGAATTGGACCCCTGGATGGGAGTTCCCAGGGAGCTTATCAGCAGGTTTTAGGAGGAAAGGATGTTCAGTCTGTGGACAGGCTCATACTGACCAAGTTCACACCCCTATCCGTGGACAGGCTTTCCCACATCGGGGGCGCCCCTCCTGAGTCAGGCCAGGGAAAGTCAACCCAGGTAGGAGGCAAGAGGAGACAAGAAGAAGTAACTTCAAATCCGAATCCCCAAACTACTTCTAAATACTGAACAAACAACCTCAATGAAGACGTTGTTTTCTACTGTGCTCAACCTAAGCATAAATCAAAAGCCATTATTTTTATGTTTTTTTATTGAGGTATAGTTGATTTGTATATAGTAGTTTGTATCTGCTAATCCCAGACTCCTAATGTGTCCCCTGCAAGTTTCTGTTTTGTAAATAAGTTCATTTGTATTACAGTTTTAGATTCCACATCTAAGTGATATCACATGATCTTTGCCTTTGACTTACTTCACTTAATATGATAATCTTTAGTTCCATCCATGTTGCTGCAAATGACATTATTTATGTATGAGTACTATCCTGTTGTGTGTATACGTGTGTGTATATACATATATATATATATACACACACACATGCTTTTAGATATATATAAAACATCTTCCTTATTCATTTATCTGTGATGGAACCTAGGTTGCTTCTATGTCTTGGCTATTGTAAATAGTGTTGCTATGAACATTGGTGTGCATATATATTTTTAAATTAAACCTTTCTCTGGATATATTCCCAGGAGCAGGACTGTTATATCATATGGTAGCTCTATTTTTAGTTTTCTGAGAAACCTCTAATAGTGGCTGCACTGATACACATTCTTACCAACAGTGTAGGAGGGTTCCCTTTTCTCTGCACTCTCTCCAGCATTTATTGTTTGTAGACTTTTTGATGATGGCCTTTCTGACCATTGAGGTGATAACCTCATTGTGGTTTTGATTTGCACTCCTCTAATAATTAGTGATGTTGGGTGTCTTTTGTGTGCCATTTCCAAAGGCCCTGCCTTCATGTTGAGGGTGAATTTTAGAGAACAGACGTCAGTGTATAGCACAAACCTGGCCATCTAGCCCCTTTAATAGGTCTAGGGCCTGGATGTCTAACTCCTTAGTCTGTAGTTAGACTGATGTGTCAAAATGCAAGTCCTATTCTCCTGATTCAAGCACTTCAGGGGCTCTCATTTCCTGCAAAACAAACCCAAGCTCCATAGCCTATATCAGCAGTCCAGAACCTTGATGGCACCAGGGACTGGTTTTGTGGAAAACAATTTTTCCATGGACTGCGGGGCAGTGGGGTTGGAGATGGTTTCAGGATGATTCAAGTGCATTACATTTATTGTGCACTTTATTTCAATTATTATTACACTGTGATATATAATGAAATATTTGTATAACTCACCATAATACATAATCAGTGGGAGCCCTGAGTGTATTTTCCTTCAACTAGATAGTTGAGCTCAGGCAGTAATATGAGTGATGGGAAGCAACTATAAATACAGATGAAGCTTCCCTCACTCACCTGCTACTCATCTCCTGCTTTGTTGTCTGGTTCCTGACAGGCTGTGGACAGGTGGTCCGTGGCCTGGGAGTTGGGGACCCCTGGTCTGTATGGCTTAATCTGCAACTCACTTGTGCAGTTTCATCTCCCACCACCCCGGCCTCATGGTCCAAAGACTGAAAGGAATACAGTTTTTCCATGATACATCTTGCTGCTTCACGTGGCTTGTGTCTAAAACATTTTTGTCTACTTCTTCTAAAAATGAATGGTTAACTCTGCTCATCTTTCAAGACTTTGTCTTGAAAGCCTTCATCCAGTCCCCGCAACTGGGCTTTGAGTATCTCCACTGGCCTCTCATACATTTCAGTTGGCATCTTCAACATAGAATTGGCCATCTTTAGTGAGTGAATTTTATTTTGTGTTGAGCTCCTGGGTGTGCACACGAGTAGAGATTAGGAGCCTAATGCAGATTTATTGCATAAATCATGTATTCCTTTGGGATTGTTTGGGTTAAGAGATTTCTTCACCTCTTCCTCCTGCTGTTAGATTTTCCTCAGATGTTTCTTATGGACAGTTCTTTTCATGATCTAGAAAATATTTCCATGATATAAACCAAGGCTTGCTTAGTAGCATAGATGATTTAGCCTTACATGAGAATTTCAGTGCTTGATGTGCTGCTGTTTGAACTGACCCATTCTTAGTTGATTCTTTTTACCTCCAAATTACTGTATTCTGTTTTTTTTTTTTAATAATAAATTTATTTATTTTAGTTGGGGGCTAATTACTTTACAATATTGTAGTAGTTTTTGCCATACATTGACATGAATCAGCCATGGGTTTACATGCGTTCCCCATCCTGAACCCCCCTCCCACCTCCCTTCCCATCCCATCCCTCTGGGTCATCCCAATGCCCCAGCCCTGAGCATTTGTCTCATGCATCGAACATGGAATGGTGTTCTTTTTCACATATGATAATACACATGTTTCAATGTTATTGTCCCAGAATGTCCCACCCTCACCTTCTCCCTCAGAGTCCATAAGAGTGTTCTATGCATCTGTGTCTCTTATTCTGTCTCACATATAGGGTTGTTGTTACCATCTTTCAAATTCCATATATATGCATTAGTATACTGTATTGGTGTTTTTCTTTCTGGCTTACTTCACTCTGTATAATGGGCTCCAATTTCATCCATCTCAATAGAACCGATTCAAATGTATTTTTTTTTAATGGCTGAGTAATATTCCATTGTGTATATGTACCACAGCTTCCTTATCCATTCGTCTGCTGATGGACATCTAGTTTGCCTCCATGTCCTGGCTATTGTAAACAGTGCTGCGATGAACATTGGGGTACATGCGTCTCTTTCAATTCTGGTTTCCTCGGTGTGTATGCCCAGCAGTGGGATTGCTGGGTCATATGGCAGTTCTATTCCCAGTTTTTCAAATTACTATATTCTGTGAATAATTAAGAGAATTCCCTTTTGAGAACAAGAATCTTCTCTGTCGTGTCCATCTCCTGATTCCCTTACCTAAAATTGTACCTGGCCCTTAGTAGGTGAATGGATGAATACTGTTTGTTTCTGTCTAGAAAAATGTATCTATTTTCTTGAAAGTTGTTTTATGATGCCCCACTCTGTTTCCTGACACCTAGAGCTGGAAAGAACAATGTTTTAACATTTCCATAGGAATATCCAATCTCACAATATCTTAAAAAATTCTGTGGTCAATGAGGTATTAACATCTACATCCTTATGTATGAGAACTCCCTCCAGAGTGTATTAGAATTGATGTATAAGCCTTTTTTTTTTTAATTTAGAGAAGACTAAAACAAAAACCTCTTGCCCAGAAATTCAGCTCTTGCAAGGCATATAGCATGTGATGACCATGAGAATATTTGGAACTTACTAATGAATTGTGTACATGATGGAGTAGACTTTAATCTTGTCTGTGAGAAAGAAAGAAATCACCCTTTTCCTGGTGAGTTAGTACTTGTCCCCCCATTCAGTTCTATTGAATAAATTGTATCTATTGAAGCCCTAAAGGAGCTCATCCTGGAGGTAAGAGCAGAATTAATAGAAATGACTTGAATGTGTGCTAGGCGTCTTTTCTTTACCCACCAAGATTGACTTAATACAGTGCAGTGCGTTATTCAGACACTGACCATTTTCGCGAACGAGTATATTTTAGAAAGGTTACTTTTAAAATAAGAAATTGTATTATGCCTAAAGGTAAACACTTAAAGGGCAGCCTTGCGTGTTTATACAGGTCACCCCTGCTCAGTTCCAGAGAGCCTCATTCCAATAGGCTGCAGTATAAGTGGCGCCTCCTAGAAGCATGGGGTGCAAAATTTACCAGCCTTAAAAAATAATCCTTCTTCAAAAGGATAACTGTGGGCAATTAGGTGTTGTACCTAACACAGAATGAGCAAAAACCAAAACAGCGTGGACACCCAAACCTTTTAGAGAAATTTGAAGATTGAAAAAAACCTTCTCAATGCTTCTTATTTTTATTTTTTGAAAGGTGTTAATTACCTAGTATTATATGTGTGAGAGAAGCCAAAATTGAAATGCACACTCTACCAGAGCCAAAGGTGACAAGGAGGGAGTAATTAACATGACAATACACATTGCCCTGGGAATCTAAAAGTGAAAAATTAATTTTCTAGCAAGTCAGTTGGAATTTTTTAATAAGCCAATTGTTCATTAAAATGACACTGGTGTTACCTATGAAACATAAAAGATTACCTGAAATAATCCCAACTGACTTGATACCAAGGCCTGGTATGGAAAGAAGAGAGCAGCCTAGTATTTAGTTACTATTATGTATCTAAACCTATGTCTGAATTTTATAGGAAGGGAAGCATGTCGTTTGGTGAAACTGAAGGATTGGGTTAGTTGTAATAATTAAGGATAGAGTGTTATTCCTAAATTTATAGCAAGCACATGATAAAGCAGAACTTTTAAATTATAGGTTTGGATGAGATGTGAAACAAAAGACCTACATTGGCGTCTGCAACAACTGGGATTAACAATGTGATAATTATAAACTACACTTTAGCCCTCACACCCTCAAGTGTAATTTAATGAATAGATTAACAAGGAGCAAAAAAGAAAGGCACTAACATTTACAAAGGCCTATCTTGTGCCACGTACTGTGCTGGATATGTAACTATTACTGATTGATTTAATTCTCATAATCACCCTGGGAAGTAGACATTGCCGTATTTTACGTGCTGAATTTCTACAAGATTATAAATGGTCACAGTCACCCAGTTAAAACATCCAAGTTAGCTCTGACTCAAATATCGTGCTATTTCAACTATAATAGGATGACTCTCAAATACAGAATATAGGTTTACAAACAGGAATATTTTTAAGAAAGAGCAATTATGATAGCTAGTTAAGGGACTATAGTTAGAAGCAACAGATGCTGCCCAACCAATCAAATATTATTTGCTGTAGTTGATAATGATCTAAAGTGAGGCACCCTACTCAATTTTAAACTTCTTTTGATACTGCCTAATGTAAAAATTATTCTTTTATTGTTTTGCTCAATTCACTTTTAAGAAATGACCTCTAGAAGTGCCTTGTATTTGCCATGATGACAGCTCTATAAATGTCAATTACTCAAGACGTTCCAGAAATGGTTTTGAGAAATAGACACAGGTATAGACATGGAAATTGAAAAATGTCAAAGTAAGATTTGGAAACACCAACTAGAGAAATCATATATTATAAATAATGGGGAGCCTGAGATACTTTTGCTGTAGTTAAAAACATTCATTTCAAGAAAATTATATTTAGTTATACTGTCCATATTTGATATTGTGCAAAGACAGTAGTAATCTGCATACTAAAATAAAAATTAATGTTAAATTGCATAAGTTGACTAACTTTCCTATGTGGATTTTCATGAATTAAATAATGATGACAAAAGCTAATAGGCTCAATCATTAAGCACTTACTGCATGCCATCCACACTGTATTTAATCTTTGCAACAAGTCTGTGAAGGGCTCCCCAGGTGGTGCTAGTGGTAAAGAACTCCCCTGCCAGTGCAGGAGATGTAAGGGACACAGGATGGATCCCTGGGTTGGAAAGATCTCCTGGAGGAGGAAATGGCAACCCACTCCAGTATTCTTGCCTGGAGAATCCCATGGACAGAGGAGCCTGGTGGGCTATCGTCCGTGGGGTCACAAAGAGTTGGACACGACTGAAGTGACTTAGCACACAGTACACTGTGAAGTAGGTATTTTTATCTCTGCATTGAGAGCTGAGCTATGAAATTAGAGAAATTGCTGAGAATTACATAAGTTAACAGAGTGTAATGTAAGCATTCAACCTATGTATAGAAATGGCCAAAGCCCATGACTTTTAACTACTACTCTATACTGTTTATTTGATATTATTTTTAACAACAGGATTTATTTTTATTCTTTAAACGAGAGGCTAATATTTGGAAGCCTCTTCCTATTATTGTCTTGTTTATTTTTTTGTAACAGGGAACCAAAGTCCTGCAGATGTTCATGTGGTACCTGAATCCACGGCAAGTCTTTGACCTTTCTCAGGAAGGACCAAAAGATGCGTAAGTCTGGAAATACCCTCTGTGCTTCATACCGTTTTAGGCGAGTGAGATCTTTCTGTTTGGGGTCCTGCTTTATTATTTGATTACATCGTCAAATATTTTCTGTCTTTCATCTACTTGCTCATCTCTACTACTCTCCCTCTAAAACTTCACCTGATGTTTCCCCTCTTCGCTGGCTAAGTTTCATTCAACACATATCCTGTGAGTTATTAACTCCTCGTGTGTTTGTTGCTTAGACACATGTAACTGTAGATAAGGAGCAAGTCTGAATTGAGAAAGAATCCATCCTTTTACTACTTCTGCATGTATGGCTTTGGAGATTTACCTTAACAGGAACAAGTGTATCTTTGTGGAGAATGGCCATAATCTATTTATGAATGTGTTTGTTTATTTGATTTAGAGATCGCATGTATATGCATCCATGACCACTTGTGAAATGAATGAATTGATTATACCTGTAGATTCCATAGCAGAGTGGCGGAGACATTCTAGTTCCTGTTTAATCCCTTATTTGAGCCTCTCAGAAGTTTCATTCTCTATTTTTTGCTGAAAGGGGTGAAAAATAAAGTCTAGTTGTAGGTGACATGTAGCTTATATCTTCCTTTTGGTGGAAAGGTGTATGGTAGGAAAGAGCCAGGGACGTTTCTGCTGTTGTCTGGTTCTCTTTTTAAAATCTAATAAGATAGTTCAGATTTCATCCATTAAACCTTAGAGCTAAAGAGATACTAATTACTTTTCAATAAGTAATATCAGAAGCAAAGAAGCACTCAGATAATTTCTGAGAATTTATCAGATAATTTCTAGAAAAATAATATTCCTCTATGAAATGGATAAATTATATGTTTTAAATATGCAGGAGAACATTAATTATGAAAATTAATTTCGGTTGTCATTATTCTAATCTATGAACTTCTTTGCCACTAGAGTTTGCTATAAGACTTCTATTTTTTTTTTCTGCATTCAGATGTATTAAAGCAAATCTACTATCCTGGGTTTTGCCCTTTTATGTTTACTTCCCTTAAGATTCTATCATTTTCAGTTAGACTTTAGGTAGATAATTTCATAGATCCCCATGAAGAATATGGCAAGACAGGAACTGTTTTCAGAAAAAAATGTCATTTGATGTAAATAAGGTGATGTTTCTGGAATAGAGCCATTAGAATCTTCACTTCAGCAGACATTTTAGTAGGGGAAGTATCATTGCATTTTCTTCAGAGACAACAGGAAAGATCTAATTTCAAGGAGACAGAATCAAAATAAAGAAAATTCGGTACATCTTCCCTCTCTGGGCTGAGAAGTATAAATGGAGGTTTTAGTATCAGCAAGTGAGTGGAATTGTGGGTGCAGTTGTAATAATGCTAGTGGGGTGTCCCATCTCTCTGAAGAAGGTTTTCTAGGGTTAAGGGTGGGAAGTATAAGTCTGAAAAATAAATAGATCTGAGGAAAGCTAATCAAATATAAGGAAGAGACTTATAAGGACTATTGATTAATGGTGGTTTTCTTTGAGAAAGGAGGAGGAGAATGACTAGAAAGAAAAAGAGGGAAGTTGACACTAATGAGGAAAATAATGTGAGTTGACACATTAACAGGAGTTATGGGAAATAAATGCTAGGATGTTCCAATACTGGCCACTTAAAAGTGGTGTTTGCTGCCAACCCCTAATCAGATTGTTGGAGTCAGCCCTCTTGTGATCACTCAGATCGAGTCACTTTGTAGCTAGCTTTGAAGGTATTACCATCCTCATGATGATACATTTTCTTCGCCTGCGCCCCACCCCCTCTTTTGTGCCGTGTGCTGGAATCATGCTCTCTGCCACGGCCAGGGATAGGCTCTTCTGTTAACTTTTTCCTCTCTTTCCTCCACAGGCTTGAGTTGTATAGGAAGGTACCAAACCTGCGGATTCTGGCCTGTGGTGGGGATGGAACGGTAGGTCCTTGAAAGAGAATCCAGTTCTCTTCCTTGTTTCTTCTGTCTGCCGTTTGTTCTCCTGAAAACATTTGTTTTTCTTCATTCCCACCTCCCAGTCTTTCCAGTCCCCTAAACAGGGGTCCCTGACCTCTGGGATGTAATACCCGATGATGTGAGGTGGAACTGATATAATAAGAATAGAAGTAAAGTGCACAATAAATGTAATGCACTTGAACCATCCTCCCCCACCCTGGTCCTTGGAAAAATTATCTTCCATGCAACCCATTCCTGGTGCCAAAAGGTTGCAGACCACTGCCCTAAAACGTTTGTCTCTTATGTGAATCCAAGCCCCTAAGGGTTAGGAGGGACTCTTGTTATTGCCCTAAGGATTCAATCTTGATCTTTCTACATTCTGTTTCCCCCTCTCCTGTGCTGTGTCTTTCCCTGTTCCACAAAGTAAGGATCACTAGATCACTAGAATGAAGTGATCACTAAAATGAAGATCACTAGATGACTAGAATGATCTTATGATCACTAGAAGTGATCTTCTAGCCAGATCACTAGAATAAAGATTGTAGATGACTAAATGATTTTTAAAACAGAAACTGACCTATTTCCAGATATTCTTAATAGTTGATCACAATTCTGGAAGAGAAATATGCATACACAATTGAATTATTGCTTTTTTTTTTTTACTTGTGAAAATAAAACTTAGAATATTGACTGATGTTGTTTGGTCTTAAAGATCACAGTTGGTCCTCTTTGGAGTTATTTTTGGAGAAAAGATGGAATTGGGCTGATGTTTAATATCACGGGTGTATTTCCCCCAGTTTGTCTCATCTGTTTCTCAGTTTGCCCTCTACTTACATTGCTATATTTAGCAAAGGCAAATAATTGAGAATGGTGACATTTAGATTTTGCTGTTCAGTATCTTTTCTTCTGTATTTGGAGTCTGATCTCATAGGATTTTATTATGAACTATCTTTGGCTTTTCTCTAATTTTCCTAATTAGAATGTTTTATTCCCAAAGGTAGCAACAAAATCTTCTAATTTTGTCTCTCACAGCACGTGAGCACTTAATGCCGCACTGAATACACATTATATACCAATGAGCACAACCAGAAAGAAATTAAACAGTGATTCCACTAGTCCTTTAAGATTTTCTACGGAGAGGAAAACAATTTTCAGTTGAAAAAATAGTGTTTACTATTCTTTGAGACTCTGATACACATTATTAGCTTATAAAATTCATTATAAAGTCTTAAAGAAGCCAAACCGATTTCACTTTGTTTAACCTGGTGCTTTCCAGAATTATTGGACTGTTGGGATATGCCTGGTATCCTGAATTCAGGGTCCTTTCTCTCTCGTAAATGACAATTTCCTCAAATCCGTGTTGGCTGCCTGTGCCATCTTCATAATTTGGGCTTCATCATGGACTGGCTCTTCCAGCTTCCAAACTTCCCCTTATCCCCGTCTCCCATCACCTCTCTCTGCCCATCCCCACTCCTCTCGTGGCTTTTTTTCCTCTATTCAGCAGGTATGTGTAGAAAACACTGTTCTAGGTTTTGTGGTAATGAAGCATTCTCTGCAATTAGAGAAATGTTTGGAAGCATGGAAATTCAAAGCATAAAGGAAAGAGAAAGGAGAGCCAAGTCCAGACACATGTGAAACATTTGTAATTATGGAGTCAGCAGAATTTCAAAAGAAGAGAAAAATATGGAAGTCGTATCTATCTTATCACCAGAAGTCTTATCAAGAAAAACAACCCCCAAAGAAGTTTCAAGACAGGAAGTGATTATATTATTAAGAGACTGAAGGATTACTATGGATTTGGAGACTAAGAGGTAACTGGTGGTTTTCAGGAGAATAGTTTTAATAGAGTGCCTGGGACAAAACCCAGAATGAGAGAGATTTGTCGTTGTCGCTAAGTTGTGTCTGACTCTTTGCGACCCCATAGACTGTAGCAGGCAGGCCAGGCTTCCCTGTCCTTCCTATCTCCTGGAGTTTGTTCAAACTCAGGTCCGTTGAGTCAGTGATGCCATCAATGGGACAAAACCCAGAATGAGTGAGATTTGGTACCACCCTAATCAGTTCTGGGCTTCCCTGGTGGCTCAGATGGTAAAAAGTCCACCTGCAATGAAGCAGACCCAGGTTTGATCCCTGGGTTGGGCAGATCCCCTGGAGATGGGAATGGCAACCCACTCTAGTATTCTTGCCTGGAGAGTTACATGGGCAAAGGAGCCTAGTGGGCTACAGTCCATGGGGTTGCAAAGAGCCGGGACACGATTGAGCAACTAATGAGCAACACATATAATGAGTTCTAATAAGTGGATCTAATCACAGTGATGAATTTCTAGAAATACTTTCTGGTGTCATTAATGTCACCTTCTTGACATGCAGACTACCTGGTTCTCCTGCTTTTCTTATCTTTTCTAGCATCTCTTTAAATATACCATAATTAGGTATCTTTTTGGTATCTTCCAGATACCATAACTAGGTATCTGGAAGACCTAAACCATAATCTAGGTCTTCCAGAAGCCTGGATGTAACTTCTCATTTATGTTCTATGGGCTTTTTCCTCCCTGGTACCTTACCTATGATCCTAGCTTCAGTTTTTACATCCTTCTACATAGTTCACAACTGCAGTAGACATTTATATGTACAACAGCTATGAAAAGTGGTATATTCCCCTTAGAATTGATGCATTCTTTTGAGCTAATTATTTTTGTTAGTGGTAACCTCTGTAGTCCAATCATGTAGAATCAAAACTTTGCTTATCTTCTACCTTATTTAAAACCAGATTATGTTTTATTTTACCTTGTTAAAACAAGTTGCGCTATTTTATCTGGGGTAAATGGTATCTGGGGTTTATGACGTGTTTATCAAGGTACATGATTAACATTTTTAATTTTATCAGTTTAGAATATGAAACTTTTAATTTTGAGTGTTTGTTTGAAGGAGAGGCCTGCTGATGGAATCATGAAGAGAAACTCTTGGCTCTTGGAAAATGAAGGATAATTCCTGAGTGCCAGGTATATGTTTGACATCAGGTGCTCAGCCTTCATTTAGTGAGTATGTCTATCACTGTAGAGGATGTCAGAATTCTAAGTGACAGGGTTCTAGGAGGAATCAGAAATGGAATACTTTTGACTGGTTGGGATGAGGACATGTTAATCCTTAATCACATCAGTTTATATACAAAGTATTATTTAATATACAGACATCTTGCATTAATTTGGAAAAAAGTTCTTAGGCTTCAATATGAGTTACTTTAATTTGATGCTGTTAAAAAGTACAAGGAGGCATATACTGCACTTGGAAGAGGAAGAGATTCTTGGGCCACCATTACTGTGGCTTTTGGCAAGTTCCTTAACCCCTTCTGAGATGTTCTAAGTCTGAAAACAGACACATTTGGATCCCTAATGGTCTTCACAGCTGTAGCATTGTATTAGTGTAGACCATTGCTGTTTAGGAGAACTATTATGTAAGCTGCAGTCTTTAAGTTTTGTAGAAGACACTTAAAAAACTAAGAAGCAGGTGAAATTGATTTTATAATATATTTTCTTTAACCCAGTATATCCAAGATGCCTTCAGTATAAAGTTACTAATGGGATAGTTTATGCTCAGTTTGTACTGTCTCCAGGACCAGCCTATATTTTAAATTTACAGCGCCTCCAGTTTGGATCAGCCACATTCGAGCAGTCTGACCACACCTGGCCAGTGGTGGCTGCAGGGGACAGCGCCACAGTTTCGGGTTCTTTGTAACTGGTTTACAGAATCCCGAGATGGTCACATAGTTGCAGGTATCCAGTGGCTGGTCCCATCTTTGATCTCTAGGCGGAGAGAAAATAACTCAGAATGATCTCAAATCTTCATGTTTTAAACTAGACATGTTCCCTCTTTGGTCATGGGGTAGATTTTCATTCTGTCCTTTCTTCGATCACATCTCCACCCATCCAACTCCCCATGGCTGCTGCTTGCTTAAATATCAAGGAGTCTGTAAACTGAGACACTAAAGCCACAGGTCCCCTCCCCTCCTTAAGGATCCTTAAGGTGAAATGTGACCTGTCCTTACCTGCCCTTGGCCTTGATGAACTGGGCTGGACCCAAAGGTCCACCCTTAACCCTGCTGATGTCTTTCCCAAAGGCTGGAGTTAAATAGACTTGAACTACAGCATGCTTATTTCTGGTTCACTTGGCATCCCCAGATGAGGATACATGCTAAGCAGAAGGCACGCCCATGCCCTGGTTCCCTGCAGCCACAGAACAGGGAAGAAAGGTCTATTTCCCTCTAATTGACAGGGCAAAAAACTGTTCCACATACCTCGTCTCTCAACCTCTCCACATCCCAGACTCTCTTGAGAAGCAGCCCATGGTGTAACCTCAGTTGTCTTCATGCCAGTGAGAGAATGGACAGCCTAAAGTCTACATTGTATTTTGGCTTTTTTCTCAATTCCTTCAGGGCTGATTTTAAACATTTATCTTACCGTAGAGTGACTTTGTAAACTATTAAGTGCAAATATAAAAATATCAAAAGGACGAATGGCAGTGTACATGTTAGAAAGGGAATCTAGTTGTCAAATGCTGCCTTTTGAATGGTCTTTCAGGGTGCAGAAACATTCTCCTCGTTCTTTTGATTTCTTCATATGAGAATCCTTTACTTTTCTGCCTGCAGATAATATGAGGAAAGGCAATTGTGCACCCACTCTGTTCAAAGAAAATGTCAATTCACGGTCCTGTACGCCCACCCCTCAGCCAGCTCTCAAGCTAGCATATTGCTGAATGAAAACACTGCTCTGCCTGCACTTGGGAAATTATCTGGTGATAGTTATAGCTGAATGTGGCCAGGAGGTGGCAGCATTGGGCAACTACTGCAGCCTCAGGGCTGGGCTGCTTTGCTCAGGGTTGAAGCTCAGGACCCTGGTGTGCTAGACCCATCAGCCCTGCTTTTCCTAGCATGAAGGCAGGAAGGAGCTCTGCTACCTGGAAAATGACCCTGCCCATTCTTCAGTTGTGATGGGAAATATGCTAAGTGCCCTGTGTTGCAATTAATTAAGTTTAAATGAAGAGGTGCTTGTGGAGATGATTTGGGGTAATGCAAAATTCCCAGCAAACACAGTCCTGCCCGCAAATATGCATCCGGACTTCCAGCAGGAGCAGGGTCCTGGGTCCTGGGAAGGGAGAGCCTCTGATAACAGCCAATAATGGCTTTGTACTTTTAAGACCTTTTATATAGTTTTGTTCTCATAGGGGCAGAGACACGGACTATTACTGAAGATCTTTTATGCCTCCTTCTCTTATAGGTGTATTTGTTCTGGAGTCTCTCCCCCCTCCCACCGCCCTGCCCCATCTACCCCCATGCCCTGTCTCTATCACCTTTCTGCTGTAGTACAGCTTGGCTTTTACTTTTTTTGATAGTCTGTGAAAGACTTTGTGACTTGTTGGCCGTCAGTGTTGGGATCAATCTGTGAAATTCAAGGCTCAACTTTGAAGTGGAGTGACAGGAAAAAAGCATTTTGCTTCTAGGAAACTGGGCTTTTATGGATGAAGTAAAGAAAAAGAAAGAAAAATGTAGCTTAACTCAGAGCAGTTAATGTTAATTTCAGGGTTTCCTATTTGTCAGGCACCTGCTAATCAACGTCTCTATGTCATTTAATTGATAAAATGCCCCTATGAGGCAAGTACTGTTACCCCTTTTTACATAGGAGGGAACTTAGGTTAACTGACTTGCCTAAGCTCCCCTGGCCAATATGTGATGGAGCCAGGGTTCTGACACAGCAAGTCTCCTCCCATCTCTGCGCCTTCCCTAGGGTATGTTGCCTTTTGGGGAGGGTGGTTGTTGGGTAGTGATGATGTAGCTCTTGGATGAGAAAAATTATTCAAGAGTTGTGTGAAAGAAAGATCCAGACCCACGTTAGCCAAAGAACTGTGAGCCTAATATGGATTCAAGACAAAAAAAATCTGTGCTGTGAAAGGCAGGAGATGTTTGATGACTCCAAGGGTTATGTAATTGATGATGCCTGCCTGTATTCAGGGGAAAATTAAATGGTTGATTAAGTGGCCATTGGATGGCATCACCAAATCAATGGACATGAGTTTGAGCAAACTCTAGGAGATAGTGAAGGACAGGGAAGCCTGTTGTGCTGCAATCCATGGGGTCACAAAGAGTCAGACATGACTTAGTACCTGAACAACAGCAAAATGGCTATTAGGAAAAGGAGAGAGAATCTATTTCTGCGATTTTTTGTCTTTTTGGTTTTTTTTTTCTTAACCAAATCAGCTGGTAAGAAAGGGGAAGATCATTTACATTCAAATCAACTGTATGTTTTCATTTTATGCTTGAAAGTGAAGCAAAAGTAGCTCAGTCCGTGTCCAACTCCTTGCAACCCCTTGGACTGAAGCCCACCAAGCTCCTTTGTCCAAGGGACTCTCCAGGCAAGAATACTGGAGTGGGTTGCCATTTCCATCTCCAGGGGATCTTCCCCACCCAGGAATCGAACATGGGTCTCCTGTTTTGCAGGCAGATTCTTTACCATCTGAGCCACTGGGGAAGCCTATACTTAGGCCAAGTGTAAAAGGGAAAGGAGGAGATGGTGAGGAGTCAGAGGGTCCAGAGGGCTCTTGCCATTTTGTGGAATCATACCACAGTTTCATGTGGATTCTTGGCAGCCTTCCAAGAAAAAAAAGAAAGGAACAATTCTTAAAGTTTGAATGAGGACAATTATATTGATCAAACATCTATTAGGAGACACTTTATCAATTCATGGAAGTTATGGGACACTTATTCCAAAGTTACTTGACAATTATTTGTGTTTCATGGGTTGTAAATTATTCTCTGACCTTCTGGTCTATCTTCCTCTTAGCGTTCTTCCCGGGATTTAGAATTTCTCTCTGCAGGCTTGACTTCAGAGGAAGATGTTTTGCTGTGTTTGATTTTTCCTTTTTCTTTCTCTGCACCCTTGTACTAATCTTTTCTAGTGGTTTGAATGGCTTCCAGGATCCTGAGACTAGAGTTGGGTTTTCTATAAGTGGTTAGGGCTCCCATCCTGACCCTGGGTCAGGGGTGTTTCAGGTGTGTCAACAAGCTCATGGGCATTTCAACTCATAGTAGAAGCTTTGTTCCTTCAGCCCTAAGGCATCACAGCTTTCTATGGCTGATGGCCTCGGGCAGGGGCTCCTCACCCTCTTTTCTTGGCCTCTTTTCTTCTGACCACATAGGGAGTCTGGTTCATACACAGCCTCCTGCCGGCAAGGGGTGAACTTTTATCCCCTGTAATCAGACAGAGGCCAAACTCCTGGCTTCCTCTGCTTGCCCCTCTGTGCTTTCTTTGTTTCTGACCCACAGAGACTTTTTTTTCCTCCTATTTTTATGTCTAGAGGGAAATAGGATGTTCAAAGTATGAACTCATAGCATTATCTTTATCCAGAAAAGACAGACCTGTTTCAAAGGATCACAAGAGAAATATTTCTAATTTAAATCTACCTAAAAGAACTTAGATTTGATTTGTGAGTATAAATCAGAATGGGGGAGCTGCAGGAGCTCTCTCAGAGAAGTTAAAGAGTCTGTCTTCTTTTCCCTGCTGTGTATGAAATATTGAATTAGATTTCCAGTAAGTTCCACCTCCTTTCTCAGAGTCTCTGGTTCTACTCAGGGCTGTTTACAGCTGTAGTCAGGGAGCCCAGATTGTTGGGATTTCTGAGTTTTCATGTTCTTTTTCATGCCCTTTAAACCCCCTTCTCATCATTTATTAGAGGCCTCTGCTTTGACTTGATTTCATTTGTGTTTCCAGCGGCCAAGGAACAACCTCTAACATAGGCATTAGCACTACTTTAGTGTCTGGCATTTTTTTTCCTTTTACTTCAATAGCAAGCTTAGTGAGTGTTGTGTTAAAGAAGAGCTAAAGAAGCCCTGGGTGGGAATCTGAGGACTTGTCTAGGGGTTCTTTGCTCGGGGAATGAGGGGACTTGTGGACCCTCATGTAGATCTGAATTTTTAGTTTCCCACCTTGGGCCAGCATTGTGTTACCCCTTTCTAAAAGGTAAACACATTTTTAGACTTCTTGATGGATGGGCAAGTTTGACATCCTAAAAAATAGTCACCGTGGAGGAGAAAGAGTTTTAGATAAGGGGCCACCAGCCCTGGTTATGACTCTGTTTCTTTCACTTCTGATGATTTGGTCTTGAGCAAATAACATAGCCTCTGTGTACCTCAGTTAATAAATCTGCAAATTAACTGAATTTGATGAAGCAATTTCCAAGGACTCCCCAGTGCTCCAAAGATCCTGAAGGTCCATGCCATTGACTCTGGGATGGTCAGGCCACTTGGGAGCTGACTTTAGTTCTTTACTGAAACATGCCTTGCACCAGAGCAGCTCAGAGGTTGACCTTGGATGTGTGGCAACCCTAGCTTTGAATGTCAGCTCTAAACCGTATAAATAATGTGATGTTAAGGTAGTCACTGAACCTTTCAAGCCTTGGTTTCTTTGTCTATGAATTGGGAATGAAAATTATATCTATTGTAGAGAGTTGTTTTGAAGTTTAATAATTCAGTAGAAAGCTTTGCTTAGGGACTAGCACACAGAAAAGATCAGTATGCCCCTCTTTTTGTTAATTGCAAAATCCTTGAGAGCAAGTACTCTGCCTTATCTCAGAGTAGCTCACTCATCTTTTTATTTCAATTCCTTATTTCCTTACTTCATATATAGTAGTGTTCAATAAATGTACTGTTAAAATACAGTTTTAAAGAATTTGAAACATGGTTCTCAAACAACTTTAGAATCAATAAATGTTAAAAACTTTATTTAGGTTTGTAAGAAAGGAGTTAGCAAGATAATACCGCCAGTTTATTGGAGAAGAGGAGGAAAAGAATTATGTAGTTTATACCGGAATAATTTTTCTAAATTTGAGACAAAATTGGTTTATGTTCTGATGGGGGAATAGAACCAGAGCATTCAAAGTGATCTTCTCTTCTCAATGTTTGTATCTCTACAGGACAAAAATTCTCCCAGTAACTTACACTCTTAAAGTTCTTAGACAAGCTTGTGATACTGCTCTAGAATGACACTGTGAGGATATTCAAGTTTCTTTTTGCTGTTTCCAAGTTTGGGGTAATTTTTCTAAATAGTTGTAATAAGACAAAACACCAAGTATTATTTATCTTAGAAAAAGATTGAACAGGAATATGATTCTAGTATGTAAGTATCCATTTTCTGCCTAAACTTATAATAAGTACTAAGTTCATCCATAATTATGTTTTTTAATGTTTCATTAAGAGGAATGTAGGGATATTTAGGAAAGCACTACTAATTTCTAAGATGATAATGTACAGAGTAACCATTTAATGAGTACTTCCATAAGCCATGCTCCATATCAACGTTTTTATCTATGTTTTAGTTTGAATCTATAAACAGTCTTGTGAGGTAGGTATTATTATCTTCATTTTGAAAATCAAATAAATGAGTCTTACTGAGGTTAAATATTTAATCAAGATGACAAAGCCAGTATGAGCCAGAATTGAGATTTAGTCTGATTTCCTGAAATGCCCTAGGGATGAGCCAACCTCCCTAAATTGTAAACTCTCCTGAATTTTAAAGTAGATCTCCAGTTAAACACAAGAAATGTGGGTTCAATCCCTGAGTCAAGAGGATTCCCTGGAGAAGAAAATGGCAACCCACTCCAGTATTCTTACCTGGAAAATGTCATGGACAGAGGAGCCTGCATTTGACTCTTTGAAATCCCCTGGCTACAGTCCATGGGGTTGCGAAGAGTCAAATATGACTGAGAGCACACACACACTAGTTAAACACATAGATGAACGGGTCTAGTTTTGTTTACATGAAATGGTGTATACAAAATGGTTCTTTTTCTCTTTGAAGAGACTTGGCGCATTGAAACTGCTTGCAATAAGTGCTCTTTCTGTTTCCTGGTTGCTGGATTGTCTATTCTGTTTTGCTCCTTTTAAAGCCTCCTATTCTCAGGTTGTCTTCTTTGTAACTTATCTATCTTTCTTCTGTCTCTTCTGGCCCCCAAATGTCTGTAGGTGGGCTGGATCCTTTCCATTCTGGATGAACTGCAGCTGAGCCCTCAGCCTCCCGTCGGGGTCCTTCCTCTGGGGACTGGGAATGACCTGGCTCGGACTCTCAACTGGGGAGGGGTAAGTATGTCCTCGGGGGCTGCCCACGTCATCAAGCAGTGGAGTCCCCGAATCCGCAGATGCTCTAGCGGAAGGCACATGTGCTCCTCTTGTCCAAGGAACAAGTTAGAGTTGAGAATCAAGGTCCCCATGAACCATGGTTTTATCTTCAGTTTAAATCTATAGTCAGCTAGAGAAGAGGAAGTTTTATTTTTAAAAATGGGTTTTAGTACACAGGTCTGGGTCTTTTTGAGGTATCCACTAAAAGACAGTAGTCACAGGTACCGAGGGGGTGGGTTGGTCCTCATATTAAGCAGTTACAGAGACTCGAATTGCTCCTGACCCCTAATCCTGCCCTGATGAATCTGGTTCAGATTTCTGATTCTTACTTTGGAAGAGTCATGGCTTTGTTTGAGCATTTAGTTTTCTGGTCAGTGTCGTCAGGCTTTTGGCTATACAGGTAACCAATTTTCCTTTTCACCATGGAGTCAACTTCAGGCAAGCTTGTTGAAAGTAGTTTATCTGCCACTAACTAGCCATTTAAAAGAGGCTTCCCAGGTGCCTCAGTGGTAAAGAATCCTCCTGCAATACAGGAGATACGGGTTTGATCCCTGGGTCAGGAAGATCCCCTGAAGAAAGAAATAGCAAACCAACTAACTCTAGGGTTCTTGCCTGGTAAATCCCATGGACAGAGGAGGCTGGTGGGCTACAGTCTATGGGGTTGCAAAGGGTCAGACATGACTTTGCAACTAAACAACAAAAACAACAGTCATTTAAAAACTATTATTATCATCATCATCATCATTAATATTTTTACGTAAAGGAAGAAAGCACAATATGCTAACATATGCTGCCTGACTGGCTTTTTAACTGCTCATGTGAAATTATTGCCTGGGCTGGGCTCAATGAAAATTATCTTCAGATATTAGCAGATATCACCCACTTCCCATGGGTGATAATTATGTCAGGATATTAGCAGATATTTATTTATTTGGCCTTGGGTGAATTAACTTCCTAGAGGTCTTTTTTTTAATTTTAAGTAAGCATAGTATAAATAATATATTCTCATGAGGCAGCTAATGTATTTATCAGTATTAGTTCCTCTTATCTAAATCAGTGACTTGATCAACCTTAATAATCATGCTATCAGTCATGTGTGTTCAAGGAGTAAGTAGATAGCTCCCTAGCAGGGCTAGTCATTAGTCAGACTTGCCTTAGGTCCTGAAAGGAATGGTGTCTTAGGACAAGGTCAGGGAGAGGTGAGTGAAATGGAATATTAGAAATCATCTAGCAGATGTCGCTTGATTCTTTTCCTGTTTCGCCACATACACTTGTTCTGTGTATCCTCCAAATTTCTCTAGAGGGAGACGTGGGAAGTCTGTTTTTACCCTGATAAAAACAGCCATCCCCCATGGCTCTCAAATGCCAGCCATTGACTATTGGTTCTTGGTGCTGACAGAAGTCATTCTTCCGCTCAAACCAGCTAGATACCCGTGACTATTGTCTTAAATTCTAAATACCTCAAGAAAAACCATTTACTTTCTCAGTCTTGTTAATTGCAAACTAGAGAGCTGTAGCAGAAGGTCTCCGCCTGGCATGAACTATCAATACCTTTGGCTGTACTGTCCACGGTTCCAAACAGCAGTGTATGTGTTCTTTGATTCCTTAGGGCTACACTGATGAGCCTGTTTCTAAGATCCTTTGCCAAGTAGAAGATGGGACGATAGTACAGCTGGATCGCTGGAACCTCCACGTGGAAAGAAACCCAGACTTGCCTCCTGAAGAACTGGAAGATGGCGTGTGTAAGGTTAGAGAGTTTTCCCTTCTGCAGAAAGGGAACCCTGGAGTATTTTCTGCCTGAGCCACAGGAAATACATCCCGGCTGGAGGGTTGTGTCTGATTCCCTCCTATGAGATAGCAGGACAGTGTTAGCGGTTATGGCTACTAGGGCTGTGAGAATAATGCTATCCTGTGATTCAGCCCCGTAGACTTCTAAAGATCAAGATTTCCTAAGTGCTTCCATAGCGCAGGGAGTGATTCTCTGTCCTCAAATTCCACACCAGAAATAAATATATCAGTTTTCTAATCTTTCAGATTCATTGCAAAGTCTTAAACCTATGAGGAGATTAAAAAAAAAATGTCATATGGCCTGAAAACATTAGGCACAAGGTCTTTCAATAGAAAGATACCATCTGGATTTCTGGTCTGATAGCAAAAATTCCAATTTCATCACTTGGTTGGGATGCGAAGATACCTAAATAAATGTTTGACTTAGCATTTTTCCTTCAGTGATTAAACTTACATCTCAGCCCAAGACAAACCAAGGGACATAATTATAAAAATCCCACTGTAGAGCTTCAGGGGAAAATTCAGTTTTAAGTTCTGGCCTCAATTTCAGATAAATTTGATAGGTTTCTGAGTAGCCACTTGCTCTCTATTACTTTTCCTTTTTCTTCTGTGATAGTGTTTTCACATTTTTGTTGTGTAAGACTCTTCAGGCAGTGTGCCTCTGAAATGCAGATTACAAGGCCCTGTTCCCAGAGATTCGGATTAAGTAGATGTGGGGTGAAGGCCCAGCCATCCATACAGCTTCCCTGCTCTATTGGATCACACCACTGATGGAAGCCAAGATTTCACGGTGCTTTGTCCTTTAAATCCGGTATCATTTTAGACCAAACCAGTGCACCTTTCCCTGGAGAAGGAAATGGCAACCCACTCCAGTGTTCTTGCCTGGGAAATCCCACGAACAAAGGAGCATGGTGGGCTGCAGTCCATGGGGTCGCAAAAGAGTCAGATACAACTTAGCGACTAAACAACAACAAAGGCACCTTTATTGATGAGCATCAAGATCCCGACCAATTGTGGTAGAAGCTCAAGTTACTTATATGACTACAATTGGTTAAAACATGTTTTGTCTTACCTTCATAGTTTTTTCGCCCAAACTATGATCCAGAAACTAAGGTTTTTTGTAGTTATCATGATTGCTCAGTTGACCTTGAGTTCATAACATCACAGCGTTGTTGAAGCAAGTATTGTCTTGGGATATAATACTTCTTTGTAATGTATTTGACTTACAGAAACTGGGTATAAAACAGCTCAAGTACAGAGAAATGTACCATATGGAAATGTTAAGGTCCTATCCCCACTCAGCTTGGAATGGTTAGGCCCTCAATATCAATCTCTATTTAATTCTCTTCCCAACAGCTTAAGAAATGGAAAGACTTCTTGATGCAGCCTGGGGACATTAATCCAGATAATTGAAGGGTCTCAAAAGTGGATTTGTAAGGAGATGTGTAGGAAGTTGGGGCAATTTTTCCTGGAAAATGTGAATAAGAACTCTTAAAACAGATTCAATTGTGATGTTAATTTAGAGGATGGTGACCAGATGTTCTCCTGTGTTATCAGCGGATGCTGAGACATGGGTTAGAATCGGAGCCAAAAGAACAGAAAGGGTAGAAAGGAACACATCTGTGCTTTTGGCAGGATCGCCAACCCTTGCTGTCATTCCTAAGGACTTGTATTTTTGTTTAAATGCAGGAACTGGACATTCTCAAATGTGAAGCCAGGAGAGTGAGACATGTTTTGGCATTGTTCTGTGTGTTTAGTTTTTCTCCCTGTTCTCCAGTCACTTGTAACCACTTCTAAGGGCTGAGCTGACCTCTGAATCAGTACTTGCTCTGAGTCAGCCTTCCGTGGATGGGTTCATCCTTTATTTCAATTCCTGTGTTTCTGTATTATTAATAATCTCTCTCTTGCTCTCTCTCTGACTTCTTCTCAATTCATTTTTCTCTTACTGGGACAAGATTATTGCTCTAGTCAAAGAGAAAAATCTTACTGATCAAGGAGCATAGGAAACCCAGTAATTTTTGAAATCTTGAGGCTAAACACTTATTTCTAATAGAAGAGGATTGCATTTCTCTCTGGAGGATAAACCTGATCATTATCTGGAAACATCATCCAGGCTGAGATAATATTTCCCCTCTGTTTACTTTAACATTTACCTTCCAATCTGAGTTGCAGAAGAAAAAGTGGAAGAACCACCGTATGCCTTCTAGCATTTCCCACACGCTTTTCTAATTGTTCTCACGTTAAACCAAAGGCCTTCAGACCATGTCAGCTTTGTAGTTTTAATGCAGGACTTCAGGCTACATAGTTTGTTCCATCCTTTACTCAACTTGCAGCAGTAACAGCCAGGGACCCAGAGGACTCTGGCAAGGAAAGCTGAGGCTTGTATATATATCTATGAGTCTGTGTTTGTGTATTTCATGGTCATGTTGAAGATATAAGAGTTAATAGAGTAAATTAAAAATCTGAATACTGGTAAATACACACACACATATATTTTATTTCTAATTGGAGGATAATTGCTTTACAATGTTGTGTCGGTTGCTGCTGTACCACAATGTGAATCAGCCATAAGTATGCATATGTCCCCTCCCTCTTGAACCTCCCTCCCATCCCATCCCACCCCCGAGGTCATCACAGAGCACCAAGCTGAGCCCTGTGCTATACAGCAGCTTCCCACTAGTTATCTGGCTATCTGTTTTGCACATGATAGTGTATGTATGTTAGTGCTACTCTCTTAATTAACTTTTAGTTTTTCTCTAGCTTGAGAATGGTTAAATGGCTCCCACTGGCTTATTGCTTACATGACTTGAGTCAAAAATATATAGATTTTTAGAAAATAAGGGTAAAGAAATTAAATGGCATTTATTTTCAGTTGCAGTATTAATTTGCTGAACATAAATTCTTCAAAAAATGTGCATCCACTGATCAAGAAGGTTAGATGTGATCCTTACAATTAAACTTATTTGCAGAGTTTGTTTAGTGACTCATCCCTTGTAACTGTTACAAATGTGCATCCCTCAGCCCTTAAGATTCTCGTGTTATAATATCCACAAGAATGGTTCTCATTTAATAATTTGTGTTGTGTCTCTTGTTTCCTAAACTATTTAAAATTCTTGGGAGTATCCTATGAGTTGAGCTTTCACTAAAGAATTAATTCAAAAATCCCTTGTTCCTTCTATGTAGACACCCCTACGGTGGGTTGTGACTGGTCTTTGTCCCAGGAACTTGCCCCACAGACAGGTGTCTGGCTTTCAACTTTACCTCTGCCTTTGTTCATCATTGCAGCTTCCTCTGAATGTTTTCAATAACTACTTCAGCCTCGGATTCGATGCGCACGTCACATTGGAGTTCCATGAATCCAGAGGTGAGGACAACGTCCCATTTCCATCTCCCAGGGAGGAAGTTTCCAGCAGGTGTTTTGCATGTTCCCTTTTGTTTGCACATCACTTAAGTGTCCACAGTGTGCTCTGCTGCTGGTTTTCCATTTGAACTTTCATGGTGACCCTGGGAGCTCAATAAGATAAGAACTTATTACAGATGTTACCCTGAGACCTCGTTGTTTAGGGTCTCAAAGACAGTAAAGATCTGGACCAGATGTGTACTCTAGGACTCAGGACTGCTAATCTTTAGGTTTGACTAGAAACTTTGCAGTCAGTGAACTACCAAGAAGTGATTAAAAAAAAAAAAAAGAGGATAAACAGCAACTAAAGAGCTGGTAAGGGAGGATTGATGCTGACTGAGAGTAACGCATACCATATTCATGGAGAGGATCTAGAGACGGTACACAATAAATATACATGAAATGTTGAAACAGATTGGCTGCTGTGCCTATACCAGAGGTGTTGACTTGTTAGTATCTTTTAGTGTATCCTTTTTGCATTCAGTTGAAACAATCATTATTAATGATGAAAGATATAATTACTCAAGGTATTTTTTTAATATAATTTATTTTGGGCTATGCTGGATCTCCCCTGCTCCACAGGCTTTTCTTTAGTTGTGGTGAGCCAGGGCTACTCTCTAGCTGCGGTGTGAGGGGTTTCTCATTGCGGTGGCTTCTCTTGTTGCCTAGCACGGGCTCTAGGGTATGCGGACTTCAATAGCTGTGGCACTTGGGCTCAGTAGTTATGGCTCATAGGCTCTAGAGAACAAGGTCAATAGTTGCAGTGCACGGGCTTAGTTCCTCTGTGACATGTGGGATCTTCCCGGATCAGGAATCGAACCAGTGTCTCCTGCATTGGCAGGTGGATTCTTTACCAATGAATCACCAGGGAAGCCCATCAGGCTAATTTTTTTTTTTGCTGTTTTCTGTATATTTGGGTTTTCCCCATGTTTTTACCTGGATAGTCAAGAAATCTCAAGCTCCACTGCAAGAAGAGGAGGAAGAAAGTGAGGCTGCATTTTCATTAGGGTCATATGTACTTATTTTTGTTGATAGATAGTGGCTGGAAGCCATGAAACCACAGTTGAGACTCCAAACTGTCCTCCAGTGCAGCTGCTCAGGGACTGTGACTTCATGACAAAGCTTGTATCATTTGCATCCAATACTTGCAGAGTGATTCAAAGCCTCATGAGAGCCATTCCAAAAAAAATAACCTTGCATAGAATAACCTACTAGATATTAGTCAAAACATACAATAAATTGGGAATTATGCCAATCCATTTACATGGACTGGGTAATAAATACAAATCTCACTAAAGCAGAATCCTAAAAAATTCAATTGCAGAATGTTTTGGCATAGATATGAAATAGCCCATCAAATTGACATGGGACAGTTTCAGACTTTTATTACTATCTGTATTGTATTTCTTTTAGAAGGGACAATTAAAATGACATTCATTTATTATTGGCGTTTTCTGTGTAAATGCTTTTAGAATTACCAGTAGAAAAGCAAATAAGGAGTAAAGAAAGGCTGAACATCTTGATTGACTTTGTATGTAAATAATGCAAACATTTGAATAATTTGATCAGAAAGAAAGTATATTGGACTCCCCTGCTGGGCCAGTAGTTAAGACTCCATGCTTCCAGTGCAGAGGATGTGCGTTTGATCCCTGGTCAAGGAAGTCAGATCCAACATGCTGTGTGGTGCAGCCAAAAATAAATTTTTAAAAGTGATTTTTAAAAAAAGAAAGTATACTTTATTTGATAGGAAAATAGATGCTGTTTTATTCTTCTCAAAGTGGCTAAGCCATGTCTGGTTGAACTGTTGTGTAACAGAACATGTAATCATTTGGAACAAAATTCAGAGTTTTAATAGGATTGGTCATTTAATTGTCAGTTGGAATCTTGCCCATTACTTTACACTATTGTATTATGACAGCACTTGAGGAAGTACATTGAAAATACTCTAGTCCACTATTATATAGTCATGGTAACAATGATTATGGTTATCAGGTAGCAAAGCTAGGTCTCACTTTGCCAGCTATGTGAATTAGATAGTCATCTTTGGGAACATGAAGGATATTAAACACATCAAACTTTTAGTCTGCGATTGGACACTCGAGTCATACCCTCACTGAAATTGCTTATTATTCAGAGGATTTGAACCTTACACTACAAGGTCAAGGAAATATAATTATGACGCCTGAAGAGGCAGTATTTAAATTTGATTTAGGATTTGCTATTTTCTCTGAATATACAGAGGCATGCAGATCAGCATGTTTCAAAGGATTATGAATGTTTCATGATTCATATGGTGAACTGACAGATGTCTTTGAAAAGGTGTTATTTTCAGTGGACTGCTAAATTTCACCATCACCATCACTGCAAAGGACACACTGCCAGGCTCTTGCCCAGGTAGTAAGACTCAAGCACAGTTGACCTTTGAGAAACCCTGTCCAAGGTTCTCTATCTGTAACCTTCTTTTCCATCTTGAACCTCAGCATGACATCTACTCATCATTCTAGACTCAAGTGTACTTGCCTCTGGGACACTGTTTTAATCGTTTGCTCTATGTGTGGACCGCCCCCCCCCCACCGCCACCCCCACTTTGTCTTACATGGAGAAGGAAATGGCAACCCACTCCAGTATTCTTGCCTGGAAAATTCCATGGACAGAGGAGCCTGGCGTGCTACAGTCCGTGGAGTCGTCTTATATAGACATCTTTTCGTGGCATATGCAAAATGACATTTTTCATTTTCAGATCTGTCTTCCCCTCTTTAAACAACACAAGGGCAAAAGACTCTTATTTTTATCTTCCTGTGCCAAGTCCAGTGGCTGTCTCAAATGTCTGCTATAGGAATGGAATGTTAAATTGGAGAATAGGCTCATACATAAAAGATAAATAAAAGTAGAGGGGGTATATAGTGAGAGGAAGATGTATAGGCAGTGAATAATATGGGAGGTTGGTGGGGATTGTTGACAGAAGAAAAGTGTCAGGGGAAAGTTTCCTAAAAGGGTAGGAGGGAATACGGTGGGAAATAAAGAAGGAATGTGACGTAGACAAGAAGTAAAATGGGTAAGGGCATTTCAGACTGGAAAGAAAAGTACAGAGGGACAAAGGAGCTTGTGATAAAGATGGGTTAGATGACTAGTTAATACAGAGTGAAAGATTTTGCCATGGTGTTAGAAAAATAAAGATAATGCTGGTAAAAATATTTGTTCTTAAGGTGCAGTGGCTTTGAAAGAAAAGATTTTTATAACACAAACAATCTTAATGGAAGGTGACACTGTCACTATAGGCATAGATTTTGAAGTCATTTATGTATACATAACTGATGTCTTAAGATTGGGTTAATATCCAATGCAGATAATTTGGAAGATGTATGGGTTATATGGGCTTCCTAGGTGGCATTAGTGGTAAAGAACCTGCCTGGTAATGCAGGAGAGGTAAGAGACATGGGTTCAGTCCCTGGGTTGGGGAGATTCCCTGGAGGAGGGCATGGCAATCCACTCCAGTATTCTTGCCTGGAGAGTCCCATGGACAGAGGAGCCTGGTGGGCTACAGTCCATGGGGTCAGAAAGTTGGACATGACTAAAGCGATTTAGCACGCACACACGAGTTATATGGCGTTCAAATTGCTTACTGGCTTTTATAAACATAGTGTTAAACTTATATTTGCTAATATCTCCCTAATAGGCAAGACCAATTACAGATAAAAGTAGAGTTTTGGATTCCATTCTAATGGCACAGATGTTATTGTGTTGTACACAAAGATGGGATTAATATGTTAAATAATGGAATGGATTATACCCAGGGTTTCATCATCATTATAAATGGATTACATTCAGAGCCAAATCATTTAGATGATTTAGATGATGAGATTTGGCAAGTTTGAACTAATGAGATATAGATGAGGTCTTTGGATTTTGAGTTGATGCTGTAATGGGAATGAGACCTTTTGGGACCTGGGAGGAAGTGAATGTGTTTTTCACATGTGAAGGATGGGAATTATAGGGGCCAGAAGGTAGACTATTGTAGGTAAAATTTTGGTTTCTATGACCTTTGCCATTTGGTGTTATGCTTGCCATTCAAATATTGGGTTGGGATTTGGACACTTTCAGCCAGTCAGCCAGCTGTCTGGTGAAAAATGACTTGGAGAAAGACCTATTCCTAAGAAAGGATAACGAATGAACAAAATAGCAGAAGACGAACATTGACAGTGGGTTCCTTTGGAATGTCTTGGAATTTTATCAGAAAGAATGTAAGGAAATAGTATTTCATTTGGGGATTTTATCATCCCTTGAATTCATGTGAACATTCTCTGATGAAGATTCTTGTTTAATCTTTTTATGGTCCTCAACCTGTATAACATCCAGGAACAAACACAAAATTAAACCATTCTCAGTGAGAGCCGTTGCTGTCTTTTGTCGAGTCCATTCTGCAGGTCATCTGTATAGATCTGTATCTGTCTATATGTGCGTGCTCAGTCATGTCTGATTCTTTGCGATCGAATGGACTGTAGCCTCCCAGGCTCCTCTGTCCATGGGATTTCCCAGGCAAGAATACTGGAGTGGGTTGTCATTTCCTTCTCCAGGGGATCTTCCCAACCTGGGGATCAAACTGCATCTCTTGCATTGGCAGGAAGATTCTTTACCACTGAGCCACCTGGGAGCCCCATAGATAAATATTTTATATTTATATATCTTCACTAAATCAAAAGTTTTTTCGAGGCCTGTCACAAACAAGAGTATAGATGGTAGTTAGGAGTTTTTGCAAAATGTGACAGCAAATTCTTCATTGATTTTTATCCAAATTCCTTACATTTAATTAAATTTGAGCTACATACATAGTTTATGGAAGCTATGCTCCATTGAGGTCAAAGCAGACAATAAACCCTCTCCCTCCTCCCTTCCCTCTTTCTTCTGTCACCGCTGCCCTGTATCCCAGCCAACTCTCTATTTTGAATAGAGTCCAGAGTGTCTCAGCCTTTAATGTGCATGGGAACCACCTGGAGAACTTGTTAAACCAGATTCCTAGACCCCAGCCCCCAGACATTCTAATTCAGTAGGATTAGGGTGGAGCCTAATAATTGCATGTCTCAGTTGATACTGCCACTGATGATGGTTTGGAGCTACATTTTGTAGCCCTGGACTATTGTGCCAACTGCCTATAACTGAGGGAAACATGATAATGAAGCTGTTGGTTTCTTGGGGTGGGGAGGTACGGAGAGTATGTAGGGGTGCTAATCTAATTCACTACCTCTAATGAAGTCTGTATAACAAAACCACCTTTTCCCTTTCACAGAAGCAAATCCAGAGAAATTCAATAGTCGTTTTCGAAATAAAATGTTCTATGCAGGGGTAAGTATACATTTCATTTTTTTAATGATTACATATGATTTATACTAATTTACTGACGGTAATAAAGATGCTAATATACTATGCTAATAATTACATACACATCACAGATGTTTACATGTGTGTCTATGTATGTGTGTGTGTGCTCAGTCATGTCCAACCCTTTGCAACCCCATGTACTGTAGCCTGCCAGGCTCCTCTGTCCATGGGATTCTCCAGGCAAGAATACTGGATTAGGTTGCCATTTCCTTCTCCAGGGGCTCTTCCCAACCCAGGGATCGAACCCAGGTCTCCTGCATTGCAGGCAGATTTTCTACCACTGCACCACCCGGGAAGCCCTATGTCTATTTATAGTTAATGCTTAATGTGTTGGTTGAAGAATAAAAGTAAGGATGTATTTCTTAAGTTGGTTGGCAGAGAATTCATTATCCTTAAACTTTAAAGCCCTGACGCTGAGTGGGAATGATATTCAAGAAGTGGTGTGAAAGACAAACATCAAAGTCAAGCTAGAGAACTGGAAAATTAGGTAGACTGAAAGATGTATGGCAAGTCTTGGGTAAGAATGTAGTTTTTACAAGGGTATGTATCCTATGCATTGACATTTGGATGCAAAATTGAGAGACCATGGGGAGTTTTTCATGGAAGCATATATGAGATAAAGGGGCACTCTTCTTTTTACTACTTCTCCTCAGGGACATCCCTAGATGTGAATGGCTAGAAAGAAAGAGAGAGAGAAAAAAAAAGAGGGCCTCCAAAACACTGATTTTTAAAGTGTGGCTTAAGTTTATACCACTGGATAGAGGGAATTGATGTAAAAAAGAGGTGAAACAAGACAGTCTCAGTGGCTTAAAGATTTTAGCAGCATCTACTGGATAAACAGGAAGGTCAGGAAAGGCCATCAGATCTCCAAACTGACCCTTGAAATTACCCACATTTTCTCTCTCCTACTGCGATTTTAAATTTTATTATAAGTTGCATTTTGAAAACAAAGAGAAAGATTTTAACTTGACAGCCTCTGCACTACTTTACTCTAGAGAATTTGTTTTATATTTTGTATTTTTGCCTAACTCAGAATTCCTAGGACCTGTCTATCACATAGAAGCAGGGCTTTGGCATAACTGTGGTAATGAAACATTTCTTTCTTTCTTTCCTTGTGGTATAGGCAGCTTTTTCTGATTTCCTACAGAGAAGCTCTAGAGATTTATCCAAACATGTTAAAGTTGTCGTAAGTATTGCATGTGTTGACTCATTTCCCTTTGAATGTAAATATCATGTCCCTAACATAAACCCCAAATACCAGTTTATGTATTTAATCAGCGGGCTGCATAGAACTTGAACTGAATTGAGTGTGGTGTGTTCAGCCAGCATGTAGGAGCCTTCAGTTATGTGTTGGGCACTGAACAGAGGATGAAGTTAAATAAGATAGATGGATTTTGCTCCTGAAAAAACTCATAGTTTGGTCATGCAGAAGGGCACCTAATTCATGGCAGAACAATAGAATAAATGTTGCTATTTGACTGTTTGTGTCATATGCTGGTGGCACAAAAGGAGAAATGCAAACTGCCCCTGGTGTAGTCAGGGAAGTCATCAAAGCAAGGATGTTGAGCTGGGTCTTGAAGCAGAAGTAGATGTTCACCAAACAACTAGTTTTATTCCCAGGCTATGTGAAGAGTCTTCATTTTAGAAAAATACTTTGATTTTATTATTTTGTGTTCATTTACTCTCTAGCCTGTTCAAGGTCCCGCTCACCACTTAGGAGTTTTTTTGGCTGCTGTTTCCTTCTGAGTCTCTATCCCAAGTTTGGGGGATACTCATCTTGGAGGCAAAGGAGATGGGAAGTCATCTTTTCTCTAAGAGATATATTTAAAAACAGCATATCATTAATTATTAAGAAAGATAAAGTGTTTCCTTAAAGTAAACAAGTTGAAAGCAGGAATGAACATGATTTTGTTGCACATACCTGTATAAGTAAAGTGAAACATGAAAGAGAAAAATATACAGGTGAGGAAAAAGAAATGGGAATACAGCAATGCTTGGATTTATTGTGGAATAGATAAAGAATAGCATTTGTGACAGAAGGGGGTAGGATCAAAGGTATACATGAAAATAGAGAAAAATATATGACCTTAAACTAATGTATTTATAGAGGAATACAGAGGAGCCTAAGATAAATATTCAATTTTCTTGAGACACAAATCTAAATCATTTGAAACAAAGACATTACCACTAACAGCCTTTGGCATCACTTTCAGATGTGTCAGTTCTCATACAATACTAATGAAAAGCTAGTATCCTTTAGTTGTAGTGACTCTTGAAAACTGGAATATTGCCTTTTTAAATCTAGATACGAGAAAGAGACATAGTCCATTAAACTGTGAAGATCTTAATTTTGATAAAACGATGGCTATTTGAGTAGCAGGAACCTTGCCTGAGACTTACCCTGTTTCTTCTGTGGCGGCCTGCAAACAGCCAAAAATAAACTTTCCTTCTTCTCCCAGTATTTTTTGCATTATTGGGAACATTGTAGCGCCTGCCTGGAGAGCCAGTGAGTGGAGGGCAGTGGCTATATTGAATGGTGTTCACTGTCTAACTCAGCTGGGTGGAAATTAAACTCCGTGTGTCTCCACACCACTGCAGAGCTTTTCTCCCCCATCTGGCAGTCCTCCTGTTGAGAAATGTTTCAGGCATGGGTGGCCATAGAGCAGGGATTAAAAAAAGCCTGCAGAGAGGCCAAAGTGGCAGCTGGAAACTTAGAAAAGGTTTGATATCAGCCAGTAGGTATAATATTCCAGGTGGATTGGTCTATGTAATCATCTTTAATTTATGAAGAGAAAAAAAAAAAGACCAGAAACTAAGTCTTAACAATCAGGATTCAGTCCTAGGTCTATCTTTATGAGGTCTGTCAATATGACTAAAAGCACATGCATTTGAAGCAACAATTACCATTGTGCTATGACACAGAAATATACAAGGGTGTCTCTACAATTACGTCACTGAGAGTGAGACTGAAAAGATGGGAAGTCAGAGCAAATAGATGTACACATAATAGCAGACTCTCTTATCTTTGCCACGGGGTGAAGTCAGTGTTTCTGATGTAATAGTTAATGATCTAATCTCACAGAAATATAAAATATGTGCACAAATACTATATACACAGACACACACACATACACAACCAGAGGATAGTAACAAAAACCTACATACATCCTTCTTTTGTTCTACTTCACGTGTGTTCTTCTTGTTTTGATTCATCCACGTGTGAGCTTGTACACAGGAAGATTTTTTTGTATGGAAATGTTTTCCTTTGTGTGTTTGAAGTAGGGAGAAAGTTGAAAACTGCGGTCCTAAAGAGTTGTGAAGTTTAAATGCAATAATATATAGGAAAATTGTGTAAAATATTGTAAGGCGCCCATCCTCATAGAGTTTGCAGAGTTTCCAGAATCACTGTTTTTTTCAGAAGGAAAAAGTAGAAAATTAAAAAAAAATTAATTCTGTTCTAAATTAATATATAAGTGTAGATTTTTTGCTGTAATGCAACAGTGCTGCTTTGCATACTATTAAGGTATCACATGCTGTTTGTTTTGAAAGTTTTAGTTGCTTACAATACTCAGTTTTGATCATTTAAGACATCTACATTTTTTCTTCACTGGTAGAGCCATCTATCAACTCAAGTCCTGAAATTGGGAGACCTTATGTGTGTTTAAGATTTTGAAAGTGTTGTGAAAACACCTTTGATCAATGTCTAGAACTTCATTCCGATCTAAATAACATTTGAGAATACTTTGCTTATTTAGGATTATAATATTTCCCAGAAACAGTTTTTGAGAATGCTCATGAAAACTAGGCTGCATTAAGATCAGCTGGGAGGAGGAGAATGAGACAACCTTGATGGCTAGAAGAGTCATCGTAACCTGGATTGCAAGTCCCTATAAAGAAAACTTCAGAAATTTGCGAGGATCTTGCGAATGCTCTAACCCTGTCTCCCAAGGAGAAGACGGGGGGTGGGGGTGGGGTACATTCTGTGATGAGGGTGTGAGGAGAGCAGATAAAAAGCAGGCTTTATACCTTTGGCATCAAGAGGCCTAGAGTCCTGACCAGAGTGCTCCCCTTTTGGCGTTTGTCACCAGTGATAAATGAGAAAGGGAAATGAAAAGCCTCTTCCTTGATCAGTCAGAGGATGCTCTCGAGGAAAGCACTAACCAGTCAGGTAAAGTGAAAGTGCTAGTCGCTCAGTCATGTCTGATTCTACGACTCATGGACTGTAGCCCGCCAGGCGGCTCTGTCCATGGAATTCTCCAGGCCAGAATATTGGAGTGGGTAGCCATTCCCTTCTCCAGAGGATATTCCCGATCCAGGGACTGAGCCCAGGTCTCCTGCATTGCAGGCAGATTCTTTACCACCAGTGAAGCCCCAAGTGGGTCAGGGAAACCACACACAAAGATACTGAGGCCAAGCCAGCCTGAGGCCCTTGAAACCCAAAGGCACATCCAGAACCAATGAAGTGGTTCATCTCAGAAGACCAGTCACAGCCTATAAGAGATTACACTGATAAGAGCAAATCACTAATGGAGATAATGCTAATTTATAATAGATATTTAGGGGAAAAAACCATGCAGGATATATTCCTTTCAAACTGTTTTCAAAATATTACATTGAACATTTTCATAAAACAAATTCTCTCTAAAAGAAAGGAAAATAGATGGTCGTATGCATGACTATTTTTGAATATCAGATGATGGTGGTAGAGATTACTACTGCCTTATCTCGAGGCTTTGTCCTTTTATTCTTTAAAGTGTTCATAAATCTTTTAAGGATTTACTGTATAGCACAGGGAACTGTATTCAATATCTTGCAGTCCCTGGTGGCTCAGTTGGTAAAGAGTCTGCCTGCAATGCAAGAGACCCGGGTTCGATCCCTGGGTCAGGAAGATCTCCTGGAGAAGAAAATGGCAACCCACTTCAGTATTCTTGCCTGGGAAATCCCATGGACAGAGGAGTCTAGTGAGTTACAGTCTGTGGGGTCGCAAGAGTCAGACACAACTTACCTAAATCTTTTAATGTTGATACTACAAGCCAAAGTATCTAATCACAGTCCAAGGTTAAGAATAATGAGAGTTCCTTGGATTGTGAGACCAGAGAAAAACATTTTGGTCAAATGGCAGCTTTGTTTTTACATGAAGTCAAAGCAAAACCAAGCCCTGAATTCTGGAGCTGGGGAAGTTAGAATAAATTTTCAGTTGTAGTAATGGCCATCCACATCAGCAGAGACAAGGACAAGGGTTAGACCTGCCCTTGTCAGCTAAGTTGTCTTGTAGACTTGCACCTGCTTCAAAACCCTTCCTTTTTCTGCTTTGATTGTTGCAGTGTGATGGGACTGATCTTACCCCAAAGATCCAGGAACTGAAGTTCCAGTGTATAGTATTTTTAAATATACCCAGGTAAGCCCTGTTCTTACTGTCTTCCTTGGTTTTATGTGAACTCTGTTTGACCTAAGATTCTCTGCTTTTATGATGGAAAATTTCCAGGTACAAGCTATGAAAAATAGTTACTTTAATGACTTTTTAAGAGTCTCCAGGCCTGATCATTTTTTCTCCTACTTGCTTTGTTTAATGTTCTCAGTGGTATTTTTTCATGTATGTGGTATAGCATGCATGGTGTATACTTACCCATCCTTAAGAAGCCCAGGCCGCCCTCTGGACCGAGACATTTTAATGTAATTCTCAATTACTGACCCTTCCCACCCTGTCACCCTCCCCAGGAATGATGGACTTGAATAAATATGTGTTCTTAGTTTCCCAAAAGCTATTAGGAAACCTTCCCGCCTGATTTCAGCATGGAATTCTTTCAAAATCATTGCCAGATGATTGCTTTGAAAAAACAGGATCAATTAGAGCAGCATTTTCTAGCCAGAATGTCAGCTTCTTTGGTGCTATTATATACCTCAGGAGAAAGTGGTATTTAAGATTAACTAGTCTCAAAATAAGCACACTTCTCAGTGGGCTTAAATTTAGATTCTAGGCTCCCAAGCCAAGATTTTGAAAGGGATGGCTCTCTGACTCTTTGTTATTTGCTAACCAGACAACTCAGACACAAAAATCCACAAGTAAGTTCTATTTAGACTGAATTTGGTTGAAATGAGAAGTGTATGTAAATCTGTGTCTGGGAAAGTATAGTCTCCTGATGACTTTTGGCTGTGCTCAGTTTAGTCCCTTACAACCTATTCCAGAAGTATTTGCATCTTAGTCGTTGAAGTAGGGGGCCTAGATTCTCAGGAAACATTGTTCGTTAGCTTGCTTTAATTTTCTTTTCTTCTTCTCATTCTTCTTCTTGCTCCTTCCCATCTCTCCGCTGGGCTTTGTTTATTCTACTTCTCAGTTTCCCTGATTTCCCCCTCCCTTTCTGATTTCACATCTTTGTCTCATCCCTTTTTCACTCCTCTGTCTTCAGTTACTGTTTCCCCATCCTGGGGTACTCACTGTCTTAATTATGTATTTACTACTGATGCTTACCCACCTCGAGTCTCTTTTTCCTCTCTTCCTGGCATGTATATGTCTCCCTCCAAGACCAAATTCTGAAACCACCTATTGATAACTCATGGAATGTCATGGAAAGTAGGCCTATGTGAATTATAGAGTGAGAAACACACACACACACACACACACACACACACACACACACACACTATTGATACTATGTATAAAATAGATAACTAATGAGAATCTACTGTATACCACAGGGGACTCTACTTAAAGCTCTGTGGTGACCTAAATGGAAGAAAGTCTAAAAACGAGGGCATTGCTGCTGTTGTTCATCACTCAGTCATGTCTGACTCTTTGTGACCCCATGGACTGCAGCGCACCAGGCTTCCCTGTCCATCACCAACTCCCAGAGCTTGCTCAAACTCATGTCCATTGAGTCAGTGATGCCATCCAACCATCTCGCCCTCTGTGGTCCCCTTCTCCTCCTGCCTTCAATCTTTCCCAGCATCAGGGTCTTTCCTAATGAGTCTACTCTTCCCATCAGGTGGCCAAAGTATTGGAGCTTCAGCAGCAGTCCTTGTAATGAGTATTCAGGATTGATTTTCTTTAGGATTGACTGGTTTGATCTCTTTGAAGTCCAAGGGAAAAAAAGAGGGGATGGATGTATACTATAGCTGATTCTCTTTGCTGTACAGTAGAAACTAACACAACATTGTAAAACAACTATACTCCAATAAAAATTTAAAAATAAAAAATTGATAAATAATAAATTATTAGAAAGTTGGACACCATGGGATGCTTTTTTCATCAAATTTTGACCCATTTTCATAAATTGATACTTGGAGGGGAAGGGGATAAACCCATTTTCTTTTCTATTGGGAGACATGAACCAAAAGTAGAAAGCCATTCTTTTGTGAAATCAACATCAGATCGAACTATAAATTAGTACCTGATGATGATCATGAGAGGACTGGCACAAACTCTAATTCTGATTTTACTCTTTTCTTGCAGATATTGTGCTGGCACAATGCCCTGGGGGAACCCAGGAGATCACCATGACTTTGAACCTCAGCGTCATGATGATGGTTATATTGAAGTCATTGGATTCACCATGGCGTCTTTGGTGAGCAATACATCTGTTTTATTGAAGTAAAATGCGTTTTAGTCACAGTGAGAGTTTATTCATTTTACGAGATTTTGTTATAATGTTGTCTCCTGGCTTATCAACTTATAAACTGTATGCAATGTAGAGTTGCAAGGGGAAGCCAAAAACAAAAAGTCATTCTTTGTGTCACTAAAAAAAGTTGATGCATATTTGTTTGAACTTCAAAGGTAAATTAATATTATTTGTTACTTTTCATGATATTTTATATCAGAATGAAATGCAAAGTTTTTATGTTAATTACATAGCATTATGCCACAAACATATCCCAACATTGATGTAGAAATCTTGTCATTTGATACCTTGTTGGTTCATGGAGAACTCAAGTTTAGATAAAAAAGAACGTGGTCATTTGCATTCATCTCCATTTTGCCCACTTAAGCATAAGATGAGTATCTCCATTATCACAGAATATCTGAATATAGAAAGGCTTCTTATGATATTAATGAATATTCACTTGCCAGTATTGAGATCTCCTTGTATTTTAATTTTGGTTCCTGGCATTAGACAAGTAAGTGTATAGTATAAGGTCAATCACAAGCAGGTTTCAGCCTTGTGTTTTAACTTATTACTGAATGATAAACTAATTAAAAATTTTGCTTATCATTTTATCAGATATAGATCAGCCATACTGTCAGTTTGTAAAGCAAATGAAAATAAAGCTTCTTCTTGCACTTGGCTAGCACTTAGTTCATGCTATTATATCTCAAGGCTATAAGGTTGTATTTCTTGTTCTAAACAACCTAAAACAACTCTCTCTTTCATCCATCTCATGGATTTCAAGTGATTTTTCCTCCATCACCTTGAATTGGTGAGATTTAACAGAATAAACTCTTGTGATTATGAAAAGAATGTCCATCTCCTGAGATGGTGATGTTGCTCATTACATTTGATGTGTCTAGAATGAAATGGTCATTAAGTGAAAAGATTGGTCTGGGAATGATCTAATTTTCAAGATCGTACATAGCTCGTATATAACTCTTTCTCTCCAAAAGTCTTTATGTTAATTATAGATAATGGCTCAGCTAAGAGCGAATAGGAATAAGTCCAGGTAGGGTGTGTGCAAGGAAGAATGTTTGGAGGTGCCCGAGAAAGTCACAAACCTGGTCATGTGTTATTTTGCTCATTCATTTATTCACTAATCCAGGGAACATGTATTGAATTTTTGCCATGAGTGTTTCCTAGTCCTGGCTGTGCTGTAGAAGGCTGTCAAGGAATGGCTAAAAGAAGATGATCCCTTACCTAGGCCTGCAAGGGCAGGGAGAACATGAGACACTTTCCCATTACCCTCAAGACCACAAACTAAATCTTTACTGCAAAATTGAGTTTCTTTCCAAATCTCCATCCTTTACGACTGCCCTCTGTGCTTTCTAGCTTGTTGCCTCTCAAGTCAACTATAGCACTGGACGTCCTTTGCTTCTTTGTACCACAGGACCATTGCATATGCTGCCTATCTCAAATGTTCTTTATCTCTTCATCTTATGTAACTTTTCAGCCTATATCTGTGTTAGGTTCTTTTTAGATGTCTTTCTTTGGTTTGGGTTGTTTCTGCTTACAGTTATATAATTAAAGTCTGAACAAGAAGAAGGCAGAGTGAAACTGGGTAATTAGAGGAGAATTTAATGGATGGACTCTTTACAAATAGTGCACTAGGTTTATGAGAAGCAACAATGGATGGTGGGGTATTCCTGAGATGAAGATGCAAAGGCAAGGAAGCTGTCAGCTGTACCATAAAAAGAATGACTTAGGAAGGACCACCTGGTAGGAGTAGTGTTTGCTAAGTGAAAGCAGTCAGGCTGTGCCAGCCTGTCAGGGCGAGAGCCGGAGACATCAGTACAGTTCTTGCTCTCTAGCCATTAAACAGTCTAACTGGGTCAGTTTCACAGGGCAGGGGAGAGGGCAGGGAAGGGGTAGAGTATCAGGTGGGAATGGCAGGTGGCTGGTATCCATCAGTCTAGTGTGTCGCCGGTCCACAGCAGAGAACCTGAGACTTGTAATTGGCAATAAGAAATGTGACAGGATGAATGATTTTGCCAGGTGAGGAAGAATGGGACTTGGCATTCTTGAGAAAGGGAAATGTACAGACACTTGGTCATCTGAGAGAGCGTAGTCTTCTATGCAGACTACAGTCAGTTTTATGTAGCTTAAAAATAGGTGAAAAGCAAAAGTGATGCAGATGGTCCTGGAGAGGCAGGCAGGGGTGATATCACAAAGTGCATTAGAGAATTTACCTAGGAGTTTTGACTTTGGGGCATCAGTAAAGTGTGTTTTCAAAATAAATATTTGTTATGGAAAAAGTTCACTGGAGAAACTGCCAGCACATTGAATTCTCATTCACTATTACCTAGCCTCATGCATGCGTGAGTGGAAAGTTGCGTCCGACTTTGCAACCATATGGACTGTAGCCCTCCAGGCTCCTCTGCCCATGGGATTCTCCAGGCATGAATACTGGAATGGGTTGCCGTGCCCTTCTCCAGGGGCTCTTCCTGACCCAGGAATTGAACCTGTGTCTCTTATGTCTCCTGCGTTGGCAGGTGTCACTTAAACTATTATCAATTCATGCACAATCTTATTTCTGTCTCCAACTATGGTCTCCTCTCTTACATTATTTTGAAGTAAATCTAGGACATTATATAATGTTACCCATAAATATTTCTGAATATGTTTTTAAAAAATAAGATTTCCTTTTATGAATACAATCATCTCATCTCAAAACAATGGCACCTTAATATTACTAAATATCTACTCAGTGCTCAAATTCTAATTGTCTTGAAGATGTCATTTGTTTTCTCTTGCTCTGTTCATTTTCATCAGGATTCAAATAAAATACATTCATGGTGATTAGTTGTTATGACTCTTAAGTCTTTGTAGCAACCATCTATCTCTTTTCTTTTTTTTTCATTTATCTATTAAAGAGACCAGGCTGTTTGTCCTGCGAAGTTTCCCTGAGTCTGAACTGTGCTGATAATGTCCACAGAGTCTCAATCATGTGCACTTCTCTTTTACCTGTTTTCACTAAGTTGATAGTTGGATATAGATTCATCAAACACATATCTCTCCAAGTCTCTTTTGTAAGTAGTGTTTATTCTTCCAAAGCAGGGTATGTAATGTCTGGTTCTCTTTTTCTTTCTCTCTCTCTCTCTTGATAATAGTCTTTGATGATCAGTGTCAGAATCCAGGAGTCATCAGGGATTGCACAGCAGTGATTTTCTGACACTGTTCTTCATTTGTTAACTGGAGTGTTTCTATAAGGAGAAGTTTTCCCTATACCTATGTCTCCTTAGGTGTTTGGTTGGGGCTTCCCTGGTGGCTTAGTGGTTAAGAATCTGCCTGTCAATGTAGGAGACACAGATTTGATCCCTAATCTGGGAAGATCTCACATGCCTTAGAGCAGCTAAACCCATGTGCCACAACTTTTGGGGTTTCCCAGGTGGCAGAGTGGTAAAGAATCCTCCTGCTAATAAAGGAGACACAAGAAACGTGAGTTTCAATCCTTGGGTTGGGAAGATCCCCTGGAGTAGGAAATGGCAACCTGCTCCAGTATTCTTGCCTGAAAAATTCCATTGACAGAAGAGTCTAGCAGTCTCCAGTTCATGGGGTCACAAGAGTTGGAGATGACTGAGCACACATTCTTTGATTACCTAGTTACACAGTTTGTTTCAGAGAAACAGGACAAGTGAGTCTTTTATTTATACATTTGCAAAGTAATTTACTTCATCACTGTCCTTTGGTGACTGTGGGTTTAAAGTGGCATCAGATTTTGGGGGTTTCTCCCACCAAGGGTTTAAGTCTGTATAACATTCCCTTGACTCTGTGTGAGCTTACAAACTCTTGGCAAATAAAGTACAGTGGAATTGATGCTATGTAACTTCTGAGGTTGGATCATTAAAGGCCATGCAGCATTTGGGAAATATGGGCAATATGGATTGGTCTCTAATTAACAGGGATTTTGTGAATGCAAGGCAATACTTATTTAAAATATCTCACTGCTTTCATTCATTTAGTGTCACTCATAAATATTTATTGAATTGTTGTTGAAAGCACAAGTACTTATTGAATCCATAAGTGACACTTGCTAGATAAAACAGGTACAAAATGAACCAATAGAAAAGCAGTGTCCTCAGGGTGCCCACAGTCCAATGTTGGGAGGGAGGTGAGGAAGGAAATGAACAATCACAGACTGGGGTAATACATTCTTGGGGAAAGGGATGTGGAGTGAGGATAGAAAGGAGAACCATGTTTACAGATTGGAGTCCTTATGGGTGAGATTGCCAAGTGGCCACTCCCATAGAGGCATCAGCTTAAGAGAACATGGAAACCAGGAGAAGGACCAGTGGTGGCTCAGAGTGGTGATGTAGATGGTGAATGAAGGGCAGAAAGAGCTAGATATTTTTTTTTAATTTGTTGTTTTAACTGTTATGAGGAGTTTGCAGCTGATGGCATAAGACAGGATTGGATTAATTGCTCAGAAAAGTTATCTGGATGTCAGTGTGAAAGTGACCAGAATCTTTACTTCTGGGGACAGATAGACAAATCAGGATGTTGGTACCAAAGTCCAGGTGAAGAGATGCGAAGATCCGAAAGCCTGAATAAAGAAAGTGATGATAAAGACAAAAGGGGTTGGTAAATGGATAGGGACTTACCTTGAAGGTGAGAAAGAGATGGGTGGCTGGTGTAGGCCATTGAGTAAAGGTGACAATATTATATAAGAGAGAAAATAGAAGGATAAAAGCGTCAAAAATGAACTCTGTTTCATGTAAATTAAAGTTGAAATCCCTATGACACATCTAAGAAGATATACAAATGTGCAGTTTGAAATGTATGCTTGGAACTCAGAACTCACTAGGTTGGGAGAGTGTTTAGTGTTCTTTCTCTATCTTTATTTATCTTTCTATCTATCTCTCCCATCCTGTCATGAATAGGTAAAGGAGAAAAATAAAGATAGGAGTTGGTGTAGAGAACATGAAATTGTAAAATTATTAAATGTACATTAAACTGCACAGTTTTGAACATCCCATGTAATTTAAATAACATTACTTGAGCTCCAATTCTTTGGCCACCTGATGCGAATAGTCGACTCATTGGAAAAGACCCTGATGCTGAGAAAGATTGAGGGTAGGAGGAGAAGCGGGTAGCAGAGGATGAGATGGTTAGGTGGCATCACTGACTCAAAGACGTCAGTTTGAGCAAACTCCAGGAGATGGTGAAGGACAGGGAAGCCTGGTGTGCAGTAGTCCACAGGGTCGCAAAGAGTCAGATACAACTTAGCAACTGAGCAACAAAAACAACAACTCAATACTCATATATATCTTACTGTTGACGTATATGAGTATCAAATTGTTGTTGTTGTTACTATCCATATAACATGGGCTTCCCTGGTGGCTCAGCTGGTAAAGAATCTGACTGCAATGCAGGAGACCTAGCTTCGATCACTGGGCTGGGTTGGGAAGATCCCTTGGGGAAGGGCCTGGCAATTCACTACAGTGTTCTTTCCCAGAGAGCTTCATGGACAGAGGGGCCTGGAGGGCTACAGTCCATGGGATCACAAAGAGTTGGACACAACTGAGTGACTAACACTTACTTATCCACAGGGCAGACACCGTGTATTTTTTTCACTTAACAATGGAGTGCTTTATTTTCAGTCCTTAAATTTCACATTCCTTGAAACTATTATATTGATTACATTTCTGAGAAGGTAGATTATTGAAAACACACATCTGTGTAAGATGATTATATAAAGAGAACAGTGTAGTTATTTGGGTAAAAATACATCTATTTTGTGTATATAAAATATTAAGAGTGATACTTTAAGAGAGATTTGAAATAGAATTACTAGAATGGGAGAAAAGATTATTTCTTTTAAACTCTTTATCTTATAATTGAGCATTTCAGGACAGAAGTATTCAGTTCATTTTACTGGTTGAGTTGCATTCCTATTAATTAAGATGACTCTTCACTGGGTGCTCGGTAACCCAATTACCTTTTTGGATTTCATTCAGACCATAAGCAGACATTGTAAGATGTACTTATTTCTAAATGGAGAAGCTCTATACAATCAGCAAAAACAAGACTGGGAGCTGACTGTGGCTCAGATCATGAACTCCTTATTGCCAAATTCAGACTTAAGTTGAAGAAAGTAGGGAAAACCACTAGACCATTCAGGTATGACCTAAATCAAATCCCTTAAGATTATACAGGGGAAGTGAGAAATAGATTCAAGGAATTAGATCTGATAGACAGAGTGCCTGAAGAAATATGGACAGTTTGTAACATTGTACAGGAGACAGGGATCAAGACCATCCCCAAGAAAAAGAAATGCAAAAAGGCAAAATGGTTGTCTGAGGAGGCCTTACAAACAGCTGTGAAAAGAAGAGAAGCGAAAGTCAAAGGAGAAAAGGAAAGATATACCCATTTGAATGCAGAGTTCCAAAGAATAGCAAGGATAGATAAGAAAGCTTTCCTCGGTGATCAATGCAAAGAAATAGAGAAAAACAATAGAATTTGAAGGACTAGAGATCTCTTAGATCTCTTCAAGAAAATTAAAGATACCAAGGGAACATTTCATGCAAATATGGGCCCAATAAAGGACAGAAATGGTATGGACCTAACAAAAGCAGAAGATATCAAGAAGAGGTGGCAAGAATACACAGAAGAACTGTACAAAAAAGATCTTCATGACCCAGATAATCACATTGGTGTGATCACTCACCTGGAGCCAGACATCCTGGAATGTGAAGTCAAGTGGGCCTTAGAAAGCATCATTACGAGCAAAGAGAGTGGAAGTGATGGAATTCCAGTTGAGCGATTTCAAATCCTAAAAGATGATGCTGTGAAAGTGTTGCACTTAATATGCCAGCAAATTAGAAAAACTCAGCAGTGGCCACAGGACTGGAAAAAGTCAGTTTTCATTCCAATCCCAAAGAAAGGCAATGCCAAAGAATGCTCAAACTACCACACAATTGCACACATCTCACATACTAGCGAAGCAATGCTCAAAATTCTCCAAGCCAGGCTTCAAAGTACATGAACTGTGAACTTCCAGATGTTCAAGCTGGTTTTAGAAAAGGCAGAGGAACCAGAGATCAAATTGCCAGCATCTGCTGGATCTTCGAAAAAGCAAGAGAGTTCCAGAAAAACATATACTTCTGCTTTATTGATTATGCCAAAAAGCTTTTGACTGTGTGGATCACAACAAGCTGTGGAAAATTCTTCAACAGATGAGAATGCCAGACCACCTGACCTGCCTCCTGAGAAATCTGTATGCAGATCAAGAAGCAACAGTTAGAACTGGACATGAAACAACAGACTGGTTACAAATCGGAAAAGGAGTATGTCAAGGCTGTATATTGTCACCCTGCTTATTTAACTTATATGCAGAGTACAAAATGTGAAATGCTGGGGTGGATGAAGCACAAGCTGGAATCAAGATTGCCAGGAGAAATATCAATAACCTCAGATATGCAGATGCCACCACCCTTATGGCAGAAGTCAAAGAAGGACTAAACAGCCTCTTGATGAAAGTGAAAGAGGAGAGTGAAAAAGCTGGCTTAAAGCTCAACATTCAGAAAACTAAGATCATGGCATCTTGTCCCATCACGTCATGGCAAATAGATGGCGAAACAGTGAGAGACTCTATTTTTGGAGGCTCCTAAATCACTGTAGATGGTGACTGCAGCCATGAAATTAAAAGATGCCTGTTCCTTGGAAGAAAAGCTATGACCAATCTAGACAGCATATTAAAAAGCAGAGACATTACTTTGCCAACAAAGGTCCATCTAGTCAAAGCTATGGTTTTTCCAGTAGTCGTGTATGGATGTGAGAGCTGGACTATACAGAAGGCTGAGCGCCAAAGAATTGATGCTTTTGAACTGTGGTGTTGGAGAAGACTCTTGAGAGTCCTTTGGACAGAAAGGAGATCCAACCAGTCCATCCTAAAGATCAGTCCTGGGTGTTGATTGGACGGACTGATGCTGAAGCTGAAACTCTAATACTTTGGCCACCTGATGCGAAGAACTAACTCTTTTGAAAAGACCCTGATGCTAGGAAAGATTGAAGGCGAGAGGAGAAGGGGATGACAGAGGATGAGATGGTTGGATGGCATCACCGACTCAATGGACATGAGTTTGAGTAATCTCCGGGAGTTTGTGATGGACGGGGAAGCCTGGCGTGCTGCAGTTCATGGGGTCGCAAAGAGTCGGACACGATTGAGCAACTGAACTGAACTGAACAGACTGTAATCAGACATTGTAAGATGTATTTATTTCTGTCACAATTTTTTGCCATTATAGTTGTGAAGGTATTTTCATGTTGAGTCTATTTCTAAGTAATCTAAAACTTTTCAAGACAGTTCAAAGCATTATTCAGATTGAGGAACTGGGAGCCTAATTTGCTACATGGTATGCAATCCAAAGATTTCAGTCTCCTGAACTTTAATGAAAGCATAGACAGCTTTCTTTTTGTTAATCAAAATTAAAATATGTAGGCTCTTTTGTATTTATGAATTAGAAAAGCAAAAGATTATTCAGTAAGAAAGGTTACAAAGAGAAATTCCTAGGGTTGAAGTTATATACATACTAGATTTTTTTTTAAAGAGAAAAGGTAATATTAACATTTATTTTGGTAACACTTGTAAGTATAAGAATTTTTATTTTTTTAGAGTAAAACGTAAACTTTATTTTTTTTTGGTCCAAATTCCTTTCTTTATTTTTTTTTCAATATTGTATTTGTTTTGCCATACGTTGACAAGTATAAGAATTAAAAGTAAAATATTTGTCATAATTACATGATCCACAATTAACTGTATTTATATTTTGAAGTACTTCCTTTCAGTTGCTTTATTTCTGTGTTTTTAAATATATGGGAAATCAGAAGTAAAACCCTACTCTTTCATTCTGTAAATATTTCTCAATTTATGTAATAATTATTTCATCATGAAAAGCTTCCTTTTTGAAACTTTTAGGTTTCTGGATGTTTGGTGGTTTTAAAAACTCCTGTAGTTAACACGATGTTCATAAATCTCATTTTACATTTTAAATTATTTTCTTATGCCATATCCCCAGGAGAGAAATTACTGATCCAATGGCATAAACATTTAAAGCCTCTTAATACAAATTATAAAACTGCTTTCTAGAAATTTTGTACTGTTTATTTGCCTAATAGCAATGTACACGAATACCTGATGAGAAGTGATAGGAATTTAATACCCAACAGGTGCTGAAATGTGTTCATGGATAGAGACAAAAAGCTATTTTAATATTGCACTTGATGAAGCAGAATGAGAGGATAAAATTACATCCCGGAAAGAAAGAAATTATGTATGTTTTATATAGTCAATTATCTCCAGCAAAAGAGAGTAAGACATGTTATGTTTATTGTTACCTTTTATGTCTTTTTGGTTTTTAAAAAAAGTGTGTTTTCTGCATATTTTGATGGGCATGTTTATCTTTTATTACTGAATTACAGGTACTATTTATTTGATTATTTTTTTAATTTATTTTTTATTGAAGGATAATTGCCTTACAGAATTTTGTTGTTTTCTGTCAAACCTCAACATGAATCAACCATAGGTATACATATATCCCCTCCCTTTTAAACCTCCCTCCCATCTCTCTCCCCATCCCACCCCTCTTGGTTGATACACAGCCCCTGTTTGAGTTTCCTGAGCCATACAGCAAATTCCTATTGGCTATCCATTTTACGTATCATAATATAAGTTTCTATGTTACTCTTTCCATTCATTTCACCCTCTCCTCCCCTCTCCGCGTGTCTGTAAGTCTATTCTCTGTGTATGTTTCTCCATTGCTGCCCTGTAAGTAAATTCTTCAGTACCATTTTTCTAGATTCCGTGTGTGTGTGTTAGACTATGATATTTATCTTTCTCTTTCTGACTTACTTCACTCTGTATAATAGGTTCTAGGTTCATCCACCTCATTAGAACTGACTCAAAGGTGTTCCTTTTTATGGCTGAGTAATATTCCATTGTGTACATGTACCACAACTTTTTTATCCATTCATCTGTTGATGGACATCTAGGTTGCTTCCACGTTCTAACTATTATAAATAGTGCTACAATGAACAATGGGATACATGTGTCTTTTTCAAATTTGGTTTCTTCAGGGTATATGCCTAGGAGTGGGATTGCTGAGTCATATGGTGGTTGTATTCTTAGTTTTTTAAGGAATCTCCATAGTGGCTGTATCAATTTACATTCCTACCAACAATGCAAGAGCCTTCCCCTTTCTCCACACCCTCTCCAGCATTTATTGTTTGTAGACTTTTTGATGATGGCCATTCTGACCAGTGTGAGGTGATATCTCATTGTAGTTTTGATTTGCATTTCTCTAATAATGAGCAGTGTTGATCATCTTTTCATGTATTTGTTAGCCATCTGTATGTCTTCTTTGGAGAAATGTCTGTTTAGGTCTTTTTCCCATTTTTTGGTTGGGTTGTTTGCTTTTCCGGTATTGAGTTGTATGAGCTGCTTATGTATTTTGGAAATTAGTCCTTTGCCTGTTGTTTCATTTGCTCTTATTGTCTCCCATTCTGTGGGTTGTCTTTTCACCTTGCTTATAGTTTCCTTTGCTGTGAAAAAGCTTCTAAGTTTAATCAGGTTCCACCTGTTTACTTTTGTTTTATTTCCATTACTCTAGAAGGTGGGTCATAGAGGATCTTGCTTTGATTTATGTCATCAAGTGTTCTGCCCATGTTTTCCTCTAAGACATTTTGAGGAAAATTTTGAGTTTATTTTTGAGTTTACCTTTGTGTATGGTGTTAGGAAGTGCTCTAGTATCATTCTTTTACATGTAACTGTCCAGTTTTCCCAGCACCATTTATTGAAGAGGCTGTCTTTGCCCCATTGTATATTCTTGCCTCCTTTGTCAAATATAAGGTACCCATAGGGGTATGGATTTATTTCTGGGCTTTCTATCTTGTTCCATTGGTCTATATTTCTGTTTTTGTGCCAGTACCATACTGTCTTGATGACTGTCACTTTGTAGTATAATCTGAGGTCAGGAAGGTTGATTCCTCCAGCTCCAGTCTTCTTTCTCAAGACTGCTTTGGCTATTCGGGGTCTTTTGTGTTTCCATATGAATTGTGAAATTTTTTGTTCTAGTTCTGTGAAAAATGTCATTGGTAATTTGATAGGGATCACACTGAATCTGTGAATTACAGGTACTATTTATATACAAGTCTTTGGCATATGTTTAGTGCAAATATATTCTGTTTATTTTTATATTTTTTAATGTTTCTTTTGATGGGAAAAAGTTTAAACATTCTTACAAATTTCAGTTTTATGAGGTAGGCATATTTCATGTAAGAGCTTTTTGTGTACTCAAGAAATCTTTGCCTACTCCAGGGAAGGTTGGGAAAATATTCTTTGTTTTCTTCTTGAAGATTTACAGTTTTAACTTTTATGTATAAGTATGTGATTCAGCTCAAATTCTTGTATATTCTGTAATGTAGCTTCAAGATTCATTTTTAAAAATACAATTATCCAAAACTTTGCAAGTTTCTTAATAACATGAGAGATGAAATAAAAGAATCTTATTCCTGTCTTTAAAATATACATTTGTCCAGTTTTTTTTCCAGCACTATTTCTGAAATAGACTTGCCTTTTCTATAGAATTGCCTACAGATTCTTTTCTTTTGTGTAGAATTTCGATTCTTTTCTATAGAATTACCGTGGAGCCTTTGCCTCTTGATTGTATGTGGGTCTTTTTCTAAACTCCATTTTGTTTCATTGATTTGTTGATCCTATGCCACTTCCATACTGTTTTGATTGCTATAGATTTCTTTTAAGTCTTCACCCTGGTAATATGAATCTTTTCACTCTGTTTTTCTAAGAGTGTTTTAGTGATTATACATCTTTTGATTGTATACAGATTTTAGAATCAGTTACTATCTACAAAAAACAATGTTTTTATTTTAATTGGGATTGCTTTGAGTCTATAGATAAATTTAGGAAGAATTGGCATGTTAACTTTATTGAGTGTTCCAATCTATAAACATGGTATGTTTCTCCATTTATTTAGGTGTTCTTTAATTTCTCTTGGCAGTCTTTTGTAGTTTCAGTGCAGTTTTCAGGTCTTTGCATACCTTTTGTTAAACTCATTCCTAAGTATTTTATACTATTTAAGTAGTAGTATTTTAAATTTTACATGTGATTATTATTGCTGATACATAGAAATAACTGATATGTATGTGTACACATGTGTAGATATTTGTCTTGCAACTTTGCTAAATTCACTCATTAGTTCTAGTAGTTTTTGATATATTCTTTGGGTTTTTCTGTATACCTAATTGAGTGTTTTGTGAATAGGGACAAGTTTTATTACCTCCTTGGTGTGTTAGTCACTCAGTCATGTCTGACTCTTTGCGACACCATGGACAGGGGTCCACCGGGGTCCTCTGTCCATGGGATTTTCCAGGCAAGAATACTGGAGTAGGTCACCATTTCCTTCTCCAGGGGATCTTCCTGACCTAGGCATCAAACCCAGGTCTCCCACACTGTGGGCAGATTCTTTACCATCTGAGCCACCAGGGAAGTCCCACACCTTTTATTTTTCTTGCCTTAGTGAATGAGCTGGCAATATGTTGAGTAACAGTGGTAAAAATGAACATGCTTGCCTTATTCCTGATTGTAGGAGGGAGCATTCAATGTTTCATTAGATATGAAAAGCCCTTCATGTAATTAAGTAATTATGATTCTGTGAACAGTTTTCTGAGAGTTTTTTTTAAATCACAAATGAGTGATGTATTTTATCAAATGCTCTGTTTTTGGGAATATATGGAAATGACCTTATTTTCTCCTTTGTTTTCTTTATAGCACAGATTCCACTGGTTTTTTTAAAAGAATTACTAATCTTGCTTTTCAAGATAAGCCTCACTTGATGTGTTATCATTTTTTAATATGCTGGATTCAGTTTATTAGTATTTGTTAAGCATTATTATTTTGAAGAAATTTAGAAATGAAAGAACAGTTCATAGTCTGTTACGTGTACCCACATATTCACCGTTTCCAGCTTTCCCCACTTCTTTCTATTGATCAAATTTCATCTAGTATCATTTTGCTTGAGTTTGAAAGATTTCCTTTAGCATTTCTTATAGGACAGTTCTCTTGGCAGTAAATAATTTCATATTTAATTTTTCTGAAGTGTCTTTATTTTACCCTCAATTTTTTTGAAATCTGTTTTTATGAATATAGAATACTGGGTTGACTAGTTTCTTTTCTGGCTTGTTCCAGCACTTTATTTTTTCGATCCTTTATTTTTGGCTGTGCTGGGTCTTCATTGCTACGAGGACTTTCTCTAGTTGTGGTGTGCAGGCTTCTCATTGCAGTGGCTTCTCTTGTGGAGCACAGGCTCTAGGCACATGGACTCAGTAGCTGTGGCACACGGTCTCAGTAACTATGGCACACGGGCTCAGTTGCTCCGCAGCACGTGGGATCTTCCAAGACCAGGGATCGAACCCGTGTGCCTGCATTGATGGTGGATTCCTATCCACTGTACCACCAGGGAAGTCGCTTTGGCACTCTCAATATGTTGTTTCACTTTCTTCTGACCTCCATGCTTTAAGGATGAACAGTCAGTTACCATCTGTATCACTGTTCCCTTGTGTGTAATGTATCTTTTTTCTCTGATTTTTAGATTTTTCTTCTGTGTTTAAGTCTCTCTGTGTTTGTTTTGCTTTCCGGTCACTGCTGTAAACAAATTACCACAGATAGTGGCTTAAGACCACACACGTTTATTCAGAGAGTTTGGGAGATCAGAAGTCTAAAGTGGGTGGCTGGGCTGTGTTTCTTCCAGAGACTCTGGGAAGGACCCAGTTCCTTGTCTTTTTCCACTTGTTGAGGTGGTCAGAATCGCCTGGCTTATGGCCCTGCCTCACTCTGACCTCTGCTTCTGTGCTCACGTCTTGTCCTCTGACTCTCGTGCCTCCCTCCTTTGCTTGCCAGGACCCTTGTGAAGACACTGGGGGCCTCTCCCTCATATAATCCAAAATAATCTCCTATCTCAACATCCTTAATTTAATCATACCAGAAAGGACCCTTTTGCCTTGTAAGTTTTCATAGCTTCTGGGCATTAGAATACAGGCATCTTTTTCTTGGTGGTGGTTGTGGTGGGCATCATTCTAACTTCCGCATGATTTTCTTTGTATTTATCCTGTTTTAGGTTCATTGCTCTTTTTGGATCTGAAGTTTGACTTTTCCCGTAGATTTGGAGTATTTTCCTCTGTGTGTTTTCTGCTCCATCCTTTTCCGCTCCTCCTGGTATTCAATTATGTGTACTAAAGATCGCTTATTGTTGTCTCACAGATCCTGGAAAATAATTTCATTTATTGTTTTTCAGATTAAATAATTTCTGTTCTGTTTTCATGTTTATAGACCCTTTCTTTTTTCACACTGTCCAGTTTGCTCTAAAATCAATTTAGTGGTCATTTCAAAAATGTTTTCTTCATCATGGATCACATTTTCTTGCTTCTTTGTCTAGTATGATTGATTATATGCTGGAGAGATGATGTGTTGTGTGGAGTCTGGCTTTTGTTGTATTGTGACTTAGCTGATACTGTTTTAGCATCATATTCTACTAAGTCTAATGTAAGGGATGGATGCTACTAGGCTAGTGTTAAAAAGAAAAAATCAATCGGATGTGTTAGTTATACAAATTTGTTTGATCCCAGGCTATATTGTTGATTGTTGGACTGTACTGTATTCACTCTGTCATAATACTGCAGCTATCAGGGGATTGATATGGAAATAGTGTGAACCCATGGAGGTGATGTTTTTCCAACCTGCACCGTTGAATCCCAGGCTAGATCTTGGCAGAGAAGCTGAAGAGCCCCTTTGTGGCTTTTTTGCCTCTCATTTACTCACCTTAACAGTTAATCTACCTCAGTTGAACAAAAATAGAGAAAGATATAAGTATTCCAGGAGGCTTCCTTAGTGGCTCAGACAGTAAACAATCTGCCTGCAATGCAGGAGATTGAGGTTTGATCTCTGAGTTAGGAAGATCCCTAGTCCGTAGGGATGCAAAGAGTTGGACACGACTGAGCAACTAAGAATAATAAATAATACAAGTAAACCCCGTTGAGAAGGAGTACTTAGGTTTCTACATTATAAGAATCTTACCTGTTTCACAAAAACGTTCTTGACGCATCAGTTCAGTTTCGTTGTTCAGTTGTATCCGACTCTTTGCGACCCCATGGACTGCAGCATGCCAGGCCTCCCTGTCCATCACCAGCTCCCAGAGTTTACTCAAACTTATGTCCATTGAGTCAGTGATGCCATCCAACCATCTCATCCTCTGTTGTCGCCTTCTCCTCCCACCTTCAATCTTTCCCAGCATCAGGGTCTTTTCAAGTGAGTCAGTTCTCTGCATCAGGTGACCAAAGGGTTGGAGTTTCAGCTTCAGCATCAGTCCTTCCAGTGAATATTCAGGACTGATTTCCTTTAGGATGGACTGACTGGATCTCCTTGCAGTCCAAGGGACTCTCAAGAGTCTTCTCCAACACCACAGTTAGTAAGTATTCAATAATGCCTAGATTAATTTTAATGAGCAGAAGGCAAATTTTTCAAATAAAGCCCTTTCCTTTTCACCGTCTTCTGCTTCATACTGGCCGTGCATTAGTCCAATACTGTCAAAGTAAGGCAGGGAACTCTAGATGGTATGTGGTAGAATTTTGGAACGTGAAATTATTTCCTAGCATCATAAAATGCTAGTGTGAAAACAGGCCATAGTAGCCTACCAAAAACTCATCACTTAACGTATACAGAAACTGAATCTATGGAGCTATTTTTGCTGTAAATAGTGACTCATATGGACAATAATGAAGTAAATTGCAATACAATTGCTGATTGTATTTAGACCTTTTACAGCGTGCATTGAAGTAGGATTTTAAAACATACCCATATCCTGAAATCTTAATATTTGATAAAATGGAAAACAATAAAACTTAATGGCATTGCTTCATGGCAATAAAACAGCATATAAAAACTTGTATAGATAAATGTGGAGTGGATGATAATGGTGCCACTGTGAACTACTTATAATCTCTCATTTTGGTGACTAGGGTAGTGTGTCAGACAGGGAAAATAACCCATGTGAGGAAGTTCAATTGAGGAAATTTAATCCAGGGGACTAGTTAATGGGATGTTAGAAGAAGAACTGGAAGGAAGTACCCTGTATGTAGCAATCCATGGATTGGCAATTGCAGAAATTCTCTGCAGCCTTCAAGGCTGGAGGGATAAAGGGAAGAGAAGGTATTACCAGCACTCAGGAGGCAGGGCCACTAGGCAGGGGTGGAACCCTGGAGAAGTGGCCATTGATGGGTTCTGCAGCAAGGGTCACCAGGCAGGAGCCGGGACTCCAGAGGAAGGAGTCAGGCCATGAGAGCTGGCGTCACTGCTGTAGCTGGCTGCCTGTCTGGGTTGGACCATAGGGTCAGGGGTGGCTTGGGCGAGAGTGCTTGCCTGTGGGAAATGGAAGCACAGAGAAGAATCAGCCACAGCCAGATACTGCTGGAGAAGAAGAGAGCTAAGGAGAAAGACTTACTCTCTCCTCTCTCCCCCAGCTAGTTTTTATATTTATACTTTTGTTTCTTGTTCCTAGTCCTTTAATACCTCTGAGTTGATCATGTGTATGATGTGAGCTAGAATACTGATTTCTCTCTATTATAGGAAGAAGTATTCCCAGCACCATTTGCTAAATTATCTACCATTTCTTCAGTAATTTATAATCCCATATTCAAATATTTGCGTCCTCATGCATATGGGTTTATTCCGTGTTTTCAGTTCCTTTCCTTTGACCTTTATGTCTTGTCTTGTGCAAACACCTCTATTTGGATTACATCTCAATATTTAATAAGGATCGTCTATTTTTATTTGCTTTCAGAAGGTTCTCAGTCAGTTGTGGACCTTATGCTTTGAAATTAATTATAGAATTGGTTTGACAAGATTCTTCAAAGTAGTATTTCTCATATTCACTTGGAATTACATTGAATTTATTATTTTGGAGGAAATTAGTATTATTAGAGTATTAAATTGTCCCATCCATGAGTATGGCATGACTTTCCGTTTCTTTAAGTTTTCCTTTGTGTCTCCAATAGCTTAAAATTTTTCTGCCTAAAAGTCTCATGCATTGCTTTATTGTTTTTGTTGATATTATATGACATCCTATTTTTTATTTTTCTATGTTTTTTATTATGATTTTACTTAGTTATGGCCAGAGAAGTGGAACACTATTGGATTTTTTATTTGATAGCGTACCTTTCTTATGAGGTTTAATTCTTGGCCTGTGAATTTTCTTGGAATTTCTATGTATGGGATGATAGCTGTGGGAATATTACCAGGTTTGCTTTTTTTTTCTTCCAGTTTTATTTTCTTGACTTACTATGTTGTTCAAGAACCTCCACTACTATGCTGAGAACTTTCGTTACTGGTGGAACATTTTGTCCCTTGAAAGGAATGCTTCTATATTTTCTTCATTCCAAATAATGTTTTCTCTAGGAGTTTTGGTAGATGACTTTTATCAGTTAAATAAGTTATGTCCTATTCCTAGTTTTCTAACAATTGATTCTAAAAGGCACTAACTTTTTTTCTGCATCTTTTGGGATGATAATGTTTTTTTCTCACTTAAACTGTAATGTGGTGAAATTATATTTCCTTTTTTGCTTTATTTTTATTAAAGTATAATTAATTTACAATGTTGTATTAGTTTCAGGTGTACAGCAAAGTGATTAGGATATATGTGTGTATATATATTATATTCTTAGATTCTTTTCCATTTTACAAGATAGTGAGTATAGTTCCCTGTTAAGTCCTCATTGTTTACCTATTTTGTACATAGTAGTGTATGTCTGTTAATCTCAAACTCCTAATTTATCTCCCCTCCACATCCCCCACATTTTGCTTTCCCCTTTGGTCACCATAAGTTTGATTTGTATGTCTGTGAGTTTGTTTCTGTTTTGTAAATAAATTCATCTGTATCATTTAAAAATTTTCCACAAATTAGTGCTATCACATGATATTTAAAATTAGACTAGTATGTGATATTGGTATAAAATTCTGTTAAAATTTTGTTTTCTGTTGCTGCCCTTATCTGGTTTTGTTATCTCAGCCATAGCATCATTTTCTAAAACAAGTTTTATTAGACACTGTCTTTCTTTAAAACTTGAATAAACTTATAAAACATCTAAGTCCACTTAGCACATTTTGGTGTGGGGTTGGAATGAGAAACATTTTTGAAAACTTTCAATTTTTAAAACCAGTTTAAGCTATCCAATTTCTGTATTTAGTATACCAATTTTTGCAGTTATATTTTTCCAGAAATTTATCTAGAGTTTCCAGTTTAACATATAGATCTTCATAACATGACTTCTAAACTTAGTTCATGTACACTATGCAGATACACTCACAGCTTACAGTTTGCGGAACAGTAACTGCACGTTTAATTTATTAAAACTGCAGTGTTCATAACATATTCTGGGAGAAGAGTTACAAATTTCCCAATGTAATATATGCCTTGATTTGAGTAGCTGCCCACAATATTCTTATTTAGAAAGACATTCATGATAGTTATATGTGGGCTTCCATTAAAAATGTGTTTATGTTGCTTTCAAACTGTAGAATATTCAGTTGCTCTGTTGATGAAATCTAAAGAGGAAGGAAGATACTTATTTCTGTTTATCATGCACATTAATGTCCTGTCTTATTTGGTTAGTATTTGATATCATGTACAATCACACAATATATTTATCCTCTTTTGTTTTATTTTTTAATAAAACAAATTTTCCCTTTTTTTTATTTTATATTACAAGATTACTTTGTTCATCTTTAAAAAAAAAAGAACATTTTTTCGTGGTGTTGATCGTCTCCCGTGGTTTTTATCCACGTCACTGACTGCTGCCTTGGGTATTTTTGTTCAGGGACTGGGAGTCAGTGCCCAGCAGCAGTGGAGAGAAGGGAACGTTGGAGGACTTGCCCTTGTTTCTCTTCTCCTCTCCCAGCCCAGAGTTGTCCATCCTGTCATCTGGCAGCAGGTGGAATAAGGCCTTGAGTTATTCGAAGGAGGATGAGATTTGAAGAGAGATGAAGAATAGTATTCTGGGGAGGAGCATATTGTGGAAAGACAGAAGATCTCATGCTATACCTGTGGACTTAAAGTCGTTAGTGACTGTAGGACAGTAAATGGCAATGGATGTACTTAGCTTTGCTTTCCTCCAAATTCAAATACTACCAAAAAGGCAATATTTGACATTTTCACAACAATATAATACATGTTAGGTTGAACATACAATTGAATATCTGTCGTTAATATACCAATAGAGTTTTTATTGGTGAGTTAAAAAATCCTGGACATCATTATGGTTGTTAGAGCCTGTGCCTTATAGGATGTGAAGCCTACACTCATCTGAATGATAAAAAATACCTATTTCTAGTAAGTCTTTTAAAAATTACCTTTAGCTTCTTCCAAAAATAAATTACTATGGTTGTGCTAACACTAATAGAGCTGTCTTTATTCTGAGAAGCTAATTACTATAATTCCTCCTGTGCCTGTGCAGCGATCTCGGATTGACTCTGAAATGCCAGTGGGATTGCCTCGACAGCTATTTACCTCTGTTTGTTGCACTTGCTATTGATCTACCATTGAGGCTGGGAATATGGTTTAAACATGCTCAGTGGTACTGTGGAAGCCTTCTGATACCAAGGGGCTGGCAGGTATTTAAGTAGTTTCAAGTCCCGTCAAACCCAAGGAGTAACTTCTTACTTACTTGGCTGGTCCTGCATTTTTATTTGTCATTGAAAAATGAAAGTGAAAGTCGCTCAATTGTGTCCGACTCTGTGCAACCCCATGGACTGTGGCCCTCCAGGCTCCTCTGTCCATGGAATTCTCCAGGCAAGAATACTAGAGTGGGTAGCTGTTCCCTTCTCCAGGGGATCTACTCAACCCAGGGATCGAACTGGGGTCTCCTGCATTGCAGGCAGATTCTTTACCAGCTGAGCTATTTATTTGTCATTAGGCCTAGTCAAGACTGAGGAAAAAGGAAGAAACTGGTGTTTCTTCCAGTGAATGAAGGGATACAGTATTGTCAGATAAATATTGGACTGAGAACTACTTGAAGGCAAGGGAAATATATTGGAAAAGTCCTGGAGATGCTAATAGTGCATCAAATCCATAGGTTAAGTTAAATGGGTCATTTAAGTACAATCAGAGAAACTTTCAGCTAAATAACAGGATTGGGTAATAGGCTAGAAAGAATTTTAATAAATTCTCACTTCATTCTCCTCTGCCTCCTTTTCTACTAATTGAATAAAATTGTATGTAAGGGTTACAATTGAATGCTTTTTAACATCAAAGGTGTTCAATAATGATCAGTTCTTTTCAGTTTTTGTTCTATTTTCTTTCCCTCCTTTCTGTTCCTTTGTGCTTTTTTAATCTTTGCATTTATACATAAACGGCTTTCTATTGTTCAGATTAATATGAGTGCAGAAATAGTTCAAAACACAAAATAAATACAAATACCTGGGAACCAGATTAGTGGAAGTTGACCTCACAAATCTCAGTTAACAAGTTTTTATTCCTCATTCATAAGATACAGGTGAGAAGTGTGGAAACAAGCTGATAATATGTAGATTTTCCTTTTTGAGTGAATCTTTTAGATTTTGAGCTACAGTTAGTATTAACTCCTTTTAAAGGTTTGTTTACTTTGTTATAAATTGATACAAAATGCATTATAATAGAACCTTATTGAACAACCGTTAGTAGTATCTGCTATAGTTAAATATACATCTAAACTTACAGCATAGCATTTCTACTCATTGTTTGTATGTATCCACCAAGAGATACACACAAGGAAGTTTGCATCAGTAATAGCCCCAAACTTGAAACAGCCCAATGTTTACCAGCAGAAGAGTAGATAAATACATTTTTCTATTACTCAGAAATAATGATAAGCAAAAGATGTCAGACATGAGACTACATACTGTGTGATTTACCTTATATGAACTTCAAGTTCAGACACATTGAATCTATGGTAACAGAAATCAGTTAGTGGGAGGTGAGAGGAGTATGAATAGATTGGAGATTGGACAGAAGCACTTGGAGACCTTCTGGTTGCTGCAAATTGCCTAAAACTTCATCTGGATGGAGATTCACATATGTGTATAAAAATGTTCATCAAACTGTATAAGACAGTTTGGGCACTCTCTATGTATGCTGTAACCAAACATAGTATTTGATTTTAGTTCATCCCTGTAAGGGTGAGTGATACTAAAATTTTTTCTTTTTTTACTAAGGCAGAGAAGTTATGCTAATTTGTTGCAGAATTTTAATGTTGGATTGACTTTTCATTTTGTGGCTACTGTAGTGAACCAAGCGCTTATTGTGTTTGATTTTGATCCTCAAAGCTGCTTACTCTTCAGAATGTTTTCAAGTGAGGATTATTATTTTGCATTTCATTGATCTTATACAGATTAGAAGTAGTTTGAGGAGGTTTTAGGTAAGAAGGAAAAGCTTGCCTGAAGTTTGAAAATTTTTCTAAGGATGGGTAGCATATTTTAATATAATGCATATTTAATATATAACTATAATAATTATATATTATACATATATAAATATATTTATATATTAGCTATAGTATAGAAGCTGTCTTAAACTATGCATTTTATCTTTTTTAATATTCTTTCTATTCTGCACACATTGGTTACTTAATGGAAGTAGATAACAAAAAGAGCTTTTGTATTCAACTAACGTGATTAAGGCTGAAAATACATAAAAACAAAAAGTGGCTGTCAATGAGGATTTGCGATCAAGCTTTCAAAAGTTTAGACATTTTAGCTTATTTGTATTCATGGTTTACCCAAGGTTTCCCATTTTACTCACAACTAACAGCTTTCACAAAGTATTTTTCAAAAACCTTTTGATTATAGGCAGTGGACTTGGGGTTTCTGGGTTTCGTGAGTAATTCTTTTTTTTAAGATTTTTTTTACTGTGGATCATATTTAAAGTCTTTATTGAATTTGTTACAATGTAGCTTCTGTTTTTATGTTTGGTCTTTTTGGCTGCGAGGCATATGGAATCTTAACTCCCCGACCAGGGATTGAACCCGCACCCCCTACATTGAAAGGCAAAGTCTTAACCACTGGATCACCAGGGAAGTCCCTCCTGAGTAACTCTTAGGCACTAAGCTCTTGCTTCCTTTTGCCTCTTGTCTTTACAGGCTGCCCTGCAAGTCGGGGGCCATGGAGAAAGGCTGCACCAGTGTCGGGAGGTCATGCTGCTAACTTACAAATCCATCCCCATGCAAGTGGATGGGGAGCCCTGTAGGTTGGCCCCAGCTATGATTCGGATCTCATTGAGGAATCAGGCCAACATGGTACAGAAGAGCAAGAGGAGAACGTCCATGCCTTTACTCAATGAGTGAGTCTACCCTCGCCCACCTTCGTGAACACGGAGACCGCGGAGAGCAGGGCACTGAGCATGTGCATGGTCGGAGGCCTCCCTGTGCTGAGAAAGGAGAAAAGTCCAGGAAGCTCAGCTGCCCCTTGGTCTCTCACACCTATTTGTTCTTCATGTTTACTATACGGTGACCACATGCTTCTTTCAGGAGTAATTGTTGTATGGTATGTTAGATTGATGATGCTTTTTCACTGACCACCCACTTGCATATATATTGACTGGGACCAGCCGAAAATCACTGAGTGATTCAGGGTCATAAAGCCTGTCTGGTTAAATGTGTTCTCTTTCATTTTAAGAAGGCACTGTTGACCTCCTCTTCTTGACCCTGGTCACTTGGAGAGTGTTGGTTTCTGCAGGGCAGAAGGTTGGCAGAACTGGGTTTTGGCTCACCTCTCCCCATATTGCATCCCCTTCTGCTTGTTAGTGAACTGTCCCTTTCCCAGTGCTCCCAGTTTGGAGTCCTATGTTCTCTGATGCTTCGACTCAGTCTTGCCATTGCTGGAGAGCATCCTATTGTCTAATAGATGAGACCTGACCCATGACTCAATGCCTAAAGAAAACGTACCCCTCCTGGACCCTTTCCTTTCTCGGGTGCTTTATAAACTGATTTGGAAAAGGTGATAATGACTGGCTATTTTGAGTGCACATTCATTTTATAGAGTCCCTTTATCTAATTTTTGATTAAAAATGTCTATTTGGGGTTAGAGAAAGGGATCCAAGAAACAGGGGGATTTGGGGCATCATTTTGAGCCTCTTCTATATATCATGCCCCTATGCCTGACCTGACTTAAGGTAAGGCCATTTCCAGGTTTGAATTTTGGCCATTCTTGTGACACAGTGAGGTACCCTTGGAGGTCCTCTTCCTGTTTGTGGCCTGTGATGCATGGTTATGTATTTGTACTGAACGGCTGGCTTCCTCTAGTGCCTGCGAAGCAAGGGCATGCTTTGCCAAGGTATTTATTGAGTCAATGTGACAACTACAGAAGTGCCTAGAAAGAACCCATGACACAGGGGTCATTGCTCTCTGCCAAAGCTTCACCCCTGTTCTGAAAAGGCAAATGTTGAAGAGTAGCATTCGACAGGGCTCATAAAGTGTTTCCCTTTGTAGCCTCTGCTTCTAAGCTTGAGGGATCTTCTCTCCTCTGTACCCTCTTATTCGAGAGTCACTGCACTTGCCCAGCATTTTTCCTAGATCCTTATCCAGAGGGCTGGTGTAGTTGCCTTTTTCATCGTGTTTACATTTTGCAGCTAGTGAAACTCTTGGGTCATTTCGGCTGCTTTTTATATCCTCCGCCTTTCCCTGCTATTAGGTTGGATATACACTTCATGAGTTTCAGGCAAGGTGTCAGCAGTAGTGTACAGTTGGCCATACTCTCTCTTAAAAATGTTCAGAGTTAAGCTGTGAACTATTGGTTTGAGAGAAAATCTTAACTACAAAGTGAAAAGTCCTCTCTGAGATAGTCCAGGTTGCTTTGGGTCACCCGTAGATCACTTGTTAGCAGGGCTGAAAATTCTTAGTATCTGCAGGCAAACAGCTCTCATTTTCATGCCTGGTGCTTCTTCCCTTAATAACCTTATCAGACATGAAATTATTTTGGGGTGTTTAGTTTCAGACAATTTTTGCCCTTGAGAAAAAAAAAATTGTTTTTTCTCAGAAACTGTAATAAGAATTTATTTGGGCTTTCTTCACGTATTAAAATCAAATGTAAAGAGTTGGGTTTTTTGGTACATGTGGTAAATATGATGTGACTTCACAGATTTAGCTGCGAGGGTGTTCAAGAAGCAATTTCATCTCGAAAATGCAGTTACTTGCCACCAGGGGGCAGTGGTGCCTCCACCTAAGCAGCCTCAGATTCGAAGATAGACTTCTGTGAAATGGCAGTAATAATATTCTGTCCATTTCTTAAAAGGACATATATATATATATTTTAAAGATTAGTTAAGTTCTTGATTACTACTTATTATTAAAATTATCCTTCAACACTGCATTTTTAGAAAATCTGTCACCCACTACTCTTGTTCACCCTCTGTGATTAGACTGCTTCTTTCTGTTTGGAAATCCAGCTTTTTCCACTGAATTTCCAAGTGGCGTTTCCAGTGGATGGGAAGCCTAGCCACTGATACCTTCTTAGGAGTTTTCTTCCATGTTCTGAGTCCTTCAAGCTTTTTGTTCTTTACGCCACCTTTGTGCAAAGTTCACCTTTGCAGTCAAGTCAGAGAGCAGTGCGGCCTGCCTTGTACATCATATTTTTGCCCACCTGTTGCTCTTCTTGAAGTGTCCCCTTCCCTCCTTTTCATCTGCTAGCTTTTGCTCAAGTTCACACTCCCGTCGACGTATCACTTTCCCTGAGAATCCTTTTCCTGCTGCTCCCAGCCATTAAATACACCACTCAGCGCTCCTGTAGTGCTCCTGTTACTTCTGTCACACCACTTATGAAAACTAATGCCATTACTGGTTGACTTGTCTCCTCTGCTCTGTGGGGAGACCCTTGGGTTTTCCTCGCAGGGTCCCCAGTGCCTGCCAGTTTGCTGAGACTTAACGTTACATGTTGAACAGGGGACTTCCACGTGGATCAGGTCTATAATGTTCCATCTGTTGCATTTCTCAGAATTTTTTTTCCAAAATAACATAAATCTAAAACCTTGTGAGTATAAAAACGATATAGAAAATCTCCTGGTCGTATTTTGTGGTAGTAAGTGGAAGCTATATACTTCAGAATTTCAAGATCTGGTACACATGGATGACTGGAGAAGGTCCCATGAGAAACAGCTAAATGGCTTTCATGATGCCTCTAGATCTTTACTGCTTCAAAAAGGAAAAAAAATTCTAAAAAAATATTTCTCAGCTTGTGATCCCATTTGCTATTACCATATACAAACCTGAAAGACTAGCTAATCCCATTAGGTTCACCACCCACTCCTCTGCCCACCCCATTGATACAGGAGCATATGCCTTTATATGTCATTTATGGCTCAACTATGACTCTAATAAATGTCATCCACCCCAAAAGTAATTGAGCAGGTTTGTTTAGGTTCACATTCATGTATTAGTACCATGATAGCCAGATAAATCTGATTATGCTATTTGAAAGGCACTCTTGAAGGAGATCATAAATTCTACATTAACTCAGGTGCTTAGGAAGATCTTAGCCTGAGTTCTCTAGCAATTAAGACAGCATTGTGAAGGTTGACTGTATACTCCAAGGGAAAGATTTTCAGTTGGCAAACTCTGAATTGGGCAACTGGGTTCCACTCTCCTGGGCTGCTGAGAAGTATTATTGGTGATAACTGATAGCCCTTGGAGGATAATAAGGAGTTAATTCGTGGCAGGCTTCATATGAGAATTTACATACCCAACAGAAATGAGGGAATGGGGTTATAGGGAAAAGACAGATTGGAGAAAAGAGTTATAGTGAAACCATTCAAATAGTCTGAGAGAGTAAGAGTTATTACCAATAACATAAAAGTGGCAGGAAATGTTGGGTTTCATCTCTTCAGTTCCACATTTTATCTTTTGTGGTAGCCATGGAAGACCCTCTCTTTTATTTTTTTAAAGGAGGGGCAGAGAACAGAGAGAAGTCTATGGTTTCACTCCACTGCCAAGAGTATCAGTGGAATTACAGCATCATTGTGATGAAATTAGGCTTTCTTGGTATGACCTTTAAGTTTTTGTTGGGTGGCTCTTTTCAAGATGGTTTTTCTTTTGACACGAACATTTCAGCAAAGCCCTGGAATCATGAGGACTATGTTAAACGATTCAGCTTACCTTGATTCTGCTCAAAGATGAGTTGACTGGGCCAGCCTACCACTCGTGTGTGTGTGTGTGTGTGTGTGTGTGTGTGTGTCTGCACATGCACGGGTGGATGCCTTCTGAGACCTAGAGCCCGAGAGGACCTGGTACCCCGCAGCCCTGCGCAGCGTCCGCGCTCCCGCAGCAGCTGCAGGCACCCTGTCTCGTGCCCCAGTCTGCGGCTTGCCTGAGAACCGGCCCTGCCATATGTCCTGTTGGCTTCGTCGCTGTCACTGGCTTTTTGGATTCTTTCTGTGGCTGGCTTGGTTTTCTTTTCTTTTCATTCACTGTTTGGTGACGCGCTCATTTAAGTTCTGTTTAAATTTTGTGTGTCTCTCTTTCTCTCTCCCGGCTTGGTCCCTGTCTGTCCACGCTGTTTTGCTGACTGTCTTCGCTGCTCATTCCCTGCTGCCTCTAGTATCCATCAGGTGCAAGCTGCGGACCTGCGGAGAGTGTCTGCCCCCCCAGGCTCCTTCACCATGTGAGTACAAAGCCGTTCTGTTTTTACATTGTGTCTCTCAGCCTCATCTCCTCCTCAGGGCCAGAGGACCCGCATCCTCATCCTTCACAGGTCTGCTTCTCAGACAAAGAACCACTTTGCCGTGATTGTCCACTTTAGCCCTTCTTTGATTTGAGACGCAGCTGTGAAGTTCTCTGTGTTCTATTCATCTCAATCTTCTATGAGTTCACAGTTTAAGTTTTTTGATTGGATACTTCAGGGTCCAAAGTTGCACGGGATTGTATAAAATTCCATACCAAGCATTGGTTTCTATGGAAAGTAAACCCATTAGACCATTCCATCATATATGGCTCTGACCTTGAAGAAGCACCCGCTACTCTTGATTCTGTAGATGGACCCCTGAAATTATTGATATGTGTGGAGCTTTGAGTGTACGTACGTGGATCTGTGCGTTTTTCTGGGTTGAGCATCCGTAGTGGTAATAAAAGATCAATGACCCAAAGTTGTTAATGAGTTGGCAAAATGCATTTTATACATAGTAGTTTGTACTTAGCATGCTTTATGCTTTTTTCTTCTGGTGAAGAACAGAAAGAAATTATTATTAATTTTTTTAGCACTTCAGGACTTTTTTATGCTGTTGCCTCTGTCTTGCCCTTGCTTCTTTTCTCCATCTTACATATACTTGTATTATGTTTCAGGTGCTGTTAAAGGTGCTTTGCATACATCAACTAACTTACTCCCCAACATCCCTATGCTATAAGTGGTATTATTATTACCTCCATGTAATATATGGGGGAATCTGATGAACAGAGAAGTTAAGTAACTTCAGGAAGGTCTCACAGCTAATAAGCGGTAGACTAGGATTCATACTTCTGCAGCCTGATTTTAAAATTCATGCTCTTAACGATTTATAATCTGCCATTTTTCATCTATCAATATCCTTTGTATTTCTCAGCGCTCAGTTGAATAACTGCCTTTGCTAAGAACTATACCTTGATTATTGCTGGTAGAACTAGTTATGTCCTCATTGGAATTCACTATTATAATGTTGTACTTATTATAGTTCTCAAGGTATAGTCTATTGGTACTGATTATATTAGCTCTGTATCTGTGTGTATCCCACACTACACTTAGGTCACGTGAAATCATTTACAGTGTCTTCCTATGACTTTTGTATTCCCAGTCCTGATCACAGACCTTAACACAAAGTATGCTGAAACTAGGAAGAATTGTTTGTTGGTTGGTGGAATGAATGAATGAAAGAATGCCTGTCTAGATAGAACTGTGCCAATATCTAACATCCAGGGATGTGCCAATGTGACTCCTAAAGTTCAGTTATTATATAGTTTTACTTCAACTCTAATCTTGTGGAAACATGCTTATTTATTCATCTATTGCAAAATGTTTTTCTAAAAGTATTATTTTGTACTTGCTCTGTGCCAGATGCTATTTTCTGCCTGGTATTTAGGGTTGAGCACAACCTTCATGGAACTCAGTATTGACTGGTCAGACAACAAGAAAATAGCATTTACTTTCTAATTTGGCAGCTGTTACTGGGGTATGTTATTCTACATAAGTCTTGTTCAATAAATTTGAGTCCAGAATGGCTCTCAGTGTTCATTATTTTCAGCACCTTTGTTGATAGAGTTCAAACAATTGAGAATACCAACAGCAGACATGCAGGTGATATTTGTCATATTTCTATCACCATTTAAGCGTTGGTTGTGTTTGTTTTCATCATATAGTTTAAATGAGGCTCTTTTCCCCTTTTCTTTTTCTGGGTGTGTATGCTATAGGAAGGTGAACTGTCCTGTTTTCATAGAGTGTAACAGGACCCCAGATATGGCCACTTAAAACTTGACTATTGATCTAAAGTATTTTATACTTATATATGCTATGTTAATTAGTGCATATTAAAGATTTTATATCTATATAACTGATGACTTATATAATAAGTGTTTATTAGAGTATTGTTTTAAAAATTTCGGTAACTAAACACCGTCAGATAGAGCAAGGAAAGTGGAGGAAAATCCAAGCACAATAATGAGCGTTGTCTTTATATATTGGGCTGGCCAAAAAGTTGGTTTGGGCTTTTCTGTAAGATGATATGGAAAAACCCAAACTCACTTTTTGGCCAAGCCAATATTATGGCAGAGGTAAACTTAGCTTAGACCCACTCTCATGCTGCCGTTTGCAGCAGTGTTTGAGAATCACGTTAACCTTGCCTTGGTCCTCACGAAAGTCAGGATGCCAGTTTTGTGAGCTAAACGTTGATTTTTTTTTTTTTTTTTTTTTTTTACTCTTGTATAAGCTATTCTCTGCTCAGAACAACTTTTTTTTACAGATGATCTTTCCTTTGGGAGAAACCTCTTTATGCTGTTTCTAAAGCAAATGTTACTTTCCTAAAGCAACTTGAATTATCCTTTCTCTCTAGCTTTCCAGTGACTTTTTTTTAATTAGGGAGGAAGTCATGGTTTTTACAACATAATGCATAAATTGTTAGGAGTTGCAGCATACTATTAATGTGTGCCTACATGGGAAATTGCAGCTTTACACAAAGAAGAATCTTGAAATTTTTGTTTTGATCATATATGACCATATATGAGGATAAACTGAACTGAACTGAACTGATGAGAGTAAGGCATCTGCGTGCCAATTCAGGAGACACAGGAGATTCAGGTTCAGTCCTTGAGTCAGGAGGATCCCCTGGGGGAGGAAAGGGCAACCCACTCCAGTATGCTTGCCCGGAAAATCCCATGGACAGAGGAGCCCAGCGGGCTACATCCATGGAGTTGCAAAGAGTCGGACATGACTGAGTGACAACAACAACAAATCAAAGGTATTTAGTGCCTTCATCCAATAGAACAAAATAAAGTAAATGAATTATTTCACTACAAGTTTGAGGTTCTGCACCTTTTTTTTTTTACATCAGAGAAAAGCTATAATTCTCAGAGTTGGCTTCAGTTCAGTCGCTCAGTCTCGTGTTCGACTTTTTACAACCCCATGGACTGCAGCACGCCAGGCTTCCCTGTCCGTCACCAACTCCCAGAGCTTGCTCAAACTCATGTCCATTAGGTCAATGATGCCATCCAACCATGTCATCCTCTGTTGTCCCCTTCTCCTCCTGCCTTCAGTCTTTCCCAGATCAGGGTCTTTTCGAATGAGTCAGTTCTCAGCATCAGGTGACCAAAGTATTGGAGCTTCAGCTTCAACATCAGTCCCTCCAATGAATAATAAGGACTGATTTCCTTTAGGGTTGACTGGTTTGATCTCTTTGCAGTCCAAGCGACTCTCAAAAGTCTTCTCCAACACCACAGTTCAAAAGCATCAATTCTTGAGCACTCAACTTTCCTTATGATCCAACTCTCACATCCATACATGACTACTGGAAAAACCAAAGCTTTGACTGGACAGACCTTTGTTAGCAAAATAATGTCTCTGCTTTTTAATATACTGTCTAAGTTGGACATAGCTTTTCTTCCAAGGAGCAAGCATCTTTTAATTTCATGGCTGCAGTCACTATTTGCAGTGATTTTGGAGCCTGAGAAAATAAAGTCTATCACTGTTTCCATTGTTTTCCTGTTTTCCATAAAGTGATGGGACCAGATGCCATGATCTTCATTTTTTGAATGTTGAGTTTTAAGCCAGCTTTTTCACTCTCTCTTTCACCTTCATCAAGGGGCTCTTTAGTTCCTTTTCACTTTCTGCCATGAGGATGGTGTCATCTGCATATCTGAGGTTATTGATATTTCTCCTGGCAATCTTTATTCTAGCTTGTGCTTCATCTAGCCCAGCATTTCACATGATGTACCCTGCATATAAGTTAAATAAGCAAGGTAACAATATACAGCCTTGATGTACTCCTTTCCCATTTTGGAACCAGTCCATTGTTCTATGTCCTGTTCTAACTATTGCTTCTTGACCTACATACAGATTTCTTAAGCAGGTCAAGTGGTCTGGTATTCCCATCTCTTGAAGAATTTTCCACAGTTTGTTGTGATCCACACAGTCAAAGGCTTTGGCATAGTCAGTAAAGCAGAAGTAGATCTTTTATTTTTCTGGAATTCTCTTGCTTTTTCTATGATCCAGTGGATGTTGTCAATTTGATCTCTGGTTCCTCTGCCTTTCCTAAATCCAGCTTGAACATCTAGAAGTTCTTGGTTCATGTACTATTGAAACCTAGCTTGGAGAACTTTGAGCATTATTTTACTAGCCTGTGAGATGTGTGCAATTGTGTGGTAGTTTGAGCATTCTTTGGCATTGCCTTTCTTTGGAATTGGAATGAAAACTGACCTTTTCTAGTCCTGTGGCCACTGCTGAGTTTTTCTAATTTGCTGGCATATTGGGTGCAACACTTTCACAGTATCATCTTTTAGGATTTGAAATAGCTCAACTGGAATTCCATCACCTCCGCTAGCTTTGTTCATAGTGACGCTTCCTAAGGCCCACTTGACTTCACATTCCAGGATGTCTGGCTCTAGGTGAGTGATCACACCATTGTGGTTATCTGGGTCAGGAAGATCTTTTTTGTATAGTTCTTCTGTGTATTCTTGCCACCTCTTCTTAATATAACATAACTTGTAACCTGGCCATTCTTACTTTCTTTTTTCTTTTTTATTGAGATATAATTGACAGCTAGCATTATATTAGCTTCAAGTGTACCACATAATTATTCAGTGTTTGTTTATATTGTGAAATGATCATCACAATAAGTCTAGTTAATGTTGAGTTGGCCAAAAATTTCATTCAACTTTTTCCATAAGATGTTACCGTGAAACCCAGTATCTATCATCATATATAGTTACAATAGTTTTTTCTTATGATGAGAGCTTTTAAGATCTCTTAGCAACTTTAAAATAGACAATACAATGCTTTTAATTCTAGTCACCATGCTGTATATTACATCCCTAGGATTTATTTATTTTATAATAGATGCTTGTACCTTTTGACCCCTTTCACCCATTTCACCCTTGCCTCCCCAGTGTTGCTCAAAGAATTAGAGCAGTCCCTCAATTAATAAATTCATTATAATTAATGCCTTTACAGTAGAATCCCCATTGAAGACTACATACATTCACTATCTCATAAATCATGAATATTCATGTTATGTGGTCATGCCCCAAAAACCCCCAAAAGTGTGTAACTGTAAAATGAGTCTTTCTGGAACTCTTTCACTTTTAGGAGTTCTTTTCATTAAGTTCTGTTTCTCTCCTGCTCTTCCTCTACCAAAATGAAATAATGTGAACTGGTTTCATCTAATTTGTGCATTTTTTATCTTTCAAAAATATTGTTCAGTGTCTACTTTAGATGTCAGATACTTTGTGGGATTCTGGAGATAAGAGATTAGAAAGTTAAGCTTACTGCCCTGGAGAAATGGATGCACTGTAGGAATAGACCTACAGTGTTAACACAATTATGACACAATGTGAGAAGCGTCCAAATAGAGATTCTGGTTGTACTTCATGTGAATAACCTTTTGTTGAGTATTTATTATATATGTTTTTATACTTTAATATTTAAAATTAATATAGGGTCAAATTGACTTTTCTGATATATAGTTCCCACTTTTAAGACATGTATCGATCCATATAGCCAGCATCGTAATCAGGCTATGCTGCTGTTGCTAAGTCGCTTCAGTCGTGTCTGACTCTATGCAACCCCATAGACGGCAGTCCACCAGGCTCCCCTGTCCCTGGGATTCTCCAGGCAAGAACACTGGAGTGGGTTGCCATTTCCTTCTCCAATGCATGAAGGTGAAAAGTGAAAGTGAAGTTGTTCAATCGTGTCCGACTCTTAGCAACCCCATGAACTGCAGCCCACCAGGCTCCTCTGTCCATGGGAGTTTCCAGGCAAGAGTACTGGAGTGGGGTGCCATCGCCTTTTCCGAATCAGGCTATAGAAGGGTTCTATCACTCCAAAAAGCTGCCTTGTGATCTATATCCTTTATGATCACACTCTCTAATCCCTGCATCTCTCATCTCAACCTCTGGCAACCACTGATTGCTAAAGTTTTGTGTTTTGAAAAAGTGGAAGTGTTAGTTGCTTCAGTCATGCCTGACTCTTTGCAACCCCATGTAGCCCACACCAGGCTCCTCTGTCCGTGGAATTCTCTAGGCAAGAATACTGGAGTGGGTTGCCATTTCCTTCTCCAGGGGATCTTCCTGACCCAGGGATTGAACCTGGTCTCCTGCATTACAGGCAGGTTCTTTACCATCTGAGCCACCAAAATTGGCAGCCCTAGTTTTGTGTTCTAGAGAATGCCATATAAATGGAATCACACAATATGCAACATTTATAACTGGTTCCTTTGAGTAAACATAACATTTTGATATTTATCAGAGTTGTTGCAAATATTAATCATTTGTTCCTTTTTGTTGCTGAATAGTATTCTCTGCGTGGATGTTTCCATTTATTTAACCAATAACCCCAAAGGACATCTGGGTTATTTCCAGTGTTGGGGTATTCTGAATAGAACTGAATTAACATTGATTAACAAGTTTTGTGAAAAATAAGTATTCATTTTTGCAGGTTAAACACCTGGGAGGGAGTCCAGGGTCATCTGGTAACTTCATGAGAAATCAACACACTGTTTTCCATTGTGGTTGTACCATTCTGCATTTCCACCAATTGTGTATGAGAGTTCCTGTTGTCCCCCATCCCTTTCAGCACTGAATAATGTCAATATTTTGAAATTTTAATCGTTGAATACCAGTGTCTTTTCATATGACTATTCGCCAGCTTTGATGTATTCTATGGTGAATCATCCTCTCAAGTCTTTTGCACATTTCTTAAACTGGGCTGTTTGTTTTCTTCCTGTTGAGTAGGATGGTCACGTATTTTGGATCCAAGCCTTTGTTATTTGTGTTTTGATTAATTATTTCTTCATTTTAGAAAGCAGTGGAATCCGCTTTCAGACCACAACTTCTGACTCATCTTCTGAGCGTTAGTTGTATTTTCAGAGCCTCTGCAGTGCTGTTCCTGTTTGTCTGGTGTGTGCCCCACCAAGTTGCAGGATGGAGTCTGAGTGGAGGTCAGCTCTGTAGCTTTAGTTCCCAAAGTCTGTGGTACTATGTTTAGATTCACACATCTGCAGGTGAGAGATGAACCCAAGTTCGCGAACGTCCCTATCGAGTTGTTTCCCCGAGCTCCTCCCTCTCTCTCATCGCCCCCAGTACTTTCCCATTTCCTGGGGCTCCCTTTTCAGATCCTTGAGCCAGAAAGCTAAGGCTTTAGTCACTTCATTCTGCTGCATACCTCCTGAGACCATGTTCACCTCCAGGACCAGGGAATGAAGTGACCAGAAGAGAAAGAGAAGCATGGTGGTTTATCCCATCCTCTTGGGACCACAGCTCCTCTTATCAGAGAGGAAGATTCTCTTTCCTTAAAGTTTTCTTTTTTTTTTTAAGTGTAGTTGATTTACAATGTTTGTGTTAATTTCTACTGTACAGCAAAGTGACTTGGTTGTCCATATGTACATTCTTTTTCATGTTCATTTCCATGATGGTTTATCTCAGGATGTTGCATAGAGTTCCCTGTGCTCTCCAGTAGTACCCTGTTGTTTATCTTCCTCTCTTGATAGTTTTAAGCACCTAAGACCCTTGTCATTGCTGCCGCCAGCACAGCAAAGTTGCCTGAGTGCTGAATTGTGAGCAGATGGAGCAGGAACAAAAGAGGAAGAATATCCCCAATTTCTCTACTCATTCATAGTCCCTTTCCTCTACTCCCATCAGTTCAGGGGCTCTTCTAGAGCTTTCTCTGCCTTTGCCTGTTGTCCATTTTAGGTTTTGTACTGCCTGGAGTCCAGACTAGGGTTGATTAGAGGTCAAAGGAGGAGAGAGCTCACCATTATTTGGATGCTATTTTAAATTCTGGTCTTCTCCCCATCACTTATTTTTCGAGTTCTTAAATACCTGTTTTATGCACTCTGTCCAGGTTTTATGGCTGCATTCGTTGGGGGAAAAAGAATGGTGGGTGCTTACCTTCCTCACCCAGAACCAGAACTTCTCTGCTGTTTTTTGTTTTTTGTTTTTTGTTTTCGGCTGCTCTGGGTCTTAGTCACTGCACAAGTGGGGGGATCATCTCTGTGTCTTGCAGGATCCTTTGTTTCTGGCTTTCTAGTTGTGGCACTCGAGCTTCAGTAGTTGTGATACGAGGACTTAGTTACACCATGACAAGTGGGATCTTAGTTCCCCCACCAAGGATTGAACCCGCGTGCCCTGAATCCCAAGGCAGACTCCCAACCACTGGACCACCGGGAAAGTCCATCTGCTGTCTTTTAAAGCAGAGGGTTTTCACACGGTATCCTCTTTTTACCTGATACAGTAACTCAGAGGGTGCCATAACTAAGCTCTGCAGAGAAACCAATGTGTTTTGAACTGCAACCAACCAATGTTAATTGTAATAGGCAATCTTGCACAACAGTCAAAATTTAAACATAAACAAGATGTTTCCCAATGCCAAATTGCATGGATTTGCTTGTTATCTTGGGGAATGCAGAGTTAGACACAGGTCCTTGAAAAAAGTATGAATTGTTACCTTTGACCACAACCTGACTATGGCTCTGCATTCTAAACTTGCTTCCAATTAAGTGATGGCTTCCTGGTAAAGGATGAAAGCAAATTGATTTTTGTTCTAGGAAGAAACGGAGTTTTACTAAGAGAAAGAGAAATATTTTTGATATGTCCATGTTTTTCTTTTGAGTTGAGTTTAATAATTTAATTTTTGAGAAATAACCAAGAGAGAACCAAGAATCTTTAATCTTCATAATTGGAAAAAACATAAATTGGTCACAGGTGGTTTAATATTTGTATGCCTCTGGCCAAGGAAGTAAACTAGAAAATTCTTTGAAATGCTTTCTAAAAATTTGGTCATTTTGTCTTCAACTAGTCACATCAAACCTTTTGTTTCAGCATTTTCTTGAATTGTGTAATATGCTATGAAAAGCATATTTATTTTATTTGTTCAGTACTGGCCCTTTAATTAGAAAATAAGATTCAGTATGCTTTTTCCAAAATCCTTTCTCTTTTCCTTTCTTCTTTCAGTAAAGTTCACTTTTACACACCCTGGACTCTCTCAGGGAGTAGGAAGAGCCTTTTCAGCATAGAAATTTACATGCATGCCTTTGGAAACTATAGGTTTTGCCTCTAAAGTAGCCAAGACGACCCACCAGACATGGTTTGCCTCTGAATGAATTAAGCTTAGTGGTGAACACATTACCTTCATGGACCCTCAGGATGAATAGCAGTCCTGGGCCTGTTAAACCTTTAGAAGAGGGCTTCATGCCTGGGGCAGGAATCTGCCCGTATTTTAGTCCATGGATTATTGCTTTGGGGTCATAATTTCTGGACCCCAAAACCAACTATGACAGTACTAAAAGGGCCTCAGTTCAGTTCAGTTCAGTTCAGTTGCTCAGTGTGTCCGACTCTTTGCAACCCCATGAATTGCAGCACGCCAGACCTCTCTGTCCATCACCAACTCCTGGAGTCTACCCAAACCCATGTCCATCGAGTCGGTGATGCCATCCAACCATCTCATCCTCTGTCGTCCCCTTCTCCTCCCGCCCCCAATCCTACCCAGCATCAGGGTCTTTTCCAATGAGTCAACCCTTTGCATGAGGTGGCCAAAGTATTGGAGTTTCAGCTTCAACATCAGACCTTCCAATGAACATCTAGGACTGATCTCTTTTAGTATGGATTGATTGGATCTCCTTGCAGTCCAAGGGACTCTCAAGAGTCTTCTCCAACTCCACAGTTCAAAAGCATCAATTCTTCGGCGCTCAGCCTTCTTCACCGTCCAACTCTCACATCCATACATGACCACTGGAAAAACCATAGCCTTGACTAGATGGACTTTTGTTGGCACAAAATTGTGAATATATTTGTTGTTAATGCTTGTGTTATTATTGTATCCCTGTGTGATTATTTCTGAGTAGGAGGTTTACATATCATTTTTAAAATTGACTGTAATTTTTGACTGATTTCAAAGAGCACACGTCTGTAAAGGGGAAAAAAAATAGCCATTTATAAAAATGTCTCTGCTTTAAAAGGCAGCAGAGGAAATTCCCTGTGGTTCAGTGGTTAGGATTCAGTGCTCTCACTGCCAGGGCCTCGGGTTCCACCCTTGATCAGGGGAACTAAGATCCCACATGCCCTGTGGCATGGCCAAAAAAAAAAAACATGGCAATAGGGAATTCTGGTTCTGAGTAAGGTGGGTAAGCACACACTCCACTCCACCCCACCCCCCTCAGTGAATGCAGCTATAAAACCGAAAGGAAAAAATGGAAGTTAAAAGAACAGGAGAGAATTGTTGAATCCGCTGATTGAGCAAGTGACATCGCTTTCAGTTCTACTTCAGAATCAAATGGCAAAGCATAAAAGGCTATTTGCAAAATAGAAATGGACTCACAGACATAGGGACCAAACTTATGGTTATCAAGGGGGAGAAGAGGGATGGAATGAAATTGGGAGATTGGGATTGACATATATACACTACTGTGAGGACCTACTGTATTGCACAGAAAATGCTACTCAATGCTCTGTGGCCACCTAAACGGGAAGGAAATCTAAAAAAGAGGGGATGTGTGTATACATATAGCTGATTCACTTTGCTGAACAACAGAAACTAACACAACATTCTAAAGCAACTGTATTCCATAAAAGAAAGAGTTAGCTTCAGGCTTTCTGGAAGATAAAGCCATTTATGCTCTGATCCTCCAAGCAGAGGAAACTGCTAAGCTTCATTGGTCTTTTCTGCTCCCTCGTTTCTCTCACTGGAGAAGGAAATGGCAACCCACTCCAGTATTCTTGCCTAGAGAATCCTGTGGACAGAGGAGCCTGGTGGGCTGCCGTCTATGGGGTCGCACAGAGTCAGACATGACTGAAGCGACTTAGCATGCATGCATGTGTTGGAGGAGGAAATGGCAACCCACTCCAATATTCTTGCCTGGAGAATCCCAGGGATGGCAGAGCCTGGTGGGCTGCCGTCTATGGGGTCGCACAGAGTTGGACATGACTGAAACAACTTAGCAGCAGCAGCAGCTTTCTCTCACTTCCACCCCCACATCTTCTGAATTCCTAGTGGTTTCACTCCCCACTATCCACAGTTCCTAGACCTTCAATTATGTCAAACTGTCGTGCTTTCCTTTCTTCCTCTGCCACCCCTCTCTGCTGGTTTCATAAGACCGATACACCAGAGGAAAGGAGAGCTCCGTGGGATTCATCTCATTCCAATTTCCACACTTGAATCCGGGCTGCACCTCAGCTCACTGGTTTCTTTCCCCCCTGTGCTTTGCGAGTTTCCACAACAGCTGTTCACCCCACCTGCACCTCTGTTCTCTCCCAGGTAGCAGGGGCAGGGGCCTTTAGTGACTTAAAGACCAGGGGGCGGCAGGAGATGACCCAGGTCTCTAACTGCGGGGTCTTCCTCATTCTGTAGATCCAAGCCCCAGAAAGACAGCCTCTGTTTTGAGTGAATATGTGAGCCCTGCTTTTGTCCTTGTGACATTGACCTGGTTGTACCCTATAGTAAACTTTTTGCATTTCAGTTTTTTTTCAGATATTAAAAAGAAATGCAGTTGGTCCCTTGGGATTCTTATCAAATCTGAAGTTCTGTCGTGTGAAAGTTCAGGGCATGACCCTAGACTCTCTGAAGATCTGCCCCAAAGGGGGATCTAAGACATGAAGTGAGACATGCCCTGGGATGGGGACAGGGTCATTCTTTATCCTTAGTACCGATCAGGAGGCCAGGCTATGTACCACCTGGGTACACTTTCAACTTGCTCTCAGCAAGAACCTGGGTGGATTTTTTCATTTAGCCAGAGAGATAATATGGGCCTGATATTTGTGATCAAATCTAACATCCTGATAGCTGTATGTGGTAATGATTGCTATCATTCCCACCCCATAGATGAGAAGACTGAGAATAAGAAATGTTGGGAAACTTGCCCAAGATCAGGTGCTATAAGTCATAAAAGATAACATGCAAGGCTGTTTGAGAGTGGCATTTAAGGCACTGAATTGTGCTGTTGATATAACTTCTGGTCATTTTCTTGTGTGTGTGTATTTTTATATATGTAACTTCTGAGTTTTAATCAAATCATACTATGTAAACTCCCCCTTTTAAGAAAACCTCAGAGATAACACGTTAGAATTCAATTTTGAGTGTTTCAAATGTGTGAATCTCTAGGATTGCAGGTTTGAAGTTTGTGTTATTATACGAAAAATGTCAGAATGACAAACCCCAGTTGAAAATAAATTCTCACACAGCTAAAGAAGGTGGAGAGTCTTTTAGGCTTGTTTGTAATGGTGTTGGGTCTGCGAAAGAGACTTGTAGGGGCGGGTCCTGCTCACATCCTCAGGGGACGGATGGTGCCTGTGTTCTCAGCAAAGGTGATCGTGGCTCCAGCATCTGCTGTGATTACGTAAAGGGGTATTAGGACTCCCTCAACATTTAAAGTTATATCTCATTGCTTTTAAAATTTACCAATGAATTATTCATGGCTGTGTAGGTGTAGAAACAGTCTTGCAAGTCAGCACTTCTTGTATAATAAGAGGTCACTTCAAGAGAAGAAAACCAGCAGCAACAAAAAAAGTGCAGCTGATACTGAACTCAGGTGTTTGTACAAGGGGCAGGCCATGGGGCCCAGTGAGCTTCAAGATAAAGAGGAAGGTTTGCAGTCCTGCCTGCCTCTTTGCGACCCCATGGACTGTAGCCCACCAGGCTCCTCTGTCCACGGCACTTTCCAGGCAAGGATACTGGAGCGGATTCCATTCCCTACTCCAGGGGATCTTCCCAACCCAGGGATCGAACTGGTGTCTCCTGCCTTGTCAGATGAATTCTTTACCACTGAGCCACCTGGGAAGCCCTCAGGAAGGTTTGGATACAGTCTGTTGGGCAGGAAAATTCATGAATTGTCTTTGTTTAATCAAAGTAAATTTTAGAAAATTAAAAATGAAAAAGCCTGAGGTTAGAGGTAACATTAGTCCAATAAACACAACAACAATTTTTTAAAGATTATTCCACATACTCTGAGGAAAAGAAGCAGAAATTAAGGTCTGATCATCCCAACAGTGAAGTTAAGCCAGGAAGTATTTCCAAGTCATGCTGCAGTTTGGAAAGTGAATGGTTAGACTTCTCTCATTCTTCTATTATGCATTGTTTCATCAGCCATAATTTTAGGATGAAAACAAAGTGTGCTGATTTTTCCTAGTGCATCTTTCCAATAGGCATCTGTATTACTTTGCTAGGGCTGCCATAACAGAATGCCCAGACACAGAGGCTTCAACAGAAATTTATTTCCTTGTCGACCTGGAAGCTGGAAGTGTGACATCGAGATGCTGGAAAGACTACTTGCTTCTGAGGCCTCTCTTTGGCTTATAGATAGCCGTCTTCTCCCTGCATCTTCACACTGTCTCTCCTCCCTGTCTGTCCATCTCCTAATCTCTTCTTATAAGGACACCAGTCAGATTGAATTAGGTTTCACTCATCTGACCTCATTTTAACTCAGTTCATCTTCAAAGACTTTATCTTCAAATACAGTCACTTTTTTCAGTAGTAGGGTTAGGACTTCAATATGTGACTTTGGGGGTACACAATCTAGCCCATAACAACACTGTACTAGAAAAATTTGAATAAATTTTAGGTTTTTTTTTTTTTTGTCACCAACTACATGAAGGCTGAACTTTGTGTATTTTACATATATTGATCATTTAATTCTTTAAAATCATTTTTTTTTGTTATTAAACTGTCTAAGAGGCTAAAGGATGTTGCTGATTTATTTATAGCATATTCTAAGTGTTAATTAACTGGGATTTTCCCGCCAAGAGTACTAGAGTGGGTTGCCATTCCCTTCTCCAAGGATATTCCCATCCCAGGAATCGAACCTGGGTCTGCGGCATTGCAAGCAGTTTCTTTACCATCTGAGTCACCAGGGAAGCTTCCCGTATGATAAGGTCAGTGACCTCTCCGGGCCAAAATTTATTTTTTGTAAATTAAAATGGCTTGCAGTATGAACTAAAATTCCCACAAGCCACGAAGCACCCTCCCCTAAAGTAAGGTTTTTGAAGAGCTTCTGGCGTAATTTCTAAAAGAGGAGAACACCCTTTGAAATTTAGCACACCCGTGATTTCTCCCAATATCTCCAGCATTTGGGGCTTTCTAGATGGCACAGTATCTGCCTGCAATTCGGGAGACCTAGCTTCGAACCCTGGGTTGGGAAGATCCCCTGGAGAAGGGAAAGGCTACCCACTCTAGTATTCTGGCCTGGAGAATTCCATGGACTGTATAGTCCATGGGCTTGCAAAGAGTCAGACACGACTAAGTGACTTTCACTTTCAGATGGCACAGTGGTAAAGAATTTGCCTGCCAATACAGAAGATGCAGTTTCAGGGAAGATCCCCTGGAGAAGCTGAAATAGCAACCCACTCCACTATTCTTGCCTGGAAAATCCCATGGACAGAGGAGCCTGGTGCTCTACAGTCCATAGGGTTGCAAAGAATCAGACATGACTGAGCACAGCACAATATGAACTTTAAATTTTTGCTCAGATCTGAATTCCTAAGGCATTATTATAATAAAAATAAGGTTAAACACTTTTAGAAAATAGTTATATCTTTAGATATACCATTACAACTGTGAAGTTAGTCATAGAATTGCTGAATTCAGAGAAAAAAAAGAAACATCTCAGTTTTTACTCCAGTACTGCAGTGATAACTATAATATATTCTGCCATGGAGTATGAAGAACATATCAATAACAAAGAAATCTGGATGTTTGTTTTGAGTGTTGCAAGAGGGTATTTATTTCAGGTTGCTTTGCTGAGGTGGTAATGAAATGCAATGGGCATTTCATTTGTGAGAGTTTCAGTTAAATTATACCAATGCAATCGAAGTTTTCTCATCTGTCATAATACCCTGAAATGCTTATATAAAATGAAAGGAGAGTATATTTTAAAAGACATAAAAAGAAAATACATCTTGATGCTAGATTTAATTAATCCCCAGAACTTAACCATCACATTTTGTGTCAGAAAATGGAATTCTAAGAAGAATTCAGCATGTTCCAAAATTTGCAGCTAAAGTATTTGATTAAAATGAATGTGGAGTTAGAAGAATTACAAATGGAACAAAAAGGCCGAAACTTTTCAGCTTTATATTACAGAAAATTATAATTATTTTATTTTTTTTAATTAATCATTTAGTCTCTACCGCTTTCAAGTGACTTCTGGCCTCTTACTGGGGCATAAATAAGTCTTTTGGTCGGATGGGGTTTTGTTACCTAGGCAAAGTAAAACAATGACACATTTCCTTGAAGAAGGGTTCTTGGTTTATGAGTATGTTAGGATACTGCCTTTAGTAAAGGCTTGATCTATTGGGTTGGTCAAAAAGTTCATTTGGGTTTTTCCATGACATCTTACAGAAAAGTTCAGATGAACTTTTTGGCCAAAAAGCTGGCCCACCTGGTACTTTAATGTCATAAGTGAGAGGACAGAATAAACTGAACCAGAAAAAGTATCCCAATTATTTCTCAACATAAACCTTTTTCCCTCTCTTTTCTTATTCTCTTTTAGTACTGGTAGCAGTTATTTTCATGTTCATCATCATCATACAAGTAATTTGTCTATACACTAAAAGTTTAGTCTCAAGGAACTTTTTTCTCCCCAAGTCTACTGTCAAACTTAACAAAAATTATCTTTATTGATGAGTAATTGTGGTAGTCACAGAATTGTTCTATGACCTTTTCAAGTTCTGTTCTAGCAATATGTCTTTAGTCTGTCTGTTCTTATGCCATCAGGAAGAATGATTCCAAGAAAAAAATTTCTTTAGTCATTGGATCAGAAATTAGAGAAAGGTGGTGCAAAGTTTCTCCCTAGTTGGCTGAATTTGCTGGGTTGGAGAGTCGGATTTTAAAGATTTTCCGATTCGTTCTTCTTGGATTTCTGACGAGGACTCACAAGGGAGTGGGGACCCATCTGTGTCACAAGTGGAGGGCTTAGCTTTCCACCAGCTGTAAGTTGATGAATAGGAGGGTTATGAGGTCACATCTCTCTCCCGAGTCCAGTGCAGCCCCGCTGAGTGAGTATTCCAGACTTTGGGAAGCCATAGTCGACCTGGGGGAAAAATGAGTCAAAACGTAGCACAGTGAAATACTACCTATTAAGAAAAAAAAATGACTTTGCAAACATCCTTTCTCTGATATCCAGATTTTAAGAAAATGTATGTCATGGATGTTTTCTACAGAAGGCTAAAACCATTTAAGGAAGTGTTTCTTAGGCAATGCCGTTTATTGTAAGGCCAGTACTTTTTATTTTCTTGATATGAAACAAAACATGGAATCCTCTCCTTACTGAGCCTGTTTCCTAGGGATTCAGAGCTCCTTCCACACAGTTTGCTTGGTAACTTTTCAATAAGAACACATCTTGTGATTCATGCAGCCAAACCTTTCTCTGTACCGCAGTAGATGGTTATGTTTATTTTCACTCCGTTTTTGCTTTATGCACTTTTGGCCATTGCTTTTTTTTTCTTATAAATAGTTTTAAATTCTTGTTTTTTTCCTATAGTTTATAGGTGAATTAAATGTTAAATATTAAATATAAAATATTTAAATTATAAATATGCTAGGATTTTTTCTTTTTGGTAAAAAGTTGTTTTGATGTTACACAGACACCCACTTAGATACCTCCACATGAATCATCAGAGTGCTTAGTTACTAGAGGATGACCAAATATGTTAGGTTTTAAGCCTACTTTCAGTGTCTTTCAGGATATTTGTGAAAGGCTAGAAATGTTTTCTTCTGTGAAATGATACTTTTTGAACTACTCAACTCCCATTCCTTCCTCCACACTCTTTTCTAGGAAAGAAGGTCTGCTTTCTCATCAGTTGCAAATAAGAGCAGCATATTAACAACAGTTAGTGATTACAAACCCAAGGGAAGATTTTTGCCATTTAAATAGCAAATACGTATAAGGTTTTTTCTTTGTTTGCTATATCAACATTGAAACCAGACGTAAAAAAAAAAAATTCTTCCTGTTTGAGCACATGAGATCTGAAGCCATTTAAATGACTTGGGAGTAACATTATCTTAGTATGTCTCAATCTCATTGGTTCAAGCCTAGTGATTCCTTACTTCGTTGGAAATAGTGATTATTGGTCCTCTACAATCAGAACAGCAAAATAATTCTCTATGCTTTTGAAGGCTAGGGTACTCAGAGTAGCTCAGATTCGTGTTTTATGATAGAATCTTTAGTCACTTTTAAATACAAGACCTTCATTACGTGGAATTATTTCATAAAGTGTAAATGCTTTTGGCTGGGCGTGATGAGATGGCTTGAGTTCTTTACTTCCTGTTACCAGCTATTCTTCATCCTGGCCATTTGAATTTATAGAGTTCTACAGAAATGTATGTTCCCTCTCTCTCTGATTTCAATCCCTCTTTTTAAAAAATTAATTTATTTATTTTAATTGGAGGCTAATATTGTAGTGGTTTTTGCCATACATTGACATGAATCAGCCATGGGTGTACATGTGTTCCCCATCCTCAACCCCTCTTTATTTCCTGTGGTATTTGTTTTCTTTGCCTTTCATCATGATAGATTTCTCCTCTTCATATATTACCATAATTTTAAGCATAAAATAGTATAAAAAGAGTATAGGTGGGAACTTAAGTTCTAAAACTCCTAAAAGACTTTTTTCCCTCAAAGGTTGTCATCCCTAGTTGCCAGTTCAGCAAATACCAGGGAAGGAGATTCCACTTTTATAGTTCTTACCTCTGTAGATGGTGTCTTATCACAAGTAGAAATTCTCCACTGGTATTAACCAGAGGCAGCCAGAGAATCAACTCCATGCATGAGGAAAGCCCAGCAATGATGAGAAACGTGAGCACTGCAAGTATTTCCTGTTTATTGGATGTAGTAATGGGAACTGATTTTTCCTTTGAACCCAATTCTGTTGAGTGGTCCCCTTCTGGACAATGATGCATCATATGCGTCAGACATGATTCAGTGGAATGATAACATAGTCTATTAACCATGGAAAATCTTGTTTCTCATTGCAAAATTAGCGAGTCTAGATGAGAAGCAGTAACTTAGGTGTTGAAAGCCTCATATTTAATACAAACTGTGGGAGATGTAAAGTTAGATATATAGAGAGAGCTGGGCATTCTGTTCTTTTTTATTGAGATTTACAGTATTATATTCACTTCAGGTGTACAATGTAGTGATGCAGAATTTTTATAGATTTTTTTCCATTTGTAGTTATTATAAATTATTGGCTGTATTCCCTATGCTCTGCAGTATATCCTCTTAGCTTATTTATTTTGTACAGAGTATAAGGGAAGGTAACAAAGCCATCATATCATGGTCACATTGACATTTCACACTAACTGCTGCGTGTGCAGTGTGATAAGGGCGTGAATGGGTACAAGAGCATAGGTAGTCTAGTCGCAGGATGATAGCAGCTAGTAAAGAATCCACCTACAATGTGGGAGACCTGGGTTCGATCTCTGGGTTTGGAAAATCCCCTGGAGAAGGGAAAGGCCACCCACTCCAGTATTCTGGCCTGGAGAATTCCATGGACTGTATAGTTCATCGAGTCACAAAGAGTTGGACACAACTGAATAACTTTCACTTTCAGAGAGCTCAGCTAGTAAAGAATCCACCTGCAATGCAGGAGACCTGGGTTCAATCTCTGTGTTGGGAAGATCCCCTGGAGGAGGCATGGCAACCCACTCCAGTATTCTTGCCTGCAGAATCCCCATGGACAGAGGAGCCTGGTGGGCTACAGTCTATGGGGTCAAAAAGAGTCTGACATGACTGGTGACTAAGCACAGCCCAGAGAAGCATAGGAGGCTTCCCAGGTGGCGTTAGTGGTAAAGAATCTGCTTGCAAATGCAGGAAGCACAAGAGATGTGGGTTCCATCCCTGGGTCAGGAAAATCCCCTGGAGTAAGAAGTGGCAACCCACTCCAGTATTCTTGCTTGAAAAATTCTATGCACAGAGGAGTCTGGAGGACTACAGTCCATGGGGTTGCAAAGAGTTGGACACAGCTGAATGCGCGTATACACAAACACACACACACACACACACGGAGAAGCATATGTATTTGGAAGACATTTAGAGGAGGAAGAAGGAGCAGGCAGAAATTTACTTGGGAAACCAGGAGAGTTTTTTCGATTGAAATCCAAGAGCAAAGAGCTTCAAGGAGCAGAGAGTTAACCACAGAGTGAAATGCTGCTGAAGGGAGAATTAGGGTGAGAGGTTAGAAGGGAATTTAAAATGCATGAATAAAGGGAAAGGAGAAAGTGAGGAGACTGTGTGATCTTATGGAAAGGAGAGTTTGAGCATTTATGACTTAAAAAATAAATCTGTGTCTCTGGTACCCAGAAGTTGTAACATTAAGTTTATGTGCAGTGGTTCCACCATGTCAATGTATGGCAAAACCAACACAGTATTATAAATTTAAAAAATAGATAAATAAATAAATTTAAAAAAATCTCAGCATTAGATGACTGAGTCCTCATTAGAGTCCTTAGCATCTGTGGCAATCACTGTCTCAAAAGCAAATGGGTGTTGAGGAGAATCTGAAATACTGATCAAAGCTGTTGGCCTGTTTCTTTTTCCTTTCAGCAGAAATGATGAAACCGCTGTACTGGTCTAGATGCTTTGCAATGCCACGGACTAAAACCACTACTAGTTTGTTCTCTTCCCTTTAAAATGCCAGGAACCTAATAGTGCTAATTTTACTCTATTGCATATTCACTGATTACAATTTCAGAAGCTTAGAAATGTATTACAGTTTCAGTGGAAGTATGAAAATATGCATTTGAAGATATCAAGAAAATTTTAAAATGAAGTTTTGCTTCAACCAGTGGCATAAAAGTGCTTTGATCTTTGGTACTTGTAGCCTATTTGTAATGGATTAGCCATGAAGGCAGCACACGTTTCTTTGATATGTGTCTAGCTTTCATGCCTAAAGTTTACATATCTCTGCCATTAGTGCCAGTGGGTGAGTACCTCAGTGACTTAACATCCAATTGACTGAACATCCAATTCTGACCCAAATAGTATAAGAAAGGTCAGCAAACAGAAACATGGAGAGAGAGGTTTATATTCTTTAGGAAGGGTTGGCAGAGCAGTTTACAGTCTAAACCAGATATTGAATTAGATGACATGTAACATCTCTCCCAACCCCATAATGCTTTAATTTCATTATCTTGTTGGGATCTGGAAGGCTAGCTGTCTCAAATAATTTGTAAGCTATGACATGTTATATGAGCCACCTCACAAATGGATGTCTTAAGGAGCCAAGAACTTAGTCAACTCCTATCAAAAAAGAATTAGCAACCTATAAAGGGACTTTGTCCAGAAAAACATGTCAGACAGCAGGAAGTCATGATTGCTGCTAATGTGATTTTGGTTTATCCTTGGTTCCAAATTCAAAAACCCTTTCACAATTTATTTCCCAGTCCTGACTTATTGTTCTGTACTCTAGGCGGGAGACAACTGAATTATTAGAGCTCTCTCTGAACTCGGCAGGTGTCAAAAGTCCATTTTAAATCTCTCTTCAGAAGCTTTGATTTGATTTGGTTTTACTGCTCAATGTACAGAGGCCCACTTGGATAAGTTATTATCAGTCATGGTTTGGATATGTTCTCAGATAAACAGGCAAATTCCAGGAAGTGGCTAAAGGCAAGGCCATTGAGTATAATTATATTTAAATAAGGCCCAGCTTGATAGACAACAAGAGGATGTGGTAGTGAATGCTTCTGGTTCACCATTATTTAAAGAACAAGCAGTCTTAAAGTGGTTTACGTGCCTTTCTGGTGGGGACATCTTCTTTATTTGTGTGTTCTTCCCTCTTGGTTTGTGTAGATCCCACTAGAAATAAAATGTGAGGGAGTGGGAAAGCATAACCCAGCATGGATTTACCTCCAAATCTAGAGAGCCAGTGACAGACACGAACAGCCAAAGCAGAGTTTGCCTGGGGCTCCCAAAGAAAAAATTCTGGAGTGAGCATCTCACAGATGGTCTGATTCCAAACAGTACTCAAGCCTCAGGGCTGTTCAGAGTCCCAGAAAGATTTGACTTTCTTGCGTTTCACTCTTTTATTTGTTCAAAATCAGTTATCGTAAACAACAGAGACTGACTCTATTTTTGGTTCTAGAGCTGCCACGGGGAGGAAGAAATAGTCTTTCATGTCAAGAATTCACACTGGAAGTTAATATCTTAATCAAAGTCCATTCATCAAACAAGAGCTGAGCTGATTCAAACGGATTCTGTTAAAGATTAGTTAAAAACATCCTTTGTCCTATCTATGTTATGACTGAATAGAATCTCACATTTACTTTTCTTGAAAGAAATTAAATCATCTACTATGGCTTCCCAGGCGGCACTAGTGGTAAAGAACACGCCTGCCAATGCAGGAGATGCAAGAGACATGCGTTCAATCCCTGGATCAGGAAGATCCCCTGGAGGAGGGCACGGCAACCCACTCCAGTATTCTTGCCTGGAGAATCCCTTGGACAGAGGAGCCTGGAGGGCTACAGGCCACGGGGTTGCAAAGAGTTGGACACGACTGAGCGACTAACACTACCACTACCGCAACTGAGCAACTTAGCACATACACACTACTACTATTACTACTGCTGCTACTTCTCCCTGCTCCTCTTTCCTCTTCTCTTTCCTCCCTCCTCTTCCTCCCCTCCTCCTCCTCCTCATTATTAAATCAGGCTTCAACAGAGAAAGGCAGGCAGAGTTGTGATGCTTTTCTGCCTTGCAAACGAAAACTCTTATATGAGTAACATAGGCCCAGTTAGATTATAGTTCATTATACTGCCCCTGTAAACCACACACTATGTAGACTCATTGGTTTTTATGATGAAGTACAATTTAACTGGGGCTTTGAGTGAATCTTGTGTACGTGTGTGCTAAGTTGCTTCAGCTGTGTCCAACCCTTTGTGACCCTATAGACTGTGGCCCACCAGGCTCCTCTGTCCACATGAACCATTTAAGAAATGTTGAAACAGGACATTGCAAGCTACAAAATATAGAAACATTTTACAGCTTTAAGGCTGTCCTTTGTAATGTGAATTAGGATTTATATCCTTACTATCTTTTAGTAGAATATCTTGCAAACATTCACAGTCCCCACTTGCATTCTCATCCAGCAGATGAGCTTGTAACTCTGATGAACCTTGTTTCCCAACCTGCATCAACAGACTTGCACCCTGCAAAGGTTAGAGATCTGCTGCTGCTGCTGCTAAGTTGCTTCAGTCGTGTCCGACTCTGTGCGACCCTATAGATGGCAACCCAACAGGCTCCTCTGTCCCTGGGATTCTCCAGGCGAGAATACTGGAATGGGGTGCATCTCCTTCTCCAATGCATGAAAGTGAAAAGTGAAAGTGAAGTCACTCAGCCATGTCTGACTCTTCACGACCCCATGGACTATAGCCTACCAGGCTCCTCCGTCCATGGGATTTTCCAGACAAGAGTACTGGAGTGAAGTGCCACTGCCTTCTCCGGGTCCAGTTCAGTTCAGTTCAGTCGCTCAGTCGTGTCTAACTCTTTGTGACCCCATGAACCGCAGCACGCCAGGCCTCCCTCTCCATCACCGACTCCCAGAGTCCACCCAAACCCATGTCCATTGGGTCGGTGATGCCATCCAACCATCTCATCCTCTGTCATCCCCTTCTCCTCCTGCCCTCAATCTTTCCCAGCATCAGGGTCTTTTCAAATGAGTCAGCTCTTCGCATCAGGTGGCCAAAGTATTGGAGTTTCAGCTTCAGCATCAGTCCTTCCAATGAATATTCAGGACTGATTTCCTTTAGGTTAGAGATCTACTAACTGCTATTTTGGAGAAGGAAATGGCAACCCACTCCAATATTCTTGCCTGGAGAATCCCAGGGATGGCGGAGCCTGGTGGGCTGTCATCTATGGGGCCACACAGAGTCGGACATGACCGAAGCGACTTAGCAGCAGCAGCAACTGCTATTTAGAGTTATGACTCTGGTTTCTTCTGTGATATTATTATTCAGGACTAAATTAAAAAGAAAAAAAGGCCTGTGGAAATTGAAGGAGCATTAGTATGCTGTTAATAGTAACAAAACAACAATGAAACATTATGTTGAACACTTATTTACCAGGAATGTGCTGTCTTACACACAGCTTCTCATTCAGTGCTCATTTTTAGAACAGAAAATGGTTTAGAGAAGGTACCTGCAGAGCTCTCCATGTCAAATGTGTACTAATTGCCAGAGTTCAGATTGGAGCTAAGATTTTTCTGACTCTATGTCCTCCTTTATGCACTGTGCTTTTTTGTCTTAATATTAGGTGGTACAACTCTCAGGTGATTCCTGTTCCAAATGAGAAGACAAGATTATATGATGTCAGTTGTCTGGAAGTGGGAACAGAAGCACCCTGCTCATCCCTTCCATCCACGAGGGGTGTCTGTACATAGGAGGTTGGGATGAGAGGAGTCTGTTACCAGCCTGAGAGACAGGGGTTCATAAGGAAATTGACAGAGAATGAAGAAGCTTGGAGGCACAAGGGAGGAATTTAACCCTAATCGAATGAAACTTTTTGAAGAGTCCGTTTAAAAAATCTATTGACAGGAACTGCAAGAGAGCAGATAGCGATGAGAATGAGATGTAAGTTGTGTTCAGGGAACTGTCTTCATGGCAGTCCACCTCTCCCCACCCCTCTCCCCAGCATCTCAGGGTATTGGATGTGTGTAAGTGGAGGGGGAAGGTGTGGTCTGGAGTTCTTGGAGGCCCCTATTGGTGACTTCAGCAAGAGGTGCTCTCATTATGGTTGTTGAGAAAGTCATAATGAGGATATTTGTGACTTAAGTTCAGAGCATCAACTTCCAGTCTACACAAGGAGCTCGTTCTTGATGTTTCAGAGGAAATCAGCGAGAAGGCAATAGCCTGAGGTCATTGTCCCCATTTTAAAGGACGTTCAATGATTGCTGAGTCCTTTGCAGGGACCTTGAGGGGTTCCTTGAAAGTCAGGTTTGGAACCGCTGATACAGAGCTTACATTAGTCCTGGAGGAACTTCAGGCAGATGTTGGCACAGAGGCAAATCTATTTTTACCAGGTTGTTAGTCTCTTCTATGCGCTACTAACTGTCTTGGCAAACTTTAATTTTAGAAAGCGAATGGCAATGCTGTTCTCCAGAGTCCTAGGAACAGCCTTGCCATCTTCTACCTCCGGTCAGCTGTTAACGGGGCACGAATATATCTTGACGTCAAAGGACGTATTTGAATTACTTGACTTTCGTTTCATCTCTATGCACATTCCTCCCCCCGTGTTCTAGTCGTTTGTTTTCACGTTATCACTCAGCCTGTAAAATACCAAGTGCGAGAAGAGCTGGGACAGTCGTGACACCAGCCAGGCTAGACAGTTTGCCCCCGAGGAAGCCCGGCAGCGTGTTAGAAGTGTCTGGGGAGCTCCCGTGTATGCCCTGGTCTCCTTTCTGTGCTTGTCAACAGCAGGCGCTCGTGTTTATTAGGCAGAACCTCACCTGAAAGAACAAGCTTCGGAATTACCATTAGACCGATAATAGCTAATAGAAGGCACTTATAATGTGCCAGACATTTTTCTAAGCACATCGCCTGTATTGATCCACTGATTCTCATAACACCCCTGTGAGGTGAATACTGTTGTTATCCCCACCTTTCCCACGAGGAAGCTGAAGCACAGTTTCCCTGATTGACCAGTAACTGGAACTTGACTTCTGAGCCAATCAACTTAAGTTGGGGTCTGAGCTAAGTCTTAACCACTTGGTTGAGCTGTCTCCCATCCCTACTCTGTTGGAAAAAAAAATTGTATTAGAATACAGTTGCTTCATAATGTTATATTAGTTTTCACTGTATAACAAAGTAATCAGCTACACATGTATGTATGTGTATATATATATATATATTTATGTGTGTGTGTATATATTCCCTCTTTTTGAATTTCTTTCCCATTTAGGTCACCACAGAATATTAGGTAGAGTTCCCTGTGCTATAGAGTATGTTCTCATTGGTGTCCTATTTTATACATAGTATCAATATGGTATATATGTCAATTCCAATCTCTCAATTTCACCCACCCACCCTCTTTCACACTTGGTATCCATGCATTTATTCTCTACATCTACATCTATTCTCTCTCTATTTCTGCTTTGTAAATAAGATCATTTATGCCAATTTTTTTCAGAGTCTACATATATGTATTAATATAGAATATTTGTTTTTCTCTGATTTCACTCTGTGTGATAGTTTCTAGGTCTTTACAAATTACCCAATTTTGTTCCTTTTTATGGCTGAGTAATGTTGTATATATTTACCACACCTTCTTTATCCATTCCTCTGTTGATGAACATTTGGCCTGATCTGGGGCACCATCTGATAGCAGCCCAGGTTCCAGGAACCCGTCAGAGGCTGTAGTTAAGCCAGGTACCCCAGTTAAGACGTTGCCACTGTTGGAAAGGTGGGAGGAGGTGTGGGTGTTGAGAGAAGATGGGAGATGATAGTAGGAGAGTGAACGTGTAGGAAATTGGAAAAACAGCATGTCCAGTGGTTAGTGGGAGTCTCCATTCTGGAGATGAAGTGAGATAATATTTGAGAATTCGTTTGGGATCTGGAAGGTTCTGTTAAGATTGGTGGGACAGTAGTGTGTGGTGGGAATCAGTGGCTTTGGATGAGAACCTGGGAGGCAGAAGTGTGTGGACAGAGAGCAGATACTGATGGGTTTTGAGAAAGGTGGTTCACACTGGTTAGCCCATGGGGAGCCCCCTGGAGGAGGGCTGCGGGACTGCCCCACAGTTCCTCTCTGGACTCCATTTCCCGCTCTGCAGCTGTTGCGGTGGCCCGGCTCTTGACTCGATACCTCAGACTGCTGGAGAGGACTGGAGCTCACTGCCACTAGAGCCCCAAAAGCATTGTCTCAAAAAACGTTTTGATGGAACTCTTCAACCTCTGCCCTCTCTCTTCTCCTGTTACAGAGTATGTTGAGCCCCCATAGACTATGCTTCCATCTTCCCTCTTATCTGCTGAATACTTGCTAACTATAATCTTTGCAGTTCATTAAGGTGAACTTGACATTAAAAAGATCAAACTCCTCTTAGAACTTCCCTGATGGTCCAGTGGCTAGGACTCGACGCTTCCACTGCAGGGGGCACAGATTTGATCCCTGGTCAGGGAACTAAGATCTTATGTGCTGTGTTGTGAAGCCAAAAAAAAAGGAGAAAGAAACAGATCAGGCCCCTCTTAATTTCAAAATGAGCATTTGGTGTGAACATTGTGTGGTCACTCTGTTGATTCTTTCCCATCTACTTAACACTAACAGCTAACATTGATATAATCCTTCCTTTTGCTCATACCTTGAACTACCATCTATTTACATATTAATGCACTTTTAAAATAATTATATTAATATTATTTTTCTAAAAATGATAATACACTTTATAAAACAATCCCCAAATCCCAGCAGGTAGGGTTAACCATCTCAAACAGCCTTTTGAACGTTTTATTCAGATCCTTCTCTGTAAAGCCCTGAATTCAGTAGTTCACATAGAAGAGATGATGTCATGTGTAGGTTTCATGCCTTTTTTTTTTTCACTTAACAATATGTTGTAGTCAGACTTTCTTCTAAATGTAGATGCTCATTTGTTTTATTTGTCCTGCATTCTCCTGCTTGTACCAACAGTTTAGTTAACCACCCCACTGTCAATTATTCATTAACAAGAGTCTGAGCACCATGGAGGGATCATCTGACTCTGCTAATCCAGGCTCTAGGGCTTTGCTGTCAATCTTTGGGATTCTTGGCATCATATAATAGAAGGAGCATGAAAGGGATGAGTAAAGAGTCCAAGACTCTGCTCCCCGCTCTGTCACTCAGTAGTTCTGTGACCTTAAACTCACTTTATTTTTCTGAACCTCAGGTGCCGTCTCTATAAATGGTAGCATGGGGATGCGTGATACAAAAGGTCTGTTCTGCTCATTCACAAATGTGCTTCAAACCATGTCTCCCATCCCAGCTTAAATATTCATGTCAGTTTTATTCATCAGTACTCGTTAAATTGGAATCTGTATGGAGGGAGTTATTATACTTTGCCCTAAAAGGAATTTTTAGACAAGAGAATGAAATTATTTCTCCTTCTTTCAGAGCTGCAGTGAAATTGTGTGTGTGTGTGTGTGTGTGTGTGGTGTGTGTGTGAGGCAGGGGTGGAGGTATCCTGACAATATTTTAAAAGTCTCACTTTGTCCTTCCATCCATCTTTTGCCTCTTTCTTCCCTCTCCCTCTGCTTCCTCCTCTCGTCTTTCCTCCTTTTTTTCTTTCTGTCTATATTTTCCTCCTTTATTCTCCTCCTTCCTTTCCCTCCCTTCCTGAAGTGAATTGAGGACTAATGCTCTTCTTTCTGCTTTAGTCAGTGGGAACTTTCATCCCATAATACAAGATAGCAGAAGCCGTAAAGACAAGTGGGATTGTGTCATACTAATATATCGAAGAAATGTACTATTCCATAGTGGTGATGATGCAGATCAAATTATTTCACTCAACTGATGCCCATGATTAAACCATTTTGAAAATCTGAGTTAAAAATATCCAAAGATCCAGGTAAAAACATTCTGAGGGTAAATAGGATGCTTTAGAAAGTTTGGTGTGACCCCCTTTTAATTGTTCACTATCTATCCTGAGCCAGTTTGGATTGAATTCTTTTAAAATGAATGAAATACTTCAGTCTCTACCTAAAGAATGTATTTTGTACATATTTTAACACTTTTTCTCCATTTGGGGGTGCTCAGTGGCATCATCACAGGCAACATTTATCTGCAGTTTGCCTTGACTGAGAAATGTTCTCAGGGAGTTTGAGGTGAGCAGAGCCATTTCTTTTTCAGTCCTGTGCTTTCTGCCTTGTTGGTCTGCTATTCATGTTTTTCTGTCTCTTCTCAGAGCCAAGCCATTCTGGGCATATCTGCTAAAGAGTTCTTTCCAGCTCTACACCACTTCTCACCATTTCAGATTAGCTACATCTAATTTACTGTGGAACTGAACACATGATAGTATTGGAGTTTTTAATAAGTTAGTAGTAAAAAAAAATCAAAAACAAAAAAAAAAAAACGAGTAGGCTCCAGAAGTGTTTTCTGCTCATTCCCATGTTGTTACCTAAATTCCAGAAACCTGAGGTTTCCAGAGAGGTGTTCTCCAGATAATTGCTGTATTCTGGTCAAGAACCCATGATTCTGGTCTGAGTGTGGACTCTCTTTTTCTTAGCAGAAAGAGTCAATATTGCCTTTAGTCCAGCAAGGTGCTTATGCCTCTCAGTTCTGCGCTCTCCTTGATATCTGACCTCTTGGTTCTTGTTTTGCAGTCCCCAGTCTGTTCCAGACCGTCTGAGGATCCGGGTGAACAAAATCAGTTTACAAGACTATGAAGGATTCCACTACGACAAAGAGAAACTCCGGGAAGCCTGTAAGTTGGAAGTGCCTAGTGGGTGTAATGGGATCAGCTTGTTTTCAGTCTTTTGGTCCTGCTTGATTTGATGGATAGATTCGTCTCTGTCCGGAAGTCATGGTTAAAGAAATGAAGGGAAGCCTAGTAACATGTGAACCCAAAGTGATGCCATATGGGCTGAAGAACATGGAACTAGGAAAGGAAATGAGAATAAAGTAGTTCTGCCCTTGATGCTATGTTAGGATCTCTTGGTTTATAAACCAGTTTAGTCTCAGGTTTACATAAAATGAGAAAAGCAGAAAGTTGGTGACACCATATGGTATAATAACATCTAGGAAATTCTTAAGACAGCAAGCATCTCTTCTTGGAGACTGTGTTACCAATTACTGTCCTCATTCTTCATGCCGGTGTGACAGTTATCCGTGAAGACACTTCCTTCACTTCTAGCTGTTATGCGATTATATGACATCTAAGAAAAATCCACAGCATTGTAAATGTCATGGTAAAATGAGTCATTGATGAGCTGCCAGTGTTTCTGAAATCTTAAAGTGAGTCAACATATGAATTCCTTCTCAATGTTTGTATTTTCCATATGCTTCTTTAAATATATAACCAAGTATTAGTTCACTTTGCTCATCATTTCATATTTATTGGGCATTTATTACATTCTAGTCACTAATTTAGATCCCTATCTGCATATGATATATGAGGTAATTGGGGAATGTTGACCAGAAGTGGTTAAGACTATAGGTGTGTTAGATATTAGGGTTCTGGGTTCCTTCTTAATTGTGGGGGCTGATAGTCAAGTACAGTAAAGTTTGAGAAGATGAGGGCCAGTATCCAAGGGCACAGACAGGGATGCCAGCAGAGAGAAAGAAGTGTTGGGTAGAACCAGAGATTTATGAACTAAAATTCAAACTGTCCCCAAGTGTGGACCCGCCTGAAGGTGTAGAAGATGCAGATAGTTAAAACTGGCAGGAATGGAGTAGGGGGCACATTTCTGAGCTTTGATTCTTGAACTTATAATCTGGAGTGAGGTGTATGGGAGAGAAGTCCCAAAATCCAGGACAGTGTCAGGGTGGGCAGGGACTTTGAGATCTGGATGTGGCAAAGAGCATGGATCCACCCCCCCGCTCCCGCCTCCACCGCCACTCCCCATAGTCCAGGCACTGAACTACCAGGGCATCCTGTGTGGCATTTCTCTCTCATTCCCTCACTGCTTCATCTTCTTCAACCCTCTTCATCCCTTTCTGTAAATGTCAGTACCCTTTAGCTTCTCCCCAGTCTTCTCACTCCATCCTTCTCTCCTGTTCCCTTTAGTAAGAATGTTTGGAGGTGGAGGAGTAGCAATTCCCTGAACTTCTGCATTTCCCCCTTCTGCCAATGGCAGATTGTATTTTCTAATGTAAATGAGATTACAGACTAGTGCAAAATCTAGGTTAACCTGTAAGGTGGTGGACCTATATGTTTGCAATGGGATAGGTAGCTACAGTGTAAATTAAACTGACTTTTAGAGGCTACTAATGATAAAGAATGGTGTTTTATGTTCTTTTTCTTACAAACTTCTAAACAAATGGCTTAAGTTTGAAAAATTAGAAAGATCCTGGATCTCAAGCCAGTAATGTTTTGCAGCTTACCAAGAATCCTGAGGAGAGTCATTTGGGAGTGGAGAAACATTTGAACTTTTTGACTGAAATGAGATTTGAGGCTTATCTGTGGATTCCAATGATCTGTTCTATCTTTTCTGGGGCATTATCTGTCCACTGCTGCCAGAAGTAATTGTGACTTGAGTTTTTACAAGATGACATTTCCTGGCAAGTGCTCTACTCATCATCTCTTATGTGATAAAACATCTCTGTGAGGGAACTTCTGATCTGAAATGGGAGGAGGTGACGTGGTATAAATATAAGTCCAATAAATTCGCCCATATCTTGGGACCCAAAAGAACAAAGAAACACTCAAAGAGGGAATTAAAGCATTATCTCATTCTAAAGATTTGAGGAACACAACATATTAGAAGTAAAAGCGACCAACTCAGTCATTCTATTTTTAATGGATGGTGATGATGCTTCTCAGTTGCAGTTGTTCAGGGAAGTTTGTCCTCGGGGGGTTGTGAATTTATTCTTATTCACGCTCACTCTTTTCCCCTGGCTCCAACTTGCAACAGACTACAGATGCATGGGAAGACCGACAGTTCAAATTGAGTACAAAGGGGAAAAACCAGTTCAAATCCGAATGTGCAGTACATATCAAAATAGATTATTTCAGAAGCGTTAATAAAGTGAAATACAGAGAACACATTGAGATAAAATGCACTCTAGGAATATGCTCTGACCTGCATCCCAGAAGAACAAAATGGGTGAATCCTACTTCGGTCGTTCATTTATTGTCAACATCCGAGTCTAAACCAGAGCAGTCCTACATTACTGGTTTAAAAAATTAGTTCCCTTTTTTGATTACACACCAAGTGATTCATCCAGACAGCATGTGGCTGTTTGCCTTTACTGTTTAATAGAATCTTGCTCATGTGTCTGGCTTATTATTCATATTAGATTATAAACTCAGATGTTTGTTGTCTTACAAAGCCTTGCTTCTCTCTGTAAGGCAGGAATCCATGCTAATCACAGAATGGTAGCCCTTTTAATGACTATGCTTATTTTGGCATAGAGAAAATTGGCTATAGTATTTGAAATACTTCCTAGACCCCTTCCGTTAGCCCCAACTCACCTGGCAGCTTCTCCTTTAAAATATAACAATACAGAGAGGTAGAGTCTTTTGCCAGTCTCTCCCTCTGCCCTTGTTGATAAATTTCAGACTTGCTTATAACAGTGTAAGTCTTTTACCCTGGATTTATGAAAAATTAATCCTCAAGATAATGGTTATGATGTCCGAGAGAGGAAATTCTATTCAACTTGAAATAGAACATGAGGAGAAAGTGGCCATCTTAAAAAATAATTCTTAAAGTAAGGCTATAATAATTATAGCAGAAACTCACTCCCATGATCTGAATGAAGTATATAAACGAGTCCTAAGAAAGCATATAATCATGTAGTCTAGGCAAAGGGTGATCAGGTTTTTATTTCTTATATTTCTAAGTACAAAAGAGTTTCGTTGGCACATGGCATACAGGTTGGTATTTAGAATAACTTGATACTGGAGAAGGCCTAACTCTGTCTCTGGTAAGCTGACTAAACTCTACTTCTGGCTTCAGCTTACTCTGCATGTTTGAGTGGCCATGATGATTCATATGATTCTAGGGCCTAAAACACAAAAGTAAAAACCAGTTTGAAACTAACTGAAAACAGATGTAGCCTATAAAGGTTGGAGGTGCTAACATTTTTTGCATATCAAATACAATGTTCAACCATCCTTTTACAAACAGCATCCAGTACAATGGGTATTACCTGGCTATTTACAATTTAGTATATCTATATAGTTATAATATCTCAGTATATTACCTGACTGATGATTGTGGCTAATTAAATATTTAGGCAGTTGTCCTAAGGGACTTTCCTCATCTTCTGTTTAATGACTTAGTGAAAGACTCGAAATGTTTGGATTTGCATCTTGCTTGCAGCCTTGACAGAGTAATTTTACTGATGACCAAATCTCTCATCTCTCAAATGAGAATATAATTGCAGCCTCTTAGGGTGCTGAGGGTTAAATGTAATGTTGTATGTGAAACCCATGCTGCACAGCCTGGCAACATTAGCAAGTTTTCCCAAAATGGTAACTATGATCGTTGGGGTTGCTGTTATGAAAGACACTGCTGTGGCACTGCCCTTCAACCTACAGGTCTGAAAGTCAGGCTCAGAGCTGCTGCCCTGTTTTTATGTATCGGCTCACCAAATTGCACACATCATTGCCACCTTCCAACTCACTTCAAAAAGAGAATTGAAAACATTAGGATATATTACAGAAAGAAAATATAAGCAACTACTTGATTTACTTTTATTGTGTCAACTAGTGTAAGGGATGGCTGTGATGGCAACATATGTCTACCTATGAAATCCTTATTTAGAGATCAGGTCAGATAGATACAAATTCTCTTAAGTCCCTATACATTTTTCTTAAGTGCATCATCTGTTATCAATCACAGAATATTTAAAAATAAACTACTTATGAAAAATTTTAAATTTACACAAAAGTTACAAGGATAGTACTGGGAGTTCTTATGTACCTCTTACCCAGTTTTCCTTTTGTTAAACATTTTATATTTTCATAGTGTATTTGTCAAAGAAACTGATACTGCTTTATTACTGTTAACTAATCCCAGGGCTTCCTGTTCTGGGATCTAATGCAGGGCACCACGTGCCTTGGGTTGGCTTGTCTCCCCAGTCACCCCTGGTCTCTGACAGTTTCTCAGTCTTTCCTCCCCACCCATCCCCCATGACCTTGATTGTCTTGAGGAATACAGGCCAGTGTGCTGCACAGTATCCCCTATTATGGTTTCATCTGTTGTTTTACTTATAATTAGATTAGAGTCATAGGTTTTTGGAAAGAACACTGCAGAGATAAAGTACTCGTCTGCATCACAGCAGGGGTTACCCGATACCCACATGACATGCCTGGTGATGGTAACCTGATCTCCTGGTTTAGGTTGTACTGGCCAGGTTTCTCCACTGCAAAACTGTCTTTTTCCATTCCCTGTGCCATTCTTTGTAAGTCACCATATTTCACTCATCTTCAAAATAGGAGAATGTGGATCATTGGATTTTTTTATTGTTTCCAGTTTTTATGTTTGACTCACTTGCCTTTGATAAACATGCCAAAATGCTGGAGCCATTCACAAACTGATGCATCCATGCTTCCAAAAACTATCCATTTGTGTCAGTTATATGCTGGATCTCACCCTAAATGCCAGGTACTGCAAGATGAAACAGGACAAGTAATATTACAATGTCATTTATTCAGTACACATGTATTGAGTGGTTTCACTGAGCAAACAGTGGTGGAAAAAGAAAAGCAGAAATAATCCCTGACTTGCAGGAGCTTTTCCTCATAAGATGAGGATTATGATAGAGCCATGGAAACACTATGTGTCCATTTCCTTAGTAAACAACATTTAAATAACTGCAGGAAGGGATGGAATATATAAGCAAGAATGACAAAAGCCAGGTTAACCACTAATTAGTTGAATAACCTTGGACAATGCATTCACCTTCTTTACGCTTCAGTTGTCTTATCTCCTAAATGCAGTGGTTAAACTCCATATTTCCTCAGAACATACTGTATCATAATAAATGTTTAGCCCTATAGAAATTACACAGGACTGAAAATTTTTCCTCCTGACGTGTTTACTTAGGAAAGTTTTTAAAGCTCCAACATCATTCATTGTAGTGATTGCAAGTGTCAAAATGCATTGTGCATTTTGCTTTGAGTTTGCTAAAAACACGGGTTTTTTTCCACCTATCGATTGCTTCATCTAAAATTGAATCTTTCCTCCTCATTTAACAAGTTGACAACAGGCTTGTTTAGTGGAGATTAGACGTCCATTTCGTGGATGTAGATGTTCCATTTTGCAATCTGTCTGACGAGTTAAATGATGTCAGTCTGTCCCCTGAAGGACACTGTCCATTCCTTTGCCAGTGTTTATGCTTATTTCTATTTTCATGTGAGTTGAAATTTACAAAAGAGTTTTGTGTTTAGTTTCCTTTACTGTTCTACCCTATCTCCTGTCTGTATCTTCTGTTTACCCTTAGTAAAAAGTGTGTGTGTATTAGTCACTCAGTTGTGTCCAACTCTTTGCAACCCCATGGATTGCATAGCCCACCAGGCTCCTCTGTCCATGGAATTCTCCAGGCAAGGATCCTGGAGTTGGTAGCCGTTCCCTTCTCCAGGGGATCTTCCCTCTCGACCCAGGGATCAAACCCAGGTCTCTTGCATTGCAGGCAGATTCTTTACCATCTGAGCCACCAGGGAAGCATATGTATACAGAAACTGAGGTCCAAAAAACTTAAGGAAAATGTCTAAGGGTCTGACATTCTGATACTTATTTAATCACTATGCTTCTTATTTTTTTCCAGGAGTAGTTATTTTCTTTTACAAAATATTTTTGATAGCATATTTGTTTTTAAATCTTTAGCAGCACTGTTTCAAATGCTTTTTTATATTTAAACTGACATTCTCTTAAGTTACCAGACTCTGGTTTGTTGAACAAGTTTCTGTTTTTGAATCTTCCTCAACCCCCCAAATAAATCATCCTTTCGTAAGTTCAGCTTGTATAGGATTGGCTGAAAAGGTCATTTAGGTTTTTCTGTAACATCTTAAGGAAAAACCCCCAAAAAAACATTTTGGCTAACCCTGTATTTATTGGCTACTTACCATGTTTCGGATGATAGGGATACTGAAAAGTGCCTGCCCTCATACAGCTTATACTCCATTTGAGAGACAGATAAGTGAATAAGTTGTATAATACATCAGTAAATTCTATCAGGGGAAATAGAGAAAGTGATATAGGGTCCTGTTTTTGCCAAGGTGATCAGGGAGAGACTTTCTGAAAAGGTGGCATTTAAGCAGAGACCTGAAAGTAAAGGTTGAATGCACACCTGGGTTTCTGAGGGAAGAGGGTCTCTGGGCAGAGGGAGTAGCCAGTGCTAAGGTCCTGTGATGCGAACACCTTTGGACTATTTAAGGTATAAGGAAATCCATGTGGCTGGTACCTAGTTAGCTGGGTAGAGAAATGTATGAAGTGGTTTTGAAGTTGTAACAAAGGGCTGGCCCACAGAGGGGGATTGTTGGCTATGGAGAGGCTTCGGGTTTTATTCAGAATGTAATGAGAAGGTCCAGGAATTATTTGAGAAGGAGTTTCACATGTCTGCACTAATACTGAATAGTTCTGGATGCTGAGTGGAGAATTGACTGCTGGATTGTGGAAGTAGAATTCGGGGCACCAAATACAAGACCTACAGGATATTCCAAGTGATATGTATGTTTAAAATTGAGGGAAGTTAAAGCAGCAGAATTGGGGTCTATTTTGGAGATAATGCTGGTAAGATCAAATGATGGTTTAGGTGCACCATGTAGGAGGAAAGGGTGATTCAAGGATGCCTCTGAGGTTTTGACCTCAGCAATAGCTCAGTTGGTAAAGAATCCACCTGCAATGGAGGAGACTCCGGTTCGATCCCTGGGTCGGGAAGATCCCCTGGAGAAGGGATAGGCTACCCGCTCCAGTGTTCTTGGTTTTCCCTTGTGGCTCAGCTGGTAAAGAATCCACCTGCAATGCGGGAGATCTGAGTTCGATCCCTGGGTTGGGAAAATCCCCTGGAGAAGGGAAAGGCTACCCACTGCAGTATTCTGGCCTGGAGAATTCCATTGACTGTGAAGTCCATGGGGTCACAAAGAGTCAGACAATTGAGCAACTTGCACTTTCACTTTCAACTTGGTGCACAGAGGTGGGGCTGGTATAGAAGACTCAGGGGCGGCCAAGAAGCACAGACTGAGCTGGCAAAAGCCAAAAAACCGGAGAGCTTGTCAGTTGAAGGCCAAGAGAGGAATAAATTCTTTTGTTTTATAAGAGAAGAGTGACAATGGTGTAAAATGCTCTGCGGAGGCAGAGGGTGATGCACGCTATGAGCTGGTCATTGGATTTGGTAAAGGGTGGTTATTAGTAACCTCACAAGAGGTTGTGGAGGGAAGAAGCTGAATAGAGTAGGTTCACATGCAAGTGGAAGCAAAGGAATTGATTTCACGTAGATCACCCTTTTGAGCTGTTTAAATGGAAAGAAGAGAAATGGAAGGGGGGCTGGATATGGAATCAAGGGAGGGTTTTTTTTTTTTCTGGTTTGTAAGCTAGTTCAGCTCCATAGGTGGTGTGTGTGCTGATGGGCCAGTCCAGGAGAGAGTGAGAACTTGAATCAGGAGAGAGAGGGTCAGGTACAAGAGCGATGCCTTGGAGTATCCAAAAATGGGGTCCAGTAAACAGCGGAGGGATGGGGCAAGTCCCCCAGAGGATAGAAGGGAAGACAGAGGAGTAGGTGCAGAGGCATGTAGGTAGGGGATTTGGTACCAAGAAGAGGGAGGAATTATATTCTGATTACTTTTATTTTCTCAGTGACATAAGAAGCAAGCCTACCCGTTAACGGTAGGGAAGGGAAGTGTGTCAGTGGTCAAGGAAAAAAAGAGTTTGAAATAATCACTTGAAGAGCTGTACAGTGAGTGGCCTGGGAGGAATGCCAAGCCACATGGTAAATTTGGAACCTTGAACTCCTTGGCTTCTCAAAAACACCGAGACCCTGATTTGTCAGTTTCTGGGGATCTTCTTGGCTTATACATGAGTGCACTCCTTGTCTTCCAAGACTCAGATGCCCGGGGAATATTAGACTGAAGGATAATGATCTTATTTTTAATATGATCCCCTTCATTATCTAACCTTGTTTATGATTCAAAGCCTTGCTTTGTTTACAAGAAGGTAAGAAGTGATTCCGGAGCTTTGCTTTATTAGATGCTAATGATGTTAGGTCTCAGACAAGGAAGTAGCCTAAAGTGTCGATATTATTGTTGTTTTTCAGTTGCTAAGTCATGTCTGACTCTTTGAAACCCCATGGACTGTAGCATGCCAGGCTTCACTATCTGCTGGAATTTGCTCAAACTCTTGTTCATTGAGTCAATGATGCCATCCAACCATCTCATCCTCGGTCATCCCATTCTCCTGCCCTCAATCTTTCCTGGCATCACAGTGTTTTCCAATGAGTCGGCTCTTTGCATCAGGTAGCCAAAGTATTAGACCTTCAGCATCAGTCCTTCCAATGAGTATTCAGAGTTGATTTCCTTAAAAATTGACTGGTTTGATCTCCTTGCTGTCCAAGGGACCCTCAAGAGTCTTCTCCAACACCGCAGTTAAAAAGCATCAATCCTTTAGTGCCCAGCCTTCTTTATGGTTCACCTGTCACATCTGTACATAACTACTGGAAAAACCATAGCTTTGACTAGATGCACCTTTGTCAGCAAAGTGATGTCTCTGCTTTTTAATACACTGTCTAGGTTTGTTATAGCTTTCCTTCCAAGAAGCAAGCATCTTTTAATTTTGTGGCTATAGTCACAATCCACAGTGATTTTGGAGTCCAAGAATATAAAATCTGTCACTGTTGCCACCTTTCCCCCTTCTATTTGCCGTGAAGTAATGGGACCAGATGCCATGATCTTAGTTTTTTGAATGTTAAGTTTTAAGCCAGCTTTTTCACTTTTCTCTTTCACCTTCATCAAGAGGCTCTTTAGTTCCTCTTCGCTTTCTGACATTAGAATGTTACCATATATGAAGTTGTTGATATTTCTCCTGACAATCTTGATTCCAACTTGTGATTCATCCATCCTGACATTTTGCATGATGTACTCTGCATATAAGTTAAATAAGCAGAGTGACAATATACAGCCTTGACGTACTCATTTTCCTAATTTGGAACCAGTCTGTTGTTCCATGTCCAGTTCTAACTGTGGCTTCTTGACCTGCATACAGGTTTCACAGGAAGCAGGTAAGGTGATCAGATATTCACATCTCTTTAAGAACCTTCCTCATTTTGTTGTGATCCACACAGTCAAAGGCTTTTGCATAGTCAATGAAGCAGAAGTAGATATTTTTTTAGGAATTCCCTTGCTTTTTCTATGATCCAGTGATTGTTGGCAATTTGATCTCAGGTTCCTCTGCCTTTTCTAAGTTCAGCTTGTACATCTGAAAGTTCTCGGTTCGCATACTATTGAAGCCTAGCATGAAGGATTTTGAACATTACCTCGCTAGCATGTGAAATGAGCACAGTTATATGGTAGTTTGAACATTCTTTGGCATTGCCTTTATTTGGGATTGCAAAGAAAACTGACCTTTTCCAGTCCTGTGACCACTGCTGAGTTTTCCAAATTTGCTGGCATGTTGAGTGCAGTACATTAGCATCATCTTTTAGGATTTTAAATAGATGTAATCCCATCACCTCCACTTGCTTTGTTTGTAATAATGCTTCCTAAGGCCCACTTAACTTCACACTCCAAGATGTCTGGCTCTAGATGAGTGACCACACCATCAAGGTTATCCCAGGCTTTAAGACCTTTTTTGAATAGTTCTTCTGTATATTCTTGCCACCTCTTCTTAATCTCTTCTGCTAGGTCCTTGCCATTTTGAGAACCATCATTTGGAAGTATATTCTTAAGTCTTGCCCAAAGGAATAATTTTCCTTTTGGTTGGTTTATCCTGTGTAACATCCCCCCACCCTACCCACACACACAGAGGCAAATAATGACTAATTCTCACTGCTTATAGAAAAACTTAGTCTGTTTTGTTGTTACCTTCCCAGGTCACCAACTCTAGTATATGAACTCAGATGGTTGTTACATTCCTTTTTGAAGACTTTCTTCTAAGAGCTTTGTACGGACTTATTACTTTTTCATTCGTCATGTTAACATGTGGGTGGTGTGGTGTTAGCCATGGCAGAGTCACCACTCTTATTATAATATTTAATAATAAATAACACTTAAGAGTCTTCATTACGCTTCATAGTTTACAGAGTGCTGTTGCATACACCATCCATGGTCACTGTCACAGGGACACTTCCAGCGGTAGCCTCACCCAGGCTCACGTAGCTGCGACAGGATTTTAATAAGAATTTGCATCTTCTCTCTCCTAACCCAGTATACCTTCTAATACACAGTTCCCCTTCTTTGTAAAGACATAGCTGTGCACTTATAGAAATGTGCTTCCAGGAAGAAATTTGGGATCATAGTTCTTATTCTTGGTTGGGTTCCCTGGGAAACACACTTTGAGATTTTTGAGCTTGATGTGTAGGAGGTTTATTGGAAATGCTCCAAGAGGAGAATGAATGTGGAGAGCAAGGAGCAGAACTGGGCCGAGGAACAACCCGAGCCCTGACGTGACTGTAACAGAGCACTCCCGTGGGGACATTTGAACTGGGGATGGCCGTTTAGAATGGTCCCAACTGAGGCAAGGGTTATTGGTGAGTGTTCAGGCTGTCTGCTGGGAGGAAGCAAGCCATGAGTGAGGTCATGTTCTTCTTAGAGAGGGACTCAGCTGTGAGCTGTCAGCAGAGCAAGCACTTTCAGCAGCCGAGAGAATGAGGGCCTCAGTTCCATCAAGGATCTGAGGGGCCAGTGCTGGGAACATATCTGTTCTGAAAGCACCATCTTGTTTGTGTAATCTGGCACCTGCTTTTGAACTAAGACCAGGATATAACCACCCCACACCCAAATCCTTGAGTCCATTCATTCACTTCATGTGACAACTATTTATTGAACACTTCCTATGTACCAAACTGTTCTAGATACCAGGAATTAGGCTCATGCATCACTAACCTCCAAGTTTCTCTCTTTGTAGTATCTTTTGGCCTGTGCTTGCATACTCAGTCATATCCAACTCTTTGTGACCCCACAGACTGTAGCCAGCCAGGCTCCTTTGTCCCTGGGATTATCCTGGCAAGGATACTGGAGTAAGTTGCCATTTCCTCTTCCAGGGGATCTTCCTGACTCAGGGAGTGAACCTGAGTCTCCTGAGGCTCTTGCATTGGCAGGTGGATTCTTGACCACTTGAGCCACCTAGAAAGCCCAATCTCCCAGCTATTCCAAATTCAGGGTGTTGGAATATAAACTAATTGCTTTCTTTAGATGTCTCAGAATGAGCTAAGGAAAATGGAAGAATAAAATGTTAATGCTGACCTTTTCTTAAAGGTTCTGTTTGCCCAAACTACTGTCAAGCTAAATAATTCTCCGTTTGGAATTTGAGTAATTAAAACTGGAAACTTAAACACAGGGTAATATAAATTTCAGGCTATTTCTAGCCAAATGTCGTAGTCAGACATAGAATGATAGTTTGATCCTCAACAAGTTGGATATTTCTTCTGTATGTTGATCCAGTTTATGGGTAAAGATACTGAACTGAACAGAACCAAGGACAGAAATGTATGCTGGTCTGAAAACTACCTCTTTGCAGGTTGATTCAGAACCGCAATTTTATTTGCTCATTACGTGGATAAAAGCTTCAGGCCTTCCAAGTTCATACTGGTGTAAAACACTCTTTCTTAATTCTTGCTGGGCTTCCCAAATCACTGTTGCACTGCTCTCCTTCTGGAGTCACTGATAAGCAGAATTAGAGTGTTCCCTTGGTTGTCAGATGCTGGCCATGTATTTTCTTTTAGGCCACCATAGTTCACGTTGCTACATGGCAATTGTCTGCATTGTTTACTCTTAGCTTCCACAAAGAGACTTGAGCCTCTACAACAGATTTTAGGAAATCTTCTGTGACTAATTCTTCACGTGTACTCAGTCAGCTCAGTTCAGAGCTGCATGACTGAATGTTCCTTCAGCATCTGTCAGTGACCTTGCCCATCACCGTCATGTGTAATGGACAGTAGCATGTTAAACTTGTGGAAGAGATTTGAACCAGTGTCCCTAAACATCATTTTGAGTACAGTATTTAAATTTTGAGTATGGTTATGAATCCTTGCTTTTGAACACATAATATTTCATATGATTTTCGCATGTACTTGGGTAGCCAAACCATGTAGCCAACATTTTCATGTCACTTTTAAGTACTTGTTGTTGGTTTAGTCCCTAAGTTGTGTCTGACTCTTGTGACTCCACGGACTCTAACACTCTGTCCATGGGATTCTCCGGGCAAGAATACCGGAGTGGGTTGCCATTTCCTTCTCCAGGGCATCTTCCTGACCCAGGAATTGAACCTGGATCTCCTGCATTGCAGGCAGATTCTTTATCAACTGAGCCACCAGGGAAGCCCTCCCTCCCCAATACTAGCATGCTGGCAGTAAATTATCAGTGGTGATTCTTCCCTGTATCCAGGACTTTTGCAGATATTACCTTCCAAGTAAATGTACCTGGACAAAAATTATATTATTTTCCAATGGCAATTGTCAGGCACCTTCTAGAACCTCACAGTTAAATGCTTCTGTCATATTTAACACTGGCAGTGCATTCCAAGGAATTTTATAAACCACCTTGTTGTACTAGAATTTCGTTGTATCAGACATTAGGAATTTTCATTGAAATGAAATTCCTTTCATCAAAAATAGAACTTTACATCACTGTCAGTAAACTTTCAGATTACGTTGGAAGATATGAAATTTTCTAGAACTGTTTGACCTTGACCTTTGGTTTCTATTATTAATTGGAAGACTGTATTGGGCCTTTTGGGCTTCCCTGGTGGCTCAGATGGTATAGAATCTGCCTGCTATGCGAGAGACCTACGTTTGATCCCTGGGATAGGAAGACCCCCCTGAAGGAGGATATGGCAACCCACTCCAGTATTCTTGCCTGGAAAATCCCCATGGACAGAGGAGCCTGGTGGACTACTGTCCAGGGGGTCACAAAGAGTCAGACATAACTGAGTGACTAAGCATGTTGGGCCTTTTGCCTTTATTTGCTCCTGGATTATTACAGGTAGTGTGTTCAGTCTCTCAGTTGTGTCCAACTCTTTGTGACCCCATTAACTGTAGCCTGCTAGGCTTCTCAGTCTGTGGAGATTTCCAGGCAAGAATATTGGGAATGGGCTGCCATTTCCTACTCCATTTAGCAGTAATACATGAACCAAATTTATCCAAGTAGGAAAAAAGAAAGCTCAGGCAATGTTAAACATATTAACCTTGATTGAGTTGCATTCTCTCTGACCCCTTTCATCTCTTCAGAAAACTGCATCAATGTCTTTTTTTTTCCTGAACTTCTTTTTCTTACTTATTCTTCTCCATTCATCATGTGCTGTATGCTGATGACTGGAAAGATAGGAAGAAAAGAATCAGTGACTCTTAGTTCCCAAGATGACACGGTCTGAGCCTTGGGTGGATGTCTGGGGAGTGACAATCTCCCCTTCCCTCCCCCACTTACTCTGAAAGTGAAAGTTGCTCAGTCGTGTCTGACTCTTTGCGACCCCATTGACTATACAGTCCTTGGAATTCTCCAGGCCAGAATACTGGAGTGGGTAGCCTTTCCCTTCTCCAGGGGATCTTCCCAACCCAGAGATCGAAGCCAGGTCTCCCACATTGCAGGCGGATTCTTTACCAGCTGAGCCACAAGGGAAGCCCAACGATACTGGAGTGGGTAGCCTATCCCTTCTCCAGCGAATCTTCCTGACCCAGGAATTGAACTGGGGTCTCTTGCATTGCAGATGGATTCTTTGCCAACTGAGCTATTAGAGAAGCTGCCTACTTGCTTTTTATTATCCGGACTTGAGAATATTCTTTTCCCCAATTCTGCCTGTAACAACATTCTAACTCTAAAGTCCCTTTCAGATATTTTAGGTGTTATCAGTTGCCTTTGAGGCATTTGTAAGTGCTTCTTATCAACCATCTTTCCAAGGGCTACTTACTTTTATGTTATTTCTATCCTCTCTCCCTCCCTCTCTCCTGCCTTCTTGGTTTTCCCACCCTCCCTCTAATTCAGCAGGCCACAGTCTGCTGTGATGTCACCAAGTGTGTGAGAAGGTAGTAAATGCCACAGCCACTCTAAATCCACCTGGCTCCTTTCTCTCTCACCATCCAGTTCATTATGGAGCTGATTTGTAATATCTCCTTCATGTGTCTCTCTCTAACTTTTACTGTCCCCTCTCTGTTCCAGACTCTAGCATCTCTCACTTCATTTACTGCTCTAGCTTCCTAACTCACCTTCCTGCCATTCACCTTGTCTTCCATTAATTTGCCTTCCACATCTCTGCCAAAGGATTCTCTAACATGTTGTCAAAGAAAAATTGCACGGGAAAAGTTAAACAGCCAAGGAAGACTTTATTCAAGACTATTGCAATAGGGGTCGAGACAATGGCCAGCGAACTCTGCTGTAACAAAAGACTGAGACTTTCGAGATCTGTGGTGAACAAGTGGAAAAGTACTAGAGGACTTGAGTCAATTTGATTAAGCTGTCTGTGTTTGCTAATTGTCACTTATTAGCCACCTATTGAGGCTAGGAACATGAGTACTATCTTTCATGAATGATTGCATTTCTTTTTTGTTGGTTTATTTTTAATGTATCTGTTTCCAGTTTTTTATTCATCTTATTTCTATTATTTTTTGGCCATGTCACATGGTGTGTGGAATCTCAGTTCCCTAACCAGGGATTGAACCTGACCTTCCCTACAGTGGAAGCACGGAGTCCTAACAACTGAACTACCAAGGAAGTCTCCAACAAGTACATTTCAAAGAGACAGATCCCAGAGTCTTAGGGAATGACATCCAGGGTTTTTCTTTGGAAATGACATCCAGGGTTGTAGAACCAGAGAACAGCTGGGAAAAGATTTACCTCTCAAAAGGGCAGAGAAGATCAGCTCTATTCAGTCAGGAAGAAGCTTGTCCAAAGTTTAGTCAAGTTGAGGGCAACATTAAGCCCCACTTTAGTCAATGTCAATCTGAAACCATTTTGTGCTGCAAACCTTTGCTCATCTGCCATTCGTTTTGAGAATAAAGTGCCAGCTCTTTAACGTAAACAAACCAACCTCTGGCCATGGCCTCAACCCCTTTTACTCTGCACCTCCCTAACTTCCCCAATCCTGAGCATTTGCTGCTTTCCATGCCTTGGTTTCTTAGAGTCTAAGGATGATTCAAGATTTAGAGAAGTCCTTTTGCCTAGAAAAACTCTTGTGTCTTCTGTCAAACATCATTGTTTTCTTTACTTGGGAAATAACTCCTTAGGGGAGTAGATCCCACACTGTGGTCCTAAGTTCACTTGGTTCTTGGCTATCAGCATTCTTGGTACAATGTGTATCTTCAATGGGGTATTTTTATGTCACTCCTGTTTTCCCACTCTCCTATAACACCTTGTGGGCAGGTTCTGTGTCTTTCTTGGTATTGTATGCCCAACTCCTGGCCCGGGAGTCTGGCCAAGACTGTCTCTGGCACGAGAAAATCCTTAAAACTTGTTTGTTGACTAATTAAGCGTATGATTTGTAGACCTGAAAATTATTTTGGCACAATCCTTTATATATACAATACACGTTTGCCAAATTAAATGAACATGAATACCGTAAGTTGTTATTCAAGATTATTACCGCCAGAGTATTTAAAAAGAAAAGTGACTTGCCCGTTCCTTGGATGGCCTTCTTAGGTTGTATACCATCAGAATAAGCAGCAGCATTTGACCTGTAGTTTGAAACCCAGATTGGTAGAGAACCTGCTGGTTTCCGGAAAGCACCTCTTCAAAATATCATCATCGAATCAAATGCAATGAAAACTACATAGTGACTTTTATGTTATGGGTGACATTTTAAATTAACTGTGGAGAGGACTCGGTTCAGCTCATGCCGTGAAGTTCAAACTCTAGGATCATTTTTCATCACAAGCACCAGGGGTTGTGAAACCTTTGACAGACCCAGGGACCACACAGTGGGGTAGAAAGGTCTCAGGGTGTTACGTTTCCTTTTGAATGCTAATATGCCTATTAATTTTCCCTCTCGGTTCCAGGTGAACAGTGGGCAGGTAACAATGACATGTTGTTGTACGATAAACCTGTGGTATGCAGGGAGAAAATTGGATTGAACTATTGCCAACTCATTCTGTCTAATTATCATCAGCCATCAAGTTAGAATTGTCGTGCCCTGATAACCCCGACACATTCAGAACTAATGAGGTAACATGGAAAGATTCCAGTTGTCCCCTGCCGTCCTCCCTCAGGGCTTTCCATTCTCTGGTCCACGACCTCCTCTCCTTGATGTTCCCCTCCAGCCCCTTTATCATCGTGTTGATTTTTGAATAGTGGTTACACTCTGGCTAAGAAAGCAAATAATGTTTGTTTTTCTGTATGTCAGTATTCTCTGGTAACAGCAAAGAATCTGTCTGAGGGAAACTCAGAACGGTTTCTTTTTTCCCTCTTTGCTCTTGACTTTTTTAATTTTTTTAAATCAATAGACATTACTTTTTTTTTCTTAATTTGTTATTATTATTTTATTTTAATTGGAGGCTAATTACTTTACAATATTGTGGTCACACATTGACATGAGTCAGCCATGGGTGTACATGCGTTCCCCATCCTGAACCCCCCTCCCGCCTCCCTCCCCATCCCACCCCTCTGGGTCATCCTATTACACCAGCCCTGAGCACCCTGAAACATGTATATTATCATATGTGAAATAGATCGCCAGTCCAAGTTCAATGCATGAAATAGACATTACTTTTTAGATAACTTTTAGATTTACAGAAAAATGAAGTCAAAGTAGAGTTCCATATATCCCCTCAACCTCCCCCCAGCCTCCAATACACATAGTTTCTCCTGCTGTTCACATCTTGTGTGAGAGTGGTACATTGTTAGAATTGATGCAAAAGCAGTAGTATATTCTTATTAACTAAAACCCATACTTTACAGTAGGATTCATTCTTGTGTTCTACAGTTTTATGGGTTTTCACAGAGGTGTGATATGTGTCCACCATGACTGTATCATACAGAACAGCTTCACTGCTCTAACTACCCCCTGTGCTTCCCCCGTTCATCAGTCCCTCCCGGCAAGTCCCGGGCAACCACTGATCTGTTTGCTATCTCCTTGGATTTGCCTTTTCCAGAATTCCATATAGTTGGAATCGTGCAGTATGTGGCCTTTTCAGACTGGCTTCTTTCCTAACAGTATACATTTAAGTTTCCTTCACTATCTCTAATGGCTTGGAAACTCTTTTCTCTTTGTTGCTGAAGAATGTTCTATTGTGTGATAACCACTGTGTTTATCCTTCCACCTATCAAAGAATATCTCGGTTGCTTCAAAGTTTCAGCAGTTATAAATAAAGATGCTATGAACATTCATGGGCAAATTTTTGTGGGGGCCTAATTTTCAACTCATTTTGGTAAATACTAAGTAGTTCAATTGCTGGATCACATGGTAAGTGTTTGTATAAATTTGTAAGAAACTGCTAAGCTGTCTTCCAAAAAGGCTCTACAATTTTGCATTCCCACCAACAATGAGAGTTCCTGTTGCTCCAGGTTTTCATTGGCATTTGGGATTGTCCACTTTTTTCTATTTTATCTGTCATAGTAGATGTGTAATAGTGTCACATTGTTGTTTTAATTTTCGATTCTCTAATAACATATGAATGGAAAGCCCAGTGGTTTAGCGGTAAAAATCTGCCTGCAATGAGGGAGCTATGCAGATGTTGGTTAGATCTTCAGGTCAGGAAGATACCCTGGAGCAGGAAATGACAACCCACTCCAATATTTTTGCCTGGGAAAACCCGTGGACAAAGGAGCCTGGTGGGCTACAGTCCATGGGATTGCAAAAGAGTCAGACATGACTTAGTGACTAATCAACAACCATAACATACTACCTTATACATATTTTTCATATGCGTATTTGTCATCTGTGCATCCTGTTAGGTGAGATGTCAGTTCAGATCTTTTGTCCACTTTTTAATTGACTCTCTTATTGTTGAGTTTTTAGAGTTCTTTGCATATTTTGAATGTTGGTCTTTTATCAGGTATGTGTTTTGCCAATATTTTTTCCCCACTCTGTCTTGTCTTTTTGTTTTCTTGACAGTGCCTTTCACGGAGCAGAAGTTTTTATTTTGAGTCCAAGTCATCAACTTTTTCTATTATGGATCATGCTTTCGATGTTGTTTCTATTATAGAATATAACTACCAAACTCAAGCTTACCTGGCTTCTCTCCTATCTTATTTTCTAGGGAATAATTTCTTTTTCAGACTATTTGCCTCTTAAGACTGCATATTGTTGTTTTTGTGTTGCTCAGTTGTGTCTGACTCTTTGTGACCCCATGGACTACAGCATGCCAGCTCCTCTGTCCTTCACTATCTCCCAGAGTTTGCTTCAACTCATGTCCGCTGCGTCCATGATGCTATCTAACCATCTCATCCTCTGCCACCCCCTTCTCCTCCTGCCCTCAATCTTCCCCAGCAACAGGGTCTTTTTAAAACTGCTTATAAATTGATAGAAAGATAGCAAAGATTTGACAAACTGTATTGATTATGTCAGTAAACCTAAAATTAATGCTTAAGGGAATGTCAGCCTTTTAAAAGTGTTTCTCTGAAGAGTATTAGCATAAACTACATTCATGTTAAGATTATCTATGTATTTGATGGTTTTGCCCATAAAATTCAGAATGGGTTTCTGTTTTACAAATTTTTAACCCTGTTGTTACATTTATTGTTCTTTTCAGAAAGCAGCAACCTTTTTATTAGCCTTAACAGAGCCTTTGCAACCCTATTATTTTTCTGCATGTATTTAGAGCTTCAAATCCCATCTTTGTAAACCTTTGCAGTTTCTGAGAGTTTTTCCCTAAGGTCTCACACCTTCTTTTAATGATCCCATTGAAGATAGCTTTGTTTGTGATTTGAATAGGTAAATAGCTCCATTTAGCTGCAACTCTGTTTGAACAGGAATTGCACTATAATTGCTCATGTGTCAGATAATTAAATCCTTTCTTTCTTTTTAAATGCTGAGCTTTCAGCCCTTTCTTTCCATCGTGGTACCTTGTTGAACACATCACAGTGTCTTGCAGAGAATGAATTAGCTGCTGTGCAGTTTCCCCCTTTTATAAATCTCAGGAACAGTTTCATGTGGATTTTGTGGCCAAGGTGGCTTTTTCTGGCTTTGGCCCCGAGGCTCTCTGCTTGTGTCATAAAGCAGCCAGCTGTGATTCCTTGCAGGTTTGGTTGATTCTTTCATTTATATGCTTTGGTTTAGGCTCTGGCTTTTAGAAGCTTTGGTGCAATATCATCTGCTGTAGAAGTCACTACATTTGATCTGCTGAAAGTGACTTTCTGAATCGCTGATACATGTTGATATGGAATTAGAAGAAATCCATGAATTTAATAAGGTTTGTAGGAATGAGTATAGAATTGATTTGCAGCTACTGTGTTCTGTAGACACTGACATCTTTAATCCTCACCATGACCCAAGTACCATGATAATCTGTCTTTGCATGGAGACTTCACATACTATATGGCAGAATAATCAAGGACAAGCGAAGTTCATTGAGTACTCAAAATGATCAAAAACATCTGCCATTCTGATTTTTCTAAATAGTTATTTACCAAGAATAAACAAACATTAAAATGAATGTTTTAATGTAGTTTAAACCTATCCAAGCAAAAACTACCAGATTAATGATATCAAATGTTGACAACCCAAAACTGATGTTAAGTAAATGCTCTATCAAAAATCTGAGGGAAATATTTTTAATATCTTGTGCATCTGACATAATGAACTTTTTCCACTTCAAGTGAGAACATGGTTTCACATTTAGTTTATGCTGTCAGTTAGCTCATCAGCTCAGTATGGGAAATTCTAATGCAGTCATTTTAATAGCAAAACAAATCACATGATTGTCCATAATGATTCTGATTAAAATCAGATATACTCTTGCTGCATCTATTGCCCCCATAATCCTGCTCACAATATTTCAGTAGCATGTAAATCTTTATAAAGTAAGAAATAGTTTAATTCTGTGACTCTTACATTGCAGATATGGTTAGAACTTATCAACAGCTTGACTTATCACAGTCTCAGAAGCTGGCCTATTGATTGGGAAGGGAAGGGAATAGCGTGTCTTTAAAAGTGACCCCACCCCTGCCAGGTGTGTTTATGAAGCATGAGTGTGTCTTGACTCATAGTTTCTGAGTCCCAGGGCCATACTTCTTTATCCCAGACTGAAATTGCTCACCTTGGTCTTTCTTCCAGAGGGTCACAGCCTTTCCCTAGCTCTTGTGTGGCTCTGGGTACAGGACTTGTCGTTCTGCCCTCACTCCTCGGTCAGCCTATCACCAGTTTCTGGCTTCACTGCTCTGAACTCAGTGTTGAAAGGAGAGACTCCACCACCTGTGAGGCCCAGGATTGATGAGAAGGAAGGATAATGCAGGAGACGGGCTCTCTGGTCAGAGAAGCCTGCGATGAAACCTGGGTGCTCCACGTGGTAGCTGTGACCTTTCAGGGCATGTTACCGCATCTTCCTGAGACTAAGTGTCCTCGTGTTAGAAACTGGACTAATGATATCCACCTCTTAGTGAAGTGAAAGTCACTCAGCCATGTCTGACTCTTTGCGACCCCATGGACTAAACAGTCCATGGAATTCTCCAGGCAAGAATACTGGAGTGGGTAGCCTTTCCCTTCTCCAGGCGATCTTCCCAACCCAGGGATCGAACCCAGGTCTCCCGCTTTGCAGGCGGATTCTTTATCAGCTGAACCACCAAGGAAGCCCATCCACCACTTAGGATTGTGGTAAAGATTAAATAACACCATAAAACAAGTACATGGTTTGTGTTCAATACTTTGTCTTCTTTTCCTCTTTCCATCCTCCTCTGCCTCCTTCCCACCCTGCTCTTTCTTTTCTTCCTTCTCTCATTCTTGATTCTCCTTCTTCATATCACATAATCGTTACTATCTTTTTCCTCTTTTGTTGTTCAGTCACTCAGTTGTGTCTGACTCTTTGCGACCCTGTGGACTGCAGCACACCAGGCTTCTCTGTCCTTCACTATCTCCCGGAGTTTGCTCAGACTCATGTCCACTGAGTCAAGTGATGCCATCCAACCATCTCATCCTCCGAAGCCCCCTTCTCCTGCCCTCAGTCCTTCCCAGCATAAAGGTTTTTTCCAGTGAGTCAGCTCTTCCCATCAGGTGGCCAGAGTATTGAAGCTTCAGCATCAGTCCTTCCAGTGAATATTCAGGGTTGATTTCCTTTAGGATGGACTGGTTTGAGCTCCTTGCAGTCCCAAGGGACTCTCAAGAGTCTTCTCCAGCACTACAGTTCGAGAGTACCGATTCTTCAGTGCTCAGCCTTCTTTATGGTCCAACTCTCACATCTGTTCATGACGACTGGAAAGATCATAGCTTTGACTATATGGACCTTTGTTGTAAAGTAATGTCTCTACTTTTTAATATGCTACCTAGGTGTAGCTTTAAACATGCTATGGTTTAGAGTATGCTCCCTGAATATACATATACACAAGGTCTCTTCTGGCACAGCTGGCTATCCCAAAGGTGGAGGAGGGATTCACTAATAGAAGAAAATGAATGGCTGCAGCCACCCTCCTCCTGCTCTCCTTGTTGCTTCTCTGAACCACCAGGCTGAGGTTCAGAACAGCTGTGTGAGGATGACAGCTCCTCACTCAGTCCAGCAGAAGAGTTTTGCATACGGGAACCTAGAAGGTTGCAGGTTTGTTCACCTCCGATTCCTGTACATTGTGAATTCACCAACCTTAATGCAGTTTGCTCACACTCCTATGGTGGTACCAGAATAAAATGGCTACAGAGATCTTGGGGAGTGGGGAGGGGCATTCATTTCAGACTTGGTCCCCAAGGATCTTTTGTCTTTCTTCAGTCAAATAACATATTGTCTTGATGAAACAGTTGGATTGTTTTTTGCATCATATTTCTGACTCTTTAAAAATGTTCAAGTTTTCTTAAGGTGGCTTATATGTTAAAGAATCTGCCTGCAATGCAGGGGACCTGGATTCAATCCCTGGCTTGGAAAGATCCCCTGGAGGAGGGCATGACAGTCCACTCCAGTATTCTTGTCTAGAGAATCCCATGGACAGAGGAGCCTGGTGGGCTACAGTCCATGGGGTAGCATAGAGTTGGACTGACTGAGTGACTAACACACACATGTACACACACTAACTCTTTGAAAAATGTTTTATAAGTTTTCTGAAAACTCTAGGAATTTTCTACGTAATTGCCTCTAAGAACTTTGGTTTTCAATGTTTTGGGCAGTTCAGTTCCATATATAGGATATCTGAATCTATATCACATTTATTTTCTGACTCTGTTCATCAATTGTGCTGAAATACATATTTTAGAAACCATATTTCATGTATTTTCTTTTAGTACATATATACTTTAGAACTTTCTTATAGATAAAAGAGTATACTTGTGTACTGGTTGCTAGAAAACTTTGAATTTGTTAAAGAGGAACGGTGTTAATTTATTCACTATTTGACATAAATTTGCATAATAACTTCAAGTAGTCCTAACTTCAACTGTAGAAGACAAAATTAATTAGTATGACCTGTTGGCATTTTATTTCAGACATAAAATCCAGAGCATGCGATGTGAAATATATAATGGATTTCTCAACCAGTTAATTTAATCACCTTCTGGATTATGAGGCATTTAAACAAACAGAGATAGGGGAAGGAGGTTAATGGAGGCCATGGTGAAGCCTGAGAAGGAAGCCAGGGTAGTGCTTGTGTTTTAGCTGTAAAGAGGTAATTGGTTGCATAATTTTCTCAGAGATGAGAATCCCCAGTCAACTCAACAATATCTTTCCTATTTCTGTACCTATATTTGTCACAGTTTTGTCATTGTCTTAGTCTGCTTGGGCTGCTGTAACAGAATAACTAGCCTGGTGACTTAAACAATGGAGATCTATTTTCTCTCAGTTCCAAAGGCTGGAAAGTCTACAATCAAGGACTTGGTTGATTTGGCTGATTTGGTTTCTGGTAAGAGCACTCCTTCTGGCTTGTAGATTGCTGGGTTCATGCTGTGTTCCCAAAGCAGGAGAGAGAGAGAGCATGAGAGCGCTCAGTGGTATCTCTTCTTATAAGGGCACTAATCCTATCATGAAGGCCCCACCTTCATGACCCCATCTAACTATAATTACCTCCCAAAGAAGGCACATCTCCAATTACCATCGTATTGGGGTTAGGACTTCAACATATGAATTTGGGGGGCACAATCATTCTGTTTATGACAATCATGTTAGCTCACGTTTCAAACATGTTAAAACTCAGAGGCTTCTTAGAAGATTAACCCTTTAGTTAATTATTATTCATTTATACTAAAGTGCCAAGAAGGTTCTGAAAGTATATTTTGATAGAAGGAGAGTCAGAGAAGTCATTAAGAAAGGTAGGATATAAAGTAAGGGAAATCAATTTGTCCTCAGTCAACCAAGAACTACTACTGCTAGAAATTAGGAAGCACATTGGATCCAGCTAGGTAGGGGCAAAGACCAAAGAAGTTTTGTTTGTTGGATTTTTGTACTATTTGTGGGATGATTAACACATGGATGGTTTTGACATATATTACATCTGGTACTAAGGGCCTTCAACTTTTTGGTTCCACAGAGAACAAAACCATAATGCTCATTAGCCACATATGTTTATTTAAACTTTAATTGCGCAAGATAAAAATTCAGTTTCTCAGTCACACAAGCCACATTTCCAGGACTTAGTTTGACACATGGCTGGTGGCTCCTGTATTGGACATACAGAAAGGTCTGTTGGACACTACTTCTCTAGAGACTTCTGAGGCCCAGATAATGCAGAGAGGTAATCCTGCTGCTTATTGTATAAACACACCCACAAACAAATACACATGCCATGATGAGCCATGAAGTTATGACTGCTCAATGTGCCCAGTGTCCATTACTAGAGATGGATTGCAACAGCAGGTTTCATTTGGGGGTGTTTGATGACTTCTCTACTTTTTCCTATTTGATATTAATTTAGAATTTTTTTTTAATTCACAGAAAACATTGCAAAGAATATACAGTGAACTTTGGAACCACTATCATTAAAATCAATTGCCACAGATAGGTTGTATTTCTTATTTTCAATTCTGAAATACTATACACAGAATACACATACACACATAAACACACATACACGTACTTGTTGTGTTCATAAATGTTCACATATATATACACCTATACCCATATACATATGTATATATACACATATGTATGTGTATATAATGCATAGACTTAAAGATTAATAGTAAATGGACATTCATGTACCTCCTACCCAGATAAGAAGCAGAACAAATACCTCCACTTATCCCTCTTCTACCAAGATAATCCCAGTATGCTTACTTCTCTATTTGCCTTTCTCTTCATATGTATGTATTTACCATCAATATATGCATCCCTCATTCAGATACAGCAGTTTTGAAAAATCAAGTAGCAATCTTAAATCTCCCTGTGCAAGGAAGTGACGATGCTTTCACTTTTAGATGAAGGCTGTCAAGATCAGGAAAGAATCTCAGGAATAGTGTCTGGCTTCAGCTTCCCTGGTGGCTCAGATGGTAATAGTGCAAGAGATCTGGGTTCTATATCTGGGAGGATCCCCTGGAGAAGGGAATGGCTACCCACTCCAGTATTCTTGCCTGGAGAATTTCATGGACAGAGGAGCCATAATCCATGGGATCACAAAGAGTTGGACACAACTGAGCGACTAACACTTTTCAGCTTCCCCAAGAGTACCTGTGTGCCCATTTTATGATGTTTAGCAGGCAAGGTTATGATTGCATTCTGGGAAGCATTTGGCAAGGTGTTAGGGTGGGTTCTAGCTATCATATGGAACTGTCGTTATAAGGGATGGACTTCTTTGAATTTTTCTCCTTCACCAAGACCTAACTGTTGCTCTCAAGAACAGGTTAAGGCAGAGCAAATCTTGGGGTGATTTTTAGAAAACTGGTTCAGACTCACTTAGAAATTCTGTCCTTATTAGGTTGAAAAATAACTCTCCTGTGATGGTGAGACTCAGTGATGACAGCTCTCTACATCTCGGCCTATTGAGTCACTGTGCTCCAATATATCTGTCACCCTAGAATCCTCTAGCCCCATCCCCTTGGAGGGTTTTTTTTTTCTTTGTTAGATTCCCCATTATATCCCATGCATTCCTCACTCTTGTTCCAAATTCAGCTTTTGTTGGTGCAAGTTCTGCGGTGACTTTTTAGTAGAGGATATGTCCTTTATTCAGTCCATGGACATGTTTGGTAGTTTGAATTATGTGTAAAAGTCTTAGAATTCTGAACCCATTGCTTCCTTGCTTCTGTGACTGTGCAGTTGCCTTGGAGAAGTTTAAAACTGTCTAATCCCCATTTTCTTTGCCATCTAGTTTTTCCTCTTTGGAAATTTGTAGACCCCTCTCTTTGTTCCCAATATTCTTAAATTTCAAAGTAAAATGTCTTCCTGTTGTCCTTTAGTTACTGTGCTTGTTGGGCAGCTCAAGTTGGAAACTGATGTTCTTCAGTTCTAAGAAATAGTCTGGATTTTTTGTTTGTTTCTGATAATTCTATTTCTGATTTTTGGAGCTCCTGTTATTGGAAAGTTGGACCACTGGGCCTGTCTTACTTTCCCTACCTCTTCTTATGCCTCTTTTTACTTCTGCTCTTCTTTTGTAAAGATTTCTTCAACTTCATCTTCTAACCCTTCTATTAAACTCCATTCTATCAAATTTCAAAGACCTGTTTGTTCTCTGAATAAATCTGTTTTCTTCTTCATATTCTTCATCTTTTAACATAATCATATTTATATTTCACGGAAGGAATACTCTCTCTTAACTCTCTGAGGATTCCCCAGAGAAGACTCTTCAGATCTCTTTCTAAGAATGTATGGTCTGGCTGCCAGCTTTCTGGGAAGTCTAGTGAGAGGAACAATTTGGGTATCTCTGCATTCTATAGATGATTAGTTAATCCCCATTTTCTATAAAGTAACTGCACCTAACTAAGAGTAGGTGGTGGAATCTAGTGATTTAATATCCAGTGATTCTTATTTTAACTGCAAATGATGTTTCCGGGTAGTGCATCTTCTGACGGTTTTGTAGTGTAAATTGTGTTGGTTCTTATCCACCCCCATGCATAGTTTAGAATTAGACTGTCTAGGGGCTCTGAGTCAGTTATGAGTTTTCCATGTGCTTTATCTATTGCCATTTTCTCCTCACTGTTTCTCCTCTCTTTTTGTTGGTTTATATCTTTTTTAAAATGCATGTGCTGTAATTTAGTAGCATTTCTGGCACAAGAGAAGTAAGTATGTGTTAAATCTGCCTTCTTAATCTAGAAACCAGCTTGTTCTTTATTGCTCAGTTAGAACTTGTAAATTCCATTTGAGTCCTGCAATAAAAGTTCCATTATGTAGGTTGAGTATTGGCTGATGCTTATTGCAGTCAAATAAAATCTCTAACACTAAAATAAGATGAATCATCAAGATCAGAAATAGTAATGCTAATGCTTGGGTGAAAAGTATTCTCACTGCTCCCAATTAAGATGAAAGAAGCTTCACCAAAGTTTGGCAATTGGTTGTCAGCAGTGTAAAAGAAAGGTGGTAATTTTACACAAGTTTCTGGTTTCTCTTCATCATTTAAAGCCTCAAACAGAAGTGTCAGATTACAGTATTTCTATCTTTTCCATCAAAGAGTAGAAGTTAGTTTTAAATAAGCAGAATATAACTTAAAGAACTACTACCAGCTAATCATTGTGGCACGATACATTGAAAAATAGATTTTTGGTTGTATCCAATTTTCTAGGTCAAGAGGCTCAAAAGTTAGTAAAGGGAGTGAGGGAGAACTAATGTTGATGTTCTGGATATTCATTTTTAAATATAGTATTGCATTTAATCTTCCCCAAATCCTAGAAGATACCTATTCTAAATCCTATAGCCTTCAACCCAAGGATCTAGTTCAGTCCAGTTCAATCGCTCAGTCGTGTCCTACTCTGTGACCCCATGGACGGCAGCATGCCGTGCTTCCCCGCCTGTCACCAACTCCTGGAAGTTTACACAAACTCATGTCCATAGAGTTGGTGATGCCATCCAACCATCTCATCCTCTGTCATCCCCTTCTCCTCCCATCTTCAGTCTTTCCCAGCCTCATAGTCTTTTCAAATGATTCAGTTCTTCGCATTAGGTGACCAAAGTATTGAAGTTTCAGCTTCAACATCAGTCCTTCCAATGAATATTCAGGACTGATTTCCTTTTGGATGGACTGGTTGGATCTCCTTGCAGTCCAAGGGACGCTCAAGAGTCTTCTCCAACACCACAGTTCAAAAGCATCAATTCTTTGGCACTCAGCTTTTGTTATAGTCCAACTCTCACATCCATACATGACTACTGGAAAAACCATAGCTTTGACTAGACAGACCTTTGTTGACAAAGTAATGTCTCTGCTTTTTAATATGTTGTCTAGGATCGAAGGAATTAAGGAAGTTTCAAGACCAAACAGCTAACATGAGTCATTTGTAAGATCAGAGCACTGGGCTATGAATCCAAGAGAGAATGACCATAAATTCTTTCTAGTGCACAGTAGTACTTTCATAGGATAAATTCGACAACAATTGCCAGTGATTATGCTATGAAATTGTGATATAGGATGCCCTTTTCCTTTTTTTAATCCAGTTGAATAGCTGATATCAATCAAATACAGTTTCTCTTAATTAGCTTCTTGAGCAATCAGCAAAGTTGCTGATTTTATACTTTTAGTAGAAATGAATGACACATCTTTGAAAACTTTTTCCTAGACATTCATTATTTTGGGTTTGGAATATCCAATCTCTAAGTGTAGTTTAAAGTATCTTCTACCAAGTATATTGAATTTTTGGCCAGACTAAATGGAAGCATTGGTAGTAAGAAGGAGACCCAAGGTGTGGACCAAATTCCTGCATTCCCATATAACATGCCTCCTCATTTAAGTAAATAGGTAAATATTAATGGAATTTTATGTCTCTGCATTTGCACATTGGAAATTAAGAGAAAATCTCATTAAACAAGATTCAGATATGGACTCTCATGATAGCTGTAATTGTATTCTGTTTCCACAATCTGTGATTTACTTTCTAGGCCAAAATTCTAGGTTTTCCTCCTCATTCTTCAAAGATTAGAAATCCTTCTTCTTCTCTTACTTAACTAGATCACCTTATTTGAACCTATTGAGTAGTCTAGTTGAGGATAATTACTTCAGTCACTACTTTTAGGAATCTTTTTATTGAATTTCCCTTTCATTCCTTTCAAAGATGCATGATTGCCATACTGAAGACTTTTTTGGATATTTCTAGCTATATACAAAAAAAGAAAAGAGAGGAAAAAGTATTTCCCCAGATTATTGTTCCCCAAAACCTGTGACACTTGCATGGTTCCTCACATACTTGCTTACTGTTCTCTTGCTTAGCTTCTAGAAGAATAGACAAAGGCAAGCTCCAACCTAATGCGCACTGTCCACTCTCACTCCCGAGTTCCTTTTTTGTCTATCCTGTTTAGACATAGCTCTTAAAGACGCACTTTCTCTTTCACACTTGAACAGGCTCTAAGCTTGTCTTCCTCCTCCCACCACCCCCTGCCTTTTCTGAAAAAAACTAAGTTTTATTAAATATCTACCAGATATTGGGGTTGTAAAGGAAATAAGTCTTATTCCTGTGGTGAGAGAGTCCGTAGTGATTCATAGGCTTACATAGCTCTGCCGGGTGATGGATATCTTCCAGTTTACGTGTGTAGCACTTTGGGAACTTAAAGGTATGAGACAGTGGTATTGATCTTCCTAAGGAGCCAATCTAGGGGGTAATGTTGAGAAACAAATTCTATTTCTTTTTCCCTAGACCACTCTTGCTTCTCTAAAAGACCAGTGGGGCTCCATATCCTTTAGAGAGCCTAAAATCTACCCTCCAGGCAAGAATTAGTCCCTCTCACCTAGTTTTCAAGTGACTTAAGTTCATTCATTTACCATAGCCTATGTTCCATATCTTATTTTTCATATGTGTGTCTTCTCTACAACTTTGTGAGTTCAAGATTTCCCCATGAGTTTAAATGTATTTTATTGTCTGTGTGGTTCATTTTTAAAGTCTTAGCACTCTGCATTTTCAGACCTGCTTATCAATGATGAGGCTTTAAAAGTTCAATGAATGAAAGATTTTTAGAACTCTTTAGTGGACACCATTCTCCTGTCATCTCCTTGTTAATCTCTAGTTGGTCGATTCAAGATTTTGAAGTGTTTTTTAAATCGTGGGTTTAATAATATAACTATACTTATAAAATCAAAAATGTAAGCATACATTTTTTTGAAGTCTTGGGAAGGAGACTACTTTCATTATTTCTGACAGTCTTACGACTATATCTAAAACAGCAGTTCCTATCTACTAAAGTCATCGTGTGACATTTGCTACCACCTAGAAAAATATTGAAAGCACCTAACAGCTTCTCCTCATTGTTTTCTGAAGACCTGCTGTTACCACATTTACACTGACCATCTTTAAAATCAATTGGATTTTATAGCTGTGAACCTTCTAGAAGCTTTTTTTTTTTTTTTTAAGTATTTCTTGCCTGTTTAGTTCTGGTATTGGCTACTAGGTAACAACAGTGCCTTGAGTAGCTTGAGTCTCTTATTAGGGAACTAATAAGTGACAGAAAGATTAAGTCCCGTGCATTTAAGAGGAAAAGGGGTAGGTGTGCAGAATCATGATTTTTTAATTCCTCTCTGGTACGTTGGCTATTGCAAATGCAAACATAAATTAGCAGTTGGCTGTGAACAGCCTCTGGCCCCGTCAGTCTACAGTTTCTGTGACATTATATTTCATGTCAGGGCCACTGAGACAAAATGCAGTGAAGGCTGTCCAGGTGGCAAGGGGCAACATGGATCATGCAAGGGAAAAATATGAAAACTGCATAAGTAAAGAGACTGAGCTCATAGGAGAGGTGCCGGGAGAGAGTGAAATATCCAAAAAAGCAATAATGTTTATGAGAGGTCTTTTTCAACCATAAAAAATGCATTTATGCCAAAAATAGAAAAATCAAATATGTCATTTGGACTTTTCTCTTTCCTTTGCCCTCAGCCATCCCACTGGGCATTCTAGTTGTGCGTGGAGACTGTGATTTGGAGACTTGCCGTATGTACATAGATCGCCTGCAGGAGGTGAGTTTCTTTGGTCAATTATTTATGGTACTCAGGTTTCCATTTTTGTCAGCGATTACCAGCCATCTTTATTTACTTCTAAAATGAGGCATTTGGGGACGAATGGGAAAACAGTGGCCTTATCTTTCCCGTCTTTTAAGCATACACTGTGTCTTCTCCCTCCCCACCCCCACTGCTGTTTCTCCTCCTCAAGTGGTTGGAATGGGAAGGGGTTGATGGGGTTAACGACAGCACGATGTTGCTCCATTGTGTTCCATAACTATTGCTTGGAAGTCCTTGTCTTGCCAGACAGCTTACCCATGTTTTTTGAACTCTACAGAATTTCCAGAGGCATGATAAATAATAAAGGGAAACGGAGATTTGTGGTTATTTAATGCTTTGTGTCTAGTACAAACTTCAGTCAACTAGGTTTATTTTTTTAACGTAACTTCTACAGGAAAGAAAAACCTCTATCTCCAAAGAGTTTGTGTCAGAACACAAAGGAATTAATCTATTTTTTTTTCCCTCAAATCTGGTCCTACCGCTGAGAAAGAGAAAGAGGAGTCTCATGTGGGACATTCCCTTGTACTGCACCTGCAAAGCTCAGAGACCCAGGTCCATCACTGCAGTGGTCGTGGGTCGTTTTTGCAGAACTTCAAGGGAGAGTGTTCAGCATCTTACCCTGAAATGGCAAAAAAGAAAAAAAAAAACAAAAAACACATAAATAGCCACTTCTTCATCTTTGTTTCTTGGTGAAAGATGCACATTAGAATCACTTTTGGGGATGTGGTCCAGACATTTTTATTTTTAGAGCTGTTGGGTGATTTTGATAAATACCCCAATATGAGCAACCCTCTTCCAGACAACACATTATACATAAGTAAATATAGCAAATAAAGAAGATGTATAGTGTTTAAAATCCCTTCGAATTTTGCAACTCCTTAGCTTTGAACATTAGATTCTGTTTCTCTTGATGGATATAAACTCAGGTAGGAGGCATAAAGTAATAATTACTAATTTTTCTCTTCAGCATTGTGGATTGAGATGGAACTGGGAATGCAGAATATTTTGAGATAGATGCCGAACTGTGACTGTTAATAAGGGTGAGAGAAGAAAAGTCAACAAGGTTTATATTTGTGACTTAATTTGGCTACTTTTACCAAAGATAACTTGAGCATGTTAAAATTTGTAAACTTCTTAGCATGTGAGTCAGGTCCAAATCAATCCTAGAACATATAGTAAGTTGTTCTTTTTTTGCAAAATAATATTCTTTTATCGTAGATCCTCCCTCAAAAAAACCTGCAATAAAAAAGTCATAATTGATAACAAACCTTTTTTTTTTTAATATAAAACACTTGGGTAACTTAAGATCCCACAATAGCAAAATATTTGACTGGTGAATTGACTTTGTTGAAAATTAACTTAATGGTTAGGCTCATTGCACCAATATTCAACAACTAAAAATAGGATTTTTTAAAAAAAGTAAAGAGCCAGCACAGATAAAAAGGAAGAGTTTTAAACTTGGACTTAGACAGTAAGTTGATAAAGCCTGTGGGAAGCAGGTGTGAGGACAAAAGTACTCAGGATTGCTGACATCTGTAAATAGAATCACTATGCTCATTAACAAGGAAGCCTGCAGGACATGACAGTGGCAACGACTTAGTTATAAAACTTTATACAGGGAGCCTGGCTCTCAAAATCTTCCAGTAAAACCTCATCAATTTCAGCCCTGTTAATTTGCACTTCGTGATCATGCAGAGGTGGTCAGTGATTTTCTTTGAGTCTATGGAATCTTGTTTGCCAAGCAACTTACTGGTATAAACACAATTATCATGACAGTATGTTTTTGGTCTTAGATAAATAAATTCTTCCTAAGGGCCTAAAGGGACTTAAGCAGCTTATTTCACAAGCCAAAAGTCCAGGTACAAGTTAAATATGACCCCCATTAATTACAACAAAATCGCCTGTCTTCTACTTTTGGTCTTCTCTATCCTTGAAATTTTACCACTCACCTCTCTAAACACTGTTTAAGATTTCTAAGTTTCAGTAGCGAAATGGCCTTTCTTCTTTCAGTCCAACTTAGTGTGCTTTTATTATTTTTGGCATTATATTCTTTGTTTAACCTTGAGGGATTGGGGAGAGTAAGATGCTTTCCAGATGGGTTTAATAATATAAAATTGGGCATTTAGTTGATGGAGTTGTGGAAGCAGCTTGTTCAAAATAATCTTAAGATATGTTGTTGTTGTTTTTTTCTTCCATTTTCTCATTAGGACCTGCAGTCAGTTTCTTCTGGCTCCCAGAGAGTTCATTACCAGGTAACATATAATTGACTCTCCTTGTTTCTTACCTTCTGGCCAAAAGAAGTCCATTTTTCAATTAATGCCTCATTTGAATTAGATTCCACATCTTCCTTGATTAGTGACAAATACTAGAAAACGCAACTCAAACTAGCTTGAATCTTTGGGAAAACACTCAGCTACCTTTGCCTCAGCATCCCCTGGGAGCACAGTGTCTCCCTCCCTTTCCCGTCTCTGCTGAGCAGCACAGGCCTCTGCAAGCCATCCTCTCCCCATCAGGTTTCCCAGGCATGATTTAGATTCCAGTGTGCAGCATCACACCGGATCGTAAGGGGTGCCTGCAACGTGCTCTCGGTTGTCCCATAAAAGCCCTTATCTCTGAGAAGCCAGCCGAGAGGGGTGTGTGGAAGTCACAGCATGCCAGCCACACCCTCCAAATAAATCTTCTCCTAGACCCTATATTCTTCCACGTGGGAGAAGGACTTAAAATGTCTAAATCGTAATTCCTGGTAACATCTCATTCTGGGTTTTGGTGTCTATTATACTACCCCTGAAACTGCTGGTTAAGCATCATTTTGCAAAAACAATTTAAAGACCCCTGTGCCTTGTAGCCTCCAGGTAGCTTTCTTCCCCTGCAGGTCAATAGCTATGCCCTCAGTCAAAGCAGCCTAATTATCCCGAGGCTGGATGACGGAAGTGGCCCTGGAGTTCTTGTTTGTTTGTTTATTTCTCAGAGAAAGTACCCCGCCATCCCAGAGTCTTGCCCTCCATCTGGCTGCAATAGAAGGACAAAAATTCACTTAGATGTGTTTACTATGAGAAAATAAATTCTACTTCTGGGACTGTTTTTCTGTTTGTTTGTTTGTTTGTTTTTTAACCAACCCTTAGAAGGCAAATTTCACTGTATTTTTTAGACAGAGCACAACCTTTCTTGTATCCATTATTTGCATATTTACCTAGAGCCACTACCTAGATACCATTTTATTTTTTAAGTGTTTTTGAAGACTAGACTAGAGCTGATTTCTACCCTTTAAGGATTGGCACTTCTAGCCATAAGATTTCGAGTATTTTTTAGAATTTTTAATTGTTATGCATGGTATTTTAAACCTTTGCAGCTTTATCAAAGCATCTCAAACATTTCCTCTAATTAGTTTTATGATGCATTTATTTATTATTTTGGCTTATTTATGTGTAGTCATTTTGACATGAGAGTTTTGATATATGGATATTTTGTACCATGTTTTTTTATGCCGTGTTTGTACAAGTCTGCAGATAGCAGGGGATGGTTGAGACTGTAGAATATGATAAAAGACATTCATTTTATTGATTATTTGTTCATAACAACCTGCAGAAGGATTAATGTACTTATCTGTATCAAAATCTTTCTGTTTTTGTTGTTTGTTTGCAGTCAGGTCAAACCCTGGTGTCAAAACTGCTGCATTACAAATGTCACTTACAGAAGTTTGTGCACTGACCACATAGGATAACCAGTTCAGCAATCAAAGATGAGTGTCAGGCTGTTACTTTGCACCACATACTTCCTTGAAGAGTTATAAAAAGCAGGAGCCATTTGGATATTAAAAGAAGGCTGGAATAAGGTTGTCTAGGGACACCCAGAATCTGCTCATTAAATAGGTAGTTTAACTGAGGGAAATGATGTTTGGACTAACATGGCTGGAGAGTAGCGAGAAGGTGGTGAGGAAATTTCCTAAGCAGAGCATCAGAAAACTGGTTGAGACAAGGAGTAGGGGGATATAAAAACCTTCTTGTTTGGCTGAGATTACAAGCACAGACAGACAGGACTAGGAACGAGTTGGAGGGATGGTGAATGAAGAGTTCTCTTTTAACTGCAATAATTTTGATCTGCCTATTAGATGCAAGAGGTTTTGGTGAGTAGAAAGTTGGATGTGTGGCTTTCAAAGCTCATTGAAAAATTCATCCCTCGACACAGAAATTTGAGAATTGTTAGCAAAGGAATGCTACTTCATTGAACCTATCAGGCTAGAGATCAGTTAGGGAGAGTTTGCATAAAGAAAAGAACTCAATGTCATATGTGTCTAGTGAGTGGTCAAGAAGAGCACAAGGTTAAGAGAACAATCAGTCAGTAAGAGTCTTGGAGACAGATGAGCGGCTGGAAAGCTGGAAATCAAGGTGAAGATGGTATCATGAAAGCCAAAATTGAAACGTATTTCAAAAAAGGCAGAAGTGATGAAATATGTCAAATGCTAAGGGGAGGCTGAGATGACATAGATTGATTTCGATATTTTCCTGTGCATATAAAATACATGGGCTAGAGGTGCCATTCGTTTTATCCAGAAAGTGACCAAACCAACTGGCAGGAAATTTAATACTAGATCTTTTGTTTCCTAAGCGGAAACTGGTAATATCAGCGTCTCTGGTCTGGGTCAGTGAGATTAGCCAGTGATTAGGGGAAAGACCTGTAAGATGAACAATGAAAAGCCTGAAATGCTTTCTAATGACCTTTCTTATGTATGAGATGGAAGTAAATGTACTTGAGAATTAACTTGCATGGAATGAATAAACATCAGTAAGTTTGAAAACTTGTGAAATTCCTGTAGGCTAACTAACTTGCAGCTGGGATTTTAGCTGACTGTTTTCTAAGGCTAGAAAAACACTCAAGAGGAAACCAGGCTTTGGAAAGGTGTGAAGTCCCCGAGACACCTTATTAGTGAGCCGGATGGAAGTTCCTAGCCATTGAAGCAATGAAGTGCTTTGGTTTCTTCCCTTCCCAAATTCATAGTGAAATGCCAACAAAGCCCTAAGCCTCAAAATGACACCTTGTATTAACCTAACAAGGCCTTACAAGTTATACAAGAATTTATTGGATATTTATAGCCTGCTGAAAATTCCTGCTTGTACCATCTCTGAGGTCTAAACACAAAGCCACCCACCTGCCATCCTAATGCAGCTCACATAACCTGTAACTGGTAAGTTATAACTTGACAAGCAAAATGCATTGTGCTAGCAGATTCAGGGTATTCCTGAGCTTGGCAGATAGGCTAGAATTCATAGGGAAATTGAACTTTGTCTACATATTTAATAAGATTCATCTTGAGGCCTCCTACTATGAAATGATTTCTTCTTTGCTCCCTCCCTGGACTTCATTATATCTCTTTTTAACTCCAAGTTGTAAGGTCACTAAGGAATAGAGGCAGATTCAACCATCCTAGTGATTGTCAGCTGGGGAAGATTTGTCCCTCATATGGGACATGAAATTAAAAGATGATTGCTCCTTGGAAGAATAGCTATGACAAACCTAGACAGCATATTAAAAAACAGAGATATTACTGACAAAGGTCTGTCTAGTCAAAGCTATGGTTTTTCCAGGAGTCATGTATGGATGTTAGAGTTGCACCATAAAGAAAGCTGAACACCGAAGAATTGGTGCTTTTGAACTGTGGTGTTGGAGAAGACTCTTGAGAGTCCCTTGGACTACAAGGAGATCAAACCAGTCAATCATAAAGGAAATCAGTTCTGAATATTCATTGGAAGGACTGCTGTTGAAGCTGAAGTTCCAATACTTTGGCCACCTGATGGGAAGAACTGACTCATTGGAAAAGACCCTGATGCTGGGAAAGATTGAAGGCAGGAGAAGGGGATGACAGAGGATGAGATGGCATCACCAACACTATGGACATGAGTTTGAACAAGCTCTGGGAGTTGGTAATGGACAGGGAAGCCTGACATGCTAAAGTCCATGGGGTTGCAAAGAATTGGACATGACTGAGCAACTGAACTCATGGGACAATTGGGCAATTTGAATATTTTTGTGTCATGACTAGGGGACGTGGAAGTACTAGAAGCTACTGAGTAGAGGTCAAGGAAGCTGCTAAACATGCCACAATACACAGGGCAGTTCCCTGCAACAGAATTATCCATCCCCAAATGTCAGTTGTGAGGGGTTTGAGAAGCCCTGAGTCATTCTGATGGCTCTCAGGACATCTGGGGACAAGGCCAATGACAGTGCTAAATGAAGAAAGTGGAAAGAGAGAGAAAGAGGAACAGGAAGAGACAGAGAGGTAAAGGAAAGTAGAAAGAGTTATCTATGGATATGGTGGCACAATGGAACCAGGGACAATTAGGGATTTTGTAGACACTCAGGGTTTCACCATATGTATGGGGCACTTGTAGTTGGCACACAGAAGTGTGTTTTCAAACTATTATGAGCTAATAATTTGAGGTTTTAATAAATACAATGTGTGTGTGCGTGTGCTCAGTCACTTTCATCATATCCGACTCTTTGTGACCCCACGGACTATAGCCCGCCAGGCTCCTCTGTCCACGGGATTCTCCAAGCAAGAATACTGGAGTGGGTTGCCATGCCCTCCTCCAGGGAATCTTCCTGACTCAGGAATCAAACTCACATCTCTTATGTCTCCTGCATTGGCAGGCAGGTTCTTTACCAGTAGTGCCACCTGAGAAGCCCTAATAAATACAATAGGACTCAATAATAGGTGAAAATGGATCTGGTGATTCCTCCTCTTTAAGAATCAATTACTTACTCCTAGAGGAAAACATAGGCAAAACACTCTCCAACATAAATCACAGCAGGATCCTCCATGACCCACCTCCCAGAATATTGGAAATAAAAGCAAAAATAAACAAATGGGACCTAATTAAAATTAAAAGCTTTTGCACAGCAAAGGAAACTATAAGCAAGGTGAAAAGACAGCCTTCAGAATGGGAGAAAATAATAGCAAACGAAGCAACAGACAAACAATTAATCTCAAAAATATACAAGCAACTCCTGCAGCTGAATTCCAGAAAAATAAACGACCCAATCAAAAAATGGGCCAAAGAACGAAACAGACATTTCTCCAAAGAAGACATACAGATGGCTAACAAACACATGAAAAGATGCTCAACATCACTCATTATTAGAGAAATGCAAATCAAAACCACAATGAGGTACCATTTCACACCAGTCAAAATGGCTGCTAGCCAAAAGTCTACAAGCAATAAATGCTGGAGAGGGGGTGGAGAAAAGGGAACCCTCTTACACTGTTGGTGGGAATGCAAACTAGTACAGCCACTATGGAGAACAGTGTGGAGATTCCTTAAAAAACTGGGAATAGAACTGCCATATGACCCAGCAATCCCAGTGCTGGGCATACACACGGAGGAAACCAGAATTGAAAGAGACGCGTGTACCCCAATGTTCATCGCAGCACTGTTTACAATAGCCAGGACATGCATGAAGCAACCTAGATGTCGATCAGCAGATGAATGGATAAGGAAGCTGTGGTATATATACACAATGGAATATTACTCAGCCATTAAAAAAAAAATACATTTGAATCGGTTCTGTTGAGATGGATGAAACTGGAGCCCATTATACAGAGTGAAGTAAGCCAGAAAGAAAAACACCAATACAGTATACTAATGCATATATATGGAATTTGAAAGATGGTAACGGTAACCCTATATGCGAGACAGAATAAGAGACACAGATGCATAGAACAGTCTTATGGACTCTGAGGGAGAAGATGAGGGTGGGACGTTCTGGGACAATAGCATTGAAACATGTATATTATCATATGTGAAACAGAACACCATTCCAGGTTCGATGCATGAGACAAATGCTCAGGGCTGGGGCATTGGGATGACCCGGAGGAATGGGATGGGGAGGGAGCTGGGAGGGGGGTTCAGGATGGGGAACACATGTAAACCCATGGCTGATTCATGTCAATGTATGGCAAAAACTACTACAATATTGTAAAGTAATTATCCCCCAACTAAAATAAATAAATTTATTTAAAAAAAAAAGAATCAATTACTTATAATAACTCTAGAATAGTTGGAATATTTCACTATAGATGTAATAATTTCAAAAATTTCTTTCATCCTTTAGAGCCCTTATAGATGTCTTTCACTTTCATAAGAAAACACTCTTGGTCAAATCTGACTCTGCAGCCGGTTTGTTCATCCTCTGATCTCTTTTTTTCTGCATGCCTTATCTTCTCCTGGAGGATATGTTTGTGCTGTAGTCCATCAGAGCTCTGTCTAGTCCTGGGCAAAGAGCATGTGTCTGCAAATATTTGACTCATTCCTTTTCTCCTACTGGCTACCCTTACTCATCTCCCTCCCCTCTCTGAAATATCTCCTTAATTTGTGGTCTGGAATCTAGAAGCATCTGAATGGAGGAGTTGAAACCAGTTCAGGGGAATCCTCCTGGGAATTCATTTATCTTGTCTTAGACAAGGACAGGAGTTAGGTAGAGAATTTGGAGAATGTTATTTTTTGGGTGCTAGATCAAAGCTGTCAGAAATGGCTCAAATGGGGAATTAAAGTAAGACTTGCCTGGGGCCAGGTTCTGTTTGCTATTACAAGTGAACGCAAGACAGCTCTCTCTCTCTCACACACACACACACATACATACACACACAGAATTGTTGTTGTTGTTGTTGTTAATGGAAGACAATCTTGCCAGAAAAGGGCTCTTGAAAATTTTGGAATATCTCTCATTTCCATCTTCTACCACACTATCACTATTTCATCATCTTTCAAAGCTGGATTTGCAAATGGGTATCCCATTTCTGTACATTTCTTCTGTAAGAATGGTGGGTAGTAAGGAGTAGATTTGATAAGTAAGAGATATTGGAATATAGCCTGGTGATGGAAAGAGAGGGAAAAATGAATGTGTAGATGGGTTAGATGCAGGAATGTCAAGGCCAGCAAAGAAGAAATTTGGATGGATACATAAGAGAAATGTAAAAGTAGCAATTATTGACTAGACATTATTAAATGAAGCAGAAATCCCCAATTCAAAGGGACTTCTATTTTGCCTCTGCTTATATCTTCCCTAAATTTTATGAAAGAAAAAGAATTTCATTCACAGTAAAGGTGTAGTTAAATGCTAGGTGAATATTGCTTAATTGGATAACCTAGTTGAGTATTTAATGGGGCTGCTGCACAATCATGAAATTATGTGTGAATCAACTGTGAGTAATTGAATGTAAATTAAGGGCAAGTTTGGTGTGTGTTTGCCCAGTAGTGGTTAAGGTAATTTCCTTATCAATTACATATAATTCATGCCATTGTTTTTACTTTCAATTTTCCGTTAGTATATATCAAAAGAGAAAATTCACCTATCAGGAATTTTGAGAATTAGCAATCCTTGTGCTATGGCTCCATGGCCCCATGAAATCCTGGGGGCCAGTCCTTGACCTCCTGGTGGGGGCAGTTTTGTTTTCCTTATTTCCCCCTTTTCCTGCTCAAGTCTGACTCCTGGCCTGCACCGCATTGCTGTTCACCCTCCTGCTGACTCCAGGATTCTTAATGCCAGGGTCACCCATGCTACCTGTGTACCAGGTTCTGTGTGAGGACACAGGCTACCTGATATAATACCCACAATGTGTTAGCAATGAGAGTTAGTTAAGACAAAGTCACAGCAAGTTATTTATTATCTCCATACTAACATCACTGCCACTTCTGGTCCTCTTTTTTGGTCAGGAGAATTGAGGGTGTAGACAGACAAACTGAAAAAGTTATGTGAGTACAGAAGACCTGCATTACCTCTGTGGTCCTCATTTGTTTGGGCCCATCAGGAATGTGAAGAAATTGACAGATCTTGTCTTTGGGTTATTATGATTTCCTTTTTGACAATCTGTTCCTCTTTAGTCCTGGTCCACTTTTAATCCATCCCTGTATACATTTGTCTCTGATATTAAGGTCCTTAAGGTATTTCTTTTCTTTTTTTTCATGGAAAGGCATTTTATTTTAAATACAGCAGTGTGTACATGTCAATTCCAAATTACCAGCCTATCCTCCCCCTACCCTTTGCTCCTGGTAACCGTAAGTTTGTTCTCTAAGTCTATGAGTCTATTTTTGTTTTGTAAATAAGTTCATTTATATCAATTTTTTTATTACACATATAAGTGACATCATATTATATTTGTCTTCCTCTGACTTACTTAGTATGATCATTGGTAGCTTTAGTTGTTTTATAAAAATGCATTAAGAATCATAAATTTCTTTAAAATAAGATATCACATGTGTCAAAATATAATTCCCAAAACGTTAAACACAATTCTCATATAAATAGGTACATGTCAAGATTTCATGTAGCCCAAAGCCAGTTCAAAAAAGAAGACTGTATATTTATCTCTATATCCATGCTATATCACTTCTACATCTCTACATGTGAATTTTGCTGCCAGTCCTGAGTGAGACCAGGTTTTCCTCTATTAATTATTTAATTTGCAGAATCCACTCATATAAAAACTCCATCTACCCAAGATTCCTAATAATGGGCAGTTTTAGTCCCTGTTACTTTAGGCCAGTGGTTCTAAAACTTTGGCATACATCAGACTCAACCTCAGCGATTGTTGGGTGTCACCCCAGGGTGTCTGTAGATCTGGGGTGGCACCTGGGAATTTGTATTTCTATCAACCTCCCAGCTGATGCTGCTGGTCCAGGGTTCATGCTTTAATATTCACTGATTTAAGCAGAAGCTTTGCCCCAGGACCATGTGGGACAGGTTCAACCTCCAAAGAAGTCAGCACATAAACTCTGATTTACTCTCTTTTTAACCTCTTCTTGGTTTCTCCCATATCCTTCTCCCGTCCCCCTCTGTACAAAAAGGTCATGCACAACCAGCCTCACTCCAAGGATGCTCCTTCTATTCGAACATCTCAGATTGCTAATAAGGGTCAAAGTCCCAATGTCTTCCCCACAGAGACCTGCCCTCCCTCCTAATCTGTCTCGTTTCTGTCAGTTATCTCAATTTCACTGAGTCCAATCCAAAATGCCCCAAATCCTCTTATAAATTAGCATTTTATGTTTAAAAAAATTGTGAGTGACAGGGATTCTTCTAGTAGGGGAGATTTTTATACCTGTGTGGAGAACTGAAATGCAAATGACAGCCAGCTGCCACTAGGTCCTCAGCTTCATAAAGGGAAAGAAAGAGAGTTCCCTAAGGAAGTACATGTCCCAAGTTACAGAATTTATGAATGCTTAATGGAAAAATGGAAAACCTCCTGGAAATTGTATGCAAGAGTTGTTATGTGAAATAAATCATTTCCAACCAGAGCCCCTGTGGGTGTTTCCAGTGAAAAGTATGCTTCGATCCCTCACCAATGCTTTGAGTGGGAAAGGATGCTCACTCTTAGAAATAGGTGATGGGGCAGAATGTGGAGTGAGGAACAGCTCTCAGCTCATTCAAATGGAGCCATGAGGATGTGTGTGTGTCTTTCCAGGACCACGAAACCTCCTTCCCTAGGGCGCTCTCAGCTCAGAGACTCTCCCCACGGTGGTGCTTTCTAGATGGTGAGTGTTTCTGTATTTTCGGAGGGGTGGGGGTTCGGGAAGCCTCAGGGCAAAGCATTGATGGCTTGAGTGGATTCTAATTTTCCAAAAGATTGTTCAGGTACCCTCCACGTGATTTGTACTTGCATCTCAAACAATGTGGACTTTCTGATATTGCAGCACACTTTCCTGAAGTTATCTCCCTTAAAGCAAGTCGGTTAACTCTGGCCAAACTTTTCAGCATCTAATTGCTCAAGCTAACACGTCCCTTTCTGTGCCCCGTTTTCCAAAAACGTGTTGAGTGCCTGTCTTCAATTCAGGCTGGTAGATGGATTTCATCAGCAGGGGGAATAGGTACTAATTTGCATGTTGTTTGCATATTATGGAACTTCCGTATTATTTTCGGTAAGCCATCATCTCAGAATGAGTTACAAATTTTTGTGAAAGGGTGGGCATTTTCAGTTGCATTGACATCTGCTCTGCTGAGCATGACATGTTGAATACATCATAGGTCAATCGTTTTCTGATTGGTTAATGTGGTTAATGAGTCCGTTTTCCATCCATCCCCCTAAAGGCTGTCTAATCCCACTTTTCTATCCAGTTACCCATTTTACAGTACATTTCTGCTTAGGTACTCCCAGTGGGTCTACTGCCCAGTATCTCTCATCTCTGCAGACACTGGGCTTTCTCTGTATGTGTCTCTTTTGTTTAGCTCTGTGTACATCTGAAAGGTTATAAATGTGGGCAAGAGAATGATGGGCTGTGTGAGGATGTGAACATTTTATGAAAATGAGCACCCGTAATTGTATCAAATCTCATCCACACACATTATGACATCGGTTTTCATTAATGGGTTGTCAGCTGCCTCTGAAGATATTTGACACTGCTTTCCCTCCAGGTCCTTTATTTCCTCGTGATGAGAAACATAGTCATTTGTTTTTCCTGAACCCACAGAGGAACAACTTATATTTAAGAAAATTGTGAGAATGTATATAAAGTGTTCCATATGTAGTCTGTTTTATACATAGTCTTAGATAAAATTCTCTAAGTGTGGTTAATGGTGTTAACCTAGATATTAGATTTATTCTAGAAATAGCTGTGTTTAAAATGTTTAAAGATTGTAGTCATAGTTAAAAGAACAAAGTAGGTTAAGTCCTTCTCAGGCAGGTATTCCCCCCTCTGGTTTTTAGAGGGTAAGAACCATAATCGTCTTGCTTCTTAGCTTATTTCCTTTGGAGAGAAGCTACTTGTTAAATATGTATGATTTTTGAACTATTATTTGCCTTTTGAGTTTTTCCCTCTAGTACTATGTACTTTGTAGAAAATCTATGTATAATATTTGGACTCTGTTAGATAGATTTAAATGAGGAGGAACATAATTCTTTTGAATATTAGGAATAATCAGATTAATTTCTAGAAGCCCAGAGTTTATCATTAAGTATTTTTTTCCCTTCAAACTACACACACAGCCCAATCCTTTATAGGAATGCTTAAATATTTTTTTTTTTTCTGTTTTAGCTTTCTTCAGACATGGCTCAGGGACTCAGTTTTAAACTGAAATGATTCCTTTAATACCAGATGTGGTCCCTAACTCTGAAAATTCAGGCTCTTTTTTTCTAAAATGAGAATCATTTCCTCAGAAATCAGGCAACCTACAGTGTTTTGTTTTTTTTTTTTTTTCTCTAGCTTTATTTACTTGATAAATACATACCGAGTTTCAGCTCTGTTGAGGGTTCTATGTCCGTATCTTGAGACATAAAAGAAGAAATGAAACAGATCTTTAAAGAGGCAGGTATCTCGGTCTGAGAGTTCTCCGTGAAGAGAGTTTTATAAAAAGTATAAACAGATTACAAGTGTACATGGAGGGGGAGCACTGGTTCTATCTGGGGCGGGGAGGAAGGGGCTGAGGAGGGTTCACAGAAGAGGTGGCATTCAGGTTGGTTCTTAAGACATGATTCTTTTTTAAGTTTTTATTGAAATATATTTGATTCACAATCTTGTGTTAGTTTCAGGTGATTCAGATATATGTATACATACACACATATATATACATATACACACATATATGTGTATACATCTCAGATATATGTATATTCTTTTTCAGATTCTTTTCCATCATAGGTTATTGCAAGATATTGAGTATAGTTCCCTGTGCTATACTGTAGGTTGTTGTTGATTGTCTATATTTTACATATAGTAGTGTGTATAATTTTAATCCCAAGCTTACAAGTTAAATGATTTAGTCATGTGTAATGGGGAGGGCTTTTTTTTTTTTTTTTTTGGTTGAACCACAGGTCATGTGGGATCCTAGTTCCCCAACCAGGGATTGAACCTGTGTCCCCTGCATTGGAAGCTCAGAGTCCTAACCACTGAACCTCCAGGGAAGTCCTGGGGAAGGGCTTTCTAAGCAGTGGAACAGCAGCTGCAGAGGCGCGAAGTCCTGAATTTTTCTAAGTAGATTTAGGGACTGGCCAGTCATCCAGCAAGACTGGAGTGTCATGGTAGGAGAGAAGCTTGTAAATTTGGTACCATAACACAGGACTCTCTGAATCCCATATATTTTTTCCCCCCAGCTACTTCTGCTGATCGCTTTTATCGAATAGACAGATCTCAGGTAAGATTTCTTGAACCTATTTGTGAAAGTGAAAAATTCCCAAGTAACTATACTAATCTTACATGTTTCCCCCCCAACAAAAACATTGAAATGTGTACAGTTCTGGAATGATACTCATAGTCTCAACCGTGAGCTTGTTACTTGTCCTCACATGTTTGTGATTTGTGAACTCAAGGTTATATGGTTTGACCTTGAAAATGAGTCCAGAAGATAAGTAGGCTTGTAGATGTTGTCACCAGCCTGCACTCCAAATTTTCATTCACACTGTTCTTTTACTGCTTCCTTGCCAAATTTTATGCCTTTTTAACTTTATTTCTGATTGGCAAATTTGTGACATCAAATGTGTATCTAAGCTACTTAGTTTCAACTCACCACTTTCCAGAGTCTGGTAGTGAGAAAACAAAATGCTTATGCCCAATGATGGCAAGTGGTCCCACTGTCCAAATTCTCATGTAAAAGAAGGTACAGAATGGAATCCATTGATAAAACCAGTTATTAGCCATGCCACTTAGCTTTGACCAGATCCTGAGAGTATAAGTCCAGGTCATTGTATCCACATGCTGGACCAAGTTGCATGTAGGGTGTCAATACTTTGATAGTATTTGATTAAAAGAGGCAAGACCATCTCTGGTTATACCTGACAGGATCCTGGTTAAAGAGTCCCAAACCAAGGATTCAACTCTCCCCTTCCTCAGCCTCTTGCTGCCCTGTTCCTTCAGGGAGGAATGCCACTGGCCAGCCCTCTGAAAATATAATATGCTGTGGTCACTTGCTATGTCATAAAATTCCAGTATTCCTCAGGACCAAATAGCTTTGTTTAGTTTTTCTTTAAATGATGGATTTGAGCATATCATCAGTCATCTGACAGATTTCTTTTCCTTCCTTAGGAACATTTGCACTTTGTGATGGAGATTTCTCAAGATGAGATTTTTATTCTGGACCCAGATATGGTGTTGTCACAGCAGGCGGGGACACCCCCAGGAATGCCTGACCTGGTGGTGGAGCAAGCCTCAGGGTAAGTGGGCTTATTCCTTGTGGTGAGACTGGTTGCAGGATGACATCTATGTCTGGTTTGGCCTTGTGCTTGATATATTTAATGAAATCAAACTATTTTGATGTACAGGTTTTCTTGTGTTTCCTGAGGTTGCATTGTAAGTTGGTCTATGAATGTCTGAATAGAATCACTCTTTCCCACTCAGATCTGTATCATGTCTGAGCCGTCTTTACCCACCACACCAACACTTCCTACCAAACTACAAGGCTCTAGTGTTTGTGTCTGTGCATATACATCTGGAGACGCTAGTGGTAAAGAACCTGTCTGCCCATGAAGGAGACTTAGGACATCTGAGTTCCATCCCTGGGTTGGGAAGATCCCCTGGAGGAGGGCATGGCAATCCACTCCAGTATTCTTGCCTGGGGAATCCTGTGGTCAGAGGAACCTGGTGGGCTATAGTCCATGGGGTCACGAAGAGTCAGACAAAACTGAAGTGACTTCCCACAGCACACAGCCTATGTACGTCTGGAATGCCTAGATTATCACATTGAAAAATGACACAGGTGATTTGACTTTTTTTTTCCCTCCTCGTTCCTCTCCTCCTTCTCTTCCTAATCCTTCTCCTTTTTTTCCTGTATCCAGGCAGCCTGATAATACATATGTATATCTCATATAACAATAACTATGAAATATCAAGAACGTATTAAGAGCCACATACTATGCTAAATGCCTATTTTATATCCCTACTATTATGTGCTCTATGCTTATTTCCTCATCAGTAAAATGGAAATGATAATACCTACTCAGAAAATTCTTTTAAAATTAAATGAATTGAGAGATTTCCCTGGTGGCCCAGTGGTTAAAAATCTGCTTTGCAATGCAGAGAATATAGGGTCGATCCCTGGTCAAGGAACGAAGATCCACATGCCACAGAGCAACTAAGCCTGTGCACTGCAACTAAGACACAAAACAGTCAAATAGATAAGTTAATTTTAAAATAAACAAATGAATTGATACATGTAAAATTAAGGCTCTCGTGGCACTTGGTAGACACTCATTAAATATTATAGTATTGGAATCATCATCATTTCCCAATGACCTTGCAAACTTGGTACTATTACTATCTTAAATTCATGTAAGCAAAATGAGGTTTAGAGAGTTTTTGTAACTTGGCCACTATTGCACAGAAAGTAAAGGGAAAAAAATTGAGATTTATTCCCAGGTTTTCTAAGGCTAGAGCCCATGCATGTTTTAACTGCCATATTGAACCACCAACATATTAATATTTCTAGATTATTTTAAAAATTCAAAAATATTTCTTTAGAGAGTTTTCTGTGTGGCAGGTACTAGTATAAGCACTTGAGAAACAGCAGCGCACAAGTGAAAACACAAAAACCTTTGCCCTTATGAAGTTTAATGGTTTACTTTAGAGGTTTACTGGTACATAGAAGGTACCTGGTTAAAATAAGGATTTCCCCAGGAAGTAGACACACGGGGACTCAAATGGCATGTGCAAATGTGTACACATACTTGTACAGTGTTAACAGACATGTGCCCTTGAGGTAAAACCCTCATGCCTGTTCACCCCTGTTCACTAATTTGACCGTGGCTGCTATTTCTGGGTATCTCCCACTCTACCAGGCCAGCTGATATCAGGGGTATATACCGAGTCTCTGGGGAACCAGGAAAAGATAGAAGTGGGGGCTGGAACAGATAGATGGCTGTGTTTAGGAACCAGAGCTAGTAATACCAGAGCTGTCGTGTCATGAAGGGACAGCCGACTGGCGCAAAGGACAGCCTGATGTAACTCTGGGAACCCCGGAAGGTAGTGGGGGAAGGCCGTGTGTGATGTCACGCCTGTCAGTTGTGGTTCTGCTGGAGTCTAGGTGTTCTTCCCTCGACGTGATCTGATTTGTAGTGTTCGGTCTGATGAAGTCTGAGCCTATTTGGCCAAGCTCTCCCTCGGCTTTGTCCTCCCAGTCATTCGCTATTAGCTCTGGTTCCAAAGATAAAGTAGCCTGCAAATCCACAAGAACCTGAATCAGTTCTTTTCTTATTTCTTTTTTGTTGCTCCCTATGGAAATAAACTAGGAACAGGGATATGATGAAATAGATTGGCCTACGTTTCTATAAGACATCAGTCACCATTACTTTTTTTTCACGTGGGCCATTTGTTATAAAGTCTTCATTGAATTTGTTACAATATGACTTCTCGTGGTTTTTTTTTTTTTTTTTTATTTTTTTCTTTGGCCGCAAGGCGTATGGGGTCTTAGCTCCCCAAACAGGGACGGAACCTGCAACCCTGCATTGGAAGGTGAAGTTTTAACCACTGGACCACCAGGAAAGTCCCCTGCCATTACTTCTTATCTGTGTCATATTTAAAATTACTTAATCTCAAAATTCAGTTTTCTCATCTATAAAGAGGCCCGCAGTGTCCAAAGAGAGCCTGACAGTTAAAAAAATTAAATGAACTAAAAAATGTGTCAAGTGGCTTCAGTCATGTCCGATTCTTTGTGACTCCATGGACTATAGCCCGCAAGGCTCCTCTGTCCTTGGGATTCTCCAGGGAAAATACTGGAGTGGGTTGCCATTTCCTTCTCCAGGGGATCTTCCCAACCCAGGGATCGAATCTGTGTCACCTGCTTGCAGATGGATTCTTTACCACTAAATGCCACTTGGGAAGCCCAAGTAAATGTGAAATGCTTATAAATACTCCATAAAGATTAATTGCTCTCCTCTCGTTTGGAGGCAAAACTCATCCTGAGAAAGGAAAGACTAAGTCCCATGCCTGACTTTGAGTGTCTGGTGTCCTTCTTTCTCCTAGAATGACAGACTGGTGGAATCCTGCTCTCCGGAAACGCATGCTGAGTGACAGTGGGCTGGGGATGATAAGCCCGCATTATGAAGACTCAGATCTGAAAGATTTCAGCCACTCCCGAGTGCTACAGTAAGAGCATTATCTCTCTTGTCCTATGTGTCACCGGGCTTGCTGGGAGGGGATTCTGTGGGGCACTCCCCGAAGGGAAGGATTCTCTTCTCAGTGGTGCTTTAGCTCTCTCCTGATTGTATCACCCTGTGGTTTGACATTTTCTTCACCACGCACCCTTTTACCCACATCAAGCTCCAATGGAGCCTCACTTTCTATTTCTTGTGCTCCTGAGCCTCAGTGAGACCTTGCACATGGACCTGTCACTACGTTGAACCTCAGCAGTGTTCATTTCCCTGGAAGCGATCCCAGGGTTTACCAGATGCCCCTGTGTTTGCCATATTGTAAGGGCATGCCTGAGTGTGATGTGAATAGTCTGGAAATGACGTAGTGTTTTATTTGTGTGAACGTTGTGATGGACTGTTAGTGGTCAGCTTCATGCATCTCCAGTCCTGAGCCTCTGGCTGTGCTGTGTAATATGACCAGGCGGTTTCGGTGGCTTGCCTGCAGTGCTGCGTGTGCTGTGTTTTAGTCTCTCTGGGTAATTGATGAAGCGTTTGTTTATAGGTCAGAAAAGTGGGTGTGTTTTCATCTGAGGGATGGGAATTGGGTTTTGCAACAGTGTTGGCACCCTCATGCCCTGTGAATCCCCCCTCCTGTCACCCCTCTTTGCAGGACAGGTTCAGAGTGCACCTTGTGGTCACAAACAGAATCATTTGCACCCATTTATTATGCTAAGATCATGGCATCTGGTCCCGTCACTTCATGGCAAATAGATGGGGAAACAGTGACAGACTTTATTGTTTTGGGCTCCAAAATTACTGCAGATGGTGACTGCAGCCATGAAATTAAAACACACTTGCTCCTTGGACAAAAAGTTATGACCAACCTAAACAGCATATTAAAAAGCAGAGACATTACTTTACCAACAAAGTTCCATCTAGTAAAAGCTATGGTTTTTCCACTAGTCCTGTATGGATGTGAGAGTTGGACTATAAAGTAAGTTGAGCACCAAAGAATTGATGCTTTTGAACTGTGGTGTTGGAGAAGACTTGGAAGAACTGATGCTGAAACTGAAACTCCAATACTTTGGCCACCTGACGTGAGGAACTGGCTCATTTGAAAAGACCCTGATGCTGGGAAAGATTGAATGTGGGAGGAGAAGGAGATGACAGAGGATGAGATGGTTAGATGGCATCACCAACTCAATGGACATGAGTTTGAGTAAACTCTGGGAGTTGGTGATGGACAGGGAGGCCTGGTGTGCTGCAGTCCATGGGGTCGCAAAGAGCTGGACACGACTGAGCAACTGAACTGAACTGATTGGACTCCAGGCCAGATACCCTGTTGCAGGGAGGGGAACTCCTTTCAGTGACCAACAGTTGGCTCTTGTCTAACATGTGGAAATGATTTGTCCAAAGACTCATACATGTTGACAAAGCAAGAAACTCTATTGGGAAGGGGTGCCCAGGCAGAGAGCAAACAGGGTAAGGGAACCCAGGAGGACTACTCTGCCATGTGGCTCTCAGTCTCAGGTTTTATGGTGATGGGACTAGTTTTGGGGTTGCCTCTGGCCAGTCAAATTTGGCCTTGGAGGACAGAATGAAGCAGGGCAAAGGCTAATAGAGTTTTGCCAAGAGAACGCACTGGTCATAGCAAACACCATCTTCCAAAAACACAAGAGTAGACTCTACACATGGACATCACCAGATGGTCAATACTGAAATCAGATTGATTATGTTCTTTGCAGCCAAACATGGAGAAGCTCTATACAGTCAGCAAAAACAAGACAGGGAGTGGACTGTGGCTCAGATCATGAACTCCTTATTGCCAAATTCAGACTTAAATTGAAGAAAGTAGGGAAAACCACTAAACCATTCAGGTATGACCTAAATCAAATCCCTTATGATTATACAGTGGAAGTGACAAATAGATTTAAGGGACTAGATCTGATAGACAGAGTGCCTGATGAACTATGGACAGAGGTTCGTGACATTGTACAGGAGACAGGGATAAAGACCATCCCCATGGAAAAGAAATGCAAAAAAGCAAAATGGCTGTCTGAGGAGGCCTTACAAATAGCTGGGAAAAGAAGAGAAGCGAAAAGCAAAGGAGAAAAGGAAAGATATTCCCATCTGAATGCAGAGTTCCAAAGAATAGCAAGGAGAGGTAAGAAAGCCTTCTTCAGCGATCAATGCAAAGAAATAGAGGAAAACTACAGAATGGGAAAGACTAGAGATCTCTTCAAGAAAATTAGAGCTACCAAGGGAACATTTCATGCAAAGATGGGCTTGAAAAAGGACAGAAATGGTATGGACCTAACAGAAGCAGAAGATATTAAGAAGAGGTAGCAAGAATACATAGAAGAACTGTACAAAAAAGATCTTCACGACCCAGATAATCACGATGGTGTGATCACTCACCTAGAGCCAGACATCCTGGAATGTGAAGTCAAGTGGGCCTTAGAAAGCATCACTATGAACAAAGCTAGTGGAAAGGATGGAATTCCAGTTGAGCTATTTCAAATCCTGAAAGATGATGCTGTGAAAGTGCTGCACTCGATATGCCAGCAAATCTGGAAAACTCAGCAGTGGCCACAGGACGGTAAAAGGTCAGTTTTCATTACAATCCCAAAGAAAGGCAATGCCAAAGAATGCTCAAACTACCACACAATTGCACTCATCTCACATGCTAGTAAAGTAATGCTCAAAATTCTCCAAGCCAGGCTTCAGCAATACGTGAACCGTGAACTTCCAGATGTTCAAGCTGGTTTTAGAAAAGGCAGAGGAACCAGAGATCAAATTGCCAGCATCCGCTGGATCATCAAAAAAGCAAGAGTTCCAGAAAAACATCTATTTCTGCTTTATTGACTATGCCAAAGCCTTTGACTGTGTGGATCACAATAAACTGTGGAAAATTCTGAAAGAGATGGGAATACCAGCCCATCTGACCTGTCTCTTGAGAAACCTGTACGCAGGTAGGAAGCAACAGTTGAACTGGACATGAAACAACAGACTGGTTCCAAATAGGAAAAGGAGTACATCAAGGCTGTATATTGTCACCCTGCTTATTTAACTTATATGCAGAGTACATCATGAGAAACGCTGGGCTGGAAGAAGCACAAGCTGGAATCAAGATTGCCAGGAGAAATATCAATAACCTCAGATATGCAGATGACACCACCCTTATGGCAGAAAGTGAAGAAGAACTAAAGAGCCTCTTGATGAAGGTGAAAGAGGAGAGTGAAAAAGTTGGCTTAAAGCTCAACGTTCAGAAAACTAAGATCATGGCATCTGGTCCCATCACTTCATGGCAAATAGATGGGGAACAGTGGAAACAGAGTCAGACTTTATTTTTTGGGGCTCCAAAATCACTGCTGATGGTGATTGCAGCCATGAAATTAGAAGACGCTTACTTCTTGGAAGGAAGGTTGTGACCAACCTAGATAGCATATTTAAAAGCAGCGACATTACTTTGCCAAGAAAGCTCCGTCTAGTCAAGGCTATGATTTTTCCAGTGGTCATGTATGGATGTGAGAGTTGGACGGTGAAGAAAGCTGGGCACCTAAGAATTGATGCTTTTGAACTGTGGTATTGGAGAAGACTCTTGAGAGTCCTTTGGACTGCAAGAAGATCCAACCAGTCCATTCTAAAGGAGATCAGTCCTGGTTGTTCATTGGAAGGACTGATGTTGAAGCTGAAACTCCAATACTTTGGCCACCTCATGTGAAAAGTTGACTCATTGGAAAAGACCCTAATGCTGGGAAGGATTGGGGGCAGGAGGAGAATGGGACGACAGAGGATGAGATAGTTGGATGGCATCACCGACTCAATGGACATGGGTTTGGGTAAACTCCAGGAGTTGGTGATGGACAGGGAGGCCTGGCGTGCTGCAGTTCATGGGGTCGCAAAGAGTCGGACACGACTGAGCGACTGAACTGAACTGAACTGGCCAGTCATTGTGACTCAGAATCCTTCCTGGTGGCTTGCACATCGTTCAGCCAAGATGGATTCCTGCGATAAGGATTCTGGGAGGTTGGTAGGGCATATGGTCTGATGTCTTCTCTCTCCTTTTCAGCCTTCCATTGGTGGTGGCTTGTTAATTCCATGTTCCTAACCAGGACTTCCTGTTGTAAGATTACTCAGGCAAATAGTGACTGTGGTACCCTGGCGAGGGTGGGTGGTTTTGGTCAGTGGTTTCCCGTAACAACCCTATCTCAGATATTATGCAAAAGTTCATTGTAATTCAGGAGATCAAGCTAATTTCCAGGCCTATTCAAGGTCCTAATAGAACGGGGACAGTGGCACTGTAACTATGCAGTCTTACCTTTTTTATAAACTAATAAGGTTATTGAGATTCTCAGAAGCCTAGGGTTAACTGAAGAAGCAGGACAATGCATTGTTTATAAGACCGGAAGCAATTTCAGTATGACAAAGGGGAGGAAAATGAGAAATCAGAAGCTAATTATTTTGGTGGTAAAGGTTCTACTCAGACACCGCAAGGGCCAAAGGTGACTTCATTTTAATTGCTTCTCTGTACTACCTCTTATTCTATTGTGTGAAGAATGGAAAGGAAAAAGTGAATTTCTATGGATTTTCCTTTTTTAATTAAACCATGTTGTTAGTTTCTGATAGCATTTTGATTGCTTACAATTCAGGGTGTTTTTTCATTTCTTTTGTATATGGAATTAAGGTTTGTGAACCAGGCTGAGTCAGCCACCCACTAACAGCTAAAAAAGTGGCCATCTAGCTTCAGGCAGATTTATTTGAAAGTTAGTTTTAATTAGTCATAGAATAGAAATTAAACCTAGACAAACCAGATGCGTGTTTTGGTTATCCTTATATACAGGCTGTTTCCAAAAAGTGGAGCATGATTTCAATCTAGTTTCCTATACCCTGTTTTTCTGTGTATAGTATGTTAGTGTGTCAATACATATCATGATATGTGAGATTATTTCTAAGACAGTAAATATTCTTTCCAAGAATCACAAGTAAATGTACCACTTTGTGTAAGAGCGAAGTTCTTAAAATCAACTCTTTTTTATTTGGACTTATTATACTTTTAGGAATTTCTTTTCACTATTTTATTGATCTTCAGTTGGCAGCTACTCGTTTTCCTGGCTGTTTATACAACTTAATTCTTAAATGGTCTTCCCAGGTGGCACTAGTGGTAAAGAACCTGCCTGCCAATGCAGGAGACATGAGACGTGATTCAATCCCTGGGTTGGGAAGATCGGCTGGAGATGGAAATGGCAGCCCACTCCAGTATTCTTGCCTTGAGAATCCCATGGACAGAGGAGCCTGGAGGGCTACAGTCCATAGGGTTGCAAAGTTGGACACAAATGAAGCAACTTAGCACACACACTAAGGTCTTAAGTGCACTAGAGCCGCTGATTCTTTTACATTTTTTTTTCTTCTCTCAAGTGAATTAGAAAACAAAACAGCTTTGGAACCTGTCACTTCGAGTCTTTCCAGCTCGATCTCCAGATACTGTGTAACAGAGACAAGTTGTCTTCACTGGACTCTGTTCAAATCTCTGATTCACAGAATGTATGAACAAAATTAAATGGTTGCTTTAAATCATTTAAGTACTTTGAGAGAGAGAGTGAAGTCACTCAGTCATGTCCGACTCTGCGACCCCATAGACTGTAGCCTACCAGGCTCTTCCATCCATGGCATTTCCCAAGCAAGAGTACTGGAGTGGGTTGCCATTTCCTTCTCCACTGGATCTTCCCCACCCAGTGATCGAACCCCAGTCTCCTGCATTGCAGGCAGACGCTTTACCGTCTGAGCCACCAGGGAAGTACTTTACCTTACCCGAATTGTCTATTAATTTGGAAAACATGTACGTGCGTTCATTAATTTCTTGGGAAGAACATCTGTTTATTTACTTAAGAGATCATCTTTGATACAGATAGATATAATTATAGTTATTCCGTAACAATATATACATATTTTATGTATCAAAAGGTCAGTAATAACTAGTATTGATACTTCCTGTGTGCTCTTTTAAATTATCCTTAACTGTTTCAACAACTTTTAAATTTCACATTGCTTAACAGATGAGTAAACTGGAAGCTCAGAGAGTTTAAAATATTCATCTTAAGTCACTCTAGATAACAAGTGTGGAGACTGCTGTTCGAATGAGGTCTTCTTGACTTCTGACCCCATGCTTTTCCTCCATACCACATTGTCTTCCTGAAGGGCCAGTGCACAGGCAGGGTGCCCACAGCCCCAAGGCCCAAAAAGGATTTACTTTGGTATCTATCTTTTTTAGCATTTGTAAAGTGAAAAATTCTACAGTCTAGGAAGGCTACGTATGCTCATTAAATATGCACAGCTGCAAGTTTACCCACAAGTAAATATAGTTGAGAATTAATTGTAAAGCATTTTTTCCCTTAAACAACAGACTGAAACAAAAATTAGAGATAAGCTTTTATTTAAACATTATTGAATATATATTAAATATGCTCCAGTCTAAATAGATACAAACATTATATGAAAAATACTAATGTGCCAACAATGCTGAAATATGTTATTGTTTTATGTTATTACTTGCATTAAGTCTTTCTATCCATAACATAGTACCATATCATAAAAATATATATTGTTTTACGGGGCATTTTTGGTTTTGTGTTATCTTTTTATCATTACCTGTAATGAACAGTGCATACACTTTAAGAGCTTGCCACTTCATACAACATTGAATTTTTAAAAGTTACTCATATTGATGATACCGAATGCAAGTTTGTGTGCCCAATGCACAGTGAGGCCAAAAAAACTGAAACATCAGTTTGGAGCAGAGACAAGTTTATTGTGGGCCAAGCAAGGAGAATGGGTAGCTCGTGCTCTCCAAACTCCTGGAGCAGTTTCACCAGAGCATTTTTAAAGGCAAGGTGGGCGGAGGGTGGTCCACAAGGTATGTGATCAGCTCATCAGAGTTCTCTGGTTGATGATGATCGATTCTTAGGCACCAGAAAGTCTAAAGGCTACACCCTCATGATCATCAAATAGTTAATTTCATCCATTTGGTGGTAGTTTTAGCATCTGAAAATCTCTGGAAATATTGATCAGATACTGTTATCTAGTTACTTCAGAGGAGCTACAGCAGAGGATATGGAGGAGGCGGGCCTGGGAAGGCCTCATAGGGTTCTGCTCAGTATGTGATATATGTACATTTTAAGTCATTTTATTTGGTATAGAATATTGTGTTATACAAATATGCCATAATTTATTCCTCCATTTAAATGTTGATTTCTAATATTTTACTACTTAAAAATACAGTGAACATTCTGCAGTGTGTGTCTATTGCAGGGTAGCTATACAGATTCAGCTTTGCTCAATATTGCACAATTTACTTTCTCTTTGGGAACTTTTAAGAAGTAGTATGTGAAGGAACCTGAAGAGTTATAATATTCAAGGCACAATTGGCATCTGTTGCTTTCAGCTTTAAAGTCCCAGTCAACTTGGATGTAGTAAAAGTTCAATTTTAACATCTTGTTCACCATGTTAAATAACCCACTCTGTAAAGAAATGAAAAGGGAAATTGTAAATTCTTGGAACTGAAAATACTCTTTGTCAAAATTTGCAATAAATGGTAGAAGTGGTATTCACAGCATGATTTATGACTATAAATCATTTATCAAGAGAAAAATGAATGCATACAAATAAAGCATTCAATTTGATAAACTGGAGAAAGAGTCCCAGAGTAGAGGACAAAGAAATAAGAGGGAAGAGAAATAATAGAGATAGAAATCAGTGACAAGGAGAACAAAACAGACAAAATAAATGATTAACCAATAATAAAAATTCTAAAAATTGGTTCTTTCAAAACAAACAAAATTCTAAGAAGATTAAAATATAAGAGGCAGACAAAAACGCAACTCCAGTGCTTCCCCAACTCATTCTTCCTCCTGCTCTGGTGACTCTTTCCCCTCTAAACTCTAATTGACCCCGCCTACCTCTTCTTCCCCTAGGGAGAGGAGCAAGGCTCCATCTCAGAGTTTTAACTTTCACTTCTAAGATGCATCAACCTCTATCTCATTTCAGGGAGTGCAAACAGAATGAACACACAGAATGAATTAGATTTCTGCTCTTACTGGAACTGATTACATTTATATTAAAATTCCATTTTACATACAATTTTTAAAGAAAGATTTATAGAGTCATCTCTTGGTATCTGCAGGGAGTTGATTTTAGGACCAAAATCAAATGGATCCTCGAGTCCCATAGTCAACTCTATTTGCAGATCAGCATCTCGGATTCAACCAATTATGGATTGTGAACATAGTACGTGGTCTGTGATTGGTTGACTCAGGATTTGGAAATCATAGATAGGTAGACAGACATATGTATGTCTGTCTGTAATAGCTTCATCCCTCTCTTGTTTTCAGCTCTTTCCTTTACCCATTTTTTTTGAAACTTTAGGTAATAATATATGTAGATACTCCGTGTGTGTGTGTGTGTGTGTGTGTGTGTGTGTGTGTGTCTGTATGTTTTGTCTGCTTACACAGGTCCTCTAGGGGAGACAACAATTCCAAAGAAGGCTATACAACACACACAGGATCTTGAAATCCTATGAACACAGTAAAAAAAAATTTTTTATGAACCAATGTTTATAATAAATTGATGAGAAATAGTTGACTCACATTGTTACTGCTACGACCTTAATGAATTTGTCTTTAAAGATGTTTGAAAATGTTTTTCTCTTTGAAAAATGTTTTCAGTGTCTAAGAAAGTGCTAGTAAAATAACATGTTTCTGGAAACACATTTGCTGTCATCATTAATTGTACCACAACAATTCGTAACAAGATTATATTTTGACAGAAGATTCATAAGGAAGTAATTAACTAAAATTTTAGTGGACAGAATCTGTTTGAGTCCTAAGGAAGACTTTTCCTAACTTTATGATCTATGAGATTAAAGAAAAAATAGGCAGTGAGTGGAAACTCTTATATGATCTTTTCAAGTTATCTTTGAGAAAGGACAGACTTACCACTGAATTAAATAGGTTAAGGGAAAACAGGTAAAGGGACCTGAAGATATTATTTAGTTTATGAATAAGAGCAGTATTTTCTAGGTCTTTTATTTTTTGGTTTGTGCAAAACCCCCCAAAATTGACTGAAGGAGATGCACTTTTTCTTAGTGTCCCCAAGTCCTGAGCCTGGAAGAGCTAAGGTGAAGGTCACACAGGTAAAAATAAAAGACACTGGGAGACAGTGTAGGGAACCACCCAAAGGCAGACATTCAGTCTAGACATCCATGTGCTCAGGTTTCTGTGACCTAGGCAGGACTGGCGGATATTTATGATCAGTAGAGCGTTTCTGTCTCTATGAAGAGACAGTGTTATCAAAAGTTGAACGATAAGGTATCTGGTGTGATTTATGATTTGGATTTTTGGAATTGGAATTTAAATGGATTCCATTGGATTGATTGGAATCTAAAAAATGGGTTGAGCCATTCAGTTAGTCATTTATTTTTTGAGAAAATATATATTCAGCACCTTCTAGGTAGGAGCTATATATGTGTGTGTATATATACACACACACTTAGGCATTGATGATGTAAAACTAAATGATAAATTATTGTCTTTAAAGAAGTTATATTCTGGGGGAAAAATATATGTATATATTTAGAGGAAATACTCAACAAACCAATTATCATTGTTTCCTATGACAAGTGTTATAATGGATATATGCATAGAGTGTTCTGGAAACAAGAGGAAAAAGAATTTGCTTCTCCCTCTAGATTTCACTTTTCTATTTTTATGTCAAAAGGATGAATATTTAAAGATTTAATGAAAATGTAAGCCTCTAAGGAAAAAAGAGGCTTTTTAAGGGGCTCTATGCTTATATTCTTCATCTTTTGCCCGTGATCAGATAAGTATCTGCTTTCCATCATTATATCCCCAGAAAAGGGAAAGTGTTAGTCTGTCAGTCCTGTCAGACTCTTTGTGACCCCATGTACTATAGCCCACCAGGCTCCTTTGTCCAAGGGATTCTCCAGGCAAGAATACTGGAGTGGGTTGCCATTTCCTTCTCCAGGGGATCTTTCTGACCCAGGGATTGAATCCAGGTCTCCTGCATTACAGGCAAATTCTTTATCATCTAAGCCACCAGAGAAGCCCTCATCACCAGAAATGCCTATCAAATAATTGAATATTTCATGACAGTTTCACATCACTCTACCTAAATGGTCCTTAAAGAAGTTTGTACAACTGGCAAATTATTTAGGGATATCCTAAACACTAAAAATTGGTCTTTTTAGTCTAGAATTCTGAACCACCCTATCAAGAAGATAGACCCCAAACTTCACCTTTTCCCAAAACTCAGAAGTTCTGGTCTGAACATAGGAGTAATAGTTGCATGCCTGTCTTGTCTTCAGCTATTTACTTTACCCAGTTTCTTCTTGGAACATTAGGTGATGGCCTGAGTCTAACAAAAAGGATAATTGTGCTTGTTGTCAAAGCTCCAGGTTCTCAACAGGAAGCCAGACTATTGGGCAGCAATTTTGGTTGTGGAAATATCCTTCAAGCATCAAAATCAGATAAGAGGGAGAAAATTAATCCTCTTAGTGGGAGGCAGATTTTGCTGGAATCTATCTCAGAGATGAGATCAGTGCTGTCAGGATAGAGACCATCCCTTGCGTCTGCTTCACGAAGATAGTTGGTGCCCTTCCCGACTTACCTTTGATGGCTCTAAATCTTGCTCTCCTTGGCCAATCACTCAAGCTGGAAAAAGTGCAGTTTAGCTGACGTGTATCTCCCTTCTTCTTTTTCTCCTAACTTACCTCCAGTCATTATCCTCTCTCGCCAAGCGCGTAATAATACTCTATCCTTTTATGTGTGCAAAATAATTAATAAGGAATTTTGCTCTGTTCTTTCTCTAATTGCTCCTCAACTGGATCCAGGAAATTAACATACTGTAATAATAAAGATGCACTGAATCCCTGACTCAGAGAGCTGTTGCTGTTTTATAAGCTAGACAGTAAAAGGTGACGGGTGGACACTGGCAGTGGTAGGTGCTGTTAATGAGCACAGCAGCAGGGTAGAGCCGGGAGAAAGAATTGTTCCTAGAAGGCTATGCATGTCTCCCGTGCCGTGCTCACGTGCGCTGTCATTCAGTCATGTCATGACTCTTTGTGACCCTATGGACTTGGTATTTCTGGAATACCAAGGAATTCCAGGCAAGAATACTGGAGTGTGGTGCCATTTCCTCCTCCAGGGGATCTTCCCTATCTGGGGATTGAACCCACATCTCTTGTGTCTCCTGCATTAGCAGGTGGATTCTTAACCACGAGCACCACTTGGGAAGCCCATGTCATATGTCTCAATTATGTTGGTAGTGAAGTTTAGTTCTTGAAGAGATTGTGAATATTCTTTGGACAGAAGGGAGAAACTTGGCATGTGGGGAACCATAAACTATCAACATGTTGTGGGTGGAAGAGAATTCTCGGATTTCCAAATAAAAGAGACAAGGCAAAGCCAGAGCATTGGGAAGTATGAGAGCAATTTGTGCAGGAAAGCACTTTCCTTGAGTTTGCTGAGAGGCAGAGATCAGTGGGAAGGGCATCTCAGGATATTATTGAGTCTTCTTTAAAATCAAATCAGGGGATTTCTCTTTCCTTCCAACAACACAGAGTGCCATAGGGCATTAAAGAAAGCAAGTCAGAAGATGACAAGAGCCTTTGGGGACAAAATCACTTAAGCACCATTCTAAAACTGGGGAAAATTCTGAATGAGATGGGAATACCAGACCACCTGACCTGCCTCTTGAGAAATCTGTATGCAGGTCAGGAAGCAACAGTTAGAACTGGACATGGAACAACAGACTGGTTCCAAATAGGAAAAGGAGTATGTCAAAGCTGTATATTGTCACCCTGCTTATTTAACTTATATGCAGAGTACATCATGAGAAACTCCGGGCTGGAAGAAACACATGCTGGAATCAAGATTGCTGGGAGAAATATCAATAACCTCAGATATGCAGATAACACCACCCTTATGGCAGAAAGTGAAGAAGAACTAAAGAGCCTCTTGATGAAAGTGAAAGAGGAGAGTGAAAATGTTGGCTTAAAGCTCAACATTCATAAAACTAAGATCATGGCATCTGGTCCCATCACTTCATGGCAAACAGATGGGGAAACAGTGGCTGACTTTATTTTTCTGGGCTCCAAAATCACTGCAGATGATGACTGCAGCCATGAAATTAAAAGACACTTACTCCTTGGAAGGAAAGTTAAGACCAACCTAGACAGAATATTAAAAAGTAGAGACATTACTTTGTCAACAAAGCTCCATCTAGTCAAGGTTATGGTTTTTCCAGTGGTCACGTATGGATGTGAGAGTTGGACTATAAAGAAACCTGAGCACTGAAAAATTGGTGCTTTTGAACTGTGGTGTTGGAGAAGACTCTTGAGAGTCCTTTGGACTGCAAGGGGATCCAACCAGTCCATCCTAAAGGAGATCAGTTCTGGGTGTTCATTGGAAGGACTGATGCTGAAGCTGAAACTCCAATACTTTGGCCACCTGATGCGAAGAGCTGACTCATTGGAAAAGACCCTGATGCTGGGAAAGATTGAGGGCAGGAGGAAAAGGGGATGACAGAGGATGCGATGGTTGGATGGCGTCACCGACTCAATGGACATGGGTTTGGATGGACTCAGGGAGTTGGTGATGGACAGGGAGGCCTGGCGTGCTGCAGTTCATGGGGTCGCAAAGAGTCGGACACGACTGAGCAACTGAACTGAAAATGGGGAAAACAACTCCATCTCCTTCTCCACTGGAGGAGTTAGAGTGTTTTATGGCAGTATAGGAATGGGAATTTGTTTGTTTGTTTTCAGTGGTTGTGCTAGAAGTGGAAGAATGCACCATGATTTATCTACATCAATTTCTCATTTTCTCCTAGAGCTCCTTTCCTGTTTCGGGTTGCTTATGACGTAAATGTTACATAGAAACTGCCCTGTCTTTAGACACAGAAGAGTGGGGAAGAGGGAGATTTCTTTTTTTTTTTGGATTTTGTTTCCCTTGCCAGTGTCTGGAACGTGAATTCCCTCTTCTGAGACCTGAGTGAGATGGGAGGAGATGTTGATAGGAAAACTTCCAGAGTATATGACAGTTATCTTCAGGAGAAGCACCAAACTCACTCTCAACTCCACTTAATTTTTTCTTCCATTTTCTGATGCTGCATTCAGAAGTCCTTATGGCATTTCATAAAAATAATTAGCTGTGGGTAAGCCTTACTCAATTACCTTGGCCCCACAAGATAAATATTATCTATCCTTAATGTTGTGGTGTGTGAGATGGTCTTTTGTATAAGTTCCTTATTTTAATGGGCTTCCCAGGTGGCTCAGTGGGTAAAGAATCCACCTGCAGTACGGGAGATGTGGGTTTGATCCCTGAGTCAGGAAGATTTCCTGGAATTCAGCATGGCAACCCATTCCAGTATTCTTGCCTGGGAAATCCCATGGACAGAGGAGCTTTGGCAGACTACAGTCTCTAGGGTCTCAAAGAGTCAGACACAACTGCATCAATTGAGCACATTAGCTTGTGTTAATACTGAATGTAGCACTCAGGTGATTTGCCCTCACAATTGAGAGCTTCATGTTTCAATTTATGCTTAGAAAGAAAAAAGTTCACATTCAGAAAACTCCAGATGGATTGCGTCTCAACAGGAGTTGTTGGCCAGGGTTCCCAGAGTCATTAGGCTAAAGCCGGTAACTCTTTCTAAAAGGTATTCCTTGTTAATACTCTAGACAGCTCTCTGCAGGTATATTTCCCTTGATCAGATTTTAGAATAGCATGCCTTTTTTATTCCTTTAATCTCTTTTTAGAAACTAGGCAGGAAACTATATTTCAGAGACTGACTTGTAATATGAACCATCGCATCTTTTTTTCTGCGTGATTGTACAATGTCTGATGCAGAGGGGTTTTTTTGTTATTTTTACATTATTTTCAAAATGTTAAAGTATTTCCCTGGAGTGTTCAGATTTTACATAATAAAAAGTGTGATGGTCCAGTTTTCATGTTGAAGGAACTTGGACAGTATTAGATTCTTCCACATCATTTTTTTTTAATCTGTTTTTTCTTGTGTCCACTTCCCACTTTTGCCCATTTGTCCTTGCATTTCCAACACCTTCCCTTCCCTTTGTTGCAGTTCTTAGTGATAAACAGTAGGTGGCAGTAAGGTTTCAAGCTCAAAGAGCGTTTAAGGGCTTCCTCACTCTGCAGACGGATTAAGGAGGGTGCATAGGAGAAACTGAATTACACAAGCAAGTGGTAAAACAGGGGTGTTTTCAAAACACCAAATATAACTAAACACAGAAACTTATTTAAAAACACAGAGGATACTTCAAGTACAGCTCACGTGGGGACCATCGGGTATATATCGGAATAGGAGGAAACTATGAGCATGAACAGAATTAGAAGAAATTTACATCAAAGGAGAATAACTCACCAAACAGCCTTATTATTTGAGTCCTGGGACTTATTCCCCTACCTCCACACAAATGCCCATCTCTCCCCTTCCTCTTTCTGCACCCTCCCCTCTGTTGGTGGTGAATGTTACCTTTGAGGCTGTTTGGCAGTCTCTGAATGGATTTGTGACCACTTGAATAGAGAATGTGTTTGTCTTTCTTCCATTTCAATGCCACTTTGTGTGGCTGCTGTAACTTTCATCTCTCTCTCTCTCTCATTCTCGCCTGCTCCCTTACTATATGTGCTTTGTTCATTGTCTTAATAGCAATTTTCATAATTAGAAGGGAGGAAAAGAAAGAGAGGCTTGTATAGTTGCTGGAGATTCTCAGTGCTAAGGGATTTCTGGTTCTATTTTACCTTGTTGGAGATGCTTGGGGGCTGGAGTGATGGTGGTGAAGATGTCACCTAGATCCATGGTCTCACTGTTGCTCCCTCAAGCCCTCAAGATGATGTCATGGAGGGGGGCGTAGCAGTCCTTAGGCAATGCACATCCTCAAGGGAAGCTCAAGGGAGAATGCTATTTCTGAGAGATGATTACCTACAGTCATGCTTTGAGGCCGTATTAAATCATCCCTTGGCTGGCTTGATTTAAATTGAGTGGTCTTTGTTCATCAACAGTTGCAGGAAATAAATTCAGTTTCTGTAGCCTCATGACTTTAACATAAAACAGAAGAAAAATAAAGATGGTGTTTCTGCAGCAGTGGTGTGTGGACCCTTGAAATGTGCCTGGAAAGGATGACCAGCTGGGAAATCAGTTTCCACTCGAGCCATTTCTCAAGAGTTTGTTAACAGACATCTAGCAATAATGATCCAGGCAGGAGACAAGAGTCCAGCCTGGGGAACTTTGCCCAAGCCTGAATGTTGTCTTTTTTTAAAATTGGAATACAGTTGCTTTCCAATGTTGTGTTAGTTTCTGATGAATAGCAAGGTGAATCAGCCACAAGTATACATATATCCCCTCTTCCTTGGATTTCCTTCCCATTTAGGTCACCTCAGAGCACTGAGTAGAGTTCCCTGGGCTGTACAATAGGTTCTCATTATCTATTTTACATGTAATAGTGTATGTATGTCAATCCCTGTTTATCCCACCCCCTCCTTCCCTCCTTAATGTCCATATTTTATTCTCTATGTCCATGTCTCTAGATATGCTTTGCAAATAAGTTCACCTGTACTATTTTTTTAGATTCCACATATATAGGTTCTGTTAAGTTCAGTCGCTCAGTTGTGTCCGACTCTTTGTGACCCCATGAACCGCAGCACGCCAGGCCTCCCTGTCCATCACCAGCTCCTGGAGTCCACCCAAACCCTTGTCCATCGAGTCAGTGTGTCATCCAGCCATCTCATCCTCTGTTGTCCCCTTCTCCTCCTGTCCTCAAACTTTCCCAGCATCAGGGTCTTTTCAAATAAGTCAGCTCTTCGCACCAGGTGGCCAAAGTATTGGAGTTTCAGCTTCAACATCAGTCCTTCCAATGAATACCCAGGATTGATCTCCTTTAGGATGGACTGGTTGGATCTCCTTGCTGTCCAAGGGACTCTCAAGAGTCTTCTCCAACACCACAGTTCAAAAGCATCAATTCTTCGGCACTCAGCTTTCTTTATAGTCCAACTCTCACATCTATACATGACTACCAGAAAAAACCATAGCTTTGACTATACAGACCTTTGTTGGCAAAGTAATGTCTCTGCTTTTTAAGATGCTATCTAGCTTGGTCATAGCTTTTCTTCCAAGGAGCAAGCGTCTTTTAATTTAATGGCTGCAGTCACCATCTGCAGTGATTTTGGAGCCCAAGAAAATAAAGTCTGTCACTGTTTCCACTGCTTCCCCATCTATTTTCCATGAAGTGATGGGACTGGATGCCATGATCTTGGTTTTTGAATGCTGAGTTTTAAGCCAGCTTTTTGACTTTCCTCTTTCACTTTCAAGAGGCTCTTTAGTTCTTCTTCGCTTTCTACCATAAGGGTGGTGTCATCTGTGTATCTGAGGTAATTGATATTTCTCCTAGCAATGTTGATTCCAGCTTGTGCTTCATCCAGCCCAGCGTTTTGCATGATATACTCTGCATAGAAGTTAAATAAGCAGGGTGACAATATACAGTCTTGACATACTACTTTCCCAATTTGGAACCAGTCCATTGTTACATGTTCAGTTCTAACTGTTGCTTATTGACCTGCATACAGATTTCTCAGGAGGTAGGTAAGGTGAACTTGTATTCCCATCTCTTGAAGAATTTTCCACAGTTTGTTGTGAGCTACACAGTCAAAAAGTCTGGCGTAATCAATAAAGCAGAAGTAGATGTTTTTCTGGGATTCTCTTGCTTTTTCAATGGTACAACAGATATTGGCAATTTATTTTCCTCTTTCTGACTTACTTCTCTCTGTATGACAGTCTCTAGGCCCATCCACATCTCTGCAAATCAAGCCTGAACGTTCTTGATGTTCTTCAGTAGGAATAAGTGCATCAGCACATGATGGGAGGCTACATGCACAGATACTGGGTTTCACCAAAGTGTGAGAAAAGTGGGTAAGTCCAGAGAGCTTTCAGGGCTGTGGTCAGGAGAGGGCAGAAGGAATGAATGTAGAATGACAAAGGAGAGAGGGAAAGAATAGAGTTGACAGAAAACCAGAAGAAACCAGATGCTTCTCTTTCTCTTCCTAAGTAGGATGGAAGATCCACCCTCCGCTTATAGAAAGGAGTGTTTTTGCTGTGGACCTCATCCCAAAAGCTGGAGTGTTAAGAGAAAAGTTAGGCATGAAAAGGAAAATTGGTGAAACATACATCGAGAGTTGCTTTCAATGTGCAGACATGGCCTTCCTTGTTCATGAAGACTTCGCATCTGAGGATGGTTTATTAGTAGTGTGCCAGGAGGGTTCTAGAGGTAGCGTGGTTTCTGGGCCACCTGACTGTGTTTCTTCCTGTGTTTTCTATTCTAATTTCATAATGGCAACCAGGAAATGAAGGGGCCTCGGCTCGTCCGGCCAGGCCTGTAAGTTGATAGGAAATACCTCAGAGCTCCCCTCCCCTATCCACAGTCTTATAGAAATACCCCATGGCTAAGTGTTTTCAGAATACTAATCTTTGTTTTTGTGTCTGGTGGCTCAGATGGTAAAAAGTCCACCTTCAATGCAGGAGACCTGGGTTGGGAAGATCCCCTGGAGAAGGAAATGGTAGCCCATTCCAGTATTCTTGCCTAGAGAATTCCATGGACAGAGGAGCCTGGCGGGCTACAGTCTATGTGGTAGCAAAGAGTTGGACATGATTGAGCGATCAATGCTTTCACCTTCTTTGAAGTGCCTTTTACACCTGTGTTATATTTTCATTCCAAACTCACCTCTGTGTGGTGACCTGGTACGTTGCCAACTCCGAGCCAGGTGATGGTTTAGAAACTCTTAAGTAGAAAGTCTTATGTGTTGGGTACACTGGGAAAGAAAGATTGATGTTCATTTGTGGGTGATCCTCTCTAAAAACTAGTAGACCAATATAGGTGGCACCCCAATATTCATCTGATCTATCTTTAGGAAAGAGTCTGTAAAATGGATAGTCTATTGATCTACCCCTTTCCAAGTGGGGAAATGACACAGATGGTCCAAGGAAAGGCCAAGAAAGAAAGCCATGGATGCTATCAAGATAAAGCTGTGAGATGGAAAAAAAAAACAAACCCCAGAATATTTTTAGAGGCCTTTTAAAAAAGTAGAGTCAGGACAGTATTACTCAAATAAAAAAGATATCGTGTTTGGAAGAGCTTGTAGATTTAGAGCATTGCAGATTTCATAGAAGTTGCCAAGAAAATGTCATGTATCGAAAATGTACGGCAAAGAATATTACCACATCATAAAGGCTGAACTAGTCATGACGCCCATCATCTCAGTTCTAGCTTTATTGATTAAAAACACTAAAATATCACAAGTGAAGTGAAGGCACTCAGTCGTGTCCAACTCTTTGCGAACCCATGGACTGTAGCCTACCAGGTTCCTCCGTCCATGGGATTTTCCAGGCAAGGATACTGGAGTGGGTTGCCATTTCCTTCTCCAGCAGTGGCATATTTCTTAAAGACTTTCAGCTTCATAACCCAGACATGCTTGTGCTCTCTTATTATTACTACATTGCTGGTGGAAAACTGGGCACATTTTTCCGTGTCCTTAAGCCTTGTGATTGATCAACTGAAAGATCAGAGGCCTTGAGGGGAAGCTTGCTGATGGAAGGCAATCTACACAACTGTCTTTGTGTTTCTCGGAGGTTCCTAGTGTCTTGATGATGACACGGTCTAGAAGCAGTACCATCCAGGACAGTAGCTGCAGCCAGTGTGTGCTTCATGTCTCATCCCCTTGGATTCTTGATATCTGCATACACTAATCTTGTGATTCATTCTGAGATGCTATAACTATATTTAAGCAGATAATTTCATATTTCCTTTTTCTTGACAATGTCCCTTTCCAGAGGAGAACAAACCTATCCCCTAGCAGACCTTGGAGACATTCCTGAAGTTGACAGTCTTAAACACAGATTTTTTTTTTTGTTTTTACTTTATTGCTTTTTGTTAAGAATTCAAGTGATTTCTACTTTGAGATCTATAATATGGCTGTGGAATTTTCAGTATAAAAATATTTTACCAGTTAAACTATATAATTCCCATCTGAAAACGATGTCTTATTTTTCTGAAAAGTGTTAGTCACTCAGTCACGTCTGACTCTTTGCAACCCCATGGTAGCAAAGTAGCCCACCAGGCTCCTTTGTCCATGGGATTATCCAGACAAGAATACTGGAGGGGGTTAGCCATTCCCTTCTCCAGGGGATCTTTCCGACCCAGAGATGGAACCTGGGTCTCCCACATTATGAGCAGATTCTTTACCATCTGAGCCACCAGGGAAGCATTTATTTTCAGGTTCCCATGTGTACCCTCACTTGAGAAGTCTTGCCTTCATTTGAAAGGAAAAAAAAAGTATGAATATTCAATTAAGTGGGGTTAACATTGGGAAGGGGACTTTCACTATCACAAGTTCAAATTAAAATTCATAGAAAAGTGTATCAAAGTGGCTAAACGGCAAAACTCTTCCACAAAGCAGCTGTTTGAAGGGATGAATGAATGAATGGATGCTTTCTCAATGCAGCTTTCATTGTGAGTCACCTCCTTTCAATCCTTGTATTTCCCCAGTGCAGTGGTGACACAGTAGGGAAAGCCTGCAGGTTTTTTCTATAATTTAAAAATTCAAAGGTCTGGGTAAACCTTTGCACTTGTCCTCTGCTGTGGTCTTCTGGCTCTTTTTTGACTGTTGTGTGTCTTCTTTGAGTTTCTGTTCACACTCTGTTTCCTTCCCTTGTTTTTTTCCTCCTCCCCTTATTCCATCTATTGATCTCATGGAGGAGCATTAAGTTTTCACCTGCTTCTTGCCATTGTCTTTTTAGTGCGGACTCTGCCTGTGTTCTCTCTGTCAGAAGACCCTGTTCTGCTCTCTTCTTAGGGTAGTTTTGTGTAGATGTCCTGATGACCCCCTTTTGTTCAGAACTCACATTTGTATGGGGCGAGTCCTTTTTAGAACTACTAGCTTGGGATGAATAATTAGGGATAGAAGGCTGGTGGGTTCCTGGAAACTTTGAGTCTCTAGTCTTCATACTTTTCTTAGCAGCACTGTCCTCTAGGGCTTGCTTCTGCTCCTGAATGGCTCCGAGCTGAGGGTTTGTTTGGTCAGCCTTGTCTCCTTATTTAAGATGGACACATTCTGTCTCCTTGAACGTGGTCCAGCTTTACTATACTTAGTAGCTCTTCATATTTAATAATTCCGGTTTAGGGATGTCTTCTAATTTAGCCAAAGATGATGCTTTCTTTTCTGTTTCTAATTGTCCCTGTTATTTTCCATGGATTTCAAAAAGAATTGAAGAGCAGACGGATGTGGAGGTTCTGCGATACTAGTCTGTAGCTTGTCTTGACTTTATTCTCGCTGTTTTGTGATCTGGTGTCCACAGCTGCACGATCAAAAGTGCAAATGAGAAGCTGTGACTTCTCTGCTTCAGAACTTTGCTCCGTGTAGCTTAGAACCTAAATGACAAGCACTTCAAACTGGCCCCTCAGCCTCTGTATGAAACACCCCTCCCTCTTGTAGCTCTAGACCTAATGTTTATGACTCCTTTACATGTGAGCAACACCAAGTTGCTTGTATATCTGATCACATGTTGTGAAATTTCCTATCTTAATCCTTTCTCATATGCCTGTAGCCTCCACCTGAAATAATTCTTTTTTTCTTACTTACCTAACAGGCTTCTACTTATCCTTCAAAGCCCAAATCATCGCTTGTAAATTTTTTGATGATGCCCGTTCTGACCACTGTGAGGCGATTACCTCACTGTGATTTTGATTCGCATTTCTCTAATAACTGGTGATATTGAGCATCTTTTCATGTGTTTCCTGGCCATCTGGATATCTTCTTTGGAGAAATGTCTGTTTAGGTCTTTCACTCATTTTTTGATTTTACTATTTATTTTTTTTGATATTGAGCTGCATGAGGTGTTTGTATATTTTGGAGATGTAGGTGAACCTGGAGTCTGCTATATAGATTGAAGTAAGGCAGAAAGAAAAACAAATAATCATATATTAACGCATATATCTGCAAGTTAGAAAAATGGTACCAATGAACCTATTTGCAGAGCAACAATAGAGAGGCGTACATGTAGAGAATGGAATTGGGGGCACAAGATGCGGGCAGGGGAGGCTGGAAAGAGTTGAGAGAGTAGCACTGAAACATACCTTAAGTTCAGTTCAGTCGCTCAGTCGTGTCCGACTCTTTGCGACCCCATGGACTGCAGCACACCAGGCCTCCCTGTCCATCACCAACTTCCAGAGTTTACTCAAACTCATGCCCATTGAGTCGGTGATGCCATCCTACCATCTCATCCTCTGTCATCCCCTTCTCCTCCCGCCTTCAATCTTTCCCTGCTTCAGGGTTGTTTCCAATGAGTCAGTTCTTCGCATTAGGTGGCCAAAGTATTGGGAATTTCAGCTTCAGCATCAGTCCTTCCAATGACTATTCAGGGCTGATCTCCTTTAGGATGGATTGGTTGGATCTCCTTGCAGTCTGAGGGACTCTCAAGAGTCTTCTCCAACACCACAGTTCAAAAGCATCAGTTCTTCAGTGCTCAGGTTTCTTTATAGTCCAACTCTCACATCCATACATGACCACTGGAAAAACCATAGCCTTGACTAGACGGACCTTTGTTGGCAGAGTAACATCTCTGCTTTTTAATATGCTGTCTAGGTTGGTCATAACTGTCCTTCCAAGGAGTAAGCGTCTTTTAATTTCACGGCTGCAGTCACCATCTGCAGTGATTTTGGAGCCCCCAAAAAATAAAGTCTGGCACTGTTTCCCCATCTATTTCCCATGAAGTGATGGGACCAGATGCCATGATCTTAGTTTTCTGAATGTTGAGCTTTAAGCCAACTTTTTCACTCTCATCTTTCACTTTCATCAAGAGGCTATTTAGTTCCTCTTCACTTTCTGCCATAAGGGTGGTGTCATCTGCATATCTGAGGTTATTGATATTTCTCCCAGCAATCTTGATTCCAGCTTGTGTTTCTTCCAGCCCAGCGTTTCTCATGATGTACTCTGCATATAAGTTAAATAAGCAGGGTGACAATATACAGCCTTGACGTACTCCTTTTCCTATTTGGAACCAGTCTGTTGTTCCATGTCCAGTTCTAACTGTTGCTTCCTGACCTGCATACAGGTTTCTCAAGAGACAGGTCAGGTGGTGTGGTATTCCCATCTCTTTCAGAATTTTCCACAGTTTATTGTGATCACACAGTCAAAGGCTTTGGCATAGTCAATAAAGCAGAAATAGATGTTTTTCTGGAACTCTCTCGCTTTTTCGTTGATCCAACGGATGTTGGCAATTTGATCTCTGGTTCCTCTGCCTTTTCTAAAACCAGCTTGAACATCTGGAATTTCACGGTTCACCTATTGTTGAAGCCTGGCTTGGAGAATTTTAAGCATTACTTTACTAGCGTGTGAGATGAGTGCAGTTGTGTGGTAGTTTGAGCATTCTTTGACATTGCCTTTCTTTGGGATTGCAATGAAAACTGACCTTTTCCAGTCCTGTGGCCACCACTGCATTTTCCAAATTTGCTGGCAATACATATACATTACCATTTGTAAAATAGATAGCTGGCAGGAATGTGCTGTATTGCACAGGGAGCTCAGCTCAATGCTCTGTGACGAACTGTAGGGGTGGGATGAGGGGTGGAAGGGAGGCTCAAGAGGCAAGGGATAAATGTATATTTAAGCTGAGTATTTCATCGTACAGCAGAAACCAACACACAATTTTAAAGCAATTGTATGCCAACTAAAAACAAAAAAAGCCCAGCTCAGACAGTTCTGAGTTTTGAAGCCTCCTTTTCCTTTTTTTGAAACGGCATCGGTCTTCCTCTCTTCTGTGCTCTTTACTCATACATGTTTTTGATGGTTGCACTTTTTCATCATAATCGCTTGGTTAGATATTTTCCTCCTACACTAGATTGAGTTCCTTGAAATTGATATCTTATTTCTTTTTCAGTCTGCATCACTTTTAGGGCCTGGTGCTTAAGAGGGTCTCAAATAACAGTTCTTATTCAGGTTCGAATCATTATAAATGGAAAGATTCAGATCTGAATAATCATTACTCAGGGTTAATGAAATAGGTGAAAGATTTTTAAATGCTGGACTTGAATTTTTGTTTTCACTGTCTTTGCTGGATTTGAATGGAATGTAAATAAACATGTGAAATAATACCAAAACAGGACAAAATCAAGTATAAATATCCTGTTGTTGTTCAGTCACTAAGTCATAACTGACTCTTTTGTGACCCTGTTGACTGTAGCCCACCAGGCTCCTCTGTCCATGGGATTTCTCAGGCAGGAATCCTAGAGTGGGTTGCCATTTCCTTCTCCAGGGGATCCTCCCGACCCAGGAATCTAACCTGCATCTCCTGCATTGGCAGGCAGATTCTCTGCCCCTGAGCCACCAGGGAAGCCCATCATAAAAGAAACTAGTGGTGAGGAAAAAAGTGAGGAAACAAACTCTAAATCCTGGAGCTGTTTGAGCTCTAGTAAAGCTATAGTCTGCATTAAGAGAGTAGATGCATTCTCCAGGATAAAGTGTGTGTGGAGGAGAAATGACCAGGCTGGGACAAAACTGCAAGACTTTCAGGTGCAACTGGAGGAAAAGCAGCGAGCTTTCTTGCCTTCCTGCATTATCAGGTTAAGGAAGGTTATCTCTTCCTGGGATTCAACCTCTCTGTTTTAAAAATAACTGTGTATACTGCTGATTTCATGGTATTTCTTCTCTGCTGAGCTAAGTTCCATAAAACTTTTTATGCCCATTTCCAGCAATAATGGATGATGTGCCTGTCTCAGTGGAATAATTTAGTGACTCGCTTCGGTTAAAGGTGAAATACTGAGTGAGGACTGAAATACTCCATATGTCTTAAAATTCCACAAACCTAGGCGTGTGGGAGACATTCCACACAGAAACTCAACATGACTAATCCTTAGAAAACAGTCTGAAATCGATCGTTCTTCCCCGCTGCCTGGACATACTGCAGAAGGCATCCCCCTGGGGCTCTCATGGAGCCATCTGGAATTTTTCAGGTTTAATATTAGTGGTTTGCTTCTACAGAAAGGCAGCAAAAACCCTTCCTCCCAGGCCTTCCACCTGAGACATCTAGTGGTTCGTCCATCAGCATGGATTTTCTTTTATTACCGTAACTCCGTGAGAAATTAATTGTGAGCCATCCAAGACATGCTTTTGTTTACTTCTCATCAGAAAACACCAGGAATGAAGATGTTCCCTTGTTACTAGCTCTTTTTATGTCCTGGGCAGCTTAAAAAATTCTCCAGTTTCTTTTTTCCTTTTTAATTTTTATTTTGTGCAGGCATGGCATTGATTAATAATGTTGTGTTAGTTTCAGCAAAGTGTGCAGCAAAGTGATTGATATACATACACATATGTCAGTTCTTTTTCAAATTCCTTTCCTATTTAGGTTGCTACAGAATATTGAGCTGAGTCCCCTGTGCTATACAGTAGGTCCTTGTTGGCTATGTTTTAAATATAGCAGTGTGTACATGTCAATCCTGTTGCTCCTCTGTTTAGGCCCCTCTGGTCCTTTATCAGATGGTGGGCATGTCTGGCGTGGGGGTGGAGCCTGGAGAGTGCCCACATTGTCACTAATTTGGAGCTTCCGATCACTCCCTGGATCCTTCCTTCCTAGCTGAACCTAGGAGCTGGCAGACTTGAAGGTAGTATGAAGATGATGTGATTTTTGAGGAGTTCCAGAATGTGTCTGAGTCCAAACTCTAGTGTATGGTGCTGAAATTAATGCAGTTTATACATTTTAATCAGGGATCCTCTGTGTTCTAAATAAGACATGGTCCTAGTTTCCAAGGAGCTCACAGCCTAGTGAGGCTTCCCTAGTGGCTCAGTGGTAAAGAATCTGCCCGCCAAGCAGGAGATGCAGGTTTGATCCCTGGGTTGGGAAGAAGGGATCTCCTTCCTGGGGAAGAAAATTGCACCCCACTCTAGTAGTCTTGCCTGGGAAATCCCACGCACAGAGAAGCCTGGTGGGCTGCAGTCATTGGGATTGCAAGGCATCGGACACAACTTAGCTACTAAACCACCACCGCTGCCACAGCTTAGTGAGAAGGCTGGTGTGTGAAAGTATGAAACAGGGGCACTTAGGGAGAGGACAGGTCAGCTCCATCTGGGGAGGCCCAGTGGCATTTCTCAAGCAGATGCCACAGAGATGATTTAGGGTGGTGTCAGAGTCCCTTCCTGTGTCTGCCTCCCAGATGCCGACTTTCTCTCCACCAGATCTTGGGACCCTCTGTAGTCTTCACATGCAAATGTCTACTTGAAGAGACCACTGAGGCTGAAATAATTTCACACTTTGCCACCCAATGAAAGTTAAGGCTGTCTCACCATTACTCCTGTGTCTGTATACTGTACTGTTTGTTCCCATAATGGACAAAAATATTTCTGATCAGTAGATAAAGTAAAATGGTATTGGGCATCCCAAGGAAGCTAAAATTGCCCTTCAACCACTATGTCCCAATTGAATCATTCTTGTCTCAGTGTTTGCATTCTGTCTCATAAACGTTATGCTGTTGTTGTTGTTCAGTCACTAAGTCGTGTCTGATGCTTTGCAACTCCATGGACTGCAGCATGCCAGGCTTCCCTGTCTTTCAGTATCTCCCAGAGTTTGCTCAAACTCATGTCCACTGAGTCGGTGATGCCATCCAACCATCTCATCCTCTGTCACCCCTTTCTCCTCTTGCCCTAAATCTTTACCAACATCAGAGTCTTTTCCAATGAGTTGGCTCTTCGCATCAGGTGGCCAAAATATTGGAGCTTGATCATCAACCTTGCAATGAGTATTTAGGGTTGATTTTCTTTATGTTTGACTGGTTTGATCTCCTTGCTGTCCAAAGGACTCTCCAGAGTCTTCTCCGGCATCAAAGTTTGAAAGCACCACAGTTCTTCGATGCTCAGTCTTCTTTATGGTCCAACTCTCACATCCGTACATGACTACTGGAAAAACCATAGCTTTGACTGTATAGACCTCTGTTGGCAAAGTGATGTTTCTGCTTTTTAGTATGCTGTCTAGGTTCAGTTATATTATGACTGTGTATAAATATTAGTGATGTAAAATTTGGTAGCTTTATTACCAAACTTATACATTAGCCTTTGGTCATCTCCCTATTATGGTCTCCAGCAGGTCCATCATTTAGAGGAGAAGACTCCTCCTTCCTGGTTTCTCACCTCTCCCTTCAAACTTCTAACACCTCTTAAGACAGTATTATACATCTCTTTCTCCCTAATAAAGCATGAGTTGGTAGTCAAGACAGTATCTTTTAAGCTTGAGGGTAATTCATCCACAAGGTTGTGTCTGTATTGCCCCAAGTAACTTAATTAGTAGTCAGCTGAGAAAGAAAAGGTTTTTCTTGTGAAAGGGGTTGATGCATTATCCATCAGTATCTTTTGTTTATTTTCTTTAATGTGACTTTAGTTTTGTTTTTTGGCCGTGCTCTGTGGCATGTGGGTTCTTAGTTCCCTGACCAGAGTTGGTACCCACACCCGCTGCATTGGAACCAAGGAGTCTTAATCACTGGATCACCTGTGAAGTCCCATCCATTGGTATCTTAAACCTGAGCCTCAAATGATAGGTAAATGTCACCGATTTGTGAAAGTTCTGTGGGACCCCAGTGGTTGCCCTCATGTCTAATCCTGATTCTGACGGATTTAGAGACATAAAGCCAACATATAAAGTGTCTATGTCATTATACTGAAACATTAAATTCCACAAAGAGTGGAAGCAAAAACCAGTAATGATTAGGGAACATCATTGCTTTTTACTTTGGTTTCAATTTTTATTGTCCAAGTAGATTTCTTTTTACCGATAGACACTTAATCTAGGGCTTATTTGCATCCCTGGCATTTTCTCTTAGAGCTGGCCTTGGGCACTAGTGACATCGCAGGATTTCGTCCATCATCACATTTCTATGAGTTCTTTCTTTGTGATAAATCCAGACAGTTTGACTAAGTTTGTTTCAGCCTTGCATCACCATGCCGACAGACTATTTTTTAAATTTTATTTATTTATATATGTTTGGCTGCTCTGGGTCTTCATTGCTGCGCGAGGGCTTTCTCTAGTTGCCGTTCATGGGCTTCTCGTCGTGGTGGCCTCCCTTGGTGCAGAACACAGGCTCTAGGCATTCGGGCTTCAGTAGTTGCGGTGTGCAGGCTCAGTTGCTCTCTGGCATGTGGGATCTCCCCAGATCAGGGATCAAACTCATGTCTACTGCATTACCAGGTGGATTCTTAACCACCAAACCACCAGGGAAGTCCCTCTAATAGACTCTTTTAGTAACATCTACCACTTAACTAATCCAGGTAAGCTTTGGGAGTTACTCACTGCAATATACCATACAACCAACACATTGATTATACCATCTACTGTATTGAATTTCTGTTTAACTGAATTTTCGTGGTGTAATTTCTGCAAGATTATTCTTGATCATTGTGCTTAGAATTATCAGTATCACTTGCAAAAGATTTATCATGCTTATTGTCTCATTTTAGGTCACCAGTCTCTTCAGAAGATCACGGTAAGAATCTGTCTTACTTATACTAATTCAAAGGTGAAACTTGAGCTGTGGTCCTTGCATTTCATTGTCAACAGAATCATTTAAGAAAATGTCTTTAAGATGTTTGTCTTGTGTTTTTTTAAGTGCAAATTATGAAGTGCTTTTAAAAGCTTAATTTACCCTAGCTAAATTTGATATACTGTACTACCTTCAGATCTGTTACAACTTTTTTGGTTGACAAGTATTGCAAAGCTTAATGTATTCTGATTTCTGTCCCATCTCCGGATATAGTTAACCCTTGAAAGATGCAGGGATTAGGACCACTGATCCTCCACGCAGTCAGAAATTTGTGTGTGACTTAGGGCCCTTCGTATCTGTGATCTCTCCATTTTCTTGAATTCAACCAGCTGTGATTCCTTAGTGCTGTAGTTTTTACTATTGAGAATAATTCCTCACACAAGTGGACCTGGGCAGGTCAAACTCATGTTGTTCAAGGGTCAACTGTACTTTTTGTGACTTTGGGCTAGTCATGTGACTTCTCTGAGTCACAGATTTCACCTTTAAAATGGGGGTTATAGTAGATATTTCCTTAAGTCCCTTCCAAATGGGACATTGAGATGTGTGGAGCATGTTATGAGTCTGATATGAGGCTGGGTGGTAATTGTCTGAGTTGTTACACAGTTAAGATGAGTTATTTACATTTTAAGAGACAACTGTCTTATTCAAATGAGAGTATGTATAGTTTTGTCTCAGCTAAGCTTTGAAGTTGTGTGTGTATTCAATCAGTCGTCAAAAATGTTTATTAAGTGTTTACAGTGGGTCAGTTATATGATCATGTTATACAGGTATGCTGTACGGGGCTGTATGCAGGGACAATGTGATGCGTGACACACAGCTTTCTCCCTCAAGGATTTTTTGGGGGATGGAGTTGGTGGAATGCCACATACCTACTGTAATACAAAACAAAATGCAATTCATCCTATAAAAGAGGGATAAACCAGGACTGTAAGGGTACCATGGACGTTCTACTTCATGCTGTCCCTAATTCAGCTAAGGCACCATTATTCATTTAGATAATCAATTAAAAAAATGAAAGACATGTTTTAAGTTTTTCTCTTCACCCTCTATTTCCTACCTGGTCACTAAATTCTGCCAACCCTATTTTTTATACTACTTTTTTCTCCGTTTTCTTTTTGGTTCCCATTCCTTTTGTTTAGGGCCTCTCCATGTCTTACTTTGGAGAAGGCAATGGCACCCCACTCCAGTACTCTTGCCTGGAAAATCCCATGGTCGGTGGAGCCTGGTAGGCTGCAGTCCATGGGATCACTAAGAGTCGGACATGACTGAACGACTTCACTTTCACTTTTCACTTGCATGTATTGGAGAAGGAAATGGCAACCCACTCCAGTGTTCTTGCCTGGAGAATCCCAGGGATGGCAGAGCCTGGTGGGCTGCCGCCTATGGGGTCGCACAGAGTAGGACATGACTGAAGCAACTTAGCAGCAGCAGCAGCAGCAGCAGCATGTCTTACTTGGACCTTTAAAATTGTCTTCTAGGGACTTCCCTGGTGGTCCAGTGGCTAAGACTCCAGGCTCCCAACTCAGGGGCCCCAAGTTCAATCCCTGGTCAGGGAACTAGATCCCACGTGCTGCAACTAAGACCTGGCGCAATCAAATAAAGAAACAAATAAATATTTAAAAAAAAAATTGTCTTCTAACTGATAGCCATTCCTCTAGAATTCCTTCTTTTATTTCACTTTTAACTGCCTGTCACCAAAACTGATTATGGCAAAAATCTACTCCCATTGCCTGTGGGATGAAATCTTTTCAATAGACCAATAGTTGTATTCTTCTTTCCAGTACTGAACTTAAACATGAACTAGAAAGTCCTAAGTGATGGAATCTGTCTTCCTCTCCTGCTTGTTGTTTCTTTGGGCATCTTTTCCCTTCTCTCTGTGCTCTAGCCATGAGGTACTATGTATGATTTCTGACACTCACCATGTTTATCATGTTTCCCACTTTTATCCAGACTGTTCTGACAGAAGTCCCTCCTCCTTTTTGTCATAGACAGTTTATACTTGTCAATCATCCATCCTCCATGAGAGCTTTCTGCCCTGCTTAACATTGCATTGCACATTTTTCTTCATTCTAGAATTTGACTTAAAAATTTGATGCTTGATTTACATGTCTTCCCTGCTAGACTGTGGGTTCTTTGATAAAGATCCCAACAAATAGCAAACATTCAGAAGATGTTTCTTAATTGAATATACTGATGAGACAGGGGGCAGTTTTTAAGCATGCTGCCACATCATAACGTCTTTCCCTGTATTGGAATGAAGTTGTGTCATGTTTTATGAAAAATCATAGGGCAGTTATGTTCAGGCTTATTAAGTCAAGTATCGACCTTAATGGCTATTAAGTCAAGTATGACCTACTGTTGTATGCTATTTTGTCCATCAGTGTTGGTATGACTGGGTTTTTTTAATTACATATTTAGGAGTCCTTGGATTTCAGGTTCATATGATAAATCAGAAACTTATGTTTGGTATTTATTTTGAACTAGAGTTTACTGTAATGAACTTTGTTTGCATTTGCCTTCTTCTGTGTATAAGAACTTATTCCCTATTCCAGAATAAAAAGGAGTGGGACTTTTGAATTCCATTTCTATAGTCCATAGTCCACTGGGAATTCTTAAGGATTATGAGCTATCAGTGAGCACTGCCCATATCCTGGGGAGTCCTGAAAGGTGACAACTACCAGGAAGCCTTGTTCAGTACTAACAGCACATCAGAATCGATTATTTTGAAAATGGGTGTATGTGATCAGTTAGAGGGACATTACCCAAATTTAGGGCTTTTCCATCCTCATGGCTTCAAAACATTTATTACATGTCATGCCTCTTAGTTTGATTCTCAACTTCCAAAAGTGATTCAAATATGTAATATAAACTTACAATGATGATGTAACTAATCTCAACTGATTTTCATCTTCTGGCCCATGTATCCATGGAAAAATATTCTTTTCCTTTATCACCAATATTTTCTACTAGTATTTAAAATGTGTTTTCTTATGTTTATACATTTTTAAGTGTTCGTGTTTGCTGTGGCTTGCATAAACATTAAGTATCATGTCATCAAGCTGTGTTTGTGTATAATAATAACACTGCAATATACTTGGAAGAGAAGCAAGAAATAGTAATTTTGCTTTCTCAAAGTTATAGGTAGAAAAATCAAGGCACATCGGCAGTCGGATCATGAAATCAGAATAGAAAACTCAATGCCTCTTTCTTTTCTATTTTGTTTGCTTTCCGCCAGTGATCCGGTCCCTCGCTCTGACTGGTCCCTTTGGGCATCCCCCAAACGGACTTTGTTCTTGAGAAAATCTCATTTCCCCAAGTCCAGTAGCCCTGATCTTCTCAATCCCCTCAGATTATTACCCTTTTACAGAAAATGTGCTTGGTTAGCGTGGCTTTGTCATTTTCCCTCTTAGATTCAGTTTCCTCAGCCATAAAGTGAGGCTGTTCGTATCTACCTTGCCTGCCGCCTTCATGGGATTGTTATGAGTTCAGTTGTGAAATTGTCTGTGAAATCACTTTCCCATTTGTGAAAAGCACCCCTGACATAATGCTGTTGTTGTCCGCAGTGGATGGGGAAATATGTGTTTACTATGATGTTTGCTCAACATTACATCCTGCCTTTGACAAGTTAAAAGATGTGCTGGGGATGAGAGGGCATGTGAAAAATGTTTCTTTCAACGTTATCATTAAATATTAAATTTCATTGGAAACTTTTATGTCTAGATGAGGAGGAGTAAAAAAAAAAAATACACAATTTAGCTTGCAGTGACAAAGTAAAGGGACAGTTCCTGATTAGATGCGGGGTCAGTAGATATGAGGAATTGATGATATAAGGCATAAATGAAGTATAGGACGTTTCTAATTGCATCAGAATATCAGAGTTATTAAGAATAAAGGCTGAAATCTATTGAGTGCTTCTTAGGCAGAAACACTCTGCTAAACTGTTTCAGCCAAGTCACTTCATTTCATCTGTAACAAATCACAGGACACAGTAAACGTGTTCTCAGTTTTTAGGGGAGGAAGCTCAAGAGTACTTACATAACTTGCTGACGCTCACACAGCTAGTTAGTGGTAGTGTTAATTTTCAAACCTAAACACTCAGCTCTTGTTCATTTGCTCACCGTGTCCCCAGAGAACAAGAGAAATGAGTGTCAGCATTCAGGTGAATTGATAGAATTATAGAAAGAAAAACATTTCCCTCTAACAAGAGTTTATTTACTACTGTGTGAGTAATTTCTTTTTAATGACAAACCAAAACAGACCAAAAATAACAGCTTCTCCCTCCTGCTGGGAATGATTTGTCCCTGTAGAAAAAGTAAATACCAATGTCACATTCTCTCATAATTAGTTAACTGAGTGAAACTGAAGCTTCAGGGAAGCCTGCCATGCTGAGTCCCAGGGGGAACATTACATTTGAATGTTACAGCTGGAAGCCAGTCCTACTCTTTGTCAGAAGATAAGCTTGGCGATGATGGATTGCCCTGTCCTCCGAGTTTCCACTGCATTTAGTGCCTATCACTTCATCATTTAAATCGCCCCTGGAGCCACCTCCGGTGCCCAGGCTGCCTCCGCTGCTCTGAGCTTTCAGATTTTGCCCTGTCGTCTTAACCTCTTGCCTTTCAGGCTACTCAGATCGCTTCTGTGCTGCTGCTACCTACACCCAGGCAGCAACAAAGAGTCAGGTTCCAACCAGTGTCTGTTCACTTACAAAGTTAAAGACATTCATGGACTCTTGAGCAGCAGTGCCAAGCAATCTTGATTCCCCTGGCATGTCTGAAGCAGGTGTCCCTCTCCTATCCTACCCGCTAGACCTGTTGTTGGTAAAAATGGTCCTCACACTACATGGTACTTCTGCTGTTGCAACAGTAACACAGTGAACAAGAATGGGAGGAGGGGCTATCCATAAATACAAATTGTAACCTCCATAGCCACTAGTGTTAAGTGCCCAAGGATGAGCCACTGACATGCTTGGGGCAGTTTTACTTTGCAGTGGGTCGTGCAGGGAAACACAGTGTAGAGTGACTCAGAGCTCAATACATCAGGGGCTGTCTCTGGCTCAAATACCATAGGTTCATTTTTCCCTCTAGTATAAATATATCCATGTACATAGATTTTGCTGAAATAGAAATACTCATAAAAATGTATAAAATTTATTGGCTTGGTTTAAATTACAGCCAAGGGGCTCAGTAACCAGCCCCTAGCCTAAACAGTAAAATATTTGTAGCAATCTGGAAGCTTTGTGTTTGCCATTATTATTGCATTCTCTTCCCTCTCCTATGGGATAACTAGTGTTCTGCTTTTTTGTTAAGAACTTCCTTGTTATCTATCATTTTATTACACACATGCATATTCCACATATGAATATATATGTATATTATATATGTATTCCACATATATGTGTGTGTATATATATATATATATATAGTTTTATTTTGAACTTTTATAAGTTGAATTCTTTTGTAAACTCTTCTATGATTTGTATCTTTTGTTTCACAATAGTGTTTCTCTGATTCATCCTGTTGATGAGCAGCTATCATGTTGATATATAGTTCTATTGTATGAATATAGAACAGTTTATATGTCCAAATTTTGATTAATGTTTAGGTGGACTTTAGGGTGTTTTTGTTCAGTTTTGTTCTTTTTTATAAACAATATTGTTATGAACATTCTTTTTTATAACTCCTCCTGGTGTCCATTTGCAAGAATGTCTCTGTGGTTTAAACATAGGGATGGCATAGGTTTGTTGTTACTCAGTCGCTAAGTCATGTCTGGCTCTTTGTGACCACGTGGACGGCAGCACACTAGGTTCCTCTGTCCTCCATTATCTCTTACATTTCATTCAAGTTCATGCACATTGAGTTGGTGATACTATCTAACCATCTCATCCTCTGCAACCCCCATTCTCCTTTTGCCTTCAATCTTTCCCAGCATCAGGATCTTTTCCAATGAGTCGGCTCTTCGCATCAGGTGGCGAAAGTGTTGGAGCTTCTGTTTCAGCATCAGTCCTTCCAATGAACATTCAGGGTTGATTTCCTTTAGGATTGACTGGTTTGATCTACTTGCTACCCAAGTGACTCTCAAGAGTCTTCTCCAGCACCACAGTTCAAGAGCATCGGTCCTTTGACACTTAGCCTTCTTTATTTTCCAACTCTCACATCCATATATGACTACTGGAAAAACCATAGCTTAGACTGTATGGACATTTGTCAGCACACTGATGTCTCTGCTTTTTAATATGCTGTCTAGTTTTGTCATAACTTTCCTTTCAAGGAACAAGCATCTTGTAATTTCATGGCTGCAGTCACTATTGCAGTGATTTTGGAGCCCAAGAAAATAAAATCTGTCAGTGCTTCTGCTTTTTGTCCTTCTGTTTGCCATGAAGTGATGAGACTGGATGCCATGATCTTAGTTTTTTGAATGTTGGGTTTCCAACCAGTTTTTTCATATGTTTTAAAAGTTCTAACTTCAATGAAAATCTTGATTATCTAGGAGTTACCTTGAATTTGTTCTTCTTCCAGGGTGTCTTGATACATATGGACTTTTGCTTCTTCATATAAATTTTAGAATCAACTTACCAAGTTTTGTGTTGCAATTCTCATGGCAGTTGCATAAATCTATACATTCGTATTAAGAGGATTGATATATTTATGATAATCAGTCTTTCCATCTCAAACCACATCTCTACATTTAATTTTTTAGGACTAATTAACCTTTTAAAGTGCCTGTCAACAGAGTTTTATAATTTGTTTCATGAAAGTTTTGGCCATATTTTGTTAAATATATTCCTAAGTACTTAACATTTTTAGCGATATTTTATATTTTTAAAATTGTATTTTCAAGTGATTATTGTTGGCATACGAAAAGGCAATTGCCTTAGAATCTTGTATCAAAATCTCAACTCAATATTCCTGCTAATATTTGTACTCTTAAACTTTATCTGAAGGAACCTTTTGTAAGAAAAAAATTCTATAGGCAATATTATCTACAAGTACTAAGAATTTTGTTTTATCCTTTCCAATCGTTATGCTCTCTATGTGTTTTTCTCATTCCTTCTGTGCTGATTAGAACCCTGGGTACAGTATCAAATAGATGTAGAGGTAATCAGCATCATTGCCTTGGTCCCGATCTCCAAGTCAGTGCCATCCACAAGTCACCACTACGTGTGAAGGTCTCTGAGAGGTGGTCGTGGTGCTGCTGTGGTTGCTTTGTGGATAGACTTCTAAGGATTTCCCCCGTCATTTAAATTTGTTAAATTCAACAAATACTGCATTTTATTGATTTTTTTCATCTTTTGAGATGATAATATGCTTTTTCTCATGTAGTCGTTTACTATGGTACACGTCGTCAATTGATTTTATAATAGAAAACCTATTATGTGCATGAGATGAACTCAAATTGGTTATTACATATATCTCCTTTGTATATTGCTGGATTCAGCTTACTAATATTCTATTTAGAATTTTTACATCCATGTTCATCAGTGTGATTGGTCTTTGATTTTTCTTTTACATTGTATGGTATTCCTAGCTTCATAAAATGATTAGGAAACTGTCCCCTTGTTTCCTAATATCTGGAAGACTTTGTGTAACACTTGAGCTATCTATTTCTGTTATATCTTGAAACATCCTCTTAGCAAAATTGTCTGGGGCTGGCATTCCCTTCGTGGAAATACATTTCAATGACAGATTTCTATTTTTTAATGTTTACAGAAATAGATTTTCTGTTTCTTATTAAATCGATATTGATAACTATTTTTAAGGAGTTCATCCATTTTATTAAAGTTATTTTTCACTTTTGGCACACATTTTTAAATACTATCTTATTATCTGTGTCATTTCTATGAGATCTGAGGTTACAGATACCTTTTCATTTTTAATATTCTTTGTTCCTGCTTCATGTGTGTGTGTGTGTGTGTCTCCCGCACCTCTGTCTCTCTCACACCAGAGGCGTAGAGATCTGTTTATGTTACTGGCTTTTTCAGAAATTAGTTTTTACCTTCATTGGTCCTCTGTATTATATATTTGTCTTCTGTTCCATTAGTTTCTTATGTTTATAGCTTCCTTTCCTCTAATCATTTGTCTTATTTTTATACTTTTTCTACTTTTTCACCCCCTAACACAGACATTAAAGTACAAACCTTACCTGAATGCCTTCTCTTACTTATGTAGCTCTTGCTGGAATTCCATTTAGATGCACGTTAGGCATTTTTATGCTATCCTATGCGTGTCTTACCTTCCTTTCCCTGTTTTGTTATCTCTTTGTTTCTCTGGAATGCATCCCAAATAAGTTCTTCTGAGTTATCTTCATGTTCATTTTTACTAATTTGTATTCATGTTCACTTTAGATTTTTCTAGGTGAGATGCTCATTTCCTTGGCCCTTTCTGCATAAGAGTTCTTTAACTCCTTCTGCGAGCTTTTCCAGTTGCCAGAGAAAACTACCAGACTCGATTAATATAAATTAAATTCTCCATTGCTGCATTTGTGTGTAGGGATGCTTGTTTGGTTCTTGTTTAGAATGCATAGAAAACACAAAGATATTAATTCAAAGAGCATCTTATTCTGATGGTCTCAGTAGATTCGTATAAAGGTTTTCTTTGTTTCTGTGTTTAATTCCATACAATACCAAGTTTCTTGCTAAGTCCCTTGTAGTCTTTAATTCTTATTCATTTGCACAGCTTTTTCTCTTTGGGGGCACAGTTTTATTTGGGGATCTACATGGGCAGGTTCCAGGTAGGAGAAGCTTCTGTCAGTTTCTGTGGCTGTGCTCACCTTGGCCCACTGTACTATTCCGTGAAGATTTGGCTGTGTTGAGGCTTCCTGTTCTCAGGTACATCTGCTGCCCCACTGCTTCCCTGCACAGATGTTGATAGAATGCAGGTCACTTGACTTGTCAGTGTCTTCTCGCCAGCCACTCATAATTTTGAGGTTTGTAAGGATATCTAGTTACTTTGTCTTAGATTTGACCATTTGGTTTTGGTTCTTCTAGTTTCTCTCTCTCTGTATAGGTGGAGATTTGGGAATATTCAAAAAGTCTGCTGCAAGTATTACAAGCATCTTCCCACATTTCCTGATTTTTTTTTTTTAATCCAGAATTTTGGCTTAAAATGTTAAGAAATTGTCTCATTCCTCCTGTTATCTGAAAGAGAAACCTGTATTCATTTTTATTCAAATAATAGTTCCATACCTTAAGAGTTATATTTTAAAAAATGTGTTATCTTCTGAAATTAAAAAGAATAACTGATTTCTGAGAAACTAAGGTTAGAGGGATTAATGGTTTCGGTCCTTATGTTTTAGCAAAAATAATTTCAACTACTTCTTTGAAATTATTTGGCACAATATGTGTGGTTAAAACTAGAAAATAAAGGTTAGTACTTATTAAAAATTAATAAGTGCTAGGCAGTGGCTTAATGCAGGGCTCCCCAACCTCTGGGATATAAAGACTGATGATCTGAGGTGGAACTGATGTAATAATAATAGAATTAAAGTGCACAATAAATGTAGTGCACTTGAATCACCCCAAAACCACCCCCTTCCCATCTATGGAAAAATTGTCTTCTGATACCGGTCTCTGGTTCCAATCTGGTTGAGGACCACTGGTTTAAGAGACTTTCTGTTGAGGTTTAGAGACATTAAATAACTATAAGATCACACCAAACTATTATATACTGAACCAACTGCTCTAAATGTTTTATGTCTGTTTAATTTTCAGTACAGTCATAGTACTACTACTATTCCCATTTTACTGATGAGGAAAGTAAGGCACGAATCTATTAGATGACATGCCCAAGGTCACATGTGTGGGTGGTAAGGCTTAGAACTAGGATTCAAACTCACATACTCTACATCCAGATCCCAAATTTAGCCCATCTATACGATCCCTCAATAGCATGGCTAAGTTTTGAGCTAGTGTAATAGGAAATCTTGATTCTTTTGGCTGAAAAGAGACCTCCAAATTATTGGGTTGGAACTGATCATTAACGAAGAGGTTTTATTTTTCTCTTCTCATATCAGTGAGCAGTTCCCTTAACAGAGAAGAACAATTTAAAGCTATATTCTTGTCCACTTATTTCACCTCCACACTTCCACAGTCGAAGGAACAGGGATCTAATTTTATGTCAGTAGCACTCACTCTTTAATGAGGTAGAATTCTTGAAAGGTAGCTATTTCCTTAAGGAAATATCACATATAAAGGCAGTTATTGGGTTGGCCAAAAAGTTCATTCGGGTTTTTTAACAACATCTTACCAAAACACCCAAATGAACCTTTTGAACAACCCAATATTTTATGACCAGGACAGAGAGTGGATTAAGAAAGTTAGATATTTTTCCCTTTTATTTCCTACAAGCTATTTATTAGTAAAATGTAATGAGTGAACTTAGCCAATGATACAGATGGAAACATCTACTGATCTTTGACTACCTTCCTGGGAAGAATTTTTATTATTGACCATTGCAGTATGCCGCTTTGCAGTGACCTTGGGCTAGCTAATACAAAGTTGTTAGAGTGTTTTGTTTTTGCTCTGTGTGTGTCTGTTGGCCCGAATTCACTTTGTGATATGGAAGCCTCTATTGGCTTTTTATTTAGATTCAAACTTTTTAGCGCTCACTATTGAGGTTCTTCCTCACCCTGGTTTTGCTTCTGTCACCTTAATGAATTACTTCTACTCCCTGCTTGTGGCCCATCTCCAGATCTCATCTCCCTCGTACTTACACATCCGTACAGCTTCCGTGCCCTCCTACCATCTCCCTGGCAGACCACCTTCCTTGTCCTTCATTCCAGTCCCTCCTCTGTGCTCATTAATTCAGTGTTTTGGAACCACCTCCATCGATTCTAAGGACAAACAATGATGAATTTTTCTGACAACTCAAATACCCATGATTTCTCCTTCCCTATTCACTGACTGTTTTTTTTTTTTTGAGTGGATTCCAGTTTTTCTCCCCATGGGCGGTGCTGCCCTTCCTATTTAACTTGACACTCAATGAATAGAGACGTTGCCCCATTCTGTGCTGTGCCCTGGCACAGAGTTGATTCTCTCTATACAAGTCTCACTGTTACATTTGCTGTAGTATGTGATGTTGGCAAACAGACCCTTCAGTACACATCTTTGAGTTCCATTGTAGCCTCATTAACATTGTTCCCTCTTGTAGAGGGTAGGTTAGTGCTGGTCCTTTTCCAAAGAAATTCACTACTAATGTGCTGAAAAGATGGCCTTTAATGGTGGTCTCACTGGGTGCTCCCCAGAGGCTCTTTGAAAGGAAAGGTTCAAAAATGGCAGCACGCTTTTCCTTGGCTTGTCTTCTTTCACATTTCCTAGGAAAACAGACAACCACTGCTGATTAAAAACAAAACAAAGCGAAACCAGCAAAGAAAACAAAACAAACCCTTACCCGGGGCTTTCTAAAATCAGGTTATATTACTTTACTTCTTTGCTGACCCTACTGTTCTCTCTCATTCCCCCTTATTAAATCCAACTATTGACTGTAATTCTATAATCCTTTGAGCCTTCTGGGTTCTTTGGAAGGCTTTGTTGGAGATCATTATCTAATTATCTCTTGAAGACTAATTATAGATGTCTGTGTGTGTTGAGTGGGGAGCATTCTTTACTAAGATTTATGTACAACTTCACTTTAGATTGCCTTTGGCCTCAGAGCCTCAGAGAATATTTAAATTAAAGGCTTTAAAAACGTTGCAAAATGAGAAAGTAACAGAAAAAAGAAGAGAGATAGGAAGAGAGGAAGGCTAACCTCCTGGTTTGCTTTTAAGTGGATGGGTGGAAAGAGGTTATCAAACACCGCTGTGTCATGGATCTTCCGGCAACAAGGGAAGCTTTCATAGGTCTCATTCCTTCAGATACATCCCCCGTCCTACCGGTAAGTGTTTAAAAAGAAAGTGAGAAATGCCTGGTTGGGTCCCTATGTAGTCATATGTGAGAGCAGAGATGAAGAAGTGAATTGTGCTTGCTTTTTGAACTAAAGTTCAAACTGTTTAAGCTTTTTACTCTATACAATGATATTTTCTGGTTTATAGTGGTACCTGTTTAGCCGAGGGGCTAGCAGGTACATTGGCAGCTATGATAGTATTAATAATAGTACAGTCCTTATATAAGGATCATGGTTATTGTCACACTATTTGTCTGTGTTCTACTTGACTAGAAACCCTAAAAGCCAATGAAAACTTTTCACCCAAGTGTGTGTGTGCGTGCTCAGTCACTTCAGTCATGTCCACCTCTTTGCGACCCCATACAGTGTAGCCTGCCAGGCTCCTCTGTCCATGGGATTCTCCAGGCAAGAATACTGGAGTGAGTTGCCCTTTACTTCCACAAGGGATCATCTCAACCCAGGGATAAAACCTGAGTCTCCTGCTAAGCCACTGGGGAGCCCCCAATTTACTCTAACTAAAGCTTATTTTCTAGTTTAATGGCTTTCTCTTGCAAAGAACTGAGTGAGTGCTGTTGGTGACTGGTCTCCTTGAATCATGATCTTAGACTAAGCCTCTCATCACAAGTACCAGTTGCAAAATATTAGAATGCATTGCCCTTTCTTTCAGTTGGCTCCTGAAAGTTAGTTCTGGATGTGTTACTTCAACCAGTATGTTCCAGAATCTAGAAGCAATTTTCCAGTGTGTATTTCTATCTGCCCGCGATGCCCATTATAGCTTCTTAGGCTGGTGCTCTCCTGCATAGAGCTAGGAAAATCATCATCAGTCCAGCTCTTCTTTAGCAAAATAATGAAGTCAACTGAATGCTTCCTCTCTTTGCCAACCTTCTACATCCGCCTCTTTTTCTGGGTCCATTTTGGATGCTCTGAATTTTAGGGGCGACTTTCTTAGCATCATCCCTTCTTCCAGTCATCACAACTCCCCACAATACCTGTGAGAGGTTAATCACCACTGCATTTCCTTTTGCCAGCTCTGCAGCTTTATTTTCTGCACCTTCCCTCATCAGAGCCAGAAAATTATGGGACATGGAGACAACTAAACCTGCATCCCTCATGGCTGACCAGGGAAATGGTGGGAAGAGAGGACCTGGTTTCATCACCATAGTGCCATCTGACAGTCTGTACAACCAAATAAGGGGGAGAAAAGGCTTCCTTGTCAGCCTGGCTCTATTACACACTAGCTGTGTGCCCTTGAGCAGATGTCAACCTCAGCCAGCCTCACTTTCTTCATCCTTCAAATGGGGTTGATAGCCATAATACTACATATTACTGTCAACTTCCCATGAGGATCAAATTAGATAGTGTAGGGAAAGCATTTAGCTCTATGCCTAGTGCATAGTGTGCTTGCAAGTATTAACAAAGAAAGGGACAGAGCAAGAGAGTAAAAATGCAACAGAGAACAAGAGAAACTATCAATATCAAATAACCAAAATGAGTAAACCTGCTGGATCCGATTTGCATGGGCTTATGACTTTATTTAAGCCTGTTTTGTAAATTTACTAAAGCTAAACAACTCCTTTAGGAAGCCCAACAGACAAAGACTGTATCTTTATGGGCAGTGGTCACGCGAGCATGGATGGTGGTGTCAGGCAAAGACCAAGAGGCTTGGTCTTAGTGTGGGAAGGTCCAGGCACCACCCTTCACAGGTTGGGTGACCCTGGGCAGAGCACTGCTCTCACGCCTTGGTCTCTTCATGGAGCTGGCCAAGCTGGTTGACACCTGAGACCCCTTCTCTTCTATAGATTCAGACCTCTGAGCTAGGAAAGGATATTGGACAATGAAGCACATGAGGCAAAACTAATAATGGCATCTCCCCTTTCGGAAAGGTATTTTGGAGACGCGTATGCCCTGTTAGTGTGTGGATTCCTGCAACTGAGTGCCAGTCTGCTACTTCTGCTTGGGTGACAAACAGCTCTGGTATTTCCATACCTCACCATGCACCCATCTTCCAAAAAGACAGGAACTTTGAAAGTGCATAAAGGCTGCAGGCAGCTTTCACACTGTAGCTTTTTTTTTTTTTTTTAATCAAGGTAGCAACATACATTACTATTTAATTATGCAGCTTCCAGCTTCTCTCCTGCCAAAGCAAAGCCTCATTGCTTACTGAAAAGGGGGCTTGTAATCAGCAGAATCCACTCAGTTGTGCTCAGTCTGGTGACATTCCCGTCCCCTCTTTCCACTCCAGGAAGTGAAGGCAATTTTTTCAGCCACTGCGGAAAAATCAGAGTGCTGTTTTATAAGGTAACAAAAGCAGCATTTCAGCCATACTCTCTGTGTCAGCAGCAGCTTGCTCTGTTTGTCTGACCAGGTGTCTCTTTGGTCCTTGTGTCTTCCGCAACTAACCCTGAGGGCTTCTTGTTCTCAGAAAGCATGACCCATTCACCAACATGCTTCTTCTGATATTGATTTCCCAGTGACCTTTCCTTTTATTCCTCTTGTCTGTATTTAAGCTCCTTTTATCTTCAAGGAAAAGAATGATGGTCATGGCCAAGGTTATATGTGGAAAACGGGATTGCTGAGTGATTCTCATTGACATTTTTGGAAAGAAGTCTTTGGCCTCACATTGCTCTCTGCACGTTGGAAGCGCCCTCTATTTATGACTCATTTCTCCCTGCCCCCATTTGAGCTCTCTGTTTTTTTTCTTGGCCTTGCTGCACGGCATGTGGGTTCTTAGTTCCTAACTAGGAATCGAACCCATGCCCCTTGCACTGAAAGTGCGGCGTCTTAACCACTGGACCTCCAGGAAGGTTCCTCTGCTCTTCTTTACCAAGTGAAACTGCTTATCACTCTGCCCTCCACGCCTCTGTGCCAGTGTGTCTACTCTATAGAAAACTTTCCTCCCATCATATTTTGCCAATGCAAATCTTCCCTTTTGAAACAATTGCTAACAAATTCCCTAGGAGATATGCTGCTTTAGCAAGCAGGGCTCCCTGCATCTGTGTCACTATACATGTCACTTCATAGTCACTCTTACCTTTCTGTCTTTCTTTAGAATATATGAATCCCTAAGAAGGATGAAGGTTGAATTTTCATTTCCTTTCTTAGAAGCTGAACACTAAAATCTGCTCTTTAATAAAGATCATTGAAGTTCAACTCATATACTAAAGCCTATTCTATTTTGTATCTTACCCATAGAGCAAGCATTAGAACTAACCAAGGACTTTATTATTCTTGCCTCTAAGGTGTGATCTTGCTTCATCAGCTTAGCATAATACTTAAGTGAAAGTTAAAGCTTATTTTTCATTCCTCTGAAATAAAATGTTTGATTTTTCTATGCTTCCAATTCACAGCTGTCCACGTACGCATATGAGCATATGACAGATATGTGTGTGTTGTGTCCTTAGTCATGTCTGACTCTTTACGACTCCATGAACTGTAGCCCACAGGCCCCTCTGTCCATGGGATTTTCCAGGCAAGAATACTGAAGTGAGTTGCCACTTCCAGGGGATCTGGGAGATCTTCCCAACCCAGGGATCAAACCCATGTCTCCTGCATTGGCAGGCAAATTCTTTACTACTGAGCCACCTGGGAAGCCCACATGCTGATACGGGAGAAGTCAAAATTAGTGTTTTTATTATAACCTAATTCCAGCTATAAATTCTCTTGTCTGTCTTCACATTTACAAGTAAGGACAGACTCTAAAAGTTTTATCTTTTAGAAAAATGGTGTCATGTCTGATTCTTTGCGACCCTATGGACTGTAGCCCACCAGGCTTCTCTGTCCTTGGGATTCTCCAGGCAAGAATACTGGAGTGGGTTGCCATTTCCTCCTTCAGGGGATCCTCCTGACCCAGGGATCGAACCCGTTTCTCCTGTGGCTCCTGCATTGCAGGCGGATTCTTTACCGTAATGGTACACTTCTGTTAGATGTGCATTCCACTGATCTGTGTCCCTGAAAGTGACTTTTGCTGTGTCAACTCCTCCTTGGCTTTATTTTGTTCCAGAGAGGGGTGTTTGGGCTAAAGCCAGTCTTCCTCTCAGTCACAAAGGTCTTCATCTGTCAGAGTGGTCAGCATGCTGCTGGGCAATGATAAGGAACTTAACGGACATCCCAGTGACTGGATGACCTGTAGACCTCTCATCTGTTTGAGCTCAAGAGCACAATCATTTGTTCTTGGATCCTGGCCTTAAACGCCACCTCCCATACAGTCTTGATGTCTGGTTAAAACCAATAACCATCCATCACTTTCAAGCGCCGTCAGATCTGCTTGCGGCTATCGTGGAATGATGTATGAGCACACTTTTCCAATCTAAGTTCCTTTTAGAGGTCCTGAAGGACACTGCTAAAATACATCCCATGAGTTTAAGGAGACCCATCACAGGAGGAAGGCAGCCTGACATTGAGGGAAAGAATGAAGCCCAAGCCCCAGTGCTGTCACCCGAGATCCTCAGGGAAAGTCGTCAGAACTGTGGCCAGCAGCCCTCCTCCTGGGCACCTTCCTGTCAGCTGTGAGGCTAACAGAGACCTTACTTCTTAGTTCTTCTATTTCTCCGACCCTCTCAGGATGATGCTTCATCATCCAAATGCCAGGAAAGGAAAAAATGAACAAAGTTTGTCAATCTAAATTAAATTCTCTCAGCATTCTAGGGATGAAGGACTTTTGGAGAATACTAGAACTTCCTTTTTAGTCTCTGGCATTCCTAAAGCAGTTTGCCATGCACTAAGTATTTTAATAGGTATGACTTTATCCACACGATAAGGAGAAAGAGTGTTATTGTGTACTACAGTTATTTAGGGTTCATGAATTCAGTGAGTTGTAATCAGATTAAAACCCATGACTAATAGGAAAAATCCTCACTGTGGATGAAGGCTTAATATTTATTGAACAAAAATAGTTGAGAGGATTCTATAATCTTGATGTTAAAGATGAATTTATATTTTTCTAGTTTTATGGGAATAATTGGATATTACTTTTGAAGAGGGCACTACCAAAAAAAAGTGTGTTGACCCACTTCATACAAAAATGACATTAATCTGTCATCACTAGAGAAAACATTAATTTTGAGCTATACAGACTGTCAAGAAGGAATTTTTAAGAACTTCTCTGGCCCCCAGTAACTGTCAGTGCATAGTTTCACAGTTGGTGGAAAGTAACATATTGTGACTCTGAAAGAGTATGAACCCAGTTGGCCCTTTAACCTATGAACTTTTCTCTAACCCAGTACCCAAAGCAAATTAATTACTGTGTGACATTTGTTTTAATAGGGAACTAAGCCCTGGAGAAGGGCATGGCCGCCCACTCCAGTATTCTTGCCTAGAGAATCCCATGGACAGAGGAGCCTGACAGGCTACAGTTCACGGGGTCACAAAGAGTCAGACACAATTGATTAACTAACACAAGGCTTACGACCAGTGTTCTAGGAAGTAACATGTGTTGTTGCTTAATGTAAGGCTCTGATTTGACCCATATATAAACATTTCTGATTTATTGAGATACTTATAGTGCTGTTTCACTGCATCTGGTAAGCACCATGATATACCTTAAAAAAAAATATGGAAATATTCTCAGCTCCAAATTCAACTTCCATGTGTAGCAGGGGCAGTAAAGTAGGTTTTGTTCTATTCCTTAGAACATCTCCCTTGACCCAGAGTTTGACGAGTGTTGAAATGATAGCCAGGTGAATCACCGGACCAAGTGGCTAGTAAGCGTTACATGTATTTCCTGTGCTATAGAGTTTTCATTGAGAGGTGGCATATGGATAAAGCAAAGAGGGAAAAAACTAAAAACAACATCTCTGTGCTTGTGGCTTAATTGCAGAGATGGGGCTTAAACACGAAAAACAACCAGAGAACAGTTTCACAACAAGAGATAAACAAATGGGATGTTTGGGAGAGACATCTGGTTCCTTGAGGTTTATGTTTAATTCCAGTGATCTGTAAGAGAAATGGAACTGTTTGTGAACAGAGCACGTCCTGGTCCTCTGGCAGCAAGGTGCACGTTCTCTGCCAGAAGGGAACACTGCGTGGGTGGGGGCTGTTTGTTTTTTCTGCAAACAGGAGACGTCTTCCATGATAATAGCAGCTTCAGAAAGATTGCTGCAGCAGATGGAAAGAACCCATGTACAGTCATGCATTCAGTTAGCAAGAACTAATTGAATTTGAGGATTAACTCTGTCATTAGAGAGACACAAAATCTATTTATGTCTCCATCTATGGTTGCACATGCTAAGAGGAATTTGGCACAGGTGGTATGTGAGTCTTAGACCACTGTACCATTGAATGGCCTTTACATTAACCACTGGTGGGTTCATCCCAACGAAGATGAGGTGATAACAGAATATGTGAGATGTGTGCTCTGTATCCTACATGCGCTATTTCAGCAGTGGAGGAGACACCAGTACGCAGAATATGAGGAATATGAGACTCAAGATCTATGAATGTTTGCCTGACTGGAGAAGAGAAAGAGAAGGGGCAGTCTTCTCTCACATCCGTGATTAAAGAGAGTGCATGTTGTGTGGTTGTTGTTATACAGTCGCTCATTCATGTCCAACTCTTTGCAACCCCATGGACTGCAGCACACCAGGCTTCCCTGTCCTTCACTGTCACCAGGAATTTACTCAAACTCATGTCATTGAGTCGGTGATGCGAACCAACCATCTCATCCTCTGTTGTCCCATTCTCCTCCCACCTTCAATCTTTCCCAGCATACATGACTACTGGAAAAACCATAGCCTTGACTAAATGGACCTTTGTTGCCAAAGTAATGTCTCTGCTCTTTAATATGCCATCGAGGTTGGTCATAACTTTCCTGCCAAGGAGTAAGCATCTTTTAATTTCATGGCTGCAGTCAGCATCTGCAGTGATTTTGGAGCCCCCCAAAATAAAGCCTGCCACTGTTTCCGCTGTTTACCCATCTGTTTGCCATGAAGTGATGAGACAAGATGCCATGATCTTAGTTTTCTGAATGTTGAGCTTTAAGCCAACTTTTTCACTCTCCTCTTTCACTTTCATCAAGAGGCTCTTTAGTTTTTCTTCACTTTGTGCCATAAGGGTGGTGTCATCTGCATATCTGAGGTTATTGATATTTCTCCTGGCAATCTTGATTCCAGCCTGTGCTTCATCCAGCCCAGCGTTTCTCATGACGTACTCTGCATATAAGTTAAATAAGCAGGGTGACAATATACAGCCTTGATGTACTCCTTTTCCTATTTAGAACCAGTCTGTTGTTCCATGTCCAGTTCTAACTGTTGCTTCCTGACCTGCATACAGATTTCTCAAGAGGCGGGTCAGGTGATCTGGTATTCCCATGTCTTTCAGAATTCTCCACAGTTTGTGGTGATCCTCACAGTCAAAAGCTTTGGCACAGTCAATAAAGCAGAAATAGATGTCTCTCTGGAACTCTCTTGCTTTTTTGATTATCCAGTGGATGTTGCCAATTTCATCTCTGGTTCCTCTGCCTTTTCTAAATCCAGCCTGAACATCTGGAAGTTCATGGTTCACATATTGTTGAAGCCTGGCTTGGAGAATTTTGAGCATTACTTTACTAGCGTGTGAGATGAGTGCAGTTGTGCGGTAAGTTGAGCATTCTTTGGCATCGCCTTTCTTTGGGATTGGAATGAAAACTGACCTGTTCCAGTCCTGTGGCCACTGCTGAGTCTTCCAAATTTGCTGACATATTGAGTGCAGCACGTTCAAAGCATCATCTTTTAGGATTTTAAATAGCTCAACTGGAATTCCATCACTTCCACTAGCTTTGTTCGTAGTGACGCTTCCTCAGGCCCCCTTGACTTCACATTCCAGGATGTCCTGCTCTAGAGGAGTGATCACACCATTGTGATTATCTGGGTTGTGAAGATCTTTTTTTGTATAGTTCTTCTGTGTATTCTTGCCACCTCTTCTTAATATCTTCTGCTTCTGTTAGGTCCATACCATTTCTGTCCTTTATTGGGCCCAGATTTGCATGAAATGTTCCCTTGGTATCTCTAATTTTCTTGAAGAGATCTCTAGTCTTTCCCATTCTATTGTTTTCCTCTATTTCTTTGTACTGATCACTGAGGAAACCTTTCCTATCTCTCCTTGCTCTTCTTTGGAACTCTGCATTCAAATGGGTATATCTTTTCTTTACTCCTTTGCTTTTTGTGTCTTTCTTTTCACAGCTATTTGTAAGGCCTCCTCAGACAACCATTTTGCTTTTTTGCATTTCTATTTCTTGGGGATGGTCTTGAACCCTGTGCCCTGTACAGTGTCACCAACCTCTATCCATAGTTCATCAGGCACTCTGTCTATCAGATCTAGTCTCTTAAATGTATTTCTTACTTCCACTGTATAATCGTAAGGGATTTGATTTAGGTCATACCTGAATGGTCTAGTGGTTTTCCCTACTTTCTTCAGCTTAAGTCTGAATTTGGCAATAAGGAATTCATGATCTGAGCCACAGTCTGCTCCCAGTCTTGTTTTTGCTGACTGTATAGAGCTTCTTCATCTTTGGCTGCAAAGAATATAATCAGTCTGATTTCGGTGTTGACCATCTGGTGATGTCCACATGTAGAGTCTTCTCTTGTGTTGTTGGAAGAGGGTGTTTGCTATGACCCGTGTATTCTCTTGGCAAAACTCTATTAGCCTTTGCCCTGCTTCATCCTGTACTCCCAAGTCCAAATATGCCTGATACCCCAGGTGTTTCTTGACTTCCTACTTTTACATTCCAGTCCCCTTTATTGAAAAGGACATCTTTTTGGGGTATTAGTTCTAAAAGGTCTTGTAGGTCTTTATAGAACCATTCAACTTAAGCTTCTTCAGCATTACTTGTTGGGACATAGATTTGGATTGCTGTGATATTGAATGGTTTGCCTTGCAAACAAACAGAGATCATTCTGGCGTTTTTGAGATTGCATCCAAGTACTGCATTTCGGACTCTTTTGTTGACTATGATGGCTACTCCATTTCTTCTAAGGGATTCCTGCCCACAATAGTAGATACAATGGTCATCTGAGTTAAATTCACCCATTCCAGTCCATTTTAGTTTGCTGATTCCTAAAATGTTGATGTTCACTCTTGACATCTCCTGTTTGACCACTTCAAATTTGCCTTGATTCATGGATCTAACATTCCAGATTCCTATGCAACACTGCTCTTTACAGCATCGGACCTTGCTTCCATCACCAGTCACATCCACAGCTGGGTGGTGGTGTTGCTTTGGCTCCATCCCTTTATTCTTTCTGGATTTATTTCTCCACTGATCTCCAGTAGCGTATTGGGCACCCACCAACCTGGGGAGTTCATCTTTCACTGTCCTATCTTTTTGCCTTTTCATACTGTTCATGGGGTTCTCAAGGCAAGAATACTGAAGTTGTTTGCCATTCCCTCCTCCAGTGGACCACATTTTGTCAGAACTCTCCACCATGACCCATCCTTCTTGGTTGGCTCTACAGGGCATGGCTCATAGTTTCACTGAGTTAGACAAGGCTGTGGTCCATGTGATTAGATTGGTTAGTTTTCTGTGATTGTAGTTTTCAGTCTGTTTGCCCTCTGATGGAGAAGGATAAGAGGCTTATGGAAGCTTCCTGATGGGAGAGACTGACTGAGGCAGCAACTGGGTCTTGTTCTGATGGGCGTGGCCATGCTCAGTAAATCTATAATCCAGTTTTCTGTTGATGGGTGGTCTGTGTTCCCTCCCTGCTCTTTACCTGGGGCCAAACTATGGTGGAGGTAATGAAGATAATGGTGACTTCCTTCAAAAGATCCCATACATGCACTGCTACACTCAGTGCCCCCAACCCTGCAGCAGGCTACCATGACCCATGCCTCCGCCAGAGACTCCTAGACACTCACAGGCAAGTCTGAGTCAGTCTCTTGTGGGGTCACTGCTCTTTTCTCCTGGGTCCTGGTGCGCAAGGTTCTGTTATGCCCTCCAAGGGTCTATTTCCCAGTCCTGTGTAAGTTCTGGTAGCTCTGTGGTGGGGTTAATGGCGACCTCCTCCAAGAGGGCTTATGCTATACCCAAATCTGCTGCACCCAGAGCCCCTGTCCCTGTGGCAGTCCACCGCTGACCCGTACCTCCACAGGAGACACTCAGACACAGTTCTTTCTCAGTCTCTGTGGGGTCCCGGGGTCCTGGTGCACACAAGATTTCTTTGAGCCCTCTGAGTGTCTCTGGTGGGAATGGGGTTTGATTCTAAACACGAATTCGACCCCCCTACCATCTTGCTAGGGCTTCTCTTTTGCCCTTCAACGTGGGGTATCTCCTCACAGCCGGTCCAGTGAAGCGTAGCCACTGCTCATGACCTTGGACGTGGGGTATCTCCACACGGCCGCCACTCCTGACCTTGGAAAAACCATAGCTTTGAGTATACAGACCTTTGTCAGCAAAGTGATGTCTCTGATTTTTAATACCTTATGTAGAATTCCTAATTCAGTTCAACTAGCATTTGCTGTCCGCAGAGTCTTCTACTTGCCTTTCCTCTTCCTACTCCAAAAACCTGGTCCTTCAGATAAGTAGTTCTCAGCCTTTTTTATTTATCTGCTGAGATGCTCAATATAAAACAGATGACATTGTTTCTGTCACACAAGTGTTCTTGGGCATCTCCCAATACTGACTGAAGGTCAGCGCCAACCCCTGACTCCAAACACATCATGATGCAAGTGTAGGACATGACAGATCGTATTTTTCCTAAAACAGCATTGTCTCCCACCCCACACATTCTTCTTGCAACATGTATTTGACTGTTTTTTCATTGAGCCATGGGGTGTGTATCTCCTTTCCTTGAATATGGACAGACTTAAGACTGAAGCAGAGCACACGTGACGCTGTGGTGGGGTCCAAGGCAAGGTGACTTCCACTGGGCTCCCTTGGAATGGTTGCTTTTGAAACACAGTCATCATTTCCAGAGGAAGCCCAGGCAGCCCATGGAAGTCCACACAGGAGTAGTCAGAGCTCCCAGGTGAAGCCAGCCTCTACTTAGCAGTCATGTGTGTGATCATCTTGAAAGTGGATCTTTGATCTCTCAGTGAATCTGCCCCAACTAACGGCAGATGGAGCAGAAACAACAATTTCTGCTTAACCTAGCCCAAGCTGCAGCTTTTGAACAAAATAATTGTCGTGTTTTAAGTCACTATGTTTTGGAATGTTTTGCTATGCAAGAATAGGGAACTGATACAGACTTGTGTGTCATTAGAAGAATAATCTTGAATTTGTTCTAGTATATTATTAAGAACCCTTAGTGTTTTGGCTATTACTATTAATAAATAACTTGGCAACATATGTTATTATCAATTGTCAAAACTTCCTTGAGGCCTCAATTAATATGCAGAGGTCTTTAGCAATATCTAATTCCTCTTTTCTTTCACCTTGTCCTGGGATTGTTCAGTAAGAGTATGCAAAATAATATTAATTACAGTATTTTCATGAGTGACTTCCTCCTTTATGTCTGATTAGCGTAATTCAGCATAGTTATCCATACCATGAGATATGTGTTAGATTACCTTTGCTATTTTTGACGCTTATTTTAAATTCCATTTTGGGGAGCTGAGCCTTCACAGTTTGCTGCTCATGTACCAGGGCTTGCTGTTCACAAAGCAGAGAAATTGGACAGAATGCTGCTGATAAGGAAAATACAGGAAAAGCTATGCAGAAATATGGATCTCAGAGAAGTAAGCTCTCGGGCACCTGGGACTGCAGCCTCTGTGGGGCTGAACAATACTAAGAAAGGAGAAGTGTGAAGACACCTGTTGTGATCAGATCAAGGGAACTGTGAACATGACGTTTGCCATAGGGGGGCTGGTGCTTCAGCGTCTGCTTTGGTGTAAGAAGAGTTGGAGCCTGAAGCCATAAAATGACTTCACTTTCTGTCTGATGCATCTGTGAAACTTTCGTTTGAGGTTGTTTTAATTTCTGCCACTCTGCTCCCAGTTACAAAAGAAACAGAAGGTGGAAGGAAATCTGACCTCAGATTCAGAGATGATAAAAGAAAATATTTAAAAAAAATAAAAATAAAAGAAACTAGCATCCTTCTGTCTCTCTCAGCTGGATTGCTAACTACCTATGTGACCTTGGAAAGTTACTTCTCAAGTACCATTTTCCTTCTCTATTAAATGCAAGGGTTAGACCAAGGCCACATAGAGCTCTGGAATGTGGAATGTGACTCCTGACACATTATTTTATGTTCTGATTCTTGCTTTGTAAATATTTAGGAGTAAAATGTATGCAGAACTTGGCAAAGTCAGATGTATATTTATGAATCTCAGTGAATCGGCTGGTTTTTACCCCCTAGGCCTCCACAAGCCATTTTTGTTCAACAATTCTTGTTGTTGCTTTTCATCTTTTTCTTCCATGATTAAAATAAAAGATTTAGATGCCCGCTCTCATTAGCAAGTGACAATCAGGAACAGAAGATTAATTTTAAAACTGAAAAATAACATGTAAGGTTAAAATTTTTAAATAGACACAAGTGCTCAGAGTTGTGACTCTGTTTATAGTTATTTTAGTTGATGTATTGAGATTTACAAGCATTGTGGCTTTGCCAAGTTCTGTGCACTTTTCTTTTTTTTTGCAAATATTTTTGTTGCAAGCAAACTTCGCAACCTGAAACTATCCCTTTGAAATTAGTCATATGCCGTGTTCTAGAACTGTAACTGCCTTGAGTCTCACTTTCTCATTTCACAGCTAAGAAGTGATTCATTTCTGTGTAGTGGTGTTAACATCAGTATTCCATGGTGTTCTACACAGAAAACCACAGTGGTCAGAGTCACTGCTCCTTGAGCTTACTTGCAAGGCAGAGTCTCAAAAGAACTGATTTTATCTTCATTTTCCTAACGAGAGAACTGAAGCTCAGTTAAACTGACTTGTCCAAGGTTATAGCTAGTTAATGATGTGCATGCGTACCAAGTCGCTTCAGTCATGTCTGACTCTTTGCAATGCTATGGACTATAGCCTGCCAGGCTCACAAACCTTAAACTCAGGCAATATGACTCTAAACTCAGTTAAAATAGATCCCTTCCTAATTTGGATTTCTTGCCAAAATATTGGCTTCCTGAGAGGATGGAGTTTATTTTGTACAATCAGCTTGGAACAGGGCCTGGCATGACAGAAGCTGGTGAGCCAGCCAGTGGCCCATGGACTATTTTCTCCCCATCATGATGGGAGGGAGTCATTTTTTTCCTTCTGTGCACAGATGTCTAAGGATGTCTGGGCTTTTGGGAATCCAGGCCAAAGAAAGAGAGGCTGTGAGAGGAAGGCACTTGACTCCTTCCCCGTAGTCCTGACTTTTCCATTCCAGCTTTCTGTCTCAGGATGTTTACTATTTAGCAGTTGATCAGAAGGCACAGTGCTGAAGGAAAAATAGTCATTTCTTATGAGCTAATGATTCAACTTCTAAACTCTCTGAAAATTACAAACTTTTCAGTCCTCTACCCGCTTACTTTCCTGTCTGACTATATAACTTTATGTGATTTAATTGTCCAGAAATCTTAGTAGTCATCTATGCAATAACCCTTGTATCCCCCTGGCTATTTAACTTCCCTTGTTCTTTTGAATTTGGGGGCATTGTTTCCCCTGTATGAAAGAGTTCTGGAAAAGGCCAGAAGGCAGGCTCTGAGCTGAAGAAATAATAAACAATAATGCTGTGATCATAACAATTCATTATTTGTTTTTAAGCTTGATCTTTCGGAAGGTTATTATCTGGAGTTGAATGCTAATGGATTCAAGTTCTGTTTATGCAGAGGAAATCTTAAACAACAGTGTTCAGGAGGGAAGGACATTAATCAGCAGAGAAGAGGGCCTTGTGCTTAATAATGTTTGCATAATAGCTACCCTTGAGTGTATTGCTTGACTTAAAAATAAATATTCATGTTTTCCATCTCCAGTACAGTTGGAAATTATTTGTGGTTACGATTCTTTTATATGCTCTTCTGTCTGTTCAGGGGGACTTTAAATTGGGAAGCTAGGAAACCAAAAGACAAAAATAAAGATGCTTGTGAGTGGAGTGAGGTAACAATGGCAAGCTGCCGTGATGGGGGCACAGGAACTGAGATCAGGTCGCAACTCTGTTCACAGGAAAGGAGGGGCTGAATCAAACTGGCAGGTGTCAGGACATTTACGTGGTTCTCTGATTTACTTTCACCTCCTCCTTAGTTGCTCATTACTCACAGGATAAATTGTAGGTCCCTTCTCTGGACGAAGAGGTGTTCACTGGAGTGGTCCCACTGGAACTTCACAGTCACGATGTATGACGACCCAGCCTCAGGTGTGATCATGCAGACCTCTTCCCAGGGCCCTTTGGACAACCTCTTAACTTCTAAGTCCTCGTTTGTATCTTCCCTTTTAATGATTTCCCAAATCTTTTTGCTAATTAAACCACTGATTGGGGAAGAGTTGGCTTAACTCCTCCAACAATCCTTTGAACTCGGCAGGCAGCCAGTAAGTTTTCCCCTAGCCTCTCATTCATCCACTCACTCATGGTCAGGACTCTTCCAATAGTATTTATTTATCCTGGAGGATTTTTTCATCATCCTGACTTATTGCTTATATGCACCAAATGTTATGCACTGGTGCTTTAAGTTAGCGAATTCTACTTTTCTTTTTTTTTTTTTCTTTCTTTCTTTCTTTCTTTATTTATTATTATTATTATTTTTTTTTATTTTAGTTGGGGGCTAATTACTTTACAATATTGTAGTAGTTTTTGGCCATACATTGACATGAATCAGCCATGGATTCACATGTGCTCCCCCTCCCGAACCCCCCTCCCACCTCCCTCCCCTTCCCATCCCTCTGTGTCATCCCAACGCTCCATCCCTGAGCATCCGTCCCATGCATAGAACATGGAATGGTGTTCCGCTTCATATATGACAATATACATGTTTCAATGTTATTGTCCCAGAACGTCCCACCCTCACCTTCTCCCTCAGAGTCCACAGGACTGTTCTATGCATCTGTGTCTCTTTTCTCTCTCCTTTATTCTTTCTTTTTTCTATTTCTTTTAAATTTCTGGGAAGTGTTTCAATGTGGTCTTGAAAATGCAGGCTCTATATTGTTAGGAATGTCTGTGTGTCATTTTCAAGGCTTTTCACTAACTCCTTTCTCAGGCAGTTACCCTAACCTTCTTTCTCTCCTAAATGGATATAGAATATCCTGTAGCATAAAAGCCCAAACTGAGTCATTCTCCCACACCTGCAATTGCTCGTACTTGCCCATGCCTCTCTCTCCCTGTCCTCTCATGAAGAGATGACATCTTGGGGAAGCTTCACCATCTCACTGGCTCCTGCAGCCCTGCCTCACCTCTGGTGGGGGCCATATGAACAGAGAGATGCCCGATTGACTTCACACACCAATTTACCCTCCTTGCTAGGCTCCTTCTGAAGTGTGTGTATGTGTTTTTCATGTACTTATGCATAGTCACAGAAGTATTATAATCTATCTCTTCTGTCAGTATAACTTACCCTATTTATAAAGTGCTTATTTGGCTTCATCTTTACTACAGAGAAGTGACCAGGATAGCTGTTAATCTTACTTTAGATAAGAAAGTTGATTTAAAAAGTTTGACTTCTTAAGGCTGAGTGATGAAGAATTGATGCTTTCAAACTGTGGTGCTGAAGAACTCTCGAGAGTCCCTTGGACTGCAAGGATATCAAACCAGTCAATCCTAAAGGAAATCAACCCTGAATACTCATTGGAAGGACTGATGATAAGGCCGAAACTCCAATACTTTGGCCACCTGATGTGAAGAGCTGACTCATTAGAAAAGACCCTGAGGGTGGGAAAGATTGAGGACAGGAGTAGAAGGAGCTGGCAGAGGATGAGATGGTTGGATGGCATCACCACCTCAATGGACATGAGTTTGAGCAAACTCTGGGAGGTAGTGAAGTAAAGGGAAGCCTGGTATGCTACAGTCCATGCGGTTGCAAAGAGTTGGACACGGCATAACTCCTGAACAACAATTAAATTGCAGAGATCAGAATTAGACTCCAGTTAAAGACTCTTTGCTTTTATTTCCCACAGGCCCCACAGAGTCTGGGAGAGCTACTACAGGCTGAGCTCCCAGAGGGCACGGGACAGAGCCTGGGATGGTCACAGGGACCTGCATTGTGGGGTGATTGAGCTACCATGGTCTCTGTGCCCTGAGAGAGTCATTTCCCTCTGAATTTCAGTGTCCCATCTGTAACAGGAAGAATGAGACACGTTTCTTAGGTTCTTTGGACATACAGCATTTTATCAATTCCCTTTCTGTTGTTTTTTAGAAATATGTATTTGTTTACTTGTCTGTGCCAGGGCGTAGTTGCAGTACGCAGGATCTTTAGTTATGGCATGTGAACTCTTAGCTGTGACCTGTGGGGTCTAGTTCTCTGACCAGAGATAGAAGCCTGCCTCCCCTGCATTAGGAGTGCAGAGTATTAGCCGCTGGACCATTAGAAAGTCCCCTTTTCTGTTATTTTTATCTCCATTGCCTTTTCACTGCTTTCCTCGTTGCTCTCATATCTGGAGAAGGAAATGGCAACCCACTGCAGTATTCTTACCTGGAGAATCCCATGAACAGAGGAGCCTGACGGGCTACCGTCCACGGGGTCGCCAAGAGTTGGACATGACTGAGTGACTAACACTCTTTTCTGTCAGTTCAACAACTGATCGGTGCACACTGACCATGTACAAAGAGCATTATTATGCCTGGAGCCACAGTCCCAGTTTAAACATTATGGAAAAGAAACATTGTTATGGAAAAGAAACATTCTTCCCTTGCTTTCCTATTCTTCCTTTCTCACTCTTCCTTCATTCTTCCTTACGTGCTGAAGCAGCCATCATCATTTCCTAGGGTTTCCAAGACTTCTGCTTTGGTCAGAGGGAAGGCACTCGGCCCTGGGCCTCTGAACAAGTTGAACATGCCTGTGGTTCTTTGCCTCTGGTCACCCAGGGCCCGTAAGTGCTCATGATGAAAGCTTCAAGGGCTTTGTTCAGTGATAGTCAAGGGCATCATGTACTTTGATACTGCATTTTTGGCTAACTGTATACGAGAGACTCTGAAATAAGAGTAAAATGATACTTTGAAAAATAAACTTCCAACCTTCTAATTTTTAGGGGGTGACTTTAAAAGCTTAAAATGATGTGGGGTTTTTATTTTTTTGGCAGTTTTAAAATATAGGTATTTATTTTTCTAAAGGGACCATTTTTTCATCTAATAGAAATGTCCCCTTTTGGAATCATCATAATTGCCTTTAGACAGTCATATATTCGTTTCCTCTTTTATCAGTTATATTTTTTTCATTCTTCTTCTGCATGCATGGGTACTTAGATTATTTTCCCCTCAACTAAGTAGAAAGAAATGGCAACCCGTTCCAATATTCTTGCCTGGAGAATCCCAGGGACAGAGGAGCCTGGCAGGCTACAGTCCATGGGATTGCAAGAGTCGGACACGACTTAGCAACTAAACCACCATCCCCACCACCAAGTAACCATACAATTAGTTTAATTAGATGTTCAGAGTTCTTTCTATAAGAATCACCAATGAATTTTTGCTAACTGTATGATTACTTTCTTCAGAACATAATTAAATATGTGTTTCTTCTTTATTGTTTCTAATCCTTCACTCCATAGCAGTAGGTATTTACTTATAATTACAGAAAACAAAATTACTAATGCTTTTTGAACCCCCAAAGGACAAAGTAGAAGGAATTAGAAAGAAGGGAGCAGAAACAATCCTAATGATTAGGCACTCTGCATCAGTGGATGAGATAAGAACATTTATATGATTTAATAAGCCCTTTCAAAGATCTGATATAATTGAGACTTTCTGGTTTACAGATGTGGAAACAGGCTCAGAGGGGTTAAATAACTCGCCTAGTATTCCACTGCCTGGAGTACTAAGGCGGTGGAATAAGAGTCAGAGCTAAGATTTGAATCCAGTATGTGTGACTCTACATTTCATGTTCGTTTTTCTGTACCAGGGCTGGAGGGGTTCCCGTCGGCTCTAGAATGATGTACAAGATGAATGCCCAGGGAGGGAAGGGCTGAGGAGAAGGCCTCAGTCTGTCCCATGTTTCAGCCTTTGGCATGCTTCTCCTCTCCTGATCTCCACCCCAAATGTAGACTGTGTCTCCAACATGTGGATCCAGCCCTTTGTAATATTTTCATGAGAGGGTCTTCTACTAATGGGACATCTCTCTTTTGTCTTTCACAGCAATTTTGCAGGCAGTAATAGCTGGTGATCTTATGAAGGTAAGATATCTTCCTACCAGAACTTTTGGTGATTCTTTAAGAACTCTGCTGCTGCTGCTGCTAAGTCGCTTCAGTCGTGTCCGACTCTGTGCGACCCCATAGACGGCAGCCCACCAGGCTCCCCCACCCCTGGGATTCTCCAGGCAAGAACACTGGAGTGGGTTGCCGTTTAAATCAGCATAATTTCTCACCAAATTTTCATGATCCCATTTATCATTTCCCATCTCCCTGGTGCTAGCTGGGTAGAAGGCGGAAGGATATTCTTTTTGAGAATTGAGCAGAGAGGGTGAGAGGAGTCCTTGTAGCATCGCCATATCTCCAAACAGCAAAGGGTCTGTGCAAAGGCACAGTGCTGTCTGCCTTGACTGGTTACAACTGATATGTGTGCCTCAGCTTCCTGCTATCTGGAACTAATATTTGAAGTTTAAAGATTTCTTTCAGCCCAAGTCTTTAAATGAATGCATCTATAAGAATAACCTGGACAATACCCAGAAATACTTTCTTTAGGCAAGAGCCTGCATCTTGCAACATTATTGCCATTTTGAACTATGGGGATCACAGTTAATCAGAAGAAGATACTCTGATCTGCCTTGAATATTGTGATTTGTGCTCATGTTTTCTGGAGAATTTAGTTCAGAGGAAACTGCTGCCTCCTGAGTAAATGCAAATTCTGAAGTCAGACTGTCTGGGTTCAGATCTTGGCTCTGCCTTTGACTATATATGAGACTTTGTATAATTAACCTAATTGTCTCTGGGCCTCCATTCTTCATCTGTAAAATGGAATCACATTGCTCTTCCCTTTGCTTTATTGTGAGGGTTAAATATAAAATTCAAGTAAAGCTCTTAAGATTGTTCCTATATCTTCATAGAAGAGACTCTCCCAAGATAGCTATTTTGTTAATACACTGTTAATCTGTGTTCCTTTAATAGTTAAACATAGCAGGGAGACAAATTATAAAGTATAATATAGTCCATGAATACCCGGAAAGCTGTATTTGGTCCCAAGTTATTCTCAGATGTCAGGACTTAAGACTGCCCGGGTATCCCTGTATATGCCACAATGGCATTGATCTGCTCTGTACTATCAGCAGCTTTCCCAGCCAGAGGCTCCAACTAACTCAAGAAGTTCAGCGCTATCCCAGATTGAGAACCCAGAAGCCTTAAAAGAAAGAAGCACTAGCTCAGTTGATAAAGAATCCGCCTGTAATGCAGGAGACCCTGGTTCAATTCCTGGATCAGTAAGATCCCCTGGAGAAGGGAAAGGCTACCCACTCTAGTATTCTGGCCTGGAGAATCCCATGGACTATATCGTCCATGGGGTCACAAAGAGTCGGACACGACTGAGTGCCTTTCACACACAGCAAGTTCTCATATACAGCTTCTTTGGAAGCATATCTGTTGAATAAACAGAAACCTCAGAGCTACATTGTTAACAAGTTACTAGCAGAAAACAAGCTGAGAAAGTTGTCAGCATCTTGTTAAACTGTCATCTTTAGACACAAATCCCTGGGAATGGTGCCCGTGCCATGTCCAGATCACAGTGTTACTAGGAATTGTTAGCCACAAGAGGAAAGTGCTCTCTAAGCAGCGTATGTACCTGAATTCAATGCTGTTTCCAGGCAGTGGATTAAACCAAATATTATCCTATATTCCCTGCAAAGCCTTTTTGGATTCTGTGAGCAAGAGGCATGAGTTCAGACCTGAGCCCTGCCCTTGTAGAGTTTCTAAGCCAGAAAATTTTGCAAAATGTTGTTGTACCTTTGAAACCACTTCGTTTTGTTTTGTGTATACTTTTAGTCTAGGCAACAGATTTTCCAGGGCCCTGGGCATGTTACTGCACTTCTTTGGTACTTAACAGAGAATTATGTGAGAGAAGGGAAATCACTATATTCAGCTGGTTGCCTTGTTTCCTTCTCTGTTATAATTCTTTCCTAGATGACTGAGAAATGACTCAGTAACATCTGATTTACTGAGAGGTGAAATATAAAGCCTTAGGATTTTCCTTTTTCACTTTTTTCTTTCTTTTCCTTCCCAAGTACCTTCCTCTCCTTTTCTTTATCTTCTTCCATTTCTCTGTCCCATGTAGAAAATATTATAAATATTAAATACTCAACTGGGTGTGTGTGTCACGAGTGTGAGGAAGGAAGGGGAGAGAGGGAGAGTTGAGAGGGGAAGCGAGGTCCAAGCACACCAGTGAACTGAGAATAGAAGACCCTGGCTCAGCCCTGCATGCAGGCTGTCGTGAGTAGCTCCCATCCACTGGGCTGCACAACATACCCATGGACTATCCTAATGGTCACAGTGTCTATGAACACCACAGAAAGGCAGAATCGGGACAGCTGATGGATTGGATCTTGGCTACTCTGTGAGCCCAAATTCTTTGTGGTCTTCCCACAAAGAATGGATGTGCCATTGTGGGACAGTACTGTTGAGCAGAACAAGATTCTCTTAGGTTTTTGTGAAAGACAGTTAGCTACTTCTTCCTGTTCCTTTGCTTCTCAATTTAGACATGAAAACTCTATACATTCCTTGTGCCTGCTCAGTCGCTTCAGTCGTGTCCGACTCTTCGCATCCCTATGGACTGTAGCCTGCCAGGCTCCTCTGTCTATGGGGATTCTTCAGGCAAGAATACTGGAGTGGGTTGCCATTTCCTCCTCCAGGGAATCTTCCAAACCCAGGGATCGGACCCACATCACTTATGCCTCCTGCACTGGCAGGCAGGTTCTTTACCACTGGTGCCACCTGGGAAACCCCATGTTCCTTACTTTCAGTCATTTGCTCCTTTTTGATCAGTTTTCTAGGAAGTCTTCCACTGATTTCTTCCATCCCCTGCTTTATGTTTTCCTAGTGCCCTGTGCTACCCTCCTCGTTGTCCTCTTCATCTCTGTTCAATTCTTTACGCATCTCTCTCTCCCATGGACGGTGAGGTCTTGGAGGCTCAGAGGTCAGTGATCAAATTGTATTCATGTTAGTTTCCCTGGCATCTGGCACATGGCTAATCTATAGTTGTATTTGAATGAATGTATGAACTATGAGTTTCCTCTCTTTGACCTTATGAGTTTGTTTGTTTTTTATAATGCTCTGCCATCTAACTTCTTGGTGGTAGACACATTCCTTTTGCTTATTACATGCTGGGTTAGTTGATTCTTATTTATTCTAAAGCTACATTTTAGAAGCTCCAGTAAGGCCCTTCTTCTGATTATTGCAGTTTAGAGAACAGAGATCCAGTTTCACTTACATTACAGTTCTGTAATGTGCAGTATTTCACAAATTTAAGACTGTGTCCTCATTTAGCGCCTAATTCTCAGGCTGCAAAATCTGTTTTTCCTCCAGTCTTTTGGAAGTCTTTTAGGTTTCTACTACTACATTCTCTGAACCCTTTTGGTTTTCATTCCATGGATCATCTCAAGCCTTGTTGGGTGGTATGTGTTGGATGATAAATAGAAGACAGGCAGACTGCAGGTTTGGATGAAGGAGGGAGCCAGACATGGCTGTGCGTGTGTCTGCTGTGTGCCTGTGCGTGTGATCTCATGCTGGCAAGGGGCAAGCAGCTTCTATACTCGGTATCTGGGTTCATTAGAGAGGGCAGAAAAAATTAAAGTGCGGAGGGAGCATCGCTGCCAGACATCAAGCTCTTCCTGCCTATAGACTTAATTGTTCTTTAACTCAAGAACACTCAGCCTACATAGGGAAGCTTTCATTCTCCTCTCTTTCATTATTTTAGTGCCCAGAAAAGAAAAGGACAAAAACTAGAAAGGGAACAAATAATTTAGCATGCTTCCATTCCCTTAGGCTGTTCAGTACCCACTTACCCTCTCTGGAATTTGCTGAGACACTGGCCATCTATTTGAGTGATAACACAACCCAGGAATGTTACTTCATCTCTTTGACTTTTCCCTGTGTCCTCTGAGGCTGGAGACATTTGTGGTTTGCTACATTACTTTTATTTTATCACCAGCTAGCTATTTTCCTTGTTCCAGACTCTGTCTGAGTTGCTTTTCCTATGTCTCTTTTTCAGCTAATAGAAAGCTATAAAAATGGAGGCAGCCTGCTAATTCAGGGACCAGACCACTGTTCACTCCTTCACTACGCAGCTAAAACCGGCAACGGGGAGATTGTGAAATATATCCTTGACCACGGTGAGTAGGCATAGCAAACCAAGAATCAATTATCCATGAAACAGACTGCATTTTCGAAGTTGACTTTCATCCAGGCTGTCCTCAGAATGGTGGAGAGACCCTTCAGCTTTCACTGACTCTCCTTGCTTGTATGAGCTAGCCAGGATTACAGACCCCTGACACAGGTCACCTTAACCAAGCCGTTAACAGAAATCGTTTCCATATCAAGGCCTTTGCAGGGTATTTGGGAGTTGATTACTTACAAAATGAAAGACAAAACCGAATGTGGACTTGGCATCATGTACTGTTTGGGGAAGGGCTTGTATGTTTTGGAAAGTTAACTAGTTGGGACCAGGAACCTAATCCATATTTATAGCTGATCATTCTGAGGAGTAATGTGCATATTTATTTCCGTCTTTCTAGTTTTCCTTTTTTTTTTTTGATTTGAATCTCATTCACCTTTTCAACTCAAGTCACCTTTTATTCTCTTCGGAAATATCTGGTACTGCCATGTCATCTGTGGCAAGCCATGTTCACCCCCTGGACAGCCTCCTAACTGGGTTTGTAATCTGGTGTTAGATGGTGACCTCAGCATCTACCTCTAATAGCCTTTCAGAGGCACAGACACATCAGAGGAGCATCAAATCTTGACCATACTTTCTCCTTCCCATGTTTATAGTGTTTCTAGGACTGAAAAATAGGATAGAAGCAGGCAAAGTCTCCCTGGCTTGGCTGTTTTTGAGGAATCTCTGGCTCTGCTGATTTCAGGTACACAGAGATCCTACAAGATTTTCTGTGAGCCCTATCACTGAGCCGATGCCTACCCTCATTGTATCTACATTTTGGCTGTAAATAGTAAGCATTTTAGTACACAGTCACATTCCCTTTTTTAAAAAAAAACTGAGGTATAATTGATTTACAGTGTGTCAGTTTCAGCTATACAGCAAAGTGATTCAGTTAAAGACATGTGTGTTCAGTCACTCAGTCTTATCCAACTCTTTGCAACCCTATGGACTGTAGCCCTCAGGGCTCCTCTCTCCATGGGATTTTCCTGGCAAGAATACTGGAGTGGGCTGCCATTTCCTCCTCCAGGGGAGCCTCCCAACCCAGGAATTGAACCCATGTCTCCTGCATTACTGGCAAATTCTTTACTGCTGAGCCACCGAGAAATTATACATATATTTAATCTTTTTCAGATTCTTTTCCCATTACAGGTTATTACAAGATATTGAATATAGTTCCCTGTGCTATATAGTAGGTCCTTGTTGTTTCTTTTATATACAGTTGGGTGTGTCTGTTAATTCCAAACTCCCAATTTATCCCTCCTCTTCCTTTCCCCTTTGGTAACCATAAGTTTGTTTTCTATGTATTGATTTACATTCCTTTTTAATCCTCTTTTTATTCAGTTCAGCAAACATGTCTTATTCTATTTACTCATTCATTCATTCATCAAATATTTGTGGGGTACTTCACAGGAACTACCTGTCATAAACCGACACACACACAAAAATAAAGTATAGTCTCTGTTATCAAGCAATTGCAGGATAAAAAATATAATCATATGCATCATTAAATTGAAAGCAGTTGTATGTAGGACTCTTAAGTCCTACTGTAAAGTCACAAAGAGGTAACAGAGCTGCCATTTCTCAAGCACTGGTTGTATGCCACGTGCTTAGAATGAACACATCCTACCATTTAATCTTTACAAGGACCTTGTAAAGGATTAGACTCTCAGTCCCATTAGACTCACCTTGCTTTTGTCTTCAATACCTTCTCACCAGGGAGAGTTTGCCTGAACCCTTGGCCTGAATTACGGCAGAAAGAGTGGTTTAGGAAAAAAAAAGGGTAGTAAAGCAGGATGGTCACCATTAGAGGCTTTCTTCCCTGCCCCCGGTAGGCTAGACTGGATTATCCCCAGCCCCCAGAAAGCCTAGATCTATTCCTGGTGCTGTATCAGGGGTGTGGATATTCTGTCTCCTACTCTCCCGACCATTCGGCCTCCAGCAATTAAAGCATGCCTCTTTAAATAAGACTTGAATAAGCAATGGTGGCATAAATTCTACTTGCCTTTTGCACACACACATGCAAACTATATGTGTTTTCCTGTAGTGACTCTTCCAAAAGCTGGTGACAGGCAGAACCAAATATTAGAACCCAGCCCCGTAGACAGTGCATAAAGATCACAAAGCTTCCATAGTTATTGTTCTCTTAATAGAAAAGATCTCAGAATTTCCCCTGGACAAAGTGGAGGTGAACTTTAGATATATGCCTTCACCTTGTTTGCTTTTAGCTCAAGTTCAAGTTCTCCTGGTGGCTGTCATCTTGACCATTCTCAATTCTTCCCTCCTAGTTTGGCTTTTACCCCATGAGGTTGGGTGCTTGCCCCCTCACCTTAGTTTGCTCGGGACCCAAGTACCTCTCTAGGGTTGGTGAGACACCGGCTATCTGTTAGAGTGATGAGACCTCTTAGAAATTCTCTCTCCTCCCCTCTCTACCTCTCCTGAAGAACAGGTATTCCCCTCCCTGGTTCTGGGATCCTTTCTCCATCAGTGATCTGCTGGTATCTCACTTGGTCTTACCTATCAGGCTGCAGGGAACTGCAGTTTTGACTGAGTCTGTATTTAAGATGGATTCTCACGTGTTCGGGTCTGTCAGCTGGGGTGGTTGGGACACCTGGACTTTCATCCCAGGCTTCTTCACAGCATGACGATCCCTGGGTTTCAGGAGGGTGAGGATGGAAGCTTCCAGATGTTCAGAGGCCAGGCTGGAGAAGTTTGCCCCATCTCTGTGGCATTCTGTCAGCTAAAACAAGTCATGGAGCCAGCCCCAGCTCAAGGGTTGGAGAAATAGACCTCTCTGCTCCATAATTTGGAGAAGACAATGGCACCCCACTCCAGTACTGTTGCCTGGAAAATCCCATGGACGGAGAAGCCTGGTAGGCTACAGTCCATGGGGTCGCCAAGAGTCGGACACGACTGAGCAACTTCACTTTCACTTTTCCCTTTCAGGCACTGGAGAAGGAAATGGCAACCCACTCCAGTGTTCTTGCCTGGAGAATCCCAGGGACGGCAGAGCCTGGTGGGCTGCCATCTATGGGGTCGCACAGAGTCGGACACGACTGAAGCAACTTAGCAGCAGCAGCTCCATAACTAACGGACATGTTTAATCTGCCCCCTCCCTTACTCTCTGTCTTCTTCAGCTGAAAATGATGATCTTCTTAATATCCTGAACTACTGACTCACTTGGAATTCCCTGGTACTCAGCTTTTATATTTTCCCTTGGTTTAGGGTCCTAAGCTAGGGCTTCAAGATTTAGCAAATAAAAATACAAGACACAATAACATTATTTTAGCATAAGTATGTCCCATGCAATATTAGGGACATGCTTACGCTAAAAACAAAACCAGAAATCCTCTTTTCAGCTGAGTCTCCCCAGGGGCTTGAATGAGGAGGCTTAAGATGGTATTGCTCTGACACCATGAATTTTCACAACCCCCACCACCCACTTCTCTTTCCACTGCCTTAAATAAGACGGCCTGGAAAGGCCCCTGTAACTCGAGCTCCCAGGGCTTGGAGTTTCTAACCAAGCTGTAGATCAGCGCGCACACTTTTCCTGGCATGAGATCCAACTGGCACATCTCTGAGTGCTTGCACCAAAGCCTGACATCCCAACACCGAACTCCTTTCTCTTGGATCCCAAGAGTGAATCATGCAGTATAGAGTGAGAGATTTTGCACAGAGTGAATCATGCAGTATAGCTCTTTGTGTCAACACTGAAGGACAAGAAGAATTTGTTAGTAACTTGGGGAAGGGAGAAGCTTATTTTTCTCATTTTTTGGTTAACTTTTGTAAATTAGTCGCTTTAATATTTACACTAAAGAGAAAACACGAGATTTTTATAATCACCTCAACTTTACTCACAGGCAGATAGTTATGGTCACTGCATCTGCTTCATGGGTCTCTAATTGGAAAGTAGATGTATGCCTCTGAGGATCATGCAGCAAAATCCATCTCTTCTGTCTGAAAATAAAATCTTACTATGATCTACAGTCCAAAGATCACCGTATATGGATGGGTGGCTATTTTTAACCTTTTAGTACTACAGTCAAATAATCAAAACTGAACTATAGTTGATTTTTATTAAAATTAGTATTTATCAACCTGATAGGCATAGTCAATTTCATTCTTCACATCAACTTCATTGTTTCTAGTTATTGAGCATGGATGTGAAATCTATTGACATCGTCAACCTAATTCTCCATGTTGTTTAAGAGCTGAGCACTGTGGCTCAACCATTTCTGTCGTTGTCATTTGTCTTAATATTTTTAGTTGCTGATATGATTTTATAAACTTGCACATTTAGAATTGAAAACTATCTTTGCAGAACTAGTCGTCTCTCTTAAATTGCAGCAAGCCCTTTGTGGTGTTCTTGAAGTCAGGGACACATACACAGAAAACATGACACTTTCTCTACTCTGTAATCATCTTCTTAGTGTGGTCTCGGCTCAGCAAATAGTCTTGCCTGATTAATAATGAAGCTGACTCTGAAATTCCCCTGATTTGATGGAAAATAGCCTCTGTGAAGCTGGGGTTCAAAGATGTCCACCAAACTATGGCATTATATTGATAAGTTAGTGTTATATTTATGGTGGATGGATCTGATCAGTTTGAATTCACATAAATAAAAAAATAAATCCACCCAGATTTTATACTGTGGCAAAGATCAAGAGACACCCCTTCTTACCATCTGAATTGCTGCAAACCTCTTGAAATTGTAGTTTTTAAAATTTTTTTTAAAAACTTGAATCAAGTCCTTCCTTGGCTTTATGGTATATAAATCCTGAAGACTGTTCAAAGACCCGCCTGTCAAGATGCCTTTAAAGACAAGGGTCCTAAGAAATCAGTGGGCCCTTTTCAAGGAGCATGACTGATGGGACTTGTTTGCCTCCTGCATCCTGACTTGAGGGAGCGCCTCTCTCTGCTTCACCTTCTTCTTCATGTCTTATTGATGGTGGGGGTCCACAGTCAAGACGCCTCCTGAATGGGAGTCCTGAGAGCTTAGTCATTCTCCCAGGCACCACATTCAGCCGCAAATTTCTCTTCTCAGGGCTCTTTTAAACATGGGCTGGGGGGCCATGAGACCTGTGGTTATTTCTCAAAAGCCACAGGAGGCTTGAATTTTTCTCTTCCCTCGTCTTCTTTGGGACTTCTTCTCTTAAATACACAACACGCTGCTTCCCTTTATGAAAAACTGGAATTTGGGCAACGGGAGGGTTGAAAAGAGAATGGAGGTGGGAGAGAGAGCCTAAGAATACCACGAGGACCGGGTGGAGAGAGGAGGACGGGAGGGTTTCCAGCGGAGAGCCCCCACCCCCCAGCAGTTCCTGCTTTTCAACTCCTTTCAACCATATTTTGCCCACTCCCTCCTCCCTCATTGTACCCTCCCAGAGACTTTTGTGGCATCTTAGTCTTTAACCACCGGGCACATTTTGCTCTTTTGTTTTTATTCTCCCAGCCCACCCCCACCCCCGCCCCCTACCGTGTTTCCTGATAGAAATCTCACTCATGCATTTCCTTTCTGATTTCAATGGCTTACTTTGTCTTCCCTCTTTTTCTGCCTTCAGTCTTTCTTTTCTTTTCTTTTTTTTCACCCCCCCCCCTCTGCCTCTGGTCCCTGAGAGAAACGACCCCCGTCCTGCTGGGACAGGATGGCGGTGCTGTTGAGAGCTCCCAGCGCCGGCTCTCCCCACATCTGTGCAGCCTTTGTCGGCGCTCAGGAGGATTTGGAATGGTCTGCTGGCAGCGTCAGGGAGACTAATGGGAAATGAGGTCCAGAGGGAGAGAGGCCACGGGGAGGTGGGGGGAACAGCAAAGGGGATTTGGATGGCTCGGTGTGGGAAGCAAATTAAAGGATGCATGTGACAAAAGACACATCATATATAATACAAGCGCAATGGTGATGATACAATTGCATGGGTTCCTGGAAGAGCCTCTGGGATGAGCACTGACTGGGCAGTCGACTTGAAGTTTGGAAGGTTTGACTACTTTCCATGCTGTCGTCACTTTTTCAATGTTGGGAAATTAGTGAAATTTTGCTTCTTTTTTGAATTCCCTGGCCCGCATCCGAAAACTGATGTGTTTCTACCCGCAATGTACTTTTCTTTCCTCTTTATTTTTCAGACCATTTCTCAGATAGCATAGCTTTTTTTTTTTTTTAAATCCATGTTCCTTTTATGGATATCTCTCTCTCAGGAAAAAAAGTGTGATATTGGTAAGGATCCAAGTGGATTTTTAAATATCATTCATTCATTCATTCATTCATTCAAAAAGTCTGTCCCATGCACTTTTAAACAAAAATATTATTGTAATAATCACTGCTTATCTTTATTGTTCTGAGTGCTTTATGTGTATTTATATATTTGATTCTTACAACAAGCCCACAAGGTAAGTTCTCTTATCTCTACTTGACAGGTGGTAAAACTGAAGTATAGTAAAGCTGGATGACTTGCAAAAGCTCATCCATAATATAAGATATGGTCTCTGCCCTGCGTATTCCTAAAACTCAGTGAGAGAAATAAAGCATGGATAAACAACCACAGTTCAGGGTAGTTTGAAATGAATATCATATACAGGATTCTACTGATAACTGGCACAGGACTATGGAAGGGTGATCACCTTCTGAAATGTTCGTGGAGAAATCTGTACCTCTGTCCCCTCAATAGAGATTCAATGATTGTTTCCTGGTGCAGGTCAGCTGGGGGCTGAACTGTGAGTGTTTCATTAAACCCTGGGGAGACAGAAAGCCAAGACTTACTTTTCTATCCAGGGAACAATCAAGAATTCTCTGCTGATAATTTAATGGCATTCCTTCCAATTCCTTAGGGGAGATGCATAGTATCCACAATCAGAACATATGTACACATGACAAGCAAATTAAGACCCAACCCAAATGTTCCCCCATTGATCTATTTGAAGGAATTCCATCTTTATTTTTTCTCTTTCTCCTGTTCTTTCCCTTATGGCTGAGGCTGAAATTAACTTTTCAAAAAATCACAGTTGCTACTTTTTCACATGTATTTTTTTTCTTTCAAGGGAATATACTTGTGGTCTTTGTTAATGGTTTTTGTTTCTCTGGACATGCTCCCACCTCCAAATCTTACACTTATGCTACTAATCTACACAGGGCACTATTAGCATGATGCACTATTTTTGTTCCAAGAAAACTTAATTTTTAGCAAAATATAATTCTACTCATGTACATTTTTGTACAAAATTCCTTTTTTATTTTTTAATCGAAGTATAGTTGATTCACAGTGTTGTGTTAATTACTGCTATCTGGCAAAGTGACTCAGTTTTATGTACTTATATACACACACACATATTTTTTCATATTCTTTTCCATTATGGCTTCTCACAGTATACTGAATACAGTTCCCTGTGCTATACAGAAGGGCCTTGTTGTTTATCCATTCTATATATATCAGTTTGCATTGGCTAATCCCAAACTCCCAATTCATCCCTCTCCCAGCCCTCTCCTCCTTGGCAACCGCCAGTTTATTCCCTGTGTCCCTGATTCAGTCTGTTTCATGCATAGGTACATTTGTATCATGTTTTAGATTCCACATAGCAGTGACAGCTTGATAGACTATTAAAAATAGCTCCCAGGATGTCACTGGAGACACACATAGGGAGGGAAACCACAGTTCTGTCTCAGACTCCACCTGGCACTCATCTTCTCCTTTCTTCTCCTAAATCTTCTTGCTGTCAGTTAAGTTTAACTGAAGTTTCTTTGGGTATTAATTAAACAAAACATCTTGTTTTAGTATCAGCACCTCTGTCAAGGACAGAGGATTAGAGAGGAAGAAGGAGATAATCAACAGCTCCAGGCATGCCTGACTCCCAGATTAGATGATCAGCTCTGGAATCCTGCTGGCTTGGCTTCATTTATAGTGATTCTTGTCAGAATTTTGAGGAACAGGCTTCTTTTCTTTGTCCCACTGTTTTTAGCACAGATTAAACTGCTTTATCATCCTCTCACTGCACGGAGGCATGGACCCCGGAGTCCACAGACCCGCTGTGGTTGCAGTTCTGAGAGCACCAGGCGACAATGCTGAGGAAATGAGACGAGACCCCTACTGCCCAAATCTTTGTGCAGTTGTTACCAAATGCAGGTTTGGGTGCCTGACATACAACGAGGCCAGAGCAAACGGAAACATCAGAGTTTGGAGCAGAGAAAGGTTTACTGCAGGGCCAAACAAGGAGAACGGGTGGCTTGTGTCCCCAAACCTCAAACTCAGAGGGTTTCAACAAAGTATTTTTAAAGGCCAGAGGAGGGAGAGGCATTGCAGAGTATATGATTAGCTCGTGTGTACAGTTCTCTGACTGATTGATGGTGAGGTCATGACAGTGTCACAGAGGTTAACATTATCAATCCTTAGGGTCCAGTAGGTCTGGGGGCTCATGATCATCAGTTAACTTCTTCCATTTGTTGGTGGTTTCATCATCTGTAAAACAACTCAGAAATGTGCATCAGATACTATTTTCTAGGTGCTCCAAAGAGGAGCTATGTGGGAGGGGTCTGTCCCCAGGAGAAGTCCCCATAGCATCCTGCTTGGTTACACGATTATCAGTAATGGTGGGAACAGACACTGGTGAGGCCACTGAAGGTGTTCATGGAATTCCTTTCAAAATGAATGGCTTTGCTGAAGGTGACAGGAGCTCTCTAAAAGGACCATTGGGCTCTGTAAGTTTTCTTGCTCCTGACCTTGTGGAGGCTGCCTCGTCCAAGACTGAATAGGCCTGGAGCACTTGGTTCTCAGAACACTGAATTGGAGTCAACACTTACTTCAAATGTAAGTGGAAGCCAAGGCACCCTTTTATATCTCCTCCCTCATTGATGTTCCAGCACCTTAACTTAATGTAACCTGCTGTGTTATGTCAGAGAAAGAATGCTTAATTATACCTAAACTTTCCACATTACATGTAGTGTCCCAGCTACTGTTTTAAGCACATTTTTTTTTGTATTAACTTATGAAACCTCATAACAAACCTATGTGATAAATACTATTATTAATTGTAATTTACTTGTGCAATAATCAAGGGACTGAGAAATAAAATGAACTTGCCTGAGATCTCATGAGGGGCAGAGATAACTGGAGTTTGGGGCCAAGGATGTTCAGCATCAAAGCCCTCACTCTTAATCACTGCACTAAACTGCTTGACACTTTAGGGGGATATCGGTGGGACAGGAGGTGGCTTGGGTGGAGAGTTATCATTCCAGTTTCCTTAGAATCATAGGACTGAGGAACAAGCATGAATGAATTAAATCCTCGTTGAACCTGTGAAACAAGGAATGTGCTAGAAGGGTAAGAAAAAGTGTTCTTACACTTAAAAGATGTAGAATAATTAAGGAGATAAGGCATACATTCATTAAGTAAATACCCAGTACAAGGTTCCACCCCAGTGTTACGGGAGTTCAGAGATGGGGTCAAAAGTCAAAGGTGGCCTTTTCAGAGGACCTTGTCACACACTGGGCTTTTAAAGGATGTGTAAGATTTAGGTGAGTGTGCGAGCTCAGTCGTGTCCAACTCTTTGTGACCCTGTGGACTGTAGCCCACCAGGCTCCTCTGTCCATAGGGTTTTCCAGGCAAGAATACTGGAGTGGATTGCCATTTCCTCCTCCAAAGATTTAGGTGTGTGGGTAGAAAATGCTGCTCTGGATAGCTGGAGGGAGCGAGCTCTCAGAGCTGGGAGAGTCTGAGAAATATTTGGGTGATTGTGCAGCTACCGATTTAGCTTATACAAAAAATAAATAAAATGGAGCCTTGAGAACAAATTGAGGTGGGGTAGTTCCAAGTGAAAGACTGTGAACTTCAATGTTTTAAGTACTTAGGGAGACAGAGGACATATGATGAATTTGAAGCCTAGAAATCTAAATGTTAGATCTTTATGTATTTTCTTAGTAACAGTCCTGCACGCTTATTACGTCCCTGACGGAGACCTATTAGGAAGTGTATTTGTCAAATAGGACAAATTGGAACAAGTAATAAGACAGATGTTTCAAGAGAAGATTCACCTGTCCTAAGGACCATAGATGGAAAGAAAGGAGGGGAGGTTGGTGATGTAGCTCCTGGATGACCAGGAGAATTGTGAACATCTCCCTTCTCCTTAACCAGTGACTTCTGTTTTTATTGAAAAGTGTAGTTGATTTACAATGTTGTGTTAGTTTCAGGTATACAGCACAGTGATTCAGTTTTATGTACACACACACACACACACACACACGTATATTGATAAGAGAATGTATCTATATGTTCTTTTTCAGTACAATGAAATGGTGAGTAAACTTCCCTGTGCTATACAATAGGTCCTTGTTTATCGATTTTATATATAGCAGTGTGAGCAGTGTGTTTAGGTTACTCCCAAATTCCTAATTTATCCTGCCCACCTCCTTTCCCCTTTGGTAACCATGAGTTTGTTTTCTATGTCTGAGAGTCTGTTTCTGTTTTATAAATAAGTTTATTTGTATCATTTTTTTTTTTTTTTTAGATTCCACATATAAGCAATATCATGTATTTGTTTTTCTCTTCTGGCTTATTTCTTTTACTCTCTAGGTCCATCCATGTTGCTGCAAATAGCATTATTTTATTCCTTTTTATGGCTGAGTAGTGTTCCACTGTGTGTGTGTGTGTGTGTATATATAAGTGAAGTAAAGTTTGAAGTCACTCAGTCACGTCCAACTCTTTGTGACTCCATGGACTGTAGCCTACCAGGCTTCTCCATCCATGGGATTTTCCAGGCAAGAGTACTGGAGTGGGTTGCCATTTCCTTCCCCAAGGGATCTTCCCGACCCAGGGATCAAACCCGGATCTCCCGCACTGCAGGCAGACACTTTACAATCTGAGCCACCAGGGAAGCCCAGCATACATATATACACCACATCTTCTTTATCCATTTATCTGTTGATGGACATTTAGGTTGTTTCCATGTCTTGGCTGTTGTAAATAGTGCTGCAGTGAATGTGGAGATGCATGTATCTTTTCGAATTATGTTTTTCTCTGATTTATGTCCTGGAATGAGATTGCAGGATCATATGGTAGTTCTATTTTTAGTTTTTAAGAACCTTGATACTGTTCTCTGTAGTGACCGTAACAATTTCCACCGCCAACAGTGTAGGAAGGTTTCCTTTCCACACCCTCTCCACCATTTATTGTTTGTAGATTTTTTTGATGGTGGCTATTCTGACTGGTGTGAGGTGATACCTCATTGCAGTTTCTATTTGCACTTCTCTAATAATTAGTGATGTTGAGCATTTTTTCACATGCCTGTTGGCTATTTGGAGAAATAGTTATATCTTCTGCCCATTTTTTTATGGGCTTTTGTTTTGACACTGAGCTGTATGAGCTATTTGCATCTTTTGGTTGCATTGTTGCAGATATTTTCCCTCATTCCAGAAGTTGTCTTTTCATTTTGTTTATGGTTTCCTTTGCTGTGCAAAAGCTTTTAAGTTTACTTAGGTCTCATTTATTTTTGTTTTTATTTCCATTAGTCTAGGAGACAGATCCAAAAAGATATTGCTGCCATTTATGTCAGAATGTTCTGCCTATGTTTTCCTCTAGGAGTTTTATGGTATCTGTTCTTGCATTTAGGTCTTTGATCCATTTTGAGTTTATTTTTGTATATGGTATTAGAGAATGTTCTAATTTCAAGCTTTTACATGTAGCTGTAGAGTGTTCCCAGCACCATTTATTGAAGAGACTCTCTTTTCTCCATTGTATATTCTTGCCTCCTTTGTCGTAGATTAATTGACCATAGGTGCCTGAGTTTATTTCAGGGCTTTCTATCCTGTGCCATTAATCTATATGCTTTTGGGTGAGTACCAAACAACTTTGATTACTGTAGCTCTGTATAGTCTGAAGTCAGTGAGCCTGATTCCTCAGCTCCATTCTTCATCAAGATTGCTTTGGCTATTTAAGGTCTTTTGTGTTTCCGTAAAATTTTTAAATTGTATTGTTCTAGTTCTGTGAAAAATGCCACTGGTAATTTGATAGGGATTACATTTGTTGATTGCTTTGGGTAGCATAGTCATTTTGACGTCAAATCTTCCAATCCAAGAACATTATATCTTTCCATCTGTTTGTGTATCATTTGCTCAGTTGTGTCCAGCTCTTTGCAACCCCATGGACTGTAGCTTGCCAGGCTCCATATTCATTAATTCAGACAAACATTTAAGCCTCTGTTTGGCACCATGCTCTATGCCAGTCACCAACGAAGGACACAGTGTTGGACAAGGGATCTGCCACAGCTTCAAGGGGTTTTCCAGAATCTAGTTGTGGAGAGAGACAAGACAGCAGGTAATTTTAATATGGCTTGACAAGTGTCATGATCAGTAAGGTGATTGTATATCCCTACTTGTTAGGGATACTCTCAGTTTTGATGGTTAATTTATATTACCCTCCCAATTGTAGGAATTAGGGTTAACACACAAAATGAGGGAACACATGAGCAGCGCATCTAATGCGATATTAGGAATGCGGTAATAGAGTGCTTTATGGAGAAAGGGTGTATCAGCTGATACCTGCAGGTAAGAAGTTGCAGGAAGGGTTTAAAGGAAAGCAGTAGTGCAGCAGGGGGAAAGGACATTCCAAGCAGTGTTTGCAGGTTGAATTGAGTAAATTAGTGAACAAATAAAAAGTTGTGTATGTGAAAGCTCAGAATATTTCAATTCCTGATGAAGCATCTACAACCATTTGATGTTTATATATAACATCCCTTCCAGATTTTGGGAGGGAATTTTTATGAAAAATAGAATTTTACTCTATTTCTAAAATAAAGAAATTGGGGTAGATAATGTCTTGACTTAGTGTATGCTGCTAAGTGTTATGTCAGATAAAGAACACTTAATAATACAGTCTCTTGTAGTTTTAATGGTATGCTGTATAAGAACTTCCCTAACAATCGGTGCTAAAAATATTCTTTCAAGCCCACCTGATTCTCCTTTTCCGCCTTAGGTAGCCACTTAATTATTCTTAATTTATTCTATCCCTGTTAATTTTATTTCTTCAGCTGGTTTGAAAGTTTCTTGAAGGCAGAGGCCATATTCTTTTTTATCTCCCATTCTCTACATATTGCCTGGTGATGACTGAGAGATTGATGAGGGGGAGGTGGGACGGAGCATTTCTCTTTTGGAGGGAGAGGTGGTCTTATTATCCCTGTAACTAAATATTCTTTTCTAATTCTTATTCAGCCTCCCAAAGTATTTTAATTCTGTGCCTACAGTTTTTTTTTTTTTAATGGTAATTTCTTGAACTTTTTTTTGATGGGCATCTTGCTTTTCTTCTTCCTTAGGACCGTCCGAGTTATTGGATATGACAGACAGTGAAACGTGAGTGTTGCCTTACATTATATAGTTAGATTGTCTTCTTGAGAACATATAAAAATGTCTACTTTCACTTGTATTTATAACTGTAGAGCTAATCTTCTAAATCAAAGATTACACAGTAAAAATAGATAGTACCTGTCATGATGATTGCATATGTAACCATTGCTGGTCGTCATTTAGAACTTCCTTCAAGGGAGGTACTTCTGCAATGGTGCACCTTGAATGCCAGAGAAGTCTAATGTACTTTGCTCTTAATTACCCATCTATTTACTCTTTCTCAACTGAGGTTTATAAGCAAATTAAACCCTAATGCCCTAAGGTATCCATTTTGTGTAGTGAGACAATTTCTCTGTGCTAAATCTAGAATGAGACAAGTTATATGCAATCACTGGAGAACCAAGAACATAGTGGCTCCAACCATTTCCATGTCCTGTGTCTCAGAAGAGGAACTCTGGTTCAGAAACTCACCAGCTCTGCAGTTGGCCCCCAAACTGTTAACATTTGTTGTCAACGTTTCTATTCCCAGAATAGCACAACAGTTACTGTCCCCCAAGCAGGGACAAAGAAAGGCTAAAAACATCTAACCCTGGAAGCCAGGAGGAGCCTCCAGAGAACTGCAGTTAAATACAACAAGGATAAAGAATGGGTGGGGTGGAGCTGTGGTTGTTCAGTCTCTAAGTTGTGTCTGACTCTTTGTGACCCCATGGACTGTAGCACACCAGGCTTCCCTGTCCTTCACTATCTCCCTGAGTTTGCTCAAACTCTTGTCCATTGAGTCAGTGGAGTGGAGAAGGGCTGAGGAGACCAGAAGGAGGAAAAGTAGGAGAGGTTTAGCCACGGGTCACTGACCAGGAAGATACCGTCCGTTGCTACGGGAGCTTGTTCACGTACCACACCTCCCGTCAGCAAGGTTGTCATTCACCCTAGCTTGGCATTAAGTGCCTTTTCGATTTCAGACTCAGGATGGGAATATCCTCCTCCCTCTGCTGCCTGTGGGTGTTGGAGAAATGGTCACTTTGCCTTGTCTATTCCCCATCCTGAGTGGGCTGACCTCAGGCCTGCCGCTAACCGGAGGTGACTCAGGCTGCTGAACTCTCCCAGAATTCTTACTGCCCCTCCCCTTCCACTCACAAGGACTCAGTAGGTCGGGCAGAGTGAATGTCTCCTGGGTCTTTGAAGTCAAGTCCCAGAAGATGGTCTTCCCAGGGCCAGATGGTCTACCGAGCCCTGCGATGTGGTGCTCCAGTGCTGCCCCTGTGTGTACTTCATCTCATGTCATTCCGGCTATGTCCTGATGTCTACACAGAGTGGCTGCACACTGTTCAGACACATCTACAGACATCTGTCTATTTCAGAGTGCCACCGAACATTGCTTACATCAGACAGTGGTTATTTAAAACAAAATCACTCAGCCTACCTAACCAGCCAACACTGTTTGAAAAAGAGGCTGGAGTCAGATATTATGGTGAGATGATGACCAACTCAAGGTACTTTTAGGACCCCCGTCAGCCACCTCCCCTGTCTGTGCCCTGCAACTGTGGTCTCAACCGTAGGTGGGAAAGTGGCCTAGGGGCACAGAAGGTCAGCAGCAGGGGAAAGATGTGACCCTCACTTCCCTCCCTGCTCCTTTTACCCCACCCCCACTCCTGCCTCCAGCCCTTTACCCATTTCATCTTTGATTTAGGGGTGAGACCGCACTGCACAAGGCAGCCTGCCAGCGGAACCGGGCCGTGTGCCAGCTTCTGGTGGACGCAGGAGCATCTCTGAGAAAGACGGACTCCAAGGTAACTTGATGAGTGAGTGCAGGCATCCTCCCCCAGGGCAGGATCTCTGGCTCCATTGCCTTGGAGCAAAGGCGTCCTTTCTGTACTTATGGAAGTGCCTGGGGCTTTGGAAAAAGGAGGACAAAATAAAGTGTTTCATTTAGAGAAACTGCAGTTTAAATGTATAAGCACAAAGGGAGGGTGTGTGCTTGTCCAAGGGGCTTCATAGACCTCTGAACACTCTGACCTCAGGACTCAAGGCGGGAGAGAGGCAGAGAGAAGAGTTAATAGAGATCAATCCCATAGAGGAATTTGCTATGATGATCTGAGGTCATGGTCATGGTTGGCTCTGAGTTTTAAAGCACCCTCTAAGAAAGGACAAGCCACTTAACTGTAGCAGGTTACAGAGAAGAATTTTAATATACAAGTGAGGACTTCATTAAGTATGTGCTAAGTAACCTAAGTTTGGCATCAATGAATGTAGACAAGAAACAGCTAACTTAGAAGCCTACTGATGACTTCAGAATTGCTCATCACTTAAATAAATCTAATGGGAGCCATGTGTGGTTTGCACTCTGGAGTTTCCTCCAACTGCAGTACATTGTGACATAGCTTTCTCTCTGATATGGACCTTTCTGTCCTTTCTGAACCAGTTTCAGAGCTTGGTTCCTCACTTCCCTTGTGACCCACCAGATCCTTGCTCTCTGAGGTCCCTGGCTGCCTTCATTCTGATAATTCTAGACTATTGAATTCATTAAGCCGGGTCCTCATTTCTAGCTGATCTATTACCTGTCTGGTTAGCTAATTGGGTGTAAGATTCCAAATGGCAGATAATTACTCACTGTGATATTCTTCCCAGATGATATTTGCATTCAAGTGCTTTGATGTGTAACCTTAGTGAGAGACACAACCCATGGAAGCAAAATCAGCAGAGGCCAAAATTTGAGGTGGGCTTGGCCTTCCTTGTTGGGGCCACTCAAACACGGCAGGGCCCTTGCCTGTTCACCACAGAGACTGGTCTCGACTCAGGTGATAGAAGGGAAGAGCAAGATGAAATAGAGGGACCAAGAAAAGAGTGGGCAGGAGACCTGGCCCCAGAGCAGATGGTTCTTTTTTAATAAAGGGGCTCAATGTTCCTTGATATTTCTATTTTGTGTTATGTATGTATGTCCTCTTTTTAAAGTGCAAAGTTTTTTTATTTTTATTATAAATATACTACAGCCTTACAGAAAGCTTTCTCAATGCAAAAATTTTTTAAAAAGTAAAAATTGCTAGAAATCCTACAATCTAGACCTATATACCATTAAAACTTTAATGATTTCTCCTCACATGTGGGTATGTCCATTTTTCTCTCTCATTTCCTGCAAGTAGGTAAAGTCAAGCTGTTACATGCCATTGTATAACCTACGTTTGCACCCAGCATTTTGTTTTAGAGAGCTTACTGTTTGAAGTAATAGAGCTATGCTTCATCCTTTTCAGGGATCCTCTAATTTTTTCCATTCCCTAATAATTTTATGCTTGGTGAAAGCTGAATATCATAATTATGACTGGATCTTCTCCTGGAAATTTTTGGAGAGAAGCAATATTTTGAGAATTTCTCTCGATAGAGAATGGCTCCTTAAAAATCAACTCAAAGCCTCACTCACTCCACCTCTATTTGGAAACTGGGAATCTCAACCTCATTAATGTTGATGACAAGATAATCTCTTTTAAAAGAAACTTATTTACAAAATAGACTCACAAACCTTGAAAACAAATTTATGGTTACCAAAGGGGAAAGGTGGGGGGAGGGGGGATTAGGAGTTTTGGTGAAAGTTTTGGAAAAATTGGGAGATTATCTATTTTATATACATACTACTATATATGTATGTATCTATTTTATATACATACTACTATATATAAAATAATCAACAAAGACCTACTGTATGGCACAGGGAACTCTACTCAATATTCTATAATAACTTATATGTGAAAAGAATCTGAAAAAGAATTGGATATGTGTGTGTGTGTGTATAAACTGAATCACTTTGCTGTATACCTGAAACTGACACAGTATTGTAAATCATCTATATTCTGAAAGAAAAAAGATAATCTACAAGTACTGTAAAAAAGTTGAATAAAATTATAGGAACTTGGAGCTATGGCTAAGTATTAAACCCTAACTAAATAGGTAAAAATTTTAGAGAGTCTAGAGCCATTGTTACATCCCTTTTATCTTCTATTCCACATGCCCTTGTAGGATACTAGGATCAGATTTAATTGAAGTTAATACCATCCATTGCAAAAGATGAGGCTGAGGAGTTTTTGATAGTTTCTGTAATACTTGTGTGCATTTTTATACATGAAACTATTTCTCTGGTGCAGTGGCCATGCCTCTATCCTTTCCTTAGAACTTAATATCATTTTGTACATACACACAATGGAATATTACTCAGCTGTATAAAAGGACAAAATAATACCATTTGCAGTGACATGGATGAACCTAGAGGTTGTCATACTGAGTGAAGTCAGTCACACACAGAAAGACAAATATCATATGGTATCACTTATGTGGAATCTAAAAACATGATACAAATAAATCTATTTACAAAACAGAAATAGAGTCACTGATGTAGAAAACAAACTTATGGCTACCAAGGAAGAAAAGGGTAAACTGGAAGATTGGGGATGACATATATGCACTATTATATGTAAATAGATAACTATAACCAAAAACCACCATCATACCCCCCCAATAAATTAAAAAAACATTAACCCAACGAAATGACCCAACCAAAATTAAAACAATTCCAAAACCAACCCCACCACTCACAGTTAACCCCCCAATCCCCCATCAAATAGGTGAAAGTTTTGAAGAAACCTCACAACAACGAAATCACAAAAATAATACTTAAAATAAACACAATGTATGTCATCGATTATTCTCGCATGGAATCCTAACCACGACTAAGATATGAAAAACCATCGTCGTCATTCAACTACAAGAACACTAATGATCAACACTTCGGAAATCCCACCCACTGAATAAATATCATAAACAACGCAATTTAATTGACCTCCCAGCCCCATCAAATATTTCAATTACGCTGAAATTTTTGGCCCCTACTAGGCATCTTGCCTCATTCTACAAATTTTTAACAGGATTATTCTAGCAATACACTACACTCCGTACAACGATACCATACTCCTTCCGTTCACCCACATTTGCCGAACGTTAACAACGGCAGAATATCCAATAAATACACGCAACGGAGCACTTATATATCCTTTATATCTGCCTGTTCATATGCAGAAGTAAGGACGGGGCTATACATACGGATCGTATACCTTCCTAGAAACCATAAAAATCAGAGTAGATCCTCCTATTCCAGTAATATCCACAGCTTATATAGGGTACGATTCCTACCACGAGGACATCTTATCATTATGAGGAGCAACAGTCCTTATAAAACTCCTGTCAGCAATCCATACATCAGCACAAACCTAGTCCGAATGAATCTGAGGAGCTTCTCAGTAGACACAGCAACCCTCACCGGCATGGTGAATTTTTTGCCTTCCACTTCGTTCTCACCATTTACCATTGCAGCACTTGCTAATAGTTCTACCTACTCTTCTTCATGAAACAGGGTCCAGCAACCCAAACAGGAATTCATCAGACATGAGACAAAATCCATTCCAACCCCTACACACCATCAAAGACATCCTAGCGTGTATTATTAGTAATTCTAGCCTTAATACTACTAGTATTATTTACACCCGACTTACTTGGAGATCCAGACAAACTACACCCCACAAACCCACCATACCCTCCTCACACTGAACCCAATGATACTTCCCTATTCGCATATGCAATCCTACGATCAATCCCCAACAAACCAGGAGGGGTCCTAGCCCTAGTTTTCTCCATCCTCATCCTCATTGTCATACCCCTGCTCCACACATCCAAACAACGAAGCAATAATATTCCGACCATTCAGTCAATCTTATTATGAATCTAGTAGCAGACCTACTAACACTCACATGAACTCGGAAGGACAACCAGTCCGAACACCCATTCATCATTAAAAGGACAACTAGCATCTAAATATACTTTCCTTCTCATCCTAAACTAATAACAGTAACTAGTGAAATCGAAAATAATCTCTTAATATAAGACAATGTATTTGTAGTATACAAATGCACCGGTCTTGAAAACTAGAAACTAGGAAGATATAATTAACCTCCCTAAGACAAGGAAGAAGCCATAGCCCCACTTCAACACTCAAAGCCTAGAAGTCTATTTAAACTATTCCCCTGAAACGTTATGTGATATAGCTCCACAAAACAGCGAGAACCTCATCAGTATTAAATTTTCCAAAAATCCTCAACAAACCTACACAAATTTTCACACTCTACAACCCCACGTCACGATAAGAAGCATCAACTACCATTAACTAGCGCATATACTCATGTACAATAGTACATGAATCATTATTTTACATGTAGTACGTACATAAAATTAATGTAATAGGACATAATATAGCACAAGAACTCTGCTCAGTACTCTGAGACCTATATGGGAACAGAATCTAAAGAGTATATAACTGATTCACTTTGCTGTACAGCAGAAACTAACACAACACTGTAAATCAACTACAACAAAATTTTTTAAAACAATATAATTTTTAAGTGGATACTACTAAACAAGAATTAGAAGTGTCAAGGATGGTTAAGTGTGTCTATAAACATTCAAAAGAATGGAGACCATTCCTCCTTTAACTGTTGACTTAATTTATTGGCCTCATTTCAGAAATATTACATGTATAAACATACATCAGTTCAGTCACTCAGACATGTCCGATTCTTTTTGAACCCATGGACTGCAGCACGCCAGGCCTCCCTGTTCATCACCAACTCCTGGAGCTTACTCAGACTCATGTCCATTGAGTCGGTGATGCCATCCAACCATCTCATCCTCTGTCATCCCCTCTCCTCCTGCCCTCAATCCTTCCCAGCATCAGGGTCTTTTCAAATGAGTCAGCTCTTCGCATCAGGTGGCCAAAGTATTGGAGTTTCAGCTTCAACATCAGTCCTTCCAATGAATATTCAGGACTGATTTCCTTTAGGATGGACTGGTTGGATCTCCTTGCAGTCCAAGGGACTCTCAAGAGTCTTCTCCAACACCACAGTTCAAAAGCATCAGTTCTTCGGTGCTCAGCTTTCTTTATAGTCTAACTCTCACATCCATACATGATTACTAGAAACACCATAGCTTTGACTAGATGGACCTTTGTTGGCAAAGTAATGTCTTTGCTTTTTAATAAGCTGTCTAGGTTGGTCATAACTTTTCTTCCAAGGAGCAAACATCTTTTAATTTCATGGCTGCAGTCACCATCTGCAGTGATTTTGGAGCCCAAGCTCTATACAGTCAGCAAAAACAAGACCAGGAGCTGACTGTGGCTCCAATCATGAACTCCTTATTGCCAAATTCAGACTTAAATTGAAGAAAGTAGGGAAAATCACTAGACCATTCAGGTATGACCTAAATCAATAAATATACATATAACATTATAATTTGTTGTTGTTCAGTCACTAAGTTGTATCTGACTCTTTTGTGACTCCATGGACTGTAGCCCATCAGACTCCTCTGCCCATGTGATTTCCCAGGCAAGACTACTGAAGTGGGTTCCCATTTCCTCCTCCAGGGAATCTTCTTAACCCAGGGATCAAACCCGCTCCTCCTGCATTGGCAGCCAGCTTCTTTACTGCTGAGCCACCAGGGAAACCCAACATTATAATAGACGGCAAAAAATTATACAGTCATTCACAATGATGCAGAAGAGCATTTCATGACATAGAGGTTTTATATGTTATTAAGTGCAAAAGCACATTACCTAAGTATATAAACAAATTATGATTTAGTTTTCATAAAAATAATTCTGTGTAGAGCTACAGAAGTAAGAAAGTAGCTACTTTGTGGGAAGGTTAACAGCAGTTATCTTAGTATAGTGGAATTACTGGTGATTTTTGCTTACTTATGCTTTCCTACTTTCCCAAGATTTCTTTACTCAACACCCATCACTTTTGTTATCAGAAATTAACTTACTTTTTAGGGAGATAAGATAGTTCTAAATTAGGGAGAACCAAACTGAAGACGTTGAAACCAGCGAAGAAACCCCTTTAAATTGTTTCTGGTCACCACTCCTCCTTTGTTTCTGCTTGTTATTTCCCAGGATTTAGTATCACGGAAAGACTTCCAAACTAGAAATCAGGATGCCTGTTTCCCTACTTTCTGTTCAGTGATTTCTATCCCCCTTTGAAGAGAATCTAGGTTCTCATACTTCCTGTGCTGCACGATTTGCTGCTGTGTACCTAGTTACTCTATGAACCTCCCTTTCCTTTGATGGAAGCCCCATTTCTGAAAAGTGATCGTCTCTCTTGAACTTGCATATCTCACGCATTTGATGCAATAATAGATTGAGAAAGTATCTCATCAACTCAAACAGAAAACACGGCAAGATCAGTTTTAGTGAGTTATCTTTGAGCAGCTCTGTTTCTATGACTTTTTAAAAAATGTTTTCCCAAGTGTTTGTGTCTCTTTCCTCTTCACTGTTACCTACAGGGTAAGACACCTCAAGACAGAGCCCAGCAGGCTGGGGACCCAGACTTGGCTGCCTACCTGGAAAGCCGCCAGAATTATAAGATCATTGGCCATGAGGACCTGGAAACTGCTGTTTGACCCTGGTAGACAGGCTGAGAGAACCTCAACAAGCATCTCACCTGTGCCCTCCTGGCGATCAGGCGGCTCCCCTGGAAGAAGCTGATGGAATCCATAAATCTGTCTCTCCTGCAAGAATCTATCTGAGACCATGCCACCAGTTTTAAGGGCTACCAAGGTGTACCACAGAACATGATAGCCCACTGAGGATGAGGCAGGATACCTGGAGATTTGTGGACTGCGAGTTCCACAAAATTCGATCCTTATTGCTTCCAGCAAGTAGCATGAACTTCTGTGTTCACCTGTATAATTTATTTTAAAGATCCAAGGATGTTCGTATAAATGGCACTGCTCCCTCACCCCCCTATGCATTCACTGTTCCCCTGTACCGCACAATTCTACTGTAATGACCCATCGATTTAAAAAAAAATTATATGATCTGTTCTCTTTACATTCAGTCTTTGAAGACCACGAGACTCTGAAGGTCTTTTCAAATCCTCTGGATGTCCTGCAGAAATACAACTGTAAAACTGCTTCCACTTCCAAGACTAAATATACCGAGACTACTTAGTGACCTTTTGCATGTCTCCTCTCCCTCCCTAACCCTTTCTCATTATACAGGAGCTGGGAGTGCCACATAGATCGCGTCCACTTGTGTGCAATATCTCTGAGGTGTGGCAAGGTGGCATGGGAGTTGCCTGGGTTGAGTGGTACCTCGGAGGGGGGACCCAGGGGTCAGCACAGGTGGCAGCACTGTTGCCAAGAGCCATGGAGGACTGGTTCAGCTCGGGCTATTGGCCCAGCTCCGTACTGCCTACGTGTAGCCATCTTTGCCTTTTGCTGCAGTAGAGATGGGCAGTGGATTCTCACCAGGGCCCATAGCGGGTTTGCAGAACCACTCCATTTTAAGTGCTGTTGAAATTGCAGAGCAGAAAACCGTGTGTGGGAACTGTGGTTACAGGAAATGGAGCACTACGACGGCGTTTACTTTTAGGCTTTTTGACTGATAGTAGAAAGCAGGCTAATCGACTTGAAATAAAACAGCAAAAGCAAAAGTAGCAACATATGTCAAAATAACTCACTTAAGAAAACAGTCGCCGGAGTCCTGCACATAGGCCAATAGGTTCGGGTACAGTGGTGAGAGGGGGCCCGTTTTAGGTTTTCCTTCTAAGGTCTTGGTTTTCATTACCCTGAGGGAGCCTTGTCCCAAGGACAAAGCCTTCTTTTACGAGCTCCACTGCCAGACTTTCAAGATGCCTGGATCATTCGGATGGATGTCTCACCTACTATTGCCAGGTTCCAAGGTCATACCTGATAGCACTGTAGCCCCACTTTTCATGTACAGGGTGGTCGAATATATCCTTTTCTCTATTTCCCCTGCCAGAATGTTCTTAGTGCTGACTACTGTTGGGAGTCTAACTGGAAACGTCTCGCTGGCAGTAGAATCACAGCTTTTCATCCTGCCACAGACCAGTTGGTACTTACAGGTACCTCTGTTAGGGACTCTATGATAACTAAAGAATCAGGAGAAAAAGTCTCCTCACTTTCAGAGAAAACATCTGCTGGACTTGGGCATAAGGCAGGAGTGAAAGTGGGTGACCCTTTTTGCTTTAAACTAAACCGCTGTCTTCTGAGCTTTCTTCCGTTTTGCTCTTAGACATAAGCCAAGTGTTTCCCTTGTGTTTCTGCATGTGAGTATAAATGATTGTCTCTCTGCATTTAAGTTGAAGTCCAGTGGTGCCGCCTCGCTTATCTGAACCACTTTTGGTCACGTGTCATTTTGAAAGTACAGAGATGATATACTATATTAGGTCGGAACAGCCTCTCAGTGGATGGGGACTACATCTGCCCTTAGTTGTTTCCACATCAAACTGTTGGCATTATTTTCAGCTGTGGAAAGAGGAATCTGTTTTTGTACATCAGTTTTAGAAACGGAGCGATCTTTTGGGTTTTCTGGCAAGGGGAAAAGGGAATGCAGTAGATTGTTTCCAGAAGCTGGAAAGAAACGTGCTCCAGGAGAATTTAATCACTGGGCTTCTGCTGGGAATTTTTCAGTTGGTGAGACTGTCAAGGAGATGTTGTGATGACAGAAATATAATCCTTACGACAGACTGGAATCTGGCTTTGAATTGTGCCTTCCATGCCCTATATTGAGCCAAGCATTTGGCCACGCAGCCATTGCTGGGATGGAGGACTCTGCTCTTACCAACCATCTCATATTTCTCTGTGATGCTTCCAAACAGCCCAGAGAAAATTGAGGGTACAGGTGGCTGTGGGCCAATTCAAATAGCTCCAGCTGAAGTCACACGTAAATCTTCAGTATGGAAATAGATGAGGTAATGACTACTGTAGGGGTCCTGATGCATTTGGAAATTGTTCCAAACCAAAAAAGAAAGACATTAATGTCCTACATTATTGATGGGGAAATGACATAGGACAAAGGCAAATATCTCTTTGAAAAAGCAAACACTCTAAGAACTTAGGCTTTGAGAAAAAAAAAAAGCATCAGAAATGGTTAGAATAGTGACCTAGTTAATGGCTTAAACATTAAATCTACCTCCTGTAGCTTTTTAAAAAATTGGCCACTGCACATGACAGTCCTGGGCTTTAGAAAAGAGAGAAGGGCATGTGCTCTAGGAGTCTCCAACGTAGCTTAGGTAGGTAGTAGCCCCTCTCCTGGGCCATCAGGAAGCATGGGAGCAAATAGTCTGGCGCTGGTCTGATAATCCACATAACTTTAAAAGACATAAAACTGTATATCTATGGAAATACAATTTTCTACAGAACCTACTGAGACAGCACTGCCAAGTGTAGCTGGCTCAGCTGCCATTCCTCTGGGTTTGGCTCAGGAGAACCCTTCGCATTGGGCTGCTGTCTGCTCTGGGATTCCACTTTTAGATTGGGCGGATAGAGGCATGAGAAATGGGGAGTTATTAAAAGCCAACGTTATATAATCTTAAAGCTAGTCATTTTTTGGTAGCCTTATCTTCTGGTATGATGCATTTAATGAAAAAGGACCCAGTTGTGTTGTGCTTATCACATTCAAGGACTTGATAAAGAACAGAAGCCAAGAAGAAAATAAACGCCACGGCCGGGAACTTCACTTTGAGCGTTTCGGTTACGTTTATAGAGGTTATAGTCCATGGGGTCACAAAGAGCCGAACATGACGGAGCACACACACGGAGGTTATAACCTAAAACGAATGCAGTGTATGAAATGGAGAATTGAACCGGCGAGTACACAACCTTGAAACTAGCAACAACAAGTGCTGGAAAGCCTCACACGTGCCCCATTGTTCCCATCCTTCTGTTCTAGCTGGCCTGTGTAGGCAGGTCTGTTTACATTGAGAGATCCTCAGCAAGTAGGTAGTTTCCATTTAGACCTAGTAACAGTTTCTTTGCCTAAAGGATTTCCAGGATTTATTGACTGGACACCTTATAATATTCATGTCTTAAAAAATGTAGGACAGCAGTTTTTTTACATGTCAATTTTATTTTAAATGTTTTAAATTATAAAAGTTGAATGTGATTTTTATAAGAAGTTCTAATACCACAGATGAGTGTCATATGCAATGTCAAGGTGTTGCTCTCTGCCGGTATAGAGTCCTCTCTTCTGTCCCTAGTGATAAACAGCGGGAACACGGATAAACATTGTTGCTTGTACAGGTGTCAGAAACACTCTGCATACACAAGCCTCAATGCACACATAGAGATGTATTTATTTGTAGACGTATATGTGTATATATTCCTATACACACATATATTGCATAAGTTTAAAAAAACATTTTAGAAGCATGCTAGTCATCCATGCCTGTGTAGTTAACTCCAACGGGCAAAGATAAGGTAATAGAAATTTTTTCTTTTATTCTTTGTTATTTTTCCTGTTACTAAGCCCAGTTCTGTTACTGAAGCACTTCAAATGCACATGACATCTGCTCTTGCCTGTGTCATAAAATCTGTGACCAACAGGTCTTATAATTGTTTTTCTTACCTTCCACGAAGCATGCAATGTACCTGAGCCTTGAGACTTGTCTATGCTATTTGTGGATCTCGAGTGGAGAGTTTCTCTGTGACACTTACATACCTTTACAAGGCTGAGTTTACAGGACTGACAGTCAGTTGGCTGCCTAATGATATTTAATTCTGGCAAGCTACCGCCAGAAAGGAGTCGTAACTTGGAAATGGGTAGGGTCTGAGTAACTTGGCTTCCTTCCAGTAGGAGTAGCTAATGAAATCACTGAAAACAGCATATTATATTCAATTGTGCTATTTAAACATAAAGTAGATTGTTGTTAAACTGGTTCATCATAACCATCCAATAAAACTAATTACTTAAATGGATTATTTTTATTTTAGGGGGAAAAGTGTAACATCCATTAGAGAGTTTTCTGATCTTTAACATTTATTTAGTATAAAATTGCTTCTGCCCAGGTCTTAGTAGAACCATCTCTGAATATCTCAAGTTTCTAATTCTCTAAATGCCATATTCAGCTGATTATTTTAAGTCCTATGTTCCTTTTTTTTTTTTTCCCCTCTTCCTGGCCCCTCACACTGACTTTGGCACCAACCTATTTCTATTTCCTGGTCATAATCCCATCTCTGGTCCCTCCAACTGTCTGACCATAGCACTCCTGGACCTTCTGCCACTACCTTCAATAATTCCAGCATACAGATACCGAGTCTCCCCAGATATTATGTCCAAACTGGATCAAAATGAAATTACCCTCTGGGACAAGTATCCATTTTGCCTAAAGGACAAATAGCCTCCCACTGACCTTGATCATCCTGCATAGTTACAAGAGGTCTTATTCTGAGAAGTAATTTCCCATATAAATTGAGCAAATTTCTCTCCTCGTCACACAATGAGAATACACAATTATAGAAGCGTCTTCCACACCTAGTGATATAACCCACGTGCCCCCAGGAAGTCCCCTGGGTGACTGGATTCTGTGCATGTTTTATCTCTACTGGCCATCTGTGGATTTAGGCTACCTCCCCACAGTTGAATGAGAAATCGCTTGGGCTTCCCTGGTGGCTCAATGGTAAAGAATCCATCTGCCAATGCAGGAGACGCACATTCGATCCCTGAGTAGGAAAGATCCCCTGGAGAAGGAAATGGCAACCCACTCCAGTATTCTTGCCTGGGAAATCCCATGGGCAGAGAAGCCTGGTGGGCTACAGTCCATGGGGTCGCCAAGAGACATGACTTAGCGACTAAACAACAAACAACCCCACAGTTTAAAGAGAAACCTAAAAATAGAAACTAAGAAAGAAATAGTACTCACGACAACCTGTTTGCCCAGGACACTGACAGTTACTGAACTTGTCCCCCCAACCTGCCCCCCCCCGACAAAAAAGGCATAAAAAATAATTCTTAGGCTGTTGAAGCATTATGTTTTAAAGTAGAGATTTGAATATTGGATGGTATCCTCATGGTGGACATATTCCAGAATCTGTTTATACATATATTCAGTCATTTTACACACAGTCGTCTGTTCACAAATCAATTATACAATCATATATTTAATCATTCATTTGAAAATATGTTTACTCTGATGCAGGCATCATACCAAGGATATAAGAATGACTGCAAGAGAGAGACCTCTTGACCTCATGAAACTCAGTCTAGGAGAAAATACAAATTCCAATCTGATAAGTTCTGTACATGGTACGGGGGAGCATGCCCTGCAGGTTCAAGTCTAACCATGTTTTCTTTCTATGAAATATGAAATGAGAATATGAAAGAAGCCACAGTTTACGTTCCCTTTCTCTTGGAGTCTTGGTACTGTTCTTAAAAAAAAAAAGTGGATCTGAAACCAAGACTTCAAGAAGAGACTTAGAAACACTACTAAAATGAGAGCCCAAATGTTTATCCTATTTTCGAGGACAGAACTAGGAACAAGAGGCAAAGCTTGCAGCTGGATTTTGACTGAATAGAAAGGTGAAGCATAAGTATCATCAAATGGTGGAGTTGGCCCAGAATTAGAAACTTTTAGTAATGGGGAGTTTTTAAGCAGAGGCTACGTGGACCACCTGGAGGGATGCTGTGATCTTGGACATGTGTCTGAGGGGGCTGGATTAGATTCTGGGAGCTTTTTTAAATGTTCTTTTAAAATGACTTTGTTGAAAGGGAAGAATCCCTTTGAAAATTTCATAAAAATCTTGACACTTAATCTTTTAAAATATCACTTTGTGACAGTCTAAATCATAAAGAGAATGACATTTAGTTATCATTTAAAAATCTTAAAACTGAGCATGAATTTAAGAGCTAATGAAAAGAAAGCAAACTAAGAGGTATAAAATACTTCTGGAAGCATCACGGATTCTGATGAATATTCTTAGGCATCCTTAAGTAAAGTCCTATTTGAAATCTGTTTTACTGTCTATTCAAATTCAGTATAAAAACATGCTGTGGTTTGATATTCTTAGAATTACTTGTAATCTGGTATAATCAGAGGAGAAAGCTCTGCCTAAAAGATGTTTGAGGTCCAAGTAAATGTCCGTGAAAGGCAATCCTGGAAAGTTCCCTGGCTTCTGCTCCTGGCATGGTAATTACAAGGGAGAGCTTACCCATGAAAATAAGTAATGATTCTGGTTTTGCCCATTTTTCCATAGTTTCAGTATTTTGAGCCAAATAGCATTTGACATGGGAGACTGTAGTGGTGGGAGCAACTGAAACGATCTTGTTTCTCATCTTCTAGTGCGTATAGCTTTCAATAATGTCAGCAACTCAGATCTGTACCATTTATCAGTAACAGTTTCAATAATTTTAGAATGTTACTTTAGCGTTTTGATGCATTTTTTACACTTTTGAGCCTCAGTGCAAACCCCTGAGATTTAATGCATATAATGTGTTTTAAATAAATAAATGGAATCTCAGAGCAATGAATTTGACTAACACTGATACACGTAGTAAGTGGTAGAACTGTAGCACAACTAAGATCTTTAGATATTCCAGACTAACGTGTCTACAATAGATGTTTTCTAAGTAAATGTTTTTCCACCATTGCTTTCAATGCTGCTTTACATCCATCATTCAGATTTCCATCATTTAGAAGGTGCCTCCTTGAAAAAGTATTTACCTAAGATTCCATAGCATGGGTTGATTGGGACTGAGGGAGAATATGAAATTAAAATTTTAGGGGTTTTGCTGTTAGAGGCTTATCAGGATGGACATATTTCAAGGGGAGAAAAGGCCAAATGTTTTGGTACCAGGATGGATTTTATGAAATGACACTGAGGGGGGACTTCTTGGCTTCTCTGCTTTGTGATTCTCAGCATTTTTAAATGTTGGTATTATTTTCTCTCCTTGAAAGTCACTACTAGAATAGTATTATTTCAGAATACTGCACCAAAATGTGTCTTGCCATTCAAGACTCCAAAGCTTAAAGTTTTGGGTGAGTATACAAGGCTAAATCCATCATACACATTCACATGTGGGGTTGGCTAAAATATTCTTTTGGGTTTGTCCATGAGATGTTATGGACAAACCCAAACTTCTTTAGCCAACTCAATATATAGAGGCCTAACACACCTATGGGAAGATGCCACATGTGAGGTGGAAAGAGCAAACAGGCCTGAGATATCCTTCCATTCCTAATCTCATATTTACAAGCCACCACTATGGGCAATTGATGAATATGTAAAAGAGGGGTATTTGATCTGGAAGGCAGCCAGATTAGGAATAGGAATGTTGGGAGAAGATGGCTTAAGTAGGACTGTGAGGTCCAAATTCTGTAGGACAGACGAGATCAGGAACAGACATGGAGGGGAGGCAGCTTTATTTCTCATGTGAGGATTTTGTTTTCCCTAAATATTTCATCCATAAAAATGAATTGGGTTTTCTAAACAACAGTGAACTTATCACAGCTGATATTTCTTATAGCATATAAGTAAAAATTGAACCACCAGATCAGGGATCATGTTAAAGCAATTGTTTGGGCTAAAAGACTTCTGTGATGTTTTCCAGGTTTCAATTTCTATGATTTTAGACTGGAGCAGAACTCAATTAGAGCTCCCTTCTTTCAAGTTCATGCCATATAGATGCAATGAAAGTATTTCTGTAAAAATACCAGACACTGTAAATATATCCCAAATCATTTAGAAGCTGATATTTCATGGCCCTAAAAAAAATTTTGCTTTGCTTACACACACACACACACACACACACTCACCACTGCCAGCCAATTCCCGAGTCTCCTAAATAAGATATATGTTTCTCCTAAGGCATAAATCACAAATTCAGGAATTAAAGTGAAAACAAAGGATCTAGTGTTCACTCTTCTATTTTCTCCCCATTTTTTGTTTGGGGTGTGCATTTGGAACTGGGGCTTGGAGAAGGGGGCAGAAGATCTCTGTATTTTCTGGTTACAAAAAGGCATAGAGGCAATTTCTGTAACCTGTTGTCATGAAACAGGACTTAACCTCCCATCACTAGACTAATTTTCCCAGGATTTTTCTGTTTGTAAACTAGTTTTAATTGCCTACCTTCCCTTACTTCCATGAATTCCTAGATTTCAGGTTGACTGCATGGGGGTGGGAGTCGTTCTTGAGATAGTTGTTAATCGTGGACCCATATCTGGAGGCTTGCTCAGAGAACTGCTCCCACTCCATCTTGTCTCCCACCCTCCCCCTTGCCTCTGGCTCAGGAAGGTAAGAAGCAGCAGAGTAATGGGGAAAAAAAAAAAAGATTCTCAAAAGTAATACAGTAATAAGGCGCTAGTCTTAAATTGCCATGGCAACCCACAAATGAATAATATATACTCTCAGCAAACTTTGATCCTCATGAAAAGCAAATTCAGAAGATATAGAAAAAAACTGAACTGGTTTAGAGTGGCTACAAAGAGTTTCTCAGTTATGAAACAGTCAACATATATTGCTTAGAAGAATTAGATTATGTCTGGAATGTAGGAGAAAACAGGGCTCTGGCAATAGAAGGAAGGAGTTTCCAGTAGAGCTTTCCAAAGGACTGGGTTGATTTTGAAGGAGTTTCTCCAAATGTTAATAGGAGGTTAGAACATGGACTTGTACAGGACTCTGATAAAATCTGAGAAAAATAAAGGACAATTTAGGGAGTTTTTCATAATCCTTACAAATTCTGAGACTATGACTTTCCTATTTTGGGGTTTACATGTAACCTTTCCTCTTCAGAATTATAGAAATAGATTATTATGAGTTTTCTTGTAACAATAAATAGATGAAAGCCCTAAATTTGTTTACCTTATATATTTTTTTAAATTTATGAGTAATTCTCTCAAATATGTTAGTGAGATTTATCGATTTTTAAGATGGAGTCTAGCTTTGATCTTTATTGCACTTTGTGTAATGAATCCAAATGGTTCCTAACCTTTTAGGTTTTATTAACTGTAAACTTTTCATTCCCTATCTCCCTCCCCCATTAGTTGGACTGAGGCTTTGATAACATGTATAATTCCCAATGCACCTGGCATGTAGCTTGATGCTTGCTAACATCCTGATTGTGGGCTGGGACATGTGGGATTCTTGCCATCCTGGGGAGTGAGATTTGGAAATTTTATAGACAAAATATTCTAGCATAACAGAATATTTTGCAAAACACATCTTAGAAAAGTTAGGGTCCAAATTAGTCTCAGTTAAAAAGTTAGTCACGCTGTGGGTTTTTTTGTTGTTTTTTTTTTAATTACCAATGATGAAGTGCACAACCATGAATCTGAATATTATATAGATTATAGCTGATTGAAAATGACAAAAACCATTCCTGTAAAGAATTAAGAAATAGAGGACAATCTCAGTTCCAGAAGAGTGAATACCTTTCATTTAGTTTGATGTCTGAGTGGGATAATGTTCCTGGGCATCCAGAGTACCCTTGGCTGTGGGAGTCCACTCTCGAAGGCTATGTCTGTAAGAGGTGTTGCAGTCACATTATAAAGGGCTCTTTCATGATTTCTGCTTCTGCCCTACCATATCGCACAGTCACGCTTTTGCAAAGCGGCCAGCTGGCAGGTGGAATCCAAACCAAAGTAGCATCTGCGGCATGAGGATGAGGAAGTCTATTGCCAGGTAAAGTAGGACCCAGATAACATAAGATGGAGGGTGGGTGGGGAGGGTGGGCTGGGGGAGAATGGAGTTTTTGTAACAAAGTCATAAAGTATTTTTCCCTAATTTTCTGGCATTTCCTGTTTATACAAAGTATCTTGTTCACCGTGTTGCTCTACAAAGATTTTCATTGGAATTTAATTTGGGAGATTGAACTAATCTCTGAAAAAAGATATTGACTAGTTACAGTTACTTTTTGAACATTTTTTCTGTATTGTGAATTGTGTGGACATGTACAAAATAAAAATTAAGAACTACAATTAGTTTCTTTTCTTTGGTTACTGGCTGTTACATGTAGTTGATGTGAATATTATCCTTAAGGGGGTTAAACTAGATTTTCAAAATTTGGAAGCAAATGAAGCATTGCCTGTTTGGGGGATGGTAGAAACTAAGAGAGATCCCTGATAAGGCAGAAAAAAAAAACTTTTAGACTTCTGGTCCAGTAAATCTGGACTAAGACCAGATTTACTCTAACTGAATTTTTAAAATCTATATATAAAACTATAATTGTTAAGACATTAGACCTCAGGCAAAGAAAGACAGTAATCCTTGAGAGATGAGAATTAAATAAAATTATGATTTCTCCATTTTTATAGACTTCAGAGAGTTTCCTGGCAGTAGCTCAGGGAGTAGAAATTGAGGCAGAGCCTGGCAGATTTCCTAAATTGGTAAGAAAGAGCTGAGAGCTTGGGAGACCAAGGCAGCTAGAGCTTCTAGAACTGAGTATCAGAGAGGAGAGATTCACACAGAGAAATAACCCTAGAGTTCTGCAGAGACCCCCACTCAAGTATTTAATAAAATACTTAACAGGGTATGCAAGTGAGGAAACTACCCAAGACTGGAAAAAGAACCACCCCAGATGGTAAGAAATAATAGTCAGCTCACACAAGACTGGGGAGGATGCCTGTTGCCACTAGCCAGGTTGCACCTTTCCTGTCTATGCAGCTTTTATTTCTTAACAAAACATGACCATCTCCTGTGTTTTCCCACTTTAGTCCCATTTCCTCCCCCTCTCTGGTCACAGGGGAAACCACAGTGATGGCTTTGTGTGAATCTTAGCACATCCCCATCTTTCGTCCCTTCTTCTCCTTCTCAACATCTGTTAACAATATTCCCTGTTACAGATGTAAACTTTGATACCCTATGTGGTATCAATATTAGAAATTCTATGTGTTGTCAAATTTTATTCTAATAGTTGAAAGCAGGAATGTGGAGTTTCATTAGCCTGGCAGGTTTCTGTGCACTGCAATGGGTCATAATGTGCGACAACCACAGTCCATTCTGATAACACTCAAGGCTAGACCCCAATGCCAATGAAAGAAAATCTTCCTTTATCCGGGTCAAATAATTTCTTTTCTGACTTCTTTTTGGATCATTCTGCTTCATATTTGTACTCTCTGACTTATGAATTTCTTTCCCTTGGTTATTTTTGTTCTTGTGGAAAGATAAAACACACACATACACACATAATTAAAAACAAAAACATGTCACTAGTATCATCTAGCTCCCTAATAATTCTTGGAATCCATTCCAGTTCTTTCTCATGAAGGCATCCTTCTCAGAGTCCACTGGCTTCCTGTTCTACTTTTGATTAATGGTTTCCTAAGGATGATGAAAAATTATTTCATTAGGATGGTCTTCTTTTGGGCTTCAGCATTTGTCTTATTAGTTCTTGATATTCACGTCTTAATTCCTTGATTTGCTAATGGATAGCCACAAATTGCTTATTAAAACTAGGAATAAGGGAAATTAATTGAGTTCTTACATATCTAAAAATGCCTCTTATCTTTTGGAGCTTGTCTATCTTTGGAATTCTAGTTCCAAAGCCATTTTTCTTAGAAATGCAGAGTCTTAATGAGGAAAAAAATATTTTTCATAGTAGTCATGCTGACTGGCATTTTAAAAATCTACAATGACTTTTTTATAAGACATCTATGGCTTCAATCCCATACCTCTTATAGGATTCAACCCTTGGAATTGTGTGTGTGTGTTTATTTCTAGAGATCAATACAGTCAGCCACAGGTTGCTAGTTCCTCGACTCTCCGCAGGCTATCACTTGAAAGGTGTAAAGATAATTAGTTCAGTTTATACAGATGGAAAGGACCAGAACTTACCCACAGCATGGATGCTTAATAAGCATTATATGTTAAAACCACATGGAGGATGTGGTCATGACAGCTAATGAGGAAGCATGTTTCTTCTTCACTGCTCAATGTAAGAGGGTCATGGTGGATTTTTTTCCTGCTTGGCATTTTCTGAATCAGTGTGGGCAGCCCTGGATTTGGCATCTATGGTGCTGACAATAAACTGAGTCCACATAACTCTCTTTCTGAACCTCAGTTTCCTCATCATAAATGTGGAAAACACCTCTGCCAACCAAATGGAGTTGTTATGGACATTAAATGAGATATAGTCTAGAAAAATATTTAGAATAATGCCTAGCACACTGTAAGTTGTTGTTTCGTCACTAAGTCATGTCCAACTCTTTTGCGACCCCATGGACTATAGCCTGCCAGGATCCTCTCTCCATGAGATTTCTAGGCAAGAATACTAGAGTAGGTTGCCATTTCCTTCTCCAGGGGATCTTCCAGGCCCAGGAATCAAACTCATGTCTCCTGCACTGCAGGTTGAGTTTTCACCACTGAGCCACCTGGGAATCCCACATAGTAAGTGCTCAGTAAGTTATACCTATGAAAATACACTGGGGATGATACATTGGTGAAACGCATAATATCATATCTATAGCACTGTTCTATGCACTGTGGCACTGGGGACAGGCAAGATGCTCCCACCTTAGATATCTTAGTTCATTAAATCCAGTTGGTTTGACATTGAAGTCCTAATCTTAAGTTTGCCTCAATCATTTTTATTCTCTGTAGCTTAAAAATGTGTCTTAAAAAGTTAAAGTTATATGAACTTTGACAGTGATAAGGTACAACTCTGAAAACAGATTAAGAGAAAATATGTAATAAATATTGCCAAAAGTTTGAAATGGAGAGGAGAGAGATGATGAAGCAGAAGGACCTCGAGCTCTCCTCCTCTAACAAGCAAACCAAAACCACAACAAAAGACTGAACAACTATCAATTTAAAAAAGACTGGAATCTACAAAAAAAAAAAAAAAAAGATATTTCACATTCAAAGACACAAAGAGGAAACCACAACAGATTGGTGCATTTGCAATATAATCAAATCCCATACCACCCAGGTGGGTGACCCACAAACATGAGGATAATTATACTGTAGAAGTTTTTCCACAGGAATGAGAGCTCTGAGCCCCATGTGAGGCTCCCTAGCCCAGGAGTCCAGCTGTGGGAGGAGAAGACCCCAAAGCATTTGGCTTTGAAGACCAACAGGGTTTGACTTCAGGAGCTCCTCAGGACTTGGGGAAACAGAGACTCCATTCTTAGAAAGTAGACACAAACTCTTGCATGCACTGGGGCCCAGGGTAAAGTAGTGATTCTGCAAGAGCCTGGCCCAGACCTACATGCTGGTGTTGGAGGGTCTTCTAAGGAGGTGGCTTTGGCTCTCTCTGGAGTCATAAAAGCTGGCAGTGAACATAGCAGGGAGTGTTCACCTATGTGAACTCTGGCTGAATGCAGCCATTGTGGGCCTTTGGCATAGAGATCTGGCCCTATCCAATAGCCTGTATGATTCAGTGCTGGGACACCTGAGTCCAAGCAACCAACCAGGAGGGATGCAGCTCCAGCCATCAGCGGACAGCCTACCCTAAAAAATTCTTGAACCCACAGCCACCTCTTCACATGCCACTTGACACACCCCTGCACACCAGAGAGCCAAAACCCAGCTCTACCCACCAGCGGGCAGGCAGCAACTCCTTCCATCAAGAAGACTTCATGAGCCTCCAGACCAGCCTCATCCATCATGGGGAAGTCACCAGAGGCAGCCTGCAAACCAAGTCTGAGTCTGACAACACTGTTCAGAACCTACAGTGGAACCAGCTTGTCCCTGGGCCTTGGTGATGAGAGGGGAGTGTACTGCTGCGATACATAGGAAATCGCCTACAGAGGGTGACTTCTCCAAGGTCAAGAAACGTAACTAACCCACTATACACATAAAAATGTAAATAGAGTTTTAAACAAAATGAGAACGCAAAGGAATATGTTCCAAGTGAAGGAACAAAATAAAACCTCAGAAGAACTAAGTGAAGTGAAGAAAGACAATGTACCCAAAACAGAGTTCAGAGTAATGATCTTGTCATCTTTATAGATGAACCAGAAACATGAGAAAAAAGATGGATGCACAGAGCAAGAAGTTACAAGAAATTCTTAGCAAAGAGTTAGAGTGTATAAAGAAGAAACAAAGTTGAAGAATGCAATAACTCAGATGAAAAATACACAAGAAGGAATCAATAGCAGAATAAATAGGGCAGAAGAACAAATCAGTGAACTGGAAGACAAAGTGGTAGAAATAACTGTCATGGAATAGAATAAAAAAAAAAACAGTGAAAAGAAATGAGAACAGTTTAAGAGACCTCTGAGACAATACCAAATGCACCAACATTCATACATAGGGGTGCCAAAAGGAGAAGAGCGAGAGAAAAGAGCCTTAAAAATTATTTGAAGAGATAATAGCTGAATACTTCCCTAGCACAGGAATGGAAACAGTCATCCAACTCCAGGAGTTGCAGAGAGTCTCATACAGGACAAAGCCAACAGAAACACATAAAGACATATAATCAAACTGACAAAAATTAAAGACAAACAGAAAATACTAAAAGAAACAAGGGAAAAGCAACAAATAACGTACAATGGAACCCCCCATAAGACCATCAAGCTGATTTTTCAGCAGAACCTCTGCAGACCAGAAGGAAGTGGCATAATATATTTAAAGAGGAAAAACGAAAGAACCTACAGCCAAGACTACTCCACCCAGCAAGTCTCTTGTTCAGATGTGACAGAGATGGCAAAAAACTTTTACAGTCAAGGAAAAGCTAGAAGAACTCAGTACCATCAAACCAGCTTTATGACAAATGCTAAAGGAACATAACTGAATTGAACTGAACTGAACTGAAAGGAACATTTCTAGGTGGAAAAGAAAAAGCCACAACTAGATACAAGAAAATTATGAAAAAGGAAAGCTCATCAGTAAAAGCATCAATTCTTCGGTAGTCAACTTTCTTTATAGTCCAACTCTCACATCCATATATGACTACTGGAAAAACCATAGCTTTGACAAGATGGACCTTTGTTGGTAAAGTAATGTCTCTGCTTTATAATATTCTGTCTAGGTTGGTCATAGCTTTTCTTCCAAGGAACAAGTGTCTTTTATTTTCATGGCTGCACTCACCATCCGCAGTCATTTCGGAGCTCAAGAAAATAAAGTCCCTCACTGTTTCCATTGTTCTCCACTAGTGATGGGACCATGAAGTGATGGGACTGGGTGCCATGATCTTCGTTTTCTGAATGTTGAGTTTTAAGCCAACTTTTTCACTCTCCTCTTTCACTTTCATCAAGAGGCTCTTCAGTTCCTCTTCACTTTCTGCCATAAGGGTGGTGTCATATGCATACCTGAGGTTATTGCTATTTCTCCTGGCAATCTTGATTCCTGCTTGTGCTTCATCCAGCCTGGCATTTCGCATGATGTACTCTGCATATAAGTTAAATAACCAGGGTGACAATATACAGCCTTGTCGTACTCCTTTCCTGATTTGGAACCAGTCTGTTGTTCCATGTCCAGTTCTAACTGTTGCTTCTTGACCTGCATACAGATTTCTCAGGAGGCAGATCAGGTGGTCTGGTATTGCCATCTCTTTCAGAATTTTCCACAGTTTGTTGTGATCCACACAGTCAAAGGCTTTGGCATAGTCAATAAAGCAAAAGTGGATGCTTTTCTGGAACTCTTATGCTTTTTGATGATCCAACGGATGTTGGCAACTTGATCTCTAGTTCCTCTGCCTTTTCTAATCCAGCTTGAACATCTGGAAGTTCACGGTTCACATACAGTTGAAGCTTGGCTTGGAGAATTTTGAGCATTACTTTGCAGGCATGTGAGATGAGTGCAATTGTGTGGTAGTCTGAGCATTCTTTGGCATTGCCTTTTTTGGGGGATTGGAATGAAAACTGACCTTTTCCAGTCCTGTGGCCACTGCTGAGTTTTCCAAATTTGCTGGCATACTGATTGTAGCACTTTGACAGCATCATCTTTTAGGATTTGAAATAGCTCAGCTGGAATTCCATCACCTCCACTAGCTTTGTTCATAGTGATGCTTCTTCCTAAGGCCCACTTGACTACACATTCCAGGATGTCTGGCTCTAGGTGAGTGATCACACCATCATGGTTATCTGGGTCATGAAGATTTTTTTGGTATAGTTCTGTGTATTCTTGCCACCTCTTCTTAATATCTTCTGCTTCGGTTAGGTCCATACCATTTCTGTCTTTTATTGTGCTCATCTTTGCATGAAATTTCCCTTAGTATCTCTAATTTTCTTGAAGAGATCAAACCATTCAATATCACAATAATCCAAGTCTATGGATTTGACTTGGATTTCCAACCACTAATGCCAAAGAAGCTGAAGTTGAATGGTTCTATGAAGACCTACAAGACCTTCTAGAACTAATACCAAAAAAACCCAAAAAGTCCTTTTCATATTATGGGATTAGAATGCAAACGTAGGAAGTCAAGAGATACCTGGAGTACAGATAAGTTTGGCCTTGGAGTACAAAATGAAGCAGGGCAAAGGCTAACAGAATTTTGCCAAGAGAACACACTGGTCATAGCAAACACCTCCTTCCAACAACACAAGAGAAGACTCTACACATGGACATCACCAGATGGTCCAAAATCAGATCAATTATATTCTTTTCAGCCAAAGATGGAGAAGCTCTATACAGTCAGCAAAAACAAGATCTCTGAGCTGATGGTGGCTCATATCATGAATTCCTTATTGCAAAATTCAAACTTAAAGAAAGTAGGGAAAACCACAAGGCCATTCAGGCATGACCTAAATCAAATCCCTTACGATTATACAGTGGAAGTGAGAAATAGATTTAAGGGACTCGATCTGTTGGACAAAGTGCCTCAAGAATTATGGATGGAGGTTCATGACATTGTACAGGAGACAGGGATCAAGACCATCCCCAAGAAAAAGAAATGCAAAAAAGTGAAATGGTTGTCTGAGGAAGCCTTACAAATAGCTGAGAAAAGAAGAGAAGCAAAAAGCAAAGGAGAAAAGAAAAGATATACCCATTTGAATGCAAAGTTCCAAAGAAGAGCAAGGAGAGATCAAAAAGTCTTCCTAAGTAAATAATGCAGAGAAATAAAGGAAAACAATAGAATGGGAAAGACTAGTGATCTCGTCAAGAAAATCAGAGATACCAAGGGAACATTTCATGCAAAGAAGGGCACAATAAAGGACAGAAATGGCATGGATCTAACAGAAGCAGATATTGAGAAGAGGTGGCAAGAATATATAGGAAAATTATACACAAAAGATCTTAATGACTCAGATAATCACAACAGTGTGATCATTCACCTAGAGCCAGACATCCTGGAATGTGAAGTCAAGTGCGCCTTAGGAAGCATCACTATGAACAAAGCTAGTGGAGGTAATGGAATTCCAGCTGAGCTATTTCAAATCCTAAAAGATGATGCTGTGAAAGTGCTGCACTCAATATGCCAGCAAATTTGGAAGCCTCAGCAGTGGCCACAGGACTGGAAAAGGTCAGTTTTCATTCCAACCCCAAAGAAGGGCAATGCCAAATAATGTTCAAACTACCACACAATTGCACTCACTTCATATGCTCACAAAGTAACGTTCAAAATTCTCCAAGCTAGACTTTATTAGTATGTGAAATGAGAACTTCCAGATGTTCAAGCTGGAGTTAGAAAAGGCAGAGGAACCAGAGATCAAATTGCCAATATCCACTGGATCATAGGAAAAGCAAGTGAAGTCCAGAAAACCATCTCCTTCTGCTTCCTTAACTGCACTAAAGCCTTTGACTGTGTGGATCACAACAAACTGTGGAAAGTTCTTCAAGAGATGGCAATACCAGATACCTTACCTATCTCCTAGGAAACCTGTATGCAGGTCAAGAACAAACAGTTAAACCAGACATGGTACAACAGATGTTCAAAATTGGGAAAGGAGTACGTCAAGGCTGTATAGTGTTACCCTGATTATTTAACTTATATGCAGAGTACATTGTGAGAAATGCCAGGCTGGATGAAGCACAAGCTGGAATCAAGATTGCCAGGAGAAATATCAATAACCTCATATATGCAAAGGACACCACCCTTTATAGCAGAAAGTGAAGAGGAACTAAAGTGCCTCTTGATGAAGGTGAAAGAGGAGAGTGGAAAAGCTAGCTTGCAGTTCAACATTCAAAAAAAGGAAGATCATGGCATCCGGTTCCATCACTTCATGGCAAATAGATGGGGAAACAAAGGAAACAGTGACAGACTTGATTTTCTTTGGTCTCCAAAATCACTGCATATTGTGACTGCAGCCATGCAAATTAAAAGATTCTTACTCCTTTTAATAGAAGAAAAGCTATGACAAACCTAGATAGCATATTAAAAAACAAAGACATTACTTTGCCAACAAAGATCCATATAGACAAAGTTATGGTTTTTCCAGCAGTCATGTACTGATGTGAGAGCTGGACCATAAAGAAAGCTGAGCACTTTAGAATTGATGCTTTTGAATTGTGGTGCTGAAGAAGATGTTTGAGAGTCCCTTGGACAGCAAGGAGGTCAAACCAGTCAGTCCTAAAGGACATCAACCCTGAATATCCATTGAAAGGACTGATGCTAAATCTCTAAAATATTGGCCACCTGATGCGAAGAGCTGAGTCATTGGAAAAGACTCTGATCCTGGGAAAGACTGAGGGCAGGAGGAGAAGGGGCTGGCAGAGGATGAGATGCATCACCAAGTCAATGCATATAAGTTTGAGCAAACTCTGGGAGATAGTGAAGGACATGGAAGCCTGCCACAGTCCATGGGGTCAGAAAAGATTGGACAAATGTTAGCAACTGAATAACAATATCTGAATCAGTATGCTATACACCTGAAACTAACACAATACTGTAAATCAAGTGTAGTGTTAGTTGCTCAGTTGTGTCCAACTCTGCGACCGCGTGGTCTGTCCATGGAATTCTCCAGGCAAGAATACTGGAGTGGATTGCCATTCCCTTCTCCGGGTGCTCTTCCTGACCCAGAAAACGAACCCAGGTCTCCTGCATTGCAGGCAGATTCTTTATCATCTGAGCTACCTGAGAATTTAAAAGTTTAAAAAAAAGTTTGAAATTAATAAGGAAAAAAATTCCATCAGCTTGACCTATGGGCTTGTTTCATAGTATGTTAGTCAGTGTGTATTGCCTGTTTAAGAGGAAACCACTTCCTTTGGAAATGCATGCATATATACACAGTGAGTATAAACAGTTAATTTCAGTCTTTGAATTAGTTTTTTTAAAATTTACCTGTTTTTAAACTATCTTCATTTTTTTGAAAACCACCAAAATTCTAAACTTAGATGCTATATTAACCAAACTTTTGAAGATTCTTTCATAATTTTAAAACCTATGACCTTATTTGGGACTTTCCAGGAGGCACTGTCTGACTCTTTGCGATCCATGTTCAATCCCTGGGTCGGGAGGATTCCCTGGAGGAGGAAATGGCAACCCACTCCAGTATTCTTGCTTGGAGAATCCCCACGGACAGAGGAGCCTGGTGGGCTGCAGTCCACAGGATCTCAAAGATTCAGACATGACTGAAGCAACTGAGCGTGCATGACAGTGTTTAAGTTGTAGTGATATTCAGCATGTACTCCACACACCTCATAAGTTCATTTTCACTGTCTGTGTTTATTCCCATTGCTTGAAGCCTCTGTAAATTTCCCCTATCCATAACTTTTCATGTCAGTTCTGAAATTGGCCTGGTTCCTCTGATATTTGGGGTTTTGTTTGTTTTGGAGGAGGGTATTTGGGGGGGTGAATTCCACAGAAAGGAAAGTGCTTCTTCAGTTCATACCTAAAGTTTGCAACGAGAACCATGATACAGTCAGAGAAATTAAGGCCTTTTCCTTGTCACTGATGATGGGTATGAAATACCAGCATATGAGCCATTTTCAATTATCTGTATAGAAAAATCGATGGAAGCAGTTGGTGCCAGCTCAGTGAACTACCGGTTTATTGCAGCAAGAGGTTACAGCTTCCCTGTCTGCCTAAGAAGCTCATTCCTCTGACAGAGACAATCAGGAGCAGGAGTCTGAACTCCATCAGCAGTAGCCTCTGGTAAAAACTACATTCTTAATCACCAGATGTGAAATAGCCATTTAAGCTGTCAGGAGAAGGGCGATACTGAAGGAATGGGGTTTTTTAGGTCTAACCCAAATCGGCTCATATTTTCCATTCTATTTATCTAGTTTAAAAAGAACTAGGGAGTAAAAGTTGGCTGAGCAAAGAGAGTTAAATGTCATCCATGCACTTTATACTAGAATAACAAACACACAATAGGGCCACACAATAAATATGAATTTTTCAGAGTTTAGTTCTGTTGCATTTTATTTTCAAGGAACAAAGCATAGATTGTAAGAGCCTGGGTCAGAAGCTGTTCCAGTGCACTCACCGGTATTAGTTGTTTGAACCAGAAATCTCATGTTGGACTCTCTGGCTGACTGTTCCTTTTGGCCCCAGAGAACCCTGCTGTCTGCTATGAATATCCTTTATAGTCCCTTCCAGCGTTAACTCTGGATTTGTTCCTCTCGCTGATGGGACATTTGCAGGTGTGAACTAAGTGCTGGTTTGATAGGAGGCCCTTGCACTTTGGGCTCGTGCCCTTGGTCTCCTCCTTCTGGAAACCCAGCACCCTTTTGACAAATCCCAAGTTAGCCACATGGAGAGGTGTTCAGAAAGAAGAGATAAGAATAGCCTCCCAAGCTGAGGCAACTGTCACATATGTATTTGAAGAAGACGTCTTAGATATTCTAGTCCCAGCATAATGCAGAGTAGAACTGGCCTGACAAGCCTGGTCTAAACTGCATGAACATAAGCATGTAAATGCCACTGAGTTTTGGGTGGTTTGTATCACTGTTACCAAGTTCAAGATAATACTGCCTGCCATACTATAGACGAATAACTTGACAGATGAGCTCTTAGGGCAAGAAATAGTGACTTTACTTGGAAAGTAAAGAGAAGATGGTGTACTGGTGTCCCAAATAATTATCCTGCCTGAGTTAGAAGTCAGGCTTCTTTTATACTACAAGGGGAGGCAGTAAAGTCAAACCTTTCCTGGCTCAGGTCGGCCTCTGGAGGGGATGGGCTAATTTCTTTCTCCTGACAGTCACTCACAGGTGGGCCTTGTCAGGATGTTTCCAGTGAGCTAAACCAAAGGTATTTTAGCTTAATGCTCATTACCTAGGAGGCAGGGTTCCCAGAGATGAGATGTGTAATTTAAGCTTATAGGCAACATTCCTTTCCTGACTTACTTGTAGTAGAATACAAAGTTTCTTCCCTATTACAATTCCCCACAGTCTATATCCATTTCACAATCTTATAAGGAAAAGGGATGAAGACTTTCCTGGCTCATTCCTGCTGAGTGGAGGCAACAAATATTCCTTAGACTCTTTAGCCAGTCATTTTTTATCTACAACTATTTGAACCTGATAAAACCACTTAGCACTTGGTCTTATTTGTAATGGAACTTGGAGTTTGGGTTCCAGTTCCCAAAATGTATTTGAACAAAATTAAACAAAATTGATTGACACTTCAGCTACAATGAAATTACCATCTACTTCAATTGGATAGACAGACCTGTTGGAGGCAAACTCATGAACAGAGGTTATTATAGCACCCAAAGTTTTATCATAATTGATAATTTCTAGGTCTTTTAGAGCATTTATAGATTCTCCCACCTGGACTAACACGTGGAACAGCCTACAATATTTTAAAGGAGCTTAATTTAGGCCTGCTTCTGGAAGCCACTGATCCATAGCAGCAGAACTTGCAAGGCCTTAACCCAGGTAAAATTAGTCTCTTGACATATTTTAGAGATGTTCCTTTTTAATGTATGATTCATTTTCCTGGTTTTCCCTGTTGTGGTCTCCAGGATGAGTATAGTTTCAATGCCTCAATCCAAATCAGGAGATAATTTCCCTAAGGAGGGCTTTAACCACACAAAAAGCTTTATGTCCTGGTGGGATATGCTTCCACCCATCCTGGAAAGTACAAGCTGGGTTTAGAAAAGGCAGAAGAACCAGAGACCAAATTGCCAAAATCCACTGGATCATAGAAAAAGCATCTCCTTCTGCTTCCTTGGCTATGCTAAAGCCTTTGACTGTGTGGATCACAAGTTGTGGAAAATTCTTAAAGAGATCGGAATACCAGATCAGCTTAGAGAGAAACCTGTTTGCAGGTTAAGAAGCAACAGTTAGAACTGGACATGGAACAACAGACTGGTTCCAAATCGGGAAAGGAGTATGTCAAGGCTGTATATTGTCACCCTGCTTATTTAACTTTTAACTTCTATGCAGAGTACATCATCTGAAATGCCAGACTGGATGACTTACAAGCTAGAATCAAGATTTCCAGGAGAAATATCAATAACCTCAGATATGCAGATGACACCACTCTAATGGCAGAAAGTGAAGAAGAACTAAAGAGCCTCTTGATGAAGGTGGAAGAGGAGACTGAACAACATTAAAACTCAACATTCAAAAAGCTAAGACCCTGGCATCTGGTCCCATCACTTCATGGTAAATAGATGGGAAAACAATGGAAACAGTGACAGACTTTATTTCCCTGGGATCTAAAATCACTGTGGAAGGTGACTGCAGCCATGAAATTAAAAGATGCTGCTCCTTGGAATGCTATGACAAACCTAGACAGCGTACTAAAAAGCAGAAACATTACTTTGCCGAGGTCTGTATAGTCAAAGCTATGGTCTTTTCAGTAGTTATGTATGGATGTAAGAGTTGGGCCATAAAAAAGGCTGAATGTGGAACAATTGATGCTTTTGAACTGTGGTGTTGGAGAAGACTCTTGAGAATCCCTTTGACAGCAAGGAGATCAAACCAGTCAATCCCAAAGGAAATCAACCCTGAATACTCATGGAAAGGACTGTTGCTGAAGCTCCAATATTTTGGCTACCTGATGCAAAGACCTGATTCATTGGAAAAGGCTCTGATGCTGGGAAAGATTGAGGGCAGGATGAGAAGAGGGTGACAGAGGATGAGATGGTTGGATGACATCATCCACTCAATGGACATGAGTTTGAACAAACTCCAGGAGACGGAGGAGGACAGAGGAGCCTGGTGTGCTGAAGTCCATGGGGTCACAAAGAATCAGACATAACTTAGCAACCGAACAACAATAAAATCCTGGAAAGTACACACAAACACTATTGATTCAGTTAGTAGAACAGACTTTTTGATGGTTTGAAAATTATAAAGTTGAGGCACTGGAAAATATAAGTTGTTCAATAAGGTAAAATTCAGACTAAGCTACAAATTCATGCAGATACCTCTGTTTTGAATATGAGACAACTTTAAAACTTTTGTTTGTAAAAAGGCCTTCATCCTCTCGCTATACTTTTCCAAAAAAAAAAAATTCCTAAGGGAGACGGAAAATACATGGAGGAAGACAGCATATCACAGTTCAGTTCAGTTGCTCAGTCGTGTCCGACTCTTTGCGACCCAATAGACTGCAGCACGCCAGACCTCCCTGTTCATCACCAGCTCCCAGAGCTTACTCAAATTCATGTCCATCGAGTCAGTGATGCCATCCAACCATCTCATCCTCTGTTGTCCCCTTCTCCTCCTGCCTTCAGTCTTTCCCAGCATCAGGGTCTTTTCCAATGGGTCAGTTCTTCCCATCAGGTGGCCAAATTATTGGAGTTTCAGCTTCAGCATCAGTCTTTCCAATGAATATTCAGCACTGATTTCCTTTAGGATGGACTGGTTGGATCTCTTTGCAGTCAAAGGGACTCTCAGGAGTCTTCTCCAACACCACAGTTCAAAATCATCAATTCTTTGGTGTTCAGCTTTCTTTATAGTCCAACTCTAACATCCATACATGATTACTGGAAAAAACATAGCTTTGACTATATGGACCTTTGTCAGCAAAGTAATGTCTCTGCTTTTTAATATGCTTTCTGCTGCTGCTGCTACTGCTAATTTGCTTCAGTCATTTCTGACTCTCGGCAACCCCATAGACAGCAGCCCACCAGGCTCCCCTGCCCCTGGGATTCTCCAGGCAAGAGTACTGGAGTGGGTTGCCATTGCCAATATGCTGTCTAGGTTGGTCATAACTTTCTTTTTTTTAATTAGTTTATTTATGTATTTTTTAACTTTACAATATTGTATTTGTTTTGCCATATCCAAGGAGCAAGTGTCTTTTTAATTTCATGGCTGCAGTCACCATCTGCAGTGATTTTGGAGCCGCCAAAAATTAATTCTGTCACTGTTTCCATTGTTTCTCCATCTAGTGATGGGACCATGATGTAATGGGACCAGATGCCATATCTTAGCTTTCTGAATGTTGAATTTTAAGCCAAATTTTTCACTCTCTTCTTTCACATTCATCAAGAGGCTCTTTAGTTCTTCTTTGCCTTCTGCCATAAGGGTGGTGTCATCTGCATATCTGAGGTTATTGATGTTTCTCCCTGCAATCTTGATTACAGCTTGTGCTTCATCCAGCCCAGCACTTCTCATGATGTACTCTGCATATAAGTTAAATAAGCAGGTGACGATATATAGCCTTGACATACTCGTTTCCCGATTTGGAACCAGTCTGTTGCTCCATGTCCAGTTCTAACTTTTGCTCCTTGACCTGCATACAGTTTCTCAGGAGGCAGGTAAGGTGTCTGATATTCCCATCTTTTTAAGAATTTTCCATAGTTTGTTGTGATCCACATAAAGGCTTTGGTATAGTCAATAAAGCAAAAGTAGATGTTTTTCTGGAACTCTCTTGCTTTTTCAATGATCCAACGGATGTTGACAATTTGATCTCTGGTTCTACTGCTTTTTCTAAATCCTGCTTGAACATCTGGAATTTCTTGGTTCATGTACTCTATTTCTTTGCATTGATCACTGAGGAAGGCTTTCTTATCACTCCTTGCTATTCTTTGGAACTCTGCATTCAGATGGGAATATCTTTCCTTATCTCCTTTGCCTTTTGTGCCTTTGCTATTTGTAAGGCCTCCTCAGACAGCCATTTTGCCTTTTTTGCATTTCTTTTTCTTGGGGATGGTCTTGATCACTGCCTCCTGTACAGTGTCATGACCTCCGTCCATAGTTCTTCAGGCACTCTGTCTATCAGATCTAATCCCTTGAATCTCTTTGTCACTTCCACTATATAATCGTAAGGGATTTGATTTAGGTCATACCTGAATGGTCTAGTGGTTTTTCCTACTTTATTCAATTTCAGTCTGAATTTGGCAATAGGGAGTTCACGATCTGAGCCACAGTCAGCTCCCAGTCTTGTTTTTGCTGACTATATAGAGCTTCTCCATCTTTGGCTGCAAAGAATATAATCAATCTGATTTTGGTATTGACCATCTGTGATTTCCATGTGTGCAAAGTAGAAGGATATGTGCTTATCTTCTGGGAGAACTCCAAAATTACAACTTGCTGCTGCAAAACCATCGACAGGGGAATGTTGGATCCCACCAAAAAAGATACCCCACATCCAAGGGCAAAGTAGAATCCCCAGCAAGAAGGTAGGAGGGATAAAATCAGCATATCATGGCCAGAGATATTTCAACAGTGAGTAACAATGCAGTAGGTCTATATGCTTCCATGTATATCCTGTCACTTGTGCTCTGACTGTAAAATCTAAAGTTCTGCAGTCAGGCCTCAGAACTGCCAGTTATTTAGGTGTTTGAATTTGGACAAGTCATTTAACTTGTCTGAGTTTTGTGTCTTTATCTACAAAATGAGGATGATCATATCTGTTCAGGTTGCCTTAGTCATATGTGAGACTATGAATGCAATTGATAAACTTTACTATTTTTGACAGTTGCATTTGGTTTTTGCTTTATTTTATTATAATTTTTTAAAATTCTACCAGTTTATTGCTACCAACCCATCTCCCTCCACCCTCATGCACACGTGCTCAGTCATGTAACACCATGGACTGCAGCCCACCAGGCTCCTCTGTCCATGAACTTTTCCAGGCAAGAATACTGGAGTGGGTTTCCATTTCCTTCTCCTGCTTTATGTTTTTAAGAAAATGTTCATATGCAAAGGTAGTAAAACTGAGAGAAAATTACGGAAAGAGATATTGAGGAACTCGAACATTATCAGAATTTAGAAAGTTGAATTACGTTTACCTAAATATCTTTAAAACTTATGATATTTTCAAGTGTCTTTTTATTGCAGGAAGAGTAGTGATAAAGCCAGTTTGAAGATGAATGGTAACATTTCTGTATGTGACTTATGTTCATATTACCATTCTCTGTAAAGAAATTTTAAATATTTAACCAGTTTTGCATAATTATATGGAAATCCTCTTAGATTTAAGAATAGTTGAGCCAAAACTTGATGATTGGGAAACTTAAAATATGAAACATGGTATGATTAACACTGTGGAGAGTAACTGAAAAATATCTCAGGAAGCGTCATGTGTAAAGATAAAGGATGATTGAATATCTTTCTGAAGCTCTCACTGCTGATTATGAAGCAGAAGCCATGGTGATTGAGTGCTAAACTGTTGAACTGATAACTATATCACAGTTAACTAACTAACTGATAACTAACCTCACAGCTGAGGTTCTCTTGCAAGCTGTGTCTATTTAAGTAGTGAGCAAGTGGTCATGTAGAAAGAAAAGAATTCTCAATACAATGGGTCATTTGAATCAGAAAGACTGCAAGAATCTCTTGGTAGCAGTAAGGCTAAATTTAACTGTAAATGCTGTCTGCCAGAGCTTCACATTCCCATTAAAAAATGAGAATTAAAAAGTTTTTAAAAAACCAAAAACTGAATCAGGTGAAACAACGTAAAACCCATCAGTAAAAAAAAAAAGGTTGGATTCAAATTGGGCTTCTGGCAGATAAGACAGATCAACATCACCGGTCTAGCTGGCTAACCCCTTTTAACTAGCATTTATGGAAAACACACTTCTATTTCTATTTGTAGCTTTTTTAAATTTTAGGGACCAAGTGCAGCCTGTCTCTTCTTCCCTAGGACAGTCCCACTCTTGGACAAGAACAGTTTCGTTTCCGCCCCCCGCCACCCAGATCCTTTCTTCCTTTTGACATCAGTAAAGGTTTTAAATATCACAAACCTGATTTGGCTGTAAATGGAGCAACATTACCAAACAAACTGAAACGAAAAACGAAGGACAAACAGAAAATCCTAAATAAGCCCTAAAGTTTGCTCTTGAGGTTTGACATGTTTAACACAGCAAGGGGAGCGGTCCGTGGTACCTGGGGTCCGGAGATACCCCTGCCCAAACCCCAAGCGGAGATGTTAGCAAGTGCTGTGATCACACTTTGTTACAATGAAGTATCATCTACACCTCAACCAGGGGGCTCACAGCTGTAATCAGATCACTTCCCTAAAATGCAGCTCAGAGGACTTTCTTTAGGAATAGTTGGAACACTACCCATTTTTAAGAACAGAAATTCAAAAAAAAACAAGACACAACCTGCACACACAGATGCTAGCATCCAAAGAAACAAATAAACCGGTTCACAAATTGGGTCAAAGTCCAACAACAGTTTCCTCTCTCTACCGGGTACCCCCAGCTCACTCAACTGCAAAACAAATCCGCTTGTTTCAGAGAAAAAGCCCCAGAGAGGAAATGCAACTCCTTCCTCTCTCCAACAGGGTACCCCAGTCAAACAGAAGACAAACTGGCTTATTCCAGGGAAAAAGCCCACAAAGGAGAGAAAATAATGTTTCTGGCTGTGGACACCGGAGTGACACCTTATTGCCCTCCCGCAGACGCCGGGACAGCCGTTGTTTTGGGGAATTTGAAACAGCAGGTCCTCGGACAAGACAAGGTCCTCAGGACTAGCGGTCAGTTCAGCTGCTGTGACCATTGCCGCAAGCCTCCTGCCTGGTTGTGCTAAAATTTGTTTACTGAGTCCAGGGTCCTGCTGTTTGCCCAAAGACAGGCCAATAAATTGAGAGATGACTTGTTGGGGCAAGAAATAGCAATTTGGTTCAGAAAACCAGTAGACCAAGAAGTTTGGCAGACCCATCTCCTGAGGAACCATCTTACCTGAGTCAGAATCCAGGCTCCTCTTTACTGAAAGGGGAGGGAGCAAAGCCAAACCTCTCCTATTTCCCATCAGCCTCCTGGGAAGAGGTGTTCATTTCCTCCTCCCTGCAGTTGCTCACAGGTGGACTTGCCAGCTACACTAAGGTATTTTAGCTTAATGCTCATTACCTGGGAGGCAGAGTTCCAGAGATGGGCCATTATGTATAATTTAAGCTTAACAAGCAACAACCCTTTAGTGATAAGAATACAAGGTTCTTCCCTGTTACAACATAGCAATAGATAATTGAATCAGAACCTTGCTATAAAGAAAGCTGAGTGCCGAAGAATTGATGCTTTTGAACTGTGGTGTTGGAGAAGACTCTTGAGAGTCCCTTGGACTGCAAGGAGATCCAGCCAGTTCACCCTAAAGGAAATCAGTCCTCAATATTCATTGGAAAGACTGATGCTGAAGCTGAAGCTCCAATACTTTGGCCACCTGATGTGAAGAACTGACTCATTTGCAAAGACCCTGATGCTGGGAAAAATTGAAGGTGGGAGGAGAAGGGAATGACAGAGGATGAAATGGTTGGATGGCATAACTGGCTCAATGCACATGAGTTTGAGTAGACTCTGGGAGTTGGTGATGGACAGGGAGGCCTGGCATGCTGCAGTCCATGGGGTCGCAAAGAGTCGGACACGACTGAGTGACTGAACTAAACTGAACTAAACTTGCTGTTTGAAAAAGGAGACAACGCAGTTGGCTTGACCATTTGTGATCCATTCCCTTATGTGAATGGGGACACAGGAGGGACTGTTACATGAGCTGTTTTTTTTTGGGGGGGGGGAAGGCAAATCAGTAATTGAATTGAACTGGCTTGAAATAGTATAGAATCATAAAATTACGGAGTTGGAGAGTCCTCACAAAGCATATTTTTAAAGTTAAAAAAAAAATGGAGTTCAGAAAAGTTAAGTTGGGAATAGTATCCCAGTCTTCAGATTCTTTCAGTATCTGTACCATGTTGACTCCAGTGATCTTCAACACTTCCAAGGAAGTAGACCACTATTAACATGTGGAACACAGTAAATGCTGTGTTAGATGGATTAACTTGTTTTCATTATTACACTTTTTCTGCTAATAATCTAAAGCCTCCAGAGCATTATTATGTCCTTTGATAAAGTGTCATCTGTATGATATACATACATATTAGAGGACAGCAGTGAAGGGGTTATATACAGTCAGATAGCTGAGTGAAAGAGAAGGAATTATGTTTGTAAGTTGTTTATTGATGAGTCTCGAGAAGGACCCAGTAAATAATACACCACCATTACAGCTCAAGTTCAAAGCCAACTCAGAAAAATAAACAAAAACACAATGGGACAAAGCAAATGAGAGCCCTAAATATTGCCTTTATTACTGATAAATCTAACATTGGATGTGTGGCTCATATTGGAAGACAAGTGGGCTTCCTATTACTGGCTTTTAGAGAGACACAGCCACAAGATGGCATTACATGTGGTTCTCTCAAATCTCCCTACTCTTTAAGTGGAAAAGAAATACAAACTGAAACAACTGGGGTTTAGAAAATTCAACAGGAAATAAATAAATGAGTAATCAGGAAGAATTAACCTTCTTTAACATATCCCTCCTTTAATAACATTTGGCCACATTATGCATCTTTTGTGCCAGTTACAGATGAAATATTTGGTTGAATAAGGAATTAGTGTGACTTATTGAAAATATATCTTACACTCTTAGTATTTTCTGATTCCAAAGAATATGATAGAAAAATTGTTTGAAGCAGTAATTTCTCAGTTATTAACGTGACCTTTTCCTCTTTGATCCAGAGAAAGAAAATGTTAATATCGAAAATACATAGTCAGTTTCAATGTACACATATTAGTTATCGATAGAACTTGCTAAGGAATCCTGAGTTTACAAGGTGAGAACAACCAAAATCTCTTCTACAGGAAGAGGCTGAAACAGAAAACAAAAGGTAGTGACTTCCTTGGTGGTCCAGTGGTTAAGAATCCACATTCCAATTCAGGAGACGTGTTTCGATCCCTGATTGAGGAACTAAGGTCCCACATAACCACAGGGCAAGTAAGCTGCTGGAGGGCTGCAAACTACTGAGCCCACGTGCTCTGGTGCCTGCATACCACAACTAGAGAAAAGCTCTTGGGCCATAATGAAGAACCCACCTGCCACAGCTAAGACCCAAAGCAGTCAAAAATAAAGTAAATGAATAAAAAGAAAATGGAAGGTGTAAGGGAAAGGATAGAACTGTTTAAAGAATGTTGGCACAGGCAGAAGTGATTTGATGGAAATTAAGAGTGTAATAACTATTTTTCCATTGCAACGGCTCTTTATTAATAAAGTGAGGTAGTTAAAGGAAATTAAAGAATGTTGCCAAAAATCAGTACAGATGCTGAAATTCAGCATCAAAAATCCAAAAATCAAAAGCCAGGTATGTGCAAGTCACTATATTTGGAGAAGAGATTATGTAATTACAATATATTCATCATATTAAAGAGGAACAATATATGCACGTCAAGTAATAGTTCTAGTAGATGTGTGTGCTGGCTACCCTATGGCCTTCTGCCACCTCTATTTATTCCTTTTGCCTGCCTCCCATATAGAGGCTGAAACGTATCTTCAGCTTAGTAGATCTTACTCGCATGTCAATCATTTATGATCCTGTCATGGCTAATAATGTGTAAGGGGTCTTCTGAGGGCCTTTGGAAGGATTTATCCTTTCCCTACAAGAAAGAGGTGCTCAAGGAGAAACCCTCTGTCCAGCCCCACCCCGAGACATAGCCAGATGTAGACACAAGTGCAGGACAGCAGTATCGCAGAGACACCGCACTGAATCCAAATCTTTGAGACACTGAATCAATGCTAGCAACTACCTGTTTCTGGACATCTCATTATGCAAGATAATGTTAGTCAGGTTTTCTGTTATTTGAAGCTGCAAGCATTCTGAATTATCCCTACAGATGAAGGCCACACTTTAGATAGTAATCTGTCTACATATCTGAATGCCATCATGATTTTTCACTAGCAGTTTGCAGCTTCAAAACATGAGCAATTATAATAATTCATTTCCCACAGATCAAAATGTTACAGGGCATGGCAAAAATATAATGAAAAATTTGGGAAGATGAAGACTAAAAAAGACCAGAGTCTACTCTGGGTCAGGACTGGCTCAGACCTCAACTTGACCCCATCTACTTGTGTGATCTCATCCAAAAAATAGAATAATGAGTCATTTACCTCATAGAGTTTTTGTGAGAATTACATGTGATATTTGTAAATTGCTTACCCCACTGCCTGAAAGATGAAGATGATTATAGCTTTTTTTACTATATACTCCTGAATTAATTTGCAAAATAAATGTTCAATTTTATAGTCATTTTTTATATTCACTTGCACTTTTCCAGCTTTTAAGGAAATCTTTATTTACTTCTCAAATATACTCGTTTTTCCTTTTTGACAAAATTCCTATTGGTGTGTAAGCTTTTCTTCAATAGTTATTCCAATTCTTCAGCTATTACCGCAGTAAGCCAAATATTGTACTCCTCTCACCATCTCTCTCTCTCACCTAACTAGGATGAGACAAAAATTAGTGCTCTGCAAGGAAAGATGAGGGAAGGGAAGAGCATGGGAATGTCAAATTAACTGGAGACATGTACTCAGTTCAACATGTGTCAAATCAGTGTCAGAGAAATTTCATCTAGCTGGGGCAAGGGAATAGCACAGACCTCAAGGTTGCACTGATGCTCTCATGCCTGCCCACGGAAAGCCAAAATGAAACAAAATGACAAAACAAAGAAGACTGGAGCTTCCTTTGGTGACTCAGTGGTAAAGAATCTGCCTGCCAATGCAGGAGACATAGGTTCAATCCCTGGCCTGGGAAGATCCCACATGCTGCAGAGCGACTAAACCTGTGAGCCACCACTGTTGAGACTGTGCTCTAGAGCTTATGCTTCACAAGAGAAGCAACTGCAATGAGAAGGCTGTGCAAGTCAACCGGAAAGTAGACCCCGCTCTCCACAACTCAAGAAAAGCCCATGCAGCAGTGAAGACCTAGCACAGCCAAAAATAAAATAAAGATAAAATTATTTCATTAAAAAAGAAAGAAGACTCGCAAACTGGCACTCAAGAAGACAAAAAGCAAGCAGAATTTAAGACACTGAGATTGTAAGCCTTGGATAACAGCAAAAATCTGCTTGCAAGTTAGAATTCATTAGAATGTTTAAATGGATAAGAGAAGGGATGGGGTTTGGGATGGGGTGGGAAACAAAACTGAGCTAAGCTACTGAGTTTGTCACTTAAGTAGTAGGTAACCAGATTTTTCTTTAAAAGGCATGAGTTCTCTTTTCTCCAGCCACTTTGATGAGGGGGGCTACCAAAATATGGTTACCTTGAAGTCGGAGAGAAATCAAAGAATTAGTCACTAGCTAAGTTTCTCCTTTTCTATTCTGGACATGAAAGCATCAGAAAGATAAATTAAACACCCCTTTTAAAAAGGGCAAACTCTAGCTTGAAAAGATTTTTATAATAGGGTTGAGAGCTTTTTGCACAAATTGATTTAGGGAGACATTATAAATGAACTAATTAAAGCAAGTGGCCCATAGTTTTGGATCAGTCTTTGAAAACACTTGAAAGAGGAATTTTAAATTGTCAGTTTGTACCATGGCATATACTTCTGAATTTTGCTTAAATAATGCTCTCTACTGAATCTCACATAAATCACAGAACTCAACATTTCCAAAGGTGAGCTCATCTCTAGTTGTCCAATCCTGTCTCACATCTCAAAGACTGGCATCATCCACAGAGGTGGACTCCTAGGAGTGATTTTTGATCATTTTTCCTTTCACCATACATAGCTGATCCACTGCTGCTGCTGCTTTTTTTTTTCCTCTCTTTTTGTGGCTCGCATTATCTTTGATCTTTGTTGTGGCCTGCAGGAACTTTAATCATGGCATGTGAATTCTTAGTTGCAGCAAGTGGGATCCATTTCTCTGACCAAGGTTCAAACCCAGGCCCCCTGCATTGGGAGTGTGGAGTCTTAGCCACTGGACCACCAGGGATGTCCCCATCCACTGCTTCTTGACAGTGATATTTTCTTCTCAAATCTGCTGTTGCTCCATCAGTTCAGTTAGTTCGGTCACTCAGCTGTGTCTGACTCTTTGTGACCCCATGGTCTGCAGCACGCCAGGCTTCCCCGTCCATCATCAGCTCCCGGAGCTTACTCAAACTCATGTTGCTGATTTACTTATTCAAGCCTGTGATTACCCAGCTAGGTCATCTCAGCTGGTACCCATGCTTCATCTTCACTGCGTCTCTTCTACCAACTCAATGCAGTAAGACCTTTCAAGTGAAAATCTGATAGATGGCACTCTGTATCTTAAAACGGATTAAGGAATGCCTATAACAACAAAATGGGCTTCCTTTGTGGCTCAGCTGGTAAAGAATCTGCCTGCAATGCGGGAGATTTGGGCTCGATCCCTGGGTTGGGAAGATCCCCTGGAGAAGGGAAAGGCAACCCACTTCAGTATTCTGGCCTGGAGAATTCCATGGAATGTATAGTCCATGGGGTCGCAAAGACTTGGACCCGACTGAGTGACTTGCCCTTTCACTTTCATAGCAATAAAATAAATTCTAACTTCCTTAAGAATATGGGCAACGTTATCCATAAATCTGACCCATGTTCATCTCGTCATATCAATCCCCTGTATAATCCCTTTCTAAGCATGCTGTGTAATGAAAAAAAATGACAAATCTAGAATAAGTGGTCAGTCATATTGTTTTAGTTTTTATGACTTTTTCACAGGTACCCAGAGATAGAAAGCGATATATATGTATCTGCATATTGGCTTCCTTCCACCCAAACTTTTATTTTCTTGTCTGGATTTCCACTGAAATCTCCATTTGTGTCAATCAAAAATGTCAATCCACTAAATATATACCAGTTAGTCAGCAGGATAATGAGTGCTAGGAATTTAACTTCTTACAGCAATTACCATCAATTTGCAGTTTGAAAGAATAAAAAAATCTGAGAATTGTATGGCGGAATACATTATGATAAGAGACCGAAATGACAACAGATTGTGATTAAGTGAGGTCCTCACAATTCTGTTAATTTTCGGTATACTAGGGCTTACTTTGCATACTAGATATGTTTTATACCTGATTTAATTATCGGAAAGTAAGTTTGTCCCCCACCATTCTAAATAAAAATGAACAAGTTCCAAATTGTGCATGCTCTATGTTCAAGAGAAGACCTCAAGGCACATAGACTTGTGCCTAGAGGCAACCACTCAGAAAGCAACTGATTAGGGCACTCAATTCCCACTAAATTATTCAGAATCTCTAATGGAAATCAGATCCAATGCTTCCCGGTGTGGAGCAGCCCTTCTTGGTTACCCAATATTCAGCTAGCTACTCAAGAGCTTTTGAGAACAATAAAGTCAAAGGTAAAATATATTTTAATGGTGTTCACAGTCTCTTGGGTGATTTCTTGGCATGAAGTTCCTCACTTCCTGACAGCTGCTGCCGTTGAGAAGAGACAGAGAAAGTGAAAGAAAGAAATCAATATTTAAATCTGAAACCGCCAGAAATTTCCACGAGGGGTGCCAGTACTAACTGGTTTGTGTATGTGTTTGGCCTTTCAAAAGCCCCCAGTCTTAAGAAGAGAGAAGACATTCTAAGTAAACAACTCATTAGGAATCACACAGCAAGTATGCATTAGCTCAGGACACCCATTTAATTTAAGGAAGAATATTCATGTGAGATTTTCTCTAGAAATCTCAATAACAGAATGAACTGTTGCATAAAGTAATGTGCCTGTTTCTCTCTCTCTCTCTCTCTCTTTCTCTCTCTCCCTCTCTCTCTCTCAACAGGAAGAGAATATTGATTTCCCAGTCTTGGCCACCAGCCCCACCTCTTCTCACTATAAGCATTGAGATGAATGAGTTTGTGTCTCTAAAAGCACTAAGCAATCTTCAAGAAAGTACCGCTTTATAAATTAAAAAAAAAAAAAAAAGCTTTATTATTATTGGGTAGAAATGTTAGAGAGAAAGTTGGAGCTCTTATCAAAGGCTGTTGGTGCCCCGACATTCGCTGTCAGCTCTGAAAAGGTGGCTGTGAAACTCATTGTATCCAATCCTGGTTGGCTTAGGGCCCAGCCTACAGTGGGATTTCTGGCCAATGGCCCCGTACAGTGGGATGGCTGGCGCCTGGCCCAGGGATTAGAGAGCTTTCATTTCTTTGTCTCATTGATATTTGTCACAGAATCTCCCTTTTCATGCACAATTCAAACCCGTGCGGGGGTGGGGGGAGAGGGCAGAAACAGAAACTGCTGCAAACTCTGAGCTCTGGTACCCTGGGAGGAAGAAGAACATTTCCAATTCCAGCTCCGTTATCCAACATCTGCATCTACTTTGTTATGCACATATAGCAGGAAATGGACAGTTCAGTATATCTTTGAAAGAAAAATTGCTTTATAGATATAAGATATTGTCAGTTGAGTTCAGTTCAGTCACTCAGTCGTGTCCGACTCTTTGCGACCCCATGAACTGCAGCACGCCAGACCTCCCTGTCCATCATCAACTCCCGGAGTTTACTCAAACTCATGTCCATTGAGTTGGTGATACCATCCAACCATCTCATCCTCTGTCGTCCCCTTCTCCTGCCTTCAATCTTTCCCAGCAACAGGGTCTTTTCAAATGAGTCAGTTTTTCACATTAGGTGGCCGAAGTATTGGAGTTTAAGCTTCAGCATCAGTCCTTCTAATAAATATTCAAGACTGATTTCCTTTAGGATGGATGGGTTGGATCTCCTTGCAGTCCAAGGAATGCTCAAGAGTCTCCTCCAACACCACAGTTCAAACGCATCAATTCTTCAGCACTCAGGTTTCCTTATAGTCCAGTTCTCACATCCATACATGACTATGAACAGTACTGCCAGTTAGCCCTGGACAAGCAAGGTTTTCAGATTCTCCAGGCTTCTTCTGCTTCCGCCTCTCCCTTCTCCTCTACTTCTCTTTCTCTCTAATGAACTAATGACTATTCTGAAATTTCATCTCAAGGAGCAATTTTGGTAAACATAATTTGTGGCCACATTTTATTTCATTTCTAGATATGTATGTGTGTGTGTGTGTGTGTGTGTGTGTATGTGTGTGTACCCTTTGCCAAAAGACCATATGTAATATGTCATTTGTGGACAGGTTTCCTTTGATTCCTTCCTGGCCTGTGTGTGTGATTATGTATTTGTGTGTAAGTGTGTGGTAGGTGCTCTGCAGAGCATCTGTACTAATATGTCCTAGAGTCACATTCTCCTTGAGTCTTGGAAAATGTTCCACTGAGTTCCTCAGGTTAAACTTTGATCTCAAATAATAATAATCGTGGCTTCAGTATTCATGCCCAGTGGAAGCTGAAAGTCATTTCCAAAAGAAGACTAGGACCATACCTTACTAAATAGCAACTGATCTTAGACCACAGAGCCCAACATATCAGAACAGGATGGCTCAGGCTCACATCCCTTTGCCTGACTCTCCCAAAAAAATCTTCTGATAAAAGAAAAGAAATATTAATGTCTGAAGGACAGTCTATGCTGAGTCCATGGACATAATCTTACTCTTTTTCCATATACTGCAGAAATGCCGTGAGGGAGCAATTAGTTCATCACAAATACAAGATATGTATGTTTTCTGGAACCAGTTCGGTGGCAGAGGGAATCAGTGAGTGACAGAGTGAGAAAGAGGGGAAGGGAGGGAGCAGAGAGGGAGGAGAGAACCTTAGATGAGACAGTAATGCCTCTGAAAATTTGTCACCATCCTCATTAGAGGATTAAACTTCTGCTTCCTCAGCTCTGACAGAGAAATAATGACATCTATCCTTATGTATTCCTGATATATATCAAGTGAGAAAACATATGTGAAAGACTTTGTAAAACTTATATTACTTAAAGAAAGTGGTGTTGCTGTATGTAGCACTTGAAGGTGACAATTTTAAGAGGGAAAAGGAAAGGAAAGATGGATTTTGTTCAGATGAACACATATTAACTATGGACTTCCAAATCCCTAAAATCATATTAGAATGTCCAATCTCATACTCAGGACATCAGGAGTTTAGATCACTTGTTCTACTATATTTTAGAGAGAAGAAGATAAAGGTCAAATGCCATGGGTGATTTATCCAAAGTCAGAAAACGAACCAGCAGCAGGTCAAGGTGATCTGACGAGGCTCACATTTAACCTGATGTTCTTGGGTTTGCCTTCCTTACAAATGACAATTCACTGTTTTCTTTTTGAAACAAAGACCCGAGAGAGGTGCTGGAGGTGATGGGTCAGCTCGTTGCCACTGTATCATCCTGGAAAGTCTTTATGGTGCTTTATGGAATTTGACTGAAGAACAGGGTTTGGGTAAATGCATTAGAGCAGGGAAGACCTTATCGGTCCAGAAAAATAGCAGGAACTCAGGAGGCATAAAGAAGCATGTTATGTACAGAAGCCACTGGGACAGCTGCCTGGCTACAATAGAAATGGATACTGGGGACGGTGAGAAATGAAGCATATTGTTAAGGATCAAATTTTAGATGGTGTCATTCAAAAACATTTTACCTGTACTGGAAAAATTTGGATTATTGAATCAAAGACTGACAAGATGACAAGTTCTTAAAAGATTTTCTTTCTCCATGCTTTATACATCTGTCAAATTAAGCTTCCTAAATACTGCATGCACTGTGTCAATCTTTTTGAGAAACCTTCACGTCTCTGTAGGGTCTATCAATACAATAAAGGCAGACTCAAGAGCTGCCCCAAAGTGACTCTCATGCCAACTCGGGTTTGCTCCCAGACCTGGTCTCTGCTTCAGCCAAAACTGCCCACAAATCATAGCTAGCATTCTTTCTGGACTTTGTGGGCTTTCTTAGCTAGAATAATCGCTGTCTCTGGCTCTACTCATCACATTAAAAAAAAAAAAAATCTCCAAAATCCAATATAAATCTTTCCATTTCTACTAAGTGTTCTCTCATTTTTCCTGACTTTGGCTGTGTGATTTTTTTTTTGAACTGAGGAAAAACCCTTCATTATAAACCCATGCACATTTGCCAGTCATGCCATTTGTGTAACTTCTTTGAGGACAAGGCACGTATCTTTCATTGTGGCTTTCTCTTTGCTTGCCCCCAGCATAAGTACTGCCCTGGTCTTGAAGCAGAATCTGAAGGTTGACTACTCAGGTACCTATACACTGCAGACATCCTTCTTGGTTGACTGTCAACCAAATACCTATTAATAATAGGGGTGAGCAATCTAATTTGGGAAATGAACAAAGAAAAAAAAATGATTTCTTAAAATTAAGTGGTTTACTTTTGAAAGTCTTAGGATACAGTTTTTATTTAAGGGATGTATATATTTAAAGGACTTGTTACTTCATGACATATTTCCTTTACACATGGATCTAGAGCCAATTTAATGCAGAGTCCGGCCCAGATTTTAACACAGTGATTTTAAAGATTCTTTATCAGTTTAGTGAATGGTGATATAGTGTTTGTTAATAACCAAGCAGTGTTCTAGACATAGTAAAAGCTTAATTTTCTTTGCAAATTTGCGTGGCAGGCACTGTTATTATCCTTACTTTTCAAATGGTAAACCAAGGCATGCCTGCATACTCAGTGGCTAAGTCATGTCTGATTCTTTGTGACTCCATGGACTGTAGCCTGCCAGGCTCTTTTGTCCATGGGATTTCCCAGGCAAGAATACTGTAGTGGGTTGCTATTTCCTTCTCTAGGGGATCTTCCAGACCCAGAGATCGAACCAGTCTTCTGCATTGGCAGGTGGATTCTTTACCACTGAGCCACCTGGGAAGCCCAAACCAAGGCAGAGAGGGCTTAAGTAAGTTACTAAAGGTCACACAGTCAATAAGTGAAAGTCCCAGGTTTGAAACCAGTTACTCTGATTAGAGTCAATGTTATTAACCACTACACCTAATGATCTTCTTATTTGATTTTGTGAAAAATTTTCTTGAGGTCCATTTAAGAATTTGAATTATATCAATAAAGTGCACCCATGCTAAATGTATAGTTTGAAGATTTTTAATAAATGTGTATTTTCATGTAACCACATCAATAGATTATTTGGTGGTTCTTCTATCAACCTCTCCCACCCTGTATTGCAGTCATAGGCAACACTGATCTGGTTTTTGTCAATGCAGATTAGATCTGATTTTTCTAGAATTTTACATAATATAATCATACCTAATGTGCTCACAAGTGTCTGGCTTGTTTTGCACTGTGTAATGTTTTTGAAGTTAATCCACATTGTTGTATGTATCCGCAGTTTATTCTTTTATTGCTGATAACATCTCATTGAATGGACCTACTACATTTTATTAACACATTCAACAACTGACAGATTTCCAGTTTGGGTCTGTTGAGAATAAAAGTGCATTTATGTAAAAACTTTTGTGTGGGGTACATATTTTTATTTAACTTGAGTAAATACCTAAGAGTGAAAAGTCCAGATCATATGGTAGATGCATGTTTAATTTATTAAATTTATTAACGGGTATCTGACTATTTTCCCAACTGGTTGTATCATTTTATATTGTCACCAATGCTTAGGATTGTCAGTCTTTTTAATTTTAGCTCTTTGGGTAGGTAGGTAGTGGTATCTCACTGAGGTTTGAGTTTGCATTGCCTTGAGGAGCAAATGCTAAGCTTATTAGCACTTACATATTTTCTTCTGTGATGTGTCTGGTGAGAGCTTTAGGCAATTTGTTATTAGGATGCTGACTTCTGATTATTGAGTTATGTGGAATCTTTAATATCCTGGGTCACAATCTCTATCAGACACATATTTTGAGAAAACAGCCGGCCTCTCCTGTATCTGAGGCTGTGAAACCCATGGATACTGCACTATGCTGTTTTGTATAAGGGACTTAAGCATGATTAGGTTTTAGTATCATGGGAGTCCTAGAACCAACCTCCCTGGCAAATACTGAGGGACAACTGTATTTATTTTCATTGTCAGGATTGCCTCACTATTTTTAGGATGGCTTTCAAAGCGCGAGATTTCAACTTAGATAAAGTGCAATTTATCAATGTTTTAATAATAATTTGTGCTTTCATGTCTAACCTATGAAATCTTTACCTACCTCAGAGTAACAAAGATTGTCTCCAACTCTTTATCTAGAAATTGTATATTATTTGCTTTTACATTTAGGTCTATGGGCCGTTTGGAGTCAACTTTTCTCTATGGTGTCAAAGTTTGCTCCTTTCCATGTTATTCAGTTCTTTCAGGGTCACTTGTTGGAAAGACCATCTTGTCTCCACTGAAATATGTTGGAGTCCATTTGTGAACTGATGATTTCGTTCTTTATTACCCATGAGTCTCTATTTATTAAACATAATTATTAAACAATAATTTTGATTATTTTTAGTTTGTAGCAGGACTTCATACCAAGCAATATGTCTTCCAAATTTGTCCTTTTTTTCTAAAAATAAAGCCTATTTGATAGACACTTGTTCCAAAGAAGATATACAGATGGCTCTGAGGCACATGAAAAAAAAAATGCTCAATATTGCTAATCATCAGATAAATGCAAATCAAAACCACAATGAGATATCACCTCACACTTGTCAAAATGGCTATCATGAAAAAGTCTACAAATAACAAGTGTTGGTGAGGATATGGAGAAAAGGGTTTGGGACCTTCTTTACTTTAAGCCACATATGCCTGAAGCTCCCTGACCCATACTGAAGAGACTTGGTTCACAAATTAAAGATGCAGAGTCGAAAGATGGAAAGACCTGGGTCCTTGAAGACTTTAAAATACTGACTTGATCAAACTATGTTGTTCATGAGATAAATTCTCGAACTACTTAAGTCCTTCTTAGCTGAGTTTTCTGTTTTCTTATCCAGTAAAACTGCAAAGTCATTTTTAAAAATTACCTTAAATTGAAGTAAGTTTTGTAATTTAGTCACAAAGATAAAAGAATAAAAGTTTTTAAAAAAATTACCTTTGAACTATTCCAGAGAGAGGAAGGGAAATGTATTAATGAGACTTCCATCACACTGAGGGTGTGATGAATTGTCCTTTTGCATTCTAGGCATATTGAAGAACTCAGGGTGGTAATCAAGAATCTAAATGTCCTGCCAAGTAGGCAATCCAGGAGACACACTGGCCAATTTTTCAGCAGGTTGCTTCACATTTTTTAACTTCATGCTGATCACATTTCTCCTGGTGTTTGTCACTGCAGAATCAGCCGCCTCATTTTCAAAACCCCCTTAGGATATGTTATAATTTCTATGATTTCGAATCATCTTGCATGTAGTTATATTTTAGCCTGGTAACACCCAGGCAGAGGGCTCACTAATTACCCTGGAGAGGCTGGGGAGCTGGCATGAGCAAGTCAAGGTGACTGCTGACAGGCACTTTCGGGGGCAGAGAACGTATGAAAGAGTAAGTTTGGAGTTAGTTATTCTTCACAAGAAACAGGGACAAGCAGAAGAAGTCTGGTCAGTGAGAAACTGTTGTAGCCTCCTAACTGGAACCTCTGCTTCTACCTTTGTCTTTGTGTGGTCTTTTCAACACAGCAGAGAGACCCTGTTAAACCAGAAACTTAATTGGCTTTCACCTCGTTCAGAATAAAAGTGGAATTCCCTTCGGAGGACACAGACCTTGCACAATCTGGCCCACGACCTTCCTCAACTCCATCCCCACCTCCACCCATTCTGTTCCTGCCCCAGTGACCCTCCCCAGTGGTCCTCTACCACATCCAGCTGTCAGGCCTCAGGGCCTTTGCATTTGCTGAACTTTGCCTGGAGCTCCTTCTCCCAAATATTTTCTTAGCCAGTTCCCTCACCTCTTAAAAGTCTTCACTCAGGAAGTCTTTCCTCCTCCAAACTGATGCTTTCATCTTTCTTCATAGGCTTATATCTTTAAAAATTTTTCCTAATTTGTTAATTAATTTCATTTGCCAGTTTATATCAATAGAAGGGTAAGCTATATGAGAGCAGGGATTTTCATCCATTTTTGTTCATGGCTCTGTTTACTCAAAAACTTAAGTGCTCAAAGAAAGTCAGCTAATTAAATGAAATGACTTGAAATCTTAAATCAACAGACCCATCTCTGTGTCACAGGAAGAAGTTTCAATTTGAAGTAGCATATTTCAGAGTGTGTTACAAAGTACCTTCTTCTTCAACTTTGGTGTACATGCTGGGCTGACTAATCTAAACCTTGTAGATCTCTATTTCTTAAAAAAAAAAGAAAAAAAACCCTCTTTCTCATCTTCGTTTATATTTTAAAAATACAATGGCTAAAAATGGCTATTATGGTCCCACCCAGCCATTATAATCTCTCATTAAGAGCCTAGGAAGCCTGGTGGTGCTGGTCGCAGGACAATGTGTGTGTATAATGTCACTGAACTGTACACTTAAAAATCACTGTATATTTTACTACAATAAAAAAGTAAAAATAGGTACAAAATTTTTAAATGAAAAAAATAAAAATAAAAATGAACTTTAATAATGTCTGTCAGGGTTTCTTAATCTCAGCTCTATTAACATTTCAGGCCAAATAATTCTTTGTTGTGGGGGTGCTGTCCTGTGCATTGTACCATGTTTAGCAGCATCCCTGGCCTCTGCTCACTGGGCACAGTAACAACTCCCTCCCCTAGACTGTGACAACAACGTCTCCAGTCATCGCCAAATGTTCACTTAATGGCAAAATAGCTCCTGGTTGAGAACCACTGATGAAAATAATTTTCATATGTTCCTATTTGAATAAAGGGCTATTTTTTGATATAACACATGGAAATCAGGAGGATCTCATGCTTATTTTATGGATTCGCTATAGAGAAGCATCATAATAACTGCAACATGTTACATTTGTAGATGTTAAGATAGTGTTTAAGAAGGCATCCCTGGTGGCTCAGCGGTAAAGAATCCACCTACCAATGCAGGAGACATGGGTTCGATCCCTGGGTTGGGAAGATCCCCTGGTGAAGGAAATGGCAACTCACTCCAGTAATCTTGCCTGGGAAGTCCCATAGACAGAGGATCCTGGTGGGCTGCAGTCTATGGGGTTGCAAAAGAGTCAGACACAACTTAGCACCTAGGCAACTAAACCACCACCACCAAAAAATGGATAACTCCTTGTTTAATGGCCTGGAAATTTCACCCCTATGAAGTGAGAGTGAATATAGAGAAATCTCTTTCAGTAAAGGGTCTGGGAAAAATAATCATAAGTGATAATATGCATTCCTCCACAATTTATACAGGTAAAATCAGATTAAAACAAATATTGCCTTACTTCATTGGATAAATGGGATCACAAAGGGACACAGGCAACCTGAAGTTCGTATATGGAAGGAATACAGCTCCTTATTCATTCGTTTGATTTGAAGAAGGTGTGTGTCGGGTGTATGGAGAATTCGGCTATAGGGATAGACGGGAGGTGTGTAGGTGAATTTCTGATGCTTGTGCTTTTGAAAAAAAATGGATTGACTGATTCAAAGCACTGCTTGTAGAGACGACTCTCTGTCCCCACCCAGCCCCTCCATGGTACATTTGTCCATGTAGCCATCAAAGTCTCTAAGACCCTAAGAGCTACTTCCGACAAAATAATGCCTTTTGGGGTTTAGGTTGATTCGTGTAAATTGTAAAGAGTTATATGAGGCGTTTAATAGCTATCTCTTGAATTAAAAGGAAGTTACTTCATAACTACGGGAAAGGGAAAGGAAGTATGTTTTGCAACTACATTGGAGGTGGGCGCTATCTAACAATAAGTGGAAAGGAAGTAAAAGAAGCCAGAGAAAGAGACAAGATTGGCTGGGCGGAGGAGAATCACCTCTTTGACAGTGCTTGGGTACATTTGCTTAATACTTAATCATTTCACCCAACACTTTCCTCTCATCTATATCACAAATACTCATTTATGTGTTACTCAAATAACCCTAGGTACATTACCTTAATTTCTGTCCTCATTCGAAGAAAATGGAAATTCCAGAAAGACGGAAGCCCAGCCTCTGAGTTGTGCAAACCTCGGAGTTGGAGCCACGTGGATTAAGTCCCTAAACTCTTGAGTGTCAAAGATGTCATTAAGTAGGTCACTAAAGGCACCAAGGAAGCCAGAAAAAGAAAGAGCCCCCTAAAGGAAAGTGGCATTTAATTGGAACTTTCGGACATATGTCATTCTTTGTGACAAGCGCAAAAAAGTCCTTTGCACATTTACTGACGCGCAGGTGGGATGGGACTGACCGCTGGAGCGATCGATGCTGTGCAGAGGTTTAGAGAGAGAGGGAAGGACGTTGGGGGTGGGGTGGGGACAAAGGAGAGCTTGGTTCTGAAGACTGCTTTCCCACCCTCAATAGCAACTACAAAAATCGCCGGGGGTCCAAACTGTAGTCTAAGATACCCTCAACTGTCCATTTCAGATCTGCTACTTGGTAAACTGGGGTACGCGCCCACCTGCAGAAGAGGTCCTGCGCAAAGTTTGGCAAAGGGATATTGCATCTGTCCCTGCTAAAAACGAAACAAGTCTTTCATCCCCCGGCCTCTGGGTTCAAATCCGCGTGCTGGCGCTGGGGGTGGGGGCCGAGACGGTCCCCGGGAGAATCTCGCTTTTAGGAAGAAGCTTCCCAATCAGCTCGCGAGGGAACGGCGCGCTCCCCCCCGCCTCCCCAGCCGCGTCCTCTCCCAGCCCGCTCCTCGCATCCCTCCCATTCTCCATTTCCCTTCCGTCCCCTCCCCGGCAGGGCGTGCGCCAGTCCGAGGCAGGATCGGGTTCCCCGCCTTCCAGTCCAAAAATCCCGCCAAGGGAGCCGCAGAGCAGAGGAAAAGCCGAAGTGGAGAGAGGAGAAAGACAGCAGGGAGTCACCGGGCGTGAGGGAGGCAGAGAGCAGCGGCCGCCGCGAGCACCGGCGACTCGGGTACCTGGACTCAGGGCAGAAAACCTCTCCCGGATCAACAAAGGCAGCCTGAGCGCTCACGGCTCGTTTGCGACTCCAAGTAAGTCAAAGCGAACGCGCGATTCTTCCAGAGGTGTCTCGGATCGACACATTTCTGGGCGCCAGCGCGTGATGCTGGTAAGAGTGGGAGAGAGGCTGCTGGTGTCTTGGCTCGTGGGGCTGCTTTCAACACTGATGTGCTCCAGAGGCTTACTTTGCGGAGTCAGGTCAGATAGTCAGGGACCCCTGGGAAGAGTGTAAGCTTTTGTAATGTTACGGGATGTACATGCGGACTGGGTTCCGGCTTCCAGCTGGATGGAAAACGTGCAGGGGCTTTGCCCTTTGTAGAACCTGAGCTAGTAGGTGTGTCTGTGGTTGGGTAGAGCAGAGAGAGAAAGTGAGGCAGCCTGAGCAAGCAGGCTCATTTTTCCCATCCTTCCTCAGCTTCCCGGATGGCTCCAAGGCTTCCCCGCTGATGCGTCTCAGCTGGCATTTCTAGGTACCAAGTGGGAGCTTGTTCCTCCCGGTGCCAGCTACATTGCGCATCCCTCGAAGAGCATCTGGGCACTCCTTGTCCTGCCTGCCAGCCCAGGAATGCTTCTAGAAATGGTTCTGTCCAAAGTTTAAAAGACACACCTTGCTCCCACTTCTCATTTGAATAATTTTAATAATTGCCCTGTACAGAGACACTTGAACTTTTTAATTTCCCCCACATAAAGCTAGGGTATATTTATTGCTAGTTGGCTAGATTCTTGTTTTTGAGTTGATGCGTCTAATAAGTTAAATATTTTAAAAGAGTGGAATGTATTCTACTCCTTCCCTTCCCTACTTAATACGTAAAACAAAACTTCCTTTCTCTTCAACACACACACACACACACACACACACACACACACACGCAAGCACCCTTTTTTCTTTAACATAACACACACTGAGTTTACTTATACTCTTGTTAACTCACCCCTACCTCTGTTAACAGCTGCTTTATAAGTTTGGGGGATACACTGAAAAAATAGGAGTGGCATATCGGGGGAGGGGTGGCAATGACTGGAGAGAATGAACAATTTAAGAAAAATTAAATTCCGGTATTTTGGCTTTTGGCATTTGGCATCTTTCATTTTGAGGGTTATTTAGGCATTTTGCTTTAACAGCTTGAGAAAGCAGATGTGTGTGTGTGTGTGTGTGTGTGTGTGTGTGTGTGTTGGAGGAAAGGGCCTGGGAGGAGATCCAGGAACTATCAAGAAAGCTTTTACACTAAAAACATAATGAAGCAATTTCATGATTTCAGGCAAATGTGGAGTTGATGAAACAGTAAAGCCCATTTTAGCCTCTTGAGCATCTGGGGATAAACTGATATTTGAAATATTGGAAGGTAATGGGAGTGAGACAAAAGAGGTGTCTCTCAGCATAGAAAATAAAGCTTCTATTTTCCATCTTCTTTGTGGTTTTATTTTTAAATAAATTAGGCATTCTAAAGACCAAATCATCAAGAAAATTTATAGTCCAGTTAAATTCAAAGGCAACTAGAATGGATATTTTCTTTTTTCCTCCCTTTGGGACGTGAGTTATTTCAGAGGAGCAATATTTGTACTTTCTCATTTAAATTAGAGGATGGCTTTTAAACAATTATTTCATTTTAAAAAAAAAACCCTATTATTTTGTGCTTTAAGAAACCTTGGTGCTTTGAATTCTCTAATTGTACTTTAAATCAGTAGAAGTTGATCTTTCTTCTCCTCCTCTTCCCAGGCCTCTTTTAGGACATTTTTTTCCTCATTTAGTGAAAAGCCTCTATAAGGAACACCCACCTGAAGCCATACTTAACGTGTTAGCTGCTGTGTTCCTGCTGTTTGCTTGTTGGTACAAGTGTATTTTATTTTCAAAGCTAGAGCTGTGAGAGAAAAGAAACTCAGTTAATATGTGACTTTTTATTATCTGACTTTTCAATGGGGTCTTATATAGAATGAGAATAGTCAAATTTAAAAATATTTAGAGTATATTATATTTACAACACAATTCTGTGGATTTCTAGACTTCTTTTCATGATGTTGGGAATAATAAATTTACTAATTTACTGAAAATTTCCACGTATACTTTAGTCTTCACATATACCAACATGTCCCAGAACCCACATTTTAAAATGAACATTTTTGATGTTTTTACTCTAGAAAACCTTGTGGCCTGGTTTGGATTTTCACAGAACCTGATCATTGGAAATAACTTGAGAGAAATAAGGTCCTTAAATAATTTAATTGCTTTTATCAATAAAGTCAATCTTAGAAATTAAATATTTTGAGTTTAAATATTTTTTCCTTTTGAAGATACCCTTGCTTTCACATTTAAATGACATTCTCACGTGAATTCTGGTTATATTCTTATTTGCCATGTGGTATTTTATTACTATTCAAAATGTTTTCAGGAGACTGAGTTTTGTTGGCTTGTTCAAAATGGTATATGAGTTAATAGTGGATTGAGGGTCAGTAGTTCGAATTCTGATTATGAATTCCAGTTCTCCAAATGAACTTTTTAATATGATGACATAGTAAAAAGGGGAACTGTCCTTGACTCCCCTTCTAAGGTAATGCCCAAACCAAGACCACCCAGGGCGATCAAGGACCAAGCTGAGTGCAGGTCAGTCCAGTGTGAAGAGATGCTCACCTTTAAGCATTGCCCATGTTCCCTTAGTTGGATGCTGAGTGGAGCCTCACTAAGGGTGAGTGATGTTGTCTCTTTTGGCTATAGTTCTAATGAATAATCAGAGAGCTTTTGTTTCCTCTTGACTCAGGTCCATGTCACACATGGGGTAAAATAATATTCAGATATGGAGCTTCTCTCTATGAGCTGGGCCTGCTTTTTTCTATTGAGTCAATTGGCTTGAGTGGAATTTGGGCCCCGGCCTCGTGTTGGAAAGCTGTTCTCCATTCTTGATGTTTATGTCCATTTCAAGTTTCCATCCACTGGGCCATTTTTCCATGCACTTCTTGCCAATCTTTCATGTGGCATAGTTTTCCAGGTGTCACACGATCTTTCTAGATTGTCAAACATAGCAAGCCCTTTGTTCCTCCCTATTTTAGCATTTGGTAAATGACAAGTTAAGACTTCTGTGGTTTAGAAGGCTAACTATAATGTAATGTTATCAGAGGGCATTATAATTATGGTAACACTGCAGATTTGATTATGTAGATCACACTCACCACAAATCCCTATTTCTTAAAAGTAGGCAGGGAATACAGTGAATGGTTCATGCTCAAGGTATTTTGAGAAGTCATTAAATTTCTTCTACACTGCTTTATTTTGGAGTCATTTCTTTGTAATAGATTTAGATAAAGTGAAATTTCAAATAAAAACATCACCATAATGAGTTTCCTAAAACTAGATTCTTAAGATTCTTAAAGTTCATAGTTAGCTAAAAAATCTATTGTTATGTATTAATCTTGAATGAAGTAAGTCAATAGTAACTGACACTTGGGCTCTTAATTCCAAGAATTGTGCTGAATAAGAACCAAAAACATCATTTTAAGGCACACACAGCATCCTGTAACTCTCAGCTTTTACTCCCACTTCTTCTACTTTTTATACTGAGATATGAGATGACTTTCCTTCAGTGAAATTATAGACAAACATGGAGAGAAAGACAGCAAGTCCTCAAACTTCAGTGTGGAATTTGGGTGAAACTGAATCAGTCTGAAATTAAAGCCTTCAAGAGTGGGTTTTCCTAGGCAAATCCTCCCTCTAGGTGGCGCCCTAATTTTCCCTCCTATTTTCTTCTCAGTCCCTCCGGAGACTTCAGCTCCTCCTTCCCCAGCAGTGTTAACATTGGAAAAGCACATCATTTACCTCCTAGGATTACTTCCTTTTACCATCAGCTCCATTTTACCACCAGCTCCACTCCACCCACCCCGCTCACCCCTTCAAGGCAGGGACACTCTCATTCACCTCTAGAACGCTAGAATACCCAGAGTGGCCATTGAAATGCCTGATAAATGTCTGATGAATGAGTGAAAAAGTAAGCTAATAACTGAATACCATTCTCTCTGCTCTTCCTCATGCTTCAATGACCTTGACTGTCTTCTGTACTCAATCCCTATAAACATCACCTGGTACCAATTTCCTGTTTAAATCCAAGTACCCCATTCTCAACCTTGAACCTCTAGAGGAAGGCTCTCCTCTCTTCCCCTCACCTCCATTGTTGCAAACGTATAGGTATGCCAATTCTGTGGAGTGTCTTCCTCATCATACTTCACCTTGTTCATTTTAAGGCCTTTGACCTTGCATGGCTCTGACTCACTTCCATAATGGGGACAGAAACCTTACCTCTTCTTTAACAAACTGTATTATTCGAAGCCTTAAGACTGAACACTTGGAACATTATTTTCATCATAACTTCAGTGTGGCTATAGGCTTTTGCTTTTCAGAAGTAGTAACGTGTATTTTCTCATCATATTTTCTTAACAATTCTACCTAGGTAGGCTGAGCAGGACTTTTGTTTTTAATTGATAAGGATACAAGTTTAAACAGGTTAAGATGACCCCATATGAGAATCGGAGTTCTTATAAGATCTTAAAATTCCTAGTTTGGATATTTTTTCTCCTTTATAATATAATGCCGTCTCTTTCTTTGGCTAGTTAATTTTCTCTCTCAGTTGCCTCTCACATCAAACCTAATCTCCAGTGTCTATGCAGTGAATGGCCAGATCACCCAGGGTAGTGATTTCGGTCCTCAGTGTTTATCAGAATGACTAGAGTCATGTTTTAGCAGCCAGATGCCTGGGGCCCATCTCCAGAGATTCTGATTTGAGAGGTGGAGTCAAAGAACCTGGAAATGTGACAGGCCACCTGAATGCAGGTGATATGTTAGAAACATCAGCTGTAACGCTCCATTATTTGAGCTCTAAGATGAAAGAAATCAAGGTAAACCACAGCTACACTTCTTACCAGCTGTGTGGCCATTAGCAAATATTGTGATCTTTTTTGCTTCAATTTCCTTATTCCTAAGATGAGGCAATGATACTTATCTCCTAGGACTGACATGAATATTAATCTAGAAAATGAGTGTGAAGGACTGGACCCAGAGTCTGACTGCTACGGAGTATTTGACGAGATAATGGAAATGCTGACTATGGGGGTGCAGCCCTCCCCAGGGAAGCCCACCCTTGCTCTTCCTGCCCTACCCCCCTCCACTGCTTTTATTTCTCATGTCCAGCTGGCATGAGACACAAACAGACAAACAGAAACCTAGTCTATGTCTCACAAAGTTGAGACTTTCTGCTTCTTGCAATGCTCCTGCCTTCTATACTCTCAAATTATTCTAAATGTGGATCCAAAACCCCTTCTGAAAAGAAACACATGGGACATGTGATCATGCTCCAGGCCCCAGGGAATCTGACACATGAGGTCCTCAAATCAGACTGTTGACCCTGGCCTTTCCTTTAGTGTCTGTGTGCATGCTCAGTTGTGTCCAAGTCTTTGCAACCCCATGGACTGTAACCCACCAGGCTCCTCTGTCCATGGAATTTTCCAGGCAAGAATACTGGAGTGGGTTGCTGTTTCCTACTCCAGGGGCTCTTCCCAACCCAGGGATCAAACCCGAGTCTCTTGCATCTCCTGCCTTTGTATGCTGATTCTTTACCATCGCACCACTTGGGAAGGCCCCCTATAGTGTGCAGCAGAGCATTTTGCACACTGGACACTTCTTATCCAAGGTGCAGCCACTTCATTGCTGGCACTGTGATGCCCACAGCCATGTCCTCCCTGGCCCTGCTGCCCTCATGGAGCCGCCAGCTCAGAGGAAGGAGTCCAGGTTTGAATCATGAACCTGCATTTATCTCATTGCAGTTCTGCCTGGTGCTGATTATGTCCTGTAGGTCCTGGAACCTTAGGGTTTCTAGCTGTAAGATGGCGATGATGATGATGGTGATGTTATACGCTTTGCCTTCCTCATGGGCTGGTGGTAAAGGTCAGTTGTGTCCGTGCAACGTTTATAAACTGTAAACTGTTATTCGAAACATGAGCTGCTGTTAATAAAATCATTAGGACCAGTTCTGTCTGTCTCTTTCCCCAATTCTACTGCTCATCACGATCATTTTCTCAGGACCTAGAGACTGCCTAAGACGTCAGAAGGTAAGTTTGATCAGATGAAGTGAGTAGGAGGCAAGATGTGTGACAGGTGTGAAGAAAAGGAAATTTGAGTCAGAGTGAAAAAAAAAAGAGAATAGACAAGTCTAAAAAAGGTTTAACTAAAATGGCTATGAATTGTTTTACTAAATATTATGTTAGAGTGCTTCCTCGGAGTTGTACAAGATGCATACCAAAAATTCCAATCAGTTATTCTCAGTAAATTTAGGTTTTTGTGGTGGATTAGCAGCACTTTGTTTATACTATAGATGTGCTCCTCACACTTTCATATGCATATCAGTCACCTAGAGATCTTGTTAAAATGCAGATTCTGGTCCAGTAGGTCTCTGGCTGACTCTCAGAGGCTGCCTTTCAGACGAACTCCCTGGTGATAGCAGCTGCTGGCCTGGGGACCTCATGTTGAGTGACCAGCCAATAGTGTTTAGTTCTATAAACTTGGAAGACTAGAAGAGGAATCAGAACTCTCTAATCATGACGTCCATAGTTTAGTACACACAGCGAGGGTCACTGGCAATAACACATCCTTCTAGTGCGAAAGCTGATCACGCCTGTATCTTCATGTCCAAATAATATTTATAATGTTGGATCATTTGCAGAGGAAATTGGCAGTCACCATCCGAATTGCCATTGACTTGACTGAAGCCCCTTAGGAATACAAGGCCCTTTGTCAGGTGTGATCTTGGGCTTCTTACGGGTTCTCTGCTGGAGCTTTTCCCCGAGAGGGTGTAAGTGAGCCAAATACTGCCATTTTCATTTACCTTAGAAGCTGGCAAGAAGTGTTTAGGAAATTCCATTCTTAGTGTGAGAAGGATGTAATGTAATAGGCTTTCTGCATCCTACAGTGTTCTCTTCTTGAAGGTTTGAACATCGTTTCTCTCTTGGAGGTCCCCTTCCATACCAGAAGGGAAGTAGAGCAGGGAGCATCCATCTGTGTGGCTTCCCAGGAGACAATGGGCTGCCCAGGGAAGGAGCCAAAGATTTTTGTCTCAGAGTCCAGATTTAATCAGTAAGGAACGTGTGTTGTTCCCAATTTTAGCTAACAGAGAAACTCTTCTTTACTCAGGATAAAATGAATGGAGACCACATAAAACTTTAAAATAATGTTTCCGTAATGGCCTTCCTCATTTGAGAATAATATGGCGTCTTCTAACCTGGCTGAGGGATTATTGCCCTTGACAGCAGAGAATCGTCTCCAAAGTTTTAGCGTATAGTGGCCTTCGTTTCTGAGCATTAGAACATCAGAAGGCTTCCACTGGGCATCTGCCAACCGACCAGATGGGGTGTCCATGTTAAGCCAGGAGTTGGATCTTTGGCTTAAAAAAATATCCTGCTGCTTTGGAGTATCTTATACAAGGGCCAATTTAGTTCTTTAAAAAAATTTTTTTCTATAAAAAAATGTTGCCTTCTGTGTACAATGTATTTCTTTAAATAAGAGCTATGGTCCAAGATGATCAAATGAGGAAGTCTGAAGCTGCTATGTGAAAGAAAGCAGAGAGTTTATTAAGTTATTTTAACTGATGGAGGTACTTACATTTTGAAACAATAATATAAAGCCTTTCTTCCCATCCTCTTTTCTTGATTACAATATATGTTCAACTATTCAATTCAAGGCCTCTGGCAAAATGCATAACCTTAAATTCAGCTCAATGCAATTCAAACTTGTAAAAAGATTGGTTAATTTTAATGATGTGAAAAATAATGTGTTTTTTTATTACTGTGTTTGTTATTAGGAAAACACAAATATATACCTGAAGAAACACATTACTTTTTCTCATTCTAGAACAATGTGTCCAAGCTACAGGATTTTCAAATCTTTAAAGTTATGAAGAAGGAAAAAAATGACTTATAATTCTGCTCAAAATGGATATCATTATTAACACTCTTATACACTTTTATAGTTTTCCTGATTTAACTTTTGAAAATAGTTGTGCAAATAATTGTCCTGCTTTTTAGGTCAACATTGTAATCAACATATGCTATATTCTTGTAGCTTTACACACATTACCCTGTGCATTTGTTTCTACTAAGTGGTCCAATTAAGATGGAAATTCAATTTATTTAGCTTGACATCAGTAAATTTGAATCATAAAAAGCTTAGTAAATTAATATCATGGACTCTCATTAAAAAGTTGGAAATAGAAAAATGCAAACAACCAACCATCATCCCATGAAGCAAGCAAAAAATCTTTCTCCCAGCAAAGGATGGGTGTTTAGATGGGAACAGATAATCCTGTGGACTTTAGTGTGTGCCAGTTAAAGGTCAAGCTGAGTAAACATTAGCTTTCACTCTTAACCTTGCAGACACTTCCAGATACTATCCAGGGGTAAACGTCTCCTCAGGAAAGCCACAGCTGCCTGATCCCACCCAGGTTCAATCTCAACACCTTAGCAGGTCCCAGGAGCCTGAAGATCTTCTGAGCTGCTCTGGGCTAAGATGAGTGAGCCTGATACACTGCAGGTGGTAAGCTTACAGGGGCAGCTGACCTCTCTGAGGCATGACCCCCAGGGCTTGGCACTCTTCGGGGAGTTATTTATTTGCTCCATTATTTGGAATGACTAGTCTACAGATTGGCTTTAGTTTAAAGTGAGTCAGATCACACTTGGGTTTGTCAACCACACTCTTGTTTATAGAGGAGGGGACGAAAGTTAAATGCTTTTATTGTTGGTGCCAGTATTGGGATTCCCACCAACTTGAGCCTGAAATAATTTCTAGCCTTTGAAAACAGCAGTTTGGGTCTGATGGTTAGGGATCGCAGAGTTTGCCCTCTGATATATAATATCTGGGGATTGGGAGATGTACTTCAATGCTGTCATAAATGAATTTGGATTGGAGAAACAGATCAAAAGCAATTTAGCAGGAATAAGCAGGCAGAGGTGGATTTCTACCAACTTCTCTCTAACTCAATCCACATTTCCTAAAGGCAAGATAACTATGGGTTTCTAATATGTCACCCAGTGATTTTTCTTGCAAGAGGTTAAAATGAGAGCATTTAACTTCAAAGGCAGCAGAACCAAGGATACAAAAGAAATAGAAGTGGACTTGAACTAAGACCTTAGGGAAAACATCCAAAAATCTGATAGAAGCCTGATCCTTGGGTAGAGGAGCTTCAGATCTCACAGAGAACACTAGGAAGGGGTGAAAGTTAAATGCTTTTATTGTCTATGCCAGTGTTGGGATTCCCACCAACTCTTTCCTCCACTCTGCATGAAGTCTCTTGGGGTCCTTTGGTGGGGTTCGTTAGGAGATTTCTCCCCAGTGGATTTGTCTTGTTTGCTTTCTAAGTCTCCTAAGCTCTGCATGCCTCTTGGTATAGTAATGCCACAAAGTCATTCCAGGACAGGAGCAAGCCTGTCCCCTCCTTGTTTCTCTCAGAGGAATTATTTGCAGACAAAACAGTATCAGTTGTTCAAGTGAAGAGCTCCTGCGTTTGTTGGACATGAACAATCTTGGATGCTGGGCTGTGAGCCAGACAAGCTGGTTGCTGGAATCAACTTGTCCATAAGGCTTATACCCTCTACCCGTTGTTTCCATTCATATCTTCCCCACTCTTCTAGGGGGATCTTGAAAGGAGATCAAGGAAAAGTCCAAGAGGCTCCCTTTCATGGGCACAACAGCATCCCTCCTGGCCCAGTTAGCTTCGTGGATTAGTTTTCTACTCTTACTTCTACTCACCAGCTCTAATATGTAATGTTAAGTATCTTTGTTGAAATCAGAAAAAAAAAAGTTTAGACTTGGGCATTTCTATTAAAAACTGCTTATTTTTATTTTGAAGAGTACATATTGTTTCCTTGTCTTCTTATTTCAAATTGACCCTTTCCTTATCTAATTTCCAAGTGCATATCAAGGTATGGCCAGGTTTATCATCATCTATTGGAACTTGAACAACTATTGAACAGAGGAAGGTGTGACCACTCTCCTTAAGGTGATTTTAATGCTTCTTTGGTGAGGAAGATCAGCCTTAGGTATTTGTATCTACAATGTATTTGTATCTACTATGACTCCAAATGCTGCAGTGAGATCTCAGTTCCAGATGGGAGGCCAGGAACCTCTGAATTTTAAGAGGTGAGAAATGTAACGGTTGAGTGCAGGACAGTTAGGAAAGCTTTAAGGAGCAAGTGGAAAAAAAAAAATTCTCCCAGAGTGTAGAAATGGAGAAATTATGGGACTGTGGCTTATTCAACTAATTTGACTTTTACTGAAATGAGGATGTGGAAATACCCAACGAGGAGCGCCACGTGCAATTGAGGAACACTTAAGATACATCCTAGAAAAGATAAGACATGAAAATACTGACTGGTGTTTCCTGAAGTAAATCTACAGATTTTATAAGATTCCTCAAGATAGCATCTAGCTGATTTTATTTCCATTTGTAGGTCTCTATATGAAGATGCTGCAACCATTAAATCCTTTTGGATTGTCTACCCTTGGTATTTAAAGGAAGTCACTGTATTAATTCTAAGTTTCAGCGGTCCTGTGTCTTCTTGCTGAACCTCTTTGTTCTCTCCTGTACCTCTAGACAGTTGTTTCTAGTTCTTTCACTTTACCACTACCCAAATAGCAAATGGCAAACTGAGTAGTAGGTACTCAATTCGTGTTTATCATTGCATAGAATTAAGATGACCTTTCACATAGTTTCTACCCCTTTTCCCTGCTCTCCTGCACTCCTTTCACTGACCCTGGTGACATTTAATATTAACTGGCTGCCTTCACCAAAAATTGTGACATGAGCAATCATTTTCTTTGACCTCTCTAGCTTTTCTGCTCCATCTTCCACACTCAGGGATGTTTTCCTAATCATTGTGCAGGCACTCAGAGCCCCACGCCTGTCGTGGTATGAAGACAGCTGTGTCCACGCTTCATGCTGGCCTTGGGCATCCTGAGTTTCCCTGGGTGTGCTCTGGGGCCAATGGCAGTAAGTCAAGTTCAGGCAGTAAGTCAACTCTAGTGCATCTGAGGCTCTGATCCTAGGAAATGCCAGGGCCAGGGAGGAGGAGCCTTCATCCCCTATCACCAGCTACTGCTAGAAGCTGGAGACCTTGCTTTCTTTTCTTAGCACTTCTCCTTTTTCTGTTCTGAGCGCAATTCACTGACATTACTAACAATAGCAACTGAGTCCCTGAATGGTTAAGTAACTCGTTCAAGGTCACAAGCTAGTAAGAGGTAGAACTGAGAAGATAGTTCTTTTTTTTTTTTTTTGACTGTATCACGCGGCATGTGAGATCTTAGTCTTCAATCTTAGGATTGAACCCACACCCTCTGCTTCGGAAGCTCAGAATCTTAACCACTGGACCATCAAGGAAGTTCAAGAAGTAGAATGGAGATTATAGATCAACTATATCTAACCATAAAGCTCCTAAACATTACAGTCTTCTGTCTACACCCGCTGTTCTATGACAAGGGCTCAGTGAGTATCTGAAGATATTTTGACTCAATCCCTCCCTTTTTCCCCTTTCTTGTGTCCAGGAATATGTTTTCATGCTATGTGTTTTATTTCTACCTCACTACGATCAAGAGAATGTACTCTTTTTGGACAAAGAATCCTGTTGTCAAACCAGATCTCCTTGATTGTATACTATTTTATTTGCCACTGCTTTCTCAAGCATTAGTTTGCCTGGCCTGGTGGTTCAGTTGGCTTGTACTGAGGAAGGCCATGGGAGGAGAGGAGACTGGAGGGTGTCTGGGTGATGCTCTGTCTGTTCCTCCAGGCTGCTATCACCTGACCAAATTGTTTGCTGGATTGCTGTGTTCCAGCCCCAGGGGAGGCCACAATGCCGTGTTTGTTTGTGTATGAGAGGCTCTGGCTTTGATTAGCAGCTAGCTTCAGTGCAGCTGAACATACAATAGGGACCAAAGGATGGGAAAAAAAAATCCTGCTACAGTTTCCCATTGGAAAGCATTCACTGTCAAGCTTGGAAATCCAACAGTGGGGCATAGAAGGATAGAGGCTGGGAAAGGTTAGGTGATGGATTCTCCATGCCCTGCAGCTCGTTGTGTGTGATACAGTCACTTCTTTTTGTAAAGTATTGAGCCTCTCTCCCTCAAGATGTCTTTTATGATTAAGGTTTGAGACTCGTATTGATGTGGTTTGATGAGGGGCAAAGCCTGGAAGCTGAAAAGCGTGAAGGAGCCCCACAATGATAAGGGCAAGAGTAACAACGGTGAAAAGGATGCACCTATCTTAAGGGGCTAGTTACACAGTTAAAAAAAGTATTGCTTTGGCTTCATGGAAGAGATAAAAAGTAACTATAACTATACTTCTATCAATGAAAGAGGAAAGTAGCAAGTTTTTTTTTCATTACATAGGCAGAGTTAGTGATTTCATAATATAGACACACTGATAACAGATAATTTACTTCTTCTCATTAAATTCAATCTTGTATCTAGGAAAAGCACCCCTATCTGCTGGTAGCTGGTCTGCCTAAAGACTTGTCATACATCCTTAGAAGAGTGCTTCAGTTATCAAGAATTTTTCATCAATAGAATAGTCATCTGAAACACTGTGCATGTTACAAAAGCCACTGTCCATTATCCTAGCTTGTAGGTACCTTATTTGGTCTTCCAAAGAAGGACAAAGCAGGCTTAAAATCAGAAAACCACACAATGGTTAAATGGTAGAAGAGTGGTTATCAGGTTGTCTAGAAGAAGGTACTCTGATCTGGCATGGAAAAGGGAGGCTACATGAAGGAGGTAGGGTTTAGAAAGACAGAGTGGTACTGTCCATGACAGGAAAGCATGAGGAAGGCATTCCAGGTGAGGGCTGGAGAGAGAGGAGTAGCAAAGAGATGATCAAAAGTAAGATATTTGAGGACAGAGAGTTGAAGGGCTGGATGTATGCAGACAATGGGTGACCAAGGAGTGAAAGTGAGGATTAGGAAAAAAGTTTTGTATAACAATAGCAAGACCCTTGAGGTGCAAGCTGATCTGCTTGAACTTTATCCCGTTAAATAGTAAGGCATCTTTGGAGGTTCTGCACAAGCAAGGAGAAACTTTACTAGAGTATAGGAAAGATTAGAGAAGTAACAGATTAGAGGTGGGGAGAATCCATTAGGTTTTAAAAAGTAATCCTCTGTGTACCACCCCTCCTCCCAAGCCCTTGATCTTTTCAAATTCTGGAAATCCTGTTCACACTTTGGTGCTTTGCTTAAATACCATATCTTCCATGAAAATTGTCTTCATTCCTCTAGTTAAAGTTATTCATTCCTTTTTCTGTTTCACAACTTTCTATGATTTTTCTTTGATAGTTTTTATCCATTCATTCATTCATTCAAAAATATTCAATTAACACAGTCTACTGGGCTCTATGTTAAGGACTTCCTAGTACAGAGATGAATCCGACCGTGTCTTTAAAGCTCACAGTCTAGCTGGAGAGCAGGCACGTCAAAGGCTAATGGGTGCAGTATCAGTGCAATGATCTAGATAAGCACTCTTGAAAGCCCATAAGAGAGATACCTGATTCATTTGGGAGTGGAGGCTTCCAGGAGGAAATGCCTCCTGGCTTGTGTTTAAAGACTGAAAATGTGGGAGTTCCTGGTAGGGACACAAGTGTGAATCCTGACTTCATTTTTATATAGCAGTTATTTTAAATAGCTGTTTCTCCCCTACTTAACTACAGAGCTCTTAGCCCAATGCTTTGCATGATGCCAGATGTCTGTAAGCATGAATAAACCAATGGATTTCTGATGCCTTCACATTAGTGGGTTGCTGCTGCTGCTAAGTCGCTTCAGTCGTGTCCAGCCCTGTGCAACCCCATAGACCGCAGCCCACCAGGCTCCTTTGTCTCTGGGATTCTCCAGGCAAGAATATTGGAGTGGGTTGCCATTTCCTTCTCCAGTGCATGAAAGGGAAAAGTGAAAGTGAAGTCGCTCAGTCGTGTCTGACTCTTTGCGATCCCATGGGCCTACCAGGCTCCTCCGTCCATGGGGTTTCCCAGGGTACTTAGGAGGAATTCTTTCTGGAGACACTATGAAGGAAAATGGAAGCTGTCTGATATTAGGATGGAAGTCTAGATGTTAGGATGGGTGTGAAGGGGGACTGAAAAATGAGATGTTGATCAGTTTGAAAGAATTCCAGTCCCACTCATGGAAGAAACCTAAAGAAAGAGCTGATAAAGGAGAGGAGGTGGAGTGTCTTGGACTTGGATAAATTGGGGAAAGATGGATTATCCTCAGAATGGGGCATGAGCTGGATCCAGGCTTCTCAGTTCTCTGAACTTCATGGGCATCTTCACCATCTCGGAGGCCATTTCATGAGAAGGAGCCTTAGGCTTGCAGCACTTGGGCAGTGGAGACCAGGCACCCAGCTGAACTCAAATTCCCAGACTCAGTCCTGTACCTTCCTCCCCAGGAGATTTTGCAACATGCTTCTGCCAAAATGAGGCAAGGTCATGTTAACAGTTTTATTTTCTGGGGAATACACGTTATTATTTCGCTCCATCTCATAAGGTTTCCTGGGATGCATTGGCTTTCAGGAGAACTCTGTAATCAGGTCTAGGCATTCCACATGCATGTGGAGTGGTCTGAAGCCACATCTTCCAAAAGAGATCAGTTGGCCTGTGAGTTGGCTTCTGTAATTTGAGTTTACGTTTTAGATGTGCACTGATCACCACACTGAGATGCCCGCATTTCCCTTGAAACTGCTGATTTTGCTTTGCTCGAAGGAATGATCTTCTGCCAGCCGTGAGTCATTTCTTCTGCACCCAGTGGAAAAAGTAGTTATTCATGAAACACAACACCAGAGTGACCGTGGATGCCAGATTGTTATGGCTCAGTGAATATTGATTAAAATATGTGGAGAAACCCAAGTGCTGAGCCCTCAAAAGGAGAACGTGTCTTATGTTCAACGCTCTGTGGGGAAGGAAGACTCCTCTCCCTCTCTGGTATTTTCTTTCTCCAGCTCCAAGATCCTCCTTCAGAGCAAGGGCAGAGTCAAGGTAAATGGATCATTTTCATTTTCTTTCCTTAAAAATTATTCTTCCAGCTTTGCCAAAAGCAAAGAAAGCTCAGGAAGTCAAAATTGTCTGGTTTCCAATCCCTAATTCATGTGAAAGTCAGAAGAGGCAGGAAATGTCCTGGGGACAGAGATTAGCCAGTTTTCTAAGAAAACTATTGTGCCTAGGATATATTATATGTTTTTATTGTTACAGATTAGGACTTAGTCTCCAGCTTCTGTTCACGGTAATTGGGAACCTGTGAGAGTGAAATCTTCTGACTTTTATGGAGGTTTTACCTCTTTTGGTTCCTTTGACAAATAAGTAAGCTTCTGCCAGGGGGAGCCTACTGGATACATAAAGAATCTTTTATCTGCAGATTCTCCACTTGATATTAAATGAAATCATATCCAATTTAGGCTTCTCTATAATGAAGCTAGCAACTAACTTCCATGCAATATTTTTCCATTCATGAATTGCTTTCATATATTTTATCTCATTCTGTCCTCAGAGCAATCGTATGAGATCAGTTTTAATAACTTCACTCCTTATATAGATGAGGAAAAGGAAACTTGGAGAGTGGAGACTTGACCAAGGGTTCTCCAAGGAGGTGCCCCATCCACCTCATAGGATATTTTGAGGAGTTTTCATAGTCTGTAAAATTATTTTGTGAAAAAAAATGCAAAGAAAAGTCAGCATTCTATTCTTTCCTGTGTATAGATTGTGCTTTAAAACATTGGCTTGCAATATTCTAGAGCAGTTTCCTAAAGAACAGTTCACCTGCATTTGGATCTCCTGGGGTTGCATCCTCCACCTCTGAAATCAGAACTTTTAGGTGAGGGCTTGGGAATATTAATTTTTAACCAGGCCATTTCATATTAAGCAAAGTTTGAGAAACTCTGTGTGTGTGTGTGTGTGTGTGTGCATGTGTGTGTCATAATTTCACCTTACAGTTGTTGAGAATAAGGTCCATTATGGTGCTAGCAGTCTTCCAGAGATTATTGGAGATAGATTCTAGGTTTTAGACCAGACTGGTTAACTTTGTTTCTGAGTTGAGTGATTTGAATCTTGCAGGCTTCCACTTCCTTAATTGTAAAACAAGAAGCCTAAAATAAAAAGATCTCTGAGATGCCTGAAGCACTTTGAGTCAGCAGCTGTCTTCTTGCCAAATTTTGGTCTCCGGATTCTTTTCTCTCTCTTCTCACGAAACACCCTTCTGAATGTGCTAAAGTCAGTGGTTCTTAATATGTGGTGCCTGATCTGCAGCATCCGTTTCACTTGGGAACTCGTGAGAGAGGTGAATTCTCAGGTACCCCCCCAAACCTGTTAAGTTAGAAACACTCAGATGGGGGTCAGCAATCTGTTTTGATCATCCCTTTGGTGATTCTAACATATGATGAGGTTTGAAAACCACTGACTTAATGCATTTCTGGTCCCAGCTAATAAATGTGAATATGTAAAATGTTCAATTACAACATCTTGTTTTCTTTGACCTGTGCAGGGGCCAAAAGTCTACAGTTCTCTATTGCTCAAAGAAGAGCAATAAGGAAAATATGATCTCTGTATTTTTAATTGATGACTTCTGAGAGTAAAAAATCTGATTTTGCATGGTTCTGAAGTAGCTTCTCTTATACATAGGGATAGTTAGAAATTATATGAAAGTTTGGCAGAGAATTAATATTTTCAGTATGGGCAGTTTTTGCCTTGCATGGTTCCAATGTGCATGAAGTTTGGTTACTACAATTTAATTAGCACCAGTTCCCTGACAACATGGTTCAAATTTTAGTATATAACTATAAGTAATTGCATAAAGTACAAATTAAATTGCTAACTTCTCAGTCCACAAAGAAAAAGAAAGAAAGTGAAGTTGTTCAGTCGTGTCTGACTCTTTGAGACCCCATGGACTGTAGCCTGCCAGGCTCCTCCATCCATGGGATTTTCCAGGCAAGAATACTGAAGTGGGTTGCCATTTCCTTCTCCAGGGGATCTTCCTGACCCAGGGATCGAACCTGGGTCTCCCACACTGCAGGCAGACTCTTTACCATCTGAGCCACCAGGAAATCCCTCAGTCCACAAATCACTCCATAAATAACAGATTGGCTTTATAATCAGTGAGGAGTCACATCATTTCTTCCATCCCTTGCCCATCAGTGGTCCCTTTGCATCAGTAATTCATTTTATGCACAGACAGTGAAGTCTGGAGTATTGTTGCCTCCTTACCTCCCAGGATAAAACCAATGACATTTTTCAAAAACAGACAATTTAAAGAGGAAATTGGCCAACAGAGATGAATGTGCAGGCAAGAAGTGAGAAGTGATTTAACACTGGAAGTGAAATTCAAATGAAACATAAATGGAGTTAGAGAAGAAATATCTATCCGTGGGTGGCTACGTTGAAACTGCTGCCAGTTGAGAAGCTCTGCATTCACAGCCAAAGACACTTAGTGGAGACAAGCTTGTCGTTATAAATGAGGAAGACAGACAAAACAAAGAAGATGAAGATGTCCCGAAGGAACTGATGCTGGCAAGAAACTCACTTTAATGGAATTCTCAAGTATATTTTAAGATATTGAAAGCATGAAGAATAAAACGTTGGAGGCCAATCCAAACCTAGAGAGCCGTGACAATTGGCCAAGGCATCGAAAAGATGCTCACAATGTATTGTAATTTACACAGTGAGAAGACAGCAAGCTGTTCAAAATAGTCATGATAAATATTTTTCCAAAAAAAGAAACACTTAAATCTCAATATTTCTAATGTTGTAAGTTACTATATACTAAGTAAGTATGAGCTTCCGTATATTTTTAAATTTTCCTATGCATTTATAGGGGCTTCCCAGGTGGTGCAGTGGTAAAGAATCTGCCTGCCGATGCAGGAAACACAGGGGACATGGGTTCAATCCTTGGGTTGGGAAGATTCCCTCCTGTAGGAGATGGCAACCCACTCCGATATTCTTGCCTGGAGAATCCCATGGACAGAGGAGCCTGATGGACTTTAGTCCATGGGCTCACAAAGAGTTGGACATAACTGAGCAAGGATGCATGATGCATAATACATTTACATCTGATACTAAGAGTTTTTAATGATTTTGCAAAAACTTCAGAAGTTCAAGGAGCACTCATCATTGTTCTTAATTATTACTAAGGTTGCTTTCCGTGCTTTCAGTTTACACGGTCATTTTTATTGTTTCACATTTCTGTGTAAGGCAGTGACTGTCTGTATATATCTGTCTATTTATAACTACACGAGATCACATGTTTTGTATTTTTAAAAGAGTATAGATGAAAACATCCACCCATTTATTCACTCATCAAATATTTATAGGATGCCATATACTGTACTGTACAGCGACACAAGGGTGAAAAGGTAAAAGATATTCCATCTTGCTTTATTGACTATGACAAAGCCTTTGACTGTGTGGATCACAATAAACTGTGGAAAATTCTGAAAGAGATGGGAATACCAGACCTTCTGACCTGTCTCTTGAGAAACCTGTATGCAGGTCAGGAAGCAACAGTTAGAACTGGACATGGAACAACAGACTGGTTCCAAATAGGAAAAGGAGTACGTCAAGGCTGTATATTGTCACCCTGATTATTTAACTTATATGCCGAGTACATCATGAGAAACGCTGGGCTGGAAGAAACACAAGCTAGAATCAAGATTGCTAGGAAAAATATCAATAACCTCAGATATGCAGATGACACCACCCTTATGGCAGAAAGTGAAGAAGAACTAAAGAGCCTCTTGATGAAAGTGAAAGAGGAGAGTGAAGAAGTTGGCTTAAAGCTCAACGTTCAGAAAACTAAGATCATGGCATCTGGTCCCATCACTTCATGGCAAATAGATGGGGAAACAGTGGAAACAGTGTCAGACTTTACTTTTGGGGGCTCCAAAATCACTGCTGATGGTGACTGCAGCCATGAAATTAAAAGACGCTTACTCCTTGGAAGGAAGGTTATCACCAACCTAGATAGCATATTTAAAAGCAGAGACATTACTTTGTCAACAAAGGTCCGACTAGTCAAGGCTATGGTTTCTCCAGTGGTCATGTATGGATGTGAGAGTTGGACGGTGAAGAAAGCTGAGCGCCACAGAATGGATGCTTTTGAACAGTGGTGTTGGAGAAGACTCTTGAGAGTCCCTTGGACTGCAAGGAGATCCAACCAGTCCATCCTAAAGGAGATCAATCCTGGGTGTTCATTGGAAGGACTGATGTTGAAGCTGAAACTCCAATACTTTGGCCACCTCATGCGACGAGTTGACTCATTGGAAAAGACCCTAATGCTGGGAAGGATTGGGGGCAGGAGGAGAAGGGGATGACAGAGGATGAGATGTTGGATGTCATCACCGACTCAATGGACATGGGTTTGGGTAGACTCCAGGAGTTGGTGATGGACAGAGAGGCATGGCGTGCTGCAGTTCATGGGGTCGCAAAGAGTTGGACATGACTGAGTGACTGAACTGAACTGATTCCATCCTGATAAATGAAGAACCAAATAAATGGACACGATTTCAGTTAGTGGTAAGTTCTAAGGAAAATAATAAAGAGCAGTTAGATGGAGAATGATTGTGTTTATCGAAGGAAGGGGGGATGGTTTAGGGAGGAGGGTATCAGGAAAGACCTATTGAGTTTCTACTAAATTCTTCTCTGAACAGTGATAAAAACACCTGCCAAATCTTATCTCCTACAATTTCAGTTACTAAGTCTAAACTTCTTATGCTGTAACTTGTAATGCAATATATTTTTGAAAATTAGCTAGTAAATACTTGCTATTGTTTTGTTTCTAAGTCATGTCTCACTCTTGGCGACCCCATGGGCTGCAGCCTGCCAGGCTTCTCTGTCCGTAGAATTTTCCAGGCAAGAATACTGGAGTGAGTTGCCATTTCCTTCTCCAGGGGATCTTCTCAACCCAGGGATCAAACCTGTGTCTCCTGCATTGGCAGGCAGATTTTTTCTACCACTGAGCCACCTGGGGAGCCCGGTATGAAACATACTGTTTTATTTATCCTAGTCATGTATGACCTGTTTTAAGTAAAGCAAAACCTGTAATAATAAATTTATGAATAGAAACTTAACTCAAGACTGAAGCATTAAACAATATCTTATTTTTATTGATTATATGTATTTAAATCTGGAGCCATATGTGTGAATCCCAAGGGCTATGGGTATATTTCAACTGAGAAATGAATATTAAATAGAGTTTGGACAAGGAGAGGAAACCATATGCTGACATTCATTAAAACTGTTGCTCAAACTTTAGTAAATAGCTTGCAAAAATAATATTGTTATAGAGAAATTATAAATCCACATGTAAAATACTTTTATTATCTGTCATTTAAGAACTTGACATCAATGATAAGCACTATTAATGACGAGAGAAATATTATTATTATTACATATGACTTTTGTCTTTAACACATGGATATAAACAAAGACATTAGCTTATCTTTTTAGATGATGAAATATGAGGTGCCTATATATACATATATATAGTCATTTCATTCCTATTCATATATTCATGATATATGAATAGGAATAAAATATATGTGTATGTATACATATATACATACATGTATAGAGAGAGAATTGTTTATCAATTGTTAAAGCCAAGCAGAAATTCTAATCATATTTGGTTTAAAGGATTGTCTTCTTGCAAAGCAAGCATTTCTTTGATTCTTGGTCAACTGTGAGCAGGTCAAAGGCTGCCCTGAGGCCAGTTTGATAAGTGGTATTAACCTGAGGGCTTGGAGGGGCTGAGGGTGGTGGAGGCGGGTTGCTTTGCTTGTTTTGCCGCACCTATGTTGTTATTCAGCACCACTTGGAGCGTGCACACAGTACTGGCAATAGCAGGGTAGGCCTAGTAGCTGTCAGGTCACTTCCTTAACTGTCCATTAGCTTGGATGCTCGGAATGGGACACAATGCACACTTTTCAATACTCCCTACAGAGTCACAGCACATATAGTTCACCTCAGAGCTGACTTGAAGTCTGGGGAAAATCAGGCCAGAAGGTCTAACACAGAGGGCTCCCTCAAGCCCAGCTTGCTCTGCGAGATGAATAGCCATCACACCCAGACCTCTGAAGAGGAATAACAAGGTCTCCTGTGGGGCAGGTTGACAGTGAGCTGCAGGACCAGAGAGGCCAGAGCGCTGGTTTATGGAAGCCTACTGCTGTTAGGAATGAAATTCAATTGCAAAGCTAACATCAGAAAATCAAGAGAGAACAGATGATGCAAACTTGGGGGGAAAACCCACAATGTTACTTCCTTTTCTCTGTTTCGTGTCCAGCATCATATCTTTTTCTACAGTATTTCTGATTCCTGTCGTAATTTTCTTTCCATACCTGAACACCTTCCAGAAGATTTTTTTCCCTTTCTTTATCTCTCCCAGCCACAGCTTTAAGTTGTAGATGGAGTAAAAGTACTCATAATCTTATAAATAAGTATATATTAATTAATGCCAGGGCAAGGTATTAAACTCTAAGAGGAAAACAACAGAATAGAATAGTTAGAAAATACAGTTCGCATTTTAAACTTGACACTAAAATGGTCTGCTTTAAAGAAAGATTCTAGACCCCACATATGGGTTTTATTTTTTCTATCAGGTGAGTGAGGAGCCAGTGTGAGCATGGAGGAGGAGCAGTGTGTGAGTGTGTGGGTGAATTGTGATGAAAGAGGAATAGGAAAAGAAATAATAAGACTATTTGATTCTTCCATGGCATAAGATAATAAAAATTAATAATAATAATAAAAATAAATTTGAGGATGCTCAATGGTTGTCATTTAGGTATGAATGTATGTTTGTGTTTTCCAAGCACATACTGAGCATACATATAGTATGCAAGGGAATTTCAGAGCTAGAAAGAAGGAGGTATTTGTTTTCTGCCTCTTAGAATGTTGGAGGAACTCATCTATGTAGATTCTTAGTTCGTAGAGTATGTATCCAGGGGGTGTATCAAGGAGGGCAGTGCTATTAAGTATGGACTGAAACAGTGACCCAGGCCCTCTTAACATTCCTTCTGACCCTTTGATGTCACTTAAACTCTACCTTCAACATAGAAAAATACGGTGTTAGTGAGTCCTGGCAAAGCTGTGTGATGCTGGAGACTGGGCAGCAGACACTGCCCACAAGATAACCCAGGTCAACAAGATAACCCAGACCCAGCACTCAGCCTCCAAGCCCTGAAGTCTTGGCAGTTTGTCCTTCTCCTCATCTGGGCAGGTTTGAATACTCCGTGGATGCCCAGAAACAGTCTGAGATCTTGGTCAGATTCTGATAAAATGGAAGACAAAACTCTACAGGGGAGAGATCCTGAGTTTTCCCTTTCAGTGACTACAGAGGAAGCTGAACAGCCAAAAAAGAACTGTGAGCTGGGTGAGGAGAGCGGCTGTCTCGGTAAAATGACAAAGAGACGCTTTCAGTCCCTGGGAGTGCCTTGCTTCAATGTCAAGTTTTAAGGAAATACTGAAAAGCAGAAATCTCAGGTTATGGGTATTCAGGTCATGCCCACTATGGAGACTTAAGCTTCTGGAGAGGAAATGGAAGGGGGAAAAATCTAACCTTTGCAATTGTTTGTTTTAGTCCGTAAGTCGTGTGTGACTCTTTTGTGACCCTATGGACTGTAGACCGCCAGACTCCTCTGTCCATGGGATTTTCCAGGCAAGAATACTGGAGTGGGTTGCCATTTCCTTCTCCAGGGGATCTTCCTGATTCAGGGTTTGAACCTATGTGTCCTGCAATGCAGGTAAATTCTTTACCACTGAGCCACCTGGGAAGCCCAACCTTTGCAATAGCTAATGATTTTTGAGCTGGGAACTCTGATAAATCCTTTATTTAAATGACATTTAATCCTTACAGTAATTCTCTAAGGAATGGAAACTAATGAATCCCATTTTACAGATGAGAACACTGAGGCTGAGACTTAAGTAAATTGCACAAGGTCTTTGGGTTAGTAGGGCTTCCCATATGGCTCACTGGTAAAGAATCCACCTGCCAATGCAGGAGACACAGTTTTGATCCCTGGATTGGGAAGTTCCCCTGGAGAAGGAAATGGCAACCCACCCCGGTATTCTTGCCTGGGAAATCCTATGGACAAAGGAACCTGGTAGGCTACAGTCCATGGGGTCACAGAGTCAGGCATTACTGAGCAACCAAGCAGGCACGAGCACTTTGGGTTAGTAGGTGAGAACTGAAAGCAAGTGTGTGTGTTACTCCAGAACTCAAGCTGTCAGCAGTTATGCAATATCACATAATTTAAATATTAGTGGGGTGGACGGATAGATAGGTAAGTAGATAGCTGTGTAGATAGGTAGGCGGATTAGAAGCTTCTCCCTTTAGTAAGGTAAAAAAGGAGAGACAGTGACGCTAGTCTCTAAAATGCCAGAGAACAAAGAATCTTGGGTGCTGATGGAGAGAAAGTTAATTCTATATATTGAGCGCTATGCTTACTGCTTTCAAATACCTTATTTCACTTAAAGGGTTATTATCCTATTTTGCAAATAAGGAAACCACGATCTTAGAAAGGATAAGTAGATATCTGAAAGTCATCATCCAGTGATTAGCAAAGCTAGATTTGAACTCTGGTTGTCTGACTCCAAAATCCACGCTGTTTATGACCTCACAGAAAATGAACAAATGCCCTAAAAGATAAAAGAGAACCAACACTCTGCTCAGAGATGCCTGTGGCCACTGTTCACTCATGTATTCATTCATTCATAGCACACAGATCTGTGAGTCAGAGCTCTGAAATGGAACACACAGTTAAATGAAACTCAAGAGACTACCACTTGCTGTCTTAAAATTATGTATGATGAGCCTACAATATATAAAATAAAAAATATATAGAATATATAAAAGGTAATATTTAATGTGGAGCCATGTGTGATAAAACACTGTATAAAAGAATTTGTTTCTTTTCTTTGAAGTCTCTGAAATGGCTGGGATTACTAGCAAGGTCAGCATGAGAAGGACGAGATGCTGACGTTCTTGGACCATTGCAAACCTTCATCTCCAGTGGCTCTCTGCCACTAGATTGCTTCTTGTGAAGAAAGGTTTCAAGTCTATTTAATCCAGGAATTCTTATTTAAACCTTCTATCTAAGCTCACCATCTACTTCTTGAGCTCCAAGTGTACTGACTCGTGTCAGCCCTTATTTGCAGATCTTATGTTCCTCATGTCTGTTGATGCATTTCCTTCCTGCAAAGACAGGAGGAGGCTCTGCCTAGTTTTTAAAAAAAAAAAAACAAAACACAATATCCTGCAAGCCATCACTGTTAAGTATCAATTATTCTACATATAATTATTCTACTACATTTAATTAAGGTGTTCTCTCAGTAAGGCCCTATAAAATCCAATGACAGAAAGAGAAGAAGCCTGTGGTTATCTGTTGTTGCATTTGGTGATGTGAGACTGGAACACTTTGAAGCTTTTGGGATGGTGGAAAGGAAGTCAGTGAGGTTTCAAGGCCTATAGGATTTTCCAAAGTTGAGACCCCTGCATACGTGGTCAGGAGTTTTGGGTCCCAGGGGTTGCCCCATTGGGGACCTCTGTGATTCTTCTCATATCTTTACCCACATTCTCACGCCCACTGCTCAGTTAGAAAGTTGAAAGAAGAAATTATGATGCTAGAGGTGCTTGTATGTTTATCAAATTCTTGATCTTCAGACTTACATGATATTCTCCATAACCACATGGGAAGAAATCTAAAAATCACATTCTGATCCAAGAGCTGAATACACTCGAGGCTGGGATGACAAAAGCATGTGAGAACCAGAGATCAGTACCAGGAGGAAGAGGCCCGGAGCCTGCGTCCGCCTTCCCAGCCCCCTGGTCTCTCTCCCACTCACCCAGGGCCTCTTTTCATCAAGCCTGACATCCTAAGTGATGGATTCGCTAACACAGTCTCAGAAAGGCTTTTAGGTAACCGATGTGATTTCTGATTAAGATTGCTATGCATGCGTGGCAATAAGAAAGAGAGACGCGGAGACAGAGAGAGAGAGAGAGACCACCAACCTGAGAGGAACCCCATGTCCAACAGAGAGGGAGGCTTGGTGACAGACAAAGCAGTTAATTGTGAGCAGTTCCACCAAGGGGCCTGGGAAACTCGCGCCCAGAGGGGCAGCCGTGACCCATTTGGCACAGGCAGTGCTGGCCTTGCATATTTCAACATCCTCCATGGTCAAACACCTGGGTTACCTCATGAGTGCAAGCCCTGTTCTTAGAGATTTATGATGTTTACCAAATCTAGCAGCTGGCTCATTTGTAGGAAAGGTGATGCTTTGGGAAGCCATTCTGAGACCCCACACCATCCCTGGGGGGCCTTTAGTACCTCTGCTTATTGTTCTTGCTGAACTGCTGGCCAGTTTCTACAGCAAGGAAAGTGCTTTCCACTCTGTTTTGGGCCCTCTCGATCCTTTGGTATCTGCCATTGGTCATTTTTGAAATCAGCCCCCTCCTGTTTAAAAGGCAGGAGGCCTCTCTTACTAATGTGAGGCGACCGTGGTCTGTTGTTATAAAGTTTTCTTCCATTGGGTCACTTGGCGTGTACTTATGGAAAATGCTTCACTCTGAATTTCTTGGAAACGTGACTTGTTTGTCGTCCCAAGGATTTATTTTCTTATGTTATTTGAGTTCCCTTACTATGAAGGAGGCCCTCGAGATGGAAATTCCAGGGGTGGACATGAGAGCAGAGGGTCAGCACAGTGAGTGAGTGGGGGGACTGAGACATGAGCCCAGGCAGCCTTGACATGTGTTAATTTCTGCTGAGTCTCCAGTGATGTCATGCTGCTGGTTGGAGGACTGCACTTTCAGAACAAGATACTTTAGACATGAAGAGAGAATCTCAGAATTGGTTTCCTTTAGAGCAAGAAGGATCTTGATAGATGATCCTTTTGAGAGCTTTACTGACTGCATTCAGTAGAGCCTTAGAGCCCTGAAGAGGTAGCTCAGGGTGGATGCTCAGCGTGGGCAAGGGGAAGTCCCCCAGCTGGGGACAAGATATAACAAGAGCAACTTATTTTTATATGTTTTACGTAATTGAGTTTTATACATCGCCTTATTTGATCAGAGGTTTTTGTTACTCAAAATGAAAGTGGAACTAAACTACCATTCTAGTCCACCATTTTCTTTTTAATATGCAAATGCAGAGACAAAGCCAGAGACTTACGGTCACAGAACGGTGTAACTGAGTCTTGCTGGTACATCGTCTTACCTCTCACCTCTCACACTGTCTCAGCTCCAAAACCACTCTTCCACACACTACCCAGTGGTGCTGGAGTCGGGGAGCTGCAGACACATTTCTGTTTTTCTAGTTGGCTCCGGGTTAGGCTGTCAGGTGGTGCTAGTGGTAAAGAACCTGTTTGCCGATGCAGGAGATGTAAGAAACGCGGGTTCGATCCCTGGGTCAGGAAGATTGCCTGGAGGAGGGCATGGCAAGCCACTCCAGTATTCTTGTCTGGAAAATCCCATGGACAGAGGAGCCTGGTAGGCTACAGTTCATAGGGTCGCACAGAGTCGGACACGACTGAAGTGACTTATCACGCACACATGCACTCAATGGTTACTAAAGGGAAATTTAGAGTAACTCAGGGGTTTAAGTACTTGGGTTTTATCTGAGTCCAGCTAGATCTCTCCTTTTCAAATTTTAGGAACTCTACCTCCCGATGTCCTGACTTGCACACTAGAGACCCGGTAAAGTTGTGACTTCAACGTAGTTTGTCATTCTGTAGCGCACACCATTACGTTAAATATTGCGTTTGATTTTCAGTGATGTCAGCTCAGGGGTTACAAGAGATAAGAGATTCTCTTTATCTCTTAAGGGTTGCCACTTAACTTCTCTTCTGTGATTTGTGATAAAAATTTAGACTTGAGCTTGTCCCTTCTTTCTCTAATCACTGCAGAGTAATCAGAAGAATCCAGCCCACACCATAGTTATCCTAGCTGCTGCAGTGGCCAAGGACATCAGACATCTGGGCTCTCAAGGCATGTTCTTCAGTAGGCACTTTATCACAGTCAACCACAGGTGTTCATTTGATTAATTGGGATGCTGTTTCATTGCATAATTACTAGCATCCTATTTTCCATTGGCAAGGAGCCCATCACTGTGTTCAGGCCTAAGGACACAACCAAACCAGTTCCTCAATGCCATCTATGAGGTTCTGATTCCTGATCTCACACCTGCTGTCGATTTCTGGATCAATCAGGACTAGCCACAAGATGAAACAACACGCCGATTATTTTAACAGAGAGAATGAGTATACATATTGGTTAACTATGTATAAAGTTATTAACTAGGTAACTGAATGAAACACGGAGGAATCATGAAGTATCCCAAAGCAGCATATGGGTTTGGACCCAAGAGAACATAAAAATAGGCAGAATGTAGACACACTTCAAGAATATATAATTTTCCTTGACTTCTAAGCCTATCAAATCTTCTGAGACAGAGTCTGTATTCTTACAGCACTTTTTACTTCTACAATGCCAGCTTTGCATTGTGCTATTAATATCTCTACACATGTGTCTTCTGTTCACAGTGGGTTCCTCAGTGGTGGCTCTCATCTCTACTGTATGCCCTAAAACATGGAACAAAGTAGGTCAGTAAATACAGAAAAGAATAATGAGTCATGATACTGCTGAACCTGCTTTAATTAACAGAGGACCCAGTGCAAACCCTATTCTAGAGTGTGGGCTTGTCTTGGGATACTATCTTTAGGGTATCATGCGGCCTTCTGAAAATTCTGGCTTTGTGGCATGGCTTAATGCTCTCCTTAAATGACTCCAAAACAGATACTTTCTTCTGTCTTCCTAATGTGATTCTCAGCTGCTAAATTAAAGAGGCTGAATAATAAATGTACATCTCTACCAGTCCAGTAAGACTCTGCATATTGAACATCCAGTGCTGAAAAGAGGTTGTGTTCCAAGAGGATATGAGTTCTCATTGGGTTCCTAAGTGGATTAAATAAAGCTTCTCAATCCAACAAATAGGATAGCTATAATATACTAGATTTCAATCTCTTTAGAGGTAGATAGATAGATGGATAGATAGAGGTAAGATTTATACTGTTCTTATGAATTTTCAGAATAGTTACTCATGTATGAATTGAAATATAAAATCTTAGTAAGAATTTATTTCATCCTTTGTCAGCTATGGAAGGATGGGCCAAGAGCAGAATTTGACAAGGAAAAGCATGAGTTTAAGTCAACTTTTTTTTTAGTTGCAAACAACAAAATCCCCTCTGTATAGTTTAAGCAGTGAGATGTTGATTAGGGGAAAGAGATACTTCCCAGAGTTATTGAGAAAGCTGAAGAAATGGATTCTAGGTTGAACTTCTGGGAGTGACTCTTCAAAACACACCCCAGAACTGGGTCACTATAGGAGTTGCTGCCTTTGCCACAAAACAGCTCTAAGATGGGCTGGGAAATATAATTTTCTTAAAAAAATTGTTCAGTTTTGTTACTCTTTCTGCTTTTTGCCTTTCATTTGTTGCATCTTTGGAAGAGGGTTGGGGTGGGTGCTGAACAAGACAGTATGTGATAGAGACTGGGTCAAATGACTCTGAAGAAGTCTCTTTGGAGACCTTAGGTAGGAGTGAGTGTAACCAGGAGGACTCTGGGCTTCCACAGGATGGGTGAGAGATGGACAACTAAAAGGGAGAAAGAGAGAGTTATTAAAACACCTAGAAGCATTTGGTAACAATATCCTAGTATAAACAACATAGACCATAGCACAAAATTATTTTAGCATTTTTATTATGTTCAATCTTTGATTTTTCATTTGATCCTCAGAACAATCTTGTGAGGTAGATAAAAATTAAGTAAATTAGTTTTAGTATTAACTAATTCCTTTACTCCATAATTCATGTACACATTTGTTTTATAGTAAGAGTATGAGTCTAATTAAAATTCAATATTTTAAAATTTTTATTAAAAAGACAAATACAATTTTCTAGCTTTCCACCTTTTTTGTCTGCCCTTGGACCAGAGGTTAACAATCTCCCCTGTGTTTACAGCCCCATATTTTTCATTAAATATGGGGAAGGGATAGGGAAGTAGTTTAAAACATAAGTAACAACAGTCCTTCAAAAGGTAGGTGGTATGTAAACTGAATTTGAAAGTTGAGATACAGAATGTGGCTCAGAAACTGTAGAGATCGCAGCTAAGCATCAGGCAAAGAAAGCGAACAAACCACCCAGACGAGATGTCAAGCCAGGCAAAGTTTATCTTCAAGCATCTTGCATTTCTCATTTTAACAGACCTCTCACCGTCTGGCCCTGTCTCATTTACCCTGATTTCTCTCATTGGTAGAAAAGCAAGTAAACTGTCCTAGGTAACGTGTGCTGCAGAGACTCCTCAGAGAGAAACGGATGGATTCATGTGGCTGCCTCACTGTTGCACACCCTACTTGATATTCACTTTCCACTGGAGAATGATTACAACTGTATCATTTTAAAACTGGCTTTGAAAACTATTGGCACCAAAAATACACAATAATTAATATACTGTCCTTCAAACTGGAAAACATCACACTTCCCCCATATTGGCAGTGTCTGGTAGTTTTAATGGATTACTTAGAGCTTCAGAAGGGCCACCTATATTTTAAAATCAAATCTTTCTACCTATGTATGAAGTGGCTAATGGATTATGTAAACCCATTTCCTCAGGCATCCCAACCACCCAGTTTCACAGAGAAACTCTATCCAGCTCTCCCTCTATACGCTGCTTTAGGAGTCATTTCAATGTCCATTTTGCACCCCATCCTCTTAGTTTATCTTTCAGTCCCAACTTCATCAGGCCATCTGAATTGATAGGATAGATCATCCTCTCAGGTCTAGAGGTGACAATTTCCATTTGAGCTTCTTAGGTGGCAAAATATCAGTCTCAGACAATTCAGGGTAATCCAGTAAATTTAGAGTTAGTCAGTTGATTCAAACCTTATTCTTCCCTAATATTCACAATTCCTAGAATAGGGTCTAAGTTCCATGGAACTTGGGGAGTGTCCTCGAGAGAGATGGCGAGATGGAGTTTGGATCAGGGGCATCTTATCCATGGTCATTCTCTTTTCTGCAAAGATTTTAATGCTCTCCTATGTTAGGATTTGGGCTTCGGTGGCACTAGTGGTTAGATGTAAGAGGCATGAGTTTGATACTTGGGTGGGGAAGATCCCCTGGAGGAGGGCATGGCAACCCATTCCAGTATTCTTGCCTGGAGAGTCTCATGGACAGAGGAGTTTAACAGGCTACAGACCATGGGGTCACAAAGAGTTGGACATGACTGAGTGACTTAGCACACATGTTTTAGAATATAGACTGTGATGATGATTAGATCACTCCAGTGATATCCCTATTGTGATATCTTCAATAAAAATTTGCCTTACTAAGATCTGGAACTCCAAACTCACCAGCAGTCTGGCATAACTGACCATGGAAAGGAAAGAAGGCAGATAGCTAAGCTTTCTAGGGGTTTTAATAGATTTTAGTTAGTTGATTTGAGAATCTAATCACTACAGGCAGGATGTAGGACTGTGTAAAAGTATGCATATATTTTTAAGAAATAATGATGTGAAGTAGAAGAATTTGTTCTGTGCTGTTCTTTTCCCTGACTGGTAAGTCTAGTTTCCCTATATCCCTTCTTCCTTTGAGTAGCTAGACAAAACTGTAATGCAGCCTTCATGAGAGAATGCCTAGTGCAGATCATAGGAAAAAGAGCACAAAATTTATGACTTTTGAGTAGTGACCAGTTTGGGGGCCTCCAAAGCCAAGGGGACTCAGGGCATAAAATTATAACAACAAATGATGAATTGGTTCAGTAGGAGATGGTTCTTCCTTACCCCCAGACTAAAGATTTTATAGTTTGTAAGAAAAGCAAGTTAGAGGGAGTAGGATTGCTAAGATCTATGTATGTCCCTCAGTAGGGATCTTGTAATGCTTTCTTTTGGGGAAAAGAGGGCAGAAAACATAATCTGAGATAGCTTAGAGTTTCCATGAGCAGCTGAAGCTGTTTCTCACTTATGAAGAACACAGCAGATCTTACATGTATACATATATTAAGTGTATATATATATATATATATAATATTGTGTGTATGTGTTCAAATAAGAGAAACTTAATCAGGATGGAACATGATAGAAAGACCATTGGCTTAGGTTTCCTAAAATATGGGTTCTGGCTTCAGTTCCACTGTGGTCATGTTTTGACTGTATGACTTTGATCAAGACATTTCATCTCATTTATTTTAGCCTCTTACCTCTAAAAACTAAAAGGAGGAAGACCAGATGGCCTCAGTAATATGTTCCATGTCTGGATAACTATGATTTTGACAACTTGTGCCTGTATGTTTAGTCTGATTTCTTAAACAGGCAAGAATGAATTTTAATGTTGGTCTGGTCAGAAAGAAAAATTAGAAAAAATGGATTGTTCAGAAAGAAAAATCAGTATGAATAACTCAGCTCTCCATCCAGTTAGAAGCATTCTTTAAAAATATTTAAGTGGCCTACCCATCCATACCATCTTCCCTGGTGGCTCAGATGGTAAAGAATTCGCCTGCAATGCATGAGACTTGGGTTTGATCCCTGGGTCAGGAAGATCCCCTGGAGAAGGGAATGGCTACCTACACCAGTATTCTTGCCTGTAGCCCGCCAGGCTCCTCTGTCCGTGGGGTCACAAAGAGTCGGATACGACTGAGAGACTAACACTTTCACTTCGCTTCACTTCAAACATTCATACACTTATGTAATGATTTATTCTAATAGACAAGTATTGAATGATTTCTAGGTACCAGGTTTGAGAATTTCCAGGTGCCTTTCCTGTCCTGCCCTTAAAAGGAACTTACATTGTCAGGAATTAAATTGCTCTCAGATGCTGTACTTCAGCAGATCCAGCAGGAGGAAGCATCAGTGACTTGGGACAAGAATAAGAAAGAACTTTCATGAGCTGGGCTTTCCTGATAGCTCAGTTGGTAAAGAATCCACTTGCAATGCAGGAGACCCTGGTTCAATCCACTGAAGAAGGGCTAGGCTACCCACTCCAGTATTCTTGGACTTCCCTTGTGGCTCAGATGGTAAAAAATCCACCCTCAATGTGGGAGACCTGGGTTCGATCCCTGGGTTGGGAAGATCCCCTGGAGAAGGGAAATGCTACCCACTCCAGTATTCTGGCCTGGAGAATTCCATGGACTGTATAGTCCATGCGGTTGCAAAGAGTCGGACACAACTGAGCGACTTTCACTTCATGAAAGCATCCACCAAATGCCCAAACTTTAACACTCATATTCTAAGTAAGTGGCATATCCACCATTGACAGCAGGTGAATTTTAATTGTTCCTCTGAGTATCGACTATTTGTGGCATGTGTGGAAAATTAGTGTCATAGACCAAATGGTGCAAGTGCACATCAATTCAGTTATTTTCATATGACTCTGAAGCCTTGACAACTGAAGTGATTGTGCAAGATTGCATGTTCACAAGTGGCAAAGCCAGAACAAAAGGTGTAGATCCCTGTTCCTTTAACGATGTGATTTTTCTTTCCTTAGTTAGCTCTGCTGCTTGAGCAGTGGCTTTTTATCATGGTATCCTAACACAAATCTGATCTTCCTAGAACAAAAGTCAGCTTTTATTTTGAAGATGAATTTAGACATCTGAACATCTTGGGAGTTGTCATATTTAGCGATGCAAAGTAAAGACAAGTAGATCCTAGCAAGGAGGTAAATAAATTCAGAGAACATTTCCAAATCTGCTAGAAGATGAAAACTCAGCTATTTTTGTTATCCTTGGTCCAGATTTTTCTGTTTCTATAAAAAAATTGTGAGTTAAGCTGTATAACCATTGGTTTTGGCATTTTTTCAAAGGGTTTCTTTCATTTTGCAGAAGACCTCATTTATTCCAAGCTCTCCCAGCTCCCAGGAGGTTGGAAACCCAGCCAGGGCATCTGATTTATATAATTAGCCTTTCGTGAGTATGGATGGCCTCTCACTCCAGCATGAAGTGAGGTGAATTTGAGGAAAAACACTCTTCCTTTATCCTCCTGCTCACCCTCCCTCCCACTCTAGTTCTCATTTGTAACCCGATTTAGCAGGGAAAGCAATGATTCTACAATCCAGTGTGATCTCAGCCTGTCAGAGCTTTCAGCCAGAAAGACTTAGAGGCCATCAATTTCATAATAATGGGTGTATAATGATGGTCCCTTTGGTACTGCTCTCACCCAAATCCCCATTTAGAGACGGCGACTGGAAGGACAAAGGCTAGTGTTTCAGGAAGGGCAGATTTAGGGTAGATCAGCCATGGAAATCAGCATTGGCTCACATGTCCAGGACCTAATGAGAATCTGGCAGAGGCCCAAAAAGGAGCTGAATCCACTCTGCCTCTGCATTTTAGGGCTTTTCATGAGAATCTGCAGAATTGTAAGGGAGGAGGTAAGGGAGGAGGTAAGGGAGCCACGCAGGGAGGCAATCATGACAGGAGCATTAGCTGCAGGTTAGTCTGTGTCCTGCTTAGAACTCTGACAGTAGCATCCCTGATGGCTTCTTCCATGAGAGATTCTTCCACACTCATCTCCAGTCCCATTTTATGTGAGATGCTCAAGGGCTTTGCCCTTGATGGTGGTAATGTACACTTGAAATTCTCGAGATTTCCACTTGATGACTTGAGCTCATGTGAATTTGCCAGTGTTCCTATTGGCCTCGTCTTTATTTTTGTCCAATCGTAACACATGACCTCCTTCAAGCATATTCTTACGTTCAAACCTAAGTGCTAGAAAATGTTGACGGTCAGAAGAGTATCACTGACAGATGAAAAAACTAGGAAACATGCAACAATGATTTAGGACTAACGCCAAATTTTCCGGCAAAATTGTTTTAGACTTTATTTGAAAGTAACTGAACTATGTCAGCAAGTAGGTGACCCCGTTGCTGTGAATGCAGTTCTTATCAAGCTACAGGGGTGCAGGTGATGTCTCACTGGTGGAAGAGGAATGGAACACAGAAACATATTCTTGGTCTTTTTTTTTTTTTAATCCAAATGTGTGTGTTGTTGCCTTGGATTCACATAAAATCAAAACTTTTTACTTTGGAGTGTTAATCTCAGAGATGGCATGCATATGGAAAAAAACCAAACAAGTTTTCAGAGGGATGATTAATAAATTATTACATGTTTACATCTTGTGAGGGGCAGGAGGAAATATGGTGAATGCTGCAGAATTATTGAACTCTTATCTAGTCTTGAGATTGATCTGAATTTATGCTGTGACCAGGTTGATTGACTGAAAGGCCATTGGCCAGTCTGAATCGGGCCACTTTCTTAGATTGCAGACGTCAGATTGCAATCGACGTTGAGCCAAGACCATTGAAATAAAGATCAACCCTATGTGTAACAGATAATATATCTGGTGTCACTTGCTGACACATAAAAGTATTTCCTCTGGATGAGTGTAGATTTTACGTTCTCAGTTCTTAACTCTGTGAGCAGGTGTCTCAGTTGCTGTATGTCCTGGCTCCCAGAGGTTCCATCAGGATGTTTAAAGAAATAAAAGTCCCAGAGGCTCAGGCCGTCTCCCTTTTGTTCTTTTTTAGCTGCGTTCTTCTTTAAGAAGGTGTGGCACGAGTGATAGGCATTCATTTTTGAGACAGTTGGCCCCTTATAAATAACTCGATTTGGGAAACATGGAGTGTGGCTCTTCAGCCCCTGGGTTTTCGTTTCCATGAACTCACGACTTGCCTCCCGACACCAGCCCCTTACACCTCTCCATTTCTTTCTGGGCACTTCTTCTCTTTCACCCTCTCTGCTTCTCGGCTTGCTTTTCAGCCAATATGGCTTTCTTCTTCATCTCCTGCTTATTGATGAATGAGTTTCATTCATCTTTCTCTCCTTTTTGGGGGGTAGGGCAGCAAAGGGGAGTGGGCTGGTCTATGAATAGCGATAGACTTTGCCTGCTCCCATTTTTCCACTTGACTGTTCAGATCCATGGAGACAGAAAACGGAGGCAAGCAGCAGGGTGGGAGGCACCGGGGTCAGAGGTCAAGAGTGGCCACCTTTTGAATGAAAGCTCCTGATTTCCACTGGGGATAACATATTGTCACCCAAAGTAACTGTGCAAATACTTGGCTGTCAGAAGCCTCAAAGCAAAGGGAGAGAGGTGAAAGAAGAGGGGTAAAGATCAGAGAGAAGGGGAGGAATGCAAACCCTGGGGTCAGTTAACATGATTTGCAGTGTTTTGAAGATAGTGTTTGGTGACTCCATGTGGGAGTCATTATGCTTTGTATCTGTCTCTGTATCTTCTTGGGGCGGACCTGGAATATATTGTGCAGCCTGTACACAGATTACAGCCTTCCTACCTTGAGACAACTTTATTTAAAACCATTTAATTAGGTGGCAAACTATTGTGCAACATCAAAGATTTTGGTGGGTGAGGGGTGATACTACATGTTAAATTTACTGTCACTTCCTAGAAACTTTGTAAGACTAGCATTCAAAAGGTCTTTTATGGCCCTACTGGGCATTTCATATGCGCTTAAGTTTTATCTGTTTTAGGGTCTTAGTGATTGTCACTTGGATAAACTATAAGAAATTCTATAGATGTAGTTCAATGAGTGATATTTGCTTGGTTTTTCACTCATACATACTATTTTAACACCCCCCCAATAAAAATGTGATGAGGAACAGATTAATAGCAGGATGAAATTGTAATTTTCCCACTGAATTTTTAAGAGCTGGAACTCCATTCTGTTCATCTTTAGGCCCATAGCACTAACCTCAGCATTATTTAGTAATTGTATATGGAAATAATGAATGTTAAATAAAGGGAATTTATGAACTTTTTGTCATCTTAAGTACTTTCTACATGATCAGCTATTACTTAAGTGTAAACTTCTGTGCAACATCAAAGCTTTTTGGGGGTGAGGGGTAATGCTACATGTTAAATTTATTGTCACTGAAGTAATATATGATCATGTAAAAAGATGATGTAAAGATGATGTAAACATGACAAAAAATTCTTAAATTCTCTTTGGTAACATTCATTATTTCCATACACAATTACTTGGTTTATAGCAAATGATCCTACTACAAATTGAGAGTCATCCTAAGAGAAGTTTTCATGTGACTGGGCTTTAGTTTTGCCTGAGAAAAGGTTTTCATTCTAATAATACAATAATAATCAGATGGAATTATCAAAATATAACCATTCAACCTACGTCTACAATAAAATAAAAAGATGTTCCATAAAACAGCCATTTAAAAATCTGGCAGCTCATCAGAATCACTTGGGAAACTTAAAAACTCTTCCTGGGCTTCGTAACTGATGACTCTGATATACAACTTGTTTTGTAAACTACTGTCATAGCACAGGGAAAGTAAAGGAATAAGTCTTGCAATCAAACTCTTCAAGTCTGAAGCACTTAGTAGAATTCAGAGCCATAAACAACAAAATTCCATTATAACAACAACCAAAAAATACAAAGAGAGTGTTACGAAACAAAGCTATTTCCATGTCTCACGCAGCTGGCCCATAGAAACAGTGCCTTATTGATTATGATTACAATAAATACTATACAATGAATAAACATGAATATCAAGTGCTTTCTCTTTGAGGCCATATAAGTAATAGCTATTGTTTTATGAAGAAACTAAATTGTATACAGTTTACATTGAAAGCAGGGAGAGCAGAGCAGAACTGATACACTTTTTGAGTTATTTTGAGATATTTATGCAACTGTGTCCTACCATTAAATAGCGCATGCTATATATTCCAACCACCTACCAAGAAAATAAAATGAATAATTCAATGGAAGTGGAAATGGCTTAAAATGATAAAAGCACCAACTAAGTGTAAGTTGGAGTCCATTGTTGCATTCTTCCTAACAAAATTTCATATCGATGACAGTGACCGCAGTATTGAATACCTTTTGAAATTCCTTATCTGGAGATCATACCCAGAAGTGATGTGAGGGGGAGGGTGCTGACGATCCAGTAAAACTTCCTGTGATATTCGGCATTGTTGGTGGTAAATAACACTTGCTTGCATCCATTTTTGATTTCCATTCTTCTTTCTGGCTCAGACGGTAAAGAATCTCCCTGCAATGCAGGAGACACAGGAGGCATGGGTTCAACCCCTGGGTCAGGAAGATCCCCTGGAGAAGGGAATGGCTACCCACTCCAGTGTTCTTGCCGGGAGATCCCAGGGGCAGAGGAGCCTGGAGGGCTGCAGTCCATGGGGTCGCAGAGTCAGACGTGACTGAGTGACTAACAGTTTCATACTTTCATGTCGTTTTATCTAGTCCACTCTGAATTTTTTTCACTGAATTTCATCTGATGGCTAGAAATTTTTGTTTTAATTTTAAAAGCAACAAAATTCTTCCTATTTGTTAAACATTATGACTACACGACAACATTCCCGCCATTTGGTAACTAAGGTCAGGAGACCTGTTATGTTGCCTCTGCTTTGTTTCTTACTATCTGTGTTAACTCCTTTAAAAAAAAAATTATTTTTCATTGGACGATAATTGCTTTACAACATGGTGTTGGTTTCTGCCATACATCAACATGAATCAGCCATAGGTATGCATATGTTCCCTCCCTCCTGAACCTCCCGTCTCTTTCCCACCTCATCCCACCCCTCTAGGTTGTCCCAGGGCACCAGCTTTGAACTCCCTGCGTCATATAGTAAACTCCCACTGGCTATCTGTTTTACACATGGTAATGCATATGTTTCAGTGCTAACTCATCCCACCCTCTCCTTCCCCCACTGTGTCCACAAGTCTGTCCTCTATGTCTATGTCTTCATTGCTACCTTGCAAATAGGTTCATCAGTATCCTCTTTCTAGATTCCATATAAATACATGAATATACGATATTTGTTTTTCTCTTTCTGACTTACTTCAGTCTGTATAATAGGCTCTAGGTTCACCCACCTTATTAGAACTGGGTCAAATGTGTTCCTTTTTTAATAACTGAATAATATTCCATTGTGTATATGTACCACAACTTCTTTATCCATGTGTCAGCTTCTTCATGACATTTAGCTTCTCTGAGAACTAGGCTTCACTTCTGGAGGATGGGGATAATACAGATTGCCCCCCTTGCTTCACAAAATTGTTTGGATCAAATAAGAAATTTGCACAATTTTCTTCATAAATAATAAATTACTGAATACACGTAGGGACCGTTTAGGCTTTACTTTCTTTCTTTACTATGCTGACCTCCGTTAAAAATGTTTTTAAAAAATTCTTTAATGCAGGATCTTAGTTTCCCAGCCGCACTCCCTGCAGGATTGAAACTGCTGGACACTCCCTATATTGACAAAATCTCTGTGCACAGAAATGACTTTTATAATTTTGTTTCTAAAAAGAGTGCCTTTTAAGATGTGTTATGTGAAAACCCAGGAAATAAAATAAATTATCAGAACTTTTAAGGAACCTATATAAACACTGTGATTCTTATCCTGGATAGGTAGAATTGATCAAAATGTTCACACTTTCTCTCCCTTTTTAAACATCCAGTCCAGTTGTTATGTGAGGATAACATGATGATTATCCTTCTGTTTTCTTTCCCATGTCTGTCTTTATCTACAGCAGTGCTTTACTTCCACCTGTCAACTCTTATTTCCCAAAGTGCCTTGGTTCATTTCTCTCTCTGACACATTTTGTTCATCTTTAGGATATTGTTTAGGAAACTCTAGCTGTATGAGGATGTTGATTGCAGAAGCAACATTTTTAGCATATCCATTACAACACCTTTTATATTTTCTCTCTCTAGAACCTCAGCCTGCCGCCTCCTTTGCAATTATCCAAAATATCCTTGAAGTGGCTGTTTATACAACATTAAAAATGGGGAGCAAGCGATAATTCACTTTAAGGTACAGGTGGAAGGATTAAATTATGAAAGGACTGATACCTAAGAACATGGCAGGAATAGGTTAGACAAGTTTTGTACTATATTCAAAATAGAAGTTGGAAAGTGGATCCTTTAGCTGGTCAAGGTACTGCTCAGGAATCAGAGTTATGATGCCATGGGGTTGAACTGATGAATTCAGGAAAAAGTGAAAGCCCTGTAAAGATAATCTGAGACACAGAGAAGACTTGCCTGCATGCTCTTAATGCTGTGCCCTTCTCGAAACCCCCATGTGTGTGCTGTGTTGGGCTTAGTTGCTCAGTCGTGTCCGACTCTTTGTGACCCCCATGGACTGTAGTCCACCAGGTTCCTCTGTCCATGGGGATCCTCTGGGCAAGAATACTGGAGTGGGTTGCCATGCCTCCTCCCAACCCCCCCTAGTTCTTCCTTATTGATCAGGAGACCTGCTGTATGGAGCAGGCCTGCCAGCCCCTTGTGTCTGCTTGTTTGTGCCATCAGGGCATCTAATGCTCATGCCTGATCATCCCTTCCAGGACCTGCCAGTCTTTACTGTCTCTGAAACACCTTCCCCAGCTCACCCTGTCTCCCAAGAAGAGTGAGATCCTTATTTGTTTGTTTCCATATTACTTCCATATCCTCTGTATCATTGCTGGTTTATTTGTGAGTTTCCTCTACCAGGTTGTAGTCTCCTTGAGGGCAGGTACTATGCCATGTTTTGCCCTCTGTCTCTGGTCTCTAGCACCGTAGCTGACACCTGTGAAACACTTAATAAATAAAAACGAAAATAAATGCATGAGGAAATAAGGGAAAATTGTCGAGCACTTTTAAAATAGCTGGTGTGTTTTTATACTTCTCAAATTATCCTGCTGGGACCAACTAAACCTGTGCCTTAGGCCCTGTGGCCACCCTGATGGTCACAACATTCTGAGTCAAATGGGATAAAAGATGTAAAAGTGCTTAAATCATGAATTTCATTTTTAAAATTGATTTATTTTTTAATATTTATATATTTATTTGACTGCACTAGGTCTTCGTTGTGGCATGCAGGATCTTTTTAGTTTCAGCATGTTCTTAGTTGCAGCATGTGGGAGCTAGTTCCCAGACCAGGGATTGAACCTGGGCCCCCTATATTGAGAGTAGGGAGTCTTAGCCACTGGATCACCAGAGAAGCCCCCTAACTAGTGAATTTTAATGCAATACTAATGTCCTATCTGTCATCTAGCAACAAAGAAAAAGGACTCATTTTAAACAGAGAAGAGGTGACATTGCTACCTGAAGGGGGACAGTCACCTCACCTAAGGCCCTTGGTCCCCACATTGCTCCCACCACAAGATTTAGGGTAAAAGGGAATGGGCGCCCCATGAAAGCATTAGCCTTCATGAAGGAGATATTTGAGGGTTTGGCTCCTATGGTACAATTTGGGGCTTCTGTGGCCTTTGAAATAAAGCATACTTTTTACTTGGGGGCCCCTGTGATTCTAGAGTCAAAACACTGTCTCTGGCAAGAGTCAGAAGTTGAGTTTTTTTAGGGCTGATTCTCAGGCAGAAGTTAAACATAGGAGAGTGTGTTTCTTGACTTCTGTCCCTCTCACAAGGGCAGAAACAGGGATGAGAGGCCGGGGCCGAGTCCCTGTCCAAGGTCAAAGGTGGTAATTTGGAGCGTGTCTTATATGCCAGAGCATGGTTTTCAGTTATATTAACAATGTCTGCCTCCTCTTTGGAGATGACTGCCCATCGTGTTTGGTGGTCTGACCATGACGCTCCTTTTGGTCCTGCACGGTGCTGTCCTGTGTCCCTCAGAGGCCCCTGTGAGGTGCAGGCCCAGGGGCGCTCTGCACTGGATGGTACAGCACCTCCTAGTTGGGGCCCTAGCTCCCTTCCTTAGGACCTGATCTTTGTAAAACTCAGCATTCTCATTTGTACAGTGAGGTTAACAGTGATGGCTAGTGGGGTTATGCATGCATGCTCAATCGCTCAGTCGTGTCCAACTCTTTGCGACCCCATGGACTGTAGGCTTCCTCTGTCTATGGGATTTTCCAGCCAAGAATACTGGAGTGGGTTGAGTAATTGAGATAAGAGCATACAGAGCGTTTAGTATTGTGCCCAGAACCAAAAGCAAACAATAAATAACAGTGTTAACTATTAGAAGTAGTAGCTGTCCACTCTGGGCACTGGGCACTGGACACTGGGATGCCTGTGACCTTGGGGGCTATCAAAGGTTAGATGTGGGCCATAGTGTCCGTGAACAGTATTCTGGCTGGGCATGACCCCAGTAAGTAGCATGGACCCAGAGAGGAGGCTCAATGCAGTTTTATATTAAATCCCAAGGGGCAGTGAACATTCTCTTTACTCTTAATACTTCAAAAGACACTCTCTAGAGTTCTCCAGTTGTTTCCCATTAGTCATAGGCTCACCAGTTCTTACCTGGAACTGATCCCACGATGAATCTGGAAAAGAGCAAGGGCTCTATCTTGCCAGTGGCTTGGAGCTATTAACCAGGCCTGAATTGGTGCCATTTCTCTAAATCCCTGGATATATTACAGATCTTGCTTCATTTCTTTGCTCACGAGCAAAGTTCTGGATAAGAAACCAAAACAGAGTTAGCTCTTTTGAAATTCCTGGCAGTGAACCCTAACCCCTGCAGAGAGGTGGTGCCCATGAGCAAAGTGGGCTGAAAGAGTTGGATGCTTCCTGCTATTTTGGGCAGGAAGGCAGGAAATAGTTCTGATTTACAATAATTATGGGCAACAGGGCCAGGAATAAAGCAGGGCTTCTATGAAAACAAGCTGTTCTCAATACGGTATGCTGAGCCACTAATAATGTGCACAGAATTTTGACTGGGTCTCTCTTTGTCTCCGTGGCCAGCCATCCAGTGGCCATGTATTTATTAACGTGAATTATAACAAGAGGTTGGTAACTCTTTAATTACCAATATTTTTATGTTAAAAGCTATTAACATAAAACAGAAGGAGCAGAAAATCTGAACAAAAATCACATGAAAGAATCTACCATATTAAATGACTGGGACACTTTTCTCTGTCTAATGTCTACTCAGAGACTCAGAAGTCTTTTGGACAGTTCAGATCAATATCTGGCTAAGTCAGGAATAAGAAAATCTAAAGCATATTTACTCAGCTAATGAATACAGTGTTTGGGATTAGTTCAATCAAAATTTAATCAAAATTTGAATTAACACAAATCTCAGTATTTTCGAAAACCCAAGGTTATAAACAATAATGTTTTTATATCAAAGAATTATTTTTCTGTACTCTTCAAGCAGCCTAGGGGCCTATTTTTTCTTCATTCTTGCTCCTTAATCCTTGACTTAGGGATTTCATGTTGAAACTCTATAGAAGAGCTGCTTGTAACATTTCTTTGCTGCCTGCCATGTGAGATACCTGTGTCATGTGGATAACAGGAAACAGACCCAGAGCAAGCTTATGATGGATAAGGATGGACAGGAAACATAAAATTTCCCCATTACACCAGAGGAAAGCTTCCCGCTCCACAGCATCCTTCTGACCTAATGCATCAGCTCTTGGGAATCTGTTCTATTCAACCCTTTGATTTCCCTCTCCGGTGTTTGCTATTCTGCTCCGAATACCAGGAGACTGACCTTTATAGGAAATAGCAACAGATTCTTTGCCATCTGGCTTTTGGTTGGCTTTGGTCAGTGGAGGCACAGTCAAGAGATCACAGAGGAGTGACCTAGGCTGTTTCCTGAGTGTGCAGAGGTTGGTTCTCTTGGGTCTGTGGTCTCCTACACTTTGAGCTCTCCCGAGGTTCTGACAATGATTCCTTCCACTTTCCACCTCAAATAGAAAGGTGGTGGCACCTTCTTGTTGCTCAATTCAGGATGTTTCAACACCTTCCCTCGGTTTCACTTTGGGGCCCCATGTCCACCAGGCTCCTCTGCCCATGGAATTTTCCAGGCATACTGGCGTGGGGTGCCATTTCCTACTGCAGGGGATATTTCTGACCCAGGGATCCAACTCACATCTCTTGCATCTTCTGCACTGACAGGCATGTTCTTTACCACTGGCGCCACCTAGGACGCGCCCCAACTGCTCTCACATTATTGTAAATAATGCATTCATTAAACTCTCCTCAGTGAATCGACATGAATGTGCCATCTGCTTCCTATGAGACCCCTTTCTGTGCCGCTATGTGAAACCTCCCTTCCGTAGGGACCAGTTTACTCACTGTGTCTTAAATATCCTCTACAGCTTTTTGACTTCCATGTACATTTCCAAGTCCCTCCATAATGCAGAACCTAAGCCAAACTTAACAATGCTTGCCTGACCAGCCACTACAGAGGAAAGTGGTGGTACAGATTCTTCCAGAAAAAAATGATCATATGTTATTTTATAACATGCTTTATTAAAAAATATTATTTAACGTTATTTACTTGGCCATGACTTATGGAAGGTTCTTTGGGCCAAGTCCATTTCCTTCAGTTCTACATTTCCCCATGGTGTCAACCTCTTTGTCATGCACAATGGAAGAGATATTTACTGATTAAAATCAGTAATTGGGATACTTTTTAAATTGCTGTCGCAGTCAAGTAAGCATGAAATTGTTCTATAGCCACACTGTGACAAACTTCTCAGGCTGTAACAAACACAACCAAACTAGGACTTCTGAGGCTATCAGTCTGCCCCAGTCTTCAGGGTCTGATGGAGACCAGGAATGTTGGGACCAGCTCACATACCTAGAAAAATAATCACATCTCTGTGTCTCACTGGTGTGCAATTATGGGTTAAGTGGTGTGGTGCCTAGTGTTGCAAAGCCAGAACTTGTACAAAGTGCCCTCTGTTTCAGCAAGCTTCCACTTAGCCACTGTGAAATCAGAAACCCCCACCCACCTTTTTGCTACTGCAGCAATATTCAAATGATTGGCCACAAATACATAGGGTGAGTTTGCTGCTGCTGTTGTAAATCAGTAGCATGTTTAAGAAAACGTTCATTGGAGAGACAAGTAATATCAAAGTGATCTCTTGGCATCAGGCAATGGATAGAGATGTGAGTTCCAAAACCAAACTGTCCACATTCTTCTACATCTCTCCACTAGGGGTCTCTTTTCTTTCAACTCATCTCTTCCGGTGCCAATTTTACTATTTAAACATTTGTGTTTTAATATTTGAATTTCCCCAGAATTAAGGTATTTCAATATTTTAAATCTCAAAAGTTTTCTTGATTGCTTATGAAAGTATTTCTTATGATCCTTATTCAAAGTGATGATAATGACAATATGGCTTACAGTTTATCAGGTGGCTTCACATGCATATATTGATCTCACGTAGTACAATTCTATCTAAAATAAGAGAGAACAGATTGTTTTTATATTTATACCTAAAGATATTTTTATATTTATACCTCAAGATCTCATGATTTGCTCTTGATTGTTCAGTAAGTTAGTGAGAACTCTGAGACCAGCAGAAACAAGGTTTTCTGATTAACAGCTACTGCCTTTCTGTTACATCATACTGCCTACACGTTTGAATCGCATGCACTAATCACTCAAGGCACAAGTGATCCTCAAATGGAAAAGAAAAGAAAGAGAAGCTGAGCCAGCTTATTAGTATCCTAGTTTGGTTCCAGTTCCTCCACTAGCTGTTCCACAGGTTTCTGGAGAGCATCTGGTGTGGCTGTTTGCCCTGGAGGAGTGGAAAGCATCATTACAGAGAAGGCTGGCCAATACAAATAATATAGGAGCCAGTATGTAATCTTAATTTTTCTTGTGATCACATTAAAAAGTTAACAAGAAATGGATATGATTAATTTTAATAATACATTTTATTTAATCCGCTGTATACAAAATATCATTTCACCATATGCTCAATATAAAATATGAGTGAGATAATTTTTATTCATTTTTTTATACTGTTTTTGAAATTCAGTGTGTATTTTACACTTGCAGCCCATCATAATTTACACTAGTCACATTTCAAACATTCCCCTTGGATGCATGGCTGTTTTATTGAACAGTGAGGCTCTAAGGCGATGGGAAGTGGCACCCTTGTCAGGTGGCATGAAGATGTATACATAGAGTGTACATCCCTGTCCTTGGTGTTGCAGTAGCACTACAGTGATGTCTGTTTTGAGAATGTCAGAAGTATAGTCAGAGTATTCATGCTGAAGGCCAACCAATAAAGGAAGACAGTTTTGAATAACAGCTACTAGACTTTAAGCTCAATCTACAAGTCTGAGCTTGTCTTATTCATTGCTCCATTTTTAATGACTAGTCCACTGCCCAACTTGTCACTAAATGAGTCCTCGATGGAATGAATCAGATAACTCTACTTTTTACGACCCTTTTTGTTCATACTAAGTCTTCAAAGTCTGGTGCGCATTATACATTTACTGCATATCTCAGTTCAGACCACCCATAGTCCATCCACTCAGTGGCTATTGTATTAGACAGGAGAGGTATGGACTGTTGGGATATTTCACTGACTCAGTCACCAACTGATGACCCAGAGAAAGTTAATTTTTTTTTCTGTTTTTTGCTTGCCAGACTCTCTGGAAGCATAAGTTCTTATTTGAAATTATAAATTGCCTTATAATAGAGGAAACAGTAGCCAAGATACATGACATTCACATCCAGTCCTCCACCTACTTGATGAAAACAATTACTATTACCTTCATTAGCAATCGAAGCAGTTTGGCTAATGGAAATAGGATATGTTTTTATTTGCCTCCTCCCCTTCCCCAAGATGTACAAATATGCAATACCACAGGGACGCATAATTAAAAGCACTGAGAAGAGGTTAAAGACACAATAGATAATGGGCTTTTCAGTAACTGCTGCTTGGTCTGTTTTCTGGTGACTGGGGCAGAAGGCACAGAAACTTCCTAACTGGCCAAACTCTTTTGGTGGGGCAAGAGATGTTCTGGCTGGGAGCAAGTGAGCCTCATTTGGCTTCTGACCAGACACTTAGATTGCCAAGCAAAGCAGCCAGAGACCAAATTTTTTAAAAAAGGAACATAAATGTTTAGGAGCAGGACTGTTGCACATCATGCAACATAGTGCAAACTGTGCCCTGCTGAGGACTTGAATTCAGCTGTAGGGAGAAAAACATTGTGAAAATTTGCACTAGGACACTTTATGGGCCCTCAGCAGCCCACTTTAGGACTTAAGCAGCCATGTTCAGAACTCAAACTATTGCTGGAAGGAAGAACTCTATCTGGCTAAGCTATGAAAAAGTAACGACAACAAGGACAATTAAAAAAAAAATCAGTGATGGTGCTAGTCAGTTATGTCTGACTCTTTGCAACCCCATGGACTGTGTAGCCCACCAGGCTCCTCTGTCCATGGGATTCTCCAGGAAAGAATACTGGACTGGGTTGCCATTTTCTTCTCCAGGGGATCTTCCCAACCCAGGGATTGAACCCAGGTTTCCTGCATTGCAAGTGTCTTCTTTACCATCTGAGCCACAAGGAAGCTAAATCCTAAAATGTGGAAGTCCTTACATACCTGAAATTGGTCTAAATATGAGTACTATTTCTTTCTAGGAAATAAAAGGAAACCAAAAAGCAACCAAATTGTGAGTACATATATAAGAACAGACTTGAGATATACTTACTATGCTCTGTGAACTTTTTTCCCTTGGGTGGTATGCCAAAACTTTTCTTTTTCTTAAGTATTTTAAAGCACATCCTAGATATTTTACTGTTTTATCTGAAAAAGCCAAGATGAAAACTCTTTAAAAATTATAGCCACAATGTCGTTATCACATCTGTTGAAAATAGCATTTAAGATTCACTGTTCTACCCTTTCTTAACATGATATCTATTTCCATAATAAATTGTTCAGGTGAAAAAGTCAGATCAATTGCCACCTTCATGGTACTGTGCACTGTAGAATCATGCAACACTCCACTTCCCCAAATAGCATATTTCTATCTTCCCTCAGAAGAAAGTGAAGAAGAACTAAATAGCCTCTTGATGAAAGTGAAAGATGAGAGTGAAGAAGTTGGCTTAAAACTGAACATTCAAACAACTAAAGATTAGGACATCCAGTCCCATCACTTCATGGCAAATAGATGGGGAAACAATGGAACCAGTGACAGACTTTATTTTCTTGGGCTCCAAAATCACTGCAGATGGTGACTGCAGCCATGAAATTAAAAGATGCTTGCTCCTTGAAAGAAAAGCATATTAGACAGCATATTAAAAAGCAGAGACATTACTTTGCTGACAAAGGTCCATCTAGTCAAAGCTATGGTTTTTCCAGTAGTCACGTATGGATGTGAGAGTTGGACCATAAAGAAGGCTGAGCGCCGAAGAATTGATGCTTTTGAACTATGGTGTTGGAGAAGGCTCTTGAGAGTCTTGGACCGCAAGGAGATCCAACCAGTCAATCCTAAAGGAAATCAGTCCTGAATATTCATGGAATATTCATTGTTGCTGAAGCTGAAACTCCAATACTTTGGCCACCTGATGCAAAGAACTGACTCATTGGAAAAGACACTGGTGCTGGGAAAGATTGAAGGCAGGAGGAGAAGGGGACGACAGAGATGAGATGGTTGGATGGCGTCACCGACTTGATGGACATGAGTTTGAGCAAGCTCCAGGAGTTGGTGACGAGCAGGGTAGCCTGGCATGCTGCAGTCCCTGGGGTCTTAAAGAGTCGGACACAACTGAGTGACTGAATTGATCTTCCCTGGGCACCCCAGCACCCCGCACAACTAATTCCACCCTTGATTACTAGTAATGGCTTGTAAAGGTATTTAGGGGTGCTTGCCTTTTGCTTTTTCCCCAGTAAGTAGTTATACTGCCTGGGAGGTGAAAAATACCTGCCTCATATCAACACAAACCAGTTTCAATGATTATTTCTAGTACCATGAGTCAGAAAGTAGGAGCTGGTTCTTCATCATCTATTTATGGATTCTCCTTTTTTCTCTCTTATCTCTTGACTAACGTGCAGAGCAATTTTAGGTCTAAACAAACTCCATTGTTGAGCTTCTCTTGAGACCCTGGTTATGTTAGCTCACTTATAGAACCAAGAATAGCTCCAGAAAAGGAATGCTTCCCTGAGAGTCAAGAGTGGGGAAGCCAGTCTGAGGCCTGTAGGCTGCAGGATGGGCTGTGCTACTTGAATTTCCCAGATACAGAGGCACACGGGAAGTGAATGACATTAGGTCTCTAGTGGAAGATGCCAAACGACATAATCCCAATAAGAATGGGTGATTGAAACCCTGGCCAAGTTACACCTACTTTTCAAGTGTGTCAAAAGAACTCATGGTCATTTTTACCCGCTGCCTTTGGCTGGAAATTTATAGGTTTCAGCAAATCTGATTGGAAACACCATTGAAAAAGAGCCTGATATTTTCACTGCCCGTAAAAGAGAAAATAAAGGAAGGAAATTCCTTTCAACTCACTTCAGTTGGAGCCTTGAGAAAGTGTCAGAGTCTCTTCCTTTGCTCAGAGTGCCTGGCCAGGTTAAGGATGTTCTTGGGAGAGTTAATTGACACTTGACTTGAGGCAAAACTGGGGGTCTGGAATAGTCAGGGATTGGTAGGCAGTGGTAGATGCTGAGTCTGTGGCATCAGCTGCCCCCGGCTACATTAACGGGAATGAAGAGTGATCTGTTAAAGAGGAGAGCCTCGGTCCATATTTAATTCTCAAGCTTCATTTGGCTCTTTGGATATTTAATAGTGACTACATTACTTTGATGTGACTAGGCTAAGAGTTTGGGTCAAATTATTTTGTAAAATGGAAATGACTTTAGTGTATTTTTTGAGTGGCAAAAATACACTAAATAAAATACAATACTTATAAGGATTGCAGAAAATTTAGAAAGCATTAAAAGAAAATTAAAATGACTTATATCACTCCCCTAGTAGCTCAGACGGTAAAGCATCCTCTTGCAATGCTGGAGACCCAGGTTTGATCCCTGGGTCAGGAAAATCCCCTGGAGAAGGAAATGGCAACTCACTCCAGTATTCTTGCCTGGGAAATTCCATGGACAGATATGTGGGCTGCAGTTCATGGGGTCACAAGAGAGTTGGACACGACTTAGGGACTAAACAACAATATCCCACAGGACCCTAAAAATGTGGTATATTGTATGTGTCATAGAATTCCATTTTATAGCTATATTTAATGGATCCATATTGGTGCTGGTGGTTTAGTTGCTAAGTCATGTCTGATTCTGCAACCCCGTGGACTGTAGCCCGCCAGACTCCATCTGTGGGATTTCCCAGGCAAAAATACTGGAGTGGGTTGTCATTTCCTTCTCCAGAGGATCTTCCTGACTCAGGGATCAAACCCAGGTCTCCTGTATTGCAGGCAGATTCTCTACTGACTGAGTCACCAGGAAAGCCATTAGTAGATCTGACTTCTAGAAAGCTAGAAGATCCCATTACTGAGGTTCTAACTTCACAATGACAGTCATGTTAACCTCCTTTTATCGGTCCTAAGAGGACAGCCATAGAAATCAGATATACAAAATTTGTGTTTCTACCAAGAGCTATATGAATTGGGCAAGCTGCTTAGCCTCTTTGATTCTGTTTTTGCTACCTGTAAAATGGTAATGATGCTACCTGTTTTGCAAGGTTGTTGTGACTATCAAATAAGAAATGTGTGCAAAGCTTTAGTATAGCACCTGCATTTAAGTGCATAAACAATAATCTCAACTTGTTTCAGTGAGGAGAAAAGCAAAAGAAAGCGCAGGTTTATATTATGTTCTTTCAAATTAAATCCACCATCCAGCAGAAGGGCTGATTGTGCTATTTTTCTGCTGTTAACTAAACATGATATCCTATAATAATCAGTATTAATGAATATATTACATTAATTTTTGGTTTTCTTGAGAGATGATATGTCTAAATTTTTTCAAATTGCAAATGGAAATTTTGTTTTCTTCAAACAAATGTGTTTTCCATCTCTATGATAATATTTATTCTTGATTTTTAGGTCACAGCACTAAATTAAATGTACTGATTTTCATTGGAGACCCCTAGAATGAGGTGAAATATCCTCTTATGTGTAAAAAATAATTACAAATCATACTTAACATTTAAATGAACTGGGAAGTGGGAAGCAACCCTGAGAGTGAAGCCAGGCAGAGCCTCTGAGTTACTCCCATTTTTCTAGGAAATATTTGGCCGGGAACATAGTGCTATGAGGGGATTCCCTGGTGGCTCACATGGTAAAGAGTCTGCCAACAGTGTGGGAGACCTGGGTTTGATCCCTGGATTGGCATGATCTGCTGGAGAAGGAAATGGCAACCCACTCCACTATTCTTGCCTGGAGAATCCCATGGATGAAGGAGCCTGGCAGGCTACAGTCCATGGGGTCACAAAGAGTCGGACACGACTGAGCAACTTCTCTTTCTTTTCTTTCTTTCCTCTCTAGTGCCATAAAACCAAGTCATGACTTTGTTGCTTCATAAAATTCCTGAACGTATCCAAAAACATAGCTTACTTTTCTTGGCAAATTGTTCCCCAGTTAGAGCAATAGATTGCTTACCTGGGTAAAGAGTTTGCTTATTAAACAGCAGTTCACTTATCAAGACAGTTGACAACCTTTGTTTCACTAAACCTTTATATCATGAACTTTGCTCAATCCTAGTAAATTCCTTGGGCTTCTCAGGAATTGTTAGTGGTAAAGAATCCACATGCCAAAGCAGGAGACATAAGAGACATGGGTTTGATCCCTGGGTCCTGTGGTCAAGGTTACATCTTCCTTACTGTAGTAGGTTTAGTACAATTAGCTTTGCTTAGTTAACAGATTTTTCTGGTTGGTCTTTTGTAAGTAGAGTCTACAGTTAATAATAATTATGATATGCACCACTTATAATTTGGAAAAATGTATTAAAGAAAAGAAATCATCTAGTAAATAGGTCTCCCTGGCTTCACAGTGGACCACATGGTAAGCATTTTGAGAAACACATACATTATATAACTTTTAATTTCATGGGACACTTTGTCATATTGAGCAAAGGAGCTGTATTTACATTTTCATGAAAACTTTCAAGTTTTAATTTAATTTTGTTATGGATAAGTGTCATATAAGTGTTATATATATATATATATAACACTTATATATATATAACACTTATATATATATTTCTATGTCCACAGAGTCTTATGTATAACAACACTAATAAATTCTAGTTGATGGATTAGGAGCTGAAGGATCAATTTAAAGTCACTCCTCTTTAAAATTCTCTGAGAAACAAAACACACATTTTGTTTGTACTTATGTCACATCCCAAGGAGAAAAAACTCCATGTCGCCCCCAAAATAGCTGATAAGCTTTACATTTGGTAATTCATAAATCCCTCTTTATAAGTCTTCTGGAAACAGTAGTTATTTAAAAGAAGCACTGTAAGTTGAAGTTAACAGTGAAATCATTCAAAAATTATGATTATGGAATGTCAAGATAGGATAGAGAAAAAACTTTGCTGGCAGATCAGCAACTATTATACCATATAGGGAACAAGTCTTATTTATTCAGCATGCTCCTTTGTCAGCATATCACTAGAATGAGATTTCAAGCTATGCAATGGGATCGCTGATGATTTTCTGTCTTGAAACATGGTTGAGACATATTATATAATAATTAATTAAGATTAAGATCAAGCTAACTACTTATCTGGCTTCACTACTAACTAGCTATGTGGTTTGGGGTAAGTTATGCAATCGATTAAATCTTCAATTTCATAGTCTATTAACTGCAGATTAACAGTGCCTGCCACAGTTTATCCCACAGTGATTTTGCAGAACTGAACAAGATAGAATCATACTATCTTGGGGTTGAAAAGTAGTTAGTGCTTTTTAGTCTAATTAGTGCTTTAAAATGAAATGTGCTTTAAAGGAAAAAATTTAATACCATATATATTAAATTTTAAACATATCATATCTTTGAATTTTTAACTCATTCTGAAAATACTCCACCAAAGTTTTTCATGTGTCTGTTTTCTGAAGAGAATTGCCTTATCTCAACATTTACAGGGTCTTCCCAGGTAGCACGGTGTAAAGAATCCACCTGCCAATGCAGGAGACACAAGAGATGCAGGTTGGATCCCTAGGTCGGGATGACCCCCTGGAGTAGGAAATGGCAATTCACCCCAGTATTCTTGCCTGGAAAATTCCATGGACAGAGGAGCCTGGTGGTCCATGGAGGTCACAAAGAGTCAGACACAACTGAGCGCACACACACACACAGTAATACACATACACACCACCAATTTGTTCAGTCTAAGTGAAGGATTAAGTTGAAAATAATATTTTTCCTTTGAGGGGTAGACTGGTCCTGGTTTCTCCTGATTCACTTTCTGTTTTGTTAAACTCTTTGTAACCCCATGAATTGCAACACTCCAGGCTCCTCTGTCCTGCACTGTCTCCTGGACATTTGTTGGCAACGTGATGTCCCTGCTTTTTAATGTGCTCTCTAGCTACGACAAATCTACACAGCATATTAAAAAGCAGAGACATCACGTTGCCAACAAAGGTTCGTATAGTCAAAGCTATGGTTTTTCCAGTAGTCATGTTCAGATGTGAGAGTTGGACCATAAAGAAGGCTGAGCCCCGAAGAACTGGTGCTTTCCAATTGTGGTGCTGGAGAACACTCTTGAGAGTCCCTTGTACTGTAAGGAGATCAAACCAGTCAATTCCAAAGAAAATCGGTCCTGAATATTCATTGGCAGGGCTGAAGCTGAAGCTCCAATACTTTGGCCACCTGATTCGAAGAGCTAATTCATTGGAAAAGACCCTGATGCTGGGAAAGATTGAAGGCAGGAGAAGAGGATGACAGAGGATGAGATGATTGGATGGCATCACCGACTCAAAGGACATGAGTTTGAGCAAACTCTGGGAGATAGTGAAGGACAGAGGAACCTGGGCGCCAGAGTCTATGGGGTCACAAAGAATAGGACACAACTTAGTGACTGAACAATAACAATAACTAGGTTAGTCATAGCTTTCCTTCCAAGCAGCAGGCTTCCATCATACATCAGTTGGCAAAGAATACGCCTGCAATACAGGAGACCAGTTCCATCCCTCAGCCGGGAAGATCTGCTGGAGAAGGGATAGGCTACCCACTCCAGTATTCTTGGGCTTCCCTTTTGAGTCAGCTGGTAAAGAATCCACCTGCAATGTGAGAGACCTGGGTTCAATCTCTGGGTTGGGAAGATCCCTTGGAGAAGGAAAAGGCTACTCACTCTAGTATTCTGGCCTGAAGGATTCCATGGACTGTATAGTCCAGTCGGTCACTACTGAGCTACTTTCACTTCACTTCCAAAGAGCAAATGTCTTTTAATTTCATGACTGCAGTCACTGACTGCAGTGATTTTGGAGGCCTAGAAAATAAAATCTGTCACTACTTCTATTTTTTCCCCTTTTATTTGCCATGAAGTGATGGAACCAGATGCCATGGTCTTAGTTTTCTGAATGTTGAGTTTTAAGCCAGCTTTTTCACTCTCCTCTTTCACCCTCAGCAAGAGGCACTTTAGTTCCTTTTCACTTTCTCCTTTTAGGGTGGTATCATCTACATATCTGAGGTTGTTGATATTTCTTCTAGCAGTCTTGATTCCAGCTTGGAATTCATCCAGTCTGGCATTTGGCATGATGTACTCTGCATATAAGTTAAATAAGCAGAGTGACAATATACAGTCTTGACGTGCTCCTTTCCCAATTTTGAACCAATCAGTCGTTCCATGTCCAGTTCTAAATGTTGCTTCTTGCCCCTCGTTCAGATTTCTTAGAATACGAGTAAGGTGTTCTGGTATTCCCATCTCTTTAAGAATTTTCCACAGTTTGTTGTGATCCACACAGCCAAAAGCTTTACAGTAGTCAATGAAGCAGTTGTTTTTCTGCATCTCCCTTGCTTTCTCCATGATCCAATGAATGTTGTCAATTTGATCTCTGGTTCTGGAAGTTCTCAATTCATGTACTGTTGAAGCCTAGCTTGAAGGACTTTGAGCATAACTTTACTAACATGTGGAATGAGTACAATTGTATGGTAGTTTGAATATTCTTTGGCATTGCCCTTTTTTGGGGTTGGATGAAAACTGAACTTTTCCAGTCCTGTGGCCACTGCAAGTTTTCCAAATTTGCTGACATATTCAGTGCAGCACTTTAACAGCATCAAGAGTATTTTAAATAGCTCAATTGGAATTCCATCACCTCCACTAGCTTTGTTCATAATAATGCTTCCTAAGGCCCACTTGACTTCACACTCCAGGATATCTGGCTCTAGGTGAGTGACCACAGCATTGTGGTTATCCAGGTTGTTAAGACCTTTTTTGTATAGTTCTTCATTTTCTTGCCATGACTTCTTAATACTTTCTGCTTCTGTTAGGTCCTTACTGTTTCTGTTTTTTTATCGTGCCCATCCTTGCATGTGTTCCCTTGGTATCTCCAATTTTCTTGAAGAGATCTCTAGTCTTTCCCCTTCTATTGTTTACCTGTGTCTTACTTTGTTCACTTGAGAAGGCCTTCTTATCTCTCCTTGCAATTCTCTGGAACTCTGCATTCAGTTGGGTATATCTTTCCCTTTCTCTCTTGCATTTCACTCCTCTTGTCTCCTCAACTATTGTAAAGCCTCCTCAGACAACCACTTCGACTTCTTGCATTTCTTTTTCTTTGAGATGGTTTTGGTGACTGCCTCCTATACAACATACGAATCTCTGTCCATAGTTCTTCAGGCACTCTGCTTGCCAGATCTAATCCCTTGAATCTTCTATTCATCACCTCCACTGTATAATCATAAAGTGAAAGTCACTCAGTCACGGATGATCTTAGCTATCTAGCAGACGTCAATACTATGACATCTAGGGGCTCCAATCAGGGAAAACTGAGTTGTTGGGGGGACTGCTTGACTCAATCCAAATGACTCATATGTGCATTTGAGTTTTTAAAAATAATTTCCCCATATTTTCCTGTATCTTTATGCTGATAATGATAAACTTAGAAGCAGCATTTATTATCTTTTTTCTAATTTACTACAGGCTTGAAAAACAGATAGCCAAACTGCAGAATTATATATAAAATTCAAAAGATAATGATGGATCTCCTAAGGGTATCAACCCTGTGATACTGTTTCATTGGGTTTGGCTGGTCAGTCTTTTAAATTTTATTCATTCATTCAGTAAATATGTGCCAAGTACCTACATAATTACTAAGCATAGAGATGAAAAGATATATAGAACACAGGCTTTAGATACATAAAATTGCTGGATTTATTTGCCAATAAAGCAAGATGTTATTGTATGGCTTAAATCATGTGACCTAGGTTAGCGCTCAGTTGCTTCAGACACATTCAACTCTTTGCAACCCTTATAGACTGTAGCCCACCAGGCTTCTCTGTGCATAGGATTTTCCAGGCAAGAATACTGGAGTGGAGGGTTGCTATGCCCTCCTCCAGGGGATCTTCCCAACCCAGGGATCAAACCCACATCACCTGTGTCTCCAGCATTTTAGGGGAATTTTTCACTGGGAAGCTCATGACCTAGGTTAGCAACTACTTTAAATTTAGTTAAAACTTGCAACTGCAAGGTAATAATCTATTTGTGTTGTTCCCTGCTGTCATCGTCATGTTAGACATAACTATAATCAGTGCTAACTTTTTCTCTTATTGTCTATGTAAGAGTTGTCAAGAAATCACCTCATTTACCTCTGAGAAAAATTAAATGAAATTTACAGTGGATAGACTACAGCTCGTATAAGGAAGAACTTTCTATTTGAGCTTCTTAAAAATAGAAATGTACTTGTTACTTTCCTACCTGTATTTAATTTGGATTTGAACTTTTTTTCTTGCTTTTTGAGACAGAGATTAAATTACTGATTTAAGATTTTTTTTCCCCTTTCAATGTAAGTATTCTGTGGTAGAACCTGTTATCTCACATTGTATCCACCTCACAGTGTTACTGTCTGACTGGAACTTCACTGTCTTACTCAAGAGGTATGTTTTCCAAATACGTGTCAAACTTTCCGGAAACCAAGATACTTTATGGCCATCAGATCACTATTATTTGCCGCTTTCTCACACAACTAAATAAGGTTTATTTGATGTGAAGGAACCATTTTGATCTCCTTCCTCTTTTATAAATTCCAATGGTAGTTTTAGCCCTCAAGCTAATTATTTCTAGAAAGGAGGGAGTTCAGTAAGTGGGGCATTTGATGCTTCTGAAAAAAGGGGGAAAGAAAAATCAGCAACTTCCTTCTTTGACGTGGAAACCACTCAGAAGGACTTCAAGGATCTCTGAAGAGACAAGAAGCAACAGATTCTCATGCACCATCATAAGGTCTCACACTCAGGTCCACATTCCTTTACAAACAGTGCCTTCAGTGAATCATTAGATGAAGGAAGACTGAGTGGAAGGCACTTTGTGTGCGAGAGAGGAGGATGTTGGAATAAGGAGAAAATAACCATGTAAGCATAAACAGAAAGTGGGCTTTTAGAGGACAAGGCGAGTGAGCAGAATCACAACCCTTGAGTTTAATGTTTCTAGTTTCCGATGTTACATCTCTTTCAGCATATTTTTTAGTAGCGAACTTTTCACCATTGATAAAATATGATGGAGAATGCAAAGAATGAGGCAGACAGAATGAATGGGGATGAGGTATCCCAACCAAGTTGCAAGGTCTCTTGCTGTTTTAAACTAACCTGATGTAATGTTCTCGTTCTGGAAGATGTCACTAGGTCCCTAATGAAGTGAGTTTGCCAGGCTTCTAACAAGATTTTCCTCTTTCCCAAAGCAACACTCTGCATAATCAATTAAGCCTTTCCTTGATTTCTTGTTTTTTTTTCTTTTCCCCCATTCTTCTTTATTTTTTTAGTCAATGAGCTCAGCTTTAAATGAAAGCTGGAGTTGTATGAACTGAATTGGCTGGAAATAGTAGCTGAAAGGCGTGCAAATCAAAGCTGGCAAGTTTCAGCTCTTCCGTTCTTGAGGGAGAGACTAACTTCAATCCAGATGGCTTCCTGGGCGATTGTTTGATTATTCCAGTGCTTTGTTCCTGATATGGAACCAGGCATTAATAATCCAGCCTTTGCAAGCTAAACCAAGAAAACACACATCATATGTTCACCTTTGAGGGGCTTAGTACCCATTTGGACACTTCCAGCAGTGTGGGAACTGTATAGGAAGGGATTTTACATCACTCATGGGTTGGGGGAGGGTACGCAGAGAAGATAACCATCAGGCTCTTTGATCTTCCTGTTCTATCCTAATCTAGCACAGGGCATAAACTACAGAGAGAGGACAAAACTAGGAGCTCTGAAGTCAAGCAGCTCCATCTGCTTCGGTACCTACACCAAGGACAAAGGTTTCTGGTGTCTTTGTGAAAGATGTGTGTCTATATTTGTATCTCTGTACAGAGATTTTTCTATCGATCTGTCTATCTCCATACACACATTTGGGGGGGTGAAATTATTAATATTTGTAATTTTGCTTTTGGAAATTATTTGCCTTCAAGTCATTCATTTTTAGAATGTTACTAAGTATATTCATGAACTCCTGCAAAGTGAGAAAATGTAATTTAGAGGTTTTTCATAATTCACATTTTTACAAGGATCCATAGCTCCTCTAGGGGCTTCCCAGGTGGCTCAGTGAGCAAAGAATCCACCTGCAATGCAAGACACACGGGTTCAGTCCTGGGGTAGGGAAGATCCCCTGGAGGAGGGCACGGCAACCGACTCCAGTATTCCTGCCTGGAGAATCCCATGGACAGAAGAGCTTGGTGGGCTACAGTCCATAGGGTTGCAAGGAGTCGGACATGACAAGTGTCTGAGCATGCACATAACTCCTCTAAAAAGTGGTGATAGCTCTCCTGGACTGTACAAATAGCATTCTGATGGGCAGAGAATTAAATATGGATGTGGTTCTTGTATTCTCTTTCTACATCAGTTTCTAGAAAGTGTAAAGCCATGTATCAATAACTTATTAGTAAGTATATAAGAGTTGGACCATAAAGAAGGCTGAGCACTGAAAAATTGATGCTTTTGAACTGTGGTGTTGGGGAAGACTTTTGAGAGTCCCTTGGAATGCAAGGAGATCAAACCAGTCGATCTTAAAAAAAAAAAAAAAATCAATCCTGATTATTCATTGGAAGGAATGATGCTGAAACTCAAGCTCCTATACTTTGGCCACCTGATGTGAAGAGGTGACTCATTAGAAAAGACTCTGATGCTGGGAAAGATTGAAGGCAGGAGGAGAAGGGGACGACAGAGGATGAGATGGTTGGATGGCATCACTGACTCAATGGACATGAGTTTGAACAAGCTTTGGGAGATGTGAAGGACAGGAAAGCCTGGCATGCTGCAGTCCATGGGTTCACAAAGAGTCGGACACGACTGAGTGACTGAACAACAACATATAAGAGTATATCACAGGCATTTTTTATTTTAACCTCTCTATTCAACTTTGTGGTTAAGAACATAGATTTAATTTGTTTTTGGCTGATCTAGGTTCAAATGTTATTTTTTAAAAAATCAAAGTTGACTTAAAAACTCTACTTCTAACACTTTGTGATCTTGGGCAAGTTAACTAGATTCTCTAACTTCTGTATTACTCACCTGCAAAACTGGAGTAATATTGATTCGTTTCTAATGTTGTTGGGACGATAAAAGATAACGCTTTTAGCACAGAGCAAAACCTTTAATCCATGATGGCTACTGTATTTCCCTACTCTATTTTTCCTTTGCCTTTTTCTTTTTTTTTTGTAATCCTTCGAGATTATATATATTTTTAAAAGATACCTGAAAATTATTGGAAGAAATTGGGCCATAAATAATTTAAATAAGTAATCAAATAATTAGCAAATATTTAAATTTTGATTCCTAAAGAAATTATAGTTTAGAAGTGTTTATGAAATTTTCAATATCACCTAGGGATCTTGACCTTGTTAGAATGAATATTCTATCTCAGCAGGTCTGAGGTGGGACCTGGTCTGGATTTCTAAGAAGCTCCCAGGTGATGCTGATGCTGCTGGTCTCAGAGTAGTGCTTTGGGTAGTAAGGGGTTCAGAAGAGAGGCTTAGAGCTTTAGAAAAACACAAAGCATTGAGTGCCTAGCACACTGAATCACAACCAAAAGCAGTGAGATGATGTCTTATTCTTTAATGAGCAAAAGATTCCTTTTCTGTAATCCAAATTACCTGAAGGAGTCCCATGGGATTCTCTTTCTGACAGGAGTCGTTGTCTTTCTGGTCCTTGTGAGTCATGGTGTTCCCTTAGCAGGCGCTTGGCCCCTTGACTCTTGGACAGTCTTTTCCATTACACTGTGGCACTTCTCAGAGCCTTTCATTATGTCAGATTGAATATTTATTAGGCTCTTGTAACATAATACTGAGCTAAATCACACAGATATTCACTGGCCAAGAAATGGTCTCTAAAGCAATGTTAATTTAATGATTGGTTCAGGAGCAGCTATTTGGGTTTTTTTTTTTAGCTTCACAATTTCACTAAAACATACCATATTAAGGTTAGCAGTGATTCCTTATTGCTAATTCCTATAGATACCTTTCCCTGGAATTTGACCCTGTTCATCATTTCTTACTTCTCAGAACTTCCTGTTTGCTTGGTTTCCATGATTCAGCTTCCTTTGCTTGCCTCTGATTCCTCTGTTGCTACTCCTAATTCACTTTAAAAAAAAAAAAAAAGAAAATTGGCCACACCACCAGGCTTGTGGGATCGTTGTTCCCTGACCAGGGATCAAACCTATGCCCCCTGCAGGGGAAGTACCAAGTCTTAACCACTTGACCACTAGGGAAGTCCCTCCTCCCACTTATGTAAGAATCAGAATTCTCACGTCTTATGCGCATCCTCAGTTCTTACTCTATGTCTTCTCACTCCATGGTCTCTTTGGGAAATGCCAAGTCTGCCTACTTATTCAGATAGCATATGTTGACTTCACTTTAATTTCCATCTCTAGATCAGAACTCTTCTTCATCAGATTGATAACTTTTATCTCTTTCAACTCAAATGTCCTACTGGTACCTCAGACTCAACATGTCCAAACAAATCTTTACTACCTTTCCTTAACCTTAGTCATTAAGTGTCTTTAAGCAATTTTTTTTTAAACTGATCTGAAAAGTAAGGATATTGGAAGAACCTAAACAATCAGATGTCTGAGTATTAATATATTAATAGATATTTCATAAACTATATCATATATAAATATTTTTATAAATATTCTGACATTTAATACATGTCAGTTGCTGAGAATACTGTCCTTAGCATAGATCATCATGTGTATTACTTGGGAAACTATTGAAAACCATATTCTCTATGTTGGCACCTATTTCTGGATTAAAGATTAGAAACTGAGAAATGTCCTAGATTTCTCCTTTCTCCTTACATAAGTTGTATGTTCAATCAGTGTGATAAGTCCAACACATTTTACCCCTTAAATAACTTTTTCTCTTTTCTCTTTTTACTTTTTTCTAGTAAAGCAGAAAAATTGGCTAGTAGAAAAATTAAAAAACAGAACTATCATATGATATTTATCCAGAAGAATTTAAACTTCAGATCTCAATGAACTATCATGGTCATCACAACATTATTCACAATAGCCAATTTAGTAGAATTTTTCTAGTAAAGTAGAAACTTTTCTAGTAAAGTAGAAAATAGCCAGTTTACTTTTTTCTTCTCTCAATCTCCTTTCCAGTGCCACAGTTTAAGTCTTCTCTGTGTCTCACTCGGATTATGTGAACTGGCCTTCTCTAAGCCTTCCTGAGTCCAGGTTCACCATCCCCCATTCACTCTGTTAACCTATTGCTGAGCACTCTCTCAGATTCACAGCTGGCCATGGTCCTCTTTCACTCAAAATTCTTCATAGCTCCACATTTTCTAAAGTAAAGTATCATTGCATTTCTCACGTGACCCTTACATACGACAATCAAGAAACAAGATTAGTCTCTTCCATCTCTTAGTTCCTTTTCTATTTCTCAAATTTTCTCACTGATGCTTGAGCAATTTTTAATTAATCATTGATTCCTGGAATATATCACACTTATTCAAACCTGCAGGCCTTTACCTGGATGTTCTTCTTTCTCTAACCTAAAATGTTATTTGAGACTAAACTCAAAATTAGTCTCCTCTGATAGCTTTCCTTAAAGTCTTTGAACATAACCAGGTAACTTTTTTATGCCCATTAAAAAGAAGAAGAACAAAGCTATTATAGCAATTTTTAATTATAGTGCATCATTATTTTATCAGGAAATAGTATTGGATTTGATTCAGGTTTTTTATGGCATCTGTTGAGCTAATCCCATGATTTTTCTCCATCATTCTCGTAATTCAGCCAATGAAGTGAATATGTTGGCTGTTAAAACAGCCTTGCATCCTGGAATAAACACTACTAGTTATGATTAACTAGCTTTTGTTTTATATTTACTGGATTTTATTTACAAATATTTCAGAAATGTTTTTATGTTTATGTTCATTAGGAGTGTTGGTCTATAGTTACTTGTAATGTCCTTTTTAGGTTTTGTTATCAAGTCAAGTTCATTCATATTGAATTTTTTTCTACTTATACCAATTATCCTTCATTATCTCCTGGAGTTTGCTCAAATTCATCTCCATTGAGTCGGAGGGCGGCAGAGGATGAGATGGTTAGATAGCATCACCGACTCAGTGGACATGAATTTGAATAAAATCCAGGAGATAGTGAAGGATAGAGATGCCTGGTATGCTGCAGTCCATGGGGTTGCAAAGAGTCGGGCACAAATTAAGAACAGAACAACAACAAAACCCTTAGACTATGATTCTGGATTGGTCTATTTCTTTTTTTCAGTTCTGTCTAAGTGATTCATGTCTTTTGAGATTTTATTATATGTAAGCCCTCTTGGTATTATGTCTTCTAGATTAATAAATACTTTTCTAATTATGAAATGTTTCTGTTTTGTTAATTCTTCCTGTCTTGACATCTACATTGACTAATACTACTATAGCCACACTAGAATTTTTTTTATGATTGGTCTGCTTTCAACTTAAAAATATATATATATATTCTTAAAAGATATCTTTTATAGATAGCATGCAATTCAATATTGCTTGTTTCTTTAACTTGACATTGTGTTTTTTAATACATTTTGTCTGTTTATATTTAATGCAATTATTCATATGTGTTGATTTGCATATACTTTGTTGCTGTTTCTTTTTATTCCATTTGTTCTTTGTTCCTTTGTCCCTCCTTTCCTGATTGTTTCAGGTTAATTAAACCTTATTTTATGTTGCCTAGTATAATTTTTCTACTCTTTTAAATTATAACTCTTTAAATTATTTCTTTTAGAGGTTGCACTAGGAATTGACATATGTATCTCTGACATATAACTTCCTATTTAAAACGAATATTACACCATTTTATATAAGTAAAAAATCCTTAAAACAATATAATTGAATTTCCCCCATCATGTCTATAAAGACGATTTTCAAAGTGGTTCCAGCCAACGGATTATGCGAGTTAAAGTTCCTGTACATCTTTGCTAACATTTGGTATGGTTATTCTTTAACTTTCAGTCAGTTGAGTGGCTGTGTAGTAGTATCACATGGAGGTTTCCTGATAATGTTGGACATCTAATGTGCTCATTTGCCATTTGTGTATCTTCTTTGAAAGTGTGCAGTTCTTTTGCTCATATTTTTATGGGTTTTCTTATTACTGATTTGTAAATGTTCTCTATGTATTCTAGATGGAAACCCTTTGACAGATAAATATTTTACATACATATAGTTATGTAATTGGTATTAGTATATTGATCTGGTATCCTGTATCATTACAGAATTCATTTATTGTTCTGGTAGCTTTTGGGGGTAATTCCATTGAATTGTATATAGAAACCTATTTCTGGAGGGTTCTTTGATAATTCTAGGTATCAAATTAAGAGACCTGATATAGTCTCTCAAATACATTCAAGGTTTACTGGTTGAGATTTTCTGTGATTTCTTTGTGGTCAAAAAGTAATACTCAGTTCCTTTTCTGGTCCAAGTTTAGTCTGCAACAGACCAATCAACAAATTTAGATCCCTTTTCAAAATTCTCAAAAAAAAAAAAAAAGAAAAAATAAATTCTCACTTGCCGGGTGTGACACTTTCATTACTTGTCTGACCTTTGTGGCAGATATAGAACTTCTTATCTGAGTTGATCCTGATTGCTCTTCTACTAAGTCTCTGCCTTCTACTAAGTCTCAGCCATAAAATATTTATTCTTTAGTGCTCCCCACAAATACAAAATGATGTGAAATACTCTCCTAATGCTTAGCAGAATGTTCAGTTCAGTTCGGTTCAGTCACTCAGTCGTGTCTGACTCTTTGTGACCCCGTGGACCACAGCACACCAGGCCTCTCTGTCTATCACCAATTCCCACAGCTTGCTCAAACTCATGTCCTTCAAGCAGTATGTTATTGAACACGAAAATTTGCATGCTGTTTTTTTAATTATAATTTTGACTGGGTCACTTCATCTCAACAAATAAAGCTACTAGTTATTAATGAGATGCCATTTGAACTCAGTAGTTGATAAAGCTGTATCCAGTTGTTTACAAGAGTATGAGAATGTGGTAATCTTGAAGGAAATATGTTTTCATTTGATGTTAAGATCCACATATTTTTACAAAAATGGTTTCTTACTGAGCTAGGCTGAAGGAGTATAGACTGTGTCTTCAGTCAACATGGGGCATTTATCCATGATTTGTTAACACTATTGACTCTTGCTTTGAGAAACTAATTAAGTTTGCCAGTACCCACAGCTTTCTTTTGATTTTTACTGCCTAAAATTGATAAATACTCTTTAAACTTTGCAGAAGAAAGTTTGGCAAGAATATTAGACATTTCTTTCATCAAAAATACATTTGTTTTAGCTGCAGCATTCTTATATCTTCCACCACAAAATATGGCATATACTCTTGGTGTGTCTTTGGCTCATAAAGCATTTGTCGTTTGGAGAGTTTGTGAGATCAAATATAATTCATATCTGTGTCTCCCTTATAGCCTAGCCTATTATTTTTCACATAGTATGCGGTCACTAAATATTCACTGATAATAATTATGATTTCAACGATCTGCCTGCTATGGCTCCAACTTTTCAATATCACACTTTCTTCTTTTAACACCAAACCAAACTATTTACTTCAAATTAGTCCCTTGATTTCTCACCTTAAAATTTCTTCCATTTTTCCATTGTTGTTTAGTCGCTCAGTTGTGTCCAACTCTTTGTGACTCCATGGACTGTAGCCCTCCAGTCTCCTCATCCATGGGATTTTCTAGGCAAGAATACTGGAGTGGGTTCCCATTTCCTTCTCCAGGGGATCTTCCCGACCCAGGGATCGAGCCCTCCTCTCGTGAATTACAGGAGAATTCTTTACTGCTGAATCATCAGGGATTATGTTTCTCCCATTGGAAATGCTTTTCATTCCAGATTTACTTATCAAAATTCAAACTACTTTAAAAGGAGGTATTGCCACCCTCTTTATGAACCTACAGCTGGGGGCTTCCACCCCCATTTTCTTCCTCTAAGAGCCACAGGGGTCACTACTGACGGAGCACCTAACGTGCGCCTGTCAAGATGCCAGGTGCACAGATAACAGATTTTGTTATCTGTTATCTCATTGTAATCTTTAAAAAAACTATGAGCCTGCATGATAAAACTTTAAATTTCTTTACCACAGAGGATATTGAGAATAAAAGGGAGTGACTGCTTTGTTCACATCACAGATATAATAAGTGACAAAGCTTATATGGAAGAAATCTGGCTGACTCCAAATTCTTGTCTCTTTCCACATATTAAAAAATTAGTTTTTAATGCCTTATGATTTACTGTCTTATTTTCCTCATAATTGTAGTCATACTTATTATACTGTGTCTTTGATCCTTGATAAGAAGACATAATCGTGTCAAACATTAAAGTATGGGATAGTTAAAACATACACTTGTAAAGTTCCTGTTTTTGCTACCAAAAACAAAGCATTTTGCATACTCAAATATATTTCATATTAACTACTTGAGACATTTTCACATTTCTACTTTTGAACAAAATATTGTTTTGCAACATCATATCCCCCACTGACCTTAAGAATGGCCAGACCAGTGACTCTTAAATACAGTTTTTCTGGATTTCTCTGGTGGTCCACTGGTTGAGAAGCTGCCTGCCAATGCACGGGACATGGGTTTGATCACTGGTCCAGGAGGATTCCACATGCTGCAGGGCAACTAAACCTGTGCATAGCAACGACTGAAGCCCCCGAACCCTAGAGCCCGTGCTCTGCGACGAGAGAAGCCACTGCAATGAGAAGTCTGCATACTGCAACAAGAGAAACCTGTGTGGGGCCAAAAACAAATAAATAAATAAGATTACTAAAAAAAGAACAAATAGTAGTATCAGGTTTTAAAAAATAAATACGTTTTTCTTTCTTGACAAATGAAACCTTACAAGGAAAGTCATGAAAGAGGAGCTGCTGCAGGTGAAGCTGAGATAAGGGTGGGAGATACGGTGTGACTCTCAATACCATCTCAGGTTTCTTTCATGCCTGGCAGCAGCCCTTGACCTCTCCCTGGAAACACCAGTTCTCTAAAAATCATTGTTTAGCCCAATTTTATTTTTCTAATGAAAATCAGAAGAGATTTTTAAATGTGTGTGTGTGTGTGAAGTTTTTGAGTCTTGGAGCTTGTTCCTGACTCCCAAATACTATAAGTATTATAAGTACTTTGGTAATAAATACCTTGAAATGAACCAAAATACATAGAACATCCACAACACGGGTAAACAAAAACAATAAGAAAGCCAAAAGAGAAACAAACATACTACATAAAAGATATCAAGATGAATGGCTGAGTATGGTGGCTGCCCCTTTCGTGGTAACTCAGGGCTTTAGTTATGTTTATACAGCATGCGGGCTTCCCACATAGCGCTACTGATAAAGAACCAACCTGCTAACGCAGGAGATATAAGAGACAAGGGTTCCATTCCTGAGTCGGGAAGATCCCTTGGAGGAGGGCATGGCAAACCACTCCAGTGTTCTTGCCTGGAGAATCCCATAGACAGAGGAACTTGGTGGGCTACAGTCCCTGGGGTCACAAAGAGTTGGACACGACTCAAGCGACTTAGCACGGCATACAACATTCCTCTCTCCCTGACTTCCCCTTGCTTCTCTTTCCCTGACCAGTTAATAACTCTGTCTGTCTTTCTCCCTCACAATTCTCATGATTAACTCATTTTCTCTTCCTCCTTTTGAAGTCCACCCACTGTTACTTGGTACTGTACACTCTATTCTAATCACATGCTGTCACTGAATGTATTATATACATCGTCTCCACACATTCATTTATTTGATCCCATTTGCCTGAAGTTCCCTTCCTTCCCTCATTTCTTTATTTAGAAGACTTCAACTATTTTTTTAATCTGATAAAATATACCTCAACCCTCTACCTCACTCCCCCTTGCTAAGCAAAATTATCCCTTGAGCCTAGGTACTCAAATAGCACTGTGTGTATAAGTGCTTCATGATATTTACCATAGTGAATCATTCACTCATTTCTCACATTTTTTTGCCAGTTACACAGAATTCTTTCAGGGGGAGGGCTGAATCATACTCTTTTATCATGTTCTTATGCCTAGTACACATCCAGCCCTCAGTAGGTACCCTAAAATTTGGTCAATAAATATCTAAAGAAAATGTTCTAAAACATCACATTTCTCCAGCAGGTGCCATTATGTGAAAATATTTCAGCCTGAGAGCTACCCATTTTTATTGTGTTATACAAAATTAAACAAATGCCATACTATCAATCTAATTGACATGTACTTAGTTAAAATCAAAGATGGAACACTGTTGAATTCATTTCTGGGCTGTTAGTAGAGTGTATCTGAGGTCATGAACACACGTGCTTGGGACACATTGTTTTCAGGGCTTAGTGTTTAAAGAAGGCAGCTTAACAAGGTCGAAGTGAAAGGCTGGTTTAGCAAAAGATTCCATTATAAACATAATGGTTATTTATATGAGACTTCAGGAATCTAAGGCAATGGTCAACCATTTGAAAATAAATCAATACGAGGATTATGACTTGAAGAAGGGTGAGTGAAAATAAAAGTGGCCTATAAAATGGAAAAAAAATTTACTATTTCACAGGGCTTTAGAAAGATAGATTGCAAAATATATAGAAATGTTTGGTGATGTGTAATATTTGATGTATTACAAATCATTCATAGACTGCTCTTGTATGTATGAAACTGCTTTAGATTCTGGTTGTTTCTAGTTCAGTTTTTTCAGTGAATCTTATATCCATGGCATAGACAAAGAGCTGAGGCATCATTTTAGCATGAATACTAATTCCTCTATTTGATGCCATGTTTTGGCTATATTTTTTTGCTAGCAAAAAATTTACTAAGTGGCAACTTTGTGCTGGGGCCCTATCTCAGGTATTTGAAATAAAAAGAGGGCAGTGGAATAGTTTCACCACACAAGAGGCATAATATGCAGTTGTAAAGTTAGAGTTTTTTCATTTCATACATGTTAAATTGCATAACAGTTTCATTAGTTCTCAACATGGAGCCTCTATACTTTAGTGAACTCCAAAGAAATACCGGAGGTAAAGGTCCTTGAGTTTATTTTAACCTTTTAAGAAGTCAAAAGCCCGAACAAATCTGTATGCTAATAAAGCTGAACAAGTCTTTAGTTGGCATTAATTAAATCATATCTCTGTTTTTTAAAAAATTTTTATCCTTTGATTTTAGATAAGATTAGACAGCTAAAAGTATCATGCTTGTTATTTCTTAATAATAAGAAGTACTTTCTTTTAATAAGTAATATGAGAGTAGGGGTGAACTAACTTTATTCAGCAACTAATAATATATTTCTTGATAATCTGGGTTAGCTTTACGTCTACATCTTACATTTCCACAACAAATATTTCCTGATATTTCTGTGTTAGCTCTGAGTCTACATCCTGCATTTTCAGAACAAACCTTTCAAGTTTTTATAATCACTCCCACTTTGTAGATGTCAAAACAGCAGTTTAAATGGTTGTGATTTGCCCAGGAACATTCCAAAAATTATATGGTAGAGATGAAGTTTAAGCCAAACTTCTGCCTCTAAATCCTATATTAGTCATTCCAAACAAATCACTAAAAGACAGATTCCAGCATCCTTGTCTTATGTTTACACCAGATGTTAATCATCTTTAAAATTTTAGGTCCTATTAAAGTACTAACACTTTTCCTTTTCACCAGTGATTTTTCTATAGAAGTGACCGGGATTTAATCTATTAACACTTTTCCCCCTAGTTGGTTTCTTTAATTGATTTCCTTTCTTCCTTGAGCTTCATTCATACTTATTAGTGACTGAGATGACACAACAGTAATTTCCAGACACCAGGCATCTAGGATAGTCTTCAAGTTAACCGTTAAGCCCCATGAAATTATACCTGTTAGAGTAAGGACAGCAAAAGATGGCAGTAGGCGGAGTGAAAAGAAGTAAATTATTCAAAAAAACTGAGCTGACTTAGCAAGGCTTCTTCTGCCATTGTTTTAGTTTTCTCCGTTTGAAAAATAAGCCCCGACCCTGACCACTCCCTTAAGTCAATGTTCTTGCCTCTGTGCTCATCTAGAGTGTGTTGGAAAGCAGCAGGGATACACCATCTGCAGATTCAGTTCAGTCACTCAGTTGTGTCTGACTCTTTGTGACCCCATGAACCGAAGCACGTCAGGGCTCCCTGTCCATCACCAACACCTGGAGTTTACCCAAACTCATGTCCATTGAGTCGGTGATGCCATCCAACCATCTCATCCTCTGTCGCCCCCTACTCCTCCTGCCCTCAATCTTTCCCAGCATCAGGGTCTTTTCCAATGAGTCAGCTCTTTGCATCAGGTGGCCAAAGTATTGGAGTTTCAGCTTCAACATCAGCCCTTCCAATGAACATCCAGGACTGATCTCCTTTAGGATGGACTGGTTGGATCTCTCTGCAGTCTAAGGGACTCTCAAGAGTCTTCTCCAACACCACAGTTTGAAAACATTGATTCTTCAGTGCTCAGCTTTCTTTAGAGTCCAACTCTCACATCCATACATGACTACTGGAAAAACCATAGCCTTGACTAGATGGATCTTTGTTGGCAAAGTAATGTCTCTGCTTTTTAATATGCTTTCTAGGTTGGTCATAACTGTCCTTCCAAGGAGTAAGCATCTTTTAATTTCATGGCTGCAATCACCATCTGCAGTGATTTTGGAGCCCCCCAAAATAAAGTCAGCCACTGTTTCCCCATCTATTTGCCAAGAAGTGATGGGACCGGATGCCATGATCTTAGTTTTCCGAATTGTTGAGTTTTAAGCCAAATTTTTCACTCTCCTCTTTCACTTTCATTAAGAGGCTCTTTAGTTCTTCTTCCCTTTCTGCCATAAGGGTGGTGTCATCTGCATATCTGAGCTTATTGACATCTCTCTTGACAATCTTGATTCCAGCTTGTGCTTCTTCCAGCCCAAGTTTCTGTCGGTTTTGAGATTGCATCCAAGTACTGTATTTAGGACTCTTTTGTTGACTATGATGGCTACTCCATTTCTTCTAAGGGATTCCTGCCCACAGTAGTAGATATAATGGTCATCTGAGTTAAATTCACCCATTCCAGTCCATCTTAGTTCACTGTTTCCCAGAATGTCGACATTCACTCTTGCCATCTCCTGTTTGACCACTTCTAATTTTCCTTGATTCTTGAACCTAACATTCCAGGTTCCTATGCACTATTGCTCTTTACAGCATCAGATCTTGCTTCTATCATGAGTCATATCCACCACTGGGTGTTGTTTTTGCTTTGGCTCCATCCCTTCATTCTTTCTGCAGTTATTTCTTCACTGATCTCCAGTAGCATTTTGGGCACCTACCGACCTGGGGAGTTCATCTTTCAGTGTCCTATCTTTTGGCCTTTTCATACTGTTCATGAGGTTCTCAAGGCAAGAAAACTGAAGTTGTTTGCCATGCCCTTCTCCAGTGGACCACATTCTGTCAGACCTCTCCACCATGACCCATCCATCTTGGGCGGCCCACATGGCATGGCTTAGTTTCATTGACTTAGACAAGGCTGTGGTCCCTGTGATCAAATTGGCTAGTTTTTCTGTGATTGTGGTTTCCATCTGTCTGCCCTCTGATGCCCTCTCTCAGCACCTACCGTCTTACTTAGATGTAAGCGCCTACCTTGGATGTGGGTTATCTCCTTAATGCTAAGGACAAATAAACAATCACCAAATACCACAAGCAAGGGAAACTCTTATCTACACACATTCAGTTACTCAAGTTCTTAACACTGCAACAAGGCACCAGCATGCTGCTGCTGCTGCTAAGTCACTTCAGTCGTGTCTGACTCTGTGCGACCCCATAGACCGCAGCCCACCAGGCTCCTGCATCCCTGGGATTCTCCAGGCAAGAACACTGGAGTGGGTTGCCATTTCCTTCTCCCATGCATGAAAGTGAAAAGTGAAAGTGAAATCACTCAGTAGTGTCTGACTCTTTGATATCCCAAGGACTGCAACCTACCAGGCTCCTCCGTCTGTGGGATTTTCCAGGCAAGAGTATTGGAGTGGGGTGCCATCGCCTTCTCTGACCAACATGCTACTTGTTTTTTTTTTTTTTTTTTTTTTTAATAATTTGACTCATATCTTTCCTAAACTCCCTTTCTCTCTTTTTTAAAATAATTGTTTCCTTTGCTCTACCCAGAAGAATCTTAAGCCACCAAAACAGAGGCTTAAGCAGAATGGCAGGTGAAACAGGAGGAAGGGAAAAAGAGAAGTTGAAAACTCAAATCTATTGCTGATCACAAATTTTACACATTTTCCCTGTATATGTGGAATTGCGTGCATTTTCTTTAGAACATCTAAAAGCTGAAATTAACCATTTGCCCACTAATTAAGAGTCCAAATTTTTCTGAATTCGTAGGGGAAACAATATAAGACAGTGTTTACTTTATTCTATTAACTCTAACTCTCATTCCAGTTCCTCTCTCCTTTCTTCCTCTCTTCTCCACTACAGTGAAGATCCCTGTTTAATAGACCATTCTATGATTTTAGAAAATTTCTTCAGGAAATTCTGGCCCCTGTGGGATTTTTCTCTTGAAATTAAGTGAATTTATCTTGATTGAGAGAAAGCTTTTTGAAAATAATTATAAAAGTAAGGTTAGCAATGTCAAACTAGAAATGCTGAGGTTAAACTAGCTAGCAATAGCATCTTTCTATTAATAACTCCGTGTGTGTGTGTTATTTATGGAAGAGTTCTATTTCTGCTAAGTGGCCATGTTTTCTCAGTGACCTCTCTTTCCACTGTATATGTTCCATGGCTCACCAAGCATCACTCTTTTGCTTGGTCAGAAAATTCTCCCAATAGCTATGCTCTCATGATGGAAATTTCTGAATTCTCACTTTCTTGCCATTAGAGTGGTATCATCTGCATATCTGAGGTTGTTGATATTTCTCCCAGAAACCTTGATTCCACCTTAACTAAAGAACCTCTTTATGACAGTGAAAGAGGAGAGTGAAAAATCTGGCTTAAAACTCAACATTCAAAAAACCAAGATCATGGCATCTGGTCCCATCACTTCATAGCAAATAGATGGGAAAAAGTGGAAGCAGTGACAAATTTTATTTTGGGGGGCTCCAAAATTACTGCAGATAGTGACTGCTCCCATGAAATTAAATGACACTTGCTCCTTGAAAGAAAAGCTATGACAAACCTAGGCAGCACATTAAAAAGTAGAGACATCACTTTGCCAACAAAGGTCCATATAGTCAAAGCTATGGTTTTTCCAGTATCATGTATGGATATGAAAGTTGGACCATAAAGAAGGATGAGTGCTGAAGAATTGATGTTTTCAAATTGGGGTCCTGGAGAAGACTCTTGAGAGTCCCTTGGACTGCAAGGAGATCAAACCAGTCAATTCTAAAGGAAATCGACCCTGAATATTCATTGGAAGGACTGATGCTGAAGCTGAAGCTCCAATACTTTGGCCACCTGATGCAAAGAGCCAACTCATTGGAAAAGACCTTGATGCTGGGAAAGAATGAATGCAGGAGGAGAAGGGGGCAACAGAAGATGAGATGGTTGGAGGCATCACTGACTCAAAGGACATGAGTTTGAGCAAACTCCAGGAGATACTGAAGGACAGCAAAGCCTGGTACACTGCAGACCATGGGGTCACAAAGAGTAGGATACAACTTAGAGACTGAACAACAACAACAACAATACAATAATCTAATTCACAGTCTAATTTCAAGTATTTATAGGTGATTGTGAAACAAAAAGGTGTATTACAACATAGAAAGAAATGCATTAAAATTTAAAAGTTAACTTACCCTCTAAGAAGACTCAAATGAGTAGTTTCCACCTCCAAAGTGGTTAGTCACTGAGAATATGTTCTTGGACTGCCTTTGGAGAAAACACCAAAAGACCTTCACTTAGGTTCATGTTACATCTCATAATTATAGTTGCTATGTGGATATGTATTAAATGTATTGTGTAGATGCATCAGGGTACTCAGCTCTGAGAGGACTTGCCAACCAATATGTCTAGACTCACTTCTCAGACAATTCATGTCCAATGAAAGGCATAGGACAAGTGTCATAATCAGTAACAACTTTTCTGTTTGACTATCAGTGAAGTATAATTATAAAAATTTACATTCAATTCAATTCAGTTCAGTCGCTAAGTCATGTCTGACTCTTTGCGACCCCCTGGACTGCAGCACACCAGGCCTCCCTGTCCATAAACTCCCGGAGTTTACTCAAACTCATGTCCATTGAGTCGGTGATGCCATCCAACCATCTCATCCTCTGTCGTCCCCTTCTCCCACCATCAATCTTTCCCAGCATCAGAGTCTTTTCCAGTGAGTCAGCTCTTCGCATCAAGTGGCCAAAGTATTGGAGTTTCAGCTTCAACATCAGTCCTTCCAATGAACACCCAGGACTGATCTCCTTTAGGATGGACTGGTTGGATCTCCTTGAAGTCCAAGGGACTCTTAAGAGTCTCCTCCAACACCACAGTTCAAAAGCATCAATTCTTCAGCACTCAGCTTTCTTTATAGTCAAACTCTCACATCCATACATGACCACTGGAAAAACCATAGCCTTAACTAGACGGATCTTTGTTGGCAAAGTAACATCTCTGTTTTTTAATATGCTGTCTAGGTTGGTCATAACTTTCCTTCCAAATAATAAGCGTCTTTGAATTTCATGGCTGCAATCACCATCTGCAGTTATCTTGGAGCCCAGAAAAATAAAGTCAGCCACTGTTTCCACTGTTTCCCCATCTATCTGCCATGAAGTGATGGAACCAGATGCCATGATCTTAGTTTTCTGAATGTTGAGCTATAAGCCAACTTTTTCACTCTCCTCTTTCACTTTCATCAAGAAGCTCTTTAGTTCTTTGCTTTCTAAAAAAAAAAATTACATTTAGAGAAAGAAAAAAAGCATGTAATTTTAGATTTTAGAAAGTGATGGAGATGCTGAGTTGCTAATTAGGACTTATGATTCAGGGAAAGGACCAAATGACCAAAATATTAACTTTAACTGATGAAATATGCTTCATCCATACAGTGGAATCCAAAGTCATCAATTAAAAAACAATAAAATGGGCATTCCCAATGTCACAGAAAGGGAGAAAAACGCACTGACAAGGACATAAGTTTATAGAGACGCTTGAAGGAGGAAAGCAAATTACAGAACAGAGCGATCTCAGCCCCTATATATGTGAGGTTTTATTGTTTACATTCATGAGAATGGAAAATCATGTAAACAGTCTGTACTTCTGGAAGAAAAATTCTGAGTTAATGAGCGTATGTCATTACTACCATTTTTATATGAAGTATAAAATATCGTGAACATACTTGATGGAGATCAATGACTACCAGGTGAGTTGCTGCGGCCAATGACTTGGTGTAGATGCAAGAAGTGGGCTATCCCAGCGCTTGTCCTGGTGCCTTCCCCAGTTTGCTTGGCAAGGTGATCAGATCGACACTATGCTGTCACAGGTGACTTCAAGTTCTAGGGGAGTCTTGATAATGTTATCCTGGGATTTTTTATTGATATCAAGTGTGGAGATTTCAAATTATGAGTGAATGTAAACCCTTCACTCCACTCTAGAATTTAGAGGATTTTCAGTACATGTGAGTTTAGAAGTGTTTTTGATGTATATTGAAGGTGTGCTAGCTCTACTTCTTTTTTGGGCTTTACTTTTCAGTGGACCAGTGAATAATAGAATTATGATGAGAAGATAATTGTGGTTGTGGAAATGATAAATCAAAATGAGAGATATTGATCATTACTGATGCATCTGAAGATAAAGCAAACATATACTTGCACAGACAATCTATTCATTGTGTCCACTCACATTATATGCATGGATGAAAACATCATGGTTGTTTTTAGGAATCATAGTCTTTATAAGGATAACTATAGTCATTGCCCTTACCAAGTGTCACTATCAGTAGGACTTACTGTAGGAGTCTGTTCCAATGCATGCCATCAAAAGTCTTTTGCTTCCATTGCTCTTGAGTCATAATTAGCAAATGGTTGTGTGTGAAGTCTTATGTGAAGGACTGTTGTATTTTATCAGTGAATACATGACTGATTGCAGAAGAGCACTTACTTCAGTGGCTGTTGGAAAAAAGATAGAACTCTGCTCCATATAATTGATATAAATCTTCCTAAAATCTGATATGTCAGAAATGGAAACTGGAGTCCTTCATCAAGGAGTTCAGCGAGCTTTCTTCTCTGACTTAGGTTGACACCACCTTCTCCATTTCTCTGTTTATTCTTAGAATGCAGACTCCACAGTACCTGCAACAGCGCCGAAAATTTGCAGCTGCCTTCTTGGCATTTATTTTCATCTTGGCAGCTGTGGACACCGCTGAAGCAGGAAAGAAAGAGAAACCAGGTGAGCAATATGGTTATGAACAAAGTCTTCATTGATTAATGTCTGTCTAACCCAGCTACTTGCTTTTTGCCTTTTCTCCTTCCTTCCCTCTCTTTTTTCCTTCTTTCCCTTTCTTCCCACTTTCCTTTCTTCCAGGTATTTAGAGGAACACCTAAGTGACATCCCCTCTTATTCCATCCCCCCACTCTAAGTCCTGAAATATATATGGTGACCATTAACTATTAATTGAAATAATAATTATTAACAGCTACAGCATACAGAAAATTGATTGGCAATCAAGTGTTTCACTTATGTTGATACTCTTCTTCAAAAGAGTCCTGGAAGCAAATTTTGTTTTATCTCATTGACAAAGGAGGAAACTGAATCTTAGCAAGAATAAAGCACCTTTTCTATGTCACTCGCAATGTCATAAGTTGGCTGTGGAGCTGAGAGTCTGTTATATCTGTGGTCCACCACATTTAGTTTATGTTACTCCATCTATGGGCTTCCCTCGTAGCTCAGTTGGTAAAGAATCTGTCTGCAATACAGGAGACCTGGTTTTGATCCTTGGGTTAGGAAGATCCCTTGGAGAAGGAAATGGCAACCCACTCCAGTATTCTTGCCTTGAGAATCCCATAGACAGAGGAGCCTGGCAGGCTACAGCCCATGGGGGCGCAATAGTCGGACACGACTTAGTGACTAAACCATGACCACCACTCCATCTATAAGACAGAGAAAGGAGCACTGACATACACTGGAATGACTAATCTGACAACTGTTAATTTTCATAGACTTTTCCTATTTTTTAGATTTACCTTGACTTTGATTATCTTCTCTTTTTCAGAAATATTTGCTTCCAGAAGGAAGTGTCAGTAAATCACTTAGCGCAGTCCCTGGCACATAGTAAGAATTAAATAAATATTAGTTCTAGCTCCCTCATTTTCTTTCTCACTTCTCTTGGTCATTGGTTGATTCAACCATTCAGCTAACGCTTAGCGAGTTCCTGCTCTTTCCTAGACACTGAAGAGAGAGGTAAAAATCACAGACCATGCAATTAGGAGCTCAGGAATGAGCTTGGTTTTATCCAGGAGTTAAAGAGTTTTCTGGATGTTGATAATTTTTCCTTCTTCACTTTCAGAAAAGAAGGTGAAGAAGTCTGACTGTGGAGAATGGCAGTGGAGTGTGTGTGTACCCACCAGTGGGGACTGTGGGCTGGGCACCCGTGAGGGCACCCGTACTGGAGCTGAGTGTAAACAAACCATGAAGACCCAGAGATGTAAGATCCCCTGCAACTGGAAAAAGCAATTTGGAGGTGAGTCCCACCCTTACTGTCCTATTGATTTAATCTTCCACCCTGAGATAATTCTTGCATTCTTCCATCAGGTATCTTTTTGAGGTTGACTCTATTTTAACAAATTTATTTTATCAGATACAAGAAAACCTGGCATCTCGCCCAACCTCGGGTCCTTCGTTTTCCATACTGCTTGAATCTGGAACCAGATAGTATTTTTGTCCTGGAGGGAGGGCTGTTCTGTGCATCGTAGGATATCTAGCTGCATTTCTGACTTTTACCCACTAGTTTCTGGTAGCACTCTCCACCTCACCAGCTGTGACAACTGCAGATATCTCTAGATGTTGCTACACGTTTCCTTTCAGGGTGGGGGCAGAAGGTCAGAGTAGTCCCTGATTGAGACCACTGCCTTAGCAACAGGGACAGAAAATAGGCCCTCGGTCCCTCTTAACAGTGTGCTATTTGCTTCTATTTCTAGATTCCTTTTATCTTCCCTTCCTCTTTTCTTATTTAGTCTCCTCCTTCTCCAGATCTCTCCCTCTGTTACTTCCAGGCCTTCTCTCTCTCTCTCTCGCTCCCTCCCCACTCTCTACACAGGTTTACAGCTTTACTCACCAAACCCAGTTAGACTGCTCTGAGCCACTGTTCATAGATTTTAGCTCAGTGACTATTGACAGTTTCATGTTGACCTCGTCTCCCAATCTGAGAAGGAATCTTTCAACACTTTTGACCCTAAACCCACTATTGAACACCAAAATTGCCTGTTTTTTTTTTTTCCTCCACATTCTAGACTTGTCTTTCTTGCCATAGTGGGACACAATGCCCCAAGTATTCTCACTGGTTTAAAGAAATGTGTTTTGGCCTACTGGACAGTGGAGAAGGGTAATGAATACATACACTACATCTTTTTCATTCTATATAACCTTTGGAGTTATAACTTTATATAAGTGGAGGTAAATTCTATAAAGGCATGGTGAAATTCAGATACGTTTGATCTTAAATTGTGTATAACTACTCTAAAGATCTATACATAAAATGTCTTAAAAATGTGTTTTAAAGGTCTTCTGTATATAAATGTCTAGAATATATAAAGAGCTCTCAAAACTAGCAATCCAGTTAGAAAGTGGGCAAAAGACATAAACAATCATTTTACTAAAGAGGATACATAGGTGGCAAACAAACACGTGACAAGATGTTCAGCATCTTTTCTCTGTGATGAAAATAAAAATGAAAACCAATGAGGCATCACTATATACTACACACCTATAAGAATTGTTAAAATCAGAAATAACATCAAGTGCTAGCAAGGATACAGGAGAAACTAGATCACTCACACGTTGGTGATGGGAATACAGAATAGAGAGCCACACTGGAAAAGAGCATGGCAGTTTTTCACAAAATGAAACGTGTTTACTATACAATGCAGTGATTTCACTCTTAGGCATTTATCCTAGAGAAGTGGAAACTTATGTTCCTATAAAAATTTATACATGAATTTGTATAGCAGATTTAGTTGTTATAGCCAAAAGCTGGAAACAACCCAGATATCCTTCAGCTGGTGAATGGTTAAACAAACTGGGGTACATGCCTACCACGGAGTACTCCTCGGCAACGAAAGGGACAGACTCTTGATTCATACAGCTTGGATGGACCTCCAGGAAATTTTGCTGAGTGAGAAAGCCAATCTCAAAACATTACATACTGTACGATTCCATTTATAAGCGTTCTTAAAATGACACAGTTACAGAGGCAGAGAAGAGATTAGTAATTGCCACGGGTTCGGGAGGTAGGAAGGGCTTCCCTGGTAGCTCAGCTGGTAAAGAATCCACCTGCAATGCAGGAGACCCTGGTTCGATTCCTGGGTCGGGAAGATCCCCTGGCCAAGGGATAGGCTACCCACTCTAGTATTCTTACCTGGAGAATCCCCATGGACAGAGGAGCCTGGCAGGCTACAGTCCATGGGGTCGCAAAAAGTCGGACATGACTGAGCGACTAAGAACAGCACAGCACAGCAAGGAGGTAGGAAAGGAAGAAGGATGCTAAGCTATGACTATAAAAGGATAACCCAAGGGACCTTTGTGTTAGAAGTTGTCTGAATGTTATTGATGGGGGTGTTCACTCTTATCTATACATGCGATAAAGTCACACAGAAGTCAGTGTCCACACACCATATACACAAATGAGGACATGTGAAACTGCGTGTGTGTTAGTCGCTCAGTCGTGTCTGACTCTTCGCGACCCACGGACTGTAGCCCACCAGGCCCCTTTGACCATGGGATTCTCCAGGCAAGAATACTGGAGTGGGTTGCCATTTGCTCCCCCAATAAATAGATAAATTCTCTGGACTGTGTCTGTGTCAAGTTCCTGGTGGTGCTATAGCTATGCAGGATATCACCACTGAGGGAAACTGGGTGTAGGGTATATGGGATCTCACTGTATTATTTTTCACAACTGCATGTGAACCAACAATTACCTCACTACAGAAAATTGAAAGCAAAAGTGTCTGTTTTCATGGTACTCCAAGAGGAACTCAGAGATTTCTGTTTGGTCCTACCCTGCCTCCAGCGGAGTGCAAATACCAGTTCCAGGCCTGGGGAGAATGCGATCTGAACACGGCGCTGAAGACCAGGACTGGGAGCCTGAAGCGAGCCCTCCACAACGCCGACTGCCAGAAGACAGTCACCATCTCCAAGCCCTGCGGCAAGCTGACCAAGTCCAAACCTCAAGGTAGGTTCCTGTCTCTGAACCCTAATTTTAATGGGAATGCGCTGAGGGGCTCAGGCAGGATCTTCAGATGTGCAAATTTTCCACAAGGAAATCTTGGGTGAATCACCTTAAGAAAGAGATTGGGAAAAGTCCATGTATTGAGCACCACACAAGTACTTTTCAGCAGCAGGCAATTGATGAGTTCAGACTGAAATCCTCTGCACTGATGAGGTTATAGGAATAGTCTCCTTGCAGAAACAATTTAGCAAAACAGGCAAATTAAGATAGTTGTATGGTGACTTACAGGGCTTCCCTGGTGGCTCAGTGATAAAGAATCTGCCTGCCAATGCAGGAGACGCAGGTTCGATCCCTGGGACGGGAAGATCCCCTGGAGAGGGAAATGGCTACCCACTCCAGCATTCTTGCCTGGGAAATCCTTTGGACAGAGGAGCCTGGCGGGCTACAGTCCACAGCTTTGCGAAAGAGTCAGATAAGACTTAGTGATTAAGACAACAGTGACAACAACAGTGGTGACTTATGGTCTAAGCCCTAAATCCGGGCTACGTCCTGACAAGCATGAACAAACTTAGGAAGATCAGGAGGCTGAAAATTCAAAATCAAGTCTCTCTTGGATTATCAGTGTATATAGTTTTCATGAAATCCGTTACAATTTTATATTTTTCCTTTTTCTACTACCTAACTTGGTAAGTTCTATATTTCTAATATTTTTTTCAGAGCCTTTATATTTTTTTTAGTTAGATTAGCTTATCGTGGAATTCCAAAATTATGTAGAGCTATCTTTCTATTCATTCCCAGAAAGTCAGCTTTCATGCTGGAGAAAGTAAACCAAACATCATGGCCATGGTTTCATTCAGATAGAATCTCAGCTGAGGGGAGACAAGAAGATATTAAAATCTTCTATTTCATGGTTGTATGGGTGAGTTATAGCCCCCGAAATTCAAAGATTGAAGCCTTAACCCTCAGTCCCTCAGAATGTGACTGTGTCTGGAGATGGGGTCTTTAAAGAGGTAATTAAAGTTAACTGAAGTCATAAGGATGAGTCCTAATCCGATATGACTAGTATATAAGGAGATTAGGACACAGACAGACACGCAAGAAAGACAAGGTGAAGACACAGGGAGAAGACAGCCATCTACAAGCTGAAGAGTGAGACCTCAGAAGAAATCAGCTTTGCAGACACCGTGATCTTGCATTTCTGGCCTCTAGAACTGTGAGAAAATAAGCTCCCGTTGTTAAGCCGTGCACTCTGTGATCTGGTGCATGGTAGCCCTAGCAAATGAATACGATGGGCCTCAGTGAACTCTACCTTAAAATATCTCCTTGGCCTTTGCTCATTTTTGGCTCTAAAATGAATATGAAAATCCGTATTGGCTAGATTAATTATAAGGAAAAATTCAGGAAAATGAACATTAAAAGTCCATAATGAATGAAAATAAGAAAAAATATCCCAGAAACTGAGGAGGATTGACTGGCTTGCTGCTGATGGGCAGGAAGGACCCCTTTCATAGGCCTCACTCTTTAGTCTGATGGAGTGGTCCTTAGGAGTGGTTACCTCCAATCTCAGGATGGTCAGATGCAGGCTGGACCTGCAGGTGCATATCTGGGATTCAGGCCGCTCTCCTCAGGCCATGGAAACCTCTGCTGGTTCTAGTGTGTATTTGAAAGGCATAACGTGGGGCTAGGGTCAGTGCACTGAGTTTGTCTGCCAACTGTACAAATGTCCCTCTTCTGGAAACAATGACACAGAAATCTAATGAAAATCCCACACCTCATCTATTCAGTGAGAGAGCCGCCAGACTGGAAGAACTAAGAGATGCAGTTTTCAAATTAGTTGATTTTTAACCCAGTCAGAGAACCAGAATCTTCAGCATAAATATAAGAGTGGAAAAGAAAAGGGATTGAAGATGTCTCCATGTTCCAATCTACTGGTTTTCACCCTGGGCTGCACACACAATTTTCTGTGGGAACTAGCAAAGATCCCAGTGCCCGGGTATAACCCACACCAACTAAATCAGCATCAGCAGTTTTGAAAAATTAAAATGGTTTTTAGGAGATTTCAGTATCAGCCAAAATTGAGAGTAAAATTCACAGGGACCGTGGGTAGGAAGGCGCACACACACACAAACACACACACACACACACACAAGCTTCCATGCCATCCTTCTTCTCTCCTGTGCTGAGAGAAACTGCAGTTTGACGGGGTGAGGAGAAGAAAAAATGGGATTGTGATTAGATAGGTGGTGGATGGTGGTGGGGCTGGGTGAACACGGAAAGTGTCGGAAAGTTTGGAATGAGTCGGACAAAGTAGGAACATGATTAAGAAAGACTTCTCAGGATATTTGATATATATGTTAAGTGAGGCTCCATTTTAATTGGACTGGCGAATAGTTCCCTTTTTTGCATTGCCCATTCAGGGATACATAATGAAGGTTAAAAGTTTGGTTCAGGTTTGAAAAAGAGAGGTAACAATATTTCAAGCGGGTAGGCAGTCTTGTTTTATGTCAAAACTTTTTCACTTCATTTTTTATGGCAAAAATTAAAGTATATAATTAATTAAAATGGATTTACCGGAAGTGAGCTCCGTGTTTCACGACACCACCACTTACGCGTCTCATAGGTCATTAAGATGTAATCTTTCGGTACATAACATACTTTTGCTGAAACTAATCGTTTCCCTCTCCACAATGGAGGGTTCTGTGAATGCAGTTTGCACACCAGGTTCTCAACTTGGTCTGCACACACAATTTTCTACGGGAACTTTTAAATATCCCAGTGCCCAGGTATAACCCAGACCAACTAAATCAGCATCAGTAGTTTTGAAAATCTTATCATATGAGTTGAGCTAGGGAGACCGTCAGATAGAAGATTTTCTTAATGGGATTCACACACACTTTCCATAACATCTTTTTCATGGTTTAAGTAAAAATGTAACAGGTGGCATGTGTGGGTTGTGTATATTTTTATACCATTTTTTTTTCAAATAACCATGAATGGATGTTACAGCTTTCTCCGTGTCAATTTCTACCCTCAAGATACCTCATTTATTTCTGATCAATGGAGAAACAAGTCCTAATGAGCTAGAATCTCTATTATGATTAGTATTGTTCTGTTTCTACTCTCACACCTTGCTCTAGGTGTTTTACATATATTATCTCATAAAATTCCATATATCCTTTCAAGTAGATTTTGAAATGAAGGATACTAAAGAATACTAGTTACTTTACTTGCCAAGGGCTACATGTCTAATAAATTACAAGAGTCCACACTTGGCTGACTCTAAATTCATATTCTATTTCATACCCTGTAGATTTCTTACTTAATCTCGTATGGGTATTAGGTAACCTCCATGAGTTTATTTTCCTTTGAAATAAGAGAAGATGAGATTTGTAAAGGTGGCTCAGCAGTAAAGAATCTGCCTGCAGTGCAGGAGCCACAGGAAACACAGGCTTGATCTCTGGGTCAGGAAGATCCCCTGGAGGAGGGCATGGCAACCCACTCCAATATTCTTGCCTGGAGAATCCTCATAGGCAGAGGAACCTGGCGAGTTATAGTCCAGAGGGTCACGAAGAGCTGGTCACGAAGAGTTGGACACGACTGAAGCGATTTAGCACTCACGCACGAGCTTTGTAAAGCCCAACAGTGATGTGGAGGATGATGCCTAAGGGAAGAAGATAGTTTTTAGAACATTATTTACAAAACTGTTCTGAAAGACATTTCCCAGAATATAAGTTTCAGGAGGATAGGGACTTAGTCTATTTATTTTTCACTGTATCCCTTTTGCTTAGAACATGGAGCAGCACACCGTAAGTGATGAATAAATATTTATAAAATAAATGCTATTAATAAAAGGAAAAAATGTTTTGTAAACCAGATCCACCAAAGAGTGGTGGAAGCTGTAGGAAAGAAGTGATTTAAGGAAATTTTTCTCAAAACTATACAATTATAAATTAGTCTCTTCCTTTATTCAGGAAAGAGTAAGTCATCAATGCTCTCTTGTGTTTTATTTAGCTCATAAAACACATACAAAAGACATAGGGAGGTACATACAAAAGACAGAGGGAGGTACGTACAAAAGACAGAGGGAGGTAGGGGACCCACTAATTTTGACTCAAGCACTGTCATAGATACTCCTCATCATTTAATTCAAGCATCAAACAATCCTACTTTTATTTGAGGAAACAGGCTCAGAGAGTTTAAGCAACTTGCCTGAGGTTTCACAGCTTGTAAGTGTTGAAACCAGGATTCAAATGTAAATTAGCTGACTCGAAAGACCCACTGCCTTTTCAGTTGTTCTGTGTTGCCCCTAGGTCCTGGAGAAGGGAATGGCAAGCCACTCCAGTATTCTTGCCTGGAAAATCCCATGGATAGAGGAGCCTGGCAGGCTACGGTCTGTGGGGTTGCAGAGTCAGACATGACTGAGCACACGTGCATACACACACCCACATGCCCCTAAGTATTAGAAACTCATGAAACTCTGGCAGTATTAGATAAACCCCGATTCCTAAACTCATTACATGGTGGAGCTTTCTAGGGACCTTGCCTGTGATTGATGGGGCCCTCATGTAACAAATGAAGACAAAGGAAATCAGTGATTCACCCAAGTCCCCCTGTTGTTTAGTAGCAGAATCATTTCCAGGCGTTGTTCTCTTTTGACATCATTTCTCTGTATTTTTAACCCAGTCACTAACCTCACAGCCAGAATGTACTTTCTTTCCCCCATCATTATCCTTCTCATGAAACACATCAAGTTCTGGGATTTTTTTTTTTTTTTTTTGTCTGCTTGTTTCGTAAAGCTCTTGCTTGGTTACTGGCCTCTTGTTTTGAGAAATGGTAGTGGATTAATATGCAGACTGCATGATTCTCAGTGTGAAAAACATGCTCTTTAAATTTTAGAATGGAATATTAGGATGTTTGTGAGGCTGTGATGAGGAAAGATGGGAGAACATCCTCCTTGTGGGATAATTATTGTGATTGATTATTAATGAGGTTAAAAGACTGAAAGGCTTGCCTGGGGAGGGGAGTTGCTTAATATCTAGAATTGCCATCTAAATTTTGGGAAGTTACTAAATATCCCACTTGATTTGATTAAAAATTTTCTGAAAATTCATAGTGCTGCATTCTCACAGCATTACATTTTGAGGTAAAGAAGTGGGCAATATTGTACAAACGCTACACTCTAGCCTTGGTTCGCAGTTTCAGTGAAATATTTAGATCCTTATCTAAAGGTTCTCTTGTGTTGGAATCCCACGTAATCTGAAGAGAGCTTTTAGTCATTCACTTCTGAATTATATATCCAGAAGAAGGGAGAATTTTGATATCCTATACAGACATAAGAATTGGAAGATGTAGAATTGAAATGTAGCTTTCTTGGGGTAAGGACAGATTGCTCTGGGGAGGGTCATTGATTGACTGAGAGATTATAACTGGAATTTGCTTAATTGCTGCCAGAATCTGGCAAGGAGAAATTGGTGAGTCATTGTGTTGGGCACTTAAGATTTTAATTTCTTAGGAAAAGAGATTGAGAGTATTAATTAAAAATTTTAATTAAGAAAATCCTGTGTCTGTCGAAGAGATTTTAGCTGCAGCAATATCTATTCTAGCTAGTGAAGCAGAAAGGGGTTGATTGAAGAGTTTTATATAGCTCACAGACTCTCCAGAAGGGCCAGAGGATTTGACTTGGATTCAGCAATATTGCAGAGAAGACATCAGATCCAGGAGAAATGTCTAATCACACCATACGTGACTGATAGAACAGAGACCCTCTTGCTGAAAGTACCCACTGCTTGACATATATAATACCAAGAGCTGGACACTGGAAGTTTCACCCTCCCTGTACCCCCAAAGCCAAACACTTCTACCTCCCTTCTTGCCAAAATGTTCAATCTCCCCAAATTTGGCCTTATTTTCTGCTTGTTCTGTTCTATCTCTAAGACTCATTTAAGAGTGCCTGCATGGTGGAAACTAGGTCACATATAAAATTCTGCTGCAAGAGGGTCTGGGAAATGTCTAAAACTTTCTAAACTTTGCCTTGAAGCTGAAAAGGATTTGAATTGGTATTCAGTGAGTGATCCTCCAGGGAGTATGTGTTGGAGTGTATCATTAGACCTACCCCTCTCTCCTATTGGGCTAGAAGAGGCACTGATGACATTTCTTGGAGAAAAATCATACTGGACCAGTTGAGTACCCAACTATAGAGACAAAGAAAGAAAGTGAAAGTCCCTCAGTCACGTCTTACTCTTTGTGACCCCAAGGACTATACAGTCCATGGAATTCTCCAGGCCAGAATGCTGGAGTGGGTAAGCGTTTCCCCTCTCCAGGGGATCTTCCCAACCCAGGGATTGAACCCAGGTCTCCCAGATTGCAGGTGGATTCTTTACCAGCTGAGCCACAAGGGAAGCCCAAGAATACTGGAATGGATAGCCTATCCCTTCTCCAGCGGATCTTCCCGACCCAGGACTCAAACCAGGGTCTCCTGCATTGCAGACAGATTCTTTACCAACTGAGCTATCAGGGAAGCAACTACAGAGAGAGGTCTTTCCTTAATGGAACAACCAGTCATTCTTTGTTGAGTCATTTTGGTCTTTTCAGTTTGAAAATAATGTACAGGAATATTTGAGCTGTTGAACAAGGGCAGAAAGTTGGAAATGTGGCCAGTAAGGGATGACAGTGCTGTATCAAAGATCAGAGCAGAGAACCCTTCAGAGGGCAGCGAGTGTTTCTCCATGGTCTCCTTGGAGGACAGACTCACTGTAGACTTAAAAGATGGCCCAGCTGAGTGGGGCTGGCAGGATGGCCTATCTGTCGGGGAGCTGGGGTCCTCCAGGCAGGCCCATCTGTGGGCCTCAGGTGCAGCCCAGGGGAGCAGGCTGCTGGTAGCTATCACCTGAGTGCAGGGTCAGAGATGAGGCCGAGGAGGGGACTTGTGTGGGAGGCACCTAGATGAGCTGAGATCCTCCTAGGTGCCACAAATGATACAGCCCGATGATCATATTGGATCATTCTAGAATCTTGAGTTATCCTTGACATGGAAATCATCCGTTGCTTTATGAACAAGATACATAAACACTGGGCTGTGCTATGTCACTTTAGTCATGCCCGACTCTTTGTGACCCCCATGAACTGTAGCCTGCCAGGCTTCTCTGTCTGTGGGATTTTCTAGGCAAGAATACTGGAGTGGGTTGCCATTTCCTCCTCCAGGAGTCTTCCCAGTTCAGAGATCAAACCAGCGTCTCTTAGTTTTCCTGCATTGGCAGGCAGGTTCTTTACCACTAGCACCACCTGGGAGCTGGTAAAGAATCCGCCTGCAATGCGGGAGACCTGGGTTCCATCCCTGGGTGAGAAGATCCCCTGGAGAAGAGAAAGGCTACCCACTCCAGTATTCTGGCCTGGAGAATTCCATGGACTGTATAGTCCATGGGGTTGCAGAGTCAGACACGACTGAGCGACTTTCACTTCACTTTAAATACTAGGAAGTATTGCGAAACTCCTTTTGATTCTAACAGGCCAGCTTGGCATATGTCTGCTTCCGAGTTTGTGTGACAGAGGGCATTGACAAATGGTTTCCCAGAGAGGCAGAGCGAGGAACACATGGATGGATGGCTGTGTCACAGGTGGTCCAGGCAACAGTGCTAATCCCTCCTGCCATCCTGTCCACCAACGTACGCTCTGCTGGTACCAAGCTCTTGTCTAGTTTTCCTGCTCTCGATAACCCTGATTCCTTTTATTTCTTCCCGGCTATTTCTAAAAGCTTTGCTACATTGCAGCCTTCTCTTTTGGATGATTTCCGAGCCTTCTCAGCTTTGACAATTCATCTTTAAAGATCAAAAGCACACAGGGCACAGCATTTGGCAGTTGATCATTAAATGGGAAAGGGGGTCAGTAAAGTGATATTCACCGCATTCTCCATTCTCTCCCGCTAAATAGATTCTTTGGTTAGTTCTTTTAAAGATAAAAGACGCTCTCCAACATTTCTTTCTATTTTCTGGGCTCTGACGTCCCTTGGGAATGAGCACAGGCGATACTTTGTGGATGAGCTTTGCTAGGCCGAGAGACTTTGAACGTGTTCAGAAAGGTGAGCACAGAATCCCACTGCCGGCCAGTCTGGGAGGGGCTCCCTCCTCTCTGAGACCCCTGAGGGGTCGATGGTTGCTGCCCTTGCATGTGACCAGAAAGAGAACTCCTGGGAATTTGTTCTTTTTGATCAGGGAGAAACAGTCTTATTCAGTTTGGCCTCAAGGTTTTCATTTCTTTTTCATTCTGCTTGAGGCAATCTTTGAATGTCTATTTTATTTCCCATCCATGATACTGTTTTTGAAGTGAGAAAATCTAAATCTGCCCCCTTTTTATTAGAATATCTGTTTTGTCTTCTAGAAATTAAAATCTACAATGAATATCTCATAGCACGTTGCATAGATGAAGTAATTTATGTAAAAATCTTTGATAAATGTACAGTATTTTGTAGACTGTTTTCTTCCTTCCAAATGGATTTCTTGAGGTGGGTGTTTCCCTCAGCACTTTTTCAGGCAAAAGAATTATGGTGATTTACACCAATAGTGACTAGAGTTAATATTTTGTGAGAGCCTGGTATGTGTGTGCTAAGTTGCTTCAGTCATGTCTGACTCTTTGTGACCCTGTAGACTATAGCCCGCCAGGCTCCTCTGTCCATGGGATTCTCTGGGTAAGAATACTGGAGTGGATTGTTTATCACTTCTCCAGGGGATCTTCCCAACCCAGAAACTGAACCGGGTCTCCTGCATTACAGGCAGGTTCTTTACCAGCTGAGCTACCAGGGAAGCCTGAGAGCCTGATAGGTTACTATGATCATCCCCAATTTTGCATATATGGTAACTATGGCTTAGAGAACTTAGATGCCTAGTATAAGGTGATACAGATAATAGGCAGAGGAGTCAGGACTTAAATATAAGGCAGCCTGACTCTAGATTTCCTGAATTACATATACCTCCTACCCCTGTATCTATTCTATATAGGCCTCTCAATTTCTTATCTAAGAAAAGTAATGAATTTCAGACCCACTTATTCTTCCTAAAATTCCTCTTTGAGCACCACTTCTATGAGCACAGAATCAGATCCTGACTCCTTAGCAGGACTTGCTGCTCATGCATCATCCAGTTTGGCTCTTCCTGGATCCTTGCTCCAGGCATTGCTCATAGACTCCACCCCAACCACACCAAACTCCCACAGATGGATCCATGAGCCATGATTTGTTACATGTCCATTTCTCTATACCTGTTATTCTAGGAACTTTTGACCTCTTTCCCTTCTCCTATGCTTTATACATTTCATTCTGTAAAACCCACCTTGTTTATTCAGCAAACATTTATGGAGTGGGTGCTATAGGTTAGATCAGAACCAGGGATACAGTGACCTATATGGACCAGTAGTGCAGTAGGAGAAGGAGGATAAATCCCAATGTACTGCAGAGAGTTCCAAGCACTCTGAGAGAAGCACGCTGTCCTTTGGCATGGTTTCCAATGTATTCATTTATTTATAAAATCTATTAAGAGCTTGCAGATTGTATGTTAGGTGCTACTGATATTAAATGTTTCCTTCCCTCTTATTTCTGTGCTCTAGTGGTGATAGTGGGTAGATAATAGTGACCAAAATAAACAACTAAGAATTAAAATGAGAACTACGTATTGAAGAAAGTGGTCTTAATATCTAAAGAGCCAAGTGTTAGAGTGACCAAGAGGGAAGAGGGCTAAGACAGTGTAACTGGGGAGAGCACCTTTGAGAGGTCACTTTTGAACTTGGACTTGAAGACAGCAGCTAGCTACAATGTTTTGCTGTTCAGTTGCTTAGTCATGTCCGACTCTTAAGGACCTCATGGACTGCAGCATGCCAGGCTTCCCTGTCCTTCTCCATCTCCCAGAGCTTGCACAAACTCATGTCCATTGAGTCGATGATGTCACCCAACCATCGCATCCTCTGTCATCCCCTTCTCCTCCCGCTTTCAGTCTTTCCCAGCATCAGGGTCTTTTCCAATGAGTCATTTCTTCCCATCAGGTGGCCAAAGTATTAGAGTTTCAGCTTCACCATTAGTCCTTCCAATGAATATTCAGGATTTATTTCCAATAGGATTGACTGGTTGGATCTCCTTGCTGTCCAAGGGACTCTCAAGAGTCTTCTCCAACACCACAATTCAAGAGCATCAATTCTGCAGTGCTCAGCCTTCTTTATGATCCAACTTTCACATTCACACATTACTGGAAAAACCATAGCTTTGACTATATGGACCTTTGTCTGAAAAGTAATATCTCTGCTTTTTAATACACTGTCTAGGTTTGTCATAGCTTTTCTTTCAAGGAGCAAGCATCTGTTAATTTCTTGGCTGCAGTCACCATCTGCAGTGATCTTTGAGCCCAAGAAAATAAAGCCATACTACTGTTCTAAATAAAGCAAGGGGAAGTTCAGAGGCCTGAGGCCAAAAAGAGATTGTTTTTGTTCAAGGATTAGAAAGGAGATCCCTATGAGAACTTGCCAGACTTCCCTGCCCAAGCCTGCAGTGACTGCCTTATCTCTAAGGGCTGGCTCCTGTGATAAGACATTCATCACTACCTCTGCAGACAGACATGTCTGCCTTGCCCCACACTGAAGTTCTGGAGGTCAGGAGCCAAACCCATTTACCTATGCAAGTTAAGTCCTTAGTCTGTGAGAGGAGCTCAACAAATAGTACTGACCTGATGAATGAATGATGGTGGTGGAAGTCATGTCCGACTCTTGCGGCCCCGTTGTCCAAGATGGGACATCTTGTCCATGTCCAGGGATTTTCCAGGCAAGAATACCAGAGTGGGTTGACATTTCCTTCTCCAGAGGATCTTCCCGACCCAGGGATCGAACCTGGGTCTCCTGCACAGCAGGCAGATTCTTTACTGACTGAGCTACCAGGGAATTCCCTGAATGATGTGTCCAACTAAATAAACTATCCTGGTCGGGCTCACTAGAGCACACCATTCAATCACTGGCTGCAACAAAAATGTACAGAGAAATCACAGTTAAAGCATAGGGCACTCGCTTGGAAGAAGAGTCACCTGGGTATTTCACTCCCATCCTTATTAAAGAATTTTTGCGTCTAATTGCCAGGACAGCTGTGAGGACTAGCAGCCATAAATATTTGTAGGGTTTACTTCATGCTGTGAATCTGCTTTCATCTCCCTCGGTAAATTCCATGTTCAGAGGCTCATTAGCTGTGTACACACAAAACAGCTATATAATAATTAGTATCAAGGAAGGCTGCATAATAGAACAATGTTTGCACTAATTGATACTGGGTTGAGGGACCTTCTTTTTATTTCCCCCTGAAGCTTCTGCATTTTTCCTTTCTAACTTCTGGATTGAGAATTTCTGCTTCGTGTTTTAGGTTGCGGCTATTATCATCAGCACTTCTTGAGCATAACAAGAGTAGCTGCTGTTTACTGAGTACGATGTGAAAGGCACTATGTGGGTGTGTGCTCAGTCACGTTAGTTGTGTTCGACTGTTTGTGAACCTGTAGACTGTAGCCCACCAGGCTCCTCTGTCCATGGGATCCTCCAGGCAAGAATACTGGAGTGGGTTGCCATGCCCTCCTCCAGGGGATCTTCCCAACCCAGGGATTGAACCCACATCTCTTATGTCTCCTGCTTTGCAGGCAGATTTTTTACCCACTGAGCTACCTGGGAAACCCAGAAAGACGTTACACTGAGCCCTTAGTACACACTGCCTCACTTGGTCCACACAGCAGCCCCAAGGAGTTTGGTTTGCATTTTACAAATCAGGACACTAAGGCTGCAACTTGCACAAGGACACTAGCCAGTGAGGGGCCAGGCCTGAAGCCAGGAGAGCCTGTGTCCAGAGTTCTCCTCGATTATACCAACTCTTCCTGAATTGCTTCCTATGGGATCTCTTTAGGTATTCTAAAATAACTGAATAGGCTAGGCTTTTGTCCACCCTTATGGCAGAAAGAGAAGAAGAACTAAAGAGCCTCTTGATGAAAGTGAAAGAGGAGAGTGAAAAAGTTGGCTTAAAACTCAACATTCAGAAAACTAAGATCATGGCATCTGGTCCCATCACTTCATGGCAAATACATGGGGAAACAGTGGAAACAGTGACAGACTTCATTTTGGGGGGCTCCAAAATCACTGCAGATGGTAACTGAAGCCATGAAATTAAAAGACACTTGCTCCTTGGAAGAAAAGTTGTGACCAACCTAGATAGCATATTAAAAAGCAGAGATATTACATTGCCAACAAAGGTCTGTCTAGTCAAGGCTATCGTTTTTCCAATGATCATGTATGGATGTGAGAGTTGGACTATAAATGAAGCTGAGCACTGAAGAATTGATGCTTTTGAACTGTGGTGTTGGAGAAGACTCTTGAGAGTCCCTTGACTGCAAGGACTTTAAACCAGTCCATCCTAAAGGAAATCAGTCCTGAATATTCATTGGAAGGACTGATGCTGAAGCTGAAACTGCAATACTTTGGCCACCTGATGGGAAGAACTGACTCATTGGAAAAGACCTTGATGCTAGGAAAGATTGAAGGCGGGAAGAGAAGGGAACAACAGAGGATGAGATGGTTGGATGCATCACCAACTCAATGAACATGAATTTGAGTAAACCGCAGGAGCTGGTGATGGACAGGGAGGCCTGGCATGCTGCAAAGAGTCAGACGCGACTGAGTGACTGAACTGAACTGAACTCTAAAACATTAGTACAAGTATGTTTGGGGTCATTTACGATTGAGTTGCATCAGATACTTTTGACTCAAGCTTTTCTTTGTATAATAACCGCATGGGAGCACATGATAACTTTTAGTGCCACTTTTCTCAAACGGGGGTCCTGTAAAGGGGCTGACTTCCTCCAGAGTAAGACAGCAGTGCCAGGTGCCCCATTACACTCGGTGGCTTCCAGGCTCCACCCAGGGCTGGATTTGGAGCTACCTTCTCTCCAATCTGAGATGCTCGTGCTTCCCCAGGATCCAAGGCACCAGTGCCCTGGTAACAAGTGCTGCTGTAGAGACGCTCTGCACATTCCCGGTGACTCCAGCCTGCTCTGCCCCATTGCACAGCCTTCAGCAACCTACAAGGAAATCAAAGCAGGCTGGCTGTTGTTCAGCTCAAAGAAGCAGGGGGGAAAGAAAGACTTTTTCTGAAGGAAAACGCAGTATTTATAGAAGAGCTCATCAGAAATCCAAAGAGCAAGAAGCAGGTAAACATTTTCCCAGTGCCCTGGCCCAGAGCTGTTTTCCACAGGCTCACACATTCTCCGTGCTCACTCTTGCAAGGCGAACATAATTCCAGGGATTATTTTCATTCTACAGAAAATAGAAAAGCTTTATTTTCAGACCTTTGCTGACATGCACCAGAGTAATAAATTAAGCTGCTATGAAGACTGCTGTTTAAAAACATGTAGAGAAGTTGAGGCGAGTCTCTTCAGACCTACTTGCTGCTGCTGTAGACAGAGCATTGGGTGCATGGAGGCAGGGTGGAATTGAGTGTTGTTGAAACACAGCTCACCTGCTCTAAATCTGGAGGACAGGCGTGGAGGCCGGTGATGGATTAATGCCTGGAGCAGCTGTGAAACCACAGATGTGCATATAGTCCTACAGTGTACAGTACCAAAGTCACATACTCAAATGATGTTAATTAAAATCTGGGGGACATTTAAAAAAATAACAATAAACTTAGGTATATTTTGCACCTTTGAAACTAATGAGGGTAATCTGAAGGATATACAAAAAGGACAGCTAGTGTAATCTAGTTCACAGATGTATTAGTTTACTCTCACCACAGGCTGAGTGGCTTAAACAGCAGAAACTAATTTTTTCACAAGGTTTTAGCAGGATTGATTTCTTCTCAATACTGTGAGGTAAGAGTCTGTTCCAGACCTCTTTCCTCAGCTCATAGATCGCTCTCCTCTTCCTGGGGTTGTCTGTGTCCAAATTTCCTCTTACTACAAGGACACCACTCATATTAGGTTAGCGCCCACTCTAATGACCTCATTTTAACCTATTTACCTCTGTAACAACTTTGTCTCCAAGTATGTTCACACTCTGAGGGGTTAGAAATTCAGTAGGAATTTTTGAGGGGTACATAATTCAGCCCATCACAACTGATTCTAATACATACATACATACCTATACATATATATGTATGTATATATTTATAATGTGTGTATACATATTTATAATGTGTGTATATATATATAATGTATACATAATACATATATATATAGGAACCAAAAAATATAAGAATGAATTAAAAATGATTCATGGAGCTGTACTTACTGAGCTTTTAAATATTCTAGAGTTCAAGCTTTTCCCCTTTTCCATAAGTCATAATTTGAGTTTCCAATAGCACCAGTCATTTAATATTAAACATTAGATATGATAATAGAAAAATAATGATGTACTTAGTGGGAACTACTTATTGTTTATAATAATACACTTCATTTCTGACTTAGGCTACCATATAATTTATAAAATATTTATAAATTATTTATAAAAATTTATAATAATAAATATAATAATTTATAAAATAAGGTAAATTTTCTACCTATGCCCTCATTATTGCAGAAATAAGGTTTTAAACATTTAAATATCATATTAGAAAGAAGTATTATTTCTGCTTTTGATGTCGAAGAGGTCACTTACTCTGTATGGGGAGTGTCAAGAAGTGTAAGGTGTTGAGAGGGGCCTGCGGACTGAGGAAGGAGCAGATGCTTTGCTGAACAGAATAAGCCTAGACATTCATTCCACCATCTGTGGTTGTGTGTGTCTGTGTGTTAGAGAGACAGAGACACATGGATTTAAGTATATCCTCTATTCTAGCTGATTTATAGAGGTCTTCAAGGTAGCTAGGAGATGTGGGAATGGAGATAGGGCTGGCAGGATCACCAAGAATGACAGCATCTAGTGACTGCCACACCAAACACACACACACACACATGCACACACCAAGTCTCTAACACAGGTATCAGAATTGGGTGCTATTGAGCCCACAAACTTATGGGCATAATTATACCAACATTCTCAAAGCTACCTACATAAAATTACATATTCTTTGCCAAGTTTCCTTTGCTTTAGCTATATTTGCCTCTCTTGAATTTTCTTCAGTACTTAAACACTTTTTTTGGCCAAAGGTGAAAAAACAATGTAGCAGCTGAATATGAATGCAAACACACACACACACAACACACACAGCTTTTTGTTTTCCTTCTATAACTGTATATAAGTGAGAAAACCCTGGATTAAAGGACATACAGGTGAAGTATCTCTTGATTCGTTTCTTTACTGTTCTTCTTTCTCGTGACTCTCAGAGGAAAAGTCCACAAACATTTTCAGTGTTTTTTTTTTTATATTTCGAGACACATGATTAGGTGTGACTGACATGACATGAATAGGTGCAACAATATGACATGAATAGGTGTGATGATATGAATGAGCTGAGTGAAAAGAGGGGTTTGACTTGGTGACTCTCTACCTGGTACACACATGTGCATAGGTCAGATCTAGGAGTGACCCCAGCACACTCGCTTCTACCATACAAAGAAAGCACATCCTAGAGAGGATTCCTTTCTTGATGGGTTGGAGAAGCCAGTAGTGGTCTCAGCTTTTTCCTTCAAAGGGGAGGAAACAGGGAGATAAGAGGGAAAGGGGGCTGAAAAGAGGAGTCTCTGGGTGAAGGGAAAAGGGCTTTGTCTACTGCTCCATGGGGAGTTGCTTTGGAAAATAGCTGACCTGCTTAGGGACATTAACTAAACTTGCTCTGGGTAGTTGATGAAATAATTTCCTCATCTCCACTAAACCCTCTGTTAAGTCCACATTACTCACCATGCTTTCATAGCTGAACTTGCTATTTTGAGGCAACGCAGTTAAGTGTTGAGTCACCCTTAAGTGAATAAGGACAAACAAACAGAGGTTGCTCAAAGGGTTCAGACACATTTCGTCTGCATTTTGACACAAGACTATACTATTTTAATGTACTCTACTTGATGTCAAAAGTAAACTTGTGTAGAAGGGCAGGTAGTAGAGAGGAGAGTGGTAGGTGTTGTTATGAAATAGACTTGATGAGCAAAAGGGAAGGTGGGCAGTGAGGGAAAGGGCAGATATTAGCACAAGTGCATCACTGAGGAGCAGCCCTGTGAAGATGGGTATATATAGTGGGATGTATATATTCCATATGGGCTTCCCAGGTGGTTCTAGTGGTAAAGAACCTGCCTGTCAGCCAATGCAGGAGTAGTCAAGAGATGTGGGTTCAATTCCTGGTTTGGGAAGATCCCCTGGAGGAGGGCATGACAATCCACTCCAGTATTCTTCCCTGGAGAATCTCATGAATAGAGTAGACATTAGGATCTCAAAGAGTTGGACACAACTGAAGCCACCTATGATGCTGTGAAAGTGCTGCACTCAATATGCCAGCAAATTTGGAAAACTCAGCAGTGGCCACAGGACTGGAAAAGGTCAGTTTTTGTTCCAATCCCAAAGAAAGGCAATGCCAAAGAATGCTCAAACTACTGCACAATTACACTCATCTCACAAGCTAGTAAAGTAATGCTCAAAATTCTCCAAGCCAGGCTTCAGCAATACGTGAACCATGAACTTCCAGATGTTCAAGCTGGTTTTAGAAAAGGCAGAGGAACAAGAGATCAAATTGCCAACATCTGCTGGATCATCAAAAAAGCAAGCGAGTTCCAGAAAAACATCTATTTCTGCTTTATTGACTGTGCCAAAGCCTTTGACTGTGTGGATCACAATAAACTGTGGAAAATTCTGAAAGAGATGGGAATACCAGACCATCTGACCTGTCTCTTGAGAAACCTGTATGCAGGTCAGGAAGCAATAGTTAGAACTGGACATGGAACAACAGACTGGTTCCAAATAGGAAAAGGAGTACGTCAAGGCTGTATATTGTCACCCTGCTTATTTAACTTATATGCAGAGTACATCATGAGAAATGCTGGGCTGGAAGAAGCACAAGCTGGAATCAAGATTGCCAGGAGAAATATCAATAACCTCAGATATGCAGATGACACCACCCTTATGGCAGAAAGCAAAGAAGAACTAAAGAGCCTCTTGATGAAAGTGAAAGAGGAGAGTGAAAAAGTTGGCTTAAAGCTCAACGTTCAGAAAACTAAGATCTTGGCATCTGGTCCCATCACTTCATGGCAAATAGATGGGGAAACAGTGGAAACAGTGTCAGACTTTATTTTTTTGGGCTCCAAAATCACTGCAGATGGTGATTGCAGCCATGAAATTAAAAGACACTTACTCCTTGGAAGGAAGGTTATGGCCAACCTAGATAGCATATTTAAAAGCAGAGACATTACTTTGCCAACAAAAGTCTGTCTAGTCAAGGCTATGGTTTTCCAGTGGTCATGTATGGATGTGAAAGTTGGACAGTGAAGAAAACTGAGCACCGCAGAATTGATGCTTTTGAACTGTGGTGTTGGAGAAGACTTTTGAGAGTCCCTTGGACTGCAAGGAGATCCAATCAATCCATCCTAAAGGAGATCAATCCTGGGTGTTCATTGGAAGGACTGATGTTGAAGCTGAAACTCCAATACTTTGGCCACCTCATGCGAAGAGTTGACTCATTGGAAAAGATCCTAATGCTGGGTAGGATTGGGGGCAGGAGGAGAAGGGGACAACAGAGGATGAGATGGTTGGATGGCATTACTGACTCGATGGACATGGGTTTGGGTAAACTCGAGGAGTTGGTGATGGACAGGGAGGCCTGGCGTGCTGCAATTCATGGGGTCGCAAAGAGTCGGACACAACTGAGCGACTGAACTGAACTGAACTGAAGCCACTTAGCACACATGCATACATATATTCCATACATAATTCTAGAAGTATTATAAACGCATAGAGTCCTTAAAAGAAGAAATGGAGTGACATTACAAAATAAGAAATTGAAGAGGAAACAAATTGTTACACAGATGTTGGACTGAACCATATCTGAGAATAATCAGAATAAAAAACTAAGAGATGATACTTTTGATTATTAAATAAACAGAAATTTCTTCCTGTATTGTACCACTTGATAGCCACTACCCCATTTACCCTGAAACATTGGGGAACTCAATGAACGGTGCCATGGGGGGAAGCCGAGCCAGCTAGGACCTAGATCCCTGGTGGATCACCGAGCTGTACATTTACAATTCAGCAAGCCTTGTTATCAGTTCAGAAACACAGCTGGGAAGGAATTAGAGACTTCCAGGTGACTAGGCAGCTGATTCTTAAGCACGGGTGAGTTCCTTCAAATAGGTTCTTGAAGCATTACAGAGGTGTTGGTTGTATCCAGACTTTGGGCTTATTTACATGGTGACATTATTGTTCGACAGCAACTTGATCCTTTTCCTTCACTCAGTTCTCGTGATCTATTGAATGAGTCGCCACAGGTTGTATTTAGGACTGTTTGTTACACACTGCCCGCCGTCCCTGTCCATGGGCACTCTTGACCTCTAAAGCTTCGGTGTCCATTTCTGAGAGTTCATAGCTTCCTCTTATAGGAATTCTACCTCTTTAGAAGGTAGAAGTATTTTCCTATTCTAATTAACAGTTCCTCCCATCAGTGTAATGACCCAAAGCCATTTTATTTGAAATAGTAGCAAAGAGATATTGACCCAGTTAAAATCCAAGCCCCTCTCAAATCATTTCATCTCTGTTTTCTTTCATTTTCTATATATGCCATAGGTCATCTGAAAAAAAGAAATCAAACCAAGACATTTTGCTAAGAAAATGAGATTCCTTTATTCCAGAATTTTCAACTCTTCTTCTTCTTAGAATGACATCTCCTCTCAAAGTCTTCAGAAAAAAGTCTTTTATGTCTTTCTTTCAATTCCCACGTACAATCTTATTTCTTCTAGGTGTCCCTAATATGGAAATGGGAGTGGGTGATTACTTGTACCAACCACATGGCAATCCTATTCCCAAAAGGACCTGTGGATGGATGGAAAAGAGATGATGCATCCTGCTTGATGATTTGCCTTTTGAGAAGGAGTTTGCTGTGATCGACTCTTTTTTAAAATTTGTATTTATTTACTTATTTTTTGCTGTGCTGGGTCTTCACTGCTGTGAGCAGGCTTTCTCTGGTTGCAGCGAGCGGGGGTCACTCTTCGTTGCGGTGTACGGCTTCCCATTGCAGTGGTCCATTGCAGAGCATGGGCTCTAGGCACACAGGTTCAGTAGTTGTGGAGCAGGAACTTAGCTGCTCCATGGCACGTGGAATCTTCACTAACCATGAATCGAACCTGTGTTCCCTGTATTGACAGGCGGATTCGTAATAATTGGAGCACTAGCGAGTCCCTGTGATAGACTTATATGTTGTTGATAAAAATTTAAATTGGTACTTCCTTTCAAGAAAGAAATGCGCCATTACATACCTAGAGCTTTAAAAATATTCTGTCCTTTGATCCAGTAGATCCTGGATCCTGGATCCTGTTAATAATGCACACTAGGGCAAAGTTTAAACATACAGTGATTTGTCTGCAAAACACACATTGCCTCATTCTTTATAACAAAACATGGGACTTGTGGGAATATGCCAACTGACCAACAAAAGAAGAAAAATTGGCAGAGATGTCATAAAAGAATGCTACGTGGTCATGTTTCAAAGTATATGCAACGGCATGGAAACTAATATAACAGAATTTTTAGTATAATATATTCTATCAACTGTCACTATGTTCTTAAAGTATATTACATGTATTTGTAGAAAGGAAATATAAATAGAACTGGTTGCTAAAAGTGTTATCTCTATATTGTGAAACCATGGGTAATTTTTTTACCATATGTTTATTTTTATAAAAGTAGGTATTACTTTTAAAACTGGAAAACTAACTAACACTTTTTTAAAAGAATGAAATAAGCCAGCGAGGAGATATCCTGCTCCCCGCCCCCCCAGGCTAAATCTACCACAGACATACTTTTTCTCCATACTGATTTACTGTCTTTTACATCACATGCATCTGTGATGGTAGCAAGAGAAACAGGGACTGAAGCCGTAAAAATAGCTGCCACATACCCATGATCTTTGGGGCTTACCAGGTGGCTCTAGTGGTAAAGAACCTGCCTGCCAACGCAGGAAACTTAAGAGACACGGGTTTGATCCCTGGGTTGGGAAGATCCCCAGGAGGAGGGCGTGGTGACCCACTCCAGTATTCTCGCTTGGAGAATCCCATGGACAAAGCCTGGTGCGCTACAGTCCATAGGTTCGCAGAAAGTCGGACGAGACTGGAGCGGCTTAACAGAGCACAGCACAGACAGGGTAAAACTTAAGAGGATCTTCATCAGTTCTTGAGGCCACAGAGATAAGTAGTGACAAAGCTCACTAAATATACATAAAGGTCACAGTGTGAGAAATCAAATTGACTATAGACAAACTCTTCTTTCCACTACCTTTTACTGATGACTCCTCATTTTATCTATTTAGATTGAACCCAGAGTGGACTTAAGGTGTGTAGTGTGTCAAAGGAATGCCATGGTGACTTATTTGTCAGTTGCATTAAACATATTGATTGATATTGTGCAGATTATATGGGCAATTGGTTCATTTCTTGGTATTTAATTGTTGTTAAATACCAATTTAATGGTATTAAAATTTAATCGTATTAACAACCAATAATGGTTGTTAGCTGATGAATATAAAGTAAATGTCAGGCTCAGGTAACAGAGAGAGGTGCTCTTGCCTTTACCAAGGACAACTGAGGAGAAATTCCCGTTCCCAAAATGTTGCCTACATTACTTAGATCAAATAGTTTCCAATATTCAGAATAACTTTAAGCTTTATGAAATAAAATTTTACCAACACCTGACCAGTGTGGGATTCATTTACTTACATATTGAAATAGGGACATGATAGCCAAAGCATGCGAACTATTGCCCCAAACATCCTCTCTACTGGAGGCTAGAGGATTATAAATTACTGAGGCTTCCCCAGTAAGGGGAAAAATGAGACGAGGGAAATCAGAGTTATATTTCAGCTGTCATCCTAGATTATTCTCTGAGGATACCATCTTAATATACAGCTGTTACTTCAAATGCCAACCAAAGACTGGGGATTATTAAATGTTCAGATATTATTTGTTCAGAAACTGAACAGAAAGCCTTACTTGACCTTAGAGGTATCTTTAAACTTGGAAGTTCTGGTCATCTCACCTATAATAGGTCAAAAAGGAGACATTTATAATGAAAAGTAGAAACAGAGAGAGTAAAAAATTGTTACTTCAGTATGGAGAGGGAAAAAATCTGAGGATATTTGTGAACAAAATGAATACTCGTGAGCAGCAGTTCAACAACATTTTCGCAACTCCTGATCTCATTGTGTACGTTGCACCCTTGAAGCTTGAATAAAGGAAGTTTAGGACAATTACTTTGTACAGAAATACTACTATGCCTAATATATAATGGACTTGAGAACTAATCTGAAGAGATGGTAAGGATAAGAATGGAAAAAGTTCAAGCTCTGCCTAAGTATAAGCTGAGTTTTGTACACCATTAGTGGTTGGTGTCATGTCCCCTCTCATCATAAACCTCTGACCCTCTTGGGCACGTGCCCTGTGATCCCATGAACAAATCCCTGCTGGTCACTGATTTTGTCCTGATACTCCTCTGTTGCTCAGCACATTCAGTGACCTGCTCAGTGCAAATGTCTTGGTGATGACAAAGAATATTAATCATATAGAGAAATCACCCCTCGTTCTTAGTGTATTATTACACTAATAGGAACTGCTAACCTTTATTGCCACGTTATTGTCCCATGTTCTGTTCTCAGTGGATTTGATACAACTCATCGAATTTGGATGCAAACCTGATGAAGTGGTACTATTCATATGCCCATTCACAAGCGAAGAATCTGATTCACAGATACACAAATTAACTTTCCCGGAGTCTCACAGTAACTTAGTGACAGAGTCAGAATTTAAACTCCAGCAGTCTGGCTCCAGCCTCTAACCCATACGCTTCTGCCACTATGTGGACTGAACAGAGGAAGTATTTAATATCTGAAAAACACTTAGCAATATCCTTTCACTTGCTAGCCTGGTGATGCTGACCATTCTCATCTTTGGAGCCAAAGCTGACATATCCTATTTTATACCGCTTTCTCCTAGGCTTAGGAAAAGGGAAATGACAGATGACTGAATGGAAAAAGGATGAAGTTTTTTGGTTTAAATCCTAATAGTTTTGCTTACCTGGTTTAGCCCAGGTTGGTACATCTTACTTGCTTCACCAAGGCTCAGCGTCTCTATAGAGTCAAAGCTCCATGTTTGGTAGGTTCAGAGGTGGTCCTTCATATACGACTAGCTGGCCAAATGTATAAACAAAAGACACATCAGGAGAAGATAACTCAGGAGTAGAAGCACTTTGAAAATGATGACAGGAGAAAAAAGCTTCTCACCTGTCCCATGGAAAGATAATGTGGGAAGCGAGGGTCTGGGAGAGCGCTGGTAGCTCTCCACTGAGCGGTGCCCTGGCTATTCTCTCAGAGATGCTGGCTGTGTTTCAGTTTTCTAAGTGAGATCCCCAGACAGTGTGTTGCTTATCAAATGGGGGCAACCAGTACGAAACTGGGCATTTATTGGTGTTCACACAGGAAGCTGTATTATTCCTGCCTATTCTCATGGGCACTCTCTGGCAAAAGCACAAAAGCACGTGCACATGCATAAACACACACACACACACACACGTGCTTTGCCTATGCATTTAATCATTTCATTCCTGGCCATTTATAAGAAAAGTGGCTCCCTCTCTCATAGCTTACTAATGCGGTACTTTTTCCTCTCTTTCTTTTATTTTAATCACAGCAGAATCTAAGAAGAAGAAAAAGGAAGGCAAGAAACAGGAGAAGATGCTGGACTAAAGGCCGCCACGTTCCGTGGACCATGAAAAGGACATCAGCAAACAGGATCAGTTAACGATTGCATTTATATCTACCGTAGGCTTTTTATTCAAAAATTATCTATAGCTTAAGTACACAATAGGCAGAAGCAAGATGAAAAGAAAAATTTTGTAGTAGCATTTTTTTAAATGTATCAGTATACCATAGTACCACTAGGGACTTATCATAGAGGACTGTAATCCTATTTAGAAAGTTGCCTTGTAGTACATGTTAAGTGATAGAAAACTGAGGTAAGTTTTTTGAAGTTATGTGATATTTTACATTAAATTTTTTTTTACATTTTTTTTTCTTTTGGCAGCAATTTAAATGTTATGACTATATAAACTACTTCTCTTGTTAGGTAATTTTTTTCACCTAGACTTTTTTTTCCAATTGAGAAAAATATCTACTAAACAAAGAAGCAATAAAATATGATCATCCTATTTGAGGAAAATATCTTTTTTTCTGCCAGTGGATTTTTAAAAAATTGTAGTCAGCAAAATGAGGGGAGGGTGCTCAGAGCATGTCCTAGTTCAATGTTGACTTTTTTTAAAAAAAGAAAGCATTACAACATGAAATTATTTCACTTCGGCAGAAATATTTGTTTTTTGATGAAATTATTTTTCCATTGGAGGAAAAAAAAGACGAGGAAAATAAATCAAGGTGATGCTGAAAAAAAGATGCTTTTGTGTGCAATAATTTGATATTGTAAGCCTTCTCTCTTTGTCACCTATGTTCCGCCAGCTCATCTGTTAGCAGTGAGAAATGATCATACAAACTAATTAAATCACTCTTGGGCACAAATGTTATAGAGGGTTTACACAGCTGTAGATGTAGGTCTATAACTATATTTTAAACTTTCTATTAGTATATAATAGGTTTGACTGGTGCTACCAAATTAAAATTCCAACCTAGTCTAGGGTTTGGTGGAAAAGAAAAATGCTCTTCTTCTACTGAGTAAGTTTGGACTTTGTTGTTATTCAGTCGCTAAGTCATGTCTGATTCTTTGCAACCCCATGGACAGTAGCACATCAGGCTCCTCTGTCCTCCACTATCTCCCAGAGTTTGCTCAAATTCATGTCTGTCAAGTCGGTGATGCTATCTAACCATCTCATCCTCTGGTACCCCCTTCTCCTTCTTTCCCAGCATCAGGGTCTTTTCCAATGAATGGTCTCTTCACATCAGGTGGCCAAAGTATTGGAGCTTCAGCTTCAGCAACACTCCTTCCAGTGAATATTCAAGGCTGGGTTTGCATATCAACACCAGGCATAATGGTTGCTTGTTATTGGTTTCTATAAACCAATAATTCCTACTCTATTATCTACTACATGAGTAACACAGACTGTATATACAAGTAACTCCCTTATCTGCTGGGCTGTAAACACAGTTTTTAAGTAAATACAACTGTGCTTCTATTATTCAGAGAAATAACACCTCAGAAGTCAGCTGGGATTAGCCTCAAAGTATTTCTCTTGAAAAACCCACCTTTACTTTTAAAGGCTAAGACTCAATAAATAACACTTACCTATCAAGATAACTCTTAAGTCCACTTTTAGAAATGATGGTTTCAGTACCTTTCAATAAACTTGTTACAAACTGGTCTAATGATGCAGCCAAAGTGCCTTCAAAGTTGAAATATTTTTGCCATCTGGTCAAAGATTCCACTTGAGCTAGGAATGTTGGCGGGGTCCATATCTCCCCACTAAATCAAAGCCAACTGCCACTGGGCAGTAGAAAAATGAATGAAACTCTAGGCACATATGTGGAACAATTTATAGGCTGGTGCTTAATAAGAGCAGAGTACCTTGTAAAGTGCAAATGTAGAGACATGAATAGTGAATGCAGTTCTTTTACAGGTGAACCTTAATAGGCAAAAAGTACTCATGGGAATGGATGGAGGAGATGAAAGGGAGGCATTATCCTGACTGGGTTTTGTCGACAGCAAAGACTCTGCAAGGAGAGGGGTGCTGGAAAAGCCTGAAGAATGTTTTGTTAGTCTCTCACCTAATATTGCTCCTCCACCATCATTTAGCCAAAATAGCAGCCCATGAATCAGTAATGAGCTGAGGTGAACTAGGACACAATCTCCCACAGGAAAAGCAGTCTTGTAAATAATCGTGGCATTCCCTCTTTTTTTTCTCTACCCCAGGACATGGCAGGAAGCCAAGGGCTCTCTGCTGTGTGAAGGGTGATTCTTAACACATCATACACTAACTCCCTGATTTTCTGTAAAGGCAAGGGTGCGGATGCTAATCTCCACTGCATAGCGCATGAAATTAAACTTAAATCCTCAAGAATTATTCCATCCGAGCCTCAGCTTTAAACACCTTGCTAAATCTCACTGAAGTATTGAAAACATAAATACAATAGGACAGGCTCTGAAAATCACTGACTTGACAAATAGAAAAAGAAAGACCATTTTCAGTATTTCGTAGAGTGCCCCAGCAAGCTCTCTCTTCCAATCGTTCTGAGTTTTATGAACTTATTTATCCTAGTGTTCTTTAAGCCTGGAGGAAGGAAAGAGAAATGGAAAGAAATCAGCTATGTTTCCTTAAAGGACCTTAGACTGAAGACAAGTTTTCTTCCAATTATCAAAAACAATCTTCCAGTTACCAAACGTGTCCTTATTCAATATGGTGACCATATCCTTCACACTTGGACTTTGACAGGCTTTCTGATTTATCCTGATTGTATGAATCCTATCACACTATATTCCTAGAATGACATCATAATGTCTTGTTAACTCTGTAAGAATAGAACTCCAAATGGAATTTAATTCTCTAAATAGTTATCAAGTTCTAATAAATTGTGGAGGTTTTAAAAAAAAAGAACTATATAATTTCATTTGTGGGCCCTTGACCATAAGAAGCCTTATTTAAGAAAAGAAACATTACCCAGTCCTTTACCCACTGAGAAGGCAGATTTCTTTAGGAATAAGAGATACACATATTTTCCCTTAATATGTAACTCTTGGTTCCATATATCTGAAAGTCTGAAATTGTTTCATAACTTCTTTGGTTTAAATGAAAAACAAAGGTAAATATGCTTTAGGAAGCACCAAATGAGACAATATAAAATACTATCTGTCACAAATTGAATTATTTTAAAATAATTCCCAAACATAAAAATTCAAATTTTATCAACCTTCAGTTGTAGGATTCTCTAATGGAGTGAAACAAAGGGCTTTATTCCCATTAACCATCTCCAGAAAATAATGCAACAGATCAGCATCCTTGGATTTGCAATATCGAAGCATTTGATCTCTTTTTTTTTTTCTGGCTTGCTTTTAATTAGTTTTAAGCCTTAAGCTTTTAAAAGTGAAATCAATCAGAAGGCGAGAGTGTAGAGAATCATGTTCCAACTCTTCTCATGTAAATTCAAATTTTAGATTCTCCTTTGGAGTAAAACAGGCTCCTCACTGTCTACAAGCTTATTTCTGAGTTACAAAAATTCTCTCCATGTTTTTTCCCTATCTTATCGTGCTTTCCTCCTGCATTCTCCTACTCAGTCTGGGCTGCCAGAGGACACTTTTTTTCTTGCATCTGGAAATTTAAGCAGCAGACAACTTATTTAAGCAGACAGTAACGTCTCCAGGTCTGTCAAGTAGATGCATTTTCAATCTTCCAGTACTTTCAAAGAAGACACAGAATCTTGGAATACATTTCCATCAAGGGTAAGGAGCATAATGTTATTCAGAGCATTTAGCAAGTAATACCTACCTCATACTTATGTGGACTTTAATTCTCCCAGAAATAAAATATATGGAACATTTTAATCAGAGAAAAACGTATCATGATCTTAGCAATCCATCACCCCCCAATGTTTCTCTTCTTCCTAGTCTTTCAATTTTCCAAACAAGGCACCAGAAGTAAAGTAAATGTTCAGTCCTGTTAGGGTCACAAGTAAAATTATGTCATTCAAGAATATTTCAACACAAAGGAATGCAAACTGACATGTGTTCCATTTTTTTTTAATTTAAAAAGAAAAATAAAGAAAATTATCTCTCAGTATCTAATTTCTGTAATATAATTTTTAAAGGACAAAGCCTTGACCAGCAGAACATTGTTTGGTATATTTATTATGTGTGTATATATGTATCCATCACAACTACAATATTAAGTTGCTCGTGGGATTGGCTAAGGAGGTTATATGCTCATGCTCAGTCACTCAGTCATATCTGATTCATTGCGACCCTGTGGACTGTAGCCCATCAGGCTCCTCTGTCCATGGGATTTTTCAGGCAAGAATACTACAGTGGGTTGCCATTTCCTCCTTCAGGAAATCTTCCTGACCCAGGGATCGAACCCATGTCTCCTGCACTGCAGGTGGATTCTTTACTACTGAGCCACTGGGGAAGCCTAAGGGGGTTATATATCTAGGTTATTGCAACGTATTTTCTTTTGTTCTTTGGAAATGTGCATGGAAGCCATACAATCTATGTTAGAGAATGACAACATGGAAAATCCGGACATCATACATTTAAACTGGGAATGGAGGGATACCTCACAGAGTATACACATGTAGTGACTGAATCCATATACGCAACTTGCTCTTAGTGGAGATACAAAATATTACATAAAATACATTAATCACAGTGAGTAATTTTTCTCCTGTCTTTTGGTTGTCAGATCCATCAAATATAGGAGAAAGAAATCTTCAAGTGTCTTAGTTTATGAGATTCTTGGAGAATTACACGAACATCTCAGTTACTATAAATGACCAACAGATTGAGATGCTTACAGTAAATGATACAGATTTTAGACTTCTGAGCCCAGAGTTGTATGCTTTTAAGGTGGTCATAGCCAATAATTCAACTTCTCATCAGTTTCACTAGAGATATGCCAATTTGCTATCTTGTAGCAAGGAGAAAGAGAGAGTTATTAGGGGTCTATTCTGGGATGTGATCAGGAAGAAAATGGGCAAGTTGTGTATAACTGTTCCGGTCAAGAATTCCTGAAGTCTCTGAATTCCTTCCTTCTATATTAAGCTAAAAAATATCTAGCCATTTAAGGTAGTTTTCTATTGGCACCATTTGGTTTAGGTTTGTATGAGTTACATTCGACAGCTTAACCAATACTGGAAATTGAATTCAGACTCTAGTGAAGGCATCCTTATCAAGAAGCTTGATCATATCAAAAATGCGATTCCACACTCCTAGCAAGTGCATTTCTAAAGCCCATTTGAACAAATGTTTTTCTATGATAATTATATTGATTAATACAGATTAATTCCTAAAAATCTTGTGGAATATATTTCCCCTTCCAAATTCTGATTTTACATTTCATCCCATAGTCTCTGTTTAGTTTAAATTCATTAATTTATGCTTTCCTGCATACAAATTGTTTATTAAGTGCTCAGCATAGCTACTGGTGCCAGGGGTGCAGCAAAGAACAAAATGAGGCCCCCCCCCAACTCCTGTTTTCATGGAATTTACACTCATGCTGGAAACACAATGAACACGATGAAAAATGTTTTGGTTACATACCACTGCATAAAAAACCACCCAGTGGCTTAAAACAACGATGATTTTATCATCCCCTGCCTCTCCTGGTGGGTTGACTGGACTCATCTGGAGGGTGCTTTTGTTCCGTGTGATGTTAGTTTGAAGGGCTGGGACATCCAGTGTCCAATGTGGCTTCCTCACATGCCTGACCTCTTAGTGGAAACAGCTGGAGAACCGGATTCAAGCGGGACACTGGAGAGCTGGGCCTCTCAGTTTCTTGTGTCGTCCACAGGCTCACTCTTTCCACAGGGTGTTGTCTGTCTCTACAGAGTCTACCCAGCAGAGTAACTAGCCTTTTCATGGGGCAGCACAGAGCCCTCCCAAGCACAGAGTCAGAAGCCAGCATGCCCTCTGAAGGTTTAAGCCTGGAACTGGCTCAGCATCCTTTCTGCCATATTCTCAAGGTTCAAATGAGTCGCAGAGCCGCCCAGATTCTCCAGGAGGGGGACTACCCGAGGGAGTGAATCCCAGGAGGCAGGGTTCATTGTGGGCTATGTCTAGGAACAAAGGACACAAAAAAGTAAAATATATAGTAGATGGTGGTTAAATGCAACAGGGAAAAATAAAACCCCGAAGGGCAACATAATATAGGGCAAGTGTTGCAATTTCGATTATAGTGTCCAGAGGAAACTTCCAGGAGGAGGTGACATTCAAGCCCCCAAAAGCTGGAGGGAGGTGAGGGAGCAAGTCAGAAAGGTATGGGAACTTCCCTGGTGGTCCAGTGGTTAGGAATCCGCCCCGCAGTGTGGGGGACGCAGGTTTGACCCCTGATCACAGAACTAGGTTCCCACAAGTTGTGGAGCAACTGGGCTCATGTGCTGCAACAACTGAGCCCACGTACCATCCTCACCGGTAGGAGAGCCTGATAGCAGAGACGGCAGCAAGGGCAGAGAGTGCAAAGTCCTGCAATGGGAGCTCCCAGCACCCCAGCAAGAACAGGGAGCCTGTGAGTGAATTAAGCAAAGGGGAGAGGGGTAAGAGATCAGGACGGTCAGGGGAGATGAGGTCAGCACCAGGGAGCTTTGGCGCCAGAGGATCCATTTTATTTCTCCTGTGGGGGACTCTGCTTTCTCAGTCAAGAAGGGGAAGGGCAGACCAGGAATGCTGGCAAGAGCACCAGTGGCTCAGGTTTCTTCAGGCCTAAATGTTTACTAATATATCTGCTGCATAGCTCATATCCCATTATTTCCCTTGAGATCTATGCAAGATACACGGCAATATTCTCGATTGCCTTGATATAACAAGCTGTATGGTCCATCTCTGAGTTTGGTTTTCATCAGTCTCAGCCCCGTGACAACTAGTAAAAAGAGATGCATGGGACACGGTGACAGGAAGACTCTGGATTTTAGTCCATGCCTCCCAGTGAAAATGGCATTTGAGGTCACAGTTCCCTCAGTTTCATTTATCCAGAAACTGGATAAATAATCACAGAAGCCAACAATTCCTAGAAGTCTCACCCACAGTGTTCCAGGCCGCCCCACGCATGACCTTATTTCCCAGCTCTCCTTTATATATCCTGGACTTTAAATTTCCCATATCAGAATTTTAATGTCAGTGCCATTGCCTTTTATGATATTTTGGCTTGATAATTGATTCCACATACACCAGTCATCTTGGGGTGGGGGAAGGTCTGTGCCCTGTTCTATACTTAACAGCCTCCCCTATGCTTTTGTGCTCATATCTGCATCCTTCAGTGTTCTTTGGTTACAAGCAACAGAAGCTGCTATTCTTGAACTGAAGTGTGTGTGTGTGCACACACGCACAAAGCCATTTCTTGAAAGGATATTGAGTAGCTCAAAGAATTGAGTGGAAGAGCCTAAGGAAGGATAAAGGAGCAGAGGAACGTTGTGATAATGACACAGACACCTAAGAATTCCTCACATGCCTCCGTTGCAATCACTTTTGGTCCCTCTCTGCCCCTGCATTCTTGGGATGTGCCTCCTGGGGAGGAAACGAGGGGTGGCCTCACTAGGGCCACGTGGCACTTCTCTTGTCAGAAGTCCATAGTCTTCTGATTGGCAGCCCACCAAAACCACATGGAGATGAAGTAGAGAAAGTCTTCAAAGAAGGACACACTTGTCAGAAATAAAAAGAAAACATTAAAAAAGAAGCATTCAAAGAATAAGTATGCTAGTTATTTATTTTCATGACTTTTAAATAAAAAATAAAGCACACTAGGAAATGAGCATTGACATCAGTTAGAACCACATTGTGCAGAAATTTGAATGAAAAGCAAAGGAGCTCGTTAGGTGACAGAGTTGTTGGTATTTTTTAGTAGAAGGCTGACGTGAGAAACAGTGTTTACACTTGAAGAATTTTAGTCTGTTGCCTGGAAGTGGTTTATAAGATGAATTTGAGTAGTGAAGCACTTAAAATGTGAAGCCAATTTAGGAATTTGCTGGACTTTTCCAACTGAGAAATAATGAAGGCCATCTGGATCTGTCATCCATTTTTGCCTCTGGCGACCCAGTCATTTTTTCCCTCTGGACTGTTTCTTTTCTCTTCTTCTATCACTGTTGCCTGATTATTTTTGTTGTGATCCAAGGAGTTCTGACTTAATAACACATTCTGCTTCATGCTTTGGGAGCCTAATGCCACATAGGATAGATACCTCAGAGAGTAAAGCCGATTTGGAGAGCTGACCAGTTGTCATAAACGTCCTGCTTCTTTGCCTTCAAAGCCCTCTATTTCCATTCGAATAATCAGGTTTACCTTGACTGACAGACTTAGTCCCAATACGGACTTTGTGAACCATCCTCTCTTCCATTATTTAAGATGATTGGATTCAATAAGAAGAAATTCGTCATTACCCTCATGCTCAACTTGCATCCAAGTGTAAGAAACCTCCATTTTATTACCCTATTCTACTATATTCTTAATTAACTTCCTTGTAGTTAGCCCGGGATCCTTACCTTATAAATCTGGGCTCTGTTTGCCTCTCTCAAACCCTTGCCCCAGTCACACCACCACTGTCCTATGTATAGTCCTGCTCTGAATCTCTTCCACATCTAGACGGACTCATCTGATGCAAATCAAATTTCCAGGCTAGGAAATTATCCCTATTTTGATTGAGCTTAGGGTACTTGCTGCCATGTTTCCTGGGCTATGTTTCAGTAAATATTTCACTTTTTTTCCGGACTTCCCTGATGCTAGCCTCTGACCAACATGTGGCCTATGTCTGTACTTTCCAGATGCTGAGTGCCGGCTTTTATCTGCTGGGCTGGACTTTCCCCCTACCATTGGCAATTCTGTGTCCTCCACCATCATCTTCTTTTCCTTTCCTTTCTTTCAGCAGCTCCTATCCATGTGTGGAGAACTCTGCTTTTATATTTAAGCCCTCCTGAATCTCCCTGCCTGCTTGAAGTTATCCCCTTCATCTCCAGATAAATGCCAAAGTGTGCATGCATGCTCAGTCGCAAAGTTGTGTTCAACTCTTTTACGACCCCACGGACTGTAGCTGGCCAGGCTGCTCTGTCCATAGGATTTCCCAGGCCAGAATACTGAGAAATGGGTTGCCATTTCCTTCTCCAGGGTAACTTCCCAACCCAGGGATCAAACCGGCATCTCCTGCTTGGCAGGTGGATTCTTTACCATTGTGCCACCTGAGAAGCCTGTGCTAAGATAGGGAATTCATTTAAAGGGAAGAGAAAGGGACAAAGGAGAGAGTACAGAAAACAATACAAAAGGGTGATGTAAAAGTTCATTTATCTTATCCACACATACACTAATAGGGACTCTCCTAGATACCAATTTCATAAAAATTCTAGAGAGAGCTAAAAGATGGAGTTGTTTACCTGGAAACTGTTGGAGAACTAATTTGATAGAGAAAAGTGTAAGGAATGTTAAAACCAAAATACTGATTTTAATGCAGGGATTCTTAATGTTTTTTTTTGTTCCATGAGCTCCTTTAGCAGTCTGGAGAAGGCTGTGGATCCCTTCAAAGAATAGTGTAAATGCTTAATATAAACTATATCGAAATATAAATAATTCCAATCATATTGAAATGCAGTTTCTATACTTAGAAAAATTTTTGATGCAGAAATATTTTTGCTTCACTATTAACTCACTAAATTAGATCTAGAGTTAAGCTTAGTAACTATTGAAGATAGTGGTAATATACATGATATTTGTAGCTATCTGTGACAACTGTAATACGATGAGATTGTGATTTATTTTCATGACAAAATCAAAAATCCTGCTTATTTTGGTTTGTTGCCTACATTTGCAAGGGAAGAGAATGTTAAATTTTAGTTCAGTTAGAGATGAGTGAAAATAAACATAATTTGCTTTCTATTTAAGTCCTGGATTCCCACGTTTACTTCAGGCACTGGTTGGTTCAGAACCGTATTTCAATCGAAGTCACAGTCATAAGCAAGACAGTAGTGTTGTACTGCAATCTTTAGTGGCCTCTTTCAGTATTTTATCAGACTGGGAACTGCCTTTCCTCCCTAACACTTCCTGAAACGTGAAAGTGTTAGTCACTCAGTTGTGTCCAACTCTTTGTGACCCCGTGGACTGTAGCCCACCAGGCTCCTCTCTCCAGAATCTGCCTGCAATGTGAGAGCCTGGGTTCGATCCCTGGGTCAGGAATATCCCCTGGAGAAGGGAATGGCAACCCACTCCAGGATTCTTGCCTGGAGAATTCCATGAACAGAGGAGCCTAGTGAACTACAGTCTGTGGGACTGCAAAGAGTTGGACAGGACTGAACTACTAACACTTTCACTTTCTTTACTGTATGAGACACCAAGGAAGCCCCAGGCTCCCCTTCCTGCTAAGCTCCAAACAACCTTTCTTTTCCTCCTTGTTCCCATTATTTCCTCCTTTGGGGATACTAGCTTTCCTTGTACCAGTGTCACCACATTCTCCTCCAATTCTTAATGAGCTTCCTTTTCATTCATTATTCTTGAACTCACACAATGGTTTATTCTTTAATTCAACGAACAGTTTTTAAGTGCGACAGAAAAGGAATGTTACATCTCTGCCCAGATCAGACTTTTATGTGATGAATAAGTTTCTGAAACCTTATTCTATTCTATTCTTCTGTTCTGAAAAAATAGATATTAATCTTTACATAAGATAGAAAAATGATTCCATGTCAAAATGATTATTACAGCCTGATATGTCATTATTTTTCTCATTATAAATTAACACTAGGATGGGAAAATTGTTTATAATATGGGTCTTTCATTATTTATACTATCTCTTGTTTAGTGTTTGTAATAAATGTATGGTTCTCAAAAGGAAATCATGTTATTTCTGAGAGCCATAAAGATGTTTTTTCTGACATCTGTCTAAGCTCAGCTTCTTCAGTGGCTAACTACTATCAACTCTGCTTCATAATTCCTAATTATGTTTCTCTTTTCAGAACGGTTTTTAATTTACCATACTTCAATTTCTAAAATTATGCAAATTTATCTTTTTTGCTGATTTTCAGTAGTTGGGAATCTACATAGAGGAAGTCTCCCAGAACTTGAAAATATAGTTTAAAAAGAAATGGATTAATCTAAAAAATCAATGATTACTAGGTCACATGCAAGGAAAACTTAAAACCAAGGGCTGTTTGATCAGAAAATTGAGTGGTGCAAGACTGATGTCACAGAATTATCAAAAAAGGATGTGTCAGTAAGAACTAGGAGTCTGGAGGTGGTGGGGAGAGGTGAGAAAAGATGAGCAGCATAGGTAAAGAGGCATTGCAGTCATCCAGGTGGGAGTGCCATTATGAGCATACTCAGAAGAGGGAGAAACCTAAGCCAAGACATCTTATCACATCCACAACCACTGCCTCGACAGAGCTGATCTCATGGAATGAACATCTGAGCCCCATTTATGTCCACATATGGGAAGAAAATCAGCGCCGTGTCAGAATGAGTATTGCAGCCCAAGAGAGTTGTTTTCATCACTATAAATCAATACATGGGGATTATGATTTTTATATTTCAGCTTAGTTGGTAAAGAATCCACCTGCGATGCAGGAGACGCCGGTTTGATTCCTGGGTCAGGAAGATCCGCTGGAGAAGGGATAGGCTACCCACTCCAGTATTCTGGCCTGGAGAATTCCATGGACTATATAGTCCATGGGGTTGCAAAGAGTCAGACATGACTGAGCAACTTTCACTCTCTGTAACGTGGTTAATGGGAGTCCCCTCTGCCTCTCGTGTCCAGTGTTAGTTTGCTGTTAATTCAACCTTGGAGTGAGTTGGGGTTAGTCCTTCAACCATGAAATGCTATTCAATATAATGAAGTCCTGTGGTGTAATTTCCATTGTGCAGTTTGCCTTTCCCAAGTGATACTTCTGTTTCATATAACTGTTTTTGAAATTTTTACTGTTGATATAAGTCATTAAAATTGCCAGAGTAGAAAGTGCTCTGTATTAAAATATTTAAAATGATTCAACTTCATAGTAATACAATACATATTCACAGTAATATGTACTCCTTACTCTGATATCTATTGGGATGAATAGAATTAAACCCAAGTTAAGAAACCCATCAAAATTAAATTACCAGGAAATTGTGTTCCCAACCAGTGGATTGCAAAACAAACTTTAATAGCCCTCTGAAAGAAGTATCTTCTCACATTTTATGAGAGTGGAGAAAAGAGAGACTTCAGGATGATACATATAGAGAGGGGAGTTCTTATATATCAAGAAAAATCTTCAAGATTGGAATGACACTTCTTACAGTATTTACATGAGCTGCATAAAGGCTCATAGAAAATGCGTGTGTAGACTGTCATTATTATAGTGCCTGGTCATGTGCTGGCTAGCTAAAGAGCCAATTTGAAAGGAAAAATTTAATAGGGCAGAGATAAATAACATACAGCAACAGAAGATTTATTTTCTTTCTGTCATCCTGTCACATGATGAGCTCATTTTTAATGATACTCCAATGTATACTAAGCACAGCAAGTATTATTAAAGAATAAAATATTCTGGCAATGTGGAAAATATATGAGAGGTGTGGTCTTTCTATCACTATCTTGATTAACTGGATAGAATCCAAAAAAATATGTATTTGCTCTCTGGGTTTTCCAGCCAAATCCCTCACATAGTTTTCCTATCCAGGAACTCTGACTGAACTGTCCTAAGTGTATTTATTTATTACTTTTTAAACAAATCCTCTAACGTATAGCCAAATGATGTGCCTGTGCATACAGCTCCCCCTTCCCAAACACACCCTGCAGTTGGCTGCCTCAAAGAAGAAATCAGGACTGATGCAGCTGCTGTTAGTCAGCTTGGGCTCCTACAACAAAGACTGGGTGACTTAGACAACAAACACTTAACGTCTGTAGGCTGCGATGAAAAAGGTCAAGGTGCCAGCAGATTCAGTGTCTGGTGAGGGCCCCTTTTGTGGTTTGCAGAGAGCCATCTTCTTGCTATACCTCATATGTCAGGGAAACAGACAGAGTCTGTTCTTACTAAGGGCACTAATCCCAGCAACATGGGGGTTCCACCCTCATGAACTTATCTGAACCTAATTATCTCCCAAAGGCCTAATTACTCCCTAATTCCATTGGGAGTTAGGGTTCCAACATACATTTTGGGGGACACCAATAGCCAGTCTGTAACAACTGCTCGAGGTTAACCTCTGCCTGATAGTAAGTACATACATCATAGCTTTTGTATTACTCAAAGCATCACATAGAAGTCCTGATTAGAAATCAGATTCTTTGTACATTCTCAATACTGAGAAAAATCCCAAGGACATCTCTGATGAGTTTGAAATCAATACTCATGGAGTTTTATTAAAGAAGTTATGGAAATAATGGAATTATTCTACTAAGAGCTTTAATCAGATATGAGAAGAAACCCCATTGATTTATCAAGACATGAGGAAATCTTGGTAGATTTGGATCTGACCAAGACAAACCTGCAAAATATTCCTTTACTAGCAGTTTTGGAAACCTCAAAAGCAGCAGGTCATGGAACTCTGCTGCTTCACGATGAACGTGAAGTCAGATATAGTCTGATTGTCTCTTCCATTTAACCTAATCTCCCATGTTGCTCACTATTGTTGTTCACAATCATATGAGCAGAACCTCCAAAAGGTCTATGGTACCGAGGGATTACTGAGCTCACAGGCTCAGCATGCAGTGCCAAATCATAACCTGGAGACACGAGTTGTCCACTGATTAAAGAGCTTTTCCATGAGGGTGAGGTTTTGCTCTATCACTGGTATCTCTCTGCAGCAATTGCTTTTCAGTTTCAAGGGCACATTGTTTTGAATTCCATGATATCATTACTAGGAGAAGTACATCTAACCTGAGGTAGCCAGCAAGGGTGCCCACACATTCCTGGCTCAGTTAAACCCTCTATTCTGTTTGGTCAGTCAGTTCAGTTGCTCAGTCATGTCCAACTCTTTGTGACCCCATGGACTGCAGCACGCCAGGCCTCCCTATCTATCACCAACTCCCGGAGCCTACTCAAACTCACATCCATCGCGTCAGTGATGCCATCCAACCATCTCATCCTCTGTCATCCCCTTCTTCTCTCACCTTCAACTACAGTGATTTCAGTCAGTCCTCTGTTGAACAAACCTAGGGCTTTCTAATTACCTAAACTAAGTAATTGGAAAAGACCCTGATCTGGGAAGGATTGGGGGCAGGAGGAGAAGGGGACGACAGAGGATGAGATGGCTGGATGGCATCATCAACTCGATGGACATGAGTTTGGGTAAACTCCGGGAGTTGGTGCTGGACAGGGAGGCCTGGCGTGCTGCGATTCATGGGGTCGCAAAGAGTCGGACATGACTGAGCGACTGAACTGAACTGAACTGAAACTAAGTAAAAATTTTGTAGGCTCTCTAATTTTTATCTAGAGAAACCATGACCCACTACTTAATACCAAAGATTTCTGCCCGTGAGAAAATTCCTATTACAGATTTGGGCTCTGCCTCTCTTTCCAGTATTCATACATTTCTTGTCTTTGGTAATTTAGTGCCACCACATGGCCCATGACATTCAACAGTCCCATCATCATCACTAAAATCAGGCAACCCACTCTGATAGTGGTGTCAGGGCTCCTTTGACTAATCTATTTTGCACACCCCTTGTGAAGGAAGTATCCTCTGGACTTTTGGCGGGAGGTATTCAGGGAGTGGGTGGGCAAGTCTTACACCACTCTAGCATTCCAGTCTTCCTAATCCTTTGGATACCTATGTTGGAAGGTCTAGCAAGCATCTCATCTTCACTCTATGCAGATCACTTTTGGGTCCAGGTTTTAGTCAACCAAGCAAACAAAATGTTAGAGCTCCTCCAGCCACCTTTGCCAATGTTTTGAGTACAGAATTGTATCTTAATTCATCAATAGCAATGTTTAGATGCAATCCAACAGTATTTCCTTACACCTCTCATAAATATCTTAGAATCCATTCCTATGCATGTTTCCAAGTTTTCTATTGATACAAACTGGCAAATCTTTGAGGTCCTCCTCAAAAGTTACACTTTTTACTTTACAGTCTAGGATTGCTATTGCTTGAGTCCTTTTATAGGACTGGAAACAATGAGAAGTGGAGAGGGCAGTTCATAAGGAGGATCAGGAGTTCCCTAAATTTATAAAATTAAGAAATTATTCTGAAATTATATCAAAGAAGCCCACTACTCAGTCTTCAGGCAAGAGGAGATGAATCTCCTTGACAGGACATAAAGAGCTGTCTTTATGAGTCAAAGATACTTGGCAGAATACAGGGAAAGTTTCCCAGCTTTAACAGAATCTGCCCAGATGTCCCCATTCCAATTTTCTTTTAACAAGCAAATGATAGAATTATTCTGGTCCCTAAGTAGAATCTTGGACTGGGCATTTTCTTTCCCCAAATTCTCCAATTAACATACAAACAACCAACCAACCACCTCATTATGTTTATTTTTTCTAACACCTCTATGGCTGCAATGCTTGACCTACCAAAGTTGTGTCTACCTGATGTGTATATACGACCCGAGTGTCAGCCAGAGCTTTGAGCAGGGATTTCCACAAAGCTTGGGATTCTATTAATGTGTAACTACGCAATCTAAATCAGTACACTTTCAGAACAAAAGAAAGTTTTTGCTCCCCCTTCTCCTTCATGTGTATATTGCATTATTTATGTTTTCATTCTGCATCTTTATCCTCCATCCTCAAAATGTGAGTTTTGTACTAGGAAAACATTCCAGAGAAAAATGAAAATCAAAAGCAAAGCACAGTAGTGTACACTCCTGCAAGCCTCATGCAGCTCACAGTCACTGTGTCTCAGCCACAGGTGTGGAGCCCAGGCTGAAACCTCAGCCATGTGACGGGGTTCTGGCAAATTGACAGCTGCTTCATAAGGGAGCTTGAAACTGAGGCCAGTAAACTAGCGTGTAGAGGGACCTCAAGTCCGGTTTGCGGAGGCAAGGCCACCATCATGTGGAGCCTGTTGGAACTGCAGTGAGATTCACGTCCCCATTGCAGGGAGGAGACTCAAACGACCAAGACTTCAGTGCATACCACCTGCTCAAGATACCTAAGAAATGTCCACAAAATCTGGAGCGGATCCAGAAAAACTTCTGAGAAGACCAGTAAGTGTTTCAAAAGAAATAAAAGTCAGCCTGAAGTAATTAGATCTGTGAACAGAATCAATGAAATCATAAAATGCAAAATGGAGCCTTAGACAAACCCATGCCTGCTGAAAGCAGGGTTCACGTGGTCGAGTCTGAAGTATAATATAGGGCAACATTCACCCTTTTGAACAGAAAAGTTGTTGGAAATATATATTATAATAGGAAATACAGATTTTAAGTAAAATAAGGGCTATGGGATGATGACCATTTTTTTTTTAAGAGTATTCAAGCCAGTATAGTCAGTCATCATGAAGATTTGACATGACAACATGTTTTCTTCCAATTGGCAAATTGCTTTGACAATATTAAGGGACTTGGCCTACTTCTAATGCAATTCTATACATAGTCTGTCTTCTAGTTTCAAAATACTGCATAAAATAATATCCATATTGGCTCTTGATAATCACATAATCTTTTCTACAAGCTCAGAAGGTATGAGATTGGTAATATATCCTGGAATTATAAGAGAGTTTCAAAATATTCAAATACATAAGATGTAGTCTCATATAATTGTGAAGTTAATGAAATGACCAGGAAAAAAAATGTGTTGAAGAAAATGGGTGACAATTATGTTCTATGCAAAAACATCGTACTACAAATAATATCATTTTATGTTTTCACCATTATCTTCCATTGAAAGAGCTACGTTTTCTTTTCTCAGAAAGAACTCCCAAACACATGGATATTTGTTCCCTGGAAAATTCCAGGATATATTATTAACCTTACACTTTCTGGGCCTGTAGAAAAGATTATTTGATTATCAAGAGCCAATATGGATTCACTAACTAATACATGTCAGAGCAAATTAGTCTGTTTAGATAGAGTTGACATGTTGAGTATAATGGCTTCTACATGGCATTTAAACAAAGTTATTCTTATTCCTAGTTATTATAATAATATAGTGAAATATATTTAGGTTATTGTCCTGCAAACCATTGAGCAATTGCTCCAGAGATGTTTAGTTTTCTTTCTCTATTTAGGAACATTTCTAATAGAATATTGATAAACGTTTATCTTGTTCTTCTAATATTTTAGCAATGACATGACTGAATGCTTAGAAAATATGGTTATAAAGTGTGCAGATGCCATCATATTTGGGGGCTGGCTAATATGATAGACGTCAGAATGAAGTCTTAAAATGATTATGACAGGTCTAATCCAAAATGATGAAATGTAACAAAGATAAATGATCTTGTATTTTAATAAAAACAGAAAATTCTACAACTGGATTGGAGAGACTTTTCTTTGGAATAATTTGCATAAAAATGATCCAGAAGTTTTGCTTACTAAAAAATAAATATAGATTTGGTAAGATCCTTACACATTTATTTTACTGAAATGGAACTGTTGGGCCCAATAAATCAAATTTGATAACAGTCCCACTACACTCTGTCCTAGTCAGATAATATCTGACACATTGTGTTTATTTTAGTGCTGCATTTTGAGAGACACTGACAAAGTAAATGGTACATGGAGAAAGGGTTTTGAGATAGTAAGTACTGTAGAAGCCACTTAAAAAGGTTCATTTTAAAGAACTGCAGTTATTTCCAGTACAACAGATTGGTTAAGCTCACAGATTATGGAGTCAAAGAGCTGAGTTTAAGTCCCATAATAGCCCATCAACTTTGGCTTTCTGACTTCGGATAAGTTATTTAGTTTGCTTGAGGCTCTGTATATGTAAATTTTTTATAATAATAACGAAAAAGAATAGATGATGGCAGAAGTTAGCTTTTGAAGAGAGGATGGCGGTGGTGGTTGTGGTTTAGTCACTAAGTCATGTCCAACTCTTGTGACCCCATGGACTGTAGCCCTTCAGGCTCCTCTGCCCATGGGATTTCCCATGCAAGAATACTGGAGTGAGTTGCCATTTCCTTCTCCAGGGAATCTTCCTGATCCATGGATCGAACCCACATTTCCTGCATTGGCAGGTGAATTTTTTACCGCTGAGCCACCAGGGAAGCCCAAACAGGGGATACACAGAAGAGATATTCTACCTAGCTTTGTAAGGTAAAATCAATAGAAGAAAGAGAATTTTAATTTAATATATTCTAATAATCTAAATTTGTTAATCACCAGTTACACTACCCAATAATTTAAATTACCTAATTTGCATTTACAAGCAATGAGCTCTTTGTTCTTACAGCTATTCCAAAAAGCCCAAAGTACCAGCTCTCGGGAGATGCCTGCTGTCAGTTGGGGGTTTGACTACATGTATGACCACTAATTCCCATCTATGTAGCTATTCCATTGAGTTTTTCAACAAGCAGTTATTATCTCCAGGCATTGCACAACCAAAAGACAGGCAGGTAGCCTGCCTGAGTCTCTGAGTCCAATGGAAATAGACACATATGCTCAAACAATCACATCAAGATGGGCTAAGGGGCAAGCATGGAACAGTGAAGTACGATGAAGGAGGGGAAACTAAGATTGACACAGTCACCTTTCTAGAAAGATTTCTTAGCACAGTGCCCATCTCTGTTCTTATTTGAAATGCAACCCTTTAGAATGAAAACGCTAGAATAGCTTAAAGTGTATTTTTTTTTTTTTTTTTTAAACTAGGCTGCAATCAATTCTCTTCTCCGAAATCTTATTCTGTCTTTCTATACATGTCCCTCATGTATAGAAACCCTTCCAGGACTCCCCTGTGGAAGCTTTCTAATCTCATCTTTCTAGGGAAGTAGAGGGGAAAACACAGTATACTTCTTTCCATCTTGTTCTCCTCCTCTCAGAGACTTAATTATTTTTTAAGAAATAGACCAAAATCTTACCATTTCTGAAGAGTGGGTAATAATGATTACGGATCTGTGACTGAGGTCCCAAATAATTTTTATTGATAACCATTTCTTCCAGTTATTAAATTAGCCTCCATTTTGACTGGACTAGGATGTTTTATAATTGCTTTGGTACTTTGGGAAAACACAGCTATCAGAGTTTCCTGACTATTCCCTAGCTATCTGGACGTCCTTTCCCTTAGACTGCTGGCTTTCAGTAAGCTTCCCTTGGCTTTCAGTAAGATGGGCAACACAAAGTCATCCCATTTTGAAAAGGATAGAGGAACACTATCCGTTTCTAGGGTTTGAGCATTCTGCATCAAATCTGAAGGAAAAGAAGACATCTATGTGGAGAGCCAAATGGGATCGCTGTGCACTTACACCACAGCTTTCACCTAAGTCCTGTGTGCCTGCTAAGTTGCTGCAGCTGTGTCAGGCTCTTTGCAACCCTACAGACTGTAACTGCCAGGCTACTCTGTCTATGGGATTCTCCAGGCAAGAGAACTGGAGTGGGCTGCCAGGCCGTCCTCCATAGCTAAGTCATAACACGTCTCAAAACGTTGTCGCTGTGTTTTCCCACTCTCTCCTCTGACTGCTGAATCCATTCCACATTCAGTGCACAAACTGCTTAGGTAATGAAGATGTATAATCAATCACAAGCCTGGCAGAAAGACAAGGAAGACATCCTAGCCAGAGACATCTGACCCCTGGAGAGAGAGGACGTGCTAAGGTTGGTGGGTTGGCCAAAGAAAAACAGTTTTCTTGAGAATGAGACAGCTTAGGACATTTTTATCCTCATACAAAGTCACATTTGAATCATTGAAGTACTTCAGGAGTTATTTAGCAGAAAATTTGGTTTTGTTGCTATTTTGTTCAAATCTTGCTTTAATTTCTCATTTTATTATTGACTTATCAAAGCTTATGGCATGATAATTTCTACTTTTTAAAATTTATTGAAATTTTTTTCTTTGAGGAAAAGTGTGTGATCAATCTTTGTCAACATACCAAGAACTCTTAAACGAGAGTGTACTTCAGTTTTCAAAACATGATGAAAACATGACTAAAGGGAATGAGTAGAAAAAAGAAATATCAGATAATTTAAACCATGGCTAAGACAAAAACAACAGCCGATTTTCAACAATTCTATAGGTACATTAACCAGGATGAAAGCAAAAGTGAAAGAAATATCAGATAATTTAAACCATGGCTAAGACAAAAACAACAGCCGATTTTCAACAATTCTATAGGTACATTAACCAGGATAAAAGCAAAAGTGAATGTCGCTCAGTCAGTTCAGACTCTTTGAGACCCCATGGACTATACAGTCCATGGAATTCTCCAGGCCAGAATACTGGAGTGGGCAGCCTTTCTCTTCTCCAGGGGATCTTCCCAACCCAGGAATTGAACCCAGGTCTCCCACATTGCAGGCAGATTCTTCAGCTGAACCACCAGGGAAGCCCAAGAATACTGGAGTGGGTAGCCTGATCCCTTCTCCAGTGGATCTTCCCAACCCAGGAATTGAACCAGGGTCTCCTGCATTGCAGGCGTATTCCTTACCAACTGAGCTATCAGGGAAGCCCACTTAGGCAGGATGAAAATAGCATAAACCTGCAGTGGCCATCCTACAGTCCGTTCACTTCTTGAGTTCTACCTTTTTTCCTAATAATTTTTCTGTTAAATTACCTGGGTTTTCTAGATACACAATTTTACTGTCTTCAAATAGTTCCTGAGTTAGTTTTCCAGTTTCTGACCTCATTTTTGCAGAAGGTAGTCTGAATACGGGCAGATTTGGTTCTTTTAAATATAACCAGAAGAATGTCCTATGTTTAACATTTTGATTTTAGCTTTTTTAAAAAAAAATCTTGAATACCTATAGACATTTCTCTTTTATCCTTATAATAACGAGAAAAAAGTTATGTGGATTTCAGTGCAGATTTATTTTCATTGAATTCTCTGGCACATGATGAATCCAATTCTATTTTCATGCTCACGTCTTTCTAATTGTTTGTTTGATTTTCAGCTAAGGACATTATGCTTTTTGTTACTGTTGTTTTAGATCTAATTATTCTGTTGCTCACTCAGGAACAACCATTACTCTGAGTTTGTATTTTCATTATTTCTTCTCATTATCTATCATAGTCTTCATTGTTTTCTTATCTTATTCTTTCCTTCTGCCTTATAGGAAACTTCTCAAGATTGTCTGGTATATCACCGAATCAATTTTCTACAATGCTAATTCTGCTGATTATTGCTGTCAAAGAAGATTAATGTTCTTCTTCTTAGTTGTATTTTTAGTTTCCATGAAATTACTTCTTACCCCACCCACCTCTAATACATTGCACCTTGTTTAAGTCTTAAACTACCCAGTGCTCTTTTCCTGTTTTGTCTCTGGACTCTCTAGGTTTAGAGTCCTTGATCTAAAGTGATCAAACACAAAGTATGCCATCTCTGGAACATCCCAATGCCAGGACTGTTCCTGACATTCTTGACAGTCATCAAAATGTGTTACCTACCTTCCCTTGACAATCTGCTTAATTATTTTTCAGAAATTGCATCCACTAACTGAAAGACAGATCTTGGTGGGGTAAGGTGGGAACAGCATTCCAACAGCATAAAAACCAAGTCCTTATATAATAAGGAAATGTCTGATTAACTTTCAAAGAAATAAACAAGGTGGCAGAGTTTAGTCACGAAGTCTTATGTTCTTTCCAGTAATTTAGTAGTGGTTTGTCCCAAATTATATTTTTCATCAACTACAAAAACAATGGAAAACAATTTTTGGTTTCAGTTTTATTGTGCTGTGAACTTATATACTGTTTTTGTGATCTCATAGACAAATTAATGGAAATGAAGTCAATCACTGTTCACAGGGAGAGATCCAGATTTCGGGGGGCCTGGAAATTTTGCAACCTTACGAATCAATTAAAAAATTTCCTTTTTCAATAATAAATTATTTACATTGTAATGGCTGGATGTTTGTGCTTCCCAAATTTCGTATGTTGAAATCCTAACCTCCATTGTGGTGGTACTTGGAGGTGGGGTTTTGGGAGGTGATTAGGTAAAGAGGGTGGAGAGCTCCTGAGTGGGATTGTGCTCTTATAATAGAGACCCCAGAGCGCTCTCTTGTCCCTTCTGTCGTGGGGGTACACAGCAAAGAGGGACTCACCAAGCATAGAATCTATTGGTGCCTCAGTCTTGGACATTTCATCTCCAGAACCGTGAGAAATGAATGTTATTTTTGTCATAACAGCCTGACTTAACTAAGATAATTACCTATTAGGCACAGAAATAAATATCAGTTTAGAAAGAGGAAGGAAATCACAAGATTATAAAAATTAACAAGCTGACAAATATCGGTTAAATGATCATGCTTTTTCGTTGTGGAGGCTGATGTCAGTCTTTTGTTTGTTAGCTTTTGATGTTTCTGGTTAAGTAAATCATGCCACACCCATGATAACTGCTCTTTTATCTTGCAATCAGAAACTTCATAGACAAGTATGCATATATCTTTCATATTATAAGCTTTTCACACACCAGGGTGGAGGGTAAAAACATGCAAGCATATTTTTTCCCCTTTGCACTGAGCAAAGGACCAGATGTAGCAATAGAATTGTTTTGTAACAGAATTACAAAATCTTAGAGTGAGCATGGATGTGAAAAATGGCATATGACTGTCTCACTAAAGTTTTATTTATTTCAGTTTAAGTGAAAGATCAGAACATTACACACTGGCATCAAAAGGGGAAATAGATGGCAAAATACCATGTAGTATCACAACTAGCCTGCTAGAAAGGTATCAATAATCTAAATATATATTTATTCCTATAAGATGAATGCCTCTATGTATTTCTATTTAGTTTTGAATAATATTTTAATATGTAATTATATATTAACATGAGAATTTTAGACTATTTTAAACTATGATGTTTCTTGATTTAAATTTAAAATTCAATACAGACCTTACAGGAATAGTATATCCTATTTGTTGTTCAGTAGCTCACTTGTGTCTGACTCTTTACGACCCCATGAACTGCAGCACGCCAGGCTTCCTTGCCCTTCACTACCTCCCTGAGTTTGCTCAAAGTCACGTCCATTGAATCCATGATACCATCCAACCGTCTCATCCTCTGTCGTCCCCTTGTCCTCCTGCCTTCAATCTTTCCCAGCATCAAGGGCTTTTCTAATGAGTTGGCTCTTTGCATTAGACGGCCAAATATTTACCATCAAGTTACGTGAGTGCCATTTCTTTTGATTTTAATGAATAGAATTGAATATCAAATTTTCAAACTGACATGTACAAATTAAAGATGGCTGTTTTTATAACAGCATCAAAATGTTTTTGATTCTACAGCAGAATTAGTGACTTTTCAACTTTCCCTGAGGAATAATGCTCTTTCCACGTAAAGCCTGGCGGGCAAGCAAATCAGAATGAAAACAACTGTAATAAAAGAGAGGCAACCCCGGGGTCTGGATTTTGGCTTTGTTTCCGCATATCGCTCCACACTTATATTTGTTCTCATCTGCTTTGTATAAAGTAAATGAAAAAATCTAGTACATGGAGAGAGGGAAAACAAAAAGTTGCAATCAGACATCCCACACTAAAAGGAAATTCAGCCTCATCTCTGTTTCTATCTATTAAAGAGAGTCCTTCTTATCACCATTTTCAAAGCACTAAGCTCAGGACAAAGGAACATGGACATTCAGACAGATCTGAAAAAGGTTGCTGTTTCACTGTTCTGTTGCATTAAGGTTACTTCTATTCTCAACTATTTTGTAGTAGAATGGCAGAGGCCAGTGATAGTTCAAAGCAACTTTAGTCAATCGAGTAGCAGTTGGTATTTAGTAACGCCAAGACTGGCCTATGAACTGGCCAAAGGTTAAATAAAGCTCCAAGAAAAAGATTAAATTGTTCTTTGATGAAATTCTTGGTAACTTCGATTTTTGAACCATTATCTATCTACTTACCTATCACATTCTGAGTTTTAAGCCAGCTTTTTCACTCTCCTTTTTCACCTTCATCAAGAGGCTCTAGTTTTTCTCTTTTTCTGCCACAAGGGTGGTGTTATCTGCATATCTGAGGTTATTGATATTTCTCCTGGAAATCTTGATTCCAGCTTGTGCTTCATCTAGCCAGGCATTTTGCATGATGTACTCTGCATATAAATTAAATAAGCAGGGTGATAATATACAGCCTTGTCATACTTCTTTCCCAATTTTGAACCAGTCCATTGTTCCAAGTCTGGTTTTGCTGCTTCTTGACCCACATACAAATTTCTCAGGGGACAGGTAATGTGGTCTGGTACTCACAGTTCTTTTAGAATTTTCCAAAATTTGTTGTGATCCACACAGTCAAAAGCTTTAGGATAGTCAATAAGCAGAAGTAGATGGTTTTCTGGAACTCTCTTGCTTTCTCCATAATCCAACAAATGTTGGCGATGTGATCTCTGGTGCCTCTGCCTCTTCGAAATCCAGCTTGTGCATCTGGAAGTTCTCAGTTCACATACTGCTGAAACTTAACCGGAAGGATTTTAAGATTAACCTTGCTAGCATTAGCACAATTACATGATAGTTTGAACGTTCTTTGGCATTACCCTTCTTTGGGATTGCAATGAAAACTGACCTTTCCCAGTCCTGTGGGCATTGCATTCAAAACAAAACAGCAAATTTGTTTTCCAAAATTCCAAAAGTTCAAAAATTTCCAAAGTGCTGACATATTGAGTGCAGCATTTTTATGTCATCATCTTTTAGAATTCTAAGTAGCTCAGCTGGAATTCAATTCACATTACCTATATTTTCTTCCAAAGCCTTTATGATTTGGTTTTTGCATTTTGAATTACATAGAATTTCATCTGCTATTAGAAGTGAGCTAGAACAATCATTTGGTTTTTTGCAAAATAACTAGCCTGTTGCTTAAGCCACTATTGAAGAATTAATTTTTCATATTTGAAAAATATTTTTGTCATATACTAAATTTGGAAAAGGGAATGGCAACCCACTCCAGTATTCTTGCCTTGAGAATCCTATGGCAGAGGAACTTGGCGGGCTACAGTCCATGGGGTGGCAAAGAATTGGACACAACTGAGTGACTAACACACACACATATACTAAATTATATTTAAGCTGATTTCTGGACTCTCTACTGGTCAGCTTATCTGTTTGTTTAACTGCCATATACTCTTCATTTCAGTCTGTTGTTCTTACTCATCCAACCTTCCTTCACACTTTCATATACTTTGCAGATGTACCAGACTGTAGTTTCCAAAGTAGTCTTTCTATATTTCAGGCTATATCTAATTGTCATTATACTTAAGAGTTTCTTACATCTTCCAACCTACACATATCATGTAGCACTTTCATGCTTTCAAAGCCTCAATTCAAGTCCTCCTTCTTTTAAGCAGTCTTTCTTTAGAGTCTTGTCACATTTTGAGGTCCTTCTCTTATGCTGCCATGGAACTAAATCTATATTTTCCATATTTTCACAGGGTTAATCACTGATTTTCTTGCACGTCTCTTCCTCTAGAAAGCATGGATAGACTGTGACGTGTCCAACTTATACACCCAGTGCCAGGAGCATAGTAGGTGTCCAATATATATCTTCAAGTGAATGAGTAAGTTATTATATTAAATATTGTAAAATATTCAGAGAAAGGAAAACACATTGTTCCCTTGAATAATTCAGAACCATTTCAACTGAAAACCTGAGCCAAATGGTAAATTATAGAAACTAGAGAAGCAAGCAAAAGCTCTGTTTTTGTTAATGTCTGCTACACTTGGAGGAGGGGAGTGAGTGATTTCATGGCCAAAAGTAACCTCTTTCTAATAGGAAAAAAAAAAAAATTTAAAGAAGCGTGCCTGGGGGAGGATATTGGAAACAAGGTGTTTTTAATCCCTTTAGTTTCTCTTTTATCTTTGTTTTGGCCCCTGAAAACAGAATTCAGATCTTGGAGCAGAAAATGACAGTTTGATGTAAGGTTTCTTGCATTAGGAGCACAGCGGGATATTGGACGTGAGGGAAGAGGAAAGGATATTATGGAATAATATAGCTCATATTTAGCCCAGATAACTGGGATGGCAAAGGCAAGGCTTGGAAGGTGTTTGTGACATAATCATTGATTAGAATAATGAAGCTGTTGCATTGGATAAAAAAAAATCACCAAGATGTGAAAACCAATGTCAGAGCAATTTCTTCCCCAAATTATTTTATTCTGAGAACATGATTCTCTCATTCAACAAATATTGATACTTATTAAGTCAATACTCTATGCTCAAGATTGTATGAAACTATGATAATTACAGCAGAATATGGCAAAGTCCATGCCCTCATTGAGATTCCATTGTTGTGTGTTCAGTCCGCTGAAGAGAAATAGAGGCCAGTGGTGGTCAAAATTAATGGTAAGTTTAGGTTAGAGAGAATTAACATGTAGCTACTTGTTTGTTTTCTTTTCCTTGTTTTGTTTTTCTTCGTGATGAAGAAGTTATTAAATAATTTGTATTTAATCATTAATTATTTTTCCAAAAATATTTTCTTTCCTTTGTATGTACCCATCCAGTAGTTTACATGTCCATTTGCCAGCAGTGACTTGGAGAAGGGAATGTTACCCACACCAGTATTCTTGCCTGGAGAATCCCATAGACAGAGGAGCCTGGTAGGTTCCCAGTCCAAGGGATTGCAAGAGTCAGACATGACTTGCGACTAAACTACCATCACCACCACCAGCAGTGACTACTGGTATGACAGGTATGATAGCTCAGAGGGAGCAAAAGTCTCTAAAGTGATTCTTGCAGCCTGGTATAGATGAGAATCAGCTGTGGGGTTTAAAAAATGGGCTTCTTCTTCGGGGACCCCAAGTTGAGAGCCAGTGTTCCATGGGACTGAACGCACATACTAGGGACTGCTGATGACATCAGTACTTACAAAGTAAAGTGATGGCATTTGAACAAACAGACCTTTCCTCCCTTAATGACTTCTCCGCAGATACTAAGATGTTGATTGCTTCAGTGATGTAGCCACTCCTATGAGAGAACGAGGAAAGAATTCCCGTTTTACTGTTGGTGGTAGCCCTATCCCACACATAAAGAGACAGTGGGAAACACTAATTGTAGATGAGAGAAATTTTGCTTTTATACAATGTTTGCATTGAATAGATAGTATATGTGATTTTGATCATCACCAGTTAGTAACAGATATCACCCTCAAATAGACATAGATAATTGGTGTCTAGTTTAGTAGCTAAATTTTAATATCTGATCCGTTAGGGATGGATACAAGTGGAATGCTGAGTTTTATATGTGTTCCATTCTCCACCCTATTTAAAAAGCCATTAAATCATTAACTCATTAACGGGCATATAAATCTTGCCAATGATGTCATGCTTTTTCCCGTATATGTGTATACCCTTACCCTTGCCTGACTGGAAAATCTCTCTCTGTTTTTCCCTCTCTCTCACACATGCACACACACACACACAATATGCTCACACATACTCACTCAGGTACACAAATAACCTCTCTTTCAATTTTTGTTGGACTCCTCTCTCTGTAAAAACAATCAGGATGACAATTGAAAAAAAAAAAAAAAGAATTTGAAAGAAATGTTTTTCTTCCTCTTCTCCTCTCTGGCTGCCTCCCAACAAACTAAGCTATGCAGTTCTGGATCCTGTCTGACACATCTTAACTACTGACATTTAGCAGATGCTTCTCCAAGAAATGGGGGAGGGCGAAGGTGAAGCAGGGGTGTGATAGAAGTAATTAGACTAACGATGTCTCAATTATCAAGATGTTCCTGCAGTGTCCCCTTCTGTTAGCCAATCTGGACCAGGAAGGCTGTCTTTAGGGAAGGAAAGGTTGAGTGAAAAGATGCATCGGTTTGTGTCTACAATAGGATAACACAGAAAGTTTAAAGAAGTTGTAAGTCTAATTTCCATACCAAACAATAAGCAGGTAAATCCAAGCCTTAATCTATATAGGATTATTGAACTGGCAAAACTAGACTGTTTTTTGCAATTCTCTCCTCAGCTGCAGCCCATTGATACGGCTGATTTGATATGTGATGGTCTACATTAATGTTGATAAATAATTTACTTGTTTCTTTCTGGATGCATCTCACATACTGGTAATACTTTGATCAAGTCCGGAGAAGTCTAGGTTTTCTTGCTCAGCTCAGAAATTCAATTTATTCTTCCAGGAGTAACTTCTGTACACGTGTAAATTTGTGTCAGCCCTCCTTACACTACTATAAATGTGTGGTACTTTCAGTTCTACTTTGAACAAGCTGTAACACCTACTGCTTTCCTCGTTGATTAATGAGTTAAACAAAATCTTTGATGTGTTGATTCTACATCTGTATAAGGGCCTTGTATATATACTGTTTTAAGAATTGCCTTCTGCCATCCTCTTAATAACTGCCCCTCCCCATTTGATTGCTTATTTTAGTTAGTAATTTCTATAGCTTGCACCAAAGAGTTCTCATTATTAGAAAAAAAATTTTTTTTTCAATTAGAACAATTGATTTGTCAAAAAAAATCATAATGAGAAGGTTGTTTTGAGATTTTTCAGGTTAGGGTAAATAAAAGTAGATAAATGCTTCCCAGGCGGCACTAGCGGTAAAGAATCTGTCTGCCAGTCCAGGAGACAAAAGAGACGTGGGTGCAGTCCCTGGGCTGGGAAGGTTCCCTGGACTGGGAAACAGCACCCTGCTTCAGTATTCTTGCTTGGAAAATTCTATGGGCAGAAGAGCCTAGTGGGCTATAGTCCTTGGGGACATAAAGAGCTGGACATGACTGAGCACAAATCAAAATATGTCCATGAAATAATAAAATGTTCTTTTTTAAAGTATCATAAAATGTTAGTGCCTATTGCTAATGAACGGAATTGAAGGGTATTAAGAGAGTACTTATTAACACTCTGATGATACTCCTTCCTGTTGGGGATGAAACTACTAAAGTTATTGATTTTTTTAAGGTAATAATTTGGAGCTTCACTGTCTTTAGGTAATACAATAGGCAGAAGGAAAATTTCTAATTTTTCAGTGACTTCTTCAGCATTTTTTATTAGTGTCCAAATGGAACTACTGTGATTTCCATGACAGCGTATTATTTTATGCTGTTTTCTTTTTGTGTGTTTTTGGTTTCTGATGCCTTCGTTTCAGAAGTAAACTTTCAAAAGACCCACTGCAGGATGAGTTACAGATGCTGTCATGCTTGGTTGTATTGTGTGTTGATTTTGTTAGTTTCAGAGCCTGACTTCTCCTGACCCCACCCTAAGACTGTGCGCTCTGTTCCATTCACAGTCTTGTAATCTCAGAACTGCCAGCTGTAATAAACGTAATTCCAGCAATCTGGCAGTGCCACAGCAGAAACCGTTGAGGAGTCTGTATTTGCCGCATGAAGGCATTAGTGACCTCTGTTATTTTGGTATTTGAAGATCAAAATGCTTCTTGGGACAGATGATTCCTCCTGCTAAGAAATTGAGGGCACAAGCAGCCATGGAATTAGTATAATTCAACATGAATGGAAATTTACACATTTTAATTAATACTATTTTTAGGTAACTATTCGAAGAGTGTAGTAAGACAAAGTTCATTAGCAATATATTTTCTCGTTTTTTTTTTTTTTTAAATCACATGTTAACCGTTGTGATTGGCAGAATGCTAAGGTGCTGCCCCCGCCCCCCATATTTTCATCCCTGGCATGCATGCCCTGTGCAATTCTCTCCTTTTCAGTGTAGTTTGGAACAAGGACCGTGACAGGATATCAATCCAGTGATTGGGCCACAAATTGAGTTCATCAGAAAGGAGATTATTTTGGGTAGGCCTGCCTGAATCAGGTGAAGAGATGAAGGAGGGTCAAGTGTCAGAATCCCTCTCCAGGCTGGCATGGAAGAAGGCAAGTGAACTTGTGATCTGTCTTGGAGGAGGACTGTGTGGCTGAGACAGCCTCTAGGAGCTGAGAGTGAGCCCCGTTGACAGCTGACAAGGAACAGTTCACCCTGTAAGAAGCTGGGTTCTGCCAACAACCCGAATATGCCTGGAAGAGCACCTCAAACCCCAGGTGAGCCTGCAGCCCTGCCAGCACCTGGGTACCAGCCTTGTGAGACCTGAGCAGAGAACCCTGTTCCATCATGCTCAGCCTTCTGACCTGCAGCATCTGGGAGATAATGAATGGGTGGTTTTCAGCCACTAAGTCTGTGGTGATCTGTTATGCAGCAAAACGGACACAGCCACTCTTCAGAAGCGGGCATTACAGACTCCAAAGGACATGCTTATTGTAACTGCAGACCAACGAGAAGAGAGGGAGGCCCTTAGGGAGTGTCCGTGCTAAGTAGTTTCAGTAGAGTAGAACAGAGCCTGCCTAGGACGCCCTGCAGAACTTGAACGCAGGCATGCTCTCTGGTACAACAAAACCATGCTTTTTGTGCAAAACTAGGCGAGGGATCACTTTCCCCCCATTCTGTTGTGGCCTGATCCTTTTGTAAAATAAACATAAATTGATAGAAAAGCAAAACTTTTTAAAAAGGACATACAAAATATAGGTCTCAATTTTTTACTATTCAACAACCAGAAACTTACTCTGCCAAACTGCCATGTGGTGGTGGTTTAATTGCTAAGTCATGTCCAACTCTTTGCAACCGCATGGACTGCAGCCCGCCAGGCTCCTCTGTCCATGGGATTTCCTAGGCAAGAATACTGGAATGGGTTGCCATTTCCTCCTCCAGTGGATCTTCTCGATCCAGGGATCGAACCTAGGTCTTCTGCATCGCAGGCGGTCTCCTGCATTGCGGGTGGATTTTTTACTGACTGAACCACCAGGGAAGCCCTAAATTGCCATACCATGTTCCAGATGTTTGTTCTCAACTTCAGTGGTTATCTTATTGCACATCAGTTACAAATAAAAGACCACCAGCAGTATGGGAAGTATGATCTGAGGGGTGCTGTGCTAAGAGACATCAAATACTCAGAATGTCCCTTGCTTCTGTGCCTAGAATGGATATCCAGTGTTCAGCAAAGATGATTTGCCCATGTTCAGATAGGGTTGTGCCTAATAATAGACAGATGCTATCCAGTTTGGGGGTTAGTTGGTTACTTTTTAGTTTGGTATAAATGGGCCCCTGGAACTTACAATTAAAAAAAACCCACATATTGAATTAACTCCAGCTCCACTATTTAAAAGCCATGGGGTCTTGGAAAGTTTCTTAGGCATGAGAGATTTCATTTCTCTTATTTATAAAAATGGCAATAATATTAGTAATCTGTCTCATTATGGTTGTGAAGATTAATGAGGTAACATGTATGTACGTGTTTTGCAAGCTGTTAAGAACTCTACACATATATGAATTAACAGTATTACTATTCCCAAATTCTCCCTCAATAATTCATTTCAGCATGCCATGCCCAGAGGAGAGGAAATTAGAAAAATCTGACCATGTGTTCCAAACAACTTGATTTTACTTGTACTAATAGTTTTTCTGGGAATGCTTGGGAACTAATGAGTGTGTGAATTGCAGATACTGAAAAGATCTCTTTGTTACATTGATAACAGGCTCCTCTGCATATCTTGTTTATGTGCAGAGGGCTCTTAATTAATAACATAAGCAGGGATAATGGTCACTGAATTCCACCCTCTAATCATGGCCTCCATTTTGCAGTTACTCTCAGGGGTATGCGAGGCAGGAGTGAGCCGCGAATAGCTCCCACCATACTGCCTGCTGCCATCTGTGAGCTCCAAGGCGTCATGACAGCAAACTTCTAGAAATGGAATAGGAGAAGGAAGGCAGCAGCCTCAGGCTTTACAACAGGAATCCGGCTCCATAACAGAGCACTGCTCAGTGAGACTGTCCAGCGGCGCATTTATTTTAGACATAAATAGAATAACCATTTTAGATTACTGCAAGTATTTTCCTTCACTCTTCTAAGATTAAAATATCTCTCTCATGTGTCTCTTCTACCTTCTCTCTTAAAAAAAATCACTTTAAAACAGATTTACTGTCTGATAGTCTCATTCCAGTTTGAAGTTAAAAGGCAGGAACAGTATTGGGGCCTCCTAGCTGGGTTTTTTTTGCCCTTCTATAGAAAAAAACAAACTATTCCTTTAAATATGTTTTCCAGTTCACTATCCACTGCATGTATTTCTCATTTTTATGAGTAAAACTACAAAAAAGAATCCCTTAGAGAGGAGGCAGTCTCTACTGACTGACTTGCCATAGATCACTTTATTTATTACGGCCTCGGTATCATACCACATTCATGCCTTCTGTATTATCCCAATGTTGTCTTACAGAATCTTTATGAAAACCAAGTATGTTTTGGGTGTGGGGGAGACCAAGAAATAATATATTTTATCTAATGAGAAAGCACAGCTTTTAGATACAGTGGCTGCAGTTGGTGGGTGATCTACAGTTTAATAAGCAGACCTAACAGGCACACTCCCAAGCTTAGACCAATGGAATGTTCCCTGTTGGTCAGGGCCACTGAACTTCAGCTGTTGACAGTGACCTCAATTTTAAAAAAAAAATTTATTGGAGTTGCTTTACAATGTTATGTTAGTTTCTGCTGTACAGCAAAGTGAATCAGCTCTATGTATACATATATCCCCTGTTTGTCACCGAAGAGCATTGAGGAGAGTTACCTGTGCCCCATTCTCACTAGTTATCCATTCTATACATAGAAATGCATGTATGTTAACCCTAATCTCCCAATTCATCCCACCTCCCCATTCCCCACTTGGTGTCCAGACCATTTGTTCTCTACATCCGTGTCTCTATTTCTGCTTTGCAATAGGTTCCTCTTACCATTTTTCGAGATTCCACATATATGCATTTAGATACGATATTGTTTTTCTCTTTCTGACTTACTTCACTGTGTATGACCATCTCTAGCCTACCTGTCGGGCATTCCCTGACAGTCCATTGGTTAGGACTCTGTGCTTTACTGCCAAGGGCCCAGATTCAACCTCTGGTCTGGGAATGAAGAGCTCACAAGCCACGTGGTTCAGTCAAAAACAAAGGACATACCTATGAATATGTCCCTTTAAATTACAACTAACAGCCAGTGGAACATTTAATAGGATTAAGAGTGAATAGGTTCATAAAAATGATAAAATAGAAAACATGTTAATGATAAGAACTATGAATGACAGCGTTTTAAGGTAAGTTTTGGTTACATCACAGAGTAAGGGGGGAAGAAGAAAGAATTCAGTGATTCTCTGAGTTTTCTCAGTTTTTCCGAACTCTATGCTACGTGCTATGCTTGGTCACTCAGTCACGACCAACACTTTGTGACCCCATGAACTGTAGCCCACCAGGCTCCTCTGTCCATGGGGATTCTCCAGGCAAGAATACTGGAGTGGGTTGCCATTCCCTTCTCCAGGGGATCTTCCAAACCCAGGGATCAACCCCAGGTCTCCTGCATTGCAGGTGGATTCTTTACGGTCTGAGCCACCAAGGAAGTCCATAAAACTCTATACAACTTCCCAAATCAGAACTTCTCTTCTTGTGCTAATTCATATTCTATTTTACTCAAAGTTTCATCTTATTCAAGTTAATTATGGGGCACCCATAGTTAGAGGTATAATTTAACTACGGCCTTCTATGCCCAGTTCAATAAGAGCTCTTAGCTCTGTGGCCTAAAATGTGTTCATTTAAGTTCTGGCACAATACTAATTCCTGTGTTTATAGTAATATTAACAACCAGGACATACCTCTGCCAAGCACTCTATATAACTCTTAAGCCTTCCAAACAATACGTCTTGTCAATATACAATGTCTGCTGCTACTGTGGGGTTGACACTAGTCTGAGTGAGAAGCCAAGGATATGCCAAGTTCTAGCCACATGTTTAAATCTGCTGTGATTTAAGTCTACCAGCCATGGAACTGAATCAGGGGATGAGTAAGTAAGAACCAATAGCAAGGTTTTACAAGGTTGCACCAAAGAAAGTTACAACATAGGATAGAAGCAAAAATTGAAAGTAAGGAAGATAACTGTATTGGACATGAATGGCTTGAGAATCCAGCTAGAAGGATCCTTTTAATTACCTTGTTTGTCTTGGCTCTCCACTCATTCTATAAACCTGTGTCCTGTTTTCTGGTCCCAGGTTTTCTTGGGAGGAATTATCTGCAAATAATGTGTCTATCCAGGCACAGTTTCTCAAGCTTGTGAAAGTGTTAATTGCTTAGTCATGTATGACTCTTTGCAACCCCATGGACAGTAGTCTGCCAGGCTCCTCTGTCCATGGAATTCTCCAGGCAAGAATACTGGAGTGGGTTGCCATTCTCTCCTTCAGGGGATCTTTCTGACCGAGAGATTGAACATGGGTCTCCTGCATCGCAGGCAGATTCTTTACCATCAGAGCCACCAGGGAAATCCATTCTCAAGCTTAATCCCTGTGAATGCACCTTCTCCATTTCAGTATGTTTCTGAAGAGTCCAGAGATTCATTGACTTCTTAGTCCTCAATTCCTCTATTTTTGCAGACACCACTTTCTTATTCTAAGTTTGGCCGTATCTGTCTTCCTCCATACTCAGGTTAGTTCCCTCCCTGGCTTTTGTATGTCTTGCTCTAATTTCCTTGTTTTTATCACTCGATTATTTATTTTTGTACCTGATGACTACGCTTGATTCTTTTCATCTGTGTGGCATTAGCGAGAGCAGCTGGTCCTTCTGTTAGCTTCTCGCATTGACATCTCTCTGTTGTCTCACCTACAACTGGATAAAAATAGCAATAGCTTCTGCCAGCTTTAGTTCCAACAAGACTTCAGGTTCTGCCTAGGGACACTATCATGTAATGGTGATAAGACAGTGTAAATAAAGTGTATAAAATTCTCCAGGAAATAGGCAGTTTGAAGTAACAAGGGACATTTGACCATCGGATGGAAGAAATAGAATAATTAGTAGGAAAGGTTTGGAATATATGTATAAATGGGTTATTAAGACACTGTTGATGCACAAAATCTATAATATTATGAAAGGTCTTAAAACAACGGATCCAACATCTGTTGGATTATCGAAAAAGCAAGAGAGTTCCAGAAAAACTTCTACTTCTGCTTTATTGACTATGCCAAAGCCTTTGACTGTGTGGATCACAACAAACTGGAAAATTCTTAAAGAGATGTGAATACTAGACCACCTGACCTGCCTCCTGAGAAATCTGTATGCAGGTCAAGAAGCAACAGTTAGAACTGGACATGGAACAACAGACTGGTTCCAAATCGGGAAAGGAATACATCAAGGCTGCATATTGTCACCCTGCTTATTTAACTTATATGCAGAGTACATCATGCAAACTGCTGGGCTGGAAAAAGCACAAGTTAGAATAAAGATTGTGGGGAGAATTATCAGTAACCTCAGATATGCAGATGACATCACCCTTATGGCAGAAATCAAGGAAGAACTAAAGAGCCTCTAAATCAAAGCAAAAGAGGAGAGTGAAAAATGACTTAAAACTCATCATTCAGAAAACAAAGATCATGGCATCCAGTCCCATCACTTCATGGCAAATAGATGAGGAAACAATGGAAATAGTGACAGATTTTATTTGGGGAGGCTCCAAAATCACTGCAGATGGTGACTACAGCCATGAAATTGAAAGACACTTGCTCCTTGGAAGAAAAGTTATGACCAACATAGACAGCATATTAAAAAACAGAGGCATTACTTTGCAAACAAAGGTCCGTCTGGTCAAAGCTATGGTTTTTCCAGTAGTCACGTATGGATGTGAGAGTTGGACTATAAAGAAAGCTGAGTGCCGAAGAATTGATGCTTTTGAACTGTGCTTTTGAGTCCCTTGGACTGCAAGGAGATCCAACCAGTCCATCCTAGAGGAAATCAGTCCTGAATATTCATTGGAAGGACTGATGCTGAAGCTGAAACTCCAATACTTTGGCCACCTGATGCAAAGAACTGACTCACTAGAAAAGACCCTGATTCTGGGAAAGATTGAAAGCAGGAGGAAAAGGGGATGTCAGAAGATGAAATGGTTGGATGGCACTACTGACTGGATGGACATGAGTTTGAGTAAGTCTGGGAGTTGATGATGAATAGGGAAGCTTGGCATGCTGCGGTCCATGGGGTCACAAAGAGTTGGACATGACTGAGCTACTGAACTAAACTGAAAGAATTTGCCTGCAATTCAGGAGCCTCAGGAGATGTGGGTTCAATCCCTGTGTCAGGAAGATCCCCTGGAGAAGGCAATGCAACGCACTCCAGTGTTCTTCTCTGGAGAATCCCATGGAGAGAGGAGCCTGGCGGGCTACAATCCATAGGGTTGTAAAGAGTTGGACACAACTGAAGCAGTTTTAGCATACAGGCAAAATTGAATAGGTTTTTGTTTTGTTTTTTCTTTAGTGTGTTTGTAAATTCTCTTTCAAAGGAAATATCTATGTTGACCGGATAGTAATTAAAAGCATGCAATGTAAAGGAATATTCTGTAGGAGAGATTTTATTACTCAACTTTTCTCCAGCCTCATTGTAATACCATTTATAAAAAAATAAAATCAACCCATTTTAAGTGAACAGTTGGATGAATTTTGCTAACAAACAGTTGGACGAATTTTGCTAACAGAATACTGGCCAATTTTGGTCAGACCAAAGTCATAATACATAGTTATTGGTTGTCGGGTTTTCATAGAAGCCCTTTATAAGATTGCAGAATTTTCCTTCTATTCCTGGTTTGCTAAAAGTTTTTTCTTTCTTTTTTTTTTTTTTAACTAGAAATGGGGCTTGAATTTGGTCAAGTACATTTCTATACTGGATTGGTGTCAGATATTTTCTTCTTTTTTGGTTAGTTAGTATACTGTGTTGCATTGATGAATCCTTTGAATGATAAACCAATCTTGCATTCCTGGATAACTATGTATTATCACTATGTATTATCTTTTTAAATACAATATCAGATTTAATTTTTTTTAGTGCATTTTTAAAACATATTTTTACTGTCAAATTTTGCATTTATGCTTGTGAGAAGTATTTATCTACACTTAAAAATGTCTAGTTTGGGTATCAAGGTAATTTTGGTTTTGTAAAATGACTTGGGAATTATTATGGACTGAATGTTTGTGTCCCTCCCAAAGCCATATGTTGAAGTCCAAATCCTCAATGTAATTGTATTTGAAGGTGGGGTTTTTAGGAGGTAATTTGGATTAGATGGGGTCAGGAGAGTGGGGCCCTCATGATGAGATTAGAGGCATTATAAGAAGAGACTCCAGAGACCTTGAGCATGCCCTCTCTGTCTCTCCCTCTCTTCCTCTCTCTTCTCTTCTCCTCCCTCATGCATGCATAAAGGAAAGGTTATACGAGCACACGATGAGATGGTGGCCATCTACAAGCCAAGAGAAGAAGTCTCAGATTGACATCTACCTTGATGGCAACCTTGATTTTGGACTTCCCAGTTTCAGAACTGTGAGAAATGAATTTCAGTTGTTTAAGCCATTCAGTCCATGGTATTTTATTATGGCAGCCCAGCAGATTAAGACAGGGGACTGAGAGAGTCCATTCCTAGGTAGGTTGATAAGAAATCCGGGGTCCCTGAGGAGGAGAAAAGGGTCTGGAGCCCTAGACAAGGAGAAAGGGGTCTGGAGATCTCACAGAGAAAAAGACAAACTTTTTTTTTTCACCTTTTAGTTATTATAAAAACGTATCTTGCTCGAGGACATATTTCTCCTTAATAAGGAGTGGGTCTAGTAAGACCTTTCTATTGTTAGTTCTAATCTTGTTAATTTAAGATGTATCTTGTGGGAGTGGGTCTGGTAAAAGTATATAAGGCCTTGATAAGACTAGTGAGTGGGGGCACTCTCCATTCCCCTTCTGATATCTATGTCAGAAACTTTCTCTGTTCCTTTTCACTTTAATAAAACTGGGCTACACAAAAGATCTTGAATGATCAAGCCTGGTCCCTGGTCCTGAAGCTAAATTTTCTTCTTCAGAGATCACAAATCTGTTCACTGTAAGCTATCAGAACATGCTGTCCATTTCAACTTTCTAGAAGAGTTTGTATAGAATGAGCAGTTTTTACTCCTGAAATGATTGGTTGAATCCCCAGAGAAGCCATCTAGGACTAGAGTTTCCTTGTGGGAGTGTTTTTAACTACAAATTTAGTTCCTTAATAGATATCGGATATTCATATTTTTTAATTTATGTGTGAGCACTGATATATTGTGTCTTTCAAATAATTTGCACATTCACTTAAGTGGTTGGATCTATTGTCTTTAAGTTTTAAGGAAATAGAATTTCCTTATCATCTTTTAATAGCTATAGAATCTTAAGTGATGTCACCTCTCTCATTTATTATATATTTTTAATTGAGGTATAATTGACCTATAATATTTTATTAGCTTCAAGTGTAGAACATAGTAAGTTGATATTTGTGTACATTGTGAAATAATCACCACAATAAGTCTAGTTAACATCTTTCACCTTACATAGTTTCAAAATTTTCTGTATTATAGTTCATATTTTCTCTCATGGTTAGTAATTTATCAAATTTATTACTCTCTTTAAGAAATACCTTTGGCTTCATTGATTTGCTTGTTTTTTACTTCGTATTTTATTGGTTGTCACTCTTGTCTTTATTATTTCCTTTCTACTACCCTTTTGGGTTTAATTTGCTCTCTTTTTTCCCTAGTTTCTTAAAAGAATCTTGAGTTCATTGAGTTGATAGCTTTTTGTCTTGCTGAAATACAGTTATTTAGTGCTATAAATCCTCCCCTTACCAGTACTGCTTTAGTAGCATCTCAGAAATTTTGTTATGCTGTACTTTAATTCTAGTTATTAAAAATATTTCCAATTTCTCTTTTGATTTGTTCTTTTACCCATGACTTAGTTTTCAAAATCTGGAGATTTTACAGTTATCTTTCTGTAAGTGATTTCTAATTTGGTTTCCTCATTACAAAGGATACATATTATATGAGTTGAATCTTTTAAAATTTATTCTGACATATCTTAGGGAGTAAAATATAGTCTATATTTATAAACATCCTGTGTGTGCTTGAGAAAAGTGTATGTTCTGCCATTGCTGGGTAGTGTGTTTTAAAACTATCAGGTTAGGTTTGTTGATTGTGTTAAAATCTATTTTATAGCCTTAATATTTTACTTGCATTTCCTATCAATTATAGAGAGGGAGAGATATTGAAATCTATGACTATAATTGTAGGTTTCTCTATTTCTCCTTGTAGTTCTATAAGTTTTCCTTCATATATTTTGAAGCTGTGTTATTAGGGTATTGTCTTTCCTAGTGGCTCAGATGGTAAAGAATCTGCTTGCAGTGCAGGAGAACTCTTTCATTTATTATATATTTTTATATTAGGCTATAAGCATTACATCAGGGTATAAATGTTTAATGACTATTACATCCAGTTGATGAAACTATCCTTTTAACATTATGTAATAACTTTTGGGGGGCTTCCCTGTGTTTCAGTGGTAAAGAATGCGCCCGCCAATGCAGGAGATGCAGGTTCAATCTCTGGGTCTGGAAGATCCCCTGGAAAGGGAAATGGCAACACATTCCAGTATTCTTACCTGGAAAATCCCATGGACAGAAGAGCCTAGTGGACTACAGTCCATGGGCTTGCAAAAGAGTCAGACATGACTTAGCAACTCAACAACAACAATAACATTTTGCTGATAATATTCTTTGATCTGAAATACACTTTATCTGATATTTATATGGTCACTCTAACTTCATTTGAAAGTAACATGGTATAGCCTTACCATTCATTTACTTATAACTCATTTTTGTCTTTTTATTTGAAATGTATTTCTTGTAGGCAGCAAATAATTTGATCTTATTTTTTTAACCATTCTGAGAATCACTGCCTATTGATTGGCATAGTTAGACCATTTACATGTATTTTATGGACATTATTTGCAGGTATGTTAGATCTCCTAATGTTGTCCTGTAGCTCAGTTCACAGAAACTCTGTTCATTTTTCCTCATTGTCTTTTATGTCTTTATTTTATTTGGATAGCTTCTATTGCTACACCTTCGAATTCACTAATATTTTGTTTCGCAAAGCCTAATCTTTTAATTTTATCCAGTGCGTTTTCACCAAACATACTGTAGTTTTCATTGCTAGCAGTTTGATTTGGATCTTGTTGCCATCTTCCATGCCTCTACTTCAGTTTTTTGAACACATTGTATTTTCATCTCTAGTAGTTTGTCAACTCTACTTGTAGTGACAACAACCATTATAATGTGCTTGTCTGCTAATTCTAACATCTGTTTTAGTTCTGGGAAGGTTTCAATTCACTGATTTATATCCTTGTTATAGATCTTATTTCCCTGCTTCTTTTCATGCCTAGTAATTTTTTATTGGATTAAAACACTGTGAATTTTACCTTATTGGATGCTAGCTATTTTTGTGTTTCTATAAACAGTATTTAGCTTTGTTCTAGAATGCAGTTAGGTTAGTTGAAGATAGTTTGATCCTATTGATTTCAGCTTTTAAGATTTGTTAGCTGAGACCAGAGCACTGCTCAGTCTAATTAAATTCTCATTAATGAGAAAAGAGCCTCTGTTTACTCATAAATCTTCAGAATCCAGGGGAATTAGCACTATTCCCTGCCCTGTATGAGCAATGAATAATCTTACCTCTTATCCTTTTAAGTGGTGTTGAGTGATTTTCTCTGGTCTCAGTTAGTTTCCTCCCATGATGTGCTGGTAAGTATTCAGTCCAATACTCAGGGGAGGCCCTCTGTAGATCTACAGAGATGTCTGTGCAGCTCGCTTTTCTCTGCCATTTTGTCCTGCAAACTCTCCCTAGACTCTGAGTTCTGCTTGCTCAATGCAAGGAGAAAAGATGGAAAGAGAAATAGTGTTATACCTTGTCACAAATAAACTACAGAGGTGTTTTTCTGATGTGTAAATGTTTTAATTAAGCATTTGTTGATATTATTTCCCACACAGAAGGAATCACAAATGTGGCTTATCATTTGAATATGGAAAAAAAATTTCTCATCCTGATAAGAAAAGACATCAGGATATTTCCAAGGAGGTAAAAGCACAGAATAAAGAAGCAATATACTTGATTTCTAATATGTTCATCACTTGAAAAATCCTTTAATTTGAGGGAAGGGATAAGCTTAATTTCCTCAGTTCTAAATTTGGGATAAGACAAAGAGTAGGGATAAAAATGATGGTTAATTATATAACAGCCTAAATATCTCAATTTGCTATGATTATAAGATAATATAAATTGAACTTAACTTGCAATGTGATTAATAATCATTTTTATTTCTATTAATGATGCCGATAGACAGTGTCTAATTTAAACATGATTTATCTTCAATAATTTTTATTTCAAATTTTTTCTTTAGCACCTTATATTCTTCATGTAACTGTGGCTTATTTCAGTTAAATTCTTAAGAATATGTATTCAAAGTATTATATAACATAAATAGAAAAACAGTTAAATATTTTTCATCTTTTCAGCATTGATTTGACTATTGGATTCATAGATAAATACATAATTAGAATTCTTGAGAATATAAATATTTAAGACTTTTAAATCACTGCAGATGGTGACTGTAGCCATGAAATTAAAAGACGCTTGCTCCTTAGAAGAAAAGCTATGACCAACCTACACAGCATATTAAAAAGCAGAGACATTACTTTTCTGACAAAGGTTCATCTAGTCAAAGTTATGGTTTTTCCAGTAGTCATGTACGGATGTGAGAGTTGGACCATAAAGAAAGCTGAGTGCCAAAGAATGGATGCTTCTGAACTGCGGTGTTGGAGAAGACTCTTGAGAGTCCTTTGGACTGCAAGGAGATCCAACCAGTCTATCCTAAAGGAAATCAGTCCTGAATATTCATTGGAAGGATTGATGCTGAAGGTGAAACTCCAATACTCTGGCCACCTGATGTGAAGAACTAACTCACTGGAAAAGACCCTGATGCTGGGAAAGATTGAAAGCAGGAGGAGAAGGGGGCGACAGAGGATGAGATGATTGGATGGCATCACTGACTCAATGGACAAGAATTTGAGCAAGCTCTGGGAGTTGGTGATGGACAGGGAAGCCTGGCGTGCTGCAGTCCATGAGGTCACAAAGAGTTGGACATGACTGAGCAACTGAACTGAGACTTTTAAATTTATAATTATGTTTTAAGGATTTTTCTTAGTGTTTTACACTTTCGCACTGTTCATAGTGTAATTTTAATGAATAATGTATCAACCAGTTAATATACCATTATTTACATGGTTATCTGCCAATATTTGTGTTGACTTGTCTTTCAAATTTTCACTGTTACAATATAACATTGAAACAAATATCTTCATGTCACTTAATTTCCTTAAGATTAGTTTCCAGGACTTCTTGTCCTTTGCATAATTTAAAGGGTATAAAAGTCATATTGGCTTTTTGTTGTTTTTGCTGTTACACTAGGTTACTGTCCTAGAGAATTCATCTATTTATTCACGACTTTTAAGTTCACCCAACATTTATAAAGGTTTATGTGTCTACCAAAAATATCAATATAATAGGTGTAATACAAAATTTAGTGGGGAGACAAATAAATAGACTAGTAATAATAACACATGATAATAATACAATAATGCAATAATGGAAGTATCTACCAAAGACTGTAGTTATATGCCTAACTCAGCTTGGGATAATCAGAGAGATCTCAGAAGATGTAGCATCTATGTTAAGTCTTAAGGATGAGAAGGAGTTATTTATAAATAAAAACTTGAAGGAAGTATGTACTTGAAGAATGAATCACCTGTGTAATGTTTTCATTTTGATGAATAAAAAATAAAACTTGTCTCCTTGCATGACACATGTTCTCTTGCACCTATTACATTGCTGATTTTTTTTCACATATCACCCTTTAAAAATACTTGGTGAATGAAGTAACCAATGAATAAACGGATGAATTTCTAAGAAATGTAATTTAGTATTAAATCATTATCATCAGCAGAACAATAAAATACCATTATCTAAAACATGTGACCTTTACAAATTGTCCTCAGATGATCTCACCATCCTTATCTTTAGATTTCTCTCTGTGGACCTTATGTTCCAGTCACATCAAACTCTTTACTGTTACCTGAATATAGCTCTGCACCTTCTGAAAGCAAACTAATGGAATAACACACATTAATTAAAAAAAAAAAGCAACAAAATCTCACTCTCACTCTATATATAATACAAAAAAAGAGATAATGTTGACAGAAAAATAAATGAATTCACAGATTCATATTCTAGTACCATTTGTGTAAATAAAGTACTATTTGGTGATTACTTTTATCACAAGGAAGGGTTGCTAAGAAAGATTATCTTACATGGATACAAGGCAGAAGGATGAAGTATGACCTTCATAGTCACGCTGTGTGGATAAACCTGCCTAAGTATCTACTGACTTGAGAGACACATGCCCACTGATTAGCAGCAGACATTTTACAACTCTTTAAACTTGGAAGTTAATTTGTAGGAAACTAACTAGATGCAAATGATTTTTCTCTAGAAAAGAAGATAAATCTGAACATTACACATTTTGCCCCTGTAAGATAAGACAGCTTTGAATTTAGTTTGGTAATTTTATTTCAACATTATTTAATTTTTTCATATCCATATCTATATATCTTCTGAACTTCTTTTTGTGTTTCCTATAGCCCTTCACCAACTTTCCAAAATTCTAAAATATATTTAATTATACCCTTATTGATGGATTTTTCCCCCTGAAGCTTGGAAAGCTATACTTTATCTCTTTTTTTTTCACCTCTGATTTGAGAGCTTGCATGTTTTACTTGAGTTATCTTTTCCAGTGATAATTTCTTTAGTTCTTAATTTTTGATTTTTTTCTTTAATTTCATATTTTAAGCAAATTATTTTAATCTGTGAAAATTGCTGGTCTATACTTTACCGATGCCTAGTAATATATTTGATTTTTGTTGTGGAAGGGGGTCATATTTCAGTCTTTCCTTTTAACCTGAGTTTGATGGGCACAAGATAATCCGTCTTCAGTTTTTAATCATCTCTGAATGGAGATTGTTCTTTATGAGGGATGGATATAGAAATATAGTGGCAGAAAACAGGTAGACTTGAGCATCTTAGAACCCACATTCATTCTCGTTCTCATGTTGAGACATGTGCCCTGCTCTAGACTAGTAAGAATTCTTTCTGGCTTATGGTGAAGCCGTTGATATGATAGGTATTCTGTGCAATGATTTAGCATTGATTTATCATCTACTGATCAAGATCGGCAAAGTCAGGACTTCATGACTCTCATTTATCGTCCTACGTTTTACCCTAGTACCAGCCTACTAAGATGAGTCCTACTAAGGATTAGCCCACGAAGATGTCATCGCTGCAGGTTTCTCTCTGTCCCCCTGCCTCCTCTGTCAACATGCTGTGTCAACAGGGTCTGACGATTGGCCTTCTCCTCTAAGAAAAGTGAAAAAGAAAGTGAAAGTGAAGTCACTCAGTTGTGTCCTACTCTTTGTGACCCCACGGACAGTAGCCCACCAGGCTTTTCCATCCATGCGATTTTCCAGGCAAGAATACTGGAGTGGGTTGCCATTCCCTTCTCCATTTGATCTTTCCAACCCAGGGACTGAACCCAGGTCTCCCGCTTTACAGGCAGATTCTTTACCTAGTCTGAGCCACCAAGGCATATACAATTTGAGATCTCTTCCTACCACATCTCCTTGTCTTATATTTTTTACTTTATGTATTCTGAAGAAAAGAAGAGATGCAAAATTTTCGGTTTGTCATCTGTTTTTGATTTTTTATAAATGTAGATTCGTGTGGTCCTCTGGCAAAGGAGAAAAGGGTCAAGTTGATTTTCCTTGCCTCCAGATTTTTTAGCAGTAATATTCCTTGGAATTTATCACTTTTCTGAGTTTGATCATGTCAGTCTAGTAGAGCTGATCAGATTTGGTGATGCCAGCTCATGCTGCAAACCTCACACAAGATATAAAAGCATAATGCTAATTTACTAAACTTCACTGGGAGTTATGACTGTCAAGGTAACAGACACTGTTCACATCTTTTTTTTTTTTTTTTTGCTTGAGAGCAAGCTACATAGAAAGATAGTTTATTAGAAGATAATGTGGTGAGCATGAGTTGGAATAAAATGAGTTAGTACAATGATGAGGATGTTTAGTGATATCAGGCCTAATGCCTTAATGCTTCCATCTTTACAATAGGATCCCATCTATCAGAAAGATCCAGTGTTCATATCAGCCTGAGGGCTCCCTCTTGGTCAGGGCTGAAACAATCTCAGCCAACATTTGCTTCTAATTTTCTTTCCCACATACTTCTTCAATTGAAATAATTAATTTTATATATACAGTAGAGAGCATGATTTCCTGTCTTCTTTCCTTTGTTCTTCCAGGCATGTGGTAATATTGCACCTTCCCACTCTGGTGAATGTAAGCAGGTGCACATTATTGGCTTTGGCCAATTAGTTGAGCTTGGAAGCCATTAAGAATCTGCAAGTGGTCTGCAACATTCCCCTTACCCTGCCAGGGTGATGAGTGAGGACTTCCTCATCCTATGCCTCCAAGTGAGGATGACTTGGAGGAGTCTCAACCAACCCAGAATCATAAGAATGATGAAAAGCTTTGTTATTTTAAGCCCCTAAAATTTGAGTATTGATTGCTACCATAGTATTTTGGGTTCCTGGATCCAGTTTCAATGTGTGCCTGTGCCTGTGTGTGTGTATGCGTGTATGTGTGTGTGTGTTTGAGAGGTTTCCCCTCACACCAACAAGCAATCCTTTGGACCCAGCTGCATATCCTACATTTTAACACAATTCTGACACTATCTACCTGGAGACAGCATCAGAATCCACAGGTTAAGGGCTCAGTCCCACAACACCCTCCCTCCCCTAATAAAGATGCCAGTCACAAGCTCAGGTTATCACCCATGCTTCTGACCAATGGGCTATAGATTGGAGGTTCCCAAGACCATCTCCTTAGTTTTGATTAATTTGCCAGAGTGGCTCACAGAACTCAGAGAAACATTTTACTTACTAGATCACTGGTGTATTATAAAAGGATTTAACTCAGGAAGAGCCAGGTGGAAGAAGTGCATGGAGCAAAGTATAGGGAAAGGGCATAGAGCTTCCAAGACCTTTCCAGGCATGCCACTCTCTCCGAATCTCCACATGTTCACCAATGGGAAGCTCTTTGATCCCTCTCCTTTTTTTCTTTTTTTTCTGGGGTGGGGAAGGCTCCAACACATAGGTGTAATTGATTAAATCTTTGGTCATTGGCAACTAAACTTGATCTTCAACCCTTCTTCCCTCCTTGGAGGTCAGGGTGTGTATGTGGAAGACAGTGTGGAGGTCAGGGACTTTAAGTCTCCATCTAATCACAGGACTCTGATAACCAGCTGGTCTACAATCAGTTCAGCCATGTAACGAGAGACACCTTTATTACTTTCTTCACAGGAAATTCCAAGGGTTTTAGGAGCTATGTGCCAAGAACACTGGATGAAGGCTAGATATATTTATTATAAATCATAATATCACGCATGGCACAGACAGGTTTATGCTGATAACTACTGGTACCTTGATATACAGAGTGCTATCTAACAACCCTAACAGTGTGATATTGGCTTAATGGCTTATATGCTTCATAGTGAGGACAGTTTTTTTTTACCATAGACCAGAAGAATGAGAGTCTTTACTACATAGTGGCTAAATACTTGGTAAAATGAAAAACTGTAATAATGAAGTCATTCATATAGGCTTTAGATACACACAGATAAATGGGGAAAGAGAGGCAAGAGGAACAGACAGTAAGGAAATATTCAAAGTAAGAATTATGATTCCAAAGGAATTTAGGTGTGGTCATTGCTCATGGACTGACTTTAATAAAATGCAGAAGCTAAAACTATGTTTTAGAAAATTGAACTGTCAAAAGAATCAACAGCTTGGACTAAAATAGACCCTGACTGCTTGATACCTTAAAAGATCCTGGGGCTCTCTACAATCTATAGGCAAGAAGTCAACTGAGAGAGTTTCTCAGGTTCCAAGAAGAACATCTTGATGATGTCCAATTCAGATACAGACAAGGAGAATAATGTAATTTAAAAAAAGCAGGGAGGGGCGAGGCAGGAGAAGATAAAGAAAAATTACCCAGTGAGAAAACTGGACAAGTTAGCTAAAGAAGAGAACCAGTGCCTATTCAAGAATCACTCTTCCTACCAACTTTGGAGGGGGTTGGGTATTATCAATATGTTTTTTGGAAAATTTTCAGAGTTGAGACAGACAAATCTCTATTTTCTGGGATCGAAGTTTTCTTTGTGACTACAATTCATCCTCTGCCAGAATATTTACAGAAGTTATCTGTCCTGATTCCACTACCACATATTGGATTTTGGAGATGTTTATAGCCCTTCATATCAAGAAGAGTCACATCTAGACTTAATACCAAGATACTGCACAAACCACCATATTCCTCAGATACTCTGGGTTGTGGAATTGATGCCATGATTAGAAAAGACTTTTGTATTAAGTCTCATGAGTTGGGGGTTACATTTTACATATGTGGGAGAGAAAACTAAATGTTTTTTTTACCAGAAGTGTGAACTATGGTAGTCAGTAGAGCTATTCACCAATTTTTTTAGTTATTCCCTTTCTGCAAACCTACAATTGCCTAATCCTTTGATGAGAGTCATGACAATTTGACCTGGTTTTGCCTAAGGAAATATGAGTAGCTATGATTTCTGACTTCCAAAAAGAAGTCTTTAAAAGTCAGTGCATGCTTTGTTATGTCCTTCTCTCCCTGGTGACTGGCGATGTTCCAGATGGTGAAAGCTCTGTCATCCTGCATTTCTGTGTGACTGATGTGAGATGAACATGTAGCATGGCCAATAAATAAAACTATAATGTTTTAGCTACTAAAATTTTGGAAGCTTTTTTGCTGTGGTGTAGTATAACTCATTCTTATTGATACCACCCCAAACTAGATCAATTAAAATAAATATTATAGCTCATTTTCCTCATGATTGTGAGAGATCTACACAAAATATTAGCAAATGAAACCCAGTACTCTCAAAAATAAACATGCAATAATGTTTTAATAAAAAATTCACTGCATTAATAGATTATAGATAAAAAACCCATATGCTCCCTAGTGGCTCAGTCCATAAAGAATCCACCTGCAATGTAGGAGACCAGAGTTTGATCCCTGGATTGGGAAGACCCCTGGAGGAGGAAATGGCAGCCCACTCCAGAATTCTTGCCTGGGAAATCCCATGGACAGAGGAGCCTGGTGAGCTACAGTCCATGGGGTCACAAAGAATCGGGCATAACGTAGTGACTAAACCACCACCACTATGTTCTAAGAACACAATGATACTCATGTACACCCATGGTGGATTCATGTCAATGTATGGCAAAACAAATACAATATTGTAAAGTTAAAAAATAGAAAATAAACTAATTTAAAAAAAAGGAAAATGTATACATTTAATTCACTGCATTAATAGATAACAGAAAAAAAATATGCTCATCTCTAGAGATACAGGAAAAACTTTTAATAGCATTCAAGACTGATTTAATAAGCTAAAATAGAAGGAAACTTGCTACAAGACAACAAGACCCTCTACAATATGCACAATCATAAATGGGTAAGCATTGTAATTGTTCCCTATAGATTTAGGAACAAGACAGGGATTCCCATTTTTACTACTTCTATTTAACACTATGGTAGAAGGCCAAAACTGGAATAAAATAAGGAAAGTAAATTAAGATGTAATGATTGGAAAGGGATAAATGAAAGTCTTATTACTGGACATGTTATTATTTTCACAGGAAATCTTAAAGCACCTACAGACAATCAACAGAATTAGAGCATGATAGCTGGAAGCGAGATTAAATGCTCAAATATCAATTCAGATCTAGCCAACAGCAACACACAATTAGAATGCACTACTTAACAAATAGAAAAGATACCACCATTTAAAATAGAAGTAAAAACTATAAACTGAGAACAAATCCAACAAATGATGTTCAAATTGTGCATGATAAAATTATAAAACTTTACTGAAGAACATTGAAAATACTTAAATGGAAGGAAAGATAGTATGTGTTAATGAATACAAAAACTTGATATTATAACGATAGTGCTGTGCTGTGCCCAGTCACTTCAGTCCTGTCCGACTGTTTGCAACCTATGGAATCTTTGCGACCCTGTGAATCATAGTCCACTAGGCTGTTCTGTCCATGGCATTCTCCAGGCAAGAATACTGGAGTGGGTTGCCATGCCCTCCTCCAAGGGATCTTCCCGACCCAGGAAACCAACCCATATCTCCAGTGCCTCCTGCACTGCAGGCAGGTTCTTTACTCACCTGGGAAGCCCTGAAATGATGATGGTAGTTCTCCTCAATATTGTCTACAGAGGAGAACTTAACTTTCTATGAAGTTATATATCTAGTTACAAAGAATACAGCAAGAGGGTACATTTTGACATGCTCTAAGGTTAACAATCGTGTGAAAAGGGAGAAAATGTCTCTAAATGAAGCTATCTGAAGATGGAAAGATGGATTCAGCTTCTATTTAAAAACTTCATCCTTATCCATGAAGTAAACTTATATATGACAGACACTAGTATCCACGGCACCTGTAAATACTATTTTGTGTTGTATTGAATACAACTGCAATTAAAATCACAAGATATTTTGTAAAAATTGACCATTTGTTTATGAAATATTCATGGGTACACAAAGGACCTAAATAGCCAGAACAATCTGAAAAAGTGCAAAAAAGGGAAAATTTCCCTAATAACTATAAAGACCTATAATGAAGCAATAGGAAGTAAGGAAGTGGGGGTATTGTGACATGAACAGGAAAGCTGACTGATGTAAAAGTAAATGCAGTATCATGGCCCTTGCACGGCTGGAAATGAGGTATATTCCCTCAAAGAGAAATGGGAGGGGCCATTTAATAAATGGATCTGGTGGCCCTCTACATGGGGAAAAGTTAAAATATAAAATAGCAGAATAAAACATCAATCCCAGAGTACAACACCACTTAATAATTTAGCATTTGAAAGAATATATATGAAATATAATAGGAAAATGTATTAAATAAGATAAAAAGAGCGTTATCTGGAAACAAAATGATAAATTAGACTACATTAAAACTAACCAGTTTTCTTCATCAGAGTCACCTTAAATAAAGTGAAAATTAAAGCCACAAACTGAGGGCAATTATTTTCATATATAAATTTGATGAAGGAGTAACGTAAACAAACAACAATAATTAATCTTTCCATACTGAAACAGAAGATAAGTACCACTAGAAATATGAAAAATTCAGTTCAGCTCAGTTCAGTCACTCAGCCGTGTCCGACTCTTTAGACATGAGCAAATAAAACCAAGGAAAAGAAACATAACCAAGAAACATAACCAATAACTTGTCCTATTTGGAAATTCTGTAATTTAGAAATATAAATCACAACATCAATAAAATACTGTTGTGCAACCAGCTGTTGTTAAAAATTAAGATGTCTGAAAACACTGTAAGAGTCTTAAGAAACTGGGGTTTTCCAAGTAGCTCAGTGGTAAAGAATCCACCTGCCAATACAGGAGACGCAAGATATGTGGGTTTAGTCCTGGCAATGGGAAGATCCCCTGGAGAAAGGAATGGCAACCCATTCCAGTATTCTTGCCTGAAAAATTCCATGGACAGGGTATGGACCACAGTCCTCGGGGTTGCAAAAAGTTGGACACGACTGAGCGACTGAACATGCAGGTACACTGGACATTTTATATGTTTCTATATTTTATACATTTGCAGCAATATTGCTATATTACTTCTGTAATTTATTAGTTTCTAAAAGTATCACAAGGTTGGGGACCAGTTACAGCTATCTCAGCATTATTCTTCCTGTCACTGACTTGCGTGTTTGCACTCACATTTACCATACACTTGTCTTTAAAGTTTGCTCGAAGTTTATAGATTTTGTTTTTGGTTGCAAACAACATTTCTATGCACTGATAAGACCTCCACCTTCACATTATCAATCCATAGGCCACCACATCTTTGAAATCTGACTCAAAACTCACTGCTTCCAAAATATTTTTCCAATTAACATGCCCCTCCTGAACACTTCATTCTGTATGATGCAGGATTTAAGAAGTAATCCTTAATTTATGCTATAACTTTTGACAGACTGTTGCATGTGATGCCATTGCTTTTCTGTTCTTTGAGGGTTTGTTGTGACTTTCATCACTATTATTTATACTATTAAGATTCAATAAACAACTCAGTCATCAAATATACAGCAATTATCTACCTACCTACCTACCTACCTACCTACTTAACCTGCCTAATTTATCTATCTTGTTTGGAAGAAGCAAGTATAACATTTTGTCTTCTGTGTTCCTGAAATGTGTGAAATTAAACTGTATATTTTGCTAAACTCAGACTATACCCATATAGTTAGATTCTTCCTGCAACATTGTCTAATTTTCATTTTTTCTTTGTTACCTCTTGATCTGTGATGGATGGTTGTGGTGCTTTCTTAAATCCCAATTCACAACAGAAAGTATTGCTTCACTACACCACCAAACACTTCAATGTCTCAATGCCATTATAAATATTTCATAACTTGCTATGTGGACACACACTCTTAGTCCTTGTCTTATTTTAGTCACCTCCAAAATGTCTGCATGGTTCTCTTTGAGGCAATTTTTCTCACATATTCAATTTTCTTTCCTACTATCTACCTTTATATTATGAGACTTTTTTCCCCCAGAAAACTGTTTCTGTGTAGGAGATCTTGCTATCTTGGGTAAAATGGCCAGAAAGTACAAACTGCAATCTCGTGCTTTCTAAGGGGAGATCTAATTACCCAGCTGGCACTGGAGAATACAAACATTTTCACTCTGGACAGTGTTTATCTGTTTTTTGCAAGTACATCACTTTGGAAAGCTACTTGCTCAGCTAATCTGTAACTGTCATGGAAATGTAATTTTGTCCCTCCTGCAAACCAATAGCAGGCACCTGGTAAGACTGTCTTATGCACCCATGCATTCAGGTCTAACTGTTTCCATGGAAACCTAGAAAACCCCTTGTTCAAGGTTCCTAGCATCCTGCCACGTTTCCCTTTTCTCTATGCTGATCTCCATTCCCTCAGTGCACTTGCATGAGATTACAGTGCTTTGCCACAGTTCTGTGATAGAGTTCTTTTCCATTCTTGCCCCTTCAATGACTCATTTTTGCCATGTTAGGGGGCAGAAACTGGGTCTTATTCATATGTGTAGCCTCCTTGGTACTTAGTCCAGTGCCTTAGGCTTAATGGGCACTCAAAGCATATTTGTTGAATTGCATTGGATTAAGGGCTTATTGTCTTAGTTTTACCTTTGTGATATCTAAAACGTGCTTATTAAGTGCTTCCTCAACAGAATAACTGGTAAGATAAAAAGAGCCTGCTAACTGAATAAAAGTTTAAGCCAATAATTCATATATTTCCAAACTAAACATGAATTTTCAGCTCTCCTATTTTGAAAATTTCAAATCTATAAAATCTAGCTTTGAAGGACAGTGAATCAGTATTTATTGATCAAATACTAAATATTAAGCATTTTTAAAATTCATTTTTTATTGGAGGATAATGCTTTACAATGTTGTGTTGGTTTCTGCCATACAACAACATGAATCAGCCATAAATATACATATATCCGATCCCTAGCATTTTAAGCATTTTAATTTTTATTTCCCTGTGAATTCAGTATTATCATTTACAGAAGCTGAGTATTAAAATCTTAGGAGATATAATATATGCAATTTGAGTTACAATTTACATACTTAACCTTAAGATCTCTTTAAGCATCTATGTTGGCACAGAATTCATGATCAACCATTTGTAAACGGGTTTAAGAATCTTAGGGGAAAATAGTGAGTACAAAACTTAGTATATAAACTTATTTTATGAAAAGATAAAGCAGGCTAAAAGATATTCTTAAATTTTTTTTGGAAAAATTATTAATTGCAGAAGCTAAAAGTGCAACCTGAGGTACTCGGGAGGATTACCTTAAATTTGAGGTACACCAACATGCGTAAATAATAAATGCTACTATGGAGTGTTAAACAACACATAAGAATGCATATAATATTGACAAAGAATGATCAGGGTCAAAACAGTCTAAATCACTGTCTTTATAACAGAAGACACAAAATAATGATTCAGATATTAAAAAGGGGAACCTAATTTGAAATAATGCAACCCCATTGTGTCAGTGGAGACTATGTTGGGAGTTCACCTGTACTTAATAGTAATAAGCTACCTCCTCCCTGTCTTTGACAGTGTGGTGTCAGAGGAGCCCTAGCGTAGGGTAAGTGCTTACTCTCCACTCAGGGCAACGAGGCATCCTTCCTGATGAAATGTCAACAGAGACCACACATAGAGGCTACACTTTCATCCCATTCTTGGTAAGGAGGTAGCCTCCTCTTTCTCTGAGGGAAGGGTATCAGGTGAAGTTGCTCAGTCGTGTCCGACTCTTTGTGACCCCATGGACTGTAGCCCTCCAGGCTCCTTTGTCCATGGGATTTTCCAGGCAAGATACTGAAGTGGGTTGCCACTTCCTTCTCCACGGGATCTTCCCAACCCAGGGATTGAACTTGGGTCTCCCTCATTGCAGGCAGACTCTTTATCTTCTGAGCCACGAAGGAATCCCAGGATATCAGAGGGGACCCACTGGAGAGTCAAGATCTTCATCATTGCTCGGCAATAACAAGGACACTCCTACAGTATTAGTGGAGGTCACGTGGGGAAGAGTGATGCATCAGACTGTCCTAGGCAGATGGGTATCAGTGGAGCCTGAACTCCCATTACCACCCAGAAGTAACCAGAAGTCCCTCTACCTCAGGTGTAAACAGAAGCTGAAGGGAAACCTGGACTTGCACCCACAACTGACTCTTCAACCTCAGGAGCAGGGTTAGAAGGAACATGTTAAAACAGAAGATTGCAAAACAAATCCAGAGTCTTTTAATATAGTATACAAAATGTCCAGGTATCAACTGAAAATCACTTCTTATATCAAGAACCAAATGATCTCAAACTAAATGAGAAAAGACACTGAGATAACAGAGATACCAGATTTACCTAATACGGATTTTAAAGCAACCATCACAAAAGTGTTTCAACATGCAATTATAAACATGTTGGAAACAAATTTTTTTAAAAAGTCTCAGCAAATAAATAGAAGATATAAAGAAACACTAAGTGGAAATGTTATAAATAAAAATGCCTAAGATTAAAACCTGATCATACCAAACGTTGGCTAAAAGGAAATGTGTTGGCCAAAAATGGAAACAGAGAACCCAGAATGCTCACATACTGCTTATGGAATATAAGAGGCATAACCACTTTGGACAAATGAAATAAAAATATACATCCATATGGAAAGACTTAACAAGAATGTTCCTCGCAGCTTTGTTTTGAACTGGCTCATACTGGAAACAATATACATATTCATCAACACATGAATGCATAAACAAACTGAATGCTCATCCATTCAGTGGAATATATACTCAGCAATAAAAATGAACTACTGATGTACATGACACGATGGAAGAGCATTAAGATAATTATAAAGAGTGACAGAAGCTTGGCAAAAATAAATACATACTGTTCTGACATATAAAATCTAGAAAATGCAATTAAATAGACAAGGACAGAAAGCAAATAAGTGGCGGCCCAGGTAGGGTGACAGGAGGCATGGGAGAAATAGATTAAAAAATGACACAAGCATAGGTCATGCCCTCACGTCAGTTATCCTCTGACTGGACCGGTTGTGCAGACCTCTGGGAAGGGTGAGGAGGTTGTTTGTCTAACTGACTGAGTGTGGGTTCTGGGCAGGCCTCTCTGGGAGTCCCTGCACCCTTTATTGGGTCGTGTGGCTGGTCTGTGCCCGTGATTGCTGAAGGTCTCTTCCTGAGGTAAGGAGGTGGCCCACTTCCTGAGTCACTCCTGGAGCAGGAGCCACTGTGGGGTGGACACCGGGCTCCTGTGTGGCTGTCTTGGCACCTGTGTGACCTGTTGGCTGGTGGGTTGTGGAGTTTGGTGACTATGCAGGTCTTCCCTGGCCTATGAAGTCTGCCAGGACTTGGAAAAGATAGCTCTGGAATAAAAGGAGGCTTAGCGCTAACAAAGAACTACATCTGGTTCCATGAAGTATTTGCCGTCCACATCATCCTACCCCCAATTGAGGATACCATTTCAGCAGCTTTGGTCTCTTACCTGAAACTTTGTCCAGTTAAATACAACTACTAGCCTCGCAGGAATTTTTGATTAGCAAGATTAGTTACAAGATGAAACTTCAGTGCCTCATACTAGTATCTGTTGTTGGGGGTGACTATATAGCCCCAAAGACCTTCAATCAGTGGAAATATATGATCTGTGACCTTAGTGACTATAAAAGGATTGAACCTAATCTTGTGTAGGAGATTGATGGGTATATTAAGTTACAGAAAATTTGAAAAGCTCTTCCTAATAAGAGGATCTTGCAAAGTTGGCATCCAGCTTTGACAAGTGTTGAATGTCTAGCTTATTGAGGGACTTTTTCACCACAGTTTCACCTGGAAAAATGGCATTTAGAGCAACAGATCATGGATCTGAAAGTGACAAGCATTGTAAAAAGGGTCTGCTTGGTGAGCTCATTCTCTAGCAATAAAAAATTCAAGAACATGAAGCGTGCTGAATCTCTGGCCAATACAGCATGAGTTGTGCCCAGCAGAAGCTCCAATACTTTGGCCACCTGATATGAAGAGCCAACCAATTGAAAGAGACTCTGATGCTGGGAAAGGTTGAGGGCAAGAGGAGAAGGGGATGACAGAGGATGAGATAGTTGGATGGCATCATCAACTCAATGGACATGAGTTTGAGGAAGCTCCAGGAGATAGTGAATTTCAGGGAAGCTGGCATGCTACAGTCCATGGGGATGCAAAGAGTCGGACATGCCTAAGCGACTGAACAACAACAATGCCCAGCAGAAGCGCACAGTGACAGATGAAGAGAAAATCAGTCAACCTCAGGAAGAACTTTAAAGAGTACAGATAATCTTGGAACAATTAGAAAAGGAGAACAAATAATTGAAAAAATTAATATTTGAGAAAGATGACAATGGCATCTGTCATAGAAAGCTTCAGGAATCTTTGATTGACATTGTAATCTAATGCTCTTGATGTTCTGTCTGATTATTATGCCAGTTACAGAATACAGGATCATCTGCTGAGGAATGTCATAGTTGGACTTGGGTGGCTGGGGCAGAAGGATTCATTGAGCTCAGGATTCTGGCTTTTGTGAGTGATCTATGCCCACTGGGAGCCACACTAACTTTGGCATCAGTATGGTAACCTGTCTGAAATGCGGGCAACCAGGTTGCCTATGGAGGACTAAACTGGTCCAGGTCAGAAACACAACATGTCAAAACTCACAGGGCTGTCAGTAGTGGGACTGCACCTTCTTCACTGCAGCCTGAACTAAAAAAAAAAAAAAGAAGCACAAGGAAACTTTTGGACTTGATGGATATATTCACTTTCTTGATTGTGGCAATGGTTTCATGGGAGTTTATATATATATATATAAAAACATTAAATTGTAAACTTTAAATATGTGCAGTTTCTTACATGTCAATTATGCCTTAATAATTTTTAGAATTTATACAACTATTTAGAGTTGCAATTTTTCAACTTAATTGACAAATTTCTAGAAACATCAATTTCTATTTTCTCCTTAATATAGCCTTATTAAAAGGTGTCTGAAGGGATCTTAATTTGGAATTATTTCATTGTTTAAAGACTTCTAGCCAATCAAAGAAAGTTGATTTCTTTTTATTTCAGAGATTATCTTTCATTTCCATTCTAAATATCCACTGAAACACTTTATCACAGTCAAAAGTTTCTAAAAGAAATATCATCTTTGATGTTGAACTTCCATGTTTATGGATATTGACAACTACTATGGCCATAATGGAAAAATATTAAAAAAGGCTTGAGTTTGGGAAGGAAAATTTTTTTAATTAGAGGAAGCCACATCAGTGCAAACAACAAAAACAAATGTAGATTTTACTTATGAATGGAAGAACAAAATACTACTGCCTTCTCACTCCTAAGCTTCCAAATGTCCACAGTATTAGAATCAGCTACCTGCCACCTGATAGAAATCTCCAGTTGGTCAGGCTGTAGGGTCAAAGGCCACATTACTTTTGTCAACCATGGAAACAATCAGAATTATAATCAGAAATAAACTACACCAAGAAATGTGCTTAGCATGGTAGATCTGAAGTATTGAATCACTGCGTATGAGATTCAACCAGAGGAGCCAAGAGAAACTGAGCCCCTTAAAGGGCACAATTTAGATCTTAAGGTACACAACTTTACTGGCTACCATTTTAGAATTCAAGTCAATAATGCTTCACTAGAAACTCGAGAAATAAATTGTCAAAGGGCAACTCAGAGATGCTGAGTTAGTTATATGTGTGCTAATAATTTATTTACATATATGAAGGAGAAATAGGCTGTTGTCAATCACAAGGGCAAAAACAGATATATTAGAAAAAGAAAAAAGAGGGGAAGGAAAATCTGGGAAGAGTGAGTTTATTTTCAGATATTGGCAGCTAGCAAAGAGGCTGATTGTGTCAGGATGTGCTTGAGCAGCCTGATGGGGGTCATCAAAGGAAGCCACTTTAGTTCTTTGTGGATTCTTTAGGAAGGCTTGAGAGTTTAGCTGAGCACAGAGGAGATGAGTGGAGATCCAGTTGGGTTTCAAGATGAGAGCCATTTTGTTTTCCTATTAAGTTCTATTTAATCAATGACTAGGACAGAGTTGTCCTCTGAACGTTGTGATATGAAGTGAATGCTGTGAATGGAATGTAGGAAGACATTTGATAGAAAAGAAAAGAAATCTTACACTGTTGTAAAGCAGGTTTACTATAGAAATATGGTAGGATTGAAGAAAATAATTTCTTTACCAGATGAAGGAAAGTTGTTTTTTTTTTTTTTAATCCAAGTAAGTTTGTTTTTTGTATCCTGAATTTTATCGTGAAATCTGTATTTTCCCCAGGCAGGTTGATTTCAGGTGTTATTTAAAGAAAAATCCCAAATACTTATTATGTAAATTTCATTATTTACAGTGTTTTAATTCTTGTGTTAAGAATATCCTCCCCTTCATCCCCTTCATCTCCTGCAGCCTTCTTTATCTAATCATTACTCTGAAATTCTCCCTTTCTGTAGCAGTCTGCAGTCATCTGAAATCAACTTTCCTTCACACTACTTTGCACTCTTTTAAAACATTTTGATTTATTATGACTTGTTCTTTGGATTTTCCTTTTTTTCTTTTTAAACTAAAATTGTGTTTAACAAGTATTATAGGTAATTGGTAAATAATTAAAATTTAAACAGGACTAAAATGCGTGCAACAAATATAAGTCTCCTTCCCGTCTTTGCGCTTCAGTTCTACATGCTGTTATTAGTTTCTTATCCTCCTCCAAACAGCTGGGAGCATATATGTACCTACACGTGTGTGTGTATTCAAATATTCTATTTATAACACAAATTATTGCATACCATTATACATAACATTTGGAATCTTGCATTTTTCATTTAAAAATATATGAAAACCCTCAGCATGGTGAATAGAGTACAAAATACAAGTCAATAAAATTCGAGATTGCATGAACAGTGGGTTTAAGAAAATGACTGGGCTGAGACTATAGAGATTAGCCTTCAGTGAGTCTTCAAGGGCTTAATCTTTCTCAGTTTAAATTCGCCCTTGCCCTGTGGCCGTTTTCTGTTTCCACTTAAATATCCAGTTTAAACTCTGGCCCCTGTTGCTGGCTAAACTATTCAATAGAGTGGCAAGAATTCCAGCAATCTATTTGCCTCCTGTTTTTCCAAGCCGATCAAGAGGGCTTTGGCCAAGCAAAATTAGGAGCCATAGGTTCCTGCCCTGTGCGTCCCAAACTGGAGTTCCCAGTCATTTTGACACTAGGCCTTACTCTCTTCCTACATCTCTCTTCCTAAGATAAGGACTTCAGTCCACCCACTTTTGGACTGGCTGGAAGCCAACAGCTAATAGTCAATCGAGTTACATCCAAATTATGTTTCCCAGGTCTGTTTATTATTGTTGTTATTCCTAGCTTATTAAGGTTATTATTTCATATCAGTAAATATAGATACACCTCATTCTTTTAAATGGCCACATGAAAACCCTTCACTGTGTAGATACAGCATGGGCAGACAGCCAGATAAGTTTGTTTCGCTTTCCAAATGACATTTCTGAGGCTGATCAATAATGTAGATGCTGTGTAATGGTGCCAAACTTCTCCAGGGCAGGTCTGAGCTTTTAATATGCCATGAGTATTGTTGCTGAAAATTTATGGATGAGTTTCCCTAGTGTTTAATTTAAAGCATCTAGAGTCTACATTTTGTCAATATTCACAATTATTTTCCTCTATTTTCCCTTTTTTGTCTAGACTGGTTTTTCTCTAGGCTCACTTTATTGCTGCCATCTTTCGCCTTCTCTCCATCACCCTCCTGACTTGGATTCATTCTTTTCTGTACCCCATTTCTCTACCTCTTCTGGTTTGGTAATACATCCTCCAATATCTTCCTAAGGAAAGATTTATGGGAAGATAACTTTATAAATACCTAGGTGTTTAAAAATAATTTTATTCTGTCCTCATGCTTGATTAGTAGTTTAATTAGGTATAGGAATCTAGATCGAAAGTAGGTTTCTCTCAGAATGTTTAAGATATGTACCTACTATTTGCTGTCATCTGAGTTCATTTTGTATGTTTATTTTATATTTTTATATTATCCTTTGAAATGCATTTTTATTTTTACTAAAGTACTATCTGTGCATAATCAAATACATGCTTTTAGGAGTCTCATAAAAATTGATGCTTTCAAATTGTGGTGCTGGAGAAGACTCTGAAGCGTCCCTTGGTCTGTAAGGTGATCAAACCAGTCAACTCTAAAGGAAATCAACCTAAATATTCATTGGAAAAAGTGATGCTCAGGCTGAAACTCCAGTACTCTGGCCACCTGATGCCAAGAGCTGACTCATTGAAAAGAAAGACCCTGATGCTGGGAAAGATTGACGGTAAAAGGAGAAGTGGGCAACAGATAATGAAATGGTTAGATAGCATCACTGAATCAATGGACATCAATTTGAGCAAATTCTGGGAGACAGTAGAGAACAGAGGAGCCCGGCATGCTACAGTCCATGGGGTTGCAAAGAGCGAGACATGACTTAACAGTCATAACAACAAAAAAGAATATTCCCTACTACATTCCTGCCCTGCCTGCCGATTATAACCAACATTTATACTAATATATCCCTATTTTCAGGTTTAGATATTATCTCTTAATGTCCTAATATGAAAAATGAGAATTTAGAAGCCTGTTTCCTATCTTCAGAATTTAGTTAACAGACCCCTTGCTTAAATCAATATCTGCTGTTTATATTTGAATAATAAATAATTTTCAGTTTCTCTTGTCAGTTCCCACTCTTAGATCTTTTTTTCATTTTTCCTCTTTATCTTCCAAAAGGACACAGAGTTCATGCAAGGGCAGCAGAACCACAACTAGTGATGTAGAAAAGCTTTCTGTTGCAGAGATTAGTCCTTACACTATTACAAAAGAAGAAAATGTCTGTGGAAAACTGTTGCCTCTCCATCTCTTGTGGAGCTAAATTCTGGTCAGAAGTGTTAGCAGTTGGGAAGAAAAGTTGAATGCGAAGCAGAAGACAGCAGGGCAAGCTAGAACCACAAAGGAAAAGTGTAACCTGACTAATCTCCTCCCGCATCAATGGTCCACTTCCTGCAGAAAAGTTGGTACTATTTGCCATGAACTGCACTTGTGCTGAGACTGGGACTTTGAGAGTTTGAAGAAAGAGATCTGGCAGAAATTAGAGCATCTATGGCCTGGCTACCCAGAGTAGCCAGCAGATCAGGGATAACATTTGTGAGCTGCACTTAGTGAGCCGGCAACTCTAACCAAGCACAATAAAGGAAAGGGAATTTTGGGAAAAACAGTTCCAAATTAGATTAAGTAAATGACCACAGACACTCAGAGATTTTAAAAAAAGATTGGATCCATGAAATAAAAGATAATGTAAAAATTGAAGGATTTACTTTAAAAACTTTAGAAAGTAAGAATATGATGGCAGATTTGTATAATTTAGTATTATATTTATATATTTATAAATATTTATAAATAAATAAGATGCAAAATTCTCAATGGAATTGACCAATAAAACAAACAGTAGAAAAATGAGAGAGAAGAAAATAAGATACTTCTGGGGTCAATCTAAAATAACTGAACAATTGGATTCTAAGAGAGAGAACAGAGAAAATCAGGAGGAGAAAATTTTTGGTCGGGTCTGCAGAGAGAAGGAACAATTGACTGCATTGATATTCAAGGCCTCAATTCCTTTGCAAAGACAAGGAGCTTTGAGTATAAGAAACCTAAAAAATTATATATATGTGTGTATATATATATATATATTTCTAATTAATCTAACCTCATAAAAGTCATTAGAGTCATACCTTTTGTCAGCTTTGCATTAGATCAGAAGATGTGCTCTTCTACAAAGGACACTTCCTTTCATGAAAAAAGATATAAGTAAGCCAGTTTAAATGTCAGTCACAGAATGGATGGTTCCAACCACATAGTACTGAGCTACAGCAATTAAACACAAAATCAGAGAAAATCCTAGACAAGTCTCCAGCTGAGAGCTATGCAAGGTCCCTTGTTTAAGCCAAGAAGGACTGTTTCTGCTAAATCTTTGCTCTTGGTAAAATAGTATTACATTCTTATGAACCAACTGCTATTCATGAGCCTCAGCATGTCTCAGTATTCCTGCCACCTGCTAAATTCCATGTATTTTACGGCAAGCACCTCATTTTGATTCTGGTGTTCTTGAAGCACGTTCTTATTAAGTGGCATTTTTCATGCTAACTTCCCAATTTGTCTCCACCTAAGGGCTACTTGGAGCTCCAACACCACGCCCAGTGAACCAGCCCTCTTCCAATCCTCAGAGAATGTGAAGTCTACTTCAGGAACTGACATATTACTAGAATTTTATGTGAACATTTTATACTGAGAGTTACACATCAGAATTTAGGATATGTAACTCATAATTTCGTTGCCTGAATCCTCATAGAATACCATGTATGTTAATACCTACTAAATGTTGGCCACTTGGTCAGTGGAGAGGATATATTGGGTTTGAAGGGAAATGAGAAAAATAAAGACATTTCATTAATTTGCCATAAAAGTAATCTAATTTTAAGATTCTGAAATGATACCTTTCCCAGTTTTTGTTGTAAAATTTTCCTTCATTTTGTGAAACAATAGGTTGTTTTATTTGAAATTACCTTATTTGGCCAAATAAAAATCCAACCACCAAAAGAGAAAAATAAACATCATATGTCATTTTTCAAAGGTTGAATTCAAAACCCCAGTGAATTGATCTACCTCAGCATGACAGGAAGAGCCATCTCTCCCAGCACATTACATTTTAGTGCTGATTGCATTTCTTTCCAAAACTACGCAAATTAATCCCAACGATAAATCAAAGTCTGAAATGTAATTGATTAGAAAGGTGTATATAAAATAACTGAAATTTAGAGGAGACCTCATTTTTTAGCTTCACATTTTCTATTGAGGTTTTATCTTGATTACCAGGTTGTATTTTGTCTCACTAGTTACAGGTGTGGCAGGTAGGGAACTCTAGCTTTTGTGCTCTGCCTCTGCCTTTTCACCAGCCTTATTTCATGTCCATCTTCATCGTCTTCATGAGGCAACAAGGGAATGGGTTCCTTTCATGTTCTTGAACATACTAGGATCTGTCCCAACGCAGGGCTTCACAGTGCCCTTGTTTGCTTGAACCATATATTTTGTTCAAAATTATATACTCACTTTTCTAGCAGTTTGCCTCTTTTATAATAGGCATATCACAAATATTTCTTAAATGAATAAATGAATTTGTGCTGTGTCGATATACAAGTTAGACAACTGATTAGAAAAAAGTAAGGATGGAGTTTCAGCAGTGGGAAGTAGAAAGAGATAAAACCACAGGATTGCTTCCCTATGTAAATAAGGATGCAAGGTATTGTTGACTCTTGACTAAAATAGCTGTAGCTATATATAAGTAATTTGAAGATAATCAGCAGATGGGCTATTTCCTCCATATTTACATAGTCTGCTCAGAACTCTTTTTGCTTGTTGGAATTTCTTTGAAGAATTCCAGTTTTCCAGCAAAGATTTTCCAAGCCCACAGTTTCTGCTAACACAAATTATAAATACGTTTAATGCCAAGCTCTAATCCTGAGCTAGATGACAATTTTACATCTCTAATTCTGAGTCAGATGGAGGCATTTCACACGCCGGTGCGGCAGCAGTGGGTGTCCAAGCTGTTGAGCTTACTGAGCCTTCAGCATTTATCGTCTTATGGAAATTTTGAAAAGAATAAAAATGCTGAAAAAGCTAACCTTTAGATCGAGCATGGTGATTTCTAACCCCAGATCTGACAGTCATTCATGGGAATGATTACAGGATGAATTGCTAGAGGCTTTAAAAAGATTTGAAATTTGATGAGTCCCTAAACCTTTTTCCTGGTTTCATAATGAGAAAGACAAGAGGGCCCTTTTCTAGGAGAAATTTCACAGCACCCCTAAAGTGCCAGCACTTTAATTAGAACAATATTTCAAGTGTCAGTGGATAAGACTACTAAATAAAGCAGGAGGATAAGCTGCTGGAGGTGAGAAAGTCCTTCAAGGCACTTTAAGCTCCACTGGGAATGAATAAATGTGTAATATACATCATAGAGGAGAAGAAGAATTAAATATAATTTATATCTCTAGATCTCAATGTAATGAAATGTCATATTATTTTTCTCACTAATGGACTACTGTTTTGTGTTCAGTGATTGCCTTGACAATGCACTACATTTCTTTATAGACACTGGATTGTTTAGCTTATTTCTTTTTTTTACATTACTGCTTTCTCCACTGTATCTTATCCTAAATTTAGATCTACTTCTTAGCTATGGCAGAGATATGCCATTTGCTTTATCTGGAATACCCTGTCCTCTTTCCCCACTGCTCCTTCACCAGACTTAATCTTGTATGTTCTTTGGGACTCAGCTTAAAGCTTCTCCACAGAGACTTTTTACGATACTGGAATTGTCCTCCCTCAAAATGCTATATTCCCCAAGTTTCTTCATATCCTACCACTTGTTCTTTCTATTTCTGAGTTTATATCAGGAAGTCATATGCCTCTTTATCATCACAGTTAAAAGCTTAAACTGCAGAGTCAAAATAAAACCGTATAGTCATTTTTGTAGCTAACTAGCTCTGTGACTTTTGAAAAGTTAGTTAACCTCTCTGTGCATCAGTTTTTCACCTGTTAAGTGGAAATGATAACAGTGACTGTTCATAGGCTTTCCATGATGCTAAAATGAGATAATGCGTATAGAGAACTTAGCACAGGGCTTGGCTGACTATTTTTGCTATTATCATTATTTTACATAATGACAGTTTTAGACCTAGTGCCTGGTTCATAGTAAAGGCCTAAAACGTATTTAGTAAATACATAAGAAACATTTCATTTTGTTTCTTCCTATTCAGTAACCGAGAAAAAGTCATTTAAAATTTTAAAAAAGCAAACAAACAAACAAGTGAAACTCTTCCTTTCTAGTCCTAGAAGATGTAAGAGTAAAATGGGTGGCATCGTTAGAGAGAGAAGACGTGTAATTTAAAAAGATGCATCTTGCATTAATGTCAATAGTACAGAGACTATTTTCATAAAACATTGAAACAAGGAACCCTGGTGACAGATGTCATTACAACACAATGTCTATATTTGGTTTGCATTACTGGTTTGTGCTTTCTAAAATATCACATATAGCTACATTTAAATATGCAGATAGCATTCTAAAGTATTCAGTATCTTAAATTTTCTACTTTCTGCTTTTGTTGCACAAATAAATTATCTGTCTTTATTGTGAAAATCTGCCTGTCCCTGATAGGCAAGAAATCCAGAAGTTCTGAGTCATTACCTTAGCGCTTGTATGTAAAATCAGTGATTGTTGTCCTCGTTTGGATACTTCTATGGAAGACTGATACCTATTCAGGAGGAAAGTTGCTTCCCAGCAAAAGAGAAACAAAAGGAAAACAAGATTTACTATAGCCTTCCTTGTTAACAATATTGTAGATTTCCTATTGCTGATTGGATTGAGTCTCAAATTCAACACCTGGCTTGCAAAGTCATAATGACAGTGAAAATTATTGTATCTTGCATTTACATACTACTTTGCTTTCTACTTTACAAAGTGTTTTAACAACAATCAGTTCATTTTCTCCTGGCATTTCAGTATGGATAGAGGCAAACCAGCACAGACCTGCAAACAGTGTGCATATCATTGGCCCTTCCAGAATAGCTTGGATGTATCACAATGTGGCACAGTCAGGCTATGAAAATGTTGGTAAGTTGTTAAGGAGGGTGTTTTGCTCACTGTAGCCAAGATTGTTCTATTTTGGAAGACCCAGGAAAGAAACTTCTTACTACCATAACCTAGGCAATAACTGTGCTTCTCTTAAGCAATTTAATTATATGGACATTGTGCACTGCAGTATCGATCAGGTATTCTTCTATGTGTTAACAGATAAAATGATAAAATCTGATTTTGTTGAAAACCGATAGCAAGGATACAAAGCTTATTTTAGCTTCTTTCTTGGATACCTTACATATTTCTGTGCACTTTTTTTTTCTCATCAATTTCAAATTTAGGATATTTTGCCATATTTTATGTGTCACTTTAAACAATCTTAATGTCTTTTTAAATAAGGCAGAACACCCATTATTAAAGTGTTTTCACATTTAATATTCTATTTACTTTTCATATTAGCCCTGTGAAATTGCCATATTCCTAACTCAGTTTTATCTATCCGTCCGTGTTTCTCACTATTTTCCACCCAAAACAGACATTTTCTGCAAAGTTTAAGGCTGACAGAGAACTGTGCGTGGGATTCTGTGCTCTGCAGCCCTAGATTCTGCTTTGTGTAATAGATCCCAAAAGCAAGCTTATGCAAGCAGGAAGCCCAGAATCTAAGCCAGGAGCCTGTCTCTCCAGCACTGATTAATTCCTATGTCTAAAAGCCATGTGCTCATTGTGGATGATAAGCTTATTTCACAAACATAAGCTAACCACAGTAAGTAAGTTTGGCATTAGTTCTGCACAAATCCCAGTGAGAAGGATATTTGCCGAAAGGAAGGAGAACATTCTTGCCAATTTAGGCATGAATGAAATGTTTTGAGGCATCTGTACAATTTTACTTACTAAATAGAAGAAACAAACATTTATAAAGCTGATAGAAGTTTATTCAACCAAACTTATTGCACTGAGGAATTCTAGATTCTAGGCTTGGAAAGTGGTCAAGACCTTTCCTTAGGAGCAGAAACATATACATACAAGTAAATATAAAACCACTAAAAGGCAAAGCATGCTATTCTACTAATTCTGCTCCAAATATTTGTGTAGTGATAGATAGTGATACTATTTTGCAGTGTAATAAAATGTGGTATCTGTGAATGTATAATAATTATAGAAGCCTAAAAATTTCCAGGTCAGTTTTCTTCTCCTTCATAAGAAAGAAAGGGAGGAGAAAAATCTGTAGAGGAGTCTGAACCACCATATTAACAGTGACATCATAGATTGGATCATAAAAATGATTCTGTGTTCCTCTTGTTCAGTCTCTAAGTTGTATCCCACTCTTTACGAGCCCATGGACTGCAGCATGCCAGTCCTTCACTATCTCCCAGTTTGCTCAAAGTCATGTCCATTGAGTTGGTGGTGCCGTCCAACCATCTTATCCTCTGTCACCTCCTTCTCCTCCTGCCCTCAATCTTTCCCAGCATCAGAGGCTTTCCCAATGAGTCAGCTCTTCACATCAGGTAGCCAAAGGTTTGGAGCTTCAGCTTCTGCATCAGTCCTTCCAGTGAATATTCAGGGTGGATTTCCTTCAGGATTGACTGGTTTGATCTCTTTGTTGTCCAAGGGACTCTCAAACGTCTTCTCCAGCACTACAATTCAAAAGCATGAATTCTTTGATGCTCATCCTTCGTTATGGTCCAAGTCTCACATCCTTACATGACTACTGGAAAAACCTTAGCTTTGACTACGTGGATCTTTGTTGGCAAAGTGATGTCTCTGCTTTTTAATAGGCTGTCTAGATTTGTCATAGCTTGTCTTCTAAGGAACAAGTATCTTTTAATTTCGTGGCTGCAGTCAATGTCCACAGTGATTTTGGAGCCCAGGAAAGTAAAGTCTGTCACTGTTTCCACTTTTTACCCATCTCTTTGTTATGAAGTGATGGGACTGGATGCCATGATCCTAGTTTTTTGACTGTTGAGTTTTAAGCCAGCTTTTACACTCTCCTCTTTCACGCTCATCAAGAGGGTCTTCAGTTGCTGTTCACTTTATGTCATTAGAGTGGTATCATCTGCACATTTGAGGTTGTTGATATTTCTCCTGGCAATCTTGATTCCAGCTTGTGATTCAGCCCAGCATTTCACATGATGTACTCTGCATATAAGTTAAATAAGCAGGGTGACAATAAACAGACTTGACGTATTCTGTGTTCTAGTTTCACTTGTTGTTTTAATTTTGGAAAAATTCTATCTCTTTTCAAAAAGATTTATTTTTATATTTGTGGAAGAGAAAGATGAAGTGAGGCCACATGTATATGACTGAATTAGAAACAGAGTTTAGAGCTGAAAGGACACTTGGGGATTATTTACCTCCTCTTCTCACCCTGGGGCAGAAAGTCCCCCGATGCAACTCTGACACATGGTCATTGCCTGTAAGATAAACATCTCTCCATCCTCATCAGTTAATTCTTCTTGCTAATCTCAGAGAAATAGAAACCAGCCAAACCTTCCTGGTTTCGTGATTCAATTCAGGTGATCATAAGAATGTCTCTTTTTTAAAGAAATGTAAATTTTTAATGATTTCATTGTTTGAATAAGGATTCTCTTTTACACTCTCAACCTCATACTGGTTTTGGGGAAATCAAAGGAGTTGTCCTAAGGTAAGTCATCTTACACTCTTTACATCTCATGCTTCTTGGTAGATGCAGGGCATCTCTATCCTCTTCAGTCTTCTTTTCTGTATTCTCAGAGGCCAGGCAAAGACTTTTTTTGATCTGGAATTTCCCTAGCCTTTTAAGGAACACTACTGGTGTTCCAACAAGTTATATGTGTACTTTTGTACAATTGCCTATTTTTTTCATTCTTCATGCTGGTCTCCATTCTCATTCATTCATTCATTTTTGCCCTTTCTCTCTCTTTCCTCAACTACTCCTCTCATCACCATATTCAGACTTTCTGGACCTGGATAATGACAGTGATTTAGAAAGAAATCTGTCTGGGTTTCAGGGAGCCTGAGACTCTGATCTTCCTCCTCCTGGCATTTGTCTATCAGGCAATCATAGGGATTAAGCCCAGAAGCATCTAGAATCATGTGCAGTTGAACACATTAGTTTTCCATGCTTATGGACTTAGGGCACAGGCTCAAAATTATAGACATAGTTAGTCTCTCTAGTCCAATATTACTTCACATTGATTTTATTTTACTTAATTTTCAAGAACATATATGAGCATAAAGTATTTTCTCTAATAAAAAATGTTGATTCAATTGTATATTTGAATAGTCATAGCCTATCTTTTTACACAGTGAATTCCTCATCCCATTATTGTTTATTTTCATTCAGTGTTTGATAGGCTGTGGCCCTACTTCTCACTGCCTCATTTCCCACAGATTAGGATATAGGAGACGGGTATATCTCCTCCTGGGCTTTGCCATACGAATAACAACTTGGCAGTGTAGAGAATTCTGAAAAGTCTGTAGAATCCACCTCACTGTTCTCTGACACCTACTACTATGGAAGAGTGTCTAATTCTCATCAGAGCTCTCTTGTGTTACTCCTCCTTTAAGAGCCCTTCTCTGTTTAGATGCTAACAAATCTAATGAGCAATAAAGGGAGAAGACACAAAATATTGACTATTAGATAAGAAAGGAGACACAGCCACAGAGACAGAAGATATACATTTAGATGTACATAAAAATATTATAGACAATTTTAGTGCAATGTGTATGGAAACTTAAGGGAAACATTTTCCTAGGAAATTGTTGTTAGCAAAACTGACCCTGGTAGAAAGAAATAGGAAGCTTAAATAGATGAATTTCATAGGAGAGACTGGAAAGGAGATTAAATTTAAAATATCCACGCCAAATAGACTCCCTGCCAGGACTATATCCTGCTCATAGAAAGTGGAAATTATTTATACAGAATCATGCTACAATAAAGCTCAATGCTTATGTACAATGAGGCTCTTTGAAATGGAACACCTAGGACTTCAGAAACCTGATATCCCTCTGTGTGCATTAGCTATAGAGATATTCGAATAAAGAAAGCAGTTGAGATAACCAAAATTAAGAGTCTTTTAATCCTGTAGTTTAAGTAAAAAAAGCAAGAAAATAAGCTAAGCATTTCCCTTTCTGGAATTTTCAAGGAAAAAGAAAAGGCTGGGAGTGTTTACAGTTTGGAATTGGTAAGAAATTGTTTCTTGGTGTTAGCTTTTCTAGGAGCTTTTTCTATATATTTTTGTTTTTTCAGCTACATAGTACTAAATTCAATTTTAAAAATAAATACTAAGAAAGACATTTTAAGATGATTTTGCACGTTCCCCAAATTAGCAGTTTTCTTTGGACATGCTACATCATTTTGTTTCAAAGGGTTGCACAGAAGGATATCAAAACAAGACTTGGATTTGTAGAGCAATAATTTTCCATGTTAAGCTAAGTGAAGTCACATGATGGAAGAGCCCTGGACATCCTTCAGTTGCCCTTTAATAGGAGAAAGGTCTTATCTCAGTTGCTACTTTTGCAATTCAGCCTCTAAGTCAATCATGAAATGCTTGACATTATCACAACCAGGCTACTAAATCATCCACACTCCCATAGACTGGAACCATCTGGGACCTTAATACCAGTGCAGATGAGATCTGGGCTCTAAGTTTGAAAGTGAAAGCATTAGTTGCTCAGTCATGTCCAAACCCAGGGACTATCACCCACAAGGCTCTTCTGTCCCTGGAATTCTCCAGGCAAGAATACTGGAGTGGGTAGCCACTCCCTTCTCCAGGGGATCTTTCCAACCCAGGGATCGAACCTGGCTCTTCCTCATTGCAGGTTGATTCTTACTGTCTGCATCACCAGGGAAGTCTGGGCTCTAGTTTGGGATGTGCAAATTTAATGCTAGTTTGCTCAGAAAGCATCCACCCACCAGGGCTGCTTACAGCTTACCGCCTGCTGGCCTCCTCTCCTTTGCTTTTAAATTTTGTCTAAGGTATCAATTATACACCTTATAATTGTGAGAGTATAGTGAGAGTTGGACTATAAAGAAAGCTGAGTGCCAAAGAATTGATACTTTTGAACTGTGGTGTTGGAAAAGACTCTTGAGAGTCCCTTGGACTGCAAGGAGATCCAACCAGTCAATCCTAAAGGAAATCAACCCTAAATATTCATTGGAAAGACTGATGCTGAAGTTGAAACTCCAATACTTTAGCCACCTGATGTGAAGAATTGACTCATTTGAAAAGACCCTGATGCTGGGAAAGACTGAAGGTGGGAGCAGAAGGGGCTGACAGAGGATGAAATGGTTGAGTGGTATCATCAACTTGATGGACATGAGTTTGAGCAAGCTCCAGGAATTGGTGATGGACAGGGAAGCCTGGTGTGTTGCAGTCCATGGGGTTGCAAAGAGTTGGACACGACTGAGCGACTGAACTGAACTGAAGGTATATATACAGAAAATGCAATTTTAAACAAATACCATTTATAAAAATTTTTAAAAAATAGTTTTAAAGTGCCTAGGAATTAAACTAGCAAAAAACTTTGAGTTTATTGACAAATAACTCAGCCAAAAATAGCAAAAAAGATGACTTGATTGTATGTAATGAATAACTTTGAATAGGAAACCTTACCATTGTAAAGATAAACTCAGATATCCATACACATTTGTGCAACTTAATCAAAACATGATGAAATTGACGGAAATAAAAATAATCAAAATTTTTGAACAAAAATATTGAAGAAGGACATACTCTACCAACCACTGACATATTTGTTACAATAAACAAAATCACATGTGTAAGATAAGACAGGTTAATGGAGCAAATATAGAGAAAAAATAGCATCATGCATTATGCTAGGTACTTCCCTAGTGACATTGTTTAGAAGCACATCTTTCAACTCAGGGGAATTTTTTGAATTTATCTTGTTAATAATTTTATCACCTTCACTTTTTTTTACTCATATTGGAAGTACTGTTAGTCATATTTGGATATCCTGGATCTCCTAGACTCTTCTAAATTTCTTATATTATCTCTCTTTATTTTCTACTAAGTCTCTCTCCAGCTTTGCCCCACTTTCTAGATGATTGTGTGCTCAGTTGTGTATGACTCTTTGCGACCCCATGGACTGTAGCCCACCAGGCTCCTCCAAGTCCATGGGATTTCCCAGGCAAGAATATGGCAGTGGGTTGCCATTTCCTTCTCCAGGGGATCTTCTCAACCCAGGGATCGAACCCATGTCTCCTGCATCTCCTGAATTGCAGGCCGATTCCTTATTGCTGAACCACTGGGGAAGCCCCTTTCTAGGTAATTACCTCAACTTTATTTTCCACACATTCTACTGACTTTTGCATATTTACCATTATGCATTTATTTCTAAAGATTTTTTCAGTATTCTTTGATACTTGTAAAAGCCTTATCTTCTTAGTTCATAATTGTGAAATCTTTGTCTTTTTTAGGAGATCAATTACAGCTTCTTTCTTTCAGATTTCTCTTCTTAGATCTGGTTAGCCACTAAGTGGTCACATTTAGCCTCATTAATTATTCTTATTGGTGGACCAATATAAATTTATATGCTCTTTTAACATGATACGATAAGAATATTAAATAACATCATTTATAAAGTAGACCTATTTTCAGGAAATACAAGAAACAGAGAAATAAGTTAAATGAGATCATGATGAAAAAAATCAAACCTAGAATGTAGGATGTTCTGTCTGCAAGGCAACTGATCTGAACTCATCAAAATACTAAATGTTGTGAAAAACAAAAGACATAGGAACCGTTCTATAGTAAAGAGTTTAAGAGACACACACACAAAATGCAATTCATGAAATGGAATAAAAACGAAGCACCAATAAAAATCACTTGTGGGATAATATGGAAGATTAATAATATAGAATTATCAATTTTTAGATGTGAAAGGACATTACACACAGAAGGCTCTTACTTTTAGGAAATATATACAGAATTATTTAGGAGTGAAATTCAGCACTTGAAAAGGGTGAGGAGAGAGAAAGAGAGGTTAAGCACAGATGTGGGAAAATATTCACTGCACTATTTATTCTGCTTTTCTTTAGGTTCGACACTTTTCAAGATAAAAGTTAAAAGGTGTTCTTTTCCTACAGAGTCTGTTTATTCTAAATTGTCTCTCTCTTTTTTTCTTTCTGTTTGTTTTCTGTCTTTCATGTTTGGAGGATTTCATTAGATGGCAGGTAATCCTCCAGATGTTCAAGCTGGTTTTAGAAAAGGCAGAGGAACCAGAGATCAAATTGCCAACATCTGCTGGATCATCGAAAAAGTAAGAGAGTTCAGGGAAACATTTATTTCTGCTTTATTGACTATGCCAAAGCCTTTGACTGTGTGGATCACAATAAACTGTGGAAAATTCTGAAAGAGATGGGAAGACGAGACCACCTGACCTGCCTCTTGAGAAATCTGTATACAGGTCAAGAAGCAACAGTTAGAACTGGACATGGAACAATAGACTGGTTCCAAATAGGAAAAGGAGTACGTCGAGGCTGTATATTGTCACCTTGCTTATTTAACTTATATGCAGAGAACATCATGAGAAACGCTGGGCTGGAAGAAGCACAAGCTGGAATCAAGATTGCCAGGAGAAATATCAATAACCTCAGATATGCAGATGACAACACCCTTATGGCAGAAAGTAAAGAAGAACTAAAGAGCCTCTTGATGAAAGTGAAAGAGGAGAGTGAAAAAGTTGGCTTAAAGCTCAACATTCAGAAAACTAAGATCATGGCATCTGGTCCCATCACTTCATGGGAAATAGATGGGGAAACAGTGGAAACAGTGTCAGACATGATTTTGGGGGGCTCCAAAATCACTGCAGATGGTGATTGAAGCCATGAAATTAAAAGATGCTTACTCCTTGGAAGGAAAGTTATGACCAACCTAGACAGCATATTAAAAAGCAGAGACATTACTTTGCCAACAAAAGTCCGTCTAGTCAAGGCTATGGTTTTTCCAGTAGTCATGTATGGATGTGAGAGTTGGGCTGTGAAGAAAGCTGAGTGCCGAAGAATTGATGTTTTTGAACTGTGGTGTTGGAGAAGACTCTTGAGAGTCCATTGGACTGCAAGGAGATCCAACCAGTCCATCCTAAAGGAGATCAGTCCTGGGTGTTCATTGAAAGGACTGATGTTGAGGCTGAAACTCCGATACTCTGGCCACCTCATGCGAAGGGTTGACTCATTGGAAAAGACCCTGATGCTGGGAAGGATTGGGTGCAGGAGGAGAAGGGGACGACAGAGGATGAAATGGCTGGATGGCATCACTGACTCAATGGACATGGGTTTGGGTAGACTCCGGGAGTTGGTGATGGACAGGGAGGCCTGGCGTGCTGCAATTCATGGGGTCACAAAGAGTCGGACACGACTGAGGGACTGAACTGAACTGAATCCTTGGTTGTCTGCTCATATTTAAGATTAGGAGATTAAAACACTGATCTTAAACTACAAATGTAGTTGGGGTTTGTTTACTATGGTTTCACTGTTGTGTTATCTGTCTGAACTGTTTTGTGTGTGTGTGTGTGTGGATAACTCTACTATAAATATTGTTATATATTTCCTCATGGCTTCTCAGATTCTCTAGAAAAGAATTTCTCAATCTCCCTTCCAGAGTGCTTAGCCTGGGCACCTGCGTGCTAGTAGGAACACATACAAAAGCTAGGAATCTCATCATCCGTTATCTGAACCTACAGTTATTTCTCCATTTCCACTTTGGCATGTACCCCAGCTTCACCTGTCTCCCTATTTCTCATGTGCCAAGACCCTTCAATTATCCTCTTCAGAGCATAAATCTCAAGTAAGGAGAGTCCAAAATCTGCTTAAGCGTGGCAAGAAACAGCTGAGGGGGTATAGCCGAATTTGACACAGCTTCTTACTTTAATTTCACCTTCACTTCTATTTAGAGGTAGTTGGCGTTGTCAGTTCTTATGCTTGTCTGGGATTCCCCACTGCCAATGTAGGATTCTGCTTTCTTGTATTTGCTAAATCAGTTACCACCCACCCATCTGTTTCAACTTCCAAAAGTTGGCTGCATTTGCCTCTTTTTGAGCTATTTTTGTTTTTGTAGATTCCTGATGGCTTTTTTAAAAAAATACCTTATTTCCATCTTAGTCAAATAAGATAGGAATAAGCAAGGGAATATATGTGTGTATAACCCATAACTTGTAATCAACTTTTCTAAGAATATACTGATAAATAAAATCATGGAATATGTGTTATTTTGAAAAACAACATATCTTTTTATTTTTAAAAGCTAGTATTCAATGATCCCAACTTGATAAGATTAACTTATTCATAAGTAAAAAGAGTATTGAAATGACATACACCAAAATTATACTGATAAAAATTGCTGAAGTAGGATTTCAGGTTTTTATTTTATTTCTCTTGTTTCTATTGCTATTTTTATAGTGAGTAATTATTTTTTAAAATGAAAACCACGTGTAAAAGTTACATCATAAAAAACAGTAAATAACCCATACTTTTAATTGATTTCCTATTAGATAACAAGAATGCCAGAATTAAAAAAAAATACTTACTAAGAATATGAAATAAAATTCATATAATTTCAAATAATGTTCAAAACTTTAATTATTAGTACACTATTATTGAATGATAAGTCCTTTCCTTGCAGAGGAAGGTATGGTATGGATGCAAAAGAGAACTAAAAATTCTCCATAACTCTGTTCTAAGAATGAATTGCCATCCCCACTGAAACAACAGTCTGAAGGTCTAGTCTTACTTGGATGGCAAGCTCACTGTCCCTTCTTTCGAGGGCAATGAGCTTTTTGTCTTATTCAAACTAGAGCTTCCCAACTATGGCTGCCAGGTAGATGAGATGAAAGCCATGTCAGCTCAAGTCCATCAGGCATAGATAAATCTGACTCTGAATATATCTCTATCCATAATGAATCCAGGAACACACTTGGAAGGAGAGAGGAAATCTTGAGCCCTTCATTTAAAAGTTTTCAGAGGACTTGATGGCACATGGCACCTAGTTCTGCTGCCTGATTGTCTGCCAACAGGAGGCCAGTCCCAGGAGACTGCAAGGTCCTTTTCATTTGCCTTCGCTCCTGAGAAGAGACAGGCAGATAGGAACTGCAGTTTCCAGATTTTACTACTGGATTTCATTATTTGAAGCCTACACCAAAATCTGGTAACGATATAATGCTTAATGAACTGTACATTTCCAAAAGGAAAAGGTGCCAAGAAACTGAGCTTTCGATAGCCAGGAACCTAGAATGTATAGAACTGTGTCAAGACCTACTTTGCTTTTTACCGTATGGTCCTTCAGAGTTAGGGTCAGATGTCCTTCTAGAGGTCCACTTTCAGATGATCTAATATCAAATGAGGGAGATAGTTCCAACTCATAGACTTTTTAGCTTCAATTTCCATTTTTTATACTGATTCCCTGTACTTTCTGCTGAAGCCTCTTAACTGAAACCTTACTACTTCTTGCCCCAAATTTTCTGTGAGTTTCCTAATCTTTTAGCTTCCGTTCTCCTACTGTGATTCCCATTCAAGGCTACCATTTTTTAGTACTCTGGAAGTCTCACATTTATTCCACCTATCTACCTGTTACCCTCTTTTACCTGTTTTCTCTGAATGTAATCCTAGAGCTGTGTTGATTACTGAATCACTGTTAAAAGTGACAACATTCTCTGCCAACAACTTAGATCATGTCTAGAGACTTAGTTCTTGTCATGCATTTCATGTAAATCCTAATAAATAAACTCAGAGAAGACAAAGTAAGCATCTCTTTCCTAAGTGGAAAAAATATGGAGCAATTCTTCTTTCACTTGGACTTCTTTTGATCATAGGTTTTTAAATCATTCAGTTCCTGGAAGATGGTCTCTATAGTCTATATTTAATATCTCTTAAATTTGGAGTAGGATTCAGGCCACAAGCTGAAGTTATTGCAGAAGTACTCTGTAGGTTTTTGAGTCCTCAACTTAATTAAGTTTCCTCACAACTTGTCCTTATGCAGGGCTATGTCAGATCAGGAGTACATGGTCCTAGTTCAACTAGACCAAACACCTATCTTCTCAACATCTTGTGGGTTAACCATACTCCCTTCTCCTATCTTGCCCATTTACCTCAGTCTTCAAATGTGATAAATGGTTTGGATGATGAATGATATGATCACTCTTGTTACAGAACTTTATTTTTATTCCTCCATGTAAACATCCAAAAACTTTGTCTTTGAAACTGAAACATTCACAGGCTTTATCTTTGACTAGTGAATTGTAACGCTGATGAATGACTAGTCTTGCTCTGCTTCAAGAACAGAGACAATTCATTATCAGAATAAATCAGAAGCTGGGATCTGCCTTTATTATCCAGTCTGGAGGATTTTGGTTAATTAACCATTATGATTAATAGTTGATGTATTATTCAAGGTTTAATGCTTCTTTCAACATTTATTTATAATCCTTATATGTTCAAAGCATGTTACTGGGTACTGAAATGTTCTATAAGACTGACATGGAAGCATTAGTAGGAAAGTATTACCAAGTACTTATCATGATAAACTAAATGCTCACGGCACTTATTATTATCTTTCCGGGTGTCAAGAACCTTACAGACATTATTCTAATCCCCAACAAACATGCTAAATAAGTGGTGAATTTAAAAAGAGGTTAAGCAACTTAAAAATAAATACATCTATAACATCTAAAACAAGATTCCCGGAAGAAATATAAATAACCTCAGATATGCAGATGACACCACCCTTAAGGCGGAAAGTGAAGAAGAACTGAAAAGACTCTTCATGAAAGTGAAACAGGAGAGTGAAAAACTTGGCTTAAAGCTCAACATTCAGAAACGAAGATCGTGGCATCCAGTCAGTCCCGTCACTTCACGGCAAATCGATGGGGAAACAATGGAAACAGTGAGAGACTTTATTTTTTGGGGTTCTAAAATCACTGCAGATGGTAACTGCAGCCATGAAATTAAAAGACACTTGCTCCTTGGAAGAAAAGCTATGACCAACCTAGACAGCATATTAAAAAGCAGAGACATTACTTTGCCAACAAAGGTCCATCTAGTCAAAGCTATTGTTCTTCCAGTAGTCATGTATGGATGTGAGAGTTGGACTATAAAGAAAGCTGAGCACCAAAGAATTGATGCATTTGAACTGTGGTGTTGGAGAAGACTCTTGAAAGTCCCTTGGACAGCAAGGAGATCCAACCATCCCATCCTAAATGAAATCAGTCCTGAAAATTCATTGGAAGGACTGATAAGAAGCTGAAACTCCAATACTTTGGCTACCTGATGCGAAGAGCTGACTCATTTGAAAAGACCCTGATGTTGGGAAAGATTGAAGGCAGGAGGAGAAGGGGATGACAGAGGATGAGATGATTGGATGGTATCACCGACTCGATGGACATGAGTTTGAGCAAGCTTCGGGAATTTGTGATGGACAGTGAAACCTGGTGTGCTGCGGTCCATGGGGCCACAAAGAGTCGGACACGACTGAGAGACTGAACTGAACTGAAGTGAACTATAACATGGTAGAGATTAGATATAAATTTAAGCCTGTTTGTCTTCAAAGTGAGACACTAAAATTTTTTGATTACTAAAATTGCTGATTTACAAAAGTATACAATACAGAGATGCAATGGTAAATAAAATTAATTGTTCAGAAGACTTTTTCAAAAATCCACATTCACCTTTTCTTACCCATGTCTATACCACGTTCTTTCCAATTCCTTAGAGTCCTTCCATTGTCTTCTCTGTACTAACTTAACCCTGTACAGATATAAAGATAGATATACAGATTTCCATTGTGTGATTGCTTGTTTTACTAAAATGGAAAGATATTATAGGTTATTTTATGTATTTTGCTTTTCTCAACAAAGCATATAGAAGTCATTCCAAATTATGTAATATGTCTGTCACTTTCAATTGCTACAAAATATTTCATACTAAATGTGCCAACATATGTCAAACCAGTCCTCTATTGATGGGCATTTACTTTTTATCAGTTCTTCACTACTATGAACAATGCTGTTATAATGGTCCAGTGGTCATGTATGGATATGAGAGTTGGACGGTGAAGAAAGCTGAGCACTGCAGAATTGATGCTTTTGAACTGTGGTGTTGGAGAAGACTCTTGAGAGTCCCTTGGACTGCAAGAAGATCCAACCAGTCCATCCTAAAGGAGATCAGTCCTGGGTGTTCATTGGAAGGACTGATGTTGAAGCTGAAACTCCAATACTTTGGCCATCTCATGCGAAGAGTTGACTCATTGGAAAAGACCCTAATGCTGGGAAGGATTGGGGGCAGGAGGAGAAGGGGACGACAGAGGATGAGATGGTTGGATGGCATCACTGACTCGATGGACATGGGTTTGGGTAAACTCCGGGAGTTGGTGATGGACAGGGAGGCCTGGCGTGCTGTAATTCATGGGGTCACAGAGTCGGACACAACTGAGTGACTAAACTGTACTGAACTGAACTGATAGATATTTGGAAATTATTATTTTTTGTATAAAGTAGATTCACAAGAGTAGAATTGTTGGATTAAAATATCTAGGTGTTACTGATGTTAATAGATGTTTCCAGGTAGCCCTCCAACAAGCAGCAGACTTCTTATTTCTTTTATTAACTAATCAAATCACATATATACATACTTCCTGGAAATACGTCTTATAGATATGTATTCAGCTGCTTTGCTAGTATGATGTGCAAAGTAAAATCTTATTGTTCCTACTTCTTTTCATATTTTAAAGCTTTATTCTGTCATGTTTTATAATTTAAAATAATAAAACCCACTCACTTAAGAACTCTGCTCAGGGGGCGCCCCTCGCGGCGCCTCGCGGCCTCGGGGTGCCGCGGCCTCCTCTGCTTCCCCGCCGCGGGCCCTCGCCCGCGGGCTGGGACGGGGGAACGGGGGAGAGGCGCGGCGCGGACGAGAGTCGGGAGACGTCGCAGGGCGGCTCCGCCGTCCCCTGTCCCAGGGGGGGCGCGTGGGGCCGGGGGGGCCCGGTGGCGCGCCTGTCGCCGCTGCCGCACGCGGCCGCGCGCGCGTCCCTTCCTTTTGTCCCCGGCGGTGGGGAGAGGGAAGGGCGCCCGTGGCTGCTTGCGGGGGGGCCCTTGCGCCCTTTCCCTCCCCGCCAAAAAAAAAAAAAAAAAAAAAAAAAGAACTCTGCTCAATATTATGTAGCAGCCTGGATGGGAAGGGAGTTTGAGGGGAGAATTGATACATGCATAAGTATGGCTGGGTCCTTTTGCTGTTCACCCTGAAACCAGCACAACAGTGTTAAACCATATCCCAGTACAAAATAAAAGTTTTTCTTTTTTTTTTTAAAATACAGTTTGATGAGTTTGGTAAATGTATAGAGTAATCACCACAAAAAAGTTCCATCTGGAACTGACTAACTTGTAGGTTCCCGTGTAAGACAAAAATGTGGGTATGTTTGTTCAAATGTTAATTAAAAAATTAAATAGTGACAACTGAGCATTAAATTGGAGGTCGAGTCCTTCTGAGTGTGTGGTCCCATGAGACTGCACATGTCCCACCATGAACTGGCCCTGCTCCATCACTTCTAAAACGTTGCCTTCTTCCCTTTCAACTAATCCTTGACACCAGGCAACCACACTTCTACTTTTTGTCCTTGTACTTTTGCCTTTTCTAGAGTTTCATAAAAATGGAACCTTATAGTATATAGTCTATTGCGTCTGGCTTCCAATTTTTTTCATTTGTCCTACTGTTTGTCCATTTTCCATTGCACTGATTTATGATACTTAAGATTTCTTTCACCTTCTTCCACTAAACTACTTTAGCTTTAATTTTTCATAGCTCAGTATAAACAGATCTTTGCCTTTTCTTTTTGCCTTATGATGTAATCATTTATAGTTTTAAACATCCACATAAACACTTTCTTAGCTGCATTTCACAAATTTGATATGCTGAATTCTAATTTTTATTTAGTTCAAGATATTTTTTAACTTCCTGTGTGAATTCTTATTTAACCTTTTGGGCTCTTTAGAAAATGTGCTTGATATTTTAAAAATTCTACATATTTGTAGATTTTCCAGATTTCTTTTCTTATTGATTTCTAACTTAATTCTGTTGATTTCAAGAATATATTCCATATGATTTTAATCCTTCTTAATTTACTAAGATGTCTTTTCTAGCATAGCATTTGGCCTATACTTTTAGTTAATATGGGGCTTCCTTAATAGCTCAGTTGGTAACAATGCAGGAGACCCTGGTTCAATTCCTGGGTCAGGAAGATCCGCTGAAGGAATAGGCTACCCACTCCAGTATTCTTGGGCTTCCCTTGTGGCTCAGCTGGTAAAGAAACCAGTAACTAGTAATGTAAAAAAAAGTCTATTTTTTATATTACTTTATCCAACTGGGTCTCTTGTGTTTACTGTTCTTATTATATTTTTCACCCTTTTACTTTCAACCTGTACTGTCCTGATTTTATGTACATCTCTTACAGACTGTATATAGTTGGTTCTTGAATTTTTATTCAGTTGAACAATCTTTTGATAGAATGTTTAGGTCTTTTACATTTAATATTATTAGAAGTAGTATTTTGTCTATATTTCTTAGGTGTGCCATTTTTACTTGTTTGATTTGCTTTTGTGGAAAATTTTAAATGTTTGTAGGCTTCCCTGGTAGCTCAGATGGTAAAGAATCAGCCTGCAGTGCAGAAGGCCCGGGTTCGATCCCTGGGTTGGGAAGATCCACTGAGGAAGGGAATGGCAACCCACCCCAGTATTCTTGTCTAGAGAATTCCATGGACAGAGGAGCCTTGCGGACTACAGTCCATGGGTTCGCAGAGTCAGACATGACTGAGCAACTAACACACACACAGGTCACAGATACAAGGTCAATATAAAAACGAGACGATCAAATCTATAATAGTAAGGGAAATAAAAAGATGGAAATGGCCCTACTTCTGACACCTTGATAAAGTTGTGAGATACTTTTTTCTGCAGAGAAAAGCATACACCAAAAAATATTACTAAAATTAACCAAAGGATACTGGAAAACGGTCAATGACAGGCAAAAGTGTGAGAAAAGTTTGCTCACTTAAAAAAGTCAACAGACTACTTTGTACTAGGTAAAAAAAATGTGGCTAATTACTTCTTTGACTTGGGGGTATTCTCTTCACCCTGAGCTTGAGCAGAAAGTGGCAGACTTAGTTCAGGCAGACAGCAATGGAGCTGTTAACGTAAGAGAAGAAATGATGTAACTAAGATAACAGATACTCCATATTTCCTGCTGCTGCTGCTGCTGCTGCTGCTGCTAAGTCGCTTCAGTCGTGTCTGACTCGGTGCGACCCCATAGACAGCAGCCCACCAGGCTCCCCCGTCCCTGGGATTCTCCAGGCAAGAATACTGGAGTGGGGTGCCATTTCCTTCTCCAATGCATGGAAGTGAAAAGTGAAAGTGAAGTCGCTCAGTCGTGTCTGACTCTTAGCTACCCCATGGACTGCAGCCCACCAGGCTCCTCCGTCCATGGGATTTTCCAGGCAAGAGTACTGGAGTGGGGTGCCATTGCCTTCTCCGCCATATTTCCTGCTGACTCATAAACCATGTACTCGTGTAGTAGACTCCATGGAGCCTGAACAAAACTCTGGAAGTCTAGGCAATTGTACTAATTTTCTGTCTTGAAATCTATCCTTATCCAGGCAACAGAAATGGGTATTATAATAGCTTCAAATATTTGATCTACAAGATCACAGGAATCAAATTTAAAATTATAAAAGAGAGATATATAGATGCCTGCACACTGCACATGAATCAAATTTCACAGATTGAATTAAGTTAATTTCCTATTAGTACAGGACAAAAAAATAACCCTCAGAAAAACAAAACAGCATATTGCATACAATTAACTCCCTTTCAAATAAAAATTACTAGACATGCAAAGAAACTGAGATTTGTAACCCATACATTAGATTTGAAGACATAGCATTCCTTATAACATAGGGAAATATTATCTTGAATTTCTTGGAAGAAAAAAATTAAACAAGTTTTTTCTGGTTTTCCTTTGTTCCCTAAACTATTTCTGATTCCTCCAAGTATTTTTACCTTATTTACTTAGCTTAGTCTTTCTATTCCATGTTCCTGGCTCTACTTTAACATCTGGCATTCCTTGATCATTCATTCATGTTCAAGAATGAGGCCATGAAACACTGATCATGGGCTCTCCAATGGAGATACTGCCCTTTCCATTCTACCCCACCATCTTCTATACCTATATTTATTGGCCCATAAGAGTCGGTCTTGATTTCAGACTCAAAATGAAAATAGGGCTGTGGTCTGAATGTTCATGGTCCTCCTCTCAAATTCACATAATGGAATCTTGTTGCCCAAGGTGATGATATTAGTAAGTGGGGCCTTTTGGGAGGTGATTAGATATATCGTGAAGGCAGAGTTCTCATAAACAGGATTAATACCCTTAAAGAAGAGGCCCAAGAAAGCTCCCTTGGCTCTTCCACCATGTGGACACAATAAGTCTGCAGCCCACAATTTAGAAGAGAGCTTTCACCACAACTACACCAGGCTGACATCTGTGGTATTTTGCTAGAGCAGCCTGAATGGACTAAGACAGTCAGGTAATACTTGAATGATGGAAAGAGCTGGGAAATTTTTCTCTAGATTCTCAGATAACAGAAAAATTGCAGTTTTAAAGACTGTGGACTCTCAAACTTTAAAAGAATTATCAGAAATAAACTGTTTTTCCACCCTGCAATGTTTGGGCAGATCCATGCTTCCACCATTTTAAGAAGATAAAAGTCTCTTCTCTTTTTGAAAGATACTCAATTTAAGAATCATAGGAATAAATGGATTTTGCCTGCAAAAGATTTTATTTTTAAATGGCCAAGCTAAAACAATAGAAGGTCTTTCAGTTCAGTTCAGTTCAGTCGCTCAGTCGTGTCCGACTCTTTGAGACCCCATGAATTGCAGCACTCCAGGCCTCCCTGTCCATCACCAACTCCCGGAGTCTACCCAAACCCATGTCCATCGAGTCGGTGATGCCATCCAACCATCTCATCCTCTGTCGTCCTCTTCTCCTCCTGCCCCCGATCCTACCCAGCATTAGGGTCTTTTCCAATGAGTCAACCCTTCGCATGAGGTGGCCAAAGTATTGGAGTTTCAGCTTCAACATCAGACCTTCCAATGAACACCCAGGATTGATCTCTTTTAGGATGGATTGATTGGATCTCCTTGCAGTCCAAGGGACTCTCAAGAGTCTTCTCCAACACCACAGTTCAAAAGCATCAATTCTTCGGCACTCAGCTTTCTTCATCATCCAACTCTCACATCTATACATGACCACTGGAAAAACCATAGCCTTAACTAGATGGACTTTTGTTGGCAAAGTAATGTCTCTACTTTTAAATATGCTATCTAGGTTGGCCATAACCTTCCTTCCAAGGAGTAAGCGTCTTTTAATTTCAAGGCTGCAGTCACCATCAGCAGTGATTCTGGAGCCCCCAAAAATAAAGTCTGACACTGTTTCCACTGTTTCCCCATCTATTTCCCATGAAGTGATGGGACCAGATGCCATGATCTTAGTTTTCTGAACGTTGAGCTTTAAGCCAACTTTTTCACTCTCCTCTTTCACCTTCATCAAGAGGCTCTTTAGTTCTTTTTCACTTTCTGCCATAAGAGTGGTGTCATCCGCATATCTGAGGTTATTGATATTTCTCCCGGCAATCTTGATTCCAGCTTGTGTTTCTTCCAGCCCAGCGTTTCTCATGATGTCCTCTGCATATAAGTTAAATAAGCAGGGTGACAATATACAGCCTTGACTTACTCCTTTTCCTATTTGGAACCAGTCTGTTGTTCCATGTCCAGTTCTAACTGTTGCTTCCTGACCTGCATACAGGTTTCTCAAGAGACAGGTCAGATGGCCTGGTATTCTCATCTCTTTCAGAAGGTATTTAGGTAATGAATAATTTACCAGTCTTGAAAAGAACTGCCTTTCCAGTAAATCGACCAATGAACTTTCTGAATGTAGCCCATCAGCACTTCCTGCTGTGTATGCATGTGAGTTTAATACAGTGAAACTTTTAGATGGAGAAAATATCTACGTGAGTGATTTTCTAAATGTGTTTTGCAGAGCAATCCCAGGAGACAATCCTTGAAAGAGAGTTCCCTAAGCAAGTTACTTTGTTTTCCTCCTGGGACTCACAGTGCATACAAACACGTTCTAAGAAGTCAGCAGTAAACAAACCTGGATCACCTTTAAACTCCTTTCCAAATGCTCTGCCATAATAATCACTTTCACATTAAAACCCATGAATATGTTTTATAACCCTAACATTGAATAGAAAATATTTGGGGAAATTCGCATCTTAAGTTCATGTTCTGTGGTGGTAAACTAGAAATGTGTGGAAATGTGAATGAAAGTACAGTTATTAATTATAGCACATTTTCATCAAACAAGTTTTCAGAATTTATGCTGTTCAAGTCAATTCATGTTGGAAAGGATTATCAAAAGTTTGAGCCAAAGTTTTTGTACTCAGACCCTAAACAACTCAGGCCCTTTACTCCCACCATTGAAAAAATAAAACTATATAAGTAGTATTTGAAAATCCTCAAAACAAAACAATGCCTTGCCAAAATATACAAGCAAAATGACATTTATTTCTTTAGGAGATAAATATTTTGCTATCAAAATATCTAAAATGTTGCTATTTCATAAATCATAGATATCTTTTGTTAAAATGTGTCTGGATAAACATGCGTAAAGACTATAAAAATGAGAAAATGCTGAGTGCTCTAGTGCTGTCTATGGCAGTGGGAGAAATTCCTGTTAGTGCCCATTCTGGCAATTCTAGCCTTAGTGGGAGAAGAGAGTCTGTAGAGTTGAAAATAGAACTAGAATCAGAATTTCCATTGATGTTTGCACTTATTTTTAAGTGGCAAAACAATTATTTTCAAAAGTAATCTTACTTAAAATTCTAATATTTAAAAGTAATCAAAGTGGTGCTAGAATGATTAAAGTGCTTCCCAAGCTCCCATGGTCCTAAGATCTCCTGCTTCACCTTAGTTGATGAATGTGAATGTGAAAGTTGCTCAGTTGGGTCCGATTCTTTGGGCCCCCAGAATAGTAGCCCGCCAGGCTCCTCTGTCCATGGGATTCTCCAGGCCAAGAATACTGGAGTGGGTAGCTGTTCCTTTCTCCCGGGGATCTTCCTATCCCAGGGATCAACGCAGTTCTCCCGCACTGCAAGCAGATTCTGAGCCATCAGGGAAGCCCACGCTAGGTAATGGTTCAATAGAATCATCTTGAGAAGTCTTTATACAATGTAGACCTCTGTACCTCTTTGGGAATGACCTTAGGCATTTGAAGGAAAACACTGATAATGTTTAGTGTGACTTGATCTAATTTCAGAAGTCCCCTTCTGTTCTAACATAGCCAGTATTTGGAAACACACTTTCTAAAATAATGTGATTCTAAGATATGTTTTTTAGTATTTTCTCCTAACTTGCATAATTGCGGGTTTCCTTGCCATTCTCCTTGTAATGTCTTCTGGGAGTGTGCTCAGTAGCTTCAGTCATGTCTGACTCTCTGCAACCTTATGGACTGTAGCCCGCCAGGCTCCTCTGTCCATGGAATTCTCCAGACAAGAATAGTAGAGTGGGTTGCCATTTCCTCCTCTAGGGGATCTTCCCAACCCAGGGACTGAACCCACATCTCCTGTGTCTCCTACATTGGCAGGCGGATTTTTTTTACTGCTGAGCCACCTGGGAAGCCCTATAAAGTGCTTAGTATCCCCAGTTGATCTGGGGCATTTTTGAATAGAGAATTAGACCTTCCACTTCTTTAATTCTTTCAGAGCACAAAGTAGAAACATAAGAGCAATATTGATTAGCTGTTAAAGTATTACAATTACTAGTATTATAAGTGGTTTCATTAAAAGAAAAACAGTAAGGCAGTGGAAACCATAGGACTAGAAAGGTTTAAGATTCAAGAAAATTATTTTTTAAATGAAAATATTGCTGTCAATTAATTTGGAACATCAAATTCTATTTCGAGGGCACTAAGAAATTCAACCAGGTAAGGGTGGTTACTGGAAAATTCTTATGAAAAGTATTCAACCCCCTCTGCTTTATTTTATTTTGTACTCTCATTTCTCCAAATTTTGTTAAACAAAGATTATCTTTTCAGTGCAACAGAAAGGAAATAAACAGAAAGAAAAACTAAGGAGGGACTAGAAATGGATTGTTCTTTCTGGTAACAGCATAACGAGATTAGAGATTTTCTTTTTGTTCTGGTTTTAGTGAGGGCATTTTGATTTTGGACTAAAGGATTTTCATGACACTAACTGACTTCTCAGCATAAGAAGATGAATCACTTTCATAAGTGTGTATGTGTGTGTTTTCTTGGTTGTTACGCCACAGCAAATACTTTAAAACTATAGATAAAGTCCTGGAAGCAATTCCAGTAAATAATTAGAAAGAGTTTGTGTTTGCCCTTCAGGGAACAAGGATTTCTAGAACACCTAGAGACTCACTAAGTTGAATGAAACCATCTGATATTAAAAAAAAAAAAATTCTTCCTTCCTTTCAGAGTTTTTTATGTCCAAGTTACAATTATCTTCCTGTGGGCAATGATTAGGAAAAGGCAATGGCACCCCACTCCAGTACTCTTGCCTGGAAAATCCCATGGACGGAGGAGCCTGGTAGGCTGCAGTCCATGGGGTCGCGAAGAGTCGGACACGACTGAGCAACTTCACTTCCACTTTTCACTTTCATGCATTGGAGAAGGAAATGGCAACCCACTCCAGTGTTCTTGCCTGGAGAATTCCAGAGATAGCGGAGCCTGGTGGGCTGCCGTCTATGGGGTCGCACAGAGTCGGACACGACTGAAGCGACTTAGCAGCAGCAGCAGAAGCAGCAGCAGGGCAATGATTAAGCACTCATCTTCTATCCTATTTATTTTGTTTACACTTTTTGCACATCCATTCACTCTTGAAGACTCAGTTTTGTTGCTTGCAGCCTTCTTTGACTTTTCCGGGTGACCTTATGCATCTCCATCTCACAGTTACACAGATCTGTGTAAATGCTTTCAACAGAACATTTCTCATCATATTGTAGCCATTTGGCTTTCTCTGAACAACTGAAACAACTGAACAAAGATCACTGAATAACAAACTGTTCATCATAGTTGCTATTTGTCACACACCAAGAAAATGGCACTTTATCTTTGGACATCTTGTCTTCCCTAAGAGGTTGTATATCACATTCCTATTCAATCTGTTTTCCATTGATGTTATTGGAAAGAGGAGAATGTAGGCACGGTAGCTCTAGACCAAGGAAAAATCACTCCTACTTTATGTGATTCTCACCTTTGAATTTCTATGGATATTTACTGAGTTTTCCTGATTGCACAGTTGTACTGGACATGAATCCTTCATAAGGCTCACCCTTATTTTATTTTGTTTTTCTCTGAAGTGATTTTATAATTACAATGTTTGGATTTAATGATCAGGATATAATATCAATTTCTGATATTGAATTCTACTAACCATTGGATTAAAAGTTACAAATGTTGCTGTGACTAAACCTAACCCATACCCCAATCTGCCATGACTCAGTGAAAGCCTCACCTAGAAGCAGCTGTTTGTACAGCACTTCAGGTTACAAACAAACAGAAAAAGGATAAAAAAAAAAAAAACCTAATCACTAACATGTGGTGTTCTTGACAGTTGATGTAAGAAAGTGGGTAAGTAACTCAGCTGCCAGCTGTTAGGTGCTCCAGAAATTTGATAATGTCCATCAACTTTGAGAGGGTTTCCCAGGTGATTTAGTGGTAAAGCACCTGCCTGTCAATCCAGGAGATGCAAGAGACATGGGTTCAATCCCTGGGTCAGGAAGATTCCCCTGGAGAAGGAAATGGCAACCCACTTCAGTAATCTTGCCTAGAAAATCCCATGGACAGAGGAGCCTGGTGGGCTACAGTCCATGGTGTTGCAAAGAGTTGGACTTGATTGAGCGACTGAGTGTGCACGCACACATCAACACTGAGAACACTGAAGGGGCCCAAGAAGGTCACTCATATATACGATGTTTTTCTGGGGGATACGATTGAGTACCATTTTCAAGCAAAGATAGTTGGCAGAATTATTATGAGTCTGGCAAAAACCACAGAATATAATATATACTAAATCAATAATAAGGATGTCTAGAAAAAGAAAGGCAAGATAATAAAAATGTCTAGCTACCCTATCACCAGTTTAAGAGAGACGATTTATGTCTCAAAATTATAGTGGATCATATTTTCACCTCATCGTGTAGATTCTAAGAATTTTATAGTTATTCAAAAGGCAAGATTTGAACATGAATGCTGAGTCAAAAAGAAAACAACTTTTAGAAACTCACCACAGTGACACTTCAGTAATAAAGAGCATATCTAGCATTCAGATCTAAGCTTCTAAAGACCAAATTCCAATAGAAGAAAGCAGAGCTCCTTGCAGAAATGGATGATGCTAAGACTAGGGCATGGAAAACATAAGATGAGCTTAGAGATTGTTGTTAATGCCAGAAAGCAAAAAACCAAAAAAGTGAAACAAACAAACAAAAAAACAAACAAAAAAACCTCAAGCCGAACAAACAAAAATAGGGCTTATCAAACTGACACAGGAGCCAACTGCAAAATGTTTGCAAAATGTTCCAATGTTCCAAATTGAAACAATTTGAGCAATAAAATAAATAAATAGTAATAGTATTGCATTATATCCCAAAGAATAATACTAAACACTCATGAGTACCATACTGATAAAAATAAACAATTTAACAAATAAATAAATTGTGGAGAAGGAACAAATGATCCTTACAAAAGAATTTCAAATAATAATAGTTAATTCCCTGCTCTTCAGCAAGGACTAGACTTAGTGGCTCACTTCTAAAAATAGAGTATTTAAAGCAAAAAAAAGTATTTTTCTAGTGGAGAACCTTAGCAGACACCACCTTAACAGAGCTGCTGCTGCTGCTAAGTCGCTTCAGTTGTGCCCGACTCTGTGCGATCCCATAGACGGCAGCCCACCAGACTCCCCCGTCCCTGGGATTCTCCAGGCAAGAACACTGGAGTGGGTTGCCATTTCCTTCTCCAATAAAGTTAACATAGTCAGTAACCAGTCATAATATCATACACTTTCTAATTTGATGCAATAAGAGGACATCTCAGCTCTGTAGTTTTTTTTTTCCCCCATAAATCCATAACCCTAGTCTAATTATGAGGGAGCACTAAGCAAGTCAAAATTGGGGATATTCCAGTGAACATTTTACAAATACTTTTTGAAATTGTCAAAGTCATACAAAACAAGAAAAGACAGAAACTCACAGAGGCTAAGCAGATATGCTGACTAAACGCAAATGGGTATCTAGGATTCTATTCTGGAACGGAGGAGGGAAATAAGTGGAAAAGTCCAAATCAAGTCTATAATTTAAGTGATAGCATTTGATCAATGCGAAGATCTGAGTTTTGACAACTACGTTATGGTTAAGTAAGATGCTAACATTAGGGAAAGCTGGGGGAAGGCTATACGGGAATTCTCTGTACTACCTTTGGAACTTTCTGTTTATCTAAAATTATTCCAAAACAAAAGGTAAAAAAAAAAAAAAAAAAACAAAGCAAACTCAATACTTAAGATAGTATCCTTATACAGTTTGCATTCTTGATGCTTATATTAGAACATGTACTTTCCCTATAAAGTGGGGAAGTACTTGCTCCATCCAGTATCTTTTATTCCTGCCTCCTCACTTGCTGGAAGACACATATTCTAAGAACAACCTTGATGTTTATGATCTTAAAAGGGCTCACAAATGTAACCTTGGTTCTGCAGAGGTGAACCAATAAACACAGCTAATGGTGCTCAACTCTTTCTGTTCATCAAGGACCTAGAGTGCTTTAAAGAATACAGAGGCTGGGGTCCTGTTCTCAGTGGTTCAGATTCCATTGTTCTGAGATGACACCAATGTATTGGTATTATTCTAAGATCTTTATAGGGGACTTTAGTATGCAGTCAGTTTTGAGACCCACTGTATGTAATCTATTGAGGCATGTAGGAACTGGTTTTTCCAGAAAGATGAATAAATGTTATCTTAACCCCCTAAAAAAAGTCCATTGGTTAATTTCAAGGCAAAAAAAAAAAAGCCAAATGTGATTGTTCTATGAATAGACTAAGTATTCATATATCACAATTGCAGGGTAGACATGGGAACTACAGTAATATCAGGAATGGATGCCAAACTGTTTTTGTAAATTGATGCTGATATTTCTACTTTGAGTGGAATATAAAGATAAAGGGGAGAGGTGAGTCAATACAGGGTAGAGGAGATGCATGAAAATGAGGAGCTGTCACTTATTTCGCCCAAGACTCCCTTATTAGCTTCATCCAATCAGAGTAATGATCTGCTCTTTATGGTTGCTGCCCATTCAGATTAGTATTCAGAGATCACATTGTTATTAGTAAGTGACTTTCATAGCATAATGGCTACTGTGCATACTAATTTAGAGTGATGGAAAAGTGGTGATGTGAGGAGTAATTTGCACTTGAGTTTTGACCATTTCCAGCTGACTTCATGATGTCCCTGAATATGAAGGACGAGCGAGGGAGATAGAGGTTGTGTGAGAGAGAGAAAATGTTTTGATTTTTCGTGGTGGGGGGGGGGGTGATGTTGAATGGAACAGAAATCTCATATGCAACATTCTCTAGTCCTGAATAAGTCAGCTTTATTGAATTTTTAAATAGGAACGCAACTTTGCTTTCCTTGTATATTAACATTCAGAATTTATTTATTTGGTTAACAGGGATTGGGAATCCTTATGGCTCAAAAAGAACATTTGATTCTACCATTGACTTGATGACTTGATCCTAGAGCTTGATGATCCTGAGGTGTTTTTAAAATGTATTTTGATTTATTGTGTTAAGTGCATGTTATAGCTATCCAGCAAATATCTCCTGATCTCTAGCTGTATGTGAGACCCTATTTTAAGTCTGAGGGTTCAGCAATATGTTGAACAGACAAATTGTTAACAGCAGGTTCTGACAACCAGTAGATGTTTATGCTTATAATTAAATCAAACTGGAACATTCAATTCATACAATGGTTATCAATAATTTTATAGGTATTGTCTAAATTTTTTATTGAAGGATGACTTGTTTAAATGATCTCTTTCTGTATTAAGTTTTTCTCATAGAGGAATATTCATCAATTTACTCACTCATTTATTCATTCATTCCTTCATGGATAACTTGTGTTCATCAACTATTTCTGTAGCTTCTACCAGAGGAATGAACATTTTATGACAGCCTGAAGTATGCAAAAGTTTTCTTCCTATCCAGTGCTTGTCACAATGCCCTATATATTATGAGATGTTGAATAAAGAGATTGAATGTTTGCTATATACTGGGTTAACAAATATTAAGATAGGCTTCTGATCTGTTTCAGCTGTTAGGGCTTCTTGCTTTGCTAACTGGTTTTCGTTTGCTTTTAATCCTTATTTGTTTGGGCTTTTTGTTGTTGTCATACCTCCCCCATGGGCACTTGTATTTCCCTCCAATTACATAATTTTTTCTGCAGCAGTAACTCCAAATACCCCTCCAACAATTTTGCAAAATTCTGTGAATAATAGAAACCATTAAGGTTGTTCAGTAGGAATTTAAAAGAACTTACAGTTTTACGTTGGGAATATCATGGTTTTACTTACTGTTGGCATTGTTATTTTTTCCTGACATTTCACTGAAAAATCATCTTTAATCGGGGTTGAAATTACCATTTCTTACATGTACGTTCAGAAAGGAAATATGAAAAGCTTGTGCTAAAAGAAGTTATCATTTAAACGACTGGCTTTTTCCAGAATTTAAAGATAAGGAACAGTGTCTTTACCTTTCATGGAGAAGTAAAGAGAAGCAGGCATTTAGCCTAATTTCAAATTACAGCATCGTTGTCTTGGTTTTGTTCCTTAAAGAGTGTAGCCATTTAAAATTAATTTTTAATTATAGTTGAAGAGTTTGCTATCAGATTCTAAATAAAATGCTTAAAATTCAGGGTTATTCCATTATAGCAGAGGGCATCTATTTGCAACATGAGTTGAATTTTCATTCAGAGAATGCTGAAATCTGTAAAAAAAACTTTCCTTTACAGATTATGTAGACTCAGATCCACTTTTATACGATATATTTAGACTATGAAGGAATTAGGTATTTTGTATTATTTCCACATTTCATAGTAAAAATTTGAAGGAAGCATTTAACAGTACTTGCTACTTTTCTGTTTGAAGTAAACTTCTTTATATTACAGACATGGTGGCTTTGAGGAAGCAAATCTGCCCAAAAGGTGTGGAGGCTTATTTATAAGTTTTTATGTTTAATTATGGAATTATCTTTTCAGGAGATTTTGCTTCTGAATTATCACTGAAGACTGAGGGTTTGAGGTTATTTGGGTAAAATTTTATGCTGTATGGGCTTCTCAGGTGGCCCAATGGTAAAGAATCCACCTGCCAATGCAGGAGGCACAAGAGACTTGGTCGGGAAGATCCCCTGGAGCGGGAAATGGCAAGCCACTCCAGTATTCTTGCCTGGGAAATCCCATGGACAGAAGAGCCTGGCAGGCTACTGTCCATGGGGTTGCAATGAGTCAGACATGAACTGCTATATGCCATATTCTTCACAAAAGTGGTAGAGAAGATTCTGACATGAATTGTGTATTTTTCCAGTTGTCAAACTCAACAACATCACCAAAAATGGTGGGTTCTAGCTAGCTGAAGTGATCAAATTAATTGATGGGACAACAGCCTTGAGAGTCATGAAGTAGTAAAATAGATGATAGTACCTATCTTCTAATACTCAAAAATACTCAAAATGTAGTTGAGTATTTCTGGGCAGTGAGACACATCCAGATGATGTCCCCTAAATGTCCTTGGTATGGCATACTGACCACCCACACTTCTGGCCAGAAAAGAAAGAAAGAAGGGAGAAGGGAACTAGGACAATACCTTGACTCAAAAATTAAGTTTTAGGCCACCATTTCTGTAGAGTAGTTCATGTGGTAAATGCTTTGGAGGAAAACTCTACATCCCAGGGAATGGCAGCATTGATTTTTCCCTTATAGCGTCTTGGTAAACACTGTGCTTCTCACCTCTGTCTGCATAAGGCTTGCCTCTTCTTGTATGTTTCTGTGATATATGATTCTTTACAAAAAAAATTCTCCATAAGCTAGCTTTTGGGGGTTTCTGTTTCTTGAAAATAAATGGTAATCCTGATGGAAGAAATTTTCATATATTGAAGTTTAGGGAAGTCATTCTGGCTTATACATAATGTAACTTAAACTTTAGGCTAACTAGAACAGATTGGTTTAGGGCCTATCACACATGCATTGTCCATCTGCGTTAACACTGAGCAAAATAGTACACTGTCTGGGGTCAAGAATGTCCATTTTGAAGGTAGAGGTAACTGCCTGCCTTTCCTAGGATGTTTGTGCTAGCACTCCTTTGATGATAAAGCGCCCCACTCGGGAACCAAGGCCACGCTGACTCACTGTGCATGTGTTGATCTGTCTTCTTACTGAAATTTTAAAAGCATGTACCCTTTCTTTGATAGGACAAAACATAAAATTGTGCTGAAAACTATGCCTCTTTGGAACACTTCCTCAGAGCTCTTTGAGAGACTGTCTCCTGGGCTATTGTCCTCAGTTTAGCTAGAATAAAACTCTCTTCTTATTATAGATTGATTATTTCTGACAACAATCTATAACTTTAAAGATGATATTCTACTCTGCAGACTGTCCTTAGTTAACCAAATAGTGTGAACAACTTTTCATGACAAGAAAACCCATCTAGGTTTTAATGGGATAGTATCTGCATTTATGCATGCATCATAATTGATCTTAATTAAAATGCTTTGGATGATTTAAAATTTTAAATAGAAAGATATGTTCTGAAGAAACACAAGAGAAATACTAAATGGAGCAAAGAAAATGCAATCACAGTTCAATCACTTGTGTCCATTACTACTAACATGGTGTATTTCACTCCAGTTGTTACTGTTTTCAAATTTTCAAATCCCTCAAGTAACATTTTTCTCTGTTTAAAAATTAAAACATTACCAGGAATGATAGTTTTCTGTGACAAACACTGTCAATTTTGATTTTTTAGTTATTGGAATGAGGTGATTTTTAGTTGATTGTGTAATCTTCCAAAATGTTTCCCATATATTTACATACATATACATGTACTCTTGAAAACTGTAAAATATTTTATCTCTGTGTCTGTGTTAACTTACACTTGCAAATAGAAGACTTATTTTCTGTGCCTAATATTTTACAATTTGCTTTTTTCTTTTTCTTTTTAAATTGGAGGAAAACTGCTTTACAATGCTTTTTTCACATATATTTATCCAGCTCATTTCCTTAAACTTGCAAAGTATTTCACACTTAGTTAATTTTGCCTTCCTTCTTACTACTTAGATTTTAACAATTTTCACCAAAACCTCTTTGTTCAGAGTTAAATATACAAGCAAGCACACACACAAAAATATAAACTCCTTATATTGACAGGAGACATGTTGATCCGCATTTTATATGAGGCCAAGCAAATAATAGGCAAGCATACACATCTCTGATGATGGAATCAGTAGCTTGTAAAACAATGCACAGCAGAATTCTTCCCTTAGCACAGAATCTAGGCACTCCCTTCTCTCCCAGAATAAGGAGGCTTTATGCTGCCCAAGAGGACTGTAGCCTTTCTGTGAACCAGTAATACTGTCAGCCTCCTATCCTCTTCCATTCTTCATAGGAAAAAATTTTCTTCTTGTCCCTATTCTAACATTACCCATGTGGTGTGTGTGGCTGCAAGAAGCAACAGTTAGAACTGAACATGGAACAACAGACTGGTTCCAAATCGGGAAAGGAGTACCTCAAGGCTGTATATTGTCACCCTGCTTATTTAACTTATATGCAGAGTACATCATGAGAAATGCTGGGCTGGATGAAGCACAAGCTGGAATCAAGATTGCCAGGAGAAATATCAATAACCTCAGATATGCAGATGACACCAGCGTTATGGCAGAAAGTGAAGAACTAAAGAGCCTCTTGATGAAAGTGAAAGAGGAGAGTGAAAAAGTTGGCTTAAAGCTCAACATTCAGAAAACTAAGATCATGGCATCTGGTCCCATCACTTCATGACAAATAGATGGGGAAACAATGGAAACAGAGACAGACTTTATAGTTTGGGCTCCAAAATCACTGCAGATGGTGACTGCAGCCATGAAATTAAGACACTTGCTCCTTGGAAAAAAAGTTACGACCACCCTAGACAGCGTATTAAAAAGCGGAGACATTACTTTGCCAACAAAAGTCCATCTAGTCAAGGCTATGGCTTTTCCAGTGGTCATGTATGGATGTGAGAGTTGGACTATAAAGAAGGCTGAGCGCCGAAGAATTGATGCTTTTGAACTGTGGTGTTGGAGAAGACTCTTGAGAGTCCCTTGGACTGCAAGGCGATCCAACCAGTCCATCCTAAAGGAGATCAGTCCTGGGTGTTCATTGGAAGGACTGATGTTGAAGGGGAAACTCCAATACTTTGGCCACCTGATGTGAAGAACTGACTCATTTGAAAAGCCCCTGATGCTTGAAAGATTGAAGGCAGGAGGAGAGGGGATGACAGAGGCTGAGATGTTTGGATGGCATCACTGACTCAATGGACATGAGTTTGAGTAATCTCCAGGAGTTGGTGATGGACAGGGAAGCCTGGTGTGCTGCAGTCCATGGGGTCGCAGACACTACTGAACAACTGAACTGAACTGAACTGTATGTGGCAGACAAGGTGGTTAAAGTATCTCCCATGTAAAGTACGCACGTGGTTGAAGATAACTTAATGTTTTAGTTGCCAGACAAAAGAAGGACTACCTATCACAAGGAGATTTTCGTTGCTGAGCTTGTTGTACTGAAGGGATGGTTGTCCTCCTTGACTGAGAAGTTAATGGATCTTAAGGAAGGACAGGAAAGTGAAGTGGGTATTTGGTGATCAGATGGTGAAAGTGACAGACTGTGGAGGAGATGCTTAGATGCTTAACACTAGTTTTTCTCTTCCTGAGAAGAAATTTATGATTTTAATCTCTCTATATACATACTTATGTATATATCTCATTCTAACCATTCTCATAGGTGTATAGTGATATTTAATTGTGGTTTTAATTTACATCTCCCTAATAGTGAATGATGTTAACACTTTTCATGTGCTTATTTGCCATCTCTATATCCTCTTCAGTGAAATATCTGTACATGTACTATGCTAATTTTCTAACTGAATTTTCCAATTTTTAACACTGAGTTTTGAAAACTCTTCATATAGTCTACATATTATTCCTTTCTTAGATATGTGACTTGCAGCTATTTTCTCCTACTCTGTAGCTTGTCTTTTCAGTCTCACAGGGTTCTCCAAGGAGCAAAACTTTTTAATCTTGATGAAGTCTAATTTATCAAATTTCCCTTTTATGTCTCATGCTTTTGGTGTCAAATCTTAGAACATTTTGCCAAGCTCTAGAACCAAGGGTATTTTTTCTGTGTGTGTATGTTTCTTTAAGTTTTGAAATTTTATGTTTGACATTTAAGTTTGTGATGCAATTTAATTAAAGTTTATATAAGATATAAGATTTAGCTTGAGGCTTTGTTTATTTTGCATGTAGATGTCCAGTTGTTCTAGCACTATTTTGTAAAAAGGCTATTTTTCTTCTTTGAATTGCTTTTACACTTTTATCGGAATCAGGTTTATTTGTGTGAGCATATTTCTGGGTTCTCAATTTAGTTCCATTGATGTATATGTCTATCCTTCTGCTGATGCCACACACATGATAACTGTGGCTATGTAAGCCCTGAAATCAAGCAGACTGATTCCTTTCAATTTATTTTCCTTTTGAAAAACTATTTTAGCTATTCTAGTTTCTTTACCATTCCTAATACTGTTAGAATAATCTCATGTATATCTAAAATAAAATCTTTCTTAGATTTTGATAGGAATTAGGGTAAATCTAAATGTAACTTGGGGAGAATCGACATCTTTACTATGATTAGTTTTCTAATCCATGAACACAGTGTGCATCTGTATTAAATTAGATCTTTATAAAAATATTCTTTCATTAGCCTTGTTTAGCTTTCATCTTATATCTTGTACATGTTTTCTTATATTTATATCTAAGTATACAATTTTTTGAGTAGTTGTACATGGCACTGTATATTTTAAAAAATTTGTGGTCTTCATGTTCATTGTTATTATGCAGAAATATTATTAATTTTGTATGTTTATTTTGTATCATGTGACCTTACTGAAGTCATTTGTTATTACTAAGAGTTTTTTGATATATTCCCTGGGATTTTCTACATAGATAATCAAGTTATTTGTAAATAGGGATTTTTTTTTCTTCTTCCTTTAGGATCTGTATGCTTTTTCTTTCCTTTTCTTGCCTTACTGCACTGGACAGTACTTCCAGAATTATGTAACATGAATGTTAAGATGGGATATTCTTGTATTGTTCTTGAGCTTATGTGGCCAGCATTCAGTCTTTTGTTATTAAGTATAATGCTAACATAAGTTTTCAAAAATCTCACTTATCAAGTTGAGAAATTCCCCTCCAATTCTATTATTCTGAGAGGACTTTAATATGAATGGATGTTGAATTTTGTCAAATGCTTTTCTGCATCACATAGTCATGTGATTTTTACTCTTTAGCTTGTCAATATGGTGGATTACATTGAGTGATTTTCAAATGTTGAATAAGTATCTTGCATTCCTGGAATAAAGCACAATTGATCACGATGCACCTATATTCGTGATGGGTGTTGATCTGCAGTCTTCTTTTCTGTGCTATCTTTGTCTAGTTTTTGTAATACTAACTTCAAAGAATGAGTTGGGAAGTTTACCTACCCTTTTCTCTGGTAGAGATTGTATATAAAACCTTCAATACAATCTGACCAATGTCTCCATAGACTAGTGGCTCCATAGACCATTTCTCAGAATTTCATCTACTCACTCATCTTCAGCCACACCCATTCCATGGAGAAACCTATTTGTCTCTTCCCTGTGTAGTGCTGCACCGAGTTCAGAGTCAGGTATAGAATTTCCATTCAATAAATATTTGCTGAATAATTGATTTTATGAACAGATGGAAAAATAAATAATAATTGACTCCTGATTTGTTTGGCCAGTCCATCAAACTAGGCCATAGTTCTAAAAAAAAAATCAAATGCCAAATGATTCTCTTCTTCCTACTCCTTGTCCTGATATTCTGCCTTTTAAATCCATCTTTTTGAAATGGAGTCTTAAATTACTTTTTAAGAATTCAATGAAAATCATTATACTTCTGTTTTAATGACTATCCTTGCTTATCACTGAGGTATACAGTAGGTAACAGACGGTCCACTGAGAATAGGTATTTTGAGGAAAGTTTAATAAGAATACTATGGAATATATATATATATATATATATATATATAAAATTTACATATTATAATTATACTTATGTACAAATGTAACGGCAGTGTTTAAGAAACCCAAGAAAGAGAAGTGTAATACTCTGGGACTAGTAATGATGAAGTATCACTACTCCACCTCTAGCCCTGAATTCCAAGGTAGGGATAAGTTATTGAAGACAGAGAGACTACCCCAACAGGTCTCTTATAGAAGGACACAGTCAAATTATGGTGGGCCAAAAGGAGGGGAGGAAATAAGTATTATAGTCTCATTCTCCTCCTATCCTCTGACACCTTCCAAGGTCCCTTGTGGTGGTGGTGGTTTAGTTGCTAAGTCCTGTCAGACTCTTGCAACCCCATGGGCTATAGCCTGCCAGGCTCCCCTGTCCATGGGATTCTCCAGGCAAGATTACTGGAAAGTGCTGCCATTTCCTTCTCCAAGGGATCCTTCTGACCCAGGAATCGAAACTGAGTCTCCTGTATTGCAGGCAGATTCTTTACTGACTGACCTATGAAGGATGCCTGCAAGGTCCCCTGGATAGCTTCAAGTAGAAACTAGAGGGCAAAGAGCATGCTAATGCAGTGCATACAGATCAGCTTCCCAGAATCCAAAGAGCAGGATGGAGAAGCTAGGAGATCAGGAGGGGCTAAAGAAAAATATTGGGCATGCCCAGCTACATGTTGTTAGGTCAAATTTCCAGATGTCAGGATGCTCTCTAACGACCAATGTTAAGGTCCCTTCTTATTGTGCTTCCTCTACTGGCCAATCTCTCCCTTGATGGATGGCCACCTGTTGCTCCCTCACCTGTCTGCTCTAGCTGTATGTCATTCATTTAATTGGCGCTTTCTGGATAGCTTGATACAGTCCACCTCTTCAGTCTGACTTTTCCTTGCAGCTATGACTACTTTGAGTTGAAAAATTGTTTCTGACTCTTGAGGCAACTGGTGTAAGAAACATGATTAGAACTTTTGGGAATGAATAAGGGAAACAGAAAACAAATGTCTCTGTTTTCATACTCAATAATTTAACTTGAAAACCTCAAAAAGCTTCTTAAGATTTCATCCAGAATATTTCTAAATATGGCTTTGATTTTTCTATCCTCTTCTCACCCAAAAAAGAAAAAAAATTAAAAAAAATTAATTTTAGCAAGTTGGAGTCTAGTTAGGAAACCACATAACAGATATTGGTTATCCTTTTTTTTTTGGTTTCAGTTTTTTTTTTTTTTTTTTTGCTGTGGACCATTTTCAAAGTCATTATTGAATTTGTTACGGTATTGCTTCTGTTTTAGGTTTTGATTTTTTAGCTGCAAGGCACGTGGGATCTTAATTTGCCGACTGGGATTGAACCCGCACCCTTGCACTGGAAGGCCGAGTCTCAACCACTAGGCCACCAGAGAGCCCCAGTCTGCGTGATTCTTGAACTACCTTGAAAAGCAATTATAGGAATAATGGGTACATTATTTTGAATTTTTTTTTTAATTTACTCACTGGAATCTATAGCTGGTCCCACCAACACCACTTGAGGACTAGTCTGCAATGACAGAAACCTCAAAGAGCAGTTGCTTTTCTTGTGAAAATATTCTGAAATTCCTGATTCATATCTGAGTGTGCCTGCATGCTAAGTCACTTGTCATGTCCAACTCTTTGAGACCCTATGGACTATAGCCTGCCAGGCTCCTCTGTCCATGGGATTCTCCAGGAAAGAACGCTGGAGTGGGTTGCCATTTCTTCCTCCAGGGAATCTTCCCAAACCAGGGATCAGACCCGCGGCTCCTGCACTGCAGGCAGATTCTTTACCCCTGAACTACCCTGGAAGCTCTCATACCTGAGAGTAGCCCCTAAAAGAATTCCCTTATAAACATGAATTTATTAGGGAACATAATAACTTCTACTGTGAACACATATGAAATCTATTACCTATTAATTTTCTACTGCCTGAGAGTGCTTTTATAAATGTTAAAGAGCAATCTGTTTCCTTACTTAAAGGTGATCACATTGGTGTAGATCAGATAATGAACTTATTGCAAAATTCAGACTTAAATTTAATGAAGTAGGGAAAACCACTAGACCATTTGGATATGATCTAAATCAAATCCTTTATGGTTATACAGTGAAAGTGACAAATAGATTCAAGGGATTAGAAAAAGCAAAAGAATTTCAGAAAAACATCTACTTCTGCTTCATTGACCACACTAAAGCCTTTGACTGTGTGGATCACAATAAACTGTGGAAAATTGTTTAAGAGATCAGAATATCAGACCACGTTACCTGCCTCCTGAGAAATCTGTATGCAAGTCAAGAAACAATAGTTAGAACCAGACAAGGAACAACAGACTAGTTCCAAATTGGGAAAGGAGTACGTCAAGGCTGTATATTGTCACCCTGCTTATTTAACTTATATGCAGAGCACATCATGTGAAATGCCAGGCTGGATGAAGCACAAGCTGGAATCAAGATTTCCAGGAGAAATATCAATAACCCCAGATATGCAGATGACACCACCCTTATGGAAGAAAGCGAAGAGGAATTGAAGAGCCTCTTGATGAAAGTGAAAGAGGAGAGTGAAAAAGTTGGCTTAAAACTCAACATTCAGAAAACTAAGATCATAGCATCTGTCCTATTACTTCATGGCAAATAGATGGGGAACCAATGGAAACAGTGACAGACTTTATTTTCTTGGGCTCCAAAATCACTGCAGATGGCAACTGCAGCCATGAAATTAACTTTTCTCCTTGGAAGAAAAGTTATGACCAACACAGACAGCATATTAAAAAGCACAGACATTACTTTGCCAACAAAGGTCTGTATAGACAAAGCTTTGGCTTTTCCAGTAGTCATATATGGTTGTGAGAGTTGGACCATAAAGAAAGCTGAGTGCTGAAGAATTGATGCTTTTGAACTGTGGTGTTGGAGGAGACTATTGAGAGTCCCTTGGATTGCAAGGAGATCCAACCAGTCAATTCTAAAGGAAATCAGTCCTGAATATTCATTAGAAGGACTGATGCTGAAGGTGAAACTCCAATACTTTGGCCACCTGATGCGAGGAACTGACTCATTTGAAAAGACCCTGATTCTGGGAAAGATTGAAGGCAGGAGGAGAAGGGGATGACCGAGTCTGAGATGGTTGGATAGCATCACCTACTTGGTGGACATGAGTTTGAGCAAGCTCCGGGAGTTGGTGATGGAAAGGAAGTCTGGCATGCTGCAGTCCACGGGGTTGCAAAGAGACAGACACGACTGAGTGACTGAACTGAACTGAAATAATTTAACTTCATAAATCACATGTTCTTCATTTGAAAAGGGGGGTTATTATGCCTCCTAAGAGTTAGGTGTAATGAGTAGCTTGGGCAAAATACAGTTCACTGAAAAGTAAATAGGCTTTTTATGAAAGGGCATTTGTTCCACTAATTATGGTTTCACTGTTTTGTTTTGTTTGAGGTTGGCAGGAACTGTTCTGTTTGAAAACTAATGTCAGAGTATCTGACAATCTTAACAAAAGCCTAAAAATTTCATTTACTATAAAAATCTTAAAAGAGTTTAAGGGGAAAAAAGTTGTTCTGCCTTATCAAAAGCTTCAAACCCCTAAGAGCTGCACTGCTGTCACCTAATACCACAACACTAGTGGGGTGTCAATACAGAAATGAATGTATGTGTGCATATAATATATATGTATGTGTGTGTGTGTGCATATAATATATAATATTTATATATATTCCACGGACTTTATATATATTCCCTGGAAAGGAATCGGGGAGTCCAATGTAGAAATATTATGATTTTTTCTTTTTTCTTTCCTGTAGAATTTCTCTATAATTTTTATTTTTAGTATTGAAGCACAAGACTCTTGAAAACAGATTTATTCTGAAAAATATGCAGTTTTGTCATAAAGTGCTTATATCTCACCGCTAAGTACAACTAGGATATGGAAGTCACTTCTTAGTTAAAATAGAAGATGGTGCACTGCTTTTCTTTTCCTTAGTGTAAAACAAGTTTATATTCATTCCTCATCCTCTTTAGTTCATTTAGTTGAAACACTCGTGCTTTTCTTGATTTTTTTTGAGATTATTTAGTTTTTCGCTTATATTGTATTTTTAGGCAGAAAAGATAGATGAATGAATTTACTCTGAGGGGCATTCCATTTAATCTCCTAAATGTATCTTTCGACTTAATACACAAAATAAAACTCTGCACAGCATGGATTCTCTGTAATGCCTACCAAGAGGTGTGCCCACTCTAATCTCAGGCACATACAGATCAGTCTCAAATCCTCAAATCACATGAGCTCTTGGCAGCTGCTTAAAGCATCATAAACTGCGGATATCAACTTTCAACCCATAGCGTCAGTTCTAATCTTCTGCAAAATATTTCTGATGGTAATTTGTTTAATCCTTAAAGTGCTGAGAATAATGAAATATTTTGACTAAGCCAAACAAATGAGATTTCCTGAGGTAGTACAAGCAGGATGGTATCATCAGAACCTGAAGTCCTTCTCCTACAGTTGTCCTAGTGCTCCTTTCACTCCACCAAAATAAAGAATGACCATATAACACACTATGCAAACCAGCACTTTTGGGGGTGAAGGTACAAAAGAAATAATGAATTACACCATGCCAGCTGATGGAAACCAGATATGGACACAGGAAACCAGGTCAAGTGGTTTTTATGTGCTTCCAGCTTATGACAAACCATTTGTAGGATTTGAGTTCTGGTTGTACTACATACCAGCTCTGACCTTGGGCAAATTACATGGTCTCACACAGCCTTCGATTCCCCATCTATAGCATGGATATAAAAACAACTTCTTGCTTGATTATGGTCAGATCTAAGTAATAAAATGCCTGGCATATAAAATGAGTCATATCTGTATAAGATACTGATAATTTTATTACTGTGATATGTATGGTTATTCAAGCAAAATCCTAAATTACAGAATTTGACCACATCCAGAAGGAAAGAATAATTGCATTCGGAGTATTTCAAAGTTAATTCTCTGTTCTGAAAAAGTGATCCTGAAGGTCCAGTGGTCTCACTTGTTTTAGAAAAGGATCTGCTGGATTGATGAGATATTGAATGCTCTGCAAAGTACCGTCTGAAAAGTCCTCAAATCTTTAGTCCCTATTACAGATTTCCAGTTTAATAAGTGTTATAAATATACAGCTCTTATTGAGTGTCCGTCCTTGTTGGGCACTCTGCTAGGAATTTTCAAACTCTACACAGTCACTTCTAATCCTCAAAATATTGGTTATACAAAATGTGTAATTTATAGTATTACTGCATACATATGAATATGGATAATCTTTCCATATGAAGGAATTAAATGCCTCTCTCAAGGTCAAATAACTAGTAACTAGAGGTGGGGAGAGACAGAGCAGTGACCATGAGTCAAGCAGACAGACGCAAGCATTCTCTTTGTATTGTAAAGTCTACAGCCAGAAACAAGAATTCATTCACATATTCTACAAGCATAAATAATATTGCAATTGTGAAAAATGTTATTGGAGCTATAAGGAAGGATTTAATGGAGTTAGAAAATCAGGAAGGACATTCCTGAAATGTCGTACTTGACCTGAGATTTAAAAGATTACTATGAGTTAACTAGACAATGAAGGGTGAGGAGAGCTTTCCAGCAAGTCCTACGAAGTGCATGTGCAAAGGTGCTTTGGCAGGAGAGGATATGATAAGGGTAATTGTGACATGTGGTAAGAGCAAGGAAATTACATGGGAATGTGGTAAAAGGTGAGGATGGAGAGGAGGGAGCAGCTCAGCCTTTGAAGGGCTTCGATAAAGGAATCTGGACATTGTCAGAAGAAGAACTCACTCTAGGGTTTTAGGGTTTCCCAGGTGGCACAATAAAGGACAGAAACTGTATAGACCTAAGAGAAGCAGAAGATATTAAATAGAGGTGGTGAAAATATGCAGAAAAACTATACAAAAAGGTTCTTCATGATTTGGATAACCATGATGGTGCGATCACTCACCTAGAGCCAGACATCCAGGAGGGTGAAGTCAAGTGGGCCTTAGAAAGCATTAGTACAAACAAAGCTAGTGGAGGTAATGGGATTTCAGTTGAGCTGTTTCAAATCCTAAAAGATGATGCTGTTAAAGTGCTACATTCAACATGCCAGCAAATTTGGAAAACTCAGCAGTGGCCACAGGACTGGAAAAGGTCAGTTTTCATTCCAATCCCAAAGAAGGGCAATGACAAAGGATCTTCAAACTACCGCACAGTTGCACTCATCTCACATGCTAGCAAGGTAACGCTCAAAATCCTTCAAGTTAGACTTCACCAGTACTTGAACCAAGAACTTTCAGAGGTACAAGTTGGATTTAGAAAAGGCAGAGTAACCACAGAAAGAATTGTCAACATGCATTTGATCATGGAAAAAGCAGAGAAATTACAGAAAAAAACATCTAATTTTGCTTCATTGACTAGGCTAAAGCCTTTGAATGTGTGGACCACAACAAACTGGAAAATTCTTAAAGAGATGGGAATACAAGACCACCTGACCTGCCTCCTGACAAACCTGTATGCAGGTCAAGAAGCAACAGTTAGAACTGGACATGGAACAATGAACTGGTTCAAAGTTGGGAGAGGAGTATGTCAAGGCTGTATATTGTCACCCTGCTTATTTAACTTCTATGCAGAGTATATCATGTGAAATGCCGGGCTAGATGAAGTGCAACCTGGAATTAAGACTGCCAGGAGAAATATCAATAACCTCTTTTATTCAGATGACACCTACCCTAATGGCATAAAGTGAAGAGGAACTGAAGAACCTCTTGACGAGGTGAAAGAGGAGAGTGAAAAAGCTGGCTTAAAACAACATTCAAAACAAAGATCATGGCATCTGGTCCCATCACTTCATGGCAAATAGATGGGGAAAAATGGAAATAGTGACAGATTTATTTTCTTGGGCTCCAAAATCACTGTGGAGAGTGACTGCAGCCATGAAATTAAAAGACTCTTGCTCCTTGGAAGAAAAGCTGTGACAAACCTAGAGAGCATATTAAAAAGCAGAGACATCACTTTGCCAACAAATGTCCGTATAGTCAAACTTTGATTTTTCAATGATGATCCAGTAGTCATGTATGGATGAGAGTTGGACCATAAAGAGAGCTGAGCACTAAAAAATTGATACTTTTGAATTGTGGATGTGGAGAAGGCTCTTGAGAGTCCCTTGGATAGCAAGGAGGTCAAACCTGTCAATCCTAAAGGAAATCAGTCCTGAAAATTCACTGGAAGGACTAATGTTGAAGCTGAAGCTCCTTACTTTGGCCATCTGATGTGAAGAGCCAGCTCACTTTAAAAGACCCTGATGCTGGGGAAGACTGAGGACAAGAGAAGAAGAGGGCAACAGAGGATGAGATGGTTGTATGGCACTACTGAGTTTATGGACATGAGTCTGATCAAACTCCGGGAGATAGTGAAGGACATAGAAGCCTGGCGTACTGCAGTCCATGTGATCACGTAGTCAGACACAACTGTATGACTGAACAACAATGAGTTTCAAGCAGAGGAGTTCAGATCTGCCTTTTGAACAGATCACTCTGGCTGCAGGCACAAGACAGATGAGATAGAATCAGAGTTGAAATGGCAAAATCATTTAGGCTGCTTTCATTGTATAATAGCATTGATGGAAATGGGAGAAACAGATAATTTGATAGATTTGATATTTATGAGATAAAAGTGGGAGAATTTGAAGCATGACTGTGTGAAAGTCAAGGAAGATGGCTTAGTTTCCATTTTGTGCACTGAGTAAACAATGGGTTAAGAAACAGGGCTAATTTTGTGGGTTAACTTATTAATACAAATTTGGATGCGGCAAGTTTGAGGTATGTTTGACATATTCAAGAGAGATTCTGAGGTAGACAGAAGATAGGATATGCAGGTTTGGTGTTCCATGGAGATGAATCAGATGGAGATAATATTTACATCTTGTCACATCTGAGGTGATAATAAAAGCTGGAGTTATGGATGAGATTATGTTTGGAGAGAATACTGAGATAAGAGAGGGCCAAGTTTGTACGAAGCCTTGAGGAATCTGAACTGCCCTTTGCTGCGAAAGCTGAAGCTAATTCTTAATGACCATCACAGAGGCTATTGAGAATTTCTGCTCTTAGATGGAGGTAAGAACAGGTGGCAAAAGACATTTTGGCCAACCTCAAAAATTAAAGCATCTAAGTTAACCCTTAACTTGAATAGGCAAATGTCTAAATGGATCCTTTCCTAGGTCTGGATTGAGCAAAACTCTTTGGCAAGGACACAGCCATCTTTGAGCCTATTCACTACGGTACTTTTTGTATATACCTGACAATAATCTGCATGAGTTTGTGTGGAATTTGACTTGCTTCTCCTTATTTGGAAAGAGGAAAGGAATTCCAGGTCAGGGTCTCAAAGTCAATCATTTGGGGAAAGTGCACAGAAAGAGGAAAGTTTTCCTACACACTTAGCCCACCAAGTATTTCTAGAAACCTGAGCACACGTGGAGTCCCTCTACGCAGTATTTTAGATACTTGAGAAATGGAAAAGCAGAAGATAACAAAAGTTCTCTGGGGCAATTTTCATGTGACTGAGAAAGTGAAATGAAAATTCTTGAGGGTAGAGCTAAGTGAAAATGAAGGTTGCTCAGTCGTGTCTGACTCTTTGAGACCCCATGGACTATACAGTCCATGGAATTCTCCAGGCCAGAATATTGGAGTGGGTAGCCTTTCCCTTCTCCCAGGGATTCCAACCCAGGAATCGAACCCAGGTCTCCCGCATTGCGGGCGGATTCTTAACCAACTGAGCTATGAGGGAAGCCTAGAGCTCACACTAATTTGTATCAAAATTAACACTTTATCAAGTGGGGGATTTTCCTGAGTTGGTATTCTTAAAGAATGCCAAAGAGTACCTAGTATCTTACTTACAAAATGTTCATATTCTAAACATGATGAATCATATGGAAAAATAGTATATTGTTGCATTTTCTGACTGGTATAATGCTCCATTTAGGAATAAAACTTGGTCAAAACACATCCAAGGATATGGCATGTAATTGTTATCATCTTCCAAATATTTCTGGGATTTGGCACCCCTGTTTGCTCAGTGCTGAATTTGGAAGTTGGAATGTCTTTGCACACATGCCTCATCGACATCTAAGTCAACACTCCTTTAGTATGTTGAATATTTTCCATTGGTTCATGTCTCATTCCTTTTAATAAACTTCCCTTAAATTCCTACTACCATCTCTTTAAATGTGCTCTTTCCTCTTATAAATAAAATGTGCAATATAGACCTAAATAAATATATATAATTTATAGCAATATTATATAGTATTATGTTAAAATCCTATCAACACTGCAATCACTCAATTTATAGAATAAAACATGTTCTTATGTTTTCTTTGAGAATACACAGTCTTCAGCTATTTTAGTGTGTGCATCACCATTATTAAACATTCTCATTATGGGATTTAGAATTCTCATAAATCTAAATGTTTTTTTTTCCTCTTTTGAACTTTTTATTTTGTATTGGGGTATAGCCGATTAACAATACTGTGATAGTTTCAGGTGAACAGCAAAGGAACTCAGCCATATATATGCATGTATCCACCCTCCCCTAGACCCCCTCCCATTCAGGCCACCACATAACATTGAGCAGAGTTCCATGTGCTATACAATAGGTTCTTGTTGGTTATCCATTTTAAATATACCAGTGTGTACATGACTATCCCAGACCCCCTAACTAGTCCTTTACCCTCCAACCATAAGTTCATTCTTATGAATGAAAGAGTCTGTGAGTCTCTTTCTATTTTGTAAGTTCATTTGTATCATTTCCTTTTATATCCTAGGTATAAGGGATGTCATATGATATTTCTCCTTTTCTGTCTGATTTACTTCACTCAGTATGACATTTTCTAGGTCCGTCCATGTTGCTGCAAATGGCATTCATTCTTGTTAATGGCTGAGTAATATTCCATTGTATATATGGACCACATCTTCATCTATTCTTCTGTCAATGGACATTTATGTTGCTTCCATGTCTTGGCTACTGTAAATAGTGCTGAAATGAATATTGGGGTGCATGTATCCTTTTGGATCATGTTTTTCTCTAGATATATGTTTAGGAGTGGGAATGCAGGTCATATGGTGGTTCTATTTTTAGCTTTTTAAGGAAGCTCCATACTATTCTCTATAGTGGCTGTACTAATTTACATTCCCATCAACAGTATAGGAGGGTTCCCATCTCTCCAAACTCTCTCCAGCACTTACTGTTTGTGGATGTTTTGATGATAGCCTTTCTGGCTGGAGTGATGTGGTATCTGGTAGTTTTGATTTGTGTTTCTCTAATAATTAGTGATGTTGAACATCTTTTCATGTGCTATTGGCCATCTGTATGTCTTTGGAGAAATGTCTATTTAGATCTTCAGTGAATTTGGCAAAATTGCATGTTACAAATTAATACACAGAAATCTGTTGCATTTCTATATACTAACAACAAAAGATCAGAAAGAGAAATTCAAGAAACAATTCCATTTACCATCACATGAAAAAGAATAAAATACTTAGGAATAAACCTATCTAAGGTGACAAAAGATTTGTTCTCCAAAAACTATAAGATGCTGATGAAGGAAATCAAAGAAGACATAAACAGGTGGAAAGATATATCACATTCATGGACTGGAAGAAATGACTATTTTGTCAAAATGACTATATAAAACAAGGCAATTTACAGATTCAATGCAATACCTATCAAATTACCAATGACACTTTTCATAGAAGTAGAATAAAAAAATCTCAAAATTTGTTTGGAGGCACAACAGACCCTGAGTAGCCAAAGCAACACAGAGAGAAAAAACAGAGCTGGAGGAATCAGGCTCCCTAACTTCAGGCTATACTACAAAGCTACAGCTATCAAAACAATATGGTACTGGCACAAAAGTAGACATAAAAGATCAATGGAACAGGATGGAAAACCCAGAAATAAGCCCATGCACCTATAGTCAATTAATCTATGACAAAAGAGGCAAGCCTACAAATTGTTGGAAAGACAGTCTCTTCAACAAATGGTCCTGGAAAAATGAGACAGCCACATGTAAAAAATTAAATTAGATCATTCCTTAACTACACACACAGAAATAAGCTCAAAATGAATTAAAGACCTAAGTGTGAGACCAGACACTATAAAATCCCTAGAGGAAGACATAGCCCGAATGCTCTCTGATGTAAATTGTAGCAACATCTTTTTCGACCCATCTCCCAGAATAATGGAAATAAAACCAAAAATAAACAAATTGGGATCTTGTGGCTCAGCTGGTAAAGAATCTGCCTGCAATGCGGGAGACCTGGGTTCAATCCCTCAGTTGGGAAGATTGCCTGGAGCAGGGAAAGGCTACCCACTCCAGTATTCTGGCCTGGAGAATTCCATGGACCTGTATTGTCCATGGGGTCACCAAGAGTCGGACATGACTGAGCGACTTTCCCTTTCACCTTCTTTCTTCAACCTCTTCTTAATACACATACACAGTCACACATACTCAGGCACATACACACACACACAATGGTACACAGATATATATACACAAAAATACACATGCATACAAACACACATTTTATCTTGTACTGATATCTTGACGGTGCCCAGATGCATAAATGTTCTACTACTTCCAAAAGCATTTGAAACTCTGCTAGAGAAGATACTGAACCCTCAGGTCAGCCAAATGATATTGAAGAGAAAAATCTGTCTCCTCTGTGCTATGGCCAGTAAACTGAAGAATTTTCTCATAGCCTTTAGGATCTTATGAGCCTTAGCTTTGTGTCTGCCACCAATATATTCCAGTCACCCGAAGCCATCTCTTCAGTGCATGCCAGTGATTACATGGGGTTGTGGTGGAAAAAAGGTGCCCAAAATACACTATAGCACCTAGAAGACACATCTACAAATAAATATCTTCATGATGGGTGCCTCCAAACAGTCTACAGCTGTACAACATGATGCTTTTAATACCGATGTAACTATCCAGAGAGCTGAGTAGAAGAAAAAAAGTGACAATTTCTCAGCACATTCCTTCCAAAATCCCTCTCAGACATTCTTTTTTAGGTTTATAGATCTTTATACCTCTGAATGGTATAAAAACTTAGGAGTGATATTTACTTTGAATATGCAACAGATGGTCAAATATTCAAAATGTCTGTTATCCTGAAAAACAAACAAGACTGGAATGCAAGTCTCATCTTCCAGAAAAAGGAAAACTATCAACCAGATTATTTTTGCTTTTCTCAGTATTATCATTATTCTGCTTATGAATAAAGAAGTACAAGAGGTCATTTAAAGGCCAGATAGTAAATGGCTGAATAAAACCATTTTACTTTTCCTAACCCTACATAGAAGTAATAATCAAAGCAATGTTTTTACTTAAGCAGAAAAAATAACCAAAAGGAATAAAATTAAGACTGAACCAGGAACAATAAAATAAGAAATTCCAGTGAGATTTAAAAAAATCTTACCTCTAAGCACTGTCAAAGAATAGCAATACCTATTTAATAGAAATTCTTTTCTTTTTCCAAGTTCTCTGTACTTTTTAAAAAATTTTTTACTTTCTTCATCTCTTTTTGATATTTTTGGTAAAGTTTTCACTAACATTGCTTTAAAAGCAATTTTTATAAATATTTTCAGAGGCAAACACAAAAATTATTGTTTCCCTGGTGCTTGTTTTGATTTTTGCTGTGGTTGACATTGCTACACCAGAAAGCAAAAAGAATTTTTGAAAACTGCTGTTAATGATACATATGCTTCAAACATCAAAACAAAACAACAGAGCAAAAATATGGACAATGGCAAAAGCATAGCTGCAAATTTTTTTTAAAAATGCTTTGTAGAAGCTGATTTCCATTTGTAATTATTACTGGAAAGCGTGGTATTGATTACCTCTGTGGTCTTGTGGGCCCTCTCCTAGCCATTCACAAGGGGGTGGACCTGTGAAGAGGTCTGGACACACCAGTGTACCTGGTTTTAAACCTGGCCCTATGAGGATATGAGCAGACACTGCCATCAGCTGGGAATTTGTCATGATTAAGTATTGGACATAAATCTGGAAGCCTGCCAAGACTTTTGTTGAAGACAGTGTGTGAGAAGCTCTGTATGATCACAAGCTTGGGAGGACTGAGGTAGAACAAAAGTCTGATTTTAAGACATGATGAAAAAAAGCTTATGTTCAATGTGCACATATATATGAAAAAGCCAATTTTAACAGACAAATAGTCTTCCTTGACCAGGTACAGGTTAGTTTATGTAACAGGTAAACTAAGATGATATGGTTACATCAGCTTTAATGATTCCTGAAAACCTGTCTTAACAAGGGAACCTGGTATCTTTAGAATTCCTTCTAAATTGCCAATTAATTACCATGAATTCTAAATGATATAATAATAGAATGATTTATTCTGAATACGCTTATGAGGAGAATGTGTCTGCATACATATCTATGCAAAAATACATGATGTAGGACATCATATAAGGTGTATGTCTAAAGTATCTTTTATTGGAGATATCACAGAATTCAAGCATTTGCTGTTTTTATCTTTAAAGATTTGATATGTTAGTTTCTCTTTATGTAAATATATCAGTATTATTATTTTTAAACTCTGATGTTAAGATCATGGCAAAGTTTCTCAAGAGATAGGAAATATGAAGACTCTATTTATAAGTAGGCAATAGACTTTATGACCAATAAAAACTTTCCTTCCCTGTGGATAATGTTTTAAACGTAAATTTTTGCCATAAACAATAGACTCTTTGCTAGTTATCATAATGCTTTGGTAAAACTTTTCATTAGACTCAAAAGTCAGTTGTTCTGAAAGTGCAGTCCTCATCAGGATCAGCTGGGAATTTATTAGAAACCCAGATTCTCATATCACACCTCAGATCTGCCAACAGGGCTCAACAACCTGCAGGTGATTCTATTGCAGGCTAAAGTTTGAGAACTGCTGACATACGGCATAATATAATACAGCCCTAGCAAAGATACTCATTCCATCACAAATGTTAAGTACCTGCTCTACATACAAGAGCAGTAAGAAAAGCAAGACTTACTGTGCTGAAGATAATTAAGGATAAAGTGAATTATAACTTTTTAATATATAAATCATCCAACTATTATCCAGATTTAAATCATCCACCTCAGCAATCCATAATAATTATTTCTGGACACAGACACAATCTGTTCACTAACACCAGACTTGCCTAGCAGTTCAGGGATTAAGACTCCATGCTCCCAATGCAGAGGGCATAGGTTCGATCCTTGGTCAGGGAATTCAGATCCTGTATACTAAATAGCATGGCCAAAAAAAAAGTGGCTGAGCTATTCAGTAACACTATCGCTTATCTTATAGTGCTAACTTGAAAACAATACTCATTAAAAAAAATCCTTCAAGATGACTTTCAAACATATCCATATTATCAGTAAATGTATAATTTAAGTATTCAGATGAGCTTCTGGGTAAATGATGCAAGTACCCATTTGTCTTCATGGTTTCCATGACTTACTGTGCATTTGTGTGTTTAAGAATTCAATGAATAGACATTCTAGAATGTCATACTTAATAAATATCTATCTATATTCTACAACTTACCACATTATGCTTCTTCCATTTTTGGTTGAAAGAGACATATATGCTATAAAGCGGAAGTTTCTTCATTATGATGGAAAGATGTTTTTCTCCTCTCAGTATTTTCAACCACCTAGTCAGGAATAGCATTTGACAATCCATCAATACAGTATTCAATTCAAATTCTAAAAGATTAAATGAGAACGTTTCACTGAAACAATAATAACCTAATGAGAATCGATAGAAAACATCATTTTCTTTTTTTTTCTAGAAATTATTTTGATTTACATAAGGAACAGTAATTCACAAGGGTGGACACTGTGAGGCAGAAGGCAAAATTTCAGAAGTGAGTAGCCACCCAATAATGCCATGAAATTCAAAGAAAACTAGAGTTCACTGAAAAATGTATTTCTCCTTTCATGCCTTGGTATATAAAGACTAATATGAATCTTTCAAATATTCAGTGTTTGTGCTTTTTGTATTAAAACGCAAGTGCCTCTTGAGACTTCATGTCCACTATCACTTAATGTCATAGAATTTGCTAAGTATGGACTCATGCTAATGGACCAAAGAAAACATTCTGAGGAATGTGGGCACCAAGGGAAGGATGAGAATTGCTATGGAGAAGATGTAGGACACTTAGAAACAAACCATATGTTTTGTAATTTCTTAGAGACACTTTCAACTCATACTACACCAAAACTTTTTGGCATTAATGTATGGGATGCTGTATTGCCCCCAGACTGAAAAGAGTGGTTTGTAACAAACAGTGCTTGTACAATTTTTCTTTGTTTTTCAAAGTGTAAAACATTCTGAAGGTCATCCTTTCCTCCCAGGATGATTATTTTTTATTTCACAAAAATCAGTTAATTTGGAGGAGAGCAAAGCTGTATGTCAATGAACTGGTTGCAATCTCATCAGGCAATCAGATGTGAGATCAACACAGCTGTTGGAACCGAAACAGCCAGGAAGATTATAGTTAGAGGACTATCATGAACACAGAGGCAAAAAGCATTGTTGTCATGTGGGGTGATACCAGCAAAGATTTATTAATATATTCCTCAAGAGATATTTAAAATAAGTGCTATGTTTTCAAAGATTATGAAACAGTATAATAGTAATATGGGTAGAGTTTGGGCATTCTTTAATGTCTCCCTTCAAAAGCAAATACTATTTTCTTTTAAAATTAGGTATATAAAATCTACCTTTGAAACTCTGAAGCCACAAACACCATATGACATACTCAGATTTTGTGTATAATATATTTATTTGCATACAGAAATATGTATTTCTATTATACATTTTATTACTTTATTTATAGAATATGTATATTAAGCGTACAGCATATTCCAGGAAGATACATTAAATATGCACACAGTTCATGCTGTAGCGTGCACCCTTTTAAGAGAAGCATATTTGAGAGGCAAGGTATTGTATATACATGCTGAAAATACACTTTGCACAATTCATCCAGCTTTGGGTGCTTCCCTAATCTATTTGCAACACCAGTGCTGTGGTTGTTGAAAGGGATACTATCAAACTGGGGAAAAGGCAACTACCAGTGAACTAGTAGGAGAAAATAAAAGTAGATTGCATTTCTAAGTATATGTTGCCATCATTTTGAACTCCTATCTCCCCCAATGTCATATCTTTAGGGTCAAAAAGCAGTGAATGGACAGAGCCAGGAGTATGTGGAAACTCCAGCTTTGACATTCACCAGAAAGCATATCCTACATGACTTATTATATTGATGACTTTGTCCTACCACTTGGGGAGGTGGCATTAAATTAATGATGAACTGGTAAAAAGGCAATCATTTCTTTTTTCAAGAAATGAACTGGCTTTTTCACATTCTTAAACTCTTCTTGTAAGACCACTCTGGGATATGTACATTATTGCTATGAGGAAATAAGAAATTCTTGACAGATATTTACCTTTCCAGTGAAGATAAAGGAGATGAATCATGTTGTTTTTGATAGAGGCTCTTAATGTTTTTGAGAGGAAAAACAGCAGCTCCAATAGAAAGTGACCATATCAATTGCAACCATTTTAATAGCCAGTTACTTCAATTAACTGGACTCCGTGCAACTGGACATTAAAATGTTGGAAACAATGTGTTGTGTGCATGGTGTGGTGATTTGGGATATGAAAATGTGTCCTGTGTTCCCAACCTGTAAATTACAAATACACCAGACTCAGTGGATGACAGTGTGTCTGGTACGTGGTTGGTGAAATTACCTTTTTCAAACAGATGAACAATTTGCATTGATGTCCTAATAGTGATACAGGATTATTTTCCCACTTATATAAAGCAAGCTCTAGAATCTCTTAAAACAGGATTTCTCAACTTTGACTCTGCTGACATTTTGAACCAAAAAATCCTTAGTTGTGGGGTCTATCCTGTGTATTGTAACTGTTCGGTAACATCCCCAGAGCCTAGTCACTAGATGCCAATCGCCCTCCCTTGAGTTGTGACAATCAAAAACGTTTCCACACATTGTTAAATGTCCCCTGGGAGGCAAAATGGTCCCTGGCTGGGAGCCACTGAAATAAACAAATCCAGTAAATAGTTAATGCAAGCCTCTGGATACAGTCTCCACATCTTTCTAATCATCTACTATTTTCAGTATTCTTTTCACTTTTTCTGATTCCAGTTGACAAAGTATCCATGATGTATCAGTCTATATTCAATTCCTTTCTTTAATTTTTGGTGATTTCTTTTTCAGTAAGGTTGTGGTAGATATGGTGAAGATCAAGAACAGAAGAAAGGAAAAGATGCAATGGCAATGGAGAGTTAGAGGCAGTTTGATTCATGATGAGTTGGATTGTTAGAGCAGACAAAAAAAAGACCCAAATCCAGAATTCTCAATCCTTGAATCCAAAGAGTTCAACCCAACTAAAGCTGAATCTACATCATAACAGCACAAGTTAATAAGTGAAATATTCAGCCAGTCAATCATTTTATATACAAGAAACCAAACAGCCCATTTGCTTGATGTACTTTCCCCTCAATTGATGCGCTTACTTGAAGAAACAAAATAAAAATAAATATGGATTTAAAAAGTAAAAGTTTATATTAAGGTAGAATAAAGATACCAGTATGAAATGATGCTGTATGTTTATAAATAGAAGATTTGGTTGGGAGGTATGACTGAAGTTATTGAAACAGAAAGTTATTTCTATAAAGGATAACTTATGTACAAAAATTATTGGCACTTTGCTTCTTACTAATTGTTTTTTGTTGTTATTTGCCTTGTGCTTTTTTTTCAGCTCTCAAAATTGCTGAGATGCCATCAGTGAGGCAAGTCACACAAAATAGTTCTAATTAAAGTGCTAAAGTCTAATACTGACAAAATCATCATGCAACTCACATGGATACTACTGATCAAGACACCATAGAGCCCATAAACCTAAAATGCAAAATATGAAATTTGAAAGGGGTTTTATAAATTTGATTTCTATTGATTGGACCATCTTTAGAAAATCTGATTGGAAGACTATAGGAAATACCGTAAGAAAAAAAGTTGAGGGGTAAAAATAACTAAGCTTGAATCAATATAAATGTATATTTATTTGGGATTCCCAATAAAAATGTCTATCTTACATCAACAAGGGTAATAGTTCCTGATATGACTTTTCTATGGTCTAGAATTTAAAAATGGTGAGAAGTGGTATAGGTACAATAAAAAATCATACATAGGTTAATTGTTCCTGATACGATTTTTCTGTGGTCTAGAGTTAAAGAAATGGTGAGAAGTGGCACAGGTGCAGCCACCTACTCTCTCTCAGGTTCTGCTGTGCTTGCTTGGCCTGTTTAGTTATCCATGACATTTCTTCCATAAAGATTACTACTTCTATCGACAGAATTTTGAAGTTAAAAAACTTCAAGGGGAATTGACAATTTGAGGAATACAAAACATGTGGTTTCAGTAAATGTTCTCTATTTTTTTTTTCCCTCCACAGGTCATAAGATGGTTATAAATCTCACTTGACTATAAATTTAATATCATCCTTTAGCAAGCATTGAAGAGAAAATCTTATTCTCTTGGGATTGACCCCAAAGTCATTGGTGTCATGTGAATAACTTAATCCTATTTAAGATTCCAGATGAATAAAGCAGCATCTTACTCCTGCTTGCAAAGGCCAGGAGTTCATGTTTTACAAGTTAGCACGTCATACATAGGTCAGGCAGATCAGGTTGAAACAGGATGCCCTTTCAATCTTCTATTTTCTTATCTCAAAATTCACCTGGCCTCAGTAAACTTTCTCTAAAAAAAAAAAAAAATGACCATTGTTGAATTTGATGAAACCTCATTTAAAAAAATTGACTTTGGTTTCTCAAGCATGTTTATATATTAGGTAGCCTATTCTATTAAAATAAGGGGCTTGTTTAGCATAAAACCAGATTGGCGAAAATATTTCACACAAAGAAACATAAGTGAACTAAATCCTCACAGTTTTATACCCCCAAAGAATGCAAAAGACACAGTGGGCAGGGGAGAAATACCCTTTCTCATGACTGTCTCTGTATTTAGTGAAAGTCCTGCAGATTTTGCGCTTACACAGTGTGAAACATGGAAGTAAAAAATCCAATGCCATATGACAAACATAATGATGTAATCTAGCCAAGTTTTTGTTTGTTTGCTCTCTTTTTATGATGGGAAAGGGGAAAGATAAAAAAGATGAGCCTTTATTATGTTGCAATTCTCCACATAAAATCATAACAAAAGAATTATGTAAGTTTGACACTCTGGAGGCCGTTTCTATGTCCCTTTCTGACCTTGTTTCTCACTTGCCCGCTGTATAACGGCTTTCTTTATGTTTGAGTCTCCAGGGTAGTTTGTAATTGTGGCCTTTCATCCTCTTATGGACACATGGGAACACAAAAATGAAAACACACAGCGAGGTTATTATTCTTTTTGTGCAGAGATAAAGTTATAGATTCAGAAGCCCTTCTTCAAGAGAGTACAAGAAAGCACAGGTCACTTCTTAAATCCATAATTCCAACACGTCTCCTTTATGGTCTCATTGTTCCTCAACTGACAGGGTTTATACAGTACAAGTTTCTCAAACTGGAGCATAGGCACCAAAGAGTGTCACTGTTGGGCTCCTTAATGCACATTCCATGATAAGACTATAAAGTGCAATGGCAGAGATTTGAAAACTAGGAGTTCTTTTATCCTGTTTCCTTTCACGAGGCTCCCCTTGACTTCCTTTCTTCTCTACCAAGATGCTTTACCTTGTAGCGCCTATGTTCTTATAATGACACATGAGAAGGTGTTTAAAGGTCTTCTTGAAGGTGGCATTACAAAGTGCATAGCAGGCAGGGTTGATAGTGCTATTGATGTAACAGAGCCAATAACCGATTGTCCACACTGTGTTGGGGATGCAGGGTGCACAAAAGGTGTTAATGAGCACCATGACATTGTATGGGGCCCAAGTGATGATGAAAGCCAACAGAATAGCCAAGATCGTCCTGGTCACCTTCTTTTCCCGGGAAGGAGGGGGCTTCTTTTTGGCAGGCTGCTTAGTCATCTTCACAATCTTGCGAGCAACGATGTTCTGTTTTTCATCTCCATTCTGACCTGAAGAACCAACTAGCTCCACGGTGGTATTAGTTGGGGTACATGAGTCACCTTTTGGGGTCTTCGTGACAATTTTGATGCATGTTTGCTTTGAGTTCTCATCTTTGGAATGGCCCACAGAAGTGGAAACTGTGTTTTCATCCTGGGTTATTTCATCATCTCTCATATTAGAGGCAACAGCACTGACTGAGGTGGAATCATTGGAGCTCTCTTTCTCCTCCCCCTGGACACAGTTTTCAGTTACAGCATCTCTAGGAGTTTTACCATTCTGGATTTTGTTGTGCTCCAGGCCATCATCACTTCCAGGCATGTTGTTGTTGTTTGGCTTCACTATCCTTCCTTGAACCAGACTTGGAGAAACTGGATCTTGGTTGGCCACAGGTTCCTTCTTGTCCTTCTTGATCCTGCTCTTACTGGCCCGGGATATGTGCCAGTATAACACAGTCATGATGATCACAGGCAAATAGAAGGCTGCGATGGCCGTGCCAAAGGTGACAGCCGCGTTGGAAAAAAACTGAATGTAGCATTCCCCATCCTCCACAGTTCTCACCCCTACGATGAACTGCCAGAAGAGAATGGCTGGTGCCCAGAGGATAAAGGAGAGGACCCAGGCAGCTGCAATCATCATACCTGCCATTTTTGTGGTCCGCTTGACGGGATAAGTGAGTGGTTTCGTGACGCAGAAGTATCTGTCGAAGCTGATGATGAGCAGATTCATTACTGAGGCATTGCTGACCACGTAGTCCAGGGCAAGCCAAAGGTCACACACCACAGGTCCCAAAGGCCAGTAGCCAATCACAGTGTAAAGGGTATACAAGTTCATGGAGAAAACACCAATGATGAGGTCAGCACAGGCCAAGCTGAACAAAAAGTAATTGTTGACGGTCTGGAGGTGGCGATTGACTTTAATGGAGACCATGACCAGGATGTTCCCAATAATGGTCACCAAACTGAGGGACCCAGCCACAAGGACAATAAAAACCACTTCAAATGTCTTATAAGGACTGGTCAGAGCCACATTGTTAGAGGAGTTTGTTGAATTATTCATTTTGTGTTCTCTAATCAGTAGCCAAGTAGTCAAAAAACATTTAAACCTGTAGGGAAATAGAATAAAATTAACAAATACATAATATAAACACTGCTTTAAAATACATCAAATTTCTCCCTTTTTGAACTATATTTTTTACTCCAAAATCTTCCTTATTTCTCCTACATGTTTATTGTGACTACCTACCTCTGCTTCTGCTGCTGCTGCTGCTGCTGCTAAGTCGCTTCAGTCGTGTCCAACTCTGTGTACCCCATAGACGGCAGCCCACCAGGCTCCGCCATCCCTGGGATTCTCCAGGCAAGAATACTGGAGTGGGTTGCCATTTCCTTCTCCAGTGCATGAAAGGGAAAGTGAAAGTGAAGTCACTCAGTCGTGTCCGACCCTTAGCGACCCCATGGACTGTAGCCTACCAGGCTCCTCCGTCCATGGGATTTTCCAAGCAAGAGTACTGGAGTGGGGTGCCATTGCCTTCTCCAGACTACCTACCTCAGTCCCCCACATAAAAGGCAAAATTCTCAATAAAGGATTCAAAAGATCCTTTCAGGCTGGCAATATATTTGAAGTATGATAATATTTTGAATGTGTTCATATCTAAAACTGAATATCTGTCATACGTCAATTTAACTGAGCATAATATTGATGAATTGAGCTAAATAGGCCAAAATGGTACACAAAACTTTCCAAAGCACCAAGAGCTTTCTGGTATAGACATAAAGACTAATTAACCAATAGAGGGACAAAATTGTGGAGGCAGCATCAAACAGGTATTGATTGTGTGACTTTTATGGTCAATATTGAGTATGTGACTTTTTTCACCTGGTTGCTCTTTTTCATAATAATACTGATAATGATAATAATAAAGGAAAGATAATCATGATACTTTATTAGCCAATGAATTCTCCCAATGAGTATTATTTTTTCTGACCTTCATTTTACACTTGCAGTTAGTGTCTCATAGTTAGCATATTTGTAGTTAGCAATATTCCATATCCTAAAAAAAAAGTTATTTATTAAATGTATATTGATATGATTATATCAATTTTTTGAATTTTTTTCAAATCAGTGCCAAGTCTATCACCTTATTGTTCTTTCAGGCAAATCTTTCATACAGTCAAGCTAGAATTTATATTTGTTTGGCAGAACAGGAAACTGAAGCCTGGAAAGACTGAGTAATTTATACAAGGTCACATATTAGGTCAGTGATAGAGATAAGACTATGAACCTTAGTTTGTTCAGCCGTTCACTCATTCACTTTGTCCTCACATTTCTATTAAGCAATTCTAGATTAAGCATTGTGCTATACTCTGAGTATTCCTTGATGATTAAAACAAGGTCCTTGCCTCTGAGAGGCATACGCTCTGGTGGCATGATGGGTTGGTAAAGAAGCAATTATTAAACTGGAGTGCGCTTTCTGTTGCCCAACCCTATTGTGTTTAAATAAACACACGTCCACCATTTTCAGAAAATACCACTGAAGTCTGGGGACAATTGAGCAATCTTTCATAAGGGGCATAGGAAAGAAAGCTGAGGTTATCAAATGAGCTATAACACGTTTCTGGAGACACAATATCTGAAGGAAAAAGTAGCTCATGTTGACAAAATCAACCAGTTGTGTGGATCAGAAAGTAAGCATTATTGAGAAATTATTTGTTGTCATTTTGAGATTTAGAAATCTCCACTTAGGTCCCACTACTTAAAAATAAACATGGATGGGACAGTGGTGTTCCCTGAAACTCATGCAGAAAATCAACAGCTAAGCACCTTCATCAGAGAAGGCAAAGGCACCCCACTCCAGTACTCTTGCCTGGAAAATCCCAGAATGGAGGAGCCTGGTAGGCTGCAGTCCATGGGGTCGAGAAGAGTCGGACATGACTGAGTGACTTCACTTTCACTTTTCACTTTCATGCATTAGAGAAGGAAATGGCAACCCACTCCAGTATTTTTGCCTGGAGCATCCCAGGGACGGGGAAGTGTGGTGGGCTGCTGTCTATGGAGTCACACAGAGTTGGACACGACTGAAGCGACTTAGCATCCAGCAGCAAGCACCTTCACAGTACAAATAGCATCTAAACAATTGGATTATTCTTAGAGAGCAAGTTACCTTCAAGTATCTTTTTAAAAGAACAGTAACTTAGGAGGAGTTTGGCCTCAATAAATAAGACCCAAAACTCAGAGGCCATAAGGAAAATATATGTAAGCATTATATAAATTACTTGGAATTTTTGCGTAAAAGAGCAAAAATAAAAATTGGGAAACAATATTTGTAAAAGCACATGATTACAAAGTTACCTAATCTCCTTAATATAAAAAGTTGTGAAATGAAATAAAGAAAGATGAAAAGACTAACAATCTAAAACACTGAAATACAGTTAGATCAAAGATAAGTGCTAATATTTAATCATGTGAAAAGATATTCAATCTCACAATTTAAAAATGAAAGCATGTTGTCGTTAGGAGTTGGTTTAGTCATTCCTTGACCAACCATCCTGACACTAAGTCATCATTCCAAGGCTCCTTCAAAGTCAGACACCGAAATCAGTCACCCAAAGACAAATTAATATAGACTAAGAAAAAATGCAAACACAAACATTGGAAACCATTTCTTCATCTGCCGTTGTTCAAGTTATTGGATGTTACTGGTTGGACTACTGGGATAATTTCCTTGGAGGGAAACATAAAATGTCTCTGAAAATGCAAATACATTTATTAAAATTTAAAATGGAGGAACACTTGTCTCATGAATCCTACATATAGGAATTTATATTTCAGCTATAGTTATAAAAATGTGCAAGAGGTTTACTCAAGGGTGTCTATTCAGAAATATTATAGAAAAAAAAAAGACACCTAGAAACACTAAAACAATTCATTGACAGAGGTCTCATCATAAATTTCTTAAGGAAGACATAAGGAATTTGAATTTCACCTCTAAGTCATGGAGAAACTTTGAGAAGTTTAACAAGGAAAATAGTTTTGATGGAGTGGAACTTACTGTATTTTATTCCAAAATTCTCCATATTTTGTTTTACTCATTTCTAGTGAATCCTATATTGGAGAAGGCAATGGCAACCCACTCCAGTGTTCTTGCCTGGAGAATCCCAGGGACGGGGGAGCCTGGTGGGCTGCTGTCTATGGGGTCGCACAGAGTCAGACACGACTGACGCGACTTAGCAGCAGCAGCAGCAGCAGTGAATCCTATTACCATCAAGTTAAAATTCTGAGCCATCTCCTGGCCTCCTGCCTCTCTCACACTTCTTGCAGCCATGACCTGTCAACTATATCTCTTAAGAATCTTTTGCAATTGTACCTATTTCCCATTTTCAGTTCCATTTCCTTATGTTAGGTCCTACTTACTTGTATCCTTAAAATAATTAGGTCCTTGATAAAATTTATAATCTTTCCCCCTTGCATCTTTCCAGAAGTATCTCAGAACCCCTCTAAATATCCCATGTGTGTGTGCTAAGTCACTTCAGTCATGTCTGACTCTTTGCGACCTTATGGACTGTAGCCCGCCAAGCTCCTCTGTCCCCGGGATTCTCCAGGCAAGAATACTGGAGTATTCTTGCCATGCCCTCCTCCAGGGGATCTTCCTGACCCAGGGCTCAAATCCACATCTCTTATGTCTCCTGAGTTGGCAGGCAGGTTATTTTTACCACTAGTGCCACCTTTGAAGCCCTAAATATCCCATGTTAAAGGCAATTACACAAGCAGTTATCTAAACACAACATTGTGTGTAATGTCTTCACATCATTTTCCATCCTGGTCTCTTATCTTGAAAGCATCTCCCCCACATCCCCTTATCTTTACAGCCTCACATTTCTCACTTGTCTGCCTCCTATTCAGCCTTCAGGCATCATCAACTCTATGAAACCCTTTTGATAGCTCTTGGACTATTAATAGTTGTCTTTTTCCCCATCTGTGCTTCCATATCATGCTTCACATCATTTTATTCTGTTCTGTTACTCTTATGTGCCTATTTGTCTAGAGCTATTTGAATGTCGAGTGGAAAGCTGAGTTGATTACACTCCTTAGACTTTACCCAGTATCCTCATCAGTCTCTGCAAGGTCCTCATTTTAATTTCATCAACGTTTTCCTTCCTTTCATTTCTATTTCTCACATCCCATTCCTCCTTTTCTCCTTTAGAACTTGTTCAAACTTGTTCCAGTTGCTTGTACTATTTTTTTGGCTAGATATGCAACTCTGGAAAATATACATTTTCCCCCTTATTATCTTAATTTACTAAATGATACTGTGTTCTAGATGTTTTGTTTCTTTTTATTTTTCACTCAATATCATGTTTTAATGTTGCTCCAGCCATTTCAAATATATTGCTCCTAGTTCCATAGTGAGTAAATCATAGCATCCTTTCTTCTACATTTATCTAGTGATGGGCATGCAGGTTGCAACCTCAAACTGCTTGAAATAGTGCTGAAATTAAAATTTTCCTATTGTGTCATGCACTTGAGTTACAAATTTCCCTATCATATAAGCCTAAGATAGGGACCAAGGCACTGGACTAAGGAATGGGTATAAGCTTTTTTCTGACTATAGTCATATTATTCTCTTGGATAGCTGCAGAGGATCCTACTCCGACCAGGTAAGTTCCATTTCTTAATAAGCTTTAAGCAATTGTTATTATGTAGTGTCCTAATATTTGCCAATCCCAGAAAGCCAACATGTAGTTTGTTTTTCTCTTAATTTCTATTTCTCTGATTACTAGAAAGCCTGAGTACTTTGTTTCATACAGTTAGTAGCCTTTCAGGTTTCAATTTTTACAGATATTTGTATATAGCTTTGACCCTTAGGGCACCGACTGATACACCATCTACGTATTTTTCTTCATCACTAACAAAACAGTGAATTCTGACTTCTGAGTCTTTGTAGCTCTACCATCCAACTCACTGACTCAAATATAACTGATGCTCAAAGTGTTTGTTGAATTAATATAGGATCAACAATTGTTATTGTTAATTCAACCCCTGTTTACCTAATCAGTGGGATTGTTTCAACAGCACTGCTTTTGGTCATTATTCATACGGTTGTTTATTCATGTAATTTACTTGAACAAAATAATTTCACTAATCCAATCATTATTCTAATGAGTCCTTATTAGATAATGTAACAGTAAGATCAGAATTCTCACTTGTTTATAAACTTGCTTTTGTCTATTTATTAGATAAATTCATGGACATTTTTGGAAATGAGTTATATGTACATTTCAAAATGTTCATTTTTCAATACTCTGATTGAAAAGTAACAAATATTTATTGCCCCAATATCTTTTTTGACACTTTAATTTATTCTTCACATTCATTCTAATAAAACATAGAGCAACATTTATTTTATTTAAAATATTTTTGGTGGTTTCCTCTGGAGAATTTTATATATATATATATAAATACTTAAAAATAAACTAGCTTGATCTCTTATTTTATGGAAATAAGAAACTATAAGAATGGATAAGGGATTTCTTTCTTGCCATAACTTGTGCTAATAACAATAACTATTATCATTCTAAAACTTTATAATAACATAAAGCTGCAAGATTCTCACTCAACCTTTTCCATATTGTTTATTTGGTAATGTGTTCTCTCCCCTCTTCCTTTCCCTTCTTATTGTTTACCATGAGCACGCTTTATATTTTCAACTAAAAAAAGATAACCTTGATAAAAAAAAATAATGCTAGGGTTCTAAACATATGTTATCTCACTTAGTATTAACATATAAACATAAAATTACAGGACAGGTCTTATCCTCCCCTTTATCTTTAGAAGTAAGCTCAGGCAATAAGAAGATATTTGCAAATTGTTTCATTTTCAAGGCTAGTGAGTAAATGTCTGCAACTCAGTTCAATGTCTTTACCTTTTGATTAGATACTGTTTCTGTCCCATCTTGAGAACTATCCTTTATCCAATACAAGATGCTAAGACAAATTCTATTTGTGTGTCCTGAAATGCTTACCCAGGTAGAACATAGTAAATTTATACAGTGTTAACATACTTACTTGCTATCATATCCTTTAAACTTTTAGTTATCTTCTTGTTTATGACCCACTCCAGTATTCTTGCCTGGAAAATTCCATGGCCAGAGGATCCTGGTGGGCTGTAGTCCATGGGGGAGCAAAAAGTTGGATATGACTGAGTGACTGAGCATGCACTAATGCTATATGTAAAAATGGAAAACATTTCACTCCGAAGCAAGCACAAGTATTTGAAGAACGGCATTCCTTTCTCCCCACATAATACACAAGCTAGCAAGTACTGTTCCTTTTCCATTAAAGAAAACAGCTTTCTTTTTTTGTAAAGCTCCAGGCATCTCTGTTATTTACATTTCTGTAAAAGTTTTTACCTCTGACGGGGCTTCATAAGATTTTATTAAAGTGACATTTTTTATATCATTGATGAAATAACATTATCACAACAGACTAAACAATGAAGATGACCTTTAAAGGGCTCAATATCTTACTAATCGATGTGTATTTTACTATGTTAGTTTATGACTAAGCTCTGAAAGTACTACAAAACTTAGGAGAAGAAAATTTCTGTCCTTATCTGCTTCACTACTTGAGTGGTCATATGTAGCAGTGAGGAATGTAGCATGGTTTAATATTATCTCGGCAAAGTTGTGGGTGCTAATCTCTGCTCTTATTAGTTATGTGTTTTTTTTTTCCCCTCAAACAAGAATAATAGCAACTATATTTTTCTTCTAGACTTGTGGTAAGGATCAAGTGAGACAATGTCTCTGAACCCTGATCTATAAATGTTAAACATTAAATAAACACTATTAATATTTACAATTGTTAAATGAGTTTAAATTAAACACATTTCTTAATAGTTAACAGAAAATTGTGTGTTTGTGTGTGTGGAATAGATTAAGAGAGAGGAGATATGGGTTATAGTGGTACTGGTAATACTAAATTATCATTATCAATGATATTAAGTTATTAATCATATTAAATTCAGCATGATTACTCTTCACAGCAGCTCCTGAGATGATTATTATTTTTATTATACATCTTTTCATAAACATTGAACTAAAGATCAAATAATTAAGAATTAAACTGACATTCAAACCCAGAGTACCTGGCTGTAGGCTCAGCTACATATATTCCTTGTTTGTCTGGGAACAGTTTTACCTTTGGCCAGTGTGAAAGTGAAAGTGAAAGTAGCTCAGTTGTGTCCCACAGTCCATGGAATTCTCCAGGCCAGGCCAGAATACTGGAGTTGGTAATAGCCTTTCCCTTCTCCAGGGGATCTTTCCAACCCAGGGATCAAACCGAGGTCTCCTGCATTGCAGGCAGATTATTCACCAACTGAGCTATGAGGGACCAGTGTGAGCCCCCAAATTTATCACTTTGACCTACCATAACTAATTGATCCAAGTTTAAGTTGGGTCGTTGCCTTAGACAACAGAGGATCATCATGTCCAGGCCAATACTGTGACTTTGGATATGAGATGTTCACGATAAGATAAAGAGTTATTAAGCAAGATTCTGCACATGAAACTATGTGACATTTAAGGTTTAGAACATTTTTTTAAGTGCATCATCATAAAAACATATCACCAGGTAAACTGATATGTAACTACTCGCAAAAGTTTTCATGCTAGTTACGTAGAAGTTCTAACACTGACAATCTTTTGGAACTCTTACAGAGAAAATGCTAATTTAAATGATTTTTAAAAATTTTCTAATGTATACTTGGATACGTAGTGGAAATTTTATGAAATAAATGGTTTTTTTCCACACTGTGCTCATCAGGCAAGATGCCTGATATGTAATGATTACTTTCATAGATGCATCCAAAATGTAATAAGCTAATAATAAACTTATTAATATATAAGTAACCCAAATGCTAAAATTTTCTGCACACTATTTTATTGAATTCTCACAATACTCTGAAAACAACAGTCATCTTTTCCAGCTTTACATATGACAATGATCAGAGCTGGTAAGTACTAGGGCCACGGTTCAAATTTCGGTATCTCCTATGGTCACATTCTTTCTACTATGTCATACCGGGAAAGTGAGGCTGATTTATTTAAAAAGCCTCCTAGAAGAATTTAAAAAGTTGGAAAAAATGGAGCCTGTGATTGACAACAAGTGGAATCCAGGTAAAGAAAATATGTAGTTGCAAAAAGAATTTCAGAATAAGAATTCACATAAACTTGAATTTATGATTATTTATACTTATTTAACTTTTGCTTTTAAAACTTAATCTTAACATATATACTTTTCATAGATTTCTAATTTCTTCTGCTATTTAAACACATTACCAAAAATGGCAAAGTTTTCTGGGTTTTCATTGTTCCTTTCTTTCAGACATTGATTTCTCAGAAGCAGCCTAATCACTGAGCAAACACTAGGGATAAATACATCAGCTTCAGTAGTTAGTGTGGCCTGAAAGTCCCTCAAGTGAGTGTGTAATAAGGCCCATTTCAGCTTTTTAAAATGCATATGTGCATGCTAAGTTGCTTCAGTTGTGTCTGACTCTTTGCGATCCCAAGGACTGTAGCCTACCAGGCTCCTCTGTCCATGGGATTTTCCAGGCAAGAATACTAGAGCGGGTGGCCATGCCCTCCTCCAGGGGACCTTCCCGACCCAGAAATCAAATCCCCATCTCCTGCAGCTCCTACAGTGCAGGAAGATTCTTTACTGCTGAGCCACCAGGGAAGCCCTTTAAATTGCATACATGAGGGCTGAATACTACAATCTGTCCTGAGATAATTAAAAGTTGACTTTAACAATATTGGGCTTCCCTGGTGTCTCAGCTGGTAAAGAATATGCCTGCAATGTGGGAGACCTGGGTTCAATCCCTGAGTTGAGAAGATCCCTTGGAGAAAGGAATGGCTACCCACTCCAGTATTCTGGCCTGGAGAATTCCATGGACTGTGTAGTTCCTGGGATCGTAAAAAGTTGGAAACAATTTGAGCGACTTTCATTTCACTTGACAACATTATGCGTAGATATCTAGCTGTCAATACAAAATAACCACTATTATTAAAAAACATGAAAAAATGTAAGGATGATAAAATAAAATATCAGACTGTCATTAGAAATAAGACTATACTAGGAACAAGGAGCCAGTAGATAGTCTAGGAGTTATTTTTGTTTACTAAGTCATTTTAGACTCTTATGACCCCAGGGACTATAGCCTACCAGGCCTCCCCTGTCCATGGGATTTTCCAGGCTAGAATACAGGAATAGGTTGCAATTTCCTTCTCCAGAGTATCTTCCTGACCCAGGGATCAAACCTGTGTCTCCTGCATGGGCAAGTGGATTCTTTACTCTGAGCAACCAGGGATTCTGGGAGACTATTTAAACAGATTACCTCTTCACTGCCTTAAGAATGAAATGCTAATATAATACCATGTTATCACCAATTAGATTTAGAAAAGGATTTAGAAAAGGCAGAGGAACCAGAGATCAAATTGCCAATATTCATTGGATTATTGAAAGAGCAAGGGAGTTCCAGAAAAACATCTACTTCTGCTTTATTGACTATGCTGAAGCCTTTGACTGTTTCCACAACAAACTGTGGAAAGTTATTCAGGAGATGGGAATACCAGACCACCTGACCTGCCTCCTGAGAAACCCGTATGCATGTCAAGAAACAACAGTTAGAACTGGACATGGAACAACAGATTGGTTCCAAATCAGGAAAGGAGTACTTTAAGGCTGTATATTGTCACCCTGCTTATTTAACTTATATGCAGAGTACATCATGAGAAATGCCAGGCTGGATGAAGCACAAGCTGGAATCAAGATTGCCAGGAGAAATATCAATAACCACAGATACACAGATGACACCACCCTTATGGCAGAAAGTGAAGAAGAACTAAAGAGCCTTTTGATGAAAGTGAAAGAGGAGAGTGAAAAAGTTGGCTTAAAGCTCAACATTCAGAAAACTAAGATCATGGCATCCAGTCCCATCACTTCATGGCAAATAGATGGGGAAGCAATGGAAACAGTGAGAGACTATTCTTTTGGGCTCCAAAATCACTGCAGACGGTGACTGCAGCTATGAAATTAAAAGATGCTTGCTCCTTGGGAGAAAAGCTATTACCAACCTACACAGCACATTAAAAAGCAGAGACATTACTTTGCCAACAAACGTCCATCTAGTCAAAGCTATGGTTTTTCCAGTAGTCATGTATGGATGTGAGAGTTGGACTATAAAGAAAGCTGAGTGCCAAAGAATCGATGCTTTTGAACTGTGGTGTTGGATTAGACTCTTGAGAGTCCCTTGGACTGCAAGGCGATCCAACCAGTCCATCCTAAAGGAAATCAGTCTTGAATATTCATTGGAAGGACTGATGCTGAAGCTGAAATTCCAAACCTTTGACCCTCTGATGCGAAGAACTGACTCATTGGAAAAGACCCTGATGCTGGGAAAGATTGAAGGTGGGAAGAGAGGGGACGACAGAGGATGAGATGGTTGGATGGCATCACTGACTCGATGGACGTGAGTTTGAGCAAGTTCCAGGAGTTGATGATGGACAGGGAAGCCTGGTGTGCTGCAGTCCACGGGGTTGCAAAGAGTTGGACACAGCTGAGCAATTGAACTCAACTGTATCACCAATTAAAAAGAAAATGAAGCTTATTTATTTTTAATTTTATATTAGATATATATTTCTAAATAAATATCTTATATTGTATAATAGTCTGATAAATTTAATTTCAACTGCAATTTCCCTGACATGAAGTTGACCACTGAAGTGTATAGCATATACTCTGTTTTAGATCTTCCATACTTTCCATTAGTCCCACTCATATTTAAAACATTTGGGACAGTGATTTAATAGGCCTGAAATGAACAATGAACAATCACTCTGGCTATCGATGGTGTTAGAGAGAAAAATAATGAAAAAAGAATTGGGGAGAGACTTTTTAAGAAAGTCTTGGGAAACAAAGTCCCTTTTCTCTAAAGAAAGGTTTCATCGTACAGGGTTTTGATACTGATGCAGTAGATGATATAATTTGCTGATACTGTGATGATGCTTACAAATCTTGAAAGTTTTTCAATTTTACTTAAAGGAAAAGAAGAGTTCTTTCCAGAGACAGTGCAGCTCTAGTAGCTGATGATATTGACATTCCACACTCTGGTACTTTTTTGGTATCAGGGAGAAGTGGAGTAAAATTCCACTTCTTTCCCTTTAATCAGGTTTTCTTTCAAGTGACACATTAGCAATCAATATACATATTGAGAGCTTTTTAGGAGCTCCTGAATCTCTCTACATGAGCAGCTATAGTGGGAGTGGTGGCCTCAGGGAGTGATGGCAGCCCTGCTAGGAAACTAGAGCTTTCTCTGTTTCTTTCTTCATTCTAAAACATCTTACTGAATTTCTGTTATGAACAGATCTTCATTTGCCTTCAAGGGCTGTGGAGGATCGAAGTGAAGGAGTAATGAGTGACCAAACAAAAACATAGAACACATTCTTATCCACAAAGAGTTTATAATCTAGAGGACACACAAAATACTGATGAAATATCCAGTTACCTAAAACAAGCGTGGGTTAACACAATGACAAGTGACAGGGGTAAAAATCCATGTAGAAAATACAGAAGACTTCCTGGAAACATTTCCTAATATTTCTATCTCCCTTTTACTTCTCTTTTTTCCTTTCCTTCACCATTTTCTTTGTTTACTGTGTTCTCAAGATTGTACATACTATTTCTCAGGAAAGTACAGTGTACTTTGGTGGACATCTACCCCAGTGCCTCAGGCCTGACCACCTGCAGGTTCAGAAACACAAAATAAAACCTAGCCATTGACTCACCTACACTGAGCTCTTAATTATATCTGAAAAGACATGTTGAAAGTATTCTGAAAGCAATGTGTAGAGTTTTTCTCACTTAGAAAATTGCAGCACAGTATTGCAAACTTTACCAGATATGCATCACGTAAAATATTTTTAAAAAGAAAGTCTCACTTAAAACATTGCGTTTATCAAGACTTAAGGTTTGTGTACTTCACTGAATGTAAGTTGAACTTCCATTAAAAAAAAAAGGAAAAAAAATGTAAAAGCAAACGGTAAATAAGCAGGGAAGTGGCTGAAACAACAATTTGATCCCCACATTAGTACAAATACAAAAGAATTCATGAATTTTTTCAGTGTGAAAACCTTAAAGAATTTCTAAGTCCTTATTACAATGTAAACATGCTTGCAGCTTTGGCTGCCTGTCAAAAATAATACTATTCTTAGTGATGCTGGAACAAACATCCATTCCCTGTTTGCCAAGCTACCTCCTGTCTTCTTCAAAACACATTCTAAACAGCACTTACTCGAGAAAAATGTTATGACTAAGAGGGAAAGAGAGCTAACAATGATTGAACTAGTACTCTTGTCCTTGTTTCTAGGCCTGCGGCTCCTTTGTTATCTTTTTTTTTTTTAACACAACACACCTCCTGCCAAAAGGAAAGAGCAGTCTGGATAATTATAAACAAAGCACAGTTTGGAATAGATCATCCTTTTGACTTTTAAAAATGAAATTCCACCTGAATAAGTACTCCAGCACCCTTCCTTTTCTGTACCAGGAATTTTACTGAACTCCAATATTGATGATCAACATCATTCAGTAAATAGGGCTGACAAAATAGTGTATTTTAAACCAAACTTCAGCGAAAAGCGGAGAAAGCTCTCTCTAAAGGTTGTTACGTCCTCACAAGGACAAGAAGTGAAACGAAAAATGGAAGCAATTCTTGAAGAGCTACTGAAAGTTGTATATGATTAGGCAGCTGTATTTGAATTGATGCTTGTGTCTTTCTTACCATCTTGAGAAGTTGGAAATTTGTATAGTCGGCTTTCTGTATTTTGTTTTGTCTTTTCCTAGTCGGCAGGCTGCTGGTTTAATAACTCTAAATTAGTTAATTCATTGCTTGAATTAAACATGTGAATCAGATTTTCAGAGGGATTGAGGCTTGTTATGACTCTGATAGAAAATTCTAGATTGAAAGCTGTTGTTCTAGAGAAGCTGAGCAATTTCAAACAATACATCCCTTTAGAGATTCTTTTCAGTGGTGCACGTGCCTTCTGTTGAAAGCTGAGACTGAGCACAGGCACAAGAACTCAAGGACAGATTTGAAGAGAGGAATGACAATTAGTTCAGGCTCAGAGAGAAGTTAAAAAGTAAGTTAATAGTTTCCTCTGAAGAGCAAACTGGAATTGTTAAGAATAAATGGGATTAGAAAGGATTAGGAGGTAGAGGAAGAAGTGAAATTTCTTTTGACTATAAAGAAAATGCAAATTTAGATAAGACACTTATAAAAGGTAAGTGGAGAAAAGGACACTTAGTTGTGTTTAGGAATCTAGTATTTATTTTAAGCATATCTCTGCTTAAGGTTGCACTGCTTATGGAAAGGAAAAAAAGTTAATGCATGCGTTGCTCTTTTCATAAAAATGCACATATGAAAAGTAAAGGTAAGTGGATTATATTTTACAGACAAAATTTTCTTGGCTATAACCTCTGAAAACAAATGCACCCACAGTGTAAGCTTAACTGACATCATCATTCCTCTGGTACTAAAACCTAGAACAGATACAGAGTCCAGGAGAACAAAGGACTCCGAAAGGTTGACTCTTGGGTTTTCTGACTTTTCAATGACAGAAATGACACGGGACTCATATACTGATGATTCATACCAGATTCAATAAAGCTATCAAAATAAAGTAGTAACGAAGTGTAGAGAGTAACGGGCAGCAACTATTTTTATTGTTTCCAATCGAAACATAAAATGATTGTTTGCTCAGAGTCTGATTGCAGCCTATTTCTAGAACGGATCAAAATGACCACAGTATTATCCCACTAAAATGTGAAAAATGAGAGCATGAAGCAGATTAAAGTCTTTACTAAATGATTTAATGCCAATTGAGACGAGGAAACATAAAAAGCTACATCAACTCAGCAAGGAATTTTTGTATCCAAAGCACTCATTTAGAGTTAAAATAAAGCAAGTTGGTCAGAGAGAATGAAGAACTTTATGTGGTAAATCAGGACAGTCAATTCTCCTACCTGATTAAAATGAACCACTTTCTTGGTGATAACTACAGGCGAAATCATGACATAATTCACTATACGTGATACATGTGTCACATAGGTCATCATACGCTGTCTTAAATCTCTGTTCCCCCAATCCCACCCCCTTTCTTCTCCCAACACCGTAAGTTCAAGCCCAACTATATATTTAAATTCCCTAACTCCCAACTCTTCAAGCTAGGCTTCAACATTATGTGAACTGAGAACTTTCAAATGTTCAAGCTGCATTTAGAAAAGGCAGAGGAACCAGAGATCAAATTGTCAACATCTGTTGGATCATAGAAAAAGCAAGATAATTTCAGAAAAACATCTACCTCTACTTCAGTGATTGAGCTAAAACCTTTCACTGTGTGGATCACAACAAACCATGGAAAATTCCTTTTTTTAAAATTTATTTGTTTATTTATTTTTATTTGTTTTGCCATACATTGACATGAATCCGCCATGGGTGTACATGTGTTCCCCTTCCAGAACCCCCCTTCCACCTTCCTCCCCATCCCATCCCTCCGGGTCATCCCGGTGCACCAGCCCCGAGCACCCTGTATCAAGAGATGGGAATACCAGACCAGTGCCTCCTGAGAAACCTGAACGCAGGTCAAGAAGTAACAGTTAGAACCAGACATGGAACAACTGGTTCCAAACTGGAAAGGAGTATGCCAAGACTGTATATTGTCACCCTGCTTATTTAACTTCTATGCAGAGTACATTATGTAAAATGCCAGGCTGGGTGAAGCATAAGCTAGAATCAAGATTCCCAGGAAAAATATCAATAACCTCAGATATGCAGATGACACCACCTTTATGGCAGAAAGCGAAGAGGAACTAAAGAGCCTGTTGATGAATGTGAATGAGGAGAGTGAAAAGTTGGCTTAAAGCTCAACATTCAAAAAACAAAGATCACAGCATCCGGTTCCAACCCTTCATGGCAAACAGATGGAGAAACAATGGAGAAAGTGAGAGACTTTATTTTCTTGGGCTCAAAATTACTGCAGATGGTGACCTCAGCCTTGAAATTAAAAGATACTTGCTCCTTGGGAGAAAAGCTATGACAAACCTAGACAGCATATTAAAAAGCACAGACATTACTTTGCCAACAAATGTCCGTATAGTCAAAGCTATGGTTTTTGCAGTAGTCATGTATGGCTATGAGAGTTGAACGATAGAGAAAGCTGAATGCCAAAGAATTGATGCTTTTGAACTGGTGTTGGAGAAGACTCTTGAGAGTCCCTTGGATGGAAGGGATATCAAACTAGTCAATCCTAAAGGAAATCAATCCTGAATATTCATTGGAAGGACTGATGCTGAAGCTGAAGCTCCAATAGTTTGGCCAAAAATGTTGTGAAGAACTGACTCATTGAAAAAGACCCTGATGCTGGGAAAGATTGAAGGCAAGAGAAGGGGATGACGGAGGATGAGATGGTCGGATGGCATCACTGACTCGATGGACATGAGTTTGATAAAGCTCCGGGAGTTGGTGATGGACAAGGAAGTATGGCGTGCTGCAGCCCATGGGGTCGCAAAGAGTCAGACTGAGTGACTGAACTCCTCACCTTCAGACTATCCAAACACTGAAAAATCAGAAGTCTTATTCAGAGGGAGCCAGAATTACAGGGCTTAACCATTCCTTCCCCCCAAGAAGCAATTTCCATGTTGACCAAACCCAGTATGAAGGTTATGACAAAAATCACACCTATTTTCTCAAACTATACCATCTTGGCTAATCATTACCCTCAACACAATTTATATGCCTTTATCCCTACTATGTTAGTGAAAAAGTAGTTAACTTTGAGCAGTATATGTTATAGGGGTATTTACATACAATGCCTGGACCTAAATAATGCATGAGAAGGGAAGATTGTCAAATAAACTGTAAATGGATTGAGACTCATGCATAAATCTGCTAGGCTGGATGCTCTGTCCTTCAAGCACAATTGTACCATCGGCAAAGCAGTTTTAGTTTGCGCTCTCTGCTGAGATAAGATTACACATAGTTGGACCTCTAAAAGAACATATTAGAAGAGGGTTCCATAGGTAATTAACTCATCTTTGAAGCATTGTAAAATCAATGGAAATCGGAAGCTATGAGAAGCTGCCCTGGATTCCTTCATTTAACCAAGTATGTGCCAGCTGTCAGTGCATTAGCTGAAGAAGAATGGATATTGATCCCTTGAAGAACAAGTGAAAGAATGTCTCTGATCTGAAAATGCTAACAGTCTAAGGAAAATTTTTCATAAAGTGTCACTTCCTCTTGAGGGAGAGAGCAGCAAAGGCCCACTGGGCCTAGATATCCTTCTAGGAGATGTGCTGGCAGAGGGCTGGCCTCCTTGCTCCCTCAGAGTGGTCTAGCTTTTCTCTCTGTAGCTTTTATACTCAGATAACCATGATGGGCTTCTTGATGAAGGAGATAAACCTGAGACTGAAAACTATCTCTGCTAGTTTCTAACTGTCTGAACTTAAATGTGTAGAGCAACATGGTCACATGCTTTGTGTATATGTGCAAAATGAATCTGTGACTTACATTTACCACATTCTCTAAATGCTGTTTAAAAAAAAAACAACTATGTTTAAAATTTAACTCAGCAGTTCTGCTAATTGAATGAGAAACTTTCTAACAACAAAACAAAAATAGAGTATTCATTCTGCCAAATGCTAGTTTTCTTGAGTTTTTCTAGGCCTTTTATTGTTTATCCATGCTATTTATTGTGAATTCTTCAAAATCTTTATGCAAACACTTCTGTGCTACATGTTTATTCACTCCGCCCCTCATCCATCTTTTCTTCGGTGAATATCCCAGGTAAGAGAAAGCACAGGTTGTCTGAGGCATGATCACAAGGGGCCAATTTCTCAACCTCTAATGTCATGCTATTCCTCTCGCATGAGCGGCTAGAAATAAGAAACTATTTATGTTATGGTTACTATATACAAAACATTTATTTAGAAATATTATTCCACAGACTGCAGACATAGCCCCATCATCTTAAAATCCAGAGGTCATGACTAGGTTAGAGCTGGCCTCCAATAGCAAGATGAAGGACGAGGACCCATTGTACTGACAGTCTTTGCGGGATGAGGCAGCTCACCCCAACCTGCCGAGAAGAACCCCTCCAGTGCGCCGTGGTGTACTGTCCATCCTTACTCTGGGTATGTATGTATGTATGCATGTATGTATGTATGGGTACTCAATGTGTCTCTCAGTCCGTCTCCACTCTCGTTCATGCTTGGCTATTGGAATGGAAACATTTTGTCCAAGTGTTCCAAGGAAAGACTCATTTGTAGGCAGCCTCTTAGTGTCTGCTCTTCATAATAAAACATCCTCAGTTCTGTGTCTGCATTTAGGAATGTAACTTGTGAGCAGCCTGCTCTGGCTCTTCCCTTGTTTGGTTCTTTCAAAGCCCACTATAAAGCTGAAAGGTGATCGCCTGACTCAATTTGCTACGTGTTGTGTTTTCTTTTTCTTTTTAGTATTGTTATCAAAATAACAAATGACAGTGCACCAAGGAGAAAGTCAAACTGGCATAGCCCTGTCTAAGGGCATAGGGAGGGAAGATTAAGTATCTAAATTACAGAAATGCTTGAAAGAGGCGTGTTGGGGGACAGGGACTGTGAAATGGAATGGGGTGAATTTTCAATATTTTTGGCACAATGCCTAGTACACTCTCAGATTTCCAAACTGTGTTTTAAAGTAAAGATTGGAAGCCACTTGAATAAAGTTTAATTTCTGTTTACATATAGTTCCAAGTTTGATAACCAAGTTTTTAAGAGCTGACTATAGCTAGTTTCTTTTTTCTTACTATAAACTACAGATTCTTACTCAACCGAAAACAAACCTTTAAATGGCCACTTTAAAAGACTCAGTGGATTTACAGAACCCAAATAAAATTCTCACATGTTGAGGTTAAATAAGAAAAATAAGAATCGTGTTCAAGAAAATGGTAATAAAGTGGAAGTTGAGTACAAAAGCCAGAGAATGAGAAATCATAAAATGTAGTATTGTACATGGTCAGGGTTTGGATAGATAAGAGCAACAAAATAGACAGACTTCTATTTTGTATCTCAAGGGTAAAGCAAAGTGAAAAAAAAAGATGATTTCAAAGAAAAATAGAGTAGGGAAGTCTTTGAAAATATTTTGTTTAGATGCTTAAAAAAAAAGGATGACAAGTTGAAAAGAAGAAAATCCTGGTGATTGCAGGTCAAAATAATTATGAACAATCGATTCTATTGGTGAAGCAAGAGCTTAAGAAAGCAGAAAAGAATGGTATATGGGCGATATGAAGAGAGAACAGCCCCAGACTTAGTACTGTGAAAAGGAGAGAAGAGTTAAGGATCAGAGTAGATTCCATTAGTTTTGCGGATGTCAAGGAATTGCGTGTTTGGGAAACTTTCAAAAAGCTGTCTACGGAGTATGAGAAAAGTGGGGTATGGCAGAGGACTTGAGGAGTACGGAGACTGATAAATGGAGACTCCATAACAGTGAAGACCACTTATGTTAGACATTATAATAAACTATTGATAATGTTGATCAAGTTGGTATCATGAAATGTCATTTTCCAGGATATATAATTGGATTTCAAGTTGATTTTTCTCATTGCCTCTGTCTCTGGCTTCAGCCCTGGCTGAGCCTAACCTTCCCATCATAATTTGAATATCTTCCCTTTGACAATCCAACATTCCAATCTGGGCACATAAGCCCATTCTAAAGCTTTAGTAAGCTTCTAAATTCTACAAGAGTAAGCTTTCTCGATGCTTATGTAGTGAAAATACCCTCTCAGCTGATGCATTTCAAGAATTAAATAACACAAAGGAATTTAAACCGATCATACTAGCCAAGGATCCTCAACATTCATCTATCAGTTCGGTTCAGTCGCTCAGTCGTGTCCGACTCTTTGTGGCCCCATGAATTGCAGCCCGCCAGGCCTCCCTGTCCATCACCAACTCCCAGAGTTTACCCAAACTCATGTCCATTGAGTCGGTGATGCCATCCAGCCATCTCCTCCTCTGTCATCCCCTTCTCCTCCTGCCCCCAATCCTTCCCAGCATCAGGGTCTTTTCCAATGAGTCAACTCTTCGCATGAGGTGTGAAAGTATTGGAGTTTCAGCTTCAACATCAGTCCTTCCAATGAACACCCAGAATTGACCTCCTTTAGGATGGACTGGTTGGATCTCCTTGCAGTCCAATGAAGTCCTTATTGCCAAATGCAGGTTTAAATTGAAGAAAGTAGGGAAAACCACTAGACCATTCAGAGATGACCTAAATCAAATCCCTTTTGACTATACAGTGGAAGTGAGAAATAGATTTAAGGGACTAGATCTGACGAACAGAGTGCCTGATGAACTATGGACGGAGGTTTTTGACATTGTACAGGAGACAGGGATCAAGACCATCCCCAAGGAAAAGAAATGCAAAACAGCAAAATGGCTGTCTGAGGAGGACTTACAAATAGCTATGAAAAAAAGAGAAGTGAAAAGTAAGGGAGAAAAGAAAAGATATTCCCATTTGAATGCAGAGTTCCAAAGAATAGCAAGGAGAGATAAGAAAGCCTTCCCCAGCCATCAATGCAAAGAAATAGAGGAAAACAATAGAATGGGAAAGACTAGAGATCTCTTCAAGAAAATTAGAGCTACCAAGGGAACATTTCATGCAAAGATGGGCTCGATAAAGGACAGAAATGGTATGGACCTAACAGAAGCAGAAGATATTAAGAAGAGGTGGCAACATTCATCTACAGCCATAAATAAAATCCTCCCTGGTGGCTCAGTGGTAAAGAATCCACTTGCAATGCAGGAGATGTGTGTTTGTTCCCTGGGTCAAGAATATTCCCTGGAGAAGGAAATGGCAACCCATTCAAATATTCTTGCCTGGGAAATCCCATGGACAGAGAAGCTTGGTGGGCTACAGTCCATGGAGTCACAGAAGAGTCAGACATGATTTAGCTACTAAACAATGAAAACAATAATTAAAAGCTTAAAGTTGGCTTTGATGAGGTTGGGAGCAAAGGTGAAAAGAGAATTACTTTCATAGTTTGCAAAATTGACAACAGTACAATAGGTCTGTTGGAACTGTTGCTTAACTACTTTCTGTTATTTAGAAAGTATATTCTTGAACTTTCTAAGCTCACATGAATTGCATATCTTCCCTTGTGGCTCAGCTGGTATATAATCCACCTGCAATGTGGGAGACCTGGGTTTGATGCCTGGATTGGGAAGATCCCCTGGAGAAGGGAAAGGCTACCCACTCCAGTATTCTGGCCTTGAGAATTCCATGGACTATAGTCCATGGGGTCGCAAAGAGTTGGATATGACTGAGCGACTTTCATTTTCACTTTCTTTCCTCTACTTATCCATATGAGGACAATTTTCATGAAATCACAACCTCTCTCAAATAATCACCATTTACTACTGAATTCTACAAATTTGTAATAAGTAAATTTGCTGATAATTGTTTCTTGTTCACTAACATGAAAATGATCTTAAGTTGCCAGATAGTAGCAGTGTACATACTAGAAAGGCAGTGTGTGCTATGTAGTCTCTTTACATATCCTGTTATGTAGAGTAAATGGCATCAGATATGAATATACAGGGCAAAAATGTGCCATGTGTTATGTATGACCGTGTGTGTGCTCACTTGCTTCAGTTGTTGCAACCCTATGGACTGTAGCCTGCCAGGCTCCTCTGTCCATGGTATTCTCTGGGCAAGAATACTGGAGTGGGTTGCCATGCTCTTCTCCAGGGGATCTTCCCAACCCAGGGGTCAAACTCATGTATCCTGTGTCTCCTGCATTCCAGGTTGAGTCTTTACCTCTGAGCCACCTGTAAGCCCACCATTTACTATTAATGTATTTTTAAAGAATAATAAACAGTAAATGACTTTATTAATAATGACTCAAATGTTTTCCATTTTATGCTATATGATGAAAAATAAATACATGACAAAGAAAAGAAGGATATAAATATAAAATAGTGTGAATTGTACAGTTTAATAACCAAATTAAACAAACCTAACATGTGACATAAGCCTTGGCTCAAAATTATCAATTTATCTGAATGAGGGTTTCCTCTAATTTTAAGATTTGATACTGTCTGATATTGGCAGCTGAATGACTGAGGAAGCTCCCTTGCAGCCCTTACTTTCACCCCAAAACCCACCTATTTTACTCCCTTTTAGCTGGCTATCGGCTGGTCCTATTGTCTTCTCCTGAGTCAGTGTGTGTGTGTTTTCTTATTTTAATTTAGGAACTTGGGGGACACTATCTGGGAGAGATTTCTATTTTGAATCTGCTTCATCTCAAAAGAAAAATTTTCAGTTATGCCTAGTGACATCTATTTCAGGAATTCAAGCCAACCAACTATAGACACATAACCACTCCACTCACGCCATTTCACATATTGATCTCTTTGTTTTTAAACAGCAGTGTTGGTCTAAACTCATGCAAAGAGCAGGGGTCTGGGATGTTAAATTATCTGCAGGCTCCTTCAGGAGATAGTACTTGCCTCCCTGAATTTGATTTTTGTCCTCTGTGCAGTGAGAATGTTCAACTTCAATGTCTCTTTCAGCTTAAATGCATTGTAGGACTCTAACTTTATTTTAATTTTCTTAGGATCCATATGGTGATGACTGAGAGGTCAGAAAGGATCATCAGTGGCTTTGGCCTTAGATCTATATTTTCCTTACTATTGTACTACATGTAATTACAGAGAGAAAACTGCTCTGTCTTGAGTTTATAATATTTTGGTTTTGCTGTACTTATTGAAGAGGCCTCTGCTCTGTGTCAGCTGGTTTTGTCACTATCACCATGCCTTCCACCCCCAACATCTTGGTATATCTCAGCTTCCCTCTGTGACTTTTCATCCATGCAAGCCTGCAAATTAGATTCAAATTGCTATCTGTATCTTCCTTTCACTCTCAATATTGAAAAAGTACAAGCATGAACTAACTCTCTCGATCTAGCTCCATATTTACCTACCAACTCATTAAAAAAAATAAAAGTAGCTTTAGCACTAGAGCAAGAGATCATGTATTAGGGAAGGAAAGCAATTTACTTGGCAAGTTTATTTGTGTATTCTCTCCAATGTCAGAGTAAAGGTTTGTCCTTGGGATAAGGGTATTTTCTCACACAGTCTGGTCTCTCTAGCTGTCTGATTCCTCAATTAACAGACACCTCTGTGCTGGTGATTTCATCCTGGATTTACTTAGTGGACAGACTAGAAATTATCATTCAGTGACTTACATGCTGGTTTTATAGTATCATTATAATTATTGTCTAAATATCTCAGCAACAAAGGAGGGAAGTGAGAGGAAGGCTCTTAGAAAGGGTGTGTTTGAGATATGTAGCACTTTGCAGAGAGTAAGGAAGGGTATTTTGATGATTTCCATTGGAGAAATCTAAACAAAAGTACAAAATCAGACATGAATCAATTGGCTCTTGTATTGTTTTGTATTATATACAGCAGAATTCAGTGCCAAGGATTTCTGCATCATTTCAACTAACGGTGTGGTTTTCCTTTTTACTTTACAAATACATGAGATTTATTTAAGATATATTTTCCTTTGCTTACAGACTTCCCTCTGCCCTTGGATATTAAAAACATAAAAATTATTGTGAATTTTCTTTCTTATTTTAAAATTAATAATTAGAAATGTAAAGCAAAAAAAAAAAGATTCTGAATTATTCATACATGACAAATAAGAGCTATTATCTTCCTTACCTGAACATTCAACAATAATTTTCTTCTATCTAAATTCAAGGGATAAAATGGTGAATAATGTTGACTTGTTTCTTGTTGTCAAAGACCTTACACAATGGTGCCTGTGAAGTTTTATTTCTATTGAAATTTTGTTGTATATCTTCCTATATGCACACATATGTGCATGCAATGAATATATTCACCTATGCACACATTTAATTTTAAAAGTTTCAGATCACAAAGTAGAGGTCAGTGCACTATCTCAGTGGGGCAAGGTAGGGAACTGCAAGAGTGAGAAAAGCATGTTCCTGGCTGGTGGGCCTTGTGGGGAAAGAGAGGAGAACTTCCACTGTCCAGTCCCAGTTGAGGTTGAAATGTGGTCACAATATTGTTAGGTGTTCAGAGTTGTAAAGATACACTGGAAATTTGGATTCCTATGTGTGTTCTCCTAATTTTCAAATCTTGGCTCAATGTTATAAAATACTGAGAAGTAAGTAAAACAAGTCTGTTGTGTGGACAGATTTGGCCTCTAGGCCTCTACTTTATAACCTTTGACATTGACTCATTGATAAAGTTTTCAAAGATAATAATGGACTTTAGGCAACTTTTTAATGCGTCATTCTAGTGGGTACATAATATTTAGTTTTGTGGTGATATCATGATTTAATTGAACAATCTTTTGTTTGTGACATTCAGGTCCTTTTCAATTTTACACTCTAGTATACATTGGTGAAATGAGGTTTCATGCACATTTTTTTTCTTTTATAGATTGCTAATTGCTTTCTCGGTATCTCCAAGTTTCTTGAAGAGATCTCTAGTCTTTCCCATTCTATTGTTTTCCTCTATGTCTTTGCACTAATCACTGAGGAAGGCTTTCTTATCTCTCCTTGCTATTCTTTGGAACTCTGCATTCATATGGGTATATCTCTCCTTTTCTCCTTTGCTTTTCGCTTCTCTTCTTTTCACAGCTATTTGTAAGGCCTCCTCAGACAGCCATTTTGTTTTTTTGCATTTCTTTTTCTTGGGGATGGTCTTGATTCTTGTCTCCTGTACAATGTCATGAACCTCCATCCATAGTTCATCAGGCACTCTGTCTATCATATCTAGTCCCTTAAATCTATTTCTCACTTCCACTGTACAGTCCTAAGGGATTTGATTTAGGTCATACATGAATGGTCTAGTGTTTTTCTCCACTTTCCTCAATATCAGTCTGAATTTGGCAATAAGGAGTTCATGATTTGAGCCACAGTCAGCTCCCGGTCTTGTTTTTGCTTACTGTATAGAGCTTCTCCATCTTTGGTTGCAAAGAATGTAATCAGTCTGATTTCGGTGTCAACCATCTGCTGATGTCCATGTGTAGAGTCTTCTCTTGTGTTGTTGGAAGAGGGTGTTTGCTATGACCAGTGCATTCTCTTGGCAGAATTCTATTAGCCTTTATGCAAATATGGGCTCAATAGAAGACAGAAATGGTAGGGATCTAACAGAAGCAGATGATATTAAGAAGAGGTGGCAAGAATACACAGAAGACTTGTACAAAAAAAATCTTCATGACCCAGATAATCGCGATGGTGTGATCACTAGCCTAGAGCCAGACATCTTGGAATGTGAAGTCAAGTGGGCCTTAGGAAGCATCATTACGAACAAAGCTAGTGGAGGTGATGGAATTCCAGTTGATTTCAAATCCTGAAAGATGATGCTGTCAAAGTGCTGCACTTAATATGCCAGCAAATTTGGAAAACTCAGCAGTGGCCACAGGAGTGGAAAAGGTCCGTCTTCATTCCAATCTCAAAGAAAGGCAATGCCAAAAATGCTCAAACTACTTCACAATTGCACTCATCTCACACGTTAGTAAAGTAATGCTCAAAATTCTCCAAGCCAGGCTTCAGTAGTATGTGAACCGTGAACTTCCAGATGTTCAAGCTGGTTTTAGAAAAGGCAGAGGAACCAGAGATCAAATTGCCAACATCTGCTGGATCATCAAAAAAGCAAGAGAGTTCCAGGAAAACATCTATTTCTGCTTTATTGACTATGCCAAAGCCTTTGACTGTGTGGATCACAATAAACTGTAAAATTTTGAAAGAGATGGGAATACCAGATCACCTGATCTACCTCTTGAGAAACCTGTATGTAGGTCAGGAAGCAACAGTTAGAACTGGACATGGAACAACAGACTGGTTCCAAATAGGAAGAGGAGTACGTCAAGGTTGTGTATTGTCACCTTGCTTATTTAACTTATATGCAGAGTACATCATGCGAAATGCTGGGCTGGAGGAAGCACAAGCTGGAATTAAGATTGCCAAGAGAAATATCAATAACCTCAGATATGCAGATAACACCACCCTTATGGCAGAAAGTGAAGAAGAACTAAAGAGCCTCTTGATGAAAGTGAGAGAGGAGAGTGAAAAAGTAGGCTTAAAGCTCATCATTCAGAAAACTAAGATCATGGCATCTGGTCCCATCACTTCATGGGAAATAGATGGGGAAATAGTGGAAACAGTGTCAGACTTTATTTTTTTGGGCTCCAGAATCACTGCTGATGGTGATTGCAGCCATGAAATTCAAAGACGCTTACTCCTTGGAAGGAAGGTTATGGCCAACCTAGATAGCATATTTAAAAGCAGAGACATTACTTTGCCAACAGAAGTCCGTCTAGTCAAGGCTATGGTTTTTCCAGTGGTCATGTATGGATGTGAGAGTTGGACGGTGAAGAAAGCTGAGCATCGAAGAATTGATGCTTTTGAACTGTGGTGTTGGAGAAGACTCTTGAGAGTCCCTTGGACTGCAAGGGGATCCAATCAATCCATCCTAAAAGAGATCAATCCTGGGTGTTCATTGGAAGGTCTGATGTTGAAGCTGAAACTCCAATACTTTGGCCACCTCATGCGAAGGGTTGACTCATTGGAAAAGACCCTAATGCTGGGTAGGATTGGGGGCAGGAGGAGAAGGGGATGACAGAGGATGAGATGATTGGATGGCATCACCGACTCGATGGACATGGGTTTGGGTAGACTCCGGGAGTTGGTGATGGACAGGGAGGCCTGGCGTGCTGCAGTTCATGGGGTCGCAAAGAGTCGGACACGACTGAGCAACTGAACTGAACTGAACTGATTAGTGAACTATTTTTAATTATTTACTATACTTTCGTGCTTTTAAATATAAACCTCAGAGTATTTTGTGAAATTTTCCTTATGAAATTTTTAGTGTACTATTATAAATTAATTTGGAAAAAATTAATAACTGTCTAGTATTAAGTCTTTTAATCCAGTAATGTTTTCCTATTCATTTAAGTTTTTGTTTTTGTCCTTATGCAGTGTCTTGCAGTTTTCTTCATATATATTTAACACAAATCATATTTATATATATCTTATTAAGAATGAACTTATTCTTAGCTGCATAATGAATATAATTTTGTCACCATATTTCTAACTGTGATATAATTCATATAGACTATGAGGGATATGTTAATACAAATTTTTTGTACTTGGCCATTTCTATATAACGTAGATAGGATATACTCATATGGCAGAACTATTGTTTTGCATCTGGCCACTTTCCACATACAGATAATTGATTCATGAATTAAAAATCATGCCTATATATGTATTAAAGCTCATATTATTCCACAGCCTTCTCACCTTTGAATGAGGATTATTGAAATATCTTGTTGGCTAATCTCTTGCCTCCAAGTTTATTCTGCATAGAACTGAAGGTTTTCCAAAATAATGAATAACGTACATAAATCTGCACAGATCCTCTTTCCAATGAAACCAACTATTTCACCCTCTAATTAGCTGAGGTTAAAGTTAAAGCATCTGCATTAGGAGCAGAAGGCACTTTGGAAAGTGACTATTGTCTAATGACATAAATACCTCTATATTAAATAAGGAGTTGATATGACTTACTTAGTGTGTCCCAGGAAGTTTGTAATAGTATTTTTTAAGCTAAAGATATAATATTGATTAAACTGCAATGCAATAGTACCTTGAAATAACTTTCATATGGAATAACCAGCAAATGTCAGTAAATGCAGACACAAAATACATTACTGACTTTTCTGAATTACCACTGATGTCTGAGCTCTGACACTTTTGACTATAAAAGTGACAGAATTATTTTTGCTTTAGAATGTCCCCTCATTTTCCCCGAAGTCTGTCATATCATGATGGGGAGGTCAGGGAAGGGCCTTGCGCCCGGCAGCAGGTACACTCAGAGACTCAGAGAGGCAGAGAGAGCACGTGGAAGAGCAAGGTCCTGATTTCACCTTTCATTACTGAATCCTCTGCATTTACATGGCACCACCACAATCGTAGAAACAAACAGCCTTTAAACAAAAGAGTGGAAACATGATCACACCGGTTTTTTAGCATTATGTTTATGAGCTAACTAACCGACTGAATTTTTTGCTTTTCAGTGGATGACTGTGACTTCTATGTGGACTGATTTTGTGAGCTCTTTCTTCTTCTGGGGAAAAAAAAAAACAAACACAACTATACAAAGTATTTGGGGTCTGTATTTCTCCTCATCTTACTTATGTCCTCTGCTTTGGGTTCTATTTCCTTGATCACAGAACTTTGGAATAAGAATTTGATGGCTAATGGATGTGAGTTTTTCTTTATTAGTGAAATATGGTCAAAATCTCGCACCTACCCCATCTCCATGCTCTTCTTAGCCTGGGCTTATTTGGGTGATAAGTGGGAAGTCACTGGGCTAAAACTGGTTGCTTTCCCATCAGTTGCCGTCCTTAGCTCTTCACACACCTGCCAAGGGACTGTGGCTTAACCTTCGAGGAAGTGCGTGCATATGCACAGCCTTCTGTCTCTCCACATTCCCCAGGGAGCTAGTACTGAGAAAAGCTGGCATATTTTTGGAATATCTAAAATAGGCCTGATGTCAAGGGTAATACTATTATTATCTTTTTAGATTTAAGAAAACTAAAGAACATATAGGTAAGTAAATTTTCCAATGCCCGCTAGTGGTGGTGCTGACTTGAAACCAAGGGGCTCTAGTAAGAAAAACTTTTTGCTCCTGATCAAGTAAACATCCCACTTGTCAGAGCAGAAACACGTTATTTCTCTTTTTCTCTCTCTTTGTGTGTGTGTGTGTGTGTGTGTGTGTGTGTGTGTGTATGTTTGTGAGAAGACAGTAATAACTCATCTTTAAATATAAACACCACTCAGTGAACTGGGCTCATTATAAGTTCATCAGTATCAAATCTATGATGATTAATTTTATGTGTCAACTTGACTAGGTCATAGTATGTTATTTCACCAAATACAAATTTTTGGAGCTGCTGCTCTAAAAGTATTTTGTAGATGTGATTAACATCTACAGTCAGTTGAGCTGAAGTAAAGGAGACTGTCCTCTATGATGCAAGCAGGCTTCATCCAATCAGTTGAAGTCTTAAGAACAATAACAGGGTTGGAAAAGAAGAAATTCTGCCTCAAAACTGCAGCATCAACTCCTGTCTGAGTTTTCAACCTTCTGGCCTGCTCTACAGATTTCAGACCTTCTGGTCCCTATTAACTGTACCTCCAGTTCTTTAAAACCAATCTATATAGGTAGATAGATAGATATAGTACATCTTTGTTATTCTTGGTATCTGAAGTCTATAAAATCCACTTGAATACTAAATCAGTGAATCCTGAGCCCTTGCTCCTAGGGAAAATATAGGGTGAGGTTTCTGCAAGGCTCTGGTCACAACATTTTGTCACTTAATCAATACATAATATTGCTTTATGTATGTATGTGTTACTGTTTAAAAACATCTTGCTTTGTATGCCGCATGCATGCTAATTCGCTTCAGTTGTGTCTCTTTGTCACCCTAGGGACTGTAGCCCACCAGGTTCCTCTGTCCATGGGATTCAGGCAAGAATACTGGAGTGGGTTGCCATGCCCTCCTCCAGGAGATCTTCCCAATTCAGGGACTGAACCTGGGTCTGTTGCATCTCCTGCATTGGCAGGCAGGTTCTTTACCACTAGTGCCACCTGGGAAATATCTAAACTTATTTAACATATATTGCTGATTCATTAACTATAAACTCACAGCCAGCAGCACTAGAATTTATGTCTGAATGATGCTTATCTAACATATGTAGTTTCTCCATAAGGTAAAACACAGCTTTCTGGTGCCTGGGAATATTAGACAGCACTGCAGCACTATGTTTGGGGATCATTTTAAGCAGGAAGATAACCAAAAAATACAAAAATGAGACACTAAATCAACGAAGAAAAGCATATAAGAAGACACAGTATCCATTTCTTTGACTTCAGCTGAGAACATATATGTCAAGTGACTCAGATTTTCACTGCTCTGTGTGTGTCTGGAAATCACCATGAAATCACTAAAAGTGTTGAATTGAAGGTTACAAAGAAATTTTAGCAAGTAGGTGAATTCACAAATACAGAATCCATTCATAATGAATATCAACTATACATGCATTGTGTGTGTATCCTCTTGCTTCTGCTTCTTTGGAGAACCCTGACTGATTCAATGATGATACCAAAGCGACCACAAATAAAGTGAAATATTTAATAATCATGAATAACTGAACATAGAAAATGAAACTGCTGCTAAGTCACTTCAGTCATGTCCGACTCTGTGCTACCCCATAGACAGCAGCCCACCAGGCTCCACCATCCCTGGGACTCTCCAGGCAAGAACACTGGAGTGGGTTGCCGTTTCCTTCTCCAAAGAAAATGAAACTAAAGCCTTGTGAAAAATATTAATATTATGCCCAATTTAATAGCAGAACTTATTAGAACTAATTTGATAATTTAAAAATGTGCATCTGAATCAAGGGAAAAAAAAGAAAGATTAAGCCTGTATTTATTATATTTCAAGTGTCATATGGGGAACACATCTCAAATTATTTGCTAGGTGCAAATTCAAAACCTCGGTTGTTAGGCTGCGTTTAATCACTGAGTATACCGAATCCACTCACACTGGCTTGTGCCTATGGACACTATATGTGCTGATAAACTGATCTGCATTGCTTCGCTCATTCCTCTTAGTTCTGTTGTTAGATATTAGCATCACATGTGATATAAGCATTTACTGACCAGAGGGGTTTTTTTTTGTGTGTGTGCTTTATTTGTGTGTTTGCAATATTATTATACATAAATTACAACCTAAACATATGCATATTGTTATACGTTTGTGATCTATATCTTTTGTAACCAACAATAGAATTTTGAAAATGATATTTCCTCAGTGTCAGGCTCACCCTCTTTATTCCCTCCTCTTTATGAACATCAGAGTCTCTGCTACATGTTTCTCTGGCTTCCTCTTACCTCACAATTCTCTTTTCTTTGGTACTGAAATGAAGTTTCTCTCTTTAGTATTTAACAGATAAAGGTCAAGAGCCTATGCACTAATCAGAATGGAGGTCTGTTTGTTGATATCAAGACAAATATCCAAATTCAGAAAATTGTGATATATTAAGCAACGTGCTTAAAACAGTGTATGGACTCTCTTTGTGATAAATTGAATCAGATTGATTTGGAATAGTAGACATATCTTAATGAATAGCTTGTCTCTGGCGTGTGCTTAGTCACTTTAGGCTGCAGTTAATAAAATATCCTAACATGGCAACCTAGATTAATTGCTATTTTAAAAATCGTAATAGTATCTTGTGTTCAATTTGACCTGACATATCTATCTTTCCAAGGATTATTGTGACTTAATGCAGCTTAAAGTTGTGTCTATAAAATGTGTTCATTTTAGCAACTGGCTTTGCTTTCATGATGAAGTGTATTCACCAAGTTCCCCTCACATAGCATCACTCAAAATTGATTATGCATATACTTCTACCAGGCATACACGTATAAGAGTTTTCATCAGACAAAAAGAAAACGAGGAGAAGGCTATTAATCTGCATAAATATTCCCTCCAGACCTCTAGATGGTAGCTATAGAGGCTAACCCAAGCCTGGCAATGTTCTGAAATGGAATAATTATGGAACCCAACTCAACAATTTGCTATAAGAACTAAATATGACCATGATAATGGTTAGGGAGCAGATTGAGAATATTTGGAGTGACAAGAAATTACAGTACATAGGTTCAGCAGTGAGGAAGTGCAAAATTGAGTCTGGGAAGGGTGAAAGGAGGTGGCCAAGAGTCAGAAGGAAATTAAATTATGGAACACTCTTGTGTCCTGCTAAGGAAACTCAGACTGTATGTTGTAGAAGATGGAGACCTGGCAATGAATAAATTTACATTTTAAGTAGATCTATGAGACCATCCTGAGGGGATGGATTCGAAGAGACAAGATCCTAGTAGGGAGGACAGTACCTAGGTCACACCAACAATCCATGATAAAGAATAGAGATAGGGCAGAAATGATGGGAAAGGAAAAGAGCCTTAGATTCTAATGACCTAAGTTTGAATTCTACTTCAGTCATTAATCATTGTGTGACCTTGAATAAGTTAAGTAACTACCTTAACCTTCATGTCTTTAAATATTAAATAAAAATAAAGAAGATCTATTAAATGTGAGGAGATATATGAAGGCAAGATGCAAAAAGAAAAAACATGTAAGTAAATATCGAGTCCTTCACAGATCTTCCAGTAACATGTATAGAAATAAATATCCAAAATATGGAGTCAGTGTAGCACTGAGATCAAGAGGAATGATTCCTAAAATCAGACTAAAGAGGACTAGGTCCTGGCTCTATCATTTCTTAATCATGTGACTTTCAAAGCTACAGAGCATCTCCATGTATTAAAAGTCCTCTTTTATAAAATGGGGAAAATGGTATCCAGCTAATTGGTTTGACAGAAAGACTATGGGAAATGACATATATAAAGCATTTTGAATATTTGTTTAAATGCACAAAATAAGATGTATTATGATGAATATGGAAATTTCTGTCTTTATATAATATACATGTATGTGTATATTTATATATAAAATATACATATACATATGTAGACATTTATTTGGCTGTCCCATAAGAAATTGCTAATATTAAATCATTTTGAAACACAAAAATGGCAATGGCTTGTAGTTTAATCACACATATATGATAATATTCAATCATATATATATATATATATATATATATATATATTTAGTTACTTTATTTCTTTTCTTGCTCATCTTCTCAGGCAAGCAATGGCTTTAGGACAGAGTTGAATTAACTGACCTTTAAATTATGGTTGCTTACTCTGTTACCACAGTTAGAAAAGCAGTAAAGAATGCAGGCTGAGGCAGACTGTACCACTGGATTCTAACTCAGACACATATAACTCAATCAAGTTACTTAACCTCTCTAAGCCTCGGTTACCTCTTCTACAAAATGAATAAATTATAATATTGCCATAAGCATTAACTGAGATAATTATGTAGAGTGTATAGCATAAAAGCCAATAGAGGGAGAAAAGATGTTAACTATTACTACACAAATTATTAATTATTAACTGCAATTCCATTTTCAACAGATGACTACATTAATTGTTTCTGTCATGCAACTTATTTCTTCCTGTGCCCCAGGGGTTCCTTCCATGACCTCACTTCCTCCTCTTCTCTCTTCTTCCCTTTAACTTCCTTTCCTTTTCAATGAGAAACCGCTGTGATTGACTACATCTGAATTTCTCTGGATATATCTGTCTATAAAACAAACTTTCTTGGAAGAAAATGCATTGATTTTTAATATATATTTTAATGTTTAGGGGGATGAGATGTCTGTGAATTTATTTTAAGTATGATATCCATACAGATGTTTCTTCTTACACAGGAAGGGAAAAATAGTAATACAAAACTAATCTATATATACGCCTTTGTTCCCTACCTAACTGCTTGTAAAAAATGTAATAAAATAAAAATGTTGGAACTCATGGGATCAGTAAAGCAAGTTACACACAGTCCCTGAAAGAAAGAAGGACATAACTGAAGCCTGAACGTATTTAAGAGAATATTTAAGTGTCCCCAGAGAGGACAATTTGGTTATGACTTCAGTTCAGTTGAGTCGCTCAGTTGTGTCCGACTCTTTGTATTCCCATGGACTGCAACACACCAGGCTACCCTGTCCATCACCAACTCCCAGAGTTTGCTCAAACTCGTGTCCATCGAGTAGGTGATGCCATACAGTTATCTCATCTCATCCTCTGTCGTCCATTTCTCCTCCTGCCTTCAATTTTTCCCGCCATTGGGGTCTTTCTAATGAGTTAGTTCTTGGCATCAGGTGGCCAAAGTATTGGAGCTTCAGCTTCAGCATCAGTCCTTCCAATGAATAATCATGATTGATTGGTTATGACTGGAGGGATGCAAATTTAGAGGTTGATCTCCTGGAAATAGTCATTGGCACCCATATCTGATTCACCCTTACCTGTGTACAGTTTATACATTTGCCCTCCCTCAGCCCATTGGCACAGCTGTGGTCACTGTGCAGAGCAGGGTCAAATGCACACACTTGAGAGGCCTTGAGGTCTGTACTGCTAGGACCACGCTAAGTATATTCTGGGTATGCAATAAATGGTGTTCAGTTAATCTAATAACAAAGAAAACCTGAGTGCAGCTTTGAGAGAAATTTTCTCCAGACCCATCTTCTGACCTCTGATTCTGCATGGCAAGTGGGGAGTCTCTGGTTTCAGAATGCTCAAATGCAGGACTCCATGAGTAAGCTACGAGACAGCCTCCATCAGGGGAAGAAAGAAGCAGAATCCTAGAGAGGATGGGGCTGAGGGTGAGTCGGAAGCAAAAGAGGGAACCCTCTGAGTGGCTGTCTGCAGCAAAAGAAAGACGTTCTGAATGTGGACTGCTGCTGTTCTAAGAGTCCCCAGATGCTACTCTGGAGAAGGGCCACTGAGAAAAGGGGGATGTGAACCTGGACTTCAGGGAGAGGAGAAAAGGAGAAAGGAGACAATTAAAAAGAAAGAAATAAAAAAAGAAAGAACACCTGAAGGCAGCAAGAAACTGTGTCAAGGACATTGGAGATATACTTACTCAAGTAGAACAGCAAACCATTTTTGTTTGGTTTGTTCTGGTTTTTAGCTCCTTTGCTTTGGTTTAACTCAATACAGGGTATGGGATATTTTGCATAGGTTTACAGATAGAATTTAAGTTAATAAATGAAAGAGTAAATACTAATAAAAAATTAAATCCAATATAGGATTTTGTATCTCATATACAATCAGAGTGATTTTGAACAACATAAAACTGCCACTTTGCTACAGTTGGAAAAGGTCCCTTTAGATAAAGGAGGCTCAGATAAGGTGTATATTATGCAGGTGGTACTGACTGAACCTGATCAAGAATCTCTGGAGCTGCCCCAGAGATCGAGTGAAGCATTATTTGGCATTTTATTAGCTGTAAGTCTTTGGACATTCACATAAATTTTTAATAAGATAAACACTGTTAAAAAATTATGATGAGGCAAATCATGGAAGGGAAAACATAGCTGATTTAAACTGGCTCAATACATCTTAATGGATGAACCAGAGACGTGAGAAGGAAGGAAGTCCATGTCTGGCAGACAGTTGCACAGTTTACAATGAATCGAACTAACCTATTTTCAGGACCTTGCAGAACCCATGTATATACTCTGCTCTTATTGCATAAGAGCTTGTAGCTTAGGTTCTATTGATAGATACTAGGATAGAGTCCATATGCACATTGCTTAGACGTTTTTGGAGAATGAATGACACAGTAGGAAAGTATTAATATAAACAAAAAATGGATTACTTGGAGAAATAGAGTAGGATACTTTATATTTACTCCTTGAAAAAAAAACTGCCTAGCTAAGGATGTGTTTTGGTTTGGTACTTCCACAGACATTGGTTCCACTTAAGAAATACTTATGGAGTGGGTTCAGAGGCTGATGAGGAGGATGATCACTCCATTTCCATCACAGCCTAAATGAGTCATAAATCAGCTGATTGTATCTGTTTTTAGAACGGGTGGAAGGATGGGCCACTTGATGTGGTTATTGAAGATTCTCTGTATCAAACAGATGAAATAAGAGGCACCATCCATACTCAAGATTCCTTCCCCTCTAATCCTCTGTGCCATGGAGAAGCTGTTAGATTTTGTTTGCCTCACTCACTGGTTAAAAAAATTACCTCAATGGGAAGCTGGTCTTTGCCAAATGAATAAGGAAAATATTGATGTAATCTTACATGCTCTTCATCCAAAAAGGTTAGTAGAGTAATTGAGTCCCATATAAATCAGCACATGTACTTTGATATAGGGACCTCTAGTGAAATACTACACAAGGAACTTATAGAAATGCTCAAAATAAGTCCTGAATATAAACAAGTTAGGCTACACTGGAACAATCTCTAAGTTGTTGATTTAGTTTCTCTTAGAGACATTCTCGGGAGACAGAAATGTAGCTTCATTGGTTTCTGAAATATCATGACTCAGGATATTGAAGATATTAGAGGCGGCTTTCAAACTGAGTTCTAGCAATCTCTAAAATCCTAGTAGCTGGTCAAAAATAATGTGGTTGAAATGCACGTGTTCACCTGCAGATTTCATCTCAATATTATGAGTTGAAAATTTGGAATCAGGGTTTCCAATACCCTCCATGATGCTAGACCAGCATTTACAAAGTATGGAGCACTAGTTTCATGAGCTGTTAACAGATAGTCTTTAGAATGACCGTTTATTTCACCATAAAATAAGTCTGGGGAAAGTTGCACCCGCAGTTCTCTTGGTGAGTCACTGTTTACACTGCTTTATTAGAAGTGTTGCAGTCAAGAAAACATTAACTTCGCTTATTTCAATATTTCTCAAAATTATTTAACCAGAGAATAGACATTCTTATAAGATAAATATAATTTATATAAATATATATACATATACACACAGACACACGTATATATGTGTATGGGGTTTCCCAGTTAACACTAGTGGTAAAGAACCTGTGTGCCAATGAAGGAGACATAAAGAGACAGCTGATTCAGTCCCTGGATTGGGAAGATCCCCTGGAGGAGGCCATGGCAACCCACTCCAGTATTCTTGCCTGGAGAACCCCTTGGACAGAGAAGCCTGGTGGGCTACAGTCCATAGCATTGCAAAGAGCTGGACACGACTGAAGCAACTGGGCAGAAGCACGCACATATATGTATATACACTTACCTACACACATACTATATATACACATACATATTCTATGGTGGTGGTGGTTTAGTCGCTAAGTCATGTCCGACTTTTGTGATCCCATGGACTGTAGCCTGCCAGCCTCCTCTGTCCATGGGATTCTCCAGGCAAGAATACTGGAGTGGGTTGCCATTTCCTTCTCCAAGGGATCTTCCCAACCCAGGAATTGAACCCATATTCCATAGAACCCAGTTTAGGAGCACTATGCCAAATGAATCAATAAACTGACTGATGGGACATCTGAATTGAAATAGTTGAAATTTCCTTGATATTCCAATAAATATTTTATCTCTTTGCATTTCTATACTCTGTTCCTTCTCCTTACAATGACTGTCTATCAACAGTAATCCACCCACTCCCCTGCCCTGTCCATCTGTTGGATGAGACCTTTCAAGTTCCAGCTTAAAAATAATTTCCTGTGGAAAGCTTTTCCTAATACCTCAAGGCTACATGGGGTGTCCCTTCTCATATCTTCCCTAATACTGTGAACTAGCCCTGGATTAGTATTTACAACTGTTTTTACTTCTTTTCTTTGAAGGAATTGGCTATAGCTTGTTCTTTATCATAAACTTGGTGCCTCTCATAAGACCCTGTATGGGGGAAATGATGAACAAACATTTGATAAATAGATGAGTGGGGGAATAATCAGGGAGGCATTTCTTCAGACAGGTTTTGCTGATCAGGAAGAGATGTAATAAGATTTCAAGGAGAGAGGTTCAGGGAATCAGAGGAAACCACAGCATCCCTTTAACATTAGAAACTTGTCCCAGAGGAATGGATACCACACAACCATTAAAATGATGGAATCAGTTCCAGGAGATGTTAAACTCTTAGCCTTGTGGACAAGAAAGCCCTTGGGAAGATTTATTTCGAAGTTGCTTACCAATCTGCTTTAGAAGGAAGCCATGTGGAGAGCTTCTCTTGGATTCCAAAGCAAACAGATGTTCTGTCTCCTACAATGATGCTGAGCTACTTATGTTTCTTTCCTTAAGAGCCAATAGCAGCACACATGGTACAATAGGAATTTTATGCATTTTCATGGAAAAGCAACTACACTATTTACATAGTCAATAGACTGAATCAGTTTCAGAAACAAAACTCTATGAATGGAATTCAGAAAATGACTGTTCTTGAGGGAAATAAACTATTGCTGGTGGACACAGAGAATTAGAGGCATGTTCTAGGGACCAAGTTGATTCAAGCCTGGGTGACAGCAATCTCTGTAAAAGGAAATAAGTGTCTTTCTTTCAATAAGCTTAAATTTGAATATTGCGCTCTGAACAAAAGTAAAGCCAATGGCTCATGGAGGGACCTCCTCTATAGTCACTAATGTTAAGCACGTCAAATTCTCAGACAATAGACTTGTCAGCTTTTCTTTTCCTCTTATTTTATTTTACAAATAATAAAATTTATGCAGAGGTTAAGAGGCCAGCTTGTGCCCAATTCACACACCTGCTCTCCCATACGTTGTCTGTGTTACTTGTGCAAACCCTCTGGTCACTTTCTCAGTCTACAAATCTGGAAAGTAGGCATAGCAGTATCACCTACATTATTAGGCATGAGCAAGATTAAATTAGTTATTAGGTGTTGGCGTTTATAATATTAAGCCCCCACTAAGTGTTATCTATTATAAATTTCGTTTGTACTTACAATGCTAATGTTTATCATTCGTAAAGTGTTAATGTCACTCACCCTCTTTCTTATTCAAAATCTTCTATTTCCAAATCTAAACTCCTAACTTTGAAAATATTCTATCTTATATAGTACTTTATAAGTCCCATTATTCCTTGCCACTCAGTCTAAAGCTTGGCCTGGAAGTTTCCTAAGTATACTTCAAACATGCTTAGGCTTAGCCCAACCTTCAGGTTGTGTACATATGGCTCTTTTTTCCATAATATAATCCTTTTTTCTCTCTGACTGGTTAATATCTAAGCATTCTTCAGGATCTAGTTCCAATGGAACTTCACTGGAAAGAGTATTCTCCCATCTCTATAATCATGATACTTTATCTTCCAAACCAAATAAAACAACATCGTATCACACACAGGTACTAATGTATTTTCACATAGACATATCTCAATACACTCACCTTGAAAATACCAACACAAACAAGAACACCGTTATCCTAGAGAGTATTGAAATTTCCTGATCTACCTACAGTGTGAGTGGAGAAGGTATTAAATTGCCCTACTCTATTTTTTTGTTTTGTTTCTGTCAGTTGGTTCTTGTATTAAGAGCATTGATCATATTTTTTTCCGAACACTGCAACAACTTGCAAGAATGAAGCCAATAGGAAGAGACTAAATAAAGAAAAATATTGCAGCATTTGTAATAAAGCAGCAAATATTTGTTCCTTGATATTATAGATTTTGAAGGTAGTAAAAGAGAACATTTCAATATTTGAGAATGCCAATGTGATTATTTTATTGTTGAATTTTACCTTCTTTTATTGGGGACGTTATAGATTAGTTTTTTTCAACCGAATACCCAAATTGGGGCTTCTCAGGTGGCACAGTGGTCAAAAATCTTCCTGCAATGCAGGAGACACAATTCGATCCCTGGGTCAGGAAGATCCCTTTAAGGTGGAATGGTAACCTACTCCAGTATGCTTGCCTGAAAAATCCCATGGACAGAAGAGCCTGGCAGCTTACAGTCTAAAGGATAGCAAAGAGTCGGACACTACTGAGTGACTAAACACAGCTCCTTTCTCTTTCCTTTCCTCCTGTCCTATTCTACTGGGATCTGTGATAGAGAAGGTATATATTTCTCTAATTAGAAATAGAATTTTGTTTGGGAAAGGGCTGTGCACCATGTCTACACCCATTTACCCTACTTTTTCAGGGTAAGGAGAGTGGGGAGAATTTCTTCTGTGGGAGTCAAGTGACTCTCCAAAACATAAGCAGGAAATAAGAAAGTGTGTCCTAAGTCACTTAATAAAATTACTTTTCCAACAGAGTGCTATGCGTACCATTTCTTTCATATCATCTTACATCCTGACACATTCTGCAAGGAGTCTTCTTCAGTTATTACTTACTCATATAAGCTTTAAAGTACTTATTTTTGAAACAGCATAGTTTATCAACTAATTATATACTGTCTTGGATTGTTCAGTCTGTGAACAAGCCAGAAATTTGGAAATCTTCCTTAAATTTTCCCACATTTAAGTTTTTCAGCTCATAACATTCTATCTGCTTTATATTCTGTGCATTAGTCACCACTTTTGTATTGTTACCATCATTGTATTCAGAGTCTCACCAGATCTCACCCTCAAAGGCCACCCAACTGATCTCTTGCTTTCAGGCTTACTCATTCAAATATATCCTCAACTCTGACCTCTCAAAGATCTTTCTAACTTACAAACCTAACTGTGCCAATCTGCTGTTGAAAATTACTCGACAGAGAATGAAATCCCAATGTAGAATGGCCTACAAGGCTATCCAGGCAACCATGCAATGGCTTCTGCCTGACTGCCAAGCCTTGTCTCAAGCCAGCACTATATTCTCCCACACCACACTCTTATCTGAGTAATATACACTGGCAACATTAAGTTAACTACAGTGATTGCAATAAGGCAGAAGTACTCAAGCCAGTGTGTTTTCATGTTTCTTCTAGTTGAGTGCTTCACTGCTTAAATTTTCCTTCAAGTCTTAGCTAAAATATCCTTCCCTCAAATAAAGCCTTTCTTCACGACTCCAGTAAAACCTAGATTTTTTTTTCCTTATGATTTCCAGTGCAATTTATGTATTTTCATTCTAACAAATTTCTTGTTACGCAATGATGTTAGCAATTCTACGTACTCAGGGCTTGGGGATAAGCACTGAATCTCCTCTTCTTAGCACAGAGTCTAGGACCTAGAAGATATTTAATATATGCACGCGTGCTCCTAGGTTACTTCAGTCGTGTCCGACTCTTTGCAACCCTATGGACTGTCATCCACCAGGCTCCTCTGTACATTGGATTCTTCAGGCAAAAATACTAGAGTGGATTGCATGCCTTCCTCCAAGGGATCTTCCCAACCCAGGGATTGAACCCACATTTCCTGCAGCTCCTGCATAGCAGGCAGATTCTTTCCCACTGAGCCACCAGGGAAGCCCATTCAATGTATGTTTATAGAATAACGAATATCATATCTCTAGACTTAAAATATATTGACCTAAAATAAGGATTAAGATAATCTTCTCAGTGACAAAGTCAGCACTATGTGTTTAGGAGAAGCTTAGTTTGATTTACTCAAATGACATAAACACAAGCCACTCTCCAATTTTATTTCTTACGTTTATCATGGAACACCCATAAAAATTAACAAAAACACGAGACTGCAGCAGATGACATAACAAATGTTTTCCAGGAAGGTAATCTAACTATTTTACTTTTTTGAGAATCAAATAGCATATTGATTATAAATTATTTGCTGACATGTTAGACTATTAGACTATTGTTATATATTTTTTCCTCTATTATTCCATAACGAGATCAAATCATCCCAAGAATTAACTGGCTCTTTAGAAACAAAGGACTTCTGTGATAGCTCAATTGGTAAAGAATCCGCCTGCAATGCAAGAGACCCTGGTTTGATTCCTGGGTTGGGAAGATCCACTGGAGAAGGGATAGGCTACCCACTCCAGTATTCCTGGGCTTCCCTTGTAGCTCAGCTGGTAAAGAGTCCACCTGCAATGTGGGAGACCTGGGTTCAATCCCTGGGTTGGGAAGATACCCTGGAGAAGGGAAAGGCTACCCATGCTAGTATTCTGGCCTGGAAAATTCCATGGACTGTATAGTCCATGGGGTCGCAAAGAGTGGAACACAACTGGGTGACTTTCACTTTAGAAAGCACGACAGACCAATAAATAGATCATCATGCATCATCATCACAACCATTATTAATACTGCCAACACCACCATCTTACTTAAATCATCACTGTTAACACCATCATTAACACCACCATCACCACCACTGTTATCACCACCACTTTCACCATCATAACCACCACTATCATTACCTACTACCATTACAACCACTGCTATACCTTCATCAGCAATAACATACATTGGTCACAATATATATTAAATTCCAATCTAATTCATTCAAAGCTGAGTTCCATTTGGCAAAACTATCAGCTATAACTTTTTTTTTCTTTTTTCTTGTTTCTTTCTCAAGAAATTAAATCTGAGAAAATGCTAGGGGGAATGGAATCACTGGCCTGGAAAAGCAGAGTTCTTGGCAAGCGGCAGGCCATCATGTCACTGACAGAAGGAGAGAGAATAAATAATGGAAGCGCCACAGGCTATTGTTTCTGGAAACAAGATATATAAAGTATTAGATGCTGTTATCCTCCAAGTTGGACAAAACAAGGCAGAGATTCAAAGAAGGAGGACAGATGAGACAGGCTTAAAATGAACACAGATACCAGAAACATCCCCCAAGGCAGAAGGTAGAAGAGGCATTTAAGAAATAAATAAGGATTTTACTCTCACATAAAAAAATAAATCTTTTGGTTTTCTTTTAACTGTAAGTGGATTTATGTGCTTTTGAAAGATGGCCTTTATTGAACTTTAGCAGAAAAGCCAGGGTAAAAGAGAGTCATGCAGACATCCCCCAAACAACTGCATTTCTATTCCTCTAAAGCTTACTATGCATAATGTCCAAATATCAGATCAATCAAGCACAAGACAGTCGAAGCAGTTTGCCCTTTTTAGAATCATGTAAACAAAGCAGCAGTTTTCAAATAGTTAAACATGCAGTTCAGAGTTTTTAATTACTCTTTCCTCCCTTTAGAGATTAACATAAAAAATACAGATAGTAGTGGATTCAAAAACAAAAAATAAAAAAAGATCTTGTAGCTTGTAAGGAACACAGATTCATTCAGTTTGTTTCTAATGTAGAACTTTGGCAAACTCATAAGCAATCACCAATTCCTTTTTCTTTTTTTTAAAGTAAATCTATCCTCTTTCTTTTCATAGGTTTCTTCCCGGTTCTTTTTATAACTATAGTTTTCTGTCATGTCTTCCCCAAACTTCTTCAGTCTATCTATAACCTATCAATCTGTACTTATGGAAGTAGTGTGGTCTAAACAATGGGATGTAGTTAACAGAGTGTGGGAAGGGTAGAGTGAATCTGGGTCCCAGTCTATGTTGGCTTCTCCCTGTGTGAAAGTGAAAGTTTTAGTTGCTCAGTTGTGTCTGACTCTTTGTGACTCATGGACTGTAATGCACCAGGCTCCTCTGTCCATGGAATTCTCTGGACAAGAATACTGCAGTGGGTTGCCATGCCCTCCTCCAGGGGATATTCCTGAACAAGGGATTGAACCCGGGTCTCCTGCATTGCAGGCAGATTCTTTACCACTGAGCCACCAAGGAAGCTTATGGTCAAACATTTTAGCTTCTGTGGACTTCTGGTCCATCATCGAGAAAATGAACAATTTGATCTAAATGATCTCTGAGATTTGGTCTTAATTCGAATGTTTCTGATTTTTAGGCTGGTAAATTTCAGCAATTATCTTGAAAATTATTTCAGTCAGCATTTAATCTATTTTTTCAGTACTTATAATTGCCAGACACTGAACTAAATTTCATATTAATCAAGAAGATGGAGAGGAGGAATTAATTAATTTTGCCTAATTTTCCATTGTTTTCCTCAGATGTTTTGAAATTTGAGGAAATAAAAAATAACATTTATTCACCTCCTCTGTTCACAATGAGGAAAAAAATGGTGATCTTAGGCTTATGTCACCAGCAAAATCTCCAAGAGTCATCAGTGAGGCAGTGAGTGAAACAGTGTGTGTCAAGTGATAAATAAAAAAGTGAAAAGAGAAATACTTTTGTTTTTCCTCCAATATATTGACATGGGCATTTTTGGAGGGGTCAAAAGTTTTGAGATCCAGATCCCATGGTGGAGAATTATATTTAGTCTGCTAGCAAAATGTAGGTTTATCATTAAATGCTGCTGAATGAATGAGGAACTTGAAGGCAAATCAAGCCAAAAATTACTTTCTGGAACCTAGGTATTTAGTGCAAGGAAGTCTATGACACGGTCTCTGCATTAAGGTAGAACTACAATGTAGTATGGAAGAATTATGTGCTCCCTGCCCTGTGTAGTCATGTGAAAGTTAGGTAAAATATAGAATTGAAACAGTTTATAGTAATAATAGAAGAAATATACAAGCTAAAGATGGGTAGGTTTGAAGAAGAGTGGAGGGATATAATTTGTAAGGGAGTCATGAAAGCAGAAAGCGTCATGAAGAAAGCATGAATAAACAGATGTAGTTGGAAAAGATGAGGTATGTAAAGAATTATAAGGAAATAAAGCTAGAAATATGGTTTGAAACCAAACCATAAATGCACTGTTATGGACTGAAAGTCTGTTTGCCTCCCCAGATTTATACATTGAAGTCCTGGCCCCAGAGAGGTAGTATTTGTGATGGGAACTTTGGGAGTAATAAGGGTTAGATGAGGTCTTTAGGGAGAGACCCGCATGATGGGATTAGTGCTCTCAGGAGAAGAGATGGCAGACATTCCTCCACCTCTCTACCAGGTGAGGACACAGTGAGAAAGCTTTAACCTGAATGGGCCAACACTTTGATCATGGACTTCCCAGCCTCCAGAATTGTGAGAAAAAACCTACATTGTTTGAGCTACCAAGTCAATGGTAGTCTGAGGAGGCCTTACAAATAGCTGTGAAAAGAAGAGAAGAAAAAAGCGAAGGAGAAAAGGAAAGATATACCCATTTGAATACAGAGTTCCAAAGAATAGCGAGGAGAGATAAGAAAACCTTCCTCAGTGATCAATGCAAAGAAATAGAGGAAAACAACAGAATGGGAAAGACTAGAGATCTCTTCAAGAAAATCAGAGATAAGAAGGGAATATTTCATGCAAAGATGGGAACAATAAAGGACAGAAATGGTACAGACCTAACAGAAGCAGAAGATATTAAGAAGACATGGCAAGAATACACAGAAGAACTATATGAAAACATCTTCACAACCCAGATAATCGCGATGGTATGATCACTCACCTAGAGCCGGACATCCTGGAAGGTGAAGTCAAGTGGGTCTTAGAAAGCATCACTACAAACAAAGCTAGTGGAGGTGATGGAATTTCAGTTCAGCTACTTCAAATCCTGAAAGATGAGGCTGTGAAAGTGCTTCACTCAATATGCCAGCAAATTTGGAAAACTCAGCAGTGGCCACAGGACTGGAAAAGGTCAGTTTTCATTCCAAACCCAAAGAAGGGCAATGCCAAAGAATGTTCAAACTACCACACAATTGTACTCATCTCACATGCCTGCAAAGTAATGCTCAAATTTCTCCAAGCCAGGCTTCAGAGTACGTGAACTGTGAACTTCCAGATGTTCAAGCTGGATTTAGAAAAGGCAGAGGAACCAGAGATCAAAGTGCCAACATCTGTTGGATCATTGAAAAAGCAATAGAGTTCCAGCAAAACATCTACTTCTACTTTATTGACTATGCCAAAGCCTTTGACTGTGTGGATCACAACAAACTGGAAAATTCTTCAAGAGATGGGAATACCAGACCACCTGACCTGCCTCCTGAGAAATCCATATGCAGGTCAGGAGGCAAGGGTTAGAACTGGACATGGAACAACAGACTGGTTCCAAATCGGGAAAGGAGAACATCAAAGCTGCATGTTGTCATCCTGCTTACTTAACTTATATGCAGAGTACATGATGAAAAATGCTGGGCTGGATGAAGCACAAGCTGGAATCAAGGTTGCCAGGAGAAATATCAATAACCTCAGATATGCAGATGATACCATTCTTATGGCAGAAACTGAAGAAGAACTAAGCAGCCTCTTGATGAAAGTGAAAGAGGAGAGTGAAAAGTTCACTTAAAACTCAATATTCAGAAAACTAAGATCATGGAATCTGGTCCCATCACTTGATGGCAAATTGATGGGGAAACTGTGGCTGACTTTATTTTGGGGGGCTCCAAAATCACTGCAGTTGGTGACTGCAGCCATGAAATTAAAAGACGCTTGCTCTTTGGAAGAAAAGCTATGAGACATATTAAAAAGCAGAGACATTACTTTGCCCACAAACGTCTGTCTAATCAAAGCTATTGTTTTTCCAGTAGTCATGTAGGGATGTGAGCTACTGCTGCTGCTGCTAAGTTGCTTTGGTCATGTCAGACTGTGTGACCCCATAGATGGCAGCCCACCAGGCTCCTCTTCCACAGGATTCTCTAGGCAAGAATGCTGGAGTGGGTTGCCATTTCCTTCTCCAATGGATGTGAGAGTTGGACTTTAAAGAAAGCTGAGCACTGAAAAATTGGTGCTTTTGAACTGTGGTATTGGAGAAGACTCTTGAGAGTCCATTTGACTGCAAGGAGATCCAACCAGTCCATCCTAAAGGAAATCAGTCCTGACTATTCATTGGAAGGACTGATGCTGAAGCTGAAACTTCTATACTTTGGCCACCTGATTCAAAGAACTGACTCATTTGAAAAGACCCTGCTGCTGGGAAAGATTGAAGATGGGAGGAGAAGGGGATGACAGAGGATGAGATGGTTAGATGGTATCACCGACTCAATGGACATGAGTTTAAGTAAACTTCAGGAGTTGGTGATGGACAGGGAGGCCTGGCGTGCTGCAGTCCATGGGTTCGCAGTGTCGGACGTGACTGAGTGACTGAACTGACTGACCCAGTCAATGGCATTTGTTATGGTGCGTGCATGTTCAGTTGTCTCTGACTCTGCAATCCTATGGATTGTAGCCCACTAGGCTCCTCTGTCCATGGGATTCTCCAGCATGAATTCTGGAGTCTTGCATTGCCCTTCCCTATGGGATCTTCTCAACCCAGTGATCAACCCAAGGTCTCCTGCATTACAGGCCAATTCTTGACCACTGAGCCACTGGGGAAGCTAAATAATGTACACTTTATCGAATAGCTGGCTTCCCTGGTGGTCAGTTGGTAAAGAATCCACCTGCTATGCAGGAGATCTGGGTTCAATCCCTGGGTCAGGGAAGATCCTCTGGAGGAGGAAATGGACACTCCAGTATTCTTTCCTGGAGAATTCCATGGACAGAGGAGACTGGCGGGTTACAGTCCATGGGATTGCAAAGAATCGGATATGACGAAGCCATTAACAAGCTACTGGAAAACATCTGATTTTGAGACAGAAGTTAGGGAAGGTAAGCAATATTTAAAGTAGCATTTTTAAAGATTAATGTGTTCAAAAGGTGTGTATTAGTATATGGGAGATTAGGAGGCCCCCAAACAGAAAGAAGACAGGTTGGTGGCAGTGCTTGATGAGAAGGCCCTTACAAAAGTGAAATGTGAGGAAGTAATACTTGTGGAAGCCAAGACATGAAATACAACACAGGGCAAGCCTCGGAGAAAGGCCTATTCAAAGCAATACATAAAATCTGGTAGATGATTTGGGGATGAAGTGTTTGGAATCAAGTAAAAAATGTGAAGTGGGATATGTTTAGAGTCTGGAGGTGAGCAAGGCAGTGGGTCAAGAATTTGGAAGACATGGAAATCAGAGTGCAAGGTAAGGTAGTAACCACATAGACAATTAGAATCAGATGAATCTAGATAGAAATAAATCTTAATCTAAGGCTAGATAGAATATATGGAACAGAAAAAAATAGTAGATGACTTGGGATTTGAAATTTAGGAGGTACTTTGAAGTCACTAGGTGCTTCTCAGGTGGCTCAGTGGGTAAAGAATCCACCTGAAATACAGGAGACACAGGAGACATGGGTTTGATTCCTGGGTCAGGAGGATTCCCCGGAGCAGAACATGGCAACTCACTCCAATATCCTTGCCTGGAGAATCCCATGAACAGAAGAGCCTGGTGGACTACAGTCCATAGGGTTGCAAACAGTTGGACACGACTGAAGTGACTGAGCAGGCAGGCATTAGGTCAATAAGGGCATCCCTGGTAGCTCAGACAGTAAAGAGTCTACTTGCAATGTGGGAGACCAGGTTTGATTCCTGGGAAGGGAAGATCCTCTGGAGAAGGAAATGGCTACCCCTTCCAGTATTCTTGCCTGGATAAGTCTATGGGATCACAAAGAATCTGACATGACTGAGGGACTAACACTTCTATTAGATCAATATATGTTTTATTCTTCAAAATATTTATAATAACTCATCACTCAACCTTTGTTAAAACATTTCAAATGCTGGGAAACTTCCAACTGTGAAAGTAGCTCATTCTACTTTTGTGCAGACCTAATTATTAAGAAGATAGTCTTTATCCTAAAATGAAGTCTTTAAAAAAAACCTGATTCTATGCCTATTTTCTGCAGATATTTAAAATATGTTTAATTTGTGTATAACATCCCCTCAAATAATTGAAGCTGACTATCCCTGCCTTTCTAAGCAAAATGTATCTACTTTCTTCAAACATTACTCATGTAACTTTGTTTAAATGTTAGCATATAGAACTGAATATAATCAAATAGGCCCTGGTGAGTGAAATTATTCCTGCTCTTTCCTTGAGCATGGAATTTCTATAATGTCCATATGATCACAGAATACATTTGGTGTTTTGTTCTTGTTCAGTTACTAAATTGTGCTTGACTCTTTGCGACTCCATGGACTGCAACATGCCAAGCTCCTCTGTCTTTCACTATCTCCATGATTTTGCTCAAATTCATGTCCATTGGGTTGATGATGCTATCTAACCATCTAATCCTCTGCTGCCTCCTTATGCTTTTGCCTTCAGTCTTTCCCAGCATCAGGGTCTTTTCCAATGAGTCAGCTCTTTGAATCAGGCGACCAAAGTATTAAGAGCTTCAGTGTCAGTCCTTCCAGTGAATATTTAGGGTTGATTTCTTTTAGGATTGACAGGTTTGACCTCCTTGTAGTCCAAGAGACTCTCAACAGTCTTCTCCAGCACCACAATTTGAAAATATCAGTTCTTCCCAGTTTATGTTAATAAATATTGGATCAAGACAGAGCACTGAACACAATGCTTACCCTTCTTACCTCTCAAATTCCCATGTGTATGTATGTGTGTAGGAACCGAATTCACAACCCAGCTAGAAAGCTATAAGTAGTTTAAGCATTTTACACAATTCTTAAAAGATAGAAACATTTGGCATCATATTATGAAAGGAAGAAAATCACAGGCTAACACTATTCAGAGCATAAGTGTATAACTTCTAAAATGTCCAGATACTCTATGTGAATTATTAACCAGATCTACTTCCTTGTACTTAGTTGATATTTTGAAACCCTTTAAAATTTAACTTTGGTTCATTTTTTTGTTCCACAAGATCAAAATCTTTCTAAATTCTGACTCCAATATGATACCTGTTTATTTTTCCTCCCATATTTGCATTTTTCATAAATTTGCTAATTACGTCCACTTTGTCATCAGTGCATTCAAATGGATATATCTTTCCTTTTCTCCTTTGTCTTTCACTTCTCTTCTTTTCTCAGCTATTTGTAAGGCCTCCTCAGACAACCATTTTGCCTTTTGGCATTTGTTTTTTTTGAGGATGGTTTGATCACTGCTTCCCATACAATGTCACGAACCTCCATCCATAGTCCTTCAGGCACTCTGTCTATCAGATCTAATCCCTTGAATCTATTTGTCACTTCCACTGTATAATCGTAAAGGATTTAATTTAGGTCATATCTGAATGGTCTAGTGGTTTTCCCTACTTTCTTCAATTTAAGTCTGAATTTGGCAATAAGGAGTTCATGATCTGAGCCACAGTCAGCTCCCAGTCTTGTTTTTGCTGACTGCATAGAGCTTTTCCATCTTGGCCGCAAGAATATAATCAATCTGATTTCAGTATTGACCATCTGGTGATGTCCATGTGTAGAGTCTTCTCTTGTGTTGTTGGAAGAGGGTGTTTGCTATGACCAGTGCGTTCTCTTGACAAAACTGTTAGCCTTTGACATGCTTCATTTTGTACTCCAAGGGCAAATTTGCCTGTTACTCCAGGTATCTCTTGACCTCCAACTTTTGCATTCCAGTCCCCTATAATGAAAAGGACATCTTTTGGGGGTGTTAGTTCTAGAAGGTCTTGTAGGTCTTCAAAAAACCATTCAACTTAAGCTTCTTCAGCATTACTGGTCAGGGCATAGACTTGGATTACTGTGATATTGAATGGTTTGCCTTGGAAATGAACAGAGATCATTCTGTCATTTTTGAGATTGCATCCAAGTACTACATTTCAGGCTCTTTTGTTGACTATGATGGCTACTCCATTTCTTCTAAGGGATTCTTGCCCACAGTAGTAGATATAATGGTCATCTGAGTTAATATCACACATTCCAATCCATTTTAGTTCACTGAATCCTAAAATGTCGATGTTCACCCTTGCTGTCTCCTGTTTGACCAGTTCCAATTTGCCTTGATTTATGGACCTAACATTCCAGGTTCCTATGCAATATTGCTCTTTACAGCATCATACTTTACTTCCACCACCAGTCACATCCACAACTGAGTATTGTTTTTGCTTTGGCTCCGTCTTTTCATTATTTCTGGAATTATTTCTCCACTGATCTCCAGTAGCATATTGGGCACCAAGAGACATGGGGATTTCATCTTTCAGTGTCCTACCTTTTTGCCTTTTCATACTGTTGATGGGGTTCTCAAGGCAAGAATACTGAAGTGGTTTGCCTTTCCCTTCTCCAGTGGACCCTGATAGCTCAGTTGATTAAGAATCTGCCTGCAATGCAGGAGATCCTGGTTTGATTCCTGGGTTTGGAAGATCCACTGGGGAAGGGATAGGCTACTCAGTCTAGTATTCTTGGGCTTCCCTTGTGGCTCAGTTGGTAAAAAATCCGCCTGCAATGCAGGAGACCTGGGTTTGATCCCTGGGTTGGGAAGATACCCTGGAGAAAGGAAAGGTTACCCACTCCAGTATTCTGACCTAGAGAATCCTATGGACTATACAGTCCATGGGGTCACAAAGAGTCAGACATGACTGAGCGACTTTCACTTCACTTCACTTCTCCAGTGGACCATGTTTTGTTAGAACTCTCCACCATGACCTGTCCATCTTGGATGGCCCTACAGGGCATGGCTCATAGTTTCACTCAGTTACACAAGGCTGTATTCTATGTGATCAATTTGGTCACTTTTCTGTGATTGTGGTGTTCATTCTGTCAGCCCTCTGATGGATAAGGATAAGAGGCTTTTAGAAGCTTCCTGATGGAAGACACTGACTAAGGGGGAAACTAGATCTTGTTCTGATGGGTGGGGCCATCAGTAAATCTTTAATCCAATTTTCTATTGATGGGCAGGACTGTGTTCCCTCCCTGTTATTTGACCTTAGGCCAAACAATGGTGGAGATAATGAAGATAACAGCAACTTCCTTTAAAAGGTCCCATGCACACACTGCTGCACTTAGTGCCCCCGGACCTGCAGCAGGCCACCGCTGACATATGCCTGCGCTGGAGACTCCTGGACAATCACAGACAAGTCTGGGTCAGCCTTGAATGCCTTCCTCAGTGATCAATGCAAAGAAATAGAGGAAAACAATAGAATGGGAAAGACTAGAGGTCTCTTCAAGAAAATTCGAGATACCAAGGAACAATTTCATGCAAAGATGGGCACAATAAAGGACAGAAATGGTACGGACCTAACAGAAGCAGAAGATATTAAGAAGAGGTGGCAAGAATACACAGAAGAATTATGCAAAAAGGATCTTCATGACACAGATAATCATGATGGTGTGATCACTCACCTAGAGCCAGACATCCTGGAATGTGAAGTCAAGTAGGCCTTAGCACTATGAACAAAGCTAGTGGAGGTGATGGAATTCCAGTTGAACTATTTCAAATCCTGAACGATGAGGCTGTGAAAGTACTGCACTCAATATGCCAGCAAATTTGGAAAACTCAGCAATGGCCACAGGACTGGAAAAGGTCAGTTTTCATTTCAACCCCAAAGAATGGCAATGCCAAAGAATGTTCAAACTACCACACAATTTTACTCATCTCACATGCCTGCAAAGTAATGCTCAAACTTCTCCAAGCCAGCCTTCAACAGTACCTGAACCGTGAACTTCCAGATGTTCAAGCTGGTTTTAGAAAAGGCAGAGGAACCAGAGATCAAATTGCCAACATCTGTTGGATCATTGAAAAAGCAAAAGAGTTCCAGCAAAACATTTGCTTCTGCTTTATTGACTATGCCAAAGCCTTTGACTGTGTGGATCACAACAAGCTGTGGACAATTTTGAAAGAGATGGGAATACCAGACCACCTGACCTGCCTCTTGAGAAACCTGTATGCAGGTCAGGAAGCAACAGTTAGAACTGGACATGGAACAACAGACTGGTTCTAAATAGGAAGAGGAGTACGTCAAGGCTGTGTATTGTCACCTTGCTTATTTAACTTATGTGCAGAGTACATCATGAGAAACACTGGGCTGGCGGAAGCACAAGCTGGAATCAAGATTGCCAAGAGAAATATCAATAACCTCAGATATGCAGATGACACCACCCTTATGGCAGAAACCGAAGAAGAAGTAAGGAGCCTCTTGATGAAAGTGAAAGAGGAGAGTGAAAAAGTTCGCTTAAAGTTCAACAGTCAGAAAATGAAGATCATGGCATCCAGTCCCATCACTTTATGGCAAATAGATGGGGAAACAATGCATACAGTGAGAGATTTTATTATTTGGGCTCCAAAATCACTGCAGATGGTGACTGCAGCCATGAAATTAAAAGATGCTTGTTCTTTGGAAGAAAAATTTTGACCAACCTCGACAGCATATTAAAAGCAGAGACATTATTTTGCCAACAAAGTCCATCTAGTCAAAGCTATGGTTTTTCCAGTTGTCATGTATGGATGTGAGTGTTGGACTATAAAGAAAGCTGAGCGCCGAAGAATTGATGCTTTTGAACTGTGGTGTTGGAGAAGACTCTTGAGAGTGCCTTGGACTGCAAGGAGATACAACCACTCCATCCTAAAGGAGATAAGTCCTGGGTGTTCATTGGAAGGACTGATGCTGAAGCTGAAGCCCCAATACTTTGGCCACCTGATGCGTAGAACTGACTCATTTGAAAAGACCCTGATGCTGGGAAAGATTGAAGGCAGGATGAAAAGAGGATGACAGAGGATGAGATGGTTAAATGGCATCACCGACTCGATGGACAGGAGTTTGAGCAAACTCTGGGAGTTGGTGATGGACAGGGAAGCCTGGCGTGCTGTAGTCCATGGGGTCGCAAAGAGTTGGACATGGCTGTGTGACTGAACTGAACTGTCATCAATGCATTGACAAAATTCTAATAGGGAAAACCTTGCAACACTCTCACTGGGTAAATTAGGCTTTATGGTCCTTTCAAGAAATAATTAGTCTTCTCTGTATAAAACATTTGAATCAGTACATTTGAGCTGTACTTTATCCTATTCCTATATTCTAGCCCAAACACAGATGCTGAAAAATATTGTCAACTGGCTAGTTATAATAAAAATGTACAAGATATATGACATTCTTCATTTTTATCAGTTCAAAAACTTTAGTTTTTTATTTACACAGTGTTATGAATTCAAGATCGTTCCCTGTCATCACCAGACCCTAATTTTCAATCTGTGCCTAAGCCATCAACCTAAACATACAGTTTGCTCATAAGTGAGGTCAAGTTCACCAGTATGTAGGTTCTTTAATTATTCTTTTTCTGCTTTGTGAAATATCAAGTCAAAATTTCATCCTTCCTGTGTTATGACACTTCTTTCATTCTACAGCAATTTTAAGAACTTTTGACAGTGGTTTCACAAGTACATCAATATATCATTTTTAATATCTAAATTTAGTTTCTACTCAAAATACAATAAAAAGTGTTTACCATGTCCTGGAATGGTCTATGGTCTATGCGAAAAAAGCAAGGCACAGATCAATTGTGTATACTGCCATTTGTGTAAAAAGGGTAATTTTTATGCAAATTCAAGAAGTTGTGAAGAAATATGCACAGAGTTCATTCCATTCATTGGCTTTCTGGGAAGAAACTGACAGGACTAGAATCTGGAGGCCAGAGCAGGAAAAATAGTATGTGACTATATGTATCATGTCGATTTCTATCATGTGCATCTATTTTTCACTCAACAAAATTTTAAAAATTGAAAAAACATCTAGCAACTGCCAGGGTGGATTTTAAGAACCAATAAGACATAAAAATAGGAACTAACATAACATTGCTAATGTTTAACTTCATTGTATAGAAGTATTACAACTAACTTTATGCGACATGTATATGTGTATGCATACTTGCGTGCTCAGTTGTGTCGGACTCTGTGCAACCCAGTGGACTATAGCCCACCAGGCTCATCTGTTCATGGAATTCTCCTGGCAAGAATACTAAAGCGAGTTGCCATTCCTTTCTTCAGGGATAGAACCTAGGTCTCCTGCGCTGCAGGCAGATTCTTTACCACCTGAACTACCAGGGAAGCACAACAACATTATCAGACATAATAACTACATATCCATTGCTTTTTATTTCATTATATAAAGACATCACAACTCACATCTACCATAACCATGATTTAATCAAAATAAAAACAAAAATATGTGAAATCTGCAAAAAACAAATGAGGAAAATATCAGAATAAAAGGTGTCTTTTAAATTAGAGTTTTATTAAAAATTTATCTAAATTGTTTTTATTATTAATATCATTATGCTTTACTTTGCAGAAGGTAAACACTTAGGAGTCAGTGATTCAAACCACCAAGACTCTTTTATGCTAACTTTTCCTTTTTTGGCATCGATTATTATTCTTCCCTTTCAAGTTTACAGTATATTCTCCTTCAGAGAAAAATGTAGAAGCAGAGCAATACTTTGTGTTCCATTTCCCTTTATCAGTCTGTTAAAATTATACTGTATTCTACAAAGCAGGGGACCCAGGTTTTTCCTATAGCTCTTTCTCCAAATAAAAGTTTGTGGTTATTTTTGCCATGTACTTTAGTCTTTCTCTCTCTCTCTCTTTTATTTTTAATAACATGTCTTAGATTTTTATGAAATCTAAATACTATTAAATACTCTAAATACTAAATACTCTAAATACTATTCCTACATTCCAACATGTCATTTTTTTGTATTTATTTTTGTCTATATGCTTCACATCCCAATTTGTATATATACTCCTTTAATATATGAACTGATCATAATAATGGCTTCTGTAGCTGACCACTGTGAGCCTGGTTTATGGAACTGTGATATAGACTCAGTTGAAATCTCAGTTATAATTCATTTTGTGTTTATAGGAGCTTCTTTTTTTCTTCATCATGATCCTTTAATTACATGTATTATTCTCATTTTATTTCCTGGACCCTTCTATTTATTTTTGAGCTATTTTTTTCTTTTCAGACTAATAGTATCTGGACATAAAAATTTTACTAATGCCTCCCCCTCTCTTTTGAAGTTTCCTGTGCAAAATATAATTACTATTATGTATAATAAAATGGCTGAGTCACCTGGAGAAGAGAATGGCTATTCACTCCAGTATCCTTGCCTGGAGATATCCACAGACAGAGGAACCTGGTGGGCTACAGTCCATGGGGTCGCAAATAGTCAGACATGATGGGAGTGACTAACTAACTAACTATAATAAAATGGCACGGCCATTCTCTCTGACAATTTCTTTTTATTTCATCCATCAATTTGCTTTTGTCAATGAGAATAAATCCATAGGAGCAATTCCATTTATTACTTCAATTTTGAGTAACGGAATTGACAGTGAAACATGACATTCCCTTTTAGATTGTTTCTATTTAGAAAAAATTGACTCCTAACTAATATACAGATATTTGAGTTCCCTCTCCCTTAATATATGTTTTTTCTGTATTTGGATACCTAAATTAAGAATGCATTTTGACGAGTCAGTCTGTATAAATCACCCTCAACACCATTGCTTCTGTTTCTCTATTAATTTGCCATAATTTAAAAGCTCATTACAATGTTTCTCTGTATTAATTTATATATGTCTATCCTTTAATGTGGGCTTCCCTGGTAGCTCAGTGGTAATGAATCTGCCTGCCAATGCAGGAGATGTGGGTTTGATCTCCTGAATTGGGAAGATCCCCTGGAGAAGGAAATGGCAACCCGTTTCAGTATTCTTGTCTGGGGAATCCCATGGACAGAGAAGTCAAACATGACTCAGTGACTGAAAGAACAGCAATAATTTGTTTTTAATTTTCTTTAAAATATACATTATATATAGATGCATTTATTCATTCTTACATGTTACAATTAACTGATACTTATAAATTATTTGAAAATTATAGTCTCATGAAAATATGATACTGTCAGAGTTTACTTTTGTTCACTAGATATACCTGGGGAAGAATTATTTGGTTAGCTATGTTTTGGTTAAAATGTGTGGCCCAGCAGAGACAGCCAAAGTTTCAAAATAAGAATCTCTCACAAATGAAATCTATTTCAATGACCAAATGTCATATGGACTCAACCAAACAGTACAGTATTCAAATGGGAAGTATAATGAAAGGATATAGGTACCACCACAAGAAGAGGCTGTTTATGTTTACAACATTTGGAACCAATCAGAAATCTTTGATAAACTTCTGCTATCAGTTCAGTTCAGTTCAGTCGCTCAGTCGTGTCCGACTCTTTGCGACCCCATGAATCGCAGCACGCCAGGCCTTCCTGTCCATCACCAACTCCCGGAGTTTACCCAAACGCATGCCCATCGAGTCGGTGATGCCATCCAGCCATCTCATCCTCTGTCGTCCCCTTCTCCTCCTGCCCTCAATCCTTCCCAGCATCAGGTCTTTTCCAGTGAGTCAACTCTTCACATGAGGTGGCCAAAGTATTCGAGTTTCAGCTTCAACATCAATCCTTTCAATGAACACCCAGGACTTATCTCCTTTAGGATGGACTGGTTGGATCTCCTTGCAGTCCAAGGGACTCTCAAGAGTCTTCTCCAACACCACAGTTCAAAAGCATCAATTCTTCGGTGCTCAGCTTTTTTCACCATCCAACGCTCACATCCATATATGACTACTGGAAAAACCATACCCTTGACTACACGGATCTTTGTTGGCAAAGTAATGTCTCTGCTTTTTAATATGCTGTCTAGGTTGGTCATAACTTTCCTTCCAAGGAGTAAGTGTCTTTAATTTCATGGCTGCAATCACCATCTGCAGTGATTTTGGAGCCCAAAATAATAAAGTGTGACACTGTTTCCACTGTTTCCCCATCTATTTCCCATGAAGTGATGGGACCAGATGCCATGATCTAGTTTTCTGAATGTTGAGCTTTAAGCCAATTTTTCACTCTCCTCTCTCACTTTCATCAAGAGGCTTTTTAGTTCTTCTTCACTTTCTGCCATTAGGATGGTGTCATCTGCATATCTGAGGTTATTGATATTTCTCCCAGCAATCTTGATTCCAGCTTGTGTTCCTTCCAGCCCAGTGTTTCTCATGATGTACTCTGCATATAAGTTAAACAAGCAAGGTGACAATATACAGCCTTGATGTACTCCTTTTCCTATTTGGAACCAGTCTGTTGTTCCATGTCCAGTTCTAACTGTTGCTTCCTGACCTGCATACAGGTTTCTCAAGAGGCAGGTCAGGTGGTCTCGTCTTCCCATCTCTTGAAAAATTTTCCACAGTTTATTGTGATCCACACAGTCAAAGGCTTTGGCATAGTCAATAAAGCAGAAATAGATGTTTTTCTGGAACTCTCTTGTTTTTTTGATGATCCAGTGGATGTTGGCAATTTGATCTCTGGTTCCTCTGCCTTTTTTAAAACCAGCTTGAACATATGGAAGTTCATGGTTCACGTATTGCTGAAGCCTGGCTTGGAGAATTTTGAGCATTACTTTAATAGTGTGTGAGATGAGTTCAATTGTGCGGTAGTTTGAGCATTCTTTGGCATTGCCTTTCTTTAGGATTGGGATGAAAATTGACCTTTTCCAGTCCTGTGGCCACTGCTGAGTTTTCCAAATTTGCTGGCATATTGAGTGCAGCACTTTCACAGCCTCATCTTTCAGGATTTGAAATAGCTCAACTGGAATTCCATCACCTCCACTAGCTTTGTTCACAGAGATGCTTTCTAAGGCCCACTTGACTTAGCATTCCAGGATGTCTGGCTCTAGGTGAGTGATCACACCATCGTGATTATCTGGGTCATGAAGATCTTTTTCTTCTGTGTATTCTTGCCACCTCTTCTTAATGTCCTCTGCTTCTGTTAGGTCCATACCATTTCTGTCCTTTATCGAACCCATCTTTGCATAAAATATTCCCTTGGTATCTGTAGTTTTCTTGAAGAGATCTCTAGTCTTTCTCATTCTGTTGTTTTCCTCTATTTCTTTGCATTGATGCCTGAGGAAGGCTTTCTTATCTCTCCTTGCTATTCTTTGGAACTCTGCATTCAAATGGGAATATCTTTCCTTTTCTCCCTTGCTTTTCACTTCTATTCTTTTCATAGCTGTTTGTAAGCCCTCCTCAGACAGCCATTTTGCCTTTTTACATTTCTTTTCCATGGGGATGGTCTTGATCCATGTCTCCTCTACAATGTCAGAAACCTCTGTCCATAGTTTATCAGGCACTCTGTCTATCAGATCTAGTCCCTTAAATGTATTTGTCACTTCCACTGTATAATCAAAAGGGATTTGATTTAGGTCATACCTGAATGGTCTAGTGGTTTTCCCTACTTTCTTCAATTTAAGTCTGAATTTGGCAATAAGGAGTTCATGATCTGAGCCACTGTCAGCTCCCGGTCTTGTTTTTGCTGACTTATATAGAGTTTTTCCATCTTTGGCTGCAAAGAATATAATCAATCTGATTTTGGTGTTGACCATCTGGTGACGTCCATGTGTAGAGTCTTCTCTTGTGTTGTTGGAAGAGGGTGTTTGCTATGATCAGTGTGTTCTCTTGGCAAAACTCTGTTAGCCTTTGCCCTGCTTCATTCTGTACTCCACAGCCAAATTTGCTTGCTACTCCAGGTGTTTCTTGACTTTCTACTTTTGCATTCCAGTCCCCTATAATGAAAAGGACATCTTTTTTGGGAGTTAGTTCTAAAAGGTCTTGTAGGCCTTCATAGAACCATTCAACTTCAGCTTCTTCAGCATTACTGGTCGGGGCATAGACTTGGATTACAACATTTGCAACCAATCAGAAATCTTTGATAAATTTCTGCTATGGCAAGAGTATCCAAGTCTAGAGAGATAGATAGGTAGATAGGCTGTTCTCAATTCCAGAAGCACATTAGAATGATTTGGAGAAGTTTTAAAATGAATGCTGTTGCCCAGTTTCCACCCAAGTGGTTTTGATTTAATCATTCCAGCATGGGATCCCAGGCAATAGTATTAGGTAATCCTAGTGTGAAATCTAGGCTAAGATCCCTGGTAAGCAATACCATGCTTCTAGGTGGGAACGGATGAGATGAACCACAGCTGACACATCTGAATAAGATTACTGGGGAAGTATGTCTTAGACAAAGAAAAACAACATTATACATTAATTTCAGCATATTTTTCCTTCTATTTTCATCCTTAAAAACAAGATTTCTTAGACTCTGGGACATGCAGTAAATTAACTTCCTCTTGAGCCTCCATGAACACCTTTTTCTGGAGAAGCATCTGTCGCTCCCACTGCAATGTAACTAATGTTTTCCCAGAATCACAAGTTTTTCCAGGATAGGGCCTATGTGTTCTTTAATTCTATTTCTTCATTGCTCATCACCATGCACGGTGTTTATGAAATAAATGTTTGTTCACTAAAGGTATTAGTTAATGGAAAATATAGAGAGAAAGGCAAGCATTCTGGCACTGGTGTCATCATTACTTTGGCTATCCTCATTTCATCCTTTCTTTCTTTTCTTCTGGTCTAAACCTTCTGAACTCTTCCCTTCTGTTCCCTTTTGTTTTGCTCCGCTTGAACTCTTGGACAATATTTTTACTCAAAAGTAATTCTCTTCCCTCTGATACACACTTTTGCTCCCTACTCCCACTCTCCCAGGTAACATCACAAATCCAGTTCTACTAAGTTTGGCTAGCATTTGTTCTTCGTAAATACTAACTAAGTTAGTAACAAATACTAACAAAGGTCCGTCTAGTCAAAGCTATGGTTTTTCCAGTAGTAATATATGTGGATGTGAGAGTTGGACTATAAAGAAAGCTGAGTGCCGAAGAATTGATGCTTTTGAACTGTGGTGTTGAAGAAGACTCTTGAAAGTACCTTGGACTGTGAGGAGATCCAACCAGACCATCCTAAAGGAAATCAGTCCTGAATATTCACTGGAAGGACTGAAGCTGAAGCTGAAATTCCAGTACTTTGGTCACCTGATGTGAAGAACTGACTTATTTGAAAAGACCCTGATGCTGGGAAAGATTGAAGGTGGGAGGAGAAGAGGACGACAGAGGATGAGATGATTGGATGGCATCACTGACTCGATGGACATGAATTTGAGTAAGCTCCGGGAGTTGGTGATGGAAAGGGAAGTCTGGCGTGCTGCAATCCACGGGGTTGCAAAGAGTCAGACATGACTGAGCAACTGAACTGAACTGAACATAAGTTATAAATTACCTCTGGTGGTGCAGATGGTAAAGAATCTGCCTGCAATGCAGGAGACCTGGGTTCAATCCCTGGGGCGAGAAGATTCCCTGAAGGAGGGCACGGCAACCCACTCCAGGATTCTTGCCTGGAGAATCCCAGGCAAAAATGGACAGAGGAGCCTGACAGGCTACAGTTCACGGGGTTACAAAGAGTTGGACACGACTGAGTGACTAAGCACACACACATATAAGTTAAACATCTAAGTTAATCATGTAAGTTAATCATAATTTAATCATAACTATATAAGGAACTCTGCATGGGCTTCCCTGGCGGCTCAGCTGGTAAAGAATCTCCCTGCAATGTGGAAGAGCTAAGGAAGATCCCCTGGAGAAGAGAACGGCTACCCACTCCAGTATTCTGGCCTGGAGAATTCCATGGACTGTATAGTCCATGGGCTCGCAAAGAGTCGGAAATGGCTGAGCCAGTTTCACTTCACAAGGTACTCTGTATAAATGTATATTTTCATTAGACCTTTACTTACTCTTGTAACAGAGATGCTGTTGTTTATTCCTAACACAATGCCATTCTCTAGTATGTGAAGCGTATCTTTTTTCCCCAAACTGATTCCAAGTAAATGAAATTCCTACTCTTTTCAAAAATTTTATTTGTCTATTAACTTTGAATTGAAAGGATGTTTTCACATTTGAACATGAAAAGTCTAACAGATGGTCTGTTAACAGGGACCAGGGCAAGGCTTTCTGTTTTTATTTAGAGTTTACCTGATTTTTTCCTGCCCTCACCTCTCTACCACCACTCGACCTGCTACCACACATTCAGTTAACAATAATATTATTACTCAAGAGTTTTCAAAATTTGTCAATATGCTCCTCAGTGTAGTCCATCCGAAGACCTCCAGTTGTTTCATTACCTTTTACAGATGTTTGGGAATGGTAGCTTAGTAGCTGGACCCTGAACCCTTTCTGAGACTGGCACTGATGCCTGCTGCTCAGTGGTGACCTAGTCTTCACGCCTGTCTCCCACTCACCCCCTTCCTCTCTTCTCCACATGCAAACGGCCAGCTCTCCTCCTGTGAGCTCCTCTCCCCTTCCTTCTCTTCATATTCCTCCCCTTCTTCCTCCCTCTCAGCTTTCCATTTCTGGACCCCCTTCTCTACTTCTTTCCTCTAACAAAATTTATCTAGACACCTCTTTCAGTTAAAAAGAAAATTTTGAGAATATACTCATCAATAAATTCACATAATTTATAAATAAATGAGTAAAGGTAAATTTACTCCTGTCTTAATATTTATGTTAAAATATACTCCAAAGTGTAAATTTTAAAGAATGAGGACAAACTAAAAGAAATGATATTTTAAAATCTTACTTTTTAATTTGTTATTTGAATGGGAACTTTCATTAAAATGGTACAATTAGAAATATTTTCAGTGGGAGCAATTCGGTTGAAGACGTATCATCGTAAAATTATCTTGGGGTAAATTTTAGAATACAGTAATTTAAAGGTTTAAAGCTTAGTTTCTTTCTATACTTATGAGACTGGTTTATTGAGTCTAACAGTGAACTATAAACATGAAATTGTAAATATTTTATTAAGCATTGGCTCAACCATGCTTGGTGAAAATCACTCTTTAAGGTTATTTGAAGGATATCCCAGCTGTTTTTAGTAACTACAATTTAGCCCATTCCACTTTAAGATATCCTCTGTCAGCAGGGACTAATTCTCTGGTTCCCGGTTGGGTCCTGATCTATCTGACTCCTCCCCCCACTTGAGCACTTCAGAATGAGTGAGTGGGGTGTTTCGGGCTAGGACATTGTTTCCTCTGTGTCTAGGACCTAGCTCCTCTGGCGTTTGAACCAGGAAGAGGGAAGAGAGAAGGAGGAGCTCCCCTTGCACAGTTTTTTACACCAGCACTGTGTCGAGGTAGCCTTAGGTCCTGGCTCGTTCCTTGGGCTTCTGAAAACTTTTGTCAATGTGGCAGTCTCCACAAGGATGATGGAGGCGGTTTTCTAGGTCAGTGAGCAGCCTTATTCCAGCCCCTTCTATCTCCTAACACCCAGTCACAGAGAAGCGGTTTTGTCCATCTTCAGCCACTGGCAATAGCTCACTCTTTCAATCCCCTGTCAGGTTGGGGCACAGTTTCTTGGTCACCTGGTTCTGGTACAGCCACTGAATTCTTGCCTTCTGCTATCTGTTCTCCTTCACCTGGAGCCTCAGGAACCAATGGGGTGGCATCTGTACCACATGAGGCTCCCAGAAATTGGGGTGGAATAGTCCACCACCCTTATTTTATCTTCAATGTATGCTCTAGCCCTTTATCGCACACCTCAAAAATCTCTAGAACAGGAAGATGTGGGAGCTGCTTTCTGTCTAAGCACATCTTCCACATTCTGGTGACACTGTAAAGCTTCTCTAACAGCTCTCTCACCAGCATCCACTCTCCATTCTGATGGAGCTCAATATGGGCCTGCTGGGTTGGCAATCTCAGAACTGGACATTGGCATCCATATGTCTCAGATATCCTTGTCTTAATAGACAAATTCCTTGTTACTCTCTCACCTGAGTCACTTATCTTGGGCAAACGAGCACAGCTCCCTTTAAAATGTATACACTGTGATAGATTTTAATGTAAAAATTAGTTCAGTTTTATATACATGATTTCGTCACTAAGTCATAACCAACTCTTGCAACCCATGGACTATAGTCTGCCAGGCTCCTCTGTCCATGGGATCTTCCAGGCAAGAATACTGGAGTGGAGTGTCATTTCCTTCTCCAGGGGATCTTCCCAACCCAGGGATCAAACTCAGGTTTCCTGAATTGGCAGGAGGATTCTTTAATGCTGAGCCACCAGGGATTCCCTAAAGATGCCTATACGAAAATGGTATTAGAATTAAGAAGCAAGGAAAGGAGTGTGGGAAAGGATGGTAAGAGGAAGGTAGAAGGAAGAGAATATGAAGAGAAGGAAAAGGAAAGAGCCTCAGAGAAGAGGAAGAACCAATCAGGACACATGGAGAGAAAGGGAAAGGAGAGAAGAGAGGTGAAAGGTAAATAGGTGAGAAGGATGACTCAGGTCACTGTTGCTCACATGACATCAGAGGTGGTTCAGGGTCTCCAGGGCACAAATGAAAAAACAGTCTCTCAGTCTTTTTTTCCAGACATTTTCAAAGGCAAGGGAATGAATGGTGAGCCTCAGACAAACTATAGTTAGAGGCATACAGTCAAATTCTTAAAACTCTGGAATAATAATTTACTGTAAAATTAAGAGGTGTTAAGGACAGAGCTGGTGTCCCATTTCTTTCCAATTTCCATTGTAGGGCTGTTTCATGTAAATACTTATGTCTCTTCCAAACCCTTGCACTTCCTTACTTCTAATCTCAGCAGATGACCTTGTTCCTTCTTCTTTCCGTAAAAAAATCAGAAGTGAATTAAAGAAAACATCCACTTGTTCCCACTATGACATTGATACAGTTACTAGCACCAAGGCCGTGTACTCTGCCCAACCTGCTGCCACCAGGCATGAAGTTTCTGCATTCCAGCTCGGGACATCTGCCTTGTTCAATAGGCTTCGTCTTCTCTCATCTACTCCAAGATGTCGCTCCTCTGTCTCTCTGCTCCCCTCTCACCAGGCTATTCTCAAGTCAAGTGCTCATGCTCATTCGTGTCTAACTCTAGGCCCCCATGGACTGTAGCCTGCCAAGCTCCTCTGTCCATGGGATTTTCCCAGTGAGGATACTGGAGTGGGTTGCCACTTCCTACTCCAGGGGATCTTTCCAACCCAAGGATCAAACTCACATCTCCTGCACTGCAGACAGATTCTTTACCACTAAACCACCCGGGAAGCCCTTCCATCCTCATACAAATGTGTCCTTAATTAATAATTACCAAATTTGTGTTAGAAAATTAGTATAATTATTTAAAATGATACCAGTGTAACCAGGTCCAAAATTGTCTCCAAATTGTACAGACTGCATAATATCAAGCAACCACAGTGAGTGACTGCTACTTTTCCACATCAGGTGATCAAATTGCAAAGATTTAGTTATTAAACTAGTTTGGTTCATAAAGTATCAAAAATTAATTTGATTTTCTTAGTGAATTTATAATTTTTTCCTGAATTGATAAAATGTTACAAGATGTGGCTTCAATAAAATCTTTGTATTTTATTGTGAAGCAGTAAAAATATGAAAATTTCTTATGCAGTAACCAAAGTCAATGAGAGGTCATAACATTTTAAAATTGGTTTCAGAATTCTATAAAACATATTCAGTAAAGAAAACTTTTCAACTGACTGAGAAGTGACTGGATGTTAGAAGTTTAATGCAATATCGAGTCACACAGCCCTGGTATGTGCTTAGTTTCTCAGATGTACATACCTTCCCATATATATTCATCACTTGTCATAGATCATAACTCTTTGTATTGTCACCAAACATTAGTCCAATAGACAATCTGATATTTTTATAATATTAAGGATACTATAATATAATATTTCTCTGACTTGAGTGTTTATCATTTTGTTTAATAATTCTGGTTCATTTGTAGGAGCAAAAGAACTCAACTAAACCAGTAGTAAGTCAACAACCTTGAAATCAGAACCCATTGAATACTTTGTCAATAATGAAACTACCTGGTTCTTTACTTAACAGAGCTATTTTAGAGTAAACAACACCAGTGACAGCTTTTGTATTGATAGAAATGGGCTGCCTCCAAAAGATGTGCTCAACAAGGCACAGAAGAAACAGCCATTCAAAGAACTGGCTTCCTGCCCCGGGTGAGCTCCTGAATTATTTTGCTGCCTACCCAGAACAAATTGAAGTGGAGTTTTGGCACTTGGTCTACAGGGCTAGCCAAGATGGTTGACAATCCAGCCCAAAATACCTACTTTTTCCATTAGGCACTCCAGAGGAGAATTGGAGGTGGAAGAGTCTCCCCAGTTTTCTTGAGCAGTGGGTCCCAGGGCTAACCTCACATCACCTCAAATGTAGCCTTCAACCAGCATGTGGCCAGTTTTGCTGAGGGGGTTGGGGGGAGGGGAGTCATCATCCTACTGTTTGCACATAACCTATGGTACAAGGGGTCTAATAACAATAAAAGTAAAAGCAAAAACCAAACAACTTGCTATGGTCCCATTCCTTGTCTCTGTTCCCTGTCTATACTGATTTGCTACTTTAGTTTACATTAAACAGCCCTCTTAGCAACTGAATATATAGCCACAGGCAAAGGGATTGGAGTTGAGGCTCCTGTGTCAGCAGTCCTCATTAATTTAATAACAAAGGATAATATGATCTAACAACAGAAAAGAAGTATACTAGTAATTTTCAAACCCTGTGGGCAGAGGGGGAGTGGGAATGTGGGTAGAGGCTTACTGTCATTTTGCAACTAATAAGCTCCATTTACATCTGTTTTATATATATTGGTATTCTGTAATGGAGAATTTTGAAGCCAGATATATTTCCAATCTGGGCTTCCTGTTACTATCTATACCCATTAATCTTAGGTCAGAGTGAAGCAGCTTTTCTAGATGACTAAGAATTGGCATTTCCCCTTAAACAGTACATTTATATTAAGGATCATCTGAAAACAGTTCAACTGAAAAGAAATAGTACATAAGAAAGAATACATAAAAACCAAGGAAGAATTAAAACAAAAAGCCACTGACTAACAATGCTTTCTCTTTTTCCCTCTCATAGAGGCCATATGTTACACTCTATGCCATTCCAGAATCTTGAAATAGACTCTATCCTTTCATAAGATCACCCTCCTTGTTCAAAACCGTTAAAATTCTACTCTCTATGATGACAATTATAGTATCTCTCCTTTTCCCACCAAAAATCTACATCAGGGTGACTGATAATCTAAACATTTTTCCTTTTATTTCTAACACCAAGAGTGGTACAGGATGAGAAAAGACATTCAGTCAGTATCAGCTGATGCATTATCTCCACTTACTCAAGTAAAATAAAATATATAACAAGGAAATTAAAATGAAAAGTCATTATATATGCAGACAACAAATATAGTTAGTGTTCATATGGTGATTTATAACACTTGGCAAAGATAACGTATGTTGAATATGCCACGTTGAAATTCATGCATCAAGAGAACAAGTCCTCATTAAGTCCTCATTGTTATAAACTTAGTTTTATGATAGTACTTTTAAAAAAGAACTAGCACAGGGAATTCCCTGGCAGTCCAATGGTTAGAGCTTTGCACTTTCACTGTTGAGGGTGTGGGTTCAATTCCCGGTTGTGGAACTGAGATCCCCCAAGCTATGCAGTGTGGCCAAAAATAAGTAAATAAGAACAAGCACCAAAGGGCATAAAGAACTCCTCACACTTTAGTGTGTGAGAGTAGTTAATCCAAAATTATGCAAAACCAACTGCTCAAACCAGTACTTTCTAGGACTCCAACAGATTGACAGGACTAAATGTGTCTCTTTAAGAAAAGAATATGAAAAGAAAAAGGCCAAAGCACCCCTCGTGGGAATAAAATGGTAAACTAAGTTATGCTCCATCATGGTTGTGGATATACAGCTCATGGTTGGTACCTGATGAATAATATGTTGATAATGCACATAGTAGACTGTATCTCATTCTATTCTGATATTGAAATTGAGACTTTGCCATTGTGGAAATAATAAACAGTTAAGTAGGAGAGATTGAGGGAGTGATATTCCAAAGAAGTAAACATGTACCAAGTTGAAACATCAAAGGAATAGTTACTACAACTGCCATTTCCACTCACATTATTATTATTATTTGGATCAGCAACATAATTTATAAGAACTGAATTAATGCATTGATATGAATGGAGTATAAAATATCTTAGCTAGTAAAGGACAGTCAGGACATATTTTAGAATTTGGTCATGAGAAATTGACAGGAAAGGTGAAAGCTTTGCTCAAAAAATGAGTTACATGGTATTAAGCACAACACAAATGCTTAAAACTCTTTTATGGCTAAATGAAAATTGGGACTACTGGAGCAATAAGAGAAATTGTAGAAAATGGTTTATCCTGCAGTTCCGCTACCTGTGAAAATAATTAACATCCAGCTAAATGAAAATTATCATAGAGATCAAGACCTGCTCCTTTTAAATTAATGTGCCGTGAAGAGGAGAAAACAATTGAAGCAGCCAGTGAGAAATGCTATTAGTGAAAAGGGAATCTAACTAAAGCATTTCTTTCTGTAACACATAAAACATGCCAAGGAATTTATAACAAAGCTTATTATTCAGATTCAAATATATCATGACTTATTGTTTATATATCAGAATTAAAACTTTTTGCTTATGTTTTTGCCCATTAAAGTATCACTCTATTTTCAGGGCTATATATTTTTGAATGGAGGCAATACTCAATGGATAAAGAGAAAGGAAGAGGATAATATGACAAGAACACCAAGGGAAAACCTCTCTAGGGTATCTATGAGCACTTGCTAAGCTTTTCTTGGCCATTTTCCTTTCTTGTTCTGCAAACCATGCCCAACTTCAGCTAGCAATCTATACTTTTATCCTAGAACTTCTATTCTGAGCCTCAGGCTCATATATACTACCACCTACACCAAAGAGCCTAAAGAAATCAAGAAAGCAAAGTGCAATACCAGGAGGGCTCATTAATATCTTTAGGCCTGAAGAGGGAAGAGAGGGGAGATTCCTGAAGTTAGGGTGAAACTCTACAGTGAGGGCTGCCTGACAGCTAGCTATTTCAGTCTTCAGTAGACGGATATATTAATAGCAATCTACACTGACCTAGCAGAAGGAGAGATAAGGTAATAAATATCATTAATCTAACTATCCTCTTGCTTTATGACCTTCTGGTGCCTTCCATTCATTGAACTCAATTGGCAGCTAAAGAGCAAGAGGACTCATGCAATGAAGTCTTATATGGGTCAGCTTTTCCTGGGACATGAAGCATGATGAAAGAGTGGAGAATGAAATATTCCCAGCATAGCTACCTTTCAAAAAGTTTTTCATGTTTTTCCTATATTCTACTCTTCCTATGTTGCTTGTAGTTCCATGAACTCATTGTCCCCAGGGGAGAAATAATCAGAAAGGGGACTCAGATAGAGAATCCACTGAATGTGAAGAGGAAAACACAAGAGAGTTAGCCAAAAGAAATCAAATCAACATAGTAAACATATGTCTAGTAAACATAGACAATAAGATGTAAGTCCATGGGGCCTTATGGAATGACAGGTAATATTGAGGAAGAAGCTGGCAGAATTGTGGAATGATTTACATTCTTTTGATTCTAAAAGATGAGCAACAAGCAAAAGAAATAATGGTGAAAGTTTGAGATTCCACACAAAGTTGAACATGTGTACCTGGTTTACTTGCTCAGTCACTAATTTTGAATAATGACATTTGGGGGGGAAATATACATATGTGTGTGCAATAAAGTAAAGAACAGGAGAGAGAAATTGGTTGACCTTGGATCATGTCTGCTTTGATTTTGGTAGCTTATATAGATGCCACTCAGTCTTGTAATACAAAGGAAGAACACAAAGTTTTGACTGGTGTAAGTAGCTGAGCTCTGAAGCCTCTATCATGTTTAAAAAGCCATTTCTCCACCAAGATTCAATCCTCATTACATATTTGACTAGTTCAGCTTTGGTCTAAGCTCTCCTCTCATCATCATAGTCAGAGGATGGAGGTTCAATGGATAGGAAAACAGCAGAATGCAGGTGCCTCTTTGAGGCAATAACCTGCTTCTTAGATAAGTCTTTCTGCCTCCACTGCAGGCTGCAATGTTGATGGACCCACACTGAGGGGGGTGGAAGGGTACAACCCTGAGCCCACAGGTACCACCTTACTGATACTGCCATGCTTTTCCCTGGCTTTCATTGTCTGCAGGAAAAAATAATGACTACTTTTTTCAGGGCACATAACACCTGCTCTAGCACAGAATTAAAAATTTTGGTTCACATGTCTGTTTCTGCCACTGCCTATGAGCTCTCTGAAGGCAGGAATCACATCTATCCTCTATATTTTCACTACCTATCAGGTGCATGCACATACTGGGTACTCAATAAACATTTGTCAAGTGAATTAACATTCACATGGCATAATTACATGTCCCATTTTATGTGAGATTTTACTAAATATGGGTTCCTAAGGATAGGTAAAATAAACTAAACCACTCTTATAACCAAGATCTTTGTGATCTTGGAGAATCAGAGAAAACAAGTGCACCAGAAAAGCTATTTCTATACTTAATTGCATTTTAATAACTTGAAATAGAGGATAATGACCCCAAGAGGCATCTGAAAAGTCTATTTGTCAGTACCAGGGAGTCAGTGATATTGATACTGACAACTAACCTAGGGGAATGGGGAACACCTAGATATTCAGTCACTGAATATTTATTTAAAAGAAGAAAAGAAGAGAGTCCACATGGCTGTCAGAAGATGTCTGAGAGGGAGTCTCCTGGAGTATAAATTCTAGTCATAATGAGTAGAGGATACTAGTTGAGAAGTCAGAAGACGAGGGTTTAAGGATTTAAGAACTTAGGCAGGCTGAATAATGCCCCTGCTCTTCAATTCCTCTTCTGTAAAACAGCACGGTTGGATTATAAGATCTTCAATAATAGCTTAATTAATTCTATAAATCAATAAAGTGAATATGGTAGTAACAGTAGAAAGAAGGTGGAAAAAAAACAAAGGAGGTAAGAGAGAAATTAAAGACAGAACCTAGTGTAATTACCAATATTATATTTTATATCATACTATTAGAAAAAAGAACTATTTGTCCTATACCAAATATTGGAAAGAGGCACTGGATGTCTTCAAAGGTCTTTTCTCACATCCCCACAAACCCATCCCATCTACTTATGCACTTATGACAAGCAGCCCACTCACCATGGCATTCATCTCACAGAACAAAGTGGGACTGACTAATGGGCCACATTCTGCTCCTACCAACCCTGAATATCAATGCAATATTTAAGGGGTAGGGAGCTAGATCCTGTGCTCCGATGGGGGAGCCATCTGAGTTGCTTCATAAACATTATTTTCTCCTCAATCTGAGAGCCACTGAAGAATAAGGAGAGAGAAAAGAGAAAGACAGCAAGACAAGGTGACAGAATCTAGAAAACTGACAGTGGGTAAAGAGAAAGAATGCATAAGACCACAGGATGCCTCTCCGTAGAAAAATACGATTTTCCTCTAGTTGAACTCTAGTTCAAGGAAAATGATTCAGTGCTTAAAATGATGAATAATGGTGGTGGGAAAGAGGGAGGGAGTGAATGAATCAATGAATGAGTGAATTCACTGTAATATTGCCCTTGCGCAGTATTCTTCCTTTCCAGATTTCAAGTTATTATTTGAGGATATTATTAGGAAATGACAGAAAATCACTTCCTCCTGTCTTCTCACATGCCAATCCGCTACTCCCTCTTTTCTCATATGCAACCAAAGAGGGACGAACGACAAATTATCAAGTGCGTTATAAATACCATGAAACAAAGAAGAAGGAAGCTGCAGTGATAAAACCTAAATCTGATCAGCCAGCCAGACTCTCTAGCAAGTCACATTTTATTATTTTCTGCTCCAGCTGTCGTTCCTCTAGTGCCTATCATATATCTTATACAAGGTTTCAAGTCATATCTGCGATGACCCCCATCTTTCCCCGGACTGGGAGCTCTGTGTTAGTGGTTGCTTTACAACAAACTCTATGTATCATCAAAATTGACAGGGTTCTTTTGTAATTGATGTATGTGTCTGGCACATTTTGTTACATTTCTGTTGGAAAAATAAAGCTGAAGTAACAAAAGCCACCCTAGCTGGATACCCCCACACAATGCTGCGCAACAGCCTCACCCAGGCGGCCCCTGTCTGATGAGGAGGAATCTCAGTGGAAAAGAAGCCACGACATAGTGCAAAAGTACTGGATTAGTTCAGTCCTAGCTTAGGCTCTTCTAGCAATTTGTTGTGTGGTTTTGTACACCTTACGTCCTTCTTCTTGATGCAAAATCGGCATTTCTAAAGTGGGAGTGTCTAAATACAAAAGGGCAACAACCACAATAGAAAAATTAACAAGAGGTATTGACAGACATTTCACAGAATAGGAAACATTCATGGCCAATAGACAAAGCGACGCTCAGCCTCATCAGTAATCAAAGAAATGCAAGTGAAAACCACCATGAGATACCATCTTACTCCCAGTAGGCATGGGCAACAACAAAGAAGTATTACATTACCAAGTACCAGGGCTTCCCTGCTGGCTCAGATGGTAAAGAATCTGCCTGCAATGTGGGGGACCTGGGTTCAATCCCTGGGTTGGGAAGATACCCTAGAAGAGGGCATGGCAAACCACTCCAGTAATCTTGTCTGAAGAATCCCCATGGACAGAGGAGCCTGGTAGGCTACAGTCCATGGGGTCACAAAGAGTCAGATATGACTCAATGAATTTCACACTAAGTGGTGAAAAGAACATGAATAAACACAATCCCTTCTACATTGTTGGAGAACGTTTCTCTTCTAGAAAACAGTTCAGTCTTATCTTAAATATTTCTACTTTCTGCATCTAGCCATTTCTCTTAGGATAGTGTTATAGAAACAAGATTACATTTAAAGTCTGAATGAATAATTGATTGACCTGTATTTTTACCTGTATATTTACCTGGATTTAAAGGTACAAAAAAGAGACTCATGAATGAAGGGAGTGATATGTGCATGCGTGCATGTGTGTGTGTGTGTTTGTGTAAAGTTTTATTTCAGACTGTTTCTACAAACATCTAAATTGTTTATTTAAAAAGTCACTGATAGTGAAGTTGACATTATTGCTATATTTTGAGATAAAGAATCAGACTCAGAAATTAATTGACTCACTAGAGAAAGTGTGTATTCAGAGACAGACATCAGCTCTGAACTGGTACAAGAGAATGAAAGTTCAGACAAGCCTGGGTTTGGGTTTTGGATTAAGTCCTTGCTGACAATAGTAATTGTAGAAGAAATATTTCACCTCTTTGAGTTTCTATGTCTTCATCTCTTTAAAAGAGATGACAATTATGCCTACATTCTGAAGTTTTTATGAAGACTAAATGAGATAATTTATCTACAGTGCAATAAATATTCCTTTCTGACTTCTCTACCTTCTGTAACACAGGCTACTTTGCAACGAGCCACAGATAGCAAGTGCCATCTTGCTGCACCCAGCACTTCTGTGTGACTGAGCACAGACACATCTTTAAATCATTGTTTCAGTTGACTAATGCTATCCTGTCACTTGTTCCTGATGTCCTTCATCACTGTCCCAGATCCTAGCCCCTCAAGTTACTGCCTCCTTTCATTCCATCTTGGTTGCCTCCACGCCTGCCCTGCCTTCCCTTCCTGCCCTGACTCTCTGTGGATTGACTGTGAACTGATGTGAATCTACTTCCCATCCCCAGGGATGCCTCCTCCCTAGATTATCCATTGGAAGCTACTCATTTTCCCACTCTCTGGGTACTGCAGGGCTTGTGGGAGGAGAACCTTCTCATTTCATTTTATTGTTCAAACCCACTTCCTCTTCACCAAATAAAAGCAAGACATTCTTGACTGTAGAAACAGTCTGAAATAAACATATAAAACTTTACACACACACACACATTTCTCTACCTCCTCTGCCACTTAGTCAAATCCATGCTCATCCAATCACTTTTTCAGGAGATTCTGGCTCTTTCATGATGTTATTCTGCATTTCTGATTCCACTAACAGCTTGGGTGACCTAAATGTCTACACCATTAACCCACTGAATGTCTTAGACTAACACTTCCTTAACATCTTCAACTGTTTGTCCTCATTTCTACTCCATTTTAGTGATCCATTCCCATTGGCAAAAGTTTGACTTTGTTATAGAATTATCCCATCTCTGAAATCTCAAATATTTTTACTCTCTGGCTACAACTTAGTATTCTTGCCCACTACTTTTTTTACTTCCAATATACTATCTTCTTAACTGTAGAAAGACCTCCTATTAGGCCCTATACTTTTCTTCCAGTTAATAATTTTAATCCTAACCTCATCTTATTTCCAACCTAGACAACATTCCATAGTCCATTGTTTCACCCATTGCTGTACCTGGATCAACTGCTCCATGTTGTTCTATAGACTCCTTCTTGTGAACTGTGCTATTCAAGTTGCTCCAGTGGCAGAGTTAACTATTGCCTTCTGCTGCAAAAACTCAACCAGCCACGAGGACTGGAACCATGATTAGGACAAGACCTCAACCTCACCAGTGTCCTCTCTAGTCATCTCTCCACCCAAACTCCCTCAACAACTATTTCAAATCTTCACTCCTCTTCTCAAGTTTTCCCAACTCACTATTGTCTCTTGCCTTCTACTATCAGAAACGATAGCTATCAAGAGAGAAAGCACTAATCGTCCACCCTTGCCACATGCTGACTTCTCTCTAGTTGTTTCCAATCTTTTCTCCTGACTCTCTGGAGGGCAATCTCCCTTAGCTGCATTTAACCCCACTGCCAGATCCCATCAACTCCAGCCTAATTAAGGTCCTTAATCTCTCTGTTTCTTGGTCTTTAAATTATAAATGATGATAATATTATTGGGTGAAATCATTTCCATGAAAGAAGAAGAGTTTCTTAGCAGCAATCCCAGAAAGGAAGAATCCCTATCAGGTTCAGAGGTACATGAAAAAAGTGAAGAAGCCTCCTGGGCAGATGGCCAAACCAGCAATGATGAAACAGCTATAATAAATTTTCCATGGAGAAGACTGTGCTGTTACTTAAGTTGATAGAAATTCATAATAATCACTTTACTTCATGTCTACACTGACCTTTGTTATTATCAAAGCAGAAAAAAGAGCCAAATACCTGAATTACTGGATTGGTTATTCCTCAACTTCCTGTTCTCTTTGTAATATTATTTCTATCCTTCTAATACTCTCTTCACCCCTAGATATTAAGAAAATGGAAAAAATTCAGAAAAAGAGACAAATTTTTCCTCTAGATTTGATATCTCTCTTTCTAGTTATTTCTTCCTTAGCCACTTCTATATCTGAAAAAACTCAATCTAAACTGTTGTTGTAGTTGATAATTTCATGGTGCTTCAAGTGCTTGGTGGCCTTGTACATAGATTGGTCAAATGCTTCCTCAATGATGGTTTGATCCAGTTTATCACTGGGGGTGAGAAACTAAAACAATTTGGTTAGCATAAAATGGAGGATTTCATTTGGGCAGAAATTTCAATAGAATGAATCCAGTGAGTAAACTTTTTGCTATTCTGCTCATATGGTCCACCTTGGAAAATAACTGTGTTAATTTACTGATCGTCATTCTCTGTGTCTATACCTGAGAATCTAGAGGCTGACAGAGTGAACCAGAGGTGTCCTACAGGGTCAAGAAGTGGTCTTTGAGGTCTTCTTTCTTAGAGGAAAATGCTTCCTCCAGAAATATTTCCATACCTTTCTGACTACAATTTGGATACAGATAATTATGTGAGTACCCCAAAATTGTGATATCTCTCCTGATTCAAGTGACTTATGACTACATCTACAAATGAGTAGCATCATTCTACTTGAGTTAAGTGTGAATATACTACAGCATGGAAAATAGAGGTATCAAGCTAAAATGCACAATCCATATCAGGAACTGATAAATATAAAACAAAACAAAGCAAAAATCTCAATTTTTTCCACTGTGCTTTTAGTCACAAAAGAAAATCCAAGAACAGTAGTAATACAGTTTGTTGTCACATAAACATATGCTGAAAATAAAATTATTATTTTTTTCTGAAATACAGCAACTAAAACCATTAAAAACATTTTAGGTTATAAACCTTTTGCAGGAAGAACTGTTTTACACATCCTTATATCTCCTAACACTCTGCACAATGCACAATGTTCTGTAGGCACTCCACAAATGCTGTGCAAATTTATACATAAATAACTTAATATAATGATTAATTCATATGATGGATTTTGATATTGCTTCCAATATCAAAGTCCCTGAAGATCACCTGATTACATGATCCAAATAGTTTGTATTCATATAATACTTTTAATTTTCAGAATGTTTTCACAAGCAGTATATAACTTGATTTACAGAATAACCCTTGAGATAGGTTATTATTCCCAGTTGCTGACTGAGGTAACTGATTCTAAGAGTTGAATGACTTGCATGATGTAGATTTAGCTAGGAACAAAGCTGGAACAAGAATCTCTCCCTTGAAGTTCCCATTCTGGTTCTCTTTCCATTCTAAAATACTTCTATTTTTCATTCCACATAATACAATCTATACAAGATGGGAATCATTGAGATGACTCTTGGAGGTCATTTGGATCAACATGTTACGGAAAGATAACCACACGCCATCATGCCATGGTGCTTGAATTCTTTGATCTTATATCTAGCTGAGTTTGAGTCTTGCATTACTAGAAGTGTAATCTTGAACAATTATTTAACCCTTTTGATCTTTGCCTTTTTTTTCACTAACAAGTGAATAATAATACCCACCTTACCAAGTTGTGAAGAATTAGCTGAGATACTATATGAGACACTTAGCAGTTAGCCAGCACATAGTAAGTGCCCAATAAATGATCGCCGAGATGTAATAGTTATTATTAGTAAATAAAAGATCGAGATGAGAAAGTCTTCAGGAAGATTTTCCAAGCTATACATGAGACTGATGACAAGTCAAGGTTTGATTTTTTTTTTTCCTACTATCAGTTCTCTTGTTTCTAGTTGGCCTCTTTCTCACCAAGCCCTCCATAATCACTCACACCCCATTTCTGACACTTTCCACCTACGCATCTTGATCTTAGAGGTTTTCTCTTGGTGCTTTTCTGCACCTGTATATGCAGGCCTATAGGTAACTCCCAGGGGCATGGCAGATGAGGCTGCTCCTCTCCTGGATTTTTTCATTCCGTGCTGTCAGAGGCACTTGTTTCCAGGCAGAAAACCAATCTGAAGAGTCATGTCAATCTATTACTGTGTCTGTGGCTGGCAAGTGTATATTCCCATATATGAGAGTACTTCTACCTGCCTCATGCTGTGCAGGATTTTCAGTTTGGTTCTGTCCTTATGTTTGAGTATGTGTGCAGATATCCCCTTTTGTATATATAGGAAAGTGGTGTCTATTAGCCCGTGTGTTTCTTTGTGCTTATAGGTATGCACATTATTCTCCTTTTACGATGCTTAGTTTGAGATACTTTGTATTTTTCACAAGTGGGCTGACAGACCATCTTAATCTCTGTTCTGCTCTCCTGCTGAGAGTCTATGAGAACACCTGACACTATGTCATATAAAACATGATTCTACCTTGAAAAGCTTCTTGGCTTTTGTTTCTGTTTTGTGTGTGTGTGTGTGTGTGCTTGCAAGAACCTCTTTTTATCTTTCCCTAAATGGTTCCCAGATTATACCAAGTTAAGGAATCACCAATTCAGGGACAGGTTTTTGGTCAATGCAATATTAGCTTGGCATCTGTTACCAGCCTAATAGGAACAGTATTCATCAGAGATGCATAAATTAGCATAATTAGAGAATTACGCAAAGGCACTATATATATATAGAGATATAGATATAGATAGATAAATATAAATATAAAAGGGACTATTCCAGTGACAGAAAGTTACATTCCTAATGTGCTTTTTGCTTCCAGTTTTGAGGAGCAAATAGCAGTTGTACACTCAATTGTTTCCACCGAAAAGGAAAGAAACAAATGAGGAAGAAAACACTGCTTCCGGAATAGTTAAAGGCGCAAATAGAATAAAAGGAGCACAAAAGAAGAGATAACGCGTCTAACAGGTGATGGATTTATTTTGCACAGCATTACAGACAAGCTCAGTAAGGGCTGGATGTCTCCAGGAGACAGATGCCAGTGAAAAATAAGAAAGACCCCTGATGGCAGGTGTGCTCATGGAATGGAATGGGCTGCACTGCAAACAGGGAAGTTCCCTCCACTTCAAGTGTCCACAGAAAGGCTAAACGGCTGTCTGTTACAGGAACTGAGGACAGAGCTCCTATGTGAGCTGAGATTGGTGACCTCCAAGTTCCCTTCCAAACCTCAGAGGCCGTGATTAAAATGGAAATGTGAATACTCTGCATCTCCTAGTTTGGAATGAAGACTCTGACAGTAAGAGGTTAGACAATGATGTGAAGGACAAAGAGCAAAAAAGGAGAAGAGCCAAATGAAAAAAAATTCTCTTGTGCACTGTCTGTGGCTGCCCTACTGAATGCCTGCAAACCAGCAAAGCATGAGAAAAATCAAAGAGGATAAAGAGATTTGGGGAAACCTAAATTATTTCTCTGCATTCCTCTTCAGCATAGAGGATGACAAGCAAAGGCCTGCCCTGGGGTTATTCTTCCCCGACAGTGAAGGTGAGCCTCTGTCAAGGAGTGATGTGTGAAATGAAAGGGTAAAGGAACAAGAACTAAAAGCGCAGACATCACAGAGAAAGGAGGCGGGTTCTGAGAGGGTGAGAGAGCAGCACTTTGGGCTTCCCAGAAAAAAAAAATGTGTTTTATCTTTCAAAATAGGAACCTTGAAAACTGAGTCCTGCAGGGGGGCCCTGTCTGTCTTTTGGGTGTTAGTAATAGGACTGACGCTGATCCTCCAGGGCAGTGGCCAGGAGCACTTCCTAAGGGATGGAGAAGCATGAGCTTCTGGAAGCTGCCAGGACACGAAAGCCCGCTTTTCCTACTGCACAAAGAAGAAGTGTAGAAACTACTGGCTGTGGTTTCCTTGGATGGGGACAATTTCCAGCTCCATCAGAAGCTGGGAACCATTAGTGAAATGACACTCAATCCAAATGAGTGAAGTACAGCAGACCTTATATATAGTATTTTTCATGTCTTTTTATTTTTTAATAGTTGTTCAGTCATGTCTGACTCTTTGCGATCTCATGGACTATACAGTCCATGGAATTCTCTGGGCCAGAATACAGTAGTGGGAAGCTCTTCCCTTCTCCATGGGATCTTCCCAACTCAGGGATCGAACCCAGGTCTCCTGCATTGCAGGCAGATTCTTAACCAGCTGAGCCACAAGGGAAGCCCAAGAATACTGGAGTGGGTAGCCTCTCTCTTCTCCAGGGGATCTTCCTGACCCAGGAATCAAACCGGGGCCTCCTGCATTGCAGGTGGGTTCTTTACCAACGGAGCTGTCAAGGAGCCCAGTGTCTTTGTCCTACTAGGGTAATGTGTGAAGAACTACACTAGGTGTCTGAAAGACTGCTACTCAGAATCATCGGACTCCTTATACCCCCACATCCCCCAGAAGCTCTGCTCAGCCTCTGAAGGCTCAACAAGTATTTTCAATTCATTTTCTCAATAAAACTACAAGTATCAAACAGTAAGATAAACTGGTCTCAGGTCTAGGAAATGGAGGCTCAGAGAGGTGTACTTATTAGCCCAAAGTCACACAGCTAGAAATGGACTAAGCCAAGCTGTTGAGCCTGGATTATCTGACTCTAGAACCTGCAGGAATGTACCTTGGTAACTATGCAGAAGCATTCACTGCTCCTAGCATAACTACTCAGCCTTACACTGGGTTCATCCTTACACCAGACTCATACACTGCCATGCTATCCTCTCACAGACTATAATATAGCATTTCACTTGACTTTGCCTAGAGTTACATTATACGTTTTCAGCAAATCAGTCAAACAAAACTAGAGGAAGACACTAATGCTAGGTTGTAAAAAGACAAACATTTTCAAGCCATGAAAAAAACACAGATTCTTTACTGACTGAGCCACTAGGGAAGCCTGAAAAAACACGTAGGAAACTTAAATGCCCCTTATTCAGCAAAACAAGCTAATCTGAAAAGACTATATGCTATATGATTCCAACCATATGACATTCCAGAAAAGGCAAAACTATAGAGCCAATAAAAAGATCAGTGGTTTCCAGGGGTGGGGGTAGAGGCATGGATAGTTAGGAAGGGTCCAGAGGATATTTTGAGCAGTGAAAATACTCTGTAAGATACTATAATGATACATCCACGACATTATTTTCTTGCCCAGGCCTATAAAATATACAAGTGTGAACCTAGTATTCTAATACAAACTATGGACTTTCAGTGATTATGATGAATCAGTGTGGGTACATGAACTGTAATTAATGTAACACTCCTGAGAGAGATGTTGACAATATGAGAAACTACACATGTGAGAAGGTAGGGAACATACTGTGAACCTAAAACTGCTATAAAAAATAAAGTTTTAAAATTGGCTATGGAGAGGGGATGGAGGATGAAGAAAAACCTCTCTCAGATGTGTGGAAGAATGTATGTGGAAAACCTACCATACTGTCCAGGACAAGGTGGTTTGCTTTGAATGTAGTTCAGTTCAGTCGCTCAGTCGTGTCCGACTCTTTGTGACCCCATGAATCGCAGCACACCAGGCCTCCCTGTCCATCACCAACTGCCGGAGTCCACCCAAACCCATGTCCATCGAGTCAGTTATGCCATCCAACCATCTCATCCTCCGTCATCCCCATCTCCTCCTGCCCCCAATCCTTCCCAGCAAAAGGGTCTTTTCCAGTGAGTCAACTCTTCGCATGAGGTGGCCAAAGGATTGGAGTTCCAGCTTCAACATCAGTCCTTCCAATGAACACCCAGGACTTATCTCCTTTAGGATGGACTGGTTGGATCTCCTTGCAGTCCAAGGGACTCTCAAGAGTCTTCTCCAACACCACAGTTCAAAAGCATCAATTCTTCAGCGCTCAGCTTTCTTCACAGTCCAACTCTCACATCCATGCATGACTACTGGAAAAACCATAGCCTTGACTAGACGGACCTTTGTTGGCAAAGTAATGTCTCTGCTTTTTAATATGCTATCTAGGTTGGTCATAACTTTCCTTCCAAAGAAGTAAGCGTCTTTTAATTTCATGGCTGCAATCACCATCTGCAGTGATTTTGGAGCCCCAAAATATAAAGTCTGACATTGTTTCCACTGTTTCCCCATCTATTTCCCATGAAGTGATGGGACCAGATGCCATGATCTTAGTTTTCTGAATGTTGAGCTTTAAGCCAACTTTTTCACTCTCCTCTTTCACTTTCATCAAGAGGCTTTTTAGTTCTTATTCACTTTCTGCCATTAGGATGGTGTCATCTGCATATCTGAGGTTATTGATATTTCTCCCGGCAATCTTGATTCCAGCTTGTGCTTCCTCCAGCCCAGTGTTTCTCATGATGTACTCTGCATATAAGTTAAATAAGCAAGGTGACAATACACAACCTTGATGTACTCCTCTTCCTATTTGGAACCAGTCTGTTGTTCCATGTCCAGTTCTAACTGTTGCTTCCTGACCTGCATACAGGTTTCTCAAGAGGCAGGTCAGGTGGTCTGGTATTCCCATCTCTTTCAGAATTGTCCACAGTTTGTTGTGATCTACACAGTCAAAGGCTTTGGCATAGTCAATAAAGCAAAAATAGATGTTTTTCTGGAACTCTCTTGCTTTTTCGATGATCCAGCAGATGTTGGCAATTTGATCTCTGGTTCCTTTGCCTTTTCTAAAACCAGCTTGAACATCTGGAAGTTCATGGTTCACGTACTGCTGAAGCCTGGCTTGGAGAATTTTGAGCATTACTTTACTAGCGTGTGAGATGAGTGCAATTGTGCGGTAGTTTGAGCATTCTTTGGCATTGCCTTTCTTTGGGATGGGGATGAAAACTGACCTTTTCCAGTCCTGTGGCCACTGCTGAGTTTTCCAAATTTGCTGGCATATTTAGTGCAGCACTTTGACAGCATCATCTTTCAGGATTTGAAATAGCTCAACTGGAATTCCATCACCTCCACTAGCTTTGTTCATAGTGATGCTTCCTAAGGCCCACTTGACTTCACATTCTAGGATGTCTGGCTCTAGGCTAGTGATCACACCATCGTGATTATCTGGGTCGTGAAGATCTTTTTTATACAGTTCTTCTGTGTTCTTGCTAGCTCTTCTTAGTACAGAAACCTGGATATTCACATGTATCTGTTTAGAGCTTAATTTTACTCACTGATGATGAAGGGACAAAATGACATTATGCCTGAGGCCTCCTTTGGTCCTACAAGCTAATGCTTCTAGATATTGGTTGCAACCAGGTCATAAAATCTTTTGAATGCTAACTTAATGTATCTGGATTTATCCTGCCTACCAGGCAGGAAGCACAGAAGGGTTTTCATTTGGAGGCTGATATAACAGTGGTAGTATTTTTGGAAGATTAATCTCATAACATGATGCAGGATGAATTGTACTAAGAAAAGCTTAGTGGTATGAAGTTCAGATAAGAGGTTAATGCAGTAAACCCAGGCCTGAGCAGATAAGGAGGCATACTAGAGCCCAGCCCAGGAATCCTTATGTAGGACTATATTATTAACTGGGCAGGGTCAAACCCCTGTTCTACTTGACAGTCCTTCAAATGTTAGGGGACAATATGCTTCTACTTAGTCCCTGCTGGTCCTGGTTAAATCTCCTCAGTTGTGTTAGCTGATCCTCAATTGAGCATGAATTCATGGGTAAAGATATTTTAGTCAAGCAAACATTTATCACATGTCAGTTGTGTTACATAATCTTTCTAACTCAGTTTTTGAATATGCACTACAAAAATAATAGTACTTAATTCCCAGAGTTTTTGGAGAAAAAAAAAAGAATGTTTTGGCTCAGATTGAAAGTTTAATAAATGTTCAATAACTACCATCTCCTGCTTTTCTCCTCTGGAAATATTCCAGATTCTCTTAGCTCATGATTCAGAATTAACAGGGATAATCATAATGATTAACTGACTTTGTGCCAGGCTGTACTTTGAACACATGGGCTATTAAATCTCATAAAAACCCTCTAAGCTATGTACTCCTCTAAGCCATTAACTCCACCTTATATTTGGTGAAACTAAGGCACAAGACAAGTAACTTTCCCAAAGTCACACAACTAGAAAACAGTCACAAAGCCAGGATTTAGCCAGGTTGTCTGGTTCCAGAGACTATGTCCCTAACCACTATGTAAGGTTTCTTCTCCAGGAGGAGTCTGCCAAAGGGAGTGGTACTGTTAACTGTTCTTATTCAGACATAACCTCAGATTGTATTCAAAGCTTTACAGCATCTGAATCATACCACCGATATATTGATTTTGCCATTAAATGACTCTTTCATTAAAACAAACTGTTCTATCTTCTATTTGGTCTATTTTTCAAATGTGTAATAGTGCACTTATTCTCTTAAATATCATCTAATCAGTTTTGGTTCATTAAACCTTCTAATGATGCTTAGATTTCTGATTCTAAATCTTAAAACTATTCTGTTCAGCTTTTATTCTCCACATTTCAAGTTTTTTTTCTGGACTTTATTTGAACTACGAATAAATGCATTACAAAGCATAAGATCCAGGTACAGAACAAAACACAACTAGTGATCCTGCTCTTAAAATTGTAATTATTTAAACATTAAGCTTCTTCACAAGTGTTCTTTAAAAACTTCTGAAGCCATTAGCCAAAGGCCTAATAACACAGTTATCCTGAGGGACAAGCAACCTTCCCAGCAACAGAATTTTCCAGTATAATGTGTAGAGATGTTAATAGTACTCAGATCCTGACAAGAACCAGAAGCAAGAGCCAGGTCACCTAACTCCATTCCAGCCAGCTGGCCAAAATCTCCCAATTCCAGAAATGCCTTCCACTCTCACAGAGTGAAACCCAGTGATCCAGTTACATCTATAGCCTGACCCATGACAATGTTGATGCTTCTATACTCACCATCACGAAGCCATTGGGCTCGATTCTTCTTCATTTCTGGGACAAACTCTCAACTAGAGAACAACCATCAGAGATTTCCTCCCATTGAACTACATACAAGAAATGTCATCATGGACAATGTGTTTGGTAATGAAAGAAAATGGGATCTATCCCCCTTCCAAAGTGATACACAACAGTCATGTTTGACGTCAAGTGTGACTTCAAGACCTGAAATGCTGTCTTTTCAACCTCATATCATGTATTTATGTCAATCAAAAGAAAATTTTTCGAGCTTCTCTATTTGGATAAGTGCATATGGCTCATTTTCTCATCAGCTTACTTGAAAACCTAATTATACTGAACCAGATGTGTGTTTAACACCAATGGATGTGGCAAGCAGTTGGTTTTTGACAGTGACACAAATGTCAATTCAAACCGCTTAGACTCTACCCAGGGAGCTGGAATCCAGTGCAATCACAATCATCGCCTCATCTCTTATTTTTCGCTTGTTAAATAAAAAAAGAGTGACCAAGTGGTGAATGTACTGTAATAAAGTGAATCTACTTTATTGAATAGACCGTAACAAAATCACTAACATCCAAAAAAAAAAAAAAAACTGAAAAAGATAAATAGCTGCATTAAATTCTGAAATTAATTCTTACATTTAATTTGGCTTCTTGCTCATAAATAGAATTAAAGTTGAGGAAAGAAATTTTTTAAAAAGCCAAAATTCTCCCTAACACTAAAGTTATTATCCTGTCTTGAGCCGATATATTTGAGTCAATGAGGATGGAAACTTCATTTATGTAGCCATTTAAAACTATAAGTACTCTCTGTATAAATCACTGAATAAATTGGAAAGAAATGATAAAAGTCTACCTATTTTCATTCTAGTCAAAACCTCTGTCTTTGGGCCAAGAGACAATAAGAAAAGCATAAGTATATTAGTATTCAGAATGTAATGAAGTGCAACGTACTAGTTTAAATCACTGGCTTGTAAGAAACTCTATTCATGTTGACTGGCTTGATAGAAATGGTTTGATCTTGGAACTTGAAGGCATGTATGACCTTGATCTGTTTGAAATAGAGCAGATTATAGGAGAGCATAACACAAAGTCTCCAGCTATATCTAGACACCTCGATTTAGAGCCTTTACAACTTAGAAAACAAGTAGAGACATAAAGAGGTAATATGGAAGAAAATGCCAAATGTACTATTAGGACCGCTATAAAAATGTTGCAGATATTTGAAAATTATAATTGATTTGGTCTCTGACTGCAAGGTAATACAAAGGAATTATCAAAAAATTAGGAAATGCAGAGAAGCAAATCAAAATGATAATTGTACTTAAGGCCTTACTTCATTCTTCATTTATATGTGTACACAAAATTCAGACACACACATATACACATACATGAGGTTCTTAAAGCAGTTAGCTATGATTGATTTGTATCTGTGTTGACTAATTTATGAATTTTTAAATATGTTGTTCAATTAAAGGCAATTTGTATGTTAACATTCAACAAAATGATTAGTAAGTACATATTAATCACTTATTGTAATCAATAAAATTACAATGCATTGTGACATTTGTAGTTTCCACCTTTGTTCCTAATTATGGGAAATTTAGAAGCTAAGTGACATTAAAATATTCCCTTTTCTCTAGTTATCTCCATTCGAGTACATACATATCTTAATCTAAAATACGTCATAGGCAAAGACACCATTCAGATCATCAGCAATAATAAACTACTTACTTGATATTAGGGGAGTACACGGCCTTGGAAAGAGATGTTTTACATATGCTGATGTATTAGGCAGTCACTTGTTTCATGGGCTAGACTGATGATGGGAAATTCTCACCCTATCCAAACATGGATTTAAATCGAAAACAAGTAGTTTTTCTTTTTTTGTTGAGTTACAAATAAGAGGAGAGTGGAAATGCTGGCTTAAAATTCAATATTAAAAAAAAAACAAAACTAAGATCATGACATCTGGCCCCATCACTTCATGCCAAATAGAAGGGGAAAAGGTGGACATAGTGACAGATTTCCTCTTCTTGGGCTCTAAAATCACTGAGGATGGTGACTGCATCCATGAAATTAGAAGGTGATTGATTCTTGAAAGGAAAGCTATGATAAACCTAACAGTGTATTAAAAAAAAAACACATCACTTTGCCAACAAAGATCTATATAGCCAAGGCCACGGTCTTTCCGGTATTCATGTATAGATGTGAGTTGGATCATAAAAGAAGGCAGGGTGCCGAAGAATTGATGCTTTTGAACTGTGGTGCTAGAGAAGACTCGAGAGTACCTTGGACTGCAAGGAGATCAAATCAGTCAATCGCAGAGGAAATCAACCCTGAATATTCATTGGAAGGACTGATGCTGAAGCTGAAACTGCAATACTTTGGCCACCTTATGTGAAGAACTGACTCCTTAGAAAAGACCTTGATGCTGGGAAAGATTGAAGGCAGAAGGAGAAGAGGGTGACAGAGGATGAGATGGTTGGATGGCATCACTGATTCAATGGACATGAACTTGGGCAAACTCTGGGAGATGGTGAGGGACAGGGGAGGCCTGATATGCTGCAGTCCATGGGATCGCAGAGTCAGACACAACTTGGCAATTGAACAACAGCAACAACGAATAAGAGAGCCAGTATGAAGATGCAACATACATTAAACCCCATCCTCCTAGTAGAAGAGGGGTGCTAAAGCAGAGACAATTGTAGGGTAAATACTTTTAAATGAAATATCACTGAGGGTTAATGATTGAGGCTCTGAGTTAGATCCATTCTTCTCCAGAATGACAAAGCTTTCAGACTGATGTTTAGGTAAAAAGGAAATGAGCTGTTCCCTGACCTAATCCAGCTAAATCCATCATATTCTCTGAGGATATGAACACTTCCATGGATAGCTGAGCCAATCTTAAAGCAACAGTGCTTCTATGAGCTTGAAGATGGCTCCTTGCCTTCGATTTAGCTTAACCTGATAAAAAGTAAAACAGAATTGCAGAGTGTCATCACCTAAGTAAACAGTACCCTCTGGAACAGCTACCCAAAGCACTTCAGACTCAATGGGGACAGCTGCCCTCTGAAACAACAGTTCAGAGTCTAATAAGAAGTCAATGTGGAAAGCTCAGCCCCTGTGGTTGACTTTCTTCGTTATGTTTGTTTAAACCTCAACATTAAGGTTTCAGTTGCATGATATTACCTATTATTTTAATCAAATCCTATTTGACTTCAAGTTATCCAATCTACTGTTTCATATCAGCGCTACGATGCAGTCATTCAATTCAGTAACTCGTTTAACCCCTCATTCTGTAATTGATGCTATATATTATATGTAATAGAACAGTTTTCCATGTATATGTATATATATATACATATATATATCTATCTATGCAATGATAAGCAAATTGGCCCAAAGAATATATATATATATGTCTGATTCTCAGGTCTCTACTTTATTCTTTGGACCAATTTGCTTATCCTTGCATGGAGGTATAAGGCCTTAATCAATATAGATTCATGTCTTAATACTTGATAGAACAAAAATCTTCAGTTCCCCTGACTCTCTATTTCTTTATGAAAATTTTGGAATTTGCTTATAAATTTCCATAAAAATTTCTATTGGAGATTTTAATTAGAATTTCACTGAACCTAAAACATAATTAAGGGAGAAGTGATATCTTTAAAATTCTGTCTCTAACCATGAATATAAATCTATCTCTATTTATTTAGATCATTAATGCTTCTTACAGTTTTAGTGATTTTCCTGTTTAAGCTTTGTAATTATTTTTATATTTATTTCAAGATTACTGATAATTTCTGATACTATAGAAAATAATGTCCTTTGTGCAATTATATTTTCTGATTATTTGTGACTAAGGCATAGAAAAGCAATTTCCTTTTTGCATATTAATCTTTTGCTCATCCACCTTACTATAAACTAGTCTATTATTCCTAAAAATTTACATGGATATTGCTTTGGTTTTCTACATTCAGTTCAGTTCAGTCACTCAGTCGTGTCCGACTCTTTGCGACCCCATGAACCGCAGCATGCCAGGCCTCCCTGTCTATCACCAACTCCCGGAGTCTACCCAAACCCATGTCCATTGAGTCAGTGATGCCATCCGGCCATCTCATCCTCTGTCGCCCCCTTCTCCTCCTGCCCCCAATCCTTCCCAGCATCAAGGTCTTTTCCAATGAGTCAACACTTTGCATGAGGTGGCCAAAGTATTGGAGTTTCAGCTTCAACATCAGTCCTTCCAATGAACACTCAGGATTGATCTCCTTTAGGATGGACAGGTTGGATCTTCTTGCAGTCCAAGGGGCTCTCAAGAGTCTTCTCCAAGACCACAGTTCAAAAGCATCAATTTTTCGGCACTCAGCTTTCTTTATACTCCAACTCTCACATCCATACATGACCACTGGAAAAACCATAGCCTTGACTAGATGGACCTTTGTTGGCAAAGTAATGTCTCTGCTTTTAAATATGCCGTCTAGGTTGGTCATAACCTTCCTTCCAAGGAGTAAGCATCTTTTAATTTCATGGCTGCAATCACCAACAGCAGTGATTTTGGAGCCCCCAAAAATAAAGTCTGACACTAAGAAGTCAAATTTTGTATAATAATGACAATTTTAATTACTCCTCTCCAAACTTTATTCTTCTAATTTCTGTTTTCTTGTCCAATGTGCTGCTCACAACCTCCATACATTGTCAAAACTACTGTGATATTAAAGGGTATATGTTTTCATTCCTGATATTTAAAAAGACTTCTATTATTAAGAATATCATTTCTGAAATAGAATGGCACCATTGAGTTCCATCTGTTTTACTAGACTGCAGGTTCTTCAAAGAGAAGTGCTATTTCTGTGTTCCTATTACACTGTATATCATGGCGGGGGGGGGTAGTTTATAGGATCAGGCATGACCTCTAGGCCAGTGATGTCCAGTAGCAATGATGATGTCTCCAACCTGGATCATGTAACCAATGCCCAGTGTGTCTCCAGTGTGGACAGAACTGTGGCTGTTCAGTTCTTCCTATTAATAGATTTGGGGAAGTAATAGAAGGCCAAAATATCTGACCTTATTTTTTATCAACATAATTTTTTTCAAAAGTTTAATCATTTTTATTTCTTTGAAAAATAAATGTAGGAATAACATAGGATAAAGAATTGTAATGAAAGAATGCTTGCTCAGCATTAACTAAGCATCTTTTTCATTTTAAGTATTGTACTAAGTGCTGGGGATGTGATGAATCATAAAGCAAGTCTTAGGCATAAGGAATTTACTATTCACTTAGGATCAGTTTCTCAGACTTGATTGCATATGAAAATCACTTGGAGAACTTTTGGGATATGTTGATTCCCAGTCTGTATCCCATACCAGTGAAATCAGAAGCTCAAAAGCGTGAGACCAAGGAGTAATTTTTTTTTTGCTTCTCTATGATTCTAACGTTCAAGCAAGGATGAGAACCAATGAGTTAAGGAATCCGGCATATAAACCTAAGACATCTCCCAACTCTAGACTATACAATTTATCATCATGCCAGCAGGATGATAGAGATAAGAAATAAAGACTTGCATCTTGAGCAAATAGTAGGAGTGGATTTGTGTGTGTCATATCTAAGACACTCTTGCCTAACTCAAGGTCACAAAAATGTACTCCCATTAATCTATTTTCATTTTTTTATTGTCTTGACTACTTTAGTTTTCTAGTACATTTTGAAATTGAAAAGAATGAATCTTTCAAATGTGCTTCATTTTTTAATATTGTTTTGGCTATTCTAAACCCTCTTGAAATTCCAGAGGAATTTTAAAATTACTTTGTCAACTTCTGCCAAAAGAAGTTTTTATAAAAAGACATCTGGAATTTTGATAGAGATTATTTTGAAGCACTAGGTCAATTTGGAGAATTTTGCTATCTTAACAATATTAAGTCTTCTGATCCATGACCATGGAGTATCTTCCCAGTTACTAAGGTTTTCATTTATTTCAACTATGTTTTATAGTTTTCATAGTACAAATTTTGCACTTTGGTTAAATTTATTTTTGAGTGTTTTATTAGTTTTGATCTTATTGTGAATATGTTTTCTTAATTTTATCTCAGATTTTTCATTGCTAGTGTACAGAAATACAATTTTTGATATGTATTGGCTTTGTGTCCTGCAACCTTGCTTAACTCATTTATTAGATATAATAGTTTTTCTTAGGATTTTCTATACATAGATCATGTCATCTCTAAACAGATAGTTTTACTTCTTCTTTTACATTTGGAAATCTTTTTTTTTCCTTGTCAGAACTTCTCATACAATACTGAATAGAAGTGGAAACCTTGTGTTGTTGCTGATCTTAGGGAGAAAACATTCAGTTTTTCACCGTTAAGTCTACACATGGTTTTCCATAGACAAAAACATGTATTTTTATCAGGTTGAGGGCATTCCCTTGTATTCTCTCTTTGTTAAGTGTTTATCGTGAAGGGATGTTACACTTAGTCAAATGCTTTCTCTGTGTTTTCTGGGATGACCATGTGTGTTTTGTGTATTTTATTGGTTTTATAAGGTATACTATCAATACCCATTATCAAGCTGATCTTTTAGATGTTAAACAAGTCTTGCTAATCTGAAACAAATCTCATTCAGTCATGATGTGTGACCATTTTTATATGTTAGATCCAGTTGCTAGTATACTGTGGATAATTCTTGCATCTATATTCATAATAGATATTAGTCTATAGTTTTCTTGTGATGTCCCTGTCTGGTTTTGGTGTCAGGATAGTACTGATCTCATAGAAAAGGTTGGACAGTATTCTCTCTACTTCTGTTTTTCTCAAAGTTGGCACAGAATTGGTGTTAATTGTCCTTCCTTTTAAACATTGGTAGAATTTACCAGTGAGATCATCTGGGCCTGGTTTTCTCTGTGGGGAGTTTTAAATCTACTAATTCAATCTCTTTCCTTCTATTTCTTTCAGAGTCATTTTCGTTAGTTTGTGTTTCTAGGATTTTGTCCTTTTTACCTATGTTAACTATTATAACTTGTTAGCATACAATTGTTCAGTGTATTCTTTTAGAGTCTTTTTTATTTCTGCAATATCAAAATGTAAACTTTAAAGTAGGCTATCATTTTCATGGTTATTATTATTACTATTATTTTACTGAATGAAACCTACATAGAACACCAACATATAAAATTGATAAGGAGAGAGCTCCCCTAAAATTTCAGTAGCTTGATCCCCTTGTCCTCTGTGGGAGCTTCTGGGGTAACCCTGAAAGAACCTGATGACACCACAGAAAACAATTGCAAGTTTTGTATGTAGGGCTAAGCATTATGTTTTTTGTTCGCTTCTGATCAATTTACTGAATTTTAGGTGTATCCAGTATACTCTTGTTTAGGGATCTGAATGTCTGGACTTGAAATGTCTTTTTCAGTCACTTCTCTGGAAGTGAAAATTGAAGCAAGACATTTAAGTAGTTAAGCCAAAAAAAAAAAAAATCAGTCTTCAAAGGATCAGGTTAAGGAGGTAAGACAGGTCTGCAAAGTAAAAGGGGAAAAAAACAGGAGTAACCAGGAGTGTACAACATTAGAGGGAATTAGGAAGTAATTTCAAAAAGGTCTTTGGATTTAGTATCTTAGTACAACATGGTGCTTTGAATGATCTACAATCAACTGTCACCAATCGTAATTATCTGTCCCTTTAGGATGTACCTCAGTCAACCTCCTCTCTGATGGTACCCAAAGGCACCATCATAACTCCAGGAGATTCATGCCATTTCTATTTGCTGCCCTAAGCTGCTCCCGTAGCTTTGATGCTTAGAGCTTGCCACTTTAGGAATCAAAATCTTTATCACTTAACTGCTATACTTAGTGCATTATCTCTCACTGGGTTTCAGCTGTTCCTGCTGTGCATTTGCTGGAACAAAAATTCCTTTCTGTCTTTGTGCTCAAAGTAGTTCAACTGAATTGAAAGCTCAAGTATTGTCACTTCCCAACATACTTAAATTCTCTTATCAGAAAAGACACATTTTTGAACTTCCTATTTGTTATTTATACCAACTTCCAAAAGGGTTCTGAAGATGTTTATAAACATTAACTGTGCACATATCTAAGCCATTGAAACCAAGAAAAAATTAAAATAACTTAAGTAATATAAATAAAGACATAATTGTACCAGAAAATTTAGGATAAGACAATTCTTGTGACTGAATATTTTGTTAAATCTCAAGACTTCTACAGATAAAATAAAGTCAAAACATTGAATAAAGGCCTTTCTGGACACTATTTTTTTAATTGTGTAACCAATAGTAATTTTAGTTGAAGAACTAATATATTAGCCAAAAAAAAAACCCTCCTAGAAAAGTGCTTTTCAAATTTAGTATGTGAACAAACCAGCTGAGATCCTATTAAAATGCAGATTATGATTCAGAAGTTCTGGGGCCTAAGCCTCTGAATTTCTAACTAGATCCTAAGCCAAAGGTGAAACACAGTAAGATCCTTTTGGAAATTTTACCGGAAATTACAGTCCTAAAGTTAAAGGTGATCTAAAGAAAGCAACTAGCAAATAATCTAGAATTTTAATTACTGAATTAATAATGCCTCTTCTCATTTAAAATGCATTTAAGACTCTTAAATACATTTAATATATAATTTTCAAGTATGGCTAGTGCAAAAAAAAATAGGAAATAGGAATACTACATAAAAATTCACATCAGCTCAAACAAACAGATTGCAGCTCCACCTATCAGCCAAGAGTAGTAGACAAGGAGGAAAGGTGCAGTGATTTGAGAACCTGACTAATCCCAAGAATCTTCCAGATTGATCAAATAAAGTTCTTTGATTAGCCACAGCATTCAGTTCTGTCACTGAATGTTGGGAGGCAGGTTCCTTCAGGAAATTCAGGCCCTTGTAGAGGTGAGGCCCCTCGAGCCTGGCAGAGGTGAGAAGGTGGCTGCTCGTTATTTATCACTCGTTATTTCTTCCAGCTCTTTGTGTTAGCAGTGAAAATATGGGTGGGATAAGGCAGGACAAATACATTCCTTCTCAGGTAAATAGTTGTGTCAAAAATTAAGAGGCAAAACGTACATTTCCTCAGGCTCCATTCAGAAAAACTATTGTGTCTCTGGAAGCACAGAGAGAGTTCCTATGGTTTTAATTTGGTTCCAAATTAAGAAGTTTCGAGCCTTAGTTCTATTTTCCATAGTGCCTGCACCAATTTACATTTCCACCAATAGTGCACAAGTGTTTTCTTTCCTCCACATCCTCACCAATACTTGTTACATGCTCTTGTCTTTTTGATAGTAACCATTCTAAAAGGTATGAGGTGATATCTCAGTGTGATTTATTTTCATCTCAATAAAGCTCAAAAAATTAGCACATTGGGCTTAATTCAATTAGCAAAGTTGAAGCTGTTTCCACAGAACAAGTTGGTAGGGGGAAAATGGTAAAATTACTAAAGACTCGATACCTCTATTGGAGAAGGAAATGGCAACCCACTCCAGTATTCTTGCCTGGAGAATTCCATAGACAGAGGAGCCTGGTGAGCTATGGTCCACGGGGTCGCAAAGAGTCCGAAATGACTGAGCACACAGCACTATACCTCTAACTGATCCTGGAAAATGCTACACTATGATATAGTAAACATAGTTTTGGTCTTTTACTGGCTCCCAGCATAAGAATTATAAAAACCTTGGAATTTTCTAACTGATATAGGTGATAGAAGCATCTTTTTTCCTAAAGAGGCAACCCTTGGTGGGTCCCTAGATATCTTCAGGCTCGGGGGTTGGTACCCAGAAAGACCAGTGAGTAGAAGCCCTGCTCCCCAACTTCCAGAGAGAAGAGAGGAACCAGACATTGAGTTAGTATTTGATCATGCCTATGTGGTGAGACCACCATCAACAACTCTAAAAGGCAGAGTGAAAGAAACTTCTGGGTTGATGAGTGCATGCCAGGAGGGTAATTATTGAACCTGTGGAAAGAGTCATGGGAACCCTGATTTATAGCCAGCTCAGAAGTACAGGAGGTCAGGGACTTGAGACTGGCTTCTTAAAGGAAAGGAAATCTTGTGACACTAAGCCCTTAACCTGTGGGGTCTACACTAACTCTGGGTAGTTAGCATCAGATATGACTTGACTTGTAGGACACTCATTTGGTATCTCTAGAGTTGGAGAATTGGTTGGTGTGGCAAAAAATCCCCCACAAACATTTAGTGTTACAAGTGTTAGGAGTAAAATCAGTTCATAAAGAAGAAAAAGATATGCTCCACCTCACCCTGTACAGCAAGTAAACAACAAGAATCTAAGAGGAAGAGGAGTTCCGTTCCTTGTGGGCCTGGATCAGATATAGCTAATAGTCAATATAAATGTTTAAGAGTCACATCCACATACATCTGTATTTCATCCTCATAGCAGCCCTTTGAGATAGGTGCTATTTTTGTTTTCTTCCCCATCTCAAGTTACATAATCTTATTCTCAGAGGTTAAATGCTTTACTCCTGAAAGAGAAGTCAATAAATGGTTTAGCTGGCATTCAAACTAAATATCTGATTCAAAGTCATGGGTTATTTCCAATGTATAACATTGTCAACAATGGTATAGCTGTAGCTCCTTTGCTATACAGTCTTGAAATCATGAGTGAATTTTTCTCTGAAGAATATTTACTAAATAATCTCATTTAGAAAGAAATAGCAGCTGGAAGAGCCGCAATGCTAACTCAGTCAATCAGTTTCATTATTTGCAATGAATGCAAGTAAAGTGGGCGAATATTAGGAACATTGTTTTCTCTGATGTTTTGAAGAATTATGAAGCATGTGACCATGCTGCAGGATCAACATAGTATGGGATGTGCAAGTTGCCCTCAACATTCAAAAAATAATCACTACCAGCTATTGAATATCTACTGCTTTCCAGTCTCTGCTAGATACTTTACATATTTTCTTTACGTTAGAATCCAACAAAGATATTACTCTCCTTAACCTACTCTTTGGAACCATAAAGCTTAGAGTAAATAGATTGCCCAAGGTCACACAGCCAGTAAACTGGGATTTGACCCAGGCTTATTAACAATTATAGCAACTGAGGGGCTTCTCTGGTGGCTCAGATGGGAAAAGAATCTGCCTGCAATGCTGGAGTCCCTGGGTTGGGAAGATGCCCTAGAGAAGGCAGTGGCTACCCACTCCAGTAGGCTTTCCTAGAGAATTCCATGCACAGAGGAGCCTGGCAGTCTACATAGCCCACGGGGTCGCAGAGTTGGACAGGACTGAGCAACTAACACACACACACACACAGCAACCGAGAGGAACTTTTTCTTTCTCTTCCTCCTTTTTCTTCCTTGGCTAAGGTTTTCTTGTTCTTACACATTTGTTTCTCCCTTTCCTGATCTGTTCTGTGGTATAAGGTTCTGTCTACCGACACCATAGAACAAGAAAGTTTTGTTTTTGGGTAAAGATCTGCGACACAAAATGTAAACTCTGATTTCTACTTAGATGAATAGAAATTCTTTGTACCACAGACAGTGGAGCATATCAGAGAAATATCACAGCATTTATAATTCTGTTTTCAGAGTCTATATCATGAGCCTAACTTCTAGGATTAACTACCTTAAAGTAAGTTCCTGTGACATTGTGAAATTATTTGCACAGAATTTAAGAATTTCCACTCTAATTCTTGTATTTAAATGTTCTACTAGTGATGAGAATGACAATGAGGGTGTACCTGAGTCCTCTGAGAAACACAACTCTACTGATCCTGTTTCCACACTGACTTCAAATAGCTTGTCACTTCAGTGAAAACATTATTTTGGAAATGCTGTCTATAGCTGAGGCATTACAGGGTTACTTATTCTATAATTTGTATATTCTGATATAGTTATTTCCTATAGGCCTTAATGTTCCTTTGAGGAGTCTTGAAGAATATAATTTCCTTCATAATATTTATCCTCATTTTTTAAGCTGTATTATCAACAAACAGTGATGATGATCACTTTTGGTGCTAAAAATCCTTAGCATTTAAAACATTGTAACATTCCCCCCACCCTCGACTGCCCGCAACATGCACCCATGCACATGAAGAAACTGAGGTTTGGAGAAGTTCAACAACTTGTCCAAGGTCTTATACAGTCACATAGCACACCTGAGATTGTAACCCAGGTGTTTTGGCTCCTGGTCCAAAGCACTTTCTTGTATACCACTTATTCCTCTGTCTGAATTACAGGTAAAATAAAAACAATAAGAATAAAAATAGCAACTAATTCTGTGCTTACAGTGTATGTAGTCATTATTTAAGAGCTTTACAAAATGCAGTTATTTAATCCCCACTACCAACACCATAAAATGAGCTGCGCAGTATCTGTCACAATTATTATTCTCATTATGCTGATGAAGTAGTTGATAAACTTCCTCAAGATTGAACATTATATTCCTGAAAAGAGCCAAAATTTGAACCCATGCTTTCTAACATCAGAAACTGCCCTCCTGTTACACTACTAGCATATTCAAAGGTATGAACCAATTAGTGACTTTAAGGCAAACAGAAAATGTGTATTGTTGTCACTTGGATGGTAGAGACTGCAGCGGCAAGGGGATCCACTGAATTTGCTAGTTTAGGAGGCATGGCTTGGTTTTCTAAGTTTATCCCTGGGTATAAATAGAATTTCATCAATTATGTCTCCATACATCTGACAGCTGCAGCAGGAACACCATCAGGAGGGATGGCAAAAGCTATAACCGCCTTGTTCCTGGATGCTCAGCAGAGTACAGACCAAAGTCTGCAGAGGAATGGAGGCAGATACAACAGACTCCTGGGACTTAATTCTTCTCCACAAATAGCTAAGCTTTTTCATACCAACCATTCCCATCACCTCCTTTGGAAAGTTTCATGCTAAAACTTTCATAAGCAATTTGAACCCCACTGTCTCAGTGAAGAGACATGGCATAATGGGGCTCTTTATTTAACTTATTTACCTTAACAGCTAGTTAGTAAAACTCAAATGTGCAAAGTCCAATGTCTGACAGCTATAAGGCCAGGTTTATGTGATGGAATAGGGGCTTCCCTGATGGCTCAGATAGTAAAGAATCTGCTTGCAATGCAGGAGACCCAGGTTCAATCCTTGTGTAGGGAAGATCCCCTGGAGAGGGGAACAGCTACCCACTCCAGTATTCTGGTCTGGAGAATCCCATGGACAGAGGAGCCTGGTGGATTACAGTCCATGGGTCACAAAGAGTCTGACACGACTGAGTGACTGACACTTACTTATGTGATGGGATAGAAAGCATGAATTCTCACATTGGGACAGATACTGCACAGCAACCCATGCCAAATACTGGCATCAAAGTATATATGACTTTACCTGTCCATGAACAGAGGTCCACTCATGCCTGACACTTAGTAGTGCTCAAAAATATACATGAATAAATTAGAGTTGAATTGTAAGTAGGGGTTAGAACAACCAGATCAAAGCTCAGAATCAGAATTTGAAAACAGCAATTTCCTCCCAAAAGGCAAATAGAAAGTGTAACCATATCTGGCAGCAAGCAGCAGTATGGAGGAAGTCAGAAAAGGTTTTAAGTCACGATAAGGAAATATTCAATGTTGGGCACGTAATCAAGAGAGGAAAAGGAGATGCAATGAGCCAAAGACAAGGACAACTGTGAGTGAAGCAAGAGCTGCCTTATCTTTTTTTTCTCAAAAGCCTTGCATATTTTTGCAGCTACAGGAAAGGCCAATGACTTGCTTCCTAACATCCAGTCAATGGAGGAATCCTGCCATACTTAGGAGATGCTAGAGAGTCATAAAAGGCTCAAAACATCTCAAAACACCCTTATTTCCTATCATGGATCTACTAACAATAAACCTTTTTTGAAGCTGTTTATGCTTTCAGATCATTCCACTTGGGGGAAAAATAAGAATCATCAATTAATGTACTTACTGGGAATTTAAATCTTCTTTTACTTATCATTTAATTGTTCTGTGACCTTGAGCATTATTACAAAACTATACCAAATCTTAAATTCCTCTAAGTAACATGGAGCTAATAACAAATGAGGAGTTAGACATAATTCATAAATAGCACATAGTTCAGCTGAGATAAAGACCTGAATTTTTATTTGATCAGAAACCCATATGACGCAGCTATGAAAAGGCCTACATAAACACAGACTTCATGAATAAAAGTATGGAGTTCAGATCACGAGAAACAGTAGTCTTACTGTAGTCTTCATTCCTTAGAATACTCCTGGAGAGTTATGTTGCATACAGCCTGTCACATTTTAAGATGAACATTAACAAGTACCTATGTATTAGTTACCTGAAGGAAGGGATCATGTCTTAAGTATCTTTCTATCCTTTATAGTTTCACACACAATACTTTATATTTAACAAAAGCTTGATCAATGATGGCCGAATGGATGAGTGAGCAAGTGATCATGAAACTATGATAGAGTAGGTACAATTACAGAAGCTTGTTTTAGAGAAGAATAATTGAAATTTTAATACTTTTCCTCAAATACTCTGTTACTCCAGAAAGTAGAACCACAAAAGATAGATGGAATCTATGGAAAACAAAATTGGCTTTCTGCAAAATGGAGCGTCTTGACAATTAGAGTTGTTTGGAGCACAACATGGGCAGAAGTGAAACTGCACTGGAAGTGTCAAGCACAGTGTGAACGACCAAGTTGGAGCTGGCTGAAGGGATTTCCACACCATGTGGGGAGTCTGCTGATACAACTAATGGGTTAATTCCATCAATCAGTCTATGATGTTATGATAACTGATCCCAACATGTAAAAGTAATTGCCAACCTAGAGCCTCTTGCTAGAGTACCACTGGGGCACAATCCCAAAAGATCTTAGAAATATATGTGTACATACCACACACCAACACAGTTTTCCCTTAGGAACCTTGTATTCAGGTTGACAGATGGGAAATTATTTGTAATCTACATATTTGTAGGAGATGAGAATACCAAAAAAAATGCAATTCCTTTTATTTTGTTTCTTAAATGATGAAAGCCTTTTTTCGTTAAAAAATAAAACACAACATTAGAAAGTTGCTTGCAACACTAGTGAAAATATCACTAGGATACATGGTATATGCACATGCTCACTGAGATATTGGCACATAGGTCATACCATGTAGCTCTGGGGGTTCCTTAATGCAATGCAAGTCTCTTTGTGTTGATTTTTTATTCATGAGTGGCTTTATAAGAAGCCACTTATCTCTCAGAGCCTAACTTTGGCTGAAAGAGGGTAAACAACGGATTAGATTGAAACAACTCAGTCAGTTGCTTGCAGTCAAGGTATTTTCACTCCTGACTCATCCAATCAGTTTGTGCAGACACCGCAAGGAACACATGCTTGAGACAAGTTGAAGAGCTTACAGTCTATGTCACAACCACTGTGATCACAATAACTCAAACTATGTCTTTGAAATTTCACACCTTTACTGATCACAGTAGAAATAAAATGGTAACCTGCTTGAGTGTTTTTTTAATCATTTATGAGTTAGAAGCATTAGTTACTTTCCCTGTGGTTGCCAGATGTGTGGGTAGATCTCTTAAAGGTAGATCTCTTACATAAAATCTGGCATCATCTTTGCAATAATGACCTTAAAACCCTCTGCTCTACTAAATTTACAAAATTCTATTGTGATTATAATTTATTTAAGGGTTAATATTTTCCAGGCATTTAATAGATGATATTTCATTTAATCACTTAATCATATATTACTCCTTCTATGCATATCATATTATAATCTCCATTCAACAAATACATAAGTTGAGGCTCAGAGGATTTGGCAAGTGTTTGAGAGTCACTGTTTCTCATCCTTTTGTAAAGTGTATTTTTTCTAAAATGTCAAACAAACAATCCCCAAATGGCCTTCTGTCAAGCTATATACCACAACACAAGTAAAGAGGAAACAGCAGTTCAACATTCAGGGTCTGTCTTTGGTAATGAGAACGAGGTGAGAGTAAAACTCTAATTGCTGAAGAGGGAGGGAGTCAAGCTTTGCATCCCAGAGGAATGACGTCAAAACCAACAATTGAAAGATGAATTGCTGTTATCCAAACCTGTCAGAGGGAGTAACAGGCAATAGGCAAGATACAGAGAAAGGTCAGATCATGATGGCCATAGAGTTCATCAAGGGCAGGAATGCAAAGGAACTGTAGATGGAGAGTGTGAGCAGATGGAGAGAGGGTGGGAAGACCTAAACTGGAATAAATCGTCATGGAGAAGATCCCACAGGATGCTGAGTGTTACACAAAGGAGTTTTGACTTATTTTCTAAGAGGTATAAGAAGAACATCTTTAAATCAGTGGACAGATTTGCATTGTCAAGTAGTCACACTAGTTAGTATGTGAAGAAGAGCAGGACCAGAGAGGTAGCTTAGTTTTGTTTTTTTTTTTTAACTATGTCTATAATAATCTAGAGGAAATACAATGAGGCACTGAACTAAGGCAGTGGCCTTGCCACATGCAGACACACTTGAGACAGTTGTTTGTGTGGTAGAAATCAGGATATCTTTCTGATGAGACATGCTGCAGGAAAGAAAGCAGACATCAAAGTTGTTGCCTAAGCAGAAGAGGTTTAGGAGAGTATAGAACAAGTAGCACTGGTCTGGAAACAAGACCCTTGAGGATTTCCAAGGGCCTGGTGGAGACTGGAGACCATGACTTTTAGTGGCCCCAAACTTCATGGAGGGGACATTTCCAAAACACAACTTGGAGGGCAGAATATAGCATCAGAGAAGGCAGACTTGCTTTTACTAGAAAAAGGAATTTTCTGAATGGGTGATGAGGAGGCAGTGGGCAAAGTTATTTGAAGTAATAACAAAGTATTGAAGGGATGCCTTGTAGAATTTAAACCACTGAAGAGAGAAGGGAGCTGACAATATGGTTAAGTAAGAGAGGCAACATTGTTGAAGGTCTTTACAATATTGAGGAGTGCATGTAACTGGAATAAGAGCTCTAGGGATGAGAAGTTGTAGAAAGTGAGTTGAATGTTTGAATTCAGAATTTAAAGAAGTCATGGGTCAGTTTCAGATGATTACAGTTTTCTGGGTAACTGTATGGGTGAAGGCAAACTTCATTAGAGATGATGAGGAGAAGGGACTGATAGACTGTTATGGATGGACATGAAAGTCACCCAGTATGTTAGGAAGACTTGAAGTGGAGGTAAAGACTGTGAGCCAGGTGTGAAAGCATCCTTAAAGGAGACAGGATGCCCCGGGGTTGGAGTTAAGATGTTAGTTAAGATCAGGAGGTTTTCAGGGAAGGAGCTGTGTGGAAGGAAATTTGTTCATGACAAAAAAGAGAAGTGTGGAGGAGACGGTGGAAAGTTTTGGCAGAAGTGGGCAGACGAGATGTTTGTGTGTGGGAAGAGGAAGCACCAAGTGCCATGAGTTTGACAGCACAAGCAAAGCTGGGTCAGGAAGGGGTATTCCAGCTTGGGCTTTCAGAAGCAATGACAGTGATCTACAGTGTGGTGGATTTAAGGGGACTGTAATTTTTTTTTCCCCAAATGATTAATATGCAAATACAGTTTATGCATGCTCAGGGTTTAGGGTATGATGGGAGTGTGATCTAGTCTATTTGAGGGCAAAAGGCAATAGGGCAGCAGGTTCTGGAGAGCAGTGTGTACCCCAGAAATGTTCTAAGCTGAAGTTCTGAAATGCTATGGAGAACTTCACAGATGTGGTCAGTATGGATTTACAATATGGAGAGGATGAGCTTCACTTACCATAGTGATTATGAATGTACTATATCCTCAAGTTCTACAAATGGATGTGAAATCTCATTTAAGTCCAAAGTTTTGTCACCTGCAAGCACTGGTGGTCAACCATTTAATCACCTTGTTTTCTCCCGCAATTTATTTTACTAATAACTACAAAAGGAAGAAGGGGCTTTGCAGGCGGTGCCAGTGGTAAAGAAAATGCCTGTCAATGCAGGAGATGTTAAGAGATGTAGCTTCAGTCCCTGGGTTGGGAAGACTCCCTGGAGGAAGGCATGGCAACCCACTCCAGTATTCTTGCCTGGAGAATCCCATGGACAGAGGAGCCTGGTAGGCTATAGTCCATAGTGTTGCACAGAGTCAGGCTCCATGGCTGAAGCAACTTAGCATGCACTCACATAAAAGGAAGAAACTGAGGCACAGAAGGTTTCAGTATCTTACATAAGGGTACAAAATTACTTAGCTTAAAGTATATATTGATGGCAGCAAGAACTGACAGTTCAGTTCAGTTCAGTTCAGTCATGTTCGACCCTTTGCAACCCCATGGACTGCAGCACACCAGGCTTCCCTGTCCATCACCAACTCCCACAGTCTACTCAAATTCATGTCCATTGAATCAGTGATGCCATCCAACCAACTCATCCCCTTTCATCCCCTTCTCCTCCTGTCCTCTTTCCTTCCCACCATCAGGGTCTTTTCAAATGAGTCAGTTCTTCACATCAGGTGGCAAACTATTGGAGTTTCAGCTTCAGTATCAGTTCTTCCAATGAATATTCAGGACTGATTTCCTTTAGGATGGACTGGTTGGATCTCCTTGCTGTTCAAGGGACTCTCAAAGTCTTCTTCAACACCACAGTTCAAAAGCATCATGAATGTACTCATGATGTACTCTGCATATAAGTTAAATAAGCAAGGTGACAATATACAGCCTTGACGTACTCCTTTCCCTATTTGGAATCAGTCAGTTGTTTCATGTCCAGTTCTAACTGTTGCTTCTTGACCTGCATACAGATTTCTCAAGAGGCAGGTCAGGTGGTCTGGTGTTCCTATTTTATGAAGAATTTTCCATAGTTTGTTGTGATCTACACAGACTAAGGCTTTGGCATAGTCAATAAAGCAGAAATAGATGTTTTTCTGGAACTCTCTTGTTTTTTCGATGATCAGCAGATGTTGGCAATTTGATCTCTGGTTCCTCTGCCTTTTCTAAATCCAGCTTGAAGATCTGGAAGTCCACAATTCACATACTGCGGAAGCCTGGCTTGGATAATTTTGAGCATTACTTTACTAGTGTGTGAGATGAGTGGAATTGTGTGGTAGTTTAAGTATTCTTTGGCATTGCCTTTCTTTGGGATTGGAATGAAAACGACCTTTTCCAGTCCTGTAGCCACTGCTGAGTTTTCCTAATTTACTGGCATATTGAGTGCAGCACTTTCACAGCATCATCTTTCAGGATTTGAAATAGCTCAACTGGAATTCCATCACCTCCACTAGCTTTGTTCGTAGTGATGCTTCCTAAGGCCCACTTGACTTCACATTCTAGGATGTCTGGCTCTAGGTGAGTGATCATACCATCGTGATTATTTGGGTCGTGAAGACCTTTTTTGTACAGTTCTTCCTGTATTTTCCTCTATTTCTTTGCATTGATCACTGAGGAAGGCTTTCTTATCTTTCCTGCTATTCTTTGGAACTCTGCATTCAAATGAGTATATCGTTTCTTTTCTCCTTTGCCTTTCACTTCTCTTCTTTTCTCAGCTATTTGTAAGGCCTCCTCAGTCAGCCATTTTGCTGTTTTTAGGCATTTCTTTCTCTTGGGGATGGTCTTGATCCCTGTCTCCTGTACAATATCACGAACCTTGTCCATAGTTCTTCAGGCACTCTGACTATCAGATCTAATCCCTTGAATCTATTTCTCACTTCCACTGTATAAGCGTAAGGGATTTGATTTAGGTCATACCTGAATGATCTAGTGGTTATCCCTAGTTTCTTCAATTTTAGTCTGAATTTGGCAATAAAGTGTTCATGATCTGAGCCACAGTCAGCTCCCAGTCTTGTTTTTGCTGACTGTATAGAGCCTCTCCATCTTTGGCTGTAAAGACTATAATCAATCTGATTTCGGTATTGACCATCTCATGACGTCCATATGTAGAGTCTTGTCTTGTGTTGTTGGAAGAGGGTGTTTGCTATGACCAAACTGGAGTGGCAACTGCACAGTGCTGGAGCGGCTGTAAGGAGATACTCCATTTCCAGGGGCAAAGGAGAAGCCCCAGCAAGACAGTAGGAGGGGCGAATTTGTGTTTAGAATCAAACCCCATTCTCACCAGAGACGCTCAGAGGGCTCAAACAAACCTTGTGTGCACCAGGACCCAGGGACACCACAGAGACTGAGAAAGAACTGTGTCTGAGCTTCTCCCGTGGAGGTATGGGTCAGCGGTGGACTGCCATAGGGGCAGGGGCTCTGGGTGCAGCAGACTTGGGTATGGCATAAGCCCTCTTGGATGAGGTCGTCATTAAACCCACCATAGAGCTGCCGGAATTTACACAGGACTGGGAAGTAGACTCTCAGAGGGCACAAACAGAACCTTGTGCGCACCAGGACGCAGGAGAAAGGAGCAGTGACCCCACAAGAGACTGACCCAGACTTGCCGAGAAGTGTCCAGGAGTCTCCAGTGGAGGCCTGTGTTGGTGGCGGCCTGCTGAGGGGTTTGGGGGCACTGAGTATACAGTACATGCATGGGACCTTCTGAAGGAGGTCACTATCGTCTTCATTACCTCCACCATAGTTTGGCCCCAGGTAAAAAACAGGGAGGGAACACAGCCCCACCCATCAACAGAAAATTGGATTAAAGGTTTACTGAGCATGGCCACGCCCATCAGAACAAGACCCAGTTGCTGCCTCAGTCAGTCTCTCCCATCAGAAAGCTTCCATAAGCCTCTTATCCTTCTCCATCAGAGGGCAGACAGAATGAAAACCACAATCACAGAAAACTAACCAATCTGATCACATGGACCACAGCCTTGTCTAACTCAAAGAAACTGTGAGCCATACTGTGTAGGGCCACCCAAGACGGACAGGTCATGGTAGAGAGTTCTGACATAATGTGGTCCACTGGAGAAGGGAATGGCAAACCACTTCAGTATTCTTACCTTGAGAACCCCATGAATAGTATGAAAAGGCAAAATAATAGGACACCGAAAGATGAACTCCCCAGGTCTCTAGGTGCCCAATATGCTACTGGAGATCAGTGGAGAAATAACTCCATAAAGAATGAAGAGATGGAACCAAAGCAAAAACAACACCCAGCTGTGGATGTGACTGGTGATGGAAGCAACGTCCGATGCTGTAAAGAGCAATATTGCATAGGAACCCGGAATGTTAGGTCCATGAATCAAGGCAAATTGGAAGTGGTCAAACAGGGGATGGCAAGACTGAATGTTGACATTTTAGGAATCAGCAAACTAAAATGGACTGGAATGGGTGAATTTAACTCAGATGACCATTATATCTACTACTGTAGGAAAGAATCCCTTAGAAGAAATGGAGTAGCCATCATAGTCAACAAAAGAGTCTGAAATGCAGTACTTGGATGCAATCTCAAAAATGACAGAATGATCTCTGTTTGTTTCCAAGGTAAACCATTCAATATCACAGTAATCCAAGTCTATGCCCTGACCAGTAACGCTGAAGAAGCTGAAGTTGAATGGTTCTATGAAGACTTACAAGACTTTCTAGAACCAACACCTCAAAAAGATGTCCTTTTCATTATAGGGGACTGGAATGCAAAAGTAGAAAGTCAAGAAACACCTGGTGTAACAGGTAAATTCGGCCTTGGAGTACAGAATGAAGCAGCGCAAAAGCTAATAGAGTTTTGCCAAGAGAACGCACTGGTCATAGCAAACACCCTCTTCCAAGAACTGACAAGGACTTGATAAAATGGGAAAAGATGAAAAAAATACAAAAAATCAGTCACAAAATACACAACTCTCAGAATAGTTGGGGTTATTTTCTTAGGGGCAAAGTGCCCTGCATCTCTGAATCCCCTGGAAGCTTCACTGCATTGATTTTACTGATCCTATAAGCATATATAAAGTATTAGGAAACCCAGCTACTGAGGAACTGAGTAATACAAAAAAGACAAGTAAGTCACCAGGAGTCTAATACCCAGACAAATAGGTAACTCAGAGATTGATGACTTCCATGACTGAAGTACATGTAGGACAGCATATGGCTGAAAGGGATAAAGTAATCAGAGTGGAAGAAGACAAAGGGTCAGGATAAGTTTAGTACATGAGATGAAACAAAACAGGTTCATGAAGGTTGAGAGATCACCAGCTAGAAATAGAGAGGGCTTTCTGGAAGAGTTGGGTCAATGGCAACTCTACGGTTCATTGAGGGAACTGTGTATTGTTTCACAGGGTTACAGAAATTAAGGGTGAGAAGAGAGAGAAAAAACTGAAGTGGTAAGAAGAGACAAAGCACCTTGAATCTATAATAATCCTGTCTCAAAATTTTAAATCTAAAGGCATATACTCCCGTTGTTTGGAAATTCAGTTACACAAACATCTGTTTAGCCCAGTAATGCTGGACAAATGACTGTTTTCATATGGTGCTTTGAACTGAGGACAGGCAAACTAAAGTGTTATGACATGTCGTAGGGGTCTTCAAAGGTTGTCCATTCAGCATAATATACAGGAAATGGCCAACTGCTTTATGCCACATTGCACTTTAGAAATAGCTAGCTGCACAAAAATTATAAATGTTCACTGCATGGGAAAAGCATTTGGACCATTAGTAATAGCTATTTCTTCAGATACACCCAGATTTGCACTTCATAAGAAGCCATTCAGCATGATTTTCTCATATTCATACATAGTTATGCAATGACATCAGGTGACCTCAGTGTGTGTCTCTCCCTAAGAGGAACCACCACCAATGAAATACTATCCATCACAGAAGAAGCAGTGGCAATGAAGTGGGCTGTGAGTATTGCTAAGATACCTTTCCCATGGTATCAGCTTTAAGTAGTGAGTTTCCCCCTGACAGGAATGAAACACAGGGTCATGAAGTTCCCACAGAAAGGTAAATCACTGGACTGCTGGAAATTTATAACACCAGCCTTGAGAATCAACCCTCTCACTGACAATGCCAAAACTCAGTTCAGGGACTTCCCTGGAGGTCCAGTGGTTAAGAATTCCTGCCTTCTGTTTTAGGGGCCATGGGTTCAATCCCTGGTTGGGGATCTTAGATTCCTTGGATGCTGCATGGCACAGTCAAAAGATAAATTTAAGTGAGCACCTTTAATAAAAACTCACTTCAGGGGAAGATATTCATCACTTGATTATAAACCCAACTTTATAAGCATGAAAATTTAAAGACAACAGCAGTGAGATTGATGACTGTAGGGGTATAAATTCTAAAAGGTAGTATATACATTTTGGAATTTCAGTACAATCTTAAAATTTAATAACCTAACATTTTGTTGCTTTTTATTATTAAAAAGAATGAAACAAATCATAGTCGGTAGCAGTTTTTAGGTCAAAATTGTATCAAATATCTATATGTTACACAGAGAGCATAATGCATGAGCTGAAGCAGAGAATTTCAACTTTCTGTCTCTCCTGAGGTGTTAGTAATTATCATTCAATTCATTTGCTCATAAAGCAAGACACTGAAGGACATAAAGCTTTAAGGTGAACAGTGCCCAGCTTCAGTGATTTATAATTAGACTGGAAAGACAAGGTGTTTTATTCCCCAAGTACATGTTGGGTCTTTCTGTTTCCTGTTTCCTTCAATCACTTTCCCCGTTTCTCAAAATCCTTTTCTGATACTTTCTCAGTATAAATCACAGGTATTCTAAAACAAAGACTTCATATGTTATATGTCCACTTCTAGTGAATTTTCAAGTTGATTGCCTCTGCTCAGTGATGTGTTATCCACTAGGTAGATTATGCACATATTTAGGACTCCAGAAGAAGAAACCAAAATGTCCATATCCAATATGACTACACTTGCCTCTTTTCGGCTGGATCTCACCTACTCCCTAAGACTAATAACCCTGATCTTATTGGCTAATTTAGTTATTATGAGGGGAGTGAGTGAGTGAAAGTCGCTCAGTCATGTCTGACTCTTTGCGACCCCATGGACTGTACTCCATGGAATTCTCCAGGCCAGAATACTGGAGTGGGTAGCCTTTCCCTTCTCCAGGGGATCTTCCCAACCCAGGGATGAAACCCAGGTCTCCCACATTGAAGGCAGATTCTTTATCAGCTGAGCCACAAGGGAAGCCCAAGAATATTGGAGTGGGTAGCCTATCCCTTCTCCAGTGGATCTTTCCAACCCAGGAGTTGAAGTGGGGTTTCCCGCATTGCAGGCAGATTCTTTACCGACTGAGCTATCAGGGAAGCCCCATTATTAGCGGAGAAAGGTTCTAAAGGAAAATGAGATGGAAAAAAAATTTTTAATCCCATATTGCAGCTTTTCCTAGGCTCTCCCTGTATTTTCTAGGAAGATAGTAACACTGATTCACAATTGGTATTTATGATTAAGATTTTACATTGGCTCTGGTGAAAGCTATCAGCAATTTACCGCCCAAGCTTCTTTACTTCACTCTCCTTGTGAAGAGCTTCCCAAGTAGCACTAGTGGTAAAGAACCTGCCTGCCAATGCAGAAGATGTAAGAGACATGGGTTTGATCTCTGGGTTGGGAAGATCCCCTGGAGGAGGGCATGGCAACCTACTTCAACGTGCTTGCCTGGAGAATCCCATAGACAGAGGAGCCTGGCAGGTATAGTCCATAGGGTCACACAGAGTCAGACGTGACTGAAGCAACTTAGCATGCATGTACGCTCCTTGTGAAAAGAAGTAAATTGTGCAAAAAAAAGCTCTAAGTATTTGATAATGCAGAGTAGAACCAGAGAGGACATAACCAACTAATCTCCAAAGACCCTTTATGGCTCTGAGCCTGTGAACAGCCAGAAGCCAGTCTCTCCTTTCAATGGGGCAAGCAGTAATATTAGGTCGGTTCAAAAGTAATTGCAGTTTTGCACTGTTGAACTTTGCTGCTTGATATTAAAATACATTCTTAAATGTGGTTATGTTAAACATTATATTAATGCACATTTCTCATTTTATGTTTTTTTTTGCTAATGACTTATTATTGTTTGTTTATTTTATGTTTATTTTAAACTAGGGAAATGATGTTAGACAAAAAGCAAATCTGAGCAATTTTCTTATTCAAGTTCCAAATGGGTCATAAAAAAGTGGAGACAACAGGCCCAGGAACTGCTAATGAAGGTACAGTGCAGTGATGGTTCAAGAAGTTTTGCAAAGGAAATGAGAGCCTTGAAGAAGAGGGGTGCATTGGCTGGCCCCTTGAAAGTTGACAATGACCAATTGAGAGGATCATCAAAGCTGATTCTCTTACAACTACATGAGAAGTTGCCCAAGAACTCAACGTTGACCATTCTATGGTCATTTGGCATTTAAAGCTAATTAGAAAGGTGAAAGAACTCAGTAAATGGGTGCCTCGTGAGCTGACTGTAAATTTAAAAAAAAATCATCATTTTGAAGTGCCATTTCTTATTCTATGCAACAACAATGAACCATTTCTCGATCAGATTGTGACATGTGACGAAAAGTGGATTTTATACGACAACTAGCAACAAACAGCTCAGTGGCTGGACTGAGAAGAAGCTCCAAAGTATTTCCCAAAGCTAAACTTGCACCAAAAAAAAGGTCATGGTCACTGTTTGGTGGTCTGCTGCTGGTCTGTTCCACTACAGCTTTCTGAATCCTGGTGAAAACATTATATCTGAGAAGTATGCTCAGCAAATTGATGAGATGCACCAAAAACTGCAACGCCTGCAGCCGGCATTGGTCAACAGAAAGGGCCCAGCTCTTCTCCACAACAACATCTGACTGCACAACCAAAACTTCAAAAGTTGAATGAATTGGGCTATGAAGATTTGCCTCATCTGCTGTATTCACCTGACCTCTTGCCAACTGACTACCATTTCTTCAACCATCGCGACAACTTATTGCAGGGTAAATGCTTCCACAACCAGCAGGAGTCAGAAAATGCTTTCCAAGAGTTTGTCAAGTCTTGAAGCACGGAATTTTACATGACAGGAATAAACAAACTTATTTCTCGTTGGCACAAATGTCTTGATTGTAATGGTTTCTATTTTGATTAGTAAAGATGTATGTGAGCCTAGTTACAACAATTTAAAATTCACGGTCTGAAACTGCACTTATGTTTGCATCAACTTAATATGTTCTCACATTATTATGGACCTATAGGTGGCAAAGAGATGCATAAATTTGATTATTCACATATTATTCTTCCTTACCAGGTCACAGGATAAGATAAGGAAATCAGTAATATGGCGATTGATGCTGAATAGAGAAAAGATTTGAACACTCAAGGCAGGAAAAGAGGAGAAAACAGATGCAAGAAAAGAGGGAGACAAGCAGATGGTAAGTGGACAAACACACAAAAGGTACAAAAGAAAGCAAAGAAGACTGAGGAAAAGTTAAAAATAGTGAGTGTGATAGAGTTGTATGTAGAAGTTATCAAGTATTCTTTTAAAATTCATAATATACTTCTTTCTAAAAAGGCCTTGGTGAAGTTTTATAATAAATTAAAGGCATATTATAGACCCATCAATACAAGGGTCAAAAGAATAGGAGTCATAAAAACAGAGGTAGAAGTGATACCCAGGAAATCTGTGATAGAGAAAATTTCTAAAATGGAAATCTCTCAAATTGAGCTTTATGAGAACTAAAGAAACACACACATGTATGCACACATTCACTGCAGTGGAGGGGACAGTACAATGAAATGCCGATTTTCCTTAGTCCTCAACTGCAATAGGAATACAGATTTTATGTCTTTATATAAAGATCCTTACATAATGTAATAAATGTAATACAGTAAATGGTATCGTGAGTGGTTGTTCACAAAAACACAGATACATTATATGCTGTAATGTTAAAAGTGAGGAAAATCTTTAAAAATGAACATCTAAGGAAAAAGCAGATAAATGATAAGGGGGAAAAGTGAGGAAAAGATAAACATTAAAGTGGAATGTGTGGAGAGAGGATAAATAGAAACATAAAAGAAAATATTATGAGAACTCAAAATGTTACAATACCTACTTAAAGAAAAGGACAGAAGGGAAATAACTATAAATCAAATCTTTAGATAACACTCTTTAAATATTTTAAAAGAAGCTTTTTCCTCAATGAAGTCAAGGAGAGATCCATTATAGAGTGAATGAATGCTTATCTATACAGAATTGTAGAATGTTTAAAATGAGGATTAGAAAACAGATGAAGAAACATAAGCAAAAGTCTAACAAAATGTGTTCTTATTTTTATTATTCTAAGCTAAAATTTCATTTCAAAGTGATGCAGCTGTTTCTCCAACTGCAGTGCTAAAGAAGGCAAATCAGATTTAATTTATGTGTTTACACCACTCCCAATAATAATAATTCTGATATGAAAACTAAGATGGCAATTATAGAGATGGTCTAAGAGGAAAATCAGAACAACATTCCTCCTAATTAGAGGCACCTATTGCAGATGAAATGGTGAAAATAATATAGCAATGTTTCTTTAAATAAGGCCTTTACCTCATTGATTACATAATCCACTACCCTATTTTTTTCAAGATCATTACTCAATTCAACAACTATGCAAAAGAACCTACAACAGGCCAGGTTTGGAGGATGGACAGAACTCATACAAAGATGAATATGACATAGTCATTAGAATATAGCTAATTCTTCCTAGCTTCTAAGTAAACAAATGTGATTTTCCAATACATGTTTCAGATTATCTCATGGGACTGAAAAAGAAAGGGTATTTCTTCTTTCCAAAATATCTCCTGATTTGGAAATCAGAATCGTGCTTGCCACTTTTCCTATTGTTTGGTGTCATGCTGAACTGAATTCACTGAGGCTAGTCATTGGCAGTGTGGACAAGAACTCTGTCACAAAGAGTTATAGTAGGCATTTCTCTGCCGGCCTACTTCCCTGAGCTCCTGAGAATTTTGCATAATTTTCTCTCTCAATTTATCAATTGTGACCAGCATTTGGAACTTGTTGACATATGTGGATCTAAAGAAGAAATTCCAGTTAACAGTTATGAAATTCCCAATCTCCCTATTAAAAACAAACAAACAAATCTATTCCAGTCCTTCAAAAGTCTTTGAGTTTCTTAAAAATATACATATGTGACACCAAATGCAATCAATATGTCCAAATTACTGATCACTTCAATTTAAAACCTATCATTCAATTCAGGGAAGGTAAATTAGTCATGTCAAAGATTCATTATAGTCTTAGCACTTGAAAATTGAACAGACTTTTCTCAGTGAATTATTCAGTAAATTAATCTTATGGTGTGCATGCATAGCCTTAATTAATTAATCACACTGAACCTAAGATTCATAATGCATGGATGTACTTTGTGACTTTAAGCAAGTAATTTAACTTTACAAAGGCATTTCTCCTTGTATTCTGCTTTCCCTAAACTGTAAAAAGGAGCCTTGCAATAGCTACACATCTCTTTTCCCAAATATGACTCTTTTCTCTCCAAGTGTATTTCTTAGAGGAATGATGTGAGCATTGTAGTAGAAGTCTGTAAGTTAATTAATGATCTTGCTAACACAAAAGGTCTGTAAGTCATGCTATGGATTTTGCATGGATGTTTTGGTGGCTGTATCAACCAATCCCTCCCTCTAGTCCACTAAGATATCACATAGGAGCTTAATTCTTTCTGTTCTGAAAAGAAATTGATGGTTCTCTAAAAAAGAACTAAAAGTACCTGTGGACTTAATTTTCCATTCACTCAGCAGAGTCTACTTCATTACAATAACAAACGTTTAACTGTAACTTACAGTGTACCCAAACCTGTTATTTGCATTATCTCTTCTGTTACCCTACAACAGTTCTGTATAGGAGATAAGGTAAGTTCTAATATTCCTGTTTTACAAATAAGGAAACTGAGGCTCAAAAGCCCACTGCTTACTAAAGCCATCTAACACATTATCAAGGGAACGCTTGACTCGGCAAACACCGCGCTCCTGCTCCCGTGTAATGCAGCCTCTTCTCTCTGTGTGTTACTGGGGTTATTCTGACTCCTTTCATCAGCTGCTCCAGCTGCAGGTCATGATGCTCCTGCATGATTCTACTTTCAGACATGGGAGAAGTGAAGTCACTTCCAGGTGGGGACTCAATGTAAAAGCCTTCTAGCACCCTTCAAAGAGCCCTGCTCCGCCTTTCTGAAACAAGCAGACTGACAGCGTTTATTCTTTTATTAACCACTATAATATGCAGTAACAAATGAAAGCTGTAATTGTTTTCCCCCCAAATATAACCTTTTCTTAGATGCTGTTTCATGAATCCTTTGCAATCAGCTGGAAGGTAGATGAGTCTGAGGTTGCCACTTCAGTGATTGCATAATCAGTTGAGAAAAATTGCATGAACCAGGAATGAGACTAACAATTGGTACAATAATGAAATGAAATAAAAGGAAGCAGAGGTAAGCAATTGCAAGTGTATTTTTGGAATCCTGATGCAAGATAAGAGATTGAATTAGGCAGAAGGGGAAAGAAGTTCAAGTCGTTGCACTTGTTTGTGTGATCTTCTGCCACAATGTCACCATTTTTCATTCAATACATCAAAATGGCACTGAATGAAAGACCAGGTAATGAATGAACAGTAGGGCCTTGTTCTTGGTACATTGCGCTACCAATCCGGATAGAAATAGTTCCTATATTTTGACACGAGTTTTGGGAAATAAGCCTAAAGTGGGTAGTATACTATATTGGAAAAAGAAAGGCACTGGCAGTCCGATTCCCAGATCTGCTATCCACACGTTTTGTCATTTCTCTTCAGCTTCATTATCTTTAAAAAGTAACACCTACTTCACAGCACTGTTTTGAAAATTAAATGTCACTAAAGTGAAAGCACTTAATACACACATGGAAGTGGTAGTTGGTTATCAAGTCTTCAGCAAAGTTACAGTATGTTACGGGTCTCCAGTCTTGGAAGGTAGAGACAGCTCAGCTTTGTTTGCTGTGGGCAAAAGCTGAGAAGGAATATCTCTTCAAAAATAGATAACTGTGTTCCAGAGACCTCCTCCAGAAACTGAGAGATGACTTCTGCAAGATTTCCAAAGATTTATTTACTTATTTTTTTTTGCTTTGGAAAAGGATTCCTTTAAACAACTCCTTCTTGCATAAGTAGAAAACTGATATTCTGCCACCTTGAATAATAAATGGGCTAATCCATAATTTATTTTTATTCTGAATCTTTCAATCAGAAATATGCCAGCCACAAAGAAGGTTCTCAAAAACATTTATCATGTAAATTAATAGTTTTTTTTTAATATTATGAAAGTACTGGGATAGATATTGACTACTCATTAAGTTAGATATTTTATAAGGAGTTAAATGTATTAAAATACATAAGTTACAAATTTATTTATTATAAGTTAATATATAAAATCAATTTTCCACTTGCATTCTATGTTTTTTCTTTTTTATTTCTACCTAATAGTAATGAGCTAAATAAAAGCTTTGCTACCTGTTGGTGAGACAGAGGAGACCCGCATGGACTTGGCGGTTGTTCCCAATGTAGAGCAACAGGACTGTTAAGCGTGATGAAGAGACTGCACTGAAAGGACAGGAAGAGGGGGTGGGTCTGAGTTCCTTCAGGATAGGGAGCAGGATTTATTTTCTTTATATCTCTCAAAGCAATATTTTTTCCTTGCTGTGGTATACATGGGTCAGTGAAGGGTCATTTCCTTGAGCACATTTAGAAAATAACAAGTGAAAACTATAAATATAATTTCACTTACCTTCTGCAACCAACTGAGTACTCTACACTGCAAGTGACTAAGATTAAAAACAGATCTACTCTCCTTTATTAAAGAAGGAAACCATTCACAGATTTTCATCCTTTAATTATTGTCCATAAAATATTTATAAAACATGTCAAAAATTCAGTGGTCCCCAACCTTCTTGGCACCAGGGGCCTATTCCATGGAAGACAATTTTCCATGGGCTGGGATGAGGGGGGATGGTTTCAGGATGATTCAAGCATGTCACATTTATTGTGCACTCGATTTCTGGTCTAATGCTGCCGTTGATCTGACAGGCAGTACTGGTTCACATCCTAAGGGTTGAGGACCCCTGAAAAATTGATAGAAGCACAACAGGGAGTCTAAGCTACTTGTGGTATGTGCTCAATAAGTACTTGTTGAGCTGAATATATTTAGAAGGAGGGAATAAGTCAAAAAATAACTAGTTTATTCTTTGATAGCATCCAATATTAAAGAAGAAAATATTTAAACTAAAAAAAAAAAAACCACTATGTTATTAAAGGAGAATAGGGTCAGAAACATTTAATTATCTTTTCTGATATTAAAAAAGTGTTTTCCTATAAAGAGCCTTGCACACAAAGGAATAAAAATTAAAGTCTATGCTTTAATCACATTTTTATTGCAAAGACAAAGAAATTATTCTAAATAAACAGGGAAATCACCACTAGCCCATTATTCTTATTTTATTTTTTGAAAGCACTGTCTACAGGGATAGATATATACTATTAGAACGAAATGGAAGAATTTTATGGGTAACCATTTGAAAATGCAGGGGGAGCTATCGAAAAAGCAGATGCCTTTGTCCACAGAATAGCTAAAAAGCTGCCTTAAGACTTTTTCTAATCTATGTTGACTAGGATACCATAATCTGTATAGAGGAGAAAAAGAAAAAACAATTTAAATTCACCTGAATCATAAGACTACATATTTTTATGTAGTAAATATTATGCATTTTTGGTGTTGATTTTGCTGCTGTTATATTTAATAAACTATCAATCTAAAATACTATATAAGATATATTATTAGGTTTTATATGTTCAAGAATGACATTAGTTATGTGAAGTTACAAAACATTAATTTTTAATTCATAGCACTGCAAAAATCCAACATTTCATTTGTTGAATAAAAACAATTCACTTCCCAAATGAATAATTTATTATCATTGTGCAGTAAGGTGGTTGATTCTGTGACTTACTCTTAAACTAAGACTATTTAGATGGGAGTGATCAAAATAGCTGATGTTTTCTCTGAAAGTGACAGAAATCTTGAAATGTCAGCTCCACTACTCAGGAATAGGATTTGTATACTGCAACAACTAAATTGTTAAGAAAATCTAAATTAAAAACACATCAATCTGACTGCCAACCGAGTGACTATAATTTGAATGCTTTCATTTGGCATTCTCTGTCTCATTCACGCGCAACACACACACACACACACACACACACACACACACACACCACTTACCTTTAATTAACCACACCAAAACCTAAGTCAGTCAGAAGTTAGAAACAAATCATTACTACAAAACACCAGAAGCACAGAAAAACAGAAACAATAATAAACAGCCAGGTTCAAGTTTTCACAGATGGCAACACGCTGTTGAAAGGCGAGAGGAAAGACTGAAGGCAGGCAGGTTTAGCTGTGCGTAAGTGCCCACACACCTCCAATCATGTTTCTTTGTGTGTCCTCCTTTAGTAAACACAAAAGACGTTATTCTGGGAGTCTGTGATGAAAAGGAATTTGCCATCTTCACGTCTTACAGAGTTGACAGGTGTAGTAAACGAAGCCAATAAAGCATGTGGTGCTTTCATATAAGGACCTTAAAGTTCTGAAAGATGATTAAAATCCTGCCTTATTTTGATATAGTTACTTGGCTTCAATTCAAACTCTAAAGAAATAAGGAAGCAATAGGTCATGTGGACCTAGAATGTTACTGAAAGAATGAATATGTATATGTTTAATATGCTAGTCAAAATCATAGCTAATTAATATTTACTGAGCATTTATTGCGCTATGACACTATATGCAGAACTGGGCAATACTTTAAATACAAAGAACAAATGAATAGAAGGGGAGCTCTTTGCTTGAATTGCCTAGATATTTGGAATGCAAGGTTCCATTTGTTCTTTCCTACTTACATGCTCCCCTAGCCCTAGTCCCAACTCAACTCCTCAACTTGGCACATGCCATTACTCACCCAACTACTCTTGGAGTATGTGTGATTTTTATTTTGAAGGTAAAATTTATTCATCCAATAACACTTCTTTCACCCATTGTTGGTTATACTCTGCAAATGATCTAGAACATGATGATTTAAATATCTTAAAGTTAGCCTTTCTCTAACAAAAATGGTTGTTTATCCAAGCATATTTATATAGATTTGTGTTATTTACATGAGAAATAGGTATAAATGTGAATGTGAATTAAAGAAGAAAGCATATCTAAAGGTGCACACTCAAGTAGGTTTGTGTATAAAACTTTTGGTAGACATGCTTCAAGAATGTGAATTTCAAGAATGTGCTTATTCTGCATGTCTATGTATATGTTTACATTTGTGCTGGGCATATATATACATGAAGAAGATCTTGAGTGCAATTTAGCATACTTAACCTGAACTCTGTAGCTAAATCTTTTGCATTCAAATCTCAGGACCAATACTTATCTGCTGTGTAACCTTGAGTAATTTATTTGAATTCTCTTTGCCTTAGTTTCTCATCTACAAAGTGGGCATAAAATTTTACGTACTTCCTGGAGTTGTAATGAGGATTAAATAAGGTATCTTTTAAAAGTCTGACCCCTGACACATAGTAATCCGTAAATATTATTGTCTTTTATTCTCTCTTCTCCTCCCCAAAAGGACACATGCTCTGATAAATATAAATGTGCTTCCCATGTATGTCTCAGAGAACAACACTGTCTATGCCTTGTGTGCATTTATTATTTTCTCCTTTTCCTCACCCTCATAAAATGTTAACACCTTCCTCATCATTAGAATAAATAGTAGTAAGAATGGTTGGAAGCAATTATCAAGCCCAGAGTAATCACTGAGTCAATGAAATGAAAGTTCAGCGAGGATCATATATGCGCCTGGCTGATAAGCATGTGCTGTATGCTAAGTTGCTTCAGTCATGCCCCACACTGTGCAACCCTATGGGCTGTAGTTTGCTAGGCTCCTCTGTCCATGGGATTCTCCAGGCAAGAATACTGGAGTGGGTTGCCATGCCCTTCTCCAGGGGATCTTCCTGAACCAGGGATGAAACTCATGTCTCTTACATCTCCTGCACTGACAGGTGGATTCTTTACTAGCACCACAGACAGATCCCAGCTGATAAGCATAGTAAATGTATTAGCACAATCAGCACTTACAAAAATAAAGTGGAAAATCTAGGCAAAGACTTGTCAACTCTTTGGCAAAACAAACTCAAAAACCCACAATTCAAAATACTTTTAAAACTTCCTTGTTGTTCAAAGCAAGTATAAGTTGTCCTAGCATTTCAAATTCTGTGCATATTAAGGCATTCTCACCTACATATTAGAGGTACAGGCTTATCTTTTATCCTCCAAGTCTGCCCTCATATCTATTTCGCCTCTTCCTTTCACTGACATATGCGATTTTTAGATAGTAAAAATAGATTTCCTGCTTGTGCTTTGCAGGATATACATCAGCAAAGAAACTTAGATTTGCAGATAAACATTGATCCTGTGAAAAATTCCACTTTGAAAATCAGGATCAGTTTTGTCCTTTTGGAAAAATAATGATCATTCAAAATTTAGTCACTACACATAAGCATATTGCTATGATCAAAGTGATGAGATAAAAATTCTTCAATAACTATTAATTAGTCAGAATGGTCGGTTCTACCTAATGTATCAGAGTAAAGGGTTTCACCTCTGTTATCCAACTGCTTCAGTTTTCCAATTTACAGGTCTGTAAAATCTTTACCACCAGTTGTTTAAAAAAAAAACAATTTATAAAGACTATCATAATGCAATCTGAAAATTATTTATGAGTAAACACAATTTCTTGTGCCCTATGCTCCTTTGCCTTTAATCCAAAACTGCTAAAGCACTGAAGAAGTGTTGTACCATATTTAAGAATAAGCACCATGTAACTGCACTTTCATCTCCTAGATGTTTGATCATGAGCAGATTACTAAAGGCTCAATTATCTTGTCCCCTAAAAGAAGGATGATGATTAAAACTGTAATCTCACACAGTTGTTCTGAGAATTAAATGAGATAATGAGCTTAGAGTTTCAGGCATGCATTAAGTCCTCACGCATTTAGTAGCTGTTATTTTTCCTATTCTCTATGCCTAAGATGCTCTTTTCCTATTTCCCAAGTAGAAATGATATTCATGTTCAAAGGTAAACACAAGTTATTTCTTTGTAAATCCTTTGTGACATCTCCAAGGAAGTCAAGAAGATTTTTCCTTGTGGAGAAATACAGAAGCATCACTAAGGAAAGGCAGAATGGTATCAGTAGAAGAAACCAGAAAAACTGGGTAAGGGAGGGTCTCGTCTTGCCCAGTGAACTCTTTTTTTTTGTCTTTCCTGAATCCTTGATAGCACCTTCATAGTCCGAGGAGATTAAACTTTTGAAACGGAAAGTTAGAGGTTTACAAAACTTTCTTAAAAAATGTAGGATTGAGATATTTTTGTTGGAAATTTCAGATTGTCTCCTCTCATTATTTTCCTGGTAATGCCTATTTCATAGGCACTTCTGGATGAAACAGAGTACAGAACACAAGCATGTGACAAGATTGGCTTGGAGGCTCAAGAAAGAGGTCAAACAGGGCACTTTGAATTTCATTTTTTTTTAAAAATACACTCCTTTGTCATATAATCCAGAAATTCACTCCTTGGCTTATACCTAAAGAAAACTCTAATTCCGAAAGATACATGCTCCCCAGTGTTCGTAGCAGCACTATTTACAATAGCCAAGACATGGAAGGAACATAAATGTCCATCAACAGTTGAAAAGATAAAGAAGATGGAGTACATATACAATGAAATGCTACTCAGCTACAAAAATAGAATGAAATAATGCCATTTGCAGCAACATGGGTGAAAATAGAGATTATCATACTAAGTCAAACAGTGAAAGACAAATATCATATGATATCATTTATATGTGGAATTTTAAAAAATAATTCACCAGAGATAAACCCACGCACCTATGGACACCTTATCTTCAACAAAGGAGGCAAGAATATACAATGGAGAAAAGACAATCTCTTTAACAAGTGGTGCTGGGAAAACTGGTCAACCACTTGTAAAAGAATGAAACTAGAACACTTTCTAACACCATACACAAAAATAAACTCAAAATGGATTAAAGATCTAAACGTAAGACCAGAAACTATAAAACTTCTAGAGGAAAACATAGGCAAAACACTCTCCGACATAAATCACAGCAGGATCCTCCATGACCCACCTTTTGGAAATAAAAGCAAAAATAAACAAATGGGACCTAATTAAAATTAAAAGCTTTTGCACAACAAAGGAAACTATGAGCAAGGTGCAAAGACAGCCTTCAGAATGGGAGAATATAATAGCAAATGAAGCAACAGACAAACAATTAATCTCAAAAATATACAAGCAACTCCTGCAGCTGAATTCCAGAAAAATAAACGACCCAATCAAAAAATGGGCCAAAGAACTAAACAGACATTTCTCCAAAGAAGACATACAGATGGCTAACAAACACATGAAAAGATGCTCAACATCACTCATTATTAGAGAAATGCAAATCAAAACCACAATGAGGTACCATTTCACACCAGTCAGAATGGCTGCTATCCAAAAGTCTACAAACAATAAATGCTGGAGAGAGTGTGGAGAAAAGGGAACCCTCTTACACTGTTGGTGGGAATGCAAACTAGTACAGCCACTATGGAGAACAGTGTGGAGATTCCTTAAAAAACTGGGAATAGAACTGCCATATGACCCAGCAATCCCACTGCTGGGCATACACACCGAGGAAACCAGGATTGAAAGAGACGCGTGTACCCCAATGTTCATCGCAGCACTGTTTACAATAGCCAGGACATGGAAGCAACCTAGATGTCCATCAGCAGACGAATGGATAAGGAAGCTGTGGTACAGATACACAATGGAATATTACTCAGCCATTAAAAAAATACATTTGAATCGGTTCTATTGAGATGGATGAAACTGGAGCCCATTATACAGAGTGAAGTAAGCCAGAAAGAAAAACACCAATACAGTATACTAATGCATATATATGGAATTTGAAAGATGGTAACGGTAACCCTGTATGCGAGACAGAATAAGAGACACAGATGCATAGAACAGTCTTGCGGACTCTGAGGAAGAAGGTGAGGGTGGGACGTTCTGGGACAATAGCATTGAAACATGTATATTATCATATGTGAAGTGGAACACCATTCCATGTTCTATGCATGAGACAAATGCTCAGGGCTGGGGCATTGGGATGACCCAGAGGGAAGGGATGGGGAGGGAGGTGGGAGGAGGGTTCAGGATGGGGAACACATGTAAACCCATGGCTGATTCATGTCAATGTATGGCAAAAACTACTACAATATTGTAAAGTAATTAGCCCCCAACTAAAATAAATAAATTTATTAAAAAAAATAAAAAATAAAAAATAATTCAAATGAATTTATTTACAAAACAGAAACAGGCTCACGGACATAGAAAGCAAACTTATAGTTACTAAAAGAAAAAGTGGGTGGGGAGGGATAAATTAGGAGTTTGGGATTAGCAGAAATACACTACTATATATTAAATAGTAAACAACAAGGTCCTATTGTATATCACAGAACTATATTCAACATTCTGTAATAAATCATAATGGAGAACAGTCCAAAAAATGTACTCTTTTCTGGATACAAAAGAAATAAGAGATCTATGGTGAAAAGTATGAATATAAATATAATTAGAATATGCTAGAACATCACTGATTTTGTGTTTCTTAATAATTCGAATACCAAACAAATGAAGACCTTAGAAGATTTCACACAAACACCCTCTAGTCAAGTGATAGTGATAGATTCCCTGGATCTATGAAGACACAGCATTCTAGTTCTTTCCCAGAGAAGTGAACCAGCTTTTGGTCCTGGCTTCACATTATGGACTGGTTAAGAAGCACTTTCAATCTTGAAGAATAGCAAGTTTTGGATTTCAGATTTTTATATTCATCTAAGATATCCATGTGTGAAAGCAACAGAAAATAATACATAGAGATGCACAGCCTCAAGAAATAGTAAGTTCATTAATACAAAACTAAGTATTTAACATTTTTCAAGAGATTGAATCTGAACAAAGAATTCAGAAATAGAGAGATCCTGCTATACAAGGATTCTAATAATCACAGAAACCAGTGAAACAAGAGGAGTAAAGTAGTGGTTATACAGTACAAGGCAAATGATGGAAAATACTAGAGTAAGAGAAAACATGAATTGATGTATATGCATCAATAATAAAAATACCAAATTTTAATAGCAATAATTCTATTCTAAATCTTCACATTATATCATGAAAGATATGAAACTAAGAGTGAGATAAATCTGTTAATTCAAAATGTATTACATTTAACCTTTAGCTTTTATAATTACCATAAATATAATAATAAAATATAGTTTTTCAAAGTAAAACTAAGAACAAATTAAAATTTGAAAACAGATACATATTCTCCAAATCACTATGTTGAGTGAGAGAAAGAGAAAGTTCAGAAAAACCAAAGACAGAGAAGAAATGAAACATAAAGGTAGTGTAAAATGAAAGCAGAAAAAAATGAAAGAAGAGAAAATATGAAAGAATTAAACTACCAATTTAAAAGCAAATACTCAAGGATCAAAAAATAAATAAAATCTAGTTACATGCCATTTAAAAAACTGACCTGAATAAAATGGTACAGAGAATTCAAAGATAAATTATGACAAGTGTGTCTCAGACAAAGTAGAAAAAATGGGTGGCAATATTAGTTTCATATAAATTAGAATTATAAGCAAAAATGTTTTAAACAGAAGAGAAAATAATAATAATTATGAATAAAGTTCAAAATATGTAAAAATAAAACAATATCTATGGGAATTTAGTCTAAATAAAGTAGGTATTAGAAATGCAAATACAAATATAGATCAGGTAAAAAATTTCTAAGAAAAAGCAAAAGCAAATGAAAATATGATGAATGTGGGGAGGAATATAAAACACGTGAGTATGTGTGTGTGTGTAACTGGCCCTTGTCTATAAAGAATACAATCTTCTTTTCAATTATTCAAATAATTGAAAACTGAAAAACCATGAAATATTTCAGAAAATAGATATTATAAGGCCACATTTCTGACCAAAATTCATTAAAATTAGAAATGTGTAAGAAAGTTTTAATTAAGAACAACAAAAGCAAAAAATACTCAACACTTTAGATATTAAAAATTAAAGTGATTATTGAGTTAAAAGAAAAAACAAAGTACAGTTTTCAACACATACCACTATCTGTGTTGAACATCTGATTTTGCTGTCATTGTACTATACACTTACAAATGTATTATCTTATTTAATCTTGCTAAGCCCTATAATGTATTTTCACTATTCCTCTCACAGTATGTGCATAAATAAAACCTAAGCCTGTCTCCTTCCAGGATTATGTTCTTAGTAACTAGACTATATTTTAAACTTTTAGAAGAGACCAAAGCAATTATTAGAGACAAATCCATAAATTATAAATGATCTCTATAGTAAATGAGAAGAATATTTTAAAAGAAAGAACCTAAGGGTTCAAAGTCAAAAACTTATAAAAAAGAAAGGAAACAAAAATCCTCATGGAATTAGAACTAAATAAATCAATCATAAAATCAAAACCAATAGAATAAAGAAAATTAAAATCCACAAATCTCTAGAAAACCATAACAAAAAGCTGAGAAAAATATAACTAAAGTTATGAAAAGAAAATGAAAACTCCTAACAGATTTTAGAGTGGCAAAGTTTAACAGAATCATATGTACAATTATTTGGTAAAAATTATATGTATTTTCATTAAATATATATTCAATAGTGAATCCATAATTTATCAAAATTAATGAAATAAGATATATAAAATTTAAATAGGCAAATATCTTTGAAAATGTTATAACTAATACTTTAAATTTTTGTAAAAATAATTTGAACTTTTACTAAAAGTTTACAAGTGGGCCATTTGAACATATGAAGAATTTATAATCTTCATGCTCCACTAATTAATTTCAATAATCAGTGTGACTCTAATATAAATATGAGCCAAATATAACAAAAAGTGTTTTTAAAACTTTATCAATCTCATTTTTAAAAGTAAATGCATAAATCTTTAGTAAAATAGTAGCGAGTGTAATTCTACAGTACATTAAAAGAGCAACATATCATGACAAAGCCACTGAATTTAGAAATGCATTAATATTAGGAAAACTAAAATTTGATACACCATATAGTAGTCCCAATAAGAGTATATTTATATATATATATAATAATAATACCAATGCATAAAAACAAAACATTGATAAAGCTAATTCCTTAATCTTTAATATATTATTTAAATCGAACCCCAATATCATGTCACTGGTAAAAGACTAATAGAATTCTTATTAAAATAAGACAAGAATGAACATTTCAATATTGATATTGTGTTGTAACAATAGTATAGATATACTGGCAGTTTTATAACATTAATATAAAATATCTCCCCAATTCAAATAAAAAGAAGATATATACTTCTTGCAAAGCAAGGAACACTTTTCATTATTTATGAATATTTAAATATCAATTAAGCTCAATAAATGCAAACTTCAGAAAAAATGCATTATATCCCAGTTATTTTTAACTAGCTTTTATAAAAATGTATCTTTTATGCTTATTTCCATCTTAATAGAGTACATTCTGACACCATAGCTTTTATAATATCCACAAAAATAACATATTTTTTTATGCAGAGATGGGAGACTTGTTCCCATTTGTGAAAAGGGGAAGAGTAAGATTTCTTTTCAAAGAAGATATGCATGTACATTATGGAAGACACCAACTTAATTCCTGAGAAGATGGGTTTAGAAGTGTCCGCTGCTTGTGAACAGCTCAACAGCATGGAGTCCTCCAGGTTGGTGTATCTCTAAACGTGACCCACCTGGAGATCCATGGTGTCGAACAATGAACTTTCCAAACCAGCAAGGTCTCCAAAGAGTGAGGGGAGCTCCTCTTCACCATCGTTGGTTGCAGAACACAGAACTACACCTACACTAGCCCAGTTTAGTTTCTGTCCTTTGTCTTATATATTAGAATTTGCTCCATCCATTTTCCATTTTTGGCCCCATTTTAAAGCTCCTGGCCATGATGTATACCTTCCAGACTCCAAATTAATCCTGGGCTTGGACATTTGCTTTTAATCAATAAAAATAAATAAGGAAATGTACCTACCTTATCAAAAAGGTCTGGAGAATACAAAATAGTAGTTTCCATGTAACAAATATATTACAGTGTATTTGGTGGCAAAATATATACATACATCTTGCCACGGAATTTCAAAGTTCAATGCTGTGTTTCTGACTGCAGGTGTCATCCATATTCAGCACATAATATGGTGAAGGGATGTCCGGTTAATAGTCATGTCTAAAGTCTGACATAGGGTTGGACCTGCAACTGGCTTTTAAGAACCTGGTTGTTTATGATGTGTCATTTCACACTCAGTGTTGTCCTACATTCCCCTCAATCTAAGATGTTCCATTCTCCCTGTAATCTGCTTCTAGTGCACCTGGAGCTGCATTGCATGGGAGCCTTGATGTTTATCTTTTCTGCCTTGCTTACTTCTGTGCTTCTCAGCTCCTCACAGATGGGCATACCAGATGCTCCAGAGCCCTTTTCCAAACATAGCCACAAGCATCTTCTGCAAACACAGCCACTCTCCCTAGGCTGGACTGGGAATCCCTGGGTTGGGAAGATACCCTGGAGAAGGGAATAGGTACCCACTCCAGTATTCTTGCCTGGAGAATTCCATGGACAGAGGAGCCTGGCGGACTATAGTCCATGGGGTCACAAAGAGTCAGACATGACTGAGCAACTAATACTTTCACTTTTACTTTTCACTAGGCTGGAGTAAGATGTAGGAAAAGAAAGTGCCTGCATGTGTGACGTGAGTTCATTAGACCAGGGAAGGATTGTGTTTAAATCCTTGTATGCCATCTGCTTCCAATAGTTACAAGTATTTAACTGAGGTTATGTCCTTTATATTTCAATTAGGGAGTTAAAAATTAAAACACTCATATTCTTTGAAGACACTATAGGTTAACCTCTAACTTCTTATGAAGTTATACATAAATCCAAACTCCTCTGAAATTTATCAGCATTATTAATTCTGAAAATGATTCTAACTACTGGCAGTTGATTGCAAAATAGATGGATTGAAAGATAGGTGGATAGATAGATAGCTGAGGTTAAAAGACACTGTGTGGATCACAACAAATTGTGGAAAATTCTTCAAGAGATGGGAATACCAGACCACCTGACCTGCCTCCTGAGAAACGTGTATGCAGGTCAGGAAGCAACAGTTAGAACCGGACATGGAACAACAGACTGGTTCCAAATTAGGTAAGGAGTCACCCTGCTTATTTAATTTATATGCAGAGTACACCATGTGAAATTCTGGGCTGAACTAAGCACAAGCTGGAATCAAATTGCCGGGAGAAATATCAATAACCTCGGATGTGCAGATGGCACCACCCTTATGGCAGAAAGCAAAGAGGAACTAAAGAGGCTCTTGATGAAAGTGAAAAAGAGGAGAGTCGAAAAAGCTGGCTTAAAACTCAACATTCAATAAACGAAGATCATGGCATCTGGTCCCATCACTTCATGGCAAATAGATGGGGCAACAATGGAAACAGTGAGAGACTTTATTTTCTTGGGCTCCAAAATCACTGCAGATGGTGACTGCAGCCATGAAATTAAAAGATGCTTGCTCCTTGGAAGAAAAGCTGTGGCCAACCTAGACAGCATATTAAAAAGCAGAGACATTACTTTACTGACAAAGGTCCACATAATCAAAGCTATGTTTTTTCCAGTAGTCACATATGGATGTGAGAGTCGGACCATAAAGAAAGCTGAGCACTGAAGAATTGATGCTTTTGAGCTGTGGTGTTGGAGAAGACTCTTGAGAGTCCCTTGGACTGCAAAGAGATCAAACCAGTCAATTCTAAAAGAAATCAATCCTGAAAATTCATTGGAAGGACCGATGCTGAAGCTGAAGCTCCAATATTTTGGCCACCTGAGTTGAAGAACTGACTCATTAGAAAAGACCCTGATGCTGGGAAAGACTGAAGGCAGGAGAAGGGAACGACAGAGGATGAGATGGTTGGATGGCATCACCAACTCGGTGGACTTGAGTTTGAGCAAGCTCCGGGAGTTGGTGATGGACAAGGGGACCTGGCATGCTGCGGTCCATGGGGTCACAAAGAGTTGGACATGACTGAGCGACTGAACTGAATCGAAAAGAAAGATCCCAGTATGAATGTCAGTAGTAAATGATTTTCACATTTTGATCTAAGAGTAGGCTTTGATGATACAGAGCTTGTCGAAAGCCATGAAAAGAGCCGTCATCTGGTAAGGGGAGGCTGATGTATTATAGACAGGTCTTCATTTATCTAATCAAGTTTAACTAAGAATATCATTTCATTACAGGATGAGAGAATGATCTAATCTACTGACAATTCTTCCTATCTGGGTATGTAATGGATTAATAAAATTAGACATATATACACACTCTTGTGTCATAAAACCTGAATTTCAGTCTCATCTCAGGACTCTAACAATTTGTAACCAGCAGCATCTTAGCAAGCCACTTAATCTTGATTCCATGTTCTCTGTGGAATTTGGAAATTTGAACATGAGTTTTTGTGAGATGTGAATAAGATAGTATGTGTGCAAGATCTTTGTAAGTTGTAAAGCTTGCATATATAAGAAATATTTAATATTGGTATTTTATTAACTGCAACTGATCAAGAAGGTAAAAGGCTTGGCCCTTACAACAAATGGGATCAAACAGCATCTGTATGTTTCTAATAAGAATAACGGAAAGGAGGAAAATGACAGAGGAGAATGACCATCAAGATCCAAAGGGCACTGATATTTGTGTTACTATATTATGGGCTCCTATGAACAGTTGCTGGTCTGTTTGATTGACTCTACCACCATTTAGCCTAGTGCCTAACAAATACTATATAAACATCTGTTGGATGAAGAAATACATGTTTTTGTTTTTGTTTTTTCCCTTTTGGTCGTATTTAGTGCGTCGGTTTTCAAATCTATCTAGATGGCAAAACCACAGTGACACGAAACTTGCCTCTCAAGTGCTCATGTGTCTGAATTGCCTAAATCTATTTCCATCTTAACTACAGATGCAAATCCACTGTACCTTTCTACTTTTCCCAGAACCAGGGGTTACCATTCTGTGTCCTTAATTTTATGCAATTCACAGGTGTTTGGATCCTGAAAGGATGTTTTTCTCTCCCAGTGCAGTGGTCTCCATATAGGGGTGCCTAAACTTCAGAAGTTGTACAAGGTAATCCACTGGCTTGCAGGAAGAATTTATTTTTATCTTAGCCTTTTAAAAAACTGTGCATGTATACAATAATACACAGGGGCTTCCCTGGTGGCTCAGATGGTAAAAAATCTGCCTGCAATGCAGGAGACCCAGGTTTGATCCCTTGGTTGGGAAGATACCCTGGAGAAGGGAATGACAGCCCACTCCAGTAATTCATAAGTAAAAAGTCATCATGTCTTTAAGTTTCCTGCTGCTGACTTCCATATACCTGTATCTGCTTCTCTGTGTCCAACAGCTCTTTCAGGAGCCTAGGATGTCTGTTTTACTCAACCCTTGTGCTGAGCTGAAAATGCCCCAGGAATTCATCCCTTCTAGGTACAGATTTCAACTAATGATTATTTCAGCCATTGGTATATAAATATATCAGTTCCCTCAATTCTCAGGCAAGATAAGTATAAGGCTAGTGGTTATGCACCATTTAGTATAATTTTCCATGTGTTCAAACTCCAGTCACCCCTTGGGGTGCCCAATATAATGGAAAACTTTTTGTTGGTTGCCTCTCCTTCCCTGTTTCATGTTCCCTCTTCCCTCCATAGCTCCTTGCACTTGCTTCACAACCGGAAGTAGGGTCTTGTTTCTGGGAGAACTCAAAACTAAAGCCCGTCTTAGTTCAGAATCATTTAGATGCTAGTGCTCCAAACCATGGCCCCATTTTCAAGGCAATTTGCTCACAATCACAGAGCAAAAATCTGTTCTGTTTTACTTCTCTCTATGGTGTGGTATAGCTGCAATGTGGTATAACACCAAATAAAGGGTGGGGGGAACTTTAAAACATTTAGGTAGTCTTCAGCTTTGTTTAAGGGCCCCTCTTTCCTTTCACTGGTATCTCTAATGTCCACACTAGGCTGCTCTCAGGTTCTTAGTGGAAGGACAGAGAAGATACCACACTTGGGCAATGATAATGACAGAAATAATCCTGCTTTTATTTTGGTGGGATTACTTTTTTCCTATTAATTCATGCAAACGAAATCATGGATCATTAGGTTTCTGTATTTGTTTTTATTTATTTAAACAGCTTTTAATACCTCCTGGAAAACAAAAGGAAAAACAATGACAATAATGAAAACTAACCACTCCTGTTTAAAGGTTATTCTTCTTGATCAAATACTTTTCAATACTTATCTTCTCTCAGGAGTTTGCTAGATATTTGCATGAAAATACTCTTTAGTAAGCTATGAATTGCACCCATATCTACTGTTTCTCACCTAATCCATAATACTCTCTTTGCATCTTTCCTTCCAAATTTTAACTCTGGAGATTTTGAAGTTCTCAAAAACAGCTCTTTGAGTTCAAGGAATTGTAAAACAAGAGCGGATTACTACATTTTCTATTTTACACTGCACATAAGCACATCAGAGAGGAGTTTGCACAATTAAATTCTGCAAATACTGTGGTGTTGGAGAAGACTCTTGAGAGTCCCTTGGACTGCAAGGAGATCCAACCAGTCCATCCTAAAGGAAATCTGTCCTGAATATTCATTGGAAGCACTGATGCTGAAGCTGAAATTCCAATACTTTGGCCACCTGATGTGAAGAACTGACTTATTGGAAAAGACCCTGATGCTAGGAAAAGTTCGAAGGTGGGAGGAGAAGGGGATGATGGAGGATGAGATGGTTGGATGGCATCATCGACTCAATGGACATGAGTCTGAGTAAGCTCTAGGAGTTGGTGATGGACAGGGAAGTCTGGCGTGCTGCAGTCCATGGGGTTGCAAAGAGTTGGACACGAATGAGCGACTGAAATGAACTGAACTGAACTGACATACATTTGCTGCATTGTTTCTAAAGGGAGTAGTGCAATATTTCACAAGCTTCTTATATTAATGCTGCCTTAATTTCTTAATTTGATTGAGGGACATGTATTCTGGCTTTCAGTGACATGAATTAGATGCTTAAATGTCACATTTCTTAACCAACAGATACGCAAGATGTGACATATCTTAGAAAAAGTGCTCATATTGTTTATCTTATTGGGTAGTAGATGGAGGTCAGCCAGGTTAATAACTGATTAACTCACTACAAAAATCCACTGCATTTAAAATCAGTAGCTTAGGTTCCTCTTGGGGTGAAGACAATTGTTGGCATAAAAACATTAATGAGTAGTCATTTGTGGTCTACGCTATAACAAAATGCTCTCTCAGATGCCCAATTGTGGGGTCGTTTCAGTTTGCCAAATGATGAAATTTCAATACAGAAGCAGCTTTTCTTTTTAAATAATGAATAAGAGCAACATGTGAGTAAGAACTTCCTAAAATAAAATTGCTCATTTTTGAGAGCAATAGTCTATGCCCACTAGCCTAATGTTAAAATTACACAAATTATAAAATTTGAAAAATTACTAGAAATATATTCAAGATATTGAAATTCAGAATTGCATACTATTCCCTGGTGGTAAGCTTCCTGAGAATAAAAACTGTGATATTTTGAAATAGCGCAACAAACTCACCATGAGCCATACATCAGCCAACTCCACTTTAGCACATAAGGTATGCTCAACATATAAATTATCACGTGATTATTAATTTTTTAGAATTTTCTATTCTTCTGTAAATATTTTATTGTTCTCATATTAGCAACTAGATTTGAATTTCTTTGAAATATTTCACTACTTTGTCCATCTTTATAATTATGGATGCTCAGTCGTGCCCAACTCTTTGCGACCCCACGGACTATACAGTCAGTGGAATTCTCCAGGCCAGAATACTGGAGTGGGTAGCTGTTCCCTCTCCAGGGGATCTTCCCAACCCAGGGATCAAACCCAGGTCTCTGGCATTGCAGGTGGATTCTTTACCAGCTGAGCCACCAGAGAAGCACTTATAATTAATAGTTTTAGCTTTCTTTAACAATAAAAACAGTGCTCATTTTAGCCTTTTAATTCACCATTCTGTATAGACATGTCACAGCATCAATTTCTCTACCTTTGGGTCTACTTCACTCAATAAATATTGAATAAATCCTTAACCTCCTTTTGATTTATTTATGTCAAAATATGTTTCATCCTTTCTGATCAACTACTTCTTTCTCTAACCTTGAGAGTGAATTAGTCAGTGGAACAGTCTCATCCTTTCTCTAACTGGGTCACAGGAAGGCCTCTACATAATCTATTAAACTCTAATAATTAACACACAACTGAGTACTCGATAATAGTCTTATAGATTTAACAATGTGAAAGAATTAGCTGTATAAATGATAAAATCAATGTACCAAAGACTTGGTTATTGATGTGACCTAATAGGGCTTCCCTGGTAGCTCAGCTGGTAAAGAATTGGCCTGCAATGCAGGAGACCCCAGTTTGATTCCTGGGTCAGGAAGATCTGCTGGAAAAGGGAATGGCTACCCACTCCAGTATTCTGGCCTGGAGAATTCCATGGACTGTATGGTCCACGGGGTCGCAAAGAGTTGGATACAACTGAGTGACTTTCACTTCACTTATGACCTAACAATCTCTTCTACTAGTTGTGTTTAATGTTTGTCATTGGAGATAGCTTGTCATCAAGTTAAGATTATTTTCTAGATTTAACACTGCACTGAAAACATTTAACTGATAAATTTTTGTTTTTATTTCTACAAGCACATGATGCTAACATGAGCTTATCAGAAAAGTATTCCAAAAAGCATTTGTTTGGACTATGAGAAATACATAATCTTTGAAAAAATATTTCATAATCTTTTCTTTTAATTCAATGCTAATTCATTCAATTCTTCTATTAAATCCATTTTCAAGTCTTCAGGTAAAGTATCTAATGATCAGAAATAAGATCATATAGAATTTTCAAATAGCCTTTGCAATGTGGCCATTGCTGACATCAGCAGCATCCAGAAGTATTTAAGAGAGGAATGTATATCCTAGCATAAGCCACATTTTGTGATTCCACTACAGAAATGGGCACAAAAATTAGGATGCTGATTTTAGAGACGACATTTAGAATTTTATTTTCTTTTGGTCGGCATTCTTATTAGAAAAGAAAACTTAGAAAAAACACATTGAGGGAAGATAAAAATGAAGGATAAAAGTGGGGAGATAGTGATTACGTTACACGAAAGTAAAAATGAAGACAGGCAGATATACAAATATGAGTTCTTCCCTGTGAAATGCCACAAAAGCCAAGTCTGTTTTCACTTTTTATGACAACTATTGTTTTTTATGTTTTTTATGACAACTATGTTTGCTATAAATTGCTCTAACAGTTGTGTGGTCATGATCCTTTAACTATACTCTGAGTTACACCTAGATATCAAAGGCAAACAAAGAAAACAAAAAGACAGAAACGAATAAAAGATAGACTGCTTTCAATTAAGAAAAATGACCTAAAACAGCTTTCCAGTTCAGGAGCTCATTTATTATAAATTTGCTTCTGTTCATCATTACTTGGCAAGTTTACTTCCTAAAGAGATATAGGGTGAGAATTTTTGAGTTTGGGAACAAACATAAGCTAAAAATAAACTGTATACATGGGTACATATACATAATAGCAGTTTGCCATGAATATGCCAGTAAATCCTAAACATGTACCTTTGGTTGACTTGTATATCCAATAGCTTATCCTAACACTCCTGTATGTATTGCTTTCCACAAAATAAAAAATCATTCTTCTTACTGAAACTGGCCCCAGTTCTATCAGTCTCATTGCCTACCTTACATAACTGCTCTTCAGGCTTTCTTTTTTTTTTTTTGTCCAATCTACCACCACCACCACCACCACTTACCCAGTCACCCAGGCCAACCTACCCTTTCTCTTTAGTATTTTTCCAATCCATCACCTCTTTGTATTGATTTAATTTGTGTATCATCACCCTTTTTAACCTTTGTTACTTATCTGTCCTCCAAATTTTCAATCTTTCTTCTGTTTATATCACTTTGCATACTTCAATCACAGTCATTTTTCTTAAATATCAATCATTTCTCCTCCTTGATTAACCATTTAATAACGCCTCACTTCCCTCAACTCAGCCTTAGTAAGGGAATATTAAAGGCTCTTGGCGGTGTGTCATGCCAATCTTTACAGCCACATTTCCACCACTCACTCTCCATCACTCTTTATCTAGTTGTTCTGGACTACTTTACTAAATACATCATCTTCTGTCCTCTGGTGATTCTTCAACTTCATTTGAGGTTTCACAACCTTAAAGATGTTCTTGTGTGCTTTTCATTTTTAGCTATGGATACACAGATATGAGTGTACACATGAACACACACACATGCAAGGCAGAATTACAAACTCTAAAAGCAGTGCGGCCTTATATCTCTCTGGGTTATGTGGACTTACAACTGAGTGAATAATATTCCAGCATGGAGAGTACCACTCTACCACTCTATTGACTAGAAAAATAATCCTTCCTAGTGAGAAAATTAATGTTGCTTTAGATACACTGGAAGATTTCATTATGATCCTAGACAAGATTAGGGAATTCAGAGAAGTCATCAGACTCGAGAAAAGCAACACTTGCTTTAGCCTCTCATAACCACTGAGAAATCATGTCCCATGTCTCAGAGAATTGTGGGGCAGGGCTTTTCTTTATAACAGAAAACTGAAACCGATTTTCTGACGAATATTATCTCAGATCTTCCAAGGTCACCTAGTTCAGCCCTCTTGCTTTCAAATGAAAAGACTGAAGCCCAGATGAATGTGACCCCCTCTCTCAACAGTTACACTATCACTGTTGACTTTTTTCTTTTAGAAAGATTTGGAGGTAATTTTCCCACTGCTCATACATTTTCATTTCCCTCCTGCATTCTCTGTGAAGAAACAGAAAGATGAGTCTTTATTATACTGTTGAAGCCCTAGACTGTATGAAGAATGGAACAAGTAACAGAAATTTTGTATTCAAGACAGTCTACCCAAGAAGTCCCTCCAACTAGTCGCAAATCACACATCCCCCCCAACTCCCTGACAGGGGTATCAAATTAACTGATCTCACTGATGGTCTACGGCTTCATGATTTGCATGGTCAGAAGCAGAGTTTTATATTCCTAAGACAACTAGAACCCAATCCATGTTTTATATGATAGCAACTATGTTTTTCTTCCCTTTAAATTCTTTATTTGAACACCAAATATGCTGAATAAATTGTTTATAGGTGCTTGAATATCTCAAGGAAAGTATTCTTTCCTTTTTAAAGGTGTGAATGAGGTTTACAAGTGTGTTTCATTAAACACTGCAAAGATGTGACAAGACAGAATCACTGCAGGAATAGCACGCATTAATGAAAGGGAATATTAATCCATCAAACACAATTTGGCATTTGAGTCCTTTTGTCATATAAAAGGAAAAAATGATTTACCGAAGGAATGCCATTTTGGGGGCTGGGGCAGACTGGGGAGAGTATTGTAGCAGGGAAGTTTAAACTGGGTGACTCTTGCCCTTGCAACAGAGAGAGATAGAGGGGAATCAGCAAATTAAGACAAAAACTCCAATTGTTTACTAAGAGAGTTATTAATTTTAATTTCAGAGAATACATAGTAAGAACTGCACACTGAATCATTCATAGAAACAGTATAGCCAGAAGAGCAGAAACATCAGAAAATGTCCAAGGAACTTACCTATCAATGCTGCATTTCACATATAACTCGTGACTAGTGGGGAGATGGGGATGGAAGGAGGGGCAAAAGGCTGTAGTTCCAAGTGTATACTAGGAAGGAAAACTGGGGCACTGAGTTGCTAAAAACTGAAAGCTGTCAGATTGTATTTTAAGAGGGTTCTGCAAAGTTGTTAGGGCTTAGATTCTTGTTATACATATTCGTAAGTACGTATTACAGGACACATACAAACTATATCAAACTGGAAAAATGAGATCTATCCTAAGCACACAGTCTTATATTTCTACTCACAGGCACATTGTGAAGATCAAATGAGAACAACATTGTGAAAACATTTGGTATAATTTTATAACATTGTGAAAATATTGTTCCCAGGAATATTTGAATCCATAATAGTAAAATATTCTGCCCTAATTTTCTTGGCTTAGCCTAGAAAAAATTTACCAATCTAGGATAAGAAAAGATACCTAGATATTCCAAAGCACTGTGAGCTATGGAATACCGACTCAGGAGAAAAAACATTTAAAATAAGCTGAAGTGTAAATGTAAAGCCCATTCAACAGCCTTCAGTTTGTTAGTTTCGTTCTGTCCCTACAACAATGACCATCAGGCCCTGGTGAAGAAATACTTGTCCTTTCTGAAGAATTCTTGGGGGTTGGTTGAAGGTCACAGCTAAGTGTTGCACGACTATGGAATATATAATAGCTTACACATTGTTTATAATCTAAAAACATTAAGAACATTTTCCCAGTTGAAAAATAAATGCATACACAATGTACAAATTAAAACAGAATTCCAAAAATACATAAAGTGAAAGTCCACTATGTTTTTTTCTGAGAGATAACCAACATTATATTTTCTGTGTACCTTTTGGGATTGTTATATATCTATTATGATGATCATGATGTTATCATTAATATCCTATATAAAGAGTAAACAGAGAGGGCATTTTGAGATCAGATACTTTTGTTTTTATCATTAAAAAATAATTTGTAATCTCCTATGGTTTTGTATAAAGATTCGCAAGAAGGAATGTCACCCCCAAGCAGAGCATAGTTCAATGATGATAGAACCAAGAAGAGCTAAGCAGGCTTTTTCATGGGGAAGACTATAGCTTTAGGCTAAGAGAAAAGATAGAATGAATTAATCAAGACTCAAGAAGAGGGAGCATACAGCCAGAAAAAAAGAATAGGGATGACTAGAAATACAACAGAAGAGAAGAATAAAATAGGATTATCTATGGAGAAGAGTGCTCCAGGCCAGTCATTAATTACAATCACTTTATTGTACTACTAAGAGTTCTTTCCCTCCCTATCTATCATCTTCCTTCATTTTAGGAAGGATGGAGCTTCCAGGTCAACACAACCCCTCAGCCCATTCTCTATTTCCCTTAGGGAAAAATGTAGTCTATCTGCATGAGCACATTTTGGAAATTAAGCTGAGGTGGTCCTATTGTCAAGTAAAAGGCTTCTTTGAAATGCCCATACCTCATTCTATGAAAGACTGCAGGACAGGAGAGATCCACCCACTTGGCTTCAAGGTTGGATGTAGAAACTATGACCTTCAGTGGTTTCAATGAGCTTGACTGTGAGGCACAACCTCTCAAAGAAGCTAAAACCATATCAGGGAGCAACCCAGGAAGGGGGACGTTAGTCCTGGTAACCTTGTCCTAACTGGTAAGTCCGTGGCCCTAAATGGTGCTTCACTGGTAGAAGGAAAGAGAGAATTGCACCATTATCTTGACTCAATGCCATTATAATCAACCAACAGTATTGTTTTAATTAAGATAATTGATTGTTTCAGAAGCCCTGGGGCAAAATGGAATTTTGTTTCCTCCCTTCTCAGAAAAGTCTTTTGGGGCAATTCTTTGCAACACCTCTCCCCAGTCTAAAAGGATCAGCACTAGAAAGATGACAGGGTTAAGGAAAATGTGGGTGCAGCTGTCAGTAAAGTGGAGGAGGACAGAGGGCAGATGATAAGCTGGTGGTGAGCAGACCTTTCCCAGAAGTCTGATGACAATTTTCAAGAAAGTTAATGGAATGGCACCTTTAAGAAGAGAGAAGAGCAAACAATGGGATTTTGTTTCATAGGATGGAAGATAGAAGAGATAGAAACCCTTAATCTAATTTCAATATCACAAAAAAAAACACCTTTGGTAAAAATTCCTTATTATTTTTCCTTCCTTGGCATCACTCTTAGATATCTTCAAATACATACAACTTTTCTCCATCTTGGTGCTTAAGCCTTATCAGATTTACACGTAAATGAACTCATTGCCACTGATTTGTCTGTTTTCTTATTTGTTTTTAATCGTAGGCCTTAATTCTCCATTCTGCTCATGCCATGAATCTTCCCCCTGCCCTTGATCTTTCCCTATTGGTTTACATATTCTTAATATTCAGGGACCATTAAGCTAGAGAATGCAGCTAGGGTCTTACAACACCAATATTATAGCACTGAAGAGCTAGACAATAATTTTCCTTTATTCAGCACAGAAAGTAAATCTTGTTCTTCTAGTCTTCTTAAAGTATATTCTCAATTCATGTATCAAAGCAAGAAAGATAACTGACATTAGATAAATTTAATGAAGCACAATGTACCAACTATCAGTAATTTAAGAAAACAGTAATTTAAAATTCTTTAAATATAAATTATCATCAGAATTACCCAATGCAATTGATGTATGGCAAAACCCATCACAATATTGTAATTATCCTCCAATTAAAATAAATAAATAAATTTAAAGGCAGTGTTTTGCCATTAGAATATTATTACATTTTATTAATTGGCATCTTCCATTAATGATATGTGTCATGGCCCAATCTGAGTTTGGTGAGTCTGAATCTAAACTTTTTATTTGATATTGGGGTATAACCAATTAACAATATCATGATAGATTCAGGTGCATAGAGAAGAGACTCAGCCATACATATACATGTATCCATTCTCCCCCAAACTCCCCTCCCATCTAGGTTGCCACATAACATTGAGCAGAGTTCCATGTGCTATACAGTAGGTCCTTATTGGTTATCCACTTTAAATACAGCAGTGTGTACATGCACATCCCAAACTCCTTAACTATCCCTTCTCCCTGGCAACCGTCAGTTCCTTCCCTAAGTCTGTGAGTCTCTTTTTTAACTTACATCATGTATCTTAAAGAAACACACATCAGAGTAAGAACTGCTGTTACTCACCTAACTGTAGGCTCCCACCTAAGCCTCAGGCTGAGGTGCTAAGGACCTTCCCAACAACTCTCAACACCTGTGCGTTGGCCCAGCAAGCTTTTCTCCATGAAGAATTCCTTCCCCAGAAAAACCGGGATGAACAAGTTTCCCCCAGAACCTATACAATTCTGGGATGTCCAAAGATACAGGAATGAAAAGGTGACATAACTAGCAATCATTAAAAAAAATCAACAGAAATTATAATAAATTCTCCCAAAGGAATAAGCAATAAAAAAGAATTATCCATTGTATGTGTCTTTCTCCTCATCTTTCAGAGTCAAGTTTGGCATTTATCTAAGATGATATAATTCATTCATTCATTTCATTCAACAAACACTAATATCTATTATATAGCAGATAATGTTTTAGGCCCTGATGATTCAGTGGTAAATTAGAGAGTTCTTGCTCCTGCCTTCTAGTAAGATATGAAAGACATAAAAGTTACATAAACAACTGCACCAAACTCTAGGAGGAAAATAGACAGAGTACTAAGACTGCTTATAAATCAAGCCATGATTTTAGACTGATTCACAGGGAAAGGCTTTCTAAGGAGTAGCAGACAATCAGACTGAATAATGAGAAGATGCTTCCCATGCTTATGAGAAAGTTCTACATGAAGAAAACAGTAAATGGTGTATACTCTAAACAGAAACTTTCAAGCTGAAACGGGCATATCGTGTTCAAAAAACTGAAAGACAAACCAGTGTGGCCAATATCTGATGGCGAAGTTCTAGATCATCCATTGAAGATGATGATAGGGAGTATAAAGAGGGGAGGGAGGGAAGAAAAAAATGAGGCATCACAGACATTCCCTCATGTGGATGATAAGTCTTAATATTATCAATAATAAGTCAGGTTGATAGCAGATACTCTTGGTCTTTTGTGATCTTGTTACTCAGAGTTTAGTGTATAGGCCACCAGCCTTGGCATTACATGGGAGCTTGCTTGAAAGATGAAATCTGAAACTTACTTACTGAAGCATAACCTGCATTTTAACAAGTTCCCTCAGGTGATTCATAATTACACTAAAGTTTGAGAAATATTGCTCTATAACATAGATTACCAACATAGATTACTCAAACATAACTGGTGGGATTAGAGGTGGCCTTACAACTAGGATGAGCTTCCCAGATGGTTTAGTGGTAAAGAATCCACTTTTACATGACTTAGTGACTGAACAACCATGCAAAATCTTAACAACAGGAAAAACTGGGGGTGGGGAGTTATATGAGAACTCTGTGTACAATTTTTGTAACTTTTCTATTAGCTCTGAAACTATACTAAATTTATACTAAGTTTATTTTAAAAACAATGAGTACTGAGTTTCTAGATTTATCAAGTTAGTTGATGGTAGTGCCATTTCCTGAAGTAAAAAAGACAAGGAGACAAGTGGATAAATGCAGGAGGAAGGGAAAATACATTTTAGGAAGTAGCAACATTTTATTTTGGAGATGTTAGTGAAACATCCAAAGAGAGATGCTGGCAGGTGAGAATGGATATACAGATGATACCTAAAAAGGAAACAAAAAAGCAGACTAGTGGTTGCCAGGAGCTTGTTGAAGGTATAGAAAAATGGGTACAGAGTTTCAGTCCGGGATTGCAAAAAATCTCTAAAGATGGATAATGGTAATTATTGTATAACAACGAGAATATACTTTATGCCACTGAACTGTACACTTTAAAATGATTAAAATGGTAAGTCTTATAATGTATACTTTGTCACAATTAAAAAAAATAAAATTACTCTGGGTGGTAGGAATATAAGGACTTATTTCATTATCCCTTTCTACATTACAAATTTAATAAAGAACACCAAACTACACACTAAAAGTGCTCTAAAGAAGGATGAATTTTGAGAGGAAAATCTATTCTAGGTAGAAGGTCAAGGAGAGTATCTCTGAAGTGAAAACTTTCAGTCACTTCATCTTTTTCTATGTGTCCTTTCAAGAACCTCCTTTCTTTAAACACTATTACCCCTTTAGGACCACTTCTAAGGATGATAGTGTGACCTAGAGACAAAGATGTTGGTTTGCATTTGAATCCTAGCTCCAGCTCCTACTGGCACTATGGCCTTGTTTATGTTCTTCAACCATTCTAAACTTCTTTTTCCTTATCTGTAAAATGCAGATAAATTTTATCTGAAGTTTGGTGGAGACTGAATGTGTGTGTGTATATATATATACGTATATACAGGGTTCAATTCCTGGGTCAGGAAAGATTCCCTGGAGGAGGCGATGGCAACCCTCTCCAGTATTCTTGCCTGGGACATTTCATGGACAGAGGAACCTGGGAGACTACAGTCCAGGGGGGGGTCTCAAAAGAGTCGGAAACAGCTTAGCAACTAAACAACTACAGCAGTGATACACACACACACACACACACACACACACACACACACACACACACACAGCGATTGGATCTTAAGATGCACTCAACAAAGGACAGCTTTAACACAGACAGCATATTTGAGGAGAGACATCTGTTGTGGTCTACTTCTAGTGGACACAGCCAGAGTGGCAAACCCTGCACTCTCTTCAGGCTGGAAAGATTCCTCACTAGAGGAGAACCCATGGTTTCCGGCTATGAGGATGAGGGCAAGTCCTCTGAGGCTTCTCCCTAGAACAACCCTGATAAACAGACTGTTTCTATTCAAGATCTTTCTGCCTCTGAGTCACAAGTTCTCACTACTGCAGAACATGGCAATTTTCTACTGAGTACTGACATTCTTTTGGGATTCTGCAAAAAAAAAAATTATTGAATTTGGAAGGAAGCCAATGATCATAAAAAATACTCAGTTCAGAACCTTTATTTTTTCTCAGAATATATGATCGATATCATGGGTTATTCTTAGCTATGCAGTCACAGCAGTACACCGCCTTGTACTAGAGGCAGTGACATAAAAGGCCATTGAGCTGAAATCATGGTTCTAATTACATGTGACCACACCTTTCCTTAGATTACAATTCATTTACTTCCTTCCCAATCTATCTTAGCAGGATACAAGTCAGCACTTCAGAAATTTTACTTAAGTGCAAACCAGATACTTCATAACTCTCCTCAAGGTTAGAAATATATTATTTTAGTTTGGAGGGAATTTCTTTAAAAATTTGGCAACTTTAACCTATGACTTCCAGTTAAAAAAAAAAAGACCAAAAAAAAAAAAGACCTACAGGACAATTAATTGTGAGATTCATGCTAAACTTTGATGGAAAACAATGTGGAATAGCTGATTATGTATAATGCATGCTAGGGCAGACAGAATTCTTTATATTCTTTCCATATTCTTCACTGGGTAATCCTAGTCAATTGAGAAGATATTGAAGGTCTCATGTCTGCCTTATGTTTGTGAAATATCTCTGGGTCCAAAAGGAGTGAGTCAGTCTAACAATACAAGACACATAATTTGAACATAAGTTCAACATAGAAAAAATAGCATCCTGGAAACAGTATTCTACAGACAAACTAAATAGATACAGTTGGAGATAACAATAATAATTTTAGTACACTTCAGTTGTATAGCATTTTAAGTGGTCATAAAAGGCTTCCAAATGTATTTATTTTGATTCTTGAATAACATTATGAAGTCAGAAGTATGGGTATTAGTTATATCCATTACAGAAATGAAGAAGCTGCAGAATTGGATGATGTCCTGAGAGTCACATTTTGGAAAAAAAGATAAATTGTACTTGAGTTGGAAAAACTGTTTTGTTTCCTGATTCCGCCATTACTTAAAGTTGAGGTTGAGTAAACTCTTAAATACTCATATTCCTCACCTGTAAATCAATAATAACACTACCTCACAGGATCAGGTGACTCAGCGGTAATCTGCCTACCAATCCAGGAGATTCAGGTTTGATCCTTGGGTTGGAAAGATCCCTTGGAGGAGGAAACGGCAATCCACTCCAGTATTCTTGCCTGGAAAATCCCAAGGACAAAGGAGCCCCAAGGGCTACAATACATGGGGTCACAAAGATAGGACATGACTGAGTGACTGAGCACATAGCATGCACACAGGATTATAAATGTAGCAACAGAAGCAAAAATAAACCTGAAGGTAGTACATATTAAACAGGCATGTAATGGTTATTCTCTTCCTTAGCTCTAGAAGAGCTAGACATGCTCCACAGTGATCATCTCTGCATAAAAAGGAGGGTCTCCCCTGTGCACTCAAAGTTACTGCAAAGGGCTAGCATGTGATGATGGCTGGGCATTCAATCTAACACCATCAGCTAGTCTCCTCAGAACACATCCAGCCACAAGCACTGAATATTGTAACAGTATTCAAGATCAATACTTCTGAAGGAAACGAGGACAGACAAATTGGGCCATGAGACAAAAAAGTTCTTTTTTGAATAGATCATCACTTTAAATTGGAATAATCACACTAACATTTCTTTGAAGCTCCCAAGTCACTTTATTAACAAGAATAACTATTCTTATGATTTTCCCATTGGAGGAAATAAAACAGATCCTAGCCCCAAGTTAAACTAAGGAAAACTGTGAGGCAAGGGGCTCATCAACAAACAGTCTGAGCAGGAAATGCTAATCCCTCATTTCTCAAAATTCATTCCCTAGTAGAGAAAGCTTTTGCCCTGAGGATTGAGGGCCGATGATTGGTGTGACTTGAAAAATGTTATTCTTACTCATCTATGTAATTTCTTTTTGCAAACCTGCTGAAATATTTCTCACTGAATTCCCATAGCTTCCAACACCACAGATCCACTGTTAGCTTCAGGCTGAAGCAAGGATTAAACCAGGAAGGTTCTCAGAGGTTCTCACATCTCTTCTCTCCCCAGAGCATGAATGTGCACATTTATCAGACATCATGGGAAGGGAGTTTCAATACAGCAAGGCAAAGCAACACACCCAGCAGAGCCAGGGTAAGGAAGAAGAGTGAGTGCTCAGTCTTCTCTGATTCTTTTGCGATCCCACGGACTGCAGCCTGCCAGGCTCCTTTGTCCATGGGATTTTCCAGGCAAGAATGCTAGGGTGGGTTGCCATTCCCTACTCCCGGGATCTTCCTGACCCAGGGCCTGAACCCAAAGTCTACTGCATCTCCTGCACTGGCAGGGGGACTCTTTACCACTAGCACCACCTGGGAAGCCCAAGGAAGAAAAAGAGAGCTAGAACTGTTCATCTTCTTAATCTGTCCCTGACGTAACTGTAGTATATCTGTGAGTCCTGGAGAGTGCTCCTTAGGACTCCCAGGGGAAACCTTATGTTCCCCCCAGAGGATTCAAAAATCCTATAGGTATCTTTATCTCAAATTGCTTTTCCATAGACTTTCCAGCTAAGATTGTCTCTGTGAATCAAGAAAGGCCATCCAAGTGCCTCTCAGGACACAGAACTTTTCTCTACATCTATTTCTTCTAATGTATCATAGAGACAGTCATAATGATATGTTTATGGGTAAAATTTAAAAGGTATATTCTGAAGTATATAGAAGAAGGAGAGTATGTGGAAAGTATATAGGAATATATACTAGTATAGAAGTATATAGAAGAGGAGCTTCACAGAGATCAAGCATCAGAGATTTCTTCTTCATCTTCCCTGAGTGGACACTTGGTTTCCTCAGGAGGGAGACAGAATTCTTCCTGTGAGGCAGGGTTAGAAAGGTTCTGAATTCTGTAACAAATTATCTATTTTTTGAGGGTGAGGTAATCCAAGAGAAAAGTCTGGACCCATCATTCTTAATTTATATTTCTATAGGATTTATCGCATAATCCATCTAGAGGATTTACCACGACCAGTTCCCAGTTGACTTTTGTACACTCAAGGGCATTTCAGGCAATGATGTAGTGGGTTTTCTGTGAGGAAGGATGGAAAACACAACCGGAAAGCAGCTGGGCTTTCTGAACTCTCATCCAAGCTATATTACCCTGGACAAATCATCTGAGATGGCTAATTTTGAAGTTTCTCAATTTGCAATTATCCCCCTTTTAGTGTTTTTAGGAAAATGAATGAAGTGATGGATTTAATTCATTGTAAATTGAAAAGTATTTTTTAAAACATAGTATTGTTTATTTTAAATTATCATTAAATAACCCACAAATATGACTTCAAGAGCATAGGAGTCAAGCACAAAGATGAAGAGGTGGAATGAATTCTGAACGACAAACTGAGAGATCTGATCCACTAGGTGTATATACATGGGACTATGGAACACAGAATTTATCCATTAGAACCACTACAACAAATCCAGTTCCCTTAACGCAAACTACATGATGTTAGGTTCTTATGCTTCATCCATGTTACCGTAGTTGCAACTAAGTGGAAATATAGTAGTTACACTTTGAGAAGCAATATAAGTGTCTGTGAAGCTTCTTCTAAAAGAAGGGACTTTTTTGTAAAGTGCCAGACACTAAGTATTACAGACATGGAAAGCCACATTTGGTTTCTGTTGCTCACGTTTCTTATTCTTTTTTAAACAACTCTTTAACAATTCAAAAATCATTCTTGGCTAGAGGCCATACAGAAGCAGATAGAGGCTGTACTTGGCGCCAAACCCCTGCTCTTAAACAAGGCAATGACGGGCTTTGGGAACTCTAAAGCAACACGCAAATAAAAGGGATCATTTGCTCAAATCCACACTATCTTTTTTCTGACCTCCCAATGTGTACTTCACATATTTTGATACTTTTTCTTTATTCTGTTGTGATAGTAATTGCTTGATAAGTTATAGTTATTCTCTTCATACCTTACATACACATATTTAGAATCATTTTATATAAATGTATATATTCAAAATACTTTATATACAATAAGTACTCAATTATACTGTTTGTCATTGAAGCCATCTAGTCTATGACATGTATTTGTTCCAGGAGTCTGAGCTGACAAAGACACGCCCCATCAATCCAGAAAAAAACTCTCAATTTTTAAATGCCCTATTAACCCAAGCTTTAGTTGAGTTAGTCCCACCCTTCTCCTCTATTATTGCAGGAGTCTTGTCCCTGGGATTCTCCAGGCAAGAATACTAGAGTGGGTTGCCATTTCCTTCTCCAATGCATGAAAATGAAAAGTGAAAGTGAAGTCGCTCAGTCATGTCTGACTCTTAGTGACCCCATGGACTGCAGCCTACCGGGCTCCTCTGTCCATGGGATTTTCCAGGCTAGAGTACTGGAGTGGGGTGCCATTGCCTTCTCCAATTTTCCATATAATAACTGATAATATGGAAGGAAGATAGAGAAGTAAGCTCTAAATACAGAATGAAAGTGATACTGACATGAATAATGGATTTTTTTCTCAGTTTTAAATATGAATAATGTTCTTTTTATATGAATACATACATACGTACACACACACACACACACACACATGCACACATACACACACACACGGGCTTCCCTGGTGGCTCAGACTGTAAGGAATCTACTTGCAATGTGGAAGACCTGGGTTCAATCCCTGGCTTGGGAAGATCCCCTGGAGGAGGGCACGGCAACCCACTCCAGTATTCTTGCCTGGAGAATCCCCGTGGACAGAGGAACCTGGTGGGCTATGGTTCCTGGGGTCATAAAGAGTCGGACACAACTGAGTGACTAAGCATACACACACACACACACACACACACACACACACACACACACACACACACACACACACACACATATATATATATGATCTTTGGATTTGGGCTTTTTTTCCTGAGGGAGTCAGAATTTAAAGGGAGTAAAAGGGAATTCCTAGTCATGTTCATCTTTTTGAGCAAGCTATATTCCAGCCCTCTCTGAAATCCACAGGGTTTCCACAGACAAAGGTAGAAAACACTGGAGTCCAATCTGATTCTCCCTTTCCTCTATCATTAAAGAGGTGCAATCTGCCAAAGAAGGATTGCCATTCCTATCTAAATCTTTTTCTTTGAATCTATATGAAGATGAATGAAACATTTTCTAAAAATTGGAGGCAAATTAGCTTTCAGTCCCCTCAAATACAATTTCTCCGGAAGTCTCATCTGTCTTCTGATGGATTAATCTCACCAGTACCAACTACTTGGGAGTTCACATTGGAGAAACATGTTGATAAAACACAAAACAACTTCCTGAGGTTTTTGTTAAGATGCTCCATTTAATTTAAGGTCATCATTTATGTGGAATTCTCTGCTAGTGAGGCAAGATAAGCCACTTTATTTCTTGGCAAAAACACCCTTTTAGTTTTTGCCACTCAGTAACCCACAAAGAGAATACAGTATTTACAAACAAGGCTCTGACATGTTCTCTTATAACTTTCTTGTCCTTTCAGTCTCAAACGCCTCTTAAAATAGCTTTGCAAGTGCCTTCCCAACATTCCCCAGGAGCACACCACGTTCCGGGGTAAGTGACAGTAGTCTGAGAGAGCATTCTGTCACCTCGTTGAGAATTTCTCTGGACCATGAAATACCCAGTGTCCCAGACAACACCAGTTTTCAACTTATCACCAACTGCTTCTCCTCTCCATTTTACCCTGATATAAAACAAAGTAAAAAGACAACCAAAAAATGGGCATTTCATTTTGAAAATATTTGTGGCCAAGTTGATTACATTTATGGTTATCAAGACTTCAGGATGAAGTAATCTGCTATTTGGAAGAAAAGTACATGGACAGAATTAGGAGAGATGACATCAAACTACAGCTTTCCAATTTGTCTCTTTTTTTATGCTAAAGAGGGACAATTTTTGCCAATTTGGCAGTAGATGTGACAATAAAGTTTCCTAATGACCTCACGAAATGGAGAAACAATAAAGAGGTAGATTTTGGTGTCATTTTGGAGAAGGAAATGGCAACCTACTCCAGTATTCTTGCCTGGGAATCCCACGGACAGAGGAGCCTGGCAGGCTTCAGCCCATGGGGTCACAAGAGTTGGCCATGACTTAGTGATTAAACCACTACTATTGGTGATGTTTAGAAAAGGCTTCATCCATCATATTTCCCTCTGCTTTTAGCATTTGTCATATAGCTCCAGGGAACAAAAACATTTCATAACTTGTTTTCAATTATCTTTTATTATGTCAAGTTAAAAGATTGAGTTGATATCTTTTGATGAGCATCAACATTATTTAAAAAAAATACTGGTCCAAATAGATAACTAAAAGGATTAATGAAAACTCTATTTATATGCTCTTTCAGTAGCAAAAATGAATAGATGAGATTTCCAAAGCTTCTGGAAAGTAGAATAGTTGATTCTTGCAAGATTGTAGTATCTCACTGAATTAGGGTTCATTAGCAGCAAGAACCCAGAAGAATGACATAATTATCACTCTGTATCATGATAGGTTGACTCCCGTGTCATACCTGTTGTTAAAGTTTTGACTTTCACCCTTACTTAAACCTCAGCATTTCCAACAAAATGTTACCACTAAATCATGAGAAAGTGTTAGTCACAAAGTCATGTCCAAATCTTTGTGACCCCATGGACTGTGGCCTGCCAGGATCCTCTGTCTGTGGGATTCTCTAGGCAAGAATACTGGAGTGGGTAGCCATTCCCTTCTCCAGGAGATCTTCCCTACCCAGGGATTAAATCCATGTATCCTGCATTGCAGGCAGACTCTTTATATCTGAGCCACCAGGGAAGATCCCTTTGAAAACATCAGGGAAACAGAAGAGGGGAGATAGAAAAAAGAATCAGAAGTCCCACAGAAGTGAAAAAGACTAGCAAGGGGGTTGTATAGCTCAGATTTTTTTTTTTTAGAAAGAAACTCAAGAATTAAAAATAATCATATAGAGCATTTAATAGGGGTAGACATGATGGGGTAATGCAATTGAAAATGGATTGGGTATCAAGATGTTCAGGCCCCAAATCCTGGCTCAGTCACCTTAAATCATTGTCACCAACAGGGCAACTCACTTCCATTTCTTGCTCAGTTTCCTTAACTGTAAAATAAATGCATAAGACTAAATAATTTTGAACACTTCACTAAAGACTTGACTCTGTGAAGTCGAAGGAACTAAAGACAAACTGGCAACAGTACAATGGTATCCAAAATGCAAATTCTTAACCACTATTTTATACTGCCTGACAGTGGAGTATACCTTTTGTGAGATACTGGAACCTCAAGTCAGGGAACAATGTTAAAACCTTTTCTTTCTAAGCTCTCTAGTCAATAGTGAAGGCCAGTGGAAGTTTCCAGCTGCCAAAGAGCACAGCTCCACCATAACCACCAAGGCTGCAGAGTGCTCTTATGAAAGAATGCTAAGCCTGAGTAAAGAAGGGGGTAAAATTGGGCGTGGGACTATAGTATCTCCACTTCCACAGCAATATTTCTGTGGGACGATAGAGAGAGGTCAGGTAGGAGGGATAGCTAGGGATAGCAAAGCAATGTGATTTGCATAAAGTAAGTGCTAAGTAAATATTTGTTGAATTAATGAATAAAAGAATAAATAAATTCTTATTCCAATTCTATGCATAAGACTAAGGCTACATAGTATGGCAAGGTATGCAGAATGGTACTTCATTTCATGATGTAAATCATTCTCCATCTTTTTAGATAATTCTCCATATTATCTTGTAGATGGAATGAAACAAAGAGAGTCCATTCTTTCTGATGTATTGAAAGTCCATCCTAGTATGAGAAAAAAAGTGGTATATTTAAATCCTATGTGATTTGTGCTAACTAAAATTTGTTTCAACATACCTATATATAATAACAATCAAGGTGAGTTACTTTAAAAGTTCATGTGCTAGTTATTAATTACATTCAGCTTAAACAAAGTAATAATAATACCATATACCTACAAAGGTACCCCATAGAAACTTTTGCTAAAGCTTAGATGAAGTGTTGGTTTCAAAAGTGGGAAAACTTGCCAGAAGAAAAGGGTTATTTTGAAAGGAAAATTTTACCTAGAAAGAGAATTTCTTTGAGCTATTTCAGAAAATGGTGACTTCTTGTTATAAAACCAACAGAAGAAGATTAGGGTAGTAAGAAATTTTGGATGTTCAGCAGAGGCAACAGAGGAAAAGATGGTTGGATAGCATCATTGACTCAATGATGTTTGAGCAAACTCCAGGAGATAGTGAAGGATAGGGAAGCCTAGTGTGCTACAGTCCATGGGGTTGCAAAGAGTTGGACACAACTTAGTGACTGAACAACAGCAAGCAGATTAAGGGCATAAAATCATCATTAGAAATATTTATTGACTTCTGCTATGTGCCGAGCATTGAGCCAGGCATAAGATGCTAAGAAAAACTTTAAAAACCACAAAATGCAAATCTTCCCTTTATGGAGAGTGTCTCTTCTTATGACACCAGAGAATATCAATGACAGCTTCATTCACTGTGTAAAGGACTTGAATAGAAGGTACATGTTTAAGCCAAAGAGTGAGCCCAAGCAGAGATACTAAAAGTCAAATTTTAAAAGCCTCTTAGGATTTGTCTTACTTTTCAAATAAATTAAGAATACTCTGTCTGCTACTGGTAAAACAAGTTAAGTTTATGCTCCATTTAAAGGTCAGTAAAAGTATCTTGGGTAAGTTCTCAGGATTTATTCTTAGCTTCAATTATAAGTGATCTGCTGAGACTTGGAAGATCTTGGAAAAGAGAAACAGAAAAAAAAAAAACAAACAGATTTGTGACATCCATTCTTCCTCTTCTCGTAATTACAGACTCAAAGGAGCTGAAGAGTTGCCCACACTGGATAAACACATTATCTAAGTCTTTCAGCAGAGAGGTGAAATATTTTTGTTGTCTAAATTACTATATATATATATATAGATAGATAGATAGATAGATAGATAGACAGACAGATAGATAGATATAGGTATATAACTATTTATCTATATATATAGTGAGATTGCAATATATACAGTGAAAAGTATAATAATGAGAAATAAAAATAGTTAAATAAAAACCACAAGATGGCAAGTATTGAATGAGTCATCAAGCTAAGAAAAAACATGAAGGAAACGTAAATGCATATTACTAAGTTAAAGAAGCCAATCTAAAGAGTCTACATACTATATGATTCTGACTATATAACATTCTGGAAAATGCAAAACTCTGGAGACAGTAAAAGGATCAGTGATTGTGCAAGGTAAGGAGGGAAAGAGGTGTACATAGGGGGAGCACAGAGGATTTTGTGGGGCAATGAAATTACCCTTTATGATACTATAATGGTGGATACATGTTATTAGCTTTACATTTGTCAAAACTCTTAGAAATTACAACACCAAGAGTGAACCCTACTGTAAACTAGGAACTGTAAGTTCATCCATTGTAACCAGCGCACCTCTCTAGTGGCTGATGTTGACTGTGGAAGAAGCCATCCGTGTATGGGGGGAGGAAGCATATGAGAATTCAATGTACTTTCTAGTCAGTTTTGCTGTGAACCTAAAACTTCTTTAACACACACACACACACACAAAGACGAGCAGCAAGGAAGTTATCTTTCAGTAATTATACAGAGTCATGAAAAATCATTTTGAATTTTAGATAACTGATCTATTGATATCATTTCATATTCAATTATATTGGGAAATTAAAATAAGAGCACATGGAGTTTGGGAGAAAAGTAATTTTTAAAAGTAGTCAAATATTTGCAGCGACTGGGATGAATAACCCACTTTAATTTAATTAAAAGAAGCAAACGCGGACAATGACCTTTAGAAACTCTGACCCGTATATGTCACAGTGATTTCAATGATCTGCAGTTCCTAGGTATTAGGGAAATCAGCTAACAGTCACCATCGAATATTTCTAAAGTACATCTCGTACGACAAGGTGCCAAAATATAACAACTGGAGCAATACCTAATAAAGGAGAAGAGATCAGGGCTGCCAGTTAAGAGACTACAGTCTAGATTCAATATCTTCTAAAATAATGGGACTAAATCAGAGGGGTAAATGTAAGAAACTTTGTTTACTGAAAAAGCTGCAGAGGCAGGAGCAATTAAGTAGCTGAGGATTGAGAAACCAAAGAATGATCCAAGACAAATGAATCATGGGAACTTGCATTGCGATAAAGAAGCTAAAATAAGCCAGTGAACATCAAAGGGGAGACATTGACAACATTTTTCTCCCTTGAAAATGACTCCTGAGGTTCAGTCTGAACACTTAAATGATAGAAAAGATTTCATTTTATTTTGTTTGAATATGGAAACGCTGGGAAATAAATATGACCTCCTTCCTATATCACTCTTGAAAATAAAAGCAGTGTGAATTTTTAGTAAATTCTTACAGAGATAGAAGCCAAGGAATCTTCTTTTAAATGGGAGAGGTTTAAAGAGGAATGCTAAGGATGCGAATTTCTTGAAGAATGTGTTATGTAACTAACTGCAAGGGAGAAGAATAATTATCACTTTAATTAATGAGGGCCTTGCTGTTGCTCCCTTGTGAAAGATACTCCTTGATTAAAAGTGTCAGTATGTAAAAATATTGACTGATTTTGAAATGTAAGAGTGTGAAATTTCAATTAATTGTAAAAAAATTAGCTGGTATTATCATTTACCAATAGACACTAATGATTCTTGGAGACTTAGGACATACAAACAAATGGTTAAGAGTTGACAGTGGGCATGTAAACAGGAATAGAATTAATCCACTGATGCTTCATCCCTCACAATAATTAGCTCCTTTGGCCTTTTACATATGCAATGTGGAGGTTAATGTTAAGTCATAGCAATTGTCTTACAGAGAAAAGGAATAGGTAGCACAATAGGAAACAGAAGATCAAATAATATTTTAACAACACATAGTGTTTTCATAGTCAACAAAAATGTTCCTATATATACATATATATGTTTCATAAATACTCACAGAGTCATATTTTATGCCTTGGCAATTCCATACCTAGAAGCTATATTAAGACTCTTGTCCCCTCTGTACCTAGAGAGAGCTCCCAGGGGGCTAAGAAGGATAAAGCATCTTCAAACATGAAGGCTACTATCAGACTAAACCAGGAGGTGAGTGGCCAAGGTAGATTCTGAATATAACTAAGACTGATTCCTCAAATATAAACTCTGTTTTCCCATTTCCATAGCCTTAACTCAGTGTGATGTGCCCCTATTTCTTTTTCTTCCCTCTTTTTCCTTGACTTTATCAGAATTAGATGGCAAATAATACAATGGGATATTCTTTTAAAGAAACTTCTTATGGTAGTAAAACAAAATTAAAAAAAATTAATACTTATCTTTGATTTTAGATGTGAGACTGATGCCCAAAGCAATGAACTTACTCTTAGGCCTTAACAAGTTATTTTGTGTCCACTGGCAAGAATTTCTGCACTTACTTAGAAAGAAAAAACAACCATCTATCACATCAGATTGGTGTAAGCTATAGGAATAATATACAGAAAGAAAATGGCACAGGGTCTAAACTGTGGTAGACACTCAAGAAAGAGTGGCTATGATTTCACTGTTTTTATTGTCTTTATTGTTGTCACAGAAGAGTATCTCATTCAAAATTCTGAAATTTACCCTAACATGGAAACATTTAGTCATGAAAAATATCCAGTCATGCTCACTAAAGTAAATGCAAAAGTGTGACCCCTTGAATGACACTCATCAGCCAGAGACAACAGAAGTTAAACCTACATCATCCACTGTTCTCCTTGCCTTCAGTACTCCCAGGACACAATACAAAGGGAGAAAAAAATCTATAATATTTAGGCTTACATGCATAGTATTAGAAAATCTTCATCATGTTCAACAATATGAAATTGTATGAAATTTATGTTCTTCCCTTGCCAATGAAATTATTCCATGCTTAGCTTTTATACAAAGTAGGAAAAATTAGCCTTTAGGTAATTCTTTAGCTTCCCATCTCACTCCTTCTAAAGAGTTCCTTAGTAGTTAATTAAATAATCAAGAAATTATAGGCTTTTCTTCCTATATTATTTCATCTTGTTTACTGACTTGGCATAGTTGGTGAGGTAGGGGAAGGCGCTTCTTTGCTTTATTAAAGTGGAAGACAGCTTCAGGATGGAGGGTGAGCAATAACATCAGGAAAAACCACCATAACATTCCTTTCCTAGAGGAGGTTTTATATCAGTCTGCTACTGGGGTTCATCACAGTGCACCAACATTTTGCAACAGTAAGAGTGAAATGTATCCCCATTAACATTTGTGACAATTTCTCCACTCCTCCACTAGAACTCCTCCATTAGAGCTGGGAAAGAGGAAGGGGAAGAGGGCCAGGTGCTTGGTCTGGCTAGATTAGTAATGAAAATCTAGACAGAACCCCAGATAGAAGAGTGTGCAGAGGAGCTCTGGAGCCATGAAGACATCTTCCCAAGGAAGTATTGCAGAGAATGAGTAATGTTGGACAGAGAAAATGGAAAGAAATCAAGTGCTTATTTCTTCAATAACCAGGACTGATTTAACTCTAAGGACATAAGGTATACGTAAGTACTAGACTCCATCTGGACAAATAAGTATCCGAGTCATATGACATAGAAGAGAAGCATCTTTATCTTTGGATATTCTCCTGAATTGTTACTCATCACATGTAACTGAAAGATCAAATAGTCTCTGACCACAACGAACTCTCCGCCTCAATGGCTCACACAAGGAAGACTCTTGATGATACTGGTAGCAGCATTTGGGTTGATTATCCAATCTTTGTTTCTCTCCATTGCCCTTTGGATGCCAGTTCTTCAATCGGATCTTATTTTAAAATGTAGTCCTGTGTTTATCCACCTCAGTATCACATGAGGTGCTAAACACACATATTCTTGGGTCTGGCTCCAAATCTGCTGACCCCAAATCTCTGCAAGAAGAATAGAGTATTTCAAGGACTCAACCAGTGAATGAACCTCTTTGAAAGACTTCTTAGAAGACAGAGGTGATTTGATTCAAATAATTCAGAATCTGATCGATGATGAATGTTGACTGCTGAAAAAGTAGATCCATTTCTTCCATGAAATCAACATTCAAGGGGATCTAGGAGCCTCAACCGCAGAAACAAGAAGTCCTGCTCTGCTGAACCCTGTAAATCTAGATAACTTCAAAATAATGCTCTGCTACCACACAGTTTGCTGTTTATTTTCACTGATATTAAAAACATAGATCTTCAGTTTTGTTTTTGCTTCACATTAGCCATGGGTTGGAAATTTGACTTTAGTTATTTGACCTATGGAGATGCCTATAATTTCCTTGATACAATAAAATGAAATGGGGGACTCTGCATGTTATTAGAGTTACATATTGTCTACTCAAAACATTGAGGAAAATAAAGCTCTGTAAAACTCTGATTCTAACACATTTGAAATGTATATCACTGTCATGTATGCAAATATGGCCTCTGTTCTCAATACAGACATTATCAGCATCCCTAACAAATTCTTGTTAGTACCCCATTACCAGTACCAGGTAAAAATCATTCAACTTGCCTAGAACTCTTGCAGGTTAACCATTTTGTAAACAGTTCATTTTAATATCCAAGAAAACAATTCTGCCAACCCCATAGAGCAATGTACCTGATTGTGAGAAATTAAATGAAATTATAGTATGCTAAATATTTGGCAAAATATCTGCCACACCATAGCTTTTCTTACCTATTATTATTAGTTTGGGGAATGGCTAGTATAAGTGTTATATCTATCACTGCTTATTAGTTTTATACTAATAGTAAATTAAATAAAGAGGAGGAGGAAAAAGAGAAGAATAAAGAGAAAACAAATCTGACCAATATTTACTTTGCATTTACTCTATGTCAGCCATTACACTAAGCTATTTATATATATATATATATAATTTCCTTGTGTAGAGGGGGAATGGAGAAATGGCTAGCAGAACTTGGAATAAAGGCTTTGATCATCTATGGAAGATCTCAAGTGGATTTGATTTTTAGTTTATCCTAGACAGTTGAGACAGTGAGGAATTTTTAACAACAGAATGACATGTTCAGATTTGCATTTTAGAAAGGTTATTCTGGCAATGTGAGGTATAGATTGTACTAGAGAAAGACTGAAGGTGGGAGACCATAGAAACACAAGGCTCTGGTGATAGTTCAAGTAAGAGATGCTAAAGATCTAAAAAAGATGTGTGGATGGAGAAGGGAGGATGAAGTCCAGACAAATCTAAGAGATGTTTGATTTGATGACTCAGTTAGATGGTAACAGTGGAACTGGAGTGAGGAAGAAAGAAGATATTTCTAGCATATCAACCTTACTTCTAATTTGTCATGTAATTTGTGAGAAATAATTATATGCATATTGATATTCACACAATAATATAGAGCAAAACTTTCAAGTTTCTCACATAAAAAAACAACAAATTATAGGTGCAAATTATTATTTTATCATCATCATCATCAACACTATTATATATCCTATCCAGCAAGAACAATGTTCCCATTCTTAAAACAAAACATTTCCGTTTTGAAATTTTAGACTTAAACATACAAAACAATTCATTAGCTTAGATATATCATCCAGAGATATGTCAATATCTCTCATAACAAAACTCTCTTTGTAAATCCCACAGAAAATTTTTCAAAATAATGTTAAACACGTAAGAGTCATAAATATCCATGTCCCATAACTTTCTAGAATTCTAAGCAGCAAACAGTACTTAATATGTACAGGCAATGAATGTTTGCTACTAATCTATTTACTTAAAAACATACTAATTAAGAGTCTTTCTTGCTTTTGTCCACCTCAAATTATCATTGAAACTAAAATTCTCTCAATTTAAAAAAATCTTCTTGCCCAATCCACAGTAGCGCGGTTCCTGTTACCGGACACCAGAGGGCGCCATTCAGTGAAAGCTTGGATTGGGGAGAGGGGGACGAAAAATAAAGAAGGCATTCCATTGCTAATGAAAGAGACTGATATTTTAGTGTGTACCCTTATCTACCATGAACCATTACCATGGTAACAGCGCCAGTTAAGATGACTGTATATTTAGGTCACAGTATAAAAGAAGGAGCTTGAACATGTGTGCAGAAAAAGGGAAATGAAATCAAGACAAGAATATATCAAGTGTAGAAGGAGGCAAACCAGTCAGAACAAGCCTCACACACTTTTCTAATCATATGTTCACAAAGTCACACCACTCTTTTCAAAGCAAAGGTGGATGCTCAGTTTTAACTAAAATCAAAACCTGCCATTCAAACTCAGAACTTTAAGCACCAACAATCTTAATATAAAGAAAGAGGAACTCATGTGGAGAGACAACTAGAGGGAAGTTGGAATGTGTATACTTTGAGGCAGTTCTTGGTTAACTGCATCACAATGGAAAACCTCTCTACCCACTTCAACACTTAAGGTGAATTAAACTGGGTAGTATCAAAAACTCTCTTTCATCCTCCTGCACCAGACAAAAGAAAATCTTGGTGTCACTATAAGTGAAAATAGCATCTGCCAAAATACCAGCTAATTTCTGTGCCCTTCCTTTCCTCTGCCAGAGGCAATCACTGGGTCAAGCAGGTTATGCCAACAGAAGAATCTAGTTGGCAATGAATCTTTCTTGCTTAGGCTTTACGGAATACAACCAGAATACACAGTTTGACTAAAGGAGTGGGGAGAACACTGTTGGACTCAAAACACCAGAGTTGTGATTTCCCCAAACACAGGGGAAAATGTGCACTGTATCTCCACAGTGTAAGACAAAGCCTGGAGTCCAACAGGAGTCCAAGGCTAGAGCCCAAGAGCCTTTGTTTGAATCCAGGGACCATGACTTACTAGCTGTGTGACCTTGGGTCATTACCTGACCCCTCTGAAAGCCAGTTTCTTCATTTGTAAAATGGGGACAATAACATCTACTTCATAGGATTGTGGCCAGATACCATAAGAAACTGATTCATCAATTCACTCATTCAACAAATAGTTAATAAACTCCTAGAAGGTGACAGACACTATTTTAAATATTGGGGATAAAGCCTTGACAGAAAAAAATGATATAACACATGTGAAGTGCTTAGGACAGTTTCAGAGACTTAGAACACACTACATGAATATGCATTTCCAAGGAAAAATGACCTGCTTCCTTTGTTCCACACAAAACACACACTGCCATCAGCACGATCGCCAAGCGGCCCTGCTGCGCTTTGGGGTATGCAGTCAGTACCCTTGCTCTGGTACCTTTTAAGGAAAGCAGTCCCCACATCTGCTGAGTGAACCAAAGGTAGACAAAATGGGAACAGGAGACAGGGAATAAACCAGGTGGTAACAGTCACCAGGAAAATATTGACAGTTTTGATATAGAGAAGTCCACTGAGGAACACAACACAGGCTCACATCGTAAAATGCCAACTCAACTCCAATACAAATTTCAAAGAAGAAAACCAGGTTCCTCAAGGAAACTGTGTGACAAAATGTTTCTGTCAGTCTCTTGATCCTACTGAGTAAACTGAAGAAAGATTAAGATAAGAATAAGAGTGGGGCTTGAGTGGTCATATTTAGGCAGTTACTCATGGGCATTCTCTCAGAGGCATGCCCCAAGGACTGACATCAGTGATGGAGATTTTTATGGGGCTTTTAATGGCATGCTCACAGATTCTTGTGAATCATTTCCCCCCCCCCATTCTCTCTTCAATTCCTTTATTAGAATAAATCGCCTCCTCTTCTTCATCTCTTACACTGGCTTTACCTCTGTTCATTGCTGTGGGTTAGAGTGACATGTGTCTCCTGTTGGTCCTTCTCCAGTAAAGCGGGTGCCCTGCCCTCCCTCCTTTCTCTGTGAGCCAGCAGACTATGGTCTGCTGTTTTCCCCAAAACTCTGAGACTTCCCTTCCCTCCTATGCTCAGAGGGTTGGCTACTCTGAAATTAGAATTGTAAAACTGCCACTGAATGTACATACAAGTGCCTGATGTTAGGGGTTATCTGGGCAAAGAAGGGGATTGGATCGTGTTTGGAGCAATGTGGGTTTTTAAATGTGAAGATATCCCCCCATATTGACAGACTGTGGGGGCTCATTCCAAAGAGACTTTTACATACATTTGACTGCTGGCTTTCCTACATCTGGTTTCCCAGGTGGCTCAGTGGTAAAGAATCCACCTGCTAATGCAGGAGACTCAGGAGACATGGGTTCGATCCCTGGGTTGGAAAAAAACCCTGGAGTAGGAAATGGCAATCCATCTAGTATTCCTGCCAGAAAATCCCATGGACAGAGGAGGCTGGCAGGCGACAGTATGTGTGGTCGCAAAGAGTCGGACACGACTGAGTGACTGAGCACACAAGCATGCTCTCCTATACTTATCCCTGAAGTCGGCTGAGTTACAAACACATTCTGTGGGTTCTCTTGAACTTAAACTAGGATAGGGACATTCAAATCGACCTATTTTCTTGCTACAATCCCCCCAGACAACCTCAAACACACTTACATAAACAAACATACTTTTCTTTTGTAGGAAGAACAAGCATCTTTCACGAAGCCCACCCTGAATTTTGGGGTCCAAGGACTTTATCCCCCTCCTGCCCTATCTCATCCACAGAGTTTTAAAACAGTAAGCTGAGTTGGTTGGTATTTCCATGCCTTTTTAGGGTCAAGTTTTACTTTTCAGCTTTAATTGGATTAATTGTTTAGCCTAGTAAAGCATGTAGGGTCAATAGAAGTTGCTTATACTACTGCCACAACTAGACACATTCACTAATAATAGTAATAATAAAAATTCATCTGATATTAACTTATTACTTCTTGAATCTTTAGCTGTCAAATCCTGCAAAGCTGCTACATTGTTGGCACAAAATTCTTCCATCCATTTGCCAAAAGTCCACTTTCTGAATTGTAGCCTAATATAGTTCTCAGTGCGATCCACTAGTTTAATTCTATGATTATGCCCTTGTGGTTACCACCCCAGAGACCCCACATACACACACCTAATTGCAGTTTCTTAACTGTGTCATGATCCTTATTATTTGCTTATCAATGAAAATGTATTCTCTCTATATATCCTTCTATATATTTTCAATATAATGCATATATATAGATTGTCAACAAAATACAGTAGGAGGGCCCTGCGGCCAAGGTTGGGTGAATAGTTGTAGTGTATGAGGTGCCTCATTTCAGAACCCTCTCGAGGCAGGTAAACCGGAAAGGCCTGGAGCAAAGTGAGCTGCTGGTCCACTCCAGGACCTGGCTATCTGAACTTCCCCAGAGAGAGGTTGCTCCCCTAAGGGTGGGCTCTCCTCCACGCAGGCACTGAGGGGGCCAGAGCCTCAGGGTCCCCTCAGAGCAGTTGCAGCCGAGCTCCAGTGCTGGGGGCCGTTGCCCCCCAGAGTCTCCCCCACCCCACTCTCAACCCCAATTCAAGTTTTTCCCAGGCCTCTCCCATTGCCCCACTGTTTCTCTCTGGAATCTGGGCCGGCTCCCGTCCGCTCTGGTCCAACCCTCCGCGGAGCCAAGGCCACAGCCGCGGCGACTGTGATCCTGGTCAAGGAGGTGGTCCTTGATGCAGGCGCTCAGCGTTGTGGAATTGAGGGGCGGAGGCTGCGTGCGGGAGCGCGGTGCAGCAGGGAGATGCGTGTTGTGTCGCTTGCTGCGTGTACTAGGGGATGGGCAAACTACACGAACCCACTGCCACCCAGCGCTAAGAAAAAAGAGCAAGAAAAGCAACACAAACCAGAAAAAGGAAAGATGAAAGGGAAATAGAAAGTCAATGCGGGGGATTCCGGAGCTTGAGGACTTGAAGGCTCTGTGCTCTCGCTGGGTTTCCCGCGCCTGGGCGGGCCGACTTGGAGCCCTTGGTGGCCTCCGTCACAGACGGGCCGTGGCCGTGAACCGACTAAGGACACGGGAGGGCGGCTCGGGTGAGATGTCGGTCGACAGCTCTGATTGCCTTAGGCGTTTACCTCCGTTTCTCCGCTCTCCTCCCTCCCCTCCGCCCCGAGGGACTCCCCAGAGATATTTCCTCACAGGCAACCCTGGTCTCAAGGCGTGGGTCTGGCGAGCTCAGTGGACCCTCCCTTATACGATTTTGTGGCCCAGAGCAGCCTGCAGGACGGCGACGAGCCGGAGGCTAGAGAAGGATGGGGACGCTGGCAGGAGGCTGAGGCAGTGGGTGTGCGCTGCTTTCTGAGTCAGTGATTCCGGGGAATCTTAAGGCTTGACCTCTTAAGAGCTCTCCCAGGCAAGCAGCGTCCTGCCCCGCCAGGGGCGCGGGGCAGAGCGCACAGGTGGAATTGCTGCGCGGTCTCCCCTGCGCGGGCTTGGACAGTCCGTACCTCGCAGGTTCCGAGAGCTACAAGTTATCTGCTATCGTCCGAGTCCGCAGGTGCGGATGGTAAAGGGATATTGTGAGTGCAGTTGTTCCCAATCTACAACCCCGAAGTCCGCCGGGGTGGCTCAGAGCTCATTGTGAGGTGGCTGTCGGCGCAGCGCTGGCACGGTCCGGGACGCCGCGGGCTTGGGGCTGAGACCCTGCCTGTCCTCTAGCCGAGGCGGACCGCCGACCTCATGTTCGGGCCGAAACGGGACGAGGTTGCAGAAGGCTTCCGCCTCCTCTGTCCTGGGACCCTCTCCCCATTCGTAACCCCCTCCCTTGGCCACGCTCCTTGGACCACAGCGTGAAGCCTCCCTTGGGCTACCTGGCGCGGGTGCCCAAAGAGCTGTTCGGAAGGCGGAACCCGCGGATCGTGCGGGGCCAGGGGAGCCCGGCCTCCACCTCAAACGCCTGGGAGACATGGCCAGACCCCAGGCTGGAAGAAACGTGAGGGGCAGGAGAGGGCGAAGCTCCCCAGCCTTGCGGACGCCGCAAGGAGGGGGCAGTTGGTGACAGTGGAGGGGGTGGAGGGCTGGAAGAGGGAGCGACGCCCCGGCCGGCTCGGGAGCCCAGGCTGCCTTTGCCACATTCCTCTGGACTCGGTGACCCGCGGAATGTCCTCCCTTCCCGCGCTCTGCCTCTTATGCCCCTGCTTTCCAGACCCGCCATCGCTGCCCTCAGTTCTCCAAGCCCCAGAAACCAAAGTTTCCGTTTGAGGATCTGGACTTGGGGAAGAATTCTCCAATTCCCTCACCCCAGACCCCTCCGCCCGTTCCGGAGAATCGGAAGGTGCCAGGGTCCCTGGCGCTGGCCAGCGGAGGGCTGAGCAGCTGGCTGTCCTTACCTGCCGGCGGATTAGCTCCAGTTGCCTCCCCGAGCTGCAGTATCCCTGGCGTGGGCTGGCTGGCAGGAGCGTGGAGCCCTTCACGGGTTCGGGGCTGACCCGCCGCGGAGCTAGCAGCGCGCGGCTCAGAGTCCGATGCCGGGCGCCGGCTTACTCTCTCCCTTGATCTTGCAAACGAAAAGGAAAAGATTAGTTGGTGCCGCGACACTCGGAGGGGTGGGGCGGGGGGAGGCGGGGAGACAGCGGACCCAAAGGCTCGGGCAAGAGCAGCGGGGCTCGGGCGCGCGCTAACAGAGTCGCGCACCCCACACGCGTCCCAGGCACTTTACGAGTCTGAAGGCCCTTGGCTGTGTAGACTGTAGTTAAAGTGACATTGCCCCCGCCCGCCACACCAAAACACCAAAGGCGAAGAAGCAAAAAAGGGCTTTCAAACCTGGCTTTCACGAAGAAGATGAGTCTGGAGAGCAAGACCGAACGGAGACCTGGCTGGACTGACCAGCTGGGCGGGATTCATTTCTTCACCAAAGTGATTGGGGAAGTAGTTATCAGTGTAGGGGCAACTAATTACTAATTAGTTCGGTGCCTCTGGTGATCTCCGAGTGGAATCTGCAGTTTCAAGGCTCTGGCCAACCCTCAGGCTGGCGTGTGTGCGTTCGTGTGTGTATGCGTGTCCGTGTGTGTCACGCGCACTCGCTGGAGCGGGTCTCTTCGTCCGGGCACCTTTGGTATAAAAAGAGAGTGTGTATGTATTCGTCAGTGTGTGTTCGATTAGCTGCAATGGGCAGACAATTTCTGGAGAAAACATTTACAATTTTCTTTCAATATGACGGGATTAGTTGCTGTTGAAGGCGCTCCTCCAATGAAATCTTCTCTGCTCTCTGATTTGGCGGTTCTTCTGAGCAAATATGACAGCCTTTTCTCCCGGCTCCTTTCTGCTCCTTTCCACGTCCATCCCCAGAGCCAAGCTCTCCATCTGCAATTTCTACATCAGAACGTTTACAGTTACCACCATTGCCCAGTCGCATTCCTGCAAGTATGATTGCTATAAAAGTGACATGACATACTGGGAAGAACTCGGTGTTGCTTTCTGATTGCCGAAGACGCTTAAGCCCAGTTTTTCCAGGTGGGAAAATATTAGAATAAATCCTCTATGCTTTGTAAACATATAATCGTGCTGAACTATTCACAGATTGTTTATTTCTTTGGGACACTGGCAAACGTATAAGAGGAAGAGGTAACTGTTTTCTTTCTTTTACACTAGGGTCAATGCCCATGTTTTCTTTGACTAATAGGCATTAGATTGCAAAATATTTATGGTCCTTTATGAAATTTGGGATCTCCATAAAAAAAAATCAGTATATAATTTTTTTGTTAAATCAGTCTTAGCTTTTTATTTTTTCATTTTAATGAGAAATCCATTCCAAGAAGAATATTCATTATTTTTAGGCTGTAGTCCCAATTGATAAAGATAAAATGACATAAAACAATATGATTCTAAAGTATAGTTGAGGATAAGACTTGCTTTTGTGACAGTATGTGTATATAAACATAGCATCAGTGTATGATATGCTATAAGGTTGCATTTTCTTTCATCTACCTTTGGCAATCAAATGAAAACAGCTTGAAACCTTAATTGATGTATCCAATTAAGTTCAGTTCAAATCTTGATGCCTAGGCCTTTGCTAGTTGTCAAAGGGAATACAGAATAGCAAAAGTCACTGCCCCTGTCTTTTATAAGTCCCCCATTTTATTGGCTTCCCTGGTGGCTCAGTGGTAAAGAATTTGCTTGCAATGCAGGAGCCACAGGAGATGTGGGTTCGATTCCTGGGTTGCGAAGATTCCTGAGAAGGAAATGGCAACCCACTCCAGTATTCTTGTCTGGAGAATCCCATGGACAGAGGAGCCTGGTGGGTTACAGTCCATGGTGTCGCAAAGAGTCGGACAGGACTAAAGCGACTTAGCATGCATGCATGCATCTTATTGGCAGGGAAAGACATTCAGATAACAATCAAGATGAATAAATATGCAGCAATATAAATTCATCAACCAATAAAAATTGTGTATATGTAAAGGTCTGCCCTTTCTGTTAACTCTTAGCCATAACCAAATAGGATATGGCACAAACTATTGTCGTTTGATGTAAGTCATCCTGAAATAATGCATTACATACTGTGGCTCTACCTTCAGCCTCCATATCCTCACATCCCATCATCACTGAGAGAGTATAAGATACTTGTTAGAAAATCAAGACAGTTCTGTCCAGTCTTGACCTCAGCTTTCCCCAGCATTTGACCCATTACATTAAACATCAGATTTCGTCATTTCTGCTCTCTTAGGTTATCTTTTGAAAATGAATTCACATTTTCCTTTCTCTCTTCATTATTTCTGACTATCAAGCCTCCATAAGCCCAGGGAGTTGGCTTGGATGTTTAAAACAAAACAAAACCATGTACACATCCCAAAGCAGAGAAGTAAAGGGGAAAGAATCCCTAGCCAGCAAAAGAGAAGAAGAGAACCTAGTGATCTGTTGTTATTCTGTTCTTTCAAATCATTAATGCCTTCTTACAAATGGGGTTTTGTTGTTACTTAGTCACTAAGTCATGCCTCTTGTGACCCTGTGGACTAGCCCACTAGGCTCCTCTGTCCACAGGATTTCACAGGCAAGAGTACTGGAATAGGTTGCTATTTTCTTCTCCAAGGGATCTTCCCAACAAAGGACTGAACCCACATCTTCTGCAATGGCCAGCAGATTCTTGACTGTTGAGCCACCAGGGAAGCCCACAATTGGGGATACACATTCCAAACAGAGCAATAAAGCAAAAAACCAATGGAATCTAATGAATATTTTCTTAGACTTGAATAAAACAGAGTCAATGAACCACTGAACAATCATGTTTAATAGAAGTCCTGATACTTATGCCCTTTTGGAGAAGAGCTGCAAATAGAAATAGCATTTTTATCAAACAATCAACAAAAACGTCCATTTTTTTCTTCTAGGTCATAACTGAAAACACTTTTAAAAAATCATATACTTGTATCTGTGCCAGTTATTGTGTGTTTCTGAAAAATTATTTAACCGTTATGTGCCTCATTTTCTTAATCTGTAAAAGGGATATAGTAATAGTAACATTCCCATTTTTATAAGGAATAATGAGTTTTTATATGGAATAATGAGTCCATTCAGGTAAAGTTTTCAGAAGAATGTCTGACATACAGCAAATGAGTTATAAGACTGTCAGTAAGGATTTAAAAACAGATTCCTGGGTCATGCCTCTGACCTACTAAATCAGAATATTTAGGAGTGAATCTTGTCATTGGAAACCTCAATTTCATAGAACAAGCATGTTAAGCATAATCCATCAAAACATGGACCAGAAGAAATACCATTTTCCCCTTTCTAGTTTCTCTTTATATACAAGAAAAGATTAAGTATACTCAGAGCATTTTATTTTTATTTCATAAGCCAGTTTGCTTTCTGAGATAAAAGTGTACTCCCCTTCCCAGGAATACAGCTTTTACATTTATTAGTAACCCACAGTGTGGGACACTTTCAAAAGTGCTTTCTAAAGACTTTATAGAAGACATATCTATGGGTTTCCCTTATCTACATGCCTATTTTCCACCTCAAAGAACACTAATAAATTAGTAATTTCCACTTGTGAGGCCAACCTTATTACCTGTGACCTCAAAAACTTACTTTCAGACATGCGCTCAAAAGAAATGACTTAGAATATTTGACAAAGCTCCTTTTTGAATATGACTGTAAATAAGATTACCACCAACATGAGGAAAAGGGGGATGAAGAATCTCATGCCTGGGAATGTGGTGCATATTTTATTGTGCTGTGCTGATTTCAGTGTGGCAATAATTAGGCTTCAGTAATTAGATGCACAAATCAGCACTGTGTTATCATAAGTATATTAAGAGGGTGACGAGTTCAGCTCAAGTGGTTTCCCACCAGGTATAGTGGCCATAACATTTTCTCGATTCTTTGCTTTCAAAGAACCAAGAAAAGGAAGGTGAGAGCTCTGACTATATGGGGAAAATGAGGGGAGAGCAAGGAGACCCTGCCTTGTCTTCATCTCCCACTCACACAAACTGTTCGGGATTTGAACTAGGAAAGTACAGCCTTTATCAGCAGGAAGTTTGGGAAAGGCAGGCTGATTTTTCTGATGTTTGCCAAAGAAATCTATCTTTTCCTTGACCTCAGTTTGAAATATAACAATCCTGGGTTAAAAGTGAACCTCCACTAGATGACAATCATCGCTTAAAATGGGTGCTACAATTGCCCTCACTGTTTTGAAATCTTAATAACAGTCCGATAATAGACACACTATTCTTCTCAGAGTTATTTGTTATTTGTAGTTATTTTCCCTACAAATCTTCCAGAGAGTAATTTTAAATGCTTCTATTCTTTATCTAGAAAAGATTATCTCTTTCTCTCCTAGAAAATCCTAAGCTTTTCTTTTTCAGTCCCTGCAATAGGAGTTTCCATATACAAACGAGACTGATTCTGAGTGACGCTGCTTGGTGACAGTTTAACAAACAATGCTTTGCTATTTTTTCCTTCTTCTTTTTCTTGAAGTTTGGCATCACAGCTGTTTTAAACTCTTCCTTTCCTAGCAGTGCTGGTGTTATCCAAAGCCTGAAAACGTTTACTGCTGCTGAGTCTAAAATATTTAAAATACAGAGCTCATTTTCAAACAGGGAATATGAACAAGGGGAACAAAATGAAACACTACCTTGCAAGATGTTAAGCAGTTGCAATGGCAATAAATCAGTATTAAGAATGCAGGAGGAAAAGGCCACATGGGACACGTGTTTCCTAGAGAAGCTATTAGTGTCTGGGCATTCCTCCTTCTAAGACGTAGTGCTCACTTCCTCTTTGGAGGTAAACCTCTAAGATGGAGAAGAGAAACATTTCAACCACATCAACTTCATGGGAGACTATGACAAATAGCTTAAATTTCCCCTTTTCACAGCCTGAGTGAGATGCCAGAATCTCAGATGGAGATAAGATTCTAGCAAGTTCAAAGCAAAAGTCTTATCAGACTCTTCTCTGTGTGGGGAGTCCTGAATTATTTGAATCAATGACTGCATGGTAGAGAGTAGGCTGCGTGTGTGTGAAAGTCACTCAGTCGTGTCCGACTCTTTGCAACCCCATGGTCTATACAGTCCATGGAATTCTCTAGGGCAGAATACTGGAGTAGGTAGCTGTTCCCTTCTCCAGGGGATATTTCCAACCCAGGGATCGAACCCAGGTCTCCCACACTGCAGGCAGATTCTTGACCGGCTGAGCCACAAGGGAAGTCCAAAGTGTATGCCAGGAATTCTCAAAATCTTTTTAGTCTGTAGGGAAACTTAATTTCTTAAAGTTTAGAATCAACCAATCACATCACTGTGGACAGTGACTGCAGCCACGAAATTAAAAGATGCTTGCTACTTGGAAGAAAAGCTATGACAAACCTAGATAGTATATTAAATAGCAGAGACAAAGGTCTGTATTGTCAAAGCTATGATTTTTCCAGTAGCAATGTACCAATGTAAGAGTTGGACCATAAAGAAGGCTGAGCGCCAAAGTACTAATACTTTCGAATTGTGGGGCTGGAGAAGACTCTCGAGAGTCCCTTGGAGAGCAAGATCAAACCATTCAATTCTAAAGGAAACAAGCCCTGAATATTCATTGGAAGGACTGATGCTGAAGCTCCAATACTTTGGCCACCTGATGTGAAGAGCCAACTCACTGGAAAAGACCCTGATGCTGGGGAAAAGATTCAGGGCAAGAAGAGAAGGAGGTGACAGAGGAGAAGGGGGTGACAGAGGATGAGATGGTTGGATGGCATCATGGACTCAATGGACATGAGTTTGAGCAAACTCTGGGAGATGGTGAAGGACAGGAAGCCTGGTGTGCTGCAGACCATGGGATCACAAAGAGTCAGACACAACTCAGTGGCTGAACAACAACAAAAATCACATACTTGTGGAAATTCACATAATTCCTCAGGCTATAGTCACTTGGTTCTTAAGCTAACTGAAATGGTCCTTCAAGGGACAGGTGGAATTGAAAACCTTTCAAAGATATCCTGGGAGGCAGCATCACAGAGGACAACATCCTCACTAAATCTGACTTACTCTCTTTCTTGAGAGTGACTGAGATAGTTGTGATGCACAAAGTTGCCTTGTACCAAGCAAGACTCAGCTGAATGTATCTGATAATATCCCCTGATATAGACCTTTTCACTTTAAAAACAAGCCTTCTCCTACTAGTGCTCCCAAAGAAGAGTTCCCTAAAGCATTCCCTGATTTACTGTGCCTAATAAGACAGACCCTGAACACTTCATCCTTTCTTCCTCATTTACTCACCAAGGTGACTGGTTTCCAGTTTAAGGGCCTCATTTAGAAAATCTCATGAGCTATATTCTATACATCCCTGCAAAAAGGACTGAGACAAGGCCTCAGACAAAGTCAATGTATATGCTACATTCCTACAAAGCTTTTATTGACAAACATTTTCTTAGAAAGCAAGCTCATTTTAAAAGGATGCCCAATAAACAGGCACTGGTAATCACTGAACATTTTCAATAACAACCACTCAAAACCTACCCGTAAAGCTCCACAGCCGACACAATGTGCTCTCCTGTTATTGATGCCAGGATATGGAGCAGACAGATTCCCTTGCATGACTGTAATCCCCTGGAAATGTTTCTTGAGCAAGTCTCCTGTAAACAAGCTGCCATTGCTTTCCTTCCTTCTACAGCATTGTGAGTCGCAGGAGACACTTCTGAAAGTTGAGTGTTTCTCAGAAGCCTATCATAAACTAAACATGAAGTATTGAAACTGGCTCAACAAAATTAGTATATCATGCAATATTCTCTTAAATATTAGGGCAACAAAAATAAATAAGAAAAATATATAAGATTCCTGCCCTTATGAAAGCTAACCCATTTGGAAAGAACAACAGAAACAGAAATACTGCTCTTAGACACTTGTGATAAAACTTTTGATGTCATAAACCATGGGGGATTTGAGAAAGGGCCTGACACTTTCCTATCAGAGAGCTGATTCCAGAGGTGGACTCTACATAAGGTATACTCTACCTGGGATTGGGAAGCTATGACAAGATAAATCTTGGGAGAGATGATGGATGATGGGACAATACTTAATATACTTAAAGCCATTACCAGGAAGATACTGTTAAAACTGAAGATGTATATTAATGACCATTATTAATAAACAGAATTTTTGTTCAGTCTCGCAGTTATGTCTGATTCTTTGTGACCCTGTGGACTGTAGCCCACCAGGCTTCTCTGTCCATGGGATTTTCCAGGCAAGAATACTGGAGTTGGTTGCCATTTATATTCCACCCCAAAATATGCCTCTTTGATTATTTTGAGCTGGTTATTTTTGAGAAAAGGCAGACATGGGAGAAGTTCTGAAAACTGAGTGGAAGTTACTCTTTTGTAAGAGACCTTTTTACATTTGTAAGGTAAATTTCCATTTGTAAGGGTATCTCCCTCTCCAAGAGAAGGATGACTCTAAAGCTCTAGAAATAAGTCTTATCTAAGGTGAAAGACAGAAGAAGAACATTGTACTCAGTCATGTCCAACTCTTTGCAACCCATGCACTGTAGCCCACTAGGCTCCTTAATCCATGGGATTTCCTAGGCAAGAAAACTGGAGTGGGTTCCCATTTCCTTCGCCAGGGGCTCTTCCTGACCCAGGGATCAAACCCAGGTCTCCTGTATTGCAGGCAGTCTCCTGCATTGCAAGTGGATTCTTCACCAACTGATCCACCAGGGAAGCCCATCAGAGGTGGAGGTGAAAGCTTAAATTGGTGTAACAACTTTATCATTATTTACCGTGCTTTTTTTCTGGTAACCTCCCACAACTGGCCTCTTCTCTCACCACACACAGCACCTTCTTTTGCCTTTACCTGGAGCTGTTATTTAAGATGGTGGCTTAGGCCAGTTCAGAGAGTTACTCAGTTTTCCTGGGTCTCTCTTCTGTGTACTGAATGTACCGGTGGCTCAGCGGTAAAGAATTCGCCTGTGGTGCAGGAGACACAGGAGACCTGGGTTCAATCCCTGGATCAGGAAGATGTCCTGGAGAAGTAAATGGCAGCCCACTCCAGTATTCTTGCCTTAAAAACCCCATGGTCAGAGGGAGCTTGATGGGCCACAGTCCACAGTGTCACAAAGAATGAGACACGACTGAGTGAACACACACAACACACACAAGCTATTAAAATTTTATTATTCTCATATTAATTGTTTATTTTAAAGGGATCTCAGCTCAGAACCTAGAAGGACAGAGGGGAAATTGTTTTTCCTCCCCTACACCACCTACCAAAACTGGGGCTTGTGCTTTTGTAGTACCCAGGGTAGACAAATGTAACTAATATCTAATTTGCACAGTAAGTTAATGGAGAAAACCAGAGAAAGACAGGGGCACCCCTACATACTTTTTGTCCAAGGCGCTATGCTCTAGGGGGGGAAGTTTATTGTATCTTTCATTATGCTAATTCTGTCCTGTTCTGTGTTTTGGAAGTCATAAGGCGACTGTGAAGTTACTTAGCAGTGAGTGTCTCTGGCACGCAGACATTTGTGTAATTTCTTGAGAAGAAAACTCTTGGGCACAGCTGTTAAGCTTATTCTAATTATATAATGGCATTGGGGATGAGGGTAATGTTACTAAGAGCTGGAATGCGGTCCTTGTTTATGGAATAAACTTAAAGCAATGGAAATATTTTTGAGTCATAGTTTATACTTTCAGTTTGCAGAATGATACTAGGCTTATCCCTGGGAATGTTCTCTTCGGTTTCTGTATGTCTTGCCCTAGCATTGGTGCAGAGTAATGAGGGAGAAAATTAAAATGAGGTACGAAGATAAATTTCCAAGGTGAAAGTGGGAATATGCCACCCAGTATCTAAGAAGAGTGGGGCTTCCCTGGTGGCTCAGTGGTAAAGCATCCACCTGACACAGGCAACACAGGTTCGATCCCTGGGTCAGGAAGATCCCCTGGAGAAGAAAATGGCAACCTACTCCAGTATTCTTGCCTGGAAATCCCATGGACTGAGGATCCTGGCGGTTTACAGTCCATGTGGTCACAAAAGAGTTGGACACGACTTAGCAACTAAATAACAACAAGCTAAGAAGAGCAATGGTACGTAGAAAATTTTTTTTCATCATCTCAGAAGTAGGGATTACCTGGACAATACTAGGAAAATGAAGAAGATGAAAAATTGCTAAATTATAAACGGTAGACTTGCTTTTAAGGCCAAAACATGAGAAAGATGGGATCCAAAACTCTCCACAGAACAAAGCGGGGATCAGGTTTAAACTTCACTACTCAGTAGATGTGACCTTGGACAAACTGCTTAAATCCTTTACACCTATGAAAGGAAGTCAAAGTGGAGCTGATGACATGAAGAGAACTCGCTAAAAAGGAGCCAGAAGGTCACTGAGGAAGTGTGACTCGTGCTTGTCTCAACCCAGATAGAACCTGACCTTTTGACCGCTTATTGTCTTAGCAGGCATCTAGAATATCTGCCAGAAACTCAAGATACTTATCAGACCCTTACCCTAAAATAACTCGTGAAAGTCTATCTACTTATCAAACCCTTACCCTGATATAACTCATAATGGCCTGTTCTTCAAAGACAAGTATTTGCTCTCCTGCATCAGAATCAATCCCAACTCCTACCAGACAACTTATGAATCTAAAGGATTTTGTCTTTATAAGCCCCTGACTCATTTCTTCTCTGGTTTTACCCAAATCTGTATTCCTTGAATTGCAGTTTTTAAGACTCTCATATAAAGCTCTTTGTCCCTTGTAATCTCGATACTGATTATTATTCGACATACCTCAGTTCCCTCATGTGTAAGTAACGTGTAAAATCTGCCCCAGAGTCGTCATGTTGATTAAATGAAATTGTATTTGTGAAAAGCATTTTGTAAAATGTGAACTATTATTGACTATGGCGGTGCTAGTGGTAAAGAATCTGCCTGTCAATGCAGGAGATGTAAGAGATGTGGGTTCGATTCCTGGGTTGGGATGAGAATCCCATGGACAGAGGAGCCTGGTGGGCTACAGTCCATAGGGTCACAAAGAGTCGGAAACGAATGAAGCAACTGAGCACGCACATGTAATTAAATTGTGATGTGAATGACTGCTTTCTTTTCTCCTTGCCCATTCTAAGTTCTCCCAGGCAGGTGTTTCCTTGTTAATTAAAAATAATGTCTACTTACGAGAATATTACCTATTATGTGGCTGGGGGACAGGGAAGGTTTGGGGCAGGGTGTTATTCACTCATGTTATATTAGGAAAGAATCCATGTGTAACCTTACTAGAAAGATGAAGCAATCACTGGTTTCTCCTTTCCTTTACTTATTGATATTACTGATATCACTTATCAACTCTTTGTATGGAATGTCAGATAAAGGAACCCCTGTCCTTATATGTATCCTAATAAAGAAATGAAATTTCTGCTCCAAAACAAATCTGCCTGTCCACCCTGTGTCAAACACAGAACTTCCCATAGTTGCTTTGCTCTAGCTTCTAAAACCATGAGTAGTCACATCTGTTAGCTACAGGAACTATTTCTAATTCTTTGGACCATAAGTACCTTCTGACAGCCAAAAGATTGTAAACTACCTCTTTATGGGGCTTCCCTGGTGGCACTGTGGTAGAGAATCTTCCAGACATTGCAGGAGATGTGCATTTGATTCCTGGGTTGGGAGGGTTCCCTGGAGAAGGAAATGAAAACTCACTCCAGTAATCTTGCCTGGGAAATCCCATGGGTAGAGGAGCCTGGTGGGCTACAGTTCATGGGGTCACAAAAGTGTCAGCTGCAACTTAGTGACTAAATAACAACTCCTTTTAAATCTAAGGTTTCGTTCAAGCACTTTTTTCTGACCACCTAAATTCACAAATGTTCTCTTATATCAAGTCATTTTGCCCTTGAACATTTTCTCGGTTGCTACCCTGTTCTTATGCATCCTACTGATTGGCTTGGGATTCACAAGATAATTTTAACCCCAACTCTCTACTTCCTAGAGATTCTGTGTAAGTTTATATTTGAACTCTTTGTTCTTAAAAACAAAACAAAACAAAACAAAACAGCTAGTGTGAACCATGTTTCTGCTGTCTCTTTTAAACCTAACAACATCTCTTACGAGTCAGTGTATACTCACTGCAGCTGGGCTGTAAGCATGGTAGGTCTTCCCCCAATCACCAAGTCAGTTTTCTTTAAGAATATTCGATCTAAAATTTATTTTAAAGTGGTGAATTGCTCAGAACTTGAACACCTAAAGGGAACATTTCTCAGTATACTATTATATTATTTTATATGAGTATGATGATAATTCTCATGGAAAAATTTTAAAACTTGTATTAAAATATGTTATCTTTAGCACTGGCTTATTACCTTTAGCCAGAACATTAATATGCTGATAACATAAATACATTATTTCTATATCATTAAAAACAACCCCAATACATTAGATATTTTTTACTATGACTGCTTAGTGACAACGACTTATTCTGCAATGTTAGAATTGGCAGAGTTTCTTATTTTATTTTCTCTCCCATCCAGAACTTCCAATTGTTGTAACTGTTTCTAATCTGCAGATATTCCTAGTGAAGTTAAGTGGTAAATTAAGAGAGAAAATCATTGAATTAACAGAGTAATTAAGACAGAAAAATATGAATAAATTGTGAAAATGATGGCAGTAGATGGGACGAGATTAGGGTGGGAGAGGGAATGTGGGAAGACATTGTAAAAAAGGCACTTTAACCCAGCCCCTATAAATCTGAGTTCCTTGCTGAGTTAATGGTTAAGTCTTTACCTGAAACTTTACTCCCTTTCTTGTCCTGCTCCTGTTACCTGTGGGATTGAGGCATATCAAAGAAAAGAGGGGATTGAAACTAAGCAGGATCCTGCATGGCTGTCACAAGTACAAACCCTTTCCTGTCCCTCATTTCTTGTTTGTAGAAAAAAAGGCTTTAGTCTCCTAGGCCTTCACTAAATCCCAAAGAGCAGACTCAAGCAGTTACCAATTAGGGAAGTGAGAGAACACAGAAACAAAGGAAAAAGAGTCAAGCAAGAAAAGTAAGGATAGTTTAAACAACAGTTCCATAATAAAATAGTCCTCATCCCTCCTCGAGGGACATACATAATCACAAATATATCTAACACATATATCTTTAAATTGTTCTGCAGAAAATGAGACCCTCACCCAAGCGGAGATGACTACATGCTGACCCGCACAGTAGATCCCAGACTGGTTGGAACCAGAAGGTTGATGATTAAGATTCCTAAAACAACACCCTGTCACCTTACCATCAGCCAATCAGAAGAAAGTTCATAAGCTGCAGCCCTCACCCTGAATGTTGTCGTTGAAAATCCTTCCCTGAAGGCCACTGGGGAGCTTCACCCTGAATGTTGTCTTTGAAAATCCTTCCCTGAAAGGTCTTTTGAGCATGAGCATCCCATTCTCCTTGCTTGGCAACCTGAAATTAACACTGTAATTTCCTTTACCACAACCCAGTGTCAGTACATTGGCTTTGCTGTTGGCAAGTGAGCAGAACCAAATTCAGTTTGGTAACAAAATTAGATGTCCTGCTGGAGCCATTATTCATGATCTAAAAAATACAACTAGAAAGAACTCCTGGTGTCTAACACCAAATACATCCGTGGGAAGATGGAAAACTAAAACAAGCACTGAAAAGGCAATGCACCATTGTTTGTTTTGTGCTCCTTTGTTAAACTGCTAGAAACTATAGCATGGCTCTTATACTAAGGTGAAAGTTCTCAGCTTCTCCAGTTCAGTTCAGTCACTCAGTCGTGTCTGACTCTTTGCAACCCTATAGACTGCAGCCCGCCAGTGTTCCCTATCCTTCACCAACTCCCAGAACTCCCAGACTCATTTCCATAGAGTCAGTGATGCCATCCAACCATATCATCCTCTGTCACCCCCTTCTCCTCCTGCCTTCAATCTTTCTTAAGATCAGAGTCTTTTCCAGTGAGTCAGTTCTTTGCATCAAGTGGCCAAAGTATTCGAGTTTCAGCTTCAGCATCAGTCCTTCCAATGAACACCCAGGACTGATCTCCTTTAGGATGGACTGGTTGGATCTCCCTGCAGTCGAAGGGACTCTCAAGAGTCTTCTCCAACACCACAGTTCAAAAGCATCAATTCTTTGGCACTCAGCTCTCTTTATAGTCCAACTCTCACATCCATACATGACCACTGGAAAAGCCATAGCTTTGACCAGATGGACCTCCAATATTTCTTAAAACCCATTCCATTGAACTCTAACGGCAAACAAGTAGCAGAAACAAAATTAGTCTTGCAAAAGCTTCTATTTCTTATTGTTTGCTTTCTCCCTTCTGTGGTGACAGTTTTCTCTGTAAACTGCTTTAAAAACTTGGTGGCACAGACAAAGAGAACTTACTCAGAAGAGCCTGGAGGTGTGTTGACAGGGTGGAGGAGAAACTTGGAATACATAGCAATCAAATTGCTAAGGATAAGGGTCAGAGTATAGTACCCCAAACCAGCTTGCCATTGTGTTTCTCAAAATAGATCCATGGTGAACCAGAAAAATTAATCTAAATGTTTTATTAAAGATATAAATAGCATCTTCTCTGCCAGTTTTACAAAGCTCAGCAGCACTAGAGAGACAGCATTTTTAAGCGTTTCCATGTGTGTATAAACATGCAGAGCATTTATTTGGCTTTCAGTTAGCCCTGAAGAATAAAAGTGACTGTCTAGTATAGATAATACGTTCTAACACAATTCCAAAGAACATGAATTTGTAGATGTATGGGTGGTTATTTTGGAGTAAGTCTAGAGTCTCAATTCACCCTCTCCTAAGTCTGCTCCCATCATTGCAAATGCTTGTATTTTTCTTTAATAGTGACCATCTTGATTCACTTAAAAATAACTTGTTAAGCACTTATTTATGTGCACACTTTTGTGTCATAAGATTAACAAACAGCCAGCTTCAGATTCTCATGTAAAGAATGTTCCTTGGACACAGTATTACAATGGGATGAATTTGGTGAAAATGCACATGGCCACATCTGGGAGCATCAATCAGCTTCTCATAACTAGGTCCTTTGAGCACTGGAAAGCCTCATGTATCATGCACATAAAGGAATGATCATGTGGCCAACATCAAAGGATTAACACATTCTACATTGCTGAATTACCCCAGTATTGTAAATTTTTAATTTTAGGCTTCATAAATTTAAAAACAAATGTTAACTACTTGATAGATTTGTTCTGGAAAGAATTTCAATATAACCTGGCTTCCAAATGTAATGCAGAAGTAATGGCTTAGTATAAAGTGCCCTGAATCCTAATCCCAACTCTTTCAAATTATGGCCTTGGATAAGTAATTTATCTCATTCCTTATTTACTGTCTTTATCTGCAAAATGGCAGCATGTTCATCCTAAGTAATTCCAGATAATTTTAAAAATAGTTTAGTACCGCAAGATTTATTATATTTTGAGAAACCAGTTATTTATAATACTCCTTTGGCTAATTTTAAGATGATTTTTATAATCTTCAGTGTTTTAGTATATACTAAGTTTATTAGGCAGAATAATGCCTCCCCTTCCAAAGATGTCCACATCCTAATCTCTGAAACGTCTGACTATGTTACCATAAATGGCAAAAAAAAAAGAGAATTCAGATGGTGAAAGGAATTAAAGCTGCTAATAAAGTTGACCTTAAGGGGAGAATATCCTGAATTGTTATGTTTGGTCCAGCCCTGTACAAGCCTTCTTAAAAGTAGGTAACCAAGACAGAAAATGCAGTATCTGAATAATGTGGTATGAAAAGAGTTTCACTGGCTATTACTAACTTTGAAGATGGAAAGAACCATGAGCCAAGGGATGCAGACAGTTTGTAGAAGCTGGAAAATTAAAACAAACAAGCAACAAGTACAGCAAAAAAAGACAAGAAAAAAGATTGTCTCCTAGAGCCTCCAACAGGAATGCAGCCCTGCTGACATGTTGATTTTAGCCCATTGAGAGCTGTTTGAACTTCTGAACTACTGAATTATGAGATAGTAAACTTACATTGTTTGTTTTAAGCCACACAGTTTATATTTTGATACAGCAGCCATAGGGAAACTATATACCAAGTTTCCACCTGTGTGGAAAGTGATAAAGTATTGTATGTTTAACATGAATTTAAGGTGTCCAAAATTTCAGGTGAGCTCTTATGTTAGTGGTAATTTATCTGTGCCAACTATTGTGCCCAAAAGTCTCAGCCAAATATACTGGCTACAATAACCTTCCCATAGTAGGAGTGAGGTGGGAACTGCAAAAGTTTTGAAGAAGCATTTTATTGCTGCTTAATATTCAGCACTTAGGACAGTTCAGCCATATTTACCAGTTTTCAATCAGTACCTTGGAGAGAGAACAGGATGCATTCTTTTATAATAGATTATTGAGATAGACTCAACTGATTATTCTGTGGTGCCAGCCGCTCACCATCAAATGCCCACACCCGAGTTTTAGCAAAGCCAGTTGGAGCCAAAATATCAGATTTTCTCTGATCCAACACAGCATACCACATGAAGCTTCTGTGAACTTTCTGTCTGAATTTCCTTTCTATGTCTCCCCATGGGCTAATGTCAATATCTGACTTGAATGTCATAGTCCTTGTTTATAATCCGTCTTCAGAATCCAGAAATCCCCTTGCCTTAGAATAAAGGTAAACTGAGCTCACTGCTAGATGGCTTGGATATAAGATGATATGGGTTAAAAAAATCCAGTATTTGTCATTCATTCACTCATTCACTTGTTTAATAAACAGTATTTATTTACTGCTTATCGTAAGTCATGTATGGTTCTATGTGCTAGAGATAAGCTAGGATGACTAAGACAAAATTTTGCTTTCATGGGCAACTTGTGGTAAGAATAAGCGATAAACAGCTAACTAGATATAATACATAATTATAAAATGCAGAGGCAAGTAAAGAGACTAGTCTAGATTAGATAGTATGCTGTTTTTCAAATATTTATTGTTCTTCCTCCATATAGAAACAAGTTCAGACTGCAGTGGTTGGGGAACAAGGTCCTGTGATTCAGTTCAGTTCAGTTCATGTCCAATTCTTTGCAACCCCATGGACTGCAGCACGCCAGGCTCCCTTGTCCATAACCAACTCCCGGCGCCTACTCAAACTCATGTCCTTCAAGTCAGTGATGACATCCAACCATCTCATCCTCTGTCATCCCCTTCTCCTACCATCTTCAATCTTTCCCAGCATCAGGGTCTTTTCAAATGAGTCAGTTCTTCACATCAGGTGGCCAAAGTATTGGAGTTTCAGCTTCAGCATCAGTCCTTCCAATGAATATTCAGGACTGATTTCCTTTAGGATGGACTAGTTGGATATCCTTGCAGTCCAAGGGACTCTCAAGAGTTTTCTCCAACACCATAGTTCAAAAGCATCAATTCTTCGGCACTCAGCTTTCTTTATAGTCCAACTCTCATATCCATACATGCCTACTGGAAAAACCATAGATTTGACTAGATGGAACATGGCTGTCTAGTTATAATATCTGAGTGGAACTGATGCAACTCAAAGCTGAGCATTTAATTATCAATGTGAGAACCACCAGGGCTCTCCTCTCTGGCATAGCAACTTCAATTTTCAAGATGGCAGAAGCTTCATATTCTGGGTCCTTGAAAGATTTCCACTAACTACTGTGGATATATATAGTGGGCTGTAAAATAAAACTTTGTTTTTTTAATGCTACAAATATTTGTCTTTCCCTTCACAATATAATCTGACATTCAGACAGAGGAAATAGCCAGTGTAAAAGGCTTTGAGATAGGCACAAGTCAGGCTAAAGAAAGTGCTGCACAACTCTGAACCAAGTTTGGACGTGGGTCATAGATCTGGACAGAACCAGCTTTTTTTTCCCCTTCATGCCTAATAAATTTTATTTATTCATATGCTAGCATTTATTTTCAAAAAGTTGTAGATATTTGAACCAATATCTTTAATTCTTAGAAATCCAACCTAGAAATATATCTTAGCATCTAACATCTTTCTTATCTATACAATTATGTTAATCAGATGCAGTCACTACTTTTGCCACTATCTTTATACCCTAGCCTAAGTTCTTCTCATCATTTTCTTCGTAACCTTGGAGCAATGCTTAGGAACTCATGTAACCTCTGAGTCGCTGCAATGCTATACTTTTTAATGTTTAATTATATATAAGTATTTATTTAAAAAAATATAATATGCCAGATTCTGGGCAAACCACTTGGAATAAAATAGTATAAAAAATAGAACTTTCAGTGTAGTGAGGAGACAAATATTAAGCACATAATCACACAAATTACATGAAAAATAACAACTATGATAAATGCAATGGAATAAAGATCTTATTGTTCTGAGAGTACATAATAAGGGAATCTGAATCTGCCAGGAAGGTCAGAGAAGATTTGCCTGAGAAGGTGAAGACTGGGCTTACATCTCATAGATAAGGAGGAATTAGTCAGTTGAAGAGTAGATGAAAATATTTGCTAGGAAAAGGGAACTTCAGCTCAAACCTTTTGTGGTGAGAGCACTCTGCAGGTAGAAAAAAACTAAAAAAATATCCAGAATGGGTAAAATAAGGAGATTTGTGGAATGCCTTTCCTGAGAGCAGACAGGTAGCGCAAGCATGGAGGAAGAAAACCATGAATGTAATATTAGGGAACACTGCTTTTACAATAAAAGTAGTGGGAAGCCACCGGAGGATTTAGGTGGGTGAGAAGAAAATTGACCAAAATTTAACATTATTTAAAAAATAATTCAGGTCACAGTGAGAAAATGGATGAGAGGAAAGAAAGAGCAAATGTGGATAGGTAAACATGGCAGTTGCCTAAGACCAATGAACAGATGATGATAACACTGATTGGGGCACTGTGATGGGAATAGAGAAAAGTGATGAGTTTCAAAGTGTCTTGATGAGGTAAATTTTATGAGGTTTGGTAAACAATGAATATGCCAGACTTCAGCAATATGTGAACCATGGACTTCCAGATGTTCAAGCTGGCTTTAGAAAAGGCAGAGGAACCAGAGATCAAATGGCCAACATCTGATGGATCATCAAAAAAGCAAGAGAGTTCCAGAAAAACATCTATTTCTGCTTTATTGACTATGCCAAAGCCTTTGACTGTGTGGATCACAATAAACTGTGGACAATTCTGAAAGAGATGGGAATACCAGACCATCTGACCTGTCTCTTGAGAAACCTGTATGCAGGTCAGGAAGCAACAGTTAGAACTGGACATGGAACAACAGACTGGTTCCAAATAGGAAAAGGAGTACGTCAAGGCTGAATATTGTCACCCTGCTTATTTAACTTACATGCAGAGTACATCATGAGAAACGCTGGGCTGGAAGAAACACAAGCTGGAATCAAGATTGCCAGGAGAAATATCAATAACCTCAGATATGCAGATGACACCACCTTATGGCAGAAAGTGAAGAAGAACTAAAGAGCCTCTTGATGAAAGTGAAAGAGGAGAGTGAAAAAGTTGGCTTAAAGCTCAACGTTCAGAAAACTAAGATCATGGCATCTGGTCCCATCACTTCTTGGGAAATAGATGGGGAAACAGTGGAAACAGTGTCAGACTTTATTTTTTGGGGCTCTAGAATCACTGCTGATGGTGATTGCAGCCATGAAATTAAAAGACGTTTACTCCTTGGAAGGAAGGTTATGACCAACCTAGATAGCATATTTAAAAGCAGAGACATTACTTTGCCAATAAAGATCCATCTAGTCAAGGCTATGGTTTTTCCAGTGTTCATGTATGGATGTGAGAGTTGGACTGTGAAGAAAGCTGAGCGCTGAAGAATTGATGCTTTTGAACTGTGGTGTTGGAGAAGACTCTTGAGAGTCCCTTGGACTGCAAGGAGATCCAATCAATCCATCCTAAAGGAAATCAGTCCTAGGTGTTCACCAGAAGGACTGATGTTGAAGCTGAAACTCCAATCCTTTGGCCACCTCATGCGAAGAGTTGACTCACTGGAAAAGACCCTGATGCTGGGAAGGACTGGGGGCAGGAGGAGAAGAGGACGACAGAGGATGAGATGGTTGGATGGCATCACCGACTCGATGGACATGGGTTTGGGTGGACTCCAGGAGTTGGTGATGGACAGGGAGGCCTGGCGTGCTGCGATGCATGGGGTCGCAAAGAGTCGGACACGACTGAGCGACTGAACTGAACTGAACTGAATATGACGGAGGAAGAGGGAGTTTTGAGGATGATACTTTGCAATCTAAACGATTATGTCATTGACTAAAACTGGAAGCACAGGAAGAGAACAAAGCTCTGATTTCATGTTGACATACCGAATTTGACAAACTTTTCAGACACAGAGGATGATAAAGAGACAGCTGAAAATACAGACCCAGAACTCAAATAAAAGTCGAAGCTAGATGTATAACTTTGTGAGTCATTTGCTCCTAGGTGGTCATTGAAGCCAGAGGAAGCTGAGATGCCTAGGGAGAGATCTTAGAAAGAGGAGGAGAAAGGATGGGAAGCAAGGGTCACTAATGGAAGATTACCAGAGCAAGTAGAGAAGCAGCAGAAGGGGCAGGATTGAAACTAGAGCTGGATCAGGACAAACATCAGGAAATCTGCATTCTACCCACCATGGTCTGGGATCAAGGTTTTAGAAGGTTCGTGTTGCAGCACATAAGTTCTTAGTAAGAGAATTTACTTCACAAATTCATGATTTAGATGATCTGAATTCAAGAATGAAGGACAGTTCCCTTTTCCAAAGTTTGCTATTGCTCTTTTACCCCCCGTGTTGTCCCAAAGCTGCGCGTTTATATATCACAGACTCATTCTAAGAACATGACCACTGTCATACAGGGACATGCAGGTGATTAACATACCTATGGGAACAGAAGACCATGTAGCCTTTTGTTTTAGGACTGAAATAAAGCAATAACTCACTTAGACAGAAGACAGACTTCCATCAGATGCAGTACTTGGAACATATCTACATGTTCCAAGCAAACAAACAGATATCTCCTTTGCTTTAAAAATAGATTTTTTAAAAAAATAACCACAATGTATGTTTGTAGGGGAATTTCTCAGACACTTACAGAGCTTTAATAGACTCTGCTATCCGATTTCTTTAGCCAGTAGAAGGTTAATTGCATCCAATTATAAAAATTAAAGAACGGGCATATAGGCACTAAAAAGAATGAATGATTAGAAACCATGCAAAAGTGGAAAAAAAAAAGGAAAATCAAGAGATCTTTCTGAGATCTCAAGAAATAAAGCTCTTTGGGGCTATAGTAAGAACACACAACCTTTCTCACCACAATTGCCTGTACAACCTTTGCTGTATTATAAATTGGCTAAATACTTTTAAGTCATCCTGGTGATCTTGAGGTTGAATTATGTTAACTTTATTCCTTATAAGGACAGAAAAATTCATACACATTGCAGATTAATTTCTATAAAGTAAAACAAATAATGACACTTGGAGTAAGCTTTAGTCATTTTGAAAATAAATCTATTTTGACGTGTCATTTTGAAAATAATGGAGTAAACTTTAGTCACTTTTAAAATAAATCTTTTCAAAATAAATAAATAAGTCATTTTGAAAATAAATCTATTTTGACATGAGCTATAAATACATATGCGTGTTCTAATCAATGCATTAGCTAATAGCATTAGTACTTTCTGCTTTTAGACCGCTAGAAGCCTAGTGAGTTGCTAGGACCACCATAACAAAACAATACAAACAGTGGCTTAAAAAATTAAGTAATATTGTCTCAAAATTCTGGTGGACAGAAATCTGAAATCAAGGTGTTGGCAGGGTTAGTTTGTTCTGAGAGTTTCAAGAAAAGGATCTGTTCCAGGCTTCTCTCTTTGGCTTGTAAAACATTGTCTTCACATTCAATGGCATTCTCCAAATTTGGTAATTCTGTCTTCAAATTTAGGGCCCACCCTAAAGACTTTAACTTGTAAAAACCCTATTTCCAAAAGAGGTCATATTTTGAGGTACTGGGGTGAGGATTTCAACATATGAATTTTGGAAGGACACAATATCATCTATTGCACTTGATAACAAAGCAAAATGAATAAATTATGAGATCAGTGCTCTAACCCCTGAGCAACAGAGCTGCTGTTGAATAAATAAATTAAAACAATACATTTTCTATCGCTGATAATGTTGTTCAAAGGCATGCTTTTCAACGTTTATTTTAGTAGTGCTGATGGATTGCTTTAAATTTACTTGTCTTATCTGTTTCATGATCAAAAGAAGTATTTAATAATTAATGATTAACCACTGTGCTTCCATAATACTTATCACAGTCAGCCTAGTGCTCTAGTCTTCCATAAACACCTCTTTTTCTAATCCTATAGGGTCACAAAGAGTCGGGCACAACTGAAGCAACTTAGCATGCACGCATGCACAATTTTCTGGTAATCTTCTTGGGGACATGGGCCCTGTATTGATTATCTATGTATACTTCCTGCATCTAGCATTGTGCTTTGTATATGATAAGTTATTAGTAAGCATTTTTTGAGGTGAACTGAATTGAAATGTTAGTTAAGTTTTCTAAGTGACTATGGAACTCTTTGAGGCTAATTGATGCACACTGAAGACTGCCTTAGTCTCATTTACCAGGGTCTAATTAAACAAGGTAATAAAAAATTAACATATAGTGGTTCGTTTAGACCAATTCTATTTTGTTTCTTGGACATTCATTGGCTCTGCACTTCAGAAGTGATTTTAATGATCTGAGATGATCTGGTCTCATGTCTAAAACAATGAACCCAAGGATTTGGTGGCCCAATTGTCCTCAAGAGTCAACCCAGTAGCATCTAGTACCTGGCAAATGAGTTTGGCACAATTAAAATTAATTATACCTGATACAATTTTCTCAAAAGCTAGTGAAATGAGAGGAAAAAGTGTGAATGCATATGAATTGTATATAGTTTCTACATTATTCACTAATTTACATACCATTCTGATGTCAGCTCTGAAATCACCTTTTCCAAAGATACTTTCCTGATCATGCAATTTAAAGATACCTCTCTATCTCATTCATTTTCTACCACTTTATCCTTTAGAAGTTTTCTTTTTTGTGCTGACCACTGTTGCATATAATCTTTTACGTTTTTGTTTACCACATTCTGATCCATGTTCCCCAGTTCTCTACTTGAATATAAACTCCACAATAGCAGATACCTATCCATTCTTACTCACTGATATCTTGTTCATCAACCCTGGCTATAGTAGAAACTCAATTAATATTTGGTGACTATGACTCTATATGATTCCCCACGCCCCTAAACCAACTCTCTGCCCTCACATCTTACAAATCTCCCCACTATTCATGCCATTTAAAGCCCTAATAGTTTCCTTGCTCTTCTTCAAATACATCAACTACTGTGTCCTGCATCATAGCCTCAGAGTTCTTAGGGTTCTGAGGGTTCTGAGGTTCAACAAACCTCAGAGTGTTGTTATTGTTCAGTCAGTATGTTGTGTTTGATTCTTTGCAACCCCATGGACTTTAGCGTGCCAGGTTCCCCTATCCTTCATTATTTCCCGGAGTTTGCTCAAATTCATGTCCATAGAGTCAGTGAGGCTATCTAACCATCTCATCCTCTGTCACCCCCTTCTCCTGTTGCTTTCAGTCTTTCCCAGCATCAGGGTCTTTTTCAATGAGTTGGCTCTTCCCAACAGGTAGCCAAAGTATTAGAGCTTCAGTTTCAGCATTAGTCCTTCCAATGAATATTCAGGGATGATTTCCTTTAGAATTGAGTGGTTTGAACTCCAGCAACACAATTCAAAAGCATCAATTCTTTGGACTCAGTATTCTTTATGGTCCAACTCTCACATCTATACATGACTACTGGAAAAACTATAGCTTTGACTATAAGGACATTTGTCTGCAAAGTGATGTCTCTGCTTTTTAATACCCTGTCTAGGTTTGTCCTAATTTTCCTTCCAAGGAGCAAGCATCTTTTAATTTCATGGCTGCAGTCACTATCCACAATGATTTTGGAGCCCAATAAAATCAAATCTGTCACTTCTTCCACTTTTTCCTCTTCTATTTGTCATGAAGTGATGGGACCAGATGTGATCTTAGTTTTTTAATGCTGAGTTTTAAGCCAGCTTTTCATTCTACTCTTTTATTCTCTACAAGAGGCTCTTTACTTCCTTTTCACTTTCTGCCATTAGAGTGGTATCATCTGCATATCTGAGGATATGGGTAACACATCAGCCGACTCATTAGAAAAGATTCTGACGCTGGGAAAGATTAAAGGCAGAAGGAGAGAGGGTGACAGAGAATGAGATGGCTGGATGGCATCACCAATTCAATGGAAATGAACTTGGGAAAACTCCAGGAGATGGTGAGGGATAGGGAGGCCTGATGTGCTGCAATCCATGGGATCGCAGAGTTGGACATGACTTGGCGACTGAACAACAAACAGCAAGTACATGGTCAGTGTCAACGCCATCCCAACTCTAGAAATGCCTCTGGGTTTTTCTGAGTCCCTTGTTACAACTAAGTCTCACTTTAGTCTTTCTCTCCACCCAAACTTGCTACACTTACTTCCACATGCTGCTAAGTTGCTAAGTCACTTCAGTCGTGTCCAACTCTGTGCAACCTCATAGACGGCAGCCCATCAGGCTCCCCCATCCATGGGATTCTCCAGGCAAGAACATTGGAGTGGGTTGCCATTTCCTTCTCCATGAGTTGACACCTAATACACTTCCTGTACCCAATCTCCGTGTCAGAGTCTGTGCTCCTCGGATTTACATGAATCGCAAGTTTCATGAGAACAGGGATTTTGTCTGACTCACTGTTGTTTCCTGTTGCATCCCTCAGTGTTTAGAACATGGCCTGAAAGGACCCTGGTTAATATCTACTGAACAAATAAATGAATGGAAAGACAGTCATCTCTTCTCCCAGAGAAGAATTGATGAACATGGATGAATTCTGTATTTTTTCACTGTAAGGGATTACAGAGGAACTATCAGGAAGGTTATTCAACGCCTTTGAAGCAAAAATGTTGCCCAACTATGAACAATCCCTACAGATAATTTATCTTGCAAGCCACAATTCCAGTTTTCAGTGTTTTCACAGAAACAACCAGAGTTACTCAAGTGAGATTTCAGCTCATTTTGACCTTCCTACAAACTATATGAAGAAGGCATATGAGCAATTATCTTTATTTTCTAAATGATAAAACTGAAGATTAAAAAGGTTACATTCACTCATCTAAGACCACTTGTTAGCACATACCAGAACACCCAAACTCAGGTCTTCTGAATATTTGTGACATGTTCTTTTTCATTCTTTTGCTAACAATAAATCCACCTATTAATGACTGTTAATTTCATGTAACTATAAGTATTTACAAGCACACACACATTTTTGCCTTGCCCAACTTTTACTTAAAACTTAATGTCCTTTTTTAAGTGACCAGGCATCCTTCTTTGATTAAGACTCATAAATTCCACTGTAGAGTTGAAACAAGTAGAAAATTAAATAAAAATATCCTATTGCTTTTAAGATTCATTTGTGAAGTTCTTAACACACACTGCAGGAAATAGTAATCATTATGCCATTGATCTTCAGGAGTCTTCTAAGAGCCACCAATTAGTCCTGTTACTATAGAAATGTCAATATGGCTTGTCAATGTAACTTTTTTTGTGTAAGTCTAAATTTAAACAGAAGATATACACGACATATTCATTATGCTACAAGTGTATTTTATATTCATATAGAGATCTATCTTTATGTACCCATGTATAAATATATAAAACAAAACATAAATTTAACCAAGACACATATAATAATTCTGGATAAACAGTCTTTAAATTACATTCAGTATTTTTGACTTCATAAAGGGTCACTTGAATCTTATGGCAGATCAAACTGAGAACATCTAATGATATTAAAACACCAAAGCTGTTTTAGAGAAGCATTTTTCAGAAGAATGAGTAATATGATTGTGGGGCAGCCATGAAAATGCACTGCTCAGACCTTCTGCGCTGCTTGTGAGCAGTTGACTGGTGACCCGAGCTGCTGTCCTGGGTCCACAGAAGTCATGCTTCCCATGCACTGCTCTGGTGAATGACTGAGTCTGGCAGAGCTGCCAAGGTGAGCCAAAGCTAGTGACATGTAGGACTACTGCTTTGACTCAAGGAATCCATACTGACCTGGTTGAACCATTCTTGGAATTGTGCAGCTGTCCAAGATTCTTTCACCCTAATCCTCCTTCCTTGCTTAACTTCCCAAAATATTAGATGTGTGCAAGTGAAAGTGTTAGTCACTCAGTCATGTCTAACTCTTTGTGATCCCATGGACTATAGCCTGACAGGCTCCTCTGTTCATGGAATTCTCTGGGCAAGAATACTGGAGTGGGTAGCCATTCCCTTCTCCAGCGGATCTTCCCGACCCAGGGATTGAACATGGGTCTCAGATGCGGGCAGATTCATTACGACCTGAGCCACCAGGGAAGCCCATTAGATGTGTATTGCTGTCTAAAGGATCTCTGTGCCTTGCCTGCTTCTTCCTCCAGTAAATAAATCTCCTGGATGCAATCTAAACCCATGTAGGCATCTGTTCCTCAGCAGAACCACAGTAATGCAAATTATAACTGTGTGTCAGCAGAACTCTCCACTTCTACCTCTGCATTTCCTATATTCAATCACAAGACTCAACATAACTTTCAAAATAACCAGCATTTTGACTATCCCTCATTAAGTATCAAGAAACATTCAGAAATCACTCCAGTATTATATTTCAACTATCATACAGGCCACATCCATCCTCAGGAAGTGCAAAAAGATTTTTCCTAATGTGACAATTTTTCATGGTTAGTTTTTGGCATGGTTACAATAGGAAAAATAACTGTGGTTGATATTTCTAGAAATTGTTGCGTGATATAGGTCCACCTGGGAAAAAGCAGTATAATAATTTCTTTTTAGCCTTGGAGGAAAAAAATTATATTCAGTTCTAAATAAAGGAAGAAAGACTTGGGACAATGTTGAGACCATGCTCATCATGATAGTCTATAAGAATGCCATGGCCAGCAGGCAGCTTGTCCCTGCCGGGCATGCTGGAGGAAGAAACATATCTTCTGAGTGACAAGCTTCACCTTCAGTGATGGACACATGCAGCAGCTTTATTCCCTGATATATAGATAGTAACATTATAAACCTTATAATGTGATTATAAACGATTTTTTCTTCTGGAAACCATTTACATTTACTCAGATGTTCTATGTAAAAGTGTATGAAAGAGTACTCTTTAGTAATAATTGCAGCTTGGAACATATTTTTATCAGAGAAAATACATTGAAAGAGATATGGGCATTTACTCTAATGCCAGCAGCCTTTGGATAAATTACCATAGGACCTCTGAGTTAAAGTTCCTTCATGCAAAACAATGTTGTAATTCTCAGCATCTTTCCTTCAAAGAGTTGTGTATATTCAGCTGAGCTAAAGTGTTTACAAGGGCCATATTAATTTTTTAAATGTACAAAAATAAAAAATAGTTTTCTCTTTACAGAAGAAATCTATGTCACAAATTTGACAAAATTTCGGTAAAGAATCTGCCTGCAGTGTAGGAGACGTGGGTTCAATCCCTGGGTCAGGAAGATCACCTGGAGAAGGAAATGGCAACACAATCCAGTACCTTTGCCTGGAAAATGCCATGGACAAGAGACTGGTGGGCTATAGTCCATGGGGGTCACAAAAGTCGGACATGACTTGGTGACTAAACCACCACCAACCCTTCCAGTATTTCACTTGTTAAAAGAAAAATTACAGTTTAAATATAGGGGAGGGGAGAAGCTCCTTATCATCTTTCTTGTATGTTGTACATGTATGTTGTGGTTTTCTATTCTTAATGCAAAGTGTTTATGTTGGCTAATGTTGGTTAGATCATCCCATTTTCATTTTCAGTCAAGAATATAGATTTTTTATATATATCCTTTTAGTTTATAAATAAATGACAAGGCTCTAATAAATATCACCTAGAGCTTAAACGTGAATGCTCACCCCTTTTCCCAGAACAGGATCCTCTAGTGACATTAACATTTCCATTTCAACATATTTTATTCCACAAACTGAAACATCAGCAACAAAAGTATATCTTCCAACCCCTAGCCTCTGTTATCTACCCCACCTTTGATGGTTGACAAGACCTCCAAATAATCCTTCTCCTACTTCTAGCCTCTATTCCTTCACATCACTGCCAAATTACAGTTCCTAAAGCATCTGTTTGGCAGGGTAAGCCTCCTACTCAGAAATCATCAGTGATTTCCCATCAGATAAAGCTCATCCTCTTTAGCCTGACATTCAAAGCTATCTACCTTCTGAGTCATACTTGCCATTTCAGCAATATTTGCCATTATACACCTCTATGAATCTTTTTCTGAGGGGGAAAAAAGGGTTTACTCACCAGTTTCAGAGCTAAGGTTGCACCATTCCACCTTCTTATTCCTTCACCAGAAATGTCATTCCTCCTCAAATATTACTTAATTATTATACTGAAAGAGTCTTGGGAGATACTGACTGAAGTCCTTTATTTTAAACTGAGACACAGAAAGATTAAGCGGACAGAATTCCTTTAATGGGTGAAAGTTGCACATTCTAGACCCCCAGCTTAGAAATGTGATGTCTATGGTATTTTCATTGTGCCGGACAACTTGCAGTGAGTTGGCAACTAAAATGAAGCTAATACCCAGACCCCAAGGACTGCAGTACCCCATGCAGTATTCTCTGAGACCTAACTTCAACGCGACCCCTGTCATAAATCCTTCGTAGTTAAGACAGTTGGGAATTCACTCCAGCTTTTCTGAATCCCTATATCACTTTTATTGTCTCTATAATTCACCTGAATATTAACTATGTAGATTGTGATATCTCCTAAATTTTCCTATTGATTTTTAAATTACAAAAGCACTACCTGCTTGCTGGAATAAGTTGAAATTGCAAGATGTATAAATAAAAAAAATGGAAAGACCATTAGCTTCTCAACAAGCTCCCCACCAAAGTAACAACTGCTATAATTTATTTTTGTTTAGACCTACTATCATGTGTGATTAGTGTACCTAGAAAAAGAATGAGTCTATGCTTCACAGAGCTCATATTCAAGCATTCCTGTGCACTCTCTCTTTTGTTATCTCCCTCAAGTGCACATATGTGCACATGCATTCACACACACAGGCTCATATACACATATTTTAATATGATCATAATATATATAATTTTTTGATTGTTTCCAATGTTTTGCTATAATAAGCAATTTGATGATGACTATTTCTTCTCTTTTGTAGAATACTTATATAACATTATAGGAGAGATTTATCAGAAAGTGATCTTGTCAAATGTACAGACACTTAAAATGTCGATAACACTTTACAAGTTCCCCTCCAAAACTCACCAACAATTCATACAAGGATTTATTTTTCCTCATACTCCACTAGGTGGTTCCAGTTTTTGACAAAAAATTCTAACATGTTATTATTCTTTTACATATTTCCCTATGAATTAGCTTTGTTAATCGTCTCTTCCCTTAATTAAAGCTGAAGTGAGAACTTATTGCAGAAATTTTCTTTTCACCTTTGTTTGTTCAGGAATTAATAACAAAGAAGTTGCACAGAGTAGATGTTCACTACATACTTATAGCCTGGCTTTTTATGGCATATTGTCTAGCTGTTAATTTTGAGAGCTAAATGGAACAGAAATGAGATAACTGAGGACAGGTACATTTGATTTATAGGGTTTAGAGGATTGGGTGCAACCGTGACAAATTATTTAATTTAGCATGATGTCCACAGAGACAGGGTGCAGAGCCAATTGACTGGATACTAAATTTGTACACACAATGGGCTGTAGAAGGAGGTCAACTTTAAAAAGTTCATGGTATTAGGGATATTCCTTTCTTTCACTGACCTATGGAGGCACCGCCACTTAGGAAACAATAACCTTCTTCATTACTTATTCCACTGCCTACATACCTCTTTACATGCACACTTTAAGGCTCCTTCCTATTTTGTTTTCTTGCATTTGAAATTGATATGTTTTTGGTAGAAAACGTGAACTACACTTCACATCAATTTGGGAGAGCTAAAGGCGTATGCCCAATCCACTTCCTTTCTCTTAATCATCCAGGTGAATGAAAAATAATAATAAAATGAATATGCATTGTGGGTGGGACAAGAAGGAAAAACATAATCTGTACTCTTCTTCTGTGAAGCTTGCATCTATCTCAAGAAGGGACTTAGTCTCCAGGTGCCAGCTGCCTCTGCAGCACAGGACAAACCTACTTTATGTAGCTTAAGAAAGTAGCTAACCATCAGCTACCCAAGGGAAAAAAATTGCATGAAATCTAACTCAAGTGTCTGTCAAACTGAATATTCTATCTGTTCTATCACTGAATTATTTTCTTTTCAATGAAAAGTATAGGAAGAACTTGGAGAAATTTCCATCATTTCTTAACATCCAGAGCTTTCTCTAACACTTGCAAGAAGAGTTCCTGAGTAGGTTGCTGTTTCTCAGTGTTCCCAGATAGTACAGATACACATCACTGCTCTTCTTCCCCATCATCTCCTTTGCATCCCTACTCCCATATGACTAATTCCTTCCATTCTATAATACAAGCCACTACTCAATTACTACACTCTGCTCATTAACTTGCCTTGCTGTCCCTTTCCTGTCATAGAGTCCAACAACCCAAGGATAGAAATCGGTAGTTGTATATGTGATTCTACATGATTTATTTATTTCTCAAGAATATTGGGGGAAAGCTCATAGCCTTTCAGCTCACTGGAAGAGTGAACACAGTTCTACTTCTGCAGTCTGAACTTGCTCCTTCCTTTGTGTTACAATCTTTCACTCTTTTCTTTTGTGATGTTTTTACCACCCACTCGAAATGATAGCATCTCATTCTAACCCTGCACTACTACTATACTCTCCTCTGTGTTTCACTACAGCTCATCCTTTGGTCCAATTATCTGAATATTAGCCTCTGCTATATTTCCCTTTTTTCCTTTTCTTACTTATACTTCAGTGCTTTGGTTGTTTTTTTTTTTTTAAGAATTATACATTCTTACCTCTCTTCCCAAAGGCCCTTTAGGCAGCAGCCCTTGATATTTCTTATGCTGGTTTGTTGCATAAAGGTTTCTAAAAGAGTTGTTAGAGAACCAGTGAGCTCTGTGATTTATGACTATTGCTCAAGCAGTGGCATAACTGGAAGAACTGAACAAAATACAAAAATATCAAGGGAAACAAAAGCTAATGTAAAATGCCATAAACCTGTAGTTTCAAAAGGCTCTTTACAATAATTTAGTCAAGGCTCAATATTTTATATAAGGATACTGCAGCTCAAAGATGATAAGGAATTTACCTAAGGTCACACAACTAACGGGTAGCCAATTGAGAAAAAGGTAACTACACCCAAATCTCCTGCTTACCACTCAAGATTCTTCCTCTATTTCTTCCATTACAATCACTTCACCCTTTTTTGAGGTCCAGAATCAAACACAAGCAATGTGAACTCTCTTGTTAATCTGGGGGTGCACAGATCTCTGGCACACATCAAGGGAGCTATTTTCCACAGAAGGGAAGTCGGTCTGACAACAGCTCAGGAGCTCGCAATTGCATTGTTTTAAGAGCAAACTGCCTCTCTGTTCTGCCTTCTAAATTATAGGGGAGGAAGAATCCAAGCTCCTAATAGTTTTAAATAGACTGCATAGAATGCCATGCTAACTTTGAATAACTGTGCCATCCAGGAGAGCCTCATCATCATTCTCTCAGACAGGAACTTGAGACCAGAGCCAGAAGGGTGCTGATGACTCTCAGGGTCCTTACCCAACTCTAAACCAGAGAAGAAGGTAACAAGAGTTTCAAATCACCTTCCTTTAATATCATTACTAGTTTTATGCTTGGAAAAAGGAGAAGACACTCCCTATTCTGGGCAGTTCATGATAGTTGCCTGTAAGCATTTTCGTTGGATTTGCAAAGCTGCTGTCTCCAGATTTGTTTCAAGATTGCAAGACAATGGGAAGGGAAGTGGGAGAGAAGTGGGTGAAGAGGGCGCCTCCTCAACTATGAATAACATCCATTTCAGGAAGGTTGGCCCATACTCATGAATGCTTACTTCCAAGAGGGCACCCTTCCTTGGACGGAAAGTGGACCCTACTTAATTTTAAGGTACCTGATGTCATTCTATGATTGGTGCCATGCTTTTTGTTTTCCCTCTGTGTATTTGTGGGCTTAGTAAGGAAGACTTCTGAGGGAGGGAAGTTGTTGTTCGGTCACTAAATCATGTTTGACAGGGAGGAAGCATTTTTAATTGTAGACTCTAGATGTTCTTTTTATATAAACAAAACAGGTAAGGAACATTTGTAAAAGTAGTATACGTTTTTATTTGCTAGACACACAGGATTCTCTCCCATCAGGGGGAAAAAAATCTCAAAAATTATATTGCTTTAGTTTAGACTTGCCAGATAAAATACAGAACATCTATTTAAATTTGGATTTAAGATGAACAATAAATAAATTTTTAGTATAAACTGTCCCCAGAGTTTCATGGGGTCATAAGCCCATTTTTAACCATTTAAAAAAACTGAAGTATAGTTAATCTGCTACACTGTGTTAGTTTCTAGTGTATAGCAAACTGATTCATGTATCTTTTTCAGATTCTTTTCCATTATACGTTATGCAGCAGCAGCAGCAGCAGCAGCAGCAGCAGCAGCAGCTAAGTTGCTTCAGTCGTGTCCGACTCTGTGCGACCCTATAGACGGCAGCTCACCAGGCTCTGCCGTCCCTGGGATTCTCCAGGCAAGAATACTGGAGTGGGTTGCCGTTTCCCTCTCCAGTGCATGAAAGGTAAAAGTGAAAGTGAAGCCACTCAGTCGTGTCCGACTCTTTGCGACCCCATGGACTGTAGCCTACCAGGCTCCTCCGTCCATGGGATTTTCCAGGCAAGAGTACCGGAGTGGGGTGCCATTGCCTTCTCAACAAGATGTTAAATATAGTTTCTTGTGCTATACAGTAGGACCTTGCTGTATATCTGTTTTATATATGGTAGTTTGTATTTGCTAATCCAAACTCACAATTTATACCTCCCTTAACCTTTTCCACTTCAGTTCAGTCAGTTCAGTTCAGTCGCTCAGTCATGTCTGACTCTTTGAAACCCCATGAATTGCAGCATGCCAGCCCTCTCTGTCCATCACCAACTCCCGGAGTCTACCCAAACCCATGTCCATTGAGTCGGTGATGCCATCCAACCATCTCATCCTCTGTTGTCCTCTTCTCCTCCTGCCTCCAATCCTACCCAGCATTAGGGTCTTTTCCAATGAGTCAACTCTTCGCATGAGGTGGCCAAAGTATTGGAGTTTCAGCTTCAACATCAGTCCTTCCAATGAACACCGAGGATTGATCTCCTTTAGGATGGATTGACTGGATCTCCTTGCAGTCCAAGGGACTCTCAAGAGTCTTCTCCAACACCACAGTTCAAAAGCATCAATTCTGCGGCACTCAGCTTTCTTCACCTTCCAACTCTAACATCCATACATGACCACTGGAAAAACCATAGCCTTGATTAGACAGACTTTTGTTGGCAAAGTAATGTCTCTGCTTTTAAATATGCTATCTAGGTTGGCCATAACCTTCCTTCCAAGGAGTAAGCATCTTTTAATTTCATGGCTGCAATCACCATCAGCAGTGATTCTGGAGCCCAAAAAAATAAAGTCTGACACTGTTTCCACTGTTTCTCCATCTATTTCCCAAGAAGTGATGGGACCAGATGTCATGATCTTAGTTTTCTGAACGTTGAGCTTTAAGCCAACTTTTTCACTCTCCTCTTTCATTTTCATCAAGAGACTCTTTAGTTCTTCTTCACTTTCTGCCATAAGGGTGGTGCGATCTGCATATCTGAGGTTATCTGCATATCTGAGGTTATTGATATTTCTCCCGGCAATCTTGATTCCAGCTTGTGCTTCATCCAGCCAGCGTTTCTCATGATGTACTCTGCATATAAGTTAAATAAGCAGGGTGACAATATTCAGCCTTGACGTACTCCTTGTCCTATTTGGAACCAGTCTGCCAGGGTTAAGCACTATTGTTCTAAGCATAGAGATCTACATTGTAAAAGAAGGAAAACCAAAAAGATGGCAGTATGTTTTCTTCCCATAATTCTACAATGGAGCACTGTGTTCCTGGTAATTTTCTTATGGGAATAAGCTAGAAGAAGGTTAATTATCCTCATGATATCTTTATATCAGCAAAATAATATCTTGTTTTATAAGCTTTAGGGACCATACAATTTATTTTTCTCTCTTAATGTGTAGATATGGTGATTTGCAAGGAAAGATTTTTTTTTCAAATGCTGAATCAGCGTTGAATTCTCATAGAAAAATACTGTTTGCTCCATTTGTTTTTGTTCTTTTATTCTTATTTTCTGGCAGTTATTGAATTACTTATATATTCCTAAGAATCAATTAATTCATTATTGGGTTATTATTTATACCAGTTTATAAATTTCACAGTTGCTCTAAAGTTTACAATATGCATCTTTAATTAATCACAACCTACCTTCAAATATTATCATATGGTTTTACATGTAGCATAAAAATCTTACAAATGACAGTAGAGTGTTTCTTCCTATTTTTGCACAATAATTTTCATCAGTGTTATTTCTTCATACATATCAACTCAAATACATTGCTATTACTTATACAAGTAACCATAAATTGCCTTTTAGAGAAAATAAAACTTTGAAATATTTCATTTTTTACTTTTATATTTATGCTAGCCATTTCCAGGAATTTTTATTTCTTTGTGCAAATCTATGATTTTAATCTTGTATCATAGTTGGTCTTCCTGAAAACCATTTTTAAAAATTATCTTGTAGTATGCTGGTGGTTTAGTCACTAAGTCGTGTCTGACTCTTGAGACCCCATGGACTATAGCCTGCCAGGCTCCTCTGTCCATGGGATTTTCCAGGCAAGAATACTAGAATGGATTGCCATTTCCTTCTCCAGGGGAATCTTCCCAACCCAGGAATCGAACCTAGATCCCCCGTATATCTTGTAGTATAAGTGTATAATAATGAATTCTCTATTTTTAACTAAAAATGTTCATTTCTACTTTACTTATTAAAGATATTTCACTATTAATAAATGTGGGGGGTTGATAGCATTTTACTTTCAGCACATTAAATATGGTGATAACTTTTCTTTGGTCTTGAAAATTTTCTGACAATATGTCTGCTGCAAATCTGCCAGTTTTTCCTGTATACATCATATATACTTTTGTCCTCTGTCCTCAAGATATTTTCTTTATCTTAGATTTTGAGCTGTAGATGATGAATAACACACATATGACATATGTGTGTTTCAATTCCCTTGATGCTCATCACGTTGGAATTCTCAAAATTTCCTGTATCTGTAGTTTGATGTATTTTGCTATTTTTAGAAATTCTCAACCATTATCTCTTAAAATACGCATTCTCATTTTTGTTAGGGCATGTATCACATTTATGTTAAGCCATTTAACACTGTTTCAGAATTTGGGATGTTCTGTTTTTATTTTTTCCCTCATTTGTTTTTCTTTGTGTTTTAGTTTGGGCAATTAATGTTGAAAAAATCTTCAACTTCACTGATGCTTCCCTCAGTTGTTTTGACTCTACTGCTGAGTATGTAAAAGTGATTTTTCATCTCTGTTACTGTGGTTTTATCATTTCTATATTTTCTTTTGATTTATTTTCTTGTGGTCTCCATCTCCCTCTTGAAATGTCCCATTCTGATTTCCTCCTCTTGAGACTTGAATATATTAGTCTTAGTTATTTTCAAATGCTTGTCTGAAATTTCAAAATCTTGATCATTTATGAATCTGATTGTGTTGACTGCTTTGTCTCTTGGTGGTGGAGATGGTTTATTCGCTAAGTCGTGTCTGACTCTTGCAACCCAATGGACTGTAGCCTGCCACGCTCCTCTCTCCATGGGATTCTCCTGGCAAGAATACTGAAGTGGGTTGTCATTTCCTTCTCAAGCTTTGTCTCGTGATTATATATTGTTTTGTATCTACAATTTTTTGATGTCTCACAACCTTTGATTAATTAGTTTGTTCAGTTCATAGTAGAATTGTGATAAAAAGTATCTATGCCTGAAGTGCACATACTTTTTATACTGCTAGACCTTCAGACTGGAGAGTTGAGTTAATCTTAGAATATGCTGAACTGTTTGGGGGTTTTGTGGTTGCTATATTTTCAGAGAATCATTGGCTTCAAATTTCTTTGGTGTCATCTTGTGCTTAATGTGGAAATTGACATGAAATTGGATTTTTCTCAGAATTCATTGGGTAGAAGAGTGCTCTAGTTACATCCAACATATTCTGATATGTGGGCTTCCCTGATAGCTCAGTTCGTAAAGAATCCACCTGCAATACAGGGCACCCCAGTTCAATTCCTGGGTCGGGAAGATCCCCTGGAGAAGGGCTAGGCTACCCACTCCAGTATTTTTGGACTTCCCTTGTGGCTCAGCTGGTAAAGAATCTGCCCGCAATGCGGGAGACCTGGGTTCGATCCCTGGGTTGGGAAGATCCTGTTGAGAAGGGAAAGGCTACCCAATCTAGTATTCTGGCCTGGACAATTCCATGGACTGTATAGTCCATTGGGTCACAAAGAGTTGGACACTACTGAGTGACTTTCACTTTCATCCTGAGATGTTATATTGTTGCTTTTCTTGCATTGATAATCTTTTTAATTTATAAAACTTTTAATTTTTTCTTTTACTTATTAATTATATAAAAATGTATTGTTTAGCTTCTAAATATTTGTGATAGTCCAGATAGCTATCTGCTATTAATTTGTAATTTAATCATATTGTGGTTAGACAACACAGCTTGTATGATTTCAGTCAATTCATATTTATTTAGCTTTGTCTGTGGCCAAGATCAATTTAGTAAATTTTCTCTGTGTACTTGTAAATAACATGGGTGTAACGTTGTACAGCATATTAAAAAGCAGAGACATTACTTTGCCAACAAAGGTCCGTCTAATCAAAGATATGGTTTTTCCAGTCATCATGTATGGATGTGAGAGTTGGACTATAAAGAAAACTGAGCACTGGAGAATTGATGCTTTTGAACTGTGGTGTTGGAGAAGACTCATGACAGCTCATTGGACTGTGGGGAGATCAAACCAGTCAATCCTAAAGGAAATCAGTCCTGAATATTCATTGGAAGGACTGATGTTGAAGCTGAAACTCCAATACTTTGGCAACCTGACGTGAAGAAATGACTCATTGGAAAAGCCCCTGATGCTGGGAAAGATTGAAGGCAGGAGGAGAAGGGGACGACAGAGGATGAGATGGTTGAATGGCATCACTGACCAGATGGACATGAGTTTGAGTAAGCCCCGGAGTTGGTGATGGACAGGGAAGCCTGGCATGCTGCAATCCATGGGGTCGCAAAGAGTCGGACATGAATGAGTGACTAAACTGACTGAATGTTGTACAAGTCTCCATCAGGTCCATTTTCTTGAACATTTTTAATTGTTCCCTGTGTCTTTATCTCTACTAACTGTATTCTCAATTCATCAATTGTTTAGAACTGTTGAAATCTCCAAATATAATTACAGATATGTTTATTTCTCTTTTCAGATCTATACATTTTGCTTCATATGTTTCAAAGGTTTGGTATTAGGTAAATAACTGAACTGACTCATAAATAGATGGTTTTATTATTACAAAATTATATCCTTTATCACTGGTAACGTTCCCTGTTCTGAATTAGACTTTGGAATTAACAAAACTGGACTGATTTTTTTATATTATTATTAGCATAGCATCATCATTTTATTTTTAATAATATTTTTAAGTATTTTAAACTTATATTTTATTCATGAAAGTGAAAAGTTAATCATTTAGTCATGTCTTACTCTTTGCGATCTTATGGACTGGGGCCTGCCAGGCCCCTCTGTCCATTGGATTCTCCAGGCAAGAATACTGGAGTGGGTCAGGACTTCCTTCTCTAGGATCGTCCCAACCAAGGGACTGACCCTCAGCCTCCTGCATTACAGACAGATTCTTTATCGTTTGAGCCACCATATACTTACAAATTTAAAATACTATTTACACTTTTATCTAAGTGGACTTTTTGTAGATTATGGTGAAATCTAGCTTGTTTATTCAGTCTAAAACTCTTTGCCTTTTGATTAGTGAGTATATACAATGTTAATGATTTATTGTCAAGGTTAAATTCTAACAATATGATAATTGCTTTCTATTTTTCTAGCTATTTCTCATTTCCTGTTCCTCACTTTCTTTTCAATTGATCATATTTTATTAATTAATTCATTTAATGTTTTTATTGGAGATGCATGTGTGTGTGTGTGTGTGTGCATATATATATATATATATATATGCTTGCATGCATGCTAAGTCGCTTCAGCTGTGGCCGATTCAGTGCAATCCCATGGACAGCAGCCCACCAGGTTTCTCTGTCCACAGAATTCTCTAGGCAAGAGTACTGGAGTGGGTTGCCATTTCCTTCTTATATATATACAGTATAAAGAATCTATGACATATATCCTTGTGGGTACATAACCCATATGGATATATGGACATATATATATATATCATGCATATGTATATTTGTTTTATTTTCCCAGTGGATTTTTTAAGGTTTACAGTATACTTTTCTAATGTGTACCAGTTCAGACATAGTGCAAGGATTCTACAGTATGGTATATTTCTATTGTTCCTCCATCTATGATTGTATAATTGTCATATTTTTTTAATAAAAATTTTCAGTTTGAGATAACTGTAGATTTATATGCCATTTAAGAAATACTACAGATAGAGCCTGTGTGACACCACTTGGCTTCCCCAAAAGGAAGTATCTTACAAAATTGTGATACAATATCCCAACTAGGACATTGGCTTTGATACAGTCAAGACACAGAACTGGTCATCAACTCAAGGATACCTCAAGTTACCATTTACAGCTACACCCACTTCATTCCACTCTAAAATATTAGAAAGTAAAATCTAGAAATATATAAAAAGGCTAATACGTATCCCTGCCTCCAAGACGTGGCGATTCATACACCTCCCTTTGGTTGGACTTAATGACTCATTTTTAATAGAGTATCAGTTCAGTTCAATTCAGTCACACAGTCATGTTTGACTCTTTGAGACCCCATGGACTGCAGCACGTTAGGCTTCCCTGTCCATCACCCACTCCCAGAGTTTACTCAAACTCATGTCCATTGAGTTGGTGATGCCATCCAACCATCTCATCCTCTGTCGTCCCCTTCTCCTCCCTCCTTCAGTCTTTCCCAGCATCAGGGTCTTTTCCAATGAGTCAGTTTTTCACATCAGGCTGCCAAAGTATTGGAGTTTCATCTTCAGCATCAGTCCTTCCAATGAATATTCAGGACTGATTTCCTTTAGGATGGACTGGTTTGATCTCTTTGCAGTCCAAGGGACTCTCAAGAGTCTGCTCTAACACCACAGTTCAAAAGCATCAATTCTTTGGTGCTCAGCTTTCTTTATAGTCCAACTCTCACATCCATACATGACTACTGGAAAAACAATAGAGTATAAAAAAGGGAAAAAAATAAAACCCAGTAACTTTACAAAGAATAAATCTCATAGATCTACATGAGATCTGTGAGATTATCAGTACTAAGTTCTGATACTTAGTATCAGACTATCAGTACTAAGGTCTAGTGGTATCATGTACCTCTTGATATGTGATAATGATCAGGACATTATCCTTCTGTAGTAGGTTTCTCCCAAATCCATAATTTCATTCCAATTATAAGGAAACAACAGACAAAACTAACAGAGGGAACACTCCATAAGATATTTACAGAATATGTTTTTAAAGTGTCAAAATCATGAAAAAAAAAGGAAAAAACTAAGAAGCTTAGTTTTACAGCTAAGAAGGAAAAAAACTAAGAAAGCTTAGTATACATCAACACGATGTAAGCTGTATGTTACAGGCAAGAATACTTGGATTGGAGGATATTGATTGGAGGATATTGAGAATACATGATGATTAAAAGCAACATGGTGGAGGAATCATCCTACCTGATTTCAGACTATACTACAAAGCTGCAGTCATCAAGACAGTATGGTACTGGAAAAAAAAAAAGTATAGACCAATAGGACTGGACAGAAAGCCCAGAGATAAAGCCATGCACATATGGGCACCTTATCTTTGACAAAGAAGGAAAGAATATACGATGGAAAAAAAGATAGTCTCTTCAATAAGTAGTGCTGGAAGAACTGGACAACTACATGTAAAAGAATGAAATTAAAACACTTCCTAACATCATACACAAAGATAAACTCAAAATGGATTAAAGACCTAAATATAAGTGCAGAAACTAAAAAACTCTTAGAAGAAAACATAGGCAGAACACTTTATGACATAAATCGTGGCAAGATCCTTCTTGATCCACCTCCTAGAATGATTGAAATAAAAACAAAATAAATAAGTGGGACCTAATTAAACTTCCAAGCTTTTGCACAGCAAAGGAAAAAACTATAAACAAGGTGAAAATACAACCCTCAGAGTGGGAGAAAATAATAGCAAATGAAACAAGTGATAAAGGATTAATTTCCAAAATATACAAGTAGCTCATACAACTCAATACCAGAAAAACAAACAATCCAATAAAAAAAGAGAGCAAAAGACCTAAACTAAAGACCTATGTCTTCCAAAGAAGACATACAAATGGCTAAAAACACATGAAGAGATGTTCAGTGTCACTCATTATTAGAGAAATGCACATCAAAACTATAATGAGATATATCACCTGACACTGGTCAAAATGGCCATAATAATAATTAAAAAAAAACCGCAAACAATAAATGATGGAGAGGGTGTGCAGAAAAGGGGGCCCTCTTGCATTACTGGTGGGAATATAAACTGATACAGTCACTATGGAAGACAGTATGGAGAGGTTCATTACAAAAACTAGGAATAAAATCACCATATGACCCAGCAGTACCACTTCTAGGCATATACCCTGAAGAAACCAAAACTGAAAAATACACATGTACCCCAATGATCATTGGAGCTTTATTTACAATAGCTGGGACATGGAATCCACCTAGATATCCACTGACAGATGAATGGATAAAGAAGCTGTGGTACATATATATAATAGAATACTACTCAGCCACAGAAAGGAATACATTTGAATCCATTCTAATGAGGTGAATGAACCTTGGGCCCATTATACAGAGTGATGTAAGTCAGAAAGAGAAAAACAAATATTGTATATTAACACATATATATGGAATCTAGAAGGATGGCACTGATGAACCTGTTCACAGAGCCCCAGTGGAGACACAGAGAGCAGACTTATGGACAAGGGTTTGAGAGGAGAAGAAGAGGGTGAGATGAATGGAGAGAAAAGGATGGAAGTATGTACACTAACATATGTAAATAGTGAGCCAATGGGAATTTGCTGTATGACCCAGGGAACTCAAACTGGGGCTCTGTAATAATCGAGAGGGGTGGGAAAGGGCGGGAGGTGAGAGAGAGATTCAAGAGAGAGGGGACATATGTACACCTATGGTGAATTCATATTGATGTATGACAGAAATCAAGACAATTTTGTAAAGCAATCATCAATCAATAATAAATAAATATTTTTTTAAAAAAAACAACATGGCATCCTGATTTATGTCCTGAAATAGAGAGTATTAGTGGAAAAACTGGTAAAATTCGAACAAAGTATGTAGCTTAATTAATCATATTGTACTAACGTTAATTTTTTAGTTTTTATATAGGTACTATGGCAATATAAGATGTTAATATTAGGGGAGCCTGAACAAAGGGACGGTGAAGGAAATGGCAACCCACTCCAGTATTCTTGCCTAGAGAATCCTGTGGATAGAGGAACCTGGTGGGCTGCTGTCCATAGGGTCTCAAAGAGATGGACATGACTGAAGCGACTTAGCAGCAGGAACAGCAGAACAAAGGGAATATGGGAAATCTGTGTTATCTTTAACAATTTCCTATAAACCTAAAATTATTTCAGGATGTGACAGTCACTCAGTAGTATCTGACTCTTTGTAATCCCATGGACTATACAGTCCATGGAATTCTCCAGGCCAGAATACTGGAGTGGGTAGCCTTTCCTTCTCCAGGGGATCTTCCCAACCCAGGGATCAAACCCAGGTCTTCCACATTGCACGCGGATTCTTTACCAGCTGAGCTACAAGGGAAGGATAAAAATTACAAAAACAAAATTCCTTATCATTTGTTTACATGGCAAAAATATGTACAGACATATTTGACACAAACCTTTGACATAAATCTCAGCAATATGTTTTTGAATCCATCTCCTGGAGTAATGAAAATAAAAACAAAAATAAACATATGAGACCTAATTAAATTTAACAGCTTTTGCCACAACAAAGAAAACCATAAACAAAATGAAAAGACAACCTACAGAATTGGAGAAAATATTTGCAAATGATGTGACTGACAAGAGATTAATTTCTGGTATATAAAAATGACACATACAGCTTAATATCAAACAATCAACCAAATAAAAAAGGCAGAATATCTAAATAGACATTTCTATTTAGACATACAGATGGCCAACAGGCATGTGAAAATATTGTCAACATCACTAATTATTAGAGAAATGTAAATCAAAACTACAATGAGGTATCACCCCACACCAGTCAAAATGTCCATCACCAAGAAGAAGTCTACAAATAATAAATGCTGGAAAGGGTGTAGAGAAAAAGAAACCCTCATACACTGTTGGCAGGAATGTAAATTAGTATAGCCACTATGGAGAACAGCATGGAGGTTCCTTAAAAAACTAAAATTAGAGTTGCCATACGATCCTGGAATCCTACTTCTGGGCAAAAATCTGGAGAAAACTCTAACTTCAAAGGATATTTGCACCCCACTGTTCACAGCAGCACTATTTACAATAGCTAAGACATGAAAGCAACCTAGATGTCCATTGATAGATGAATGGATAAAGAAGATGTGGTATACATATATGTATATATGCACATACACATACACACACACACATATATATATATATACACACACAATGGAATATTACTCAGTCATAGAAAAGAATGAATAGTGCCTTCTGCAGCAACATCGATGGACCTAGAGATTATCATATTAGGTGAAGTAAGCCAGACAGAAAAAGACAAATATACGTAGAATCTTAAAAATTAAGATACAAATTAATTTATTTACAAAACAGAAACAGACCCAAAGACATAGATAATTCATCCAGTGCTTAGCAGAGGTTCTGGCACACAGTAGGCATTCAATAAATAGTTGAATAAATGATCTAGTCTTTCCATACCTGAAGTATTCAAAGTTGTTTTACTACTTTCCCACAATAAAGGGAGGGAGTACCTTCCTTTCTATCAAGCATGTTGGTAGGCAAAACATCTAGTTATAAATACTGTACAAAGTAAAATTTTAAATGGGGGAGTTTTCAGGTACTCCGATATCCTTCATTATCGGAAGCAGAAATGTGTCAGCCCCCCATGTAACTGGCTCTTTATTAAAAATGTGCCAGGTGTTAAGGAGTTGATAGGAAAAATTTCAGATGAGAAGTGTTTCTCTGATTTTCTCAGGTCATTTCTTGTACGACTAATTTTGACTTATTTGATAAGTCTTGTTATATATTATGAAGAGCCTATGATCAGGAATTTTATGACCTTTTCATAATTGCATGAAGATATTTTTCAGCAATAAAGACATATTTATACATGCATATGGTGTCAGTGTTTAGAAACAACACTCACCTGTAATCACATCATTCATAGATCACGCCTATTCCTCCAGCATGTTTTTAAGTTATGATCACAAACAACAGCTTCAACACTGTTTTTATTAATTCGTTTACTATACACTACTTTCTTATATCATGAATGAGTCTTTCTAAATCAAATATGATTGGATGTACAGTATTATATCAGCTGAATGTACAATTTTTAAAGAAGACTTAAATTTCTAAGAGGTTTTCAAGCACAGGCTAATTGCCAAAGAAGGGCAATGTCAAAGCATGTTCAAACTACTATACAGTTGTGCTCATTTCACAAGATAGCAAGGTAAGGCTCAAAATCCTTCAAGTTAGGCTTCAACAGTATGTGAACCAAGAATGTACAAGCTGGATTTAGAAAAGGCAGATGAACCAGAGATCAAATTGTCAACATTTGCTAGATCATAGAAAAAGTAAGAGGATTCTAGAAAAACATTTACTTCTGCTTCATTGGCTACACTAAAGCCTTTGACTGTGTGGATCACAATAAAATGTGGAAAATTCTTAAAGAGATGGGAATGACAGCCCACCTTACCTGCCTCCAGAGAAACCTGTATGCAGGCCAAGAAACAGTATGTTAGAACCAGACATGGGACAATAGGCTGGTTAAAAATTGGGAAAGGGGTATGTCAAGGCTGTATATTGTCACCCTGCTTATTTAACTTATATGCAGAGTACATCATGAGTAATGCCAGGCTGGATGAAGCACAAGTTGGAATTCAAGATTGCCAGGAGAAATATCAATAACCTCAGATAATACATATGACACCACCCTTATGGCAGAAAGTGAAGAGGAACTAAAGAGACTCTTGATGAAGGTGAAAGAGGAGAGTGAAAAAGCTGATTACAACTCACCAAAAAAACTAAGATAATGGCATTTGGTCCCACAACTTCATGGCAAATATATGGGAAAACAAGGGAAACAGTGACAGACTTTATTTTCCTGGGCTCCAAAATTACTGCGCATGGTGACTTCAGCCATGAAATTAAAAGACACCTGCTCCTTGGAAGAAAAGCTATGATGAACACAGACAGAGTGTTAAAAGTAGAGATACCATTTTGCTGACAAAGGTCCATATAGTCAAAGCTATCATTTTTCCAGTAGTCATGCATGGATGTGAGAGTTGGACCATAAGAAGGCTGAGCACCAAAGAATTGATACTTTGAACTGTGGTTCTGAAGAAGACTCTTGAGAGTCCCTTGGGTAGCAAGGAGATCAAACCAGTGAATCCTAAAGGAAATCCACCCTGAATATTCATTGCAAGGATTGATGCTGAAGCTGTAATACTTTGGCCACCTGATGTGAAGAGCCAACTCACTGGAAAAGACCCTGATGCTAGGAAAGATTGAGAGCAAGAGGAGAAGGGGATGACAGAAGATGAGATGGTTGGATGTCTCAATGGATATGAATTTGAGCAAATCTAGGAGATAGTGAAGGACAAGGAAGCCTGTTGTGCTGCTGTTCATGGAGTTGCAAAGACTCAGACATGACTCAGTGACTAAACAACAACAACTATGTATGTGCAGAATGGGAACTAAGTGAGGTCACCTAACAATATTCCAGTTTCTCTCTCCTATTACATGCCAAACTCAAGACTTGAATATACTGTTACCGATGCAGTTAGATAAACTGGAAAAAATATTTACAGGCAAGAGTTAATCTTAATAAAGATCCTGCCATTTCAGTTGGGGCTTACCAACAAGCCAAACTTTTCCTTAGAGATAGGTGGAGAGGGCTTTTTCCACTTTGGATATGATTTTATGAGTACTGTCAAATGACTGTTTACCTTCAAATTGCTCCAACATTCTCCTACAATTTTGTTTGAAGTTCCCAGTGTTCAGATGGGTATTTTGGATGAGACACTGACTGTTCCATGAAGTCCTCAGTTAGAAAACTAAGGAGCACAGTGTAAGTCCTTGAAGGAATAGGGAGTCTCAGGAATGATGCAGTTTAATGGGGGCTGGAAAGATGGATAAAGGATACAGAGCCACAGTTCATAATGGAGTCCTGGATCACAGAGCACTAGTCAACAAGAGGGGGTCCGGAGAGTGGGATCACTGAGTAGTCTTGAAAACTTAACATACGAGACATGTAGAAACAGAAGGAGTAGGTTTGCAATACAGAGAGGAAGATGTAGGTGGGAGGACATGAGCATAGCCGCTGCCTGAAGTTTATTGGATGTGGGAAATCATAGGAGTTATGAAGCATTCAAGTTTAATAAAGTCAAGGTCAGGATATTTATTTATTTATTTATGGCTCTTTGGTTTTGTTGAGTGTTTGTGTATATTAAAAGAAGTTTATGTTTTTAGTTTATTTGATGGAAGAAAAAATACTGAATAAGAGAGCAGATTTAAAAACCCCAGCTATCACAGGATGCTTCCACCATAATCATTCATTGTGCTTCACCTTCTGTTTGTGACAGTGACATGTTCTTGCAAAGTAATAGGATCTTGCATAAATTATTTTCCCCTTAAAAAGAATTTTTACTCTACAGACAAAAAGAGATGCTATTTATAAAAATATAATTTACCAAAACTATTTTTTAAATTACCTAAGCACATCTCCACATCAAAGTCTAGACGAATTAACATGGTATTTAGGAAAAACAACAACAACAACACTGCTTCCTTGCGCATAGGTTTGAAAAACATACAAGTTGGATATTAGAAAGGCTCAACTGTTGCAAGGGCACCAATTAACTTTAATAAGTTGAGAAACACAGTAAATTTCTATTTTTAATGATAAATACACTTTATTAGATCTACGTAAGGAAACACATAGTTTATTAGAATGAATTTCAGTTCATGTTCCTCTCTTCTCCACTCCTACAAAATCATATCAAGAAGGTAATTTCTATCTAATTTGATGAGGCAAAGAACCATAAAGCTGCTACGCCTCCTACCCCTTTGCCCTGAACTTGAAATTAAGGACAAGGTTTGAGAAGCACTTTTTCAATACTTATATCCAGTGCTTTGCTGGAAAGATGTTGACAGTTAATTCTCTGTAGGTAGGAAAAGAGGGAGCCCTGATTTGTAACATTTGCTGATGTCTACGGTGTAAATGTTCCCATCTTGGCCAAATTCAAGCTACCAATGGGACAAAACTGGCTCCCCAAGTTCCCAAGAATCTAACAATTGTCTCTGTTGAGTTGTGAAGACCTGGCTTCAGCATACATCTGTTTTTTGTTTGTTTTGTTCTTAACACAGCTCATATATTCATATCCCTTTAGCAAAAAGTCAGAAAAATTAATCTAGTTTCCCTCCTTCCTCTTCTCTTGCAGGGGTCAAAAACAAATCTCCAGTTGAAAAGGGAGAAGCACCAGGAGCAAAGTAGCTGGGCTCCTTTGCTCTCTGTTTATTGACAGTTATGTATTTTATGATCCATGGACCATGGATCATGGATCTTCCTGGTTGAGGAGGTCAAGAGAAAAGCCAGAATCATTTAAGAAAGAAGTAGCTGATCCTTCCTGTAAGGATATAGAAAGATTGAATGAAGATTAGCTCTGAATGGCATCCCAGTTTTGAGAGCTTACAGTAGCAGTTCTCAACTCTAAATGCAAATTAAAATCAGCTAGGAAGCTTTTATAAAGGCCTAAGACTAATTTCAATTTCCAGAGATTCTCCTTTAATTGGTCTAGGATGGATGCCTGGGTACTGGCATATTTTAAAGGCTCCCCAGTTTTGAGAATCTCTGGTTTTTATGTTGCTTGTAGTTATATTTCTAGGTAGATGATAATGAGCAAAAACAGGTATATGGAGAGGCAATAGGTGATGTGTGAAGAGTTAGAGATGCATATTTATGTTTTTAAAAGATAGTTGCATTATTATACTGAAACACCTATAATATTGAATAGTGTCATTTGTCAAATTGATGTAAACAGAACCAGGCTAACATATTTCACTTTTGTTGAGAGGTGTCTTTGAGTTTACTGCTTTCCCTGGAATATTTTCTAAAATCTCTGAGTTGGAACTCCATAGGGGCTACATTGTTCAGTCTTCAGTTAAACTTCTAAATAGCAGGAAAAAATCAGGTTTTTTTCTGTCTAGGTTCTATAATGGCCCCAAAGTCATAAAGAAAACAATAAAGGCCAGTTAATTATATAACTCAAAAAAAATATGTTAGACCACACATGCAGGACTTGTAAGAATGATGCACAATAGTTTTGTTATACTCATTACTTCTAGGCTAGGAGAGGAGAGGAGTCATGTTCTTAGGAGGGCTTTTTAGGGGTCAAATTTTGAGCAGATTGAGGTATTTCCTTCATATCTTCTGGAGAGAGGGGAAAGAGTATTTTATTCTCACTTCGAATCAGTCAAGTAGGATTTAAATAGGGTCATTCAGAGAACTTGAGACATATCCCTTGCAGTTTGGGGGAATACCAGGGATAGATATTTGTCTCATAGCTGAGAAAGTTAAAGGCAAAAGTTGTGGCTGGAGCTGATGGGAGAGAGAAAGAGACGTTTCCATGGAAGTCAGCTCAGCTTCCACTAGAAGCTAGGCAACACGCATCTTTGGTTTGGATACTGAGGGCCATGAAGGAGGAAGCAGTCTGTGGGCCATTTCAAAGGGACCAAGAGAGCTTCCTTCCAAAGACAGGCTGCCTCATTAAAAAGAAGCTGAAGAGGCACTCTTGGATATAGAAGCAGAGAGGACTACCTTCAGTGGCTCATCACTGTCTGGCTGGAGCTGTTGCCCATTCGGAGAGAGGCACAACCAGATATTTGCAATGGAAATTCTCTGGGGTGTTATAAAGTACCATGCATGAAAGTCAGCTTTAAACCCTTCTAAATTCAGAGAACACCAACACCAGACTGTAGTTCAACATGCTAAGTAAGACCTTTTCTGCCCCCATTTTATTCAACACTTCCCCAAATATACCTCCAGTCAGGGATCAGCAAGAACACTCTGAATGGGGCAGCAAGGAGGCTAGCATAAGAAGCAAATGGCAAGCAATAGGAAAACTCTATTTCTTCACTGAATGCTGCCTAACTTGAAGTAACATCACATGTGACAGTGGAGATGGGTGGGGACAAACACTTAACGTGTAGAGCAGTATTGAACTGCTCATTTCAGTTATGAAAATGGAGACCTTTCTAGTAATGAATGGGACTAGAAGCCTTTTTTTAATATTCAAGAAAGTAAAAGAATTATTAGATATGTCCAAGAACAGTGAAAACAAAAAATTGAGTCCAAATCGAGGATTTAAAAGAACAATGACAGGAAATAGTAAAGTTACATTTTGCAACACCCTATGGAAGCTTGGTCTTTCAATGTACTAGCTGTTGTATTCCAGCAAAATGCAGTGATTCCAAGAGACTGTTTGAAGTCTAAAAACTCATTAGAATATAATCCTTAACATGATAATACCAATTTCCCCCAAAGTAATATAATCAAGATGAACAATAACAAAGGCCACTTGCATTTCAAGGTGTAGTGGAAAGAGAATTATAGGAAGAAAACCAAGGTTCTAGTCTGCACTGTGCCATTTTTAAAGTATGCATGTAGGGGAAAGTGAGGTAGCTTCTCTTAATCCACATTGGCTCTAAAAACTGGAAATAATGATAGTTGATCTGCCTGCCTCCCAGAGTTGTGGGGAGAATGATAGAAGGAAATGTTTCAAAACCCAGCAAATTTCTATAAATGTATAATGTTTCTGTAACTATAGCAAGACTCACAATGTAATAAACAATTTAGAAGCCACGTGCTTTTTAGACTACTCCCATTGCCTTTTCATATCACAGGAATAAAATCTTTTCTTCACAGGATAATATTTTCTCTGTTGATTCTGCTCAAACATTAGTTTTCTGTCTTTTGTTCTCCCTTGATATAGTTCCCTTGAGAGGCAGAAATCAGAAATAAATCTTGGAGAATATATACCTCTTAATTTTAAACTAAAATTAAAGCACAATAAAGGACAGAAATGGTATGGACCTAACAGAAGCAGAAGATATTAAATAGAGGTGGTAAGAATATACAGATGGTGGTGTTTTAGTTGGTAAGTCGTGTCCAACTCTTGCAACCCCATAGACAGAGAAGCCTGACAGGCTACATACAGTCCACGGGATTCTCTAGAGGAACTATACAAAAAAGGTCTTCATGATTCAGATAACAAAGATGGTGTGATCACTCACCTAGACCCAGACATCCAGGAGTGTGAAGTCAGTGGGCCTTAGAAAGCATTACTACAAACAAAGTTAGTGGAGGTGCTCCAAAATGACTGCAGATGGTGACTTCAGCCATAACATTAAAAGATGCTTGTTCTTGGAAGAAAAGCTATGATCAACCTAGACAGCATATTAAAAAGCAGAGACAAGTATTACTTTGCCAACAAAGGTCCATCTAGTCAGAGCTATGGTTTTTCCAGTAGTCACGTATGGATGTGAGAGTTGGACCATAAAGATGGCTGAGCACTGAAGAAGAGATGCTTTTGAACTGTGATGTTGGAGAATACTCTTGAGAGTCCCTTGGACTACAAAGAGATCAAACCAGTCAATCCTAAAGGAAATCAATCCTGAATATTCATTGGAAGGACTGATGCTGAAGCTGAAACTCCAATACTTTGGCCACCTGATGTGAGGAGCCGACTGGTTAGAAGAGACCCTGATGCTGGGAAAGATTGAAGTCAGAAGTAGAAGGGGATGACAGAGGATGAGATGGTTGGATGGAATCACCAACTCAATGGACATAAGTTTGAGCAAGCTCCAGGAGTTGGTGATGGACATGGAAGCCTGGCGTGCCTGCAGTCCATGGGGTCACAAAGAGTCGGACACGACTGAGAGACTGAACAACAACAATTTTAAACTAACATAGATTTTTGGTTAAAAATGTGATTGCAGGAAACTTAGAAATATATAAAAGAGTATAAAATAAATTTAAAAAATCTCCCATAATCTCAACACTCAGAGAACAATTACTGTCAGAATCCCACCATAATGCAAGCTCTAGGAAGGCAAGTGTTTGATTCTCACTGCTGTCCTCCTGTGCTTGGGGCAGTGTCAGGCCCATTGTAAGCACTCAATATGTATTTGAATAAATGTGTGTTAATATTCTGCTATATTTCATTTTAGTTTATCTTCAATGTCTGCATAGATACACCAGCCAAAAGTGACAATTACAAGGTTGGGATAGTGCAATACCGTATCCGTTAGGCTCTTTGGTTTCAGAGAGAACAGTGTAACTTCAGATAATGTAACATTGTGCACATACTTGGGAATAGTAATATAATTTGTCCTTATAGGGACAGGCATACAAATTAGGATAAGAAAGTCATCTAGATGCCAAATGAGGTCTACCTATCAGGTTGCAGTAGCAAAGTTTTGGCTTCATGATCTAGTGCTCTATTACTGCTGTGATGTGGGTGATTTCCATATCAAGGCTATCTTCCAGATGTTTTGTTTGGTTTGCTTTTTGAGTTACATTCCTACTAAAAACTGCTCAACTCTCTGTTTAAATTCTGTTTAAATTCCCTATCAGAGAAAATCCAATGGTTCTGAATGGTCCCTATTATCCTTGAGTGACCATAAAGTGTACCTAAGTACTTCCTAAGCCACTGACTAGCACAGAAATTGGCAAGGTTAAAAGGACAATACGGCCTTAACTCTTGTATCCAGGTCATCACGGGGACTTAGGTGGGGAAAAAAAAAAAACCACCTCTAAATAGACATGTCAGACATTCCGAGGCCAGACAGATACAGACATTTTACTGTTATTGTTTTATAACTTACTTTCTTATTTGGTATGTTCTTATCTCACTCAATTCATAATGTCATAAGCTTGACTAACAATAGCTAAATAGTGCTTCATAGTAGGCATATATCAGAATTTTTAAACCTATTTTCTTATTACTCAATATTTAAATTGCTTCATATCCCCAATTATTATGAATAGTGTTGAAATGCAGAATTATGTTTGATAACCTTTTTCACATCTTTGATTATCACTCAGGATTAAGGCTCTCTGTGGCCATGACAGTTTTCCTGCCTTGGAGTGTCTGGATAGACATATAACCCTCTCTCCCTCATTTACTCAAAAATGAATAAAAGTTGTATCATCCAGAATCTAATTCTTCTTTCTTTGTAAGTAACCTGTTATTTCTAATTTTTGTTTTATTTTATTTTTTAGTTTGTATGTCTCTGTAATTGCTTACTGGAGCATACTTTAAGAGAAAAATATTACTATATTTTATTTTCAATGATTTTAATTGACTTCAGTTTTCTTCAGATCTCAATTTTTATTAGGGTTACTGCTCCATTTCCATTTGTTATTTTCTCGTCTCTAGAAAGTCAAGCTATCAGTAATTTATATACAAAATGAAAGAGATATGTCAACTGTTCTTTTATATGTATATATTTTAAATATTTTAATATACTAATTGACATGCAAAAAAAAAAGCTATAGATAACGTACATGGAGGGCTTCCCTGGTGGCTCAGTGGTAAAGAAACCACCTGCCAATGCAAGAGATGTGGGTTCAACCCCTCGGTTGGGAAGATCCCCTGGAGAAGGCAATGGCAACCCACTCCAGTATTCTTGCCTTAGAAATTCCATGGAAGAGGAGCCTGGCTGGCTACAGTCCATGGAGTCACAAAGAGTTGGGCATGATTTAGTGACTAAACAACAACATAAATATAAGTTATAAAGCATAATATGAAATACTAACAACCCTATCAGGCTACTCCACAACCAAAGCATCACGAGAATGGCAACACCAGTGTCTGACACTGCACCCTCCTTCTTATTCCGTTCCATACCTTTCTCCAGGGAGGTGAAAGAGGAAGTTCAGTTCAGTTCAGTCGCTCACTTGTGTCCGACTCTTTGCAACCACATGGACTGCAGCACACCAGGCTTCCATATCCATCACCAACTCCTGGAGCTTGCTCAAACTCATGTCCATCAAGTCGGTGATGCCTTCCAACCATCTTATCCTCTGTATTCCCTGTCTCCTCCTGCCTTCAATCTTTGCCAGCATCAGGGTCTTTCCCAATGAGTCCCTTCTTTGCATCAGGTGGCCAAAATACTGGAGTTTCAGCTTCAGCAACAGTCATTCCAATGAATATTCAGGACTGATTTCCTCTAGTATGGACTGGTTGGATCTCTTTGCAGTCCAAGGGACTCTCAGGCATCTTCTCCAACACCACAGTTCAAAAGCATCAATTCTTTGGTGCTCAGCTTTCTTTATGGTTCAACTCTCACATCCATACATGACTACTGGAAAAGCCATAGCTTTGACTAGACAGACCTTTGTTGGCAGAGTAATGTCTCTGCTTTTTAATATGCTGTCTAGGTTGATCATAGATTTTCTTCCAAGGAGCAAGCGTCTTTTAATTTCATGGCTGCAGTTACCATCTGCAGTCATTCTGGAGCCCAAGAAAATAAAGTCTCTCACTGTTTCCATTGTTTCCCCATTTATTTGCCATCAAGTGATGGGACCAGATGCGGTGATTTTAGTTTTCTGAATGTTGAGTTTTAAGCCAGCTTTTTCACTCTCCTCTTTCACTTTCAACAAGAGGCTCTTTCATCACTTCATCAAGAGCTGTGGCAAAGGTAATGTGAATATTCATGTTGATAAAGCAATATCAAATTGTTTTCAATCTGCTTAACACATTTATACTCCCACTCTCAGTTTATAAACGCTTTACCGTCTGAGCCACCAGATATATAGAAGGCTTTCTTTTAATCCTATTAGGGGTGTGTGTGATGTTCCAAACATCACTGGAGTTCTGTATTTCACACTTATATTTCATTTTGCGAAGTTTTATTTTTTTTTTAAAGAGTGTTGTTTGTTTATTTCTTTAAACACTTTATACATCACTAGTCTATAATTTATAACTGACAATTACAGCATCTTCAACAGTTCTTGGCATCTGTTTTTTATTGTTTTTGCTGATTCTTACTTAAGATGTTCTATCTCTTTGAGTGGCTTAGGTCTTTGATAAGATATTATTGTTTGATTCTGATCTGTGGGACCCTTGTGGGTCTAAATTCAGGATGCCTCTTCTCCAGGGAAAGATTGCTTCTGTTTCTGTCAGGAGACAGTGTCTACATGGGAAGTCTGGGCTCAGGACAGGTCATTGGTTCAAACTGATGCCTTTCAGCTGCCTCAAAGCTTGGTATGCCCATGGTAATCCTGCTCCAGGCAATGTCCTTGGACTTTCTGTTGCTTACCATTCCCAAAACTATCCTCTTACTCTTTGAAGGGCTGAGTAGAATTGTGAACCTAGAAATAAGTGTTTCAAATGTGTCCTATTCAAAATCTAATTCCATTTTGGGGGTAGTGGGAAGAGGTTCTCAGAGCATCTACCATCAATCAATCATAACAACAAAACTTATTAATACTATATTTCATCTCTTCCATTTCTTCTGCATTTCCTTAAGGAGTATCTCAAGTTCATCTTGCTCATCACTAATTTTCTGTAGTGCCTCTCTGACTTTATTTGTACTCATACATATTTTATTTCTGCCCTTTATTTAAAAAATTTTATGACAAGCTACTGTGACATTTTCATCAACTTTTTATTTATATCTGCCTCTCATAACTTTTTCTCATTTAAAACTGTAGTCTTATCAATTCTTTGTTCATTTCTCATATCTTAGAGGTCATATTCTCTTAAGTTTATTGAGAACGCAAGAACTGGCTCAGTCTAAATTAGATGTCTGTATTTGGAAACACTGCCTCAAAGTATGCATGTTAAACCTACATACTATTTTCTGCTAATGCTGAAGATATTATTAGTTATCCCTTTTATTATTTATCCTTGAAATAAGAATAATACTCATCAAGAGAGAGATAAAGATGAAGATAAAGCTTTTTCTTCTTAACTGTTATCACTGTACCTTAATTGTTGTTAGAACCTCTTGCCAGATATTAAACTAGAGAACTAGTAAATAAATATACTGACAAGTCAAATTTTACTGGAGTACAAAATGTTCTGAAACAGAGAATCTTGGACCTGGTGTGTATTAGTCAGAATTCTCCAAAGGAATAGAACCAATAGGATATATATAGATATATAAGAGAAGAATTATTAAGGGAATTGGCACACACAATTATGGAGACTATGAAGATCCACTATCGGCTGATATGCCATCTGCAGGCTGGAGAGACAGGAAAGCTGGTGGTATATTTTGGTATGAGTCTAAAGACCTGAGAACCAGGTGAGCCTATGGTGTAACGTGAAATCCAAGGCCTGAAGCCTGAGAATGAAGAGAGGGATGGCACTGGTGTAAGTTCTAGAGTCCAGAGGCCTAGGAACCAGGAGTTCCAGTATCTATAAGCAGTAGAAGATGGATGTCCCAGCTCTAGAAAAGACTAGAAGAGAGAAGTAATTCACCCTTGCTTTGCCATTTTGTCCTATGTGAATGATGCCCATTCACATTGGTGAAGGCATGGCTCCTTTACTCAAACTACTGATTCAAATGCCAGTTTCTTCTGGAAAATACTGTCACAGGCACATCCAGAAATAAAGTTTTAGCAGCTATCTGGGCATCTCTTAGTTGACACATACAATTAACCATCACAGAGTGTATTTGTTGTTAATATAAAGGAAAGAATTTTTCTTGTGAATGATCTAAAGTTGTTTTTGTTTTTTCTTTCTAGAAATTGTTGTTTTAGACAATGCCCCCTTCCAAAGGGGCATTTCTGACTCAATTTCTCCAGTCCTAATCCTTTTCTGTCCTATTTATTGCTAATTCAATATCTTAATGCTCTGCAACACTTGCCCACTTCAACACTTCTTTGTGTTCTCATACTGGAAATTCTCTATTGGAATGGGTATGGGAAGAGAGAATGATGGGAACATAGAAGGTGAGAAATAAAATTAACTCAGTAAGGAAATAAGTCCATGGGGTCACAAAGAGTCAGATATGACTGAGCAACTACCACACGTACAAGGAAGTAAGGCAGAAGAGGGACCACTGCCTGGATTTCTGGCTGATATCGATTCATGGGCTTCTATACTATGGGAAACAGCATCCCACTGCAGTACTTCACACCAGTCAGGAGATTTTCCTTTGAGCAGCATTGCTGTTGATATAAACTGAAGATTAGTGGTTTCTTATTGCACTTTATAGATCTTAAATTAGTGTTAATTCTTTTCAGATTCTCCCGGTAACTTGCACCGCTTTACACACCCACCAGTAATGCACATGGATTACATTTTTCCATATAATTGCCAATATTTGTTATCTTTTTAAAAATTATAACCATCTGGTTGATGTGAAATGATACACCATTATGAAGCCAAGCACATTTGATTTGAATTTCTTTAATGACTAATTATGTTGAGCAGATTTTCACATAGGTATCAGTTCAGTTCAGTCCCTCAGTCATGTCCGACTCTTTGTGATCCCATGGACTGCAGCACGCCAGGCCTCCTTGTCCATCACCAACTCCCCGAGTTTACTCAAACTCATGTCCATTGAGTCAGTGATGCCATCCAACCATCTCATCCTCTGTTGCCCCCTTCTCCTCCTGACTTCAATCTTTCCCAACATCAGGGTCTCTTCCAGTGAGTCAGTATAGGTATGGGCCATTATTATATCTTCTCCATAGGGATGTATATTTAAGTTCTTGATCCTGCCCCACTTTTTTTGGCTGCGCTGCACTTTTCACACTATGGATCAGACCTGGGCTCTGCAGTAAACGCATAGCATCCTAACTTCTGGACTGCCAGGGAATTCCTTTGACCCATTTTTACCTTGAGGTGTTTGTCTTTTGTTGTTGAATTGTGAGAGTTCTTGAATATTAAACCCTCATCAAATATGTTGTTTGCAAATTTTTTTTTCATTCTGTAGGCTGTCTTGGTGAAGTCCAATTTATCTTTATGGCTGTTGTTATTGTTTGTGCTTTTGCTGTCAAATCTAAGAATCTATTGCCAAATTCAAGGTCATGAGAATATCCTCATGCTTTCTTCTAAGTGGTTTATGATTTTAGCTCTTATATTTACATTTCTGAACCATTTCGAGTTACTTTTTGTATATTTTATGAGGCAGAGGTGTACCAATTCTTTGCATGTGGAAATTTATCCTAGTACCATTTGTTGAAGAAACTATTCTTTTCCCTCATTGAAAGGACTTGGCACCCTTGTCCGAAATCAATTAGCCATAAATGTATGGGTGTATTTCTGGACTCTCAATTTTACTCCACAGTTCTATTTCTATCTTTAGGCCATTGCCACATTCTTTTGATTATTGTAGTTCTGTAGTAACTTTTGAAAGTGGAAAGTACAACTATTTCAACTGTGTTCTTTATTCAAGATTGTTTTGGCCATTCAGAGTACCACACAATTCCATATGAATCTGAGGATCAGTTTTTCCATTTCTGTGGAAGAGGCTGCTGGGATTTTGACAGGAATTAAATTGACTCTGTAGATCACTTTGGGTAATATTGCCACCTAAACAATATTAACATCAACATTCAGAAAACTAAGATCATGGCATTTGGTCCCATCACTTCATGGGAAATAGATGGGGAAACAGTGGAAACAGTGGCTGACTTGATTTTGGGGGTCTCCAAAATCAGCTTTTTGCTGATGGTGATGGCAGCCATGAAATTAAAAGACGCTTACTCCTTGGAAGGAAAGTTACAACCAACCTAGATAGCATATTCAAAAGCAGAGACATTACTTTGCCACAAAAGGTCCGTCTAGTCAAGGCTATGGTTTTTCCAGTAGTCATGTATGGATGTGAGAGTTGGACTATAAAGAAAGCTGAGTGCCGAAGAATTGATGCTTTTGAACTGCGGTGTTGGAGAAGACTCTTGAGAGTCCCTTGGACTGCAAGGAAATCCAACTAGTCCATCCTAAAGGAGATCAGTCCTGGGTGTTCATTGGAAGGACTGATGTTGAAGCTGAAACTCCAATACTTTGGCCACCTCATGCGAAGAGTTGACTCATTGGAAAAGACCCTGATGCTGGGGAGGATTGGGGGCAGGAGGAGAAGGGGATGACAGAGGATGAGATAGCTGGATGGCATCACCGACTCAATGGATGTGGATTTAGGTAGACTCCGGGAGCTGGTGATGGACAGGGAGGCCTGGCATGCTGCGATTCATGGGGTTGCAAAGAGCTGGACACAACTGAGCAACTGAACTGAACTGAACAATATTAAGTCTTTCAATCCATACAAGTGGAAGGTATTTCCTATGTTTTTCTTCTTTAATTTTTTACAGGCATGTTTTGTAGCTGTCAGTGTTCAAATCTTTCACTAATTTGAATAAATAGGTTTCTAGGTATTTTATTCTTAATATGCTATTGTAAATAGAATTTAACTTTTTTCAGGTTTCAATTTGCTGGTAATATAATAGGTTTCTTTGTGTTAATACTGTACCCTGCAATTTTGGTGAATGTGTTTATTATCTTGAGTAGTTTTCCTATGGATTCCTTAGAGTTTTCTATGTACAGGCATACCTCAGAAATATTGGAGGTTCAGTTGCAGATGGCCACAATAAAGTGATTATTACAATAAAGCAAGTCACGTACTTTTTTTGAATTTTCAGTACATAAAAATTTATGTATTATACTATCCTATAATCTATTAAGTGTGCAATAGCATTATGTCTAAAACTCCAATGTTCATTACTTAATTTAAAAATACTTTATTGCTAAAAAATACTAATCATCATCTGAGCCTTCAGTGAGACATGATCTTCTTCTGGTCATGATCTTGCCTCAGTGATGATGGTTGCTGACTAATCAGAGTGGTGGTTGCTGAAAGTTGGAGTGACTATGTCCATTCCTTAAAATAAGACATTGATTGACTCTACATTTCACAAGTGATTTCTCTGTAGCATCAACACTGTTTGGTAGCATTTTACTCACAATAGATCTTCTTTCAAAATAAAAGTCAATCTTTTTAAACCCTGCAGCTGCTTTATCGACTAAGTTTATATAATATTCTAAATCACTTGTTATTTTAGCAATCTGAACAGTATCTTCACCAGGAATAGATTCCATCTCAAGAAACCACTTTCTTTGCTCATCCATAAAAAGCAACTCCTCTACTGGAGCCCTGAGCTCTTCTAAGTCATCGACAAAGGTTGGAATCTTGTTTATGTTGATATTCTCATGAATCACAAGTGTCCTTAATGGTATCTAGAATGGTAATTCCTTTCCAGAAGGTTTACAGTTTTCCCAGATCCATTAGAGGGCTGGCAGGTAGGTGGCGCAGTGGTAAAGAATCTACCTGCCAATCTACCTTCCTCTGGATGAGGAAGATCCTCTGAAGTAGGAAATGGCAACCCACTCCAGTATTCTTGCCTGGAAAAATTCATACCTGGTGGGCTACAGTCCATGGGGTTGCACAGAATCAGACACAACTGAGCACACACGTGACAGCAATAATTAGAGGAATAAATATCTATGGCAACTACAGCCTGACAAAATGCGTTTCTTACACAACACAACTTGAAAATCAAAATTGCTCCTCGATCCATGGCCTAGAGAGTGGATTTTGTGTCTGTAAACATACACTTCTCCATCAGAGCTCCTGGGTGACCAGGTGCATTGTCAATGAGCGGTAATATATTATAGGATTTTTTTTTTTCTGAGCAATAGGTCCCAACAGTAGGTTTAAAATATTCAGTAAACCATGTTGTAAACATGTTTAAGAGTATTTTGTTTAATTTCTACAGATGGTGGCTGGGACCGAGGTCACCTGAAGCATCATTCTCTCTTATACTTTACACTTGAGCTAGGAAAATGCAAAAGCTAGAACAGCAATTGAGAATTTCTGTCTCTTTGTAACCTCTCCAAGTAGTCTCTCTAGCATAGCAACTTCAGGAAAATCAGACTTCTTTGGGGCTTCTGAGATCTAAGGATGTGTATAACAAGAAAGAATGAGGAGGAAACTATATCCCTTTGATGTCCTAGATTCAGAAGTCATATAACATCACTCTTTCCCTCTAAGTGTCAGAGCAGTCACAAGCTCTGATCAAATTCAAGGGGAAGAACATAGTCTTTATTTTATCACTGTCCCACTTAAGAAGAGCTAGTAATATGAGAGATATTTTTGTGGTCATCTGCTTAGTTAAATGCAATATGAGACTGTGATGATAGTAACATCATTCTGAACTCCAAAGTTTTTTAGTGTATGTAATAAAGAGTTTTTGATATGTAAAATAATAAACTTATGGCAGTGGAACAACACAACCAATCATTTCTGAAGCATTATTAATCTTTTTTGGTGTCTATCTCAAATCATGTATTTAAATAAATTATATTTGTCTATGCTACACTCAATAATATACAAAGTAATTTCAGTGTTACTGTGCAAATAAAAATAAAGTGACTACTTTTATAGTCTTCAATTACCCTCTTACTTTCTTCAAGTAGTTTCTCTAGGCATAGATATAGCTACACAAAGATAAACAAAATTAAGAATGGAGATACAGAAACTCAAATGTGTAGTTAGGTTTACTTATGCATGAATTTATAATTTACCGGGTCCTAACTAATTCAGGCCTTCCTTTCTTCAGACAAAGTTTACTGGTTGTAGCTATGAATACTGAGGAATAAACATATGAAAGGAGAACATGGAAACACAAAAATGTCAAATAGAACAAAAGGTCATGTAATTCACATATGGATGTATACTTTGCCTCATTCCATGTTAAGGACCTGAGTTTTCAAAAAGATACGTAAATGAAAAGATATCAATATTGAACATTCAGATTCACATCCTCAATTCTTCTGTTTGAAAACAACAAAAAAACAAAGCAAAAAGTTCTTTTATCACTATGTGTTGGTTTCTGAACTTGTGCAAAGTGGTATAAGAGGTAGCACCAGCTGGATGGATTTACACTGGGAATGGCATGGTAACCCTCTGTAGAAGAAAGGACCATAAGGCAAGAGAGAATTGATGAGAAATACAAAAATCCCTGTGTGCTGGATTTTAAAGTGAAGGATGGTTAACTGATGGATGAAGCAATTCACGACCGAGTTGTACTGAGGGGAACTTTGGTGAGATAGAGGGGTGAAAAGAAGAGTTAGGAAGTGTTCCACTGTGAGTGAATGGAACTCGAAAGGGGACCTTCATTTGAACTCCAATTAGGATTTAAATAACTGTTCAGTTTTCTTTGTCTATTAGATTGCCTTTTCTTTTGAATAGGATACCATGTTAAAACAGATCAGTAGATTAAAGAAACAATTGCTTTCTTGTCTGATCAGTCTGGATTTTCGAGAAAGAGAAGCAATAACTCAGAAGAGAATGAAGAGCACTTAGCTGGGAATTATGAGATAGGAGTTCTCATCGGGTTCAGGCAGAACAAAGGTTCTTTCTGCCTTTAAATTGTTAAGATTCTGTCTTATTTTAGTTATAAAACAAAACTACCACAATATTGTAAAGAAAATAGCCTCCAATCAAAATAGATGAATTAATTAAAAAAAAGAAAGATATACAAAACTTATCTATTTGGCCTCATGTTCTTACCACTTCCAAACACAAACTGTTTAAAAATAAATGTGCAAGATTAATTATAAAGATTTCTCCAATTGGCAATCAATCATGATATAATCTTCATTTTTCAAAGGAGTTCAGAATATACAGATATATATTATATGCATGTATTATATATATAATAAGACATATATAATACCTATAAATATTGGTCTTTGAATACAGGAAGTTTTGGGGAACTCAAGTTGACTTACAAAAGACTGTCTTTTCACAATGACCATGTCTGTAAGTGAATCCATTTCTCAGGCAAATTATCTGGCTCTCTTCAGCAATTCATCTTCACTTAACTGATCAGGCAAACTGAACCCATGTAGTTATTGTAGTTATCTGAGGGACCAATTCAATTGAATTTTAATTTGGTGTGTTTTAGCTCAATGCTGCTAAGTCGCTTCAGTCATGTCCAACTCTGTGCGACCCCATAGATGGCAGCCCACCAGGCTCCGCCGTCCCCGGGATTCTCCAGGCAAGAATACTGGAGTGGGTTGCCATTCCCTTCTCCAGTGCATGAAAGGGAAAAGTGAAAGTGAAGTTTAGCTCAATAGACACAGTTTAAGATGTCTGGGAGATTCACAGGGCAATTGTCCAAAGAGTTTGTAAGTTATTATAGTCTTATTTGTTATGAATTATTTCTCATTAAAGAAAATCTATTTGGGGATAATTTTTTTTTCAGTAATTGACTTACTGTGCCTTGTAGACAGTTTTAAAATAATGCTTGGGTCTACACTTGTTGCTATCCTTTAGAAGCACAATGTGGCAAAACTCTCAATGAGGTAAGAATCAAATAACTGGGCTGTAGTCTTGCCTAAACTAACCTCAAAAAAATTTCACTATCACTCAGAGTCCAGGTTCCTCATCAGTAAAATGAGAAGACTGAACAAGAGGACGGCTACGCTTCTTTACTATAGTATTTGATTACCATGCCCTCTTTTAATATGCTTTCTTTTTAAAGGTATAGGTCGGCTCCGGAGGTAAAATTGATGCCGAAGTTGTAGTTACTGTCGACCTGCTCCATTCTTATATCGCTCTAAATTACACAAATGAGCCAGAAGACAACACCATAGTTGTCATATCAGGGCCCAGCCCGCAGATTCAGCCCGCTTTCACTACGCAATATGCACAAACAGCTCTTCGGAAACTAAGTGCAATATTTATTGCTGATCTTAAAAGAGAGGCAATGCTAAACAATGCTCAAACTACCTCACAACTGCACTCATCTCACACTCTAGTAAAGTAATGCTTAAAATTCTCCAAGCCAGGCTTCAGCAGTATGTGAACCGTGAACTTTCAGATGTTCAAGCTGGATTTAGAAAAGGCAGAGGAACCAGAGATCAAATTGGCAACATCTATTGGATCACTGAAAAAGCAAGACAGTTCCAGAAACACATCTATTTCTGCTTTATTGACTAGGCCAAGCCTTTGACTGTGTGGATCACAATAAATTGTGGAAAATTCTAAAAGAGATGGAAATACCAGACCACCTGACCTGCCTCTAGAGAAATCTGTATGCAGGTCAGGAAGCAATAGTTAGAACTGGACATGGAACAACAGACTGGTTCCAAAGAGGGAAAGAGTACATCAAGTCTGTATATTGTCACTCTGCTTATTTAACTTATCTGCAGAGTACATCATGAGAAACACAGGGCTGGATGAAGCACAAGATGGAATCAAGATTGCCGGGAGAAATATCAATAACCTCAGATATGCAGATGACACCACCCTTATGGCAGAAAGCTAAGAAGAACTAAAGCACCTCTTGATGAAAGTGAAAGAGGAGAGTGAAAAAGTTGGCTTAAAGCTCAACATTTAGAAAACTAAGATCATGGCATATGGTCCCATCACTTCATGGCAAATAGATGAGGAAACAGTGGAAACAGTGGCTGACTTTATTTTTGGCGGGGCTCCAAAACCACTGCCGATGGTGACTGTAGCCGTGAAATTAAAAGACACTTGCTCCTTGGAAGAAAAGTTATGACCAACCTAGACAGCATATTAAAAAGCAGAGACATTACTTTGCCAACAAAGGTCCGTCTAGTCAAAGTTATGGTTTTTCCAATAGTCATGTATGTATGTGAGAGCTGGACTATAAAGAAAGCTGAGCACCGAAGAATTGATGTTTTTGAACTGTGGTGTTGGAAAAGTCTATTGAGAGTCCCTTGGACAGCACGGAGATCCAACCAGTCCATCCTAGAGGAAATCAGCCCTGAATATTCATTGGAAGGACTGAGGCTGAAGCTGAAACTCCAATACTTTGGCCACCTGATGTGAAGAACTGAGTCATTGGAAAAGCCCCTGATGCTGGGAAAGATTGAAGATGGGAGGAGAAGGGGACGACAGAGGATAAGATGGATGGATGGCATCACTGACTCAATGGACATGAGTTTGAGTAAACCCCAGGAGTTGGTGATGGACAGGGAGGCCTGGTGTGCTGTAGTCCATGGGGTCGCAAAGAGTCAGATACAACTGAGTGACTGAACTGAACTGACTGAAAAGAGAGGGAAAAAAAATCTAGATCAAAGTATGGAAGATCTGCACAGACAATAAGAGAAAAAAATCATAGAATATGGAATCTATTTTTAAAATACAAGTCTACAAAAAAGCTTTCATTTTAATATTTAAAAGGATCATATGTGCATTCTGACCATTTTTTTCTTTCTTTTATTTAAACTACAGATATATTTTCTTTTATATTGGGTATAAGCTTACTTTGGTTCTCCCTGGAAAACTGTGTACCCAGTAAGAACAATAAAAATGAATTAAAATGTATACATTTAAGTGTATTGTAAATACTACAAGCTTCCCTGGTGGTCCGGTACTAAAGAATCTGCTTGCAGGGGCTGTGGGTTCGATCCCAGGTCAGAAAGATTCCCCTGGAGAAGGAAATGTAAACCACTCCAGTACTCTTGCCTGGGAAATTCCATGGACAGAGGAGCCTGGCAGGCTATAGTCCATGGGGTCGCAAAAGGGTTGGGCATGACTTCGTGACTAAACAACAACAACAAAAATAAGTAATATACTATTATGAAAAAAACCAGTGTTGCACGTGGAGCATGAACTGATACATTAGACATACACAATTAACATCAGTGTGTGCTCAAAATAATTATTCTGTTTGTTGCTGGAAAAAGTGGATGAATGATTTTGAAGGTTAATACCAAGATCTACACAACCAGGTACGCCTTATTACTCCCCTTATTACTGTCCTTACAGTACTACCTTTACTACCCTTACCCCGTATTACTACCCCTTATTACTCCCTTGTCCCAGCAGTTTATTCTCACCTCACCCGATCCATTAGCAGGGCTATTTAATTGAGTTTAGGTAGAGGAAATGTTTTTCCTCCAAAAAATATTCAATAGCAGATAAAGCCATGGAGTATGAACTCTTAACTTACATTACACAAAGAAACATTTTCTGTCTCAACCAGCATTTCTACTTTGGTCCGTTACATAGGAACTTCATTTCTTTGGTTTTTAAGAAAATAGTTTGACTCCTCCTTCATGTTTCCCCCATCAGTTTTTCACACACACACACAGAATTAGAGAAGAAATTTCACAAAGAAGGAGGAGAAACCCAATGATGCCTGATGCAGCTGGAAATGTATTTACGTTAAACAGACATTCAGAAGTTACACAACCAGAATATTTATGTTGCTAAGATTCCATGATTTAGTTAAGCAATATCAGCCTCCTGGTCTTCCCAGGTGGCACCAGTGGTAAAGAACTGCCTGTCAATGCAGGAGACACAGGAGATGTGAGTTCAATCCCTGGGTTGGGAAGATCCCCTAGAGGAGGGCACAGAAACCTACTCCAGTATTCTTGCCTGGGAAATCCCAGGGACAGCAGAGCTTGGTGGGATAAAATCCATGGGGTCGCAGAGTCAGACATGACTGAAGCGATTTACCTCGCAGCATGCACCAGCCTCCCAACAGCATGATTCAAATTTCTGTTACTATAATTAATGAATATTTTATTATTTATTTAAATTTATAAGAGTTATAATTTAAATTTTTATAGTTATAACACATAAATTTTCTTTTAAAATTTCATAAAAATTCTATAATTTTATAAAGTTATAGGCAACAAACACATTTATTTGCTAAATAAATATTTACTTTTTTTCACTTTCCTAAACATATATGACTAACAGAGTTTTGTAATGTTTTGACAAATATTTTTTCAGGTTAAACAATTATGATTTTTCCCATTGGTTAACACTGTTTTTCACAGTTTTGGATTGCACAGTCACTTCTGTGGTCATAACCTATTGTGCGAGGTGAAGAGAGCCTGTGTTTAAAATCGTAATTGGCTGCCTCACTCCTTCTCCTTTAGTTCCAATCCCTTCTGGCAGCGACATTTACTTCCAGTTGTGGCTGGTGATATTTATTTCCACATTTTCAAAAATGTGCCTCTTCTTGACTCATTTCAATCTTTGCTTATTTTTTACCACCTTGTTTTGGGTTCTTTTTTATAACACTGTAGTATTTCACTGCTGGGTAGTACTTTTTTCATTGAGTAAAATACAGCTTGTTTATTTGTTCTACACTTGATGGGCAGTTGGGTATATACCTATTTTTATGTATATAAATAAAGCTTTTCAGAACGTTTCTTTTATATGTCTTTTAATATGATTTGACATTGACAACTGAAGCATCAATATTTTATTTGCACAACCATAATTTATTTTTGACTAATTTACTTCAGAAACCTTACATAGATTTTTTTTACTGTACATAAAATTAAATTTATATAGTGAATTCCAGCATACATATCAGCTTTATACAACATATGGAATATAACCACTTTGTGCCTTAGTGTTTGTTGGTAACAATTTGTTTCTAAAATTACATATAAAAGAGTGATGTTTATCTTCACTAGGCTTTCTTTTTTTATCATATCAAGGACCTGATTCCTTGGTCCTTCCTGGTTCTGCTTTACAAAATGACAACAGAAAGTCCATCTGACAAGTTAGTATTTGGCTTTGGCTGACATAATGTTCAAAATTATTTTTTAATACCCAGTTGATCTAGACTTTCAGAGCTTTTGATTATCTCCTAATATTAAAAACCTAAATATATATTAATGATTAATGTATATATTATATATGCATTTTTCCTTGCAAGCTATCTCTTATGGAATATAAAAAATTATCAATAGAATATTAAATGAACATGTTATTGAAGACTAAAGTAGGATGACAAATCACACGCCTTCTCCATGCTACCCTACTACCAAGAGCAGCATTAGGTGAGAGATATTGATGTCAAACAGAGGAATCATCAAAGTATATAGCTATGTATTGGTAAAACTGAGCTGGAGAACATAGTTTGTCCTGTGGACAGTTATTATTTCCCTTGGAATTAATTTTATCCTTCTAGAACTGCATTTCCCACCACATCCAGGGTACAGTGTGCCACAGGAAGTGAAACAGAATCCTTGCATCCTAAGGACAGGCTACTCAGAGAGGGGGAAATACTGGCTGGGTTGCCTTTGATTAGCGCCTTTCCCTAAGCTTGTCTGGCAAAAAGATCAATTTGAGGCAAGGCACAGCCCCAAATTTCCTAAAGGACTGTGGAAGGAATGTGAAAAGAAAGTCGATATGTGGGTAATACTTACGTAGTGTTCGCCATATGCCAACCCACTTTGGAAAACTTTAATATTTATTAAATTAGTTAATATTTGCAAAACTCCACATGTATCTCCATTTCAATGATGAGTAACTGGAAGCAGAGAAAGGATTAAGTAACTTGCTCAAGGCCACACTGCTAGTAAGTATTGGAGTTGAAATTTAATTCCGTGTAGTCTGTGTCCAATTACCATAATACTTCCTACAGTCTGAAATTTCTTTTTTCCCCATAATTTGAGGGTAGAGCACTGTCACTCAAGGGAGAAGACCAGCTCCTACCTTCATGGGTCACTTTTTCAATATCCAACATCATATCTTTATATTCCTGGGACTATTAGGAGAAGTTCATCTTTTACCCCTTCCCCTCCCACACTCAGGTTTCTGCTGTGAGTCTGGGTCACGTATTAATTAAGTTGGCTAAAAGACTCCCCTATATTCAAGGTTGTTATCTCACCCCTATCATAATTCCTACTCCAAATGCTTTCCTACAATAGTGTTGAATGTAACTCAATAGAGGTTATGAAATGAACACAAATGACTCCATAAAATTACCATGAATTTTTTCATAAAAATTCCAATTTCCAACAATATTCAATTATCAGGGAAGAATTAAAGACCCCAAATTAGAGCAATTCTAAATCCTGAGAAATTAAAATCCTTAAACCCTCTTCTCCAGTTCTTTATTCTGGTTAGTTTCAGCCTTGGGAAACTTTCTCAGTTCCTGGTGGAGCTGAGGGTTCTGAGCAGAAGAAGCCTGAACTTTCTTCCATGTAAAATGTGTGGAATGTCACCCAAATATAAATCAGTCAAATCTATGTTTCTCAAGGGTCTAGATTTTTAAGGGTTCTAATTAATTTATAGATCAAATATATATTGTCTTTCCTTGTCAAATTCCACTTAAACATAACTACAAAATAATCTATACACACACATATATGTGTATATGCATGTGTGTGTACTAGGTCGCTTCAGTTGTATCTGACTAAACTTTTATATCTATGCATTTCATGATATAGAAGTCAGGATGCAAAATTTAAGCATATATCTTTATCAATTTTTATAACAGACTGACAAGTTAACTCATCCAGAACTATCCTCTAGAACAATTACAACATGCTTCAGAAGGCCCATTATGCCCAGTCAATATCTACCGCCTGTGTTGACCACCAATCTGACTTCTGCTATTACAGATTAATATTGCCAATTGTAAATCGAGAACCTACAAACTTTGGTGTGTGACTTCTTTTACTCTTTCATATCTGTGAGAGCCATCAATGTTGGTGCATGGACCCAGTAATCCAATCTTTGTCATTGTTATATAGTATTCCACTTATGAACATAGTTCTCTTTCGTTTTCAATTATTTTGATATATTGGACTTGTTTCTGGCTTTTAGCTATTATGAATAAAACTTCCATGAACATTCTTGTACATGTATTTTGCTAGGCATACACATTTCTTCTTTTTTTTATTTTTTTAAATTTATTTATTTTAATTGGAGGCTAATTACTTAACAACTTCCAGAGTTTCAAGCTGGTTTTAGAAAAGGCAGAGGAACCACAGATCAAATTGCCAACATTCGCTGGAGCATCAAAAAAGCAAGAGAGTTCCAGAAAAACATCTATTTCTGCTTTATTGACTATGCCAAAGCCTTTGACTGTGTGGATCACAATAAATTGTGGACAATTCTGAAGGAGATGGGAATACCAGACCACCTGACCTGCCTCTTGAGAAACCTGTATGCAAGTCAGGAGGCAACAGTTGGAACTGGACATGGAAAAACAGACTGGTTCCAAATAGGAAAAGGAGTATGTCAAGGCTGTATATTGTCAACCTGCTTATTTAACTTATATGCAGAGTACATCATGAGAAACGCCGGGCTGGATGAAGCACAAGCTGGAATCAAGATTGTCGGGAGAAATATCAATGACCTCAGATACGCAGATGACACCACCCTTATGGCAGAAAGTGAAGAAGAACTAAAGAAAGTGAAAGAGGAGAGTGAAAAAGTTGGCTTAAAGCTCAACATTCAGAAAACTAAGATCATGGCATCCGGTCCCATCACTTCATGGAAGATAGATGGGGAAACAGTGGCTGACTTTATTTTGGGGGCTCCAAAATCACTGAAGATGGTGACTGCAGCCATGAAATTAAAAGACACTTACTTCTTGGAAGGAAAGTTATGACCAACCTAGATAGCATATTAAAAAGCAGAGACATTACTTTGTCAGCAAAGGTCCATCTAGTCAAGGCTATGGTTTTTCCAGTGGTCATATATGGATGTGAGAGTTGAACTATAAAGAAAGCTGAGCACCGAAGAATTGATGCGTTTGAACTATGGTATTGGAGAAGACTGTTGAGAGTACTTTGGAATACAAGGAGATCCAATCAGCCCATCCTAAAGGAGATCAGTCCTGGGTGTTCATTGGAAGGACAGATGTTGAAGTTGAAGCTCCAGTACTTTGGCCATCTGATGTGAAGAGCTGACTCACTTGAAAAGACCCTGATTCTGGGAAAGATTGAGGGCAGGAGGAGAAGGGGACAACAGAGGATGAGATGGTTGGATGGCATCACTGACTCAATGGACATGGGTTTGGGTAGACTCCGGGAGCTGGTGATGGACAGGGAGGCCTAGCGTGCTGCAGTCCATAGGGTTGCAATGAGTCTGACACAACTGAGCAACTAAACTGAATTGAACTGGAAAAACCATAGCTTTGACTCTATAGACCTTTGTCAGCAAAGTGATGTCTCTGCTTTTTAATACATTGTCTAGGTTTGTCATTGCTTTCCTTCCAATGGTCAAGCATCTTTCAATTTCATAGCTGCAGTTTCTATCTGCAGTGATTTTGAAGCCCAAGAAGAGAAAACTCATCACTGCTTCCATTTTTCCCCGTCTATTTGCCACTACATATGCGACTGGATGCCATGATCTTTGTTTTTTGAATATTGAGTTTTAAGCCATCTTTTTCCGTCTCCTCCTTCACTCTCATTGAGAGGTTTTTTTAGTTCCTTTTCACTTTCTGCCATTAAGGTGGTTTCATCTGCATATTTGAGGTTGTTGACATTTCTCCCAGTTGTGATTCATCCATCCCAGCATTACGCATGGTATACTCTGCATATAAGTTAAATAAGCAAGGTGACAGTACACAGCCTTGTCATACTCCTTTCCAAATTTTGAACAAGTTTGTTGTTTCATGTCCAGTTCTAACTGTTGCTTTTTGACCTCTGTACATGTTTCTCAGGAGACAGGTAAGGTGGTCTGGTATTCCCATCCATTTAAGAATTTTCCACAGATTGTTGTGATCCACATAGTTACAGCCTTTAGCATAGTCATTGAAGCAGAAATCGATGTTTTTCTGGAATTTCCTTGCTTTATCTTTGATCCAATGGGGACAAAATGGCTGCAATTAGTACTTCCATTAAAAAATGATTAAATGGGAGGCACATAGAATCGTTGATTACAGCAATTCTGAAACTTTGCTGGGCAAATGATCACTCTTCTGAAAAATAGCTTCTTAATCAACTGTCCTTCATGACTCTTATCTCCACTGTATGGGGCCAGGGGTCATATCTTTGTTTCTTCCCCTTCATTCACTTCTGAAGAGGGCCCTGAAGAATATGCCTTTCCAGTAGGCTGAGCTGCTTCCTCACATTTTCTGTCTTCTAAGTTAGCCCAGGTGATCAGTCAGTTCAGTTCAGTCGCTTGGTCATGTCCGACTCTTTGCGACCCCATGCACTGCAACATGCCAGGCTTCCCTGTCCATCACCAACTCCCAGAAATTGCTCAAACTCATGTCCATCAAGTCGGCAATGTCATCCAACCATCTCGTTCTCTGTTGTCCCCTTCTCAGGCGATAGTTTTGCCAAATATTTGCTGCTACATAGTATACATCATATTTTTACATTTTAATTCATTGTTTATTTTATTTTTTGGCCACACCACTCAGCACACAGGATCCTAGCTCCCTGAACATGGATCCAACCTATGATCCCTGCAGTGGAAGCATGAAGGCTTAACCACTGGACCACCAGGGAAGTCCCCCTTTACTATCTTCTATAATAGTTCCTTACAGCCTGCTGTTTTTGTAACAGCTTTGCAGTAGTGCCAATTTCTGTATCAGTCTGCTGTTTCAGTGTAACAAACATCTACAAAATCTCAGTGGCATATAACAATAAGCATTTATGTAAATTATATCTTTATAATCTATCTCTTTGTGTTGGTAATAAGTTCAAACTCCTATTCTACCTTTAAGCCTGGCTTTGGTTCACATTATCTGAGAATGTTCTTAATTCTGGTAGTAGAACTCAATACCATCACTCTTTTCAATTCCAGATCTAGCATATATATGGCTTCACTCTGAGTCTAGCTCTTCATGTTTCCATTCTTTTTCATAGAGATGCTCACCTTGAATTTAAGCATTCCTTTATCTTTTTATTAGTTTTTAAAACATATCTCTCATTGTAATAAATTATAGAGTACACTAATTTCTTCATTAACTCTTTCTGCCACTTTGAAATATATGAAAGGCAAAGGAGAAAAGGAAAGATATACCCATTTGAATGCAGAGTCATAATTATATACACATTTAAACACACACATACAAGGACTTCCCTGGTGCCTAAGTGGTAAAGAATCTGCCTGCCAATGCAAGAGATGTGGGTTCAATCCCTGGGTCAGGGAAGATCCCCTGGAGAAGGAAATGGCAACCCACTCCAGCAATCTTGCCTGAAAAATCCCATGTATAGAAAAGCCTGGCAGTTTACAAGTCCATGAGGTAGCAGAGTCAGACATGACTTAGTGACTAAACAACAAGCACATACACACACACACAGATACACACTCTACCTTTAAAGTATTTATCTTTCAAATTCAGTACATTTGCAATAAGATAGATTTAGGGTACTATGTAGGCAGACCCTTACCAATCACCATTCAAGTGAATGCATAGGCAAAGTGACAGTGGAGTTATTAGTGTTAAAATGTCTTGTTGAATTTTAAAGCTGAAAATAACATCATAAAAAATAATTTGTCATTAATAAAATATGTATTGACCTTCATTTTATTTGATATCATGTTTCACAAAAGATGTGGGCTAACTGCATTAATAGGATAAATAAGAATATGAGGTGTAATCTAATCTAAAAAGGTGACAATCTATTTTCAAGCTCTTTTGGGAATTATTTTTGCAGCAGATATTTACATACAATGTACTGCTTTCAAATGGTGCTTATTTAATTCTTGGAGTAAAATGTATCAGATTGCCCCCATTTGGAAGAGCTTATACATTCTCTGGAATAACTCCAAGTATCTGAGATAATTTCTTCTATAATTTCCAATTTTAAAGATATTTTGATCATTCTTACTAAACTTAGTAGTTTAACCTGAAAAGCAATATTTTGGTATAAAGAGATCAGATTTTAATGTTAGACCAATCTGTGATCTAAAACTCACCTTTGTGGTTTTCTAATTGTGTGAACTTGGGCAAGATTAATTTCTCCAAGCTTTAATTTTTATTTGTTAAATAGAGATGGCAATGACTATCTAATTTCTAGTACTTGTGTGGTTTAATTGAGATAATGAAATAAACTTTATAATATGAGTCTGGTATGGAGTTGATAGTCAATATGTGTTAGTTTCCATGTCTGTTTATCCCACATTTGCGAAATTTTATCATAAAATGCAAATGTGACAATTATGTGCTCCTTCTTCTAGTCATTCTTAATGAGTAAGATTATGCTTACCAGCTCTTGTACCCCTTCATGTCAGAACAACAAAAGCTGGATCAAAACTAGATGTTACTTCCTTATGTGTGCATATGTATTTCTATTTCTTATTTCAGCTTTGAATAAAGGGGGGGTGGTGGTATTTTTAAGATAAGAGCTTGTAGGAAACAATACAGTTATTCAGTCATTCTGAAAGATGGCCCAGGAGGTATTGTTCTGCTTACACAGGCTCTACAAATAGACAATAATGCCATAATGAATATTTGTTCCAAGGAAATATTTTATACCTCAAACATATTAAATATAACAAATGCCAAATGCAATTAAAGAGATGGAACAAAACTCAGTACATTTGTTTCCAATCTAAACTCATCCCTGAGGTATTTTAGGACAGAATGGGAGGTATTCTGCCAAAAGAAGGTCTCCTTCTTTTAGTCCCACAAACACCATGTTATGTTCTGCATACAGGGGCTTCTCTGTGAGCACATCATCATTTATTTTGCAAATACAAATCAAGTAGAGAATGCTTGAGCAGGAAATGCTGAAGGTATTATTCTAATGCCAATTATTTAGGATGGGAATTTGCAAAAAGTTATCCTCTAGGAAAATACACACGTATACACAAACTTGAGGCAAGAAGACCTGGATTCAAATTCAAGCTTTAACTTTTCTACTAATATGACCATGAACAAATTAGTCTTTCCAAAATTCAGCTTCATTACTTCTAAAATACATAATTTTGACAGTATAACTTTATATGCCACATAAATAGTAAATATCGAGTTACTCTTTCTTCCTTGTTAAGGTAATTTTATACCTCCCAAAGAAAATCCTTGGGCAGTTTCTATGATCAATGCAAGAATTCAAGTTTCAAAATATCAACAATAGGTTTTGTTCACACGTGTGACTCCTGCTTCGAGCATTTATATTACCTAATAATCAGATCAGTTGAAAATAATAAATTAAATATGGAATTAAATATCATCAAAGTAATATCATTTCGATTTCATTTAATCTTGATTTTCATTTTCAAGGAAGTTAGAAAAACATATAAAATTTGAAGGCATAGTATACAATTCAATAAATGTTTGTTACCATACGATCCAGAAATTCTGCTCCTTGGTATATCCCCAGGAAAAATGAAAATCTATATACACACAAAAACTTGTACATGAATATTCAGTGATGTATTATTCACAACAGCCCCCAAATAGATATAACCCAAATGTCCATCAACTGGGAATGGATAAATAAAAAGAGTATATCCATAAATTTTGTATTTTCAGTCACTCAGTCATGTCTGACTCTGTGATTCTATGGACTGTAGCCCGCAAGGCTTCTCTGTCCATGGGATTCTCCAGGTAAGAATACTGGAGTGGGTTGCCTTTCCCTTCTCCAGGGGATCATCCTGACCCAGGGATCAAACCTGGGTCTCCCTCACTGCAGGCAGATTCTTTACCATCTGAGCCACAGGGAAGCCCCTATAATGTTATATTGCTGCTGTTGCTGCTAAGTTGCTTCAGTCCTGTCCAACTCCGTGAGACCCCACAGACAGCAGCCCACCAGGCTCCCCCTTTTCTGGGATTCTTCAGGCAAGAACACTGGAGTGGGTTGCCATTTCCTTCTCCAATGCTTGAAAGTGAAAAATGAAAGTGAAGTCGCTCAGTCGTGTCCGACACTTCACGACCCCATGGACTGCAGCCTACCAGGCTCCTCCGTCCATAGGATTTTCCAGGCAAGAGTACTGGAGTGGGTTGCCATTGCCTTCTCCACAATGTTATATTATTCAGCAATAAAAATAAATTGAGTGCTGATATGGGCTACATGGTCGAATCTTGAAACATCCTTCTAAATGAAAGAAGCCATTCACAAAGGACCATAGATTGTATGATTTCACTTATATGAAATGTCCAGAACAAGAAAGACGATATAGACAGAAACTATATTGCATAGGGTAAGGCGGGACAGTGAGAAGGATTGTGAGATTGGGGTGAAGGTGTGAAGGCTAAGGGGTATGGTGGGATTTTGAGGGGAGAGTAATAAAACTGTTCTAAAATTGTGGTGATGAATGATCAACTCTTTGATTATATAAAAGCCATTGAATTATACACTAAATGGGTGATTCATATATGAATTATGTCTCAATAAAGCTATTAAATAAAACATGATCTATGCTTTAGGTGAAGCAGACACATTAATAAATAAATTATGATGGCTTCTGTTACAAAGATCCCTTTAATTCATTCACTGATTCTTTCATCATTCAGCTATTCAGTGAGCCTCTACTCTATGTGAGGCACCATGCTGGGAACAGGACATGTACACGGTGGTGAGCAAAATAGATACGGTTTCTGTTCTCATGGAGATAGTCATTAATAGCACAGTGACTGCTGCTCCATTGATTTGTTTGTTTGTTTGTTTGTTTGTTTAGATAAATGAGAGTATGACCCTATTAATTTCTGGGAGTTAATTCCCAGTTCCTGTGTTCTTAATGGAATTAATTTAATTAAGTTTCATATAAAATAGAAAAGTTCCTAATAACAGTATTTTTAGAAAGAGAGACATAGTCAAAAAAAGAAATAAGGAGCTTCACCTTAGAAAGACATTGATCCTGGCTTGAAATGCAATCATCTTGGACCAGCTATATAGATTTTTTTTATGTTAAACAGTCAGAAATAGTCACAATTTGGAGTTCATGTGCAAAAATATAGGGATTTACATGGTCAACTAAACAGCTTACATGTCACAATTTACGAAAACACTGAGTTTTTCACCATCTCTATGCTGCAAAAACCTCCTTCATTAGGAAGAGGAAGATCAGTGTATGTGCAGTTCTGTGCTTAGTTGCTCAGTCTGTCCAAATCTTGTGACCCCATGGATTGTAGCCCACCAGGCTCCTCTGTCCATGGGGATTCTCCAGTCAAGAATACTAGAATGGGTTGCCATGCTCTCCTCCAGGGCATCTTCCCAACCCAGGGACCAAACCCAAGTCTCCCACATTACAGGCAGATTGTTTACCATCTGAGCCAGCAGGGAAGCCCAAGAATATTGGAGTGGGTAGCCTATCCCTTCTCCAGGGGATCTTCCCAACCAGGAATCAAACTGGGGTCTCCTGCATTGCAGGCATATTCTTTACCAGCTGAGCTACCAGGGAAGCCCAGATTAGTGTTTATTATAGTCCAAAGGACATCCTGGCAAGAAATGAAGAGTTAGTGGGAAGAGTCAACTCAAAATCTTGACTTTTCCTTTTCTCTATGTTAATTAGTTTATCCCAGTCAAAATCTGTACCTTCTTCCAAGATGGACAGGTCTGTTCATGTTTTATTTGTCCCATCCAGCTCTCCCTCCTACCACTCCGATTCACTCAGAAAACTAAGGGGAAATTAGAATGAATCTCAGTAAGAAAAGGGCATGGGACAAGGACTTATTTTAGTTTAAACTAAAAGGGATTTTACTGATGCTCTCTAAATAGGCTTATGAGGATATACTCTGTGGATATTTGGAATCAATGTACATCAAAGTAAACAACGATACAGTTGACAGTATAATCTTGACATTTGGGAGAACTTGGTGTTCTGACCCCTGCTTTGCCACAGCTGTGTGATGTTAGGCAAATTAACTCCTCAAAACATTAGCTTTTCTCTTTTGTTGATCGAAAGAACTGATTCAGAAGCCAAACTTAGTATTTCCTTCATTATGTTACAGTTAACTTACAAATTCTTCTTCTTATATATTTTGGAGTATAGATGAGGATTAAGAGTATAGGATTTGTAATAGATAGAACTGGAAATGAATGCATATTCTATTACTTGTTAGAAAGCTGTTTGTGCCTTGGAAAATGTATTTATATGCCCCATCATCTCATCTATAGAGGAAGAAAAGAGAATGACTTCACAAAGTTATTTTGATGATTTTAAATGACACCCTATGCAAAAAGCACCTGGACTACAGTATGTACTCAATAAATGAAAGCTATTACTATAATTGATCTAGACTAGATGAAAACTCATTTTATGTAAAGTAGTCTGCTTGGCATTTTTGGTTTTATATTTCTATTATATGCAAGGTGTCCATATGATAGATTATAATATTTTATACATTATACATTATAATATTTTCTTATATTGTCTATCTCTAGTATAGGCTAGCCAGAAATGACTCCTAAACTATAGGACAATCTCTGAACCAATGAGTTGCTCCAAATATTTGACTGTTACCTCCTCTCTGTGACATTCTTGAGAAGATGTCTGTACTGACAATGTGGAAATATCACGGGGGAGGTGGGATGTGGAGAGGGAGAAGATAATGAGTTATGTAAAGAATACTAATCTAGAAGTTGGAAGAGAAAAAATTAAAGAACAGAACTAGTGTAAAGAGGAATGCCTTAGTTTTAATTCTTTATGTTATTGTGGTTTTCAAGTCTTTTACAGAGAGAAAAATTATTTTTATAACAGGAAAAATTGTATAACATATATATAAAAATATGTCATTGTATGAACACAATATTTTAAAAATTCAAAGTAGCTCCCGAAGAGAGAAGAGCAGAGGCCGAGCAGATTTCTTCTCCTTTGTTTAATATCAGACCTAAGGCACGCACATGTATACATATACTTCACCACCATGCATATATTTAGAGAGATCAAACCAGTCAATCCTAAAGGAAATCAACTCTGAATATTCATCAGAAGGACTGATGCTGAAGCGTCAATACTCTGGCCACTTGATGCAAAGAGCCGACTCATTGGAAAAGACCTTGATGCTGGGAAAGATCAAAGACAGGACGAGAAGGGGCCACAGAGAATGAGAAATTGGATGGCATCACCAACTCAATGAACGTGAGTTTGAGCAAGCTCCGGGAGAGGGTGAAGGACAGGGAAGCCTGGCATGCTGCCGTCCATGGGGTCCCAAAGAGTTGGATATGACTTAGCAACTGAACAACAATGCTTCCAAAAAAGAGGCACATATCTACATCTATTTACAGCTGAACATAGGTTTGTATTCACTAAACATAAAAATCCTTTCAATCAAATAGACACATACACAAACTCTTATTGGTATTCATCCAAATGCACAGGCCTGCAAACATTGACGCCCACACTTGGAGAAAGCATCTACAGCAGCTGAAACTAATGCTTCAGTGTTAGTGAAAGGAAGAGAGGGATTGTTCTCACAACAATCTTCAAGTCTTTGTATGCACAGTGTTTGTTTCACTTATAAAATCTGGATGTGTAAGGTTACCTAACTCGCCACTAAAAAGCTTAGGATTTTCAAGCTAAAAAAATAAACATTATATAGTGAAATCACTGTTATCATCTCCTTCCTAATGTTATATGCAATGACTTTCTAGGTGCTCTAGGACAGGGTAAAGTAATGAGGTTTCGGCCTCATTACAGCGATTTGATGGGCTGGCCTCTGGGAAGCAGCAAGGGGAACTGCCTGGGGTCCACAGAGGATGCTGAGGAAACAATGTCCTCTTTGAAACAAAGTCTATAACCTTTGATTCTATAGACTTATTTAAGAGTTCAAATGAGCAAGTTTCAGACATGCTAATGAAAGGTCCAAGAAAAATACCTGATGGGCATAAACATGATTTTAACTCAGCTGTTGTAATGGGTTAAAATAGCATTGATAGCAGTGGTATTCAAAAATTAGTTTCTTAAAATCACTTGGGGGGCTCCACAGATGATGCATTGGTAAAGAATCTACCTGCCAAGGTAGAAGACTCAAGAGACTGAGCGGGAGATGGGACAGAGGCGGATTTGATCCCTGGGTTGGGAAGATCCCCTGGAGTAGAAAATGTCAACCCACTCCAGTATTCTTACCTGCAAAATTCCATGAACAGAGGAGCCTGGTGGGTGACAGTCCTTGAGGTCACAAAGAGTCAGACATGACTGAACACAGCATGCACACACACACCCGCAAAGCCTCTAATTTACTAGATCTGTAGTTGGGGCTGGAGAATTTGTCTTTCTATCAAATCCCTAAGTAGTAATGATGATGCTGGTTTGTGGACCACACTTGGGAATTATGCCTTAGAGAGAGTGATTAAAGGAAGAAGGATGTATCAGAATATTTCTGGGGAGCAGTGAGTAAAGGATAGTTGTAGGTGTCTTTAAGAGCAGAGAGAATGCAGGAGATGGAAAAATCCAAATGACAGCAGAATCTTATTTAAGGCAGGAAACATACTGTTCAGCACAGCCATGTAGCTGTGGAGCAGCTAGTGACATAACACTACTCATTATGTGCAGGGTGCCAGCTTGTCTTCATAATGCAAAGTAAAAAGATCTAGCTTTAAACAAAACAGTGAAGTCATCCAAGTTGTATTTAACCTTTTTAAAGTCTTTTTTAAACTGAATATCAAGCCCTTTTAAATTCCCTTTCAGGCAACTAGGGTTTCTTTGCATTCTCTCATTTCCCTTTCTTCACATTTTGCTTTCAAAAGCATTTTGGGCATTGGTAAGGATGCAGGCAATGTTTATTGATAGTTGACAACCTCCTTAAGGTATGAGTGGTTGTAGTTTGATTTGAAAAAAAAAATGTTTAGATAATGACACTGAGACTTAGTGCAGACAACAATTAAAAATCCAGGGGAAGTGCCTGGGTAGTCAGGTTTAGAAACACAAGCAAAACATTGGAAATGAATCCGAGAACTAATCCAAAAGACTAGTGATACTCTTGGTAAACCTGAATAAATGAAAATCTTGATCCTCAAACACATTCTCACATGATCCAGAAGAATATCAAACTAGGTTGTCACAAAGGATTAAAAAAGTCCAAGCTTAGTTTCGGGCAAAAAATATTGAAACAACTGTAACTACCTTGTCAAGGGGGCATATAGGCATATATATCCAGAGGAAATCCTAACAGGATCCTGCCCACTGCTCTTGAAGTCTTACCTAATATTACCTTGAAATCTTCCTCTAAGGCTGACCACAGAGGAAAACCTGATCAGTTGGTCTAGAATCTCTGAAGGCTTAGCTGTATTTTTCTGAACTTCTTTCCAAACTTCCTTCTATCTCCTAAGGAGGAACAATTTGAAAGACCCTGAGCTGGTGGGGAGAGATGAAGGAGCATATGTCGGGACTTACTGGCTTTAACTTGGAGCCTTCGTTGCTGAGCACTGGTTTGCCTCCACACCTATGTGACTTCCCTGTGTCTCTGGCTCTTCTCATCTACTTTGTAACCGCACACAAGCACATGGCTATGTTCCTATGTTGTTGACCGGCCACCCAAAGCTGAATGACTTACAGTTATTATAGCCACAGTCCTATCACCTAGAGCATATAGTATCAGGACTTCAAGACAGAGAATAGTTGAAAAGGCTCCCAGATAATTCAAATTAGAGACAAAGATAAAGAATAGGAAAGAATCCTAGTGATAGGCTGTAGTGGGTAAGATGATGTGGTTCAAACTTCAGAACTAGAACACTGCCTCTGAATACATATATTAGTGAATATATATAAATACAATTGTATAGTTGATATAGTTTAAAGATACTATAAGTAATGATAAAGGAGAGAGTTTTTAAACTTGGCTTTACTATGAAAGAATAATAGTAACTTCAAATTTTTACATATATTTTCCCAATTCCTAATTATTATATAAAAATGATATTGTGTAGCAATTAAGCTATCATATTACAAATGACTGACAGCAGTTTGTTCTAAGTTTTATATGATTACAACATTAAATTCTGGTCAAATATCCTAGGATTCTATGTCTTTATTGTTCATTTTCACAGAAAGTATAGTTATCTGTTCATAACTCAAAAAGAAATTAAAGGAAAAAGTGAATGATTAAACTGTTTTGTTTACAGTCTTAAAGATAAATGAATATTGGCCTCTTTAAGATCTCCATTGACAGTAAAAGATAAAACTACTGCTTTTATCCATTTTCAAAACATTAGAAATAAGCTATTCTTGTGTGAACTGGGATGCAGCTCAGTAGTCCAAGTTTTGCCCTTAATTATTTCCTTCAGGCACACATGGCTTGGAAGAGAACCAACAACTTGATCCTTTTATTTCTACATCAGCTGGCTGGAATAAACCCAGATTGAATATTTTAAAATAATCACAACTAATTTTTCTTTACTCTTCAATGCTTTTATACTGAATATAGAATTCAAGAGTCCCTTATAAAATTATCAAGGGGTCCTTTGAAAAGATTCAGATGAGTTAATTGATTAATTTTAACTACAAATCACTCTTCATATTTTAGCCAAGTGTGAAAATGCACACTACTTTCCACCTGTCCTTGGCTTATCATAGACTAGCTGCTGATCAGAGATAATGGGCAGCATATCTAGATGGACAGGGAAGCCTGTTGTGCTGCAGTCCATGAAGGTCACAAAGAGTCAGACACTATTGAGTGACTGAACTGAACTGAACTGATATCTAGATGTGGTGGGATACAGTTAAGAAAGGGGGCATGGTACATCTAACTTAACTAATGCAGGGGCCAATCAGAATACTACACTACCATGAAGAACAGAGTAGGCCACACATTTTCAAAAAAATGCCCTCCTTCAAGTAGAAGTGGCCATAGGAACAATCGAAGACAGTTTATGAAGACAATGACAAAGGGATGCTATAAAAGTGAAAATAATGTGAGGGTAGAAAAGTGTTTTCAAACTTTAACAATTCATATTACAACCTCATACTTGTGCCACATCCACACACCACTTTTAATATTATTTACTAAATAATTTTACTTAAATGTAATTAAATAGACTCATTTAAAGAATTTTTAAAATTAGCCTCTGAGTTATTATCCCTGGTCACAGTGCTTCCTTTCCTTATATCCATATCTCTTGAGATCTTCCAATAAACAGATAGAGTCTACTTCTCTGTCCTTTGAATCTGGGCAAGCCTTGTGATTTACTTTGGCCAATTAATGTGGTAGAAGCAATGTGATGTCATTCCTGAGACATTAGGCCATAAGAGATTTTATGCACCTCTGCTTTCTCCTGGGAATCCTACCTCTACCATGGACTACTTTGCTATACTAATACCCAATGAATACAACCATCTACATTCATTGGAAAAGACCCTGATGCTCAGAAAGATTGAGGGCAAGAGGAGACGGCGGAAACAGGATGAGGGGGTTGGATGGCATCACTGACTCAATGGACATGAGCTGAGCAAACTCCTGGAGATAGTGAAAGACATGGAAGCCTGCTGTGCTGCAGTTCATGGGGTCACAGAGAGTCAGACATGACCTAGAGACTGAACAACAACAACTTTTGTAGTTCTCCTTCCTCAGTTGAAGATAATCTTGGATTGAGGAAGATGGAACCTTGGCAGAAACAGTAACAAGCATTTATTCTCCTTTCACTGCTGATCATTTGTTTCTTTATAGAGAGGTCAGACTCCTCCTTTAGCTGTCTTTAAGGAAATTGATTTTGAGGTGCATTTGGCTCTGAAGGAACGAAGAGGAGAAAAGCAGCACCATGAGAAAATAGAGACTTGCCACTGGATTGACCTGGATAAAGGTCTAAATTAATAGGGGTCAAGATGGCCTTCATCAATGCTCAGCTCAGCTAAATGGAAAACAGATCTGGATAAAGAACAGAAATACTGTTCAAGAACATGGTATGCACTTAGCTAATGTGTCTTTAGAGATGCGTGTTAACATAGCTAATTTTCGTTTGCTTGGAACCTTAAATGAGAACAATAGTAGAGTTAGGTGGCAGAATATCTATGCTAGGGCTTTCCAATATGATGGACATACACAACAGGACAAAAACTACTGTATCCTCCAAGTCTAGAGTACAGATAACAATGCTAGAAAATTAACTTAGAGGGAGTACTGGTAAGTGAAGGTTCTAAGAGAGTTTTCAGAGTGCTGTCAGTCTTCCTTTCCTTTATACCCACAAAGGAGTAGAAGGATATACTTCCTCCCAATAAACCCAGGTGATAGGAAATATTTAAAGCAAAATTTTAGAGTGTGTATGTGTATAAACTCATGCTTAATTTGCTTCTCTGGAAAAAGTCAATAGTGATAATCCAGTTAAATCTGCCTATGAGAGACAAATGAGGAAATGATTAAAATGAGAGCAAAAAAACATATGGAGAAGACTAACTGTAATTACCTTGGTCAGGTGACCATATCAGCATTGATGACTACAAATAATGTTAGTAGTTGGGTATTTTTTATATTCTGTGATAAAATTGGCACTCTACTTCTTGGTCTTCCTCCTCAAAAATTCATAACCCCAATTACATTATGAGAGAAACATCAGACTAATTTCAACAGCTGGCCATCCTATAATATCCTACTAGACCAGTACTAAAAATTTTCAAGGTTATCAAAAACAAGAAAAGTCTGAAAAACTACCACAGCCAAGAGAAGCCTAGGAGATATAAGAATTAAATGCAATGCAATTTCCTGGATGGATCCTGAAACAGATATAAGAATTAAATGCAATGCAATTTCCTGGATGGATCCTGAAACAGTAAAAGATTAGATAAAAACAAGAAAAATACAGACCAACTATGGATCTTAATTAATTATATCAATATTACTTCATTGTTGCTTTCTCCTAAAGTCAATGTTCAAACTACCACACAATTGCACTCATCTCACACACTAGCAAAGTAATGCTCAAAATTCTCCAAGCCAGGCTTCAACAGTACGTGAACAGTGAACTTCCAGATGTTCAAGCTGGACTTAGAAAAGGCAGAGGAACCAGAGATCAAATCCCCAACATCTGTTGGATCATTGAAAAAGCAAGAGAGTGCCAGAAAAACATCTATTTCTGCTTTATTGACTATGCCAAAGCCTTTGACTGTGTGGATCACAACAAACTGTGGAAAATTCTGAAAGAGATGGAAATACCACACTACCTTACCTACCTCCTGAGAAATCTGTATGCAGGTCAAGAAGCAACAGTTAGAACTGGACATGGAACAACAGGCTGGTTCCAAATAGGGAAAGAAGTACTTCAAGGCTGTATATTGTCACCTTGCTTATTTAACTTGTATGCAGAGTATATCATGAGAAATGCTGGGCTGGATGAAGCACAAGCTGGAATCAAGATTACTGGGAGAAATATCGATGATCTCAGATATGCAGATGACATGACCCTTATGGCAGAAAGCAAAGAAGAACTAAAGAGCCTCTTGATGAATGTGAAAGAAGAGAGTGAAAAAGTTGCCTTGAAACTCAACAGTCAGAAAACTAAGATCATGGCATCTGTTCCCATCACTTAATTGCAAATAGATGGGGAAACAATGTAAATAGTGATAGACTTTATTTTGGGGGGCTCCAAAATCACTGCAGATGGTGACTGCAGCCATGAAATTAAAAGATGCTTGCTCCTTGGAAGAAAAGCTGTGACCAACCTAGACAGCATATTAAGAAGCACGTGTACCCCAATGTTCATCGCAGCACTGTTTATAATAGCCAGGTCATGGAAGCAGCCTAGATGCCCATCAGTAGATGAATGGATAAGGAAGCTATGGTACATAGACACAATGGAATATTATGCAGCCATTAAAAAGAATACATTCAAATCAGTTCTAATGAGGTGGATGAAACTGGAGCCTATTATACAGAGTGAAGTAAGCCAGAAAGAAAAACACCAATACAGTACACTAAGTCATATATATGGTATTTAGTTAATCAGTAAAGATAACCCTGTATGTGAGACATCAAAAGAGACACAGATAAATAGAACAGTATTATGAACTCTATGGGACAGGGTGAGGGTGGGATGATATGGGAGAATGGCGTTGAAGCATGTAAATTTTCATATGTGAAAAGAATCGCCAGTCCAGGTTCGATGCATGCGATAGGGTGCTCGGGGCTGGTGCACCAGGATGACCCAGAGGGATGGTATGGGGAGGGAGTTGGGAGGGAGGTTCAGGATGGGGAACACATGTACACCCATGGTGGATTCATGTCAATGTATGGCAAAACAAATACAATAAAGTTAAAAAATGGGTAAATAAACTAATTTAAAATATATATATATATATATATATATATATATATATATATATATATATATATATATATATATAAAAGCAGAGACATTCCTTTGCCAACAAAGTTCCGTCTAGTCAAAGCTATGGTTTTTCCAGTAGTCATGTACAGATGTGACAGTTGGACTATAAAGAAAGATGAGCACCAAAGAATTGATGCTTTTGAACTGTGGTGTTGGAGAAGACTCTTGATAGTCCCTTGGACTGCAAGGAGATCCAACCAGTCCATCCTAAAGGAAATCAGTCCTGAATATTCATTGGAAGGACTAATGCTGAAGTTGGAACTCCAATACCTTGGCCACTTGATGCGAAGAACTGACTCACTGGAAAAGACCCTGATGCTGGGAAAGATTGAAGGCGGGAAGAGAAGGGGATGACAGAGGATGAGATGGTTAGATGGCATCACTGACTCGATGGACATGAGTTTGAGTAAGCCCCGGGAATTGGTGATGGACAGGGAGGCCTGGTGTGCTGTAGTCCACGGGGTTGCAAAGAGTCAGACACGACTGAGCGACTGAACTGAACTGAACTTCAAGTCCTATATGAACTCCTGGGCTCCTCCTAAGCTGAACATGTGTGAAATTGACTTTTAACAGAGTACCTAGGCTCTGATAACCAAACTGTAGAATGCACCACCATTCAAATCCCAAGCTGTCCGCAGAGTGGTGCACACATGGCATAGATCCTAAAAGTAGGGATAAGGCTTTGAAAACTGAACTGATACTGTAATCACAATCCACAGAAGGTAGGTCAGGGCTTTCAGACTGAACCCAATCAGGATGACTGCCCACTTAAAAGTATAATTAGTATTATCTACACGAATCACAGAGGAGCCTGATGGGCTAAAATCCACGGGGTCACAAAGAGTTGGACAAGACTTAGTGACTAAACCACAACAACAACATATATTAAGGCAAACAGTCCTATAACACAAAATTCCAAATGTCTACAATATAGTCCAAATGTACTTTAGTCTATGAAGAACAAGAAAATCTCAACTTGCTTGAGAAAGAACAATTAGACTTAAATACTGAGATGACAAAGATGTATCATTTTCTATCTAAAGACAAACCAAATGGAAATTTTAGAACTGAAAAATATAATAACCAAAAATTTAAAAAAAAAAATTAACAAATGAGCTCAATAGCACAATAGGGAAGACAGAGAAAAAGTCAGTGAATTTGAAAATATGTCAATAGAAATTATTCAGTATGAACAACAAAATGTAAATTTATGGAAAAAATTAAACAGAGCCCCAAGACATATTGGAAAATACCAACATGTCTAACATTCTTGCTATGAGTGCATGAGAAAAAAAAAAAAAGAATGCAGAGGGGAAAAAATTGAAAGAAAAGAGATTGAAATATCTCAAATTTGGCAAAAGATTTTTGCCAAAACAAGATTGAAGAAGCTCAGCAAATCTCAATGAAGATAACCCCCCCCCAATCCACATCTATACATATCATAGTTAAATTGCTTATGACTGACAATAAAGAAAAAAATCTTAAGTGCACCCAGGGAAAAATGACGTATAGTTTTACTGGAATGATGACTCACATGACTGTGGATGTCTCATCAAAAGTCATGGGGCCAGAAAAATGAACAAAAATATTTCTAAAATGTTGAGTGAAAAGAAGTATAATGCAGAATTCTACATCCAGTCGAATTAACCTTCAAGAATAAAAATCAAATAAATATTCTTAGATAAAGGAAACTAAGAGGGTTTGTCAGTAGCAGATGTGCTATAATATAATTGTAAAAAAAAAAATCTTAAAACAGAGGAAAACTGATACCAAAAGGAAACTTAAAACATTAGGAATGAAGGAAGAGCAACAGAAATGGTCAATATCAGGGTGAATATAACAGACTGTTCTCCTCCTAGTTGTGTAAGATATGTTTGACAATTGAAATCAAGAACTATAACACTGGCTGGTGAAGTATTTTCAATGTTTGTGGATATAATGTGCACAGATGACTACAACATAAAGCAGTGAGGAGTGTAAAGGGATCTATGTGATAAAAGATTTTTGAAATGTAAAACCAACAGTAAAATTATAATATGTGTGTTCAAATACTTAGAGAAACTTCTAAAAAGTGTAAAGAGGGATATGCAAATTAAAACTACCATGAGATACTTCTGTCTACTTACTAGAATGGCTAAAATAAAATATCCTGAAAATACCAAGTGTTAAAGAGGAAGAGAACCAATTGGAACACTGCTGGAGGGAATGAAAAAAGGGCCAGCTATGCTGTGAAAATTGGTTTTTGGCGATTTTGGCAGTTTCTTATCAAGTTAAACTCTTACTTATCATATAACCTAACAGTCTCACTTTTAGATGTTTACACTAGAGAAATGAAAATTCTTACTCACACAACTGCACACAAAAGTTTGTAGCAACCAAAATGGCCTTTGGAGGGTGAAAGGATGAGCAAATTGTAGTATAATACATTTATACAATGGAATACTACTCAGCAGTTGAAAAAAGCAAGGAGCTATTGATATATGCAACATCTTGGAAAGGATCTCAAGACCATTTTTTGCTGAAAGCATCCCATTCTCAGAAAGTTACATTCTATTATATTTACATAACATTCTTGTAAAGACAAAACTACAGATCAGATCAGCAAGTTGCCAGGTTTAAGGGTGGGAGAGAGTATTACTACAAATGGAAAGCGAAAGAAAGTCTTTTAAGGTGATAGAACTGTTTTGTATCCTGATTACAGTGGTAGCTGAGCAAATCTAAACTTGTTAAAAGCCACAGAATTGTTTAGATACACATTAATTTTATTGTGCACTAATATAAAAAGTATATTTTATAAGGCATTCACAGAGTTGAAAACAAGATTAAAATGAGAGGGACCAAATGAAATCTATACCTTTATAAGCACCAAAGATAATAATACAGAATATCCTGTTATAAAAACATCTTTTGAACTTGAGAGGTCAGAGAAAGCAACCCAATAGTGTTAAATTCACAGAATGTTCTCCATTTATTGGATAAATCAAATAAAAAAAATCACCAGGACAGATGGCATTCAGGCCAAATGTTTTGAAGGAACTTTTTTAATGAGAATGTTCATAGCCTCTCAGTTTTTTGAGTCATAATCTGTTTCACCTCTGAATTTCCAGCTACCGCAGCACCTATAGTCTCTTTTATTTTCTGGCCATTTACTGACAATCGTAAGTACTTATAAATGTGAAATATAAATTAATGATATTTGAGTCCAAAACTGGAGGGAAAAGTTTAGATTTCTCCCATAGTATTCAGTGAGCGTTTTTTAACAAAATTATCCTAAAATAGTTCTATCAGATGTACTGTGGAGGGCAGAGATATACATTTGCTTTATACAGAAAACTGATGTCTTGGAAGACAATCTCCTAGACCTTGTGAAACTATAAAGTAGAGGTGGAAATCACCTACAATCATGAAGTAAATTCAAGATAATATGGTGTACACACATAACTCATACAAAATAATAGGAAAAGAGAAAGACATTCTGTTGCTGTTGTTGTCCAGTTGCTATATCGTGTCCGACACTGAAAACCCATGGACTACAGCATGCCAGGCTCCTCTGTCCTTCACTATCTCCCCGAGTTTGCTGAAATTCTTGTCTATTGAGTCAGTGATGCCATCCAACCATCTTATCCTCTGTCATCTCCTTCTCCTCCTGCCCTCAATCTTTTCCAGTATCAGGGTCTTTTCCAGAGTCAGCTCTTTGCATCAGGTGGCCAAAATATTGGAGATTCAGTATCTGACCTTCCAATGAATACTCAGGATTGATTTCCTTTAGGACTGACTGGTTGAATCTCCTTGCAATCCAAGGAACTCTCAAGAGTCTTCTCCAGCACCACAGTTTGAAACCATCAATTCTTGGGTGCTCAGCCTTCTTTATGGTCCAACTCTCACATTCATACATTACTACTGGAAAAACCATAGCTTTGACTATACAGACCTTTGTTAGCAAAGTAATGTCTCTGCTTTTTAATATGCTGCCTAGGTTTGTCACAGATTTTCTTCCAAGGAGCAAGCATCTTTTAATTTCATGACTGCAGTCACTGTCTGCAGTGATTTTAGAGCACAAGAAATTAAAATCTGTCACTGCTTCCATTTTTTCCCTTTCTATTTGCCATGAAGTGATGGGACCAGTGTAGCTTAGAAATGAGAAACTGATGAAAAAGTTTTAAAATCTTCCCTTCTAATTATGCCTTGTACTCATATTTATTCATTCCTTTCAGTGGCGAGAGGAAATGAAATGAATAAATATAAGATAAAGTTTTGTTTAAAGTAAACATAGCTCTTTTTGTGTAATTATCTAGCAGAATTATTAAAGTAATCTTCAAAGAGGCAACTCCATTCTCCATTGTTACCAAAGGCTGACATTTTTATAATTCTCTTTCCTATACTCTTTGACACTTTTATGAAAATCCTGACATGACCTACTCTGGAAAAAAATGGATTGGACTTTAAAAGAAGTCCTTTTTTGAATGTGAATGATTCTCCTCATTTACTTGAGGGCTAGATTCCTAACAGGGTAGCTGCTTCTCTCTCAAATGTGGGAAGATCTTGAGACAGAAATTGACCATGCTCCTTTAGGACTTTATTTTAGAAAGGAGATGCAAAGTTTCTAGGTCTGGAAATGAGAAGAAGTGGGTATGGGAAGAGAGGAATTTTGACAGCTCAATCTAAAGAAAATGGCTTCCCTAAACAAATGGTAATTCATAAAAAGTGATCATAGGTTACGAGTTCTTGGTTCTAGCTACATAATAGACACTTCATATATATATATATATAATATATAACATATATATATATATATATAGTTGTTGTTGTTTAGTCACTAAGTCATGTCTGACTCCTTTGTGATCCCATGGACTAGAGCCTGCCAGACTCCTCTGTTCATGGGATTTCCCAGGCAAGAGTACTGGAGTGGGTAGCCATTTCCTCCTCCAGGGGATCTTCCCAACACAGGGATGGAACACAGATCTCTTGCATTGCAGGCATATTCTTTACCATCTGAACCAACAATGGACATGAGTTTGAGAAAACTCCAGAAGATAGTGAAAGACAGGGAAGCCTTGCATGCTGCAGTCCATGGGGTAGCAAAGAGTTGGATATGACTTAGCGACTGAACAACAACATGGAGTAGACACTAGCATTAACCACATTATGTAGAGGAGGAAAATAAGGCACAAAGAATTAAGAAAAGCCTTTAAGAACACACAGCAAGTACATGGAAAGGCAGGATTCACACTTAAAGTCTATGTTTTAACTTCTTAGCCTCTATTTTCCACAGTCTATACTCATTTATTGACTAGTTGAAAATGAGACTCTGTAGTTAAAGAGCAGAAGATAGTTGTCAAGGAGAATTTAAGGGGAAATCAGGAAAAAAGAGTGAAAGGAAGCAGAAGAACCAGTTACACAGGGGTGATTCAGTCCTGATATGAGAGATGAGAAAAGGTGAAGAAAAACGCCACTTTATAAAACAAAATGCTCCCTAAGTAAGTATTTTCATTTATATTAACACTTACACTACTTTCAACTAGGTACAGTTGGGTGGGCCAGTGTGAAACTTCTTCAAGTAAATAAGAAAATTTGAAAGCTATGGCCTTATCTCCAGAAAACTTCAAACATACATAATTTTACATATACATCATTTTGAGGATTTTCAGTCCTAGAAGTCATCTTTGAAGACGGCCGTCTCAGGGACCTTCCTTGTTGTTATTGTCTTAACTGTATTGAAATGATTTTCTCAAAATGCTCAAGCCAGGAAAAGAATCTGTCAGCAGTATCTAAAGTTTACAACAAAGTTAATTAGAAGGTTCTAAAAATGCTAATGATCAGGGAAGTAATAGAGAAGAAGAATAAATCACTGTAATGTTAACGAATAATTGTTCTTCCTTTGTAGCCCTCACTCCTGCTACCTATAAGCAGACGGCCAGGCCATTATATTTTTTATTTTATGTGCTGATTGGGTAGGAAGTAGAATTTACATTTAAAACATTTACAGTGCTTGTTCGTTTGTTTTTAAACCCAAAGTCTTGCAATTTTTATGCTAGATTTCTAGAAGAAGAAAGAGAAAGAAGATTTTTGAAGGAAGGAAAAGGGGAAATAAATAAAATTACAGCTGAGTGGGCTCTATTTTATGGCATTTTTCAAGAAGGTGGTCTTAGTACTGGTGACTTCTGGGAGCTTATGGAAAGACAGGACCCTAAGCACTTGTTAGGCATGGAAAACTTTATGTACTGCCAGGCTCCTCTCTCCATGGAATTCCCCAGGCAAGAATACTGGAGTGGCCATTCACTTCTCTGGGGGATCTTTCCGAACCAGGGATGAAACCTGGGTCTCATGCATTGCAGATTCTTTACCATCTGAGCCACCAGGGAAGCCCTAAGTATGTCACCAAATAGAGAGTTGCCAGAGAGTAATGACTATGCCATCTTGGAAAATACATTGGTTAGTGGAAACCCATTTGGACCTAAGTCTTAAAGAACCTTCTGGAATATTTTATTCAAAACAAGATGCCCAGACGTTAGTACGATTAGTGAATGGAGAATCAACCCTTTCAATAACTTAAACTAATAGTCCATGGGGTTGCAAGAGTCAGACATGACTTAATGACTAAACCACTACCACCACCAAGTTTCCAGATGGGGCTTTAAATCCAATTTAATTTGATTTAATGAAAAAAAAAACATTTTTATAATGTATTTTGACATACTTTATTACCAAGTGAATACTGATTTTATGCAAGAGATTTCACTTTTGGTGAAGTAATATATTTCAATATTGTATCCAGATATTCAAATCAAATTTCATCTCCAATCGGGTGAAACTAAGTACTAAGGTGAATATAATCATCATAGAAAAACCCCTCCCACCTACACTCCCATCTCAGAAATACCCACTAGCCCTCACACAGTCCCCTCTAAAAGCAAGAAGTTGGATACAAATGCATTTTACATTCTAGTAGGAATTAGACTATGGAAAAGGGTATGGGAGAGGAACTAATAAAGGTGGGCCTTTCTATTTTCTAGTGTTCAAACTCGATTCTAACTGAGAAACATGTACCAGAGCTTGAAATGAAAATTGAATCGGAGGAACTATCATGTTTTCTGAGCATAGTCTGGGCTGCCCCTTTGGCATGGTTTTCTTTGATTCTTTCCAGCTCCTCTGTCCGCTGTTATCTTCCAATGCACCAAATGTGCCTTCTGCAATTAGCATGCCAAGCTTTCTGGCTGACCCAGTGTCCTGGAATGAAATCAATGTTAATGGTTCCTGTGATTCTGGTTGCTTTTGCTTTTATTGATGTTTCCTTCTCCCTTCATTCCACCTCCAAACTAATTTTCATTCTAATTTCAAAACAACCCAAAATGATGAATTATTTTGTGCTTTTCTTTAGTGGTAGGATTTAATTGGGTTTCCCTGGCTCAGTTCAATTCCTGGCACAAATAAGTCAACTCCTTGAACAGGAGGGACAGACAAAAGGTAAGAAGGTGAATAATGTGTCCTGAGCAGTATGAAAGTCTGCTGAAAACAATTATGTCACCCACATATCTCCTTTCACCTTTCTTTTTCTTCCTTTTTTTCTTTGTTTTTTGTTTTGGAAAAACATTTCCAGTATTACATGGAATAACATTAAGATACAGAAATGTTGCATACAGCATTAATAGCAAAAGAAATTAATTACTTTAATTTTCTGTTCACAGAAAAATGAAACAGTATAAAATTCTTTGTAACTTTATAAAAGTAGTATTGATAATATTTGGTCCTTCTTTCTATTGAATAAAGAAAAGTTAAAAGGAAATACCAAGCACACCATTTATCTACTGAAGTGTAACAAGTCACTGCCGTTCTATGGCTGGTGGTGCAGTTCTGCTGGCTTTTTTCTGAGTTTATCACATGGTTGCAGCCAGCCAGCATCTTCCTTGGGGCTGCAGGATCCAAGATGACCTCACTCCTATGCCTGGGCTTTCTTGCTGACTGTCAACTGGGGATCTCTCTCTCTCACTTGCTCAAAGGTCTTTCATCATTCATGGGGTAGGCGAACTTCTTACAATTATGCTGGAAACATTCCAAGGGCTCAGAAATGAAATCTGTACATTTTCTTGAGCCTTCAGAAATGTACACAATTTCATTCTATTGGTCAAAGAGAGTCTTGATGCTAGCTTGAATTCAAGGATTAGGGGAAGAGACTCTACCTTTTGATTGGAAGAATTTTAACAAATGTGTGCTCATATTTTATTTTCCACATTGAGCAAATAAAAATTGATATTAAAACTATATGTCATAACCCCAAGGTCAGCTTCCTGAAGGAAGTGATTATTTTTTATATTCATTTTCACATTTCAAGCTCAGAGTGCAACCACATAGTAAATGCCATTATCTGTCTGTTGAACAAGTATTGATGCCTATGGATGGAGAAAACATAACAAAAATAAAACAATGATAATTCCTTATGACTGACGAAGTAACTTAGCTTTTTTACATTTTTTTTGTGTGTGAAATTATTTGTTATGTGAGATTAATTTGGGCAGATCTAGAAGTTGAAAGATTCTATGAAGACCTACAAGACCTTCTATAACTAACACCAAAAAATGTCCTTTTCTTCATAGGGGACTGGAATGTAAAAGTAGGAAGTCAACAGATACCTGAAGTAACAGGCAAATTTGGCCTTGGAGTACAAAATGAAGCAAGGCAAAGGCTAATAGAGTTTTGCCAAGAGAACACACTGGTCATAGCAAACACCCTCTTCCAACGACACAAAAGATTCTACACATGGACATCACCAGATGGCCAATACTGAAATCAGATTGATTATATTCTTTGCGGCCAAAGATGGAGAAGCTTTATACAGTCAGCAAAAACAATACCGGGAGCTAACTATGGCTCAGATCATGAACTCCTTATTGCCAAATTCAGACTTAAATTGAAGAAAGTAGGGAAAACCACTAAACCATGCAGGTATGACCAAAATAAAATCCCTTACGATTTTACAGTGGAAGTGACAAATAGATACAAGGGATTAGATCTGATAGACATAGAGCCTGAAGGACTGTGGACAGAGGTTCATGACATTGTACAGGAGGCAGTGATCAAGACCATCCTCAAGAAAAAGAAATGCAAAAAGGCAAAATGGTTGTGTGAAGAGGCCTTACAAATAGCTGAGAAGAGAAGCAAAAGGAAAAGGAGAAAAGTAAATATAATCATCTTAATGCAGAGTTCCAAAAAATAGCAAGGAGAGATAAGAAAGCCTTCCTCAGTGACCAATGCAAATAAATAGAGGAAAACTATAGAATGGGAAAGACAAGAGATCTGTTCAAGAAAATTAGAGATATCAGGAACATTTATGCAAAGATGGGCACAATAAAGGACAGAAATGGTATGGGCCTAACAGAAGCAAAAAATATTAAGAAGAGGTGGTAAGAACATACAGAAAAACCATACAAAAAAGAACTAAATGACCCAGATAACCATGACAGTTTGATCACTCACCTAGAGCCAAACGTCCTGGAATGTGAAGTCAAGTGGACCTTAGGAAGCATCACTCTGAACAAAGCTAGTGGAGGTGATGGAATTTCAGCTGAGCTATTTCAAGTCCTAAAAGATGATGCTGTGAAAGTGCTTCACTCGGTATGCCAGCAAATTTGGAAAACTCAGCAGTGTCCACAAGACTGGAAAAGGTCAGTTGTCATTACAATTCCAAAGAAAGGCAATGCCCAATAATGTTCAAACTACTGTACAATTGCACTCATCTCACATGCTAGCAAAGTAATGCTCAAAATTCTCCAAGCCAGGCCTCAACAGTATGTGAATTGTGAACTTCCAGATGTTCAAGCTGGACTTAGAAAAGGCAGAGGAAGCAGAGATCAAATTGCCAATATATGTTGGATCATAGAAAAATCAAGAGAGTGCCAGAAAAACATCTACTTCTGCTTTATTGACTACGCCAAAGCCTTTGACCTTGTGGAACACAACAAACTATGGAAAATTCTTAGAGAGATGGGAATAGCAGACCACCTTACCTACCTCCTGAGAAATCTGTAGGTCAATAAGCAGCAGCTAGAACTGCGGGAACAGTTCCAACTGCATGGAACAACCTATGGTTCCAAATTCAGAAAGGAGTACATCAAGGCTGTATATTGTCACCCTGCTTACTTAATTTATATGCAGAGTCAGTTCAGTTGAGTGCAGTCACTCAGTCGTGTCCGACTCTTTGCAACCCCATGGACTGCAGCACACCGGGCCTCCCTGTCTATCACCAACTCACGGAGTTTACTCAAACTCATGTCCACTGAGTTGGTGATGCTATCCAACCATCTCATCCTCTGCCATCCCCTTTCCCTCCCGCCTTCAGTCTTTCCCAGCATCAGAGTCTTTTCCAATGAGTCAATTCTTCGCGTCATGCGGCCCAAAGTATTGGCATTTCACCTTCAACATCAGTTCTTCCAATGATTATTCAGGATTGATTTCCTTCAGGATGGACTGGTTGGATCTCCTTGCAGTCTAAGGGACTCTCAACAGTCTTCTCCAACACCACAGTTCAAAAGAATCAATTCTTCTGCACTCAGCTTTCTTTATAGTCTAACTTTCACATTCATACATGACTACAGAAAAAACCATAGCCTTGACTAGATGGACATCTGTTGGCAAAGTAATGTCTCTGCTTTTTAATATGCTGTCTAGGTTTGTCATAACTTTTCTTCCAAGGAGCAAGCATCTTTTAATGTCATGCCTACAGTCACCATCTGCAGTGATTTTGGAGCCCCAAAAAATAAAGTCTGCCACTGTTTCCCCATCTATCTGCCATGAAGTGATGGGACCAGATGCCATAATCTTAGTTTTCTGAATGTTGAGTTTCAAGCCAACTTTTTGACTCTCCTCTTTCACTTTCATCAAGAGGCTCTTTAGTTCTTCTTTCTTTCTGCTGTAAGGGTGGTGTCATCTGCATATCTGAGGTCTTTGATATTTCTCCCAGCAATCTTGATTCCAGCTTGGGCTTCCTCCAGCCCAGCGTTTCTCATGATGTACTCTGCATGTAAGTTAAATAAACAGGTGACAATGTACAGCCTTGATGCACTCCTTTTCCTATTTGGAACCAGTCTGTTGTTCCATGTCCAGTTCTAACTGTTGCTTCCTGACCTGCATACAGATTTCTCAAGAGGCAGGTCAGGTGGTCTGGTATTCCCAACTCTTTCAGAATTTTCCACAGTTTATTGTGATCCACACAGTCAAAGGCTTTGGCATAGTCAATAAAGCAGAAGTATTTTTCTGGAACTCTCTTGCTTTTTTGTTGATCCAGCAGATGTTGGCAATTTGATCTGTGGTTCCTCTGCCTTTGATAAAACCAGCTTGAACATCCGGAAGTTCACGGTTCATGTAGTGTTGAAGCCTGGCTTGGATAATTTTGAGCATTACTTTACTAGTGTGTGAGATTAGTACAATTGGGCGGTAGTTTGAGTCTTTGGCATATATAAACATATATATAATATATATGCAGAGTACATCATGCAAAATGCAGGGCTGGATGAAGCACAAGCTGGAATCAAGATTGCTGGGAGAAATATCAATAACCTCAGAAATGCAGATGACATCACACTTATGGCAGAAAGCGAATAAGAACTAAAGGGTCTCTTGATGAAAGTGAAAGAGGAGAATGAAAAAGCTGGCTTAAAACAGCATTCAAAAAACTAAGATCATGGCATCCCGTCCCACCACATTTTTTGCAAATAGATGGGAAAACAATGGAAACAGTGACAGACTTTATTTTGGGGGGCTCCAAAATTACGGCAGATGGTGACTGCAGCCATGAAATTAAAAGATGCTTGCTCCTTGAGAAAAAAATCTTTGATACACGTAGACAGTGTATTAAAAAGCAGAGACATGAGTTTGCCAACAAAGGTCCATCTGGTCAAAGGTATGGTTTTTCCAGTAGTCATGTATGGATGTGAGATCTGGACCATAAATAAGGCTGAGCACTGAAGAATTGATACTTTTGAGTTGTGGTATTGGAGAAGAGTCTTGAGAGTCCTTTGGGCTGCAAGGAGATTAAACCAGCCAATCCTAAATGAAATCAGTCCTGAATACTCATTGGAAGGACTGATGCTGAAGCTCCAATACTTTGGCCACCTGATGGGAAGAGCTGACTCATTGGTAAAGACCCTGATGCTGGGAAAGATTGAAGGCAGGAGGAGAAGGGGATGGCAGAGGACTAGATGGTTGGATGGTATCACTGACTCAATGGACATGAGTTTGAGCAAGCTCCATGAGACAGTGAAGGACAGGGAAGCGTGGTATGCTACAGTCCACTGGGTTACAAAGAGTCCGACACAACTGAGTGACTGAACAACAACAACTACCATTATCAGTATTATTTCCATTTGTCTTATAAGGTGATCAGGTCAAGACAATACCTCTCCTTGTATACACTGTATAAACCATGGGAAGGCTGGCCACCTGTATTAGCTGATTTAGGTAACAAATATTTATTATACTAGTATACATTTCATATGTGCTAAGTTTGTATGTAAGTTGTAAGCAACCTAGACATGGTTCTTCCCTCCCCAGAGCTTACAATCTGGGTTTGTGGTTGAGGGTAGCACGTATTAGACTAGTGAAGGAAAAAGTTACAAACCTCTACAAGTGTTATCAATGGAAAGGACAAGGTGCTATGAATAAGTCCATAGGACCGAAGGCAACATTCTAGACCAGATGGCCAAAGGATACCTTTCTTAAGAAGTTATATTTAAGATGAAATAAAAAAATAATAATAATATCATTCAAGCCCAGTGAAGAGTGGCAGAAGAACAGTATAAACAGAAGGGGAAGCAGGGGATCAAATGCATACGATGAAATGAGAGCATAGCAACCTACAAAGTCAAAGAATTTCCTTTTCCTGGTTTCTGAAGCTGATTATCTAGCCTTTTCCTTTGCTAGCTATGTGATTCCAAGATGTGTACTCTCTGTGACTTAGTCTCTTCGATGACAGAGAGAGGCAATAGTAATTACTTTTTAGGGTATTATGAGGGTTAACATTAAAGCGCTTAGCACATGAAAAATGCTTTATCAGTATTATTGGAGAAAATTGGGCAGGCTGAGTCAGTCAACAAATATGTGTTGAAAATCTACTACACGCAGGCCTGCTAGTGAGACTCCTGGATCACTGGCCCCTGCATCTCTACTACAAACCTCTTTTTGTTTTTTAAGCCAGTAGCACAGTGTATGTTAGTCACACAGTCATGTCTGACTCTTTGCAATCACTTGGACTGTAGTCCGCCAGACTCCTCCGTTCATGAAATTCTCCAGGCAACAATACTGGAGTGGGTTGCCATTTCCTTTTCCAGGCACAACATGACTTAAAATGTCTAGCTTTTTGGGCAAGAGTTCCTCAATGGACCTGTTTGGTTTCTTAATGATAAAGGCTTACATTTTCCATTCATACCATAGCCCTCTCTTTCCCAAAGCTTGGAACTCTGTAGCTGGAGCTTGGAAGCAGGGAGGCCTTGAGAGGGGCTGGATCAGTGGGCTTTCATGTGATCTCACATTGCGCCCCTAAGAATCTTGCACTGCTCCCCTTTATGCACTGCTGCCAGCCTGTGATTTCATCTTCACACACAGTTCCTCACTGCTTGCCCTTTATCCCTCCAATCCTCTCCACGTGCCTCAGAAATCTCAGCTGTACCTCAGACACACAAGCTGCAAGTCCTTCTCCTCTGGCCCTGGAATTTTCTCCTATGCCCTCAGTAGGAGAATTGGTGGGTGAGAGTTCAGGAGAGTTAATGCTTCTGGGGTAATCTTGGACCAAAGGCAGATGCAGCCAATGAACACAGCCTTCTCATTCTTCCCCCGCCCCTTCTTTTATAATGATGACACTCGTAAGAATTTCATCCATTTCTCACAGCAGCTCTAGTAGAAACCCCACCAAACAGCCTGATGTTGGCTTTTTCTCCTTCTCAGAGTGGTCTTCACAATGGCTTCCAGTGATAGCCTTTCAAATTACTGCTTACACACCAGAACCCAAATAATGGTCACCTCAGCACCTAACAGTACTTTTTGTCTTTCTTTTCTTTTTAAAAATATATTATATGATTTTAGAAGCTATCTAATAAGAGTCATTTGGAAATTCAAAAGCAAATAACATAGAATACATATATATACATCTTTTTTTTTTCTTCTCTCTAGTACATTTTATTCTCTCTCCATATAGGTTCACACAGACAAACACACATTTACAGATGTGTGTGTATGTATATATACATCTTTCCATACATACATATATACACAAACATATATTCTTCCATGAATCCTTATGTTTAAAGGGAAGAAATGAATTTCTTTAAAAGTTTGAGAATATTAACAAGTACACATTTTAGAAATACAAAGCAGGTAACATTGATGTTTCCTCTCTCTGTAGCATTAATTCCAGTGAATGTACACATGGAAATCTGAGAACAGTACCCAGGATTATATTCATTGAGTGTTTCTGATATGCCACCTTGGGAATCCAGCTTTGTGTCCTATGCTTAGGAAATATTTTTTAAAAATATCACAGTCCTTCTAGATCTAATAGTACATATTCCCCCTTTCTTTCCTTTTGAAAATATAAATATAGTGCAATTCTAGGAACTATCTTATAAGAGTCATTTGTAAAACTCAAAATAAAACTTAATCAGAAAATATTTATATATCAGCTATGTAGAAAGACAACTAATTTTAAATTTTTTGAAATGCACGCAGTTTCAAATAGTCTGTCTTTATGTTTCCATCAATGCATTTGTAAATACATGTCTAAGCTTAAATACATTCACCATTTTAAATATGTAAACTACTATTGCTCGCCACCTTATCTTCATCTGTTCTCTTATCTTCTTCTATTCTCTTGCTGTAAGATCATCTCTCTGATTATCAAAGGTTCTAACATTTTGATACAATGAAAAGGTGAATATTATTGATAGGAAAAGCATACCTCAATGTGAGAGAGAGAGAAAGTGATGGTGATGATGATGAGAAAATTGAGAAGAGAACCAGAAATCATACACTAAGGCATTAACGCTGAGTATTTTTATTATTGTTTATGGTTTGTAGTATCTGTACCTCTTAATTTTTATTATCTGTACCTATTACGATGCTTATATATAGATATAGCGGCTGCTGAAAATACATACATGTATATTGCAACCTTTATGTTGTGATGTATATTATATAACAAATATTATAATATATGTGTATATGTGCATTTGCTTATACAAACTTGCAAAAAAGCACTGATCTAGTTCTTAATTGAGGCAAAAAATTTTTACTCTACTGAAAAACAAAAGAAACACGTCATCTCCTGCCAAGGATAAACCAACTCAGATCCCAACAAGAGATTTCAAATTTGCCTGGAAATTCCAAGTTCATGAATGCTGAGTGGTCTCTAAATTTGGAAATCTGTTTTTTCCCATTGCTAATAATAAATCTTATGAACTCTCCTACACAAAGCATTAGGTATCCTAAATCAACACTATAAAAACAACCTCTTTCATTTATGGCCATGCTGTTTCAGATGCCCACAACCAATTGTCTCCCCTCCTTTGGAGACTGGAATTCTTTTTGTCTCTCTTCAGTTTCACCTTTGTCACTCTTAATTCTCTGGCAAATTTGATAATAGTGAAAATAAAACAGGCAATATAATGAAAGATGGTAAGCAAGTAAAATATGTAATTTAATACCTTCAAATCCTCCTCAATGTGTTCTTTGAGTTAGTTTTCCAGTCTGTGGGATCAAGGAGTTTTCCTTCTTCATATTTTACAAAGTATTCGCCCTTAAAAAAATAAAAAGAAAAAAAAGGAAGTTGAGAATCAAGTGTATGTCACTGTTAATGGAATGATGGCATCCAGACTATGAAACACATTCCTGGGATTCCCATCAGCCTTTGCAACATCTCTATAAAATGTAAAGGGAGTGAAGGTTGAGGGGACAGATCACTTACCTTTAAGACCTCTCCCTTCAACCCGCCCTACCCTATTACGCTCTGTGGAAGGTCTTTTATAGGGGTGCCATTCTTTATTTTTATACAGAGCAAATGACTTCCATGGTAAATTTTGTAAGGGACAGACAGATCCATAGCCTGCTCTGAAAAAGTAGAAAAGAACATAATTTCTATCTTTCTATCTGTCTCTCTCTCTCTCTCCCTTTTCTTCTTTCACTACTGAGCATAATTTTCTTTCTGCAACTGAGGAGAGTCAGGCAGAGGGCTGGGTTTCCTGAGAATGATAAGTGTGTGTGCACTCTAACTCTGTTCTTTGTAATGGCTGAGAGCCTTGCCAGACTACTATAATGTACCGATACCTCAGAGAAGCAAGGAAAATTGTGAGATTTCACTTGCTTAATGGCTTACAGATTAATAGAGTTCTGTACAGCCTTGAATACTGTACAGTTTTTCTTATACTGTATTATTTTTAAAAACAGTATAAATGATTCTTTCTTAAATATAGTATTTTTTTTCTTCTTTTGAATTAATCAGTTCAGCTGGCCCATCACATCAAAATCACATGCAGAAATTTTAGGCTGAAAGTAGTGAAAATATATTACTCCTCTAACTTCAACAATAAGTAAGATTTTACCATACTGATTCCTCTAGTAATATAATCCAAACACAGAGGCTGGCTCTCAGATGGCCCAGCAGTAAAGAATCCGCCTGCCAATGCAGAAGACACAAGAGACCTAGGTTTGATTCCTGGGTGGGGAAGATCACCTATGAGTAGGAAATAGCAACCTGCTACAGTATCCTTGCCTGGAAAACTCCATGGACTCCTGGCAGGCTACAGTCCATGGGGCCAGAAAAAGCTTGCAAGTGTATTTCAATTATTTTAAAAATAAAATGTCTTATTTTTGTTATTCTTTTCTTTACCTGAGAATGAGGGGAAAAATTGTTTGACTTACTCTGGTCTTTAGAAAAGTTTCAGTTTTCTTTGAGTTGTACATCAAAGAATGATAGGATGAAGTGAACTCAAAAAACTTTTGCCAAGAACTTCCTCCCCTAATGGAACAAAAGCACTTCAAAGCATTGTTTTTATTGAATGAGAAGTTAAACTAATGTCACACACATTTATATCATTCAGAAAACAAAATTACTGGTAGTCATGTAAGGGTTTTCAAAATTCAGAAAAGTAAGCAATCTACACAGGCCAGAGAAAGGAATTGTCATTGATGAGATAAAACGTGCTTTGAAAAACCGCTACAATATTGTAAAGTAATTAGCCTCCAATTAAAAAAAAAAAAACCTATATGTAAACTCCAAAAAAAAAAATGTGCTTTGAGTGATGGACCAAAGTGCAGGTGGAGGGTATCAGGGAACAGCTGTGACAAGGAAGAAACCATCCTGCCTGGAACAGGAATTTCATGTGCAGGAAAGGTGGGGAAGTTGGATAAGTTTGGAGCATAGGCTGAGGAAGTAGACAGGAAAGGTGGTGAGATAAAAAATAGAGCAAATTCTTAAGTACCCAACTGAGAGGTTCAGATTTGAACATTCAAGCACTAAAAAACCATCGAAGTTTTCTGAAAAATAAGGATTTTCATCTCTACAAAGGAGAGAGGGAACTAACACATGAAATATAGGAAAAGGAAGGGACAGCTAGCTATGTGAGGTTTTCTTTGCTGGCAATGAAGATGAAAGTGAAAGAACCTGAAATGGAAGCATATAAACCATAGCAGCAGCAAAAAAAGAGCCACAAATCACTAGAGAATAAGGAGTCAGAATGACATATACCTGACTTTGACCATGGCTGAGCTTTTTACAACACTAAATGGCCTCTTGGTAGTTGGAACAATACAGGAGAAAAAAGTTCAGGCAAAAAAGATTATAAAAGAGAGATCCTCAGAGCATAGGAAATACTCTTATTTTTTTACTATTATAAATGGCTGAGAAGATGAGGGAAATTTTTGTCTGTTTTAAAACTAACCTGTCTTAAATGAATCAAGTTAATTTATTAGCTAACTGAATTTATTTTAAATTGATAGTAACCAGCTTACCTTATTTCCCCAGTTCCCTGTAATTGTCTCATTTGCCCTCTTACTGCCAGATTAGACACCATGCTTATGTTGCATGGTCATCTATAGTGTGCTCTTTCTTACACTATGGATTTCCCACCTCCCTCAACTGTTTGAGCACTTGCTGTGATATTTTCTTATTCAGTGTTTCTGTCTCTCTCACTGAACCACACTGTACATTATAAGTGGCTTATGATTTTCATAATTCTACTTTTATTTAGCTAAAAATTCCTCCAAAAAATTATTTCAGATGTTTTCCATTCCCAACTTTTTCCTTTTCCTCCTCCAAGCTCTTAATTAATCATCGAATTGAGACTGAGATGAAAGTAAAAACAACCTACATGAGCTTTATTATGCACTTGTTTTCACTAAAGTTAAATGAATGTCTCTAAAGCTATCCTTTCAATTTCCAGAGAATTAATGTTTTACACTTCTTTAGGCTGAATTCCCTCCCCTAAGTGCTGGAACCAGTTACTTCATGCCTCTTCTGGGGTTTTGTTTCTATCACAGATATTCCATCTGCTCTTAAGGAAAATTTAGCTTATTATTTACCTTTTGGAAAAAAAAATACACACAATTTACTTAGAGAAAATATTTGTTCTATCAATCAGTAGAATTTTAAAAGTTTGGTTTCCATTTTTCAAATTCCTATCAGGAGTCTTATACAAGATGATTGACTAACCATCCATGACAACCTCTCCTCCTTCCTGAAATCTAATTCAAATGTGAGGAAACTCTAAAAACAACTTTGTACCACTAAATCCGTTGTACCACTGCAAAACCCAGAAGGGTGTATGATTAAAGTATCAGAACATCAAGGATTATCCTGACAGCATAGAAGAGAGAGTTTTTGAAACCTAACCAAGCTTATTCACCTGCAATTTATGACAGATTAAAAATAAAAGGATGACCAAGTAAGTGAGTTTACTCATCAGAACTTCCAAAGTTTTCTAGTTCCAAGCAGCTGGAATTGGGAGTAGGACCAGCCCTGTCAAGTAGCAGATTAATTCAAGATCTGTAGAACAGCTGGAGTAGTCTCTCAAAAAGGAATTTTCCTAGAAGATAAAACTAAGTAAATAGCTCTCCAAGTAAAATGGAAGTTCTCCTCTAGGGAGACACTGCATGGAAATTGGGCCAAGAAGGAAATACTATAGTGAGTGAAAAACAAAACAAAACAAAACTCAACCCCCCCCTAAAAAAAAATGGTTGTGCCTATAAATTCCCTTCTCCTTCTAAAGAAAACCCAATCACACACAAACTTTCTCCCCATTTTAATCCTCCCTTCTACCTTTCCTCTTACCTTCACAATCAGGGTCAGAATTCACTGTGGGATAAAAAGCGTATTAACCTGTGATTTAAAAACACCTGAATGTAACATGTTGCTACATCTGGGCTGTTAGTTATAATTGGGAACATACTAAAATCTCAAAAAACTGAGAGAAACATAGGTAAGAAAGGGAAACAACAGACTGAAGATACACAGTCCCAGGAAAAACTAAAGCAGTAAAGGAAATAGCAGATAACATCCAATACAGGGTGTTCAATCATGTCGAAGATTCTCAAGGATTGCATATCTTTAAAACAAGCATGGGCTACAGTGGCTGACCTAATTTGGGGGGCTCCAAAATCACTGCAGATGGTGATTGCAGCCATGAAATTAGAAGACGCTTGCTCCTTGGAAGAAAAGTTATGACCAACCTAGACAGCATATTAAAAAAGAGACGTTACTTTGCCAACAAAGGTCCGTCTAGTCAAGGCTATGGTTTTTCCAGTAGTCATGTGTGGATGTGAGAGTTGGACTATAAAGAAAGATGAGCACTGAAGAATTGATGCTTTTGAACTGTGGTGTTGGAGAAGACTCTTGAGAGTCCCTTGGACTGCAAGGAGATCCAATCAGAGATCAGTCCTGGGTGTTCATTAGAAGTTCTGATGTTGAAACTGAAACTCTAATACTTTGCCACCTGATGCAAAGAGCTGACTCATTTGAAAAGACCCTGATGCTGGGAAAGATTGAGGGCAGGAGGAGAAGGGGACAACAGAGGATGAGATGGTTGGATGGCATCATCAACTCAATGGACATGAGTTTGGGTAAACTCTGGGAGTTGGTGATGGACAGGGAGGCCTGGCGTGCTGTAGTTCATGGGGTCGCAAAGAGTTGGACATGACTGAGCAACTGAACGGACTGACAATAAAATTGAATAACTAAGTAAACTGAGTTCTTGAGAATTAAAATGAAACAAAGAAAAAAATCCTCTTAACTCCATTGTCAATAGAGCAAAATAAGAAACAGCTGCACAGTGACATCTGTCTTAAAGAGTATATACAGAGGTATGCCTTAAAATTAAAGAGACGAAAATTATGAATAAAATTATGAGAATGCAGTTAAGAAACATGGGAAATGAATCCAGGAAATCAAATAATCATTTCAGTAGGAATGACTAAAAAGAGAAGAAAAGTTATCTTCTAGAAGAAATATGTGGTGCAACGAACAGGGTTGTCTAAAAGTCACCCTAGGAATTCACTGGCAAACCTGTAGTTAGTACTTCATGCTTCCACTGCAGAGGGCACAGGTTTGATCCCTGGTCAGGGAACTAAGATCCTGTAATCGGTGCTGTGCAACCAAAAATAAAGAAAAATAAAAATGACCCTAGGGCTTCCCCTGGTGGCTCAGTGGTGAAGAATCCACCTGCTGATGCAGGAGACACAGGTTTGATCCCTGATCTGGGAAAATGTTACATGCTGCAAAGCAACTAAGCTTGTGACCTACAACTACTGAGCCTGTGCTTCAGAGCCTGCGATGCACAACTACTGAGCAATGTGCCACAGCTACTGAAGACTGTACGCTCTAGAGCCTGTGCTCTGCAACAAGAGAAGCCACTGCAATGAGAAGCAAGTACACTGCAACTAGAGAGTAGCCCCTGCTCCCTGCAACTAGAGAGAAAGACCACACAGCAATGAAGACTCAGCTCAGCAAAAAATAATAATAAATACATTTTTAAATAATACAAATAAAAGCAGCAAGCTTAGAACTATTTTTTTCTTTTCTTAAAACATTAACCTATTTTAATTGGAGGATAATTATAATATTGCGGTGGCTTTTGCCATACATTGATATGAATCAGCCACAGGTGCAAATATGTCCCTCCATCCTGAAAAAAGTAACCGCAGATGTTATTGTAGGTTCCCCAGACAAATTGGCTTCTTCCACCAAGCCTGGCTTACACCAACCTTGGCTTCCCATAATGGGCTCAAGGCCACCCTGTGCTAGGCAGCTGGTTTCCTAGACAACTCTCCTAAACAGCTGGAATCCTGACTCCAGACTACTCCACATCAAAAAATATTTTATTTTCCTGAAAACACTGTCCTTCTGCTTGCACCATAATAAAACAGATACACAGGGGAAAGTGACCTTCAACAGGAGCCAAGTGCCACATTGTGGGTCAGCAGTACCCAGGTCTCAGGACATTCTTCTGCAGGTAGTGGGAGAATAGGAACCCTGTGCCTTTGCTTGCTTCTCTTCTTGTTGAGCCTGGACCTGGGTTTTTTCCCTTTCCTCACTAAATCCTGTTCCTTTCACCGCACAAAAAGCTATTGTGATGTATCATAGATGGAGACCTAGAAGGCACTCACCGTGCACAACAAATTACTATTGAGTCTTTGCAGGCCAGAGAAAAGGGCCTGCAATGTTTTACAAGATAATTAGTTATTGAAACATATTTTTGAAAAAATATATGATCTTTAAGGGTGGAAGAAAATGCTTGTATTTTCATATTCTTGGGTCAATTACAATTACAGAACCAGTTAACCTTGAATTTAATGGAGTTCCAAATGTATTTCAAACAAAAATTAAAAAGGAACTCAATAGATCAGCTTCCAAATTCATGTGGAAGACATAGTATAACTAAATAATGAAAATATTCTGTGTAAAATTATAACGTGTAGTTTAGTGGACACTGTGCTTTTCCACCCAGATCCCTCTTGTGGACTGAAGGACACATTCCTCCTGCTGCTACAAGTTCTGCTAGGCCCCAGTAGCCCGTCCTCTCTAGGAATGTCTCTTGGCCAAAGAAATCACTTCACCCAGGATTTGTGTTCCTTCGAACAGGTAGCCTGTATCCAATTACTAGCTGATGCAGGAGTACAATCGTTCAGCCCTCCCACTTTAATTCCGGACATTTCTGGGGGACTATCCTTTCTTCAGAACTCCCTATGGGGTCAACAATGGCTTAATGTGACATTTCAAGCACATTTTCTCCCTCAGTCCATTCCTGCACCAGTCTCCTCCCCACAGATGCTAATTACCAGAGCACTTGCTAATAAACTTCCTATATACTTCCTCAGAGTCTTTTTCCAGAGAACCAGACTTGTCCCATAAGATGTAGATAAAGATGGTTAAACATAGTGATACCAATATTTCAGTAAGCAACTGAATCAGGAAGAAAACAGAAGGGCAAGAAACAGACACATGCATACACTATAGTGATTTGGCATGTCACAAAGGCTTTTTGTTTTATTTTGTTTTTTGACAAGAAATAATGGACTTTTATAGAAATGGTTGGGGACAATGACTGTCTACACATCAAAGGAAAACATACTCAATTCTTTACCTTATATAATATGCAAATAAAAATTGCACATAAATTAAAGATGTAGACATAAAAACCAAAGTGGGAAAACACCTAGAATTAAGTATCAGGCATTTTATAAGCTTGAATGGGAACAGGGTGCTAGCATAAGTCTTCCCAAACAAAACATGAAATTCAAGCATCATTTTTAAAAAATGATTGTCAGATTTTAAATTTTTAACTTTTTTTTTACCTTTACATTTGACCTAATTTAAGACATACACAAAGTTGCAAAAGTAGTACAAAATATTATCATATATGTTTCTCCCATGCTGAAGAAAAACTGTCTAAGAAATATTTAGTACATTTGATTTTTACAAAAATATGATTTAACAAATTGTGAAACAATTTGTATTGTAGGACTGAGTAAACACATAAATATATTGTAGATAATGAAAGCCAACTTTCTCACAGTCACAGAAAAAGTTTATTCTAGTGAGAACACTAGAATAAATGCTGTGGTAATTAGTGGCATTAGTGTTTATAGATAGATATATAGATATGTCATGATTATAGATAGATAACCACTCAGACCCGGATTTCTCCATGGGGCTCAATTCTTCAAAAGTAGGTTTTATTCCACTTCTGTTATCTTGATTCTGTGTATTCCCACCTTTCCCCCCCCCATTTCAATTATTTCCATAACTAATTTCAATGTGTTTGTAAGCTTGAGTCTTCCCTCAGAAATAAATTTCTCCTTGTTAACTCAAAGGAACTTCTAACATTTGAAATCATATGCAAAGTAACAGAGTGAAATAAAACATTCTAGACAGTGTTTATGAGAGGAATGAATGCCTTTTCTAATTTCACAAAAGTATCCCATAATAAAAATTATCAGCTTTGTCCTTAAGGATAGATTCACTTTTACCTTTTCCATCTGGATTAATTTTCCTTTACGAAAACCCAGCATTGACCTCAGCTGAAGAGAGTCCTGCAGCTGTGTTTGTACAATGTGATTACATGTGTTTAACATTTTAGAAAAGGTATGGGTCCAATAAAGTCCTCTTTGTGAAAATTTAAATTACAGACAAAGAAACTAAGAATCAGACTGTTGGGATTATGAAAGGCAGTTCCTGGGGATACAGACTTTGGGGGTATTGTGGCCATTTTGTCCCGTGTGCCCTGATGAGGCTTGCAGTATCACTGTTGGTACAGAGAACAGAAGTGATATAGGAGACCAGGCATTTGCAGAGAAAGTGGCTAGAAAGTGTATATATTTACTTGTTGATTTTTCATGTCTGGTAAGTCTGACTATAGAGTTAAGTCTAATTAGTTGCTCATAGTTCTTTAGTATAGAATGCCCTCCATGCTTAAGGTACCTTGAGTGGGTTTTTGTTCCTTGCAGTTAAGGAATTATCTGACAAGACGTTGTATCACTGTTAAAACTGAAGAAACTTGATGGAAGAAGTTATGCAGTGTGGATCTTTAGTAAATAATAGTGTTAATATTAGTTTAAGTTGTATATAATACATTTTAAGTATTAATTTAAAACCTGTAAATACATTTATAATATACAAAATACAACAAAAATTATCATATTGATGATAAAATAATGAGAATGAAGTCTCTCAACTAATGTTCTCTCCATAGTTTATTGTGGAATTTATTTATTGATATGTAATCTTTGTTGTTTTCAGATTTTAACCCAGATGTTTTTAATAAAGAAAGAACATAAAAAGGAGTGCTTCAAGGACTTGGAAATTGAAAAGATATATAAATATATACATAAACATAATCTCCAATGGTTCTAACATACCTGAAAAAGTCTGTCCAATATAATTCTCTAGCACATGCTAATAACCTTGAATCAAAGAGCTATGAAATACTAAACTGAATTTAGTATTATGAAAAGTTATCCTTTCTAGAATTCAGGGGGAAAAATTATCTCCTTCCCTTAAAAAAGTAATTAGCATGCCCTGGAATGTTCTACATTTCCTTGATCAAAAGCACTTGAAACAAAACTGGTTAGATCTGAGGAGCCAAAATATAAGCAAGTATCTAACAATTGAGGAAGAAGTTTAGTAGGATTAAGGAGTTAGGGAGTTATTTCTCTCAACAGTCATTTTCGAAGATTTAAAGCCTGCAGACAGTTACAGTCTATTAATTTTCATCATAGGCTACTTTATTTTTTCTACATAGTGTTCAGGAAGTGCAAAGCTGCCAAACACTCAGCTCTGAATATTCACTAATCAATAGACAATTATCTCTTACTGAGGCCAGGATGAAAACAACACAACAAACAAACCACTGTCTTATCTTGACTCCATTCTTAACTCTATCTGCACTCTCTCCTGGTATGAGCCTTCAAAGCCTATAGTGATAATTTTTTGAAAACACACACACACAATTCCACATAAAATCTTATGATTCTTTATGATGAATCCAGGATCATAAAACAAGACTTTAAAATGTTAACCATTCACTTTGGCCACTACCCATGAGATAATGTAGATGTATTTAAGTATTTTGCTACCATATTTTCTAAGATGGATCTATCAGTTGGTATAAAGCAGTAAGGAAGGAAAAACAAATTATGTTCATTATACATATACGAAATGTAAGCTTAATTATCATTCTTTAGAAAGACATTCTTCATAATTCTGATATTATCAAAGGTTATCCATTTTTAGAATGACAATGTTGGTTGACAACTTTTCTAGTTTCAGTTAAGTTCAGTTCAGTCACTCAGTCGTGTATTTGCGACCCCATGGACCGCAGCACACCATGCCTTCCTGTCCATCACCAAGTCCCGGAGTCTACCCAAACTCATGTCCCTTGAGTCGGTGATGCCATTCAAACAGCTCATCCTCCGTTGTCCCCTTCCACTCTTGCCTTCAATCCTTCCCAGAATCAGGGTCTTTTCAAATGGGTCAGCTCTTCGCATCAGGTGGCCAAAGTATTGGGGTTTCATCTTCAACATCAATCCTTCCAAAGAACTCAAGACTGAACGGACTCCAAGGGACTGGCTGGATTTCTGTGCAGTCCAGAGAACTCTCAAGAGTCTTCTACAACACCACAGTTTAAAAGCATCAATTCTTCAGAGCTCAGCATTCTTTATAGTCCAACTCTCACATTCATACATGACTACTGGAAAAAATCATAGTCATGTATAAACAGACCTTGTTGGCAAAGAATGTCTCTGATTTTAATATGCTGTCTAGGTTGGTCATAACTTTCCTTCCAAGGAGTAAGCGTCTTTTAATTTTGTGGCTGCAATCACCATCTGCAGTGATTTTGGAGTCCAGAAAAATAAAGTCAGCCACTGTTTCCCCATCTATTTGCCAAGAAGGGATGGGACCGGATGTCATGATTGTAGCTTTCTGAATGTTGAGCGTTAAGCCAACATTTTCACTCTCCTCTTTCACTTTCATCAAGAGGCTCTTTAGTTCTTCACTTTCTGCCATAAGGGTGGTGTCATCTGCATTATCTGAGGTTATTGATATTTCTCCTGGCAAACTTGATTCCAGTTTGTGCTTCCTCCAGCGCAGTGTTTCTCATGATGTATTCTGCATACAAGTTAAATAAGCAGGGTGACAATACACAGCCTTGACACTCCTTTTCCTATTTGGAACCAGTCTGTTGTCCAACGTTCACTTCTAACTGTTGCTTCCTGATCTGCATACAGATTTCTCAAGATGTAGGTCAGGTGGTCTAGTATTCCCATCTCTTTCAGAATTTTCCAGAGTTTATTGTGATCCACACAGTCAAAGGCTTTGGCATAGTCAATAAAGCAGAAATAGATGTTTTTTTGGAACTCTCTTGCTTTTTCCATGATCCAGCGGATGTTGGCAATTTGATCTCTGGTTCCTCTGCCTTTTCTAAAACCAGCTTGAACATCTGGAAGTTCACAGTTCACATATTGCTGAAGCCTGGCTTGGATAATTTTGACCATCACTTTACTACTGTCTGAGATGAATTCAATTGTGCAGTAGTTTGAGTATTCTCTGGCATTGCCTTTCTTAGGGATTGGAATGAAAACTGACCTTTTCCAGTCCTGTGGACACTGCTGGGTTTTCCACATTTGCTGGCATATTGACTGCAGCACTTTCACAGCATCATCTTTTAGGATTTGAAATAGCTCAACTGGAATTCCATCACCTCCACCTGCTTTGTTTGTAGTGATGCTTCCTAAGGCCCACTTGACTTCACATTCCAGGATGTCAGGCTCTAGGTGAGTGATCACACCATCGTGATTATCTGGGCTGTGAAGATCTTTTTTGTACAGTTCTTCTGTGTATTCTTGCCACCTCTTCTTAATATCTTCTGCTTCTGTTAGGCCCATAACATTTCTGTCCTTTACTGAGCATTTCCTTGAATGAAATATTCCCTTGGTATCTCTAATTTTCTTGAAGAGATCTCTAGTCTTTCCCATTCTATTGTTTTCTTCTATTTCTTTGCATTGATCGTTGAGGAAGGCTTTCTAATCTCTCCTTGCTATTCTTTGGAACTCTGCATTCATATGCTTATATCTTTCCTTTTCTCCTTTGCTTTTCACTTCTCTTCTTCTCACAACTATTTGTAAGGGTGCCTCAGACAGGCAATTTGCTTTTTTGCATTTCTTTCTCTTGGTGATGGTCTTGATCCCTGTCTCCTGTACAATGTCATGAACCTCCGTCCATAGTTATTCAGGCACTCTGTCTGCCAGATCTAGTCCCTTAAATCTATTTCTCACTTCCACTGTATAATCATAGGGGATTTGATTTAGGTCATACCTGAATACCAAAGAAAGGCAATGCCAAAGAATGCTCAAACTACTGCACAATTGCATTCATCTCACATGCTAGTAAAGTAATGCTCAAAATTCTCCAAGCCAGGCTCCAGCAGTATGTGAATGGTGAACTTCCAGATAGATGTTCAAGCTGGTTTTAGAAAAGGCAGAGGAACCAGAGATCAAATTGCCAACATCCGATGGATCATCGAAAAATCAAGAGAGTGCCAGAAAAACATCTATTTCTGCTTTATTGACTATGCCAAATCCTTTGACTTTGTGGATCACAATAAACTGTGGAAAATTCTCTAAGAGATGGGAATACCAGACCACCTGACCTGCCTCTTGAGAAATCTGAAAGGCAGGTCAGGAAGCAACAGTTAGAACTGGACATGGAACAACAGACTGGTTACAAGTAGGAAAAGGAGCACGTCAAGGTGTATATTGTCACCCTACTTATTTAACTTATATGCAGAGTACATCATGAGAAACGCTGGGCTATAGGAGGCATAAGCTGGAATCAAGATTGCTGGGAGAAATATCAATAACCTAAGATATGTAGATGACACAACCCTTATGGTAGAAAGTGAAGAAGAACTAAAGAGCCTCTTGATGAAAGTGAAAGAGGAGAGTGAAAATGTTGGCTTAACGCTCAACATTCAGAAAACTACAATCATGGCATCCAGTCCCATCACTTCTTGGCAAATAGATGGGGAAACAGTGGCTGACTTTATTTTTCTGGACTCCAAAATCACTGAAGATGGTGATTGCAGCCATGAAATTAAAAGACGCTTACTTCTTGGTAGGAAAGTTATGACCAACCTAGACAGCATATTAAAAAGCAGAGACATTACTTGGCCAACAAAGGTCCGTCTAGTCAAGGTTACGGTTTTTCCAGTGGTCATGTATGGATGTGAGAGTTGGACTATAAAGGAATCTGAGCACAAAAGAATTTATGTTTGAACTGTGGTATTGGAGAAGACTCTTGAGAGTCCTTGGACTGCAAAGAGATTCAACCTGTACATCTTAAAGGAGATCAGTCCTGGGTGTTCATTGGGATGACTGATGTTGGAGCTGAAACTCCAATACTTTGGCCACTTGATGTGAAGAGCTGACTCACTGGAAAAGACCTTGATGCTGGGAAAGTGTGAGGGCAGGTGAAGAAGGGGACAACAGAGGATGAGATGATTGGATGGCATCACTGACTCAATGGACATGGGTTTGTGTGCTCTGGAAGTTGGTGATGGACAGGGAGGCCTGGTGTGCTGTGGTTCATGGGGTCACAAGGAGTCGGACACGACTGAGCGACTGAACTGAAGTGAAGTGAATGGTCTAGTGGTTTTACCTACTTTCTTCAATGTAAGTCTGAATTTGGCAATAGGGAGTTCATGACCTGAGCCACAGTCAGCTTCTGGTCTTGTTTTTGCTGACTGAATAGAGCTTCTCCATCTTTGGCTGCAAAGAATATAATCAATCTGATTGGTGTTGACCATCTGGTGATGTCCAAGGGTAAAGTCTTCTTTTGTGTTGTGGAAGAGGGTGTTTGCTATGACAAGTCCATTCTCTTGGAAAAACTCTATTAATCTTTGCCCTGCTTCATTCTGTACTCCAAGGTCAAATTTGCCTGTTGCTCCAGGTGTTTCTTGACTTCCTACTTTTGCATTCCAGTCCCATATAATGAAAACGACATCTTTTTGGATGTTAGTTCTAAAAGGTCTTGTAGGTCTTCATAGACCTGTTCAACTTCAGCTTTTTCAGAATTACTGGTCAGGGCATAGACTTGGATTACTGTGATATTGAATGGTTTGCCTTGGAAATGAACAGAGATCATTCCGTTGTTTTCGAGATTGCATCCTAGTACCTCATTTTGGACTCTCTTGTTGACCATGATGGCTACTCCATTTCTTCTACGGGATTCTTGCCCACAGTAGTAGATATAATGGTCATCTGAGTTAAATTCACCCATTCCAGTCCATTTTACTTCACTGATTCCTAGATGTCGACGTTCACTCTTGCCATCTCCTATTTGACCACTTTTAATTTGCCTTGATTCATGGACTTAACGTTCCAGGTTCCTATGCAATATTGCTCTTTATAGCCTCGGACCTTGCTTCTATCACCAGTCACATCCACATATTAGGGCTTCAGAAATACAAAATAAAAATGAGTATCTGAAAGTCTCAAATACATCAAGCATGAACATTGTATATTATTAGAGTGGAGAGTCAGTTGAATAACATTGACATAGAGCCAGTGAAGTCTCCATAATTAAAAGTAAAAAATAAAAAGGGACAACCTAGAGGTTTATTTTTAATGAATTAGTAGAAAAATATAATCCAGTAAAAAAAAAGTAATTAATTTTAAAGATAAAAAGAGAGACAAAACTAAAACTATAGTTCTATCATTCAAAATTTTAGTCCTGAGACTTATGTATAAATCACAGTATAACAAAATATTTGCAAAATCAGGTAGAATATTAAGAACTAATATTCTGTTCAAAGAGAAAACTGAATAAGTCATTGTAAAAATTCTCCCATGAAGTTATGTTTTTGGTTATCACACAATGGAACTGATGATGTACATCACAGAAGAACAATTAACATTACAATATCAACTCTATCAGATAATTTTGTTTATAACTGTACAAAACTCTTGAGGTATAGAATATGACTATGCTCTTAGAACATATGTGGTACCTATATCAGGGAGATGGTCCTGGTTAGTATTTGTTTGATATGCTACTAAAAACTGCAACTGCTTGGAAAGAGATATTTCATTTATTTCACATGTATTCTGTGTGTCATAACTTATCTAGAAAAGGAGGCATTATGCCAGTAGTAAAGGAGAGTTATCAATATGTCTTCCAAGAAAGGGTATTTCTGTGTGAAGAGAAGATATTAACTACAAAAAAAAAATACACAATCTAAATTTGAGAATTATGTTTTGTTTTGCAGACAAAACTGAGGGCTTAAGCCCAGGGCACTGCCTCTCAGAGAAACTTGAGGGACTGCTTCAAAGAGTTAAGGGAGGAGATGGAGGAGTTTTTGCAACGCAGACCAGATAGTGGGATCATCAAAAGATTACTGTTAATTAAAGAAAACCAGATATCTCAAGTCAATGAGATATCTTTATACCGGAAGATGCAAGAGTCTGGGTTTACTGAAATTCTTCCTCTGATATGCACCTCAGCTATCTGGAATTAGTATCCTATTCTTTCCCTTACAGATGGCTCACCACGGGGGAGGCTTTTGTGGCTTGGAGTCTGCAACATCTTTTGTTTAGCAAGCAACAGTTTTCATTCATAATACCAATCCACAGAGAGTTTTAGTCACAGACATTGGTTGGGAGTCAAAATCAGATTTTTTAATCATAATTTGGTGATGAAAGAAACAGTAAATATCTTAAATTTGTTCAAACCATATTCTCTGGGTCTACATCTTTTTAACATACTGAGGTGAAGAAATGGGCAGTGAATACAAACCTAATTTCCCAGATGAAGGCTCTTGCACTTCAAAGTTAAGATGCTCAACCAAATATAAAGAAATATGAGGATAAAACCATTTCTTAATGAATGGCCAGTTGGATTAAGCACAAACTGGAATCAAAATCACCAGGAGAAATATCAATAACCTCAGATAGGCAGATGATACCACTCTAATGGCAGAAAGTGAAGAAGAACTAAAGAGCCTCTTGATGACACTGAAAGAGCAGAGTGAAAAATCTGGCTTAAAACTCAACAATCAAAAAATGAAAATCATGGCACCCGGTCCCATCACTTCATGGCAATAGATGGGGAAAAGAATGGAAACACCAAAATCAGTGCAGATGGTGAGGGCAGCCATGAAATTAAAAGATGTTTGCTCCTTGGGAGGGAAGCTATGACAAACCCAGACAACATATTAAAAAGCAGACACCACTTTGCTGACAAAGGTCTGTATAGTCAAAGTTGTGGTTTTTCCAGCTGTCACGTATGGACGTGAGAGTTGGACCATAAAGAAGGCTGAGCGCTGAAGAATTTATGCTTTTGAACTGTGGTGTTAGAGAAGACTCTTGAGAGTCCCTTGGATAGCAAAGAGATCAAATTAGTCAATCCGAAAGGAAATCAACCCTAAACATTCACTGGAAGGACTGATGATGAAGCTGAAGCTGAAGCTCCAATTCTTTGGCCATCTACTGTGAAAAGCTGACTCATCAGAAAAGATCCTGATGCTGGGAAAGGTTGAGAGCAGGAGGAGAAGGGGGTGATAGAGGATGGGATGGTTAGATAGCATCATCAACTCAATGGACACGAACTTGAGCAAGCTCCATGAGACAGTGAAGGACAGGGGAAGCTGCCTTGCTGCAGTACATGGGGTTGCAAAGAGTCAGACATGAGTTTGTGACTGAACAACAGCAATGATTGATTCTAACATTGAAAGTTAAAATATCCTTTGAATTCATGTGGCTTGCTTGTGTGGCATGGGTTAATGATACACCCAGCATGTTGCAGGGTCCCAGTCTGTTATTTAAGGATCACAGTATTATTTTTAGTATTGGAGATAAAAGCATGGTGTATCTTAAGGAAAAAAAGTCCATCTCAGTGTATATTAGAGTTCTCCATGGAAGCAGAATCAATAGGAGTTCTAGCTAAAGAGAAAGATTGATTTCCTATGGAGAATTAACTCACATAATTACAGAGGCTGAGAAGTCCCACATTCTTTCATGTGCAAGTCTGCAAGCCAGAGACCTAGAAAGTCTGTGGTATAATTTACTTTGAGGAATCTGAAGGCCTGAGAACTAGGGGAGCTGATAGTGTAAATACCAGTCTGAAGGTAGGAGAAAACGGATGAAATGCGCCAGCTCCAGGCTGAGGCAGAAGAAAGTGGCAAATTTCTCCTTCCTCCACCTATTGTTTGATTTAGGGCTTCAAGGGATTGTGGGATGCCACCCACACTCTACTGATTCCACAAATAATTCAAATGCTAAACTCATACAGATACACAAAGAAATAATGTTAAACCTGGGCATCCATTTATCCAGTCAAGTTAACACATAAAATTAACCATCACATAGGATAAGTAAATATATTGCTGAAAGTTTTCTCTATGCCTTTATTATTTTCTTACTCACTAAAGAAATGAATTCAATGTAAATTATAAGACATACTTTAACATTTATATCTAAATAATATTAGTACATCCTGTTGAATGTATAATCCTCCCAATGAGTAGACTAGGAATTCATTTGCCATTATCCTTTGTGTAGCAGCTTTTGACTGAATCATACTTAGCAACTTATTCCAGGGAAGAGCACTGAAAGGAGTTATTGATTTCATTAGAATCCAGTTACCCAGAACTACCTGACAGAGTGCCACTTCTGGGTGCCTTTGCCAATGATGTGCAATTGTAACTTACTTGTAACTTTTTTTCTTAGTGCAAAAATGCAAGCAAAACCTAATTCATTGCTCCAACTCTCCATCACCAAAAGAGAAGTTTCATTTATTTTTCTGTACATGCACAGTAGGGAGAGAATCCCTACAGATCATGTATTTGCTTTGTAATTTTAGCTAACCAGTTCAGAAGAGATTATATGGGTGCTTCAGAGTCTTCACCTATAAATGAACAAGTCCTTCCTGGAAAGGACTTCAGCAGAATAAAAGCGTAAAAACTACTCAAAGAATCTTATGATAAAGAAATAATAGAAATGATAAAATAAGTCAGAATACCTGAGCTGGAGGTGTTCTTATACATCAGGCAAATCATAGACCATAACTCAGTATTCTCAGTTCAGTTCAGTTCAGTCGCTCAGTCGTGTCTAACTCTTTGTGACCCCATGGACTACAGCATTCCAGGCTTTCCTGTCCATCACCAACTCCTGGACTTTACTCACACTCATGTCCATTGAGTCAGTGTTGCCATGCAACCATCTCATCCTCTGTCGACCCCTTCTCCTCCTGCTTTCAATCTGTCCCAGCATCAGGGTCTTTTCAAATGAGTCAGTTCTTCGATTCAGGTGGCCAAAGTATTGGAGTTTCAGCTTCAACATCAGTCCTTCCAATGAACACCCAGGATTGATCTCCTTTAGGATGGACTGGTTGGATCTCCTTGCAGTCCAAGGGACTCTTAAGAGTCTTCTCCAACACCACAGTTCAAAAGCATCAATTCTTTGGACGCTCAGCTTTCTTTTTGGTCCAACTCTCACATCCATACGTGACTACTGGAAAAACCATAGCTTTAACTAGACGGACCTTTGCTGGCAAAGTAATGTCCCTGCTTTTTAATATTCTGTCTCAAAATTCAGTGCTCATTCTCCCTTGCTCTGCAGGACTTCTTTTTGTTTTATTTCATTTATACTGCCCTTCAAAGGCACAACTGATATTTTCCTGAAGATGCTGTGCTAATTCACTTACTGTAATGCTAATCATGTTATACATATATAAAACTAACATTTACACACACACACACAATCCTATCTTGAAAGTTTGGTACTATAAAGAAGTCTAAGGTGATGTAAACAATCATGTAACCTGTTTAAATGAGTTTCATTTTCATATATCAGTATTGTCCATATTTCAAGGTATCTTGACCCTGCTGCATTTTCTTGCCTTCTTCATGTTTGACAACAGTCCTTTGCAAAGTGTTTTGAGTCCCAGGTGAATTTGTTTTTAAATTAAGTAGTTTATTTTAATTGGAGGATAATTTCTTTACAATATTTGGTGGGTTTTGCCATACATTGATATGAATCACCCAAGGATGCACATGTGTCCCCCCATCCTGAATCCCCTTCCCACCTCTTTCCCCACCCCATCCCTCTGGGTTGTCCCAGAGCACTGGCTTTGAGTCCCCTGCTTCATGCATGGAACTTGCACTGGTCATCTACTTTACATATGTAACATACATGTTTTAATGCTATTCTGTCAAGTCATCCCACTCTCGCCTTCTCCCACATAGGCCAAAAGTCTGTTCTTTACATCTGTGTCTCTTTTGTTGCCTTGCATATAGGATCGTTGTTACCATCTTTCAAAAGCCCATATATATGCATTTATACACTGTACTGGTATTTCTCTTTCTGACTTACTTCACTCTGTATAATAGGCTCCAGTCTCATTCACCTCATTAGAATTAATTCAAATGTGTTCTTTTTTATAGCTGAATAATATTACATTGTATACATGTACCACAACTTCCTTATCCAAGTGAATTTTTCATGGACACATTACTGTTACTATTGTGTCCTGCCACCTGACACCATGGCAGCCACTCCCAGCAAATGTGTTGAACATGAGATTCACCTGGGAGGTTTCACAAATCTTAATGTTCAGTTTGCACCCCTCATCAATTAAACCAGTATATCCAAGGAGTGAAAAACAGGTTTGGGTACTTGTTAAAAGATCTTGGGCAATTCAAAGTACAGTACCATTTGCGAATCTTAGATCTATTCCAAGAAGCTGGCAGACTATTCAAGCTACATAGTGGCTTATGGGGCAAATGAATTAGAATTGTTTTCCCATCTTTTCTGCTATAGTCTGTTCTTGGCAGTGTTGGTTAGTTTACTTTTGTCTCTCAGCCATACACATGCCTTTTTATTTTCTCCTCCACTCTGTCAAGGATTGGAAGCTTCCAAATTATTTTTTGGACTCCTTTGCTAACTGGGTTTTGATCAAATTCTGCCAATGGAAGTCAATGGCAGCTGATTGGAAGTCAGAAGAAAGAGAAAAGGAATTTTTTTCCTGCTCCTGGCTCTGGCAGTTGCTGAGCTGTCAGCAGCGAGTCAGCAGTGTTGGAGGGACTGCATGCTTCTCAATCTGTGGCTGCATTAGCTGTAGTGTCCCCCTTATGGGTCTGGGAAATGACACTTTGCTCTGCCCCCTAAGGAATTGCAGTGCCTTCCTGAATTTACTTCCATTTCCTTCTCCCTTCAGTTCCTTCTCCTTTCCAAAAATTTAGAAACATTTAGGTCTGAAATATTTAGAGTGATCCTTTGTCTCTAGCTTTATTGAAGAATGAAATTGAAAGTGAAAGTTGTGTACTCATGTCTGACTCTCTGTGACCCCATGGGCTATACAGTCCATGGAATTCTCCAGGTCAAGATACTGCAGTTGGTAGCCTTTCCCTTCTCCAGGTGATCTTCCCAACCCTGGGATCGAACCCAGGTCTCCCACATTGCAGGCAGATTCTTTACCAGCTGAGCCACAGGGGAAGCCCAAGGTGAGAGGAAGGTGTCATTAATTGACAAATAACACTGTCAGAAATTTAAACTGTGCATCACGATAATTCCATTTACATTTTGAAAAAATCCCTCCCATCTAGTTAAATGACATATACATTACCTCACATATTTATCCTTTTTGTGTGTGAGAACATTTAAGTTCTATTCTTATCTGACATCTTTGGGTAAATTATAAAAATGCACTTACTTTGGGGAAATTAATTTTTTGAAAAAAGAATAAAAGTACACTTTCTAGGCAGATTCAGCCCATAGGCACATGCCTTGGGAAATGAATATTTTCTTTATGGGAAGAAAGAGGCATTCCACCCTCCAGCAGACACAAGGGACTGCACTGAGGGGTATGCTCAGCAGATGGATCAAGTTTTGGTCCCGACCTACCCTCCTCTGCAGGCACCATCATGCTTCACTATGCTACCCTGGGGGCACGGAGTGAGGAATGTGACACCCTGAATCAGGCTATGGGAATTTAAAGAAGAGGGACGTACACAGATGACTGAGGCATTTTAAGGGGTAGGAAGAGTAGGTGTTTCTACTGAAAAAGAGGGAAGGAATGGTGAGTGTGGTAAGAAGAAAAACAATACCGTGAAATGCCACCGAACGTTGTAGGAGTTCAGGAGGAGGTGCTATATTGTGTTGATTCTGCAAAGATGACAAATATATTCAAGCCATTACTAAACTAGCAAGTGATGCTCTCAGATGGTTTAATCATTTCCATTTCTCTCTGGCTCAGGTTATGACCCCTACAAAAACCCGACTATAAAAACCTGGTAGGATCCCATTTTAAATGTAGGCAAACCACTGAAAATGTAATCACCTTCCTCTTCTGTCCTGGCTTTGAAAATCCAAAACTATAAACTAAATTCAGTTTTTGTGAATATAATATTCTAAATGTCGTTGACTTTGAAACATAAATATTTGTGGCCTTTTTCCACAATCTTAAAAAGAAGCTTTTTCACATTCACTGAGCATTCCCTTCAATATTTTCTGTTATAGCCAGTCTTGTTCATATCTCCCCCCTTCTATATGCTCATGAATTTAAATACAACACTCAACAAAATATAAAAGCACTTAAAATGTTTTTCTTATATCATCCTTCTTTTATTCCTGCTACATTTTTAACCATTAAAAGAGATTAAGTGACTGATTGGCTAACATTTATTTTGCACCGTTTACAAAGAGAAACAAATAGAAATAGTCTGTGTACCTTAGTAGATAATAATCTCTTATTTTTGAATCAGAAGTTATTTTATTTTCTGGTTATACAAGTGATACACACTCATCATAAAAATTTGGATAATGTAAGAATTTTTTCTGTCATAAAGGAACTTGACTGGGAACCAGAAACAAAACAATAAAAATATTCTCTAATGAAAAATAAATTAATTATAAATAAATAGCTAGTACATTTTTTGTAATAAACAAAATGAAACCATAAAAGCAACAGTGATATTTTGGTTTTGCTTTTAAAGCATCTAGCAGTTTACAAACACTTTAAATACTTAAACATGAGGTGTTATTTCTACTGTTGCTATATTCTGAGTACCTATTTCTGCTTACTAAATTTCAGCTTGATTTTCTGACCTATGATTCATACAGTATATTATGATCTTACAAAACAAAGTTTATTACAGAATAACTTATCTTTGATCAAAGCATGTTTAAAGGAAAGTTAGTACAGTCCATGTTTATTATTCACATTTTTTGCTGTGTTTAACATTCACATTAGTTTTCTAGGACTGTTGTAACAAGTTACCATACACTGGGTGCCTCAGAACAACAGAAATGTATTTTCTCACATTCTGAAAGTTAGAAGTCTAAAAAATCAAGGTATAGCAGAGTTACACTTGGTCTGAAGGATCTGAGGCAGAAATCTTCCATGCCCTTCTCCTAGCTTTTGGTGGCTGCTGACAATCCCTGGTATCTGCCTCCAATTTTCCCTGGCATTCTCTTCTCTATATGTGTCTATATCTCTGTATCTGCACCTCTCCTATTCCCCCTACTTATGTGGATCCCAGTCACTGTATTAGCTGCTACTGCTGCTATTTAGTCACTAAGTCATGTATGACTCTGCAATCCCATAGACTGTAGCCCACCAGGCTCTTCTGTCCATGGGGTTTCCCAGGCAAGAATACTGGAGTGGGTTTCCATTTTCTTCTACAGGGGACCTTTCTGACCCAGGGATTGAACCCATGTCTCCTGCTTGGCAGGCAGATTCCTTACCACTGAGCCAGCTGGGAAGCCCAGCCATTGTACTAGGGCCCAGCCTACCTCCGTATGATCCATCTTAACTTGATTACACCTGCAAAGACCCTATTTCCAAACAAGGTCATATCCACAGGAGTCAGGGGCATGGGTTAGGACTTCAATTTGTTTCTTTAGTAGACATAATTCAACCCACACTGTTTTGTGACATTTGCTATTATCTATGTTTTCCTTCTAGAATGTTTCTCTTTGAAGAGGCCCTCTCAGACTTTCCTGATGCTAGAATGGTTGAGAATCTGCCTGCTGATGCAAAGGACATGGGTTTGATCCCTGGTGCAGGAAGATTCCATACGCCATGGGGCAACTAAGTCTGTGTGTCACAACTACCGAATCTGCATGCGTAGAGCCTGTGCTCCGCAACAAGAGAAACCACTGCAATGAGAAGTTCTTGCACTGCAACTAGAGAAAGGCCATGTGCAGCAGTGAAGACCCAGTGTAGCCATAAATAAATAAAAATTAAAAAAATTTTAAATGGAGGTCCTCTCTTGATCTCATGATAAAGAGAAAAGTGTTTGTGCATAAGTTAAAGCAGTGGTTCTCAACCAGGAATTATTTTGTTTCATGGGATATGTTTGCCAATATCTGGAGAAATTTTTGATTGTCACAACTGGGAAGTGAGGAATTTGCGACTGGCATCCACTGGGCAGAAACACTTCTAAACACAATGGACAAGACACCCCCTCATCCCCACAATAAGGAATTGTGGTCCCTAATGTTAACAGCACCAAGATTGAGAAACCTTGTTCCAGAGGTTTCACAGAGCTGTTCAAAAATTCATTCACTCAAGATTCCTACTTCATATCTTCATCAGAATACACAATGTTGAGCTGAGGTTGGTGATGGGAATTTGCAAACACAGACCTGGGCCTGGTTGGACAGGACCTTACCTTACAACTTAGACTTTCTACTCTATTGGTTGCTAAGAACAGATGACAGAAGCACCAAGGAAACATTGGAAAATGACAAAAACTCAGGCTCCACTTTTATCTGGCAAATCAAAATTGACAGTGGATTGCAGAAATCTATTCTTATCAAGTTTACTGTCTATTAGAGTAAGTCAGAGAATAGAAAACGCATAGGTGTAATGCTATTTTTCTATTATAGAAAAAGTTCCTAGGGGAACCTATGCATAAGAAAGAGCAATGGAACTGACTCAAATGTGTTCTTTTTTATAGCTGAGTAATATTCTGTTGTGTATATGTACCACAACTTTCTTATCCATTTGTCTGCTGATGGACATCTAGGTTGCTTCCGTGTCCTAGCTATTGTAAACAGTGCTGAAATGAACATTGGGGTACACGGGTCTCTTTCAATTCTGGTTTTCTCAGTATGTATGCCCAGCAGTGGGATTGCTGGGTCATATGGCAGTTCTATTTTCAGTTTTTTAAGGAATCTCCACACTTTTCTCCATAGTGGCTGTACTAGTTTGCATTCCCACCAACAGTGTAAGAGCGCTCCCTATTCTCCACATGCTCTCCAGCATTTACTTGTTTGTAGACTTTTTGATAGCAGCCATTCTGAGCAGCATGAGATAGTACCTCACTGTGGTTTTGATTTGCATTTCTCTAATAATGAGTGACATTGAGCATCTTTTCATGTGTTTGTTAGCCATTTGTATGTCTTCTTTGGAGAAATGTCTGTTTAGTTGTTTAGCCCACTTTTTTGATTGGGTTGTTTATTTTTCTGGTATTGAGCTGCATGAGCTGCTTGTATATGTTGGACGGAGTAAAGTAAGTCAGAAAGAAAAACATCAATACAGCATATTAAAGCATATATATGGTATTCAGAAAGATGGTAACGATGACCCTATATGCAAGATAGCAAAAGAGACACAGATATAAAGAACAGACTTCTGGACTCTGTGGGAGAAGGCAAGGGTGGGATGATTTGAGAGAACTGCATCGAAACATGTATATGACCATATGTGAAACAGATGACCAGTCCAAGTTCAAAGCATGTAACAGGGCACTCAAAGCTGGTGCACTGAGACAATCCAGAGGGATGGAATGAGGAGGGAGGTGGAAGGGGGTTTCGGGATGGGGGGACACATTTACATCCACAGCTGAATCATGTCAGTGTATGGCAAAAACCACCATAGTTTTGTAAAGTAATTAGCCTCCAATTAAAATAAATTTTAAAAAAGAGATTTTATATATGTATATAAGGAACAATGGAAATATAATGCTTAAATGACTAAAAGGTGGAATAAAGGAAAACACTTACTATTTTATTTTATTGTAAGTTAAGTCAGAAGTAAACGTGTCTCCATTTTAGAGACAGGATCAATGACTAGAAGAATGAACACAGGAAACCATCATCTTAGTATAATTCTCCACTCTGTCTCCTGGAAAATGGAGCTCTAGGTACCATGTTCACTTGAATGCTTCTTGAGCATCCCATGGCCTTGAAATATGGCCCTTGAGCCAGGAAGTCTGCTTCACTGAGTGTTAACATCTGTAGTGAGGTAACTGTTTAACATTGCAAACCAGAACTAGTAAGAGCAGTGCCTGGCAAATACTGGTCAATCAACAAATGTGTTAAATGAATTAGTAAATAAACAAATACTCTGAAGTATAAGGAAAAACTCTTGATCTTAGCTGCCCTCCAGAACAATCTAGTATGTTAACCTAGCATGTAGTCTAACATATTCTATGTTAGCAAAAGAGATATGGTTCCCTCAATCCTAGGAAAACTAGAATAAAGAGGAAAGTCTAAGAGTTGGATATTGTAACTGGAATGATGAACAAGCATGATGAGTTAAACGTAATAAAATGAGAATGTAACATTGTCTTTTAGCCATCTTTTTAAAATGAATTAGTTTATTCTAACTCACAGTGCACAGTCTCTATCTGCTAATGAGAAAGCTTGGTCTTCTGTTTCGCCAGTGCGTTGAACCTGGCCAACTCATACATTACTGCCTGTCCCCTGGATCCTTCCTTTCTCTGTTCTACTCACCCCTTTCTTGCAATCAGGGCTTTGGATCCCTTTAGGCTGAATTGAGGGAGAAGGGTATATGCCTTTCTTGATGAGGAGAATGAGCGACCAACTAGCGCTACGGAGCCTGCCTGATATTTAAGTCTGTCTTTCCTGCGTACTTTCCTTAGTCCTTCAAATGCCCCCTCCTCCTTTCACTGGACCATGACAGCTGGACTACATATACCTTTTTTTATAATCAGTCAGCTGCTCCCAATTTGGCCTCATGTTTTTCTCCTGGATTCACTCCACACAGAATCTCCCTGTTAAAATCCCCACTACTATACCAGGCATTGTAAAAAGCAATGTTGGAAAGGACAAGTCATCTAACTCTTTTAACTCTGGACTTTGGAAGAATTTATGGGAAAATCTCATGCGTTCTTTAAGATACTGGCTAAGATAGTCTTTGGTGAAAGTGCAGTTTGCATTGTCATTCCAAATCTTTCTCTCTCTCAAAATGCTTCAGGCCAATAGCTACTGTGTCTCTCTTTAAGATAACCCAGATTCATGTCAGACAACATTTACTGAGTATTCTAACTGCAGAGAATGGTTTCTTTGAGGCTGCTTGTTACTCAACTTAGGACAGAAGGGAGTAGACCCCTCCTCTCTCTTCGTAGGGTGGACCTAAGAGAGTAGGTGGCAACTCTTCACAGAACCACAATTTCACCTCTCAACCCAGTTTTTATCTTCCTTGTGAATTTGAGAGCTCTTTCGCTATCTTTAGACACCTCTTGAGAAATGTCTACTCAGCAGTCTAGCGCATGGTTTTGAAATTCCACATCTACCGGATCCAGTTAACTGAACTGAAACTGAGAAACAAAGAGGCCAATTGTACAAGCATTACAACCTGTAATTGCATCTTCTTCCTTTTTTTAAATAGTAATTTAGTAACTGGAAAATGACTATATTCAGGTTTTCCCCTCATTTTAATGTTTATATTAATAAATAAATGAAAAGGTGTGTTAACTTCTAAGCATGGCTATGTAAGGTTTTGCATGGCTAAGACACCATGTCTTGGTGTCTAGCCAGATTAATTATGTAGTCTCTTGGGTGAAATAGCCCCTAGAATGTTCACCCAACAAATCTAAACCCACAAAATGGAAGTAAAATGTATTACCAAAAATCTAAAATAAGTTTTAGCTTTGAACTCAGGCAGCTGATCTACTAACTCAAATAAGTTAGTAATATGAGGCAGCATTAAATACAATAGACACAGTGATGTTAAAAATGTAAACTGTATTAGAACTGGCCTTACTTAATCCTCCAGTGCCTTCTACCTGGACCTAAAGTGAAAACCTAGGTCCTTACCACAGTCTGCAAAGTTCCAATGTGATCTGGCCTCTGCTTACATCCAGATTTTTTTCCTCTCACTCTCATCTTAAATTAGTATCTTCCAGACAAACTAGCTTTTTATGTTCCTCTTTAACTTGCTGCTCTTTAGGGCCTTTGCACATTATGATGTCTCTGTGCCAGTAGATCTTACCTAGGAGCATGTCTGCCTCTGATGGGACTTTTGGCAATGTCTAGAGATATCAATAACCTCAGATATGCAGATGACACCACCCTTATGGCAGAAAGCGAAGAAGAACTAAAGAGCTTCTTGATGAAAGTGAAAGAGGAGAGTGAAGAAGTTGGCTTAAAGCTCAACGTTCAGAAAACTAAGATCTTGGCATCTGGTCCCATCACTTCGTGGGAAATAGATGGGGAAACAGTGCAAACAGCATCAGACTTTATTTTTCTGGGCTCCAAAATCACTGCAGATGGTGATTGCAGCCATGAAATTAAAAACTGCTTACTCCTTGGAAGGAAGGTTATGACCAACCTAGATAGCATATTTGAAAGCAGAGACATTACTTTGCCAACAAAGGTCCGTCTAGTCAAGGCTCTGGTTTTTCCAGTGGTCATGTATGGATGTGAGAGTTGGACTATAAAGAAAGCTGAGCACCGAAGAACTGATGCTTTTGAACTATGGTGTTGGAGAAGACTCTTGAGAGTCCCTTGACTGCAAGGAGATCCAACCAGTCCATGCTAAAGGAGATCAGTCCTGGGTGTTCATTGGAAGGACTGATGTTGAAGCTGAAACTCCAATACTTTGGCCACCTCATGCGAAGAGTTGACTCATTGGAAAAGACCCTAATGCTGGGTAGGATTGGGGGCAGGAGGAGAAGGGGATGACAGAAGATGATATGGTTGGATGGCATCACCGACTCGATGGACACGGGTTTGGGTAAACTCCCGGAGTCGGTGATGGACAGGGAGGCCTGGCATGCTGCGATTCATGGGGTTGCAAAGAGTCAGACATGACTGAGTGACTGAACTGAAGAGACATCTTGGTTGCAACAACCAGGGTGGGGTAGTCTATCAGCATCTACTGGGTAGAGGCCAGGGATGCTGCTAAACATCCTACAGTTCCAGAATAACTCCCATAGCAGTTTATTATCTGCCCTCCAATGTCAATTGTGCCAAGATGGAGAAAGCCTTCTTCTCTGTCTACAGTGATCCAGCTTAATATATCCCCATGGCTTCTCCTGCTTTTCATTCTCAGCTGAAAGTTTCACAAAAACAAATATCCTTTCTACTACCCAAGCTAACATAGCCCAAGCTCTATCCCACTTCCTCTTAGGTCACCACCATATTTTGCTTAATATGAAGTTTATTGTTCTATTGTCTTTATTCTTCCATAATTATTCTACACAATCCCTGCTATATACCCTGCATCTGAGCAGTGCCAGGCACACAGAGATCTCTATTAGATATGTGTTGGATTAATGAGACAGAAGAAAATTGCATATGAGAGAGATAATAAATAGCTAATATATTTTTAAAGATTTTTTTCCCCTGAAACAGGTGCAAGGACAAAAAAAAGTGGGAAAATATTTCAGGAGGGCCTTTCCTGGTGGTCCACTGACCAAGAGTCTGTGCTCCCAATGCAGGGGGCATGGATTCAATCCCTGGTAAGGGAACTAGATCCCACACACTGCAACTAAGAGTTCACACGTAGCAACTAAAGAGCCCATATGATGCAAAGAAGATCGAAGATCCCATATGCCACAAATACATAACATAAATAAACATCTTTAAAAAAAAAGAGCTCAGGAATTCTTTTACAAAAACAGCAAGTATTTTCAGGTGCAATGGATTAGTTTCACTGATGTAAAGCTCAGGTAAATCAGAAGAGACCTACAGCACAAAACACACTAACTTTTCTGTAAAAATAACATGTCCATACAATGTCAACTCACACTTCCATATAAGTAACTTAGTACTGCAGTGCATAAGCGGCAAGGTGGAGTAAGGCCAAGAGGTCCCTCATGAGGAAGGAGAGGAACCACTTAGACAACATTACAGGAGCTGAGGATTATATTTTCATTTTCTTGGAATTTAGTCAGTCCCTTTGCTATAAATTAATGTCAGATCAGTGGCTTATATGTGCCAACTTTTTCAGAGCACACCAGATGAATTTCTCCTTTCTTGTTGGGTGCCTGAAAAGAAAAAATGGCATTCTTACTCCCCACTGGTTTGGTGGCTCAGTCATCTGATCAATACAGGAGAGAAGAGGACATTCCCATACACAATTGAAATGCTACTGAAAAGTGATCATTTTTAAAATCATTACCTATGTTGCTCTGACTTTTAAGGCAGCAAGATTTTCCCATTTCCAGAACAATGGGTATGCAAGGGTGGGAGTGGAGGTGGGGAGAAAACCCCAGTAGGAGTGAAGAGGTTAAACCTATAGCTTATGAAAGTACCCTGATTCACCTCAGTTTTACCTTTAGTCAAAAAGTAGATGTTCTACAAATCAATGATGGGAATCTGAACCTAGAAAATATCTGTAGCTCAGTTGGTAAAGAATCTGCCTTCAATGCAGGAGACCTGGGTTCAATCCCTGGGTCAGGAAGATCCCTTGGAGAAGGAAATGCAACCCACTCCAATATTCTTGCCTGGGAAATCCTATGGACAGAGGAGGCTGGCAGACTACAGTCCATTGGGTCGCAAGAGTCAGACATGACTTAGTGACATGTGCATTTATGTTCTGTTCTCATAAGACTCTCTGCTGCTTTATTAGAAGTTCTGACTTTTTTGGGGGGCGGGTATTCTGAACTTAGGGTATATTCTCTATGTATTGATATGGCCATCAGTTATAAAATTAGTGTAAACAGGGACTTATTTCAATTAACTTCATAGAACTTGGTGGTATATTATTCACGTTTCATTTTTAGAGAGTACAAAGATTTAGTAAAGAAGCCTATGACTCACCAAAAGCCACATGAAATCTTTGAGCTGGTGATAAACTATTCCTGAGCATCCTGTTACATCATCTTAGAAGAGAATTGAAGAGAAGAGGGCAGGTGTTGTCTCCTTAGGACAGGAATTCCAGCAAGCAAAATAAGGGAAATTAATTGATGCTATCTAGAATTAGAGTTCATGGGAAGGAGTTAGGAGATACAGAAATATGGAAAAAGAGTACTGCTTCAGAAGGGAATGATGAATGAAGCATGGTAAATCAGGACAAACCTGGGAGATTCTGGGTTTTTCACAACTAAGCAGTTAATAAACTGTAGAGTCTGAAGTTGAAGAAGTAGAAGAAGACTAATAAGAGACTTTCACCTTCTTCTTTTTCATCCCAAGTTAACTTAGGAAAGGAGCTTAGTTTTTATCTTCCTTAACTCTGTTTGAAATGTAACAGGTGAGGAGGGATGACCATGATCAGAATATTGCCAAGTAAAAATGGCAACCCACTCCAGTATTCTTGCCTGCACAATCCCATGGACGGAGGAGCCTGGTAGGCCACAGTCCATGGGTTGCAAAAGAGTTGGACACGACTGAGCGACTTCACTTTCTTTCTAGTTTAAATTTGTTTTAAATGGAAAACACTAACAAAGAAAAATGTAGAATTTCTACATTTACCTTGACAAGTGATCATTTATATTAACTTTGCCATTTTCTTTACTTCACATAGAAATATGAAATATTTGCACAAAAATATCCCATATATGGGATGAGGGTGAAATGAAGATGAAAACACGTTGTTACTTGGCAATCATTACTTCCAGAAATGAAGTTTCTCTGGGCATTGGGCTTCCAGCTCTATGACAATGGTTTTATAGATAGCCAAATTTCCTGGGACTAATCCTCGACTTTTAACATCAAAACTAGATGATCCCTTTCTATAGGAAGATATGCGAGCGGATCATATATCCCTCTTTGAGTCTGGAAATTTAATACAAAGGTGATAATAATGTTGATTGTATGTATTTATATTGAGATGGAAAGATAAAACAGGAATGCTAAAAGAAGAAAAATAATTGATAGGCTGGATTTCACATCGAGGAAAAAAAAAAGAGAGAACCAAGCATACTGTCTTTAAAATCATGTGGCAACACTCAGGTATTAAAAAAAATAACTTTTCTGTTATAAGAAATATATCAACAGCTAGTAAAGAAAACGTTTGATAATGAAGTCCTGAGTTACATGAAAGTAATAAAAAAGTATGATGAATAATTCTTTGTGAAAATTCTATAAGCAGTTCTGAGGCATCTGTCAGAGGGAGGACAGGTGAGGACATAAAATCAACCCCAGTGAGCCTGTTTGTTGCATTCAGGGGAAGTGTCTCCCAAACTGCATTTATAATGCTTGCTGCTGCTGCTGCTGCTAAGTCGCTTCAGTCGTGTCCGACTCTGTGTGACCCCATAGACGGCAGCCCACCAGGCTCCCCCGTCCCTGGGATTCTCCAGGCAAGAACACTGGAGTGCTTGATGGCATAGCAAATAAATGTGTTCTTTTTCTTTGATGTTCACGTCTGTAGCTGTGTTAGTCCACTTCAACCTTGAGACACATGGCCATGAAGCTATCCTAGGCATTAACAGTGATCACCTTGAGAGCCTGGCATAGCCCTCCCCGTAAGAGAGCTCTCCACCTGCATATATGTATATCATATTTTCCCCTATCACCGTGGGGCTGGGAAGCTTTAAAATTCCAGTAGTCAATTCTTTCTGTACCGATTTTCCAAAAGTTCTTAATAGTAAAATTAATTATGCTAGTACAAATACTGATCTTAGTACCTGGTTAGCTAGCTAACTGGTAGCAGGGCTTTTAAATTTTATGTTATTTTATTTTTCTGACTAATTCCCTGTCATATAGCAAAAGTGATAAGCACAGACAGCTTCCTTGGCTGAGTTAAGGAAGGGAGAAAGGAGTAGGAAAAATTCTGTCCATCAGGTTCTGACTAGGATGGTGGAAACCCAAAGCTTGAAACAGAAACTACTGATTAGGGGAAGTCAAACGAAATTAGGGTGATGATTCAAAATATTTTTTTCTGGCTGTGTTTTCAGGTGACTTTTAGGGTTCTTTATCTTTTCTGAATGTTTTCCACACATCAATGTTATATCAGACTCATGTTTTCCTTGGAGACTTCAATCTTGGCAATACTGAAATTGTTTAGTCTAATCTGGATTGGTGTTTCTCTAGGCCAACTGCGCAGTGGTCAATATGGCATCTCCCTTCACCATCATCATGAAAAGTTCTCTCTTCTGAGTTATAGCCCATATCTCCTGAGTTTCATACATCTTCCTTTTCAATTGCTTATTTGCACTGCTTCCTAGAAAAAGCACTTAGGATGTAAACTTTTGCAGACTTTGTAAATTGACTAGCATCTTGACTGACTATCGAATTTTAGGAAGAATTAATTTGTCCTTTAAATTTGAAAGTAGTGTTTCATTATAGTCAAATTTCTAGTGCTGTGCAAAAATTTAATTTGATTTTTATTTTTATTGCTTTTCAGGTAATGAGGGTTTCTTCTCCTCTCCAAAAACTTTGAAAATGTCTTATTGTCTTGTTGTTAAAATGTTACAGTAATGTGTGTTGAGCAGAGTCTGCTCTACTGTTATGAATTTGGACACTTGGTAGGCATTTTTAATCAGCAAACTGTTATTTTTCAATTTTTAGTACTTCTCTTGAATTGTTCATAATTTCCTATCTTTGTGTTCTCTGTTCTCATCAACAGAAAGTTTCTATATCTGGATTTTTAGACTTTGTGGCTTATCTCTAAATTTATTATCTTACCTATCCTACTGTCTTTTGATTTTTGCTGTATTTTTCTATTTTTGCTAAATGTCTGAAACTTTATCTTCCAAAATTTCTAGCAACTTTTTCATTTCTAGTATTATATTTTTAATTTTTAAGATTTGGGGAAAGAAAAGAGAACTGCTTTATTTTATGAATATGCTGGTTTATAATTTAAGTTTTTTAATGAAGGGATTTAATAATAATGTTAATTATGGAAGTGATTTATCTTTTCTTATCTGTGGTGTGTATGAATTTTTTTCTAATACTTTCATTTTTCCCTCTTACTTCCTTTTTCCTCTTTTTTGTTTTGTTTGCATGTTACGGACTTGTTTTAAGTATCCAGTGATTCTTAAATGTCTGTTCTTCTCTAAGAGAAAAATATCAGAAAGTTATTTGGAGGCAGGTTTTTTCAATGCTTGGCTTTATTGCAGGATGATCTGGATGGGCCATTTGACTGGGTAACCTCCAGTTGACAGATTTATTATTACTGCTTACTTAACTGGATCAGTTTCTCCATAATCACTCAAGTTTTTACTTAGGAGGAATCAACTTAGCTACAGAATTTTCTTGAATCCAAGTAGTAAACAGGGGAGTGAAGTGTTTATCTTTTAAGGAGAAAACTTTCATTTAATCTCTCTGTTTTCAGTATGTTATTTCAGACCTCACATGTGCTGGTGTCTACAAAACTGGTTCTCTCTCATTCAACTTTTATCTTCTAATAATGGAGGACACCAAGAATGGAGCCATTAGCCAGCTGCATTTTTATACAAATGTTCAACCAATTCTACTCTCTTAAGCCTTATACTGCACCCTCCCTTTTAGACCTGTACAAGTTGAGTTCCTGAGATTTTCTGGAATTCCATGGTACAGATCAGCATGATTCTGGTTCTGAGTTAGCCTCATAAATTCTCTCTCTCTGCCTCTCTCCTTCATTCTTTCCCTCCTCCCCCATCCATCAATCATGTCAGCGATTTGTTGTTAGGTTATTTGGTAAGGAGGCATGAACTCACTCTCCTTTTACTTGCATAAGTATTACACGACTTGAAAAATAAGACTAAGAAAGGCGTATGGAAAACAAAATCTACACTGTGAAATGTTAATGCTGATATTAAATTATGTTTCTTTTACCTACAAGAAGGTAGACTTCCTATGACAGAATCCTGGAATGAGAAGACTTACCCTTCCAGCAGTCCTAGACAGAAGCAGGCCTCTATCCATGAGACAGAGCTACTCCCAGAGATCCAAACCACAACATGTATCACTTGCTCTGCCAGCTCCTTAGAAAGAAAGGAATCTACTGGCCATACAGACCCACTTTCTCCATCCAGTCTTACCAGTCAGATAAGGATATTCCACCTGCCCTTGGGCAGAGTGAATTAATAAATAGTAAGAGGCCAAGAGAATTATGCTGAATGATCTTTTACGTGGGAATAATCATCAAGAGTAAGGAAGAAGCATCACCACTTTCAAAATTCCCCAGGTTGTGATCTTTTAACTTCTTGGCTTAACATTAAAACTGTGGTTTGTTGGGAATATACCACCTCCCTCTTTGGAAGAGATTAGCTGTCCATCAAAATAATGCTTCATGATGCATTTAACATCTGCTTATTTGGCTTTCTCTTTGGATATGCATCAGAAGAGTGCATTAACTAAATCATCTCTAAGGCCACTCTGTACTCAAGGCTGAAAAGCCACTCTGTATTTTATATCCCTTCTCAAATTATGTTACTTTCTCAAAGGTCCTCAAAGAGACCAAATGACATCATAAGTGTATTTCAATAATTTCCATAATATATTACATAAAATCACCATAATAATAAAACTCCAACACAGAGATGCATCAGATATATAGATATATATATAGATACAAATATAATCTAGAATATCTGTATCTCCTGTCATCATCAAATACCCTGGAAGAAAACAGATCCAACTATTAAATTCACTTGCAAGTCAAAGCCCAAGGATTAAAGTATTTGTAGATCCAAAATTAAGTTATACTGTACTTATGTATTAATAGTGCAAAGAAGCAAAAGTCCATTTCAATTTCTTATTTCTGCTGAATTTCAAAGCTCAGTTTTATTTGCATCAGAGATCAAAAGTAGTGGGAAAAACTACTTGAGTTAGAATCAAACCACCTAGGTTAGAATCCTGTGGACAGTACTTGATTATTGGGTGACTATATCTCTCAGATATCTCAGCTAAAACGTAGAAATGATAATCATATTCATCTCATGAACTTAATGTGAGTTTTACATAAGGTAACATCTTTCCTTAAAAGAGTGCCTTGTGTGTGTGCTCAGTCACTTCAGTCCTGTCAGACTCTTTGTGACCCCATGGACTGCAGCCAGCCAGGCTCCTCTGTCCATAGGATTTCCCCAGCAAGAATACTGGCATGGATTGTCATTTCCTCCTCTAGGAGATCTTCCTGACTCGGGCATTGAACCTGTGTCTCTCGTGTCTCCTGTATTGCAGGCAGATTCTTTACTGCTGAGCCATAGTAATAAACTCTTAATATAGTTTTAACATAATTTCTTTAGCAGCTTCAACCAGGACTGTCTTCCACAGGAACTAGTAGGACTCCTCTGCATCCTTGGAAGTTAAACTGATCAATGCCAAGACTCTGAAGTTGCTTATTTTAGAATCCATATCATTAATGGGACATCTAAGAATATGATGACACCAATTCCACACTCACAAAAATAATACAAAATCCTAGAGCAGTTATCCCAGGCAAAATTATATTCCCAGAAGTCAGTGTTCAGAGTTGCCAAAGATCAAAGCACACTCTCAGTGGTAACTGTTGAGAGCACATTAATAGCGAATGTGTTTCTTTAGTCTTAGAATCATTCAAGTAGTTCGGTATCCATTGACGCATGATTTTAAAATGCCCATTAAGATGCTACTTTGGGTGCATACATTTTCTGTAAATGGTGGGGTGCGGAGGGAATCTATACATACAATCACTTCTTTTATAGAGTGGCATTTGTGGAATAGCAGCCCTGCTTATCATATATTTTGAATTTGGTGCCTTTCTTCAGTTTCTAGTATCTTCAAAATTTATTGCTTTCCTTTCCCATTTTGAATCCCCTGGGTCCATGTGTCTAGGGCAAAATTGAGTGAGAGAGAGAGACACAGAGATACTATCTGTAGCCAGCTACCCTTCCAAATGCACTCAATAATTTCACCTTTCCAAGGGAAAAATTATGAGGAGTGAAGAGAGATCCTGCTCCAGTGCACCTGCTGCTTATATGTGCTTAGCCACTCAGTTGTGTCAGACTCTTTGTGACCCTTTAGAATTGCAGCCCTCCTGCCAGGCTACTCAGTCCATGAAATTTCTCAGGCAAGAATTCTGGAGTGGGTTGCCATTTCCTCCTCCAGAGGATCTTCCTGACTCAGGGATCAAATCCACATCAGCTGTGTCTCCTGCACTGCAGGCAGATTCTTTACCCGCTGAGCCATCTGAGTCAGTTATCCCAAGAATGGAGATAAAGTCCACTAAATTTATTTCACAGAGCTTATCATTCAGTTTTGTGGGTAACTTTTTATTTTAGCATTCTTTTCTCTTTGTCTAATTTATGTTCTTATATTTATTCATTTTCTCCTTTCTACTTTCATTAGGTTAATTCTGTTTTCTTTCCCTAACTTGTTGAACTGGATATTTAACTCATTATTGTTACTATTTCTTTTTTTCTAGACTCCTTTTTAAACATTGTTTAAGTTGCATCCTACAAATTTGGGTAAGTAAAATTTTGATTATAACTTATTTAAAAATTATCAAGTCACCATTTTAATATATCTTCTTTGATCATGAATTACTTAGAAGACTATTTCTAATTTTCTATTCTATAGAAAGCTTTAATTCATCTTTTAATCTTGTTGTCTAACAATTGTATTTGATTTATAAAACGGGTTCTGTGCAATCCTAATTCTTTAATGCTTACTGAGACTTTGTAAAACCCAATGTTGTAACTGTCCTTTATTTGTTTATAAAGACTATGTATTAACTAATCGTTGGGTGCAGTGTTCTCATGTTGTATGCTCTCTGCTCCCGTAGATGGGACAACCTCTAACACTCCTTACCCTTATCTCTACTTTGTGCTTTTGAGCCCAGGGAGACTATCTTTCTGGACCACATCAAGAAGAGAGTAAGCAGGATGTTTAATCCTCCCCCACGGTGAAGCCACAGATCTCCTCACTGAAGGCCACAGCTTCGGTCAGATAGCTGTCTACTTCAGCTACTGTAGTTACACATTTTGCTGGGTTCAGGGAGACTCCCTTCCACTTGTTTCTTTACATTTAGAGGTGGTATATTTCCATGCTATAGCTAGCCCCTCAAAAGCTTTATCATCCCTTCTAGGTTTCACTTAACTCTGACAATAACTCAATAATTCCTTTGCTCAATCCTACTCAATAGTGTCCCATCTGTTTCTTTCTAAGGTCATGGTTGATATAGTGCTGCACATGCTTACTCAATTATAATTATTAGTTGTATTATTACACTATTTTTCGCCATTCCTTTTTTTAGAAGGTCAGTTATTAAGAACAATATCAAATGGTTGGTTTTATATCCCAGTTTAATTCCCTAGTGAATTGTTACTTTTCTTATTTTATAGCCATCCTCTTTATAACTCTGATTTTTGTTGTTTATTTTACATTATAATTTTTTAATTTTTTGAGGCCTAGTTCACATATAGCAAAATTTACCCTTTATATAGTATTTAAGTCCTGTGTTTTAACAAGGGCATAGTCATGTAACCACCACGAAATCAAAATATATAAAATTTCATTGCCCCCCCAATTCCTTTATTTTTCTTTGTAGTCAGCCTGATCTCTCACCCTTAATCCTTAGCAACCACCACTATTTTATCTGTCACTATACTTTGCCTTCTAAGAATGTCACATAAAGGTAAACATACAGAATTTTCCCTTAGATTAATGTAGGTGAGATTCATCTGTGCTGCTGCTTGTATCAGTGGCTTGTGCCTTTTTGTTTCTGAGTAATATTTGATTATATGTATTTATCATAATCATGCATTTACCTATTCATTAAATATTGGTATTTGAATTGATCCTAGATTTTGTTGTTTATAAATAAAATAAATATTTGCATATAGGTTTTATATTGATATAAATTTTTATTTCTTTTGGATATTTACATTAGAGTAGTATTGTTGGGTTGTAAGGTAACTGTATGTTTCACTCTGAGAAACTGGTAAACCTTTCCAACATAGCTATATTATTTTCAATTTCAACCAATATTTTCTTTTTGGTTAATACTGAATAATTCATTCAGGTATATGGTTTGCTAGTTTTCTCTTTATATCTTATCTGTGCTCACTTATCAAATTCATTGAGATTCTTAATTTCAATAATTATATTTTCCATTAATAGAAGCTTTGTTTACTTGTTTTCCTATCTACCTGATAGTTTTCTACAATCTTGTTTTCTTGCTTTTGATTTAGTCCATTAAATATTTTACATGTAGTTGTGTACCCTCTTTGATATTTTTGGTGGCTAAATTCTAATTTTTTTCCCTGTTCATGACATTTACACTAACTTTTGTCAATGGGAGCTATTTCTTAGTATGCTCAGTGATTCTCGACTATTAAGCCATGCTCATTGGAATTTTGTATGTAAGAATCCAGTAAGCCCTGGGTTAAGGGTATAACTTTTAGAAATTACTTTTATTTGGTTTTGCTAGGACTCCAGAGTGCTGCTAATTCAGGTTAACTTCAAGTTAATTTTATTGACTTGAGTTTTCTATTCTTTGAAGGAAAATAGACTTATGATTTCAATTTCTTAGGTGACCTAAGCCAAAGAAATGTTCACTTTTGTTTCTCATTTTTGTCAAACAAACTTTTTTTCCTATCATACTTTTATTCATTATGTAACCCTTAAAATTATCAACTTTATTCAGGTTTTGCAGTTCCATCTTTCCACAGGGTTAGGGTGTATACAACATCCCTTTTTCCCATGTGACCCCGACAATCCAAATGTCTTGGTTCCTGAGGTAGATAAATTGCAGTTTCATTTACAATTTCATTTAACAGTATTTAACTTTTGTTCTATGGTTATCCCCCAAATGAGACTTGCTATTATTTCATACAGCCTATTAATAAATTGAAAAGTATAAACCATATGATCATCTCAATAGATGCAGAGAAAGCATTTGACAAAATTCAATACCCATTTATGATAAAAACTCACCAGAAAGTAGATATATAAGGAACATACCTCAACATGATAAAGACCATGTATGACAAACCCACAGCAAATATTATTCTCAATGGTGAAAATAATGAAAGCATTTCCTCCAAGATCAGGAATAAGACAAGGATGATCACTCTTGCCTCTATTATTCAACATAGTTTTGGATGTCTTAGCCACAGCAATCAGAGAAGAAAAAGAAATAAAAGGAATCCAGACTGGAAAAGTAAAACTCTCACTGTTTTCAGATGACATGATGTTATACACAGAAAACCCTAAAGATGCCACCCGAAAATTACCAGAGCTAATCAATGAATATAGTAAAGTCACAGGATATAAAATCAATACACAGAAATTCCTTGCATTCCTATGTGCTAACAATGAAAAATAAGAAAGAGAAATTAAGGAAACAATCCTATCCACCACTGCAACAAAAGAATAAAATACCTAGGAATAAACCTACCTAAAGAGACAAAAGACCTATATGCCGAAAACTATAAGATATTGATGAAAGAAATCAAAGACAACACAAACAGATGGAGAGATATATCATGTTTTTGAATTGGAAGAATCAATATTGTGAAAATCACTATACTATCCAAAGCAACCTACAGATTCAGTGCAATCCCTACCAATAGCATTTTTCACAGAACTAGAATAAAACATTTCACAATTTGTACGAACACACAAAAACTCCCAAATAGTCAAAGAAATCTTGGCAAAAGAAAAATGGAGCTGGAGGAATCATCTTTCCTGATTTCAGACTATACTTCAAAGCTACAGTCATCAAGACAGTATGCTACTGGCACACACACGCACAAAAAAGAAATATAGACCAATGGAATAAGACAGGAAGCCCACAGATAAACCCACACACCAAAGGGCACCTTATTTTTGACAAAGGAGGAAAGACTACACAATGGGAAAAAGATAGACTCTTCAATAAGTGGTTCTGGGAAAACTAGACAACTACATGTAAAAGAATGAAACTAGACTACTTGCTAACACCATGCACAAAAATAAATTAAAAATGGATTAAAGACTTAAACTTAAGGCCAGAAAATAAAAGCTCTTAGAGGAAAACAGGAAGCACACTCTTTCACTCAAATGACAGCAAGATCCTCTTTGACCTACCTTCTAGAGTAATGGAAATAAAAACAAAAATAAACAAATAGGACCTAATTAAGCTTAAAAACTTTTGCACAGCAAAGGAAACAATAAGTAAGATTAAAAAACAACCCTCAGAATGGGAGAAAATAATTGCAAACAAACAACTGACAAAGGATTAATCTTCAAAGTGTATAAGTAGCTCAAACAGCTCAATATCATGAAAACAAGCAGCCCAATCAAAAAATGGACAGAATATCTAAACAGACACTTCACCAAAGAAGACATTCAGATAGCTAATAAACACAAGAAAAGATGCTTAACATCACTGATTATTAGAGAAATGCAAATCAAAACTCTAATGAGGTAACACCTCACACTAGTCAGAATGGCAATCATTAAAAAATCTACAAACAATAAATGCTGAAGAGGATGTGGGGAACAGGGAACCCTCTTGTGCTGTTGTTGGGAATGCAAATTGATACAGCCACTATGGAGAACAGGAAAGAGATTCCTTAAAAAATCTAGGAATAAAACTACCATATGACCCAACAAACTTACTATGTGCATATAGCCTGAGAAAACCATAATTGAAAAATACACGTGTCCCAGTGTTCATAGCAGTGTGCATGCCTGCTAAGTCACTTTAGACCCTTTGTGGCCCGGTAGACTATAGTCTGCCAGGCTCCTCTGTCCATGGGATTCTCTAGGCAAGAACTCTGGAGTGAGTTGCCATGCCCTCCTCCAGGGGATCTTCTCAACCCAGGAATCAAACCCAAGTCTCCTGTGTCTCCTGCATTGGCAGGTGGGTTCTTTACAACTAGCACTACCTGGGAAGCCCCATTCATAGCAGCACTATTTGCAATAACTAGGACATGGAAGCAACCTAGATGTCTATTGACAGATGAATGGATAAAGAAGATGTGGTATATATATACAATGGAATATTACTCAGCCATCAGAAGAACAAATCTGAGTCAGTTCTACTGAGGTGGATGAACATAGAGCCTGTTATACAGAGTAAAGTAAGTCAGAGAGAGAAAAACAAATACAGTATATTAACACATACATATGGAATCTAGAAAATGGTATTGATGAACCTATTTGGAGGGTAGGAATGGAGACGCAGATATAGATGTGGATACAGTGGGGTAAGTAAAGAGTGGGACAAATGGAGAAAGTAGCATTGACATATATACCCTACCATGTGTAAAACAGATAGCTGGTGAGAAGTGGCTATATAACACAGGGAGCCCAGCCCGGAACTCTGCGATGACCTAGAAAAGTGGGAAGAGGGGAGGGGACAGAGGCTCAAGAGGTGATGTATGTATTATTAGGAGGGAGGTGATATATGTATAATCACGGCAGATTTTTCTTGTCGTACAATAGAAACCAACACAACACTGTAAAGCAATTTTCCTCCAATTACAAAATAAAGGAAGAAAAAAAGGAAGAAAAGGTAAAACTATATTTTAATATAGCCAATGTTTTTAAAATTTAAAGAAAGTTTTTATCATTTTCTTCTCTATTTCTTCTTATTGCATAAATATTTCCTCCAGGTTCATTTTCTTACATTTTACACACAGGTACTTTATGTACTATAGTTGAGAATACTAATATTTGAGTTTATGAATGCTGTTCTACCGAATTTTGCTCGTTTCCTTGTGTGTTAAGTGAACTTTCATTGTGCTTTCATATTTGGTGGTTCTTTATCCACATGGGAATCCTATGAGGCTCTGACTTTACCTCTGTGAGGCACTAAGGGAAGAGACTGTTTAATGATTCGTGGGCAATTTAGCTCCCCCTAAGTTTCATGCAAGAGTTTACATTTAGCTACTGCACATTACAGCTAATTCATGAGACTTACCTAGGCCTTAGAATTGGTGTTCTTAGAACACAGCGTTCTGGGCAACCAGTACAACAAATATGGCATACAAATAGAAACCTATTTTATACCTCTGTGCATCTTTAAGGTATAAAAGATGATTCTCAGTATCTTGAAAGAGCAATTACACCTGCCAGAGTTTATAGCTCACTTCCTGGGAGCAGCTTAACACTTTACACAACCTGTCTAATCATATTTTACACAGGAGTTACCTAGCAGAATTGAATACATAACAGAATAAGACATTTAAGAGATCGCACAATGCAGTTACGGAAAAAAAAAAAAGAAATGACCCATCCAATCTCATATATCCATCCGGTAGTAGAACATAGACAAAGACTCAAGTTGGTTTTAGGCGAAGTGTGTTAAGTGTTTCAACAGATATGAAGGTCTTATGAACTCATCTCTTAGATCTGGACATCTGTAGCCAAAGGAATCAATTCTCATTTAGTTTTCTGCCTTCTTCCCTTTCCACATCTATTATCTTACTCCAGACTCCTCATTAATATGGATGTTTAGGATCTAATTATACTTGCTACGGTGTTAAACTAGATAAATTTGTTTCAAATATTCTTTGCTGGTTTTGAATTTTAAAGATTATAAATCTAAATCTCGTTATAGTGAAATAACATGTTTATATGTACTAGAGTACCACTCTAAACTTGAATACATTAATTTCTAACATCATTTGGGATGAGTTGAGCTATAGTTCACTTGTGTTCTACTTGTGAAAAATGCATTTTGGAGCAATCGGATGGCATATGCAAACTTTAAGAACTGTAGTTAAGCCATTATAAAAAATGAAATTATTTTTAATTAACATAGAGAATCTATTTTTGATAGTTTGCATGCTAATTATGAATCTTATCTTTCCAATAAAGGAAGTCATGGATATTCAGTAAGGCAAAGCTTTGTTAAACTGGTTTAGTCTGTGTGGCAGATGAATTTTTTTAATTAAAACTGTCAAAAATTAAGGCATTACAAATTCCAAACCTGTTCCAATTGTTCATTTAACTGGAAAGAATTAGAAGGGTGCACTAAGATTTTGAAAAGTTATACTGAGAATTCATTCATAGTCTTGGAGAAGGGAAAGGCTACCACTCCAGTATTCTGGCCTGGAGAATTCCATGGACTATGTAGTCCATGGGGTCACAAAGAGTCAGACATGATATATTCATAGTCTTACAAATTAAAAGAACAAAAACAGTGATAGAAATAGTTTGTGCCTGTCTTTAAAGAAGCTAGCTTGGAAAAAGAGCAAATTGAATTAAACCAAGTCTAACCCTGTGAAATGGAGAGGAATGAACCTTGAGAATTATCCAATTGCTAATTGCCTCCTCTCTCCCTCTTTTATATGAAAACAACTACCACTGTTGGTTCTTTAAAACTCATGAGCCACTTTTTCTAGGCAAACTTTCTTGACTCGAGGTCTTAACTGACACCATTAGTCTGTTTTTCCAAAATACTAGCATAATCTCTATCATAGCACTTCTCACATGACAATTCAATAGTTGGTTCACATATCCAGACATCACATATCTCATCCTCCCAAATTATGGTCATTCAGTTTTAATTTGCTGTCTTTGTTCTCCATATTCTTATTCAAACACAGAATCCGGCACAGAGTAGGCACTTTATAAATATGTGGGGCATATAAGTATCCAGAATTTAAAATTCAGTTCCTTAGACACAGACTGCAATTTAAGAAATATTCTATATATTGAACAAATTTTATCAGAACAATTATTCATATACTTTATTTTATAGGGAGTCTTCTCAGAGGAACAAAAAAAGCTTATTCCAAATAGTGACTTTTTTCTTTTATATGTATTTTGTTTCAATACATTTGATGCTTTCCATAAACATGGCTAAAACCTTTACAAACTTCATACAATTAAGTAACTCTGACTCACTGAGTTAGAGAATGGAGATTACACAGGTATAAGAAGTGAGAGAAGAAAGTCAATGAAGAGAAGAAAAGAAAGCAGAGATATAAAACATTCTTTAAGCAACTGAGGAAGAGTCAATATCAATGCAAGTGGATTGCATTGGATCCTGAATTCCAGGAGTTAAGAGTCCTTATTTGAGAATAAAAGATGAAAAGTAACTAACATGTTACTAAGGCCTAGGCAGGGAAGAAAGCTACAGGAAATTCACTTCTGTACCCACTGTACTCCCAGCTGATAGATGACTACTTACTTATAGGAGGGTTATAGCTATTATTCCTGCTCGGCCACTTAATAGGTAATCAGCATAAGGAAAGTCACTTAAGCATGTTCACTTTCTGAAGTAGGGCTACCATGCAGAATACAGAATTATAAAGATTGAATATTGAAAAGAAAAGTATATATTGAAAAGGCCCAGTATATGGTAGGAACTCAATTTAAGTTTTTAGATAATGTGGTGTTATTCTTTCTCTTTTATTTTGGATAATAATAGACTTCTTCATATTATCAGAAACATTCAAACACTTGAAGAATTAGAATATTCTTTTATGTTCTCACAGAATTAAAGTTACTTTTGTGTGCCCTACATGTATCACCAATTCCATGAAACACCAGGACTAAGTGTTAGGGCTGCCTTTGAGTCAGAAAAACTGGAAAAGAACAATTGCTTCTCAAGTTCCAGTTCACCCCCAAGTATCTGCGCTACTTCGCTTAATGGTGGAGGAAGTAAGTGATTATGTTTCTTCTCTGTTCTATGTTGAAATACCATAATTAATACATCTATGATACTTGGGATTCCTGCTCTCCTGAACACAATTATTGAAATCCAAATTCAGATGGCTCTTCGATTCTAAATATATAGTTGCTCTTCCCATTGCTTCCATTACTAAGGAGATAGATAATAGAACAGAGGGAGGGAAGCACCTTAATCTAAATTAAACAGAAGTGAACTATGCAAAACATCTTCAAGAGGGATTGCCCTCCCACCTGATATGATATTGAATAATGCCAGAAACATATGGTTAAGGGAGAGAGGAATTTGAGATTCAGGTGACTATCCAACTGTGGGCTGAGACTTCTTTTCTCTTTTTATTTTTCACTTTATAGTGGAGAACAGTTGATTGATTAACAATGTTGTATTAGTTTCAGGTATACAGCAAAATGACTCAGTTATACATATACATGTACCTATTCTTTTCCAAACTCTTAGGCTGAGATTTCTCAAGTCCACTTACATACAGGTAAACATGTGCTCAAATATACAAACCTATAGAGACACCCTAACAAACACACATGTGGATGATCTTACTAATACATTCAAAGACATGAGTAGAGTAGGTAAAATTGTGAGCAAGTGAGTAGGAGGCTGGACAGGGAAGCAAGAGGGTAGGTAGGTGATGGATGGGGATCAAGGAAAATGATAGATAGTGAAAGGAAATGTGAATGGGCTCCACAGAGACCAAAGCTTGCCAGTATGCAATATGTTTTAACTTAGAACATGAACACAATCAGTTGTAAGAGCCAGAGGGATCACACCACTTTTCATGACTGAAAATTCTAAATTTATCTGTGCTATTTGGAGTCATCATATACAGTCTTGTTGGTCTTCCCCAGGTGCTGTCTATCTGATACCAACTGAAACATTTAATTTAAAAAGACTACATCTGGTGATTATTTATTTTCCCCATAAAATAAATAAATCCTTTTTTGTACAGAAGACAATTCTTCTGTACCTAGTAGCAAATGCATCAAGCCTTTAAATGGCAGTATCTTGAAAGCATTAATCACATTCATTTTCCAAGTGCTTCCTTTGCCTCTTGTTGCCTGTTAGGCTGGAGCACCACTTGACACTCCACCCAACATCTCTGCATATCATGTCACTGGGATATAACTGTTCCATTTGAAACAAATCAGGAGTTATCATCTGCCAATTAAAAAGTTCACTAGAATTCCATCTATGATATTCTACCATCTCACCATTGGGAAGTGTGTACAGTGAACATTTTGTAATTCATAGCATCAAAAGGTTAATTTGATATAGAACAGAACATCATTCTGACAGCTGACTTGTTGCTGGGACAGTGTGGACTCCCTCTAAATCAGCATGCTTCAGAGATTTTCTTAAGATAAATACAGTGGCATGACAGCCCCAGGAGCTCTGCCAAGTAGTCTGGCCTCATGAGAAGTGACCCTGCCAATGTGGAGAATTTCTCAACCAGCCTGTGCTATTAAACAGAGGTGGAAGAGCTGGCACCGCAGGATGGATTGTCTTCATCTTTGGGGTTGGCCTTATGCATCCCCAGGGCTCTGGTTCTATGAGTTAGCAAAAGAAAGGCCTGGAGAGATTGTATTTTCCAATTGCCTCCTATTCTCCTAGAGCCTGAGATGACTATACCAGTGATGGCTTCCTTAATACCCTTCATCTTTCCAGACACTGGCATCAACAGAATTCCTAGAATAAGTAACATTTAATAAGTGCAAACTATTTGCTGAGTAGCATGCTAGTCACTTCACCTACAGCATGTCATAGAGCACTAAAGTTCATTCTAACAAATTGGCATTCTTGGATTCATTCTACATGTGAATCCTCTCTTTCTGAGGCTCAGAAAGGCTAAATGACAAAGTCCATCTTGATACTTAAGTGCAGGACCAGGATTCAAATCCTGTCAAGATGACCATCAAATCACAGAAATTTATCGTACCAGGCCTTAACATAGGCATTCATGTGAAATGCAGTCTTTGCATACCTGCACGGCAGCCATCTGCAGTACATTCCAGACTGGGAACCACCTCAAGGGCAAGTCTGGAAGGAGGCCTTTTCAGACTAAACACAGGGCATCTATTTCCCTGGCAGATGGCTGTCTTTGTGAATCTTCCTTCCATGGGTGTAACTGTGCTGGGAGGAATGTAGATTTTCATCAGGCAGGAAAAGTCATGGCATAATCTGAGGAGGTGTCTGTTTTTTGGCAAATCTCGCTTCTCACCAAGTATAGTCTCAAAGGCTGGAGATGAAGGTGAGAAGAATGTTCTCTCATTTCTTTTCTCAGGAGGATTGAGGGCCAACTTCCTGGCTTGGAGGCAAGACAGTTTTTCTCTACAACCACACTCCAGCCGCTGCAATCCCAGTGTGCCTGCTTAACACCTACTTCTTCAAAGTTGTATCATTTAAGAAGAGAGCAAGTACGAAATTTCGGGAGTCAGAGTGGCACTTTTAGAATTAACACTGTTCCGAGGTTCCAATATTTTAAAAATAGGGTGTCAGGAAGAAACTGAGGAGGAGAGGATTAGCTGCTACTTTTAACTGTGTTTTCAGTAATGGCGATGCGGAAAACCTTCAGTTCTGTTGACTTCACCCCCTTGGTGTGTGCAATTTTTGCTTAATTAAGTCCTTGTCTCAGAATTAGATGCGAAGCAGTCTGGGTTCCCACCTACCCTGAGCAACATGGCCCATGGCCTGCCTCTACAAATAAGGATAATATCAGTGATAATAGATACAAGATTTTCCTTGGCACGAGGATGGGTGTTGGGCATGACACACATTTCTACAAATGAAACCTCCCTGTAATCAATAATAATAGAGAGGAAAGGTAGTTGGGTAGGTTTAGGACGGCTCTCAGGGCATATTTCCAGTATAAAATCATCTGGCTCTTACAGAATCCTTGACTTCTCTGATATAACAAAAAAACCACAGATGAAAATACATACAAGGAAAAAAGCATTGCAAAAATGATAAAAAATAAATAAAAATACAAGAAAAGAGAACAATTTTTTCTTCTTGACATTTCAATTCTTAGCCTACAGAATATATATTAAAGATGCTAGAAAGTATCTGTGAAATAATGCATTTTAACCATCACAGGAAGAGGATGGGACTTCTTTCCTTCCTTCCAATTTAATCTAAAAAGCTCTGAGGGAAAGGATTGTGTTAGCTTCTCTTCATATCTTTGGCAGTAGCTAGCAAGTTTCTCATACATAATAGGCATTAAAAATACTTATTGAATTTATTGCATTAAATTGCCTTAAGTCACACAGAACAAGACAAGAGGAGGCTGGATGGAACCTGGATTTTTTGATAACTAGCACTGTGATTTTCTCATTACACTATATGTGCTGTGCTTAGTCACCCAGTTGTGTCTGACTCTTTGCGATCCCACGGACTATAGCCCACCAGACTCCTCTGTCCATGGCAATTCTCCAGGCAATATACTGGAGTAGGTTGCCATGTCCTCCTCCAGGGATCGAACCCAGGTCTCCTGCATTTCAGGCAGATTCTTTACCATCTGAGCCACCAGGGAATCCCAAGAACACTATATGCTGCTGCTGCTAAGTCACCTCAGTCGTGTCCGACTCTGTGCGACCCCATAGACAGCAGCCCACCAGGCTCCCCCGTCCCTGAGACTCTCCAGGCAAGAACACTATATAGCCACAACTAAAATAAAATAGTATACCTATATGTTGAATACTATGCAGATTTTAAAATCTCCAAAGATATGTTTTGATGATGGTTATTTGATTTCTGCTTCCTGAACTTTAGCACATCCTGAAGCAATCACTCATATTTTATAAATTGCCACCTATATTATACAAAGATCTGTCTCTTGAGAAACCTGTATGCAGGTCAGGAAGAAACAGTTAGAACTGAACATGGAACAACAGACTGGTTCCAAATAGGAAAAGGAGTACGTCAAGGCTGTATATTGTCACCCTGCTTATTTAACTTATATGCAGATTACATCATGAGAAACGCTGGGCTGGAAGAAACACAAGCTGGAATCAAGATTGCTGGGAGAAATATCAATAACCTCAGATATGCAGATGACACCACCCTTATGGCAGAAAGCAAAGAAGAACTAAAGAGCCTCTTGATGAAAGTGAAAGAGGAGAGTGAAAAAGTTGGCTTAAAGCTCAATTTTCAGAAAACTAAGATCATGGCATCTGGTCCCATCACTTCATGGGAAATAGATGGGGAAACAGTGGAAACAGTGTCAGACTTTATTTTGGGGGGCTCCAAAATCACTGCAGATGGTGATTGCAGCCATGAAATTAAAAGACGCTTACTCCTTGGAAGGAAGGTTATGACCAATCTAGATAGCATATTTAAAAGCAGAGACATTACTTTGCCGACAAAGGTCTGTCTAGTCAAGGCTATGGTTTTTCCAGTAGTCATGTATGGATGTGAGAGTTGAACTATAAAGAAAGCTGAGTGCTGCAGAATTGATGCTTTTGAACTGTGGTGTTGGAGAAGACTCTTGAGAGTCCCTTGGACTGCAAGGAGATCCAACCAGTCCATCCTAAAGGAGATCAGTCCTGGGTGTTCATTGGAAGGTCTGATGTTGAAGCTGAAACTCCAATACTTTGGCCACCTCACACGAAGAGTTGACTCATTGGAAAAGACCCTAATACTGGGAAGGATTGGGGGCATGAGGAGAAGGGGATGACAGAGGAGGAGATCGCTGGATGGCATCACCAACTTGATGGACATGGGTTTGGGTGGACTTAGGGAGTTGGTGATGGACAGGGAGGTCTGGCATGCTGTGATTCATGGGGTCGCAAAGAGTCAGACATGACTGAGCGACTGAACTGAACTGAACTGAATGATAAAATGTGTAGGAATCTTTAAAGCACCATGTCCTTATAGATACTATCATTCTTGATGAGCTCTCTGCTCATGGGATTTTAGGAATCAGCATAGTTAGATGGGATGAGTCAAAATTCTTTTGACCAATGAAACTTCTTATATAACCTCATAGCCAAAACCTGAACACTTAGTTTCTAGACTTTTCGGTTTATCACAGAACCTTAAACACCATAGACTAATTAAATTTACATGGAGAAACCAAAAGTAGAATGTCACAGAGATCAAAGGAAGGAAAGTTTTACATAGAAGGAAAGGCAATAGCCTTTATTAGCAAGAAAAGTGGGCTCTGGTAACTGAGACGGGGCAAAGAAATGACAGGGATGGTGTCAGACGACCTGAAAGAAGCTATGTAGAAGGATTAGGGCTTGAATAATAAAATACATTAGACTTAGTCTTAAGAATCATTCCATTAAACACCTTTAAATTACCTGTGAAGATATTGAGAACAGAGACAAAGAGAAAGAGCAGAGAGAGAGTCACTCATAGAACAAGGACTGGAATTACATTTGTTTTGGCACAGGTTTGCTATGCAGTTACCTGAAAGGCAGTGGCAACTCAAGGGCCAGGATATGCAACAAACTGATAGAGGTTTGGGGGCTTGGAAGAGAAGGACAAACAGTGTGAGTGGTTGACTCTAGAGGAAGAAAATCCTATTGTTTAGTAAGAGAGGTCAGCATGAAGGAATAAATACAATGGAGGTAGCTTAAGACTGCAGATTTTTAAAATTGTTTTCTAAACAGCCTCTAAGTTTTCAGACTTACCTGAAACCAAAAGCCCTTTTGAGATGACCACATAGTGTAGTTGAGTGAGTGTGGCACCAGGGCCTCGATTTACGGGCAATCATCCAGTTTTCTAGGGGATGAGATGACAGAACTGAAAGCAAAGTATTTTATGTCTGTGAACAAATTGGATTACTGTCTGGCAAATCAGTGACTGAGTCCCATCTTCAAGAAGCTCTCAGATTTTCTATTGAAAACAGAAATAACACTGGTGCTTGATGCTTCTAGTTTGTAATTACAGAGTCCCTCAACGGCTATGTGTTCATGTGGCTATTTTCAAGGGGGTCTTTGCACTCTCGTGCATGCCCATGTTTACAGTAATAGGTAAACTATAAACAGCTTTTAACTTGCTATTTAACACTACAAATATGGCCTTAACATAGGGCAGCATAACTAGAATCTGCTTTAGAGCTTTTAAACACAAAGATAGGACTTCCCTGGTGGTACAATAGATAAGAATCCATTTGCCAATGCCCGGAACATGGGTTCAATTCCTGGTAAGGGAAGATTCCATATGCTACAGAGCAACTAAAGTCCATGAGCCACAACTACTGAGCCCGTGAGCCTAGAGCCCATGCTCCATGGCCAGAAGCCAATGCAATGAGAAGCCTTTGCACTGTAACGAAGAGTAGCCTTCACTTGCCACAAGTAGAGAAAGCCCACACTCAGTGACGATGACCCAGTGCGACTAAAAATAAATAATGAAAGCAACCAAAGTTGGATTTTATTCTACCACTTTCCTCCCCTTATCTATAATATGAGGATAATAACATTATTTACTTCATAGTGTTATTGGAAAAATTAAACAGTATAATATATATATAAAGCACTAGTTCAGTATGGGTTTATAATAAACAATCATATTATTGTTGTTGCTATTATCAGTTATTTGAACACATATTTGTGGGGTTTTTTTTTACACAATCTAAGAAAGCAATAGAGAAAAGAGACAAAATAATTAACAAGTACCCACTATGGGCCATATGAATTATTGTGCATGATCTTATTCTAATCATCTCAACACTGTATCAGGTAAGTTCTGTTGTTCCTATTTGGATGTGAGGTCCAGAATGCTATAAACTTGCCATAAACTCACACAGCTTATAAGTGGCATATACAGGATTTGAAACCAAATCTGTATCCATTTTAAATAAATCACATGAATAATTCTTCTCATTTGGAAATTTGTCATTTGGAGTGAAAGTAGAAGAAGGTTCCTATGTGTCCATGTTGATGTAACAAGTATTCATTAAACCTTCACTTTAGTTGCTGGAAACTACAAAAATACCTTAAACAATAGCTTGATCTCTGCTCTCTATTTCCTTAGAGTCTGGGGAATGAATATCATCCTTAAACTGCCACAAAGAGATCCTCTCCTTCCTGGGGAGGAGGGAGGTACTTGCACGAGCCCAAGCAAATGAAAACTGTCACCCACACAGCCAAAGCAGCCTGTCAGCCAGCCAGAGGCAGACACTGATTGCACAGCTGATATCTGTATCTCATATTAATCAGTGTCCCAACTTGGCCAGAGACACAAAGAAGCAGCAAATAATCTCACCTTCTCTGAGGTTCTTCCATCTGTCTATCAGAAATACATCAGCATGAGTATTAATAAACTGATATAGGGGGAAAAAGGGCCATCAGCAGAAGAGCCAAAAACAATACCTGACACATGTTAGATGTGCTCAACATTTTTGTTCAAGGCAGTAGTTTTATAATTTCATGCATATTTGTCCTTAAAAATCATGTGTGCTGTTTGTTAACTGTTGCCTCTTAACTATTGCCTCCCATTCCTTCGAGGGCTCCCAGGTGGATCAGTGGTAAAAAATCCGCCTGTCAATGCAGGAGACCCAGCTTTGATCCCTGGGTTGGGAAGATTCCCTGGAGAAGGAAATGGCAACCCACTCCAGTACTCTTGCCTGGGAAATCCCATGGACAGACCCGGCTACAGTCCATGGGGTCAAAAAGAGTTGGACATGACTTAGCAACTAAACAAAAAAACATTCCTTCAATTCACATGAACAATTCCATCATGCTCTCTTGGGGCTCCTCAAGTATGTACACAACATCTTTGGTTAACAACAAATGACAATCAAGTAGAAAGTGATTTTGCTTTGCTCAAAAGTGAACCATTTATTAGAGTTCTCCCTCAGTTCATTTTTCTTGATTCCTACACAGAGCTCCCCCCTTGAGCATTTCTTTATATCATCCCCCAAAAAAGCCCTGAAGATCCCCTTTACCTATCTTTCTTAATCTGAAGATTCTGTTAATTTCTAGGCATCCATGTACTTTTCTCCTTCTCCCTGGACTCTATGTTATCTGCTCTAACTTTGAGATAAGTAGTCTCCAGGCATGTGTGAAAGGACCTGTTAAGGTGTCACATACACAAATATGTGGTTGTGTGTGTATGTGTGTACAGAGAGGAAAAGAGGCAGACTGACAGACAGCCAGAAACAGAGACAGAGAGAGAAACAGAGAGACTGGTGTCATCACTAGGAACACGGCCACATAGTTGCACTGTCACTATCGAAAGTGAAGGGTCTTCATGGAAGCTAGGATGCAACACTGAGGAAAGACTGAGGCAGCATCCTCTTTTATTCGCTAGCCATGGACTGAGACTTTTAAAGTTTGTGAATGCCCAATTAAGTGGGATTTGTGCATCATACCATCTAATATACTGTACCTTAATTAGCCCTTATAAAATAGAAGGAGTCCTAAGAAAGTTCCTTTAAGGAAACTGTTGTTTGATAATAATAGAATAATGCTATAATAAATCAACAAGAAAAAGTTGGAACTGACACTTCTACTTCAGTGTATCTGTGAATATCTGTCAGGAACTGTAGAGACAACAATACTTTCTGCTGGCAGTGTGCTTGCTACCTGGCAAACATTAGAAAACTAAGCACACAATCCACCTCTTTAAAGTAGACATATTAAATATAGTTACCCAGATAACCTATTTTTATTTTATTTTGCTTTATTTTCTAAATAAATGATTTTTAAAAAAAAAAAAAACTTGTACTATGGATAGAGCTTTTAAAATTGTATATTCTTTGTGGTTTTGTTGTTGAACTTAAGCTAAGTGAATAAAGCTTATTTACATACGTTAATAACTTAGAAGTAAAGCACATAGCAAACTTGAAAACATGCTTTTCTATCCAATGTAAAAATCTTCTATGCAAGATTGGGTTTATTTGTTAAACATATGAAAGTGCAATATCTTCCTTTAAATTCACAGGAAAAATTTATGAACCTTAATGATTCTTGCAGTCATGAAAGAATTTTTGTGCAATGCATAAATATATGAACAGAGGCATTAAAGTAACACCATATCTATGACTGGAATGTGTGGAGGTAGAGACACAAAACAAAAATTTAATATTTATAAGTTGGCCCTTTAAGACAAAATCAGGGAGACAATGGGGAAGTGATTTCAGATACCTAAATACTCTAGTGAACAGCCTTTAAAACACATTCATGTGTTCATTAAGATAACTGAAAGGGGACAGCACCAATGAATTGAAGTATGCAAGGGGTAAGGAATGATTAGACTGGAAGCTGGAGAAGTAAACAGGGCTAACAGAATGATTCACTGTTCTGTTCTAAAGAGTGTAACCTCTTGGGGTGGTTGGAAATTGCCTAGTAAGCAAAGCATCACAGTCAGATGTATGACAATGAAAGACTACCCAGGAAGGGAAATGGTATATTGCATAGGAGGAGTTAGTAGTTTGGAAGCAGTCAGCCGAGTAAGAAGATACTTAAAGTATTACAAGGTGGTAGATATTGAGCTAGGTCCTAAAAAGAACAAAAGCAAGGAGGAAAGATATGAAGGGAAAAATGTAAAGACTTGTGAAATCTAAATAAAATAATTTGTGATTTGGCTGAGAAGGGAGAAAGATGTAGGGCTAATGAAGTTGTATGGAAGAATTAGAATCACTTAGTTTACACACTAGCACTTGGGATTTAGGAGTCAAGCATTTGGTTTTAGTTATATTACATGAAGAAGCCCTCAGAGATCACAGGTCATCCAATGTCTTCTCTCAGAATTATCTTCACCAATTTCTAAACAGTGATGTTAACATCTACTATCCTATTTCTAATTCCTGATGCTATGATGATCATTAATGATACAAAAACAATGGTGCTAGGCAAGACAAAGTATAGATAAAGCTTGTTTATACAGAAAACTAAACGAAGATGTCCAAATTATAGAACTGTTCTAAAATTTTCAAATGATCATGCTCATTTAAAAGCACTCAATGAAAAATACTGAAGAAAAATTTGCTATAATTACTAAGCTCTTGGTGATGGTGACACAAGCCAGGCTGCAAGTGACCAGTTGCTGGTATTGCAACAGCCCATCTGTGCACATGCACAAGGCAAATCATTGTGACTGAGGATAGAAAATTACTCTGTAAGAGTCTAGAGTGTGTTGGGAATACCATAACTTTATGGAATAAAGATTGCTTGGTATAGAGTAGGAAATGGTCAATGTGTACATGCTGGTAGACATAGTTAGACATAACGAGAACAAGCAGAAGACAGTAAGAAATGTCTTCAGAAGAGCTGCTATATCATTTAACCTTCGGGTTTTCTAGTAGTACAAAAATCCACAGGCCTAGCTGAAACTCAACATGGGTTTCTGGCAAATAACTTCCTACCAAATTATAATTACAAACTTTTAGCATTTTAAAAAAGTAATTCATTGAAAAAATCTGATTTTCAGTGTGAGAGTTATTAGGAAAATGTATGAGTCGTGTTCCAGTTCAGTTCAGTGGCTCAGTCACGTCCAACTCTTTGCAACCCCATGGACTGCAGCACACCAGTCTTCCCTGTTCATCACCAGCTCCTGGAGCTTGCTCAAATTCATGTCTCTTGAGTCGGTGATGCCATCCAACCATCTCATCCTCTGTCGTCCCTTCTCCTCCTGCCTTCAATCTTTCCCAGCATCAGGGTCATTACCCATGAATCAGTTCTTCCCATCAGGTGGTCAAAGTATTGGAGCTTCAGCTTCAGCATCAGTCCTTACAGTGAATATTCAGGACTGATTTCCTTTAGGATGAACTGGTTGGATCTGCTTGTAGTCCAAGGGACTCTCAACTCCAACACCACAGTTCAAAAGCATCAGTTCCTCAGCGCTAAGTTTTCTTTATGGTCCTACTCTCACATCCATACATGACTACTGGAAAAAACAAAGTTTTGACTAGATGGACCTTTGTTGGCAAAGTAGTGTCTCTGCTTTTTAATGTGCTGTCTAGGTTGGTCATTTTCTTCCAGGGAGCAAGTGTCTTTTAATTTCATGGCTGCAGTCACTATGTGCAGTGATTTGGGAGCCCCAAAAAATAAAGTCTGTCACTCTTTCCACCATTTCCCCATCTATTTGCCATGAAGTGGTGGGACCAGATGCCTTAGTTTTCTGAATGTTGAGAGTTAGCCAACTTTTTCACTCTCCTCTTTCACTTTCATCAAGAGGCTCTTTAGTTTTTCTTCACTTTCTGCCATAAGGATCGTGTCATCTGTATATCTGAGGTTATTGATATTTCTCCCAGCAATCTTGACTCCAGCTGGTGCTTCATCCAGCCCAGCATTTCTCATGATGTACTCTGCTCTGCATAGAAGTTAAATAACCAAGGTGACAATATACAGCCTTGACATACTCCTTTCCCGATTTGGAACCAGTCTGTTGTTCCATGTCCAGTTCTAACTGTTGCTTCTTGACCTGCATAAGATTTCTCAGGAAGCAGGTCAGGTGGTCTGGTATTCCCATCTCTTTAAGAATTTTCACAGTTTGTTGTGATCCACACAGCCAAAGGCTTTGGTATAGTCAATAAAACAGAAGTAAATGTTTTTCTGTTGGTGGCTCAGATGGTAAAGCATCTGCCTGCAATGTGGGAGGCCCAGGTTTGATACCTGGGTCAGGAAGATCCCCTAGAGAAGGAAATGGCAACCCATTCTAGGACTATTGCCTGGAAAATTCCATGGATGGAGGAGCCTGGTGGGCTACAGTTCATGGGGTCGAAAACAATGGGACATGACTGAGTGACTTCACTTCACTCTTGCTTTTTCAATGATCCAACGGATGTTGGCAATTTGATGTCTGGTTTATCTGCCTTTTCTAAAACCAGCTTGAACATCTAGAAGTTCACGACTCATGTACTGCTGAAGCCTGGCTTGGAGAATTTTGAGCATTACTTTACTAGCGTGTGAGATGAGTACAATTGTGTGGTAGTTTGAGCATTCTTTGGCATTGCCTTTCTTTGGGATTGGAATGAAAACTGACCTTTTCCAGTCCTGTGGCCACTGCTGAGTTTTCCAAATTTGCTGGCATATTGAGTGCAGCACTTTCACAGTATCATCTTTTAGGATTTGAAATAGCTCCACTGTAATTCCATCACCTCCACTAGCTTTGTTCGTAGTGATGCTTCCTAAGGCCCACTTGACTTCACATTCCAGGATGTCTGGCTCTAGGTGAGTGATCACACCATCGTGATTATCTGGGTCATGAAGATCTTTTTTGTATAGTTCTTCTGTGTATTCTTGCCATTTCTTCTTAATATCTTCTGCTTCTATTAAGTCCATAACATTTGTGTCCTTTATTGTGCCCATCTTTGCCAAGAGAATGCACTGGTCATGGCAAACATCCTCTTCCAACAACCCAAGAGAAGACTCTACACATAGATATCACCAGATGGTCAATATCAAAATCAGATTGACTATATTCTTTGCAGTCAAAGATGGAGAAGCTCTATACAGTCAGCAAAAACAAGACCAGGAGCTGACTGTGGCTCAGATCATGAACTCCTTATTGCCAAATTCAGACTTAAATTGAAGAAGTAGGGAAAATCACTAGACCATTCAGGTATGACCTAAATCAAATCCCTTATGATTATACAGTGGAAGTGACAAATAGATTCAGGGGATTAGATCTGATAGACAGAGTGCCTGAAGAACTACGGAAAGAGGTTAGTGACATTATATGGGAGGCAGTGATTAAGACCATCCCCAAGAAAAAGAAATGCAGAAAGGCAAAATGGTTGTCTGAGGAGGCCTCACAAACAGCTATGAAAAAAAGAGAAGCAAAAGGCAAAGGAGAAAAGGAGACATATATCCTTTTGCATGCAGAGTTACAAAGGTTAGCAAGGAGAGATAAGAAAGCTTTCCTCAGTGATCAATGCAAAGAAATAGAGGAAAATAATAGAATGGGAAAGACTAGAAATCTCTATAGGAAAATTAGAGCTACCAAGGAACAATTTCATGCAAAGATGGGCACAATAAAGGGAAGACTCTTAGGGGAGGTGATAATTCAGTTAGATCTTAAAAGACAAGGAGAGCTTGTCAGTTAGAAAGAAAAGAGGAGACAGAAAACAGGTAGATAGAAAATGACATGTAAAACCAGTAGATTCTATCTTGAGTTGGCCACACTGAAAGCTTTGTTTGACGGCCTAGGGCAAGTAGTGATTCAGAAAAAGAAGGGAAAGCCAAACTATCACATGAGGATGGACACAACACGCAAAGCAGGAAAGAGACACTCCAGTTCAATTGGCATAGGTCTTGTGTGGCGAGTAGAACTTGAGTTTGCTCCTCCTGTCAAAGAGGAATGATTGAATATTTTATGCTGAAACAAAGTAATGAAATCATAAAGGTCATTTTGATTCAATAAACAATATAGAAGAACAGATATTGGTGATATGGGATCTCATGAGAAGGCTATTAATATAATCAAAGAGAGAGGTATACCTTGGTGTACTTTATGACTCTGTATATTGTATCTTTGTGCTGTGAGGAAGATATCATCTACCATTTTCACAAAAGGAAAGACCAATGGAAAATTGAACTAAATCATTTGTGGTCAGTGAGAAATTAGAGGCCACTCTAAAATCTGCCCTTAAATCCTGCCATTTATTTCCAACATCTCTGACTTCCTTTTTCTTCTTAGCAGAAAGCAAAAACCTAAGAGATAAATAATTATTTATTGGCCAATTATTCCTCAAAAAGCTGACAATTATTATTTTGAAATATTTATTCTACTTTCTCATGCATCTTATGCTTTCAATAATTTAAAAAATCAACAAGTATTAACCTTATATTGCAGATTAGAAATATGCAAGTGTATGTAACAGAAAGATTAATTTTAATTTTTACTTTGTTAGTTTATAAACAGTATTCCAAACTGAGATGTTCATAGGGTATCAAAGTAAAAGTTATTTTCTTCATAAATAAAACTTCTAAGTAAATCATAAAAGTGCCTCTCAAACCTCAGGGAGTACAAACTCAACACTATGTTGTTGTGGGAGACAGAACCTAATAGTAGAAATTTTAGAAATACTAGTGAAATCCGAGAAATAAGTAAGTAATTCTAGGACAATCTGGATTTTTTGTGGTCCCGATCTACAGAGCCATTAAAATTGTTTTCAAAGCACCTTAATGCTCTGACTCCAGTAAAAGATGTAAATAAGTTTGAATATCAGTTCCGTCCTTACCAACGGGACTTTGACGAAATTATTTAGCATCACTTCCCTCTTTTAGGCTTCCCAGGTGGCCCAGTAGGTAAAGAATCTGCCCACAATGCAGGAGACCCAGGTTCAATCCCTGGGTCAGGAAGATCCCCTGGAGAAGGAAATGGCAATCCATTCCAGTATTCTTGCCTAGAGAATTCCATGGACAGAGGAGCCTGGTTGGCTACAGCCCATGGGATGAAAAGAGTTGGACACCGCTGAGTGACTACACTTTCACTTTCACTTTTTATTTCCCTATTTTATGAATCAATGGCAGCACTTAACTTCATGAAAAGGCTGTTTTGAGGGGGAAATAATTTTTACCCTTGGACCAGTGTCCAGCCAAAAATATCTGCTCAATAAATGTAGCTGTTATTATAATCATGAGGCTTCCCAAGTGGCACAATGGTAAAAAAAATCCGCCTGCCAATGCAGATTTATGAGACGTGGGTTCAATCCCTGGGTCAGGAAGATCCTCTGGAGTAGGAAATGGCAACCCACTCCAGTATTTTTGCCTGGAAGATTCCATGGACAGAGGAGCTTGGGTAGGCTACAGTCCATGGTCACAAAGAGTTGGACACGACTGAGCAACTGAGCACACACACACACGTTTAGAAATCACAGAATCAGAGCTAAAAGGAACTTCAGCAATTACCTACCACAACCACATGATTTTTCAATTGAAAATACTGAAGTCTAGACAGAAAGTATTTGACCAAGGTCACATAGGCAATCCATCACAGAGTCAGGACTGTAATCAAGATCATTTAGATTCTGGTCTGGTGTTCTTTCCACTAAAACACACCAACTTCAGTGCTGCAAGATATTCTGACACATTGTGAGTGGCTTTACTGCAGATGTGTGATGGTTCTGTCTGGCATAAGTGTATGCAGCTGAAACTCAAGCAATTTGTATGTGCCCAGGGAAAGGGCAGAATAAATAAGAGTGAGCCTCCTATTTGGGCATAATTATAATTTGTACTGCTCTCTTTCACCTTTGGATTCTTTGGGATTTACAGATCTTTCTGATATAGAAAGCTGAATTCTTTGAAAGACAGGTAGTGTGAGACACATGCCCTGAACTCCAGAATGAATAGCAGCTGAAACAGCTGCTTGAGCCTCAGCCCCGTCGCCAAGCACCTCCCCCACCCCTCCAGGCTGACAGATAGCTGCTGGCAGCATCTGATCTGTCAGCATCTTCACTCCTCTGGAATGAACAAATAGCCTGGGCCCTGATCTGAGACAAGGAAAAACAACAGCATCATCACTAGGAACTCTGCCACTGACGTACATGCAATAGCAGTTCATGACAATGAAAACGAGTCACATAGTTGATAGAAAAGTCCATATTTACATTAAATAACTGTGTGAATAAGTGTCTAGCTCATCTTCAGGAGAGGAGAAAATCTCCCAACAGGACTTTGTTTCAACAGTATCAATTTCAACTTTAATCATTTTCAGGAAAGGCTCGTGCATGTGTGTGTGTGCGTGAGCGCGCTTTGTCGCTCAGTCGTGTCCGACTATTTGCGGCCCCAGGGACTGCAGCCCACCAGGCTCCCTTTTTCATGAGATTTTCCAGGCAAGGACACTGGAGTGAGTTTCTATTTAAAGGCAATCAGGGGATCTTCCTGACCCAGGGATCGAACCCACGTCTCTTGAATCTACTGCACTGGCAGGCAGATTCTTAACCCCTAGCACCATGTGGGAAGCCCTAGAAAAAGGCTTAGCTCTCTTTTAAAACTGGAAACACAAGTTTTTAAAAAATAATAATATTACTTTATATGGAAGAGGTATCATCACAATTCAATGGATGTTTATTTTCTGCTTGCGTGTTCAGTCACATCTAACTCTTAATGATTGTATGGACTGTAGCTCACCAGGTTCCTCTGTCTGTGGAATTCTCCTGACAAGAAGCTGGAGTGGGTAGCCATTCCCTTCTCTAGGCAATTTTCCAACCCAGGGATAGAGCCTGAGTCTCCAGCATTGCAGGCAGATTCTTTACCAGCTGAGCCATCAGGGAAGCACATGATTATTTACCAGTCCCTAATAGGTAGGGTTCCCATTGGCCTAGAAATAGTCTTTAAACACATATTTTATGAGCTCAGGCAGTTTTACACAACAGTTAAGAACTATTTTACCTCTTAAAACACTGAGAAAGCAACACCTGTATTCAAGAATTGAGAGAGGACAGGAAATAGCATAATATTTTATATTGCAAACATTTTATAGCTTCTCAAATACTTCTGTATACTATATTTTATATAATCTTCACAAATCCAAAAATGTACATATTTTCTCTTCTTTTATTACTGAAATTCTGTAATGCAGTGAGTTAATGGAACTTGCCCAAAACAAGCAGCTTTAGCCAGAACCCAAAACCAAGCCTTTGGATTTCAAATCTGAATCTCCACCACTAGTTTATGTTTGCCTCCCAAGGAGGGTATAGTGACCCCAATTAAATCCATATTTTAATGAAGAAATGATAATGTTAAAGTTTCTTACTTATTTAAAATATATTAATATAAATAAAAAACTAAATATAAACTGTTTGTCAATATAAACTTGCAGCAAAAGAATAAAAATTGTTCTGGAATGAAAAAGAGAAAATATGAATGAAAAATAAGTCTTGGAATGGAGAGATGGAAAAGGATAGGGAAAGGAATCATATAGGAATTAAACTCTTTCTGCAATTTTTGAAGAATATAAATACCACTATATATAAAATTAGCAATGATGAGCTACTGTATAGCATAAGGTAGCACATTCAATATCTTGTAATAACCTATATCAGAAAAGAATCTGAAAAAGAATATGTGTATATATCTGAATCTCTTTGCTATACACTTAAAACTAACACAACATTGTAAATTAACTACATTTCAATAATGAAATAAAAGTTAAAAAGGAATATATATACCAAACAGAAAAAATACCAAGGACTGGACAAACTGTCTCTTCCTTTTGAGAAGGTGCTCCCTTCCCAATACCAGGAAGGGGTGAATGAATCTTATCAACAGAGATAACACACAGAGGAGTCTTCATAAACAGGACTTTAGTAGACAACCTTTTTCTTCTATTAGTGTCCTTCCATAGTGTTACCTTCCTACAATTAACAGCTGCTAAAAGCCTAAGCCCTTTTTCCTTTGTCTTGTCACCTCTCCACAAGTTTATTATTCTTTTTTAAAATGGTACATAAGGAGCTGGGTCTAACCACTTCTTTGAATTTTCACTACCTTTTTTTATGAAGACTCCATATGCATAGTAATAAACTGTTTTATTAATCTGTATTTGTCAGTTTAATTTATAGATCCCAGATACAGGACTTAAGAGGGTGCAGAAAAACTTTATTCTCCACTACACCCTCATACGGAGAGGGCAATGGCACCCCACTCCAGTACTCTTGCCTGGAAAATCCCATGGACGGAGAAGCCTGGAAGGCTGCAGTCCATGGGGTTACTAAGAGTCGGACACGAATGAGCAACTTCACTTTCACTTTTCCCTTTCATGCACTGGAGAAGGAACTGGCAACCCACTCCAGTATTCTTGCCTGGAGAATCCCAGGGACGGCGGAGCCTGGTGGGCTGCTGTCTATGGGGTCGCACAGAGTCGGACACGACTGAAGCGACTTAGCAGCAACACCCTCATAAACTTTTCATGAAATATAACTTGCCATGCTCTTGAAGTGCCATTCAAGTTATTACTGTAAATTTATTTTTTATTTTTCCAGAATTAAAAAATATATACTATAGGTCAAAGACAGTTTTTTTCCTGAATACTATAGGGACCTCAGAGTTGACTGGCCCTTACAAATGAAACTCAAAACCTTCTATGGTTTGATGTGCCTAACCAAATATGCTGTGACACAGGAGGTGGAGGAGAAGCTAATGTCCCCAGCTTCAACTCTCTGACTGTGTCTACAGAAATACAGGGACCTGCTCTAATCAATAAAGAAAAAGTAGGTTTTATCTTGAAAATATCAGCTTCACAACAATGTACTGCTAAAGGTGAGTGTGCTTTGCTTGGTCATTTTCTGAACCTAAAAGCACTTAGAAGATGACCGTTTAACTCTTTTGATATATATTTAAGCAGTAAATTGAGAGGTAAATACATTGATTTCCTGAAAACTTTAAATTAACCTCCTAGTGGCTCTCTAACCAAAAGAAATAGAAAGAAAAATAGCCAGAAGACTGAGTCATCCTGCAGTGAAAGCTTTCAAATGTAGTGCATTCACTTTATTTTCTACTTTAAGAGCTGTGTAGTCTGGAGGAAAAAATGAAGATGAATGTAAGGGAAAAAGCTGTTCTTTTGTGCTGTTTTGTTCACAACTTATTTGTAATAGGAAGATATCCAAATTAGTTACATATATGCATATATATATATATATATATAAAATCATATGCATATATCTAATGCCCATACTAGGGCATTAGTATAGGCAATTTAATGTATCTTGCTTTTGTTTGCATTTCTGTTCTCAAATGTAATGGCTTAGCTACATGCCTTCTGTTTTTACTCATGTTTTCAGACCATGTAAGTGATCACTGGGTTGATCTCTTCTCAGTTCAGTTCAGTCTAGTTGCTCAGTCTTGTCGGACTCTTTGTGACCCCATGGACTGTAGCATGCCAGGACTCCCTGTCCATCACCAACTCCTGGAGTTCACCCAAACTCATGTCCATTGAGTCGGTGATGCCATCCAACCATCTCATCCTCTGTCATCCCCTTCTCCTGCCCTCAATCTTTCCCAGCATCAGGGTCATTTCAAATGAGTCAGCTCTTCGCATCAGGTGGCCAAAATATTGGAGTTTCAGCTTCAACATCAGTCCTTCCAATGAACACCCAGGACTGATCTCCTTTAGGATGGACTGGTTGGATCTCCTTGCAGTCCAAGGGACTCTCAAGAGTCTTCTCCAACACCACAGTTCAAAAGCATCAATTCTTCAGTGCTCAGCTCTCTTATAGTCCAACTCTCACATCCATACACGACCATTGGAAAAACCATAGCCTTGACTAGATGGACCTTTGCTGGCAAAGGAATGTTTCTGTTTTTTAATACACTGTCTAGGTTGGTCATAACTTTCCTTCCAAGGAGTAAGCGTCTTTTAATTTCATGGCTGCACTCACCATCTGCAGTGATTTGAGAGCCCCCCAAAATTAAGTCAGCCACTGTTTCCACTGTTTCCCCATCTATTTGCCATGGAGTGATGGGACCAGATGCCATGATCTTAGGTTTCTGAATGTTGAGCTTTAGTCAACTTTTTCACTCTCCTCTTTCACTTTCATCAAGAGGCTCTTTAGGTCTTCTTCACTTTTTGCCATAAGGGTTGTGTCATCTGCATATCTGAGGTTATTGATATTTCTCCGGGCAATCTTGATTCCAGCTTGTGCTTTATCCAGCCCAGCATTTCTCATGATGTACTCTGCATATAAGTTAAATAAGCAGGGTGACAATATACAGTCTTGACAGACTCCTTTCCCTATTTGGAACCAGTATGTTGTTCCATGTCCAGTTCTAACTGTTGTTTCGTGACCTACATACAGATTTCTCAAGAGGCAGGTCAGGTGGTCTAGTATTCCCATCTCTTGAAGAGTTTTCCACAGTTTGTTATGATCCACACAGTCAAAGGCTTTGGCATAGACAATAAAGCAGAAATAGATGTTTTTCTGGAACTCTCTTGCTTTTTTGATTATCCAGCAGATCTCTTCTAGGCGCATGCAAATTTTATGAAATCCAAACATATTTGAGAAATGTAAACACATTTGTATTGACTAAGAACCATAACCAAGGATTGAGCTCTAAATTGAATTTTATAGTGTTTTATAGTATCAAAATCTGTTCATGTGCAACATTTCATCTAACTTTCACAATCCCATAAGGTAGATATTGCTAAAATTTTTATTTAATAAATGGAGAACCTGCAATATAGAGTTATCTGTCACATTTTGACAAAGGGTATATAGTTGGTTATAAACCATAGATTCACTCACTGTGAGGGCTGTGAATAGTTACCTTGTGCCATATGGTGCTAGATGGTAGAGGAGAAAGAAAACTAATGCAAAGTGCCAGTATTAAGGAGAAACACAATAGTTAGGAGATGGACAACAAATAATTAAAATACAGTATTGTTGTTTACAGGAAAGTAAATCCAGAATGCTATGAAAATACAGAAAAACAAAACAAGGCAACTCATTCAGTTTAGTTGTTTGTATGTGTATTAAGAGAGGCTGCTAGAAGGTAGATAATTAAAATTTCAAGGACTGATGAAATTAGATACTATAGGTTGAGCACTGCAGAGGGCAATAAAGGTAGCAACATCAGAACAGAATAAGGATCAGACTTCTGCACAATCATGGAACCATGGAATCCACAAGTAGTACAGGATGGCTGGAGTACAGGATACAAGAGTGAAGTGACAACTAACAAGACTGCAGATGTGAGCACCAAGATGACAAAAAAATTTTATGGTAAGTTGAAGAGACTGGAAGGCAGTTTGAAGCAATGGGAAATCATGAAGATATTTTAGTAGATACCTAAGATTCTTAGATTTTTAAATATATATATACACACACACACACTCACACACACACACACACACACACACACACATTGGCAACAGTTGGGAAAAGAGTTTAAGGAGAGTTAAGACTAGAGACTGAAGCAGTCCAGGGTCTCCACTGAAGGCAGTGCAGATGCTGAGAAGAAAAAGGGCACAAAGGCTATGAAGACAAATTCAGGACACAGGACAGTATCAAGTTTTCAGACTTGAACCATTAGGTGGATACTAAAGATATAAAATGTTGATAGAGTTCAATTTTGAATGTTTTGAGTGTTCAAACGGACATTCAAGTAGAGGTGGATATAGAAACCTAGAGACTAGAAGCCTGTACTAAAATTATATTTTAGTTTTGTCAATGTTTGCATAAGTGAGGAAAGAGATTAAGTTAATCAGACAGAGTATTAAAAGTAAAAACAGGAGATATCTGAAGAGAAATCTCTGGGAAAGAAAAATATGAAAAGAAAGCTGAGAGAGAAAGAAAAAGCAAGACTGATTTTTGTGGAAAAAACTAGAAAACCAACAAAAAACCCAGATAGTTTTGAGCAGACTGGAAAGGTCAAAGGGACCAGGTCCTACAGTGGTTAAGTCACTCTTGATAAAAGTTATGATGGTGAGCTTGGGAAAGCATTTTTAGTAAGATGGCACAGATAGAAGTGTGTGTCAAGATTGATTTGGGTGAGCCACAGGTGACAAAATGCAGACCAATAGCACAGACCACTTCCTAGAAACTTGGATGGAAAAGAAGGGATGAAATTGACCAGTACACAACGAAACTACAGGGCTAAGCCATGGGCTCAAGTATTCTAACTCCAAATTTCTGTGTTCCACTATTGTTCTGTATTTGTTTGTTTAAGCATGATTTTTTTTTTATAACCTATTCGTATTGTTTCCTTCTGAGAAGATTAGTTTAGCTGGTGAGAACATGGTGTTAACAAGGCAAAAAGTTCTCCCTGGACCCTAGGTCATACTCTTGACCCTAGTTGATGGCCTTGTAAATGCATACCTTTTGACAGAGAAAATGCAGAGCAGAGGGAGGCTCAGAAACTTCATACTATCCTGTACAAACTATAGGTCACAGATCAGTAGTATCCACTTTGCATGAAAGGATAGGTTCTGTCCCAGGAAGGTTTTGCTTTGAATAGACACTCATTTTCATATGGAGTTTTCAGGGAGCTCTTTCAATTTATGGACTTAGGTTCAGAGATGACCCACTGAAAGATGAATATGTTGTCAAGAAGTCATGAAGTTTCCATCAGGCAGACTATGATTTTAGGATCAGTTCGTCAATCAGTTCAGTCACTCAGTCATGTCTGACTCTTTGCGACCCCATGGACTGCAGCACACCAGGCTTCCCTGTCCATCACCAACTCCTGGAGCTTGCTCAAATTCATGTCCATCAAGTTGGTGATGTCATCCAACCATCTCATCCTCTGTCATCCCCTTCTCCTCCTACCTTCAATCTTTCCCAGCATCAGGGTCGTTTCCAGTGAGTCAGTTCTTCACATTCAAGTATGAGATTTTAGGATAGGTTGTCATTCAGAGTCCAGAGGTTAGGTACTAGTCAGCAATGGTAGGAAATCTTTCAATTCAAAATATAAGGGCCAGTGAGTATTGGCTGTCTCACAGGCAAGAGTACCAACCATCTTTAAGACTACCCACAGACAACAATTATAACATTGACTCTGAAAGGGATAGTGGAGGCAAAGGACATGACTTGGCTTGTGTTACTGATACCTGGAAGTTTCCAAGATTTCTTGTTTTAAGGATCTCATTTGATCTTGGCCAGCTATATGGTTACTTGGCTACAGTAAAACTCCCAAGAAGGCCAATCAGATGGTAAGTCACTTTTGTTTTAGGTGGTGGCTGCATGGCCAGTAGTTTGCTCTTAATAAGCTGGGGAATATTATTTTGGGCTAATGACCCTAGAGTCCCAAGAAGACCTTGGATTTTTGTCCTTATGAAAGGTCCATCCATTTTTAGTTGACTATGCCTGAATGGCATGCAAATGCAAGCAGTTTCGTTGGTGGGGCCAATCAAAAAATATTAATAATATTCATCTGAAATTTGCTTAAAATATTGTCAGGGGAAAAAACATGACAGTATAAATGAAATAGGAACGTCAGAGTGTTAGTAAATGTTGATATTAAGAATGTGTATATTGATATTATAAGATATACATATGGTGGTTTAATATACTATCTTTTTGTGTTTATTTAAAAATTTCAAATGAAGAATTAATGTTTAAAAGGTAATATAATGGCATGCTGGATTTAACAAATAATTCACATTATATGATGGTTTTCCCAACCCATTGACAATACATCACTAAATGCGGAGTTTTGGACCGTCTGTATGTTCAGTGTACCTTGCTAAAAGAAGGCAAACTTAGTTTATCCTTCTCTGTGGAGGAGCGTGTAAAAAAGCTGGTCCAAGAATGCACACCAAGTTCCAGTAACAGATGTGGTTTGTTAAGTTACCTTTATGGTATAGGTCACTGTTGGAACAACAGTAGACACTTCTCTGTATAGACCTGACAAACCACAGTGAAGTTCTAAGTACTAGTGACTCTTTTTGTTGAAGTAGTTGAACCAGGTTGTTGAACTGTGAAACAGTGTTGTATAACATCCCTGCCTGCATTAAGTCTTTTATATGGAGACTGATTGATTTCTCTACTCCTGGAAAGTGGTATTGTTTCAATTGCATGAATGTGGCAAGTTTTAGAATTACAGTCATTTCTCAGCAACGCCCCTGACCAAATGTAATAAAGTCCATCAGCAGGGGTCAAGTGATCTCATCCAACCAACCTGTCCTCTCACTAGTGCTGGATTTAAGGAACTCAAAGTCTAAATCAATTATACAGTCTAACGAAAGAACAGCAAGGCAGTCCAGATAAAATAACTGACTACAGCTTTATAACCTCCAGCAGAGAAGGCCTTAAAAAAGGCCTCTCCCCAGGATGGGAAATCAGATATGGAGCCTGAGATGAACAGTGGGAAATGGAGCCTGGGGTGAGAACCTGGTCCTAGCTCTATACTGATTTCTTACTGATCTTCTCCAAATATTTCTCTTAAGTCTGTTCTGGGTACCTATATTCCCATCCACCCTCCAGGACTTACAGGAGTAGCTGCCACAGAATAAGTTTCTTTGGCTGTATGTGTTGACTCTGTGTGCAAGCTCTCCTGCTGGATCTCCCCAACCTTCGCTGAAACTGTCTACTAGTAGCTTTCTTATAGTTGTCTGCTTGCCCATTTTTACATCTTTTTTTTTTTAACCCTGAGGTTGTTATCTTTTTTAGAATACCCAGATGATCCTTTTACTCTTGAGATTTTACTGTGTAGGGAACCTACAGATATGACAGCTCATGAATAAGACAAAGACCCAGATAGAAGGCATTTCACTCTGACCAAGGACTTGGTCACTCTGAGACTGTTGTGTTTGATAGCCAATATGGTCATCTGGTCACCAGTCATCTTGGTGATCTGTTATTATCACCAGAAGGGTGTTCCACAACTAGGATGATCTGTGTGCATGCTCAGCCATGTCCCACTGTTTGCAACCCCATGGACTGCAGCCCTGGCAGTTTCTTCTTTCCATGAGACTGCCCAGGCAATAATAGAGGAGTGGGTTGCCATTTTCTCCTCCAGAGGATCTTCCTAACCTGGGGGTCAAACCCACATCTCTGGCATCTCCTACATTTATAGGCAGATTCTTTACCACTGCACCACCTAAAGGGTGGCACTTTAGGATGGCCTGCAGAAACTCTTTCATCCATTCCCTATTACCATATGGCTATAAAATGTGGTATGCCCATTGCGGTCAGCAATGGTTTTACCAGGGGCACAGGAACACAATACAATACACTTACTAGGGAAATTTGTAGGCAGATAAAGTAGCTGGATGTATATTATCCTCCAAGCCTTCATCATCCCACAGGAAGGAGTAGTTGAGCCACTTACCTGGAGTGTGCTCCAGGAGGAGGAACCTGCTTTTACCACTCTACATATTTATAAGATAGATGGGAGGGGTAATGCAGTTCCTAGTTGACTATATAACAGTGGGAGCTTCCTGGATAGGAATAAGACATTTTCATGCTTGAGTTTATCTAGGTGAGTCTGCATATTAATGCTCTTGGTATCAGCTAAGGACCTTGGGTTCCCATAAACTAATTCATCCTCCTGGAAGAGCTCATTGTTAAACTTCTAGAAGGGAAAATGCAGAAAACACAATAGAACCATATGAGACAAAATATTTGTCTAGACTCACTTATAATGTGTTTTTGCCATCTGTTTTTCTACCTGATATTTCATTCAACCAATGTTTTCACATAGCTGTCTTCATATCCCTTATATAACCACAATTTGGGGTGGGGACTTATTAAAAATTCCAGTATCTGAACCCTATCTGAATTCTACTAAATCTGACTATAGAAAGATAGAACCTAGAAATCTTCTATTTTAACAAGTTTCTAAAGTGATATTTAGGGACACTGAAGTTTGAGAACTACTATTCCAGATCAGTGTTTCTTGAATCTATCTTATCAACTGGGACTTTTGTTCAAAAGACAATTCTCATGTGTCATTGGATAACTACTGAATCAGATTCTCCAAGGGAGTTTCCAATAATCGAGGACTAGATCTAACTCATCTTCACATTAATTCTAGCCCAGTGCTCATCATACAGGAAGTATTTTTTTAATTAACTGAGTTGTGTCTAGAAACATAACTATGAAGGTATTTTAAGAACTTATTTAAGGGACAGTGAAAAAAATAGAGCCAAAGTATAATTTGTTTTCAAGTAATAGAAAATTATTTTCCCAGGAGAAGTAGGCTGAAAGAAAGTAGAATCAAAATAGTACTGATCTTAGGAGTTTAAAAAAGAGTGAGAATTTCAGAAAAAGATGTTAACACCCTCATATACTGTGGTGAGATCAGGTAAGACACTGGCAGAGAGCATGTCTCTCCATCTGTGAACATGTAGTATCCTGACCACTGAGAGTCAGTGTTAATCACCAGCTAAGGGTGGGGTCAAAGCATTCTTGATAGAGAAATGAGTGAATGGTGAGTGTGGGAAGGAACTGGTGCAATTTATTCTATCAAAGGGTGTGGCGACAAGAGGAAGGAGGAAGATAGGAGAGACAATAACTTCAACAGTAACAAACTGAAGAAAATGATCTAATTATGACAACATGAGTATATTTGTTGATCAAGGGGGAAAAGTCAATACAGAGAGAAAATCTGGAGACATAAATTAAATGTAGTTGGGAGAATGGATTAGATTTAGGAAACTGAAGAGTTTTAAGACTAGAAAAATGTCTGCTTATCATTACAAGACTTTTACCATAATCCTCCATGTGGAACGCTGGGCATGGTCTTGTGAACCTCATTAGGCCAAGGTTACATTTAAATAACTGAAGCGGACCTTCAAGATCCTTATCTCTACAGGTCAGTACTCTCAGGTATCATCCATCATCCGACCAGTATATAATATTAGGAAAGACAAATCTAATTTTCTCCCTATATTCTATTCCTTGCTTATGCCAACCACCTCTAGGCCTTCATAGGACAGTAGTCAGGATAAAAGAAATAAAACCTTTCAAGTATGAGATTGTATTAGGATCATTTTTTTGGTCATAATATAAAAGGCATTTAAATTTGAAACCTGAATTATTAGTAGACAGTCAATGAAAGGAGGCAACTGGAATGGAGCATGCAACTGCCCAGAGGGAGCGTGGTGCTCTTGAACAGCTAAATGCTTAGTGCAGTTGTAGCAAATTATAATACTTAGTGGTGCATGATAAGTCAAAGGAGAAGAAGGAGAACATTAAAAACTCCTATCTGAGATAGCACTGGAGGATTTTAAGATTCTGAAGGATTTGATTTGCATTTTTAGAAAAACATCAATTGGGGTTGTAATATAAAACATTGACCAAAGACCGTGGAATTCAGGGAGTCTTACAGAATTTTACTGGTATAATTCAAATGAGGAAACATGATGGAGTTAATTCCTTTAGTGAGAGCAAGGATAAAGAAATATTAATAAATTTGAGAGAGATTGGAGGAGGAAGCATTATCCTTCTATTTAAAAATGAATCTATTTTTCCTTTAGGAAGGAAGAAAGTTTCCACCCACATTTACAATATCTCCTGTTACAGCTTTCTAACTTATCACTAAGAAAGAAGAGATGGCTAACATTATCGTCAAAATCCAAGAATACCAAACGTCTATGTGCATGTGCTCTGTTGCTCAGTGGTGTCCAACTCTTTGAAATTCTTTGGAGTATAGCCGGCCCAGCTCTCCTGTCCATGGGATTTTTCAGGCAAGAATATTGGAGTAGGTTCCCACTTCCTCCCCCAGGGACTATTCCTGACCCAGGGATCAAACCTGAACCCACAACTCCTGTGTCCCCTGCATTACAGGCAAATACTCTACTGCGACCCACTCCAGTATACTTGGGCTTCCCTTGTGGCTCAGCTGGTAAAGAATCTGCCTGCAATAAAGGAGACTTGGGTTCGATCCCTGGGTTGGGAAGATCCCCTGGAGAAGGGAAAGGTCACCCACTTCAGTATTCTGGCCTGGAGAATTCCATGGACAGTATAGTCCATGGGATCACAAAGAGTAGGACACGACTGAGCGACTTTTACTTTTCTTCTTTACTGCAAAGTCATCGGAGAAGCCCAAACCACATTTATTTAGTGTTTAAAGTTCTTATGCCTTAATGAACAAGAGCCTTGATGTGCTTTCATCTTTCACTTTCTGCCTTAATAATAGTCTGGTCTCTAGGGGCAAGCCAGCAAATCTTTTCCAAGTAATGGAATTTAGGGCTCCTTTTGAGGTCCAGCCATTGATTCCATTTCTTTATCAACACACCTGAATATATAGGTCCCATCAATGAGATGTGGGAGAAGGTAAAAGTGTTCAATTAACAGCAAACTGATGAAATTTTTACAGAAGAGTCCTGTTTTATGGTTTGGATGAATATTACTCAGGACACAGGGATGGCCCTGTCATTTTTTGGTCAGGTGGCTGATGGTTACATAGTTTCCTCTGCAGTCACTGACATTTTATACTAAACAGTCAAAGAAACAAGAGACTTCACTCAGGCTACTATTCTTCAATCTACTTTCATCTCAGAGGCTCTCCATGGAGTATGGCAGGAAGACACATATTAGGCATTTGCGCAACTGTCAGTTAAATGATAAATATCAGTCAGGATGAACTGGCTTATACTGTCAAAAATAAACAATCTCCAAGTGTTGGTAGCTTAACACACCAAAAGTATATATATTACTCCTGGTCTATGTCCAATTTGGGCTGACAGGGAGTCTGCTCATCACAGTTGCTCAGGGAGCTGGGATATTAAAGCTTTATGTCAGCCTATGCTTTCCAGATCATAATAGAAGTGAGAGGGAATATGGCAAATCCCTCACTGGCTTTTAAAGGATCCAATGGGAGGAGATACCTGTCACTTCCCCCAAATTTCATTGTTCAAAGAAAGACTTAATTTCAAAATGTGGTGTGGAAGCGCAATTCAGCTTTGAGCCTGGAAGCTGGAAAGCTGTTAATACTTGGTGAGTATCACTAATAACTGCCATGTGATATCCTGTGTCCCATTTGGCTGTTGCATCCTTTGTCTATACTCACATGTTTGAGAAACTTGGAGTATCTAAAAAGAGAAGAGTAGGTTTTATGAACAAAATCCCACCTTGGACCCCTTTAAAACTTCAGAGTTATAACCAAGTGTAGTTTATAACTTATTATGAGTTAGAGGTATGGAGAAGGAAATGGCAACCCACTCCAGTATTCTTGCCTGGAAAATCTCATGGACAAAAGAGCCTGTGGGCTACAGTCCATGGGGTCACGAGAGTCAGACATAACTTAGAGACTAAACTACCACCACAGAAGGTATGGAGGAGGAGTAATTCAAGAAAATTCTTGGGTTTCTGTCTTGAAGAATCTAGAGGGTGATGATGCCAGGTTAAGCATAGAATCAAGGGACATAGTGACCCATGACCTCAAGGGACCTCTTCAAATTCTGTGCCTCATGTTATAATACACCTGCATACACTGCCACAACATCACAAATCCCAACATGGGAGAAATATTTATGACTTTTAGAATTGTGATAGTCATTATACTTGATAATACATAAAATTAGCTAAAAAACATTTTGAAATATTTCATAGTCTCTTTTTGAAGTAAGTGAAGTGAAAGTTGCTTAGTTGTGTCCGACCCTTTGCAACCCCATGGACTGTAGCCTGCCAGGCTCCTCTGTCCATGGGATTTTCCAGGCAAGACTAGTGGAGTGAGTTGCCATTCCCTTCTCCAAGGGATCTTCCTGACCCAGGGATGAACTGCAGTCTCCAGCATTTCTGGCAGATTCTTTACCTCTTAGCTACCAAGGAAGCCCAGAAGCATAGTTTTTACAGGTGTAAAATTTCTTAGAGTAATTAACAAGTGCCATTTCATGGAACAATTAAATAAACGCCATGTAAGATTACATTAACCCCCATATCCCCACCCAAAATCAACCTGTCCCAGGACTGCCCAAACCATTACAGTCACATTGTGTCTTTAGGCTCATTCATAGAGTCAGAAAACATGAAAGGCAGAGAAGGTTTCAGGAAAGAAACAAATTCAGTTTTTGCAAAGTTGAATGTTTGCTGCCTATGAATCATGCAAGTAGAAATGTTAACAATTGAAGTTAATATTCTTATTTCTTCCCCCTCAGCCAGACTTTGAGTGTTACCATTTCTCCTGGGGCCTCATAATGGATTCAAAAGTTTCCTCTTAAAGGAAGATTCTTGGTTTTATATTCCAACTCATAAAACTTATAATTCTTTCTGTGTCTTTTGCATAAATAACAGGTGGGAAGCTGAAATGTTATTATAATTTGAGGTGGTGGTGGAGTTTTTGGTGAAATCAGATAACAAGAGAAAGTGTTATCTAAGTACCCAATTAAGAAAATTTCCAGGATTAGTTTTTTATTTGTAGAATTTTAAAAAATATTTAACATTATTGAGAATAAGCAAGAATATAATTATCACAAATTTGGCTTGTTTAATAAAACTGCTATTTAAGAACCAGTAATGTACTGGTGGGGCTTCCCAGGAGGCGCAATGGTAAAGAATCTGCCTGCCAATGCAGGAGACACAAGAGGTGTGGGTTTGATCCCTAGGTCAGGAAGATCCCCTGCAGTAGGAAATGGCAACCTACTCCAGGATTCTTGCCTGGAAAATTCCATGGACAGAGAAGCCTGGTGGACTACAGTCCAGGGAGTTGCAAAGAGTTGGACACGACTGAGCAACTGAGCTCAATATACTGACACAATACACATATTCATGTTCCTCCAATATGTGTCTCAATATGTTCTTCTTTGAAACAGTTTAATCATTTTTAAAAGTCTCCAGATATTTTTACTTTGCTAGGTTTTCCCTCTTGGCTACATATTTAGGCCTACAGGCCTCTTTGGAAAACATCAGTACTCATGGTGTGGTGTGCCTGTGTGTGTGTGTATTATCAGACTTCACGTCTTTTACATTTTACCAATAAATATTCTACAAATCAATGAAAGAAATTCTTAGAGAAACAGAAGTAAATCAAAATAAAGATGGAGCAATACTAATGCCTTGAACCTCATCATCTTTGGTAATTATGTCTACTATTTTGAGGGAGGAGAGAAATAATTAATCTATGTTTGACTATTCTTTATGCATCCTGTCTTCTCTAATAATATTCTCTTACCAATTTATATTCCTCCCTCTTAAATATTTAAAAGCCTTCTAATTTTCCATCCAGTGTGTACCTAGGCAGATGCAGCATGTTTAATTAAAGGATTTGCCTTTACCTAGAGTTTATAATAGGTTTCTTTAGCCACTTCAGAAAAATCTTGCAAAAACAACTTATTATAAAATGCTAAATTGACTTTCAAATTTAAACCAAGTATCTGTAGTTATATTTATTACTGTGTTAATGTGGGTCCCAGAATTATCTGTGGTCTTAGTTCTCCACTTTAGAGTATCTGAATGACCAAAATGGATTTGTGACCATTTATAGAAATTTAGAAAAATATTTTTATTGGGGTATAGTTGCTTTACAATGTTGTGTTAGTTTCTGCTGTACAATGAAGTGAATCAGCTATAGGTGTGAATCAGCTATATATCCTCCCACTTGAGTTTCCCTCCTACCCCCAACCCCTGCCCATCCCTTCCGTATAGGTCACCACAGGGCACAGAGCTGAGTTCCCTGCACTATACAGCAGGTTCCCAATAACTATTTTATACATGATAATTCACATATGTCAACCCCAGTTTCCTAATTCATCCCCTCTCCAGCCCCTCTCCATGCCTACATGACCTCACACATGTCAAAATGATCATCATCAAAAAGTTGCAAAAAATAAATGCTGGAGACAGTTTGGAGAAAAGGGAACCCTCTTGTACTGCTGGTGGGAATGTAAACTGATACAGTCACTATGGAGAACAGTACAGAGCTTCCTTAAAAAAGCTAAAAATAGAACTATCATATGACCCAGTAATCCTACTACTGGGCATGAAAGCAAAAAACCGAAAGCGAAAGTCACTCAGTCGTGTCCGACTCTTTGTGACCCCATGGACTGTAGAGTCCGTGGAATTTTCTAAGCCAGAACACTGGAGTGGGTAGCCTTTCCCTTCTCCAGGGGATCTTCCCAACCCAGGGATGGAACCCAGGTCTCCCACATTGCAGGCAGGTTCTTTCCCAGCTGAGCCACGAGGGAAGCCCACTACTGGGCACATACCCTGAGAAAACCATAGTTCAAAAAGACACACACACCCTAATGTTCATTGTAGCACTGTTTACAACAGCCAGGACATGGAAGCATGTCCATCGACAGATGAATGGATAAAAATGATGTGGTATATATACACCATAAAATAGTACTCAATGATAAAAAGGAACAAAATTGGAGTATTTGGAGGGAATTGGATGGACCTAGAATCTGGCATACAGAGTGAAATAAGTCAGAAAGAGAAAAACAAATATTATTACATATATTAATACATGTTATGTGGAATCTAGAAAAATGGTATGTGTGTGTGCCTGCTAAGTCACTTCAGTCATGTCTGACTCTTTGTGACCCTATGGACCGTAGCCTGCCAGGATCCTCTGTCCACGGGATTCTCCAGACATGAATACTGGAACAGGATGCCATTTGAAAGATGGTATAGACAAACCTATTTGCAGGGCAGGAATAGAGATGTAAGAAAAGAGATTATTGAAACTGTAAAAGAACTTGGGATTTTCAAGTCCAAAATCGCACTTTTTTTTCAAAATATGAAGACAGAGAACTAAAGAGAAATATAGTGACGTAAGGAAAGTGATGTTACAGAAGGAAAGAGTTTATACACTTCATTCTCTAATCAGTGATTTTTCCATAATTTTATTCTGCATGAATATTTAATTAGTAGCAGAACATTTTTCTGTTATAAAAGAATATTTAACATTTTAATAGGACTTTCTGTTTCCTCTCAATAACTGAAATGTCTTACTTTGGCTCAGATGGTCAAGCATCCACCCACAATGCAGGAGACCCAGGTTCGATCCCTGGGTCGGGAAGACCCCTGGAGAAGGGAATGGCTACCCACTTAAGTATTCTTGCCTAGGAAATCCCATGGACAGAGGAGTCTGTTGGGCTACATTCCATGAAGTCACAAAGAATCAGACACGACTGAGTGACTATCAAAAAACTTGTATACTGTTAAATTTTTTCTTCTTCAGTTACCAGCGATTTGTATTATAATTTTGGTCAGCTAAGAAAGCACTCAAATGTACTGTCATCATAAATAAATTTTCCTGTTTTGCCCACAGGAGTCATGAGAGAATCTGCTCAGGTGAATTTGAAAAATCAAGATATGCTGTGCTAGTCCCATGCTCTTATTCTGCCTCTTAGGTAAACCAGTAGGGAAATAACGAATTGGTTTGCCAAGTCTTTGTTCTAAATTCATACTCACTATTGAAGATTCCACTTAGTCTTCTAAGTGCTACAGGCTATTTGACTAAAAATCCATTCAAAGACTTTTTGTTTTCAGTGATGAATATGAAGCTTTCATTTAATTTCTGGGGTCCACATTTTCTTTCTTAAAATAAAAACAAAAGCAAAGACAAAACAAAGTAAAACAAAACAAAACAAAAAAACTGAGGTGCTTTGACATCTCTGGACTGATGTATAAGTAGGCCATACGGTCTTCCAGAAACAAATTTTCTCAGATTTTATGTGTCTGACAAAGTATTTTGTCTTTATTTTGGAAGGATATTTTCTCTAGACATACTATTTTTAGGTGACTTTTTTTCTTTTGTCACTTCAATAATGTTGTTCCATTGTCTTATGACTTGTATTTCTGATAGAAAGTTTGTAATAACTCTGTTTTCTTTTCTCCTCTTATAGACTTTAATAGCTTTTTCATCATTGATTTTCAGAAATTTTACTATGGTTTACCATGGCGTAATTTTGCACCTATTATGTTTGAATATTTGGGTATTCTATTGAATATTCTTTTACTTTGAAGCTCCTGGATTTGTGTTTTTAGTTTCCATCAAATTTGGAAAGACTTTACCCATTAATTCTTTATATATTCTCCATTATCCTCCAAATTCCAATTTACTTGTTACACTAATTGATATTTTCCCACTACCGAGACTTTGTTCAGCAATTTTCGTTCACGGCTTCATTTTGATAGGTCTATTACTGTATCTATGAGTTTATAGATTTTGTTTTCGGCAGCATCTGATCTGCTACAAAGCTTATCCAGTGATTTTTCTTTACTTTAAATAATGTATATTTGATCACCAGAAGTACTTGTCTCTTTTTGGTATCTTCTATTTTTCTCTACTTGTTATGTTCATGTCTTCCTTTAATTCCTAATATTATTTATATAACATTTTTTAAAGTTTTTAATCTGCTAATTGTTTTATTCCCCTCCTTTCTGAGTCTATTTCTATTGACTGAATCTTCTCCTAACTATGGATCACATTTTGTTGATTTTCATTTTTTTTTGATTATATTACTTTATTTTATGTCCTAAGTTGACGATTTTTTTTTTTCCTGCCTAGCTTCCAGAAACGAAAGTAACTCTATGTAGAAAATCTGGTTTAAGCATAAACTACCTCTTTGTCTCTCCTCTCTTCAGAATCACAGACATGTGTTGCCAGTTGTCAAATATCAAAAATAGTACAGTTCATTGTTTATGGTTGAAAGACAAGAACAGTACTGCTTTCCTCACCATGGCATCATTATCATCTGTATCTTTATTTGTTTCATATAATATCAACCTGTGCACTACCCAGAGCTTCAACAATATAATATTAAAAGAGAGCACACATCATTCATGAAATTTTCCACCAAGCTTTGGGCCCCACATGTACGTTTTTGTACTGGCTCTTTTTTGATCTTCCCAGAAGGTATCAGTAAATGATTTTCAGACAACAAACAAGAAATTTATTCTATCCTTGAGTGGGCCACTTTATTTATAGATTGGAATGTTGACTAGATGCTATAGATGCCATCAAATAAAAAGAAAAGAGGGAAAAAAAAGTTTGAATGTGTGAGGAAATGACAGCTCTATCAATGTCTTACCTACAGGTGTTTTAAGATATCCTCAATTATAAGCTGAATCCTCACTTCTTAAGGGTGAAAATGTGAAACAGCGATCTTCAAACTGATAAAACACTGGCTTGCTCATCACAGAGCAACTTCAGATAAGAGTGTTCAATTTCAGGGCATAGTCCAAATGAGCAAAGATTTAGTGTCTCAATTAGATGCTCTCTGAGGAAGAGCTTCCTTCTACCTTGGAATGAGAACCTGATTTTTTTTGGGGGGGGGTTGTTTTATTTTAGATAAAGCAGACAGGGTTGGAGAAGACTTAATAGAAGAGTTGGACTTAATAGAAGCCAGTAGTAACACACATTGAAAGAGACTTCCTTCTCTGTATTTCAAACAACCCTCTTCTGTAATGGCCATAAAATTTCAGATAACTCTCCAAATCTAAATACTAGGAGATATAGTTTGTGATGGTTATATGACCAAAGAAAGGAGGGAAAAAAATGGGAAGGCAATGAAAAAAGTAAAATAGAAAGAAAACCAAAAACATTTGTAGGTCAAAACATAGAGCATCTGTGAAAATTGGTGTCAGAGAAACTTCAAAAGATGTGAATATGTATTTATACTTCTTTCAAATATGCAGTTTGGCAAAAGCAACTATGAAAGGCTCAAGATGTAATATTTGATATGTTTTCTAAAAAATGTTTACTTCTTGAAATTACTGTGGTTTTCTTATGTTCACTAATGTACTAACAATGGTTCCATTGATTTAAACAGCTGGCATTGAAGATTTTAACTACCATCTATAGCTACTTTAGATCATTTGTCTAGCAGTCATCTTTGTCAATCATTAAATTAGTAACACAAACAACACAAGCTTTTGATAAAGGGAATGTCACCAGATTTTGAAGCATTGTGTGACAAGTGTAAGGAGAAACACTGGGAAATAAAATCTTAGAAAAAACAAATGGGAAGAAAGTGAGAAGTAAAATAAGCTTTAAACCTCTATGAAATGAGCAGTCTGTTCAGTATAAAAGTCACAATCAAAAACCTGCCTTTGAAGGTTTTACGAAAACAACAATAACAAACATAAATTAAAAAAAAAAAAGAAATATACAAAAATTTTTGAGCAAACTCCCAGAGATGGTGAAGCACAGGGAAGCCTGGCATGTTGCAGTTCATGGGGTCAGAAAGAGTTGGACATGACTTAGTGACTGAACAACAATAATACATTAAAATAAGCAGAATAAAGCACAGGCATAATCAATATCTAGCAATATACGTTATGAATAAGGGCAACACCTCAATCAATGTGTATTGTAGGTTAGCTGGATGCTCTCCTGATGACTGTCTAGATTCATTCTCTGCCACATTCTAGCTGGGCTTCCTTTTCATTCCCACTTTCAGATGGAATGGCCTGAAAAAGTGGCATTGGAGGAAGATAGTGTGAGAAAAGAGGACTGTAAGTTTCTTCCTTCCCTGAATCACCTGGGCAGTAGTTGTGACCTTCCACGACTGCAGGTCCAGTTGGACAGCTCCTCTACCACAGTTCAGCTCCTACTGGCTCCTGGAGTATTGATTCCTCACCAGTCCTATCAACCTCAGTAGCAGTAACCTCCCAGCTATTGCAAGTCTCAGAATTTTATTGTTTACCTAAAACTCTGTAAGAAGTTCCTTCATCACTCTCCTATTTTGAACCATATGCAGTGAGTTTTGTTTCCCACCAGGAATATTACTGATATCACAGGTATTTGTTATATTCGTAAGAAAAGTGAAAGTGTTAGTTGCTCATGCATCTCCGACTCTTTACAACCCCATAGACTGTAGCCTGCCAGGCTCCTCTGTCCATGGGATTTTCCAGGCAAGAATACTGGAGTGGGTTGCCATTTCCTTCACCAGCGTATCTTCCCAACACAGAGATCCAAACTGGGTCTCCTGCATTGCAGGTAGACTCTTAACCATCTCAGCCACCAGGGAATCCGTTAGGAAGGATGCCATTAATGTTTTCCATTGTCAACAATAAATACACAAATAGTTGTGTATGTGTGTATATGGGTTTCCTAAGTGCTTAGTCACTCAGTCATGTCCAACTCTTTGCGACCCCATGGACTATAGCTCACCAGGCTCCTCAGTCCATAGGGATTCTCCAGGCAAGAATACTGGAGTGTGTTGCCATGCAATCCTTCAGGGGAACTTCCCAATGCAGGGATTGAACCCAGGTCTCCCACATTGCAGGCAGACTCTTTACCATCTGTGTCCTAGGTGGCTTAACATAAACAATCCTCCAGGTAATACAGGAGATGAAGGAGACACAGGCTCAATCCCTGGGTCGGGAAGATCCCCTGGAGGAGGAAATGGCAACCCAATCCAGTATTCTTGCCTGGAAAATTCCATGGACAGAGAAGCCTGGTGGGCTACAGTCCATGGATCACAAACAGTTGGACACGACTGAGCAACTGAGTATGCATGCATGCATGTGTGTGTTAAAATATTAACACTGCCTTAGCTTACCTAAAGAAATACAGGCTGATTCATTCAGCTATCAAGAAAGTCCAGTTAATATGGAATATTAGTAAAGAAATACATACCTACTTCCAAGAGGCACTGAGCTGCTGTTTCTGGAATGGATGTCAAGTAGGCCAGCCAGGTACTTTTCTAGTCCCAGTGCTTAATAGCCACAGTGATTTTAGGAGAATTATAAAATCATAGCCACTGGATTTTGGTGTATGAGTGTTCATTAAGAACAGAATGGTTATGAATCTCATATTCCTGAATTCCCCTTATGTTGCTTTTGTTAAATTGTCATTTGAGCACCACCAGTGATAAGAATAAACTAGCTCCTAAAGCAGGCCTTTACAGTTTTGATCAGTTTTAGACATCATTTTCCTCTCCTGTTCATAGAACTATTTCTCCTTCTAACTCCCCTACTAGTCCCAGTTCTTCTCTTCAGTGTCATTCTCAGTCTACCTCATTTCATCTTTCATATCACGTGATCATCTTTAACATACTTGAATATAGTTATTATGATCCTACTCAATTTCCTTTTTTCCACTAACTTTTTCAAGTTTGACAAACCCTTCCCTAGTTTTATGATCAGACAGCACTTAAAATTAATTTATTTCTATTTTCCCAGATTGTCTTTGTCTTCCTGAGAAGATCCCATTAATTACAATTTGTTTGTTTGCAACACTTTTGTACAGACTTACCTCTGCATTTTCTTAAATTGCATCACTCCACCATCTGCTCTGACAGGCTTTTCAAAAACTTCCTGTGTTTCTGCACAAGCTCCTCATTTACCTCCACATTAAAGCCATCAGTCTGCAGACATACAGATGACTGGAAATAAAATTTTCCCTAATTTGACATGAATTTAGCTACACTTGGCTATGATCACAACTTATACATCCAAACAGGATTATATCCAGGTCCATGTGAAAATGAGGGAGAAGTGCTTGGTCTTGTACTTTTTAATCTCACCCTGGCTTTATAAACTGAGATGCATTTCCCCCCAATAATTGATCCATAAACAACATTGTGCCACTCTCAGGTACCAATCAGGATACAGATTCAAAATAATTCTAATTCTAATTGGAATTCTAACTTTTCTAATTCTAAAGACTCTGAGAGTCTTTGGAACCACTTTTCAAATTTTTGCTAACCACTAATAATATCGGCTCCTGAAAAATCTGTATGCAGCTCAAGAGGCAACAGCTAGAATTGGACATGGAATAACAGACTGGTTCCAAATCGGGAAAGGGGTACATCAAGGCTGTATAGTGTCACCCCGCTTATTTAATTTATATGCAGAGTTCATCATGTGAAATGCCAGGCTGGATGAAGCAAAAGCTGGAATCACAATTTCTGGGAGAAATATCAATAACCTCAGATATGCAGATGGCACCACCCTTATGGCAAAAAGTGAAGAACTAAAGAGCCTCTTGATGAAAGTGAAAGACAAGAGTGAAAAAGCTGGCTTAAAACTCAACATTCAAAAAACTAAGATCATGGCATCTGGTCCCATCACTTCATGGAAAATAGATGGGGAAACAATGGAAACAGTGACAGACTTTATTTTCTTGGGCTCCAAAATTACTGCAGATGGTGACTGTAGCCATGAATTAAAAGAAGCTTGCTCATTGGAAAAAAAGCTATGACAAACCAATACAGCATCTTAAAAAGCAGAGACACTGCTTTGCTGACAAAGGTCCATATAGTCAAAATTATGTTTTTTCTAGTAGTCATGTACAGATATGAGAGTTGGACTGTAAAGAAAGGCTGAGCGCATAAGAATTGATACTTTTGAACTGTGATGTTGCAGAAGACTCTTGAGAGTCCCTTGGACTGCAAGGAGATCCAACCAGTCAATCCTAAAGGAAATCAGTCCTGAATACTCATTGGAAAGACTGGTGTTGAAGCTGAAACTCCAATACTTTGGCCACATGATGTGAAGAACTGACTCATTGGAAAAGACCCTGATGCTGGGAAAGATTGAAGGCAGGAGGAGAAGGGGACGACAGAGGATGAGATGGTTGGCTGGCATCACCGACTCGATGGACGTGAGTTTGAGCAGCTCTGGGAGTAGGTCTGACTCTGGACAGGGAAGCCTGATGTGCTACAGTCCATGGGATCGCAAAGAGTCAGACACAACTGAGTGACTGAACTGAACTGAATAATACTGGTTCAGACAGTAAAGAATTAGCTTACTTCACTCTGTATAATGGGCTCCAGTTTCATCCATCTCAATAGAACTGATTCAAATGTATTCTTTTTAATGGCTGAGTAATATTCCATTGTGTATATGTACCACAGCTTCCTTATCCATTCATCTGCTGATGGACATCTAGGTTGCTTCCATGTCCTGGCTATTGTAAACAGTGCTGCGATGAACATTGGGGTACACGCGTCTCTTTCATTTCTAGTTTCCTCAGTGTGTATGCCCAGCAGTGGGATTGCTGGGTCATATGGCAGTTCTATTCTCAGTCTTTTAAGGAATCTCCACACTGTTCTCCATAGTGAAGTAAGCCAGAAAGAAAAACACCAATACAGTATACTAATGCATATATATGGAATTTGAAAGATGGTAACAATAACCTTATATGCGAGACAGAATAAGAGACACAGACACGTAGAACAGTCTTATGGACTCTGAGGGAGAAAGTGAGGGTGGGACGTTCTGGGACAATAGCATTGAAACATGTATATTATCATATGTGAAACAGAACACCATTCCAGGTTTGATGCATGAGACAAATGCTCAGGGCTGGGGCAATGGGATGACCCAGAGGGATGGGATGGGGAAGGAGGTGGGAGGGGGGTTCAGGATGGGGAACACATGTAAACCCATGGCTGATTCATGTTAATGTATGGCAAAAACCACTACAATATTGTAAAGTAATTAGCCCCCAACTAAAATAAATAAATTTAACAACAACAAAAAAAAGAATTAGCCTGCAACATAGGAGACTTGGGGTTCGATCCCTGGGTCAAAAGATACCCTGGAGAAGGAAGAGGCAACCCAGTCCAGTATTCTTGCCTGGAGAATTCCATAGTCAGAGGAGTGCGGGCTACAGTCCATGGGGTGGCAAAGAGTCAGACAAGGCTGAGCGACTAACACTTCACTTTTTCAGTAATATTGTCATCAATTGCTTTGCTATAATATACAAATCCTGGAACAAAACATGTCTTGTTATAAAACTGAAAATGAAAGTGTTAGTTGCTTAGTCATGTCCAATTCTTTGCAACCCCATGGATTGTAGCCCACCAGGCTCCTCTGTTAATGGAATTCTCTAGGCAAGAATACTGGAGTGGGTAGCCTATCCCTTCTCCAGGGGATCTTCCTGACCCAGGGATAGAACCCGGATCTCCTGCACTGCAGGCAGATTCTTTATCATCTGAGCCACAAATATCTGTGTCAAGGATTAATTTAAAATAGCTATTATCTCCAATGTGCAATGGTCTCAGCTGGACCTACGTACACAGAGGGAGTGGGGACTAATTTTGTGGTCTGACTGTTGGACCCTTCTCTTCCCTTAAGTACCTGGGCTCATACTCTGTCCTATTGCAGCAGAAGGAATTGCAATATAAATTAAATATATATCTCCTATAATATCTCAATTCTTTTACAATTCAAGGAAAGATAAGATGACAAAATATGTGAAGGCATACCGGCAGTACTAGTTGCTTGAATCATAGACACTGAGTTACATTTCAAGTTATAAATTGTCACTACAATTTTTTGTTTGTTTGTTTTTCTGACATTTTTATAGTTCCAAACAGCAGTGAGATAGCCTCTCATTTATTCCAGGCCTTATCTAATAGTATGTATTAAAGCATGACAGCTCAAAAAGACTAGAACTAAAATGAGACAACATGGTATTATAAAAAGAGTGCTGTCCTGAAAGCCATGGGTTCTAACCCATGTTAGGGTTAGAAATGGTGTTACATTTCTAACAGTACATAAACTTGAATGATTCTTATCATGTTCTAGACTCTCGATTTCTCACCTATAAGCAAAATACTGGAATTTGATGGTCTGAAGTCTTATACCCCTAGTTTTCTGATTATATTAGTTTGTTTTGAAAAGCTGGAGAAGGAAATAGAAAAAGCCAGCTTCCCCAGTTGCAAAGGGAGTAGATGCTGGCACAGGAATTCAGGACTGTATATGAAAATGTGTGATTATAGTACAATCATTATGATTCATCAAGAGAATAAATTCCCTTGTTGGTTACACATGCACACTCTCTCCTCCCCTTCCCACTCACAACTTTTACTTCCTGGTTTAAGAACAGTCTAAAAGTAGGAAAAGGATGTGGGTGGAGTGGGAAGAAGAGAGGAGGGATAGGGAAATGTTCTCTATTTGGAAGAGATTTTTAGAAACTCTTTTTCATGCTCATTTATACCACCTACAGTGCTTTTATTCTCCCTTGCTGAATGTTTGATTATCCTAACCAAACAGAAAGTAATAAGTCAAAATAGTTATCGTCACTCCTTTTGAAGCATAATAAGCTCAGTTAGAACATTTCCATACATACACAAATGATGACTTAATTCACTGAATAAAATGAAAAGGAATGAAAATTAAGAGACTCAATCATGCCAACAAGAGACAAGGAAAATTCCATAATAAGGCAACTCAATTTCTATGCCTATGAGTGAGAGAGAAATGATCAAAATTGACCTTTGAAAGCAATTTTCCACTTTTTGTTCTCTGATATAGCAAGGCCACTATGATAGCAATCAAATAGCTTAAAAGTAGAGCTTGTAAGTAGGTTTTATAACATAAAATATTCAGCTCAGAGCCTTTCTAGATGAGGGTATTTGGTTTTGGTACAATCTGGATTACAACAGGAAAATCACTGGACTTGTAATTCTCAAATATTTGTGGGAAGCTCATGACAATAACGAGGTGATAAAGAGGTGGGATTTAGCTGAACTTTCTGTGGACTTCAAAATTAAATACAACTTTTGCTGGAAATAAGACAGCACAAGCTCATTTTTCCCTGTCTCTTTTTACTAAGTACAATAAAAACCCAGGGGGTGGGGAGATGCAAGAGGAAATCACAGAAGAACACAGAAAAACAGAAATTGGAGGGCAAAGTAATTAAGGGTCCAGTATTGAGGGACAATATAGTATTGAGTGCTTCTTACAACTTCCCACCTAACCAAAGAAGGTGGCCCAGACCCTCTATCTCCAAGTTGGCAGCAGAAGGTGACTGTTACGGACTGAATCTTTCTATTCTACCAAAATTCATATGTTGAAAACATAACACCCAATGTGATAGTATTTGCAAATGTGACCTTTGGGAGAAAATCAGGTTTAGATCAGATCAAAGGGGTGGGATCCTCATGATGTGATTAATGCCATTATAAGATGAACAGGAAAGTAAGATAGTACTTTGCTCCACATGCGTGCAGGAAGGAAAGGGTATAAGAGCTCACAGAGAGAGGGCAGTCATGCATAAAAGGGCTCACCAAAACCCACCCATGTTAGCACCCTGATAGTAAATCTTCCAGCCTCCAGAACTGAGAGAAAATAAATGTCAGTTGTTTCAGCCACTCAATATTTGGTATTTTGCTAAAGCAGCTCCAGCTAACTAAGACAGTGGCCCGGGTAGATCATTCTTCCCCTGAAAGAACAGGACTTCCACTGATACCAGAAGAGATGAGGAACCAGCAAGGAACTGATCAGGAGCTCAACTAACAATAACTGGCCAGTCCTTCCCTGCTAATCCAGACACTCCCTGCTACGAGTGAGACTTAAGTGGCTAAGGGCACCCAAAGGGTATCATTCAATTAATCACTCAGCAAATATTTATTTAATAGCTATTTTATGCTGTGCACTTTTCTAAGTGCCGGGATATGTCGGTGGAAAAAACTGAAATCAAAACATCTACAGATACATACCTGACATTATTATTCAATTAAGAATTTTTAAAAGACAATTAAAAAAGAATAATTTAAAGATTATCATAGTATGTTTAAACACAGATATTTATAAGCAGATTAAAATTCAGATCCTTATTTTTATTTATTTATATGGCTATGCTGGTTCTTAGTCTCAGCATGTGGCATCTTTTAGTTGCAGCCTGTGGAATCCAGTTACCTGACCAGGGATGGAACCCAGGCCCCCAGTATTGGGAGAGCTGAAGTCCTAGCCATTGCACTACCAAAGAAATCCCTAGATCCTCACATAGAATCTGTTTTTCTAAGAAATTGCTAAGACCTTAGACAGGGATTACAAATATAATTGTTCCTTATCTTCTGCTCTGTCACCCAAGCTTTGCAAATTTTCTTTATTTTTTTTTTTTGCCTCACACAGTCATAAACCTGGCAAGTTTGTGATGAGTTATCATTTACCTTTATCAGAATTCTTAGTCTCTGTATAAATGTTTATTCACATTTGTAGATTTTAAATACAGTTTTCTACAATACTGCTAAGAAGATTTTTCCTCCCCAATGTACTCTGTGAAATGCCAGCTGCCTGCTTTAATCTAGAAAGGCATCTGCTGTTGTAATGGCTGGTGTTCTACTCTATGAACAGCATTCAAGGGCCTTTTACTTTTCTGAATATTCTCTGGAATCTGCTCAACATTGTGGCAATGGGAATAGTTTAAAAACTTCTAACATGTTGGAATAAAAAGTAATTTCCTAACTGAATCGAAGCTTAAAATATTCCATGTGGAGCAAAATCATGGAATCTGTTATTCTATTAAACATCCAAGTGACTACAGTTTCCTGAGGATTAATTATTTAAACATTTCAGGCTACTAGCTAACATATTCTCCAGCAAAATGGGACATCATTCTTTTCCCCACCCCCACCACCAATGAATCACATTTGCTTCACATATAAAATACTGTCCATTCAATCTAAAATAATGAGATGTCATTTACCTAAATGATTTTAAACGATTTGTTTTAAAAATCTTTTTCTGAACAAATTTTACATAATAATTGCAAACTCAATTGAAGAGTTCCTATATACCCTTTATCCAATCTACGGTTGACATTTTAAATCATTTTGTTACATTTCTAAAAACTAAGAAACTGACGATTGTACATTATTATTAAATAAACTTCAGATTATTTGAATTAAATTACTTTTACTATGCATGCCCTCTTTCTGTTCCAATCTCTGGTCTCTGATAGTTTCTTGGTCTTTATTTGTATGTCATGACCTTGGCAGTCTTGAGGAGAACTGGCCAGAGTACCCTATAGGATGTCCTTAATTTGGGACTTTCTAATGTTGTATCTTATGATTAGATTGAGGCTACATGGATCTGGGGAAAGAATTCTATACATGTGATCCTGTCACATCAAATCATCATGGGGAGCTTGATATCCACAAGGCATCACTGATAATGTTAAATTTCATCACTTTGACAAGATGTTGTGTGTCAGGTTTCTCCACTGTAGTTATCATTTTTCCCTTTCTGTACTCTATTCTTTGAAAGTGTAGTTCTTTAATGTTTCCATTTTAAAATGAATGAGTCACAGAAAACATAACAATATTTGTATAGCTACCACTCAGATTTAAATATGTTTTAAAATTTAGACATTTTGCTCCATGTTTTCTTTTTGCATGCTTTACCTTTATTAGCTCTTTTAATTGTTAAAAGGAAATTTTGTCATTGTTGTTCAGTCACTCAGTCATGTCTGACTCTTTGCAACTCCATGGACTGCAGCATGCCAGACTTCCCTGTCCTTAACCATTTCCTGGAGCTTGCTCAAATTCATGTCCATTGAGTCCGTTATGCCATCCATGCATTTTTAATAACAAAAAATATTAACATATGGAGTTGATATTATTTATATGTTACTACATTATTTTATTTTCTTTTTTTGCTTTGTAGAGACAAACTGATTTAAAATGAATGTTCAGTGAAAAGAAATAAATTTCATTTTGGCAAATACAGCTTGACTACATGTATATAAATTTTAAAAAGAAAAACAAATATTGTATGAATATCTACATATATAGCATCAAGATCATTGAACAAAAAATGTTTAATATTTTTCTTTTTTTAACTTTGCTTCTTAAACTTCTTTGAGTTTAATCCTTATTTAAGTATATCATTAGTAATACTCCTTTAACAAGAGTTTGGTAACACTGAACTCTCAATCTTTGGCTCCTCCAATATTATCTTTATTTTACCCTAAATATTGACTGATATTTTATCTGGGTATAGAATTCTGGGATGACAGCTATTTCCTCTCATAATTCAAAGATAAGGATAGATAGGGATAAAATGGGGCTTCCCAGGTGGCTCAATGGTAAAGAATCTGCCTGCCAATGCAGGAGATGCAGTTTCAATCCTTAGGTCAAAAGATCACCTGGAGCAGGGAATGGCAACCCACTCCAGTATTCTTGCCTGAGAAATCCCATAGATAGAAGCCTGATGGACTACCACCCATGGGGTCACAAAGAGTCAGACACAACTGAGTGACTAAACAACAACAGGGATAGAATGCTATCATCAAATAGTAATTCCCTTGAAGGTTAACTACTTTTTTTATTTGTTTACTTTTAAAATATTATTTCAAGTTGTATGATTTCACTAAATGTATCTAAAATATGATTTAATTTTAGTTATGCTGCTTAGAAGTCAGTGTCCTTTTTTGATTCACTGAGAATCTACATTTTATGGGTGGCTCTCTTTCCAACCATGACTCTAGTCTATTGAAACTTTCTTTTAGCTGATAGATAGAACTGACCCATTTTCTATTTCTAGTACAAGGCAACTCTTCATGAATTCTGACTTTATGCTGATAAATCAGGTTATCTTATGCTTCTGGGTCAAATGTGTTCTTCCTGATAGAAGGTGTTCCAAGACACTAAGGCTAAGATGTTTCAGGACACTAAGGCTTATGTGGTTTTGATGCTTTATTGAGTGTTTGAATCTAAGCTCACTCATCTCCATAAATTTCTTATCCTTCTTTGTTTCAAGGAACTAATAGTTTGCCATTCAAAGTTCTGAGTATGTGTATTCATTTAAAATAAATTGTACCTTATTTTATCCAGAATTTCAAAGTGTTTATAGGAGAGGGAGTAGAATAGCCAAAGTGGCCAAAGTATTGCAAAGAACTGACTCTGGAAAAGACCCTGATGCTGGTAAAGTTTGAAGGCAGGAGGAGAAGGGGATGACAGAGGATGATATGATTGGATGAGATCACTGAATCAATGGACATGAGTCTGAACAAGCTCCACGAGTTGGTGATGGACAGGGAAGCCTGGCGTGCTGTAGTCCATGGGGTCACAAAGAGTCAGACACGATTTAGTGACTGAACTGAGTAAAATAGCGCTGTCATGTTATGACAGGCTGTCATATTAACTGGAAACACCTGAGCACCAATTCTGTATAAGATATTTTTTCCTATGGAGATAAAAAAGAATGCTGACCAAAAATATAATATCTACTTTCTAGATGTTTGAAGTCTAATTAGGGATATCAGACACATATTCATAGAGTATAAAAAGAAAAAATGTTATTAGCATTGCATAATGATTTAAACAGTATAGATTAGTTACTAGAAACCTTGGCTCTTAAGCTAGAATTCCTAGATTTGAATATAAACTCCAGCATTTGACAAACAAAAAAATTTTTCATGAAATAGGTCAAAACTCGTTTCAAAATTAACCTATGACCAAGAGTGATTTGACAGAAAGTGGATTTTGTGATAAGGATTTGCTTTGAAAAAAGTTGTACTATAATTGGAACCCACTCCAAGAGTGAGAGTTGTATGACCCAATGTCAGCCAAAAAAATAGTAAGAATCTTGGGGACTAATGCAAGAACCAATATGTACTGGTGTTAGTACATATTGCTGGACTGGAGCCACTCAGCCCTTAATAATTAGGAGATAACAGGAGGCCAACAGAGAATCTCTTTGGAGTGGACAGCAGAAAAGTCATGGACTAAGGAGACACAACTCCTTGAGGAACAGAACACATTATTTCACAGGAATTGAGATCAGAAGAGTGTAGCAAAGGGATTTGCATGAAAGCAAAACAGGCTTAATTTATCTGCCAGTCCTAGACAGCATGAAGATATTTTACAGCAGTATCAGTCCAATGCAAACTTCCTGTTTCCACCATTGCCCTGACAAGTGGGGAAAGAGATAATCAGAAAAGGTAACCACTTTCTCTTTCAATGCTACTGACTCTCCCACATAAAAACACTGTGAGTTTTTACATTACCTGGGAGTCAAGAGCAAAGTGATAGGATTGCCAAATCTTAGTTCAGTGGCAGAGGAAAATTTTCCCTAGCTGAATAAAATTCCAGGGGACAAAGGTAAAGTATTTTTCTAAACACACATTTCAAAAGCACCTTTTTCCTCTGAATCCTCTTTAATTGAAAATGGCCTTCCACTATAAATTTTTTAATTTCTCCTCCATTCCAAATTTTGATTAAATTTTAAAATCAGTAACATGTAAATAGAATGAGTTATTCATTGCAAGTATTGTGACATTAATATTGTTTTTCTAAAGAGCTAAAATTGTCTTCTTCTATTAAAGGTGTTAATTCAACATATCTCATAATGTAATTTAATGTGCTCCTTTATGTTTCATTTTTCCTTGACTCCAGCATTATTCAGGAGAATTTTCTATTATTATTGCCATCATTATTGATTTCTTCTTCATTGTGCTCATATGCAAAAAATAAATTTTTAGAATCTAATTTTTAAGGAATTAAGGATATCAGTGGGAATAATTTTTAAAAGCCACTGTGCACTACTAAAAAGAATAGATGCCTATGTAAAGTAAGATACCTGATAAATGCTACTTAATCAATGTTTATTTTTTTAGCACCCCTGTCTACTTATTTGTTTTATGTTTGTTTCATAAACTAAACCAAAGGGAATACCAAACACTTTGTAAATATTTCAGCATGTATGTCTATCGCATAAGGAGTTTAAAAATATATAATCACATGAGCTTTAGCATACTAACAGCCTATTATTTCCTTTATATCATTAAATGCTGACACAATGAGCAAATTTCCTATTTATCTCAAAAATATTATTTTATGAACAGCATTTTTGAGGCAGCAAAAACACAATATCCTGCATTGTACTAGATTTATATATCCCTTAAGCAATTTTTTAGGATATATGCTACTTTTCCTCATTTTTTTATGTTATCTATGTGTCAAATTAACCAAATCATTTGTTCTGTAGAGTGTCCCACTTTATGGATTTGGTAGACTGTATCCATGTTGTGTTTTTAACGTTTCCATATCTAACATTCATCTTTAAAACTAAAGAATTTGTTAAATTTTGATGCAATGTTAAGAATACTCCATAGATGGTGTTCTGTATTTCTTATTGTATTACATCAGGAAGAATGAAATTGTTTGTTTGTCGAAAATTGTTTGTTTGTTGAAATTGTTTGTTGAAATTGATTGTCTGATTGTTCCACGTTTACTAATATTAAGACTAACCAGTTGATGTGAGTGGTGCCAACTTCATTTATTCATTATAAAGTTATGATCAGTATTTCACCAATTGGTTTCAGAACCAATGGCTGCCTAGATCCATTATTTTATTACAGTATGGAAATGGTAATTTACTACACTGTATGGTACTCTCTTTATTTAACCTTGGAATTCTTCTGTAAAGAACTTTTCCTCATCAACTATTTAGTTATCTTGAAGTACAGTTTGTTTATAAAAATGTTTCTTTTTTCCTTTACTTACTCATTTACTATAGAAAACTTCAAAAATGAAAACATAAGTTTATGTTTTTATGCTGTCACAGTGTATATTTTATATATTTGAGCTGTTTCAGCTACTGCAACTATATTCCTTGTCAGGTTCAAACTATTCCATCTTTGATCTGTTGGTGTTCCCTTCAGATAGATTCTTTTGTCTATTTGAGACAACTATGACTGTTTTTAAAATAGATTTCTTGCCTTCTGATATGACAAAATATTTCAGGTTTATCTTGTATATTTGGGCTTCCCATGTGGCTCAGTTGGTAAAGAATCCTGCTGCAGTGCAGACCCGGTTTCAGTCCCTGGGTTGGGAAGATCTCCTGGAGAAGGGAAATACCCACCCACTCCAGTATTCTGGCCAGGAGAATCCATGGGGTTGCAAAGAGTTGGACATTACTGTGCAACTTCTACTTTCACTTGTCTCATATATTTATCACCCAGAACTGGAATAAGCTTATTCTTCAAAGAGTACTGATTCATTTTAGTAAGAAACATTTACTGGCCATAATCTGAGCCCTAAGAATGTTCATTTCTACTGGACTGATGTTAGTGTTAAGCTTTTTAATGTACAAAACAAGCATATATTTTGGAAAGAGTAAAAAAGTAAAAACATGTTATTTCATAGTCAAAGATAAAATAACAAGATTAATACTTAATTTCTTTGACTTTACATCTTTGTTTTATTACCAAAAAATGGTTTCCCAGATATTACATAAGTATTTATTTATTTGATCTATCCAAAGATAAATATTATCAATAAAAAAAAATTGAGGTCAGCCAAAGATTTATTTGTGATTATATATATATAGTCTTCCCTGATGGCTCAGAGGGTAAAGAATCTGCCTACGGTGCAGGAGACACGGGAGATGTGGGTTTAATCCCTGTGTCTAGAAGATCCTCTGGAGAAGGAAATGACAACCCACTACAGTATTCTTGCCAATGGACAGAGGAGACTGGCAGGCTACAGTCCAAAGGGTCACAGAGAGTTGGACATGACTGAGCACACACACACACACAAACACACATGTATAATTTTCATTAAGATACCATGGGGTTGCAAGAATTGGACATGACTTAGTGACTAAACCACCACCACCACCAGCACCACCACATACTCTTAGGCATATATGGTTAATATAGTCATTTTAAAATAATTTGACATAATTAGTATGTTTATGCTAATAATTTCTTATACATTTAGGTTCACTATTTTACCCTTTTTTATTATTAAAATTTATATGGTCTTAGAGAGCCATATACTATACCAAACTTGTGAACTATTGGTAAGTTGAAACTCCCACCTGCAACCTTTGTTTTCCCCAAAGATTAGTATATCTATCTATTGTAAGTATACATCCACTTATCTATATCTATCTATCTATCTACATAACTTATTCACATGAAAATTCTAACTATTTATGGATAAATATTTTCTGAACCAACAACTGCGACAAGAGGTCTGACCACAGGATCACCTAGTTTAAATCGGCACTGCCTCTCCAAATCAGGAATATGGCATTGTTGAACCTTAACGCTCTATGTGTTGTTTACTAAATTAGTTTTTAGCAGATGATGTCAGAGGTTTTTTTGTCTCAAGGACTAAAAGATTGAGGATCATAATGAAACAAAAGGAGTATAAAATTAAAGTAGAATCACTCAGTTCAATTCAGTTGCTCAGTCGTGTCCGACTCTTTGCAACCCAATGAACTGCAGCACACCAGGCCTCCCTGCCCGTCACCAACTCCCAGAGTTTGCCAAACTCATGTCCATTGAGACGGTGATGCCATCCAACCATCTCATCCTCTGTTGTCCCCTTCTCCTCCTGCCCTCAACTTTTCCCAGCATCAGGGTCATTTCAAATGAGTCAGCTCTTCGCATGAGGTGGCCAAAGTATTGGAGTTTCAGCTTCAACATCAGTCCTTCCAATGAACACCCAGGGCTGATCTCCTTTAGGATGGACTGGTTGGATCTTCTTGCTGTTCAAGGGATTCTCAAGAGTCTTCTCCAACAACACAGTTCAAAAGCATCAATTCTATGGTGCTCAGGTTTCTTTACAGTCCAACTCTCACATCCACACAGGACCACTGGAAAAATCATAGCCTTGACTAGACGGACATTTGTTGACAAAGTAGTGTCTCTGCTTTTTAATATGCTGTCTAAGTTGGTCATAACTTTCCTTCCAAGGAGTAAGTGTCTTTTAATTTCATGGCTGCCATCACCATCTGCAATGATTTTGGAGCCCAGAAAAATAAAGTCAGCCACTGTTTCCACTGTTTCCCCATCTATTTGCCATGAAGTGATGGGACCAGATTCCATGATCTTAGTTTTCTGAATTTTGAGCTTTAAGCCAACTTTTTCACTCTCCTCTTTCACTTTCATCAAGAGGCTTTTTAGGTCTTCTTCACTTTCTGCCATAAGGGTGGTATCATCTGCATATCTGAGGTTATTGATATTTCTCCCAGCTATCTTGATTCCAGCTTGTGCTTCATCCAGCCCAGCGTTTCACATGAAGTACTCTGCATATAAGTTAAATAAGCAGTGTGACAATATACAGACTTGACACACTCCTTTTCCTATTTGGAACCAGTCTGTTGTTCCATGTCCAGTTCTAACTGTTGCTTCCTGACCTGCATACAGGTTTCTCAAGAGGCAGTCAGGTGGTCTGGTATGCTCATCTCTTTCAGAATTTTCCACAGTTTATTGTGATCCACACAGTCAAAGGCTTTGACATAGTCAATAAAGCAGAAATAGATGTTTTTCTGGAACTCTCTTGCTTTTTGATGACCCAATGGATGTTGACAATTTGATTTCTGCTTCCTGTGCCTTTTCTAAAACCAGCTTGAACATCCGGAAGTTCATGGTTCACGTATTGCTGAAGCCTGGCTTGGAGGATTTTGACCATTACTTTACTAGCATGTGAGATGAGTGCAATTGTGGGGTAGTTTGAGCATTCTTTGGCATTGCCTTTCTTTAGGATTGGAATGAAAACTGACCTTTTCCAGTCCTGTGGCCACTGCTGAGTTTTCCAAATTTGCTGACATATTGACTGCAGCACTTTCACAGCATTATCTTTGAGGATTTGAAATAGCTTAACTGGAATTCCATCACCTCCACTAGCTTTGTTAGTAGTGATGCTTCCTAAGGCCCACTTGACTTTACATTCCAGGATGTCTGGCTCTAGGTGAGTGATCACACCATTGTGATTATCTGGGTCATGAAGATCTTTTTCGTAGACTTCTTCTGTGTATTCTTGCCACCTCTTCTTAATATCTTCTGCTTCTGTTATGTCCATACAATTTCTGTCCTTCATTGTGCCCATCTTTGCATGAAATGTTCCCTTGGTATCTCTAATTTTCTTGAAGAGATCTCTAGTCTTTCCCATTCTGTTGTTTTCCTCTATTTCTTTGCATTGATTGCTGAGGAAGGCTTTCTTATCTCTCCTTGCTATTCTTTGGAACTCTGCAATCAGATTCTTATATCTTTCCTTTTCTCCTTTGCTTTTCACTTCTCTAAGTAGAATCAGTAGTTTAGTCTTAACATCTCCAAAGGACTTTTGTGCTGTGCTGTGCTTACTCGCTCAGTCGTGTACGACTCTTTGTGACTCCATAGACTATAGCCCACCCCAGGTACCTCTCTCCATGGGAATTCTCCAGGCAAGAATACTGGAATGGGTTGTCATGCCCTCCTCCCAGTGATCTTCTCAACCCAGGGACTGGTTGAGACCTGGGACTCAACTCAGGTCTCCTGCATTGAAGGCAGATTCTTTACCATATGAGTCACTAGGCCTTAAGTGTCTTAATAGATTCATTTCACCCACATTACTGTTTCTATAGGCATGTGAGTATCAGGAGGACCAGGCTAGGATCTGTTCATCATCAAATACAATGAATTCCAATTAGATTTTCCAAATACACTTTTCTAAAAGACAACCATATTGTGCTCATTTCCTGCCTTAAATATTATTCCTTTTCACTTCCTCCACTTTAAGAAGACATTTTTTAAATCCTACAACTTCACATAAGCCTTATAGGTAGTCAAAAGCAATGATTTTCAAAGTGTTTTCAGGCAATCCTTAGAGCCTCATGTGCTTCTCATGTTCCATTCCCATCATGGGACTCTGAGTGGGCAGGAATCTGGATCTCAGCCCTGTGTTACTCAAAATAGATTCTTTTTGATACATTTCATTTATAATTTGGTTCTTTGGAGACTTTATCTGAAAAAAAAGCATTTTTCTCCTTAGAAAGAAATTCAAACTCTCAAATTCACCAGTTTAAAAATGAATACATTAGCCTCATTCTCTCCCTATGAAGTGTCATAAATATGTCAAATACAGCCTTAGAGGAGGTAGAATGAGTGTTCCATACCTATCTTTAGGGTAGTCACACAACAGCACAAGTCATCTGTATTTCAAAGTCAGAACTCTCCACCACAAATAAACATACATATATATTTAAACCTAATGGAATACCAGGAGAAGGCAACAGCACCCCACTCCAGTACTCTTCCCTGGGAAACCCCATGGACGGAGGAGCCTGGTAGGCTGCAGCCCATGGGGTTGCGAAGAGTCGGACACAACTGAGCAACTTCACTTTCACTTTTCACTTTCATGCACTGGAGAAGGAAATGGCAACCCACTCCAGTATTCTTGCCTGGAGAATCCCAGGGACGGAGGAGCCTGGTGGGCTGCTGTCTATGGGGTCGCACAGAGTCGGACACGACTGAAGTGACTTAGCAGCAGCAGCAGCAATGGAATACCAAAAGCTAAATCCCATTCACTTATAAAGTATAACTTTATTATTATCATCACCAGGTTCTTTTCCACCAAGACACATAAAATATCCTGAGCAAGAAAAATTTTGTATGTTTGTGTGAAACACTAGAGAAGTTCCTTGAAGTAGCAAATTGGCTCTTAAAGACACAATTTTTTTTAAGTGAAAAACAATGGCCAATAAATTCATCACAGGAAAAATCCTCCAGCTCTGAAAATAAAGTCTAAGTATTTTATTCTCCATTCTCAGGCAAAAATCTCTGTCTTTGAATTTACTTCCTAATGATGTTTAGAGCTTGGAATACAAAAATAACTCACACTATATGAGTTCTTCACAAACAACTGTTAAGCAAAAGAGCTTTATAAATTTCAAACAAATGCCTTACAGAGACCATTTCAGATACTACATATTTACCTAAAAATAAACAAGCCATGTTCTCAGGGTCTATCTTAAGATAATACTATTTACAGAGTTCTAGAAAACTCTCTAAATCTAAATCTAAAAAATGCATTATTTTCTATTCGTGTATCTTCAAACTCATACATAGATTTATAGCTTCATTTAAGTTGCCTTCATTTAGATTAATAACACCGTAATTTAAAATTCACATATTCAGAGAGAACATTCATTGTGCTACCCAAACTAAGGAGAAAGTATCTTGATTTGGGAACAATTCATTAAAAATTGAGTGGTTATTTGATGTATCAAATAAAATGTAAGAATTTTCCAAATTTTAAAATTCTGTTGCCAAGTTTTCTTGGGCATATTTGAACATGACAGGCCCTGTGTTTTCATTTGGGGGGTTGAAAAAATAAGTGAAAATAAACATTAAGTTCCCCAAACAACTGAAGGCCTGGATGGTGTCAGTAGTGAGGTGAGAGAGAATGGAGACATTCATAATGGACATGGGGCATGACTCCCAACTTCTGGTCACCTTCTGTCCACCTGCTAGTTTATTTTGTTGGGAGCCCTCCCTGGGTACCAACATCAATGTGCTAGCTGCAAGGGCCCACTGAGTGTGTGCTATATTAAATTGGGCTTGCTTTTTCTTTTCTTTTTTCTGTGCCCTGCTTAATTTTTCCTACATTTCAGTATTTGGGCTTCATTACGGGCCAGGTGGTCTTTAATGAAGACTCATTGTCCACTGTAACAGCTGCTTATTCTTAATTCCTCTAGTACTGTCCATTGTCCCATTTATTTGGTGTTCGTACATGGTCTGTATTGCTAATATTTTAAAAAAATATTTTAGTTTAGGGTAATCATTAGCAGTCAAGGCTTTGCATACAATACATTATTCTTGACTACAAGTACAATGTTGTACAACAGATCTCTAGAGATTATTTACTGTGCTTCAGTTCAGTTCAGTTGCTCAGTTGTGTCTCACTCTTTACGACCCCATGGACTGCAGCACATCAGGCTTTCCTGTCCATCACCAACTCCTGGATCTTACTCAAACTCATGTCCATTGAGTCGGTGATGCCATCCAACCATCTCATCCTCTGTCGTCCCCTTCTCCTCCCACCTTCAATCTTTCCTAGCATCAGGGTCTTTTTCAATGAGTCAGTTCTTTGCATCAGGTGATCTAAGTATTGGAATTTCAGCTTTAGCATCTGTCCTTCCAAAGAATATTCAGGACTGATTTCCTTTAGGATTGACTGGTTGAATCTCCTTGCAGTCCAAGGACTCTCAAAGAGTCTTCTCCAACACCACAGTCTAAAAGCAATTCTTCAGTGCTCAGCTTTCTTTATGATCCAACTCTCACATCCATACATGACTACTGGAAAAACCATAGTTTTGACTATATGGACCTGTGTTGGCAAAGTAATCTCTCTGCTTTCTAATGTGCTGTCCAGTTTGGTCATAGTTTTTCTTCCAAGGAGCAAGTGTGTTTTCATTTCATGGCTACAGTTACCATCTGCAGTGATTTTGGAGACCAAAAAAATAAAGTCAGCCAATGTTTCCATTGTTTCCCCATTTATTTGCCATGGAGTGATGGGACTGGATGCCATGATCTTAGTTTTCTGAATGTTGAGCTTTAGCCAACATTTTCACTCTCCTCTTTTACTTTCATCAAGAGGCTCTTAAGTTATTCTTTGCTTTCTGCCATAAGGGTGGTGTCATCTGCATATCTGAGGTTATTGATATTTCTCCCGGCAATCTTGATTCCAGCTTGTGCTTCATCCAGCCCAGCATTTCTCATGATGTACTCTGCATAAAAGCTAAATAAGCAGGGTGACAATACATAGCCTTGATGTACTGCTTTCCCAATTTAGAAACAGTCTGTTGTTCCATGTCCAGTTCTAACTGCTGCTTCTTGACCTGCATACAGATTTCTCAGGAGGCAGGTCAGGTGACTGGTATTCCCATCTATTGAAGAATTTTCCACAGTCTGTTGTGATCCACAACGTCAAAGGGTTTGGTGTAGTCAATAAAGCAGAAGTAGATGTTTTTCTGGAACTTTACTGCTTTTTCTATGATCCAATGGATGTTGGTAATTTGATCTCTGGTTCCTCTGCCTTTTCTAAATTCAACTTGAACATCTGGAAGTTCTTGGTTCACATACTGTTAAAGCCTGGCTTGGAGAATTTTGAGCATTGCTTTGCTAGTGTGTGAGATGAGTGCAATTGTGTGGTAGTTTGAACATTCAGTTATTCAGTTAGTGTGCTTAACTAAAGCTTTATGCCTGTTCATTTTTAACTTGTTTACCCTTCCCCCCACAGCCCCTGGTTACCACTATTCCATGCTTCAATTCTGTGAATATGATTCCTTTTGATACTTCATGTAAGTACTTTGATACTTTTGATACTTCATGTAAGTGGAAGACTATTTGTCTTTCTATGACTGACTTATTTCATTTAACCTGATACCCTCAATGTCCATCCATGTTGTTGCATATTGTATAATTTCTTTCTTTTTGCATGAGTCTAACAAACTTTATGGTATTGAAAATTATTTAGGACTAGATAGAGGAGATGACTGCACAGCATTGTGAATGCACTAAACACACTGAACAGTTCACTTTGAGATAGTTAATTTTATGTGATGTGAATTTCACGTCATGGAAAACAAAGAATCAATTTTTGTGAAAAAAAAAAAAAGAAAAAACCCTCATAGCATTGCAAAACTTGAGGGTGTGAATTTTACTACATATAAATTATACCAGATAAATATGACTTAAAATAAAGAGTAAAGGCTTTGGAATCAGATGACCCTGGGTTCAAAGCCTGACTCTGCCACGTATTAGCAATCTGTGAGCTTAGGCAAATTACTTAAACTCCCTGCTGTTGAATTTTTTCATGTGTTAAACTGTAATAGTAATAGTGTGGAGGTTGTGTGAGCTGTGGTGGAATTAAAATGGCATCACTATATTTGACCAGAACTACAAGCCCAAATCCACTGTTAATGAAGTCACCTTTGCCTACTAAGTCCTTGAAGCTAGCACAAAGCCAGCTGAGATGCTGAGTCCAGACTCCAGAGGAGAACCTGGGGACTTGGTCTGGAAAAGTATGGGTTTTTTTCCTTTTTGATCTCAAACGAAGCAGGTCAAGCCTGTTCCATTTATACCTACTTGAAAATTTAAATTTCATTTTAATTAAACATTTCAATGGTAAAAATAAATAAATAATAAAACCATACCTTCTAGTGACAATGGGAAAGGAATGAGAAAGATAAGACCATCGATCCCAAAGCTTAGAATGGAGCCAGCTCAGGCCACTGTCAAAGGCCTGGTCACTGAGTGAGAGTGGGCAGGGAGGAAGCAGTTACAGTCTAGGGGCTGTGTGCAGATTCTCATGAATTAGGACTGAGGTCCAGCAGGAAACCTGACATTGGGTCCAGATTTGGACCCTTCTTTGTGGAGATGGCATAACTTAACCTTAACAGCAACTCAGTTTTAGGGAATGACTGAAGAGAGAATTGAGAAAGGAGAAGAGAGGAATCTTGCATGCCTTTCCTTAGAAGTCAGCAAATCTCTTCCTTACTGGTTCATTATCGATATTCAATGGCATAATGCAGAGAAAGTACAGATAACAATGCTGAAAATAGACTTAGCTATGATAAGTAGGAGACGGCATAAATATTTGCTGAATCGACTTTATCATTTTCTCAAATTGTCTATCCTGCTTTCTTTCCTTTGTCTTCACTGCAGGAGATTGAGTTTTGGGCTGCACCATGACTTTGTAGAAGATGGCTGCATTTTAACCTCTTTAGAAACATTTCCCATAGAGCTTCATGCAATCAGGACATAAAGGTGAAACAATCTATATCATTGCTTTGAAAAGCTCAGGACCATTCTAATTGCTTACCAGGAAAGAAAGACTATACAGAGGGCTGGAGCACTAACATGAGCTGTTATGAAAAGGGTTACATGTATCTTAGCTCTGTTGGTTCTTTGAAAATCAAAATATCTGACAATACACCCTGGGGAAGCAGCTGTGCCTGTTCTTTTCAGGCAGATGAGCTTAATACTTGCTATAGCAGTGATTTCAGACACACTGCCTTTCTGGAAATGAGACTGTATTTAAAAGAACAGGCTCTTGTTATCTATCTCTTTTCTTCCAATGAATAGTGAGAAAAGATGGTGTTTCTGAAGGAGATTTTGATGTTTACTGTCATTTAACATGTTTGGAAATGTAGGACTAACCCCACAGATAGTGCTCATTTTCCTCCTAAGTACTATGACTGCAGTTCCTAAAGATGTCAACTTAAATCTGAATCTCCCTACAATAGAGATTTTCCTTAGGCATGAAGCTCTGAAAGCATCAGTGACAATCAACAATTCCATTCCTGATGCTCTTTTCCTATAAAACCTAACTTCTTGCTCAGTAAGTAGCATAAATGTAAACATTTTTATTAGACATTTCTCATGACCTTTAAGGATGCTTAAAATAAGAAGTTGTTTAGAGAAAGACTGAAAGAAGCACAAAATGTAACTGTAAACTGATACCTTAGATACTAAGTCCTCTTATTATCAGTCAAAAATCATCTCTTAACTTTGGTTTTCCTTCTCTTTTGAGTAAAACTTTGACTTTCTCTCATTACAGATTCTGGAAAAATGCATGCCTGACCAGTTAGTCACTTGTAGTTTGTGTTTCAGAAGTCCTATCACACTTATTTCAGCTTCTCACTTAATTGAAAGTCATTAGTATCAGAGCTTCTTACTGGTTTTCATGATCACTTAATTAGCCTGCTCCGTTATGCAAGAGGAATTAATTTTATATTTTCTTTCACTCTTTATGTTCTCTATTTCTTGATTTTTCTAAAAAAATATACACCATTTATTTTTTGACCTATGTAAAGTCTGTATTAAATTCTATGACAATTTCTTGCCAATAGGAAAAAAAGGCAACTTATCAACCAATGTGGTATTAATTCCAGGGCCTACTCTACCCTTCCTATCAATATTCAACTACCATTCTATGACTTCTAGTCCAAGGCCTACAGTGGAACACTCTTCCCAAATATTTTTAATACTTTTACAAAATACTTCTTAAAAATAATCCATGCTATTTTTGACTGTTGTGGAGAAACACTGAGCATGTTGAAAAAAACAGGAAATGGATTTTGGGAATGGCAACCCAGTAAATAGATTCAGTGTTCTGTGTTGTCATACCTACAAAATATTAGCTTAAACTACCCTTTGAACAGTGCCTGTGAATGCACCACTCTTTTCTTATTTTTTATTTCCTTCCAGCTTCTGAAAAGGGCTTCCCTGGTGGCACAGCGGTAAAAAATTCACCTGCCAATGCAGGAGACATGGGTTCAGTCCTTGGGTTAGAAAGATCCTCTGGAGAAGGAAATGACAACCTACTCCAGTATTCTTGTCTGGGAAATCCCATGGACAGAGCAGCCTGATGGGTTACAGTCCATGGGGGTCACAAAAGAGTCAGACATGACTTAGCGACTAAAAACAAAAACAAATTTCTGAAATCTGAAAGATTCACTAATCTCTGAGGAAACATCATAGCGGTCAGTGTAATGCTGTGGACATTCAAGAAAGTGGAAATTCTATATCAGAGAAATGCCTTTATTTCATGTCTTAAAAATAAATAAATAAACCTAAAAATCTTTGGCCAAAATTACACATCAGTTCAGTTCAGTAGCTCAGTCATGTCCGACTCTTTGCAATCCCATCGACTGTAGCACGCCAGGCTTCCCTGTCCATCAGCAACTCCCAGAGCTTGCTCAAACTCATATCCATCGAGTTGGTGTTGCCATCCAACCATCTCATCCTCTGTGATTCCTTGTCCTCCTGCCTTCAATCTTCCCCAGCATCAGAGTCTTTTCCAATGAGTCAGTTCTTCCCATCAGGTGGCCAAAGGATTGGTACTTTAGCTTCAGCAACAGTCCTTCCAATGAAGATTCAGTGTTGATTTCCTTTAGGATGGACTGGTTTGATCTCCTTGCAGTCCAAGGGATTCTCAGAGTCTTCTCCGACACCACAGTTCAAAAGCATCAATTCTTCGGCACTCAGCTTTGTTTATACTTTCAATAACACTTATATTGTTTAAGATGGTTTTGGTATCTGATGTAAATTTTGTGTGTCTTATTTTGACACACATCAGTCTTGTGTAGATATTAAAAAGATGTTTTACATGTGCCTAAAGTTTATGAACTGAGCAAATGACTATAATAATCTAAACCTTTAAGTAAGTAACACTTAAGAAGACTCTTTGTCTTAACATATAGCAAAGATATTTTCTTCAAAATTGAACAGAGTCATGCTCTTTAAATTGTTGGTACCAAGAAATTGAATGGCTTATATAAAGAGTCCAAGGTTATGGAATTTTTTTTTTTACTGTTGCATAGCCATTTGTTGAAATATATTAGCTACTCAAAGATTCATGATTACAGTTAATAAAACAGTAGTGTGTCAGCAAAGGAGAGAGAAAGAAAGAGGCAGCAAGATGATGCACAAAGAGAGACAAGGAGAGAGAGTGAACATCATTTTTCAGTATCTTCTATGGTATGTCTTGGTATGACTGAGAATATCCTTGTTTAGCTAGAACTGTTGAACTAAACAGTTCCAGAGGAAACCTTCTGCTTTGGTTATAATCAGATCATGTTTTTTTAGGGAACAAAGCAAAGTAGCTTTTTACCCTGGAGATAGATAAATCTGGTTTTAGTCTGAGAGGCTGTTTCATCTCTCATACCTAAGTTTCTTCTGTGTAAGATCAGGATCACAGTTTTTACTTCATAATTTTTATGGGATTAAATGAAATGTCATATTAAAAAAAGGTGTAGTATGGATCTCAGCACTTATTTTACTTATATATTTTGGTTGTATTGTTGTTCAGTCTGTCAATTATGTCCGACTCTTTGTGACCCCGTGGACTGTAGCCCTAAAGGATCCTCCATCCATGAGATTTCCCAGGTAAGAATACTGGAGTGGGTTGCCATTTCCTTCTCCAGGGGATCTTCCCAATCCAGGGATCAAACCCGCATCTCCTGCCTTGGCAGAAAAGATTCTTTACCACTAAGCCACCAGGGAAGCCCCTTTTTTATATATTATAATTGAGTAACTACTATAAAAAAAAAAGGCCATAAGTCTTAATGGCTAATCAGATCTTTGTATTAATGGTCAAGGCAGAATAATCACTAAGAATATATATATACATATATATATGTGTATATATATATGTATATACATATATACACATATATATACCAGAATAATTAACCATGGGAATATCAATGTAGGTGCAGATGATACATACAATGCAAAGAGGAAAACTGAGAATAAAGAGGGATGACTTCTGGATGGCAAAGTGAAGAACTTCACAGATGCTCTCCACAATGAAACAATACAACTGGTGAATGTTATTCACAACAACAATTAACAATTTCTAGAAACTACTCTAAAAACATACGGTAAATAAAGAAACATTTATTTGAAAAATTCTACTAAATTTTGGAAAGAAAAGCAAGAATCTGTGGCGTTTGGGTCATGACCCACTCTCTGCTGTCCCACCTGAGAGCCCTATTGGGACCTAGAACACATCTCATAGACAGTCATCAAAGATTACCCCTGATTTAATTGGATTAGACTTAAAAGCATTATTTCAAATGATAGAGTAATCATCTAGAAATTAATGGAGGCTAACAGCTGGGTGTGATACCAAAGAGGCAGACAGCATAACAAGGATATCAGGGAGATAAACAGCAAAAAAGAAACCAGTTAAAACCTCTGTCAGCCCAGGATGACTGTCTGCATGCCTAAGGCTTTGCCATCTGAAAACTTATGGGGTGCAGCTTAAGCATTACTTAGAGGGAAATTTATAGAGGCAAATGCCTACATTTAAAAAAGGAGAAATCTCAATTCAATAACACAACATTCCATGTTAAGAAACTGTTAAAAGAAGAAAAAACTAAACTTAAAATAAGCACAATAAATGAAATAATAAAAATTAAAGTGGAAATAAATGAAATAGGGAATACAAAAACAACAGAGAAATCAGTAAAACCAGAAGTTGTTTTTTTTTGCAAAAGGGCAACAAAATTGACAAACTGAGCTAAACTAAGAAAAAAAATAAACAAGGCTTCGGTTACTAAACTTTTGAATGTAAGAAAGACACCACTACTGACCTTGTACAAATAAAAAGGATTATAAGGTAATAATTATATGTCAACAAATAAGATATCTTAGAAATGGACAAATCTCTAGAAAGACACAAGAGAGTGCGACTTTTGCAAAAGTGGAGACATATGAATCAGTGTAAGAACGGGCCCAAAAACAGTTATATTTATGGTCATTTGACCTTTTGACAAGGGTGTGAAGAAAGATAAATGGAGGAAGAAAAGTCTTTTCAGCAGTTGTTACTGGTACAACTGGATATACTGGATATCTACATGAAAAAGAATGAAGTTGAACTGTTTTCTTACTCCATCCACAAAACTTAACTCAAAATGGATCATGGAACTAAATGCAAGATTTAAATTATAAAACTCTTAAAAGATAGTGTAGAAATAAATATTTATGAACATATTTGAGTTAGACAAAGCATTCTTGGATATACTATCAAAAGCATATAACAAAAGCAATGATAGGTCAAATGACATAAAATTTTTTCAAGTGCTACAAAGGACACCATTAAGAAATTGAAAAGATAACACAGGAGAAAATATTTGCAAATTTTATGTCTGATAAAGAGACTTGTATCCAGAATGCATGAACTCATCATAATAAAAAGAGAGCTAACATATTAAGATAGTGCTATGAGCAATAAGTACACGAAAAAAATGCTCAAGATCATTAGCCATCAGTGAAATGCAAACTGTAACTCTAATGAGATACTGTTTCACAACTAGGATGACTTTGACAAAAATGACAACTGATTACAAGTGTTGACAAGGTTGTGGAAAAATTGGACACTTCATACATTTGTGGTGAGAATGTGAATCACCACAGCCTCTTATATCTGGCAATCCTTTTAGTAGGTTAAAGATAAAGTCAACATATGGTCCATCATATATTGGCAGAGGATGTTCTGCCATATGAAGGACCTTCACTATATGAAGGACCTTCACCATATGAAGGAAAGCATGTTCCCTGTCCATTATCTCCCAGAGTTTGCTCAAACTCACATCCATTGTGTCAGTGATGCTATCTAACCATCTCATACCACCATTCCTAGGTATATATCCATGAAAAATAACTTCCATCCATACAAAAACTTGTATGTGAATGTTTGTAACAGCATTGATCATAATAGCAAAAAAGTAGAAACAACCTAAGTGACCACTGACTGATAAATGGATAAACCAAATTTGGTATATCCACACAATGAAATATTACACAATAATAAAAAGAATGAAGTACTGATACCTGTGACCACCACGGATGAACTTTGGTAACATTGTTGTTTCTCAGTTGCTAAGTTGTGTTCGACTCTTTGCGACTCCATGGACTGCAGCACACCAGGCTTCCCTGTCCTTCATTATCTCCCAGACTTTGCTCAAACTCATGTCTACTGAGTCAGAGATGCCATCTAACCATCTCATCCTCTGCTGCCGCCTTCTCCTCTTGCCCTCAATCTTTCCCAGCATCAGTGTCTTTGAAAGAGGAGAGTGAAAAAGCTGGCTTAATACTCAACATTAAAAAAACTAAGATCATGGCATCCAGTCCCATCACTTCATGGAAAATAGATGGGGGAAAAGTGAAAACAGTGACTTTTGAAAACATTAAGCTAAATGAAAGAAGTCAGAAAAAAAGATCAAATATCATATTTGTTCCATATTCTTGGACTTCCCTTGTGGCTCAGCTGGTAAAGAATCTGCCTGCAATGTGGGAGACCTAGGTTCAATCCCTGGGTTGGAAAGATCCCCTGGAGAAGAGAAAGGCTACCCACTCCAGTTTTCTGGCCTGGAGAATTCCATGGACTATAGTCCATGGGGTTGCAAAGAGTAGGACATGACTTTCACTTTCACTTTCATTCATAGGAAATTTCCAGAATATACCCATCTATAGACATGGAAAATAGATTACTGTTTATTAAAGGCTGAGGACCATGGGATGGGAAATGATTTATTAAGTTTACAGAGGATTTTTTGGTACTGACAAAAATGTACTAAGATTTGATTGTGGTGATGGTTGCATAGCTCAGTAACTATGCTTCAGACCACTGAATTGTAGACCCATATGGTGAATTGTGTGACAAGTAAATTATAGCTCATTTAAACCATTTTAAAAGAAATGAGAAAGAAATTGACACAAGTTCTGCATCAATGGTCCAAAGAAGAAGAGAAAGAGAAAATGGAAGATAAAAGGCAAAAGTGAGCAAGTTGGTGTGCAGGAAACTATTGATGGTTTTTGACAGGAGAGAAATAATCTCTGGTATAAAGGCAAAAGTCTTGAAAAGTTCCTCTGAAAAGATATAAAAATTTTCCTACATAAGTATAGAAATTCTGGCAAGCAAAGCATTTCAAAATGGATAAAAAAACCTAAAACACTAATTTACTGTAGTTAGAAACCTATTATTTTAATTGTTCTATAATCATAATTCTTATTTTTCGTGTTATCAATAAATCCAGAAAATGTTCTCTTTTTTGTTTACTAAGTATTTCCTTTGATTTAAATTTGCTTTCATTTGTCATGATTTTGTATTCATTTCCTTTTGCAAGTTCTGAATATATTTGCTTATTTATACTCATGTCACTAGTAATAAGAATAATAATATCCTATAATCAGAAGTTTTTGTTATTAAGTCAGCCTCTAATTTTCTTTAGAAGTCTACCTATTCTTGCTTTTAATAGAGTGATAATGTCTCTCTTTTAATCTCACACCATATCTCATATCCAACTGTCACAATTTGAACATTATCTATTCATGGGCTTTACTATTATAATCTTAAAATCACAATGCTTGAAAGTCACTCTAGAAATTATCTTGACCACTTCCTTATGTTTATCCTGGTTTTTACTTCCTATCTCATTTCCACAGATAAAAATTCTTTGTTATATCTTTTATTTGCTCTGATAGCTCACAATTTTACATGATTCAAAGCAACATTCCATTTTCAAGAGCAGTGGAGAACAGCTATCTTCTTTTAATATTATTTTATATTTGTAAGTGTGTTTACTGTCATCTTTCAGACCTCTGCTTACTATAACCCTGACTTCATTTTATTTGTCAGTTAAAAAGACAAAATAGAACAAACAAAAATTGGTAAAAATCTGTACTTAAATGTGTAGTATGAAATAGGTAACATTTAATGCAATATTGTATTAAAAATAATAGCTAGCATTTGCTATTCAAAGCAACTTATGTGTTTTCTATCATTTAATATTTACAAGATTACTTTGAGGAAGTTCTACTATTATCTCCATTTTACAACTGAGGAAACTGAGGGACAAAGCTATTATTTGCTCAGCACCAACTAAGACATTTGTGATTATTTTAACATTTAAAAATAGAAAAGGTAGATTAATACAGAAAACTGAAAACACTCCAAATAATTTAAAGATAGATCAAATAGCTGTTATTTTTGTAGCAAAAACAATCTAGTGAATCCTCATTTATGCATCATTCATCTTTAACAGCCATCAACTTTCCACCTAACCTTGCTTCATTTATAAACACTTACTCAAATCTCTTAAGTTGTAATTATTAAATATCTTGATGCAAATCCAAGAATTCATTGATATCTTGTAATTTTTGCATAAATATTTATTATGCATCTCACAAAGACAGACGTCCTTTTAACATAATCACAATACTAACAATACTCAAACAATACTCCTGTAATATCCTAAAATGTATAAGTAGTGTTCACAATTCCCTGATAGATCAGTTTTTCACAGTTTGAATTAAAATTCAAATAAGGTCCATATATTATAACTAGTTAATGTGTCTCAGGAAATGGCAACCTACTCCAGTACTCTTGCCTAGAAAATTCCATGGATGGAGGAGCCTGGTGGGCTACAGTCCATGGGGTCGCAAAGAGTCGGACACGACTGAGCGAGCGACTTCACTTTCTTTCAATGTGTCTCAATCTATAGATTTCTCCTTAATATGTAGTTTACTGTTATTTTGCAATTTGTTTGTTCAAGTAACCACTTACTCCCTTTGACCATGGAGCTTCTCCTCCAATCTGTATTTTGAAGAGTACATAACAGTCATGTATTTCAACAGATCTCTTTCACCAACACTTTTTGAACTTTCTGTAGTTAATTCTAGAGCCCTGGTCACATTGTGGTATTAAGCTTTAGCAAAAGTATTTCATAGGTGGTATGGATTTCTTAATTGGAAAACCGTGTCTTTCTAGAAAATTGAGAATGCAGAGAAAAATCTACTATCCATATTGTCTGGTTAAGATCAAACGTAAGAGTGAATAGAGAAGAAAATTTTGCCTGGAATTTAACATGCAAAACAGATTCTAAAATATGGACAGACTTAAACAGACTTAAAAATACATACATAAAAGTATTTCCCTGAAGCTTAGTCAGAGTTTACTGGACCAATCAACATGGATGAAGCACTTTCCAAGTCTTAATTTGAAATCTTTCAAACTGACCCACAAGTTACAAATAGGTAGGCTTTGTTCTTTGTTCTTTCATGGTTTGTGCTCTAACATTCACTACTAAAGGTAAGTCCAGCATCATTTGTCACACATTTCTCAGTGATATTGTTTAATTTCTATAAAAGAAAGCATGAAATCAACTTTGAAAAGTAGTAAAGAATACTGACAGTAAGAGCAATGGCAAGCTTTCCTGAGGAAAGAAGAGGCTAGAGAAGGAGAATTTGTTGAAGTATCATAAAATGGATTTTTTTTTTACTTTTGAAAAATTTAAAACAAGGGAAGTCTATTGCTATTTAATTCTAATCCCAACTGTATAGAATGGATTGCAAGAGAAAAAACCATTAGTCATAAATTTTGTAATCTTCCATCTTCCTACCTAGGAGATATGCAGCTCCTATTTTTGGCCAAACTTCCTCTTGTTAAATCTGAAATTAATGGATTTGTATGAAATGGTAAGAGATCAGGGGATGGGATTAAAACATGATCCTGGGGGAAGAATACCCTTGCAGTATGAATTGCTTTTATATGTCATGGATATTTTTCCTCTCTTCTCATCCAAAATTCATATGGAGCCCTGGTAATGTCATCTCAGTCAGTGTGTTGGCAAAACAGAGATTTTTATGCAGGTTTGTAGAGAAATCAACTATCTATCAGACTCTTCCTTCCATCACATTCTTTCATCTGTATTCTTTACATTGGAGGATGACTCTCAGTCTTCATTCTACCTTTCTATTCCTTTTAGGGATTTTTTTTCCCCCAATGACATGGAGCTCCCTGGCATGTGAATCTGACTGTGTAAAAGTAAAGTTCATGTTCAACTGTTTAGCTGAATCAGAGGAACAAGAGGGTCTCGGAGTTAGAGCTATCCATGGTTTTGATGGAACGTAACCACTATAAAGTACAGTATCTTAGGACATGGTACTTTTTATTCAAAAGATATAAAGGTTGTTGGATATAGTAAAATTAATATGGTCTTTAGGATCGAGAGTCCAGGTTTATACCTCAGATCCATAACATGAATTGGCATGTCTCTTACTCTTAATTTAACAGTGTTTCCTCAAAAGTGAAAAATGAAAAGGACTTCATGCTTTTCTGGCGAAGTATGAATATCACACTGCTGCTGCTGCTGCTGCTAAGTCGCTTCAGTCATGTCCGACTTTGTGCCACCCCATAGACGGCAGCCCACCAGGCTCCGCCATCCCTGGGATTCTCTAGGCAAGAACACTGGAGTGGGTTGCCATTTCCTTCTCCAATGCATGAAACTGAAAAGTGAAAGTGAAGTCGCTCAGTTGTGTCTGACTCTTGGCGACGCTATGGACTGCAGCCTACCAGGCTCCTCCGTCCATGGGATTTTCCAGGCAGGGGTATTGGAGTGGGTTGCCATTGCCTTCTCTGGAATATCACATTAAATGTCTATAAAATTATGAATTAAAAATCACATTATTATATATATATATAACATATAGTATGCAATATATTATATACATACACAGTTAGCTTTTCATGGTACTGTAGAACCATAAAAATAACCATGCAAGCTGAAACCTGGAAAATGTTAATAATATATGGGGAAAATGTAATTTTCTTTAAAATTTTTGTTGATATTAAAAACTGCTTTATTCTTGGTTATAAATGTATAGAAAAAATGAAAAAAATAACAAAATTAGTATTTCCTTATTATATTGTGATTTAAAATATTAGAAGAATTAGGAATGAAAATTGAAATGCTTTATTCCTTTGTTAATACAAGCATTATCTATGTATACCTACGGCTGATTCATGTTGAGGTTTGATAGGAAACAGCAAAATTCTGTAAGGAAATTATCCTTCAATAAAAAATAAGTTTAAAAAAATAACAAACATTACCAAGAATAGATTTTGGGGGGCTGCACCACAAAGCATGTGGGATCTTAGTTTCTGACCAGGGATGGAAGTCAGGCCTCTGCAGTGGAAGTGTGGAGTTCTAGCCACTGCCTGTTGTTGTTCAGTTGCTCAGTCATGTCTGACTCTTTGCAACCCATGGACTGTAGCACGCCAGGCCTCCCTGTCCCTCACCATTTCCCAAAGTTTGTCCAAGTTCATGTCCATTGCATCAGTGATGCCATCCAGCCATCTCATTCTCTGACACCCTCTTGTCCTTCTGCGCTCAATTTTTCCCAGCATCTGGGACTTTTCCAATGAGTCAGCTATTTTACATCACACGATCAAAGTACTGGAGCTTCAGCTGCACAGAATAAGAGACACAGATGCATAGAACAGTCCTGTGGACTCTGAGGGAGAAGGTGAGGGTGGGACGTTCTGGGACAATAACATTGAAACATGTATATTGTCATATGTGAAGCGGAACACCATTCCATGTTCTATGCATGGGACGGATGCTCAGGGATGGAGTGTTGGGATGACCCAGAGGGATGGGATGGGGAGGGAGGTGGGAGGGGGGTTCGGGAGGGGGAGCACATGTGAACCCATGGCTGATTCATGTCAATGTATGGCAAAAACTACTACAATATTGTAAAGTAATTAGCCCCCAACTAAAATAAAAAATAAAAAAATAAAAGATTGACTGGTGTGATCTCCTTGCTGTCCAAGGGACTCTCGGGGGTCTTCTCCAGCACCACAGTTCAAAGGCATCCATTCTTTGGCACTCTGCCTTCTTCATGGTCCAGCTCTTACAACTGTACGTGACCAGTGGGAACACCATAACCTTGACTCTCCAGACCTTTTCTGGCAGATTAATGTCTCTGCTTTTCAACACACTGTCTAGGTTTGTCATAGCTTTTCTGCCAAGAAGTAATTATCTTCTGATTTAATGGCTGTAGTCACCATCTGCAGAGACTTTAGAGCCCAAGAAGAAGAAATCTGTTATTACTTCTACATTGCCCCCTTCTATTTGCCATGAAGTAATGGGGTCAGATGCCATGATCTTAGGTTTTTTAATATTTAGTTTTAAGCTGGCTCTTTTACTCTCTTCCTTCACCCTCAAGAGGCTCTTTAGTTCCTCTTCTCTTTCTGACATTAGAGTGGTATCATCCATGTATCTGCGGTTGCTCATGTCTCTCCCACCTATCTTGATTCCAGCTTGTAATTCACCGAACCCAGCATTTCTCATGATGTGCTCAGCGTATAGGTTAAACAAAAAGGGTGACAGTAGATATAGCCCTGTCATACTCCCTTCTCAATCCTGAACTCATCAGTTGTTCCATACAGGAATCTAACTGTTGCTTCTTGACCCGCATACAGGTTTTTCAGGAGACAGGTAAAATGGTCTGGTATTCTCATCTCTTTAAAAGCTTTACACAGTTTGTTATGATCCACTCAGTCAAAAGCTTTAGCATAGTCGATGAAACAGACATAGATGTTTTTCTGGAATTCCCTTGTTTTCTCTATGATTGAGTGAATGTTGTCAATTTGATCTCTGATTCTTCTGTCTTTTCTAAACCCAGCTTGGATGTCTGGAAGTTCTTGGATCATATGATACTGAAGCCTAGCATGCAAGATTTTAAGCATGATCTTACCAGCACAGGAAATGAGTGCAATTGTTCCATGCTTTGAACATTCTTTAGTACTACCCTTCTTGGGAATTGGGATAAGAATTGACCTTTTCCAGTCCTGTGGCCACTGCTAGGTCTTTTGGATTTTCTGACATATTGAGCACAGCATTTTGATCACCAGATAATTCCCTATCAAGGAATAGTGCTTGTATAATGCTTGTGTAACATTTGACTCAGAGGGAGTATCTTTTCAGGACTTGGGTGAATAGTCATTCTCCTTTTTTAGTTTGGATTAACTTCCAAAATTTTATTCTTCACATTTTCAATGTCATGTAATATCTTAGAGTCCCTTCAATGTGCAAGATGTGCCAATGTCACTTGCCAAGGTCACAAGCTTTTTTTCATTACAACTACTTCTGAATTTTCTTCCGCCATTATTAGTTTGTATTTCTAGGCTCTTTCATCTTGTTGACCAATTTTCTCTTTTGATTATTCATTTTTGTAAAATGTCACATGGGTTTATCAATGGGAGACAAAAAGGAAATGTAAGTAAAAACTTCCCTATGTGTAAACAGATGTGAAGTGACCAATTACCTATTGACTATGAAAGAAATAACATAGTTGGTAGCTGATCATTTGTCTTGATTTGTTGATCTGTGAACTGAAAAGCTAGCAGTGAGCTTTGTATTTTACACATTACTCACAGAAAATAAACTGTGGTACTAAAATTTGAACTGTGTCGTTGGAGGGCTAATATGTTTTAATTAAACCATAGTAACAAAAATGCATGTATGTCAAATCATGCAAAGTGAGTGCTGTCTGTCTATGATAAAGATAGTTTATTCAGTTTCTTTTGAAGTGTTACTTATTACATATAACTTTATTAACTAGGACTTAATTAATTCACCTTCACAGACCATTTGATACCAATAAGAGTACCAGTTATACTGATACAACAGAAAGTTCTGTTTTTCCATGTTGGCTCTTATCTCTTTACAGAATTTGTGTTAGCTTTTTGCTCTGTTGACTTAACATCTCTGATGGGTCAAGAAAATCCTTTGAATTGCAATTTGTTCAGCTTTTTTTTCTTGTTGTAACAATGGGAGCAGACTGCTTTCAAGTTTTCTTCTCTGAGTGAAAATGAGATACCTATATAGGACTCCAAGCAGAACGCCATAGAGTCTCCTTTGATAGAAAGAGGGGACACTGAGCACATTACAGGGTATTGACTCCTGAAGCATGGTTTTTAATTGGGTAATACTGGACAAAGACATTACTCTGCCAACAAAGGTCCGTCTAGTCAAGGCTATGGTTTTTCCAGTGGTCATGTATGGATGTGAGAGTTGGACAGTGAAGAAAGCTAAGCACCAAAGAATTGATGCGTTTGAACTGTGGTGTTGGAGAAGACTCTTGAGAGTCCCTTGGACTGCAAGGAGATCCAACCAGTCCATCCTAAAGGAGATCAGTCCTGGGTGTTCATTGGAAGGACTGATGCTGAAGCTGAAATTCCAATACTTTGGCCATGCGAAGAGTTTGCTCATTGGAAAAGATCCTAATGCTGGGTAGGATTGGGGGCGGGAGGAGAAGGGGACGACAGAGGATGAGATGGTTGGATGGCATCACTGACTCGATGGACATGGGTTTGGGTAGACTCCGGGAGTTGGTGATGGACAGGGAGGCCTGGCGTGCTGCAATTCATGGGTCGCAAAGAGTCAGACACAACTGAGTGACTGAACTGACTGACTGACTGGACAAAACATAAGTATCTATGGATAAATAAATTGTAATAAAGGCTATATAGCAATGAACTGAATAAAATAAATTTACACACATATAAAATTAAAAGACCTAAGAAAAAATGTGTCTTCAAATGAAAAGGATACAGAAAAATACTGAAGGAAGCATTTGCAATATGCATTGAGATAAATGCACATATAAAGCAACATTAGATACTGTTTTTTTCATGTAGATATCTACATAGTAGTAAAAATAGTAAGGACTTAGAGGTTAAGTGCAACTTATGCAGGAATTTTGTAAAATTAATTTCCAAAATTTCATGTATCTTTTGACTGAATTAATTTCCAAGAAATGTAACACCAAGGATGAGATGACATTGGCTTGCACTCTCCTGCCACATCCCAAGTGCCTAGAGAATACATACTTCTCTTTTCCATTTTCTTGATTTGGCTTGGAAACCTTCATGTTCTCCCACCATTTTTTGTTTGTTTTTAACTAAATGTCAGTGGTACTTACTTCTTCCTTATATCCTGACACGATCCCTATAAGCAAACAGTATTACCTACCACTTCCCAAACCAATGCATTTGCTCTTGCCAGTCCTTCTGCCCAGCACACAGTCCTTTCCATATCAACAACTGACTTCATTTTTTTTGGCACATTTCTTATACTTGATCTTTAAAAAAATATTCTGCTTTATTCTCCCAGCAAGCATGATACTTTACTCTTATAAAGCATCAGTTGTTTGTTTATACTCTCTACTTTGCTCCTTTGTTTGATATTGAATATTCTTCCCTTCTTTTATGAGCTCTTAAATAACACATTACAGAAAGCCATCTATTTGGATGGCAGCTTCTTCCTCTGTTTCATCTCTTTAGGTGCTAATGAACCCTCTGTTCAGTGCTTAATGATGGCGATTGGCTCTGTCATCCTTTTAGGGCTCTACTATTTGACACTGAATATTAAAAAGAAAATCTAAATTAAATGAACTGAACTCTGGATTATGGTTTATCATGATGTCACACTATACTAAGAGTTACAATAATCCAAATTTTTAATTTTAAATGGTGGTAGAACTGACTACTCCTACATTTTATGAAAAAAATATTCACTCATAGAAATAATACATATAACAATTACACTACATTACATTTTATATGAAGATCATGAGGTTTGTTTTTCACTTTGATTTGAGAAAATTTCATTTGCTATAGTTCGTTTATGTGACATTGTCAGCTTAGAATGGATTAGAAGTAATACACATGATAAAATATTGGAACCATTTCCCTCTTGGTTTCTGTTTAATGTTGAAAATATTAAATAAGAGGCAGTTTCAACTTCTTTCCCTTACACTCACAGATCCCAGACTGTCAGTTTAGGCTCTAGTCCAAGTTATGTTGGCAATTCAAGCTGACTTGGGAGCCTTTGGACCATTGCAATGCTTTTTCTATCCAATTTACAGAAACATTCATGCCTAAGGCCCTTAGCCTGCAAAAGTTAATTTGGGATTGATGTGACAGGAACTCTAAGCTTTTGTTGGGAAAGTAAGAAATAAAACATGCAATAGAAGCAGAGAACAAAGAGGATTAAAGCAGCACATACTGACTTTCCCTATACTACCTCCATATATATCTAGTCTTTGCTTTTCCTTATATTTGGTTTTGGGTTTAGTTTATCCATCCAGAAATTTTTATTTTCATATATAAAGTTCCATTTAATATTTTTACAGTGATAATAAAATGAAAAATATTAATATTGCAATGGCAATGTAACACAGTGGCTAACCTTGGCTATTGAGTAAGAAACATAAATTCAAGGCAGTGGTCTGAGTTCAATTAGCTCTGTGACCTCAGAAAAATTATTTAACAATCCTAGACTCAGGTTCTGCATCTATAAAATGGGAATTATAACAATACCCAAATCATAACATCACTGACTCAATGGACGTTAGTTTGAGCAAGCTCCGGGAGATGGAAGGACAGGGAAGTGCTGCAGTCTATGGGGTTGCAAAGAGCTAGACATGACTGAGAAACTGAACAACAACAAAGTCATAACATTATTGTATCTTTATGATGAGAATAGGCCACCTCATTTCCCCTTCATTCACTCAAAGAATAACATTTCAATTCTCTCAGTTCTGCTCTGTACCCCCAAAGAATTGTTCCCCAGGGGTTTAATTATATGGGATTCCTTTTCTTTTGTCTTTAACTAGAGTTAGCTAAAGAGAAACATAGCAGAATATCTAAGAATAGAAAGAGATAGAGCAGATACTTTCCCTTCTGCTATAGACTAAATATTTGTATCCTCCCAAAGTTTACATGTTAAAATTCTAATGCCCAATGTGATAGTTTTTGGAAGTGAAGTTTTGGGGGAAGTGACTGGTCATAAAGATGTAGCCTACATGAATGGCATTAGTGCCCTTATAAAAGATAAACAGATGATACCACTCTAAAGGCAGAATATGAAGAGAAACTAAAGAGCCTCTTGATGAGGGTGAAAGAGGAGAATGAAAAAGCTGGCTTAAAGTTCAACATTTAAAACACTAAGACCATGGCATTCAGTCCCATTACTTAATGGCAAATAAAAGAGGAAAAGTGGAAACAGTGACAGATTTTATTTTCTTGGGCTCCAAACTCTCTATGGATGGCGACTTCAGCCATGAAATTAAAAGACACTTGCTCTTTGGAATGAAAGCTATGACAAACCTATATATCATATTAATAAACAGAGACACCACTTTGCTGACAAAGATCCATAGAGTCAAAGCTATGATTTTTCCAGTAGTCTTGTGTGGATGTGAGAGTTGGACCATAAAGAAGGTTGAGCACCAAAGAATTGATTCTTTCAAGATTCTTGAAAGTTCCTTGGACTGCAAGGAGATCAAACGAGTCAATCCTAAAGGAAATCAGTCCTGAATATTCATTGGAAGGACTGATGCTGAAGCTGAAGCACCAATATTTTGGCTCATCTAGTGTGAAGAGCCAATTCACTGGAAAAGACCCTGATGCTGGGAAAGATGAGGGCAGGATATGGGTGTGACAGAGGGTGAGATGGTTGGTTGGCACCATCACTGACTCAATGGACATGAGTTTGAGCAAACCATGTCTGAAGGTCAGGGAAGCCTGGCATGCTACAGTCCATAGGGTAGCAAAGATTCAGACACAGATTAGTGACTGAACCACAACAACAACAACCAAGGATGCCTGAAAAATTTCCCTTACTTCTACCATGTGAAGCTTACAGCAAGAAGACAGCTACCTGTGAACCAAGAATGAGGTCCTCACCAGACACCATTTTCAAGTGCCTTGATCTTGGATGTCAAGTTTCCAGAACTATGTTAAAAATTTTCTGTTAATTACAAGCCACCTGCTCTATGGTATTCTGTTATAGCAGCCCAAACTAATAAAAATCCCTCTCCTTAATTTCACAGTGTGGTCCAGTTTTCCAACTCCTGTTGGAAGCTCTCCCCTCAACAGCTTCAGATCTCTGAACTGGTATCACTTTCTTTCTGTGTTCTTTTAAGTTTAGGGACAGTAATTGCTTTTGACTGTTGATAGACTCTAGACAGCTGAATGTCATTCATTTGTTCCCTAACCCTCTCTTTAGTTTTGGAAATTAACTTTCCATCCCTAAATAGCACTTGTGAAAGCAAGACCAAGTTAGTTTTGTTATTTGGGGTTTTGATAAATATAAACTTCATAATTGTATGAATAATAAGCATATTATTTCTCATCCAACATTTAATTTTTATTAAGGATTCTTCTGTCACTCATAGTGTGTGTGTGTGTGTATATATTCCATATTTATGAATATTTTCTATTTTTGTTATTATTCTATTATGAAGCAGAAAACAAAACAGCACATAGATCTTCAGGTACAGAAACATCACGGATTTGAAAAAGTCAGTAATTGAAATTATTTTCCATACCTTACCTAATTTGATTTAATTATTCTTCTTAAGAATACACTGAGAAGTGCTTTACAGGGGACAATCTATGATCATACATACACGTCACATGTGTATGATCACACATGCCTTGGGTCACAATTAATAATAATGATTTTTCCTGAATGATTTTACACTTGAAGCTCTCTCTCACTTTACATTAAGGCCAATATATCCCACAATATTTTTGATAGTCTTTTTCACTTTCATATTATGAGACACAACACTGACCCATCTGGTAGCCCCAGGTGCATTTGACGCATATGAAATCATCCAGGGTCTCCTCCAGCGCTCCTAGTTCTACAGGCAAAGGCAGAATGAATGATTTCCCTAGCACCTTAAGAACTGTGAACTTTGCACTTCTATATTCTCATGACTAAAAATGAAGGCAGAGAAAAAGAATTGAAACTCTTTGAACTACAGGCTTTCACAGCAGCACTGCTGTTTTAGCAGATGCAAGTGCTTTATATTAACTGTGACAGGAATTGCAGGTCTTGAGCCAAAGGAGAAAATAAATGTTTACTATTCAACTGGAAAGCTAAAAATCAAAGGCAGGGAGTGGGAGGCAAACAGACATAAAATCATGGATGAAGGTAATGTCATGGAGCTCAGTTTAGTAAATTTGTGCATATCCACATTCATATAAATCAAAGTAACTTGACCACGCAGATGGAGAAGATTTGTTCCTGTTGGGTGCCAGCATTTCATCTGTGCAAGTGGACAGAAACTAGCCTAAGTTTTATTAAAATTACTAGTTCTCCAACTGTATATTCTTTCCATTCCCTCAGTGCTTTCTGGTTTGAAATTCTTAGTTCCCTCAGAAAAGACTAGCACTACTCTGAAAACACTACTACAATAAATAACGGAATTACTTGACTACTGAACACACAGCAATGATATAGGGTATACTTTAAAATTGTACAGTAGTTTGAGCATTCTTTGGCATTGCCTTTCTTTGGGATTGGAATGAAAACTGACCTTTCACAGTCCTGTGGCCACTGCTGAGTTTTCCAGATTTGCTGGCATATCGAGTACAGCACTTTCACAGCATCATCTTTCAGGATTTGAAATAGCTCAACTGGAATTTCATCACCTCCACTAGCTTTGTTAGTAGTGATGCTTTCTAAGGCCCACTTGACTTCACATTCCAGGATGTCTGGCTCTAGGTGAGTGATCACACCATTGTGATTATCTGGGTCTTGAAGATCTTTTTTGTACAGTTCTTCTGTGTATTCTTGCCACCTCTTCTTAATATCTTCTGCTTCTGTTAGGTCCATACCATTTCTGTCCTTTATCGAGCCCATCTTTGCATGAAATGTTCCCTTGGTATCTCTAATTTTCTTGAAGAGATCTCTAGTCTTTTCCATTCTGTTGTTTCTTCTATTTCTTTGCATTGATCGCTGAGGAAGGCTTTCTTATCTCTCCTTGCTATTCTTTGGAACTCTGCATTCAGATGGGAATATCTTTCCTTTACTCTTTTGCTTTTCACTTCTCTTCTTTTCCCAGCTATTTGTAAGGCCTCCTCAGACAGCCATTTTGATTTTTTTTTTCTTCAAGGCTATGGTTTTTCCAGTGCTCATGTATGGATGTGAGAGTTGGAGTATAAAGAAAGCTGAGCCATTAAGAATTGATGCTTTTGAACTGTGGTGTTGGAGAACACTCTTGAGAATCCCTTGGAGATCCAACCAGTCCATCCTAAAGGAGATCAGTCCTGGGTGTTCATTGGAAGGACTGATGTTGAAGCTGAAACTCCAATACTTTGGCCACCTGATGTGAAGAGTTGACTCATTGGAAAAGACCCTGATGCTGGGAAGGATTGGAGGCAGGAGGAGAAGGGGACGACAGAGGATGAGATGGTTGGATGGCATCACTGACTCGATGGACATGGGTTTGGGTAAACTCCAGGAGTTAGTGATGGACAGGGAGGCCTGGAGTGCTGCAATTCATGGGGTTGCAAAGAGTTGGACACAACTGAGAGACTGAACTAAACTGAACTGACTGATACTTTAAAAATTAATAAGTATGACTCTGCCATGTTTTTGGATTCGTGTAGAACAGTCTGAGTGGGGACCACTATATTCCTAAATTAACAACCAAGTTAAACCCAGTGTTCCTAGAATTATTCAAAGAAAGGCACAGTGTTTGAACTGTTCCAATGAAATCAACAGAATTACTCTAGGCAATACATAAATCAACCAGGCCTCCATGATTCTTCTAGTTTTAGACAGCTCCTCTACATAGAAAACCCTAAAGACTCCACCAGAAAATTACTAGAGCTAATCAATGAATATAGTATAGTTGCAGGATATAAAACTAACACACAGAAATCCCTATTCCTGTACACTAACAATGAGAAAACAGAAAGAGAAATTAAGGAAACAATTCCATTCACCATTGCAATGAAAAGAATAAAATACTTAGGAATATATCTACCTAAAGAAACAAAAGACCTGTATATAGAAAACTATAAAACACTGATGAAAGAAATCAAAGAGGACACAAATAGATGGAGAAATATATCATGTTCAAGGATTGGAAGAATCAATACAGTGAAAATGAGTATACTACCCAAAGCAGTTTATAGAGTCAATGCAATCCCTATCAAGCTACCAATGGTATTTTTCACAGAACTAGAACAAATAATTTCACAATTTGTATGGAAATACAAAAAACCTCAAATAGCCAGAGCAATCTTGAGAAAGAAGAATGGAACTGGAGGAATCAACCTGCCTGACTTCAGGCTATACTACAAAGCTACAGTCATCAAGACAGTATGGTACTGGCACAAAGACAGAAATATAGATCAATGGAACAAAATAGAAAGCCCAGAGATAAATCCACACACCTATGGACACCTTATCTTTGACAAAGGAGGCAAGAATATACAATGGAGAAAAGACAATCTCTTTAACAAGTGGTGCTGGGAAAACTGGTCAACCACTTGTAAAAGAATGAAACTAGAACACTTCCTAACACCATAGACAAAAATAAACTCAAAACGGATTAAAGATCTAAACATAAGACCAGAAACTATAAAACTCATAGAGGAAAACATAGGCAAAACACTCTCCGACATAAATCACAGCAGGATCCTCTATGACTCACCTCCCAGAATATTGGAAATAAAAGCAAAAATAAACAAATGGAACCTAATTAAACTTAAAAGCTTTTGCACAAGGAAGGAAAGTCTAATCAAGGTGAAAAGACAGCCTTCAGAATGGGAGAAAATAATAGCAAATGAAGCAACTGACAAATAATTAATCTCAAAAATAAGCAACTCCTGCAGCTCAATTACAGAAAAATAAATAACCAAATCAAAAAATGGGCCAAAGAACTAAACAGACATTTCTCCAAAGAAGACATACAGATGGCTAACAAACACATGAAAAGATGCTCAATGTCATTCATTATCAGAGAAATGCAAATCAAAACCACAGTGAGGTACCAACTCATGCTGGTCAGAATGGCTGCTATCAAAAAGTCTACAAACAATAATTGCTGGAGAGGGTGTAGGAAAAAGGGAACCATCTTACACTGTCAGTGGGAATGCAAACTAGTACACCACATGGAGAACAGTGCGAAGACTCCTTAAAAAACTGGAAACAGAACTGCCATATGACCCAGCAATCCCACTGCTGGGCATACACACCGAGGAAACCAGAATTGAAAGAGACACATGTACCCCAATGTTCATCGCAGCACTGTTTATAATAGCCAGGACATGGAAGCAGCCTAGACGTCCATCAGCAGACGAATGGATAAGAAAGCTGTGGTACAGATACACATGGAATATTACTCAGCCATTAAAAAGAATACATTTGAATCAGATCTAATGAGGTGGATGAAACTGGAGCCTATTATACAGAGTGAAGTAAGCCAGAAAGAAAAACATCAATACAGTATACAAACGCATATATATGGAATTTAGAAAGATAGTAACAATAACCCTATATGTGAGATAGCAAAAGAGACAAAGATGTATAGAACAGTCTTTTGGACTCTGCGGGAGAGGGTGAGGGTGTGATGATTTGGGAGAATGGCATTGAAATATGTATATTATCATATGTGAAACGGATTGCCAGTCCAGGTTCAATGCATGAGACAGGGTGCTTGGGGCTGGTGCACTGGGATGACCCAGAGGGATGGGATGGGGAGGGAGGTGGGAGGGGGGTTCAGGATGGGGAATACATGTACACTCATGGATGATTCATGTCAATGTATGGCAAAACCACTACAATATTGTAAAGTAATCAGCTTCCGATTAAAATGAATAAATTTATTTAAAAAAAAAGAAAAGAAACTTGAAGCTCCCAGAAACTTTGAGTGAACTAAACACCTAGGCTGCATGTGAAAAGACCTAAAGGTTAAAGATGTACCCAAATGTTTTTCATACATGGCCAGACAGAAGCTCTAAAAATAATTTTACAAAATATGCAGAAGCATGAAACACTACAGATCCATTCAGGAAATATGTAAATTAGGGTGGGTACACACTTGAAATAAACCAATACTCATAGAAATGAAAAGTGGAATTATTAATAATTATACCTAGAAAACAGGTATAAGCCATGTCCATTTTGGATAAATCAGGATGTATGACTGCCAAAATATAATTCAACATGGCTAAACTATGGAGTATATAGGAGGAAGTCATGGAATTGAGAGTAGGTATGCAGGAACTGGCAAAGATTTTTGGACTTCATCTGTAGACAATAAGCAACCATTCTATATATCTACTAATTTGGCAGATTATATGCCTAATCAGTTCCTTTTTATAAATCTGAAAATCAAGTACAAACATACCTGATTCAGACTAAGTCTTCCAAGTTTTTCATGTTCCAGATATTTATCTACCTACTGAACACTACCTATGATATTTGGGTTAAAAGAGAAACACAAATGATGAAACATGGTCATTGACCTCTGGGGAGAATAATTATTTACATAAACTAACTAGGCTTACTAAAATTCAGAATAATTTAAGTTAGATAAGAGAGTACACTCGAGGTCTCTGTTTTTTAATTTTGTTTTCTACAGAATATGCAGCATAGGACTCTCTCAGTAGAGGCTCAAAAACTGTTTAGTTGGAATATTTGAACTTTAATTATTTCCATAAGTACCAGCATTCCCAGTAAAATGGATTATTATGGTAAGATGCCTCCATCATTTGTAACCCAACTGTTTGCAATCCGTGACACTAAATAAAAGTCAGCATTGTTGTTGTCGCTGTTCAGTCACTAAGTCATGTCCAACTCTTTGCAACCCCATGGACTGCAGCACACTAGGCTTCCTTGTCCTTCACTATCTCCCAGAGTTTGCTTAAAATAATGTTCATTGAATCAGTGATGTTATCTAACCATCTCATCCTTTGCTGCCCTCTTTTCTTCTTGCTCTCACTCTTTCCTAGCATCAGAGTCTTTTCCAATGAGTTGGCTCTTCACATCAGGAGGCCAAAGTATGGGAGCTTCAACTTCAGCATCAGTTCTTCCAATGAATATTTAGGGTTGATTTCCTTTAGGATTGACTGATTTAATCTCCTTGCTATCCAAAGGACTCTTAAGAGTCTTCTCCAACACCACAATTTGAAAGCAATTCTTCAGCATTCAGCCTTCTTTAGGATCCAACTCTCCTATCTGTACATGACTACTAGATAAACCACAGCTTTGATTATAGGGACCTTTGTTGGCCAAGAGATAGTTCTGCTTTTTATGTAGACAGTTAAATTAGAAATTGTATTAGACCAGTTAACTTTATCAAAATGCATTTTTTTTCATTTTTTATTTTCCCATGAATTCCAGCCTACAGGATCAGTTGTTTCCAAGTGTACAGGCATAATCCATTTCCTGATGTATAGCAATGTTATCTGGGGGAGTTCTTATGCAAGCAATTTTCTGAGAAATATAATAGGGAACAAAGAAACTGAAATAGGCTGTCTTTAAACAGTGTGAACAAGGCATTAGATTGTTTTGCCTTCCTAGAACAACAAGATAAACATACATGTCATCTGAAATTATACCTGTCATAATATAATGAAATAGCACACATGGGGTTTTCCTCCAAACTATGATATTTTACTTCTTTATAAATACTGCTCTAATCTTTTGATTCAAAATATGAACTTTCAAATTTCAGAGCTTAGTTACATTGCTAGTTTCTGAAAAACAAAGTAATGGAAATGAGGGGAAAAGTCACCATTACAAATTAAAAAGCTATTTAGTTAAGTTCAGTTCAGTCGCTCAGACGTGTTTGACTCTTTGCAACCCCATGAATCGCAGCACCCCAGGCCTCCCTGTCCATCACCAACTCCCAGAGGTTACCCAAACTCATCTCCATCAACTTGGTGATGCCATCCAGCCATCTCATCCTCTGCCGTCCCCTTCTCCTGCTGCCCCCAATCCTTCCCAGCATCAGGGTCTTTTCAAATGAGTCAACTCTTCGCATGAGGTGGCCAAAGTATCAGAGTTTCAGCTTCAACATCAGTCCTTCCAATGAATATTCAGGACTGATCTCCTTTAGGATGGACTGGTTGGATCTCCTTGCAATCCAAGGGACTCCCAAGAGTCTTCTCCAACAACACAGTTCAAAATCATCAATTCTTCGGAGCTCAGCTTTTGTTATAGTCCAACTCTCACATCCATACATGACTACTGGAAAAACCATAGCTTTGACTAGATGGACCTTCGTTGGCAAAACGATGTCTCTGTTTTTTAATATCCTATCTAGGTTGGTCATAACTTTCCTTCCAAGGAGTAAGCATCTTTTAATTTCATGGCTACAATCACCATCTTCAGTGATTTTGGGGCCCCAAAAAATAAAGTCTGACACTGTTTCCCCATCTATTTCCCATGAAGTGATGGGACCAAATGCCATGATCTTAGTTTTCTGAATGTTGAGCTTTAAGCCAACTTTTTCACTCTCCTCTCTCACTTTCATCAAGAGACTCCTTAGTTCCTATTCACTTTCTGCCATAAGGGTGGTGTCATCTGCATATCTGAGGTTATTGATATTTCTCCCGGCAATCTTGATTCCAGCTTGTGCTTCTTCCAGGCCTGGTTTCGTATGATGTACTCTGCATATAAGTTAAATAAGCAGGGTGACAATATACAGCCTTGACGTACTCCTTTTCCTATTTGGAACCAGTCTGTTGTTCCATGTCCAGTTCTAGCTGTTGCTTCCTGACCTGTATACAGGTTTCTCAAGAGGCAGGTCAAGTGGTCTGGTATTCCCATCTTTTTCAGAATTTTCCACAGTTTATTGTGATCCACACAGTCAAAGGCTTTGGCATAGTCAATAAAGCAGAAATAGATGCTTTTCTGGAACTCTCTTGCTTTTTCAATGACCCAGTGGATGGTGGCAATTTGATCTCTGGTTCCTCTGCCTTTTCTAAAACCAGCTTGAACATCTGAAAGTTCATGGTTCATGTATTGTTGAAGCCTGGCTTGGAGAATTTTAAGCATTACTTTACTAGCGTGTGAGATGAGTGCAATTGTGCGGTAGTTTGAGCATTCTTTGGCATAACCTTTCTTTGGGATTGGAATGAAAACGAACCTTTTCCAGTCCTGTTGCCACTGCTGAGGTTTCCAAATTTGCTGGCATATCAACTGCAGCACTTTCACAGCATCATCTTTCAGGATTTGAAATAGCTCAACTGGAATTCCATCACCTCCACTAGCTTTGGTCGTAGTGATGCTTTCTAAGGCCCACTTGACTTCACATTCCAGGATGTCTGGCTCTAGGTGAGTGATCACACCATCATGATTATCTGGGTTGTGAAGATCTTTTTTATACAGTTCTTCTGTGTATTCTTTGCACCTCTTCTTAATATCTTCTGCTTCTGTTAGGTCCATACCATTTCTTTCCTTTATTGAGTGCATCTTTGCATGAAATGTTCCCTTGGTATCTCTAATTTTCTTAAATCTCTAGTCTTTCTCATTCTGTTGTTTTCCTGTATTTCTTTGCATTGATCGCTGAGAAATGCTTTCTTATCTCTCGTTACTATTCTTTGGAACTCTGTCCCAAATATGACAGTTATGTTATTTTCATAAATTTGAATATTTGGAAGCCTGAAGCATTGACTAAGAGTACAGCTATACCTTATATCTTTTTCAAGGTAAGTCTTAATGTCCTTTCATAATATACGTAAAGTATTTTTTGATGCTTATAAAATTATATATTTTATTATTACTAGAATTTGATGTCTTCCTCAATTCAGCTGAATGTATTGTAAGTAAGTACTAAATAATTCAGAATTTTAAAGTCTCCAATGGAAACTGGGCAGCTTTTATAGCCAATTTCCATTCAAGCCATAAATCCATTCATGCCTAACTTCATGCAGTAAGAGATAGTCTAAAAAGATGAATGCAGTTGTAAAGTTTAGATCATGAAATGATTTTATAGAATTGAGAAGAATTTTAACTTTACTAGTGAGATTTGAACGAGTCATACAAATTCCTCAGATGATTAATATATTTAACATACCATGGGGCTTCCCAGGTGGCACAGTGATAAAGAATTACCTGCCAATGCAGGAAACACAAGAGACGCAGGTTTGATCCCTGGGTTGGGAAGATCCTCTGGAGTAGGAAATGACAACCCACTCCAGTACTATTGCCCGGAAAATTCCACGGACAAAGGAGCCTGGCAGACTACAGTCCATGAGATCGCAAAGAGTTGGACACAACTGAGCACACACACACACATACACATACATCATAATATATCGACTTTCTCCATTACTGCATTGCATAGCTGCTGCTGCTGCTAAGTCGCTTCAGTCGTGTCCGACTCTATGTGATCCCATAGACGGCAGCCCACCAGGCTCCGCCATCCCTGGGATTCTCCAGGCAAGAATACTGGAGTGGGTTGCCATTTCCTTCTCCAGTGCATGAAAGGGAAAAGTGAAAGTGAAGTTGTTCAGTCGTGTCCAGCTCTTAGCGACCCCATGGACTGTAGCCTACCAGGCTTCCCCATCCATGGGATTTTCCAGGCAAGAGTACTGGAGTGGGGTGCCATTGCCTTCTCCGACATTGCATAGACAGTAATATAAACTAAGGTTAGAGAGAGATTGGCCAGAAAATTCATTAACAGCAAAAATCAAGATTAACCTAGAGGTCTCTTGAATCATGATTTAGGATTCCTTCAATTAGAGATAAGGGTGGGATGTGTGTATGTGTGAGAGAGAAACAGACAGTCAGACAGAAAGACAGACACAGAGAGAAAGATGGGGGGGAGGAATTCACACTGAATATTAAATATTGAACGCCACTTAAAGTCTCAAGAACATGAAAATTAATATATGGCTTGTAGATTACAATTTTACTTCCATTGTTATAGCTAATTAGCTGTATTTTGGTTGTTTTTTTAGTTGTCAAGAATGAGCACCTGAAACTTTTATAAGAACAGTGACTCATATTGATAATATGAACCCAATGACCACGGGGTTGCAAAGAGTCAGATACGACTGAGCAACTAACACACACACAATCATAAACGTGCACCATTATTCTTCATTCTAACTATAGGATAATGGGTCCCAAACAAAATATCTTAGAAAAGTTTAAGTAGATAATTCATGAAGCATTTTTCTTACTTTTTAATAAAGCTGATGGGAATGAGTTCATGGTTTCAGACAGGAGATACTAAAACTTTGAAACCTTTCTCACACACTAGCAAGAACAAAGAAGCTCAATATCAACTGTCTAAATAGGAGATTAATCAATTAATTAAACAGATTAATTCATCTTCTCACCTGACTCCTCCCTCCTCAAACTCACAAGCCAAGGCAGGATTTGTCCAATAGCTAGAATTTTAGTAGATTTCTGTACCAACTGAGTCTACCTTGGTGAGCTTGACTTGAATTTCTCACCTCCTTCAGTAGGGCAGATGTCTACCACAGATGACTTCCTACCATTCCCAGTAAAGAAAAGTCTAATACTTTTTAAGATTTATAAAGCTCTATAAACATAGTTTATTTAGACTTCTGGAGTGAAAGGTACTCTCTAAATATAAGATATGAAAGTGCTTAATCAAAAGCACCTTTTTATATCCTCCATCAAGCTGAATAAAGAAAAATGCAAAAGAACATAATATATCACTGCTGGAATATCCATCACAAATAGCCACAACTTTTCCATTTTTGGTTAGGTCTATTTGTACAGCCTTAAGTTACAAAGATTTCCAAATGCTTATTGAAATGTAATACCAACTTCTTCACCTCCCCCACTGCCCCTGCCACATTTCTGTCACAGATGTAATCACTTTCTAAGTGCTGACATACAGTTACATGTTTTTGCTTTATGAAGTTGATCACAAATCTTTAGCTGGAGGATTTATCTTTCACTTTGCATTGGATTTATAACATAAGACAGAAAAATGTCAATAGTCCATATGTAAGGAGTGTGAGGATGAATATCCTACCTTTCATAGCCAACTAAGCTTCAGAATAAGTTCCAGCTTCATATCTGATGACTACGTCAAATGTAAGAACTCTGTTGTATTATTTACAAAGACTAGTCTTGGATGCTGGGCTGGTTTTAGCCTTTTTTTCCCATAAGTGGAAGAGTATATTTGGTATGAAAGTGCAAAAAGGAATAACTTCATAAGTCTGTTTCTTTTGAAAAATATTGTATCAGACTCTCAAATTCATGAAATCAAGAATAGCATTCAAACAAATATTATACCATTTAGAATAAGAAAACTTGTCATAAAAATGGAACAAAATGCTAGGTGAGTTTCCAAAAAGAAGAATTACTATAAACAATGGGAAAGCCTTCTTAGATATGGATAGGACAATAGAGAAGGGCTTTCAAAATCTGATGCCCCTTTGTTTGACAGGTAATTATTTAGAGACATTGGAAAATAAATGCAAAAACTATACAACATCAGGCTGAAATTAAACATATCTCAGATTCTAGACCTTAGGAACAGCCCAGTGGGAGAAGAGTAATATACTGAACTTGGCCTCCCAGACAAACACAAAAGAAGTACAGGTTTAGCCCTTTGCCTGTAGCCCACAGCTCTCCAAATATTTTCCCACTGCTCTTCCCTATCTGGCTTCCCTGGTGGTTCAGACAGTAAAGAAACTGCCTGCACAGTTTTCCACACCATTGACGTAAGCCTCCTCCTTGAAACTCAGGACTCTGTTCTCACTGTGTTGAATCTTACTCACCACTGAACCCTTTGCACAAAAAAAGAGCAGGGTACAGAACTAGCATTCAATACATTTTGGATAAATAAATGAAGTTACTGTGCCTATGAAGTGAAAGGTGAAAGAGGCTACAGGAATCAGGAAACAAAGATGGAGCAGGGAATTATGGATCTATGTTTACTCCAAATTTAAGACTTGCTCTTCTCCAGTCCTTAAATTTGGTACTATTGGATCTCCAGAGAAAGGTTGTGCTCCTCAAGGAAATCCAGCACTGGGATGGACAAGAAAGCAAGAAATGGATAGCTGGCCTTTAGGCTGCTGCATAAATATCACAATATCAATACCATAGTCTTAATCCTCCAGAAAATTAGAGATATCAAGGAAATATTTCATGCAAACATGAGCACAATAAAGGACAGAAATGGTATGGACCTAACAGAAGCAGAAGATATTAAGAAGAGGTGGCAAAAATACACAGAAGAACTATACAAAAAAGATCTTCATGACCCAGATAACCACAATGGTGTGATCATTCACCTAGAGCCAGACATCCTGGAATGCAAAGTCAAGCAGGCCTTAGGAAGCATCACCACAAACAAAGCTAGTGGAAATGATGGAGTTCCAATTGAGCTATTTCAAACTTTAAAAGATGATGTTGCTAAAGTGCTGTACTCAATATGCCAGCAAATTTGGAAAACTCAGCAGTGGCCACAGGGCTGGAAAAGGTCAACTTTTACTCCAATCCCCCCAAAAAAGCAATGCCAAAGAATGCTCAAACTACCACACAATTGCACTCATCTCACCCCTAGCAAAGTAACACTCAAAATTCTCCAAGCCAGGCTTCAACAGTATGTGAACCTTGAACCTCCAGATGTTCATGCTGTATTTAGAAAAGGTAGAGGAAGCAGAGATTAAACTGCTAATATCTGTTGGATCATCAAAAAAGCAAGGGAGTTCCAAAAAAATATCTGCTTCATTGACTATGCTAAAGCCTTTGACCGTGTAGATCACAACAAACTGTGGAAAATTCTTCAAGAGATGGGAATAGCACAACACCTTATCTGCCTCCTGGGAAATCTGTATGCAGGTCAGGAAGCAACAGTTAGAACTGGATATGGAACAACAGACTGGTTCCAAGTTGGGAAAGGAGTATGTCAAGGCTGTATGTTGTCATCCTGCTTCTTTAACGTATATGCAGAGTACATTATGAGAAACACTGGGCTGGAAGAAACACAAGCTGGAATCAAGATTGCTGGGAGAAATATCGATAACCTCAGATATGCAGATGACACCACCCTTATGGCAGAAAGTGAAGAAGAACTAAAGAGCCTCTTGATGAAAGTGAGAGAGGAGAGTGAAAAAGTTGGCTTAAAATTCAACATTTAGAAAACTAAGATCATGGCATCTGGTCACGCCCCTTCATGGCAAATAAATGGGGAAACAGTGGAAACAGTGACAGACTTTATTTGGGGGGGCTCTAAAATCACTGCAGATGGTGACTGCAGCCATGAAATTAAAAGATGTTTGCTCCTTGGAAGGAAAGGTATGACCAACCTAGACAGTGTATTAAAAAGCAGAGACATTACTTTGCCAACAAAGGTCTGTCTAGTCAAAACTATGGTTTTTCCAGTAGTCATATATGGATGTGAGAGTTGGACTATAAAGAAAGCTGAGCACCAAAGAATTGATGCTTTTGAACTGTGGTGTTGGAGAAGACTCTTGAGAGTCCCTTGGACTGCAAGGAGATCCAACCGGTCAATCCCAAAGGAAATCAGTCCTGAATATTCATTGGAAGGACTGATGTTGAAGCTGAAACTCCAATACTTTGGCCACCTGATGCAAAGAACTGACTCATTGGAAAAGACCCTGATGCTGGGAAAGATTGAAGGCAGGAGGAGAAGGGGACAACAGAGGATGAGATGGTTGGATGGCATCACCAACGCAATGGACATGAGTCTGAGCAAGCTCCAAGTATTCGTGATGGACAGGGAAACCTGGTGTGTTGCAGTCTATGAGGTCGCAAAGAATGGGACATGACTGTGCGACTGAATTGTAGTGAACTGAACTGAACCCTCCAGTGTCTATTCAGAAAAGTCTGGTGGGAGAGCACCAGAGACAGATGAAAGGTGACAGAGGCTGCTGGAAAGTACAGTTCAAGCACATTACACATTGTAGACTTGAAAGAAAAAATGAGGACAGGGACCAGGTGTTCATAACAGTAAGATGCTAATGGTTCTGGTCTATGTTCTTTATATTCACAGTCAGAAAAGTAAATACATGTCCTAGAGTGTAAACATAGTAAAACACTCTTTAGTCCCTAAGTCATGTCTGAATCTTTTTGACCCCATGGACTGTAGCCTACCAGGCTCCTCTGTCCGTGGGATTTCCCAGGCTAGAACACTGGAGGGGATTGCCATTTCCTTCTCCAAGGGATCTTTCTGACCCAGGGATCGAACCCACATCCCCTGTCTCCTGCTTGGTAGGCAAGTTCTTTACCATTGAGCCAACAGGGAAGCCCAAACAGTGAAATACTGAGGTGGAAAACAACTATTTGCTTAAGGTGTAGCTTTGCACAATATAATAAGATCTTTCTTAGCTTTAAAAACTTTTTGTTAATAAATGTTTATGGTAGATGTTTGTTTTTATCATTTGCATGTACTAGCTGTCAGGGATCATTTGGATCATGTATTTATGAAAATCTATTCTTAGTTACATCTACTTAGAGATACTTGGTATTTCTGTTGTTCCTAACAAAGCCATTTCTCTTACACATTTTTTAAAGTTAAGTCAGATTTAATTTAAGCTCTACTTCTTTGTACTGCCTGCATTTCTTATCTTTGTCATGTAGAATGTTAACTTGTAACACTCCTCCTGCTAGACAAGAAGTTGGGATATTTTCTCTGTATGCCATTGGTCTATTTTTAGAATTATTCACACTTTTAGAAAAAATTATAATAACAATTATTTCTAAAAGACTGATGTGAAGTGTAAATTGAAAAGTAAGAAAACAAGTATATTAGTTGGAAAAAGTGATTAGCAGGCCCACAGCAACAAAGGTATTTCTAGAACACTATATATGGTGTGGCCCTTTTGACCCAGCCATTAGCAAGGGATTCTATTTTGAGTTAGTTTTATATGAAAAAAATGTGTTGTTCTTACCTTTTCACATTTATTTATCATGTTCCTCATATACAGTGGCATTATTTACAAATAGGTGCCATGGTTAGAAATTAAGGACACCTGTGTCCTACTGTTAGTACACTGTATCTGCCACCAATTGACAAGATTTAAAATGACTAGTCATCTCTTTAGAACTGAGACTGTTTTTATTTTTTTCACTCATACTGAATGAATGCTTTTTTACTCTTCAAATTGTGTTTCTGCCACAGGAGGGAAAAAAAATACCTCTTCCATAGGAAGACAGAGAAGTAAATCCCAAGTTTTGACTACCAAAACACATATATTTTTTGTTAAAATAGCATCACACATATAAAAACAGAGAAAAGATATTCTTAGAGGAAAAGATTCAAGAAACCAGACGTATTGAACTCCTTTATCTAATTACTATAACTTGCCTGGAGTTACAAATGTTGACCCACTTTATGAATTGGGAGTCTATGTTTAGCTTTTCTCAGTACTACTGACTTTTCACACTCTTTGTTCAGAAGCTTCTACATTGTCTTCTAGGATCACAAAGCACATTTTGGGAGTGTCATAATGGCAACCCAATGGAACATGTTTACCTCCTCCCCCGAGGATCCAGAGCACATGGCACTGTTGATCACTTTCTCTTTCATAAAATTCTCACCTTTCTATGACACTCTTTTCTTGTGAAACATCTTCCTCTCTTCCCATTTCATGTTTTCTTTTCAGACACCTTTCATTCTGCTAAGTTGCTTCAGTTGTGTTTGTGACCTTCAGACTCTTTGTGACCCTATGGACTGTAGCCCTCCAGGCTTCTCTCTCCATGGGATTCTCCAGGCAGCAATAATGGAGTGGGTTGCTCCATCTAGGGGATCTTCCTGACCCAGGGATAGAACCTGCATCTCCTGCAGCTCCAGCATTGCAGGCGGATTCTTTACCACTGAGCCACTGGGGAAGGCCACCTTTCATTCTATTTGCCTCTAAATGTTGGTACTTTACTTGTCTTTGTTCTCAGCACTATGTTTTTCTTCTTTCTTTTTTAAGTGAAATTATCCAAATATGTGATTTAAGCTATCACCTATATGCTTATGCTTCTCCATCCTAAATCCCCAACTGGACCTTTCTCCAGAGCTTAGATGCATGTAGTCAGCCCTATTAATCATTTCACCTTGGCTATCCACACTCTCACTTAGCATTGTAACTGAACTAATCACTCATATCTTCTCTGACACAGTATTTCAAAACTTTTTATCAATTATCTCATACCTCTGCTTAATACACTCCAGAGGCTATCCCTGAAATTCTTGACAAAGCTTAAGTTATTGTACTTAGTATATAAGTTGTGCATGATTTCCTGCTCTCTACTTTTCTATTCTCCTCTCTCATCCATTCACCTGTATTCCTTGATTCTTCCTACCTTTTTACTTGCTTCTTTCTCTACAATCTGCATTATTATCTGCCCTTACTTTCTTCAGCCCATAAACACCTGCCTATCTTACCAAAACTCAGTACAAATAGTAACTCTTCTAGAGAGTCTTCCTTAGTGCCATGTCTAATTTCAATATGTTAATACCAATTCAAAGCTCTTAGTAGATCACACTTATGTTGTTTAGTTGTTAAGTCATGTCCGACTCTTTTGCAACTCCATAGACTGTAGCCCGCCAGGTTCCTCTGTCCATGGGGTTTCCCAGGCAAGAATACTGGAGTGGGTTGCCATTTCCTTCCCAGGGAATCTTCCAGATGCAGGGATCAAACCCTCACCTCCTGCATTGGCAGACGGATTCTTTACCACTAAGCTACCAGGAAAGCCCAGGCCATAGTTATACCTGTAGTATTATTTGCTGCTGCTGCTAAGTCGCTTCAGTCATGTCCGACTCTGTGCAACCCCATAGATGGCAGCTCACCAGGCTCCACCGTCCCTGGGATTCTCCAGGCAAGAACACTGGAGTGGGTTGCCACTTCCTTCTCAGGGAATCTTCCTGATGCAGGGATCAAACCCCCGCCTCCTGCATTGGCAGATGGATTCTTTACCACTGAACTACCAGGAAAGCCCAGGCCATACTTACACCTGTAGTATTATTTGCACTACATGTTAACTACTGATTTTCTTATTCATTAATCTAAGAAATCTGTGAAACCTTCGAGTCATCCTTGACATTTCTTTTTATATCATAACCTACACACAATTCGTCAAGAGACTCTCTTGGCTCTAACTTCAAAATACATGCAAAATCTAGTCATTTCCTACTACCCCTTCTCTACTTTTATAGCCCAAGCTACCAAAATGAGTCTGGATTTCTGCAGTAATTTTCTAACTGGTCACTCTTGATTCCAAGTATTCCATTCTCAACACAGCAACCAGAGTGATCCTTTTAAAGTATCAGTCAGCTTGTATTTCTCTGCTCAAACTCTGTCATGGCTCCCCATTTCACATGGAGAGAAAGCCACATCCAGAAAAGGCCCACATCATGAAGTTCTCTAAACCCTCTCTGACCTCAGCTCCTACTACTGCTTTGCTGCTTACTTCTGCCTTATTTTACTGGATTATAATAACTCAGGGCCTTTTCACTGGGTGTTCCTCTTATTAAAATATCGTTTCCCCAGAGAGCCACGGAGAAGGCAATGGCACCCCACTCCAGTACTCTTGCCTGGGAAACCCTATAGACGGAGAAGTCTGGTAGGCTGCAGCCCATGGGGTCGCGAAGAGTCGGACACGACTGAGTGACTTCACTTTCACTTTTCACTTTCATGCACTGCAGGAGGAAATGGCAACCCACTCCAGAATTCTTGCCTGGAGAATCCCATGGACAGAGGAGCCTGGTAGGCTGCCGTCTATGGGGTCGCACAGAGTCGGACACGACTGAAGCGACTTAGCAGCAGCAGCAGCAGCAGCAGCAGCAGCAGAGAGCCACATGAATAACTCACTCTATTGTCTGTGCCCAAGCACCATCTTTTCAAAAGAGATTTTACCATTCTTAAAATCACAGTCTGCAGCTCACTTCAACACTAGCCCTCTTGGGCCTCTTCACAATAATATATCACTTTCTCCAAAGTATTTTTACTTTTTCTATATAATATCTGTTGTGTTATTTGTTTATTTTCTGTTACTCCTTCTAGAATATAAGCTTCACAGGGGCAAGGATTTATATTTTATTCACTGATGTGTTCTAAATGCCTAAAGTAATACCTGACAAATAATGAGCTTTTGATCAATACTTGCTAAATCAATGAGTAAACAAGTGAATAAGAGAATGATAATAGGGTCCATGAACTATTTCTCTATTTCTTGACACAGCAGAGTGCCTGACATATACAGTAGACATGCAATTATTCTTGATCGAATATATATATGAACAACTGATTAAAAGAACGGTTGGAAGATCTGTTGGGGTCTCCACCATTTTATAAAGATAAATAAAATACAGTCTCTAAATTAAATATGCTCCCTGTCTCTTTGGAAAAGGGTAAGAAAGACAAATTATGCTATTGTAAATATGAACCTAATGTTCAGAAATAATTACTCATCTTAGCTGCCCTGTTCTGTCCTGCAAATTATACTATTGCTGACCAGCTAAACTTTGATTATCAGCATTCTTCACAGTTTTCACCAAGACCCTAAGTATTTTTATGTCTTCAATTCCTTCTTACTCCATAGGATGCTAATATTTTCTTTAATATGAAGCCCTCAAATCATTCCCATGATTGGACCCAATAAGATGAAGTTTCTTCTTTTTATGTTCTGGTCACCAATTTCAAAATTGAGTGAGTGAGGAGGATGGTTTCCACAGCACCAACAAAGAATTCTTAGATACCAGAAGAGTATCTGAGAATTCAGCTTGATTCTGACACTATATACTTGGTAGGCAGCATCATATTCCACAGGTTAAAGGTTCAATCACACAAGACTGTCCCCCTCTCACTTAGGATGCCAGAGGCAAGTCCAGGTTGTCACCTGTGCTTTTCACTTACAGGCTACAGATCAGAAGTTCCAGCAATCCCCTCCTTGAGTTCAATTAGTTTGCTAGAGTGGCTCACAGAGCTCAGATAAACATTTTACTCACTGTATCACCAATACATTTGGAATCTAAAAAAAGTAGTACAGATGAACCTATTTTCAGGACAGGAATAGAGACACAGACATAAAGAACAGAGATGTGGACATGTGGGGAAGGAGAGGGAGGGATGAACTAGTATTAGGATTGACAGTAGGACTGACACTGTGCTGTGCTTAATCACTCAGTTGCGTCCTACTCATTGTGACCCCATGGACTGTAGCCTGCCAGGCACCTTTTGTCCAGGGGAATTCTCCAGGCAACAATACTGGAGTGGGTCGCCATACCCTCCTCCAGGGGATCTTCCCAACCGAGGGATCTAACCCAGGTCTTCCACATAGCAAGGGAATTTTTTACCATCTGAGCCACCAGAGAAGCCCAGGAATACTGGAGTGGGTAGCCTATCCCTTCTCCAGGGGATCGTCCCAACCCAAGAATCAAACAGGGGTCTCCTGCATTGCAGAAGGATTCTTTACCAGCTGAGCTACCAGGAAAGTCTGACAAATATACACTACCATGTGTAAAATACATTGCTAGTGGGAACCTGCTATATGCACATGGCACTCAGCTTGGTGTTCTGTGATGACCTAGAAGGGTGGAATGAGGGGTGGGGTGGGAGGGAAATCCAAGAGGAAGGAGATATATGTATACATATAGCTGACTCACTTTGCTGTACAGCAGAAACTAACACAATAGTGTAAAGCAATTATACCCCAATAAGAAAGGATATAAATTCAGGAATAGCCAGGTAGAAGAGATGCATGGATGCATGGGGCAAGGTATAAGGAAAAGGGCAGAGCTTAGATCTTCAATGTCCTCTTTAGGTGCACCACTATCCCTAAATCTCCACCTGCTCACCAGCCTGGAAGCTCTATGAATCCTGTCCTTCTGGGGTCTTTTTGTTTATTTTTTTTGGGGGGGAAGGCTTTGTTACATAGTCATGGTTGATTAAATCATTGACCTCTAGCAATTGATTTAACTTTCAACCCCTTGCTCCTCCTCAGAGCCTGTGATGGCAGGCGGGGTTCTAAAAGTACCAACACTCTAATCATATGGTTGGTTCCCTGTCAACCAATCTAGTCCTAATATTGCCTCAAAGGGCTTTCCAAAAGTCACCTTGTTAACATAGCCAAAGACTCCTTCATAGCTCTTAGCACAAAACACTCCAAAGGGTTTAGGAACTTTGTGCCAGAAATGACAGACTATAATATTTATATATATTTATATATATATATATATATGAAAGTGAAAGTCACTCAGTCATAATATACATATATATTTCTTATTATAAATCTCAACGCTACACTTCCAAAGAAAGAAGATAGTATTATAGTATTATAGTCTCATGGATTATATAGTTTTGGAAGATAATAATACTATAGTCTTGAATGAGATAGTTATTCCTCTGACAGATAAGAGTCATTTGAATGCTTTGCTTCTGATCAGTGTTTGCTCATAGTTTGTCATGTTTGGATTGATGGTGATGATTTTATTAGTTTTGGAATATTATTTCCATCACGTAGATTTTTGGGTAAGTGGAGAAGATAATCAACAAAACACAATATTTTCCTTCTGTAATTTTGAAATACATTCAATTTATATGAGGTACTTAAGGTCAAAGAGTTCTCATAAATGTGAGTAAGACTATGGAAAGGTGAGAAAGGAGAAACCTAGATAAACAAAGTAATTCTATCCAAATAGAATATAGAACGTTCTGAAATGTGTGAAACTTGTGAATCTTTTCTAACTTCAAAAGCAAGTCTTTTTGCATCTTGGTTTGAGCAGGTTCTCTGCCACTTCAAGCTTGAAAAGAGAAATGATAAAGCCAGTTTCAAAAATAGATACTGTTGCCCAAGATAGTGAGGCTTATTATTTATTAAGCTGTGATGAGAAATGCCTTTGTATGGTGTCACTCTGTAATATCTACAGTAGTGGGCCACTGGTCCCATGGTTAATCAAATTCAAACTAACATATTAAATTAGCCCAACATTAATCACTAGAAAAAGTCCAAAGATAAACGACTGAAGAGGGCATTTAAATGAAGGCAGTAGCTTGTAGATAACAGCAAGCAGGACAAATAAATAAAAGCAAGGATAATTACATTCTCTTTTAAGCAAAGACCATGGAAATCTCTACTTCCTTGAGTTATGGCAAAAATCAATTAGTCCATAAATCGGAATTTTTTCTGTTGGACTGTACCAAGCCTAGAGGAAATCATAACTTTTGACATCACTAATAAAATAGAGTTTTTCAGCTAATATTTAGTTTTCTCTAAATCATATCATCTTCAGAAAATCATCCATCAATAGAAAAGCCTACATATCTACCATGTATAGGTTTCTAACTGTTGTCACAAAGAGAAAAGATCCAAGTGAAACAATTGAAAAGCGAGACAATGGGTCTGTGCTTTAGTGGAGATTCAGATATTATAAGAAAGAGTGATTTGGGAATTACATGGCCCAGGTCTGATTTCTTTACCACTCACTGTGAGACCCAGACAGGCTCCTCAAACTCTGTGGACACCCTCCATTTCTTTCTGGCAGGATAAAAACAAAGCCCAAATCTCTGCATGCTCCTGACAAGATGCCTACTCCTCCCCTCCCAGCAGCCCAGTCCTGATTGCCTTGAGATTAACAACACTAAAATCACAGTGCTCTTTATAACTGTTTTCCTCTGTCACAAAGGAAGCTCACAACTCCCAGATTAACCCCTTAATCTCAATTTCCAACCTCAACCTCTCAACCTCAAACTCTAATTCCCCAGAAATTCATTATCTTTTCATTTCTACATAACTCCTCAAACTCATCCACTCTTAACTCTGGAAATTCATAGTCAGCCATCAGCAAAATTCACCATATTCTCCATCTGATTTTTATATTTCCCTTTTTGACTTCTTCTACTGAAACCTGACTTATCCAGAAGCCCTAACAATTAATGTTTATTTTGTCTTCATTCCTTCCCTAACACCAGGATCATAGTCCCCTTGCTTTCACTAGAATGTCCTGCTCCTTTTCTCCCTAAAACAAACATTAAAATAGGCAAAACAAATTTTGATTCTTCTGTAGTTATACTATCACATCTCTCCTTGTTATAAATCGTTGCCAGTATCACTTATGCTTATTCCTCAAAGATTTTAGCTCTTGACTGATTGTCACTTTCTGTACCAATATACTTGAGACAATGCTTCATGGTTTAAATTTTCATGTAAATGCTTATTTCAAATTTTCAATTCTCTAAAATGAGTTTATTCCCCACCCTACCACACCCACAACTTCATATCCCAGACTTTGTCTTTACCAAAAACTACAAGCCCCTCAAATCTAATTTTAAACATCCCACTCTCTGTCCACCATTTCCCATCTTTCTAGCTCCCTCTATCCAATGTCCCAACTTGTAATATTCTTCAACCCCATTGAAACCTATAATCCATTAATCCTGCCTCCCCTTCACTGCCCCTTTTCCCTCAGTCTTTTATTTCTCTCTTTCATCACATGATATATCATGGTCCAAATTATAATCACTCCTTACATTTATCTCCAATATTTTGACCTTTTCTTTTCTCAACAAACTTGGTTAAATCCAGTGCTTTTGCTATTTTGCAGATGAAAGTGTTCAGAGAAAATTACAGGCATGCTGGCTAGTCTCACATTCAATGCATATTCACTAACCTCAAATGGACCCTTCTTGGCAACCCTTCAACAGTTCCTCACAGACAACCATTTCACAAGCTATTCACTTCAAACCTGTGGCCCCCTCATCCTCAATATTTATGTTCAGCTGATGGCCTACCTTCTCTTTCACTAAGAAAACAGAAGAAATCAAGAATGATTTCCACCATTTCTCACCATACATCTACCCACCCACCTATATCTGCTTCCTCCTTTCCTCTCTGTTATGACAGTTGAAGTGTCTAAAGTCTTAGCTAAGTCCTCCCGTTCCATTTGTTGGTTATGTTCCATCCTCTCTCCCCTACTCAAAGACATCATTTTAGCATTTCTCCTCTCCTGTAGTATCAACTTTCCCTTCACTGGAGCAACACTCCTGTAAGCACACAAACCTCTTATAATTTCTACTATCCTAAAAAGTCATTTTAAAGGCCTCTTTTTAACTCCCTCCCTTTCATTTATCACCTAATTCCTATGATATTTTTAAAAGTAGAAATTTATTTTTTAAAAAGTTTTATATCTTCTTTGTTCCCCCAAAAGCCTGATTTAATCAAGTTTAACTCCCCAAACACCACTAAAACTTTCAAAGATAGCAATGGCCTCTTCTTCCCAAGTTCAGTGTTCACTTTTTAGTTCTCCCTCTCACTTATCATCAGGATGTCACATTTCAATGTACAGTAACTCCTTCCCCTAATTACTCAAAAAAAAAATAGTCATCCAAGTCTTATCTGCAGCCCTCAAACCCTACATCCAACCCATCATTAGATCTTATTAGCAATTCTTTCAAAAGAAATCTGGACTCTAACTCATCACATCCACTGCAGCCACCCAAGTCCATGCCATCATTATCTATAGCTGGGTAACTGATGTGACTTGCTGTCTCTCTGCTTCTGTCTTTGTCTACACTCTATTCTCATGAGTATAGTGAAACTGGCCCTCGTGAAGCATGGTTGATTTCCATCCCCTTAAAGTAAGCTATAGCAGCGGTCATCAAACTACTGCCAGCAGGTCAAATCTAGCCAGAACACTATAGCACACAAACCAAGAATCCTTTTTAAATTTTTACAGAGGAAGCAGAAGCAAATGTGGAAGAAGAGGAAGAGAAAGAAGAGCAGAAGGAATAGGAGGAGGACAATATATTCTAGAGACCTTAAGCATCCTACAAAGCTAAAATACTTACTATCTGGCTCTTTATTTGCCATCCCCAGGCCTACACAAGCTCCTTCTCTCTAAATCTCTCACTCACTCTACTTTAACTGTATTTATATCCTTGCTTTTTTTGTTTTGTCAATATTTCAGACAAGCTTCTGTCTCAAGGCTTTTGGATTAGCTATTCCCAATGTTACACTTTCCCCAGATACCCATGTATCGATAGGCATCTCCTTCTACTTTTGGCCTTTATTCAAATGCCATCTCCTCGAGGAGACCTTTGCTGATACCCACTTATAAAACTGCAACACTTCTTCTCCTTACTACTTCCTATTTCCCTTCCCTGCTTCATTTTTCTCCAGAGCTCTTATTACTGTTGATTCTCAAACAAGCCCCCATACAGGGAGGACAAAAAGAGACTAAAGAAAAAGAGCAGTCCAGACTGGTAGAAGTTCTAGTCAGCAAAGGAACTTACTTACAAGGCTTGTCTTGCGTACCACAAGACGACAGACTCCACATCCACTGCCAGAATTTTAAAAGAAGTTTTTATAGAGGATTTAAGGGGATTCAGTCACTTATACAGTCCAGATGGTCCCAACCACACACTATTTTCTCAAGGCTGAGTCCTTGAAAGTGGCTTTGACTGTGGGAATGGTGGACAGAGGGTAAATTCCAAGGACAGCAGAGGAAGTCAGGAGCCTCCGATTGCCTGAGTCCAGCTCACGGGTTAACCAGGGGTCAAGTCCTCTCAAAGACCTCCTCCAACAACCACTATTTAGCATACTGTATATTTAACTCATGTTTCATTGACTGTCCACCCCCAACCACAATGTTACATCCATGAGAAAAGGGATATATGCACAATTTATTCACAGCTATGTACCCAGCATAATGGTATTGCCTCACACATAGTAGGGACTCAGCAAGTATTTGCTGAACAAAGAAATCATGTACTGTAAACTGCTAAGTTTTGGTCATATAAATAAGCATATTCTCTATAGCTCTGTGGGTAAGGTAAAAAGTGCCAAAATTTCCCCTTTATTTGCAATATATTTTGGTTGTGTTTATTTTTATCATCACAAGACTCATTCTAGTATGCCTAAGCTGAACCCAGTATAAGTGGCAAGCATTCTTAGCAGGGACAGACAAGAGCAGAATGTTTTATTATGCATTTAAGTAACTGCTTCTCTTTGTCTAATCTTCTAACAATAAACTGACCCTCTTCTATTTACATATGTGCCTTTGTCTCATCTGCTTATTTCCTTTTGATTTCTTCATTTTAAAAATATTTATAGAAAAAAGAATAAAATAACTAAAGGTATTTAAAAAAATATGACATTTTATATTCTGAGTTAAAAGTTCAGACTTATTAATCAGGAAATAATGAGTAACTTAATGAAAGAGTGAGTAAAAGATCAGAAAAGCGAGCTCAGAGGCTGCTCCCTTGCAAAGATGGAAAAGCCATCACCAATCACCCTTCATGAAGGTGCTGGCAGGGATGATAGTGCTGGACTGCTACTGCTACTGCTACTGCTAAGTCACCTCAGTCGTGTCCGACTTTCTGCAACCCCATAGATGGCAGCCCAGCAGGCTCCGCCATCCCTGCGATTCTCCAGGCAAGAACACTGGAGTGGGTTGCCATTTCCTTCTCCAATGCATGAAAGTGAAAAGTGAAAGTGAAGTCGCTCAGTCCTGTGAGACTCTTAGCGACGCCATGGACTGCAGCCCACGAGGCTCCTCCATCCATGGGATTTTCCAGGCAAGAGTACTGGAGTGGGGTGCCATTGCCTTCTCCAGTGCTGGACTATGGAGCTTAAAAAGAATGTCAGCAAGGTCATCATGGAAAGCTTGATTCTTGTATCAACCAAGTAAGACCTCTTGTTTTCATTCACGATCATCAACTTAACTGTAGATATAAATAAAAAATAAGTATAAATCAATCTAAATTTTTACTCACTTCTATAAAAATCATCAAAGTACATTTGCTACTGAGGAATTTATCACCAGCAAAGCCCATTGCTACTGCTTCCCAGGTGGCGCAGTGGTAAAAAATCCACCTGCCAATGCAAGAGACAGATGCAAGAGACATAGTTTCAATCCCCCTTGGGAGGATCCCGCTGGAGAAGGAAATGGTAACCCACTCCAGTATTCTTGCCTGGAGAATCCCATGGACAGAGGAGCCTGGCGGGCTACAGTCCGTAGGGTCTCAAAGAGTGATACACGACTGAGCAACTGATTACCAGCATCAAAGCCCACTGGAGTCCCTGGGAAAAAGAAGATGGAATCTAGGTGATAAGGTCTAACCTTTTCTTTTGGGCTTCATCTAGTTTCACTTGCCTGCAGGGCGCTGTGGTCAGATGCCACACATCTGACACCTCAGGTTAGAGTTTCCAGACAGAGACGCTGCCAGACACTTCCATTCATGATGGCCGAAGTGCCCGTGGCAGAGCCTTGCCCAGCACTTCAGTCTGAAGAGCCGAGCCATGAGGGAAGCGACTGCTGAAAAACTGCCCTTGCCTCCACAGACAACGGGAGGAGTAACGAAGATCAGTAAAACTTAGGCGGACCAGCTGCACAAGCAGGAGAAAATGCCCTGTGCAGTGTGACAGGAACAGTTTGGCTGCAGTCAGTTCCCAGGATAAGCTGACGGGTGCAATGTTCCACCCTTTCAGCTCTTGTTCAGACTCGGGAGAAGCTAAAAATTCAGGGAATTTTAACGGAGAGAGAAGCCTGACTAACTTTTGGTCAAGACAAAGCAGAGGGTATGAAATGGACAATTGAGAGCAATCAGTCAGCAGGAATGAAAACCTTCTCTACTCCAGGAGATGTGGTTTCTCTATTCTGAACCGGACCACGATAGACAGGGGCTCCTGCCAATTTTATACACCAAACCCAATTTTACCAACACCAGCTCCTCCTGCAATCCGAGACTTTCCCTAAGCAGAAGGCACTCCCTTTGAAACACTGTCACCGGCAAAGCTCATTAACAATTCCTGGGAAATAGAATGTGGATAATAAAGTCTAACCTAATTTTCCCTTTGTGCTTTCTAGTTTCACCGGCTCATAAGGTGGCCAGGCCCAGAGGCCTCCCAGCTGGTACTTGAGATCTGAGTCCATACCGCAAAATGGCTGCCAACACCTCAGCTGGCAGCCCGTGCTCTGCTCAGGACACTCAATTCAACATGGCGGCAGCCGGCCGTGTGCAGAAACTGCACTGGGCACTGCAATCTTGAGCATAAGCAGAGCAGTTGTTCCCACTAGCAAGAGCTCCACCCCTTCCCCTACTGATGAAATCCTTATAAAGCAGCCCCACCCACAGCCTGTCCGGAGAGCACCTGCTATAGAGCAGCAGCTTGTGCCTATCCATTGTTTGATGAAAGAGGAAAACTTCTTGTTGCTTCCGAACTGAACTCCTCCTACTTGTGAGAGTGACACCAGGCAGGAGGACCCTTGCTGGGGACTGACTCAAAGGATCAGTCACAAATTTACAGACACATCTTTGACACAAATTTAATGACAATGACTTATTAACTCATCCCAGATTTCTAAGACTCCTTCCTATTCATAACCCCACTAATTAATTTCCCTATTTTTTCCATTCCTGTGAAGCAAAATTCTCCTGGCCTTCTCTGGTTACATTCGCTTTCAGTTCCTCTGGATGACTCTGACCTTTGTCCAGTAATCTCAGAAGCTGTCACTGTCGATAGCAATCAGGAAAACAGATGACAAGCCAAAATTAGGCAAATTAAGGTGAGTTGAATAAAAGGTCCATTTTCAAAGGTATGGGCAAGATACATGGGGAAAAAAATGCAGTGATGTGGTACCAGAAGGTTATGAGATCAGGCAATATTCTTAGGCCTGAAAAAGAAAAGGAACAGGAGTAATAAAAGAACTTGGAGAAAGTGCTCCACAGAGAGGGTCACCTAAGAGGAATGGTGACCTTCAGTAGAGGACAGTCTAACCATGGGAAACTGGCAAGGACTTCCTCCCAGCCTCCAGACCTCTTGTTGGTGCCTCATATGGGCAAAATCCAGCAGGAAACCTTAGAACAAAGAAAGATTGCTGATGGTCATTGTCAGGTCATTGTCCCAGGACACTGAATTGGGAAAGAGTGAAGAATGAATCTGGAGCATTAAATGTCATTATTGGTTAACTGCAATCTGAGTCAATAAAATGCTTTTCACAGACAGTTTCCAGATCAAGCAAAATTTACTCAGGATCACAAAGAAAGAATTAGCATGTTAAAGAAATAGCACATAGCTTTCAGTTCATATTGCAAAAGGTACTTAATATGTGGGATCAGATTTTCATTCCAGGTAAATTCCTAGGAGGATTTCTGTAAATTTTTCGGGTTAAAAGTTAATCATGACTATGTTCATAAATTTGTCAAACAGCATGACTAACAGGGCATAAGAATATTTATTAAATAAACTTCTTTCCTTTGCATCTACAGCACAAACTCAGTGGGTTTCTGAACTGGAATGACATCTCCCTTTCTGTTCCTTTGCTCCTCTCAACCTTGCTCTGTCCCTGCTCCCATTCCAGGTCACTGTTCAGCATACTAATGCCAAGCCTGCTTTTACCCAAAGTGCCTGTTTCGTATGCTGTCATATATATACTGCCAGTTGGATCTCAGCCAGTGGAATTAAATGAAATGGTTTTCTGTCAGACTGAATACTAATTATGTCTTCATGCCGAAGCTAGGTCTGCATAATGACATCATTTGTAAGTAGGTTGGAAGCTGAAGCTCAGAGTTTGCTCTTATATTTATGGATGTAAGCAAAGTGGTTTTATGCTGTTTAATCTACCTGTTTTGTGTGACAGTCTGCTTGTTTGATAGATTTGGCTTTGAAAATCTAAGGTTTTCTCTGGGCGATATTGTGGATTAAGTAAATTTTTTCATTGCCTAAATCAGTTGTCAAGGCTTCAAATCCACAACTAAGTTCCCTAGGGAAACCTTTGGGACACTACTTTTTTTTCTGGTATTGTCAAGAGCCTGAGATTCCCTTCAGGTCATGCATATATGACTAGCATGATAAAATATTTGATTCTCTGAGACAGCTTGGTTTACGTCTGTTGGTTATTCTCAAAACTTTCCCACTTTGTACAATATCTGCACTTTGACCTCATCAGCCTGTCAGAAATAATAGTATCCTTCACCCTTCAAATAATGCTCACATGTCTTGCAGCATTTATTGTGTTCAATTAGCTAAATTACTCACAAATCCATGTTATGATGAGAATGAAGAGAACATCTCCAAGACCCTCATTTTTCTCTTGGCATTTTAATGGTCTTTTTATAGGAATAACTGTCCTCATGGGAATAAAAAGACAAGAAGCAGATTAAACGTTAGAGAGGCCCACTGGGACAAAAGTTCAGTTCAGGAGAAAACACACGATGTCCATTTAATTCAAAACATGCACAACAGAATCCTTTCTAGTTCAGGGCATCTTGCTAGGTATACGATGCATTGAAAGACTAACATGTGAATCCTATACCCCAACATCTTGTAATTATATGGAGTCATTGAAACAGAATCAGGCAAGTTGTTAAGAGAAGTCATTTTTAAGTCAATATGTATTCATAGAGGTGTGTAGCCTTGGAAAACCATTTAATGCTTGTGGGTATTGAATAATGGTAATATACTAGATGATCATCGGTTGATACAGGCTCTAAATTTATCTTCTCTTCCAAGACTGTAATATGTTTGGATTGAAATAATTCTTCTAAACTCTAAAGAATTTACTGTTATTATGCAAACAATTGCTTCCTATTGCTGTCAGAAAACAGCCATTATCCCTGAGCATCATGACATGTTCTACTAATTTTTAGAATGGCAGTAACAAGTTAGGAACTCAAGAGTGGTGAATTTTAACATAAATATTTGGCCCATGATTTGAAAATACTTTTTCCCAATGAGTAATCTGTACTGTTCAACCAGACCACAAATGTCCCTTATATGGCCTATATCTATGTTTAAAAGGAAGTTTGTGTTCCTTTCCACTTTGTTATGTAGAAGCAGGCAAGAAGCAAAGTCAAATGAGCAAATGTCAACAAGGCTGAAGGCAGTGAAACACAAAGTCTGGGAACTCTGAGGTCAAGTCTCCAGACCAGTGCCCTGGGCAACTCAGTGACAATCTACTACTGACTCTTTTGTCAAAAAATCCTTTCTTTTATTTCCTTTTACCACTATAGCTACAAGGTATGACTCAATGTGACCCTCCTGAAGTTGAAAAAGCTCTGACCCTTTTAAGTTCATGTTCTGACACACCTGGGGGAAAAAAATCTCTCTACTTTCATAGCTGTGTTTGATAGTAATCCATCATGAGAGTGACCGTTAGGAGGTCTTTAATTATACCATGTGTATTTGGTTTGGTAAATAACTTTTCCCCTTATACTTTAGAGTTTATACTTTAGAGTAAAACCCATAGGTTCACTAGATTTCCTGAAAGAGGGGCCAAGATGCTGATCTGTGCTAATAAGCTCCTTGAACCTTGTACAAACACGATATGTACAATTGTGTTCTATTCTGGTGTCCATGTCATAAAAGGAAGTTTTTCAGAAGTGAAAATATCTTCCAGAGAGAACTGGCCAACAAATAGGAAGCCAGATCAAATGGGTAATGGTTCATTATAAAAGGCTATCTGAAAACATAACTCACCTCCAGATATTTCAAGATCCAACAAATAGAAATCAAAAGATCAGAGTAAGAAAAATCTTTCTGATCTTTTGTGCTATCTTATGATGGCATGAACTATTTGGGAAAACATGTTTCCCTTCCACACTGCTCCAAAAATAATTTTAAGGTAGTATTCAAGGATAAATGGAATATTGGGGATTTCCATGAATTAAATGTAGACAAGAATATATAGGAGAGAGTAGGCTCCTAGTGGTTCCATAATCATATGTCAAGGTGGTGTAGAAGGAAGTTATATATAGAAGGTTGAACTAAGTGATTCAGAAGAGCAGAGTCAAAAGTGAGTTAAAACTCTAGACCAAATATCTTACCCAGATGCAGAAAATCTTTCTACAAGAATTCTGACACAAGATCATCGATACTGGTCTTTATTGTTTGATGTTAAACTTTCTGGTCAGTACTTTTTGGGGTAGTCTGTTCTTTTAGGAGATAATCATTTTTGATAAAAGTTCTTTAAATTGAGCTAAAATCTTCTTCTGTTTAATTTCTCTATTCTGAGCTTTATAGCTGCTGGAATGGCCCAGGTGAAACCTATCCCTTTCTAACATCAGCCCTTCCAAGTAACTGGAGGCAGCTCCTGTGAATCTTCTCTTGCACAACAGTTAAGAATGTGGGCTTACACAGTCATCAAGACAGTGTGGTACTGGCACAAAGATAGAAATATAGATCAATGGAACAAAATAGAAAGCCCAGAGACAAACCCACGCACCTATGGGCACCTTATCTTTGACAAAAGAGGCAAGAGCATACAATGGAGAAAAGACAATCTCTTTAACAAGTGGTGCTGGGAAAACTGGTCAACCACTTGTAAAAGAATGAAACTAGAACACTTCCTAACACCATACACAAAAATAAACTCAAAATGGATTAAAGGTCTAAACGTAAGACCAGAAACTATAAAACTCCTAGAGGAAAACATAGGCAAAACACTCTCCGACATAAATCACAGCAGGATCCTCCATGACCCACCTCCCAGAATATTGGAAATAAAAGCAAAAATAAACAAATGGGACCTAATTAAAATTAAAAGCTTTTGCACAACAAAGGAAACTAGGAGCAAGGTGAAAAGACAGCCTTCAGAATGGGAGAAAATAATAGCTAACGAAGCAACAGACAAACAATTAATCTCAAAAATATACAAGCAAATCCTGCAGCTGAATTCCAGAAAAATAAACGACCCAATCAAAAAATGGGCCAAAGAACTAAACAGACATTTCTCCAAAGAAGACATACAGATGGCTAACAAACACATGAAAAGATGCTCAACATCACTCATTATTAGAGAAATGCAAATCAAAACCACAATGAGGTACCATTACACACCAGTCACAATGGCTGCTATCCAAAGGTCTACAAGCAATAAATGCTGGAGAGGGTGTGGAGAAAAGGGAACCCTCTTACACTGTTGGTGGGAATGCAAACTAGTACAGCCACTATGGAGAACAGTGTGGAGATTCCTTAAAAAACTGGGAATAGAACTACCATATGACCCAGCAATCCCACTGCTGGGCATACACACCGAGGACACCAGAATTGAAAGAGACACATGTACCCCAATGTTCATCGCAGCACTGTTTACAAGAGCCAGGACATGGTAGCAACCTAGATGTCCATCAGCAGACGAATGGATAAGGAAGCTGTGGTACATATACACAATGGAATATTACTCAGCCATTAAAAAAATACATTTAAATCAGTTCTATTGAGATGGATGAAACTGGAGCCCATTATACAGAGTGAAGTAAGCCAGAAAGAAAAACACCAATACAGTATACTAATGCATATATATGGAATTTGAAAGATGGTAACGGTAACCCTATATGTGAGACAGAATAAGAGACACAGATGCATAGAACAGTCTTGTGGACTCTGAGGAAGAAGGTGAAGGTGGGACGTTCTGGGACAATAGCATTGAAACATGTATATTGTCATATGTGAAGTGGAACACCATTCCATGTTCTATGCGTGGGACAAATGCTCAGGGCTGGAGCATTGGGATGACCCAGAGGGATGGGATGGGGAGGGAGGTGGGAAGGGGGTTCGGGAGGGGGAGCACATGTGAACCCATGGCTGATTCATGTCAATGTATGGAAAAAACTACTACAATACTGTAAAGTAATTAGCCCCCAACTAAAATAGATAAATTTATTAAAATAAATAAATAAATAAAAGCCCTGTAATCATACCAAAAAAAAAAAAAGAATGTGGGCTTAGAAGCTGAGTAGATTTTGGTCTGAATCTTCTATTTAAAACACAACAGCTACAAAACAAACAAACAAGCATGATAGCTTCTGCTTTTGGACAAATTACTTAAATGCTCTGAGTTTGTTTCCTCAATTTTAAATATGAAAATCCTATTTACCTAAACAGGTTACTGTGAACTTTTATTTTGAGGAGATCCCTCAGAAGGGTTTTTTGGTTTTTTTTTCCCACACCACATAGCATGTGGAACTTCCCTGACCAGGGAGCAAATCAGTGGCCCCTGCATTGGCAGCACAGAGTATTAACCACTGGACCACGGGGGATGTCCAGCTTTTTTTTTTTAAGTAATATAGGGGATTCCCCTGGCAGTCCAGTGATTAGGATTCCATGCTTCCACTACAGGAGGATGCAAGTTCAATCCCTGGCCAGGGAACTAAGATTTCACATACCACCTGGTACAGCAAATAAATAAATAAATAAATAAAAAGATTTACATTAAGAATATTAGATAAGTATAATCTTGGCATATATATATATTCAATTAATTTCCTCTATATCCTCTTGATCCTCAGAATCTGACATTTTCCTTCAATGGCGTGTATTCCAGATTCGTTACGATCATATCACAATCCATTAAGTTCACTACAATTCTAGATTCTAGAGATACCAAATCTTTTTAGAGGTGAGATACAGACATTTACATCAGTGGTTTTTGACTCTTTGTGATCCAATGCCTCTGTGTGTGTGTGCATGTGCACGCAATGTGTGTCCGACTCTGCAATCCGCCCACCAGTTTCTTCTGTCCATGGAATTTTCCAGGCAAGAAGAGTGGGTTGCCATTTCCTACCCAGGGCATCTTCCTCTTTTTGTGGTAAATATTATATAATGCTGCCTTTACTATCATTAAAAAGATTAATAGAAAATTAATCTATCTACAAAAAAAATTTTCAAAAAAATTAATATCCTAAGTGTAATATGAGACATTTTAAATTGATATATAATAAAATAATGTGTACTTCAATATTTAAATACTTTCACAAGACCACAATGTCAGACACAACAGAAAAGAGATTTGGAATCTATATATATATATATATTTCCATAAATGCACTAATTTCAAATGCCAGCTGATAGCTGATACAGGAGTAAATATTGAAGCCACCAGTGACATAATTTTTTGAAATTGTAAGTAGCCCCTGGTAAAGTTCTGAATAAAAACCAAAGAACAATCTTGCCACACAGTAGTTATACACCTGGAAAAACTAATACCCTGCAGAAATATTTTAGGGTTAATGCTATGTGAGATTAGGTTTTAAGCTTAGATGATTATAAACAACTTTTACTTATCCTGCAGGACATTTGAAGGTCATAAATGGTATAGGACAATGCCTTGAAAGTTTGACCTGGCTTGTGCATTACCATGTATCTGGCATTGCTGGCCAGTAATGCTGACCATACAAGAAGCACTGGGACAATTTAAAAAATATATTAATAAATACACCCCCAGATTGCCAAAACCCCTCCATTAAGAGTTACTATTTGAAGGGTACCAGAGCTATCTACACTTCTATTCTTTATCTGAGTCTTTTTTTTTTTTTCAAAGAAGCAGCTATGTTATCATTTTTGTGACCTATCTGGCAAGTTTTAAATTTTGAACCCATGCTACTTCTTTCAGGAATGTCCTTGATTTTACTCCTTAAAATAAGCCATATCTATCATACTTAGGTAGTTTACATTAAAACCAAATTCTGTATCTTACATTTATTTCTGCTAAGTTTTATTTTCTTTGTTTCACTTTATCTTTTCAGTCAATCATTTTGCATCTTGATTCTTGCATATTATATTATCTCTTCTTGGTCTTCATCACCTGCAAATTAGGTAAGTATTTCTCATCTGTCTTTATCCAACTTGCTAGTGAAAATGAGAAATCAGACCAATGAATGACAGCATTTTATGGAACTTGACTAGAAATTTCCCTCTGTGTTGACATAGCTGATGACACATTACCTTTTTATTAATAGCTATTATAGCTAGAAGAGATTTATGACACATGTAGTCAATAGCCTTGCTAAACCTAAGATAAATTATGTTCCTGTATTATGTATTTCTCTTAGAAATAAATTATGTATTTTCCTTCCATGTGAAATTAGTAACATTACTAATATTACCATCTCCTTCTAATTTTAGGGCAAAATGCTTATACAGTAAGCCTAAAGTGCTAATAATGCACCTTTCTAAATTATTTCACATGCCTAAGTTTAATAAGAATTCTGACATAAATATACACAGTTTTAAAACATTACTCTATTAGTTTAGTTGCTAAAACAGCTAGACTCTGTCATCTCAGCTGTCTCATGTGATAGAAGTGCATTTCTTGCTCAAAGTTGAGTCTGAGGTAGGGATTGCAGGGTTCTGCTTCACTTCTGATTCAGGCAGCCAGATTAACCTATGTCATTTTCAATGCAAAGGACCCAAGCTCACTTTGAATACTCACAAGCATCCAATAAAGCAAGGGAAAAGAGAGCAGAAGATCATGGAGCAAATTTTTATGAGTTAGGTCAGAAAGTGGCACATATCACTTCTGTACACATTTCACTAGCTAGAACTCACCTGGTCACACCTAAGTTTAAAGAAGCCTGGGAAATATAATCTTGCTGTCTGCCTAAAAAGAAATGGATTTTGGTGAACTAGTAGATATCTCTGCCAATTTATTCTTAGAACTGCACTAGAAAGTTTTCTTCTCTGAGCCCCCACGTTTCAGGTGGCCCTACATTTTGGAATGCCTTCCAGAAAATATTCTGTCACCCTCCTGTGCCTAGGACTAGCCAGGAGCAGCAGTGTTCTCTGGGTAGTTAATCTAGAGCCTAAACCTGGTGCCATGTGTGTCCCTTTCACTGGAAGCATCAACCTCAAAAAATTTTAAGTCCCATTCCAGAAGCTGGAACTGCCAAAGCTAATAGTGCTTTTCAGGTGGAGTGCCCTGTGTAAATACCAGGAGCTATGTGGGCCATAGTCCATGCTTCTCAACTTCAGAGTATTGTTAGATCCTATACCAGACTGTGGGGTTGACTAGATGTTCCACCGAGATGGTTCTGACACATTGGTTTAAGATTGCTTTTATCCAAGTCAGCATGCCGGACAAGCTTAGAACTCTGGGCTATGATGGTCTGCTGTCGGCCCTTGGACATGGGTCCTGTGGGGAGATCCCTGCATGGATCCTCACCTCTCTGTGTTGGACCCCCACTTTATATAGCACCAAGGACAGCATGAATGCCAGCATCCAATATTTACTCTTGGGACTCCCCTCATCAGCATCCAAGGAGGTCACCAACTTCTTCACAAATTTTGAACCATGTTCCAGGTAATCTATGGGAGTGACTGCACATAAGTCTTCTAAAGGTGATGAGACATTTACTCCACAATGCCATGAGGGATTCTTGATTAATGTCTTCTGGTCTCCAATCAATGTGGTAAGGTTGTGCTCTTCTGAGTCAGACTTCACGCTGGCTGAAGGATGACTATTCCTTGCAGAATGGAACCATTCTCCTTGCTTTGAACACTGAGTCCTTGCCTCTATTCTCCACTGGTGGCAGTGTTTAGAAGGCAGGGGTATGGGCAACACTGAATAAGAAGATCACATCCTAGGAATGTATGTAATTTTAGCCAGACTAAATTAGCCCAAAAATGAATAGATAAAAAAAAATAAGGACAATAAAAAAAAAGAAGATCACATCCTAGGAATGTAGTGATTACTGCCTAAAGTATTCAAGAGAAGATGTAGTTGGAGATGTGTTATTTATATTTGAAATCACAAATTTAACATGACCAGAAAATGGATTATTGTTTATATTTTCCTTTACACTCTGGATAATATTCGTCCCTGTGTTCGTTATCAGTGAAGCATAGTAACAACTTTTGAGTCATCAGGAACCAATATTCATGGGCTGCACAAGGGAAGATTCAGTACCATGGGTAATGATGCAACCAGCATTAAATAAATGGTCTTCAGAAACTGCAGAAGCAAAGAGATACATATTGTTTCTGTGCAAACAGAATTGTACAACAATGGTATTATGAACAGTATTATTACTACTTTTTTCTTTTAGTGATAGATATAAAGTTCACCAGCCTTCCCAGGCGGCACTGGTAAAGAACCCACCTGCCAATGCAGGAGGCATAAGAGATTCAGGCTCAATCCCTGGGTCAGGAAGGTTCACTGGGGGAGGGCATGGCAACCCAATTCGGTATTCTTGCCTGGAGAATCTTCATGGACAGAGAAGCCTGGCAAGCTACAGTCCATAGGGTTGCAAAGAGTCAGACAGGACTGAAGCAACTTAGCATGCACACATGAAGTTAGCCAGGAATGATGCATCTGACAATGAATTGCATTGACCCATAGATCAATTTAGGGAATATTTTCATATAAACAGTTTTAATTCTTCAGATCCATGACTATAGGATGTTCAAAAATTTATGCAGATCTATAATTTCGTTCAATGATATTCTGCAGTTTTAAGTGCATGCTTTGTGTTAAATTTGTTCTGTAAGAATTTCGGGGTTTGGTGCTCTTTAAATGGAAGTATTTTCTAATTTGATTGTTCATTGCTAGTGTACATAAATATAATTGATATTTGATTACTTATTTTGTGTCCTACACCCTTGCAGGATTTATTACATATTTAGTATATGATGGTACCTGTTTTAGTGTTCGAGTAGTCAGTTTATAACTCTGCCTTAGTCTTTACTTCCTGCTTGTACAAAGCCTCAAGTCAACCAAAGGTGAGAGCCTGGGATCTTCTCAGGTTTTTTCTCAACATGTGCCTAGCCCTGCACATGCTCTTAGCTGTGAATATGTACGTGTCCTTGTAGACTCCCAGGAATATATTAAAGCTCCTTAAAGCTCTTAAGGATATCTTATTTAAGTTTTCTTTTTTAAGTTTTTTGATTAGCAGCTGCAATGATACACATTTGCTGATTTTTTTTTATAAAATGCCCTCTGGGCAGCTCACATGAAAAGAACTTAAAGTCAGGTCAAATGTTACGAGAATGGAGCTTTTCCAAAAGGGTCAAGTAGTGGCAGATCTGTAAGAAAGGGGTTTTGAGGTACACCAAACTCATTATTCCCCCTTCTGCTAAGTTGCCACTTTTCACATCTAATATAATTGCTTTTTAAGACTATTATTGAACTGGGAGAAGGGGATATTATTAGGGTAAGTTAAAAAGCCTTTGACTGTGTGGATCACAACAAACAGTGAAAAATTCTTAAAGAGTTGAGCCAGACCACCTGACCTGCCTCCTGAGAAATCTGTATGCATGTCTAGAAGCAACAGTTAGAACTGTACATAGAACAACAGACTGGTTCCAAATCGGGAAAAGAGTAAGTCAAGACTGTATACTTGTCACCCTGCTTATTTAACATTTATGCAGAGCACATCACATGAAATGCCAGACTGGATGAAGCACAAACTGGAATCAAGATTGCTGGGAGAAATATCAATAATCTCAGATATGCAGATGACACCACCCTTATGGCAGAAAGCGAAGAACTAAAGAGCCTCTTGATGAAAGTAAAAGAGGAGAGTGAAAAAGTTGGCTTAATATTCAATATTCAGAAAACTAAGATCATGGCATCTGGTCCCATCACTTCATGGCATATAGATGGGGAAACAATGGAAACAGTGATAGACTTTATTTTGGGGGGCTCCAAAATCACTGCAGACGGTGAAGAAAAGCTATGACCAACCTAGACAGCATATTAAAAAGCAGAGAGATTGCCAACAAAAGTCCGTCTAGTCAAAGCTATGGTTTTTCCAGTAGTCATGTGTGGATGTGAGAGTTGGACCATCAAGAAAGATGAGCGCCGAAGAACTGATGCTTTTGAACTGTGGTGTTGGAGAAGACTCTTGAGAGTCCCTTGGACTGCAAGGAAATCCAACCGGTCGATCCCAGAGGAAATCAGTCCTGAATATTCATTGGAAGGACTGATGCTGAAGCTGAAGCTCCAATACTTTGGCCACCTGAGGGGAAGAACTGACTCATTGGAAGAGACCCTGATGCTGGGAAATATTGAAGGCAGGAGGAGAAGGGGACGACAGAGGATGAGATGGCTGGATGGCATCACCAACTCAATGGACATGAGTTTGAGTAAGCTCTGGAAGTTGGTGATGGACAGGGAAGCCTGGCATGCTGCAGTCCACGGGGTTGCAAACAGTTGGACGTGACTAAGCGACTGAACTGAAAAAGCCACAAAACTCTGGGTTCTTACTAACATTCTACTGTTTATCTTTTAGTAAAAGCATTCCTCAAATTGTTGCAAGTCTTTAGTTAATTTCCAGATTTCTGAAAATACTGATTTTGAGAGATTTTGCCAGTGTTTTTGTTTTTATATAAAACAGCAAGATCTTCAGAATACTTTGCTCTTCCAATCTGGAAATGAGATGTCCACACACACAATGCTTAGAAAGAATTCAGACACACACAAAAATGCATACTATGTGAGTTCATTTATGTACTGTTCAAAGTCAGGCATAACTAATTATAGTAGGAGAAGTCAGGATAATTTTCCTTTGAGGAAAGCAGCACAAGAAGGGCTTCTTTGGCATTTCCGTGTTTAGTAATCTGGATGCTGGTTACTCAGGTATGTTCAGTTACAATATTCATTATCTATATATTATGATTTAGGTGTTTTTTTGTATGTTTTTTATCCTTCAATATAAAGGGTATATTTATGATCATGAAATTAGGGATATGCTTTTAGATATTGGTGGGATAGGCAAGAGTCCTGTAGATAACTTCAGAGATATTTGAAAACGTTCTAGTGCTGAAGTTGTTAGGTGGTTCATACATGTTCTTTTAATTATGCATTGAAAAAAAAAAGAAAAAAAATAATTATGCATTGAATTATGTTGTTCTCGTTCAGTCGCTAAGTCCTATCTGACTCTTTGTGACCCCCCAATGAATTGCAGCACACCAGGCTTCTCTGTCCCTCATTATCTCCCTGAGTTTGCTCAAACTTATGTCCATTGAGTCAGTGATGCCATCCAGCCATGGGATTGAAGCCATGGGATGGATGGCTTCAAAACATGGCTTCCTTATGTTGAAGCATTTCCATATAAGCTCAGAGATATATTAGCTCCTTGGACCGAATTTGCTATGATTTTCAAAGGCCTAAGGCATAATATGTTTACAGATATATTGTTGTTGTTCAGTCGCTCACTCATGTCAGATTCTTTTGTAATATTTTTTTCCTTTCATGTGCATCCAATATTATATCGTAAAATTTCTTTAAATTAAAACACTGCCAGCATTGTCCAATAGCCATTAATAGACACTGAGGTTTAAATACTGCATAGTTTTTCACCTGTTATTTGGATATTTGGAGTAGTTCCAATATTTTAATTTTATGATGCTGCAATTAGTATGCATAAAAATAAATTTTTGAGTATACATCTGATATTACCTTAAGATAATTCCAAAAGTGGATTTAAGGGGTCAAAGTACATAAGCATTTTAAATACTCTTAGTACATAAAATCTATTGCTGTGAACATTTTACAAATTAACTCCCCACTCTCCTCAGAAACACATGAGAGATATCACTTTTCTGCCTGCTATTGAACATATAAATACAATATACAAAAATTTCAATATATATATAAATATATGAATGAATATATTCATAAAACATTAATATACTTATAGAACAATATTTATATATCTATTAAATATAATTTATTTGCAAGTTTGCAATACTTGCATTTCACCAAGCATCTTTTCATTGATGTTCAGAATGATGTACAGAGATCATCAGAAATAATCCCACCAAGACCCTTGTCCCTTTTTATGTCAGTCACCATAGAAAATACAGGATCCCCAGGTTACCTGGGGCTTTCCAGGTGGCACTAGTGGTAAAGAACCTGCTGGCCAATGCAGGAGGCTCAGGTTAGATCCCTGGGTTGGGAAGATCCCCTGGAGGAGGACATGGCAATCCACTCCAGTATTCTTGCCAGGAGAACCCCATGGACGGAGGAGACAGGTGGGCTAGAGTCCATGAGGTCGCAAAGAGTCAGACACAACTGAGTGACTGAGCAGCAGCAGCATGGTCTCTCTCATCACCTGATTATCTTGCCTACATTATTTATTGTTCATTGAAAAAGACCATGATGATGGGAAAGATTGAAGGCGAGAGCAGAAGGGGATGACAGAGGACGAGATGATTGGATGGCATCACTGACTTGATGGATATGAGTTTCAGTAAGCTCCGGGAGTTGGTGATGGACAGGGAAGCCTGGAGTGCTGCAGTCCATGGGATCACAAAGAGTTGGAAACGACTGAGCAACTAAACAGAGCTAAACTGACTGACACTGTTTATGAAGTCTGAATTGACCCAATCTCATATTTCACCTCCCAACTCCCACACTGAGTCACTGTGCCCTCTGGACCAGTCAACTGAAAAATCTTAAATATCTTCAACTTCTTCTGTGAACCCAAGCAAGGCTGCTGCTAACGATATTTCTCTCCATGCAATTCTTTCAGGTGTGCATATTTATCATTGTTCTTCATATCTCCTTAAAAACCCATTCCTTCTTCTAGGTTTCTAAAGAAATTAATCACCTAAATCTTTGAAGATACAGTTCATGGATTACTGTACCTATCCCCACCCCTCTCTAAAAACTTCATAAATACTGATACTTTTAATATCAAGATAGATGCTCATTCAATACCTCAGCCTCTTGATTCATTGAACTCCTCTCCTACAATGACCTTTGCCTTCACCCAACCTCCAGCACTGATTCCCGTGGTTGAACTGCCTTGAAGTTGGCATTACCACTTGCAGCACGCTATTATCCAAATATCAAGCATCACCCTCCTCATTCACCACCTCTCACCTTTTCAGTTCATGCTTCTTGTCTATCTCCATCCTGCTGTTATTATTCTTTCTTTCCCAGGATAAATTTCAATTCTGCCACCACACCAACACCCTGCATTCACACTCAACTCTCATTTTCCTCTCTCTCCACTGAACATGTCTATAAAATCCCCAATCTTGGTTCTAATCCCCTCTTCATCCACTTTTTTCTCAAGCCCTTGAGTGGCTGAAGTCAGACAGAAAAGACACAATCAGTCTCACTTTATATTCCTGATCACTAAAACCAAGTGGGCCCAGCAAGTCACCCAATTCTGCAATAGTTCCTCAGGCCATTCAGTCTTTTACTCCCTTAAATCATTTATATTTTCCCTTTTGTCCTCAAGCTTTTAACCTCTTACAGTGAACTTCTTCACAGTTAATCACATTGTTTTTATTTCACAGAGGGTATAAAAACAGAAAATAATTTCAGAATCACCAAAAAGTGGAATCAACAAAATGTCTATCTTCTAATCAATGAATCTACAAAATGTGGTATACCCATACAGTGAAAAATTATTGCATAATACAATGGAATGGAATACAAATAAATGCCAGAACATGGATGAAATCAGGGAACATTATGCCTAGTGAAAAAAATAGTCACAGAGACCTCAAATTGTATAATTACATTTATATAAAATATCCAGAAAAGGCAACTGTGTACAGACAGAAATAAATTAGTGCTTGCTTTGAGTGGGTTTAGAATGGAGAACACAGAGTGAATGAAAATGTGTACATGGTTTCTTTTGAGAGATAAAAATGTAAAATTAGATTGTAGTGATGACTGCACAACTATGTGAATATATTCAAAACTATTGATTTGTATGCATTCAATGGGTGAATTATTTAGTATATGAAATATATGAGCTGTTTAAAACAAAACAATCAGAGAATAAGCATTTTTTAAAAGTGCACGCTTTCCACACTTAGTTCATCTGGCAGACTATATTCCTTCAAATCACATCTTAGCTGTTGGGCTTGAAAGTTAAAAAATGAGGCAGAAATGATTAAAGGTACATTCACAAAAGAGAGAGAAAGAATGAGAGAACATGGAGAGGAGATAGCAAATCATTAGACAATTATTTTGAAGGATTCTCATTTGGATTGTGTTGACTCTGCAGGTCAGTATGGGGAGCAGTTCCATCTTAATAATATTAAGTCTTTAGATCCATGAACATGTGAATTTTCCCTTTATTTTTAGATCATCTTTAAATGGCTCTCAACAATGTTCTCTAGTTTTCATAATGTTTTGTACTTCTTTTATTAAATTTATTCCTAAGTATTTTACTCTTTTTGCTGCTAGTGTAAATGGAATAGTTTTATGAATTTCATTTTCAGATTGTTCATTAAAGTGTATAGAATACAATTGATTTTTGCATATTGATTTTGAAACCTTCATCAATTATCTTACTAGGTCTCATAGGTTTTCCCTGTTAAAGATATATCTTCTTCAAATAAAGAGCTTTACTTCTTGATTTTCATTTTGTATACTTTTAATTTCCTTTTCTCTCTTAATTACCTGATATAAAAAGGTGAGCGCCGAAGAATTGATGCTTTTGAACAGTGGTGTTGGAGAAGACTCTTGAGAGTCCCTTGGACTGCAAGAAGATCCAACCAGTCCATCCTAAAGGAGATCAGTCCTGGGTGTTCATTGAAAGGACTGATGTTGAAGCTGAAATTCCAATACTTGGGCCACCTCATGTGAAGAGTTGACTTATTGGAAAAGACCCTGATGCTGGGAAGGATTGGGGGCAGGAGGAGAAGGGGACAACAGAGGATGAGATGGTTGGATGGCATCACCGAATCAATGGACATGGGTTTGGGTAAACTCTGGGAGTTGGTGATGGACAGGGAGGCCTGGCGTGCTGCGATTCATGGGGTCACAAAGAGTCAGACATGACTGAGCAACTGAACTGAACTGAACTGAACTGATAGAACTCCAGTACAATGAAGTTGAGAGAGCAGACACTCTTGTCTTATTTGTGGTCTCTGTAGTAAAGAATCCAGTCAACAGTAAGTATGCTAGTTGTGGGTTTTTAAGTAAACTTTATCAAATTAAACAAGTTCCCTTCTATTTCTAGCTTTTTCTAGTGGTTTTATATTGAAATGTGTTGGATTCTTTCAAATGCTTTCCAACTGAAATGATCATGTGCTTTTTGTTCTTTTCTCTTAATATAATGAATCATATTGACTTATTTTTATATTTTGAACCAATGTTGGAACAAGATCAGAATATATATGGAACAGATACTAGTCTTTAAAATAAGCCTTGATGAATTTGAAAGGCTAGATTAATACAAAGTATGTTCTCTACCACATGAAATGAAATTAGAAATAAGTAACAAAATTAATTAGAAATTGAAAAATAAATTGAAATTAAACAACACATTTCTAAATGCTCAATGGACCAAAGAGGAAATCACATAGGAAATTATAAAATACTTCAAGATTAACACAAAAACAAAAACCCTGGGAATGTATACATAGAGGCAAATTTGTATTTATAAATGCCTATACTAAAATTTTTTTTTTCAATCTCAAATCAGTAACTTAAATTTCCACCTTAAAAGACTGGAAAAGGAAGAACAAACCAAACGCAAGCAAGCAGAACAAAATGATAAAGATTAGAGAAGAGATAAATGAACTGGAGAATAGAAAACCAATTTAAAAATAAATAACAACAAGACTATTTTGCAGAAAATGACAGAATGTTTCTAAAATTCACATGGAAATTCAAGAGACCCAAAATAGTCCAAACAATCTTGAAAAGAAAGTAACAATGGATTGTTGATGGATTCACGTTTCCTAATTTCCAAACTAATGAGAAAGCTATAATAATCAACACAGTGTGGTACTGACATAAGGATATACATATACATCAATGAATTTGCATGAGGAATTCAGATATAGATTAAATTTACACCCAATTGAATTTGACAAGCATATCAAGAAAACTATGTTGGGGAAACAATTCACTTTTCAACAAATTGTGCTAGGACAGCTGTATGTCTACATATAAAAGAATTAATTTGGACCCCTACCTCAGACCAAACTCAAAAGCTAACTAAAAATAGATAACAGACTTGAATATAAGAGCTAAATCCATAAAATTCATAGAATAAAGTCTAAAATTAAATTTTTGTGTCCTTGAATTTGACAATTCTATAAAACTAAAAGCAATTTTCCTACTGGTCCTTCTTATATCTTTTTCTTCATGAAAATATGCACACACATTATCATTTTCATCACCAATTCTTAAAATTTTCTGTTCATATCTATACCTTCTCCTTTGATGAAAGATTAACCATCCCAAAAGAACTCCATCAGCTTATCTGCCATCAACTTCAATGTGTTTCTATAACTGTTCATTATGTAACCATTTTATCTAAGAAGACAAGAAATATTCTTGTTAATTTTCAAAGTCCTTCAAACTTTGTACTTGATCCTACCTATGTCATGTTCTATAGGAACTGCTTCCATGGTCTTTACATACATACCTTCAATTTGTCTCTTCATTAGAGACAAATGTTCAGTCATTCCTTATAAAAATAAAATTTTCCTTATAAAAAACAAAATGCTACTTGACCTCAATCCAATTTCGTTTCTACTAAACTAAAATATTGATTACACTCTGCTTTCCAATTCTCCTTCTAATCATTCCTCAACTTATGATAAACTGTCTTCAATCACAGTATTAAAAACTCCCTAATTGTTATTGATAACAGTCCAGTGACCACTTTACAATGCCTTTACTTTTCCGAAGCAGCATCCTGCTAAACAGTTACTGTTTGTGGAAATGTGGTGACATCACTCCCTTGCCATAAACTCAGCTGATGGACTTTCCACCTTTTTGATCCACCTTTTTGACAGCTACTCGCTTTTCAGTTCAGTTCAGTTCAGTTGCTCAGTCACGTTTGATACTTTGCAACCCTATGGACTGTAGCCCGTCAGGCTCCTCTGTCCATGGGATTCTCCAGGCAAGAATACTGGAGTGGGTTGTCATGTCCTCCTCCGGGGATCTTCCCAACCCAGGGATTAAACCCACATCTCCTGTGGCTCCTGCACTGCAGGCAGATGCTTTACTGCTGAGCCACCAGGGAAGCCCTCATTGGCTCTCTACTAAAATCTAAATTCCTAAACTGAACATTCAGTTTCATCCATAACATAAATACAACTTATCCTTTCAAGTTAATACTTCTCTTTGCAACTTTCAAGTCTATCTACAATAAAAGCTTATATAAATAAAAGTGTCTAATATTTCTTCCAGCTTTAGTTGTTACATCAGTGAAAGTTACATATAGTAGATCATCCCTGTAAACACATTCACTCTAACCCTATGATTCTATACTGCTTTTCACACTATGAACATCTCAAACTTATGCCCCAGCTTTACTTAAAAAAAAAAAAGGAAAGAAACAATAAACCACAGAGACTTTCTTTTCTTTGTCTTATACTTTACCCTCTACACAGAAATTGTAATTCTATAACTCTACTTGTCCAAATCTTTCACAAATCTTTAAGAGCATGCTCATTCATAAACGTTTGTCTGACACCATAAATAAGATAAACTTATCCCTCTGAACCTCCTATTGAATTTTTATTTGCATTGTAATACAATACACACAACCTTATATTTTATTTAGCTTTGTACTTTCCTATCTGTCACTAAATAAAAAGTTCTCTTAGTTAAGAAACTATATTTTACCCAGCTTACAGTAATACTTTGTTATGATTATTATGTTACAAAAAGTGACCACTCAATACATTTTTAATAAATGAGTTGACTACCAACTCACTAGCTTAATTCACTCTCATATGTTTTAGCTAAATGGAAAAATAGATAAGAATAGTGGTTATTAAGAGCTTAGATGATGAGTAGTTCAATCCCTATGCCACTACTGGCTTAAACTCTGAGCCTTATTTTCTCCATTCATAAAATGTTGATAATAACAGCACATATCTCTTAAGGTTTTCCAATAAGAATTACTTGAATCAATTCATATCAAGAACTGAAAGAGTATCCTTGTGTTTTAAGCCCTCAATAAATGTTAGCCATCATTATTAATTAACATATATATATATATATATATATATATATATAATAAAACAAAAATATGGGCTTTAAAGACAGATCTAAAATTGTTTCCAAAAGATGTGCTTTTATGTGCTCTGCATGCAACTTCCTGGCAGGTGACAAATAACAATAAACTTAATTAAGGGGTGACTTTTTGGTCAGTATAAACGACAGAGCAGTTTTAATCCTGCCAAGAAGCAGAGTCTGGAAGCTTTTCATATTTAATCATTTTCTTTAACATGAATAAGTCGAGTGCTCCATTAGTTCTGGAGAGGAGAGTATAATAGAATCAGTTCTATAATAGGGGCATTAAGCCCTCCTGCATTATAGGAAATTGTTCAAAAAGGCTGCCAGGCTCTGATTTCCTTGCCAAAATAGGGCTACAGATACTCAACAGTAATATCCATCCTGATAAAAAAATTTTACTTTAAATAGAAAGAAATTCAAATGGCAGCATAGAATGTGAATGTCAGTTTTGAGCAAGAGTAGAAATCAAAAGATATAGACACAATCTGTTCTTAAAGCAGGTGCTTATTAGCACTATCACTTTATTTAGATGGTTTAATCAAGATGAAATGGTATTTCCATTGCTTGTTTTTAATTTACATTGCCTCTGTAAGCTAGAATTGAAATTTAAGCCAATATCAACAGTTTATATAAAACAGAGACTTTTTTTTTACCTTTTGAATGTTGACATCAAAGAAGGTCAACTCTATCATAGTAAATTAAGAAAAATTTAGCCACGTCAGTTCCTTTTTATTACTTTACTTCATAATTAGACAATTTCCCTTCAATGACAGGCTTTATTACCACTACATTTCTTAAAGGCACTAATTTGTCTATTCATTATTCACTGCTTTCCAATTTGAGAGAGAAAATTTCGAGTTCATCTAATACCTGCTAGGAAAATCCTGATGCCAGCATTTACCAGCCTGGCCCCAAACCCTTGTCACTACTGAAACTCTGTGCGGAGCACAGGATGTAGAATGAAGAACAAGACAAGTAACTGTTCAGAGGCAGGAAAGCCTCTCTATAACAGTGTCAGCAACCTCCCCAGAAGCACTATGCAGCATGGAGCATGCATCAGGCTGACACTGCTGTGCTTCAAACTGAAGGAAAACATAAACCCACTGACAGAGCACATAGACAGCCCTTTAATAAAATATAAACTTGACAAGCTGACTCCACAAGCATTCTTTCCATATCAAGCCAGTTCTGATCACTTGATAGTCGTACTTCTCATATACAGCCTGCTCATATCCCCAACTACTGAAATGAAATAGATGCACTCGAGCAGCCCCAGAGAGAAATATTCCCCAGTTGGCATTCCTGCCTGCTTCTCAAGCAGAACTCCATGAATCTACATGGATTTATATCATCAATGGATCCAGATAGCTAACATCAGCTCTCTCTCCACATCGCATGTAAAAGAGTTACTTCTTCTTTCTTTAGCTTCAGAATACTTTATCACCCTAAACATCTTGTTATTCACAAAGACATTTTTAAATATAAAATTCAAAAGTGAAAGTAAAATTATTCAATGCCACTACAAATGCATACTTTCAAAGAGCTTATATCCAACATATTTCTTATTTGACCTTACATTTCATTCAACAATCTATTAATGCTTTTGATAACTGTGTTCCATGTTCTTTTCTTATATCTTTTAAATGAGGACCAGTAGTGCCTTTTCAGATTGGTTCTTCACTAAACATTATCAGATCTTAATAATTCAAAAAAAGAGAACAATAAAAATTCAAAGAAAGAGATAGTGCTTATAGATATTATTATTATTATAGTAATATAAGGGTGGAGAAGTTTTATCTCCACATTTTTATGAAACATATATTTCCAGGAAGAAATCTAAAAGATAATTCTTAATAATATCAATTCATGCTAAAAGAACTGATTTCCCTATTTTCCTGCTTCCTATCATCTACTTGCCCACATCAAATCCTCGCCTTAAAAAATATCTTATTTACTTACAAATAAATAAGTAACAAGATGCTGAGACACTGACTTGGGAAGTTAGAGAAAAGTAAGAAGTAACAATTTGAAGGTTACTTGAGCTCCACCTCCTAAAGCCCAAATTATATATCTTATAATATAGCAAGGATATGTTTATATTATGTAGTAAAATAGACAAAAATAGGATATAGATAGGTAGTAGTTTAAATTTACTTTGTGACTTTTTTTTATGCTTACATATGTTGTTACTTTCTTTTAAAAGGAGGAGGATACCAAAGAGGACTCTCTAGAAAATAAAGCACAGCAGGGTGTGACAACAAATATCCAAAGACCATAGAATTACTGTTATGAGAATGTGATACCTTATAAGAAACCACTAACTTTTTGATTAAATGCCAGATTCACCAAACTTAGGGAAAGTGACCTAAACCAAGATCATCATCATTTCCCCTCAGATCACTCTCTTCTGAGTATCTCTTTCTACTATTGCTCTAGAACCCAGAACACATTGGTTCAAGCTGGTCCACAAGAACGTCCTTGGTCTCCAGTTTCAGGGAGATATGGTGATACATTAAAGCAAGTACAGCAAGAAGGAGTTTCAGGCCACAAACTATATTCCTGTCTTTTGTTTAAGGACCTTTATCCACCTAGAGTTGTGACTCTGCTACAAGGAGCATATAGAGATCAGATATAAGAGCATGTGTGTGTGTGTGTGTGTGTGTGTGTGTGTGTGTATGTGTGTGTGTGTGTGTGTGTGTGTGTGTGTGTGTGTGTTAGGGAGTTGGGAGAGCACCATCAGACAGTCAGAATAATCTGACCAAACATGAATCCACTAAGGCATCTGTCATCACTCCTGGTCCTTGGAGAGCTGAACACACAAACTGCTACAGAGATGACAATTGATGCTGTTCACATGGCACCTCAGGATCTGGTAGCTCTTTCTACTATGCTTCCATCATATTGAGTTTAAAGTAACCATTTTATTCTGCTGCTTTGACAACATGCTAGGGTTCAGGAAACTGTGAGATTATCTAAAACTACCTCTGCCCAGATGCATTTCTTCTCTAGGGTCTTGACAACTTCCCAAGGAGTTCTACACCCCTAGAATTGGCTTCGGTCCCATTCTCTGATCCTACAGAAACATCAGAAAGTTTTTTTCCTCATTCCAGGATTTCTCCAGGGGAACCACCAGTCTGGAGAAATTGATGATTCAGCTTCAATTGCTTCCATTCCACTCTCCCAATTCTCCTAACTTTATTGTGTGGCTTTTATTTTTCCTCAGGACCTAAGCTTTTGAAATGCAGCTTAGAGAGAATTTTTTTTTAAATTTCGAGTTGTTTTATCTATCCCTAGAGACAAGGAATAGAAAGCAACTGAGCTACTTAATGAAGGCAGGTCAATAAGTTAATTTAAAAAATAGAAGGAAATAAATAGTTTAAAATGATACTTTTTTAAAAAGCTAAAGAATAACAACATTAAGATAAGGCATATAAAGTAAATTGAAGTTAGATTATCTTTCCTGCAAGGAATAGTTTTACTCTTTAGTTACGTCTCCTGGTCAAGTTCCTTTCATAGCTTCTTAGACGCTTTCTGCAGCTCTTGCCACCTAAATGCAAATGCTCTAACCTCTGCCTGATCTGAACACTAAGTAGAAGACACCAAGGGATTAGGGCATAAAAAGGAGCCTCACCTTGACAAGGTTCCCCTTCTTGACACTGTGATTTATCTAGATAGTAATGAAATGTTAGAACCTAAGTTCTATGAAGGTAGGAATTGTGTGTTTCTTGTTCATTGCTCATTCAATTCAGTTCAGTGGCCCAGTCATATCTGATTCTTTGCAACCCCATCAATCTTTCCCAGCATCAGGGTATTTTCCAATGAGTCAATTCTTCCCATCAGTTGTCCAAAGTATTGGAGTTTCAGCTATAGCATCAGTCCTTCCAATGAATATTCAGGACTGATTTCCTTCAGGGCTTTCATTACTCATTGCCTGCATTGAAAACTGAGCCTGCTCCATAGTAGCTGCTCAATCAATATACATTTTTTTTTTGGATAAACACATCTTGTAAGATCATGCATTTATATCCATGAAGATATATTTCAGTAATTCCTGCTGCTAAACACTACTCATTATTCTGAGATTCTCTGAGGTACCCAGTAAAAAACAAATAGACCACCACCAACAACACAAATGGGAGAAAGCTATTTGAAAGGAACGGCTGGAATGAGTGCAGACACAGTTCTCCTAGTGGTGTGGAAGACTGCTCATTCCACTATAGCCCAGAGATCTATAGATTTCCCCCAAATTTCAGATGAACTATGAGGATGCTTTAATCACATAGCAAGTATGATAGAAGGAAAAGCTTTTCTCAGAGATCTTAACTCATCCAAATAAGCAGCAGCAGCTATAGCTCCTCAACTCCTGCCAACATATTCCGAACCATAAAGGCAAAAACAAATTTCCCATGAGGAGGATTCAACCTACTGACCACTCATAGTTGTCTTTCAAACCTGCTCCATTAGTCCCTCTCCATATTATACTCTAAAATTAGAGCATAGAAATAGAGTTATGATCCAAGTACAATCTCGACAAATTCCTGATATGAATCTGAGACTCATGAGTTTTCTTATTCATCCCCCCATGTATTAGATCCTTTTCTATGATACTAATATTACCTGACAAACCTAGACAGCATATTAAAAAACAGAGACATTATTTTGACAAAGGTCCATACAGTCAAAGCTATGGTTTTTCCAGTAGTCATGTAAGGATGTGAGAGTTGGACCATAAAGAAGACTGAGCACCAAAGAATTGATGCTTTTGAACTGTGGTGTTGGAGAATACTCTTCAGAGTCCCTTGGACAGCAAAGAGATCAAACCAGTCAATCCTAAAGGAAATTAGTCCTGAATATTCATTGGAAGGACTGATGCTAAAGCTTAAACTCCAAAACTCTGGCCACCTGATACAAAGAACTGACTCACCAGAAAAGACCCTGATGCTGGGAAAGATTGACGGCAGGAGGAGAAAGGGGAGACAGAGGATGAGATGGTTGGATGTCATTACCAACTCTATGGATATGAGTTTGAGCAAGCGACAAGAGTTGGTGATGGACAGGGAAGCCTGGCATGCTGCAGTCCATGGGGTTGCAAATAATTAGACACAACTGAGCGAATGAACTGAACTGAACTAGGCATTACCTGGAAGTTGAATTCTTCACCAATAGGTCCCGGTCCCAAACTTGAGTTCTTTTCTCCTCTAATCTTTTCTTCAAAGATCTAGCTGACATAACTCAATACAGTATTCTTTCAGTCACCGAGTTAAACTCACTTTAGTAAACTTAAATTTTTATGCCAGAGTAGTGTTTTATTTTTCCACTAGTGACTATAAATGGGACATTTTATTGAAAATATCTCTTGAGCTATTACTTGAGTATTATAACTAGAATGCCCTGCCAATGGAAAATGAAACATACATCCATTATTAGTTCCATAATAATGTTAATAATATGAGCTTAACTCAATAAGCCTAACTAAATATGGATCTACAGAGTAATCTCCCGGATATGCAGTAAGTGCTACACACAATGATTCATTTTAACATGCAACAGTGCAGAACAATCTCATGTGATGGGGTAGTTACATTCTTAGAATACTGCAGCTTTCATTAAAATGCTTTCTCTAAAAGGAACACAGGCAAAGTATGGAGCTACATCGCTCATGACTGGAGACAATCCAAACCTATGGTGTTAGAAAACAGATAAAAGATTAGAGCCCATTACAGATTCCTGAATTAATGAGGACACTTTCGAGAAGCTCTGCTACAGAATGCACTTTCTGAAAGCAGCCTGCTTTCTTGTCATCTCAAGGCTTGCTGACTTTGCTCTTTTTGCCTGGAACAACCTTCTGGTCATTCTTCAAGTGGATGGCTCCTTTTCTTCATTAGAACTCAGCTGATACATCAACTTCCACATGAAGATTTATTCAAGCCTCAGTCCCCTGACCATGCCAGATGCCTCTCCTCTAAGCTCCTAATCACAGTGGGTTTACCTTTCTTACAGCATTTGTCACAATGTTGCCATTGTGTATTATTTATTGTCATGCTTCATTATGTCAAAAGCTGCTTCAAGACAATAAGTATGTCTTTCTCTCTCTGATTCCTGACTTTGTAGTGGGCCTGATATATAGCAGGAGCTCAATAATCATGTGTTGATGCCTCTTTCTTTAGCCAATTCTTCCTCATAGCTGAGTCCTCAATTTAAATATGACTTTAACCAGCCTTCCTTGACATTTCAGTTTACTTTGGTATCCTTGTGATACCAATACTATATTCATCACAATTTTAATTATATAGTTGTTAGTGTGATGACTGTTTGAAGCTTTTCCCCAGTAAGCTAAAAGCTCTATGAGGACAGGCACTATATCTCCCATGTTGGAAGTTATACCCCTCTTGTGTTACTGAGCCTGTTACATAATTTATACTCAAAAATAGTTATTGACTCAATTACTGATACTTGCTACAGTAGGGATGAACTTTGAAATTATTATGTTTTCAATGAAAGAAGCTAGTCACAAAAGACCACATATCACATAATCTTTTATAAAATACCAAACTAGACAAGTCTATAAAGACATGAAGATTAGTGGCTGCCTATGACTGTAGCAGGGGAGAAAGAAGAAAGAGGAGTGAGAAATGGTAGTGACTCTTAATGGGAACAGGGTTTCTTTTTGTGCTAATGGGAATATTTAAAACTTAGATTGCAGTGGTAATGTCCTAACTCTGTAAATATACTAAAACCTATTGACTTGTGTACTTTAAATAGATGAATGTCATGATAGGTGAATTGTATTTCAATAAAGCTACTGAAATAATTATTGAAGAAATAAATACATGAATTAATAGATGAACATGAAGTTCAGGGGTCCGTCATTTAGCAAAGGGAACGTATTTCTGGAAATATAAACCCTGTTACCCTTGGTCCTTTGATCTTAATCTCTTCAAAGATGCATTTCTGGCATTGACATAAAACACCGTCAATCATGTTTCCTTTATTTTCATATTCTCTGAATCCATGCGGTGATGCTTGCTATAGTTCCTTTCAGCTTTCTGTCACATAATTAATTGATCTCTGGTCCTCTGAGGCAGCAATGAGTTTTATAAGAATTTCCACCAAACCGTAACTGCCATGTGTTTCCTCTGTCCATTATTTGAAGTCACAATGGGCCACTGAAGAAAACTGCATTTAAACAACAACTGGGAGTAACCGAATGACTCCGATGAAATGCCCCTCTTCCTCCTCCTCTACTGCGCCACGTGTAACATCAGTGACGGCTGTAAGTCTGGCAGCCACTCTGGATAATGAGAATGAGTTCCATACCTTCAGAATGTCAAGATTCAGTGGGAAGGAGATTATGAAACTTTCATCAGTTTAATCACAGCAAAACAAAAATTTCAAAATATAGTGCATGCATGTATACTTGTGTGCTCAGTAATGTCAAACTCTTTGCAACCCCATTGACTGTAGCCCACTAGGTTCCTCTGTCCATAGGTTTCTTTAAGTGAGAATACTGGAGTTGGCTGCCATTTCCTACTGCAATATATGGGTATATCTTTTCTAAACTCTGAGGAAGTAACCTTTAAATCATGGAGAGAACATTTTATTCCTCAAGGAATAACTGAATTCCACAAGAAGTGCCACTGAATATCTTGAGGAAGAAAACATGAGTTGTCATATTAGAAAGAAGCATTTAATTATTAATTCTATATTTTATTATCTGTGAGAACGTGGGAAGTTAACTCATTGGAAAAGACCCTGATGCTGAGAAAGATTGAGGGCAGGAGGAAAAGGGGATGACAGAGGATGAGATAGCTGAATGGCATCACCAACTCGATGGACATGAGTTTGGGTGGACTCAGGGAGTTAGTGATAGACAGGGAGGCCTGGCGTGCTGCGACCCGTAATGGGGTCGCAAAGAGTCGGACATGACTGAGCAACTGAACTGAACTAAATTCATCAGTGGGTCATACTTTTCTTTCATCTGTAAAACAGTGTTAATAATACTGTGTTATCAAAGGATAAAAATTACACATTGTGTTTGATAGTACCCAGCAACTATTTGAGATACTGGAGATACTTTAAACATGCTTGTTTCTTTCAAACATAATTACTTGAATCAAAGAGGTAATCCAATCTTATCTTCCCAAAAGATAACAGTTTAGTCAATAACCAATCAAGAACTGTTATGTGTGTACTTCCAATGTACTGTAAAATCTCTTGAGAGTCATAAAAGAAACAAAAGTAAAAGGCACAGCCTTGTCATCAGAGAACCTACATTAAGTTATAGAGTCATGACTGATCCAGGAGAAACTACAGAGAGCACTCCCTGGTCACCTATTTAACACGGCATCACATGCTAACAGGAAGCTTCATAAGACCATCAGAGTGAGAGATACCACTGGGTAGGAGGGTAGTGTGAAAAGTCTCATGAAAGAGAGTATACCTGATCAGAACTTAGAAAATCTTAATAGAAATATTTATATGTAATAATTCATGAATAATTTTTGTGTGAAAATACCAGTGTTGTTAATTCCTTAATTCTCCCAGCCAGGGAAATTCATACCTACTCTAGGCAGAGAAAATATATTCAGACATAATGCAACTGAAAGAGGGATCCAGCAGTTCACCACTCAAAAGTCAATAAAGAAGTCAGGTTGGTGGAAAGGAAAGTTTGCTTTGTTTTAGATGCCAGCAACCAGGAGGGGAGGGCAGACACCTCCCCAAAGGTCAATTCCACCTCCTGGCACTCAGCGGACAGGAGTTTTTATAGGCTGAGGGAGGGGCTACGTGCAGAAATAGCAGTCAGTTCTGACAGTGTCATCTCAACTATTTGAGTACAGTTACTCTTCAGTTGCATATTGGTTTATTCCCATTTCTTTGAGGCCAGCTGACAGAATTGCAGCAGCATAAGTCATGGCTACAGTCTGGTCATCATGTAGTTAATTTCTTCTACCAGGTGGGGATTTCAGTATCTATAAGACACCCCAAAGGATATGACTTGAATATCATCTATATCCCTTCAGAAGGAACTAAAGGTCTTTTACTATGCCTTAAATGATTAAACTATTGTTATTTGGTCTTCTTTGGCTGCTTTTCTTTGTTCCTGCATGTTATCACTTCTATGATTAAACTTATTCTTCAGCTAAAGTTTTTCCACAGACTAAAGTCAGGCTGAGGACATTGAGGGGCAAGAACCGTAGGGTCCTGCTCCATTTAAATAACAGTTAAACTATGGTCATTGATGATACACTATCCAAGCCCACTCCTTCCCACTGCCATCAATAGTTAAATGACAAAATCAAAGACACTAAGTATCATCATATAGTTCTTTTGGCCAAGGATTAAAGGGACAATTCAACCATAGTAACATCTACAAAAAGGAAAGTTGGAAAGTATATCTTTTACAATAGGGGAGGGGGACAAATATGAATAGAAGGCTGGGAATGAATTGCATTCATTTATATGGAATGAAAGCAAAAAAGAATAAAATAACAGAGACAAGTGTAATATAGATGAAAAATTCTTTGGAAAATGCATCCAAACAAAACAGAGAGACATGTGAGGCAAATTTTTCTATACGCTTAAGGAATTTAGAGATAACATGGAGTTCATGAATTAAGTGGTGAGAGAGACCAAAAATAATGCAGGATATCAATGAAGGTTCGAAAATAGAATACAAAGGAAAGGTAACTGACAAGCTTACAAAAGAAACTGAAGAGGAAATTAAAACCTTTAAAGTATTTGAAATCCCATTAGAAGCAGAAAGGAATTGAATTACAGTAGAGTAAGTCTTTTCAGTGGTAGGAAAGGAAATCTTGGGGGAGAGGGTATCACATAAAATTCAGAGTAAAAAGATGAAGAGATCACAATGACCAGACAGAAAACAACAATAAGAAGAAAAGACAATGAACTCAATTTTTGAATAATTGCTCTTGTGAAAGCAAATTAGAACACAAGGAATAAATTTAAATATATAGTATAATAGAAATTTCCTGAAATAAAGAAGACCTGAAGAGTCAGATTCCAAAGAAAGATTACTGAAAGCAATGTGTACATATCCCAGTGAATTTACAGAAATTCAAATATAATGAAGAAATTCCCTAGTTATTCAGGCACAGCCTGCATGTCATTTGGAAAAAAGCAATCAGTAAACTGACCTCTGACTCCTCTCCAAAACAATGTTAGATGCCATGGTATTGATCTACAATATATTAGGAACAAAGAGATGTAACTCAAAACTTCTACATGCTTCTAAGTTTTTATTCCAGTTGGAGAATATTGTCATAAACTAGAAGGCATTTCCCTAACAAACAAAAACATCAGGAAATATAGCAGTAAGGTTTCCTTCATTTCACACCCACTTGAAGACAGAAAAATCTTAGGAATCAAAAGCTAAAATAGAATGAACAAATTCTAACTAGGTGGTTAAATTAGGGAAAGAAAAGCCTGATAGAGCACTAAATACATATAAAGGTATAAAAAGGTCAATAACGATACATCTAATGAGGAGCAATACATGGATATTTTATAAATTCTGAAAGAAATCTACCTACTTTATTTTAATAATGAGTTGCTGAAAATGGACAAGGACTAAGGTCACAGACATGCCCAGGGGAAGTAGAAAAAGAGGAGAAATGAGCTAATGAGAAATGAACAAACTTTATTATTTATTATGTGCTGTGAAATCAATACATTCACTTTTACATTTGACATTAGGCCTGTGTTCATATATACCTTAGAAAGCCTTCCTTATTAATAATGCTAAGAAATAGAGGAAAGTAATAGAATGGGAAAGACTAGAGATTTCTTTCAGAAAATTAAACAAGGGAATATTTCATGCAAAGATGGGCATAATTAAGGACAGAAACGATATCGTCCTAACAGAAGAATAAGATATTTAGAATAGGTGGCAAGAATACACAGAAGAACTACACAAGAAAGATCTTAATGACCCAGATAACCATGATGGTGTGATCACTCACCTGGAGCCAGACATCCTGGAGTGCGATAGTCGAGTGGGCCTTAGGAAGCATCACTACAAGCAAAGCTAGTGGAGGTGATGGAATTCCAGCTGAGCTATTTCAAATCCTAAAAGATGTTTCTGTTAAAAGTTCTGCACTCAATATGCCAGCAAACCTGGAAAACTCACAGTGGCCACAGGACTAGGAAAGGTCAGTTTTCATTCCAATCCCAAAGAAAAGCAATGCCAAAGAATGTTCAAACTACTGCACAGTTGCACTCATCTCACATGCTACCAAAGTAATGCTCAAAATTCTCCAAGACAGGCTTCAACAGTACCTGAACCAAGAACTTCCAAGTGTTCAAGCTGGACTTGGAAAAGGCAGAGGAACCAGAGATCAAATTGCCAGCATCAGTTGCATCATAGAAAGAGCAAGAGAATTTCAGAAAAACATCTGCTACATTGACTACACTAAAGCCTTTTACTATGTGGATCACAACAAATTATGGAAAATTCATAAAGAGATGGGAATACCAGACCATCTCACCTGCCTCCTGAGAAACTTGTATGCAGGTCGTTAAGCTAGAGTTAGAATGGGACATGGAACAACGGACTGGTTCCAAATTGGTAAAGGAGTATGTCAAGGTTGTATATTGTCACCCTGCTTATTTAACTTCTATGCAGAGTACATCATGTGAAATGCTGGGCAGGAAGAATCACAAGCTGAAATCAAGATTGTCGGGAGAAACATCAATAACCTCAGAAATGCAGATGACACCACCCTTACGGCAGAAAACAAAGAGGAACTAAAGAGCCTCTTGATGAAAGTGAAAGAGGAGAGTGAAAAAGCTGGCTTAAAATTCAACATTCAAACAAAGAAGATCAGGACATCTAGTCACATCACTTCATGGTACATAGATGGAGAAACAGTGGAAACAGTGACAGATTTTATTTTCTTGGGCTCCAAAATCACTACAGATGGTGCCTGCAGCCATGAAATTAAAAGACATTTGCTCTTTGTAAGAAAAGCTATGACCAATATAGACAGCATATTAAAAACTAGAGACATGACTTAACTAACAAAGGTTCGTCTAGTCAAAGCTATGGTTTTTCCAGTAGTCATGTATGGATATGAGAGTTGGACCATAAAGAAATCTGAGTGCCAAAGAATCGATGCTTTGGAACTGTGGTGTTGGAGAAGACTCTTGAGAGTCCCTTGGACTGCAAGGAGATCCAACCAGCCAATCCTAAAGGAAATCAGTCCTGAATATTCATTTGAAGGACTGATGCTGAAGCTGAAGCTCCAATACTTTGGTCACTTGATGGGAAGAGCTGACTCATAAGAAAAGACCTTAATGCTGGGAAAGACGGAAGGCAGGAGGAGAAAGGGACAACAGAGGATGAGATGGTTGGATGGCATCACTGACTAAATGGACATGAGTTTGAGCAAGCTCCGGGAGACCATAAAGGACAGGGAAGGAAGCCTGATGTGCTGCAGTCCATGGTGTCGCACAGAGTCAGACATAACTGAGTGACAGAACAGTAACAACAACATATATAAATATATATTTATATAAGCTTCAAACCCATCACTTTCTTAGGTTGTATAGGTATTACCAGGATTATAGTTTCCAAGTTAAAAAAAAAATAAATATCAGGTAACAAACATTAGAAAACTAAAAACAAGCCACAAAGAAGAATGAAAAGAATCACTTATTAATTCAAATTCCTACTATGATTCAAGCACTGTGTAAAAATCTAAGTTGTTGTTAAGTCACTAAGTCATGTCCAATTCTTTGTGACCCCATGGACTGCAGCACACCAGTCTTCCCTGTCCTTCACTCTCTCCCAGAATTTGCTCAAACTCATGTCCATTGAGTCGTGATACCATCTAACCATCTCATCCTCTATCACTCCCTTCTCTTCCTGTCATCAAACTTTTCCAGTATCAAGGTCTTTCCTAATGAGTTGGCTCTTTGCATCAGGTGGGCTTTTGATTAAAATTTTGTGACTGTCTTGAGTTTGATTAGAATTAAACTTAATTCATACATTTATTAAGATGCTTGCTGTTTGGAAGAAAAGCTATCACAAACCTAGACAGCATATTGAAAAGCAGAGTCATCACTTTGCTGACCAAGGTCTGTATATTCAAAGGAATGGCTTTTCCTGTAGCCACATACGATTGTGAGAGTTGGACCACAAAGAAGGCTGAGCACTGAAGAATTGATGCTTTCGAATTGTGGTGCTGGAGAACACTCTTGAGAGTCCCTTCGACAGCAAGGATATCACACCAGTCAATCTTAAAGGAAATCAACCCTGAATATTCATTGGAAGGACTGATGCTGAAGTTGAAGCTCAATGGAGCTGACTCACTGAGAAAGACCTTGATGCTGGGAAGGATTGAGGGCAGGAGAAGACCTTGATGCTGGGAAGGATTGAGGGCAGGAGAAGGAAGTGGTGACAAATGATGAGATGGTTGAGATGAGTACATTGTGGAGAGTTGGACAACAAAAAGGTTGACAACAAATCCAAGGACAATGGATTTCCTTATAATATTGTCTTTCAAATAAATTTTAAATCTTTTCAGTGTCTTTCAATGAAGTTTCTAAACAATTTTCTAAACAAAGACAGTGAATTTCTTTTGTGAAACTTATTTTTTGTTACTTGCATTACTCTGCTCTAGTTGCCATAACAAAATACCATACATTGGATAAGTTAAACAACAAATTTATTTTCTCAGAGTTCTGGAGGATGTTAAGTCTAGATAAAGGTGCTGGCTGATTTGGTTTCAGTGCTCTCTTCCCAGCTTACAGACGGCTGCATTCTCACTATGTCCTTACATAGTGGAGAGAAACAGAGAGAGAGAGAGAGAGAGAGAGAGACCTCTATGGTGTTTCTTATAAGATCACCAATGCTGTTGGATCAGGGATCCGCCCTTATTGACCTCCAATAGGGCTTCCCAGGTGGTGCTAGATAAGAGACCCAGGTTCAATCCCTGGATGGGAAAGATTTCCTGGAGGAGGGCATGGCAACCCACTCCAGCATTCTTGCCTGGAGAATCCAATGGACAGTGGAGCCTGGCAGGCTATAGTCCATGGAGGGTAGCAAAGAGTCGGACACAACTAAAGCTTTTAGCAAGCACACAGGACTTCCATTAAGGCCCTATCCTCAAATATACTCACATTGGGGGGTGAGACTTTTGCATATGAATTTTGGTAGAAAAAAATTCAATCCATAGCAGTACTTTAATGTTTGTTGCTATTGGAAATGGTAATTTAAGTGATAGGTCTTTAAAAAGATCTTCCTTAAATCTTTTTGTTGGTATTAAGGAATTCGATTGTATCAGCTCCTATTTCCAAGTTTTGGAAGCCTAGGCCTTTTAACATGACTACAGAGGGACACATCAAGCTGAGGTAATCTCACACCCACCATGTGATCCAGCCACTCCACTATTAGGAATCCACTCAAAAGAAATAAAAGTATATGTTTGTACAAAGACTTACATACAAATCCTCTAAAAGCTTTATTGTTAACAGCCAAAACCTTGAAATAATCCAAATGTCCATCAACATGTGAATGGGTAAACACATTATAGTATATCTACACGATATTATTCAGTAATAAAAATGATGAAATTTTGGTATATGAAACAACATGGATGAACCTCAAGTAATTATGCTGAGTGAAAGAAGTCAGATAAGATAGTTGTATATGATTCCATTTATATAAACTTATAAGAAATGCAAACTAACCTATATGACAGAAAGCCAAATAGAAGTTGTTGGCAGGTGCTAAGAAGTGGTCAGTGCAGGGTGAGAGCGAAGGATTACATGAGCATGAGAAAACTTGGAGGGGGGTGCTGCGGTGATGGCTATGTTCGCTATGTTTATTGTATTTGTTTCACATGCATATGTAAAAATTTATCAAAATGTGTATGTTAAATACGTGTATTTTCTTTCCTGTCTATTCAACAAAGCATCCCTTTCGATATTTTTCTTGTCTATGAGCACTTACAAAGTTAGGTAAGAAACAAACTGAGCTTTGCAACACCACATTTATTTAAACAAATAAAAAGTATATAGTCATACAAATAATAAATAGATAGTAGTGTTATTTTAATACAGTTCCAACACTGCTTTTATAATAAGGTACCTACTATTTAAACATGTTGTCATAGCAGCTCTAGTTGCTCATATTTTATACTTAAAATTTTTTTCTCCTTCGATTTCTTGTTGGTCAGCTATCTTGCCTTATAGTCAAGGTTTTGTTTACTTTTACTATTCAGTGATTACAGATTTTGATATCATTTTTAAATTTAAAAAACTAAATTACCAACCTAAAGATTTTCAAATGTGCATTTGGGCTTTCCATAACTTAGTGAAAGACATCTATCTAATTTTTTGTTGTTTATTTTATGGAAATATCTTACAAAGAGGCAAGAGTTTTTCCAAATGTTCAAGTGACTACTCTTTATATTAACTGTAAAAATTCTTACCATTGCACTCATACCATTCAACTATCTTTAAATCTCATAATTAACTAACATTACTAAGAATTTTTATTTTAAAGAAATTTAAGAAATTGTGGTTCTTATTGACCACATATACTGTATCCCTCCAACAAGCCCTTCATTAAGGTTTCTGTTACTCTGATAGCTCCTTCATCAACATAAGATTTCTATGGAGAGTCTACATCATTGTGTGAGATTCTCCACCACTAATTTACCACACTACCCATGCCTTATTTTGTACCAGGAATTGTATATTCTAAGTAAGCACAGAAATAGAGTTTCCAGTGAGGTATAAATGGTACATGGGGTAGAAAGAGAAAACTGATTAGGAGACAACTCCTAAATTTATACTGAGAGGAAATTTGGTATTAGATTTAAGTTTTCAAGCCAGATGTATACAATATTTTGTTGGCTGAAGCTATTGACTAGATTGACCTAATCAACTAATTGTGATTTTTCTGTAAGTTTGTCCATGTAACACACAATAGAAAATTTTTTTCTTATAATAAACCGCTGACTGCTATCCATAGCTTCCAAGTGAATAGCTTTCTGTTTTACTTGTCATTATTATTTTAATGAGAAGTTAGAAAAGGACATAGTGGAGACTTACTCTCACTCCATCATATTCCAGATGGGCTGAGACTTTTATCTAAGTAAAGCTTGATTTGCATATGATTTTTAATCATACAGGACATGGAGTGAGAAACTAGAAATCCATGGTAGCATAAACAGAGACCTGGAGCAAAGAGAAATTAATTCACCTAAAAGTAAAACTGGAAAGAAAATAGCAGAGCAGAGACTTTGAAAAACATATGGAAGTTAATCAGAGAAATGGCAAGTTCCTAAAAACTGTCACTGAGGGGTGGAGGTTTTCTTTCCTCTCAGCATTTCTTGATGGACCTTGAGGACGCTCTAGACCTGATATGCCCCATCATTTGAAAGTGTCAGTTGTTGGAAATGGAAAAAATGCCAGATAATTTATTGACCTCGTTAATAAGTAAATAAGAGCCAACTGTTAGCCAAAAAGAAGATACAATGTAAGCCTTTGGAGATGAGGGTTTCTGAAATTATCAGCAGTCAAATAAGATAAGCTGATACTTCAAATATTGTTAAAGATAGCCATAAAAAAATTGATGGTAGTTTAGACACCTTAGCAAATTCTAAACTAGCATATGTGCATATGAAGATGAAAGGTGTATCTAAGGCCTTTGGAGACAGAGACCATTAACTTAGGTGCGTAGAGGTAGTCTATCAACAATAGATCTTTGAGTTAAAGTCAATAATCTCTTCTATTTAATTGCAAGTTCTTTGATCAACAATTCCCTTTGAAAAGATGTGTTTTTAAGCAGAATTTTCTGCATCATCTGTTTAATGGAGAGTAACAGAATAGCAAGATGGGCATCTGACCTTATCTTGTCCAGCTTAGTGGTGATAAGCCATGGAGATTCTAGCACCTGGCTCATGGTCTGGAATTAATAATCATTTCTGGCAACTTTTCAGAAATAAATCATACTGTAAAAATTATTAATAATCACACCTATGGTATCTGGTAGTGCCGTAAGGGAAGAAGAGAAGCACAACCCAGATGATGGAATTAGCTGCATCAATCCTGTGTACTAAGACAGTGAAAGATGCTCCAAGACCCCTAAATCCCAGCAAAGAGAACAGTTTTAGCTACTCTACATTGTTCTGTGCCTTTTCTTGGAAAGGGTGTCGGATGCAGATTATTTAAAAACACTTTTTTCTCAGAAAATAAATCACTTTGATGAAAATGTAATGGTGATAACAGTATAATCATTTCCTCTCATGGAATACTGACAAATCTCAATGTAATTTTACTTGCAATAACCAACGAGCCCTGTCTCCTGCTCACAGTACTGTGCTAAGCACCTGGGGTAACAGGATGGGTCAGGTGTCCTCCTCCACCCTCATGTTATATGCCCCAGCTCTCCACCTTGGCACTGACTATGCTGCTGTGGGACTGTCTTTACTATCTGCCCCTCTCCCTCTATGGACCCCACCATGGACATCCTCACGAGCAGGGCTTGTCTCATTCATCTTCATGTTCTTAATACTCTGTCTATTGCTGTACCTCACACATAGCCTGCATCCCATCCCATCCCATCTTTATCTGTTCAACTAGGACATGAAGCCACAATCTTGCAGTAGAGATAGACAACTAATGCACCTATAGCCACCAGAGTTGAAAGTTAGGTGTGATTAATACTAAAAGGTGAAGCTAACTAGAAATCATTCTTCAGAGTTTCTTCAAGCCCAGAAGTGTAATTCTCTGCAAAAAAAAAAAAATATTCCTTTATTTTCCATACATGTCACTAAAATAGTTGGGGATACTCAGCACTCCAACTTCTTGGTGAACTTGAAAAAATAATAGAAATTATAAAAAATGAGATAGATAAAACACAAGGTGGAAAATTTTCAACCTGGAAAAAGCAATAGATCAATGCATTTGGTCAAGTAACCATGCTGCCATCTACCCAGCACAAAAATCTTTGGTGTATCCAACTGTGCTCATAAATATAAATATTGTAAAAATGATACACCTGTATACTGTGGAGAAAAGTTGCTTCTCCTGTTTATAACCTTAACTGACTTCATTTCAATGTTATAATCCTAAGTTTATTTTTTCAGTACTACAACTGAAAAAAGTCTGGTACCAAGACTACCAGAATGAAGTCGATGGTATCTGTCTACTATTTCACATTATTTCCTCATTCTTTAAATTATAGAGAAGGAAAATCCACTGACATTTCCCCAGATGGTAAAACCTACTAGCATAATCCTTGAGTTTATCCTTCTCTTTAAACATCTGTCATAAAGATTGAAATCAAATGAAGATAATGTATGTTAAAGTGCTGTGCAAAGTTCAAAACATTATACAAATGTGAGATGGTATTTTTATAATTTACATGTACACTTGCCTCTCTGATTGCATGATTTTGGCACTATTATGGACTTTGAATATAGGGTCACTGAAAACAGAAACAAATGTTGAATCTAAAAGCATTACTTTAGTTGGCTGTGATTCTATGCTGTTAATATTTCTCAGTGGTACAATCTATTCTATTATCCAAGAAAAGTCTACCAGGACAATTCCATGCTCCATCTTTGAATATGAAACCAAGTATTAAACTGTAACTCTCTTTCTAGGTTTTTATTAAACTCTCTTTATTTTGGAAAGCAAAATCTAAAATGCATTGGCCATGAAAGAGCCTCCTCTTGTTCCCTCAAGAAAGATGCTCTAAATGCTTGACTTATTAGAGCTCTTGGTCCCTTTGTTTACAATGTCAACACTCTTGATATAAGTTGACCCTGACATATCAGAAAGCTATGGATTTATCAGACTAGTAGGTCTTATCAAAAGGAGTAAAAAGCCAAACTAAATGATACAATTGCATAAAGGGACAATTTAAGCACCAAAACAAAAGGCAATAAATGCAATAGATTAAATATATTCAATACATTTAAGTCCATGAGAGCATCATGATACTAAATACAACATACACTACTGGTCAGCTTTGGGAGATGCTAGATAATTGGCTCATTATTTTTAAACTGATTAAATATATTTTTAACTGATGCTTTTAATTTAAACTGATATATAAAGGGAAGTGAGTGTTTACCCTGCTTTTCTTACATAATCTTCACATTATGGTTACAGGAGAGTTGAAGAAGGGATGTTTCTTTTTATATGTCTTTCTTCCAGCTAATAATAAATGACAGAATTTAATTACAAACATCATATAACATCCAGTGCATCTATGCAGTGGATGCCAACAGCTGCTAATGTTGCAGAAATAGAGGCAACCAAACATCACATAGCCCCTAATGGAAGAGCACGGCAAAGCACCACCTATGAAGTAGTATTGCAAAAGTAAATAAATAAACAGGAACCTGAATCTAATCAAGTCTCCAGATCTAACTACTGAACTTTAAGTAATTCAAAAGTCAGAGAAACATACAAAATATATTAAGCGACACCACGTGGATGCAATCAGAAAATTTAAACTGTGAGAAGTTCTACAGGATCCATATATATAAATACATGTGTAAAATTTATTCAAAACAATATAAAATTTCACAAATTGAAGAGATGAAAAGACCCTTAAGAGAAAGGGACATGCAAACCAGTTAAAATACATATATGATGATTCAGACAAAATGAAAAATTAAAATAAAAGGAAAGAACAAAGGAAAAATAGAGTGAAGTCAAGAAATAAATTAAAAAATAATTTTGGAAATATGAATACACCCTGAATAACTGATGATTCTAAGGATAATGTTTATATTTTATTGATATTCCTTTTTAGTTATAATATTATTTTGTTAGAACAAAGAGGCATTATTCTTGAAATACATATATAGCAAAATATTTAGAGATAAATTGTGGTTGCCTCAAAATAATTCAGGCAGAATGAGTAAGGGTATAGATGAGACAAGATGGGCCAGGAATTTTAAATGGTTGAACTCAAATGAATTGAAAGGAGAGGCATATTGAATTTACTGTACTGTTCTCTTTGGTTCTGTATATATTTTTAAACGTCCACAGTAAAGTATGTTTTAAAAAATCTCCTGGTACAACCCTGCAATCAAAAGTGAGAGAAACAGACTGATGATCCTAAGAGCCTCATAGATTATGGTTCTCAGTTAAATATCTTATTTTTGGCATGCTGATGAAAACCAGAAAAAAAATAAACATCCTTTCCTCAAATGGTCACAAGAAACCAGAGAGTCAAGATATTTACTGCTGAGTATCCCTTCCTGTCATCTGAGAGCATTCAGTGTTGATTTTGTGATCCAAAGATATCTTTAATAAAGCAGAATGATTGGTACAGTCTCTCAAAATGAAAATTAATAAAAATATGTATAAGATAATTTATTTCTGTACAATTATAAGTCAAACTAATGGATCTTGGATATAATGCAGACATATGAGATAGTTTAGTAGACAGTAAGCTCAATGGAAGACAGCCATACAATATGGCCTCCATAAAGAGAGTGGATATTTCAATGAATTCATAGCCATGTACTGGGACAAGGTGTCAGTCCCAATTCGCTCTCTCTCTGTTAGAGACAGAGACAGTATCTCTTCTCTCTGTTAGAGACAATATCGTCCCCATTAAAGGAAATGACCACGTTTAGGGTTAGTTACATGGTACTGCACCTGCATATCAAATATTTGAAGAAAAACATGCTTATTTTAGAAAAGAGTAGGTGTGGGAGCCAGGGATCATAGGAAGGTCTCATGTTGAAATGGAAAAAAAACTGCCAAATGAGATTGGCTTGCACCAATGGGGGAAGGATTACAGAGGTCATAGGAAGGTTTCAACTGTAGATTGGCTTGCCAAAACAGAGGTCCTCCCTCCCTGGAGGCGTGCATGTACACCCTGGACAACCTTCTTGTGTTGTGTCATAAAAGGAATGATTTTCAGTTTCTTATAACCCTGAGAATCTGAAATCAGAACTATACATTATCATAACCATTCTGTTTGTTTGGCTTTTTTCTCCTCTTGTTCTAAGTGGCAGGTATTTTCAGGGATTATTACCAACCTATTTGTGTCCAAATCACAGCTTCCATTCTTTAAAATTAGCCACCTTTCCCTCCTCCTGCCTGACATGTTCCCTGTTGTCATGATATGTAGCTTGGAGGATAGCATTTGATCACAGATAGGTGGTTGTTACCTAGTTTGAGCTCAGCAAGAAGCAGATGGGTGACAAGAAGGAAAAAAGCTTCTATATATACACACCTAAGCATAAATGATGGGGAAGGGAAGAATCAAGATAAAGAACATGGCAAGTAAATTGTAGCCATTACTTGTAAAGTTTTTGAGTGGAAATAAAAGGCTTAGATTGCAGTATGTATAAGTAGAAACTCTGCCTTGTAGATTTAGGTTTCTAATTTACAGAAGAACATTGGGAACTTTAAGCCAGTGGGTATATTTGGTCTATGTCAGCTCCAGTGTCCTGCATTATTCTGTTGTCACTCCTTGACCTAAAGAAGGGAAGCACTCTAAAAACAAAGATATACAATTAATGACATTGATTGATTTTGGCATTATTCTGAGATGATTGATTTCTTGCCCTCACAAGCCCTTTGATTTTGTTTTGAAATATGTAGCAACACAACTGAGTATTCTTTTTCCCTTTCTTCCCCCAATATACTAACCAGAACAATTTGTTCAATTGATAAAAATAGAGAACTTTCCTCCCAAGCAGAATACATTCTGCTTTTATATTACCCAAGATATTTGGCCAGATTTTATGAATGCATGACATGACCAAATCTAATAAAACTTGATAAATCTAATGTACACTGAAGACAAAATATTAGACTTCTATTTATGTATGCCAGTGAAAAGTTATTTCTTTAATCACATCATGCCACCACTAAAGCTAAATAACTGGAAATGAGTAATACAATGATTGGGTGTTACAAATAAGTTTCAATTGCACAGCAGAATTTAGCTTTATATACAGATACTGGAATCCAAACTCTGGTTCCACGCTTTATTAGCTATGAGATATTTGTGAAATCTCATTTTCCCTATTAGTGAAACCAGACATTAGGAATGAGGTCATCTTGTTGGTTCCTTCTAGTTTCAATTGTTCTTGAAATGAGAAACTAGAGCTGAAGTGTATGTATATCTTATGTTTAAAAAATTCATAGAAATACATATGGGAAAATATTAGAAGAAAACATACCCAAAAGATAACTCCCTGTTTGGCAGCTGCTGCTGCTGCTGCTGCTAAGTCGCTTCAGTCGTGTCTGACTCTGTGCGACCCCATAGACGGCAGCCCACCAGGCTCCGCCGTCCCTGGGATTCTCCAGGCAAGAACACTGGAGTAGGTTGCCATTTCCTTCTCCAATGCGTGAAAGTGAAAAGTGAAAGTGAAGTCGCTCAGTCGTGTCCAACTCTTGGCAACCCCATGGACTGCAGCCTATCAGGCTCCTCCATCCATGGGATTTTCCAGGCAAGAGTACTGGAGTGGGTTGCCATTGCCTTCTCTGCTGTTTGGCAGAGGGGAAGACAAAATAGTGCATGAATAATTTATTTTTCTTTAATTTGTTTTTTCATGTTTTCTAAAGATTTCATAAATCACCAAGTGATACACATATAATTGGGGAAAACATACACTTTTTCAGTATTTAAAAGCAATATTATGTCAGGCCACAACTTTGTATAAGGGCATGAGACATCAAATTTGTCAACACAGAAAAATGAGATTTGCTTCGTACATGTTCCTTGTTCAGGATAAAGTCCAAAGAGAGCATAACAGCAAAGTAGTGCCAGTTGAATAAAGCCTATGATATTAGTAGTGTCACTGAGCTAGTTATGAATAAACAATAAGAATCAGGGACTAAAATGAAGCAAATGGTTTAGATGTCACAGTATTTTACACTATAGTTTAAGCATAAAATACTCAAGTTCTAGTTTAAGATGTTTTGCTAGATTAAAAACAAACCAACAGGTTTGGCTTACAACATATCAATTCATATTCCACACATCACTGAAGTTCATCATGGGGGTCGACTAGACATGGTTTCATTTATCTCAAATACTTAGTTGGAATTTGAAGATTTTGACACTCATATCTGAGGTCCAGGACCTGGTTCCAAATTTGCCATTAAATGACCCACAATTTGCTATAGATGGGTGAGAGTCGCTATGTCACGTATTCACATTGTTTTAGCAGAAAGGAAAAGATAATCAGTTCTTCTGGCAGAGAAAAGGGATTCATAAATAAAAAAACAGAGGATGTGATCCTTATGCTGAATCCTGGCAGATGGTTGGTTGGTCCTTCTTAAATTAGAAAGTAGGGAAGATGGGCAAGTGAGAGATGGGGAGAGCATTCCAGATAAAGAAAGATAAAATAACAATAAATTATGAAGAGCTTGTATCAATCACTACAGAGTGTGCAGCTCAACATTTAGGCAATGAGTCAGAGAAGAACTATTTCAAAGCAGGGGCAGATTCAGATTTTGCAAAGACTACTGTGACAAGCAATGCAGAAAGGGGACTAATGGGTTGGGGAAGGAAAAAAGGTATACAGGAAAAAAAATGAAATATTAAAAATATATATGAGGCTCAATTTAACACTCTTCTCATGATATTCATTTCTAAATTGAAAGAGCATATTAATTAGAAAATACAAAATAAGTATTTTTTATATTCTGTCCAACTTCCAGGATATATCTGATTGATGCTGCCATTCTAAGCTGGGATTGATTTTCTTTAAGCATGAATTTCTGAAGCATATTATATTACACAACTCATTGAGAAATGATCTCCTATTCTTCTGTTAACATAAAACTCAGAAATAACTATAACAAAGAGAAAAGTAGAATAGACTCTAGTAGTGAAGATAGTTCTGAAGTCCAATCAAGTTTTCTTTTGCTCTTTGTGACTGAGATAGAACATCCAATGTAGAAAAGTCTTGGAGACAGGGAATGCCCTGGACTGCTTGAGGGAATGTAGGTCATGAGAGGGGTAATTATGGTATCCAAGCAGAAGCACGAAAGGGAAAAACTCATGAAATACACATGCTTTCGGGGAACACAAATGAAGGCCAAGAAGAGTAACAGAACAAGACAAAAAAGAACAATGACAGAACAACAACAGAATGCTACACCAAGTGAGTCTGGTTAGGCTGGAGACTAGCAGCAAAGAGGTTTCTGAAGGCTTAAGAGTTGCAGCACGATGAAAAATGGACACCTATGCCTATTTGAATGCATCTAGGATGCCCTGTGGACGGCACAGCTGTTGCTTAGCTGCTCAGTTGAGTCCGACTCTCTGAGGCCCCATAAGAGCCTCTTGATGAAGGTGAAAGAGGAGTTTTTGGCTTAAAACTCAACATCCAAAAAACTAAGATCATGGCATCTGATCCCATCACCTCATGGCAAACAGACAGGGAAACAATGGAAACAGTGACAGACTATTTTCTTGGGCTCCAAAATCACTGCAGATGGTGACTGTAGCCATGAAAGTAAAAGACACTTGCTCTTTGGTAGAAAAGCTATGACAAACCAAGACAGCATATTAAAAAGCAGAGACATTACTTTCCAATCAAAGTAGTCTTTTTTGCTTTTCCAGTAGTCATATATGGATATGAGAGCTAGACCATAAGGAAGACTGAGCGCTGAAGAACTGATGCTTTTGAATTGTGGTGTTGGAGAAGACTTTTGAGAGTCCCTTGGACTGCAAGATCAAGCCAGTCAATTATAAAGGAAATCAATGCTGAATATTCATTGGAAGGACTGATGCTGAAGTTCCAATAATTTGGCCACCTGATGCAAACATCCAACTCATTAGAAAAGACCCTGATATTGGGAAAGATTGAAGGAAGGCAGGAGGATAAGGGGCAACAGAGGATGAGAGGGTTGGATGGCATCACTGACTCAATGGACATGAGTTTGAGCCAGCTCCGGGAGATGGTGAAGGACAGGGAAGCTTGGCATGCTACAGTCCATGGGATCCCAGGGAGTTAGACATGACTGAGCAACTAAACAACAACAACAAATGGACTGTATCCTGCCAGGCTTCTCTGTCCATGGGTTTTCCCAGGCAAGAATACTGGAGTGGGTTGTGATTTCCTTCTCCAGGGAATCTTCCCAACCCAGGGATTGAACCCTCTTGTGTCTCCTGCATTGGCAGGCAGATTCTTTACCCTTAACACCACCTGAGAAGCGCCCATGGAAAGTGCAGGGACTGGTATAAACAGTCAAGTCTGGGGTCACATCAGGAGAAAAGATCTAGAAATATGCAGAAGGAACTGGTGGATACAAACAGGAAAGCCATTAACAAGTGGTAACATGGTGGGAATCAGGGAACAAGAAAGACAACTGTGATCACAAAAAAGGGTGGATCACATTTACATATTTGATAGGAAAAAAAGCACCATATGCTTTAACTTTGGGATAACTGAGATCTCCCTCCAGGAACTTGGACCAATTCCTTTACCTTTTTGTTTGCTTCTGCACAGAAGAATGAATGTAATTATATCCTCTACAGCAGAGCTGCTGTGCTACTTCAATTAGAACACTGGGAAAAGGCATTGAGACCACAGATGAAAAGCTCCATAACAGCACAACTTATAAAATCAGGAAGAGGATGTGTGATCCCCAGCTGCAACCATTAGACAAACCCTGTTCCCAGCACAGCACTGAGGTCAATGGATGAAGCTGGTACACAAAAAAGGACTTTGGCAACAGCAAGAGCTGCATGAATCAAAGTCATGAAACAAAACAACCGTCAGCTGCATTCAAGCCCCATTGTGGAAGGGAATCAATATTTGACAAACACTTTGTAAAGGACACAAATTAGAAAGGCAAAACATTTAAAAATATTTCATAGGAATCAAACTACAGGAAGTAAATATGCAAAGAAATGGTCTTAAGCATCTCTGCAGGCATTCCTTGGCACAAATGCTGACATACACCCTATAAGCAAGGACCTAAACTTTTCTGTGAGAGTGCTCTGATAGTTATGACAGATTCTGGATCAAGTATATCAATAAATATTTGACCTTAATGAGGAGCAAACTGTATCCAATAGCCAGACCAGGCAAAACCCATGGTTGCCAGAGACTTATTCAATAAACAAATTTGATGAGTAATTCTAATTAGTAAGAAGCAACGGCTCCTAGGGATTCAGTGATTATGTGACGGACTGATTTTTAAAGCAGGAAAAGTATGACTAATTCATTGAATAATAAAAATTACTTTCATGTGGGTAGGTTATTCAGATGTTCTTATAGCAGAAGATAGCAAATTCTTCTGTAATGAGCCAAAGGATAAATATTTTAGGCTTATAAACAATACAGTCCTCTGTAAGGCTGCTCATCATTCAGCTATGCAGGTGTTGTGTAAAAACAGCCACAGACAGTATGTTAAGAAACAGGTGTGACCGATTCCCAATAAAACTTATACACACAAATGGCAGGTTCAACATAACTCACTGTGTTTGCTGACCACAGTCCTATTGTAACCCTAACTGTTCCCAAGGCCACTGCTGATCAAGTGAATACAAACAGTTAATAGCAACCCAGATAACTATCAACAGAGGATTAGATCAAGAAGATGAGTTGCGTGTATGCAGTGGAATATTACTCAGCCATTAAAAACAATGAAATACATTATTGTTGTTTAGTAGCTAAGTCATGTCCGATTCTTTGTGACCCCATGGACTGTAACTTGCCAGGCTCCTCTGTCCATGGAATTTCCCAGGCAAGAATACTTGAGTGGGTTGCCATTTGCTTCTCCAAGGGATCTTTGAGACCCAGGGCTAATACCCAGGTCTCCTGCATTGGCAGGCAGATTCTTTACCACTGAGCCACCTGGACTAACACAATATTGTAAATCAACTATACTTCAATAAAAAAAATGTAGCTTTTGTAGCTTGGCCTATCTCTTCCCGATTAATCATCCAGTCACCTGATAGAGCCCATTTTAACTCTGCATAGTTAACACAGATAAGAATTTGCTATTTTCTGATTTTTTTATCGTCTTTTCCTCTAGACCCCCCAACTCTCCAGGAATGATATAACATCTATGAAAGCAAAGACCCTATCTGGGATACTCAGTACCTAGAACAGTATCTGGTACTTAGTAGAGCCAGTAAATGTTGTTTGTAGAATAAACCTATACTAGGTGGTTAAGGGGGCTTTCCCTGTTATCTCAGATCTTTAGCTAAAGCTTTGGACAATAGGCAATTGATATGCCCACATTCCTCAGAAAAATCAGTAGCCTCATCCTTACAAAATTTATTACAATGCAGGGATGAGGATCTCATCCTCCTACTACCTTCAGACCATACAGAAGGCTAGATATTCAAAAGAAAGATAGATTCAAGGAGCCATGGACCTTGGTAGGGACATTTTTTTTTACTGCATTTCTGTCCTACCTGATAGTGACCCCCAGAGACCCATCCTTCAAGATAATGAAGGGTCTGAAAGAAAAGAGAACCGACACCTCATTCCCCAACTGGTTGCATGCTAAGCTTCAGAAAATCACAGGCATAAGTCCACACAGTAGGAGAGATGTATCTGATATTGAAACTTAGAGACAGAATATCATAGAGACTAATGCCTATTTCTGGCCTTGAATATTCTGATAGGAGGAGGTTTCTAGAGCAAGGCGAAAAGAGAGGGCATTTGATGTGTATTTCTGCCCTTTGGAACAGCAAAATACATGAGGTCAAGCTCAGACATCGTCAACCCACCTTGTGGTGATGCTGGTTGGCAGTGATGAGCAATAAAGGGACACACGCTAGACTTTCACTTGCTTTTGGTTCAACTTTGCTTTCCAATAAGGGACAGAAATCGTATGGACCTAACAGAAGCAGAAGATATGAAGAACAGGTGGCAATAATACACAGAAGAACTATACAAAAAAATCTTCATGACCCAGATAACTGCAATGGTGTGATCACCCACCTAGAGCCAGACATCCTAGAATGCAAAGTCAAGTGGGCCTTAGGAAACATCACTACGAACAAAGCTAGGGGAGGTGATGGAATTCCAGTTGAGCTATTTCAAATCCTAAAAGATGATGCTGTGAAAGTGGTGCATTCAATAAGCCAGCAAATCTGGAAAACTCAGCAGTGGCCATAGGACTGGAAAAGGTCAGTTTTCATTACAATCCCAAAAAGAAGGCAATGCCAAAGAATGTTCAAACTACCGCACAGTTGCACTCATCTCACATGCTAGCAAAGCAATGCTCAAAATTCTCCAAGCCAGACTTCAACAGTATGTGAACAAAGAACTTCCAGGTGTTCAAGCTGGATTTAGAAAAGGCAGAGGAACCAGAGATCAAATTGCCAACATCTGTTGGATCATAGAAAAAGCAAGAGAGAGCCAGAAAAACATCTACTTCTGCTTTATTGACTACGCCTTTGACTGTGTAGATCACAACAAACTGTGGAAAATTCTGAAAGAGATGGGAATGCCAGACCACCTTACCTGCCTCTTCAGAAATCTGCATGCAGATCAAGAAGCAACAGTTAGAACTGGACATGGAACAACAGACTGGTTCCAAATTGGGAAAAGAGTACACCAAGGCTGTATATTGTCACCCTGCTTATTTAACTTATATGCAGAGTATATCATGCTAAACGCTGGGATGGATGAAGCACAAGATAGAATCAAGATTTCTGGGAGAAATATCAATAACCTCAGATACACAGATGATACCACCCTTATGGAAGAAAGCAAAGAGGAATTAAAGAGCCTCTTGATGAATGTGAAAGAGGAGAGTGAAAAAGCTGGCTTAAAACTCAACATTCAAAAACGTAAGATCATGGCATCCAGTCCCATCACTTCATGGCAAATAGATGGGGAAACAATTCAAACAGTGACAGACTTTATTTTCTTGGGCTCCAAAATCTCTGCAGATGGTGACTGCAGCCATGAAATTAAAAGACGCTTGCTCCTTGGAGGAAAAGCTATGACCAACCTAGACAGCATATTAAAAAGCAGAGACATTACTTTGCCAACAAAGATCCATCTAGTCAAAGCTATGGTTTGTCCAGTAGTCATGTACGGATGTGAGAGTTGGACTATAAAGAAAGCTTACCGCCGAAGAATTGATGCTTTTGAACTGTGGTGTTGGAGAAGTCTCTTGAGAGTACCTTGGAATGCAAGGAGATCAAACCAGTCCATCCTAGAGGATATCAGTCCTGAATATTCATTGGAAGGACTGATGCTCAAGCTGAAACTGCAATACTTTTGCCACTTGATACGAAGCACTGACTCATTTGAAAAGACCCTGATGCTGGGAAGGACTGGTGGCAGAAGGAGAAGGAGACGACAGAGGATGAGATGGCTGGATGGCATCACCGACTCAATGGACATGGGTTTGGGTAGACTCCAGGAGTTGGTGATGGACAGGGAGGCCTGGCATGCTGCAATTCATGGGGTCACAAAGAGTCGGACACAACTGAGCGACTGAACTGACCTGAACTGAAGATCTTTGAAAAGAGATAGCTGCAGAATCCCTCCAAATGTGCTCAGATGACAGCTACCCTTTGAGTTCCTGCTGAACAGGCAACTATAAAACATCAACCAGGTAAAACATTAGTTCCTTTGTCTGTTACCCATCTGTCCTCCTACCTCAACATCGATTATCTCACATTTGGGGGCTGGGCAATGAGAGGAAGAGTGAAAAATCAAAACATGTAAGAAAATAGATTATGCTCCTTTTCCATGCATTCCTGAGGGTTAGAAGGAGTGAGAAGTATAAATGTGATCTAAATATGAGATTCCTTTTTCAAGTCATATAGGACTGGATTTTAGTACCTAGCAGAGTTTTAATGACCAGAATGAGATTGTTTTAATAATCAAAGTGAAAAATAGAATCCATAATAAGATGTCATCAAGGGACATGGAAATGAGATGCAGAGAATGTTTAAATACATTGACTTGAAAAAATAAAGCCAAAATAAAAACCATTTTCTCTTTTACCAAAATTCAATCCAGTAAATAAACTCATTAAAATCACTTGCTTTTCCTTTCCCAGGCTTACTAGTCTTTCAAAAATAGAGGTTTCTTGTGTCTCAGTCAACAAGCTTTTCCTACAAAACATAGATTGAAACTAGCCCTCTAGGTATAACTTCCTTCATGTTGCCTCCCTCAGTCAAGCACACAGCTTGTTCACCTGGCTACTGCTAGCATCTCTTTAATAATGTTCAAAAGCTAAATTTTCTCTCTTCCAAATCAAATATCTTTTCCAGTTCATTTAACGGTGTTCTACTGCCCCTAAAGCCCAAGATCTAGCAAGTTTCTCTTTTTTCATGCTTTCCTCTCTTGCTCCCTGTAATCAGTTACTGTCTCCCAGTTAATACTCTTTCGTGCGTTCTCTGCTTGCAGCCATCACAGCTGCCATCCTGACCTAACCAGCTGGATACCACAACAGAGTGCACTGTTTCCCTCACCAGTCAATGTCCATTTGAAGAGACAATTCACTCACTACTATATTGTTGAATACTACCCAAGGGCTTCCATGGTGGCTCAGATGCTAAAGAATCTGTCTGCAATTCAGGAGACCTGGGTTTGATCCCTGGGTCAGGAAGATCCCCTGAAGAAGGGAATGTCTACCCACTCCACTATTCTTGCATGGAGAGTCCCATGGACAGAGAGGAGCCTGGCGGGCTCCAGTCCATGGGGTTGCAAAGAGTCTAACACAACTGAGCAACTAACACTTTCACTTTCACTTTCTACCCAAACCTTCACCTACACTGTATTTCCTGCTGCTAAAAATTCAGCCTCACCTTGACAGATCTCTATAGCCAATAAACTGGTATATTGCCTACCTGATCACCTCTCACTTTATGTATAAAAACCTGTTACCTATTCACCTTTCCATAAAGGTGCCTTTCCTTCCCACATGCTAACTTTTTCACTGTGCCTCCCTCTGCCTCTGAAGAGTCTTCTGAGGAAAGGAAATCTGGCCATCAAACTAAGAGACAATATTCTATAGTAGCCCAGTCATCATCCAGACTGACATCTTCATAAAAATGGGTCATATAGATATTGCATTCCTTTGGATTCATCTAAACTCTAGAATCACAGAAAAAAGGAAGCTAAATTCTAAAAATAACTCCTCAGAACAGTAATTCCCAAGCATTCTGTGATTCTGTTTAGTAGCTCCAGGATGGAACCTATACATCTGTATCTTAATAAGATGACTAATTGATTCTGTTGGTCAGATAGGTATGAGAATCTTGGTCTTCTGCCCAAAGGTGATTGGCCTGGGAGCCTAACCCTAATCAGAGTGATGAGAGAACTCAATACATAACACACACCACAACTGGGATCATCCCTGATTTCTGACACAATGCAGGGGGAATCACACTATTTTGAACCCCTTGTTCATAAACCACATCTCCCAAGAACCAGATAGCAATGGTACTAGCTCATGTTCCAGGCTTTCTTTAAAAAGTAGATCACCGGTCCTTGGCTCCATTCCATATGATGCACAAGTACATAATCTAAAGGAATTTAATCCATTAGCATGGCTGCAACGTCCTAATATGAGTAATTTGTGATTCCCTTTCTAAAGAGAAAAAGTATACGTCCCCCAGTCCACCCCTTCCCCTCCTCTTCTGGACACAACTTCTAAAAGAGTGACCAGTGAGAAAAATTTCAGGCTTTATATCAAAGTAGGAGAAGTGGATCAGACATTTCACCCAGCTGGGGAATGGTCCTTGTATAAAGAATATTCACTCTTCACCCAGTTTAGTAGGCCAAGACACTAAGCCACGGAGTCCTGGGCTGTTTGACAGAATCTGTGAAGGGGTATCTCCAGAGCTAACAGGTATCTTAGTGTTATAGCTACAGTGATGATTTGAACAGAATAACATATGGAGCCTCCCTTTCACTTCTCCACTCCCATCCCTAACTTATGCTAGGACGGACAGAAAATTTGGAACCATCTCAAACAAAATCCTTACTACATTTCTTTCTGGAGAGTTTTTTTCTATTTGAGCTGAAGTATACTGTATTGTTGTTGTTGTTTAGTTGTTAAGTTGTGTCTGACTCTTTTGTGATTCCACAGACTGTAGCCCACCAGACTCCTCTGTCCATGGGATTTCCCAGGCAAGAATACTGGAGTGGGTTGCCATTTCCTCCTCCAGCATATCTTCCTGACCCAAGGATTGAACCCATCTCTCTTGCATTAGCAGGTGGATTCTTTACCACTGAACCACCTGGGAAGCCCCTATGTTATATTAGCACTGTCATAATATTATGGCAATTGCCATAGCACTTGGTGATTAAAAAAATCAGTTAGGCAACTTTTGGAGGCTGTGAACCAGGTGAGACTAATTAGGGCTTAAGAAAGCCAGTCTGTTCTCACTGTCCCTGCTGAGTCCAGGCCAGGAGTTATTTATCTGCTCCCCTATCAAGGCAGAAGACCAAGTTTTACTCCTCTGGGGAAGCAGAAGCCACACTACAAAACAAACCCAGAAAATAATGGCCAGAGATTTTCTATTTAACAAAGACCTAATAACTTTTCATTAGTGACCAGTTAAAATTGATTCAAATCCAATTATTTTTTTAAAACGTGACTTAAGTAAACGATTTTCTCAAATGAAAACAATCCCAAAGTTGAGCAATTCCAGAGATGATGCAGAGGCTCAGCAATGTCAGGACTCTGAGTGAACATCTCTGCCATTGCTTCTCGTTTCCCTCACAGTCACAGGGTGGCTTCACTGATTCCAAGCAACATAACTTTATAGAGCAGTATCCAAGTAGAAATAAACGGGGTGGAGAGAGGAGAGCTGTTTTCATACCCTAAGGGAAGAAAATGTATCTCCAAAAGACCTACGATTTCCTTATATCACTAGTGAGAGACATATGTTTTCCCCTAGACAAATTAATGGCAAATAAGAATTTGATTAACATGATTGGCTTAAGGCAATCACATTCCATAACCTGTGGTTTATAATCTTGCTGCCAGAACAACAACTAATTGGACAATGGACTGTCTGTAGGGAAAATGATATCCATACAATGAGGAAGGCAGTGTCCTTCATTTTATAGAGGTTAGAAGGGATATGGGATGATGTGCACATCGTTTAGTTTTCACCAACAGTTGTTAAGTGTCAGCCTCATTTTTATGGAATCTGAAGTAAGTGAGGGGTTCACCAATAAGATGTTGAGGTAGAATTTCCAGCAACAGTTTTTAGGTTCCTGCTTTGTTCATAATGCAAATATTAGGATGCCAAAAAATACATTTAGAAAAGTCACTAATGAAATTCCCATTAAGTCACAAGACACACACCTTAGAGAATACAGGGTGTCAGAGTTCCAAAGGGAAGAGAAATTATTTTATTCATAATATCATCAAGAGGCTAAAAAGATAAATGAAATCTATGAAGGCATGCTAGCTTACTCCAAAAGAGAAGGTACCAAAGTCCCTAAGTATTATTAGACCTAGAAGACATTAGGATGGAAGAAGAAGTGCCAAGTCTCAAGCTTTCATATGAAAATAAGACCTAGAGATGGAAAGTAACTTCCATACCCCACTCTCATATCAGTAGCTAAGAGAATATTGAGTTGCAATGAAAGGGAAAAGAGTAAAGCATCTCATTAAAAGACGAGAAGAGAGGTATGTAATGCTGCAGAAAATCCCACACAGCAATAATTGTGATCAGAGTGTTAATCAACACTTTCTTCATCAGATGTGACCTATGTTCTTACTACGACCAGGCTTCTCAAGAGTCGTAGCTCTCTAAACCAAGTGTGGTCCCCAGATTAGCAACATAACCATCAGCTGGGAACCCCTCAGAAATGCAGATTATCAGGCCTTAGCTCAGCCCTCCTAAATCTGAAAGTCTGGGAAAGTGGTTCAGCAATCTGAGATTTAACAGCACTCCAAATGTTTTTTCTACTGCCTGCTAACACTTTAGAGCCACCCCCCAAGTTTCTGGTATTTTAAAATATCAATATTGAAGCCAGAATCAGAATGTTGAACTGGCTTGTTTGGTCCCAGTTTTTGATTTCTATTTTGGTTCTCATTTCTGGCCACAGAATCTAGTCCCTAATCGATATTTCTGTGTGCTAAGCTGCTTTTGCATGCGACCTACTACACTATATGCAGACTGTTTCTAAAGGTGAATTACAGCCTTGTCTTAAAAAGTAATGCTTTCACATTAAAATAAGCTTATTGTTCTACTTTGCAAAATCATTCAGGTGTCAAACCGAGAAATGGTCAATGAAAATTAGTTAACACAAAGAGCTCTCTTGTCTAAAAGTAGTTTCCTAATTCAGCAGAAATAAACAAACTCGTCTTTCATGCATTCTCTTTATAAAATTAAGAAACTTATGTCCAGGTGTCCTGTCTAAAAAAGAATTCCTGTGGGAGTTCTTGGTCATGCTCTTGAAGGGGGAATACTGTGCTTATCTCCTTTCCCCAGCAGAGCACAAGCCAAGGCTGTCATCAGAGCCACATTCATGCTGTTCTCCCAAGGAGCCATAGTTAGCAGACAACTATTTTCTTCTCTCCCAATAACAATGCCTACATATAAGGACAATTAGGAAGTACTTGACTTATTTATAAAGGAAGTACTTGACTTATTTTAGAGCTTAATTTTCCCTCCTCAGACCTTCAATTTGAAAAGGCACTGGACTTTTCTACAACTCAAATATAAAATGCACTCCTAAAGGTTTTCTCTCTTTGCCTTTGGTACAATTACTCTATTCAACTATCTGTACTGAGCGACAGCTTTGGCCACTGGTTTGGCAGATAAATATGGTATTTAGAAAAAGCCTTTCAGATGATTCTGATGTCCTGCCTTCTATCACTTCCTATTGCCTACTGTCCCTCCCCACACCATTTGTTATTCTATATCTAGTAGACCACAATCTCTGGGTGAACACCTGGTATTCTGAGAAACACAAGCCCAAATACTGTGATGAAAATCAAGGCCAGAGGAGAGATGATGGATACCATCTAGAAATGATATTTGAGAATCAACGATCATATCTCCTTTAGTCTAAGGAATTTGAAGACAATGACCATGCACAAAGCTCATCTTCAGGTTCAGTTCAGTTCAGTCACTCAGTTGTGTCCGACTCCTTGCGACTGCATGGACTGCAGCAAGCCAGGCTTCCCTGTCCATCACCAACTCCTGGGCTTGCTCAAACTCATGCCCATCGAGTTGGTGATGCCATCCAACCATCTCATCCTCTGTAATCCCCTTCTCCTCCTGCCTGCAGTATTCCCCAGCATCAGAGTCTTTTTCCAAGGAGTCAGTTCTTTGCATCAGGTAGCCAAAGTATTGGAGTTTCAGCTTCAGCATCAGTCCTTACAATGAATATTCAGGACTGATTTCTTTTAGGATTGACTGGTTTGATCTCCTTGCAGTCCAAGGGACTCTCAAGAGTCTTCTCCAACACCACAGGAATATCCATACATCTTCAGGTATATCCACACAAATCTATCTCAGTTTGCATATCCTAAACCTCCAGGAGGCAGTAGGTAAAAGCTAAAGGAAACCTTGGAGGGTGGGGAGAGGGTAAGGGGATAGAATTCCAGGAGACAAGAAGGTATTCTAGCTAAAATGTGAATTGTTGAAGCTATACTTGCAGATGGATTGCCCTGTAATCCAGGGCTGTTAGATTCTGTTATGATTTCTTGTCTAGTTTTAGAAGTAGTTTGTATATAAGAAGTCTTACACAAATATTGAAATGGAACTGCCACTTATTTTGTATATTAATTTATTAGGATAATGATAACACTCAAGTTGGTTTCTTCAGTCTTCTGTACAGCAATGCTGTAAAGAAATCAGCAATGGTTATGGTTCCAACTCCAAAAGCCAATAGCAATACAGTTCCTGGTTCCTTCTTCTCAACTAGGGGTTTTGTAAAATGTTAATGCCAGAATGCTTACAATCTTTGTTATCTACACTTTATGGTTAATCAACCTTGGGATGAAGCTAAAGCCACTTGACCAGCACTACTACTGGTGTCATAACATGGTGGTGAATAGATATCCAACTAGCACAGCTGCCTCCATCTCTCTCCTAGAAATTCTTGAATTTGGTACAGGTCAGATGACCTCTTTTAATAGAAAATGGCTCAAATCATCCTTAGTTTATAGCACAAATCCTCAAGAATAAGCATTATAATACCCAAAGGGCCAAAATTAGTTTTTATTACAATGGTCGTGGCCCTTTAAAGGTCAATTATATATGAAATTTTCTTTTAAATTATTTTAAAGATATTTATTTAATAATTTGGCTGTTCCAGGTCTTAGTTGCAGCATTTGGGATCTTTGATCTTCACTGCAGCATGAGGGCTCTTTAGTTGCAGCAGGAGAACTCTTAGTTGCAGCACATGGGATCTAGATCCACGATCAGGGATGGAACTCGGGGCCCTTGCATTGAGAGTTCAGAGTCTTAGCCACTAGACCACCAAGGAAGTTCCAATGCCTGAAAATTTCTTATTCCTTAGTACTTAACTTTTCTTAGAACTTAAATTTTTATCCCTAAGGAAGTTACTATGAAAAAAAAGGGGGGAGGGGATTGAGAGACACTGCCTTTGAGACTCTTACATCTTTGCTGACTTACAAAATTTCTACTCTGCCTTGACCACTCAGCTTTCTCCCAGTGGCTTTGAGCCAGCTTCGGGGAGGGATGTGATTTTTCACAGGTTTGAGTCTCACAGCAGTTACAAATGTCGACATTACCTTCTAGAGGAGACCACCTGTAAGATGACAGCAAAGAGCTCTAACACTTATTATATTTCTAGCAGATAAATAGTCAAGTATGACAATACTCATCTAGAAGGTTCACAGAAGTGAAAGCATAGTAATAAAAAAGCAGGGATATGACATTACTTATTTAACTGCTTATTTTTTATTTTGTGAAATCAAATTCTTAAAACTTGTATATAGAAACTGCTCACTCTAATAAAAGTCTTTAATAGCCTTAGATAAGATTCAAAGTATAGTTTCTTAGGAGAGAAAATAGACTAGGTTTATATCAAATGACAAGGTCAGGGTAAAAAGAAAAAAGAAAAACATGATACAAGAGGGGAGAAAAAGTTTTGGTGTAAAGAAGTTTCTTCTTTCCCTAAGAGAAAAAAAAGAACATGGTATTTCTTGCAGCCAATGGTGAGAACTCTCCTAAATTCTTTAATTAGGAAATATGGTTTGAGAGACAGACACACTGATTGAAAACCTAATTTGCCAATTGTCTTAGTCATTATTAATAGCTGCTAACTTCTCTTGTTTAATAAAAAAAAGATATATCTCTCATATTAAAATTGTAAAGTGCTTAGTTCCTTGACACAGATGTTAAACAGTTAATTTACATGTATAGTCACAAGTTAAAGCTATTCTTTCCCTTCCTATCCTAACACTTGGGGAAAAAAAAAAAATATATATATATATATATATAACCTGTTCTGTGCAGCCTCAAATGGCTACTGATCTCTTCCTAACAACTTTGTATTTTTACTGAACTTGACTCTATTTGGTAAGAGTGGTTTACACAAACTTATCTAGAGCCAGTGACATTCAGGTCAAAACCTACGGATGCTCCAACAACTATATCCACAATTTGCTTGATCTATTGAAAGAGCAAGCTTTGTTTTAAGAATCTGGCTCTGCTGATGCTTTAGTAGCCTTGAGATGGCAAGCAGTATAGATCTAGAGTATAATTTGTAGTTGAAACATAGGTGGGCTTAGACTCAGACATTTAGAATGATAATGCCAGATTATCATAAAAGAATAGAAATGTAACTCAGCAGATTTGGTTTGAGCCTTAAAACTCAACATTCGAAAAACTAAGATCATGGCATCCAGTCCCATCACTTCATGGTAAATAGATAGGAATACAATGGAAACAGTGACAGACTTTATTTTCTTGGGTTCCAAAATCACTGCAGACAGTGACTGCTGCCCCGAAATAAAGACACTTGCTTCTTGGAAGGAAGCTATGACAAATCTAGACAGCATATTAAAAAGCACAGACATTACTTTGCTGACAAAGGTCCGTCTAGTCAAAGCTATGGTTTCTCCAGTAGTCATGTATGGATGTGAGAGTTGGACTATGAAGAAAGCTGAGTGCTGGAGAATTGATGCTTTTGAACTGTGGTGTTGGAGAAGACTCTTGAGAGTCCCTTGGACTGCAAGGAGATCAAACCAGTCAATCCTAAAGGAAATCAGTCTTGGGTATTCATTGGAAGGACAGATGCTGAAGCTGAAGCTCCAATACTTTGGCCACCTGATGCAAAGAACTGACTCATTGGAAAAGACCCTGATGCTGGCAAAGATTGAAGGCAGGAGGAAAAGGAGACGACATAGGATGAGATGGTTGGATGGCATCACCGACTCGATGGACATGAGTTTGAGCAAGCTCCAGGAGTTGGTGATGGACAGGGAAGCCTGGCGTGCTGCAGTCCATGGGGTCACAAAGAGTCGGACATGACTAAGCAACTGAGATGAACTGAATATGAAGGTAGAAGCAGCATCTTTACATTGACCATATCCAAGTCAGCTAGATATTTAAAGAGCCTGGCTAGTATTTCATAACTGGGAGTTGACAAGGGAGCTTCATGTAACAGACCCATTGAAATCAATAAGGACATGTCAAGGAGTCAATTTTGTGTTTGGAGTCTGCATGGTTATACCCGAATCAATGCAGAGCCTTAAAACAAATAAGACTCCCAATGTTGATATCAACTTGAAGGTGAATAACATCCCAAAATTGGACACTATTAGAATTCCTCTCAGAACTCCAAGAATCTGTATTGAGATATCACCCAAAGAGCAACTGGAGGTGAGGGGTAACCTCAAATTTAGCCATGCCTCTATTTACCAGTCATCAATCTCAGAGTGAATTTGTGTCTCTGCTGAAAGGACAGAGTAGGACTAAATGGAATCTGGGTGGGTTGAATGGCTTTGTTTCTCACATTCCTTCTCCTGAGACATCAATCATAAACAGCTGAAGAAGTTGAAGTAGGGAGTCATGATAGTGCAGTAACAGCTATGAGACATCTCATCTGGTATAGGAACATTTTATTGGAATGATAGTTAGATTAGTTCTCAGAATACCAGAACTGTTGGTAGACAATGAACTGTACTGTAGAATTATGGCATATATCAATATGTCAGGAATCATCCAGATGCAATCAGACAAGTCTTTGTCACCTTAGTGATCAGGTGATTTCTTGTAAGGAGAGCTAGCACATTGTAGCAATACTTTTTGTGGCATTTTCCACCACTTTTTGAATTGAAGAAGCTTTACATATAGCCAGTTGGTATCTATAGGTTAATACCACAGGAAACTTAAAAATACCCCAAACTCGTTTCCCCGGAGATTCATGAAAATTAATTGTGGCAAGTGTATGTGCTAATGGCTCAGTCATGTCCAAATCTTTCTGAGCCCTTGAGACTGACCCTGCCAGGCTCCTCTGTCCATGGAATTCTCCAAGCAAGAATACTAGAGTGGGTAGCCATTCCCTTCTCTAGGGGATCTTCCTGACCCAGAGATCAAACCCGGGTCTCCTGCATTGGAGGAATATTCTGTACCATCTGAGCTAACGGAAGCCCCAACTGTGGCAAAGATCCAGGTTAAGGATATGAATTTTTTTAAAAATCTAGGTTTTAATCCTAATACTGCTAGTTATCAACTGTACTGCATCAAATTACTCAAACTAAGTCTCAGTTTCTTCATCTATAACTTGGTGGAAAATAGGATTTGCTTCAAAAGACAGAGAAAAAGTAATTGTTACCATATTGCATCCCTCACTCTATTCTATGGGCAATTGATTCTCATAATTAGATTGTTAAGCTTACAGAAACTACTCTTCATATTTTGAACTATCATAATAACTGACTTTTCCAAGGGTAGAAAACAAAAATGAAGCAACTTGGATATTATTCACAATACTCTTCATCATTTGGTTAAATTTTAGGAGCTGGACATTACTCAGACTACCTAAAATGATGCTGACAGTGGCAAGGCAAGAATTCAAGTCACTCATATTTTATGCTATCTTTTGTGCAAACATCAAGAAGTTGCTTTGATAGGTGATGAGGTCAATATAGCTAGGTAGTTTGATGAATCTCTCAAAACAAGTCTTAAGAGCAACTAGTAAAAGCTACATCTTTTAAACAATAGGACTCTGAGTTACCCCTCCTCTTAGCTTCTCAGTCAAACTATGGCATCTTGACAAATACCCAGGGAGGAGTATTACCCGTATTGCACTGACACATTCATGGAAACCAATTTCAAACACAGCAGCATTGTTTACTGAGTCCAAATAGTTGTACCAGCAGCCAGCTGGGCCAAGACTCATAGGATGGGTTCCCTAGCTGCCCTTTCCTGAACATTTCCTCTGAACAGTTACCACCACCTTCTCCTCTGAACCTGCACTTTAACAGGCAACCTTGAGTAGGAAAGCCTAGAAAGAGGAGTCTCTGGAGAAGCCCAAGAAAGAAAAGGGACATGAGAAGACTCCTGAGTGGATTTCTTATCTCTAGTCAGGAATTTCTGGGAACAGAACCTGAAGTAGGAAAACCTCAAAGAGCAACAGATCCCAAAGGACTCACTGCCAACCAGATTAAGCGAAGTGCTATCAGGTACCTCTGGGCCATCTCACCTGCTTGCTACAACTAACTTCCTAGCAACCTAGAGGTGGTGGCCTTTATATGAAAAAGTAGTGGAAGTGGTACTTGCTCAGTCATGTCCAACTCTCTGTGACCCCATGAACTGTAGCCCAACAGGCTCCTCTGTCCATGGAATTCTCCAGGCAAGAATACTAGACTGGGTAGCCAGTTCCTTCTCCAGGGGATCTTCCCCACCCAGGGATCAAAGCCAGGTCTTCTGCATTGCAGGCGGATTCTTTACCATCTGAGCCACCAGGGAAGTCTAGTGGCCTTTATATCCATCCTCAAACCATTCAGTAGCTACTGCAGGCCCTGAAATCAGGCTGGATATACAGGAAGCAAGAATGATAGTCTATACCTGGAACTCAGCCGGCCCCTTCATGATTTAAGAAAGAGCCTCAAGGAGGAAGGAGTGAGCTGTTGAAAGATTTTCAGCTCTCCCTAAGAAGGCACATGTTGTACCCCTTTAGAGAAGCTTGATGAGGCCTGGAAGGGAGTTATAACTCACAAAGATTCAAGGTATACTCTCCCTGTAATCAACAACTGCCTTAAGTTGGTGAATAATTTGATTAAATGGAGTTTTAAATCAAAGACATAAGAGTTTAATTAGGAACTATTCTTGTCATACTGAAGTTAACAGGCAGCTGTGCTGATTTTATTCCCCTGCCAGGATTTTTACAGACTCACAGAAAAGGGGGATTTTGCAATGAGCATTTAATGAAATGTGTAGAAGGAAACACAGTTACCACTGAAATAGGTAGGCCATGAAGTGTTTTCCAAGCTACAAGGACTGACGAGGTAAGAGTCTAGCAGAAGAAAGTATGTGTCCTGGAGGGTGCTAAAAATTGCCCCAGACAAGCAGAGCTGGAGGACTCTCCTTCCAGGTTTTACTTGCTGTATTTTAATACTCCATTTATTTATTCCCTTTGATACTTTTTCCCTGCTTCCCAATATTTTAATTCTCTGGTTGCTGAACTTCTAGCCTTTGAATTTTCAAATATCAATGTGCATAAAATACATTTTGCAAGATTTCTAAAAATGCAGATCACCCCCAGCTCCCACCCTGAACTCTACCTCCAACTTTGCTCGATAGGTCTGGGTGGGACTCATTCATCTTCAGCAGATCCCCTGGGTGATGTGATGCAGTTGAGACACTTCCCAGTCCCAGTGTTTGTGTTCTCGCAGTTATTCACCCTCTACCATCCCTATTCCCTATGACCTATATACACTTCAATAGATCTGTTACCTGATTTTTCCTGTCCCCCTGCTTCAGGGATCACCTGATCAACTACGAATCTTTGATCAGTAAGAACCCTGGGACATATCAATATACAGGAAGGAAGACAAAACCTGTGTAACTGTGGTTTAGTCACTAAGTCGTGTCCGACTCTTGCAATCCCATGGACTGTAGCCCACCAGGCTCCTCTGTCCATAGGATTTTCCAGGCAAGAATACTTGAGTGGGTGGACATTTCCTTCTCCAGGGGATCTTCCTGACCCAAGGACTGAACCTCGGTCTCCTGTACTACAGGCAGATTCTTTACCAACTGAGCTACAGATATTTGGGTAGCTGTGGCATTCCCCAAAACAATGTTAGTATTTTTATCAAAAAGGTCAGATCCAAATCAGTCCAGATCCTGGAGAAATCCCTAGTTCTGGAGACTCATGGACTTCTCTCCAGAAAGTCTCGATGGTCCCAGGAATTTAAAACAGAGGTGGCTCTACCAGAAGTAAACCCTTAGATCACAAAACTAGAAGGGGCCTTTGAGACAGTTTAGAACTTTTAGGTCATAAAAGCAAAACTCAGAGAGATTAAGTAATAGAATCATGGCAAATTTGTTAGTGGTTAGTGACATCTCTGAGGGTACAATCTGGGTGATTGATCTCTTTCCATGGGTGGTGGTATGTGTGTGTGGACCGGAGGAATAAAAACTTTGCATAACACTATAGATCCTTGATTGAATCTGACTGCTCTGGATTGTAACCAATTTTCCATTTTGGGTCTACTCCGATCCCAACCACCATATGGACATCCAGAGATCCACATTGCTAGCAAAGACTGGAAAGGGACGAGCAAGGGGTTTTGGAGAGCATTTATGTCTATGAAATAGGTTTGCTATGATTCTGTCTAAAAGTCATACACCTAAAGAACATGCCTAAAATAATATTAAATGTATTCTACCTAATAATATACCACACAAAAAAGCAGAGGTCCAGACAAGGGAAGAGGGTATGCAAAATCATCCATGTGTTCAGGATCGGAATCACACAGAAGCTCACATCTAATTTCAAATGGCTTGGTAACTGAGTGTTATCACCTCTCTTATCAAGCACAGTTATGGTCATTCTTGATGAGCGTTCCTGAGAGACAAGAGTCTAATATTTTAAATATTTTCAGAAGGCATTTCTGTAATTTAAAAAACCTTTGTAAGAATGAAAAATTTACATAATAATAAAACAAGCATTACTCAAAACTGTATGCCTTAGCTATGAAATTACTTTTTAATTTCTGCTCTCCTGGCTCTTCAAGTAAATAATACTTTTAAATGCAATTCAGCCAACTCCAAATTCCTCCCCTAAATGTACATACTTCTTATAAAAAAGTATATATACTGTCAATATGCACTATGACGAAGGGAAGTAGTAGGTCCAGCCTGACTTTGTCTTGTATATCTGTGGTGTGTGTGTACATGTCTCTGTGTGTGCCTATGTGTGTGAGAGAAAGAGAGAGAAGGAGAGAGAGTAAGACAGAGGGAAATTCAGCTTTGAGTTCTTTTTAAAGTGAGACCGTTAAGAGGGAAAATATAACATGTTATTATTATATTAATAGAATTAGAAGTATCAAAATACAAGAAAATAATCACAGTAAAAATACAAATCACTGACAGAACCAAAGATGTCTTGGGTAGAATGCTTTTCCCCACTCTTCATTTCTAAGAGGAGTAATCTTTCCTAGCCCCACTCTCGCCCCCCTTTCTCATTCCTGATTACCACACTAGAGGAGGAAACCTAAGCAAGCTCATGCACCTGACACTTTAGCCACCTGGATGAGTCTGTCCCAAGACACTTCACTGCTGCTATGTGGTGGGAGTCTTCCTGGGTATTGATGGGTTCAGTTCAGTTCAGTTCAATTGCTCAGTCGTGTCCAACTTTTTGCAAGCCCATGGACCACAGCACGCCAGACCTCCCTGTCCATCACCAACTCCCAGAATTTACCCAAACTCATGTCCATTGAGTTGGTGATGCCATACAACCATCTCATCCTCTGTCGTCCCCTTCTCCTCCTGCCCTCAATCTGTCCCAGCATCAGGGTCTTCCAATGAGTCAGTTCTGCGCATCAGGTGGCCAAACTATTGGAGTTTCAGCTTCAGCATCAGTCCTTCCAATGAATATTCAGGACTGATCTTCTTTAGGATGGACTGGTTGGATCTTCTTGCAGTCCAAGGGACTCTCAAGAGTCTTCTCCAACACCACAATTCAAAAGCATCAATTCTCTGGCACTCAGCTTTCTTTACAGTCCAACTCTCACATCCATACATGACTATTCAAAAAACCATAGCATTGACTAGACGGACCTTTGTTGGCCAAGTAATGCCTCTGCTTTTTAATATGCTGTCTAGGTTGGTCATAACTTTCCTTCCAAGGAGTAAGCATCTTTTAATTTCATGGCTGCAGTCACCATCTACAGTGATTTTGGAGCACCCAAAAATAAAGTCTGCCACTGTTTCCTCATTTATTTCCCATGAAGTGATGGGACCAGATGCCATGATCTTAGTTTTCTGAATGTTGAGCTTTTTTAATTCTAGAGTCCAGTATCCCATAAGCCGTTTAGGCAACAGATCTCAAGCCTTGTTATATTTTACCTTTTCCCTTTTTTATGTCTCCAGTTACACTGGACTTTTTTGAGATATATTTCATATGCAGAATAAGGACCCTCCAGAAAGCCATGGGAGAGAAGGGCACAGTGACATACAGCTCCCAGGCTCATCAGGTGGGGCAAAGACCCTGATACTTGGTTTAGTGGCAGCTGCTCCAAGGCCTTTCTCCAAGCTTGCTCCAGGTCCACCTATTTAGTAACTCCTATGCCCTTCTTAAGTCAAATTCTTGAGCCTTGCCTAGGATTTACTGAATCAATACTGGTCCTGGGGCCCAGAGATGCACACATTTAACAAGTTTCTCAGATTATTGCTTCTTATACAAAGCTTGAGAAGTACTACAACAGAAATACTTTCTTTTCTACACAATGCTGTCCCCATATGAGAGCACTTGATATCTCTCAGGGAAGTTTCAAAAACCTTTCTCAGATATACAGCACTTCAGCAAGCGTGTCCTGATTTTAAAAATTTCCTCTTTCTATCCTAGCAGTGCTTCTTGTTTGGAAGTCCATGTATAGACTAATAGAGGTCTATGAAATTTGCAAAATGTATTAAGTGAATATGTGTGTCTTTCTAGAAAGAGCGTTTATAGGTTTCAAGATTTTTACAACCCAAAGCATTCTTGGAGTTGCAAAATTAGATAATATCCATCCAGAAAGACTGATTTGTTCTCAACAGCTCTTTCGGGTCCCTAAACATAACAAAGTACAAGGCTGAGCCGTTAAACTTTTGTTAAATGGCCTTATTTGTCTGCATGTCAGTTCCTTATAATTAAGCATACTTTGACTAATTTGAATTAAGTATGCCTGCATTTTAAATTCCCCATGCTATTTGCCTTATACAAACAGAGAACAAAAGGACAGGACTGTCTGTGCTCCCTTTTCAGTGTTAGTTACCTCTGAGGAGCATAGGTATCTTTGCTTTTCTGTGGAATAAATTAACATCTCTCTGATGAGAGTCACAGATTCATCTGATAACAGGTGCAGAAAGAAATCTTTAAACTCTAGACAGATTAAGAATAAAGGAGGACCCTAGGGCATAAAGCAGATGTTGTAAGTAATCACAGAGACAGAAATTTTAATCAGTTCTTCTGTTTTTCAGAGGCAATTCTGTTTCCTGGATTAATAGGGAGCTGCTGTGAAGTTGAATTGCCCAGGTGTGGCAAGATACTGTCCTACCCTCCTAACCTGGGGAAGCTTAGAGAACTATGTTCTTTCTAAAACTTAAAGTTATCTAGAAAAGAGTTGCTTGTTGATTTTTTAAAGTAATAATTCCTGTTATTAACAGGGATTAATTAACAAAGCTTAACATACAACCTGTTAATCTTTGAAGTTAAACAGAGGGTTTTAAGGGGAGGGGGAGGGTATCTGGGGAAGGTTACATACTTCTTCCATAATTTTCAATGGATTAAAAATATTTAATACATAAAATTGATGAGCATTACATGGGAATATACGCAAAACAATTTCCATTTGGCATTACTTGCTGTTACTTTCCTTCCCCTTACCAAGCTGAATGGGAAGACTAAACATTTCAAATGATCTGAATTTCATTCCAATAGTGTGGCAGGCAGCTTCTAAAATGTCCCCCAAAGATCCTCATCTCCTGATATCCATGATCTTCTGTACCCCCCACCCTTGAGTGTGGACTGAACATAGCAACTTCCTTCTAATAAATAGACAATGGTAAAAGTTATGGGATATCCCTTCAAAAACTAGGTTAACAAAAGATTATGACTTCCATCTTTCTCTCTTTCTCTCTGCCCTGCTCTGGAAGAACCAAATTGCCACACTGTGAGTAGCTTTATGGAGATGCACACATATCAAGTATAGGGAAAGAGCAAATTAGCCAAGATGGCGTGGTCAAGCTCTCTCACCCCACAGATTCTCACTCTTGCCCCACGCTTTATAATGATTATGTAACAGCTGAGATCACTTATAGCACTGCACATGTGCATCATGAGGTACTCACTTGGCCATGGGCTACCTTTGTATAAGCACATTTAAGCTACACCTGGAAAGGACTTGTGGTTTGGTTGGTACGGCTGCTACATTAGCCAGGAGAGAAGGTCGTGTTATGGCTGCTGCTACAGCTGCTACATCAGCTAGAAGAGAAGAAACGTGTCTGCAGTGCCTACAGCTCTTTACATCTTCTTCCAGCCTCTCAGCTCGTGCTTTGCCTGCCATGGGTTCAGCCAAACAGTGTGCACTGTTGACAAGAATCACAAACAGCTGACAGAGAAAGAGGTCTTTTCATCCAGTACACCCACATAATTTCACTCATAATTTCACTCTACAAATGAGAAAATGGAGGTCTTAATTTGCTTATAGCCACATAACTAGCTAATGGGAGCAAAAATTAGAACCAGATCTACTAATTTGCAACTCAATGTATAGTCTGGTGCTGTTCATGGGCTGGTAAATTCCACGTAGTATTGAAAAAGCACCAGTTTCATTTATTCCATAAAAAAGTGGAATCCAATTAACCAACAATGAATTATTAAGCTGTATTTGGAGGCCCATGTAAAATATAAAATACATATTGAAAGAGCAACAATAGACTGACAGCTAATTCTTCTACAGAAATAATATAATTTCAACTATAACAGAAGATCTCTTTAAAATGCTTAAAGAAAATACTTCTCAACCTAGAATTCTACATTTGTAAACTATCCTTCAAAAATGAAGGTTAAGATTAAGAGGTTTTCAGGAAGCTAATCATTTATCACTAGCAGGAACACTGAAGGGAGTTTTTGAGGCAGAAAAAAAAAAAAGTTCCAAACAGAAACACAATAATGTAAAAAGGAATAAAGAGAGAAAAGGCTAAACACACTGGCAGAAAATGAGTACTGAATGCAGAAATAATAGTAATAATGATTTGGAGGGTCTAAAATATATTTTGCATAAAAATGCATGATAGCAATATTACAAAGAGAGGAAAGGATAATTGGAGTTTAAGTGCTCTAAAGCCTTTGTATTTGCTGGCGGTTGGCAACAGGACATATTTAAGGTAGATCTAATAAGTCAAAAATACATTATAATCTTCAGGCTAACCACTAAAAAGAATGATAACACGGACAGAGAAGGTAAAACTGAAAATTTCAAATATTTGAAAAATACAAAATAAATCAAGATAAAAGAAAGGAACAAAGAACTTGTGAGTAAAAAACAAAAACAATAGAAATATAGACTTAACCCAATTATATTAGTAGTTTTATCAACATAATAGACTGAATATTCCATTTAAAGGACTATAATATTCAATAAAAAAATAAAACTGAACTATGTGCTCTTTACAAGAAACACATCTTAAACATAAGGACAGAGAAATTTTGTAGTCAGTAGACTGGGAAAATATATAACCAATGTAAACATCATATCAGTAATGAAACACTAGACTTTTAGGGAAAAAATTTTAATTGAAACTGAAAGAACTGGAGATATTAGAATACACTTTTCAGTAATTAAGGTAAAAACTGATAAAAAATAAACCAGTAAGGATATAGAATATTTTAACAACCTGATTGATAAAAATAACTTAATTAGCCATAACACTACACTTAAGAGCTGCAGATATTTTCCAAAAGCTCACAGAATGTGTATGAAAATAGAACATGTGCTGTGTCATTAAATAAATCTCAACAAATTTTGAAAAACTGAAATCATAAAGAGTGCATTCACTGAACATAGTAAGCCAAAAACAATAATAGAAATTTGAATTTTAAAATCTCAAATATTTAGAAATTATGCAACATACATCTAAATTACCCTTGAGTCAATGACCAATACAATGGAAAGTAAAATGTCCTTGAAATACTAAAATTTGTAAAATGCAGGTAAAGCAGTGCTCAGCAGAAAATTTATAGCATTATGGAGAAGGGAAAGGCTACCCACTCCAGTATTCTGGCCTGGAGAATTCCATGGACTGTATAGAGTCAGACACAACTGAGTGACTTTAACTTTTCACATGTAGAAAAGAAGAATTTGAGTTTCTATCTGAGGAAGCTATGGAAAGAACAGCAAATTAAAACTAACAAGAAAGGAAATAAAAATAAGAACAGAAACCAATGAAAAAGTAAACAGACATAAAGTTGAGAAAATCAGCAAAGGCTGTGAGAATTAATTGAAACTTAAAGTCCAACAATACTGCGTCAGGGTGGGGAGGTGGGTCAAAGAGTAGGGGACGGAACACAAATGATCAAGATCAGGGATAAAAAAGCCACCATTACTTCAGATGCTACAGATGTCAAAAAGATAATAAACTATTATGACCAATTTTATACCAATAATTGTGATAATTTGGATGAAATGTACATGTTACCCCAAGAGCTGCATTATACCCAAAAGCTGCATTATAACAGCTGACAAACAAACAGAATATAGAAGCCCACAGTTCCTTGCCAGGGAGGCTTTCTCAACATGGTTACTCAGTACATTAAGACACCAAGTAGTACCTCTTGTTCCAACCTCCTAAGACACAGTCTTATGTAGTGTGATATAACCACAGGAGTTACAGATCATCTTTGCCTCATAATGTAGCCTAATCAAAGGGGTTGCCAATATAATATGTTAAATATAAATTTTCCATATTATACTGGTTCAGACAAGTTACAAGTACAATCTTTTGTGGGGTTGGGGGTAGAGGAAGTGATATATTAAAAACGGTATGGATACCATGAGGCAGAGATCGTTAAGGTCATCTGAGTATCTGTCTATCAAACCGTGCCCAGACAATCTGACTACTGGGCTTGTTATAAGAACATTCAGAGTAGCATTATTTGCAAATGTCAACAAATTAGAAATGACTCAAACATACATCACAGCAAAATGAATGAATAAATTATGGTATATTCTAATAATAGAAACTATACAACAATGAAACAAATGAAGTATTGCTTCACTCAAAAATATGGCTAAATTTCCTAGACAAAATGATGAACTAAAGACATCAAACGCAAGTATCTGTGGTGTGTGTGTGTGAGTGCACTCAGTTGTGTCCGACTCTTTGTGAACCCCCTGGGTTCCTGCCAGGTTCCTCTGTCCATGGAATTTTCCAGTTAAGAATACTCGAGTGGGTTGCCATTTCCTCCTCCAGGGGATCGTCCCTGATCCAGGAACTGAACCCGTGTCTCTTCGTTTTGGCAAGCCAATTCTTCACCACTTTGCCACATGGGAAGCCCCATGTGTGGGTGCGTACTCAGTCATGTCCAGCTCTTTGTGACCCCATGGACTACAGCCTGCCAGACTCCTCTGTGCAAGGAACTTTCCAGGCAAGAATACATCTGTGTTATAATTTCATTTATGTATGATTCAAAAAGAGACAAAAGTGGTTATGGAAATAAACCACTTTTGGATAGAATGACAGGTAAGGGGGGGGGGGGGCTTCTGAAGTAAGGGAAATGTATATGACTTAGTCTGAGTCTTAGTTAAAAATGTATCAACATTTAGATTTTGCATATTACTGCATATATTCTATCAGTTCAGTTCAGTTCAGTTCAGTTGCTCAGTCATGTCAGACTCTTTGGGACCCATGGACTGCAACATGCCAGGCCGCCCTGTCCATCACCAACACCCAGAGGTTGTTCAAACTCATGTCCCTCTACTCAGAGATGCCATCCAAACATCACATCCTCTGTCATCCACTTCTCCTCCCACCTTCAATCTTTCCCAAGATCAGGGTCTTTTCAAATGAGTCAGCTCTTTGCATCAGGTAGCCAAAATATTGGAGTTTCAGCTTCAGCATCAGTACTTCAAATGAATATTCAGGACTGATCTCCTTTAGGATTGACAGGTTGGATCTGCTTTCAGTACAAGGGACTCTCAAGTCTTCTCCAACACCACAGTTCAAAAGCATCAATTCTTCGGTGCTCAGCTTTCTTTATAATCCAACTCTCACATCCATACATGACCACTGGAAAAACCATAGCTTTGACAAATGGACCGTTGTGCTTCATCCAGCCTGGAATTTTGCATAATGTAGACTGCATAGAAGTTAAATAAGCAGGGAGACAATATACAGACTTGACGTACTCCTTTTCCAATTTGAAACCAGTTCATTGTCCCATGTCTGGTTCTAACTGTTGCTTCTTGACTTACATACAGATTTCTCAGGAGGCAGGTCAGGTGGTCTGGTACTCCCATCTCTTTAAGACTTTTCCACAGTTTGATGTGATCCACACAGTCAAAGGCTTGGGCATAGTCAATAAAGCAGAAGTAGATGTTCTTCTGGAACTCTCTTGCTTTTTCTATGACCCAACAAATATATATTCTGTGCTTAAAAACAAAAATTATCCCAATCTCTTTACATTATTTTTTATTTCCTGTACAAAAACATCAACTATTCTTGATTGTTCAACTCTTCATTAAGACTTTTCCTTCTTATATTTCTTTCAAGAAAAATAAATAGACTCTTTGAATGGTCAATATGCACTTTCAGAGAAACGAGGAAAAGTGAACAGACATCTACCAGCTTCTCTTCCATGTGGCACTGGTGCCCTTGTTTCAGGTAGCACGTTTTCTCTTATTTCATAACCCTCATGCTCATCCTCTATAAATCTCATGACCCAGTGGTTAGGATCAACAACTGGTTGTTCAACAAAGTGATTATTCAACCAGCATTTTTTGGTACTGTAGCTAGGAGCCTACAGTGTAGGTTTCTTGAGGCACAAGATCATCAAAGAATAACACCAATAAAATCCACTCTTTATAGGCTCATAGGTGAATGAAGAGGAAAACCACTAGTGTGAATATGGAAACATGAATTAAATGCTATAAGTGATCAAGGAAATAAACACTTCATACAGAAAATACAGGACTGTCTACTCAAAGTGTCATGCAAACTGGTATGCAGGGATGTGTAAACAGTTCCCTGAAAGAAATGGTCCACAGCAGAAGGCAATGGCACCCCCACTCCAGTCCTCTTGCCTGGAAAATCCCATGGACGGAGGAACCTGATAGGCTACAGCCCACGGGGTCGCTAAGAGTCGGACACAACTGAGCGACTTCACTTTCACTTTTCCCGTTCATGCACCGGAGAAGGAAATGGCAACCCACTCCACTATTCTTGCCTGGAGAATCCCAGGGATGGCAGAGCCTGGTGCACTGCCATCTATGGGGTCGCACAGAGTCGGACATGACTGAAGCGACTTAGCAGCAGCAGCAGCAGCTAATATTTAACTAACATCTTTCCAAATGCTATATACATATATATATACTTATTTAATTTGCATATCATCCAAAGACATAGGAACCATGTAGCCCACTCTACTTTGTATATGGGAATAAACAGAGGTAAAAAAATAACTTGTCCAAGGCCAAAAGCTGGAAATAGAAGTGTAGAAGTTTAAATAGGAACCCTGGAAGTCTGTGCTTCTAACTGCTTTGCAGCAGCAGAAATAAAACCACCACCACCACGCTTTCAAGTCTCCTCTAAAGAAGGCAAGCAACAGAGCAGGGCTGGAGAGTAGCAGGGGCCAGAGTGTTATTCCATAAATGATGTTTGTATTGATGAAGTGGGGACCCCATGGAACACATTAAGGTATTGAGTCACCATAAGATTTTTATTTAGAAAAACCACTTTGGCAGCAATTGGGGTAGAACGTAATGATACAAGATATAAACCTAAAATAATAGTCCAGGTAAGAAGTGACTAAGACCTCACTAGAGCAGTGAGGATAGGGGTGAAGAGGAGTAGAACCCAGAGAAGGGGTTCACAGTGTCCAGGCAGGAGAGTAGCATCAGCATTACTTGGAACCTGATAGAAATGCATATGTTCAAGCTCTGCCCCAGACACTTGCATCTGAAGTGTGGGAGAAGGACCAGCCTTTCCGGTCATCCTGGTTCACACAAAAGTCTAAGAACCACAGGCTTAAGGGATTCATTTTTGACCCAGAGTCCATGTTAGACTTACCTGGAAGGTGCTCAAGGTTCACCGCACCTCCATTCAGCCATTCGAATTTCGCAGATCTGGTTTGGTGCTCCAGCACGTGTGTTTTGGGTTTTTTTGTTTTTTGAAAGTTCCTTGGGTAACAATGATACATCCCCTGATTAAAAATAACTGAAACAGAAAATGGAATCTGATCTGGTTCTTTACTCCTCCATAAGTAGATACATGCCCACCTTGCATACAGGGTATTCCCTGCTTCAGAAAACTCTGAAAGAGTAACTTGCTAATGTCCCTTAGAGACAGTCTCTGTCTTTAAATCTAAATCTTTTCCTGAGGATGCCCTTTCATGTCTGCCTATGTGCATAGGGATGATCCTGCCCTCTAATTCACATGCTGTAGGACCTTTGGAAGTTTGAACTTCATCTAGCAATAAAAACAAGAAAAGTGGCACATCTACTAAATGCTTATTTCTGAAATGTATCAGATAATGGTTTCTGAGTGAATGATTCAGTCCCTAATAATAACACTGTATTAGCTAGTGGATCCAATTTAATCTGAATTTGTGGGAATATTCAAACAACTTTATACTTGTCAGTGCTGAAATTTAAAAAGCAAACAAAGCAGAAGAGAGGTAGGCAACTGTACAAATATCAGCTCCACAATGGCCTCATTTCATACCTGTCTCCTTCCATCACCAGACTCATCTTTCAGTGATTCCTTAGACCATTTGAGTCTCTTTCTTCCAGGCTTGCACTGCTGTTTACTCTTGAAACAAACAGATATAACCACCAATATATAGACATTCCCTGTGGCTGGTGAAAATTTCAAAAGCCATACTACCCCTGGGGCACACTCTTCACCTCAGTATCTCACTCAAGTTTTGGCATAAAGTCCAAACTCCTCAGTGTGGCTTATAACAGAATGGCCATGCAATCATCCAATGCAAAGCATCCTAGAATGAGAAGGGTCCGAACAGCAATGACAGGGGATAACTGGGCAAACCGTGACCGCCCCAGTCAAACAGGGACCTCCACTAGCTCCACATGTGGCAGTTCATGACCAGCTCATGACCCGGCCTCTAGTTCCATAACCAGCACTTCATCAACGTCTGCCTTGTAACACATACTGTTTCTAATTAGTACAAAAGTTCCACAATGCTTTATTATTACCCTTGTTTTACACATAAGGAAAGGCAAAGAAATTCAACAGCTTACAAGACAGTAAACGGGAAAAGGCAGAACCAGAAGTCAAATCCTGATCTATTTGATTTCCAAACTTTTCTTCAGGTGGGTGTTTATTTTTAACTAGTAATAAATTTCTAGACTAGAATAAATGGGGAGTTATTAAAATTTCCATAAATACCAAAACCTGTTTTTTTTTTCATGTGACTATATAGCGCTCTTCCTGAAGAACAAGTCAACCATAAAGAAACTCAAAGAAAATTTAGATAGAAGTACATAAAGTCAAAAATATAACTTCCCCTCTGCCCCGACTCTCAGTTAACTCAATCCCCCTCCCAGAGGTAAACCTTGTTGGCAAAATCCTGTTTATACTTTCGGCAAAATCCTGTTTATACTTTCCAAAGTTTTTAAGATGAAAACATAAATGTGGGTTTCTCTTTTTTCTTGAAATATATACATGAAGCACTCTCTTAACACTTCATTAAGAAATCTGGACAATTTTAAACCAAAGATATAAAGTACTTTCACATACCAATCTGCTGACAAATAAAAATGTTCATATTAATTCTTAATAAAAGACTAGGAGATATCTAGCAATAAACGCCTGGGAGTGGAAGAACAAAATATATTTTATGCTTAGTAAATTTCATTCCTTGGTTGGCATCTTCAAAGAGTTCAAAATATAATAATGGAAGGTTGAGCCTGTTATGTGGAGGTTGAAGAATACATCTTTGACTCCTGGGACTGGGTTATTATTATGAAGCCCTGACTCTGCCATGAATAACCTGGGTAACCATGCTATTATTCACCTGTGCCCCAGCCTTTAAGTTCAAAACCAATGAGTTCAACTTCATTAGACTAAAACCTCATGTATCTAGATGACGCTAATGCATCAGTAACACCAAACAGCTCCCCCACACACACCCTTCAACCTCTCTCCTTCTCTTCAGGACGTTAGACAAACTCACCACCCTCTCTTGCCTATCAGCTGAGCCATTTTCACCAAAACAGACAGAATACAAACATCCAAAAGAAAAACTTAATTGCAGAATTACTGAACTGTGGAAGGAGGATCATTGATTCCTCACCTTGCTAACTTCAGGGCTTGTTCCCATGAAGATTCACATCTAGAGGGAGAAGAGAAACTCAGTTTTCCTGATGGGAGCATCTTTTCCACTACTGAAGTTTCCTTCTTGGGAAAAGAGGTCACAATAATATACCCTGTGGGCATTCTCTACAAAGTCCCTTGTGTCTCTTCTCATAAAAGTGTCTCTCCTCCCCATGACCTTGTCTGAACTTAGTTATTTCCCAAAGGCTGCATCTCCAAATTCCACTACACTGGGGGTTAGGAAATCACACTTTCGAGGAGGCACACAGCTCAGTCCACAGCAGAATGCTCAGCTCCATTCTTTTCCTGATCATGGGAGTGAAACTGCCCACCAGAATCATGAGTGGTCTTGGGTCCGTCTACACTGAAAGTCTCCCTGGCCCAAAGGGGATAAGTTGCCTGATTCTTGAGTTCACTGTCAACAGTTCTATGTTTTTCATAGAAAAGTCAAGTACTATGTCCTGGTCTTTATCCACAATAAAGGTGATACCATGTACACAGCATACTTTTTGTGGTCCTATTCACCAGTACCAACAATTGTCCCTTCTTCCGACAGATGTAGGACTGTGAATGTCTTTAGCCATATGCTTTAACTGAGGAGCAGTTGGTTCTTTGAGAGTATTCTTCCCTCCCTATGAGTACACATTTCTGTGTGTGTACTGGAGGGGGAGCTGATGGTAGTGGTTCATCCATAGCCATACTTGGCTAGTATTCTGCACACATGCCAGAGGCACTCATGGGCAACAATCTGACAGTGCAGCACGAGCCTTCTTTTCATGTAACACATCCTCCACAACACATGCTTCTTTAGAAATGAGAGACTCTGCATGACTCACCAACATTCAAGGGTAAGTTCACTGGTAGAAAAACCAAGTAAGCAAGGCACACCTCCTTCAAAGAAAAAACACAACCATCAAAAGGAGGAAGGGTCAATCCTATCAGTAAGAACACATTAAGGCAAACATCACAAAAAAGCCTTAATATAGTAGGTTAAGAAATTAGGAAACATTTTAATCTCAAACAGTGAGATAGCAGGGACAGCTCCAGGATTGATTTGTTCAAGTGGCTCATTGACATATCAAGAACTCAGGACCTTTTTTACTCTAACATCAATAATGTGTCAGCCACTCAACATAACTTTCTTTTTGGTCACTAAGTGATTACCACTGCTCAGGCATCTCACTCATGGAGACATAACAAGATTCGTTGGGAAAAAGGGGCACATCTCTTCCCATGTGTCCTATTTTAAGAACAAAAATCCTTCACCCAAAGTCCTCCAGCCAATTCCCTACATTTCAGGAGCCAGGACTTGTTCATATTCCCCTCCCTAATAGCATCACCAGCTCAATGAATATGAGTTTGAGCAAAGTCCAAGAGACAGCAAAGGACAGGGAAGCCTGATGTGCTGTGGTCTATGGGGTCTCAAACAATAAGACATGACTTAGTGATTGAATAACAACAACAAAACCTATCAGTGAAATAAAGGTAATGGGGTTAGTATGATTCACTTTGTAAAAATCACATTTTATACCTGAATTACAATGGAAAATCAGAACTAAACCAGCAAGGAAGAAAGAAAGCCGATTGGGCTGGCAGCCAGCAGTGTCTGTTACACCTAACAGTCAGGACTGATGGATAGTACAAGAATATGCTCTTGGTAGAATATAGGATCACTTCTTACATCCAACTGAAGTCACCCCTCCCATGATGTGTGCTTGAGAACATCAAGGAAGATAGGAGATGGGGATTAAAACATCTGGGATGTTATCAGTTGCATCAGCGTTTCGAGATAGGAAGGCAGTGATCACATTTAATTAAATTATGTAAATCCTTTCCCAAATGGCTGTTGCTCTTGTTTCCTTTCATAAATGGATGAAATGAACAAATAAATTATAGGACTACTCGGATTCCATTCCTTGGGAACTGTCACATAGTCCTTGCCAGTGAAACCAGAGGGGCAGATACAGAGCACTGACCTTAACAGAATTTCAGCAAGACAGTAGCCTGGCAAGCTTATACTGAGGTTTAAATTAGATGTGCTTCTGCCAATACAAGAGAAAATCAGTCTGCTGTTCTGACAGCACCTTTGCTGCAACCATTTATGTAGAATATACACAATTATTCAAAAAATGTTGGCAGTGATGTTATTCATATTAATTAGATAAGAACCATCTGAGAATGCTAAAATTTATCCTATTTTCAGCTAACAATTAAGGACTGTTGCATAATAATCAGGCTCTTGAAACATTTTCTCTACACATTTCAATTTCTATTAACCATTTTAATTAAATTCAAGTTGTAATAAAAATATAGAATGGTGCTGCCCTCTTTAAGCTATGATGTTAAGAACCAACCTGTGGATTTTTAAAACAGATATAAGAGACTGAGTTTCTAGGTAGAAGTCACAGTGACATGGTATAAAAATGAGATATTCCATGAGAGAAGGCATGGAAGTTCCATCTCTGCTACTTAACTCTGTTTCTTACATATGTCAATCAATTACTCTCAAAGTGCTCATCTCTGAAATGGGAGTAATATTATCTGCTGTGTAGGTTTGCTGTATAAAGCACTCAGTGCAGTACTTAGCACATAGTTGGTACTTGAAGATGAGAGACATTAGTATTTATAATAGATTTGAAATAACTTGCATATATTTTCCACTGTTATTCTACCTAACATAAACCTAGAAAACACAGATAGCACTAACATCATTTTTATGATGATGTAAATTAATTTGTAAATGTATAAGAATTCAGACCACAACACCCAAAAGATCAAACTTAGAATCCCCTGTGATGGCTAATTTTATATGATAACCTGTTAACTACATGCCATGCCTAGATATGTGGTAACACATTATTCCAGATGATTCTGTGAGGATATTTTTTGGATGAGATAAACATTTAAATCAGTTGACTTTAAGCAAAGCAGATTGCTCTACATAATATAGGTGGGCCATATCCAACCAGTTAAAGGCCCCAAAATAACAAAAGTACTGAGCTCCCCTGAGCAAGAGGGAATGCTGCCAACAGACAGCCTTCATACATGAACTGCAGCATCAGCTATTCCTGGTTCTCTAGCTTACCAGCCCACCCTGCAGATTTTGCACTTATTTCCATGATCACCAGGAGAAGTCCATAGCTTAAAGGGTAAAGATTCTGCCTGCAATGCAGGAGATCTGGGATCGATCCCTGTGTTATGAAGATCCTCTGAAGAAGGAAATGGCAACCCACACTAGTATTCTTTCCTGGAGAATCCCATACACAGAGGAGCCTGGCAGGCTACAGTCCATGAGATCACAAGAGTCAGACATGAATTAATGACTAATCAACCACCATGATCACCTAAGCAAATTCCTTAAAATAAGTCTCTGCATATATAACCCAACAGTGGCCACAGAACAGAAAAGGTCAGTTTTCATTCCAATCCCAAAGAAGAGTAATGCCAAAGAAGGTTCAAACTACTGTAAAATTGCACTCAATTCACATGCTAGTAAGGCTGTACTCAAAATCCTTCAAGCTAGACTTCAGCAGCACATGAACAGAGAAATTTCAGATGTACAAGCTGAGTTTAGAAAAAAACAGAGGAAACAGAGATCAAATTGCAAACATTTTTTAGATCATAGAGAAAGCAAGGGAATTCCAGAAAAATATCTACCTGGAATCAAGATTGTGGGGAGAAATGTCAGTAATCTCAGATATGCAAATGATACCACTCTAATTGCAGAAAGTGAAGAGGAACTAAAGAGCCTCTTGATGAAGGCAAAAGAGGAGAGTGAAAAAGCTGACTTAAAACTCAACATTCATAAAACTAAGATTGTGGCATTTGGATCAATCACTTCATGGCAAAGAGAATAGGAAAAAGTGGAATCAGTGACAGATTTTATTTTCTTGGGCTCCGAAATCACTGCAGATAGTGACTTCAGCCATGAAATTAAAAGACACTTGCTCCTTGGAAGAAAAGCCATTTCAAACCTAAGCAGCATATAGTTAAAAGCAGGGACAATCACTTGGCCGACAAAAGTCCATCGAGTCAAAGCTATGGTTTTCCAGTAGTCATACATGTATGTGAGAGTTGGACCATAAAGAAAGCTGAGCACTGAAGAACTGATGCTTTTGAATTGTGGTGCTTGAGAAGTCTCTTAAGAGTTCCTTGAACTGCAAGGAGATCTAACCAGTCAATCCTAAAGGAAATCAAACCCTACATATTCATTAGAAGGACTGATGCTAAAGCTGAAGCTCTAATACTTTGACCACCTGACGAAAGAGCCCACTCATTGGAAAAGACCCTGATGCTGGGAAAAGTTGAAGGCAAAAGGAGAAGGGATTGATAGAGGATGAAATGGTTAGACACAATCACCAACTCAATGGACATGAATCTGAGCAAGCTACAGGAGATAGTGAAGGAAAGGGAGCCTGGCGTGCTATAGTCCATTGGGTCAAAAAGAGTTGGTCATGACTTAGTGACTGAACAACAACAACAACATATATACACATCCTTTTTGTTTGCTTTCTCTAATTGGGGCTTCCACAATGGCTTAGTGGGTAAATAATCTGCCTGAAATGCAGGAGACACAGGAGACATGGGTTCAATCCTTGGGTCGGGAAGATCCCCTGGAGAAGGAAATGGCAACTCACTTCAGTGTTCCTGCCTAGAAAATCTCATAGACCCTAGAACCCTGGCTAATATGTATCCTCAGGCAAAAAGTATCCTACATCCTGAGAGCAGTTGTCAGTTATGTAAGCATCATGGCCCTTCATGATAGGTAGGTTCTCCTCTCACCAGGTATGTCCCCTGCCAGTGTACAAAGGACAAAGTAAACTCTGTTCACATTCCTTAACAGCGAGAACCACAATCTACTATTCTCATTAATTCCCTTAAGGACAATTTAGTCTTGGAAATATCAGAGGATTAAAACCCTACTTACTAATTGTCCAAAAATATATATCTACCTTCAAAATATCCACCTGCAGTGCAGGAAACCCGGTTTCAACCCCTTGGTTGGGAAGATCCCCTGGAGGAGGAAATGACAACCCATTCTAGTATTCTTGTATGGAGAATCCCATGGATAAAGAAGCTTGTCGGCCTACAGTGCATGGAGTCCCAAAAGAGTCCGACAGGACTGAGTGACTAACACTTTTTTAATATCCACATGTTTATTTCAAAATTTATTCAGGCTTCCTGTCAAAAAAGTATTGTTCAACCACTTAGGTCTCTTACCTCCTACCCCTTATCTATCTATGTGTTGATCATCTTCTGGTTTATTACCAGGTTTTACCTCTCTATTTTGTTATTTTCCCTAAGGAAGAGACCAACTTGTTAGAGGAATGAGATATAATTTCTAATGGCAAAATTGGGGTCACTTTTTAACTAATTTGTGGGAATATATCTATCTTTAAAGATTGTTTTACTTTTTTGGAAGTGGTCTATATCAGGTCAGGATAGAGATTAAGAAGGGAAATTAAATTACTTCATTTAAAAACAAATAACGAAAAATATAGGATTTCTTTTCTACACACTCCCTGGAAGAGGGCTAGAGAACTTAAGGTTTATCTAATCTTCGGAGCTTATCTCTTTGAACCTATTTACATCCATAAATCCCAAATCCATAGTAAGACTACACATCCTAGTCAGAGTAGTGGTGATAAGCACAGTTTAGGTTAAGACAAATGCATAGAACTGAGACATAATAGACAAGTACTTGGAAATGGGAACTAGACTGTAGAAATATACGGCTGTGTAATAAATAGGTCACTTGCATATTAATGAGCTCCTATGACCTTGGAATTTGTTCCTGAATCCTTTACAAGCTACACTCTCAGTGAAATAGTGTATTATTTGGGAATAGCATGTTTGTGTTCCATTTCTTAGCCAGGATGAAAATAAACAATCCTACGAGGCTTAAAAAATCCATTTTGAGATATCTACAGACAAAACTATTCAAGGTGTGGATTTGGGGGAACTATCTCTCTGAATATCTGAGACATGTCAAATGTTTAGGTATAAGCCCTGAAGGTTATCAATACTACATTAACCTTTTAAAAAGAGTGTGAATAATTTTATCCCTAAGTTTTGAAGGAAAAAAAATACAGTGGAAGAATCCTAAAGCTGTTCCCCCAAGATTCTGTCTCCTGGTTATCCAATCAAACACTATCTAGGTAGGGCTATGAAGGGATTTTGTAGATGTAATTGAGGTTATGGACCTTAAATTATGGAAAGTAGCCAGTATTATCCAGATGGGCTCATTCTAATTACCTGACCTCTTAAAAGCAGAGAAATTTCTCCAGCTCAAGTCAGAGGAGAAATAAGACAGAAGAGACGAGTCAGACTCAAAGGAAGTTGCAGTCATCCTTCAAAAGCTGAGCATGACCCCAGGCTGAAAAGCAGCAAGGCAACTGAGACTTCAGTCCTACAACCATGTAGAACTAAATTCTGCCAACAATCTAAATGATTTTCTCCCAAAGCCTCCTGATGAAAACCTAGGGGGCCTAAAACCTTGAGGTTATACTATGAGATCTGGAGGAGAGCTCATGGATCCTCTGGATCCCTGAACTACAGGTCAGGTCATAAATCTGTGTGGTTTTAAGCTGTTAAATTTGTGATAATTTATTATGGCAGCAACACAACACTAATCTAGTACTTAAAAATATTTTTTATCTTCCTCCATTTCCTCTATTCCCTCCCCCTCTACAGGAGCAAAAGCAGTTTTCAGAAAATCTACAGGAGGAAAAAATCTATGCTTTGCAGATGCACCCTACAAATTTTAATTAGCCAATAGAAATTTTTCAAATTAGCATTTCCCCCTAAAATCAGACTGGTAAAAGAAACAAGCACACATTTCCATCAAGAAGAAAGGACTCCAAATTCGCATTCTGTCATTTACTAGTTTACATGACTTTGGATACATTTTTAATCCTTTAAAGCATTATGAGGACTAAAAATGATTTTTTAAGTGAATATCTCACTTATAAGAGATTTTATAATAATTTTTAAAGATACAGAAAGATAAGATTCTATTACCTAAATTCATCATTTTGTTTTTTTGCAGAAGCAATCTTCATTTATTATAAAACAAATATGAAAAACACCACATGAGATTAATCTTTTAAAAAAAGAAATAAAAAAGATAAAGGCATATTTTAACATTTCAGAATAATTCCTGTAAATATTCTACTGCAAATATCCTTCCAGACACTCAATTTTTGTAGCATATAACATACATATAAATATTAAGAAGAGGTGGCAAGGATAAACAGAAGAACTATACAAAAGGATCTTAATGACCAAAATAAATACGATGGTGTGATCACTCACCTAGAGCCAGATATACTGGAGTGTGAAGTCAAGTGGGCCTTAGGAAGGATCATTAGGAACAAAGTTAGTAGAGGTGATGAAATTCCAGTTGAGCTATTTCAAATCCTATAAGATGATGCTGTGAAAGTGCTGCACTCAATATGCCAGCAAATTTAGAAAACTTGCAGTGGCCACAGGACTGGGAAAGGTCAGTTTTCATTCCAATCCCAAAGAAAGGCAATGCCAAAGAATGTTCAGACTACTGCACAATTGCACATATCTCACATGCTAGCAAAGTAATGCTCAAAATTCTCCAAACTAGGCTTCAAAAGTACGTGAACCGAGAACTTCCAGATGTTCAAGCTGGATTTAGAAAAGGCAGAGGAACCAGAGATCAAACTGCCAACATTTTTTGGATCATAGAAAAAGTAAAAGAATTCCAGAAAAACATCTACTTTGGCTTCATTGACTACACTAAAGTCTTTGTGTGGATCACAACAAACTGTGGAAAATTTTTAAAGAAATGGGAGTATCAGACCACCTTACCTGCCTCCTGAGAAATCTGTATGAAAGTCAAGAAGCAACAATTAGAACTGGATGGACATGGGACAATGGACTGGTTCCAAATTGGGAAAGGAATATGTCAAGGCTGTATATTGTCACCTTGCTTATTTAACCTCTATGCAGAGTACATCATGAGAAGTTCCAGACTAGATGAAGCACAAGCTGGAATCAAGATTGCAGGGAGAAATAACAATAACCTCTGATATCCAGATGACACCACCCTTATGGCAGAAAGCAAAGAGGAACTGAAGAGCCTCTTGATGAAAGTGAAAGAAGAGAGTGAAAAAGTTGGCTTAAAGCTCAACATTCAGAAAACTAAGATCATGGCATCTGATCCCATCACTTCATGGGAAATAGACGGGGAAACAGTGGAAACAGTGACTGACTTTATTTTTCTGGGCTCCAAAATCACTGCAGATGGTGATTGCAGCCATGAAATTAAAAGATGCTTGCACATTCAAAGAAAAGCTATGACCAACCTAGACAGCATATTAAAAAGCAGAGACATTACTTTGCCAACAAAGGTCCATCTAGTCAAAGCTATGGTTTCTCCAGTAGTCATGTATGGATGTGGGAGTTGGACTATAAAGAAAGCTGAGTGCCAAAGAATTGACGCTTTTGAGCTGTGGTGTTGGAGAAGACTCTTGAGAGTCCCTTGGGCTGCAAGGATATCAAACAGTCCATCCTAAATGAAATCAGTCCTGAATATTCACTGGAAGGACTGATGCTGAAGCTGAAACTCCAATACTTTGGCCACCTGAGGCAAAGAACTGATTCATTGGAAAAGACACTGGTGCAGGGAAAGATTGAAGGGCAGGAGGAGAAGGGGACAACAGAGGATTAGATAGTTATATGGCATCTCTGACTTGATGGATACGAGTTTGAGCAAGCTCTGGGAGTTGGTTCAGGACAGGGAAGCCTGGCGTGCTGCAGTCCATGGGGTCACAAAGAGTCAGACATACTGAGCGACTGAACTGAACTGAATGCATATATAATAAACAATGTACATATATAGTGTAGCAGGGAAATGTATTGATGATTTTCCCTTTTCTTATTGCTATAAAGACATCAGAAAGAATGAGAACTTCTTTTTTCCAAGGGAAACTCAAAACTGAGTTTCACAGACTGAATTTTCCATACCTGAGGCTTCTCTTCCCCCTGCCTAGGGAGAGAAACTTCCCTTTACTGTGAAGATGAGGTTCGCTTAGGTCCTTGTGACAGGACCATCCTGGACAGCAGAGGAAGAGGCAGGGCATCCAAAGGGAATACCTGCAATGACCTCTCAGAAGATCCAAAGATCAAATGCCAAAACAAACCTCTAACTGATGAGATCAGAATACTTGCCACCTAAATGTATATCATAGTGAAATTTTAAAATGTGGTGCTTCTTATATCCAAACTGTGTTGTAAATATAATATACTCATATAAAATTTCACAAAAATTCTAGAACCTCTGTTTTTCACCTCATGTCTTTATCTTTTTTTCACATAAATAAATATAGTTACAAAATCATTTTAATACCTACATAGTTTTTTTTGATAGATTTTATTAATAACCTATTTTTGGACATCAGTTAAATCCAAGTCTTTACTATTGTAAACAACTGTGCTGTCAAGCTCCATTATTTTTAACAAAATGAAAGAGTAAGTCAAGGTGACCTGTGCTTTACCAAGACCAAAGCCAGGAAGCCTAGAGGCACAGTTGATGGAGCTGTAACTAGGATACTTATTTGCTTCCCCATGAAGGATGAAAGGTATTAATAAGATCTGCCACAGCATATGGACTCTCTACAGCTTTATGATAGCTTGCTCTCTAATAATTATTTTTCAGTGCTTTTCACTTTGGTTTCCTCAAAGACAGGTAGCATCTTGCAAGCAAGGCAACAAATATATTGTTTTTCATAGTCTCAGACTCTCTTCAATATTCTGCAAACAGTAAATGCATAAAAATATAATTAAAATTATACTTATTTTCCTGGCCAAACATATATTAAGATAAAACATGGACTAAATTTGTCTTTAAAATTATATTATGACCTGGCTTCTCTAAAAACCATAAACCTATGATGGTTGAGTTCTGTTCCTAATATCTAAAATTTTATTTCATAATACATGGTTAGCCCTCTGCTATTTTTTAATGCAGTTGGACTATGAGTGCACCCTCTAATCCAACAAAGACACACAATTTTGCTATGAAACCCATATGCCCAGTTATCTTCCTGGTGGTTCAAATGGTAAAGAATCTGCTTGCAATGCAGGAAATTCAGGTTTGACCCCTTGGTCTTCAAGATCCCCTGCAGAAGGGAATGGCTACCACTGCAGTATTCTTGCCTGGCAAATCTCATGCACAGAGAAGCCTGGCTGACTAGAGTCTATGGGGTAGCAAATTGTCGGACACAACTAAGCAACTAACACTACACACACTATGATTCAATAAATATATGTAATACAACTTGATAAGCTCATGTTTTATTGTATTCTACTGCTGAAATTTTTTTTGTTTCTTATCAGTTCCAAGGAGTTGAATTTTCTTAAATATATGCAATTATGTCCCCAAGCAGAAACTTTAAATACATTTAAATAAATATAAACATTGAGCAAAAGATATTGAGAGAAGGGAAATCCCATGTATTGAATCCAGCAACAGAATCTTGATATAATGCCAAACCAAATCAATGAAATATTTGATTTAAGTTTTCCTTAGTCCCATTCTACCCTAGCTGTTGTGCTTTTCTGTCCAAATGGCTCATTAACTATTAATACGAAACTTCAGACAGACAGCTGGTGTGTCCTATTGCCTGACTTCTGGCTGCTTTTCCCCTGAACTCCATAGGCGAGCAATGAGTTCCCAATATTGAAGAGTTATTATTTCCAAGTAACCAGGAATTAGCTCTTAGTGTAGAATCTAAATTTATCGTCATGTACAACTTGGTCTTTAAATATCTTAATCTGAAAAGTTTCATATAACTAGGAGAAGGTGGAAGTATCCAGAAGAAAACCAACAGTCTCAGAAGGCAAGCCTTGCCAACACAGTGCTATAAGGTGAGTCCATTGCTCCCCAGCAAAGCTGTCTATTCAAACTTCACCGAGTTTTAAATCCTTTAACAGGGACTCAAAAATCCATATTCACATAAATTATTTAATGGATAAAGAATGCAAGAAAAACCACTGTTTTTCCTCCCATCCTGAACATGTTACAAGTGCATTTTCTTTTTTATTAGCCTTTTAAAAAACTGTTTACTTTATATTGGCATATAGTTGATTAACAACGTTGTATTAGTTTCAGGTGTATAGCAAAGTGATTTAGTTACACCCATACATGTGTCTCATCTTTTTTCAGCAGACTGGTTCCAAATCAGGAAAGGAGTACGTCAAGGCTATATATTGTCACCCTGCTTATTTAACTTCTGTGCAGAGTACATCATGTGAAATGCCAGGCTGGATGAAGCACAAGCTGGAATTAAGATTGCCGGGAAAAATATCAATAACCTCAGATAGGCAGATGACACCACCCTTATGGCAGAAAGCGAAGAAGAACTAAAGAGCATCTTGATGAAAGTGAAAGAGGAGAGTGAAAAAGTTGGCTTAAAACTCAACATTAAGAAAACTAAGATCATGGCATCTGGTCCCATCACTTCATGGGAAATAGATGGGGAAACAATGGAAACAGTGAGAGACCTTTCTTTGACAGCAGGGGCAGGAGGGGGCTCCAAAATCACTGCAGATGGTGACTGCAGCCATGAAATTAAAAGATGCTTGCTTCTTGGAAGAAGCAGCTATGAAGTGAAATGAAGTGAAGTGAAAGTCGCTCAGTCGTGTCCGACCCTTTGCAACCCCATGGAATTCTCCAGGCCAGAATACTGGAGTGGGTAGCCTTTCCCTTCTTCCAGGGGATCTTCCCATCCTAGACAGCATATTAAAAAGCAGAGACATTACTTTGCCAACAAAGGTTCGTCTAGTCAAAGCTATGGTTTCTCCAGTAGTCATGTATGGATGTGGGAGTTGGACTATAAAGAAAGCTGAGTGCCGAAGAATTGACACTTTTGAGCTGTGATGTTGGAGAAAACTCTTGAGAGTCCCTTGGGCTACAGGGAGATCAAACCAGTCAATCCTAAAGGAAATCAGTCCTGAATATTCATTGGAAGGACTGATGTTGAAGCTGAAACTCCAAAACTTTGGCCACCTGATGCAAAGAAGTGATTCATTGGAAAAGACACTGGTGCAGGGAAAGATTGAAGGTAGGAGGAAAAAGGAAAGGATGAGATGCTTGGATGGCATCACCAATTTGATGGACATGAGTTTAAGCAAGCTCTGGGACTTGGTGAAGGACAGGGAAGCCTGGCGTGCTACAATCCATGGAGTTGCAAAGAGTCAGACACGACTGAGTGACTGAACTGAACTGATTCTTTTTTCCTATTCTTTTCAGGTTTAGGTTGTTACATAATATTGAGCAGGGTTCCCTGTGCTACACAGCAGGTTCTTGTTGGCTACCCATTTTAAGTATAGTAGTCTGTATATCTCAATCCCAAATTCCCTAGCTATCCCCTCTGTCACCAGAGAGAGGTATTTTCCATTTTCAAACAAGATAGTTTTAAAAGGGAGAAATGTTATGAAAATGAAGTACTTCATAGTGATGAGTACTATACAGGACAGAGGCTTGACAATTCTGCCCTAGCTTTTCTTGGTGGGATAAAGAATAGAGGATCATGCCTATACACACACATACATAAGCACACACTGCATTTGTTTTGGCTTTTAACCACAAATTTCATAAAAGCCCCAGATGATGAAACTATCTCCTTCTGAGGCCACATCCATGAATCACTGTGTAGCTTCCAATAGCGTAGAGACTCCCTGGCCCCTAAAATCTGGTCTTCCTGATTTGTCTGTCTCCCAAAGAGGCAAACTCCAGTGAACACTAACATAAAGGTCAGCCTTGAAAGTCATTGTAAATATGTGGAAGATTTTTAAAAATCAGTCATCATTTTAACTGGCTTATCAGGATCAGTGGAAAGAGACAGAATGCCATGTACTCATGACTGCTTACATTTTTTCACATTTGTGTACTTGGATGTCACTGTAGCCCCATGTATTTCGTTAGAATATTCTCTGGTCCTATGCGCAGCTAATGTCCATAATCAATATTGTGAACTGAATGAATAACAAGAAAAATATATTGGAACTATTTGATTTTCCTGTCTCAGCATAAACAAATAAAGGAGACATAGTAAAAATTATTTGGATCCAAATAGAATCTTGGGCTTCCCTGGTAGCTCAGGGGATAAAGAATCCACCTGCAATGCAGGAGACTCCAGTTCCATTCCTGGGTCAGGAAGATTCCCTGGAGAAGGGATAGGCTATCTACTCCAGTATTCTTGGGCTTCCCTGGTGACTTAGATGGTAAGGAATCTGCCTGCGATGCAGGAGACCTGGGTTCGATCCCTGGGTCAGGATGTTCCCTTGGAGGAGGGCATGGCAACCCCCTCCAGTATTCTTGCCTGGAGAATCCCCTTGGACAGAGAAGTCGGCGGGCTGCAGTCCATAGGGTCACAAAGAGTCAGACACAACTGAGTGACTAAGCTCAACACAGCAGAGAATCTAAGGCTTCTAAAGGAAAAAAGGGCAAAACAGCTGGTGGGTAGAATGAATTTCGTGTTAGTAACACATACAACAATATGTCTGAACTCAAATTACTGTTTCACTTAGAGTCATCCCAGTTTCAATATTCTTACTCACAAGGGTAAGATATCTTGCAAGTCTTCTGACAAAATTTGATTTATGATTTGCTAGATTCTGTTGCATGAATCCTTCAGCACAATTGTTACTGAGCACAACAAATGGAAAGGCACTGCCATTCTTCATATTTCCTTCTTTGTAGATGAAACCTTTGATTTAACCAAAAATAAAGAGACCTGCCCTTGAGAGTCTAAAAAATAGTCTTTGGAGTCAGTGGTGTGTCTCATACAAAGCAGATTTCAAAGTAGTAAATTCTTCCTGTGCTGTTTTTGTGGAATATATGCAGAAATGTTTCTTTGGATGCCAAGGCAGCATTGGGGAACCAACCCTGGTGTACTGAAAGAGTTAATAACTGAATCATTTTTCTCTGTAGTCCTTTAGTGTAAGAATGAAGTCATGTCAGTCATGTCCAGACATGACTGAGTCAAGCCACTCTGACTCCTCTGTCCATGGAATTCTCCAAGCAAGAATGCTGGAGTGGTAGCCATTCCCTTCTCAAGGGGATCTTCCTGACCCAGGGATATAACATAAAGCCCTAATTTTAAATAAATAAAACTACACAATGATTTAACTTCTTATGACCATAAGTAAGAGGATCTTTCAGAAACCAATATACTCTACCCATGCCCTGAATTAAATCATTTGTAGCAAGGATGAAAATACTCACGGCCAATTCATTAGTACTTTTTTGCAAACCCGTGACTTCCAGTTCTCCCCCCAAAAGTAAGAGATCTACTTAAGAAAGGTTAATGAGAAGAACAAGTATATTTCATTTCTGCTACTCAATGTTTTTGGTCCACAATGTTAGATATGGTTTTTAAGAACATTTGTTGTCAGTTGCATAATCCAAGCCCAGTTTTAAATGTAGCATTATTATCTGATTTTCAAGTCTGCATGCTAGGTGTGAGATGGGTGTAAATGAAGAGAAAATCCTTTGATGGTTTTACACCCAGAGATGAAATTTATCTATGTTATTCCCCAATTCAGGAAACAGGTATATATATATATAAAGCTACCATGTTTAGAGTGCTTAAGCATGTCAGGTATGGTGCTGCTGCTGCTGCAGCTAAGTCACTTCAGTCGTGTCCAACTCTATGCGACCCCATAGACGGCAGCCCACCAGGCTCCCCCTTTTCTGGGATTCTTCAGGCAAGAACACTGGAGTGGGTTGCCATTTCTTTCTCCAATGCATGAAAGTGAAAAGTGAAAGTGAAGTCATTCAGTCATGTCCAACTCTTAGCGACCCCATGGACTGCAGCCTACCAGGCACCTCCGTCCATGGGATTTCCCAGGCAAGAATACTGGAGTAGGCTGCCATTGCCTTCTCTGGTGTGGTGCTATTTTCCATGAATTATTTACTAACTCTCATAGGAATTCTCTGAACTAGGCATTACTACTATGTTTTATAGATGAGAAAACTCAGGTGTAAGAAAATTAATATGTGCAAGTTCAAATGGTAAGTGATGAACTTGTAGCCTCATTTTTTTCTGACTTTAAAGCCACCTTGTTTTGTTTTCAATATTTTTCTATAAACTGGTAAAATTATAACTTCTTTTCCTGATTAAGTGATTTTTAAAAACAAGTGAGGTTTTGAAGATCTTAAGTCACCAAAACAACAGAGTAGACTTAGACTCCCAAATGTTAAATTTATTATAGTTATCAAAAACAGAATGCATTTTCTAAAAAGATTTAATATGTTTAAAGAAATGAAATAAGCAATCAAAATATGTTATACAGAGTGAAGTAAGCCAGAAAGAAAAACACCAATACAGTATACTAATGCATATATATGGAATTTGAAAGATGGTAACGGTAACCCTATATGCGAGACAGAACAAGAGACACAGATGCATAGAACAGTCTTATGGACTCTGAGGGAGAAGGTGAGGGTGGGACGTTCTGGGACAATAGCATTGAAACATGTATATTATCATGTGTGAAACAGAACACCATTCCATGTTCTATGCATGAGACAAATGCTCATGGCTGGGGCGTTGAGATGACCAGAGGGATGGGATGGGGAGGGAGGTGGGAGGGGGGTTCAGGATGGGGAACACATGTAAACAGATGGCTGATTCATGTCAATGTATGGCAAAAACTACTACAATACTGTAAAGTAATTAGCCCCCAACTAAAATAAATAAATTTATTAAAAAAAATATGAGCTGGTAACAGAGAGATGAAACCATAAAAATTTATCAGTTTTTTTTTTCCTTCTCTGCTCTACAGTAGTTTTATTCATATCTCTGTTCAGAACTCAAATTCACCATGGAAAACTATTTTCCTCTTCTCAGCATCACTTTGTTTTTTAAATCAACAACTTCAAACATATACAAAAGTAGAGAGAATAATATGACAAATAATAACAAATGTCCATTTGCCCAGCAATAACATTCAGCAGTGATCAACTGATATCTACTCTTAGCTACAGCTACTCCCCAGAACTCCCAATATTCCTACTGGATTTTGAAGTAAATTTCAGGTATCATTTCATTTAATCCGTAAACATTTCTGTATTTAACTCTAAAAGATAGTCCTTAAAATATATAAACACAATATCATTATCACCATTAAAAATATTTCTTTTTTCAGTTGTTCCATATGTTATTTTACGATTTGTTTTTATCAGGATTCTAATGAGATCCATACATTCCACTTGTTTTTACATCTGTTAAGTTAATTTTGATTGACAGATTGCTCTTTCATCATTTTTTCCTTTTCCTTATAATCTGTTTATTGAAGCAACTGGGCCATTTAGCTCATATAGCTTATTACAAACTGAATATTATTGATTGACTCTCTGTGGTATTACTTAATATTTCTTCTATCTCTTGTATATGCTGTAAATCAGTAGTTAGATCTAAACTATCAATTCAAAAGTTTGATTTTGTTTTGGCAATAATGTTTTATGGGTGATATCACACACTTCTATCAAGAGATATGTAATATCTGTCTCTCTTTCTTGATGTGAATAATTAATAACTATTGCCTGGATACTTTATTTCAGTAGAGGCTGAAACATAATGATTCTCAATTGAATCATTCTTTCTTCATCTATTTGCTAAAAAGCATCTATAAAGAGAATGCTCTCATCAACATTTGATAACTTTGAGGCGTAATCCACAAAGGAAATGCAGCATAAGAGGTTGATTCTATTCCTTTATTCACCAGTTTTCAAAACAATGCACTGGCTCTCCAAAGGTATCCAAAGACACTATTATTTTATAAATTATTATTATTATTTACCCATAGAATTAAAAATATTTGATATATTTTAATTTACTACATTTATTTTTCTTATTATCAAATTATCCTAAATTTGACCAGTGATAACTTTTTTTTTGATTATTAGTTGGTCCTAATAATCTTATAAATCTTTCTTGCTTCTTAAAAGAAAATCATTTTTTACTTTTTTATTTTTCTTTCTTTTTTATTTCTTCACTTTAGAGTAAAGCTTCCTTGCTTTTAGCCATAGCAGCTGAGGCTAATACATGTGAGTGAGCTCAAAGCTGTCCATTGCCATGTAACAATCCACAGACAAAAGAAGTAAAAGAATCACCCAGTAAGCCCATTGGAACATAAGAAAATAATGCATAATTCTTGGTTTAAGACACTAAATTCTGTTTTCTTAATGAAGCAACATATAATCTTTAAAATATTATACTGACATAAGTTCATCACTGTTAAAATTTTTTTCACTTTTATTTGGACTTACAACTTCATAGCAATATAGAGAGCTATTTGACATTCTTTTATAAAACTACTTGGTACTCTGTTACATGAACTTATGCTAGACAACCAGTGCTCTAGTGATAGCATTTTGTCTGTTTTGATTCTTTTACCATTACAACAATGCTTTAGTGAACGTTTCAGTGAAAAGCATCTTTTTACATTTTTTCAACATCTGTTTTGATAAAGAATAATAAAATATTATGTAATATAGCAAGAACCAAAGAAATGAAAAATACAGAAGAATGAATAAAAAACATAGAAAAAACAGATGGAAAAATTACCTTTGTGATAAGAGTTACAGGAGACAAGAAGAGTCTGGGTGAAAAGCAATACTTGGAGAGTTAATGGCTGAGAATATTCAAAAGGGATGAAAGATTTGAATCATCAGAGTTGGTACACAGATGCCACGTAGTTTAATCCAAAGAAATCCCTTGCTAGATGCATGATGGTAAATTACAGACACCAAAGACAAAGTTTTCCAAGAAGACCAAGAGAAAAGAAAGAAAAGACCTGCAAAAAGACTATATTTATGCTGACAGCAACTTTCTCAATAGCACCAACAGAAACTAACAGCAAACTATATTCCAAGAGTTGACAGAAAACAACTGTCAACCTAAAATTGTATATCCAGAAAAAGCTGTCCTTCCAAAATGAAGGCAAAATAAAAATACTTCAGGCTTAAAAAAAAAAAAGAATGATCCTGAGAAATTTCACCACCTAATAGATCCTCATTAAATGAAAGCCTAAAGGATGTACTAAGGGAAGAAAGAAAATGGTCCTAAAAGAAAGATCTACTGACAAGCAAAATGTGATTGTAAACATGTGGATTAATGTGTCAACACAGACAGATAGATAGATAATATGTAATTTGTAGGATTATAAAAGTCATATTAAAATATCAGATAGTACAATGATATTTGGGAAATTGATTATTTGAGTTAAAGCCTTTTAAGCTACTCATTTTGATAGAAGATGGGGTCAAGACATTGATTAGTTTTATAATTAATATGTACATTGAGATTTTAACAGTGCCATTAACAACTTGAAAATGAAAGTATAAAACTACCAAACATACAGAAAATAAAAAAGGAAAAATACAAGTTATTTAATCTTAAACAAGAAAAATTAAACAAAAAATGCACTGTAAATGGAGAACACGAATATGGTGATATGGATAAAATTAAATTAACTTTAGCAATCGAAGTAATTGAAATGAATGAAGCTTATTCATTAAAAGGAAATTATTCTAAAAAATGTTTACATTTCTGGTGCTATACTGCTTACAAGTTACATATACATATAAAAAGAGAAAGGATAAGAGATTATGTGCCAGGCAAATACTACCCAAAATGAAGCTACAGTTTCTTCCAGACAAATAAAATCTAAAGCCAAAGGCATTAATAAAGAATCCAGTTTACCAAAAAGGTATATCAATTTGAAATCTGTTGCTACCGAATAATATAGCTTTAAAATAAATAAAGCAAATATCACCATAAATATAGGAGGAAATTGATAAATCTATCACCATGGCAGGCAGATCTCAGTAATCAGTAGGTCAACCAAATAAAAAAAAGATCAGTTAATATAGAGAAAATCTGAACCATACATTAGCCAGATTGATCAATGGACTTGTATAGAACCACATATTGAGTGTTGTAAACTACATTTTTCTTTATCATAAAGGGGTATCTATGGAAATTGTCCATATGCTAAGCTATGTTTTGTGAAACAAGACTCTCCTTCCCTCTCTCTCTCTCTCTCACACACACACAAAAAAAGCCTAAGAACTGGAAAAAAAGTTTTCTAAGCACAATGAAATTAACTTAAAATACACCAGAAAAAACTTCAGATTGCTTAAATAAAAAGAAAAAAACTCAAGGAAGCAATCATAATAGAAACTATAAAGAACCTAAAAGTGAATAACAATAAAAATATTGTTACTCTAAAATATATTAAGGTAGTTAAAATTGTCCTTAAAGGAAAAATGTAGTCTTTGAACCCATTTTTGAAATTAAAAAAAAAAAGCTAAAAATGTACTGAACTATTAATTCAATTTAAAAAGTTAAAATAACAGAATAAACACCAAACATAGTAGGAGGAAAAGGACTGCTCTAGTCTGAATGTCTGTGTTTGACTCGCCCCACCAAATTCATATGTTGAAATCCTAACTTCCACAGGTGATGGTATTAGTAGGTAAGATCTTTGAGTGGAGATTTGGCCATGAGGGTTTCACCCTTATGAATGGGATTCATGTCTTTATAAAACAGGCTTCTAAGAGATCCCTTGCTCCTTCCACCACATGAGGACATAGCAACAAGGCACCAGCTATGAACCAGGAAGGGAACCATCATCAAAAGGCTACCATGCTGGTTGCCTTGATCCTGAACTTCCAGCCTCCAGAACTAAAAGAAATAAATGTCTGTTGTTTATTAGCAACCCAGTCCAATGTAGTATTGCAGTTCGAATGGACTGAAACAGGGTTTGGATTTAGGGGAAAAAAAGAAGTTAATAAAATAGACAAAAATACAAATATACAAACTGCAAACCGAACTAATACAGATACTAATTTAATGTTGTCTATATGGAATGTAACAAAGGGAATAAAAAAGAATATAATTTGCTTACATTTAAAATAAGAAACAAAGAGAAACTGAGAAAAGCTGAGCTTATATATTTTAATAAATTTTAAGTCTAGTGAAAGAGGGGGTGGTATTAGTCCCCTTACTCCTAAATCTAGACATGTGATTATTCAGACCAGAATCACTGAAACAGCAGCCCTGGATGGAATTACATTTTTGTGAGGCCCAAATATCTCAGGGGAAGTAGGAAGACAAAAGATGGCCAGAGAGGCAGTAGGGCTCCAGATGAGGAGAGGAAATCCACTGAAGGGAACATGCTCAATACAGAATTTGTGCAAGTCTTAGATAATGTTCAATCATCAGACCACAGAAAGAACAGTTAAAACTGGACATGGAACAACAGACTAGTTGAAAATTGGGAAAGTAGTATGATAAGGTTTTATATTGTCACCCTGCTTATTCAACTTGATGCAGAGAACATCATGCATAATGCCAGCTGCATAAATCACAAGCTGGAATCAAGAGTGTCAGGAGAATACAAATAACCTCAGATGATCAGATGATACCACTCTAATGACAGAAAGTGAAGAGCAACAAAAGAGCCTCTTGATGAAGGTGAAAGAGGAAAGTGAAAAAGCTGGCTTAAAACTCAACATTCATAAAACTAAGTTCACAGCATCCAGTCCCATCACTTCATGGCAAATAAAGGGTGATAAGTGGCAACAGTGACAAATTTTATTTTCTTGGGCTCCAAAACCACTGTGGATGGTTACTGAAGCCATGAAATCAAAAGACGCTTGCTCCTTGGGAGGAAAGCTATGACAAATCTAGATCGAGTATTGAAAAGCAGAGATATCACTTTGCCGACAAGGATCAGTATACTCAAAGCTAAGGTTTCTCCAGTAGTTATGTACAGATGTAAGTTCAGTTCAGTTCAGCTGCTCAGTCATGTCTGACTCTTTGCAACCCCATGAACTGCAGCACGCCAGGCTTCCCTGTCCATCACCAACTCCCAGAGTTTGCTCAAACTCATGTTCGTCAAGTTGGTGATGCCATCCAAGCATCTCATACTCTGTCGTTCCCTTATCCTCCTGCCTTCAATCTTTCCCAGCATCAGGGTCTTTAAGATGTGAGATGTGAGGTCTCACAGATGTGAGAGCTGGATCATAAAGAAGGCTGAGCACCGAAGAATTGATGCTTTTGAACTGTGGTACTGGGAAAGACTCTTGAGAGTCCCCTGGTCTGCAAAGAGATCAAACCAGTCAATCCTAAAGGAAATCAACCCTGATATTCATTGGAAGGACTGATGCTAAAGCTGAAGCTCCAATACTTTGGCCACCTAATGCGAAGAGCCGACTCATTAGAAAAGGCTCTGATGCTGGGAAAGATTGAAGGCAAAAGGAGAAGGGGGCAGCAGAGGATGAGATGATTAGATGGCATCACTGACTCTAAGCACATGAGTTTGAGCAAATTCCGGGAGATAGTGACAGACTGACAAGCCTGGAGTGTTGCAGTCCATGGGGTCACAAAGAATCAGACACAACTTAGTGAATGAACAACAACAAAATTAGACAATATGACTTGGTGGGAGATTACTATCCTGTCATCTGGCAAGTTTATAGATATGGAATGCAATAATTTGATCTTGAACTGGCTAACCGTTGTCCTCACTATACAACCTCCTTATCTTTCTGGTATGCTTTAATACTGAAAATCCCAATAAAAATGTTTTAGATTGTTCCAAGTAGTTGAGATAGTTGGCAAAACAAATCTCTAACAAATTTAAACTTCCTAATCTGATCAAAGAAAATGTTGAATATGATTTAATATCAAGATGAGTTTCAGCTTTTAGGAACAAAAGGATGAATTCATTAAAAGAGGCTGAGAATCTCTACATTGAACACTGCATTTTATTAACAAGTTTAATGAAATCAGCTCAAAAAATCACAGGAGAGATTTTTTCCCCTCAATTCAGCTTTATTGACTTACTTTGATTCAAAGCACCAATATTTATGTGGCAGAAATTTTCAATTGCTTCTTAAAATTTGGTTTATTTGGTTTTATATGAGAAATTATGCTAAGAAAATGGTTCAATGAGTAAGCTTTTTGTACACATTTTCATAGAATGTTTCTTCTCTCCCAGCAGTAAATATTTTCACCTGGTAGCACCCCTGAATTGCAGGTATTGTTGCAGAAACAACTGGGACTATTCTTATGTTCAGCAAAGACATTTTTGAGCAGGTGGATGCCATTCTAAACACACACACACACCAAGAAAAAAAGGAATTGAGAGCAAGATGGAATAGCAACTTGGTGAAAGAGAATAGAAGGGAAGGAGGGAGAGAGAAAGAGATTATTGATTGTTCCTGGGAAGAAATTTGAACAAGCACTTCACAAAGGAAGAAAATGGATGGCAAGGAAAAAAAAATCAAGAGATTCTCACCATTTTAGTCATCAGGAAATGAGACCACAGTAAGTTACTTCTAAATATCCACAGAAGGACTTAAAGGAAAACTAAGTGTTGGTGAGGATGTTTATCTAGATCTCTTATACACTGCTGATGGTACTGGAGAATGGTACAGTCATTGAAAAGTGCTTTGACAGTTTCATACAAAATTAAACATATGACTCAGTAGTTCCACTCATAGGTATGTACCCAAGAGAAATGAAAATATACTGCCACAGAAAGACTTGTACACTAATGTTCATAGCACCTTATTCATAATAGCTTAAAATGGGAACAACTCAAATAGCCAGGAACAGAGGAATGAATAAACAAAATACACATTAATAAAAAGAAATAAACTAGTGGAACAGGCAAGAAATCATGGATATATCTCAAAAAGATTCTAGAAGCTAGATACTAAGAGCACATACTGCATGACTGCATTCATATGACACTCTAGGAAATGCAAACTAGTCTATAGATATGTGAGCAGATTGGTGGTTGCCTGGAGCCAGACATGAAGAAAAATGGAAAGCAAAAAAGCATTAGGGAATTTTGGAGTGATGAAAATATTCTGCACAATGATTGGTATAATACTTATAAAAATGTTTACACTTACCACAACTCATCAAAGTTTACACTTAAAATGGGTGAATTTTGTTGAATATGAATTATACCTCAAAAAAATGTTAAAGGTTTCTAAACACATATACACACACAGAAAGTATTTAAGAAAAATGAATAGGATGGTGAGGGAATTAGAACCAGCTGTATTTGCCTTTGAAAAATAATATGCTATTTGTCTTTGAAAACATGTGAGAGTTAGTGGTAGATGCAATAATTGCCATAGCCCTTTAGGTAAAGTAGAAACGAAAGGTCAAAGTCAGTCTTTTAGCTCTGAATCAAGTGGATAAAACATCTCCAGTGCATGTTGGTTGTTCTGATTAACTCTAAAATTCATGACTTTATATTCTTTCAGCGCTAATATTTTGTGATTCTTTGTTCCGCAATAATGTACTGAAATTCATTTGTCAAACATACAGAAACCTTACAGCTAGAAAGGTTAGCTATCTGATACTTTGGATGACAGCTTCAGGATTCAAAATCATTTTGATATACAGAAACACTGGACTGAAACCAACAAGAAGAAATTTAAAAGGACAAATATCTCAAAGTTAGGTTTAAAAATTCAATTCTGCAAACAGATTTTGGATAATCTGGCTTCCTTTAAATAAAAAAAATTCTCCAAAGGAGAAAAATCCTTTGTAATGGATTATCTAGGTATGCATGATTTCATTTATACAAAACTTCAGAAGATGCAAACTAATTTATAGTGACATAAAGATCATTGGTTGCCTGGGGTCAGAGGTAGAGATGCTATTAACAGCAAAAGAGCATTTGAGAACTTTGGAGTTAGGGAATATTATAACTTATTTAAAAATGAGCAAACCAGATTATCTAATAACTACTAAAAATTTCATGCAATATTAGACTACATGAAGGGAAGCAAACATCCAGAACATTGTAAATAAGAGCCTCATTGAGTTTTGTACTGGTCAAACCATATCTAAAATATATTCAATCATGAGTATCAGGTTATAAAGAAGTTGTCTATGAAATACAATCTGATGGGAAATTCTCCAAAGCATGTCACAAAGTACAAGACTAAAGTGAAAAGAGTCATAGTAGTTTCCAAATATTTGAAGCATCACAACACGCAAGAAGAAAAGGAACAGAAAGTGTGTGCTTTAAAAATTTAAGATCATACATCAGAAATTAACACAACATTGTAAAGCAACAAAACTCCAACAAAAAATTAAAGTTCAATGTAAGTTACAAAGAGGTAGAAATACCTTAAAATAAAAAAGAAGTCAAATATGGCAGCTAGTTCTTAAGTCTGGACTATCTCTTGATGTACCACGCATGGTGTAATTGTAATTGTGCAAAGGATGCACAATCAAATTACAGAGATATAATAAGAATCCTACCATTAAGTGAAAAGTAAGACTGATGTCAGTGATTAGAAAATGCCATAGGTGGAATTCAGTGCAACCTTACTGATGGAAAACATCTGGAGAGGCAAAGAAAAAAGGGCTGAGGGGACGGTGGGAAGTAGGAGGTAAAAGATAGCGTATATATTGATGCAATGATGCTGCCAACATTTAAAAAAGGAGAATAAAATAGTGTAGCATGCCACAAGACACTAACCTACCTAAAATGCAGTGTTCTCATTAAGAAATAGTGCCCTAAACAGCCTGGGTAATTAACAAAAACCTTAAAATTATGGCAGGTGATTTGATACTTGACTATTCTGAGCCAAAAGCTAGAAGATGTTGCTTTCAAATATGTTTTAGAGTTGACGCCTTGCTTCCTTGTTCACATCATTAATAAAAGGAGGTAATTCGTGGGCAGATACTGCCCATGAGATTAAGAAGGAAAAGAGAAGGAAGAAACAAAAGTGGGGAGAGTATTGAGAGAAAAAGACCAAAAAGATAAAGCAGAGTTATCATCAAACAAATTTTAGCTCAAGTTTGATAAATTCAGTGCTGAATGCTTATTTGTATGTGCAGGGGGAAATAAAGAGAATGCAGCAACTGATGGGCTAATAAACAATTTGTGGACAATGGAATACTAGCAACAAACATAGCAACAACTGGAAGAGAAAAGAAAATGTATGAGGAAGGGTTGATCTTTTGAGCTGATCCTTCTCTACCCACAGAAGAAACTCTAAGGCACTCAAGAAACTGCAAGTTGATGTTTGTTCTGAGCGAGAGACAGCGCAAGCACATCTGAGGTTCTTTTATTTGCTCTCTTTGTGTTTCTCTGTATTTGTTAAGATGGATGGATTCTCTGCTTCATTGAGCATGATAGTTAACGCGAATGAAAATTAAATGTTGACTCAGTTTGATTAAAATGTAAAGCCAAACGCAGCACTGAGAAAGATAATTAAAAAGTAAGGAGCAAGGGATTCATTAAATATTTATGTATACAGAAATGTGGCTTTTAAACATTTTTATAATGCGTTAGATGTTTGTAAAGTCATAGACATGACACTTTCATTTTAGCCTGCATATTACACCCTATGAACTTAAAATTCCAGAAGCTGGACTTACCTACAAAGGCCAAAGAATCTGTATATCCCTAAAGCTTGAGGCAGGAGGTCAAAGAGCCCAAGCTCTTGTCATTTTTATAAAGGAAGATATGGTTTTAGTCAAAAACCTGTATATTCAAATTGCCAGTATATGTACAAAAATCTGTAAAACTTCAGATCTAGTGAAATTAAATTAATAATGTTGTCTACCAATTCAGTAACTTCACTTATAGAAAAATATTCTAAGGAGATTAGGAAAGAGTATAAAGAAGCAAGTATGAAAATGTGTACTATAGTACAGACAATTTAAATGCCTACTAAGAGGAAACTGAAGCAAATAAATAATAAACTTATTCATAAAATGAAATACTAGGTAACTGTTTAAAAGGATGAATGCATCATAATTCATTAATATGCCATTATACATTACTAAGTGAAAATAAGATTGAAATATATATACAATATGCTATGCAGGGGATTCCTTGGTAGTCCAGTGGTTAGGACTTGGTGCTTTCACTGCCATGAGCCAGGATTTGATTTTTGGTTAGGGAGTTAAGATCCCACAAGCCACGCACCACTGCTAAAAACAAACAAAAAACGCTATGCTATACTATACTTATAATATGTTTCCATTTAGGTACATAAAAAAAATCTATGAAAAAGTCTAGAAGGGTGTGTTTTTAACTGTTAATTATATCTAGGTAGCATTATATAGACATTTTCACTTCTTTTACTACTAGCTCCAGAAAGAATGAAGAGGCTGGGCCAAAGTAGAAATTACACTCAGTTGTGGATGTGTCTGGTGGCGAAAGCAAGGTCCTGTCCAATATTCCTTACATAAGGAATATCACCTAGGCACCTGGAATGTAAGGTTCACAAATCAAGGTAAACTGGACATGGTCAAGTAGGAGATGACAAGAGTGAACATCGGCATCTTAGGAATCAGTGAACTAAAATGGATGGGAATGGGCGAACTTAATCAGATGACCCTTATATCTACTACTGTGGGCCAGAGTCCCTTAGAAGAAATGGAGTAGCCCTCAGAGTCAACAAGAGTCTGAAATGCAGTACTTGGGTGCAGTCTCAAAAACAACAGAATGATCTGTTCATTTCCAAGGCAAACCATTCAACATCACAGTGATCCTAGACTATGCCTCAACCACTATTGCCAAAGAAGAAGCTGAAGTTGACCAGTTCTATGAAGATCTATAAGACCTTCTAGAACTAACACCAAAAAAATGTCATTTTCATCATAGGGGATTGGAATGTAAAGTAGGAATTCAAGAGACACCTGAAGTAACAGGAAAGTATGGCCTTAGAGTACAAAATGAAGAAGGGCAAAGGCTAAGAGAGTTTATTCAAGAGAACGCACAGAACATAGCAAACACTCTTTCCAACAACACAAGGGATGACTCTACACATGGATATCACCAGATGGTCAATATAAAAATCAGATTGATTATATTCTTTGCAGCTGAAGATGGAGAAGCTCTATATGGTCAGCAAAAACAAGACTTGGAGCTGACTGTGGCCCAGATCATGAGCTTTCATTGAAAAATTCAGGCTTAAATTGAAGAAACTAGGGAAAACCACTAGGCCATTCAGGTAGGACCTAAATCAAATCCCTTATGATTTTATAATGCAGGTGATGAATAGATTCAAGGGCTTAGATCTGGTAGACAGAGTGCCAAAGAACTATGGGCAGAGGTTTGTAACACTGTACAGGAGGTGGTGAGCAAAACCATCCTAAAGGAAAAGAAATGAAAGAAAGCAAAGTGGTTATCTGCGGAGGCTTTACAAATATCTGAGAAAAGAAGAGAAGTGAAAGGCAAGGGAGAAAGGGAAAGATTTACCCAACTGAATGCAGAGTTCCAGAGAATAGCAAGGAGTTATAAGAAAGACTTCTTAAGTGAACAATGCAAAGAAATAGAGGAAAACAATAGAATGGGAAAGACTAGAAACCTCTTCAAGAAAATCAGAGATATCAAGGGAACATTTCATGCAAGGGTGGGCACGATAAAGGACAGAAATAGTAATGACGAATAGAAACAGTAGTCATTAATTAAGAAGAAGTGGCAAGAATACACAGAACTATACAAAAAAGATCTTAATGACCCAGATAACCATGATGGTAAGGTCACTCACCTAGAGCCAGATATCCTGGAGTGTGAAGTCAAGTGGGCCTTAGGAAGCATTACTATGAACAAAGCTAGTGGAGGTGATGGAATTCCAGCTGAGCTATTTCAAATCCTAAAAGATGATGCTGTTAAAGAGTTACATTTTAATATGTCAACAAATTTGGAAAACTCAGCAATGGCCACAGGACTGGAGAAGGGCAATTTTTATTCCAATCCTAAAGAATGGCAGTGCCAAAGAACATTCAAACTACCATACAGTTGCACTCATTTCCCAAGGTAATGCTCAAAATCCTTCAAGCTAGGTTTCAACAGTACATGAAACAAGAACTTCTAGATATATAAACTGGATTTAGAAAAGGCACAGGAACCAGAAATCAAATTGTCAACATCTGTTGGATAATAGAAAAAGCAAGGAAATTCAAGAAAAACATCTACTTCTCCTTTATTGACTATGCTAAAGCCTTTTACTGTACAGATTACAACAAACTACGGAAACTTATTAAAGAGATAGAAATGCCAGAGCACATTACCTGTCTCCTGGGAAACCTACATACAGGTCAAGAAGCAACAGTTAGAACCAGACATGAAACAATGGATCAGTTCAAAACTGGGTAAAGAGTACGTCAATGCTATATATTGTCATCCTGTTTATTTAACTTACACACAGAGTACATCATGCTAAATGCTGGGCTGGGTGAAGTACAAACTGGAATCAAGATTTCCAGGAGAAATATCTGCAACCTCAGATACACACAGAGATGATATCACCCTAATGGCAGAAAGTGAAGAGAAACTAAAGAGCCTCTTGATGAGGGTTGAAAGAGGAGAGTAAAAAAGTTCACTTAAAACTCAACATTCAAAACATGAAGATCATGGCATCCAGTCCCATCACTTCATGGTAAATAGAAGGGGAAAAAGTGAAAAAAGTGACAGATTTTATTTTCTTGGGCTCCAAAATCACTGAGGACAGGAACTGCTGCCCTGAAATAGACACTTGCTCCTTGGAAGGAAAGCTATGATAAACCTAGACAGCATTTTACAAACAGAGACATCACTTTGCCAACAAAGGTCCATATAGTCAAACTATGGTTTTTCCTGTAGTCACATTTGGATGTAAAAGTTGGACCATAAAGAAGGCTTAGTGCCAAAGAATTGATGCTTTCAAGTTGTGGTGCTGGAAAAGACTCTTGAGAGTTCCTTGGTCTGCAAGGTTTTAAACCAGTCAATCCTAAAAGAAATCAACCCTGAATATTCATTAGGAGGACTGATGCCGAAGCTCCAATACTTTAGCCACCTGATCTGAAGAGCCAACTTATTGGAAAAGACCCTGTTGCTGGGAAAGATTGAGTGCGGGAGGAGAAGGGGGATGAGAATGGTGATGAGATGGTTGAATAGCATCACTGACTCCTGGGACATGAGTTTGCGCAAACTCTGGGAGATAGTGAAGGACAGGGAAACCTGGCATGCTGTAATCCATGAGGTTGCAAAGAGTCAGACACGATTTAGTGACTAAACAACAACTACGTGCCAGTTAGTGCATTTGTTCTTAAATAATAATTTAATGCTTATAGAAAACACAACGGGAAAGGTCTTGACTGAATGAAAAAATAAGGGGAGAAAAAGCAGATAGTGAAATGGAGATAAAAGTTCATGACCAGATAGCTTGTGTGGATGTTTTCTTCTGGATAGTAACTAAGGATAGTGATGATAATAAGGTTCCTGTTATAAGGGCCAGCCTGCAGAATGCAGGAACAATGAAATATGAATGACAGTTTTGAATATGCCCAAATCCTAAATACATAAAGATGGAAATGTCAATACATGAATATATCCTAAAAGCTAGAAATGCCAGATTAAGAATAAGACTTTATCATCCTCTAAACTCTTGCTACTCAGAGTTTGGCATATGGGCCATCAGCCTTGGCATCACCTGAGAGCTTGCTTGAAAGATAAATCTGAACCTTACTTACTGAATCATAAGTTACATTTTAACAAGTTCCCCCAGGTGATTCATAATTATATTAAAGTTTGAGAAATATTGCTCTATAACATAGATTTTCAACATAGATTACTCAAACATAACTGGTGGGATTAGAGGTGGCGTTACAACTAAGATGGGCTTCCTGGGTGGTTCAGTGGTAAAGAATCCGCCTGCCAATGCAGGAGATGCAGGTTCAATCTGTGTTGGGAAGATCCCCTGGAGTAGGAAATGGCAACCCACTCCAGTATTCTTGCTTGGAAAATTCCCATGGACAGAAGAACCTGGCAGACTACATATAGTCCATGGGGTCACAAAAGAGCTGGACACGATTGAGCACACATGCATTACAACTAGGATAGTAGGAATCAGGCATAAACCCATATTCTGTTGTATCTATGCAGTCATCTACTGAGCTATTTACTGGTGAGAGTGTAAGGCTGGTGAAGCTTTTTTTCCCTGAGTTTATTTAGGTAAAAGGGGGAGGGGATGGTTGTAAAAGACAATTCCAGAAAAATAGATTTTCAAAGCCATGACTGTATGCTCCAAGAGACACTGGTGCCTAAGACTGATGACAAGTTGTTAGACAGCCATGAGGATTTATACCCTATTGAAGAGAGAATTCTGTTCTGTAGAGAACTGTAATGTGTACTGAGACTATATGCATGAGTTTAATTATGCAGGCTGGCCTCTGCCACTGCCAGCACCTTTATGAACCAGGAGACCTAGAGCATAGAATAAGTGAACGTGCTGGTCCAGGGAGTATGATAGCACCAGGAAAGGTGGGTTGCCCAACTGCCTTGTGGTGACATTATGACCATAATGATAAAAGTCTGCTTTATACTCCCCCAGACTCAGGCCAAGATATAATTTATAATTGTATTACCAAAAAAAAAAAAATTAGCTTGGGTAATGAGGGTGGCCAGCAGGGGCAGAAGCAGGGTTTGAATTCACCTCAGTTTCTAGGAGGTCCACAAGAGTCTGTCAGAGATTCAGCCTTAGCTCTCAGGAAGCCACCGCAGCTGTGGGGCAAGGAGAGAGACCCACCCTTGGAGGAGCCAGCTTTTGAAGAAGCACCCTCTCAGGTGGGAGGGGAGGCTAGTAGTCCTGCCATTGCAGGAGAGAAGTGGGCTCCAACCATTCAAAAGCAAGCTCCCCTTCATCCCACTTTCTACTGAGGCATTGCCTTTACAGAGAAAGGTTTGGGAGAATCTAAAAGGTTGGTGCAAACATAATTTTGGTTTTGCATTGTTGAACTTTGCTGTTTGATATTGGAATGCATTCTTCAATAAATGTGGTTATATTATACATCATTTTAACACATATTTTTTGCTTCATTTTGTTTTGCTAATGATTTATTACTAGCTGTTCATTTTACATTTATTTTAGACTAGAGAAATGATGTTAACAAAAAGCAAATTTGAGCAATTTTCTTATTTGAGTTCAAAATGAGTTGTAAAGCAGCAGAGACAACTCACATCAACAATCCATTTGGCTCAGGAACTGCTACAGTGCAGTGGTGGTTCAAGAAGTTTTGCAAAAGAGACAAGAGCCTTGAAGATGAGAAGTGCAGGGCCAGCCATCAGAATTTGCTAATGACCAACTAACAGGATCAAGGAAGCTGGTCCTCTTACAACTACACAAGAAGTTGCCAAAGAACTCAACGTCAATCATTCTACAGTCATTCAACATTTAAACCAAACTGGAGAGGTGAAAAAACTGATAAATGAGTGCCTCACAAGCTAATAGCAAATCAAAACAATTGTTGTTTTGAAGTCATCTTCTCTTATTCTGCAGAACAACAACGAACAATTTCTCTATCGGATTGTGACGTGTGACAAAAAGTGGATTTTCTACAATAACCAGTGACAACCACCTCAGTGGTTGGACCTAGAAGCTCCATACCACTTCTGAAAGCCAAATTTGCACCAAAAAAAGGTCATGGTCACTGTTTGATGGTCTGCTGCCTGTCTGATCCACTACAGCTTTCTGAATCCTGGTGAACCCATTACATCTGAGAAATACGCTCAGCAAATCGATAAGATGCACTGAAAACGACAATGCCCACAGCCACTACTTACCAACAGAAAGGGCCCAATTCTTCTCCATGACAATGCCCGACCACACACAGCACAACCAGTGCTTCAAAAGTTGAAGGAATTGGGCTACAAAGTTTTGCCTCATCTGCCATATTCTCCTAACTTCTCACCACCTGACAACCACTTCTTCAAGCATCTTGACTTTTCGCAGGGAAAAAGCTTCCACAGCCAGCAGGAGGCAAAACATGCTTCCCAAGACTTCATCAAATCCCAAACCATGGATTTTAACACTACAGGAATAAGCAAACTTATTTCTCATTGGAAAAAATGTGTAGATTGTGATGGTTCCTATTTTGATTAGTAAAGATGTAGCTAGGCCTAGTCACAATGATTTAAAATTCACGGTCCAAAACTGCAGTCACTTTTTCATGAACCTATGCCTCCTAGGGACAGTGAGCATGCTGAGCTGAGAGAAGGCACATAACCTCTTTATCTCCCTTGAGAAAATACCATGGGGTGAGCTGTGTGGACAGTCATCACGCACCTACTCAGAAAATCCTACCAATGAACTTGCCTACACCTCTTCTTTCACCCCTCCTTTCCGTGCCTACCACTACCCACAATTAGTTTAAAATCAAAATCAGTTTGTGCATTCCTTCCCCTGGATACGGATGTGGAAGTTAACTTATGAGAAGTCAGAGCACAGGGTAGAGTGGTATTTTAACCAGGGAATGGGGTAGGAGTCTCAGTTAAACTGATAGGAGTATTAATCTTTACTATACTATTTACCTTTTTTTGTGGGGCTTCCCAGGTGGCTCAGTGATTAAAAAGAAAAAAAACCACCTGCCAATACAGGAGACATGGGTTCAATCCCAGGGCTGGGAATTCTCCAGGCCAGAATATTGGAGTGAGTAGCCTTTCCCTTCTCCAAGGGAATCTTCCCAACCCAGTTATCGAACCCAGGTCTCCCACATTGGGGGCGGATTCTTTACCAGCTGAGCCACAAGGGAAGACCATACATGTGGCTATATTACTTTAAACTGAATTATTGAAGACACTGCCAGTCACCCTCACTTGAAATACCTTCATATTTCTCAAATCAGTATCTCAGGAGAGCACAATTAGAAATTAAAAGAGTGGGAAGGAAAAATATCCTTAGATTATCAGTTGTTCATTACATATTCAAAACGGGAATGGTAACTCAATTATTCTGGATCAGTTGTTAGCCCACTTGGACAAAAATGTGCTTCTTCAGCAACAAAATGGCTCCAATGGGTTGAGTTTGGCTGAAGAGCTCTGAAATGCCAGAAGCCCTGATTTGGGGGTGTGAACAAGACAACCTTGCAGAGATTTTTTCATTCTATTGCTCTTCCTTGGCATTCACTTGTATTTCATCATTCAAAATGGATAAACATTTTAGCATACTCCAAAACTTCCTCAAATCCTTGGAGGAGCAAATCAAAATCGCTCCCCCATGTGTCCAGTAGCAGGCTGAGAGGTATCAGAATGATTCAGAGTCATTGAATCTGCCTTGGATCATTTTCCAAATCTTCTACACTTAATTATACTTGTCTTCTCTTTGATTTCATGACAATCCATGGAGGAACAGCTAAATTATTCTAGAATAATAAGTAAAGAGTGACAGTCCTGAGTCTCAGTCAATTCATTTCTTTAACTGAAATAATCACTGTTCTTGCAACATCACTTGGATTGAAATATGGAGGATTTGATTTGTTCTTGAGGGTTACTGAAAAAGCTAAACCATGACATATCTGAGAGAATTATTCCTGTCATTGTAAAAGCAGAGTCAGATAAACTGGGCAGTTATCTGCTTCATTATTTGTCCACTGTCGATCATGATAGCTGAAACAGAAATTAATGGCAGAATAGTTGACTTAGGTGTGCTATATAAATAATGTCTGAATTTATCTGTCATGGACATGTGTTATTTTTCCAACTTTTATACACAATGGATCAATCTGCTTCCAAAAGTCTACAGAGCAACCATTTCACTAGCTTACAAACCATTCTACCATGGGAGAGCAAAAGAGAGGGAGAGAGATGTTTTTCTCAAGGAATACTGTCTCGTATACATGCAAATAAAATAAATGTTTTCATTTGGCAAGGCCCCACTGAAAAATGTAAAGTGTTCATTATGCTTCCATGATACAATGTATTGGTAAGTATCCAGCTATTTAAGCTTTTTTTTCCACTATTTTTCAAGTATTTTATATCTACCTAGAATGTTGTGGACACGACTGAAGCGACTTAGCAGCAGCAGAATGTTGCACCATACATATAAACTAGAGTAACAGCAATCAAAATATAATACAATGTCCACTCCAAAATGAACCAGTTGGCCCTTGTAAACTGCTTCCGTTCTAAAAAAAAAAAATGTGTAGTCACTTAGAGGGCAATAACCAATCAGTGGCCTCCAAGAAGGGAGAAAACCAGAATGCACTATGTAATTTAAGCATTCATAATGACTTAAAACTCTTATTAAACCTATTTTGTGAATTCTAGTATTTTTAATTATTTAAATGTTAATTCTTCAAATGTCAAATACTTAAATTTCTTAGTTTTATTTTAAAAATTATCTGTAATGACAGGAATATGAGGGTGCAAATAGCGAAATAAGGGCAAGTCTTCTAGAGGTTTTTAAAGATTCAATTAAACAGTCATATTTATACCTTTTTCCCCCTTTTTCCTTTTTTTCTTGCAATGGTAGAAGACTACAGTTTTTAAAGTGCTTTAAATACTAAATTTCTAATATTTTAAATCTGCTTAGAAACAAACATCTATATGTCATATTTCAAATAAAGAAATAAGCTAGTTTTTTTTTTTAACTCATAGATCTAACCATAAGAGAATACGATGGGTAGAAGCAGGTGGAAGAAAGGGTGAGTGGCTCCCAACAATATACAGAAAGACAAGATAAATCTTGCAAGTCAACTCACTGTAAATCGATAAACTGATTTACAGATAGATAGATAGGGCTGAACAACATATCAACATAAGGCATTTCACAATCCTTGTGAAGAGATTAATCTGATACTGACACCTGAAAACCTCATTATAAAATTGACCTATGGCATGTGTTTTGGGGCAGCTCTAAGAGAAGGATCCAGCATAGATATTTGGAATCAACAAGATTCCTAAATTGGACTGGGTACATACTACGTATAGGTAGGGCCAATGTTTCCTGAAGAACACAGTGCATGCTTTCAGAGGTTCCACAAATGGTTTCAAAAGGCATATAGACATTAAATAGCATCAACTGCCATGGCAAAAGTTATTTCCTCTTTAATCAATATGATTATGTCAAGAAACAAGTCTTATTTTAGTGCCACTGTGTCATCAAAAACTCTCTAGAATGTGGTAAACTACTTTAGTAAACAACAAACAAACAAAACAACAAGAAAAACTCATAAGCAGACTTCTATTTAACAGGTATCCAAATACACTCCTGCTTCCTGAGTTGCAAGTCACAAACTGACGTTTAGGTCATGGTATTTCACCAAAGGTGTTCCAAGAAGTCTTGCTCTGCTTGGACATGAAATAACCTTTAGGGAGCTTCAACACACACACGACTTTAGAACTGACTGACAAAAGGAGTGTTCTGTGTTTTCTTGAACTCATATTTCTGTGGTCAAGATCTTTATCACATGAGAAATATTTTAGCTTTAGTGTTTCATCACAGCTGATGATACAAGTACATTCAAGGGACATTTAAATTTTGTTGAACTTCCTTTTCTTTCACATCTTTACCTTCAACCAGTCCTGATGTAACATAAGGCAGATACCCAGAATAATGCTAAGGTAGATTTTCTGTCAACTGGATACAACAATGATCTGTTACCTGGCCAAATAGACTGATTCCCTGTCACTTTACACTTAATAATTAAAATCAAATAACATAACAATAACAAATACTTTAAAAGAGGCTAATAAATAATTTTCAAAGAGAACGTGACCTCGATAACATTAAAGTACCTGTCTGATCAGCTTCCTGAAGTGTATCAGTGTTTCCAAAATTTCCCCTTAAGAAACCACAGATGATCAGATCCCACCCTCAGGGACTCCACGTGGCAGCCAAGGCCAGACTTAAAGAAGCCCAGTACTCTAGCCCATGCTACCCCTTCCCCTGAGTGGCATCACCTGCCTCCTTCACATTGGAGTCTCTGCGAGTGCTAGGCTCATCTTCTCCAGAAGTCTGCTTCACTTATCATATGCAGTGTTCAGTTTTCTCTCCCTCTAGTCCGATAGCACTTTCTATGTGTTTCTAAATTATAACATATTATACACCATGGGCATATTTTTTTGCATGTCAGTTTCCCAGAAAAACATCCTCCCATCAATGCAAGGTTATGGAGAACAGGACTCTGTTATCAACCATCTATGGATCTCCAGTCACAAAACCTTCCAAGGTGTTATACTCTGGGAGCGAAGTAATACCTCTACATTGAATGAATGCATTAGTGTATGACCTCAGAATTGTTGCAGATTTCTGCACTAGGGGAAAATCAGAAAAATCCTCTCATCATCTCTTATATATGGTAGAGGGTGGAGGAAATGTCTGGTATACGAATTCAAAAATGTGACTGAATGAATCTCTAAGCGGTGTTTGTGAGGAATCCAAAATGAGATGAAGTCCTAGTTTCTTCTCTTTTAAAAATCCTTATTATTAAATACCTCCTACTTTAAATTTTTAGCTGAGAATGCTATACTACTTACTCGTTTATACTACAGTCTGGCATTTTTCTTTCAAATAAGACCCTCTATCATTTTCCCTTAGTTTGTTAGTGGCTGTCACGTATAAAATAACCACAAATAAAAGGAGGTGGAATATAAATGTTCCGAGACAACGCAGCATGACAAGGAGCTGAGAAAGGACGTTGCACAACGCTGGCCAGTTCTCCAGGGGACGAGGAATACGGGGCAAGTCACATCAGGAACCTTGGGGCTGTTCAGTCCAGATACATACACATACACCAGTGTATGTATACTGTTTTTCTCTTGGAGGTGTCATCTTTTAGAATCTTTTGATTCGCTATGTTGTGCAGGCCTCTGCTGCTGTAACTTAAAATACCATACTTTTTTTTTTTTTTTTTTTGCTTCATGAAGCTAAGGCTAAGTTCCTTCCTGAAATCCTTCCTCAGCTTCTAAACTCTTACCACAAAGAAATTTAATTTCAGCAAGGGAAAGCCAGAGAGGAAGTTTTCCAGGTGGGAAAGCAAATGAAAACGGGAAGAGGAGAAGGACGTATTCTGACAGAATCAGAGCACCAAAGGATTCTGTGACCAGTGTCACCAAATCACTTTATGCTCAGGTGTGTGAATAGACCGGGACCCTGAAAACCTAGGATCTGGGTTTCCAGTCAGCCTCGGTTCAGGTTAGCTGGGTAATTAAGCAAATGTCATTTCCTATTCTGTGACTTGGTTTAATTACCTATAAAGTGAGGAATTTGTCTTTTCCAGGGTTGATCTTCTGTGCCTCAGGGAATTTCTATAAATTATTCTTTCATGCTTTAATTTGCATCAACTCCAATAAATGAGAACCATTGACTCATTCAAGGTGTATTAATTTGCCTGGAGACTGCTAGGTCAACAAAAATAATGTGGTTAAAAAATAGAACTGGTATGTTCCTTCTTCGTGCCAATTCAACAAACATCAGAGACAAGGAAAAGCTTTGCTTCAGAGTGAAACAACATGTTCTAACTTGCGCCACAATGTACAATATACATCACAGGGAAAGCATTGCCAAGCAGGGAAAAGCAAAACTTTAATTTTTTCCACTTGGAATTAAAAGTGTTTTTCATTGCATTTTATGCCTACGGCTTTAGAGTTCCAACCAGGTGCTATAAAGCTGATGAAAGAGAGCTTAGAGCGTTGGATGACACTTTACATTTTTATCCCCCTGGGCTTTACTGCAGAACGGTGAATTCAGAGTGGTGCCCTCTAGTGGAGAAACACTCTGGTTGCAAGTTCCTTTTCCTGGGAGGAGAATCAGATCTACAATCATTTGGGATTTTTGTGTGATGGGGGCACCATTTCAAGTGATTTATGTCTTTATTCTTATCTGTGATACTGCATAAAGAGCACACAAGACTTGGTTAAAGAGTCCCATGTTGAGTCCTGGGCTGCTCATCATGTAACTATGTAAATTTGGGAGTTAATTTCTGAAAGTCCCAGAGTTTCCATCAATTATGTGAGTGTTACCTTCCAAGATGGGTTGTGGTATTAATTAAATGAAGTAACACATCCACATGTGCTTTGTAAAATGTAAAGTATCCATTTTTATTATAAGTAAAGTTAAAAATAATGCTGAGACCTTTCAATGATTAAATCAATATTAATAAAGTACATCTCTGAATACTTGGTAAATCAGCATATATTTGAATTTTTTAAGCTTTTTTCATATTTATCATCTTTGTCAATCTCCTCTCATACTTATCCAGCATCTTCTCTGAACTCATAATTGCATTATTCAAGTAAAAAAAAAACTTTCATGGAATTTAAATAATTTACTTAAGAATTATCTCAAACCAACTGAAGAGTTAATAAGAGATCTGCCAAGTTCCTGGACTTAAATATACACAAAAATTGCCACAGTTAACAAAATCAAATAATTTCATTAAAAATGTCATCTATAGAAATCCCAGGCTTCCCTTGTGGCTCAGCTGGTAAAGAACCCGCCTGCAACGCAGGAGACCTGGGTTTGATCCCTGGGTTAGGAAGATCCCCTGGAGAAGGGAAAGGCTAGCCACTCCAGTATTCTGGGCTGAAGACTTCCATGAATTGTATAGTCCATGGGGTCGCAAAGAGTCGGACATGACTGAGCAACTTTCACTTTCACTTCACAGAAATCACACTTTAAATAAACATATAGAGAGTAAAAGTACAATAGAAATATGGCACTTTAACATTTGCCCGATTGAAGATGAAATTCCTTCCCAAAGAGCTTCTCAGCAAGCTACTTCTCTATAGCAGAAGCACCTAAAGTGTATGAGTGATTTTCTATGGATGGTGAGATTATCTATCATTTTTTCCCTCTTTTTATTCTTGTATATGTTAACAACATATTACCAAAATTATCTTTATTAGGGGTAAAAGAATTATCTTAAATGAATTCAAAGTAACAGGTAATTCTGTGGGACGTTGAAATTGACATAGATGTTTATTATTTTAACTACCTAAGAGGGTAGAAACCTCCCTTCCTCTCTCCCTGGTACTGTCTCCAGGTAGCACACATGTACCTTGTTGCATGCAGACAGTGGCAGGGTATATAGTTGCAAAGCATTCCTCCTGTTTTCCCAGACGTCTTTATGTATCACCCCAGTCCACACACTCCATCTGTCCTCCTGCTCTCCATCACATGTTTTTAAGACTAAGAACTTTTAAAATTAAAAGCACAGTCAGTAATTATGTAATATAACACTTTTCTGTCTGAAACTAATTAATTAAAATTCTACTATAACCAAGCAAAGTAATTGATCTTTCCAGGTCTGCCTCTATGGTAATACTACAGAATCAGAGAGAAAAGCCATGTTCGAGATTAGCCAGGAAGACAGATGGAAAGGGAATGCCAGGAGCAGGGCAGTGACACTGAAAGTGGGAAGGCAGGGTTTAACTGGGGCAGATTTGAGAGTCTGAATCAGGTGGCAGAAGCAAAGAACAATGTGGGAAGGAGAGGGAGGAATTAGCGTTCAGCCCAGCCCCTCCAAGTGCACCGTGTCCTCATGTGTAGGTTCTGAGGCCAACTTCAACCTCTGGGGAACCCTAGACTACAGAACTGCTATGCTCTGAGCCATGGGAAAGTTCTAGCTTCCCGAAGACACTGGATTGTCTTCCCGAAACCCCTACCAGCCAAATCAAGGCTCTTAGTTATGCTTTTCTCAGAACACCCTGAACTTTCCTTCACAGGACTTACTACAATTTAAGCATAAATTTATTTATGTGAGTGGTAAACCTTATAATGAACGGGATTCTGATAGAAGGGTTAAAATGGTCCCAGTTTATAGATGATCACAAAACTCAGAAGGACTCTGTGGACAGGCCCCCAAAACTGCTAGCCTGGTTAGCATTTCCAAACCTCTCCAAAAGTCAGTCCTGGATTGGACAAGCATGCGTAAAATCTCACAATTCTCAGTTATTATCATTCAGGTTCAGAATTACTGTAAATCATCTCATCAACCTCTTTAACTTTTATAATAGATTTTATAATTAGTGCCCTGAACCACAAGAAACAAAATAGAGCATAAGAGAGAAGACATATTTCTCCTTATTAAATACCTTTGATTATGGATCTAGAGCAACCCCATAATCAAAAGTAATGAAATTACTTGTAGGAGTGGACCTGCACTGTTCAGCCAACACTATTCTGTCTGCTCTGCATAATCTGTGAACTGGAAACTAATTATGTAACTATAAATAGGCCCACTTTAACCCTTAATCCTCAAAGCATTAACCAACTAATCTATTCAGCACACAATCTCACTCACCATGAGAACCATAAAGCAACTGTCCTAAAACTGTATGCTTCTTCTCAATTTGCTCTTCCTCCTCAAACATCTGAATGTCCCTTTGATGGCCCATCTGAGTTCAGCTTCCAGCAATCAAAACAGTAGCTAGATAGAACCCTCCCGACCAATCTAATTATGAGTTAAAGAAAAAGTAAAGAACAGAGAGGTGATTCTTAAAAAAAAAAAAAAAAAAAAAAAAAAAAATCAGTTAATCTCTCAGGAGTCTAGAAAATAGGATTTCTCTCTAAAGATATCAAAATGAATTTCTGACTTCTGCTAATTCATCACCAAAGCCTTAACGGGGCTTCTACCATGATTGTGTGCACAGGCTCTGAGGAACTGCTCCTTTGGTCTAATACCTTGACCAGCCCTCTTCTGTTTTCCAATGACTTTTCTTCTTGTGAAGTATTTTTGGTCCTAGAAACCAAAGCAGGTTATGCTCCTTCTCTTAGAAGAGAATTTGAGTCAAGAATGCCTTTAAAAAGAACCCCATATGAGTGAAAACATACAGAACTGTGAAGCCAAAAATAAACAAAAAACAAATGAACAAATCTAACAAAACAGAAACAGATCGACAGATACATAGAACAAACTGGTGGTTGCCAGAAGGGGTGGGGGCAATGGACAAAGTAGGTGAACGGATTGAGAGGTTCAAATTACTAGATATAAAATAAATAAGTCACAGGGTTGTAACATACAGCACAGGGAATATAGTCAATAATGATATGTATGGTATGAGACACATAAAAAAATCAAATCACTATGTTGTTACACCTGAAACTAACATAATATTGTAAGTTAACTATACTTTGATGAAATAAATAAAATAAGATAAAAATGCTATGTATAATATTATAATGGTGGATACACGTCCTTATACATTTGTCCAAGTCCTCATGACACTAAGAGTGAACCTTTAAGTAAATGATGGACCTTGGGTGATTACGACCTGTCAGGGTAGGTTCACCAGTTGTAACAAATGCACCACTCTGATGAGGGATGTTGATAATGGGGGAAGTTGTGCATGTGAGGGGCAGGGAGTATATAGAAAACTTCTATACCTCTCTCTCAATTTTCCTGTAAATCTATAAGTACTCTTTTAAAAAAAGCAAATCTTAAAAAAGAAAGAAATATTTACCCCAAAGGAGTTTCCTTACCCGAAACGTTGATCATGGAGGGCTGGTTTCTGTTCCATTGTTATCATCATCAGCAGAGCACACAAGGGTAGGAAAGGTGAGGTTTGAGAGTCTCCCTGAAGGGGTGAGGACCCCCTGTGGACAGACCCTTGTTTACCCTGTCTCACTTCACAGGGAAGCTTAACCACCTGTTCTTTGAAAGGGTCTCCCCACAGGCACTTTTATCCCCTCTCCCACTGTTCATCCTCATTCCCACTGTTAAGTACTAAAGAGATCGTTACCATTAAGTAGGTCATGAGGTTGAAACCTTATGATGAACAAGCTTCTTTATGAAGATAATCCCCATTTCACTAAAAGCTTTACATCCTGGGGAAACGAAAACTAAAACCATCCTTGTCATGACTCACCAAAAAAATACAGACTAAAAGGTGTTTGTAGTACACTATGCATTTTAGGGTCTGTTCACTCACAATGATCCTGCTTTCTCTGCGACATTCCCCTGAGAGTATCTTTTTTCTTTTTTTCCCTGTAATGATGACAGTGTCATAGTGCTGTGATGTGGCTGTAACTGATTGGCCAGAAGTTGGCACGTGAAGGAAGCACCTTCAGAAATCTGGGTGGAGTTCTGAGACGTTCAGTCAGTTCCTGGGTTGTGATGGACAATGGTGGGAGCGGAAACATTGTAGTGTCCACAGTCCAAAAGGGAGGCCTCCAAGCTTCTACCGCAGAAACCCATTAACTATCCCTAGTTCCCAGTCATCTCAAAGCACAGCTCTTCATTTTTTCCCAGGACCTGTGAGATAACACAAAATTCTTTTTTCTATAAGCTAGCTACTTCACTTCATTTCTATAAAATATAATATCTTATTTAATGCCACTTCTGCTAAAAACTCATTTGAGTGGCACAAAGTGAAGCAAATTATTTGTACTTGGTCTTATTTCTGACACAGGTAACCATCATTGCCTGTGTTGTTGGAGAGCGTATGAATATTCAACTCTCCCCACGCTTCCCTACGAAGGAACACTTTGTGTCCAGTCTCAGTATCTTCTCTGATCTTGCATTTATGCTCGTTTGGGTTGGCAAAGCAAGCTATACAGAACTTCGTTCTCTTTCTCTACAAATCTTCTGACTTTATCCTGAAAGATTATAACTCACCATATGATTATAGAAGCAAATTCTTGGAAACTATGTAGAAGGATCCTGGACTTTGATGTGAATCACGACTCACCAATCAATTCACTGTCTTTCTCAGACCTGTGTGTGTGCGTTTTGGTTGCTCAGTCACGTCCGAATTTTTGTGATTCCAGGGACTGTAGCTTGCCAGGCTCCTCTGTTCATGAATTCTCCAGGCAAGAATACTGGAGCGGGCAGCCATTCCCTTCTCCAGGGAATCTTCCTGACCCAGGGATTGATCCCAGGTTTCCTTCATTGCAGGCAGATTCTTTACCATCTGAGCCACCAGAGCTGCACTGCTATAATTTAGTAGATGGCAGCTACAGTTAACTTGACAACCACCTAGGCGGCCACCAGCCTGGTACTTGTGCAACTTTTTATGTTTTTCTTTCTTCTTATTTTTCATAAACCCCTTGGCACCTCATGCATAAAAGAAAGGATAAAAGAATGAATAAAGGTATAGATAAATAAATGGCATTCTCGTGTGAGGTCCAAAGGTTGAATAATGTTATTTTCCTCTGTGAAACCCAGCAGAAGAAACATGCCTATATATGCATACATAGAAGAATTGATGCTTTTGAACTGTGGTGTTGGAGAAGACTCTTGAGAGTCCCTTGGACTGCAAGGAGATCCAACCAGTCCATCCTAAAGGAAATCAGTCCTGAATATTCACTGGAAAGACTGATGCTAAAGCTGAAACTCCAATACTTTGGCCACCTGATGCGAAGAGCTGACTCATTTGAAAAGACCCTGATGCTGGGAAAGATTGAGGGCAGGAGAAGGGGATGACAGAGGATGAGATGGTTGGATGGCATCACCGACTCAATGGACATGGGTTTGGGTGGACTCCAAGAGTTGGTGATGGACAGGGAGGCCTGGCGTGCTGCGGTTCATGGGGTCACAAAGAGTAGGACACAACTGAGTGACTGAATTGAACTGATACACACAAACAAATATATTTCTTACTATTCAGTATCATATGTTTAGGTTTAAATTTGTGCAAAATGTATATAATAGATATGTATATAGCATAGGAAATACAGATGTACATATGTATGTACATATATATGTATGTATATACACATATAGATGTATACAGATGTACACATATATGTATATAAACGTGTATGTGTGTGTGAGAGAGTCACTCTGTCTTGTCTGACTCTGCAACCCCCATGGACTGCAGCTCCTCAGGCTTCTCTGTCCATGGAATTGTTCAGGAAAGAATACTGGAGTGGGTTGCTATAGCCTTCTCCAGGGAATCTTCCCTACCCAGAGATGGAACCGAGGACCCCCACATTGCGGGCAGATTCTTTACCATCTGAGCCACCAGGGAATCCCATAAATATATGTATATGCATGTAAATATATATGTGTATATCATACGGAGAAGGCAACGGCAACCCGCTTGCCTGGAAAATCCCATGGACAGAGGAGCCTGGTAGGCTGTAGTCCATGGGGTTGCGAAGAGTCAGACACGACTGAGTGACTTCACTTTCACTTTTCACTTTCATGCATTGGCGAAGGAAATGGCAACCCAATCCAGTGTTCTTGCCTGGAGAATCCCAGGGACGGCAGAGCCTGGTGGGCTGTTGTCTATGGGGTCGCACAGAGTCAGACACGACTAAAGCAACTTAGCAGCAGCAGCAGCAGCATATATCATAGGAAATATGCATAAGAAAGCAAATATTTTTATCCCTCATGCATGTCCTTAGAAGGGACTAATCAGGAAGACTTTAAAATGAAGGCAAAACCACATGATTCAAAAAGGAGATAAGTTAAACTCATGAGCTGGTCTGTATTCTACCCATTTAAAATAATTTAACATGAGTTTCAAAGTGATATTGTAACCAGGTTCACTTCACTGAACCTATTTGCATATTCATCTGAATGCAAAGCACAGATTAAAGTGAATTGCTGTTTAGCTTTCTTCTCTGGAGCTCTCCACAGGATCTACCTCTTGCTGACAGGCACACCAAAGCCCCTAGGGAAGCATTTACAAAATGGGTTTACAAATTTGTTTATCTGCAATACTCTCCTCACCAAAACAAAAACTATCACCAGGATCCTGCAACTGAAGCAACTCTTGCCATTTAATCAGCTTCTTCTACTCATTCTTCACTCCATTCTTATTCTATACAGTTTTAATTTGAGCTTATCATTATCCTATTTAACATTTTAAAAGTTATTTCCCATATGTAGCAAGATATCAAATATACATTAGGTACCTCTTACACACTTAGCTTTATGTTAGGCTCTGGGTAGACTCAGACAAAAGTTTTAATGCATTGTTTTCATATTAGAAGAATAAAACATACACATATTAACATTTCAAATAATATAAAAGGATATTAGTTTGACCCAGTTCACCCCATTTTCAATACCTCTTCTGAATTTTAGCCACTTTTAATTATTTCTCCTTCATCCTACCAGAAAGTACATGTTTGTATGTGAAAGGCTGAGTATATATAGGACACCCTCTGATGTATACATCTCTCTCTTTATTCCCCAGTAAATTTAATCTTCAAAATAGCACACAACACTGATTTTTAATAAAACAATTGTCTGACAATATATTCTTTAACTCACCAGTCCCTGATATTCTTTTCCCATTAATCCATTCTAGTGTTAGTCGCTCAGTCATGTGCGACTCTTTTCGACTCCATGGACTGTAGCCTGCAACACTCCTCTGTCCATGGGATTCTCCAGGCAAGAATACTGGAGTGGGTAGCCATTCCCTTCTCCAGGGGATTGTCCCAACCCAGGAATCAAACCCAGTTCTCCTGTATTGCAAGCAGATTCCTTACTGTCTGAGCCATGAGGGAATCCATTCTAGCTTGGATATTTAACTCTATGTATGGAAGGAAAGTTATGACCAACCTAGATAGTATATTAAATAGCAGAGACATTACTTTGCCAACAAAGGTCCGTCTAGTCAAGGCTATGGTTTTTCCAGTAGTTGTGTATGGATGTGAGAGTTGGACTGTGAAGAAAGCTGAGTGCCGAAGAATTGATGCTTTTGAACTGTGGTGTTGGAAAAGACTCTTGAGAGTCCCTTGGACTGCAAGGAGATCTAACCAGTCCATCCTAAAGGAGATCAGTCCTGGGTGTTCATTGGAAGGACTGATGTTGAAGCTAAAACTCCGATACTTTGGCCACCTCATGCGAAGAGCTGATTCATTGGAAAAGACCCTAATGCTGGGAAGGACTGGGGGCAGAAGGAGAAGGGGACAACAGAGGATGAGATGGCTGGATGGCATCACTGACAGGATGGACATGAGTTTGAGTAAACTCCGGGAGTTGGTGATGGACAGGGAGGCCTGGCGTACTGCAATTCATGGGGTCGCAAAGAGTCGGACACAACTGAGAGACTGAACTGAACTGGACTGAACTGATGGCTTGTCACTTCAGTTTCTACTGCATTAAACAACATTTGGTCACGTTCCAATTTAAACATATTGAATGAACTTATTTCTGAAACATTAAGCCCATCTTGAAAAGGATTACTCTATAGCTTGTCTATTTTAGAATTCTACTATATTTTACTGGGGTTTTTTAAGGGAAGGCAATTGATAGCACTAGGACAGGCTTAACCAACGATTTTAACATTGGATCTGAAATGCTGTGAGAAATGTTTTTAAAATCCCACTTATATATCACATGTTCCTTCATTCACTTATTTTAAAATAGTTGCCTAATAAGCACCATACCTGGACAGCCAGGGTTTCCCCAGTGGGTGCAGTGGTAAAGAATTCACCTTTCAACATAAGAGACATGGGTTCAATCCCTGGGTTGGGAGATCCTCTGGAGAAGGAAATGGCAATCTGCTCCAGTATTCTTGCCTGGGGAATCCCATGGACAGAAGAGCCTGGTGGGCTACAGTCTGTGAGGTTGCAAAGAGTCAGACATGACTGAGCACCAGCACCACCAGAGAGCCTTGGTAAAGGGAGAAGCGCTAGCTTTAGAAAGATCAGAGGAGGAAGGGAGGGCCTACAGCTCAAAAAGTGTGCTCAGGTGGGACTAGCAGGGAGCAGTCCGATTTGCATGCATGGAAAGCTACAGCTTGTGCACAGAATACAGACAAGGAGAAAACCCGAAAGCAGCAATTTGGAAACCAAGGTCAACTCTGCAGGTCACTATGTTTTCATAGGAATGAGGGAAGCTGCTTGAGCAAGATTTAGATGTTATAAAGAAATGAAGCTGCTACAGAAGTGAGTTCATCTGTCATAGAGATTTCTATGACATTGAAAATTGCTGTTACTGACAGTGTTAAAATAACTACATATTTATGTTGTCCAACAATAGATGTAAAAGAGTTTTAAAATGATAATACCAGTTTCACTACAAACAACCAGAAGCCTGAATAATCTTTAAAATGTGTTTCCAACTCTATTTGTTCTTAAAATATATTACACTAACTATATGTAGTCAAAGATTGCTTCTAAGCTACTTCAAATAATTTATTTTCTCCATGGTTAATATCGTCAACTTTATATATACAGTTAAGTGCATTCACTTTGCTTTTTAATTTGTAGATACTCTACTGTGCCTTTTCAATTCAACTTAATTTTTAAAATGTAAAGAATTTATGGTTCCAAAGTCAACAAAGGTGTTTTCAGAGAAAGCTTGCTTTAAAATTTTGTTCCCTTTTTTGAGTGTTTTATTAAATATATCTGCATAGATACACACAAATGGTTGCAGATCAAATGTACTCTTCTGAACCTTGCTTTTTAAAAAATAATTTTACTTATTTATTTATGTTTGGCTGTGCTGGGTCTTCCTTGCTGTGCATGGGCTTTTCTCTAGTCGGGGTATGCGGGCTCCTCATTGCAGAACATGGGCTCTAGGGCACGCAGGCTTTGGTAGTTGGAGTGCTTGGACTCTAGAGCACAGGCTCAGTAGTTGTGGTACATGGGCTTAGTTGCTCCAATGGTATGTGGGATCTTCCAGGATCAGGGATGGAACTCGTGTCTCTTGCATTGGCAGGCAAATTCTTCACCAATGAGTCACCAGGAAAGCCCCGAACATTGCTTTTTTCACTTAACAATACATCCTCAAGATCACTCCATATCAGCTGACACTGTCCTCATTGTTTTTTGTGACTGCATAGTATTCCATCGGGGGAATGAACTATTTTACATTCAGCCAGAACCCTATGAATTTATATCTGTAACATTTCTAACCTTATGGGTTAAAGCATTTTTAATTGTTGGATTATATGGATATAACAGAACTGATTTAGCTAGTGTCATATTTCTAAACATGTAAGTTATTTCTAATATCTTCCCATTACAAAAAAAAAATCCTCTAAGCAATAATTCTTTAGCAAACTCTATGCAGATCCTAAATTATTTTATAGAATAAGCTTAGAGAAGTGAAATTTCTGGTTTAAAACTTTTACATTTGCTTAATGTTTTATCTCCATTGATTTAAGTCCTATTTGACAGCCTATGGAATAATCCTGAATTTGACCATTCAGTAATATCATTCTGTCATCCTGAACAAAGTTTTTTCAAATCTTACAGATATCAAAAAAACTGTATTAAAATATAAATAAAAACTATTCTAATATATGAATCTATTCTCCACCATGAAAAAATGGCATTGGGTTCTTATACCTATAACATGGCGAACAATTTGCTCTATCAAACTGAATAAATAAATAAATGCAAGTTTTGATTGAAGGTGTCATATAAATGAATTTTATCTTCAGAGCTTGTTTCAACTTAAGTAGTTATTGAAATATAATGTGAATATTTACTTTGGGTCATAAGGACAAGTCTTTCCCTGTTTTATATATGCCCTTTTGCCTCTAGTAGTACAAATGTAGAAAACTTTGAAGCTATTGCCAAGATCCTTAGAAATCTGAAGTTTGACTTTTCTGAAAAATATGAATGTGTTCTACACTGTTCTCATTGAGAAGCCATCAGCAAGGATAAAAGTCATCTCTGACTCAAGTGTAGAAATTCAAGAAGGAAAGAGAGTTGGGATGTCTTTCTTCCTCTAGCCAGTCATAAGACCTCAAATAATTTTCCCTGAAGACGCATCCCTCAGAAAACATATGGCATAGAGGAATTCACTCGAGAATTCCACATAAAGCCATTTGTAGAGGAAGCCCTGGAGGAAACTGAAATGACTAGTCAGTGTTTAGATTCTGACCAGGGAAACACATAATGAACCTAGTTTGTACCTAGGGAACCACATACCCAGTGACAGACTATAAACAAATCAGCCAACGCCTGAGAGAACAGCTGGTATAAAGATAAAAGAGCTACTGTTTACCAAAGATAGATTCAACAGAACAGAGATTCTTGGCCAACAGAAACTACTGGTACACAAGATCCCAAAAAAACTACCTGAGGAGCCATCTTATAGAATATTGATATGAAAGCAACTGTGCTACAGTCCTCATCTGAGTTTCACAGCAAGTACAATTAAAGGAATAAAAGATGAGGTGGGGTTGGGGACAGATAGTAGACAATATGAGAAAATAGGCTGTAAGCAGAGCTCCATTGAATGGAGCAAATAATTCTGGTAGGTGGAGATTCTAGCGATAAAGACTCTCTGCCCTAATCAGTAAACTCAAATATCTTAATGAAATAATAATTCATATTTTAAGGTAAGACAAGAAAAATGTAAACGTACAGTTTTTCTCTGCCCGTTTGGGCCCCCTCCCTCCCCTCTGGTGTGTGTTGTGTGGCTGCATTATGCATCAACCAGACCTCCCCAAATGCAGAAATACCTGCTCAACCATCAAGATTAATTTTTCTTCTTTCAGAGCCAGCCACATAACTCCTTAGAAGATAACACTGGTTTCTCAATTGTGTAAGGGATCACGATGATCCACCACTTGCCATGTAACTGCAGATATCTTTGGTGAACTTTATGAATAATGCCAGTGTATCTTTTCCCTTAAAGATAGCAATTGGTACAGGAAAGACTCAGTCAGATGACCTGAGAAGATACTGGTCCACATCTAATGGAAGTTCTGAGCTTAAATACACAGGACTTTATTAATGTTACTAGCTATATTACTTGTATCCTGCCTATTTTACTGGGTTATTATTTCTTGCCTTGCCAGATTTGTGACTGAGCCTCTAATAAAAATAATGATGACTGATGACTAGGCAGCTTGAAATGACTGATCAAATATATAGTCATATAAGATCAATGGTTGTTATGGTTTAACTCTGGATATGGGAAGAAGCAACAAGAGGGAGCCATTTGCAGGACCATAGCAGACTAGCAAGACAGATAGTCCAGAGGATGCTGTTAACAGGGCTAGTTCAGTAATAGCACAATAAGTGGCCTATCAATGAAATCCTTGCCTGACCTGAGAATGAGCATTCTGAGTACCATGGGACACACTGATGATGAAATGCCTCACAAACCCTGGTCAAAATTAAGACTGAAAGGGAGGGACTATAAAATTAAGAACATGGCCCACCATCCAGCTATACAAGAATCAAGTCATTAGCCACAGCAGTCACTGACCTATAGCACACCCTGAAAGGAACTCAGGGTGAGGATCAGGATGAGGCATTTTGTGCTCTGGGAAAACTGGTAGAACTGACTTTCAGACAGATATGCTCAGGAGAAAATTTAGTGAACCCCGTTTCTTACATCTTCCTATATTCAGAGAAGCACTAAAACCATTAACTTAGAAATACTATTTCCTGCAAATAGCAGTAACCTTCTATCAAGATGTATGCTTGAACTGCATCTACCTCTTGGCCAATATCACATATATACTGACCTCTCCCTTACCTCTTTGGAACAGTTTTCAGAGCTCTCTGGGTTATGATCCTCAGGTTGGCACAAGTAAGTTTTTCCATTTCTTTCTTAGATTGACTACTGATTAACTGTTTTGTTGACAGTCTTATAGGGCCAAACACAAGACGTCAGTGACTGAAGCCAACCAGATGATAGGAACGATGAGTACGCTGAGGTTCTAAGAGTGTTCTCCCACCTAAAGACAGCTGGGGCCATGCTGGCTTAGCTAATAGTTGCATCTAAGGAATTTGGGTCCAGTATTGCCATACTGCAGGGCTTCCCAGGTGGTGCCAGTGATAAAGAATCACCTGCCAATACAGCAGACTTAAGAGATATGGGTTCAACCACTGGATCACGATGATTCCCTGGAGGAGGGCATGGCAACCCATTCTGGTATTGTTGCCTGGAGAATCCCATGGACAGAGGAGCCTGGCAGGCTACAGTTCATGGGGTAACAAAGAGTAGCACATGACTGAAGCAACTTATCCCACATGCACATTGCCATACTGTCTGGTTTTTTTTCAAGAAAAGCTAAAAAACTTTTGTGTGAAGAAATCAAACCATTATGTTACCAACACAATTTTTTAAGTTTTAAAAAATTATATATAGGCCAATAAAAACATGTCCACAGGGCCCTAATTTTCTATCTCTATAATTGTCCCCAGGCTATTGGGCCTTACCATCCTCTTCTCCCAAAAGGAATGAGAGAAGCTCAGAAACAATGAACATTACAAGGAGAAACCCCATCTATTTTTTAAGGGCAATAAATAATTCTTATGTACCTTTGAATTGCACAAGCTTTGTGACATCCCACCCTAACAATGCTAGCTCAAAATAACTTCAAATATCTTTTACTTTGTTAAAAAAAAAAAAAAAGGAAAGCTGAAATAGGACTATCACTTTCCAAATTTCAAACTGGTTCTTAATGGTGCAATTCAAGCCTTTTTCATTTTGCTAATGAAAATGGTACACTGACTAGGCATTTCATGCGTTCAAAGGTGCTGACACAGCCCTCTGAAAAGAAAAGACCTATACCTTCCAATAATCAGTTGAGATGATCAAATATTTTGTGACTGCATAGATAGAAAACATTACCTGCAAGGTCAGCCTAGTATATTTTGAGAGCACAGATTGGAGTTGATATTTTATAGCTCCCAGAAGAGTATTAGCTGTATTTCTATCTCTTTTCAAAGGCAATAGCTATTTTAAATCTGAAAAAAATTTTTCTATATATTAAAAAAAAAAATCACCCTACCTCTCACAACCCCATTTCTGCAAATACAATTATTTTAGAATGAGGGAATTTCCAGTTGGAAAACACGCTGGAGGTCATTCAGGTCAAATCTCTGATTCAGTGGGGAATTCATGCTGTAGAACCTCAACTAATGACCAGTAGCCTCTGCTTAAGTAACTGGTGAAACTGAACCAAGCCTCTAAGGATTTAGAATCGCATGCAGAGTAGTAAAACTGTGACCTGGAATGCTTTCTCTCTCCCCATCTCAAGTCCACACATAACAAAGTGAAAGATCCTGGCTTCCCTGGAGGCTCAGTGGTAAAGAAACTGCCTGCCAATGCAGGAGATATGGGTTCTCTCCCTGGGTAAAGAAGATCCCCTGGAGAAGGAAATGGTAACCCACTCCAGTATTCCTGCCTGGGAAATCCCATGGACAGAGGACTATAGTCCATGGGGTTGCAAAGTGTCAGACACAACTTAGCGACTAAACAACAACAAGGATTTTGGCTTGTATGCAGAATGGTAAAACTGTGGCTTGGAATGCATCTCTCACCCCATCCCTGCTATTAACTCTCGCTATCATGTTCTGCTCTCTCCTTGTAATCCTCAGCACCACTAAACACCCAATGGGCTGGCGTCCCAAGCATCGTTCGTGACTCACAAGTATCTGATTATTTAAAGCAGTGAAATATCACATTTGGCACCTCTCCTGAGAGGCAGCTGCTGTGTTTAGCTGGTGTGTGAGCAGTTGGTGGGTCCTGCCCACTGACAGGCCAAGTCAAAAATAGTCAGTGCCCACGTCAGCAGTCAAAACTACACGGTTTCTCTGAAATCCCCAAACCTGTGGGACTAATGTGGCCGAAACAGGAAACAGAAATATGTGTGGAAAACAGAAAGGCAAACCACCTTTCTAGTTTGTTGGCCCCCTTAAAGAAGAACAGATCACTTGTCTTTACAGAATGGTCTGAAATGCTTGAATCTGTGTCGAAGATATATTACTATCATAAGTCAAATGAATGTATTATGGTCCATTTATTTAAAAACCAAAATAAATTATTTCAATTTTTACAGAAAAAATATATTTGCTATGGAAATTGGACATTTTAAAATACTGATTTAATGTGGTGTAGAATTTCTAATAGTAAGGGTATCTGTGGTTTCTAGGGCTCTTAAAATAATGTTCTGGAAGCTAGCTGTCTTCATCTTCCCTATTTGTATCCATGACACAGCTATTAATCTTTGGACAGTTACATACTATTAAAATATTTTCCAATTAATGTCTTGTCCTTTCACTTTCTTTCCTTGTTAATTTACACGAAAAAGCACTTAATTTGATGCATTCAGTTTTATTAATCTTTCCATGTACATTTTGTTTCTTATGTATTTGTTTAAGAAATATTTTTCATCCTAACATTTAAAATAGTGTTTGATATTTTTCTCCTAAAAGATTTACAGCTTTGCCTTTCAGAAATAAGCCTCATATGTGGTAAGACTCAAATTCTATTTCTGTCAGCATGATAACAAATTGTTAGACCTATATTCTCACTGACTGATGATGCCATATCAGTTGCATATCAACATGTCATAAATGTAGATTCTGCTCTGGGCTCTCGATCCTTATTCAGGAGTCACTTTCTCTATGAAGCATAAATACCACTTCAAAAATAAATAAATAAATAAATAAATACCACTTCATTAAATGCTGCAAATGCAGACTAAGTAAATATCATAGAGAGTAAGTTCCCACACCACATTCTTCTTAAGGGAAGTTTGGCCATTTTTCTTTCCCTCAAATTTTTAGAATCAGCTTGTCAAGTTTCTCAAAAATCTCTATTGGTACTTCTATTAAAATTGTGTTGAATCTCTAGCTTAATTTGTAGAGAACAGGCATCTTCTGACGCTAAATTTTCTAATTCACTAATTAAATATCTTTATTTATTATATTCTTCCTTAATGTCTTTGAAGAAGTTTTATAATCTTCTCTATAAAAGTCTTATGCAGTTTTTGTTAGATTTATTCTTATATACTGTTATAGTTTTCTGCTATTGCAAATATTATTATTTTTGAAGTATATTTGTTGATAGTGCATAAAAATTCAATTAACTTTTTATGTCTTACAGTCAGAAACATTGCCAATTAATTCTAATAGTAAGTCTAAAAACATTTTGAAGTTTTTATTTGGGCAATCTTTTTTTACAAATAATAATTTTCTTTCTTCCTTCTTTGTATCTTTTATTATTTTTCTTTTGTAATATCTTGGCTGCCCTTAATATAATGAAAGACAGAAAATAAAATAATCTTAAATTTCTTTGGAAAAAGCACTACTTATTAAGGATATATGATCTTACTGTGCATAGTAGATTTAGTTCAGAGCATTCTGCTCAGGATTTGTACATCCATGTTCCTAAAATAGTCTATTATTTTATTTTCTCATGAAGCTCTTGTGTGATTTTAGAAGTAGGATAACATTCACTTTCTAAAACTGTGTTCAAAGAATATTCTTTAATTTTTCTATTTTTTTGGAAAATGTATAACATTAGAACTACCACTTGAAAGTTTGATAGAGTTCTTTTGTGCAACTAGTCTTTTTCACTGTGGGAAGAACTTAGATTACTCAGTTTTTTAAATGTTACAGAAATTGTCCTGCTTTCTATTTCTTCTGGAGTCAGTTTGGATCAATTATGTGTTTCTCAGAATTTGTGTTTCATTGATGCTTTTAAATCTGTTGACATAAACTTGTGTGTAGTAGCTTCTTATTACCTTGTCAATCTCTTTCATATTTTCTCTATCTAACATTGGATATTTTTGCCTTCTCCTTTGCTTTGGATGGGTCTCATCAGATATCTATTTTATTAATCTTGTCAAAGAACAGCTTTTGGTTTTTCCATTCTTACTATTTACCTTTGACTTCTTATTTTGTTAGTTTCTGTTCCTGGTATAATTATTATCTTTCTTCTATATTTTCTTGGGTATATTCTGCTGTTGTACTCTCTTAAGATAGTGAGCTCAGTAATTTTAAATCTTGTCACAGTAGTAAAAGAAACCAAGTATTTGTGACTAACAATAACAGATGTTGTTATATTATATTTTTATAGTTGTCGAAGTCTCAAAATATCATTTACATTTATAACTAAAGTTACAGTTATTAGAACCACCACTAGACCTTACTACTAACATAGGCATGTCTGTTACTAAATCATCCATTTTTAAAAAGACTTTGATAACTATTTTTATGTAATGGACTTTATTATACTTTTAACATATTTTATTTTATACATTAGGAATTACTATTATGTGAAGGAACCTATAAGCTCATCAGATTTCTATAGAGAAAAAAATGTGTAAAATCCCTTTGGTTAGATCTTAATGCAGGATTCGCGGTTTGGCTTCAACGCTTTGCCAGGAGCTAAAGTCTCCAGGTATTCAGTGCCTTCATAGGTGTTTTCCCTTGTGTAGTTTGCTTTCTTTTTCATAACTTACCCCTCTGTGAGTTTTCAGCTCACTTAGTTTTTATTTTTGTTAGGAATTTTTGTTTGTTTGTTTATTTCTGCCCTTGGATATTTCTCTTATTTTGTAGCAAATCCAGTGATAAATTAAATATATTACTGGTAATTTACCAAATTAAACATTATATTTTAACAAAAAAATCCCTGAGATTATGTAGCCTATTGAAGTGAAGTGAAAGTCAGTCAGTCATGTCCAACTCTTCATGACCCCATGGACATACAGTCCATGGAATTCTCCAGGCCAGAATACTGGAGTGGGTAGCCATTCCCTTCTCCAGGGGATCTTCCCAACCCTGGGGTGGAACACAGGTCTCCTGCATAGGAGGCAGATTCTTTACCAGCTGAGCCACCAGGGAAACCCAAGAATACAGGAGTGGGTAGCCTATCCCTTCTTCAGCTGATGTTCCCGACCCAGGAATTGAACCGAGGTCTCCTACGTTGCAGGCAGATTCTTTACTGGCTGAGCTACATTATTCTGCTACAAAAAGATGTCTCATCCAGAATTTTCCAACTTTTACTTAAGCTAGCTTGGGAAAAAATGTCTATCATAATTTATTAAAAATTCTGACCTTCAGATTTATAGTCAAAACAGATTCCGTCCCTGGCAGGACAATTTTCCACAGTGAGATCTTATACCTCTTACACATCTAACCCGAAATAGTCTTTCCTAATGACAAAATTCAAAATTTTAAACATGGAAAACTAGTCCTCAGATTTTAAACATCAGTTGCTATCTCCTGTTTTAACAGGGATATATACAACCTTCTCTCTTTTTAAAAAAATTGGAAACAACCCTTTCTTTAATAAAATGGAATTCATACGAATGTTACAGACAACTCTTGAAGCTCTGTGTCTTGGTCCTCCATCTGGCCTGGTCTCCACCATGCCTTCTCTGCTTCCTCAGGCTCACAGACAGAGCTTCAAAGGTCTCAGAATCCTGTCTCCCATTATATACTATAATATCCATACTGATTGATCATTTATTTTTTCTGTATCTTTCAAAATTCTAAATCTCAGTGCCATTTTGTTTAACTTCTTATCTAAAAGAGTAAAGGCATTCCACTGGTAGAGGAATAAGTTGTTTCTTGGAACACAGTATATACTTAAGATACAGTATCTTGTATAATATGTATAGTTGTTGTTTAGGCTCTAAGTCATGTCCTACTCTTTGCAATCCCATAGATTCTAGCCCTCCAGGATCCTCTGTCCATGGGATTTCCCAGGCAAGAATACTGGGGTGGGTTGCCATTTCCTTCTTCAATATGTACAGTATATGGTATTAAATACACACACATATATAGTATAAGATATTAAATATGCTTGAGTTATAATTATTTTCCTTTGTTTTCAAGCAATTCTGAATCTGGTTGCTCTAATTTGCATTTCCCTTCCTCTTTACAACTTTCATTGGTTTTAGTTATTTTTGTTCTATTTAGGGTTTTCAAATTAAATAGGTCAAAAAATTTTTTTTGTTTAACTTACATTTTATGACTAGTGCTGTTGAATATTTTATCTGTGTTCTTAGAAGAGTTGACTAAGTTATTCCAGCAAAAATCATTCTCCTTTCAAATGTACCTTATTTTTCAGACTTAGGGCCAGTTTATAGCTAATTTAATAATTAACTACCTGTTTTCATATTATCAGCTTTTTGACTGAATTCTATGATGTGATTATTTTCCAAAACGATTAGATCCAATTCCTAGTGCCTTGCTGCTCAAATTCTTTTATGGTTTCTAGCCAGTTTGTTTTAATTATCTAGGGATCAAACTAAATAAACTGAATGATTTGAAGTACCTGAATAAAGGCATCAGCTATTTTAGGGATAGAATATTTTTATAAAACTTCAAAATGGTTATTTGATTCAGTTGTGGCTTTAAACACTTACAGATAAAATTGGAGGAGAGAGAGAGTCAAATCCAGCACTCCTTTTTTGTAAATCTGGCAACCAACACCCAGAAAGAAAAGTTGATTTACCAATATTACAGAGAAAGTTATTGGTAAATCTAGGATTAGAACCCAAATATCCTGGCTCTTTTCTACTGATTTATAAGGATTTTGCTATCATACAATTTTTTTCCAAATTGTTAAAACAAATTATGACAAATAACACATTTTTATATTCAGATTGACATTTATATGTCAACTTCAGAAAAATATTAAATTTTCTCTGACCAAGGATGTCAACCCATTGGGGTGGGAGGTATATGTTTAACCCACATTGGTTTCTGCTTGATAGTTTCAAACTCTTAAAAAACAATTAGGCTATATCCCATTTAGTAAGTGCTAGATAAACAGCCATAGACTGAATCTGCCATAATGATGTTTCTGGCATATTTTTAAAACAAATCTATTTCAGTTCCTTTATTTTTTTTTAAATATGAGCTTAACTAGAGTTAGTGATTTAATGAATGACTTTTTTCTGCACAACATCAAACTAAACATGGAACTTAGTCCCTATATCACTTATACCAAACCCAACCCACACAAACAATTTGGGTGTATAGTAGATCTTATTGAAAAGCTGGAGGTTGCTGCAGCTTCAAATTTCTACCTGCATATGTGTATGTTAAGTCACTTCAGTCATGTCTGACTCTTTGAGACCTTTGGACTGTAGCCCGCCAGGCTTCTCTGTCCATTGGGATTCTCCAGGCAAGAATACTGTAACCAGTTGCCATGGGGATCTTCCTCCAGGGGATCTTCCTGACCCAGGGATCAAATGCACATCTCTTATGTCTCTTGCATTGGAAGGTGGGTTCTTTACCACTAACGCCATCTGGGAAGCTCCAAATTTCTACCTAGAAGGTGTATATGAACATTCAGCAATCAGGTTGGGAGAAGAGGTAGGTAGGGGCATGTTTTGAAGATGCTTTTGCAGATCAGCTCACTATTTTGGTTTAGATTATATTTTTTTTTTTTTTGAGGGATCAGGAAGGTATTTGGATCTAAGAAATTTCATTACAGGGAAGAACTTTCTGGTCAGCCTGCTATTAAATGAGTGTCCTGGACCTTTCCTAATGACATAGCACCCAGCACACATCATGTTATGCCTCCTTCTTCTTCCACCTTTCTCCTTTCTCTGCCTTCGCAGCTCTCTTTGCACTTCATGGAGAGCAAAAAAAAAAAATCTTTTCCACTGACATATTTGCCCTTTTCTTGGATGTCTTGGTGCCAGTATGCCTTTTATAAACATTAGACAAAATTCCAGCCAAAGACAGTTCACTGTGTATGAGCGATTCTAATGCCAGCCATTTAGGTAATAACATTTTTTCATCATATTCTACAATAAGCAGAGAATCAGCTATGAGGGTTTAATGCAGAAATACGGTTTACCACAGCACTTAACAGTTTCTAAACTCTAAATAATCTCTAAACCATAGCATGTAACAATCTTTCAGTTCTGCTTATCTTTCTCTGCTAAGCAGCTTCAGCCATGTCCGACTCTTTGTAACTCTATACACTGTAGCCTGCCAGGCTCCTCTGTCCATGTGATTCTCCAGGCAACAATACTGGAGTGAGTTGCCATGCCCTCCTCCAGGGGATCTTCCCAGTCCAGGGATTGAACCCATGTCTCTTACCTCTCCTGCATTGGCAGGTGGGTTCTTTACCAATAGCACCTCCTGGGAAGCCCTATCTTTCTTTACTTTCCTAAATTTGTTACATTCCCAATCAAGTGCTTCTCTACCTAAAAAAGTAAACATTATCTTGCTCGTTCTACCAACTTCTCATCTTGTTTTCAAGCAGAGGCTTTCTCAGCCCTCCTCTGCACTGAAAAAGCCCTTTCTCCCAATTTCTTGTCTGGCCCCAAATGGCTGCCACCCCTTGCCTAGCTCTCCTAAATCAAGGAATAATTAATCTAAAAATTCCCAACACTTTAAGAATTCTGAAAATATATTCTTCTTCTTTACTCATGGTTCTCAATTTTCAAATCAAAAGATGATCTCCCATTTACATGCTCCCATTAGCACATACTGGCAGTAATTTAAAACTCCTACATTGAAAATACCCCGAGTGTCTTCCCACCAAAAAGATGACAAGTGAACAGCAAGGGTAGAGAATTTTCATCAAAAATGTCCATGTCTTTGTAATGGTGTTATACTGTTTCTCCCAAAACCAAAAGGATATATTTCATTATCCTCTCAGATACTGATTTTTATAAAGAAATGTTTAATAGTCATTCTACCTATAGCATCATATTCTGATCTCATTTCCCCTGCTTTTCAGTCTCTAATAAAAATCACCACTCAATCCATATGTGAAACCATCTTGTAATAAGGGAATTTAAGGTTTCCCTGGTGGCTCAGTGATTAAAATCCACTTGCCAATGCAGATACACAGGTTGGAGGCCCGATCCAGGAAGATCCCATATGCCTGAAGAGCAACTAAGCCCATGTACCACAACTATTGAGCTTGTGCTCTAAAGCCCAGAAGCCACAACTATTGAGCCCATGTGCCACAACTACTGAAGCCATTGTGCCCAGAGCCTATGCTCTGGAACAGGAGAAGATACCACAATGAGAAGCCCATACCCTCCAACTAGAGAGTAGCTCCTGTTCTCCACAACTAGAGAAAAATCCGAGCAGCAACAAAGACCCAGCACAGCCAAAATAAATAAATAAATAAAACCATTTTTAAAAGTTTTTTTAAATAAGGGAATTTAATGTCCCTGGGAGAAAGGTTTCTGTTGTGCTCAGTTAAGTGGCTCAGTAGGAAAAGAAGCATTTGTAAGGCTTTGCAAAAGTACTGATTCAGTACTTCCAATCAAATTGTTTCAGGAGTCTTCAGATCCATCATATCCTTTGATGATGGCTCTTCATGGCAACCCACGCCAGTGTTCTTGCCTGGAGAATCCCAGGGACGGGGGAGCCTGGTGGGCTGCCATCTATGGGGTCACACAGAGTCGGACACGACTGAAGCGACTTAGCAGCAGCAGCAGCAGCTTCATTGTTAAAATAACTTTCTGTTATGAATGTCTTAAATCAGGTACTGATTTCATGAAATATTCTTTCTCTCTAGTTCTTATTTCTTCTTTCTGCCTTTTAATATAACTATTTGGCTAGCCAAAGAAGAAATTTAATTCAGGAGGAGTGGGAAGGAAGGCAGACGGGAGAGAATGGACAAAATCTCAGAAGCGAACAAAATTAATTTTGAAGTGCTGTATAATCTAGCGAACGTCAATACAAGAGGCAGTATTATGCTCAACAAGTGGATACTTCACAGGAAATACCACTTAAGTTTTAGAAATTCTGCAGTGACCAGTCAGTTGAGGCAGGCATGATACTGATAAACAGTGATTCATAAGGTGAGATTGAATGCAAAATACATTGTGCATCTCCCACCTCATGGAACTTTCCAGGTTAGAGTTTTCCTTTTTCTCTAGTTCTCAAATTTAAGCCAAAATTGAGATGTTAACTCCATCAGGTAAGGGGTAAATCTAACAGTTCTCCAATTGGATCATAAAGGAAACTAGAGATTTGAAAGAAAATCTTCAAGGCACCAATTCTGGCCTTCTAGTTATAGCTAATCAGTATGATAAGTTTTCTATGGTTCTTTGGGTCTTCAAAAATCCTCAGTTTTTTTGCCTTTATTATCGATATTCTTTCTCATCATTTAGTATCAATATGTATACACCATGTGACCCTGATTTAATATCTTATTATTTATGACATTTCAAACCCTATCAGAATGCAGCCCACCAGGCTCCTCTGTCTATGAGATTTTCCAGGCAAGGACACTGGAGTGGTTTGCCATTTCCTTCTCCAGGGGATCTTCCCAACCCAGGGATCAAACCTGGGTCTCCTGCACTGCAGGCAGATTCTTTACCAACTGAGCTACCAGAGAAGTCCATCAAGTAATAAGAAACAACCAAATATGTCTTCAGACACTGAGAAAGTCTACTTCCATTTTTTTTTTAATTTTAAGATTATCTCAAGTTCTTTTTTTGTTGTTGTTATTTTAAATTAGTTTATTTATCTATTTTTTAACTTTACAATATTGTATTTGTTTTGCCATACATTGACATGAATCCACCATGGGTGTACATGTGTTCCCCTTCCAGAACCCCCCTCCCACCTCCCTCCCCATCCCATCCCTCTGGGTCATCCCGGTGCACCAGCCCCGAGCACCCTGTATCATGCGTTGAACCTGGACTGGTGATTCATTTCACATATGATAATTTTCATGCTTCAAGGCCATTGTCCCATATCATCCCAACCTCACCCTCTCCCATAGAGTCCATAATACTGTTCTATTTATCTGTGTCTCTTTTGATGTCTACTTCCATTTTTTGCAGGTTAAATCATCCCTATCCCTATAAATTTCCATACAGAACATTATTTTCTAACTAAATATTTTGGTTTGTCTCAGAGAATCTTAACAATGTTCACATATATCTAAGCTCCTGGAACCGATAATAAGATTCTAACTAGTTTCTGACTAGTGAACATTAATACAACTTATTCTACTAAATATTCTAATACAGAAATATGCAGTTGAAAGAATCTTATCTCCTAATGATCCTTGGTATCCCACAGGTACAAAGCAGGCTTGTAGCAACCCTTCCCCGAAGTCAACCATATGGAGAAGAAACCATAAACTCCCACCACTACCACCCTCTTTGTGATGGGAATAAGCTCACAAGCCCTTCCTGCTCCCTATTCTGTTGGTTACCAAGGAAACTGCATGTCACATAAATATACTTGGCATTTGAGAGGTGTTCCCTGAAGACCTACTCTTCCATTTGCTTTTAATGAGATCTTTTTACTGATGCACAGCTAAGTAACAGAACAAGCTCTAACCAACGGTTCCTTGAATTCATAGAAGTTCCTTGAAGTAGGGGAATGTACAATGCCAATAACATGGTAAGATGTGGTGCAAGCAATGGTCCCTCCTATGTCCAGGGGTCAGAGAATGCTTATATGCTGAATGTCTTAGAAGCCTCTTCACAGATCAACCCTCCTGAAAAAGATCAAGTCAGGGATACCGAGTTTCTTCAGTGACAAAGCCCTCAGCTGTCTTCATCCTCATGGGCTTTCATTCCACTCTTCTTCCTCTCATGCTAAAGCCCCCGCCCCTCTGAAGTCCAGGATCCAGTGGAGGGTATCAACCATTCATATCTCCATTTGATTCCACATGGCACAGAGGGAGGAGGAATTTTAGATCCTTAAGTTAGGGTAAGAAGAGGCTGGAAAAAAGCCTCACAGTTGTCTGGACTTCAAACTGGATATCTGAAAACCAGTAAGAATTTCTGTACTAAAAAGGTGAATCTACTACTAACATATCTCCTATTTCTCATACTGAAATGGTGTCTGAATCTTTGCTAGCTTAAAATTCACTTTAGAAACACTTCTAGCATAGCCAGGCTTCAGGAAGAAAATGTAGATAGAGGTAGGAATGAGGAAAATCATTCCAATGTAAGTTAAAAAGTAAATTTTAATATTCATTTATCCACATCCAAAAACATTTTTATTTTTACCATAGAAAATTTTGAACATTTACAAAAGTTGAGAAAATAGCATCATAATTCTTACATACCTATCACCCTGCTTCAACAATTATCAAGCTCAAATTTTTTTGAAACAGATCCCAATTATTATATCATTTCATCCATAAATATATCAGACTGTACTTGTAAAAAGTCATAACATCATGACTCTTTTTGAAAACATAACTATAATAACATTATCCAAAAAATAGCAAAAAATTTTAGTACCATCAAATATCCAATTAGTCTTCAAATTTCTCAAATTGTCTTACAATTTTTTAATGTATTTTCTCATATTAGGATCAAAATGTTCTGTACTTGGTTGATACATCTCTTAAGACTCCCTGAATCACAAATTCAACTCTCCATCTTACTTCATTCTAATTTGGTTGTGGAAAGAATGAGAGTATTTGTCCTGTGTACTTGGCCCAACCTAGATTTTGCAAATTTCATCCCTGTGGTCACTTAGCATGATTCTCTGTCCCATGTATATTGATTAGATTCAAGTTCCTTTCTTAAAAAGAATACCTTGGGGTGTGTGTGTGTTCAGTCATGTCCGACTCCATGGACTGTAGCTCACCAGGCTCCTCTGTCCATGGAACTTTCCCAGCAAGAATACTGGAGTGGGTTGCCATTTCCTACTCTAGAGGATCTTCCCAGCCCAAGGATTGAACCCACATTTCTTATGTCTCCTGCATTGACAGGCATATTCATTACTACTAGCACCACGTGGGAAATCCTAGGAGTACCTTAGAATGGTTTATGTACCTTCATTACAAGGCAGTTAATGGCTGAGTGTCTCTATTTCATAATGTTACAATGCATTGTAATAATTACCTAGATTGGTTTAATCCTTTAGATGGAACTCTAAAAGATTTAGGCAAGTTGCAATGTATATATCCTAGAAATAAGAACTGAGGCCTCAAAGATGAATAAGATATGGTCTTGCTCAGTAAAATCTTGTAACTTAAGGGGTGGGAAATAAGAAGCAGAAATAGAAGCCAACTGTTATAATGCCAGGCAGGCTCTGCCAATTCCAGATAAGTTGATAGTATGAGGTTGTCTAATAGAAAAAGGTCCACTGGCTAAGCAGTAAAGGAATGCACCCCAGATTAAACCAACTTCAGAAAGAAGGAGTCATACAGAAGATCACTGGGAGTATATAGTGAAATTCAGCCTCTCTGACGATCAATACCGTTTTTTTTCAGCTATACAATGAGAAAGCTGATTTAAAACTTCTTTAGGGACTTTCCTGGTGCTCAAGTGACTACGACTCTATGCTCGCAATGCAGGGGGCTGGGGTTTGATCCTTGGTCAGGGGACTAGATCCCGCATCTACAACTAAGATACAGCAAAACTAAATAAACAAATAAATATGCAAGCGTCTTTAAGTTTTATTTGTCCTTCTTTTCACCTCTAAGTTTCTAGCAAACCATATATTTAAACTACAATATGCCCAAAATACTCACATATTTGTAGCAAAAGGATAGTTAGCAAATCAAATGATAACAAAATTTAATATGAAATTATTTGCTATTCACTTCTCCAGTGAAAGTGTCAGAGGAAGATAAGTCAGTGGTTAAGATATCTGAAGCATTTCTACAAAGGATTTCTGGCTAACTTCAAAATATTATCACTCCAATTCTTCACTGAGTTAAATTTAATATTAAAACATGACTTTCCAAGCACTCAGTGAATTGTGGGCAGGAGTATAAATTAGAATAACAATCATTTGAGGAGTAAATTTGGAAATATCTGGTAATAACATAAATTTACATACATTTCTGGCATTATAATTTAGGCAATAAATTCTATATGAACACTCACACAAATATGCAAATATGGTGACTGTAGCTTTATTTGTGATAGTGGCAAACTGAAAACAATTGGTGTTTTTCAATTGATAAGTCATGTCTGACTGTTTGCGACCCCATGGACTGCAGCACACCAGACTTCCCTGTCCTTCACTTTCTCCCGGGGTTTGCTCAAACTCATGTCCGTTGAGTTGGTGATACCATCCAACCATCTCATCCTCTGTTGTCTCCTTTCCCTCTTGCCCTCAATCTTTGCCAGCATCAGGGTCTTTTCCAATGAGTCAGTTCTTCCCACCAGGTGGCCAAAGTATTGCAGCTTCAGCTTCAGCAACAGTCCTTCAAATGAATATTCAGCGTTGATTTCCTTTAGGATTGACTGGTTTGATCTCCCTGCAGTCCAAGGGACTCTCAAGAGTCTTCTCCAACACCATAATTTGAAGGCATGAATTCTTTGGCAATCAGCCTTCTTTATGGTCCAACTATCACATCCATACATGACTCATGCATGACTACTGGAGAAATCATAGCTTTGACTGTATGGACCTTTGTTGACAAAGTGATGTCTCTGCTTTTTAACACACTATCTAGATTTGTCACAGTTTTTCCTCCAAGGAGCAAGAGTCTTAATTTCATGCCCGCAGTCACCATCCTCAGTGATTTTGGAGTCCAAGAAAATAAAACCTGTCACTATTTCCAGTTTTTCCCCTTCTGTTTGCCATGAAGTGATGGGACAGGATGCCATGATCTTAGTTTTTTGAATGTTGAGTTTTAAGCCAACTTTTTCACTCTCCTCTTGCACTTTCATCAAGAGGCTCTTTAGTTCCTCTTTGCTTTCTACCAGTTTCCCTGATAGCTCAGTGGTAAAGAATCCATCTGCATTGCAAGAGCTGTAGGAGACACGGGTTCAATCCCTGTGTCAGGAAGATTCCCCTGGAGAAGGAAATGGCAACCCACTCCAGTATTTTCGCCTGGAAAATACCATGGACAGAGAAGCCTGGTGAGCTACAGTCCGTGAGGTTACAAAGAGTTGGACATGACTGAGCATACAAGCACATTAAATTGGTATCATATCCCTATCTGAGGTTGTTTATATTTCTCCCAGCATCTTGATTCCAGCTTGGCATTCACCCAGCCCAGCATTTCGCATGATGTACTTTGCATAGAAGTTATATAAGCAAGGTGATGGTCTACAACTTTGACATACTCCTTTTCCAATTTTGAACCAGTCCATTGTTTCATGTCCGATTCCATTTATTTCTTCTTGACCTGCATACAGGTTTCTCAGGAGACAGGTAAGGTGGTCTGGTATTCCCAACTCTTTAAGAATTTTCCACAGTTTGTTGTGATCCACACAGTCAAAGGCTTTAGCGTAGTCATGAAGCAGAAGTAGGTATTTCTCTGGAATTCCCTTGCTTTTCCTATGGTCCAATGGAAACAATTACACCCATCAAAAGAGGACTGATTTTTAAGATGCTAGTGATTTGTTTACAAAAAGAATACCCTAGATTTCCAACTACTTATATGAATATCACTGCACAGTTTCAAGTGAAATCAATTAGTATATGGTATGTTCTATTTAATTCTTATTTTAAAGTGTCTTTCTACTTGTGTATCTCTATGTATGTGTGTATGTATATTCATATTTTTAGTAGAAAATGTCTGCAAGTATGAAAAAAACAAAAGCTTTGTCAGTATTTTACTTTTAGAAGGTATAACTATGGATAACTTTCCTTTACTACTAATTCTATATTATTTGAATATATTTGTACATATTGCTTTTCAAATTAGAAAAAGAGCAATGATTTTTTAACAAATGCTCTTATATTCCCAGGTACATTTCCTTTGTCTCTTCTCTCTTCTGCTTCAAATCCCCCATCACATTGACCATGTCTTATCTTACCACAAACTCTAAGTAAGTAAATAAGAAAATCTTTGCTTGACTCACATGTTCCCCTGGCTTCTGTCCCATCTCCTTCCTTCCCCTCATGAACATGTCCAATTTTGAGGCCACTCACACGGCTGTCCTTCCACACCTCTCCTTCACTTTTCAACCCAATATCACTGGGCTTCTCTCCCTGTCACTCCCTGTCACTCCACTGAAATTTCCTTCATTAAAGTCATCAATGGCTTTCTGATTGTCAGATAATGTGAGCCATGTTGAATCTTCAACTTGGACCTCCCAACTGCACTGAACACTTTACAGCACTGTGTTCCCAAGACTTTCAAGAATTTCCCCCTTTAGACACTGCAACACCATCCTCTTGGCATCATCTTCACACCTGTGGTATCACATCTGGAGTCTCCTCTCATGAATCCACTCTCAAGAACTCCCCAAATGTTCTTTCCTTTGTCCTAGCTCCCCGATTCCATCCTCCTTGTGCCCTCAGGGTCTTTGATCTACTTTTAATGCTCTCTTGTGTATCTTCCACGTCTCCCTTCATCATCTGAAGTCATGTCACCAACGAGCTCATGTCACTCCATAAAGTAAATACACACACAATCATCCTATGCCCTCTGTTTTCTACCTCCACACAGAGTGATTTTTCAATTTTTCTTTTCTTTCAAAGCCTAATTTCTCAAAGGAGGAAACAACACTTGCTATTTAATCATCACCCACTCACTCTTAAGCCTGAAGGTAGATTTGGTAAAGAGCAAATGAAGCTGAATGTCAGGGCCCCTCATTGCATGGACCCCTTCCAAGGCTTTATGCATGGTTTCAAATTTATAATTGCATATTCTTTTTCTTATAAAGAGCCCCAAATTGTACAGCAGAAGGCCACCCATAATTTGGATTCTTCCTCCCTCAGTACATTAAAAACTGGCTTCTAATCTAAACATTCCTCTGAAATTACTGTGACAGAGATCACAATTTAGTTCCTAGCTTATAAATCCTTAAGTAATTCCTAGTCTGTTTGACCTCTTGGTGATTTTGTTGCTGTTAACCATCCTCTCCATCTTCAAACTGCCTTTTATTTATTCCTTTTTTATTTATATCTTTTTAGCTGTTTTGGGTCTTCGTTGCTGGTTCAAGCTTTCTCTAGTTTCAGTGAGCAGGGGCTACTCTCTAGTTGCAGTAGGCAGGCTTTTCATTGTGGTAGCTTCTCTTATTGCAGAGCATAGGGTCCCTGGGCTGCAGTAGTTGTGGCTCACAGGCTTAGTTGCCCCATGGCATGTGGAATCTTCCTAGACCGGGGATTGAACCCAAGTCCCCTGTATTGGCAGGCAGACTCTTAACCACTGGACCACCAGGAAAATTCTGCCCTTTCATTTCAACTTCCATCCTTCCCTGGGTCTTTATACATCAATATCCTCTTCTCTTACTCCTTTTCTCTTTGCTGGCCTACCCGCACATTGAATTAATCATCGGGGCTATCAAGTACATCTCTGAAATTTTCCCTTCCATTCACTGCCACCCTCTTTTAGGCGTGCTCTCAGCTTCTACTCTCATAAGTCCCTAAAGTTATGTCATCTCTCTGCCTTCACCCATCCCTACCATTAAAATCCTTAAATGTGGCCTACAGCTTGAGGATGAAGTTCAGACTTTATAGTGTACCAAGTCTCCATGGCATGCTCTTGCCCTTTCTAGCCTCATCTCAAAACATGGCTCAATTACTACTCTAAGCTCCAGCCAAAATACTTGCTTTTCCTAGAAGGCATATCCATGCTCTGTACCTACTGCTTCCTGTACCTAAAAAACGATTTCTCATTCCCTTCTATTCCCCTACCTATCATTCTATCTAATTCCTACTCAACATTTAATATTCAGCTTAAGAATCACTCCCTGACTACCTTCCTTTAAATTAAGTTGGTACTACTTATCTATGCTACAACAACACCTGTTTTTCATATCTGCTAACCTGCAGTATATATCACACACCTTGCAACTGTTGATTTAGTTGTTCCCCAACCAGACAGAATTCCCTAAGACCAAGGAACATTCTTCACTCATCTTGTGCATTCAGCACCAAAAATTATGCTTGGGACAGTAGGCTCTCAACAGGTATTTGTGGAATAAATGAGTAAATAAATTAATGAATGTTCAAAACACTTGAATAGAATTAGTTTGTGAGTCTTTTTCCCTCTAAATCTTTCTGCCTAAAGCTTCTTTTAAAATTTAATCATAAGTTGAATACCCTGTTCTCTGCCTCAAATGAAGCTACCAGTTGGATTCTTTTTGAATATTTTATGTTCATAAAATATTTCTTTTCATAAGTCTAATCAATATGTATTCAGTGCCAAATAGTATATGTACTAGGGTCTTTGGGCTTCCATCAAGAACCAGAGAATGAAAGATACTCTTACCAACCAGGTTAATGTCATCTGTGATTATAAGCCACACTCCCAAATTTTAAGAGAATTTATTCACGTTAAAGGAATCAGAGGTAGTACAAGTAAGTAAAACATCTATGGAGATATAATTTCAACAAATAGCATTACAAAGAATGATAGCAACAAAGTTAGGGTTATTAGAATAAGAGATCTGAAAACCTAAATTCATGACTCTAGAACCTCAGTTGTTTTTTTATCTAGAAATTGAAAAGATAATTCCTTAGCCTGCTGTTGACTTCATGTCTTATTTAGGACACCATGAAAAGCATCATACACAGGAGATATTCCAGGTGAAGGGAGAGAGAGATAGGCAAAATAAAAGAGAAGACACACTTGATGATAACAGGATGTTAACAAAGTATATATTATGAATAGGAAACATAGCTGGGATAAAGTATATTTGAATCATGCCCCAAAATGAAGCAGACAGCTGATGAACATCCACTTCCTTCTCTAGCTCTAGGAAGTAAAGTTATGATGATGAAGAGCCATTGGAGAGGGGGGCTTTGGTGTGTTCTTCTCTCTAGTGCTCATTTTCTCTCTTTTTCAGAGGGAGCTTTGGTTCAGGAAAAAACTGGATCTCTACAGAACACAGACTGCTCCAAATCAGAATCCAGAAAAAAGGAAACAAGGCAAGTTAGCATGCTGTAATTTGTAGTACTCACAGCATACTAGGATTTACTCTGCACTCTTCCAGGTCTTAGGCTCAAAGAATAAAATTAGAACATGTAGGTTTTCTTCTAGGTTAGCCTGCCTTATTAATGTGAATAGGAAAACAGCCAAAATTTCAGAGGTAGCATTCTGATCTAGAGTAAATACTACTCATTTTAAGAAAACTCTACTAAAAAATACATCTTTATGTATTCATTTATGCCTTCAACAAATAGCTAGTAAATGCCTACTATGAACCAGGAACTGTCCTAGGTACTGGGAATACAAAGTGGACAAAATATATATAAAAGTACTTCCTTCACTAAGCTTCACTCCAAGGCAAGTGCCTGGCAATCAATGAAGTAAAATTCATAAAGTGCCAGATGAGGTAAGTTCTATGGAGACAAATAATACAGAGGGAGTGGATGGGGAACACTGGGCAGAGATGGTCATTTAAATAAAGTTGATTTTAGAAGCCTTCACAGAGAAGATGATATTTGACAAAGACATGGAAGAGATGAGTGAGTGAGGAGGGAGTGAGTCATGGGCACATTCAGGAAAAGAGGGGATAAGCCCTGGGGGGTACCTGGGAGATTAATTTTCCAGGAAAAGAGAACAATCAGTGTCAAGTTCCTGAGAAAGTGGAGTTTTAGAGAAAGAAGGATACGACTGAACGGGAGGAAACAGATGGAAATGTGCTGAGTCACATGTTAACTGTAGAGACTGAGTGACAGGTACACAGGTGTTCAGTTTTCTATTATCTTTGCTATTATACATGTTTGAAATTTTACACAGTATAAATTTTTAAAAGCAGAATAAGCTGGATCATTATATAAAATGAAAAACAATCTAGTTCAAAATAAATAAATGTGGGGCACTTCAAATCTGATGTAAAAACAATGACTTTCAAAGAAAATCTCCATCAATTCATATTTGTGATGATCAAGGCTTTCTGTGCCTATTTTTAAGCATTTCAGTAATGAAGAAGGCACTGGGCTGGGAGAGTGGACACAGGCATTCTAGGGTTCTCTCTGCCACTAACTGACCTTGCAACCCTGAGCTAGTGAACATAAGGGCCTTGCTGTTCTGTCTCCCTCTCTAAAATAATAAAGGAGTCAGACCAGATGGTCATGAAAGTCTCTTCCAAATCTAAGACATAATCTTTGTGATGGTTGATGTGCATTAATTTTGATTTTAGTGACTGCCTTGAAGCAAACATATGTTACTAAAGGGTAAAAAAAAGAAAAGAAAAAACATTGTACCAATACAGAATCCTGAGAGATACAAAAGCTGCCTGAGAATTAGGCAATTCCATTATTTCAACTCCAGACTCTTCTTACAAGATAAATGATAAAATGTAGAGCATAATCTCTGCAGAGATTTGAAAGTTTTTTCAGTAAAGGCCCAAAGAGAAAACACTTTAGGCTTTGGTGCCATAAAGTTTTTGTTGCAAATTCTCAAGTCTGCCATTGTGATGTAAAAGTGGCCATATGGAATATGTAAGTGTTGGGGGGCAAGGGGTTTTGTTTCAATAACTTTATTTACAAACCAGGCAATAGGCAACATTTATCCCACAGGCTAGAGTTTGCCAAGCCTGGCTCTTTAGCATAAACAGATATTAATAGAAGGATCTTAATATAACCAGAAAATAATATAGAGATAGTAACTCATATTCCTCTGCTTCACATTTAATGCTTATTTTCCTATAGCTTAACAGTGACTAACATGAGATCTAATACTGTTGAGTTTTGTGTCCTAAGCCTAACCTTTTCTCATCATTCTGCTGCTTCCACTCCAGTGCAAGCCCAACATCACTTACTTGACAGGTTGTTGTTCTTCAATTGCTCAGTAGTGTCTAAGTCTTTGAGACCTCTGAACTGCAACATGCCATGGTTCCCTGTGCTTCACCATCTACCAGAGCTTGCTCAAATTCATGTCCATTGAGTCAGCGATACCATCCAATCATCTCATCCTCTGTCATCCCTTTCCCCTCCTGCCGTCTATCTTTCCCAGCATCAGGGTCTTTTCTAGTGAGTCAGCTCTTTGCATCAGGTGGCCAGAGTATTGGAGTTCAGCTTCAGCATCAGTCTTGCCAATGAATATTCAAGACTGATTTCCTTTAGGACTGATGGGTTTGATCTCCTTGCAGTCCAAGGGACTCTCAAGAGTCTTCTCCTATATCACAGTTCAAAAAGCATCAGTTCTTTATTGCTCAGCCTTCTTTATGGTCCATTTCTCACATCCACATATGACTACTGGAAAAACCATAGCTTTGACTATACAGAACTTTGTTGGCAAACTACAGGTTGCCATATTGCAATTCATTCTCTACCCAGCAGGCAGAAAGATCACTTGTTTGAAGGAATCAGATCATTTCAATGTCCTGCTTAAAACCCTTCTTGGGTCTAGGACCCCGTCACCATGGCCTCTCGGACCTTCCACTATCTGCCCTTTCCGCAACTTCACCTGCAGTCAATCTTTCTCTCACTTTCAATTCTCCAAGCTTTCTTTCTGTGTCATGAACAAACTAAGCTCATTCCTATCTCAAGGTGTCTGCATTTATCAGACCCTCTGGCTGCAACGCCTCTTTTACAGATTGCCATGTGGCTGCTTCTTATTTAATACTTATGTCTCACTTCAAATATCACCCATTTGAAAAGGACTTCTCTGACCACATACTCTTGCCCTCATAGTTTTGTAAACTATTGCATTTTCATATTTCTTCCTAAAACTGCTCAGAATTTGGAAATATACTACTTATGTGTGTTTGCATGTTTACTGTCTGCCAATTCCAATATACTGTGATATGTAATAGCAATGATTTTGTCTCTTTCATCCTTGTATCCTCAGCACCTGGAACAGTGCTTGACATTTAACAGGCACTCAATATGAATTGAATACATGAATAAATTATTCTCCAATATTTTGTGTTTTTAAGAACCTATATTTTTTCTTAAAATGGAATTATGCTATATACTTGTGCTTCCTAACTGTTGTCACAAATGACCCCCAAGTGGTATAATGGTTCTGACACAGTAAAAGTATATTCTTGCTCATATAACAATGCCAGGCAGATGGATGGGTTTACAGCCCCCTTCATCCAGTCATTCAGAAACTCAGGATGGTAGAGACTGACATTTTAAATAGGTGGTTTTCCAGGTTGTCCTGAGGTATCTCTCTTCTACCCAGCCTGGAGATTAAGAATATTCAAAAAAAAAGTCCAGTAGATAGTTGGGGGAATAAACTTGTAGGTATACATCACCTCTGCTCACATTTTGTTAACTTGAATTCAGTCACATTGCTACACCTAGATGCAAGGAACTCTGGGGATATAACTCCTGCCTGGGATGAATCTTGCCAGTGAGAACTATCCCATTGGAGTGGGAGCACACATTTCTGTTGGATAGCTAACCACTTCTGCCAGAGTTCCCATTTATAAACTACAGCATCTCCACATTCACCAGCCAGCAGTTTTAAATGTGGTAGCTATAGAGCTAATGCTATAGAATGAAAATAAATGTACAAGCAATTTTCACAAAATCTACAGCAATTTAAACTTGAAAAAATAAAATTAAAAATGGCATCAGGGGCCATCACTTCATGGCAAATAGACTCCAAAATTTTATCCTCCACCTTTTATTTCTCTCTGACCAGCTAAGAAGACTTGTCTTAAGAATCCCCAAAGACAGAGGAGCCTGGAAGGCTGAGGCCAATGGGGTTGCAAAGAGTCGGACACGACTGAGCGACTAAACACAGCACAGCACAGCTAAGAAGTCATCCATGTGATTCTCTAGGTTCATTCTTTCTCCCACCTCTCAATGTATGTTTTTACAACTTGCTCAAGATTTAATCTGCAAAAGTTAATTTGAACTTAAAATAGACACAAAATAACTATAAAACATGAAGATAAATTATCAAAATGTTCTTTAAAATATCTATCTCTGAGGAATGTATAGTTTTATGCTATTTTTATATCCTGTATTTTTAATATTCTACATATAACTTATTAATAAAAACAAAACATAAGTTGACGGACTTCCAATCAACTTTAAGGCGGTAGCATTACCTCTACTTCCCCTCATGTAATACACAACGCCTTACATGAGGTTGTCCTGCTTTTGCTATATTTTTTAAAGAAACTTTACTTCTTGAAAGACAAGAAACTAGCTTCTGAAATCCTTCATATTACATCACTTCCTTTAATCATGTAACATGCTTGCCTAGCAAAGATCTTTAATGTAAAGAAAGAAAGATTCTTATAGCTACCAAATCCAACATAGAATGGGACACAGAACAAGATTTTAATTTGTCTCATTTTATAGGATTTTACCTATATATTAAAAATTTGGGAATCTCATTGTAAATAGCTTTGTCAACTTCCTCACTCTAATTGCCCCAGAACTTCCAAAAAGAAGCAAGGCTGAAAAAATTTACTCATCTTTCCTGTTTCCCTCCACTTAAGGGATCATGGCTCTTGCCAAACATTAAGCAATAGAGAGAAAGAAAAAGCCAATGATAAATATTCTAAAAAGTGGACAACTGGCCTCTGAATGATGGAGGATTTACTCTGTGTGGCATTTGATATCACATATGTCTTCACATTGAACAACTAATTATTAAACAGCTAGAAACCATCTGTCTCTTCACAGACTTTATAAATAGTAGGTAAATGGGTCCCCAAATTCAAAACCATATTTGGTCTTAGTTCATCCTTTAAAAGTAGGCCTTTGTTACCTTTCCTAAACTGAAGACTCTCAATGTGTAAACAAAAGCAAAATGTCATTCTGATGTCTCTACAGGTGACCCATAGAGACTATGGTTGAGCAGTTCAAACACATGTAGTACAGGGCTCCTTCCACATCTTAGTACTGTGGAGGCAAAAGTCCTGTTCCCACTCCTTAACCTATTCCCATTCGCAGCTCTCCAAACCAAGTCAACATGCTTTCACCCAGTTTATATATATATATATATATATACACAGACAAACTTGCATGCTTGCGTGGACTTTTTAACACAGCATGACGTGACCAGACTTATTTGTGACCACTGAAGAGCAGATCTCGGTGCACTGCCAAGATATCCATTCATCAAAATGGCAACATGATGGTGATAGGTTCAATCTCTTGCTCACAGAGATCATTACCTTATTAGAGATCATGGATTCTTTGAGAATCTGATAAAGCTACAGATCCTGCCCTCGTAAGATATATGCAGTTATGTGTACACAGACTTGTGTGCATGCACGCACGTGTACATACACATACACAATGTGATATCCAATTCAGAATGTTCTCAGACTTCCTTGAGGCCCATAGATCCCCAGCTTTAGAATTCTGAATTCCCAATTTAAGAAGCAATAGCTCCAGCTGTGTGAAGTAATCAGTATCAGGCCATAATCTAGTCTCTTCATTAAGGAATCAACCCCATCATTTTTTTCTTTAAATGTTACTTTAAACATTAGATATTTAGATGCTCTCTTTATCTCAATCTTCCCCTTTCCAGTGTCTCTCAACACTCATGTATGTGTGTTTCTCACTGACTCTCTGTTCTCAATATGTTAATCTCTTTCACAGTGTTTGGCTCTATCTATATCTCTCTCTCCCTCTCTCCCCCCCACCCACACACAAAGATGAATGTCATTTGAGAGTTCTATCGTAAGTCTGATTTAAGAATATGACATTTGTTTTAACAACATAGCCTGCTTCTCCAGAATTGCTCTACTCTGTACTCATTCAATCAATTCTAATTTTTCCAGATCATTTACATTCTTTCTATTGTTTCACTCTTGCTGAATAACAATCGCTCCATCTGGACTGTAGTAGTTTAGTGCAGGAACGTCAAAGTTCTAAATGTAAAAGTTCTTTACTAACAAAAGTTAGCTATTTTTCCAGTCTTCACCCTGCGGCACAGCATGGCATGCTCCAGTGCACTGACTGCTATTTGAATCCCCAATCACATTTAAACACGTCTACCTAAAAGCGACATGTATAATAACATAGGAATCAGATCTCCTACACTGATTTCTACATTTTCTCTCCCCAGCAATGGAACATCACTGTGTGGCTATGCGTGTGGAACTATAGCCTGCACATTTCTATGTAAAATATAAACACAACTTGCTCATGTGCACACATGCACAGAAACACACACACATTCATACATTCACACACACAGACTTGTGATGAGCTAAGGTTGTAGAAGGAGGAGGTTAGAGTGAGTTGCATGACTACAGAAAGGAATCATTGATTGTAGTTGACTAAATCAGTTGACTCACTGATCCTCATCCATAATGTGCATGTCCAGTCACCCAGTGATAATTGTGACTTGACTGTTGCTAAGCTATTAATAGGGCTTCCTTGGTGGCTCAATGGTAAATAATCTGCCAAAATACAGAAGCTGTAGGAGAAGCTGGCTCAATCCCTAGGTTGGGAAGATCCCCTGGAGGAGGGCAGGGCAACCCACTCCAGTATTCTTACCTGGAGAATCCCATGGACAGAGGAGCCTAGCAGCATACGGTCCATAGAGTCTCAAAAGAGTCAGACACAACTGAAGCAATTTAGCACGCACACAAGCTATTAATAATATAGTTATAAATCTCATCTTCATGTATTAATTGCAGTCACACTATTAGGTATTATTGCCGTATCTTAGTGATGACTTGACTGTGCTATATCCTCTACCTGTGGCCACAGCCACCCCTCTCCTTGGCCATAGCTCTCCACATATTCTGATAACCATTTCTTCCAGTTGTTCTCTCAAACCTGAAGAAAGTAAAGGAGCTTCTAATTGTGCTGTTCCTAGATGCTACTACATTCCTTGTTGAATCTCTCAACCCTGCCTGTTCCTCTTCATTAATAAAGAGCCACTGCATTAGACTCTCCTCACTAGTCAAGTCAAAGGAGTACAGGCTTATTCAACAGCACAAAGGTAAACACTAAGAAAGATGATGTAGTCAACTATAAGCTGAGTAGATAAAATGGAGAGGAAAGAGGGAAAATGAGGAAGACATTAATGTTGCTTCTAGTCAGGAGTCAATGGAGACCATTTAAAACCAAGCACTAAAGCTCTTTTATAAAGTTATTGTTATAATGATCATTCTTGAACAACAAATACACAAAGCAAGGCTGGTCAAACAGGCAATTCAGTCAAGCTTTTAGAACAGAAAGAATAGCTTACTAAGACAAAACTAAGACCAAACGTATTTTTGATATGAGAATGTACTCGACAGCATAAAAAGATATTTACACACATCTTTGATCACAAAGCCTACTACTGGCCTGGGACAGTCACAAGGCCAGCAGCCAGCCCAGATGCCAACCCCCTTCCCAGGGCAGGGCGAGGGGGGTGGTGGAGCAGGGGGTGAGTGACTTTACTGACAAGAACTGCTGAGAGCCATTGTGAACCCTGTGGCTAGAGTCAGATGATAACCACTGCCAGGACCACTGCCCCATTAATCAGCCACTTTACTCATCCACCAAACTGCTTTCCAAAACACTGGAAAAAATTTACCTCTACAATATAACAGAATTTATCTCACCATTCATGCTGTTCTGCTTTTTTTTTTTCTTTTTGAGATTGGTGTTTGTTTTTTTAGAGTTTTGTAATTGTAATCTTTGTTTACTTTTCTTTTGCACTTTCATTATAAAGTATGTTTCTAAGAATTGTATCTTTTCACTGACTTCTGAATATTAATTTGTGTATTAATATTAATTATATTGAGAATTTGTACTAAATTCTCTTATTGAGTGATTTTTCAGCACGGATTTTCCAAGCAATATGCTCACATCATCAGAGAACAATTTTACATCTCTTTTCTAATTTTTTTTTATCTCAAGTCCAATATTATATCCTTTAGTCTAATTCTGTAAGCTATTATCCCAAGAATATTGTTAAAGAATAGTGATGTAAGTGGACACATTTGTTTTATTGTTTACTTTAATGAAAATGGTTCTAATGTTTCTTAAACAGTTGCTGGCTTTGGGATAAGAAGGATATATTTTATAATCTTACAGGCTTTAAAAACCTTTCATACCCAATTATCTAGTAATTTCTGAGGTGTAGACCAATAATGTGGTTTAGAATGATTCACAGATAGCAACTGTTAGCAAAAATAATTGGAAAATAATCTGCTTCTTGAAATCAACCCTAAGAAAATATTTAATAATTACAGCCATATAGAAGAGCTATATACAAAGATTTTTAGCCCTCTGCATATATAACAGTAGGACAATCTAGCTCCATATGGTAGTGAACCAGTGTTTACTGTTTCACTGAACCAGTGATTCAGTGAGGTATAATCCAGTGAACCAGTGTTAATGGTGCCACCAACCAGAGGGAATATGACACAGTCATTAAGACATACAGTTAAGAAATACATAGTAACATTATTAAATAAAAAGTGTAAATTATACTGCTAAGCATAAATATGCAAAAATACAGATAGAAATACAACACATGAAAAATCATGTAGCTTTAAGTACCAGAACCATAATGTTTAACCTTTTTTTTCTACTTCTCTATCTTGTAAAAATTTAATGAGAATGTATTGCTTTAATATTAAACAGTAAAATTAATGGGATGTAGGGAATTTGGTATCAAGGAGGAGGTTAAACATAAACTACTCCAGCACTCTGAAGTTACTTGGATTTTAGATTCAAGGGAAAGAAGTGCAACCAATTGTTGACCAATGATACATGCAGTTAATTGTCAGTTAATTCTTTGGGCTTATTTTTTTTTCAAAATTAGTTGGCAAGAGCCTCAGTAGAATTAGCCATATTAACCAGATATTTTGGCCATTCATATGCTTAGCTGGAGAACAAGACTATAGAGAAGGTGATTCTCTTACACCAGAAACCAAAGCAACAGTTACAGCAGGTGTCTGGTTGTGTCCATTTGACTGTAGGGAGGAGTGTGATGTCAAGTGTTCATGCCGACATTTTCTTCCCCAAATGTATAAACATACCTCTACTTACTCTACTTCTTTTTCTTCCTTTCCTGCCCTTACACTTTGTAATTATCTATTGTGAGCTTCGTATTTCTGCTCTGTTTTGCAGTCCTATTTAACTTTGAGGGGCAATTAACCATGGCAAGGAAAATGGTGATATAGATAAGACTTATCTCAAGACTCACCTCAAGAAGGTGGTGATCCAAGCCCCATCCGTGGTTACGGTCTACAAGCTTCAGAATTCTAGACAGAGGCAGTTTCTCATACTGCACTTGAGTCCACTCCTTTTTCTTTTGTCCTCTCTAGGTTTTATTCCCTTATTTATTGGTAACACGTAGTACCTAGACAATGAAAAACATTCCTTTTAAAAATGACTAAAAATAATTATTCAATCAAAATAGTCTGCTCAAAGGTCTGTCACCCTTCAGTTTTGTGTCTGTCATTTTTGCCTTTTATACCAAAATCTTTCAAGTCTTTCTCTGATAAATTTTCTAGGTCTTAGGCTCCGATTCTCATTTGCACATTGCTCTTCATATTGGCAGCTTGCCTTTCCATTATCTTTCAACTGAATACTTTTATAAATTAGTCAGTGCTTTTCATATTAACAACCTGACAGCTCTTTCTGTGTACAATATCTTGCTGACATGAATATAACTTTGATTTGATGTTGACACACAAATCTGTACCACTGATGGATTTTCAAATTTTACAGGAATAGCACTCAAAGGTGGCCATGAAGTTAATGGTATGACTGATTCTGTGGCAGTATAATTGAGCCATAGACTCATGCAGGACTAGGATACTTGATAATTATGGAATTATCAAGTTTTTATCAAATTATTAAATATTTGATAATTATTTAATGAAAACTACAACATATAAATGCCATTTACAGCACACTTTCACATTCATACTTTATTCTGTCTTTCAAATGACCTTGAGACTGAGGTATTATTGTTGCTAATAGCATGAGAGTCCAAGAATCTGAGGTGGAAAGAGAGTGAATAGCTGCTTTCCAAAGCCAGTTAACAAATGGCAGAAAAGACATTATTGTTCAATCAAATTCTTATCATTGCGGATGGGCAGTAACACCTGCTCCTGTAAAGTAAACCTATTAAACTTTAATAGCAACAATATGATCCTGCTACTGTAAATATGTTGAAGCAAGGCTACTGACTGATCTGCCGTTAATATTTTTTATTCATTCTTCTACTCTATCTTGTATATGTGCTGTCATTGCATAATTGAAACCAAACTATATCCATACATTATTATCTATTTTTTTCATATAAATTATAACATACTCTTTGAAAACATCATTTTAAATGTTTCCATAATCACTCATCTCATTTAATCATCCTCTTACTGTTAATCATTTAAGCCTTACTATTAATCATATAAATGTATGTGTGTTTCCAGGATCATTCTTATGCATAAGACATTTCACTTTATTTCCTTAGATAAATTTCTATCAGTGAGTGAAAAAGTACTGCTATTTTTTAGGTTCTCAACACACTTTGGAAAATTACTTTCCAAAGGGCTACGTGATTAACATTTCCATAGCAGTTTATGAGAAAATACTTTTGTAAGAATTCTTATTCACGTTTTTAAAATTTAGATTAGTTCATAGTCCAAACATGTTATTTTGTTGTTTTAATTGACATTTTATGACTTGTGACTTAGTATTTTCCCATATGTATATAGCATTTTGCCATTTGTACTTACACCACTATAAATTGTTTATTGATTACTTAGTCTTTGGAATCTGTCTTACGTGCATAATTTATATATGTGCCTTGTATACGTCTATTTGTTAAACACTTTAGCCCTTTCTCTGTAATGTTTTGTAAATATTCTCCAAATGTGTAATCTACTTAATAAATTGGTCTTTTAATTGTGAGCAACAGATTTTTTTTAAAAAGACATTTAGCTGTTGTGAAGTCTACTACTATTGCCAAGGTGATGTCTTTCATTGCTTTTCAATACAAGATGTCCATGAAAAGTGTTGATAAATATTTATTTATATTTTTCTGGTCTCTTATGACTTGGGGTTTTATTAAAACTATTACTTTAAATTTTTCATTGAATATATTCTAGTGCTATTGACTAATCATTTAATAATTGATATTGATTCATCAACAGTCTTAACAAGATTTATTGAATGATTCACATATCTCATTGATTTTTGATCTTTAATCATAAAAGAGTCTCTTCTGGTCTAGTTATTTTGTTACTTTGGTTTAGTATGCTGCCATTTTTATAGTTTAAATTATCATAGCATACCAAGAACTTAATATCTGAAGATTCTATTCTATTCTAATAGAATAGCTTAATCTATTCTAAATATATTTTAGAGTAAATAATTAACTTTATAGTCATCGACAAGAGTTCTCAGGTTGTCCTGATCTTTTCTTTTTTGAAAAGAGTGGATGGTGCAAAGCCAGAAGATATGAATACAAACCCCTTGAAAGATATACAAATCTGCTGGGGTTTTCTCTCAGTGTTAAAATACTTAGTCCTGGCTGTCACTTATTGTAAGGAAGCTGATGAACAAATGAAGGGCTGCTTACTAAAAGGTTCAAACTTAACTGCCAGCCTCAGGCAATGAATGCATCCAAACATCCAGTGGGAAGACAGGCAGGGGACTGTCTTCAGTGAAACACAGAAAACTCATGACTTGTTTTCCTATGCAATGTTTTTATTACTTCAATTTCTATGGAAAAAAGGAAGAACATGGCTGGTTTGAGTTCAGTTATATGATTTAAAGAATTGAAGAACTGATGCTTTTGAACTGTGGTGCTGAAGACTCTTGACTTGGACTGCAAGGAGATCCAATCAGTCAATCCTAACGGAAATCAGTCCTGAATATTCATTGGAAGGACTGATGCTGAAGCTGAAGCTCCAATACTTTGGCCACCTGATGCGAAGAACTGACTCACTGGAAAAGACCCTGATGCTGGGAAAGATTGAAGGCAAGAAGAGAAGGGGACGACAGAGGATGAGATGGTTGGATGGCATCACCGACTCAATGGACGTGAGCTTGAGCAAGCTTCAAGAGCTGGTGATGGACAGGGAAGCCTGGTGTGCTGCAGTCCATGAGGTCGCAAAGAGTCGTACACAATTGAGTGACTGAACTGAACTGATATGATTTAAAATGGTTGTCTTAGGTGGTTTTGGTGTTTACGGAAAAATGATTAAATTTTGTCTTACCACTACCACAACAAAATAACACATACCATTTGGCTTAAAAACAACAAAAATTTATTTTATCACAGTCCTGGAAGCTAGAAGTCCAAGAACAAGATGCCAGCATAGTCAGTTTTTGCTGAGGATTCTCTTCCTGACTTGTAAATAGCCAACTTCTCTTTCTGTCCTCATATGGTGAGGAGACAGAGCAAGTTTTCTTCTTACAAGGGCACTACTTCCAGGTGGCTCAGTGGGTAAAGAACCCGCCTGCCAATGCAAGAGACAAAGAGATGAGGGTTTGATCCCCAGAAGAGGGCACGGCAACCCTGGAGAATTCTTGCCTGGAGAATTCCATGAACAGAGGAGCCTGCAATCTACAGTCCATAGGGTCTTAAAGAGTCAGACATGACTGAAGTGACTTACCACCCACACAATCCCAACATGAGGACCTCAAGCCATGACCTCATCCAAAGATAATTATCTCTCAAAGGCCCCATCACCAAAAACTATCATGCAAACTGGGAAGAAGGGAGGACACAATTCAGTCAATAGCATTCTGCCCCAGTTCAGTTCAGTTCAGTTCAGTCGCTCAGTCGTGTCCGACTCTTTGCAACCCCATGAATCGCAGCATGCCAGGTATCCCTGTCCATCACCAACTCCCGGAGTTTACCCAAACCCATGTCCATCGAGTCGGTGATGCCATCCAGCCATCTCATCCTCTGTCGTCCCCTTCTCCTCCTGCCCCCAATCCTTCCCAGCATTAGGGTCTTTTCCAATGAGTCAACCCTTCGCATGAGGTGGCCAAAGTATTGGAGTTTCAGCTTCAACATCAGTCCTTCCAATGAACACCCAGGACTGATCTCCTTTAGGATGGACTGGTTGGATCTCCTTGCAGTCCAAGGGACTCTCAAGAGTCTTCTCCAACACCACAGTTCAAAAGCATCAATTCTGTGGTGCTCAGCTTTCTTCTCCATCCAACTCTCACATCCATACATGATCACTGGAAAAACCATAGCCTTGATTAGACGGACCTTTGTTGGCAAAGCAATGTCTCTGCTTTTTAATACGTTATCTACGTTGGTCATAACTTTCCTTCCAAGGAGTAAGCATCTTTTAATTTCATGGCTGCAATCACTATCAACTCCCCCAAAATTCACATCCTTCTCACATGCAAAACATTTATTCCATCCCGACAGCCCAGTTTTACTTTGCTCCAACATCAACTCTCAAGTCTAATCTCCAAAATCTTACATAAATATCATCTTAGTCAAATATGGGGAGATAAAAGGTACAATTTATCCTGAAGCAAAATGTATCTCTAGCTGTGAACTACACAAAGCAGACAGGTTATGTAGTTCCAAAATAGAATGACAGGACAAGCATAGGATAGATTTTCCACTCAAAAAGGGAGAAGTCAGAAGGAAGAAAGAGGTGATGGGCCCCAAGCAAGTTCAAACCTAGCAAGGTAAATCTCATTAGATTATAAAGCTTGAATATAATCTTCTTTGGCTCCATGTCTTGCCTTCCGGCCCTATGGGGGTGGCAGCATCACCTCCAGTGATCTGGTACCAAAATCTGTATCAGTCAATGTTCCCAGAGAAACAGAACCAGTAGGATATCTATTAATATATGTATATATATAAATACATATTGGCATATATATGTCATACACACACACACACACACACACACACACACACACACACATATCCATGCTAAGTCACTTAAGTCGTGTCTGATTCTTTGTGACCTTATGGACTATAGCCCATCAGGCTCCTCTATCCATGGGGATTCTCCAAGCAAGAATACTGGAGTGGGTTGCCATGCCCTCCTCCAGGGGATCTTCCTGACCCAAGGATCAAATCCACATCTCTTACATCTCCTGCACTGGAGGTGGGTTCTTTGCTACTAGGGCAACCTGGAAGCCTGTGTGTGTGTGTGTGTGTGTGTGTGTGTGTGTGTGTGTGTGTGTGTGTGTGTGTGTGTGTGTGTGTGTGTGTGTGTGTGTGTGTATGAGCGCGTGCGCGCACCAGCTAGAGACCCAGGAGAGTTCATGGTATATTTATAATTCAAGTCCTAGTCCAAGTCCAAAAGCCTAAGAACCAGGAAAGTCAACAGTGTCCAGTCTGAAAGCTGTCAGGCTCAAAACCCAAGAAGAACCAACTTTTCAGCTCAAGTCCAAAGGCAGGAAAAGACCAATGTCCAAGCTTATATTGTCAAACAGCATTATATTCTGGCTTTTGTTCTACTCAGTAATCAACTGATTGGATGAGATGCACCCACATTAGGGAGAACAATCGGCTTTACTCAATTCAAGTGTTAATGTCATCCTGAAACATCCTACAAACACGGACACACTCAGAATAATGGGTGGCCAAATGTCTGGATACCTCATGGTCCAGTTATCACATGAAATTAACTATCACAATGTTCTTCTTGATTTGTAGATTCCCTCTGACTACAAAGAGTGAACACAGACAAGTATTATGTCTATTTGATGAAATTCATCTTATAAATGCCTAGCTCTGGCTCCTATCTTCTGTCTTCATGAATAGCATAATCTGCCTGCCAAGGGTAAAATGCTCAACATATGGATGTTTTTAAATCTCTAACAAAATGTTTCAATTTTATGTCCTGGAGAAACAGCTGTAGTTTGTTAGTCTGTAATAGTGTTATGGGAAAATGTTACATAAGTTGATATTTCCCATCTTTTTACTGGCCTTCTAAGGAAAAATTTCTCCTCTGCCCTCTTTAGGTATCTGATTGGACCTAAGAATTAAACTGATAGAAGATAGACTAACAAAAGAAAAGCGTAGAAATTTTATTTAGCAATTTTTTCATGGGAGACTTCACACAAAAAAATAAAGATCCAAAGAAGCCATCAGAACCAAACACTTAACATACTAGGTGGGAAAAAGAGTGATAAACTGTGAAAAGATGACAAGAAGGATTTGAGGCTGGGCAGCTAGTTATGGAAAAGTAACTAGGAAAATAAGGGTTACTCTAATAAAATTTCTTTTTGTAAATTTCTCTGCCTCAACACCATGGCTCTGCTGATAATAATGTTCTCCTTCCTCCTGGTAAGGTTAAGCACCTGCTTTTAGGAAGAAAAAGCAAGGTCAAAGTGCCCCTCTTATATCTACTATTTTTAAGATGACTTTAACTCAAAACATGGAAAAGGAAATGGCAACCCATGCCAGTATTCTTGCCTGGAGAATTCCATGGACAGAAGAGCCCAGAGTCCATGGGGCCGCAAAGAGTCAGACATGACTGAGTGCCTAACACTAACTCAAAAAAATCAACATGTCAGAATGGCATATTTTGGTATGGGTTGAAATAAACCCCTACAGTTTCTATTAATATCTTCTCACAAAATCAACCTCAACTATAAAACATCATTAAAATCAAAATTTTACAACATCAAGTCAAATATCAAACTGAGAATATTAATAACTTCACACTAGAAATGGTAGCAGTTTTGTGTTGTGGTTTTCCACAGATCTGTTCTAGGAATCAGACAATTTAGGTTCAAATACTATCCTTGAAAAAGTTTCTTGCCTTATCTGATTGTAACTTCCTTGACTCTGAAATGGAGATAAGGCCGTTCTGAGGAGTAAATGAGATAATATATAAGAAATTCTTTTGTACGTTTTGTTTTTTCAAATGTATTACTATAAAATTTTAAGGATATTTCAGAGAAATTTTGAAATTATCTTGCAAAGCTTTTACTTGTATTTCTAACATCCATATTTGTCATTTGTTGTTCTCCTTGTATCTACAGATTAGACAATTTCCCAACACAATTGCAAGTTTCTGTAAAGAGTTTTCATCTATCCGTCCATTCATTAATCCATCAATTCATTAAATACATATACACAGACATACATACACACACACACACACACACACACCTATACATACACATTCACACACACAGTAGGAGAGAAAGAAAGTATTAACAAATATTATGAACAAAAATAAACAGATCCCTGCCCTTGAGCAACTTACAATCTAGTGGAGAAGGAAGATGTTAACCAAAAAATCAGATTAATGTAAAACTGCAATGCAGTGAGGGTATGATAAGAGGATTTCACCTAGCCAGGGAGATCAGGAAGAACTTCTCTTGGAAAGGAATGATGGAACCAAGATTTATTCGACAGATCAATAGAAATTAACAAAGGAAAACCTGGAGAGAATTGTTTAGTCTTGGTCAAAAACCTGACGATAGAGCATGGCCTGTACACAAGAGAGAAACTTAGCCAGTAGATGTGGAATGAAGAAAGCTTGAATGAGAGGATGAAATCAGGTTGAGAGATCACTAAGGGCCTTTTAAAAATTCATTTTGAGAAGTGACTGGAAAGGGAAGGAAGAATTCAAATAATGAATTCAGGTGAGGAGAGGTTTGAAAAGTACAGAAGTTAAAAAAATAATTCAGGCTTATATCCAGAGAAACCAGGGGACAAAGAATGGGACCTGGACTTCCAGGTGTGGAAAGGTGAGCTGGAGACAGTGTCCTGGAGATCAAGAAGCCCTCAGCAACAGGGCTGAAGAGAGTTAGCCTCTTCAGGGGTGGCTGCCTGGGGGGTTTCTCTCCTACTTTGTGTTGTCAATGAATATAGGATACCCATGGACTAAAGGAGAGTTAGAGCCACAGAGCGGTCAGAGAATTGCAGTGAAGCCCTGCCATCACCACAACTGCTTTGCTGTAGACCTTGAACCTGCACACTCTAATCCAGAGAAGATCTTTAATCCCCAAATTCACAAGCTTGGGGAAATCCTCTGGTTTCCCAGGTGTCTCACTTCCTCCTGAATTAGGTTTATTTCAGGTATCACACTTTTTTGCTTAGATGTTCAGACTATGAGTAATTCTTTTTTTTTAAACTTTACTAGAATATTGCCTCTCAGTGAATAGCGATTTTTTTTCAAAAAGAAACTAATATTATATAACTTCTGAAAATGCTTGCTTTTCACAAACAACAAAAGAAAAAAATCAACAAATGGGACTACATCAAGTTCAAAAGCTTTGGCATAGCAAAAGAAACAACAAAATGAAAAGGCAGCCTACAGAATGGTATGTCAGATGAGGGGCTAATATCCAAAATGTATGAAGACCTAACACAACTTAATAACAAAAAACAGTCTGTCTTAAAATAGGCGGAAGAACTAAATGGAAATTTTTTCCAAAGATGATATCAAAATTACCCTCAGGCACATGAAAAGATGCTCAACATCACTAATTATCAGGGAAATGCAAATAAAAACCACAATGTGCTATCATCTCACATTTGTTAGAATGGCTGTCATCAAGAAGACAAGAAGCAATAGGTGCTATTGAAGAGGTAGTGAAAATGAACCCTTTCTCACTGTTGCTGAGGAATATAAATTGGTCTAACCACTATGGAAAGCAATATGGAGATTCCTATAAATGTCAAAATAGACCTACCTTACAATCCACAATTCCATTTCTGTAAATATACGTAAAAGGAAATGATAACTAATTCGACTATATATACACACCTATGCTTATGGCAGCACTATTCACAATAGTCAAGATATGGGGACAATTCAAATGCTCATTGAATGCTGAATGGATAAAACAGATGTGGTATATATACATAACGGAATATTATTCAACCATGAAAAGGAGGCTATCCTGCCATTTACAACAACATGGATGAGAGTGTTATGCTGAGTGAAATAAGCCAGGCAAAGGAAGATAAATACTGCATGATATCACCTACATGTGGAATCTTTAAAAAGCAAAAATGTAAAATAAAAATCAGAGTAAAATAACATTTTAGAGGGGTAGGGGGTGTTTAAGGGGACAAACTTAAAAAATACTAAAATAGTCATAGAAACTTAATGCACAGCTTATTGAACATAGACAACATCGAACTGTATGTTATATGATAAATATTGTTACAGTGGCAATCATATTACAATTTATAAATGTTTCAAAGTAACATGAAGCTTTAGATTTGTACAATGTTATACGCCCAATTTATAAGTAAAAATAAGAAACAAATAAAACCTATTGCTTCTGAAAGAAGAAAACAACAGAGCAACCCAGAGAGGCAAAAGCTGAGGGTCAGCCACCTCCACCACTAGCTGGGTGATAGTCTTGGAGCATGAGCGAGCCAAACTCACACTTCAGCCAGATTACTGGTGACTTCATGTGCATCTTCACGGGTGCTGAGAAAGGCCAAAGATGTTTACCTTGTTGCTCTCTTATAAGGATGTGACTAGGTTAAGAAGGCCTGCAAAACTGAGGTGTTTATGTTCCCTCTGTTCTTTCTAGAAATTATTACAAATTCTTAAAATATTAAGCATAACAAAAATTACCTTTTTTGCCTCAGAGAGGTAGTTTTAAATTGCCTATTATTGCTTCGACCTAACTGACCTCAATATTTAACCTAAAAATACTACAATATTTAACTTAGAAAATACTACCTCAGCAAATGAAATAAACAATCAAGAAAGAGAAAGCAAAGTTAAGAAAAAAAAGGGAAGAAAAGACCAAAGTAGCACACTAAAAAAATAGTTCTCAGATCAAAGGCTCAGAGAGTGAGATTTATTGTGGGTACAAAATAGCTAGTCAGGAGAGCCTATGTCAAGTGGACAAATTAAATCATCTAATATGTAAGTAAAGACACAGACCATAATGTCTAAATTAAAACTGCACATATCAACCATGTGCTAATTATGACCAGCATAGTCATCTTCATCTAGGTAGACACGTTGTGGTTTTACTTTTAAATTGAAATAGCTGGACAGAAATATCATCAGAAATAATAACATGATAATTATACAGTAACACACTATCATTTGAAATAGGATATTGATCATTGGGATGATGCACATTTGTTATGCACTAATGCATTTCAACATACCAAAGTGGGATGATAGATCTGGAGTAATTATACAACAATAGACAGCACATTTATCACTGCTTGTGGTTATTTCATAGCATTGGCATTTCCATGAATTACAACATGTCATCTCACATGTATACAAATGTTAAATCACTTATGGCAACAATTGATCATTAACCATAGCATATGCTAAAGGGTGGCTCCTGTAAGACATTTAATTAAAGGAATGAATTTGGTGTTTAGGCTGTGCAATTAATTTGACAGGCATGCTGTAAGTTTCAAAGGTGATTCATATTTCATTCATTATGTTGTTTCCATCTATAAAATGTTACTGACACAAGATAAATAAGCATGCTGAGAGTATGAAGTATTTTTCAATTCAGAAATAGGCTGTGATGTAATATTTGTGTTGGGGAATACCAATTAACCTGATCTCTGGGAGAAATAGAGCTATCACTTCATCTCCCAAGAGATATTGCTATCCAAGTTTCTGAGCAGCTAGTAAGATTATTTACTAATTACTCTGGGACTAACCTGGAGAAGGAAATGGCGACCCACTCCAGTATCCTTGCCTGTAAAATCTTATGGACAGAGGAGTCTAGTGAGCTGCAGGTCATGGGGTCGCAAAGAGTCAGGCACAACGGAGAAAATAACACTTACTTACACACTGGGACTAAAGTAAGGAAAAATAAAATGATGGGGGGAAAAGAGCAAAGTAAGACACAGAAATAAACATATACAAAGAATAATCAAAAAGAATGGACAATGATCTGAGAAAGAACAGAGAGGAAGAAAAAGAATTAAATTTGTAAACAAAACTTTCGTTCAAATTTTATTTAATTCAACAAATATTTAAAGAGCATCTACTAAAAGATAAGTCACTTTGACCTTCTTTGTCAAAATCAAAATCAATGTCTTCACTAAAAGGTTCTTTAACTCATTTCTTCCTTTTTATTTATACCACCATCAGTTCTGTTCAGTCGCTCAGTCGTGTCTGACTCTTTGCACACCCATGAACTGCGGCACGCCTGGCCTCCCTGTCCAGCACCAACTCTTGGAGTTTACCCAAACTCATGTCCATCGAGTCGGTGATGCCATCCAGCCATCTCATCCTCTGTCATCCCCTTCTCCTCCTGCCCCTAATCCTTCCCAGCATCAGGGTCTTTTCCAATGAGTCAACTCTTCGTATGAGGTGGCCAAAGGATTGGAGCTTTAGCTTCAACATCAGTCCTTCCAATGAACACCCAGGACTGATCTCCTTTAGGATGGACTGGTTGGATCTCCTTGCAGTCCAAGGGACTCTCAAAGAGTCTTCTCCAATATCACCATCACTTAAGTTCAAATTATTAATTTTTGTTCCAGAATTTTTTTAAGAGGGTCATACAAATTTTCTGTCTCTCAGCTTGCATTTTCAATGTATCAATGTCAGATTAATATGTCTAAAACTGTTTTTGAAAGCATTATTCTTCATTTCAAAAGTTTTCAGTTGCCTACAGAAAAAGTCCAACTCGATTCCATGTTTTGTACTGTCGGGAAGAGTAGTATAAATGGGGTCAGTACTTGTAATTTGGTTCTCAAAAAAAAACAAAAGAAAAAGCCCTAATTTTTACATTAGCTGATTTCCGTGGTGTAAATGCTTCCACCATAGCTGATTTCAAAGTATCATCTGATGTCACTAAACCAGCTGGAATTCTGAGACCAGATAGGGTGTACAGTGCAGGGCTGCCAACAGGAATAAATTACTCATTTTATCCTACAGAGTGGATGCCAAATTCTTCCCCCAAAATTGTTAGGTTCAAAACAGCTGTGCATAATAAATGTATGTCAAAAATAAAATAAAAATCATAAACCATAATTAAATAATATCAAGTCCTTTATTTTGAAACAAAGAGGGTTTACAACTTTTATCTTCCCCCACTAAGTACTAAACAAAAACTTAATAAACAAAAGTAAAGAAGAACCACCTGGGAACGTCACTAGTGGCCCAGTGGCTAAGACTAAATTCACAATGCAAGCAGCGTGAGTTCTATCCCTAGTCAGGGAGCTAGATCCCACATGCCACACCCAAGAGTTAACATCTTGCAACTAAAAAAAAAAAAAAAACTCACATGCTACAACTAAAAGATTCCTGCCCATCACAACCTGCACGCCACAATCTGCCCACAGCAACAAAGATCTTAGATCCCAGGCACCACAAGTAACACTGGCACAGCCAAATAAATGCTACAAAGAATAACACGTTTAGTTTTTTTGGTTTTTTCAATGTTTAGTTAAAAAAGAAAAAAAAAAAAGAAGAAGAAGAAAATCCACCACCTGTATGGCTGTATGTCTCTGTGGAGTCCTAAGTCACATTCATAGGCCAAGAAGTATTTTTGCATACTCAACCCCTCTTTAGAAATTCACTGCTCCTCAAATCTCTCCCAGGTGATTTTAGAAATTGTGAACAGTTTCTGGTGTGTTCTGTGAATCAGCCCCCTTGCCTGCCACACAGTGTAAGCCATTTCATTTCTCCCTTGGCCCTGCTCTCTATGGATCCAGTCCCCTGTCTCTGCCAAGACCAAAAGCAGGAAGTCTGCTGCTGGCACCCTCCAAAAGCACAAACTACACATGTGCCCTACCGAGGCACCGCAGAGTGCCAGCGCCTGCCAGCATCTCCACCAGGCTGCCAGTGCTCTATGTCAAGGACTGACACTTGAGCAGAGGGCAACTGTGCCTGATGTCATCAACCTTGTTATCTGCGCTTAATTCCTTGTCTCTTGGCCTAACAAAAGCTGCTGGCATTGTCTTCTGTTGCTGTGAAATTGTTGGCATGAATGCTGCTGATGCTTTGCATCCTCTGTGGTCCAACCTTGTTAATGTTTTCTTGGTCTTCCACTGCTGCTTTATCCTGCAAGCTTTTGACACAAGTCCGTGAAGCCAGTCAGAAGATGCCCAAGTGGAAGAAACCATGTTTTCCAAGGAATCATGCATACAACCGACAAACCTGTCTGTGCTCTTTCATTTCCCCTTAGGTGGAGGTTTGCCCAGTGTAAACAGGGGCTCAAGATTCTGATTTGGCCTGAGGATGAAGACTGACAAGGCTTTCTGGTCTGCTAGGAAGCTGGAGACAGAGACATCATTCAGACCTCCCTGACCTTGAGTCTTTTTCCTCCCTCCTGTGAGGAGGTGGCCATGCAGATACTGAATCAGTAGAATCAAATCATGGTAAGCTCTCCATTATGATTGTTAATGTAGATTTTTTGGAATAGAAACACAGGCAGAATGTAGACTAATTTGTCTCCTTTATGAGTTCTGGTGTATATTTCCTGTACTAAAATTGTCATAGGCACCAATGTACCCCAGAGGAGACTACAGAGAAAAGTGAAAGTGTTAGTCACTCAGTCATGCTTGACTCTTTGCAACCCCACGGACTGTAGCCCTCCAGGTTCCTCTGTCCATGGAATTCTGCAGGCATGAATACAGGAGTGGGTAGTCATTACCTTCTCCAGGGATGGAACCTGAGTCTTCTGCATTGTAGGCAGATTCCTTACCATCTGAGCCATCAGGGAAGCCCACTATAGACAAAGGAAATACACAAATATACTGCCTTGATTCCTGCCACCATCAGTACTATAGGCAAAGTAAATCAAGAACTTACAGCATGCCGGTGTGTGGTCTCTTGCCACAAATCTGACCCACAGCAGCCTTATTAAGAGAAGGCAGCAGCACCCCAGCAAAGGCAGAATTGAAAACCAAAGGGACACTCCAAGGCATCTATTCCAAGGGTATAAGCACAAGCTAAACCAAGGCCAAATTATCAGTTTTGTAAGCAGCCAGTAGAATAACCAGCTTAAGGCTTTAAGCAGTTCCTTGGAGCTCCTATAACGCAGGAGCCTTCAGACTCTACTGCACAGACATGTGGGGCTCACTAAACACCCATGCGCTTTCCCCCACACCTTGCAGATAGCAACTATTTAGCTGCTTCTGGCCAATTGACAGTGATGGAAAGGACTTGGCTCTCATCTCAGCCAAAGCATTTACGAGCTGATGAGCAGCCCTCCAGCCTTCTCAGCCATGGTGAATGCAGAGGACACACACTGAGATATTATTGCTTCCTCGTGTCCAGGTAGAAGAGGGACCATGTAGGGCCCAGCCCCCCACCACTGTTGGACTTCAATGAGTGAACAAACCTTTGTAAAGTCATTAAGATTTGCTGCTGCTGCTGCTGCTAAGTCGCTTCAGTCGTGTCCGACTCTGTGCGACCCCATAGACGGCAGCCCACCAGGCTCCCCCGGCCTGGGATTCTCCAGACAAGAACACTGGAGTGGGTTGCCATTTCCTTCTCCAGGGCGTGAAAGTGAAAAGTGAAAGTGAAGTCGCTCAGTCGTGTCTGACCCTTAGTGACCCCATGGACTGCAGCCTACCAGGCTCCTCCATCTATGGGATTTTCCAGGCAAGAGTACTGGAGTGGGTTGCCATTGCCTTCTCCGCATTAAGATTCGAGGACTGGTTTTTTACATTATCATATCCCAACTATCAAAGTATCTAGCAAAGCCCACTGGGGTCCTGGGGGAAATCAGACAAAATTCAGGTGATGAGGTCTAACCTCTTCCTTTGTGCTTAGTCTAATTTCACTTGCCTGTCAGGGGGCTGTGAGCAGAGGACTCTCGCACCCACACTTGAGACCACAGTCCCCAGTGTAAACGGCTGAGCGGCACCTCAGCTATGCGAGCTGCATGTAGAAGAGCTGTTGTGGTACCTCAGCTCAAGATGGCGGAGGCCAGGTGTGTGCAGAGACAGTGCGCCCACCTGGCACAGAGATCTGGAGCATGCGCAGAGCAGCTGCACCGGCCTCGCGAGAGCTCCGCCCCCTCCCTGCAGACCTGATGCCTCTAAAACAGCCCCACCCACCATCTCTGCCTAAAGGGTGGGGTTGGAGGTGCGGGGGCTCCCACAATAGCTCAGTGGCAAAGAATCCACCTGCAATGCAGGAACCATACAAGACGAGGGTTCGATCTCTGAGTGGGGAATATCCCCTGAAAGAGGGTACAGCATCCCACTCCAGTATTCTTGCCTGGAGAATCCCAAGGACAGAGAAGCCTGGTGGGCTACAGTCCATGGGATTGCAAAGAGTCAGACAGGACTGAAGCGACTTAGCACACCTCCCCGCCCGCCCCCCACCCCTACGTCCCGTGAGAAAAGGGATAGCGGAAACAGTGAGGGTGTGCCCGATAGCAGCGCAGCTCACATCTCTCCATTCTTTGAGTCAAGAATACAACTTTGCTTCTGAACTAACTTCATCTTATTCTATTGACTTGAACACCACTTAGCGGAAGGACTCTTGTCAATGCCTGACTCAAAAAAGTTAGTAACAAAATGCTTTACATCAGAAGATCTTGCCAGTCTCTACTAACGAACCCATTTCCCTGGTTTGTCTATTCTTAAGATCCCATCTCTTATTTCTAGTTGATCCTTTGGATATTCCTGTATTTCTTGGGCCATCTGTACTCAGACTATGAACTTGACTCCCTTCGATGAAACCAAGTGTTGTTGTTCAGTCGCTTTTTTTTTTTTTCATGTTGTTCAGTCGCTTAATCATGTCTGAATCTCTGCAACTCCCATGGACTGCAGCATGCCACACTTCCCTGCCTTTCACTATCTCCCAAGGTTTGCTCAAACTCATGTCCATTGAGTCAATGATTCCATCCAACCATCTCATCCTCTGTTGCCCCCTTCTCCTCCTGCCCTCAATCTTTTCCAGCATCAGGTCTCTTCACATCAGTTGGCCAAAGGACTGGAGCTTCAGCTTCAGTATCAGTCCTTCCAATGAATATTCAGGACTGATTTCCTTTAGGATTGACTGGTTTGATCTCCTTGCTATCCAAGGGACTCTCAGGAGTCTTCTCCAACACCACAGTTCAAAGCATCAATTCTTCAGCACTCAGACTTCTTTATGGTCTAACGTTCACATCTGTACATGACTACTGGAAAAACCGTAACTTTGACTATATGAACCTGTGCTGGCAAAGTGATGTTTCTGCTTTTTAATAAGCTCTCTAGGTTTGTCATAGCTTTTCTTCCAAGGAGCAGGCGTCTTTTAATTTCATGGCTGCAGTCACCATCTGGAGTGATTTTGGAACCCAAGAAAATAAAGTCTGTCACTGTTTCCATTGTTTCCCCATACGTTTGTCATGAAGTGATGGGACTGAATGCCATGATCTTAGTTTTTGGAATGTTGAGTTTTAAGCCAGCTTTTTCACTCTCCTCATTCACCTTCAGCAAGAGGCTCTTTAGTTCCTCTTTACTTTCTGCCATTAGTGCAGTGTCATCTGTGTATCTGAAGTTACTGATATTTCTCCCAGCAATTTTGATTCAAGCTTGTGATTCATCCAGTCTGGCATTTTGCATGATTCCCTCTGCATATAAGTTAAATACAAAGGGTAACGATATACAGCCTTGATGTACTCCTTTCCCAATTTGGAACCAGTCGTTGTTTTATGTCTGGTTCTAACTGTTGCTTCTTGACCTGTTTCTCGGAGGCAGGTAAGGTGTTCTGGTATTCCCATCTCTTTAATAATTTTCCACAGCTTGTTGTGATCCACATGGTGATGGTTTATTTTCTAAGTTATGTCCGACTCTTGCCACCCCATGGACTGTGGCCCGCCAGGCTCCTTCATCCACGGGATTTTTCTGGCAAGAATACTGGAGTGGGTTGCCATCTCCTTCTCCAGGGGGTGTTCCCAACCCATGGATCGAACTCTGGTCTCCTTCACTGCAGGCAGATACTTTACCGATTGAGTCAAAGGCTTTAGTGTAGTCAATGAAGCACAAGTAGATGTTTTTCTGGAATTCCCTTGCTTTTTGTATGATCAAATGGATGTTAGCAATTTGAACACTGGTTCCTCTGCCTTTTCTAAATACAGCTTGTATATCTGGAAGTTCTTGGTTCACATACTGTTGAAGCCTGGCTTGAAGGATTTTGAGCATTATCTTGCTAGCATGTGAAATGAGTGCAATTATATAGTAGTTTGAACATTTTTTGGCTTTGCCCTTCTTTAGGATTGCAATTAAAACTGAAATTCTCCAGTCCTGTGGCCACTGCTGAGTTTTCCAAATTTGCTGGCATATTGAGTGCAGCACTTTAACAGCATCATCTTTTAGGATTTGAAACAGCTTAGCTGGAATTCCATCAACTCCACTGGCTTTGTTTGTAGTAATGCTTCTTAAGTCCCACTTAACTTCACACTCCAGGGTGTCTGGCTCTAGGTGATAACCACACCATCATGGTTATCTGGGTCATTAAGACTTCTTTTGTATAGTTCTTCTGTGTATTCTTGTCACCTCTTCTTAGTATCTTCTGCTTCTCTCAGGTCCATACCATTTCTGTCTTTATTGTGCCCATCTTTGCATGAAATGTTCCCTTAGTATCTCTAATTTTCTTGAAGGGATCTCTAGTCTTTCCCATTATATTCTTTTCCTCTATTTCTTTGCTTTGTTCACTTAAGAAGGCTTTCTATCTCTCCTTGCTATTCTTTGGAATTCTGCCTTCAGAAACCAAGTGACGCAGGGGCAAAAAAGAGGAGGACCAGGAAAGATCCCCAAGACACTGTGTGCAGATGTAGAGAATATTTTTTAGGAAACGTGTTCCTCTTCTACACCTAAACATTGCCAGAACAAGCTCTGTTTGATCTCAAACCAGAACCTTCACTATATATTTGAAAAAACAGCACATTATTTCCGTGTTAAAACTACATTCACAATGACCAACTCTTTGCCAAGCTACATTTGACTACTTCTTCAGAACTAGAACCTCAGTAGAGTACCACACAATTCTTATCTGTGTGTAACAGATAACCACTAGAATCAACATAGTTATAATACACAAGAGCTAGTTGATGTTGTTAATAATCTAACATTTAGAAATAGGAAATGTTCCCACTTCTACCTAAATGTCATGTGTAAATGATTCTGGACAGATACCTGTGATGAGAAGAAAATGATTATGGATTAAAAAAAAATACCCTGTACTACTCTCTCACCATTTGAAAGGCATATAAAAAATATTTATGAGATACATTAAAGAGCTTATTTTGCTAGTGTCCAACTCTAAATGACCATTTCCAGCGTTCTCTAGAGTATATTTTTATAACAGTATCAATTTATTATAAAGGTCAATATTTTTTTCTCTTTCAAATTCTTTCAAGCAGACTTCTAAAGTCCATTTTCTGAAGTATTTAAAATTCTAATAAACCACTGCAAAACTACCAGGAAAGTCCTATGGGATTCTTTTCTAAAAACATACCATTTGATGCAACATGAACCTGGGTTACAGTAAAACATCATTAAGAAAAGGTCAGCTCTGAAAAACAAAGAACAAAGATTAAAAAAAAAATCAGGCATCTTGGAAACACTAGGGTCAACAGAGTTTATTCAATGCAGTCTTTCAGAGTATAAAGCTTGAAGTTCTTAAGTGATAGTTTTCCAAGGAGATGAAAACACCCATTTTGTGTTAAAACTGATCTGGTGTTCTCTTTATCCCGTCATTTTGATGAATAGTCACTTGGTTGGATTTTTTTTTTCCCCTGGATACTGTGTCTCTCAAATGTGAAAGAAGATTTTCATTGTTAAGACCACTTTTTAGCGATCTTTGCAGTCACAAATTCTATTTTGGTATGTAGTGCTCAAATACAGAGATTTGCTGAATGAATAAGTGAGTCTTCTCTGGGTCCTAGGACAGGTATAAAAGTGAAAAATATTGTCAGTTAGGTCACTTATCTACAAAGCACCACTAACTGGTTTGATGCTTTTTTCCACTGAGTTTTCTGAACAGACCAGCTATCTCATTAATGAACAAGCAGGCTTAGGTGGTTTTCACCCCACACCCAGCCCTCAACTTTCTACTGAGAATGGGTCAGGGTCAAGGAAAAGAACATTCTATTTATAGGCTGTGCCTGGGTGTAGAGCTCTGTCTGCAGTGAGCCTGGCTGAGTGCATCCTTTCTTCTTGGCAAGAGTTCTTTGATGCCACACTTGGTAGATGGCTCCTCTTGAGGGCAGCCTGCCCGACCAAGCAGAACTCTAGATGTTGAGGTCATTGCTTTCTTGTTTTTGCTCCTCTCTGGCTTGTTTGCTTTCTCATGGAGGGATGAAATTCCTGCATGCACTTAGGAAGAAAGGGGCAATGCTCACATGTTTTGAGAACACAGATCTATTTCTAGCTTGGATTAAAGCTGTCCTGCCTGCAATCCAGCCAAGATCACTATTCATATTGCAGTTTGTGCCCAAAGCCCCAGTGAATAACCTTGGATTCCTTGTCCTGTCTTTATCCTTCGTGCACTTTTCTTTTCTTTCTCAGAAGCCTTGATGGCTCAGACGGTAAAGTATCTGCCTGCATTGTAGGAGACCTGGGTTCGATCCCTAGGTCAGGAAGATCCCCTAGAGAAGAGTATGACAATCCACTCCAGTAATCATACCTGGAGAATTCCATGGACAGAGGGGCCTGACGGGCTACAGTACACGGAGTCACGAAGCACTGGACATGACTGAGTGATTAACACTTTCTCACACTCACAAAAATAGCAGCTATTGTATAATAAACTTTTACACACTTCTGAGATTCTGTCATTTCTCTTTTTACCTAGGAAATTCTATTTCCACAACACTCCCCTTAGCATAGCTCAGATCTGCTTCACTTCTGACAACTCAACAGCATTGCTTCATATCTACAAACTCCAACCAATATAGAGTTATAAAGAAGCCCAAAAACTCACAATCTTATTCACCATCCTGACTTCCCTAGCCCTTTGTTAAAAGAAAAGGGAATATGACAAATAAAAATAAGGCAAGTTTAGTATTTATTCATTATAAGTTTTACAATGGAAAACATGACAACCTGGAAATTTTTATCTAGTTTAAAAATAAGAGAAATGTTGCCTTTCGTATATTTTTAAAAATATATTCAGGCCAACATTGTCCATGATGAAAGATCAGCTTGAAGGACAGTGTCACACCTATCTCAACCAGCAAGGAGATGTGGGGGGAGTTTTATTTTTTTAACCTATGCTAGGATACCTTCTGAATTGCCATAGTAATGTTTCAGTATTGTTTCTGAATTGATACCACCTGTACAGCAACCAATTAGGCATACATAAAGGGAAATGGCTAAATCACTGTGGTCAGATAAACCCACGCAGAAAGGTCCTTTGGGGCATTTTATACTACAAAGTCCCTCTTAACACTGGAAAATGGATCTGTGTAGAAAGGCCCCTGAGCCTATTTTGACCCACTGTGGGGTCGATTAGAAACACCTAAGCAATAGATTAAAAAGCACCAGATTCTTGAGGAGAGATCATTACAACAAAATCCAATCTTTTCTGTCCATCTGCAGAAGCCAACAGCAATTGTACCTTCTATCTGTTGCCTAAAATCTACTCCCCTGATGTCACTTTCCATACCATGTATGGAACAAATTTCAATCCTTTAAACAGAGAGTTGGGATAATGAAATCAGTCTGGTACATGGGAATTAGATCAGAACACAGATTCTAACCCAGAGTCTACCACTTATGTGTGTTACCGCAGGCAAAGTGCCTAACCCCCTAAGCTGCAGTTCTTTCATACATAAACTGGGTACACTCTGAACCTCTTAACTAGCTTTCAGAGCCACAATAAGGATTTTTGTTGCTGCCGTTCAGTCGCTAAATGGTGTCTGATGCTTTGCAACCCCATGAATTTCAGCAGGTCAGGCTTCTCTGTCTTCCACTATCTCCCAGAGTTTCCTCAAATTCATGTCCATTGAGTCAGTGATGCTAGCTAACCACCTCATCCTCTGTTGCCCCCTTCTCCTTTTGCCTTCAATGTTTCCCAGTATCAGGGTCTTTTCCAATGAGTTGGCTCTTTGCATCAAGTGGCCAAGGGATCAGATTGCTACAAGGATTAAAAATCTTCCCAGGTGGCTCCCTGGTGGCTCAGTTGGTAAAGAATCCACCTGCAATGCAGGAGACACTGGTTCGATCCCTGGGTTGAGAAGATCCCCTGGAGGAAGGCATGGCAATACACTCCAGTATTCTTATCTGGAGAATCCCATGGACAGAGGAGCCTGGCACCCTACAGTCCATAGGTTGCAAAGAGTCAAGACATGATTGAAGTGACTGAGTATGCACACTTAAGGATTAAAGCTATGATTCTCAAGCTTTAGCATACACCAGGATCACTTGAAGGGATTGTTAAAACAGTTAAAACTCTGGCTAGACACCAGAGTTTCTGATTTAGTAGATCTGGGTTGAGGGATGGGCAAGAATTTCTAACAAGTTTCCAGATGCCATTGACGCTGCTTGTACAAAGACCACAGGTTGAGAACCACTGAATTAAAAGAAAAGAGATAGATGTCCTTCTGCATAAGAAAAGCTCCAGCATCTGTGCTTCAGGTCCTATCTTCTTCTGCCCTCCCAAATGTCTGTCATCCTAAAAAATCCCATTCCCTTCCCAGTGAATTATCATATCACTACTTCCTCAGAGCTAGCCCTTAGGCTGACCCAATGTTAGGCCTTCAATATTTTTTTAAATCAATGAAATGAAGTAATATATTTTAAAGTGTTTAGCAATAATAAATCAGTATATTCACATGGGAACATGTGTTAATCATCGAATAGACTATCCTGTTACAAAGATACCTAAGAGTGAGCCATGGTAGGGCAATCATGACCTATGAGGTCCTTCAAGAATCCAAGTGTCTTCCAATTTGTTGTTCCACCATCTTTTGAGGGTATTGTCTTCATCTATATGGTTAAAAACAGTTCATCACTACACTCGTGAAAACAGTTCACATCTATGACCATATTCCAGGCCCTCTGCAAAGGGAAGAGGAAATTTGGGCAAGGGAAGTGACCCATCCCCTAAGACATCCACTGGCCTATATTTTGACACATTACCACCTATCTGCAAGTGAGGCTGGGAGATGAAGTCTCTATATGTTCATTCATGTGTCCAGCTACTGTTAAAAGACACAAGGAAAAATGTATACTAAAAGTAGAAATATTCATAGAAGGTCCTTTTTGGTCACCACAATCTTCCTGCACACAGAACACACTTAATGCTCCTTCCCAAAATTTATACCCTAAATATCCATCTTATTTCTGCCTTAAGCTCAAAGGTCAGAATCTATGACTTGTGCACAAGAAGATGAAAAACAAATTCCAGGAAGAGCAGTTCATATTTAAGAATATTATCTTGAAGTTGTGCATTTCACTTTTCACATTCATTGGACCCAATTTAGTCAAGCTCTCTGCAAAGAAGGCCAGAAAATACAGTTTCCAGCAGGGGTGGAGAGTGGGGAGGAAGAATGTATTCTGCTAACTCATAAGTTTTTGATTGATTTCTTTTCTTGTAAATCAATTTGGAGGAGGAAGGAAAATTAATTGTAATTAATCTCTATACAGGTATGTTTTTTATCTGTCACATTGTCTTCCTCATTGTGGATGTTTAACAATTCTTTGCTGAATTGTCATATTCTAAATATAAAAATCAATACCAGGAAACTAGATATGTAGACCAGAACACTTTCACCCTTTTGAAATAATTCACCAATTAGTTTAATATGTCCAATATGTCGTATTATTTCTTGAACATTATGGAAATAGACAACTACTTATGTTAGTTAAATTTTTAACATGATTAGATTTTTAGTGACTGCTATTGTGAACAGAGTCTTTTATGATATATTACAGGTGAAAAATGGTGTTGCAATGCCATTAACTATAGGCCATCTTTTGAAATTCAAAATCAAAAACAGAAGGGCCAGAATTTATTTTTCTTCTGATGATCTGCCACATAACTATACACAAACAATATCTACCAATGGGCATAAATAGTTATATCATTTATTAAACATCGCATTGATTTATGTGTTGTTTTCTATGCCTCCCAACAATTCTACAAAGGTGGTACCTTTGTCCTTAGTCTTAGAATAACAAAATTATTAAAGAGGTTAAAAAAATAATAATAAAATTCAGAAGGTTTGGTAACATTTATTGACACTGATATCCCACAAGTATGGTAATATCAAGAACTGATTTTTTGAGTGTTTAATGACTGAGTAGACAGTATGTAGGTGCTGCTGCTGCTAAGTCACTTCAGTCGTGTCCGACTCTGTGCGACCCCTTAGATGGCAGCCCACCAGGCTCCGCCGTCCCTGGGATTCTCTAGGCAAGAACACTGGAGTGGGTTGCCATTGCCTTCTCCGAAGTAGGTGCAGTCTCACCTAATCAAACATTTGGGGCAACAAAGACTTGGCGTAAAAAATAAGCCATTTTTCTCTTATTAAAGTGCATGATGCACAGGCCTGACAACTTTGGTTATTACTGAGAAAGAGTTCTGTCATGGTATCATGTCTCCCATATTGAATTATATTTTTCTTTATAACTGGGGGCATTTACATGAAAACAAGACTTTGTTTCCAAGAGTGTAGCTGTTTATGTATTGCCTGAAGTCATGATTCTCCCTTTGGGTATGACAATTACTTCCATCCTAACCAATTGAGAAATGAAATATAAAAGCAAAATTGTTTCTAAATTAATGTTTTTTTAAAGTTTCCCAGGGAGTTGTCAGACAACTCTAAAAATTTCTATTCTCCATATCAATTTCCAACCTGAAAAACGGTAAAACTATACTAAAAAGAAAGTAAATGGAACCACTGTAAATAAATTTAATTTTGCCCCCTAGACAGAAAAAAATTTCTAAATTACAGAAAAGATTTTAAAGTAGAATTTATGCTAATATGTGTAGCAGATATTGTTTACACAAGCAAAGAGTCTGTTTCCAACCTACCATCTCCAACTGAGTTGCCCTTTCACATGAGGTCATTATCATTGGGGCCACAGGTATTGTGACTAAGCTGATGTGAGATGAAGGTTTACATACACAGACCTCCTAGGAATCACAACTGATCGAAGTAAACTCATGTACACACACATGTACCTTGGTGATCGAGGCTCCCCTTCCTTGCAATTGTAGAGGACCAAGTGTTCTCTGCCTTCTGTAAAGTACCTAGTGTTCAGAGTGGGTGGCACTTACTAGCTCTGAATTGATATTATTTGGAATGGGAATGTTCTTGGACCATTTAGTCACTATTGCTGAGTGCATATGTACGCATTCATACCAGAGCCCACATTTCAGAGATCATCTTGTCATGACTGGCCCCACACAGTGTCTAAGCACATGTACACCTTCACATTTTGCTGTTGTTGTTGTCATCCTTATTACAAGTAGTCCTTCTATGCATGTTTGATGAATGGGGAAATATGAATGTTAACATTATAAAGAACCAGGTATTAACAAGAAAACAGATCAATGAATAGAGCATAAATAGGATGTAGATGTTTTAAAAAAGGAAATTATGACAATCCCTCCAAGGAAAGAACTGTCAAGCCCAAAATGTCAATAGTGTCAGGATTGGGAAACCTTGACCCAACTGAATGGACTCCTCCACTCTTTCTGACTCCTATCCATCTTTCAAAGCCCAGCTGTTGCCTCTTACCTGGAGCTTAACTGAACCATTCTTCTCCATACTTCTCAAGAGAACTGAGTACCTCTTCACCTGGGTTTCCTTTTCCCAAAGTACATTTTACCTATCTCTAGCATTGAACATATCACAAAGCATTATAATCATAGTTATCTAGCACTTCAGCTGAGCTAAAATATAAAAATCACTACCACGAATTAAGCATAAGGTCATATACTAGAGGTCAATTTCACCGTGACATGTGTCCTTCGAGTACAAAGGCAAGAAGTACTAGATGGAGAATTACCATCTTAGCAATTTTGAGTCAGAGAAAGTGAAAACATTCAAGACCAGTCTGTAGACCCACCTACTAAGATGAACAGGGCTAAGGGAAGCAGGCCTATATGTAGAGACTGACAGTGGATGTCCTGGGGATACTCAAGTGTTCAAGTGGTTTAGAAATACTTGATCAAAATCCAACCAAATAGGGATAGGTAAGTTTGAATGATGTGGTAGTGGTTTAGTCACTAAGTCATGCCCAACTCTTGCTACATGGACTGTGGCCTGCCAGGCTTCTCTGTCCATGGGATTCTCTGGGCAAGAATACTGGAGTGGGCTGCCATTTCCTTCTCCAGATTTACTTATTTGGCTGCATGAGGTCTTAGTTGCAGCACGGGAGCTCTCTAGTTGTTAGCTGCCCAGCAGCATGTGGGATCTTAGTTTCCCTATCAGGGATCAAACCTTTGTCCTCTGCATTGCAAGGTGGATTCTTAACCACTGGACCACCAGAGAAGTCCTGAGTATTTCATTAAATAAATGAATGAAATGAAAAGACAGATAAACATGCTTGTAGTCAAGTGTTCTGGCATGTAAACAAAAACCCTGAACAGGCTATCAGCAGTGGGGGCGGGGGAGTGATGTGGATAGACTATTTAGGGATGGGAGGCCTATCCCTACTCTATGATTCAAGAAAAGGTTTGATGAGAGGATCTGGAGGAAATGATGCAAGGCCCTGGACCAGGAGGAGGCAGCAGTGGGGGTCACTCACCAAAAGCAGACCTAATGATGTGAGCTGAGAGATGGGTGACAGGAAGAGTAGGCAGGAATTGAGTCTGGCATGAATTGGTACCTTGGGAGACCTGGTACCAGTTTTGAGTGAAACATGAAACAGAGACGGTAAACTCTGCAGCCAGGTGAAACTGATGAGGATCTTGCCTCTGGAAATGGTGGGATCAGACTTGTTTTCCAAGTCAGAGTTATCACGTCATTCACAGAAAAAAGATTATGTTATAGATAAATATATATTATATTATAGACAAAGAAATTATAGAGACTGAGAGGAATAATAATTAATTTAACATGTAAGATGTTAACATTTTCCCAAATACAACAAAAAAATTTTTGTACTACTTGGGGAACATTGCTCCAGATTTGAAATGACTTCAAACACAAAGTCCTCTGTGACCTGCCCCTACATGGGATCGGAGAAGTGCTGTCCTCTGTAAGTTTCAACCAGGAGAGGAACTTCCTGAGTATCTCACCCAGTGGGTTGACCAGGTTGATGGGATAGTGGCTCAGAGGTGGTTCCACCATCAGAGGGGACCTTAAATTCTCTCACTGTCTGACTATTTCCTCAAAACTGTGCAGGCAACAGGCTCCCATTTCTATTATAATGACACAAGTTGTGCCCATTTAAATTGACAGACACTGCATTAACCGGAGACTAGTCACCCAGAGAAAAACAAAACCCTTCAGTGGTCCCCACTAAGTAATCTCTTCCCTAATCTCCCAGCAAGAAACTCCCTCACAAACTTTTCAAAAAATGCCTATTAAAGGGCAAAAAAAAGGGGGGGGGCAACAAAAAAAATGCCTATTGTGAATTAACTCTGTGTGCTTGAAAATACAGAGAAATATGCTCAAATTCCATTCCATGTGTCATTAGGGGCACTTCCAAGGTAAGATCCTCTCTCTTCCCAAGTGTTTCTAAGCACAGTGAACAAGCCAGCTGCCTATATGGAGGACTGAATCCGCCTATTTTTCATGTGGCCTGGAAACCCCACTTGTATTAGGACATTAGAGGCAGTTACGGATGCTCTTAAACAACACATTTGTTAATTCTCTCATCTGATGCGTTTCCAGCCAACTCTAAGTAGGAAGGAGGAAAAAGCTGATTACACATAGCCAGTAGCTAGAATCATTTAAGCTAAATTAATAGTCTATAAATAACTTCGTCCTTCCTTTAAAAAAAAAAAAGAGAGAGAGATGGTGAGGTTAGTGAACAATCAGAGGAATGGCCTATTTCCCTCTTCATGTCAGGCTGTCAGAACCTGAAGAAATTTCAAATTAAATTCAAGGAAAATGTAAGCACCTAGTGTTATATGCTGCTTGCAAAGAGGATGCAATAAAGGTCTATTAACTAAAATTCCAGAACTATCCCTTTACCAGCACACTTGACAGTTCTTCTTTCCGTAGCTGCTAATATTGCATTATTTGGTTTTAATGTATTTTTTTATCCAGTGAATTAGATTTTAGACTTCTCAGGGACCTTCCACCCCCAAATTTTTCATCTGAAATGCAAACAAGGTATCCATTCATTTGGGTGAGTCTTAAGCCAACTGTGGATAATTTACAGCATAATAGGAAGCAATGTATTAAGATATCTCCCCAAAGCTTGGTAAGGTGAAGGGGGAATAAATTTCATGGTATAAGTAGGTGGCCAAAATAACTTTGGATCTTGATGTCTTGGCCCTTCCACCATGAAGATCAGGCACCTGATGTCCTACAGAAGTGCAGTCAATAACTCCAACGGTGACACAGAGGAAGAAGACGTGGAAGAAACTGGACAGTGCACAAAACAAACTCTACTTCATTTATTCCTTCAGCCAGTCAAATAAGAAACATTTACAGCATCTCTAAAAAATGCAAAGTGCAAGCTTTGGTGTGTCTTCCAGTTTTGACCTATTTCTGTCTTGCATTAAAGACACAGATGATTGCCCCATAATTCCATGACAACTACTCTTTCTTTCAAATCTTAACCTTCAATATTTCAAGGGTAGAAAGGCTAAAAAAGCATATGATCAAGTATTTTCTTCCATCCCTTACCTACATTAACAAAGCATTTCTTAGGGCAAATCATGACATCAAATGTACAGTATACCCAGGATTATTCATCTGTAGCTTTAAAATTCTTTGAAATCAGGACTTTGAGAATTTTAGTGACACTGCAAGCTTTCCACCAAATTAAATTTGCATCACAATATGTCTAAGATCCTCCACTACAGGACAAATGCAGCTTGTATTAATGGGAATTAAAGTTATTCATCCAAACAGCTGAAAATTGCCCTGGTTTAACTCTGAAAGACTTTGATGGGTATCCTTTTTAGTTATTTCTTCTAGAAATGACCAAACATTGAAAAAAATTAGGCACCTTTGTTATTTTTTCCTTTGCCAACTCAGAAACTAGGTTATTGCTTCCCAAACTCCAAATCAGAAATACTCACTGATTTTTTTTTTTTTTGAGATGCTTCTTTCTCCCTTCACTGTACTGTCTAAATCACAGGTGCTGTGCTGGATACAGGCTACCTCCACAGCCAGCCAAACAGATGATTAGACACGGCATAGGGTATGCTGGGTTGTGAAGTGAGCCCCCTGCTCACAGTGCCAGTTAAGAGCCTGGGATTTGTCTGTTCTGTTTTCCTGTACCCTGGCCACTTGTTACGGCCTGCGTTCATGTCACCTTGCTGTTCTGGACTCTCTTGCCACTCTTGGCTCACGAGCAGTTGACAAACAAGCCCTTCTCAGCCTTGGTTATCTCTTTGAAATCATCTCCAGGTAGTGTCTTGCAAAACGTTTTTTTTTCCTCAAAATCTTTTTTTCTAGGTTGTGTTCTGCGGTGTTGATGCAGACTAAAATAGTTAAATTGGCTCTGCTGCTAAGTCACTTCAGTTGTGTCCAACTCTGTACGACGAGGAGGCTGCAACTGGGCAGGAATGTGGATGATACCCCTAAGAGACAGTCACTGTATTATGCATTTGTGATTTACACACTGAGGGTATGTGCCAGTTTGGAGGGGACATACACGCCCACCTGTATTGACCCTGAAAAGCTAGGGTTGATCCCTCAGTGAGTTGGTAGAACTCCAACAGGGTAACTGATTCAAGTAGTTTATCATCCCAACCCAATGACAAAGATATAGACAGGATATATTTCTCAAGCTGTTTAAAAACTAGCAAATCAGCAAACATATGCTAAACTTTGACCATTATCCACATATGCAAAGTAGTCTTGATGTACATTAATTAAGATCTCATCAACCTAGGAAAACTGGTAAATAAGATGACAGCTTTGGACAAGCATTTTTACTCAGTAGATTTTTTGGTTTTTTGGGTTTTTTTTAGCAATCATCCTGTTCATTTGACACCAATATTTGCCAACTGCTGGGTTCTGTGTGCCAAGGCTTAGAGTCAAGAAATTAAATTCCTTTGACAAAAAAGAAGAAATAAAAATCCTCCTAGAGTAAACACACAGAGAACTCATATCTAAATCCTGCAAGGCTGGCTAAGTTCTAATTTTATCCTTTTCTACTACCTACACTACTCTTTAAAGTGGGGTCAGGGGTATTTATTATTTTAGTTTATGTGCAAACTGTAATTCCAATATGAAATCAAGTGAAGTTATTTAAAAATCAAAGTTGATGTTAACAAGATGATCGATTTCATCCTCCCAAAAGAAACTAATGAATCATTGTGAATTTATTGTGGTAGAAAGACAGTGGCTGCTGGCAATTATACTGATGAGCAGAAATCCTCACAAGTGGGTACTTTAAAGCAATTATTTTCCATTTGGTTCTAAAAAAGCCTCTGAGTACAACTAAGCTTTGATTACCTGGCATCTGAAAATATACATTCTCAGAGGGATATTTGTGATGATTATTTTAGTGAAAAGAAAGTAAACAGCTACTGTTTGTGAAAGCTCAGTTGTGAGCCTCTTTAAAGTTGAAATCTGAATCGTGCAAAAGATGGAGCTCTGACTTAACAGACTAGCACAGTCCTATTACATTATATTCCCAACTAGAAACAGTCAAGAATTTATTGGGTTTCTGAGGATCAAAACGCTGTTTGAAATGCATTCTCTCAAGAACATACTTCTTCCAACTCAAAAGCCAATGGCATTTTTGATAACAGACTCCCCAGCCCTAAGACCAAAATTTATTCCTCCATTTTTTTCTTCTTGGCCCCAGGTTCATGAAGAATGTTATATCAAAAAGTGACAATGCAGGGGTCACTGGGACAAAAATTGATTCTTCCAAGAGACGGAAGCTAAAGGCCATCCAAAGAGGGAATCAGGTGGAGTATTTTGTACTTGACTTATTTTTCAAGTACAGATAGGTTGTGGGTTCTTATAAAGGGGTATTACATTCCTTTCTAATTCAAGTTCATTGGTATTCAACGGAAGCCAAAAGACCACTTTTTAAAAGGAGACGAGAATGTGGACCCAAGGTTCAAGACCATAAGAAATGAGTATTCAGATTTGTAAACTCAGCTCATAACTCCAGGTCTGGAGATTGTGAGTATAAATGCAGATGGAAATAATCAACTTTTTCACTTGTCTTTTCCCCAAATGAGAGAAATATTAAAGAAAATACTGATGATGCAATTCAGTAGAATACACTGAGACAAGAAAAGGGGAGATGTACTGGATTGTGTAACCAGCAGTTACCAAAACCAGAATCACCATTTTCATAACCATTTATATTTGCCAGACCCATCATAGATTAATGCAGTACCAACAACACTGTTAAAACTCAACATTCAGAAAACTAACATCATGGCATCTGGTCCCATCACTTCATGGCAAATAAATGGGGAAACAATGGAAACAGTGAGAGACTGTACTTTGGGGAGCTCCAAAATCACCTCAGATGGTGACTGCAGCCATGAAATTAAAAGACATTTGCTTCTTGGAAGAAAAGCTATGACCAACCTAGACAGCATATTAAAAAGCAGAAGCATTCCTTTGCCAACAAAGGTCCGTCTAGTCAAAGCTATGGTTTTTCCAGTGGTCACGTATGGATGTGAGAGTTGGAACATAAAGAAGTCTGAGCACCAAAGAATTGATGCTTTTGAACTGTGGTGTTAGAGAAGACTCTTGAGAGTCCCTTGGACTGCAAGGAGATCAAGCCAGTCAATCCTGAAGGAAATCAGTCCTGAACATTCATTGGAAGGACTGATGCTGAAGCTGAAACTCCAATACTTTGGCCACCTGATGTGAAGAACTGACTCATTAGAAAAGATCCTGATGCTGGGCAAGATTGAAGGCAGGGGGAGAAGGGGATGACAGAGGATGAGATGGTTGGATGGCATCACCAATTTGATGGACATGAGTTTGAGCAAGCTCCCGAAGTTGGTGATGGACAGGGAAACCTGCCATGGTGCAGTCCATGGGGTTGCAAAGAGTTGGACATGACTGAGCGACTAAACTGAACAAAGCTGTTACTGTGATGATGGCCCTATGAAAGGGGTCAAATGCCTAGGCTCTCACAATGAACAAATCATGGATCTTGGACTAGGTGACAAGTGTTCATTTCTCTGTATTTTGTTCTCAATATGAGAAAAATACATAATCATTTCAGAGAAATTAGAAAAAACATTGAAAGTATTTTAAAAAACCATGACTTCAATTCCTAGAGAAAATGTTAAAACATTATCATTCATGCATGCATGGGAGGTTAATTCAGTCGTGTCCAACTCTTTGCTACCCTACGGACTGTAGCCCATGGCTCCTCTGTCCATGGGATTCTCCAGGCAAGTATACTGGAGTCGGTTGCCAAGACTTCTTCCAGGAGATCTTCCCAACCCAGAAATCGAACCTGTGTTTCAAGTCTCCTGCAATGGCAGGCAGGTTCTTTGCCACTAGCACCACTTGAGAAGCCCAAATGTTATCATAATTTCTCAATTTTTCTATATGTTGCTTTGCCTACTAAATACTAATTTGTGTTTTTCTTTAAAATGTTACCATAAGCATTTTCCATATTCTTAAAAACTACACATGAACATCCTATATAATGTCTGCACAGTATTTAAAAACACTATTTCTCACTTTTCAGTTCCCAATGGCTGAGCAGTTAAAAAGTTCTAACTTGATGGGGAACACATGTAGACCCATGGCTGATTCATGTCAACATATGGCAAAAACCACTACAATATCGTAAAGTAATTAGCCTCCAATTAAAATGAGTAAATTTTTTTAAAAGTCTTAAATTTTTCACTGTTATAAATTATCTTACAAAACATCAGCAATTGAATTTCTGACCTTAAAGATATGAACATCTTTAAAACTCTACACATATTCCCAAACCACCTTCTTGAAAAGTTAAAACAATGTGTACTCTCAGCAGTGTCTGAAGTGCCCACTTCATACTTGCCAACACTGGGAATTCCCTTCAAGAATAACTTTGTATATTTAATTAATGCAATTTATATCTCATTTTTATTTGTAAGCTTTGACTATGAAGTAACCCAAATGATTGTCTAATGCCTACAAATTATTTTATTGTTTCTTTGGTGAAGTAAGCATACATAGTCTTCATCTATTTATTTATTGGAATCTCAGGATTTTTCATTATTGATTTTTAATACCACGCCTAGCATGCTTGGTGGTAGAACCCTAGCATTGTATGAAAAGAAATAAAAATTAATTGAATTTCTTCTTTATAAATCAATGTTATTAAATATTTTTATATTTGTCACAGTAATTTTTCTTTGCCATCTTTTAAGTTAACATGAACAGTTTAAACTTCCAAAAGTAGCTGAATTTGCTTTTCATTTTTTGCAAACTCATTTTTGTTTTAAATATAAAGGGTCTTACCCAAAGTAGAGCTCAGATAAAATGTCTGAGTTTCTTTCTAGGCATCTTATGGCTTAATATTTATAAGTTAATTATGATCTGGAATTTATTTTAATATTGGATAAGAGTTAAAGAAAACAGTTTTACTTAAAAGTAAATGACCTAAACCCACTTATTAAATAACCCTTGCCTTTCCCAAAGATCTGTTAATAGATCATTTTCATATGGCGAATTCATATATGTACTAAAATATCTTTTTTAGTATTGCTCTGTTTCTTCGATCTTTCTAAAAGTGCCTTTGACTGCATCCCATTGAATAATGTGATACTATAGGTTTACAATGATTTAATATCTTACAGTAATAATTTAAATCAATCATCTTTTCACATTAAATAATATATTCTTATCTATTTATATATTCCCACATAATTTTAAATATATTTAAATAATAAAAGTCTAAAATTTTGTTACAGAAATAAATGCACATATTTTTTAAAAAGATGCAAACAAGGAATATGCACAATCATCCCCCAGTTCATCTATCCCTACTCTTTGTTCCTATAAGAACCTAGGTTTCACTCTTCTAAGAGTTTATGTTTCAAATTCATCTGTCTCCAAGACTCTAAATAAATAATATGCTAAAATTTATCTATTTCAAACATCTTTTTCCAACAAAACAAGATAAGATTCAAAAATGTGACTCTGTAAATCCCTCCCTGATTCTTTCTACTACAGTTAATCCACTATTACAATTCATCACTGTTACTTTTGGAACTTTAAATCATATATTTTAATATTCTTGTTCAAACAACTAGAGATTTTCTCTGGATTCCTTACTCCACATAGTATTTATTGTCCCTGTCTATTTCATCACCAATTTTTCTGTCACTACTTCCAAACTTCTTTCTTCCACACATTTATTTTAGATTGACTAGTTTGATAAAATTTATGTTCTTTTCCTGCAGCTAAAGTTGCACAGATTTTCACTAACTTACAGTATGATTCCATAATACTCACTATGACTGTTCTAACAGTTCTTCTCCTACCCAGATAAAAAGTCAAAAATGTTTCATCTAAAGTTTTCACTCACTAAAATGAGGCAGTGAGTTCTCTCTCTCTAGGGAAAGTGGACTCAACAGGACCACTCAGAGAGCTGATGAGTGTGCCCTGTATGTAGGGAGACCTAATGAGCTGGTATCTGACTCCTCCTTAGAAATCCTAAAAAGCAAGACACGGGGTTGCCGGCTGCTTTGATGGAGAAATAATGAGACTTGGCTGTGCTGCAACTGGTCAGTATTCTCAGAGTTTGTTGGGGCATGAGTACATCTGGAGGACAAGAAAGACAGAAAGTGAGAAACCAGAGAGAAAAAGAATCAGGTATTGTTTGATGTAAAGTGTCTAAGGAAGAATCAAGCAACCAGTGGAATCTCCCAATCTCCAGCCAATCTCCAGAGAACTTCAGCTGGGTGATCCCAGCAATGGAGAGAGTCTCCGAAGAATCCATTAAAAAGCATCCCTCAATATGAAGAAAAGTGAGCTTCCATACGTGGCCAGGTCTAGAGAACACAGGAGCTAGATCACAAGGGTACCAAAAGTTTCCTGCACTTTCCTCTCTTCCCTCCCCTTTTCTGATCTGTGAGAGGTGGAAACTACTCACCAAGGGAGAAAAATTCTCTTACAGGAAGAAATAGAAGAGGCCTTAATATTAAAGCAAAACAAAAAAATTGAATATTGTAAGAGATTGGACTTTTAAATATTTCATACTAAGACTACATCTTGTGATTTGTAGTGAGAAAAACTTTTAGCATTCCATAAAAGCTACCACAACCTTCCAGACTTTCCATCCACAAAGTGGAATAATTACCTCTGAAGACGATTTCAATGGAAAGAGAATAGAAAAAAGTTATTTTCCAAGTACTCATTTTCTGCTCATTTAAAGCAACAATCATTCAAAGGTTAAAACTCAGATGAGATTCTGAGGTAAATGACTTTTCAAAGAAATTTTTACCCTACAGTTCTGATTCTCATTTTTTATCTTTTATTGGTATCTATATTATCTCAAGAGTACAGACAAGACCATATGCAAAAATAAATGTAATTTTGAAAGGTTGCATGCAAATATATTTTAATTGCATCATAATTACTTCCTGTTTCCACTGAAATTATTTTAGCTTCATGTGTAAAGTTTTTCAGATGGCCAAGGATTCCAAGTTTATATATCCTTTAGAAAAAAAAATTGAGACATGTAAAACCAAAACAAGACAGCTGTTTCCCACTAGCTACTTTATACATGGTAATGTATGTATATGAGGTGGGTAAGTGGGAAGCTCAAGAGGGAGGGGATATATGGCTGATTCACAGGGCTGTACAGTAGAAATGAACACAACATGGTAAAGTAATTATATTCCAATAAAAAAGAAAGAAAAAAAAACCAATACAAGAAATGTACTAGAGAAGCTAATGTTTTGAATCATCATGAAAGTGAAAGTGTTAGTAGTCATGCAGTCATGTCCAACTCTTTGTGACCCCATAGACTGTAGCTGGCCAGGCTCCTATGTTCATGGAATTCTCCAGACAAGAATAGTAGAGTGGGTTGCCATTTCCTTCTCCAAGGGATCTTCCCAACAACCCAGATTCTTTATCGTCTGAACCACCAGAAAAGCCCCTTGAATCCTCATGGTGTTTCCGTTTTGATACAGATATTTGGTCCACTTATTTATTTCATAATCTTTTGTTAAAGGATCCTATGTACAGAGTTTTAAATCCACATATAATTAATCATATTCATTATCTCTCTCAATCAATAGAGTCTACAGAAAAGTACAGTGCATGATATGGCCACAACTAGCTAAGTCTCACTATAAATGACCATTGTTGACTGGAGTCACCCTGGCAGTAAAACGATGACCAAAAATACCATTTTCCTTTTATGTTTCTACAGTTTATAGAAGTTTATAGAATCATTATTCTCTGCCCTTCTCAGCAGCCCTTTTTATCCTACCCTTAACAGTTCGTTTATACTTTCTTCTTTTCACAGGGATTTAAAGCACCTTAAAATAAAATGCATGTATACAGCAAAGTTCTGGGGGTGGAAATAATGTATCAAAGATATAAGAAGGAGTAGAAGAAAGCAAAAATGCTAAGCATAAGGTTTGATGTAATTATTGCGATTGCCTATTCAATTTTGCTCTGAGTTTCCTCAGGAGCAAGAAAAATAACAACAGCAAAAAACCCAGGCTAGATACTTTCAGTTATTTGATTGAAGAAAGCAAAGCAATTTTATAAGGGAAAAAAAGACAGAGATAGAAAGAGAGAGAGAGAGAAAATGGACACATGCATTTCTTCCCAGGTTATAAATTCTAAATGGACTTACCAAATGAGACTGCATACAGAAATAATAGGCAATGTGTCTTTGACCAAAATTATCTACCAAAATTCAGACAGAACCAAAGATAAAGCATTTAAATCTGATTTAGAGACGGTGGTTGTTCAGGCGATATGCTAATGTGAAACAGTTATGTAATTTTCTAGAGCTCTGCCCTGATTCAAGGATAGGCCAGAGAAGCGAGTTGAGATCATGTTTCTCCAACAGTTTTAATCATAAGGGACTGACCTCCATAGAGTTTGAAGCAGAAGTTGATTGGCAGATGGTTTGAGGTCAAGCACCTCAGCAACAGTCTATGAGAGCAGCATCATTTATCACAGGACAACCACATGCTCAATATCACACTGGTGGGTAGCAATGCCAAAGCAACTGGTCCAGAGACCATGTCTTGAGAGACATGACCAGAGTGTCAAGTGTTCACCGTCTTTCAGAAATGGAAATTCTACCATTGTCCATGTATCTCCAAAAATATATTGACTTCTTTCTAAGATTTAAGTCAAGAGTAGCATTAGACAACAACAGGTTTCCAACAGTATCCTGTGAAAAGGCTTGAAACTTCAAGTTCCTAGGAACGAAAAGCATTCTTTCCAGAAGTAAGTTTATGTCTATTCAAACTTCAAAAGCATAAGCATACATTATAAATATTTTTCACATATGCTGGTCTGTCTCTTAAAAAAAAAAAAGCCCCTCAGCTCCTTGGTATTTCACAATTTCAAAGCTTTTAAACTAAAACCCCTAACATAACCTGCTCTATTTTTTTAAAAAAAGAATTCATTTTTTAAAGTGTTTTGATCATGCTAATATATTTTAAAAGTCCATTAAATATAATCTAAACATCTCAAGAGAGAGGAAGATTTATTTCTTCTTTTATCTAAAACCACAGACACAAAGCCCTTAGTAAATGCATTTTCATGCTGTGCTGGGAATACATAACGCCTAGGCTAACTGCTTAAATGTCATCCAGCAAAGTGCAAATCCAGTGTGTAGTTTGGAGGAACAATGTTTGAAAATCTAATACACTCAGATTAATGATGAGTCATAGTTATATATAATGACGTTCTTGTGCCAAGAAAGGATGCTAGCCAGATGAACTTGCAGAATAGCTTAGAAAACTTGATTGGAGAGTTTCTCGTCTAAGAATGGAATGTATAGCCTATTAGAACTCTCTTAAAAATTAATCAAAGTCCAGAAAAATGTTTTATACTAAACTCTGAAAGAAGGTCAGATTCATGTTTTAACAGCTGAATAAAAATCAGATAAAGCCAAATTGTTTATTAGCTCTAATATGCCCTCAGCTGTCAAAATAGCCCCAACAGGGAGAGGAAAGTAAAAATGCAAGCTCACCAAACAGGGTCATCCTAACAAATGAAGACCATTGGACCCGTTAAATCTGTTAAGCATTTTATTCCATGAAAGTAAAAATACCTCTGTAAGCAAAACATCATGTCCCCCTCATCAGTCTCTTCTTTGACCATCTTTGCTCCTGAAACCTGACGAAAATATCAGAGGCATCTTTTGTAAATCTGTCTTCTACTTAAGGAAGGCCCAAGCAGATGCAGAATCTCTATTCAATGTCTGCAATATATCCTAACACAGAATCAAAATTCATTATGAGACATATTTGTACCTCAAATAGCAATCTGGGTGAATAACTACAAATATCAGGAATGTCACCATACAGGACAAAATTAAAAATGTGGGTAAAATGAACAGACTATGATTAAATACATAAGGAATTGATAATTGTTATAATCTAAGATTATAGATTATGTTTTACTTTCCCCAAAATTCTATACTGAGAATGTATTGACTTTTGTATAAAAGAGAACATCTTTAAGACTGTTTTATAAAATAGTTGGGAGAAGAAAAACAAAAATACAAAAAACTTATCAAGGAAAAAAATTCAGAAGTAGTATATCAACATGTGAAAATAATATGCTGTCAAATGAACGTAAAACTGTTAAGAAACAAGCAAAGCACTGAAGCTGATTCAGGGTGGCTTCCTGAAGGAAGTGACTTTCTGGGCTCTAGGAAACAAAGTTATTATGCAGCAGAGCATAATAAATTTATGAGGATACCAGAAACCCTGGAACAGATGTCATATGCATTCATAAGAATGCTGAGTCTGCAATAAAGAAGACGATTGCCTGCACATTGCAAGACTATTTAGAAGAAAAAAAAAAAAAACGACATTTTTTTTCCAAAAGCAATTGGGAGGCAGGAAATCTTTTTGCTAGGAATTAAATGACCTGAATTTTTGTGCTGGTCTTGCCATTTTCTTGACTTTAAGTAATTCACATGAATTTTCAGAGTCTCAATTTCCTCATCTGAAAAATAATGACAATAATTATACAGCCTCCCACCTTTCTTTGTTACCATAAAGGTCAAATGATATGATGTTTCTGAATATGAAAATGGAAAGTGCTATTTGTGTAAAAAGGATTTTTATGAAGGACATGCTAATATACATCTGTCAAAATTTCCCCATGGCCCAGTCTTCACCTCTAGACTTTTCATACACTCTCCTAAACAAACCTCATTCATATCCATGGTTTCAACCACCATCCATATCCTGATGACTCTCAAATCAATATTTCTAACAGCTCTGACTACTTATTAGCTATTTCCACAAATGATCCAAGTGCAGTTAAAATCAACACGTCCAAAGCGAACTGACTCTCCTTCCTCTAAAGTCCACTCCACCCATGGTATGTTTTATCTGAGCAAAATGCAAGGTCCACAAGAGCGCTGTCTTAGGTCAGGTTCCACAGAAGCAGACTCTGAGATGAACATTCATGTGAGGGGCAAAGAGAGAAGTGTGCTCCCAGGAGAAAGCTCTAAGGGAGTAAGGAAGAAAAAGCTGAATGGAAAAAGTGGAAGCCAAGCAACAGTGTGATTGCAGCAAAAATTCTAGCTTAAGCCTGATCCTGTGGGGGAGCCCCGGGGTGTATGTTACATCTCCAGTTTGTTCCATCTCAAGGAAGGGGAGCTGAGCTTTCATATTCTGTGCAGTCAGTCTCTGACTAAAAGCCATCTCAGGGTTGAGCTGGGGAAACATAAATTCCCAGGTACTTGCAGCCTCTGCACAAGTGAGCCATCAAGTCATCTCCCAAAGAAGCGAAATAGCACAGAAGGCTGGGCAGGAAACAGAGATCTGAGAGGGTGTGAGCACAGTACGTGCTGTTAGCATCCCCTGAATTACCTGACCCAGGAGACTGCAGCACTCCGGAGTCCTCACTCCCATTCATTCTGTGCACTGCTCCAGTCCCTAAGTCCTACAGAGATCCAGGAGTCCCCTCAAAGTGATTCCCACCGCTCCTTTGCTCTCCTTTGAGACTGCATCACATCGAGCTTGAACCACGAGGACAGCCTCCTACCTGGTCACCGTGCCTCCTCTCAAAGCCACCCCTCAGCTAAACCACAAAGCAAGCCTCCAAAGGACAGGCTGACTGATATTTCCCAAAACAGAAATATATAGATTTGATTTGCCTTCCCCTATTTAAAAATCTTTCACTATCTCCCCATCATTTTAAAGATGAAATTAGAGTCATTTTGCAGACAAAGGTCCATGTAGTCAAAGCTATAATTTTTCCAGTAGTCATGTACAGATATGAGAGTTGGACCGTAAAGAAGGCTGAGCATCAAAGAATTGATGCTTTTGAAATGTGGGGCTGGAGAAGACTCTTGAGAGTCCCTTGGACTGCAAGGAGATCAAACCAGTCAATCCTAAAGGAAATCAACCCTGAATATTCACTGGGAGGACTGATGCTGAAGCTGAAGCTCCACTACTTTGGCCACTTGATATGATGCGCCAACTTACTGGAAAAGACCCTGATGCTGGCAAAGACTGAGGACAATGGGAGAAGAGGGCAACAGAGAATGAGATGGTTGGATGGCATCACCGACTCAATGGACATGAGTTTGCGCAAACTCCGGGAGATAGTGAAGGACAGAGAAGCTTGGCATGCTGCAGTTCATGGGGTCTCAAAGAGTCAGACACAACTTAGCAACTGAACAACAAGAGAATTTCTTAGCTTCACACACCCAGCCATTTGTGCTTTGATCTCTGTCTCAACAGCTCGGCAGTTTATACCTTTTTGGCCATAGGACCTCTTACACCCTAAAAATTTATGTGAAGACTCCAAAGGCTTTGAGTTATGTGAATTCTAGCTACTAGCACTGCCACAAAGATTCAGCACAGCCAAAAATAAACAAATAAAAAAAATTTTAAGACTAATGAGACAGTTTATGGAAGGAATATTAGAGGCCTAAAGAAGGTTAGTGAAAAAGAAGAGAGAAAAAAAAAAACAATTGAGGGGCCTAGGAGGTAGATTAGATAAGACTTCATTCTTAAGTGTGGTGGTCAAAAGAAACAGGAGAATGAAGAGTGACACAAGCTTTCAAGACAATAAAAATGAGGTGTTACTTGGTCATGAATTTGAGGTTATTAGAAAGAACACAGAGCTTCATTTAAAATCTGGTTTCCCCATTTAAAAGACGCATGGTCTCAGAGAAATTTCTTAGACTAAAGTTATAGTTTTTTTCAGAAAACAATGTAAAAAAAGTAAAAGTTATAACTAAACCTCAGAAGTTGTTGTGAAACTAGATACTGTATAAATAACAGCTATTACGATGCCAGACACCTAATTAAGTATGCTTATTTGCTCCTTCCCTATTTGTTCTTTTGCCCTATTTCTTTTCTTTCCTTTTTTTATGTTTTTGCAGTTTCTTTGATGTCTGCATGCTTTTGAACTTGGGCTAGAGAATCGGTAGAGAATACTGTTAGAAACTTGAGTGTTTTTTCAAAAATGCTTGATGGTGCACTTACATGAACACAAAACAGAAATGAGGGGCTTTGCTAAATTATAGGTGACCGTGTGCCTCCAACCCTTGCATACATATTCTCACCTTCTATTCTTCTCCTCCTTCCAAGGCCTGCTTACATTTCAAACTGGACCATGAATTATTCTTTGGGGTAAAGACCCTAGCCACTTCAAGGAAACAGCAGAGTTGCACTTCCAGACGATTATGAGGAAGAGAAAATAACATTCACTTTTTTTTCTTGATTTGTTGCTTTTTCCCCCCAAGGCTAAGAGTAAGGCGGCTCAAGATGCTAAAGGGAGTCGTCCATCTCCCCAACACAATATTTTTCCATTGCCCTCCTCAGACACTTTATCTGGCCCCTCATGGATCATTTACAATCAGTCGTCCTTCTCACTTCCCAACAATAGAAAATAACCCACGGGGTTGTACATCCATGTTCTCCGTCCTTTTGCAACTCTCACTTATCTCTCGCTCACTCCATCTCTCTCACACTCAGTCACCCACACCTACCAAAATAGCTACCGCTCCACTCTCAAGTGACTGCACTTCTGATTTGCACAAATGTACATGTCCTCATGTGTTTCTCTATCTGAGGATGTGGATTTGTATCCTAAAAAGTAATTCCAGTTTTTAAATCTTTACATCAATAATAACTATGGAGATACATTTTTTTCCGTGATCACATTTTGAACTGTTCTTCACCTCTCTATCAGTTCTTTTTGGTAATTCTGATTTTCTCAAACACCATTTTAATTTTAAGATCTAAAAAAAAAGAGGAAACACATCATTTTTTACACTGTAGAACACAGATTCCCTTTCACATCCCCAGAAGGTGTGCCTAGAGAATGATCTTTGCCTGGAATTACTTTTACCAAAAATATTGAATGGTGTCAATAACTTAGCTTTAAGGCAGCCAAGCTCCTTCCAGACTGCTAGACATTTAGCCAAATGAGTGGTACAACCATGTTGGTGTGACTCTGGACATCAGAGCCCTATATACATACCATGGCTATAAGCAATGAATGGCTATTACCCAATTTCAAAACAGTCTTTTTTGTTAAAAGTAGTGACATTTATAGGAAGGTAACTCCCCAAGCCTTACTTCAAAGAATTCTCTGAAATATACCACACTTGAAAGGCTCTCATGCAACTCAAGTACTTATATCTATTATTAACTAAAAGAAATAAAAGTTCTAACAACTAAGAGGACTTCAATTTAGTAAATTATTTGAGCTTCCAGCAAAAGTTTCATTGTAATTTTGATAATTTGGCCATTATTCATTGCCTACATGTCTAGTGTAAGCTAGACTCCATACAAGATTCAAGCATTCTCTATTATTTAAATGGTATTAATTTAAAACAAAGGATATATCAAAACATCTTCACTTCTCCTGAAGGCATGATACTTATAAAACGGCCAAAAACCTTCCCATCCACTAACTATAACCACCTCAGCAATTTTTAGGTTCAGTTTTGCTGACTATATTAAAAATACCTGCTGTTACTTAAGTATTGTACTGTCCCACTGCCTCTCTTGGCTGAATTCTGTTATCACTAAGCATCCCATTGAAGCCTATTTCTTCTGCTCAAGTACCTTCTAAATGTATCTCATCTCTGCTTTACTTGAGTAGGAATATTCCTTGAGACAATTATCTTTCACTTTACTCATCACTTCGTTTTTCTGAAATACTTCATTAGTGACCAGGAAAACTGGGGCTACTTATCATCCACTTCTGGAGTACCACCTGCACTCGAGTGATTAGGTAGACTGGACAACTTCAAAGACCCTGTGCTGAAATGATTCTAACAGGAGGGAAAGAGGACCAAGTCTGAGAATCTAACCCAGAGTTTCTGTAGGTCTAGAGAACTGTAATGCTCTGAGTCACAGAGGACATCTGAGAATCCATTCCAGAACAGATTGAAATCCTGAGTCATCGCACTAGAAAGGAGGCCAACCATTTCACCTTCCTCATTCGGCAGTGGGAGAGCTTGCTTAGATCCAGACATCCTTATTCTGCTTCAGATTATAGCTGGGAAGCCTCGAGAAACTGGAGCAGATGGCTGACTTCATGCACCATTAAAGGGCCTGTTGTCCTCTCACCTATTTGGCAATGCTATAAAATAAACAGGGCAAAGCCTACTTCACCTGCAGTCTCCTTCATGATGTATTATACCACTGGGTCAGATAGTGCATCACTGAATGTATAAAACACAATGTGGTAGAAACAAGAGGGAACCAGGTCATCAATGAGACCAAAAACAGATTATTTGAACAGATCAATCAATAAATCTGATAAATGTCTAATCCAGCTAATCATACAAATGTAAATTCATCCAATTATCTGACTATTGGAAGGATCTTTAGACTATGTGACCTTAGATCTTTGGACTTTATGTCTATAACTCTCTACTTCCATCTAATGTCCGAGTATAGACAATGCAGAAACTTTCTTTTAAAGGGGGAAATTTCTTCCCCCCACCCCCAAAATGTTCAAATTTCAATATAGCTTTATGGCTGCTTATGACACTTGAGCAACAAAGGTCTCTAGTAACACTTCTTTTTAAGACAAGGAGCTGAATCACAACTTAATGGCATGCATGTGAAGAGTAATCTGTGGATAAGTCATGTCTTAATTCTTGTTAGCATCTCCACTGGAGCTTTCCCTCTGGCCTCCTTCCAGAATCTATAGCTTTGCTTCCCAAAACAGGATCTCAACAACTGCACTACAATAAAGTTACCTGAAAAGCAAAATTTATTTGGTCAAAACTCCTTTACTTAAGAAGGAGCTTTCCAATTTCCCTTGATGTGTTTTTTAATATTTGTACTTTTTATAAGTATTCCAAACTTAGGGCACTTCTGTTTGATGAAAAACTCCAGTCATTCAGTAGCTATGTAGACCTATGCCCTCAATGAATTTGCAATTAAGTAGGGAGATCACAAAATAAATACACGCAGAAAAGCAAGCAATCTAGGACTGTAAGTGATGCTAAGATTCCCGCGGTACCAGCTGTGACCCCAGAAGTTTAGAGAAAGGGGAGGTGAGGACATCAGTGAGAACTAGAGTAGCCGTCATGTATGAGGGTGTAGGCAGAGAAAGATAGAGGTGGCTCAGGAAAAGGGAACCATGCGGATAAAGGCACAGAAATAAAAACATCCAAGTGTCAGGAAAGAGACCAGTGTGGCCAGAGTGCAGAATGAGTATTTGAGATGAAATGTGGTTTGAGAGACCTGAAACCAAGCAGAAGAATTCCAACAGAAAACCACAGGAAATAGGTCCAGTGAAGTGACAGACTTGAAGGAAGTGGTCTTTGGGGAAGGTGAGTGGGGCAGAAGTGTGCACAATTCTTCAGGAGGAGACAGTCTGACATGAGACAGCCCACCAAGAGTTATACCTGAACGGCAGCACTGAAGAAAGTAAAAGACAGACACGCAATATTTTCAAAGATGGAACCCACTATACTTAGTGAGTGGAAGCAGGAGATCAAGAAGCATTTTAGTTTCTGGGAGAATATGAGAGATAAATTAAGAAAGCAGCAAAAAAGAGACAGAAAATAAAGGAACATGGAAGAAATGATAACAGGATAAAATCCTTGAAAACATTAAGTATGACATGATGGCAGCAGTCTTGAGTGGTAATGTACACACCAGAGGTTAGAATGATAGAACAGGATCAGAGACAAAAATTTCTGAATTGTCTAAACAGACATGATAGCTAAATTTACACACACACACACACACACACACACACACACACACACACACAATGATGTCTTAGGGAAAAGTGACAGTGAGAGAGGTAGGCTAAGGATCATGGCTGAAATTTTCCATGTATCCAGTTAGGAAGGAAGGGGAAAAAAACAAGTTTCCTCTCCTTGGGAAGCAGAGAAGCAGCTGGAAGGAACAGAGCAGTCAAAGAACAAAAACAAAAAACCACAGAGCTTTTCAAAAAGCCACAGTTGGTCAGTGGTGTCCAGTGCTACAGACAGGTAAAGGACCACAAGAACTGAATGAAGGCAGCTGAACTTGAGAACTGAAAGTTTTGGTCAGCAGCTACCAGGATCTGTCAGGTGCAGGGAATGGAGGAGTTACTATTCAATGAGGAGAGAGTTTTAAGTCTGCACTAAGAAGCGTTCTAGAAATGGATGGTGGTAATGATCACATAATATCAATGTACTGAATGTTATTGAACCATATACTTAAAAATGTTCAAGATGGTATTTATGTTATTTTGCCACAATAAAAAATGAAAGGAAAAAAAGTTTTGGCCATTTTGTATACAAAAATCTACATCTCACTGTGTATAGTTTGGAGAGGGCACTATTTTCTTATCTGTTTCAGAAGCACATTCTTTCTTTCCTGCCTACAGATAAGAAAATGGGGCTTCCCAGGCGGCGCTAGTGGTAAAGAATCCACCTGCAAAGGCAGGAGACGCAAGAGACATGGGATTGATCCCTGGGTCAGGAAGATACTCTGGAGTAGAAAATGATAACCTGCTCTAGTATTCTTGCCTGGAAAATGCCATGGGCAGAGGAGCCTGGCAGGCTACAGTCCGTGGGGCTGCAAAGAGTCGGACATGACCGAGCAATTGAGCATTCACCCACTCACATATAAGAAAACAGTCAGTTCATTACACAGGAATCTTTAACAGTTCCCAATGATCAACACTGCTCAATATTTATTCAGATATACTTTTATCAGAGAAACACTTCCTTTGGAAACAACTGTTCATGAAGACTTCTGCTGCAAAAAAGGAAATAAATAGCATATGCTTGTCATCAAATCCAGACAATTACATCTTTTGTCTACAAACTTCTGAGTATGTAGATCATATTCATCCAAGTCTCTAAATCTTAGAGTTAAAGGGAAATTACATCACAGTTCTAATTTCCTCACATTGAAGATGGAGAAGGGGCTTCTCAGGTGGCACTAGTGGTAAAGAACTCACCTGCCAATGCAGGAGACATAAGAGACTCGAGTTTGATCCCTAGGTCAGAAGATCCCTTGGAGGAGGGCACGGCAACCCACTCCAGTATTCTTGCCTGGAGAATCCCATAGACAGAGGAGCCTGGTGGGCTACAGTCCATGAGGTCGCAAAGAGTCGGACGTGACTTAACAACTAAACCACCATGACGACTTCAGTATGACTGATGTTCTTACACGGAAGGGAAATCAGGACACAGACATGTATGTTCGGAGGAGAGGTCATGGGCGACACAGAGTGACCATCTACAACCTAGGAGAGAGGCCTCATGTTTCTGAATCTGTTCCTTTCTCACAAACCTATCTCTTGGTAATTTTTTCTAATGTTTAAAAAATTTTAGTATTTTTGACTAATGCTAGGTCTTTGCTGCTGCGAGGGCTTTTCTCTAGTTGTGGTGGATGGGCTGCTCACTGCAGCAGTTTCTCCTTATGGAGCATGAGCTCTAGGTGCACAGGGTTCAGTAGTCACCGGGAGTGGGTTCAGCAGCTTCCCGGCTCTGGAGCGCAGGCTCATCCATTGTGGCACACGTGGGTTAGTTGCTCCACGGCATATGGGATCTTCCCAGATCAAGGATCGAACTTGCATCTCCTGCACTGGCAGGTAGATTCTTTACCACTGAGCCACCAGGGAAGCCCTTACTTGGTAATTTCAAAATTACAGACTTACTGAAGGTTGTTCAGCAACATAAGAGTGCTGTTTTCCCCTATGGATTCACAAATTACCATGTCCTCTCTAAAGAGAAAGGATACTTGTGGTTTACTTCCATCTCTTGGGTATAATCAATAACAAATAAATGCTTGAGAACTGCAGAGTGACATTCCTCTGAGCAGGGTCCACTCAGAACCTGAATATGGCAAGCTTTCCTCATAACTGGATGTATTGCATCCATGTATGCAGTCCCTACCTCTGAGGCTAGTATAGCAAATAGGCAGCCTTGACTTGGTAGAAGGGGATCCATACATCCACAACAGGACTGATGGACATCTGAGAAGTCAGCCTTAATATCTCGGCCAAGTCACTTCTGGAAACTTTTGTAGCTTGCTTTAAATGAAACAGCTGCACTTGGAATTCTAGGGAGAATGGAAGTGGAATTCTTAAGTTATAGGGTGAGGAAAATCACCTTAAATCATGAACAAAGTAAATACTGAATTGCGAGAGTACAAAGAAGGCTCTAACTGCCTTTCAAAGTGGTTGTTTTTCATCAAGAGGGAAATTTCTTTTGAGTAATCCAAGATAAAAATCAGATTTATGAATCTCACAAATATGGCAGTAAACACCAGTTATTAGTTTGTGATAAGTAATAATAAGCCTTCAGTGCTGATGGCTTGAAAATGTATAATTTACCTGTATGGTGTCCGCACTGTTACTGGTTAGACTGTTGGTCACATTTCCTACATCTCGGTACTTTCCTTTCCAGAGGGTATAATTCTGATAGCTGGTGGTCAAGGGGCTAGGTTTAGAGTAAGGGACTGAAAGATTTCTTCAGGCACTATCAGCTGAGACTCAGCACAGAGCACGACTTCCACATGAAATGTGCTTTTCTCCCCCTAGAAATCTTCCACTGCTAAAATAATAACTTGAATTACCCTATAAATAAGAAAGTGAAATTGAAGTCACTCAGTCATGTCTGACTCTTTGTGACCCCGGGGACTGTAGCCTACCAGGCTACTTCATCCATGGGATTTTCCAGGCAAGAATACTGGAATGGGTTGCCATTTTCTTCTCCAGGGGATCTTCCAACCCAGGGATCAAACCCAGGTCTTCCACATTGTAGGCAGATGCCCCAGGGAAGTCCATAAATAAGAAGTCACACCATATTTTAATAGCCAAAACATCATAAAAAAAAACTTTTATATCCTTGAGGAAGAAAAACCATTTTTTGAATTAAGAAGAAATAAGCAAACCTCACTCACTGGTGGCTCAGCAATAAAAAATCCGCCTACCAATGCAGGAGATATGGGTTCAATCCCTGGGTAGGGAACATCCCCTGGAGAAGGAAATGGCAACCCACTCCAGTATTCCTGCCTGGGAGATACCATGGACAGAAGAGCCTAGTGGGCTACACAGTCCATGGGGTTGCAAAAAGTAGGACACAACTTAGCAACTTAACAACAAGCAAACCTGAAATTTCACAATATTATAGAAATTACTGACATTGAGGCTAAGATATGGGAACATTTTTGTGAAAGAAATCAGAGGAACATTCAAGTCAAAAATGCCTTTATTATTGAAGAAGAAAACATAAAAATTATTTGGGGTAAGCATTTAACTCAAAAAGCTTGGAGAGAAAAACAAACCCTCAAACATTCAGTTGAGTTCAGTTCAAAAACTCAGATGTGTCGGACTCTTTGCAATCCCATGACCTGTAGCATGTCAGACTTCCCTGTCTGGGAGCTTGCTTAAACTCATGTCCATCAAGTCAGATGCCATCCAACCATCTCATCCTCTGTCATCCCCTTCTTCTCCCGCCTTCAATCTTTCCAAGCATCAGGGTCTTTTCCAATGAGTCAGTTCTTTGCATCACGTGGCCAAAGGATTAGAGCCTCAGCTTCAGCATCAGTCCTTCCAGTGAATATTCAGGACTGATTTCCTTTAGGATGAACTGGTTTGATCTCCTTGCAGTCCAAGGGACTCTCAAGAGTCTTCTTCAACACCACAGCTCAAAAGCATCAATTCTTCAGTGCTCATCTTTCTTTATATTCCAACTCTCACATCCATACATGACCACTGGAAAAAATGATAGCTTTGACTAGATGAACCTTTGTTGGCAAAGTAATGTCTCTGCTTTTTAATATGCTGTCTAGCTTTTCTTCCAAGGGGCAAGTGTCTTTTAATTTCATGGCTACAGTCACCATCTAGAGTGATTTGGGAGTCCCCCAAAATAAAGTCAGTCACTGTTTCCATTGTTTCCCCATCTATTTGCCAAGAAGTGATGGGACCAGACGCCATGATCTTCATTTTATGAATGTTGAGTTTTAAGCCAACTTTTCCACTCTCCTCTTTCACTTTCATCAAGAGGCTCTTTAGTTCTTCTTCGCTTTCTGCCGTAAGGGTGCTGTCATCTGAATATCTGAGGTTATTGATATTTCTCCTGGCAATCTTGATTCCAGCTTGTGCTTCATCCAACCCAGCATTTCGCATGATGTACTCTACATATAAGTTAAATAAGCAAGTGACAATATACGGCCTTGACATACTCCTTTCCCAATTTGGAACCAGTCTGTTGTTCCATGTCTAGTTCTAACTGTTGCTTCTTGACCTGCATATTGATTTCTCAGGAGGCAGGTAAGGTGGTCTGGTATTCCCATCTCTTAAAGAATTTTCAAAAGTTTGTTGTGATCCACACAGTCAAAGGATTTGACATAGTCAATAAAGCAAAAGTAGATGTTTTTCTGGAACTCTCTCACTTTTTTGATGATCCAACCGATGTTCACAATTTGATCTCTGGTTCCTCTGCCTTTTCTAAATCCAGCTTGAACATCTGGAAGTTCTCAGTTCAGGTACTGTTGAAGCCTGGCTTGGAGAATTTTGAGCATTGCTTTGCTAGCATGTGAGATGAGTGCAATTGTGTGGTAGTGTGAACATTCTTTGGCACTGCCTTTCTTTGGGATTGGAATGAAAACTGACCTTTTCCAGTCCTGTGGCCACTGCTGAGTTTTCCAAATTTGCTAGCCTATTGAGTGCAGCACTTTCACAGCATCATCTTTTGGATGAAATAGCTCAGCTGGAATTCCATCACCTCCGCTAGCTTTGTTCATAGTGATGCTTCCAAAAGCCCACTTGACTTCACATTCCAGGATGTCTGGCTCTAGGTGAGTGATCACACCATTGTGGATATCTGGGTCATGAAGATCTTTTTTGTATTCTTGCCACCTCTTCTTAGTATCTTCTGCTTCTGTTAGGTCCATACCATTTCTGCCCTTTATTGTGCCCATCTTTGCATGAAATGTTCCCTTGGTATCTCTAATTTTCTTGAAGAGATCTCTAGTCTTTCCCACTCTATTGTTTTCCTCTATTTCTTTGCATTGATCACTGAGGAAGGTTTTCTTATCTCTCCTTGCTATTCTTTGGAACTTTGCATTCAGATGGGTATATCTTTCAAATATTAAAACACAGAAAAATCCATCAGCAATATTAAAATGTTGCTCTGTGATGCAGAGCAATCTAAGGCATATCCATATAATAGAATGTTCTGGACCATTTTGTGTAATGAGGTATTTTCGATAAGTACTGATATGGCACATATCCCAAAGGATGTTAAATGAAGAAGTTTCTGAATCACTAATTTGGTCTCTAATCATTTATTTCCTTTTTTCTTTTTTTCTTTTCTGGGTTAAAACACATGTCTATTCCTAGATAAACTCTAAATGAAGCAAGAAATGGATAAGGGAAGTGGGAAATTGAAAGTCAGTAATGGGGAATGGAGAGTAACTTACTTTTTACACTTTGTATGTTATTTTCTTTTTCACAAGAATGTATTATTTATTCAAATAAATAAATTTAAAATAAAAGTGGTCCAGGAAATAGCTTCACCTAGCTGCTCATTTTTTATTCTCTTTGAAGACAGAAAAGTTTCTTCCTGGTCATCAGCTCTCCATTTCCAGCTCTTTTTATCCCACTCTGCTTCAAAGATGAGCCCTTCTAACCTGTTCTCATTCTCTGCTGCCATCTTCTCCTTTTACCTTCTACCTTTCCCAGCATCAGTGTCTTTTCCAATGGGTCAGCTCTTCGCATCAGGTGGTCAAAGTACTGGAGCTTCAGCTTCAGCATCAGTCCTTCCAATGAATATTCAGGGTTTATTTCCTTCAGGATTGAGGGGTTTGATCTCCTTGCAATCCAAGAGACTCTCAAGAGTCTTCTCCAACACCACAGTTCAAATGCATCAATTCTTCAATGCTCATCCTTCTTTATGGTCCAACTTGCCAATCCATACATGACTACTGGAAAAAAACATAGCTTTGACTAGATGGACGTTTGTCGCCAAAATGATTGCTTTTTAATATGCTGTCTAGGTTTGTCATAGCTTTCCTTCCAAGAAGCAAGTATCTTTTAATTTCATGGCTGCAGCAACCCTTTAAGTTGGCTAAAAATTGAATCTACTCAAAGGCAGAAAAAATTCAGTGATATTGCAACTCAGAAAAAAATGTTTCCTGCAGTTTGAACTTTAAGTCCTTTTGAGTAATTCTTCAATTCACACTTTCTGGTCACACTTTTCATCTCACATTCCCTGCACACCTTCCAGCTTCAGAAGAGGTCATTTCCCTAACTCTTGGCACCCCAGATTTCCACCCAGCTTCAATTCCAACTGAAAAATTGTTGGACATGTTGACATGTTGACAGAAGTTGACATGTTGAAACTACTGATAGGTTTTCTAGAGTAACCCCCCTAAGCAGTGGGGTGTGTGTGCTCAGTCAGTGTCCAACTCTGTGACCCCATGGGCTGTAGCCTGCAAGGCTCCTCTGTCCATGGAATTTTTCAGGCAAGAATATTGGAGTAGGTTTCTCTCTAGGGAATCTTCCTGACACAGGGATCAAACCCATGTCTCCTGCATTGGCAGATGGATTCTTTACCAATGAGCCACCAGGGAAGCCAGAAGGATAGCACAGCCAAAATGACTTCTGTTCCTATGAAAATGTAGAGCCAATCTTCTTTCCTTGCACAAATGTTGAATGAGAATTGCCTCTAAGTGTAAAGCTGAGCTGAGTTCCCACTTACTAGATGAAGAATCCAACTCTTTTAAGTTTATAGCTGAAATAATTATAGCTTGCCTTTCCCATAATACCCTCAAATAAAGAGAAGTGATTAGTCTCTGCCTGAGAATTTCCTTTGCTTTTCTGGATACTATGTGAACTGCAACACTCCATGCTTATATTCATCATTTTCTAAGGAATCCATAACTCTTAGGATAATACAGGATAAAAACCAGAGCTCTCAAAGTTAGCCCCAAAACAAATTAAACCTATAAAGAAACCGAGAATGAATGGTCCTGGAATAAAGCCTACATCCATCTGACATAAATATCTGTCTCCTAGAATGGCTGAACAGAATTCATACCTGGACTTCCTGGTTCCAGGGCCAGGAATATAGAATATATTTATAGATGTATAGAACGTAGAATATATTCTATAGCCAGCCACAGAATAGCTCCACTATCCCTTGCCATCAGCTATTATTACTCCATCAGTCACCCTTGATGTCATCTTCCTTTCACAGTCTATACCTGACACCTTTCTCACTCTGTTGTAGCTCACTCCAGGTGCAACTTTTCATTAAAAATATTCATCAACTGTTGGGTACTACAGAGCAAACATACAGGAGATGGTGTTTATCCTAAAGGAACACAGAGCTGTGAGAATTCAAACAAATAAGAAAATAAGAATAATTTAAAGAAATAAGTTTCATAAGTTAATATATACTGTCATATAAACTTACTTTTTCCCCCAAAAGCCTCAGGCCTATCTTCTCAATTGCATTATAATCTATTTTTGTGCAGGAATCACAAAAAACCAAAACAGTTTTCTTGAACAACTTTTGAAAGAATGGATGAAATACAATTTTCTTTGGCATTATTATTAATATTTTAATACAATGCTGGGTAGAAAAGAATCATTTCTTTACTGAATGCAGTATATGATATGTAATTTAATTGACTTATAATTTGAGTATATTTACTGTATTGGTTTGCTAGGGCCACCATAACAAAATACCATAGACTAGGTGGCTTAAGGGCTTCCCAGGTGGTGCAAGTGGTAAAGAATCCTCCTGCCAGTGCAAGAGATGCAAGAGACTTGAGTTCGACCCCTGAGTCAGGAAGATCCCCTAGAGAAGGAAATGGCAACCCACTCCAGTATTTCTTGCTTGGAAAATCATGTGGACAGAAGAGCCTGGTGAGCTATAGTCCATGGGGACACAAAGAGCTGGACACAGTTGAGCATGCACACGTGACACCAGGTGGCTTAAACAACAGAGATCTGTCTTCTCACAGTGCTGGCAGTTGGAAAGTCCCAAATCAAGGAGTCAGCAGGTTTGGTTTTTTTTTTTTTGAGGCCTCTCTCCTAGGTTGTGGATGGTCACTGTGTTGCCCATGACCTCTGCTCTGTACACACATCTGTGTCCTGATCTCCCTTCCATGTAAGAACATCAATCCTACTGAAGTCGTCGTGGTGGTTTAGTCGCTAAGTCGTATCTGACTCTTTGCAACCTCAGGGACTGTAGCCCACCGGGCTCCTCTGACCATGGGATTCTCCAAGCAAGAATAGTGGAGTGGGTAGCCATTTCCTTCTCCAGGGGATCTTCCTGACCCAGGGAATGAACCTGGGTCTCCTGCATTGCAGGCAGATTCTTCACCAACTGAGCATATATAGATCCCATATGACCTGATTTTTACTTTCATTAACTCTTTAAAGGTGATACAGGTAAACTTGTATCTCCAAACACAGGTACTGAGAATTCATTTTAAGGTGCTAGGAGTCAGAACTTCAACATGAATTTGGAGGGGGCATGATTAAGTCCATAAAATTTACTGAGATACACTAGACTCTCACTATAACACTGTTCTTTAGGACTATGCCATGGAATAACTAAGTGAAACTTTACAATAAATTTCCTTTCACAGGTTTATAACGTGTTTTATGTGTAGAATTTCACTGAATTCTATACAGAAAGCATAAGTATGGCAATGTTTCAGTTTATGATCTTTTGATAAGTTGTTTGCAAAAAAAAAAATGTCACAGTAATTCTGCTGTCTACAACCATGCCCTTCTGTGGTGCCTTCTCAAACTGCTTTTAGCCATACGTCCCACCTTGACCAATTAGATGTTAGTAAATGTGACATAAGCAGAGGCTCAAAAATCGCTTGTGCATTGGGACACGTCCTTTGATGTTCCTAGAACCTCTTTAACCATGTGAATGAGCCCAAAGAGCCTTCTAGACAATGAGAAACAGACAGCACGTTGTCCCTCATCACTCCAGCCAGCTGCACACCAAACCCCAGAGCACAACCAACTAATGTGACTGCATTTACCTGAGTGAGCCCAGCTCAGATCAGCACAAAAACCTCCCAGCTGATCTTAGCCTGAACTACCAACCCACTGATTCATAAGCTAACAGTCACTGTCTTAAGCAAGTACATTTTGAAGGAGTTTGTTACAAAAAAGAAAAAAAGGAATACAATGAAAATCTCAGAACCTTAGAACTTATTTTAACACAAATGAATAGAATTTATATTTGCATGTTAAAACATCAAAAACAATTGTCTTCAGAGACTAAAATAAAAATCCTCCCAAAGTCAACTGATATTGTAGAAAGTCAGCTACATGATGGCAAAGACATATTAGCGTCAGGCACAGGCAGAGAATATTATCAAAATGATGTCAGAATAACTCAAAAAAGAACATTAAGGCAGATGGAGTCAAATCACAGTTGCTACAGTGAAACACAACCCCGTGCTGTAGGATTCCCATGTGAAATGAGATAAATTAAAACTAATTTGGGCGAAGACTAATATAGTTCAGTGGTAGAAACTGTGCTGTGCTAAGTCACTTCAGTTGTATCCGACTCTTTGAGACCCCATGGACTGTAGCCCACCAGGGTCCTCTGTCTATGGGATTCTCCAAGCAAGAATACTGCCCTCCTCCAGGGGATCTTCCCAACCCAGAGATCAAACCTATGTCTCCTGCGACTCCTGCATTGCAGGCAAATTCTTTACTGCTGAGCCACCAGGGAAGCCTGGTGGTAGAAATTAATTATAGGCTATTTGAGAAGAGAATATTGTAGCATTTTAAGCTACAGTATCAGCAGAAAACAAATCACGGCTAAGAAAAGACTTTGTAAAACCAAATATAATTGATAAGCAAAATGATTTGCTATTGATTCCTGAAGGATATGCCAATGAGGTACAAGCAGGCTGAAAAAACAAAGTAAGACTTTTTTTTAAAAGGATAAGAATTAAAAAAAAGAAAGAAATTTCATTTCAGCCTAGACTAGCAGTTCTGTTAACAAACATCAAGGAATTCATTTGGCAGAAGACGAAGAGGCGGAGAGAGATGAGGAGTTTTCAAATATTGAAGGCTGTGGGTTCTCGGCTGATGACTCAGCTTTCTAAAGCAGGCAATTCCCTGTGCAAAGCCCAGCTCAGCACCTCTAAGGAGGCGGATTGTTAATTGCTCATTCATCTCACCAAGATAAATTAGCCTGCCTATCCTGGTATGAGAAGATAGTGGCTGCAAAGCCCACATTGGAGTTCGATGGCCAGATGTGACCATTTGTAATGAGGGCTCCCTGGGACCCACTAAGAGTGTAAGGCCACCTGAGACCCCTCACCAACAGGGATAAAAACTGGGGAACAGAGGGTTGATGACAAACGAGCAAGAATGACGGCATGCAGGCTTACCAGTAAGGGTGACAGTATAGTTTGTTGTCCAAACTGAAAAAAACTGGGGGAACAAAAGGCGGTTCCATTAATAATTATGCTGAGACCACATGGGTGGAGTGAACTGGAGCTGCCCCAACTGGACTCAGGAGTTGGCAGACTCTTTATTATATATAAGTGTGTATCATAATCGAAGAAAATCAAAAGGATTTTTCATTTTAAATCTCTTAAAAAGTACAAGGGCACCAAGAGGAAATTGGTAAAAGATTGTGACTTAGCAAGAAATGACAAGACAGTCCTGAGTGACCCTCTCAGGAAGAGGCAGCCCATACTTGCTGCATCCAGGAGGAAACAGCCTAGAACGATCCAGAAACCAATCAACTGTCTCAGGAGAAGAGATGCATCATGGGGGCTAGTGACTCACTGCTAAGAGACATAACTGCTTATGAAACAACAAAGCTGACCAGACAGTAAACAGCATTCCTGGTGCAGATATTTAAGAAAGAAACTTTCAGAGGTATATTATCTGCTCATTTTTAACAAGTGTTTACTGAGAGGCAACTCTGCTAAACATTCCTATAGGTAACACAGAGAGTAACTACACAGATGAAGTCCCTACTATCAGGAGCTTACTTTCAGGTGGGAGACACACAATAAAACACATAAACATATGTCCTTATAATCGAGGTAAGAGCTATGAGGGTAATGAGAACAATGCTGTAATAGACAATGTTCGTGTGTGGTAAGTGAAGTGATAAATAATCAATAAGGAAAGGCCTGAGAGAATGACTTCTTAGCTGAAGTTCAGATTGGAACTCATCATGCAAAGATCTTGGGGAGAAGAACATTTCATGCAGAAGAAAAGAGCTGGTACAAGTTATATAATCAGAATTAGCCAACATAGCTGAAACAAAGGGAGGGAGGGAGAGAGTCGTAGAAAAGGGGATGGAGAGTCTGAGAGGGACTAGATAATGTAAGAATTTGGGGTTTTCTTTGCATGGGCCAAGAAGTCAATAAAGGTTCTCTGCAGAAAAAGACACAATCCAATTTACCTTTGAAACCAAGCACTTACAAAATGGAAAGAGATTCACAGACTTAGAAAACAAACTTATGGTTGCCAGGGGGAAGGGATAGTTAGGGAATATGGGAAGGTCATGTACACATTGCTATATTTTAAATGGACAACCAATAAAGACCTATTTATAGCACAAGGAACTCTGCTCAATATTATGTACCAGCCTACATGGCAGGGGACTTGGGGGAGAATAGATATATGTATATGTATGACTGAGCCCCTTTGCTGTTCACCTGAAGCTGTCACAACATTGCTAATCAGCTATACCCCAATATAAAATGTTTTTTGTATTAAAAAGAATAAAAAATTTAAATAAATAAATAAACTGAGCACTCTGGCTGATCCCTGGAGACCAGGTTGTAACCAGACAGGAGAATTTGGAGGAGTCAGTGGACTGACTGGAAAGGGTCACTTTTCATTCCAATCCCAAAGTAAGGCAATGCCAAAGAATGCTCAAACTACTACATAATTGCAGTCACCTCACATGCTACAAAGTATTGCTCAAAATTCTCCACGCCAGGCTTCAACAGTACATGACCTGTGAACTTCCAGAAGTTCAAGCTGGATTTAGAAAAGGCAGAGGAACCAGAGATCAAACTGCCAACATCTGCTGGATCATCAAAAAAGCAAGAGAGTACCAGAAAAACATCAACTTATGCTTCATTGACTACACTAAAGCCTTTGACTATGTGGATCACAACAAACTTTTTGAAAATTCTTCAAGAGATGGGAATACCAGACCATCTTACCTGCCTCCTGAGAAATCTGGATGCAGGTCAAGAAAGAACAATTAGAACAGGACATGGAACAACAGACTGGTGTTCCAAATTAGGAAAGGAATATCTCAAGGCTGTATATTGTCATACTGCTTATTTAACTTCTATGCAGAGCACATCATGCGAAATGCCGGGATGGATGAAGCACAAGCGGGAATCAAGACTGCCAGGAGAAATATCAACAACCTCAGATATGCAGATGACACCACCCTTATGGCAGAAAGCCAAGAAGAACTAAAGAGCCTCTTGATGAAAGTGAAAGACGAGAGTGAAAGTGTTGGCTTAAAACTTGACATTCAGAAAACTAAGATCATGGCATCCATTTCCATCACTTCATGGCAAATAGATGGGGAAACAATGGAAACAGTGAGAGACTTTATTTTCTTGGTCTCCCAAATCACTGCAGATGGTGACTGCAGCCATGAAATTAAAAGGCGCTTGCTCCTTGGAAGAAAAGTTATGACCAATCTAGGCAACATATTAAAAACCAGAGGCATTACTTTGCTGACAAAGGTCCATCTAGTTAAAGCTAGGGTTTTTCCAGTAGTCATGTATAGATGTGAAAGTTGGACTATAAAGAAAGCTGAGCGCCGAAGAATTGATGCTTTTGAGCTGTGGTATTGGAAAAGACTCTTGTGAGTCTCTTGGACTGCAGGGAGATCCAACCCGTCAATTCTAAAGGAAATCAGTCTTGAATATTCATTGGAAGGACTGATGGTGAAGCTGAAACTTCAATACTTTGGCTACCTGATACAAAGAACTGACTCATTTGAAAATACCGCTGCTGGGAAAGATTGATGGCGGGAGAAGGGGATGACAGAGGATGAGATGGTTGGATGGATCATCGACTCGATGGACATGAGTTTGAGCAAGCTCCGGGAGTTGGTGACGGACAGGGAAGCCTGACGTGCTGCAGTCCATGGGGTCACAAAGAGTCAGACATGACTGAGTGACTGAACTGAACTGAAGTGGATTGTTACAGATATCAAGCAAAGAAGTGATTTGTATAGGCAGAGATGGAGAGAAGCTGTTTAGTTTGGGCTCTGTTCTGCTCGTGGTTCTGAAGTAGAGCTTGTGAGAGAGAGAAATAGAGACAAAGTGGGCTTTTACTTGGTTAGCTGAAAGGATGGTGCCATACACTGAGATACTGAAAGCTGGGGAAAATACAGGTTTACTTCTTCCTTGTAAATATTAAACTTGTTGTTGTTCAGTCACTAAGTCACGTCAGACTATTTGTAATCCTATGGAGTATAGTACACTAGGCTCCTCTGTCCTCCACTGTCTCCCAGAGTTCGCTCAAATTCATGTTCATTGAATTGGTGATGCCATCCAACCATCTTCTCTGTTGTCTCCTGCTTCTCTTTTTGTCTTCAATCTTTCCCAGCATCAGGGTTTTTCCAATGAACCGGCTCTTCCCATCAGGAGGCCAAAGTATTGAAGCTTCAGCTTCCACATCAGTCCTTCCATTGAATATTCAGCGTTGATTTCCTTTAGGATTGACTGGTTTGATCTCTTTGCAGTCCAAGGGGCTAAACATCAAGAATATAATTATATCTAAGACTCTAAATGAAAGGAAATGCCAGCAGTTGAGTTATAAATTTTGTAATCATTGAATATAAATGTCATTTAAACTGAAGGACTAAATGAAATTAGCAATGGAGGAAGAACAAATAGAGAAGAGCGTGTGCCCAAAACCCAACTATGTGACACTCTAACATTTAGATGACGTGCTGATGCAGCCAACTCAGACAAACAGGAAAGAGTAGCCAATGAAGTAGAAGGAAAATGCAGAAAATGCCGTGTCATAGAAGTCAAGAGAAGACAGTACGTTAGGAAAGACAAAGCAGTCAGCTCTATATACACTGCAAAGTGATTGAGTAAGGAGAGACAGAGAGCCATCTTTGGATTGTATAACATGGAGACAGATAATGACCTTTTCAAAACGCACAGTGGGCAGAGATTCTCTACCGAAATTGAGAAAGTAAAGAACTGGAGACTGCGATTTCAGAAAGGTCTTTCTAGAAACGTTGCTAGGAGTCCTATCTTCTCCTGTAGATTCATGAGAAATTAATTAATTAATAACAGTCTAGTTCTGGAGGTTCATTCCAGACCACTTTTGTAGCTTAGCAGAACTAAGTTAGGTCAGTAAAGGAACAGGCTGACACAAAAGGTATTAAGTTCCAAAAGTTCTCCCTTTCTGTTAAGACCACTTTTGAATAGAAAGTGCTCACTCTTACATTGTTATCTAGATAAATGGTTAGTAAACGGGCCTCGTGAGTCACATCAGACCCACCACCTCCTGTGTAAAGTTTTACTGATATACAGTCATGTCCATTAATATACAGATTGGCTCTGTCTGCTTTTGCACTACAGTAGAGAGTTGGGTAGTTGTGACAGAATCTATGCCTCACAGAGCTAAAAATACTTTTTAGTCCTTTAGAGAAAAAATTTTCCAATCCTGATCTAACTAATTTCTACAAATATATGGTACCTATAAATATATAGATTCTATAGAAATAAATTTATAAATAGAATGTGTGTATATATATAACTGAATCACTTTGCTGTACAGCAGAAATTAACACAACACAGTAAATCAACTATGCTTCAATTAAAAAGGGAAAAATAGAAATTTAGTTTCTATAAATATGGAAAGTTTTACAGGGGCAAAGTCTTCACCACGGGATCACTGGTTACAGTGCATCCTGTCCAGCTATGCCCAGCTTGAGTCAACAACTCTCCAGCAAAAGAAGTGCTTCAGGGAGTATGCATGCTCTGCTACTTCTCTGCTTGTGCATTTTCCCCATTTATTGTTGCTGAGTCGGTCAGTAGTGTCCGACTCTTCCACAACCCCATGGACTATAACCTACCAGGTTTCTCTGTCCATGGGGATTCTCAGGCAAGAACACTGGAGTAGGTTGCCACTTTCTTCTTCTTTCCAACCCAGGGATTGAACCTGTGTCTCCTGCACTGCACGTGGATTCTTTACCACTGTGCCACCTAGGAAGTATTTTCCGTTACATCCCATTTTACATCTTCTCCACCCTAACTATAGTGGCCAATAACTAAGACCCCTTTACCACATGACAGGTAATGACTTGACCATTTTTTCCACATTGTACTGCAGCTTTAAAATAATAATATATAAGAAGTAGATTATAGATTATTAGAAAATGGGGGATAATATAGGTATGTTTTAATTTTCCAGATCAAAACCTAAAGTTTCAAAAAGGATAGGATTTTGGCTAGGTATGCTGATTATCACTGATGGAGAGAGATATTTGACTGGAATCCTAGGTCGCTGAATCCTTGACTAGCTGACTCTGGAACAGGTCACACTGTGTGAGGAGGGAGGTATATTCAGAGAATAAACTCCAGGAATATGTAAAGCTCTTTTCCTAGCTAAATTCTGTGTTATTGCAATGGGATCTACTTCCATGGTGAACTGGGTGCTGAAAGTTCAGTGTGGGATTTGGCATCCAAATTAACAATTTTCTCTTATCCTCTCCCGGGTACAAACACAAATAGCTAGCTAAATCAGCAGCAAACCATCAGCTCAAATCGGAATCAGAGGCCACTGCAAGGCTTCCTTTACCACTCCCCAAACCTAGAGTTTGGGCTTCCCTGGTGGCTCAGCAGTAAAGAATCCAAGTGCAATGAGGGAGATGTGGGTTTGATCCCTGGGTCAGGAAGACCCCCTAGAGAAGGAAATAGCTACAGTCCATGGGGTCTCAAAGGACTCCATGGACTGTAGTCCACCAGGCTCCTCTGTTCAGTGGATTCTCCAGGCAAGAATACTGGAGTGGGTTGCCATGCCCTTCTCCAGGGAAACTTCCCAACCCAGGGATCGAACCCAAGTCTCTTGTGTCTCCTGCACTGGCAAGCAAGTTCTTTACCATTGCACCACCTGGGAAGCCCACTGACCTATGCTGCTGCTAAGTTGCTTCAGTCGTGTTCGACTCTGCACGACCCCATAGACGGCAGCTCACCAGGCTCTGCCATCCCTGGGATTCTCCAGGCAAGAATACTGGAGTGGGTTGCCGTTTCCTTCTCCAGTGCATGAAAGGGAAAAGTGAAAGTGAAGTCGCTCAGTCGCCCGACTTTAAGCGACCCCATGGACTGTAGCCTACCAGGCTCCTCTGTCCATGGGATTTTCCAGGCAAGACTACTGAAGTGGGGTGCCATTGCCTTCTCCGTGACCCATGCTGCTGCTGCTGCTAAGTCGCTTCAGTCGTGTCCGACTCTGTGCGACCCCATAGACGGCAGCCCACCAGGCTCCGCCATCCCTGGGATTCTCCAGGCAAGAATACTGGAGTGGGTTGCCATTTCCTTCTCCAATGCATGAAAGTGAAAAGTGAAAGTGAAGTCGCTCAGTCGTGTCCGTGACCCATAGATCTAGATAAATAGACAGGTATCAGTACACATCTTCTTCCTTGACTTTGGAAAGAGGGACTAGGGCATGTATCCTTGAGTTCCAGCTAGAGGTTATAGAATGTCTCTGACAAAAGATATATCATGATGACTAATAAGAAAATAACTTGTTATTCTGATTGGAAGGACTTTTAAGTTGAAATTGAAAAGGAAGATGAAATATTCTTTGTTAAAATGGGAATAAGTATTGACAGTCAACATCGCTTCTGACATTGAAAAAAAAAGATTAACAGTGGATGAAGTGCCAGGTAATTTAAAGGAGAACATAGCTGAAAGCACAAGAATCTACATATATTTCAATAGATATATCAATGCATTCGATCTAGGTTAGGGGAAAAAAGTCAAGGTGAACTTGAGGCTTAGCAAAGAAGATCAATTTTACCTCATAAGCATGGTTGAGACCCGATGGTACAGAATTCATTATGAAGTCGGTGATCAAAAGGTATATTTTGTTCAAAAGAAATCAATCAGATGGAAATGGAAGCAAAATGGAACTGCAGCTTAAGGAATTTGTAACTGAATGTAAATCTGCAAATATGAGGATGTCAGTGCCTAAGAACTGTGAGGATGAAGGAAAAAAAGGAGACTTGCAGGCAGACTAACATAGTGGGCGTGTTGCCGCATGAGAATATATTAATGCATTTCTGAAATGGATAACAAACCTAGACTGGAGTTATGATAGAGATATATAGGATGTTAGAAGGGACTCTACTCTCCCGGCTTCAAGGGTCCATGAAATAACTCTCATCCCAGGAAGGGCCAGCATGACAGTAAAACTTCTCTTTTTCCCACCTCTCCTTGACTTCCCAGCATTGGAAGAGGAGGAAATTATCCATCTGGTTAAGGAGAAAGATTCTGACATCAGTTGATTTGCTTTTCTGGTAGGAAAAAGACAATGATACAAAAGTCAGGTGTCACCTGTTGTCTTTATCTCTCTGACCCCGTTCTCAGGGCTCGGTACAGTTAAGACAGTGATTCCTCCCCTGGATGGATAATTGTCTACCTGGTTAGGAGCTCCACCTTGAAGTTACAGAATACTACTGAGAACAAGAATATTGTGGTGACTGCCTTAAGGGCTTCTCTCCCCACAAAGACTCCGGAGATCCAATCAGGAAGTGCAGTGGTGGTTGCAGGTCCAAGCCACCTGCTCCAATCCAAGTCTAGTAATAATAGTAATGGAGATAGATCTAGATATGGTAATCTCATTTGTCTGTTTTGATATCTATTTCTCACTTGGACTCCTAAAATTCTAATAATGGGGTGTGTGTGGGTATGTGTCTGTGTGTGTGTGTGCACTCAATCACTCAGTCATGTCCAACTCTTTGTGACCCCATGGACAGTAAGCCTACCAGGTTCCTCTGCCCATGGGATTTTCCAAACAAGAATATTGGAATGGGTTGTCATTTCCTACTCCAAGAGATCTTCCCAACTCAGGGACTGAACCTGGGTTTCTTGCATCTCCTGCATTGGCAGCCAGATTCTTTACCACTGTGCTACCTGGGACGCCCAGGAGTTATTTCCATTTTTTAACTATTTAATAATCAAGAAAAACAGCTCTATGAAAAATGTTATTTTCAGAGCTCATGGCACAGGGCTCACCTTGGTCTTATGTATCCTTTTAGCTTGAAAGTGAAAGTCGCTCAGTCGTGTCTGACTCTTTGTGAGTCCATGGACTATACAGTCCATGGAATTCTCCAGGCCAGAATACTGGAGTGGGTAGCCTTTCCCTTCTCCAAGGGATCTTCCCAATGCAGGGATTGAACCCAGGTCTCCCGCACTGCAGGCGGATTCTTTACCAACTGAGCTAGCTGGAGATCTAAATCCTACATTCTCTTGTGATCCAGTTCAGATGTCATTTGACTATCATAGCCAAGAAAAGTTGCGTTTTCTCTTGACTGTAAATTCCTTAGAGCAGAAACCAACAAATCACAAACTTCTTTGTACATAATCATCTTCACTTTTAAACCTGCTCCCACCTCTGTCAATGAATTAGGAGCCTCAGGGTCACTCTAGGCTCCTCTTCAATTCACACTCCTTTATGTCTTCTCTGACAATATGCTCCATTTGCCCTGGACTATTCCAGTTAATTCCAGATGCCCCTGGTGTAATTATCAAAATGCCAGCTTTCACTCTCCAAAGTACCCTTGATAGATGATAAAGTATATGGTTATCCTAAACCCATATCCAACTCTGCTTTCTTCCTATGTTTTAAACTGAGTCTCCCTTTTTCTCCACCCTTAAAATATAAGTTTTAGTTCAGATACCCATCAAGTCTCAATATTGTTAACAGCCTAATTGCTCTTGCAAAGACAATACTTCAAGTCCATCTTTCACAGCTGCCAGAGCAGTCTGTCTGAAACTCACATGTGTCCATGCTACCTCTCTATTGAAGATTCCATAGTTCCCAACAGAAAGGCTCATACTACAATGTCTGGCTTCCAATTATATCCAATATCTCACTCATTTCTTTTGTAAATCCTCTTTAGGTCTTTTCCCATCTATCTCCTCTACCTGGAATACCCTTTCCTTCACTGCCTTCTTTCCTCAACCTTTCTGGCAAATTGTTGTTCATTAGAACTCAGTAGAAGCAGCATGTAATACCTCATCACCTCTGATCATCCCTGGTTTAGATTATGGGGCCTTTCTCTATGTTTGCATAATAACTTATATTCATCACTACTAAATTCATAGTACCATATTTTTATGATTTACATGTTTGCTTCTCTAACTAGATTAGGAGATCCTTGAGAATGAAGAATTACTTCTTACTGATTTGGGGGACAACAGTTAGAAATACCAGTCCATATAGACAGTCCATAATTTTTTTTACAATATTTATTACAAAACATTAAACAGAGAGAGAAAAATAATACTAGAAGCATGTGTAGAGCTGCCACTCGGATTTGATCATTATCATTTACTAATCTGCTTCATCAAATTTCTGTTCATTTCAAAGCTATGACAAACCTAGACAGCATATTAAAAAGTAGGGACATCACTTTGCTGACAAAGGTCCATATAGTCAAAGCTTTGGTCTTTCCAGTAGTCATGTATGGATGTGAGAGCTTGACCATAAATAAGGCTGAATGACAAAAAAATTGATGCTTTCAAGTTGTGGTGCTGGAGAAGACTCTTGAGAGTCTGTTGGACAGCAAGGAGATCAAACCAGTCAATCCTAAAGGAAATCAGTCCTAAATATTCATTGGAAGGACTGATGCTGAAGCTGAAGCTCCAATACTCTAGCCACCTGATGCGAAGAGCCGACTCACTGGAAAAGACCCTGATGCTAGGAAAGATTGAGGACAGGAGGAGAAAGGAGGTGACAGAGACTGAGATGGTGTAATGACATCATGGGCTCAATGGACATGAGTTTGAGCAAACTCTGGGAGCTGGTCAAGGACAGAGAAGCCTGGAGTGCTGCAATTCATGGGGTTGCAAAAAGTCAGATATGACTTAGCAACTGAACAACAATAATAAATTGAACACACTGACACATTTCACTCCTAAATCTGTCAATATACAAATCATTAATTAAAGTTCATTATTTTATTTTTTCTTTTAAACATGCATGCATACAATGAAATGCATAAGTCTTAAGTGTATATTTACTGAGTTTTGATAAACATATATTTATGTAACTTATCTTTTCCCCATTGAATTACATTTGCATCTTTGTCAAAAATCAGCTGACTAAATTTGTGTGGATCTATGCCTGAGTTCTTTATTCTCTTATACCAATTGATGTGTCTATTCTTTCACCAATACTATGCTGTCTTCATTACTGTATTTTTATAACTCTCAAAATAGGATATTTTTAGCTGATATTTCCTTTCAGCTTGAAGAACTTCCTTCAACACAATATAGTTCTAGTTCAGGTATACTGATGACAAATATTCTTAGTTTGACCTAAAAATGTCTTCATTTAGTGTTTATTCTTGAAGGATATTTTTTCTCAACAGAAAATTCTGGATTTCAAGAATTTCAAAATTCTCCCTTTCAAGCTCTTTTAAATATTTTTGTTCTAATGTATTCTAGACTCCATTTTTCTCTAATAAGAGATCAGTAACGATTTGAATTTTCATTTGCATTTATAAAATCTGTTGGTTTTCTCTGGCTACATTCAAGACTGTCTCTTAATCACTGATTTTCAGAAGTTTGACTATGTTTTGTATGGTTTTCTTTGTATACATTCTGCTTAGGTTTTTCTAATCTTCTCAAATTTGAAGATGTATGTCTACACGTGGACATCACCAGATGGTCAACACCGAAATCAGATTGATTATATTCTTTGTAGCCAAAGATGAAGAAGCTCTATACAGTCAGCAAAAACAAGACAGGGAGCAGACTGTGGCTCAGATCATGAACTGCTTATTGCCATTTTCAGACTTAAATTGAAGAAAGTAGGGAAAACCACTAGTCCAGTCAGGTATGACCTAGATCAAATCCCTTATGATTATCCAGGGGAAGTGAAAAATAGATTTAAGGGACTAGAGCTGATAGACAAAGTGTCTGATGAACTATGGACAGAGGTTCGTGGCATTGTACAGGAGACAGGGATCAAGAAAATCCCCATGGAAAAGAAATGCAAAAAAGCAAAATGGCTGTCTGAGGAGGCCTTACAGATAGCTGGGAAGAGAAGAGAAGCGAAAAGCAAAGGAGAAAAGGAAAGATACTCCCATCTGAATGCAGAGTTCCAAAGAATAGCAAGGAGAGATAAGAAAGCCTTCCTCAGCGATCAGTGCAAAGAAATAGAGGAAAACAACAGACTGGGAAAGACTAGAGATCTCTTCAAGAAAATTAGAGATACCAAAGGAACATTTCATGCAAAGATAGGCTCGATAAAGGACAGAAATGGTATGGACCTAACAGAAGCAGAAGATATTAAGAAGAGGTGGCAAGAATACACAGAAGAACTGTACAAAAAAGATCTTCATGACCCAGATAATCACGATGGTGTGATCACTCACCTAGAGCCAGACATCCTGAAATGTGAAGTCAAGTGGGCCTTAGAAAGCAGCACTACGAACAAAGCTAGTGGAGGTGATGGAATTCCAGTTGAGCTATTTCAAATCCTCAAAGGTGATGCTGTGAAAGTGCTGCACTCGATATGCCAGCAAATTTGGAAAACTCAGCAGTGGCCACAGGACTGGAAAAGGTCAGTTTTTGTTCCAATCCCAAAGAAAGGCAATGCCAAAGAATGCTCAAACTACCGCACAATTGCACTCATCCCACACGCTAGTAAAGTAATGCTCAAAATTCTCCAAGCCAGGCTTCAGCAATACAAGAACCGTGAACTTCCAGATGTTCAAGCTGGTTTTAGAAAAGGCAGAAGAACCAGAGATCAAATTGCCAATATCCACTGGATCATCGAAAAAGCAAGAGAGTTCCAGAGAAACATCTATTTCTGCTTTATTGACTATGACAAAGCCTTTGACTGTGTGGATCACAATAAACTGTGGAAAATTCTGAAAGAGATGGGAATACCAGACCATCTGACCTGTCTCTTGAGAAACCTGTATGCAGGTCAGGAAGCAACAGTTAGAACTGGACATGGAACAACAGACTGGTTCCAAATAGGAAAAGGAGTACGTCAAGGCTGTATATTGTCACCCTGCTTACTTAACTTATATGCAGAGTACATCATGAGAAACGCTGGGCTGGAAGAAACACAAGCTGGAATCAAGATTGTCAGGAGAAATATCAATAACCTCAGATATGCGGATGACACCACCCTTATGGCAGAAAGTGAAGAAGAACTAAAGAGCCTCTTGATGGTGAAAGAGGAGAGTGAAAAAGTTGGTTTAAAGCTCAACGTTCAGAAAACTAAGATCATGGCATCTGGTCCCATCACTTCATGGGAAATAGATGGCGAAACAGTGGAAACAGTGTCAGACTTTATTTTTTGGGGCTCCAGAATCACTGCTGATGGTGATTGCAGCCATGAAATTTAAAGACGCTTACTCCTTGGAAGGAAGGTTATGGCCAACCTAGAATGCATATTTAAAAGTAGAGACATTACTTTGCCAACAAAAGTCCGTCTAGTCAAGGCTATGGTTTTTCCAGTGGTCATGTATGGATGTGAGAGTTGGACGGTGAAGAAAGCTGAGCGCCGAAGAATTGATGCTTTTGAACTGTGGTGTTGGAGAAGACTCTTGAGAGTCCCTTGGACTGCAAGGAGATCCAATCAATCCATCCTAAAAGAGATCAATCCTGGGTGTTCACTGGAAGGTCTGATGTTGAAGCTGAAACTCCAATACTTTGGCCACCTCATGCGAAGGGTTGACTCATTGGATAAGACCCTGATGCTGGGTAGGATTGGGGGCAGGAGGAGAAGGGGACGACAGAGGATGAGATGGTTGGATGGCATCACTGACTCGATGGACATGGGTTTGGGTAGACTCCGGGAGTTGGCGATGGACAGAAAGGCCTGGCATGCTGCAATTCATGGGGTCGCAAAGAGTTGGACACGACTGAGCGACTGAACTGAACTGAACTGTTCTCCACCAAAGTAAAAAAAAAAAAAAAAAAGGCCATTATTCGTGTAGGGCAAACTGAGACCTTTACTCCGTTTATAAGCCATACAAATAGGAACTCACCTAGATCCTTCCCCTTTGTCTAAGTGTTGATTTCCCTTCAGAAACTTCCTGCATTTTGTTGCTCTCCAGCACTTTTTGGCGATTGGTTTTGCTTTTTAGTTTTGTCTTGTTTTTGTCTAGACTGTACAGTTGTTATCTACAGAAGGGTCAGTCAGATAGAATCTTACTCAGACATTATTAGAAACAAGACTCAACAATTCATAAATATTTATTGAATTAAACTTTAATCTGGCACCTCAAGGACAGAGATCTTTATCTATTTATTTATTGGTATATCACAAATGCCAAGAATCGTGCATGGTATATTTTAAGTATTCAATAAGCCTTTGTTGAATAAATGAACAGATGAATGGTTATTACTGTAATGCCTTATACACAATTGACATTTACATTTCCCATGTACCTTACCTGGCTTTCCCAGAAATTGAACATATACTAAAAAGGAGCATAACACATAATCTCTTTCTAAAAATAACAACAGTTAACATCTCGTCATATTTGTTTTGTGTATTTTTTTAGATGAAAGATTCACAAAATTAGATATAAAGTAGAAGATCCCTTAACATATTAACTTTTTGCCCTAACTTTGGGCTCCAGTGTATATACCTTTTAATTTCAGTTACAGAGTATTCATTAATCTTTCAATTTTCCAAAGGAAAGAAGGAACATAAAACTCAGGTGGTACAAGTGATTCTTCTAAAAGAGTTCAGTAGGCAAACACATTAGAAAAAAAATACTATATGCAACAAAATAAAACTTTATGTCAAGTCTTCTCAGAGCTGTTGGGCTGGCCAAAAATTTGTTCAGGTTTTTCCTTAAGATGTTACAGAAAATTTTGAACTAACTCTTTGGCCAATCCAATAGTATTAATATATGTTGTAAACCACGGAAGCTCATGTGTGCAGTGCTGCAATGCATAGCACTTCCCCAACCTACTCAGCCTTGGAACACTATCCTAGAATACCTTATGGGACCACTGTTCCCTGAAACTCACTTTGGGGAAAGCTAATATGGAAGAATCCCATACTTCTGATGCAAAAACTTGGGACATGAAAAGTCATCCTTTGATCAAATGGATCAGCTTCCTACTCTTTTGTTCCCCAAATGGCATATTTTCTCCTTTCTCCACTGAACCTGGACTTCATTCCTACCTTTCCATTACATTTGCCTTAAGTCAAGTCAGCCATCGTCCTTGGTTATTTACATGTTGATCCAAACATAAAAGAGAATAAAACAGCTGAACAGACTGAAGGAGCGATTAAGAACCTGGAGATATAAAAGGCAATTGCTTTCAAGAGGATTCACCCAGCACACAGAGCTTTCTTTCATGATTAAATTCTTTTTGAAATCCTAAATCAAAGGTACAGCCTATCAGAGAGCTAGGAAATCCATAATAAAAAAAAGTCATTGATGAGAGCCATTTTGTTATTATACTGAGTGCTTTTGACAGCATTCGCTGCCTAAGCACATGCAGGAAATGGCAATACATGCTGAACGCGTCCTTTATATACAAAATTCTACAATAAAGTGGCCAATGATAGAGAAAAACAGAAATCAAACACAGTTGGCAAGTCAAAGCAAGCAGAATTAATGCCTCCAAACCAGGGCCCAGGCATCGCCAGCTCCCCAAAGAGACTGGCTGGAAACTATAACTTTCATTCAGTCCTTTCAGAACTCAATTAATTTTTTTCTGCTCGGCTGAGTCAGGACTATATAGGGGACAGGCAAGGGGCAGGACAATCCTTCTTTAAAACTCTTCAAACAAATCCTGAATAGGCATCAGTAATATTCAAGAAGTAACAAGCATGAGTAATAAGTATCCTTGGGGACCCAGAAACATTTTCTAATCAAGGACCGAAGAGTCCCAAACTGGGCACAGCACATACAAGCCAGGTTAATCAATTATGCTGCTTCTCTTGATAAGTATGTCTTCCATTGTGGTATTTTCATTTCTTGTTTTCACTTTGGAGACACTGATGTCAAAAGCAGTTTAGGGAAGAGTAGAAGGAAGTGAGGCTTCCCAGGTGGCAAGAGTGATAAGGAACCTGCCTCACAATGCAAGGGATGTAAGAGACACAGATTCAGTCCATGAGCTGGAAAGATCTCTTGGAGGAGGGCAAAGCAACCCACTGCAGTATTCTTGCCTGGAAAATCCCCACGGACAGAGAAGCCTGCTGAGCTACAGTCCATGGGGTCACAGAGTCAGACACGACTGAGAGACTGAACAACAACAACAAAATGCAGAAGGAAGTGACGGTCAGAGAGATGGGTCCTTAGATCTGCCCTAGTCTGGCAGACAAGAAAGTAAATTGATAAAACCAAGGAAGCCTTTTTATGTGGGAACCCAGAAATCCACCCCATGTGATTAGGGGGATCAGGTGAAAAGCAGAAGGCTTTCTGGCCACAGGGTTCATCATGGACTAACAACTTATCATTTTCTTTCCTTTTTATAAAGTGAAAGCAATAATTTTCTGATTGCCATAGAAATGTTTTCCCATTGATTTCATCATACCAGAGAGGTAAAGTGAAGCAAGTAAAAATATCCCCACGTTCCAATATGCCTAGATTAGTGCTGTTAACAGCTTGGTTCATATTCATCTAGATTCCATGATACACAGATCACATACTTCTAATATGTTATAAAAATGGATTTCTCCTTTGTATGCTATTTTATAACTTTATTCCACTTAACTGTATATCGTGATCATCTTTCTGTATCAATAATTTCAGCATCATTTTGAAGAACTATAAAATATTCCCTTAATTGGCTATATCACAATTCACCTTCCTAAACTCATGCTGAATATTTAATTTTTCACTATCATCAATGTACTTACTTATACAGCTTTGTTTATTTCATATTTATCCAGGGAAAAAAATCTAGATGTATAGCTGCTAGGTCCAGGGCATACACAGATGAAATCTCTATACATTTTGCCAGGTTTCCCTGATAGCTCAGTGGGTAAAGAATTCACCTGCATTGCAAGAGCTGCAGGAGATGACTGTGTCGGGAAGATCCCCTGAAGAAGGAAATGGCAACCCACTCCAGTATTCGTGCCTGGGAAATCCCATGGAGAGAGGAGCCTGGTGGGCTACAGTCCATGAAGTCGCAAACAGTCAGATACAAATGAGCACACGAGCACATACATTTTGCCAGCAGGGGAGTGGGGAGTATATTAATTTACACTCACACCACCAGTATGTTCGAGTCAGCACTGAGCTTCTGCACTTGGGATCTGAGATGCTTCTCACCCAAACTGGGGCTTTCCCCACATGATAGAATCTGAACTCACCAAGGACAGAGTCTGACACTTCACCTTTATATCCTCCAATGCACTAAATGGCATTGGTTCTACACTGGATACCCAAACAAGCTTCTGATAAACAGGCCAAGTTCCCATCATGACCTCCAGACCCTACAGTTCTGTTCACCCCCATCACCTTGCCAGCTTCCTCTCCCACAACTCTTCCCCTGTGCCGGCTCCAACCACATTGATAGCATTTCTGTCCCTCCAACACACTTAGCACACTCCCATCAGAGCCTCGGCATCTGCCTTATCCTCTCTCTGGAACTTTCTTCCCCTGATACCCATGAGACTCATTCCCTTAGGATGCTGCTGAAAGGCCCCTTCTTTATCAGTGAGGTTTTCCTATCTTAAATTCCAACTTCCTCAACCTTCTCTATCCTCCTTCCATTATATCTGCTTTCTCCAGTATCTTTGTTACCATTGGCACTAGTGGTAAAAAAAAAAAAAAAAAAAAAAAAAAAAGCCTGTCTGCACAGCACAGCACAGCACAGCCCCTATGTATGTCACTTGCTTACCTTGTTTCCTTTCTGCCTCCGCCCACTAGGGCAGGAATTTTTTCTCTTTTATTCCCTGCTGTATCCCTGGTACTTAGAAGAGAGGCTCAGTGAATATATATTAAATGAAGAAGTTAATTTACGAAAATAAAGAATGAATGAAGATATCGGCAAGCAGAAAGTTAATTGCTGGAATCATAAATGAGGGCACAATGAGAGTATACTTGTAGGTGAACAGAATAACCTAAAATATAGACCTGATAATGTGTACATCATCTGAGTTATACAGCCATTCAATGGTTACCTGAAATTGGAAGTAGAAGAATACAGATAATCTATGAAAAGCTTATGGTCCGTTTGGGAACATAGAACTCATGACAGTTTTTACAAAATATTATAAAGTAACTGTTGTCTTTGATTTTTAGTCTATAAGTCATGTCCAACTCTCTGAGACTCCATGGACTGTATCCCACCAGGCTCCTCTCTCCATGGGATTTTCCGGGTAAGAATACTGCAGTGGGTTGCCATTTCCTACTCCAGGGAAACAAAACTCAGACCTCGCCCTCAAGGACTCCACAAGCTAGCCATGTAGATTTTACCACTGTAACATCAGTTAAGGGGTGCTATTTGTAGCAGACATGAGGGGCCCTTGACCCAGATGTGTCTATAAGGGAGGATGCGGGCACTGCCAGGAAACGTGGTCCCCAAGTCCAGATGTGAAGAACATATCAAATAGGAATCATCCAGACAGTACAAAGGAAGTGCTTGCAAGAAGGAGAGAGCCACCTGTGCAAAAGCACAAACGCAAAGTGAAACGGTGGGACTGCGGGGAGGGGACTGCCACCCGCCAAGGCAGAGAGCCTGAAACAGAAGCAGGGCATGTGGCTGGAGAAGTGAGCAAGCCCAGGGGATGGGAGGGAGGGGGGTTCTCTCCTGGGTCCATCTCTGCCCCAGAGACACCAGGCTCCACGGGAGGAATTAAGAAGGACAAACCAGTCCTAATCTTTAATAAACTCATTTCACTATATTTCAGACATACGGAATGGGCTAAAAGAGAGCAAGAATTCATTTAATAGGATCTGAAGCCTCTGCCAGAACCACCAGACTAAAGTAAAAAGATAAAAGGAGAGATTCAGACCTCAGCCCTCCTTAGGGCTGCAGAAACAGGTGCCCTGGGCGACAGAACGCGCAGGGTAGCCGAGAGCCCTGCATTCCCGCAGTGGTCCTGGTTGCTGCCTCTGGAGAAGTAGAAGCACTGTGGACAGAAATCCGAGATACACAGGGGGAGTTGGCTTATTTTCCCATCATTTCCTTTCCTCTCGTGGCTCCATCTGTTCTCCCATCGCTAGTGATTCATAGGGTGCTTGTCTGATCAAAATTGACATTCATTTAATAAAGAACTGCATCTATGACGAACTACAAAAGCCTTTCTACATTGTGTTGTTTATCATCATTTTCCCTCCATTGTGACAAATAATTGGGGAAATGAAAACAATTGGCCTCTAGCCTGAGCGTTATGTACTAAAAAAAAAAAAAAAAAAAAAGAGTAGTTTCATTACAGTAGCATTTCTGCATGCCAGCCTCACCAAGAAAACTTAAAAATACTGATGCTTTAGTCTCACCCCCAGAGATTCCCAATTAAGTGGGTTTGGGAAGGTGCCAGGATATAGTGATTATAACATACCTATTAAAGCTTCTAAGAAGTCTAATTGTAAAGATCAAATTTGATAGTGTATCATCTCAAATCTCCCAAATTTATTTCACCATGGGACCAACTATTTTTTGGCAGATCTACTTTTTTTTTAATTTTTTGGCCATGCTGAGTGGCATGGGGGAACTTCCCTGACCAGGGATCGAACTCTCACCCCCTGCTGTAGAAGCACAGAGTCTTAACCACTTGACCACCAGGGAAGTCCCTGGCAGGACCGTTATTAACATCTAACAAAACACTAATCTTCAGCAAAAAATAATTTGAGAAGCGCTAGTCTTTCTAACAAAACAAATTCCCATGAATAATTCTGTATATTACCACCATTTCTTATCAATCATATTTGAATAAAATCCTAGAGAGAGGAGAGAGGCCTGGACTTTCATTAATCCTCCTCATTTAGGTATAATTATTTTAAGACAAATGATAAGCAAACAAACAAGCATGAAGACTTTGCTCTTCAATAAATGACCACTTTTTAAACAGAGTAACAAGGGCTTCCCAGGAGGCTCAGTGGATAAACAATCTGCCTGCAATGCAAGAGACTTGGGTTCAACCCCTGGGCCAGGAAGATCCCCTGGAAGAGGAAATGGCAACCCATTACAGTATTCTTGCCTGGGAAATCTCATGGACAGAGGAGCTGCTGGACTGCAGTCCGTGGGGTCACAAAGAGTTGCACATGACTGAAGTGATTGAGCACACACAAGAAGCCCATTACCTGCTGATTCTGTCTTTCGCTCATCCAGCTGAGCTACAGTAAAGCCTGCTCCAAGATAGCAAATAATATTTCCTCAAAGCAAATGTATCAATAATTTACAACTCTGCCTCATTTTTCTTATGACCTCTGGGCATAGGTTTGTGATCCACAAAATAACTAGTCCATGTAAGTAACATAATAAATATTAAATAAACCCTTTGGAGGCAGACCATGGCAGTGAAAACAGCACATCCTCCTGAAGCAGGCAACCTGAGTTTAAAGCACATCTCCGGTACTTATTAGTTTTGTGTCCTCCGGCAAACTTACCTCTCAGATCTCAAGTCTGGCCACTAAAGTGAAGATACCTGAAATACCTAATTTTCAGGACTCTTGGAGGACTAATTTATATACAGAAGCTAATGGACTTAAATATGGTACCCAATAAATATTTGCTGACTAATAAACAATTTCTAAAGTAATGACAGTTATTTTTTATCAAAAATTGCTTCAAATTTTTTTCTAGGTATAAAGTGCTGCTGCTGCTGCTGCTGCTAAGTCGCTTCAGTCGTGTCCAACTCTGCGCGACCCCATAGACGGCAGCCCACCAGGCTCCGCCGTCCCTGGGATTCTCCAGGCAAGAACACTGGAGTGGGTTGCCATTTCCTTCTCCAATGCATGAAAGTGAAAAGTGAAAGTGAAGTCACTCAGTCGTGTCCGACTCTTAGCGACCCCATGGACTGCAGCCTACCAGGCTCCTCCATCCATGGGATTTTCCAGGCAAGAGTACTGGAGTGGGGTGCCATTGCCTTCTCCGAGGTATAAAGTGATGTAACATTTAAAATAAAGGCATCTTTCTCTGTTCAGGAGTATTTTTGAAAGAATGAGCATTCTGCTGGAAATTCAAACATATATAGCCCTCTGGTCGGAGAAGGCAATGGCACCCCACTCCAATACTCTTGCCTGGGAAACCCCATGGATGGAGGAGCCTGGTAGGCTGCAGTCCATGGGGTCGTGAAGAGTCGGACACGACTGAGCAACTTCATTTTCACTTTTCACTTTCACGCACTGGAGAAGGAAATGACAACCCACTCCAGTATTCTTGCCTGGAGAATCCCAGGGACGGAGGAGCCTGGTGGGCTGCCGTCTATGGGGTCGCACAGGGTTGGACACAACTGACGTGACTTAGCAGGAGCAGCAGCAGCCCTCTGGTATAGTTGAGGTCACAGTCATTCTCATAAATCCTCAATTTTCTATTCCTGAGCAGATACTAACAATGAACTCCTTTACATTTGTCTGCACAAGCATCTTAAGGCCAAAGAACAGGTTAATGGGAAGCCGAATTTGGAATTATTGACGAAAACAAACACTTTATGTCTACTCTCAGGCTATATTTTTGAGCAAGAATATTGAAAGACTGAAGAAATTGTAGAGAAAACTCCTGCAAATATCTATTCCAAATCAGATCTAAAATACTCAGAATGCTCCAATCCCAGAAACTCACTTCTTTGAACTGATGACAATGTTGTTTATTCATGTTCTTAAGAGACCAAATGTAAAGTAACCTGGAAATGTAAATATAATGAGTAAGGTATTCCACCTCACAAGGTAATTTACATTGCAATTTATTAAAGATTTCTTAACTGTGACCACTGTTATCTTTACAAATGGATTCCCACTCTAGGCCACTTTATAAAGGAACTGAGAAGAAATGGTTGTCGTCTTCTCTCATTCAAACTCCCTGACACTGAAGAATCCTTGAGTTGCTTCCTTTGGGTTAGAGCTTAAAGTTAAAAATTCTTTAATTCTTTCCTTTTTTAACAGTTTTATTGAGGAATGACTGACATACAGAAAGCTATAGATAGTTAATGTACACAACTTGTGAGTCTAGAGATAAGTTTCCCAGGTGGCTCACTGAAAAACAATCAGCCTGCAATGCAGGAGAAACGGGTTTGATCCCTGGGTCAGAAGATCCCCGGAGAAGGAAATGGCAACCCACTCCAGTATTCTTGCCTGGAGAATCCCATGAACTGAGGAGGCTGATGGGCTACAGTTCATGGGATTGCAGAGAGTCAGATATGACTTAACTAAACAACAACAACAATACATCCCTGAAACTCCCATCATTATCAATGCCACAAGCTTACCCAAAAGTTTCCACTTGCCCCCTTTATATATTGAGGGTTTTTATTTTTACCTGTTGTAGTAAGAGCACTTAACATAAGATCTGCTCTCTTAGCATTCAATACAAAATTATTCATCATGAGCCCTATTTTGTACAGCAGCTCTCCAGAAACTATTTTGCACAGTGGAAACTATGTATCTTTTGACCAACATTTTCCCATTTGCCCATTCCCTGCCCTCCTCCCTGCAATCACCATTCTACCCTCCACTTCTATGTGTTTGACTATTTTAGAGTCCTCATATAGGTGAAATCATGCAGTATCTGTCTTTCTGTATCCGGCTTATTTCACTTAGTATGATGTCCTGCTGATCCATCTCTAATGTGGCAAATGGGAGGATTTCCATCTTTTTTCAGGCTAAGTAAGATTCCATTGTATGTATATGCCACAGTTTTTAAAACTGGAGGATAATTACCTTACAACATTGTCTACATTTTTTTAAATCCATTCATCTGTTGATGGAAACTGAGATTGCTTCCCTGGCTTGGTTATTGTTAATAATGCTGCAATGAACATGGGAGTACAGATATCTCTTTGAGATTCAGATTTCAACTCTTTTGGATATATGCCCCAAAGTCAGATTGCTGAAAATTCTTCACATGACCTAGAAAACCAACTTGTCTGTCTGGTTGCCACTCACCCTCTGCTCATTTCTAAGTCTTTGTCATATTTTCTTATCCTTTCCTCCAATTCTCCTGTTAGCCTAACTACTTATTCAGTCCCCTTTGATTATTTTTTTGCCATATCCAGCTGGGTTTTTGTCCCTATTAGTCATTATGAAACTTACCATTTCTTCAGTTCAGTTCAGTTCAGTTGCTCAGTCGTGTCCGACTCTTTGCAACCCCATGGACTGCAGCACGCCAGGCTTCCCTGTCCATTGCCAACTCCCGGAGTTTACTCAAACTCATGTCCATTGCATCAGCGACACCATCCAACCATCTGATCCTCTGTCATCTCCTTCTCCTCCCACCTTCAATCTTTCCCAGCATCAGGGTCTTTTCCAATGAGTCAGTTCTTCGCATCAGGTGGCCAAATTATTGGAGTTTCAGTGAATATTCCAATGAATATTCAGGAATATTCAGGACTGATTTCCTTTAGGATGGACTGGTTGGATCTCCTTGCTGTCCAAGGGACTCTCAAGAGTCTTCTCCAACACCACAGTTCAAAAGCATCAACTCTTCGGTACTCAGCTTTCTTTATAGTCCAACCCTCATATCCATTGGAAAAACCATAGCTTTGACTGGATGGACTTTTGTTGGTAAAGTAATGTCTCTGCTTTTTAATCAGCTGTCTAGATTGGTCATAGCTTTTCTTCCAAGGAGCAAGCGTCTTTTAATTTCATGGCTCCAGTCACCATCTGAAGTGATTTTGGAGCCCAAAAAAATAAAGTCTCTCACTGTTTCCATTGTTTCCCCCATCTGTTTGCCATGAAGTGATGGAACCAGATGCCGTGATCTTAGTTTTCTGAATGTTGAGTTTTAAGTCAACTTTTTCACTCTCCTCTTTCACTTTCATCAAGAGGCTCTTTAGTTCTTCTTTGCTTTCTAACATAAGGGTGGTATCATCTGCATATCTGAGGTTATTGCTATTTCTCCCAGCAATCTTGCTTCCAACTTGTGCTTCATCCAGCCTGGCATTTCACATGATGTACTCTACATATAAGTTGAATAAGCAGGGTGACAGTATACAGCCTTGTATATTGCTCCCTGAGGACTGGGGCTTTTCCTGTCTTGTTCACACTATCACCAGCATCAATATAATGTACTTTAATAAATAAATGAATACAATGAATATAAAACAAGTGAGGGAAGAAGTCGAGCTCTTAACCAGCTTTCTGCTTTTTCTGATCTTGCTATTTACCTCACAGAAGGAAAAGGAAAGAATGTGCTGTTTGTAGCATGTATACTTTATGTGAGCTGTATCTTAATGTACAAGTAATTTCACAGGCATCAGTCAGAGTTTTTTACTGCAAGAGGCTGCTTCAAAAAAGCCTTTAATTTTTAATATGCTACTTCTCCAAATAATAAGAAATGTAATTAGCATCCCATGTTTGTTCAATAAAATGTGTGTAATATTTAACTGTTAGCCATGGTAGTAGAGACTGAAAATAATTTAGTAAGTAAACATATTTAAATGTCTTACTGTGCATACTTTTTTTCAATAAAGAGCCTGATTCTATAAGTAAGCTGTCAATCAAAGTTTTTGCTAATTTTCTTCTGTGAGTGTGCTTTATTCACATTTTAAATTTCAAATGAAACAAACATATAAAATAAAATAGAATACATGCATTACATTTCTATTCATTCTTTACTTCTGTTTAATGGTAAAAGCCTGCTGGTGAGCATGGACCTGTGTCAGCCATCCTCCTTAGTTACAGCCATAAAACCCACAATTGAAAATCATCATAAAAGAGCAACCTAGTTTCCTATGAAGGAATAGTCAACCATTATTTTAAATTAAGTGCTATATTTTAGATTTAAATTAAATGTCATTAACCTTAATTTTTATGAGCATCACTGTTTATGTCTCAGCAGATCTATAAAATGGAAAGTTAGATGCAATTACTATGAAATCAAAGCTATAAAGTTTCACCTTGGTGGTGCCAACTAATATGTAGATGGTTTATGTAGACAGAAAACTACATGCATCCTAGGGAGACAAATTCTGTTCTGATAAACTGAACTGAAGCCTCTTGTTCATAATCATTTGCTATAACCTTCTTTAGAGCATCCATCCTAGATTCTTAAGGGCCTTATCACCCCTTGACAATCCATGTCAATCATGGGATCCACTCTTTCTTTTGGTTTTAAAACTTAATTAACTATGATTTTTCATGACTATTTGTTTCAATTAAAAGAATTTTAATTATTTTAGGACCCGGGTTGACAATAAAGGGTAGAATGGGGTTAGGGTTAGAGTTTTCAGAGACTCCACCATCCAGAAATAATTTAGTATCTGCTAAAAATACATGTACTCAATATTGTGGGCTTCCCAGGTGAGTGATTAAAGAATCCACCTGCCAATGCAGAAGACTCAGGTTCATTCCCTGGGTTGGGAAGATCCCCTGGAAGAGGAAATGGCAACCCACTCCAGTATTCTTACCAGGATAATCCTATGGACAAAGGAGCCTGGCAGGCTCCAGTCCATGGAGTCACAAAAGAGTTGGATACAACTTAGCATCTAAACAGCAACAACATTCAGCAGAGTATGGAGAGTCTCCAGACTTGTGGTCACAGGAAAACTTTGATTTAACTCTCAGGTTTCTTATTAAGTGATTCTGCTCTATAACCTTAAATAATTGGTTTTAACCTGCAGGTCTATTTCTCTGTCTCAGTGTTTTTATGAAGGCTAAACAAGGTAAATGATTATTGTGGTATCCAGCAAATGGTAAATTCTCAAGATATTTTAGTTATACGTTATTATCCATAAAGCAATGAAATTATCTGCTAGAATATTCAAGACCCCCTTGTAGAATTTAACATATTTAATTCTATAAGTACTATTTATAAATGTATGTCACCAAAGCTAATTAAAGTGATAGCCATAGTTATTAGCAGTGATGAACATGTCTTTAATTTTATATTAAGAGCTCCATAAATAATGTGTGATATTTTGGTATCAAATAAATAAAACTAGCTTTTCCCATAAATTTGATCATATAATTCTTGATTTGTAATGCTTGAATAGTAAAGTCCACCAAAATGCTGTTTCTGATGTAATAATTTGGGTAAATTTATGGGAGGAATATACTCTTATAATTCAATTTCATATCTGTTATTTTGGATTTTTAAAATTCATTCAACAAATATTAGTCGAACTTTAAGCACTATGCCAGTTGGAAGTAAACAATGTTAATTATGTTTATTATATTTTTGATAGTTATATTCCCAGGAGAGTCCACAAAATCCTATGTAGTGGAAGTGGAAATTGTCAGCAAAAAATATAAAATACAACTCTTCTATAATGCTAGTAAGTGTGTGCCTGTCTCAGGATTGACCCAACATGCAAACAGCTGAGCTCAAGAGCATTAAAAAAAACACATGGGTACAACCCCTCTGAAGAATCAACAGTTAATGGGAGATGACAGAGATGTGTCAGGAACAAGCTCTCAGGCCCATCTACCAAGTAGACTTATTAACTCAGGACAGGCTGGTTGCTCTCCAGAAAAGGACAGTTGTCACAGAGGTAAGTGAGAGAGCACTTGATACACTTTTTTCTTCTTCATTTCAGCCCAGTGAGAATTTGGGCTTGGCTGATTCACTATGTCTTAGAAAAGAGAAACAATCCCCAAATTAAAGAGAAATCTATCTTCCTTATGCCATCTTTTCCTTCGGACTTTAATCTTAATGAAAAACATTGGTAAATTATCTCTTTTTTCCATAGCCAGCCCTTTATAGAAGATTTTTCTCAAAATTTGTATTTTTAATTATGGCTAATTTTTAAACTGAGATTTACATAAATATCAACTGATCCATGAGCTGAGGAAAAATGCCTCACTTTGATAGGAAGTATTATTTATCTTGGGTAATGGGGTATAATGCCATTGTGTCGGACAATGGTTCTCATTGTGAATCCATTGAAAGCAGCTCAGCTTGTGGGCTGTTCGTTACTTCAGTGAAAGAAAGAAAGGAAGAAAAGATGGAAAGGAAGGGAAAAAAGAGGGAGAAGGAAGAGAGAGATGAGAGGAAGGAAGGGATGAACAGATAAACTCAACTCCAGACAATACTGTCAACAACTGGAGTGTTCCTGAACATCCACAGATCAGACATTTATTCCCAAGACACACCAATTTTTTTCTTTCCTCAGGTTATAGAATAATCACTCTTTAGTCCAAATTTTCATCATGACCACATGAAAACTAGAGTAGGCTGTGTATTTGAAAGTCAGTAACTTCAGAGAATGTGCCTCTTTTTACATTTTATCAGTCTGTTGCTAGAATAAAGAAACTCAAAGTTGCTTACAAGTGGCTAACAAGTTCTGTAATCAAGACTTATTAAGGAAATATGAAGCATACTACTGAAAGAATAGGGAACTTCATTCAAACTGAAAACCTGCTACTTGGTGAGCTACAAGATCGTGAATCCTCAGGGAAAATTGAGAGAGGAGTCATTTGGTCTAATGCATCCACATTTAAGCATAAGTGCAAGTAAAGACTCAATAGCAACTAAATTACCCTCAAGAAAAAAAATCATTTAGATTGGAGCTCTCAGTAGATATCTCTGTTAATTATGCAGAGGTTGAGACAAGATACTTATAATTATTTCAGGGGTAGAGACCATTGGATACCCTTACCTAGTTGTAGAATGAAGTTTGATGTGGACATGAATCCCATTCCATCAAAGCCCACTAATTGAGGCTTTCAGAAAAACAAGTAAATCATTCCAAACACTAGAAAGAGATAATGGCTTTCATTTCCCTTGATCTCAGCTTAAACTTATTTATGCATAAGAGAGAGTATACACTTAATGCAGCCTTCTAAACACATGACTCAAACTGTCAGATTACATGGAAGGTAATGGAAAGCAGATCTAAAAGAAAATACTGAGGAGGCCCACTTCATCTCTTCAGTGAATCTTACTGGCATTTAGAACCACCCTTTAATGACCATATGTTGGGTTTGCTCAGAATCCCTTCTGCTTCTTTTGCTAAGTGTACCCTGCTTTTCCTTATTGCACCTTCCCTCTTCCACCCCATGTGCTCTCCGTGGGATGTTGTCAATCTCGATGCCTAGTAATTAGGAAAATTATTTTATAACCAAAGAAAGTGAAAGTCGTTCAGTCATGTCTGACTCTTTGCGACTCCATGGACTATACAGTCCATGGGATTTTCCAGACCAGGATACTGGAGTGGGTAGCCATTTCCTACTCCAAGGTATCTTCCCAACCCAAGGATCGAACCCAGTTCTCCTGCATGGCAGGCAGATTCTTTACCAGCTGAGCCACGAGGGAAGCCAAGCCACACTTCTAAAACAAAGTTTACCTTTTTCTATCCAATACTAAAGGATTCAAAAGGAACCTTGCTCCATGTCCTACCTAACAATGCCTGATTCCTCTTAACTCAGAGTCCCTTCAGTTCAGTTCAGTCGTGTCCAACTCTTTGCAACCCCATGGACTGCAGCACGCCAGGCTTCCCTGTCCATCACTAACTCCCGGAGCCTACTCAAATTCATGTTCATCGCTTCGGTGAGCCCCTTAGAGCCTTCTTTCCAGTTGTGCAAAATAGAGAAAGCTAGAATAGCAGAGGGAAGTGAACTGAACCATGGCTCCCAGGCTGTGAGAAAGCTGGGGAGCATCTAGCAATAAGGCAGAGTCATGTATTTCATCTGTTTCTCCCTCTCTTCTTAAGCCATGCCTCCAGTGACATACACAGCCCAGAACATGGAGAAGATAAGCATCGCAAAGTAGTTTAAACAATCCCCTGTCCTACAGAATCTTCAAGGAGAAATTGCCACTGAAATTTTATTGGTGCTTTTCTTATGATGGCAATTTATACAAGAGCTATAAAAATGTATCATTCTCTTAGACCCAAATATTCTACTCCTGAGAATTTTTCCTAAGGAAGTCACACAATAGAAGGAAAAACTAAGGGCACATTAATGTTATTTGCAGCTCCATCTAAAGTAGCAAAGCATCAGAAGCAATCTGAATGTAAAGCAATAAAGAATGTTTAAATAAATTATTGTGTATAAGCCAATGGAATATTACACAGCCATAAAATTATAATTACACAATATTGATATCATATTCAGTGAAAACATTAGATGATACACTATTATGGTGACAGTTATGAAAACTAAGAATGCATAGAGGTAAACATTAGAATGGAGTACAAAAAAGTCAAAGTAATCATATTAGGATTGTGAGGTCACTGGTGACCTTTCTTTTGTCACAATTTATGTTGTTATTATAAACCCACAGCAGCAATGACAAGAACCTGCTTTCTCTTTCAGGGGAGAAAAGTTATCTGTAGTCATACACTCATTCCCTAAAGAGGCTCTTCCTCAGCAGCTCCCAACTCTGAGTGCCCGAGTTCACTCAGAATTAGGGAGTCGAGTGCGCTCTGGCCAACATTCCTCCCCTTGCCCCATAGAATTAGGAAGCATTACAGGGCTTTGCCACCTTCTGTTTCTGTAATAACCTTATTTCATCCAAAAGGGTATACCCATTTCCCCCCACATATTCAGTATCTCTGAAATTGAAATAAATTTTCTAATTGATGGCATCTTAAAATTGCTGTTTCCCAAGTGACAGCTGTGATGAAGTTGTAGCTACCTGCCCATGGGCAGGACTTCCCTGGTAGCTCCATCGGTAAAAAATCTGCCTCCAGTGCAGGAGACCTGGGTTCAGTCCCAAAGTTGGGAAGCTGCTCTGGAAAGGAAATGGCAAACCATTCCAGCATTGTTGCCTGGAAAATCCCATGGACAGAGGAGCCTAGCAGGCTACAGTCCATTGGATCGCAGAAGTTGGACACGACTTAGCAACTAAACCACCACTGCCCATGTGCAAACTTGGTCATAGATCTTCATAACTCAATAAATATTGTTAAATAAATGAATGAATGAGTGAAGGCTACAACTCCTCTTGGGCATCTATGAAATAAAAGAGTCTATGACCTGTGAGTTTTCTCCCGAATATAACATTCTGAAATTTTAATCTGTTGGCAGGCTATTAATTGATATTTAAATGATATTTAATGGAAACTATATAGTCATTGAACAATAAGTGCTTATTTTACGTGTACTCTTGGGTGGTTCAAGCAGGAATACCTGTCTTAATTCCTTACCTAGAGGGTAGGTGTGTTAGCTATTCAGTTGTGTCCAAATCTTTGTGACCCCATGAACTGTAGCCCACCAGGCTCCTCTGCCTGTGGAATTCTCCAGGCAAGAATACTGGAGTGGGTTGCCATTCCCTTCTCCAGGGGATCTTCCCAACCAGGGATCAAACCCAGGTCCCCTGCATTGCAGGTGGATTCTTTACCGTCTGAGCCACCAGGGAAGCCCCTGAGGGTAGGTGCCTACTGCAAAATGGAGATACAAGCACTGCGTTTCTCCACAAGGTCAGTTCTATAGGACACCTCACAGATAATTAAAAAAAAAAAAAGATTCTTGATGAAACAAATGTAGGAAATGTTGCCTACCCTCTTCTTTCTTAAAGTGCCTTTTGTATTCACGTTAGCATCACAAAGGCTCTGGGAAGTCCCACATTAAAAAAAAAAAAAACTACTTAGAGCATTTCCATTAAAGCACCATATAAACTTGGGAAATCTATTTAGCCTGACTGTGCTTCAATGCTTCTCCATTGTGATAGTATTGGGCCTTGCTTCCTACAGAAAATGCTAGGAAGAACTGATGAACACAACTAAGAGGCACTTAGCATATGGGAAATTGCTGCCCCTTGAAAACATGAGGAGTCTTAAGTTTGTGCCAAACATAGACAACTGTTCCATGGCCTTCCTTTCCTGAAACAGGCCAGTGTTGTCTCTCGAATTGAAGGGATGAAATCACAGTCTAGCCAATACAGAGAAATTTAAGAGAGATAAACAGAAACAGACACAGAGAGCAACAGCCAGAGACAGAGACAGATTTCCCCCAAATAAGGTTTCTTGTGAGACTAATGGGGCTTGCAACTTATAGGCCCCTGAGAGAAGACCTAGCCACATATCATCACATATTTTCAAAAATTTGCAAACAAGAGATATTTAAATTGCAATGTTTTAGATGATAGTCTCTTTCCACTCTGATTTCCCATTTGTTATATTTTCTCCTATATCAGGTGATTTTGGTGTAACTATGAATCACTTTGGGCTTCCTTAGTGACTCAGCAGTCAAGAATCTGCCTGCAATGCAGGAGATGCAGGAGACCTGGGTTCAATACCTGGGTCAGGTAAATCCACTGGAGAAGGGAATGACTACCCACTTCAGTATTCTTCACTGGAGAAGTCCATGAACAAAGTACAAACACAGTCCACAGGGTCGCAAAGAGTTGGACATGACTGAGAGCGCACACACACGCACACACACATACACACACAATCACTTTGGGTTTTGGCTAACAACTTAAATTAGGAACACGCTGAGTTGAGTTTTGTTGTAACTGTGAATCACTCGGGTTTGGGCCTAGAAGTTGAGTTAGGGACACACTGAGTTGACTTTAATAGGATTTATTTATATCACTTCGAGTCATTTCTGTTAAGTTGTGACCAATCATCCCAATGTGGAAACGACTTCCAAAAATACTCTTATAGCCCACTGCACCAACCTACCCGGCATCATGATCCGAAATGCATGCTGAGAAGTTAAGTCGTGATGTTAGCGTGTCCTATGGTTGACCCAGCACCAGAACTGATGGGTTGTGAAAGGGAAATGAGGCTTGAAATGTAGGAAATCAAAGTCTAATTTTTATAATATTTTATACAAAAGATTCCATTCTTATTAACGCATGATCAAAACTAAAGTCTTCTCCTATCAAAGGTATACTTAGTTATGCAACAGATACAAATATAAATGCACCATATATTTTTCCCTTTTTTGATGAGAATTCTTTAATGGTATTTACCAGAATGTCTGTGTTTGTAGGGTGCAAACCTGCAACTGTTACATGTTTTATGTATCCCAGGATACTAGATTATACCTCAGAATCTCTCTCACACATTGTCCTGATAAACTCTAGTGGTTGTAGATGAAACAGCACAAATACTGTCACTATCACGGTGAAAGAATGAAGAAACAAGTGCAAATATTCACTGATAAGTCAAGGTATGTGATAAAAGATTCATTTATACAATACTTTTAGCTCAGTACAATAGAGAAGCAATTTAAAATACATTAAACTACTCTTGTTTGTACTTTAATTTCAGATTCTTTTTTTTTCAGAATTATGGATAATACCAAAATGCAAGAGTGATTTTAAAAGATAAGTCAAATATAAACCAAAAGCAAATGCTGACTAAAGTTTCAATATCACCAAAATTCTAATTATATCATCATGGAAACTATAATTTGTAGATCAACATCATTAACATGAGGAAAAGAATTACACCAGGATGGTCTCAAAACAGAAATTAAAAAAGCTACAGAGAGATGAATGTTGTAGAACACAAAAACACAATCTGCATTGCTTGATGAATGTCGTCAGATCAAATAATATTCCAGATTAGAAACCTTCTGCCTAAAAAAACTTCAAATGTCTGAAATCATAAAGTTCATATACAAAGGGGCTCCCCAGGTGGTGCTAGTGGTAGAGAATCCTCCTGCCAAGGCAGGAGGCGCAGGAGACTTGGGTTCGGTCCCTGGGTTGGGAAGATACCCCGGAGCAAGGAATAGCAACTTGCTCCAGTACTGTGGCCTGGAAAAGTCGATGGACAGAGGAGCCTGGCAGGCTACAGTCCATGGGGCCACAAAGAGTTGGACATGACTGAGCAAAACATAGTTTAAAGAGGTTTTCCTTAATCTGAGAGAAATCCCAAACATTTTCATAACATCATCAATAAAGGGTTTAAACTGAAATAAATGTTTCTAAACTACTAGTAATACAAATCAATTTTGTTATCAATCATGCTAAGGAAAAAGCTATTATCTTTCTACTCTTGACAGAAGATGACATTTAAAAATTTATTGTCATTTGAAGAGGCAAAGAGAATGCAACCCAAAAATGTAGCAATTACAAAAGTGCATCAGGAAGGTAAGTAATAAAAATAGTGTTCATTTTTCAGGATTTTGTGATGATTTGGGATTTTGTAATGCACTCTAAAATACGTAACCTGTGATTTCTCATTCTAAATAAATCTTTGTTTCTGTACCTAATTTAAAGCTGCATTTCTTTTTCTTAAAGAAAGCTCTCCAAACCATTAAAGCCTCAGACCTGGGCTTGCTTCTGATTGATTCTTTTTTAGACTCTAGTGTGTGGATTCAAACAGATTGACCAGTTGATTATTTGATAAAATTTCATATTGACTCAATTCATACTGAATTTAACCACAATGTATCCTACACCTAGACCTCCCAAATGGGCTTCTCTGAGTTCAAATCATATCCTGATATTGAAACAATGTTTTGATATGAAAAAAAAAATAAACTAGTCAGAGGAAATACTGCTCTCTGTTTTGGAAGGTTCAGCTCTATCCATTGGGAATGATTCCATAGCATTATTTAGACATTAGATTTTTGAAGATAAATTTTCTAAGTTGTTGTTGTTGTTGTTCATTCACTAAGTCATGCCTGACTCTTTGCAACCCCATGGACTGCAGCACACCAGCTTTCCCTGTCCTTCACCATCTCCCACAGTTCACTCAAATCCATGTCCATTGAGTTGGTGATGCCATCCAACCATTTCATCCTCTGTTGTCCCCTTCTCCTCCTGCCTTCAATCTTTCCCAGCATCAAGGTCTTCCAATGAGTCAGTTCTTTGCATCAGGTGGCCAAAGTATTGAAGCTTCAACTTCAGCATCAGTCCTTCCAATGAATATTCAGGACTGATTTCCTTTAGGATGGACTGGTTGGATCTCATGCAGTTCAAAGGACTCTCAACAGTCTTCTCCAGCCCCAGAATTTGAAAGCCAATTTCACTAGGAAAGACTCAAGCACTTACTCATGATGCTGTTCCTAAGCAAGGTGATATAAAGCTAATATTTGCCCCCTGGCCTGCTGCTATGATGCCACAAATGGATTAATAGAGGAGGCTGAAGACGTTGCAATTTATTGTGGGTCTCTTCCTGCTTAGAGCAACTCTGCAGACTGAATTCCCTGGAATATGCAGTCCTTCCTCACTGCCACCCACTCCACACAGAGATCAATAACTCACTTTCTGTGCAATGTTAAGTAAAGTATGTGGAGTTTGAGGGAGATAGAAAATCTTTCCTAAAGATTTCCCTAAATTCTAAACAGTCTTGGCTATGACTCAGAAAAATTTAATTGCTTGCTTTTTTTGCTCTCCCCAATCTCTTCTCCACTGTAACAAAAAAGACTAAAGAAAAGTTTAAAAGAAAAAAAAAAAGGCAGCAGCATACTAAACACCCAGCAGCTTGATAAGGATAAAAGAGTAGATGGGATAAAATATATCAAATTAAGATTCTTATGTTTCCAGCCAGGCCTCCTTTCAGTGCTTAATAGATCATTAAAAATAGGTACACGCATCCCATCTACAAGAGTTAGTCTTCATAATTAGCTGGTGGTACACGCCACACTCGCAGAGAGCTATTTACAGAGATAGCGACTCAGCAGCGTCTTGGTAACACTTCTGTTTTTTATTGTTATGTTGATGAGCAACTGGAATGGCTGTAATTAAAATGACGCCATAATTCGATTTTTAGTGATCTGTTCACTGTCAAAATTAAATATACATGGCAAGAAAAAGGAACCAGGCGTGGTAAACAACATAAAAGGAAAACAAATGTCACTCTCATGAGACCATCCCACAGTCACACAGAAGGAGAATTACCGAAAAGTGTGCGATATGGTTTCTTTTCTAACAAAGTGATTTACATATCCTCTTCCACATACTATAAATTACTTTGAACTGCTCTGACTTCCTCAAATGACAAGTGTATCATTAGCCCCACAAGAATTCCTCCTTGACTTAGCTGTAAAATCAGGTTAATCATGTGCTAGCTGGCTTGAACCTCTGTGACGATGTAGGCTGTGAAAATGCTCCAATTCTGAGGGGTGGTGATGGGAGAAGTGGAGACCAAGGCAATTTGGAGAGTACTGACTGGGTGAGCCCTTTTTCCAGCTAGATGGAAGGGACTAGTAGCCCTGCAAGGACATAACTGCTGTCCAAAATATGCAGAAGAAATGACCAGGGCATCGCAGAGCTTATCAGTCATTTAGGCTTCCTGAACTTCCAGCAGGAAACCCATCATCTATCCCAGACTCCCTCCTTCCCAGCAGGTGAAGCTCTGAGCCACCCAACATACATGGCCATCTCCTTCTCACCTCTGTCTACAGGGGAGCCAGGGGACCACTTGAGATGGCTAAAACAGAGTCATGTAACAATACAGGCATCAAGAGGAAGAAAAGAGCCCCCCAGTAGAAGCAATGTTCCTGCAGCAGAAAAGACTGCAAGAACACATCTGCATCATGGCAATGATGACTCTAATTCTGTGCCAGTTCATGTCATAGCACACATCTATCAATGCCAACCTGGCCTTTCTATTCCAATTCCAATAGAGCAAGAGAAAGTCACAGCTCTGACAGCTATCTATCGTGTCAGTCATTTTCCTGTTTCAGCAAGACGGGAGAAACGATGACCTTGGAGACTTTGTTAGGTATAATCTATTTCTCTCTCATTTTCTCTCTGAAGAAGAGGGACTGCATATTACTCATAACTTTTTATATCTGTTTCATCAAGTCTGAACATCTACATAAATGTATGATGTTGTTATAATCATGATCATTAATATTAACTCCCAATTAAAATTGTTAGCTCTTCTTTAGATAGAGAAAACTTGGTAAAATTCTTAAGACCTAACAACCTAAGTTATCTCCACCAACTTAATCTTAGAAAATCGCAGTTTCTTCTCCTTTAGCCTATATTTAATTGAATGGAAAGCTGACACACCAGACCAGAGCTTGCATAGATGCTGCCTTTAAAGGACTCACAAGTCAGAAAATTATTACAGCAATGTGACAATTTCAGTTACAAACATATATTCAGGATACTATGCAAGTTGAGAAAAGGAAATCTCTTCCTTCCTTGGGGTCTTCAACTATGCTGTTGCCTTTGTCTACAGGACATTTAGCTCACTCTATGCCTGTAAAATTCCTGTACATCCTTCACATCTTGGCTCAAATGACACTACTCCAGAGAAACTTTCTCACTTCCATCATTTCAGGTATGGTCCACCTGTTAAATGCTCCCATTCACAGTGCTTATAATTATGAAAATAAAACAATCTATAATTGATTATTGGTTGTATGTATATATCCCCAACTAGACTGTGACTGTCTGACTCACTGTTTATATGCCCAGCATGTTAAAAAAGGGGGGGGGGGTGAAACAGCATATTTAGGATATCTTAAAGCATAAATGGACTTCATAAACACGCATAGCAATCAAAGAAGAAATTGTATTCCTGAAAAAGGAAAAAGCAAGTGGAACTTCACATCCATATGGAAAAGCATGTTACCTTCAGAAAAATAACTGGTTGATAGTTCCTTATGATTAGAAGTCAAAGGGGCTAGATGATAAAACTGGAAAAAAACAGGCAGGAACAAAATTATGAAGCGGTGACACACCAAGGAATTTAAACGTAATCCTGTATGTTTGGGGCAGCCATTGAATACTTACATAAGAAAGTAATTTGATGCATATTTTAGAAATATGACTCTGGCAATCATGAGGAAAGGAGATTTGACAGGAAAAAAAAAAAAAAAACCTCACTGAGAAAGTTATGTGAAATTATGACTAACTGAATTAAAGTAGGACCTGAAATGGAGAGGAAGGGATGGATTTGAGGAGCTTGAGGGAAGTAGAAGTGATAATTATTTGCAATCATTTGGATGTGGTTGGAAAGGGAACAGGAGGGGTAATGGATGACACTTGGGATCTTGGACTAGGTGACCTGTGATATGAGTCCATTGAGTTGTTGGTAAACAATATTGCCGATTGGAGGTGTGGGTTTGGGTTCAAGATAATAAAGTTAATTTTGCATTTACTGAGTCTGAAGTGTCTATGAGGCTTCCAGTAAGGATGACAATCAACAAATGAATACATGGACTAATATCTCTGGAGAGAGGGGTGGGATAGAGCTGGGGATTTGGGAGCCCTCAACCAATGAGTTCTCTGGTGGCTCAGACGGTGAAAGCATCTGCCTACAGTGCCAGAGACCCAGGTTCAATCCCTGAGTCAGAAAGATCCCCTGGTGAAGGAAATGGCAACCCACTCCAGTATTCTTGCCTGGGAAATCCCATGGATGGAGGAACCAGCTGGGCTATAGTCCACAGGGTCACAAAGAGTCGGACACGACTGAGCAGCTTCACTTTTTTCAACCAATGAGTGGTGAGGGGGAAGGCAGAGGATGAAAAGAAAAAGGGGCCAAGTGTGGAGCCGTAAAGAGCACCCACACTTAACTTCTCTGGCCTCTTGCCTCCAGCGCCGCACTCGCCGTCCTCTGCTTGCTCAGCTCTCCTTGTCTGCAACAGCCCTCAACCGGCCCTACTCTCACAGGCCTTCCTCTCACCCCCATACCTTCCATAAGGAATATCAGATGCCCCCAGAGGAAAGAAGGAAAAAGAAAGGCTGTAACTCTCAAGACTACAGCACAATCACAGATAACATGGATGTGTTGATGATTGCTATATTGGTAACTTGTGCTGCCACAAAAGAAGTGCCACACACTGAGTGGCTTAAACTATAGAAATTGCCTCAGTTCTGGAGGCTTGAAGTCCGAGATCAAGGTGTTGGAAAGCCTGAATTTTTCTGCATACTGTAAGAGAGAATTTGTTCTATGCTTCTCCCCTGTCTTCTTGTGGATGGTGGCCACCTTTGGTGTTCCTTAGCTTGTACTCACAAGGTATCTACTTTGATATTCACATGCCATGGGAAGTTGTTAAAGGTACCATAGTTATTACTTTTGATAAAACATCAGTAAATTATTTAAATACCATCTCAAAATCATTAAGGGTGAAGCAAAGGGCCCTTAGTAATTCAAATGCCAAGTGTTTGGACACAATAATATGACATGATCAACCTGCGAAATTTATAGTCCTTTCTACGCAACAGAAACATGGAATCAGACTTTTGGTAGATGTTCGTCTCACTATTTTAGGCACTGTGACTATCAACATCATTGCTCCCATGGATTTTGCAATGGCTTTGTGTGAAACGAACCCATTCATCTCCAATGATGTAAGACTCAGCTGTTAGGATTGCAGCCATCAGTCCCTGTCAAGTCACTGAGGCATCAGATGGGGCCAGTGCTCCCACATTAAGTTATGGCTCGGCAACCCCAGCAACTGAGTCTCCAGGGAGGTCTTTTCAGAGCTTGTGGCATGGCTGGGTGCAGGGCCAGCCCAGGGTGCACGCCCTGTCCCATGCAACAGTGCCAGCCTGATGTTCCATACTGTGTTCCATGATCCTTGGGTAACTTTTAAGTGAAATCCTGCTTTATGCTTTCTACTGGCTTCAAAGCTTCTTTCTACCATCTTAGAACTGAATTTGTAGATGCTGACATACCTCTAAATCCCATTGCCCACCTGAGAAAGGGATCAAAAGCTTATACTTCTTTTTGATACACACAAGGCTATACTCAGAGCCTTCAGGCTGATGAGGGTTTGCTCCAGTTTTTCTGAGGGCATTTTCATTCAGAACAGGTTTTGCCAAACAGAATCACAGCAAACAAACCTTTACTCTTCCTTTGCCTCTGCACTTCCTCCTGCCCCAAAACCTACACCCACACATTTAATTTCTCCCTCACAGTATAATTATAAATATTTGCATAGTGCTTTACATACTCCTGTGAGGAACTATAACCTCCTAATCCCATGAGGTGGCTGAAGCTCCTGTGAGCCTTCACACAACAAAATGTCGCTGTTCAGTTGCTCAGTCATGTCCAACTCTTTGTGACCCCATGGACTGCAGCACACCAGGCTTCCCTGTCCTTCACTATCTCTTGGAGTTTGCTCAAACTCATGTTCATTGAATCAGTGATGCTATCTAACCATCTCATCCTCTGCCACCCTCTTCTCCTGCCTTCAATCTTTCCTAGCATCAGGGTGTTTTCCAGTGACCTGGCTCATTGCATCACATAGCCTAAGCATCAGAGCTTCAGTATCAGTCCTTCCAATGAATGTTAGGGGTTGATTTCCTTTAGGAATGACTGATTTAATCTCCTTGCAGTCTAAGGCACTATCAAGAGTCTTCTCCAGCACCAGACTGGAGGGCCACAAAGACAGCCTTCAAATACTGAGATGTTTTCATTTATTTATTATTATATTTGGCCAGCCACAAATCAATTAACCTGTTAACTTCAGTGAAACTGGGGTGGGAAATAGAAGGTTCTCCTGCTTTAATTTAAAATTCCTTCCCCCTCTTCTTCCTCAAGCTAATTCTAAAGTTCTTTCAGACTCTCCCAATAGTCTGTATAAAATAACCCTATATCAAAATTCCCACCTTGCTAGTCACAAAATAGGAACAATACGTATTTTGGCATAATATCCACTCCCTGACTCAGAGACAATGATGCTATATAAAATTTTAAGTGCAGAATCCTTAAAATTAAGTTACTGCCAAACCAGAGAGGACATATATTGTGAATCACTGAAGAGAAAAATTACAAAGGGCTTGGGTTGGCTGCATTCAGCTAGGTTGATAGCTACGGGGTGGGGTGGTGAGATTGGGGGGGGGGCAGCAGGGGAGCAGAGTTAAAGAAAATGAAAATCTAGTTTTATAGAAAATTGGTCAGGACATGGTTGGGGGTAGCAGAAGAACTCCTAATGTCCAGGATGACCTAATAGAGCAGGCCAGTTCTGGGAGGGGTGAGGGCACAGTCAAGGAGATGAAGTAGGCAATAGAAAAAAAGATCGCTGGGGCATGGTGGCCAATTTGTGAGGACTGTCCATGAGGTCATCATGTTCTCTGACCAAACACCAGTGGAAATAGCTAAGTTCCAAAGGCTGACTGGAGGCAAGGTAAAGGGCCTGAGGAATGACAGAGCAATGTTGACAGGGAGATATTGAGAGGGAGCGCTGAGTATTTCAAAACCAGACAAGATTGGGAGAACGCCATCCTTCTCACCAGAGAGGCATCTCACTCACAAAGCTCATTCCTCTTCCTGCTATCATGGCTGCCAGCCTGCCCCCTGTACCTGGAGTGACATCGATGGTCACTCGTGTGATGGAGCACCCTTCTGTCTGGGTATCTAGTTCTTGTACTTCCTAATTGAAAGCCAGATTTTTCTATAGATGAGGCCAGAAGGTTAATAATAGTCTTTTACTCCTTAAGATCCTTGCAAAAGGCTATTTACCAGTTCCATTTAACTCCTGAAATCTTCTCATCCCTTCACTCTTGCTGGAACTGTATGAAATCTATTTCCAATCACTGTTTGAGAGGAATCAGTAGCCTTACCTACTCCTCACTTGAACCTTCTCAGATGATGAATCAAACCAGCAAGAGAGGAGGGGTATTCAGTATTGTGAACACCTGTTTATTACCCACCTCCACTGTCTATAGTATATATTCTCAACCCAGCAGTGACAGTCTATACTTCAGCCTCTAAAGCAATGCCTGGATTTGCATGTGGCTCATTTAAATGTGCTTATCTGTACAGGAAAGGGTCAGGTGGGGCTGTTCCCCAAAGCAACAAGAACCCAGAGGAAAACACTTTGAGACTTCAAGACCCTGTCACAGCAACTCCTTTCACTTTTTTTTTATTCATGGGATAACGCAACAAAGCATTCATCTAAGATCTAAGAAATGGGACAAGATGTTGCATTTTATTCGGTCTTGGATAGATTAAAGTTGAAATGAATCAGAAAATAGCAGACAGCAAAAGCACCCTGACAGAGTTTTCCTTTTTCCTAAATAAAAAAAGTGCAAAAGGATTGAACGCTTGAGCTATACGATACATCATAGATGCTACTGACCAATAAATCAAAAAGGTAAAGGACATCTAGAAAATGCAAACATAAGCAATTTGACCGCGTCCAGATGAAATGCTGCCAAAAGTGCTATCAGGAACTGCCTGGCTCCCTGCTCAGTCTGCTTTTTCTCCTTTTTGCTCTGTCTGTGGGCTCAGCACTGCCCACATGCTGGCCTCATCCTTGTCCAGTGTTGAGAGTGTAATAATAAAGAGCCCTTATAAGGCTCACAATACGTAATAGCAAGATCACTTTCTTGCCCTGTATTTCCTAATTGAATCTGCAGTCCAGCCTGAGTCTGGGCACTGGTATATTCTATCTGAGCCTCTGGGCCAGTTTCCTGGCCTTCGTCACTCAACATGACTATAGATGTATTTCCTGAGCGCCAGCATTCCTGCAGCTCTCCTCCAGACTCTTCTGTGGCTAGATTCCTCTGGACTTCATTTCTTCCTTGCTACTCCATGTCCCTGTTAAGGTCTTGAACCTGGTGAGCTGTTCTGATACATGCATTTCCTGATTTCTGTAGACTTGAACGCTGTCAGAGCTCACCTCTGGACCATTTTCAGGCCCTACTCTATTGCTACCCCAGTCTCTGCAGTAAGAGCATGAAGGAAAAGATTCAGGAGTTACAGGGGGATTATTTATTATTATGAGTTTATGGATATTTGCTAAGAGCTAGAGATAGCTATAAATATAAATCCATATGGATATTCTCTACTATATTAGGGGAGAAAATTATTACCCTTAGGCAAATCTGAATAATAACCGAAGTAAGTTAAGATACAAAGTAGGAAATGGGTTGTAAGCAGTCTGAGGACAAAGAATTAATGAGTATTAAGCAAGAGGGGCAATTTTTTAAAAATGTACTCCAAACAATGAAATATTCCACAAAATAGAGACTGCAACAGTGCTTTGCAAAATAAATAAATTGAATAAATGGTTTCCCTGGTAGCTCAGATGGTAAAGAATCTGTCTGCATTGCAGGAGACCCAGGTTTGATCCCTGGGTTGAGAGGCCCTGGAGGAGGGCATGGCAACCCACTCCAGTATCCTTGCCTGGTGAATCCCAAGGAAAAGAGCCTGGTGAATCCCATGGACAGAAGAGCCTGGCAGGTTACAGTCCATGGGGCCGCAAAGACTCAGACACAACTGAACTAACACTTTCTTTTCACTATCCCCTGTGGCAAACGGCAAGTCACGGCTGGGATAGTTGGAAGCTGTGGTTGCACTTTCTCTAAAGGGCCACCTATTCCCACTGTCATGAAGCAGCTGATGGTTTAATGGGTTCTATTCTGTTGTACCTCATCACTGACCTCATCCTCATTTTCTTTCTATTTTAAGTGTCTACTGAGTCCTTCCAGGAACTCAGGGCTTAGAGGAATGGGCAGCTTTCACTCATAAATAAACCTGAAGTCAAGGACCCATCAGCTCAGAAGCTTTTGCCATACTGATGGGAATCTTGTTTCTGTCACAAACTGATAAATTAGCACAAGAGTGGGATTATGAAGCTATGTTCAAGCTACCGGGAGACTGGGAAACTGCATCAGAATATGCTTCCTGTCATCAGTACTCTTCCAGGCAGGAAATCTAAACATTATCAAAAGTCCTAATGACGACTACCTCATCTAGAGGTAGGTATGCACTGGAAGTTGTGTTGTTGAACCTGACCCTGGAAAAACACTTGCATTCAAGCAGTTTTAAAATACTTGGCAAACTGACTAATACAACAGATTTTTTTTTTGAAATCTGAGAATATAAATGCAAAAATAATTGCCAGATTGCAGGGCAGAAACCCTTAATACAACAAATGACCTAACACCTATAATTCAAACTTGAAAAGAATCACTGATGACTGCCTATGTTTAAAAAAAAAAAGTCACTGCTGTTTTTGTTAATAGAAAAGTGTGAGAAATGACATCCAAGGGTTCAAGACTCCTTTGGGAAGATGACAGACAGAAGGTGACGCTGGGAGCCGATCAAGTACCAAACCAACTATTCATGGTAAGAGGGAAGAAGCATCGGCCTGAGGACCAATTATCATAATCAGGCTAATGGAGACCTCTGCTCACAGTTATCCAGAGAATATTTTACATAGTGACACTTTTTTAAGGCTGGGGCCACTACTAGCTGACCTTTTAATTTTTAATTAAAAAAAAGAAGTATTTTCTGATCAATGATCCCCTTGAGAGTCTGATAAATTCTTAAGCTTCTCCCTAGTGGAGAAAAATGCACATAAAATACAAATTTTACAAACAAATTGTAGAGGATTTGTGGACTAACATCCAACTTGTGAATCCACAAGTCATATATTTAAAAACCCCTGCATTAGGATAATTTTTTAAGATGGTTATAAACAAAATAATCTGTTCATGAACACTTCAAAGGATATAAATAAGAATAGGGAATGATGTCTTGAAGAACACAGTCCAAATTTGTAAAAGAATGATCAACCCAAGTGCTATCACATGTCAGATATAATCTCCAAAATGTTCTGAGGGAACTATTTCATTATAGCAACATCTACTAATAGAACCTCCTTAGGTTCTATGTACTACTATTTTTTTTTTTAACCTCTCCATCTCTTCTTTACCCTCATATGTATTCCTCTCTCTTCTCTTTGTGATTTCTCTCCTTTGACCTCCATCAGCCAATTTCTTATTTTCTTTTTCGGTGACTTTACTTCTGCCCTAGGAAGTATAAGGCAGGAATACATTTCTCTACAGCTTTAGGAACCTAACCACACCAAATGATCAACAAGTTAATAAGCTTCTTGAAAAGTTTCCTCAATGTCACAAACAATGTTTATTGAACTTTAAATTGCAAAACCAGGTCGCTCCCACAAACTATAGGAATGAGACTGAGCTAGTCAATGCTGAAGCATGTCATTCATTACAGAGCTTTCTGTCAGTTTCACTGGCTCGGCCATGGACAGAGAATGGATAACTCCTATATGATGATCTGAAAAAGGACACTCAGGAAGAGAAGTGATCGGAAACCCAGACAGCAGAGAGAGTAATCAGAGACTAGATGGCTTTCTGGAACAAATACATCATTTGGATTATGTTTAAAACACCAGAAGACTCTGAAAATAGCAGCAGCAGCATCCAGGCTCTGAAGGATGTGTTTTAATATATATACAATATGCAACAGACATTTGTCACACATCTGTCTTCCAAGCCTTATCCAACACTTCTGGCTGGTAACCACAGTCAACAAGGTCATCTTCTATCACAAAGGACTAATGCAGATTTTACAAAGCACTATCAGATTTGTCAAGTAGTTCTAAAAGAACAATGAAAAGTGTTGGCTATTTGATTATGATTATGAGCAAAAACAAAAAGAATGCATCTGAATGTGGTTTTTCAGGTAGCTGGTAAAGCATGGAAAAGCACAGAAAAGAGGGAAAAAATGAAGTAGGCAAGCTGGACACAGTTCACTTCCCAGAGTGATTCAGGCTTCAAAACAAAGAAACATTGTGAGCACTCACTAAATGCAAGGCAGTGTTCCATGCTGTAAGCCAGTGATTTTCAAATCTAACTGTCCATAAAAATTATTTGGGCAAGCTTTAAACAAATCAGATTCCAGAGACTCTCCTTAAAACTCCTAAATCAGGGAGATGAGAAGGAAGTTCAAGAGGAAGGGGACATATGTATACCTATGGCTAACTCGTGCTGGTATATGGAAGAAACCAACACAATATTGTAACACAATTATCCTCCACTTAAAAATAAATAAAATTTTTTAAAAATTCTAAATCAGAATCTCTGAACTGGGGCCCTGGACTGTAAGTTTTTAAAGGGCACCTCAGGTGATTCTGATACAGCCAGTTTTGAAACTGTTGCTAAGGACATATAGAATTAATAAGACATAGTCCCTGCCCTCCTGTACTTGACAGTACAATTTCCGAGAAAATGTATAAGTGTAGATAAAATGAGAAAGTATCAAGCATTACATAACAGTACAGCAAAGCAAGGGATATCACAATGCAGTAGATAATAATGTTCACTTTTCTTTGTCCTTTGACCAACCCCTGAGAAATAAAAGTTATGATACCAAGACTGACTGGGACCAAAAAAGAAAAAAAAATCTCTCCAGTTTACTAAATTATTTCAGGTTCAAATCAAAATTTATGTGGCTGTAAAAGGCAAACACTGTGTAAGGAAAAAATTCAAGTAAATAAAAAGATTTATCTGTAGCCAAAATTCTTTCTCCCATATTCATAAACATGTAAATCATTCCCCAAACTAACCATTAGCACAGAGCTAATGATTAAGCAACATTTATAATAATAATGAAAGCACATTAGAAGAATGTGTTGACATCTTTCAAATTTTGACAGCTCCTAAAAAATAATTTTTATTTTAGTTTGTCTAATTAAATGGACTACAGTTGCTTGGCACCGACTAAAAATTATAAGCACATAATTGTATGAAAATAAAAGAGAAGAAGAAATAGAAGAGCATAAAACTTACAACACATTAACCAAGTTCCTGATAAATAACATAGGTTTCACATTCAAAACCCTACTTCTGGTCACTGGTCTTGGCTCTTTGCCCTGAACCTGCTCAGGTATCCTCTAGGTGTGAAGTAGACCCTGGTTTCCAACCAGCAGTTCCCTGAAGTCATCTGCCAACAAGCCTTGACTTTGGAGTTCTGGCTGCCCTAGAATTCCCAGGAGCCCTGTTAGAACACCCTACCCCATCACCTTGAACCCTTAAAGGTAACTACTTCTCTGGGCTATGATATGTTGATGCTTATCCTCCTTCTGGCCCACAACTCTTGTTCATCTTTAATCAACATGAATTTCACAATGTGGACCATATTTCCAACAAGAATTTCACTTGCACTTGAAATGTCCTACCTAGTGGCATTTTATCCCACCAGATAGATTGTTCTGAGATATTAATAAACTAATCATCAACTATTTTTGCCTCCTTAGCTCATCACTAGTTAACTTCAAAAATACAAAACAATTTGAAGTTACCTGTTCTCTGCAAATTTAAAATAAATAAAATACCATATTTATGCACAAGAAACCATGAAAAGAATATAAAACAATATAGAGCAAGGGTAAAACCTGCATGTGTCCTACAAATATAGGAGAATTTTTAAAAAGAAGCTGTATCTAAGCTGTCTGCATATAAACATTGTATCTTGAGTTTTTGAGAATCACATCCTAGCCCTAACTCTGCTCTCAAACTAAATAGAAGACCTTACCCAAACTGCTTTGTCTCTCAGAGACCCCGTTTGTTAAAAGGGAGATTGAATTAAATCAATGTTCCTGAGTAGAGAGGGGATATGAGAACAATCAAAAAGAATTTCCAAACTCATATCATCCATCGTATTGTCTAGAGAATTCAGACATCACCTGCCTTATATCTTCACATGAAAGCACAGCAGAATATGGGAGACCTGGGCAAATTTCATTTGAAACAGCACCCCCATGTAATTCTATTATCGCTCCCTGCCTTCCATTGCCACTGACCTGATGGTCTTCAAGGACTTCTCTATTTCTCACATTCTCTTTTCCCAGAAAAAGCAACACCAGGACTTCCCTGGTGGTCCAGTGGTTAAGAATCCATCTGCCAATACAAGGGACAGGAGTTCGATCCCTGGTCCAGAAAGATTCCACATGCTGTGGGCAACTAAGCCCCTGTGCCACAACTGCCAAGCCCATGTACCCTAGAATCTGTGTTCTGCAACAAGAGATGCCACGGAAATGAGAAGCCCATGCAGCACAACTAGAAAGCAGCCTCAGCTCCCCACAATCAGAGAAATCCCATGCACAGCAACAAAGACCCAGTGCAGCCAAAAATAAAAAAATTAAATATTTTTTTAAAAAAGAAATATACCTCTTTAAAAAAATACCATATTGGAAAATCTTGATCTGTACCCTAGATATATAAGAAGGCATTAAGTAGGCAGAGGCAGTTATTCTCAAGCCTCTGTGCACATAAAAATTTGATTTAGTGAGCATTTATTCAGCACCTACTTTGTCCCAAAGAAGTCAGATGGAGTCAGTGGTAAGCAAATAAACACAAATGCACATGACTCAAAGCCAAAGTCCCTGATCCCATGAAGCTTGCCTTCTCTAGCCCTGTCCCAGAGATTTCAATTCAGTAGAGCTTAGATATAGACCAAAAAGCTGCATTTGAAGATGAAGCCCAGGCAACCCTTATACAGATGATCCAAGGACCACACTGAGAAACATTAGATTAAGAAATCGGATTGTCAGGTCGCTGGAACTCAAAGCTTTTATAAAGTTGGTGGACTCTTTTTAAGAACTAATTTTGATTCCATGTGCAATAACTTAACTATACACAGAGCGACTATGGAGCACATGAGTATATCCCACTGAGCATGAGTATATCCCACTGAGTTCATTAAAAGTGTCCTCATTTCAACCTTCTCTCAGCTAAGTCCCCCCGATGCCCACTTCAGCACTGCCTGACACCAAAGGAGGAGAAAGCAGTACAAAGAGACGGTCATCCCAACTGCACTGAAATATCTTACTTTTACCAACCCTGCAAACACATAGAGCCATAACACTTTGCTGGGGCTCTCTCCCAGAGATGTGAAAGGGACTCTGTCAAGTGAAACGTCCTGAAACTTAGGCTCCATTGGCCTTACTGTAAGCCTCCCTCTGGTTGGGGTTGGGAGGGGTGGCCAATATTGTAAAGACAGAGGCAGACACAAACACATGTGAACGAGATCGTGTGAGATCTGAACTTGATAATAGATCCATTTTAAGAGTTTAATAAATATTTTTGATGAATTATCATCAAAACCTGTTTGATGTTCCCCAACATTGGTGACTCTTAAGGAAGGAAGAAATAAGGATTGTTTCAGATTGCTCTTTGGAAGTGGGATGTATATGTACTCATCTGAAAACTCATATCCAATATTTCTATTGTTTTTTTTTTAATACAAACTACAGAAGGTTAGATTGACAAAATCTTGACTTGGAGGATATACTGACTATAGAGTGAGACAGCATTATAGCAGTTGTGTAGTTTAAAGAGGTTAATTCCTTTAAGGTTCAAGAAGGTGGGAACTGAGGCGTCTCAGTGGATGAGGGACAGGTAGGATGGACAGAAGAGCTTAATTTAGTCTCTGTCCCAGTTCCTGCCTTTGTCTTTCCCAGATCCCTCTGAAGGCAGATGAGTGGTCAATCTAGAGAGGAGATTGGACTTTCACAGGACTCAGGCTCCCCTTGGGGATAGGAAGACTGAAGTCAGAGTCTAAGAGATTTCCATGCTATGCTGAAGAGGTTAGATTGATCCTAGAGCCCATGGGTCTGATAGTGATGAACTTGGAGTTTGGTAAGATAGCTCCAGCTATGGTAAGGAGGTTGCACTGGGGCAAGAAGGCCAAGTTGAGCCTAAAGAAGAGTCAGGAACCTGTGACACTGGTCCAGGCAAGAGGTAGTGAAGGACAAACAAGGGCAGTGGCAATGATGATGAAGATCACAGGACCTGGAGCTGCAAGGAGGGAGGGGAGTGCCAACACCATTTCCCTCTGGGGCCAGCTCAGGCCCCTCCACTCAGTCAATATTCTCCTACCACCTTCCAGAGGGTCACATTAAAGAAGACACTAAGGTCCAGAGAGGTTGAGAAACTAACTCAAGATCACACAGCAGTTCCTCAGGCATAGAACTCTAAACTGGTTTTCTTCCAACTATAGCAAGCCTCTCCCTTACAAAATGGAGAGATGTAGGATCAAAAATGGTTAGCAATCAGACAGACTGGACTTAGACAATATAGGGTCCCAGACAACTTATTTAACCTCTCTGTGCCTCTTGAACTTATCTAGGTAATAGGAGTAACCACAGTTACCTACTTTATAGAACTACTGTGGGAATTACATAAAATATGCTAAGTATCAGCATATGTAGGTATGTTATAAATATAAATTACATCAAATATAATAATAATAATAATATTAAAATTTAATGGAAGCAGTCATTAATGTATGACTTCTGAATGGCCTACTTTCACTGAATTTCTGAGAAGAAATAAAAACCCAAAAAAACAATTGAAAAGGAGTACGTCAAGGCTGTATATTGTCACCCTGCTTATTTAACTTATACGCAGATTACATCATGAGAAACGCTAGGCTAGAAGAAACACAAGCTGGAATCAAGATTGCCGGGAGAAATATCAATAACCTCAGATATGCAGATGACACCACCCTTATGGCAGAAAGCAAAGAAGACCTAAAGAGCCTCTTAATGAAAGTGAAAGAGGAGAGTGAAGAGGAGAGTGGCTTAAAGCTTAACATTCAGAAAACTAAGATCATGGCATCTGGTCCCATCACTTCATGGCAAATAGATGGGGAAACAGTGCAAACAGTGTCAGACTTTATTTTGGGGGGCTCCAAAATCACTGCAGATGGTAATTATAGCCATGAAATTAAAAGATGCTTACTCCTTGGAAGGAAAGTTATGACCAACCTAGACAGCATATTTAAAAGCAGAGACATTCCTTTGCCAACAAAGGTCTGTCTAGTCAAGGCTATGGTTTTTCCAGTGGTCATGTATGGATGTGAGAGTTGGACTGTGAAGAAAGCTGAGTGTGGAAGAATTGATGTTTTTGAACTGTGGTGTTGGAGAAGACTCTTGAGAGTCCCTTGGACTGCAAGGAGATCCAACCAGTCCATGCTAAAGGAGATCAGTCCTGGGTGTTCATTGGAAGGACTGATGTTGAAGCTGAAACTCCAATATGAAAGCCACCTCATGCGAAGAGTTGACTCATTGGAAAAGATCCTGATGCTGGGAAGGATTGGGGGCCGGAGGAGAAGAGGACGACAGAGGATGAGATGGCTAGATGGCATCACCGACTCAATGGACATGGGTTTAGGTAGACTCCAGGAGTTGATGATGGACAGGGAGGCCTGGTGTGCTGCGATTCATGGGGTCGCAAAGAATCAGACACGACTGAGCGACTGAACTGAACTGAAATGGTTTTTAGGGTAGTACAACAAGCCAACAATTATTTCCATAATTTGAAGGTTGCTGCTTGAATGTATGTACTTCCTCTGCCTTTTCAGATAAACCTCTCTAGTTTCTCCTCAAGTACTTCTAGATGCAAGCTTCCGCAAGACTTCTCTGAAGCAGGCAGATACAAACTGTATATAAGGATCACTACTGCAAAGTTGCTTCAACAAACACTCCATGCTTTGCTCTTCATGTTATTTTCCTGGATTTTACTGTATTAGGTTCTATGATACTCCTGTATTTGAAGCTGACTGGATATAGCCCACTGATCTCTACAACACAACAATGTCCTTTCCCTTTTCCTACCAGCCCTCTCGGGAATATAGTAACAAGAGTCTCCAAAATGTAATACATTCCTTCTTATTTTAGAATTTCTGAATTCTTATTTTAGGACAAACTTGGTTTGGTTTCCAAACTTGGATGCATGTTGGCATCACATGAAGAACTTTACAAGGTACCTGTGCCTAGATTCCACCCCCATAGGGTATAAGTTACTTGGTATGGGCTAGAGCCTGAATATTGGGAATTTTTAAAGCTTTCCAGATGACTCTAAAGTGCAGTCAAGGTTGGTCACCTCTGATGGAGGGATTTCAGTGGCTGCAGAGATCTGAAGCCCGGAACCGAAGCATTCCTTTCTCTGGGTGGCCTCCTAGAGCTCCCCAAAATCGTGTTGTCCACATGTCCCTCTGTTCCCTAAAAGTATCTCCTTTATAGCATCTCTCGTGATGATTTGCATTGATTTGCTTCTATGTACCTCCTTAATTCTGCACTGTGAGCTTCTGAGAGCGGTGATCATTTTTCTCTCATTCCCAACACCTCACAGAAGCTGGCACATAGGAGGTGCTCCATGAACATGTGTCCCATCAAACTGAAAGAGTTTATCCCTTCTACCTCTCCAACCAAAGTAACCAGGCAAGAGCATCTCTTTCCAGAAAGCCAGGACTGAGATGCTGCACAGACAGCACCTGAAGCATCCCCCAAAGGAACCCCTCCACTGAACCTGCCCCTCACCAGTAAGTCAGAGACAGGCATGCATAGCTCCACAGCTGACAGTTTATAACTTGCAAAGTCTTCTTTCTGGAGGCTCCTCAAGAGTGAATGTAATTAAAACCTCTGCATATTACCTCTTCCATTGTCCCTGGTACTGGTCCCCGCCTGTTGTTCGGATAAGACAAGACTGATGAATGTGAATATGTCTGAAGTTAAAGCAGGCAGTAGATAATGAAAAAGGCTGATTGGAAATTCCTTATCAACTAAAGAGAGTCCTGAGATATGCAGAGCAGGAGGACTGCATGTAAGTCTGCAGTCCAAAGTCAAGAAGTGAAACTGCTGTTGCTGCAAACTCCAGGCTTCTCGCCACTGACACAGAACAGTCCCCTCAACTCCAAAGAGAATCATAGTCTATGGAAAGGCGCCCTCTGGAGTTGTGCAACTTAGCAGCCTTAAAATGGCCTGTGATGGGAAGATTCCCAACACCTGTAATGCAAGGCCACTTTCACTGTAAATAAACTTCAAAACAAAATCACTTACAGTGATGATTGCTACTTTCATCCCATATCTCTGACTCACACTCCCAGACCTCACCTCTCCATTCACACAATCTGGTCAATTCCTGAGAACCTCTCAGCTCTGAAGTCCTGTTCCAAGCTCCCCTCTCCTCTCAGCCCCAAGCTCTAACCTAGCATCATGGACATTGTTAAAACCACTGGAATTTTGGTGGATTTCTATACTGCAAATATTGATTGCTCCCTTCCTTCATGTTGTTGTTACCTTGCTGTGACGGAACAACGTTTGAGACTCAGCCTTCACCCCATTCCTGCCATGGCAGAGGACAGTCGGTTTTTAGCACATCTATCCATTCTTAGGACCTCATCACTCCCATTGTTCAAAGGTTCCTCCCAAGTCAGTAGGGTGTAGCGATAGAGGTTACTGACCTTGGCACAGGATGGTCTGGGTTCCAATCTCAAGTTCACTACTTATAAGCACTAACACTTTTGGCAAGTAGTTGTGCTTCAGTATTCTCACCTATCATATGTGGCTGATAGTAATAGTATCCACCTCATGAGATTGTTATCGGGCTTAGCTACTGATCTTGTAGACAAGTACCTAACATGGATACATCAGTATCATTCCCAGATGTGAGTTTTGGGGTGAGATTGACTTGGTTAGAATTATATTCATAGCACAAGTGAGCACCTGGTCACCCCTCATTAGTTTTCAAGATAGGTAAGTTCTTCCTCGCCTCTTTCCTTTTCCAGCCTTTAACTTACAATGTTCTAGAGAATGCCTATGTTGTATTCTTCCCTTGTTATTAAATTTACTTAACATTGAAATAATGTCTTTCTTTCCATTGTAAAAATGGTATCCTTCTGTGGATCTAGGACTGTGGAAACTTTCTCTACTGTCAGATTTCTAGTTTACGCTCTCCGCTTCCATTATTTTTCTCACTGGCTACTTTCTCCAGTTACAACCTGCCCAAGTCTACCCCAACCACATGTTTTCATCTCCTACCACAACCAGGAAATTACTATTTCCCTTTATAATATTTTAGGACTTCCCTGTAGCTCAAATGGTGAAGAATCTGCCTGCAATGCAGGAGACCTGGGTTCAATCCCTGGGTCAGGAAGATCCCCTGGAGGAGGGAATGACAACCCACTCTAGCAGTCTTGCCTGGAGAATCCCATGGACAGGGGAGCCTGGCGAGCTGTAGTCCTTGGGGTTGCAAAGAGTCAGACATGACTGAGCAACTAACTAACTACTGCTACTGCTTATAATATTTTATCAATGCTTCTGAAATATAGAACTGATGTAAAAAAAACACTATCATACTTTAAAAAAAACTCTTGGAACTATACATTTAGATTTTAACAAAGGACTCCATGTAACATTCCCACATTTAAAATCACTTCTTGGGATTTGAGATATTTTCCTAGATTGGAAATAACAAGATAAAGCTTAGGTGAAATCAAATAGTGAAATGAAGAAACTGAATAGGATACTGCAAGATCAGGACAGGAAGGAGGGGACTGCATTTTCGATTCCCTCTAAGTATGGCAACAGAAAAGTGGCAAGGACTACTGTAAGTTAAAAATGTCGATGAATGCTACCTCCAAGAGCCTCTCTGACTCAGATTCTGTGTGTCTCCTGCCTGCGTGTTCTTGGAAGTTATTTTCTGCTTGGTTGTAACTTGAAGTAGCTTGTTCCTTTGGGTGGAGGAGATGCAATTTTGGGAGAGCACATTATTTCTAAGAGCTTTTCAGAGCAATGAGCTACCCACAAATGACTCATCAGAAAAGCTTTTAGATCCTAGAATGGCCAAGTTTATCATCTAAAAATGCTCCCAGAGAACTTTTTTCTCTACTTCAGCTTCCTGTCATTTGAACTTTCACCCACTGGTCTCTTAGGAGCATTTCTCAGGGACTCACGAGTCGGGCATACATCTCCCAATGAGTTCATCCCCCCAGTGAGTTCACCCCTCCTGCCATGCCTCGGCACCCCACAGCATGATGGGCGGCCACAGGGCAGTGATGGCAACTGTAGGGAGAATGGCCATCTGGCCACGTGCACCAAAACAGAGAACCACGCCCTTTTAATTTAGTTTGGAAGTATGTTTACAGTTAAATACTTGCCCTGGCCCAGTCTCCCCAACCTCTACCACTGTTTTATAAGGAACTTTTTCATTCTGTAGTAAACTAGGAATAACTTTGGACCCTGAATTAATCACCCATCTCTATCAACAAATGTTACCAATGTACCCCTTCATATTTCAGTTAATTGAGACTTTTTAAGAATGGGATTTGTTGTAGTTGTTGTTCAGTCTCTAAGTCATGTTTGGCTCTTTGTGATCCCATGGACTGCAGCACACCAGGCTTCTCTGTCCTTCACTGTCTCTTAGAGTTTGCTCAAACTCATACCTATTGAGCCAACGCCTTGCAACCATCTCATCCTCTGTTGTCCCCTTCTCTCCCTGCCCTCAATCTTTCCCAGCATCAGGGTCTTTTCCAATGAGTCAGCTTTTCACATCAGGTGGCCAAAGTATTGGAGCTTCAGCTTCAGCATCAGTCCTTCCAATGAATATTCAGGGTTAATTTCCTTCAGGATGAACTGGCTTGATCTCCATGCAATCCAAATCTCTCAAGAGACTTCCAAATGGGACTTGGGTAGATAGTAAAAAAGGTTAGTATTTTTGGGGGGAGAGGGAGATTGGCAAGAACCAAGGTATAGAAAACTTGGAGACTGAGGTCTCATGTCAAACTTGGAAATAAATAACAAAACATTTAAATCTAAAATGTTGAATATTGTTTTGTGTTAAACTTTGGAGGTCAGGTTCCATTGGGCCTAGGGAAGAACTGTTCTTAGGTTCTAGGGGGAAAGAACTTCCTTGCCCTTTTCCAGCTTTATCAGGCCACTAGCATTCTTTGACCTGCAGCCCTTTCCTCCATCTTCAAGGTCAACAATGGCACTCATACAGTCTTCTGCTCCCTTTTCCACCTTTAAGCATCCTTTTAAGTACACTGGACCCACCCAGATAATTCAGGACAGTCTTCTTAAAATCAGGTCATCAGCAACCTTAATTCCATCTGCTATAATTTCTTTTTTCCATGTAAGGTAACATTTTCATAGAATCTGGGAATTGGGATGTGGACATCTTTGGAGGGCCATTACTCTGTCTACCGCAAGAACTTTTTTAAAAAGCATTAAGGGGGACTTCCCTGGCAGACCAGTGGTTAAGACTTCACCTTCCAATGCAGGGAGTATGGGTTAGATCCCTGGTCAAGGAGCTAAGATTCCACAGGTCTTAGGGCCAAAAAACCAAAACATAAAACAGAAGCAATGTTGTATTAATAACTAATTGTATCAATAAAGACTTTATTGTATTAATAGACTTTAAAAATGGTCCACATCAAAAAAAAATCTTTAAAAAAAAAAAAGCATTTAGAAAATGACAATCAGTAAGAGAAGAAAACCCAGTGGAGAGAGGGGAAATGGGAACCCACAGTGTAGCTCACAAATTAAGGTAGGAATTACAAACTGAAATGAGTTTAGGAACTAGCTCTCCAAAGGAACTGTATTAGACTACACTTTGTGTTCTAACTTGGGATCATTTGTAATGCTTCCCCATTGAAAGGGCAGGGGTCATTTGTAACGCTTCCCCATTGAAAGGGTAGGGGTCGTTGTTGTCCTTTTGTGAATCCATATTAAATGGAACAAAATTCTTGAATGGAGATTACTAATTCACTCATCAATCAAGGAAAGATTCAAGCACTGCTGTTCCATGAAGCTCTCCCTACCCCAGGGGCAGAATTAATTTCTCTTCCTCGGATCACTGTCCCTTGTGCTCTCCTTTCCAACAGTACTTATCATTCTGTAATGTAATTTCCTGTTTTCCTGGCTGTCTCCCTGCTGTATGATGAGGTCCTTTTGAGAACAGGGACCATGACTTAGACATCTTTGTATTCTAAGCACCCAGCAAGATGGCTAGCATAAGGAAGGCATTCAACATGCCTTCCTTACTGAATGAAAACCTGTGGGATGAATTGAGAATATTCTGAGCTACCTCCAGGTCTTAGGGGAAGGTGACTGGATGGTATTTGGGGATTAGAAAGTAGATGATAGCTTTAAAAATAAGAATAATGCACAGTAAATCTTTAAGTCCTGAGATGCATCTGAGAAAGGGAGACAGGAAACTGAAAGGAATTAAGAAATGAAGACGTTTTCCCGGATAGACTGCAGATTGAAAAAGCAAGGTCAAAACTCGGACGAGAAAATTTACCTGCTGTGCCTTTATACATTCTGGACTATACTTAGCATACAAATGAATGTTGAAAAAAATACCCCAAGCACCAAAATGACAGATCCAGGAAGAGGGGTGGAATATTACATAATTTTTAAGCAGTTACAATTTTTGGTCAATTAATGATATATGTTAGAAAAATGTTCTCCATATACAATTTATTTCCATAATACTTTATGGAAAATGTTGACAGTAACCACCTAGGAAGAAGAACAAATTTATGAACTTCTTCCATTCCTTTTGGAAATATAAGATTGATTTTGAAGTTTCATGAATTCCATGTTAAATGTGGAAGAGAAGAGAAACTAAAACTCTGATCTAGCAAGAAGAAAAAATGGAAAAGAGGGGTCAAGTTGTCACTAAATCAAGTTTGTCTTGCTCCATGCACAGCAAATCAAAATGCTGAGGTTCAGAGGGTTGAGGTAAAAAGAGCGCTTATTCAAAAGGCAGGATAAGAAGGTATCAAAGTATCTTAAAAGGTAGTTTCATTTTTAATTTTAATTATGGACCAAAGAAGTTACAGTAGAGAATTAAGTCTCCATTTTTATCTTGTACCTAATGATCAACAGCCAATTAGAAAGAGTAAGTGAACAAGGAGACCAAGAAAATCAGACTGTGTTCCATGAGCATGAGAATAGTGTGGAAGAGAACAGTAAGTACACCAAACAAGGAGGGAAAAAAACAGGTCATGAATAGTGTCCAGTAAACACCAGTATTTTCAAGGCAGGCAAAGAAAGAGGAGTTCATTAAAGTACTTGATAAGGATAAACTGAAGAGATGGGAGGAAAATTATGAGAACAATGTTTGGGAAACCATAGAGATGAGTGTTTCAAGCAACCAGTCAACAGTAGCACCAGATACTGTAAAATAAAAAACATATGGTCAATAAGGTGAGATAGGTCTAAATATTTCCACTGAGCATAACACAAAAGAAAGAATTCACTTCTAGAAATATTAGAATTTTCCTCCAAATAGTTCATTTTTTAGCATAAAACCTTAATACCCCATCTTCACTCCAAACACATAAATTCAAACACACACACACATTCCTATTGATGCCTCACTAAAAATGACAAATGTTCAAGTAGGTAAGAAGAAAAAACAATAATGCTATTTTCATTTTCATAAAGGTCAGTGGACCAATTGGCTTCATTGATTTGGAAAGAAAAGCAACTAAAGCATTCAGCCACAAAGCTGAAGGTTAGGGCATGGTTAACTGACAGCAACCCTGCCATTTTCAGAGCTAGACAGGCAGTTTTCCAGCTAATCAAAAGTGAACTGTCTTCATCAGGTAAATCTCATTAGGTCTAAATTATCTCACAATATGACTTCCACTAAATTTGAAGACCGAAGTCTATGGATTAGAAGTACTGTGCCAAAGGAAAAAAAAAGATAATGGTATGAGTAATTAATCATTATTCATAAAGCATTCACTGTATCATGAGACAGGAAAGGTAGAGATTATTAGTTGGGTTTCCACATAAGGAATAGAGCTGAAGGTAGCCACATGATGACAACAGCAACACAAAAAGAATCTTAGAGGAAAGTTTGAACTCTAAATCACAGTCACATTTCTATACATGTAAAAAAATTTGAATTGTTGATGAAATTGTATAGATGGGCATGCATTAAAACAAACCAATTAAGGATAGATTAAGTGTTCTGCTTCCCTGGTAGCTCAGTTGGTAAAGAGTCTGCCTGCAATGCAGGAGACCCGGGTTCGATCCCTGGGTTGGGAAGAGCCCTGGAGAAGAAAAAGGCAACCCACTGCAGTATTCTTGCCTGGAGAATCCCATGGACAGAGGAGGCTGGCAGGCTACAGTCCATGGGGTCGCAAGAGTCGGACACGACTGAGTGACTAAACATAACCTAAGTGTTCTGCTAAAGCTGCTCACACTCACCAGTCATCCTAATGTGTGTATTTCTTTCCAACTCCATGTTCAGTGATATTGTGCTGGTATTTTGAAAGCAGGCTTAAGAGGAGCATTTTTTCCCAGCTTTATTCAGGTAGTTATGGTTGACAAAGAAATATTGTATAGATTTAAGGTGTGCAATATGATGTTTTTGATATAGGTACACATTGTGAAGTGATTGCCACAATCAAGATAATTAAAATATCCATCACCTCCCATGATTACGTGTGTGTGTGGTTAAAGTACCTGAGATCTACTCTCTCAACAAATTTCAAGTGAACAACACACTGTTATTAACTGCAGTCACCATGCTATATATTGGGTCTCCAGATTTAACTTATAACTGAAAATGTATACCATTTAACAATTTTAATCCTATATTCTACATAAACTCTCATCTAAAATTCCCTCTGATTTATTTATTCTCCCTTTGAGAATTTTATGGGTAAATTTTATCATAATACTATTATGGGAATAGATGTTGTAGGACCACTTTGGGTTTCCCAGGTGGCTCATTCGTAAGGAATCTGCCTACCAATGCAGGAGACATGGGTTTGATCCCTGGGTCAGGAAGATCTCCTGGATATGGCAACCCAGTCTAGTATTCTTGCCTGGGAAATCCCATGGAGAGAGAATCCTAGCAGGCTCAGTCCATGGGGTCGCAGAAGAGTCAGATACGACTTAGCAACTAAACAACAACAACAACAAAGGACCTGAGGAACTCAGGCTTCTGGGGTGCTTAAGCACATACACACTATGGTTGCCACAGTTGTTCCCTTGCCAACAAGGCAGTTTATTTATCTATATCTGTTGATAGTATCTGTTCACTATACTCATTGGGGGTTTTGCTCCCAAAATTAAGAAGTATTTTACAGGCATATAGTGTCCAGAAAAAGTTCTAATACTAACATGGAAAATGTGCTTGAATTACCCAAAATATATTATTTAACTTCGCTAATTACTTTTCATTTCTTTACCTCATTTGTTTCCAAATTCTTTGCTGTTGCTCATTCCCCCCCTCCTTTTAAATTTTCTTTCCTATCATACCTTTACTCCCTGCAATTTGCCTCCTGTGCCCCAAACTATCATCTCTGTTTTAAACACTATTAAGATCATTTTAAAGTATTAAAATATTCATGGGAATAGAAACATAATCTCTTTAATACCAAGTAAGTCCTCTGACAATGGCCAGGCTTGGGGAAAACATAATTAAGAAGTCAGCTAGAGGAGTTTCCAAGGAAATTAGTTTTAAATAGATGGAAGTAATTAATCAGTAAAAACAAATAACTGATGGAAGGAGAGAGGTTTCCCTGGTGATTAGAAAAGAACAATTAAGGCTAGATTCAGGATAGTGACTGGTGTGCACACTGTGTGGTAATCTCTCCTCTCTGGTCTTTGAGGGGCTAAATGGAGCATAAAGCTATCTTCCCATGATTCAGATAAATACAGAGCAAGCACTGAATAGAGGACAGCAGGACTGGACAGCCTGTAGAGACTCAGTTATAGGAAAACTGTAGGAACTTGAACACTGTGAAGGGGTTGCTAGAGGTGTCAGAGCCACGAATAAGCCTCAAACAAATGGAAATATTGAAGGTTCAGCATTAGGGCTAGATTAGGTAAATTTTGGAAACAGTAAAAGATTCGTGAAGTGGCTACTGACTTGTGCCAGGTGTATCTATTCATTTAAAAACTGGTTTAAGCTACATCATATTCATGTAGATAAATGTCTGTTAATATTAAACAAGATTATGGGTATAAAGGCATTTATCTATGCCTCTGAGAAGCCCAACTGTTTAACTGGCCATTCAAATAATAGAGGCGATCCACTTTGGCTGGGAGCAATTTATCCGAAATGCAGCTGTACCCACTCTCTTATAGTTATGCTCCTACCATTCCACTTTCTAGCACGTGATGTGACTTATAAGGGCTTCTCTGGTGGTTCAGATGGTCAAGATTTTGCCTGCAGTGCTGGAGACCCGGGTTTGATCTCTGAGTCAGGAAGATCCCCTGGAGAAGGGAATGGCTACCCACTCCAGTATTCTTGCCTGGAGAATTCCATGGACAGAGGAGCCTGACAGGCTATAGACCATGGGGTCACATAGAGATGGATATGACTGAGCAAGACTTATTATGTAACCTTGCCTTTCTACCACCCCCCACCGCCGCAAATGTTAACTTCTTGAAGGTAGGATTTAACTACTTTGTTCAATGTTATGTTTCCAGCACTTGGAATGGGTGCTTGCATGCAAAAGGTATTCAATAAATATTAACTGAATGAATGAACTGCAGGCATAGTAACAGGTGATTAAGAACATTCTTCAGTATCCCATCTGCTGCAGTTTCAAACACTTATAGCAATGGTACCGTGCAGACTCAGCTTCACAATACTCCATTGCTCCTGCACCTTACCTGTTCTCTGTTTCCATCTTGGGATCACCCATACCCTTTCTCAGACTTACTCTCACTCCAAATCCAAATAGTTTTTTTTTTTTTTACTACTTCTCTCACAATCAAAAATCATTTGGACAACCTGGAAAGTCATTGGATAAGGAGTGCATAGATAAAAGTTTCCTGCAATTACAATAAAGAACATCTTCCTATTTCCTGCCTTCCATCAATCAATTCATAAGTTGTATGAAACATCAACTAAAAGGGTACATTATGTATGGTGCTGGGGATGCAGGGAGAAACGGATATCTGCATTTATCAAGGTCAAAGTAATATGAGCAGCGTTGTTTATATCAACCTGACAAAGTGCTGTAAACTCATACAACTACAAATTGTAATTCTAACAGCAATCTTGAATTCTAACCTTGAAAATGTCTTACTTTTTGACTTGAATTCCTTCTCTCTTAAATGTTTTTCATTTAAGAATTGTACTACATGATGTTAACTTGCCTCTTTAATCCATCATATATGACTACCAACCCCAAACATTTTGATCATAGAAACAGGATAGTAGACTGTGACTCATTCTCACCAAAATTCCAATTTATATCCCTTTAATGATATAGACTGAATGCATCTTCACCAAATGCATATATTGAAACCTGTTTCCCCAACGTGATGGTACTAGGAGATGGGGCCTTTAGGGGGTGATTAGAACATGAAGGTGGAACCCTCATGAATGGGATGAGTATCTATATAAATGTGACCTCAGGAAGCTCCCTTCCCCTCCTATCATGTGAGGGCACATAGACAGCCATCTGTGAACCAGGGCAGCCCTCACCAGACATAGAAACTGCCAGGAAGGTGATCTTGGACTTCCTCCAGAGCTATAAGAAACAAATCTCTGTCATTTATAAGCCAATTGGCCTATGGTGTTTTAATTAAAGCAGTCTGAACCAACCAAGACATATAACAATGCAGAAAAAGACAAAATCTGGCATGAATCATACAAAAACATCTAAGCTAACAGTAATACATACTAATTACAATTTTCATTATTTAAAACTATTTTCCTGACTCAAAGACTGCCTTAAAAGCACACTAAGCTGTAATTGTTCTGATCTCTGGGACTTATGTTCTGACCCAGAAAGAGTCATATTAGCTTCTCTCTTCAGAATTTTGAACTATATAATGCAGAATATAAAATGCTGATACAGAAGAAGAGTGTTGATAACACTATAGCCCTGGGTCTAATGACACAAGACAAGAATAGAAGAAATAAAAGGAAAATGAACGGCCCTTGGAGGAGCACCTGGTAGAAGGGGAAGGAAGAAGGTTGACACAGAATGCATGAAGAAAAGCACGTGTCACGTGACCACCGCACAGTCAGAGAACTTGAGAGACACAGCAAAGAGCCTAGATAAGTTTAGTAGCTCTATACCTGATCAGTGCTTGTCGGGCCTTGGAAACTCAGGTACATTTTGTGTCAATATTTGGGAAAGAATAAATTCAATAACCAACATGGGCTGTGACGGGCTGAATTATACCAGAAACATTATTTATTATCAAGATTGAGTTCATTTCTCCCTTTAAAATTAATAAGATAGAAGGTATATCAAATTTGGAAAAGTGCTTATCACAAGCAAAGTATTTATTTCACAAAAATAAGCTTTTATTATCAATATGTTGTGAAAAAAAAAAGTGAATTGAAAAGGAATAAGGAAAGACCATAAGGTCACTTAAAATATAATCACAAAATTGGAATCTACAAATGGGGGGGCTTCAGAGACAGAAAAAATTCTACTGAAAAGAAAATCAGTAATATGAAGAGCAAACTTGAGAAGGATTTCAAGGATTCAGCCCAGTATACTTCAGGTACAAATTATAAAGGTATAATTTGTATATTTGTATAATTTGTACAAAGATACAACTTGCATGGGCTTCCCAGGTGGCTCAGTGGTAAAGAATCCACCTGCCAATGAAGGAGACAAGAGTTGGATCCCTGGGTTTGGAAAATCATCCGGAGAAGGGAATGGCAACCCACTCCAGTATTCTTGCCCAGGGAAAGTCCATGGACAGAGGAGCCTGGCAGGCTACAGTCCATTGGGTCGCAAAGAGTCAGCCACAACTTAGCAACTAACAACCACAACAATAATTCGTATATTTGTATAATTTGTATACCAGCATATGTATGGTAAAAATTATAAAATAATGAAGATTATTTTTATAAAATTGAGTATATGAATAAGAAAATGCACACAATCCCAGAAGGAAAACAAAGCCAAAAATATGGAATTAAAACCACAACTTACATTAGAAGCAAATGTCCTTAGCTTAAATAAGATACACCAAGTCCGTGAACTGAAAGAGCCTACCATGTACCAAGTGAAAACAAGAATGCATACTGGAGCACAAGCTGGCAGATCTTAAAAAGTTGAAGAAAATAATCATGTAAACACCTAAGCAGGAAAGATCCAGTCATCTTGAAAGGAAAAAAAAACTTTCAGGCTAAACTCAGACTTCTCCACCCCCTCAACCACATGAAATAGAATAATTTTTTAAACTTTAGTTGATAAAAATTGTGAATCAAAGTAAGTTATTTTCATTTGTCTAAGCAAAGGGAAGGCATTTGTGAATAGGTCAAGATTCAGAGAAATCTTTAAAAAGGATGAATAAAACTCACATAAAAGAACTGGTAGTGATCATATGGACTTAATATCAATCTTAAGCATGGGACAACAACAGATATACGTACCAAATGTTTGTTAATAGGGAACATATATAATATTAAAATAATGAGTCAATCTATCATAATCTCTCTTAAGCAAGCCATTATTGGAAACCAGGAGGAAGAGGACAAATTATTTAACCTATATGCATAAGGAAACACTAAAATTAACTTCTTAATTGTTTTAGATTTTACAAAAAGAAATATTTTTGAGGTATTTTTTAAGAAGTAAAATCATCCACTAGTAACATTTAAAATAGGATATATAAGAAAGAACCCTTAACTTAGTATAAATAAGTCAAAAACAAGTTATAAAAATAAATGTTAATGATTTATATTATTAGGAAGCAAACTCTCCTTAATTGACTTAAAAATAAATCTCAACTAAATTTCCTGAGTTAATTTTGCTTCTTTGTCCAAAATTAATTGGTCATATTTGTGTGGGTCTGCTTTTGGTTTCTCTATTTTGTTTCTGTTGGTCTATCTTCTATGCCGCCACCAATGCCAGACTGTGTTGGTAACTACAGCTGTATTATAGGCCTTAACAATGAGAAGAGTGATTTCTCCTACTTTTCCTTCTTTTTCCAAAATTGTTTTGGCTATTTTAGGGCCTTCCTCTTACACTATAAATTTTAGAGTAAGCTAGTTTATCTCAACAAGAAGACCTACTGAGATTTTGGCAGAAATTTTGCTAAACCTAATGTCAGTTTAGAGAGACTTGACCTTTACTATGTTACACCTGAATGCAAGCACTTTTAAAGCATCAATCAAAAAAAACATTAAAAAATAAAACATCAATTCAAGAATCCACAAATAAAATTCAAAGGTATATAATTAACAAAATGATGGATAATATTAATATTCTTATAGATAAAACATTCACAGAAATCAATGCTTATTCTCAATATACTAAAAAAGCAAATAAAAACAAAATACCTGAACAGGACAATCCACAGAGGAAGATTTAAAAGCACAACTCCACTAATAATCAGATAAATTTAAATTAAGACTAAACTAAACTAACAGTTTATATCCACCAAACTGACAAATACTTTAAAGTATTCAGGGCTGAGTTATGAAAATGGAGTAAGGCAAGTTCTTAATCACTTTTAGTAACAGTAATACTGGTGTGAGTATTCTGCAAAGGCATTTGGGAATATCTATCTGGAATCTTAAAAAACAAGTTTGTCCTTTATTCTCAGTATTTTCACTTATAGAAAACTACCTTCATAAAAATAATCAGAAATGCAGTCAACATTTTATATAAAAAAAAAAAGTACATCACAACATTGATTTTAATCATGAAAAGGAGGGGAAAAACTCAATGTCCAATGATAGAAAAATTTTTAATAAATAATTATACAGCCATATGATCCAGTATTATGCAGCTATTAATAAATTATGTATTTGAAGAATTTAGTAGTGTGATTATTTACTATATAGTATTGCATTTAAAAAACTATATACAAATATGTGAATGTAATACGAATTTAAAATATTTATTTTATTTTATATAGAAAATAAACTGGAAATATACAAAAATAATTTGCCAACATCATAAGATTCTAATCAGTTTCCTTTTCCTGTTTCTATTGCCTATCTCTACAATAAGCATGTAATGTATTCACTTTATAATGAGAAAAGTATTTCTTCATAAAGTACCAAGTAACTTTAGTCAAGACCTAGTTTTCCTAACTCAGATCATGAGCTGATGTAGAAGTGACCTACTTGTGAAGTCCTTCTGAGGCCTGTTTGTGTGGGCATAGGAGCAGCTGATTCCCTCAATACGTAGAAATATTTTTCCTAATGAATAGTTTCAGGAATGAACTGCTGACTACAATTGAAAAGGAAGATTAGAATAAATCATAGAAATGGCACTAATATTAAGTTTTCCCAATAGAGAGGAGTGCCCCTTAGGGGACTCAGTGCCTATATCCTGTGGATTCTCTGTACTGTTTCCAGCACGCAGTTCCTGAAAGTTCCCACTGCTGGAGAGAGCTGGAAATGGGGTGAGGCACACCCACGCACCAAGCCACATGGGCATGCCACTTGGATTTGAGTCACTCAAAGATTGGTGGCCTGTTCCATAAATGTCTTAAAACTCTGCCAGAGAGGTATGGTGGGCTCAAGAATTTTTTAAATCGTTTGTATGCAAATTATACCAAGAACAAAACTTAAAGGACATTTCAAAGTATTAAAAGTTCAAGCCTCATTAGCATCATAACCACACTCAGTTATTACTTAGCAATTTAAAGCAAACTTCAGGCCACATGAAACTGTGGCCTTTGAGTGATACAGTACATATCAGGTTGACCATCAGGACACTTTCAAATAGCACCCCTTGCATGGCTCCATTTGGATGATTTACCCTTCATGGACCTTCTCAACTCTCATGACCTTCCCTACATTTCCCCCCCAACACTCAGTTGTGTACCCAAACCCCAAAATCTGACTCCAAAATACTGCATTTCAGAGTTTCCTGCAAATAAAGACCTCTACTCCAGGCCTCTTATTCCCTCAAAACCCATCCTTCTGCCTCATGGAAACTTTCACTGCTTTGAGTATGTTCTTTCTTTAAGTCATTAGTCCTTCTTGACTTCTCATCTAATCCTGGGCATGATGATACATGTGGTAAGAGGCATAACTAATACTAGCTGTTATATCAGACAATTTCAAGATCTCAGAGGCTTAATACAGTAAAAGGCTTTTTCTTGCTTTGTTGTTGTTGTTCAGTTGTTAAGTCATGTCCAACTGTTTGCAACCCCATGGACTGCAGCACGCCAGACTTCTTTGTCCTTTACTATCTCCTAGAGTTTGCTCAAACTCATGTCCATTGAGTCAGTGATGCCATGAAACCATCTCATTATCTGTCACCCCCTTCTTCCCCGGCCCTCCATCTTTCCCAGCATCAGGGTCATTTCCAGTGAGTCAGTTCTTCATATCAAGTGGCCTAAATATGGAGTTTCAGCTTCAGTATCAGTCCTTCTAATGAATATTCAGGGTGGATTTCCTTTAGGATTGCCTGGTTTGATCTCCCTGCTGTCCAAGGGACTCTCAAACAGTCTTCTCCAGAACCACAATTCAAAAGCATCAATTCTCAAAGTCAAATGCAGTTTGGACAACTCTTGGGCAGAAACTCTAGGATCACTAAAGACCTTCCATTTTAATACATGATTCCTCATACTTCACAGCAGAAGAAAATGGAAAATCAAATCTTTGCTGGAGATATTTTTAAGGGCTACATCAAAAATAGATTATATTACTCATGTTTCATTGACCAAAACTGAGATCCTTACCCAATTTCAGGTAAGGCAAGGAAATGTAGGCTCTGTGTGTGTACCGGAAGAAGAAATGAGACAGGTGAGTATGTAGCCACATCTCTGTCATTGTATAACTTTAATTTTCACTATAGTTAACTCACTTACCAGGTGTCTTTCTCCTGCAACTATTCAGAACGTGTCATTTGGCGGGGGGGGGGGGGGGGCATGATTCATCCCACATCACGAAGAGATACAGAATGTGGGATAAGGATATGTTGCAAACCCAGGTCACCAACCTATAAACACACTTGCATAGCTATACACACACGTAAACAATTCACAAGACAATTGGGTCTAAGTGAGCAGATAGAAATATAGGCAGCCTCACTAGCATACAAAGAAATGTAAATTTTTAAAATAAGACACAATTTTCAAATTTAGGTGAAAAAAGACCAAAAGATAATATTAAATATGAAAGGGGATGCAATGAAACTTGGCCCCTAAGGGAGGCAGTGGCAGTGAACAATCTTCCTGAAGGACAATTCAGAAATAAGTATCAAGGGGGGGCTTCCCAGGTGACTCAGTGGTAAAGAATCCACCTGCCAATGCAGGAGACATGGGTTCAACCCCTGGGTCAGGAAGATCCCCTGGAGAAGGAAGTGGCAACCCACTCCAGTTCTCTTGCCTGGAGAATCCAGGACAGAGAAGCCTGGTGGGCCACAGACCAAGCGGTCGCAAAGAGTCAGACATGACTGTTCAACTAAACAACAACATCAAAAATCGTCACTCAAATCATTTAAGAAGTATTTATTGAATATTTACTAAGTGCTGTGCACTGTTCTAAATCCTCTAATCTAGCAATTTCACTATTGGAAATGTATCCAAAAAAAATTAGTGAACATGCAGACAAATATTAATGTACAAGGAATTCAGTGCAGTGTAAAAACAGCCTAAACTGACTAACAATAGTGACAGGAATAAATAATTTCTGCTACATCTACATTTTAAATTACATAAAATGAAAAAAGAAAAATGTGAAGACTATAGTCTACATAAATTCTACTTGTATAATTTTATGAAAAGAGGAATAAAAATCTTGCGCTTACATATGATACCAACTTCTCCTGTATACCTATTCAGTCAACATATATTTACTTTCTGTCAAATATGTGCTAGGACTTATAAAGAGAGAATCTGTAAGACCTCTGGGTGAATAAAACTAAAGGTCAACTTGTTTTATTTCCCATTATTGTTTTTCCATTTCACAGAAATTGCTGAAGAACAGGTCAGCATATAGTAGAGTGCCTTGTGCTTTGGTCATGAATAAAAATTTGTCCTAAAACATAATGGAAGAATAGAAGTCAGAAAAAAAGTGCAATTTCAGTCTCAAGTACTTTCGGTTTAACAAGAGATGGAAATTTGAATTTGAATTCACCTGTGAGGACAGGCAGGTCCTTTAGAGGAAACAAAAAGGCTATAGTGAGTCTTTTAAATTATGCATAGGTAAAGAGAAGATTCTGCTCAAGTGAAGAAGTTGGGAAAATCTGACACTCAAAATCTGAAAAGACTAAATGGAAAAGAGAGGAGAGGGCAATATTTTGGGGAGAGAAGATTGCTTCTAAGAGGTGTCAGGGAGGAAGAAATTCTCCTCTACATTTCTATGTTCTTCTGGCTGGTCTAAGAATTAAATTGACATAAAACAGATTAACAGGAGAAAATCACACGAAAGTTCAAAAACATGTACACATTAGAGAGATCTAAGTCCTTTATCTAAATTTTTTAAAAGCAGTTAAGGGGGAAGTGACAAGAAAAACTTCCTGAGTCTTCTATTTCTTAAAAAACAATAATATTACTCAGCCATAAAAGGAATGAATGAGTCAGTTCTAATGAGGTGGATGAACCTACAGCTTATCATACAAAGTGAATTAATCAGAAAAAGAAAAACAAATATCGTATACTAACGCATATATATGGACTCTAGAAAGATGGTACCGATGAAATTATTTGCAGGGCATCAGTGGATACACAGACATAGAGAACAGACATGTGAGGAAGGAGAGGATGGGAGGTATGAAGAGAGTAACATGGAAACTTATATTACTATATATAAAATAGACAGCCAATGGGAATTTGCTGTATGACTCAGGGAACTCAAACTGGAGCTCTATCACAAGGGGTAAGGGGAGGTGGGAGGGAGGGTCAAGGGGAAAGGGACATATTATACCTATGGCTGATTCATGTTGATATTTGGCAGGAAACCAACACAATTCTGTAAAGCAATCATACTTCCATTAAAAAAATAAATTAATTAAAAAAATAATAATCAGTCTAAATTAATCTTCATGTCAATGAAACACATTTTATCATGGCAAATTTTTCTCCCCTACCGAGGAAAGGGTTGAAACTCAGGGGACTGGAAAGCAATGAAGAGAATATTTATTAGCTCCTGGGGTTGTGCTGTACCTTTAAGGGGATGGTGGAGAGGAGGGTGACAGGTTTTCACTAAGACCAAGGGTTCTGGGCCAGGCTGAGCCCCCTGGAGGCCCAGGTGGCCATGTATACATGGTTCAGAGTCAGAGTAGGGCCGACTCTGGATGGAGCCTGGCAATTTCTGGACCACGTCGTCAGCACAGACAACAGTGTTCTTATAAGTGATGACAGTGACAGGTCTTTCAAGTACTCATGACCAGTAGGCATGGCTAGTTGCAATCTGAAGCAGAAAAGGGTAAAAACAGACGTGATGGCATTTGGTACCTGTGCCAAAACAATGGATGAGGGCACTCGCAGGTGATCCTGAGACTCTGTCATAAAACAAGGAGAGGCTTGAAGTTTTGTGCTCAAAACATGAATATTTTATTTGCTTTGCTAAGTCATTTCAGTCATGTCTGACTCTTTGCGACCCTATGGACTGTAGTCTGCCTGGCTCCTCTGTCCAAGGGATTCTCCAGGCATGAATACTGGAGTGGGTTGCCATGCCCTCCTCCAGGGAATCTTCCCAACCCAGGATCAAACAAGTGTCTCTTATGTCTCCTGCACTGGCAGGCAGGTTCTTTACCACTAGTGCCACCTGAGAATAAAAGCAAGGAACATGGGTTTACTGTTCCTTTAATGATCAAGTTTACGCCATTTTCCACAATGAACACATATTTCTTTTTAAAAGGACAAATAGTTTCACACTCTCTCTGCCTCATCTTATTTTCCCTATGGAGAGTGAAGACTAGAGAACCTCATTCCCATCCTCAACTGGGATTCCCCTAACCACAGACATATTCTCAGGAAGGTCGCCCATCACTTTCTAATGCTCAAAGCCAAAGGTAACTTCCCAGCCTTTTTTTTTTTTTTTTTTGTCTTCTTAGTCACACTGGATGCTGTCAACCACCCTATGCTGAAAGTTCTTCCCTGAAGTTCCTGACTCTACTCTCTCTTACCATTCCTCCTTCCACTCTGTTCACTCTTTGTTCAGCTTCTGGGCACCTCTTTTTCCAAACTGTCTTTCAGAAGCTGTTTTTTCCAGAGGTCAGCACTGAGTTGTCTTCACCTCCCTTACAAATTCTCCCTGGGCCATTTCATCCACACCAACCTATAAACTCTCATAGTTTCACTTACAGTTAAATCCAGAGAGCCTAGAACAGTTCCTTAGACATTGGAGGTATGGTCCTTACTTAGTAAGATTTCAAGTCAGATCATTTTTAACATTCTCATCTAGGCAACAAAATTATTTTCAGAAATCACCACAAAATAATTAGTAGTAATCATTATTTTCTCAACTTGCTTTTAATTTTAATACAACACACAATGAAGGATAAATTTGCATTTTAAAACATTGTTCAGTGGCAGGGGATGGGGAAAAGAAGAGGTTGGTAAAGACAAACAAACTTTCAGCTATAAGATGAATAAGATCTGAGGAGCCAACATATAATGTGGTGACTGTAGTTGATAAAATGTGTTGTATGACTGAGGTTTGCTGGGAGGATGGAACTAACATGGTGTCACCCAAAAACAAAAAAAAAGAGGGGAAAGATAGATAAGTGAAATGATGTATGTATGTGTTAATTAATGAGATACAGTAATCCTTTCTTGATGTCTATTTGTGTCAAGTCACTGTGATGTACAATTTAAATATCTTACAATTTTGTCAATTATACCTCAATAAAGCTGAAATTATTTTTAAATGTTAAGTTTTAAAACATTATTCAAACTGAGTAAAATATTTCAGACATGAGCTAAAATTCACACTTAACAATTACCCAGTTTTAAATTAAAACACAAATGTAAAATTTCCAAGTGTCAAATGACATGACAGAATTGGCATAACACAAGTTCTGTTTCTTCACCTTCACAATTCATTGTTAGCATTGTTTATGTCTAATCTACTGTTTAAATGCAAAAATATGTAACATCACAGAGAATGAAGATAAGAACCCAAGCACAAGTGTACTTCAAGTAATTCCGAACAATTATAAACTTACTCTTGAAACAAAAGCATGTAGCTGAGTTCCCGTGTGTCAAGGGATGAATACATAACAAGGAAGTCTTTGAATTAATTCCCCCATGTAGAAGCCAATGTTTGTGACTATCGGATAAGAATTAAAATGTGCTAATTTGTAGCTTGCAGATATATTGCTAAAATCAATAGCAACCTCAGCAATTGTTTAGAATTTAAATTAACACAAGACTTTTTTCAAGGAGGAGTATTTCATTACTGGTATTGTGACACTTTGAAGATAGTAATAAGATCAACACTTACTCAGTTTTACTCTGTATAGCCAAAACACCGTCTCATTGCCTGCACCCCGGGCTGGCTGCTGTTAGTATAGTATTGACAACAGATATTTGCTGAACGGCTGAATCCATTTATCCCATGATTCTAGGATTGCTTCTTCACCTGAGCCTTCTAAAGAAGCCCTTTATTTCTTCTAGGCCTGTGTTTCTGTCACCTCATGTGGGGAAATGAACAAGATGGCGCCAGACAGCCTCTCTCCCCCACCTTCTGTGAACAATGACTCGGCACCCTTGTGTAACAGCTGAGCTCGCTTATAGCATTACGCATGCGCGTCACGAGGTACTCGCTTGTCCTCCGGCTACTTTGTGAGTTACACCTGCGTAATCATCACCTGGAAACGCCCGGAAGGGTTGTGTGCGGTTCTGTTGTGGTATGTTAGGTCTGGTGCTACCGCTGCTGTGGTAGCCAGAAGAGAAGAAATGTGTCTACAGTTCCAATAGCTCCTCGAGTCTTCTTCCAGCCTCTTAGCTCGCGCCTTGCCTACCCTGGGTTCAGCGAACAGTGCGGACAGTGTGATACAGCGACACAGTTGGCACTCTGAGCTGGATCAGCGATACACCTGACTTCACCTGACTGTCCCATAGCAACCTCAAGTCTGTGGCGCCAAAAGTGCTCCTTTTTCTGCTCCTCGTTGGTGAATAGCACCAAATTCTACTGTCTTCAGCCAGAAACTTGAGATTCCTGTCTCCTTATTGCTCCCAAACCCAGAAGCTACCTACTTTACTTCTTATGCATTTCCTGAACCTATTCTCTACCTCCCCATTCTCACTAACCTGGGCTAATTCTTCATTTGATCTTCTGCCCAAGACCATTATGAAACAAAGTATTCCGTCTATTTCAGTCTTCATGCTAATCTCCCTGAACTTCCCTAAATCCCTCATCTTTAAAAGGGGATATTAATCCCTAGTGCAGAAAATTACTGTGGGGATTAAACAACATGTATGGCGTCTGGCCCACAGAAGATTTCAAAAGTAATGTGAATTTTCCTTCCTAAAATATTGCTTGATACTACTGCCTCCTATTTCCATATAATTTCTGAGAGCAATTTTATTTTGATTCTGACTTGATGAAGCACCATTATATATGCATAAAAAGCCAAATTACGCAGATAATTTTAGTTGTATAAATGCAACCTAATTCAAAGTATTCACAAACTCATTTATTCATTTTTGTCATAGAAACAAACACTCACTGTTCATTACAAACAGACCCAGCAAAGTAAGGTCTGATATTGATATAGACACATACAGACACAAGAAGACATCTATGTTCTCAAGGACTTTGTCATTCTATACACACGTGTAACTCATAATGATACATTCATGAGAAGTGCTAAATGAATGCACGTGCATGAGAGAGAGAGCGCCCACCAAGCTGGGTGAGAATGCTATCTGAGGAGGGGAGAAACCAAGATGTGACATGAGGAAAGGTATACAGTAGTCCCCTCTTAACCTCAGTTTCTCTTTCTATAGTTTCGGTTTCCCACTGTCAACAGTGGTTAGAAAATACTAAATGGAAAATTCCAGAAATAAACAACTCGTAAGTTTTAAATTGCCCACCGTTCTGAGGACTAGGATAAAATCTCACGATGTCAGCACCATCCCTACCAGGATGTGAATTATCCCGTGGTCCAGCATGTCTGCCCATGAGTCACTTCTCAGTTACTGTCACGATGGGGCTGGTGTTCAAGTCTCTCTTAATTTGTTTAACAAAGGCTCCAAAGTGCAAGAGTCACAATGCTGGCAATTTACATACACCTAAGAGAAACTGTAAAGTGCTTCCTTTAAATGAAAAGGTGAAAGTTCTCAGCTTAATAAGAGGGAAAAAACAGTATGCTGAGGTGTCAAGATCTATAGTAAGAACAAATCTTCCGTCTGTGAGACTGTGAAGAAGGAAAAAGAAATTCATGCTAGTTGTGTTGTTACACCTGTTGGGGCTCAGTGTAGGTCACCCCAAAATATACCACAATGGCATATTGATTATTTTGAGTTGAAGCTGCTTGAGAAGCAGCTGATGCAAGAAAGAAAATCTGACTCTCCTTTCTGTCTCCCCACAAAGAGGGAAATGCATCTCTCATGTAGAAAGTGAACCCCCTGTATCTGGAGGTAGAAGCACCCTTATCATCAGGGACTGGAAATTCAGAGCCCAGAAGCCTGTATAAACAAACCTTGTTACTTCACTTCTTTTAATCCACTACCCCAACGCCAAACTCTGTTTACTCACTAATTAAGCGCCCAAACCAAAGTTTCTTAGCCTAGTCAGTTCCTCACAAATTTGTTTCTTTGCTTAAAAGGTATAAAAACTGCCTGTTTTGGTCATTTCTATGGGACCTTCATACCCATGGATTAAAATGTGTTTTTTTTTCTCCTTTTGATCTGCCTTGTGCCAGTTTTATTGTTACTCCAGCCACAAGAACTCAACAGGAATAGAGGGGGAAATTTACCCCTCCTGACACACCTCAACTGCAAAAGTTATAGCCACAGTGCATGGTAAGTGTTTAGGTCAGATGGAAAAGGCATTATGTTTGTACAATAAGATACTTTGATGGAGAGAGACCACGTTCAGATACTTTTATTACAGTATATCGTTATAATTATTCTAATTTATTATTAGTTACTGTTGTTACTCTCCTACTGTGCCTCATTTATAAATTAAACTTTATCATAAATATGTCCATACAGGAAAAAAACATAGTGTGTATGTGTGTATATATATATATATATATATATATATATATATATATATGTATATGTATAATTCAGTACTATCCAAGTTTTCAGGCATCCACTGGGGCCCTTGAAATATATCACTAGCAGATAAGAGGAAACTACCGTAGAGCTATATTCTCAGGTAGGAAAAGAGAGGTAAGTACAATTCCAATACAAAAAGGAATCACAAAGTTATGAGATAGGAGTGCTAATGGGACAAACAGCCTATCTTGAAGAAGACATGAAAAAATGTAAGAGTGAGATTTGGGGAAAAGACTGAGAGTGTGTGGAGGAAATTTAATGCCAACAGAAGGTCTTTTCTTTGAAAGTAATGAAGTATCAGTATAGAAATTGCGAGAACCTCCTCACTAGCTGCCCTGCATTTGGTCATCTTCCTGTATAATCCCAATCCATCCTAAAGGAGATCAGTCCTGGGTGTTCATTGGAAGGACTGATGTTGAAGCTGAAACTCCACTGCTTTGGCCACCTGATGTGAAGAGCTGACTCATTGGAAAAGACCCTAATGCTGGGAAGGATTGGGGGCGGGAGGAGAAGGGGACGACAGAGGATGAGACGGTGGGATGGCATCACTGACTCGATGGACATGGGTTTGGGTAAACTCCAGGAGTTGGTGATGGACAGGGAGGCCTGGCGTGCTGCAATTCATGGGGTCGCAAAGAGTTGGACACGACTAAGCGACTGAACTGAACTGTATAATCCCGGCTTCCCTGGTAGCTCAGACTAGCATACAATGTGGGAGACCTGGGTTCGATCTTTGGGTTAGGAAGATCCCCTGGAGAAGGGAATGACTACCCACTCTAGCATTCTGGCCTGGAGAATTCCATGGACTGAGGAACAGTTCATGGGGTTACAAAGAGTCGAACATGACTGAGTGACTTTCATTTTCACTCTCTGTATATTCTATCTTCCACTTAGTTGTCCTTGTGACATTTCTGAAATCACATCTCACTATGTCATGTCATTGTTTAAAATTTCTTCCAGGGTTCTCCAAAGATGATATACCAATGGCCAATAAGCCCATGAAAAGTTGTTCAATATTACTAATCATTTGGGAAATGCAAATCAAAAACTACAAAAAGATACTACCTCACTCTTATTAGCATGACTACTATCAAAAAACAAAACAAAACAGAGAACAACAGCTGTCGGGGAGCATGTGGAAAAAATGGAATCTTTGTGCACTGTTAGTGGGAATATAAAATGTACAGCCACTGTGGAAAATGGCATGAAGTTTCCTCAAAAAAAAAAGAATGGAATTACTACATGATCTATAAATCCCACCTCTGTATACAACTAAAAGAATTGAAAACAGAGACTTCCGTGGCAGTCCAGTGGTTAAGATTTCACCTTCCAATGCAGAGGGTGTGGGTTCCACCCCTGATCCGGATGCTGAGATTCCACATTCCCCCAGGCCAAAACCCCAAAACAGGAAACAGAAACAAAATCGTAACAAATTCAATAAAGACTTTAAAAATGGTCCACATCAAAAAAAAAAAAAAAAGAATTGAAAGAAGCAGAGTCTCCAAGAAATACTCACACATCCCTGTTCCTAGAAGCATTATTCACAACAGCTCAAAGGTGGCAGCAACTCACGGGTCCATCAATTGATGACTGAACAAACAAAGGAGGTATATACATACAATAGAATTATTTAGCCTTAAGGGAAGAAGATTCTGACGTCTGCTACAATTCAGGTGAACCTTGAGGACACTGTGCTAAGTGAAATAAGCCATCACAAGAATACAAATGCATATGAGTCCACTTATATGAGGTATCTAGAGTAGTCAAATTCGTAGAAACAGAAAGTAGAATGGTGGTTGCTAGGGTCTGGCAGTAACAGAAAAATGGGGTGTCGTTTAACGGATACAGAATTTCAGATTTGCAAAATGAAAAGAGTTCTGGAGATTGGTCTCATAGCACTACTAAACTGTACATTTATAAAATGGCTAAGATGGTAAATTTAACGTTAGGTATGTTTCACCACAATTAAAACTCATCTTTTTAAATTTCTGTCATGGCTTTCCACCAACAGGATAAATTTGAACCCCTGTAGAGCCATGTACAAATCTCTCCACAGTCTGACCTCTTCCTTCTGTGAAAAAAAAAAAGCATTAGACTGTGCTTGAGTTTCAGGGGTGAAGGGGGGAAATTAGGTATCATTTTATTCTCAAATGTATCCTGCTGTGAGGAAGTAACAAGTGGAATGACTCATAATAAGAAAGGTATTTATAATCTTTGAATACAGTGCTTCTTTAAGAAACACTTACTAAAATTACTGTTTACATCGACTGATGCAATGTTTGAACCATCATTAATTTTCACAATAGCCACTCTTTAATGACTTAAGTAATTTATTCAAACAACGTTTCACAAACATTTGGAACTAGGGAGTCTTCTAAAAAGTACCTTAATATGTATAACAAAAAAGTAAATTAAAAAGTTTATTAGCACTAGGAGGATTCTTATCTTCCCTCTGCATGTCAAAAACTTGACAGAAATCCTGTATCTAGCTAGTAAGCACCTTCCAGATTAAAAGCTAATTTCCATTTTTAAAGGGTAAAGTTATATTTCTGATCCTCAATTTCCTTCTAAAAAGGAGCATGGATGCTGCATTAGCTCAGGCTGCCAGAATACAGTACCACAGACTGGGTGGCTTAAACAACAAAAATTTGTTTTCTTACACTTCTAGAGGCTAAGATGTCTAAGATCAAGATACCAGCCAATTCAGTTCCTGGTGAAACCCCTGTCCCCGGTCTGCAGAGGAATGCCTTCTCGCTGTGTTTCCACATGACAGACAGCACAAGCAATCTTGCGTTTCCTTTTAGATTTAAGGGACTAGACCTGATAGACAGAGTGCCTGATGAACTATGGACAGAGGTTTGTGACATTGTACAGGAGACAGGGATCAAGACCATCCCCATGGAAAAGAAATGCAAAAAAGCAAAATGGCTGTCTGAGGAGGCCTTACAGATAGCTGGGAAGAGAAGAGAAGCGAAAAGCAAAGGAGAAGAGGAAAGATATTCCCATCTGAATGCAGAGTTCCAAAGAATAGCAAGGAGAGATAAGAAAGCCTTCCTCAGCGATCAGTGCAAAGAAATAGAGGAAAACAACAAATTGGGAAAGAATAGAGATCTCTTCAAGAAAATTAGAGATATCAAAGGAACATTTCATGCAAAGGTAGGCTCGATAAAGGAAAGAAATGGTATGGACCTAACAGAAGCAGAAGATATTAAGAAGAGGTGGCAAGAATACACAGAAGAACTGTACAAAAAAGATCTTCACGACCCAGATAATCACGATGGTGTGATCACTCACCTAGAGCCAGACATCCTGGAATGTGAAGTCAAGTGGGCCTTAGAAAGCATCACTACGAACAAAGCTAGTGGAGGTGATAGAATTCCAGTTGAGCTATTTCAAATCCTGAAAGATGATGCTGTGAAAGTGCTGCACTCAATATGCCAGCAAATTTGGAAAACTCAGCAGTGTCCACAGGACTGGAAAAGGTCAGTTTTCGTTCCAATCCCAAAGGAAGGCAATGCCAAAGAATGCTCAAACTACCCCACAATTGCACTCATCTCACACGCTAGTAAAGTAATGCTCAAAATTCTCCAAGCCAGGCTTCAGAAATATGTGAATCGTGAACTTCCAGATGTTCAAGCTGGTTTTAGAAAAGGCAGAGGAACCAGAGATCAAATTGCCAATATCCACTGGATCATGAGAAAGCAAGAGAGTTCCAGAAAAACATCTATTTCTGCTTTATTGACTATGCCAAAGCCTTTGACTGTGTGGATCACAATAAACTGTGGAAAATTCTGAAAGAGATGGGAATACCAGACCACCTGACCTGTCTCTTGAGAAACCTGTATGCAGGTCAGGAAGCAACAGTTAGAACTGGACATGAAACAACAGACTTGTTCCAAACAGGAAAAGGAGTACATCAAGGCTGTATATTGTCACCCTGCTTATTTAACTTATATGCAGAGTACATCATGAGAAACGCTCGGCTCAAAGAAACACAAGCTGGAATCAAGATTGTCAGGAGAAATATCAATAACCTCAGATATGCAGATGACACTACCCTTATGGCAGAAAGTGAAGAAGAACTAAAGAGCCTCTTGAAGAAAGTGAAAGAGGAGAGTGAAAAAGTTGGCTTAAAGCTCAACATTCAGAAAACTAAGATCATGGCATCTGGTCCCATCACTTCATGGGAAATAGATGGCGAAACAGTGGAAACAGTGTCAGACTTTATTTGGGGGGGCTCCAAAATCACTGCTGATAGTGATTGCAGCCATGAAATTAAAAGATGCTTACTCCTTGGAAGGAAGGTTATGGCCAACCTAGATAGCATATTTAGAAGCAGAGACATTACTTTGCCAACAAAAGTCCATCTAGTCAAGGCTATGGTTTTTCCAGTGGTCAGGTATGAATGTGAGAGTTGGACGGTGAAGAAAGCTGAGCACCGCAGAATTGATGCTTTTGAACTGTGGTGTTGGAGAAGACTCTTGAGAGTCCCTTGGACTGTAAGGAGATCCAATCAATCCATCCTAAAGGAGATCAGTCCTGGGTGTTCATTGGAAGGATTGATGTTGAAGCTGAAACTCCAATACTTTGGCCACCTCATGCGAAGAGTTGACTCATTGGAAAAGACCCTAATGCTGGGTAGGATTGGGGGCGGGAGGAGAAGGGGACGACAGAGGATGAGATGGTTGGATGGCATCACCGACTCGATGGACATGGGTTTGGGTAAACTCTGGGAGTTGGTGATGGACAGGGAGGCCTGGCGTGCTGCAATTCATGGGGTCGCAAAGAGTCAGACACGACTGAGCAACTGAACTGAACTGAACTGAACCCTATCAAATCAGAACCCCATCCTTATAACTTCATTTAACCTTCCTTACTTCCTTACTCCAAATACAGTCACATTGGAAGGTTAAGATCTCAGCATACAAATTTGGAGGAAGTAACAATTCAATCTGAGGGCTTCCGTGGTGGCTCAGTGGTAAAGAAGCTGCCTAAAGGGCAGAAGACCCAGAAGACACGAGTTTGATCCCTGGGTATGGAAGGTCCCCTGGAGGAGGGCATGGCAACCCACTCCAGTATTCTTGCTGGGAAAATCCCATGGACAGAGGAGCCTGGCAGGCTATAGTCCACAGGGTCGCAAAGAGTCAGACACCACTGAGTGACGAAACAACAAAAGCAATTCAATCTATAGCTTTTTCTCCCCAGCATAACCTCTCATCACCAACAACACAGCTCACCCCTGGAGTATTCCAGGAGGACAGTTGAGAGGCCACTCTTCTGTGCTCCCAAAGGGTTCTGTGCATCCTCAAAAATATCTCTGACTGATTTTTATTTAAATTTTGGCCAGTTTGTGTATCTTCTTCAACAGAATATAAGCCACTAGAAGATAAGAACTACTGTTTCTTGATGTCTGCATCCCCAGAAACAGCATAGAACTTGCCACTTAGGAGATACTCAATAGTGTTTAGGAAGCAGAATTGAACTATTAAAATTGATTTGATGAAGGGGCTTTGACAGAGCTGTGTTTGACAAACATTAATCTGGCCAAAATGTGCAAGATGGACTGGAGGTGGTGTATTAGTTTCCTATTGCTGCTGTAACAAATTACCACAAGCTGGGTGGCTTTAAACAACACAGGCTTATTCTCTTATAGCTCTAGAAATCAGAAGTATGAAATCAGTTGCACTGGGCTGAAACCAAGGTCCAGCAAGGTCATGGTCCCGCCAGAGGCTCTAGAGGAGAATGGTTTCCTTCCTTTTCCAGCTTCTGGAGCTGCTCTGCTAACATTCCTTGGCTCAGGGCCCCTTCCTCCATCTTCAAAGTCTGCAGGGCAGCATCTTCAAATCTCTCCCTCTCCCTCTCTCTCTCTGCTGAGACTGGCACATGGCCTTCTCTTTTCTGTGTGTGATGAAATCTCCTCTGCCTCCCTCTTATTAAGACCGTTGTGATTACGTTGAGCCCCTCTGGATAATCCAAGCTGATCTCCCTTTCAAGATCCTTAACTGGAGCTTCCAAGTACCTATTAACATACAAGGTCACATTCACAGATTCCAGGGATTAGAACCCGGCTATCTTGGGAGGGGGACATTATTCAGCCTACTACACATGGGTCGAGTGGCAACAAATTCGTTAGGAAGCTACTATTAACACCTGCCAGATGCTTCCCACTTAGCTGCACTTCTAGTCTCGGGTTTTATAGGTCAGTTTGCATCAATCACATGACTCCCATGTCCTAGCATAGCAGCACCATAAGCTCTTTGACAATATTTGGCCTAACCATCCATGCTAAGTGAATTGCAGCATTGATCAATGACCCAGTGAATTTATTTCACAAAGCTCATCTGTTTCAATTAGATCAAACATTATAAAAATTAAACTACTTTCTTTAAATAAAACTTTTTCAGTTGAATTATTTGGGCATTTATTGCAACTCATTATTCAGTTCCACCATAGGTCATAAGAGTTCATCATTTTAACTCAGATGGGAACCAAAACAATTTCCATTTTGTTCAAGGCTTGCACATAATTGGGACACCATGAACCATAAGTGATAGTAAGGGTAAATCTGGGTATTAAAGCAGGCAGAAAACTAATAATCAAGTGGCTTTAGACATTTATCTGGAAGTGATGACAGATGGTTCCTGTCCCTGGGATACCTCCAGGGTAGAAGGGTTTATCTGCAGAGTTGACAAATAAACAGATCTTATAGGACTCATATAAAACCAAGTTTCTTAATTACAGACTAGTAAAATGTCAGCTGGCACAGTAGGGCAAGGGTAACTGCTCATGAGAAGGTGCCATTTAAAGGACAATAGACTCAAATAGACAGAAGAGAGAGGAGGGACTTTGACGGGTCCATCCCAATAAACAGCAAACGTTGTCAGGCTCACAAATCCGCCTGCCAAGAAAGAACTATTTCCAGCGTGAACTGTGATCTTCATACACCCTGCTGAGATCCACTCACTCTTTCAAGTTTTCTGCCTTTTAAACAAAATGCAGAATTAAATCTTTTGAGGTTGCCACATGTTATTTGTGATTAGCCTCTCTTGATGCTGAATAGCATATTTATCTATGGCTTTTAATCAGCAACGCAAATGACAAATAGATGAACACAAAGCACACACGCACACACACGTGCCTCTTATCTGAATGGACAGATGCAGAAACATGTCCGCCCAGAATAAATTACAGCAAAATGAACTCAAGATGAAACAAGCCTGGGGAAAACATTTCAGACCCACTAAAGAATGTGTTGTCATCAAAAATGCCAGGACTCTGCCCTGATCCCCTTTGGAGGGAGAGAGATATTTACAACCTCTATTCAGGCTCAGCTTGGGACAGAGGGTAAATGAGAGTCTTGCCAGGCAAAAATCAGCCTGGGTCCCCTGGAAAAGAGAGGTTCTCTTTGGTTCTTGACCCCAGGAGCCTCCTGAGGCCATGGAGGGAAGGAACAGCTAAGGAAGAGAAACCTCTGAAACAAATTTCATCTGAAAAAAAAAACCATGGTTTTCAACTTTTGAAAATAAAACATTAAAGGCAATGATTTTCTTTCATCGTTGTTCTGAAATAATGTTTTAGCAGTCTCATTGTTGAAACGTGACTTCCTATCGCTATCTCTGTCTGTTAATATTCTTCAATATCAGGACAACACAAACAGATGGGGAAAGAGGGAACAACATTCACAGCAGTGCCGGGCCTCAGGGTCACAGGGTGAGTGAGAGGCGTCTAAAAATGTTCCACGCTCCCCAGGCAGAGAGGTGGAGAGAGGCTCAGCAGACAACACCTATGTGTGGAATCACCCAGGCCACAGAGGACCACTGTGTCTTTGATCTGGTATTAATACTATCTCAGAAGGAAGAACAGTTCCCAGACTCGAGTAAAGAATAAGGGCTGTGCTGGGTGAGAGTGACTCTTAATTCCAGCTCAGCCTGCAGACGCCAATGGCAGAGACGCCACTCAGCATCTTCCACTGTATCTACAGTGAAGTGAAGTGAAAGTCGCTCAGTCGTGTCCGACCCCATGGACTATACAGTCCATGAACTTCTCCCGGCCAGAAGACTGCAGTGGATAGCCATTCCCTTCTCCAGGGCATCTTCCCAACCCAGGGATCAAACCCAGGTCTCCCACACTGGATTCTTTACCAGCTGAGTTACAAGGGAAGCCCGGGAATACTGGAGTGGGTAGCCTGTATGTCCTCTAGTGGATCTTTCTGATCCAGGAATCAAACCGGGGGCTCCTGTATTACAGGCAGATTCTTTACCAACTGAGCTATCAGGGAAGCCTATCTACAGTAACAGCCTCAACTCTATTTTTATAAGACATTTTATTTTCTGATGTCAGTTTTACTATTTTAGTAAGTAGAGTATTGCTACTGACAATAACTTTTGTTAAATATAAAACACGCATTGTGTGAAAGCTGAATGACTAGAGACAAGACACTTTTCTTATTTTCTCCTTTTAAAACTCTGCTTCATGTCTTTTCACTAAGGTGGCGTAAACTTCTTGAGGAGGGATATTTTTATGCTTTTTTTTTTTTGGTATAACAGAGTCTAACACAAAGCAGATGCCCAATTAAAAAGAAACATTGTTAGTGAAATTAAACAAGAGCTTCACTGGTGGCTCAGGGAGTAAAGAATTTTCCTGCAATGCAGGAGACATGGGTTCAATTCCTGGATTGGGAAGATCCCCTGGAGAAGGGAACAGTTACCCACTCCAGTATCCTGGCCTGGAGAATTCCAAGGACAGAGGAACCTGGCAGTCCATGTGGTTGCAAAGAGGAGGACGCGACTGAGTGACTTTCACTTTCACTTTTCATTATCTAAGAAATATAATCTCCATCCACATGAGTTGAAATATGTAAGAAGCAATCCTAGGTGTTGTTTAGTTCCAGCAACTCATATTATAAATGAGAAAATTGAGGCCTTAAGATGTGAAGTGCAAAATTTTCCAAATAAGGTGGCTTGGTTTGCCATGACTGAGTATCTATCAATATTCTGAGTTTGTGTTGCTGGCACTAATTTCAGAATATTGAACCCTGATTTAGATTCCACACTGAAAGGAGAAATTGATATTTGAAATTGCGTTCAGAAGGATAAAGGGTCTTGAGATAATCTCTTGCAATAATATTAATATTATTAATATTAATGTAACAACAAACTGAATGCAACAAATTAATGTAACAACAAACTGAAATGTAAAACCTAGAGAAGAGGAGATGCGATGTCTGTCCTCAAACATTCGAAAGCTCATGCTATCTAAGTGCAATTAAGCTTGTTATTGCTGGGAAGGCAAACCAGGACCTATCATTGATCTGAATGAGAACTGAGCTATAGTGTAACTAGTCTTCTCACAAAGCAATGACCTCCATGTTCCAAAACTTTTTCCTGTACAAGCTTGTCAAATGCCAGAAACAAATAGCTAACCACTACAGGCAGGCACTGTGCTATAGGATTTAAACACATCATATCCTGCTCTTAAAACAACACATAAAGGCAGACATTATCCTCACTTTACAACTAAGAACTTGAGGCTCAGAGGTTAAGAAGCTTAGCCAAGGTCATAAAGCACAAGAACCATAAGGAAAGCACTAGAACCATAAGGAAAGTCTGCAAAATCTCAGAGACCATTAAACAGTTGAGAAATATGAGGACCATAAATAGCTCCTGGGCTTTTCTGAATCAGTCTCACCAGGGTCCTATATCTTGGATTAAACCACAGCAGGAGGTAAATTCTAGTCAATGCCAATATTGACATTGAATCAATAGTAAGTGAATCCATACAAGAACATTTTAAAAATCAAGTGGCAAACCCAGCATTCAAACCTAGATCTTTGAGATGCCAAAATCCTAAGTCTTTCCACTATTTCATGTGGCTGCAAGGAGGTCTCATCCTTCATATTCCTGTTGGCTCTAAAGTTCTTCAATTTGACACCACATACCCACCATAAAATATATAATACCTTTCCAAAACAGAAGAGAAAACCTGACCCTCCTCACAAAAATAAAAAGACCCACATCACAAAAATAGGCTTTAAACACATCATATTCAGCTCTTATAACAATACGTAAATGTAGATATTATCTTCACTTTGTAGCTAAGAACACTGAGACTCTGAGGTTGAGAAGCTTAGCCAAGGTCATAAAGCACAAGAACCAAAAGGACAGTCTGCAAATTTTCAGAGATCATTAAACAGTTGAGAAATATGAGGACCATAAACAGTTCCTGGGCTTCCCAGGTGGTGCTAGTGGTAAAGAACCTGACTGCCAATGCAGTGGTAAAGAACTGCAGCAGACTCCAGAGATGTAGGTTTGATCCCTGGATCAGGAAGGTTTCCCCTGAAGAAGGAAATGGCAACCCGCTCCAGTATTCTTCTCTGGGAAATCCCATGGACAGAGAAGCCAGGCGGGCTACAGTCCTTGGGGTCACAAAGAATCAGACATGACTAAGCACACACACACACAGACATAATTACGGGGATTACTGCAATTCAATGTGTGTTATGAACCTGATTTCAGCATGAGTCCAAAGCAACAAGAGTTTATTTTATTGAATCCCGTTAGTCCAGCATTCTTATCTATTTATAAGGCTTTCAAATTAAACAGAAAAAAGTAGTTAAGGAAGTACTCTTGACTGTTTATAAACTTAATCTGCCTGTTAATAATTCATTTTTATTAATCACATTATCAGATTTCCCTTCACTGAACTGACAGAGGACATAAACTTTTGTGGTTTCAGATTTCAGCCAGTGTCTGTTGTTGACTCATCTTGGGGTAGCTCATGGGAGAAAAAGGCTTCAATAGCAATTACTTTTTGTTCAGTGACTCTGTTTTTTCTGGATAAAAGGATTTATTTTAATACCAAAAAGAAGTCATTTATGGATTAACATTTGATTTTATCATAATAACCTGAGCTACTTCACTTTTCCTAAGGACTTTCCTAATGCACAGAAAATGCCTTGGTCGGTTTCTGATTATATTCAAATCTTTCCATAGTTTTCAAGCAATCCATGTGCAGGAAATAGGATGGCATCGCCTTATATCTCCTTTCCAAACATCAGTGAGGACTTCCCTAGTGGTCCAATGGTTATGAATCTGTTGCCAATGCAGAGGACATGGATTCTATCCCTGGTCCAGGAAGATCCCACATGCCTCTGGGCAACTAAGCCTGTGAGCCATGACTATTGAGCCTGCACTCTAGAGCCTAGGAGCCACAACGAGAGAAGCCAATAAGAAGTCTGCACACCTCAAAGAGAGAGAAGCCCTCCTCGCTGCAACCAAAGAAAGCCCAAGTTCAGCATTGAAGACCCAGTGCAGCCATAAATTATTAATTAATTAATTTTAAATATATCAAACACCAGAGAAACCAGGAAATTAACTTTAAGCCACAACCTTCTGTGAAAATTAGTGGAAGTTGTGGGTCTTGTACCCACAAAAATTCACGTAGCACAGATACACAAAATCTTGGAAATAGTTCCATACAGTGCATTAGAAAATTTTCTTCTCATAAAATGAGGGAAAAAAAATCTTGAGTTGAATTTCCCTTTCCTGACAACCACCATAGCAGTCTCTACCTTCTCCCCAAAAACCTAACATGAAGAAACTATAAAAATAGAATATGTAGGAAAATCATCTCTGATGGTCTGGACCACTCTTGGTTTACAAGTTGGCCCTATACACAGAAGGCAAGGAAACACCGAAGAAGAAGGCCAAGCATTCCTGACTGGCAGGGCGCGGGCTGAATAAATATGGGAACTTACCTTCCAGGTTGCTCTCAGGCGCCGCAAGCAGAGTCGGTCTCTGGGCTGCCCGCCAGAATCTCATAAGTTTACAGAGGCCCTAAGAGGGTTCAGCCACCTTTTCAGGGCAGGTGGTCTCAGCAACACCCTCCTCTCTCCAGGATGCCTTCTTCAGAATGGCTCCCACTGCAGGAGCACTGGACACAATGTATATTCCAAGGATGGGGGAGGGATGAGGAGGTTCCATTGCCCGGAGGCAGCTCCCGCTGGATTCACCTGTCGGTCATGTATTCTCCAGGACCTCCTGTCAACAACCAAGCACGACCTGTAGCATCTTCATCTGATTTCTAAATAGGGCAACATAGCTGGTTGTGGGCTCCTGGTTTCCACTCTGAAGCTAGTTACCTGTTTCCTTGTAAGAGGTTTTAAGGAAGGAACTTATTCAATTTGTCCTTGACATGGTTCCAAATATCATAAGGTCCTCATTTGGTGTCTATTATTTAAAACCCTCTGATATGTTTCAGGAAGTCTATAACAGTATAGTATCTGCCATATCAACTATAACAAAAAATCCTTTAAAAATTCTGCAGACTAACACTCCTGTCAATGGCCATGTGACGGAAGTCCCTGTATCTAGGAAGAGATGGGATTCACAAACTGTCAAACACCACCCTCTTGCACAGGACCACAAAGTCAGCCCCTTCCTCACAAAGATAACACAATATGTACAGATTGCAGAGAAAGGGAATAAAAACATGGAAGTTCTACAAACTCTTAAATGTTGCTCTTGCCCTGATTGACTAACCATACTTATTACTTGGTAATGGTGTATCAGAAGATAAACTTTGCCTTTCAGGAGAAGAGAACATTGTAATTAGACATTATAATAGACAATTATCTCTATTTTAAAAAAAAAGAAAAAGTAAAGGGTGGCCCCGGCCATAGGGGAGCAGTCAAGCTAAAAACAAAAATCGAGTTGTTGTACGGCAGAAATAAACAAAACATTGTACAGCAATTATCCTCCAATTATTTTTTTTTTAATTCTAAAAAGATAAAAACAAAGATCTGGGCCATGAGACACCTCTTTTGACCTCTTTAAGCTAAGATAGAAGGTTTTAACACTGCTCAAACTTCAAAAGAAAAGAAAGAGATCTCACTATCTGGGACTATTGGGACTATCTGATTGTTACATAGTGTAATTGTAAGTATAAAATAAAAAAGGGACTTCCTTAGGAAAAGGCTTCCCTTGTGGTTCAGCTGGCAAAGAATCTACCTGCAATGTGGGAGTCCTGGGTTTGATCCCTGGGTTGGGAAGATCCCCTGGAGAAGGGAAAGGGTACCCACCCCAGTATGCTGGCCTGGAGAATTCCATGGACTGTATAGTCCATGCGGTGGCAAGAGCTGGACACGATTGAGCAACTTTCACTCATTGGAAAACACTTGTTGCCTGGAACTTCATATCTTATAAGGTTCATTGCTTTAAAAAAAAAAAAATGGAACCAAGAAATTAACTGTGTTCTGGCAAAGAGAAGGAAGTCTGCCCAACCTCTGGTCTAAATATCCTAAAATTCCTGTAGTAGAAGTATAGCCATAAACAAAAAAATATTTAATCTTAATACCAGATGTGTAAACAAACAATCAAGGAAAAAGTTTGTATTTTATAATAACCGTCCTCAGGATTACAACATAAATATGAATATTTAAAAATTAAAGAAAGTATTTAAAACTAGGTTAAACTTTTTTTCTACAATATATGTTAAAGCAAATGTCCAATTCCAGGACACCTCATTCTAGAGGAACTCAATTCCAGTATTTTAAAACATTTAATGCATTTTGACAGTAATGGAATTTAAACATATCAGTGCATTGCATATGTACATTTTCCCATCTCCAAAGTGGTTTGTTTCATAGGCTGAATTTCTAAGAAAAAAAAAATGATAAATGGACAGTTTTAAATTATTTTTAGAGAATCTCTGAATCAGTTAACATATTCTTACTGCAGGTACTTAAAAAATGCTTAACCTGAGAAGCAGATAATAGGAATAATTAAGAAGCAAAATAGCAGAAATGAAAAAACAGAGATGTTTGTAAAAGAAAACAGGCAAATATTTTATAAACGCACTATAGAAGCTTTTGTGTTGAGATGTTTCCAATAGCATTATAGTGAAGTCGCTCAGTCATGTCCAACTCTTTGCCAACCCATGGACTGTAGCCTACCAGGCTCCTCCATCTATGGGATTTTTCAGGCAAGAATACTGGAGTGGGCTGCCATTTCCTTCTCCAGGAGATCTTCCCAACCCAGGGATTGAACCTGGGTCTCCTGCTTTGTAAGCAGACACTTTACTGCCTGAGCCACCAGGGAAGCATTCTAGACCTGAGTCAAAGGTCATTTCTCAAGAAGTTCCTTAAATTTTCTTAGTAATGTTGGCTATAATTAGGATAAGATGTTTCCAGGAAGATGGTAGTGTGAAAGCCTCATTGTCCAAATTGCTAACCTCTTTCCCACATGGTTTCCTGGATGTTAATCTACTTCTCCATTCACTTGCTCTTAGAAATATAAAATAAGTACACTGTTAATTAACATTTCTATTCATTATTGAAGCTCCAATGTATAATCAGAGCAGCTCTTAAAGAATGATCTGTTTTCTCAAGTTTCTGAGAGATTGAAAGGGTTAAATTTTATCTCTCTGCACACAAAAGTATAAAACGAAGCATATGTTTTAATAACTAACTAGATTCCTTAAGAAAGCTGTTTGCAAACTGTGATGATGAGAGTCCCAGGTTTCTAAGCAGTAAAGAAGAGGCTATTCAAGGTGAGAGAGGCGCTGACACTGAGGGCTAAGGCTCCCTTCTCGCTTCACTCCTTCCCATAACTGCATTTGATGCATTGGGATCCCTCATAGCACTTTACCTGAAAATGGAGTTCTGCTTTAGAACAAAGGCAGTTTTCAACAGAGACGCTAAAGTCATAGCTAGCCAGGTGACAATTTTCTAGGATGGAGAGAAATAAATGATGATAAAAGGAGAAATAAGGAGAGAAACAGAAAAGTTTAATATAAATATGTAAACCTGAAAAAGGGGACAGAGGAAATCCTGGCAAGTATGCAATAGCCAATCACTTTCAGACTCTCTTTAGCTTAAATATTTTTAAAATTTACTAGTTGAGTTATACAATCCCTTGGGTACATCACTCTGGTCTGGGAAACACATGTAGTCATATGCTAGTGTGTACATAAACCCTCAGGATAAATAAATGTCAGTTATTATTATTCCTAGAGCACCAGCCTCATTTGAATTATATATTAAAACAAATTTGGATATATTATTGAATGAATCTAAAGTTCAAGTAAATTATAAGATAAAACACTAGTCTTCTTGGAAATTTTATCCTTGCAGAGAGCAACTGGGATCTATACTCACAGGCCCCCAAGATGTGCGTTTACTCTCACTACCATTTGGAATACTTTTCATTGAAATGTACTAAATTACAGTGAAGTCCTGTCATAACATACCCAATGACAATGCTAACTAGAAGACAAAGTGATTGACTATTGGCTCCCAACCCCTGTTCTCAAAAGAGGCAGGATAATGTTCTTATCTTCTGCAGTAGGAAGGGGAGAAGAGGGAAAGAAATGAATGTTCAGTATATATTTATTTGTAATAACCAGTCTGTTTCTATATAGCTAATAGATGAAAAAAAGTTTTTTCCCCTTTTTACCATATAACAACCAAAAAGCTGATCAAAAAGTATTGGTTTTCATTATTTTTACAGTAATGAGATTGGGCATGTTATGCATTTGCAAATTTTTGGACCTTATTTATAGCATTATGGCAGGGTGTACTGTGCTTATTCTCCCTGGAACCATTATTGGTCAAGACAGAAATCTATCTAGATTGTAGTTATCTGATCTATCAAATTCAAATCTGACTATATTAGGGATAATAATTATGAGAAACAAATGCTTCCCTCCCTGTTACAACCATGGCAAACGTGAGCCTGGAAATAGTCTCAGACCCCTTCTCTGTGTTTTCCAGGAAACCACAGCTGATCAAGGAGGGATAGATTGTACAATATTTGCTGTATCTGGACTAGATTATCCTTAAGTATTCTACAAACTGAATTTTATACTTAATACACTGGAGATGAGTCACAAACATATAGCCCTTCCAAGAAAAGCCAGTCAAATTGTATTTGTCTTTTTCTTTAATTGAATATACATATAACTTTGTATAAATTCAAGGTGTACAACACGTTACTTTGACACACTTATATATGGTAATGTGATTGCTGTTGTAGCAATATGTAGCACCTCATATTCTTTATATAGACTTTCTTTGGCTCTTGTCATGTGCAAGGATGATGCCAACCAGCCACTCTGGTCACAACTGATCATCAGGGTAGAGTGCATAAATCAAAAGTAATTACATACAAGTTGGTCGCAAGGAAGGCAATCACCTCTGAAACCTCTCTCTTAGGAATTGAATCTTCTTTCTTAGGAAATATATTTCCCAAGAGATACATGCAGTGAAAGACTGTCAGCCTAATATCAGGTTAGATCCCACATGATATAAAGCTAATCTATCATTCCTCTTCTCCATAACACTCCTGTATATTCCAGTCAAAAAAAAAAAAAGAGCCAAGCCCCAGTGTAACAGGGACATTGAGGTCAGAAAATTTAAGTAACTTTCCCAAAGTTACACAGCATAGGAGTTAAGTAATGGCTTCCAGTTGTTTCTCATTTCACTTTACATGTTCAAAACCTAGATTTGAATACTGGAGTTTAAGGTTTCCCTCTATAGAAATGCAAATCAAAACTACAACGAGGCATCACCTCACTCAGGTCAGAACGGCCATCATAAAAATGTCTATAAATAATAAATACTGAAGAGAGTATGGAGAAAAGGGAACTCTCCAACACTGTTGATGAGAATATAAATTGGTGCAGCCACTTTGGGGAACAGTATGGAGGTTCCTTAAAAAACTGAAAATAGAATTACCATATGATACAGCAATCCCACTCCTGGGCATATGTCTGGAGGCAACCCTAATTTGAAAATATACATGTACCTCAGTGTTTCCAGCAGCACTATTTACGATAGCCAAGACATGGAAGCAACCTAAATGTCCATTGACAATGAATGGATAAAGAAGATGCAGTACATATACACAATGGAATACTACTCAGCCATACACACACACACACACACACACACACACACACACACACACACACACAAATTAAATAATGCCATTTGCAGCAACAAGCATGGACCTAGAGATAATCACACTAGGTAAAGTAAGTCAGAGAAAGACAAATATCATATATCACTTACATGTGGAATCTTTAAAAATTATATAAATGAATTTATTTACAAAAGAGAAATAGACTCACAGACATGGAAAACAAACATTGTTATCAAAGGGGAAAGGGAGGTGGGGGATAAATTAGAAGTTTGGATTAACATATATCCACTGCTGCTGCTGCTGCTAAGTCGCTTCAGTTGTGTCCAACCCTGTGCGACCCCACAGACAGCAGCCCACCAGGCTCTTCTGTCCCTGGGATTCTCCAGGCAAGAATACTGGAGTGGGTTGCCATTTCCTTCTCCAATGCATGAAAATGAAAAGTGAAAATGAAGTCGCTTAGTCGTGTCTGACTCTTCGCCACCCCATGGACTGTAGCCTACCAGGCTCCTCCATCCATGGGATTTTCCAAGCAAGAGTACTGGAGTGGGTTACCATTTCCTTCTCCAATATATCCACTACTACATATAAAATAATGAACAAGGATCTACTATATAGCACAGGAAACTATATTCAGTGTCTTGTAACAACCTATAATGGAAAAGAATCTGAAAAAGAATACCTATAGATATTCTTTTTCATATCCTGAAAACTGAACTGCTTTGCTATACGTTGATATTGGCTCTCTTTAGAGTTTTTTGTGAGGATTAGAACGAGCTGTATAAAGCAGCACCTGACACTTGCCTAGCATTTTAAATGTAGCCATTTGTAGTGGGCCAGTCTGAGGATGGATGTGGCTGTGTAAGAGGGAAGAAGTGAAAGACTGACCTTGAGATTTGTCAGACGAAAGACTGTGGGCATGGGAACACTGCTAATCAAGAGAGGAAACATTTATTTCCTTCGCATAACTTTATCTCAAAGTAAAAACAACATAAAACAAACAATCAGAGAATAGAAATGTTTAAGCTTTAAGAGACTTCCAGAAACCATCCACCCATATCTCTACCCTTACACAGGCAAAAAATTCAAAATAAATAGTTATCTCTTTTCTTCTTTAAAGCCACTGGGGAAAGAAAATACGTAACCTTCCTAAACATTCCGTTTCAGTATTTGATCCCTTTGCGTTCCCAAAGATCTTCATTAGATCCAACTGGAATCTCTCTTGCCTTAGTGTAAGCCCTTTTCATCTTATTCTGTCCTTCACTGATGGAAAACGTGTTCTTTTGTGTGTGTGTGTGTGTGTGTGTGCGCGCGCGCGCGTGCGCCCGCGTGACTAAAACTCTTCCTAGATGGTAATTACCTCAGCCTTCTCTTCCAAAAGCAAACATATCTCCATTGCTTCCATTTTTTTCATAGCATCAGTTTCCAGCTCACTATTCATCATTCTCGTTCTTTCCTGACCTTTTTTCCCTTTTGCTACAGCTATCTTTTCTTTTTTTTTTCACAAAAGATGAAAACTATGAGAATTATTTTTTCTTGCCTTGATAAACTGGATTTCTTACCTTTGAACTGGTTGAATTCTTCGTCTGCCCTACCAAACAGAGCAAAACATTGTTTAACCCAGAGGTTTCACACCCTGGGAAGCTTGAATTTTGAATAATTGGCTGTAAATTACCTTTGTGCAGAAAGAGGGAGAATGTATGGCAGTGTCTTTTTAAATGTTTCCCTCAGACTATTCACATGCTAATCGTAATAAAACCTTGAGACACCGAAACAATGCTGAAGACATTTAGAGGTGCATAAAGATTAAGTGTTAAAATGAAATGCTTGTTTTAAATCTGGGAAGTCCGTGATAACCTCACATTTTTACTGTTCCTTAAGAAATAAACACTGACTTGAATGCAAAACACAACAATTGAAAGCTGAAAATTTTAAACTGCGGGTTGGCAACTGCTGCCTGGAAAAGAGGGCAAGAGAGCTGGGGGTCTCAGGGTCACCCTGGATGTGGGCAGAGGTTCTTGGCACTTTCACCCCGACAAGAGGTCAGGACCCTAGGGCAAGGTCGAACAGCCTTCAGTTAAAAGGAAACTGACTGAGGGATAAAATCTCTTTCAAGTACAGTTAGACAACAAAGGGAATATACAGTACTCAATAACTGTGCTCCCCAAAGACCCACTAAAAGAAAATGGAATGAAGAAACTTAGATGTTTCTCTGAACAAACTTAATTAAAGTTTTTCTCAAAGGTTGGTATGATTTTTGTTTTTTGGTGGGGGTTGGGGGGAGGTGCGTGGTAGGGGGCAGCAGCGTGAAGGAAAGGAGAGTGGAGTTCTCATAAAATCTGAAATCTGCTTCTTTTCTCAATCTTTCACCTGGGGCTTTAAAAAAAAAAAAAGTTGTTTTTTATATATCCTCTCCAATCTTTGCTTCTAGCAGGCATAGTTCTCATTAAATCTTTTTTTCCCCAAAAAAAAGCTTTTCCTTTGACTGATGGCTTTTGTTTATGCCTAATCTGGTTTTTCTTGTAATTGAATGGCAGTGTGTCCAATACACCCTTCGCTGTTGCAATGAATCACCATTTCCTGCATCTCCTTAATGCAGTTAAGGGATGTCAGAATTATCTCAGGGGTGCCAGGTTTTCCTTATCTTAGGATGATAGCAATGTCTTCAGTGAAGAGAACGCCTCGCCTCATTGCTGTTTTTAAAGACTCCTCTGCAATATTCAAATCATTCTGAATTTAAAGAGTAGGAGAGGCCTTTCAAAGAAAAAGAAATGGCTAGAAATTATTACTGGAGTCAGGCACTAAAAGTGCAGAACTTAGTCATTAGATAGATGACCCAGGGCTGGGATCTACAAGAACTCTCATAGAGATCTGAGCTGCTGAGTAGCAAGACAGTCTATGGAGCCGACTATGGTACATCCAAGGAGTTCTCCTGAAAGGAAGCCAGATTTGTGACAGTAGAAATGTTGCGGGAAGGGGGACCCCTTCCAGGGCCCAAAACTGGGCTCTTGTCTAACACTCGTAAATGAATTGTCCAAGGAGACACATGTGCTGACAGAGCAAGAGATTTTATTGGGAAAGGGTGCCCGGGCAGAGAGCAGGAGGGTAAGGGAACCCAGGAGAACTGCTCTGTCACATGGCTTGCTGTCTCAGGTTTTATGGTGATGGGATTAGTTTCCCGGTTGTCTTTAGCCAATCATTCTGACTCAGAGTCCTTCCTGGTGGTGCACGCCTTGTTCAGTCAAGATGGATGCCAGAGAGGAGGATTCTTGGAGGTGGTCGGACATGTGGTGTCTCCTTTTGACCTTTCCCAAACTCTTCCGGTTGGTGGAGGCTTATTAGTTCCCTGTTCCCTACCAGAACCTCCTGTCATAAAACAACTCATGCAAATGGTTACTATGGTGCCTGGCCAGGGTGGGCGGTTTCAATCAGTGTGCTTCCCCTAACAGAAATGGCACCTTGGAGAAAGCTGACTATTTGTTGCCTGCTTTTTAACTAAGAAAGTCAGAAAGGTTAAAGTAGAAGCTTTCTGAGGACCACGCCTTTCTAAGCTTCAATGCCCCTTTCTGCCCCCCCCCCACACACACACGTACCATGACAGAGTTCACCTTCTCACAAGCCTCCACTGGCCTTGAAACAAGGAAGAAAACCACACAGAGCCCTCTCTGGGCAAACAATGAGATCAGCAGGATTCGTGGCTTTCTCTTTGTGATTTCTTCCCTTCTCTTCTTAAGCTCTTTGGAGTACCCAGGAACATCTTGCTGATCTTCTCTACAATCAAATTCAAAATGAACTAGACATCAAACATCCTTTACTTTGGCTCACTAAATGGATTTTACTTTAGAAGGAAATAAATATCCTGAATGACCTCTGTCATGGTCCGGGTGTGGGTTGGAAAAGAATTTCCAGACATGAGACGGAATGAGAGGGAAATAAAGTTTATTAGAGTGCGAGATGCTGTTAGAACAGTGGGCCAGCTCAAGGGAGAACCAACATTGAACAGGGGTCCTTAAGGGTACCAGAAGTGGGATAGGGGTCTTGTGAGTCATTTGCTGATTGGATGAGGCACATATACTGGGTGAAGGGAAGAGTAAGGCAGATACCTTCTCCCTATGGGGTAGGAGGGGAGACAGGTTATGCTGCTCAGGAGGACCTGAAATCCATTAATAGTTACAACATGGGGAAGGGAAGGATGATTAAGGATCTGGTTTTTCCTTCCTGCATTCCAAGACCCTCCTTGGTTTTATCTGTTCTTTCATCCTTGGGTCACCACAACCTGTTCCATGCATTTCTGTTTTTTTATGTCTTTGTAAGCTCCAAGAGTTGGTGATAGACAGGGAGGCCTGGCATACTGCCATGGGGTCACAAGCAGTCAGACATGACTGAGATGACTGGACTGAACTGAACTGACATCTTTGACACATAAATACACACTGAAAATTTTTGGCTCAAGGTGCCCCCTTACTCTCCCTGAAATCTTATTGTACTTTCTGATACTGGATTCTGTCATGGATAAGAAGCCAGAAGAGACACTTGTCTAAAGGGTGCCATGCTCTCCTAATACAAAGCTACCCAGTTGCCCAGCTGGAGATCATGAGCACCCCTTTCCCATCAGGGAAAGGGGTGCTCATGCTCAGTCATGTCTGACTTTTTGAGGCCCCATGGACTGTAGCCTGCCAGGCTCCTCTGTCCTTGGCATTTTTCCAGGTGAGAATACAGGAGTGGGTTGCCATTTCCTTCTCCAGGGGATCTTCTTGACCCAGGGATTGAACCCATGTCTCTTGCATCTCCTGCCTTGGCAGGTGGATTTTTTTTTACCACTAGTGCCACCTGGGAAGCCCCAAGCCAGGTATTCCTTAAAGGCCAAGGAAGTGTCTTATCATTTTCTTATTTTCAACTGGAAGAAGTAAGCCTCTGGTCCTTGTAAAAAGAATTTTCCCTGTGAAATTAATGTTATTGAGAGATGGCAGCTATCACTTACCTTAATCTCACCTTAGCTCAACTAAGCTGACCTTTCATGTGTGTGTTTAGCTCAGATGTGTCTCTACTCAGAAAGCTCAAGACATATTTGTTTTGTACCTAGAGTAAAGAGTAAATATATATAATCACTGAGCATTTCCTAGGCCCCAAGGTAGAGCAGAAACTCATCAGATCCACTAGACAGACTCTTCTATAGGGTAGTAATTACCGACTATTTCACCGCTAAGACTATCCTTGTCATTTCCTTCTGTAGACCACATGATTTGAAAAATTTTGTCTACAAACAGGCACATATTAAAGAATAATTTATTTTCTCTTTTCATTAATAGATGCAGCTGTCAGTAGTCAGAACTCTGGATAGATTGAGATAAATACATTACAACAATGGATTTATATAATCCCAGCCCAAAGCCAAGAATCTTAACATTTTAATTAGTCTGTTAATGCTATTATGAATAAACGTGTCATTCCTATTTTATTTTTAGAGACATCAAAAATAGCTCATAGATCCTCATTACCATCCTGGGAGCTACTAGACGAGGACAAAGCTCCCAGACCCTCCATCCCTCTTTGATTACCTTTATCCCTCGGTATTTCTCTTTTCTAGTGCCAGATTGTGAAATACCAGTGAAACATTCTGGCCCATCAAATTATTAATGCCTTACCCATGTCATTCTCTAATATTTCATGTTTTCATTCCTGCTTCCCAATAAAGTATTAACATGGGTTTCTAAGGTGGTAACACCCCTCACCTCTAGCTTGGCCCTGATGCCCCTGTACTTCTAACCACCCTCACAGATAGTGATGTCTGTGAACTAGCCTTGCAGGTATGTATTTTCCCAGGAATATCCAAGTACTTCAGTTTGGATGAAATGCATCTTTGTACAATAAGGCTTTGTTAATTCAGTGGGGGAAATCCAACTGCTTCCAAGAATAAAGTAGCTGGCTTAAGAATTTTTTTCTTTCTTTTATTTAAGTAATTTGTTTACTTATGGGCCGTGGAGGGGAGCACTATACAAACAAAACATCACTTAATTAATTGTACCCTCTACATTTCAAATGGTTTGACTTGGGGTTGTGGACTCACAATCTGACAAAGCCATCAAAGAAGGGGCAATGCCTAATGCTATCCTATCAACTCCAACTTGTTGTTGTCATTCAGTCACTAAACCATGTCCAACTCTGCAACCCCATGGACTGCAGCATGCCAGACTTCCCTGTCCTTCCCTATCTCCTGGAGTTTGCTCAGATTCACGTCCATTGAGTCGGTGATGCCATCCAACCATCTCATCCTCTGCCATCCTCTTCTCCTTTGCCTTCAATCTTTTCCAGCATCAGGGTCCCAGCATCAGGCCTCCAAATATTCGACTTAAAAACAAAAACAAAAAAGACTTTGTTCTATCCCTAGAGAAATATTTGTAGCACAAATTTAGTCTGTGTGTGGTATTTTCTTTGAAATACTGTTGTCTGTCATAAAATACAGGGGGGCTAGAATGGCTGACCACACTGGAGTGACACTGACATACCCGCTGCCTGGCAACCACTCCTAGAATCACCTCACTCTTTAACCAGGAATGGAGATTTGAAGAGAATCCTATTTGCTGCTTTAAGTGAAAAAGTTTTCAAGTGATATGCCCATGATTATCTGCATTCTATCCATTACTATTTTCTCTGTAAATTACATAAGCGGCTTTAGCCAGATCTTAGTGCCTTCCCTCCACTTGCCTGGGTTCAGTGAAAGGAGAAGTCATGCTACACCTGATCACTCTGCAACCTCCCTGACTCTCACCAGGTTTGCTGGAATAATCCTTCATCAACAAGCTAAAGAAGCCAGGTCTCTAACTATGCACCACGCATGTCCCTAATCAGGACAAGACGTGTCTCTTAGAAACAGGAAATGAAAGACAAAGCAAATGAATTATGATCCCTTACGTGACTCAGAGGAAAAGAGAGGCTCTGTTGAGGTTTTAGAGGAACAACATCTTGCATCAGCACATCCTCACCAAGACAGGGGTCCTTTCCAGTGTTCAGTATCAGTTACCTTAGTTCTCTAAAGCCTATCAATTGAAAGAAGTGGTAATTTGTCGTGAAATTATAGCCAAAAGTAATTGTATGGCAGTTTCATGACAGTGAATCTCCCTTTAAGACTTTTACACCCATTCATGAGAGCAGATCATGGCAGGCAAGTATGTTTCTCTCCCAACAGAATAACCTGGTGCCAAGAGGCTATTTTTCTTGAGCTACCACTGAACTAAGCACTTATTGGTGAAACGTCCAGCCCTGGTCAGCAGAAACAGACTCCACCCCAGTTCCTGCTGTTTATTCACTCTCATTGGTCAAATGTCAACACATCACTGTTTCGCCTGTAACACTAAACTGTTCATCCCCTAGAATGTGGAGAAACTGAAGCAGGTCAGAGGCTCCTATGCCAGGACACCAACTCCAAGTCAAAACTTCCTGCCCACGACATGATGTGGCTCCTTCTGGAGGCCTGTCTATCTGTCTCTGTCAGAGTTCTGAGCCACCAATGGCCTTTAACTACCTTCCAAGGAACATGTCCTGACATTGATCCTTGTTTGTCTTTTGGGTCATAAGATCTAATATGCTCATCCAGTTTTAGCCCCCTGTGATCTCAGGAGCCCTAGAGTGGTATACCTTGTCTTTTTTTCAAGTTTGGACCGCTATGATCAATCACCCCGCAGGAGCCAAGACCAGTACAGTGGACCTCACTTTCCCTCCAGGAGAGCTAAGGTCACATCTCCTGTGTGCCAAAGATTTGCCTAAAGGAACATTAATTCCTCACCCTCAAAGTTAACTGAAATGATCACAGTTTTTTACCAGGCAGTTCTATGATATATATATATCCATTCCTCTTCAAATCAGAGTTTCCTTAAGGCAGACACCATGTCTTTTTAGCCACAGTTACCTGGAAATCACCTTCTTAAAGTGAGAATTCCAGAGACACTGGTTGAATTTAACTGAAACAAACACTTCAGATATTATAAGTTTTTTTAAAAAAAAGGCTTCAGGGACTTCCCTGGTGGTCCAGTGGTTAAGACTCCACTTTCCAATGCAGGAGAGAAGAATCTGGAGAGAATCTTATTTGTTGCTTTAAGTGAAAAAGATTTCACCAGTTCAATTCCAGGTCCAGGAGTTAAGGTCAAACATGCCTCAAGGCCAAAAAAGCAGAAACTAAAACAGAATCAATATTGTAACAAATTCAAGAGACTTTAAGAGTGGTCCACATGAAAAAAAATCTTTTAAGAAAATAATAATAATTTTACGAAAAGCTTTCCCTGGGTCCAGTTGGACTTGCTACTGTGTGAAGGAACTTGAGTGATTTAGTGCATAATTCCCCATGTGTGTTAGGCCAGGGATGAGGTGGGGAAGCAGAAATGGAGCTGTCAATCTCCTGCAGTCTTCCTCGCCCCACATCCCATGTCTTCTCCTATAGCCCCTTTGAGAACCACCGCGTGAGAGCTGTCACTGAAGGTGGCATGCTGCCTGCACACATTAAAGTGAGAGAAAACAGGAAGGGTTTGGGAATCACCCATTTAGTGATGGATAATCTTAAAGAGCTTGCAGCAGCAGCGTCCGTGTACCAGGAGACAGGATGCTGAGTGACAATGGAATTTATCAGCAGCCTGTGAATGTTGAAATGAAATAGGACAGGTAGTGAAGAACTAAGACAGACAATATAACCCACCATGAAAACAAGGAGCCTGGCAGCCGGGAGTCACTGCATCCAGCAGCTGGCTGCAGACTGAGGTGCAGCGCTAAGTGCTGCTTAGGGAATCATAACTAAGCAGGCAGATCTCTGCAAGGCAACGGTGGTGTTATCTGCTTTAACTGTGCATAAACACAAATGAAATACTGGGACCTGCTCCCTGACACAGAGGGAGCAGACCTCAAGGAAAGAGACAGCCTCATACTCCTTTTGGGGGACATGAAAAGTCCAGCACCATGTATGTGACCCTGCCTTCTGACATGCATCCTAAAAACCTGAAGAACAATCCAGGCTTCTCCGCGCATACTAACTCCCCAAAATACTGAGAACCTCAGGCAACAGGGCTCAGCTCCTCCAGGAATCTGCCTGAGGTGTACATGACTATAGCAGCACATGCACACAAATGCACACACACTCACAGGCAGGACCAGATGTTCCCTTCTGTGCTCCCACTGCTTTCTACCAACGGTGATAAGTGCCCGGAGGTTGCCATAATGAACTCTCATGGCACACCTAACAGAATGGCTACAATAAAAACTAGTGACAACACCAAATGCTGGTGAAGATCTAGAGAAACTGCATACATTGCTGGTGGGAATACAGCCACTGTGGGAGAGAGTTAGGCAATTCCTAAAAAAGAAAAAATTAAACGTGTGCCTTTACCATAGGACCCAACAATTGCACTCTTGGACATTCATCCCAAAAGAATGAAAACTTCCTCTCACAAAAACTCAAACACAAATGTTCATAGCACCGCCTTAGCAGCCAAAAACTAGAATCAGCTCAGACATCCTTCAACAAGTAAATAATCTGAGAAATCACAGAAACGTGCCATAGAATTCTATTCAGCAATAAAGAGAAACAAATCGTTGATAAATACAACAAGTTGGATGACTCTCTAGGGAATTATACTAAATGAAAAAAGCAATTCTAGGAGATGATATTCTATATGACTACATTATACTCTTTTTGAAATGATGAAATTTGAAAAATCATGGACAGATTAGTGGTTGCCAAGGGCTAGAGAGAGCGCAGAGGTAAGATAGGAGAGAGGCAAGTGTGATTATCAAAGAGACACAGAGGGACCCTAGGGTGTGGAACAGTTCAGAATCTTGACTGTGGGGTGGATAAATGCATCTGTACAGGTGGTAAAAATTATATACATCTTAACGCTCACATTTACGTACACACACGAACACAAGTACAAGTAAAACTGATAAAGATCAGTGGATTGTATCCATGGCAGCATTCTCATCATGATATTGTACTATTATTTTGCAAACTGTTGTAATTGAGGGAAAATGGGCAAAGAGTACAAAGGATCTCTATTTTATACTTTACATCTGCATATGAATTTTCGGCTACATCAATGAGAGAGAAAGAAAGAGGGACAGACTGACTAAAAAGACATAACAACAAATTGCAACACGTCCCCTTGTTTGAGTTTGTTTTAGGCTATAAAAGAAACTTTGGGGACTTCCCTGGTGGTGCAGGGGTTAAGAATTTGCCTGCCAATGCAGGGGACATGGGTTCCATCCCTGGTTCGGGAAGATCCCACACACCACGGAGCAAGTAAGCCCACTAAGCAGTGTGCCACAACTCCTGAGCCTGTGCTCTAGAGCCCATGCTCCACAAGTAGAGAAGCCACCACAGTGAGAAACCTGGACACTGCAAAGAAGAGTAGCCCCCACTCGCAGCAACGAGAGAAAGCCTGCAGACAGCAACAAAGACCCAGGGTAGCCGAAGAGAAATAAATTTTAAAAAAGAAGAAACTCTGGAGGAACTGGGAAAATGCGAATATGGACAAGATGCTAGTGATATTGGTAGTGACTGTTAAATTCTTTGAGATAATAACAGCATATTCTCAGAAGCTAGATGCTCATATTTTGAGGTGAAGTGACATGAGTCTAAAATTTCCTTTAGAATGTGCGTGCATGCATGTACATGTATACATATATATATATAGTGCATTATTCACTTAACACTTTTATATTTTTAACTGTTCATTTTTATAAGTGGGGTAAAAGTTGAAAATGTTGTTGAAATAATTATGGCCAAAGAAGTAATCAGAAATGGGGTCCAAGATTAATATGACAAGGATTATCTATGTTCAATATAATTTATAATAGCAAAAAGAAAATGGAAACTGTTGGAATATTAAGTAACTAGAATGTGAGCTCTGGAGAAGGAAATGGCAACCCACTCCAGTATTTTTGCCTGGAGAATCCCAGGGACAGAGGAGCCTGGTGGGCTGCCATCTATGGGGTCGCACAGGGTCAGACATGACCGAAGCAACTTAGCAGCAGCAGCAGCAGAATGTGAGCTCTAGGAAGACACAGACTTTGTCTCGGTCCCTGAAGTACCCCCAGCACCCAGGACAGTGCCTGAAATAAAGTTGTCTAGTCGTCAAGTTGTGTCCAACTTTTTGTGACCCCATGGACTGTAGCCTGCCAGGTTCCTCTGTCCATGGGATTTCTCAGGCAAGAATACTGAAGTGGGCTGCCATTTCCTTCTCCAGGGTATCTTCCCAACCCCGGAACTGAACCTGTATCTCCTGCATTGACAGGCGGAGTCTTTATCACTGAGCCACCAGGCACAAAGTAGAAACTCAATAAAAGTTAATCGAATGAATAAATGTGTAACATTAAGATAAATCATCTTGTTGCTCTATAACAAAATATTAGCAAACTTTAAAAAGCTGCTTTTAGACAATATATAGTAATTAACAACATGGGGAAATGCCCAGCTTAAAGCAGCTCATTAAATTCTGTCTAACTCCAAACGCTAAAGATAAATGAATGGGTAGAAGACAAAAGGACAGCTTAGTAAGTCATGAAGAGGGGCTATTCCTTGATATAAGGCTATGAGGGGTTTTGATTTCTTGTAATACTTTTTTGTCTTCTAAGTTACCATAAAATTTTTATATTATCTTTTAAATCAGAAAAAATTGAGTAAACATGGTTTTTAAAACCTTGAAAACCATTAGCTAGGGCTCAGATCCTTGATTCTCATTTACCATCAAACACGGACACTCTTGTATCTGTATAGCCCTGGATTTGACATAAAATTCTTTCCCCCATACCATGTTGATCTGGATCTAAAAGTCAGGCTTCCACCTTAACTCCCTACCTAACACTCCAGTTCTGAGGACCCTGTCTCAGGACCTAACCAATAACTGAAAGTGCTGGTACCCTGTGTGACTCCTTTCAGCCATCCTTCCCTTAAAAAATGACGCTGTTCTCCACGCTTCTCATTGTCCACCTCCACAGACATCAGTGAATGAATGCTCTCCTGACACTGACCGGTTTCTGGATCTCCCTTCTACTATGCCCTGATTGGATTAGTTCTCTTAGAAACAATGGTTGCTTTAATCAGTCTGAGCTCACTTATCCTTTTCACCACAGTCCTATATGACTGGTTTTCCTCTCAGGGCCATCTTCTAGCTAGCTCTCTTCCAGCCTGATTTCCTCACTAATGCCCTGTTAAAGTTCTCCAGTGGTTCCTGTGAATATTCACCCTCTTTAGGACATGATAGCTGTATGGGCAGAATTATATCAGCAAGACCAAAGTAGTTCATCTGTCTCTTCACCATAAGTCTTCTATCCTAATTTTTCTACCTGACAACAATAAGATGGCTCTGAGAATAATATAGACTGTGATTCTCATTCATCTCATGCCTATCAAAGAGATAGGACTCAGGTTCAATGTCAAGTCAGCAAGTCTCTAAGAGCAATGAGGTATTGTCAATTATGTGGAAAATTCAGATGACCTTTTATTGGGCTCTTTGAACAACACAAGCCAAGGGGGAAATTTTAAGGGATAATTAAACTCATTGGAGCTAAAGGAAGATGATTATATGTGAAACTAAAATCATTACTTTGCGTGACAAGAAATAGGGACAGAGTAAAAGTGTCCTAAAATAAATGTATGGATAGAGAAATTGTTGATGCTGTTGAGGTGAGATGATGCTGTTCTTTAAAAGTTTTTAGAATTGGATAAATGTTAGTTTATAATGAATTTCAGTGACAAAGCATTCACTAAAAGTCTATCTACCTGCCTTTCAGACATTATCAGAAAGCGTTTTCCTCAGACTAAGGGGGAATCAAAAGTGACAAGCCTTTATCTGTTACATAAAGTTCCAGGGCCATTTTGGAAGAGAAGAGTATTAGCAGGATGGATTGAATATAATTAAATATTAAATTGCCACCAATATATACAAAACAGTGTGATAAACAAACCTTAAGTCACAAACTAATGTTCTTTTTTCTAGAACAACATACCATATCAGAGACAGGCAGAAAAATAAGCTTTTTATCCTCACAAACCCATATCAAGAAACTTAGCTATTCACTCGCCTGAGACAGCCCACATTTAAAATAAGGAGCTAGTTCATCCTTGCTTGCCTGAAATGTGATGTTGCTGAGGATCAAGGGAGCAATCTGGTCCAAACCCTCTCTCAGAGCCTCTGATGCTAAGCTTGCCATCCTATGGCAGCCACATCTGATGGAGTCTGAGGAAGCAGAGTCAGGTAAACTGCAGCTCCAGCCCTTGATCCTGATCTCAGAGCCACAGGGCTAGGAAGAGTACACTTCACCTACCCTCCTGACCAGTTTTTCTTTTGACAAAATCGTAATTGTATGTGAACTTGCACAATTCACTTCTATTCAACATGGGAAGAGTTAATTATATTTAAGAAACAAGTTGTTTATTTACTCCAGCTGCCAAGATATCGTTTCCAGATTGATGGAAAAGAGGCATTTCTGTTACAGACAGTGCAAGAAAATGAAGGGCTAGTTCTGTGCCAGTGAACGAGCCCCCTCAGTACTCTGTCTTCACTTACGTCATCTGCCTCCATGATGGTATTTCCCAGTAGAAGGGGTCCATAGAAGCAACGAGGTAGAACAACTTTTCATTACGGAAGACTGTACATTTCAGAACATTCAGCATCTGTGTACCCACACCAACTAAATGCGAGTATTTTTCTCAGGCACAGTGACAATCCAAAAGCCCCTGGACATTTCTGAACACCCAGAGGGCAATCTGACCCCAGCTGAGAGCCATTATCCACTGGTGAATAATGGGGCTCATATAGAGTATTCTAGACCTAGCAAATTGGTCTCTTTGCCTGATTTTTAAAATAAATATAAACTTGTTTGTTTCAAAATACAATGAGAAGTAATACCAAGTAAAAATGCAAAGCAAATTTGAAATATACATGAGTGCTTTGTTTCAAATGAGTTAAAATTCAACAATCTGATTTTGTTGACTTCTTTTCCTCCCTCTAGGAGAAAGCTTCAGTCACCCAAGTATTGATTTTATCACCCAACGGTTGTCTCAGACTTTTCAACTTTTTAAATTCTTTTAGCTTTACGAGAGTACAATTGACAAAAGAAATTGTATATTTGAGGTGTGCAACTTGATGTTTTGAAATATGTATGCACTGTGAAATAATCACCACAATCAAGCTAGTTAATATATCTATCATCTCATATAATTACCATTTTTTGCGTGCACTATGAGAACACTTAAAATCTCACAAATTTGAAATACAACACAGTATTGTTGACTAAAATCACATTACTGAACACTGGATCTTCAGAACTTATCCATCTTATAACTGAAACTTTGTGCCCTTTGACCAACATCTCCCACTTAACCCACCCCTCCAGCCCCTGGCAACCCCCCACCTCCTTTATCCAGGTTGAGAGTAAAACAATATGCATATGCAAAAGTATGCACAGTGAATATGAGTAAAGAGAAAGAGAGCAAAAGCCAGCCACCACTATCACTCTGCCACTTTTGCAAAGGCTTGGCATGCAAAAAGGGGAAAATAAATTTGAGGATGAATTTTAATGAACATTTCAGTTCAGTTCAGTCACTCAGTCATGTCCGACTCTTTGCGACCCCATGAATCACAGCACGCCAGGCCTCTCTGTCCGTCACCAACTCCCGGAGTCTACCCAAACCCGTGTCCGTGGAGTCGGTGATGCCATCCAGCCATCTCATCCTCTGTCGTCCCCTTCTCCTCCTGCCCCCAATCCTTCCTAGCATCAGGGTCTTTTCCAGTGAGTCAACTCTTCACATGAGGTGGCCAAAGTATTGGAGTTTCAGCTTCAACATCAGTCCTTCCAGTGAACATCCAGGACTGATCTCCTTTAGGATGGACTGGTTGGATCTCCTTGCAGTCCAAGGGACTCTCAAGAGTCTTCTCCAACACCACAGTTCAAAAGCATCAATTCTGCGGTGCTCAGCTTTCTTCACCGTCCAACTCTCACATCCATACATGATTACTGGAAAAACCATAACCTTGACTAGACGGACCTTTGTTGGCAAAGTAATGTCTCTACTTTTAAATACGCTATCTAGGTTGGTCATAACTTTCCTTCCAAGGAGTAAGCATCTTTTAATTTCATGGCTGCAATCACCATCTGCAGTGATTTTGGAGCCCCAAAAAATAAAGTCTGACACTGTTTCCACTGTTTCCCCATCTATTTCCCATGAAGTGATGGGACCAGATGCCATGATCTAGGATAGGTTAATATCTAGGAGTAGACATTCTAATCACAAAATTGAGGCTGTGTTTGTGACATCATTTAAGAGAGAACAGTCAAGATTTTATCCAGAGCCAGGGAAAGATTACTTCCACAAATAAAATTTCTAAAGGAGAGCAAGTGACCAAAACAAATTTGCATTTTGATTACTTTATGAGTCATGCTTATTCAAAATATCTCTTACACTATTTTTATTATTCCCATACCACCCAGTCTAATCACTGTGCTGTGATAGTCGATGTCAGTCCTATTGTTTGCTTCATAGCACTGACCTGAGATGAAATTATCTTATGGACTTCTTTGCTTCCTTTGGTATCTTTCACCCCACACTAGAATGCAGACTCCTTGATGGTAGGCACCTCGTCTGCCTAGTTCTCTGCTATATCACAGCACCCAGAATGGGACCAGATACATCATGGATACTCAGCAATATATCATCAAGACTTCATAATCATTTCATAAACAAATGAAACCCGAGTGTGTGATTAACCTCAGTGCTTTTTCAATTCACCTTACTACTTCAATTACATTTTCAGATCTAATGAGTGTAGCTTATTCCTCAAAATCTGAAGACCCAAGAGTCCTTTTTCCAACCAACAAAAGGAACAGACAACAAGCAAACTTAATGCTCTGAAAGTCAGAGGATGGGAGAGGTAAGGATTTGAAAAGAAAAAGAGGACCTAATATCACAATGAGATCTGAATCAACAATAAGGCAGGCTGAGTACTGTAGCCAATGCACTTGGGTGCCCAGGTCTCTTCCTCTCATCCTTCATGTCACCCCACACTCTCAATATAATACTCCTCCACATAAACCCCCATCTGGCAAAGACATCAAATGCCTAGTCTATTTATTTATTTATTTTGGTTGCAACTAGTCTTCATTTCCAGGTGGCTCAGTGGTAAAGAATCTGCCTGCTGATGCAGAAGACGTGAGTTCAATCCTCTGGCTGGGAAGATCCCCCGGAGGACGAAATGGCAATCCACTCTAGCATTCTTTCTGGGGAAATCCCATGGACCATGGAGCCTGGTGGGCTACAGTCCATGGGGTCACAAAGAGTTGGATACGACTGAGTGACTATGCACATGTGTATGCACAGTCTTAGTTATGGCATGTGAACTATTAGTTATGGCATATCAGATCTAGTTCCCTGATCAGGGATCAAACCCAGGCCATTTCCATTTTGGGACTCTGGTCTTAGCCAGGGGACAACCAGGGAAATCCAACATATGCTATAATTTTGATTATTTGATGTACTTTAAAAAGTGGGGGGAGTTAATATTGCCCACATTGCCCTAGATGATAAGGTTATTTTTATGAAAAGACTTAGTCCTCAGGTTCAATCACAGTTGGTTTTTGCAGTGAATAATACTTATGTAATTATTATATTGTAAATATTTTTTGGTTTTCAATTTTTAAACTCAATAGGCATAGCACAGAAGCCTTACTTAACATTGCCAGAAAAGAATGAAAAATGTTATTGTTGAAAATGCTAAATAGTATACCTACAGAAGCTGGGCTACCTTGGTGGCTTAGATGGTAAAGAATCTACCTGCAATGCAGAAGACCCAGGTTCGATTCCTGGGTTGGGAAGATCCCCAGGAGAAGGGAATGGCAACCCACCCCAGTATTCTTGCCTGGAAAATTCCATGGACAGAGCAGCCAAAGGGTTGGACATGACTTTCATTTTCACAGAAGTTAGAAGATTATGAAGGGCAATGTAGACGAGAACTGAGTGCTAATTTCATCTTAAAAAGTGGAAAGGGAAAGAATATTATCTGGTGATGAATTAAAGAATAGAAGTTTATGTTTATTATTTGATATGTTAAATTATATATGAAATGAAGTGAAAGTCACTCAGTCGTGTCCGACTCTGTGACCCCATGAACTGTAGCCCACCAGGTTCCTCGGTCCATGGAATTCTCCAGGATTCTTGGATTCTCCACTCGAAGAATATTGGAGTGGGTAGCCATTCCCTTCTCCAGGGGATATTCCCAACCCAAGGATCGAACCCAGGTCTCCCACATTGCAGGTGGATTCTTCATCATCTGAACCACCAGGGAAGCTCAAGAGGAGTGGGTAGCCATTCCCTTCACCAGCAGATCTTCCCAACCCAGGAAATGAACCAGGGTCTCCTGCATTGCAGGTGGATTCTTTACCAGCTGAGCTACAAGGGAAGTACATATGTACTATAACCCTAACAGTTTGGATGAGAAGAGAAAAAAGGAACAGATGATATAAAAATTATACGTAATCCTCACACATCTCGGATTCCCCCTTTCGCTAGCTAAGCCCTGTGATTCCTCCTCCTTTAAATGGCATTTCCTTAGAAGGGTCTTTCCTTGTTCCCATACACACACACTAAGGAATGCTTCTCTTATAAACTCACTTGTTCATTATGCTTCCTGTTTGGTAACAACCATCACATCCATAAAGTAAAAGTGAGAGTCTCTCAGTCGTGTCCAACTCTTTGCGATCCCATGGACTATACAGTCCCTGGAATTCTCCAGGCCAGAATACTGGAGTGGTAGCCTTTCCCTTCTCCGGGGGATCTTCCCAACCCAGGGATCTGTTATTACTTGTTTAATCTATTTCTCCCTCCTGTTAGAATGTAAACCCCATGAGGGTAGAAGCCAATTCTATCTTTTTCATTGCTCTGTCTTCACCGCCGTAGTTTCTCAATAAATATTTTTTATAGACTAAATGCTGCATGCGAAAAATATCTGTGTCAATAATCTAAATTCCTTTTCTTTTATATTGGGGAGCCAGTAAATAATATTTCAATCTGGTAAATAAATCAATGCTAGTATAAAATATAATTAGTATTACAGAGACAACTTCAATCTCAAAACAAAAATGAAGTCTGAAAATGAGGGTTGGGAAGTGCTGAAAAAGACTTTTAATTTTGATTTGCATCTTCCAGTACTGCTTCAGTGCTTTTATGAACATATATTACTTTTATAATTATATTTCTTTAGACCCAAGTTTCAATCACTGACTAAAAACATTATTGTATAAAATAATAAAAAAGAAAGATGTAAATCACAAAACTGAAAGGCTTTCCAGATGAAAAAAAGAGTAGGAAAGTGAAAGTAATACATGTACAAGAAATAAAAATAAAATAAGCTATAAAATGTATATCAAATTAATATATTCGAACCGAGATGAAAATGCAATTAAAGAAAATAATGTCATTGCATATCAATCTTCTTTGAAATAATGGATTTTAAAGGTGGTAATAAATGCTGAACACCAGGCAGCCAGACAGGAGCTTAATCTCATAACTGGTGAAAATGTAAAACAGCACAAATATTCTGGAGAACAATACGGACATTTATAATAAAAGTGACAGAAACAAACTATTTTCTTCTCATACGGGAATCCTGTGGGAATGATACTCTAAGAAAGAGAATCGTTTTAAAAATTAAAATTTTAGTAAAAGCACATATTTAACAAACTATATTGTACTTCCCATAAAAAAATACAATACAATCAACAATAATACTTATGAAACAATGTGTTTAGATATGTAATTTTAGATTGAACATAACAAAAAAGATAAGAGCTGAAGGGTATTATGGAAAAAAAATCTAAAACCCGTAAACATGAAATAAAAGTAATTTTTCATGACTTCCTGATACAAATAGAATCAGAAAAGTAGCATAAATAGCAATAAAATCACCAGAATTATAATCAAACCAATATAGTTAAAAGAACTCTTTCAGACCTTTGAAGTTTAACAGTATATCTGATTAGAGTTGTCTAAACAATTGAACAAAATGTGTGTATTAATTTTTCTAAAGTTTCTAATAAAAACTAATTTACAAAACATTTTTCAAAGCATATTTTAAGTAAATGGCTCTGAAATACACATATTAGCATAGAAAGTTCATTTGAAACTCTGATCATCCTAAGATGCTCAAATGTGTTAATAGTTGTTCTAATTACCTAGTTATTGACAGCTTCCTATGCTCCAGACACTAGCAAGGTGTCAGGGAGAAACTGAAAACAAAAAAGCATCCTGAGATATTTCTGGTAACTGGATTTTGGTAATCCAAAAAGCGAATGAGACTGAAAAACTAGTTCTGATGTAATTTTTTAGATGTAATGAAAACACCTGTAGTTTTTGAAAATAGCCTATAGGAAAATAAAAATTCAGGGAAAAACACAAATATACATCTCTAAGTATAAATGTAGCTGAATATATGAAAATGCAAATGAAAAGTTCAATCACAAAAGAGAAAAGTGTCTGAGGAGAGGAAAAGAGAGAAACCAGTTTCTTTTATCAAGTGAATCACAGTTACTCTTCTGTCATCAGGCCAGATTTAAGGACCCTGCAAACAGCAGCCCAGCCAAGGTGGCCCAGAGAGTGCTCTTGCTGCTTCTGTCCAGAAAAATGAATAGTCTCTCCCCATTGCTCATAACTGAAATAAGGGGAATCTTTGTCCTATTAGTGTGTTTTTTTTTCTTAAATTTCTTTATCTTTCCAGTTGTAAAGTGGCCTATTGTCTAATTCATGCATGCATGCATGCTGTCACTTCAGTCGTGTCCAACTCTTTGAGACCCTATGGGCTGTAACCCACCAGGCTCCTCTGTCCATGGGATTCTCCAGGCAAGAATATACTGGGGTGGGTTGCCAAAGCCTCCTCCAGGGGATCTTCCTGACCCAGAGACTGAACCCACATCTCATTCTGTCTCCTGCATTAGCAGGCGGGTTCTTTAGCACTAGCCCCACCTGGGAAGCCCACGGTCTAATTCAGGGGTCCTTAACCTCCAGGATCTAATGCCTGATGATCTGAGGTGGAGCTAATGTAATAATAATAGAAATAAAATGTACAATAAATGTAATACCCTTGAATCACCTCTAAACCACCTCCCATCCCCAGCCCGTGGGAAAATTGTCTTCCACAAAACCAGTCCTTGGTGCCAAAAAGGCTGGAGACTGCTGATCTAAATCACTCTTCACAATATGGTATCCAAACAAAGTTCATTCTTTCATTCAATTATTTATTCACTCATTCGATAAATATTCTTTGAGTGCCTGGCACTGTGCTGGCTTAAGCGTATACAGTGGTGAAAAAGGGTTCTTCATTCCCACAAAGATAACAGACAAGAGTTAACGGTTTGATGTAGAAAAGCAAATACAAAGCTCCTTCGCAATAGGGCTACAGATGTCAAATTTTGATGGCATTGTCTCCAGTTTATTGATAGGAAAGTGATGGATGTCTAGGGAAAACAGGGCCCAAATTATTCATTTGACTGATTCCAAAGTCAACAACACAAATCAGTTGCCCTCGGGTTGCTAAGGACAGGAGAAAGAGACAGGCTGCTCACACCTTTAGTCAGACAAAAAGACTCCCTAAGTGTCAGAAGGATAGACACAGGAATTTTAAGAAAGATAACAATATTGTTTTCCAGGCAATACACAAAAGTTGCTTGCATAAAATCACTGACACCCAGTCCTAGAAATTATCTCTTTGGCTAATTAAATCTGAAATCGGATGCTTTCTTCTTTCATAAACATGGCTGAGACATAAAGTATAAACTCAAAGAACACGAGATAAGCTGACTCGGACCTAGAGAGCCAAACTGATGCTGAGGATTATATTAATAACTCAAGATTGTGACCGGGTATGAACTAGAATCCAGTTCTCCTAACACCCAGAATTCTTTAATTATTGTTCTTGTTTTCTCCCACTTTAAAATACTTCCTCTAGGAAGGACTAATTTTGTCTAAAGATAGGAGAATGAGTTTATAGGGATTTTTTCTTACAGCCTTATACTTACCAAAACAAATTTCTCATACGTAAAAGTTGTCACTTCATTTACCATCATGCACAAAGCTAAAAAAAAAAAATATTCTTATATTTTATAAAGAGAAATCCAATAATTTATTTTCCAATGTGTGTGTGTTGCTCAGGCGTGACTGACTCTTTGGGACCCCATGAACTGGACTATAGTCCGCCAGACTTCCCTGTCCATGGAATTTTCCAAGCAAGAATACTGTAATGGGTTGCCATTTTCTACTCCAGGGGATCTTCCAACCCAGTGATCAAACCTGCATCTCTTGTGTCTCTTGCATTGGCAGGCAGAGTCTTTCCACTGTGCCACCTGGGAAGCCCAATATATTTTCCAAAGTTACAATTAATAATTTGGATACTCTTAGCCATGATACTCAATTAGTTATGAGTGGCCTTTAGAAACTGAAGTCTACATTCTGTACTCAATATACTAAAATTTAATGTCCCAGATGTCTCCAAAAAGTTGTTTTTTCACAGAAAGCCTTTAAATACAGGTTCATATTACCAAATCTACAACAGAGTTTCACTCCTGTAAATGTTTTCAATATGTAGCTTTACCCAAAATGTCTCTTACATCTGGCCCTTTGCATTTGAGTTTGCAGCATTCCTTTCTTTACTGGAACTGCTCATTGTGAAGGACTGTGGTTCCAAAGCATTCGGGCAAGATCATTTGCTAGAATCAAATCAAAAAGTCCAAGGACATAGAAATCTAAGACTTCATGTAAAAACATAGACATTATTTACATTTTTATACATGAAACAGGAGGCTTGTAATTTTCTACCTCAATAATCATCTAGAGTTTATGGCTATGTAATTTTCAAGAATATGTGGGTTTCCCTGGTTGTTCAGTGGTAGAAGAATCTGCCTGCCAATGCAGGAGACATGGGGTAGATCCCTTATCTGGGAGGATCCCACATACTATGGAGCAACTAAGCCCGTGAGCCACAACTAGAGAAGACCCCTGCACAGCAAAGAAGACTCAGTGCAACCAAAAATAAATGAATAAAAAACTTAAAGAAAATAATATATGTGAAATATGCTCAAAAGATAAAAGAGAAGCAAAGAAGCACTTGTGTATATTTTAGTCTAGATGATGATAGAGCTACCGCTATTCATTTATTTATTCAACATATATTTATTGAACATATACTATGTGCCAGGCAGAGTGCTAGGAGTTTGGAATAAATCAGCAAAAATGAACCAAAAAAAAGATCCCTCCCCTCATGAAGTTTTACTGGGATTGTAGGGAGACATACAACAAACAATGAACCTGATAAATGGGTTATATATGTCATATGTGAGAAGATAGTGTGCATGCATGAAAGCTAAGTCTCTTCAGTCATGTCCAACTCTTTGCAACCCCATGGTCCTGTAGCTTTTCAGGCCCCTCTGTCCATGGGATCCTCCAGGCAAGAATACCAGAGTGGATTGCCATGCCTTCCTCCAGGGGATCTTCTTGATCCAGGGGTTGAACCCTCCATCTCTTATGTCTCCTGCATTGGCAGGCAGTTTCTTTACCACTACTGCCACCTGGGAAGCCCGAGAAGATGGTACATGTTAACAAAAAGGAAGAGTCAGGCAGGATTAAGTGATGTCAGGAGTGCAGGGGGTCAGAGCAGTTTATAGTATTGAAGAGAGTGGTCAGACAGGCTTATTGGGAAAGGCGGACATACAGGCAAAGACTTGAAGGAGTTGTGCAATGGAGCCAAGAGAATATCTGAGAGAACATTCCAGGAAGAGCTCGTAAGGAATAATGTACAGAATATATTTGAGAAGTAGTTAGGTGGCAGGTGTGTCTCAGGGGAGTGACACAGTGGGAGAGTATTAAGAGAGGAGTCGGGGTGGGGGCGGGGTGACAATGGCAGTCAGATCATGTTGGATCTTTGGCTCTGATTGAGATGTGGATTTGAAGGGAGGGGTGTCATGAACTGATGTGCATTTTAATAGGATCACTCTCAGCCACTGGATTGGAAACAGTCTGCAGGAGAATAAGAAAAATAGAGAAATCATCCAGGAGTCTCCCTCTGCAACCCTAGTGAGAGATGATGATGGCTCAGGTGAGGGAGATTATAGTGGATTGGTAAGAAATGCTCAGATTCTGTATATAATTTGAAGGTTCTACAATAGATTGAATATAGAGTATGAGAGAAAAAGAGAAGCCCAAGATGATTGCAAGGATGACTGGAGGAATCAAATTGCCAGCAGTTGAGTTTGGGAAGGCTACAGGTGGAGAAGGTAGAGAGATCAGTTGCCTAATAGTCAAGAGTTTGGTTTCACACAGGCTGAGATTGGGATCCCTCTGAGGCTCCCAAGTAGAAATGCCAAGTAGGTTAAGTAGGTAGTTGGGTAGATAAGTCTAGAATTTAGGAAAGAATTCTGGACTAGAGGTACAAATTTAAGGATCATCATCAAACAGATATTATGTAGATCTATAGTATGTTATCTGGCCCTAAATAGATCTAAATAAAACCACCCAAGGAGTAAGTAAACATAGAGAAAAGAAGAGCATGGTCTGGGCCCTAGGGTTCTGCAACATCATCAAAGGCTGGAGAGAAGAGGAGAAAGCAACTAAGGAGACTAAGAAGGAGCAGCCAGTGAGGTAAGAGTCAAAGACCCATCTAGTGAATAACACAGACCAAGGAGGAGGGAAGGACCAAACACAGCCAATGGAAAAAGGTTCTGAACTGACGATTAGAACTAACAAGATGTAGGTCACTGGTAGACTTAATGAGGGCAGTTTTGGTGAAATTTGTAAAAATGAAAGCTTGATTGGAGTGGTTTAAGAATGCATGGAAAATGAGAAATTGTAAGCAAAGAGCTTAATACAAACATGTTGGAGGGAAGTTGGAGGGAGTGGAGTCAGAGAAGATTTTGTTTCGTTTAAGAGAAAAATTACGTTTAAATTAAAAGGGGAAATGATGCATGAGGGAAAGAATAAAGAATTGCTAGAGCAATGTCCTTGAGTAGGCAAAAGGGGATGAGATATACTGAACAAAGAGAGCAACTAGCTTTTGATAGAAGCAAAGGTGCTTTATGGGAACAAGCAAGGAATCTGAGGGTATGGATGTGGGTGTTGGTAGGGAGGTAACCAGGATGTGGGCTTTTAGACATTCTCTTCTGATTACTTCAATCTTCTCAGTGAAATAAAGATTTATCCCTGGGAAACACAACAAGGAAGCAAAGCAGAGATGGTAGGAGAGAGTCCTGCTAAGTGAGTAAGGAGGGAGGGAACAGGGGACAGATAATTCAATGACCTAACCACTTCAAGAACCCACTGAACTTTACAGCCCTGAATTTAAAGTAATACAAGACATGACTGTGTGTTTTTCTCCAGAGATATTCAGTTGCATGATTGCAAGCTTGGAAAGGCAGAGATTCTCTTTACCCAGGGTTGTGACTTTGCCAAGCATGTAAGGGGCCAAGGAGGGCAAGGATATTTACAGCAAATGCACAAGAGTAATCATGATGATGGACCATGAAATTGAAGCCTAAGAACTAGAAGCAATGTAAAGCCATGCACTCTGCCTGCCCATCTGTTATTGTCTTGCTTTACCTTTTTAAGGACAAGACCATATTTCCTATAACTCTTTACAGAAACTACACTTTATCTGTGATGACCAGTAAATGAATATGTATTAATTATCTAGTTACTTCTGGGTGTGCAAATGTAGCAGGTTCTCCAATCTTCAGTCATTCTTCCAGACTAAAGCCCCACTAGATCTAACAGATGGTCTATAAGTTTTATATTTGAAACACCATATGTCATGTACCAAAGCTCTGTACATATTTAGCTTCAAGTTTTCAGGTTTGGGTGATAATATAGTTGATAGCACCTGTGCTTCAAAATCTGCCATCCAGAAGCTTCATTTTCTCTTCCCCACACTTTCATCACTTTAACCAGATGCTCCCAATTTCCTGGTTCCTCAGAGCACAGTCTGGCCATCCTGGGGTCTGAATCCTGTTTCACCAGGTCTTACGTAAGAACCCCGGTCCAGGAGCAGAGAGCTGCCATCTGTCTGTTTCCCTTCTTCATTTCTTATAGATCTCTTGACTCATAACTACTGTTTCGGAAATATTTGAAAGATGAATTAATTTTCCACAGTCATGTGGAAGGCTTCATTTCTGCCCCACAGCTGTCTCTGACCCTTTCTATTACTGTCACCATGATCCATAGGTGTTACCTACCTATGCACCATTGCTGGAACTGATAACGTATTATTCCATTTGTGTTTAAATCCTAAGTGCAGACACTACTAATCCTGCTTAAAAGACATGGAAACTAAAGCACCAGGATATTCTTATCCCAGATCACTCAATAATGGAGCAATGAAACGAAAACTAACAATCTTCAGATTCCCATTTCAATTCATTTGAGAAAATATTTTTAAAGTACATATGGCTGCAGGTTATGAGTGTTCAGGTTGCTAACTTGAAAAAAGGCATATTGCCAATGATTCAAATAGGAATTTAGCCTAATATTGATGCCTCATCACTTAATTCAATATACAGAATCAAAATATTCCAGCAAAAATATTTACCTTATTTCCCATTGACTTCTTCTTTAAAAGCCAAAATAGTTTTACTATGAATAAAAAGTCAGACATGGATATGATGAAATCATGTCATAAAATGCAGCAAATAATTTCATTTAAAGGCAAGTACTCTATTTTGCATAAGACTATTTATAATTAGCTTCCCAGATGGTGCTAGTGGTAAAGAATCCGCTTTCCAATGCAGGAGGCATAATAGTCACGGGTTCCATCCCTGGGTTGGGAAGATGCCCTGAAGGAGGGCATGGCAACCTACTCCAGTATTCTTGCCTGGAGAACCCCATGGACAGAGGAGCCTGGCGGGCTATAGTCCATGGGTTTGTGAACAGTCAGACATGATTGAAGTGACTTGGCACACACGAGTTCATAATTAATAATAAAATAACATTAACAGGTGTGCACATTATTTTAGTGCTACCAAATACACTGTGCTCAGCTCTGAGGATACAGAAGCAAAGGAAATAGACACAGCTCTTGCCTTCAAAGATAGGCAGTCTAGTGTTGAGCAGCAAACGAGTACGTAATTAAAATGGCATCATTTCATGAAAGCAGTACTAGGCCAGGACTAGGCAGAGATACTCTCAACTTTATTGGACATTGTCAACAAAACATTTTTCTAATTAAAAAAAAAAAAAGTGCTACCAAATAGAAGGTTGAAAGTAATCATTTAGTCTAGAACCAGGGGTCTTGGTAATGAAGTCATTGGTCCATTGTTCTGCCTGTGAAGATGCAAATCTCTATAACTAAAATAAGACTTAAACACCTTAATTCTTCCAGCTTGATAGCCAAGTTTACTCCTTTATAATACTGGTCTAATTTTTACATTTTTAATTACTTCTTTCCAAGGATTACTTGTCCATGTCTCCTACTGCATCCTTGGCAAAAAATCATGTTCATATCTAAATGAAACAACTGGTTTTTACACATACAATTACCGGGCATTCAGAATAGTCATTCTTACACAGGAATGTGGAAATAAACTGAGTGCATGCATAGAATTTAAATAGGATTTACTTTAGACCCTGAGTGGGTGGCTACATACTTGTCAATTTGTAGGTTTCATTGAGGCTCCTCCTTTTGCATCATCAATCAGTCTTGATATTTCTTAAATTGAGAAGGAAGTCATTTCATTGCATTGTCAGAGGTAAGGCTTTAAATGCAAACACAGGATTTTCATCTTTTAGTCTTCAGTCACAGCTTTGTTTAGAGATATCTCTGAACAATTGACTTCCATTTTTAAAAACATATATTGAATGTTTACTGTGCATAAGACATAGGGATTAATTATGAGCCACCAAAGAAACCAATTTGGGGTACTGAATGAATATTCAGCTCCTCATAATATGCTCACCTGTCCCACAGGAGAACTAAGTTTAGGACAACAAAATCTGATGCTCTAATGGATCTGTGATTGGCATAACAAGAACCATCTTATTGCACCAGAACCCAATCCTGCCTGTCATGGAAATGGATAAAAAAAAAAGTACCCCCCAAATGGGATTCACTATCTTTTTGTGATCAAGTGTACTTTTTCAGATGGATATTTTGTGCTCAGAAAAGATTAAAATTTTCATCTAGATTAACTCCTTGAGTGGGCAGAAATTCAGATGCCACATGAGTGGGCACAGGAAAAGAGGAACTCGGGGAAAACATTCTGAGACATACCAAGTTATAAATATTTGCAGCTTGTTAGTCCTCTGGTTTTAAACATGAGAACTCTGGCATTTTGTTGCTAGTAGCCAGATTCCCAGTCTCTGGGTGATGAAACACCACGGGAAAGTTTGAAAATCAAGATCTGTGCAATTGTTTCTCCCCACCCAATATGTTCCAAGAGAGAGCATTTAGTGGTCACAGAATGCACTAGAAGAAGCATATTCCTTGCCGCTGCTGACAAATGGACCTTCTAAGCTGCGCTGTCTTCTTTTGAAGCCAGCATCTAGTAATTAACCCTTCCATCTGGCAGCGTCTTTTCCATACTTTTAGTCAAGAGACGTTTCACGTTCCTGATAGCTGTGACTTCAGCAGTCCTCCCGGTAATGGTACTTTTTTGTTTCCGTTCCCATTTGCTCAAATGCTTTCCTCTAATTTAGTGACCTGAGTAGGGATATTAGGAAAAGTGGAAAACAATCATTCAGAAACTCATTAAAATATCTCAGCACAAAATGAGAGTGGCATGCATGAGGGGATCGAGAACAGTGGAAAGGAATAATAAAGATCTCAGAGTCATTACTGCTACTGTCAGTCTGGTTTTAATCAACCGTAGACTTTGACAAAATAGAAGAGTCAGCGTGGAGTTTGGAAACAGTAGGAGCTGCTAAAACGAAATGTGAAAGTAACCTTGTACCATCCTGACTGTAGGCTCTGTCTACCAAGATAGTCTTTAAAAAGAAATCCATCCTCTTCTTCATAGGTTCAAATGATACTAATATGAAAATTAAAACCCACTTCTGTGTTTTTGCTGGAAATATTCTGACGTAGATTTCCAAGTACAACATTCCCAGAAATGTGTCTACCTGGAATTTTACTGTAACCAAGCTATCGAGAGGTATTGAAGCAGTTTGTTTTCTCTGGTGAGATTAATGAGATGATGAATCAAGAAAGTGGGATTTTCACATCACATAAACCACTTACTTGTTAGCTGTTAACTCAATCAGTTATCCTATGGGTAAGTCAATGTTCCCAACCATAAAACGGGCACATAACCCCTTACATTGCTGGGAGGATTTAGGAGGTAGTAAATTCTTTTTTTTTAACCAAGAAAATCAAGTTTTTTTCCAACTATAATGAGATATAGTTTACCAATAAAATTGTAAGATATATAAGGAGTCCTTTATGACATATAATTGTGAAAAGATTCCCAACATCTAGTTAATTAACACATCCATCACCTCACATATGTATCTCTTTTGCAGGAGTGGGGGGGGGAAGAGATGTGAACATTAAAGTTCTACTCTCTTAGCAAATTTCAATTATACTATCAATTATAGTCTTTTTTATACCATTTTTTATTCACACTTTATTCCACACCAACCCCAACTCCCCGCCCACACATACAATACTTTCTTAGAGCATCACATAGTTTCCTTCCTAGTACACAACATAGTTTGTAGTCATGCATTGATGTACGGATTACTTCCCTCTAGTCTAAACTCCATAAGGGCAGAGACTATGCACTTTGTTTATTGTTACATACCACCTACTTTTCCATCACAATGCCTGGCATATAGTAGGTTGACAATAGTGAATCAAATGGAAGTTTTAAACCTCAGATATGGAGAGAAGAAGTTAGAGTCTTGATAAATGAATAATCGAAGAACCCATTTTTTTCTTTGATTTTTTTCCTAGGCTTATACCATGGAGACAATGGCCAAAACACATCAAAACACTGCCCAAGTCCCACAGAGGATCCCACCTCGTCATTATGGCTTTCCTGCCAGTCAGTGTTACAACTGGGGCTCCTGAGTTGGCACTGTCCATTCTGTATCCTACAGGACTCACTATTCTTTTCATTACAAAAACCAAAACTCATGAGTTTTCATTCTAACAAGGCCTTCCTTTGCTTCTTTTAAAAAAAAATGAAAAAAATAACTCTAATTCACCTATACAATTCTGTCTTCAAATTTGTGTATGTACATTATGCTTATCCACTCCAGCCCTTTCCTTCTATTCCTATAATAAATACACACATACATAAATATTTTTTACACCATGAGCATTCAATAAATAATGTGTCCAAAAGAACTATGTTCTTGCAAAATGAATAAATTGTATTTATTCAGTCATACATACTGAAGCAGGCAACTCATTTTCTCAGCCAATTCAAAAATGAGATGATAATATGAGTTCCAAAAATCCTGCTTACTTGGTATAAATAAAAATATTCAGATTATTATTGATCATTTTTCTAGACGTAACCAGCTTGTAATATTTTCTTAATCTTGAAATAGGATGATTATTACCCTATTTGGATCATTATCTGGAAAAATGATTTTTTTTTTACCTAAACAACTTGTCTAATGACACAATTATCTAAATATTTCATTTTTTCAGTCAGTTACTTTGACTCTGACAAAACCTCCTTTGGTCATTATCTTTAAACAGTGAACCTCATGTTCTTGGTTACTGGTCATTCATTTGGTTAATCATTCATTCAGCCCACCTTTATTGATCATCTGCAGTATATCAAGAACAGCAATAACATTCTGTGGCCTCAGAAAAGCCCTTCCGGAAAACCAAGAGTCCCCCTTTGATAAGAGCATTGCCACATTCATCCATTTCATATAGAATCTGAGGGTTTCCAAATCATCTAGGCTTTTCAATGTGCCCATTTCTTAGTATCTAAATAAAATAGGCCAACTTATACACAAAAAATCTAGCCAATTTCTAAATATTTCTGGGGATTCTCTGGAAGTGCTTACATGTCTTAACTGATTCTTGTCACCTCAGAATCCAGGTGGCTGTTTCCCTTCCTCCCAGATCACTCCTGGATGTCCGTCTACTGTTCCTCCATGAGTTTATCCTCTCCACACCTGGAGGAGGAGACACAGCCACCAGCCTGCATTTCCCAAGGCAGCTTGCATACAACTCAGGCAATAGACTATTAAGCTAATCAGCTTTACTGAAATCCGAGAATATCCTAAGAGAATGATAATGCAGAACAGGAAAACAAAACTCAAAAGCAATATTACTGCTCTTGGAGGGACCTGGGTCCCATCCCTGGGATGGAAAGATCCTCTGGAGAAGATCCCCAGGAAAAGATCCCATGGATATCTCCCCTGGAGAATATCCACTCCAGTATTCTGGTCTGGAGAATTCCATGGACTGTATAGTTCTTGGGGTCACAAAAAGCTGGACATGACTGAACAACTTTCACTTTCACTTTTGGAGTCCAAAGGGGGCTATTTGGGGTCCTGAGCCTCAAAGCCCATCCCCAGGCCTCAGCCTGTCCCACTTCACATCTACAGCCAATTGTTGTTGTTCAGTCGCTGTCATGTCCAGCTCTTTGCAACCCCATGGACTGCAGTAGGCCAGACTCCTCTGTCCTCTGCTGTCTCCCAGAGTACTCAGATTCATGTCCATTGAGTCAGTGATGCTATCTAACCAGCTCATCTTCTGCTACCCACTTCTCCTTTTGCCTTCAATCTTTCTCAGCATCAGGGTCTTTTCCAGTGAGTCAGCTCTTCACATCAGGTGGCCCAAGTATTGGAGTTTTGAACTCCAGAGAAGACTGAAAAATCAGTTAGTTAACAGTTTGAGAACCCCTTTGAGAACCCCTCAGACCAAGACACGGAGAAGGCAAAGGCACCCCACTCCAGTACTCTTTTGCCTGGAAAATCCCATGGACGGAGGAGCCTGGCAGGCTTCAGCCCATGGGGTCGCTAAGAGTCGGACACGACTGAGCAACTTCACTTTCACTTTTCCCTTTCATGCACTGGAGAAGGAAATGGCAACCCACTCCAGTATTCTTGTCTGGAGAATCCCAGGGACGGCGGAGCCTGGTGGGCTGCCGACTATGGGGGTCACACAGAGTCAGACACGACTGAAGCGACTTAGCAGCAGCAGCAGACCAAGACAACTACCCTTTGCTTTATTATGATTCTCTTTATCCTAGTCTTTCCTTTCAGGTCATGCTTAGGCCTTGCCTTCACATAATCTATTATTAAAAATAACTATTTTTTTTAAAAACAGGATACTTCTAAGATGAATTCTGACACAATTCTTAAGATGTAGGAGACACTTGCAGTCAACATTTTGCTACAATATTTGGGTTTTCTGTGTATTTTCTATAGCTATTATATTCTATTATAACTTTTTTAAACAAAAAAAATTATTTGTCCTTAAAAAAATGTGAATAATTCAACAGGAGTCCTTGAGGTTTTCCTAACAAGTAAGTGACCAGAACTAGAAAGAGCAACCAGCCTGCAGGAGGGGCCTTGCCCTGAAAAGAATTTACTTTTGAGACAATGTAACATTTTCATTTTTGGATGCTCTTAAGTTATCTCCTACTAACACCAGAGGAGAAGGAGAAGGGGACAACAGAAGGTGAGATGGTTGGGGGGCATCACCAACTCAATGTACATGGGTTTGGGTAAACTCCGGGAGCTGGTGATGGACAGGAAGGCCTGGCGTGCTGCGGTTCATGGGGTCGCAAAGAGTCGGACACAACTGAGCGACTGAACCGAACTGAACACCCTTCCTTGTTTCTAAAAGACCAGTGGGACAAAATTTTCATAGGCTTATTTGAATACAGTATTTCTTTAAGGACCTAGAAGCAATAAACACTCAACACTAAGTGAGGGAACTCTATTTTAGTTGAACATCTTTGGCCTAAATTAAGAATTTATTTCTTCAGCAGGTTTCTATGAGAAACAGACTGTTCCTATTTCTTTCCTAGACATCACCCTCCTGACAGCCTCTTAGCCCTAATTAATAAGGGGGGAAAGAGGATGCAAATGTATTCCTATGCTAGATTATTTCCTGTAAGTTCCTTTCATTATTATGCTGCCTATACAATGCCAAAGCACCTGTAAAGAAAGCTAAAACTGAAATCACCTAGCTAGGTGTACTATATACATTAAATGTCAGTGCTGGATAACTGACCACTTTCCAAATTTTGTCTAGATGTTTTGAGGCCTTGAAAATATCAAACCCAATCGAAATTCATCCAATGTGATTAAACATAACTGTTTGTATTGGGCCTGCTAAGCTGCCTTGGTTTTCTCAGTGTGACAAAGCACATCAAGAAACTAATATGAAAGTATTCAGGAATCTGGGGTGTGTTCTTGGTACTACACTGTATCATTATCTATCAATTCCACCTATATCATTTGCCAGCTAGTCTTAAATTGGCATATTTATTCTCTTGAAAAAGGAAGTTAATATTTTTCTGATGATTAAAAGTATGCACAATAATTGTAAACAAAAGTGAAAATACAACATAAAAAATAAAAATCAGCCATGATTTCACAATCCCAGAGAGAATCAATTATAATTTAGTACATTTCCTTTTTATTATGAAATGTGTATACTAGAGCCTAACATTGGTAATCCATTGATGTTGCAATTTAAATTTCTTTATCTACCAGTCTTTCATGATACTTTAAAGTCTTGATCTTTTCGCAACTCACAACCATTCTGATGAGCAAGAGGCTCAACTGGGTTCCATCAAAGTCCTTGGGGCAGGACAGACAGTACCTTCTCCTGGACATATCTTGATGCTGAGGGACAGCCCATCAGAAGCCAGAGAAAAGCTCTTCCCAAGATGTCAGAAACAGAGATGTGGTCCAATAATAGATTCTCAGGCTTTGGAAAGGAGTTGCTGACTTCAGCATGGTATCTATGGCTCAGATTTGCCTTCTAGATCATTTCTCATTGATTTGTGCTCAGCATCCCAGGAGGCAGGTAGGGCTAAAAGCCAAAGTAAATAAAAGGGCTGTTCACTAATATTTTTATAAAACATTGGGTAAAGTAGCTCTTCTTTGGAAATCATGTGAAAAACCCAAGAGAAAAGGAGGCATGATTCACTTCTGTTCAGAACCAAGCATGGCTCTGGTTCACTGAGACCCCAAGAAACATTCCTTCACCTTGGCCACTGGTGGCCTTTCAGGCACCCCTGGTGGAGTCACCTGAAATCAGTGACAGCTCAGATGGGGGCATTGAAGGTGGGAGCTATTCACTAAATGCAGTTTTAAAGACAGAGAAGGTGCTGTCAACAGTTTCCACCCACAGGGCCAGATTGGGAGAGGGGAAAAAATCATAGGCGATGCATAGTAGCTTGTTGTTGTCTAGTCACTAAATCATGTACAGCTCTTTGTGTAGTAGCTTATTAATCAGCAAATGTGAGATAAGCCAGGGGATGGGTGTTAGCAGTGACAGTAGTATAGGGAAGGCTTTTTAGACAGAAGTCCTACAATAACGAGTAGAAATAAGAAACATGGGCTACATCCACCAAAGGGAGAATTCATCAGCCCAAGAAAATCCTTTTGTAGAATTTGCTTACCTTATAACACCTACATAAAATTTTACTCCGAACAAGCCAACAAATACCTTTTTTCTGTTTTCAGTAGATAACTTAAATGGTTACAGCATTCTCTGCATATTCATTATGTGTATACTTGAAGACTATGAATGGTCTTTAATCCTTATTAAATTAATCCAATAATTTTGGCCTTTTCTGAAGCCAATCCCACAGCCATTTCTTCTAGAATGAATGTAAACATCCCTAGCTCTGGAGTCTGGCCAGGGAGAGGCACTGGATGAGACTCAGAGTGAGACTTCCTTCTGTCCCACCCACCAGGGAGTTTATTGTTTTGCCCAGCAAAGCCAGAAAGAACAGAACAGAATGCATCTAAAATAAACCCACTTGCCAATTTCTTTTCTTAAGAGCAACTACTACTTGCTTCAATTCTGAACAAATAAGGAGACAGAAGGACTAATGTTCTTTCAGTCATCTGAGTCATCTGTGAGTTAAATGGTTGTGAAATAGTAAGTAAGGAGAACACATTAAATGACAAGCAGCATGAGCTGAACATTTGTACAATGACTGTAACCATGCGCTGCAGTTTTCTCATCACAATTTTGGTTGAACTTCTCTGAGAGATAGATAATGCAAATTTGCCCTTCACTGTCAAAAAAACATTTGATGCTGAGCCAATGAATCTGACAGGATATAATGATGGTGATAAGAATTATAGCACACTTATGGACGATACTCAGTGCCAGGTACTCATCTAAATGCTTTATTTGAGGAATTCATTTAATTCTCACAACAACGCTATTAACTAAATGCTATTAATGGCCCCATTTAAGATCACTAAAATAAGGAAGATAGAGATTAGAAACCTCTTGGGGTAAAATGTAGTAAGTGGAGGAACCAGATTTCAAACCCAGATACCTGCCATTACAATTAACAACTTTCCAATATCTTCCAGCTTCCCTGGTGGCTCAGATGGTAAAGAATCTGCCTGCAATATGGGAGACCCAGGTTTGATCCCTGGGTGGGGAAGATCCTCTGGAGAAGGGAATGTCAAGTCACTCCAGTATTCTCGCCTGGGAAATTCCGTGGACAGAGGATCCTGGCGGGCTACAGCCCATGGTGTCTCAAAGAGTCGGACACAACTGAGTGACTTGCACTCACTCAATATCTAAATCAAAACTTTAAAAGTTTGCTGTCTTGGTGATTTTTCAGAATTTTGAAGTTGCTTCAAGTGACTGAATTGTTTTCATCTAAACAACTTCAGCATGATTAATACAGTAATAACATAAAAGACAAAACATAAAAATTAAAGAGATTCTGCAAATTGAATACTTTTTCATTTTTAGATAACTGAAGTTCAATCAAATAACTGCATAAGAATATGATATTCAACCACTTGGATTTTGTATAACACAGTTCCATGTTTATTGGGATGAGATTAATGTTGAGAATAATCCCATTTTCTAGAACAAAGAAAAAGAAGTAAAGGCTTGTGTATCTTAAACTCTCAAAAACGTTGGTTGGATTTAGTTAACTTGCAACATGAAAACCAAAGCTAATAAACAGATAAGGTACTTCATGCTTCCAAACTTGAATCTGGTTACAGAATAGGTCCTATTATGACTGCTAGTTCTGGAGAAGCTTAACATATAGGACTAGAGAGAGACAGGGAGAGGGAGAGAGAGGAATGGGAGTAGCACGGGATGGTTATAGAACCCCGGGTGGGTGATAAACACGAGAGCGGAAGCAGGGCAGAGAACAATCAGAACATGAGGGGCCTCAGGGACACTGGAAGAAGTGCCACCAAGGATAAGCCTGTGTCAGAGAGGACTCTTCCATTCTGTCTCGGTTCTCTTGAATTTCTATACAAAAATACTATGGACAGGGTGGGTTAAACAACAAACATTGATTTCTCCCAGTTCTGGAGGCCGGGGAGCCCAAGACCAAGGCATCACAGATTTGGGGTCTGGTCAGAGCCCCGTTCCTTGTGTTCTCACATGAATGAGGGGCTGAGGGAGTCCCCACGGTCTCTTCAATAAGGGCATTAATCCCACTCATGAGGGCTCCACTCTGGTGACTTGCGTACCTCCTCAAAACCCCACCTTTTAATACCATCACTGTGTGGATTAGAATTTCAATGAATGAATTCGGGAGGGACACAAACATTCAGCCTAAAACACATCATTGTTCAGGTTTAAGTCCTGGGCTAAAGCAGAAGATAGACTTACTGTCTGTTTCTTCAGTACCCCACCCCCTGCACTCTCCTCTCCTTTCCACCTTACTTCCAGTTTGCTGTCTCTGTTGGATCATTATCCATTGGACTTTAAAAGCATGGGCTTAAAATTTCCAGTTCAATGCCTGTTCTTTAAGATATACCCATGGAGCAGGTTTCTTGAGAAAGCAGCTGTTCATTCTTTATGTAAGCAACACAGCGAGTGGACATCTTAAAAGAGAAGCATAAAGTAATTTGGAGCAAAGAGCAGTGCATGTGTGTGAGTGTGGAGTTGACCCATTAACAGAAAGCCATCATCAGCAAGATGTTACATCCATCTTAGCCCAGGAGCCACTTTACCCTTTAATGTACTCCAAATTGCTCCTCACCAGGGTTTGATGGAAGTTCATTAGTTTCATATAATGCAAAAATGATCTTTACCTAAACAAAATCTTACAGCATGCTTCAGTGGAACAATTCCCAGAACCTGCCGTTTTTGAAATGCTTTACTGCTTCCTATCTGTTCCTCGCCTCATCTAACACTAAACCTGAAACATACACCTGACCCAAAAGAGAATAAGTTATCCTTAGAATATGGATTTTGTTTTCCTTTCCATTCTTAAATTAAACATTTCTTCTTCTTTCTCTCTCTTTGTTTTGACATTTTTTATTGTGGAATAGATCATGCATAAAGAAATACATACAATGTTTACACACAGTTTAAAGAATAATATGACACACATCTGTATGATTTAACTCTCTTCCTCTCTCAATGGAATTTTTAAGCACTTACTGGACTTATTTAGGAAATAAGGATGAAAATGATAAATTCAAAGGAAGAAAACACACGTGAGAGCCTCCTGAGAAATAAAGTTAAGAAAATTCTTTAAAAAAAAAAAGAGAGGGTATGGGCTGAGGTTATTTCATTGTGTCCTTGTGAAACATGCATTATTTTCATTGATGTAAGATAGTCCTGTTACTTAGTAGTGCTTGACAGGTATTGCAATAGAGGGCCAGGGTACGTGAAAAAAAAATTCTTAAGACTGTGGAAAGTTTCCTTTCTAAGTTGAAAAAGAATAAAAACAGACCCAGTTGCCCGCTTTGACTTTGTCCCCTTCCCTTTTTTAATTTTCTCTCTTCTTTTCCTCTGCCATCTTTTGGTCCCTTATCTATCTCCCCTTCCCTGAACTTTAAGTGACATGAGACAGTTAAGAGACAAGCCACAAGGCAGAGAGCACTTTGAACTGGTCTGGCAGCTGCTGCCCTGAGACTTGGGGCAACGAATCCAAGAGATATGAGGACGTGCAATCCTCTCTCAGTGTTCCAACTCCACGTTTCATAGTCATTGCAGTGAAAGAAAGCTGCTCCAGGGATCAAGACCAGGATCACATACCCAACTCTTCTCCAGGCTCTGTTGCGACTCCAAATCTGCTTCTGCCAAGGAAGTTTTCTCACCCTGAGGTGTTCCCTAAAGTACATCAGCTAATGGAGCCTTCAAACTCTATATGAGTTGTCTGAAGCATTTTTTTTTCTTTTAAAATTAATGGTCACATAAATGGAAGAGAAATCTAAAAAGGAGCAGATGTATGTATGCGTGTGTGCTGTGCTCAGTTGCTCAGTTGTGTCTGACTCTTTGAGACCCCATGGACTGTAGCCCATCAGGCTCCTCTGTCCAAGGGGTTTCCCAGGCAAGAATACTGGAGTGGGTTGCCATTTCCTTCTCCAGGGGATCTTCCTGACCTAGAGATGGGACCTCATCTCCTGCATTGGCAGGTGGATTCTTTACCACTGTGCCACCTAGGAGGCCAAATTCACTTTGCTGTACAGCAGAAAATAATATAACATTGTAAAGCAGCTATACTCCAATAAAATTTTAAAAGTAAAAAAAAATAAAATAAAATTAGTATTCAAAATGCTTTATGCATTGTCCACTTGTCACCCAGAAGAGGACGCTCAGCTTTCCTTCAAGACAAGCAGGATAGCCAAGATTTTTTTCACCAGTACTAAGCTTTGGCAGTAGAGGGCAGTAGAGTGGTTGAAAGTAATAATCAGTCATCCACTGATGTGTTGCCTATCCCGTCTGGCATCATTGGGGTTTTCCCAATTTCTTTGGAAGCTTCCTTCCCTGAATCCCTCCACTCACTCCCCCATCAGGCATTTTCTCTCCCAGGTCTCCCTGTCCATCCGGAGATAAAAGCAGCCTTCTGACCGGGACATCGAGGGACAGGATGAACGATTCATCTCCCTTCTGGGGAGCCAACCTGGTCTCACGTGAGCGTTCAGTGATCAATCATAGGGGCTCACTTCCCCACCCCCCACCTCCCCGTGAGAAGAAACGAATCCGAGAAAGTGCATGGTTTCCAGAGAGCTGAACTGATCGACCCAACGCTAGAGAATTTTAGCATCAACACTGAAATTAGAAGCTGATACCTGTCCCAAACACTGAGTGTTTATTAGTAATGATAATAATGTTTATTGGGTACTCACTATGTGCCAGGCACTATTCTAAAGACTTTACCTATGCTCGTTCATTTCATCCTTACCAGAAGTTTTTCACTTTGATGTAGTCCCACTTGTTTATTATTGTTGTTGCTTGTGCTTTGGGTGGTGTTGTTGTTGTTCAGTCACTCAGTATGTCTGACTTTCTGCAACCCCATGAACTGCGGAATGCCAGGCTTCCCTGTCCTTCACTATCTCCTAGAATTTGTTCAAACTCATGTCCATTGAGTTGACGAGGCCATGCAACCACCTTATCCTCTATCACCCTCTTCTCCTCCCTCCCTCCATCTTTCCCAGCATCAGGGTCTTTTCCAGTGAGTCGGCTCTTCCCATCAGGTGGCCAAAGTATTGGAGCTTCAGCTTCAGTATCTGTCCTTCCAATGAATATTCAGGGTTGATTTCCTTTAGGATTGACTGGTTTGATCTTTTTGGGTGCTATATCTTTTCCAAAACCTTGTGAGACAGAGATCATCACTATTATTTCTACTTTACAGATGAGAAAACTGAAACTCAGAATAATTAAGGAAGAGCTAGTCAATGGTGGAGCCAGGATTTGCTTCTAGGAAGTCTTATTTCAGACCTGGAACTTAAAAAAACACTGACATTTTCACTACTCTGTGGTAAAAGAAAGAAATAAGAATAGCACAGTGTATTTTTCTTAAAGCTAGATTTATTCAGTCTAAAATACTATCCTTTATTATATTCTGTGCTTCTTACTTTGGAATATTAAAAAAAATGCCCTTTCTTTTATGAGAAAATAGTGAGAGTACATGGTGGTTGTTGGGGTTTTATGAATTTTATTTTTTAATAGAATACATTTTCAAAGTTGTTTATATATATGAAATTTCAGAGTCTGGAAAGCACTTCCTTGCATTTTCTATCTGCTGTTAGGAATTCTGGGAGAAACTTGATGCTTTTATGCTTCCTCTGCAAGGTTCTGGCTCCTGAAATGGGGGATGGGAAGTGGAGAATGGCTAAAATTTATGTTCCTTGTACCAATAAGGACTTGTTTGATTGCAAGTAAATAGCTTATATAAAAATTAGTATATATTAATTTAGCTGAAGCTTTGGGGGATCAGTGATTTAAACTACGTTTCTAATTGTATCTCTTGGATTTGCTCTCTACCATGTTGTGTTGCTCAGTCACCAAGTGGTGTCCAACTCTTTGCGACTCTGTGGACTGTAGCCTGCCAGGCTCCTCTGTCCACGGGATTCCCAGGCAAGAATACTGGAAAGTGAAAGTGAAGTCGCTCAGTCATGTCCAACTCTTTGTGACCCCATGGGCTGTAGCCTACCAGGTTCCTCCATCCATGGGATTTTCCAGGCAAGAATACTGGAGTGGGGTGCCGTTTCCTTCTCCAGGGGATCTTCCCAACCCAGGTATCAAACCTGTGTCTCCTGCTTGTCAGACGGATTCATTACCCCTGGACCACCAGGGAAGCCCACACTCTACTACAATATTGGCTTAATTCTGAGGCTCTGTGGGGGCCAGGATACTGCCAACAGCATCATTCTCTATGTTCAAGTTCAAAAGAAAAGTATCTTTCCCCAGTAGCTCCCACACTGGGTTGTCTTTTGATTGCACTGATTTATGTTGATCCCTGAAGGAGTCACACAGCCAAGGATACATTGATGCTACATGACCAGTTTTGAGTTACACGTCATACTCTTGAGGCTGGTAGTAGAATCAGCCCCACCAACAGCATGTCCTCTGACAACAGGAAGAGGATGGTTCTCTAAAGGGAAAATCAGACACTGTCACCAAGAGAACAGATGCTTAGTAGTCCAGCTAGCGGTGTTTATTACTCAGCTGATATATGTCGTTCACTGGGCTTCTCACACACCACTTCATTTAACTCTCCTAACAATTCTATCAGAAAGAGAGAAAGCGTAGTTGCTCAGTTGTGTCCGACACTTTGCGATCCTGTGGACTGTAGCCCACCAGGCTCCTCTGTCCATTGGATTCTCCAGGCAAGAATACTGGAGTGGGTTACCATTTCCTTCTCTAGGGGATCTTCCCGACCCAGGGACTGAACTCGGGCCTCCCGCATTGTGGGCAGATTCTTTACCATCTAAGCCACAAGGGAATCCCAACAATTCTATCACACAAATGATAATTTATCAGTGAAGAAACTGAGGTTTAGAGAAGCTGAGAAACTTTGACATGCAAAATGTCAAGGACTAGTTGCTGGGAGATCCAGGAATCAAATTCTATTCTGACCAACTTCACTGCCCAATGCTCTTGATTTTTTTATTTCCTAATTTGCATATCCCACCCATCCCTTTATTATTAAAACTGAGCATAAAATAAGCCACGCTGTGTATTTCAGCTATAGTTTGGTCAAGGGGCTCAATGACCACCCTTCCCAGGCCCATTCCCACGGAGGGGTGAAATGCTAGCAAGCACTGACTTCCTTCTCCCACTTCACCTAGGACTAAGAATTCTTTAAGTATTTGTTCCTGCTGTCCTTACCACTGCGGAAAAGGCAACGATCAGAAACACTGATTATGTCTCACCTCTGGGTTGAAGAGAAATATAATCTGAAGCAATTCTAGAGGGATATTAATCAAATAAGAGAACAATGTTTCCTCTAAGTTTGATTCACAATTTTCCAGCGGGTTAACCATGTAACACCCATTCCTTACAGAATAGGTCCTTTAGCCTTAAAAAGGAAGTGCAATGAAAGAGAAGGATTTCATCACTAATGTATTCAAGAAGGGTTTCTCTATTCACTTATAGCAAACAACATGATCACCCCACAAGTGTTCCAGGAAACTATTCTCTGAAACAGTAAATCTGTCCAATCAAAATTAAGTGTTCAGAGTTGCAAATGGTATTCAATGCTTCGTCAAAAATCTAAAACAAGACCATTCTTTGCAGCTCCAGATACCATTAGGCATCCAGACCTGGGTCATAAATAAGATTGCTTTAATAAAACACAAAGCCATGACTGAATTTAATGTGAAAGGAATGTGAGATCGTTAATCTCCAGATTCATTCAATGCGAAAAATAATTTTCATTATTTTCCAAGGGAAGTGTTCATATTTAGAAAAAAATAGTAGTCATAAAATAAAAATAATTAGCGATTTTGATATTAATATGAAAGCAAACTAGTTGCGTTCAATCTCGGCTGTCACCTAATATCAGGCAGAATGGTCTGTAGCCTCACATGGACAAGATTTCATCTTGGAGAGTTCCTTGCTCAGCTGTCAGTCCACACACCATCTCCTGTGGCTACAAAAAGCGACTTGGGTCTACTTCCTCCTCCTTCTCACTCCTTCTCTCTGCTTCTAGCCCCTCTAAGCGTAGATAATAATCATGCTTATTGGACATTTTAGTTCTAGTCACAGACATTATGACACTCCAGACTAAGTAACTTTCATGTCTCTTCCTTTCCATTTCTTCATGGTTTGAAAAACAGCGTTCAGCTTAAGCCCAAACTATGTTCACCTCTGAAGTTCAGATATGTGGGGGTATATTAATGGGGGACTTGCCAAAAATTGGGGAAAGAAGGACTAACTACTTCTGGGGAGAAAGTACACCAAAAGAGAATGAGGCGGCCAACCACAACAACCTTGATCCAGTTTAAATAATAAAACCTTGGCTCTTCAAAGGGTCATGAGGATGGGTAAGGACCATATCTCCTTGGAGACAGCAGAAGTGATGCCCTAACAGCAGGGGTGAAGGTGCCTGGTGGGAGAGTGGGGAGTGGTATTCTGTGGACTTTCAAGGCCCCTAAAGAAACCTCTAAGCAATGGGGCTGGAGCAGAGTAGCAAGAATCATGAGGCAACTAAGCAGAACTTTACCAGACACTTGTTTTTCAGTGTACAGGGGCTCCCCAAATACCTATATAACGAGGGGGAAACGCGGGGGCCTGCAATCCTATACTAGGTACTAGCAGAACAAGGATTATGTAAAGAGGGTATTGAATATCCTTCCTTAATACCTTCCAGCTCTGATGTTGAACAGTTTTATAATTCTAACTAGCTAGTGGTGGGGAAAAGAAACCTTGCCCTCTGCCCCCTGCCCCAAACCTCTGCCCTTAATCCTCACCAACAGCAAGTTAAACCTACAAAGTGGAAATGAAAGTCACTCAGTCATGTCCAACTCTTTGCAACCCCATGGACTGAATTCTCCAGGCCAGAATACTGGAGTGGGTTGCCTTTCCCTTCTCCAGGGATTCCCAACCCAGGGATCGAACTCAGGTCTCCCACATTGCAGGTGGATTCTTTACCAGCTGAGCCACCAGGGAAGCCCAAGAATACTGGAGGGGGTAGCCTATCCCTCCTCCAGCGGATCTTTGCGACCCAGGAGTCGAACCGGGGTCTCCCGCATGGCAGGCAGATTCTTTACCAACTGAGCTATCAGGGAAGCGCCATAAACCTGCAAAAGACAGGAACAAGCAATCACTGCTAAATAGGACATCCTTCAGAGGGTCAGTGAGGGACTCCTGCTTAACCTGCCTTCCTGCTCAGGCTCCCCCTCATAAAGGGGTCTCTTCCCTAGACTGGCTCCTCCTCCCTACCCCTTATGTCCCTGCCCTGGGCATTCTAGAGCATAGGGTTCCAGGAAAAGGCTATGGTCTCCTGACATGCCTTCAAATCTCACTCCAGCTGCTTTAGTTGAAAAATAGATGTAGGAAACTCCTGATCTCCCTTTCTCCTGGTCCCTGGAAATCTCAAACTCAGGTTCAGTATTACCAAGAGCATTCCAACCCTTCAAATGTAGACTGTTTATGAAGGAGTTTCAACTCAATGGTTATTAACATGAAATTGTGTTTTTTGCTCAAATCTTTATTTCAATCTTGCTTTTCCTAATAACCTTTCCTAGCAATGACTTCTTGGCACAGTCCATAACTTAGCAGTCACTTTTAGTTATTAATATTACTTTTATTAAGAATTCTAACACCTTAGCTGATTGAAAATTGTTCATCTCTCCTTCTTCAAGATCACTAGATCCATAAGTCCTGGGTTCTTGGCATAAAGATTGAACCTGATTTGACTCTGAAATAGTTTCTCTCCTCTTCTCTTTTTAAGATCTGGCTCCTCTAGCCCCTTAGGGGCAGGATGGAGAAAAAAGTGAAGACAGTGATCATGTTCATAAGGGCCGGTGTCCTGGCCTCTGGGTTTCTACATGGACACATAATCCTCTTGGGGCAATGCTAATTTCACCTTGCCCCTCCCCAACCTCTAAGGACCCCCGCAGAACAGAGGCCCCCATATCTCTAATGTGTTCCATCTGCAACACATGCCTCCAACCCTTTCTGGGTTGGGTGGCCCCTTGCTGGGCCCAGCAGCAACTGGGCAGCCGTGTGCTCCTGCCCCCTCCCTGTGTGGTCCTTCTGTGCCCTCAGAGGGACTAGGGTGAGCGTGGCCCCATCCTGGTCTCCTCTAGCACCTCCTCCTCCTTCCTCAGGGCCACTGCTCACTCTGCTGGGTATCACTGTTCCAACAAGCCTTCTGTTCAGGAGTCTGCAGGCTAGCAGCGTCCAGGTGCCTTTGCCCCACGCCTTAAGGAGGTGTGTGTCAGACTCACCAAAAACTTTCCCACCTGCTCTGCATCACTCCCAGCTCAGTACAAAATGAGCCTGTAGCTTCTGGAGCTCAGCAGTGATCCATCAGGGTGAAAATACAGATGCCTCTGACTCCTGTGACTGATGCCCCTTGAGAGCCCTACCTTTGGCTTCTTGGAGAAAAAAGAACCTCCCTTGGGGAAGAGGGAACCTCTTACCTGGGCCCTAGGGACACCCTCCATCCCACATCCAGACAGGGGTGGGACAGGGGATTATGGTCATGACCTCTTAGTGAACAAACCTGAAGAGTCCCAAAGGTGGTGACCCTTTGATAATGACCTTCAGGATATGGGGTACTTAGCTGTTTTGTCCTCAGTTTTGTATCTTTGCTGTAGTTTCAGCACTAGAAGACAAAATCATCCTCAATTTTCTGTTAGCAAAGTTCAATGTCTCAGTAAGAGCTAAACTGTATTAAAAAAAAAAAAAGACCTCTGGCCTGGTGCCAGTCCTCTCTACACCATCAAAGAGCCACATCTGAACCTGCCACCTAAAAGGACCTTCTCACTTAGAGATAAATCTCATCCATAGTCCATTGGCACAACTACAGTGAGACCTCCAACCGTTTAGGGAATATAGCAATACTTTTATACAAAAACCTAATATGTAAGACAGTAAGAATAACATGTACACAGACAACACTGTGACTTACAATCAGTTCAGTTCAGTCGCTCAGTTATGTCCAACGCTTTGCAACCGCATGGACTGCAGCATGCCAGGCTTCCCTGTCCATCACCACTCCTGAAGCTTGCTCAAACTCATGTCCATGGTGATGCCCTACAACCATTTCATCCTCTGTCATCCCCTTCTCCTCCTGCCTTCAATCTTTCTCAGCATCAGGGTCTTTTCCAATGAGTCAGTTCTTCTCATCAGGTGGCCCAAATACTGGAGTTTCAGCTTCAGCATCAGTCCTTCCGATGAATATATGACTTACAATACCACCCCTTATTCTTATAACCTTACTTCACAGATAGAAAAATTGAGATTCAAAAATTCCCAAATTGCATAGAACTATCAAAATCACCACTTGAGATATCCAATAACTTCAGACTACTCCATAGCTCAGTGAAGAACAACGCTTCTGTATTCCCAAATGAAAGTTCTAAAATACCTTCCCTTTGACATCTCTTGCTAATTTTACCAAAAGTTTATTGGAGGAATTCTGATCTTCCAATCTACAAATTAGAATGAAATTTCTTGTGATTTCATGTAAGCCTGATAGGTTTCAGACATGCGTATAAATGTCCATTGTTAATTTGAAGTTCATCACGCTGGTCGTAGTATTTTCCCCTGGATTGTTCTTTCATTTTAAACATATCATTTAGGGAATATTATAGTCTGGCATAATCTGACACATAGAAAAGTATGTGAGTGCCTGAAATATTTCAGGCATCAAGTTGGTTTCAAACACAAAACAGGCTTCTCGTTTATCTAAAAATAAACATAAAAGATCAGAACCTTTTGTCCGCCTTGAGCTTTTTTCTTAGCTTTTCTGACACACCTGTAGCTATTCTGTTGATAAACTGCAATTAGAAAATGATTCATTTGCCCATGACGGTAATGTGCGAGCCTGTTTGTGTTTTTGTCAGCGACCTCCTATGGGGATGGAAAAATGCAGCATCCAAATTAGAGTATAAATCCACCCCCTCAAAGACTGCTTCTAGAAGCCTAGATTTTTTTTTTTCTTCACATTGTGTGTTAATGAAGGCAGTTATTGGTAAGATTCCCAGGCCCATATCAAAGCCAGGTTAGCCCAATACCTGGTCACTTCCTAAACTGCATTGCACAGTGGCCGACAAGTATGCCATCAACTTCTTTTACTGCTGTTGCTATTTGTTGTGGTTTATCCTACAACACCAGCAAAGTTTGGCGCAGAGCAGCCTTCCCAGGAAGCCAGAGGTTCTCAGTCTAGGTAGCACATGAGGGTCACCTGAGACCTTTTAAAATCCTGACTCCCAGACCAGGTAATTCAGAGTCTCTGGGAGTGGGATCCAAGCATGGGTATTCTTTAAAGGCCCCAGATGATTTCAGTGTGCACCATAGCTAGGGATGCATGGCTGTTAAGATAACCATACTGAATATGTGCAGAGTAATGTGAAACAAAAGCAAAAGATGTTGACCACTAAAAATAATAATAATAAAAAGTTGACCACTAAATGAGAACAGTTCAAAGTGGTAATCAAATAAAATTTACCATGAAGTCTTCTTTCCACTTCCTATAAGTAGCAGCACTGAGTTTACCTGGAGGCGAAGTCGGAGAAATTTGTGAGTATATAGAAGACTGGAAAGGTAGATGGGGCCCTAGAATGAAGGGCAGTGAACACAGGAATAGAGCAATGGGCTTCACTCCAGTCCCTAGGGAATCAGCAAAGGTTTGGGTGCAGCCATGTGACATGATTAAAGGGATATTTTTAGGAACACCACTCTGCCAACAATAGTAGGATGGATCAGAGGGGGAGAAAATAGAGCCAAGGAAACCAATTAAGAGTTGATTAGAGTCGTTCAGAATTGAGGTGGCCAGAACAACAGCCCTGGGCATGGAAAATAACTGTAACCATTGAAGACCAACAAATAATTGAAGGGATGATGGTAGAGGATTGAAAGTTGAGGCTTAAGGCCAGGTCAGAGACCAACAAGGAAGCCAGGAAGAAAAAGAGTTTGAAAAGAAGAGAAAACGATTTTCACGTTTCATCTGCAGTTACCACGAAAACATGTAAAGAAAACACTTACTGGGCAGCCGGAAATATGAGTGTGGGGCTCAGCAGAGATGGCAAGACGAATCAAAACCAGATGTTTCCTGTTCTCAAAGTTCAGAGAGGGATTAGCCACCAGACTCAAGTCTTGAAGGCAAGAGTTGACGGGAACTTGTCCAGTGTGTGCCTGGACCTCCCCTTCCTCACTGTCACCTGACCCAGACCATCAGTCACACAGGAAGTGTCCGCTTCTCCCACCACTTCTGGACCCAAATGAAACATCCCATGTAGAGCGTAGACCTGCATCCGGAACCCTGCTGAGGGGGCAGGGGACTCAACCCGGAAGTGCATGGAGTGGCCTTCCCAGCGAACATTGGCCAGTAGGAAGCAGAAGAGAGAAGGCACCAGGTGGGTAAATCTTCGCTCCTCCCTTCCTCTCCTTGCCCCACTCACTGCTCTGAGGCAGTGTCTCTGCACAACCTCATTGCTGAGCACCTGCTCCGCAGCCTTCATCACTGAGGATGGCCAGGGCAGGAGGACCTCACGCCACCTCCCCCCACCTCCTCTGCCTGGGTTCCCTCTCCCTCATTCCAGCTGCCCTGGGTTTGCACTTCCCAAATAAAACCTCGGCACTTGAAATCCTCCCTCCGGGACCTGTATTTTATTTTTTGCTTCTTTTTTAAAATAACTTTAAAAAAAAAAATGTTTTAGTACAGTTTTACATTTACACAATTACTGTGAAGATAGCACAGAAAGTTTCAGTGTATCCTCACCCACGTTCCCTTATTAACACATTAGTATGGTACATCTTTTTTACAACTAATGAACTAACACTGATACAGTATTATTAGCTTAAGTCTATATTCACATCAATTCACACAAACCTGATGTGTGTGTTAGTCTCTCGGTCGTGTTCAACTCTTTTGCAACCCCATGGACTATAGCCCGTCAGGCTCCTCTGTCCATGTAATTCTCCAGGCAAGAATACTGGAGCGTGTTGCCATGCCCTTCTCCAGAGGATCTTCCCGACCCAGGGATCAAACCCAGGTCTCCTGCATTGCGGGCACATTCTTTACCATCTGAGCCACCAGGGAAGCCCTTAGAAAACCTGGCTAACTACATACTACTTAACCAGGATCACTCTAAATTCAATGCACACCTATGGTTCAGACCACACAGGTGCCGTGAATTCCAGCCCCAACTTCACGGAGAGCACGCTTACGATTGAAAATTCTCAGAACGTTTTTTAAACTACTGCCACTCACTCACCAAGACGGATGAGACGGTAAGTCTCCTTCTACTGGGAAATTGTCTTTCACTCGTAACAAGGTCAAGTTTCTCACCAGATCTCCCTCCTTTCTCGGGCACTGAGCGATCTTTGCTTTCTTTCCTGCCCCTGACAGAATACAGCTCAGGATCCAGGCCCTGTCTGATCTGGGAAAAACTAGAAGCATCCAGGGCTCACTTACTGCTAAGGACTCATGCTTCCTGTATTTCTGGTCACTGAATCTTTTTCTCTTTTACTTCACACCTTTAAGAAGTTGTTTCTTTGGTTTCAAATTCAGCATTTTAAGTATCCAGCCCTAGAAGGGTTTTTTCGGGACATCTAATCCTCAATGTGGCCAGAAAAAAACTTTTTTTTTGAGAACATTCTTTTTTTGAAACTATCTTAAACTTACAGAGAAGTTGAAAATACAGTATGATTTTTCCAGAAACATTTAAGATAAGTTGCCAACATATGCCTGTGTGCCTGTTTGCATGCTCAGTCAGTTCAGTCATGTCCACCTTTTGCCACCCTATGGACGGTAGCCCACCAGGCTTCTCTGTCCATGGGATTCTCCAGGCAAGAATACTGGAGTGGATTGCCATGCTATCATCCACCAATCCCCAGATACTTTCATATGTGTTTCCTGCAATATATATATTTATGTTAAATATATAAATATATTTTATATTTATTTATTTATATATTTTATATAAAATTTTATGTATTATATATAAATATTTTATATACTATAAATATTATATATTTATATATGATATGATATATATTTATATATGATATAAAACTATTGTGCTTTATATATATATATACACATATAGAAAACAAAAAAATAGTTAATGTTATCCTGGAAAGTTATATAACCACCAAAATCAAGAAACTGACATCCTAATCCCCAGTTATTTAGTTGCTAAATCGTGTTCAACTCTATGTGACGCCATGGACTGCAATACTCCAGGCTTCCCTGTCCTTCACTATCTCCTGGAGTTTACCCAGACCCTGTTCAAATTTTGCCATTTGTCCTAATAATGTCCTTCACAGTAGAAGGATACAATTCAGAATCAAGTTCTCCATGCCCTTGTTGTATCTCCTTATTCTCTTTTAATCTGGGAGCCGTTCCTCCTTCTGGCCTTGACTTTCATGACCTTGTTAACTTTATTAATAGAACCTCGTTATTATGTAAAATCTCCTTCAACCAGAGGTGTCTGATGTTTGTGCATCTTTGGCAGAAGCATCATGGAAGGGGTGCTGTTATTACTATTGTATTTTTTCAGATGGCACATGATTTGATTTATCTCAGTACTGATAATATTCACTTGCTTGAGCTTGTGTCTGCCAGGCCCTCCATCAGAAAATACCTCTTTTTTTTTTGTCTTATAAGTCATGTGTATTTTGTGGGGATTTTGACATTATATAAATTTTCCATTGCTCATAAAAATTTCAATGTACTCACTTGGTAACCTCTAATGGTTTACACATGTTGTGTTGTAAACTGTTACCATCACTATCTGATGTGACAGGGATGCTCAGTGTGATCCATGTGTTCCCTCTTGGGCTCCCAGGCCGTCCCAGTGGAGTGAGCCTAGAAATACATGCGTGCATGTAATACATACATACATTTAAATCTGCCTTTGTTCCTATATCCACCAATACTGAGAACCTCAACTCCACACAGATGCCTTTAACTCCAATCCAACCACTACAGGATTCTCTAGAGTTTTATCTCTTTCTACTTAGTAATTCAACAGTACATGAACCATGAACTTCCAGATGTTCAAACTGGATTTAGAAAAGGCAGAGGAACAAGAGGTCAAATTGCCAACATCCTCTGGATCATCAAAAAAGCAAGAGAGTTCCAGAAAAACATCTATTTCTGACTTATTGACTGTGCCAAAGCCTTTGAATCTGTGAATCACAACAAACTATGGAAAATTCTTCAAGAGATGGGAATACCAAACCACCTGACCTGCCTCCTGAGAAATCTGTATGCAGGTCAAGAAGCAATAGTTAGAACTGAACATGGAAAAACAGATTGGTTCCAAATAGGGGAAGTAGTACATCAAGGTTGTATACTGTCACCTTGCTTATGTAACTTATATGCAGAGCACATCATGCAAAATGCTGGGCTGGATGAAGCACAAGCTGGAATCAAGATTTCCAGGAGAAATATCAATAACCTCAGATAGACAGATGACACCATCCTTATGGCAGAAAGCCAAGAAGGACTAAAGAGCCCCTTGATGAAAGTGAAAGAGGAGAGTGAAATAGTTGGCTTAAAGCTTAACATTCAGAAAACTAAGATCACGGTATCGGGTCCCATCACTTCATGGCAAATAGATGGGGAAACAATGGAAACAGTGAGAGACTTTATATTTGGGGGCTCCAAAATCACTGCAGATGGCGACGCCAGCCATGAAATTAAAAGACTCTTGCTTCTTGAAAGAAAAGCTATGACCAACATAGACAGCATATTAAAAAGCAGAGACATTACTTTGCCAACAAAGGTCCATCTAGTCAAAGCTATGGTTTTTCCAGTAGTCGTATATGGATTGGAGAGTTGGACTATAAAGAAAGCTGAAGCGCAGAAGAATTGATGCTTTTGAACTGTGGTGTTGGAGAAGACTCTTGAGAGTCCCTTGGACTGCAAAGAGATCCTAAAGGAAATCAGTCCTAAAGGAAATCAGTCCTGAATATTCACTGGAAGGACTGATGGTGAAGCTGAAACTCCAATACTTTGGCCACCTGATGGGAAGAGCTGACTCATTTGAAAAGCCCCTGATGCTGGGAAAGATTGAAGTTGGGAAGCGATGGGAACGACAGAGGATGAGACGGTTGGATGGCATCACTGACCTGATGGACATGAGTTGAGCAAGCTTCAGGAATTGGTGATGGACAGGGAAGCCTGACGTGCTGAAGTCCATAGGGTGGCAAAGAATCGGACATGACTGAGCGACTGAACTGAACTGAACTTAGTGATTCTCTCCCTCTCTCTGATAGTGGGGTATCTGGCTCCCAATTATCCTTAATATATTTATTTATTTGAGCAACACCCCATATATAACTGGGCTTCCCTGGTGGCTCAGACAGTAAAGAATCCGTCTGTATTGTGGGAGACCTAGGTTTGATCCCTGGGTTGGTAAGATCTGGAGGAGGGCATGGCAACCCACGTCAGTATTCTTGCCTGGAGAATCTCCATGGACAGAGGTGCCTGGTGGGCTACAGTCCATGGGGGTTGCAAAGAGTCGGACACAGCTGAGTGACTAAGCATGACACAGCACAGCCATGTATAACTAATCTCCACTCCTATATGGACACCCTCGTCACCCTACTCAGCTTTGCCACCAGCCAGACTGCCACTCTCCCCAACATGGGCACTCCTTCCTTCCTGGGCCTGAATGACACAGGCAAGCCAGGCCAGGCAGCCCCTGTGCAGATGGCTTTCTCACGCTGCTGCAGGGAACCCCCCTGACCCCACTCAAGCTGCCACACAACCCCAAGCTGTACGCAGTGTGGATACTTGCATTACTCAGGCTTCATCATCTCGTTCTGGGCCACCATGACTAGGACCTGCCCGCCCCAGCATGGATGCCTGTCTTGCCCTGATAGCTCTAAAACTGGACTACTCAGGAAGAAAAGGGAAAGAAGAGCTACCAGAGATTTTTAACATGCATATTAACAAATTGTAAAATAATCCTATTGTTACCAATGATTGTTAACAATGATCCTATTGTTACCAACCAGGATTCTTGGCCACCTTAATCAATAGAAACTGAAAGAGGTCAGACAAGAAATTCAAGCAAGGCTTTACTGGGGTTCCTTCAATTAAAAAATAAATAAATTTTTTTTAAAATGTAGAGTTAGAATTTCTAGGAGCATTTCATGAAAAGGTGTAATCTCTCACATACAGTCATCTCTTGGTATCCACGTGGCATTGGTTCCAGGACCTGCCATGGCTACCAGAATCAGCAAATGCTCAAGTCCTTTGCATTAATAGTGTGGTATTTGCATATAACCTGCTCACCTGTGTGTGTGCTCAGTCGCTCAGATGTGTCCAATTCTTTGCTACCCCATGAATGTAGCCTGCCAGACTCCTCTGTCCATGGGATTTTCCAGGCAAGAACACTGGAGTGGGTTGCCATTTCCTTCTCCAGGGGATCTTCCCAATCCAGGGACTGAACCCAGGTCTCCTGCATTGGCAGGCAGATTCTATATCACTGAGCCCCCATCCTGTATATTTTAAATTATCTCTAAATTACTTATGTGTCTTGCCAGGTGCAGGAGATTTTAGAGACGCAAATCCAATCCCTGGATTGGGAAGATCCCCGGAGGAGGAAATGGTAACCCACTCCAGTATTCTTGCCTGGAGAATCCCATGGACAGAGGAGCCTGGCAGGCTACAGTCCATAGAGTTGCAGAGTTGAACACAACTGCGGTGACTTAGCATGCATGCACAGATTAGTTATACTACCTAACACAATGCAAATGTTATGTAAAGAATAGTAAATACAATGTAAATGCTGTATAAAAAATTGCTGGCACACAGCAAATTCAAATTTAATTTTTTGGAACTTTCTGGATTTTTTAAAAATATTTTTGATATGCAGGTAGTTGAATCTGTGGTTATAGAACCTGTGGATACTGAGGGATGACTATATAAATAATTTCATACATATAAAAGAATTAAACATTATCTCTTATGTTCACTCTTGATGAAAGTGAAAGAGGAGAGTGAAAAAGTTGGCTTAAAGCTCAACATTCAGAAAACTAAGATCCTGGCATCTGGTCCCATCACTTCATGGCAGATAGATGGGGAAACAGTGGAAACAGTGGCTGACTTTATTTTTCTGGGCTCCAAAATCACTGCAGATGGTGACTGCAGCCATGAAATTAAAAGACACTTACTCCTTGGAAGGAAAGTTATGACCAACCTAGATAGCATATTAAAAAGCAGAGACATTACTTTGCCAACAAAGGTCCACCTAGTCAAGGCTATGGTTTTTCCAGTGGTCATGCATGGATGTGAAAGTTGGATGGTGGAGAAAGCTGAGTGCCGCAGAATTGATGCTTTTGAACTGTGGTGTTGGAGAAGACTCTTGAGAGTCCCTTGGACTGCAGGGAGATCCAACCAGTCCATCCTAAAGGAGATCAGTCCTGGGTGTTCATTGGAAGGACTGATGTTGAAGCTGAAACTCCAATACTTTGGCCACCTCATGTGAAGAGCTGACTCATTGGAAAAGACCGTGATGCTGGGAAAGATTGAGGGCAGGAGGAGAAGGGGGTGACAGAGGATGAGATGGCTGGATGGCATCACCAACTCGATGGACATGGGTTTGGGTGGACTTAGGGAGTTAGTGATGGACAGGGAGGCCTGGCGTGCTGCGGTTCATGGGATCGCGAAGAGTCAGACACGACTGAGCGACTGAACTGAACTGAACTTGTGTTCTATAAAAATTTAAATTTGATAAAATAGCTAGAATAGAAGATCCCAGTCAATTTCTACCAAAAGTTAGACATGGTACTAGGAAATCTGAACACGTAAACCATTCCAAGTCTACATCAGAGAAGGGAATTTTTACTCTAAAGATACTGGGACTTCTGCATGGACCCTGACTTTTGTGAAAACTAAACCTGGATAAATCCTGCCAATATTTGAGATAACAGAAAAACAAGCAAATCAACAAAGCATATGGGCTAATAAAATATTTTATTGCAAGGAAAAGAAAATATTACTCTGAATACACAGAAGGAGAATATACACTGAAAAATATTTTCTGTAAGAAACAGAATATGTTTTTACTGTGGTAAAATATACATAATATAAACTGTATCATTGCAAGCATTTCTATGTGTACAATTCAGTGGCATTAAGTACATTCATATTGTTATACAGCACAGAACATATTTTTTATATTCCTTTAGGGTACCTCCTCCCCCAAAAAATTTACAAAGAGATAGCTTCTGAGATTTTTTTTTAATGCAGGAAGTCAATAGAAGAGAATATAGCACAGGGAGCTCTGCTCAATATTCTGTAACACCATCAATGAAAAACAATTTGAAAAAGAGTAGATACATATATATGTATAACTGAATCACTTTGCTGTACACCTGAAACTAACACAACATTGTTAATCAAATATACTCCAATATAAAATTAAAAAAATAATTTTAAAGAGAACAGATTGGAATAAATACAGAAACAAAAGGGAAGTGGTTAAAAACTAAAAAGTAATACAAGTTTTAATGGAATGGCATTAAAATTCATATTGAAGGCAGTAAAAAGCAAAACTTATTAAAGAAGAAATCCATTCAGAAGTGTGGAGGACAAACCGGAGAAAGGCTTCCAGAAGAAAAAAGAAAGATGTATGAAATATAAACATTGAGAGAGGTGATAACAGAAACAAAAGAAAGAAGTTGACTGATCTAAGGCAATCTAGGCAGCCCTACACCCCCATCAGAGTGATTGGTTCAGAACAGACATGTGACCCATGATTACCCAATGAGAGTGAAACAGAGTATTTTAAAACACAAATCTATGTTCGTAAAAGTTACAGTGAAACAAAAACAGCAAAGAAAGATTAAAAATACAAAAAACAAAAAACAGCAATAATAAGTTTTTGAGATTGAGGAGGACTTTTCCTGTTATCTCAGAATTTGTTTAGAGCCCCAAAGCTGAGTGTATTAGGAGCCAAGTATTGCCAAATTCTAAAGAGAGCCCTAAGTAGCTCACATATGCTTCCAGGGCTTATAAGACACCCTCATCTCCTTGCCCCAGCTTGCTTACATAAAGAAAAATGAGCAACTCACAGGAGGCCTGGTTGAATTGGGAGTGATTTCAGAGGAGCCATCATTAGCAAAGTGTGCTAAGGCTTTTCTTTCCCCTTGTGAAGGAGGGGAGGGAGCATAAGCCCCCAACTCCATGAAAACAATCTGGAAAGACCGTGAGTGCCTTTAAGAAGAGGAGCCCTAAAAAAAAGAAGAAGAAGAGGAGACCTTTCTGTTTTGTAAGTAACTATCATAACATTGTTAATCAGCTGTACCCCAATACAAACTAAAAAATTATTTTAAAAAGAGGAGACTTGCATCTCAGTCTCCTGTCAGGTACTCAACATGCTAAACTGCAGAAACTTGTAAACCCCTCCTGGTGTTGACATCAGATCAGAGGAGCAAGTGGAGAAGGTCTTTGAAGTTTGACATGCATCCCAGGGAGTTAAGGGCTTCCCTGATGGCTCAGATGGTAAAGAATCTGCGTGTAATGCAAGAGACCCAGATTCAATCCCTGGGTCAGGAAGATCCCCTGGAGAAGGGAATGGCTACTCACTCCAGTATTCTCGTCTGGAGAATCCCATGGACAGAGGAGCCTGTGGGCTACTGTCCATGGAGTCACAGAGTTGGACTTGACTGAGCGACTAACACTTTCACCAGGGAGTTTGGGGAGCTTAATGAACATAAAGAAAAGCGTGTGCTGCTTCTCTGAAGAATTCTGAGAGCTGGAGTCTGGCTGGAGGAGCGTGGAAGGAGTAAGAAGAGACAAAACAGAGTGGCAGAATAAGAGCAAGGGAGTTTTCTCTGGGTCAGGAGGACCCGGGAAGGCAGGCAGGCTTGACACTGTTAAAGAGAGTCCTCCAAAGAGAGTTGCTTTCTAGGGTGAGGAAACCCAACAGGAAGAAGTGTGCTGCTGGGGTAAGAGTTTTGGGCAGGGGTCCTAAGATGACAGCAGAATTATGCAGTGGGTCTCTGATAGTTCATTATATGTGTCAACGTGGACGGGCCGCAGTACCCAGGTATTTGGTCAAACACTCTTCTAGGTGTTTCTGCAAAGTTTTTCTCTTGACAAAATTAGCATTTAAATCAGTCAACTTTGAAGTAAAGCAGATTAACCTCCACAATGTAGGTGGGCATCGTCTAATCAGTTGAAAGGCCTTAACAGAAAAGAGACTGGCCTCCTCAGAGAAAGAAGGAATTCTACCATCAGACTGCATTGGCACTTGAACTGCAACCTCTGTTCTTCCCTGGGTCTCCAGACTGTCGGTCTACCCTGCAGAGTTGGGGCTCACCATCCTCCACAATCATGTGAGCCAATTTGTAAAATCAATCAATCAATCCCTCATATTTGCTCACTCTCTCTTCCCCCTCCCTTCCTACACACACACACACACACACACACAGGCACACACATGCACACACACACACACACACACACACACATCTTATTGATCTGTTTCTCTGGAGAACCCTGACTAATACAGGGTGCTGTTAAAGTATGTAAGCCAGGTGGTGTTAACCAAGAGATTACTATAACACAAGATCAGTTTGTTTTTTTTTTTAATTTTTAAGATTTTTGATTTTTCTCTTATTGCTTCTCCTATGCACACACCCTGGCCCTACCCCAGAAGACCTGCAAAATGAAGGGGAGAGGAGAAAATAATGAGGAAAAAAAATCAGTGCTGCCTGATATCAGTGTCCCCTCAGTGTCCTGAGCCTAGGGTTCTTTGGATGGAGATGGGGGTGCCTGGGGAAAGCCACAAATGGATGAGGAATTAGAGTTTTACCTTAGACTGAAATGAACACTGTGGTCATTTCAGGGAGAGAAATATGCTGGGCACATTTAAAGGCAGAGACCCGAGAGAAATAAAGCTGCTCTTAATTGTCTCCCAAGTATTTCACAGATTTCCATAAACCAGTTACTGCTAGATCAGAAAAATGCCAAAATGTAGGGGAAGAAAAAAGGAAGAAAACAAAGAAGAAAAAGAGAGCTTGAGAGGGAAGGGAAAAAAGACATCAATAAGCAGGAGAAGCAATACAATTACCAAAGTAGGAAGAAGTCAAGGCAAAAAGTCATTAAATTGGACTATGGATCACTATATGTTAATTAAAGTATAACAATAAAATTGGAACAGACATGAACCTAATAAATTAAGTAATAAAGTATAGATATGAATAAAAAATGGAGGTAGGGGAAATGTAATCTTCTAAAACTGATTCTAAAAATATTAGCCTGAAGAGGTCAATAGCCACAGAAGAAATTGAAAAAGTTGTCAAATAATCATTTTCTATAACAGGTCTAAGTTATTTCATAGCTACATATCCAAATACCTGAAGGAACAGATAATCCTCAGGCTACTTAATTTTTTCAGTGCAAAGAAAAAGATGAAAAGTGACCCAATTCATTTTGTGAATCTAGCATAACCAACTCTGACCCCAAAACCTAACAAAAATGTTTTAAACAAGAAATCTATATATTAGTCTCATTTTAGGCATGCTAATTCTAAATAAAAAGACTAGCAAATTCAATCCAGTTGAACTTTATAGGAATAACCCACTATGATCAAATAAAATGTATCACAAAATGTAAAAATTGTTAAATATTAAGAAATTAAAAATATCAAACCAATAATACAGTAGGAGATAAACCATAATCATGACAGCATATGCAGAATAGTTATTTAATAAAATTCCAAACTGTCACTAACAATCTGTCTTAAGCTTAGAGCTGCTGCATTTAACAATGAAATACTTGAGATAATCCCATTAAAATAAGAAGAAAGTGTATGAATTCATATCATTACCATTATTTAATCTTCTGGAGGCTTTAGCCAGTATAAGACTCAGAACAGGAAGTAAGAGACATAAACCTTAGGAAAAAAAGGAATCTTTCTTTGCAGACAAGAAATAATAGTATGTCTAAAATTTCCAAGAGGATCAATTAAAAATTTAATGCAACATAAACACATAAAAATCTATCATGTTTAGGTATGACAGTAATAACTAGTTAGAAAACATAATTTAAAATTCCCTTTGTATTACAGCAAGAAAAACAAAACATGTAATACCTAGGAATAAACTTTTAAAAATAGGACTTGCCTGAAAAAGAACTAAACTTTACTAACAGACTTTCTTGTATAAAAATCACATTGAAAAAGAAAAGAACACTCCTCAACCAAACACATGATCATTACAGAGAAAAGGTAAATCCTAAACACATATTTTTAAAAGTAAACCTCATCAGTAATCAAAGAAAGGCAGATTAAAGCAAAAATGACACCGTTTTTCACTTAGCAAATTAAGTTTTTTGGTTTATTTCAGTTCAGTCGCTCAGTCGTGTCTGACTCTTTGCAACCCCTTGGACTGCAGCATACCAGGCCTCCCTGTCCATCACCAACTCCCAGAGTTTACCCAAACTCATGTCTATTGAGTCGGTGATGCCATCCAACCATCTCATCCTGTGTTGTCCCCTTCTCTTCCGCCTTCAATCTTTCCCAGCATCAGGGTCTTTTCAAATGAGTCAGTCCTTTGCATCAGGTGGCCAAAGTATTGGAGTTTCAGCTTCAGCATCAGTCCTTCCAATGAATATTCAGAACTGATTTCCTTTAGGATGGACTGGTTGGATCCCCTTGCAGTCCAAGGAACTTTCAAGAGTCTTCTCCAACACCACAATTCAAAGCATCAATTCTTTGGTGCTCAGCTTTCTTTATAGTCCAACTCTCACATCCATACATGACTACTGGAAAAACCATAGCCTTGACTAGACGGACCTTTGTTGGCAAAGTAATGTCTCTGCTTTTTAATATGCTGTCTAGGTTGGTCATAAGTTTTCTTCCAAGGAACAAGCGTCTTTTAATTTTATGGCTGCAGTTACCATCTGCAGTGATTTTGGAGCCCCCCCCCCAAAATAAAGTCAGCCACTGTGTCCACTGTTTTCCCATATATTTGCCATGAAGTGATGGGACCGGATGCCATGATCTTAGTTTTCTGAATGTTGAGCTTTAAGCCAAAATTTTCACTCTCCTCTTTCACTTTCATCAGGAGGCTCTTTAGTTCTTCTTGGCTTTCTGCCATAAGGGTGGCATCATCTACCACTCTTATTATTATAAGGTACCACCCTAATTATTATAATTAGAAATATTATTGATATTTCTACTGGCAATCTTGATTCCAGGTTGTGCTTCATCCAGCCCAGCATTTCTCTTGATGTACTCTGCATATAAGTTAAATAAGCAGGGTGACAATATACAGCCTTGACGTACTCCTTTTCCTACTTAAGTCTCTGTTTTTAATGGAACTGCCCAATATTGGCAAGAGTGAGGTAAGGTAGATACTTTTGTGCTTTTACACACTGCTGGTACCATATAACTGCAACAATTTCTCTGAAAAACAACTTGTCCATGTATATCATTAATATTTGTTATGATATTACATTTGAACCTAGTAATTCTCCTTTCAGGGATCCTTAGGGAAATATCTGGATATATCAACAATGATTTGTTCCAAGGTGTTCACAGCAACATTAAAGCAAAAAAAAGGGATGAGGGTAAGTAAATTTATAACATTAGAAAAACAATGAGGCACATTATATTTTTACATATTATTTTAATGGTTTTGTAATATTTCAGTGTATACTATTTATAAATATATGTATAAATTTACCATGAAAAATGATGTCTACAAAGTTTTGGGAACTACTTACTATTATATTGTTAAGCAAAAAAAAATCAGGATATAAAATCATATCAATAACAATTTATGTAATCTCAACTTATTTTAAAAAATGAAAATAGAATGATCAAAAATAAATATGTCCAAATATTGTGAAAAATAGCTGTCTTGGTGCTGAAGTTAAAGGTAATTCTTCTGCTTTTTCATGCTTTTTGATATTAAAATTTTAAGAATATATAGTATTACTTAAAAAGAAAAATAAGTTATAAGCATTCATAACTTGGGGTTGATTGATGGATGGCTTCAGGGTGTCCATGGCTCAGCTAGGACTGAAAATACATTTTTTGTGCTACTGAATTTGCTTGGAGAGAGAGTGATAGTTTCAAAGGGATTCATCATCCTAGAAGTAGAAGCCGCTGATTTAAAACTTTTAGGAAGTGATTTAGAAGGGTCATTATTATATATTGATCGTGTTCCAGATTTGCTTCCCCCACATTCATATTAAAGGGTTAGATATTTTAAACATCATTATTTTCAAAACTAAGCCAGAAAAATTTTACTTGTCTTACATTCAAATGGAAAAACTCTCAAGATATTCATAGTATCTTTCCCATTTAAATTATAACCACTACTAAAACTGTAATTCCATAAATATTTATTGAGCATCTATATAAGCAGGGTCCCATGAAGCATGAAATGCTTTTTCAAATAAGAACTCCAAGTTCAAGGTACAGTGAAATAAGGAATATATATGACACCTTCCCATGATTTGTTTATTTATGTATGCTTATGTGTGTGTGCACATCAGTACTGGGGGTCTTATTTTTATTCGTGTCTTCTTTTGTTAAAAAAAAAAAAAAAATTTAAGGAAGCTTACCAAAATAAATATAACATAGAATGAAATTTAAAATAAGTAGGTGAGTCAATTGGGACAAAGGCTAAAATGAAGTAGAAAAGGTAAGATGAAGCCAAAAGCAAGGTCAGTACTCCTAGCTCAGGCCAAAGTTTCAAGTTCCCCTGTAGTCTAAACAAGGAAGTAAACATGATCTGTTACATGATTCTCTGTGCCTGAAAGATAAAAAGAAAGCAATTACTCAGGAGAAGCCCAAGGATTGCAAATTGTACCACCAAAGGGAAAGTTCTCCCTTGGGCCTTCATAACAAGGACACTGTGTAATATAACGAACAACATCTTCTCAAGGTTAAATAATGAACAACAACCTAATGTAAAATACCCAGAGAAATATGTGGGTCGTACCAGGCATCACTGAAGAGCTCTTCCATGACCACCTACGTAAAATCACAATTCCCCATCCCCCTTCCTAGCTTTTCTCGTTCCTGTAGCACTATCATCAATGAGACTTTGTCTTTTTTAAAATCTCTCTCCCCCTCTATTAACTTAAATATAAATTCAATGAAGGCAAACATTTTGGTCTGTCTCATTCATCCATATTCCCAGGGTTCAAAAGAATTTCTAACACATAGAAGTTGTTCAATGTATATTTATTGAATGAGTGAATTCATGAATTATCATCATATAATTAATAGTGAATATATTATCATTATTACTATCAACATGTCATTGTCATTAGCAGGATTCACAGAACTTTTTTGCGTTATATTCTAGATGAAGAGAGGATAAAATTAAAACACAATTTTGTAAAAGCAATTTTATGAAAGTCAGATAATGTGGCATAAGAATGTAGCTTTCAGCAGTCAAGATATGAATTTCAGAACATCTAAAGGAATCAATAAACTGCATGTTTTTAGACAATCCTTCTTAAATAAGAATTTGATAATTATGATGAAACTACAAGTTGGGGTTATATTTCCTGAAAGCAGTTGGAAAACAGCTATTCTATGTTCCTGCAAAGGGCACGGCTATATGGTTTGGTTCAACTAAGTTGGGTTAGAAATCAGAGCAAGCAATCTAAAAATGAGGTATTCCTAAAAGTAAGTTTTAATACTTGCAGAGACAGGCCAAGAGATAAACCCCAGCCAGAACCAAGACTTTTTTCAGAAAGAGATTAGATTCCCATGTTAACATAAAGACATTTATATGATGTTGGTGCCAAATGGATAGATTTATAGCCCTAAAAGATTTTCACCTAGAAAAAATTTAAAGCAGGACACCCAAAAGTTCATCTGAGCCACATGACATCTTAGTAAAACTCCCAGAAAGTAACATAACCTTTCAGTATGTTATAATCACAAAATATACACTTAATTAAGCAAGTGAGTTAGCTTCCTAGATAGGGCTGTTTCCCATAAGGAATTTAAATATGCATGTACACCCATGGTGGATTCATGTCAGTGTATGGCAAAACAAATACAATATTGTAAAGTTACAAAATAGAAAATAAACTAATAAAAAAAAAAAGAAAAAGGAAACCCCCCAAAATAAATAAATAAATATGGAGAGATGTTTACATATTTGAGAACATTAACTTGATAAACAATGTTCTGTAGTGATTCTTCCTGAAACTGTTATATAACAGAATCAGTTGTCAGTTCAAGTCAGTCCTGGTTGTTGATAATAAAACCATAAATCAGGCATCCAGGAGAATCTTTTTCTTGCTCTCAGGGCTTGGAGATAGAGAGATGGGTCAGTGAGTTCAACTTGAACAGGTCCTTTTCCTTTCTTTTTAAGTGAGTGAGAGGAACCATAACACCTCTCTTTAACTCCTGCCAAATATTGTTTGATTCATAAAAGCCCATGCACACCAGCCTGGCTCCCAGTGACAGCTAATTCCCAGTGATGCACAGTGGGAGGTGAAGTGTGTCTATCGTGGATGCTGAGGTGTGTCCCCAGGACTTGAGGACTGAAGGATTTATGACCCCAACTCCTGGAAGTGCTGCCCACAGTCCTGCCTCAGCTGTCAGCCTCTCTGGGAATCCGCGGAGGCAGTGTGTGTCTGGTCCAAGTGCACAGTGACCCCCGGGCTCCCTCACTGTCCTCTCCTGGGCTGTCCATCTCTGCGTGTCCAAATCCAGCCTGCCCATAAGGGCCCTGCTCAAATACCACCCTCTTGCAGAGGCCTCTCCAGATTCTTTCCTTTTTAAATGTTCTTTTCTTTTCTAAATGAGCGTGCTCCCTCCTCAGGTAGGGTTGCCAGATGAAATACAGGACACCCAGTTAAATCTGAATGTCAGGTCAACAGCAAATAGTTTTTCATAAAGGCATGTCCCAAGTATTATATGGGATACACTTGGACTAAAAAACTAATCATTGTTGATCTGAAATTCAAATGTAAATGAGCATTATGTATTTTTATTTGCTAAATCTAGCATCCCTGTGTCCAGGCAGCCAGAATCCCATAACTGTTCTACACAGAAGGGTAAAGGCCCAGTCTCCTTGCCCCAACACAGGAGAGTTCTGAGGGGTCCTCCCAGTTTCAGAGTTCCCCTGGGGGACAGTTGATGTTTTCCAAAGAGGCTGTATCTAAGTCTAGCTTCTCCCTCTGCCCAATCCTGCTTCTTTGTCTACATCAGTCATTAATCCCAAGTGTTAGTCATTCAGTCATATCCAGCTCTTTGTGATCTCATGGATTGTAGCCCCCCAGGCTTCTCTGTCCGTGGAATTCTCCAGGCAAGAATATTGGAATGGGAAGCCATTTCCTTCTCCAGGGGAACTTCCCGACCCAGGGATTGAACCTGGGTCTCCTGCATTACAAACAGATTCGTTACCATCTGAGTCACCAAGGAAGCTGATTAATCCCAAAGAGCCCCCCCTAATAAACTTCCTGCATAAGCAGACTCTCCCTCCTAGAGTCCGCTTCCTGGAAACTCAACTTGAAACAGGGCCTGAGGATGAATAGAGTGGTTTGGCTAAAAAACAAGGTGAATGACTGAGAGAGGTAGGGAGTGGTCTGGAGAGAAAGATTCAGGTCAAGTTATGAAGAGTATACACAAACACTGTATATGGTTGAATATTGCAAGATGGACTAGTTCATAAGACACACAACGTTATAATTTAGAAGTCAGTATCTGGGAAATCCCAGTTGTTTGTGACTCCCCGTGGTGGGGGGTGGGGGGCTGTAGAAATGGAGGTCAAACGGTGAGGAGTTTTTACTTTCCTCTCATCAGTGCTTCCTACACCTTTCTACCAAGGCTGGGTGAACCTCCATGGTCTGTGGTGGCATGAAATTCCGTTGAGGTCTTTTCTTCAAATACTGGTGCAAATCATGACTTCTGTTTCATCATTTATTGCATTGCATTTTAAAAACTATTTTTCCAAAATTATTCCATTAACTGACTTCCAGGAAGACGTCCTCATGTCCTGTAGCTTCATATACTTCACAGAGCCAGTCACTCACACCTAAGGGCATTTGTATCCCAGGGTGAGTGGCAGTGCCTTTAAGAGGTTTGTTTCTCTCCTTTCCTTCAGGGTCTATTCTAAGGAAAGTTATGTAAGCCTCTCTTGAGTCCAGAATCTCTTTCTCCCTCTAGCTTTCTCCTGGCTAGAAGTTTCTGCTCGTGTGAAGAAAAAAACTGTACCATGGCAGTGCATCCTAACTCCCCACTGCTTTTCCACACGGACTCCCGACTTCTCTAATGGGCACACAGTGCCTGAGGTTGATGTATATCTTTTGTCTAGGTTTCCCCTAGCAACACTTGATAACTAGATTGCAAAATTATATTTAAAGATATCAAATCAGAAGCTGAAACAGCCCCCAAATATAACTGAGGGGTATTATTGCCATATAAGTTGGGGCCAGTGCACCTCAACATACTGTCTGCCACATGCCCAAGCAGAAGTTTGTGAAGTTTGACATTTTACTAGGTAGACAGGAGCACAGTTACGGGAAACCTGGAGTTTTCCCCATGATACAATCTTCATTCCAGATTACCTATAAAAATCTTCACTTGAAAATTCTGGCTTCCACAAAGCCGGTACTCTGTGACAACCTAGAGGGGCGAGATCAGGAGGAAGGTAGGAGGGAGGTTTAAGAGGGAGGGGACATGTGTATGCCTGTGGCAGAAACCATCACAATATTGTAAAGTAATTATTCTCCAATTAAAAATAAAATAAATTCTTGGTTCCATGACTACTTCTTTCAGGTCCCAAATGTTACCACTTCTCCATCTAAAGAAAAGTCCATTCATCCCCACCTCATGTTTTCTCTTATGAAATCAAATCTCCATGGTATCATTTTTGTTGCCACTGTAACAAATTACCACAAATGTCAATTCCTAGGTTGGTTTGATCACTGGGTAGGGAAGATCCCCTGGAGAAGGAAATGCCAACCCACTCCAGCCTTCTCGCTTGGGAAATCCCAAGGACAGAGGAGCCTGGCAGGCTACAGTCCATGGGGTTGCAAAAGGATCAGACACGACTAAGCGACTGAACAACAACAGGAACTAGATAAAGCAATACACATGGGTTATCTTGCAGTTCTGGAGGTCAGAACTGCCACACAGATCTCACTGGTTTAGCATCAAGGTGTCAGCAGCACTGCAATGTTCCCTTTCAGAGGCTCTAACTGATAACCCATTTCCTTGCCTCTTGCCACTTTGTCCATCTTCAAAACCAGCAACATAACATCTCTCTGACTTGTTCCATTATCACATCTCTTTCTGCTCACAGCCTGGCAAGTTTCTTTTTTTATGATTTTTGTTTAATGTGAAACAAGGTTTTTAGTCTTCATTGAATTTGTTACAATATTGCTTCTGTTTTATGGTTTGTTTGTTTGTTTTTTGGCCACGAGGCATGTGGGGTCTTAGCTCCCTGACCAGGGATTGAACCCACACCCCCTACACTGGAAGGCAAAGTCTTAACCACTAGACCACCAGGGAAGTCCTAGAAGTTTCTTTTAAGGACCTGTGTAATTAGATTGTACTCCACCCCAGATAACCCATAAAAATATCTCCATCTCAAGGCCAAAAATTAATGACATCCACAGAATCCTGCTTGCCAAGTCTGGTAACATATTCTCAGGCTCTGAGGACTTGGCAGCGGGGTGGGGTGGGGGGGTGTGTGAATGAAAATTATTCTACCTATCACGTCTGCCCAGAGCAAAATGTACTTCCTCATTCTCATCCTCGTCCTATGGTAAGTCATTGGAGGAGACTCAAAAATATTTGGAGAGTCTAAAAAATAAACACAAGTATATCAGGTAAGAAAAAATAAATTTACAGTGAGCCACACCCAGCTTCCCTTTCTGTACACGTATACATTAGTCACTCAGTTGTGTCCAATTCTTTGTGACCCCATGGACTGTAGCCCTCTAGACTTCTCTGTGTAATTCTCCAGACAAGAATACTGGAGTGGGTTGCCGTTTCCTTCTCCAGGGGATCTTCCCAACCCAGGGATTGAACCAAGGTCTCCTGCATTGCAGGCAGATTCTTTACCATCTGAGCTACCAGAGAAGCCTTCTGTATATGGTTACCCATGAAATGATGTTGGTTAGATGACCAAGACATAATTTCTCCTTGCACAAATCTATTTCCCAAATTCTGTGTCAGTTAATGCAATTTCTAGCTATACAACAGCAATTAATCCTACATCCTAACAGTTCTTCTATGAAGACTAAGTTGCCCTAGAATTAACAAAATTTTTAATATTCGTAATATTTCCTGAAGATAAAAAATAAATCAGAGTGCTCACAGACTGTGAAAAGAGTCCTGTGTTGATGTGAATTGTAGATAATTGTCTCATATATAGGAGAGACAAATATTAAATATAATTTCAAACTCTGAGTCTTGGAAGTGACTTATTTCTACATGAAGTAAATTTGTGTCATAATCCTATCAATGCAATATTTATATTCCTCATTAAGTAGAAGTAGTAAAGGTACTTCCTTCTTCTGGAGCAGACAGAAAGGAAGAATGCTTACCTCTAGTTACCTGTAAAATGTTAAGATAATCTTCCACTTGGAATATCATGGGAGTCCTAGAAAAATAAGTAACATCATATTTATTTTATAGGGGAAAATAATCATCTATCTACTTCTCATGATACAAAAGATATTGTTTCAAGCTCACTTCCAAACTCTCTGCCTTTATCAAATTTCTTGTGAAATCTACATGCAAATTGTTATGCAGCTTTTGAAACCAAATACAACCAAGATTTATCGGTTCTCCTTCCTCTGTGAAAATCTATTGTGCCCCTTTGTTTTTCTAAAAGACTTAAGAAAACCAACCTTAGTGGGCCTTCTAGACGTTGTTAATACAAAGTTATGAGCGATCACTTCCAATAGACATCAGACACCCCCTCCCCTGAAACTGTCAGCAGCACTGCCACCCCAAGGTCTTCTAGAACTAACAGGAAGCTAATGTAAACAGTGAAAACGAGTCTCAGAGAGGTGCTGACAAAAGGGAAGAAAGGAAAGTCACAGGGGAAAATGAAGAACATGAAGAGGTCACTCTCAAGACATCAGTGCCTAGGGCAGGGCCTGGCAGGCCAGTCCACACTCAACAGATATTTACTGAATGGTGGAGCTCTTTGTTATCAACTGGATAGTCATCCCTAGAGCCATGAGCAACCTGCCACACAAAGACAGCATCCAGGGATAAGAATTTCAGTGGGAAATGGGTTGGCAAGGTGGGTGGCCGGAGACCTCTCTTCTGTTCACAGCTCTGCGACAACTAGATGTCTGACAGGGAAAATCACTTAAATGTCTGAATCTCTAATTCCTCAGCCGAAAAGTGAGGGGATTAGACTCCGATCTGTAAGATTCCTTCAAATCCAAAGTCTACAATCCCTAGGACACAAAAGAGGAGGCAGTTATCACACAGTGTCTTGGCCTTGACCAGAAGTCAGGTTTTGCCTGTCTTCCCTCACACTCTCTGTGGCCGTGAACTCTGACCCTATCGTATTGTAGTCCCAGCCCTACCTTCCTTCGATCGCAAGGTCAGCCCGTCATGGGACCACCAGCATCAATAAGTTTAGTGACTGACCTGCACAGGGACCTAGAGAAAACCACTCTTCCCTCAACTTATATTCTCAAACGTTTTTGTTGTGGTTGTATATTATGGACCTATACTTTTTTCTTTATTTTGTTTTCACTTTGTTTTGTTTTTAGTATGGAAATGACCCTGTCAATAGATACGTAAACGGTTTCTTTGGCATGGTAATATTGAGGTTATGAATAATAGCCTGATGTACCTTCTCTCTGTTCCATGAAGAGATGCTGAACTCTAATCTTAGCTATCTATCTCACTGACTGTGGGCTATTAGTCATCAAAAGACCAAGAGAAAGAATTTAGGTGTAACCCAAAGTCAGCCCTGGAAAAACATGCCCAAGAGCATTCTCCATGGCTGACGATAAGTTCTATCAGATGTACACAGAAGGAAAAGCTGTACCCATTTCTCTCTTCTCTTTCACTTAACCCTGACATAAAAGCAACCGATTCCTCACAAACAGACTGAAAAAATAAAGCATTTACCACTTATAGGGCCAGATTCAAGAAAAGAAAACATTTATGTAAGCCACTTCCTGAATAGTCAGCATTTAATGACAGCTACAAAGCCTTCTGAATGTTGCACCCTAAGGCTCCCTGAGGACCCTAAAACACAAACAAACGTAAGTAATGGTCAGGAAGTCTTTCTAAGCTGATTAACCTCCTTTAATTCTGACCTGTCCCTGAGATACGATCAAGTGAGCTCATTAGTAAAATCCCTTTGTAAATAAGTAACAGATGCTTTTTAATAAAACAGACAAGCAGATGTGTGGCATCACTCAGACCCACCATTCCACCTCATTTTTACCACTCAGCCAGTTACCATTATAAACACTCAATGAATTGTATGGTTCCTTAGGGTGGAAATGCAGGGGAGGAAAACAAGTTCTTGTTCGATGGACATGACTCCTTTTAAATAAATTCCAGAAGAAGAGGCTTTGGCTCATTAATTTTTAAATCTGCTAAAATGTTCAATTAGCAGCAAAGCACAACTTCCAAGTCTAATTTTTCAACACAGAATCTGAGAACACAAATTTAAGGAGACATAAATCAGTAAGGTCGAATCCTCTAAATTAATAATCAATGAGTTCCTCCAGAACAAAAAGTGACTAAAGTCAAGGTATTTTCAAGAAAATATCTTGATAGATATCAAATAATAAACGTCTCTAGGGTTCTAACTGAGCAGAAAACATATCGACTTCTTTTCTATACACAACTTTGCTCAGGGGCGTGAAATCAAAGCCTTTCCGTAAATGCAGGTACTAAGTCCCACTGGATGCAGCAATTCTCTAAGATTACAGGACTTAAATTTAGTGGTCTAGATATCCTGGGAAGTTGTTTTCTGGAGTGAAGCAGAAGTAAGATTTTGAAACCAACCAGCTTTTACATTATAAAATGATCTCTTTCCATTCCTAATTATATTTTAAGGGGAATAATTAGTTGAGAGAATGAAATAAATTTCAACTTATTGGATAATGAAGGGCATTTTGCATCAAGCAATAAAATTGAACTTCCTGTAACAAGTCAAAACCATGATAATAACTTCAAATCAACTTATAAAATAAACCAAGGTGAGGGGGAGAAGTCCTTGAAGTAATATCAGGCCAAATTGATATTTAGAATCCACAAATTTTATAAAGGGCATGCATCAGCAGAGACATCGGGTATTTCCCTGTATCCAGTCTCAGTTTACATTTGAGTTTAAAACAATGGAAAGGGGAGAAGTTCTTAATATCCTGCATAGATTATTAGATTAAATATAAGGTGACCTCAAGTTAATTTCATCAGGTTACTTTATTCCTTCCCAAAACCAACCTGAAATAAGGCACAGTAGAAAAGGGACTTTATGGGGATGGTTCTAAATATTGAAGGGGAGGTCATTCAAAATGGGGAAGGGGAGGAGAGGAAGGACAGGGTAGCCAGACAGCATCAGGGGAGCAGTGGGTGCAGAGGGTAGGAAGTAGGTAGGTAGTCACGATTAGCTTTCCCCAAATCCCTCCTGGGGCTGGTTCCACATGTAATGTTCCCAAATCTTCTTTCTGCTCTATCCGCACCTGCCTCCCTTTCCTGAAGTTTAATTTGAGAGTTACTTCCCACCAGTGTTTATATGAGAATAAGAGAAGACATCTCCCCCCAATTATCAAATGCCATCCTCAAGGTTGAACAAATAGTTGTACTTGGCTTTATTTCCATTTTACAAATTGCATTATAATTGACCCAAAATTCTCCTCTCCGTAGCAGGGAATGAGGGAAACAGCCATCAGATATCTACTTCTAGCTCCTTTTCTGGCACTTGGTCAACCTATACCTTCCTAAGGTGGCAAGATACTGAACTTAGCAAAACTATCCATAAACAGGGATATCTTTCTTTCCATCTCATCATTTCCAGCACCTACTAAAGGCAAACACACATACAGATTTTTTAAAAGGTGAAAAACACACTAATAGATTTTGGATTTCCCAACCACTGGAAATAGGTGTGGCTACCAATGATGAACTATGGATGGAGTTCGTGACATTGTACAGGAGACAGGAATCTAGACCATCCCCAAAAAAAGAAATGCAAAAAAGCAAAATGGCTGTCTGAGGAGGCCTTACAAATAGCTGTGAAAAGGCGGGAAGTGAAAAGCAAAGGAGAAAAGGAAAGATATACCCATTTGAATGCAGAATTCCAAAGAATAGCAAGGAGAGATAAGAAAGCCTTCCTCAGTGATCGATGCAAAGAAATAGGGGAAAACAATAGAATGGGAAAGACTAGAGATCTCTTCAAGAAAATTAGAGATACCAAGGGAACATTTCATGCAAAGATGGGCTCAATAAAGGACAGAAATGGTATGGACCTAACAGAAGCAGAAGATATTAAGAAGAGGTGGCAAGAATACAGAGAAGAATTGTACAAAAAAGTTCTTCATGACCCAGACAATCACGATGGTGTGATCACTCACCTAGACCCAGACATCCTGGAATGCGAAGTCAAGTGGGCCTTAGGAAGCATCACTACGGACAAAGCTAGTGGAGGTGATGGAATTCCAGTTGAGCTATTTCAAATCCTGAAAGATGATGCTGTGAACGTGCTGCACTCAATATGCCAGCAAATCTGGAAAACTCAGCAGTGGCCACAGGACTGGAAAAGGTCAGTTTTCATTCCAATCCCAAAGAAAGGCAATGTCAAAGAATGCTCAAACTACCACACAATTGCACTCATCTCACACGCTAGTAAAGTAATGCTTAAAATTCTCCAAGCCAGGCTTCAGCAAATGTGAAGCGTGAACTTCCGGAAGTTCAAGCTGGTTTTAGAAAAGGCAGAGGAACCAGAGATCAAATTGCCAACTGCCGGGAGCCAGCTCAAGAGATCCCACCCATGACAGAGTCATGAGGTAAAGGGCTGATTGAGCACGGATTCTCAGCCTTCAGGAATTCTCGGAAGGCTGCCCCAGCACTCACCTTAAAGATGATATCTGTCTTTCTGATGTTTGCTACAATAAACCTCTTCTTATTTTCTGTGATTTAGAAAAAAGGCTTTTCCTGATTCTCTTCTAATATAGATCAATCTGAAATCTCAATCGACAAGGCCCCTGAACGGTAGCACCCTAAATAAAATTATCTGGGATATAGAGTATGCTGATCTAAATTCCTTTTGCTAACATATTGGTTTGTTTAATAAACGTGCCTGTGCCTTTGGAGCTAATGTGCTTGACTGCCCCTTAACAACAGAACAGCATTGAGAGCCTCCACACAGAAAGCCCCAATGGGCACAGAGCCCTTTGTAGGAAAGAAAGGCTTGTTAGGAAATACAAAAAATATTGCTTTGTGAAATTGTTACTTAATCTATAGTTACTCACTATGTTTTTACTCTTAACATATTTAGCCTATATAATGAAAGCATAATAATTAGGGATTTATATAAATAAAATATTTAGTTTTAATACAAATAATAAGACAATTGTTAATTCAGCTGGTGATTTTGCTAAGAACTGACCTTTGTGCTACATTGTTTCAGCTTGCTGTACTATGACTTTATGGAACCACATTTTTTTCTATTAAGCTCAAGGCATAGAGTAAATTACCGAAAACAGGTTTTACCTTGAAACTTTCTATTGATGAATTCTTTCCTGCTGTGCCTGATTCAAAAGTGTCCTGGCTGATCAACCCTTATCAGTAAAAGAGTCACAAGATGTTAGCAGGCCTCTGGGCCAGAAGATGATGTAAACAGTTTTAAACCTTTTATAACTTAGAAACACAAACAGTGTTCTGGTTCCGATACGGATCAAAAACTGCTGATCCATCGAGCTGATCTGGCATGACTCTATACTTTACATTTGTTTCTATGTACCACTAAAAATATAAAAGCTGTCTTAAAAACAATAAAGTCAGAAGACACTTGGAAACACCATGACTCGCTGTGTCTTCTCATTCGTATCGCTGACGCCATCCATCCTAAGGGAACCCTGACCAGCTGGAGCAGGACTCCGGCAGCCAACATCCGCTGGATCATCGAAAAAGCAAGAGAGTTCCAGAAAAACATCTATTTCTGCTTTATTGACTATGCCAAAGCCTTTGACTGTGTGGATCACAATAAACTGTGGGAAATCCTGAAAGAGATGGAAATACCAGACCACCTGACCTGCCTCTTGAGAAACCTGTATGCAGGTCAGGAAGCAACAGTTAGAACTGGACATGGAACAACAGACTGGTTCCAAATAGGAAAAGGAGTACATCAAGGCTGTATATTGTCACCCTGCTTATTCAACTTATATGCAGAGTACATCATGAGAAACGCTGGGCTGGAAGAAACACAAGCTGGAATCAAGATTGCCAGGAGAAATATCAATAACCTCAGATATGCAGATGACACCAGTGTTATGGCAGAAAGTGAAGAACTAAAGAGCCCTTTGATGAAAGTGAAAGAGGAGAGTGAAAAAGTTGGCTTAAAACTCAACATTCAGAAAACTAAGATCATGGCATCCAGTCCCATCACTTCAGGGCAGATAGATGGGGAAACAGTGGAAACAGTGTCAGACTTTATATTTTTCTAGGCTCCAAAATCACTGCAGATGGTGACTGCAGCCATGAAATTAAAAGATGCTTACTCCTTGGAAGGAAAGGTTATGACCAACTTAGATAGCATATTAAAAAGCAGAGACATTACTTTGCCAACAAAGGTCCACCTAGTCAAGGCTATGGTTTTTCCAGTAGTCATGTATGGATGTGAGAGTTGGACTATAAAGAAAGCTGAGCGCCAAAGAATTGATGCTTTTGAACTGTGGTGTTGGAGAAGACTCTTGAGAGTCCTTTGGACTGCGAGGAGATCCAACCAATCCATCCTAAAGGAGATCAGTCCTGGGCGTTCATTGGAAAGACTGATGTTGAGGCTGAAACTCCAATACTTTGGCCACCTCATGCGAAGAGCTGACTCATTGGAAAAGACTGTGATGCTGGGAAAGATTGAGGGCCGGAGGAGAAGGGGACAACAGAGGATGAGATGGCTAGATGGCATCATCAACTTGATGGACATGAGTTTGGGTGGACTCAGGGAGTTGGTGATGGACAGGGAGGCCTGGTGTGCTGCAGTTCATGGGGTTGCAAAGAGTCGGACACAACTGAGCAACTGAACTGAACTGAACCGAACCAACGATTTACACCAAAAAAAGACTCTGAATAGATATTTCCTTTTGAGAAACCCTTGTTAAGGAATGACCCTCAACATTGTGTGTGAAAGTCTCTCATTCATGCCCAACTCTTTGCAACCCCATGGACTGTAACCCACCAGGCTCCTCTGTCCATAAGGATTCTCCAGGCAAGAATACTAGAGTAGGTTGCCATGCCCTCCTCCAGGGGATCTTCCCAACCCAGTGATTGAGCCCATGTCTCCTACCTTACAAGCAGATTCTTCACCATCTGAGCCACCAGGGAAGCCCGGATTCTCAGCTCAATGCTCTTAATGGCCTGAGACTAGTTCCTGCTGTAAGAATCTATTAGGTCCTTTTGAGTCACCATCCATCCCTCGACAGACCACAGGGGTATGGACACATGTTCCCTCTTGCTTTTCTTAGAGAAGGAGGAGTTATAAGTTGGGACTAATGGTCTGTCTCAGTCTTTAGGATTTCTGGCCCTGAAGCTCATCTGATGGCCTCAGGTATGCCTACTACAGTCCTGGCACCTCACCACTGAAATGTAGTGAAGTGACAAGCCAGAAAACTCAAAAATGCCTACAGCTTTTCAATCAACCAGAGATTGTCAGTGGGTTGACGAAAAGGGATCTCCTTAAAAATAAGTATATATACAGAGCACTTGACAGACCACAAATTATTTTCACAGTTTAGATGACAGAATCCTCACAATCTTATGAGATGGGAAGGTAATTTTATCTCCACTTTATTTTTTTTTAATTTATTTATTTTAGTTGGGGGCTAATTACCTTACAATATTGTAGTAGTTTTTGCCATACATTGACATGAATCAGCCATGGGTTTACATGTGTTCCCCATCCTGAACCCTCCTCCCACCTCCCTCCCCATCCCATCCCTCTGGGTCATCCCAATGCCCCAGCCATGAGCATTTGTCTCATGCATAGAACATGGAATGGTGTTCTGTTTCACATATGGTAATATACATGTTTCAATGCTATTGTCTCAAAACGTCCCACCCTCACCTTCTCCCTCAGAGTCCATAAGACTGTTCTATGCATCTGTGTCTCTTATTCTGTCTCGCATACAGGGTTACCGTTACCATCTTTCAAATTCCATATATATGCATTAGTATACTGTATTGGTGTTTTTCTTTCTGGCTCACTTCACTCTGTATAATGGGCTCCAGTTTCATCCATCTCAATAGAACCGATTCAAATGTATTTTTTTAATGGCTGAGTAATATTCCATTGTGTATATGTACCACAGCTTCCTTATCCATTCGTCTGCTGATGGACATCTAGGTTGCTTCCATGTCCTGGCTATTGTAAACAGTGCTGTGATGAACATTGGGGTACACGTGTCTCTTTCAATTCTGGTTTCCTTGGTGTGAATGCCCAGCAGTGGGATTGCTGGGTCATATGGCAGTTCTATTCCCAGTTTTTTAAGGAATCTCCACACTGTTCTCCATAGTGACTGTACTAGTTTGCATTCCCACCAACAGTGTAAGAGTGTTCCCTTTTCTCCACACCCTCTCCAGCATTTATTGCTTGTAGACTTTTGGATAGCAGCCATTCTGACTGGTGTGAAATGGTACCTCATTGTGGTTTTGATTTGCATTTCTCTAATAATGAGTGATGTTGAGCATCTTTTCATGTGTTTGTTAGCCATCTGTATGTCTTCTTTGGAGAAATGTCTGTTTAGTTCTTTGGCCCATTTTTTGATTGGGTCGTTTATTTTTCTGAAATTCAGCTGCAGGAATTGCTTGTATATTTTTGAGATTAATTGTTTGTCCGTTGCTTCATTTGCTATTATTTTCTCCCATTCTGAAGGCGGTCTTTTCACCTTGCTTATAGTTTCCTTTGTTGTGCAAAAGCTTTTAATTTTAATTAGGTCCCATTTGTTTATTTTTGCTTTTATTTCCAATATTCTTGGAGGTGGGTCATGGAGGATCCTGCTGTGATTTATGTCGGAGAGTGTTTTGCCTATGTTTTCCTCTAGGAGTTTTATAGTTTCTGGTCTTACGTTTAGATCTTTAATCCATTTTGAGTTTATTTTTGTGTATGATGTTAGAAAGTGTTCTAGTGCATTCCTATCTCCACTTTAAAAAAGAGACAGAGACTCCAAAAAATTAAATGGGATTTTTATAATTGTAGGATTGATATGTCATAGAGCCAGAACTTGAACCCAAGACTCCACATTCCAAGGCTGAGTGCTGAGTGTGCTTTTCAAGATGCCACAGTGCCTGTCATATCAGAAATAAAGAAAACTGAGTCTGGAAGCACAGCGCATACCAGTTGGCTTGCCTGACTCTCTTATATTTAACTGTATTTTTATCTTGTTACATCCTCTGTACTTTTATATGTTGTCCCACATCCTTTGGGAGAGCAAGAGAAAAGAAAAAAATTAGAAGAGAAAGAAGACAAGAGGGGAAGGGGAGAAGGCGGGAGAGAGGAGACCAGCTGGAGCCCAGGTTCTGCATCTTCACTAAGCGTTTTGTACCATTTACTTGTTGCAGACGATATTCTTATGAATACGGGTATCATATTACTTCAAGATACTCATAGCTCACTGCTGTGGTTTTCTAAAAATGTGTTTATGTGTTCTAGTAAGTAAGACAAATAAGACTAACTGTTCGTATACATTTCTCAATTTAGAACTGTAAAATAAGTAAAGCAAGGGATAAAATTCATTTGCTTCTGTAGCAAGTTCCCTACTAAGCACTTACCACACTACATCGTAATTACATATTAGTCTATCTCCCCTAAGAGACATGTCACGCCTGCCCATTATAGTATCTTGGCACATGGTAGTTGTTTAATAAATTTTTGTTGAATGAGTAAATATGATTAAAGCAAAGTCATGTATTACTCATGTGCCTAAAATTGACTCTCAGCTCTCTGGAATCTAGTATATAGATTTAATAAATAGATATTAATAAAACATATAAACATGTGTATGCAAATTATTGTCTTATCAAGTAAGGTGTGAAAAGTATTATTTAAGTGGCAGAGAAAAGTGTTATAGGAATTCCAAGAGGAGAGAGCTTTCTTTTAGGGGAGCACTCAGGGAAAGATTTATGGAAAAGGTGATTGTCACTAGCTGGAGGCAGCAGAGGACATGCGTTTCAACCAGAGAAGACTTCACAGGAGCAAAGGAAAAGTGAGAAAAAGCAAATGAGTTTAGGAGACAAGTTGGCTAAACAAGTCAGTTGAAACTGAGGGATGATGGGAAACAGTGATTGGTATGAAAGACGTTGCTAGTTATTTCCCAACACCCATCAACTCCCTCTTCCTTAACATCAGAACCTTGATTTTAGCTGGTCCCCCTTGCTGCCTCACTAAGAGATTACATTCCCATCCTTTCTAGAAGTTAGCTGTATTCATAGAACTATGTTTTGGCCAACAGAGTGTTATCTGAAGTGTCTTGTGGACTTCCAGCACAGCTCTGTAAATCCTACAGGGGCACACACTTCTCTTCTTCATGACATACCTAACGCTCATCTGTGTAGACTGAAGCTCTAACAGCCCTTCTGGGCCACGAGGATGGAAGACGCAACCTAAGGTTGGTGAGTGCTCAAAGAAGCCTTGGTCCCTGAGGATTGCATAGGGTCACATACCAGTCCTGCACCACCTACTACTTATTTTACAAGAGAAAGAAAGAATTTCTACAAAGTTCAAGACTCTCGCTGCTCTTGGTTAGTCACTAAGTTTGTGACCCCATGGACTGTAGCCCACCAGGCTCCTCCGTCTATGGGATTTTCCAGGCAAGAATACTGGAGTGGGTTACCATTTCTTCCTTCAGGGGATCTTCCCAATCCAGGGATCAAATCCGGGTCTCCTGTCTTGGCAAGTAGATTCTTTACCACTGAGCCACCAGGGAAGCCCTCAAGAATTTCATACCAAATTTTAATGTTATGTGAAGCAAAACCTAATCCAAATGGGTACATTAAAAAATGTGAGCACAACACATATAAACACAGCCACATTAAATAAAAATATAACTCTACTGCCTTTCATTGTTCAGCCAACTTTTCCACTTGTTACTTTTTGACTTTGCTAAACCCAGATGACACAGCTCTGCTACATTTATAATGTTTACCACCGACATAGCCCCTGAGAAATCTTCTTCAATAGCATCATCGAAAGCAATTTCCAAGCATCTGGTTTTGGTGTAAATCATTAAGATTTTTGCTTTGGCATGCTGCAATTACAGCCAGGCAGGGCTGCAACCTGGAATTAATCAAGGAACCACAACCAGGTCAGCTTCAAAGGACTTCCTTCCCATGGGAGACTATGGCAAGGGCAAGGGAAGGAATAACACTGAAACTTAACCGACAAGGAAGAAAGCTGTTTGTTATCCCTAAGCAGGTATAATAAAAACCAAAATCTACTTTGAAAGAGACAATTGTGCAGCAAGATAAATTTATTTGCAAAGCAAAATCTGGAGTCTTCTGAGGAAGTGCAGGAAAGACGGTTCTGTGGTAGGAGCTCCAGGGAGCATTAAAAAGGAACACACAGGAGTAGACAAAACAGAGTTTGGGAAAGGGTGGTGCTGATGAGAAACAGGAGCCATATGACAACAGCAATTAACCTGAAAGTGAGGAAATCAGTGGGCTTCCCAGGTGGCTCAGTGGTACAGAATCCGCCTACAAATGCCAGAGACACAGGAGACGAGGGTTTTGATCCCTGGTTAGGGAAGGTCCCCTGGAGGAAGAAATGGCAACCCATTCCAGTATTCTTGCCTGATCTGCTTGCAATTCCTTGATTAATTCCAAGAAAATCCCATGGACAGAGGAGCCTAGTGGGCTATAATCCCAGGGAGTCACAAAGAATTGGACACAACCGAACGACTGAGCACACACAAAGAGATGAGCAGATTCTGTCTGATTAGTCATCCAATTGCCCCCCTTCTGGGTGACCTGAGTAGCCCCAGAAGTTATTTCAACATTTGCCAGTGACTTGGAAAGTCCCCTTTGGAACGTGGGGCGAACAGGAGCTCAGGGAAGGGCACATAGCCTCTTACTGACTGGACACGTCCCGACTCAGTCCAACCTCGTTTTCTCATCCGTTTCTGATCCGCTACCTCCACCTTCAGAAAGCTCAAGCAAAACCCATACTTTTATCACAATTTAAAAGCATTTCCGCCTATATCTTTTGATGCTCATAACACTTCCAGCAAGGAAAGGAACTGAGTCCCAAAGAGTTTCACTTCTTTCACAAGCACCACTGAGTGATTCGTTTTTACAAGAGTCTGTTCCAGGTGGCGCTGGCGGTGAGGCTGGAAATTCAGAGGGAAGAGGGACGGGAGCCCGCGTCAGCACTGGCAGAAGCCAGAGTACAAGGAACACTGCAGAAGAGCTGTTTGATTTGGATGAGGATTCACTACCCAGAGATGGAGGAGGTCAGAATGGAAAGGCTGCGGGGCTCAGATTGTGGAGGACTGCTTCGAATGCCAGGCAGAGACCTGTGTTTTGATTCCATGGTCAATGTGAAGTCAGGGGGTATACATCTAGGCAGGCTAATCGCATGCCTTCAGAACTGGCTTTAGGGAAACTAACCTGATTGTGATGTGTAGGTTGTACACAAGTGCAAGAGCTTGAGACTAGGCAGAAACTTTGGGAGAAAGTTTGTTCCTGTTGTTGTTGTTCGATCGCTCAGTTGTATCTGACTCTTTCCGACCCCATGGACTGCAGGACGCCAGTCCTCCCAGTCCTTCACTGTCTCCTGCAGTTTGCTCAAATTCATGTCCACTTGAGTCGGCGATGCTAACTATCTCATCCTCTGCTTCCCCCTTCTCCTTTTGCCTTCAGTCTTTCCCAGCATCAGGGTCTTTTCCAATGAGCCGATTCTTCACATCAGGCAGCCAAAGTATTGGAGCTTCATCTTCAGCGCTTTCAGGAGAAAAGTTTACAGGGTGACAAAATTTTCTGTACACAAATGTACCCCCCAGTTTTTCTTTATGACCAAAGCAATTCCTAAGCTGAGGTTTCCTTTACTTTTGGATGTTCCTACATTCAGAGCCTAAGTAAGCCAAGTCTGAGCATCTGAGAAGCCCATATGCACGTCTCTTAAGGGACCATGCTCTTTCTCCAGCAGCTGCCCAACGTCACCACAAAACAAATTAGTGTGACTATTGACAGAAAGCAATAACCCTTCCTACATCTGTTGAATAAATTGCCTATTAGCAGTCCCACACCATAATTCATGTCAGATGATGCAGATTCAGCCCTTATGAAAGAGTGGGAAAATCTTATCATTAAGTGAAGTTCTATACCAAATCCCTAAGCATTTTCTTATTATTTCCTAAAGCTGTTCCTCCTTCCAGCTCATCCCTGAACTTTCTGAGAGCTAGCTGAATCAAAGATAAGCAAGAAGTTCATACTCTCTGTATACCATTCCTCTGGGGAAGAGCCTCTTGGGTCCTTGGGATTTATATTATAGAACCACAATTTAAATGCAGATTTTTAACTCCCACGTTGAGCAGCCAAGAACGAGGTTTCTGACTTGATTAAAATACCGATGCATAAATTTTATACTTAACAGTCTTCTTTCTACAATGGGGTGGTATTGAAGAGATGTTTTTAATGAACTTGTGGGACATGCATGAGGTCTCCAAGAAAGTTTATTTTTCACAGATTCGTTTTCTAAGTCTTAAAGGAACAGGGGTCTGCTACTTTTAAAACAGTATTTTTAACTGTGTCTCTTACCAGTGTAAGCTTATAACCTGATGGGACATGTTACTACTGGGTCTTGTTGGGGGACAAGGGAAAACTGCTAAGAGATAGGAGCCTGATTCAGCAATCAGGCTGAATAGGGTTTTGCAATTTGGGGCTGGGAAGATGTCAAATATTTTGAGCCTCAATTTCATTATTTATAAAGGGTGGTTACCATGATGAATGAGATAGCAACTAGACAGCACCTGAAACATAGATGTCACACAATCGACGTTAGTGCCATACTCCTGCACTCAGGGCATCTGGGTTTGCCACTTACTTTATGAACTTGTATAAACCACTTGACACTCTCATCCTTAATTTCCTCTCCTGTAACAATGAGAAAGTTTAGGTTAGGTGATCTCCTAGGCTGTTTCTGGGCTTCCCTGGTGGCTCAGCTGGCAAAGAGTCCACCTGCTATGTGGGAGACCCGGGTTTGATCCCTGGGTTGGGAAGATCCCCTGGAGAAGGGAAAGGCTACCCCCTCCAGTATTCTGGCCTGGAGAATCCCATGGACTCAGTCTCTGGGGTCGCAAAGAGTCAGACAGGACTGAGCAACTTTCACTAGGCTGCTTCTAGTCCTAAAAACAATGACTCTCTGACTCCAAGCATCACAATTATTATACTGATCAATATGAATATGAACACATATGTGGAGGGCAAGCAGTGATAAGCGGTTCACTATACTACTTGCTTGTAGACAGCAAATAATATGGGAATAAGAGAGAAGGGGGGGAAGCAAGCAAAACTGAGCTATTCCTTATTCTCTTTCCCAGCTACACATGGGCCATCACCTCAGGGAAAAGAAAGGGGGATATCTTGGGGGGAGATGGTGAAAAAAAGAAAAAGTCAAGAAGGAAATTAAAACAGAAGTATATATAACAAATATCATGCAAGATGTACCATACAAAGCAGAAGATAGATAAGAATTCTATACTAGAGACAACGGAGCCTCTTTTTTTAATTTATTGGAGTATAGTTATTTTACAATGTTATGTTAGTTTCTGCTGTACAGTGAAGTGAATCAGCTATCTGTATACATATATCCCCTCCCTTTGAGATCTCCCTGCACACTATCCCACCCATCTAGGTCACCACAGAACACAGAGCTGGCTCCCTGTGCTATACAGCAGGTTTCCACTACCTATCCGTTTCACCCATGGTGGTGTATATATGTCAATCCCAACCTCCCAGTTCATCTCACCTCTCCTTCCTTACCCTGTGTCCACGCACCCTTTCTCCACCCCTAGTCAGCAGAACTTCTTAATGCCAAAAGGTCAACATCTTTCCTTCTCTTTCACATTTAAAGATCTTATTGTCATGAAGACAGCCTCGGGACTCGAGTACAAACAACTCTCAAAAGCAGTTCTAATTCTATTAGATCTTGTTCACAATGACTAAGCAATCTAGTAGACAAGTCCAGTACACAGAGGTTTGGGAGGACTGTACTGCTTCTAAACCCAGACAGTGAGAAATGGGGTTGAGAAAGTCTTAGTGAAAGTGTTAGTCTCTCAGTCATGCTGACTCTTTGCGACCCCAGTGAACTGTAGCCTGCCAGGCTCCTCTTGTCCATAGAATTCTCCAGGCAAGAATACTGGAGTGGGTTTCCATTTCCTTCTCCAGGGGATCTTTCTGACCCAGGGATCGAACCCAGGTCTCCCACACTACAGGCAGATTCTTTACCATTTAAGCCACCAGGGAAGACAAAAGACAAAGAGAATGAATGTCATTTGTGTTTTCCAGCTGCCAAAAGGAGATTGTTGTTGAAAATGTTTTAAATTATAAGGACCATCCATACCCCCTCCTTAAGAAGCAGTAGGTCTTCCTTCATTAGGCAACAACAAAATTCTTGGAAATTCAGTAAGAGGAATGCTTCAACCACAGGCAGTACTCAAGCAAAAGGCATGTGGTTATTCCTCAAGAAAGTTCGCCAAAGACATTTTTGGCATTTCATCATTCTATTACAGACAGTGAAGAAAGGAACATGTTGGTTCTACTGAATTCAGGATACTTAAAAAAGCAGATTAACCAAAAGAAGCAAAAATTACTCTAACCCCACCAGGAAGAGCCATGTTGATAATGTGTTTTGAGATCTTAAGCCAAAAAAATTGATGAAATTGGTCACTTGAAAAGAATCCCCTTAAAATTACATTTCTGGTAATACTGTTTGCTAGATACCTCATAATAATCTTTCTCTGCCTCCTGCCAATATTTTCATGTCTCTCTTTACTGAGTGGACTTGTCAATAGCTCTCTGTTTTGGGTTTTATGCATGATTCACATGATGCCTGCTACTTCTGCTTTTGCCTCTTGCCGTTTATGAGCTTGAATTCTTTGCAGTCTTGCCTCTGACTTCAAGATGATCCTGCTATGACCCTCTCCCTGTAGAACCCAACTTTCCCTATCTGCTAAGACTGGAGCAGAAGGCTTTTCAGGATTCTGCACTTCACCACATGGAGAGACTTGGCATTAAGGCACTAGGGCACTGTTTCTCTCAGAGAGTCTGCAAGGTCAAAACTAGATTCCTAATAACATTAAGGACTTTTTCACTGTTGAAATTTGCAAAAGCAGTAGTGGATAAAATTGCTGCCGCCATAGTACGAAACAAGGCCATGGCGCCAGGTATACACAAAGCCCTTCGGCCACATCCAGGAGCAAGCACCATGTTGTCTCAAGGAACAGCTCTTGTGTAAATGTCTGGATTATGATTGAACATGCTGCTTTCCCCATGGAATGCCATTTTGACTTGGCATAACAATTGATAAACTAGAACCTACTCAGGCGTGGCAGATATTTTGTCAAAAATGAATAGAAGGAGCCTATCACTTCAAGGAAAATGATGACAGTGTTTGTTTCCAATAATAACATTTGTGTTCTCAGGCAAAAATTATAATTTCAGAGAACTAGAATTCACTACCTGAACCTGACACATCCCAGTACTTAAAGATCTTTTTTATAAAATCAGTGGTGATATTCATCAATGAATATGATTTTTATATTATATAATTAAGTGTGTAGATATTTGGAAGATCTATATAGCTCCATGAATCAATATTTTCCAAAACACCAATGCACACTGTTATAGAATCATGCATGTGTAAAATATCCACTCAAAGTGTAAGACGGAGCAATAGATTTTAATGTAATAGAGTAGAAAAGTTTATTACCATGGTTTCAGATTTCATATAGCAAATAACCTTTAAGGAAGTACAACTTCTCAAGCTTTGTTGTAATATCAAAGAAAAATATCCACAATCATCTGAAAAACCTCAACATACTTCTCATGTTTTCAACTATGAACAAGATTTTCTTCTTGTATATTGCTCAAAACACAATCTCAACATATTGAACACAGAGCCTATATCCTGTGGAGTGCAGACTCAACAGCCAGTTAGATCCCTAGTTCTTGGGTCTCCCAGACTCCCTGTAGATGCCCCCTCACTTGTGTTTGCTATAAAGGCTCTCTGTATCCCTTACTTTCCATTTACCATCTAATCATCCAGCAACACTAGCTGTTAAATACTATTATTATTGTCATTAACCTGAGACAAGGTGATTCCCATTAATCTGGCTGGTATGTGGCAACACAGAGACTGAAACCAAGGTGGGCCAACTCCAGAATCCAGCCTGCCACCTACCACACTTCACTGTTTCTGTGCCAGGACCCTCTCCAGGTGAGGGATACACTGTATCTTCAACTGAGAGCTTAAGCCATGTTCTTCAAACCAGCTGAAAAGACTTCATGCCTCTTTATTGATCTCCTGAAACTAAGATTTTTCCTCCTAGTTGTTCCTCTAAACTAAAATATGAGTTGGCATGATCTGAATGGTATTCCCTCCAAACTCATATGTCAATTTGGAGTCAGGGTCTTTGAAAGGAACTTAGATTCAAATGAAGCCAGGAGGGTGGGGTCCTCACAATTGGAATTAGTGCCTTTATAAAAGACAGCAGAGAGCTTGTTTTCTCTCTCTCACCCCTCAATTGAAAACACCAAAGAAAGGCCATCTGCAACCCAAAGGGAGAGCCTCACCAGACACCCACCCTGCTGGCACCTTGGATCTTGGACTTCCAGTCTCCAGAACAGTGAGAAATAATGTCTTGTTGTTTAAGCCACCTAGTCTGTGGTATGTGGTTATAGAGACCCAAGTAGACTAACACACAAGAACACTTTGTTTTTTAGTTCTCCATTTCACTTGAACTGCAGTTAAGGTGCCTCCTGGTTTAGTTTTTCTCAGTAACACATGACTAACCAGTGCTGTCCTGAAAATGAACAAGCTGATAGAGGACTGTGTTCTGGCAGAGTGGCCATCCTTCCCCAGTAGGTCTTCAGGCTCTGGAAGATCCACAGCCCTGCTACCAATCATAGAAAGCAGAAGAGATTTGCCCCTGAAGTTCCTACTCACGTTCCATTCTCACTGCTTTTAATCTTCTGTTTTTTTAATGTCCATATTCTCCTAACTTCTTGGGAAACATGTAATGATATTTAACTTTAATTCCATGGCTACAATGGATTTTGCTGATTAGAAATGGAGGCTTCTTGATGCAGTACCTTAATCCTCTTTAAAGACAGTGCCTGAGGCTTTCTGCAGCTGTAAATTATAAAAACAAAAGCTGGATTAAAAAATATTCATGTGCAGTGAATAATTATTTAAAATGCAACACATCAGGCTTTAAAAGTATGTAATAATGTGTCCTTGGGATAAATGAGACATTAGAGGTATAACTCTTGATTATTGGTTGCTCTTCTCTGGTTTTATAATGTAGACTGTATGTAGCTCGCCAGGCTCCTCTGTCTATGGGATTTCCCAGGCAAGATTACTAGAATGGGTAGCCATTCCCTTCTCCAGGAGATCTTCCTGATCCAGGGATGGAACCCGGTCTCCTGCATTGCAGGCAAATTCTTTACCATGTGAGCCACAGGGAAGCCCGATAATAAAAATCACTCCAATGGGAAAAATTAACCCATGTCTTTCTCTTCTTTGGCCCAGAGATAGAGAAAGATAACAGACTTGAGGAAACTTTCTGTTTCTATTACAATAGGCGCCATCTTCATTATTCGTATGATTCCTCCATTACCTGTGCTCAGAGAATATTTTTCCTTTCAGACACATCTAAATTTACAACCACACATGTAATTATTTGCCATGAGACTATAAGCTCTGAGGGCAGACCCTATGTTTATTTTTTTCTACATCATACTCCTAGCTTAGGGTGATGTATAATTCCAGGTTGCTTGGAACCGTCCCAGTTTCAGCACTAAAGGTCCTGCATCCCAGGAAATGCCTAGGTTGCAGGCAAACCAGGGTAGTTGGTCTCTATGTGCTAGCACCCACTTCAATAAACAGGTTTTGAATGAAGGGACAGCCATGAGTAGTAGCGTATGTCATGCCTAAAGGAAATAACATGCATTAAAGATAGAACCAGGTGTTTGTTAGGAACATGACTGAGGAGCTAGATAATGTTCAGTCACTAAGTCATGTTTGACTCTTTGTGATGCTGTGGCCTGTAACCCACCAGGTTCTTCTGTCCATGGAATATTTCCAGGCAAGAATACTGGAGTGGGTTGCCATTTCCTACCCCTAGGGATCTTCCCACCCAGGGATCAAACCTGCATTTCTTGCATCTCCTACTTGGTAGGCGGATTCTTAACCACTGCACCAAAGATAGCCTGGGTTCAACTCCAAGATACACCACTTACCATCTGTGTGAATTTAACCTTGGGTTACTTCCTGTGCTGCCATCTTCTCATCTGTCAAATGGGAAGCTAATTGTATCAACCACAAAAGGGCTGTTTGAGAATCAAGATTGTTAACATACGTAAAGCATTTAGAACAGTGCCCACTGAGTGTTATAAAAAATCATGAAAACCTCTAGTACAGTACTTGGCCTGGTAGATGTCTGAGCTTATTTAAATTAGCATGGGCAGGAGTAAGCCTAGGCCAAATTGTTAAAAAAGTGAGATTGTTCTTCAATTGACTGTTTTCTAGGCTAGTCAGAAACCAGATCAGGTGCCTCACTCCCGGCTGTTCTATATAAGCCCCAGCTAACTCAGCCCCCACCATGGAGCACTCTCCCACCATCTGCTCCAGACTCGTTCCTTTCTTGTTCATCAACATGCACTCTGTATCCATCACTGCCTTTGCCCTGTTACAGAACTGAGTTGCTGGTGGTTGATGAGTTCGGTTGTGCTGAAAAGCCTCCTCCCTATCTTACTTCATGTCCCATCCACAGGGATTTAATTTTCAAAGAGAACTCCCAGAAACCTCATCCTTAATCTAGGGGAATTAATCTCTAATGATTGGGAGTTGACGCTATGTGGAAGGGGAGGAGAGAATTGGAAAACAGGGTCATTTCAATGGCATCTTGCAAATCACCATGAGGAAAACTGCCTGCCCCATGGAGAACTGGTTTGGCTGGATGCTATCTCTGAAAAGTCTCCCTTTAAGACACATATTCGTCACTAGTTATCTAATATGTCCTGATGCTGATTATGTTGGAAAGCTGCAAACAGATGAAGACTTATCTCTTACACTTGAGTAGAGGTGCAAGGAAAAGTAGCCTGAAGAAATCATTTGGAGAGAATAGAAGCTGTCAGCAACCACCTATTTGTTAGAAAGAATTTCTGAAAGTGGACAATGCTTTGAGAGATGATTGAAGGTGAAGCTCAGGATGAGTGAAGAACACTTCCACTGTGACCTTTCCTTTTACCTGGGAAGAAGTTTTAGCCATGCCCAGCCAAACACACAATTGTGAAGAGACCAAAGATTAACTGTAATTTCCCTCTATTGCTATGGAATACGCTTGTTGTAGCCTGGTCTCAGGCATTAGAAGCCAGCTAAACCCACCTTGAAGACCATATAACCTGTCTTCCTATATAGTCTGTCTTCCCATACTTCTGACTCCCCTCTCATCAGAACTTACCTATTCTGTGTCTCATTTCTTCAGAATCTTATTCCAAAGCAAACCTAATACAGTTACACCAAGAGCTGATGGATATTGGTTCCTTGTGACCCCTCCCATTCGTATCCTTGTAGTGCCTTAACCTGAAGGTGAGTCTCAAGCATAACAGATTTTAGATAGAATAACAGGCATATAGAGAAAATTCTTAATGAAGAGTGTGCATGTTATACCGCAAAACACACCCTGAAGTTTTTCATTAATAATTAGACAAGGTAGAATTGAGAACAATAGTTTCTTTCTATGGCAAGATTTTTTTTTTTAAATTCTGGTTCTATTTTGCATTTGGTGAGTGTTTAAAGATATGTCACCTTTAGTTTGGGATTTTAATTTTACAAAAAAGAAATGTTAACAGTTCAAGTTGACACTTGGTGACCACCTACTGCCCTTCTAACGCTCCTCTAAGAAAATCGATGCAAACAATAATAGCCCTGAGTACTCCAGGGACAAGAATCCTACCTCCTTCCTTAACAAGCCTGGACAGGCCTTGACCAAGACTACAAAAAACAAACGTTAATGCGTAAGGAATTGTGTAGAAGCTCTGAAGTTCAAGGTTAACCACAAGAACTTCAACAATAACATTACTGGTTAACATACAGCACACAGTAACAAACAAACTTTAAACAGAAAATGCTTCCTGGAATATAGTCACTCACTTGGGCTGTAATACAAGCTCCTTTTCCTTTATTCAGGTTTCCAGAGGTGTGGAAATCTGAGGTGTGGTGTCTGGTCCAGATCTGTGGAGGGAATTCTCTCATAGATGATGTCATCTGGAGGGGGAGGGATGGGGGGTGGGTGCCCTTTGACTTATTCTCCTCACAAAATATTTTCCTTTCCCAAATATCACAGAAGCTAAAATTTTTATTCACTTCCCCCCAAGGCTGAGTCTCTCTAAAATTCTCTGAATACCACAGAAATGACAATACATGAAGCCAAAATCGATCATTAGGACTTTCTGCTTGCCATGGAGGAAGGAATGAAAAGATAACCATAGTATTCTGATATGGAAGATCTACTGAATAAATGAGACTTCTCAATAAAAATGAATTTATGTACAAGTGATAAAAGCTGAATTGGGTCTCCACAAAATTCATATATTGAAGTACAAACCCCTATTAATTACACGGTAATTAAATGAGGTCATCTGGGTGGCTTCTAAACCATGTGACTGTATTTGGAAAGAGCGACTTCCAACGAAGTGATAAAGGTATAATGAGGCCAGTTGGGTTGAGTCCTTTCAAGAGGAGGAAGAGATACTAGGGATGCATCAAAAAAAAAGAAAAGACCATGTAATGACACAGCTAGAGGGCTGCTGTCTACAAAGCAAGAGGCTAGGCCTTGGGAGAAACCAAACCTGCCAAATCATTGATCATGGACTGCCAGTCTCCAGAACTGGGAGAAAATAAATCTCTGTCATTTAGGCTACCCGATCTGTGGTATCTTGTTATGGTAGCCCAGGCAGACTAATCCCACAAGGATCCCACTCATGAATGAAATGATACTGCATTTGCTTTCTTCCTAAGTACATATATGCAGATGACACCACCCTTATAGCAAAAAGCCAAGAAGAACTAAAGAGCCTCTTGATAAAAGTGAAAGAGCAGAGTCAAAAAGTTGGCTTAAAACTCAACATTCAGAAAACTAAGATCATGGCATCCAGTCCCATCACTTCATGGCAAATAGATGGGGAAACAATGGAAACAGTGAGAGACTTTATTTTCTTGGGCTCCAAAATCACTGCAGATGGTGACTGCAGCCATGAAATTAAAAGACACTTGCTTCTTGGAAGAAAAGCTATGATCAACCTAGACAGCACCTTTTTCATTGAAAAGAATTTCTTGTTTAGTCATCCTTCTCTTTCTGTACAAAGAGAACACCCTTACAAACAGAGGTTTCCCTTCTAATGTAAATGTCTTTTACAAAAGGGGAACTATACAGTCTAAGATTTTCAGAGTTTCTCCTGTGTCTGAAGTTTCTTGAAATAATCAACTCAAGATAATCCATATGCCAAAGAGGCATTTTGCGGGAGCTCAAATTCTGCTCCCCTTCACATGGTCGACTAGCTTTCAGCCTGAGCTCAGAGCACAAAGATTCCAACTCTCACCACAAAACAATTTGCTGGCCTTAAACCACTAAATGTTTTTGGAAGCAAATATCTTTCTCTATGTCTCTGCATGTCTCTCTCTGTCCCCCTTCCTCTGTCTCTACTCATATAGTAGAATAATTTTATGGAGATGAAGAAATGGTAACAAGTGAACCAAAAAGGGCCTCATCTTGGGAGGCTGTAGCAGACCCTTTCAGTGACCAGCTTTGCGCCCAGCACTTCAGCACACACCAAGAATTCCAGGGCTTCCCCGGTGGTCTAGTGGTTAAGACTCCCAGTGCAGGGGACCTTGATTCACTCCCTGGTCAGGGAACCAGACCCCACATGCCCCAACTAAGATCTGGCGCAGCCATATTTACAGAAAGAAAAGAATTCCAGCTGTACCTTACCGCTGGATGATTCTTGTAACTGCCGAAACCAGGTCCCCATGTCCATGCCCTACGCATGCGCACTGCCCTCTAGATACCGTCAACCAATGACTACAGGAGTTGGAGCATAAATACTCCAGCCACCCCTAGAGGTGGATAGCTGAGGCATGTGCTACACAGAATGAAGATGGGCCAGTTCCCTACACTAGTAGCTTACTAATTAAGTTCCCTTCACTGTCTGTCCTCCTTCTTCTCATTTTCTCACTTGTCCTTCACATCCCAAATAAACTAATTGTACTTGAATCCTTAATTCAAAGTCTGTTTCTAGGCAGAGCTAAATTAGACAGGACAAACAAGGATTCCTAGTTTGGAATCCTTGTTCTACCCCACTTGCAAGGATAGCCAAGTTAATAATGTCCCTAAGTCACAGTTTGCCTATTTTTAAATGGAACTTGTTAGTACCTACTTTGTAGGTTTAAATGAAATACTGTGTATGAAGCACCGAGTCTGGCACATAGCATTTGCCTAGGAAGTGAGCTTCTCTCTCTTTGGGTTGGCTCTTCATGCAAGAGATTTCAAGCCAGCAAAGAGGTATATCATTTGGAATTGCAAATCCAAATGTGTAGCAAATCACCCCCATCTTAGTGACCTAAAACACCAATGTCATGTAACTCACAGTCCTGATTGTCAGCAGTATGGGCTGGGCTCAGTTGGATTTTTCTATGGATATGAGTGGGGCTCACTCACACAAACGTGAGCAACAGCCAGTCAGCTGGGTACTTGGGCTCCTGGGAGTCAACTAGCTTCTGGGGAGACCAGATTGATTGAGCCATAAGTCTCCTATCTCCTAGAAGGGTATCCCAGGCTTCATATGGCAGCTCAAGTCCCCAAGAACAGCAAGAGGGCAAGGCTTTATGCACAGGTGTTTTGCAAGTCTCTGCTTGCTACTGTCTCTTTGGCCAGAGCAAGTCCAGATGCAAGGAGGAGAGAAAGATTCTTCTTAATGGGAGGTGGTATGAAGTGATGTTGAAAGCTTTAAATATAAGTGGTGCAGCAATTTCTGGCCATTTTTGCAATCCATCAGAGACTCCGAATAATATAAATGAAGTGAAAGTCACTCAGTCGTGTCCAACTTTTTGTGACCCCATGGACTATACAGTCCATGGAACTCTCTAGGCCAGAATATTGGAGTGGGTAGCCTTTCCCTTCTCCAGGTGATCTTCCCAACCCAGGGATCAAACCCAGGTCTCTCACATTGCAGGCGGATTCTTTACCAGCTGAGCCACAAGGGAAGCCCTAAATAAATAAAAGATTTCCATAAAATGTCTGGGGACCACCAAAGTGATCTCCCCTTGCTGAGTAGCTTGCTCAATAATTGAAAGGCTGCCTGGCTCTCACAGAACACAAGGTAATCGCTAAGTATTACTAAGTAAATTAAGGAGGCAAAAAGTATAGCTTTTGTCTTTGATGGAAGCTAGAAATTTATGTTGGAAGATGCTAAATTCAAAAGGTTGTGTTGCAGTTTTTTTGAGACAAGGTTTTTAAAACCCAAAACTATATTTGTTATACTAAATTGTTTAGACGTATTACCACCATTTTTCTGCCATTATTAATGTCGTTATATTAATCACTGAAATGGATGTCCATACTTCTAAATACAGGTGTTTACACAAGCACATGCTTCAAGATTCTGTCTAGAAATGTTACTACAATCAATCCAGGGAACCATTTTAAGCTAAGCTGCTGCTTCCTTCCACCAAAGACCAATTAATTGCAAGCCTGAAGACTACACAAGGTAGATAGTAATAATTGCTGCTTCCTCATGAAAGCAAATCATTTTTCTAAGTTTACTGTGGGTCATAATTACTCATCTTAATTTTGGTAATAATTGCCTTTATAAAATTCCTTATAAAAATGCCTTTATAAGACTGTTTTATAAAGTTAATTCCTAATAAAAGAAGAAAAAAATTATAAATAACCTCAGAGGGGAAATGGTGCCTTGAAGTTAGTAAACTGCAGGCAGCATTTCTGGCTGCCAAACAAAATTTGGTCTGCTCAGTAAAATCCAGAAAGGCCTGGAGCACAGCCGCAAGATTGAAATCATCCTTAGGCTCTTGTAATTGCATTTATTTCTCATTAAACTGTTACATACTTTTGGTATCTTGTTAGACTCTGTACATAATTAGGACAAAAGAAGCAAGGCTTGAGAGTCAGCCTTCCAGGAGTCTCCTGAGAGGACTAGGGTGGTGGTGACAACCTCCTCCCCTCCCCTCTCCCAAAACTAACAGCAATCAGCTTGAGCAAAGACTCATACACTTCCTCTAAGTAAAGGGATCAGGACTCAGGACAACAGGTGAGACAAATGAGTAAGTCTCATTCCCCCACATGTATAAACATAAGAACAAGTCAGAGCCTGCCAGTCATGGTGCAGATCTCCCGGGGCCCCTCTAGAGGGACCAGTCTGAGGTCTGAGTCACCCTCTCTCAATATGGAATCCACGAGGATGACTCTTTTGCAGGCAGAGCAGAAGGGAAGTTCCGGGCATAAGGGGCCTCTGGGTTCAGCTAACCCAGATCTAGACACAGATTAACTGCACAGTGAGACAGGATGGCACACAGTGGAGGGTGACTGTATCATTTATCATCCAAACCAGGATATGCTTAATTATGTCCGGAAACAGGCATAAACCGGAGCTGCCCCCAGTTTGGGCAACATCTATATGAGAAAGCTAATAATTTATCTGATGACTTAGGGGCATTTTTTTTTTCTGGTCTTCTGAGATATACGATCAGACCAAGCAATGACAAAGCAGGAATCAGCTCTAACCCATCACAGAGCCGCTTTCAGTACCCAGCCTCCCAGCAGGACTGTCACAAGCCACATCAAACATAGACCCTCGGTGTGAGTGGTGGGTGCAAGTAGGTGACTGCAGCTCCCAGGGCCACATGGGCCCCCTCCCTGTGGCTTTGGAGAGAGTCAAGAAAATATATGGAGCTTATTCTAGCTGTGGTCTCTACTCTATTCATATCAGCCAGCAGTGGGAGAAAGAAGGATTTGTATCTCTAACAAAGAAGCTCATGCACGTGTGCTAAGTCACTTCAGTCGTTTCTGACTCCGTGCGACCCCATGGACTGTAGCCCACCAGGCTCCCCTGTCCATGGGATTCTCCAGGCAAGAATACTAGAGTAGGTTGTCATTCCCTTCACCAGGGGATCTTCCTAATCCAGGGATCGAACCCATGTCTCTTATGTCTCCTGCATTGGCAGGCGAGTTTTTTACCACTAGCGCCACCTGGGACACTTTATATGGCTCAGCTGGTAAAGAATCTCTCTGCAGTGTGGGAGACCTGGGTTCGATCCCTGGGTTGGGAAGATCCCCTGAAGAAAGGAAAGGCTACCCACTCCAGTATTCTGGCCTGGAGAATTGCATGGACTGTATAGTTCATGGGCCGCAAAGAGTCGGACACGACTGAGTGACTTTCACTCACTCACTCATTTACCACCTGGCTCAGGGGGGCCAAATTGGTGGTTTGGCAAAAGTGCTCAAATACTAAAATGCTCTCTGGGGATTCTCAAGAATTCTGATCACCCTCCCCATGTCAGGCCTGGGGGTCTTTTTGGTATTTTATCTCCCTGTTCATACCGGGGATCTTACCATGCCCTTCTGGAATGATCTAGCCATCTGTGTCTTCAGGAGTAGCCCCATTCATTATCCCCACAGCTCACCCTCTCCCTGCGCACTGGCCTCGGGGGTTCAGATGAAAGAGAAGGCTGTGCTGGGCTTTACACCTCTTCCCTTTCAAGACAAGAGAGGGATTAGAATTTTAGTCTGCCTTTTGATTATTAGGGAACTTCTTTTCATCTAGGCACTTCGTGGGAGGAAATAACACCCTCTCCTGCCCTAGGTGAATGCTTATACCACAGATGACAGTGGGAAGATCTTTCGAGGGCTCAGTAAGTATTAAAGTATTAGAGTTTTATCTCATTTGAAAAAACTGATTCATGCCGACTGCAAACCAAGTTTCTTTTCTACTGCAAAGTTACCAAATACTACTGTATTAAAAACAGGTTTGTGGACATGATGCAAACTGCCATGAAATCTTTACAGCTAACACTCACTCCATCATTGCCACACACCGTGTTGGATCCTGCCCCTCATATTAACACCTGTCACCTGAGACAAAGCTTTCTTTAATCCTTCCACTCTCTCTCTCCCCCACATCCAGTCACCTTCAGTTCTTAAGGACCCGCCTCTTCCTTTCATTTCCGTTTCCCTCAGCCCAGCTACTGACCTGTTAACCTCACACCAGCACTAAAGCAAGAGTCATCTAACTGGACCCCCAGTCCTCAGCCTCATTCATCTTCATTATCTGTCCTGCTCTTGAGCTAAATTAAATTTCTCAAGTCACTATCTCTTGGCACATGTCATCACCCCTTTCAAAGCCTGTAATGGTTCTTTCTTATCTTGGAGGAACTGTCCAAATGCTTCAGATCTGCCAAAAATCCAGTATCAATCCAGCCACCATCTCTTACTGTTCACTCCCCCCAAACAGGCCAAAGACCCCACCATTCCTCCTGTGGGTTTGAACTACTTCCCCAACTTTCCCAATGCTTCTCCCATTGTCCAGGTTAGAGGTCAAAGTAGCGCTGTTGCTGGTTTTGAAGATGAAAGGGGCCCACAAGCCAAGGAATACAGACAGCCTCTAGAAGCTGGAAAGGCAAGGAGATGGAATCTTCCCTAGAACATCCAGAGGGAAACCCTGCTGACACCCTGACTGTAGCCCAGGGAAAACCCATTTCAGACTCTGGCCCTCCAGAACATATGGATGATAATGTGGTGTTCTAAGACCCCAGTGTGTGGTAATTTGTTATGGCAGCACGTCTGATTCACTTAAAATTAGGCAGATGCTACGCTAGAAGCTGAACGCTCATTACTCCCTTTGTCACCCCATAGCCCTATGGGACAGTTACTACTGTTACTCCATTTTATTTGCAAGGCAAAATATTTAAGTTACGAAGGTAGATAAACAATTAATAAGCCCATGAAAAGATATTCAACATCATTAGTCGTCATAGAAATGTAATTAAAGCTGTAATAAATATCACAATAAGTATCTTTAGAATGGCTAACATAAATCCTGACAATACAAAGTTGTTGTGTGACATGGTTGGAGCTCTCGTACTGTGCTGATGGGAGCATAAATTGATCCAACGGCTTTAGAAAACAATTCATAGGATCTACTAAAACTGAACCTATGTGTGTACTAGGATCCAGCACTCCTGGATATATACTCCACAGAGTGGTGTAAACACGGTCACCAAAAGCCAGGTGCTGTGTGTTAGAAGCATTATTTTTAACTGGGAACCAAGCCAAGTGCCCACTGACAAAAGAATAGAGACATTGAGATGAATTCACACAAAGAAATTAAAAAAAAAAACACAGTTCCAAGCAACATAATATTGAGCAAAAGAAGCCAGACACACATGTGTATATATATGGCTGATTCATGTTGATGCATGGCAAAAACCAACAGAACATTGGAAAGCAATTATCCTTCAATTAAAAATAAATTTTAAAAAATAGATGTAAAAAAATTCAGGACCACTGGAATATGCCAACTTTTGTTTTGGAGTTGCGTGTGTAGTTTTTGTGAATCTGTTTGCTCTTATTAATTGGAGTATAATTGCTATACAACCTTGCATTAGTTTCTGCTGTGGTTTATTTTTGAAAGAAACTGAAACTGCTAGTAGAAGAAATGCTTTGTTTTGCTTTGAAGTTTTGAAGTTGTTTAGGTGTATCATGGTTCATAGGCTTATGAAGGATGTCACGAACTCTTTTTACTCACATGAAATGTACAGATTTTGGACTATGATAGTGTTAGTAGTGTCTCTTACTACCTTATGTAAAACTTGAACATTTTCATCAATATTGCCATCATCTGTTTAATACTCCCAGTGTATGTTCTCAAAATCTATTTACTTAAAATTGTATGCTGTGTTGTGCTTAGTCGTGTCAAACTCTTTGTGATCACCTGAACTGCAGCCCACCAGGTTCCTCTGTCCATGGGGATACTCCAGGTGGGAATACTGGAGTGGGCTGCCATTTCCTTCTCCAGAGGATCTTCCCAACCCAGGGATGAACCCAGGTCTTCTGCACTGCAGGTGGATTCTTTACCGACGGAGCCAATGATACAACTAATAAACCATAAAGTCTGAATTACACACACACACAAAAGAAACCAGACACAGAGTCAATTTTTATGAGGCTCTAGAACAAATGGCACTAGACAATGGTGTTTGAAGTCAGGATATTGATCACTCCTGGGAACCAAGGACGGGGAAATGCCAGCTGGTGTTACTAGATTTTATGGGTAAAGAAACTGAGCCCTAGGAAAGTCAGCTAAGGTCATGCATGCACAGCTACTAAGTAGTGGAGCCAGAGGTCAAACTCAGGGTCTTCACACCAAATCCTATGAGATTAATTCTCTCAACCCTTTCTCAACTGTGAGTGAAGGCAGGCTCACAAGGTAATAATACTAGGAAGAGAAAAGGAAATGGCATTGCCACCTCCTGGCTGGCACACTCGTGGGAAAGGAAGGCTGTTGCTCTTTGCAGTGGACCCTCTAACTGATAAAAAGAATAGGCTCTTTGCTGGAGCCTGGGAAGCAAGCAGTTTCTGGGAACTCACACACAGTGTTTCCCTTTTTTTCTTGCATTTTCTTAAGAACAAAACTTTATCTTTTTGTAGGCTCTAGGAATAAGGGGAGGGGAGAATGGGAGTGAGGTGGCTCTGGGTACAAACCTGACCCTTTCCTTTGCTAAACAGCCTGCCCGAGATAGAGGAGAGGATCCCAGGATGAGATGTTCCCTCCGAATATCGCTTCAGATTTATGAATAGATTTTAGTCCAAGATCTTGTCTATCTTGGTTCACATTCTATCTTCAAGGAGTTACCCTTTAGTTCTGTCTCTTCTAATATCCCTTCCCCCCACATAGGACCTTATCGGCAAACCCAGTCAGCTCTCCTGCTAATTTATATCCTGAATCCTTCTATTCCACCATCTTAATTGCTATCATCAATGGCCACCCCTTCATCACTTCTCATCCAGGTAATTGTCACAGCACCCTGCTTCTGCTCCTGCAACCCAAAGTGCTTTTCTGCACAACAACCACAGATCACAGTTACAATAGAACCCAGACCCTTTCACCTGATTTCCAAAGTCCTACAAAATCTGATCCATGCCTTCTTTTTTAACCTCATGCCATGTCAACCTCATTTTAAGGCCTTTCTGTTCATGCAATAGGTCAAGTTCATCCCAGTCTTAGGATCCATGAGCTTTGTCCTCATGTTCTCTGCTTCAAATGCTCTGACCCCAACCTCCCTCCAAATGGCTGAATCCTTCTCAGCATTCCAATATCAACAAAGTCACCTCCTCTGATGTTCCAATCTACAGCAGCCACCTAGTTGCCCCCTGTCATATTTCCCTTAATCAGTTTTCTGCATGTAACTTACTACTATGTAATGTTTGTTTCTTTGTTGATTGACTTCTCTTTTCATTTAAATTAAGCTTCATGAGAGCAGTGACATTGTTTTTCTTGTCTCCCCAGTATCCCAGTGACAAGAGCAAGGTGCTCACTAAATGTTCCTTAAGAGAATATATAAATGAGTGACTTACTGGCACTTTGCCTAGTGTGTTTTCAGCAAATATTTGTTGAATGAATGCATAGTAACTTGGTTTTAAGTTATTACAGCTTTCTGCATTTTCTGTTCAGTTTGATGACACAGTTAACTTCAGTATTTGAACATTCTGATTACAATGCCTCAATTTGACATACATAAATGAAAACCTAGTAAAACTTGAAGAGACAAATCTGAGATCCAAAAGTATGCAGTGCAGCTTTGCTTTGAACAAGAAAATAAAAGCTTTCTGGCTCTGGGTCCCTGCTTTCTACACATTCTGAGTTCAACCTAGCATATAGAAGCACAAATGAACTTGTAAAATGCCTTCATAATGATCCCTTACATTTGCATAACTACCTAACAAATACCACTCAAGTTTCCTGTCCTTTCCTGCTGGGATAAAATTAAGATTATAGTAAAAATCATAAAATGGTAAACACCCCAGGGAGGAGGGGTGCTCTGCTCACCAGTTTCTCTGAGAAGTCTCTCCGACCATACTTTCCATGCACCTTCAAATCTGTTACAGCAGTTATTTCCTGGGGTTGCCCTCCACGTGCTCCTTGAACTAACCTCCTTTTCAGGAAACACTTCCCTCCTTTCCCACTTTTATTCACTCTGAAAAAAATCTCCAGTTGTTGCAGCTATCAAGATCCCACCAAAGCCATCGCTAGTGAGGCTCCCTGGTGTGCCCCCCACTTCCAGGAGCCCTCATCTCCTCTGTGATGCAACTGCCAGAGTTCACATGATAAAGGGATGTTAGTGCTCTAAATGACACCAGAGGTCACTTCCTATTGCTGTAACTGCAGCCACCAACCTGCTGAGAATCTCCATGTGGTCTCAACATTTGAAAGAAGGCATTTGAAAAGAAGCTATGGCTTTTAGTATCCGCTTGCTTGTTAATTGGAAAGTACCCTCAACCCACCCCTCCCCCAGGATAGACAAGTTATATCATGCTCAGAATCAGGATACCCTCCCAATGGCCATTACTCTTGAACCAAACTTGTATATTTCAGCTTTCTCTTTCTCTAAAATAAGCCATTTTTCAGGGTGCTGGATGGCCAGGCATATAAATGAATCATTGGTAGATATGCCCTACCAGACCTTGGGTACCCTGAGAGGAACACAGCTTACACTTATATTGACACCATTGCTCCTCAGTTACTCACATATATCTCATTTGCTTCTCATAGCAATAGTGTAGTGGAAGCAAGATGGCAATTTCTACAACTGTTCTACATGTAAGGAAATAGGAAAAAGATTAAGTGAGTTGCCTGAGATCACATAAGCAAGTTACTGCTGGATCTGAGTTTCAATTCAGGCCTCTAGACAACAGCTCCAGATCTCTTCTAGTATAACAAGGTCCCTCGACCATCTCTGAATCCAGCTGCTTCCCCAACTCTCCCACAACCTCAACCACACTTGAAACTTCTCTTGAATATTTTTAGAGTTCTACTGATTTCCAAATGAAAGGTTTAGTTTTCACTTTGGGTTTTACTGAACCTATTGCCAAGCCCCCAGTTCAGCCCCTCATAATAGTCACTGATGCTACAAGGCTGAATTCTTACTGGTTCTAAAATGGAATCTGGGAGTTCTCTGGAAGTCCAGTGGTTAACACTCTGTACTTCCACTGCAGGGGATGTGGGTTCAGTCCCTGATCAAGGAACTAAGATCCTGTGTGCCACACAGCATGGCCACGAATGTTAAAAAATGAAATAATAGTTTTAAAACATTGTCTAAAAAATAAAATAAAACAAAATGGGATTTACCAGCCCAAATCTCATAATACTTGGGTATTATAATACAGAGTCATCCGCTATACTTATGCAGAATAAAGGCTGAGTCAGAGCTGAGCAAATTGAGCCCCTGTTAAATTGCGTCCCTGTACCTTTATTCCATAACTAAATAAGTTTTCCTAAAAAAGGATTTGCCTTTCTTTTATGAGTACATGGTTTGCTCCTCTATTATTCAAAAGGATGATGACATTTTGTTTTGTTTTGGTTTTTTTGCTTCACATAGATGATGATCTTCTCTGATCCTCAGTTTTCTCATCCATGAAAAGGAGAAAGCAACACAAATTCATAGGGTTATTGTAAGCACCAAAAAGATAATTATTAAATACCGTGATACCAATGCAGGGTGTGGTGCACAGACAGCACACATCAGTAAGGGTTTCCTTACTTCCTGGCCTACAGAAAATTTAACAACTAGAATTTCATACACATTCTCTGTTCTCTTCGAGTTTACCTGATGCGTTGTGAAGAATCTGTACAAAATTCTTTCTCAATTATTTTTTAATCCTTTGCCTTGTTATAAAATTTTGCTACTTCAGAGTATTATACAGAGTAAATTGATCTTGGCCAAAGTCAGAATAATGTAACTCCTGACTAGCGATTTAATTGAACGTTGTAATTATAGAAGGGTTGGGAGCAGGAAGGGAGAAATGGAGAGGGAATCCATCACCTTAACAGGAAATAAATCACTACTGACTAAAATCAACCAATCAAGAAATATCAGTGAAGGCATATTGTTTAGCTGTGTAGAGAGAAATATGAAAAGAAACAGCTAAATTTGTTGAAAGTGGTTGTTTCTGGGAAGCACCTAGAACATTGCTCAGCAGATTGTGTGTTAATCAGAACTATTGCAGTTGCCAGTGACAGCAACTCAGATCCAACTAGCTTTAGCAAGAAGAGGGATGTATTAGTTTATATAACTTAAAAAAAAAAAATCCATGGATCAAGGCAGCTGGAATCAGGTTTATATAATGTTTATATAATATCAAATAATGTTTATATAATATCTGTCTCTTGTTCTCCTCTCAGCCCTGCTTTCTTTCCCCTGGGTTGGCTTAATTTCCAAGCAAACTTTCCCTATGTGAGAGCAAAATGGCCCGTGTAGAGCCAAGCTTAATTGGCCTTAGCACCCAGACTCTGAGAACAGCACCTCATTCCTGGTAGTTCTAGCAGAAATCCCAGGAAAGGCTCTCATTGACCTGGATTTGGTTGTTGTCCATCCTTGAAGCAGTCCCTCTGGTCAGGGTAATTTTATGCTGACTGTCTGAGCTTGCATCGCATGCTTACTCTTGGAACCAAAACTAAGGGGCCCCATCCAAAGCACATGGACAGGAGAGCAGTTCTCCAAAAGCAAGGTGGGATATGTGATGGTTAATTTTATATGTCACCTCAGCTGGGCCACAGGACCCAGATATTTGGTCATGTTGCTATTAAGATATTTTTTAGATAAGATTAACAATCTGTTCAGTACACTCTGAGTAAAGCAAATGATTCTCCATAATCAGGGTGGGTCTAATCCAATCAGTTGAAGTCCTTAAGAGAAGGAAAAAACTGACTGCATGTCCACCCTCTCCCTTCCCCCTTCCAAGAAAGAGGGACTTATGCCTACAGGCTGTATTCAGACTCAAGCTGAAATGTCAATTTTTCCCAGTCTCTAGCTTGCTGCCTATCTTACGATTTTTTAGACTTGCCAACCTCCAACTATTTCAAGAGCCAGTTCGTTAAAATCCCTCTTGAGATAGAGCTCATAGAGATATTGGTTCTGTTTCTCTGGAGAAACCTAACTAATATAGACACATATAAATATAAATATAGACACATTTACCTAAAGAAGGAAATAAAGATGCTAGGTAGACCAAAAAATATATATATATACACTCATTGATGGTTAACAATTGTTACAAAAGGTGAGTTGGCAGATTTTTTTTTAAATAAGGCTATCATTTCTACCTTAAGTGGGAGGACAGGATGCCTGAGTGTCCATAAACCCTCAGCAACAAACACCTACGTAAAGGTAAAGACATGAGTTATCCGAAGTATGTAGCATGTGTCTAAAATCCAGCTTCCTATTCTCTTTCAAATATGGGAGATAAAATCAGTTTAGAGACATCACCAGACCAGGATATAGACAGAAGTGGGTCCGAAAAGTCCTTTGTGGATGACCACAGATCTCTAACAACCCAGAGCAGGAACTGGTGCCAAAGCCAATGCATCTCATAGATTCCAACCAGGCTGAGGACTCTGCGGGACATGGATGTACACTGGACCTTCAGGGATGCATGTATGGAGACTTAACAGAATCTTCAGCTGTCATGGTTTCCCTACTATCTGAAGTCTATTGTTTGGGTTTCTTTTAGCTTGAAAACAGAATCTTTTTACTAAATCACAACCCACATTTTTGCAAGTGAGAGAACTGGTGTCAACATTTTAGGGATCATGGAAACAGATTTTTTTTCTAGGTCATGGATGGGGGTCCAAAGTGTTCTAAGAAAAGCAACCTTAAAAATTAATCCAGGACATTTCAGTCTACGACACAATGGTTGCACAGTGAAGCTTGATTTATGGCTCCCTCAAAGGACACTGAGGAAGTTAATAAACATTTCTCACCCACCATAAACAATAAAAAATAATAATTTTTAATGCCACGTATAGTATGTCTTTCACTGAGGCACACAAGTTTAAAAAAAAAAAAAAGACAATTTCAGGAATTTTACTGGCCTCTGGTCACACCACCTTGCCGTCCAGTCTATACTGAAAATAGCTGGCATGCTAGCACCATGCCAACACCCACCTAAACACACTAGCTTCTCATAAAACTTCCCTGAGGGCAGCATACAATGAACAATTTGAATTTCAAACAATTCTTGAGTGAAACATCAGTATAAATAGGGAACCGAGATGATGACAAAGCAAGTCAATAAAGACTGGGACAACAAATCTAACTTGAAAGTAATTTCCCATATTAAACAAAAATGCAAAAAATTCAGACACAATTCAGTTTTTATGTTTATAAAAAGTCATAGCTATGAAATGATTAAAATATATAGATAAAATTAAAACTTAAAAAGTGAATAAGAAAGGCAAAAGGGTATAAATGAAGCTGAAGCTCCAATACTTTGGCCACCTGAGGCAAACAAACAACTCATTGGAAAAGACCATGATGCTGGGAAAGATTAAAGGCAGGAGGAGAAGGGGGAGGCAGAGGATGAGATGGTTGGATGGCATCACCAACTCAATGGACACAAACTTGGGCAAACTCTAGGATATAGTGAGAGACAGGGAGGCCTGGTGTGCTGCAATCCATGGGATCACAGAGTCCGACATGACTTAGTGACTGAACAACAACAAATAAAACACAATTAAATAGATTGATGTATTAAAAAGACTAATAAAATGGTAAACTAAGTTTTAAAAACAACAAAAATGAGTCTTAGGTAAAAGAATATTCTAGAAAACATAAGGAGCTTGAGAACAATTTAGAATATCAATTAAAAGAATATCAGAAAATAAAATAAAATTACAAACATTTTTAGAAATTCAGAAATCCTATGATTAATACCCTATTGAGAAGTAATAGGGTCCCTTGAAGCAAGATGACTCACGGTAGCCTTTCAAAAGGTTTTATATCTCTGGGCAAATATCCCTAAACAGAGGAACATGGTCCAGAGAGTGTCTCAAAGTAACTTCTGTAGATCACATTTCCAATTACTAATCAAACCAAAAAAAATCACATCATAAGCAATACAACCACAGAAGTCAACAACTTCTTGGCAGGTCACCTGGAAAGGAGAAACAAAACTCTCCCAGCGGCACCTCTACGACTGTAAGATGTCAGAGGACTGGGCCCCATCATGAAGCACAGAGGCCGAGGGGAACTCAGTTGAACTGGACAGAGCTGAATCATTCCTTGAGCCACACACCTTCAATCTTGTGCTCAAATCTAGATTCTCTATTAAAGGTGTGGTGTGCCTAAAAAATTAAATTGGGTCTCTCACAGTTTTTGAACAATAATGCTAGAGTTTCTCCACTAATTTTAATATAATACAATCTAGAGTTCCTGATCTAGGAGATTCCTGGAAGGTCAACACATTGTCCCTCTACTCTAAGGAAGAAGGCAGTTACAAACATTGTTTACAAAAGATGTCTCTGCTTGCCACACTGGTTCATGCTAGGGATTCAGAAAAAAAAATAATCGCAAGATCACCTTTCACATATGCTTCTCACCCATGTCAATTTCTCATGGTGAGGAAGAGAGATAACACATACTAGACTTGGACATAGTGGAGTCATCTTCTGTTAACCTGGCTTCGGGCTTCCATGGAACATCATCACTATAGCTCATGACCTCTCCCCCCCAGGCTCACTCATTTCATTCCATGGTGGGTGGAATGATTTCTAAGACTACTGAGGTCTTCGAACTCATTTTCCCATTCTTCTACCTGCCTTGCAAAGAGCTCTGGTCTGATCCTCTGTCTCCTCAGGGTTGCAAGGAAGCCCCTGGTTTACAACTGTGTAGGTGAACCTCCTTAGTTCTGGGATAAAAAGCCAAGAAATTCAGTATTCCCAGAGGTTTAAGTCATAGTCTCCAAATTAGCCTTTATTACTAACAAAGGGGATATTCAGAATTCCATCTGCCTTATTCTTTCTCTCTCAATTGGTTGAAGGTACTGGAAAGGAAAAGTGGAATAATGTTTTCAGTTCACTCAGTTGTGTCCAACTCTTTGTGACCCCATTGACTGTAGCATACCAGGCCTCCCTGTCCATCACCAACTGCCGGAGCTTACTCAAATTCATGTCCATTGAGTCAGTGATGCCATCTAACCATCTCATCCTCTGTCATCCCCTTCTCCTCCTGCCTTTAATCTTTCCCAGCATCAGGGTCTTTTCCAATGAGTTAGTTCTTCGCATCAGGTGGCCAAAGTATTGGAGTTTCAGCTTCAGCATCAGTCCTTCCAATGAATATTCAGGACTGATTTCCTTTAGGATGGACTGGTTGGATCCCCTTGCAGTCCAAGGGACTCTCAGGAGTCTTCTCCAACACCACAGTTCAAAAGCATCAATTCTTTGGTGCTCAGCTTTCTTTATAGTCCAACTCTCACATCTATACACGACTACTGGAGAAACCATAGCTTTGACTAGACCTTTGTTGGCAAAGTAATGTCTCTGCTTTTTAATAAGCTATCTAGTTTGGTCATAACTTTTCTTCCTAAAATGGACTGGAATGGACTGGAATGGGTGAATTTAACTCAGATGACCATTATATCTACTACTGTAGGCAAGAATCCCTTAGAAGAAATGGAGTATCCATCATAGTCAACAAAAGAGTCTGAAATGCAGTACTTGGATGCAATCTCAAGAACAACAGAATAATCTCTGTTCATTTCCAAGGCAAACCGTTCAATATCATGGTAATCCAAGTCTATGCCCAGACCAGTAATGCTGAAGAAGCTGAAGTTGAATGGTTCTATGAAAACCTACAAGATCTTCTAGAAATAACACCCCAAAAAAAAGATGTCCTTTTTATTACAGGGGACTGGAATGCAAAAGTAGAAAATCAAGAAATACCTGGAGTAATAGGCAAATTTGGCCTTGGAGTACACAATGAAGCAGGACAAAGGCTAACAGAGTTTTGCCAAGAGAAAGCACTGATCATAGCAAACACCCTCTTCCAACAACACAAGAGAAGACTCTACACATGGACATCACCAGATGATCAATACCGATATCAGATTGATTATATTCTTTGGAGCCACAGATGGAGAAGCTCTATACAGTCAGCAAAAACAAGACTGGGAGCTGACTGTGGCTCAGATCATGAACTCCTTATTGCCAAATTCAGACTTATGTTGACGAAAGTAGGGAAAACCATTAGACCATTCAGGTATGACCTAAATCAAATCCCTTATGATTATCCAGGGGAAGTGACAAATAGATTCAAGGGATGAGATCTGATAGACAGAGTGCCTGAAGAACTATGGACAGAGATTCATGACATCGAAAAGGGGGCAGTGACCAAGACCATCCCCAAGAAAAAGAAATGCAAAAAGAGGTAAAATGATTGTCTGAGAAGGTCTTACAAATAGCTAAGAAAAGAAGAGAAATAAAAGGCAAAGGAGAAAAGCAAAGATATATCCATTTGAATGCAGAGTTCCAAAGAATAGCACGGAGAGATAAGAAAGTCTTCCACAGTGATCAATGCAAAGAAATAGAGAAAAACAATAGAATGGGAAAGACTAGTGATCTCTTCAAGAAAATTAGAGATACCAAGGGACTATTTCATGTAAAGATGGGCACAATAAAGGACAGAAATGGTATGGACCTAACAGAAGCAGAAGATATTAAGAAGAGGTGGTAAGAATACACAGAACAACTATACAAAAAAAGATCTTCATGACCCAGATAATCACAATGGTGTGATCACTCATCTAGAGCCAGACATCCTGGAATGCAGTCAAGTGGGCCTTAGGAAGCATCACTACAAACAAAGCTAATGGAGGTGATGGAATTCCAGTTGAGTTATTTCAAATTCTGAAAGATGATGCTGTGAAAGTGCTGCACTCAATACGCCAGCAAATTTGGAAAACTCAACAGTGGCCACAGGACTGGAAAAGGTCAGTTTTCATTCCAATTCCAAAGGAAGACAATGTCAAGGAGTAATGTGTTGGCTGCCTTCAAATCTCCAACATTTGGCTTTTACTTTTAATTTTGAAAAGAGCATAAACCCCTCTGGTCAGAGATATAGAGGATTCCCCTCTGCCCTACACCATAGATACAGACTACAAGGAAGAACAGCTGCCCTATATGGCCTCATTACATGTATTTCAGGGTGACTGTTGGCAGAAAACCAAAAACCAAAAGCACTGGTTGCACAGTTTGCAGGTAAGGATTACGAGTGAATTGAAAGCATCATTGCTCTGTGATCCACCCTCAGTTTCTGGTTCTAAGTGGACTAAGCGAATTTTCTGTTTGCCATTTCCCTGATTGTTGATACTTTTCTCACCTGCACACCTTTGCACACGCTATCCCCTCTCGAATGGCCTCTCTCCTGCCCTTCCCCAGCTGTTGACCTAAAAACTGCTTATACTTCAAGACTTAGTTGAAATTTCACTTCATCCTGGCCCCATCAGACAGAGTTAAATACTGCTTTGTGCTACTGTTAACATCAACAATTCTATCTTTATGAATTGCTATCATTACTCTTCCCATGCATTCCCCTCCTCTCAACCCCTACCCTGTTAGACTGAGAACTCTGGAAAGTATAAACTGCCTTCTTTAGGATCTGTATAATCTCCAGTCCCTAACCTAGTGCCTGGCACGTGGTAACACATAATAAATATGTGATGAGAGAGGCAGATGGAAAAAAGAGAGACAGAAGATACAAGAGAGAGACACACACAGATACAGTGTCAGGAGAGAGACAGAGAGAAATAGGAACAAAGACCCAGAAAGAGAAACCAGAAAAAGGAGGAGAAGCCTTGATGAGGAAGGAAGGAAGAAAAGAAAAATTAAGTCATGAACATAATAACTACATAGCCCCTTAGTCCTACAAAAATAGTTGCTAAGTTCTCACTGAATGCTGAAGACAGCTATCAATGGGATAAAACTAGACAGCACAGACAGGTACAAGGGCACATGGAAACGGCGAAGGAGCAAAGTGGCTGCTCTGACAAACTATCTGGAATCTAGGCAGACCTGCAGACCTTCATTCCCCTGCTCATCGAAGTGTAGGGGGAACAGCCAGTTAGCTTGCTGCAAATATTCATGAATCCTCCCACGTGTGGAAGCTTCTATTTCAACTGTGTTGTGAATAAGTGACTTATCTGCTTGCTAAGAGCATTTCCCAATTCTTCTTAACTTGTCTCATTTAAATGCGGAAGAAAAGAGTTTAAATGGGTTCATTTTTAATTTTGACCTCTAAACCCCATGGCCTGGCTGTGGGACTCTTCAGTAACTTAAACATTAATGTTTGTGTCAGAAGGCACTTTTCCCAGTAGTGATGACGTAAATCTGCAGGATGAACTGTGATTCACTCCTGTAGGTGTGTAGGTGTTAGTATGTGATTACATAAGCATTCCCAATAATGGAAAAATTACTGGAAATTATGACAAAAGACAAATAAAAGCAGCAATATCTATCAAAATGTTGTATCTCCCTGTCATAATAAAAGATGGTCTGTGTATAAAGTAGTTTATAGCAGCTAGCAAGCAAATCAACACTTTTTATATGATGATCAGTCTGACTCTTTTGCCACCCCAAACTTAAAGAGAGAGCTTAGAGGTCCACTCTGCCACCCTCCATCTCTCTTTCCCCTCAAGCATGTCTCATTGGGTTCATTTCACTCTTTCAACACCTATTTTATTTGCCTCTATGTCAATGCCATGCATCTAATTGCAATATCCTCCAAGCAGGTCACAGGTGTTTTCAGTACAAAAATAGGTCTTACTTGTTTGATGTCATTCAGAGCAAGGAGATAGTGCCTAGGCTAATAAACTGTTTTGTCTCATCTTCCTAATGCTTATTTGAAGACATGAACTATATCTGATTTTTGTGTGTGTGTGTGTGATAGCCAAATACTCCAGCATAGCACGAATTCCATAGAACACTCTTAGGAGATATTTGTTGAATGAACTAATAGGAACATGAACTACTCAGAGCAGAAGCACTTTTGTCTGCTGGTCTAATCCCATTCTCTTCTGGCTCCAGAATTTTGTTCTGCTACTGTATTTATTCCTCTAAGAATGATTTCATCTTTCTCAAAGTGTATTATAAAGATGAAATACTTTGAAATGCTCTATACAGTTCTTGGCTCTCAGAGAGTGCCTTAGTAATAGTAGATGTAGTATAACTTAACTCTAAAGATTAGGGGATTAATCTCAGGATGAAGGAAGACCCCCCCCTCCAACTCTTACTTTGACGGGTGAAGGAAATTGAACCTCCATACTCTGGCCTGAAATGTGTCCTCACCCTCAGAAATGCTCAATTTGTCAGATTTATAGGTGGAAACTAAAGGAATTTCTGAGGGTCTGTGTGAGAGCATAGCAAACAGTGGTTTTTAGCTTAGGTGTCATGAATGGGCTTCAACCAATTCATTAATTCCAAAATGCTAATCCAAAATGGCAACCAACTCCAGTACTCTTGCCTGGAAAATCCCATGGACGGAAGAGCCTGGTAGGCTGCAGTTCATGGGGTCGCTAAGAGTTGGACACAACTGAGCGACTTCACTTTCACTTTTCACTTTCATGCATTGGAGAAGGAAACGGCAACCCACTCCAGTATTCTTGCCTGGAGAATCCCAGGGATGGGGGAGCCTGGTGGGCTGCTGTCTATGGGGTCGCACAGAGTCAGACACGACTGAAGCGACTTAGCAGCAGCAGCAGCTAATCCAAAAGGTATGCGTAAGCATGAAGATGAATTTTTCTATGTAATGATTACACAGCTTTGATTAGATATTCAAAAGAACCAAGGGCTCATGATAGAGTTAAGAACTCCTGCCATTGAATAACCTTAGGGTAAGTTCTGCTATTCCCTAAAAATCATTGAAGAGAATTCTCTTCATGAGTTGAAGTGTCCAGGAAGATCCTTGCAGCTAGGGCAGATGTCATATTTCATAAAGTCAAAGAATTAGTGATTTAAAAAAACAGAGAACTGAGAAAGAAGAGGAAGATCTGATATCCAGAGGCACAAAATAGCAAGATGCCCTATGAAGAAACAAGTTCCAATGATGATTAAAACCTGACACATGCTCACTTCAACACTTGGGTTTGAAATATATTAGAAAGAAACGTCATAGCAATTAATAAGGATCCATTATACCTCCTCTCCATATTCATTGGGGAAAAGATAAACAGAAGATGAGCAATTGCAAAAATCAAACAGCTGAGTTTTGTTAGTTCCACAGGAAATTCCAAAGAGAACATATTTCTTTTTTAATGAAATATGCCACCAGTAGCCATGAGATAACATAAAGGAAGTTTTGTGGCAATATAAGAATATTGTTTCATGGGGCCAGCTCTGTAATTCTGATTTCAATCATCTCAGATTTCAGAGGCCCATAAAATGCAGTGTTTCCAGATATTCTCCTGTTAGTATTACTATTTAAAACTACCCAATTATTTCCTTAACTAAAATTTTACCACTGCTTTCTTTCAGTGCTTTTTTCCTAGTTTGTTGTTTGTTATCATTAATGAGTGCTGTTTTACTGAATGCTTTTTTTTCTATATCTGTTGAATTATTTATATTTCTTTTTTAAATTATAGTTAATTTACAGTGTTTCAGGTATACAGCAAGTGGTTCATGTCTTATGCATATATATACACAAATATATGTGAATAAATATACTTTTTCAGATTCGTTTCCATTATAGGCTATAGGTTATTACAAGATATTGAATATAGTTCTCTGTGCTATACAGTAGGTCCTTATTGTTTGTCTATTTTATATATAATAGTCAGTCAGTTCAGTCACTCAATCATGTCCGACTCTTTGCAACCCTATGGACTGCAGCACGCCAGGCCTCCCTGTCCATCACCAACTCCCGGAGTTTACTCAAACTCATGTCCGTTGAGTCGGTTAATCCCAAACTCCTAATTTACCCCTTCCTTCCCCACCCTTTTCCTTTTGGTAACCGTAGGTTTTTTCCTATGTCTGTGGGTCTATTTCTGTTTTGTAAAGTAGGCCATTTGTATCATTGTTTTAGATTCTACATATAATGAATATCTTACGATATTTGCCTTTTTCTGTACTGCTTACTTCACTTAGTATGATACTCTCTAGGTCCATCTATGTTTCTGCAAATGGCATTGTTCCTTTTATGGCTGAGTATGTATCTTTTATGGCTGACTAGCCTGCCATTGTATGTATGTACCACATCTTTATCCACTCATTTGTTGATGAACATTTAGGTTGCTTCCATGTCTTGGCTATTGTAAATAGTGCCACGATGAACATTGGGGTTCATGTATCTTTTCAAACTAGGGTTTTTTCTATATATATGCCTGGGAGTGGGATTGCTGGATCATATAATAACTCTCTTTTTAGTTTTTTCAGGGAAGTTCATACTGTTTTCCACAGTGGCTACACCAATTTACATTCCCACTAACAGTACAGGCTATGCTATCATCCCTCCCAAGTTCAGAGACTCCTTTTCTAGGCCCCAATTCCAGATTCCTGGGGAAAGATTTCTGGCTCCACTTGAAGCAGGTGTTCATAACTGAGGCAAAGGGAATGACATTCCCTTGTAAAACAGCTTCCAGGGAGGCATTCTGAGCTGGGACACACTCTAAGAATGTATTGCCATATCCAACATGAAGCTTTTAGTCACCTTGATTATATTATAGATTCTAAGACATCAGCCATTGTAAAAAGCATCAGTTACTGAAAACTCTTCCAGGAAAAGCAAATAGCATATTAAATATATATATAGCAAGAGAGAGAGAGACAAGAAAGACTACAAAAGTTTGTATCTGTTCATATCATAATATACTACTTTCTTCTCCAGAATCAGTATGACCATCAAAATTTGACTCTAAGCTTCATTTGCGAGGTATAAAAATAATTCTGAGTCATTTTGGGGTCATAAAGATATTCTAATTTTCATCACTCAACTCCACTGTTTTGACAATTGTAACATTTTTGGATTGCCCATATTATTTAAAAGCACATCGAAGAATCTGGAATTTTGCCTACATTTCTGCTTTGATTATGCTTATAAGATTTTTCTAATGGACTTACATATTACTGGAATTTAAACTGCTTTTCTTGAAAGTCAGCTAAAAGCTTTTATCTGATGTTCCGAGCTTGAGTGATAGACCTTCACAAAACTGGTTGTATACACCTTTCTTCTAGCTTTGAAAATTCCATGATGTATTCTGAAAAACCTGGCCTTCTCTGATATCTTTAATTGCATTGCATGATGAGTAAAAGGTTGTCTTCTATTGAAAAAAATAACTTTTAGTTTCTATGTAGCTCTATGGTGCAGGTTTGTTTAAAAATATTTTTGTTGATTCTTACAATTACACTTCTAAATTTGATTTCAATGATATAGCACCTGTGGGGCTACCAATGGTTCTAACGCAACTAAGGTCAACATCTACCCTCCACATCTAGTAAAGTTGGTACGTGAACACAGGTAAGTGATGGTAACTTGTCAGGTTCTCTCACAAGCACCTGAAAAGTCTCTTTGGAAAGGTTTTCAGACACATCCTGATTTCAGAAATGTCACAATGTTGGAAATGTTCATCTTGCTCTCAAGCTGATATTCTTTTATTGAAACAATACATGATAGACCTTTTCAGATAAGTAAATCACATGGTTTAATTCATTTAATCTGCACAACAATCTAGAAAGCTATAGCTCCTGTGCTCATTTTACAAATAAGGAAACTGAGGTCATAAAGTTAATTAATTTCCTGAAGACCACCAAGTTAGATAATAATCAAGTAAATTTGAGGCCAGCCCATCCAATTCCAAATCCCATGTGTTTAATCAGTGTATCAAAATGCTTCCTAATTAATTGCATCATAGCCAGTAAAAGTCATTAAGAGAAAATTAATAATCAGAATCAATCTATCTTGATATTATTCAATAACTGAGCTATTGCTGTTTAATCCAAGAAATGCAGACAGCGCTACTAAGCAGTTAATGTATACGTCAACATCATTTCTGGTAGTAAGTTGGATAAATCACAAGTCACATGTACTTAGTTCTCTCATCTTAAAATTCATGGAACCATTTCAAATGACAATAATAATAAGTGGAAAATAACTAACAGTTAAGGGGTTTTGAGGCGCTGAGCTCTTGTTTCACCTCTTCTGGTCCAGGCGGCTGGAGCAGGACAGTGCCATCCTAACCATCACTTTCACAGGATGAGGGACAGAGCAGATGAACACGAAAAGGCCCCCGCCCCTTTCTTTTTTATGTATGTATTTGCTTTTATTGGCATGTAGTTGCTTTATAATGTTGTGTTAGTTTCTGCTGCTGCTGCTGCTAAGTCGCTTCAGTCATGTCCGACTCTGTGCGACCCCATAGACAGCAGCCCACCAGGCTCCTTCGTCCCTGGGATTCTCCAGGCAAGAACACTGGAGTGGGTTGCCAGTTCCTTCTCCAATGCATGAAAGTGAAAAGTGAAAGTGAAGTCGCTCAGTCGTGTCCGACTCTTAGCGACCCCATGGACTGCAGCCTACCAGGCTCCTCCATCCATGGGGTTTCCCAGGCAAGAGTACTGGAGTGTTAGTTTCTACTGTATAACAAAGTGAATCAGCTAAGCATATACATATATATACCCTCTATGTTTATTTCCTTCCCATTTAAGTCACCACAGAGCATTGAGTAGAGGCTCCAGTGCTATAAATAGGTTCTCATTAGTTATCTATTTTAGACATAGTATCAATAGTCTATTTTATATATAGTATCAATAGAGCATATTGATACTATGTTTATAGTCTCAATTTTCGGATTCATCCTGTGCCCCCATTTCCCACCTTGGTTTGTTCTCTACTTCTGTGTCTCTATTTCTGCCTTGTAAATAAGATTGTTGATACTAATTTTTTCAGATTTTGCATGTATGTGTTAATATATATGTATGGTTTTTCTCTTTCTGACTTTTTCACTCTGTGTCACAGTTTCTAGGTCCATCCACATCTCTACAAATGACCCAGGTTTTGTTTCTGTTTATGGTTGAGTGATATTGCATTGTCTATATGTACCACATTTTCTTTATCCATTCCTCTGTAGATGGACACAGGTTGGTACAAGGGGTGGAGTGTGGGACAGCAAGATGTCACTCGCCTAGAAGTGTCAAAGGACAACTCAATTGCAGTAGCTGCTGCGGAACATTAATGTCATCTAGGGGCCTATATTCTTTATCAGGTAACTCTGACGCTTCCTCATCCTGACCTGTCAAGATGGGTGAGGAAGGCCTCACTCTGTGCTGTGCTGTGCTTAGTCGCTCAGTCATGTCTGACTCTTTGAGACCCCATGGACTGTAGCCCGCCAGGCTCCTCTGTCCCCAGGCTCCTCTGGGGATACTCCAGGCAAGAATATTGGTGTGGGTTGCCATGCCCTCCTCCAGGGGATCTTCCCAACCCAGGGATCGAACCCAGGTCTCCCTTATTGCAGACAGATTCTTTACCGTCTGAGCCACAGGAAGCCCAGGCCTTACTCTAGCCACAGCCGATAGCAAACGTCTTGCCTATTCAGTTAATGCCCATCAATAAAGCTTGCAATGTTATACTTCAAGCACAAGGAATATTTGCAATCCAAGGATAGTAACTCAGTCAGAGCACCAGCAGGTTCTTAAGATTTCCTTCCCTGATTCTGGAAACCCACCCTGGAAAGCTTTATTAACTTTCCAAAGTCAATGCAGTTATTTGTTTTTCTTTAATAGTTTATCTAAAGAACTTAAGAAACACATGATTATTGTTTAGAGAACTAAATAGAAGGCACAGCAACGTTCTGTGTGGGCTTTAAATGTGTTTGCCTTGTTTCTCATTTCCTATTACTTTCAGGCTCTGGGCTTGCTCTGTTGCCCATCTTTACGGCTTCCTTCCTTTGACGTTTCCATCTCCCTGCAGCTCGTCATGCTCATCTTTGTGACTTTTAGGTTAAAACCGGTCACCTTCTGGTTGATGCATCCTTTTCTTTCTTCCATTTATATTTTTCTTTCATCTGTGCTACAAACACTGATTGAGTCTTTACCACGTCTCAGGTCCTGCTAAGTATGTTTATCTGTGGTCCTCATTCACTGGGAACATCGCAGTCAGTTCAAACAAACACTAGCTTTATTCAATAACAGAAAATTCAGTTCTATTCTTCCTTGGAATTGCAACTGGCTTCTGCGTTGCCTTGGGACACCCTTGGAACAGAACCTAGATCTGCCTGTCTTTATGTATCATCCCTGCTGTGCAAGGGGAACCTCGGCCTTTGGAGGATTGTGGATTTTGGCCTTGTTCACTTCCCATCCATGGTCTATATCAACTACCAGGTGTGAAACCAGAAATAAGTTTGATAAATTCTCCAAGTCTCTGTTTAGTGCATTTACTAAATGTCATTTGACATCTCAGAGCAGTTCAGAGGATCAAACGTTACTGTAAGTAAAGTGAGGGCAAACCAGGCCGTTAGTAAATGTTACTTATCCAAGGACCTACCCCGTTCTTATTTATGTATTCCTCCTATTTACATTGTGTTACGTATTCATTCTTCATCTGTTTACTGAGCCCCTATTATGTGCCAGGCCCTGGGCCAGGCTTTGAAGACCCAGTGGGAAACAAAATGACTCTGTGGCACATCCCATAGAGGTTACTGCCTGGTGAAGATAAACTCTTAACTGAATACATGGAGAGTTAGACATTTTTCTTCTCAAACAGGGCAGAAAAGAATGACAGTTCTGGAAGTTCTAAATAGGAAGGTCTTACAGGCGCTCAGATGGAATGGAGACTTGTCTTAAGGTTTTATTGCAGAGCAAGCTAGCTTTCTGCTAAAATCTCTGTCCATGGGGTTGGGACTGGGAATGCTGACGGGAGGTATGGCCCTACCCCCACTGTACCAGCCAACCTCCCCACAAAGAATGCCTCCTTCTGCTTACACCTGAATTGCCTCAGCTATTGATACTACAGGCCTGACCTGTGCATGGAGGTGTTTCAGGCTGCCCTTACTCATGAACCAGATGAAAGGAAGATTCCACGGCTTCCCACATCCTTGTCCAGAGTCCCCAGCTCTCCTTCCAAACTGGCTTCCAGGAAGGCAACCAACTTCTCTGCTGGTTCATGTTTTCTGCCCTGGCTGTGGATAAGGAGACCTCTTAAGCCAGCTTCCTTAGTCACTGGATTCTTTTTCTTTTACTCACATGCCCATTGCTTATAGGGCAGCTGTAGTTCATTTAATTACTGGTGACAAAACCTATTTTTTATTTCCTTTGTTCTTGGGTTTGGAAGTGAAATACTTTTGTGCATATATATTAACAGTATCTGTTTAGTGTTTTTTCAGGCCACATTTCACATACCGTATCTCATTTAACTCTTAGGACAACCCTGAGATATAGGTGTTATTACTCCTCCTATTTTGAAGATTTAAAAAATCAAACCATAGATTGACATGTAGGAGTCTTAAACTCCATAGGCTCTTCCCATTACCTCAATATTGAAGAATTACTACAAATATTCTGCAGACAAATTCATAAGTAGAATAGGATACAAAAACCGTATGTGCAATGGCCAACTGATGCATGCACTGAACTTGCCTTTATTTTTCATTTGTTAAATATTTGATCCTAAGCACTCAGGCATCTTCTATTCTATAGAGAGCACTTGAGTCTAAATTTTGAGAAGCAATATCTCAACTTATTCATCCCTATCAAGGGGCTATTTGCTAGTATATTTTCTTAAGCATCAGTAGGCCAGAGGACTTTATAAAAGTAATGGAGTACAATTATTACCATGCACATCAATTCTTTGTGTCTGTATTGCATTTATTTACTGACAAAGCCTTTCCCCCCCGCCAGTGTCAGCACTACATCTTTAATACAGCTTTAGAATAGAATTGTGTTCTCCTCTGAGTCATACATCTCTAAAAAAATTACTAACAAAGATCCAGTTCTCAATTACAAGCACAAAATAGCCTACATTTCAGCGTGTATCAAACCCATCTAGTTCAACAAGTGTTCTCTGACACTGATGTATTTCATCAGGATGGGACAAGTTGGTAAACCTTACAAGTTCCCCTAATATCATATTATCAGATTGTATTTTTCTTTTAGAGCTTCAGTTTTTGCCTTCACACCATAAAATCAATAGCGATCAGTTTTAAAGTAGATTTTTTAAAGCATGTGTAACTTGGAAATGGACACTTCACCATCAAGATGGGAAAACTTGAGCAAATTTGGCCAAGAAAACTCCTCTAATTTTATAAGTGAAGTTTTTGGGGGCAACCAACTCACTGCTTTATTCTTACTCACCCTAGTAAATGTTCAACAGTATAATATATCCTAAATGTTACAATATGAAGGCCTGCCTTAGTCTTCTCGGGCTGCTATAACAAAATACTATAGACTGGGGGCGCTGAAAGAACAAACATTGGGAAGTCCAAGATAAGGTGCTGCTATGGTCACATTCTGGTGAGAGGTCTCTTCTTGGCTTACCAATGCTACCTTCTTGCTGTGTCTTTACACGGCAGAAATAGAGCGTGCAAACTCTTTAGTCTCTTCTTATAGGGCATTAATTCCATCATGAAGAATTTACCCTTATGACCTCCTCTATACCCCATCACTTCCCAAAGTCTCTACCTCCAAGTACCATCACAGTTGTGTTAGGGCTTTAATATATGAATTTTCAGAGGACATAAAGATTTAGTCCATAACAACGCCCTAATTATCTATGATGATTCATAGATTCATTCTGTGATTATCTGTCTAAAAGGCTCTAAATTGCCGGTCCTATCACTGGCTTGTGTTCACTCCAAACCATGCCTAAAGTATCATTTTGCTAATCAGAATAAAGCAACAAAAAGCCAGGGTATGACTAGGGAGGAAGAGTAAGAGGGAATAAGTTAGGATAATAAAAAGGAGAGACAATTAGGAGTTCAGGGACCTGGATCCTGTACAAGCTCTGCCACTATTTCTGTCTCCTTAAACTGCATCATTTGCTTGGGCTGCACTTTGCTTACCATAAAAATGAGTGAGGCAGAATAATCTCCAAAGTATCACCAGCTTCAATAAATAAAGATTCTATGATTATATGAATAATGTATATCCTGAGATTGTTGAGAAAACATACCACAGACCTCACTGAGGAAAACTTTACAAAGTATAAGTGTGAACAAAGCCGTAGTGAATAAATAATGACTACTTACTGGAATAGTTATCTTGCTAGCTTCTCCGTTTCTAAGGGGAGCAAACTTAAGTGAGATTAACAAAAGTTTCTTGCTTAGAACAGACTAAGTAATAAAATGTGAATTTATAATCTGTAATACAAGTAATGCTTGCCATCTGCTGGGTTGATATTCTGTGCTGGCACTTTATGTCTTTAGCTTCTGTGATCCTTAAACAACCTTGCAAAGTAGACTCCATCACTGCCCTCTTCTCTCTGCTCCTATCACATGAGTTTTCTGGATCCCTCAGATACAACAAGCTCACTCGCACATCTCCTGGCTCATCTTGCTTCTGGTTTTATCTCATCATTTAGGTGTCTACTCAAATGGCACATATCATCTGAGAGTTTTTCCCTGGCTAAGTACCTATTCTGCCTTTACTCATAGTCACTTTCTATCCCATTGCCCTATATTCTTCATACCACTTATCACCATGTGAAGTTACTTTATGTGTGTTTTTTCTCCCTCCACTCTCCACCCTGGCTGCACTGTGAGCTCCATGAAGTCAGTTACTTAGCTTGCTCACAGCTAGATCCCCAGCACTTAGGACAGAGCTAGCTTAGTTACTATACATTGAATAAGTGAAGGTCATCCTCACTTTACAAATACAAAACTTCCAGCCCAGAGAGGTTCAATGACTTCCCCAAGGCTACACACTAAAGTGCAAGGACCAAGGTTTCAAGTCCAAGGTTACTGAGCCCTAACATCCATGATCTTTCCAGTGTTTCCCAAATTCATAGATGTTGAAATCCTCCCTACAATAGTTTGTTTTTTAGTTTCATGGGTTTTTTTTTGTTTTTTTGTTTTTGGTAATCTAAAAGTAAGCATGTTCAGAATAATATATCACGTCAGCTTATTACTTTAAAAATGAATACTGCTCCCAAATTTTAGGGCTTGCCTGGCTCTTGGATTTTCCATGAAGTTAACACCATCTAAGCAAACACACAAAGGAGGCTTTTTTCCAAGAGAAGACGAAGTGATGTAATGACATACTATAGGAAATAAAAGTTTTACAATAGTTCAAATGGGAAGAAATGGCAGAAGACTTAAATCATCACTTGTGATGATTTAAACATACCAAATTCAAATGAACCTGTATCCTAGCATCTAACACTAAGACACAATGAGCAGAAGTGTCTGAAAGTGGTCCTAAGAACTCACTCTGGGTCACCTGAATTACAAGCCCTGTGGCCACCTTCCCCCAGCAGGAAAGTCTGGCCAAAACCCAACTCTACGTGGATTCCTAATGCCTCCAAGTAGCTGGTTTTCTCAGACAACTTTTTTAACACTGGAATCAAAAATTATATCCCAAGGAGTTGAGTAGTCTGTCTCACTTCTAACATGACTACTTTGCTTTGTTTATACTATAAAAAGGTACAGCAGTAGGGGGTAAAGAACCTTCCCCAAAACATACATCCACAGCATGCCCAGTTAAGCTTGCTAACTCCAATCACCTCCCTCCACAGACAACCGTACGTCTGTTTTTCTCACAGATTCTTGCCTTGTAAGTTTTCCCTAGTGAGACCTGTTTCCTATTCATTCTGGCTGGCATTGTGAAATTATTTTTGATTCCTGTTGCAAGACAGATAGTGACCATGAAAGGACCTATCGTCAGTGAAAGGTGGTAGCTACAGAGTATCCATTCACATAATAAAATGTAATTTAGTGTTTCACAGACCAGCAATAAATAAAACTTAGAACAGTAAGAGTTTTATCAGACACAGGAACCAAACCAAATAGTACAAAGGTGAAGGATAAATCACTGGACACATTCATTTTTCTCTCCCTCATTGTACTTTATCAAATTTACAACCCCTAGTTTCATTTCTACTTCTCCTTCTGCCTTTAGGGAAATCTTGACAAGCATGTGATCCCTTGGAAATTAAGCCCTAATGACTACATCTCTAGTCAAGTTAAGTTGGGTTCTTTTCTCATTTGTTTTTCCATAAATCATTTGAGCTTTTGAGTTTGCCAACAAGCATAATTCATAAATTCATTTGCTATTGAGTTTCTCAATATAATTTTAATTCTGTAATTTAATGAACTGGCTTATAACAATATTCTAAAGACATCAAATCTCACTGTTGATCCTGTTTTGGCATACTGTGTTCACCCTGCCTCCTACCTACATGTTTATTCTTTCAGAGAATTAACTTATTAAGTCAAATTTCCAGAAGAAGACAATATTTAATCCCACTGCTGTTGCTAACTCAAAGCAAATGCAGAAACTGGTTTTGCATAGAGAAGAAGCAGCCAACTACATTATTAATATATAACACTATCAAAACATATATGTCAAATGCTACTTTAATGTGCTGACTATTGTTTAATAAATTATCCAAATATTATCAAAATTTAGTGTTTCCATGCACTTTAAACCATGCATCTGTTTAATACTTCTTTAGGAAAGGGTTTGTATAATTGTTTTCCTGTTTTGTATTGAATTAGACTAAACAGACCAGTAGAAAGCTCCTAGGAACTGTTCAGATACCTGAGATAAAAGCACAAAAATAGAACAATACTTTTTAGTGTTTATTAAAAACATTCCCCATAAGGCTTTTGAAAGGAATCATTTGAAGAGCTATAGCAGTTTAGTTTTTCTGGAAATGAGGTTTTATTAAAGAGAGAGGAAAAAAACAAGATGTTACCAAAGAGATGGAATTTCAAAGAAACTGTGAGTTAAAATTAAAATGTAGTTTAATATCTCAGTACATAGGACTCTTAAGACTTCAGCTCAAATTTTAGACATGACTAAAAATATGATAGGAGTATTCTGATGACCACACTCTTCTTCCCTCAGTGACCCTCACTGACCCTCCTGCTCAGGCCCTTCGTTTGGAGAGACTCACAAAGGAAGACTGTCTTCACACTTTCTTTACTGGGCATCTAAAGAAATGCCCAAGAAGTTAAGATGTAACCTGTCACAATTAGGAAAGGGAAATAGACAACCACATTAGTATTAGACAGAGAAAAAAAAAGACTCACCCAGAGATAAGTTTAAGTATTGCTCAGAGAGGCTGTGTGTGTGTGTGCATGCGGGCATGTGTGCTAAGTCGCTTCAGTCATGTCCCTCTTTGCGATCCTGTGGACTGTAGCTCGCCAGGTTCCTTTGTCCATGAGATTCTCCAGGCAAGAATACTGGAGTGGGTTGCCATGCCCTTCTCCAGGGGATCGTCCCACCCAGGGACCAAAACCCTGTCTCTTAGTCTCCTACATTGGCAGGCAGGTTCTTTTCCACTAGTGCCACCTGGGAAGCCATATATATATATATAAATACACACACACACACAAACACACATATGTATATAAATGCATATGCATATATGTACCACAATCCATATATTTATATACATGTATATGGATGAATATAACATATGTCCACGTATATAGACGTGGAAAAAGAGAGCATGTGTTTTCTTCAGGAAGATTCTGCTCATTTCTGGTTCAGTCTTTCTGTGCATAATCCTTTAAACATGTATATTTCAAAGAGCATCTGTATATCAATATCAGTATAGATAGATATTGATAAATATACAGATACATATATGTTAACAGTAGCAACATAAAGAGTTTTTACAATACTTCAGGATTGAAATGTATACACTGCTATATTTAAAATAGGTACCCAACAAGGACCTACTGTACAGCCCAGGGAAGTCTGCTCAATACTCCATAATAACCTAAATAGAAAAAGAATTTGAAAAAGAATAAATATATGTATTTATAACTGAATCACTTTTCTGTACACGTGAAACTAACACAAGATTGTTGGTCAACTCTACTTCAATACAAAATAAAGCTTTTTAAAAATACCCAGGAATAAATTTAACTAGAAAGGAGCAGAACCTTTTTGAAGTAAATGTTTTTATCTCTATTGAGGTCCATAAAAGAAGACTTAAGTACATCACATACCCTGTTCTTGAGCTAAAAATCTTAAACTTGTAAAAATGTCAATTCCATTTAGATTAACCTATAAATTTAGTGAGATCCAAGTGAAAATATTGGAAAGTCTTTTAACCTTGCATAACTGCAATTTTTTCCTTTTGTATAATTTTATTGGCTAATTCTTTCAGAAAAAAATAAATAATGACAGTAATAATTGTCTCCTTTTTTATTTTTACTATATTTCCATCATTAGGAGTTAGGCCAGCATTGGCTGATATAACACATACATACTGTAATTTTTTAGTTACATGAAATAAATGTAACACTGAACTTCTTAAATTCAATCAACACTGCTTATCTTTCTACTTTCTTCTTGTGGCTTCTTATGCCACCATACACTCCTACCCCTTCTTCACCATGGTCCTTTGCTGTCTATACCTCTTTATTCTGACATCTAAAAGTTGAAGGTGCCTCAGAGTTTCTCTTTATCTAAACTTTTGTTCATGTAATCTCATTTGGTCCATCAATAAAATCCTAAATTAAGAGAGCCAACCTGGACCTCTTTCCCCAGTTCCTTCCCCATATCCAACTCCCTTAATGACAACTCCATTTGCATGTCAAATAGGCATCTCAAGACTACCATGCCCAAAATAGGACTCTCTGTTCTCTCTGCCCCCAAACCTATTACTCACCTCACACACTCTTTGTCTCAGTAAATACCACCAACAACCCACTCAGTTGCTTAAGTCAAGAGCTGAATTCTTCTTGATTCTTCCTTTTCCCTCATACAGTCCTTTTGGCTGTACCCCAAAATATCTTTGACATTTATTCCTTTCTATTTCTATTCCTCCATCCCAGTGCAAGTCACCATCATTTCTAACCTACAGCAGCCTCCTGGCCAGTCTCTCTGCTTCTGCTCTACTTGTGTCCCTGACCCCACAGCCCATTCTCTGTGCAGCAGCCAGAGGGATTGTTTTAAGCATTAACCACATCTTGTCACTCCTCTGCTTAAAGTCCTCCAGTGACTTTCCCTTGAAAGTACCATAAAGTCCAAGCCTTCCTCTGCACCCCAGCCAACAAATCCCTCACTGGTAGGATTCCCACTCACTCCTCCAACCTCAACTCACACCACACTCTTCATCATAAGTTTCCAGCTTTCTGGCCCTGAAGGGAGAGGGATCTGAGTAACTTTTGATTTTCAAATCAATAATTTTCTCTTGATTCTGGTGTTTATACATACAATTTTTTCGATGTAAAGTTATGATACTTTAAAGGAGTCCTCTATTTCACTCAACCTGTTGTCACTTATTGATTTATAGCTAGTGTTGTATTTAAACAATTCTTGTCCTTTGCACTAAATCTAAACTCTCTTCTACCACGTATAGTCAATGCTTTCCCACTCCATCAGGTGCACAAAAAACCTTTACTGAAATGAGCTTATATTCAGTGAAACAAGCAGACCAAAAACAAGAAAGGTTGAATAGAAGGATAACTATGCTGTACAAATCCCTCCAGGGGATCTTCCTGGCCCAGGGATCCAACCCGAGTCTGGTAGGTCTCTCACTCCAGTGGGTTCCTTACCACCAGCGCCACCTGGGAAGACACTTGTAGAAACCGACACTCCTGCAAAATTTTGTGCATGTGCAGCTGAGCTCAGAGGAAGATTTTCACATATGGCTTCTGATTATGGGAATCCAACTGAAGCGGTGCAAGTTTGGGGGTTCCTGTCCCCCCCTTATCTTATCCTTTTTCTTACTCCCTACCTCACAGTACTTCATGCTTCCTCCATCCCACTTCCTCCACCCCAAACCAGAAGTCACTCAGCATCTTCACTGCAACTTGTCTGGTGCGCGTTAGTGAAAATGATCCAAGGCTCATTGCAAGAATTTGTCACTTAAACTTTTATAAAAATAAAGAAGAGAAGGGCTTTGTTTCCTATTAAAGGCTTTGGGAAGCTTAGGGAAACCCTCCATAGTCACACTGTGCTGTGCTTAGTCACTCAGTCTCCTTCGACTCTTTGCGACCCCATGGACTGTAGCCCGTGAGGCTCCTCGGTCAATGGGATTCTCCAGGCAAGAATACTGGAGTGCATTGCCATGCCCTCCTCCAGGGGATCTTCCCAACCCAGGGATCAAATCCAGGTCTCCCGCATTGCAGGCAGATTCTTTACTGTCTGAGCCACCAGGGAAGCCCCCATAGTCACATTAGGTTGTGTCTTTTAGGTAAAATGTACATTCTTTAAGGACACTTGTATATACAAACATACTTTGCAAAGTCCTTACATTGATTATTTAAGGTGGTAGAAGAAGTAAGTACAGAAAAGTGGAATTAACCATTGTATTCACTTCCTACTGCTGGTGCGACACCTTTCCAAAAATTTGGTAGTTTGAAACAGCACAAGTTTATTTTCTTCTCATTCTTGAGGTCAGAAGGTCAAAATGGGTCTCACTTGGCTGAAATCCAGGGGTCAGCCAGGGCTTCTGTTCTTTCTGGAGGTCCTAGGGAGGAATTGTTCCTTGTCTTTTCCTGTCTCTAGAGTCTGTCAGTGTTCCTTGGCTCGTGTTCACCCTCCATCTCCAAAGTAAGCATCTCATGACCGCTGACCTCTGCTTCTGTCATCACACCTCCTTCTCAGATTCAGACTCTCCTGCCTCCTCATTTTGTTTACAAGGACCCTCAAGATTACGCTTGGGTGAGCCTGGATAAACCAGGATAAAGTCCTCATCTCAAAACCTTTCATCACATCTGCAAAAACTGTTTTGCTGTATAAGGTAACATATTATCTGGTTCCAAGGATTAGTACATGGACATCTTTGAGGGGAAAGGTGCAACTAGTTTGCCTATCACAGTGATGAGGGGAGAAAGAATAAAATAGAGCAAGAGAAAGGTAAATTAGCAGTAGAAATAATAATGGGTCTGTAAATTCCATGCATCTGAGATTAGAAACTCCTTGTTTCACCAGAGTATTGTGCAAACCAGTGATTCTCAGCCTTAGCTACACATTGCAATCACCTAAGGCATTTTTAAACCTCCTAAAAACTAACCCAGGGGCTTCCCAGGTGGCTCTGTGGTAAAGAATCTGCCTGACAAGTAGGAGATGGGAAGTGGGAAGATATCCTGGAGAAGGAAATGGCAACCCACTCCAGTATTCTTGCCTGGAAAATCCCATGGGCAGAAGAACCTGGTGGGCTACAGTCCATGGGGTCACAAATAGTCAGCCACAACTTAGCAACTGAACCTGATCACAAATAACCAACCCACACCCCAGGCCAGTTAAATCAGAATCTCTGAACGTGGGGAACATCAGGAGTCTTAAATGTTCCTCAGATGATTCCATTTGGCAGCCGAGTTTGAAAACCCCTGGTCTAGGTTCTTGGTGCTTAGTAAAAACCTCTTCCTGTGGGTTTTTACTAAAGACTTGTTCCTAGTTGGTTAAGGGACCTGGAGCTCTCCCAGTTGGCTGCCGCTTACTTCCAGCTACATTCAACCCTGACTGGGTGCTCCATTCTCAGGGGAAAGATGCCCCACTCCAGTTACTGTCTCCAAGGGCTTCCGTCTCCTCCTTCGAATCCGACCCTCCAAGCTGCCAGGGTCCAGTCACCCTCTCACTGTGCTCTCCACCTACCTCACGATAGAAACCGCTGCCTAAATCTCCTCTACCCCATCCTAACTTCCTCCCAAAGTGTGGTGACAATGCTTTGCTCTCTGGAAAGGTCATTCCCACTTCCTTGGCCCCGTCTCTCTCTTAGGCCTCCAGCATCCAGCAGAGCAGCCTCTGAAACACCCAGAGGGTGGAAGCGAGGACATGGAAAGAAACACAGGAAAAACACAGCTGCCTAAGAACCTAAGAACTGAGAGGTTAGTTCCAGACAGAATGTATGTGTGTGTGTGTGTGTGTGTGTGTGTGTGTGTGTGCGTGCGTGCATATGTGTTTTAAACTGCTTGTGTAAAAAGTACAAGTGATTATCATTTTGAATAACTCATGGGAAGAAAAATGGTAACATCTCGTCTTGATTCCATAGAAAGTAATACCAAGTTATTTTCATAAATTATTACTTGCATAATCATTGCGTAGCATGAATATTATATATAATTTTGTGCTGCATAAATATGTGTATGTATATATCAGATAAACTTCATTTGACAATGACCCTTATAACTCCTTGTATTACGCATGCTACAGGTTTTGGTTTGTAGCATCATATCAGAAATTTTGGTATATGAGATTCAGTTTTGAAGTCCATTGTTTGATCAACAACATACCCAATTAATGCCAAATGAGTCCTGTTCTATCCAGTGATTCTTCACAGAACTTTTTACAATATTCTGTCTGATAATATGCCACCTTTTCCTGTGACCTGGTGTAGAAACAAGACTGATTAACTGAAATATTTCAGTACACTGTGCATAGGTACAGATAGTGTATAGAATATCCATTCTTCCAGCAGGGGGCTGTCTCCCCATTAGAAGTGTAGCTGGGAAAAATTATTTAAAATTATCCACTCCGTTGTACATTCACTTACCCATTCACCAAAATATCATTGAGTGCCTACTAACTGCCAAATTCTATTACTTTCCAGGAATACAGTAGGGAGGCCTTGGTCTCAAGGAACTTAGAATCTGATTTCTAAATTTTAGCTACCTCTAATAAAAGTAATCTTTGTTTCTTAAGTAAAAGCTGTTCTTACTAGGACATTCATTTGGGAATTGGGTGATTCTGGTTGCTGGGAAAGTACTTTGAAAAGATTTGGAATACACATTAAATTTGATTTTGTTTTCCTCTGTGCTCTGAGAGATATGTTTCCTGTGGCAACTAGAAAGAGAAACTGCCTCTGTTCCTTTGATATACTCTTCTGAGATCCAGTCAGTGCTCGATTCTGAGGAAATGACTGACCTAAAGGAAGAGGCTTCCTATGCCAACGATTTAAAATTGCTTGTTTTAGAATCAATTATTCTAAGAGCTGGTGGTTTCCCTGGTGGTTCAGTGGTAAAGAATCTGCCTGCACAGCAAGGGACACAGGTTCAAACCCTGGGTGGGGAGGATCCCCTGGAGAAGGAAATGGCAACCCACTCCAGTATTCTTGCCTGGAAAGTTCCATGGACAGGAGCCTGGTGGGTTACAGTCCATGGGGTTTCAAGAGTTGGACACGACTTAGCAACTAAACCACCAACCACCACCATTCTAACAGCAATGAGAGAATGAGAAACAATATTCAAGATGCAGAGACCATAAACATCATCTAGTACAATGCTTGTCAAGCAGTTTTATATAGGGACTAGTCAAGAAAACTCAAGATTTTTCAGGTTACATTTCTGTCTTCCTTCCCAATGAAAATGACATCATTGCTTCTTATGGGAGAACACCATTCCTACAACTTGGATTTTCCACTTCAATGAGTTTTTTAAATGCAAATGAGAAGATTGGTACTGTTTTAACAACCAGTAAAACATTAACATGAGAACATATTTGAGAGGTAAAACATGGTGGTGGCTTCTAATCTTCCTGCTTAACATTTCAGGCTGGACGCAGCTTCAGGGCCACAGAATGTACCTTGATCCCATATCCAACCGTCTCACCTTGCAGATTAAGGCTCTAGAGCCCAGCGACAACTCAGGATTTGTCCACATCGCACAGTGAGTACTCAGGACAGCGTTTGTTTGTTTGTTTTCAGAATTAGTTCTTAAAGATTGTGAAACCAGAGATTCTGTGAGTTAAAAAGCATCTTAGGAAGTCAACCAATTCAACCAGCCCAAAGTGAAAGCCAGTTCAGTAACCCCTCTGAAAAGACATCACTTAAGAAATGACAGATTGCTAACTGCCTTCACTCCAGATTGCTAACTGGTGGGCTTCTCCCAGTCCATCCTGAGGATTCTCGTCACACTTTGGGCCCAAAGACAACTTCTCATTGTTTCTAGTTTTGTTCTCTGCATCTGTATAAAGGGTTGCACTATAATTAAAGAACAACCATCGTAACTTCAGTTCTCTTTTCCAAGCTAAACATCCTCAATTTTTCAGGCATTTTCCATTTCCAAAGTTTCTCCTCAAATCCCACCCAGATCCTAACATGTGATGTCTAATGTGAAGTTATTTATGACAAGCAGTGAGTACAAAGCAGTGAGTGGGATATTCAGAGAAACAAAATATGTCCATTTCCCAGAAAACGTTTTATCTACAGGTGAGAGAAAAAAGAATAATCGCTCTGAACAACTAAAGGAAAAACTTCTCGCCTTTCATGCCATCAATCAATGGAAGGGCTTTTTCAGTTTAGCCAGTTCTCCAACCTAAAGAATTAGTTTATTTGGGGGGAAAATAATCAAGACATTTCATCCATATGATAGCAGTTTACAAATCAACCCAGAAACTCCAGACACCTCTCCTTCCACCCGAAAATCCCAGAGGGGTCCAAATGGATCAGTGTGTACCTGGAGGTTCAGTGCTCTTCTGGGGATATTACATTGTCCTGAAACACATATTCTCCACTGTCTGGTATATAAGAGGTCTTTGGATTAAAATAATAAGCATACCAGAAAAAACACCAAGGTGTCATCTTCTATCGGTAAGTAATTCTGGATGTGTTTATGGAAATCAACGAGTAAAAGATACCCTTTGCAACGATTTCCAAATACAGTTCCTAAAACTAGTTTTAGCTGATTAAATATGGTAAAAATGAATCCATCGTCCTCAGGCTCTTTATGATTGAGCAAATCAGTAGTTACTCAGAATAGTCCAGCTTAAGGCCAGCAAATCAGTATCGACAGGTGTTAAAATTTTACACTAGACCCTAACAACTTACATGTTTTGTCCTTTGAATTTTTTTAGTCAGAAACCAGCCATGTGTTCACCCTGTTACCTGTGTGTCAAGGCAGAGTTTCTTTTCAGAGACTTACAGTGATTATATTCACTGGGTCAAAAAAAAAAAAAAAATTGACTTATGGGAACAATGAGACAAAGTATTTAAATTAGTATCCTCAGAAAATGTAGAAATCACATGACTAATGCTCATTTCCATTTGGACTTGGACCATGTTCACTTTGCTGGGATCATGTCTTAATGGTTAAATTATCAAAATATTGTATGCACTCAACTTACATTCTTTGTGAGCATTTTAGCTCCCAAATACAGGACATTAAAGTAGTCACTAATAAATACCTAATGTGACTTGTTGGGTACCTTCCATAAACTATTTCATTTTGCCTTCATAAAAATATTTTCATATAGATATTTTATTCATCCACATTCTACAGGTAAGAAAATGGAGTTTTAGAAGAGTGAATTCACTTGTCCAAGGTCACTTAGCTAGGAGGTGACAGAACTGCGAATTGGATCGCAGGTCTTCCTCCAGAGTTTACGCAAAGTACATGCTTCACAGAGTATGCATCTCATGAAGGAAGAGAGCATCTGGCTGTGACCCTGTGTCTTCCACCTGCAAAGAGTAAAATGAACCTGGGCTGGGAAGGACTCATTTCCACTTGTGATAGTTTCCCTATAAAGCAAACCAAATATCTACACCCACGTACCAAGCACTTAATTTTGAAAATCCTAAAATCACTCTAAACTGATTATTGAAGTCCAAATCTGATTGCTTTTCCACACAGAGGCAGCTTCATGTAATGAAAATTGTACTGAATTGAAAGTCTGAAAACTTCATTCTAATTCCACCCTCCCCAACTACTCCTGTGGGTAAATTATTCCTTGGAATCTGTTGTCTAACAGAAAGCCCTAATGTAAAAGTAATAATGTTATCAACTTCCTAGTTCAGTTCAGTTCAGTCGCTCAGTCGTGTCCGACTCTTTGTGACCCCGTGAATCGCAGCACACCAGGCCTCCCTGTCCATCACCAACTCCTGGAGTTTATCCAAACTCATGTCCATCGAGTCAGTGATGCCATCCAACCATCTCATCCTGTGTCACCCCCTTCTCCTCCTGCCTTCAATCTTTCCCAGCATCAAGGTCTTTTCCAATGAGTCAGCTCTTCACACCAGGTGGCCAAAATATTGGAGTTTCAGCTTCAACATCAGTCCTTCCAATGAACACCCAGGACTGATTTCCTTTAGGATGGACTGGTTGGATCCCCTTGCAGTCCAAGGGACTCTCAAGAGTCTTCTCCAACACCACAGTTCAAAAGCATCAATTCTTCTGTGCTCGGCTTTCCTTATAGTCCAACTCTCCCATCCATACATGACCACTGGAAAAACCATAGCCTTGACTAGACGGACCTTTGTTGACAAAGTAATGTCTCTGCTTTTTAATATTCTGTCTAGGTTGGTCATAACCTTCCTTCCAAGGAGTAAGCGTCTTTTAATTTCATGGCTGCAATCACCATCTGCAGTGATTTTGGAGCCCAGAAAAATAAAGTCAGCCACTGTTTCCCCTGTTTCCCTATCTATCTGCCATGAAGTGATGGGACCAAATGCCATGATCTTAGTTTTCTGAATGTTGAGCTTTAAGCCAACTTTTTCACTCTCCTCTTTCACTTTCATCAAGAGGCTCTTTAGTTCTTCTTCACTTTCTGCCATAAGGGTGGTGTCATCTGTATATCTGAGGTTATTGATATTTCTCCCAGCAATCTTCATTCCAGCTTGTGCTTCCTCCAGCCCAGCATTTCTCATGATGTAGTCTGCATATAAGTTAAATAAGCAGGGTGACAATATACAGCTTTGACGTACTCCTTTTCCTATTTGGAATCAGTCTGTTGTTCCATGTCCAGTTCTAACTGTTGCTTCCTGACCCGCATACAAGTTTCTCAAAAGGCAGGTCAAGTGGTCTGGTGTTCTCATCTCTTTCAGAATTTTCCACAGTTTATTGTGATCCACACAGTCAAAGGCTTTGGCATAGTCAATAAGTCAGAAATCAACTTCCTAGAGTTGTTATAAATATTCAGTAAGAATAATATATGTGAAAAAATATTTCTCAAAATCCTACATGAGATATTGTTGTTATTATGCTTGGTATTTACATGATTTTCTCCTTTATTTATAAGATATAACCACCTGGAATATTTTCACATTTCCATCTTTATTATAGCTAAACAATAATAAAATGTCAACACAGTGAAGTACTTTTCAAATGTTAATTTTCATAGTTTGCCAAACATACAATAACAATGCTCTACCTTTAATGTTCCTACCATTTCATTTTACTTTTTCTAACAAGTACAGAGAATTATGAATTTAACTAAGAATGATTTCAGATTAACTTCTCTAACATAAAGCCCTCAACTTTTATAATATATGTAGAGTAACTATAATAAGCACAGAAATATGTAATTGCTTTTTGGGAAATATTTGTTTCCAATTTAGGTTTCAGAGTAATGTGTAAGACTAAATTATATCATTTTTAATGACTGTCAGGATGGTAGAACTGGTAAAACTGTTCTTTAAGAACTGTTTTTAATGGTAAAACTCTAAGGATCAGTAGTAGATTAAGAAATAGAAGCGCAATTGTAGGAAAAAAAAAAAACTTTAAAAGCACTGGACCTTAGGCTCTACCATTATTCCATAAACCACAAGAAGACCAAACCATTAATGGTGAAATACTATTATCAGTCATGCTTTATAATATTCCTGTATACAGCTAGTTGTACCCTGTTATAACATTTGTTTGTGTTGATTTTAATCCCACGGTTTCGTTTTTACAATCAACAAAGAAATCCATATATGTTCATCTTGATGATAATTTATAATTTCTTTCTGTATTTTATCTTCATTTTTTAAAGGCAATGTTTAGGAAATGTTGTTCAATGTTCACCTCTAGGGTCTTTCTAGCACCCAGGTTTGGGTGTCCCATCCCCATTTTCTCTGACTGAACTAAATTCTCAGAATTTCTTTTCTCAGTGTGTGTTAGTTGCTCAGTCATGTTCAACTCTTTACAACCCCATGGGCTGTAGCCCACCAGGCTTCTCCATCCATGGAGTTCTCCAGGCAAGAATACTGGAGTGGGTTGCTATTTCCTTCTCCAGGGTATCTTTGCATCCCAGACAGAACCCAGGTCTCCCACATTGCAGGCAGATTCTTTACCATCTAAGCCACCAGGGAAGCCCAAAATAATTAGAAAGTAAAAGCAACTAGGTTCCACCAAGACTTGAACTCAGATCGCTGGATTCAGAGCCCAGAGTGCTAACCATTACACCATGGAACCCCACAGCTACTCAATGTCTGCTGTTATCTGTAGCATGCCCCTCCGGCCGCTTCCTATCCTATTCCAGCTACATCCAGCTGTTTGGTGTGTGCATCTAGTTACCTGCAAGCCAGCTGCTCCCTTCATGGATCCAATGAAAGACCAGGTAGACAGGATGTCTTCATCCTCAAAAGAAAAATCTGAAAATAGCCTTAGCATGCTCCTTGTCCAAAAGTAGAGCTAAAGGGGGGCCTTAATTGTTTGTGCATGAGTTCATTCATTTAGAAATGTTGTAACAAAGTATCAGAGCACCACCTCTAGATCAGCTTCCATTCCTAACTCTACTACTTATTAGCTATGATCTTGGGTGACTTACTTAAACCCTCTCTGCCTTAATTTCTTCAACAAAATGTGGGACATAATTGTACTTACTCATAGAGCTCTTGCAAGAAGTAATTGAGTTAACATGTGTGAAATACTTAGTTCCTGATACTTAACATGTGTCCTGGGTGGTCCTATTAGTATGACTATCCTTTTTTTTTTTATTATTCACTCACTAATTAAATATTGACTGGTCCCTACTAGTGCTGTTGCTTGAGGCATTATCATAAAACCCTGAGCAAAGGAAACAGACAACTCTCGTGGAACCTAGAAAAACGCAACTCAAATAATCTCACAATATACAATAACAAACATGATATAAATACATAAGGGAAGACTGCCCCCCTGAAAATCATGAGTCTTATTTACCAGCTTCTTTCTTTTTTTTAAGTTTATTTGGCTGCATCGGGTTTAAGTTACGGTCCATGGGACCTTCTTGGCTTCATGTGGGATCTTTCGTTGCAGTATGAGAGCTCAGTAGTTGTGGCACACAGGCTTAGTTGTCCTGCAGCACATGGGATCTTAGCTCCTCGACTGGGGATCGAACTCACGTCCCCTGCATTGCAAGTAGATTCTTAACCACAGGACCACCAGGGAGATCCCTACTGAATTTCTTAATACCTGTAGTTCTTCCATTTTTTTCCCAGGTGACAGGAAGAAGTCTGCTCGGTTGCAGACTAGTGAACTAGTAATGACTTATCCTTTGTGCCCTATTTCCAAGAAAAGGCCTGGTTCCCATTTCTCTCTATCTTGTTTTAGAATACCTCTATTTGATAGTAGAACCCATACCTCATGATTCCTCCAACACAGAGCAGCCCTTTTGAAGCTCAGCCCAGGCCCTGATTCTATTTAAACCAGCAGCACATCTCCTATACTGGCAGGCAAATTCTTTACCACTAGCACCACCTGGGAAGCCCATCAGTTTTTATAGGGGTGGGTAATTTCATAGGCTGAGTGGGAGGATTATTCAAACTATTTTGGGAAAGGAGCAGGGATTTATTTCCATGATTTAGGCTATCACCCACTTTTTGGCCTTTCATGTTAGGCCTTGGAATAGTCATGGTGCCTGTAGATATGTCATTTAGCCTGCTGATGTGTTACACTGAGCATATTCTGAGGCTCAAGGTCTCATGGAAATTGACTCATCCATCATCTTGGACTTAATTGGTTCTAACCAATTTATACCGTGTCCTCAAAGGCTGTCATTCTTTTAAACATTGTGCCTTACCTCCTTCCTGTCTCAATAAGTTCCATAAGGGCAGGGATCTGTTCTACCCAGAAAAAGTGCTGGACACACTTTCTTTTACAGTATCAGTTATCTATTTCTGCATAACAAATGAACACAAACTCAGTAGCTTAAAACAGCTCTTATTTATATCACGGTTTCTGCAATTCAGGAATTCTAACATGACTTAACCAGGATGCTCTGCTCCAGTGTCTCTCACAGGTCTGCAAAGTGTTGGCCAGGGCTGGGGTCTCACCTGAAAGCTTGACCGGGGAAGATATGCTTCTAAGCTCATATGGTTGTTGGCTGAGTTCAATTCTTTAAGGGCTCTTAGAAGAAAAGTCTGTTCCTAGCTGGCTTTTGCCTAGAAGCTGCCTTCAGTCCCTGGCTGTGTAGGCAGCTTTTCCATTCCAGTTTATTTTATTAAACGTGCAACCCAAGAAGGAAATGGAGAGATTGTGCTAGCAAGAGAGAAGTTGCAATCTTATGTAAAGCGAACATGGAAGTGACATTGCATGACCTTTGCTGCATTCTGTTGGTTAGAACCAAGTCACTAGGCCAGCCTATACTCAAAGGGAGAGGATTATGCAAGTGCATGAATACCAGGAGGCAGAGATCATTAGGGGCCATTTTAGGGGGTCTGCCTGCTGCAGGAGGTTTTTAAATGTCCTCTGGATGAATGAGTGAATGAATGAAGACTCTATTCTGGCTGAGTGATTGTGCCAGGTGCAGCACTTTTATTCCTCATTGTGTAGGGTAAAGTCTCTTGAAATGATCAAAGGAAAGATAAAGAATCCTTCCCTGAAGAAATATGAAAGTTAAAAGAGCAATGGAAAAGGAAACTTTTCACAAATTAGGTAGGTGTCTACTTCATAACTGTTAAGAGGACAGGCCCTGACATCAAATAGCTCAGATTCAAAGCCCAGTACTGCATTTTCCCAGTCATGTCCACAAGTTCTCTGTGCCTCAGCTTGCTCATAGAAAACAGTTGTCAGGAATCAGTGAGTTAATAGATGTGGTGAATTTAGAACAGTATTTGGTAGAGAATAAGCACTCCAGTTACTATTGTTAGTATTACTGCTACTACTATTACTACTAAGTTTTGTGTTGAAAACAAATTTTCTGCTTTTACAGCTGTTTATGAGATTCTTATAAGTTAATAATTGTATCATTCAGGGTTCTTAGTTGCAGACAACAAAACTCAACTCCAGCTGACTTAAACATGAAATGGAGTTCATTAAAGACATAAGGAGTGGCTCCCAGAATCACTGGAAGAATTAAAGATATGGCATAGGGCCATGTAATCAATAACAACACCCCAAATCATAAGGCAGAACCTGTCTGGTGTGACCCCCTCTTCCCTCTTTCCCCACTATGCCATTGTCATCTCTGAATCTCAGATTTATGGCTTGTGCCACTGGCAGCCCCAGTTCCAGATACTGTCCTGAGGAATTCAGTCTTCCTTCAGCTGTCACTACCATAGAATTCAAGTCTCACAGCCACCATATCACTGGCTATGGGCTCCAACTGGCATCCTCTAACTGATGGAGGCTAGGTCTCAGAGAGATGCTAGAAGAGCAAAGATATAGCATCTTCTTCTTCTATGGTTGTGGTTAAGCCTACCTCCTTCCATGATTCATTAGAAGGGGGATTTCTAAAACCTAAGATGAGCATCTTGATGGTCGACGGCCAAAACCATTTTTAAAGGTGAATGTCCACTAAAGTGGTCCTTAATGATTTCTCCAGGATGTTGTTCAGTCACAAAGTCATGTCCAAATTTTTGCAACCTCATGGGCTGCAGCATGCCAGGCTTCTCTGTCCTCCACTATCTCTCGGAGTTTACTCAGACTCATGTCCCTTGAGTCAGTGATGCCATCCAACCATCTTATCCTCTGTCACCCCCTTGTCCTCCTGCCCTAAATCTTTCTCAGCATCAATGTCTTTTCCAATGAGTTGATTCTTTGAGTCAGGTGGCCAAAGTGAATGATTTTTTAATACATGGGCAAATAATCTGCCTGCAATGCAAGAGACATAGGAAATCCAGGTCTGATCCCCGGGTCGGGATGGTCCACTGGAGGAGGAAATGGTAACCCACTTCAGTATTCTTGCCTGGAGAATCCCATGGACAGAGGAGCCTTGTGGGCTACAGTCCTAAGGATCACAAAGGGTCAGATATGACTGAGTAATTAAACACATATGAAAATTTCAGAAAGTTCCTGCAGGTAAGTTCTCTTAAGGATTTACATCCCTCTTTAGATTCTTTTCAAAGTTATAATGGTATTCTTGGAGCTGAAATGAAAGGTTGGTCAAAATACTAATTGTTTAATTTATTTGCATTACTATTTTTTCACCAATGGATTTTCCTTCATCAGGAAATCGTTAACTGCATATTATACTTCTCCAGCAATCCTTCTGTTCTTTCAGCACTCAGAAGCTGTGATATTACAAGCCTCTTGCCCTTTAAAAATTAAGTGGTCTTTATTCATGACTTCCTTGAAAGAAGTTCAAAATCTTATTGCTTTTGGTATTTTAATTTTATTTTTCTAGGAGACAGTCATGAGAGCGTCTCTCATAGAAACTTTGAAAGAGATGGCTCTGGGCCTTTGTGATTCAGCACTAGTGAGCTTGATATGAAGTAGAGGCTCTCCACACATAAAAGAAGGAGTTGCTGACACCAACATCAAGATCATTTTACATGCCTACCCAGAGCTTACATTTAATGTAAAAGAGGAAGACAAGATACTTTTGCTCCAGGTAATATTCTACTGCCATTATCTCAAGAATCTGGAATTTTTCTCTAGTCTTTTACCTTGAGACCATAATTTTCTCCTTTATTTTTACCTGATTTTTTATTGTTTTTTAGTGACTTAGTCTCTAAACATGACTTAGTCTCCATTTCTTTGCCATCCCATGGATTGTAGTCCACCAGGCTCCTTGGTCCGTGAGATTTCCCAGGCAAGAATACTGGAGTGGGTTGCCATTTCCTTCTCCAGGGGATCTTCCTGACTATAGAGGGTTGCTCAAAAAGCACTTGACAAGTTGATTGTATTGCTTTAAAAAATGCTTTACAATAGTTTGAAGCAATAAAATATATATATATATATATATATATATATATATATATATATATACACTAAAATACAATTCATGTGCAGGCTGGTAAACACAAAGTTTAAATCTTCATTATTTAATTCAGCTTGACTCATCTTAACTAGTGGCTCAACCAAGGCAACTTTGTCCCTTAGGGGACATTTGGTAATGTATGGAGATATTTTGCCACAACTAGGGATGGGGAAGGGCAATGCTACTGACATTGGTAGAGGCCAGGGATGTTGCTAAACAACCTACAATGCTGAAGACAGACGTAGCTCCCTACGACAGATAAAAAAAACCATCCCACTCAAACGTCCAGGTCAAGAAACCCTAATGTGAACACAATGACTTTCCAACTTACCTTCCTCACGCCATAGTCCTTTCCTTTCCTGGTCTAGGGATATCTTGTGGCTCTCAGGTCTTTAAAGAAGCAAGATTCTCTCCAAATGGTCGCCCCAGAGCCCAGCCTCAAGCTTGAACTATAGTAGATGAAGCCTGCTCTTCGATTCTGAAAATTCTTTGGGCAAATTTACCTTGGTGAATACCCCTTCAGTTTAGTTCAGTTCAGTTCACTTGCTCAGTTGTGTCTGACTCTTTGTGACCCTGTGGACTGCAGCACACCAAGTCTCCCTGTCCATCAACTCCCAGAGCTTACTCAAACTCATGTCCATCAAGTCAGTGATGCCATCCAACCATCTCATCCTCCATTGTCCCTTCTCCTCCTGCCTTCAATCTTTCCCAGCCTCATGGTCTTTTCCAGTGGTCAGTTCTTTGCATCAGGTGGCCAAACTATTGGAACTTCAGCTTCAGCATCAGTCCTTCCAGTGAATATTCAGGACTGACTTCCTTTAGGATGGACCCCTTTAGGATTTAGAAATAGGAAATACCCTTTGGTTTTGAGCCTTTTCTGAATCACTCAGTTATGTATACTTGAACCTGAGATTTAACACACTTAACTGCTGTTCTCACAAAAGATGCACATTTGTAAACCCCACCCCCACTGTTTCTCTGAACAGTATCATTCTAAAGCCCTGATGGGCTTCCAGCTTCTCCACCTGCAACTCACATGGCCTTGGAAAGTCAGACAAGCTCTCCCTGCTTCATTTCCACATCTGCAAGATAATGTAACAAAACTATTAATAATTATTAACAACAAGGTAGTTTTATGGTCAGATGAAATAATACAAAAGCATTTCATAATCAGTGAAACAGTAGAATGCTTTTGCCATTATCATTCTTTTTCTTGCCAGTTCTTTTTCATGCTTTACTCCCCTGTGGTTAATCTGTGTAGCCTCCCTGATAAGGATGTCACACAGCATGCCAGTCAAACATTTGCTTTTAGCAACAAAATCAGCATATCTATAACATGGGCTTTTGTTACTCTTGTGCTTACCCATAGAGGCAATGAATCTATTGATACATAATTACATGTTTTAAAGCACAGAAAAGGGATGACGAGAGACTTACTTCCCTGGCAGTCCAGTAGTTAAGACTCACCTTCCAAGGCAGGGAGTATAGGTTCAATCCCTGATTGGGGAGCTAAGATCCCACATGCCTCCTGGCCAAAAAACTAAAACATAAAACAGAAGTAATATTGCAAAAGGACGATATTGAAATTGGCCCCTCCCCAAATCTAGCAGAAAAAAAATTATAGAGATGGTTCAGGATTTTTACTAAAAGACATCTGGGGATAGAAAATAGAATGAATCAACACAAAATACCATATTTTCTCTTAGGCACAATCTTATGATTTGTGGTCAGGGAAAAAAAGAAAAGCCACCATCAAATAAATCTAAGAAAGGACAAACAATAAACAAAATTCTATAATCTCTGAAACAGAAATTTACTCCGACCCATAGAAAATAAACATAAATCTGTCAGATCAATATGTAATATTTGTGTTAGGCTTAACATTCATAAAACTTTTTTGTTGATGACTCAGTTTCTATGTTATAAAAACACAGCTCATGGAAGTTTGAACTAGTGTCTTCCTTGTCCCTTAGGGTGTTTCTCAAAACTTAGTATAAATAATCCATTTACCTTGGAAGGCCTTGCAATGTTGAGACCATTGTTCGTAGAGTCACTGCTCTATCTAAGCATCTGAAGCTTTCCCAAAGAACTTGAGTTCCCCATTGCCTCTGTCCTCCAGTATCGAATGGGAAAACAAGCCACATAAGGAAAACTATAAGAAAACAAGTGAGACAAAAGACAATCCCAGTCCATTGGCTGTGAACATTGGAAGGTATTAATGAGTTGGCTGTTGACGAAAAGGTCAGTTTTCATTCCAATCCCAAAGAAAGGCAATGCCAAATAATGCTCAAACTACCGCATAATTGTACTCATCTCACACGCTAGCAAAGTAGTGCTCAAAATTCTCCAAGCCAGGCTTCAACAGTACGTGAACCGTGAACTTCCAGATGTGCAAGCTGGATTTAGAAAAGGCAGAGGAATCAGAGATCAAATTGCCAACATCCGTTGGATCATCAATAAAGCAAGAGAGTTCCAGAAAAACATTCATTTCTGCTTTATTGACTATGCCAAAGCCTTTGACTGTGTGGATCACAACAAAATGTGGAAAATTCTGAAAAAGATGGGAATACCAGACCACCTGACCTGCCTCCTGAGAAATCTGTATGCAGGTCAAGAAGCAACAGTTAGAACTGGACATGGAACAACAGACTGGTTCCAAATTGGGAAAGGAGTATGTCAAGGCTGTATATTGTCACTCTGCTTCTTTAACTTATATGCAGAGTACATCAGGAGAAACACTGGGCTGGATGCAGCCCAAGCTGGAATCAAGACTGCTGGGAGAAATATCAATAACCTCAGATATGCAGATGACACCACCCTTATGGCAGAAAGTGAAGAAGAACTAAAGAGCCTCTTGATGAAAGTGAAAGAGGAGAGTGAAAAAGTTGGCTTAAAACTCAACATTCAGAAAACTAAGATCATGGCATCTGGTCCCATCCCTTCATGGCAAATAGATGGGGAAAGAGTGGAAACGATGACAGACTTTTTTGGGGGGGAGCTCCAAAATCGCTGCAGATGGTGACTGTAGCCATGAAATTAAAAGACATTTACTCCTTGGAAGAAAAGTTATGACCAACCTAGACAGCCTATTAAAAAGCAGAGACATTACTTTGCCAACAAAGGTCCGTCTGGTCCAAGCAACAGTTTTTCCAGTAGTCATGTATGGATGTGAGAGTTGGACTATAAAGAAAGCTGAGCACTGAAGAATTGATGCTTTTGAACTGTAGTGTTGGAGAAGACTCTTGAGAGTCCCTTGGACTGCAAGGAGATCCAACCCGTCAATCCTAAGGGAAATCAGTCCTGAATATTCATTGGAAGGACTGATGCTGAAGCTGAAACTCCAATACTTTGGCCACCTGGTGCAAAGAACTGACTCCTTGGAAAAGAGCCTGATGCTGGGGAAAATTGAAGGTGGGAGAAGGGGACGACAGAGGATGAGACGGTTGGATGGCGTCACTGACTCAATGGATATGAGTTTGAGTAAACTCCAGGAGTTGGCGATGGACAGGAAGGCCTGGCATGCAGCAGTCCATGGGGTCACAAAGAGTTGGACATAACTGACCGACTGAACTGTCGATGACAGAGCCTTTTGAGCAGCAGGTCTTGGAGACCCATCCTCTCCACTTATCATGTTGCTCCCATGAAACACTACCTCAGAGACTGCAGAGTGACTGAGTCTACTCACAGCAAAGTGAATCCTGGGTGTCAACTATCCAGCTACCCACATTTGATATCTACTTGTATTTCCTAGTAAACCACCTTTCAATTTTATAAAATGTGATTCCTTCACGCCATATGTATTCTTTAGTAAGTATGTATAAAGAAGACATTTCAGGATTATTTAGTCAGGAATGTTATGTATGCAGATACTTTGACATGTGTATCCTAAATGGAAAATTCACTCCTCTGCAGCTACAAGCATGTTTTTGGAAATTATTCTTGATGTATATGAAGTGAAGTGTTAGACACTCAGTCATGTTCGACTCTTTGCAACCCCACGGACTGTAATCTGCCAGGCTCCTCTGTCCATGGGATTCTCCAGGCAAAAATACTGGAGTGGGTTGCCATTTCCTTCTCCAGGGGATCTACCCCAACCCAGGGATCGAACCTGAGTCTCCCACATTGCAGGCATATTTTCTTTACTGTCTGATCCACCAGGGAAGTCAAATACTGTGTCTCTGTATTGTTACTGGAATCAGCACTGACAATTTACTGGTGCCTGCTCTTGAACACATATTGTTGTTTAATAGTCCAGTGAGATTTCAGCTCTTCAAGAGGTCATTAGTTGTATCATGGACTAAACCAAATGTGGCAGACTTTGCAAGCTAAATCTCTGATTCTTAATCCATCCTGTCTGGTCTAGTTGCCTAAGGGTCCATTTCAGCATTTGCTATCACTTGTGGCAGCATGACATTTGCCTTTTCTATCTTAGGTTCAGGATTGCAAAATTGACACCTCAGAGACTATTCATCTCAAACCCAGGAATATGCCTGAAAATTCAAGTGCTGCCAAAGCTGAGTAGTGGTCCCTGGCCCTAGGATCCACATAGATATGAATTAATAAAAGGAAAAACAGCATATTTTCCAACTGGTTGTATTTTATTTATAACAATATATTTGTTTCTATAAACCAAGGTAGTAACAATAAATTATCCTCTAATAATTAAATATAAAGTGAAACATAATTCAGAACAAGGACAAAATTCACTCATCTCAGTAAATTCTCACAAATATCTGCAGTAAGTTGGGCTCTTCCCATGTCTCTAAATATCTCTGTTTGGTCAAGTTATCTCACCATCTTCCTAAAATGGCCGAGGCTATTTAACCCCAAATGACTCCCATTCTAAAAATGAATCTAGATCCTATGATCTAGTGGTGGTACCTAGGCTCTAGCACTGTATTTGACAACTCAAGCTGTGTGCCCAGCCCAGACATTGTGACCATCCAGATTCACAGCCATCCCCATTCACCCATCCACAAGCATACACAGCATGGTCTGTATGCTGCCCCCAGGCCCAGCTTTGACCTTGGACATCATCAACACTTGCTGCCTGGAATTCATTGCTGATACCCAAGCATTAATCTGCGAGTGCTTAACCGGGACATGAAGATCAGGGTTCTTTGAAGCCTCATCTCTCTCTCTTTTTTTAAAAGTATTTGAACCAAAAGCAAATATATCCATTCATATTTTTTTATAAAGGTTTTACTGAGTTTGTTACAATATTGTTTTTGTTGTTTATGTTCTGGGGTTTTGGCCATGAAGCATGTGGGATCTTAGTTCCCTGAGCAGGGATTGAACCTGTGCACCTCGTGCACTGGAAGGCGAAGTCCCAACCCCAGGACCATCAGGAAGTCCACCTTAAAACCTCATCTTGAAACTGTTTATATATAAGGGTCTTAATTCTTCATTATGTGGAATCTAACTGAGGCATGCACACATGCTCAGTCACTCAGTTGTGTCCAACTGTTTTGCAACCCCATGGACTGTAGCCCACCAGGCTCCTCTGACCTTGGGATTCTCCAGGCAAGGATACTGGAGTGGGTTGCCATGCCTTCCTCCAGGGGATCTTCCCAACCCAGGGATCTAATGTTTGGCTCCTGCATTGACAGGCGAATTCTTTACCACTGAGCCACCAATATAATCTAAATAAAAACATGACTGTAGCAAGAGAAATAGGAAACTGAATTTTATACTCATTAGACTTTCTGTGTGATGTTAGTGCCATCTGAGCACTGCATTGTTTTTACCACACTGTCAGTAATATTCTATAGGTCATTCTTTTGTCTCCCCCAAGAAAACCCCCACAGCATATTCAGCAATCTACAATATTGTCAAGACTTTCCCTGGCTGTTCATGTACACCTCCCTACTAGCTGAGCGCCCCCCCCCCCAACTCCTGATTCTGCCAAGCCTATACCCACCTTGGCCTTTGCAATTGCTGTTCCTTCTTCCTGGAATGCTCTCCCTGCAGAAGCTTAGTGGCTCACTCCTTCTCATCCAAGTCTCAACTCAAATATTCTGCTTCAAAGAGGCTGCCTTTCATCACTCTACTTAGCAAACTTTGCCCCCCTCCAACAATATTTACTATTATAACACCCTTCTCTTGTTTCTTCATAGCACTGAATACTACCTAAATTAGCTTACTAATTTACTTGTTTATTATCCCCCACTAGACTATTTATCTATTTGAGAACAGGAATCTTATCTCTTTAGTTAGCACTTCCTTCTCAATTTCCCAAACAGTGTCAGGCACTGAATAAATATTTATTGAATTAACTACTTGTTGGTAAATTCATATTATGCTTGAATAATATAATATAATTATATATTATATAATATTTTATATTATATAATTATTTATATAATAATACATATTAATATATTAATATGTATTAATATATTATATATATTATGTATATTATTATATTTAATATATTGTATTAATATATAATATATTATTTTATATATTATAATATATTATATATAATATATATTATTATATATATTATATAATATATAATTTATTTTATATTATATAATGTAATTATATAATATATTGTGTAATATTGTGCTTGAATATCTGATAGAACTATGTCTACCTGATTGCTCTTTCTTGTCACTTGCCTTTATAATATTTTTTTATTGCAATCACTGCAACTCATTTAACTGAATTGGACATAAGCTCTATCTGGATATTGAACATATCTAGATATGCTCTAGATATTAGATATCTGCTCTAGATATTAGATATTGTCACCCTTATTTAATTTATATGCAGAGTACATCATGTGAAATGCCAGGCTGAATGAAGATGTAATCAAGATTGCTGGGAGAAATATCAGTAACTTCAGATACGCAGATGACACCATCCTTATGGCAGAAAGCAAAGAGGTATTAAAGAGCCCCTTGATGAAGGTGAAAGAGGAGAGTGAAAAAGCTAGCATGAGACTCAACATTCAAAAAACGAAAATCATGGCATCTGGTCTCATCACTTCATGGCAAATAGATGGGGAAACAATTGAAACAGTTAGAGACTTGATTTTCTTGGGCTCCAAAATCACTGTGGGTGGTGACTGCTGCCCTGAAATTAAAAGATGCTTGCTCCTTGAAAGAAAAGTAATGACAAACCTAGACAGCATATTAAAAAGCAGAGCCATTACTTTGCTGACAAAGGTCCAGATAGTCAAAGCTATGGTTTTTCCAGTAGTTATGTACAGGTATAAGAGCTGGACAATAAAAAAGGCTGAGCGCTGAAAAGAACTGATGCCTTCAAACTGTGGTGCTGGAGAAGATTCTTGAGAGTCCCTTGGACAGCAAGGAGATCAAACCAGTCAATCTTAAAGCAAATCAGTCCTGAATATTCATTGGAAGGACTGATGCTGAAGCTGAAACTCCAATACTTTGGCCATCTTTAACGTGAAGAGCCCGCTCTTTGGAAAAGCCCCTGATGCTGGGAAAGATTCAAGGCAGGGGATAGCAGAGGATAAATGGTTGGATGGCATCACCAACTCAATGGACATGAATCTGAGCAAACTCCAGGAGATGGTGAAGGACAGAGAGGCCTGACATGCTGCAATCCATGGGTTCACAAAGACTCGGACACACTGAACAACAAAAGCAACAACTACTTAGATATATGATTTAATAAAGCAGAGAATCCCATGGACAGAGGAGCCTGGCAGGCTACAATCCATTGGATCGCGAGAGTCAGAGACGACTTAGCAACTAAACCACCAAACCACCACCACCACCGGGGGATAGCATAAGATTCCAGAGGCTAAGGGGTCAGTCCTACAATCCTGCCCCTCCCCTCAGTTTCAGATGCTAATCACAAGCCCAGGTTGTTATCTGTGTCTCTGAAAGTTCCATCCCTCTAATCACGTGGTTGGTTCTACTGGCAACCAGCCCCCATCCTTAGATGGGAGCCCAAAGTTATTTTATTAACATTATAAAATTCACCTTTATAGTTTTTAGCACTTAGGAGATTCTAAAGGTTTTAGGAGCTTCGTGTCAGAGACAAAGACCTAATATATATTTCTAATGATAAGTCACAATGGCACCATGATACTCTTTTTAAAATTTTATTTATTTATTTATTTTTGGCTGTGCTGGGTCTTCACTGCTCATGGACTCTTCCCTAGTTGTGGCGGGCTGGAGCTAGTTTCTGGTTGTAATGCTTGGGCTTCTCACTGAGGTGGCATCTCTTGTTGCAGAGCATGTGCTCTAGGGCGTGCAGGCTTCAGTAGTTGTGGCAAATGGGCTCAACAGTTGTAGTTCCTGGGCTCTAGAGCACAGGTTCAGTCGTTGTGGCACATGGGCTTAGTTGCTCTGTGGCATGTGGGATCTTCCTCAAGCAGGGTTTGAACCTTTAACTCCTGCATTGGCAGGTGGATTCTTTACCACTGAGCTACGAAGGAAGCCCCCAAAATACTCTTATAAATCCATTTTTGTATGCTTTTATTATCTCAAATTTAACGTGCATACCATAGTTCCCCAGTACTGCTGAACACTGTCAGTGCTTACCTATGGGAAAGTAAGTGGCATGGTTTAAGAGGGCGATCAGAGATTGCAAGAAAGACTGTTTTCTCTTTTTTACTCTATGTGCAGTGATGTTTCCTAAAATTTTAAAAACAGGCATACATTCACATAGTACTTTTGTAAATGGAAATTGAAGAACATGGCCCTACTTAAGATTATGCTCTGGTAGCTCAGATGGTAAAGAGTCTGCTCGCAATTCAGGAGGCCCCAGGCTCTATCCCTGGGTCAGTAAGATCCCCTGGAGAAGGGAATGCCAACCCACTCCAGTATTTTTGCCTGGAGAATCCCATGGACAGAGGAGCCTGCAGGGCTACAGTCTGTGGGGTCGCAGAGAGTTAAACATGACTGAGTGACTTTCACTTTATTTAAGATTATTCCTTTTATGTGTTATTTTGAAGCAACCTCAAAATTCATTCTGAAAACTCTTTAGGCCTGTTTCATGGCATTATCTTGGCTCATCACCATGCAAAATTGAGGTGACTATTCAGACACAAATCTTGGTTAATTAAGGTCTTTAATTATGCTAAGAGAATCCACCCACATATTAATTCATGAAATATTTATTGAGCACCTACTATGAGCCTGTGAAATGAAAATATTTCCTGCCATATCAGTAGACAAGAACTGTCACAGCCGTTAGTGATTTCTGGCCTCCAAATGTGAATGTGTGTGCTCTGTTCTAAGTCACTTCAGTCCTGTCCAACTCTTCACGTTTCCTGCATTGTCAGGTGGGCTCTTTACCACTAGCGCCACCTAGGAAGCCAGGCAAAATGTTAATGATGGCTCCCCAAAATGTGATCCAGCAGATGCTGCAACCCTCTATGTTGATTGCTGAGGAGCTGGGGCAATGCAAGAAGCAAGGTGAACAAAGAAACAGGATTGGCCTCAGATAACTGAGGTGTATATGAAAGGAATGAATTCAGGGAGCCCAAAGACTTGCATTTTCCCATACATAGAATGCTAAATTCCTTAACTTGATCCTTGATTTTCAGACTGCCTTCTCCCTTTGTTGTAAACTCATATATAGCCTGACTTCCTCTCCTGCCTCCTTGGAGCAGTTTTCTCAAGAGCTACTGAGATGCCGTCTCCTGGGCTGAGTCCTAAACATGAAAATAGCTCTCTACTTTCAGGTTGTGACTATATTTTTTAGTCAACAAGCCAGTGTAGTGATAAATATCTAATATATACCTTACAGCAAGATAGACAGGATTCTTATCCTCATTTGGCCTACTTTCTAATGCAAAAAGCAGACAATAAATAGGTATCATTCAGGATAGGCTAGATTATTCTGCAGTAATATACAACTCATTGATACTACTTGTCTACCACACATTGGCAGGGGAATCTGCTTCTCATAGTTACTCAAGAACTGAGACTGCGGGTTTCTTCTCTACTGGAAAAAGAACATCGGAGGAGCCCCCAATGGCAGTTTTGTGGGAATTCTCTGACTGTCCAATGGTTAGGACTCTGCACTTTCACTGCTGAGGGCCTAGAACTGAGCGATCTCATATGCCGTGCCATATGACCAAAAAAAAAAAAAAATCTTAAGGCCCAGAAGCGATATATCACTTATGTTCCTGGCTCATTTGCCAGAACTAGCCACATAGGCCTACCCAATCACTAGGGGGCCAGAAAGTGCTCCAAAAGGGGAAGACTGAGTAGGCAAGACCAATGACTTCCACAGTCATCCCCGCTCATCAGATATTAGTTTTACTCTTCTTCCCATGTGCAAAATATACACATATTCTCTTCCAGAGAAATAACACAAAAAATTTCATCCTATCACAACATCAAGCTCAAAGTCCAGGATCTGACAGTAGTCAAGCCTAGATCTGTATTTTCTCTGTTTCTGGAGACATATGAAGAAAAAAAAAGTCTGTGCCACACCCCTTACCTAATAGATAATGACAGAGGAGGAACTGGATAACTGCCATAAACACCCCCATTTGAAATGGAGAAAAATGGGGTAGAGATAGCAATCAGTGTCTGGCAACTGTGGAATCCTACCAGGCCGACATGGCAAGGGTGTTGCCTCCTAGTCTTTCCACTAGGGTGGAGGATGTTACTAGTTAGGCCCCAGTTCTGACCCATGGTACGCCCCCCTCCCCCACTGCATTGTTTTTCTCAGATCCTTAGCTCCATCTTCTACCTTCTAGGGAAGTTCTTTTCCTTCATTCCCCTGTGCCCTATAGACGATGTTCAGTCGCTCAGTCGTGTCCACCTCTTTGCAACCCCGTGGACTGCAGCATGCCAGGCTTCCCTGTCCATCACCATCTCCCAGAGCTTGCTCAAACTCATGTCTGTTGAGTCCAAGATGCCATTCAACCATCTCATCCTCTGCCATTCCCTTTTCCTTCTCCCTTCAATCTTTCCCAGCATCAGGGTCTTTTCTAAGGAGTCAGCTGCTTGCATCAGGTGGCCAAAATAATGGAGCTTCAGCTTTAGCATCAGTTCTTTCAATGAATAATCAGGACTGATTTCCTTTAGGATTGACTGGTTTGATCTTCTTGCAGTCCAGGGACTCTCAAGAGTCTTCTCCAACACCACAGTTCAAAAGCATCAGTTCTTTAGCACTCAGCCTTCTTTATAGTCCAATTCTCATATCTATACATGACTACCAGAAAAACCATAGCTTTGACTATACAGACCTTTGTTGGCAAAGTAATGTCTCTGCTTTTTAATATGCTGTCCAGGTTTGTCATAGCTTTTTCTCCAAGGAGCAAGTGTCTTTTCATTTCACTGCAGTCACCATCTGAAGTGATTTTGGAGCCCAAGAAAGTAAAGCCTGTCACTTGTTTCATTTCCCCATCTATTTGCCATGAAGTGATGGGACCAGATGCCATGATCTTAGTTTTCTGAATGTTGAGCTTTAAGCCAACTTTTTCACTCTCCTCTTTCACTTTCATCAAGAGGCTCTTTAGTTCTTCACTTTCTGCCATAACACTGGTGTCATCTGCATATCTGAGGTTATTGATATTTCTCCCAGCAATCTTGATTCCAGCTTGTGTTTCATCCAGCCCAGCGTTTCTCATGATGTACTCTGCATAAAAAGTTAAATAAGCAGGGTGACAGTATACAACCTTGATGTACTCCTTTCCCAACTTGGAACCAGTCCGTTGTTTCCTATCCAGTTCTAGTTGTTGCTTCTTGACCTTCATACAGGTGTCTCAGGAGACAGGTCAGGTGATCTGGTATTCCCATCTCTTGAAGAATTTTCCACATTTTGTTGTGATCCACACAGTTGAAGGCTTTAGCATAGTCAATGAAGCAGAAGTAGATGTTTTTCTGGAATTCTCTTGCTCTTTTCTGTGATGTTGTGTGAAGTTGCTTTTTCTGTGATGTTGGCAATTTGATCTCTGGTTTCTCTGCCTTTTCTAAATCCAGTTTGTACATCTGGAAGTTCTCAGTTCACGTACTGTTGAAGCCTGGCGTGGAGAATTTTGAGTATTACTTTGCTATCGTGTGAAATGAGTGCAATTGTGCGGTAGTTTGAACATTCTTTGGCATTTCAATGAAAACTGACCTTTTCCAATGCTGAACATAAGGAATAAGTCCTCAGGTTTTGAACAGTTTTCTCAAACTACTTCCTGAACACAGAAAGGTGAGGACCAAGGGTCATTTTAAGTCTCACCTACAGTTTCCTTAAAGGAAACTGCACTCACTGGTAGATATTTTGGCACTACCCTAAAATTTTTAGTCATCTTCTTTATTTGATTCAAGTCATGTGAGACACAGACTTTTATTTTGTTTCTCTCTTGTGGGTAACTTGAGCCCATGAGGCTTTGTTTACAGGAAGACCTGGGCCAGTTTATCCGACTTACTGGGCACCACTTTACTCCACTCAGAGGTCTTAGTCGTGAATGTGACAGTCATATCCTTGATTTGATCCTTGACATAAGTCTGAGTTCTAATTAGCCTTTGTTGCGCGTCTCATTTAACGATGAGAATCATTTGTATCTTCCAACAGCGCGAGTTTCCAAATTTCTGGATTCTTTATATCTCTTCCATTTCTAACTGTAAACTCAACAATTACTCTCTGACTCATCTTTTCCTATAATGTCTTATGTAATCAATAATTACCAACATTCAAATGTACCTAACAAACATATACAGAATATTCTATCCAATAGCATCAGAATACACATTCTTCTCAAGTGTACATGGAACACTTTTTAGGATAGATCATATGAAAGTGTTAGTCACTCAGTCGTGTCCAACTCTTTGCGACCCCATGGACTGTAGCCCACCAGGCTCCTCTGTCCATGAGATTTCTCAGGCAAGAATACTTGAGTGCCTCACCATTTCCTTCTCCAGGGGATCTTCCCAACCTGGGTCTCCCACATTGCAGGCAAATTCTTAACCATCTGAGCCACAGGGAAGCCCCTATGTAAGGCAACAAAACAAGTCTCAAAATATTCAAGATAGAAATTATATCAAGTATCTTTTCTAATCACAGTGGCATGAAACTGGTAACAGGAGGAAAGCTGGAAAATTCACAAATATGTGGACATTTTTTTATTGTTTATTTTAGTTTAAGGATAATTACTTCACAATACTGTGATGGTTTTTTGCCATACATCAACATGAATCAGCCATCGGTATACATGTGTTCCCCCAAAAATATGTGGAAATTAAACAACACAATTCTGAACAACCAGTGGATCAAAGAAGAAATCAAAAAAGAAATTTAAAAATATCTTGAAACCAATGAAAATGGAAACACAACATACCACAACTTATGGAATGTAGCAAAACAGTTATATGGAGGGAATTATGCAAGGAGAAATAAGTCAGATGGAGAAAGACAAATACTGTATGGTCTCACTTAAACATGAAATCTGAAAAATCCAAACTCACAGAAACAGTAGATAGGTGGTTCCCAGAGGCTGTGAGGTGGGGGAAATGGGTAAAAGTGGTCAAAGAGTACCAAATTCCAGTTACAAGATGAATAAGTTCTGGAAAATCTAATGTATAGCCTGGTGACTATACTTAACTATACTGTATTGTATACCTGAAAAATGCTGAGAGAGTAAATCTTCCAAATTCTCACCACAAGAAAAAAAGTAACTATGAGGTGACAGTTGTGTTAACTATCCTTGTTGAGGTAATAATTTTGCAATATATACATATGAAATCATCATGCTGTATATCGTACACCTATTCAATATCATGTCAATTATATCACAGTAAAGCTGGAAAGAAATTAGATAAAAACATGTCCTTCACCTCCCCAACACCCCACCCCACCTTCACCAGGCAACACATAAAAATAGTTACCAACACATGCCACCAGCTTTCTATTTCCCATTCTCTTCCACCAGAGCTACAAGTTTACAGCATACATTATCTGCCTTCCATGCCTCACCATGCTATCACAGGAGGTTGTTTTGCCAGATGTTTCTTTCTTGCAAATATGAATCACCATCCATATGGCTTCCAATATCACTTCCTTTGTTGTGTACCACCTAGCCCCTAAACCAATGCCATCTATTGAAGATTTTTGTTCTAGTAATAGCCCACCACTGTCCGTCAAGATTGGCTCACTGTTGCTGCAGTCATAAATACCACAATCTCAGTGGCTTGAAACAACAGAAGTTTAATTACTATTTTATTCATTATGGGGTGGCAGAGGAGTTCTGCTCATTGTGGTCGCTCAGGAGCGCAGGCTGACTGCAGCCACTGTTTCGAATGCTGCTTGTTGCTGCAGGAGAGAGAATAGAGCCCTCTGAAGGGTCTTGCGTTGGCAAGCCTGGAAGTGACTCATGTTACTTCTGCTCATAACTAATAGGCCAAAATTAGTTACATGACATTATCCAACCACAAGGAAGCCAGGAAGAGCAATTCTTTCTTGTGCCTGGTATGCCAGACAAAAGGAAAATTTGCTGAATGCCTGCCAAAACAGGTAACGAAAATATTTGTGATAAGTGAGCTAAATTAAAAAAAAAAAAAGTAGGTTATAGGGTAGACACGATTGAGGGACCTGTTTAAAGTGGATAGTCTGGGAGGCCTCTCTGAAGAAGTAACATTTGCATTGAGACCTCCAAGTGAGCATGAATTAAGAGAACATTCCAGACAGGAAGCAACAAGCTTAATAGCCCTATGGTGGAATAGGCTTGATTTTTTCTGAAACTGCCAGAAGATGAGATCTATGAGAAACAAAAAAGTAAAGGGATGTGAGGGGAGTGTTTTGGATGGGAGAAACCATCAGGATCAGATCACAGAGGACCCTGAACGCCCTAACAAATAAATAGAATTTTATCCTAAAATGCAATAGGAAGCCATTGAAAGGTCTTAAGATAAGAAATGCATGTGTGATTTATGTTTAAAAAACTAATTGGCTCTGTGGTAAATTACTCGGAAAAGGGTCAGAGTGAAAATGGGGATGCCAGCTGGGACACGATTGTAGCAGTGCAAGAGATGACAGGGTTAGGCAGGGCCGTAGCGGGATAGTCAGCAGGGAAGATGCCAAGAAGTGAACCACCTAAGATATATTTTGCAGAGCTTACTGATGGATGAAATAAAAGAAAGGTTGGGAGTGGCAGGAGTTATCTATGACTCGCATTGTCAAGGATGAACAAAGCAGGACATTAGTTAATGTGGTAAGAACAGATTTTTATTAGTAACAATTATTGCTGTAGGGAAAAAAGAGTCCAACGTGAACTGAACAAAACTTCAATCTGTACAGAGATAAAGAGGCATTTTAAAGGGAGAATGGGGGAAAGGCGGGGGGAGTCAAGTCAGGGAAGTAAAAAATTACGAAAGATTAGTTAGTGTCAATGTGTCTGAGTCTTTCAATCCCATGCACTATAGCCTGCCAGGCTGCTCTGTCTGTGGAATTTCCCAGGCAAGAATACTGGAGTGGGTAGCCATTTGACAACCCATTCCAGTATTCATGCCTAGAGAATCCCACAGACAGAGAAGCCTGGCGGGCTACAGTCCTTAGGGTTACAAAGATCCAGACTCAACGGCAGTGACTTAGCACACATGTGCACAGTCAGTGTCAATGCAATTAGGCCAGCTGTGTCTGCTAGTGGTGATGACTGAAGTTAGGATTCTACCCCCCTGCAGAAGGTGGCGGAGAAGGCAATGGCAACCCACTCCAGTACTCTTGCCTGGAAAATCCCATGGACGGAGGAGCCTGGTAGGGTGCAGTCCATGGGGTCGCACAGAGTCGGACACGACTGAAGTGACTTAGCAGCAGCAGCAGCAGCAGAAGCTGGGAGAGAGAGGTCCCAGTCTTGGGTGTTGACTGGAATAAACAGGAGCTTTGGCACCCTTGAGTTTTCTCATGCAGGCACTTAAAGAGGACTGGGATTATTTTAGGATGTGGCCTTGAGAGGACCTATGTTCCTATTTGTTCAAGACTTTATAGACAGAGGTTGACGCCTAGTCAAGAGGGCTCATGAGTCTGACTACAGTTTAGTCGAGGAGAGAAAATTTGTGGCTATGTTTCTGGTTTTAGTGACAGAGTGCTTGGTGATGTCAATTCAGAGAAGGGATGGTCTAGGGGACAACTAGGTTTAGAATCTAGAAGCAACCAAATCCTATTTTGGACATGTTAAGTCTGAAACATTCAAATGAGTAAGAAGTTAAACATCAGAATGGATCACATAAGAGAAGTCTGGGCTAGAGATATAAATCAAGAGCTTTCAGCAGGATGTAACTCAGAGATCACACCAGTTGGAGTTAGAAAAGACATAGGAACTTCAGGATTTACCCAACAAATTTATCCTTGAGATTTGTTTCCAGAAATGTATCATTGTTAGGTATGTGAAGTTGTATTTCTAATTGTCAGAAAGGAAAATTAACAGAATAACAATCAAGGTAGCTATTAAATATTTGCAGATTTTTTTCTATTTTTCTTTTGGTTTGAATCCTATCTCTATTTGCTATTGCTAAATCATAGGGCTTCCTGGGTGGTGTGAATGGTAAAGAACCCACCTGCCAACACAGGAGAGGTGGGTTCCATCCCTTGTTTGGGAAGATCCCTTGGAGGAGGGCTAGGCAATCCACCCCAGTATTCATGCCTGGAGAATCCCATGGACAGAGGAGCCTGGCAGGCCACAGGCCATGGGGTTGCATAGAGTTGGACACAACTGAAGCGACTTAGCCACACACGCACAAACCACAGGTAATATATATATATATATATATATATATATATATATATATATATATATATATATGCATGTATTGAACACTGTTGTCATACCCACTTAACATACATGGAAAACTGAACAGAGAAGGGTTAAATAACTTGCCTGAAGTGACACAAAATTAATATAGTTTGGGTCCTTTATTAAAACTAAGCATTCTGGTTCCAGTCTGTTTTCTGATTCCCCTATACTATACAGCAAGCCTAGAAAAGTAGCTTGGTTTATCATTTATCTGTTTAGTGGGTCATAAATAATAGACTATATATATATATATATATATATAATTGTTCCAATAAGAGTTTTTATTGGCTCTCTCTGTGTTGATATGTGCACACCTGGATCATTAGGGTTAAAGCACAATTCACCTAGCGGCTGTGCCCCAGGTTATTACAGACAGTCAGTCTCTAGGAAGAATGGAACCAGTTTTGCTAGAACGGTCCTAAAGCCTCAAAGCAAAAGAACAAAAATTCTTAAAACAAAAGAACAAAATTTTTTAAAAATACAAATTGCACTGGTCAGTTAAGTTTGCTCTGCCCTATGGCATCAAACTGAAGTCTTAAGTCTCTGGACATCATTTGCCAGCCGGGGAGATGAGTCAAGTTTTTCCCTCCACAGAACATTACGTGTGGTATTGACACACAGCATTCACATCGTTGTCTTAAGTATGGAAGAGTTCCTTGAGGGCAGGAATTGTTTTATGCCACCTTTTTTTTTTTTTTTAATCTTCTTGGAAGAAAAGTATAACAAACCTAGACAGCATATTAAAAAGCAGAGACATTACTTTGCCAACAAAGGTCCGTCTAGTCAAAGCTATGGTTTTTCCAGTAGTCATGTATGGATGTGAGAGTTGGACTATAAAGAAAGCTGAGCTCTGGAAGAATTGATGCTTTTGAACTGTGGTGTTGGAGAAGACTCTTGAGAGTCCCTTGGACTGCAAGGGGATCCAACCAGCCCATCCTAAAGGAAATCAGTCCTGAATATTCATTGGAAGGACTGATGCTGAAGCTGAAACTCCAATACTTTGGCCACCTGATGCGAGGAACTGACTCACTGGAAAAGACCCTGAAGCTGGGAAAGATTGAAGGCAGGAGAAGGGGACGACAGAGGATGAGATGGTTGGATGGCATCACCGACTCAATGGACATGGGTTTGAATAAACTCAGGGAGTTGGTGATGAACAGGGAGGCCTGGTGTGCTGCAGTCCATGGGGTCCCAAAGAATCGGACGCGACTGAGCAACTGAACTGTTTTTTTTTTAAGTATATTCTCTGTGCCTAGCACAGTCTGACATGTAGTAGGAGCCCAAGGATGCTCGACAGTGACGGAAGGAAAAGAAAGGTCAAGGAAGGGAAGGAAGGAAAAAGGAGAAAAGGAGGGAAGGAGGAAAAAGAAAAGGGAAAGAATTCAAATCAGACATTTCTACCGAACACTTAGAAGGTGAGCAAGGTGCGCTCCGACATTGTGAGTTGTTTGTTTAAGTTTTTCCCATTCACGCTGCGCAGCTCCTCCACTGGCGCTCTGGCCCTTGCTGACCTCCGACCCAGTTGTCTGGCCTCCCAGACACGCCCACTGCTCCCCGACCTGCGTTCGCCCGGCGGCTCCGTCACTGCGTCTGCGCACGCGGAGCGCTCCGCCGCGGGCCTTCGGGGCGGGGTCCCGAGCAGGGCGTTCCGTCGCGGGAAGAGGAAGAGGAAGTTGGGGGACGGTCCTAGCTGGGAGTGAACCGGAAGGGCAAGCGCTCCTGCTTCTCCTCGGCCAGGCGGAACCTGCTCTGCTGGGCCCGGTGGCCGCAAAAAAAAAAAAAAAAAAAACAACTTTTCTTTCTCCCGCCCTAACGGTCGCCGCGGCCAACTGCCTAGCCCGCCTGGCCGCCTCCCCCGCCTTCTCTTCTGTGCGGCCACCGCGCGGCCCTGTGTCCCTCTCGCCCGGCGGTATCCGCTTGCCGCTGCCACCGCCTCCTCGTCTTGCTGTCCGGCCAGCCGGCCCGCCCCGCTGCAGTGATGTGCGACAAGGAGTTCATGTGGGCCCTGAAAAACGGAGACCTGGATGAGGTGAAAGACTATGTGGCCAAGGTAAGTGGGGGATTGAGTGGAGTCGGCGAGAGCACGGAGGCGGGATGGAGAGGAGGCTGAGGGAGCGGGGGCGACCTCCTGGATGGAGGTGGCGCGGAGAGAGGGGGAGGCCGGGAGCGTCTGAAGCCGAAAACTGGGTCCACAGAAAACGGTCGCGTTCTGGGTCAGATAACTGCCGTGGTGACACAGGGTCTTGCCTTCCTGGCTTCTCGGGGGAGGGGAGAGTGGGTGACCACCTCTTTCAGGGTCGCTTATGAGCACTTGAGGACTTGAGTTCGGCCCTCTTCGACCCCAGCATACTTCAGTCTTCCTTTGGATGAGGTAATTCTCCATTTTGGGCCTGCCCACTACTGAATGAAGTAACTTAAGTGATTAGAGTCAGAATAACGTTTTCTATTTAACTTTGGGCCTGTTATGAATTTAAAGTATTCCTTGACCGTGAAAAGTAAAAAAAAAAAAAAAGAGTACCGAAAATAGCAATAGTTAAAATTCTGAAACTTGGTGTCACTTCACTGTGAACGCTTAACTTTGGGTGTGGCCTCTTTCCTTTCCCCCGCTGCAACGAATAACTTAATTTGCTTCCAGTGGTCAGGTTGTCAGCATCTGGGAGTGTTTAAGATACTTGAGCAGTTTTCAAACCAGCGGGTTAACTTCAGTGATTCCATCTTTCTCCTGGATTCCATCAGAAGTGCTTACATGTGTAATAAAAAGTAATGGTAGTTTAGTCACAGTACATTTAGAGGGAAAATCATGATGAAGAAAGCTAATCTCAAACCTAAACCCAAATGTGAGTCCACGTTGTGATGGAGTGGTAAACTTAAAACTCCAATGGCCTGCCTTTGGACCCTGAAATTATGCCTTGTGTAATTATGAGAGAACTTAGATGTGATTCTAATATGGTGATGATCTAAAAAGAAATCTTCCAAAACAAAATAGGACTTTATTACATAAATATGGAGCACATCTTGTTTCTAAAATGTATAACTTTGTGACATGATCATGGAGTGCATCTTGCTCAACTTCTAAAAGCTTGAGAATCGGATCCAGCTTCCAGTTCTTCAAAGGCTGTGACCACTGGTATATGATGCTGTGTTTCTGCTTCACAGTGGAGTGTTAGAAGCAAGTAAGCAAAACCAGAGTTTCTTAAAACTTACAGGATTGTGCAGGGCAAGCTACTGTTAGTTTTTACTCTGGTTAATACCATTACAATCTAGACTTTCCTCATGCAGATTATCTTCTTAGTCCTTTGAGATGGATTTTTAGGATACTGTTAACTGCCTTCAGCTAGTGGGAGTCTGAAACCAGTGTTTTCAGATGTCTCATTGTAAGGTTAAAGGAAAGAAATTACTTGGAACTCTTAATGGTATAATTCCAGTGGTGAGACACTGCAGTACTCTGGAAGTGAGTGGGCTTTTGTTTTTTGGTTAATGGTGGCACGTAGTTTATTTGATATTCTTGAGATATGAAAAGTTAAGGACTGAGCTTGCAGCTACAAAAATAACACGCTTTACATAGTGTCTTCCTGTTACATTATCCTTGTGAGTCTTGTGAAGTAAATCCTTTTATTAGTTCCATTTTACAGATAAGATTACTGAGATACAGGGTGCATAAGGAAAAAAAAAATCTAGTTACAGAGATAACAAATGAAGGCAGAACTAAACTGCTGACTCCCATACTGCTCCATGCAGTCTCACAATCTAAACAGTAATTGTGAAAATTTATGATACCAGGATCTCTAGCAGGACATTTCCAAGGTCCACATCCACGCAGATTATGCACAGTTTTCAATCACACAAAAATATTTGTTAAAATAAGTGCCAGTAACAATGGATTGATTTGTTTTCAGTTTTTAAGTTAGATCATTCTATTCCGTTTAATGTTTATTTTTCCCTGATACTGCCATACTGCCTACACTCATTAACAAAAAAGATGTGCGTAAGAGGGAAGGATAGACATCAAAAGAAAGTATTAAGAACTGATTTATCCAAAAAAGTAATTATTTGAACAGATCATGGAGCTTTTTCTTTTCTTAGTTTTTATCAAGTAAAAACTAAGAGACTGTTGAGTCTCTTAAAATATCTTTTGCTTTGTTAATGAAAAATGATAAAAAAACAACCAAAAACTAGCCCTCCATTTTTTACTGCCTGAGCTCTCCTATTGTGCTTTTTTATATTTCAAGTCCTCCTAACATAATTTCTTCCGCCTAGCTTCCATCTTCCCTGCTTACTCATTGGTTCACCTTTTTCATCTGGTAGGCAGTCATTATTATTTTCTAAGTTTATGTGATCTGCATTTATCTGAGTTGTGTACAAAGACCGTACATAAAGAAACACGTCTCGTTTGTCTAGTTTTCCTTCTAAGGGGTGAGAATCTTTAAAATATTCTCCTGAGTACACCTGTGAAGATCTCTCACATTGTTAACATGTAAGAATGGACCTGTAGGTGAAGCAGTTTAGTATTTTTCCTTCTTAAAATTAATGTTTTAAAAAGCAATAATTGTACTTTTCTACCGACTTCTGACTTCTGTACAGAAGTCTGGAGTATGGATAGGCATAAATTGTTGGCTTGGGGTGAATTCTTGAATTCTGAAAAATAAATTCAAAGTTCCAAAACCGTTGAAAATTATATGTTCCTAAATGAAAAAAACAACATATAAAGAAAAACAGATTATTCCATGTTACGTGCTTATCTGAATCACTATTAAAACAGTATCTGAAGCAGTTTGGTTTCTTGACTGACCTAAAGACTATATTTGCTTAGTTCTTCCATTTTTATTGGGCACCGTTCAGGCCCCCAACACTTCTCTAATCTTTGCGTAATAGTGATGCTCAGAAAACTTCAACATTAATGTTCAGCTGACCTCTGGAAAAGCATTCATACTTATAAGGTAGCATGTAGATTAAAAGTAACATCTCACATATAACAGTTTGTTCAATTGGAAAACAAGTGAAAGATACAAAGTAAGATATTCATCAGCAATAGTAGTAGTATTCACTGTTTTCAATCTGTGTAATTCATCTGAATGCCTTATTTTTGCCTTCCATTTCTTCCTTTATGTTAATTTCTCCCCTTGGAGTTAATTTGGCCTTCATTTGAGCTCCAGACTTAGTAAATAACTGCATTCAGATAAATCCTGAATGTTTCCATTTTTCTTGTCCACCTTCTGACTAATGACTTCATGACCCACCCATTTGCCCAAACTAGAAATTGGGGAATTTCCCCAACTTTTTGAGTGTTATCAAGACTACCTTATTTCTTAGTTCCTTTCTCTTAACATCACTACTTTAAATTAATTGCTACTTAACCACCTGGACTATATTTTCCTTGACTAGTTTCTCTCTCTTCCCTGGTCAGCTGGAACATCTCAGCTGGAGGAATCTCTATGTAATAGGAATCTAAGTGTCTTTTTCAGTCAACCTCCTTCATTGCCCTTATACTTTTGTGATTGCCCATTATTTATTTTTAAAAGGGCCAACTCCTCCTTGGTTTGGCATCCCAGATCATGAAAATCTGGCCTATGCTGGCCTTTTTAAACTCTCCTCTCTACATGTGCTCTGTTCCAGACCTCACCAAGCTGTTTCTTACTTGTGTATTTTCTTCACCTGTGCTCTTTCATCCTTCTTGACCAAGTCAGCTCACCTCAGTCCCTAAGTCCTACCTGGTGAGCTGTTTATCCTCTTAGCTTAACTATCACCTCCTCCAGATAGGCATTTTGACTTCAAATGGAGTGCTGCTGCTTCTGCTATTTCACTTACCAAATTGCTATGATTTTGTTTGTGTGTCTGTCTTTAATTAAAGGCTGTGAGCCTCTGGAGTATTAGATAGATAGATAGATAGATAGATAGATAGATAAATATATCCCTTTTCATCTTTGTATCTCCAGTGTGGTGCCAAGGAATTTCACACATTAAAAGCATATGTTCCAAATAAGAAATCCTTTATATTCTTAACTTCACTGTGGTTTTAACATCTTGCATTAGTTATGTAATAATAATTATCATTGACAGGATGACTTATTTGGCAGGTACTGGAAAGTACTCTGTAAGATTTTTACCTCAATTTTCATTTGCCTTTTACCACAGCATTTCAGTATAGGTAATTGCATTCCAATTTTAAAGATGAGGAAATTGAAGCTAAAGAGAAGTTAAGTAATTTAACAAGATCACAAAATAAGTAACATACCTGGGATTTAAACAGAGCTGTCTCTGCCCATATATTTTTCACCAGATCGGTCTGCCATGAAATGGCTATCTGGCTTCTTAGCTCACAGTAACTTAGCGTGAGCACATTAAGAAGATGAGAAAAAGGGGCTTGCAAGAGGCGAGCACAAGTTCTTTGACTACTGTGAATAAGGATATAGTAAAACGGCTATAGTTTTTTAAAATTGTAACTGTTTACTTTTAAAATTGTTACGTTTGGAAATCATTAGCATGGAGACTTCTCTATAAACCTAAGTCTTGTCAGGTGCTATCTTTCTCAAAGTGTTCCTAAAGAAACTGATTGATAGCTTGTGGAAACCTGTGTGCATGCACGTGCGCATGTTCAGTTCTGTCCGACTCTGCAACCCCGTGGACTGTAGCCCACCGGACTCCTCTGTCCACGGGATGTCCCAGGCAAGAATACTGGAGTAGGTTGCCATTTCCTACTCCAAGGGATTTTCCTGACCAGGGATCTAACCTGCGTCTCTTGGATTTCCTGCATTGGCAGGCAGATTCTTTACTGCTGTGCCACCTGGGAAGCCCCTTTATCCTACATAATCTTACCATTTATATTAATAATTATCCTATAGAAAAAGTTAAGTTGTGTCTGTTTGCTTTAAGAAGAAACAAAAATTAACTGAGGTATTGAGATTTCTGTTCAGAATGGTTTAAACAAACGGCGCTTTTTTCAAAAAGTATGTTCTTAAAACTTTATTTGAATACTGTGAAGCCGTGTAGAAGTATAATGGCTTTTATTTATCACACCAACCCGTGAACATAGTTTGGTAACCCGATTTTAGAGATGAAGAAACAAAGCCAAAGGTTAAACAACTTTCCCAAGGTCATAGAACTCTTGAGTAACAAAGCTGAGATTTTAAGTCAGTCTCTCTGACGTCAAAGCTCTTGTTACGTAAGCATAACATTGACTTTCATTTTTCAATAATGCTAGATAACTCAGGGGTGCTATATTATTGAGTATAATTAAGTATTAAAAATAATCACAGCAAGATGGTAATTATCCATTGAGACTATTTAGAGGTGAGCTTTGTGTTTAGTTTTGAGACTCCAGCTCTCAGGTGAATGCTTCTGAGTTGTGTTGATAAGTAGTTACCTTAGAATCTCCAGCAGGTCTGATATATGTACTCTTGTTTACATGTGCTTCTGTTTCACTTGCTGTGAAACACTAGACATCAGGTTTCTCTCTAACTTCTCTTTCTCTGTGGTTTTCTTTCCCGCTCCAGCCCCTTTCTAGTTACACCTGCCTTTGACATTCTGATAGGTTGAAAAGCAGCAATTGTTCATCTTGTGAGAGGAAAGGATCTCTTGAACCTGAGGAAACGTATCAACTCTAATCTTTAGAAATTGCATGGCTTATTGGAATCACTTTTCACTTTCCTAATAAAATAGGCAATTGAAAAGAGGTCCTGATTCAAACTATCTTGCATATATCAGTTTTACATAGTTTCCTTTTTTTTTGTTTCTTTTTTAAATTACCAGTTTCTTTCTTACAAAAATTTGTCACCGTGTTTAGGCCCTTTCTGCAGCAGGGCTTGTGACCCAGTCAGAAAGCCAGTAGGTCGGCTTGTGTAAAAAGGTGCCTTCAGTAGATACAGAATAGTTTAGATACTTTTCTGTGAGTCTCTTACTTTGAATTTAAAATGAGAAGATCTTTTTTACATTGCAAGAGGAGTGTTTACTCATATGTACATCAGCTATTTGTCATGTTTTGCTTTGAGATTCTAAACATTATCCAAAACCAGGGCAAACAAGTAAAAGTGTAATAAAGCTGATTTAAATTTTAAAATAATGCACTTATTATTTAAGAGATAAAGCTGTATTGATAGAATCATCAGTTCAGTCGCTCAGTCATGTCTGAGTCTTTGCGACCCCATGGACTGCAGCACGCCAGGCCTCCCTGTTAATAAAATGCAACAAAGTACCCCTTGCCCATTATTCCTACTGGAGTGTTTTTTTATTTAAAATACAGATTTTATTAGGTTTTTTAAGACAAAAGTATAAAAAAAGACAAAATTTGGTCTGAATTCTACTCTCTAGATAATTACTGTTAACTTTAAAAAGTGAAATTAACTCAGGTACAGATTAGAAAATACAGCACCTGTTTCTCTCTGCGCCAGTACCTGTGAACAGAGTTAGCCATTCTTAACAGGGTCACATAAGTAATTCCAGAAAAACATTGGAAAACCCACTTACTCATCCATTTCCCCACTTTAAAAAATTTCTATGCACACTTCTGCACTTTGCTTTTTTTAAATTCCTTAATTTATCTTTGGTTCCACATTACATTTATTCATCTATCCTTTTTAAGTGGTGCATATTATTCCATTTTATGGATATTCCATAATTTAACTAATGCTCCATAATAAACATCTTTTTTCTGGCTTACATTATTGTGATTACCTTTATATATAGATATAGATATATGTATATGTATACACACCTTGACAGTTTCTGAGGCCATAGCTCTGTGACACTCCTGATGAGTTTTATCAACTTAGACACAAGTCAGTAGCACATGAGACTGACCATTCCCTAATGACATTGCATTTTTGCTATTTGAATAGGTGATTTGCATTTCTTCAGTGAGGAAATGCAACATCAGAACTTTCAGCATTTATATTCTTTTCCTCAGATTTCTTTTTTATACCTTTCTTTCATTTTTCTAGTAGGTAATTGGTCTGGTTTTTTAAATTGATTTGTATGAGCCCTTTATAAATTAAGTTAGTTTTTTATCATACATTTTGCAAGTATTTTTCTTGGTTTGTCTCTTGGCTTCATCTTTGTTTGTTGTTTTACAGCAGTCTTTACTTTTTATATGATTGAATTTGTCACTTTTTCCCCTTTTTGTGACTTGGATTTTGTGTACTATGTGAAGAGACTTTCTTCTATCAGATTATGAGTAAAGTTGGTCTTTTTTTTTTTTTTCAGAACTTCTGGTTTTTTTCTTTTTTTCTCTTTTAGGCATTTGATCATTCTGTTAATTATTTTATGGGAAGGTATGAAACAGGAATATAGTTGGTGTGTTTTTTTTAGACAGTTTCCACATTTATTGTAATTCATCTTTGCCTGCTAATCTGAACTATTATCTTTGTCATAAAGAAAATTCCAATATGTTTCTTGCTCTCTTTCTATCCACATTAAGTGATTTTAATGGTAGCTTCATAATATGTTTTAGTATGGAATAGAGCCACTTTCTCTCTTATGTTCCCTTTAGAATTTCTGCAATAGAGTTTCTTTAAGAATTCTTCCTTTTTTTCTGTCATTTTAAGGAAACAGAGCATTTTTGGAACCTACCTTACCTTTAACCCATATGTCTTCATAAACATTGCATTTTCTTTTTCCTGGAATGCTTCAGCATGTGATCTGAAGACATGCTGCTTTAGATTTTAATTCTTTATGAAGTATCTCAGAGTAGGAGGATATGGTACAGTATGGCAGTATTCTGTATCAAAGTATTTGGAACAGCAAAGTTCTGTTCAGGTAATCAAATCAGGCTGAATTGATAATTAAGAATTACTTTATGGTACTACATCCAGGCCACCTTGTAATGAGAAATGTGACTGAAAGTAGTTTTTATGCAACTTGACTTGTTTTTTTAGTCCACAAAACACTAATATGGGTGTAGAGGACCTGTGGTCAGTGAAATCAACAAGAGAAGAAACAAAAACGTAAGCTGACCTGAGAGAATGAAGAGACCGAGTCACATTACCTTCAAGTTCCCCAGGCCTGTACAAGAGCTACTGTATGTAAATATAACCTTGAGCTTCAGGAGAAGTTAAGATTTGATCTACTTTTATATCATTTAAAAGTCAGAGACAAGTGTGGTATATTTTGGAAACATTTCTATTTGACCATATAAAATAATGAGTATTTTGATACTTGGGTCTAAATTATTAGCCATCTGAAAAATTTAGATATCAGAAAAAGGTAGATAATATTTTTCCCATAGTATAATAAAAGCCGTAATAGCAAAGTCCTTGTCCTTAGGAAATTTGGAGTTTTTTTTATTGGTTTAACTGTGATTGAGGGTATTGACTTTGGAATTAAATCCTCCAGTTCTGGCTAGCTTATTAACCTGGTCACTTTGAATGAGTTAGTTAACTGCTTAGAGCTTGAATTTCCTGAATTGGAGAAAATGGGGATAATGATACCTACTTAATATATGTAAACTGTATACTGTTTTCCCTGGAATATAGTGAGTGCCAATAAATGTTAACCATTGTTATTAATAACAATAACCCAACATTTGTTTAGAAGCAAAACTACTTAAAGATCATCTAGTCCTCCTTCCTCATTTTGTAAATGAGGAAAAATTAAATATTAAAGGACTTGACTCAGATTATACTGCTAATTAGGATTAGGACTTCAGTTCACTTTTTGTGACCTCAACAGGTGCCCATTTCACTGCATTGCGCTGTTTTCTAATGAAGTGCTTTATGTAGCTATTACCACTGTTGTATATTTTTTTTGTTCCATTCTATTTGCTTGGTAAATTTCTGCTTATTTTTAAAGTTTTTGTTTTGCATAACATTTCCTGTGTTATTAATCTCCCTTTTATGCCAGCGTAGTATGCTAATATTATAGAGCTTTCTTGTTGTACTATTTTAGCGTAAAGTTGCTTAATCTTGAGATTTATTGGCTTTTGGCTTGACTAACAAGCCATTGGATTTGAGTTTGAAAAACTGAGTGGCTTAAGAAACTCTTGCTCTGTGGAATATATCTCTTAAGTTTTGAATGTTCGAAGAGTTTTGTCTTGATGAATGGTTAAAAAAGCAAAGGTGCCAGGCATAGGAGTGTATCACTTGTTATTATTTAAGTATTTGACTAATGCCTTTCAAACTGAGAACACAGAGACTCCCTCAAAATATTTCTGCAAGTCTCGATTTAATTTACAGTGTTTGTAGACAGGCATTTGTTTTCTTGGGAGTGGACCTTGCAGCCTTTGAGCCCCTTCCTGTTTTTGAAGAGTTCCTTGCTATTTATATGGCTTCCCTGGTGGCTCAGAGGGTAAAGCAGTCTGCCTGCAATGCGGGAGACCTAGGTTCGATCCCTGGGTCGGGAAGATCCCCTGGAGAAGGAAATGGCAATCCACTCCAGTATTCTTGCCTGGAGAATCCCATGGAGGGAGGAGCCTGGTGTAGACTACAGTCCACGGGGTCGCAGAGTCAGACATGACTGAGCAACTTCACTTTCTTTTCTGCTATTTATATATAGTATGAATCTTGGTGAAATGCAAGGCCCAGCTCCCACTGCACAAGCAGAAAAAGACAAGTAAATTGCTTTCTCTTGCCCAAAGTTTAGGAAATGGGCCCGTAACCCAAACATGGCTACATGAGTATCTGGAGCCGATACTCAGGCACAGGAAAAGATGAAGTGTCTGCAATAAAGCATCCAGTTTCCAAAAGGAGAAGTAGTGTCTGTTGTGGCATCTTTCTCTACCCAGGTGGTTCATGTCAGAGATTTTGATTTTGATTTCTTGCTTTTAAACCTTCTCACTTGGTTCCTACCCATTTACTGAGTGTGATTCTTCAAACGTCTCAGCAGTTCTGAGAGCTGCTTTTAATATCTGTATGTTTCTGTTGATCACTGTAAATTGGTTTCTGTTGCTTTCAGTTAAGAGCCCTATATTAATTTTTACCTGCCTGTCTGCCCTGTTGTGCTATATATTCTTTGAAGTTAGAACTTATCTTTGTATTTCCAGTGTTTATCACATTATCTCTTACCCAGCCTGTAGTTGAGTTAAATTTGAGTTGAAGTATCTCCAGCATTTGACCCTTCCTTTGTTTTTTCCAAAGCTTTTTATTTTTTATCATATTACTCTTTAAAATATATGTTCTTAGAATAAGTATTTCTTCATTTCCTCACTTAAAAAAAGCTCAAACTACTCTGTTCACCTTTTCCATACTACTGTAATAGTTGTGAAAAACAATAATAATAATAGCAGTTATATAGGTATAAAACTAACTTCCACTTATAACCTCTCATGACAATCATTTTAGAATTTCAGTTAAGTATTTTCAAATTCTTAATTTCATTACAGCATTATTTACACTAGCCAAGATATGAAAGTAGCCTAAGCATCCATCAGTAGATGAATGAAGAAGCATGTGGCATGTGTATATACAATGGAATATTACTCAGCCATAAAAAGAGAATGAAATAATGTCATTTGCAGCAACATGGATTGATCTAGTGATTATCGTATTAAATGAAGTAAGTCAGAGAAAGACAAATACTGTATAGTTTCACTTACATGTGGAATCTAAAAAGCAAAATAAGTGAACAAAACATAACAAAACAGATGCATAGATAATAGAGAAAAAAATAGGTGGTTGCCAGAGGGGAGGAGAGTGGGAGAGATGAGTGAAATAGGAGATGAAGAGTTATAATCTTCCAGTTACAAAATAAATGTGTCACAGGAATGAAATGTACAGTGTAGTGAATATAGTTAATATGGTAATAGCTTTATATGGTGACAGATGGTAACTATACTTATCACGGAAATCATTTTGAAATCTTTAGAAGTGTGATATCACTATGTTGTGCACCTGAAACTAACATGGTGTTGTATCGTAGATCATTTATATTTCAGTTACAAACTAAGATTACATATATGAAAAAAGCTTTTAATAACAGCATTTGAAAATATTATTACCGAGAAAAACACTCAAATCTCTAAATGTGTTTCCGTTTGCAGTTCAGTTGCTCAGTCGCGTCCGACTCTTTGCGAACCCATGGACTGCAGCACACCTGGCCTCCCTGTCCATCACCAACTCCCTGAGCTTATTCAAACTCATGTCCGTTCACTTGGTGAAGCCATCCAACCACCTCATCCTCTGTCGTCTCCTTCTCCTCCCACATTCAATCTTGCCCAGCATCAGGGTCTTTTCCAGTGAGTCAGTTCTTTGCATCAGGTGGCCAAAATATTGGATTTTCAACTTCGGCATCAGTCGTTCCAGTGACTATTCACGACTGATCTCCTTTAGAATGGACTTGTTGGAACTCCTTGCAATCCAGGGGACTCTCAACAGTCTTCTCCAACACCACAGTTCTAAAGCATCAATTCTTTGGTGCTCAGCTTTCTTTACAGTCCAACTCTCACATCCGTACATGACTACTGGAAAAACCATAGCCTTGACTAGACAGACCTTTGTTAGCAAAGTAATGTCTCTGCTTTTTAATATGTTGTCTAGGTTGGTCATAACTTTCCTTCCAAGGAACAAGTGTCTTTTAACTTCGTGGCTGCAGTCACCATCTGCAGTGATTTGGAGCCCCCCCAAAAAAAGTCTCTCACTGTTTCCATTGTTTCCCCATCTATTTGCCACGAAGTGATGGGACCACATGCCGTGATCTTAGTTTTCTGAATGTTGAGTTTTAAGCCAACTTTTTCACTCTCCTCTTTCACTTTCATCAAGAGGCTCTTTAGTTCTTCTTCACTTTCTCCCATAAGGATGGAGTCATCTGCTTATCTGAGGTTATTGCTATTTCTCCCAGCAATCTTGATTCCAGCTTGTGCGTCATCCAACCCAGTGATTCTGATGATGTACTCTGCATAAAAGTTAAATAAGTAGGGTGACAATAGACAGCCTTGACGTACTCCTTTTCCTATTTGGAACCAGTCTGTTTTTCCATGTCTAGTTCTAACTGTTGCTTCCTGACCTGCATACACGTTTCTCAAGAGGCAGGTCAGGTGGTCTGGTATGCCCATCTCTTTCAGAAGTTTCAAATGATTGTTGTGATCCACACAGTCAAAGGCTTTGGCATAGTCAATAAAGCAGAAATAGATGTTTTTCTGGAACTCTCTTGCTTTTTTGATGATCCAACGGATGTTGGCAATTTGATCTCTGGTTCCTCTGCCTTTTCTAAATCCAGCTTGAACATCTGGAAGTTCACGGTTCACGTATTGCTGAAGCCTGGCTTGGAGAATTTTGAGCATTACTTTACTAGCGTGTGAGATGAGTGCAATTGTGCGGTAGTTTGAGCATTCTTTGGCATTGCCTTTCTTTGGGATTGGAACGAAAACGGACCTTTTCCAGTCCTGTGGCCACTGCTGACTTTTCCAAATTTGCTGGCATATTGAGTGCAGCACTTTCACAGCATTATCTTTTAGAATTTGAAATAGCTCCATTGGAATTCCATCACCTCCACTAGCTTTGTTTGTAGTGATGCTTCCTAAGGCCCAGTTGACTTCCCATTCCAGGATGTCTGTCTCTAGGTGAGCGATCACACCATCATGATTATCTGGGTCGTGAAGATCTTTTTTGTACAATTCTTCTGTGTATTCTTGCCACCTCTTCTTAATATCTTCTGCTTCTGTTAGGTCCATACCATTTCTGTCCTTTATTGAGCCCATCTTTGCATGAAATGTTTCCTTGGTATCTCTAATTTTCTTGAAGAAATCTCTAGTCTTTCCCATTCTATTGTTTTCCTCTATTTCTCTGCACTGATCACTGAGGAAGGCTTTCTTGTCTCTCCTTGCTGTTCTTTGGAACTCTACATTCAAATGAGTATATCTTTCCTTTTCTCCTTTGCTTTTCACTTCTCTTCTTTTCACAGCTATTTGTAAGACCTCCTCAGACAGCCATTTTGGTTTTTTGCATTTCTTTTTCTTGGGGATGGTCTTGATCCCTGTCTCCTGTACAATGTCACGAACCTCTGTCCATAGTTCATCAGGCACTCTGTCTGTCAGATCTAGTCCCATAAATCTGTCACTTCCCCTGGATAATCATAAGGGATTTGATTTAGGTCATACCTGAATGGTCTAGTGGTTTTCCCTACTTTCTTCAATTTAAGTCTGAATTTGGCAGCAAGGAGTTCATGATCTGAGCCACAGTCCGCTCCCAGTCTTGTTTTTGCTGACTGTATAGAGCTTCTCCATCTTTGGCTGCAAAGAATATAATCAATCTGATTTTGGTGTTGACCATCTGGTGATGTCCACGTGTAGAGTCTTCTCTTGTGTTGTTGGAAGAGGGTGTTTGCTATGACCAGTGTGTTCTCTTGGCAAAATTCTATTAGCCTTTGCCCTGCTTCATTCTGTACTCCAAGGTCAAATTTGCCTGTTACGCCAGGTGTTTCCTGACTTCCTACTTTTGCATTCCAGTCCCCTATAATGAAAAGGACATCTTTTTTGGGTGTTAGTTCTAAAAGGTCTTGTAGGTCTATAGAACCGTTCAACTTCAACTTCTTCAGCATTACTAGTCGGGGCATAGACTTGGATTCTCGTGATATTGAATGGTTTGCCTTGGAAACGAACAGAGATCATTCTGTCATTTTTGAGATTGCATCCAAGTACTGCCTTTTGGACTCTTTTGTTGACCATGATGGCTACTCCATTTCTTCTAAGGGATTCCTGCCCACAGTAGTAGATATAATGGTCATCTGAGTTAAATTCACCCATTCCAGTCCATCTTAGTTCGCTGATTCCTAAAATTTTGACGTTCCCTCTCACATCTCCTGTTTGACCGCATCCATCATATTTACCTTACTTCTTGCCAACTGACTATTACTTCTTCAAGTATCTTGACAACTTTTTTGGAGGGAAAAAGCTTCCACAACCAGCAGGAGGCAGAAAATACTTTACAAGAGTTCGTTGACTTCCAAAGCATGGATTTTTATGCTCCAGGAATAAACAGACTTATTTCTTATTGGCAAAAATGTGTTGATTGTAATGGTTCCTATTTTGACTAATAAAGATGTGTTTGAGCCTAGTTATAGTGAAAGTTGCTCAGTCATGTCTGACTCTTTGTGACCCCATGGACTTGATAGTCTCTGGAATTCTCCAGGCCAGAATACTGAAGTGGGTAGCCTTTCCCTTCTCCAGGGGATCTTCCCAACCCAGTGATCGAACCCAGGTCTCCCACCTGGCAGATGGATTCTTTACTAGCTGAGCCACAAGGGAAGCCCACAAGGGAAGTCCAAAACTGAATTACTTTTTCACCAGCCTAGTAGAAAATATCCAACTCTAACCTATTGCTTTTAAACCTTTTCTTCTTTCAGAGAAGAAAAGTGTGCTTTTAATAAGTAAATCAGCTACATAAAACTAATTTAAATGCCTGAAGCAGTCATTTTGGAAAGAAAAGAAAATTTGAAGATTCTATATAGGTGTATAGATGGTATGTATGGGAACATACTATAAGATTTGAGGCCTTAAATCATTGCAGGATTCCACTTTAAAGCGTTTTTTTGTTAGAAAGATAGATGCTTAACACTTTACCTAATTAAAAATACTTAAAAAGACTCACACATTTGCACTTAACATGTTTTCTGGCACACATCTTATTGATAATCTCTTTGCCTTCTCTTATTTCGTGTGATGCTAATAAGTAAATTAATGAACATAAAGCCTATAATTTGAATATGTATTTTCAGAACCTTGAATAGTCCTAGGTTAAGAATCCCAGAGATAGAGATACATAATTATTTGTAAAACTGTGTTAAAAACACAGGACTTATTTTGTAGTTCTCTAGTCCTTAAACAAGGTATATGTGTTTTGTTTTTTACTGTGAACGGTTTTGTTTTTTCTTTTTGGCCAGATTCTCAGGCATTGCTGCCATTGCAGTATGTCCACTACAAGTGGTAGTACCTCTACAAGTGTTAGTAATTTTGTCAGTGAAAATAACCCTCAATTGGGAACATGTCTGAGGTGACTGATCCATTGTATTTTAGAAGGTGATCACTTTCATCAGCATCAGCCTAGTACTGATTTGTAGGTAGTAACAAAAAACTATTGTTTAAAACACATTCAAAGTGTTTTATGAAACTGTGTCTTCATATATTACCTTATTAAACACGTGTTCCCTAAATAAGTGATTATTTGTTATGGGTATCATTGTTCATTATTTTGAAATGAATTCATATTTATAATATTGAGAGTTCAATGCATTTGGTATGAGAGAACTTTACTGTTAACTTTGTAGAAACTATGTAGAGTAAGAGCAAGTTGATTTTATATTTCTCAGACTTTCTACCTTTTTGTTGTGCCATCTATTTTTCTTGTATCATAAAGTTCCATATAAAGTATTTTAAGTACTGATATTATACATTTGAATCCATAGCTATGTTGTAATTTATAACTCTAGTACTGTTTTACCCCCTAATGTCACCAGTGCAGTAATACATGATTTTTCTTGGCAAAGTAATACCCTTAAGTAGGGACTTTAAACCTTGAGTGGCAGGGAACAGAGGAGGACAGGAGGATCATAAGAAAGGAGAATTGATTGCATCCATCCAGTTCTCAAAAGGATCTGTCGTCATGACGGTACTAAACCCCCAGCCTACAGACTTCTGAATTCTAAGTGGGGAAGTGTAGGGTTAGTTGTAACTGAATTATTGGGGACATTGACTCAACTATATAGGATTTAAGTTTAATAGTTTTACTGCATTCTACAATCAGTCAGGTGTCTAGTATTAATTTACATGCTGTGCTCCAAAATGGTCACACCTGTGCTAATTTCATCTACTCTGTTAAGGGGCTTTTCAGGATACTGATTTCTTATGACAGTACAGTATGTACTTATGCCTTAGAACTCAGCAATGTGTACATATCTTAGAGATCAAAGGAAGATGGTTTCTTTTTACCTGAAGAAAGTCCTGAAAAAGAAATTATTCAAGTGAACCGCATGCTCTGTAGTAGAGGCCTATAAGAAGTACTAGATCTATGGTAAATATCTCCACCAAATTACACTTTTGAGATACATTTTAAAAATTTTACCATTAAGGATAGGAAATCTGAAACTATTAAAAATACATTTTTATTCCATATTAAAGCCTTTTAGACCAGTGAGGAAGGCAAAGATGGAGACAAACCGGAGGAAATTTAGTGAAAGGAAGAGTGAGCTCTAAAAAACACAGAAATACTAGGTAAACTAGACTCTTCTTGATTTACTCTGTATTTGGATTGTGGGTGTTAGAGATAGAACAATTCCGATCATAAAGCTCCTTGAACTTGCCTTTTCTTCATCAGTGTACATAAGCTGTTGCCCTTTGTTTGCCTAACTCATAGCTGCATTTACAATGAAATAGTAACGGCAGTCCAACAGGAGAAATTTTTCTCTCTGGACTGTATGTGATAGTAATATCCCTAGAACACAGATAAACCAAATCAGAGGCCTAATTCTTTAATTGAAATATAGTTGATTTAAAATGTATTAGTTTCATGTATACAGCTGAGTGATTCAGTCTTACATATATTTGTTGTTGTTCAGTCGCTCAACTGTGTGTGAATCTTTGCAGCCCCGTGGACTACAGCACGCCAGGCTTCCCTGTCCTTCACCATCTCCCGGAGCTTACTCAAACTCACGTACATTGAGTCTGTGATGCCGTTCAACCATCTCGTCCTCTTTCTTTTCCATTATAGGTTATTATGAGATATTGAATATAGTTCCCTATGCTATACAATAAATCCTGTTGTTTATTTTGTATATGGTAGTGAAAGTCAGTGTCAGTTGCTCAGTCGTGTCCGACTCTTTGTCAGTAACCCGTCAGGCTTCTCCATCCGTGGAATTCTCTGGGTAGGAATGCTGGAGTGGGTAGCCATTCCCTTCTCCTGGTATCTTCCCAGCCCAGGGATCGAACCCAGGTCTCTCACATTGCAGGCCGATTCTTTACTGTCTGAACCACCAGGGAAGTCCATATATGGTAGTACATACCTGTATTGTGATTATTGTTATTTCATGAAGTGAAGTCGCTCAGTCGTGTCTGACTCTTTGGGATCCCATGAACTGTAGCCTGTCAGGCTCCTCTGTCCATGGGATTTTCCAGGCAAGAATACTGGAGTGGGTTGCCATTTCCTTCTCCAGGGGATCTTCCCAACCCAGGGATCGAACCCGGGTCTCCTGCATTAAAACTTAAGTCTCTAGTCATAGAAAACAAACCAAAAAGGGGAGAGAAGGAGATGAGGGATAAATTAAGAGTATGGGATTAACAGGTACCTGGACTGAAGGTTGTGGTCCCTGTTTAATGTGAAGTTGTTTACTTAGTGCTTGGTCTACATTTTTGTGTCAGAAAATTTTGTTTTAAAAAAACCATTAAAGATTGTTTTTGCAGATGAGATAAATGAGACGTGGAGAAATTCAAGTAACTTGCCTAGGATAACCAAGCTAATAAACGGTAGAGCCAGAATTTGTTTTTGGACCCATTAGATTCCGGAAACCACTCTAGTTCCATTACAGGAACATGAGTATTATTATTTTTTATTTAAGATTAAGAGGGGAGAGGAGGAATGGAGTTTGAACTTTTGTTTGACTTAGCACAAACCTATTGTCAAAAGAGAAACTTTTAGAACTGCAATGACCATAGTCCAGCTCATGCTGAGTAGGTTACAGCCATGACTTGACCTGATGAACTTTGCCTTTTTTGTTCATGTCTATATTTCTGTCACTGAGGATAATGTATAAGTTCATAATGGGAGCTCATAAATATTTGTTGAATGACTGACTGACTGACTAAATAAATGACTAGTGAATAATAATAAGCTCTTTAAAGCTTCAGGGTCTTAGAAGATCTAGAGCTGTGTATACCAGGCTAAGAGGAGTGTGTGTAGAAAGAGCTTGTAGCTCTTTACCCAGAAGGCAGAATCGAGATCAGATTAGGAATATCAGATCGAGGTTAAAGTCATTGGCAAAATTTGGAGCCTAAATAACAGGGAAAGAGGAGCATCCACAGTCTGAATAGGAAAAAAGAGCCTTAGCAGAGTTCAGATTTTGCAAACTAGATAGGGTGTCTGGATGGGTAGGGGTGGGGAGGGGAGTGGCATCCTTACAGCATTTGATTCTTGTCAACCAGTCATTACGGGGCGGGGGTGCGGTTCTTTGATACTTTTAACTATTTTTACTCTTCTAAGGTGAAAGTAAACAAAGGACAGGAGATCAAATAAAGATGCCAGACTGCTTTGACTTAATCATGTAAAAAAGTGGTTCAGCATTTCAGGCTTCATAATTAAATGATAATTTAACTTAAGTCATTGTAAGATGTCTTTACCTTTGGCACAGAATGTTGCTCATTATCTTTTTTCCTTAATGTATATCTCAAGAGAAAACAGTCAAATTGCTACACAGTACCACCAAAGCCAGATATTAGTTTGCCAATTTTATTTAAAGTGAAAGATTAATTCAGCAGCTACTTTGACCCAAAATATTAATACTTGTATTTTTAAATTAGCTTGGAGATATTCTTCAGTTAGTGCTGTAATTGCTATATCTTGTTCTTAATTCATTCCTTGTTTCTGTTTAGAATGCTTATTTTTATAAGGATATATTTTGAACAGTGTCAGGTTTGGGAATAATTATTTTAAAGGAAATATTGATAGAATGTATTATTTTTTATGTATGTGTATTTATAAATATAAGTAAATACTGGGTTTTTTTCTCAAGTATTAACTCTATTTAATGAACTCTTATTAACACTGATTTTCACAAAACTGGAAGGATAGATCTTTGAAGTCAGATGTTTTTGAGGTTAATTTTCAATTTTCTTAGGAAGGAAGATGGATTGAATGATGTTTCTAATCAGACTTTGTTATGGATTTTTAAATTTGTAAAGATTGTCATTACCTTTCAGTTAATATGAAAAGTTATCACAGTATGCTTAAAATGTTTTGTTAGATTTCCCTAGTGATCCAATGGTTAAGACTCCATGCTTCTGCTGCAGAGGTCACGTGTTAGATCTCTTATCAGGGAGGTTCCACATACTGCACAGTGCAGACCCCTCCCCCCCCCAAAAAAAATTTAAAAAATGTTTTTTGTTGTTTCAAGACTTAAGCAGAATTAGAAATGTTTCTGAAATCTAATGTGAAATAAAAGAACTGTAACAGACTTCAAATTCATACTTTTGATTTAACCAACCATCTCACAAAAGCTCACTTGGTTTTTTCAGTCAGTTTTGGTTCTGACTATAAGTAATATTCTGTAATATAATTAATGTTTTTACTTTTATTTTCAAAAGAGTCTGTAATCCTAGTATTGAGTTCCTTTTTACTCCATCAGTAATTTAAGATGTGAAGTACTGTATATGTGTTTGTGCTTTTTTGTGTGTGTGATTTTTGTTCTTTGTTCTCTTGGTTTTTTGTTCTGCTTTGTATTTGTGCTAAAGCTTTTGGTATTAATTTTTAGTTTTATTGCATTGCAATTATGGAATAGGTTCTGTAAGCTTCTGAACTTGGGAATATATTGAAGTTTTCTTTGGTCTGTGATAGTTGAATTTTGTTTAATACTCTGTGGAAATAGAAGGTGTAGTTTAATAGAGTCCATAGTTTAATATATATTCATTCAGTCTCATTAATTATTAATCAGGCCCTGCTATATTCTTACCTACCAGAGACTCAGATTATTGTGATAGACCCTCACTACAGTGCTGTTTTTTTAAATGTATACTTCTTTTTGTTGATTCTTTCTTCATCTTTCTTCAACAGGAGATTGATAGACTTTTTTTAAGTATAGTTGCTGTACAAAGTATATAAGTTACAGATACACAATGTAGTGAATCAGGTTTTAAAGGTTATACTCTATAGCTACTACAAAATATTGGCTGTATTCCCTAGTTGTGCAGTGTATTCTTGTAGCTTATTTTATACCTAATAGTTTGTATCTCTTACTTCCTTCCGCATCCTATACCACTCCTCTCCTGTTTCCTCTCCCCACTGGTAACCATTAGCATGTTCTCTATGTCTATGAGTCTGCTTCTTCTTTGTTATATTTGCTAATTTTTGTATTTTTAGATTCTCCATATGAGTGGTATCATGTAGTATTTGTCTTTTTCTGACTTATTTCACTTTAGCATAATGCCCTCTAAGTCTGTCCGTATTGCTGCAAATGGCAACATTTCAGTATTTTTAATGGCTGAGTAATATTCCATTATATACATATATATATACACACACACACACACACACACATATATGTGTGTGTATATATATGAAAGTTGCTCAGTCGTGCCCAACTCTTTGCAATCCCATGGACTGTAAGCCTGCCAGGCTCCTCTGTCCATGGAATTCTCCAGGCAAGGATACTGGAATGGATAGCTGTTTCCTTCTCCAGGCACCTTCCTGGATCTTACTTCCTTATCCTACAAGATCTCCAGGGGATCTTCCCAACCCAGGGATAAAACCCAGGTCTCCCGCATTGCTGGCAGTCTGAGCCACCAGGGAAGATACATACATAAATCTCTTTTTAATCTTTTTTATCCATTCATCTATCAGTGGACATTTAGGTTGTTTCTATGTCTTGGCCATTGTGAATAGCGCTGCTATATACATGTGTCTTTTCAAGTCAGTGTATCTGGTTTTTTGGATACATACCCAGAAGTGGAATTTCTGGGTCATATGGTAGTTTTATTTTTAGTGAGAAACCTCCATACTGTTTTCCATAGTGGTTGCACCAATTTACATTCCCCACCAGCGATGTCCGAGGGTTCCCTTTACTCCACATCCTCGTCAGCATTGGTTATTTGTGTTCTCTTTGATGATAGCCTTTCTGACAAGTGTGAGGTGCTATCTCATTGTAGTTTCTGATTTGCATTTCCCTGGTGATGACTAATGTCGAGCATCTTTTCATGTTCCTGTTGGCATCCTTATTTCCTCTTTGGAAAAATGTTCAGTTCTGCCCATTTTTTAATTGATTTTTTTTCTTATGTTGAGTTGTGTGCAGTGCTATTTTTGTTAGTTGTTTTATTGATATTCTTCAGATAAAAATTCATGACTACCTTCTACATTTTTAAAAATGTAAAATGAATATCTTTTTCCCATTCACTTTTGTCTTTAATTCTGCTTTGTCGTATATTAATATTAGTCTTCTTAGTTTTTTAGATATATGTGCCTGATACGTTTTTGCCCATTTTTTTATATTCTTTCTCATATTACTTTCCGGAGAAGGCAATGGCACCCCACTCCAGTGTTCTTGCCTGGAGAATCCCATGGACGGTGGAGCCTGGTGGGCTGCCGTCTATGGGGTCGTACGGAGTCGGACACGACTGAAGTGACTTAGCAGCAGCAGCAGCATATTACTTTCGGAGAAGGCAATCGCAACCCACTCCAGTACTCTTGCCTGGAAAATCCCATGGACAGAGGAGCCTGATAGGCTGCGGTCCATGGGGTCGCGGAGAGTCAGACACGACTGAGCGACTTCACTTTCACTTTTCACTTTCATGCATTGGAGAAGGAAATGGCAACCCACTCCAGTATTCTTGCCTGGAGAATCCCAGGGACGGCGGAGCCTGGTGGGCTGCCGTCTATGGGGTCGCACAGAGTTGGACACGACTGAAGCGACTTAGCAGCAGCAGCAGCATATTACTTCGTTTTTAGTTGTGTTTCTCAATATCAGCTTCTAGTTGCGTTCGTTTTTTGTTTGCTTTTCTTTCTGTTGTCATTTAACAAAATCCAAGATTCATTCTTTTTATCTTCAGTAGATAAACCTATTCACATTTAAATTCTCTGCTTTTTAGACTTTGTTTTTACTTTGTTTAAATTTGCTTTCATTTTTTAGGTGAGGAATTTACTTCTTTTTCTTCCATGACTTGAAAGTCTACTTAAGTCTACTAAAACTTTAATTTCATCAAGAAAAAAATGTTTAGGTCTAGATTTTGCTAAGCAGACTTTGGCCACCTCATGCGAAGAGTTGACTCATTGGAAAAGACCCTAATGCTGGGTAGGATTGGGGGCAGGAGGAGAAGGGGACGACAGAGGATGAGATGGTTGGATGGCATCACTGACTCGATGGACATGGGTTTGGGTAGACTCTGGGAGTTGGTGATGGACAGGGAGGCCTGGCGTGCTGCAATTCATGGGGTCGCAAAGAGTTGGACACGACTGAGTGACTGAACTGAACTGAGCCTTTGATTTTAGTTTTTCAAAAGAAAAACGTCTATCTTGCTTTGACTAAAAGTAATATGTGCTCCTTTCTTAAGATATAATATTACTGAAATACAAAAGTATAGTCTCCTAATTCTCTTATTAAAGATAACTACTAATAAATTTGTTGTATGTATTCTCTGAAATTTTATGATTATATATAAGCATCATCTTCTAAGTTTTGAAATAAAGGGGATCATACCTCCTTTAGTGACTAAATTGCATGGTCATCTCACATTTCAACAATATAGAACTTGGATGAGTTACCTTGTCTGTGCCTCAGTTTCCTTGTACAAGAAGAGGAGTACTAACTTCATAAAGCTTTTGTGCTAATAAAGTGAATTAGAAATTAATACCCAGAAAGGACTTACAACAGTGCCTGGCATGTTGTAAGCATTCAGAGTATGAGCCATTCTCATTTTCATTTTGAATGATTCCACATAGTATTGCAGGGAGAATATGCTGTCATTTTTCTAAAAACCTCCCATGTACAGCATTTAGCTCAGTGTGTCACTTAATAAGACTTTGTGTCTGACAAAATCTAACAGGCTTTTTATTTTCTACCCATTTCTACTTTATATAAATGTGTGATTATTTATACTTGTTAAATGGTATATCTTCTCTCTCAAGATTTATTTTTTAATCATATTTGCCTAAGTAAAGGCTCACTTAGCTTTACTTTTCATTATTCTTTTATGCCAAACTCCCCATTTTTGTGTTCTAATTTTGAATTCCTCTCTTGTTTCACTGGATCAGCAGTTCTCAAAGTATTATAGATCTCCTGGGGCCCCGGAGACCTTTTCAAGAGATTCATGAGGTCAAAAGTCTTTTCATAATAGTATTAAGACTTTTATTTTCTCTTTTGATTGTGATACTTTTACTGACGGTGCAAAAGCAAAGGTAAGTATACCTGCTGTGTGAATCAAGACAGTGGCATCAAAATGTATAACTGCCAGTTGGGAACTTACCCACACACAAGTAGTTGAAAAATAGGCCCTTGTTGAATTACTACTAATAATTTATTTCTATTAAATGTTTGTTAAAATTTTATTTATTTATATTTTGGCTGAGCTGGGTCTTTGTTGTGTGTATGGGCTTTCTTTAGTTGCAGTGAATGGAGGCTACTCTCTAGTTGCTGAGTTGAGGCTCCACATTGTGGTGGCTTCTCTGTTGTGGAGCATGGACTCTGGGGTGTGTTGGCTTAGTTGTTGTACCATGTGGGCTCAGTAGTTGTGGCACGTTGGCTTAGTTGCCCTTCAGCATGTGGAGTCTTCCTAGACCAGGGCTCAAACCCATGTCTCCTGCATTGGTAGGCAGATTCCCAACCCCTGGACCACCAGGGAAGCCCAGCTTTTATTAAATCTTGATTGTGGAGTGCACATCTTTAGTATTCTATGTGAAGATGTCCTACATTTGTTGGACTTGCAACTTAAACTAGCTGTTTTTATATGAAACTTTAGAATATATATATATATATATATTATTGAAGCAGTGGCTCAGACAGGAAAGAATCTGCCTGCGATGCAGGAGATTAAACCCAAGGTTCAATCCTTGGGTCAGGAAGATGCCCTGGAGAAGGGAATGGCAACCCACTCCAGTATTCTTGCCTGGAAAATTCCATGGACAGAGGAGCCTGGCGAGCTACAGTCTATGGGGTCACAAAGAGTTGGACATGACTGAGCAACTAATACACACACACACACACACGCAGAGTTGACTTACAATGTTTCAAGTACACAGCAAGATGATTCAGTTGTACATATACACATTATTTTTGAAATTGTTTTTCATTATAGGTTATTGCAAGGTATTGAGTATAGTTCCCTGTGCTATACATTAAGCTTTTCCTGCTTGCTGCATATCTATTTTTTTAAATTAGAAATCTAGCATTCTGTTCATACTTAGTCAAACAAGTAGAATCAAAATGTCATAAATTTTTTAGTTAGGCAAAAATTCATGTTTTCTAAAAATTATATGCTATTTACATATGTATATAAAAGCTTTTTCCACTGTGCTTGATAAAGGCTTGAGAAAGAACATCAAAAAAAGAAAGAGATGGAAAAATAAGTGAAATGAAATGGGGGCACTGAATATGAAATAGAAAAAGTGAAACAAACTAGATAAAAGCAAAAGATCATCATATAGTCCAGTTGTTTTTAAACATGACTGGCTCACTAGAAACATACCTGGAACTTTGGAGGAAAAAGAAGCAATACTTGGGCATTTGTATTTTTCAAAAACTTCCAAGATAATTCTGATAGACATCTGGATTTTAAGAAGTGATTAAAGGTTTTCCTATTAAATGGTAGTTTTGGTGATATAGAATTCTATTATTTTTCTGTTGATCAATCATGATACAATGGTATTAAGTGAGTAATAGTTACATAATCACAGTAGTAAAAGATGTTCATCAGTTTTCACGATCAATAGCCAGACAAAAAATAAAAGATAATTACAGTTGCAAGCCATAATGGGAACATGATTAACCTAACAGTATAAAATAAATGCATACGTTTTGGGGGGTCAAGCAGAGTGATGTGGTAAGTGAACGTGCATAAATGCACGTTTTCATCCACCCAGATTGTCTTTGTCTTTTGGTTGGTGCATTTAACCCATTTACATTTAAGGTAATTTACAATATATATATAGCTTCCCTTGTGGCTCAGATGGTAAAGAATCCACCTGCAATGCAAGAAACCTGGGTTTGATCCCTTGGTTGGGAAGATCCTCTGGAGGAGTGCATGGCAACCCACTCTAGTCTTCTTGTCTGGAGAATGCACATGGACAGAGGATCCTGGCAGGCTACAGACCACGGGGTTGCAAAGAGTCAGACACGACTGAGCAACTAAGCACAGCACAGCACATGATCCTATTACCATTTTCTTAATTGTTTTGGGTTTATTTTCTCTAGGTCTTTTTCTTCTTTTATGTTTCCTGCCTAGAGAAGTTCCTTTAGCATTTGTTGTAAAGCTGGTTTGGTGGTGCTGAATTCTCGTTTGCTTCCCTGGAAAGCTTTTGATTTCTCCATCAATTCTGAATGAGAGTCTTGCTGGGTAGAGTATTCTTATTTGTAGGTTCTTCCCTTTTATCACTTTAAATATATCATGCCATTCCCTTCTGGCTTGTAGCTTTTCTGTTGAGAAATCAGCTGCTAACCTGATGGGAGTTTCCTTATTTGTTGTTTTTCCCTTGTTAACTTTTAATATTTTATCTTTGTCTTCAGTTTTTGTCAGTTTGATTACTGTGTGTCTTGGTGTGTTCCTCCTTGGGCTTATCCTGCCTGGGACTCTGCTTCCTGGACTTGGTTGACTATTTCCTTTCCCACGTTAGGGAAGTTTTTGGCTGTTACCTCTTCAAATATTTTCTCAGGTCCTTTCTCTCTCTCCTCTTTCTGGGACCCCCTATAATGCAAATGTTGGTGAGTTTAATGTTGTCCCAGAGGTGCCTTGGGCTTCCCTTGTGGCTCAGCTGGTAAAGAATCCTCCTGCAATGCAGGAGACCTGGGTTCGATCCCTGGGTTGGGATAAGGGAAAGGCTAACCTCTCCAATATTGGCCTAGAGAATTCCATGGACTTGTGTCCATGGGGTCACATGAGGCAGATATGACTGAGTGACTTTCACTAAAGAGGTCTCTTAGGCAGTCTTTTTTTGTTGTTTTTTATTCTTTTTTCTGTATTCTGTTCTGAAGCAGTGCTTTCCACCATTCTGTTCTCTGGATCATTTATCCATTCTTCCACCTCAGTTATTCTGTTGTTGATTCCTTCTGGTGTATTATTCATCTCTGTTTGTTCTTTAGTTCTTGTAGGTCTTTGGTAAACATTTCTTGCATCTTCTCAATTGTTTTCCCAAGATCCTGGATCATCTTCACTGTCCTTATTCTGAATTATTTTTCTGCTGGGTTGCCTGTCTCCACTTCATTTCATTGTTTTTCTGGGGTTTTATCTTGTCCCTTCATCTGGGATGTAACTTTCTGCTTTTTCATCCTGGTTAACTTTTTGTAATGTGGTTTTCATTCTAGCCACTGTGAGACTGTGATTCTTCTTGATTCTGTCTGCTCTCTGATGGAGGAGGCTAAGAGGCTTGTGTAAGCTTCCTGATGGGAGGGACTGGTTGTGGGAAAACCTGGGTCTTGTTCTGCTGGGCAGGGCCTTGCTCAGTTAAGCTTTAATCCAATTTTCTGCTGATGGGTGAGGTTGCCCTCTATTTGTTGTTTGGCCTGAGGCGACCCAGTCCTGATAGCTCTATGATAGGATTAATGGCAGCCTCCAAGGGGGACCTTCCAGGACTGCTGCTGCCAGTGCTCTTGTCTCTGTGCTGAGCCCCTGCTGACCCATGCCTCCGCGGGAGACCCTCCAACACTAGCAGGTAGTTTTGGTTCAGTCTCATGTGCGGTCACTGCTCCTTTCCTCAGGTTCTTGGTGAGTGCAAGATTTTGTTTGTACCCTCCAAGACTGGAGTCTCTTTTTTCCCCCTAGTCCTGTGGAAGTCCTATAATCAAATCCCACTGGCCTTCAATGTCAGATTCCCTGGGGATTCCCAGTCCCTTTGTTGCTTCCCCAGGCCGGGAAGCCTGACTCAGAACCTTCACAACAGTGAAAGAGCTTCTTTGGTATTACTGTTTTCTAGTTTGTGGGTCACCCACCCAGCGGGTATGGGATTCGGTTTTATTGTGTTTGCACCCCTCCTACCGTCTCACTGCAGCTTCTTCTTTGTCTTCAGACATGGGGTATTTTTTTGGTGGGTTCTAGTGTCTTCCTGTTGATGGTTGTTCAACAGCTAGTTGTGATTTTGGTGCTCTCACAGGAGGAGATAAGCACATGTCCTTCTAGTCCACCATCTTGAACTGGAAGTGCACATCATTTTTTTTTGTTTGGTTGGTAGTATTTTTTTTTTTAACCAGCTGATTAAATTATGAATTCAGTTATTCAGACTTGGATATTTGGCACATATTGTCTTGAAGATGAATTTAGTGAGACTCAATTCAAGGGAAACATAACTTTTATTGCCAATGACAAAATTCAGATTTTCAGAGAAAACTAAAATTTTGGAACATTTATATCTGCCGTTTTGAGCTTGAGAACTTCCCAGTACTTAAAGACTTTTCCAGTGAGATCTGAGATGATATCAATGAATGTGATGTTTTGCTATTGTATAAAGAAAGTTGTCAACATCAGGAAGATTTGCATAACTCTAAATATAAACCAATGTATTCTAATATATTGGAAAACCAATATTGGTAAACCAATATATTCTAATATATTGGTAATCCAGTATATTCTAAATGACCAGTGCATGAGATTACAGAACCATGCTGCATGGATAAAAGAGCTATTCAAAGTGTGAGTAGACTGACCGATGGATTTAATGTAACAGTATGAAGTTCATTGATAAACAGTTTCAAATTCCACATTGTAAATAACCTTTAATAAACTACCACTTGTTTCAGTTCAGTTGCTCAGTCGTGTCCGACTCTTTGCGACCCCATGAATTGCAGCACGCCAGGCCTCCCTGTCCATTACCAACTCCCGGAGTCTACCCAAACCCATGTCCATCAAGTCAGTGATGCCATCCAACCATCTCATCCTCTGTCGTCCCCTTCTCCTCCTGCTTCCAATCCTACCCAGCATTAGGGTCTTCTCCAATGAGTCAACTCTTCGCATGAGGTGGCCAAAGTATTGGACTTTCAGCCTCAACATCAGTCCTTCCAATGAACACTCAGGACTGATCTCCTTTAGGATGGATTGATTGGATCTCCTTGCAGTCCAAGGGACTCTCAAGAGTCTTCTCCAACACCACAGTTCAAAAGCATCAATTCTTCGGCGTTCAGCTTTCTTCACAGTGCAACTCTCACATCCATACATGACCACTGGAAAAACCATAGCCTTGACTAGACGGACTTTTGTTGGCAAGGTAATGTCTGTGCTTTTAAATATGCTATCTAGGTTGGTCATAACCTTCCTTCCAAGGAGTAAGCATCTTTTAATTTCATGGCTGCAGTCACCATCAGCAGTGATTTTGGAGCCCCAAAAAATAAAGTCTGACACAATTTCCCCATCTATTTCCCATGAAGTGATGGGACCAGATGTCATGATCTTAGTTTTCTGAACGTTGAGCTTTAAGCCAACTTTTTCACTCTCCTCTTTCACTTTCATCAAGAGGCTCTTTAGTTCTTCTTCACTTTCTGCCATAAGGGTGGTGTCATCTGCATATCTGAGGTTATTGATATTTCTCCCAGCAATCTTGATTCCAGCTTGTGTTTCTTCCAGCCCAGCGTTTCTCATGATGTACTTTGCATATAAGTTAAATAAGCAGGGTGACAATACAGGCTTGTCGTACTCCTTTTCCTATTTGGAACCAGTCTGTTGTTCCATGTCCAGTTCTAACTGTTGCTTCCTGACCTGCATACAGGTTTCTCAAGAGACAGGTCAAATGGTCTGGTATTCCCATCTCTTTCAGGATTTTCCACAGTTTATTGTGATCCACACAGTCAAAGGCTTTGGCATAGTCAATAAAGCAGAAATAGATGTTTCTCTGGAACTCTCTTGCTTTTTCGATGATCCAGCGGATATTGGCAATTTGATCTCTGGTTCCTCTGCCTTTCTAAAACTTCTGGAAGTTCACGGTTCACGTATTGTGGGTCGTGAAGATGTTTTTTTGTACAGTCCTTCTGTACACCTCTTCTTAATATCTTCTGCTTCTTTTATGGGATGAATTTCTTTCCTTTCTTTTTCCAGCCCATCTTTGCATGAAATGTTCCCTTGGTATTCTAATTTTCTTGACAAGATCTCTAGTCTTTCCCAATCTGTTGTTTTCCTCTATTTCTTTGCATTGATTGCTGAGGAAGGCTTTCTTATCTCTCCTTGCTGTTCTTTGGAACTCTGCATTCAGATGGGAATATCTTTCCCTTTCTCCTTTGCTTTTTGCTTCTCTTCTCTTATAATGTCAAAGAAGAATATCCATAATTAAAAAGACTTAAATTTTTTTTTTACTTGTTAAACTATGTATCTTCAGGAGGCCAAATTTTCTTCATATATTTCATCTAAAACAGTATGTCAGAATAAATTGAACGTGGAAGCAAATATGAGAATTCAGCTGTCTTCTATTGAAGCAAACATTTTAAAAATTTACAAAAAATATACAGTACCATCCTCAATTTTGGGGTGGGGGAAATACGGTTATTTTTATTAAAATTGCATTTACGTTAGCGTGTAATGTCTTGTTATTTCTATATGAATTAACAAACATTTAAAGGCGTTCTAATTTCAAATTCAATAAATACCTATAGATATAATCCCCTTTAAAAAAAAAGTTCTTTGGGATCTTGAAACTAAAATGTTGCCGAATACTGCACTAGAAGTCTTAAGGTTTTCCTCACCTTTTTCTCCCCCTCTCAAGGGAGCATAGGTGATCTGTTCTCTGATTTACTGATTCCCAAGACTGCCTTTACACATGAATATTGATTTGCATAACTTATTCTTTCCAAACTGGAGATCAGAGATTCTCAACCTTCTGCCTACCTCCAACACCTCACACATCTCCCATTAGTATTAGTGTCAATAACTCCTCAGGGGATTATATCTGATACCCAAGCCTCACCTGGATACCTTTGTTGTAGATTGTTCCTCCCTCTTTAGAACTCCTGTTGTGGAGAGATCAAAATAAGATCGGACTAATTTAATTTTCTTTTGCATTAATGTGTTTTTCTTTTTTACACTTTTTGTTTGTTTTTGCTTTATTCTTATAAAAAATTGCAAAGCTGTATTAATGGAGAGGATCTATTCAGTTTTGTTTGTAATATAATTAGCTTTTATGGTCAGCAGACTCAGGTCTTTCTTGAGCTGTACTTTTATCACTATTTCTGCTCCCTTTGTTCTGATTCTATATTTATAGGTTTGAACTTTAGACATACCAATTATCCTTTTTTAAAAGTTAATTTTATTTCTTGATCACCTTCATATTCTGGAAGATGAGCTTGTTCTCAATTCTTTATTTAATTTTTCTTAATTTGAGTAGTGCTGCCCAATTCTGACTTTGGTACAGATTTTAATTTTGCTATTACATTTTCATTTTCTTGCTACATTTTACTTTCTTAGCCAACTTGCTTTTCCTATCAGCTGGCATCTCGGTTTGTTCACTGTGTATGTTTGCCTGTTTTCTTCTTAAAATACCTGTTTCAAAGAAACCATGTCTTTTGGATTCCATTTTGGTCACGCTATAAGTGCTTGCTAAAATTAAGTTTCTTGAGATTTCACTGTGATATTCCTTTTCTTTTGCTATATGATTAATTTTTATGCATTCCTATATTGTTCTTCTGTGACTTACCTTTTAAGGTGGGAAAGCTGTCCAGTTTCAGGGTACGTGAACAGATAGGATGTGACGATTGCTTCTGCCTCATGTGCTAGAAGAATTCTAGTTTGAGGTGACTTTGTTGGCCTGATGTGAGATCTTTTATACTTTATATTGATATTGCCTGCTTCTAATAAACTTCAGAAAAAGTTCTTCAGACAGGAATGTGCGTTGCTGCTGCTGCTGCTAAGTTGCGTCAGTCATGTCCAATTCTGCGACCCCATAGACGGCAGCCCGCCAGGCTTCTCCGTCCATGGAATTCTCCAGGCAAGAGTACTGGAGTGGGATGCCACTGCCTTCTCCGGAATGTGCGTTAGGTCTCTTTAACTCTGTCTCTGCATAAGACGATCCTTTGTGAGTAGAGAAATAGTAGATCACTTTTTTTTCTCTCTCATGGGAGCAAGCTCTGCAGCTAAGAATGAATATGCAAGTAGTTTTCTGAGCTTTTTTTTTGGATTTTGTTTTCCCAGAAGTTAGGATAGGCATATCAGAGAATGTTTCCCTCAGAATGTTACTTATACTGGAGTTCAGTTTGCTTTCCTTTTAAGTCTGTGGGCATAATTCAGATAATGTCAGAACTTGTAAACATTTATATTAGCATTGGGGTTTATTGTGTCGTTTTGGGGTTTAACTTTAATCTCTTCATATATATCATATATATCAAAATATATATATCAAAATATATATCAAAATCATATAAAATTACTTTCAAGGTGTGAAATATTCTATTCCCTTTTTTGCAGTTCTTGACTGGTAGATAAAGGAAATCTCAAGCATTTCATTGAAACTATGGATGTTGCAATGTTATGCCTGAGGCCCTATGGGAAAGGATGGTTAGATGAGAGTGTGATGAACTAGATCTAAGATAGTTTGAATGGTAGTACGCAAATACAATACCTGTCTCTTTATGCAGCAAATTGAAGGAAGTTTTCTGACACTGGTGGGGCTCATTCCCTAGTCTTTTTCTTATTTAATTTTTTAATAAATGTCTTTAGGTAACCATAATGAGGATAGGTGAGATGCAACTGGAGTGAGGGTCAGATGAGGGCTAAAAAAACTCTTTTAATAAAAATGTAGAAAGAACTTGGGAGCCTGGAAAAAGATGATGACCGTTTTAAGATGCAGTTTAATAGCAGTTTATGTAATGGTCCTCCACGTATGCTCAGAAAGTCAGTAACTGAATTTGAAGATGACAGCAAATCATATAGAAAAGGTTTCATTTTAGTACCATGGCTACTAAACAGTAATGTGTCCCCAAAGAACAGGATCAAAACTAGTAAGCACTGAATTTTCCAGCATTTAAAGCAGGGATAGACTGACTTGTAAGGTCTTGAATTGCCTCTCATTAGAGAGATTCAGTTGTATGTTGGGCATACACAAGCGGGATTCAGATGCAGTATGGGTAGTTGAATTAGATGACAGAGTCCTTTACCCATGTCCATCAAGTCGGTGATGCCATCTAGCCATCTCATCCTCTGTCATCCCTTTCTCCTCCTGCCCTCAATCTTTCCCAGCATCAAGGTCTTTTTCAATGAGTCAGCTCTTCGCATGAGGTGGCCAAAGTATTGGAGTTACAGCTTCAGCATCAGTCCTTCCAATGAACACCCAGGACTGATCTCCTTTAGGATGGACTGGTTGGATCTCCTTGCAGTCCAAGGGACTCTCAAGAGTTTTCTCCAACACCATTTATTGAGTGCTTCCTGTACCAGGTACATTACCTTATTTCAGTGAAGCCTCACGGCAACAGGGGCTTCTCTGGTAGCTCAGCTGGTTAAGAATCTGCCTGCAGTGCAGGAGACCCCAGTTTGATTCCTGGGTCAGAAAGATCCACTGGAGAAGGGATAGGCTACCCACTCCAGTATTCTTGGGCTTCTCTGGTGGCTCAGACAGTAAAGAAACTGCCTGCAATGCAGGAGACCTGGGTTTGATCCCCAGGTTGGGAAGATCCCCTGGAGAAGGGAAAGGCTACCCACTCCAGTAGTCTTGCCTGGAGAATTCCATGGACTGTATAGTCCATGGGGTTGCAAAGAGTCAGGCACGACTAAGTGACTCAGTTCAGTTCACAGCAACAGTGTATTGTAGGTGCTTTCCAAATGAGCACGTGTATTTCCTGTTGGCCTATGAAAATTCCATACAGCATAATATATTATTTAATTTCTCCAGGTACCACTCTCTTACATACACTTATGCATGCATCCACACTCTCAAAGTCAGTAGACACCTTGTTGAATACTGTTATTCCTTAATTTAGCATTTTAGAATATGCTGTTACAATTAGCAATCAAAACAAATTTTTATTTAAGGTTTAAAAGAATCATGTTTAGAATTATGGTACAAATGAAAAAGTATAAGATGTGGTGTCTGACCCCTAAGGCCGTTGAATTAACAATACAAGATACAAATACATGAAAAGTTAAATGGCAGTAAAAGATGAATTGCCAACAAACTAAGTTGTTGAACATTCTGTTCATTAAGGTTCCTCTGTATTTTGTGGTACTTAAATAAATGGCATTCATTTATTTACATGCTAGCTTCCCAAGAAGGTAGCAAATTCTTTTAATCAGAGTTTGGCCTTCCTATTTTATCCCAAGCAAGTAGCACAGTGCCTAACTTATAGTAGGCTCAGTAAATGTTTGTTGAATTAAATTGATTGCAAGTAGTGTGTATTTTTCAAATGCCATATTGCATATTTTTGAAAACCATCACGTACTTTTGTTAGCAAAACAACTCTTAAGAATAGGTTTGAAAAAAATGTTTTTTACTTTGAAATGTAGGTGTATTTTTTACATCATTCATATTGTTGTATTAAACCTTCATGCTTGATCCAGTTTGTGTGGAAAGTTAAATGTACCTATGTAGCAGCCATTTTCAGCTTCCAGTCTCTTAAGCTACTACTATGTTTTCATGGCCAGAAGTATAGAAACACCTATTTTCCCTGGTCTCAAATATAAGGGGGGGAACAATTGTAGACTTAAAAGGTCATCTCCTCCAGCTGCAGAGTTTTCAGTGAGGAAACAAAGGGCTTCCAAGCTTCTTACTTCCTCATTGTGGGCAGTAGCAGAGGTAACTTAGCACTTAAGGGTTTCTGTCTGGTGGTCTTTCCACTGCTTAATACTACTTCCCATCATAAAGTAGAAAAGTTAAAGGAAGGGGTTCCTAACTTCTCAGGGATCATGGTACCCTTTGAGAATCTGATGAAAAGTGACCTGGGCTCTTTACCTAGAAAATATATACACACAAAAGAATTTGTAAGCTTTTTGAAAGTCTCTTCACTGATTGTCAAGTAGAATATATCATATTTAGAAACAAAATAGCTTCAAAACAGCTTTCTTGGTACAAGAAAAAGATAGTAAAAAGTATAATTTTAATGTAACAAAAATCTGTTGTATATTTAACAACCAACAGGCTTCACATCATGATGACAGGAGAGTAAAATGATACTGGATAAATTATTCTTGCAAAAAATGAAAAAGTGAAGCTAGACAGGCCTGGATGTGTTGACAAGTTAGATTTGTCACACTGCTTTACCTGAACTGTATGTGGTAAATAGAAGCTGTGTGCAGTTATTTGTCACCTGCCTGGTTATTTACACACACATCATGGTGAGAATTTCAGTTCAGTTCAGTTCAGTCGCTCAGTCGCGTCCGACTCTTTGCGACCCCATGAATTGCAGCACGCCAGGCCTCCCTGTCCATCACCAACTCCCGGAGTCTACCCAAACCCATGTCCATCGAGTCAGTGATGCCATCCAACCATCTCATCCTCTGTCGTCCCCTTCTCCTCCTGCCCCCAATCCTTCCCAGCATTAGGGTCTTTTCCAATGAGTCAACTCTTTGCATGAGGTGGCCAAAGTATTGGACTTTCAGCTTCAACATCAGTCCTTCCAATGAACACCCAGGATTGATCTCCTTTAGGATGGATCGATTGGATCTCCTTGCAGTCTAAGGGACTCTCAAGTCTTCTCCAACACCACAGTTCAAAAGCATCAATTCTTCGGCGCTCAGCTTTCATCACCGTCCAACTCCCACATCCATACATGACCACTGGAAAAACCATAGCCTTGACTAGATGGACTTTTGTTGGCAAAGTAATGTCTCTGCTTTTCAATATGCTATCTAGGTTGGCCATAACCTTCCTTCCAAGGAATAAACATCTTTTAATTTCATGGCTGCAGTCACCATCAGCAGTGATTTTGGAGCCCAAAAAAATAAAAGTCTAACGCTGTTTCCACTGTTTCCCCATCTATTTCCCATGAAGTGATGGGACCAGATGTCATGATCTTAGTTTTCTGAACGTTGAGCTTTAAGCCAACTTTTTCACTCTTCTCTTTCACTTTCATCAAGAGGCTCTTTAGTTCTTCTTCACTTTCTGCCATAAGGGTGGTGCCATCTGCATATCTGAGGTTATTGATATTTCTCCCAGCAATCTTGATTCCAGCTTGTGTTTCTTCCAGCCCAGCGTTTCTCATGATGTACTCTGCATATAAGTTGAATAAGCAGGGTGACAATATACAGCCTTGACGTACTCCTTTTCCTATTTGGAACCAGTCTGTTGTTCCATGTCCAGTTCTAACTGTTGCTTCCTGACCTGCATACAGGTTTCTCAAGACGACAGGTAGGTCAAATGGTCTGGTATTCCCATCTCTTTCAGGATTTTCCACAGTTTATTGTGATCCACACAGTCAAAGGCTTTGGCATAGTCAATAAAGCAGAAATAGATGTTTCTCTGGAACTCTCTTGCTTTTTCGATGATCCAGCATATGTTGGCAATTTGATCTCTGGTTCCTCTGCCTTTTCTAAAACCAGCTTGAACATCTGGAAGTTCACGGTTCACGTACTGCTGAAGCTTGGCTTGGAGAATTTTGAGCATTACTTTACTAGCATGTGAGATGAGTGCAATTGTGCGGTAGTTTGAGCATTCTTTGGCATTGCCTTTCTTTGGGATTGGAACGAAAACTGACCTTTTCCAGTCCTGTGGCCACTGCTGAGTTTTCCAGATTTGCCAGCATATCGAGTGCAGCACTTTCACAGCATCATCTTTCAGGATTTGAAATAGCTCAACTGGAATTCATCACCTCCACTAGCTTTGTTCGTAGTGATGCTTTCTAAGACCCACTTGACTTCACGTTCCTGGATGTCTGTCTCTAGGTGAGTGATCACACCATCGTGATTATCTGGGTCGTGAAGATCTTTTTTGTACAGTTCTTCTGTGTATTCTTGCCACCTCTTAATATCTTCTGCTTCTGTTAGGTCCATACCATTTCTTTCCTTTATCGAGCCTATCTTTGCATGAAATGTTCCTTTGGTATCTCTAATTTTCTTGAGGAGATCTCTAGCCTTTCCCAATCTGTTGTTTTCCTCTATTTCTTTGCATTGATCGCTGAGGAAGGCTTTCTTATCTCTCCTTGCTATTCTTTGGAACTCTGCATTCAGATGGGAATATCTTTCCTTTTCTCCTTTGCCTTTCGCTTCTCTTCTCTTTCCAGCTATCTGTAAGGCCTCCTCAGACAGCCATTTTGCTTTTTTGTATTTCTTTTCCATGGGGATGGTCTTGATCCCTGTCTCCTGTACAATGTCACGAACCTCTGTCCATAGTTCATCAGGCACTCTGTCTATCAGGTCTAGTCCCTTAAATCTATTTGTCACTTCTGTATACTCATAAGGGATTTGATCTAGGTCATACCTGAATGGACTAGTGGTTTTCCCTACTTTCTTCAATTTAAGTCTGAATTTGGCAATAAGCAGTTCATGATCTGAGCCACGGTCCGCTCCCGGTCTTGTTTTTGCTGACTGTATAGAGCTTCTCCATCTTTGCCTGCAAGAAATATAATCAATGTGATTTTGGTGTTGACCATCTGGTGATGTACACGTGTAGAGTCTTCTCCTCTGTTGTTGGAAGAGGGTGTTTGCTATGACCAGTGTGTTCTCTTGGCAAAACTCTATTAGCCTTTGCCCTGCTTCATTCTGTACTCCAAGGCCAAATTTGCCTGTTACGCCAGGTGTTTCTTGACTTCCTACTTTTGCATTCCAATCCCCTATAATGGAAAGGACATCTTTTTTGGGTGTTAGTTCTAGAAGGTCTTGTAGGTCTTCATAGAACCGTTCAAATTCAGCTTCTTCGGCGTTACTGGTCGGGGCGTAGACTTGGATTACTGTGATACTGAATGGTTTACCTTGGAAACAAACAGAGATCATTCTATCGTTTTTGAGATTGCATCCAAGTACTGCCTTTCGGACTCTTTTGTTGACCACGATGGCTACTCCATTTCTTCTAAGGGCTTCTTGCCTACAGTAGTAGATATAATGGTCATCTGAGTTAAATTCACCCATTCCAGTGCATCTTAGTTCGCTGATTCCTAGAATGTCGACATTCACTCTTGTCATCTCCTGTTTGACCACTTCCAATTTGCCTTGTTTCATGGACCTAACATGCCAGGTTCCTATGCAATATTGCTCTTTACAGCATCAGACTTTGCTTCTGTCACCAGTCACATCCACAGCTGGGTATCATTTTTGCTTTGGCTCCATCCCATCATTCTTTCTGGAGTTATTTCTCCACTGATCTCCAGTAGCATATTGGGCACTTACTGACCTGGGGGGTTCATCTTTCAGTGTCCTATCCTTTTGCCTTTTCATACTGTTCATGGGGTTCTCAAGGCAAGAATACTGAAGTGGTTTGCCATGCCCTTCTCCGGTGGACCACATTCTGTCAGACCTCTCCACCATGACCCATCCGTCTTGGGTGGCTCCACACGGCATGGCTTAGTTTCATTGAGATAGACAAGGCTGTGGTCCATGTGATCAGATTAGCTAGTTTTCTGTAATTTTAGTTTCAATGTGTCTTCCTCTGATGCCCTCTCACAACACCTACCATCTTACTTGGGTTTCTCTTGCCTTGGACTCGGGGTATTTCTTCACGGCTGCTCCAGCAAAGTGCGGCCGTTGCTCCTTACCTTGGACAAGGGGTATCTACTCACGACGGCCCCTCCTGACCTTGAATGTGGAGTAACTCCTCTCGGCCCTCCTGTGCCCATGCAGCCACTGCTCCTTGGGCCTGGGGTAACTCCTCTCGCTGCCGCCCCCGGCCCCCGACCCCCGACCCCCGGCCCAGCCTAGGTGAGAATTTATTGCTGTCCAACTCTGTGACACATGATATGATATTATTTCATGATGTCTTTAAAAACATAAAAACTATCACTGAAGAAGTAATCAAGGTGTATACTATTACCGGACTATAAAGCTAACCAGTTTTTATCAACTGAATTATATATGTTTATCTGAATTCATAACCAAGATCTCAACAATTAGTTTTAAACATCTCCTAAAAGTGGACATATCAGAAGAGGAAACAACAAAGAAATGGTTAGAGAGCAGAAGGAAAACTACTATAATGTGGTATCCCTAAAGCCAGGGGAAGAGAGGGTGCTTTAAAAGGGGAGAAGTGATCCACTTTGTCATGTTGGGACATCAGTTAAGGTGAGGGCTAAGAGATAACCTTTGCATTTCACAACATGGAGGTCTTTGACGTCAGCAAAAATGGCTATAGTATAATAATGAGGGTGGAAGCCAGATTAGAACAGGAAGTGGGAAGCTGGAGATAGCAGATATTCACAATTGTTTTGGCAAGTTTAGCTATGAAAGGGAGGAGAAAGAATAGTAACTAAAAGGTGGTTGTCAGGCCTAAGGATATATTTTTATGTTGCTGTTGCTGTTTAATGAAGAGTTGTGAGTGGCATATTCTGATGAGAGGGAGCCGGTAGAGCAGGAGAGGTTGAAAACACAGGCAAGAAAAGGGATAACAGAGGAATGAGGTTTTTTTTTAAGACAACAGAAATGGATGATATCCAAAAGTTATGTGAGGGATTGTCTTTAGATAGGAAAGGATTTGTCAGTTGCAGGAAAGTGTAGAGAGAAGTTCAGGAGGAAATTCATGTCTGAAGACCATTTTCCATTTGGAGAAGAATACAAGGTTATCTGCTGAGAATAAAAAGGAAGGAGGAGGCTTACAAAAAGTGGAAGAGATTTAAAATAGTCTCTGTGCAATGTGGAAAAGCAAGATAAACAGGAACATGGTAAGATTGCCATGTAATGCTAAGGGACCTGTTGAAATTGTGCATCTCTCACTTCTATCCCCAGAATCTGGGAGACAAAATTAGGGTTAGATTTTTCTCTCTCTGTAAGAAAAGCAATTGAGAGAACATGGTACAGAAATGCCATGTAGCTGATAATTGTTCCAGAGTGAGATTTTTCTCTGAGAAAGGTGAAGAATAGGTGTTTGACATCCTCTCTTCTGATCACTGATGTCGACCGAGAGTGAGGAGAAAGGAACTAGATAGAGCACTGCCTTCCTTCCCTATTTCACCACCACCACTGAAGTTAACATCTCTCCAACTGCTGGGGAGCTGGTGAAATTGTCATTCCAATCCCTCCATCAGTAAACATAGCACTGGTCTCAAGTACTGCTGCCGTTAGTGGATAACTAATGCATTATCAGTGTTTGCTTGAAGTAGAAGATGGTGTGTATGACTTAACTTCCAAGTCTGTCACTTGAACAATTTCACATTTGTTCAGTATAAAAGCTTCTATTATGTAAAATTTACTATGTATCAGAAATTATATAGGCATTGGAGCTGCAAAAGTAACTAATAGTGACATGACGTGTGACCTGCGTTCATAGAGGATACAGATAGAAGCAGATTGAGTTGAATGTGACACAGGGAAATAAATACAAGCTGTTTGGGCACCCCTGTGAAGGTCATGTTACTCAAAGATGACTTTTCAGAGGAAGTTTGATTAAAGCTGGATTCTAAAGGATTAGTAGGAATTAACTGAGCAAAAGACAGTGGGAAGGAATGGGGTCAGCATAATGGGGCTGGAAGTTGAGGTGCCGAGTAAGATTTTTTCCAGCAGTGCAGACAATTGTTTTGATATCTGAAGCCCAACCAGCTAGTAGAGGTCATACTGATCCACACTTATTCCACCTTAAAACTTTTCTTCCATCTAGTTTGTTGAGTTATAGAATACAAAGGTCGGGAGCTTTTCATTTAGCATTAACAATGAAATACTTGACCCCAAATAGCTTTTGCTTTTTAAGTCTCCCATGAAGGTACTGTTAGTCGTTACTGCCCCTCTTCTACATCAAATTTTAGTTAGCATCAAGAATAGAGCCACAGAGACTTGATTTAGGAAAATCTATGTTATTGAGGTATAATTTAAATGCAAGAAATTGCAGATATTTAAAGAGTGCAACTGGATAAGTTTTGACATGTATACAATCATGAAACCGTCACCACAATCAAGATAATGAATTTGGTGGATTCCATCACCCTCAAGTGCCCCTTTGTAGTCCCTCTCTTCCATAATCCCCCAGTAAGCAACTACTATTCTGCTTTTTATTAGTATATATTAGTTTCCGTATTTTATACCTTTATGCCAGTACCATGCTTTCTTGATTACTGCAGTTTTTAATAATTTTTGAAACCAGATATTAGCTCTCCAGTTTGTTCTTTCTTTTCAGAGTTGTTTTGGCTGTTCTAGATTGTTTGTTTTTCCACATGAAATTTAGGGTCAGTTTGTCCATTTCTTTTTTTAAAAGCCTGCTAGGATTTTAATTGGTATTGCGTTGCATCTGTGGAAAATTGACATCTTTAGTCCAGAGAAATGTCATTATTTTCCTAGTTTGCTGAGCTTTTACCAGTAAAGGATGTTGGATTTTGTCAGATGCTTTTTGAGATGATTATACGGTTTTTCTTTTTCTCAGTTTGTTAAAATGGTGAGTTATGTGGACTGTCTTCAAATTTTCAACCAACCTTGTATTCTTGGGATAAATACTATACTTAGTCATGGTCTCTTGTACTTTTCATACATTATTTGATTGAATTTGGTTAAATTGTTTAGAGTTTGTGTTAGTGAGGGACATTATCCTGTGGTATTCCTGACTTGTAACGTCTTTGTCTCAGAATCAGAGTATGTTGACCTCAAAGAACATTTCGGCCCTTGCTATTATTTTGGAAGAGTGTGCAGAATTATTATTATTATTGTTCATTTTTTAAGTGTTTGGTAAAACTTACCAGTGTACCATCTGTGACCTAGGAGTTTCTTTGTGGGAAGATGGGCTATAAAATCTGATATTAGCACTTTCTGTCTGTTTTTTCCCCCTAATCATTCTAGCTAGAGATCTATCAATTGTATTGATCTCAAAGAAATAGCTTTTGATTTCTATTATTTTTCTGTTTTCCATCTCATTGATTTCTGCTTACTTTGAATTTAATTTTTTTAATAGACTTTATTTTTTAGAGCATTTTCAGGTTTGCAGAGATTTCCATATGTCTTTTTCCCATGTATTTTCTTACAGTAGAAGGACAAAGATGGTTAATTTGAGACCTTTCTACTTTCCCAATCAATATAGGTATTTAGTACTATAAATTCCTCAAAGGCCCGCAGAAGAAGATGCTTTCTTTCCTGTCAGTCACATTAAGCCTTTCCAGTATTGTCATTTTTGTCTGCTAAAATAAGAATTGTAAAGGCAGTGTCTGCAGGGATAAGGGAGAGTTTTTAAGCTCACAACTGTTCCTTTTCATATGCCTTTTGCACATTTATACCAAGTTGAGAAGGACAGTTTTGATTCAGGAAAACAACTTTTTGACAAAGCTGTCTTACTCACTACTTACTGCAGTTATTTTTTACTTTGTTCCACTGAAAAGGCCTATCTAGTTAATCCTCTCCGGTTAATATTAACATGAATAATGGAAAGAAAGTGAAAGGAAAACTAGTTCTATGTAAATCATTTTAAGCAATACTTCTTTGCCTCAAAGCCTCACATTTCTGCAGTTATGAATAAAGATTAAGCTGGTACTCCAGGTTGGCCTTACTTTTAAATTTGTTTCTGAATATAAAGTATATTATAATAAGTCATATCTATTTATTTCAGCCATTATTCTGAACCTGCATTAACCTAATTTTGGATAGTCTTTTAGAACTAGTGTGAATCAACCCACAGCAATAATACTTAACCTTTATTAAACATACTACCTTGTCAGGTACTGTGTTAGATACTTTGCATGGATTATTTCATTTGATGATACACTAAAATCCAATGAGGTGTATATCTATTCCCATTTTACAGATGGGAGTAAAAAATGGGAAGAAAACAAAGATATAGAGAGTAGTCTAAGGTCCTACAGCTCAGTAGTAGAACTGGAGCTCTAACCCAGTCTCCAGTAATATTAAGTATGTTATACACCTTCTATTAATGTGTTAGTTTATTTTATAAGGAGCCCTGTTGTTCAGTTGCTCATTTGTGTCGGACTTCGTGACCCCATGGACTGCGTCATGCCAGGCTTTCCTGTACTTCACCATCTCCCGGAGTTTGTTCAAACTCATGTCCCTTGAGTCGGCGATGCCATCCAACCATCTCATCCTCTGTCATTCCCTATTCCTGCCTTCAATCTTTTCTAGCATCAGGGTCTTTTTCAGTGAGTCGGCTCTTCACATCAGGTGGCCAACGTATTGGAGCTTCAGCTTCAGCATCAGTCCTTCCAGTGAATATTCAGGGTTGATTTCTTTTAAGATTGACTGGTTGGATCTCCTTGCAGTCCAAGGGACTCTAAAGAGTCTTCTCCAGCACCACAGTTTGAAGCCATCAGTTCTTTGGCGCTCTGCCTTTATTATCCAGCTCTCATATCCCTACATGACTACTGGAAAAACTATACAGAACTTTGTAGGCAAAGTAATGTCTCTGCTTTTAAATACACTGTCTAGGTTTGTCATTTTCTTACAAGGAGCAAGTGTCTTTTAATTTTGTGGTTGCAGTCACCGACCACAGTGATTTTGGAGCCCAAGAAAATAAAGTCGGTCACTGCCATTGTTTCCTCGCCTTAATCTTTAGTTCCTCTTCGCTTTCTGCCATAAGGGTGGTGTCATCTGCATATCTAAAGTTATTGATATTTCTCCCAATCTTGATTCCAGCTTGTGCTTCACCCAGCCCAGCATTTTGCATGATGTACTCTGCATGTAAGTTAAATAAACAGGGTAACAACATACATCCTTGATGTACTCCTTTCCCAGTTTGGAACCAGTTCGTTCGTTGTTCCATGTCTGGGTTCGTTGTTCCATGTCTGGTTCTAACTGTTGCTTCTTTACCTGCGTATAGGTTTCACAGGAGGCAGGTAAGGTGGTCTGGTATTCCCATCTCTTGAAGAATTTTCCAGTTTCTTGTGATCTACACAGTCAAAGGCTTTAGTGTAGTCAGTGAAGCAGTTCAGTTCAGTTGCTCAGTTGTGTCAGACTCTTTGCGACCCCATGAACCGCAGCATGCCAGGCTTCCTTATCCATCACCAACTCCCGGAGTTGACTCATACTCATATCCATCGTGTCGGTGATGCCATCCAACCATCTCATCCTCTGTTGTCCCCTTCTCCTCCTGCCTTCAATCTTTCCCAGCATCAGGGTCTTTTCCATTGAGTCAGTTCTTTGCATCAGGTGGCCAAAGTATTGGAGTTTCAGCTTCAGCATCAGTCCTTCCAATGATATTCAGGACTGATTTCCTTTAGACTGGGCTGGTTGGATCTCCTTGCAGTGCAAGGGACTCTCAAGAGTCTTCTCCAATACCACAGTTCAAAAACATCAATTCTTCACTGCTCAGCTTTCTTTATAGTCCATCTCTCGCATCCATATGTGACTTCTGGAAAAACCATAGCTTTGACTAGATGGACCTTTGTTGTCAAAGTAATGTCTCTGTTTTTTAATATGCTGTCTAGGTTGGTCATCACTTTCCTTCCAAGGAGTAAGCATCTTTTAATTTCATGGATTCAGTCAGCACCTGCAGTGATTTTGGAGCCCCTCAAAATAAAGTCTGACAGTGTTTCCCCATCTAATTGCCATGAAGTGATGGGACTGGATGCCATGATCTTAGTTTTCTGAATGTTGAATTTTAAGTCAACTTTTTTACTCTCCTCTTTCACTTTCATCAAGAGGCTCTTTAGTTCTTCGGTTTCTGCGGTAAGGGTGGTGTCATCTGCATATCTGCGGTTATTGATGTTTCTCCTGGCAGTCTTGATTCCAGCTTGTGCTTCAGCCAGCCCAGCATTTCTCATGATATAAATAAGCAGGGTGACAGTATACAGCCTTGACTTACTCCTTTCCCAATTTGGAACCAGTCTGTTGTTCCATGTCCAGTTCTAACTTGCTTCATGACCTGCATACAGATTTCTCAAGAGGCAAGTCAGGTGGTTTGGTATTCCCATCTTTTTCAGAATTTTCCACAGTTTATTGTGATCCACACAGTCAAAGGCTTTGGCATAGTCAATAAAGCAGAAGTAGATGTTTTTCTGGAACTCTCTTGCTTTTTTGGTGATCTAGCACATGTTGGCAATTTGATCTCTGGTTCCTCTGCCTTTTCTGAATCCAGCTTGAACATCAGGAAGTTCACAGTTTACGTACTGTTGAAGCCTGGCTTAGAGAATTTTGAGCATTATTTTACTGGCGTGTGAGATGAGTGCAATTGTGCAGTAGTTTGAGCATTCTTTGGCATTGCCTTTCTTTGGAATTGGAATGAAAACTGACCTTTCCCAGTCCTGTGGCCACTGCTGATTTTTCCACATTTGCTGGCATATTGAGTGTGGCACTTGCACAGCATCTTTCAGGATTTGAAATAGCTCAACTGAAATTCCATCACCTCCACTAGCTTTGTTCTTAGTGATGCTTCGTAAGGCCCACTTGACTTCGCACTCCAGGATGTCTGGCTGTAAGTAAGTGATCACACCCTCGTGATTATCTGGGTCGTGAAGATCTTTTTTGTATAGTTCTTCTGTGTACTGTTGCCACCTCTTCTTAATATCTTCTGCTTCTGTTAGGTCCATACCATTTCTGTCCTTTATTGTGCCCATCTTTACATGAAATATTCCCTTGGTATCTCTAATTTTCTTGAAGAGATCTCTAGGCTTTCCCATTCTGTTGTTTTCTTCTGTTTCTTGGCATTGTTCACTTAAGTCTTTCTTATCTCTCCTTACTATTCTTTGGCATTCTGCATTCAGATGGGTGTATCTTTCCCTTTCTCCTCTGCCTTTCGCTTCTTTTCTCAACTATTTGTAAGGTCTCCTCAGACAACCATTTTGCCTGTTTTATTGTAAATATCATTTACTGACTTGAATAAACAATCCATTAGAAGTTACTGCTGTGAATTACTCATGTCCTCTTAACAGAAAAAGGTTGTTTTATCATTGAGTAATTAAAAAGGAGGAAAATTCTTGACATAGAGACAGTATATTTAAAATATACATGTGGCCTGGAACTCAGAAACACTGTGTGTAATTTAGTTTCCTGACTTAATGCTCTGAGGCCTCCATTGATCGTTGTGACAAGGCAGGTGGTTTTACCTCTTGGAATGCTTTTTATTTTTTAAAGTACCAGCCCTTGGGAAATAAGATGATAACTCACTCTAATACTTTCTGGAGGATGTAAAACCCTGGAGGTAAACTTTTTCCTTAAGGGAAAAAAATACCTCTATATATTTAATGATTTCAAATTGTTTGAATTTAATGACTTATTGTTTGTAAAATAGATGCTTTATCTATATAATGACCCTTAACCTTAAAGAATGAAAAAACTGAGTAATGGATTTGACTCAGTATTTAAATAAATACTTATTTACATAGGTAGCTTATAATAATAGCTAATCATATTCTGTTAATTTTACCTATACCACCTTATTTTTCAGTGCTTTGCATGGATCAGTTACTTTAATTCCCACAACTCCATTAAACATATGTTTAATCATGTGATTATTAGGTTACTATCTGCCTTCCACACTGGGTGGTAAGCTCTGTGGAATCAGAAACCATTTATGATTTTGTTTACCATTCTTCACTCCATGCACAGCTCTGACCATACAATAGGGCTTAAATGTTGAGTGAATGAATGAATGAAATGAATTCTTAATAGCTAATACTGATTACCTTGTGATAGTGATGTCTGCCTCCATCAAAGTAGTGATGCTTTCTCAGAAGTATTAAAATACATGTCATATGATCTGTGTAAAATCTTATTTAAACTCAACATTTTTTCTTTGCTGGTCACATCTTGACATCATGGTGATTAAAATTCATTAGAAATAGAGCACAGTAATATATTTCATTACATTTAGCTTTTTTGTTTGTTTGTTTTCAGCTTGACTCATGGTTTGAATTGCTGTCATACTGTGTGCTAACCGTTGTGCAGAATTTAATTTCAAGTTCTTGAAATTGCGTGTTTCACTCTGCAGGAAATGTAATTCTTTGATGAAACCCTTGTAGCTTTAAGAAAGTTAAGATAGCAGGTGCCTCATTTCCCTTCTTCAGTCTACCATCCTTACGAATACTGTTCTCATTTGGCTTCTAAGGGAGAAGATGTCAACCGGACACTAGAAGGTGGAAGAAAGCCTCTTCATTATGCAGCAGATTGTGGGCAGCTTGAAATTCTGGAATTTCTGCTGCTGAAAGGAGCAGATATTAATGTATGTAAACAACATTGCCATTCTAGAAAAAAATTCCTGTTGTATGCTTTTGGGTAGTTTTCAGTAGATCTGTAAAATAGTTACTGGTAGACATCTCAAGTGAAGTAAGAATACAGTCTGAAGTTTTGCCAAATTTCTGTAGCTTAGAAATACATGGTTTTGATTTTTTTAAAAAATAAGCAGAACAAGTTTTTTTTTTTAACTGATAAAACTTGGGGCGAGGGGGCACGGGATAGATGGTTCATGCTTCCTTTTCGTGTTCTAAAGCAGTTTGAGAGTTAGCACTATCTGTAGGTGGCAAATGGCTATCACCCAATGGAGGATAGGCCCTGTAGTCATACAAAAAATCTAAAAGGGGACTTTTGGACAACAGTCAGGCAGCAGTTATCTCTTGATTCTTGCCTTTTGTAGCTTCTGCATTTCAGAGTTTCAGAAAAATGTTTAAGTAACCATAACAGCAAGTGAGATGAACTTTTCACATCTCAGGGGCTGCCATGTCACCTGGCCCAATTGTGGGCATCTATTACCTCTTCATACTGGCATGCCTACAGCAGTGGGGAGTTGAGGCTCAGAGAGGTTCAGTAACTAGTCACACAGTTAAGTGCCAGAGTCCAGATTTGAGCTGGGGTCAAAGTCCTGCTCCCTCTGTTTCACTGCGCCTGACTTCTAAGGAGAAACTGCTTGTGGGCCTAGGCCTCTGTCAGCTCTATAAGAGGCTAAAAATGGGAGAACATTGATTTTCAATTATTTACAAGCATTCCCTAATGATCTAGACAGAAGGAAGAAATGAAAAATGGATTAAGTGATCTATATCTCATTCTTTCATAGGCTCCAGATAAACATCATATCACACCTCTTCTGTCTGCCGTCTATGAAGGTCATGTTTCCTGCGTGAAATTGCTTCTGTCAAAGGTGAGGTCAATTGCTGATTTTTATTGCTTTTTCTATTGTTTTGTAACTGTTCAAGCTAAAGTGAAAGTGAAGTCGCTCAGTCGTGTCCGACTCTTAGCAACCCCATGGACTGTAGCCTACCAGGCTTCTCTGTCCATGGGATTTTCCAGGCAAGAGTACTGGAGTGGAGTGCCATTTTGTAATTGGTTATTAATTTACTTAAATTTTGTGTGGCATCAGGAACAGAAAAGTTAGAGGTAACAGCCAAAATTGAAGTCTAGAGTAGTGTTGCTTGAAAGAGCTGATCCACACGTTGTTACCAGTTCTTGGTGGGTAAAGAGGCTGGGCTAGAAAATAAGTCAACACAGTCTCCTTCACCAAGAGTATCTTGCAATTTTTTTAAAAAGTTAGCTGAACTAGACATTGTACTTAATACAGAAAATGTTGTCCTGTGCTAGTAACAGTTTGCAGACTGGTGCCAGATTCACATACCACATTTTGAATAACCTTGCCTTTGAAATTTGTAAACTTCTTTGTCTGTAGTGATCTTTCTGAGCAAGATTATTGAGGCAGCTCTCCAAGTCATTTGGTTTCTTCATGTGATTGCGATCTTGGTACATTTGGAGTTTTCCAGTGTTTTGTCTATGATTACAAGCTCTGAAATGAATGTCAGAGTCCAGCCTTAGAAATTAACCAGTCAGTTGCAACCATTCTAGCTGTATTAGATGGAAACTGCAAATGTTGAAAGACAAGAAATCGTTGTAAAATAAGGCACTCACATTAATCCCAAGATTATCTTTTCATGGCCATATTCTGGAAAATGTTCATAATGTTTAATTTGGAATTTTCAAATAAGTCCTGCTAAAAGAAGCAAGAAAGAATTAGAAATAAAATGAGTAAATATATATGAAGCATTTTGCACAGTACCTGACACATAATAATAGTCAATAAATAGTAGCTTTTATTATATTTAAGACTAAAGAGGATTTTATGCTTCATAGATTCAGTTTCAGTAGGATTTGGAGAACATTGGGAAAGAAAGTAGTACTTTTGTCCCAACACTTTATTGACAACTTTTCAAAGGTACTATCTGAAAGCAGTTAACTCAAGTCCTTTAAAATTAGGGGGTTTTACCCATACCTTCAGCACATATACCGGATTTCTTGAAATGTGTGGTGGTGGTGGTGGTGGTTTTTTTTCCAAGTTTTGGGGAGTTGGGAGGTTTGGGGTAATTTTTAGATATTATATACCATACTGATATAAAAAGCCAAAATAAAGGAACACATTATTCTTTGCCACTGTAATGGATCCAGCATCTGTGGTAGGATGTGGTCATGAAGATTTCCAGCCACTGTATCTTTCTCCTGTCTTCCCATCCCCCACACCCATGTAAAGATTAATAAGAACCTTTGAGAACTGCTGGATAATTTCAGCCTTGGGGGAATATTTCTGTATTATGTTAAAAACTGGTTGTCACAGGCTACAAATATTAATTTACCATTCATGAAAGTTTTATTTAATTGTAATATTTTATTGGTTAGGACTCTCTATTGAAAGTAACTAAACCCAGCTTAGACAGGCTCAAGCAGTAAGAGAGATCATGTTGACTCACATAGTTCTAGGTCGAAGCACAGTTTGTCCGTGGGTTTAAGCCAATGACCAGCATCTGATTTCTTTGTGTGTATCTCTCAGCTCTCTTCCTCAGGGTTGGCTTAATTCCCCCACCTCAATAGATCTTCTGCATGTAGAGCAAAAGAAACAGCAATACTGTATTATATTTGAGAGTTGCTTAGAGCTTAAAAGTTCTCAGAGGAAAGAAAATTGTAAACTATGTGAGGTGATTTTTATTTAAACTTATTGGGGTGATCAGTCATTTCACAATACATACACATATCATTTTGTTGTATACCGTTAATTATCATTAGTATTATACTGTCAGTTATATCTCAATTACAAATGAATAAGTCAGAATAAAAACAAGAAATTAATGACTCCTTCTCCTTCTTTCTCCCTCTTTCCATGACCTCTTCTACCTAGCCAAGGGTTTTTGTTCTCTGACAATAAAAACCTCCATGGGATCCTTTTTTAGCTCAGGGCTCTGGTCATTTACCAAATGAGGTACCCCTAAGCCAGCTCCTCCTTTGTAGCCAGATCTCAAACTGTAGATCAGAACTGTATTTCTTTCTGATAAACCTTTCTTTCCACCTAGGACAAACAAAACAAGAAGGAGTTATTCTTAAGGTAGCAAGAGCACAAACCATTATTCCATATTTCTTATTCCCAAAACATTAGGCTGTAGGTCATTAAGTCCTTAAATCTTGTACATTAAATAAGTTCCTGAAAAGCTGGCTTGATTTGAATGTATGATAAGCTGTTATATGTTATCCCAAAAGGGTCTTTATAGATATATACTATATTGCTGAATTATTGGTTGTAAGTTGAGTTTCCTGACTTTAAAGTCGTTTTTAAATTTTATTTGTGCCTGTAATATTGTCCTTTCATTATATCTGAGCCTTCATTTTTATAGCTAAATAAGTGACATTCAGTGGTGGCTATATTGATGGCAGACCAATTGTAACCATATAGAGCTGTTGTTTTAGATGAAAGATTTTCATCTTTTTGAAAGCAACGTATTACCTTTTTAAAGCAATATAATGTGTTTTTTTCCAAAATTAATTACGTTGATTTTATTTTTGCATAAGCTTCTTAATGTATACCCAGTAGTTCTGTTAACAAAATTTTTGAAGGAGGAAATTGTGCTCTTTCAAAAATCCTTAATTAACTAAAATAAGGCTATTCCAGTGCATTTATTTAAAGTCCAGTCGGAGTTTATATTATGTAATCTGGTTTGTTCTGCTTTTTATCCAAGTTAGAATCCTTATCGATTACTATGAAATCATTTGAAAGTATGTAGTTTTGAAGTTTTCCAGATTTATTGACAACTCTAATATACAACTGATTCTTGAACAACAAAGGTTTGTATTGAACCAGCACACTTACATGCAGATTTTTTTCAGTAGTAAATGCTGAATAGACTGCACGATGCATGGTTGGTTGAATCCACAAATGCGGAGGAACCACAGATATGAAGAGCCAACTATAAGTTACAAATGGATTTTCAGCTGCACAGAGGGTCAACTATATTGGTACATCATTAGCATAAGGGAAAAGCCAAAATAATATTTTAAAACTCAATATGATCACAAGTAATGGTAAAAACAAAAATTACAAAAACAAGAGTTGTTAGAATGTATAAAATCAAACTATGTGATTTGATTTTATATTTAAATCAAGCTATGCCATTTACTGGACAATTTTTATCTTAATGCAGTGGAAGATGAAGTTATGACACAAGTAGGAATTTAAGATGTTTAATTCTTTATTATCCATAGAGCAAAAAACAAAGCTAACATCTATGGAAAATGTAATCTTTGTTTATGAAAAGGTGATCATAAAGGAAGTTAAACAGCTTCTTCAAGTCTAACACGAAGTAATGGAATCAAGATTTTTTCCAAGATATGACTCCATACATGTTCTTTCTCCTCCTTGAGAGTGCCTTTCAGACTTATCTTCATGGACAATTATGAGAAATGATTATATTTCTGCAGGTAAAAGCTATTTGGCCTGGTTTTTTATTGTTACACTCATGATTAAAAAAAATATAGATATCAACACTTGTGAGCCTCCCACTTTAAGACTGAAGTCTGAGCATATGCCAGGGTATCCCACTTTAACCCTCTGATGATAGACAAGAGGTTTTTTAAAATAAACGAATCAACATCTGCTTTAGACCATAAGACAGGATTCATGAGACAATAAATTATCCTTGAGAGACAGAAAGCAAGTGAGGTGAAATTGAAGAAGAAAGCATTCCCAAACATAAGCAAGAGAGGACTGTTGTAAAAGTTAGGAGTCGGCTCGAAGCCCAGAAGTGGTCAGCACCCTTGAGCAACAAACAAGTGAAGAAATAAATTAAACCCAAAGGAGAAGACTGAGATGTAAAAAGGAATAAGCAAGAAATTACTATGTGAATAAAAACAAATATTGAAATATAGAATGAATATGAATGTTTAAAAATATAAGCTAAAACTGTAGAACTACTAAATAATAATAAGATTCAAGGAAAATGAACAAAACTCCTGGTACTCACTAAATCCAGAGTACATGAGAAACAGTGGTAAAGCTGGTGAAAGGAGACATATGAAACAGATTAAAAATTCAGGCTCCAGAAGCATCCTGGCGAATAGAGTAGTCTTAGGGAGTAAGAAGCCCGAGTGAGGGTATGAAACAGAAGTGGCAGCTGCCCCGCAGTCACTAAAAAGACGGAACCTATTTTTTTTTTTGCCTGAAAAAATCTTAACAGGAAACTTTTGGAATAAAGGATATGTAAAAGATGTATAAAAATATTACTGACTTCCTGACTAAAATCTCAAATGCCTGAATAATAGTAGTGTTGCAGGCACACATTATTTAGAAGAGAGTTAGTTAATCACAAAATGGTACTCTTGAACTATGTTATAGCTGATGGATATTCGTAAGTCTAAAATTTATTAATTTTTCACAGTTACATATAATTTGGCAGCATCTAATTTCTGTGTGGTTAAAGAAAAAGTTCTCTGTGAGAAGTAAATTGTTTGCGTGCAGCATTAATACACTATCAGGCTAGACATTTCCTCTAATTAGTATAGTATTTAATATATATCAGATTTCTATATTTATACTTACTAAAATTCTTTATAATTTATGTAATTCTTTTGATAATAAAAGATTTTAAGAAGTCTCCTTATTTTCTCAATTCTAAGGAAAACTGTTTCTAAATAATCCACTCTAGGTTATTGTGGGGAAAAGGGAAATACTTAACATCAAAGTAAACATATAAGTTTGCTCTCATTTAGAATTCAGACAGATAAGCATTCATTACTCTAGTGTGTGTTTATACTCTGTCCCTTACGTGCTATATACTGCTATTAAAAATGACCACTCAACCTCCTATTAAATAAGAGAAAAGGCACCCTAGCATAAGAGAATCACAAATCTTATAAAATTTAATGAGTTTTTAAAACATAATTAGTTTTATTCTTATAGAATCAAACTGACAATGTATTTGTTATTATAAATCATTTTTTGGTAGACACATTTAGCATACTAAGCTATATCTGAGAGAGAAAAGTCCAAAATAAACTTGGCTTTTTTGTTTTCCATTATTTCTCTGCTTTACACTGTGTCACAGAATTTACCTCCTTAAGATGTCTCCTATAACCTTTCAAGAGAAACATGTAACCACTGATGTTTGTGCAATTCTGATGCACAGCTGTTTCAGACCACTCTATGTTCATTGTGTGGATAAATAAGTGAAAAACAGATTTACTCAATGGCCTTCCTTTGATAAAAAGGAAGTCAAAATGACTAACATCTTATGTACAATTGCTATAGAGAATAAAAAGTACTAAAACTGCTAATATTGGAAAACCATCTCACCTGATAATGTGGAAGATTTTGCTCAATGTGTTTTCTGTGCTGTCCTTGAAAAAACGCAAGCAGCCAGTTGATAATAAAATTTGAGTATCCCTCTCAGATACCAGCATTGTCAAAAGAGGTGTCTGTGGTACAGATTTTGCTGCTTGAATTGAGAATCAAGATACAAGGGCTTAGAAGTCTACCCCTTTTCAGCTTAAACAAGTAGATGTATGGTAGGTAGAAACATTTTTTTACTCAAATTACTCACTATTCCACTCCTGGTAAAATCTAAACAGTTCCGCATTTTCTCAAAGCACACATATTACGATTATTGCTTTAACTCCCAAAGTTCTTTTCCATGTAACATGGGCAAGTTTAGTTTCAAAAAAAAGTTAGGACTGGTGACCTGCAAAGAACTGAGCAATACCTTTTCTGAATTGCCTTGTTTTAAGAAACTGCATGAGGAAAGAGCTAGCAGGCTTGATACAGCTAGAAAAGTACCCCCCAGATACTGTTGAAACCAGTTGTTATACTGTTTTGATATGTCTTACAAATCTCATCCACAAGTATGTCCTTTGTAAGCTTTTTTTTTTTTTTTAACCTATTTAGCTCTTTCAGACTGGAGTGCTTGCTAGTTTTCTGTTAGTGACTTAAAATGTGTGCTGTGATGTCACACACCTCCAAGTTTGGCTCTCAGTTCTCCTTAATAACTTTGTGGCTTTAAATAAATTCCTCATTGTCTCAGCCTGAGTGTTCTCTTAAGACATGGGGCTAGTACTTCCCACATAGAGTTGATGAGAAGGTAAATGAATTCGTTTCTAGTTACAATAGTACTTAAACCTAAGAAATGTCATTTAAGTGCCTTATATATATTGATTCATGTAATCATCACAGTAATCCCATGAAGTGGGTACGATTTTTAATCCCCCATTTTACAAGTGGGGAAACTGAGGCACCAAGCATTGGGAAGCTTTCCCAAGATCGCACAGTTCATTAGAAGAATGAGGATTCAAGCCCCACCACTTTGGCACCAGAGCTGTAACATAAGAGCAAATCAAAGACCATTATGTATGCAGCTGAAGATGAACTATAGTCCCTGTCTCCAAATGGGAAGTACAATGAAACACAGAATGTGTCTCATTGCTCCTGGGGTGGAGAAGGGGCTTCATTTGTTAGGTTTTGTTATGCAAATAGGTTGGGATGGCTACTTTTCTCTTTAAGAGTTAATCAAGGTTATAAGAATCAGTTTTTTGTTTTTTTCAAACTAAAAAGTTAAAATAACAATACAGCCCACCACATAAATTAGAAGTCCTCACAAGTATTGTCATTGATACATGCCATTTGTTGCTTGTGTTAGCACATTGTTTAGAGAGGCAGATGGCGTGCATGGCCCTGAAGTTAGCAAAGCCTGGTCCTATGACTTGGCCCAGGTTCGATTCCTGGGTTGGGAAGATCCCCTGCATAAGGAAATGGCAACCCACTCCAGTATTCTTGCCTGGAGAATCCCATGGACAGGGGAGCCTGACAGGCTACAGTCCACAGGATTGTCCGAGTCGAACATGACTTAGCAACTAAACCACCACCTGTGACTTCACAGCCAATAAAGCAGAGTTACCAGATAATTAAAGACTGTGACAAATACTCTAAGAGAAGTGGAGTTCAACTGTAACAAAACTCCTGCTACAGAGATTTAAACAAGAATGTGGCTTCCCCTTTTTGTGGCTGAATAATATTCCACTGTTCAATTCTTATTTTTAAGAGAGATTAACAGAATTTTTGATGTAGGACTTTTCTGCAAAGATCATGTAAGCCTTACCATTTTATTTACAGATTGTAAAGCAAATAAAACCTCTGCAGAGAGGTTATGGAACCTGCCTCAAGTTACACAGCTACTTTGGGGTAGAATTAGGATTCATCAGCTTCAGTATGTCCTTGATCCACACCACCTGCTTGATTTTTTTTTTTAAGTGTAGCTCTCCAATGCTGTATAAGTTAAAAGTGTACAGTATATTTTTTTTAATTGAAGTATAGTTGATTTACAGTATTGTTTGTTTCAGGTGTACAGAAAAATGATGTGGTTATACATATATATGTGTGTATATCTAGTCTTTTTAAATTCTTTTCCATTATAGGTTATTATAAGATACTGAATATAGTTCCCTGTGCTATACAATAAACCCTTGTTTATATATGGTAGTGTGCATCTGTTAATCCCATTCTCCCAGTTTATCCCTCCCCTACCCTTCCACTTTGGTAACCACAAGTTTGTTTTCTATGCCTGTGAGTCTGTTTTTGTTTTATATATAAGTTCATTTGTACTGTGTTTCAGATTCCACATGTAAGTGATACCATATAATGTTTGTCTTTGACTTGCTTTATTTAGGATAATCTCTAGGTCCATCCAGTGATTCACAATTTTTTAAAGGTTATATTCCATTTATAGTTATTATAAAATATTGGCTATAACCCTGTGTTGTACAGTATATCCTTTCCATTTGTGACAACATGAAGGGACCTTGAAGGCATTATGCTGAATGAAATAAGTCAGACAGAGAAAATACCATATGATCTTACTTACGTGTGGAATCTAAAACAAAACTCACAAATACAGAGAACAGATGATGTTGATGGTTGCCAGAGGTGGGAGGGTTCAAAAGGTACAAGCTTACAATTATCAGATAAGTCCTGGGAATGTAACATGAAACATGGTAACTATAGTTAACAATACTGTATTATACATCTGAAAGTTGTTAAGAGAGTAAATCTTAACAAGTTCTCATTCTAAGAAAAAAAGACTTTGTGTAGTGATAGATGTTGACTAATCTTATTCTGGTAATCATTTTGCAGTATATCCATATATCAGATCATCATATTGTACACCTAGCGTCATGTTCTATGTCAGTTATATCTCAAAAAAGAAAAAGTGGCCTGAAGGTATGACAGTCCAAGGCTGAGTGACTGGCTCCCCTTGTCCTTAGCATCTCACACTCTCTTCTCCCCTGTCTCCCCTAGTCCTTACTGTCTCAAGACAACTAAGGATTCTCTCATCCCTGGGGCTTTAGGAGCAAGAAAGCTGTCCACAGGAGAGGCCAGCTCTGTGCCAGAGGGCCACTTACAGCTTTAAGGGACTCGTAGCCTCTGTAGGGGAGGAAAGCACAGGAAAAAAAGGGGTTGTACTAGACTTTAGGTAAGCCAAGCTACAGTGTCTGCCTTGAAGTGTGGTCAGCAACATGCCCTTGCATACAGGAGGAGAGAAGCCAAGCCAACTCACTGTCTGGAAAATTCCAGAAGGGCTTCACAGAGAATAACAGTTGAATAAGAGTTAGTCGAGTAGTTAAAGGGAGAGGATGAAGAATTGCTTTGTTCCTTTACATTTTAAGAGTCCTGTGGGACATTTAATACCAGATATATTCATTCAGGCATTCATTTTGTATTTGATTCTGAGCCGGTTTCTTTCCAAAAGTGAGTTGAATATATCAAACCATGGTTGCTAAGTTTTTATTTAGTGGTTATATAAGTGGTTATATTCTGTAATCAGTGGTTATATTCTAAGGTTGTAAAACAGTTCTAGCAACATACAAAGAAACATCCAAAGTGTTGTGTGTATATTTGTATCTAAATGCTAATTTTTAAATTAATTTGATAAATTTTTTAATTGAAACACAGCTGCTTAGTATTCTAACAATTGATCAGCATAATTATTATCATCTTCGCCACAAAAGCCTTTTGTCAGTATAATATCAGATAACCTCAGTACAAGTTTAAGAATTTCATTCTTAAAATGTTATTAATCCAGTTTTTTTGGCCTGTTTGTCCAGATTAAGAACTGGTGGTATAAAGCAGAATTAGGCTCTCTGAAGTAAGAAGTAGATAAAGATACACTCTTGTTGATTCATGCCAGCATACCTTATCTTTTGGCTACATTGTAAACTATTCTATTCAAGGGCAGAGATAGCATGACTTTAATTTTTTAAAAACATTTCCCATAGTCTATGACTTACTGTCAAATAATACCGTTTGCAGCAACATGGACATACCTAGAGAATGTCATACTGAGTGAGCTTTTTAAGTCAGGCAGAGGTGGTGAAATAGCATATGATATCCATTGTACGTGGAATCTGAAATGAAATGATATAAATGAACTTACATACAAAACAGACTCACAGACTTTGAGGACGATCTTATGGTTGCCAGGGCTGGGAGGGTGGGTGGGAGGATGGGGAGAGGGTAGGTTTGGGATGGACATGTACACACTGCTATAATTAAAATGGATAACCAACAAGGACCTACTGTATAGCACAGGGAACTCTGCTTAATGTTACCCGGCAGCCTGGATGGGAGGCTAGCTTGAGTGAGAATGGATGCATGTATATGTATGGCTGAGTCCCTTCCCTGTTCACCTGAACTATCACAACATTGTTTGTTGATCGGCTACACCCCAATACAAAGTACAAAGTTTAAAAAATAATGTGTGATTATCTAAAGCTATAACTTTTAAAAATCAAGAAATTTCTTGTGGGGCCTTAAAGGTGTTTTTTTACTCCCTAGAATGACAAATGATCTCTCTTTCTGCTGAGGCCACTTAACTTGGCCATAGCAGCCTTTTTGTCCTCCAGGAAACTTGATCACAACCTGAATCATGCTGTAAATGTAAGCAGATGATCCTAGCCTTGATCTATTCTGTTATTATATATAGTAATAGTCTATATCAATTAATTTTAAAAGCATTTAATTTTTACAGTATCATTTTATTGCCTGTTAGACACTGTGCAAGGCTTTGTGAACTTAGAGACTGTTAAGCTTAGTACTGCTGTCAACATATTTGGTAAAATGTAAAACAAGGGCATTAAAGTGTTGTGATTGCTGTGGCGGGAGTTTGTATGTCACACAGCAGGGATCTAAAGGAGAGGTCACATGTCCTGGGAGTCAGAGGCCTAGTGTGATATAAATAAGAATGTCGTTACTAGAGATACCAAAGGAACATTTCATGCAAAGATAGGCTCGATAAAGGACAGAAATGGTATGGACCTAACAGAAGCAGAAAATATTAAGCAGAGGTGGCAAGAATACACAGAAGAACTGTACAAAAAAGATCTTCACGACCCAGATAATCACGATGGTGTGATCACTCACCTTGAGCCCGACATCCTGGAATGTGAAGTCAAGTGGGCCTTAGAAAGCATCACTACGAACAAAGCTAGTGGAGGTGATGGAATTCCAGTTGAGCTATTTCAAATCCTGAAAGATGATGCTGTGAAAGTGCTGCACTCGATATGCCAGCAAATTTCGAAAAGTCAGCAGTGGCCACAGGACTGGAAAAGGTCAGTTTTCGTTCCAATCCCAAAGAAAGGCAATGCCAAAGAATGCTCAAACTACCGCACAATTGCGCTCATCTCACATGCTAGTAAAGTAATGCTCAAAATTCTCCAAGCCAGGCTTCAGAAGTACATGAACCGTGAACTTCCAGATGTTCAAGCTGGTTTTAGAAAAGGCAGAGGAACCAGAGATCAAATTGCCAACATCCGCTGGATCATCGAAAAAGCAAGCGAGTTCCAGAGAAACCTCTATTTCTGCTTTATTGACTATGCCAAAGCCTTTGACTGTGTGAATCACAATAAACTGTGGAAAATCCTGAAAGAGATGGGAATACCAGACCACTTGACCTGTCTCTTGAGAAACCTGTATGCAGGTCAGGAAGCAACAGTTAGAACTGGACATGGAACAACAGACTGGTTCCAAATAGGAAAAGGAGTACGTCAAGGCTGTATATTGTCACCCTGCTTATTCAACTTATATGCAGAGTACATCATGAGAAACGCTGGGCTGGAAGAAACACAAGCTGGAATCAAGATTGCTGGGAGAAATATCAATAACCTCAGATATGCAGATGACACCACCCTTATGGCAGAAAGTGAAGAAGAACTAAAGAGCCTCTTGATGAAAGTGAAAGAGGAGAGTGAAAAAGTTGGCTTAAAGCTCAACGTTCAGAAAACTAAGATCATGACATCTGGTCCCATCACTTCATGGGAAATAGATGGGGAAACTGGAAACAGTGTCAGACTTTTATTTTGGGGGGCTCCAAAATCACTGCTGATGGTGACTGCAGCCATGAAATTAAAAGACGCTTACTCCTTGGAAGGAAGGTTATGGCCAACCTAGATGGCATATTGAAAAGCAGAGACATTACTTTGCCAACAAAAGTCCATCTAGTTAAGGCTATGGTTTTTCCAGTGGTCATGTATGGATGTGAGAGTTGGATGGTGAAGAAAGCTGAGTGCCGCAGAATTGATGCTTTTGAACTGTGGTTTTGGAGAAGACTCTTGAGAGTCCCTTGGACTGCAAGGAGATCAATCCTGGGTGTTCATTGGAAGGACTGATGTTGAAGCTGAAAGTCCAATACTTTGGCCACCTCATGCGAAGAGTTGACTCATTGGGGAAGACCCTAATGCTGGGTAGGATTGGAGGCAGGAGGAGAAGGGGATGACAGAGGATGAGATGGTTGGATGGCATCACTGACTTGATGGAAATGGGTTTGGGTAGACTCCGGGAGTTGGTGATGGACAGAGAGGCCTGGCGTGCTGCAATTCATGGGGTCGCAAAGAGTCGGATACGACTGAGCGACTGAACTGAACTGACAACTTCAGGGACCACAAATGTAGCTTCAAAAAGCAGTTGACAGATTAGTTGAATCTTCAAAACTTAGTGTCTAGGAATCTAATAGAGAACTAGATTACCTTTCAAAGCAGAAGCAGCAGTGAGAAAAGTCACAGAGGCAAGAGAGACATGACGTGTTAATGCGTTAGGGTAAGGGAAATTGTTCACGGCTGCAATATGGGATTTAGCAAGAAACGTGACTAGAGAGGTGGGTAGTGAGCAGATTATACCTTATGTATCATGTAATTTATCTTGTTTTCTTCTGTGAGGATGTGTTTAGGTAGGTGAGTATTACGATCAGACTTGAAGTTTACAAAGATCACCCAAACAGATGTATGGAGTCTGAATTGGAGTAGCATGAGAATTGAAAAAAGAAACTATTGCATTAGAATTTACATATGAAAATACTGAACTGAGATAGTGTTAGTAGCAAGGACAGGTGGGAAATTTTAAGAACATTATTGTCTAAAGACTTAGTGACTGATTACGTGTGAAGTAAGCAAAAAAAAAAAAAAAACCTGCATAGTATCTCCACATTTAACATGATAGAGGATGCTCCAGATGAAGAAATAAGTTTGTAAGAAAACATTATGGATTCACTTTAGGAAAGGCTCCATTTATAGTATTTCTGGGACTAAAGTAGGTAAGTAGTGTGTGAGAGTGGTGGGGAAGGCCTTAAAAATCAGGGTAGATGTTCAAAATGAATATATAAGTCAGAAATTAAATCATAACATGGTTGAGATCAGGCAGAAGCATAATGAGCAAGTGGTGAAGATGCCTGCCCAAAACCAGAACCATGGAGAATCCAGCATTTAAATAAAGTTGAGAGAAAGTCAAGGGGAGCAGGGTGGAGTGGAAGGAGTAAGAAGGAGGAGAGGCAGGCTAGACAGAATTTGGAGATAATATTCCAGAGTATTTTCAGGATAGCATAGGTTAGGGTGCTAATTGCCTTTCATGTCCAGTTTTCACTCTTCCTTTTAAAAAGAGAACCTTCATGTTTTAACTTGGTGCATACGTGGCGGCCCAGCTAGTCCTTGTGTCTCAGTTTGCCTTGCAGTGGCTGGGCTTTGTGTCTAAGTTTGGCCTGATGGGGTGTGCACAGATGATGTGTGCTATTTCTAGATCACTTAAAATATGAGGCCACTTGCTGCAGACTTTCACACCCACATCCAGCAGGCTAGAAGCAGATGTGGAGGTGAGCACAGTAAGCATTATTGTTCTATGAGAGAGAAACAAGTTAACTTAGTTTAATCCATTGCTTTTTAGCCTCTGTTATAGCAGTTTAGCCAAACTGTAACAAATAGGATCAAAAGTTATTATTTGTAAATGAATGAATAGGACTGAGGAAAAACTCAGCTGTGGATCTCCCAATTCTGTCATTTGAGAGGGGTGCACAGGGTTTTGATACTGGAACAGTAGAAACAAAATTAATCATAGTAGGTCTGCCAGGTGCCACAGTGAGCAGTGTTTACCCAGAAGTAATTTTTTTTAATTAAATTTATTTTAATTGGAGGCTAATTACTGTACAGTATTGTGGTGGGTTTTGCCATACATTGACATGAATCAGCCACAGGTGTACATGTGTCCCCCATCTCAAACCCACCTCCCTCCCCATCCCCTCCCTCTGGGTTGTCCCAGTGCACCGACTTTGAGTGCCCTGTTTCATGCATCAAACTTGGACTGGCAATCTATTTCACATATGGTCATATACATGTTTCAATGCTGTTCTCTCAAATCATCCCACTCTCGCCTTCTCCCACAGAGTCCAAAAGTCTGTTCTTTATATCTGTGTCTCTTTTGCTATCTCACATATAGGGATGTCATTACTATCTTTCTAAATTCCATATATGTGTTAATATACTGTATTGGTGTTTTTCTTTCTGACTTCACTCTGTATAATAGGCCCTAGTTTCATCCACCTCATTAGAACTGATTCAAATGTGTTCTTTTTAATAGCTGAGTAATATTCCATTGTGTATACGTACCACAGCTTTCTTATTCATTCGTCTGCCAATGGACATCTAGGTTGCTTCCATGTCCTAGCTATTGTATGCTGCGATGAACATTGGGGTACATGTGTCTCTTTCAGTTCTGATTTCCTTGGTGTGTATGCCCAGCAGTGGGATTGCTGTGTTGTGTGGCAGTTCTATTTCCAGTTTTTTAAGGAATCTCCACACTGTTCTCCAGAGTGGCTATACTAGTTTGCATTCCCATCAACAGTGTAAGAGGGTTCTCTTCTTTCCACACACTCTCCAGCATTTATTGTTTGTAGACTTTTTTTTTTTTTAATGTTAGCTCATATCTTTATTAACCAATATACAATTACTTGTCTTGTGGTTTGTTGAAACAATAGATCAGACAACATTTGCCACAATAATGTCTGTCGAAGTGACTGGCCATAAAAACAGCAGCACCACATTCATCTGAGGGACACTCCCGGCGAAGGCGACTGATTTTGCCATTCTCATCGACCTTATAGTATTTCAGAACAGCCAGTTTAACCTTTCTCTTATGCTTGTTCTTCTTGGGAGTGGTGTAAGACTTCTTCCTTTTCTTAGCACCACCACGAAGTCTCAACACTAGATGAAGAGTGGACTCCTTTTGAATGTTGTAGCAGACAAAGTACGTCCATCTTCCAGTTGCTTGCCAGCTAAGATCAGTCCTTGCTGGTAAGAAGGAATTCCTTCCTTATCCTGGATCTTGGCCTTTACATTTTCTATTGTATCCGAGGGCTCCACCTCAAGAGTGATGGTCTTCCCTGTCAGGGTCTTCACAAAAATCTGCATCTTGGCAGCGGTTCCACCGCAGATGGCGGATCCGAAAGCTAGACTTTTTGGTGGCAGCCATTCTGACCAGCGTGAGATGGTACCTCATTGTGGTTTTGATTTGCATTTCTCTGATAATGAGTATTGTTGAGCATCTTTTCATGTGTTTGTGAGCCATCTGTATGTCTTTGGAGAAATGTCTGTTTAGTTCTTTGGTCCATTTTTTGATTGGGTCATTTATTTTTCTGGTATTGAGCTGCATGAGCTGCTTGTATATTTTTGAGATAATTCTTTGCTTTCAGTTTTTCGCCATTGAGGATAATGTTTGCTGTGGGTTTATCATATATGGCTTTTATTATGTTGAGGTATTTTCCTTCTCTGCCTGCTTTCTGGCGAGTTTTTATCATAAATGGGTGTTGAATTTTGTCAAAGGCTTTCTCTGCATCTGTTGAGATAATCATATGGTTTATCTTTCAGTTTGTTAATGTGGTGTATCACATTGATTGATTTGCAAATATTGAAGAATCCTTGCATCCCTGGGATAAAGCCCACTTGGTCATGATGTATGATCTTTTTAATATGTTGTTGGATTCTGTTTGCTAGAATTTTTGAGGATTTTTGCATCTATGTTCATCAGTGATATTGGCCTGTAGTTTTCTTTTTTTTTGTGGCATCTTTGTCTACCCAGAAGTAATTTAAGCATTGTTTTTATATTTTAACTGTAAAAATCTATCAGTATTCAGGACCAGATAGCTTTACTGGTGAGTTCTACCAAACATTTAAAGAAGAATTAATATCAGTCCTTCTCAAATTCTTCCCAAAAACATCAGTACAGATGGGACCACTTCCAATCTCATTTTACAAGGCCAGCATTTCCTCATCCAAAACCAGACAAGGATGCCACAAGAAAATTGCAGGCCAGTATCCCTGATGAACATAAATACAAAAATCCTCAACGAAATGTCAGCAAACCAAACTCAGCAATACATTAAAAGGTTCATACTCCATGATCAGATTATTCCAGGGACACAAGGATGATTCAGAATCTGGAAACCAATCATTGTGATGTAACACAATAACAATGAAGGATAAAAATCATGTGATTATTTCAGTAGATGCAGAAAAAGCATTGACATAATTTAACATTCATTCATAATGAAAACACTCAATAAACCGGATGGAGAGGGAATATACCACAGCATAATAAAGGCTGTATTATGACCACAACCTGTATCTCATACTCAACTGTGAAAAACAAAGCTTTTCCTCTGAGATAATGAAATGAGGATGCCCACTCACACCATTTATTTAACATAGTACTGGAAGTCCCTAGCCGTAGTGGTTAGAGAAGAAAAGAAATAAAAGGTATCCAAATTGAAAGGGAAAAAGTAAAATGTTCTCTATTTGCCGATGACACAACATATATTATAGAAACCGTAAAGACTCCACTAAAATAACTGTTAGAACTATTCACCTAACTCAGTTAAGTATCAGGATACAAAACCAATATCCAAAAATCAGTTATGTTTCTGTATACTAATTACAAATTATAATAGAATTTAAGTTCCACTTAAAATAATTGCATCAAAAAGAATAAAATACCTAGGAGTAAATTTAACCAAAAAGGCAAAAGACTCGTTTGTATGCTGAAAACTACATTGATGAAATATATTGAAGAAGACACAAATGGAAAGATACTGTGCTCATGCATTGGCAGAATTAATATTGTTAAAATGTCCATACTGCCTAAAGAAGGTTTAATGCCATTTCTGTCAGAATTCCAATGGCAATTTTTATAGATTAAACAGTGCTAAAATTTGTATGGAACCACAGCAGATCCTGAATACTGAAAGCAATCTTGAGAAAAAAGAACAAAGCTAGCGGTGTCACACTTCCTGATTTCAAACTAGATTACAGATATGTAGGAAGCAAAATTGTTTTCCAGGTGGCCCAGTGGTAAAGAATCTCCCCGCTGATGCAGGAAACACAGGAGAATCCCTGAGTTGCAAAGAGTAGGAAATGGCAACCCTCTCCAGTATTCTTGCCTGGGAAATTCCATGGACAGAGGAGCCTGTTGGGCTATGTCCATGGGGTCACAAAGAGTCGGACATGACTGAGCATACATGCACAAGAATCAAAACAGTACAGTATTGACATAAAACCAGGTACATAGATCCATGGAACAGAAAATAGAGAACCCGAAAATAAACCCGTGTGTATATATATACATGAAATTAAAAGACGCTTGCTCCTTGGAAGGAAAGTTATGACCAACTTAGACAGCATATTAAAAAGCAGAGACATTACTTTGCCAACAAAGGTCCATCTAGTCAAAGCTGTGGTTTTTCCAGTCATCATGTGTGGATGTGAGAGTTGGACCGTAAAGAAAGCTGAGCACTGAAGAATTGATACTTTTGAATGTGGTGTTGGAGAAGAATTTTGAGAGTCCCTTGGACTGCACAGAGGTCCAACCTAAAGAAAATCAATCCTGAATATTCATTGGAAGGACTGATGATGAAGCTGAAGCTCCAATACTTTGGCCACCTGATGCGAAGAACCAACTCACTGGAAAAGACCCTGATGCTGGGAAAGATTGAAGGCGGGAGGAGAAGGGGATGACAGGGGATGAGATAGTTGGATGGCATCACTGACTCAATGACATGAGTTTGAGTAAACTCTGGGAGTTGGTGATGGACAGGGAGGCCTGGCGTGCTGCAGTCCATGGGGTCACAGAGTTAGGCATGACGGAGCGACTAAACAGAACTGATACACACATGGTCAACTAATTTACCATAAAGCAGCTAAGAATATACAATAGAGAAAAGACAGTGTGGTCAATTAATGATATTGAAAAGTGGATAGGTATATGCAAAAGAATGAAACTGGACCACTATCTTACATCACACACAAAAATAAAGACTTTAAGACCTGAAACCCTGTAACTTCGAGGGAAAAAAAACATGGATGATAAGCTTCTTATCATTCATTTTGGTGATAAGTTTTTGAGTTTGGCACCAAAAACAAAAGAAACCATCAACAAGATGAAAGGGCAACCTATAGAATGGGAGAGAATTATTTGCAAATCATATATATGATATGGGGTTAATACCCAAAACATAAAATATTCACATAACTCAACAGGAGAAAAACTCAAGTTAAAAAAATCTGATTTTAAAATGGATAGAGGATCTGAATAGACATTTTTACAAAAGATATACAGATGGCCAGCAGGTACATTAAAAGGTTCCACAACATTAGTAATCATCAGGGGAATATAAATCAAAACCATAATGAATTGTCACCTCATTACCTATTAGAATGGCTGTTACCATGGATATAAGAAACAGTAAGTGTTGGCAGGGATGTGTAAAAAAGGGAACCCTTGTGCACTATTGGCAGGGTGTAAGTTGGTGCAGCCTCTGTGGAAAACAGTATGGAGGGGCCTCAGAAAATTAAAAATAGGACTACCATTTGATCCAGCAGTTCTACTCCTAGGTGTTTATCTGAAGGAAACAAAAATCCTAACTCAAAAAGATATCTGTACCTTGTGTTCACTGCAGCATTATTTACTGTGACCAAGACTTAAAAATAACCTATCAACAAATGTGTGAATAAAGAAAATATGATATATGTGTGTGTGTGTATATACACACATATACATACACACTGCAATGGAATATTATTCAGTTATAAAAAAAAAAAATCCTGCCATTTGCAGCAACATAGAGAGGCCTTGAGGGCATTGTGCTAAGTATATCTAATCTAAGAGATATATTAGAGAAAGACAAATACTGTATTATCTCATTCATAAGAATTTCAAAACTAATTTGGGGGTGAGGAATGGGTGAAGGTTGTCAAAAGGTACAAACTTCCAGTTATAAGTCAGTCCTGGGGATATAATTTACAGTATGGCAACCAATAAACAAAACACAATTTTTGACAGAATATAAAAGTTAATCTTGACAAATTAGAAAAGCTGGCAATTTAGGAAATGGAGGGAACATTTATTTTTGATGCTATCATAAATGGAATTGTTTTCTTGGTTTTATTTTTAAATTTTGGATATTAAGCCTTAAAAGGTCAATTAAATTAAAATTAAATTAAAATAATATGAAATGTCCCTCTTTGTCTCTACTAATACTTCTTTATCTTAAAGTTTCTTTGTGTGGTGTAAGGGTCACTCTGTTTCTCTTATGGTTACTCATTTATTTTTAAAAGAGGTACATACATATTTAGGACATAAAAGTAGATAGAAACACTAAAATATTAACATTAGTTGTATCTGGCTTATAGAATAATGAGTATTATGGGGGCTTTTTTGGTGTGTATTCTGAGTTCTGTGATTAGTTTGTTATAATTAGGAAAAAAGAGATGGCTTATATAAAATTTTAAATACTTTTATCAGCCAGATTATTTGGGTTGCAAATAGCAGAATTTGACTCTAACAAGTAGAAGATAATTGGACTAATCATAGAATCAGTTGGAAAGTTGGAGTACTGGGCTCAGAAGAGGCCAGAACTATGCCAGCTGTAAGACTCTAGATAGGAGAAACTTCTCTACTGCCTCTTCTGGGTGATGCCACAGAAATAAACAAGCTCTGACTTCTTGTTGCCTTTCTTTTGCTCTCTTCAGTCAAGATTCAAAGTCCAGAAGTGAGTGTCCTGCTCTGACGGTTGGCAAGAAAAGTACCTGGCACCTTAAGTTATAGTTTGAGGAGTCCACACATTGGGGACAAATGATTCCCTAGAATGAAATTAGTATGCTCTTATCAAAAGAAAGGAAGTGAACTCTGGCAGCTAAAAAGCAACAGATGTTCACTGTGATATTTGACTTTTTGTTAATGCAGAATTACAGTTTACAATGCTAGTCATAAAAACAGTTACCAATATGAATAAGAAATAATTGTTTTGTTAAAAATAGAACCACCATATGATCCAGCAGTCCCACTTCTGGCCTTATAGCCGGACAAAACTATAATTCTCAAAAAGATATATGCACCCCTCTGTTCACAGCAGTACTATTTACAGTAGCCAAGACATGGAGACAACCGAAATGTCCATCAACAGATGAATAAAGATGTGGTACATATACATACAGTGGAATACTACTCAGCCATAAAAAGGAATGAAATTATGCCATTTGCAGCAACATGGATGGGCCTAAAGATTATCATACTCAGTGAAGTAAATCAAAAAGAGAAAGACAAATACCATATGATATCACTTACATGTGGAATCTAAAATATGACACTGATGAACCTATCGATGAAACAGAAACAGGGACATCGAGAATAGACTGGTGGTTGCAAAGGGATAGTGATGTGGAAGAGGGATGGATTGGGAGTTTGGGATTAGTAGATGCAAACTGGTATATATGTAGAAGGGTGAACAGTACGGTCCTACCTAAACCATAATGGAAAAGAATATGGAAAAAATGTATATACATATAACTGAGTCACTTTACTGTACAGTAGTAATTAACAGTGTCATTCAACTACAGTAAAAAAAATTTTAAAGAATTTGTGAATACAACTGACCCAGTTATTGTCACTTAACCTCTGTTGGCATGCCCGCCACTGAAGTTCTCACTCGCAGATTCTTTGTCACTTGACTGTAAGTTCCGTGTGTCTCATAATGCAGTTAAAATCACTTAGAAAATGAGAAAGCAAACGTTTATATTCGTAATGGGGAGGACTTTGTGATAATTTAACACTTGCTAGAATTTCTGTCATCTCCTTCCTGGCTCACCTGATCAGCTTGTACTTACTCATCAAGACCCAGCTTAAGTATTACCTCATTCAGAAAGACTCTTGCACCCTCCTACCTCATGCCACTCTGGTTTATGGGCCACTCATCACTGTGCATAGTGCTCTTTTTGTTCTCATCCCATTGTATCATATTTGTTAATTTGTTTGTCTCTCACACGAGCCAGACTGGCAGAGTGTATCTTGTTTTTCCTTTGATTCTCCAGCCCCTTACCTGGAGGGATTTTCCCAGGGATTGCCTGGGAAATCCCATGGAGAGAGGAGTCTGATTGGCTACTGTCCATGGGATCACAAGAGTCAGACACAACTTAGCGACTGAATCACCACTAACCCCTTACACAGTGTCCATACATCAGACATTCAGTAAATATTTGTTGAATGATTGAATGGATTTCCCAGAGAAAGGGGGCCAGGCGTTCCCTATGGAACCCAGCGATGTAAAGGTATGGAATGGTTCAGGAATGGTGAGACATTCTAGAGGATTAGCACATTGAAGGATGAATGGGAGGAGAGACTGGTGAATTTGACTGACATTGATCTCTACAGGACCATGTACTCCAAATTTAGACAGTTCTGTAGGCCTCAGGAACAGAAGAATGAGTGAGACTTGGCAGTGGGAGGAGGACAGGACACTAGAGGTTATTTGGTGAATACATACTGGTTGGGCTGGAGCTATCAGGGAAACCGTCAGAGGGTGGAGTGTTGCTGTCACTCGGAGTTAGAGAATTCAGATGTGGTTTGGGAGCAAATTCACCTCCCATGCACCAGGCACTTGTTTAAATACTGGGGACACAGTAGTGGATAATATGAATAAGATTTCTACTTCCATTGAGTTTTTATTCTAATAAGGGAAGATGGATAAGAACAACAGACACCAAAGCATATGTACACGTTCTCAGAACTGAAGTGCCATGTTGCAAGTAAAATGTTCAGAACAGCACTCTCCTCATGAGGCACAAGGGAGCAAGCTGGAGAGAATCTCTCTGGAGTATAGCAGGGACCCTCCTTTCCTGGCTCACATTCCAGTCATTTACTGCTCAGTTTTTTTGAATGATAAATATCATACATGTTCTTGAGGATTTGTCTAAAAGATTTGTAAATTCTAGATTTAAAAAATATATGCGTAATATTTATGCACTCTCCAAAAAGTGTGCAAAGAAGAAAATGTTGTCACAGTAATGCTTTCTTTAGCAAAAGTGTTCTCTCCCCACTCATTATTCATATACTACACACAGGGATCTTCCTGTTTAAAACTTAATTAGTTGGGTATTATAAATAAAAAGTGTATGATATTATAAATAAAAGCCAGTCATTGCCTATGTTATTGGCAAGTTGTGTTTGTAGTTTGTATATTTCTAGTGCCTGAAAAATAATCTGATATTTTTACAGCTTAATCTGTATCCTTGACAGCTGTTTGGGGCTTTTCCTTCAGTGGAACATATTCCAAGAGCAAAGAAGTTTTGCATGTGCCAAGTAATCGAGCCTTTCATTCTCTTCTCTTGGTTGTAGGCTCATGTAATGGTAAAGGCTCTTTCCTCTGTTTTCCAGGGTGCCGATAAGACTGTGAAAGGTCCTGATGGACTGACTGCCTTTGAAGCCACTGACAACCAGGCAATCAAAGCCCTTCTTCAGTGATGGACGGATGGGCTAACAGCTCTGGAAGAATGACTCTCCTGTGGCCTCACACTGCTGCCTGTCTGTCTGTCACTCTCTATCTGCCAGCTTCTTCAGCTAAAATACTTTTAGAGGGGTGAGGGGAGAGAGAAATTCATAACAAATCAGACTACCAGGAAAAAAAAAACAATGTTTGGGAGGAGAGGAAAAAAACAAGATCAGGCTTTTACTAGGATTCCTGATCAGGTCAGCCTCTTTTCCATTTCCAGTTAAAAAAAAAAACAACAACTGATACCCATGGGAGAGCGAAGACAAAACATACCGTTAATATTTGACCTTTTCAGCTCCCTAGCTAATTTATTAATTAGATTGTGTTGAGGGTCTGATTATACCAAGGCCAACTATACATTTGGTAGCCCTATCTGTGTGAGCAGTAGTGGCTGCTGTGACGAAACTTAGGGTGCTGAGACAAGCAATTAGCTCTAGCCTTCTGCCTTAAGATGCACTCTAGTGGGGATCTCCCGGCATAGTTAAGAGCGCTGCCTGTGGTTGGTGACCAAATCTCCCCTGGTGACTTCCAGCTTTACACGAGAGCTCGGTTAAGGCGAGGGGGCGCACACTCCTCTGCTGCTGGACGGCTGGACTTTGGGTTTCCTCTCCCCCTTCACGTGGATTTCATGTATCTTTAGGTAAAACTGACTAGTTTTATTTATAAAATCTGAAATTTTAGAAGTCTAAAGGAGAAATCATTCCAGTCTGCATTTTTTTTTTTCTCCTCTAGATTCAGACATAGAACATTGAAACACTTTCCAACTCCTGCTGGTAGTAAAAGGGGATTTAAAGATAGAATCATAGCCATAAGCCTGTTAGATAAAGAGAGAACAGTTGTCTTGGTACCTATGGATTTTCTTCATTTGCTGTTTGAATGGATTGGCCTCAGTTCTATTTGGAGAAGCAACATTCTTTTGGAATGCCTCTCTCAGACCCACCTTGGATGCTGATTACTTACTGCACCAAAGCTTTCACTGGGGTGAGATTTACTGTCCAGACCAGTTTAACCCCATCTCTTAAAAATACACACGTCACCAGGTTTCCCAGAGTTGTTGATAGGCTTCTGCTGAATGTATGCCAGCCCACCTGCCTAATATATTTTTTTCTCTTTTTATGCATTGCATAAAATGGGACACCTTCAAATTATATTCTGTATTTTTAAAAATACAGTGCCCTAAAACGGTGTTCTAACCTGCAGAAAATAGACACATTTTCTAATGTTTATTTCTTGAGCAGTACAGCTGATAAAACATATACCCTTAAATTTGCTGTCCTGCATATAAAATAAGATTCATTTGACTTGCCATCCATATATGCTTACTAAAAATAGTAGTGTTTTTCCTTAGCCATGTCATGCAATAATTGAATGTACCTCAAATTTTTAAAAGTCGGGGGAGGGTGGGTTAGGGACTTGTATTCAGATTGTGGTTAATAAAGAATTAATGACAATTTTTTTAAGGCCATCTAGCATCCTACAGCAGGGTTAAACTAGTACCAAGAACAGTCAGCCTGGCCAATAACAAATCTTACTGACTAGTTGCTGATTGGTTGGTTGATATGTGGGTTTGTTTGTGTGTATTTTTCCCCAGTGAACCCTTTTTTTATCCTGTGGCTTTTTCACTTAAAACTAGCCTAACCCTGGAATTTTCCTGCGTCTAAGAAAACAATCACAGAATACTGGTTTAAATACTTTGATACTTGTGGCTAATTCTGCCGTCTTGATGCAGGCTATTAGATTTGTATTAGAAGTCAGTAATTAGTGCTTTCTGACATCACTGAACTGAAACACAGTGATATTCGCTGAAGATGGAGGGCACTCTGTCAGTATGTACTGTCAGCGTACAAGGTGTTCTGGTATCTTTGTTTTCGCTTCTTGGCATACTGCTGTTTAAAAGGCTCGACTTTTACTCTCTACACAGTTTTCACCTTTACTTTCCGAGTGTTCTCTGTAGTGGGCTACTGTAGAGAGAGTGCTGTTCTATCATTCCTAAACCTGGTCTGCTTCCTTCAGTCACCTGGTCCAGAGACCACGTGATTCTTTGTACAGTTTATCCTGGTGTTCCTTGTAATGCAGTAGAGGCTACTTTGCCTTCCCTCTTCTTTCTCAGCCATTTTGTAAACCCCGTAATTATGAAGCGGTTGCTTGAGAAAATAACATAAACATAGAGTAGACTGACCAAGATGGTTTAGAGTTTCTTCTTTTTTTTTTTAACTAGGTTATTTATAATGTATTTCTGAACCACTTGGCAGGGAAATTTACAACACTTAATGTTCATATTTTGAGTAAAGAAAGCTAAAACCTTGTCTGCTTTTTTGGTACTACATGCATTAGTAAAAGGTTAAGTAAGTTTTGTTCTCCACTGCAGTAATATTTAACATCTCAGAAAAAAATCTTGCATGTTCTGTAGTTTTGTATTAAGTCCGTCTTTTCATATGCACTATTTCAAGTGAAAACAGGTGGTTTACCTACATTAGTATCCTAACAGATTCCCCCTTGCAGCTTCAGACTGGTGTTTGTATACTTACAGTTCAGCTACGGAACCGGAATCGACCCAGTTCTCTACACAGCTCACCTTCTAAACCCACTGGGGCACGAAGGAGAAGTAGGTGGATGCCATGGGTGGAAGCTGCCAGCAAGCAGGCCCTTCATTCATTGATTTCCTTCCCCCAAATAATGGACTTCAAATCTATATGTACCTATTTGATTTTTTCCCCTAAAACTTCAACTAAGCTGCTGTTTTCTTCCATGCAATATTGTATACTCGATTGTGTATAGAAGAAGCTGGTGAGAGTGCCCTCCTACATAAGCAATTGCAGTGTTTGCATGCAAAATTTTAAAAAAATTTAAATTGTCCTGATTCTATTTTGTAAATGGAGAAACAATCATATCTTTCTAAGCAGTAATGGAGGAAGACTAGTGCTTTGTGCATTTTGATATATTTGAGTTCATTTTTTCCACAATGTAATACATTTGACACAGTTGGGTTTCTCATATTATCCTAGTTCATGTACATCAGAATGCTAAATAATACTGTGTTTAAGTTTTGTGTTGCAAGAACAAATGGAATAAACTTGAATTGTGCTACAGCCAACGTGTCAGGGTTTTTCGTTTTTCTCTTCCCCTCGGTTACTTTGGGTTATTATCACCTTCCTCCTCTGATCTTCTTTACAACTGTATCAGTACTTTGCCTTAAACTTTAACTAATCTGAATTTCCCCCCTTTATTCCACTTCTAGAAAGAAAATAAGACTAGGAAAGATTTAATTGAAATAAACTGTACTACTCATCTCATTGATAGGTTCTGCTCATCTGTCAGTTTCCCAGTACACACTGTAATAAATGTTGAGGAGTTTCTACGAGCAGGCTGTAACTGGGAAACATCAGAGTGTCAGGATCTTAATAGGTGTTAGAATAGCATCAAGCTAAACCTCTTTAATCCTTTCATACGCTTATTTACGCTATTGCAGAACTTTCACAATATATCAGACTGTTAGATTTTGTCCTCTCTCTGTAAGACCAGTTATTCTCAAAATGTGGCCCCTAGACTAGCAACCATAACCTGGGAACTTTATAGAAATGTCCAGCCCGGGCCCAGCAATCTGTTACAATAAGCCCTCCAGGTGAATCTAACACACACGAGTTTGTCCAAGACAATAAAGAGAAAAACAATCAAAAGGCCTCTAAACAGGATGTCATCAAGGGTAGTTTCCTAGAGAGAAAGTAAATGGAAGCTGCTAACACATGCAACAGCAAAACTGGACACCCGAGAGAATTTTAAGATAAGCTTCAGAGTTATGTTCTGGGTAAAAAGTCAGATTAAGATAGAATAGCGGTTCCAAGGATGTAACACTGGTAAGAATGATGTGTGTATTTACTTAGTTGTGTCCAACTCTGCAACTCTGTACTGTAGCCCGCCAGGCTTCTCTGTCCATGGGGATTCTCCAGACAATACTGGAGTGGGTTGCCATGCCCTCCTCTGGGGGATCTTCCCAACCCAGGGATTGAACCCAGGTCTCCTACATTGCCCATCTGAGCCACCAGGGAAGCCCAAGAATACTGGAGTGGGAAGCCTATCCCTTCTTCAGGGGATCTCCCGACCCAGGAATTGAACCGGGGTCTCCTGCACTGCAGGCCAATTCTTTACTAGCTGAACTATGACCCTTCATTACTAGGATTTTTCCCTGAAGGATGTCCCATCAATCGCTGTGGACAGTATTTCCATGGTCTCCAGCAGCAACCCATGGTTACAGTCCTCATAGCTAAATTGCTGAGGCTTGAGCCTTGTCCAGGCCCTTTCTTTTAATTCCTGAGTGAGGGGAATTTGGGGAGATAAGTCATAAATCATGATTATGTCGCAGGTCATGGGATTGGCTCTACTCCAGCGGGGTCCCTGCTGGCTTCTGCCTGGCAGTCTCCTACCTACAGCAGGAGAGCCCTCTGGGAGACAAGGTGCCTTCTCAGCTCTACTGTCCTATGGAGGCATCAGTGCTTTGGATATGGATTCTCCACTGCAGTGGGCGTACCACCAACTCGGAAACAGCCACCCTCATGCCAACAAACCATCTCCTGTTTTAGATCCACTGTCTTCCCCAGACACTAACCGGATCATCACACATCAGCTGTAGGATATTTTTCTAGAGTCGGACACGACTGAAGCAACTTAGCGCACACAGTAGAATTTATCAGCAGCTTTGGGAACACCTGATACAAAGCAGACATTCACTGTATTTGCTCTGAACCACTAATGTCAAATCATTATACAGTCAAATGCGAGATAAACTTTGTTTTAGCAAATCCTAGCTAAAGGATTACTGGCTATTGTGATCGTGGGGCTACACATAAGTGTCACTGTACTCAAATATTGGCCAAGAAGCCTCAAAAGCACCACTGAACTTGCAGACCCAAATCAACGAAGTAGAGACAAATAACACAGTCACAATTATATGCTGAGGAAACGCTGCCCATGGGGTCAAATGCAGGTCACTGAGCTATTTGTAGCATATACTAAAACACAGCTGTAAATAGAGTAGCAACACAAAGGATGGTCTGGCCACCCTAGCAACTTCTACGCATTCAGCAGCTGCAGCAGAGCAGCCTTATTCACATCGTTTGGATAGAACTGGGTCACAGGTCTGGCAATGTTGACAGGCCACAGCATCTTATCACATAAAGGAAAATAATGCATAGACAGTTCCTAGCCACTGGATGTGGATTTTGAAGACACTACTAGATAACTTTCTTTTTAAAAAGAAGCTGTGTTTTTCTAAGGTTTTTTTAACTAACAAATCTAAGACTGTATCCGATATATGTGTATCTTCCTGATATCTAATGTCCTATATGTTTATGCACACCCACCAAGTCTAGCCATGTGCCACTGTTAGAGAATTGTGAGTCCAATTTCAGTAGGCTTGAAAGTACTCGATCTAAGTTAATTTATATTAATTTTACTAGTAAAATTTTAAAAAATATATTGTATTACAGCTAGGAGTTGTGCTGAGAACTTTTTACATCGGTGGTGGTTTAGTTGCTCAGTCGTGTCCAACTGTTTGTGACCCCGTGGACTGTTACCCCCTGCAGGCTCCTCTGTCCATGGGATTTCCCAGGCAAGAATACTAGAGTGGGTTGCCATCTTTTTCTCCAGGGGATCTTCCCAACCCAGGGATTGAACCTGGGTCTCCTGCATTGCAGGCGTACTCTTTACTGACTGAGCCAACAAGGAAACCCCCCTTTTTATATTATCTTACTCAATTTTCATAATAATCATATGTTAAAAAAATCATACGTTAAGGAAAAGAGAATATAAGGTTAAATAACTTGCTCACAGCCAGTAGTTCTGTTTGATTTTAGAGCCCACACTCCTTCAAATTAAAAGAAGAGGAAACTGTTCTCCTCCAAAACCAGAGCTTATACCTGCTCCCTTGCAGAAAGTTCAAGGAAGCCCAGCAGCCCTGATACCTCCTTTTCTTGATAATAGATCTCCAGAACTTATTTTGCATAACAGAAACTTTATGGGGGAGGGAAGGGCTGGGAGTTCAGGATTAGCAGGTGCAAGCTATTATATATATGATGGATAAACAACCAGATCTTACTGTATAGCATTGGGAAATATGTTCTATATCCTGTGATAAACCATAATTGAAAAGAATGTGAAAAGAAGAATGTCTACAACAAGCCAGGCAATCCTAAAGGAAATCAACCTTGAGTATTCATTGGAAGGACTGATGCTGAAGTTCCAATACTTTGACCACCCAATGTGAAGAGCCAACTCATTGGAAAAGACCCTGATGCTGGGAAAGATTGAGGGCAGGAGGAAAAGGGGGCAACAGAGGATGAGATGGTTGGATGGTATCATTGACTCAATGGACATGAGTTTGAGCAAATTCCAAGAGATACTGAAAGACAGGGAAGCCTGGCATGCTGTAGTCCGTAGGGTCGCAAAGAGTCAGAGGTGACTGCGCATAAAATGACTGTGTATAACTCAGTCACTTTGCCATGCAGTAAAGACAGGCACAACACTGTAAATCAACTATACTTCAATAAAAAAATAAAATTGTAAAAAGTAGATCTGCATAACTTATGTATTTTACATAACATAAACTTTGTAACCTTTAGCCAACACCTCCCCACTCCCCCCTCCCCCAGCGGTTGGCAGTCTCCATTCTGTCTCTGCTTCTGTGAATTTGAATACTTTTGATTCCACACACAACTTGTTTCTGACTTATTTCACTTAGCATAATGCCCTCAAAGTCCATCCATGTTGCTGCAAATGGCAGAATTTCCTTTTTCCAGGGCTAAATAATATTACACCTATATTACATCTCCTTTACCCATTTGTATAGCAACAGATATTTAAGTTGTTTCCATGTCTTGGCTATCATGAGTAATGCTGCAAGGAATGTGGCAGTGCATTCAACTATCTGCCAACTATCTCTTTGAGATCTTGGTTTCACTTTCATTGGTTATATACCCAGAGGGGAATCACTGAAGCAAATGGTAATTCTATTTTTAACATTTTAAGGAACCTCCATACTGTTTTCCAAAATAGTTGCCTGAGTTTACATTCTCACAAACAGTAAGGGTTCCCTTTTCTCCACATCCTTGCCAACATTTGTCCTTTGTGAGGTTTTGTTTTGATAACAGCCATCCCAACAGGTGTTAAGGTGATATCTCATTGTGGTTTTGATTTGCATTTCCTTGATTAGGGATGCTTCCCAGGTGGCTTAGTTGTAAAGATTGCGCCTACCAATGCAAGAGACTCAAGAGACACGGGTTCAACCCCTGGGTCAGGAGTATCCCATGGAGTAGGAAATGGCAATCCACTCCAATATTCTTCCATAGGAAATCCCACGGACAGAGAAGCCTGGCAGGCTACAGTCTATGAGATCACAAAAGAGTTGGACACAACTTAGTGACTAAACAGCAAAAATGATGATTAATGACATTGAGCTCCTTTTCATATATATGGTGGCCATTTGTATGTCTTCTTTGGAAAAATGTCAGACATTTTTTATCAAATTTTTTAATCAAATTATTTGGGAATTTTCCCTTTTTTAATTAAATTATTTGGGTTTTGTTTTTGTTTTTTTTTTTTGCTATTGAGTTATAGAAAGAAAGTGAAGTCACTCAGTCATGTCCTACTCTTTGTGACCTCATGGACTGTAGCCTGCCAGGCTCCTCCGTCTATGGGATTTTCCAGACAAGAGTACTGGAGTGGGTTGCCATTTCCTTCTCCAGGGAATCTTCCCAACCCAGGGATTGAACCCAGGTCTACCTGCATTAAAGGCAGACGCTTCACCATCTGAGCCACCAGGGAAGATCCCATTGAGTTATATAGTTCCTTATATATTTGAATATTAACCCCTTATCAGATATATGGTCTGCAAATATTTTCTCCTATTGTGTAGGTTGACCTTTCATTTTGTTGATGGTTTCTTTTGCTGTGCAGAAGCTTTTTAGTTTGATGTAGTCCCACTTATCTTGTTTTGCTTTTGTTGCCTGTGCTTTTGATACTATATCAAAGAAACCATTTCAGAAACCAATGTTAGAAGCTCTTTCCCTATATTTTCTAGGAGTCTCATTGTGTTGGGGCTTTAAGTCTTTAATCCATTTTGAGTTGAGTTTTGTATATAGTGTGAGATAAGAATCCAATTTTATTCTTTTACACATGGCTATCTAGTTTTCCCAACATTATTTATTGAAGACTACCTTTTGCACATTGAGTCTTCTTGGCTCCTCTGTCAAATATTAGTTGAGCATACATATATGCCAGAGTTTATTTCTGATCTTTTATTCTGTTCCATAGGCTGTCTATATGTCTGTTTTTATGCCAGTACTATACTGTTTTGATTATAGTAACTTCATAACATGTTTTAAAAATCAAGATGCTTTGTTCTTCTTGCTCAAAACTGCTTTGGCTATTCAGGGTCTTTTATGGTTCCAAATGAATTTTAAGATTGTTTTTCTATTCCTGTAAAAATTTCATTGGGATTTTAATAAGAATTACATTGAATCCATAGATCACTTTGGTAAATATGGACATTTCAACAATATTAATTTTTCCAGTCTGTGAATGTGGGACATCTTTCCATCTGTACTTCTTTAATCAGTGATTTGTAGTTTTTAATGTACAAGCTTTCACCATTTTGGTTAACTTTCTTCCTAAATATCCTATTCTTTTTTACAAATGGAATTGTTTTCTTAATTTCCTCTTTGTTTTTGACCACACTACACGGCTTGTAGGATCCTACTTCTCTGACCCAGGATTGAACCTGGGCCTTCAGCAGCAAGAGCACAGATTCCTAACCACTGGACCACATTGGAATTCCCTTTATTTTCCTTTTTGGATAGTTGTTTGTATATAGAAATGCCACTCATTTTTGCAGGTTGATTTTTGTATCCTCTGACTTTACTGAACTTGCCTATTATTGCTAACAAAGTTAAAATTAAGTTCTTGAAACTAAACACTATGAACCTGGAAACCCTATCATGCCTCCAGGCTTATCAAAAATTACTATTTAAGGGAATTAGAATTTTATGACATTTTTATGTTTGTTTCACATTTTAACTGAGCATCTATTATGGTCTGGGCATTATGCTAAATATTTCCTATGAACTAACTCATTTACACTTCATAAAACTATAAGATAGGACTATTTTCAAATGAGAAAACTAAAGCTCAGAGAAGTCAGGTAACTTGCATATACTCAACAGCCAGTTAGTGGTAGGCTGTGCTTTCTACATAAATTGCCTCTCCAACTCTCACTGAACCAACTTATGACATTTTATTCAGTAAAGACACATTTTCCAAGTTCTTAGACATTTTATGTTTCTGTAAGAAAACATTTTGAGTTCGTTTACGATGTTAAGCAATTAGATAAAAAGTATCATGTAACATGCCTCGATCAATCACTTCTCATGTCAAAATCAAATTCTGCAGAGATGACATTTAATTTTTAGTTTGAAAAATAGCACTACTCGAATGTACTGTTTTTCTGGCCTCTAGATTTAATATATAGATCAAGAATCAGCACACTATGTCCCACAGACCCAACCTGCCCCACCACCTGTTTTTCTATAAATACAGTTTTTTATTGGAACACAGTTTTACATCCATTCACTTACATATGATTTATGGCCTCTCACACACTTCAAAAGGAGAGGTGAGTAGTTGTAACAGAGACTTGATAGCTCACAAGGAAAGCCTAAAATACTTACTCTCTGGCCCTTCACAAGAAAAGCTTGCCAACTCCTGATACACTTGTTTAGTTCAGATAGGTTAAAGAAAACTCTGTAGGACTGACCTAATTAGAGAGTGATCAGCAAGTAACTGGAGAATGTAATGTGTTAAATGAAGCAAATTATTAATAAAAGCTAAGCCTATAAATGGGCTTCCCTGATAGCTCAGTTGGTAAAGAATCTGCCTGCAATGCAGGAGACCCTGGTTCAATTCCTGGGTCAGGAAGATCCACTGGAGAAGGGATAGGCTACCCACTCCAGTATTCTTGGTCTTCCCTTGTGACTCTGGGCATTGGTGATGGACAGGGAGTCCTGGCATGCTGCGGTTCATGGGGTCGCAAAGAGTCAGACACGACTGAGTGACTGAACTGAACTGTGACTCAGCTGGTAAAGAATCCTCCTGCAATGTGGGAGACCTGGGTTCAATCCCTGGGTTGGGAAGATCCCCTGGAGAAGGGAAAGGCTACCCACTCCAGTATTCTTGCCTGGAGAATTCCATGGACTGTATAGTCCATGGGGTCACAAAGAGTCAGACACAACTGAGCAACTTTCACTTCACTTCAAGCCTATAAATAATGCACCTCTCTTCATACTTAGGGTAGATTATTACAGTAATGGTCCCCAGTGAGTTATGTCTGGGCATGTAGGCTTTTGGGCAACACTTTCCCACATTGACTCTTGAGCTTGGCCATGTGACCTATTGAGGCCAAATGGGACATTGAACATGAAACCAGGAGAAGCAGGAGCAGGTGTTGCCTTGTTGGGGCTTGCCTCCTTAGAGCTCAGCAATCTCAGCATGGAAAGCAATCCAGAGTTATACCTCAGGAGAGACCCCATGAGGAGCTGAGGTATCCTAGTCCACAACACCAGCTACCCACCAGACAGACGAATGAGACCATGTCGGACTATCCCACCCCATTTGGGCCGCCAGATAACTGTAGCCATGAGTGACCTCAGGTGAGATCAGAAGAAACACCAACTGGACCTAGCTCAAACTGCAGAATCATAAACAAATATACATGGTTGTTTTAAGCCACGAGGGTTTTGGGGTTTTTTTGTATTTTTATGCAGCAAGAGACAATGACACCCCACCCTAGATGGAGGAAATCTGCTGATGAAACATCAGGAGCATCACCTGGGGACAAGAAGACATGTCTCATTAAAAGGAAAGCATCATCCTCTTAATCACGCCCAGATCACGACCTCCTTATTGCAAAATTCAGATCTAAACTGAAGAAAGTAGGGAAAACCACTAGGTCATTCAGGTATGACCTAAACCAAATCCTTTATGATTATACAGTGGAGGTGATGAATAGATTCAAGGGACTAGATCAGATAGACAGAGTGCCTGAAGAACTATGGATGGAGGTTTTAATATTGTACCAGAGGTGATGACCAAAACCATCCACAAGAAAAAGAAATGCAAGAAGGCAAAAAGCTTGTCTGAGGAGACCTTACAAATTGCTGAGAAAAGAAGGGAAGCAAAGGCAAAGGAGAAAGGGAAAAATACAACCATCTGAATGCTGAGTTCCAAAGAATAGCAAGGAGAGAGAGGGTCTTCTTCAATGAACAATGCAAAGAAATAGAGGAAAACAATAGACAGGGAAAGACTAGAGATCTCTTCAAGAAAATTAGAGATACCAAGGGAATAGTTCATGCAAGGATGGGCACAATAAAGGACAGAAATGGTATGGACCTAACAGAAGCAGAAGAGGTTAAGAAGAGGTGGCAAGAATACACAGAAGAACTATACAAAAAAGTTCTTAATGATCTGGATAACCACGATGGTGTGGGCACTCACCTAGAGCCAGATATTCTGAAGTGTGAAGTCAAGTGGGCCTTAGGAAGCATTACTATAAACAAAGCTAGTGGAGGTGATGGAATTCCAGTTGAGCTATTTCAAATTCTAAAAGATGATGCTGTGAAAGTGCTGCACTCAATATGCCAGCAAATTTGGAAAACTCAACAGTGGCCACAGGACTAGAAAAGGTCGATTTTCATTCCAACCCCAAAGAAGGGAAATGCCAAAGAATGTTGAAACTATTACACAATTGCCCTCATTTCACATGCTAGCAAGGTAATTCTCAAAATCCTTCAAGGTAGACTTCAACAGTTTGTGAACGAAGAACTTAGAGATATATGAGCTGGATTTAGAAAATGCAGAGGAATCAGAGATCAAACTGCTAATATCTGCTGGATCATAGGGTTTCCGAGGTGGCACTAGTGATAAAGAACCTGCCTGCCAATGCAGGAGACATAAGAGACAAGTGTTCAATCAGGAAGATCTTCTGGAGGGGGGCATGGCCACCTGCTCCAGTAGTCCTGCCTGGAGAATCCCAAGGACAGAGGAGCCTGGTGGGCTACAGTCCATGGGTCACAAAGAGTCAACACAACTGAAGTGACTTAGTACCCACAGCACACACACTGGATCATAGAAAAAGCAAGAAAGGTCCAGAAAAACATCTACTTCTGCTTCACTGACTACACCTTTGACCATGTGGATCACAACAAACTATGGAAAATTCTTAAAGAGATGGTAATACTAAACCAACTTACCTGCCTCCTGAGAAATCTGTAGGTAGGTCAAAATGCAACAGCTAGAACCAGACATGGAACAATGGACTGGTTCAAAATTGGGAAAGGAGTACCTCAAGGCTGAATACTGTCACCCTGCTTATTTAACTTATATGCAGAGTACATCATGCAAAACGCTGGGCTGGATGAAGCCCAAGATGGAATCAAGACTGCTGGGAGAAATATCAATAACCTCAGATATGCAGATGACACCACCCTAATGGCAGAAAGCAAAGAAGAACTAAAGAGCCTCTTGATGAAGGTGAAAGAGGAGAGTGAATAAGCTGGCTTAAAACTCAACATTCAAAAAACAAAGATCATGGCATCCAGTCCCATCACTTCATGGTAAATAGATGGAGAAACAATGGAAACAGTGACAGACTTTATTTTCTTGGGCTCTAAATTACTGCAGATGGTGACTGCAGCCATGAAATTAAAAGACGCTTGCTCCTTGGAAGAAAAGCTATGACAAACCTAGACAGCATATTAAAAAGCAGAGACATCTCTTTGCTGACAAACGTATATCTAGTCAAAACTATGGTTTTTGCAGTAGTCATGTACAGATGTGAGAGTTGGACTATAAAGGCTGAACACCGAAGAACGGATGCTTTCGAACTGTGGTGCTCGAGGAGACACTTGACAGTCCCTTGGAAAGCAAAGAGATCAAACCAGTCCATCCTAAAGGAAATTAACCCTGAATACTTATTGGAAGGACTGATGCTGAAGCTGAAGCTCCAGTACTTTGACCACCTGATGTGAAGAGCTGACTCACTGGAAAAGACCCTGATGCTGGGAAAGACTGAGGGCAGGAGGAGAAGGGGGAAACAGAGGATGAGATGGTTGGATGGCATCATAGACTCCATGGACATGAGTTTGAGCAAACTCCAGGAGATAGTGAAGAACAGAGAAGCCTGGTGTGCTGCAGTCCATGGGTTCGCAAAGAGTCAGACAGGACTGAGTAACTGAACAACAACCATTAAGGTTCCAGCATTCCCTTTTCTTTCAATGCTTGAAGAAAAGAAAAGAATAGGTTAAAAGCAGAAAACTTTGGCTTTCTAAGAAAGGTTAGGTGCTATAAATAAGAAAGTCTTGTGTTTCTGCAGAATCCTCTTTATCCCTTTCTATCTGCCCAGACAGAAAATGTCTCTCACATCCTTGTAGGTTTTTCTTTTTTGCCTCTTGGAGGAGTTAAAAGCTAGCGGGGATTTGCTGGTATGAGTCAAAACATCCATGCCAAACTAGTGGAATGGCTTAAGTAGTATGGGGAGGGGGGTGGAAAAAGGGGGCAGCATGGAATACAGAAGAGTAACCAGGGCTAGACGTCTCTCCTGCCATGCCCACGCTAACTACCAAGTGAGCCCAGGCTGACCATCCCGCTGTGTCGGGTGGCGCTGACGCAAACTAAGGTGTGGGAGGGAGGTGGTGAGTGCAGCAGCTTTGAGAGCAGATGAGACGTTGAGCAGACCCTGCGGGGGATCACCTGGCACCCGGCTAATGACCCTGCCTCCAGGGCAGGCCGGGCAGTGATGTCCCAAGGCCATCTCTCTGCACTGTGGGTGCTCACTGGTCAAGGAGCAGCAGTAGCAGGGCCCCACCCGGCCTCTCTAACCAGACTGTCCTAATGGGACCATGCAGGAGCCAGCAGCTCAGAGCTCTGTCAGTTCAGTCCAGTCGCTCAGTCGTGTCCGATTCTTCGTGACCCCAGGGACTGCAGCACGTCAGGCCTCCCTGTCCATCAGGGCAGAGCTCTCTGTAGGTAGGGAGCCACTAATGCTTCCGGGTCCAGGAAGAGGTCGACCAGTGCTTGGCTTGCTTTACCAAACAGGAGCAAGATCCCCAGGCTTTGTTGCCCCAAGGAGGATGTGCCTTCTAAATATCCACTCCTCACACTCAGCACAAAACCCTCGAGAGTGGCTTGCCATCTTTTTCTTACCCCCCCCTTTTCTTTTTGAATGCACCATTACATCAATCCTGTGTTCGTCTCATTTCAGTAGCTATGAGTTTAAATCTTGGTTTCATGTCTTTATTAGCAATTCTTTTCATGATGATGAGAATCAATACAAACCCCAATTAAAACCTGGACATCTCCACCTAGTTGCCATAGGCAACCGAGCCCTTCACTCAGGAGGTTTGGCCGAGGTTTGACCATGTGGAAGAAAGAAGGGAATTCTCCCTGAGGGAAACATATATTTTGATTGTGTGACCCAGTGGGTTCTATTTTAAAAGTTTAAACTCCCTCATTTAAGAAGAGAGATGTGTGTTTTGAAAGGAGGTCTTATAGAGAACAGACTTGTGGTGGCCAAGCAGGAGGGGTGAAGGGGAGGGATGGAATGGGAAGTTGGGGTTAGCAGATGTAAGCTATTATATATGGAACGGATAAATGACAAGGCCTACTGCAGTGGTCCTCAACCATTTTGGCACAAGGGACCAGTTTCATGGAAGACAATTTTTCCCCAGCACTGGGGGGTTGGGAGGATGGGGTGGGGACAGTGATGGTTTGGGGATGATTCAAGCACATTAGAGCATTGTGTGCTTTATTTCCATTATTATTACATCAGCTCCACCTCAGATCTCAGGCATTAGATCCTGATGGTTGTAGACCCCTGTTCTACTGTATAGCACAGAAAATGATGTTCAGTATCTTATGATAAACCATAATGGAAAAGAATATTTTAAAAAAGGAATGTACATATAGATATAACTGAATCACTTTGCTGTACAGAAATTGACACTGTGAATCAACTATGCCACATAAATAAATGGAAATTTTATTGACTAAATATTAGGGAGTTAAAAAAAAATCTACCACCTCTGGCCCAGAATGTTTTCATTTAATTCAATTTCCTTTTTTCTGAGATAGTCACTATCTTATTATAATATAGGGTCAAGCACACCACTTAATGTGCCTCTCAAACTGTGGAGCACTGAACAAAAAGAAAATATCTTTATTACAATTTTTCTCCTGCCACAGTTGAGTTATTCTGCCTTGTGCTTCCTGACATATTTTAAGAAAGAATTATGTTCAATGCCTTGCCATGCCTGTGTGCTAAGCTGCTTCAGTCATGTCTGACTCTTTGCCACCCCATGGACTGTAGCCCACCAGCCTCCCATGTTCATGGAATTCTTCAGGCAAGAATACTGGAGAGGGTTGCCATACCCTCCTCCAAGGGATTTTCCCAAACCAGGGATTGGACCCTTGTCTCTTGTATCTCCTGCATTGGCAGGTGGGTTCTTTACCACCATGTCATGAATTAAATTGACAATCTTTTTTTGCCAAAAATCACATCCACACTTTTAGCCCTACTCTTTCTCTTTGAGGTTGTTGTCTCCTTGTTAAGGAGGAAAAAAATCGGGGCTTCCCTGGTGGCTCAGTGGTAAAGAATCTGCCTGTCAATGTTGGAGACATGGGTTTGCTTCCTGGTCCAGGAAAATCCCACATGCCTCAGAGCAACCAAGTTCATGCGCCACAACTACTGGGCCTGAACTTTAAAGCCCTGGAGCTGTAACTACTGAAGTCTGCGCGCCCTACAGCCTGTGCTCCACAACAAGAGAAGCCAGCACAGTGAGAAGCTGGTGATAGTTTACAGTGAACAATGTCAGATTCGTGATCTCCGAAGAAGATTTAGCTTCAGGACCAGGGACCAGGCTTGATCACTCAAGAGCTTTTGTGTAGCAGAGTTTTATTAAATTAGTATGAAAAAGCACAGAGAAAGCTTCTGACAATCAGCAGGGGGGGCGAAGAGTGCCCCCCCACCCACCTCGCTATTCCTAGCAAAGCCTTATATACTTTTATCAGACTCACTCCCACAACAGACATCTTAAGATAACAGGATTAGTCAGATGCCTTTTGTTAAGGAGAAACATGTCCTCGAGCAAGATACATTGTTATACATTGGCTAAGACAAAGCAATGTAGAATACAACGTCCTTTTCTCCTCCAGAGCCTTGGACCCCTTTCTCCTTCTCGGGGACCCTGGACTTCTCAACCTTCCTGGGAATTGACTCTCACCGGTACACTGCAACTAGAAAGTACCCCCCACTGACCGCAATTACAGAAAAGCCCACACACCATGGAAGACCCAACACAAGCAAAAATAAATAAATTGAATTTTTCAAAAAGAAGGAAAAAATATATGCTTCCATAAGTTTATGGGCTAACACGTCAAAGGGGAGGATGTGGAAGCCGATTCCAGGTGGAGGAATGTGGGGCTGCCCCAGGCTGATCTCAAGCAGATGCCTGCAGAGGAGCACTTCCTTTGTTCCTGCTGTGTTCTGTCCTTTCCTGCACACTTAACATGCAGATGAACTTGCATCCTAGATGAACCTGTCCAGGTGTTCACACCTGGCTGAACTGAAATGTGATTCCCAGGAGGTCAGACACAGTCCTGACACCAAGGACAAACCAGGTTCCTCATGTCCATAAGTAAATCCATCCTACCAAATTTGAATTAAGAGGTCCTCATTGCCCAATCCTGCTTCCCCCCTTAACGATGCTTAATGGGTCTAATAAAGTTTCATTAGTACCACCCAGGCCTCCAGGGACTAAGGTAAACAGCTGATGAGCAGTACCAGTCAGTCAGGTTTAAACTGGAAGACTAATGGAGGCAAACACGTAGGTAATCAGGCAAGAAGAAAGTGCTGAGAGCCCTGCTGATTCTGCAGCACAAGATGGTCACGAAACGATTCAAGGTGTGTAAAGACAGACAGTGTATTTTGAGAAAGCGGTTGTGCCAGGTTTCAGGAAATCTGAAGACATCCTGTTTCCAGTTGCAACAGGGAGGGTTCCAGGAGTGTGCAGGCATGAACAAGAACATCCTGGAGATAAGTTTCAAGCCAATGTTGATAGAGTCCTGCATCCTAACTCCTAAAGCACTTTTAATCTCATCTCATTCTCAAGGAAACACCTCCACAAAAAGCCTATCCCACCATCAACCCAGGAAACTAGTGTTCATTTGTTATGACAGGAGTCCCCACCCTGCTGGAGAGAGAAGTTGTACAGGACTAGAAGAGTTCCTTACACAGATGTTTAATATCAAAACAAGAAACAGCAACCCCAAAGCCAGCTCAGGGATACAGACAATAACTTGAGGGCTCCAGGAGCCATCCCCCTCCACCAGAATGACTCCCAGATTTATATCTTTCTTGAAATCTCACCCAAGCTCTGGGCCCAGACCTCCAACCACCTTCAACATCCACAACTAAACCTACGATCCTCACTGCTACCCACTCACAAGAAGAAAACATTTCAGTCCTGCTAGGTACATCTATGAAAATCCATTAATTGAATATATACCACAATATCATTTTTTAAATCATATTGATCCAAAACTTCATCAGAATTGTTTGATTATACACCCTCAGTTTCAGCTTCTCTCATAGTCATTTCTTCCTTAAAAACCCTCCATGGTCAGGGTCTTCCCTAGTGGTCCAGTGGCTAAGACTCCGAGCTCCCAATGCAGGGGGTACCTAGGATCAATCCCTGGTCAGGGAACTAGATCCCACTTGCTGTAACTAAAGATCCTGCGTGCTGCAGCTAACACCTGGCATAGCCAAAGAAAGAAATAAGTAAAAAAAATATTAAAAAAAAAAAAAACTTGGCCAAGCTTAACTCTCCCTTGACACTCACACAGGCTGGTTACTGTCACAACCCCCAGCAGAAAGGCCCTTCCACTCCACCCACTCTTCACCGATCCACCCCTGTTATGGGTTGCATTGTGTTTCCCCAAAAGGTAAATGTTGAAGTCTTGACCTCCATACCTCCTAATGTGAATTTCTCTGTCAATAGGGTTACAGTGTAATTAAGATGAGGTCATACTGGAGTAGGGTGGTCCAGTGTAACTGGTGTTCCTACAAGATGTTTAGCTATGAGAGGAGGATGCCATGTGAAGATGGAGGCAGAAACTGGACTGAGACAGTTGCAAGCCATAGATGGATGGCCACTACCCTAAAGTTAGGAAGGGACCAAGAAGGATTTCACCCAGACCCAGACTCTCAGAGGGAGTAGAGCCCTGCTGACAACCTTGATTCCTAGCCAGAACCATGAGACAATAAATTTCTGTTGTGTTAAGTGATCCAGTTTGTGCTACTTTGTGATGGCAACCCTAGGAAATGAATACAAGCCCCATTGCCTTCTAAACCCTTCATTGATTCCTATTCCTTCATTATATTAAGTTCTATTCATTGGCCTGGCTCCTGAGGCCCTTTCCCACGTCACCCTCCTTGTACAAATATATCTCCCACTATATTTCTTCAGCACTTTTTCTAAACTCCAATCTACACTGACCTCTCCCTTCTTCAAAGTCTTGCTGCCCATGGTCCCACTAAAATATCCTTTCACTCTACCAAGTATATTTATTTCTGCCTTTCCTATCAATTCATAAGCACCTTGAGAAATGGGCTATGATTTTTTTTTTTTAACCTCCCCAAGTACTGTTGCTGTTTAGTCGCTAAGTTGTGTCCGACTCTTTTATGACTCCAGGGACTGTAGCCCACCAGGCTCTTCTGTCCATGAGATTTCCCAGGCAAGAACACTGGAATTGATGGCCATTTCCTTCTCCAGGGGATCTTCCCAACCCAGGGATTGAACCTGCGTCTCCTGCAATTGGCAGACAGATTCTTTACCATTGCGCCACCAGGGAAGCGCCCCCCAACCCCCAGCACCAGATACTCTATAAGTACTCACAGATTAATTAATCTAGTAGCCTTTACACATGCTTTGCCCTTGACCTGGAATACCCAAGTAGGCTGTGAGCTACATGCCAGGGACCATTGTTTTAATCTTTGTGTCCCCAAAGTCTCACACCATATCTGGCATTTCATAAACTTTCAATAAATATTTTTACTTAATTCATTTAAAAAATCCAGTCTCCTTGTATACCTGTTTTGGGAGTAGTATCTGCCTCCTTTTAAAGAAATGACTAATGAAACGCCTTAAATTTCTTCAGACAAAAGCAGCTGAATTCCGCTTCTCCCATGGCCTCACTATGCAGTCATTAGTTGGGCCCCTGCCTGGAGCTTCAGGGAGCCTTATTAGACCCCCGCGACCCATCCGAGAGGGGAGACTTCCTCCCCATTATCAGGCTTCCTGTTTAACAATACATGACAGGGTTTGTTCTTCTACCCCATTGTTACCTGTGTTTCCAAGAGCCCTTTGAAAGCATAAATAAATGATTGTTGACTGATCTCCTTTCCCCGGGATTTTGCCAATGCTGAGAATCCTGAAAGCTTTCCAAGACATGATTTGCCACTGCAAATGCCAAGTGTGGGAGTTGCTGTCCTGTCAACTCATAGGGGTGCTTGATAATTCAAAGTGCCCGATCCTTCCCACAGAGTCAGGCAGACTAATGTGCTGTCACAAATTCTCCAGTGATAGAACTTTGCAGGGGGCTTTCCAAACAGCGTGAGCCTCTGCAAGGTCACGGAGACCTCTGCTGGGTGAGGAAGTCCTCCAGACTTCCGAGGTGCTACATCCAGAAAGCCTGCAGGGGCCACCTTGTGACTCTGAGGGTCAGAGTCAGGGAAGGAGCCCAAAGGAAGAATACAGCTGTGCCAACGCCATCAGCCTATCAATGCCCCTCTCCCGCCACTTTTCTACCCACTTTCTCTAAAGCATATGAATTAGCCTCCCTAACAGACAGCATATTAAAAAGCAGAGACATTACTTTGCCAACAAAGGTTTGTCTAGTCAAGGCTATGGTTTTTCCAGTAGTCAGGTATTGATGTGAGAGTTGGACTATAAAGAAAGCTGAGCGCCGAAGAATTGATGCTTTTGAACTGTGGTGTTGGAGAAGACTCTTGAGAGTCCCTTGGACTGCAAGGAGATCAAACCAGTGCATCCTAAGAAGATCAGTCCTGAATATTCATTGGATATTCACCTGATATTCATTAGTGGCCAATACTTTGGCCACCTGATGCAAAGAACTGACTCATTTGAAAAGACCCTGGTGCTGGGAAAGATTGAAGGCAGGAGGAGAAGGGGACGACAGAGGATGAGATGGTTGGATGGCATCACCGACTCAATGGACATGAGTTTGGGTAGACTCCAGGAGCTGGTGATGGACAGGGAGGTCTGGCGTGCTGCGGTCCATGGGGTCTCAGAGTCAGACACGACTGAGCAACTGAACTGAACAGACAGCTAAATATTTTCTTGGTCATGACTCTCAGAATACAAAACCTCTGACCATCCACTGGATATTTACAGGTTAGGTCACAGGAGGAGAGGTGCAGTGTGGGGAAATACAACTGTGGAAGGTTGAAGAAGCCAAAGAAGAAAGAGGGGAACTTTCAGTTTCCAGGTCCATATGTAAGGAGCTTAAAGTCATCACTCCACCTTGAGAAATGGAATGTGTGTGCTTACTCAGTCACTCAGTCCTTGCAATCCTATGGGCTGTAGCCCGCCAGGCTCCTCTGTCCAAGGGGATTCTCCAGGTAAGAATACTGGAGTGGGTAGCCACACCCTCCTCTAGACAAACGGAATATGCCTGCCGTATCAGTAAACAAAGGAAGTCACTGTCATCAGCGATTGCTGCCCTCCAACGTCATGAGCCAGTGAGCCCCAAGGAAACTCAGGATGTGAAAACAGGATACTGGCTCCATTTACTGAGGTGCCTATCAAAGGAATGATTTCAGTGAGCCCAGACTCTTGCCTCTTCCCTTACATAGAAAAGCACTAAAACTCCTTAACTTGGGAGATCTGATTTTCTTTAATTAACAACAATCTTTCGATGGTCAGACTACCTGCTCTTTATTGCAAAACTTTTTATATAACCTGGCTCTTCCCCTTGCCTCAGAGCAGTTCTCTCAGGGTTACTTGAGATGCTGTCTCCCAGGCTTGAAGTCCTAAAAATTCCCGGTTGAATAAAACCTAACTCCCAAGTTATAAGGTTGTGAATATTTTTTGAAAAGACAATCCTAACAAGTAGAAAGTTGAACAGACTGAAAAATCAACAATACTTCTTGAATCTTGTTGGAGAGCGGAGAACAGAGGGCAAACCACTGCCCTTAGGGCTAGAGAGACAGATAGGAGAATATAGGGGTCACAACTTACTTTTGCAGAGACTCGGGAGAAGAAACAGCAGCAACCAGGGCTCAGCTAGGAAACGTGTATTGTTGGAGGCTCAGTGTGGACAACTTTGATGGTTAAAAGACTACAGTGACCAAGTCACGGCCGGCCAGCAACACACTGTGAGATTTCCCTCCAGGAGGGGGGCGGCAAAAGAAACATTTTTAAATTGACGGCAGCAGCTGATCATCTCAGTGAGGCCTGCTCTCAGGTGAAACCAGTTAACCAGAGCCTGACCCACTGGTGTATTATTATCAGAATCTAACTGACCTGGGGAAGGGGGATACCCAGCTCCAACTGGCTCTCCGTGGGAGAAAAGACATACCCAGCCCCAGCCAACTCTAGCCTTCATATCCCACCTCAGATGGGAGCAGAAAACTGAAGAAAAACTCGTGAAGTTCACAGTCTGGAGGCACAGGCTCCCTAAAACATGGAGACCTACTTATGGGACCAGAGAAAGCCTCCTCTCCCAGTACCCCTCACCACCACATTGCTGTCTTGTTTAGTCGTTAAGTGGTGTCCAAGTCTTTTGAGACCCCGTGGACTGTAGCCTGCCAGGCTCCTCTGTTTGTGGGATTTCCCAGGCAAGAATACTGGAGTGGGTTGCTATTTCCTTCTCCAGTGGATCTTCCTGACCCAGGGATCGAACCCATGTCTCCTGCATTGGCAGGGGGATTCTTTACTGCTGAGCCACCAGGAAAGATAGGGAGCCTATTACCAGGACTTCCTTTCACCTGGTGTCTCATGTCCAACTAGCAAGAAAACATTACAAGGCATACCAAAAGGTAAAAACACAATTTGAAGAGACAGAGCAAGCCACAGAATCAGATATGGCAGGGGTGCTGGCATTATCAGGCCAAGAACTTAAAACAACTCTAATTATTACACTAAAGGGCCTTCATAGATCAAGCAGACAGCATACAAGAACAGATGGGCAATGTAAGCAGAGAGATGGAAATCCTAAGGAAGAACCAAAAAAGAAATAGGAGAAATAAAAAACCTCTGTAACAGAAATGCAGAATGCCTTTGATGGGTTCGTTAGTAGATTGGACACAGCTGAGAAGAGAATCTGAGCTCGCACCTGCTATCAACAGAGTTCTCAAACCAGAAAGCAAGAGAACGAAGACTGAACAAAAACAAAAACCAGAATATCCAAGGATATGGGACATTTACAAGGGTATGATATACACATAATGGGAAGATCAGAAGGAGAAAGGAACAGAAGACATATTTGAAACAATAATGACTGAGAATTTACCCAAATTAATATTAAACACCAATAGTAGCATCAAAATTAATATCAGACATCAAACCACTGATCCAGGAAGCTCAGAGAACAAACACCAAGCAGGATAAATGCAAATAATAACAACAACAAAGACTACACCTGTGTGTGTGCACATGCTGTGTGTGTGCTTAGTCGCTCAGTAGTGTCTGACTCTTTGCAACCCCATGGACTGTAGCCTGCCAGGCTTCTCTGTCCATGGGATTCTCCAGGCAAGAATACTGAAGTGGGTTGCCATGCCCGTCAAATTGCAGAAAATCAAAGATAAAGAAAGAATTCTGAAAGAAGCCTTATTTTTTTTTTTCTTTGCTTTGCTCAGTGGCTTCAGTCGTGTCCACTTATTGCGACCTTATGGACTGTAGCCCACTAGGTTTCTCTGTCCATGGAATTTTCTAGGCAAGAATACTGCAGTGGGTTGCCATGCCCTCCTCCAGGGGATCTTCCATAGGATCAAAACCATGTCTCCTGCCTTGCAGGAGGATTCTTTACCCACTGAGCCACCTGTGAAACCCAAAAGAAGCCAGAGGGTGGGGAGAGGGGTGGAGAATATCTTATCTATAGAGGAACAAGACCCCCTGGAGAAGGGAATGGCAACACACTCCAGTATTCTTGTCTGAGAAATCCCATGGACAGAGGGGCCTGGTGGACTGTAGATTCCATGGGGTCGCAAAAGAGTCAGACATGACTTAGCAACTAAAACAACATAGACAAAAGAGATAAGTTTGAAGGGTTATCCAAGGGTTCCCTAGACACTTTTGCCAGTTCTCAGCAACTTTCTGACCCCAAATACTCAAAATACTTTGCACATCCCCAAAAACAGAGAGTGAAGGAGATCTACTGTTTGTTTTAGGAATGTGAAAAGGTGGGATAAAGCATGGATTTGGCTTTCCAGAAATGCACGAGTAAGCTGCAATGACTGAAGGGGGACACCCACTTCCCCTTCAATATCCATCTTGTGCCCCTGATGTCCTCGGCAGCAGGCACTCCCGGGCCTTCTTCACAAGGAAACTGCTTTCACCTAGCGTACATTATCACATCGTCCTGTAACCCAGTAATGTTTGCATTTTAACCGGGGACTGAAGAACTTTTCAGATGCAACAGTTCATCCCTAAGGCAGCCAGAGTATGGCAGGATGACTTATTTTTAATCACACAAGTTTCCAAAAGACTCAGAATTCTAGGCACTATGGCAGAAGGGAACAAAGACAAACATTTTTAGAAGAAAAAAAAATGTCTCTGTATCATTGGCACCCCAGTAGCAGAAGTACACCCAACACCCAGATCTTGGTTCCAAAATACAGTTCTCCAATGAAAGGAACCAGGGCTCCTTGAAGTAGTAGCTGATTCTAGGTCTGGGCAAGAACAACACAAGATGATCTTGGAGCATCTTGTGGTATCAGAAAGAATGTGCTCAGAAAGGATGAAAGAGCGTAGAAACCAACATGAATGTGTTCCCAATGGCCAAGGCTAGAACATTCTGAACAATAAAATAAATAATATTTAATTGTAATCCATGGACTAAAGTAAACATACATGAGTTTATACTGTTTTAAAATAATTGAACAAATAAGTAAATTGGTAATGAGATATAGCTCTTTCTTACAGAAAATTCCAATTAAAAAAAGCAGAAGTAAAGAAGTAAATATAAAACCACCATTTGTAATAATTACTGCAGGCAAAAAAAATCATCACTGCATGCTAAAATTAGTGGCAAAAACTTAAAAGAATATATTTGCATTCATTAATTTCAAAAGGAAACATAGTAACTTTAGAGTGGAAACACCTTAACCCAGTGATCGAAGAAAAAGCACTACTAATAAAATGTATTAAGATCATGTCACCCTGGCATCAAGTTAAGGACCCACCTCTCTGACCTCGTTTATAACCTTAATTACCTCCTAAAGGCCCTATCTCCAAACAGTTACAGTGAGTATGGCTTCAACATGAATTTGAAGGGGAAACAATTTCCACCAAAGCATTTCACAAAAATATATAATAATCTATCCATGAAAAAGCATCAGACAAACCCCAGTTGTCCATGAAACAACTGACCAGTACTCTTCAAGTGCATCAAGGTCATGAAAGACAAGGACTGAAGACCTGCCACATGTTGAAGGATTTGAGGACCTTTCAATGCCACATGGCATCTGGGATTGAATACTGTAACAGAACAAAGACAGTAATGGGGGAACAGGCTCAATCTGAATAAAGTTGATAGTTATGTTATTTGTTTTGTAACTCTGTAATTAATGTTCATGTCTTGGTTTTGATCATGGTCCTATGGCTGGATAAGATGTAAACATCAGGGCATCTGGGTAAAGTGTATCTGAAATGTTTTTGGCTGTCTTTGCAACTATTCTCGAAGTCTAATATTATTTCAAAATAAAAATCTTCTCTGGGACTTTCCCAGGAGTTCCATGGTTAAGATTCTGTGCTTCCAATGCAAGGGGTGTGGGTTCAATCCCTGGTTGGGGAGCTAAGATCTCCCCTGTAGCTTGGTGCAGCCAAAAAAAAATTTTTTTTTTAAATCTTGAAAATTTTTTTTTTCTCTAAATGTCCCTTTATATCCCATTAGTTGCAATAGGGGTGAGAATAGAGAACTAAATCATCAACCTGGTTTTCTCTGGGGGTGGGAGAGGGGGGCCATGGGGGAGAAGGGGGTGACTGCACAGTTCCTCCACCCCACAGGAGGAGAGGGAGCCAGGAGCTGGAAAGTTTCAAAGCGGCAGACAGATTTTAAAAGCTAATTTCATGGAGACTGATGTGGAACACAGATTCTGCAATAAGGGAGATGAGCATTGGCCTACTTCCAGGTGCCTGGCGCAGAGGCAGGCCAGGCGCCTTCATTTGAAGACTGTCAGCTGTTTGTGTCCACAAAAGAGAGAGCACTCGGCTTCCACGTGAGCAGCCCAGGGCCGCCCTCCCCTCCAGCTAGTCGATTCTGTAGCTCTGAGAGCTTCGAGCCTGATTATTGTGGGGATTAGCACCTGACAGCCTGGGAGGCCTAGATAATTCTGCTTATTTAGGACAATCCAGCATCAAGTGGAGGGCCAACACCCTCCCCCACCACCCAGCCATCTTTCAACTCTGTGGTTTTAAGTGTTTCTGTTGATGTTGTTCATGTTACAAAACCTCCCTTTTGAGTACCTCCCCTGATGAAGGCACAAATAAGTCCCAGAAGACAGAAAATACCTCTTGAACGAGAATGAGGCACTAATGCATAGTAGGCTCTCAATACAGAATTTGCTGAATTGACTAGAGCGCCCTCAATGCATAACACCCAGAAAGATGATCTATTGAAATTGTGGTGTTTCTGGCCATTAACCTCTGATGCACCATTATGAGCCAGACTATAATGTAAATCGTGGGGCTGAGGAGTAGCTGCAAACATTTCTAAAGATGCAGTCCTTAATGGAGTGACTCCTTTGTACAAGATGCACCATGAACTCTAGATAAAAAGTAAAAACAGTAATAACAATAACAGCTTATATTGAACGTTTACTGGGTGCCATGTACATAAACCTCCCAAGAACCCTATGAAGCAAGAACTATTATAGTTCCTGGTTGGCAGATGGCTAGTAACTGGTACAGCCTAGAAGGAACCCAGATACTTGGAATGGAGTCCATGCTTTCAATGCTTGTGCTGCCATTTTTCACATTCCTCAGTTCTGGTCCAACTTGAATGAGGAACTCTGGGCAAGTATTTAAAATTCTGTGGGGCTCCAATGATCTGCTTATAAAAAAAAAATGGATGATAATTCCATCTTGCCTACATCAAAGGATATACTACACAAGAGAATATTTACAAAAGTTGACCATATAGTAGGTCACAAAGAAGTTCCCTAAAATTTCATGGACTCTAAAGAGCGACCATATCTTCAGCCACAAAACCATCCTTTATGGTTTTGGCCATCTTTGGCAATTAAACCCAATTAAACCCAAAATCAGACCCCCAAAAGATAGTTGAAACTTATTTTAAACCTATATGTGTGTTAAGTCGCTTCAGTTGTGTATGACTTTTTGCAGCCCTATGGTCTGTAGCCCGCCAGGCTCGTTTGTCCATGCGATTTTCCAGGCAAGAATACTAGAGTGGGCTGACATGCCTTCTTCCAGGGGATCTTCCTGACCTAGGGATTGAACACGTGTCTCTTATGTCTCCTGCACTGGCAAGTGGGTTCTTATCACTACCACCACCTGGGAAGCCCGATTTTAAACCTGCTGCTGCTGCTAAGTCGCTTCAGTCGTGTCCGACTCTGTGCGACCCCATAGACAGCAGCCCACCAGGCTCCGCCGTCCCTGGGATTCTCCAGGCAAGAATACTGGAGTGGGTTGCCATTTCCTTCTCTAGTGCACGAAAGTGAAAAGTGAAAGTGAAGTCGCTCAGTCGTGTCCGACTCTTAGCGACCCCATGGACTATAGCCTACCAGGCTCCTCCATCCATTGGATTTTCCAGGCAAGAGTACTGGAGTGGGGTGCCATTGCCTTCTCCGTTTAAACCTGCATGCACTCATAAATAAGTCATGGGTTTAAAAAAGTTGTCTCATTAAAACAACAAGCTGATTATATATTTATCCACAAAATCTAATTCCTGAGCTGCAGTGGGGAAAAATTGAGAAGCAGCCTATTTTAGACTTTAGGACTCCCAAAAGATCTAGACATTACAGGAACCAGGAAGCTCCGAAAGCGCGGACAGGGGAAGGTCTGAAAACATGAGGATTGACTGAAAGTCAGTTTAGGAAGCACGTGGCCCTCAGGGTGCCTTCACCTCTGCACAGCCAGTGGCCGTCTCTCCCATCTCCTGCTCAGACCATCCAGGGGGAACAGCAACGTGCATATTCTGGAGTCAGTAAGTTGCGGGTCTCTGGCCCAGGGAACACCAGGTATGGTTGACGGTTTTGATACTGAAACACAGTGCAGTGGCATTAACTTTTGACATTCACTCAAGACTTACACTGAATACTGACACCCTCTCATCTCAGCCTCAGCTGTTTTCCCTCATTCTCGCCCAGAATGCCAGCAGCCAGGTTTGTAGGCTTTAGGCAAGACCTTGAAAGAGGCTTCACTGGGGAATCTCAATCTAAGTTTCTGAAATACAGGTTCCTCCAGGAACTGGCCTGGCCAGAACTCCTGACAGTCAATAAGCTCCAGTGAGCTCAGGGCTGCCAATCATCTTTTATTTTTCTCATCGTGATAAATCACATTTTATATAAAATGTGCCATTGTAACCATTTGTAAGTTTATAGCGCAGTGGCATTAAGTACATTTGCAGTGTTGTGCAATCACCACCCCCACTATCTATTTCCACAATTTTCATCACCTCAAACAGAAGTTCTGTGCTCATTAAGCAACAATTCCCACTCATTCCTCCCCCTCAACCCCTAGTAACCTCTACTCTACTTTCTGTCTTGATGAATTTGCCGATTCTCAATATTTCATATAAGTGGAATCATACAGTATTGTATGTCTTTTTGTTTCTGGCTCATTTCCCTCAGTATAATGTTTTCAAGTTACATTCATGTTGTAGGATGTATCAGAATTTCATTCCTTTTATGGCTGAATAATGTTCCATCATATGTACATACCCCACTTTGTTATTCCATTAATCTGTGAATGGACACTTAGGCTGTTTCCACTTTTTGGCTGTTATGAATAGTAATACTATAATGAACACTGGCATACAAGCATCTGAGACCATCTTTTCAATTCTTTTCGGTATTCTAATCATTCTTTTTTTTTTTTTTTTGGCTGTGTAGCATGTGGAATCTTAGTTCCCAGACCAGAAATTGAACCTGTGTCCCCTGCATTGGAAACACCGAGTCTTAACCACTGGACCACCAGAGAAGTCCCTCCAGCCAATTTTAATTCCTCCTGAGGTGACTACCAAGGATCACCAGACATTTGAGGGAAGAATTTATAATGAAAAACAAAACACAAACAGGAAAAAAAGAAACCTGGAGGAAACAAAATCTACCTAGAGAAAAGCAATCAAAGCAAAAATGTGTGAATATCCTAAGATAAAAAGAAAACATTGCCAACTATAAAGTAAGAATAGTTTGCTCTAAGAATGGAAATTTCAGAGAGAACAAAACAGTAGTTCTTAGGAAATAAATGTATAAGAACAGAAACACAAAGCTCAATAAGTAAACATGTTAAAAGTTGGGGGAAATAGCCCAGAAAATAGAAAGACAAATAGCCCTGAAAGCAGGGAGGAAAGAGAATAAAAATAGAAACTCTGAAGAGGAGAGGTAGAATCTGAGCAAACAGAAGCTCTACAGTTGAGAGAGGAAACAGAAAATAAAATACTAACAAAATATTAATAAAATAACATGAATAGTAACGTAACAGAAAATAATTATTATAATCAAGAAAGTTTCCCAGTGCAACATTGTAAATCAACTATACATCAGTAAAAACAGAAAAGAAAATTCCCCAGAATCTTTGCACATGGTTGGTACGATTATAAACTGGTTCAGCAACCATGAAGCACCACATGGAAGTTACTCAAAAAACTAAAAATAAAACTTTTATATGATCCAGCAATCCCACTTCTGGGTATATATTCAAAGGAAATGAAAACAGATTACCCAAGAGACACGTATGCACTCCCATGTTACTGCAGCATAATTCACAACAGCCAAAATATGGAAATAGCCGAAGTGCCCATCAGTGGATGAGCGGATAAAGATGACATGGTATATATACACAGATATACAGATACACACACACACATACACACACACTGGAATATTATCCAACCATAAGAAGAAAATCCTGCCATTTTCAACATTTATGGACCTAGAGGATATTATGCAATGTGAGGTAAGTCAGAGAAAGACAACTACTCTATGACATTTTTAAGATGTGAAATCTAAAAAAATCTAAAATCATAAAAGCAGAAAGTAAAATGATGGTTACCAGGGGCTGGGGACTAGGGGAGGGAGCAGGAAATGGGAGAGCTGCTGTTGAGGGTACATACTTGCAACTAGTAAGTTGTAACTGGTATCTCTGAGATTTATTTATCCCAGAGATTTTACACAAATGGTCCCCAACTTATGATGATCTGACTCACAATTTTCTGACTTAATGAGGGTGCAAAAGCAACATGCATTCAGTAGAAACTGTACTTCAAATTTCAGTTTTGATCTTTTTACAAGTCAGTGATATCATATGATACTCTCTTGTGATGCTTGACCACGGCAGTGAGCCACACCTCCCAGTAAGCCATGCGAATGCAAAAGTAGATAACCAAGACACTTATAACCATTCTGTACCCAGACAACATTCTGTTTTTCACTTTCAGACCAGTATTCAATAATTTACATGAGATTTTCAACACATTATTATAAAATAGCCTGTGTATTAGATGATTTTGCCCAAATGTCAGCTCATGTAAGTGTTCTGAGCACATTTAAAGTAGACTAGACTAAGCTATGCTGTTTAGTATGTAAGTAAGTAAGCATTTATTGCTCAGTTGTGTCTGACTCTTTGCGACCCCATGGACTGTAGCCCACCAGGCTCCTCTGTCCATAGAATTCTCCAGGCAAGAATATTGGAGTGGGTTGTCATTCCCTTCTCCAGGGGATCTTCCTGACCCAGGGAATGAATCTAGGTCTCCTGCATTGCAAGCAGATTCTTTACCATCTGAGCCACCAGGGAAGCCCATCTAATCTGTTTAGTAGGTTAGATGAATTAAATTAGTAATAATTTTTGACATATTTTCAATTTACCATGGGTTTATCAGAATATAACCTTATCATAAGTCAAGGAATATCTGTACACAATACAGTGATTAGAGACAACAAAACTATGCTAAAATCATTAAGCTTGCTAACAGACTAGAACTTAATTGTTCCCAACAGTAGAAAAAATGATAATTATGTGATGCAACAGTGGTGTTGGCTAACATTACAATGGCAATCACACTGCAATCTAAATGTATCAAATCAATATGTTATACACCTTCAACTTACATAATGTTGTAAACTAAATACATCTCAATTTTTAAAAAATAAAGAAAATACCCCAGCACTAATACAGATGAGATGGGCTCACAGCAAGAAACATCACCATGGAACTTCAGAGCACAGAAGACTAAGGGAAGATCCTATGATTCCCAGAGACAAAACCAAAATCACACACAAAACATCTGGAGTTAAGATGACTTCTGACTTCTCCCCAGCAATTCTGGAACCCAGTGGACAATGGGACAGCCTCTTCAAAATAGTTACAGACAGTGATCTCTGACCTAGAAATCTTTTCTGTTATTAAAGGCACTTGTACTCCATACACCCAAATGTGAGATTTCACAGTGGCAATATTTCCCCCCTCACGAAATTCAGTCATTCACACACTACCTTCAAGATTTTTGCCATAACCACAAACAGCTTGTACACTATTTTTTATTAATTTTCCTTAAATTAAGTCACTTTTACCTTTATTATTTGTGATAAGTAAAAGACAAATATGAAAATAAAACCTGCCTGAAATCCAGGAGACCTGGGTTTGATCCGTAGGTCAGAAAGATCCCCTGGAGAAGGGAATGGCAACCCACTCCAGTAATCTTACCTGGAGAATTCCATGGACAGAGGAGCCTGGCACAGGCTGTAGTCTATGGGGCTGCAAGAGTTGGACACAACTGAGCAACTAACACTTTCACTTTTATATAGACACAGGCCCCCTTGTCATTCCTGAGATTTGCTAGTGAGTGGGACACAGTCTCTGTGTCCTTTCAGTGTAGCATTTTTAAGAAAAAACTTTTAGAATGGTTGGGGGCTGGGGTGGAGGGTGGTAGGTGGTACACTGAGGGGATGTTGTACAACCTTGACCCATAGAGACAATTAGTCCTTTCAAATCTCTTTCAATCTTCTTGATTACATCAAAAAAGTTATGGTGTGGGTCTTTAACACCTCTCTATCTTTGCTAATCTTCCTTTTTCATGAAGAGAAAAGCTCCAGGATCAGAACCTTGGAAGGCCAAAAGGAGCCATTCAGAACTTGAAATCATTGCTTTTATTTTTTTTAATGTATTTTATTTTCATATTTGCCTGTTGTGTGCTGTGCTTAGTCACTCAGTCATGTCTGGCTCTTTGCAACCCCATGGACTGCAGCCCATCAAGGCTCCTCTGTCCATGGAATTCTCCAGGCAAGATTACTGGAGTGGGTTGTCATGCCCTTCTCCAGGGGATCTTCCCGACCCAGGGATCAAACACAGATCTCCTGCATTTCAGGCAGATTATTTTCTGTCTGAGCCACAAAGAAAAGCACTAAGGGCCCCACCAGGCTCAACAGCTAAAACTGGACAAGAGCACTAAACCCTGTTTCAGTTTTCTAAAAAATCTGTTTGTCTCTGTTCTTCAAAGCTCTGAAACCAAAGGAGGCCCTTCTGCAAAAGGGCAAGTTTCCTCTTGGGGACCAAAACAAGAGCTCACTGCAACCAACCCCCCACCTGCATCTCCAAATTGATTTCAGTCATCTCAATTTGCCACTTCAGAGAGTGGCTTCTGCAGGCCTCTCCCTGCAGGGTTGGGCCACATGTAAATGGTGGCCTCATGGGGCCTCTAGCAGCACTTGTGGTTTCCTTCTGTTAACACAACCACTGAGGCTGGTCTCCAGAGGCTTGAAGACTCATTAGCCCCTGACTGAGATGGGCGACTTCATAACTAATTGTGTTCAGAACACTCTCTGGCACAGCTAAGCCATGTCTCAGACCCCAAGACTCTGTGCAGCCTGCACTGTCTGCCCTCCACGGCCCACTCCAGCCATGAGACAGGTCTACGCAAGGTCTACTAGTCAAGAGACCAAGGAGAGTTTCTAGGAATTGTGGTTGTATTAAGTCCACAAGAAAATTTTTTAAAAATTCAGTTCAGTTCAGTCACTCAGTCATGTCTGACTCTTTGCAACCCCATGGACTGCAGCACGCCAGGCCTCCCTGTCCATCACCAACTCCCAGAATTTACTCAAACTCATGTCCATTGAGTGGGTGATGCCATCCAACCATCTCATCCTCTGTCATCCCCTTCTCCTCCTGCCTTCAATCTTTCCCAGCACCAGGGTCTTTTCAAATGAGTCAGTTCTTCATATGGGTGGCCAAAGTATTGGAGTTTCAGCTTCAACATCAGTCCTTCCAATGAATATTCAGGACTGATCTCCTTTAGGATGGACTGGTTGGATCTCCTTGCAGTCCAAGGGACTCTCAAGAGACTTCTCCAACACAACAGTTCAAAAGCATCAATTCTTCAGTGCTCAGGTCTCTTTATAGTCCAACTCTCACATCCATACAGGACTAGTGGAAAAATCATAGCTTAGACTAGACAAACCTTTGTTGGCAAAGTAATGTCTCTGCTTTTTAATATGCTGTCTAGGTTGGTCATAGTTTTTCTTTCAAGGAGTAAGTGTCTTTCAATTTCATGGCTGCAGTCACCATCTGCAGTGATTTTGGAGCCCAAAAAAATAAAGTCTGTCACTGTTTCCACTGTTTCCCCATCTATTTGCCATGAAGTGATGGGACCAGATGCCATGATCTTAGTTTTCTGAATGTTGAGCTTTAAGCCAACTTTTTCACTCTCCTCTCTCACTTTCATCAAGAGACTCCTTAGTTCCTATTCACTTTCTGCCATAAGGGTGGTGTCATCTGCATATCTGAGGTTATTGATATTTCTCCCGGCAATCTTGATTCCAGCTTGTGCTTCATGCAGCCCAGTGTTTCTCATGATGTACCCTGCATGTAAGTTAATTAAGCAGGATGACAATATACAGCCTTGACATACACCTTTCCTGATTTGGAACCAGTCTGTTGTTCCATGTCCAGTTCTAACTGCTGCTTCCTGACCTGCATACAGGTTTCTCAAAAGGCAGGTCAGGTGGTCTGGTATTCCCATCTCTTTCAGAATTTTCCACAGTTTGTGGTGATCCACATAGTCAAAGGCTTTGGCATAGTCAATAAAGCAGAAATAGATGTTTTACAAACTCTCGTGCTTTTTTGATAATCCAACGAGTGTTGGCAATTTGATCTCTGGTTCCTCTGCCTTTTCTAAAACCAGCTTGAACATCTGGAAGTTCATGGTTCATGTACTGTTGAAGCCTAGCTTGGAGAATTTTGAGCATTACTTTACTAGCATGTGCTGCTGCTGCTGCTAAGTCGCTTCAGTCGTGTCCGACTCTGTACGACCCCATGGATGGCAGCCCACCAGGCTGCCCACAGTTTTAAATACAGAAAAAAACATTATCCAAAAATATATTTGGTTAAACATTAAAGCAATCTAAATGTCTACAGCAGACATTTTGAAGGATTCAAGAAATACATTAGGGTTTCTGGTGGGATTCTCCAGGCAAGAGTACTGGGGTGCCATTGCCTTCTCCATACTAGCGTGTGAGATGAGTGCAATTATGCAGTAATTTGAGCATTTTTTGGCATTACCTTTCTTTGGGAATTTTAAAAATTATTCTTGGCCTAATAACAATAACTGCTCACCTAAAGCATATAACTTGGAGAGCCCAAAGGAATATGGCCCCTAAAGGCCTCTTTCATATGGATTGTTTTCTGTAAATGTTGGTGAACCCTGGTGTCCACCTTTAGACAATCTCTCATCTTTTCCATTTACCCTCTGTCCCTTGTCAGATTATCTAGTCTCATGGTTTAAATGGTTATAGAGCTTGTTCAAGGTCATATTACCTAGGAAATGGTCAAGTCAAGTATTCAACAAGAGTCCATTTGGTGTCAAAGGCTGTGCTTTTAACCACTGTTTCTGAAAGATGACTATTCTGGGGTCTCACATCAATTCCAAATCGTCACCCTTTTGGGCTATCCTTGGCTATTCTGCTCTGATGGGCTCTTTTGTCCTTCCCAACCCAACAAACAGAAAATCCATTTGAGCTTCAGCTCCAGAGAGGCAGTCTCCCACTTTTTCCTACATGCCAGCCTCTGTACCCTGGGCTCCTGGGCAGGGTTATGCAGCAATGAGGCTGCCAGTCCTTATGTACCAAACCTTTGCCAGAGGGCTGGCAAGCTCTGGCCCTGAAAGTGCAGAAGTGCCATCTTGTCCCCAGGGTGTGCCCTGGCGGATACTGACCAAGGGCCAGGAATAGATAATTTCACAGGGGCTTTTGGGGAGGAGGCCCCACAGTTATTTTGAAACAACCTTTGGTAATATCTGTGGTTAAACCCAAGTATCATGGTGAAGAGTGCCAGTCACCCACAACATGTGTTACTTTTTAGAGCTGGTGAGATCTGTTGTTTGACACCTTCTGGTATTGAGAATGAGTCATGACTGAGTACAGGAAGCAGTGCAGGAACACCAAGTGTGTATCTCCTCTCTGTTGACACAACATTCAAGGACCCAGTGTTTAATGAGAGCCTACTATATGACAGGCATTTTATCCATGCATTTCATCTCTATATCCCTGTGACGTAAGTAGTGATATCCTTGCTTTAAAAATGGTAAAGCTGAGACTCTGAGAGCTTGCAAGTGGTGAGGCCTAGCTTCAAATTGAGTCTGCCTATATCCTAAGCTCATACATGAACTTTGTCACACGATCGTGCCTTACAGGAAGACAAGCACCCTTTAACTAAGGAAACTTTCTATCTCAGGAAAATAACATGTTTCTAACCAGCTATGCCCATAGTACTAGCCAAGTTACCAAAATAACAACAAAACAGCTTCCTATCTGGATGGACTTTATTTATACTGGGGAGTGCTGAACTTGGACCAGATGAATGGCCTGAGTTGTGGCAGTGGGGAGGGGGTAGGGGTGGGGGAGGGGGAGGGTGGGAGGGATGGCTTACAGAGGTGGCACCCCCACTGTGGTGGGAAAAAAACAAAAAACCTTTACCACCCTAGAAAGCTGCTCCTAATGTCTTCCCTGACTCCGAGAGGTATTCCTTATGTTGTTTAAAATGTTTATGACTGCAGGCATCTCTGCAAATTTCTCATGTTAAACCTACCTGAGGGGAGGGATTGACCAATCTGGGTTCCTCAAGGCTGTGAGGCTGGGAAGACCTAGATCAGTTACAGGAATAGGGCATGCAGCTTGAGCAGCTCTAAAGCAATCATCAAAGTTGACCTTTCCCTAATTTATAAATTTGTCTGTTGATAGCTCTGCCATCAGTTCTCTGAGTCACATCTGCATCTCAGCTAACACTACATATCAGGACCTCCATCTGTGCAATGGGGATAATGTAAGTTTCCCCAGATGCAAGAATCCTCCAGCAGCAATCTGGTTTAGCCCCTGCTCCAGGGACCACACAAATTCTCCCCATAAAGTGAAGGAGGAATTCCACTCTTTGAGGTGTTTCTCAGCTCTCCTATAAGCACATTCCACAGAGAAATTCTCCCTTATATCTGATTTCAAATTCTCCAGGGAAATTTCAGCTCATTTTTTCTTTTTCTCTATGAAGACAGAAAATCCTTCTCACAAGAGATTTAAATATGTTCAAATAACATTACAAAATCAGGAAAGACAAGTTTGTAAAATATTCAGTCTTCCAGCCCACATTCCTTGTCATTTTTCTGCACCCTCTCCTAATGTTTATCCATATGTATAAATATTTGAAATTATTATTACGCTAACACAGGCACGTGGTGGCTCAGAAGGTAAAGAATCTGCCTGCAATGCAGGGGGTGTGGGTTTGATTCCTGGGTTAGGAGGATCCCCTGGAGAAGGAAATGGCAACCCACACCAGTATTCTTGCCTGGAGGATTTCATGGCTGGAGGAGCCTGGCAGGCTACAGTCCATGGGGTCACAAAGAATCGGACACAACTGAGCGACTAACACTTTCACTCTTCCACACGGGCACTGCTTTGTAGATTCCCTGTCTCACTGAAATACTTCATACACATGCTTGTTTTCATCTCTTTCAGGTAAATCCTCATAACGTACTGTCCTTCCTGCAGTTGATTCCAAGAGTCTGGAAAAGAGATCAGGAGTTCTTTGTTTGAAGGGTGTGTGTCTCTCCAGTAAGTAGCTGGGACTCATTGAGCCAGTTTATCCTATCTTGCTGTATCTTCCTGCGCCCAAGAACATTCATGTATAACATGGATGGTTGAGGTTACATCAAAGTTTTCTCATTTTCAGATTAGGGTTCCTGTCCCTCGCCTCCTAATCAACCTAGATATGGACACATAATTCACCTGCTTAGTTCTCAGGATACCTTGACCATGAACCTTAATGGTTGCTTCATGCAGTCCTGGGAAAGGAACAAAGAACTACAGGGCTAAGCATTAAACCAGAGGTCCTTCCCAGTCATCACAAAGACACTCACATCAGTTTTTGGTATCTGCAAACTGAGCTCTATCTTGACATTACAGGTCTGCTAAGCTCTGGTTTGCTGGGGAGAGGGTTCTACCTGACACTGGTCTCCCCATTAGTTATCAGAGTATGAATGGACACTCTTTCTACTACAAGTTCTTACAGTTAAACATCACACAGTCCATGGCCATTGAGCAAGATTGTTCTCAGTGTAACTCACTGGCTGCTGAATTGGAAAAAAAAGACCTCCATTATGCTTTCAGTTACAGTTAAATAAGAGGGAAATATGAGGCCCTCCCTGAGCATTTCCTGAGAAATAATTTTTTTAACAAAGACAGTAATATTTGAGCACCAGCCCTTAGAAATAGCAACAAGAAAGGAATGCATATCTATAGGAAAATAAATACCAATCCAGAATAAAAAGTTGATTTCGGTTATGAGCATACTACTAAAGATGAGAAACACCAAAGAGCATAATATTGAGCCCTACCTGACTCCCAAACTTTCTTCCACCTGACACTTGGGAAAAGACTGCGTCTCTCAACTTGGTACAGTTCTTATTGGGAATCCAATTTCTGAGTGTCACTGTGTGCCTTTCTACAAGCATCAAGACACAATGACTTCTGGCAGGAGGCCCCGGGAGGGTTGTCAGACATCCCGATAAATAGGATCAAACCCTATTTTCACTGTTTGACCAAACATTTCGATGTCAATCTTCCACAATTTTCTGATGGCCACACTGACTTTCCCCCATAGCCTGGCATAGAGCCAACACAATAAGTGAGCCTCTGCCCCTTCTGTGTAAGTCCTGCTCCTTTCAGAATAATGGACAGGGAGTCTTCTTCACAATGCTGTGCAGCTCCTAAGAGCTGACCATTAAATTTTCAAGAATTCTGCAAGCAGGTTGTTATCACCTTGATAGCTGGAAATCAGCCAGGAGAAGATGATTTACACCCAGAAACTGGCAGGTACGACAAACCAGTCCAGTTTTCAAACACTCACCAGCACATCACAGCTTATTATTGAATCCTTGGGATTTAACAGACATTCAGAAAGGGTTTGAGCTTGAGCTATTTCAGGTTCTAATTCTCTCCAGAAAAGACCAGCAAAGATAGAAACAGAGAGTCCTAAAATGTCCAGATTAGAAGGGATGCTAGAGGTCAGAAATGGTATGGACCTAACAGAAGCAGAAGATATTAAGAAGAGGTGGCAAGAACACACAGAAGAACTGTACAAAAAAGATCTTCATGACCCAGATAATCGTGATGGGGTGATCACTCACCTAGAGACAGACATCCTGGAATGTGAAGTCAAGTGGGCCTTAGAAAGCAGCACTACGAACAAAGTTAGTGGAGGTGATGAATTCCAGTTGAGCTATTTCAAATCCTGAAAGATGATGCTGTGAAAGTGCTGCACTTGATATGCCAGCAAATCTAGAGGACTCAGCAGTGGCCACAGGACTGGAAAAGGTCAGTTTTCATTCTTATCCCAAAGGAAGGCAATGCCAAAGAATGCTCAAACTACCACACAATTGCACTCATCTCACACGCTAGTAAAGTAATGCTCAAAATTCTCCAAGCCAAGCTTCAGCAATACGTGAACCGTGAACTTCCAGATGTTCAAGCTGGTTTTAGAAAAGGCAGAGAAACCAGAGATCAAATTGCCAACATCCGCTGGATCATCGACAAAGCAAGAGAGTTCCAGAAAAACATCTGTCTCCTTTATTGACTATGCCAAAGCCTTTGACTGTGTGGATCACAATAAACTGTGGAAAATTCTGAAAGAGATGGGAATACCAGACCATCTGACCTGTCTCTTGAGAAACCTGTATGCAGGTCAGGAAGCAACAGTTAGAACTGGACATGGAACAGACTGGATCCAAACAGGAAAAGGAGTACATCAAGGCTGTATATTGTCACCCTGCTTATTTAACTTATATGTAGAGTACATCATGAGAAATGCTGGGCTGGAAGAAGCACAAGCTGGAATCAAGATTGCCGGGAGAAATATCAATAACCTCAGATATGCAGATGACACCACCCTTATGGCAGAAAGTGAAAAAGAACTAAAGAGCCTCTTGATGAAATGAAAGAGGAGAGTGAAAAAGTTGGCTTAAAGCTCAACGTTCAGAAAACTAAGATCATGGCATCTGGTCACATCACTTCATGGGAAATAGATGGGGAAACAGTGGAAACAGTGACAGACTTTATTTGGGGGGGCTCCAAAATCACTGCTGATGGTGATTGCAGCCATGAAATTAAAAGATGCTTACTCCTTGGAAGGAAGGTTATGGCCAACCTAGATAGCATATTGAAAAGCAGAGACATTACTTTGCCAACAAAAGTCCGTCTAGTCAAGGCTATGGTTTTTTCAGTGGTCATGTATGGACGTGAGAGTTGGACGGTGAAGAAAGCTGAGCGCCGCAGAATTGATGCTTTTGAACTGTGGTGTTGGAGAAGACTCTTGCGAGTCCCTTGGACTGCAAGGAGATCCAATTAATCCATCCTAAAGGAGATCAATCCTGGGTGTTCATTGGAAGGATTGATGTTGAAGCTGAAACTCCAATACTTTGGCCACCTCATGCGAAGAGTTGACTCATTGGAAAAGACCCTATTGCTGGGTAGGATTGTGGGCAAGAGGAGAAGGGGACAACAGAGGATGAGATGGTTGGATGCCATCACTGACTCGATGGACAGGTTTTGGGTAGACTCTGGGAGTTGGATAGAGAGGCCTGGAGTGCTGCGATTCATGGGGTCGTGAAGAGTCGGACATGACTGAGTGACTGAACTGAACTGAGAGGTCACCCAGTGAAAATACTGTGGCCAAGAGAGGTGACAGGAATGTCTTACTGCCAGTTACAGACAAACAGGACGAGACTCAGGACCTCCCATTTCCAGGTCACCATTCTCTGCAACATTCCACACAGATTCCAAAAAGACAAGCAAAAGACAGTCATGGTTTTTACCCCATTGTTAAGGAAGTAAATTTTCCCATCTTTAAAAGTGACTCATTTAATATTCACCATGACGTTCCTTAAGCTAAGAAGCAGGTGGGTCAGGAATTTCCCAAGCAGGACTTTCCTAGTGATCCAGTGGCTAAGACTCCACATTCCCAATGCAGAGGGCCCAGGTTTGATATCTCGTCAGGGAACTAGATTCCACATGCCGCAACTAAAGATCCCACGTGCCACAGGTATGACCCAGCACAGCCAAACAAATAAACAAACATTGAAAAAGAAAAGTTATAAAAAATAAAAAAAATTTCCCAGGCATTTTGTGGAAAAGAGCCACTTCCTACTTCACTTGAGATTTCCAGGTAGGGAGTGAGAGTTCTGAGCAGGAAGCCCCTGAGCATCTGCCTCCAAGCAATGGTCTTAGTCAGCTGGGCCATTGTGACACACTACCACAGACTGGGTGTTGTTTTTTTTTTTTTTTTGCTACGGTTCTGGAGGTTGGAAATCTGGCATCAGGGTGCCAGCATGGTCAGACTCTGGAGAGGACCCTCTTTTATATGGCAGACTGCTGACTTCCCATTGTGTCCTCACATGGTGGAAATGGGGCAGGAGATCTCCCTGGGGTCCTTTCTAAAAGGGCAGTAATCCCATTCAAGAGGACTCTACCCTCATGACCTTATCACCATCCCAAGGCCCCACCTCTAAATACATCACATTGTGGGTTAGGATTTCAATGTAAGAACTTTGGGGAGGCACAGACATTCAGTCCAGTGCAGGGCTAGTTAAGGTTGCAGGAGTCTTAAGAGTTAATATCAAAGAGATATGTCTGAGTTCAAGCAATATTGAGTTCCTCCAGCTCATATAACGCTGAGGAGATAAGGTCCCTGTCTCTTCTACAAGTTGGCCTAACACAACTATCCTCAGGCCAGCCATGCTGGGGGCCTCAGAAGACTGTCAGAATTCCTGCCTGTGAGGACCCTAAATCTCCAACACCCTGAGGACTTGGGGAGCTGGGTAGGGAATGAACTGTGACTCCCATTTTTGTGGCTTGTGGAAGAGGAAGTACAGCAACTTTTCCAAGTCTATAAGAAAGACAAGGCAAAAATGGGAACTTCTGACCTTCTGGATTTACTTAGCCTGGAAAATAATTGAAAGCAGCTCAAAGAATAACAGTGAAGTGTTAACAAGCTAATTAGCACTTGTGCATTGTTTGGTAATGGTTCATATGGGACCAAAGTACCTGCCTTTGGTACTTAGAAGTTTGTTCTCAACACTTAATTAAATAGAGTACTAACTATTCAAAGGGAAAAGTTAGGTGTTAGATTATATGGGTGACTTCACAAAAAGTTACAGAATATTTTATAAGAAAAGTACATTTGAGTCAATCCAGTCTGAAATGGATTGATACTCTAGTTCCTCTGCTTGAAGTAAACGTAACCACAGGTACTATGTTATTATAAACATACATCACCAGCCATAAGGTGAAAGACATTTTCAATATATCCCCAGTACCTAGTAGGGTTTAATCCACCTCATTGACGCTAACTGTGTGACTTAGATCTATTTTAGGGAAAGGAAAGCATAGTTGTTCTCTGAGGACCCTGATTGGATCACTAGTCCCATTAAGTTCAACGTTCAGTGAGTGCCTCCTGTCTCCAAGAAACAGCCAGCTTCTCAAACTGTAAGGTACATATGAGTTCCCTGGGGATCTCCCTGCGAAAATGCAGATTCAGACAGGCTTCCAGGTGATCCTGATGCTACAGGTCCAAGGACCAAACTTTAAGTAGCAAAGAGCTGACAACAGAAATAAAATGATCAACAAAGTCTTTGCACCTTAGGATTATAGACAAGCACACTGAATTTTCAATACAATGTTAGTGCTGCAATAGACACACCAAATGCCCAGACACTGTGTCATTGAGAAGAGACACCTAACAGCTAGGGACGGAGGGATTCCAAGGAAGACTTCTGGAGAGGAAAAGGAGGAACAAACCAGGGATGGCTTTGTATCTCTGGCTACAGTGTTTAGAATTTGTTTGATAAATAGCAAGGAGGCCCTGAGGGTTATTGCACTGTGGAAGACATATGGCTTCAGCTGTGTTTAGAAAATCACTCTGGAGCTGCTGATGGAGGTTGGAGGAGACATCCTTGATTCTTTCAAGTCCTATTGATTCTGCACCCAAATTATATTTCAGTTCCATCCACTTCTTTCCATCTCCTTTCCATTCCCTTAGGCCAGCCATCATTTCTTACCTGGAATAATGCAGTCACTAACTACTTCTAATTATGTACCTATAACCTATTTCCAAGCAGCAAACTAGAGTAATCTGCTTTGAAAGTAAATTAGAACAGGTTACTCTCCTGATGAAAATCCTCTAATGGCTCCCCCTAAGTCCCTAAAGCCATTCCATGACCTATAAAGGCAATCCTTACAGGTCCTACCTCATCCCAGACTGTTCTTGCCTTCACCTGACATCCTCCAGCCACACCAAACATGGACCTGCCTCAGAGCCCTTCTACTCTGCTCTCCCAGCCCAGAACCCTGATTCTTTAGATATTCCAGAGACAGGCTCTTTCTCATTATTTGGTTCTCTGCTCAGATGTTAGGCACTCAGACAAGGCTACTCCAAATATCCACATTTAATTCACCATCAGTTAGCTTATATTCTATTTTCTTGTCTTTGGAGCACTTACTATTTGAATTATTATATTTAATGCAGATTTATTTAATGTGGGTTTAATTATAGAGTAACTTATATATCATATGACACATGCTCTATTCTGTTCACCAGCAACTACCCAGCCACAGTAGTGCATATGCTAGGAATTCTATAAATGCTTTGAATACATGGATTTGTTGGAAGTAAGATGGGTGCCAAAGGGACCTATTAAAAAGCTTTTGGACTCATCCAGACAAGAGTAAAGGAAGCCTAAACTAAGGTATTGGTAATAGATATGAAGAGATAATAAGCTGAAAAATATTTAGGAAGCAGGATGAATAGAACTCGTTGATTGAAGGGAGATGGAACATATGAAAAAAGGAAAACAAAGATGACTTGTTGACTTCTATCTTATGAATCTAGTGAGTGGCAGTGCCATTAAATGAGGTAGAGAATCCCAGAGCTAGAAAGTGATGATTTCAGTTATGGATAAGATGAATTTGAGGTTCTTCTGGAACATCTAGATGGAGATGAATACATGGGTCTGGAACTTGGGAGAGATGTCGGTGCTGCAGATATAAATTGGGGATTTATCAGTATCCAGATAGTGGCTAGACTGCTCAGAGAGAATGTATGTAAGAAGAAGATGAATGCACAACAGATAAAACCTTAGGTTACACCAACAGTTAGATGGTGAGTGAAAAAAATGGAGCCCACAATGGAATAGTCAAATAGAGATGATGAGAACCAGGACATTTTTTTCTGAGAACATAAAAGTTTCCAGGAAGCCGGAGTGATTGATTAACAGTGTTAGATTTAGCAGAGAGGTCAAGGAAGATGATGAATGGAAAGTACCCACTGGATTTGCCAATTAGGTACTCGAAGGTTCCTAACATTCAATAGAACTGTGTGGGTAGAAGTCAAATTGCAGTGTAATGAAGATCGAATTGGAGAGGAGATCATTAAAGAAACAAGACTTTTAAGAAGTTTGAAAGAGACCAGAAGGAGAAAGAATAGCAGCTAAGGAGGTCACAGGAAGGTTTTGCTTGAGCATGTTTTTAATCATGGGAAAGACTTGAACACAATGTGTTTATGTGCTAAGGGTAAAAATTCAGGAAAGACAGGGAGCTTGAATATAGGAGAGGTGAGCTGAGTGATGGAGCAAGAGCCTAGAAAAGGGGGGGCAGGGCAGGCTAGAGGGTAGGATGCTGGCACAGGTGGCAGCATCGACCTCCGATAGAAAGGGGACATTTTGTTCTCTGACTCAAGAGAGGTGGAAAGGTGGAGAGGACTCAAGCAAGGAAAGAGGGAGCCAGATAAGTAAATGAGATTAAGAAATATCATGGCCTCAACTTTCACAGTAAAATAGGAAATAGACATCAGATGATTTAACACAAGCAGAACCATAAGAACGATAGAAGCCTAGAAGTCATGCCTCGGCAACCTGTGCATAATTACTGGAGCCGGGGAGACCTAGGAGGAGGTCGTTTTTAAACCAGCATAAACAGCAACAAATAAGAACCAAGAAAACTGACAATGTTGTGCGAGCAGCAGAGTGCAGCTCCACAACACACCGTCCCATCGGGGGATACACTCCCTTATATCACGAAGACCCGAAATTTATACAAGACACAAAACGATTGTCGCCTTTATGTCCTGCGTAATCACTCTTCTTCCCTTACTTATTCAAATATCTTGGAGTAAAAATATGTAGAAAAGATTGAACACATCAAACCTGCGACTACTAACCTTAGAAAGTTCTGCTTACAAGCTTGGCCTCTGGCAACTAGACACTCAAATGGTTCCCTAAATCATAAGGCTGATTTACAGTGCCTGGACTATTTGTGCAAACAATGTGGTTTATGCTGAACACCTGCTTTCCTTCTGGGAGCCTGGAAGTTTCTTAAATTGAAGCATTGCTTATTAACAGTGTTGGGTTAGCCTGGAATTATGTATGCGCTATGCAGTCCGTGCCTATGTGCCCAGCACCAGAGAAAAACCTTGGGCCTTGAGTCTCTGGTGGAATTCCCTAGGCCGGGATCACACATATGTTGCTGCATTTCACTGATGGGGGAAGAATGAGCATTTTGAGACCCTTCCTGTGTGGGAGAGAGCATAAGGAAGCCTGTATATGGATTCCTCCAGACTCTTCATCTTTTCTACTTATGATTAGGTGTGTACCCTTATTATATCACTGTAATAAATCTTAGCAATGAGTACATTCATATGCCAAGTCTCATGAGTGCTTCTAACATATATCTGAACATGGGAGACTTGGGGACCCCCGACATATGGTCTACAGCTGCTCCCATTTTGGTGTTGCCTCCCATTTACTCAGCTACCCAATGCAACCCAGCTGCCATCCATCCCATTCCACTGAAAAAGCACATCTCTAACAAGCCACACACAGGAGCTGTGGGAGTCGGGTACCACAGACAAAGTGCCAGCGTGGTCCGTCCCAGCATGGTTTTCCAACCATCTGCATCGTGTACATTCGTGTATGATTCAAAATATATTTCAGGAATTTTCTTCAGAAAACCAGATGGCCTTTACTGAATATCAGTTTCATTACCTAAAAGCTAAAGTGTAACTTCCACGATGGATTCAAACCCTAGAGCAGGAGTCAGCAAGCTCGTAGGCCAAATTCAGCCTAATGCTGGTTCTTATAAATAAAGTTTCATTGGAACACAGGATTGCCCCTTTGTTTCCATAGTGTCATGGCTGCTTTGGCATGACAGCTGCAGGGTAAAGTACTTTCAAGAGAGACTCAATTGCCCAGAGAGTCTAATTTATTTACTACCAAATCATTTACAAAAAATCCTTGCTGACTCCTGCCTTACATGAATAAAGTCCTGCAGGATAAGACACAGAAGAGGATGGAAGTTAGGGAAAATTTCCCATTTATGTGTTTACCTCAGCCTGGATTTTGAGCCTTATTCCTAGGTTTTCTGGGTTATATGCCCCATGAAATATAACCTTAAACAAGAGAGGAAGCCACAAAACATTGGGAGAAGCTTTTTGCTTTGCCTGAGAAAGAAGTCTTGGTCAAACAGTAGAAACAGCCATATTTTAGGTGTATTCACTCAGTAAATGCCAACAGAGCAGCAACCATGTATGAGGTTCTGAGCTGAGACTGTCAAGGTGGAGATAAACCAGACCCAATCCCTGCCTTCCAGGGGCTCCCTGTGCAGGCTGTGAACTCTTCAGGGGCAGCATCCATGCCTATTCACCTTTGTATCTCTGGTGCATAACTCAGTGCACCCCCGCTGAGTAGGCGCATAGTAGCGGGGTGCTGCTCCACTGATGGAATGGGGCAGACAAAGGCAGCAGTGGCTCCAACGTCTGGTCTTGACTTAGGTCCAAGGAGTTATTCAAAATTCACTTGTGCACCAAACAGTATCTTTAGATGGAATAAGATATCTTATACACTATTTGTAAACAAGGTAACTGACAAGGGCCCAATTTCCAAAATACACAAACAGCTCATACAACACAACAACAATAACAAAAAGCAAACAACCCAACTGATAAATGGGCAGATCTAAATAGACATTTCTTCAAAGAAGAATAGATGAAAAGATGCTCAATATCACTAATTATTAGAGAGATGCAAATCAAAACTATAAGGTACCACCCCATGCCAGTCAGAATGGCCATCATTGAAAAGTGTAGAAATAAAAAATGCAGGAGAGGGTGGAGAGGAAAGGGAACCCTCCTATACTGTCGGTGGGAATCAAAGTTGGTGCAGCCTTGTTGAAGAAAGTTTGTAGAAAAAAGTTTTCCTCAGAAAACTAAAAATAGAATTACCACATTATCCAGCAATACCACTCCTGGGCTAGTACCCAGACAAAACTATAATTCAGAAAGTCACATGCAGCCTCATGTGCACAGCAGCAATATTCACAATAACCAAGACACGCAAATAACTGAAATGTCCATTTACAGAAGAATGAAAAAAGAATGTCCATTGACTTTTTAGATACACCCATCATTTAAAAATGGACATTTAGTTTCCAAATACATGGGATTTTGTGTAAAGTATCTTTCATGTTAATTTCTCATTTGATACTAATTTCTCATTTTAATGCTTTCTTCTCTGTGATCACACTCTGTTTTTTCAGTCTAACTTTATCAAGGCTTTCAGTGGCTAAGTCAAAGATCTCTCTTGGTAAATGTCACATTGCACTTGAAAACATGTGGGTTACTTTCAAATATTTTTTGATATTTGAAAATGATAGTGAAAAAGGGAACAGACTCTGTATGATTTCAATACCTTCAAATCATGGAATTTTTGCACCTTGTTATATGTCCCTGGATATGTTAAAGTGTCTCCTAGTTTAGTCTGTAGGAACTTGAGTAGAATTTGTTTCCTACTGCTGTTTGAAAATTCTATAAATCTTAATTATGTTGAATTGGTTCATAGTGTTTTTCAGGTCTACTATATCCTTCTACTTCTCTGTATATTCATTCTATTAATTTTTGAGAATCTGATATTGAAACTCCAACTGTATGGCAAAAACCACTACAATATTGAAAAATAATTAGCCCCCAACTAAAATAAATAAATTTATTAAAAAAAATAAAAATCTTAATTTATCCACTAAAAATAATTGTAATATATAGTGGAACTATATGTAACCTTGTTTTGTATTTTGCAAGTCTCCTATAATTGTGTTATCATACTTTCATAATTTAAAAAAGTAAAAATTAAATAAAAAAAGAATGTCCAATGACAGATGAATGGATAAAGAACATGCAGTGTATACAATGGAATACTCAGTTCAGTTGCTCAGTCGTGTCTGACTCTTTGCGACCCCATGAACTGCAGCACGCCAGGCCTCCCTGTCCATCACCAACTCCTGGAGTTTATCCAAACTCATGTCCATTGAGTCGGTGATGCCGTCCAACCATCTCATCCTCTGTCGTCCCCTTCTCCTCCTGCCTTCAATCTTTCCCAACATCAGAGTCTCTTCAAATGAGTCAGCTCTTCGCATCAGATGGCCAAAATATTGGAGTTTCAGCTTCAACATCAGTCCTTCCAATGAACACCCAGGACTGATTTCCTTTAGGATGGACTGGTTTGATTTCCTTGCAGTCCAAGGGACTCTCAAGAGTCTTCTCTAACACCACAGTTCAAAAGCATCAATTCTTTGGTGCTCAGCTTTCTTTATAGTCCAATTCTCACATCCATACATGACTACTGGAAAAACCATAGCCTTGACTAGATAGACCTTTGTTGACAAAGTAATGTCTCTGCTTTTTAATATGCTGTCTAGGTTGGTTGTAATGTTCCTTCCAAGGAGTAAGTGTCTTTTAATTTTATGGCTGCAATCACCATCTGCAGTGATCTTGGAGCCCGAAAAAATAAAGTCAGCCACTGTTTCCCCATCTAACTGCCATGAAGTGATGGGACTGGATGCCATGATCTTAGTTTTCTGAATGTTGAGCTTTAAGCCAACTTTTTCACTCTCCTCTTTCACTTTCATCAAGAGGCTCTTTAGTTCTTCTTCACTTTCTGCCATAAGGGTGGTGTCATCTGCATATCTGAGATTATTGATATTTCTCCCAGCAATCTTGATTCCAGCTTGTGCTTCATCCAGCCCAGCATTTCTCAAGATGTACTCTGCATAGAAGTTAAATAAGCAGGATGACAATATACAGCCTTGACATACTCCTTTTCCTATTTGGAACCAGTCTGTTGTTCCATGTGCAGTTCTAACTGTTGTTTCCTGACCTGCATACAGGTTTCTCAAGAGGCAGGTCAGATGGTCTGGTATTCCCATCTCTTTCAGAATTTTCCACAGTTTATTGTGATCCATACAGTCAAAGGCTTTGGCATAGCCAATAAAGCAGAAATAGATGTTCTTCTGGAACTCTTTTGCTTTTTCAATGATCCAGCAGAGGCTGGCAATTTGATCTCTGGTTCCTCTGCCTTTTCTGAATCCATCTTGAACATCTGGAAGTTCACGGTTCACGTATTGCTGAAGCCTGGCTTGGAGAATTTTGAGCATTACTTTACTAGCGTGTGAGATGAGTGCAATTGTGCAGTAGTTTTGAGCATTCTTTGGCATACTTAGCCACAAAGAGGAATAAAATAATGTCATTTGCAGCAACATGGATGGATCTAGAAATTATCATACTAAGTAAAGTAAGTTAGAAAGAGAAAAATAAATACCATATGATATCACTTATAGGTGGAATCTAAAAGAAGACACAAATGAACCTATCTATGAAACAGTAACAAACATAGGAACAGACTGGTGGTTGCCAAAGGGAAGGGGGTTGCCAAGGTCCTAGTACATAGCACAGAGAACTATATTCAATATCCTGTGATAAATCATAATGCAAAAATAATATAAAAATGTATATATATAACTGAACATCACTTTACCATATAGCAATAATTAAAGCATTATAAATCAACCATAGTTCAATTAAAAAACAAAGCTATTATGGACACTTGTACACAAGTCTTTGGGTGGACATATGCTTTCATCACACTTGAATAAATATCTAGGAGTAAAAAGAACTATATGGCTATGTATTTTGGTAGATGTGTTTAACTTTTTAAGAAACTGCTGAACTGTTTTCCAAACTGGCTATACTATTTTCCATTGCCTCTAGCAATGTATGAGTTTAACTGTTCCATATCTCACCAACATTAGGCATATTCAATCTTTTTCATTTTAACCATGCTAGTCGGTATATAATGGAATCTCCTTGTGATTTTAATTTGCATTCTCATAGTAACTAAAGATGTTGAGTGTCTTTTCTTGCGCTTGTTAGCATCTGTACATCTTCTTTCATAAAGAGTCTATTTAAACTTTTTGTCTATTTTTAAATTGGGTCACTTGCCTCTTCATTATTGATTTGTAAAATATATATACTCTTCATATAAGTTTCGCAAATACCTCCTTATATATGATGAGCCTTTTTATTTTCACAAGGATCTTTTGAAAATTAAACATATCATGGGCTTCCCTGGTGGCTCAGATGGTAAAGAACCTGCCTTCAATGCAGGAGACCCAGGTTCGATCCTTGGGTTGGGAAGATCCCCTGGAGAAGGGAATTCAAGAATTCAGTATTCTTGCCTGGAGAATTCCATGGACAGAGGAGCCTGGAGGTCCACAGTCCATGGGGTCGCAAAGAGTCAGACACTATTGAGCAACTAACACTTTGACTTCTCACTTAAATATGTCCAATTCATTGATTCCTTTACATGTGTCCTATTAAGAAATCTTTGCCAAACTCATAGTTACTAAGATTTTCACATATGGTTTCTTCTGGAAATGCTATCATTTCATTTCTTATGTTAGGGTTTATGATGACTGTCAAGTTACTTTTTACAGACTGTGTCAGGTAGGGGTTAAAGTGCTTTTTGATTGCTTAGTTTGGTTTTCTGCATATGGCTATCCAATTTTTCTAGCACTATTTGTTGGAAAGATTACTCTTTCCCAATTGAATTGTCTTGGCACCTTTGCTGAAAATCAATTGACCATATGGTATTGACATATGTGTGGGTCTATTTCTGGATTCTTGATTCTGTTGCATTGGTCTACTTGTCTATTTTATGCCAATTCCATATAGTATTACCATACTTGGAAGTCTGAAATCAGGTAAGTCCTCCAGCTTTGTTCTTTATGAAAGTTGTTTTGACTACTCTATATTCTTTGACTTTCCTTATGATTGTTAGAATTGACTTGTCAATTTCTACCCCCCAAAAAAAAGCCTGCTGGGATTTTAATTAGGTTTGCTTTGGATCCCTAAATCAATTTTTGGAGAATCAACATCTTAACTATATTGGTCCTTCTAATTCATAAACATGACATCTCTCTTTTATATGGCATCTGTTTCAGAGTTTTCAGTGTATAGGCCTTTCACATCTTTTGTCAATTTTGATCTTAAATATTTTATACTTTTGATGTTATTATTAATGACATTTTTAAAAATTTCAATATTCAAGTGCTAGTATATAGAAATACAATTACCCTTTTTATCAGTCTTCTGACCTGCAAATACAAAACATTAGTTCTAGTAGCTTTTTTTTTTAGATTCTTAGGTTTTCCTACATAAAAGATCACATTGCCTGGGAGTAAATACTATTTTACTTTTTTATCCAATCAGTCTGCATTTTATTTCTTTTACTCTTCTTACTGCACCAACTAGGACCTCTAGTAGGTTATTAAACAGAAATGGTGAGAGCAGACAGACATCATCCTGGTTCCTTATCTTAAGGAGAAAGCATTTGGTCTTTCATCATTAAGTATAGCTTTTTTAGTAGAGGAATATACAGGTTTTTATTAGGTAGTAGAAGTTCCTTTCTATTCCTGGCTTGCTAAGAGCTTTCATTATGAGGAATATTGATTTCATGCATCTGTTGTTTTATCCTTATGTATTCTCAATTTCCATCAGTAAATCACCATAAAAATTTATCAGGAAGAACTTCTGCTACTTGCAAAATATATTTAATTTTCAGTTATTGTCGGTACTACTTACAGGATTTGGGGATAGCAGGAAAGTCAAGTGGGAATTTTAACTGTAATGACATCCATATGTTTGATTTTATGTGATTATGCGTGTCGTATTGTCTGGTTTATTTGAGTCATAAGCACTTTGTGCATGCATGCTCAGTCGCTAAGCCATGTCTGATTCTTTGTGACTCAATGGACTGTAGGTTCTTCTGTCCATGGGATTCCCCAGACAAGAATACTGGAGTGGATTCCCATTTCCTTCTCCAGGGGATCTTCCTGACCCAGGGATTGAACCCATGTCTCCTGCATTGGCAGGCAGATTCTTTACCACTGAGCCATCAGGAAAGCCCCATAAGCACTTCAAAAAGCTTAATTCTGGTAAATAATGGATAAATACCAATTTAAATTCTTGAAAGAAATAACTCTAACAAGAAAGAAGTAGGGAAAGAACACAATTGTATATATGGAGCTTGAACTAAAGCTCCATAAAGCCCATAAAACACTGACTTCTAAGTTTCTGGACTGTAGAGTCCCAAGTGCATATCAAGTACTGTTTTCTCTCATTTCTTGCTAGGTCATAGAAAATTTAATTCTCAAAGCTCTACTATACCTACAGACTCACCTGAGTAAGACTGACTCAGGTTTGCATAAGATCCAAAGAACCTTGAATACTTTATATAAACCTTTCAGATTAGGTTTCTTTGGAAGAGAGAGCTTGTCTGGGGTCACAAGTAAAAATAACTTGACCCTCAAAAAATTTAAATTTATTCCATCACTTAAGCAGCACATCTAGATTTAGCAAGATGCCTCCTTATCTTGCTAGAGACTAAGTCCACAGAGATGAAATAAAAATGATTCATACTCAAACATTTGGGAGTCTACAGAGTTGCCACCACAACAAATAAATGAAATATCCATTTCCCACAGCTGGGTTGTTATGTGAATGTGGGGAATAAATAATCCTTGCCCCTGGCAGTCACTTCTTTTCCCTCTTCTAGATAAGACCAGCTCTGTTCAAGGCTCAGCCTTGCACTTGCCTGGAGAAAATGATATAAATCCCTGGGAATCTTCCCTACTCCAAAAATTTACACCACCCACAGGCTAATCTCCAGGATTGCACTCATGGAGAGCTTTGACAGTTCGGGCTGGAAGAGTCAGGAAGGAGAATGGGTCAGAGCACTCATGTGGGCTGGAACCTCCCCCTTCTCACAGTCCGTTGCACCTCTGGGTTCTTCTGATTCAAAGAACAACCATCTTCTCACTGGGGGGAAAAAAATCTTCCTATACATTTCACCCAAGGGTCCTAGCCCTACCTCTTGGCAATACGTTATTGCCAAGATAGACTAATACTAGTCTATCTTTCACAGGAGCAGGCGGCAGTTCTCCAGGCCTTGCCAAATCTCTCTTTACTCTTCATTGATCTAAATGTATCCCATTATGTCTAGGTGTTTCTTACAGCAAGGAATCTAAGACCATATGTAACAACTCTAAGGAAAGTCTGATCGCAAAGGAGTCAGACTGGGATTTACACCTCTTCCAAGCTTCACACTGTGTTCCTATTAATGCAGCCTTCTTAAAGCAGTCACATCATACTCCTAATTCTTTTTACGATTAGTACGGAATAACCCAGTGAAATGTATCATTCCATTAAGAAACAGTTCTTTAAAAATGCAAATGCCTATGGAAGAGCTTACAAACAACACTATAGAAAGAAATCTAGTTGTGAATTGATTCCTCAGATCTACGTCCTCTGTGGCAAGTAGGACAATTGGGTACCGAGAGAAGTTACTCAGTTTGAGAGAAGAAGAGGTAAATTTTGTGAGAAGTGAGGAAGCCAGGCCTATTGGGGTACCACAGAGTACAGCACAAGGGGGAGAGGGGAAGGTCACAAAGAGAGGAGAGGGGATTGTGTCAAGGACAGAGTCCAACTTTTCTATAGTTTCCCCAGGGTTTAGACTTGCCAGAACAGCAGGCCACGCACCTCCCCAACCTCCCAGTTAATTCTGTAAGAGCAGAAATTCACTTGCTCAGTCAGCCTGCTCACATGCAGAAGGGTTGTTCCCATTGCTGTGTTCAGCAATTTCAAGTTTCACACCCTCTCCTAACAGGTTTTGACCCAAATTCCCTTTTCCCTTTGAGCCTTTTTTTAACTTATCTCTTCCTTTCTCCTAATTAATATTGTCATAAACAGCTGCATGGCTCCTCAGCCAAGGAATTAATGAAGGGAGGATGGGGACAAACTAGACAAACCACCCGTGCAACTTGAATAACAGCTGTCAGATGGCAGCCAAGGTGTTAGGGAAACAGAGGACATCATTGCAGTCAAGCTTCTGGGTTCACGTGTCATACACTGATGCCTGGAAAGACGAGGTAAGGGCAATGGGATGACTATGCTGAGGTCTGGAATCTAGCCATTGAAGGACCAGGGAAGGGGAGGAAGGAAAGTATTAATAACATTCTTCGAGCATCCTAGGCACAAGCTGGGTGCTTGACATACATTTAACACTCACACTGATCTTGCAAAGTGTGTAGTGTAAAGCCCAAGTTACAGGTGAACTCAGAGGTTAAGCTCACAGACCTTGGCCACACAGCTAATGGATGGACAAATAAGATTTGAGCAACATCAAAGTCCATCACATTTTCACCTTCTTACACAGCCCCATGGGACTCAAAAGAATCACATCTGAAGCCACTTGTTCCATTTGATTCTTGGTTGTCAAACTTTAAATCCACATGCTAGAAATCACAGACACAACTATGTAATCCAGTAGTGCTGAGAAAGAAAGAAGGTATTGTGAAGAAAAAGCTCCAGTTCTGCTTTAAGCCTGAAAGAAAGAATCACAAATGACTACAGGGCCTGCAAATAACAGTCTGCACCTATAAACTAAGAAGCACCAATGGGTGAGCAGAGGGAGGGGACCAACAGTTACATATCATGTCCAGGCTCATCTGCCCTACATGGGCTACATCAATAACATCATCTCGCACTTCAAAGGCAGTGATGTTAAATAAACACATGTACACACAGACATTCACATCCACAAACAATACTTCACTATTGCTTTGTTTTTCAACTTGCATCTCATTTCAGTACATAAAGATGCCACTTTGCCTCTTCTGCTTGGGAAGGTGGAGCTTGGAGTTGGTGGTAATGTGGGAAGAGAAACACAAAGAGCTGGAGTGAGCTGTGGTTGGAGAGATGCCTTGATTAACAGACCGAGAGGTGAAGAAAGGGGAAGGCATGGCTGAGAGCCGTCCCCCTGGATGATCTGGAAAATACAGGTTCATAGTGAACCTTGACTCTCCGTTCGCTATCAAGGAGTAACTAGCTGATTCCAAACACTTGTGCCCATAAGAGAGAAAAGGAGCAATGTAGTCAGGCCACTGACCCTTACTAATTTCTAGGGCAAAACTAAATGGTTCATCTGTTTCCTTGTGATTGTTTCTTACTACATATATGAAGGATCTTTTTTTAAAAACTAATATACATATATATTTTAAACTATTTTATTTGGCTGTGCCAGGTCTTAGTTGTGTCATATGGGATCTTTGGTTGTAGTGCACTGATCTTAGTTGGAATCTCAGTTGCTCCATGGCATGAGGGATTTTAGTTCTCTGACCAGGGATCGAACTCACATCCCCTGCCTTGGAAGGTGGATTCTTAACCACTGGACCACTAGGGAAGTCCCCACATGAAGGATCTTAAACAGTATGTCCATACTCTGTGAGCTCACCTCACAGTAGATAAAATAAATGAAACAAACCAAAAACCCTGAAAGTCACAGTTGGACTCAAAAATAAGCATCTCTGTGGAGCAGTTCAGGCAAAGCAATCAGGACTAAAGAAAGGATATAGGCTACTGAGCCACAAAGCAGGCAGGGGCAACAAAAAGTTTGGTCACTCTGGAGGAAGGTGTGTCACCCTTCCAGGGCTCCATAACAAAGTACCAGAGACTGGGCAGCTTGAACAACAGAAGGCCACTTTGTTCTAGAGGCTGAAAGTCCCACATCAAAATCCAACAGGGGTTCAGTTTCTGGTGAGAATTCTCTTCCTGACTTGAATTTAGCCAGTTTCTCACATATCCTCACAGGGCCCCCTCCTCTGCAAGCACAGAGAGGGAAAGAGATGGGAGAGAGTTCCCTGGCATCTCCTCTTATAAGGGCTCAACCCCAGGACCTCACTTAACCTGCTACTTGGAGCGCCCATCTCCAAGAAAGCCACACTGGGGGCTACACTTCAACACAGGACTTTGGAGAAGGGCACAAACGTTCAGGCCATAGCAGAAGGGGCTAGCCTCATGTTCACTGTTGGAACCAGGACTGGGGAAGGGACCTGGGGACGGAGGAGATGAGGGTTTATTGCCTGTCGACCTGCTACCTGGGACAAAGCCAGAACCTCATGACTTGGAATTAAGCTGTTTCATCTATATCATCTCCAACATTTCTATGGAGCGGGAACCCCAAAATACCATCATAAGACTTGATTCTGGATAGGAACCTGATAGATTAGATGGAAGCATCAGCGATAATCATAAAACTAGATGAGAAGACAGCACAAAAATAAACAAACATAAATCTTCATTGAAGATGACCCTACAGATATATCTTTAGTGAATATTGGTATTTGTTGCCACCACTGCTGCTTTCAACTTCTTGAGGTGGCTGATACAGTTTATTACTTCTTAGGCTTCTTTTTGAAAACAGGCGTTTTAGTGCTAGAAACTTTCCCTAAGGCCAGGCTTCAGCTACATCCACAAGTTTTGATCTGCCATACTTTCATTGAGACCTAGTTCAAAATATTTTTAAAATTTTATTCTGATTTTTTCGTATGCATGAATTATTCAGGAGAGTGTTCTTGACTTCCAGATATACAGAATTGTAAGTCCTTTTTTGCTATTGTTTTCGTGGTTAATATTTAGCTTAATTACACTGGTCAGGAAAGCATGCTCTATGTAATCTTAAGACTCTTAAATGTTCCGAGACTTCTTTCAAGGCCCAAAATATGGTTTTTAAAAAATTACAGCTCTTATGTTTAAAAACTTAAAATGTACTCTTTTTTTTTTTTTTAATAAATTTATTTACCCTAGTTGGGGGCTAATTACTTTACAATATTGCAGTAGTTTTTGCCATACATTGACATGAATCAGCCATGGGTTCACATGTGCTCCCCCTCCCGAACCCTCCTCCCACCTCCCTCCCCATCCCATCCCTCTGGGTCATCCCAACGCTCCATCCCTGAGCATCCGTCCCATGCATAGAACATGGAATGGTGTTAAAATGTACTCTTAAATCATGCATAGATTACACAGAGAATTATCAATGAAACAGTAAAATATTTTGACCTGAACTGCAATCGTGCATATTAAAACTGAAAATCATGCATATTAAAAGCTCTGGGTACAGTTTAGGTTGTCCTTAGAGGGCAATTTAGAGCTTTAAATAAATTAATTAGTCAAAATTTAAAATTAACAAGATTTAAAAGTTAAAAAATAAAAATTGAAAACAAAAGCCATTAAAGTCATAAAGTCCATTTAGGTCAGGAATAGCACAGTGATTCCATTATCACATCTGTCATTCAATACTGACTGTAGGTTCTAGCTAATGCAAGAAGCATCCTTAAAAGATATTCTTGAAAGAAGCAAAAAGAATAAGAACTGGAAAGAAAGAAAAAACTATCTTTGTTTGCAGATGTTAAGATTGTTAAGAAAATAAAATAGAATCTATGTATACTCAGTGATATTTAGTGAGAGAATTCAATTTAATATTGGATGCAAGATCAATGGCTTTCCGATAGATATACCAGTAACAAATTAGAAAATATTCATCTTAAATAGGATTTCATACAAGCAGTCATAAAAATGGTAAGATCCTTGGAGGGAAGACATATAACAAAATATATATGAAGTGTTCTAGGAAGAAAATCATGATGTATAGTCAGTAAACATAAAATCCCTAATTACAGAGATATATTAACCATGCTTATTAATGGACTCAGTATCTTAAAGATGTCAATTCTATGCAATACAGTTCAATCAAAGTCAAATAAGCTTTTTCGCAGAATTATATAAGTTCTTTCTAAAACTCACAAGAAAATACAATGGGCCAGTATAGTTAGGACAGTTTTGAAAAAAATAGTAGGAAAGGTTTACTCTGTCAGATATCAGACTTATAAAATTATAGTAGTTAAAACAGTGAGATATGAGCTAGACCAACAGAACAAACAGAAGTACAGACACAGACCTGACATGTGATAGGCCTGGCTCTTCTGATCAATGGGGATAAGATGGACTAACCAGTAGGAGTTGGGACAACTAGTCATCTAAAGTCACTTTTGTGACTATTCACAAAAGTCAACTTCAGATGGATTTAAAGACCTACATGTGAAAAACAAACCGTTAAAGCTTTCAGAAGAAAATATAACATCATGGCTTGAGGACTTAGAGGGAAACAAGACAAAATAAATCATGAAGAAAAATATTCACAGATTTTACATTAGAATGAAATGAACTTGTTCAAATAAAAATAAAATACAGTGAAAAAATAGACTATACATTGGAAAAACATCTGCAATATGAATAACAAGTATACACAACATACAAAGAGTTTCTAAGTATCAATAAGTAATAGAAAACAGACTTTTTTAGAACTTGGAATAAGCTAAAACAACAGAATAATCTATAGTAGTTAAAATGAATCCATTAGAGCTCCATCTGTCAACATAGATAAATCTCAAAAATAATGTTGGATGAACAAAGCAAATTGCCATGTGATACTCACAGCATTACTTTGTCAACAAAGGTCCATCTAGTCAAGGCTACGGTTTTTCCAGTAGTCATGTATGGATGTGAGAGTTGGACTATAAAGAAAGCTGAGCACAGAAGAATTGATGCTTTTGAACTGTGCTGTTGGAGAAGACTCTTGAGAGTCCCTTGCACTACAAGGAGATCCAACCAATCCATCCTAAAGGAGATCAGTCCTGGGTGTTCATTGGAAAGACTGATGCTGAAGCTGAAACTCCAATACTTTGGCCACCTCATGCAAAGAGTTGTCTCACTGGAAAAGACCCTGATGCTGGGAAGGATTGGGGGCAGGAAGAGAAGGGGACAACAGAGGATGAGATGGCTGGATGGCATCACTGACTCGATCGACATGAGTTTGGGTAAACTCCCGGAGTTGGTGATGGACAGGGAGTCCTGGCGTGCTACGATTCATGGGGTCTCAAAGAGTCGGACATGACTGAGAGACTGAAATGAACCGAACTGAATTCACAGCATATAATTTATATAGTTTTTAAATAGGTAAAATAACAGCATATATTATTTATGGTTATACACCTATAATTATGGTTTAGAAACAAGCATTAAAAGTATAAATACCACAGTGAAGATCGTGGCTACCACTAATGAGAGAGAAGAGTAGGGAAGGGTTATCTACACTGACTATTTCTGATGTGTCTATATTTTACTTCTTAAAGATAATTTCCTATTTATCTAAAATTACATATATATTCTATTTATCTGTGCGTAAAGAGATACTGGAAAGGAAGTTGACCCAAACTGATCGTGGATTTGGGGTGAGTTTTGAACCTTCTTTACAGCTGCTTGTTCTCCTTGACATTTCTTCAGGAGTAAAATCGTATGCAAAGTATAAATCATATTGCCATCTTTTGAGTAATCTCTCAAAAGCTTATCAATAAATGGGAAAACTTGTGATACCTACTCTGGTTGCTCAAATTCTATTGTTGGTGATGGAAAATTGGTACAACTTTTCTGCAGAGCAATCTGGTAATATGTATAATATTTGAAAATGTAAAAACCCTTTGACCTATTCATTTCATTTCCGGAATTTGTCATAAGGAAATAAATAATGAAATAAGTACAAACAGATGCATATACAATAATGTTTGTTGCAGGATATCTATAAAAGCCCAAATAGTAACTTTCAGTCCCTGGATAATAAATTCAGAATTGACAGCTGAAAACTGTTTCATTTTAGTTCCATAAATTATGGTTACATCTATATAGTGGAACACCATGCTGCCATTACACATGAATCTTTGACTTTACAGTTATTGACATGGGAAAATGCCTATAACACGTTATTAAGTGCAAAACATTACAGGGCAGCAAATATAATGTTGTACTTATTCAATTTCTTCAGGTTGTAAGCAAGGAGCTGATTCTAGCAGCATAAGCTGAGAGACAGAAGAAGGAAGGGAAGAGGAAGTGATGGGAGGAGGGGTGATGAGGGAGAAGGGAATTTACTGGAAATACGCTGGGCCATTTCATGGATGAAGAAAGAATAAGACAAGTGAAAACAAAGAAAGGATGAAACCCACATAGTTTCAGAGACTTCAGCAGAAAAAATTTCCAAATTTTTAAAGTTGGTCTAGATTGGCTCGGATGCCTACATCAAAACCAATCAGCTTTGGTTCACCAAATAACATAAACATGTTGTTTCATGTTTATATGAGACTCACCCAACACTGACTATTGGGATGTTCCCAGCATAAGAAAAATTATTGTACACATATGCAAGCACGCACCCAAGTGGCATCTATTACCAGTATGATCCCATTTTTATAACATGTGTGGGTACGGTATGCGTGTGTCTCATGGCAACAGAATAAGAAATGATATTTGTTTTCTTTAGACTTCTCTTTGTCTTTTTTTTTTTCCAGGAACATAGGTTATTTTTTTACAATATAAAAAAAGCAACTTTCCTTTGAGTGGAAAAACTGTCACTTCAGAATTTGCTAACCTATTTTATGAGGCCCTAGACAGACATGACACCCAGAGGGTGCAAAGCTTTCATCAAATACTCAAGGAAGGAAAGGAACCACCAGCTCTTTCCTTTCCTCGCCTCTCTGCTGTCTGCCCACCTCGGCTTCCCTGTCACTCACCCAAATACAAGTCCTTAATACAAACAAAGAGGAAGAGATTTTCTTGTAGGGTATAAGGTAAAAGCAAGGACAATAGACTCAAACCATCCAAATAGAAGGAAACAGTTTTCAACTGTCAGTTCTGAAGTCATCATCTGGCAATTTAATTATTTGCAAAATCTGCAGCCTTTGAGTCTATGTCTTTCTCTGCTACTGATTCACAGAATATAGTTTTTAGCTGCTGTTTTCTCTCCCTTTCCTTTATATACACATATTGCTGGAGGGGAAAATCCAGATATTCTTTTAAAATCTTTTAAGCACTTCTTGTGTCCCCTGCTCTGCCTGTTCTGGAAATATTCACATACATCCCATGAATGAATATTCATTTGACAATCATTGACCATCATCTCTGTTAAGACAGACCAGCTCAGACTTTGGCATCAGAATGTCCTGGGCTTGAATTCTGGTTTTACTTTTACTACTGGCATGTCTGAAAGAAATCACGTGACTGCTAAGAGCTTTTGTTTCGCAATCTATAAAAAGGCTATTGTGAGGAGCAACTGAGAAGGCAGATGGGTAGAACAGCCTTAAACTCATACACACACAAATTGTTGTTCACACATCTACCTTACCCTCCAGATCATCAGCAAATTACAGGAAGGAATTACAGCTTCTTCATCTTTGTATCCCGAAGCCTAACACAGTGCATGGAGATGATGATGGGAATAGGGGGAGGAGTATAGAAATAAGAACCACCATTTGTTGAGCTGTAGCAGCCACTATTCAAAACATATACTCTCATTACATCTTTTTACTTGTCTACATTCCCAACTGTACCCTAGCCACGTTTAAGCAATTCTCTATCTTTTGTGTCTAGAAAGATACTAGGTACATAGTAAGAGTTCCACCATTTGTAGTTAATATATACAATCAGGCAGGCACAAAAGTGAAAGTGTTAGTCGTTGAGTCATGTCCAACTCTTTGTGACCCCATGGACTGTAGCCTGCCAGGCTCCTCTGTCCTTGGAATTCTGCAGGCAAGAATACTGGAGTGGGTAGCCAATTCCCTTCTCCAGGGGATCTTCCTGACCCAGGGACTGAACCTGGGTCTCTTGCACTGCAGCAAATTCTTTACTGTCAGAGCCACCAGGAAAGCCTACATACACTCTTATATTTAATCAGCATTCCCTCCTCTTATATCAAAGATAATGTTCCCAATAGAGACAAAAGTTGGCAAGAAGTTGAATGTTAATGCTGAACCATTGGAGAAACTGAGGCACAAATCTATTGATTGGCTCATATTTAGCCACCCTCAAATCAATGAGAAAATGTCATTCAGTGCACTCATATCCATTCCCTATCCAGTTTAACTACTGTACAGTTGTGCTTATTTCACATGCTAGCAAAGTAATGCTCAAAATCCTTCCCTGATAGCTCAGTTGGTAAAGAATCCACCTGCAGTACAAGCGATCTTCCTGGGTTGCGAAGATCTGCTAAAGAAGGGTTAGACTACCCACTCCAGTATTCTTGGGCTTCCCTTATGGCTTATCTGGTAAAGAATCTGCCTCCAATGCCGGAGACATGGGTTCAATCCCTGGGTTGGGAAGATCCCCTGGAGTAGAAAATGGCTACCCACTCCAGTATTCTGGCCTGGAGAATTCCATGGACTATATAGTCCATGGGGTTGCAAAGAGTTGGACACGACTGAGTGACATTTACTTTCAGGCTTCAACAGTACGTGAAACAAGAACTTCCAGATGTACAAGATGGGCTTAGAAAAAGCAGAGGAACCAGAGACCAAATTGCTAACATTCATTGGATTATAGAGAAAGCAGTGAAACTCCAGAAAAACATCTACTTCTGCTTTGTTAACTATGCTAAAGCCTTTGACTGTGGAAAATTCTGAAAGAGATGGGAATACCAGACCACCTGACCTGCTTCCTGAGAAACCTGTCTGCAGGTCAAGAAGCAACAGTTTAGAACCAGACATGAAACAACAGACTGCTTCAAAATTGGGAAAGGAGTATGTCAAGGCTGTATGTTGTCACCCTGCTTATTTAACTTGTATGCACAGTACATCATGTGAAATGCCAAGCTAGATGAATCACAAGCTGGAATCAAGACTGCTAGGAGAAAAATCAACAACCTCACATATGTAGATTGTATTACTCTAATGGCAAAAAGTGAAGAGGAACTAAAGAGCCTCTTGATGAAAATGAAAGAGAAGAGTAAAAAAGCAGGCTTAGAGCTCAACATTCAAAAAACTAAGATCATGGCATCCAATCCCATCACTTCCTGGCCAATAGTTGGGGGAAAAAAAAATGGAAACAGTGACAGACTCCAGGAGATCGTGAAGGACAGGGAAGGCTGGCGTGTAGCAGTCCATGGGGGTTGCAAAGAGTCAGACACAACTTAGCAATTGAACAACAACAAACACCACCCAGTTTTCAACCAAGTGAGAGACAAAGAGAAAGCCACTGGGTAGGAGATGAGTAAGCAAGCCCTGGCATGAGCACAAGGACAAAGGAGACCATCCACCAGCTTTCATGAAGCACACTGAGAGAAGGGACCTTTCAAAAGGGGGATGGAAACCGCTACCTGGAAACCCCACATTTATTCTAATAAGCCAAAAAGCCAGAGTGAGTTGCCCTGTTGGGAAGAACTCCCAAGAAGCAAATGGTGAGCACCTGTCTGGAGCTTCCTAAAGCGCCATCTGTTCCCAGGGGAAATCAAGGATCAGGGACATCAGTGAGCACTTCCACGTTCCTCTCGGGAACGATGAAAAGAGCCATTTTCTTTCTCAGATGAACTTTTCTTTCTGTAATTCCAGAATGTGCTCGGGCCGTCCAATGGTGTTGTGCCAGAACACAGGTCATGTTTTATTTTGGGGAGAGGCTGCTCTTCTTTTTACCAATAATGGAAGCAAAACAAAACAACTGGAGGAATCTAGGAAAAAATGATACAAATGAACTTATTTATAAAACAGACTCAGAGAGACTTAGAAAACAAATATAAGGTTACTAGGTGAGGGGAGGGATAGATTGGGAGTTTGGGACTGACATGTACGCACTGCTGTATTGAACACAGATAACCAACCACGTCCTACTATACAGCACAGGGAACTGCTCAATACTCTGTAATAATCTAACTGGGAAAAGAATTTGAAAACGAATAGATACAGACGTAACTGAATGTTTAACTGAATCACTTTGCTGTGTACCTGAAACTAACACAACATTGGCAATTAACTATACTTTTCAGTTCAGTCACTCAGTCGTGTCTGACTCTTTGTGACCCCATGAACCGCAGCACGCCAGGCCTCCCTGTCCATCACCAACTCCCTAAGTCCACCCAAACCCGTGTCCATAGAGTCAGTGATGCCATCCAGCCATCTCATCCTCTCTCATCCCCTTCTCCTCCTGCCCTCAATCTTTCCCAGCCATCAGGGTCTTTTCCAGTGAGTCAGCTCTTCGCATCAGGTGGCCAAAGTATTGGAGTTTCAGCTTCAGCATCAGTCCTTCCAATGAACACCCAGGACTGATCTCCTTTAGGATGGACTGGTTGGGTCTTCCTGCAGTCCAAGGGACTCTCAAGAGTCTTCTCCAACACCACAGTTCAAAAGCATCAATTCTTCCGTGCTCAGCTTTCTTTATAGTCCAACTATACTTTTATATAAAGCAAATTTTTTAACAAAAATAAATAAATAAAGATTGGAGAAAGTGATCAAAACATTGTTGGTGTATTTAATGAAAGAGAAACTCACTTTAAAAGATAAGAAAATCATGGGTACCATGTAGAATTAAGTGCTGCTAATGAAATTTAGGATCAGGAGTGCCAGCAGGTACAATTCCTACTCAGAACAATTAGATACCATCTATCGGAATGGTATCTCTTTGTCACAGACCGCACCCCAACGCTGGCCAGCCTTCACAGATATATGCCAGTGTCACAAGGTAACAGCTGGGTCTATGTTACCTGGTCTCACAGCCAGAAAAACAACCCAAAGCACCATCTTCCCAAATAAGGGCAAAACACTAAATAACAGGCCAGCCAAGGGGTCCTTTTACAGTTCTGGAAAAGAGCTCTGTGGCTCCATTCAGTGCCATGGATGAATAACTGGGCATTAGGATTGCATTTCTAGGGCCAGGACTAGACTGAAACACGTCCTGAAAAATTCTGTACTTCAGATAAATAAAATTCTAATGCAATATTTTTTAAAAATTGAAATTAATGCAAAAGCTACTGTAGAAAATAATTTAGTGGTTCTTGAAAAAATTAAACATAGAATTATTATATCATTCAGTAATTCCACTTCTGAGTATATACACAAAAGGAATTAAAACAGAGACTTGAATACTCAGATCCCCATATTCATCACAACCCTGTTTACAATAGCTGAGGTAGAAACAACCCAAATGGATGAATGAATAAGAAAAATGTGTATATACATAAAATGAAATATTATTGAGCCTTTAAAATGAAGGGAATTCTGGGACTTCCCTGGTGATCCAATGGTTAAAAATCCGCCTGCCAATGCAGGGGACAATGGGTTTGATCCCTGGTCCAGGAAGATACCACATGCCACAGGGCAACTAAGCCCATGCAACACAAGTACTGAGCCCATGTGCCTAGAGTCTGTGCTCCACAATGAGACGCTATCACAGTTCGAAGCCCAACAGTGCAACTAGAGAGTAGCCCCCGCTAGCCACAACTGGAGAAAACCTAGGCATACCAGTGAAGACACAGTGCAGCCAAACATAAATTAATTTAAAAAAAATTTTTTTAAGGAAGGAAATTCTGACACAGAATACACAGAAGAACTATATAAAAAAGATCTTCATGACCCAGATAATCACGATGGTGTGATCATCAACCTAGAGCCAGACTTCCTAGAATGCGAAGTCAAATGGGCCTTAGGAAGCATCACTACAAACAAAGCTAGCGGAGGTGATGGAATTCCAGTTGAGCTATTTCAAATCCTAAAAGATGATGCTGTGAACATGCTGCACTCAATATGCCAGAAAATTTGGAAAACTCAGCAGTGGCCACAGGACTGGAAAAGTTCGGTTTTCATTCCAATCCCAAAGAAAGGCAATGCCAAAGAATGCTCAAACTACCACCCAATTGCACTCATCTCACACACTAATAAAGTAATGCTCAAAATTCTCCAAGCCAGGTTTCAACAGTATGTGAACCGTGAACTTCCAGATGTTCAAGCTGGGTTTAGAAAAGGCAGAGGAATGAAATATCAAATTGCCAACATGCGCTGGGTCATCGAAAAAGCAAGAGAGTTCCAGAAAAATATCTACTTCTGCTTTACTGATTATGTCAAAGCCTTTGACTGTGTGGACCACAACAAACTATGGAAAATTCTTCAAGGGATGGGAATATCAGACCACCTTACCTGCCTCTTGAGAAACCTGTATACAGGTCAGGAAACAACAGTTAGAACTGGACATGGAATAACAGACTGGTTCCAAATTAGGAAAGGAGTATGTCAAAGCTGTATATTGTCACCCTGCTTAATTAACTTATATGCAGAGTACATCATGAGAAACGCTGGGTTGGATGAAGCACAAGCTGGAATCAAGATGGCCGGGAGAAATATCAATAACCTCAGATATGCAGATGACACCACCCTTATGGCAGAAAGTGAAGAAGAACAAGAGAGCCTCTTGATGAAAGTGAAAGAGGAGAGTGAAGAAGTTGGCTTAAAACTCAACATTCAGAAAACTAAGATCATGGCATCTAGTCCCATCACTTCGTGTCAAATAGACGGGGAAACAGTGGAAACAGTGACCGACTATTTTGGGGGGCTCCAAAATCACTGCAAATGGTGACTGCAGCCATGAAATTAAAAGATTCTTACTCCTTGGAAGGAAAGTTATGACCAACCTAGACAGCATATTAAAAAGCAGAGACACTACTTTGCCAACAAAGGTCCATCTAGTCAAAGCTATGGTTTTTCCAGTAGTCCTGTATGGATAAGAGAGTTGGACTATAAAGAAAGCTGAGTGCCGAAGAACTGATGCTTTTGAACTGTGGTGTTGGAGAAGACTTTTGCGAGTCCCTTGGACTGCAAGGAGATCCAACCAGTCCATCCTAAATGAAACCAGTCCTGAATATTCATTGGAAGGACTGATGCTGAAGCTGGAACTCCAATCCTTTGGCCACCTGATGTGAAGAACTGACTTATTTGAAAAGACCCAGATGCTGGGAAAGATTGAGTGCGGGAGGAGAAGGGGATGACAGAGGATGAGATGACTGGATGGCATCACCCACTCAATGGACATGAGTTTGAGTAAACTCCGGGAGTTGGCGACGGACAGGGAGGCCTGGCGTGCTGCAGTCCATGGGGTCGCAAAGAGTCAGACATGACTGAGCGACAACTGAACTGAATTCTGACACATGCTACAACATGGGTGAACCTTGAAAACATTATGCTAAATAAAATAAGCTAGTCATAAAAGACATATACTGTGGGATTCCACTTACAGAAGGAAGTCCAGGAGCAGTTGAATGCATAGAGACAGAAAGCAGAACTGTGGCTGCAAGGGGAGGAGGATGAGGAATTAGTGTTTATGATACAGAATTTCAGTTTGGGAAAATGAAGAATGTTCTAGAGATCATGGTGTTTGCACTAAGGGTGAATGCATTCAATACCACTGAACTGTACACATGAAAATGGTTAATGGTATGTTTTGTGTTATATATGCTTCATCAAAACAAAAAAAAAAATGGAAAAATGCAAAAAAAAATACATGATGGACAAAATGGAAAAATGTTAAAGACAGGTCCAATATTATTGATTTGCCCCTGTTTCTAAGGCTCCAACATGCTCCATACAGCACTGTTACTGTCCAGCCTTTCTTTAAAATTTTGGCATTTTGTTCATCACAGGTTGTATCTGCATTAATTTTGATTTTTGTAAATCAAAATATTACCTTGAAATACTGTTCATCTTGTGTTCTGAGATTCAGGGCTCCTTGAAGTGCCTCAGTGCCTTCTCTTGCCTCTCCCTGGCCCCTTCTGTATTTCTATTGCTCCCCTTTGAGAGTCCAAACTCTTCCAGTCTCTCCTTTGGTGTGTCTGGACAGGCAGACGGGACCCTGAAGCTGGTGCCTCTCAGTCATCAGTCTTGCTTCCGTCTGTGAACCTTCCTGACTTGCCCTGGGTCCATCCCTACTGTATCCTGGGCTTGTTTCACATGCCAGTTCCCTCTCGCCCACCCCGTCATCACCTGGAATCTTCCAGCCTGTGACCCCACGTTACCTTTAGCAAAGGGCCCTGCAGGGCTCCCGTGCCAGCTGTTTTTTTCCTTTTCTAGAGGAATTGATTCCTCGTGATCCTGTGAGCTGTAACCGCATCAGGCTGGAATAACTTGACACTCCCATTTGTCTGACACAGAAGTCATTTGTCTCCCAAACCTCAGGCTCAGGGTGGTTGTGAATTCCTCCCCCTGACCTCCTCTTGGAGGGTTGTGAACACTACGTCAACTGCTTGTGCCTTGCCTCTGAGAGGTTCCATGGCCAGCAGGGAAAGAGAGATACCCTGGGTAGACAGTCGGTGAGAAAGCTACAGGCCAGGTGGGGCTGGAAATCAATCCAAGACTGTTCTTGCTGAGAGTTCCTTGCCATCTTCAGGGGATCCAGACTCACCCAATCTGGCTCAAAAGGTAAGATAGAGCTCTGCAGCGGTCTGCTAACCCACAGGGGGCAGGACTGGCTAGCAAGGATCCTGGCTCTTGGGTAACTGGCTTCATTATAACAGCACATGCCATTGTCATCAGGTATGACCACACTACCACGATGCTGTCCACAGAGCACCAAGTGAGGTGTAAGGAAAACCGGGGCCAAGTCCAACCCTGCCCCTCAGTAGCTACACAACCTTGAGCCTTTTGGGCCTCAGTGGGTTGACTACATGATGGGGATAATCGTAACTATTCCAGGGGGCACCTCAGACAATAAAATGAGTTCATCGTCATGAAAATGGAATTCTTCAGGCAAGAATACTGGAGTGGGTTGCCATTCCCTTCTCCAGAGGATCTGCCTGACCCAGGGATTGAACCTGGGTCTCCTGAATTGCAGGCAGATTCTCTACTGTCTGAGCCACCATGGAAGCCCCAAAAGCGTGTTGTTAGTCATTCAGTGATGTCTGACTCTTTGCGACCCCATGGACTGTACCCCACCAGGCTCCTCTGTCCATGGGATTCTCCAGGCAAGACTATTGGAGTGAGTAGCCAATTCCCTTCTCCAGGGGACCTTCCTGACCCAGGGATCAAACCCAGGTCTCCGGCATTGCAGGCAGAGTCTTAATCGTCTGAGCCACCAGGAAACTCCAAGAACTCTACAGCACCAAACAAATGTAGTATATTATTTTGATAGGTATCTAACCAAAAATAAGGATGAGATACTTTTCAAAATGAAACATCAAAACAAGGAAGTGTCCCCTGGTGCTACACAAGGCCACACGGGCCACAGGTTTTGAAAGGACGTGTTCAGAGGCACTGGAGATTCCCCAGGAAGCACAAGGGTGTCAGGACACTTTTGCTTCACAGGACTTCTTGTTATTGTTCAGTCACTCAGTTGTGTTCGACTCTTTGCGACCCTATGGACTATAGCACACCAGGCTTCCCTGTCCTTCACCATCTCCTGGATTTTCCTCAAACTCATGTCTGTTGAGTCTGTGATGCTATCCAACAACCAACCATCTCATCCTCTGTCGTCCCCTTCTCCTCCTGCCTTCAATCTTTTCCAGCATCAGGGTCTTTCCCAATGAGTCAGCTCTTTGCATCAGGTGGGCCAAAGTACTGGAGCTTTAGCTTCAGCAACAGTTCTTCCAATGAATATTCAGGACTGATTTCCTTTAGAATTGACTGGTTTGATCTCCTTGTAGTCCAAGGGACTCTCAAGTCTTCTCTAGCACCACAGTTCAAAGGCATCAATTCTTTGGCACTGAGTCTTTTTTATTGTCCAGCTCTCACATTTGTACATAATTACTGGAAAAACCATGTGTGCTTAACCACTTAGTCATGTCTGACTCCTGCAATCCCATGGACTGTAGCCCACCAGGCTCCTCTGTCCATGGGGATTCTCTGGGCAAGAATACTGGAGTAGGTTGCCATGACCTTCTCCAGGGGATCTTCCCAACCCAGGGATCAAACCCAGGTCTCCCACACTGCAGGGAGATTCTTTACCGACTGAGCCACCAGGGAACTCTACGGACTTTTGTCGGCAAAATAATGTCTTTTCTTTTTAATACTCTGTCCAGGTTTGTCATAGCTTTACATCCAAGGAATAAGCATCTTTTAACTTCGTGGCTGCAGTCACCATCTGCGGTCATTTTGGAGCCCAAGAAAACAGACCCACTATAGGCTGAGTGATGGGGCAGGGGAAGCACGGTGACCCAGAACAGCATGGAGGAGTGGGAGGTGCTGTCCCGAGATGGACAAGAGAGCATGCGACAGAAATGGGATTGCACCAGCATCTTTTCCAGACTCACCCTTGAGCACACAGAAGAGGACAAGGGGATTCCAAACATTCGGCTTAGAGAAGAGGAAGAAGAGTGCATAATGGTCCCACGAAGCAAAAGTCGAGCACATTCCAGGGCACATGTGAGAGAATATAAACGTGCAGAGCATGTGGCCACGAGTCACGGACACCTGATTTTCCTTGTTTGGCTACCCAGCACCCAACCCCTGCCCTCTGTCTGTAGCACATCCTCCTTGTGCTTTCCAGTAGAAAGAAGAGACTTCTTCCCACTACAGATCCTGAAAAAAGCCAAATAACTTTTTCCCCCAGGCTCCCCTGCAACTCAGTAAAGGCAAGGGGCCACATGTTCTGAGTCATGCCTAAGTACAACACAACAAGAAGAGTTTCCAGGGGCGAAGACATCCAGTGCCCTGGGCCAGCAGCAGAACCGGTCCAGGCAGAGATGCCCAGTGTTCAGTGATGGCAAAAAGCAGTTGCAGGGGCTTCACCAGGCTGTAGTTTAGAATGTGATTGGGGTTGAGGTCCTAGCTAAAACCCAGTCTCTTGTTCAAGTCTGCTTTTCAAACTTGGTTCTGAAGAGTCTTGATCTGTCTAATCTCTGTACAGTAAGTCTCTCTAACCTTCACATAAGCAGAAGTAGTAGCTCTTGATTGCCTTGATGAATTCTGGGTGACATACCAAATAAAAGACATATCACAAGCCCCTCTGCCCCAATCCCAGATACATGTCCAGGGGCAGCCCTGACACCTACTGTTCACTCCAGCCCTTGAATTGCCAGCCCAGCTTCTCAGAGGCCCTGAAGCATCGACCTGGGGCATTAATGCAAGGAACGTGCTCGTCTGCTCAAGTCACATGGGGCAAGATGAAAATCTCCCTCAGGTGGGGAACAAAATGACAGCTCTTCAGTTCATGTCAAAAGTTTAAAGATGTTGCATATTTTGGATCTTCTGTTTCCATGGGCTTTCTCTTAATAAAAGAATTCTTCTGTACAGTGACTTTGGCCAGAATCTGGACTAACAGGGAGAACTTTTAAAGGTTAGAATGTATTCCTGGCACGTGCTTCCTTCGAGTGAATAAATGAGGACTTCGCCTGCTAATTCAGAAGGGTTGCCAACCCCTGAGTTAGGAAAATGCCAAAAACTTCTGGCAGTTGAACAGAAAGAAGGTTCAGCAGAAAGGGCCTGGCTCCAAGCCAGCCTGCTCCCCAGCACCAGGCCTATTCCCCCATCTTAGTCAACACAGAGGTCCAGGTGAAGACACTCTTCAGCCTCAGGTTTACTCCTTGGGAAAGGAACCAAACAGCATCTTATCCCCACTGCATGGAAAGGGAGCTAACGAAAATGGCAGGATTTCTTTTGAGATAACAGCATAAACTTAAAGGTATAGTCACAGAATTCTGAAGCTGGAGATGGTAGTGTGTAGGTAAATACTTAAAAAACAGTTCTCAAAAAAATAAAAAAAGTGAATCTATGTGTATGTGTATATATACATACACATACACACACACACACATAAAGCTATTGTAAATTTTACTGATACACATCACGTATATTTATAATACACAATTTACAGATAGTAATGAAATACACAATTGTCTTTACTACAGATCCTATATAGTTGCTTTTTCCTCCCAGGACGCTCTTGAATCTATTGTCAAACCACAGTTGCATTTGAACCATGATCTGACAAATGGAGTTGCATTTCAGTCTGTTCTTTTTCCAATAAATGTATTGTCATTACCTATAACATCCACTGATAAATTCACTCTAGTACAAATTGTGTTCTTTGAGCTAAATCCTCTTCACCCTCACCTCTAGTCATTTCAGACTTTAAAGTTTAATCTGCATTATTAATATTTTCTCCTTGACTTTCTTAAATCTAGACAAGCAACAAAACAATAAATCATGCACTGATTTATAGCACTTGACAGTTTCCTTGGTGTACATATCCCTGATGTGGACAATTTCAAGCTACCAACATCACACCACCAACCATCAAGTAGAGGAGACACACAGCGCACTATTACATATTTCCACTGTAGCGATAGAATGAAATAAAATTCATATTTGATAACAAGACAAGAAAAAGTTAAACATAAAAGTTTTCTTTGCCTGTTTGGGCCTCCTCCTTCCTCTTTATTGTGTGTTGTACATCTGCATTATCCAGAGCTCCCTAGGAGACAACATTCTTTCTTAATCTCATAAAGCCTCACAACTCCTTTAGAAGGAGATAACCTTCCTTTTAAATCTTGTGAAGAGTCATGATGACCCTTGACTCACTACTTGCTTTGTCTCATAAATCTGGACTGTGAAAACTGTCATTTAATATGAAATATGTCATTTAATATACCTAGGGCACTCTGTCTCAAAAAGTTATAGAACTGTGTTTTAGCCTTTTAGCAAGTGAAACTATTCTGAGTTTTCTGAGAGGCTGTTCCCAGGTTATAATCCTGTTTGACTCGAACAAAATTTTCCATTTCTTTCTTAGATAGACAACTATTGATTAATTTTTTGTCGACAGATACAATCATCTTAAAAAACTCAAAAGCACAAATAAAATGTATGTAATAATTAGGCAGTGATGTGTTTTGAGTATCACCTTTGTTTTTAATACACTTACTTATACACTTAATGTAGTTTTTAATAATGGCTATATTTAACAAGCAGCCCACAAAATTCTGAAAAACTTAACAGCTAGCTCTCAAATTCTGATATGATCTGATCCCCCTGCCCCCCTCCCACACACACACACTACTGGTGGGAGGAGATCTGAGAGGGTCACCTCTAGTTCTCTCCGTATATAGAATATGTGGAGATGGGAGGTGGGGATGGTATATGCTGGGATCAGGAAATCCAACTGCCCCACAAACATGTCCCATGCACCCACATGTAGTTCTGGATGTTAAAAAACAAGCTTGAACCCTGGTATGACTGCCCTGGCATGAAGCTCTGGGGCTCCTCACTGCCTTTGTGGATCTGACCTATTTTCAGAGCAAAAAAAAAAAAATGCTGATTTACTCTCCAGTTGCCAACTCTGGCTACCGGTTGCACAGACCTCCCTCGCTCTACCCCTCCAGACACACCCCTAGGCTTTGACAGCATTTCCCAAAACTCTGCAGGTCTGGAAAGAATGACACAGCTGGAAATCATTTTGAAGACAATTAAAGCTAATGAGCTGACTCAGCAAAAGCAGCAAAAGAGGCAGGAAATGGCTCTGGCGGGAGAATAGCTTTGCCTGGGTAGCCGGAAAGAGACCGGTAAGGAAGTAAAATGGAGAAGATCTGACTTCCAAGCAAAAATTAATACTTGTGTAACCAAGCCTTGAGCATAGCTGAATTGGAGGAGGCACTTCTGGCACTTTTCTGTACTGATGTTGTTGTTCAGTCACTGAGTCGTGTCTGACTCTTTGCAACCCCATAGACTGCAGCATGTCAGGCTTCCCTGTTCTTCACCATCTCCTGGAGTTTGCTCAAATGCATGTCCATTGACTCATTTCCATCATCTGTACTGATGGGAGCAGTGTAAATTGGTTCAGCCTTGGCTTCCCTGATGGCTCAGTGGGTAAAGAATCTGCCTATAATGCAGGAGACACAGAAGATGCGAGTTTGATCCCTGGATCAGGAAGATCCCCTGGAGGAGGGCATGGTAATGCACTCCAGTATTCTTGCCTGGAGAATTCTGTGAAGAGAGGAGCCTGGAGGACTGCAGTCCATGGGGTCACAGAGAGTCAGATGTGACTGAGCAACTAATGCTTCATTGTTTTAAATGCACATTCCCTTTGACCCAGACATTTGAGGATATTCATTGCAGCATTGTTTGTATTAATAATGGCACTTAATTAGAAGCAAACTGAAAGCCTATTAATAGGTGGCTTGATACATTTATAAAAGACAATAAATCCAGATGAAGGAATACTATACAACCCCTAAAAAGAATGTGGCAGCTGTTTTCTATTGAACAACAATCTCAAATCTGTTAAGTAAGAAAAGCAAGGTAAAGAACACAGTATGCTACCATTTGGATGTTTTACATGATACATTTATGCTCTTAAATGTACATAAAATACCTTTGGAAGTATACACAAAGAAACTGGCCACAACTGCCTCTGAAAAGAAAACTGACAGAGGTCAAGAGTGGGAAAGACTAACTTAGCAACATACCCCTTTAAAATGTTTTAATGTTTTATTATAGACGCTCTCTTTTTTGTGGAGAAGGAAAGAATGACTTTACTACTTTGCCAGGCAAAGGCAGAACACAGCCGGCCAGCACCCCGAGAACTGTGCCCCCATCCCTGATGAACAAGGAGAGGTCAGACTCTCATTTTTTAATAAAAAAAAAAAAAAATTAAGTATGTGGCTATTCTTTAAATGGCAACAAAAATTACACTCCCATGATTATTAACCACAGTCCTGAGCCTGCTCAAGTGTTTCTCTAGTCAAATTTTAAAGGTGTTCCTCCACTCCAGTTTGCCTGGAACTGTCCAGATTTTAGCACTGGAAGTCCCAAGTCCTGGGAAACCCTTCAGTCCGGGCACACAGGGAGGGTTGGACAGGCTCTTCCCTTCTCCGGACTGATGGGGGCCCTCAGGCCAGCCCACCACACATCCACCCACCGGCTCCTTCCCCCTGTCTCCCAAACCCAGCCGGAAGACAGAGAGGAGGATGCCCCAGCTGTAGGCTAAGCAGGTCAGCCTCCTGGGCACTGGGGGAAAGGATGGGGAGGGGTCCTGGAGGGACCTAGCCTCTTAGAGAGGCCTCACTCCATGGCCTGGGAACAAGAGGCAGGGATTGTGATCCCGGGCTCTAGCCTCAGCTCTGCACTGAGTGACCTTCAGCCAGTCCTTTTACTTTTCCTGGCCTCAGTTGACTCATTTGTAAATAAAAGGGGGAAGAAGGTGCCCATCACAGGCCCAAGGGCACATCTCCTCCCCTCTCAGACCCTTGAGCACAGGGCCACTACCCATCAAGGAGCAAGGTGAGGGCTCCCGTGCACACTTGGCGCTTTCCGAGGGAACAGCCAGAAACCTCTCAGCTCTAGTTCAGAGACATTTCACAGGTTAAGGAACCAGAAGTTTCTACCCAGAAAGCTGCTACTGAGGACCCAACTGAAAGCTTCCTTCTCTTAAAACAGCATTTCTCAACATAGGGAATGAGTTCAAAATGTCAATCCAGGGACCCACAACAGAGATTCTGATTTGGTAAGTCTTGTAGGAATTCAAGGTAGGTCCCCTGCCCCCCTCACCCACCCCCATCACCAGTACCACACTTTGAAACCCACTGTTTTAAAGAACAAGGCCACATCAGACTGTAAGCATTTCAAAGTTCATTACCTCTTCAATGAAAACAAGCTAATACTCTCTAACTGTTATCTTTTAAAAACAACAAGAGTTTGGAGGTATGCACTGCAGTCTGGAACAGAGACATGAAATAGTAAGATTGCATTTCAAAACATGACCCAACTTCAGCCTCATCAGCCAGGTGTTAGACTCAATCACAAGCCTCAAAACACATAATCAAGTATCAGTAAGCAGGTGTTTGAAGGGAAGATTGAGATAAACAGTTGCCTTTGTGGTTATTTAAAAGGTTTTGAAACATTAAAATGGAGTACCTCACGCTCAAGCTGGCAAACTTCAGGGGCTTCAAGGCTGAATACATCCAGGCAGTAATTAGCACCAGAGAGTTTAATGGGATTGCAATCAAAAAGCTTTGATTCTTATTGAGGAAATCTGTGTCCTTTCCTTTATTTCCGCTATCTTTAAAGAGTTGCCCTTATGAGTGGCAACGCTTTGAAGAATCCCTAGAACACACTTCACTGTGTTCAATTTGAAGATTCTGATTTCTTTAGAGAAAATCACACGCGGATCATGTGCATACACTCAGTGCAATAGTGCTAGGGACCCACCCCACCTGTCTCCCCAGGGTGACAAGTCTGGAATAGGGAGTTCCAAAGAAAAAGCAAAGTTCCACTTTAGATATTAATTTTTGGTTTCGTACCCTTTTCAAATGGTTTCTTGGTGGCCCAGTTGCCCCATAAAAATCCCTGAAAGGTCTGGGGACAATTTAGAGTGGATATTCTCAGGGCTTCCCTGGTGGCTCAAATTGTAAAGAAACGGCCTGCAATGCAGGAGACCTGGGTTCGATCCCTGGATTGGGAGGATCCCCTGGTGAAGGGAACAGCTACCCACTCCAGTATTCAGGCCTGGAGAATTCCCATGGACTTTGTAGTCCATGGGGTCGCAAAGAGTTGGACACAACTGAGTGACTTTCACTCTCAACAGAAGCCCCCCTTTGAAGACCCATTATTAATAAGACTAGCCCATCACTTAGGCTTCATAGCACTTGCCCACGTGATTTACTTAAGGATATGCTGCCAAAGGGTCCCTACTTAAAATTTTAGCTTGTTAATCTCTATTAATTCCCCTTAATTGTAAGTAGCCATTTAGCTTTGAGAAAATACTCTATGCTTCACTCTCTATTTCTCTTCTCTTCCCCTGGCCTTGGATTCCCACCAAAACATTAGTTTCAGTTCTTATAATTGTACCTCCTACAGTTAAAGGTGCTGTTAGAGCATTTGGTCATATGTGATACCAACTTAATAATAAAGCCCCAAGCACTTTTACCATCCAATAGAGATACAGGTGTTTGAGACATGAAAAAGTTTCACTGCCAATCACAGATATCAACATACTCCTCTGAAACAAAATCAAGAGAATCTACCAAGTTTGAACAAATCAAGTGTTCTGAGGATGAAAAAGCCTGAAGGGCTTCATCCATTCCCCGCTGTAGTCAGTAACTGTGGACCACACCAAGACTGCCCTTTCATACCACCTTCCTCTTTTGAACTACAGGATTCTAGGGGGTGCTGGTTAGTGAACAGTTGGGGCTTTTGTGATTCAGGACATTCAAACCTAAACTCTCAGTCTGTTTGCAAAGATTAAAGTTTCCTCTCTAATCCAGGGAGGCTTGCTATCTTTGGGCTTTTCTGGTCTTCCTCCGTCATGTAATATTCTACTTCCTTTGGTATTTGTGCTCTCTAATCTGTCCTCTCTTGTAGGAAAGCCACAGAGACAGCCCAGCCAGGAAGCGTTAACCTTGACTTCTTGTTTGTGTGTTAATCACTCAGTCATGTCCGACTCTTTGCGACCCTATGGAGCTTTGCCAAGCTCCTCTGTGGGATTCTCCAGGTAAGTATACTGGAGTAGGTTGCCATTTCCTCCTCCATGACTTCTCCTTACACAAGAGGAATTCAACAGTCCTTTCAGCAGCCCACGCTCTAGGGGGTTTCACAACTTCACGTTGGACTGGAAATTCCCAGGGAATTTCATCATGCAAATTATTCAGACCGATTCAATCTTTTTTCCCCTTAACTATACTTCTGTAAATCTCTGCCCTTCTGCTGCATGGAGAAAATAGAAGTCATCACATAGAAGCTCCATCAATTCCTTGCCTGCCTTCACCAATCTAAGACTTGCCTTCTCTCACAAGGGAAAGAGACCCTCTTTCCCCTAGAGCAATTCCCCACCAAAGTTTGGGACCCCAAATCCATCGGCCCCTTTCCTGCACCTTCAGCTTCTCCGTCTGTATTAGCTATGGCTCATCATCATTTGGGGCTTCCCTAGTGGTTCAGGTGGTAAAGAATATACCTGTAATGCGAGAGACCCGGGTTCAATACCTGGGTCAGCAAGATCCCCTGGAGAAGGAAGTGGCAACCCACTCCAGTACTCTTGCCTAGAAAATTCCATGGACAGAGGAGCCTAGTAGGCTACAGCCCACAGGGTTGCAAAGAGTCGGACATGACTGAGCACTTCACTTTTGCTTTTCATCATCATTTGTATATAACAAAATGCTACGTTAGAAGTTGGGACTGTGGGGCTTCCCTGATGGTCCAGGGGTTAAGATTTGGTGCTTCCAGTGAAGGGGGCAAAGGTTCAATCCCTGGTTAGGGAACTAAGATCTCACATGCGACCCAGCCAAAAAAACCCCAACTAATTAATTTAAAAAAAGAAGTTGGGACTGTGAAGCACCAAAATGTAACCAAGTCTACATTCCAAAGGATGTGCTAGGATGTATGCAAAATCTCAAAGTAGAACAACCAAGAACCAGTATTGTGACTTTAAAATCCTCTCATTCAGCAGACAGATGAAGAGTCAATGGAATGGGGTTTTGAGTGGAGTCTTGAGTAGAGCATTAGAATGCTGTGGGTCTCAGGCCCCAAGGATGAAAAGGATCTCTGCCTTCTCCTCAAGCCTAGTGAGTATGCTTGAAGGGAACAGCAGGGAGAGATGAATGCACATCCCCTGCAGTTGGGCACTGGGAAGACCGGGACTTCCTCATGCCTGAGAAGATCAGGGCAGCAGGGTAGAAGACTGGGTCTGGGAAGTAACTCACTCCTGGAGACAAAACTAATATTTCTGCTCAGGGAGAGGCTCCCCAAAAAGAAGACTCCAGAAGTAAGAGACTCTGAGCAGTATTGGAATGTGGAGGTGGGTTTGGGAGATGGGACAAGGCCAGCTGAAGAGGTGCAGGGGGAGACTCCACCATGAGAGAAGCACTGGGTGTGCTGGGGAGAGAAGCAGGGAATGAGGGGAAAGTGTGGATGTGGCAGGGAGAGGGGAAGAGGAGGGCTACGCCTGCCCCCACCATCAAAGCAAGGGGCCAGCTTGCTGTGAGGGCAGAAGACTGAACATTAAAGCAGCTTCAGAGTGTTGACTGGTATCTGGGAGCAGACATTCTAAACGAACTGAGACTGAGACTGTGACCTACCATGATTCAGAATTTTAAGTAAGAGGAACTAAAGAAATGATCAGTCCCTGCAGCAGATGATGATAAGAAACAAGAGTAAGACTGCTTTTAAGAAAACCTGCCAGGAGCACTGATGTCCCATGGACAGACAGACAGACATGCTTAGACAAGCAGCAGAAACGTCCCCTTGACTCTTCAATTCCCAGCTTCTCTCTGGTATCTTCAGCCTCTCCCTCTTCATCTTCTTCCCCTCGCTCGAGATTATTAAAGGTCATTTCACACTCCCTGCCTCTATTCCATCTTCTCCCACAGCCCTCTAGCTCGGTCCTGTCATTACTGCCCAGAAACATCTCTGGACAAGGTCACCATTGACATATATTTTTCTTCCTTTTTTCTCAAAATAATTTATTATAAAGCAAATATGCTCATTTGGACCATAAAGAAGGCTGAGTGCCAAAGAATTGATGCTTTCAAACTGTGGTGCTATAGAAAACTCTTGAGAGTCCCTTAGACAGCAAGGAGATCAACCAGTCAATCCTAAAGGAAATCAATCCTGAATATTCATGGGAAGGACTGATGCTGAAGCTCCAATACTTTGACCACCTGATGAGAAGAACTGATTCATTGGAAAAGACCCTGATGCTGGGAAAGACTGGAGTCAGAAGAAGAGGATGGCAGAGCATGAGATGGTTGGAGAGCATCACTAACTCAATGGACATGAATTGGAGCAAGCTCCAGGAGACAGTGAAGGTCAAGGAAGCCTGGAGTGCTGCAGTCCATTGGGTTGCAGAGTCAGATATAACTTATTGACTGAACAACAACAACAATGCTCATTACACAACAATTAGAAACTTCAAGCAACTAAAATGAACATTAAAAAATAAAATCCATAAACCCACCCACACCAAGCCAACCACTGTCAGCAGGTTGACGTAGATCCTAGATTACCTTCTGTACATATATTCATGTATAGATACAGAGCTATATGCACAGATAATATACACACACATATAAATGTGAGTTATTTAAAGTTTTTCATTATTACAAAAAGCTAATTTAAATAACTTTGAATTCATACTATATATATACTACTTAATATGTATGTATATGTACAAATTATATATGAATTTTCACAAGTACTTTGCAGGTTTAAGTAAAATTCTCACCAAAAACATCAAACAAATAAGAATAAGATAACAGGAGTTGGCAATAGCTATAGGTATATTCCTTACCTGTAGGGTACAGGTAAGGAATATATACAGGTCTATTCCTTACTCAGAACTGCCTTCTCTTGCATAGTGAACTTGTAAAACATCATAGTCCACAGTCCCTGCTCTTTTATCTTTGCTCAGTCTTTCTGCTGTTTTATCTTTGCATATCTTACATAAATCAAAACTAGTTTATGTATCCTGCTGTTTCTACATTATCCAAAGATTTATAGAAGTGTTGGCTTCTGTTATTAAAGAAGGGACTCTGTGACAACTTGGCACATCTATTTACCTGTCAGAAAACAGTGGGAGCCAAAGGATGTGATATTTGCTTAACAGTTTATCAAACAGTAAGACATAATTTCATTTATTTTCTAATTACATATATTGTGATGTTAAGATAGGAAGGGACCATGCTGGAAGTCCTAGGCAGATGATTTTGACATAAGGAACAAATTTGCACTCATAATTATGTTAAGTCCATCTTTACCAATATGCCAATATATAACTTTTACTGCCAACCATATGTAGACATATGCCACTACATTAAAAATAAACACACAATAGAGAAAAGTAAAAAAATAGGAGCTAAATATTTGACTCCCTGGAAAAGACAACAGTGAATAAATCTGTAAGCATTTCAGAACTTTTCCTTATCATTTATAACCGTATCTACCAATGTATTTTATTTACTTATTTTCATAAGATGAGACCATGCCACTTAGACTGCTCTGGAACTTGCTTTTTTCACATAACAATATCACAAGCAGTTTTCCAAATCAGGACCTACAGCTTGACCCCACTCATTTAAACAGATGAATAGTGCTTTATCACTTATAATGGCACATAATTTGTTTGATCATCTCCCTGTTAAGAAACATTTGAGGTATTTCAAAGTTTTTATTATCCCCAATGAGGTCTACACATCTTATACCTATATCCTTTGATAGTTGTCTAATTCATGCAGGTTAAAGAGCCAAAAGTAGATTTTCTTGGTCAAAGAATAAGCACATTTACATTTTCATGGTACCAGATTATACTCTAAAGACTGTACTGGGTACTCTCATTCACCCTCTCCCAAAACGAATATTATCAATCTTTCAATTTTTGCCAATCTGATAAATAAAAAATGAACTTGTTTCTATTAGTATTTTTTTCATAGGGAGACTGAATTCCTCATAGGCTGACTGGCCGTTTCATTTATTGTTCTAGGAATTGCCTATGCATCTTTGTCCATTTTTTTGTTGGGCTGTTTTTTCTATAACATCAGTTTATAAAACTTCTTTAGCTAATAGAGATACTAACTCTTGTCATGCAAATTGCAAGTAATTTTTCCTAGTTTTTCTTTTTTCTTTACTTTGTCTATGGATTTCCCCCAACAGTTTTAACTTTTTATACAGTCAAGCATATCCATCTTTTCCTCATGTTTTCTTATTTTAATATTATATTATGCAAGGTTTCACCACTGTGTGGTTATAAAAATATTCACCCTTAGTTTCTTCTATTATTTTTATAATTTTACTTCTACACTTAAACTGTGACTTCATGCGGTACATATTTTGGTATAAAAAGTGAAATAAGGACTTACCTGATGGTCCAGTGGTTAAGACTCCGCGTTTCCACTACAGGGGGCATGGGTTCGATCCCTGGTCATAGAAGTTATGCATGCATGCCACTGCAGTGCTGGAGGGGAAAAGAAAAGTGAAATAACAATCCAATACTATCATACTCTACACACTATTTTGCAATAATTTCTTTCACTTACTGCATTGTGACCATATTTTCACATTAGTAGATATAGTCTATATTATACTGGTTCCATAATTTAATTAATTAATCTTCTATAACTGGACAATTAGGTTGTTTGCAACTATTTCAAACAGCTGTTCGATAAACACCATGAGCCCTAAACCCTCATTCATTACCTTGACAATCTCCTCAGCACGCACCTCAGACTATTTGTATCCTCTCTATATAAACCTTGCCCTCTCTTCTCATCACATCTCATTCCCAACCTATTCTCCAATCCAAAATCTTAGAAGTAATTTTTGATCCCTCACTTTCCCTCAACCTTCAAACCTAATCCATCAGAAAGATTCCATCAGCTCTACCTAGTCATCCACTTATATTCCATCCTCCTCACCTGGATGGCATGGCCTGTTTCCACTCTTGCCCGCTGCAGTCCTGTCTCTACAGCAGCCAGACTATCATTTTAGAATATAAATCAGACCAGATCACTTCACTGTTGACAATCCTCTAATGGTTTCCCATTGTACTTTCAGAAGTAAAACAAACATCCCTTACCTAGCTCTCCTCCCAAGGCCTCTATGACTCAGTCCTATCCACATCTCGAACTCAAAACCCCTGTTTCCCAAATGTTGAACTCTTTTCTACTCTCCTCAAATGAACCAAATTTGTTCCTAATTTAAGGCAGGATTTCTCATCCTTGGCACTAACGACATTTGGGGCTGGATAATTCTCTGTTGTGGGGCCTGTCCTGTGCACTGTAGGATGTTCACAGCATCCCTGGCCTCTACCCCCCAGACGTCAGTAACACTCCTTCCCCTTCCAGTGGTGTTTGTCTCCAGACATAGCAAGTGTCCTCTAGGGACAAAATTAACCCACCAATTTAGAGTCTTTGCACAAGCTATTCCCTCTACCTGGAATGTTCTGCCTCTTGGATCTTAATGCAAATGTTTCTTAATCAGGACTTAGATCAAATGTTACCTCCTCAAACAGGCCTTGCCTGTCCACCCAGTCTAAATAAGTCCCCTGCCTATCACCAAATGCCACATCACACTGATTTGTTGGTGGTGTTTTTTTTTAAGTTGAAGTATAGTTAAATTCCCCTTCATGAATCACAGCCTTCTCATGATGAAGGGGCTTGTATAACTCAGTGAAGCTATGAGCCATGCCGTACAGGGCCACCCAAGATGGATGTGTCATAGTGGAGAGTTCTGACAAACATGGTCCACGAGAGGAGGGAATGGCAAACCACTCCAGTATTCTTGTCGCGAGAACCCCATGAACAGTATGAAAAGGCAAAAAGATATGACACCAGAAGATGAGACCCCCAGGTTGGTAGGTGTCCAATATGTTAGTGGAAAAGAGTGGAGGGATATTACTAATAGCCCCAGAAAGAATGAAGTGACTGGCCAAAGCAGAAATGACATTCGTTTGTGGATGTGAATGGTGGTGAAAGTAAAGTCCAATGCTGTAAAAAATAATACTGCACAGGAACCTGGAATGTTAGGTCCTTGAATCGAGGTAAACTGGACATGGTCAACAGGAGATGCCAAGAGTGAACATCGACATTTTAGGAATCAGTGAATTAAAATGGACAGGAATAGGTGAATATAGTTCAGATGACCATTACTACTGTGGACAAGAATCCCTTAGAAGAATGATGTGAAAGTCTCTCAGTCGTGTCTGACTCTTCGAGACCCCATGGACTATACAGTCCATGGAATTCTCTAGGCCAAAATACTGGAGTGGGTAGCCTTTCCCTTCTCCAGGGGATCTTCCCAACCCAGGGATTGAACCCGGGTCTCCTGCATTGCAGGCAGATTCTTTACCAGCTGAGCCAGCCACAAGGGAAGCCCCTAGAGGAATGGAGTAGACCTCATACTCAACAAGAGTCCAAAATGCAATACTTGGGTGTAATCTCAAAAACAACAGAATGATCTCAGTTCATTTCCAAGGCAAACCATTCAACATCACAGTAATCTAAGTATATGCCCCAACCACTAATGCTGAAGAAGCTGAAGTTGAATAGTTCTATGAAGACCTACAAGACCTTCTAGAACTATCACCAAAAGAGATGTCCTTTTCATCCTAGGGGATTGGAATACAAAAATAGGAAGTTAAGAGATACCTGGAGTAATAGGAAAGTTTGGCCTTGGAGTACAGAATGAAGCAGGGCAAAGACTAACAGAGTTTTGTCAAGAGAGCACACTGGTCATAGCAAACACCCTTTTCCAACAACACAAGAGATGACTTTACACACAGACATCACCAGATGGTCAATACCAAAATCAGACTGATTATATTCTTTGCAGCCTAAGATGGAGAAGTTCTATACAGTCAGCAAAAACAAGACCTGGAGCTGACTGTCACTCAGATTATCAGCTCCTTATTGTCAAATTCAGACTTAAATTGAAGAAAGTAGGGAAAATCACTAGGTCATTCAGGTATGACCTAAACCAAATCCCTTATGATTATACAGTGGAGGTGACAAATAGATTCAAGGGATTAGATCTGGTAGACAGAGTGCCTGAATAACTATGGACAGAGGTTCATAACATCATATAGGAGACAATGAACATAACAATACCGAAGAAAAAGAAATGCAAGAAGGCAAAGTGGTTGCCCGAGGAGGCTTTACAAATAGCCTAGGAAAGATGTGAAAAGCAAAGGAGAAAGGGAAAGATATACAAACTGAATAAGGAGTTCCAGAGAATAGCAAGGAGAGATAAGGTTTTCTTCAATGAACAAACAAGTAGAGGAAAACAATAGAATAGGAAGGACTAAAGATCTCTTCAAGAAAATTGGAGATATCAAGGGAACATTTCATGCAAGGATGGACATGATAAAGGCCAGAAATGGCAAGGACCTAATAGAGGCAAAAGAGATTAAGAAGAGGTGGTAAGAATACACAGAAGAGCTAGACAAAAAAAGAGATCTTAATGACTGGGATAACCACAATGATATAATCGCTCACTTAGAGCAAGACATCCTGGAGTGTGAAGTTAAGCGGGCCTTAGGAAGCATTACTACAAATAAAGCTAGTGGAGGTGATGGAATTCCAGCTGAGCTATTTCAAATCCTAGAAGATGATTCTGTTAAAGTGCTGCACTCAGTATGTCAGCAAATTTGGAAAACTCAGCAGTGGCCACAGGACTGGAGAAGTCAGTTTTCATCCCAATCCCAGAGAAAGGCAATGCCAAAGAATGTTCAAACTACCGCACAATTGCACTCATCTCACATGCTAACAAGGTTATCCTCAAAACCTTTCAAGCTAAGCTTCAACAGTACGTGAACTGAGAACTTCCAAGTGTACAACCTGGATTTAGAAAAGGCAGAGGAACCAGAGATCAAATTGCCAACATCCACTGGATTATAGAAAAAGCAAGGCAATTCCAGAAAAACATCTACTTCTGCTTCACTGACTATGCTAAAGCCTTTGCCTGTGTGAATCACAAGAAATTACGGAAAATTCTTAAAGAGATGGGACCACCTCACCGGCCTTCTGAGAAACTTGTATGCAGGATAAGAAGCAACAGTTTGAACTGGACATGGAACAATGGACTGGTTCAAAATCAGGAAAGGTGTATGACAAGGCTGTATGTTGTCACCATTTATTTCAACTATATGCAGAGTATCATGCAAAATGCCAGGCTGGATGAATCACAAGCTGGAATCAAGATTGCCAGGAGAACATCAACAGCCTCAGATATGCAGATGATACCACTCTAGGGGCAGAAAGTGAAGAGGAACTAAAGAGCCTCTTGATGAGAGTGAAAGAAGAGAATGAAAAACCTGGCAAAAAACTTAACATTAAAAAAACTAAGGTCATGGCATCTGGTCCAATCACTTCATGGCAAGTGGAAGGGGAAAAAATTAGAAGTAGTGACAGATTTTATTTCCCTGGGCTCCAAAGTCATTGTGGATGGTGACTATAGTCATGAAATTAAAAGACGCTTGCTCCTTGGAAGAAAAGCTATGACAAACCTAGACAGCATATAAAAAGCAGAGATATCACTTTGCCGACAAAGTTCCATATAGTCAAAGCTATGATTTTTTCCAGTAGTCATGCATGGATATGAGAGATGGACCATAAAAAATACTGAGCACTGAAGAATTGATGCTTTTGTGTTGTGGTGCTGAAGAAGATTGTCAAGAGTTCCCTGGACTGCAAGGAGATCAATTAGTCAATTCTAAAGGAAATCAATCCCGAGTATTCATGGGAAGGACTGATGCTGAAACTGAAGCTCCAATACTTTGGCCACCTGATGCAAAGACCCAAGTCATTGGAAAAGATTCTAATTCTAGGAAAGATTGAAGGCAAAAGATAAGAGGGTGGCAGAGGATGAGGATGGTTACATAGCATCACCAACTCAATGGGCATTAATTTGAGCAAACTCCAGGAGATGGTGAAGGACAGGGAAGCCAGGTGTGCTGAAGTCCATGGGGTTGCAAAGAGTCGGATACAACTGAGTGACTGAAAAACAACAACAAATAGTTGATATACAATGTTAATTTCTGCTGTACAACAAAGTGACTCAGTTTTATATATGTGGGTTTCCCAGGTGGTGCTAGTAGTAAAGAACCAACCAGCCAATGTAGGAGATGTAAGAAACACGGAATCCATCCCTGGGTCAGGAAGATCCCCTGGATGGGGGCATGGCAACCCACTCCAGTATTCTTACCTGGAGAATCCCATGGACAGAGGAGCCTGGTGGGCTACGGTCCATAGGGTGGCAAAGAGTCAGACACGACTGAAACGACTTAGCACATGTGCACATACACTCATTTTACAGTCTTTTCCATTATGGTTTATCATGGGGTATTGGTTATGGTTCCCTTTGCTATAAGTAAGTCTTTGTTATTTATCCTTTCTATAATAGCTCTTATCACTGAGTGAAATAGCCTTCCCCTGTTACTGGCTTACTTCTTGGTTGCTTGTCTCTTCTACCAAAATGTAAATTTCAAACCAAGAACAGTGCCTGGCATGAGTGATCCAGGAAATATTTGCTAATTGAAAAAAATGAACCCCCCTAAGTGGAGACCAAAGATCTGTTTGTTTCAAATCTAATAGATAAACTTCTTATATGACTTCTCTCCAACTCTGACATCCATGATCACCTGCTCTTTCTTCACATCATCACTTCCCCCGGCTTCTGCAACCCTGTGTTGAAACCCTGGTCTCAGGGACTCTCCCTGTCAGTTCCCCCCAGAGATCCTCTTCCTTAGCCCATCCCCAACATACTGCTCTTCAGGGAGTCCCATCCTAGTTCCTTTTCTCCAATCCCAACTCATCTAGTGAGGTGACCTCCGCCACTCCTATGCTTCATCAATGACCATCTATTTTCTCATGATTCCCAAATCTGTACCTCTACCCCAGATGCAAGCAGCCACCAGGAAGTCCCACAGGTCCCTCCAGTTGAATATTTCCAATTTCAACAACCCTATCACATATCCTCAACAACCACTCTCAGGAGATACACCTGAAACTCCTGCTGCTGAAGCTCCTAGTTTCTATGGTGGAATTATTCTTCTGGATTATTGTAGCATTGGATCACTATGCCCTCAAATGGCCTCCATGAAACCCTGGCTCCCAAATAACACACGTGACTCACTCTTCCACTTGAAGCTCTCAGTGGCTTCCCGTTGTCCTAAGTTTAAGATCCAAATTTCCGCCCACACCTTCAAGACCCTTCATGATCAGTCCCTTTCACATACCAACCATCCTAACTGTATTCTCCCCTCACCCATGGAACCACAGATACGCTTCTTCCCATGTTGTAACTACCCTTGCCTCCCGCCTCTCTTTACCAGGATTCAGACAGTATTTGTAAAAGCAACAGGTGAATGCAGAAACTTTCTTGGTGCTTCCACTACCCTTGCTCTTGAGTCACTGTTTCTTTGGTCTTGGTCTCCTAAGGCTTTGAACCTTCTTTTAAAACAGGCTTCTAGTCTCCTTCAGGGGCTTCCCTGGTGGCTCAGACAGTAAAGAATTTGCCTGCAATGTAGGAGACCTGGATTCAATCCCTGGGTCAGGAAGATCTCCTGGAGAAGGGACCGGCTACCCACTCCAGTATTCTTGCCTGGAGAATTCCATGGACAGAGGAGCCTGTCAGGCTTCAGTTCATGGGGTTGCAAACAGTTGGACACGACTGAGCAACTAACACTCACATAGTCTCTTTCTTCCATTGCCAGTACTCAAATAGTCTTTACTTCCAATGCAACTGGAGACCCCTCTTTGAAACGATCAGTGGGGTTCTTAATATCCTACCCGTCTTTCTTCTCAGGCCATAATCCTAATTTTTATATTCCTTTCTTCAATGCTGCATCACAAACCAACATCCTAACAACTTTTGGAGGGTCTGGGTTGATGGGTAATTAGAATTTGCATCTCCAAACAAAGAATTTAGCTCAAGAATTTAGAGCATTGTGCCGCCACTGGGTACATTCAGTAACTGACTAAGTGTCTTGGAGGCTCTCAAACTGTACACAAGAAAGTCAGACATAACATAATACATCAAGAATAACTAATGAACAAGCAATTTATTATAAATAAGATGTGAATTAATGAGTTTCATATTAAAACAAGGGCTTCCCAGGTGGCACTAGTGGTAAAGAACCTGCCTGCAAATGCCGGAGACATAAGAGACACAAGCTCAACCCCTGGGTTGAGAAGATCCCCTGGAGGAGGGCAGGGCAACCCACTCCAGTATTCTTGCCCGGAGAATCCCATGGACAGAAGAGCCTGGTGGGTTACAGTCCATGGGATCACCAAGAGGTGGATGTGACTGAAGCAACTTAGCACACACACATTAAAACAAGCATTCAAAAGTTACAATGAAACTGCTGTCTGCTCCAGAGCTGTGACCGTTCAGCCTCTGTAGTCTGTCCCCAGCTCCACTGTCACTGCCTTGTCAGTTCCTCGGTGTGCTGGACAGATTACGTGAACATACCCCCTGCTAAACCAACTCAGGAGTAGAACTGGCTGTCGATCCACCCAGCTTCCCAGTCAGGCAGCCCAAATGCCATGCCCCTCAAAGGGTCACGGCCCTGCTACCTTCCCCCATGTGTTACTATTCGGGCTGACAGTGACCCTGGGAGCTGACAAGCACTGGTGGATGTGGCCGATGGTCTGTGCTGTTTTCCCCAACTGAAGAGACCTCAGGAACAGCAGCAGTGAAGGATGACCCAGCAACCATCTCACACAGTGTCCTTGCCAGGCTCCCTCCAGGAGTGGTACAGCTAAGGGAGAGGGCAGGAAACCCATCACGTAGATGAATGGTGCTCACAGGGGGCTCATGGGGGCAAAGCTCAGCCCCGACAGGCACATTCCACATGACCCTGAATTGCAGTTTTGAGAACGCAGAGCCAGGCACCCCCACCTCACCTCACTCTTCTGGCCTCAGGGACACAGGACTCTATCAGCAGTGGGAGCCTGTTGGGGCCAGTTTCTCAAGGTCGTGCCACAGAAAGGCCTTGAGAGGCCCATCTGAGTCTTCTAATGACCATTGAAGCCACAGAGCAACAGGTTTCCAAGCCTTGGGAAGGAGTCTCCTAACAATTAACAGCCACAAAATGTACTTACATGAAAAGTCTTAAAATAAACAGATTGGCCCTGGTGCTCAGCTGGGCACTCGACGCTAGGTGGGAATTTAAAAAGGAAAACCCCTGCACTGGAGGCAGCTGTGACCTACTTTAGGAAGAAAGACCTCTGCATAGAAAATGATACCTTGTGCTGGAGGTCTTGGCCCGCTGCCCCACACCGCCCAAGCCATGCTCAGCTGCTGGGAGGGTCAGCACGGGCAGGCTGCATGGACCATGTGGGCGCCACAATGGGCATGGTGCCCAGGGCCTGTGATAGGTTAGGGGCCCTGAAAATGTTTTAACTCCTTTTAAAACCAGAAATACTGATGCTGAAGCTCCAATACTTTGGCCATCTGATGTGAAGAGCCAACTCATTAGACAAAACCCTGATGCTGGGAAAGATCGAAGGCGGGAGGAGAAGGGGACGACAGAGGACGAGATGGTTGGATGGCATCACCAACTCAATGGACATGAGTTTGAGCAAGCTCTGGGAGATGGTGAAGGACAGGGAAGCCTGGCGTGATGCAGTCCATGGGGACACAAAGAGTCAGACACAACTGAGCGATTGAACAGCAGCAACAAAAATCAGGAGGAAAAAAGTGGATATAATCCAATCTGACTTGCATTCACCTGTCTACCAATGCAACCGCAAAGTGTTTTTAATTTTTTTTTAATGCAAGAGGAGGCCCAAGAAAGGCAAAACTTTCTGAGAACTCCAGAAATTGCAATGCAGCCCTGCCCAAACCAAAGGGAAACCGAACTGCCAGCTGCACGAAATGCCCAATTCCTATTCCCCCCTTGCATGGGCAGCTGCCAGCTGCCCAAGAAACATGCAAACCCCAAGAGTCCTGGAGCCAGTCCTGAGTAGCTGCTTTGCTCACAGGCATGTGAGCACTGCCCTGGACCTGAAAACAAAATGCTAATAGGAGTGATTATGGTGATAATCATTGCAACCATTTAATGAGTACTTCCAGGGTGCATCAGATTCAGTACTAGAAGCTTTACATGATTGATCTCACTTAATCACCTCTAAGCTTTGGAAGGTAGATGTTATCATCTGCATTTTAGAGATGCAGAAACCACAGCTCGAAGAATTTACCTAATGAGCCCTGGCCTCAGAGCCGTACATTGGCAACTGCAGGGGGCACCAGCCACAGTATATTCCCTGATACTGATCCCCCAGAATCACATGATAGGACAACGCTGGCTGGTGAGCTGACAATGCTCACCTTGTGTTTTGCATCTTCACTCCTCTGCCTCTGTAATTATAGATTTTCCCCAAGCAAGAGCATATGCCCCCACCAGACAAGAGGGAGTACACAAGAAGAGGGCCCCAAATTCCCTAAACTTAAATGTCCAAGTTTTCCTTAAAGGACCACATACCTCAGGTCACAGGACAAGGGCTCCTCATGGCTGCTCCTCTGTCACTGCTGCTGGGGGAGCCTGTGTGTACAGCTGCCTGGGGGCGGGCAGTGCTGGTGGATTTCCTGCTTTCTCCAGGCTTTCTCCTCTATCTAGCATTATTGTTGAGCACGTCTTTGCCAGTTTTTCTTAGATGCTCTCCAAAGACCTTTGTAAGCATGTCTGGATGAAGAAGATAAACTTAACTGCTGATTTTGTCTGTGTATTTCCCCTAAACCATCTAATATCTTCTATGGGCCAAGCTGAATATAAACACTAAGTTATAAGTTGTGTTGTCACTTTTTAGTCACTCAGTCATGTCCAACTCTTTTGCGACCCCATGGACTGTAGCCCACCAGGCTCCTCTGTCCATGGGATTTCCCAGGCAAGAATACAGGAGTGGGTTGCTATTTCCTTCTCCAGGGATCTTCCCAACCCAGGGAATCAAACCCACATCTCCTGCATTGGCAGGCAGATTCTTTACCACTGAGCCATCTGGGAAGCCCTGTAAGTTGTGTAGTACTTCGCTATTCAAAGTATGGTCCCTGGACCAGCAGCACTTGAAACTTGCTAGAAAGGCGGAACTCGGGCCCTGCAGATGCCTTGTTGACTTGTGTGTGTCTTGAGGTTTGAGAGGTGTCAGGGTGATATGGAAGAAGAGAATCACTAAGATTGTCAAATCTGGCTCTACATTGAATCACCAAGAGCTTTAAAAATTACTAATGCATGGCTCCTATGCCAGAGACTCTTATATGACTGGTATAGGGAGTAGCCTGTGCATTTAGGATTTTTTAAAGCCCCCGGAGTGATTCTAACATTCAGCAAAGTCTAGGAACCCCTTGATTAAGTGATGTGAGATGGTGAAGCTTCTAAAGAACTAGGAAAGGAGGGCGTGGCAGGTGTGTGGAGGTGGGTGTGACATGTATGTTCATGGGGGTAGTGAGAAGGCCCATCTGAAGAGAGAGACCAGAGGCCCTGTAGAGGCCAGTGGGCATAAGCGTTTGGGGAGCCGACTATGGTCACAGGATTCAGACTTGAAGTAGTAAGAATACAGTGCTGCAGGAGATAAAAACCACTCTCAGCAAAGCTCGCTCTGACAAAGGTTTGCTGAACAGGATGGAGAGTGGGGAGCCTGGGTCAGAGAGACCGGCTGTTCATAGGAGCCCACATAGGAGTTGATGAGCTCGTTAAGGCAGAATGAGTCTCAGAAGAAACGTAAATGAGGACAGGCATGTTGGGTTCATTTGCCAGGGCTGCTGCAAAAGCATCATAAGCTGGGCAACACAGACAACAGACATTTATTGTCACACAGTCCTGAAGGCCAGAAGTCCACCTTCAAGGCGTCAGTGGGTCTGATTCCTTCTGAGGGCTGTAGGGAACGATCTGGTCCACGCCTCTCCCCTCGCTTCTGGTGGTTTGCTGGCAATCTTTAGGGTTCCTTGGCTTACAGAAGCATCACCCTTATCTCTGCCTTCTTGTTCTATGGCAGTCTCCCTGCACAAGTCTGTAACCAGATCTCCCCTTTTCATGAGGACATTAGGCTTCCCTGGTGGCTCAGATGGTAAAGAATCTGCCTGCAATGTAGGAAATCTGGGTTCGATTCCTGACCCTGGAGAAGGAAATGGCTACCCACTCCAGTATTCTTGCTTGGAGAATTCCATGGACAGAGTACTCTGGTGGGCTACAGTCCATGGGATAACAAAGAGTCAGACACGAAACACCTCAGTTTAACTTCATTACTTTTGTAAAGCCCCTAAGCCCAAATACAGTCACATTCTGAGGTACTTGCTTTAGGACTTCAACAGATGAATGTGGGGGCCACAGATTCAACCAGTAAGACACATCAAAGGAAAACAATCTATAAATCAGTTTTTCTAACTCACCACACAAACAACTGAAGTCAGCTGGATGGAATCTCCACTCACATTTTCTGAGGTTGGTGAGGATCTCATTTATCTGGAGGCAGATGCAATAAATACGAAACTAAAGGGGACTTTCCTTGGCAGGGAAAGTCGGCCAAAAATCTTTTATAATTCAGTTTTTCTTGCATCACAGCCATGACAGTTGGTTTAAATGCATCCTCTTACAGAGCTGGGATTTACAATTCATGGTGTAATATAAAAAGCAAATGATCTTCTGTATATAGAAATAACTGTCACAGCCTAGCAGAGTTATCAGCAGGCCCTGGATGGTTGGGCAGAAAAGGAAATAGAAGAGTCCCTAGGTAGGTGCTGCGGAGAAGGCAATGGCAACCCACACCAGTACTTTTGCCTGGGAGGCACTCTTGCCTGGAAAATCCCATGGATGGAGGAGCCTGGTAGGCTGCAGTCCATGGGGTCGCGAAGAGTTGGACACGACTGAGCGACTTCACTTTCTTTTCACTTTCATGCACTGGAGAAGGAAATGGCAACCCACTCCAGTGTTCTTGCCTGGAGAATCCCAGGGACGGCAGACCCTGGTGGGCTGCCATCTATAGGGTCGCACAGAGTTGGACATGACTGAAGCGACTTAGCAGCAGCAGCAGGTAGGTGCTGGGCTCTAACAAGGCAGCCGGTGGACTGTGGGCCATGGGCTCAAGCCCATGTTCAAGGAGGCAGGAGCTCTCCAGGGTCAAGAGCAAAGGCCACAGAGGTGAAGGAAGCCAAAGGGTGAAGTCATGAATGTGAGGTTCTTGGCAAGACACACCCAAACCTGCTGGACACCTCTGGTGACTCTGATCTGATAGCAGAGGCAGTGTGTGTGGTGGGACAGGCAGTAATCCGGGTCTGAGCAGCCTAAGGGCCAAATCACCAGCCAGAGGAGGGTATGACCTTCCACACCTTCAGGTGTGCCCGACATGGTTCTGCTGCAGCTGAACAGCAGGCAGACAGAGCTCCGTCAGCTTTGTTTTCTTCTCCTAGTAATAGAGATGGGCTTGGAAGGGCAGCCAATCTCAGGTGTTACATGCATCGGAACCACTGGAGCGGCTTAGTAAAACAGACTTTCTGGATCCACCCCTAGAATGTCTGATTCGGTAGCTATGAGGCAGGAGTCAAGCATCTGCCTTCCGAACTAGTTTCCAGGTGATGCTGGACAGTGGCCACCCCTTGAGAAGCGCTCTGCAGAGTCAGGCTCTCTCACTCTCTCCCCATCATGACCAATGACAAATGTTTAAGGAGCAACCAGTCAAGGTGCAGTCTGTGACCATGGGATCTAATTGTCCTCACCACTATTTATTGAGGCTCAAGTTCAGATGGTTAGATAGTATCACCAACTCAATGGACATGAATTTGAGCAAACTCTGGGAGATAGGAGAAGACAGAGGGCCTGGGGTGCTGCAGTCCATGGGATCACAAAGTGTTGGACACAACCTAGTGACTGAACAACAACAAATTCAGTATCTCCTGGGTTCACTGGCTTCATGCTCTAACCAACAGAATCAAGTGGCCTCCACTTTTAAATCTTCCAGGATCTAAAGGATCCTGACAAGAGAGCTATTTGATTTCCATGGGTGATCATTTAACCCAAAAGTACAACCTCAAGGATGTGAGAGATATCCTCACCTGTACACAGAGTCATGCTCATTGCAATTACCTACTAGAATAGCCAAAGCTGGAAAAATCTAAAGGGCTAGCCAAAGGAGAATAAATTATGGAATATCCATACTAAATAATGCAACACAGGAATTTAAAAGAATGTACAAACATGAGTTATGACCAACCTAGATAGCATATTTAAAAGCAGAGACATTACTTTGCCAACAAAAGTCCATTTAGTCAAGGCTATGGTTTTTCCAGTAGTCATGTATGGATGTGAGAGTTGGACTATAAAGAAAGCTGAGCGCCGAAGAATTGATGCTTTTGAACTATGGTGTTGGAGAAGACTCTTGAGAGTCCCTTGGACTGCAAGGAGATCCAACCAGTCCATCCTAAAGGAGATCAGTCCTGGGTGTTCACTGGAAGGACTGATGTTGAAGCTGAAACTCCAACACTTTGGCCACCTCATGCGAAGAGTTGACTCATTGGATAAGACCCTAATGTTGGGAAGGATTGGGGGCAGGAGGAGAAGGGGACGACAGAGGATGAGATGGCTGGATGGCATCATCGACTCGATAGGCATGAGTTTGGGTGGACTCCGGGAGTTGGTGATGGACAGGGAGGCCTGGTGTGCTGCGATTCATGGGATCGCAAAGAGTCGGACACGACTGAGCGACTGAACTGAACAAACATGAAAAATCTACAAGGTATAATTAGAGGGAAAAAAGAAACTGCAAAACAATACATACTAAATTGTCTAGTTCATGATTTTTAAAACCCACAAAGACATGTGTACAAAAGCGTAAAAATAGCCTGGAATGATACACACTAAGCTCTTAAGAACAGTTATTTTGAGGAGAGGAGGGCAAATGGGAGAAGGATTATCTCACTTTCTCATACAAAGAAGATTCTGTCTTTGGCTCTTGCCATAGTGGAAAGTGCTGGGCTCTACCGAGCCCAAAGCAGTTCTGGGGTCCCCAGTACAACCAAGGTAGAATCTTGGCATCTAGTCCCATCACTTCATGGCAAATAGAAGGAGAAAAGTGGAAGCAGTGACAGATTTTATTTTCTTGGGCTCCAAAATCACTGCAGATGGTTGACTGCACCCATGAAATTAAAAGACACTTGCTCCTTGGAAGGAAAGCTATGACAAACCTAGACAGTATATTAAAAAGCAGAGACATCACTTTGCTGACACAGGTCCGTATGGTCAAAAACTACTGGTTTTTCCAGTAGTCATGTATAGATGTGAGAGTTGGTCCATAAAGAAGGCTGAGCACCAAAGAATTGATGCTTTTGAATTACAGTGCTGGGGAAAACTCTTGAGAGTCCCTTGGACAGCAAGGAGATCCAATCAAACAATCCTAAAGGAAATCAACCCTGAATATTCATTGGGAGGACAGTTGCTGAAGCTCCAGTACTTTGGCCACCTGATTCGAAGAGCTGACTCACTGGAAAAGATCCTGATGCTGGGATAGATTGACGGCAGGAGAAAGAGGCGGCAGAGGATGAGATGGTTGAATGACATCACCGACTCAATGGACTTGAATCTGAGCAAACTCCAGGAGATAGTGGAAGACAGAGGAGCCTGGCGTGCTGCAGTCCACGGGGTCACAAAGAGCCAGACACGACTTAGCAACTGAACAAGAACAATAGCAACAACCACCTTTGACCAATGAAAGACAGGAGGTAACAGGAAGCTTCCTTGGGTATAACTTGGGTGTAACTGATTTCTTGGTTATGTCCCTCATGACCAAGACCATCTGAGTTCTCTTATTTTCTTGTGAACCTGTGGCCTGCTTGGTAACGCCCACCTTATATTTACCTTCTGTCTTCCTGGCCTCACATCCCTGTTTCTCTCAGTCTCAAGTATTAGCACAGTAAGTTTCATCTCCGACTCATTTTTTCCTACAGAATCTGAAATCAGACAATCTTTTTCTGTGTTCCCTGAACTTTGTACAATGATAATGTATTCAGCTAATACTTGTAAAGGATGAAATAAGATTAAGAGGGGAAGGATGAACAGTTTATTATGAAGAACAATATGAATGTCCTGGTGATTCTAGGTGTTTTGCTGGGGAGGGTGAGGTAGAGGAGGTGCTTGCTTCAGCATTTTCCAGGTACTCCCAGAGGAGCTTGGGGACCAAAAGCTCCTCTAACAATGTGATGTTTTCATTATTTTTAATTGGGTCCCACTGCCCCTCCCAGTCAGGTCTGCTGGGTCAGACCCTCTAGGAATTATAGTGAAGTGCAAGCCGCTCAGTTATGCCCAACTCTTTGTGACCCCATGGACTATACAGTCCATGCAATTCTCCAGGCCAGAATACTGGAGTGGGTAGCCTTTCCCTCTCCAGGGGGTCTTCCCAGCCCAGGGATAGGACCCAGGTCTCCCGCATAGCAGGTGGATTCTTTACCAGCTGAGCCACAAGGGAAGCCTAAGAACACTGGAGTGGATAGCCTATCCCTTCTCCAGCAGATCTTCCAGATCCAGGAATCAAACTGGGGTCTCCTGCATTGCAGGTGGATTCTTTACCAACTGAGTTTTCAGGGAATTATCACCCTCTCCAAAACCTCAGAACCAGTCTCCCTCGCCTCCTCTTTCTTCCTTCCCTGCTTGTGAAAAGGGGGCTGATGTGTGTATATGTGTTATGTTGGTCATTTCAGATTGATTGAACTGGGGACTCAAAGTCCAAAGGAGGGCTACCTACCGCATGCTTCTTTTCTTAGCATTCAAGAGAAACTTGAGGACTTCCCTGTTGGTCCAGTGGCTAAGAACCCACCTGCCAATGCAGGGGACACAGATGTGATGGATGGTCCGGGGAGACTGCACTTACTGTGGGGCAACAGACTATATACATCACAACTGCTGAGCCCGAGCACCTGGAGCCTGTGCTCCACAACAAGAGAAGCCACCCCAATGAGAAGCCCACACACCTCACCTGCAGACTGGCCCCCACTAGCCACAACTAGAGACAGTCCACACACAGCAACGAAGACCCAGTGCTGCCAGAAATAAGTAATAACATTTTTAAAAAGAGAGAGAGAAACTTGAGCCCTTCCTCAAAGACAAAAAATTGGAAGAGGAGAGGTGGAAAGCTTGACTTGAAGTTTAGCCGGTCCTAAGGGCCTCCCCCACCTCTTGCCACAGCAAACGCCCCAGAACCAAAAGCAACTGAAGGTAAATCTCTCCAGATTATATATAAGAGAGGGAGATAGGGAAAATTCCTGGGGGGGGGGGGGGGAGGGGGAGGGGGCAGGGAATCAGTAAATGAGCAAGTTCATAGATGCAGTCGGCAAAAGAAATTGTGTTTCACAAACTCAACTTTCAAGTCCAAAAAGGAGCCATAATAATAATACAAAGTCCTGCCCATTCCATTCCTTGCATTCCTTGCACTTTCGCTCCAGAGGGTAACAGCTGGATGCTGACCTAGAAGGGCGAGGCCATCTGAGTTGAGTCTGCCTTGGCTAAGCGTGCTGGGTACAATTAAAGGAGAAGTTTGGACTTCAGGGAAGTGTCTGTGGACGCTGCATAAGCAACACAAAAGAGAAGGGAGTCTTTCTCAGGCAGTATTTGTTTTGTCTCAGAAAATTTCCCTTTATTCTGACTCAGGGATTGTTTGAAAAGACAGAACAAACAAGAGGCTTCGGGTAACAAGGTCCTGGCTTTTAGGTGAGAGGGGATTTTGTCTCTCTTAGATAAGAATCCAGAGAGTCAGACACCCTATAATTGGATAGGCTTGCTCTAGGAACTTCACTGCAGGATTTGTTGAAAGGGAAGGTTTAACCAAAAGAAGTTTAAACGAGAAAAAGCCTGAGGTTTTTGATGTAAAATGATAGAGGTCTGGAACTGAACATCTTTTCTCAAAGCCAGCCCTGATTTCAGATTAAAAACAGAGTAAAGGGCCAAGAGATGCCTTCTCCACCAAGATCAGGCAAGAAGCCCACTGCGCTTCCCTCTGTCTGACATGACCCTGTTCCCGCTGGCAACTCTGGCAAATCAAGTTTGCCTGGACATGGTCAGGCCTGCCAGGAAGTCCTTTGTTATGGACTCCTCTCCCACCCAAGCAGACCCAAGGAAGATCATTACATCCCGTAACAGTACTTTGAGAACTTTTCTGCATTTTCTGTGGATTTCTTTGGGAACTTGAGAAGCACTCCACCACAGAGTTTTTCCTTAAAATCTCTAATCTTCACTTTCAAGGTCACCTTTGTCCTGCTGACCCTGGCTCCCTGCTTCTGCCCCTACTGCTTGGTCCTACCTACAGTGGCCCCCCACCTGCAGGCCCAGCCTTACCCAGCCCCAGGCCAGTCCTGATCAAGGCCAGAAAGAGATTCAGAGCCTCGGGCCACTGGCAGATGAGATGTGGAAACTCATGCTGCTCTGGGAAGTCCGAACCTTCTCATGACCACCAGGTCCTCTCATGACTGCAAAGTCCCGCCACACAGCTGGGTTTGCCCTAAATGCACTGAGGCCCTGGCACCTGGTCTGCTGTTGTAAGTTTCTCTCTCTTGGGGATGGGCTGGACCCTGTATCCACAGTCAGGGGCTGGGGCTTGCTTTTTCACTGAACAATCATCTGCATTCAAAGCCACAGCTTACTGCCAGGGTTGCCTTGGTCATGACTGTGGGCAGCCTTCCCCAATTCACCTAAGCACTCTATGGATTAAAGGTTCTCACACTTCCGTGTGGGGACCTCCCTGGTGGTCCAATGGCTAAGATGCCACACTCTCTATGCAGGGGGCCTGGGTTTGATCCCTGGTCAGGGAACTAGAACCCACATGCTGCAACTGAGAGTTCACACACCACAGCTAAAAGTCTTGCATGCCAGCAACTAAAGATTCCGCATGCCACAGCTGAGACTCAGTACAGCCAATTAAATAAATAATTTTTTTTTTTAAAAGCATTTGGAAAGTACAACTTTCCAAAACTGCACCAGGAAGAAATAGAAAATCTTAACAGACCCATCACAAGCACAGAAATTGAAACTGTAATCAGAAATCTTCTAGCAAACAAAAGCCCAGGACCAGACGGCCTCACAGCTGAAGTCTACCAAAAACTTAGAGAAGAGCTAACACCCAACCTACTCAAACTCTTCCAGAAAATTGCAGAGGAAGGTAAACTTCCAAACTCATTCTATGAGGCCACCATCACCCTAATACCAAAACCTGACAAAGATGCCACAAAAAAAGAAAACTACAGACCAATATCACTGATGAACATAGATGCAAAAATCCTTAACAAAATTCTAGCAAACAGAATCCAACAATATATTGAAAAGATCATACATCATGACCGAGTGGGCTTTATCCCAGGGATGCAAGGATTCTTCAATATCCGCAAATAAATCAACGTAATACATCACATTAACAAATTGAAAAATAAAAACCATATGATTCTCTCAATAGATGCAGAGAAAGCCTTTGACAAAATTCAACACCCATTTATGAAAAAAACCCTCCAGAAAGCAGGAATAGAAAGAACATACCTCAACATAATAAAAGCTATATATGACAAACCCACAGCAAACATTATCCCCAATGGTGAAAAATTGAAAGCATTTCCCCTAAAGTCAGGAACAAGGCAAGGGTGCCCACTCCCACCACTACTATTCAGCATAGTTTTGGAAGTTTTGGCCACAGCAATCAGAGCAGAAAAAGAAATAGAAGGAATCCAGATTGGAAAAGAAGAAGTAAAACTCTCACTGTTTGCAGATGACATGATCCTCTACATAGAAAACCCTAAAGACTCCACCAGAAAATTACTAGAGCTAATCAATGAATATAGTAAAGTGGCAGGATGTAAAATCAACACACAGAAATCCCTTGCATTCCTATACACTAACAATGAGAAAACAGAAAGAGAAGTTAAGGAAACAATTCCATTCACCATTGCAATGAAAAGAATAAAATACTTAGGAATATATCTACCTAAAGAAACAAAAGACCTATATATAGAAAATTATAAAACACTGGTGAAAGAAATCAAAGAGGACACAAATAGATGGAGAAATATACCGTGTTCATGGATCAGAAGAGTCAATATAGTGAAAATGAGTATACTACCCAAGGCAATCTATAGATTCAATGCAATCCCTATCAAGCTACCAATGGTATTTTTCACAGAGCTAGAACAAATAATTTCACAGTTTGTATGGAAATACAAAAAACCTCGAGTAGTCAAAGCAATCTTGAGAAAGAAGAATGGAACTGGAGGAATCACCCTGCCTGACTTCAGGCTCTACTACAAAGCCACAGTCATCAAGACAGTATGGTACTGGCACAAAGATAGAAATATAGGTCAATGGAACAAAATAGAAAGCCCAGAGATAAATCCACGCACCTATGGACACCTTATCTTTGACAAAGGAGGCAAGAGTATACAATGGAGAAAAGACGATCTCTTTAACAAGTGGTGCTGGGAAAACTGGTCAACCACTTGTAAAAAAATGAAACTAGGACACTTTCTAACACCATACACAAAAATAAACTCAAAATGGATTAAAAATATAAACGTAAGACCAGAAACTATAAAACTCCTAGAGGAAAATATAGGCAAAACACTCACTGACATAAATCACAGCAGGATCCTCTATGACCCACCTCCCAGAATATTGGAAATAAAGCAAAAATAAACAAATGGGACCTAATTAAACTTAAAAGCTTTTGCACAATGAAGGCAACTATGAGCAAGGTGAAAAGACAGCCTTCAGAATGGGAGAAAATAATAGCAAACGAAGCAACGGACAAACAATTAATCTCAAAAATATACAAGCAACTCCTGCAGCTCAATTCCAGAAAAATAAATGACCCAATCAAAAAATGGGCCAAAGAACTAAACAGACACTTCTCCAAAGATGACATACAGATGGCTAACAAACACATGAAAAGATGCTCAACATCACTCATTATCAGAGAAATGCAAATCAAAACCACAGTGAGGTACCATTTCACGCCAGTCAGAATGGCTGCTATCCAAAAGTCTACAAAAAATAAATGCTGGAGAGGGTGTAGAGAAAAGGGAACCCTCTTACACTGTTGGTGGGAATGCAAACTAGTACAGCCACTATGGAGAACAGTGTGGAGATTCCTTAAAAAACTGGGAATAGAACTGCCATATGACCCAGCAATCCCACTGCTGGGCATACACACTGAGGAAACCAGAATTGAAAGAGACACGTGAACCCCAATGTTCATCAGAGCACTGTTTATAATAGCCAAGACATGGAAGCAACCTAGATGTCCATCAGCAGGCAAATGGATAAGAAAGCTGTGGTACATACACACAATGGAATATTACCCAGCCATTAAAAAGAATACATTTGAATCAGTTCTAATGAGGTAGATGAAACTGGAGCCTATTATACAGAGTGAAGTAAGCCAGAAAGAAAAACAGCAATACAGTATACTAACGCATATATATGGAATTTAGAAAGATGGTAACGATGACCCTATATGTGAGACAGCAAAAGAGACACAGATGTATAGAATAGTCTTTTGGACTCTGTGGGAGAGAGTGGGGGTGGGATTTGGGAGAATGGCATGGAAACATGTATATTATCATATGTGAAATGAATCACCATTCCAGGTTCAATGCATGATACAGGGTGCTTGGGGCTGGTGCACTGGGATGACCCAGAGGGAAGGGAAGGGGAGGGAGGTGGGAGGAGGGGTCAGGATGGGGAACACATGTATATCCATGGTGGATTCATGTCAATGTATGGCAAAACCAATACAATATTGTAAAGTAATTAGCCTCCAATTAAAATAAATTTATATTAAAAAAGTAAAAATCACCCCGTACAGTTTACTAAAAATAAATAAATAAATAAAGTGTTCTTTGAAAAACACAAAACTTCAGTGTGCATCAGAATTCCTGGAAGCTTGTTAAGAGTGAAGTCCTGTGCCCACCCCTAGAGATTCTGGTCCATCTATTCATCCCAGTCCTGGGTGACTCAAGGGGAAGAGCTCTTGAACCCCATCTCGTACAACTCTGGTATGGATGAACCACCCATAGACCAAGTCCTGTTCAGCTCTGGACACCTGCCCTGTGCTCCTCCTGGCCGCACCTCTTCAATTCCCAGCCTGCTTTGCGGTCACGTCACTCAAGCCATGACATCCATAACATTCTCACATTTGTTCTATTGCATGTAAAGCAGTCTGCGGTTGTGGGACACGAGCCATCTCTTCAACTAAATTGCACTCTGGCTTCCCAGCCCAGGGTATACACAGGATTCTACATACATTGGCCACTCGGTGCATTCTGTATCTGGCAGTGACAAGAAGCTTATCTGAGGAATGGATATACACTGTTAAAGAGAAATGTGGTGCTGATAATTTCAAGCATGATGAATTTTTAATGAACAGTAGTCACACAGAAACAGATTAACCTAAGAAGGCTAAATAAAATAATTTTATATTTGTCCAATTTGGTCTGTCTGCCTCCTTTTTATGTGGAAGCAGAATACATTTTGATCTGATACCAGAAAGAACTTTCTGCCATTGCTTTATTTCAGAAGACCTTGTGGACCAAGAGCTGTTTGCCCAGACACCCTCTTTACGGCATAACCACCCTGAGGAGCCGGCGACTGTCCAGTCCAGCTTACTCTCCTCGCTGGGAGGGGTCCAGGTCTTGAGCTCACCTCCCTCCTTCCCTCCCCCTCAACCACCCCCCTAGCCTCCCTTTCCCAGTCTGTCATCTTGATTCGCAAGACACAGCATCAGGGGCCTATATTAGCATAGAGAATGGCAGCGAGGAACACAGGGTGTGGGGAAAGCCTTCCGCTTTCTCCTTTCTCTGCAATTATCACTCAACTGCTTCAGTAAACAACAAAATTGTTCCCCACACACATCATTACCATTTACAAGATTAAAATAGGCTGGAGGTCGGGAAAGGGAACACAGGTTAGTTTGAGTTTTTGAAATGAACTGCCGTCCCTGGCTAGGCACCCCCGACCCTTTCTTTCCTGAGCAAAATTGAGGACAAGAGGACCGGGAGAAGTTAAGGTGCACCTCCCTTCTTGCTCATGGAAAGATGTGAGAGACAAAATGAGGAAAAGACAGAGCTCAGCGCAGGCCCATGTCTGGGCGAGGCGGGCTCTGGGCTTAGGCCTGAGGCTCTCCTGGAGCTTTGAACCCCTTCCTGGGCCGCGGCCACCCTGGTCCCTCCCCCTCAGCACGAGGCCTCTGTTCTACCTGCAGGGCCCACAGCCCAAGTCCAAAATGAGTCCCTGGTGAGCAGCTTCATGCTCATCTGTTCAGATTATAGTTTTGAGTGTGGGTGCCCATCCCCCAAGGGGCAGAAGCTTTTGGCATAACCAGGGCAGAGTAATAATGACTCAACAAGCTAGAGCTGAAATCTTCTTACAGACCACCGGGACACCCCCACCCACCCCAGGGGCTCCAGGCACACCGCCCTCTGTGTGAGCCACGCCCTGGAGTTGGGTCACACCATGAAAGCCCTAAATGTCAGAGGAGAGAGCTTCCTGGCCTTTTTAGCTAGTGCTCTCGGATAATCAGCAGTCCTTCCAAATAAGGAGATGTTTTCTACGATATTAAAATGTGTCCTGAAAAGGTTCGTGAGGACCAGTAAAAAAAGAACAGACTTAGTGAGGCAGATGTTTCCACCCCAGCACAAAGTTTATAGGACAAAGGTCAAAGTTTACAGGGCATAGTGATGTGATAAAGGCCAGGAAGGTAACCTTACATGAATCAAGATCTAACTAGAGACACATGCCACCTGCAGGTCTTCAAATTCAAGTTTAAAAATGTGCTGGCCAAACAAAATTCATCTGAAGACCAGGATCAATATCCTGGTCTCCAGTTTGCAAGTCCTCAATTATCAAGGGGAAAAAAAGTAAAAGCAAGAGATCAGAATAAACAAGGGCAAACTGTTTCGTTCTACTAACTAGGAGCCCACATTCTCTCTCTGCTGAGGGAAAAAATGGGCTGACCAAAAAGTTCATTTGGGTTTTTCCATAAGATGGCATGGAAAAACCCAAACCACTTTTTTTGGCCAACCCAATATCATCCAGACTAGGGGAAATGATCACCACTAGAAGAACACATTCTCCAGGATATTTTTCTGGTATCAGGATAGGTCCCGCCAATCAGCCCCCTGATCTCCTTTGGGACCAGGGAACATCTATGACATCAGAAGTGCATCTGTGTCCACGAGATGGAGGGTTTTCTTCTATTGAAACTAATTAGCACTGGCCATAATAAAACCCCCGTGTCCTTGATATTATCGGTTTGGTGCTGGGACAACAGCACTGGCTCTCACTGGTGTTGGTGAAGATAGGAAAGAGCAGACACGGGAGGACCGCAGCCCTATTGCTCACCTTTGTCTGTGCCAATCCACTGCCTAACAGCATCACTACCATTCCCCATCTGAGAAGACCATGAGTTAGGGCTCAATTACATCAGCCTAGCTTAGAAGAGGGTGGAGCTCCAAGCTCAGGGAGCTTCTGGCTGGAACAATTCCTGCAGCTGCTCACAGCACAGGCATCACTGGTCCGTGGAGACTCCCAGCAGGCTGGTTGAGGGCAGCTGGGAGAAGAGCTGCCATGGCAGGGTCGGAAACCAGAAAGGGAAACAAAAGTCAGGCTCTGGGGACTCGGATCATGTATGTGCCCCATGTGGCCTCGTCCCCTTAAGATCAATATCATGGATGGTTGTGAGGATTTGGTTTAATTAGATTACAGTTAGTTGGTTAAAAACATTTTCTTCCCCAGCCATGATGTCAATCGAAGACACTGGTTGGTACCTCGTCCTTGTATTTTCCGTAAGTAGGAAAACCCCAAGGGTATGGGTACAGGAATGGCGGTAGCTCCCTACTACATGCCTGGTGAGGTTTGGAGAAATCTGTTGGCAAACAGCTGGGAAAGGGACAGCTGCAGAAAGGGAAGGAAAGGTTGGATGTCACCCTTTGGTAAAGAACCACTGCGTGAGGCTTTCTAGACCCTCCCAAACCACAAACTGCCCTGGGTCCCTGGAACCCTGGTTGTGTGCTGTTGGGGCCACCTGGCACCCACCAGCCCACCAGCTATCCCAGCATGGTTCCTGCACTCCTGCCTCATCCCCGAAGGCCCCCGTGGCCATAGCAGGCTCGGGGCTCCATAGACTCAGTGCCCTTCTGACACCTGCCCCCCCCCCCCCCCGTTGGCAGTTGGGCCAGCTAAGCACTCCGCCAAGGCAAGACTAAGAAATTCAGGCCAGCCAGCTTAGGAAAGTTCTATATAAGCCCCAAGCTTTGTTGACACCCTCTGCCCTTCTCAGGTGCAATCCATTGACTGCAATCAGGCAGATGGGGTCTCAGCAGGTGTAGATGTTTTCTTGACCTGTGCACTTTTCAGATCCTCACTCAGTGCTGAGCATGTGCTAGAAGCTCCATAAGTACAAGCTAATTTCCTCTCCAGAACACTTGGACTTAACTGAAATACCTTACTGGACCAAAGAGAATCCCTAGGCAGGAACTAAAGTCCTACCTAAAAGGTAAGAACAAACACAAGGCACCAGTCAGGCATCCCACTGTTTGGAGATTAAAGCAGGCTTGAGAAAAATTGCATCCGGGCAGCCTAGGGAGGGCCCAGGTCACCGTATTAGGGCCCCAGTCAGAATAGGTCTGAGGCCAGGAAGGAGCCCCCCAGTCTGCCCTCCATCACTGGGGCTGGAGTCTTGAGCATCCCTCCACACCTTAGCTAAAAAGTCAGCAAGTTTCTTTTTTCATGAAGTGTATTTAATAGCCTATCCAGCCTTGGGCTTCCCTGGTGGCTCAGCTAGTAAAGAACCCAGCTGCAATGTGGGAGACCTGGGTTTGATCCCTGGGTTGGGAAGATCACCTGGAGAAGGGAACAGCTACCTACTCCAGTATTCTGGCCTGGAGAATTCCATGGCCCATGGGGTCACAAAGAGTCGGACATGACTGAGCAACTTTCACGTTCACTTTCTTTCCAGCCTTGTTCCATTTAAGCCTACAAATAGAAAGGGTGAAGCTTCCATTCTGGGCAGACTGAGTCGCTGAATGGTCATTATGGGAAAGGAAGACCCCATGCCTCTACCGCAAGAGATCACAGCAACTGAGCTTTTCTCCTTTTTTTTGTCATGTCCATGGCCACCAGTGAACTGTGGGTATAACATGGCAGGCAGGATGGAGAGTCAACCAAGATATTGGCTAGATTTGGGGAGATGGTGGAAGCAGGAGTCAGAAGCTAGGCAAGTAGTCAAGAGGCAGAAGAGGTAGTGGTGCCAGAGGATGGGGTGGTGGGAGCAGAAACCCGAAAGCAGATGCAAGACGCTGGAGCAAAGCTGCCTTGAACAAGAGGCAACTCTTGGAAGAAAGTGCTTACCGTTCTCCCGCAGGTTGGAGCTAATCCTCCTGTTAAAGTTCTCTCTGTGAATAAATGAATTGCACCGCCTACTCGGAGGGCCAAAGCAGTAACCAAGGAGGAAGGCTTCTCTCCTCCCCTCCCACAAATGCAGTTTATCCTGCCTCCTGACCTCTCTCTCCTCTTCAGCCTCACTGCTACCTTCCTGATCCAGGCTGCCATTTTGTAGCACCCAGATCAGTGGTTCCCAATATTGGCTGCACTCTGGGAGCTCCACCCCCAGAGAGTCTGATGTCATTGGTCCCAGCTGCAGTCAGAGCAAAGCCAGGTGCCTCTTTAGTTTCTCGAGATTTAGAATCACCCAGCCCAGGTGATAGCAGATCTCTTAGCAAGGCTCCTTCCCTCTGGTCTTGCTTCTACTCTCTCCAACCTGTTTTCCATGTGCTAACTGAAGGAAACCAATCAGGTAAGCTACACCCTTCCCTGTAAACCTACAAATGGCCTCCCATTGCACTCAAGGTTAAGTTCAGATTCTATCACAGGGGTTACAAGTAGCTTCATCAGCAGGTTCCTGTAAATTCTTAATACTCCCCCATGCTAATAGATGTCTGTGGATTTCTATTCCAGTTCATCAGAGAAACCACGTTTCCATACCACTTTGCCCCTTCCAAGCTCTGCAGCTTAGTTACTCAGTCATGTCCAATGCTTTTCGACTCCATGGACTGTAGCCCGCCAGGCTCCTCTGTCCATGAGATTCTCCAGTCAAGAATACTGGAGTGGGTTGCCATACTCTCCTCCAGGGGATCTTCCAAACCCAGGGATCAAACCCAGGTCTCCTGCATTACAGGTAGATTTTTTACCATCTAAGCCACCAGGGAAGCCCTTCCCTTCCAAGAGCATTATCCAAGAATTTTCCTAGTTTACAAACAACAAAGAACAATAACTTCATTTCATTCTGTATCCCAAAAGAAATATCTCTGGTGACATAATAATATAAAACATTATTTAAAAATGCATTAGGATAAGTCGGACTTCATTTTACTGAAAACATTCTACCATGTACAAGGGAAAGAGGAATTCCTGACCCACATCTGGGTCAATCTAACATCAGTGATCAATGGGCTGGTCTTTGTGCTTGAGGATGGCCCATAATTTTTCCTTGTTTGGGAGTACTTATGGACAAGAAAAAGCTGAGCGCCAAAGAATTGATGCTTTTGAACTGTGGTGTTGGAGAAGACTCTTGAGAGGCCCTTGGACTGCAAGGAGATCCAACCAGTCCATCTTAAAGGAAACCAGTCCTGAATATTCACTGGAAGGACTGATGCCAAAGCTGAAACTCCAATCCTTTGGTCACCTGATTCGAAGAACTGACTCAATGGAAAAGACCCTGATGTTGGGAAAGATTGGAGGCAGGAGAAGAGGATGACAGAGGAGAAGATGGTTGGATGACATCACTGACTCGATGGGCTTGAGTTTGAGCAAGTTCCAAGAATTGGTGATGGACAGGGAAGCCTGGTGTGCTGCAGTCCATAGGGTCACAAGACTGAGCAACCAAACTGAACTGAACTGTGGACAAAATGTTCAAAAGGATATAAGATTGTCATTATAAGTTAAACCATAAGTTCTAAGAACCATAGTGGAGAGAGACAACGTCTCTTGAAAGAAATAAAATGACTCCCAAACCTATAACACTGGACTGAAAGCCATAACAGAGATGAAGCAAGAATAAGCCATCAGAAATGGAGTTGGCAACCCCTACCCAAGGTGTGTTCAGGAGTGATGCCCTGCCCACTTCAAGTCCGTCAGAGCCAGTGATCATATATTTTACATATAACTGTGATTGACCAGGTTCTCACAATTTAATGTTATTAAATATCAAAGCCATCTAACCAGGTCCCTTTGTTCTGATTTCAAACTCACCAAACGATCTACTGTTGACAACTGCCTTGAAGGTTGTTCAACAGAAAGAGACAGATACAGGCCATTACCATGTGTTTTACTTGGACGACAGCTGTGTTTTTCAGTATAAATCAAGAAAATGGCATTCTGAGTTGATTCACAAGCCTGTAGATTTGGCTAGGGCAAATCTTTCCTAAGCATTGGATCTGCTCTTGATCCATGCTTTGAGCACATAAGGCTGGAGGCAGACCCTAGACTCTGAGGAGGTTATCAATACCAACACCATTTGGGGAAGCCTCTTTGTGTCTGCTAATTTTCCTGGATGTACCTCACTCTAACCTTCAGTTCACCTCTATAACTTACACTTGAGTTGTTTGTTTTCTCAGAATGTGTAGGGTTCAAAAGTGAAAGCGATAGTCTCTCAGTCATGTCCGACTCTTTGTGACCCCATGGACTGTAGCCCACCAGGCACCTCTGTCCATGGAATTCTCCAGGCAAGAATACTGGAGTGGATTGCCATTCCCTTCTCCAGGGAATCTTCCCCACCCAGGGAACGAACCTAGGTCTCCCGCATTGCAGGCAGATTCCTTATTGGCTGAGCCACCAGAGTTACCTGAGCCCAGAACCAAGGACATAATCTGCAAGATGCCTGCCTCTGAATGGTTTTCTTATCAGTCACCTGTTAATCTCTGAAAATTAAACTCACAACCCAGGTTTCTGAGCGCCTATCTCTGGTCAACTGAGTGAAGCACCCCTGGTGGAGGCATCATGAACACTCCTGAATTCAAGTACCTTATGTGGAGTTGGGTCCCCAGAGAGACAGTGACAACTTCCAAAGTTAACAGAGGGGTCATCGCCCCCTTTTCCCTTCGATCAGGTTCTTACAGGCTCCCCAAGGACACCGGCAGGTGCATCCTCTCAGCCTACTGCTCCTGTCAATATTCCAGTGCCCAAGAGAGCCAGACACCTAGCAGGGGCTCGATAGGTGTTTCGGAGACAAATGAATGTGTGAGTGAATGAAAGCCGGCAGACAATGTTTTCCTCTCCCTTTCTTCTGCCCCTGAGTCATTCACAAGCACATCACACCCCTGTGAGGAACATCGCTATTCAAAGTGATTCTCAGTAGTGTGGGATTGTGGGCAGTGGGGAGTCTCAGGGCCTGTATCAAAATATCTGAGGCCTTAGGCTTGTTGGTGCCTCCCACACCCCCCAGGAGGTCCTCAAACATCCCTGCTGACCCTTTGGAAAGAAGACTAAAGAAACTGTTTGCTGACTTCCTATGGCTGGACATCTGGTCAAGCTTGGACAAAGCCAGGGGCAGTGAAGATGAGAGCATTAGTTCTCCAAGGCTCCAACCCTCCTTCACATCCATCCACATGTCAGCTGGGAGACTCACTCCCAGGGCTGGTGTTACCATGTCCCTGCACAGAAAATGATTAAGATAATTTTTTTTTTTCAGAGAACCAAAATCTCTCCCAAATAGGCAATACCCAGAGAGAAGCCTGGGAATGTGAGTGCTTACCATGGGCTTAAGTGTGGAGCAGCATTTGCTTCTCAACAGAGATGGTCACAGCCGGTTCCCTCCCTTTGGTGGGGGCCAGCTACCACCTTGCCATATACCTCTCCACGCTGAAGGCAGCCAGGCCAAACCCCTAGGCCACTGCCATCTGGGTATGAGGCACGAGGCACAATGAGAGCCAGAAACCACTTTGTCATCACCAGCTATGTGCCTGGTGAGCCCACGACTTAGGTCCAGCTTCATTCACGACGTAGGTTTGATCAGCAGAGGAAGCACCCAGTAGTTACTGCTGAATGAATGAATAGACGGCAAAACAGGACCTGAAGGACTGAGATAAAAGAGGGCCCGTTTTGAAATGAAGCTCGCTGACATGGCATCTTAGAGAAGGATCCAGAGTGCAGAGATGCGGTCTGAGAAGCGGCCACCTGAGATACGGAATACTTGGAGCAGAAAGTTGTCAAACGTCACATCAGGACCACAGCACGCACCCACCCCTGGGGTCTCCGGGGCCCCTCAGTTCTTCTGTGTGTGCCGAGAGGAGGATGCGGGTAGTGGCTGGAGATGGTCCATCAAAAGCTCACGTGGTCCTTTCTCCCACGTGCCACCAGGAAAACAACAGAGCAATGGGCACTGGCCCTGAAAGCATCATGCAGCCTGAGATGGGGCCAGAGGGGGAGGGGATGAGTGGGTGTGGCTTCAGGTTCCCAGGCATCCCCAGGCTCTGTGAGGGTGGAGCCTGGCTTTTCTAGAGGGACCTGCTGTGACTTGCAGGGAGACTTCAGAGTCAGGCCTCACTTGGGAGTCTTAGCAGCCTGATGCAGCTGCTCTCATTCCAGTGAATAATCCAAACCTGCTCCCGCCATGTCGGCCTCAGTCCTGCTCAGAAATGAGAACAAGAAGACCCCGTTCCCAAGCACATCTGACCCCCCATCGGAAGAAGCCTGTGTAGAGCCTTAAATCCACAGAAAGAGCAGCCACAAAGTATGACGCACAGGCCTCGCGCCAGACCTGGGGCTAAACCTTCAAGGGGTCCCCTCCCTTCCAGGCTGGGGCTTTCATTGTGCCCTTTTATAAAGGATACTTGGAAGTGGGGAACCCCTACTCTTAAAAATGACCTTCACCCCTCTGGCCAGTAGCATCAGTTTGTGAAACTAGGACTGGGAAATAAGTCTCTTGTTACAGGAAAGAGCTTCCTTCCAGACATGAGACTAGGAGATCACCCCGCAATACACACACAACCCCCCAACCTCCCACTGCCTCCTTTACTCCATCTATCTATGAAATAAACATCTGCCGAGAGCCTCCCTGAGCCTGACGCCGACCTTCATTAGCCTCTCCCAGGGTGCTGATGTAGAACATTAGGTTTCAGGACAGGAGCAGTCAGGTGGCCCAGGGCTCCTGACACTGGGGTCCTGGCCTTTGGGAGCAGAGTGACTGTTTGTTCACTGGCTCCCCTGCCAGACACGTAAGAGACCAGGCTCCCTAAGATGTTTGCTTCAAAAGCAGCTCAAAGCCACCCCCAACCCCAAAGCAAAACTAAAAGGGCATCTGTCTTCAAGGATACCAAAATCCTTTTTATTTTAATAGAAGAGAAAAAAAAGGCTTTGCAAAGTGCTGAGAGGACTGAATTATAAAACATCAGAAGGAGAAGAGTATCTGCTGTCGTCCCTGCACTCAGTATCCTGTTCAGTAGGAGGGACAGTGGAGGGGGGACATGGCGGGGAGGGACGCCCGAAGGACTTCACCACCGAACTCTGGCGAGGAGCAGCCCCTCCCCCAGAAAACCCGGCCCTTTGCAAGAGTTGAGCCGGGCCTCCTTCGCGAAGGTTCTCCAGAGCAGAGGTTCTGAGTACAGTCCCTAGACTACCAGCAGCAGCATCACCTGGGAGCTGGTTAGAAAAGCAAATTCTCAACCCCTCCCCCAGATCAGAAACTCGGGGTGCTGGTGCCAGCTAGTTTGAGGACCTCTGTTCTGAAGGAGGAAGAGAAATCCTGGGTGTTTCTCCTCCCCACTGGGCCGCAGCCCAGTTGCAGAGCCCGTGACCACAAGCCCAGAGGAGCCTGTGTAACTGTTGAGCCTTGTGGCCAAGTTGGCACACTGAGTTCTGACTTCTGGAGTCATCTCAGAGCTGAGCCTGTTGCTTCCCCAACTGAACTGACACTCTAAACATCCTGAGGCTCCTTTTCTGGCCAGATTCTGCCTCCTGCTCCCACGCCAGGTAGATGGAGGCCAGGCTCCCAAAAGGATCAAGGACAATCACAGACAAGATGAAGTCATTCTTCACAAAGCACACGGACAGTGTCTGCACCTTCAAGGCCTCAAAACCGTCGGTTCTTTTTCCTTCTTGGTTTTCACATCTCCCCTGAGCTCGGTTCATCCTGATTCAGTTCTTCTGATATCAATATGAACCATAGACCTTCCATAAGTACCTAATCCTGCCCTAAGTACCACAACCTCCCCCAGTGAGAAAAGTCCCAAATCATGCTTTTGTCTAATCATCCATCCCTACAGGGGGCTCAGAAGCCACATCGGGGCCTCATTACTAAAATGTACAGTTTGACACTGTTTTAGCACCAAGACAAAGCCATGCTGGAAAAGCATCAATTTGGTGAATCGCTTGTCAGCACAGACATCGCGATCCCCAGGAAGCCTTGCATTAGAGCAGGAGAAGGGCTATTTTCCATGGGTGATTTGCCTGTTTTCTATTTAAGGGATGAGAGGCAAGTGTGGGCTTAAGGGCCTCCAATTTCGACTCATTCCACCGTTAGACAGGCCTTCAGCAGCTACTGCAGAGGGTGTGAGATCCTGTTCCTCACACAGCCTGCCTAGAAACAGTGACCCGTGGTTCCAGGCAGCCAGTGAGGCCAAGAGAGAGCCCTTCAGAGGGTGAGGCGCCCACAGCAGGGCCTGTGAGCGTGGCTGATGACCGAGGTCTATTTGTGGCTGGGATCTGAGGCTCCTGTCTCCTGCCTGGCAGAGGAGGGTTTCACTGGCAAGTTAACTGGCACGGGGAGGGCACAGGTGTGACTTCTCCCGCCTCACTCCTTCCCCTTAAGCACAGAGCCTCTGCTCATCTGCCTAATTCGGAGGCTTGGTAGCTCAGCTGGTAAAGAGTCTGCCTGCAATGCTAGGAGACCCCGGTTCAATTCCGGGGTCGGGAAGATCCCCTGGAGAACGGATAGGCTACCCACTCCAGTATTCTTGGGCTTCCCTGGTGGTTCAGATGGTAAAGAATCTGCCCACAATGTGGGAGACCTGGGTTCGACCGATCCCTAGGTTGGGAAGATCCCCTGGAGAAGGGAACGGCTACCCACTCCAGTATTCTGGCCTGGAGAATTCCATCAACTGCAAAAGTCCATGGAGTTGCAAAGAGTCAGACACTACTGAGTCAGTTTTACTTCACTTTTTGAATCCCAGGTGTTAGCTGGTCTGCCACTCTTCTCCTTCGGAGGGGAAGCACAGAGCCTGGAAGCAAACGATCTTTAATGAGCCTGGAAGGATCTTGTCAGAGCCAACCTGTTCTCTGCTGGCCAAGCCCCCCCACCCCCCCAACCCCCAACTGCAGTGAGTTTCCCTCCCCTGTCCCCAGAATCACCTTCTTCTGCAGCTCATTTAAAAGGACTGAAAAAAACGGGCTTCCCTGGTGACTCAGACAGTAAAGAATCCACCTGCAACGCAGGAGACCTGGGTTGAGAAGATCCCCTGGAGCAGGGAATGGCAACCCACTCCAGTATTCTGGCCTGGAGAATGCCCACAGACAGAGCCTGGCAGGCTATGGCCCAAGGGGTTGCAAAGAGTCAGACACAACTATGCACAGCACAGAAAGGCAAACTACTTCCAGACTCTTTTACCTCATGGACTAAGCTCATTAACGGAGATCAAGAGGAACTGAAAAAAAAATCACTGGATACAACCCACACTCTCCAAAAGTGAAATAGGTATTCTTGTGTCTTCTGTTTAATATTCACTCACACATGGGCATAAGTATTTGGCAAGCTCCACCAGCCTCCCTGACAGAACCTCATGGAAAAGAACAGTTATTTATTCAGTAAATATTTACAACATACATACGTTAAGCCGGGCATTGCATTAGGTCCTGGAATTACAATGCTGAGTCAAACTGTTGTAGTCCTTCTCTCACTGGACTTCAGTGTAGAAAGCAGACAGCATTCAGCAAGTAAATTGACAAACACACATCTAATTAGAATCCATGTTAGGTGCCCAGATGAGATGCTCCCAGGGAGTTGCCGGGCCTGTGGAGTCCTGTGGGCAGTTTTTGTGGGACATAGTGTGATGGAGTTGTTGCTGTTCAGTTGCTAAGTCGTGTCCAACTCTGAAACCCCACGGACAGCAACATGCCAGGCTTCCCTGTCCTTCATTATCTCCCAGAGTTTGTTCAAATTCATGTCCACTGATTTGATGATGCCATCCAACCATCTCATCCTCTGTCGTCCCCTTCTCCTCCTGCCCTCAATCTTTCCCAGCATCAGGGTCTTTTCCCATGAGTCAGCTCTCCACATCAGGTGGCCAAAGTATTGGAGCTTCAGCTTTAGCATCAGTCCTTCCAGTGAATATTCAGGGTTGATTTCCTTTGGAATTGACTGGTTTGATCTTCTTGCTGTCCAAGGGAATCTCAAGAGTTGGAGCAGCACATGGAAACTTGGAAATGTATGAGCAGTGCCATCCAACCACAGTTGAAGCTCGAGTTGGCCCCAAAGATAATACACAGCATGGAGCTAGCATAATCCTCACCGTCTCCTCTGCCCTGAAACAAACGGCCACAAAGCCCTGCTCCTCTGCCAGTGCCTGCAGCCTGTCTCCCTTCCTCCATGAATGCCCCCCACCACCTTCACACCTGGATCCTGTAGATCCATATACAGAAGAAGGCTTTTAGATGCTTATCCTGTATTTCTCAAGATAATGAAAAAAATGCCTAATTACACATAAACTGGCCTAAAACAAAATACACACTAATTAGATGGCCAGGCCTGCAATACCACTGGTGTGATCATGAAGACCCCAGGGGCTTTCCCAGAGCTGTTTCTCGGTGGAAAGATGAGAAGAGGGGCTGGCATGCACACTCTGGGCTCCCCTATTTTCTCCCAGGAAAAACATTAGCAGTGTGGTGGGCACTCACAGGGCTGCGTGTCTCACTTGTCCCTATCCCTGGCTCTGGCTACTGCACTGGTCCTATCTCACCCACTGTTAGACCCCTGGCAAACTCCTGATTCCTTGCATTGCTTAAACGCCCTTCCTTAACTGTTGGGAGATCAGAGAAGGAACAATGCATGGGTTTATTTGCTTCCACCCCCCTCTGCAGATATGGTAGTGGCTTGGTCCCATCCCACAAAAGCTGTCTGGCAAAACTAGATGTTTCTCCGCTGTCAAAACCTTCTTGCTGTCAACCAGTTGGTTCTAAACAACTCCAGCTAGAGAAGAAGGGAGAATAACCCTTTCCAAGTGACCTTCTGTCCAAGCAGCTCCAACACAGAGGAAAAGGCGTGGGTTGATGAGAAGTCACTGATACCAACCCCAAGTTAAGGGCGTAAGTGCCAACCAAACACAGGGAGCGGCTCTCAGTCACCTGTTCCCTGTCCCATCCAAGATCTGACAGGGACAAGAGTCCAGAATGAAATCTCCAGGCAGAGAAGAATGCCATTGTGTGGGACACCGACTGGGCTGTACGCAGCCATAGCCATTAGTGGCCCAGGCTTGCCTCAGACACTGCTCTTCCCAGCCAGGGTAATGCACCAGCTGCCCACCCCAGAGAGGCTCGGGTGACGTACTGACCCCTCTGTGTTCTCAGCGGCTCCTACCTTTAATACAGTTGCAAACACCTGACTTCACACACAGACATTTGACATGAAAGGCTTTTTACAATGTTAATGTGATAGCATTTGGGCTTCCCAGGGGGCGCTAGAATCTACCTGCCAATGCAGGAGATGCAAGAGACACGGGTTTGACCTCTGAGTTGGGAGGATTCCCTGGAGGAGAAATGTCAACCCACTCCAGTATTCTTGCCTAGGATGTCCCATGGACAGAGGAGCCTGGCAAGCTACAATCCAAGAGGTTGCAGAGAGTCAGACATGACTCAGTCAACACATGTGCACGCACACACACACACACACACACACACACACACAATAGCATTTCAAGGAAGCAAAGCCCCACCCCTCTGCCAGCCACCCTCCCCAAGCACCCCACACCCAAATGCTCACTGGTGTGAAGGTCAAAGACCTACAGAGGACAGGGAAGAGTCAGAGCGTAAAGTGGAGATAAGACCCAGATGGGCAAGCTGGGTCTGTTCACAACTCGGAGCTCCTGCGCTCTTGGGAGAAGGAGATGGCTGAGAAAGCAGAGCAAGTCCAAGGTGAACTCTTCTGTGGATCTGAGAAAGCCATGCCAACACCAAGCGTGGAGAGGGTGTATCTGAGCTGCATCTCGAAGACCAGGGAGCGCTAGCACCTGGTACCTGAGGGAGGAGGCATATTGGAGACGGGGCAGCAGAGTGACTCACAGCCAGGACAACACACATTTATTAGGTTCCTGCTGTGTGCGAGGTGACTGTACCAGGGACTAGGGTGACAAACCGGCACAGGGCCACGTGGGACCTGGGCTGCCCACGCCATCAGCATCCCAGCTGCCAGCCTCCTCCCGCTCTGTTCCATCCTGACTGCCAGCCTCACCTTCCTTAACTTCAGGCTTCAGCCCATCACAACTGCCTTGAGAATTTCCAGCAACTCCTTTGACTTGCGGGGACCAAGAGCGACGTCGTCACACAGCACAGCCCCTAGACAGGCTTCTCCCTCCACGCCTTCCCACACGCCTTGCTCACACCCCGTAAACATCATCTACGTGGCTCACTGATGCCTTCACTCCACTTGGTGGATGAAGAAGAGGCAGAGAAGTGGTGGGGGAAGGGGTAGGAGGAGAGGGGACACTGAGGGTACGCCCTGGGAATTGCTTTCATGATTCAGCTGCTGAGCTCTCGGGCCCTGGCTGGTCCCCTCATCTCTTGGGCCCCAGTGTCCTCACCCAGAATAGGGAGCACGGCTTTCACTGACCGCTCGCTCACTCAATTCAAACACTTAGACATACTCCTTCTGCCTCTTCACTTAATTCCCACAAACACCCAGTGAAGTTACACATGACTGAGTCTTACTGCAGACGCGAGCGAGCAGGTTGAACTGTTTCATCTCCCAAAGGTGCTTTCCCTTCTAATATCTGTGACCCGTGAAACTTTAATTCTGAGGCTTGTCAGCAGAAGGAGGACAAGCATGTTCCCTCTATTGGCTTTGTTTTACTGCATAGAAAGTTACTCCCAAAACTTTGCAGCTTAAAACAACCAGTGTTAATTATCTCGTCCTTTCCATGGGTCAGGAATAGGGGAGGGGCTTAGCTGGGGGTTCTGGCTGGGTGTGTCTCTGCAGAGGTTTCTGCCGCTGCAGACTGAGGCCACAGTGATCTGGAGTGAAGGGTCCCCTCCAAGCTCAGTCACACGGTTGTTGGCCAGCCTTGGTTTCTCCCTGGCTGTTGGCTGGAGGCCTCAGTTTCTCTCCATGTAGAGCTCTCCAGACAGTGGCTCACAATCCGGCAGCCTGCTTCCCTCAGAGTGAGCAGGCAATCCGAGAAAAGAGAGCAGGCGAGAAGCCCCAGTGACTTCTGTGACCTGGCTGCTGTCACACATAATCACTTCACCACTGTATGCTGTTCGTTACAAGCAAGACACCAGGCTCAGCCCCAGGCAGAAGGAGGAAAATTAAGCTCCACCTCCTCAAGGAAGAAGATCAAAGAAAGTGTGGTCGTCTGTTTAAAATCAGAACACTTGCTTTTCCGAAGAGCAGATGATGAGCAAAGGTAAATCCTTTGGGGGTTTACAGAACCTTCCTAACTGTGGAAGGAAGTCGATCCAGTGATTAGAAACATAGGCCTTGAAATCAAATAACCTTGGTGGCTCAGACAATAAAAAATTCACCTGCAATAAAGGAGACCCTGGGTTCTTGGAGAGGGGAATGGCAACCCACTCAAGTATTCTCTCCTAGAGAATTCCATGGGCAGAGGAGCCTGGCGGGCTACAGTCCATGAGGTCGCAAAGAGTTGGACACGAATGAATGACTGACACTTTCACTTTCTTTTCCCAGTTACTTAACAAACGTACAACCCAGGGCAAGACCCTCAACCTCTCTGAGCTTTAATGTCAGTGTCCTCATCTGCAAAATGATGGCAGTAACCACTCCCTCACGTGGTTATTGTGTTTAGAAAATGAAGTGATGGTTGTAAAGCTAATGGACCACAATAAGCATTCATGAAATAATAGCTGTCATCACAAGCAGTTCATCTCACAGTAATCCTTGCCCATCTTTAGCAACAACACAAAGTTACTGTGTTAGAAGAACATGAGGCACTAGGAGAAATAATGATACACTTGGGAGAGGGGTGATGAACCCAGAAAACCGGGGGTTTGATTAGTAATATTGGGCTCACATGAGTTCAACTTGGGATTAGACATGTACACGCTGCTATATTTAAAATGGTTAACCAACAAAGACCTACTGTATAGCTCAGGGAGCCCTGCTCAGTGCTATGTGGCAGCCTGGATGGGACGGGGATTTGGGGGAGAATGGATACATGTATATTTATGGCTGAGTCCCTGCACTGTTCACCTGAAACTATCACCACATTGTCAATCGACTATACCCCAATACAAAATGAAAAGTGTTTCTTTTTTTTTTTTAAGTACAAAGGAAATACTCTGTATTTTAAAATCTGCAATCCACTATTACATCTGTGAAGTTCCCTTTGCCATGTAACCCAACCTATTCATTCAAAGGTACAGGGATTAAGCCATGGACATCTTTGGGGCCATTATTCAGCCCACCACAGATGCTAAATGGCTTCCCTGAATCATAATAGAACCACCTAGATTGTTAACAGGGTGCCAGAGCCAAGAGAGCTAGCCAGAGGAGCTGGCTTCAGGGACAGGACCCCAGACACTGAGAAGCACTGACAAGAACTACTCAGAGTCCCCAACATAGGATTAGCAGATAAGAGAACCAAGCAGAAATTCTAGAGTGAGACAATAAGACAGAAACCAGCTCCTGGAAGGGGCACTGCAAGGACACATAATTCCTGGTACAAGGCAGAAAACCAGTTAACTACCCACAAGGTCAAAGCAGCCTGGAGCAAGCAAGGCTAGCTAGATGTTGTGTTTTCTGGGCTCCTGATTGGGGGTCCTTAGCATTTTCTGAGAGTTGGGTGGCTTCCAGTGTCTTCAGCTGGAAAAAACAATTGACTTGAAGGGAGAGAGCAAGGTAAGTCCTCACAGATCTCTTTCTGCAAGCTCAAAGCAGGAAATATGGCAGGAAGAGGGGGGAATAATTCACAGATAGCCTTATCTTAGCAATATTGCCCTTCTGCATACATTCAAGTACCAAGAGGAGGAAAAATCCTCTAGTTAGTTCATAGAGATGCCCATTTGCTTTCCTTGTCTTTGATTCCTACATCTCCTTGATTTTTACAGCTAGACCAATTCCTTTTATCCTCTGGACCTGATTAGATGTTAATTACACTATTATATGTTACAAAGGGCTTCCCAGGTGTCGCAGGGGTTAAGAATCCGCCTGCCAATGCAGGAGATGCAGGTTCAATCCCTGGGTTGGGAAGATCCTCTGGAGTAGGAAATGGCAACCTGCTCCAATATTCTTGCCTGGAAAATTCCAAGGACAGATGAGCCTTGTAGGCTACAGTCCAGAGGGTCGTAAAGAGTCAGACACGACTGAACACATACATACACACACCACCACATATGTTACAAAGCTGAAAAATGTCAAGTCCATAATCCAACAGAAATATAAGGGGCAACAGAGCCCTCCCTAGTGTATATTGCTTTGGTGTTGTTTTGGGTCACATCACTCAAGGCCACAGCATGTTGGTGGAGGAGGTGATGAAGAGAACCCCAGCCTTCATAGAAAAAGCTACAAAAGAGAAGCCCATGTCCTAACACTGTCTCCCCTGTCACCAAAGACAGAAGGGAAACAGTTGCCTCAGCTTCCAGAAACACTGGGGTTTGTTCTTTTCCATACTTGCCACTCCTACTCTAGTCCTTATCCCCGAGACTATTTTTCCTTCTAGCTTCTCTCTTGTCCCCTAGAAGTTTACTGACAGCTGATCCAAATATGTGCTCTCTCTGTTTCAATGTTTCTGTGACTATTTAACTAGATTTCCCCAAAACAGGAGGACTACAGGTCAGAGGAAGATACCCATCCAGTGTAGTCTGGTAGGTCCTAGACCCCAGAGGCCTTGGGATGGCTCTAGAACCCCAATGTAAGATGTACTTACCAATCATTACAGGTGGCAAATTGTATCTTACTGCCAAAAGCCCTTTCTGTGAATTTCCTCGGCTTGACAGCTACAAGAGGTGGAGGTGGGCAGAAATGAAGCCCCAAGTATGGGAGTGCTGTGGGACAACTGAGTGAAGTTGGTGATATTTTTATAATAGGTTCTGTAACAAATCTCTCTACCATGTCCCTTCTCAAGAGGAAGTTTCTGGTAGGTAGTCCTTGTCTCTCCCTGGATGCCAGATGCTCTAGCTTGAGCCCAAGATTCACCTCCAGCTCTGCCAGGACCTCTGTGTGACCTCTGGCATGTCATGTCATCTCTCTGGAATTCAGTGTCTTCGAAGGTAAACACAGGTATTTGGATTAGGTAACTCTCCTTGTTCAACGAACTTACAAGTCTGCATTCTTACCTCCAATCCTCAACAAAACAATGCACCGATTAAAGGGCAGGAAAATATCAGTAGGTGAAACTCACAGCTAAACGTGCACACACAGACACTGTGCAAACACCCACCTCGATCCTGCTCTTTCTCCATCTCCTTTCCCAATGTGGGCTCTACATTATTCTTATGAACTTGATAGAACGAAATGCTGCTGAGTGTCTAAAATACCCATCCCCAACTAGATCATAAACTCCCCAAAGGCAATAGCAGGGTCATAATCATTTGTATCCCCGTGACACTTAGCGTGGTGTAGGGTTGTGGTTCCCAAACTCATCACAAAGAAACATGCAGATGCCAGGACTCCATCCCAGACTGACTGAAATGGAGTCTCAACAAGGAAGAAACTGTGTTTTATTAAAGCTCCCTGGGTGATCCTAATCACCGAATGAAGCCAGTGTTAGAAACGACTGGCTGAGCAGAGCTTGCAGTAGGTACTCAATTGGGTGAAACCACAATGAAATCCAACCACCCAGGAGAGCTGATCAGAAAAAGAAAAATATTGTGCTAAAAGTAAGCAACTTATCCAGCCCACAGGAGGAAAGCCTCGTTTGGCTGATTTCTGTCTTCCTCGTTATCAGGTTAGTTTTTTCTGCAATGGCTGGATTTGCCCTTCAGAATAATAATCATTATTTATGGAGTGTCAAGCATATTGAACTAAGAACCTAATGGTGCCAAATCTCTCCACCAGCTTTAAGGTACAGGGAAGGGGGCTTGGTTTTTAAGGGTACAAGACCAGCCTAGGGACAGAAGATAAAGCTACTTGCAACCTTCGCCAACAGAACTCTTGTCATACTCACATTCTAGATTCATGTCAGGTCCAGGATGCAATGATGTGATGCGGAGGGGAGGATCAGAAGGAAGGGGAGAGGAGAGAACAGAGAAAATTCTCAGCTTCCTTTTTCTTCCTTTTTCTTAATATTTTTTTTTTGCATGCATGTGGACCATTTTTAAAGTCTTTCTTGAATTTGTTACATTATAATTTCTGTTTTACAATTATATGCATCTTGATTATATATTAATTTGTCCAGAAGATGTCGATTTGTTTTATAACCCAGATATTGAGAGGAAAGGGTAAATCTGTGGAGATAAAAGTAGCATTTGAAATAAAATTTCTTAAATTCAAAAAAAAATAATAATAATAATTTCTGTTTTATGTTTTGGTTTTTGGCCACGAGGCACATGGGAATCTTAGCTCCTGACCAGGGATGGAACCCATAGCCCCTGCACTGGAATATGAAGTCTTAACCACTGGACAGCCAGGGAAGCCCCACTTTCCTTTTCACAATTGCCCCCTTTCTAAGCCAATACTGGAGAACAGAGTCCTTGGCACTGGCCCTCGGCCTGCCAGTATCGATAATAGAGCCCTTGATCTGGACGAGGCTCACAGCTCACGACACAGGCAAGAGATATGATGTCGAGGCCACTTTCAGCCTTGTCTCTTTCCATGGCAGACATATGATGGCTGCAAAAGAAAAGGAAGGTGCAGCCGCCAGCTGCAGAGGCAGGGAGGAGGCCAGGAGGGCAAGGTGAGGCTCTGGTGGTGACTAAGACATTCTCAATCAGGAAAGTGAAATAGAAACGTCAGAGCAGCTCCCACCTTAATGGCCTGAAAGGCCACAGCAGCAGCCAACAGGGACTGGTTTGGTGGCAGAGGGAGGTTAGTGGGCCACAGATCAATTCTCAGCCATCCAGGGTGGCATCTCAGGATGGCCTTCACCAGGGGAGGGGAGCAACTCTGAACCTCAGCAGGGTGGGAGGCCCAAGAGCATGGGTGCTCTTAACACACTCAGTAGTCCTCCACCTTGAGAACACTTCAGAATCACCTGCAGATCTTGTTTAAAACTCAGATTCCTGGGCCCTCAGATGGTTTTGCCCTGCCAGCTGTCATGACCGAAAGCCCTGGAGTTCCCGTGGGTAGAAGCTGGACTCTCCCTTTTGCTCTGTTTACATCCTAGAAAAGGGTACTGAGTCCACTCCTGGGGCCCCTAACAGGCACGCCCACCAGGGCCAGCTTGGTCTAACTGACACTGGGTAGCAGACCCCTCTGAAGGGCATGTGGGCTGCAGTCAAGCCCAACCCACAGAAGCTCCGTTCTTGCACTGAAATGGTTGGCCAGGGACTTCCCTGGTGGTCCAGTGGCTAAGATTCGGTGCTCCCAATGCAGAGGGCACAGGTTTGATCCCTGGTCAGGGAACTAAGATCCCGAATGCCACAGGGTAGGACCTAAAAAGAGAAAAAAAACCCAAAAAAGACCTGAAATGATCGGGTGGCCTGGGCTAGCCCAGGGGGAAATTCAGGCCTGCGTACATATCAGGAAGGCTGTCGATATCTGAGAACTCCCTGAAAATGTGACCAGGATTGGATTACCCGCTCTGAGCCGGTCAGGTCAGATTTCCAGATGCAGGGAAGGTCTTCTGGGGACACAGCTTCACTTCGCCTCCCCATCCTAGCGTTCCACTTCAGACCATCTCACTGCCCTGCAAACAAAGAAAGGGTGTATGTGTCTGGGTGTCTATACTCAGGAGTAGAGCCGTGTACTGGGACATATGGCAGCTGTATGGATTCCCTGGATGTACATGCGCAGGACTCTTGGAGATTATTGGGGTTTTTTATCTTTCCTTTTGTCAAGTTTAAAGACCTTTTTACTTCATAAGTATTGACTGAGCAGCTCCTCTGTGTTAAGCATCATGGGAGACACAAAGGCCCTTGTACATATCAGAACTTATAGCCTGGCTACGGAATTTTCCCAGAACATAAAGTATTTAATGAGAAATAGAGGAGAAATAATGTTCTTTGAAGTTTACACCTCTGATGCTGCCATACGATCTATGGGATTTTGAGCTCTTTGAGAGTCAATGATTTCTATTATCTTGGTCCCCACAAACAACTCAGATGTCAGTAATGCTATTAAATGTTTGCTGATGAAAGGGACATTGAAAAGAATTTAAATATATTTGCTCTGCATATATGAACTTCAAAAGATACTAATTTTTCAGTGAGGTCTTTTGCATAATTTTTAATCTCTTTCAAAGCAACCTCAGTTTGCTTGCCTTTATAAGGCAAAATTTCCTTTAATGTTCAATGAAAAAAATATTTTGCAAGATAGGGACACATTTCACTCCATTTCTTTCTAATCCATTTCCAACCAATTTCACTCCACTCATGGAGCCCAGATCACTCCCACACAGCCCTGTATTTACCCACCCCCTTTTACATGCCCAGTTTTGTGCCTGGTGCTACGGGGTAAACCAAAGATGCATGATAAATAATTGGAGAGCCAAGTTTATCATTGTTTGTCATTTAGTTCCCAAGTCGTGTCTGACTCTTTTTCAGCTGCATGGGCTGTCCATGGGATTTTCCAGGTGAGAATACCCGAGTGGGTTGCCATTTCCTTCTCCAAGGGATCTTTCCGAACCAGGAATTGAATCCGCAGCTCCTGCCATGTCTTCTGCATTGCAGGTGAGTTCTCTACTGCTCAGCCACCAGGGAAGCCCAAGTTTATCATGCGTAAAACTAATTGGAGAAGCATAGGAGACAAGTCTATAATGCCAATAACACAAACATACGCCAAAGCTCTTTCTCCCAAATCATAGTTTTTTTCAAACTAGAGTAATAAATAATCCCCTAAAAGGGAAACCTTTTCAGGGACTTTCCAGTTTGACTTAAAATTTTTTATAATGTTACTTGAATATGTATAAACATAAAACTTGGAATAAATTTTTTAAATTTATAAAAACCAAAGCAAATTTATAACTTGCAACCCCTCAAAAGAATTCCTGAAAAATCAATAATAATTAAATTAACATCAATTTAATGATACTGTTCTGCTGTAATCAAATTAGCAGTGTTGGGTGAGAGAGTCTTGGGTCTGGTTCTTTATTGAATTGGCTTGGCTTTGTGGTTTGACTACTATAATACTAATTCAGAGAGGGCCTGCTTATGTAAGAGTGCTAGTCACAATTATATTCATAGTGTCAAGGCTCTCTCTGCTCATTCAGAATAATCAGACCTCACACTTAACCAACATTCAGAAAACTAAAATCATGGCATCCGGTCCCATCACTTCATGGCAAATAGATGAGGAAACAGTGGCTGACTTTATTTTTTGGGGCTCCAAAATCACTGCAGATGGTGATTTCAGCCATGAAATTAAAAGATGCTTACTCCTTGGAAGGAAAGTTATGACCAACCTAGACAACATATTAAGAAGCAGAGATATTACTTTGCCAACAAAGGTCCGTCTAGTCAAGTCTATGGTTTTTTCCATGGTCAGTCCTTGGGGTCTCACATGAGTCAGACATGACTGAGCAACTAAACACACACGTTGTAATTTACTATGATACTTACTTTTAATAAACCACAGTACTCAACTCAGCTGAGTCATACAATGTATCTGCTTATACACTGTGATGGTTAATTTCATGTGTCAACTTGACTGAGCTAAGGGATGTCCAGAGAGCTAGCAAGACATTATTTCTGGGTGTGTCTGTGAGGATGTTCCCAGAAAAGATTAGCATTTGAATCAATAGACTGAGTAAAAATGATCACTCTCACCAATGCAGGCAGGCCTTGTGCCATCCATTAAGAGCCTGAATAGACCAAAAAGGCAGATGAAGGGCAGATTTGCTCTCTGTTTGAGCTGGGACATCCACCTTCCTCCTGTCCTCTCATATCATGCTGCTGACTCTCAGGCACTGGAACTCAGACTGGGACTTACCCCATGAGCTCCCCTGGTTCTCAGGTGTGTGGGCTGAAACCACAGCACCAGTTTCCTTGGGCCTCCACCCTGCAGCTGGAAAATCATGGGACTCCTCAGTCACAATCATCCACGGGCCCCTCCCCTCATAATACATCTTTTTCAGTGTACCTGCCCAAACGTGATTCTGCTTCTCAGGAGAAGCCTGGTTGATGCGTACGTGGAGCTGCCATGCGCAGGCGCAGTTCTCTGCCTGCACCACCCGAGCCAGGAGATGACTCAGGCCTCCCACCTCGCTTCCTTATTTGAAGCATCTATAGTCCAAAGCTATGGTTTTTCCAGTAGTCATGTATGGATGTGAGAATAAAGACCATAAAGAAGGACCATAAAGAAGGGTGAGCGCCAAAAAATTGATGCTTTCGAACTGTGGTGCTGGAGGAGATTCTTGAGAGTCCCTTGGACAGCAAGGAGATCAAACCAGTCCATCCTAGAGGAAATCAACCTTGAATATTCATTGGAAGGACTGATGCTGAAGCTGAAGCTCCAATACTTTGGCCACCTAATGTGAAGAACTGACTCACTGGAAAAGACCCAGATGCTGGGAAAGATTGAAGGCAGGAGGAGAAGGGGATGACAGAGGATGAGATGGTTGGATGGTATCACTGACTCAATGGACATGAGTTTGAGCAAACTCTAGGAGATACAGTGACGGACAGGGAAAGCTGGTGTGCTGCAGTCCATGGGGTCACAAAGAGATGCACATGACTGAGGCACTGAACAACAACGGCAAAGTTAAAAACTGATTGTGAAGAAGTCATAAGCCCTTGAGAAGGCAGAGGTATACTAGTAACCCTCCATTTTGACCTTCTCTGTCCCCTGTGGCCTCATGCCAGCTGCACAAGATGTGCTCATGAGAATTAGGTCAATTAAAAGAATGAACCAAATGTTGGAGGGGAAGGGATAAAGCCGAGTACTAAATATTGGGCTGGCCAAAAATGTTGTTCAGGTTTTTCTGTAACATCTTACGGAAAAACCCAAATGATTTTTTTGGCCAAACCAATAAAGGGGACTTTACTGGGTTCCAAAGGGACAGCATCTGAAATGTTAATGCCTCCACATAGGTGGCCCTTAGGGTGCAAATTTAGCCCCTAACCTGGCTCCCAGGACTAGAATTCCCATATCTCCCCTCAAAGCATCTCCTTTCATCAAACCTCCCGGCTGGAATCTCCAGTGACCCTTGAGAAAACCAAATCTCTGTGCATCAAAAGGGACCACAATGCCACCACCATTTCCTTTCTCCCCCCAGTACATTTCTCAGGTCTAAATCAACTAGCCTGAAGAGGGTCCTGGACTTCTCCTAGATTAGCCCTGACATCCACTGACCCCCTCCAGATCCCACGAGCATCCAGTGGGCATGGTTTTGGGATTCCTGCTTTCCTTTGGGTCCAGAAGGACCTTATAAGTCAGACTGCCTTTGTGATCTCACATCTGAATGGTTACAGGAATGACTGTTTCTTTAACTGTTGCACCTGTTGAAACAGGTCCACTCACACATACACAGAACAAACATTAATTCTCAGAGACAGTAGTTTCTACCTGTTGTTGCTGTTTAGTTGCTGAGTTGTGTCTGACTCTTTGAGACCCCATGGACCAGAGCCTGCCAGGCTCCTCTATCCATGGAATTTCCCCAGCAAGAACATGGAGTGGGTTGCCATTTCCTTCTCCAGGAGATCTTTCTGACCTAGGGATCGAACCCATGTTTCCTGCATTGAAAGGTGGATTCTTTACCGCTGAGCCACCAGGGAAGCCCCAGCTTCTTCTAGGAAGGAAATATTTCCTGTTTCATAATCTCCAAGGTGCCATCTCCACCCACAAGGTTAGAAAATGCTATTTTTTTTTCCTCCACCATGTACCCTCTGCAGGCTTTCAGACTGGGAAACCGAGTATGTGTTCCTTACAGCTTTCCCCTCGGGTATGACAGAAGCTTTTAATTGACAATTCTAATGAGGACTCATCTAAATTCTCTGCCACTGCCCTGTCCTCTGGAGACTGGTCACTGAGGGATGGGAAGGTTGTGAGACTCACTTTTGGTTCCAAGTGTTATACGTTCTCACAACACAGAAACATCAGCATTTTCTAGAGATACCAAGGAGGCTTCATGGGTGAGATGAAGGCTGGGTAGAACCTTTCAGGGTCGGTCAGCTCAGCACAGGTGGAGTGGAGATGAGGAGAGGGGCAGGTGGGCAGGCAAGTGGGAGTGAGGGGCATGGATTGGGAAAGGCTCAGAGCCTGGCCAGCGCGAGTGTGTGGGAAATGGTGGTGTTATTGTCCAGCCTCTGTCATGTCTGACTCCGCAACCCCGTGGATTGCAGCATGCCAGGCTTCCCTGTCCTTCACTATCTCCCAGAGAGATCTCCCATGCTCAAATTCATGTCCATCAAGTCGGTGATACCATCCAACCATCTCAACCTCTGTCGCTAGGCTGGTGCAGGTTATAGGGCTACTAAAGGACCAGACTGAGCTGGGCTTAGTCCAAAAGCCCTTGGAGAATTGCTGGATTTCCTTGAGTAGAGAGAAGGGAACTTAGAAGTGAAGTGTGTTGATAAATCTGGCAGTGGTGGGCAGGATCTGGACATGAATTTAGGAGTCACTGTAATAATCCAGGTGATGAAGTATGATTGCTAGTCTTTAGTTCCATATGGAAAGCGCTGTATCACACGTGATAAACCCAAAGTCTACCCATGCAGGAGCTGTTCCCTTCTTCACCTAAACAGGCTGAATAATGTCTGGTTACCAGGAGGTGTCAATAACAGAGCCCAGGGAAGGATGATAAAGGTCCCTCCCTATATTCAGATAGATAGCACTCCAAATACATCTGGCTCAAAGAACCATGATCCTCTGTGTTCTTTCTTATGAAAATATGTCACCAGAATCTCTCAACACTTTCCCAATCTACTCCCAGTAGCCTAGAATGACAGAAAGATGAGGGAAGAGGTTCCATCGCTCCTAGAATCTCCAGGTGAGAACACCTCTGATGGCACTCACATTCTATGCCAGGACAGCTCTCTATGGCCAGAGTGTCGCTGCATAGAAACAACCACAGAACCTCAGTGGAGTGCATAAACAGACCTTTCTTTTTGCTCCTGAGCAGATGCATTGCTGGGCCATCCTGCTGATCTGAGCAGGCTCACTCGTGTCTGGCAGGTCAGCCAAGGACCGGTTGGTTTAAGAGGGTCTTGGCTGATGCCCAGGCTCCATAGCTTCTCGTCCTCCAGGAGGCTGGTCCAGGTGTGTTCACATAAAGAAGCAGGAGTTGGAGATGGAGGAGAAAGCGGGCAAGTGTTTCGCAAATCTGCACTTTCATCTGGTTTGTTCCTGTCCCGTTGGCCACAGCAAGCTGTGGGTCCCAGAATCAGAGTGTGTGGAGACTCCATAGCTCCCCAGCAAAGGGCAAAGACACAGACATAGCATTCATGGGGGCCAGTCATGCCATCGGTGTCATGGTGCCTGAAAGAAAACAGGCTGGAAGAGATTGGAATCAAGGGCAGGTGGAGATCCGGATGGAGGAAGGGAACCTCCACAGTAATGTTAGGAAGGAAATGACAGGACTGGTCCTCAGGATGCAGAGCCTTACATGTCAGGAAGGCTGATGAGTCTCAAACTGACCCCATGGCCCATTCTTGCTTTCTCTACACCTGTGAGCTGTAAGATCTTGGGTGAAGGACGGGTATTTTGTCTTCACTACAGGCAATCACAAATACTTTTGCTTTCCCTACCAACTGGATCCTTCCCTTCAGCATTCAGATCTGATCTGTTCACCTTGAATAAACTCTCCCTTGATTTCTTTCATGTGCCTCTCCAGCTACTGGCTATCTTGAAATAGAAGAACTAGATGGTAAGCAAGGAATACTGGTGACCTTACATGGCAGTTCACTTCAGATCAGCCTAATAAGAAAACTGGGAAGCAGAAGAACTTGGTCAGGACCAGGCAGAGAGAGGCAAGGTGGGGTCTTGGTCTACGCCATTGGCAAAGGCTGCAAAGGTTAGAATTGTGTACTTTGTACACTTGACTCTGATGTCTGGCATAATCTGACATGTACAGGATGTCGGCAGCCTCCTCAACATTTAACAGAGAGATGAGAGATTCATCTCATGAGATTCCCAAGACTCTGCTTCCCCAGGGTGATTCCTGCTGAAAGGGCGAGGCTGAGACCTTTTGGAAGATGCTTTGTTTGCTGGTGAGGCAGGAGGAACAACTTGAGAGGAGTTGGGGCTAAGCAGAGGGCTTGGGGAACAGGACCAGAAGTGCCCAATGGGCAGGTGAGGAAACTGGGAGCCGAGAGACAGGCAGAACCTCCAGGGAGGACGGCAGGAGCAGGCTCAGCTCAGAGAAGCGAGGAGGAGACCGAGGGGCCATGGTTAGCAGACAACGCTGGAGGTGATGGCCGGAGGGAACGCTAGCCAGGCCAGTGGGACAAATGACCTCCAGCAGACCTGGTCAGGAGCAAGAGCTGGCATCTGAGGCCAAAGGGCAAAGCTTGGCCTCAGGCTGGGGTGTTCAGATCCAGTGGGCTGCCAGGGAGAGGGGTAACTCCAGGGCCTGCCAGGGAGGGTCAGTGAGGAGACGACTGCAGAGAGCTCAAGTGGTCAGGGCCCACATCACATCTGCTCTGTGATGTACCTCACCTAAGCAGCACTGCTTCCTTCTAAGCCCTGCAGCTCACAGCAGGATTTCATCAAGGCTGTGAGCTGGTGATGTGCAGAGAGCAGAAGGAGGGACCCCGGAGATGAAGGGAGCAGGAGGGGACCCTGGATTCAGAAGCACACTCTCCAGAGATCTCTGACATCTTCTTTACCTTCCATTTGGAGACAGAGGAACCCTCTGGTTCCTTATGAGAAGTAAAGGCTCAGTTAGAATTTCCTCTGCTGGTGGGATGATTTGAGAGAATAGCAATGAAACATGTATATGACCATATGTGAAATAGATCACCAGTCCAAGTTGGATGCATGAAACAGGGCACTCAAAGCCGGTGCTCTGGGACAGCCCTGAGGAAGGGGATGGGGAGGGAGGTGGGAGGAAGTTCAGAATGGGGGAAACATGTAATGTACACTCATGGCTGATTCATGTCAATGTATGGCAAAAACCACTACAATATTGTAAAGTAATTAGCCTCCAATTAAAATTAATTAATTTAAAAAAAAGAAAAAGAATTTCCTCTCCTTCATCGGTGAACATAAGACTCACCAGCTAAGGCCCCCTGTCCCACGACTGGGAGTTTTCTGCTCCTCTTCCTCCAGGAGCAGAAATAATGAATGCGGACTCACAGGATCACAGAGACGGATTTGCAAGGCAGCGTGCCAGTGACTTTAACCTTAACATTGCTCAGCTCAAACCAATTGCGCTAAGGCGATAGATTACAAGGTGCATATGAGCCCAATTCTCCGCAGCTTGGCGGCGAGCATCTGATTGTTCCCGTCTCTTGAGAAGAGAGCGCCACCTTGTGGGAAAACACTGAAGTTCAGGACATGCCGGCCCATTCTTTTCTTCTATGAAAACTCGTCTTCACCTTCTTTCTGCTAGGTCTGTACCCTCCCGTTTCATTTGCAGAGTGCACCGAGATGTCGGGTTATAAGAAACAGTATATTAAGCTATTTCCAAGTTCAAAAGGTACCACGAAAGATGTACCTGGTCCCCGGAGGGTGCCTTTCAAGTGTAGTTTTTAAGACCTGTCACTTGTCTTCCTCAGTTTGGAACTGAGAATCCCACAGACAGAGGAGCTTGGCGGGTGACAATCCGGAGGGTCGCACAGAGTCACACACGACTGGAGCAACTTTGCACACACACAGAGGTGGACTGAAGGCGAAAGGAGAAAGGGGCAGCCGAGGAGGAGAGGGTTGGATAGTATCGCCGACTCAATGCACATGAGTTTGAGCAATCTCTGGGAGATGGTGAAGGACAGGGAAGCCTAGTATGCTGCAGTCCATGGAGTCGCAAAGAGTGGGACACGACTTTGTGGCTGAACAACAAAAGTGGAAAATCTGCCTACCTGAAATTCTCCATTTAGTGCATGTCTGTGAATTAAAGGTTTCCTACAAGCACCTCCACTCAAGTCTGGAAAACCCTGTTGAGTTTTCTCCAGCCCAGTTGCTGTGAGCAGGCCAGTGGGGGACGGGAGGCAGTCATCCAGTTCGCAGGGAGAGAGGAGCTGGTCCTAATTTGTAGAATCTGCTGTCTTCAATGCTGCAAATACTTCTGTGATGGCTGATCTCAAGGGCCAGACCCACAGAGGAGATACCATGAGCTCCAGCAGGGGGCGCAAGCTGTCTCCAGCACACCACCAGCTCCTGGACTTGCGTCTTATGCTCATCTCTGGAGTCCTGCTCACTTCTCCAAGGTAATTATCAAAAGGGACAGACGGGCTGATGCAAAAAGACCAGATTCAGGGATCCAAAGATCTGCAAAAGTGCCAGGCAATGCCAGAAGCGAGTTGGAAAGCAAAGAATTTTTTTTTTCATCCTTTGACAAAGACACAGAATTCTGGGGACAGGGTCTGGGATGCTGTGTCCCAGAAGAGTTGATTTTCACCAGAACAATAACCCGTGGAGATGCTTCAAACAGTGCCTAACATTCAGGAAGGGCTCAATAAGTTGTCCTTTCTGATGTTCAGATTGCAACTTTTGGAACTTCCCTGGTGGTCCAGTGGCTAATACTGTGTTCCCAATGCAGGGGGCCTGGGTTCAATCCCTGATCAGGGAACTAAATTCCACAGGCTGCAACCAAAGTGTATATATATATATATATATATATATATATATATATATATATATATATATACACACACACATACACACACACACACACACACACACACATATATAATGGATCCCACATGCTGCAACTAAGAAATGGCACAACCAAATAAGCATATTTTTTTTTTAAAGATGGCAACTTTCTGGAATGTCCCAATAGGCCATATATCCTAATTTCTTATTTTCCTCAATTGAGCTTCAAGGAAAATAATTGTATCTTTTTCCTCCTCCAACAGATATACCCTTGGCATTTCTTGAAGGCCCTATTTATTTTCACTTGAAAAGGGCCAAAAATGAGATTGGCAAACACTCCTTCAACCAGACAGCTTTCCTGGGGAAATAGCATCTATGGAGCGCCTAATATATGGCATCTGATCAATATCAGGTCTCATTTCCTTATCACAGCAATTCTGTAAAGGGGGTGCTATCATTTTCCTTTCACAAATAAGGAAACTGGAGTCTGAGATGTTATGAGAGTTGTCCAGGGCCATTTAATGGGATGGTGACAGAAACGAGGGATTCAAATTGGGATCTTCTGGGCTCAAAGCACATCACCCTCTCCATGCCTCCATATTGCCCTCAAATAAGAGAAGGCAGAGCTCAAAGAAAGCATTTTCATCTGGCAAACCCCATTTTTCACATCACATCACAGTTCATGTGAACGGGACCCTGGATTTGTGCAGTGCACAGCCTGCGCACACTGCCATGGCCGTGTATGTATTTCTCTTCCCTCTTCCTTTTCACTTGTACCATGGGGCCATCTTCTCTTCTCCAGGTTACACCAAAGCGGAAATGAAAGTCCAAAGAAATCACTGACTTTCCCTTAAAGATAAAGATTTCCTCCTCAGAGCCCTGAGGAAGGGGAGAGAATAGATGGTGGCCACTGAAAACAGGAGTAGAGGGTGGAGGGATGAGGAGCACTCCAAACAGAAGAAAGGCCCTTCTATGAGAGAGGTCCAGAGGTGAGGACAAGCTGCCCCAAGTGGAAGGCTTCTCCAAGTTCACCTGGAATGACATCCTGACATAGGTAAGTCCCTCTGATCTGCAGGTGGACAGCTGGGCTGAGGGAGCCCTTCTGTGGGGCAGAAAGGGACAACTGGGTCCCTGACCAAGGGATGCCTGAGCAGAATCAGAGGCGGGGTGTCCCTGTGAGCAGGGGCAGCATGGAGCCCCCAACAACCTTACAAAGAACTGCAAATCCCACTGTGTGGGCAAGAGACTCACCGTATGGACAGTATAGCCGATGCAGGGGATAAAACTATCATCTTAAACAGTTGCCACCACCCCGCTTCAGGAAGAAACTCCTTGTCTGGGAGAGAAAGCTGGTGAGGACTTGGGCTGCATGGTGAGCCCGTGAGGGTGGGGGACATGGTGGGTACAAGAGCTTCCAAGGAGGGGAGCCAGGGCCATCTGCTGTTGGGGGAGGTGGGTGGGGTGTGAGGGGAGGAGGGAAGATGGCGAGAAGTCAGAAGATGGTGGGAGGCTGTGCGGAGAGGTGAGACGCCACCTCTCTGCAAGCGCCCAACTCCAGGAAACATTCAACTGGGCTCAGCGGGGCTTTCTGGTCCCTGGAGCCACAGCTGTGGTCATATGTGGGCAGCTGAGCTGAGGGCAGGGACACATCCAAAGACTTGGGGGCCTGGAGGCTGCAGTGACCCAGACCAACTACATCAGCCCTGCTCCATCCTGGAATTTGAAGAACTGGGAGATTCCAGCCAAGGGCTGTGGTGTGATACCGGGAGGCCCCAGTGGGCACCGGTTCACAGAGGGTTCGGTGACGAAGGGAGAAATATAACTTCCATGTGGGAGGTTCTGAGAGCACGTCCTGGAGCAAGCACTGACTTAGCATGAGCTGCCCTAGCCAAGTAGGAAATGGCTACCCACTCCAGTATTCCTGTGAGAATCCCATGGACAGAGGAGCCAGGCGGGCTACAGTCCATGGGGTCACAAAGGTCGGACACGACCGAGTGACTAACACACACGCACACACTTCAGGATACACGCTCAGAGGCCCTTCTCCCCACCTCACCAACTGGGTGTCACCCCACCTCTTTCCTGTGGAGATCGGCAGGGAAAGGGAGAGGAAGGCAGGTTTCTCCCTGGTTCTTCAGAAAGTATGGAAGTGCTCAGGGAGAAACGGGGGTGAACAGTAGAGAGATTATTCTCACACTAAAAGGAAGCCTGGCTGGGTATGTTTGCCTTTAATCAAATGACGAGCTAGAGGGCTGCTTATCTTACCACTTACAAATGATTGGGGAAATATTTAAATTTTAAAGACTCGGGGATTGAGAATTGACTCCCATGCTGTTGGAATAATTTGACTGTTTTGGCAATGTCTGCATGTGAGTACTTTAAGACACCCATCCACCTGAGACTAGTACATTCACTGTGGTATAACTAGCACTGGACCATTAACTCAGAAATGCAACTCCAACCAGTTGGCTGATGGCAAGGATAGCCCATGGTTGGCACACTCCACACATTTGTGGAGGGAGGGAGCCCCCATGAGCTGAGATAGACAGCGATCATGAGCTTGGAACCGTGAAAGAAAAGTCAAGGATTTTGAAGGCAGAGGGCACTGTCCCACAGGAGACAGAAGATGGCACTTGAACAGAGAACTCCTCTGCTTGGGCTGAAACTGCTGAAGCTGGAATAAGGGGCTCATATCCAAGCATCCACAAGGCGCCCAAATCTTGCCAGCCAGCACAATGGTCTTCTTTGGGTCTCTTGTTTGCTTTCCTTTGATTCTGCCCTTCAAAGGAAATAGGGTGTGTTGATGTTCTGGATAAAGAATGTGCCTTCTGGGTGATCTAATTCATCCTGCAGTAGAATGAAAGGGAAATGAAGGAGCAGAAAGAAGTAAGGCTCATGGAATATCTCAATAGAGTGAAAACCTGTGAGTTTGTTATATACTGCTCTGTGCACATAGACAGGTCCTGCTGCTGTGCTGTGTCCCCCATCTTTCACCCCCCTAAACCATGGGCAGCAAAACATAACTGGTGTGAAGAATAAATGTTACATGGGATCTGGATGAGGGGTGAAACAAGAGGGCCTAATGTGCTTGACACAGAAAAGAACTAATACACACCCTATCTCATTTAATCCTCACACCAGCCCAAAGGTAATGGTATATAAGCAAACAAAAGCAAAACATACCAAAACAGGCTCACGAAGAAAAGTCACACCACTGGGAAGCATTAGGTTCAAGACTTGAGGGTCTAGTTCAGTCTAATGCCAGAGTCCCTTCTCTTTCCACTGACTCCCAAAGCAACAAGCACTCTGAAAATTACAAAGAGCACTGGAAGCCCCCTGTCTATTGACCAGAGGCCAAAGATGCTTACTCCTGAAAATCACCAGCTTAATATAGGTCTCAGATCTTCAGAAGACGCAGTATAGATGAGATATTTTCAGCTAGCTACTTCTACTGGTCTACCAGGCTATACTTTCCCAGTTTAGTGAGGGACAGGGTGAGTCACGGGATTTTGTTTTTAAGAAGGTTAAATTTCCACAACTAAGTAGCTGTGGTATGTCAGGATAAGGGAGATATTTTGCCCAAGAAAGCCGGTTATTGGGGCCATGCAAGTTGATACTTGCCTCTGAGTCCAGAAGCTTGAAGCAGACAGGTGCCCGAGAGGCAGGTATTAGATTCTGCCCATCCCCCCACCCACACCTCCCCACCCCCTGCCTCCCCACCCCAACTCTGTTCTCATTTCATTCGACTTAATTTGGTCTTTAGTCAACATCTGTGTTGATACAGAAATGCAGACTCTGTAGCTTGAACAACAGTCAGCCATTCAACTTCTCTCTCCAAATGCCTGTGGTCTCTGCATTTGCTGAGTTGGTTACCTTCATCTAAATCTTTGGGTCTCCGTATGTTTAATGAACACAGGTGTTAGGGTTACTTTAGAGTCAAACATTTGGATCATAAACCATTGAGGACATACACACAGTTGGTTTTTCACTCAGATATTTGACACTGTGTGAAGACTGCTTTCCAGGTGGTGCTAGTGGTAAAGAACTAGGAGACGTGAAAAACATGGGTTTGATCTCTGGGTCAGGAAGATCCCCTGGAGGAGGAAATGGCAACCCACTCCAGTATTCTTGCCGTGGACAGAGGAGCCTGGCAGGCTATAATCTACAGGGTCACAAAGAGTGGGACATGACTGAAGCGACTTAGCTTGCACACACAAAGACGGTTAAGCATATCCCAGTCTTCTTAAGACTGGAAGTGTAAGAAAAGACCTGCTCCACTCAAAGTGCTAGAAAGTTCCTCAACAAGTTAAACACAGGATTACCATTAAAACCAGCAATTCCACAGCTAGGTATATCCCCCAAAGAACTGAACACTGGAATTCAAACAAATACTTGTACACAAATGTTCATAGCAGAACTGTTCACAGCCCAGTGCTCACCAGCAAAGAAATGGATAAAGCAAATACGGTGTCTCCACACAATGGATAATGATTTGGCCTTGAAAAGAAATGACGTGCTGATACATGCTACAACACAGATGAGGTTTGAACACATGCTAAGTGACAGAAGCCAGACACAGAAGGCCATATATTCTAGGATTCTGTTTGTATGAAATATCCAAAATAGGCAAATCTATAGAGACAGAAAGCCAGTCAGTGGGTGCCAGGGACTGGGGGTGCCGGAGAATGGGGAGTGACTGCTTAATGAGCACAGGGTGTCCTTTGGGGTTGGGGGAAATGTTCTAGGACTAAAGACAGGTGATGGCTGCCCAACACTGTGAATGTACTAAAAGGCACTAAACTGTACATATTAAAAAGGTTACTTCTGTGCTATGTATGTCTTGCCTCACTTTTTCTTCTAAGTGCTGGGAGCATAGAGTAGGGAACAAAGAATGAATGAATGGATGGAAGGCATGTGAGAAAACAGCACCATGGTGAGAGAAGCCAGAAACCAAGATAGATGACAGCAACTCTGCTACAAGCTGTGTGATGGTGGGCAAGTCACCCACCTGCTCAGGGCCTCCCTTCTCTCCTCTGTGAGAAGGAAGAGGCTCGGAACAGCCAGTTCTGAGGACACACTGTGTCGATGTCAGTTATGGTTGCAAATACACTTGTTAATTTCATGGATATACACATTCTTCTCTAAGGACCTTCTCCTAGATGCATTGGGGTTTTTTTAATATACCCTTCTAATCATTTTTTAATTAATTTTGTTTGTTTCTGGCTGTGCTGGGTCTTCACTGCTGCATGCAGACTTTCTCTAGTTGCAGCCCCACCCCCACCCCACTACTCTCTAGGGCTTCAGTAGTTGTGGCTCTTGAGTTTCACTGCCCCACAGCAAGTGGGATCCTCCCGGACCAGGGATAGAACACATGTCCCCTGTATTGGCAGGTGGATACTTAACCACTGGACCATGGGGGAAGTCCCATCCTGGTTTTTAAATCAGTTCACTCATTCAACCTTCACCAACTTCCAAGAGAAAACTCAGAGAAGCCAGAAGCCAGAAGCTGTGCTGATCAAAAAAAAAAAAAAAAATTCTATGTTGAATATGGGGATATGAAAGGCAGAGCAGGGCCTGCAATTAGTGAGTACAGGGAACAGATGACATCAATGCTTCTGGCCAAGGCTGTTAAAGAAATATACACTTTCACTTCACTGCCCTGCAAAGTTAAAACTACCCACTGTGTGTGATTCACTGTGACACTGTATGTAATCCTGAGGCTGTCTACTCCAAGGGAAGATCTGATTTGTAGCCAGGGGAGCATCATGGCTGGGCACACTGGCCGTGATGAAGCCCGTGCCTCACCCCTGCTGGGTGCACCCAAAGTGAAAGCCATGCTCCCAAGGAGGCTGCGGGGCTGTCTTCTCCATGACCACGGTCCAGATGGGAAGGGCTGCAGGCACTGGAGACCCTGCAGGACACAAGTGCAGACACATCCACGGGGCTGTGATCAGCAGGACATCCAGGACTGTGGTGTGACACCCTGCTCCACCTTCCAGAGAACAAAGCACCAGTCTCCCCTCTTCTGGGCCACCCGTTAGGGAAGGGCCCCAACTCCCCTGAGCAGCACTGGCACCAGCAAGCCGGCAGGGCAGGGCAGGCCACGGGCTGGATGGGAGGCTCCCCTGGAAAGACGGACCTGCTCCAGGGTGTTACCCGCTGTTGGCTGCCAACAGCTGGCTAGCCCTGGGAGCTCCGTGCCCAGGGAAGAGAAATGCACAGACTCATTCATCTAGGTGTATTCCCCTGGACCAGTGGTCCCCAGCCTTTTACCACCAGGAATGGGTTTCATGGAAGACAATTTTTCCATGGACCAGGGTGTGTAGGGAGGAAGACGGGGGGTGACCTCCAGATGATTCAACTATACTACATTTATCATGCACTTTATTATTATTACATCAGCTCCACGTCAGATCAACAGGCATTAGATCCCAGAGGTTGGGGACCCCTGCCCTAGAACCCGTACCTTCTGATGCTGCCTACACAGGCTTTGCCTTGACCAAAGAACTCTCCTATAAGGCAGAAACCCAAGCACGGTCACCCGGGGTTCACTCTGCATTGAGTCTTCTCAATATGACAACTCTTAAACTGGCAAAAATGATCTGTATGTGTCTGCTTCACAATCAAACACTTATCAGTATGAACTGTGTTAGCATACTTCTGCTTAGTGCAGCAAGAGGTTCATAATAAACAGAAGGCCAGTTCTCTACCTTAGGGACTTTAATTTGTTCACTCACTGATTCACTCCATTTTTGAGCTGTCTATCAAGTGCCAGGCACTGATGCCATCTTCAAAGTCAATGGAGAGGAAAACTGCTCACACCTAAAACAGCTAGCGGATAATCCCAGGCAGACATAGAAAGTGAGAATGTTAGTCGCTCAGTTGTGTCCGACTCTTTTCAACCCCATGGACAGTAGCCTGCCAGACTCCTCTGTCCATGAAATTCTCCAGGCAAGGATACTGGAGTGGGTAGCCATTCCCTTCTCCAGGGGTCTTCCCAACCCAGGGATTGGAGGCAAATCATGACAACTGCTGACACTCACTATAAGTTTAGCCATTCAAGTTTATCCTTATATGAAAGTGAAAGTGAAGTCTCTCAGTTGTGTCCAACTCTTTGGGACCCCATGGACTGTAGCCTACCAGGCTCCTCCATCCATCCATGGGATTTTCCAGGCAAGAGTACTGGAATGGGTTGCCATTTCCTTCTCCAGGGGGATCTTCTTGACCCAGAGATCGAACCCGGGTCTCCCACATTGTAGGTAGACACTTTTACCATCTGAGCCACCAGGGAATCCTTATATATGCATCCTTATATATTCAAGTTTATCCTTATATATGCATATACTTTCAACCTAGAAAGAGCCCAAGTCACCACTGGGTCCAATGGCATGGTGCCCTACCCAGGGACTGACAATTCCAGAATGTCCTGGACAGCTTATTAAACATACAGATTCCGCATGCCCATCAGGACTGCAAGGATGTGGAGAAGCTGGGACTCTAAGGCACTATTGGTGGGAACGTAAAACAGTGCAGCTGCAGGAGAAAATAGTTTGATGGTTCCTCAAAATTTTAAAATTACCATGTGATCCAGCAATTTGACTTCTGTGTATGTCCAAAAAAACTGAAAGTAGGGTCTCAGAGAGATGTATGTACACCCAAGTTCACAGCAGCTCTATTTACAATAGTCAAAAGGTAGAGGACTTCCTTGGTCACACAGTGGATGGGAATCTGCCTGCCAAAGCAGGGGACACGGGTTCGATCACTGGTCTGGGAAGATTCCATGTGATGAGGGGCAACTAAACCAGTGCACTGGCTTACCTTGGACACCTAGTGCCCAATGTCCAGAGCCCTCAAGCTGCAACTACTGAGCCCATGTGCCAAAACTACTGGAGCCTGTGTGCTAAGAGCCCAAGCTTTACAACAAGAGAAGACGCCACAATAAGAAGTCTGAACACCACAATTAGAGAGTAGCTCCTGCTCTCCACAACTCAAGAAAGCCCATGCAAACCCAGCACAACAAAAACCCAGCACAGCCAAAACTAAATAAAAGGTAGAAGCAACCCCAATCCCCACCAACAGATGAAGGAATAAACAAAATGTGGTCTATACATAGAGCAGAATGTTATTCATCCTGAAAGAGGAAGGAAATTCTGACACCTGCTTCATGATAAACCTTGAAGACCTTATGCTAAGTGAAATAGGCCCGGCATAGATAGACAAGTGCTGTATGATTCCAGCTATTATGAGAGTAGTCAGAGTCACAGACACAGGTGGTTGCCAGGCACTGGAGGAGGACCGAATGAGGAGCTGTTGTTTAATAGATACAGAGTTTCAGTTTTCCAAGACGAAAAAGTTCTGGTGATTGGTTGCACAACAATATGAATATACTTACCATGACTGCACTGTATTAGTAAAAATAGTCCAGACGGTAAACTGTGTGTCATGCATTTTACCCCAGTCTTTAAAAACACAGGTTCCTGGGCCCTGGGCCCAAAGATTCAGACTTGGCCATCTGCAGAAGGACTCTGGAATCTGTGTTTCTAAGGCTTCCTGGGAGTTGCTGACTTGTGGCCAGTTTGGATACCTCCAATCCAAGTTCTTATTTTAGAGATGAGGAAACTGAAGTCCGGGGAAGTAAAGTCATTTGCCAAAGGTCACTCGGCTCCCTGGTGATGCCTTAGGACAAGCCTAGACTGGCGCTTCCTAACACTGGCTGGACATCTGAGTCACTCACCGGGCCCCAACCCAGACCCACCAAATGAGGATTTCTGGGGGAAGCGGCCTGAGGAGCCAGAATCTGTAAACACTCTATGAGCTCTTAAAATTTTGACGTATGGCCAGAATTGAAGATGCCTGACCCAGTCTTCTGGTTCTTTTTCACTCTCACGGGCTGGACACCAAACTTTGGCTGGAAAGTGGGGACCACGTGTCTGCTGTTTGAGAGGGCTGCTACCAGCAGAACTTCCAGCCAAAGTTGGTGGTTTAGCATCAGAAGTTTCTCTCTGTTGCATGTTTTGCATGTTTTAGGGTCTAGTACATTGACTCTCTCTTCTCAGTGCAAAGGAGAACACAGCCCCCTGGAAAAGACACGTTGCAGAAAGGACAAAGTGTAACCACAATGCTCCACTTTACTAGTCAGGGATGCAAAAGAAAGTCACGTTTCTTATTAAGTCTCCAAGCCCCCAACTGCCTAAATTAGTAAGAAATCAAGACCCACTTCCAGAACTTCCTTCCAAAAACCACTCCAAAAACTGCCAGGCTTGCTTATGCAAACCAAAGGGTAGCCCCACCTACACTCAGCATGAGTGACAAGACATACTGCCTTCCTGCTTCAAGCAGGTCCAGTTCCAAAGGGCCGTGAGTCTAAAGTGAAGAAGCCACCTCTGGATTCACTGCCTCCAATAGGACCGTGACTCAACCATGCGGAGTTTTAACACCACCTGTGGATGATATGTGTCCTTTGGAGCAGTCTTCTACAGAAGAAGTCAAGGTGGTCATCATCAAAAAGATAAGAGATAATGAGTGTTGGGGAGCCTGTGAAGAAAAGAGAACGCTGTGCACCTCTGGTGGGAAAGTTAATGCTGTAGCCACCATGGAAAGCCGTATGGAGGTTCCTCAGGAAAATTAAACACAGAACTACCATACAATCCAGCAGTCTCGTTTCTGGGTACACATCCAAAGGAAGTGAAAACAGGATCTCAAAGAGGTATCTGTACTCCCCTGTTCACTTCAGCATTATGTACAATAATCAATACATGGACACAACCCAAACGTCCATCAACAGATGAACAGATAAAGATGCGGTGTACACATACACAGTGGAAGAGTATTTAGCCATGGAAACAAAGAAACCCTGCTGCTTGCTACAACTTGGATGAAACTTGAAGGCATTATGCTAAATGACATAAGTCTGGCAGAGAAAGACAAATGCTATATGATCTTCTTTACATGTGGGATCTAAAAGTGCTGAATTCAGAGAAACAGAGAGTGGAATGGTGGTTACCAGGGGCTGGGCGTGAGGAAAATAGGGAGGTATTGGTCAAAAAGCACAAACTTCCAGTTATAAAAGTAACAAATTCTGGGGATCTAATACCCAGCATAGTGATTATAATTAATGATACTGTCACATACATCGGATGTTGCTGAGAGAGTAGATTTAAATGTCTCATCACTAAAAAGAAATACTAATTTTGTGGGACGGAAGTATTAGGTAATACTAACATGGCAATGATTTTGCAATATTTAAACGTATCAAAAGAATACGTTGTGCACTTTTTTTTTTTAACTTTGAAAGGAACAAGATTTATTATTTATAGGTCCTGGAAATTACACAGGACAACTGGGGGCCACACAGCAAGGTTCCAGGTAGAGAGAAGGAGTCATTGTGCACATTAAACTTACACGATGTTATGTCAATTACATTTTAATAAAGCTAGAAAATAAATACATAGGCCAATATTACATACACCAAACACCTGTTGAGATAGGTAACCTACTCCCCCACCCCCACCCCCCATGATCTCTGCAAGTATCCTAAGAAAATCCTCAGCATCTGTGATCTTCAGGCCAGTGTGTCTGCAGTAAGCCCCTCAAATTCACTCTGTGATATGGAGCAGATTTGAGCAGGCCTTAAACCTATGGGCCACATGTGGCTTGTGATGGTTCAGCAGCAGCGTTTTTACCAGCTATTGTCCTAAACAAACTTCTAGCTCTCATCTGAACCAACGTTAAGCCAAGACTTCTGACAATGGTACTCCTCCTTTCATCACAGCAGTAAGTGTCTTTGATTCCATCAGTCACTCTTCTTAATCTCCTTTGACTTGACAAATACCTCATGTGTTGCTTAATCTATGCTTTGTCCTTCTAACCATCCCTACTGTCTAGAAATAATTCACTATACATACACAAAACACACTAAACAGAAGAACGGAATGGCTGCTATGCAAAGACCTCGTCTGATCTCCTCTCCTGCTACTTGTTGGGGGCAGGCAGAGCTGGTGCACTTCAGCTCTGAAGCGGGGTTCTGCAGGTTGGAGGTTTGTTGGGAGGTGGAGAAGCACCTATGCTCTTCTCAGTCCCCCAATATCCTCATTCTCTACCCTTGATGCCTCTGCTCATAAAACATGATATCACCTCTAATACAATGGGCCTGGTGCCCAGAACCAGTCCATTCACCTCAGGAGTCACCAGGGTGATGCTGTGAAGACTGCAATCCACATGAAGAAAGACAGCCCTAGGAACAGCACTCTCTGCAGCTGAGTACTATGGAGGGGTCCCCCAGCCCCCAGTACCACACCCAGCATCCCACGGAAGGAGTGTAGGAACCTGGACTTCAAATGTTACAGGTTCAATAACCCACTCTTCCCATCTGTGCATGTAGAAAGATACACACACATGCACGCACAGTTGTTTCTTTCCCCAAAGTCACATTCACGGCTCTATAAGAGTTAAACCTAGAGGAGTTCCTAAAAAGGCCAAATACTGTAGCCTCTCTGAGTCCTAGGCTAGACTCCCTAACCCTACGTGAGCCTCCTCTCAGAGATGTCTGTTATTCTTGCTTGCCATCTAACCTGCTGGGCAACTCAGTTTGTAACTTACAACAACATTGAATTTCCTAAAGAGGGGATTAGGGTCTCAAACCAGTCTCTCCCTAGTAGACGCCTGTGCTCCATATGTAAATATGCCCAGGGGTTCACTGGTGGCTCAGTGGTTAAGAATCTGCCTGGCAATGCAGGAGACGTGGGAAGATCCCACGTGTCATGGAGCAGCTAGGCCCGTGCACCACCACTATTGAGCCTGTTTTCTAGAGCCCGGAAGCTACTGCAAAGAGAAGCCCTCCCACTGCAACTGAAGAGTAGCCCCTGCTCACCAAAACTGGAGAACAAGCCCATGCAGCAAGAAAGACCCAAAGCAGCCAAAAACACAATAAATAAACAAAACTTATATATATATATATACACACACACCCCCAAACTCTCTCCATTACGGTGACCTTACTCTGCACAGGTATTACTGAAGAACCATTCCATTAACTTTCCTAGCACAAGACAAAAGAAAGCAATTAGAGATATAAAAACAGCTGGAAAGGGAGAAGTAAACATCACCATTTGCAAATTCTATGATGATATACCAGACAACCCCCCAAAAACTGACAGAAAAACGATCCCAAAACAATAAGAATATTTAGCAACAGAGCAGGGTCCAGAACTAATAAACCATAAACCTCTGAAGATAAAATGGGGAAAACAGGCACCATTTACAACAGAAACTAGAAAGAAAAAAGATAAAATTAACCAAAAATCTCAAGACCTATAGGAAAACAAACCTTGAAAACAGTTCTGAAAGGAAACAGAAGAGGATCTGAACGAGAGAAAGGAATACTGTGTTGTGATGTGTCAATATTCTGTAGAGGAATTCATAAACTTAATATGTCAACATAAATACCAATAAACTTTTTCTTCTGGAGCAAGACAAGATGATTCTAATGTTCTCAGAGAAAATTCTGGAAAGGTAATGAGCAGTATTTATATTAGTATTATCACAGTAGTATTATTAAACCTCAAAAATTTTAATCTAGTAGTACTAGTGTATAAATAAGCAGACAGACTAATGAAACAGTAGAAAATCTAGAAATAGTCTGGAGAATATCCAGAAATAGTCTTCCCTCCAATGAAGGAATTTGGTATATAAGAACACTGGAAAATCTGTGGGGAAAACATGGACTTTTCGATAAAAGGTGTTATTACAACCAGGTAGGCCATCTGGAAACAACTTGTAAACCATACCTTCTGCCATAAAATTTTCAAGTGGGTCAAGATTTAAATGTGATGACAAAAAAACCCATCAGAAGACATGCGAGAAATCTTTCATAACCTTAGAATGGTTAAAGCATTTCTAAAATGATTCAAAATACAGATGAGAAAGAAAAGGTTAAAATTGTTTACTTCATAAAAATTGAAACTTCTGCATGGATAAAAACAAACAGCCAAATGAACTATTATAAAAACAAAGACCAGTGACAAATAGAAGAATATTTTCAGTTCACATTCCATAGATACAAAAGGCTCTTACAAAATGGCAGGTAAAAAGATCAATGGCCCAAAGTTACATGGGTGAAGGCTAGCCAGCAGAAAGGAAATACAAATGCTCTACCTCACTCATAATAAAAGATGTAAATTAAAGATCCTGAAATACCATTTTCTTAAATAACAAATGGACAAGAATCCTAATGTTTAATAAGGCAGAAGCCTGTAGAGGAAGCTGGTCCTCCCACTTATGGCTGCTAGGGGTGTAAATTGATACAATTTGTTTGGAAGTAATTTGGCAATACTTCTTAAATCACAAAGGTATGTTCTCTTTGACCTAACAATTCTACTTTCAGGGGTTTATCCGACCATCATTCTTTAACATATGCAAAATGAACCTGTGTACAAAGTTACTGACTGAAACGTTGTATGCAACAGCAAAAGATTAAAATCAACTTAGGTTAGAATCAACTTTAATCAACATCTAAGTTGATTAAATAAGTTAAATGCAGGAAACGCGGGTTCGATCCCTCAGTTGGGAGGATCCCCTGGAGCAGGAAATGGCAACCCACTCCAGTATTTTCGCCTGGGAAATCCCACGGACAGAGGAGCCTGGTGGGCTACTGTCCATGGGGCCACAAAGAGTCGGACATGACTGAGCAACTGAGCACACTTACAGGAACTAAAAATACACACATTCATGGGTAAAGCAATTATGAACAATAAGATACAAGAAGGCCACAAACCACTTGCCACTTCAGAGATGCTGGGAGCAAAAGCGGGGACGTGATCTCTGCACACAGCACCACCATGAGGGCGAACAGACCACCTAAGCCAGCCCTCTCGCCTGACCCACCAACCTGCCTCTACCTTCACCCCATTAACCTGCCCTCCTTGGAGGGCGAGCAAGGGCGCCTATTACTGTTGTCACTCCCTCATGCTACAACACGAGTCCCAGTAAAGCCTTACCTGAATTTCTCATCTTGCCTCTCATCAATCTCTACTGACGAAAGAGTCTAAAGACCCAAGTCAGTAAGACAGCCACTAAATGGAATATCATACAACTGCAAAATGGAATGGGAAAACTCTTAAGGAACTGCTATGGAAAAGTCTCCTAGAGAAGACATTAAGAGGAAAAATTAAGGTACAGAGTGTAGGGAACACTATTAGTTGTTTTTGAAAAGTTGGGAGAGGAAAGCCTGTATATTTGTATTTGTTTGCACCTGCTTTAATAATACATCTTAAAGAATGTTTGTACCTACTTTAATAATACCTCTTAAAAATACTACGGGACAGCTGCTGGAGGAAGAGAAACTGGCAGGACAAGAGAGAGAATGGGGAAGGAGCCATTTTACCCCATCTATTTATAGTTTCCATTTTTGAACTATGCAAATATATCACCTGTTTTTGAAAAAACGGTAATTTTTTAAAGAACATGCCGAACAAGGGGGATTAAATGGTATTTCCCTTGATTAACACAGGTTGTTAAAGCCACTCTCATGAAGCTTCCTGCCATAAACATCAATTAGACTACTCTCTGCATATTGCATAGGGGGCCACTGTGCAATTCCACTCCCAACCCATGGGTTTCAGTCCCCAAAGTGGGGACATTGAACGGTCAGCCAGACCCCAACCGTCCCTGAATTGGTGGAAAAAAAAGAATGCAAAAATAGTTAACTTGGCCCAACAAAGTCTTTCTTTGTTCAAGCTTATTTCCCAAACCATACAGTAAATGTTTAATGCTGCTGCTGCTGCTTAGTCGCTCAGTCATGTCTAACTCTCTGCGACCCCATGGACTGTAGCCCGCCAGGCTCCTCTGTCCACGGAGATTCTCCAGGCCAGAATACTGGGGTGGGTTGCCATTTCCTTCCCCAGGGGACCTTCCTGACCCAGTAAATGTTTAATGAGTTTATGCAAACTCAATATTCATTATGGAGATACAACTAAATAATCTGCGATTATATTTTAAGATAAAAATTGCTTTTAGAGGCAGAATACAAAAGAATATACAGCCTAAATGCACCTGACATCACCCACTGGTTCACCATAATTGTTCTTTTATACATGATGGTGTGTGCTAAGTCACTTCAGTCATGTCCGACTCTGTGATCCTATGGACTGTAGCCTTTCCAGGCTCCTCGGTCCATGGGATTCTCCAGGCAAAGATATGAGAGTGGGTCGCCATTTCCTCCTGCAGGGGGTCTTACCAACCCAGGGATCAAACCCATGTCTCTTGCACTGGCAGGCAGGTTCTTTTCTACATGTACCACCTGGAAAGCCACACATGAGGTGGTCAACAATTCTCTCAGAAGCAACATGTCAGGCTCTTCTACTTGCCCACTTACTGTATGATGTGTTAAGCTCAGTTCTTATCTCAGAGATACCATGGGCATAGACAGATTTTTAAATTACTTTCTTTCCATTAGAACTGTGGCTATTTAAGCAACACTATCACTCTCTGAGTTAAAATGAAGAAGTGGGGGCCCTTCCTGCCTGCCCACTGTTGACGTATCTATTCCTTTGATTTGTGTGCAAAGCAAGAATGTGTTTGGAAAGACTTTGCTCTTTTTCTCGGTGGCTAAGCTCCTGAATACTGCCTATATTCTTAGCCAGACTGGAAGCTGTGCCTTATTTATCTGAATGCTCAAAGACTAAGACGTATCAACTGGCACACAGGAGGTACTCAGCAAAGATTTGGTAAATGAACGATGAGGTCAGAGAAAGGAAATTGAGCTACCAATGGTTAGGAGACAGCAGAGTCCAAGCCTTTTTTTCTACTATCAGTTAGCAAATACAGGAGGGTTATTTAGGAAGCCTGAGAATTCTCCAGGGACATGGGCAATCCATGCAATTCAGTCTCTGTTGGCACATCTTTAGGTGGATCACTAACTGTCCATGGACGTGGACATGACCAGTAGGTGAACAATGGCACCGGCATGTTTCCCCATAGAGTCAGAGAAGATGTACCCCGCATGGGTGAAAGAGCTCAGAAGACTGGGAATGAAGATGCTACTAATAGCAAAGATCCCAATGGGAAGCTGAGTCTCAAAGAAAGGAAGTTCAAGGCCTGGATTACTGGAGAATGGGGGGGAAGAAAGGACAGAGGCAAATGGCAGAGTGGGTAGGACAGTCACAGCGGTGGACATGCGCCTCTATTTCCCTACCACCTTCCTTCTCTTTCCCCTGCTCCGCCCTTGAAAAGCTGGACTCTGAGCTAGAGGGGGATCCTAATGTTGAGAAATAAAGTCCACACAACAGGTAACCACAAAAAAATTAAGATGAACAGGTAGAGCAAGAGCCATCCAAGGAAAATCGGGTGGAGGTGGCAATAGGGAGTTCTTGAGTAAGGAGATGACAAAAGTGATGGTTTGATAAAATCAATTTGACCAGACATGCGAGATTTACTGGGGGACTGCCAGACTGATCAAGCAGGATCCGTGAATTGCTGGTAGAATGCTGAGAGCTGGAGTGAGAGTCAAGGCAAATGTTCCATTTCTAAGGAAGACAATAGTTGCTGCCTGGAGGATCAGGTGTGAAGTGCAGGGAGATTATCACAGAAGATTCTGAGGCATCTGAAAAACAGACAATGAATTCCCCTGGTAGGAATCGGGTAACTGGGTAAAGAAGCTAGGATTCAGGGCGCAAAGATGATCAATGAGGTGAACAAACAAGATGAGTAAGATTGTGGGGAAGAGCCCATTGAGGGGATGGCAGAATGATCTTACTAAATATCCTCATGCTGATCTTCAGCTGGAGGGAGGTGTCCGTCCTGTCTTCGTGGTCCGTGGTACTGGACTTCCCCACATCAGTACGTGTTCTCATATTTCAACTCAGTGACAACTTCTATATTCTATGATAAGTCCATTGTCTGTAAGCTCAGGAAAGGCATAAAAGCTGTCATTTGGGAGGTCGCTCTTCTTGAAATCAGGGTCATCGAGTCCAAGGAACTTGAGACTTAGAAGAGCTGCTTTCAGGTGACTCTGCCTGCCAATCTGCCGAGGGGTCCATTCTCCCTGGTAGCTCTCCCATAATAACGCGTGTGTTTGCCTGTCTCAGTTCTGGTACACCACTGACAGGACCCCGGCCTTTGACTGAATTGGTTTTGAATCAGGTGCTCAGACTTGGTAGAATTCACGAATCTTTCCTTACTGAATGTTTCATTGAAGATAAGTGTGTTTGAGTTGCCTTCCTTGGAAGGAAAAGGCCGCTCAGAATAAACTCACACCACAAATCATCTTGGTCCAGAAATATGCTCCCCTCCCCGAATGAAGTCGACTTGCAGAGGGAGTCCCTGGAAAGCGCAGGGCCCGGGGTGGGAGTGGGTGAGGCGGAAGCTATTTTTAGGCCCTGATGTCTCCTCCTGACGGGCATTAGCGTCAGTGGGCGAAGGAGGGCCGGCCCATTGGACCATGTCCTTCAGCCCACATCCCAGGAGCTGCTGGCTGACGAAGGTTCTTTTCTGCAAGGAAAAACGTACTGTCCAGATGAATAGTGGGTCTGTCTGAGGACTTGCTGGAAGGTGTTGGTGTATTTCAAAAGCAATCCTGGCTCGGGGACTGAAGAGCTTCATTTCCAGGCCAGCCTGGGTCTCCTCCCCTCACGCCCTCCTGTCCCCCCTCCTTCCCGGCCCTCCTTTGCCTTCTCTTGTCACCTGTCCTCCTTTCTTCCTCATCCCACCAGACAGCTGCCTTGGCAAGGAGGGAAGGGGCGGCGGCAGGGGGGCCGTGGGAAGAATGCATTAGCCCCTCACCAGGAGGCGGGAGCAGCTGGGCCCACAGTTTTCAGGATCCCTGCCCAGACATGTGGCCAGAAACTGGGTCTTTCAGGACAGGAAGGACTGGGTTTGCTGCCTTTCACCCTGCTTGAACCCAGCGTGTCCTGGTGCACCTCTCAGATCATGTCCTAGTTTTTGAAATAAAAGGTATGTTGGTATGATGTAGATACAAGGTTAAAAAAAAAACAAAAACCTGGAATCAGGGGAATTGATTTGAACAAGACTAAATTCATGTCAAGCTATCAAATTTGAGTTTTCTGAGTCCACCCTTCCTTGCCTCATATAGGGCCTCGCCCAACCGCAGAGCCCAGCAATGAGCCGAGAATGGAGATGGAGGCCCTCAACTGTCCCCCTCTGTCGGGAGGGCAGAGTTGGGATGGTCAGGAGTTCTTTGTGATGCGGGCAGCCCTGAGGACATGTGAGCTCCTGACTCAGGGCTCCCTCATCACTCAGAAAAGCAGGTAAGGGTCCTCTTGTCAAAAATGGTATACAGCCGGGAGCCTAGCCTAACCTATAGAAGGTTCATCTGAAAAATATCTCAGCATATATGTATGCCTGAATGAGACCTGGTTTGGTTTTTGCAAGTCTGCAAACATTATGGAGTCATGTGTTCATTTGTGAATGGTTCCTTTCACTCAATATTGTTGCTGAGGGTTTTTTCCCCCCAAGTTAATGCATGAGCTGTTGTGTGTTCATTTTTTCGGTATATATAGCACAGTTTATGCATTCATTTTCTCCTAGGTGGATATTGATGTTGTTTCTAGTTTTTTTCTTTTGTTTTTAGCAACAGTTCTTCTTGTGCTCCTCTCCTCGAGTTCATATGGAGGAATTTCTCTAAGGGGTATACAGTGGAATTTCTGCACCATGCAGCATCTTTAGCTTTTCTAGATACAGTACTTTTTCCCCAAAGTACTGATTTACACATCCACCAGTAGGGCTTTGCTCTCATCCATAGTATTGTCTGAATTATTCATTTCTGCTGGTTTGGTGGCATAAAATCATCTTCTTGTTTTAATTTGCAGTCCATGTTTAATCATGAAATTAAGCATTTTTAAAAAATATGTTGTTATCTGTGTTTCCTTTCCTATAATGTTCCTGCTTTCGTATCTTCTGTATTTGTATATTGTAGTTTACCTGTTTCTTAGTGATTTTTGTAAGTTTTTTATATTATATATTCTGGATAATAATCTCTTTGTTTATATGTGTGACAAATACTTTCTCCCTGTTTAGAGCTTTTATTTTCACTCTTTTTATAGTCTTATAGCAGTTCTTGGGCTTCCAGGTGGCGCCAGTGATAAAGAACCTGCCTGCCAATGCAGCAGACGCAAGAGACCTGGGTTCAGTCCCGGGGTCGGGAAGATCCCTCGGAGGAGGGCATGGCAACCCACTGCAAAAATCCCATGGAAAAATCCCATGGACAGAGGAGCCTGGCTGGCTACAGTCCATGGGGTTGCAAAAAGTCAGACACGACTGAGCACTTGTCAGCAGCAGCAACATAGCAGTTCTTAAGGTGGTAGAATTTCCAATCTCTTTCTTGCTGCTTTGCACTTTTGTGTAACATTTAAGAACCCCTCCCCCCACCCCGATGTTCTATGTTTTAAAGATTAAAGATGTTCTATGTCTTTTCTAAAAGAGCTTAAAATTTTGCCTTATACCTTTGAGCCCTTAATCACTCTAAAATGATTTTTGTACAGGGAATGATATAGAGTTCCAATATCATTTACTTTCCATATGGATAGCTACTGAGGGAAATGGCAACCCACTCCAGTATTCTTGCCTAGGAAATCCCATGAACAGAGGAGCCTGGCGGGCTACAGTTCATGGGGCCCAAGGGTCAGACATGACCTAGCAACTAAACAACAGCATCAAAATTACTGAATGGTGTTAACACCTCCCCACTTTCCTGTAATGCCCCTTTTGCCAGTTGTCAAATTTCCAAAATTGCTTAGGTCTGTGTCTGGGCTGTTTTGTTCCAGTGGTCTTCCTGTCTCTCCCTGAACTATACCTCACTGTCTTCATTATTATTTTATGATGAAGCTTGATACCTAAAAGACAAATCCCTCCAATCTGTTCTTTTCCCTTCTAGACAGTGTTGGCTACTCTCAGACTTCTGCCCTGCCACGTAAAAATCAGAGCCAGCTTGCCAACTTCCATGAAAAACTATCTTGGTATTTTTATTGGAAATGCTTTAAATCTCAAGTTCAAATTTGGAAAAATGGACACACTTTCCTTATATTTTTATTGCTATTATAAATGATAGCATTATCAAATTAAAATTTCCAAATGTTAACCGGTGTATAAAAATGCAATTGCCTTGTTTACATTGTGTTTATAACTGGCAACCTTGCCAAATTTTTATTATTCTAACAGTCTATGAATCTATGCAAACAATCACATCATCTGTGAATAATGACAGTGTGGTTTCTTCCTTTCTAATCTTTTTACCTTATAAATCTGTTTTTTTCCCCTACTGTACTGGCTAGGAAGTGGTAAAAGCAGAGATTCTTGTCTCGTTCCTGCTTGCTAAACGATCTGCTTTTTCAATTTCATCATTAAGTATGGTATTTGCTGTAAGGTTTTTTGTTTTTTTTTCTTTGTACATGGATGTTCTTTATCCAGTTCAAAAAATTCTATTCTATTCCTGATATGTTGACTCTTTATCATAAGTTGATGTTGGATTATATCAAACAATTTTCTACTTCTACTGAGAGAATTTTTGTGAATATCCATGTGGATTTTTTCACTGGATCTGTGAACAAGGTAAGTTATATCAGTCTATTTCAAATGTTGAACCAGTCTTGGATTTCTGGGTTAAGCCTTTATTCCAATTTAGTTATGAATTGTTGTTGCCTTATATATTATTCATTCAGCTTGCTAATATTTTATTTAGGATATTTTTATCTGTGTTCACTGAGTAAAATCAGCCTACAGTTTTCCTTTCTTGTATTGTCCTCATCTGCTTTTGGTTAGAAGATTTTTTTATTAGCTACATAAATTGAGCTGGGGAGTGTTCTTTCTTTTTCTAGTCTAAGAGTTTGTGTAATATTTTAATAATCTATTTCTTTAAGTCTAGAGAAACCTACCTATAAAAGTAGGGCTGGCATTTCCTAATGGGAAGATTCCCTATTACCAATTCGTTTGATCCAGTGAATGGTGAATTATTTAATTTTTAATTTTAATGGTGAGTTATTTAATTTTTGTATTACTTAAAGTCAGTTTCAATATGTTCTATATTCCCACTACTTTTGGTATAAATTTGTTCATAACAATCTCTTACTATCTTTAATCTCTGCTGTATCTGCTACACATTCCCTTTTCTACTTCTCACATCTGTTTCTATCTTTTTGCTTTGTCTCATCAACCTTTCTGGAAGTTTGTTAATTTAGTCATATCAAGGAACAAGCTGTTTGTACTGATCATCATTTCATTCTCTATTTTACTCTATATTTGTTTACTACTTCATTAATTTCTTCTCATATCTTTGTTGCTCTCTTTATTCAACTTTCTTTGAACTATTTAATGTTCTTTTACTAATTCCTTAAATTGAATGCTCAATTTCTTGATTTTCAGCCATTCTTATTTTGTAACATAAGCATTTAAAGCTATAAATTTCCCTCCAAATACCTCCTTACCTGCATTAACAAATTAAGATACGTAATGCTCTCATTAGTTACAAGTCAAAGTGTGTATTTCATTTTTCACAAAGCAGCATATAGTTCAATGATTTTTCTACCAAACACCCAAGTCAATCAGTTAGGTCAATCAATTAGGTCAAAAAATAGAATATTACTTGTAGCCCCAGAAAACCCAAGTGTTGGTTCCCAGTCACAGTACTATCCCACCCCACCTAGGCTAACCATTATCGTGACCTTTATGGTTATCTTTTTTTCTAGTTTTAACTCCAAGGTGTTTGCCCCTAAACACAACAGTTTCGTTTGGTCAAACTGTTAGGTTTTCTGTTTGTTTTGGTTTGTTTAAAATGGTTTCATAGAGACCATATTCTTTTGAATTTGGTTTCTTTCAGTCAACATTAGGCTTGTGAGATGCACCCACTTACGGCTTATAACTGGAGTTTGTTATAATTGCTATATGTTTCCATTGTATAAATACATCATGATTAATTTTCATACTACTCTTAATGAACATCTGAGTTATTGCCAGTTTGGGGCCACTATGAATAATGTTGCTATGAATAGCTTTGAAAGTCCCCAAATGAATAAATGTCTGTACTTCTGTTAATTATACACTTTTCAGTAGAATTACAAACTCAAAGGGGGTGAAGAGCTCCAATAAGAGTAAATAATGACAGTTGTTTCCTAAAAGTGTCATACCCAATTACATGCCCACTAGTAGTGTAACAACTGGTTTATAATAACATAAATAATGGGAAGAGGTAATATTTGAGAGATATTAATTGAATTTTTCAAAGAATTGATGAAAACCACAAATCCTGAGAATTAGGAAGCCCTATGAGATGTAGATTTTAAAAATCCACTTTGAGATTCTTCTTTTTAGTCAAAGAATACTGAATAAAAAAAAGAAGAAAATCTTAAAAGCAACCAGAAAGAAAATAAAAATTACCTATGACAGAATAACTATTAGATTTATTTGACTCCTTAATAGCAACAAGTGAAGCCAGAAGATAGTAGAATATCTTCAGAGACCTAAGAGAGAGTCTTAGAGTGTCAACTTAGAATGTATATCCAGTGGTAGTTCCTTTCAGGAACAAAAATGAAATAAATGTATTTCAGACCAAAAAAGACAGAGAAAGTACACCAACAGCAGACTCTCACTAAAGCAAAAGACCAGATCACTGGTAAACTATTGTGGAAATCATTAAAAAGCAGGAAATTCAAAGGAACCAAAATAGAAGCTATTGTAGATAACTTTGAAGTATCAACTCAATCCTCTTCCCCTTTATTTTGAAAACTGAAAAGAATATAAAGTTCAAAAAGTTAACAACATGCCTCTCATACAAGTACAAAAAAATAAACATATGTCAAGATGTGCCCAATTTGTTTCTCAGGAAATCAACAGGAGAGTGAAGCTGGTTCAAAGGAAAAGTATAGACTAAGGGAATACACAGTCATTAAAGAAAGAAAATATTAGAATAAGATTCCTAGGTTAGGCACAAAACCGGTTAACATGATTATGAGCAATAAAGTCATAATCTTTGGTTATAATCGCTACGAGATAAAATTAACTGAATATCTACTAGACAAACATTTATCTAAAAGTTACCATGTAACTGCAGGATCTGGGTCTTTCATCAGCAGTAGAAAGTGAGTCATATAAAGATGCATTCCTCAAGATAATTAAAGAACCCTAAGGTGGTTAAGCAAGACTCTGATATGACATTAAAAGGACAAGTTATCTTTCTTTTGCTTTATTTCCAAATTTGAGATAATTATTCTTAACAGAATAAATCCCCACCTTAGTTAAAGACTTTGGGATGGGCATGTACACACCACTATATTTAAAATGGATAATCAGCAAGGACCTACTATAGTTAAAATATAGCCATTTTGTGGCAGCCATATTTGTCGTTCTCATGCCAAAGAAGTATAAGCTGGTCTGTAGACACAAAGAAGCATGAATCAACCTTGAGAAAGAAGCAAAGAGTCCAGCTGGTCACAAGTGTGAGAGAGAAAAGTGAGAATGAAATACCTACTGACTCTTGATGGCTTTGCACCCACTTCCTAGTTTAGGGAGTGAGTTTAGGTGAGTTTAGTGAGTTTAGGTGAGTTTAGGTGAGCTTAAGTGAGTTTAGGGAGCTTAAAAACACAAACAAAAACAAAAGAGTAACCCATAATTTGAAAACCCAGAGAATCAAGACAGAGAGCAATAAGAGACTTTGTCCAAGCAGTGCAGATCCACAGATCCTGGTGCAAGACCCCCTTCTTATGTCAGAAGACATCAGTTCTTATGTGTTTCTTGTTAGCCCAGTGTAAGGGTTCTCTGCTATGCAGCTAACTACCACACAGTAGACAATTAGTTAGGACTTATCATGAGCCAAGAGCTGCACTGGGCTAAGCCCATGAACATATTTACATGACGTATGTGGCAGATCAAGGAGGACTGTCACATCTCTGTACTTCCCAGCGCCTTATCAGCCAGATAGCTTACAGCTGAAATCTCACAGTCTGGGGCATGTCCTCTCTTGTCTACATTTGTATGAAGAAAAGCACAAGAAAATCTCCATAGCTCTTTGGTTTATCAGGTTAACTCAGGGGGTGCAATTATGAAATTAAAATACCAATATCTCCAGTAGGAATTTTCACTTTTATATTGGATTTTTTTTATATGTTCAAGCATTCAAGCTAATACTAGACACTAAGACCTCTCTAGAAAGATGCAGAGAAGGCAGGGAAGTGATGAATGCACGGAAGGTAGCTGCGGTGGGACAGGTCCCTGTGAGAGAGGGAAAGCGGGGCTGAAATGGCATAAATTAAATCTGTTAATCTATGACAAACATGGGAAAACCAGACATTACTAATTGCTTGCTCTGCATAAATCTTTATAAGTTTACCCTGGTGCGTGTGGATAGCAAATAAGAACCTAGAGAGGGGCTTTTATGAAAAAGCTTTTCTGAATATGTGAAATAACAAAAGGTCCAGTTCTCCACCTCAGCTCTTTTGTGCAATCACATCAAATAGAAACTCAGCAGGCCTGAGGGCCACTGCTGCTTCTAATTAAGGCCTCAAGGTAAGGCAGCGCTTTAGGGAGCGCTTCCCAGCAAAACAGAAATTCCACCTCTGTCTCTAGCAGCAGAAGGCTGATGGGGGCTCAGTATGCTGTGTTTGTTCTCAGCTTGCATTAAAAGTGGCAGGCTGCACCTGCCTTCCAGACACCCTGCAAGCAAGCTTATTCTAACGCTGATGCTCTTGTTCAAACAACTCAAAGCCCGGGCAACAGATGTTAGATAGTGGAGGAATGAGAAGCAAAGCATTTTTCCTTTTTCTGTGTATCTTTGTGTGTCTGTGTGTAGTGGGGAGGGGTTTTTATACATGAAAGAATTACTATTGCCTTCCTTTGCAAAACTGATATGCCATCTGTCATAGAAGTGTCAACACTGAAATCCTGGGTGCTGGTGGAAGGACTTATTTCAGTCACCAGTCTCAAGGAGAGGGGTTCTCAAACTTCAGTGGTCATTAGAACCGCCTGAAGAGCTTATTCAACCACAGGTCAGCAGCCTTACCCTCAGAGTTTTGTTTTTTTTTTTAACTTTTTGTTTTACTTTGGAGTATAGCCGATTAACCATGTTGTGAAAGTTTCAGGTGGACAGCAGAGCAGCTCAGCCATACATATACCTGTATCCATTCTCTCTCAAACTCCCCTGGCATCCAGGCTGCCACATAACACTGAGCAGAGTTCCCTGTCCTATACAGTAGGTCCTTGTTGGTTATCTATTTTAAATACAGCAGTATGTACATGTCCATCCCAAACTTCCTAACTATCTCTTCCCCCTCTTTCTCCCCAATTCCACCCCCAGTAATCTTAAATTCATTCTCTAAGTCTGTGAGTCCGTTACCCTGAGTTTTTGATTCCGTAGGTCTGGGGTGGCATCCACGAATTAGCATTTCTAACAATTTCCAAGGTAAGGCTGATGTTGTCAGTTCAGGAACCCCACTTTGAGAATCACTGTTCTAGGAGGGCAAAGAGAAAGCAAAAAAGTGAAGAATCATCCGCTACGGCAGTGCAGAGCCGGACTGATTGGTTTTTTGAGACACAGGTGGTAGACAAAGAGGAGACAGCTGTGTTTGGATCTGAGCCCGTATGGGAAAGGGCAGGCTGACAGCAGGCAGAAGAGAGTTTTGAAATGATCACCAAGTGTGCAACAGCTCGTCCTGAGGGGTCTCCTTAACCCCTGCCCCCGCTTCCTAGGCTTCCATCAGGCCGTGGGTGGGGTCTAGCTCTTCGTTTCTTTTCTCTTAGACAATGTGGGTGCCTAGGCTCCCCAGGCCCACCCCCACTTCCCCGTTATTGCCACCACTCTTGATCCTCGTAGGAAAACTGGGCTGGTGAGAAAGGATCCTCCTCAGCTGGCTCCTAGTGATGGACGGCTGAGAAAGCATCTGGGGTTTGCTGTTTTGGCCTGAGCCACAGGGCACCCGGTATGCCTCCAAACGCATGCCCTGCCAAGCATCCCTCACACCCAGTCAGTGCGGCCCGAGGTGGGCATTTTGTCAATTGCAGAGGGGTGAGGAAGGGGTCCTGTCTTACGGGGGATGTTAAATGAATTAAACAAGGAGGCTGTTAGACTGAGGAGGCCCTAATGCAGGGGCCGCCTACTTAAGCAAACCAAAGTCTAAACTATAAAAGCCTGAAAGTCAAGAGGCTAAGGACCACCATTCACGAACAGCCAACCAGGCTTCACGCTACAGCCAATCAGCCAACCAGGCTTCACGTTACAGCCAATGGCCAACCAGGCTTCACATTACAGCCAATCGCCAACCAGGCTTCATGCTACAGACAATCGCCAACCAGGTTTCACCATCCAGCCAGTCAAATAGTTTCCTTACTTTTCTTCCTTACTTTCTCTATGTCTCTCCCCAGTTCCTGCAGGTCAGAGGGTTCCTAACCACTTCCAGTTTGGTACTGCTTGATTCCAGACGATTTTTATTCAAATAAACTCTTAAGAGTCTTAATGTGCCTCAGTTTATCTTTGAACATGGGAAACAGAAATACAGCATTCATTTTCCCACATGGCTTCCCTTCCTCACTTTCTTCCTCCCCCCACTCACCACTTCGCATCAGTCCTCAGTGAGACAGCACAGGGCTGCACTAAGGAAACAGCCACTGCCCCTCGTCTCAACGATGAGGCAGGAGTATGAGTGAGTCACGACATAGCTGCCTATGTAATTTTCAGGCCCAGTGTAAAATGAAAATGCAGAGCCTCTTTTTCAAAAGTATTAAGAATTTCAAGATGATGCCAGCAGAGCATTAAACCAAGCTTGAGGTTCCTCTGTGTTCGGTCTCCTGTCCATGGGGCTGAACCTGGTCGTGAATCGTCTATGGAAGCCTCAGCATGCAGGAAAGAAGCTCCAAGCTTTCCCTGCTGCCCCCACTGGGCTGGAGGGAGCCTCTCCCGTGGAAGGAATGGGAAGGGGAGTGAAGTCAGACAAACAGGAAGCACAGTCCCTGTGACCTCTGAGACTTTCCGGGACCCTGGGAAGGCAGCCACCAACTGCTAAAGAATAGATTCTTGAACAACTTCCCATGGCCAACGCAATGTGGCTGACCATCTATATATCTGACTCTGCTTGCTGGCACTTTTCCAGCAAGGTTACCCAGGAAAGGTAAACACAGGAAACCCTGCGCTTTCAAGGGCAGGAAAGCAAAACTGAAACTAGGAGGCCCAGGCCCTTTCCGTAGGATCATGGGGCATTTTTGGCATCAGTTTCTGGACACCTCTGCCAGTACTCAGAATTCTCATGTGCACATCAGAGAGCTGAAGTGCCTGATCTCTAGTCTCTCCCAGTCCCATGAATATGTGCCCAGCCCTCTTTACAGCAAGGTTCCAAGTATCTAGCAGAGATAACAAACTACCCTAAACCTTGGTGACTTATAACAACCACTCTGTTACTACCTCACAATTCTGTGGGCTAGAAATTCAGAGAGGGCTCAACCATTCAAGTTTTCTGTTCCACAAGGTATCAGTGAAGGACCAAGATGGCTACACTCACATGTCTTCATGAGGATGGCTAGAAAGCTGAGCCCAGCTGGGACTGTCCTCTGGAGCACCCATATGTGGCCTGTCAAGCCTGGAGAACTCAAGGTAGTGAATTTTTAGATGGCAGTTCCCATGAGCTTCCAGAACTCAGGGCTCCCAGAAGAGCATTCCAAGGTGCCCAGCAGGGAGTTTCAAGTCTAACCATGGAATTCCCAGAATGTCACTTCCACGGTGTTCTGTAGGTCAAGAAAATCACCAAGGTAAGCTCAGATCCAAGTAGAGGAGAAATGGGCTCCACCCCTCAATGAAAGAGTAGCAAAGGATCTGTGGCCATTATTGATCCATTGTGGATACTGATCGTATAAGAAAGAAAATAGGAAACTCCAATCAGTATCCCCCAGGTCAGAGAGAAAAGTCTAAGTTCAACAATGATAAATTAGTGCTGAGCTGTGCTCAGTTGTGTCCGACTCTTTGCTACCCATGGACTGTAGCCTGGCAGGCTTCTCTGTCTATGGGATTTTCCAGGCAAGAATACTGGATTGGGTTGCCATTTCTCCTTCCAGGGTTCTTCCCAACTCAGGGATTGAACCCGCATCTCTTGAGTCTCCTGCATTGGCAGACAGGTTCTTTAACACTGAGCCACCTGGGAAGCCCAAAATGTTAGGGAATGTACATTTTATCTTTTAAATTACAATGCTTAAGATACAATGCTTAGGTCCTATTTTTACATTGATTTGTCAACATTTTTATTTTGACCAATTGTATGGAATAAGAATCTCTACTGTAAGTTTCTAGAAATTCAAGAACTTAGTTCCATGACAATTTCTTATTTGTCCTTCAGGATTGAAAGCACAAAGCGCAGGGTGTACTTGCTAATTTAGTGCAAAAACTTGCAAACAAACAAAAAAATGGGCACCGATTATTTTTGCCCTGAAGCTTCCTGCTACAGCCTCCACAGTTAATATTGTGGGGCACCAGTCTCTAGAGCTAAGTCGCCTTTGTTGTCGGCCATTTGCTTGTCTTCTCTCCACCTTATCCTGGCAGAACCTTCCATTTTCCAGAGCACTCTTCAGCCCCATTCCTCTCAAACACAGACTCTCTTTCTCTGATTGCTTCTAACTTCAGCTGGGTAACGTGCCTCACTCCAGAATTCCAAGGAACACCAACATTTTCCTGAGATTTTGAAATAGCCACCATCTAGCAACCCTTCTGGGCTTTCCCAGTGGCAAGTGGAAAAAATTCACCTGCAATGCAGGAGATGCGGGTTCCATCTCTCCCTGGGTCGGGAAGATCCCCTGGAGGAGAGCAGGGTAACCCATGCCAGTATTCTTGCCTGCAGAATCCCATGGACAGAGGAGCCTGGCGGGCTATAATCCATAGGGCCACAAAGAGTCAGACACGACTGAAGTGACTGAGCATGCGTGCACACCAACCCTTCTCCTGAAGTTATTACTGCTTGGGCCCCTGACAGTCTGACTAATGATCTCACCCCAGAGGCCAACCCACCCTCAGCTCCTACCAACCCCATCAATGGCCCATCAGACCCTGCATGCCTCAGAATCCTCTCATCCACTGTTGCCCTGGTAACCATCTCTGGGCTTCCTCACACCTTGCCCCATGACTAGAGTGCCTTCTTCAATAGTCTTTGGCAAAATTGTACCTCCACTTTCAGACTATCCTTTCCCATTAACCCTTTTCCACTTAACCTCATGACTGTCCCTGCCTCACTTTAAACCTCAACACACCTCTCTCCCTATGGCCTGTGCATCCCATGAAGGCTTTTTCTGACTTGTCACACGTGTCTTGTCATTTCCCTCCAAAATGCAAACACTCTGAGAGCAGAGACCACAGTTTGTGTGTGTGTGTGTTTATAGTTTTTGTTATCATTATTATTATTATTCAGTACAGAGAATAGGATTGGGCTTCACAATACATGCTCTAAAGATGCATATTGAAATTAAATGTCTAAAAAATGTCTTATAAATTGCACCAGGCACGTTATTTAATTCACACATTTAATTCTCATCTATCCCACTCATTAATACTTCCTCTCAGGTCTCATTTTAACAAAATTCTACCAGAAGGAAAGAATTTGGATGCCCACACAGTTCATTAGAATGGGATTTGGCATCTGGGACAAGCTCGCAAGGTTCAGGAAGTCAGATACAGACATGAACATCGTCAGGCGGGTCAGTGGCAGTGGTTTCCTGACATGTGAGCTGCAGTTGCATTAGGAGGAATGGAGAAGGAAACAAAACTGCCTTAGCCATGGGAACCAGGCATTTGTGAGCCCCGAGAAGAAGTCGGCTTCCTGTTCTGGAGGAGAAGAGCCGTCCTGTGGAGGAGTTGTGAAGAATGAAGTTGTAGAAGCGAGGGGTGGCCTGCCAATCCCACACCCTCACAAAGGTCAGACTTTAATTATTTTATTATATCTTTTACAAAAACTGGAACCAGGGAGAATGAGAACAAGCCACAGAAACTCACTCTTGGCTCCTCTCAGGCAGTTGAGCCCCAAACCACAACCCTGAAGTCTATTTGCTATTGAACAGGAGATCCAAGGACCAAAAAGCACTGGCACGTCAAGTGGGCTCATTGGCTCAGTTGCCGAGTTGGAAACTTGGGGACATTTGCCAGCAGCCTGCTCCGGAACACTCTGTCCCTGCCCAAATCAACTGCAGTAATTAGCTTTGCTCATTAGTTTCAAGTAAATAATCTCCTTGTCACAGCTGGGTTCCTTTATCAGAATGGTGGACATGAGGGTTTGCAGAAGCAAATGATTTTTCTTCCCCTCTGAATTCCCCAGAACACTAAGTCATGACCCAGAGATCTGAATAAGGCATAGAAACTCCCAAAGATGCCTAAAATTCTGAGGAATAGCTCTGCCTAAAGGGCAGAATCACCAGGTATTAACAACAAATGTAAAACAACAACAAAACTTTTGAAATGGTTATTGATCTTTTCTTCGACTCAAAGCTCAAGTTCAGATCAACAAACATGCAGAAGTATATGCTATGTGCCAGGAAATGTAGTGTGGTCCCCAAGGAGCCTAGGAGGAGACTGACAAGGAAACTGGTAATAAAGCAGCAACAACTTTAATGTGCGGGTGATGCACTCTGATAGCAGAATGCACAGAGGGAGGGCGCCCTAACCCAGCCTGCTTCTTCGGGGAAGACTTCCTGGACATGTGACTCCAACACTGATTTAAGAAGGGAAGTAGCCACCAGGAGCACTTCTGCAAGACTCGCACAGGAGGGAGGCATGGGGTTGATTCTGAGCCTTCTGAAACAACTGGCAAAACACTTGTTCTCAACCTTTTATGCCTTGGTATCCCATCATTACGAGGCTTCCCAGATGGCTTAGCGGGTTAAAAAAAAACCTGTCTTTCAATGCAAGAGACATAGGAGACTCAGGTTCTATCTCCGGATCAGGAAGATCCCTGGAGGAGGGCATGGCAACCCATTCCAGTATTCCTGCCTGGAGAATCCCATGGACTGAGGAGCCTGGTGGGCTACAGTCCATGGGTTGCAAAGAGTCAGACATGACTGAAATGACTTAGCAAGCACACATGCACGCATCCCATCATTATGCCCATTTCAGAGAAGGAGGAAGTGAAAAGAGAGACTTCAGCTCTGTCCTTGGATTGCCTGTGGGGATAGAGTTGGAGGCACAGTGCTGGTCGGACCCCCACCAGCCTCAGGAGCACCCATGGTGGCAGAATGGCTGGTCCCTGAAACTTTAAGCTCTGCCCCCACCCCCAAGCACTGCCAGGGGCAACTGCCACACCCTTAGTGCCAGGGGTGTATGGTCATTGTCAAAGAGAAGGCCAGACAGCTTAATACCTCAAAGCCTGCCTGGGGGACTTCCCTGGTGGTCTAGTGGCTAATACTCCACACTCTCAATGCAAGGGGCTTGGGTTCAATCCCTGGTCAGAGAACTAGATCCTACATGCTGCAACTAAGACCCAGCACCGCCAAATAAATAAATATTTTTTTTAAAAAAAAGGACATAAAAAAAAAAAAAAACCTGCCTGGGCCAGAGCACAACAGCAAAGCCCAGTCTCCTTTCAGTGCAGCATAGGCTCATTGTGGGATTCAGCCCAGGGCTGCACAACAGAAGAAAAGAGACATAGATAGTTAGAGGGCAAAAGGGACAAGTTGTCTCTCATATTGATTAGAAATCAGAAGTTGGGGAAAAAAGGCAAAGAGATTAATAATTGCATGGTGGTTAAGAGTATAGGTTTTGCAATCAGACAGCTCTGGATTTAAGCCCCAGCCCTGCTACTTCCTGGGCTTCCCCTGTGGCTCAGCAATAAAGAACCCATCTGCAATGCAGGAGACACAAATTCGATCCCTTGGTCAGGAAGATCCCCTGGAGAATGGAATGGCAACCCACTCCACTGTTCTAACTTGGGAAATCCCATGGATGGAGGAGCCTGGCAGGCTACAGTCCATGCAGTCACAAAAGAGTTGGACACAACTTAGCAACTAAAACAACAAAAACTACTACTTCCTAGTTGTAGGGGTACATTCTCCCCCATTTCCCTGCACTTCAGTTTCCTCATCTGCAAAGTGGTGCAATAGTAGTTACCCAAGTGGGTTGATGTGATAATTAAATGCATTAACACATGTAAACACTTCATGCAGTGTCTGGAACATAGTAGCTACTCATTAAATACTAGCCATTGCTTCTTCTATCCATTCGCATCCCCCACGACCACGCACAGGATGCCTAAATTCACCAAGGTTTTCACCAGAATCACCTGGATGATTGCCTTCTTTTGATGAATTTGGAGACAGCCAATGAAATTTCACACTAATATATTTTTTGTAATCAAAAAATGAAAAATTACTTTCTAGTAGCAAAGAAGTTGGATGGCATCACCGACTCAATGGACTTGAGTTTGAGCAAGCTCCAGGAGATGAGGAAGGACGGGGAAGCCTGGAGTGCTGAAGTCCATGAGGCTGCAAAGAGTCATGCATGACTGAGCGATTGAACACCAACACTCAAAGAAGAGTTTCTGGGGAAGATCAGAGCTAGAACAAGAATGTCCAACCAGGAAGTGGTTCTCATGTCCTTTGAGGCAGAAGGGACTCCTTCAATGGAACTATGCCTTACTGGTGGCTGGCCCTGGCTCACAGACATATTTAGTAATGTGTGATGTCTTAGAACACATAATCCCTTTGAAGAGTCTGGCTGGACCACAGCAATCCTAGTCCTGGGGTGAGATGAAACAGGGCAAAAAAGACATTTGCCATTTGTTCATCTGAACTAATTCATATCACTTTTACTTTGATTAGCACCTACTTTGTTCAAGGCACTGCTTTAGATTGGTCAGGGACAATCGGGGCAAGCTGCCAAATGGACAGTCCCTTGATTATGAAATTAACACTCTACATCCACAGTTGTGATCACAGTCAGCAACCTATACTTATTTAAGACTGTGTAATAGGTCAGCACTTGAAATTCCCATTCATATCCATGACCCTCCTATGAGAGCAGTAACCCAGGATTTTTATCCCTATCTCTTACAGGAGAGGAAACAGTCTGGGAGCTTAAGTACCTCTCTGGCTCTGTCCACCTAGAGAGGGGAAGAAACCAGGGCTTTGCATCCTGGCCTCCTGATTCCAAAACTTATTGTCACTAAGTCAAGCAGCTTTTGCCACATAGAAGGGACATGCTACACATTCTTTATCCTTTGGAACCTAAAGGACACATTTCTAGGACAGCTGGCTCCAGTCAGAATGTAGGCTATGACCCTGGAGCCATTCATCCCCATTTATGTCATGCTCTAGCCATCCATGGAGAGAATTTTGCAACTGGCTTTATCACAGTCCAAATTCTGCGGTCATCGGAATGAGAAATAGTATTCATTCAGCTGGCCAAGACTGAGCAGAGAGCAACCTTGGGGATTTACAGACCTGCTCAGGAGAGGAGGAAAGTTCATTCCCAATGGAAAGTTGCATGCATTGCTCCAACTAGCCCCAGCTCTCTGACCCTCAAGACATACATTGTATCTTTTCTCAGGCTCTAGTCTTCAGGAATGAAATGGAACTGAATTAACTGTGCCAAAACACTTTTTGGATAGAGGAGGCAAAGTTGTAACCATTGCTCTTTTGGAAAGTAGGTTTTGGATGGAAAACTCAGGAAAAAAAGAAATCATCCTGTGTTCAGACAATCTACCGAATCCCTGCACCATACTGGCCCCTGCAGTGTTCTTGAAGTGAAGTGAAAGTCACAGTCGTGTCCGACTCTTTGTAACCCCATGGACTTCTCCAGTCCATGGAGTTCTCCAGGCCAGAGTACTGGAATGGGTAGCCTTTCTCTTCTGCAGGAGATCTTCCCAACCTAGGGATCTAACCCAGGTCTCCCTCATTGCAGGCAGATTCTTTTCCAGCTGAGCCACAAGAGAAGCCCAAAATACTGGAATGGGTAGCCTATCCCTTCTCCAGTGGATCTTCCCAACCCGGGAGTCAAACCGGGGTCTCTTGCATTGCAGGTGGATTCTTTACCAACTGAGCTATCAGGGAAGCCTAGTGTTCTTGGCACTCTCCCAAATAGAGGGGAAGACACAGGGGGCACCTAGATGGGGTCAAATATCTGTGGGGGAAATGAAACATTCAACCCCTCATTGAGATGAATGGTACTGGATGGACTTCCCTGGTGGTCCAGTAGTTAAGAACCCACCTGCCAGATGAATGGATAAGAAAGCTGTGGTACATATACACAATGGAATATTACTCAACCATTAAAAAGAATGCATTTGAATCAGTTCTAAAGAGGTGGATGAAACTGGAGCCCATTATACAGAGTGAAGTAAGTCAGAAAGAAAAACACCAATACAGTATACTAATGCGTATATATGGAATTTAGAAAGATGGTAACAATGACCCTATATGCAAGACAGCAAAAGAGACACATATCTAAAGAATAGTCTTTTGGACTCTGTGGGAGAAGGTGAGGGTGGGATGATTTGAGAGAATAGCATTGAAACATGTATATTATCATATGTGAAACAGATCGCCAGCCTAGGTTCCATGCATGAGACAGGGTGCTCAGGGCTGGTGCACTGGGATGACCCTGAAGGATGGGGTGGGGAGGGATGTGGGAGGGGGGTTCAGGATGGGGAACAGATGTACACCCATGACTGATTCATGTCAATGTATGGCAAAAACCACTACAATATTGTTAAGTAATTAGCCTCCAATTAAAATAAATAAATTAATCTTTTTTAAAGTCATTGGCAAAGAGAAAAAAATAAAAAATAAAATAAAGCCAGACCCAGTACAGGCTCAGGACAGGTGCAAAGGCTGGGAGCCTCCAGATTTTTATAAACAATTTGAGCTTTGATAGTCCTCAAAAAAGGATTCACATTGATGTATGACCCAAACCAACACAATATTGTAAAGCAATTATCCTTCAATTAAAAATAAATAAATAAAAATCAGGATGGGAATGACCCAAAAAAAAGGAATCTACCCGCCAATGCAGGGCTCATGGGTTCGATCCCTGGCCTGGGAAGATCCCACATACCCCAGGGCAAATAAGCCTGTGAGCCACAACTACTGAAGCCCTCAAGCCTAGAGCCCATGCTCCACAAAAAGAGAAGACACCACAGTGAGAAGCCAGTGCCCCCAAACTAGAGAGTAGTCCCCGCTTGCTGCAACTAGAGAAAGCCCTACTCAGCATCGAAGACCCAGCACAGCCAAAATTAAATTTAAAAAATAAAGATGAATAGTGCTGGGAAGCACAACCTTGGGATGGTGAACTTGTCTCCAGGTAGCAAAGAGAAGGGCCCAGAATGCCAGGGCTACTTGAATATGTGCCAGGGATTTTCTTCTGGGCCACTGCAGCTCACTGAACACAGAGCCCTGTGCCATCCTCGATCGCAGGCTGACAGATGTCGTCCATATCCCTGGTGACATGCTCAAGCTTTAGCCCATACTGACTACGCGGACTTGCTGTCACATGAAAAAAAGAAACTCCATTAAGGTTCAAGCCACTGGATAAGAGCTTTCCCTTCCCTGCAGCCTAATGCATTCCTCCAGGCTATACCTGGACAGAAACTTCCCTCTGTGCTCTCATTTGTCTCCTGGCATTTGGGAGGAATGGGTAAGAAGATCAAATAGAACTGACTGGCTCTGACTCACACAGAGGAGCAAGACAGGAACTAAGTGCCCTGACCTCAGCAATGCCCAACCCAAATTTGTCTGGGATGCTTCTATCCATGGAGCCCCAGCCAACATGGCAGCAAGTAAAGTGGGTAGTTTCACCCCATCCTCTCCTTGGTCTCTCCTCCCCTCTTGTTCCTCCCCTCCCCACCTTCCCCAGTCATCCTGAACTGCCCAGACTCTTAATTTCTAGGTTTTTGTCATATTCTCCCGCTGTGGGTCAACCTCTCTTATCTCTCAGGCCCCCAAAGAATTGCCTGGCCTAGAGTCCAACAACACTAAGACCCTGCTCTCAGCCAAATGTGGGGTTAGGAAGACTCTAGGGATCTAATTCAATGAGAAATAAGTTTCCCTTGTTTATAAGCTTAAAAAAAAAAATGGAGTCAATTCATTCCAAGAGGATGTTTTGATTCACAAGGAAATATGCATTTTTTATGGTGAAGGTTATTAACCTTAAGACTTATGGCAGACCTTTGGGCATTAAGACAGCCAGTGGGGAAAGATTTTGCAGCAGGGTCTTTGTTACCATAGGGGGCTCCCAGGTATGGTGACTCTCCCTGCCCTCTCTGTCCAACATGGCCAGCCCCAGGTCACCCGTTTTCCTCAGAAATCAGAATGTCCTCATCCAGCTGCCGGGAAAAGAGAACAAAACTGCCAACTGATTACTATTCAGGAACAAAGCAGACCATTTATTTTAGCAGGGTGAGAGCCATTATCTCCCCAGGACATATGCTCCAGAGTGCAGTAGCTTTATCCAGTCACATTTCCTTCTGTCCACAAATCCTTAAAAGACTGAGTTGTTTCTCTTGCTGGAACAAGACAAAAGGGAACTGGAGAAATAACTCTGTGGTAGCAATGACCTACAAATGCTGTTCTGCATCCCTTTACTGCCTGGACATCTACAAGGTAAGAGGACTTCCTGGCTCATCTAGAAACTCCAGGTGAATGGGAGAAGGCGTGAGAGAAGGGGACCTGGGCAGCCATCTTCCATCTGATACAGAAGCATCACAATGCCCTCAACATCACTACCATCATCAAGGATCCTGGTTTCTTGGCTGCTGAGAGTCCTAAGAAAGGATGCCAGCTAAAACACAGGAAGCCTAGTTAGATTTGAATTTCAGATGAACAGTGAATAATGTTTTAAGTATATAAGTATATCCCATGCACTACAGGGGATATGACTTCCCTGGTGGCTCAAGACGGTAAAACGTTTTCCTGCAATGCAGGAAATCCAGGTTCAATCCCTAGGTTGGGAAGATCCCCTGGAGAAGGAAATGGCAACCCACTCCAGTACTCTTGCCTGGAAAATCCCATGGACGGAGGACCCTGGTAAGGCTACAGCCCATGGGGTTGCAAAGAGTCGGACACAACTGAGTGACTTAACTTTCACTTTCACAGGGGATATACTAAAAAAAAAGCATTTTTCATCTGAAATTCAAATTTAACTGGGAATCCTGTGTTTTTATGTGTTAAGTCTGACAGCCTGATCACATCATCCCTCCCCACCCTCATCTACTGTACCCTCCCCAACAGCTGGCTCTGGCTACCACACAGTTTTAGACTGTTGTTGTTGTTGTTCAGTCACTAAGTTGTGTCCAACTCTTCGCAATCCCGTGGACTGCAGAATACCAGGCTTCCCTGTCCTTCACTATCTTTTGGAATTTGCTCAAACTCGTGTCCATTGAGTTGGTGATGCTATCTAACCATCTCATTCTCTGCTGACCCCTTCTTTTGCCTTTAAGCTTTCCCAGCATCAGGGTCTTTTCCAATGAGTTGGCTCTTTGTATCAGGTGACTAAAGTATTGGAGCTTCAGCTTTAGTCCTTTCAGTGAATATTCAGAGTTGGTTTCTTTTAGGATTGACTGGTTTGGACTGGTCACCTGGAAAGGAGCATCTATGTGCATACACACCAGAAGCATGTAAAATGATATGGGTCTAAGTTCAGCACTGAGAGGCATCAGAGATAAATCTCACTGGGAACATTTCATGTCTGGCTGCTTCAGACTTGTTTGGTCATGTGCTGTGCTGTGCTTAGTCGTTCAGTCACGTATGACTCTTTGCGACCCCATGGACTGTAGCCTGCCAAGCTCCTCTGGACAAGAATACTGAAATGGGTTGCCATACCCTCCTCCAGGGAATCTTCCCAACCCAGGGATCAAACCCAGGTCTCCTGCATTGCAGGCAGATTCTTTACAAACTGAGCTATCAGGGAAGCCTATGCATACATATATATATGTGTGTGTGTATATATATATATATGTGTGTAAAACTGAGTCACTTTCCTATACAGCAGAAGTTAAACACAGCTTTGTAAATCAACTATATGTCAATAAATTAAAAAAAAAATTAACAATCATTATCCCTGATAAAATTTAGGCTGAAGAGCTATCATAAAAATGCTAATAGCATGTGGCCAGACACGAGGGTTCTATGGTCCTGGATGCACTTCAGCAGCTTGGTAAAATCCACCTTTAAAATCATCTTAGGCCAATAGCACCCAATCATTCTAACAAAATCATTCTTCCCTCTCACTGCCACTTCTTTATTTCCCTTTTTGTCCTTATTTCTGTTTGTGTCCTCTTTCACCATTTACATTCAAGTCAGTTTGTCCATTTGAATTAATTTCCCAGTAAAATCTTTGGAAAGGTCAGTCTTTTTTAATTAATTCCCCTATAAGATCCATGTAACCCACAGCTTGTTTTTTCTGTTACTTCCATTTTTATTCTGCCCAAAGTAAACCATAAAACATAAAGTCTCAGTCACAAGAATCCAGTGACTGTTAAAAATGGACTGGAATTTATACTTTATAACTTTGAATATAAGGTCTTCTGAAAGCTTTTTTTTTCCCCATCTTACCAAAAAGAACTCTACCCTCTCAAGCACTTAATTGTTTGGAAGACAGACACACAAGAGTCCAGTCACTTGCCCAAACACAACACTGGTGAAAATTTCTGGGATTAAGGGAAACAGTAGGAGAGGATTTTGTGGTAGCAATGTTTCCTCTTAAACTTTACACATGAATTTTCCCAATGTCAGAATTTCATGACTCCATAGTATTTAGGGACTTCTGGCTTCCAAATGTGAGAATCTTGGGCTTAACATTCCAGAATTCTGGCTTATCCCTCAGTGAGAAAAGTCTCTATGATACAGTATCCATTTCTATTGTTTTGCAAGAATGAAAAGAAGCCACATAATTAAGCCTGGAGCAAAAGGAAAGGAGCTCAAGGAAAAGACACTTCTGTGGGGCCAGGACTGCGGATGACAAAGCAGATGATGAACAGGAGGCCCCACTTCCCGCTGATGGAAGGTCATGCAGATCACTCTCCTGCCCCTCCTCTTCCCTCTGCCTGGCTGATGCTTAACATAATACAAGATATCCAGGGAGTGGGAGTTTACATTTCAGGGTCTCCCAGGGAGTTGGTTCATTCACTCATTCAAAACCCTTGATTGCCTGTCTCTCACCTGCCAGGTACTGTCTCAAGACACAGGAAACATCAAGGTGAATCAGACCCTGTCTGTGCCCTCGAAGAACTTACACACTAATACCCAAACAGCTTTACAAAAAAGTAAGTGGACCACAGTGCATCTTTGCATGTTGAATTGACAGCACGGGCACTGCTTCTCACTGTTGTTCAGTTGCTAAGTTGTGTCCAATTCTTTGTGACCCCACGGACTGCAGCACACCAGGCTTCCCTGTCCTTCACTATCTCCCAGAGTTTGCTCAATCTCATGTCCACTGAGTCGGTGATACCATCCAACTATCTCATCCTCTGTCGTCCCCTTCTCCTCCTGCCTTCAATCTTTCCCAGCATCAGGGTCTTTTCCAACGAGTTGGTTCTTCGCATCAGGTGGCCAAAATATCGGAGCTTCAGGTTCAGCATCAGTCCTTCCAATGATTATTCAAGGTTGATTTCCTTTAGGATGGACTGGTTGGATCTCCTTGCAGTCCAAGGGACTCTCAAGAGTCTTCTCCAACACCACACTTCAAAAGCATCAATTCTTCAATGCTCAGCTTTCTTTATGATCCAAGTGTCTCATCTGTACATGACTACCAGAAAAACCATAGCTTTGACTCTATGGACCTTTGTCAGCAAAGTGATGTCTCTGCTTTTTAATACACTCTCTAGGTTTGTCATAGCTTTTCTTCCAAGGAGCAAGCATCTTTTAGCTTCTCAACCATGGACAATCCCATCCTCCAGAAGACATCTAGCAGTGTCTGGGGCATTTTTGTTGATCACAACTGGGTTGAGGGGTGCTACTAGCATTTAGTTGGTAGAAGCCAGGAATACTGCTAAACATCCTACAATGCACAGAACAGTGCCCCAAAACAAGGAAGTATCCAGGCCAAAATGTGAGTAGTGCCATGGCTGAGAAGCCTGGTCTACAGGGACAAATATGCTATGATCAGTCCTATCCAGTTGGCTCAGGAATTTGAGTCCACATGGCCATTTATGTTCTTTTCCTGGTTCTATCATTGATTGGCCTTTGTCCCTGAGCCAGTTACTTCACAGCTTATGTTTCCTCATCTATAAAACAGCCCTGGGGTCTCTGATCTCCATTTTCTTTCCTGTCTAAGAATCTATGGTTTTCACAGGGTCAATATTTGTGCTTTCAATGAACTCTGCTCCTGTGAGAAGTATGTCTAGACCAAGGTCTGTTGATTCTGCTCCCAGTCAAGATGATAAGCTGGCTTCCTGTGTGGATCCTGAGTATAAATTGAGGAGGGCGAGTGTGACCTCTGCCCAGAACCTCCACTAGGAGGTCTTTATCTAGGAGCTTAGTTTTCCCATCAGCAAACAAGAGACACAACCTGTCTGCCTCCCTACATCAGGAGGAAAGGCTTGAGTAAACGAAGCAAGATGGAAAATTACCCAGATGCTACTCTGGCGACCAGGTCCAAATTATACACCCCCACTTGTCCCCCCTTCTGGGGGGCTCCGAGGCAGTGAAGGGATAGGAGGCACCCCACTCAAAGCCAGCTCAGTGGCCTGGTGTGCTGGACTGGGGAGGGGAGGCATCAGTCCCTCTGTATGGGTCTTTGGAAATACCTGAAGGAAGACCTTGGTCATCTGTCTCCCTGCAGGGAAGACAGACTGGGATTCTTGGCCACTTATTTTAGGCGCTGGGACTGGGTGTGAGGCAAGTGCCCTCAGATTCATTCTCTCTCTTTCTGTCTCTCTCCCTGCCTCCCTGGCTTCAAATGCATTCCCCAAACAGAAAGAGCCTTTCAGGGCTGTTGGGCTGGAGGACAAGAGCGGCTCTGGATCACAGGAGAAGCAAGGCCCTGGGAGGAAAGAGGGAGGCTCCCGTCGGGCCCTAAACACAGGTCTTTTCACAGCTCCTGCAGTGCTGGCTGTAACCAGAAAAGCAGGAGAGGGAGACAGGGTAGGGCTGACTTTGGCAGCTAACTGGTTTCTGTGTGACTGCGCTCCCTGCACTGGCAGCATAGCCTCAGGTCTGCAATTGGAGTCTGTGTCCTCCTCCCACTAAACCAGTGCCATCTGACGTGGCAGACTGTGTGCAACGAGCAAATGAGCCCCCTCTTTTTTTAATGGAAGAAAAACTAAAATTCAGAGACATTAAATAACAGGTCCAAGTTACTTAACCTGCTAGGGAAGTGGACTTCTATTAGTTTTATTTACTGTTCAGTTTTCTTCATTGAGCTTATCAACAATGCTCCTTAGTCAGTTAACCACATATTTCCCATTCTGTATTGTTCATTGTTTGGATTTTGGTATGGATTTTTTTTCTTTCTGGTATGATTTACATTCAGTAAAATGTACAACTCTTAAGTATACAGCTGAGTGACAGACACACACCCATGCAGCCTGTATCTGGATAAAGATAGAAAACATTTCCATCATTCCAGAAAGTTCTTTCATGCCTTGTTCCAGTCAATAGCCACGCTCACCACAACAGGTAACCACTTTTTTTTTTTTTTTTACTTCTTTCACCATAGTATAGTTTTGCCTATTCTTCAACCTCTTATTAACCTCATATTCTTTTGCTCAATATAATAATATTTTTTAGGTTTATCCATGATGTATCAGTAATGTGGTCTTTTTATTTTGGGATGGCATTCTATTCCATGAACATACCACATTTTGTTTATCCATTCTCCTGTTGATGGATATTTGCATTGTTTTCAGTTTACAGTCAGGTGATTTTTTAAAAAATTAGTGTCATGTGCCTATTTCAATTCTCCACTCAGATGAACTTGAACAAAAGTCACCCTCCACAGGTCACAGCATGTGAGAGAAAAGAGGTACCAGCGGACCTTGATGGTCCCTTCATCCCTGCTGTCCTCTAATTCAACCTCTTCCCCGATTAAGAGCTGCTATCAAGTTCCTATATTATGACAATGTTTTCTCTGAACTGCAGAGCAGACAGTGGTTGCTTCCACACAGAGTTGTAACTCCTGCACCAACAAAGACAACGGGTCTTATTCAAGTAGAAGAAACACACCCATTCCATTTCTTGTCATCAAATGATGTATATTCATGAAGGAAACATGCTCTCCTGTTCTACCCACTGGAAGCAACTTGAGTGACGCCAGCCACCACGGTAAGATGTAAATAAATGTGTCTACTCCAGCCAGCTCTCCTGTCCTCCATGGAAAACTACAGTAGCTTCTCCCTTGAGGTGTGTGGCAAAGAACCAGGCTCACAGTGGGACTGTCGACCAGGTCTCTGAAACATTTCTGGCAAATGGAGCTGCCAGTTCCTTCCATGAATTCCCATCACTCATTCTTCTTCCTTCTGCTGTTTGTCTAACACTGGCTCTAAACATGTCCACACCATATCTTGTGAGTCTAAGTGCAATGCACACTGAAACTCCAGCACAAAGTCAGGCATCCATTTAACCACAGAAAGGGTCTTTCTGGGCCATGCACAGAAGAGACTGGTGGGGAGTTCCCTGGCAGTGCGGTGGTTAGGACGCAGCACTCTCCCTGTTGTGGGCCCAGGGTTTAATCACTGGTCAAGATCTAAGATCCTGCAAGCCAAGCGGAGCAGCCAAAACACAAAAAGAAAGAAAGATGATAAAAGCTTGGGAACGATCATTTGGATGATACACATAAAAAATAATCACTCTGCCTTAAGATTTATTCAACAAATAGTGTTTGAACCCACAAAGACGTGAACTCCTAATGGCCTGAATGATTACTACTGTGCTGTCTAACATCCAGCCTGAGCACCCACCAGTGAAGTCCTCCTCTCCTCACACATTTCCTGGGACAGAACAGAACACAGGGAACGATGGGAGCTGGGGACACAAATTCCACCTCATTCCCTCTTGGTCTTCTCTCTCAGCCCTTAACCTCTCCTTTCTTCCACACCGCACTTCCTCTCTCCTCTTCCTTTTCCTAATGAGTTCCATTTTCTCTACTAAGGAAAAGGAAGAGGACAATCAGGTGTAGATGTCGTTGCTAAACAGCCTTTACTTGAGCCTTTCAGACCTCCCATTTCCCCTTTAAGCAGTCTATCCCTCCAAGTACCCCTATGTGTACCCCAGGAACACTTCATCTGCACCAGCTGACCTAATCCATCACTGTTTTCCCAGCTCCTTCAAATCGAGACACACACCTCCCACATCCCACCCACTTGGCTTTTCTAAGATAGGGCTTCCCTGACAGCTCAGTTGGTAAAGAACCTGCCTGCAATGCAGGTGACCCCAGTTCGATTCCTGGGTTGACAAGATCCCCTGGGAAAGGGAAAGGCTACCCACTCCAGTATTCTTGGGCTTCCCTTGTGGCTCAGCTGGTAAAGAATCCATCCGCAATGAGGGAGACCTGGGTTCGATCCCTGGATTGGGAAGATCCCCTGGAGAAGGGAAATGGTTGGGTGGCATCACCGATTCGATGGACATGGGTTTGATCAAGCTCTGGGAGTTGGTGATGGACAGGGAAGCCTGGCATGCTGCAATCCATGGGGTCGCAAAGAGTCGGACACAACTGAGTGACTGAAATGAACTGAGTCAGATAAGTTGAAGATAGGGAGACTGTTCCCTGGGGTCCTAATGAGTGCTCCATGGGGTCAGAGCTCACATCTCTCTCAACCTCACAACAGGCAGGGGTGGTGCCTGTCTGTTACTTGAACTTCTTGTTCCTTTCCCTGGACGGGTCTTCCTGCTTCTCTTAAAATGACGACACTGAGTATAATCAGCTGCCGACAGCCTCAACCCACCCGTCAGTCCCATTCCAGCCCCTGGCAGGCACCAGCTCTTGACAGCACCATCCAAAATCTGAAGCATTTTTCTAACCTCTCCTCACCCTCCACCCACTTCTTAATCTTTCAAGAACAAATTCTCCCCGACCCCAGAATTTCTTTAAAAAGAAGAAAAAGAAGATGAGTTTCTTCCATTTTGACAGTTGATGAAACAAACTAGGTGTCAGGGATTTTGTTTTTGTTTTACTAAAATCTGATTCAGAAATGAACAGCTCTGAACTGGGTTTGGATTTTAAGGACAAACCCAAAAGAGCTTGTGAGGTTTTTTTGTAGCCAGGAGGTGGATTTGCTAAGCTGTGGTTACTGGCATGAAGGATTGCGCAGGCAGGAAATTCCCTGCATAGCTACCTCTCTTCTTGAAGCCTGCTGGGTCCGGAGACTAGCCTCTTCCATGGCTACTTCTCCGGGGGTTCCAGCCTGGCCACCCACTGGCTCCAACGACAACGGGCTAAGCCGCTGGGCCACTTACTGTAAATTACAGCTTCACACTGTAACTCCACACCCACTCATCAGATCCCTCCCAGGCGAGAGTTCAGGGGAGAAGATGGGATTTAACTCAGACACACTAACCACTTCCTCCATCAAATTTCAGCACTGTCCTCCTTCTGTGGAATCTAGTCAAAGAGCAGCCAAGATGCCCACCCCAGAGAACTTTCCATTCTGAGAAATTCCTTCTGAATCTTTCATGCCTACCTCCCCAGAACACACACACACACACACACACACACACACGCACACGCACACACAACACACACGCTACATTCGCCTAGCTGTAACAAACATTCCAAAAACCTCAGTGGATTAACACACTGAAGAGTTCTTTGTCTCTCACGTTTAACACCTGCTTACCAAAAATTGCCTTGATTGTGAGTTTTGTTCTAAATTATATGCCTTGCCTGTGGTCATAATGCTTGGAGGAATTGTGACTTATACATTTTCATGTAACTGAGATGTCCCTCTTTACAGTCTGTAGTCTGAATAGCAAACCTCAACCAGGCCTCAGGTGGTAGTAGCTGGAAATCCAGTTTATATTTTCCAAAGCTCCAACTCCTTTTCTCTATATATCCAAAAGCATCTGAGTTCTTATTAGTATGTAGGTAGGAGATAGAGGAAGAGAAAATGCAAAGGAAATGAGAAGCCTTGGGAAAGTTGGCACAGGTCAAATCTTATTTAGTCCACTCTAGCTCTGCTAACATCAGTGGCAGCCTAGTGGCTGGGGAAGAGTTTTATTTCCATGATTGTAGAGTTAAAATAAGCAAAGTGCCTCTTGGAACCCACCCCTGGACTAGGCTCAGTCAAGAAACTACACCAGAGGGAGGAAGATTTGGAGGAGAGTGATCAGAAGATACAAAATTTCAGTTATAAAACAAATAAATACTAAACACGTAATGATGACTACAGTTAACACTGCTCTATGATATATAGAAAAGTTGGTAAGGGAGTAGATTCTAAGAGTTCCCATCACAAGGAGAATATTTTTTCTTTTTTTTCTTTTTATTGTATCTATATGAGATGATAAATATTAACTAATTGTGGTAATCAGTTCACAATATATATAAGTCAATTATGCTGTACACCTTAAACTTATACTGTGATGTATGTCAATGGCTTCTCTATAAAACTATGAAGAAAAGGAAACCACATCATCAGGAATCTGTACTCAATGCCCTGTGGTGACCTAAATGGGAAGGAAATCCAAAAAAGAGAGAATATATATGTATATTAAAAAGCAGAGACATCACTTTGCCAACAAAGATCCATATAGTTAAAGCTATGGTTTTTCTAGTAGTCATGTATAGATGCGAGAGTTGGACCATAAAGAATTGATGCTTTCAAACTGTGGTGCTGGAGAAGACTCTTGAGAGTCCTTTGGACAGCAAGGAGATCTAACAAATTAATCCTAAAGGACATCAACCCTGAATATTCATGGGAAGGACTGCTGCTGGAAGCTGATGCTCCAATTTTTTGGCCACCTGACATGAAGAGCCAACTCATTGGAAAAGACCCTAAAGCTGGGAGAGACTGAAGGCAAAAGGAGAAGGGGGCAGCAGAGGATGAGATAGTTGGATGGCATCACTGAATCAATGGACATGAGTTTGAGTGAGCTCCTGGAGATGGTGAAGGACAGGGGAGCCCGGTGTGCTGCGATCCAGGGGGTCACAGAGTTGGACACGACTTAGCAACTAAACAATGAACAACAGCAATATGTATATGCATGACTGATTCATTTTGCCGTACAGTAGAAACCAACACAACACTGTAAAGCAACTCTACTCCAATAAAAGTTAATACATATGTAAAAAAAAAAAAAGCTACACCAAAATTCTGAGCTTGTCTCCCAAGTACTCTTTCAGCTGCTTCTCAGCTACTACTGGAGAACTAAGTCAGGATGGGATCCAGCAACCACCTCGTGGACCCAGAACCGTTACCCCTTTGTCTCCAGCCTCACTCAGAAGGACCCATCAGATCTCTCTCTCTCTCACTTTGAGAATTCAGTTGCCCATCCCTGCAACTGGCTGTGATTAGAGCCTCATGGTGCCAAACACAGTGGATCTCCCTAATTCTGCAGTCATATGCTCTGCCCCTGAGCTATACCCCATCTCCCTAATTCTGAATCTCAGGAGGAAGACACAAATATATACAACAGATTGTATTAATGTTCACCAAATATTCCATTTTTCCATCCTATGGGAGAATTACACATCCCTGCCCTGCTGAACTCAGCAACTGCCCCATGACTTGTTTTAGCCACTGAAATATGGGAGGAATTGAAATGTGGGACGTGTGTCCCTTTAGAGCAGAAACTGTAAGAACCAGAGTGTGGTTTACCTGAACCTTTTCTCCTCTGCTATGATGGCCAAGGAGTGCATCATATAGAAGCTGCTCCACTAGCCAGGGTCCCCAGATATCAAGAAGTCAAGCCATGGCCAACTCACGATGCATAGGTCACATGAATGAGAAATAAACTTGTATTATTGTTGTTGGGAGTCACTGAAAGTTTGCAATTATTTGTTAAAGCAGCATAACCTTGCAAATTCTGTCTAATATCCAGTCCTTCCCTCCCTGAGTACCCAGGGATTCCTTGTGCAAATGTGACCACCTTCTCCCCAGAGCATTTCACATCAAAAGAGGCTTCTCTAAGAATTCATTTTGCATCTCCTCTCCAAGTCTCCTGCCTGCTTTACATCTGTTTAGTAAATGAGGAGTCTCAACATGTGCCCTGAGGCACCCTTTAGCTTCAACTTCTACAGAAACTGTTTGGTGCTAAAATTTGCTTTAAAAGGGGGGAAAAATAATCTCTCATAGGGCAGAGCCACCGCTTCTATTTTCCCCAGAGTGGCTTGTACACGGCGGACACCAGTGAGGGCTTGTCATCTGGGATAATTCTGAGATGAATTCACAGCATTCTTAGCATAGCTAGAAAACTTGGGTGATGGATGGGAACACCGAGAATTTTTTCCATCCAAATCTCTACTCATGCCATGGCCCTGTTTTAGCAACCTGCCTTCTGGTGCTGGGAAAGGTTGAGGGCAGGAGGAGAAGGGGGTGACAGCGGATGAGATGGTTGGATGGTGTCACTGACTCAATGGACATGAGTTTGAGCAAACTCCAGGAGATAGTGAAGGACAGGGAAGCCAGGCGTGCTGCAGTCCATGGGGTCACAAAGAGTCAGAAATGACTGAGCAACTGAACAACAACAACTCTAAACAAACAAACAAACAATCCCAGAAGCAAAGGGTATGACTAGTTACTTTTGATCTGAGACAGACAAAGATCCCAGACTGGGCAAGTCAAGCTACCTGACGGAGAATGGAGATTATGCAAGTCATCATATCTACACAAAGCTGAACCGATCATCACATGGCAGATGTTCTCATGACACAGAAACTGGCATCACAAGCTCTGCCAGGACAGCCTGGTCTTGACGGTATTTACACCAGAGGAGAGGTCTAGCCCCTTTGGTTCAACTGGCCCATCGACTGGTGGGCTACCTTGATGCCCCTGTGTCACTCACTGCTCTGGCTGGCGGCACCTGGCCGCCGATGCCCCACGTGGACACGGGAGCTGAATCAGCCCAGTGCTCCTCTCGGCCGGTGCACATAGCTGGGGGCCCCGGGGGACAAGCTTGGCCTGCCTGGCAGGAGCCTGCATGTACGACTGAGTCACTCGAGTTGGCATCCCTCGAGGGCCAACAATGTTTCTGCTTCGGAGGCTGACACTTCATAATTACAGCCGTGTTTCTGTTGTCGTACCAAATTACCTCACTTAAGAACCTGAAAATAGCATCCAGCCTGAAGGTGCTGGCTGCACAAACAAAGAGGGAGGCTTCGCAAGACTCAGAACCCGGGTGCTGAGCCAGAGGGCAGGGCTGGAAGCTACACCCAAAGTCCTAACGGAGAGAATCCTATGACTCCTCTCATCTCTCCTCGTGACGGAAACAGAACAGTGCCACGAAATCATCCACTCCCAAACTGGAAATGAGAACTACCCTGCAGTTCTGTCTCCATCTTCATTCATCCACTCATTCATGCAGTCAATATTTTTATGTACTTCCTCTATAGAATCTACTCACCTTGCCCTCCAGATCACTCCCCTGACCCTGACCCTGCCTGGGAGACTGACTTCCACAGACCACATCACCAAGCTCCCTTGCCCTCAGACTGCCAGATGGGCTAGGCTAATGGGAGCAGGAGAAGGAAATTAGGAAGTGGGAGAGGTGCGAGGTCAAGGCGGTAACTCCCCTGTTCCCTCCCTGCTGGGCCAGGGTTTGCAGTAGTTGAATTCTGCTACCTGGGCCACAGCTCCTGGCAGGTGGTCGGTCCCTCTGCTAAGATCACTGCAAACAGTTCAAATCCTCCTGTTGTTCCTTCAGGCCCAGAAGGAGTATATGAATTGTCTAGGGATGTTATAACAAAGTCCCACAAACTAGGTGGTTGAAAACAGTAGAAATGTAATGCCTCACAGTTCTGGAAGCTAGATGTCTGAAATCAAGTTGTTAGCAAGGCCATGCCTCCTCAAAACTTGTTGAGAAACTTTCTTGTGTCTTCTAGCCTCTGGTGGTTACCAACAATCTTTGGCACCCCTGCCTTATAGGTACATCATTCCAATCTCTGTCTCCATCACCACGTGGCTGTCTTCTCCTTGGGCGTGTCTGTGTGAGTCTCCTCTTATGAGGAGAACCCACCCTAATGACCTCATCTTCCCTTGACTATATCTGCCAAGGCCCTATTTCCAAATAAGATCACATTCACAGAACCTTGGACTTAGGACTTCAAACTTTCTTGGGTGACCTATTTCAATCCCTGACAAGGGATAACAGCCTCCCACCATGGCCAGTCCCCCACCTGGGACTGTTCCGTTAGTCTTTTTACTCCTTTATAAACAATTCCTTCATTCTCGTCTTTTTCAGTTCCTTTTTAGAAAGTGCCACCTGTTTCCTGCCAGGACTCTGACTGACACCCCTATTGCCTGGCTGCCCTAGAGCACCTAGTAGGTGCCAGAAGGTACCAGAAATACAAAGATGGGTGAACACTACACTGTCCTGCCTTCATAGGGTGCTGCTACTGCTAAGTCGCTTCAGTCATGTCCGACTCTGTGCGACCCCATAGACAGCAGCCCACCAGGCTCCGCCGTCCCTGGGATTCTCCAGGCAAGAATACTGGAGTGGGTTGCCATTTCCTTCTCCAGTGCATGAAAGAGAAAAGTGAAAGTGAAGTTGCTCAGTCATGTCTGACTCTTAGCGACCCCATGGACTGTAGCCTACCAGGCTCCTCCATCCATGGGATTTTCCAGGCAAGAGTACTGGAGTGGGATGCCATTGCCTTCACAGGGTGCACGGTCTGCTATTTAATCAGCTGAATCAAAATATCACAGAGTAACAGTGCAGCTGGGATGCAATTCAAAGGAGAGGTTCACAGAGCCTTGGACATGCTTAACCGGGAGAGAAAATGTAGTCAGGGAGGCCAGGCAGGGCTTCCCAGGGAGAGGGACACTTCTGCAGCCAGAATGTGGAGGATGAGTGGAGTCAACCTGCTAAAGAGGGGACCTTACCTAAGTATCCCCACCGGGGCCAAGAGAGAGGACCCAGAAGAGGGGAGTCAGTGTCCCCATTTCCCTCCAATGGCAGATCTACCTTCACTCATATCCCAGTCTAGACACAGGTGACTTCTTTCCAGGAAGGATGAACACCCTCTTCCATCCTCACAGCTGCAGACCTCAGCAGAGAACTCTGGGGCAGCGAGAGCACCCAAGTCAGGGAGTAAGAGCCCACCCCCAGGGCTATAGGTAAAGAGCAGCAGGATATCATGGAGGGCACAGCAGCGAACAAGCACCCTAGAAACCAAGAAACAGAGATGCCCAGCACACACCTCAGCCTCGGCAGGTCCAACATCAAAATCACAGCATTTGTCTGTTCCCAGTTTCACTGGGGTCACCCCAGAACTTCTGATCTGCTCCCTCACTCAGCTCCTCCTCTGATAAGTCATTGTGTGTTTCTGATTTTACCTCCTCAATCTTTTTTTAAAAGTGTATTTTTATTTTATTTTCTATTTTGGGGCTGCACTGTGCAGCATGTGGGGTTTTAGATCCCAAATCAGGGATTGAACCCACATCCTCTGCATTGAAAGCATCAAATCTTAACCACTGGACTGCCAGGGAAGTCCCCTTTGCCACCACAATCTTTCTCAAACCTGCACCTTCCTCTCCTTCACCACTGGCTCCTGCCCCGTTTCAGATCCTTACCATCTCATCCTAGAACTTTACCTCTGCCCCTTCCTTGTCTGATCTCTACTCTGTCAAATCCACCCACAGAAAGCAAACCATCTTACTTCCCTGAAGGTGGCCCTCCCTGACACTTCCCTCCCAGGAGGGTACATTTCAGGTATCACACACAAGGCTCTCCTTCCCACCAACCTGCTTCTCACTGCTCATCCTTGATCTTCCAACAAGGCCAAACCACTTTTATTTCCTTGTACATATCCCGTCATCTCTCCGTCATTGTGCCATTTTTCAGGTTGTCTTATCCTTCACCATACCCTCTCCCACAATCTAATTAAATCCAACTCCAGTACACTTGCCTGGAAAATCCCATGGACAGAGGAGCCTGGTAGGCTGCAGTCCATGGGGTCGCGAAGAGTCAGACACAACTGAGCGACTTAATTTTCACTTTTCACTTTGATGCATTGGAGAAGGAAAAGGCGACCCACTCCAGTGTTCTTGCCTGGAGAATCCCAGGGACGGCAGAGCCTGGTGGGCTGCCGTCTGTGGGTTCGCACAGACTCAGACACGACTGGAGTGACTTAGCGGCAGCAGCAACAACATGCCTAAAATCTTAATTAAGGTGTCAACCCCTCCAAGAAGCCTTCCTTGACAACCCTCCCCTCTCATTTCCTACCATAGGCTCTTCCATCATTAAATCTAACATCACATGCTCTAAATCTCTGTGGAGCTATTTCCCCCATTAGGATGAAGATTCTTGATGGCAGGGTCCATGTCTAACTTGGTTTCCTATACCTATTGCCTGGCATAGAGGAGATGCTTTAAAAGTAGATATATGAATGAGTACATGACAACCATATGTGGGTAGACTGTGCCACTTCTGTGCTGGAGTCAGAAGCCCTCAAAATGAACAGAATTTCTACCCAAACACACACACACAACCATCACTATTAGTGGGTCCCACCCAGTGCTCCATCTACTGATCATGCTTCCAACATACAGAAGCTGCTTTAACGGTGTTTGTTTTGCTCAGCCCCAAGTAGGTAGTATATGGAAGCGTCTGCCTTGCAGATATTGTGTGATTTGTCCTTTTTAAGCTTCAGTTTTCCATGTGTAAAATGGACTCTATTACAGTATCCACTGAATAGAATTATTGTGAAAATTGAATGAAATAAAATAAGGTGTCTGGTCATAATTCAGTAAACAGTAGATACCACTAAGTTGGAAAATGGTGCTGACAAGAGACACACAAGTAGATGCAGACGTGAAAATGCACTTGAACACTGTTGTTTTTAGTAAAACATCCCTCCTCCTCAAAAAAAGGTTTTTTATACACAATCGATAGCTCTGGGAAACTCCATTGTTGTGGGTTTACTGTGTGGTTATAAAAGGCAATGTTTGCGTTCACTTGCCAGGCTTACCCGGTGTGCACGCAATGGCAGCAAGAACAAGACACACGTGGAGAGAGAAAAAAGCAGTGCGTTGGGCCAGGATTTCCCGAGGCTTCAGTCATGCTCCTGGACCTGTGCACGTTCACCTCCTGCTGCTGGGCGAAGTGGTGGGAGAGAAGGCCTGGCTCATCATCTTACAAAACGAAAAGAGTTATAAACTCATTTGTTCCCAGCTCAGATCCAAAAGCTAATCCTCATCCTAGTGATAGTAGGTGATCATTTGAGGCATCCCATCTGCAAATGAGAAAGTCCAGGACTGGAGGCCAAGACCGTGATTCCTGTCTGGTTTCCCAGTGGCCAGGCCAGTTCCTGTCCATCTTCCCTCCTCAGCAACCTCCTAGCTTATGGAAGTTCTCTTGGCAAGACAATGGGAGGAGTGGAAGCTTTTTCAGCTTCCACACCAATCAACAAATATTCAATGGACAACTTCAGAGCATCCAGTCTGTGCCAGGTTCTTTGGGCAAGTTTTGCAGATTTAAAAAGGATGTACACTGAACAGCGAAGGAAACCATCAACAAAATGAAAAGGTAATCTACAGAATGAACTGGAGAAAGTATTTGCAAATAGTGTATCTGATAAGGGGTTGATATCCACAATATATAAAGAATCCATACAACTCAATAGTGAAAAAACAAACAACCTGATTAAAAAATGGGCAGAGGAAATAAATAGATCTTTTCCTAAAGAAGTCCGAATGACCAACAGATCCGTGAAAAGGTGCTCAACATCACTAACTGTCAGGGAACTGGAAATCAAAACCACAAGATATCACTTCGTATCTGTTACAATGGTCATCATTAAAGAGACAAGTGATCAAAAGTATTGATGAGGATGTAGAGAAAAGGTAGCCTGAGTTGGTGGAAATAAAAAGTGGTTCAGCCACTACAGAAAACAGTTTGGAGGTTCCTCAAAAAGTTAAAAATAGAACTACCATATGATCCAGCAACCCTATTTCTGGGGATATATCTGAAGAAATGAAATCACTGTCTCAAAAGATATCTGCACCCCCATGCTCACTGCAGCATTATCTACACAAACAACCTAAGGGTCAATCAACAAACAGATGGATAAAGAAAGTGTGGTGTGCACACACAGTGGACTGTTACTTGGTCATTAAAAAGAAGGGAATCAGGCCACTTGCCACAACACGGGTGGACCTTGAGGGCACTAAGCTACGTGAAATGTCAAAGAATGACAAATACCATATGATCTCACTTATATGTGGAATCTAAAAAAATCAAAGTCACAGAAACAGAGAACAGACTGGTGGTTGCCAGAGCTGGGGGAGAGGGGAATAATGGGTGAAGGTGGTCAAAAGGTACAAACTTTCAGTTATAAGATAAATCAGTTTGGGGATGTAATGTATATCATGGTGACCACAGTTATCTTACCTTCCAGCCCTGCACTGCCCAATGCAGTAGCCACTTGCCACATGTGAACTGTTACTTGAAATGTGACTGAGCTGAACTGAAATGTGCCAAAGATGTGAAATATACATTGGCTTTCAAAGACTTGGTATAAAAATGGAATATAAAATATCTTCTTAAACTTGCGTTTATTACACACAGAAATGATAATATTTTAGATATATTGGGTTAAATAAAAGTATTTTGACAATTGATTTCCTATGTACTTTCTCAGCATGACTACTAGAACATTTTGAATTACACTTGTTTTTCAAATTCTATTTCCATTGGAGAGGGCACTTCTATACTGACCTCACAGTCTGCTGCGAGCATTAAATCAATAAATACAAGAAGAGCACCTAGCACGGAGCTTGGAACAAAGTACCCAATAGCTAGTCTGAATGTTAGAAAGACCAGTGTTTTTCGAAAGTTATAGAGCCACGTTTCCTTTTTCAAGCAACTTCCTCTAACAGATTTTTTAAAAAAGCATTTCTAATTAAAACAAAGGGGTGTCCTCTCTGGTCATCCATTCACTTTGGGCACCACCTCCACAGCTTGGAAACCCATGGGGTGAGATCAGCTACACCTATGGCTAATTCATGTTGATGTATGGCAGAAATCAAACCAATACTGTAAAGCAATCATCAATCAGTTAAAAATAAATAAATACAACTTCTTAAAAAATAAATAAACGTCCTATAGGCTTTCGCGTTACACGTCTGTAATTTCAGAGAAGGTAAGAATGCGGTACTGGACAAAATCAAGGTGTCCGTGGCAGAACTTTCCAAATGGTCATGGAGAGCTTCCCTGGAGGTCCGGTGGTTAACAATCAGCCTGCAAAGCAGGAGACACCAGTTCCATCCCTGGTCTGGGAAGATCCCACATGGAGCAGGGCCACTAAGCCCATGTGCCACAACTAGAGAAAGCCTTGTGCAACAACCAAGACCCAGCGCAGCCAAAAATAAAAGTTTCTAATGGTCACAGATCTTAAACGTTCTCACCACAAAAAAAGAAACGATGATTCGACGATGTAATGGAGTCTTTCGCCAAGGCTATGGTGGCAGTCATGATGCAAGAGAGAAGCATATCGAATCAACGAAGGACTTCCCTGGTGGTACAGTGACTAGGTGATCCACTTGCCAATGCAAGGGACATGGGTTCGATCCCTGATCCGGGAAGATTCCACATGCTGAGGTTAACCAAAGCCTGTATGTCACAGCTACTGAGTCTGTGCTCCACGACAAGAGAAGCCACTGCAATGAGAAGACCAGGTACCGCAACAAGGAGTAGCCCCAACTCACGGCAACTAGAGAAAGCCCACACAGCAATGAAGACCCAGTGAAACCAAAGAGGGGGAAAAATTCAACGTGTTGTACGCTGCAAACTTACTTACACAATGTTATATGTCAAGTGTATCTCAATAAAAATTAATCAAATGCCAAAAGTATGATCATGGAAAAACACTACTATTTTGCTTGGGAGAATCAAAGTGGTTTGGTACCACGTCTAGACAGTCCAGAAATCGAGGTGTCATGAATGCAAACGGGGTCACCGGTAGGCCCCTGGATCATCACCTGCCCACACAACACCTACACACCACAGCAACTCTCTCCTGCCCCTCACGAGGGCTAGCTCCACAGAAGGGCAACAGGGGATGCTCAGCCCAGACACCACAATGACTCTGCTGTTCTGAAGGCAGCTCTGGGTTCAGTTGGTCCTGGTGTCTGCCAGGCAAGTTGCTGTAGCTCTAGCCCCTGGCGCTGGTGTGAGTGTGTGTGTGTGTGTGTGTGTGTGTGTGTGTGTGTGTGTGTACAGAAACAGCAGCCAGCTCTTTGCCGGGCTCTCTAACAAGTTCCGCGAGTCTGTTTGTTAAAGAAAAATTCCAGTGGGTGCATCCAACACATGGAACTCAAGAACAGAAATTATATTTATCCGTCCCACTGCCAAAGAGATCACATGCCCCGTGAGTCACTCCAGATGTGCTCAAAAACAGAGTCTCTCTGTGGAAGCCCAGTGCCCCAATCCCAGAGAGAGTAGGAGTAACAGAGGTCCCACTCCTGTCCTCCCCGGGAGTAACCCCCACTCCACCCTTGGGAGGCAGGAGAGGGCATCTCTGCACATCTGAAGACAGAGGGGTGGTAAGAGCCTCACCACCACCCTGGGAGGACCAGGCCGGGCATACCTGTGGCTCCTGGGTTCGAGGGCGACGTCTCATCTTTTTGGAGGAAAAGATGTGTTGGAAGACGTTGCTGCTTCTGCTGCTGTATTCCGATGCTCAGGCCACTCTGTCCCACAGGTGGACCAGGGGTGAGTTGTCTTTCCTTTATTTGTTTGATGCTTATAATTCTTTCTTGAATATCATTAGGAATCTGGAGGGGTGGACAGAGCAGAAGGAAATTAGAAGCCCTGTGCCCTCCTTTGGTCCCCTCTCTGTCAAATGCTTTGTGCTTCTCAACAGGCTAGAAGGAGTTAGAAGGTGATGGGGGAAATGACACCCAAAAAAATCAAAGCCGCTGAGAATACGGGGTTGAAGTGGAGAGTGCAGAGAGCATCCCTTCCTGACAGGCCGGGGAGAAGGTCATCTTTGCTTCGTAGAATGTGGACAGACTCCCGTGAGTGCCCCCCAGGCTGCTACCAGCTAGGCAGGGCATGCAGAGAGCAGGTGCCCAGGGCTGATGCTAATATGATGGCACTGGGGGTGCTGGCTGGCCAGAGTTCTGCTCCCTGGGGGACGTGGCATGTCCATGTGGAGGGCTTCACACTGCTTCCTGAGCAGGAGTGGTCACACCTTTCCAGCTAGAGAGAGTTGGCCCAGCAACAGAAGAGGAATAGTAATCCCCTTAGCAACCTCATGTCCACCCGGCTGCTACCACCCCGGCCAGCCTCCCTTGGAAAGGAAGAAGCCCAGCAAGGCTTCTCCCCATGGCCGACTTCCTTCTCCTCGGGACATGGCTCCTTAGAGCTGGGCTGGCATCTTTGTCTGGTTCCCGTGGGCAGACACTGGCAGCACCTCTGGTCAAGTAAGGTTTATCACTTAGGAAGCGAGGGACCCATAGCGCTGACCGCTGCATGCCGATCTGAACTGAAATCTTTCTGCTGCCTAAAGTCAATGAGATCTCTGTCCTGGAAAGAACTGGAAAAAGAAGTCAGGTTCGTTGGTATTCCCAGAGATCCAAAGTGGGGTGAAAACAGCACAGCAGCAAGGGGATGAGCCCCCGCTGGTTCTCAAGGAGAGAGTCAGGGAAGGAAGAAGAGGCCAGCTGGGGCACAGAGCAGCATGGAGCAGGTGGATCTGATACGGGGGAAAGCAAAAGTCAAGGCACTTACCAGGGTTCTTACTCCCTCAGTTGAAAACCTGAGATTAGGGACTTGCCAATTCTCTATACTGGGCTGTGAAATGATTCTTGCCCAGGGACAAATAATTAATGAAGCATTTTCCCTTTTTTCTCCAGTAAACATCACACACACACACACACACTTCCCTGCTCATCATGTGCACAAATTTGGGGGGCAACACTTGGAAGCACAGAGCAAAGAGACCTTGGTGTCGTGTTCTGTCACTTACCCCCGTGTGACACTGGGGCCTTCCTTAATTTGCCTATTAAAAAAGGATGATAATAGCCACTCTTCCTAACACACAGGCTGTTAGAAAGCCAAATAAGATGGTTTGATTTTTTTTTATTTTTACAAGTCTTGTAAATACAATAGCTGCATCATGAACTACTTACCCTGCAAGGAACTCAAAAATTTTAAGTTCTGCCTCTAATTGACTGTGTGATGTCTGGCAAGTCTCTTGACCTCTCTGAGCTTTAGTTCATAAACAAATAACATATTAATAACAAAAAGTGACCCTCGTTGCGTTGTCATGTGAGGGTCATATTAAAAAAAGTAAATAAAACGCTTTCTAAATAATGAGGAGCTATATCAAAGTCAACTATTACCCACCACTTAAAAAATTTCATTAAAGAAAGTGTGAGGTTCTCAACAGAAAACCTATAGGTTTTACAGCAACATCCTGAGAGCAGCTTCTCTGGCCTCTACCCACTCCTCCCTGGGGAAGGTCTGCTCCCCGCCCCCCCATATCGATAACAGTCTATATAAAGATACAAAGCCAACACAGCTGAAATAGAAGCCTCCATGAGGCCGCTGATACTAAGTGCTGGATTAGCGGTTCATGTCAGCGTTCAGAGCCAACAAATGATATGCGAGCCCTTCCAGCCATCAAGTCTTCCACGTGGTTGATTTTTTTTATTCATTTTCAACATTTTTTCTAATCGTGAAAAGAATCCACAGTTGTCATTTTTTTAAGACGGAATGGGCGTCACACCCAAAGGAAAACCAATTTTTCCAAACGTATACACTGTCCCTTTCACCTTCATCCTTACCCCAACCCCACCCCCGCCTCCACCGCCAGGCCTAATTTAGAAGAATTCCCCGTGGAAAGAGTCGGAGGGCGACCTCTCCTTACAAAGTCCTCCTCCCGCCACCCGAAGAACCGCAGCACCACCCGGGCCTCCACCCTCCCCCCGCCCCCCGCCTGGCTCCACGGGTGAAAATGGGGAAATAAACCCAGAAGGAATACGCCCTGCGGCAGGACATCTTTTTTCCCCTACCATTCTCCCAGCCTCTCCCTCAGACGCGCTCTCTAGGATTCCGCCCTGAGAGGCGGCTCCATGGGCCAGCATGGCTGCCCTCACCGACTGGATTAAGATTAACTGACTCACCTGTGGTTAGCGAGGCCTCCTGGAAGTGGACACACCTGGCCCAAGTCCTCGCCCCACCCGGTCCTGCCGGCGCACCACTTGAGGGACTGCAGGGAACCTAGCCAGTCTTAAAAAACAGAAAGAAATGCACGCATGAATTCCTATAAATATTTAATTTTTATTCTATATACACGTTATTTCTTTTAAAAGTAGTTTCACAAGGAAGGTGGCTCTTCGGTGTCATTTTCGGGTGTCCAGTTTAGTGTTTTATGTGTTCTCAATCATGAATGTTCTGTGGAGGGAAGGGCCCCAGGTAGGGACTGACTCACTGGTCCAGCATGACTGAGTAGCCACTTCGTTTGCTGCACGTCACTGCGTTTATGCAGCTGTTATTCTGAACACTAACAGGTAGGAAAACTGGAGGATGGGAAGAAGTTCACACGCCCCCAGATCCCTTGGTTGAAAGCCTAGAGCTCAACCTCGCTCCCGCGCTGTTTCTAGCAGCAAAGCCTCGTTGTCCTTATCCTCGCCTCTCCATCCCTTCCAGGCGCTCCCAGCATCCCCTGGCTCCACTTGGGAGGTGGGGCTCCCCGGGGGTGGTGGGGCTCCCCTTGGGTGGTGCCATATTCTGGCCAAGGGGAGCCGGCTCACAGCAGCCCTTTCAGAAGCACTCCAGGAAGACACCCAGCACAAGGGACTAAGATTCTGGCTTCTTCAGAATGGCACTGCATTTCTAAAGGCAAGGTTTCCCAGCCTCCAACTCCCCCCACCACACCCCTCCCCCGCCCCGCATCTAATGCCTGATGATCTGAGGTGGAGCTGATGTAATAATAGAAATAAAGTGCACAATAAATGTAATACACTTGAATCATCTTGAAACCATCCCTCGCCCCAGTCCATGAAAAAAATGTCTTCCACAAAACCAATCCGTGGTGCCCAAAAGGTTGGGGACCACTGTCTGAAAGGGCTGGCCCAGGAGCCAAAAAGTAAATGACATCAGTAGGATTTGGTAAAAGATTTTTTTATAAATGAGGGCTTTTCCTTTCCATACCCGTGGCTGTTTCCATAGAGTTGCTTCAACTGATTCATTAGAAATATGGTTTTATTTTGGCTTGATATGATATATCTTTTGAGTCCTTTCCAACAAGGTCTTTGGCCCAGATGCTGTACACAGTTAAACAGAAGCCATAGTCTTAATACTTTTCTGTTTGTTTGCTTTTTTAACCTATTTGAGAGATGGGAGGGAAGAAGAGAATTCTGGCGCAGGTTATTAAAGTCAACAGGAAGATCAGGCTCAAAGCAAAAATAAGCTCTTCTGTTTAGGCAGGCTTCTGACCGCATGTCTGGGCAAGAAAGCTTGAAGGAGCTAAGGCATAGAGAGCAAGACAGGTGCCAGCCTTGATTGAAATAATTAAAAGTAGCTTTTCTGGTGTGAAGAAAAGGGAACCCTCCTTCGCTATTGGTCAGAATGTAAATTAGTGCAGCCACTATGGAGAACAGTACGGAGGTTCCTCAAAAAATTAAAAATAGAGCTACCATATGATACAGCAATCCCACCTCTGAGTACACATTTGAAGAAAACTCTAGTTCCAAAAAATACTTGCACCTCAATATTCATAGCAACACTATTCACAGTAGCCAAGACATGGAAGCAACCTAGATGTCCATTGACAGAAAATGGATAAAGAAGATATGGTACACATATACAATGGAATACTACTCAGCCATAAAAATGAAATAATGCCATTTGCAGCAACATGGATGGATCTAGAGTTTATTGTACTAAGTCAGACAGAGAAAGACAAATATCATATGATACCACTTATATGTGGAATCTAAAATATGATACAAATGAACTTGTTTACAAAACAGACACAGAAAACAAACATGCAATTACTAAAGGAGAAAATGGGTGGGAGAGGGATGAATTAAAAATTGGGGATTAGCAGATACAAACCACTATATATAAAATAGATAAAAACAAGGACTTACTGTATAGCACAGGGAACCATATTCAACATCTTATATAATCTATCATGAAAAAGAATACATATATTTATGTGTGTGTGCTCAGGTGCTTAGTCATGTCCAACTCTTTGCAACCCCACGGACAGAAACCCACCAGGCTCTTCTGTCCATGGAATTTTCCAGGCAACAATACTGGAGTGGGCTGCCATTTCCTATATCTGAAGATCTTTGGCTTCTACTCTCAGGGAGATGGGAAGTCATAGAAGTTTCCGGGCAGAAGATGGATATCATGGAACCTACGTTTTCACAGAATTGCTCTAGTTGCTTTGTTAAGAATACAATGAGGTGGACTTCCTTCCAGTGGTTAATACTCAGCGCTTCCATTGTAGGGAGCATGGGTTCCATGCCTGGTATGGAAACTAAGATCCCTCCGTGTGTGGCATGGTCAAAAAAAAAGAATACAATGAGGATGATGATGGCAGCCAAGGATGGAAGCAGAAGCACCATTAGGAGAAATGTTCAAGGTTTAGACACCTGGAGATTAGCAGGGATGTGGTAAGAAGTAGCCAGATTCCAGGTATGTTCTGAAGGTAAAGCCAACAAGATTTGCTGATTGGTTAGGTATGAAATGTGAAAGATAGAGAAAAGGCATGGATGACTCATGACTCCCAGGTTTTGGCTTGAGCAGCTGCGAGAGATGGAAAGACAGCAGACAAAGCAGGAGATAAGGAACAGGTGCGAGGGGTGGTGGGGACTGGCATTGGGTAAGGGATCAGGAAAGACAACTATTACAAATCCAAAAGGAGATTCCTGTAGGCAGTTGGGTATCTAGAAGTCTGACCTGGAAATACAAAGCAGGCGATCAGTACGGAAGTCAGGGTAGTGAGGAGAAAGGAGTCATGCATCCTGACACAGGCTGAGGCCAGGAGTCAGCAAAACAAAGAGATGGATGAGCAGTAAGAGTGGCCAGCAAGGTAGGGGTTTTTTTTTAAGAAGCAGCAATGTGTTTTCATGCCAATTTGAAAAATCAGTAGAGAAGGGAAAGCTAATGATGTGGGAGAGAAAGGTGGAAATATGAGTGAATCTTTATTGGAGATTTGGTCCAAGGCTCTAGATGAGAGCAGGGAAACAATAACAGAAGGGAAGTCAGAGGATCTGGGCAAGAGGTGGGTAACTGGTATCAGGAGAAAGGAGGAGGTATGGAATCATCTATTTCATGCTGAAATAGAGTGAGAGGAATCAGGAAACGTGAGTAATGGTCAGGCAGCATTTCAGGCCCCTCCTGAGAATGTTGTTGTTCAATCACTCAGTCGTGTCTGACTCTTTGAGACCACATGGACTGCAGCACACCAGGCTCCCATCCTTCACTATCTCCGAGAATTTGCTCAAATCCATGTCCATTAAGTCAGTGATGCCATCAAATCATCTCATCCTCTGTCATTCCCTTCTCCTCCTGCCTTCAATCTCTCCAAGCGTAAGGATCTTTTCCAATGAGTCAGCTCTTCACATCAGGTGGCCAAAGTATTGGAGCTTCAGCTTCAGCATCAGTCCTTCAATGAATATTCAGGACTGATTTCCTTTAGGATTGACTAGTTTGATTTCCTTGCAGTACAAGGGACTCTTCTCAAGAGTCTTCTCCAACACCACAGTTCAAAAGCATCACTTCTTTGGCACTCAGCCTTCTTTACGGTCCAACTCACATCCATACATGACTATTGGAAAAGCCACAGCTTTGACTATACATACCTTTGTTTGCAAAGTGAAGTCTCTGTTTTTGAATATGCTGCCTAGGTCTGTCACAGCTTTCCTTCCAAGGAGCGTCTTTTAAATCCATGATTGCAGTCACCATTTGCCGTGATTTTGGAGCCCAAGGAAATAAAATAACTTTGCATAACATTATAAATCGAAGTTAGAGATTTGTTTAAAAAATATGTGTGATTGATTCATTTAAGAGTATGTTTTACACCATATGCATTCATTCATTTCTAGTTAACCACAAGTATCCTTCCTGTAAGACTTCCCTGGTGACTCAGACCAGGATCTGCCTGTAATGCAGGAGAACAGGGTTCAATCCCTGGGTCGGAAGATTCCCTGGAGAAGGGAATGGCTACCCACTCCAGTATTCTTGCCTGGAGAATTCCATGGATGGAGGAGCCTGGTGGCCTACAATCCATGGGGTTGAAAAGAGTCAGACATGATTGAGCAACTAACACAGACACACACACACACCCTGTCAGTGAGACTGGAGGAGTCTTTGTTCATCTGGTTTTTGGTTTTGATTTGTTATTAATTTTTAGTTTGTATTAATTTTTAGTTAGTAGAGTTGATTAACAGTGTTTTATTAGTTTCAGGTGTACAGCAAAGTGATTCAGTTATACATAAACATGTATCTATTCTTCACCTTTTTTTCCCTATTTAGGTTCTTACAGAGTAGTGAGCAGAGTTCCCTGTGCTGTACAATAGGTCCTTGTTGGTTATCTATTTTAAATATAGCAGTGTTGGGTTTTGAAGCCCATGAGACCTGGATTTTAATCTCAGTCCTTATTACAAACAAGTTGGGTGGCCGAAGGCAAGTTTCTTAGCCTCCAAGTTTCTTCATCTATAAAATGGAATGTGAGCCCTTACCTCACAAGGTACAAAAAGCCCCTTGCCCCACATACACCAGCAAGCAGCCACAGCAATCTGAGGGGTCCATGCAGAGGTGGGGGATGGGAGGAAGGGGGGAGGGTCCATCTTTGAGATTCCTGAGTTCCCCACACAGACTTTCTGAAGCAATAACCAGCCCCAGTCCAGAGGCTGACCTTATTTCTAACAATCTTCCCTGAACTGTTATTATTTTAAAAACAAGGGCTACTGGAAACAATGTTTCCATTATTAAAGACAGCTTTCATCAGGAAGCCTTTTCTTCCCAACTGGAGAATTAGTGGTCCACCAGCGTGTCTGCACTTTAAAGGAAGTGACTGTTCCCAGGGAAATAATTGAGTGAAGAAAGTGCAGGTCTGAGTAACTTTAGGGCCCACGCTGGGACCTTGTTCCCTTCTCTGCCCTTCCCCTGCTGCCTAGTGATTTTTTTTTTTTTTTAAAGAGAACAAGACCTTTCATTTCACAATCACAGAGAAGACATAAAGACATAAAGAAGTTGCTCTCAGATCCTACCTTGAAAAGGGGTTTCATGGTCAGAAGACATAGCCCACATCTGTTCCTCTTCCCGCCAAGGAAAGTGCACCCCTCCTTATGCCTCCATCTCTGTATCCGAGAACACAAGGGTCTTGGTCTCTTTCATTCAGTTGCTCAGTCGTGTCCAACTCTTTGCGATCCCATGGACCGCAGCATGCCAGGCCTCCCTGTCCATCACCAACTCCTGGAGTTTACTCAAACTCATGTCCATTGAGTCTGTGATGCCATCCAACCATCTCATCCTCTGTCATCCCCTTCTCCTCCCGCCTTCAATCTTTCCCAGCATCAGGGTCTTTTCAAATGAATCAGTTCTTCACATCAGGTGACCAGTATTGGAGTTTCAGCTTCAGCATCAGTCCATTTCCTTTAGGATGTCTCTTTTGTCTCTTCAGATGCCCTCATAAGGCCCTGTCAGATGGGAAGCAGCTCTCAACTCTAGCAGCGTACCCGCTGCTTGGCAGTGGGTCTGGGTAATGCAGTGGTTACGGACCCTGGCTGCCTGTTGTAACACCTGGAAGCTGTCAGGAGTCCCAACGCCTACATCCATCCACCCCAGAGATGGCTGTGAACTGGCCTGGGAGGTAGTCTTGGCATTTAGGCATTTAAAGCTCCCAGGTGATTCTAAGGCATGGTCAAGGTTGAGAAGCCCCGGACTAAACTGGGAGTGGCTACTCAGCCTGGCCAGCTCCTTCTACACAGCCTTTGGTCAAGCACCCTCTGATTCTCAACCCAGGCTGCCATTTGAAGCACCTAGAAAGCTTTCAAAAAGTTGACTATCCCAATCACACGCTAGTCACTTCAATCAGAACTTCTCTGGGTGCCCTGGGTGATTCTCACGTGGGATCAAGGTTGCAAACACGTGGAGTACATGCCTTGCCCTCTTCGGCTCCACCTGAGACCACAGGCAGAGGCTGCAAGTGAGCAGAGGCTCACTCAAGCCCTAAAATCTATGATTCTGTGGAAAAGGAGCACTTTTCTAGCAAAGAGAACAAATTCTGCTAAAATTCTGGGCAAGGAGCTACTACTCTGGAGTTCATAGGCTCCATCCCCCAAGGTGGTCTGGGGAAGTAGGGCTGCCCCTCTGCCCATCAAGGTCCCCTTCAATGTAGGGATTCAGTCTGCCAACATCTGCATCTTGTGTGCACCCTGGAAGCCTGTCAGGTTCTCTGCCTGACAGAAATCTGAAAGCGTATTTATCCAAGCCCCTGAAGAACTTGTGGGCTAAACAATAAATGGATTACAGAGAGGGCAGTATTACAGCAATACTATAGCCAGGCAGTTTTTCCAGGAGATTAGGTTCCTACCAGTGAGCTTTTCAGGAAATGTCCTTTACATCAAAGATATTTCACTGTTATCACTTCTGATAGAAATCCTTCTAAATGCTTCTGTAGTTCTCTTCTTCAACATTGTACTCTGGACATCACTGGACCCTTCCCTGGTAGTCCAAGGTCACCATATTCAAGAAACTTAGCGATCATGTATAATTATGCAAATTGTGCTTTGCACAACTTCAGGGGATGAACCTTCCCTTGAAGTCTCACCAGTTTTTATAGCTAATTGCCCAGTTTTCTGGTAGATCAAAACCAAGTGTCTCAAAGAAGTGGCCGATTTTTCTTACAGCTGGCAGTGGGCCTGCCAATCCTTTCTGCACCATGTCTTGGGACATGGAGGGGCTGTGGGGGGTGGATGGGGCCCCCTGCTTCCAGCCTGATGGATTCAGGAGAACTGCAACTTCTAATGACTATTCCTACAATGGGCTTCTCATGTAGCTCAGTGGTAAAGGATTCACCTGCCAATGCAGGGAACTTAGGTTCTATCCCTGGGTCAGTAAGATCCCCTGGAGAAGGAAATGGCAACACACTCCAGTATTCTTGCCTGGGAAATCCCATGGACAGAGGAGCCTGGCGGGCTGTAATCCATGGGGTCACAAAGAGTTGGACACAGCTTAGTGACTAAACAACAACAATTCCTATAATATTCTGTCTTCTCTTTCTCATGTCCTCCATCAGCTCCTAATTCTTGGTCCTCTCTACCTCTAGTAGCTCGCCCATCTTCTCCCAGCTACTACATTTCTATGCAGCCACTGAGGAACTTCTGTGTCAAGTCACTGATTTTATATCAAATGCGTTTCTGAGTCAAGCCCTTGGCGCCACCCCCCCCCCCCCCAGAGCTAGTGTCAGGGTCTGTGCAGCTCTCTTCCTACACTTCATCACCTGTGCTTAGATTCTTGGCAGCTCTGCCCCAGGTGGCAGGGGAATAAGCCAGAAGTCTGAGTCTCTAATTCAAAGCGTTGTCAATAAACCTAAACCAGTACACTTCATTCTGATAAAGTGCTGAAATGTGCAGTGCTAGTAGGGAACAGTAGTATTAGGGAGTTGTTTGTTGAACTGGGGTGGTGGTGGTAAATGGTTTGCTCATCTCTTTTTTATTTTGTGTTGAAATATAGTTGATTTCTAATTGTTAGTGTCAGGTGTACAGCCAAGTGACTCAGTTATACATATCAAGATTTTTTTTCTAGATCCTTTTCCATTACATGTTATTACAAGATACTGGGTATAGTTCCCTGTGCTATCCAGTAGATCCTTGTTGCTTATCTATTCTATATATAATAGTTTGCCTCTGCTAATCCCAAACACCTAACTCATCTCTCCCCCCGCCCACCTTTGGTAACCATAGGTTTGTTTTCTATGTCTGTGAGTCTATTTCCATTTTGTAAATAAGTTTCATTTTATTTTAGATTCCACATATAAGCCATATCATATATTTGTTTTCCTCTGACTTACTTCCCTTAGCATGATCATCTCTAGTTGCATCCATGTTGCTGCAAATGGTATTATTTCATTCTTTTTGATATCTGAGTAACATCCCATTGTTTATGCATACATACCACTTTTTCTTTATCCATTCATCTGTCAATGAACACTTAGGTTGCTTCAATGTCTTAACTACTAGAAATGTTTTCGTTCTAACCTAAAGGCCCGTGGGGATTCATACTCCTTAGACATACATATTTTTCCAAACTTTCTGAAATGATTCTGATGAGAAGCCAGGTTTGAAATCATTGGTGTGAAACAGTAACCTCTGATATGTCTGGGACTCTCTGGGACACACCAGAGCGGTCTGTCACCTCTCCCCCTCCGCATCCACCACCACTTGGAGTCACTTTCAAGACTTCCTGGCTGACCTTGGAGTTCACCCGTGGGGAAAAGCCAGTGCACACAGCAAGCCCTCAAGCTCACTCTTAATTTCTTGCAGCCGTGCTCTTCCCTGCCGCCCACCGGCCAAAGAGATCCTCATCGCTGCCCTTGAACCCCATCCTGCAGAGCTCCCTGGAGGAAGTAGAGCTGCTCTATGAGGTAAGCAGAGGGCAGAGTGAGCAACCCAAGTCACAGAGAAGGCATTGCTCCTTCTCTGTGGTTTTTGGAGGAGTGAGCCCCTGACAGTGGGTGGCCTCTGCTGCCTGGGAAACCAGCCAAGACTTGTGTGTGGAGGTCCTGGAATCCTGCCCACCTCAAAGGCAAGTGGTCTGCATACCCCTCTCCTGTCCCACCTGTCATCCCAGGGATGGACGACATTAGAAATTCAGTGGAAGCAAAATTAGAGATTTAGACTTGGCTCAGAGGTGCCCCTACCAGCACCCAAGTAGCAGAACAGGGCAGTCTGCTTTAAGCCAAGATGGGTCAGCAGCACCCAGACAATGCCACACCTGGTGTCTGAGTGGAGCCAAGTCTTGGTAACATCACACAGGGAGAGCCCCATTTTCGAGTCTGGGGCCACCCCAAAGGCTCTCTTCCTCTGCCTCTCACACCTCTGGCACCACGACCCCACTTCTCCTCCAGACCACAGTGAATTTCCCAAGGCCCCGTGGTCTAGTTTAGTGGTGAAAATGTATGCTCGAGATCTGAGCTTTAGTTCTGCTTCTGCCACCCGTTGGCCACGTGACCTTACATAAGCCACGGTGTCTCTCTGGACCCGAGTCTCCTCAGCTGTTAAACAAGGGGCTCCAGTGATCACCCAAGTCCCCCTCCTGCCTTGAGGTCCTCCAGGACTAGAACTGTCTGTCTGAGCAGGAGACAGCCTGTCGCAGCCAAGTGGCTGAGCCAGGCGGCAGATTTCAAACCCTGCCTCAGGGAACAAACTGGAAAATGCATAGCCTTTGCCAAATCATGCACATGGGAGTCTGAGGAACAGATCTGCTTTAGGAAGATAACAGACAGTAGCGTGGAAAATGGGTCAGAGCTGGGGAAAGCCAGAGACAGAGGGAAGAGTCAGGACTTATTAGATTCCTGATATGAGCCTGGCACAGAGCGGGGGGTGCAAATGACAGACCTTAGCCCTATCCTTAAGGAACAGGTAAGAAACGAGGACAGATCTCTATAGCCCACTTAACTCCTAGCACAATTCTCTGCATCCTTCGAATTCCCAGCTTCTGATTTTAAAGTATCCAAAACAGTCAGTTTGTGCTGTAGAAGATTTTTGGTTGGCAGGAGGGAGAAAGGAGAGAAGGGAGTGACTTGGGACACTGGAAACAACAGAGTCACTTAACAGTGGTTTGAACCAGGCACAGCGTTAGATGCCGCCCATGCTTGTCTTATTTACTCCTCACACTATCCCAGTGAAGTGTTGTTGTTGTTAACCACTTCACAGAGGGATAAAACGAGGCTGAGAGCAGTTAAGTAACTCATCCAAGGTTACACAGTTAGTGGGGAAGTCAGACCTGGGACTCAAGTCTCTTGATTCCAAAGCTCTTTGTAAGCCACCTCCCTTACATGAACACATGTAATCACGAATCCAGTGATGCGATGTCCTCGATGACCGTGAGTGCCTCATGCCTTTCCACACCCCATGTTTCTCCCCAGTTCCTGCTGGCTGAACTTGAGATCAGCCCTGACCTGAAGATCTCCATCAAGGACGAAGAGCTGGCCTCCCTGCGGAAGGCCTCAGACTTCCGCGCCGTCTGCAATGACGTGATCCCCAAGAGCATCCCCGACATCCGGCGGCTGAGTGCCAGCCTCTCCAGCCGCCCGGGAATCCTTAAGAAAGAGGACTTCGAAAGGACAGCACTGACCCTAGCCTACACGGCCTACCGCACAGCCTTGTCCCAAGGGTATCAGAAGGACGTCTGGGCCCAGTCCCTCCTCAGCCTCTTCCGTGCCTTGAGGCATGACTTGATGCGGTCCTCAGGTCCAAGAGCATCTCCCTGAGGGACTGGCCCGCACCAGGGCCATGGAGCGGGGACCAGCACACAGTAATCCAGAAATTCCTCATTCTCTACTCCATTTACAGAGACCAGCCACAGAACACACACTGCCAACTCAGAGCTGCAGAGATCAAATACGGAACCCTGCTGCTCTTTGCCCCTTGTAATTTCTTGATAAGCAAAAGATTGTGATTTATACCATAATGTGACCTGGGATGGAGAAAAGGGCTGCAATGATAATTTAAGATGCCTCCAGAGGGTGAATGGTTGGCCTGGTGAACTGCAGCAGTCTAACATATGCTTTAACCCTGAGTGCCCATGACACAAACACCCAGGAGTGAGGAAAGAGACAGGAGAGACATCATAGAAGTTTGGCCATGACAGGAAGGTGAGGGGGGACAGATTTCTTTGGTCCTAAGAGATCAGCGTGCTGGAATGAATGAACATCTTTCCAAAGTTCTGTAATAAGATATAAAGAAACTAGTGTGTGTGTGTGCCAAGTTGTTTAGTCATGTCCAACTCTGTGATCCCATGGACTATAGCTCTCCAGGCTCCTCTGTCCATGGGATTCTCCAGGCAAGAATACTGGAGTGGGTTGCCATGCCCTCCTTCAGGGGATCTCCCCGACCCAGGGATTTGAACCCGCCTTTCCTATGTCTCCTGCATTGGCAGGCGGGTTCTTTACTGTTAGCACCACCTGGGAAGCCCTAAAGAAACTAGAGCCATAGCCAAATAAATATATTGTTAACCAAGGGTCTACTTCTCAACTTTTTCAAAAGTCCCCAAGAAGAATCAATCAGAAAATCAGTTATGACTTATATACTGAGCCTCTTCTTTCCTGAAGGCTGGTCTAATTTAGCAGAGAAATATGAAGGGGGCCCACGGAAATGCTACTGTTGTGCCTTGCCTTTTGAACAGAGAATCCAAGCTAATGCAGAGAAGGTCATCCTGACAAGAGCGGGGGCACCCATGCCCTGGTCTGTCTATTCTAATGCTAAAATTGTTGAGCATCCTCAGAGAATTAAGTGCACCAAATAAAAGTTATTTTCAGATGACAAAATTTTACCCCTTCAGATGCCAAATCTTTCATTTCAGAATTATTGACTTGATATATTTTAAGCTATACATATGAAATGCCTTACATTTTTATTTAGTATGTTGGAGACATCCTAATGAAGGAGTTAGATAAGATCTAAGATCCCTCTACTTCTCAAATTTCCACCGTCATTTGACTAACTATGAAATGTTACAGGAGGGACACCTGAACCTGCATTGTCCAGCCTGCTGGACTGCTTGTATCAACCCTGAAAGCTCCCAGGCTTTGTTAACTCTGAATCTGGTATATTTCTGCAGCAGTTTGTTTGCAATTTGTTCTTTCTAACTGGCCATGGCCTGAAAGATAAGATAGCTAAGTCTTTTTAGCATTCTATGTTAAAGAAGAGTTAATCCATGAAGGTGCCTGCCAGGAGTAAATCACCTTAGTTCTAATTAAGATTCCTCACCAGCTCAGAGATGTTTCCAGCTTCTTGAAGGTTTACCACTGGGTTCAAGAGGTTAAAATTGCAAGAAGTCTAATCTTTGAATAAGCGAGGACTCACTGGGCTAAATCTGATTCTGAAATGGGTTTTTAACAATTGTCATTTAATGATGATGAAAGCTGGTCTCGACTTCTTTAAAATCTTTGAATAAGGGAGACTTACCTAGCAGCACAAGCTGCAGGATCTTTTGAAGAAATATCAGGATGCAGAAATAGGTATTTACCATCAAAGAAAAGTCTCACTTTGCATCCTCACGTTCTCAGGCTCAGAAGACTAACCAGCCAGTCTCTCTGGTTCTCATTCCCCAGTTATACCTCTCTTGTATACCCCTCAGATATAGACTCTGATATCTACTTTTCCATTCAATTTCTTTCTAAGATCACATGTTCTCTTTGACATCATCATTCCACTTGTGTCTTCGTGGTCATTGGTGTCTCTGCTGCTCTGTCTTTGGGTCCAATTCTGATATCTCTATATCCATTCCTTGCGGCACGTCTCAATATCTTCCAGCTAACCTCTCACTGTCTCTGCCTGGCTCTCTCTCATGCTCACTGTCTCCTTCAGGGATTGCTGTCTGACTAAGACAAAGGCAAAACAAAGATACAGACAAGTTTGGGATTGCCCAGAAAGCAGATTAGCCTCACAGCCTCCCTTCAGTGTTGGGGCTTTGCCTGCATGAGGGCTGGGGAGGGGGTCAGCTGAGGCCTCGGTCCCTGGACACTGGGTAATAGTCTGATGGTCAGGGTCCTGCATCCACTCTGGGGCTCCATGCCTATCAGAAGGGATCTGAGAGCTTTCCTCTAGTCACCAAGCAGAAAGGCCCACACTTGGTGTCCCTGAGCACCATATGAGGATACACATAGCTGCTCCCAAGGGCAGGAGATCCCTGAATAGGAGAGGGCTGTTCTCAGAACCAGTGATAGCCGTGGCAGTTCATTCATTTACCCTGCCACAAATAAATTAAAGGTACTTTTGTACTGATAAATTGGGTCCAAACTTCTGTGGCAGTCAACTGAAAAAAAAAAGGAACAAGAAGGACACAACCTTTTAAAAGACAAATGAAATTTTCATTTTTGTTACTAGATGTGTGCATGTTCAGTCATTTCAGTCGTGTCTGACTCTTTGTGACCCTATGGACAGTAACCCTGCAGGCTCTTCTGTCCATGGGATTATCCAGGCAAGAATACTGGAGTGGGTTGCCATGCCTTCTTTCAGGGGATCTTCCCAACCCAAGGATCAAACCCACATCTCTTGCATTTCAGGTGGATTCTTTACCACTGAGCCACCAGGGAAGCCAGTTATACTAGATACTTAAACACTATCTTAGTCTGAATACAAATTGTTTACCCACAAAAAGTTTTACAGCAATGACTTCATTCATAAACAGAATCAAATATTCTGCTCAACACCACCACCCCAAATCGCTACTCTTTGCCCAGAGAGCAGTAAAGGAGTATCCTGGACAGCAATGGACTCTCCCATTATGCCTCATGAATGCCACACTGTACACGCTATAGTCACAACCCAGACACATTTTGTCGTATTCACTCAAAGAATAATTCAGAGTGTGACATCAGTGGAAACTTGCCTGTGACTCAAAGGAACCCTTCTGCCATTTCTAGATGCTGGGTAATTTTAGCATCTAACAATCTTGGAAGTTTCTTCTATAGTTGGCATTCTCATGGCTACCTCTGGTGTCCCTCAAGAGACACTGAAAAACATCTATAGGCTGAAACTTCCATGGCTCTGTCATCTCACCTGGAATCTAACTAAAGGAGAATCACATAAGTAGTGAATCAGAAGATATTTCCACAGGGCGTGCATGCATGTGAAGTCTCTTCAGTTGTGTCTGACTCTTTGAGACTTCCAAGAGTCCTGATTTTGAGCCTGCCAGGCTCCTCTGACCATGGGATTCTCCGGGCAAGAATACTGGAGTGGGTTCCCATGCCCTCCTCCAGGAAATCTTCTGGACCCAGGGATCGAACCTGCATTTCTTGTGTCTCCTGCATTGGCAGGCGAGTTCTTTACCATTAGTGCTACCTGGGAAGCAGGGCACTGATCTAAAAGTAAATGCTTGTTAAATGACTTTACATGGTGCCCCTTACTTCCCTAACACATTTTAATGTCTTTTGTGTGTGTGTGTGTGGCTATAAAACATGTCATATGAAATTTACCATTTGAACCGAACCATTTCTAGGAATACAGTACAGAAGAGTTAACTACATGCACACTGCTGTGTGAAAGATCTCTAGAACTTATTCATCTTGCAAAAACAATACCTATGAAATGACATTCCACTTTTCCCTCTCCCCATGGCCCGTGTAAACTACCATTCAACTTTCTAAGTGTTAGACTACTTCTGATACCTCATATAAGTGGAACTTGTCTTATATTTCTGAAGCAATGTGTAAAATTTCCTTAAGAAAATGTTTTGTCTGAAAAAATGGAAAGAGTCCTGAAGGAGAACTACTGGTATTACTGTGTCACATAATTTTATTTAACAAATATTCACTTATGTTGTAATAAAAATGTCATGATCGAGTTTCCAGGCTCAGTGGAATCCTTGTTATCTCAGATTATCTCACCAAGGAATTTGAAGTGGCTCACAGGTTTAACATCGCATGTTGACTTCCACAGTTGTCTGCATCCACTCTCTTTAATATTTGCCACCAAAACATCACACATGTTACTGTTCTTCCTGAGTTTCAAAATCATCACGAAAATGAGGCCTGAATGTAGTAAATATGACAGCCAGTCTTTAATAAGCATTTAAAGAGATGAGTCATGGTAGCTCATCCTCCAGTGGCAAGACAATTTCAAACCAGGTCACCCACAGCTGCTCCTGCTTTAGGGGTCAAGAAGAACTGGTTTTCAAGACTCACCTTTCCAGATTCACTTTGCCTTTAGCCTGGGGATTATTTTCAACTGGCATAGCTGCAGACCTTAGAATGCCATTCTTTGGGTTCTGTGAATTCAAGAACATGCATTTCATAACCCTTGACTTCCCCACAGCACCTCTCAGATCAAGGCAATGCTGCCAAAGACCACCAATTATAAAAGTGTGGGTGCTTTCTCTCTTTTTCTTATTTCCTTACCCCGTATCCACATGACCTTTCTGAGAAAAAAGAAATGCTTCTCTTCTTCTACAAGCAGCAAAAAGAGTCCAAAGGCTGCAAAGGCCCTATTCTTGAACGCATCCATTTTTTTCTGCCCTCCCACCTCCTCCTTGCACACCAGTCAAAGGAAGCCTTCTTCTTCTTTTTTGGTAAAGAGCCTCAGAGAAGAGCCATTTGAACACCTACTCCAGCCAGAAGGACCATGGACATCCTCCAAAGGCCTCTGAAATAAAATTGGTGTCTAGACTTTTCCAGAGAGGCAGTACCCTTCCCACTCTCCCTAAAAGGTCTGTGGTCTTTCTGAGAGGCTAACGTCCTCTGCTGACTCAGATGCTTTGTATTCACCCGGGCACTGAAGCAAATGATCTTTGCCACCAGGGAAGTCTGAAAGACTTAATGTTGCATGGTGGTGGTGGTGGGTGGTTTAGTTGCTAAGTTGTGTCGGACTCTTTGCGACCCCGCGGACTGTAGCCGGCCAGGCTTCTCCTGGAATTCTCCAGGCAAGAATATTGGAGTGGGTTGCTATGCCCTCCTCCAGGGGATCTTTCCAACCCAGGGATCAAACTCGCGTTTCCTGCATCTTCTCCGTTCCAGGCACATTCTTTACCACTGAGCCACCAAAGAAGCCTCTTGATGTTGTATCCTCTGGGGCAAATGTCTCCAGGGTTGATGTTTCATTTTCTCCCTGCTACCAGACATATCTTCCTGAGGACTAGGTCAGCAAGTGACTCTCAAAGAGAAAGCCCAGTGTCTTATGCTTTGCATCGTTAAAGCAGTGTGTGGGGAGGTGGGATTATGTTTACCATGATGATCATCACTCCGGCCCCTAGGATGTTTGAGAAACAAAAATAAGCTTTGCAAGTTTCTTGGGTTCTGCGGAATCAGCAGGCCCCTGCTGGGACCAATCCCGAATCACCTTCGGAAGAGATACTGACTCATTCTTTCCAACGTGCTGATTGGCTGCGAGGAATGGGCGTGGCTACCGCCTCTGTCCCGCTTCCCATAGGTGAAGGAGTGTTAAGGTGGGCCTCCAGCAGGATTTTGTCCCGTGACAAAAAAAGGAATGTCTTGGGGACTTTTTTACCCCCCCCTGCTCTGGAGGCCCAGGCTCAAGGCAAATTTATAATGGGAAACCAATTAGAAGGAAAGAAGTCTGAACAGAGTTAAGGTGCCAGGTCCCGGGAGAAGAGACCAGCCCTATCTGAAGTCTGCATGCTCTGCCTCAGGGGTTTAAGGGAAGTGGGGGGAGGGGACTAGACTTTTTAAGGGAAGGGGGCACAGCCAGCACAGGTAGAAAGTGAAGATGGTACTGCCCAAAGCAGGCCATCAGAGAGAGGAAGAATGATGGAGGGCGCCACAGACTCTTGGCATCTTTTATTTTTTCGAAATTTTAAATGACTTCTTCTAGGCCAGACAGCTGCAGCAGAGGTGTACTCTTGATCAATTAAGGGGGCTTTTGCTGAGCTGTAGAATTAAGTGACTCCATTACTGATCCAGCAAAGGGAGCGAGCCACTATGTCCCCGTGGGTCATGCTTTCCTGCTTCCTTTTTGCTGGGCATGAGGCTATGCTCACCAATCCCACCTAAAACCGGAAGCGAGGAACCCGGCTTTTGGTGCAGACAGGGGCTCTACCTGCCCTCCTGTTCTGCCCATAAAACGAAAGAGGACTCTTGGAAGCCGAGAAAGGTTGGAGAAGTCTTTCTGGACGGAGGCGAGCATCGCCAAGCAGCACAGCACTTGGCCGGCGCGGGCTCCAAGGGGCGGAGGTCCAGGATGGGCTTGCTGAAGGGACTTCTCGGAGCCAGGAAGCTGCTGCTCGTCATCCTCGTGCCGCTCCTGCTGCTGCCCCTGCCCATGCTCCACCCCAGCAGCGTGAGTACCGGCCCGTCCCCTCCGGCCAGTGGGTCAGCTGGGAGGTCAGAGGGGAGGTCGCTGGAGGGAAGAGGGGCGCTCAGTGCAGAGTTCAGCATGCTCTTCTGTCGGTGTCAAGAAGTGGAAATGCTTTCCTGGAGGAGGCTCACATGCTCTCTGCCCCAAAACTGCATTTTCAATCCCCAGTCCCCCCAACACTACAGCCCCCAACGGGGAGTGAGATAAGAAAGGGGGTGGGTCAGTGGCTAGAGTGGCCGGTCTGTGGGCCAGGTGGACACCGATAAGGACACTCTGGACAGCGGTGTTTGCCAGGAGACAACATGTGACCGTGGCATGGGAGAGCGACTGGACATGCAGGAAGACCTCCCCACAGAGGAGGGGGAGGGGAGGGAGGGGATTGTGGACCCCAGCCTGGGGTGTGCTGGGGAGCAGTCCCCCGCCGGCCTCTTGTGCATCGAGCCAGGGTCCGTGGGTGGCCCACAGTGGGCTCTGATAACCGTGATTGGAGACTCTTAATAAGTTCCTCCTGAACTTTAAATTCAAAGTGGAGCTTGGCTGCCTGCCCTGGCCCCATGCATATGGCCCTTTGATTATCTGTATCCTCTGTGTTTCCTTCTCTGAGCGGTGGAAGGAGAGACAACAGACTCGATAAAAAAAAAAAGAGTAAGAGCCCTCAACTCTAGACAGTGACTGATTTTTTTTGTCCAGGTTGGTGTGAGCCGAAGACCCAGAGCTTCCCTTTCTTTCTTTCCTCTGGCTCCTTTTCTCCTCCTCCCCCTCCTCACCTCCCCCATCCCTCCTCCTTCTTACCTCCTCCTCTCCCCTCCTTGTGTTCCCTCTCTTCCTCCTTGTCCTTCTCCTCCTCCCAGTGTCTCTACCCCTTCACCCAGCTGGTACTACCCTTGAGACTTTAGGAAAAATAAGCCAAGAAAGGTTAATCATGTTTGTGGGAGGGGAAGGGCTGTCTTCCATTCAGCTCCTTGAGTAACTTAGTAACCAAAAGTAATTATAAAGTTAGAGGGGATTAGGACTATTTCTTAAAAACAAACTGGTTTAAATCTTCAGTAGAACAAATACCTCAGAGTGCCAGGGAGCAGCTGATGAAAGCTGGGCTGGGATTAGCAGACAGTGATTGGTGCTGACAGTTTTCCTGGCCGATATACTAGTCCGCTTTTGGCTTTGTCCCCAGTAGGGTGATTTTCATTTCTGTCCATGTTGCTGTTTTGTTTTACTCAATGTCAGATGGATTTAGGGAATGCCAACCAAGTGGCACCCACTCTTCTCCATGGCAGCATCAGGCACCCCACCCCCTACAAGTTTCCTAAGTCAGCTCTGTCTCTGGGGACCATGACTGCAGAGAAGTGTTGCCATTTCATTCTGGGAGCCTGTCTTTGAGCTTCTCAGGTAACAATTCCTAGTGAGAAGAACCCATGAGACGAAAAAGAATAGAAAAACAAATTATTGAAGTAAACAAAATAATCCATAAGTTTTGACAGAAGAGGGATGTTGTGGGGGGAGAAAAGAGAAGAGAAAAGGAAGGAAAGGTGAACCTCTGCTCTGTTGGGGTCTATACATAATTTTTGAATAGGTTTTTAAAGATGGACTCACTAAGATCAAGAGGCACTGGATTTAAAGCCCTTCGCTGACTTATCCCCTTCTGTCCAACTGAGTTTCACCTTAGGGAAGGGACAGCCACACTGGTGACATTTGGTGGTGGGGGTGGGGGGGGAGAGAAAATTCTGTCACGAGGGGAGGACCATGCTGTGCACTGTGGGATGTTCAGCAGCATTCCTGGTCGCTACCCGGTAGGTGCCAGCACAACCCCTGCCATTGTGACGGCCAGAGATGCTTCCAGATACTACCCAACATCCCTGAGGCCAAAATCACCCTCAGCTGAGAATCAGTACCTTAAGAAAACGTTCTTCCCTGGTGGTCCATTGGTAAAGAATCCACCTGCCAATGCAGGAGACATGAGTTCGATCCCTGGTCCAGGAAGATCTGCTAGAGAAGGGAATGGCAACCCACTCCAGTATTGTTGCCTGGACAGAGGCGACTGGTGGGCTACAGTCCATGGGGTCGCAAAGAGTCAGACACAACTAAGGGACTAAATAACAGCAGAGCTTCCCGGTCTGTGTTAACAGGGTTGGGGAGGGTAGATGATTCAACGCCCCCCCACAACCCTCGGGACCGCCGGGTGGAACCCAAGTGGGCCGAGCCCTCAGAGGTGAATGGAGCCTGCTTGGCACTCGCCCCCACGTGGCCCACAGCGGCAATTCCTCCATGGGTCACAGTGTCAGTAAGATACTGCCTCTGTCTGCAAAGAGGAGGCACATCAAAGAGGATGTGGTCATGGCACCCACAGCTGGCACAAGCCACCACAGAGACTGGCTCCCATCTCTTTGGCCCCCTTGCATCACACTTACATTCTGATATTTAATCCTTAAGATTCCTAAACGGCCTTGTTTGCTCTGGGCTGGAGCTGAGAGGAGTGACCTAGGCAGAAGGTCCTGGCCTGCAGTTCTCATCATTCTTCCAAAGGACAAGCCACAGCTACATTTCGGGAAGGATTAGAAGGACCTCCCTGTTTTTCTTGCCCAGCTCTCTAAAGCCAGAGGCCCAGACTCAGACCCCCATATGACAGAAGAGGAAGCAGGGGCTGGGGTTGAAGGGGTGGCATCCATAACTAAGCCCAGTTTCAGCGTCCCAGTGGGATAAAAGTTATACCCAACTCCCAGACTAAATTTTCAAAAGCCCTTGCAATCATTTATGACACCAAATAACCAAACCTCAAGCTCCTTCCAGTGGGGTTTCATAAAGGTGGTCGAACTGTGGGGAAAGGAGCAGATGCAAACACCAGTTGGTAGCAGAGTCAGGAAGCATCTGCTGTGGGGAGACGCCACTTTTGAACTCACTCCTTTGTTTGTAAACAGGAGCCAAGAAGAACTGACAACACTATCTCTTAAAGGCACTGCCTGAATACGTACCAATACATACTTGCTGACCAGGGGCAGTGATAAGGGGCTGGGGGCTTCCAGAACATTTTCTCCAGCAGATAAGAGAGACCTGCTAGCCAGCAGAGGAGCCCAGTTCAGTTCACCCAACATAGACTGAGTAACCTGCCAGACCCTGGGCCAAATGCAGGGCCACACAGAGTATTCTGGGTTATCTGCATATAAGCTTCCTTGCTGAATTTTGAAATAGTTGAGAAGAAGCAAAAGGAAATTTATGTTAACTCCATGAGTGAACTGAGTGTGAAATAGATGGAAAGGTAATCTGAAGGTGGTCCCTTACCCATTCTTCTAATGCAAGTTAGAAAACTCCAAGGAAAGTCCAGATAAAAATGATGGCAGGAGGGCTTCCCAGGTGGCACTAGTGGTAAAGAACCTGCCTGCCAATGCAGGAGACATGGGTTCAATCCCTGGGTCAGGAAGATCCCCTGGAGGAAGATGTGGCAACTCCAGTATTCTTCCCTGGAGAATCCCATGGACGGAGGAGCCTGGTGGGCTACAGTCCATAGGGTCACAAAGAGTCGAACACAACTGAGTGACTCAGTACAAAAAGAGAAAATGCTCGTGAATATGAATATAAAAATACATAGAAAATAAAGAGCTATTTTAAAAAATTGATGGCAGGAGAAACTTCCCTCGTGGTCCAGTGATTAAGACTCCTTGATTCCAATGCAGGGGGCATGTGTTTGGTCTCTGGTTGGGGAATTAAGATCCCACATGCCGTGTGACACAGCTAAAAAAAAAAAATGATGGCAGTTTATGCTGTTCATAATACTGCTGAATGAAGGTGGCTTGGTCACTTCCTCCAGTAACCTGTTCTAATTCCTAACCATAGTTACAATCAAAAAGTTTACCTTGGCTTATCTAAATTCTCCTAATTCAAACCAAAATGGTGTGTGGTAGAAGGAAATGGCACTCTCGCGTGCTCTGTCCCTCTGCCCGCCCCAACCCCACCTCTGCTTCATTCCTGGACCTGTAATGATGAAGCCATAAAGACTGCAGTTACTTCAGAAGGAATAAGGGCTTCTCAGAGAAAGAAAGACATTCTATCTCCTTTTCATCAACTAGTATCAACACCTGCCATTCTGTTTCTTTCTCAGAAAGGAAATGGGAATGAGTGAGCTCAGGTGGGCTGAAGCGCTTTGAACTCCTTTAGGTATTTTTATTTCTGCAATAAAGGGAGCATGTCTCTAAGTTGCATTCTTTTCCAAAGGGATCCTTTTCTTCCCCCGCCCCCGCCAGTATTAGTTCTGTTGTCTTATCAGCACTTCCAAAAGTTTTAACTTCTCTGTGATCTTCTGGCCCCAGAGGAAACCTCAGTGGGAGCCCCAGTCAACAATTGCTGGGCCCAGTTCCCATTTCTCAAACCCCAGCCCTCTAATCCATGCATATCAGGAGGGAGCAAGGTCCCATCCAGCCAGGCTGGGTTAATCTCCCCTGACGCCCCTCACTGATCACAGCGACCTTTTGTAACTTTTGTGTAAGAGTCTGAGGACACTTGTTCTGAACCCAAGGGAGAGATAAACAGAACAAGGTTTGTCAGGTTCCTTGATCGCCAGCCAGCCTCAGGGGAGGTCAGACCTGAGCCCAGATGGTTTAGAACTAGGTATAAACAGAGTAATCCACAGCCAGCTTGGATCTTCTACTCAGGGCCCTCCAGAGTCCATGGTTAAAGCCTTTAGACAGAGACTTTTCCCACCACCATTAATCAGCACCATTCCTGGTGACCAGCATCACTGGAGCACTAATTTTTGATAAGAATATTATACTTATTTATTCTGTGCACCCCAAGGCTGTTCAAATAACAAAGGGGGTGGGCTGGGAAAAACCCCGGTAAATTTCCAGGCCCTCCCTTCCAGGCAGAGAGCAGTCTTATTCCCTTTGTCAGAAGGATGTTTCCATGTGTATCAGGCAAGCGGAGTAAAGTCCCAGACTGGTTAGGGCACTGGTTCTCAACAAGGACAACCCACCGCCCGCCCCCGCACCCCCCAAATGCCAAGGGACATCTGGAATGTCTAGAGACATTTTTAGGTTTCCCTGGTGGCTCAGCAGTAAAGAATCCACCTGCAATGCAGGAGACCCAGGTTCAATCCCTGGGTCAGGAAGATCCCCTGAAGGAGGGCATGGCAACCCACTCCAGTATTCTTGCCTGGAAAATCCCATGGACATAGGAGCCTGGTGTGCTACTGAGCACACACACACATTTTTGGTTGTCACAACTGGGGAGGTACTACTGACATCCAGTGGGTAGAGGCCAAGGATGCTGCTAAATGGTTTACAATACACAGGACAGTTCCCCACCCCCACCCTCACCCCCCAGCAAGGAGTGATCCAGCTTCAAATGGCCCAGTTTCAGAATTCACATGTGAACCAGTTACACAAATCAATCTCTGCCTTCAGCCACCCCAAGAATTTCTAGCATCTGATCAGCTTGACACCAAAATATTCTGTATGAACTCCTTTATGATATACGATATACCTTTATGATATATGATCTTGGATCTGGACACTGCAGTTAATTTCTGTTCCTACCCTGCTCAGTTTCAGGGACCAATAGAGCTATGATAGCATGACTGTCCAGTGGCCTCCCTGTTGCAAACCCATGCAAACCATGTGCTAGACATCAGTCTCCCCAAAGAGCAGCCATACCTTCACCCACCAAAATATGATGGCACATACCCACCAAACTGCTTCCCTGGTGGCTCAGTGGTAAAGAATCCACCTAACAGTGCAGGAGATGCGGGTTAGATCCCTGAGTCAGAAAGGTCCTCTGGAGAAAGAAATGGGAACCCACTCCAATATTCTTGCCTGGGAAATCTCATGGATAGAGGGGGCTGGCGGGCTACAGTCCATGGGGTCACAAAGAATTGGACATGACTTAGTGACTAAACAACAACAATCCAGCAAACTCCTCTGCCAAGTCCAGCTTTGCATCCACTCCCAGGGCTGTGTGCCAGCGCCCGTGTTGACGTCTGTGTGATGGCTGCCTCTGCCCCGGCTCTCTTTTGGATTCTCGGTGGCAACGGCTGTCTCTAACCACCCACTTTCCTCCCCTTCCAGGAGGCCTCATGTGCTTACGTGTTGATCGTGACCGCTGTGTACTGGGTGTCCGAGGCGGTGCCTCTTGGAGCTGCAGCCCTGGTGCCTGCCTTCCTCTACCCATTCTTCGGAGTCCTGCGATCCAGCGAGGTTAGACCACTGGTAGCCCCTGCCTGGTCCCTGCCGGGCCAGTGAGAGAGGGCTGGAAGTGAAGGGAGATTCACAAAGCATTGAGGAGGGGCTTCTTTCACCCTCTGGACCAACCCATTAGCACTGAGCCTTTGCACCTGCTGTTCTGGACCCTATGCTCCTTTCCTTCAACCCATGACCTGCATCTCCCTCGAACTGCCGCTTTCAGGAAGCCTTTTGGATCCAAATGCTCCTTCAACCTGAAAACCTTTAGGAACCATGTGATTGGCACATTCAACCAGATTTCCCCCTTTTCCTTTCTCTGTCTTTTGATTGTCTCTTTAGACTCTAAACACTCAAAGGAGGAGTCAGGTCTCAGGTCTTTGGGATCTCATGATAAAGTTGAGCCTGTATGGAACAGGGGCTCAATAAGTGCTTGCCGACAGAGAAACTTACCATGGTTTCCCTGAGGCCTGACAATGTCTTCATTCACTTCTTCTAAAAAGCATGTCTCTCCCTTCTTCCTCAGCTCAGGATTACTGCACATTCTTTCCTTGACTGCTGTCTACCTAGAACTCTGCCCTCTGTTCACTCTCTCTGGCATTCTTAAAGCTCTGACAGAAATTGTCAACAGGAAGCCCAGAGTGGTGCCAAATTTCAGGGCAAACAGTTAAGCCTCCCACAAATAAGAAGGAAGAAAATCACAGCCAGACACCGAGAGCAAGATGAAGAATGGTCCTCATTCATTAACAGCTGGTTCCATTTGGACTATCTCATTATAGCTCCTGGTCTCTGCTTAGGGTTTCTGAAGAAGATTGAATGTAGAGGTTAGTTAAGGACATAGGCTCAGAAGAAAAGAGGAAAGGGACCTATTGTTTGAATGCCCACTAAGACTCAGGCACAACCCCAGAAGTACTGTATTAGTTAATACTCCCAAGAGCTCTACCAGGTAGACATTACTATTTCCATTCTACAGAATGAGGAAAGATGTTCACAGAGTTAAGATCACATAGTAGGAAATAGCAGAATTGGATTCAAACTCATACCTATTAGATTTCAGTCTATGCACTTGTTTACTGTACCATCAGAAAAACACTCCATTAAGTATTACATACCTTCATGGTGAGTTACTACTTACCTTTTCACTTCACCTGTGTGATGTGAGGAAGGAATAATGAACCTGGGTCCATAGGATGCCTTAACCGTGGATAACAGAACTTTTTGCGAAAGTCTAAAGATAAAATTAGGCTCCCCCCTAATTGCAGTTAGTCACATCCTGCAGGAGACCTAGGTTCAATCCCTGGGTCAGGAAGATCCCCTGGAGAAGGGAATGGCAAGCCACTCCAGTATTCTTGCCTGAAAAATTCCATGGACAGAGGAGCCTGGTGGGTTATAGTACATGGGGTCACAAAGAGTCAGACACAACAGAGCAACTAATTAATTGCTGTACCTGACTACAAATTAACATTTCCTTCTACTGGTGGACTCAACTGGTCAGTTTTTGTTTGGCCTTTTTTTGGTTTGCAACATTTTGGTTTAGAGGTGGTTAGTACATTAGTTTGTTGGTTGGTTGGCATTTAGTAGTCATAACAGCTTCAGACTCTCCAAAAAGGATACGATCCCCCAAACACTCAGCAGTGCTTTTATTCCTGACATGGGTCTAACACCAGTATCCAGGGACCCACATAAAACTCGCCTGGGACCTGAAGCACTAGGCAGTCTCTGCAGTTGTCCCCCTTCCTTTGTGGAAAGAGAACAGGTAGCTCGGGTCTGTATGCATGCCTAAAAGAACAAGCATCAATGTTACCTTTCTTAAGAGAAAAGTATGAACTTGGCTGGCAGGTTTCTCTTTAAAATTGTGACAGCAAAAGTCAATGAGTCAAAAAAAAAAAAAAAAAAAAAAAGCCAATGAGTCAGAAGGTGAAAGTAGAGAGCAGAGAAAAAAAGTTATAGAAAGAATTGAAACTTAAGTAACATTTTTAAAGTGAGCCAACTATTCATTAAAAAACTAGTATCTTTGTATTTCACTACAGGCAGCCCAAAAGCCAACAGCATGCTTCAACCTTAAAGTAGATGATGTCTCTGTTTCCCCAAGGGCTTCCTGCAGCGGGATCCTGCAGACTGGTGGGCCAGTCAGCCCCTCCACACACTAGGGATGTTGCTAGGCAACAGTTCATCCTAGGATCTGCCCATCTGCACCATTAGGAAGGCAGTTGTTTTCAAAGGCAACCGCACTTTGTAAGGAGAAAAAGAAGACTGGGGAGAGATTAGATGTTGTTATTGCTGGAGCTAGAGGTGGAAAACACCGGAAGAGCCAGGGAGCCAATTTTATCATTTGAGGTGAAAAATTCTACCCCATCGGCCTGATAAAGTGGCTTTGGTTGGTGATATTTAACAGCTGGGCTCCAGGGTACAGTTTAGACCAAATGTAATCTGTTTAGCTAGCCTTTTAAATTCAGATTAAAGGAAATGTCAATTGGGTAGAGGACATGGGTGATAGCCCTGTGTGAGCCTGGTGACTTTGCAGACAGAGAACATATCTATTCCTCAGCCATTGACTTATCTCCTATACCAGCATGTGCTTTAGCTTTCTGGGAAAAATGAGGTGAGGGGTCTACAGGAACCCCCTTCTTCAGATACAGCATCCATTTGTCACTCCTTAAACCCACCTGTGCTTTCCCAGCCCCTTGCCAGGACTCAGGCCACTCTTCCGCCTCGGAAAGTTCTCTCCAATCCTTTAAGCTTTTAAAATACTACTCAGTTACCCTGTTGGATGAACCCTTTCCAAAAACTTTCCAACACTAAATATGTTGGTCCCTTCCTTTGGGAACGCCCTGATATCTTTGTCCTTTGTTTTTTTTAGTTGGAGTATAATTGCTTTACAATGTTGTGTTAGCTTCTGCCATACAACAACAGCAATGGATACAAACAACAACATATACATATATCCTCTCCCTCTTGAACCTCCCTTCCACCCACCTCCCACCCCACCCCTCTAGGTTGTCACAGAGCACTGCGCTGAGCTCCCTGTGGTATACAGCAGCTTCCCACTAGCTATCTCCTTTACACATTGGTAGTGTATATATGTCAATGCTACACTCTCTTCCCTCACTGTGTCCACATGTCCTTTCTCTATATCTGTGTCTCTATTCCCGCCCTGCAAATAGGTTCATCTGTACTATTTGTCCTTTAAATGATACAAGAGATACATCAGATAAAAACTTGCTGTAGACATATCGTCTCTCCACCCAGCTTCACCCCTTCTAGGATTTACAATGTATTTTGCATACAGGCCACTCTCACACCAGCCTCAGTTAATGTTTCTCAACTGCAGTGTTCTTGATGGTGTGTGTCAGCAGTGTACTCTCCATGTGAAGGAAGGCGAGTGAATAGGATCAGTGTGACCCTGAATCTGTGGCTTCTGTCTCTCAGGTTATTCAGTCAACATTCAGAAAATATTTTTTCTGAGTGCCGTACTTACTGTGTGCACTGTGGGATGTTACAGATACTTTGCAGGTGACAAAAATGAAAAAGAAATCTATTTTTGCCCTCTTGAATCTCATAGCTAATGCTTTGGGTTTCCCACTGGGGCTGGATGTGTGCATATAAGTGGCTAAATTTTACAGTGACAGATTGTCAATCTGCAGGTTAAGAGTTCACTGTGCAAAGCTTAGATTGTCCTCTCTCAGCCGAACTCAGGTGCTGAAAAGAGATACAAATGGCTCCTGACCTTGAGAAGTTTCTGTTCTAGTAGAGAGAAAGTATAAACCACATGGAGTAACACAGAAGACTCTATGCAGTAATGCCACTATTATTGGCATTGCAGAGGACTTACACAATCTCCCATGAGAGAATGTTCTAGATAAATGAAATTTACCCTATCAAGTGCCCAAAATTTATACTGACTGCTTTTTGATTGAGGTCTTTCCATAAGGCTTTACAATTTCCCTGCTCTTTTAAACAGAAGTTGCTGAACATAAGTTAACTTTTTCTTTGGAGCCTTCAGTATTTCCAGGGATAAAAATTTCTCAATCAGAGAAGCCCATGTGGGCTGGATAATAGCACAGTTGAGTAGCTTGAGTACTGGTTGAATAGCTGAACCTAAAGGATATTTCATAACATTTTGGCATCATGCTGGAGAGAGAACACAAATGAAAATATGAAAGGCATATTACTGGGATTGCAGATGACTCAAAGCTGGATGGACCAGCTAATGTACAGTGACAGAATCAATGTTGCCAGGAAGAGGCAGTGGACTGGGACTGGCAAAATGAAGTTTCATAAGGATGAATGTTAGCAGTTTGTATGAAAAAGACCCTTGGCTTTCAGCTGAGTATACACTTGGTGTAAGCTTTCCATCCAAGGTGGCTGCCAAAATGCAGAGGTCCTTTACATGCACTGTATCTCTTAATGGGCTTCCCTGGTGGCTCAGTTGGTAAAGAATCCACTTGCAATACAGGAGACCCTGGTTTGATCCCTGGGTCAGGAAGAACCACAGAGGAGGGAAATGGCAACCCACTTCAGTATTCTTGCCTGGGAAATCCTGTGGTCAGAGGAGCCTATCTTTTAATCCTCTATAAAGTGACTATTATGTTCGCTGTCCAGGGCAGTAAATTCTGGATAAGTTGCTCATTCGGAGGTGGGTACCCGAGAGGTCTAAAATCTAGAAGCTGAGTCACATGAGGAAGGAAGAGAGGCCTCAAGAGGGGCATGATTTCATTTTTCTTGTACAGCTCAACACACCAGGCTCAGAGGGGCCGAACCAGAGGCAAAGTATCAAAAGGGAGATTCCCCTCTTTGGGAGGAAAGACTCTGAAATGGGGACCCCATGTGGTCCTGCTGTTCCTGTCCCTAGAAGCACAAGCCGGATGACCGAATCAGGGACGTTAGAGGTAGACGCCATTCCTTGGGGGAGGGTCTGGGCTCTAAGGCCCTTTGACTTTAGGATTCTATCAAGCTTGTAAGCACACAGCCACTGCTCCCCTCTACTGGTGCACAGAGCTCAGTTCTGTATTTCAGATTTGTTTTTCGGCGTGTTTTTGTTTGTTTTGCTTGCATTGTGACTCTCATTACTATCATCGTATCTGCCTTGAAAGTCCTCTAAGCCCTTCTAATGTATTACAGTAGCCAGGAACAGTACCTGTGTCAATCAAATGAGCTGAGAGTCACTGTTTATAGAAGAATGGCATAGAGGTGGGGGCCCAGGGGTGCTCTGGGGAACTAAACAGCATTGTTTGAACACTGAGGCTTGGAAAGAGTCTCAGGGGTACCCAGGGTCAGGAACTATTTCTGGTAGTGATTACACCTGCTCCCTATCTACCCACCAAACACATGTGCACGTGCACACACACACACACACACACACCCTCTGCTGTCTCAGTGGCCTACACTGCAGGCCTCTAGCAAGTCCCATTTAGATTCTAGCTCCTGCCAGGGCCAGAGAAGAAGCAAGGCAGCTCCAGCTGTAAAAACAAAACAGCCTCTACAGCCAAGTGATGCCGGAGTCTGATATCCTGAAATCTGCTTCCCTATTGGCTTCTGATCTTTCTGACCCACCGATTCCTGACCAGTGCCCAGACCCTTGACTGTTGGTTTAAATCTGGGGGCATTTCATATGCCACTCTCTACTCTGCCTTTCTGGCCTCTGCTTACTATGGAGGCTGACACCCCCACCCCCTTGACCCCCCACCACATTCCCCCCCAACTTATACAAGCCTGTGAGGATAGACGGAGCATCTGTGCCCAGCCACCCGCCCGAACCCAGGCTGCCCATCACCCACAGCCATCCAGACACAGCCCAGAGTTGAGCCCACACCCAGGCCACAAGGGGGGCCCAATACCCAGGAACCTACAGATCTTGCAGCCCTTTGAGGCCAAGCCAGTGTTTCCACAGGAAGAGCAGAAACCGGGGGCACCTGGTAAGTCAGCAATTCTAAGCTCTGCAGTTGGGCTGACTTCTGGCCAGGTCAGCACCCATCTGGGTCTCTCTGCTTCAGCCTTCTCTAGGGTAGGGTTTGAAAAGCATGTTTTTTAAGCAACAAAACCTTTTTTTTGAAACTAAGTCTTAGGAGAATCAATATATGAAACTGATGGAAGAGGAAGTCCTACTCCGATTGGTCATGAGGGCTCAGAGCTCTGGCTGCCTGGGCCCTTCCTGCTGCAACACCTTGTGGTCACCCCGTTCCCACAGCAGCCCCTGAGGTTCCAGGGGCAAGGAGTGGTTTGAAAACCTCTGTCCTCAGGGAATACAGACAGGTGGTTAGGAGGGTGTCTGAGCCTGCACAGACTTAACCAGTAGAATCAGCATTCCTGCCCCCAGGGAAGGGCAGAGAGGCAGCCACAATGGACATAGCTTCTTTGCCAGGGAGATGGTTGGGATGGTGTCATGAGGGCTCCAGCTCTGATGGGCTTAGCTCAGCGCTGAGGGGGGCCTGCCCAGGATCCCATCCTGGACTCACTGCAAATTGTTTAGATGAACCAAAAGAGCCTCAATATAGGCCCATCTCCAGCCTATATTGACCAGCACCAATCTTCTGAGGGACTGCCACCTTCCCGCCATGTGACAAGGCTCACCACTAGCCGACCTGCAGGGAGAGCCTGGGTGTGTGCAGCCAACAGCAGGGTGCTGACCGGCTGCATTTCTGACAGTACCCGTGCAATGCCACCCGTAGCCGTGTCAGGACACAGTCAGATCCACCCATCTGGCCCGTCTCTGGCTGTCACCACCATAAGCAGGGACAGTGGCAACATGGCAAGGGTCAGGATCCAAGTTGGGAGTAAGGTAGATCTGAGTTTGAATCCAGTTTGTCACTAACTAGCCTTGAGCCAACTGTGTGTTGACTGAAATAAAAGTTGCAAGTTAAGTTTTATTTGGGTACCTTACTGAGGACTATGGCCTGGGAGACAGCATGGGTTACTGAGGAACTGCTCCAAAGAGCTGAAGCAGGAGCCAGGAAATATATGAATTTATTTTTCTGGGAAAAAACAAACAAACATGTAGTCAAACATCAGAAGACTACTGCTAATCACAACAGACATCTCCAGTTAATGATTTTAGTGCTTTTCTATTTATGAGAATCTGGAGCCACTGAAATGATTCCTTAGATATGCATCTTAACTATTTAGGGCCAATACCCAAAGTATAGAGGCTTCCTGTTTTTCTCCATCCTACAGTCCCCTCAGGGTGCATGACTGCAGGAGCTAAGGGCTTGATCCTTATAGAACTGGAATGGGCAACATTCTTTTCTTTCCCGTGTAACATCTCTAAACTGTAACCATTTTACTCACCTGGAAAATCAGAACAATTGACGTACTTACCTCATGGGGAGTTGTGAGGATGTTAAAAGCTTTCTGAGTGAGAAAGTGCCCATCAGAGTGCCCAGCTCATCTTCACGAGTGATTGGTTGGTCCATCTCTGTCTTTCTCCCTGAGGATGCCCTTGATGATGTTCTTAGTGAGAAAAGCACTGAACCAAGATCAACATCCAGATTTCTATTCTCAGACTTCTAGGATTAAAGCCACAACTGCCCTCTTCCTATTAAAAAACAACAGCAACAACTTTGTAAAAACAATTGAAACCTGACATATCTAGAGAGCAATAAATATTCCCACGACCAAAGAGAGTGATGTTTTTAAAAGCTCATGAGTAAGAGATGCCACCTGCAATTCACTAACAATGAACTAGTTCATTACTAGACTACATTACTCAGCATTTATGTCTTTGTGCCTCTCAGTCCAGGCTGGGTTAGAAAACTCTAGAGAGGGCCTCACCCTTCACTTAAGAAAGTTTGGAAGAATCTTTTTCTTTGAGGTCCACCTTGCTCCTTCTTATTTCATTTCTTTCTCTACGTGGTCGTGCTGGCATACCTGATTCCTGACCCTGAATCTCATCTTGAAGCATTTCATCTTTTCACTTCATTTAACAATAATAATGGGCCTTTTCTGAGGACTTCCTATATGCCAGGCCTGTCCTGCATCATTTTACTTAAGGCACACATTATGATGGATTCAATGTATTGTGTATTACTACACAGAGTGACGAGGGTATTGGGTTCAGTGTTTTGGTCCCAGAGCTTCTGTGGGAGCAGGCATTTGAACCCAGGTCATCTTAACTCCAGAGCCTGAGCTTGCCATCCTCTGCTCCACCTTTTCAAAGCCGTCTCTTTGAGCCCATCTCTTCTTAAACACTGTCCGGAAATACCTCTGCTCTCCAAGCCCAGGGTTTTGGCACACTGAGAAAAACCACAGAGCAGAAAAGCAGCAAAGGCAATAACACTGCCAACATAAATGTCACAGAATCCACGCACTCTAGCCATGGGAGGAGCTCTCATCATAGAATCTAAGTTTTCTTTGCAAATAGTTCTAACGATTTCCGTTATCTAGTTTCCCAACTCACAGAATATTAGTCTTGGAAATTAGATAGTGGGGAAAGGAAGGTTTATGGCAAATGTGAGGATGCAATACATTTTAGAAAATGATTAAAATGATCCTTAAGAATCCTGGAACTCCCAGGGGGCTTCTGAATAACCAAGGCTTTATTGTAAAAGAAAAATCAGTGGGCTAGAAAACTAACCGACACCACCATCAGACAGGGTTTTATTTATTGTGCCTCAGCCTTCTCTGTGTGCTAATGGCCACAGACCTGGACAGTGGGACCACTGAGTAACAGGAGAACCACCAGGAAGCCCAGCTGTCAAGGTGGCGGGCCAGGCTAGCTGGTTTGCACGTGTCATTCAATCTTCACAACAGCTTTACAAGAGACTGGGAGTCATAGAGTCCTCATTTATTTTTTTAGATGAGAGAAATGAAGCCCAGAGAGGTTGAATAACTTGCCCAGGGTCACACAGCCTCATCCTGGCTGACTCCAGAGCCCTCATTCTTCCCCACTTGACGGTACTATCTTGTGATCACAGACCACACCCAGGCTAAATCACCAAGCATGTGGCATTACTCACAAGGGGGAGGGAGGATGTGTGAACAGACCCGAGTCCACCAAACACCAAATAAGAAAACAGCACAGTTGTTTTCTAAACAATGATCCCACTAAAGTTGAGCCTGGGGCTTCCATTGGACCAGGCCCAGGTATTTGGGGCCAGTGTCAGGACTGTGATTGTGAATAAAGATAAGGAATGTGGGCTGGCCCATGCTGTCTGGGGGACCAAGAATTTCCCCTGGGGTTGAATTAGATGAGTGGCTTCCAGTTGGCTACCATGAATGGCATGTCGCATGGTAGCTTTAGATTCAGAGGGACCTGGATTGATATCTTGACTCCACCCCTCACAGTGGGGACCCTGGAACCTCTTCCCTAACCTCTCTGGGTCTGTTTCCTCACCTTAAATGAGACAGCGAATGCAAAATACAACATTCCTGGTATACAGAAGGCACTCTACACAGGTTGGTTCCTTTCTCTTTCCCTTTGACAGTATCCCAGAGAAATTAGCCCCACCTATTGTGCAGGCTGTGAGCCTCCTGAAAGGCCATCACAAACTGGAGTTCTATTAGGATTTGTGCCAAAGAGGCAGAAAATCAAAAGGCTGTCAGTCCCCTGGGAAAGTAACCCTGGTAGCACTGAGTCTTTAGAAGCTTCACAGAGGGCCATGAGTCATGGGGCCAGTGGGGGGGCCGTCGCCAAGGTCTAGCGGTGTCTCAGGTCTTCTGCAGGTCTCCTTGATCAACATCAAGGTGCCTCTCAGCTGCTTCGGACCATGAGCGGGCAGTGAGGAAGGTCCAGTTCAGCCATCCCTGGCCTTCCCAGCAGTGCTTCCACCTCCCGCGAGGGGGCAGCACCTCCACCGACCATCGGGGTCCAAGCCCTCCCTGTTCCTCCCAGAGGGTACTCTCCTCTGGAGTCACAAGCTCAGCAGAGCTTCTCTGTCCTCCAGGAGAATTAGTGACAGTGTCCATGAGGGCTGGGGTCCAGGACGAGGACTAGGTTAACCAGAAGCACAGGGCTTTTCTCCCAGCAAATGGTCAGAGAGGAAAGATGATCCTTCTGTGGCACAGAACTCATCAGTCAGACACAAGGAAATCTCCGTGGGGAAAAAAGAGAGAAGAGGGAAATGGAGCATGTTGCCTTCTGGCACAGCTCTTATCTTACCAAAGTGCCCCTAGCAGGGTTAAAAAAATCAAATAATATTGAAAAAGATCATAATAAAAAAAACAACTGTCTCTTCCACCTACCTCCCCTAACCCAGAGCCAATAACAACTTTGCTAACTGCTTCTTCTGGTATTAAGTGCCACAGTCCTATATGATATTCCTATATTAATTGTGGCTTCCCAGGTGGTGCTAATGGTAAAGAACCCACCTGCCAAAGCAGGAGATGTAAAAGAGGTGGGTTCGTTCCCTGGGTCGGGAAGATCCCCTGGAGCAGGATATGGTAACCCACTCCAGTATTCTTGCCTGGAGAATCCCATGGACAGAGGAGCCTGGCGGGCTATAGTCCACAGGGTCGCAAAGAGTTGGACACATCTGAAGTGACTTAATACACACATATTAATTGTTATCACTTTTAGACATTATCAGTTGTCTTCTGATTATAGTTGATGAGGGTTTTGTACTCTTACATCATCCAATTCTCCTCCATCTCTCAGTACAGGCATATAATTAATTCAATAATCAAAGTTCAACATATGATTATGTAAATTCCATCTACTTCAAATGTCACAGAATTTACTATATTTGCATTTCCTTCCCTGTTCAGTTTTGATTTTCCTTGCAGTCAGAAGTGTTATTGTTTTCTCACCTTAAGAGGGTTTCTAAGTTAGAAGTTCAACTTTTCTATATCTTTTCCTCTCAGTTTATATCATGGTCCCATTGTTGGGAACAACTCTCTTGTATGTGACAAGTATTTACTGAGCATCTACTTTTGCAACTTATCCTATTAGGTGTTAAGAGATACAGAAGCATGCTCTTTGGCCTTTTGCAGCCTAGAATTCAGTTAAGAGACAAGAGAGGCACACGTAAAAAGATAAACAGTCCAAGCATGAAGCAACAATTTGAGTGTTGCCCTATGTGCTCTGTGATGTGTGGGGAGTTAATAGGACCCACAAGGAACGTTCTGGAGCCAGAGGCTAGAGGCACACAGAAGGTTTTCTGGGGGCCACTAGGCCTGAACTGGGCCTTGAAGTCTCATCAAAGCAGAGATAAGAAGAGAATATTCCAAGGGAGGGAATCAATGAAGAGATGGTCCTGGACCACAAACATAGGAAACATCTTTGAACAGGACTTGGTCTCAATTTTCTCATTATTAAAATGCAAGGAGAAGCTGGCAACTGGTACTATGGTTGAGTGAGAGAAAACCCCTAATCTTAGGAAGTAAACATTGAAATACTTAGGGATAAAGGGCCGAAATGTATATAACCTTCAAATGGTTCAGAAACAAACAAACAAACAAAAATGGATACAATGTAGGATATTCCTTGCACTATTATCATTTTGGGACCCTTTGGAACTTTGTAATTATTTGGCAAGTTATAAAGACACCTTCAAGAGCTCTATCTTAAGGAAATAATCACATTTATATAAGCTTAATGATTTAAGCAGAAAATTATTCTTTGCTCCATTGTAGCAAAGAAAGAAAAGAAGTCAACTTAAATATTCAACCAAAGAAAAATGGCTAAGTAAATTCTATAGTACTTCATGCTGCCAGGAACATGGATTTTTCCAATAAATTTAAGTCTCAAAAGAAAATGATCAAAGTACAATGTCAAATGAAAAAATGGAGGATAAAAGCCAGCACATACTGTATAAATCCAATTATGTATCTATATAGACATTAAAAATTGAAGAAAATATACCACAGTATTAACAGTAGTAAGATTGAGGGTAATTTTATATTTAAGTTTTCTATATTTTAAAGTTTTCCATAGTGAACAGGTGTTTTTCTAATAAGAAAATGAACATAGTTTTATAAAAAGCTAAAGAAAATAAGATTAGTGAACAGACCCAGCATTATTTTCATAATTTTTAAGGACATAGCTCAGTTGGTAAAGAATCCGCCTGCATTGCAGGAGACCTCGGTTCGATTCCTGGGTCAGGAAGACCTGCTGGAGAAGGGAAAGGCTACCCACTCCAGTATTCTTGGGCTTCCCTTGTGGTTCAGCGGGCAAAGAATCTGCCTGCAATGAGGGAGACAGGGGTTTGATCCCTGGGTTGGGAAGATCCCCTGGAGAAGGGAAAGGCTACCCACTCCAGTATTCTGGCCTGGAGAATTCCATGGACTGTATAGTCCATGGGGTCGTAAAGAGTCAGACATGACTGAGTGACTTTCACTTCACTCACAAGATAAAATTGTTAATGTTTATTCTTTGAAATCATATTCATAATGGGTGTTTTTTATATCTCTTAAAAAGTGGAGACGACTATTTACCCTATAGAGTTATTGGCAGGATTAAATGAAATAATCTTTGTAAAGTGCTTAGCCAGCTCACTGGAAAAGACCCTGATGCTGGGAAAGATTGAAGGCAAAAGGAGAAGAGGAGGGCAGAGGATGAGATGGTTAGATAGTATCACTGATTCAATGGACATGAATTTGAGCAAACTCCAGGAGATAGCGAAGGACAGGGAAGCCTGGCATGCTGCGGTCCATGAGGTCGCAAAGAGTCGGACATGACTTGGCGACTGAACAAGAACAACAAAACAGCCAAGCACTCGTCCAAGGTAGAATATATATATATGTATATGTAATATTGTTGTTGTTTAGCTGCTAGGTCATGTCTGACTTTTTTGTGACCCATAGACTGTAGCCCACCAGGCTCCTCTGCCCGTGGAATTCTCCAGGCTAGAATACTGGACTGGGTTGTCATTTCCTCCTCCAGGGGTTCTTCCCGACTCCAGGAATCAAACCCCGGTCTCCTGCATTGGCAGGTGGATTCTTTACCACTGAGCCAGCAGGGAAGCCCATATATGTAATATACACCATAGCTAGCTATTTTAATAAACCTCATCTCCCTGCTTCTTGCTTGCCAGCCTGTAGTTGACAGTGAGTTTAGTCGGACGGGGGCTGGGCCCCAGGTCGGGCAGGGGTGACCCACCCTGGCCTCCGCAGGTGGCGGGCGAGTATTTCAAGAACACCACGCTGCTGCTGGTGGGCGTCATCTGCGTGGCAGCGGCTGTGGAGAAGTGGAACCTGCACAAGCGCATTGCTTTGCGCATGGTCCTGATGGCTGGAGCCAAGCCGGGCATGTAAGTCACACTTAGTGCATCTCCCCAGCTCCCAGTGGGTCCCCTAGACAGTCAGGGGGATGTCCATTTGAGGTTTTCTACCAAAAGGGATGGGAGGACACCAGGGCCATGAGGCTCCCTCCTCCCCCTCCAGGGAGAGGTGCTGTGACCATGGAACGGAGACTTTAGTGTCCTTTATTGTCACAATCTACATAACCCGAGTAACCTAGACTCCTGGTGCAGCAGGTTACAACATCTAAGGGCCTCATTCAATAAAACAAGATGGACCAACGTAAACTGTTTCCCAACCTTTTTTTCCGGTGTATCAGGTAACAGGCAGGATGAGGAAGTGGTGTCTTCTCTGTCATTTAAGGAGGCGTGGCAGTTTCCTGCCATCCACCCTGAGTTCTTGTTGTCTCTGGTTCAGACCACAGGCCTGTCAAACGTGGCATCTGACCCGATCTGCAGCCCCTCAGCTGTCTTGTCTTCTCTCTCTGCTGTCAGGAGGGGCACTTGGGAATGTGTAGGAGGTCAGGATTGATGGTGTTGTGTGAACTCACTCCCACTCTGTTGGATAATAACCCTGCCCTTCCCTTTGGAATATTGTCCTCACGTCCTTCTAGCTTACAACTTTCTTGCAACACTTTTTCCCTGGCTCCTTTGGGAATCCAAAAGAGCATAAATAAATAATATGGTATTCGTTTTCAACATTAGTCATTAGATGAATACAGGTTATAATTCAAAAGATGTTCCCGGCTCCCACTTCACCACAGCTTTAACTCACAGCATAATTCTTAGTAATACCCCCTCACTCAGTAATAACCTGAGTAATACCCCCCTCACTCAATAATAACCTAATATTGTACCCCACACTCGACCTGCTGGACATAGTCTGGCACTTCTCCACATGGTATTCGGACTCTGCAGCCCTTTAAAACACCTGAATACTATCTTTGAGAATTTTTATCCCATTGTGTTGCCACTAATCTCTGTTCACCGCACCTTCCACCTCCGTGGGGCCCTCTGTTTGCTGGTGAGGGTCCAAATCAGACAAACTCGTGTCTCCATCAGCCTAAACAGAGGCTCCATCGGGGCTCTGGCACCTACCCAGTCATGATCCAAAGGACAGACAGACGTGCTGGCCCCCGAACTCTGCACAGTCAGTGATCCCACCTAAGGTGATCCACACAGGATGTCTTTATGCTGACTTCTCTTATGGAAATGAGAGCTGTATCTGTACACACACTGCATGTTTTCAAAGTCCAGGAGAACCTGAAGGCTACCTTTGTTAGCCTTTCTCCAAGCCTCAACTCTTTAAGACACTAGCTTCAAAAAACGCACGCAGTGCAATGGAACACTGGGGCCTTTGAGGGCTAAGCTTTCAATGTGTTAGTAGTGGGACAAGTAGTGGGTGGAACCAGGAGCTCCATCCATTCATCTCTATTCAGTCGCTAATAACTATGGTGACATGGCTGCAAAGCAAGGAATGTGAAGATATTCAGAGGTTTGCTGGCTGCAAGGGCCAAAAAAGAATTCCTTTATACTCACACAGAGAAACACACATCATCACCAAGATAACGTCACCAAGCTCTCTCCACAGAGAGATGGGCAATCAGTTAAGTCCATGCCCTGTAACCCTATGACCAAAGCTACTCTTTGCTTAAGTAAGGCCTTTTTTGGGGGGGATGGAGGGGTGATGCCAAGGCCACTAGGCCATGAAGTGTGCTTCATTCATTCAACACATCTTCACATCTTTAATGTTTACTCTGTGCCAAGCCCTGGGAGTACCAAGTATGACATAAAACCCCAATATTCTGGATAAATGCCAGCACCGGTGGGTTGGTAGGAGGCCCTGAGGGAGCCCCGTGAGGTCAGAGGTTGGACCCGGGGAGGTGGGCATGCTGTAAGGCTACCCCCATCCCAAACCCCTCCCTGCCTTCCAGGCTGCTGCTCTGCTTCATGTGCTGCACCACGCTGCTGTCCATGTGGCTCTCCAACACATCCACCACAGCCATGGTCATGCCCATCGTGGAGGCCGTGCTGCAGGAGCTGGTCAGTGCCGAGGAGGAGCAGCTCGTGGCCAGCAACTCCAGCGCCGAAGAGGCTGAGCCCATCAGTACAGTTTGCTGGAGTTCATCTCCCCCTTGCTCCTCCACCTCTCCTCCAGTGACACCGCCCAGCTCGGCGCCCTGCTCCCAGCCCCCCCCTCACCTGCTTCCCTCCCCTCGTCTTCTGACACCCCTCTCCCCTGCCCTTTATCCCCTAACCTCCAGCCCTGCTCATCCAAAGATTCCCTGTGACCCCCATTCCCCGCTCTTCCTTCCTGCCCCACTTCCAGCAGCCTCTGCTGCTCCCTGCCCCCGGATGCTCAAGGATTAGCCCAGGACCCCAGGCTTTTGTCTGTGTCCCTGAGTCCCACCACGCCCTCAGAGTGGAGGGAAGGGGAGTCGCCAGGCACCAGGCCCAGTGGGAGCCTGCATGCCCCTGGGTCCCCTTAGTCCAGCCCCAGCCCAGAGCCCCTGCCCTTCAGGGTCAAGTCCGGACTCTGTGTCTCACTTTCTGCTTTCCTTTGCTGCTGTAGATCTCGATGTAAACAACAGCCAACCTCCCCTGGAACTCATTTTCGTCAATGAAGAGTGAGTGTGACTGCCTTCCTCCCAGATGGACCCCCACCCCCACCCCCGCAGGCCCATCCCAGAGGTCAGGAAAGAGCCTGGGGAACAGCCCTTTCAGCTGGGTGGGCCACACTCACAGCTCGCCACAACACCACCTTCCCCACACCCTGATTTCCTCTCTGCCTGGGAGACACTGCCCAAGAACCTGAGGGCAACTCCCTTCAAAACTGGGTACTGCAGGGCTGAGGGAAGAGGGGGAAAGACTATGCTGAACCTGATGGGACGTACAGACTGTACATACATCTCCCAAGCAGAATTTCATCTAAATTGATGTCCCTCTTGGGAGAATGATACTTTAAAAATCTATCAGTGAAGAAAGTCTTGCATATTAGATGTCACTGGAGACTCTTAGAGAACCATGAAGTATTTTATAGATATTAGATATGGTCTTACTAGATTTGGTCTTGTTAGATACGGCAAGGAAAAACTAAGTGACGCATAGGGGATAACAGAACAGTTGGTGAGAGAGCCACATGATGATGAAAACAAGCTTTTTTAGAAAAGGAGAAATCTGGTCTCAAACACTCATGTGAGTCAGATTCATGAACAGCTGATTTCTTTTGGACATCTGATATCAATATGTGGTCTTCAAGGAAGACTGTGATGAATAGGACATTTTAAAAGTTGGATTTGTACTAGAGCTCCGTTGTGCAATTTGCTCTTTTCATAAAAAAAATGGGGAATCCACAGTGAGTGAGACCAGCACTATGTGGAGAAACAGATGCAGGGGGCCCCTCTTCCCACCACTATCTCCGATCATAATACACTGGCCTTCCCTCCCCACCCTTGATGATGTCTCAGCCAAATCCCCCAGCTCCTTCCAGATATTAGAACAATCTCATTTTCAGATATTCGGCCATCTAGTCCAGGCTCGTGTCAAAACTTCACTCTCTCATTTGAAGCTTCTCCCCACACTCTCTCATGCTCACACTCAACCTTCCTGTCAGCCCAGGTCTGCAGGATGAGAGGTGACCATGAGCAGGGGAGACAGCTGGCTTTTTCTCTCAGTCTTCCTCTAACTTCCCCTCCCCTCACCAATCCTCTCTGCTACTTCTGACTTCTCCAGCGTCAGGACAGAGGCTGTAGGGAGCAGGAAAGACACAGGGGCACAGAGGGTCTTGGCTGGAGGTATTGAAGAGTGCGGTCAGTGCCCAGGGACTCAGGTCCCTACTCTTTCCCACATCGGGCATTTACCTTCAGCGTTTTCAGAGTGTCCCCTGGAGGCCACCTCTGCACAGGGCCCAATGGCACGCGGTGCTCTTGGAGAACTGCTTGGCCCCCTTGGTTCTGTGTTCTGGTGGCTCACTCCCCAGCCCCTTCCGTCTGCGGTTGCCTCTGCCTCTGTGGTGGGGCCTTTTCACGGTGAGCAGCGGCCCAGCCACCTTCCGTGTGGGCCTCCTCCCTGGCAAGAGCCGCTGGACACCGAAAGCTCTAGCTGCTCCTGGTGCAGGGGGTCTTTCCCCCCTCACTCTGGCCTCCTGGGCAGCGCCCACTGGCCTCTTGCCCTTGTTCTTTCCCAGATGAAAACACACATCCCAAACTCCAAAGCCGAAGCTCAGGGTGTCCCTGGACTCTCTCAGCAGCACTGGAGCAGGGGTGTTCGGGGAGGGGGTTGCCAGGGTTGGTGGTGCTGTGAGGATGGCGGGATGGCAGTCTGAGGGGTTCCTCACCAGCCTCCTCACCCGATTTGGGAAGGAGGATAGGGAAATATCACAATACTCCCCCCAGGCTGACAGCTCCCTCCTACGAACGCTTCCCTCTGAGCTCCATCAACTCCTGACAGAGCCTGGAGGTGGGTGACGACTGCAGGGCCCCACGTCCTGCATGTGTGTCCAGCACCTCACTGGCCTTCCCAGTGGCTGAGCTCACGGGACCCACTGTCCTCAGAGCTAAGACAGACCAGAAATATGCCTTTAGGGCTGAGTGGAAGTCAGTACAGCTGGTGTTAAATCCCCACCTTCCTCTCTCCCCAAGGCAGAGCTGGAGAGTGGCTGGGGTGGGAGGGGCTCAGCACCTGTGGTGACTCCCACCCTGGGGGGTGCAGCTGCTGCTGAGAAGCTCGGCCCCATCTCCTTGCTCTCCTGTGCCTTTCACCACGTGTGGCCCTGGCCCTCCCTGATCCTGTTCACCTTAGAGAAGCATTTCACGTTTCTCCTTCTAGATGGTCAGCCAGTGAGACCGCAGTCCAGGGCCCCAGGCTCTCCAAGCAGGCAGACATGGTTCTTCTCTGGCTCCACCACTTAGCACCCAGGCTCCCCAGGGAAGCTAGTAACCTCCCTCTGCCTAGATTCCTACCCTGTAAATGTAAGTAACAGTACCTGCCCCACAGATCTGATGTGAGGATTAACAAGGTCATGAGGATTGAAATCCATTCTTGAGTGCTCAGCTCCATGTTAGCTATTAGGAGTCTTGATTTCCCTTCAAATGCAACACCCTGCCCTTGTCCCCACAAATCCTTACCACATCTCTCGAAGGTGAGATTTGTCTTCTTTGTAGCCTAGAACACCCGAGTCTAGAAGGGTCCCTTATACCAAACACCGATGTGGGGAGAATCCCCGTCTCAGCCAGCCTGGGCCACTGCTGTTTTTCCCACCTCCTTTGTTCTCTTCCAGCACGTCGAATGCAGACTTCAGTTCCCTGATGCAGAACAAGGTATGGCCTTGGGTTTCTTCTGTGCTTTGAGATACTTAAAAGACCCTCAAGATAACTCACAGGGACTTCCCTGGTGGTCCAGTGGTTAAGAGGCCGCCTTTTCACTGCAAGCAGTGCAGGTTTGATCCCTGCTTGGGGAACGGAGATCCTGCAAGCTGAACAGTGCAGCCAAAAAAAACCAATTATACAAAAAAAGGTAACTCAGAGTCAGAGATGCCTGGCAGCTTGTTGACAGCCAGTGGCCTTCTCAGATGTGAGGACAGAGAGGTGCTCACCTGAGCCTGGACACGTGAGGCTTCTGGCAGTTCTGAACCCCAGGCCTGGTTTCTGGGCTTAGCTTCACAAAGGGACAGGCTAACCTTTCCTCACAAAAACCCAATATTCAGCCATCCACAGACTCACCCTTAGGACTCCTTTCAGGAGGGGTTTATTTACAAAAATTGTACTACAAAAGGGGACGGTTTATAGGTGAAAGTCAAGTTGCCCACACTGCTCAGCCTTGCCCCTTCCCCTAGGGTTGTTTTTACATCACTTCTCACCTCAGTCCCAATGGATGGACCTTGATCGGTCCAAACTATGGACTTGGTTGTGTGCATTTTCATTTTCTCTGTGTTAAAATGAAGGGTTCTTCATGAGTTAATGGAGTTCAAGAAAGTCAAGCTCTCCTCTAAGGACAGAGCCATGTTTTTCCAAATTTCGAAAGCCTTTTCAATTGGGGTGCTTGGCTCCAGTCGGACAGGAACCTGTGAAAAGGAGGCAGGCACAGCGGGGGTGGCTCTCTACCACCTGTTCACCCTGGCTCTGCTCCCCAAGTCCCCAGGGAGGGGAGACATAGGCATGCCCCACCCCGGGGTGATCCAGTGGCTTCTCCAGATCCCACATCCTCCTCCTGATGGTGTGATGGTCTTTGTCCTGACAGAACCTGAATGGTGTGCCCACAGTCACCAACTCTGCCAAAACAGCAAACCTCCCAGGCAGGAAGCAGGACCCATCCCAGGTAATGGAACGGTACCTCCTGATCCTGTTTCCTTTGTGAAGCACCCGAGCTCCCAGGGAGCACTGTTCCTGCAGCTCTGAGGGCGTCAGGCAGGCAGGCTGTCTGTCATCAGGCCACTTCAGCCACCTGTGTGTGAGGTCTGCATGTGCCGCAGAGACAAGGCATCCCACTCGCTGCTGACTTCGGCAAGTTATCCCACTGTCCGAGTCCCAGTCTTGTCAGCTTTAAAACAGGCTCAGTCTAGATCAGAGGTGTTCACACTACTCCTCAAAGGTGCTTCGGGGGCACTGCAAATATTGTGGTCACGTATCCTGAGATTTTTAAGGCAACTGCTTTTCTGTTCCCTGATTTTCCCGGAACTTTTATCACTGAAACAAAATGCAGAAGTAAAACAGATGTGGAAGCTGGCGTCACACTGCAACTCTTACTTATAACCCTAGATTTCAAGTTTTTGTGTTCATCAAAATCATCTCAATTATGTAGCATCTGTATAATCATAAATAAATACCATTATTTATTAAATACCAAGCACTGTGCCGGGCATTTGCTCTCTAGTTTTGGCTCAACAAGGGAGCAACTTTGAACTGCATTTTTACTGAGATGCAGAGAGATGTACCCAAGGCTTTGGAGCTAGTAAGAGGAGAACCTCGATTCAAATGCACTTGCAGTTAAAACATCGATGTACGCCCATTAAAAGCCTTATTTGTTTCCTCTATCAGAGGTTCACGTCAGTTTTCATTAGGAGAAAGGATCATGGAAAACCACTGGACCAGAGACTCTCTGAGGTCTTCTCCAGCTCTTATAATCAAGGACTCTTTCAGGAGAATGTGGAAGGCTCCAGCCTTTTCCGGGCCCTCGTAGGAAGATGGGGCAGAGGTTATGGGCTTTGAGAATTGTGGCAGGGTGGCCTCTGCCCCCCGGTCTCCCCATGGCCTGGCCTGGTGACATCTGTACCAGGCTACTCCTAGTCTCATGCGCCTGGCAGGACAGAGGGGCACTGGCTTCTTAAGCCCAGAGCTGAGATCAGAGGTCAGAAACCTCTGACCCTGAAAGGCCATCACATGGACCACTCAGGGCCTAAGCGGACCAGGGCAAGACTGAGATTTCTATGCAAACTGAGGGGGAGGAGGAAGAGGGGAGGAAAAATCAATAGGCAAGAAGGAAAAAGTGAGAAAGAAGGGAGGAGAGAAACACACTTTGACTCTCTGTCCAGTGAAAGCTGGACTCTTTCTATAATGCAAAGCTTCATTTTAGTCATTTCCCAACTAGGACTGTATTGTAACTCCACAGAGAATAACCATCTTCCACTTGGTATTTAAACATGAAGTAGAGAGCAGTCAGTTTTACTGGAATTCAAGTAAAAAACATAACTGTTAATATTCATAACAACAAAAATAACAATAGCTTACCCTTTGTTAAATGCCAGGAAGTGTTCCAAGTGCTTTCTATTTACTCTTTACAACAACCTGGCAGAGGAAACTGGATTTTCCCCATTTTACAGAAGAAGAAACTATAGTTCAGATGGGGCTGCCCGAGCAGGTCAAGGGTAGAACTGGGACTGGGACCCATCTGACATCCAAGCTCAAAACATTTCTGCTGCACCATGGTCTTTCATGCTTTGTGGGCCAGAAGCCCAAGCTGGGTTGGAGAAGTTCACTGACTTTCCTTTGGTAGGAAAAGCCACCAGTCCTGACCCCCAGCTCCAGGAACCAGGAGCTCAAAAGAAAGTACAAGTCCCAGCACGACCAGATGATCTGCAAGTGCCTCTCTCTGAGTATCTCCTATGCTGCCACCATAGGGGGCCTGACCACCATCATCGGCACCTCCACCAGCCTCATCTTCTTGGAGCACTTCAACAAGTAAGTAATCCACTTGGTCAACAAGTATTTACAAACCATCATGTGTCAGGAACAGACCCGGATGCTAAGGATATGGCAGAAAATAGAATCAGAGAAGCTTTTGTACCAAGGGCCAGAGAAATGATGAAGTCATTACAGTTAAATGTGATGAGAAGGGTGGGATTCTGCAAGGGTGGTGGGGGCGGGTGGGGGGAATCAGTCTAGAGGGAGGAAATGCCTCCCCAAAGAGGTGATGATGAAAGTAGAGACCTGGAGCCTGAGCTGGAGTAAACTGGACAAAGGGAGATCTTCTAGACAAAACAGTATAGGAGGCTCAGAGGCAAGAGAGCAGAGAAAACCAAGACAATGGCAGAGGGCGAAAGAAGGCCAGGGAGATGGATGTGCAGACCACACAGGGCTCACAGAGCCCATGAAGGAACTTGAAACTCATCCAAAAAGGCTGGGAGAAGCCTTTGAAGAATTATAGGCAGGGAGTGAGGTGATCACATTTACAGTTTTGAAAACTCATTCTGGATTTTAAAAATGGACAATGGAATTTGGGATGGAAAAGGCAGGAAGACAATCCAGGCTGCTGCTGCCAGTGCCCAGGACAGAGCTGATGGTGGCCTGGATAACAGTGGGAGGAGAAATGGCCCGATCTGAGCGAGCTTCTGAGGTTGGATTAGGAAAAGCCTGAGAGAGGGGAAGCCCTGGTCTTATTGTCAGAGCCGGGACTTCAGCAGCTGGGGAAACAGAGCTGCCCTTGACCTACACGAGGGTAAAGATGAGGAAATGCTGATAGAGAAGTGGACATGTCCGGGTGGACATGTCCCTGAATCTCAAGAGACATTTTTAGGCTAAAGACACAGATGTGGAGTTGGGGTGGCCACCAGACTCACAAGGGCCTCATGTGGGTTTTAATGTCCTGCTGTCAGTGGACAAGCAGCCCTACATTTGCCTTTTGCACTGGGCCCCACAAAGTAGATGGTAGCTGGTCCTAGTGACTTGCATATGGAAACTGAAGCCCTAAGAGTGACGGAGATTACTCAAGGAGAACACAGAGTGAGGAGATCAGGGGCATAAATATTAAGCACAAACATTTAGGGACTTCCCTGGTGGTCCAGTGGTTACGACTCTGCCTTGCAATGCAGGGGACATAGGTTCTATCTGTGGTCGGGCATCTAATATCCCACATGCTGCAGAGCAATAAAGCCCACACACCACAGCTCAAGAGTACAGGCACCGCGATGAGAGATACCCCGTGCTGCAACCAAGACCTGACACAGCCAAATAATAAATAAGTAAATATTTTTTTAGAAAAACATTTAAAGTAGACTAGAAAAGAGAGAATAAAACAGTATTAGACAGAGAAGAGGAAAATCTAGTGTCATTCTACCCAAGGGAAGAAAGTGTCCATATTGTTTAAAGTTGTTGAATGATCAGGCAAAGTAAAGACAAAAACGTATGCATTAGATTTGATGATATGGAGGTTACTGGTGACCTAGGTGAGAACAATTTGGTCAAGTGACCTGAAAAAAAGCCAAATTTCAGTAGTTTGAGGAGTAAGATGGAAATGAGGAAATGCAGAGTTGGCTGTGAAGGGAAGGGGAGAGATGGGGTGATAATAAAGGAGGGGTAAAGCATGGCAAATAAATGGGGAAACAATGGAAATAGTCACAGACTTTATTTTCTTGGGCTCCCAAATCACTGCAGATGGTGACTGCAGCTATGAAATTAAGACGCTTGCTCCTTGGAAGAAAAGCAATGACAAACCTAGACAGAGACATTACTTTACTGACAAAGATCCGTATGTCAAAGCTATGGTTTTTCCAGTAGTCATGTACAGATGTGAGAGTTGTACCATAAAGAAAGCTGAGCGCTGAAGAATCGATGCTTTTGAACTGTGGTGTTGGAGAAGACTCTTGAGAGTCCCTTGGACTGCAAGGAGATCAAACCAATCAATCCTAAAGGAAATCAATCCTGAATATTCACTGGAAGGACTGATGCTGAAACTGAAGCTCCAGTACTCTGGCCACCTGATGTGAAGAGCCAACTCACTGGAAAAGACCCTGATGCTGGGAAAGATTGAAGGCAGGAGGAGAAGGGGATGACAGAGGCCAAGATGGTTGGATGGCATCACCAACTCAGTGGACATGAGTTTGAGCAAGCTCCAGGAGATGGTGAAGAACAGGGAAGACTGGCATGCTGCAGTCCATGGGGTCACAAAGAGTTGGACATGACTGAGTGACTAACAAAGCAGGGTCAAGAATGGGCTTTTAAGATGAAAGATATTTAAGCACTGATAGGAATGATCCAGATGAGAGAATAATTAAACACTCAAGAGAGGGGATGACTGACAGAGTGATGGCACTGAGAAAACAAGAGGGAGTGGGATCCAAAGCAGGGAGAGAATGAAGGAAAATGGAAGAAAATGAGGAAGGAGATGGGAGGAGGAAGGATAGATCAAAGTTTAAGACCCAATTCCCCAGGATCTGAGCTCTTCACACCATAGTACTCTGCCCAAGCTCTGAGTGTCTGCCCTTCTGGTTTAGTTTCTGGGCCAATTCCTATTCCTTTTAGCCTATGTCTTGGGTGGTAAATTTATCAGAATCTTTACATAAATTAAGAATAAACAGATCTGAGTGATTCTCCTGAGTGCAACGTGTATATGCTTCCATGATATCAATTTTGGTTGCTTGGATGCCATTTTAGCTTATTTCATAATTCTTGGCTGGGCTCAGTACAGCTGCAGCTGTCAAGTGACTTCCCAATAATGTATCACCATACTTTTATCATTAGCTGTACTGTTAACTCTGCTTTATGTCTTCTTAAGGACCATTTAGCTTATTACCCCTCAAAATACCACACAGAAATCCACCCTTTTCTAATCACCGACCTGGTTCTTTCCCTCCCAGCCAGTATCCAGCTGCAGAAGTGGTTAACTTTGGCACCTGGTTCCTCTTCAGCTTCCCCATCTCCCTCATCATGCTGGTGGTCAGCTGGTTCTGGATGCACTGGCTGTTCCTGGGCTGCAAGTGAGTCCTAGGGCCCTGAGAGCAAGGCTCTCCCATCCATCCAGGGCCACGGCCCAAGCCCTGAGGGTGACACTCAGCTGGGAGCTGCCAAGTAACCATCAAGGATGCCCAGAAGAGAAGGCAGTGGAGTAGATGAGGACTCAGGCATCATGTTTTCTAGATACTCCAAACACACATGGACTTTGCATTTCTCTATGAGCTCTATGATGTAATGTTCTTATGGTCAACTGACTGGTTAGAGGAAGGGCTGGATTCATAAGTCTAAATTGGAGAGTAGTTAATGTAGTTTCATGGAGAGTAATTTGAACTAATTTCTAAAGAAATGACTCCAAGTAGAAGTTGCCTTAGGCTTAATTTTATAGACATGACTAATTTATTTATTAATGGTTGTATGAAATATGCTCATATCCCTCAAAATAACATTAGACATTCCTCTTGTAGTACTATTTCTAATATTAATCTGCTTAGCCAGCTTTCCATTACTGATGCTTACTCCAAATTTGATCAGTTTCAAACACACAAAGGAAAGATATACCTGATGTTTTGCTATTAGTCCAGGGGATCCAACTATCCCATTGCTCAGGGAATGTTAAGATGAGCTTTTTAAAAAAATAACTCAAGAGACAATCATCAAATCAATGACAAATGTATACTTCCATGCTCCCAGTATTGCTAATTGAAAACTAATACCCACGTTCACCCCAAACAACCCTGTCTCTGGACAGATACACACACACACACACTCTCCTATGTGTGCTTGCAAAAAATAAATATATAAGCATCTACATACATATGTCACATCACAATGATTCTCACTTATGTAAAGGATGAGTATGTAGGGACTTCCCTGGAAGTCCAGTGGCTAAGACTCTGCATTTCCAATGCAGGGGGCACGGGTTCGATTCTAGTTCGGAATCGAACAGGATCCCACAAGCCACACGGTACAGCCTAATTAATTAGGTAATTTAAAAACCCAACTGGGAGCGGAGGAAAGATGAGTATGTAGAAACAACCAAACATAAATACCCTCACACAAGTCCACGAGACATGACTTCACATTCATATACCAGAGATTCACCTGGGAAGCTGGGGAGAAGGCTGCTGAGAGGCTGTGTTAACTTGGCAGATGAAGTCACCTGATAGGCGGAGCGAGGGGAGAGAAGAATTGTCACAGCCAGCCAGTAGTTTATTGTTTGCTTACGACTTGCTCTCCACTTGCTCTCAGAAGTGGCCTTCATTCCTCTGCTCATTCTTCCCTTCTCAGTTTTAAAGAGACCTGCTCTCTGAGTAAGAAGAAGAAGACCAAAAGGGAGGAGTTATCAGAGAAGAGAATCCAAGAGGAATATGAAAAGCTGGGGGCCATTACGTAAGAATCAGCCCTTCACCCCTTTTCTCTTTTACCAGGAGAAAATCACGGCAGGTAAAGTACACACAGAAGCAGCCTTGTTCTCAGCGGCCTCCTGAGCTGGGGGAGTTTTCCTCAAGTACAAATAGAGGTGCTATTTAATGCCAAAGTCAAGCTGGCCCCCAGGCCCTAGGGGCCATCCTTCCCTGTTGCTGTATTCCAAGTGGTTGAGCAGAAGCTGCATCTCAGGTCTCCAGTCCTGGAGCCCTGTTCGCAAGAGCATCCCGAAGCAAAGTGAGGAGGCCAAGAGAAACGTCCCAGTCCCTGGAGGAGCTCTTCCTGTTTTCTCTTCTAGCTACCCAGAAATGGTGACTGGATTCTTCTTCGTCCTGATGACCGTGCTGTGGTTTACTCGGGAGCCTGGCTTTGTTCCTGGTTGGGATTCCTTCTTTGAAAAGTAAATGATACCATCTCTGTGAATGACCCCTTCACCCGAAGTCTTCAGGCAGTACCCACCAGGGTCCCCTCCTAGACTCTTAGGGATAGTCAGGAACCCAGGAAGCACTCTGTCCTCTTGAAAGTTCCCCTTTCTTAGGGAAGCTGCAGTGCAGACTCAGGAAGAAAACAGTCTTTGGAGTCTGCCTCCAGGGTTGGGATCAGAAGCTGCCACTTATCATCCACATGACCTTGGTCTTGTTACTTAAGCGCTTGTTACGCGAGTTAAAGGAGAAAATGTCTGTAGAATAAAACACCACGTGTAAAGGCTATGGTTGCAGTGGCTGAGGTGTGTCCCGCCTCCCCCCCCCCCAACATTTCTGAGGGCCAGGCCCACAGGCCACAAGCTCTCAGCACCAGCTTGTGACCCTCCCAGGAAAGAGAACGCCCCTTTTTCTCTTCTCCTCTAAAATAACTCCTGCTCACTCCTTCCAACAGGTCCATAAATTCACGCTAAGACATCTACCCTAGCCAGGCCCTGCCTCCAGACATTAAATCCACCAGTGGATGGCATGAGAGCAGCTGGCCAGAAGGAAGGCTGAGGTCCCCACTTGACTAGGTGCCCCTAGAGAGAAACCACGTTCAGACAGGCTGTCCTGGGCCCAGTGTGACCCCTGGGCCTCCCGACTCTCCTCCCCAGCTCTGCTTGTCTCTGGCAGGAAGGGCTATCGCACCGATGCCACGGTCTCTGTCTTCCTTGGCTTCCTCCTCTTCCTGATTCCAGCGAAGAAGCCTTGCTTCAGGAAAAACAGAGATGGTGAGAGGAGTTCACGGGAAGAGTCGGGGCTGGCTCCAGTCAAATAATGGTCTAAGTTAAGAATTTCTGGAAGGAGCCTTACCAAAGCCATTCTGACTCCTCCCGGCATAGCAGAGTATCCTCTAGCTCATCAACGAGACCCCTGTCTCCACGAATCTCACCCAGGAGGGTTCATCTGGCTCTGCCTTCCTATCTCCCTGTGATCTAGGGGAGGACCAAGGGCCCTCGCTGGGCATGGAGCCCATCATCACGTGGAAGGACTTCCAGAAGACCATGCCCTGGGAGATTGTCATTCTGGTGGGAGGAGGCTATGCTCTGGCGTCTGGCAGCAAGGTAACCCTTGAATCGTCTTAGTGGGCCAAGTATTTTTCATTCTATAAATTATGTAAAGCCAGTGGCTTTACATAATGAGTCCTTATGGTTCTGGGAGGGAAGATTCAAAGGTGCTAAGAGATGAATGTTCACCTAAGTTGCTGGGAAGGGAAGCCAGGAATGGACATCCTGTCCCACCTGGAATGTCTAAAGGGCACTACTGGGAGCAGAGTTAGAGTCCTGGCACACAGGTATTCACACCTCGTGTATGGGCCCACACCGCTGCAGGCAAGAGAAGTACTGGACTTTGTAGCCATCTCCTTCTGGGGATCTGACAGTGGTGACAGGTGTAAGGGCCCAGAGATGCCCCAGACTGATCCCTCAGTTAGTCTCTATGCCTATCCTGAGGCTCTTTGGAGAATGTATGCTAAAGTGGGTGTATGTGCCCCCTAATTTCCGGAGAATTTGGGATAAGATCTTTTAAAGGGGGCTGGTGGGAAAGAGTTGATTTTCCTAACCCTTTCCTGAAGTAAATAACCATTAATAATCAGGTTAAGGGTCTCACTGTTTTCTTCCTCTGTCTTCTCTATATGTTTAACACATTAACCCATTCTAAACTTGGCTCAGTTTTGACTGCCCATTGTGTGGGCCCCAATGCTATTTGCATCAGTAATAAGGTCCCAGGGTCCTCCACTTGGAAGGAACCATGGAGGACACAGGGTCCCCTAGCCCACCCAGGAGAGATTTCTTCCCTCCAGGATACCTTGGGTGACAACGACAGCCCTGCACAGCCAGCAGAGAAGTCACTCTTGACTTTCAGTTCAGGTCTTCTGGATGTCTTCCAATTCTTGGTCTGGCTTTCTTCTCAGGAACCCTCTCCTCAGTAATAATTATTAAAACGATAAAGACACTTATTATGTTCCCCTAGATCATGTCTTCTTCCAACTAAAACTCCCCAGTTCCTTTAACCATGCTTCATAGGAGTAGTGACCCATGACCACACTGGTCTCTCTCCTTAGGACTCACTACACTTTGCCGTTGATCAAACGTAGTCCAGGGGTGGTCAGTCTACTGCAGAGTAGAGCAGTTATTAATAACTCAAGCCCCGTCCTATATTTTATGGAAGCTTTTACAAGGCTTCATTGGCACTCATGTCAATGTTTACACTGAAACCATAGTCAACTAATATCATTCATTCCTTTCATTGTTAGCCATTAGTAAGCTTCAAGTCCTTCAATCAGTTCTGTATATATGCTTTCAATATTTCTGATTCCAAGTTCATAATATATTTATCCCTGTTGAATTTCAGTGGTTAGTTTTGGCTACTGAGCCCAGCCTAGCAAGATTTTTTTTTTTTTTTTTTACCAAAATTGTACATGTACAGTTGGTATGGCTATAAAACCTACTCACTTGACTACTTTAATAATATAATTTAGGTACAGTATGTGTGATTCCTACTGAATCTGAAATAATTTCAGTCTTAACATTAGTGAGGAAAATTCAATAAAAAATGTTTTCATACCAAGGGTTTAAAAAATTAAGGTTTCCTTTATTGTGTTTTTCCCCTAACTTTACAGTCTATCAGTTTATTTCAAATTATAGTATAAACTAGTTCTTCTGGAAAAAAAATTGCCATTATTTCCCTTTACTTACAAGTACTATTGGATAACATGATAAATAATACTCCATTTCTTTATAAAACATGCTGCTTCCACTCAGCTAACTTCTCTGCCTCCTCTGTCATTCTCTGGTGAGCAGAGTTTTATGTGTCACAAGCAGTAGCAATTACAGAGGTTCGAGGCACTCCACCCATCATTAATTGAGGTAGTCCTCACACATTGCATTTACAGCTCTTAGTCAGTGGAGAAAAAAAAAAAAAGGAAGTGTCTCAAGGTAAAAATGGCTTCATGTGAGATTTCTGAAGCCCTTTGGTTATCAGTTGCCTATGAGCATGCCATGAAGTGGCCCGGGTGCTGTGGAGATGAAATGAGCTTTTGATGAACTTGGAGAAGAGGAGAAAGGGTGGCCTGCTGACAACATAGTTAGGCCATCCTTAATAGCCGAACATGAGTAGGGCCCGCAGTTTGAGGAATCCTAAAATGTCTCACCCTGTTTCTTGCCCTAGTCCTCATTTCTTTATTGCATTTGCAGTCTGGAGGGTGAACAGGGTATGTCAGAGCATGTCAACTAGAGAAGGGAGAGGAGGGAGGGTGGGAGAGCTGGAGAGTGCATATGGCAACCTGGGGTTTTTTAAGAACATAAATTCAATTGTGCCCTTCATTTTTAGGGGATGGGGAGAGCCCTCATCATTGGCAGATGAACATCTTCCAACCAAATGAATTACTCCAAGTGGAAATATTCATTTATTTGAGTTGATGTGTGTAGGTGTTGCTAATGGAAAAGGTTAAAGCCTTTATATTATATTGACAAGAAGTATGGGCAGATGGTAGATCCTGATGTCAGCCGTGATGAGACCTGAACCTAACACAGGCTGAGGCAGAATGATCATTTCCAGGCTAATGAGGTGGCACCTTCCCCACGACATGGAGACAGACCTGTAATTCCTCTCTCCTTCATTACTCACGTAAAATTTCTAATGTCCAGCCCTGCTCACTCAGGCCCCAAAGACCAGAGAAGAAGTTACTGTCCAACATGGTGATAATTTGTTCCCTTTCATGGGTGATAAGAGAAATAGATTTCAAAAGCAGGAATAAGGATGACACTTGGCAACCTGTGCAAAGGGCATTGTTGATAGAACAGACAGCATGACACTGTTGGAGGCTGGATAAAGAGTAGCAGGTGTGAAGCTGAGCGGCCCACCACCCCCAAAGGTCTCCAATCCCTGCCAAGTCATCGCAGCGCTGAGGAGGATCACAGCAAGTGGAGGCTCGCCGTGCCCTGTGACAACGACTGACCAGGCGGCTCTAAGACTAAATGTTGTGCAATCATTAAAAAAAGAATCTGCTGGGGTCCTTGTGGTCCAGTGGCTAAGACTCCACACTCCCAGTGCAGGGGGCTCAGGTTTGATTCCTGGTCAGGGAACTAGATCCCGCATGCTGCAACTAAGACCCAGCACAGCCAAAGAAATAAATATTAAAAAAAAAGAAAAAAAGAATTTGCTGGGCTACGAAGTGACTTAATCATAAAAAAAAAAAATAGGAATGTCTGTTGATCCAGCCTGCCTAAAAATAGGGAGGCAAATTAGATGGCTCCTGGTGGTCCCAACCAACCCCCACCATCCCTGACCTTCTGGAGGCTAAGAGTGCCGCTCTCTCCTCACTGCATCGCCTTGTCTCCCTGCAGAGCTCTGGCCTCTCCACGTGGATCGGGCAGCAGATGCTGTCTCTGAGCAGCCTCCCACCGTGGGCTGTCACCCTGCTGGCATGCATCCTGGTGTCCATTGTCACAGAGTTTGTGAGCAACCCAGCCACCATCACCATCTTCCTGCCCATCGTGTGCAGTCTGGTGAGTAGAACAGGGCTCCCAGACATCCAGTAACTGATAAGTAAATAGATAATAAAAGCAAGAGCTCTAGAAACCCTTTCCCAAAAGTCTAGGCTTAGTTTAGGGGCAGTTCTGAATGGAAACAAGAATGGACAAAATAACTGTAAAACCCAAGGATTCTAATCCCCCACAATCGCCATCGATCTTTCTCTCCTGTGAAAGTGAAGTGAAAGTCGCTCAGTTGTGTCCGACTCTTTGCGACCCCATGGACTATACAGTCCGTGGAATTCTCCAGGCCAGAATACTGGAGTGAGTAGCCTTTCCCTTCTCCAGAGATGAGACCTAACAGGAGGATGGGAGAAATAGCTACAGAAAATGGAGACAAAAATGCTCCCAGAAGTAATCTCAGCTGCAGAGACCAAAACCACAGCTCTGTCATCACCACCTCCACCCAGCTTCTCTGTCCAGGAGATTCTGAGAATTATGAGCAATGCCAGCCTCATTCCTGGGTCTCAGAACAATTTGTGATTAATGGAGTAGGTGTTTGGCTGTCGGATGGTGGGGGTGGAGCCACTGGCAGATCTCAGCCTGGCTAAGCAGCCCCAGAGGTGATCCACCAAACACAATCCTGCCTCCATCCCATTCTGTGAGATGGAACCTGTAAGATGAAGGCTCTTCTTCATCGCCAACAAGATAATATCCTCCTACTCTATCAGCCCCAAACTCCTCCCAGTCAGCCACTCTCTGCTCACTGCTCAAACGTCTCCCTCCAACTTCTCCCTCTCATCAGCCCGCCTGCATGAGTGCAGGAATGCACTTAAAACTTGGTACCATTGAGGGTAAGACTATAGGTTCAAGTCCCACATAAGGCAGTTATCTTACCTTGGGGAAAAAAAAAACCAAAAACCTTAGTTCTGCACGCCAAAGCAAGAGATGTCTACCTCAGTCAACGCAACTTATTCATGAGATTTGTGTTGCAAGAATTTCTCAGCTGAAGCATCAAATTTTAAAACTACTCCCTTAGACCAGCACCAAGAAATGAAACATCCCTTCTAGTAGGGAGGCAACTTGGAGTCCATGTTTCCATGGGGAGTGAGTGAGCAGCAGGGACCCATCCAAGGAGCCCGGGACTACGTGCTTTTGAGGGCGTGGTTTAACTGTCCGTCGCACACGGTATCCAGCTAAGGGCAGCTGACACCCAGCCATCATTAGGCACACTGGTGGTGGTAAGCATGGCAGATGCAAGTCTCACCTCCGCGCTCATGTTTCTGTGAATCCTCTCTCTTCCTAGTCTGAAACGCTGCAAATAAACCCACTCTACACCCTGATCCCAGTCACCATGTGCATCTCCTTTGCAGTGATGCTGCCAGTGGGCAATCCCCCCAATGCCATCGTCTTCAGCTATGGGCACTGCCAGATTAAAGATATGGTGAGTCATGGGTGGCCTCTTCCCACCAGGCCCACCTGCCATGAAGACAGGGACGACTGGCCCTATATAGCCTTCTCCTAAAGTTTATTATTTTATAAGCAGTACCCTTGATCTGTCATAGCTCAGCCCCAGGGTGGCAGAAAGAATGGTCCTGATGCAAGGCTTTTCTTTGGTCCACAAGCACCAACAATAGCAATCATGTGCTCTCCCCAGCCCTAATCTGGGAAAAGAGTGGGAACGTAGACAGAAAAGGCTGGGACCGACCCGGGGTGTGACCCACTCCGGAAGCTGAGAGCTTGTTCTTGTCTTTGCTCAGTTCCTGCACTGAACCGTGGGGATGTTGGCCCAGAGTTGCTGGCTTATTCATAGAAGCTTAAGTGTGAGACACTGTGTGAACTGAGGGTGAAAGATCCTTTGTCAGAACAAGATCCTTCTCCCTGTCCAACCCTCTCCCCAAGCAAGAAACCCCAAAAGCAACAACCGTAAAATGAAGCACCCATAGCTCACTTCTTAGTTTTCAGCGAAGCTCACAAAACACAGCTTGGAGGGGACACTTTGAGGCTGGTTTTAGCATGAGGCCAGCCTCCACCTCTCAGCCTATACTCACTGCTGTGCTTCTCAGCTCCCAGGGCTGACGAGGTTGGGGAGGGAGGAAACCCTCATACAGGTAACTGGGCCCGGCTGACTGAAATGGCCCGTCCTCCCTTGCTGGGGCTAGTTTTTCACTCCAATCCAAACTAGATCTCAGCAGCCCTGTAAATATCAAACGGAGAGAAGGAAGAAAGAGCTTCAGGCTGGGAGCAGATACTCTGATCCTCTCTACTCCCATACTGCTCATCCGAGTCATCTGAGTTACCTCGGGAAGGGGGTCACAGCCACCCCTCTGTCCCCCTCCCCCCCCCCCAGATCTTACTGCACAGCCCTATCCGCTCCTGCTGAGCTCCACCGCAACTCTCCTGTCCCCTCGACCTCCCCCTGCATCCCCGATCCTGCTCCCTCTGCCGTGTGCTCCTGCCACTCACCCCCAGTGTTTACCCTGGAATCAAGGGACCAGAGCCAGTCATTTTTAAAGGCACTGGATGACAAGCAGTGAGCCGGTCCTGGGTTCTAGCCCCAGCCTGGGCACCGACTCAAGACTTCACTTTCCTCATCTGCTAAGTGAGCAGGTTCAGCCCAGATGCTCTGTGCGGTCCCTCAGCTCTAAATGACCTTCACTTAGCTCCTTTAGAACCTGCTTCCTCTCACCTGCTGGGAAACATGGGCAGTTCTCCACGCCCAAAGGCCTGGGGGAACAGGATGATTCATAAGTACAGGGCTTGGGCCAGAAGGCAGAAGGGTGACTCATCGAGTCATCAGCCATTTCCTCACATTCACTTTTCCCTCGAAACCTGCCCAACTCAGTGCCGGTTAGTGGACTCGTGGTGACACACTGCGCACCTGGTTGTCCCCCGCTAGGATGCCGGCCCTCCTTAGTGCACACTTTCCCAGATGGCCCTGGCTCTGCCATCCTTCTTCCCCCACTGCCCCCTTCCGCCAGTGTGTGTCAGTGCCATGACAGAAACGAAGCGGTCAGAGCCTTGGAGGTGACATTCCCTCAGGAGAAAGCAGCACAGGCCCCATGCCACCAGCCAGGGCGCTGTGTCTGTCACCTTTCTGTGGAAGGGCTGAGTGGAGACGGCTGACCTTTGCCCAGGTGAACCCAAGGACACTACTTCCTTGAGCTGTTCCTTGTGGGGAAAAGGTGACAGTCACAGAATACAGGCTATCCTAGGAGGCCCTCACGTGTGAAGGCACAGTGATGGCTCTGAGAGGCTTCTGCTTTAACGAGCTCTGTTGGATCTCAATGAACACATTTCCTAGTCATGTAGCTGTTTTTTAGTGCAACTTAACATTCCAAGAGCAGGCATCCCAAGCACATACCTCCTAGGCCTCCATGCAATAGTGAGAGTGCTACAAATGGAGAGATGATGACAACGGCCGTCTCCCAGCCCCAAGTCCTTCCTGTCCGCCTGTCCTCTACAGGCCTGTGCCCACTATGAGGCACGACTAGAGTACCAAGGGGCAGTGACGGGAACAAGTCAGGGCCATGCAGGAGGGCTGGGGTCACGTCAGGAGGAGAGGCTCAGGCGGGGGGCACCTGGGCACTTGTGCTGTCTGCTCACAGTGACCGCGGGCTGTGCGCGCTGCTGCTTGTGTCCTGCAGGTGAAAGCTGGTTTGGGGGTCAATGTCATTGGCCTGGTGACAGTGATGGTGGCCATCAATACGTGGGGAATAAGCCTCTTCAACCTCAACACGTTTCCCGCCTGGGCCAAGGTCAGTAATATCACTGATCAGGCCTAACCCCTGTGGGCGAACGGCCTGACCCCAGGAGCGACCAGCAGAGTCTGACCAACAGGCTGAGGGGACCACCAGCAGCACAGGTCCCCCTCAGAAGATTCCTCCATCTGCCACCTCCAGTGACATGCAGAGAGCCTCCAAGCACAACGCACAGGCCCAGACGTCAGTGTCTTCCGCTCTGCCCTCCTTCCTCAGCGCCGCAGCGCAAGGAAACCTAAAACCCTTCTCCCTCCCTTGTAGCTTATCTCTCCAACCAGCTCTTTCTGAATGAAAGCCAGCAAGAGACACAAGTCTGTCTTCGTTCCCCCTCGGAGGCTAAGCCTCACAAACTGACCAGTCTCATTGGGTTTGACGTTATTCTTAATTTCTCAGTCCCGTTTAGGAATAGAAAGAGAAAACCCAAATCATCCTACCAAGTGCAGAGAGTGAAACCAGTGTCATCTCCTCTTCGGGGGAAAAGTCTCACCCAGAACCTGAGACCTGACGTCAGCTCCTTTCTCCTAGGTGTTTCTCGCCTAAGTTCTCTCCACAAAAGGGCAGTTCTTAGGGAGGCCTCTTTGTGGCAATCAGTACTCTTTTATCACTCCTCTTTTAAGCGTCTCTCTTCAATGGCTTCTCTATACCTTGGCACCAAATCCCTGCAAAGAAATAGTGTCCCCTTCAGAAAGAGGCTGGTGCTGTTCTCTGTCAAAGGAAAAGGAAGCAGAGAAAGAAGACACATTGAAATCAGTGTCTCTCTCTTCATTCAGCACGAACCATCAATACCACCATGCTGGTTAAGCATCGGGAGGAAGGAAAAACTTTGATAGTTCATACCTGTCTTACTAAGGAGGCCAAAACTGTGATTAAGATCACAGCACTATTAATATGTTGATGGGTTTTCTTCTGGAGGTAATGAGTAGTTCATCCCTGAGAAGACAAGCACAGAAAGGTCCAAACACATCCATCACTTTCTAAAAGTTGATGAGCCTGGAGGGGAGGGGAGATGTCTTATGTCTTTTTAAAGTCCCCAGCAACTTACACGATACAGTAAACTGTGTGCGTGTCTGCTCAATAAATGTCTTCCTTGAATTGACTCTGGAAGTCCAGGCCGCCTCCTTCTTCCTGAACTACACCCCTATCCCCATGACAGAAGTCTTTGCCATAGGATTGCATGTTGCTCCCAATCCCTCCAGCATGACACACTTCAGATTTCTACTATCAACTACTTGCTAGATACAGCTTATGGGAAAAGGAGGAAACCATAGTTACAGCACTGCTTGAATTGATTTTAAGTTACTAGTGATAGCAAGTGCAGTTTTCCGACAATGTTTTACCAATAAAGTCACTCTCTTAGTTTATCATGCATCTGTGAGTTACAAAGTTTCTTTTGTGCCAGTCAAAAACCTGCTCCAGGTTTAACCAGGGATATTACTGCTGCTTCCAGTTAGTGTAGGCCAAATTATCCGGCCACTTACAAGTGAATGAGCCCAAATGAAATACCAGTGTTAGGTATTGGAACCTAACATTGAGGAACCAGAATCGCTACCGCTCATGTTGCTTTGGAATATTTCTGAGTCAGCATGTCACTCCTACTGTCAGGGTAGCCAAATGGTCGAAGGTCTGACCTGTTACAGAATTTAAAACACCAAACCTTTAAGTCAGACAACAAGGCAATGCACAGATAATCAATAAGATGCTGGGAGTATAAACAAGCAAAAGGAGAAAGAAAAGGTAACAGAGAATTAAGCTGACTTCAGACATTCCTGGTGGTCAGGGGTTAAGAATCCGCCTGCCAATTCAGGGGACATGGATTCAATCCCTGGTCTGGGAAGATTCCCCACCCTACATGGCAACTAGGCCCACAAGTCCTGGGTCCGTGCTCCATAACAAGAGAAGCCACTGCAATGAGAAGCTCTCACACAGCAACTAGAGAGAAAGCCCGCACGCAGCAACGAAGACCCAGTGCAGCCAAAAATTAATTAAAAAAAAAAAAAAGAATTCAGTTGACTTAGAATGATTGGCCCCTGTTCAGCTATTTGAGACCCTGACTCGCTCTGAAACAGAAAGCAGAGCAGCTCCATGAAGCTGCTGCCACGTCCACCAGTCAGTTCAGAAAGGGTGTTTATTTTGGTCTGGTCAGTAGACCGAACAGCTCTGTTCTGTCCCCAGACCAGAGATTCAGTCCAAAGAAGCCGGCTCATTCCAGATATGACTAACGAACGTTAGCGATGACTAACAACTCCTTGTCTTCTGAAATCACTCTGCTGCTGGTCAGGACCTAACAGCTCTACTTACTAGTGCTGTCTTTTGCAAACACATTAGATTTGATTCTTCTCTTCTCATATCACAATTCTATATGGGTGGAAAAGCTGTAAATGATCATCTATACCAGCTCATTTTATAGCTGATGAAACTGAGAAACAAAAACACCAAGTAGAGTTGCATCTTATTCTTGATTATACATCAAATTTTGCTTAATGTTGTCTTGGAAATTCCTTTAAGTCACTCATGAAGTACACAGTATACAATCTTTTATGTTAGAATTCACATGAAACAAAGACTCATGGACCATTTTAGTAAGTAAAAAATAGCTAGTTCTTTCCTCCATTGTCAGAGTAGATCTCTTATTTAGCTGAACCCAAATAAAGTAGGTGGCTTCATATTTAGACACTTGTTTGAAAAGCACATCTCAACACTAGGATCACCCTCAGGCGAACGAGATAACTGAACCACTGTAAGACAGGAAGCTGAGAGCACCCAAGGGCTCAGGCAGCTGTCCTGGGGCCGCCCTCACTGAACAAATGCTGAGCATACCGCCCGCTCTATTTACAGGGCGCCTTCCACTTGGCCGAGTCTGGTACAGCTGTACATGTAAGAGTTGCATTTTTCATGTGCAGGCGCAGGACTCAGGTTTTGCAATATCCCACCACACCCCAGGCACTTTCCACAAAACTTCACTGTTGGCTTCTCTCCCACGCCATCTGGTAGGTCTTCCGTGGTTGACTATGTGGCATCCAGATTTAGGAAAGGTATAAATAGAACATGTGAAAATCCAAGTTTCACAGACTACCTATTAAGACCAGGCAACATCTAAAAGTATTTCCCCTTCACTGTCCTGCTCCTTTCCACGAGGCAAGGTGTTAACAGACAGTGGGGGAAAAAAGAACTCACTCAACTGAAGAAGGCTGGGAAATGCTACGTGCAAAGTTCAGGCCAGGGAGCTGAAGACAAGTCTCCTTTCTTCAGTACAGTATATAGTGTTCCTTCAGGAGGAGTAACAGAGAAGTATTTAAAATGTGGGAGAGCTTAGCAGAAAAGCAAACACCAGCACAGTATCTAGGGAGTGAACCACTCAGTGGAAATGAAAACATTATGCATGTTACACATGCTCCATGAACCTGTTAAGTACGGACAACTGGAAAACCCAAACATCCTAACTTTTCTCTAGAGTTACAGAAAGGAAAATTGAGTAAATGAGTTAGAAAGAAGAAAATAAAACTGTCCCTGTAAACCAAAAACTGCTTAACTATCACTTAATTAACACTAAATCAGAAGAGAGGTCTAAAGACATCAGCTGGTAACTTCAATTCCTAAAATAGCGCCAAATAAGGTTCTTCTGGTTTTTTCTCTTTCTTTGGGTTTTTTGTTTGGGAGGTTACAGTTTAACGATAAGGTTTCTGGTTCAATGTATTTTTTAGGTTCCCAACATCAACCCTGAAAGTTTTACTTTTCACACATGAGTAACTTTAGTAGTATTTTATGTAACCCTCCTTTTAAGGTCAGGAGTAGCAGAAAGTCTCCTTAAATCACAACAGTGATTTTCAAACTTTTTAAAAAGAAAACAAGGCATGTCTCTCAGTGGTTCTTCCTATCCCTCCACTGCTTTGTGAGGCAAGGGTCTCGACAAAACACCCGGGGAATGTACCAGTCAGTACCATCATTACCATCACCACATCCTCTAAAATCTGTGTTAGTTCTGGGTTCCTCCAACACTGTTATCTCAGTGAAGATAACCCTGCCTGAGAACTCAAATCTCCTTTTCACTCCTGCAAGGACCTAAAACTAGGAGAGGGGCTCTGAAGGGTGACCAGGAAGTCGGCCTGCGTTCACTGTGGAGCAGTTTACATGGGGGGTCATTTCCTGGGTGGTTCCCACTGGAAGAAATGATCCCCATCATCGAGGTTAAGTGTCACTTCTGATGGAAGCTCTAAGTCCAAATGAGCTTCAATTACAACGTATAATTATAGACACCTAATATTACAACATCTAAGTGACCCTCGCCCCCAAAGAAGCCAGTCTGGGAGAATACATCCACAAATAACAATGCTCCATAGGTGATAAAAAAGAATCTGTCTTTGAAAAAGGTTTTCTAAACTTGTGGCATTTTGAATATTCTCAAGGATGGTAAACCTCTCTCCTTCAAGGTTGCAATTCATTCTGCTAACAATTCAGTCATTCAAGAGCAAACCTTGTAAGCCAGGTGGTATGATCAATGTGGATACTATAGATTTTCATTAACAAAGCGAGTGACCAAAGAATAATAACAAATTTTGCACAGTTCATAGACTTTTGCTCCAAAAGTGACTGCAAAGAAAAAACAAAAGTATTCGGACCAAAAGCAACATGTTTGGACTAGTATCTACTATTTATTGGATAATTTGCAAAGCACTGTGCTACACATCTCACACATTATTTCAGCTGTTTCTCATGGAAGCCCTCTGAGGTAGGTACAGAGAATACAACAGTTTCAGAAAAATAAGCTGCATGCCCCTGATCATACTTCAAGGGAGAAGCCAGCCCATAATACGATCCTAATCTGTCTCACTCACCAGTACAACTTGACAGGGACAAAACTTATTTCCTTGTATGAAAGATCCATGTTTTCCAAGAGAAGTAGAGTCACTTCATTTTATCATCACAGTATCAACGGCATCACTGTCTGAAAAAACAGGTCTCTAAGCCATTCTTCCAGTTTACTGATTCTGCTAAAATGTCTTCAGAAATGGCATTATCAGTGAAGCTGCCCAACAAGCTGAAACAAAATGCCCAATGAGATGGGACTTTATTTATATTTAGTGCAAATTACCCTCCTAGGACTTCAGGATGGAGCTATCCCCCTGCATTGACAAGTATAATAACATCAGGTTTAACGTTCCACTGTATTAGCAAGACAGGAAAAAACTAATTCTCAGGAGCGGATTAAATACATTATAGTATATTCGTTCAGTACATCCTTATGCAGCCAAAAAAGGAAAGCAGTTCTTCGTTCCTTCCATACTGCTACGTAATGATCCCCACCAGGGAAGACTCTATATACAGTTTGTTATCATTTGTATAAAAACCTCCATGTATGTGTGTGTATTTAGGCACAGAATCTTTCTCAAAAGGATACAGGAAACTAGCGACAGTGTCTGACTCCAGTGAGAGGAACTAGGAGCTGGAGGATAATACAAATCACTTTTGTATTGACCCAGAGGAAACTTATGTATTTAAACTTTTTTTTACAACCAAAAAATTTTATGGACTGATCATGCATTTGAAAAATTACAAGGGTAATTTCTGATTGCAGGAGAAAAACACAAAGTCTTATGAGAATCATTCTAAAGTTATAATGTACATACTTTTTTAATGTAAAAATGCAAAAAATTTCCTTTATAGACAATTTCTCATAGATCTACCATGTAATGTCAAAGGTACCTGTAATCCCACTAACTATCATTCTCATGACTGAAAAGAGCTAGATCAAATACATCTAAAAAAAACAGCCACACTAGATTACGAATTCTACTGAAGACAAAGACCATTATTTTAAATACTTTTAAATTCCCCAGTTCCTGATAGGGTTCTCAGAACACAGTTTCTTGGTTAATGAATAGTAAATTGATTTATTGGTGAAATTAGCAACTATGGAGCTTCCTGATGATATAAAATCAGTGGATAATTCACAGAAACTAGCTTCCAGATTTTCATTTTAATTACTACTGTGAAACAACATAATTTAGAACCAAATGTTTAAAAACCCATTATAATTACCAGACTCTGAAATATGCATTATTTGGATCTCATCAACTACACAAAACTCATCCATTTTTCTTTTGAAAAAGGTAGTAGAAATCCCAAAGAATAAGGGAGAGACTACTAATTAAAGGTATGATAACTAATTGAGCACCATGATTCCATTCTCAGGACCTCCCAAGAGGCTGGAAGGAGGAAGGGAAGAAGTGAGGATGTTGGAGAAATAAGGGTTGCTCTTAACTTCTGGCCCCTTTTGTGCTGTAAGGCAATGCAAGGTCTAGCAAAAAAGAAAACTGCTGAGGCTGGAGATTAAAACAAAAGCTTTTGGTTCAGATGGTAAAGGAGGCCCTCGAGAACAGTAGACTCAGTTTATCCAGAAGGCAGTGCTGGAGTTGGCTTCAGCAACTAGGGGGTTTCTTCTTGGCGTCCACATCCTTTTTAATTTCTTCAAGTTTTTTAGCCAGGTTTGGTATCTTTAAAAAGAAAGAGAATATCATCATTTTATGTCTACCTAGTCAGTATTTTTTCATTTCTCTTCCTCTAAAGAGAAATGGCTTAACTTTCCTCTAAAAGAAGCCTGATAAACAGTGGTGTTTCTTAGCCTCATAACTGCCTAAGATCCCAAAAGTGCTAAGTTAAAGCAGGCTCCCTCCCCAAAAGTCAGACCCTGAGTTCTACTTTTATATACCCACTGAACTCCCTCAATCCAGTGCCAAGCAAAGTTGTCCAGTTCAGTAGCTCAGTTGTGTCCGACTCTTTGCAACCCCATGGACTGCAGCACACCAGGCCTCCCTGTCCATCACCAACTCCCGGAGTTTACTCAAACTCATGTCCATTCAGTCGGTGATGTCATCCAACCATCTCATCCTCTGTCGTCCCCTTCTCCTCCCGCCTTCAATCTTTCCCAGCATCAGGGTCTTTTCAAATGAGTCAGCTCTTCACATCAGGAGGCCAAAGTATTGGAGTTTCAGCTTCAACATCAGTCCTTCCAATGAACACCCAGGACTGATCTCCTTTAGGATGGACTGGTTGGATCTCCCTGCAGTCCAAGGGATTCTCAAGAGTCTTCTCCAACAGCAGAGTTCAAAAGCATCAATTCTTCGGCACTCAGCTTTCTTTACAGTCCAAACTTTCTTTATAGTGCAAGCAAAGTTGTACATGTAAACAATAAATGTGACGTAAATTAACAAGCACCTGCCTAGAAAACCACATGACTCAAGTTTAAGGTTGACAAAGGTAATTCCCTTTGTCACACTAAAAACTTCACTACAAATCAAAAGTTAAAATCATGTCTTCTTTCCTTGTCTCCTTAAAACAAACATTACCTTTCAGGATTCCCATTCATGGGCAGTGTGTCACCTGATTTTCAACTTATACATCTGTGAAGTGAAGCTAATACAACTCCCTACTTCACAGAATTCTGTCCTTCTTACGTGTGTGGCACTAAATGGACCTACCTCCAAACTATTCAGTCATCTCTACAACCGGGGAGCAGGGGCTGGAAAGACTGTCCAGTGAAAGTCTCACTTCATGTAATTTTCCATAGAACTGTAAGACTCCAACCGTGTTACTCTGTGCTAACAAACACAGCTCACGGTTACCAAGAGACCACCTAAACTGATGGGATTTTGTTCTCTTAAGGTGAAATGTAGGTCAGGTGCTTCTGTGAGTTCTTTTTTCAGACAATGGAAAATCTTTCTACAAAATTCAGGACTTTTCTCTCAGACCTATGGACCACCTTGTTTATGCTGGAAGGCATACTTAACTTCAACAAACACAAGTCACTACACACTAGTTACGTGGAATCAAGGAAAACATGAATATGGTCACTTACGTCATAGTTTTGAGCCAGATACATTCCCACCACGTTGCCAAGAGTAAATCCAAGCTGTAAGAATAGAATAGGAAGAGTCACACTGGAGACTGAGTTCTGTGCCACCTGATACCAAACCAGACGACACGGACAGTATTCTCCTAAGGAACTCAGGACAGTTAGAAGTCCTCAGTGCCCAGTCCAGGGGAGTGCATAGTGTGAGATTAACATCTTTCTTCTATAAAATAGGCATGGAAATGTCCTCCCACAAGGTTAAATAGTATATGGTAGAACTAAACACATCGACCTTACAAACATTTGGCTGTAAGTTCTAGAAACTCAAGCCAAAATCTGATTTTTGTTAAGAGCCACAGTTTGGTGTTTTTGTGTGTGTGTGTGTGTGTGGGGGGGGGTGGTTATGAGATTTGTTATTTCTTGCTACATCAAGTAAAAAGTATTCAATTTTAAAAACTACCCAGCTAAATCATAGAATTTTAGAACATGAAGGGATGGTCACAGTTCAATCTCGTCATATTTCAAGAAGCACCTGGAGGTCTAAGACATGAAGTAACTTGTTCAGGGTCTTTCATCACAAGGAGCACAGGACAACCTAAAGCAGATTCACACTCAAAAACTAAAATATACAATGACATAAAAGAGACTGTCACACAACTGAGAGAGCATATGGCCTAGCTCTCTGGCATAGGTGGAGTCTAATGGGCAGGGCATTTAAGACCTGCAGAGAACACAGGTCCCCTAACCAGCTCTGAATCAGTGGCAAGAGACACAGGCACAACCTTTAGCGAACCATAAGTGTTTATCTCACTAGGTGACTGTCTTCCTGAACAAAAACTGTTTCATGAAAATTCCTTCACACCAAAAGAGCTTCAAAATTCCTTCAGTTTGGGAGTTTTAATGATGATCTATAATTTCCTGGGTTTTCCCCTCCTCCCCAGTGGGCTTCCATGGTTGCTCAGATGGTAAAAACTCTGCCTGCAATACAGGAGACCCAGGTTCAGGATTGGGAAGATCCCCTGGAGATGGGAATGGCAACCCACTACAGTGTTCTTGCCTGGAGAATTCCATGAACAGAGGAGACTGGTGGGCAACAGTCATGGGGTCGCAGAGAACTGGACACGACTGAGCATCTAACACTTTCACTTTCACCCAATAATTTAAAATGTCCAACTGAACAACTAACTTCTAATTTTATAAATTTGAACTTGCAACTGATTTTTTATCATTTTCTTTAGTCACTCTTGCTCCTAATAAATATACAGCAGAGGTTAACATAGAAAATAAAGCACCACACTTAGCACCAGTGGTCATATATGGCATGTGGAACTGTCTTCAAGTTGGAGACACATATGGGAGAGAGAACACAGCTGGATCCTTACTAAGTCTTAAGCTTACTAAGCTTTAAACACCCATAATTTAAATGGGTTTGTTAGTAGGAAGCAGAAAAGAGACTATCAAGTCTAAACATAGACCATTTTCTGAACATTTGATTATTCAAACATAGCTTGCAAAATACTTTTACCAATGTGGTTCCAAGAAGCCAAATGATTTTTTTCCACACCTATGGATTGAAACCAGGTAGTAAGAGGCTTTCCAAATCCAGAAAGAGTATTAAATTTGTTTAAAATTAGAGGGTAAAAAAAATCATCTAAGAATGTTAGCTCTAACACCAAACAGAAAGAACAGAGGGCTGAAAAATTTCAAGAAAAATAAACTGTGGTTCTACCACTATCTAGCTGTGAACCTTCAGGCAAGACACTTAACCTCCTTGGTGCTATGCTGATTTGAGGCTCCTGACTTTTAAAAAAATCATACTAACAATCTTCCTTCTAGCTCCACAATTCTAGGGTTCTTGGTTCTTACCAAGTGTGTCTCAAAATAAATAAGGCAAATCTAAATATGATTTCATTTTGGCAATTTCACTAACACCAGGGCGATTAAAAAAAATTTTTTTTTTAACACAAAACAAAAATCATGGGTCTCTAGACAAGTCATGAGTCTCCAGACAAGTCATCCAACTCCAGTTTCAAAATACTGCTAGGTCTACCAATGGGATATTGTAAAACTACATACACAACATAAGAGAAATGCTGCACATGAAGAGAAGCTGGAGAAGGCATGACAGTAGAAAAGCATTTGTATGTTGTTCATGGAATAGTCAATAGGCAAGTTGAGAGAGCTAAGAAATTTTAATCGGAATAAACCAAGGATTTAAAAAAATAAAATCTATATCTGAGGAACGGTGACTGAGAAAGTTAGACGGAGCTCAGAAGGTCACAAATGAGCCAGAAGCCTCTCCACAGGGCAGGAATGCTTAAATTCCTCCAGGTCGAGACCTGGAGGCCTCCTCGGTGGCCCATCCGGACGGCTGGATGCTATCGCCACGGTCTTCCCCATATCACATGGTCCCCCCGCAGCACTCCCCGCAGAAAAGATAGGCAGAAGGAAGGAAATGCCTTTCTCCCAAGCTCAACACTAAATACATCATGATTATGTCCTTTCTGCAATGATTCTGAGACTCGAGGAATATGTAGCTGCTTCTCACAAACATATTGGGGACAATAAATGGTAAAACACCAGACGTTTGGGGACTGAGGAGTGACATGAGCAAAGCTACGTAGAAGACAAATGGGTGAGAAGAAATCTGAAAAACATCCTTCCAAATACACCTGGCCTCTAAAAGTTTTGATTAAAGATTGCAGTCCCTTATATGCCAAAAATCAGTTTCATATCCAGCCCTGTGGAAAGATTTCAAAATGGTCTCTTTTCTTAAAGAATTTATATGATGTACACAAAGAAAAGCTACATATTAAGTACAACAGTTATAACAACAGAAAGGACCCTGCATAGGACCTTGAATGTAACAGATGCATGAAAAACCAGAACTGGGTCATGCATTAAGTAACAAAATGCATACAGAAGTGCTTCTTTTAAGAAACCATATGTGAAAGAGATCAGTGTACCTCAACTTGTTATTAAAGGCTCTAAAGATGCTAAGGAAGTGTTAAAATTTAAACTGGCAAGGGACGTGACTCTGGAGAATCAAGGTACAAGACAGGAATGACAATGTGATGACCTGAATAAAAGAAATAGGCCCAATGAGAAAAGAAGATTTGAACAAAAAATGGAGAGAAATACCAGTATGGAGAGCTGGGTGGGGCTAGCCGATGGACTTCAAGAAACCAGCAAGCGCGTTTAGTTCTCATGCAAAACAGTAGGAAACCACTGACTGCTCTTTACCAGCAGCAATGTGATGAAAGCACCATTCTGTCAGCATTCACCTGACAGCTGTACCCAAAAACAGCTGAATAAATACAGAGCAGAGAAGGCACGCAAATATGAATGGTTTTTCTTCTTAAAAATCAAGATCAATGGAATAGAATAAAGGGTCCAAGAATAAAGCTTTACATTTATGGTCATGTCATTTTCAACAAGGGTGCTAAGTTGCCAATGGGAGAAAGATGGTCTTTGCAAGGAATGATGCTGAGACAACTGTGTATCCACATACAAAGGAACAAAGCTGACACCCACTTCACATCACAAGCAAAACTTAACTCAAAAGGGATCAAAGACCTAAATGTAAGAGCTTAAACTATAAATCTCTTTTAAAAATGGATAAATCTTACTTTATCAAAATTTAGAGTGTTTGTGTTTCAAAGAATACCAAGACAGTGAAGACAACCACAGAATGAAATATGTGCACATCACATATCTGATAAAGGACCTGTACTCAGAATATATATGGAATTCTTGACTGCATGATAAAAAGACGACCCAATTTTAAAATGAGCAAAGGATTCGAATAGACACTTCTCCAAAGAAGAAATACAAATAAACAGCCAACAAACACATGGAAAGATGCTCAACATCATTAGTCATTAAGGAAATGCAAATCAAACCCACAACAAGGTGCCTCATCACATCCACTAGGAAGACTTGAATGGAAAAGATGAGCAAGTGCTGGCAAGGAAATGGAGAAACTGGAACATACGCTGCTGGTGGGACTGTAACATGATGCAGCCACTATGGAGAAGTCTTGCAAATCCTCCAAAAGCTGAGCACAGAGTTACCATCAGATGCACCAATTCCACTTTAGGGTACACAAGCAATAAAACTGAAACATGTATCTACACAAAAACTTGTACATAAATGTTCACAGCAGAGTATTCATAATAGCCAAAAAGTGGAAACAAACCAAATGTCCATCAACTGGTAAATGAACTAACAAAATGTAGTGTATTCACACGATGTAATATAGCCATAAAAGGGAATGAAGTACTGATCCATGCTAAAACATGGATGAACCTTGAAAACATTATGCCAAGTGAGAGGCAGTCAGAAAAGACCACATATTATATGATTTCATTAAAAGAAAAGTCCAGAACAGGCAAATCCAGAGAGACACAAAATGAGTGAGGGGAATGAGAAATGAATGTTAATGGTATGGAGTTTCTTTGGGAAGCAATGAAATATAGTTGTTGTTTAATCACGAAGTCATGTCTGACTTTGTGACCCCATGGAATGAAGCATGCCAGGCTTCCCTGTCCTTCAGTATCTCCCAGGGTTTGCTCAAACTCACGTCTGAGTCAGTGATGCTATCTAACCATCTCATCCTCTGTCACCCCCTTCTCCTCCTGCCTTCAATCTTTCCCAGCATCAGGGTCTTTTCCAATGAGTCACTTCTTCGCATCAGGTGGCCAAGGTATTGGAGCTTCAGCATCAGTCCTTCTAATGAATATTCAGAGTTGATTTCCTTTAAGATTGACTGATTTGATCTCCTTGCTGTTCAAGGGATTCTCAAGAGTCTTTTCCAGCACTACAATTGAAAAGCATCATTTATTCTTCAAAGCTCAGTCTTCTCTGTGGTCCAACTCTCACATCCGTACATGACTACTGGAAAAACCATAACTTTGACTATATACAGACCTTTGTCAGCAAAGCGATCTCTCTGCTTTTTAACACACTCTCTACGTTTGCCAGGGCTTCCCTTGTGACTCAGCTGGTAAAGAATCCGCCTGCAGTGCAGGAGGCCTGGGTTCAATCCCTGGGTTGGGAAGATCCCCTGGAGAAAGGAAAGGCTACCCACTTCAGTATTCTGGCCTGGAGAATTCCATGGACTGTATGATCCATAGGGTCACAAACAATAGGACACAACTGAACAACTTTCACTTTCACAGGTTTGCCATAAATATTCTTCCAAGGAGCCAGTGTCTTTTAATTTCATGTGGAGCCCACGAAAATAAAATCTGTCACTACTTCCATGTTTTCCCCTTCTATTTGCCATGAAGGACAGAATCGAATGCCATGATAATAGGTTTTTTTTGAATGTTGAGTTTTAAGCCAGCTTTTTCACTCTCTTCTTTCACTCTTATCAAGAGGCTTTTTTTTAGTTCCTCTTCGATTCCTGCAATTAGTGGTATCACCTGCATGTCTGAGGTTGTTGATACTTCTCCCAGCAATTTTTATTCCAGCTTGTGATTCATCCAGCCTGGCATTAGGCATGATGTACTCTGCATAAAAGTTAAATAAGCAGAGTGACAATATACAGCCTTAATGTACTCCTTCCCCAATTTGGAATTATTCCATTGTTCCATGCCTGGTTCTAACTGTTGCTTCTTGACCTGCATACAGATTTCTCAGGAGACAGGTAGGTTAGACATAAAAATTAGATTGTGGTGATTCTTGCACAAGTCTGTGAATATACCACTAAATCCTACACTTTTAAATGGGTGAACTGTATGGTATGTGAACTACATTTCAAAACTATAAAAATAAATAAAGTAAGATTTGGGACTTCCTCAGCAGTCCAATGGTTAGGACTCCACCCTTCCCCTGCTGCTGCTGCTGCTGCTGCTGCTGCTAAGTCACTTCAGTTGTGGTCGACTCTGTGTGACCCCATAAACGGCAGCCCACCAGGCTCCCCCGTCCCTGGGATTCTCCAGGCAAGAATACTGGAGTGGGTTCCATTTCCTTTTCCAGAGGGGGGTAAAGGTTCGATCTCTGGTTGGGGAACTAAGATCCCGCATGCAACACAGCCCAGCCAAAACAAACAGTAAGATTTGGTAGAAAGTCAGCTATATGGGATAAAACTGAGGAAATCAAAGACAACTTTGAAGTTTCCAGATTGGACAAAAGCTTAAAAAGAATGGAAATGTCAGGTGAAAAAATGAGGACCATTAGACTAAGGGTTGGTTTTGTGTATGAGAGGTCTACTGAAAATGCTGTCAATTTTTTTTTTTTTTTATGTACAGACACATGAGGGGCTTAGTTACAACACTGTATCTATTAACATGAAGAAGCACCAAGTCTTAGAAAGTAGAGTGGCAACTCCAAAGCAGTCTGACTCCTCTCAATGCCGCTCAACTCCTGCCCCCAACAAAAAGTTGCTATATGTGTAGCTCCATAAATAAAGCTACAATTTTTATCTGGAAATGGTTACTGGCAATAATCCAGAGTGAATACTACCTAACATGTCTGAAATAAGACCCATTAAATCACATTTTCAAAAAGTACACACCCAAACCAAGTTACAACATAGAATCTGAACCATTTTATATTTGCTGAGGATTTACGAAATCTAAAAATAACCTGATTGTGTTTAGCAAATATAACTAGCATTCAAAAGGACACCTAAAAATGTTTCAGTCTCAGATGAAAAAAGCTACACACTGACAAGAAAACCAAAAGTACACATTATCTTACATTAATAAAAAAGTAAACTAATAATTTTACTTCTCAATCTTAGTCTCAGCCATAGAAGCTGTCAGAGGATCTCTCCATTTAAGGAAGCAGGGAAAAAAGTTACCTTTTTTGTGCCTTAGTCTTTTAAACACTCAACACTTGGTGTAGAGATAATCATCAAATATGGTTAACAACTGCTTCAGTAATAGTAAAGCTCAAATTCTATCCCCCTCTACTAACACTACATAGAAGTACATTTTTAAGATGTAAGCTAGGTTTTATACTCAATAATTTTCCTTAGAGAATGAAGAAAGAACAACAACAACAAAAAAAAAGCTATTAACTCTTCAATTGAGCCAGTAAATTAAACAAGGATATTCACAGAAGTTAGCCAGTAACACTCTGAAAAGCAGGGCATCAGGTAGAACTGGTTTGCCAATTCTCAAAGAAGCTGATTCAAATATTCAAATATCTTATGAATATCTGACAGGAGTAATCAAGCAAAAAAAAGGAATACCTAATTATAAATAAATGAAATCAACCCCAAAGTACTAAGTGCCATTTGCTTGGGAAATCTAAAGTATGTTTCCTCTTCCTGTGAACTTTATGATCTATTCTAGAAAGACAAAATAAAATATTGTCCATCAAGATGCTGTAAACAAAACACAGCACATTAGCAAATGATCTGAATGGGCCACATAGATTAAGTGCCTTGTGTTAGAAATCTAATTCATATTAACATATTAAAGGAGAAATGTCATCATCACTAGATGGGGAACGCCAATCTCAATAAAAACTCCTAAGAAATAGGAGTGAATGAGTGAAAGTCGCTCAGTCGTGTCCAACTCTGTGACCCCATGGACTACACAGTCCATGGAATTCTCTAGGCCAGAATACTGGAATGGGTAACCTTTCCCTTCTCCAGGGGATCTTCCCAACCCACGGATCAAACCCAGGTCTCCTGCATTGCAGGCGGATTCTTTACCAGCTGAGCAACAAGGGAAGCCCAAAAACACTATAGTGGGAAGCCTATCCCTTCTCCAGTGGATCATCTCGACCCAGGAATCAAACTGGGGTCTCCTGCATCGCAGGTGGATTCTTTACCAACTGAGCTATCAAGAGAGTTCCATGAACCTGTTAGAAATTATCAGAAACACAAACATCCTACTAAAACCTAAGAAGCATTTCCACTCAAAGCAGAAACAAACCAGGATATTCACTCTACTTCTATTACAAGTCCTGACTTGAGAGTGAGAACAGGAGAGAGGGAAAGAAGAACTGGAAAAGAACACAGAACTGTCATTTTTGTCTTCCCTGGAGATATGAGTGCCTTCATAGTACTGCCTTCTCTGGTTCACTGCGAAGTGAATCTACAAACTACTGGAGCTAAAAGGTCGACAAAAATGCTAGATACAAAATCAATATACCGGAATCATTAGCATTTCTATGCATCAGCAACAACTAATTCAACAATGGTGAAATTGAGTCATCCTAAAACTAAGTACCCTTGCCTTGTTTATGATTAACCCACCTCTTTATCCAAAACTTCATTCCTGGCAACTCAAGACTCTCCCTCTGAGTCTGCCCATGTGTCTATCCACACATACTATACTCTTTTTCCTCCTCATCAACACTTGACTTGTTTCACTACAAAAAACAAAACAAAAACTTCATTCCGTTTTCTTGTCCCCTCTGACCTCAACCCTGTGCTAAATGAACACTAATCAACCAGTGTTAGATGACTAGAGTTGTTGCTAATGCTATCATTAATAAAACAAGGTCCTACTGTATAGCACAGGGAACTACAGTCAGTACTTTGTGATAAACCATAATGGAAAAGAGTACAAAAAAGATTGTTTATGTGTGTATATATATGGCTGAATCACTTTGCGGTACAGCAGAAATTAACACATTATAAATCAACTATACATCAATAAAGTTTTTTTAAAAAGTAGTATCATTAATGTACTGAAAGTGTTACTGTCAATAACATTATTAATGTACCAAAAGTGCTGTTGTGCATAACATCACTAATAAACAAACTCAGGTTCCTTCCCAGGATAAGATGAGCTAACAGACTCCTGAGTCACAGGCCACAGAACTGTAAACCAGGGACAACCCTGACTCCAAAACTACGACTAAGAAAGGTCACAGAAACATCACAAGACAATGACCCCAGCTTCTTTGTTCTTCCCCTTTTAAAAACCCCAATCTCAAAGACCAAGCTGGAGTAGACCTGAACCTTGTCTCCCACTCCCTTGCTCGGCGCCTTGCAATACAATCTTTACTTGGCAGCAAACCCTGCTGTCAGAGTTTACTTTTCTGTACAGAAGGCACACAAGCCTTCTGCTCACTTATAATGTAATGATAAAAAGGATGTCACATTAACCAACGACAAAACTAAAAAGCACCTAGGCATACGAGGTAAGACTAAACACAGTAAAAGTGAAAAAAACAAAAAACACTAGGCAGAACTAAAAAGTACCTAGAAAAAGCAAGACTATCACTAAGAAAATTAAAAAAGAAAAAACAAAAAAAAGAAACAACCCTGATGAAAGACCCTAAATAACTGGGAAGATGGATCACAACAATGTAAAACTTAAGAGTAAAGTCATCAGGATGGATTGTGGAAAAAGGCGGGAGTTGGGCCACTAAGAGGAGCTGCGAAGGCAAAAAGGAGGACAAAGGGGAAGTGAGAAACGATGTGACAGCAGGAAGGTCCATCCCCTGAGGTGGACTGGTGAGATTAGCCCAGCAACCCACGTCAGAGGATACATGTTGAAGGGCGGTGGGAAAGGAAACCTTGAAAATCAAGTGAAAGTGGTGATGACTTGATGGGGAAGGACACGGGGACCACCCACAGTTTCTGAGCACGTGAATAAGACAGATCATCCTGGATGACTACTCTGGCAGCTGCGAGACAGGACAGAACCAAGGGTGTCAAGGGAAACACAACGAACCAGAGGCAACAGCCTTGCTATTGTACAGCCGATCAGATTATATTGGGAGTGCTATGTTTAAAAAAAAAAAATTCAAAAACTAGAATATTCAGAGAAGGATGACCATGAAGAATGAGTGGAAGAAGTAGAGATGGGTAGCCTAAAGACAAGACTGGTGGGAGCAGGAAGTTAGAGAGAGGTACCAAGGTAATGAGCTTAAACAGGTAAAAGGTCGTCATGTGAACTAGAACTGCTTTTTAACATCAAAGAGTAGAACCAGGTAAGAAGACACTGACCAAAAGTGAAAGAGGACCTGAGGAAACAGCAAGCCTGCTGTAATTGGAGGTGACTGAATATGAACTGGATGCCTTCTCAGAAGCAGAGACTTAAGCACCAACATATTCAACTAGAGAATCTAAGATAACTTCTCTAACTCATACCTACTAGGCTAGTGCAGCCAGTCCAAGGATGGAAGGAAGAAGACTTGCTCTACAAACTTGGCAATGCAAACAGAGACAGAACTTGTCCTAAGGTTAAGTAATGAAGACTTGATGGCTTAAAGCAAAATTAACTCTTACTGAGTGCTTACTATGTGCAAGGCAGCATTTTAGCTCCTTTTCAGGAATTAATTCATGTTCTTCACAACTCTGTTAAGGCAGGCACTATTACTGTCCATTTTATGTTGGGGAAACTGAGGCACAGAGCAGTTAAGTAACTTGCCCAAAAATATACAGCACGTAAATATGCCAGACACAGCAAGCAAATGATATGAAGAATGAAGGAGAGAACTAAGTCGAGATTATGTCAATATTTCAAGTTAATGAAAGCCAGGGCTAGGGGAGAAAGAAGTTAGGTGTGGAGTGCAGGGTGGGGAGGCAAAGAGGTAATGGGTCCCCCACATGTTGGGTCTAAGATAGAGGGCTGGACAAGGGATGTTCAGTAGGCAGCTGATGACGGGGAACTGAACTCAGAGAAAAGGACTCTAGGTAGTTTTGGAGGCCGTCAACGGAGGTGAAGGCAAGAGCATGACAAGGAACACGTCCCCTAAGGGTGTTGAAAAAAGGAGAGTCAAGGTCTGAGACCTGAGAAACACCCAGAAACCAAAAGAAGGGAACAGCAGCCAGTACAAACCGGAGAGATTAGATACGACAATTTCCCAACTGGTGCACCAAGATACTGCACCTCGCGGCCCCTGGAGCAGCCAGGACCCAAGGCTGGTCGCCTGTACTCTGTGCAGGTTCTTCCAGAAAAACAAGTCCCTGGGTGTTACACTGCCTAAGAATATTGAAAAGCACTGAGATGCAGGATCCAAAAGCTGAGGGAGGACGGATTAAAGAGGAGGTGGATAAGAGTAACAGAGGCTGCTCCTGTGAGAGATAAGAGAACCAACGCTTTACCCGATGACAGTCCATTAGGCAGCACACACAAACCACCAGCAAAGCCCGTCATATCAGGTTTCCCTTGAAAAGCTTCTAAAGTTTCCTTAAACCAAACTATGGCTGCAAGTGAGGAGGCCACTGCAGTAAAATCAAGGCGGAAAGAGGCGCCAGGACCAGAAGAACAAGTTTCGACATGTAAGGGATGGATAATGAGCAAATACTGTAATCCAAAGAGAAATGAGCAATGAAAATAATATATTAATATAAGCAACACGATCAGGTGCAGTGGTTCTCAAATAGTGTTCCAGGAAATGGCAACTGCAGGAAACATCTTGGAGGGTTCCAAAATGGGTGGTGACAATGCACCCTCTAAGATATTTACTTGTGACTATCCCATCACTTTCCAAACCTGTTTCAGCACCACCCTTCTGAATCCATGTCCTCCCCATTACCAATGAGCTACAGCTGAAGGAGGAGACTCAATGTCATCATCTTACACTCAGGGGCCCATACTGTTTTTAACCTGAGGGCTTCCTACAACTATAAGGCAGTAATTATTTCTATTGACTCCTAGTCAGGGCACTGCAGAAACTTCCAGAGGTGTAGCCATGTCTTGGTTAGGCAGTTCACTGTCAGGGATATCTTCTTTTGGTCTATAAGATTGAAAACTCAACTGCCATCTCAGAAAGGACAGAGGGACACTTTTTCTTCTTTAATCTCTTTGATAAAGAATATAACATTTGGAATGAACACAACACTGTAATTATTCTCCAATAAAAATTGAAATTAAAAAAAATTATCCCAAACTTGGAAACAAAACAAAAGGACAGCATCTCGTTTCAGCATGCTGGAGGGAAAAAAAAAAGAATGTATCATTTGGGAAAGTATCTCATCCCAAGAGTACTCAGTTTCCATGGGCCACCTGGAAGGTTTTCAGAATACTCGCCTCTTATCAGTCAGAATTTAAGAATCAAGTTTTGAAGGCACAAAAGCCTGGGAAGAAAGACTTTCAGGCTGAAATTTGGCAAGTCCTCCTGAAACCTTCAACAAGGCAATCTTTGAAACACACTGGGGTTTGCCAGAAAACCTGTTTCTAACTTAAGGAGAGCCATGAAAAACAATTTGCTTACTCATGGTAACACTCATTTTCCCCCAGAATGAGCATCCTGGAAAAATTACTTGTTCACCACGGCCTGACTCACGTATGTCAGCAACCAGCCAGCCTCAGTCTGGAAACTATAAAAGGTTTGAGGAGGGCTCCCTCGGTCTCTAACTCCAGAGGCTCACGAATTTCGAGTTTATTCCTGGCCCTCCTGTGTTCCCAAAGATGGCAACCAGCAGGGCTCCAAGCCGCGGACGGGGTACGTGTCTAAGTCGGGGGCGGGAGGGCCGAAAAGTCATTAAAGAGCCTGAACACGAGGAACGCACACAAAGCACGTGTGGCCCATCACACAACAGCTTTGAAAAAACACCTATGCTCTGACACCTCAAAAGTTTTAGGGACTTGAACGGCGTCAGAAAAATGTTGGTGAAAGGATATGAGTGAGGCAGAACAAAAACCCCCACAGCCCAACCGGACAGGCGACGAGCAGGCGCCGGGGTTTGCGGGACCCAGGACCGAGCCCCGCACAGGCCGGCAAGGGGGTGGGGCGTCCGGAGCCCCCGAGAGCCCTGGGCGAAGCTCCAGCTCGCTCCTCGGCAGCTCCACTCACCAAGAACTGGAGCATAGTGCCGGCAAAGATGGCGCGAACGGTGGCTGCAGCTCCGAGAGCCGTCAAAACCTGCCTCCCCCGGCGCGATGGGCGGCGCCCGCGGCCGACTTCCGGTTCACGTCCCGCTCCGCCCCTTCCGCCTTGCTTCACCCGGAAGCTGTTTCTGGCGCCCCTAGTGGAACGCCTGGGGATCGCCTCCCAAACTGCCTGTTTGGCGAGAGCTCGTGGGGCCCGGTAGGAGCAAGTCCCAAGGCCCAAGCCAGGCTGGAAGCTTTGAACGTTCAGATTCTAGAGCCCAGTCCTCAAATACTGCTTCTATAAACATGGGTCGGGGCCCAGTAGTCTGTATGATTACCAGCATCCCAAAGACCAGTCTTTGAACTCCCTGACCTAGAAGGACCACAGAGTCCTGGTTCCCATCCGCACAGGCAAAGCAGTATCACCTGTGGAGCTTTTTGCAGCATACTCCACTGGGACTTCCCAAGCGGCGCTAGTGATAAAGAACCTGCCTGCCAATACAGGAGTCTCGAGTTTGATCCCTGGGTGGGGAAGAAATAACAACCCGCTCCAGTATTCTTGCCTGGGAAATACCATGGACAGAGAGGAGCCTGGCAGGCTACAGTCCATGGGGTCTCAAAAGAGTCAAACACAACTTACTGACTAAACAACCACCACAGTTTATCAAAACTAAAACCCTAATAACTAGGAAGAAAGTACTCACCTCTTTTTGATTTTCTAATTCCAGCAAACTAACTCAGTAAAAGCAACACATTAAGACCCTGTATTTATTTAGTATTGTTGAGGAATGGGCTTCCCTGATAGCTCAGTTGGTGAAGAATCTGCCTGCAATGCAGGAGATTTTATTCCTGTAGAGAAGATCCCCTGGAGAAGGGATAGGCTACCCACTCCAGTATTCTTGGGCTTCCCTTGTGGCTCAGCTGGTAAAGAATTGAGGAATAGATGATCTATGCTCCAAAAAAGGACTGAGGAATAGATGATCTATGCTCCAAATACTTAAAAAAAAAAAAACTGTCTAAAATCTTTTCAATCTCCTTTGCTTTGCTGAAGAGCACATGCAACATCCACCAGCCTCTCTCCTGGAGCCCCAGGGAACAATGCTGAGTCAGGCATGTGCCCTAAGTGTTAGCCTCTCCGTTATATTTATTACACAAACAGCATTTCTCATCAGCCTTTAAAGCAATACACAGTGCAGCTGCAGTTCTTCCAGGTTCTTTTCCACACACTTCTCCGCTGCCCCAACTTCTGATTCCCGTTCTGCTGTTAATTTTGGAAGAAATGGTGGCAAAACAAAATAATGAAGCTCAGTAAATCGCAAATCTTAACTATCCCAAACTAGCTCTCTGTCCTATAGAAGACTTCACACATCAGAGGTTTATAAAATGCTTTGATTCTGTGCCTCAGGCTCTTTCCTGATATTTCTGTGTTCATGCCTATGTTCCACATGATAAAGCTTACCATATGCCTGATTAGTGGAGCAACAGTCTGGCTTACTGGAGAAGGAAATGGCAACCCATTCCAGTATTCTTGCCTAGAGAATCCTGTGGACAGAGCAGCCTGGTGGGCTGCTGTCCATAGGGTCGCACAGAGTCAGACACGACTGAAGCGACTTAGCACGCGTGTATGCACTGGAGAAGGAAAATGGCAACCCACTTCAGTATTCTTGCCTGGAAAACCCCAGGGACAGAGGAGCCTGGTGGGCTGCCATCTTTGGGGTCGCACAGAGTCAGACACGACTGAAGCAACTTAGCAGCGGTCAGGCTTACTATGTCTTGGACCAGTTACTTACTCATTCACATCACTCTAAGAATGCTCTTTATTAACAGGATGCTTTGCAGTTAAAGATTGATGTCTGTCAGTATTAGGCAGTAGATTAATTTCAAAATATAATAATGACAAAGTCTTTTTTTAATACCTAAAATGTCATGGACATTTTATTAAAAAAAATTATAGAATTAAGTATTAATTTTCTGCCACTACTTGAGGGTCAAGACTCTTTCTCCTCTCAGCAGTCTCTTCTATATACCGGGCTGAAATAATTGGTGATTGGAAAGTGGGAAATGGACTTTCTGATGATGTAGTCACATGCACATAAATACTACCAGGCAAGAAATAAGAGTGCTAACAGCAGTCACCCTATTAACTATGTGTAAAATACAGGTAGATGATTAATTTGAAAAATTCCACAATTATTTTAGGGGATAAATTCAAGTGATTATTTCGTCATTTACATGCAGGAAAGAAAAAAATACTTTTAGTAAAGAGATGCTTTGACTTTGAGACATTTCTGTAGCACACTGTATTGAGCATACTTTTCTATTAAAAAAGCATTATCATAAAACGTGTAATATGGCTACAAAGGAAGGAAAAATAGAGGAGTTTTTCAGACTATGCCTTTAATTTGGCATTCAGAATAATACCCCTGGGGAAAAACCAGCACTGTGGAAGGATTGTTTGTTGAATTCCTGATAATGCTGACTATTTTATAGATAAAATTTCAAGAGACTGACCACATGTTTTTAAAAAAATTTTTTTTTTTTTTTTTTTTTTTTTTAACTAGTGAGCACAGCACCAGGCAAAGAAGTTTAGAAAAGAAGTCCATATATAAAGAAAGAAATAGCAAAATATCTTCTGGTCATAATTTAGAAGGAAACTATAAAAAGGAGACAGTTTTCCCCAATTTGTCTCTCCCTCAGAAGAGTATAAGCACAGGCTCTCAGTTCCGTGATATCCTCAGCAGGCCTCGGATGCGTCTGACAAGAGCTTGTATGAAACTATAGCGAGATCGCACTTTTAAATACAATCCTTCAATGTCCAGAAGTTTCTTCTGTAGTGATTCTCCAAAAGCGCTGATAGCGTCAGCCTGAAGCTAGAGGTAACACGGGTGACATTTCATGATTAAGTAGTCTCAAATATTTGTTTTATTCTTTGTCTTCCTATTTAAAATACCTTTGAATTTTTGTAATGTGATCCTTTCTCAGATGCCAAATTAACTCTACATTCACATTTTCCACCATGAAGTTTATTGGCATGATAGTAACATTTTTCCTTCTTGTGTAAGTATATACAGTTTTAAATTTGCTTTAAATTGCAGTAACTGTTGATATATGGAGTTTCCAGACCATAATGCCTATTAATTACTGAACTCCTACTACTTTCTAAGCGCTACCCTGGCGTCTCACACATGAAGGCCTCATTTGATTCTGACAAAACACTTCGAGGTTGAATTATCACTTCCATTTCTGAGCTGAGGAAATGGAGGCTCAGAGGCTAAGTAAGTTGCTCTGAGTCACACAACTATTAGGTTGCTCTCCCAGAATTCAAATCAGGTCTTTGCATGCAACTGTGAAAACTTATTATCTTATTCACATGCCAGGCTTTCCCTTTGTACTCGCAAAAAAAGAACAAAAGTATGAGAACAGAACATTACCTGGTCTATATCATGCTGGCTCACTGTAGTTAGCCCACTTCTAAAATCCAGATTGCTTTCCGAAGCAAAGGAATCTAGAGATAAAAGAAACAGTCAAACTAGGTTTGCAGGTGTGTCTCCTCCACAGAAGAGAAGAACCCAGTGACAGTGAGCCACAGTGTCTGTGACAAGCATGGGTCAAAGCTGAGGATTCTCTTTTAGCTTTCAGTAAATGGAAGCTCCTAGGAAGCATTTCACTGTTCCAGGCCATGGTTCTCAAGCTTTCCTTCTGTTTCCTGCCACTTAAGGGATCCAATACATGCTCATCAGTCACAAAAGATCTCTTTAGCAATGAGCAGCATGGCCAAGGCTGACCCATTTCCACTCCTCTGGACCAGAGGACTCTGGACCTGCGTCAGCCATTAACTGCGAGAAGCTGAGGAGCAGCTGAAGACAGCTTCAAAGACGCTCTTGGGCTCTGCACAATCTCCCATGGGCAGAAGGGAAATACAAAAACTAGCTATGCCTAGTATCTAAGTAGTTACTTAGTTATCTAGTCCATGCTTTGTAATCAGAACAGTCAAAAGTCGGTTAAGTGTAACTAACTTTTCAAGGTGCTAAAATCTGTAGGCATCAGTGGTTCACTAATTTTCAGAATAAAGTTTACCTTGTAGCCTTCTGCTTTTAAATAAGGACCTGGAGGCAAATAAGGAATCCTGAGAATCGGTGGGTGTGCAGTGTAACAAGTAGTACTCCAGATGGCGCCAGAGAATAAACAGGCAGGTCTCTATGATGACTACAGGGGAGAGGCCAGATTCAAGGAAAATAATCTCATCACACGATTTTACAAACCAACTTCTGAGACTGCACCATTCAGTGATGTACCCATAGCTTCAGTCTAACAAGCTGGTTGGAAGGTCTCTCCAGAAAGCAGCAAGCTGTGCTGAGAGGAAGGAGGTCAGACCCTGGGGTGCAGTGCTAGCAGAGCCTTCAGGATCCTTATCTCCTGTCTGGACACAAAGTATCTGCATATATTATGAGGATTACTAGTTACTCTAAAGAGGAAGAAAAAATTTTCCATTTAGAAATATGTCAGGCATTTAACTAGAAAAAAATTATGGTAATTATGTCCCTTTCCATTTGGTTCGATACCCAAATAACGTAGGAATAAGAGTTCCTACATTTGAAGATTCCCTTGGAGGTCACCCTTCAAGCACCCTGCAGTCTCGATGGCTGCATCAAGGATACAAGAACAAAGGGAAAGCAGTTTAGCTCGATTGTTGATCAGCTTCACCAAACGCCGCCTTGCTAGAACATATTTCTGGGCAGTGGAGATTTTATCAACACCAGCAGGCATCACTGACTGACACAACTAAAAAAAAAAAAAAATCAAACACAGTATTAAGAATGACATATATTATAACATGGCAACCCACTCCAGTATTCTTGCCTGGAGAATCCCAGGGACGGCGGAGCCTGGTGGGCTGCCGTCTATGGGGTCGCAGAGAGTCGGACACGACTGAAGCGACTTAGCAGCATATTGTAACAAAAATGTAACGAAAATCTACTATAAGCAGTCATTTGTGATAAGTACTGTGAAAAACATTCAAGTGAATTTAAACATCCTTGCAGACAAGAGTTTAGCATCTAGTTAGGAAGCCAGTAATTTAAAAAACAAGAGCCAAAGAAGCAGCTGAATTCATAAATGAATGTTCATCTCTGGAGTTTTGAAAAAGTCCAGTCCCTCAAATAGACATTTCCAATCTGTTGATGGGCCAACCAACACCGAATTCCCTGTCAAATTAAAATAAAACTGCATTTTCAGTGGAGAATATCTGTAACAGCTGTCAGGCATCTTCTGAAGAAAATACAAATGAGACTTGTAGAGCGTAACAAATGTACGATCATAAACCAGAAACTCCCCTGGTCCCTCCCCCATCTAGCATACCCGCAAACACAACAGGTCGGTTTAACCTGCAGACCCTGGGGTGTGGCGGCAGGCTGGGGAAGTGCCACGTGCTCTGTTGTGACACTGCAGCTCCTCCTGCGAGTGCCAGCGTCACCCGTAAGCCACACACAAAGGGGAAGGGCTGCTGGGTGTACACCACTCAACTTCAGGGATCACCTGAACCCACTCAGTAACGCCTGCCCCCACCTGTACTTGCTGGCTGTGTGGCTTTGGGTAAACTATGCCCTCTTTCAGTGCCTCAGTTTCCACATCTCAGAAAGAGGAGCAACAATATCTGCCTCATGTATTCAAGTGGCATGTGGAGCTCACGGCTGAGCACATCATGAACTCCCAATCCCTACAGTTATCGGAAGGATGCAAAGAGGGAGTGGGCTCTGACCAGTCTTGAGGGTGACATGCTACAATTTAGAAAACCTACTGTGAACCAGGAATGGCAGAATGGTTCAACAACCAGGCCGCCACAAAGTACGCCAGGAGGCTTCAGCACTGGCCACGGGACATTTTACAGTTCAGCTGTGCCAAATGGTAAGGAAGGCGGGCTGCTTAGGGAGCAAGCCCAGTAACTCAGCCTCTTCAGTTACAGTAAGTGCCAGGGAATGGTTCTGGGTAATTGAGAGAAGGTGGTCAAGTCTGACAGGCTATCCCATTTGTCTGAAAAATTCACTTAACAGATACTGAAGATGTTGGAGGGACAGAGACATCTTACCTAAGGAAATCACTTCTAACTGAAAAAGCATCTGCAATAGAAACCTAAGTTTCTCAGCACAGATGTTTACTGTATAAATTACCAAACTCTTTATTCAAAGGCCAACTGCTTTTCTACTGAGAAAAGCAGGAGGTTTCCTTGAACAGGTGCAACTTTTGGTCGCTCAGTCAAGTTTCTACACTTACGCGGTGTAGTACTTAGGTAAGGGACTCTTCTTCAAGCCACCAAAGAAGAGTCATTGGAGTTCCTTCTGTCTTACTGCATGCATCATCTTGACTAATCAGTCTGACACTGGTCCCCTGCCTTAGCAGGAAAAGCAATGGCTTCTCAGAAGTCTCCATTGCCCATTATAAGCTTCATACCTCTTTTATCTCATCTGGGGGAAGCTGCTCGACGTTCTGTAGCTTGTTGACACTCCGTCGATGACTGTCATAATAGCTGAAGAAATCATTGGCGCTCTGTCTCAGCAGGTAGACAATAATGCCCAAACCAGGCAGATGCCAGTATGGAACCACTGGAGCTTGGGTATCTAATGGAGTTGATTAAAAAAAAAAACAAAACAAACCAATGTTCTACCTACAGCCATTTTATATGAATTTCAAATAACCGTTTTTTTTAAAAAAGGAAAGCCCAGGAATTGAAAGGCATGTAAACTATTATTAAAAACAATCCAGGACTACTTTTAAACACCACTGATAGTTCAAAGGAGTGGTTAGGAGCTACTGTAATGAGGAAGGTATATAAGGCTAGAGCCTTGAGACAATAAGTAAGTCTGGCTGATGGAAACTGAGAAAGCTTACCCTTTACTGGGTGAAGACCTCTTTGAGAACTCTATGGAAGCTATAAGCCTATACACCCAGCTCTCTACCACCCCACCACTCCATATGCACAGATACAGCTTACAGTTTCCTGACCCCAGGTGAATAAGTCCTGCCTCACCCTATGGCTTTACTTATATGGATTCATTTCCAGTCTGCATCTTTCTGGTTGCTGAGTTCCCAGCTCAAAATCATTTTTCCAAACAGACAAGTAGAATACTAACACATAGCTAAAAAACAGATATCAGAATTTTTAAAGTTTAAGTCTTCCACCACAATAGTTCCATTTGGCTAGCAAAACAAAATGATCTGCCTTTTATGTGACCACTTTCTGATGAAGGTGGAAAGGAACAATGTGATGCTGGAAAAACTGTCTATAGAGGGAAGCAAAACTAGAGAGCAGTAACGTTATTATTCTAGATATGGTTTGTGTGGTACAAATAAAGCAATTTCCTCTTGCAACAAAGGGATTTCTTTGAGAAACACCTTAGTAATTTCAAGTTTAATTTGGAGACAAAGTTTGTTTAATGGCCCCAACTGCCATGAATACTGAGGGAGAGATGTACCCTTGCTTCCTTCCCTGCCATCTCCCTGAACTTTGCTCCAAATTCAGATCTCACAGACCTTCACATGGAGGGAAAAAGAAGAGTCCTTTGTCAACGGATTTTGCCTAGACTCATTTGATTTTCCAGGTCTCCTTTACCAGTCTTCAGTGAGGATGTGACAATCTTTATGATACAGGTCATCACAGAGAGCCTTCTTCTAGTGAAATTAGGTATGCTGGTCCCTGGATAACATTTGTGAGACCTCGACTTGGTAGGAAACTATCCACAAATATGATGGTCTAATGCTGAGAGTATTTCAAATTTCTTCAGGAGTTCTTATACAATAATTTGCTCCAGTCTAGAAAATATTCAGAGGCACCAGACTTAGACATCAGATGAGGATGGCTCATGAGATATTTAATTACAGAAATAGATTCTGCGGGAAAGAGAACGAGGTCAAGGAAATAGAATTCCATTGATCACAAGGAACAGTAAATATACTAGAGGATAACAACAATACAAGAGCGATAATAAAAATAATAATAGCTAACACTGATGTCATGCTGTCAGGCACTGTTCTAAACCACTTTATACATATTAACACATTTAATCCTTACAATAATTCATTAGAGGAGACCTTGTTATTACTTCTACTTTATAGACAAAGAAACTGAGTCACAAAGAGCTAACTCATTTTTCTTGAGTCACCTGTAGAACTGGGCTTCAAATCCAGGCAGTTCATCATCAGGCTATGCTCTTGACCACTAGGTTAACCACTAGGTTAAACTGTCTCTCTGTAACTATTCTAGAACCTGCTAAATACCTACCCAATTATATGTCTAGAATTGGCAGAGAGGAATATGCTTTATTAGTCCTTACAAAAGTCTGAAGAAAAATAAATCCAAATTTATGTGGTCAATTGATTTCTGACAAAATGTATCAAAGTAATCAAACAAAAAGATAAACCTTTTCAGCAAATGGTACCAGACCTGGACACAGGGTCATCACTAGTCATCAAGGAAATACAAATTAAAACCACAATGAGATATCACAACACACCCACTAGAACAGCTGAAACTTAGAAAGACTGACAAACCAAGCACTGGCAAGGATGTGGATCAGCTAGAACTCTTTACGTGGCTGGTAGAAATGCAAAATGATTTTCACTTTGTAAAACAGAATGGCAGTATCTTAGTTAAACATATCACACAAGCCAGCAATTGCATTCCTAGGCATCTAATCAAGGGATATGAAAACATACGTCCACATTACGATCTATATCCACACATTCACAGCAGCATTATTCACAACAGCTAAACATCTGGAAATAACCCAAATGTCTATCAACTAGTGGATAGATAAATTCATATGGAATACCAGCCAGAAATAAAAAGAATGAAATAGTAATACACACACATGAGTGGATTTCAAAAACACTGAGCTAAATGAAAGAAGTCTAAACACAAAAAAGACTACACGTTATATGATTCTATTTATATGAAATTCTGGAAAAGGCAGAATAATAGACACCTTGACCAAAGGGTCAAAAGAAACAATCAAATGCAAAAGGACAAAAAGAAACTTCAAAAGATGAGGGAATTATTCTATATTTTGGCTGTGGTAGTGGTTCCACACTGCATAAAATTACAAAAATTACTCAAATGGTCCACCTAAGATGGGTGAATTGTGTTGTATGTAAATAACACTTCAATAAAATTCTCTTAATCCCACTACCTAGGACATTTATAACAGAGTAAGACAAACCCCAAAACGATTCTCAGAAATCTCAAATAGAATGTTTCTTGAAATCACCACCAGTCCATCACAATACAACCACCAAGATCCAAACGGGCTTTTGGCCTTTGAGTGTCCCATGGAAAACGGCTTTAACCAATCCATAATACTGCCTTAGATTCCTAATCTTCCCCACTGGGTCATTAGGAAATCACAGGCTACATGAGCCTACTAAGTATCTAAATTTTACTGTGCTGTGATATGGAAATTTGGAGCTATCATACAAAATCCAACAGGGATACTAAAACTCAGTTTAAAGTGATTTAACATACAAACTGTCTGCAATATTTTCATACTTCTCACCTAGCTAGCTTAGTCTCCAATCCCAGACTCTATGGGGTCTCACGCACTATATAAAACTATACGCTTCCCACATGGCTCTTTCAGATTCATTCTCAGAAAATCTTAAATTTCTCTATTCTTTCAAGCTCTCCAGCTGTATCTACAGGTCTGACAACAGTACTTCTTTATCACTTCTTCTTAAAGAAGTCGATTTTAAAATTCCCCATTCATTACTGGAAAAAAAAAAAAAAAAAAAAAAAAAAAAGGCGCACCTTACTGGAGCCAACTAGAGCTTCTCATAATCCTAGCAACTTAATTCCTCAAATATAGAAAGAAAGAAGCAGCTCACCTTGTCGGGGCCCATCTCTGTTAATGGTTTCTGAAAGGCTAGGGGTGAAGAGACACACAGCATGCTGGAAGGTAGGGGAACTCTGTAACATGAGTGACTGGCAATATTCCATGACATTGGCACAAATCTACAAAGTGAGAATAGCAGTAACAAAAATAATTAGCTCCCCAAATGCCTCATCTCATGGAAATCCAGATGTGAAAGAGAACAAAGTTAAGATCAATTTGTAAAATTACAACAAAGTTACAAATCAATTTTAAAATTATCCACATGTATTGTTTTTCTCAAATATTTCCAGCAACATAAAAACCTTAATGAATAGTTACATAACTGTCACTCTTCTTACCTGCTGCATAGCCAGTTCGATCTCATCTTTCCTGCTCACTCTATCTCCCTCCACATTATCATCTTGAAATTTAAACTGACGCAGTTTGTCGGAGCCACCAAAGCGACTTAGTAGTCCTAAGCACTGGCGCTAAGGAAGGGAAAGACAAAAAATGAAAAAAAGTTCACACCTAGCTGGATATGTTTAAAGTTAGTGACCTCTATTTCTTGAGGGAGATGAAGAAAAACTCAGCTCAGTGGAGAGTGAAATCCTGTTTAATGTGTCTGATTTCTGACTTCCAACTGTGTCAACTATAAGTTAATAATACTAAAATCCATATTTTTGCAAATGTATTTACCTGGCAGACAACTCATTAAAATATTAATTTTTTAGCAGTTAACACCCACTAAAGTCTAAGTGTTTGCCCAAAATTTTTTGTATCACACCAAATAATTCCTTAGTAGATACCCATTAAATAAACACCAATCAATAAACACTGAGAAGCCAAATGAGATGGTGAACAGAAGCAGATTCGTGATCATTTTGTCTACCAAGGCTCAAATTTAAAGGCTCTGACTCCTCTGGCTTCTTCTGGGGATGTCATCAAGGAGTTGGGAACACAGAAGTGACCTTGGCAGATAAAATGCAAAGGTCATTTGTTTGACATGTTGGTACTTTTCACTTGAGAATACAGTTGTTCCTATGGTTCTCAGCGGGAAAGGACAAGTTTCACAAAATTGGCAATATGTCCAAAATCAGAGATGTGGGTTCCAATTGCAGGCACATGACTTTTTGCTATTTGTCCTGGGACTAGTTACTTAACTTCTTCAAGCCTCTATGCTCACATTTCTAGAGTGATAATAGCAATTCTCACCTTGTGAAATTATTGTTTGGATTACCCGAGACACCGAATTATATTTAAAGTGCTTAGTACAGTGCTCTGCACAAAGTAAGTGCACAATAAAAATGTGTTTGAAACACTGGTATTATATACACACACATCTACAAACACATATATACCTACATATTATATAATATCTACTTTAAACTGATGTTAGTTTAAATAGAAAGTTTGGATAAGGCAAAAGAGACTAAGGAGACTGTAATATAAACTTATTTTGTCAAAACAGCTGTATCTATTTTTAAAACTTAAAACTGGCTGTTTGCTACGCTGACAGTTAGAAGGCTGAGAAAAAAAAAAAAAAATCCAGAGTATTTTGGCCTGGTTACAGAGAACACAAGCCGTTCTGGAGTGCTATCTGATAATGACTCAAAATGTACTACTTACATACCCTAGGTCCCAGAGATAACAGAAATATTATATAAAAAGATGATGGAAGCATTTTTCCCTTGGAAATTTGAAAAACAGTTCAAGAAAAGAGGATTGGTTATGACAATTACTGTATAAAAACAATGGAATATAAATTCTACTATATAAATATAATTCCTCTGCAGCCCCAAAAAGGGAAGATGTCTAGATCAAAGCAGGCCAGGAGGCTCCCAGAAGAACTGTGATAAAATATTGAATTGATAAGCTATCTACTATGTTTGAATATATTGAAAGGAGATTACACAACTGGAGGAGAGTTTGAGAATAAATTAGAAGTACAAAAAACAAGCAAACAAAAAAAAGCAACAATTATTTACTTTAGGGAAAACATAATGTATAGAAAAGTAACATACGGTCCATCTATGGTTTATTTATAAATGACATTTACACAGTAATAATAACACTAAATGTTAATCTAATCAAAATTATGATATGATTTGTTGAATTGGGGGTGGAGGCATGTTATAAGAGATATACATATTATATGATGGAAGAACAGGAGTAAAGAGATCTAAATTCTTATCCTCTTTGATGGAAGGTTGATAGATGATTCTTAAAATTGGAAAACCAAGTAGCAGCAACATAAGCAAATTATTTAGAGATATGAAAGACTCAATTAAAACCATTGCTAGGTTTACCCAAATTAAGGGAGCCATATAAGGAGGATGTGAGATGAGTGCAATTGTGCGGTAGTTTGAGCATTCTTTGGCATTGCCTTTCTTTGGGATTGGAATGAAAACTGACCTTTTCCAGTCCTGTGGCCACTGCTGAGTTTTCCAAATTTGCTGGCATATCGAGTGCAGCACTTTCACAGCATCACCTTTCAGGATTTGAAATAGCTCAACTAGAATTCCATCACCTCCACTAGCTTTGTTCGTAGTGATGCTTTCTAAGGCCCACTTGACTTCACATTCCAGGATGTCTGGCTCTAGGTGAGTGATCACACCATCGTGATTATCTGGGTCGTGAAGATCTTTTTTGTATAGTTCTTCTGTGTATTCTTGCCACGTCTTCTTAATATCTTCTGCTTCTGTTAAGTCCATACCATTTCTGTCCTTTATCGAGCCTATCTTTGCATGAAATGTTCCTTTGGTCTCATTTTCTTGAAGAGATCTCTAGTCTTTCCTAATCTGTTGTTTTCCTCTATTTCTTTGCACTGATCGCTGAAGAAGGCTTTCTTATCTCTCCTTGCTATTCTTTGGAACTCTGCATTCAGATGGGAATATCTTTCCTTTTCTCCTTTGCTTTTCGCTTCTCTTCTCTTCCCAGCTATCGGTAAGGCCTCCTCAGACAGCCATTTTGCTTTTTTGCATTTCTTTTCCATGGGGATTTTCTTGATCCCTGTCTCCTGTACAATGTCACGAACCTCTGTCCATAGTTCATCAGGCACTCGTCTATCAGGTCTAGTCCCTTAAATCTATTTGTCACTTCCGCTGTATACTCATAAGGGATTTGATCTAGGTCATACCTGAATGGACTAGTGGTTTTCCCTACTTTCTTCAATATAAGTCTGAATTTGGCAATAAGCAATTCATGATCTGAGCCACATGCTAGTAAAGTAATGCTCAAAATTCTCCAAGCCAGGCTTCAGCAATACGTGAATGGTGAACTTCCAGATGTTCAAGCTGGTTTTAGAAAAGGCCGAGGAACCAGAGATCAAATTGCCAATATCCGCTGCATCATCGAAAAAGCAAGAGAGTTCCAGAAAAACATCTATTTCTGCTTTATTGACTATGCCAAAGCCTTTGACTGTTTGAATCACAATAAACTGTGGAAAATTCTGAAAGAGATGGGAATACCAGACCATCTGACCTGTCTCTTGAGAAACCTGTATGCAGATCAGGAAGCAACAGTTAGAACTGGACATGGAACAACAGACTGGTTCCAAATAGGAAAAGGAGTACGTCAAGGCTGTATATTGTCACCCCGCTTATTTAACTTATATGCAGAGTACATCATGAGAAACGCTGGGCTGGAAGAAACACAAGCTGGAATCAAGATTGCCGGGAGAAATATCAATAACCTCAGATATGCAGATGACACCACCCTTATGGCAGAAAGGGAAGAAGAACTAAAGAGCCTCTTGATGAAGGTGAAAGAGGAGACTGAAAAAGTTGGCTTAAAGCTCAACGTTCAGAAAACTAAGATCATGGCATCTGGTCCCATCACTTCATGGGAAATAGATGGGGAAACAGTGGAAACATTGTCAGACTTTATTTTTTGGGGTTCCAAAATCACTGCAGATGGTGATTGCAGCCACGAAATTAAAAGACGTTTGCTCCTTGGAAGGAAGGTTATGACCAACCTAGATAGCATATTTAAAAGCAGAGACATTACTTTGCCAACAAAAGTCCGTCTAGTCAAGGCTATGGTTTTTCCAGTGGTCATATATGGATGTAAGAGTTGGACGGTGAAGAAAACTGAGCGCCGAAGAATTGATACTTTTGAACTGTGGTGTTGGAGAAGACTCCTGAAAGTCCCTTGGACTGCAAGGAGGTCCAATCAATCCATCCTAAAAGAGATCAATCCTGGGTGTTCACTGGAAGGTCTGATGTTGAAGCTGAAACTCCAATACTTTGGCCACTTCATGCGAAGGGTTGACTCATTGGAAAAGACCCTAATGCTGGGTAAGATTGGGGGCGGGAGGAGAAGGGGACAACAGAGGATGAGACGGTTGGATGGCATCACCGACTCGATGGACATGGGTTTGGGTAGATTCCGGGAGTTAGTGATGGACAGAGAGGCCTGGTGTGCTGCAATTCATGGGGTCGCAAAGAGTCGGACTCGACTGAGCGAGTGAACTTAACTGAACTGAACTGATAAGGAGGATGAGAGAGGATTGTTGTATTTTATTATAAGTTTTACTGCTGCTCTTTAAAGATGTAAGAATCAAAATATTTTTTTAATTTAAAAAATAAAAAAGAAGTAAAGAATCAGCTACCTGGAATCTTCCAATATGTCCCTGTAGCTCCATTAGTGATCCTTCATTTACATCAACATCAAGTTCACTTAGTATACCTGTAAAAGTTAGAATTGTTTTTAAATGTAGTTTTGTAATTGACAAAATATAGACATTAAAAAACTAGGAAGAGTAGTTTTACTCTTTCACATTCTTTAAAGCACGAATAGACACAGATTGTCATGAAGGAGGTTTGAGAAATACCTTAGAACTTTACAGATTGTTAAGTGTACTACCACATGTTCAGTCATACGCAAACTAAATCTAGATTGGATCAGTGATTCAAAAGTGCATTTTAAAAAGTCTTTTGAGAAAAATCTATTTTTTATTTATAAATATAAAACAAAATTTTCTAAACTCCACAGTAAATTACTCTCTTATGAAACAGTTCAGAATATAAAACACTAAGAATGAAATGCATTCCTTTTTTCTTTTAACTCTTCTATGCATCATTTGATTTTTTTTCTTTTCCCTTAAGCAAAGTATAATTTACACATACACAAAAAAGCTTCGATTCAATTTTTCAGTTTTGGCCCACTACAAAATCCCTATATTTAGCTGATCAACCTTTTATAGTACCATGGATTCCCTTTATTTTTATTGAGCCCTCCAAGTAAACCCATGGGCCATTATTCCCATTGGTTTATTTCTTTGTTTCACTACTGCAGCCATACTGAGAACCCAGGTGACCCTGTGCTGGCCACCCTAACTTTCCATGTGTTTTCACAATCCTTTTAACCCATTTCTTACTTGCAAGCATATGCTCCATAGCACATAACCCAGAACCTTATCCTTTGTTCCTCATAATGACAAGCTCTCCTCTTTTTAGATTTCCCAGCCCATCACAAACCCACAGAAGACACTCACATTGCCCGGCAGGTGCTGTCACGTTACCTCACCTGCGCTCCACTGCTCCACTAGATCCAATCCCTTCCCATCCTCCACTTCCATGTGGAGTCTGATCCCAGAATCACTTTATTTAATTATTTTCTAAAATTACTCTGCCATAGACACTATTTGAAAATGTGTTCAGGTCGCCCTTATATGCCAAAACAAAACAAAATCAAGCAAAAAGCTGATTAATATCAAATTCTTGAAATATTTTTTCTACATTTGCTGCTTCTGATTCTTATGCCATCCTTTTCCATTTTAACCTCTTGAGAGTCAAAGTCTGCACTTAACACTATCATGGAACTTTGGCTTTTTCCTGTTTCTCCTTAACTTTTCTTATCTCTTCAACCTGCCTTGCTGTTTCCCAGTTCTTTCATCCCTCCTGCTGCCTCTATTTAAAGACAAGCAATCTTGAGATTCTTTTTTTTACTGCACCACGTGGTATATGCAGAACTTCCCCAACCAGGGATCAAACCTGTGTCCCTGTAGTGGAAGCACAGTCTTAACCACTGGACCACTGGGGAAGTCCAATTCTCAGATTCTTAAGACTTCTGCTACATGGCACCTCAGTTCTGTGGACCATATGTATCACCCTCAACTCTAAAACACTTTACAGAATATCCATGGGTCACAGATAAAAAATTAACCTCCTGATAAGTAGTTGAGAAGGTACAAGATATATGGTTCTAGGCTAGCATTTTAAACAAGAACATAGGATGAAATTGTTGGACAATACAAAACCATATATGTAATCAAGGGCTGAACTGGGAGTAGGGTTAACAGGAGCATAAATTATTTTCAAAAATGATTCCAAAATATTAGGAGGTACTTGGCATTATCTTGTAAAATTATTTTAAAGGGTATATACCAGGCCTACCAGCTCAAATATACAAAAATGCATATGTAAATACAAAGTTACTAAATACAAAGTTACAAACACACAAAGTTACTAAATACAAAGTTACAAACATACAAAGTTACTAAATGCCACACTATTTGAAAATTTTAAAAAGATTGGAAACAGTCAACATGTCATAGAGGTCTGGATAAATACTTCAGAACTGGAAAACTATTCTGGCAATTAAGGAGTGAGGTGGGAACTATATATGCTGATGAAAAAAGATCTCCCAGACATAATGGGTGGAGGGGGTGAGTTACAGAGCAGTGTGTATAGTATGATTTCATTTTGTAGGGAGGAAAAAATTTTTACACCACATACAGAGAAACTGCAAGAAAAATAAAGTATAAATTGATAATTGGTTCCTTTTAGGAAGCAGGGATTGCTATGTCATAGTGCTTTTACTCCATTTGTTTGAATTTATCATGAGCATGTTAAAATACACTGAGCTTTTCTGAATTTAATTCTAATATAGTGACAGGGTCAAATGCCACTATCAGCAAAATTCAGAATGTTTCAAGTATTTTTAAAAAGTAATGAAAGGCGAATTCATCAAAAAAATCACCTTGCCAGAGGATCTTACAAAAGGCTCATGGCTTCTGGATTAAGATGGCAGAATGAAGTAGTATCATAGAATGCCCCTTCTACAATCAACCTACGAATAAATGAAATTCACCAAAAAAAGGAAAGGAGCCACCTTCTACGACAAATACTGAAGAATGGTGGTGGTTAAGGAAAAAAAAAGATGGAAAAAACTCCAGGGGAGTGAGTAGCATGATTCATCTCACGACCCTCATCCCAGCCCTCAGAAGCAGTAGTGAAGAAAGAGGATAAGCCAACAAACTCGTGCAATTTGCAAAGAAGCATATTAGAGTGATGGAGTAAATTAAGTAATCAGGAGAAATCCAAGTAAAAACCATTAGGAAGAGAACCACTATACAGCACTGTTGGACCACAGTAAAGGCAAGAAGGGTGGCATGTCTTGGCATCATTCAAGGCCACTGCAATGAACTGGGGAAAGGACCATAACAAGCACACAGGACTAAGACACGACAAGATGAGGTGGAGTTGACCCTGGATCTCCTCAGAATGAGCACAGGCTCCGAGTACCTTAATAAACACTGTACTCAGCCCTGCCAAACTCTTCTCCTCCCAACACAAACGGTTCAGGCACCAAGGAATGTCCAGAGAGGAAAAAATCCTGGGGTCATTGGGGCAGAATCAGGGGTTGGCCTCACACTTCTCCACAGCAACGTAAAAATGGAGGTAGAATTAGCTGAGTAGTTAAGCGCACAGGCTCAGAAGCCACAGTTCCTGGAAAGCCCTACAGTATCATCCGTGTGACTTGGGACAAGCTAATCTCTCTGTGCCTCAGTTTCCTGACCTGTAAAAGGTGGATAATAATGGTTCTAACTCTCAAGACTATTGTGATGATTGAATCAATTAACATGCTAAGTGTCTAAAACATTACCCAGCATATAAATGCTTAAAAAATGTGAGTTATTATCATTAATATTAGGCCATGCTGTCATTCAAGAATAAGGCAATCGTCAGATTCTCATAAACATTAGAGAATTCAGGGAATATTATATATTTTTTCTTGGGGGAGAGAACCTCAATCCAAATTAAAAATTCCAAGAGATAAATCAAAAGAAAGAACTCAGAAATGGTGGAAGTTGTAAGAGGAAAAAAAAAACTGGTGCATTTTTATGAATCCACGTAAATATACAAGTAAAATTAAATAGCTGAAGGTATTATGGTTCCAGAACTGAAAGAAAATGATATTTACTTCACAAAGTTAAAATATAAACATAATGTGAGGGTGGAAAAAGTATAAAATAACTCATACTTAATCTTTCACATCAAGTTAGTTGATTCTGTCTAAAATCTATATGTAGTAAAACAAATTTTTTTAATGATCAAAATATCTTACTAATTTGTCATAATCTTTTCTTAATCATTGCGATCTGTTAAGAACTAATATCTCCTGTAAAACTAACATCTCTTGTACACCTGTATTAAAGAAAAGTCTGTCTAGAATTCATCAATGTCTTCAGTTTCTCTTCAACTAGTTTTTCATCTGTAAAGTTTATGTAAAATTAAATAGCTGCTTTCTAAAACTGCATGCAAAAGGCATCCTATTTTCATATATTATCTCTATATTTCTGTTTCTTTCCACCATGCCCCCTCACCCACCAATACATACATACACATAGGACATTGGTTAAAAAGCTACTTACCAAATGTTAACATTTGGCAATTTCTAGATAGTGGGATTTGAGTGTTAATTATTTTCTTTAACTTTCTGAATTTTTTATACAGACCATAAATCATTTTTATAAACATATGACTTCAAAAAAGGTAGTTAACTTTGTTAGTTCCAATCTCAAATAAGTCATATACAGCTGCAAAGTAATAATAACCTCATTCTACTAACCGTATGTCTATAAAGCCATTGTTTAAAAATTCAACATGATCAACTCACCAGGAAGTGCTGCTTTACTTATAATTCCCGTCAGCAGAGCCAATTCCTGCAAAGACCCTGCACTAACGTCCTGACAGCGCAGAATTGCTTGTATGGTATCTGAATGAGAAATGAGAAACTGCAACACCTAGCAAGGAAAAAGAGGGGGAATGGAAAAAATTGGTGGAAGAGTAGAAAAGTATATTATATCCATCGGTTTAATAACACTGACGCAAATAATTTAATGTAATGAGGACTATTAGATAAACAGTTATCCTTTGTATTTCCATAGTTTATTTCTTCAAGAAGCCAACATTCGTAAGAAAGCTCAGGATAAGGATTATTTCAAAGTTTAGAAATTTAATACACTTAAGAGCTATTGCAGAAGAGTATAAAATAACTTGGAAAGACTGCATGAAAACTATTATCTGGCCCGTATTTTATTTTTAAATTTTTGTCTAAATGGAACTAGAACATGAATTTAAAATGAGTGTGTATAAAAATGACTTCCTGAATTCAAGCTGGCTCTATGAAAGTCTGACTAGTGTGACACGAGGACAATCACATAAAAGCTTTTGTCTAACTCTCCTTTTGATTTGGTGAAAATAAAGGAGATAGATACAAACCTTGACCTCCAAACTCTGCCCTTCCAGCTTAGTGTTTTACAGTGTCCCATCACAGAGCACTCTACTCTTTTTCACATCCAAACATCTTCTCAACTAGATTACAGATGCCTCAAAGGCAGGGACTACACTACAACAGGCTGAACATTTGAATCTCTCAGGAATTATGCCCCTTTATCTTTTCAATACAGATTCCTGGCCTCAGCCCATCGTTGTTGGACATGCAACTCAGTAATCTGTATTTTTTATAGAAGCTATTCAGGTAATTCCACTATGCTCAGGATAAGTCTGGTCTTATTTCACAATGTCTCACTTCTACTAAAAAATACTAATCTCAATAAAGTAGAAGACAGAGTCTTTGCGTGTTATAGAACTAACTCAAAGGCTGCATATGAAAGGGACAGAATGTCACCAAGACCAATGCAGTATAAAATCAGGTGCCACACTAGAAACAGTCTATCTTGGAGAGGCAAGCCTAAAGACTGATGGCAGGGAAGGCAGATAAAATCACCATAAATTATCAGGACACAATTTCTGAGGGTATCATAAGAACATAGCAATACGATGAAAAATGGCAGATTCATGATGATAAGACTAATTAACCAGCAAAAAGCTAAATTGTATATTGCATTATTAAAGAAATAAACATATTTTTGAAGATTTCACTGAAAAGCACTGAAAATAATATCACAACTAAATGTAGCATTACCATCCATCATTTGTATTCTATGTAAGGTCCAATAAAGTGTACAGCATACTCTAATAAATACCCGGTTAAATTACATTTTAGAAGTCAGGTTATTTCTATCACAGTAACTGCTTCCTTCTGTAAAACAACTAATTTAGATCTCTTGCTTCCCAGCTCACTATTCTATTAATTAGCTATAACATTTCATTCAAACAAGAGTGCAAAAACAAACCAATGAAGTTCAGAGCAAAGTACATGGGGCCTAAGGAAATTTATGTGAGCGTTCCATCTTCTGCATTTGTAAAATAAAGCTTTTGTATCATGATTTCTACTCTAAGGGTTCCTCTTACCTGCCCTGCTGCCTGCAAGTGCTGAGCCATACTGGATGTAAGGATGACCTGGCACAAGCGAAGAGCAGGAAGGAGAATCTGGCGGTATCGGTCTCCTGGAGTAGGGATGAACACTGGGGGGTCTCTCATGCCAAACATGCTTGATTCACATCCAGTGAACAAGGAGACAGCAACAGTCCAAGAGTTAAGGTACATTCCAACAGTCCCTGACCACCCCCATGGCAAATAACCACAGGTGACTAAGATGTGATGCTACTAACGAGGACTCTGTATCCCACATGTACAGTTAGTGAAGACAGAGTTATGTGAATCTTGAAAAAAATCTTAGTAAAGAAGACAAAATTCCCCAACCATACTTATTCTACTCTAAATGTTCCCTTAAGCCATAGAGATTATGAGTAAGAAGCAGAAACAAAAGTTGCTTTCCCCAAATTTCCCTCTCATATACACAAAGCCAAAAAGGAATCTACATTGTCTATTATATAAAATAAAACAAGATTTTAAAACCAAAAATGAGGTTGTAAAATAACTTAACCTTTTTACGTTTAGGTCTCAGAACACTGTATTAATAAACTATTTGCTTACTGTAAATATTTCTATTTAAATTTTTGAACCAAAAAAAAATGGTCGCCTGTTGAAAAGGGAACGAAAGCAGAATACGGAAATAAAAAGAGATAACAGAAAGGCTTTCCAAAGATGGCAATAATAATGCATCATGAAGGGAGGAATATAACTTAATCCCCTTCACTAAGGTGAAAGTAAAAACTCACATGTTTAAAACTTTAGAAAGTGATGTTAATTTTTATCGAAGTAAAATATGTCTATAAACCTGAAAAACTCAAAACATGCAATTTGGCAATGGATCTTTTGAAGAAAATTACTAAAACTGAAATAATGTTATTTGATAGTAGGCGGGTCGGCTATATATAGGCTTATCAATGTCAGAGCCGTGTAGACAAAAAAGAAAAAAAAAAATCCACATTCAAACTCAACTGAGAAATCTGCTAGTTTGAAACTTAAAATAATTTCATTTGAAGCTTTCAAATTAACAAGCAGTTGGCAAAATGTTAAAATGAGAAAAACAAAATATTACTCAAGTCATCAAGAAAAGAAAATCCACCACAAATTATAATTTCATACAGGACTTTAAAAGACTGTATAATGGAAAATATGTACTTCCACTAAACAGAACAATAAAGTTTGGAAAAGTAACATCTACTAACAAAATGCTCTCCCATCTTCCTCTTACGTCACTGCTCTAAAATAAAAAGCACTTGCCCCCCATGTGGTGCTAGTGGTAAAGCACCCGCCTGCCGGGGATGTTCAATCCTTGGGTCAGGAATATGCCCTGGAGGAGGGCATGGAAACCCACTCCAGTATTCTTGCCTGGGGAATCCCATGGACAGAGGAGCCTGGGGGGCTACAGCCCATGGTGTCACAAAGAATCAGACACGACTGAGCACGAAGACGTGTCTCTACTCACATTTACCCTGACTGGCAACTTTCATTTATTAGCATCAAACGGCAGGGGGGTATGACCAAACAAAACCATCAAGATGAGAGTACTGCTCAAACAGAATCATGAAGGGCAAAATTATGTTTGAAAATTTTTTTCCTTAGTAAACCTTTACTGGTAACTTAAAAAAAGCCAAATGATACAGACACTTACCCATGTGGGTCCATTTCTGGGCGCATGTCATAGACTTGGCACTGTGCCAGCCTCACAATCACACCAGACCTCAGCAGCTCTAAAGCACCCTGCTGAATCTTGGCCACTCTTGTGAGAAATGCCTAAGAAGTTACAAAACAAAAATCATCAGTACAGAGATCACAGTCACGGGTCTCATATAAAAACAAGGCTTTCACATAGCACGTTTTTTTTAAGTTGAAGTATAGTTGATTTACAATGTTGTTTTTATTTAATTCTTGGCCACACCCTGCAGCATGTGGGATCTTTAGGATCCTGCACCCTCTGCACTAGAAGGGAAACTCTCAACCACTGGACTGCCAGACATGTCCCCATCATAGCACATTTCTAATCTGTAATCATTGGTCACTAGCTAGGAAGGGGCACATTATACCCCTATGGCTTCCCTTGTGGCTCAGCTGGTAAAGAATCCACCTGCAATGCGGGAGACCTGGGTTTGATCCCTGGGTTGGGAAGAGCCCCTGGAGAAGGCAAAGGCTACTCACTCCAGTATTCTGGACTGGAGAATTCCATAGACTGTATAGTCCATAGGGTTACAAAGAGTCGCACATGAGTGAGCAACTTTCACTTTCACCACAGGATTTTTATGAGGAATACATGGTACAGTGTATCTGAAGTGCCACACAGGCCTTGTATGGGTTACACATTCAAGTAAATCATCACATGGGCTTACGGAGGGCAGGAAAGACTGTTTTTCTCACAGCTGTATCTCTACTACCTCAAGCAATACCTGGCATACAACAGATATTTAACAAATAATTGTTGAATAAATGAAGGAGGGAGGGAAAACAGAATTAATAAAGAATCTAAGATTTTAGTGCTTCTCTTACTGTGACATTCGTGGTATTTTTAAGCAGGAGGAAACAAATTAAAACAAGATTTGGAGGAAAAGAAATTAAATGTATATACTAGACTGAAAAATCCTGTGGTTAAAGTAGAACCAGCACATCTACACTGGAATTTCATCAGGCAACTGGCACAGGCTGATTTTCTTTGGGAAAGATGTGTGTGCTCACTCTCCTCCTCAGAGAGCACTGAGTGTCACAACGCTTTGGCATCACCAGCAACAGAAGTGAGTAAGCAGCAGTGTCAGCACCCAGCTAGCCTTCATAGACCATTCAACTCAACTCCGGCATGCTCAGAAGATGCATTCCTAGCACATGTACCCAAATTTAAACCTCCTCAGAAATGATTACGGCATGTATGATAAAAATACTAAAAATGTAGGCCATGTTCATTTTCTTTAATGTAGATTTAACCTCAAGAGGACAAATGACCTGTTGATCTAACTTCAAGTGAACATAAAGCCTTACCATTTTGGATTCGTAAGTATAAAGGGCTTTTAAAAGTGGAGGCTGTGGAGTGAGTAAGCTCTGCAAAGTACGGTCATCTTCTACCAAGCTGTCCACAAGCACCTTCAGATAGCCACTGTTAGACAGGTACAGGAGCCACTGCTGCTGTTTATCCACGGAGACAATTCGATCAAGGAGAGCTAGCGCCAGCATCTGAAAGAAGAATAAATCAAAGTCCAAAATGTGGAGATGGCTACCAAGTCAACAACAGTAACTCCCTTTATCTGGAAACGTTTAAAAGTTTTCTTATAAGGAGAACTGTTGCAGGCAATACAACTCTCTCCTTTTTTTTTTTTTTGAGAAGTTGAAAGCTATGTATACAGAATCTTGATTTATTAATAAAAGGAAAATGTTCAGGGTAAAGTTATATTTCTGAAACAAAACCTAACACATTAAAATAATAGCATTAAATATATTTTAATAGAATCTAAACATTACTTGTTGGAGGAAAGGAGGAAATCGATTTTTAAAAATAGTGTTTTCCCCTCCTAACTGTAAAGTGTTACACGCTCATTGTAGAAAACAGAAAACAAACAAAAAAACATACGGAAAATACATTATCTGATAAACGAGACCACTTTGGCCTATTTCTTCCCAAATATTATTTTTTTAACATGATTGAGAGCACACTACATGATTCAAATGCTATGTGATTTTTCCACCAGTTAGAAATTATCTTCTCAATACATTATCACCAGTATGACATAATAAAGATACATAAATGTAAACATGTCTCGAAAAAGCAGAGCAAGATATATTCACTATAAAAACTATTTATCCCCATTCTCTTATTCAAGGATCTTTATTAACCAGCACCTCTGTTGTTTCTACCAGTATAATGCAAATCTCAAAATTAGCAAAAAGATTATTCTGAGGGCCCAGGCTGAACTAATAAGGATTCTGAATGTAAATAAACAAAACATGAGTAAACAAAATGGAAATTCCAAATTATAGTATATAAGAAAATTCACTAAAATATATTACAGAAAATAATTCCCAATATATAATATCCATTTGAAAAGCTGATCCAATTTATGCCTTAATATAAAGTCAAAATATCTATCCAAGTATAATACTGAGCAGGAGTTACCGTACCCTTCCAATCTCATGACCATCACAAGCATCTCGACAGACTACTTCCATGAGGGCGGCACCATAGCTCTCGATAATGGCTATGTTTTCTCGTTGTAATTTACTAAACACATCTTCAGGGGCAGTCAGCCTTTCCCACATGGTTTTCTTGGCTAAAGGGTTACAAGAGAAGACATATAAAACACTCCAGCAAAAAAATTGTTTGGTAACTGAGTAATTACACCTTATACATGACAACAACAGAAAAATTCTTCCATTATTGACTGCACACAAAGGCCCATCAACCAATGAATCTGGGCAGGTAAATTTCAAGAACACAATGCACTATTCCATGCAAGTTCCCTAAGATAACAATGGTATTACGAAAAGGAGAAACTATCCTTAAAGAAATCAAAATGAATTAGAGGCTCCAGGAGAACCAATTCCTGTATTTATTCTGCGAATTGATCTGGTTTATCTTTTATTGAGATCTAAGAGAATTTGACTACAAAGGATCAGGTACAAAGTAGACAAAGATCTACTTCCAAAAAGCAGATATTTTGTTCTTTTATACTTTTTAATTCAAATACTTACTAAAAAGGAAAAGGTATACTCATTATGAAGACAACTTAAATTTAATTCAAGGTACAATGATAATTAAAGATAGGATTATAAACTTTACAAAATAAAATAATGCCACAATGTGGTCTATATTTCACTATAAAGTCTGCAGCAGGCAAATCTTCAGAGTTTTAATGATATTTTTTCACTGAAATATTTTCACCACTACTTTAGTTTTATTTTAGTCATATTTCACTTCCAATAGTGTCAAAGGAGGGTATAAGATTATAAATCTTCTCAATCATGTCACTTTCTTAAGTCATCTGGTCCCATCTACTTTTCTATTTCACCTCCTTCCATTCTCCACCTCCACACTGCCGCCACACTAGCCTTTCTGTCCCTCAAATTCAGCACTTACTACTTCAGTCTCAGGATCTTTGCACTAGCTGTTCTCTATCTTCTTCCCAGATCGCAGCATGGCTACCTCCTCTTCACCATTCCAGCCTCTATTAAATATCACTTCCCCAAATACATCCAATACTCCCCCCCCCCCATCCCCCAAACAACATATCACAGCACTATTTTATTTTCTCCACAGTATTTATTTGCCAGATTTACTAAAATTATGTTATTTGAGAGGGAGGTGGATTTCCATGCTTGTTCCCTGTCTCCCCACATCAACGACATTGAGCATAAGCTTATTAACAATGGGATTCTGTCTTGTCTACCACTATTTCTCCAGAAATTTAGCACACGAGTAGAAGCTCAAATATTAATTATTGACTGATCGACAACATAAAGGAAAGTTTAGAAACTCTGCTCCAGAGAGGCCACCAGACGCCCTCAGGGGGGATTTCCATGGTGGGCGGGTTCCCAGGAGCCTAGTCTGAGGAGATATGGCTTCTCCTGTTCTACACACAGAACTGCCACAAAATTATGTGAGTCAAGAATTTGGGCAAGTCTGAAAGCTACCACTTTACAGGTTAAATGCTTTTTAGCCATGAATTTCTTAGTTGAAACATTCTGATTGAAATGAGGGTAAAGAGATGCTGGTATATCACTCTAGAGATTCTTCCTCATAACCCCTGAGGAACCCCTGCCAGAACCTTGGGGCCTCATAATGAAATCTGAAAAACAAGGAATTGGAGAAGACCAGTTAAGTACCCAAGAAATATTTGATTTCAAATTGTGAACAGATCTCCGAGTTCCAATATTACTTACTGACAGCACTACATAGAAATAAGAAAAATCTAATTCTTTAAAACAGGTAAAAGATTTGTGGTTGCCAAGGGGGAGGGACAGAGTGGGAATCTGAGATTAGTAGATGCCAACTATTGTATATAGAATGGATAACAACAAAGTCCTACTGTATAACTCAGGGAACTACAGTCAATATCCTGTGATAAACCATAATGGAAAATAGTTTCTTAAAAAAGGCCTTTCTTTAAAATCTTCATTTTTTAAGAAGATAAATTAATTCATTAGAAATCACCAAAATGATTTCTTCTACTCAATCTGTCCCTTCTTCCAACATACCATATAAATCACTGCCACACATACTTTCCTATACTACGAACTTATCAAGTTACTCAAAAATGTTAAATGTCTATTGCTTAATTCTACTAGCTATAACACTATAGTTTCATTTTCAAGGTCATTAATAATATGGTCCTACCATCTCAAATTGGCTTAATTTGCTATCAACCCTCTCCCCTGCTTATGGCCTGATTCTTTACTCCCTCCTAGTTTGGACCTTACTGAAAAGCCCCCATTTATTCTCATGTAAATGCAACCCAACCAGAAAAGTCCAGCAAAATCCTTGATTTCCTTTCCCCTCTTAAATCCTGTAAAACTTGTAATCAATAATTGGGGTTGGCAAACTAAGGTCTGTGGGCGAAATGTGATCTCTCATCTGTTTTTGTAAATAAAATTTCAATGTAACATAGCATATGTCTCTAGCTGCTTTTGCACTACAATGGCAGAGTTAAGGAGTTGCAGCAGAGAGCATATGGCTTGCAAAGACTAAAACAGTTACTATCTGGCCCTTTACAGAAAAAGTTTGCAGGCATCCACTCTATATCATCCAATTTAAGGCTTATTGTTTTATAAGCACATATACTGCCATTTCTACTAGGATATAAGATTTTATGAAAGCAAGAACCCGATTCATGCTTTCTGGAACAACTTAAAATAATAAGCCACCAAATGATTACTAATTTTTGTTTGTATTGTGAAAACTGGAAATAAGCTAAGGGTCTAAAAATGAGTAGGGCATTTGCCACATATCCACAAAGGCATTAAAATGTTATTAAATGAGAGGGGGAAAGCTCATAATATACTAAGTAGAAAGAAAAAAGAAGATACAAATCAATACAAAAAGATGGTTGGCTATAACCAAAATGTCCTGATAGTTATCTTAGAAGGGTGGAGTGTGTGACTTTTCTCTTCCTTTCATTTATTAGTATGTCCTAAATTTCCTTCAATCAACATTTATTTTTAAATAAAAAAGAAAAGCTAAATGCTATTTTTTAAATACCTGATTATTTTTAGTCAGGTTCTAAGGTCCTAAGATCTGACTCAGGTGGTAAAACAAAAGGAGTGCTGAGAATGTACATGTAAATTCACATCAAGTAAAAAGTCTGCACCTATTACACACCAGCTATAGCTGGTATTTTTAAGTCACTTATTGGAGTTGGATTCAAAAGAACAGAGTCAACAACAGGCAAGATGCTCTATGAAATCCTTTCAGTCCCACTACTTCATGACTAAAATCATAGGTGTACTTGTACTATGATTCTAGATCATATTAACACCTAGACCATAAAAATCGAAAATCTCACGATATGAATCCCAAAAATTTAGTAACAGCAATAGATCATCTTTTCTAGTCTCCTTTAAAAAGATGACTGAATACTACAATTTCATAAACGAAGAACAACATGAAAATTCTTGATCAAAAGTCACAATAGCCCAAAAGAATTATGAGCAGAGCAGAAAATTCATCATTCTTACTATAATTTCTCATTCTTACTTACTGAATACAATCAACTTGTCAAAACTAAAGAAAAAGAAAAGCCACTTTAGAAGAAAATAGAACATATGAGAAAAACATAATAAAACTGCTTGAAATTACAACAATAATTTTAAAATAAAGAATTCAAACTGACATCTTCCATACAGCTCATCAATCAATCATAAATTAAAGTTGAATGATAAGCTCCTAGAAAATTAAAAACTAGTCTGGTTTAAAAGCAATATAATTCATTTTGTGGAAATTACAACAAAACAGTCAAACAGGGCGGATCTCAGAAACAGAACTGAAGAGGACGCACCTCCACACTGAGGTGTTAACGTGACTTCACAGGTTGGCTTCATCTGCTTTTAGTGAAAACACTGATCTGATTAAAAATATGCTGGAAATGTGTATCTTTGTCATTATCAATCTATTTTTAAATGTGAAATGTTTTTACAATACTAGAGTTCAAGAAACAGTTCAGTAAAGAAGTCAAGAATATAATAATTGTGGTTCATATTAAACATTTAAGCGCTGGTCAGATTATCCACTTTTTCTTTCCAGGGGTCACTGGTAGAAAAGAGAGAAAATAAAAAGTGAAAAAAGAATACAGAGAGATATTTATGACGATAACAGCTGTCAGCTAACCCCCAGGAATTACACGTGCAAAAGCAATGTCAGATTTCAACTACACTGTTCTTAATTAGGGAAACACATAAGATTCTCCAAATAATTTTATCAAAAAACATATACTTTGGTTCCTTGCCAGATGTACAGCATTGCCAGCTCAAGGCGATAGGATCCACCCATAAGGATTTTCAAAAAATTAACTGTATGTTTAACAGACATTTGAATTTCCTTTTCCTTAAACAGTCTGCTCATATCTTCTGCTCATTTTTCTGTTGGGTTATTGATTTGTAGATGCTCTTTACTTATTAGGAATTAGTCACTCATGATATAAGTTACAAATATATTGGTGACATTTTCTACCAAATTACAATAAGGAAAAACTACAGAATACAAAAAGAAAAAATAAAAAGATGAAGATGTGATCTTACAAGGTCAGGAGAATTATGTTACAAATTGAGAAAACTGAATTCTAATTCTCAGATGTCACATACAAGCAAGTCACTTAACCTCTCTAAGTCAGATTCCTATTTTACCAAACAGGGAAAATGGCTGCCCAGTATTCAATATATATGGTTATGTAAAACTAAAGTAAAAGTGGTATGAAAAATTAAGTATGTAAATATTAAAATTCACTTTCGGTTTTAAAATAACAGAAGGTATGTACAGTGTCTTGCACAACAATATGTGCTCATTAAGAGTTTTTAAATTTATTATTTCTAATTTGAAAATTAAAAATACTAGTATCTAGAAAATACTTTGCTACCTAAAGCAAATCAAAATAAGCAGTAATTATGACTAAGAAAAAAACTTATTAAGGGATAAAACTGCTCCAAAAATAGATCATTTGAAAATTAAAAACAAAGAATTTTCTTTTATGGTCACATTGCTTTTACCACATCTTGGTAATAACTTCTTATAAAGCATGTTATAGAGCTCCACCTAGTGATTAAGTGATGATTTTTGCCAATTCAACTAAATCCAATGTTAAAATTTTTTTAAGTCAAGAGGAAAATGGGGGAGGTATGTTGGCGGATTATTGCTCTTAAAAAGCTCCTATTTGTTTAAAAACTTTCTCTGAGCTATTATTTTTAATGACCTAAAACTACTTTTGTGCATTATTTATGCCAGTAGGACATTCCCACAAATGCATGATTTGGCTATTACTACCTTCTAAGGATATTATACAAAAAATATAGCCAGTAAAGAATAATATGAGAATCTGAGTCTTACACACAGAGTGGTTTTTAAGAATCTGTATACAAAATAAATACTTATGAAGGTTATAAGAAGATGCCTATGACAAGTTCTTAAATATCAGTGTTAAGTCTGGCAGACTTTTGAACAGTTAAAAACATTTTCCAAACATAGCAATCAAAGAATATATATAATTACTCTTATTTTAAAATGCTAATTATATGGGAAGTCTGTGGTAGTCTAGTGGTTAGGACTGCATGCTCTCACTGTCAAGGGCCCAGGTTCAATCCCTGGTCAGGGGACTAAGATGCTACAAGTGAGCAGCATGGTCAAAAAAGAAACACACACACACACACACACACACACACACACACACACACACACACACACACACACACTTACTATAGTTTACAAAGCCTCTATTATTGTTTTAAATATGCAGCCCTTCTGACCAAGAAATTCTACTCTGTGATATTTCCTCAAGAAAAACCTCACATTAAGTACAAAAAGACTTATGTATACTATTGATGAGAGTTTAAACTGGTAGAAAGCCATTTGGTAGAATCTGTTGAAATAAAAATGTGCATCCTCTTTCACATGGAAATTCCACTATAAAGTATCCTTCTTGAGAAATATATAGTCATATAAAAGAATATTTGAAGCAGCATTTTTGTCATAGTGAAAAATTAGAAACAATTTAACTACTTATGAATGAGGCAAATGATTAAATAAATGTTATTTCTATACTAAACTAAACTAAAGAGCCTCTTGATGAAATTGGAAGAGGAGATTGAAAAGGTGGCTTAAAACTCAACATTTGGAAAACTAAGATCATGGCATCTGGTTCCATCACTTCATTGCAAATAGATAGGGAAACAGTGGAAACAGTGACAGACTTTTTTTGGGGGGGCTCCAAAATCACTGCAAATGGTGACTGCAGCCATGAAATTAAAAGATGCTTCCTCCTTGGAAAGAAAAAGCTATGACCAATCTAGACAGAGTATTAAAAAGCAGTGACATTACTTTGCCAACAAAGGTCCACCTAGTCAAAGCTATGGTTTTTCCAGTAGTCATGTGTGGATGGGAGAGCTGGACTATAAAGAAAGCTGAGTGCAGAAGAATTGATGTTTTTGAAGTGTGGTGTTGGAGAAGACTCCTGAGAGTCCCTTGGACTGCAAGGAGATTCAACCAGTCAATCCTAAAGGAAATCAGTCCTGAATATTCATTGGAAGGATTGATGCTGAAGCTGAAACTCCAATACTTTGGCCACCTGATGAGAAGAACTGACTCATTGGAAAAGACCCTGATGCTGGGAAAGATTGAAGGCGGGAGGAGAAGGGGATGACAGAGGATGAGACGTTTGGATGGCATCACCAACTCAATGGACATGAGTTTGAGTAAACTCCGGGAGTTGGTGATAGACAAGGAGGCATGGTGTACTGCAGTCCATGGGGTCACAAATAGTTGGACTCAACTGAGCAACTGAACTGACTTGACTTCTATACTGCAGAATGACAGAGCTATTTTAAAAGACATGTACTGTTCAATGGGACCAGAGGTGAGCAGGAGTTACAAAAATATGTAAGCTAAAGTAGTATTTGAAGGTCTGTGCTTACATTACTTTTGTGCTATTGTCACTTTTTTTCCCTTTTTTTAATTTGGCTGCCCCAGGTCTTAGTTGTGGCACACAGGCTCTTTAGCTGCAGCATGTGGGCTCCAGTTCCCTGACCAGGGATCAAACCCAGGCCCCCTATATTGGCAGTGCAGAGTCTTAGCTACTGGACCACCAGTGAAGTCCCTACTGCCACAGTTTTATAAAACTAAACATTTTCCTTTGACTTTACAATAAGTACTTTAATGATTTCATAAAGACTCATTTATTATAGCTTTGCTTAGCCAAGAGGTGAAAAGGTGATTTAAAAAAAAAAAATTTGAAGTAACCAATCTCTAAAAACAGAAAAGATTAGCACTTACCCACTTCTAAGGTATCTGGTTCATCTGGCCTCTGGGCAATCTGTAAGTAATAAAGCAGAGAGCCATACAGGTGTGTCCTCACTCGCTGGAATCCACCACCTAGGAAAATACAGCAGAGTAAAAATCTTTTTTCAAATTAAAGTTAAAACAAATACAGAAGTCGTAATTTGTAGAAAATTTAGACAAAAAAAACAAACCTGTCTTCAAAATGAAGTCTAACAGTTTCTTCAATATGATGTGAAGTGAAGAATCTCCGATAGAAGCAAACCCCACCACTGGGTTCTCTGTGGGCGGAGGTGAGGTGAAAGAGCTATCAAGAGTGAAAGCACAATGGACCTCTCCGGGTCCCAAGACTAAGGGTTGCTTCTGTTCTGTGCGAACGGCTTGGCTTAGGTGAGCAGTCAGGGTGAACACAGCACCTGCTACCACAGGCATTAATTCCTGTGCTGCTTCATCATCCAGGATCTTAAAGCAAAAAGACAAACCACAGTGAGGGCCCTGCTTTCAGCTACAGTCATTAACATGTCTTACACATTCAGCTTTTCAACTACCACAAGAGTTTAAAAATGGAATTGTACTATTCAAAGACAAAAGCTAATACACAGAAAGAAATTTAAATAGGATGCTGAGTAAAATGTTCTTAACCAGAAGGGAGCCCTAGCAGAATTCCCTAGAGGTTTTTAATGGAAATTAACATAATGGCCTCCCCAGTAGAGCCTCCCATTTAATAGGTCTAGGGTAGGGATCTGTCATATAGATTTTTAAAAAGCTCCCTAGGGAATTCTGATACACACTCTGGTTGAGAGCCATTATTGTACAGTTACAATAAAACTTTCCTCAAGGAAAGTTTTAACACTGGCATTTAACAACTCTACTGACTCCAAATCTAAATGGAAAAAAGGTGGGGCAAACTATATATTTAAATAGGATCAAAATTTGTTCAGCAGCATACAGTAATTTAGGAAGCATGTCACCTTATCATGCACATCTTGTAAAAGATCACGAATAATCAGTTGGCGATCCTCTGCTTGAATGAGGTCCTGGGGACAGGCTGTCAGGATAATTTCTACCAGCTGCCTCCATGACTCCAGAGCATGCCGTTTTGCATGAAGACACTGCAACAATTTGTTTCTTCCTACCACATACTGGAGTATGGTGCTGATTTCCTACAGCCGCAGAAATTGAATTGCAAGGTTAACACTTAGACAAATAAAGTCTTACCAACAGACTGCTATTTGTAACCCTGTTGGTTAATCTGAAAACATTTACAGTATCCTCTGGAAACCTTCCACATGCTTGCTAGACAGCAGATTAACTTTTTATGTTACACTGGTGGCCAGAATATTATTATTTTTCATAAAAAATAATAAAGCTGTGTGTGTGTGTGTGTGTGTGTGTGTGTATGTTTAAGATAGGTGGCAGAGGTGATGTGCGTGGAAATGAGTTTTTCACCCCATCTTCTTTCTTCTTGCAGCTGTCTATTATACTTACTCTGTAACACTAGAGTTCCCTAAAACCCAAGTTCGATAGCACGTTTCCTGGATGTGTCTTCTATTGCTTTGCCTCTGGCTTTGGCCTAGCCAGCTGTTGTTTCCACATATGTGGTCCTTTCCACTCGATCTCTGACCCGTATCTCCCCATTTGTGATGACAAGTGACTCTTCCCTCACTGACTGGGAACAAGTAAAATCTATTACACAATATGAAAAGGTTGTAAATCCTCACTTAGCAGAAAAGATATGATTTTTATTCTGGCATCCAGACATTAACTTCAGTTCAGCTTTTAACATTACAAAGTCAAAAGTGAAAGACTCCATTTCTATCAGATGCACTTCACAATTGTAAAAAGCATAATCAGAACTCTAAAAGAGGCAGGACCCAATCATGCCTGTGAGATGATTAGAAAAATTTGTGCTTAATTTGCATGTAAAACACATATTAGAATATCTTGGGTCATGCTGGCTCAGTGTGACAAACTCCACTGTGTATCCGTGTATATGAACAGAGCAAAATGTGAATGCTTTTAACAATAATAAAATGGCAATGACGGGTGACTTTTAATTTTTAAGTAGTTTCCTAATAATTTAGAAGTCAGTTCACTGTTTTGTCATCTAACTGGCGATTTAAGTAGCTTAAGGAGTTAAAAGGTGTCAGCAGGGCTTACATCCATCAGGAGAGGTCTCTGTCCTATGGCTGCCATACCCTGAAGGGCATTCACTTCGGCTACAAGAACTCTGTGAAGAAGCTACATAATTGAGAGAAGGGAGAAAAACAAGATCATTCCCGACACCGGTACAACAATAACCTAGCAGTTACTTTAAACTGCCCTAGAGGGGAAAATTTCAGATAACTTTATATATAATTTAACTGTGGCACCATCCAATTTCTGCTAAAAACAGGAGGGATCTCTCACATTCCAGTAGTACCGAAGAGCCTCTGTGGCAGGAAAATTGATGCAAATGCACAGGATATCTTCTTCCTACTAGTCAGGTCATTACCACCTACCTGGTAGAGAGTTAAATAATTAAAACCACCCCAGAGTGACAGCTGGGTGGCACGACTACTAACAGGAAGGAGATGGGGAACCTAACAAAGAGATAAAATTAGTGCGGCCTATTCAGTTTTCTTTCTTTGCTGCTTGAAAAGTGTAAACCACAGTCTAATAAACCAACACCTCTATTAGGAAAAAAAAAGTTATTTTTTCCTAACGACTCAAAGACTGAACCACTTGATACTGCAAACACTCTAAAGCAATGCTCACCTTGACGTTGCAGACTGTCTGTCCCCGTAAATTCTTGTGTTCACAATTGGCAATAACTTGTTCAATCTGGGCCCGATCAAAGAAATCCAACTGCAAAGGTTCAGGGATCTCCTGACTGAAGTCAATGGAGTCGAGAATATTGAGAATTTTTCGACGTACTAGAAATAATTAAGAGTCGTTTTATTTTAGCTGGGACACTGAGAAAAGCAAACCACAGCACTCGGCTCACTCTCAAAGACAGTACTATATCTATGTTCAGAAAGGGCATCAGTCTGGAAATTGAAGATTGTATTGAAATCTAAATTGGATTTTATTTCTAACACATTCATTTGCAAAAATGCTTTTGCCATCCTATCATCCTGTTATAAAAAGTTTTTTTTATTGACAAATAATTTTTACATAGCTTTTCAACATCAGTTCAGAATTTGCAGATACAGGCTTAATTACCTCCTGAAATTTTAAGCAATTTAATATATACATATCTACAAATTTATTACAAATTCAAAGAGCTTCACCTTTTGTAGAAGTGTCAAAGTGCAGGAACCCAGAGACAGACCTATTTTCATCTTCCATGCCTCCTTCCCCATCTGCTGGAGCATTAGTAATACAAGATCAGAAAAAGAACACATTCACAAAATTTATTTGGAAATAACAAATATAAGGTTATTTTATTTCTATGTCATTGGTTCTAGGTCAAAGAGCCCCTTGCAAATGGATAATTAAAATGCCAAGATGATGAGAACTTATCAACAACATTCATTTAATTCTTTGTTTCTATCAGATCCACTTCACAACTGTAAAAAGCACAATCAGAACTCTAAAAGAGGTAGGATCCAATCATGCCTGTGAGATGATTAGAAAAGTTTGTGCTTAATTTGCATGTAAAACACGTATTAAATATCTTGGGTCATGCTGGCTCAGTGTGACAAACTCCACTGTGTACCTGTGTACACGAACAGAGCAAAATGTGAATGCTTTTAACAATAATAAAATGGCAATGACGGGTGACTTTTACTTTTGTGTTCTGAAGGGATAAAATTCTAAAGGCAGAAAGAATGTGTTTGGCCTACAATCACAGACTAACCGTAAGATTCAGATTTGCACTTGCATTCGCACAGACCAGTCAGCAGCATGACAATACAAATGCCAACATGCCCATGTTCACCTGAGTAGGGTTTCACTGGCATGTCATCCAGCAGGAGGTGTAGGAGCCTCTGGGTGTGTGAGCGTTGGCGGTTCAAAGAAGTTACCCTTAGTTCTATTGAGGCAGTCTTCATCAGCCAGGACATCTGGTTCAGCATAGATATTTCATATTCTGGAATTTAAATACGTATGTTTAGTTTGCCAGCACAATGACACAAAATCAGAACAGACATAGTCTGTAACTTGTCATTATTTTCCCATGTAACATAGTCAATAATTTATGAAACTATCCACCATAATAGTTTGTCACTCTGTAAAATTAAAAAAGAAAAAAACAGATGCCAAGAGAGACAAAATAAGCCAGTGTATGTCTATGAAAGGTAAGCAAAAGCAACTGAAAAACAAAAGAGAGTCAAGTTTCTGTTGCTACAATAACTTCATGCAGATCTAGAGAATTCTGGATCTATCATAGTTTGACATTAATAGAGAATTTAATACTTAAAAAAATAATCCAAGTAATTCTCAACTATTTATCTTGTCAAAAAAGGCTACCATAAAATTTGATTTTTACTTCAGGAAAAAATACATTTCAAAATCTAAAATAAACACATAATTTGCATAATTTTAAATTGCATAATTTTCTGCTATCTTGAGATTATCAAGGCCATTTTGGTCTAACATATAGTTAGGACTGGAAATCACTTATACAATAAAAGTTTTTGAATCCAATATTATTGTAATATGCCTGGCTTTGGAGTCTTAAATTATGAATTTTATAAACATACAAACACTGCTATTACTGCTAATAATAATAATTACAAGCAAAGCTACATCAATATTTAAAAAGTAGATAGCAAGATAGGCAAAATAGGAACTTTTGTTTTCTAATTAGGAATAAAAAGGGGTTTCTTAAAAATCTTGTCATAAACAATACCTTGGGATTAAAAATAACAATAGTGATTATGAAAATGAAGTCAAACTCTTCTGCCATTAGGTAATTCCCAAGTCTCTCACACCATATCCTAAGAAGTAAAGCAGGGTCTTCCCTAGTGACTCGGTGGTCAAGAATCCTCCTGCCAATGCAGGAGACACGGGTTCCATCCCTGATCTGGGAAGATCCCACATGCTGAGGAGCAACAATGCTTGTGCGCCACAGTTACTGAGCCTGTGCTCTAGAGCCCTGGAGCTGCAACTACTGAAGTCCTGGCACCCTAAAGCTCTTGTTACACAACAAGAAAAGCCACCTCAGTGAGAAGCCCCCGCTCACCACAACTAGAGAAAAGCCTTCGCAGCAATGAAGACCTAGCACAGTCAAAAACAAATAAATAGCTTTTTAAAAAATCCTTAAAAAGCAAACCAGAGTTGACAATTACTAGTAATGGCAACTTATTATGAAATATGTGAGCCTAGACTTCCTAAAACGTAAAGATGATACAAAATAAACTTTTAAAAAGCCTCAATAAAATGATTACTGTCTAGATAGAACACGAACTAAGAAAACTGTTATAAATTGATCAAAAAGAAAATTACATAAAATAGAATCCTATAAAACACAGGAAGCCTGGGTTGATCAGGTCAATAAACTAAAGGTATAGTTTCCATCATAATTAGTTTCCTGTTTTCATTTCAAGGCCTGATCATACACAAGAAACAAAAGTAAAACATAGATTTTTACAAAACAATTTCACTCAAAAAAATCTAAATTTTCAAAATTTTCTTATATATTTTCTTATCCCTTAAACAATTTTAAACTTTTGTTAATAAAAGGATCAAATTCCATCCTTAACAGGCTATTTGAAAATAATTTTATGCTGCCAGTTAAAACATCAGGTTTCTCAAGAACAAATTACAAAAACAACACAAAGGAACACAGAAGCAAAGTAATAAAATGAGGACAGAATTCCACAGATTCTACAGCTGCCACCCCAGTTCAGTTCAGTTCAGTTGCTCAGTCGAGTCCAACTCTTTGCGACCACATAGACCACAGCACGCCAGGCCTCCCTGTCCATCACCAACTCCTGAAGTTTACTCAAGCTCATGTCCAATCAGATGGTTATGCCATCCAACCATCTCATCCTCTGTTGTCCCCTTCTCCTCCTGCCTTCAATCCTTCCCAGCATCAGGGTCTTTTCCAATGAGTCAGTTCTTCGCATCAGGTGGCCAAAGTATTGGAGTTTCAGCTTCAGCATCAGTCCTTCCAATGAACATTCAGGACTGATTTCCTTTAGGATGGACTGGCTGGATCTCCTTGAAGTCCAAGGGACTCTCAAGAGTCTTCTCCAACACCACAGTTCAAATGCATCAATTCATTAAAGGGCGCTCAGCTTTCTTTATAGTACAACTCTCACATCCATACACGACTACTGAAAAGCTATAGCTTTGACTAGATGGACCTTTGTTGGCAAAGTAATGTCTCTGCTTTTAAATATGCTGTCTAGGTTGGTCATAACTTTTCTTCCAAGGAGTAAGTGTCTTTCAATTTCATGGCTGTAGTCACCATCTGCAGTGATTTTGGAGCCCCCAAAAATAAAGTCTGCCACTGTTTCCACTGTTTCCTGATCTATTTGCCATGAAGTGATGGGACCAGATGCTATGATCTTAGTTTTCCAAATGTTGAGTCTTAAGCCAACTTTTTCACTCTCCTCTTTCACTTTCATCAAGAGGCTCTTTAGTTCTTCTTCACTTACTGCCATAAGGGTGGTGTCATCTGCCTATCTGAGGTTACTGATATTTCTCCCAGCAATCTTGATTCCAGCTTGTGCTTCATCCAGCCCAGCATTTCACATGATGTAATCTGCATATAAGTTAAATAAGTAGGGTGACAGTATACAGCCTTGACATACTCCTTTCCTGATTTGGAACCAGTCTGTTGTTCCATGTCCAGTTCTAACTGTTGCTTCCTGACCTGCATACAGATTTCTCAGGAAGCAGGTCAGGTGGTCTGGTATTCCCATCTCTTTCAGAATTTTCCACAGTTTTTTATACTCCACACAGTCAAAGGCTTTGACATAGTCAATAAAACAGGTGTTTTTCTGGAACTCTCTTGTTTTTTTGATGATCCAATCGAAATTTGATCTCTGGTTCCTCTGCCTTTTCTAAATCCAGCTTGAACATCTGGGAGTTCACGGTTCAAGTATTGCTGAAGCCTGGCTTGGAGAATTTTGAGCATTACTTTGCTAGCATATGAGATGACTGCAATTGTGCGGTAGTTTGAGCATTCTTTGGCATTGCCTTTCTTTGGGATTGGAATGAAAACTGACCTTTTCCAGTCCTGTGGCCACTGCTGAGTATTCCAAACTTTCTGGCATATTGAGTGCAGCACTTTCACAGCATCATCTTTTAGGATTTGAAATAGTTCAACTAGAATTCCATCACCTCCACTAGCTTTGTTCATGTGATGCTTCCTAAGGCCCACTTGACTTCGCATTCCAGGATGTGGCTCTAGGTGAGTGATCACACCATCATGATTCTCTAGATCGTGAAGATCTTTTTTGTATAGTTCTTATGTGTATTCTTGTTACCTCTTCTTAATATCTTCTGCTTCTGTTAGGTCCATACCATTTCTGTCCTTTATCAAGCCCATCTTTGCATGAAATGTTCCCCTGGTATCTCTAATTTTCTTGAAGAGATCTCTAGTCTTTCCCATTCTGTTGCTTTCCTCTATTTCTTTGCATTGATCACTGAGGAAGGCTTTCTTATCTCTCCTTGCTATTCTTTGGAACTCTGCATTCAAATGGGTATATCTTTCCTCTTCTCCTTTGCCTTTTGCTTATTTTCTTTGCTCAGCTATTTGTGAGGCCTCCTCGGACAACCATTTAACCTTTTTGCATTTCTTTTTCTTGGGGATGGTCTTGATCCCCGCCTCCTGTACAATGTCATGAACCTCAGTACATAGTTCTTCAGGCACTCTATCAGAGCTAGTCCCTTAAATGTATTTCTCACTTCCACTGTATAATCGCAAGGGATTTGATATAGATCATACCTGAATGGCCTAGTGGTTTTCCCTACTTTCTTCAATTTAAGTCTGCATTTGGCAATAAGGAGTTCATGATCTGAGCCACAGTCAGCTCCTGGTCTTGTTTTTGCTGACTGTATAGAGCTTCTCCACCTTTGGCTGCATAGAATATAATCAATCTGAATTCGGTATTGATCATCTGGTGATGTCCATGTGTAGAGTCTTCTCTTATGTTGTTGGAAGAGGGTGTTTACTCTGACCAGTGTGTTCTCTTGGCAAAACTCTATTAGCCTTTGCCCTGCTTCATTCTATACTCCAAATTTGCCTGTTACTTCAGGTATTTCTTGACTTCCTACTTTTGCATTCCAGTCCCCTATAATGAAAAGGACATCTTTTTTGGGTGTTAGTTCTAGAAGGTCTTGTAGGTCTTCACAGAACCATTCAACTTCAGCTTCTTTAGCATTACTAGTCGGGGCATAGACTTGGACTTGTCTAACTGCTACCCCAAAATGTTATAAAATTAAAATCACTCCACACAAACTTTACACATTTGTTTTAATAGTAAGGGAGAAAAATGTCCTACCTTTGTTAGAAAATGGTAAGTGCTGCAACTGAGAAAATAAGAAGTCCTGGCTGGTTCTCAAGTACCTCATAGTAGGACCAGATGTATCAGAACATGCACATAACTGGTAAATCACCTACAGAATTACAATAACACAAGAAAATCCCCAAATCAGCTTTTTATATTACAGATTTTAATAAAAACGTTGAACTTAAATCTACTACGTGGAAACTAAGACCCATAAACAACTAAGGCAAAAAGGATAAACACATGCATATATAATGCAAAAATGCAGAGTAACAAGCAGTTCTTAGCACACTGACTCAAAATATACTAGAATACAACTGGAGAATGCTGACAACATTCTTATAGGCCTAATCTTAAAATCACCCTAAATATATTAACATATATACATGTAGTTAAATAATAAGTTTTAGTATTTTATCTATTATTGGCAGTAAATTACTCAGAAGTAACTTCTAAAAACCAAGGTTATATATTAATTAGTTGATATAATTGTTGGGATCTAAGAATCCCTTGTGGGATCTAATCCTATGTATTCCCAAAGAGCAATGGTTCAGTATTCACCAACTCAGTGTTCTTTGTGATTTTATAAAATTAGTAGCAACAACTGAAGGTAAATTCAATATAGATCTAGAAACACAGTCTTAAGCAAAACACAAAACAACAAAGCATAACCAAAGATGTTGAGTAAAGCAGAGTAAAAAAACTGGAAACAACCTAAGTGTAATTTATATTGTAGCAGCACAGAAAGATCCCCCTCCCCCCAGGGGGGAGGGAAGGACACAAAATTGTAAATATGTATTTAATATATACGAGGAAAAGATAGGAAGGGAACACAAGGTAAAGCTTAAATACTTGCAGAGGTATGCTTGTCTTTCAAACAGCTTTGATATTATATTGTTTTTGACACTATAAATACTGAATTTCTCAAAACAAAATCAAGTTATTCATATTAGATGGTAAGAAATGTGTCATTAACTTCTAGTAACCCACTGCTACAATATAAATTACACTTAGGTTGTTTCCAGTTTTTTTAGTCTTTCTTACCATGAAAATGAGAATCAAATTGAGAAATTAGTTGTATCTTATAAAGCCTAGTTCTTAAAATACTTATAATGTGAAGAAAACAAGAAATAAAAGAATACAACACAAGTAAAACAACAAACTCAACTAAAGTTTAAACTTACATTAATTTGACTATCTACCACTTTACATACAGCTCTATGTATAATGCACATGGTTCTTAAAAAGTACTTCCACTTACATTCTTGCATTCTCATTGAAGTCTCACAATAGCCCATTTCACAAATTTAAAAACTGAGAGAAGTTTCAGGGCAGACCCAAAGTGACTTAGTTAGTTAAGGGGCAGAGATAGGAACCAGAGGTCTTCTGACCCTAATCCACTAAAAAGAAACAACTTGAAACACAGCATCCTTGGAAAATTTCTATATCAACTGGTCTAAATCCATCCCTTATTTTTCAAGACATCAACATACAGGATCTTGTAGATCTATAAGATCTTGAGTTTGTGCTTTGTGGATTTTACCCATAAATGAAAGACTGGTCAAACCACTAGATGAACTCATTTCAACTCGGTCCTACTGTGGTACTTGCATATCTGCGATGGATTCAAGCATAAGCTTCTTCTCGTAGGTGCTACAGAGTTCAGCCCTCGGTATACCTGGTAACACAGCTCAGCGAGTTGAGGGGATGCCCTCACTGCCAGCGGGCCTGTTCTCCCTTCAGCTCCCTTCTCCAAGACGTTCAAGATGGCGTGAAGGCAGGTCCGAGGGCAACCTAACACTCCTGTGCGAAACCAAGAGAGAAGTCAGCTTCTCTTTCCCAATTTCGGCATTAAAAACCTCAGGATACATTTATAAAACTTAAAGCTCTGTACACATACACCCTACTGTAAATATCGTTTCAAATACTGATACAGAAAATTTATTAAATACTAACTTTCCAAGGCTTAGTTTGTCCAGACTACATCTAAATCCCCAAAAACTCAACCTGTCACATAATTTTTCATACATTATTTCTTTCAGTGAATTATCTCACGAGCCCAGAATCCAATACCTAATCATTTAGCGACATATATATGAAAAAGAAATAAATGGCTCTGTGTCTTGTGGCAATACCTGGGTCTTGCAGGTTTGTGGTACTGACAGGTTTCTTTAATTCAAAGCCCAACAGGTAGAGAGCAAGATTGGGTGGATTGCGTTCCAGAGAGGTAATGAGAAGATTCAAGATATGGATTCTTGTTTCATGACGGATTCCAGCTAATTTCTTTTCAAGTTCTGAGCCTAAATGTGGAAACAACAAAGCAATAAAAAGTTACCATGGGTCAAACTGAAAAATATAAAACTTGTATCTCAAACCTCAGATGTTTTCTTTAGCTTTAGTTTACTTGATTAGCTATTACATTAAGTTCAGATTTAAGAGGTTTCCCAAAAGTCTTATTTACTGTTATGCTAGCAAAATTCTCAAAATTTCCTTATGTCACCACTAGACATTCAACAGTTTTTTTATTTACATAAAATAAAAAATACACGTTAATCTAAGACATACCCTCTTCTAGACGTACAAATTCTTCTGTATCTTCACTATCCAAACACTCCACAAAACCAGCCATCAGCTTCTGACTTACACTCTGAAATCACATAAAGATTTTAAAATGACAAGTTATAAAAAGGTTCTAAGTATTAGAGAAACTATGATAAATATGATATACAATTATAAACGCTTGTCTACAAAGACAAAAGGCAAATATGCTCCAAGGAAAGTATTAGGTTTTAGTTACATTTTTAATTAATAAAAAACTCAGTTCCTTAACTGAGTGCCATTTAGCTTGCTATAGAAATAACTAAAGAGGACTTCACTGGTAGAGAAATGGATAAGAATCTGTCTGCCAATGCAGGGGACACAGGTTCCATTCCTGGCCCGGGAAGATCCCACATGCCGTGGAACAAATGAGCCTGTGTGCCACAGCTCTTGAACCCACGCCCTAAGGCCCGTGAGTGGCAACTACTAGAGCCTGCACACCCCAACTCCTGAGCCCACAAGCTGCAACTACCGAGGCCTGTGTACCTAGACCTAGTGCTCCACAACAAGAGAAGCCTCCCCAGTGAGAGGCCTGCACCCCACAACGAAGAGACGCCCTACTCTCCACAACAGGAGAAAGCCCACACACAGCAGAGACAACCCAGCAAAGCAAAAATAAATAAGGACAAATAATTTAAGAGACAAAAACTTTTACAGTTTATTGGCTTTAAAACTTGCTTCATTAATTTTCTTTCCCAAAGAATCAAACTCGTTTTTAAAAACAATAACATTAAATTACTACTTCTTAACCTCGTCATTATATACTTATGATATTTATCTTAACTAAAATATAAAATAAAATTCTAATTTTCTCTCTTTAGAAATGTATTACTTACACCAGTTTTATATTTCTGGGCTGAGAGATTAGATACTACTCTATTTCCTTTAAGAACTCTATATATGTGTGTGTGTGTGTGTGTGTGTGTGTGTGTGTGTATGCTAAGTCGTGTCCAACTCTTTGCAACCTCATAGACTATAGCCCTCCGGGCTTCTCTGTCCATGGAATTCCCCTCAAGGATCGGACTGCGTCTCCTGCTTGGCAGGCATATTCTTTACCACTGAGCCACCTGAGAAGCTCTTAAGAACTCTAGCAGGACACTAAAACTGGTAACAATTCAAACTCAAATGAACACCAATGAACTGAAAATCTGCATCCAAAGTCCTCTAATTAATTATATGGTTTCATGAACTTCATCCAAAAACCAGATTAGACATCTAAAATAATATATATAATATATATATTATGCATATAATATATATAATATAAATAGTGGTTTTCAACTTGGGTGGTACTGCCACTCTAAAAGGCCCTTAGAATTATATGAGAGCATTTTGAGTCTTCAGGACCAGAGACTGCTACTCAGAGACAGTGATAGGGGACCAGGGATGCTAACAGTCCTGCAATTTGAGAGACAGTTACACTAAAATGAAGATCTGCCCCACCCAAAATGCCAGAAGAGTCCCTGTTACAAAATACCAAAACCCAATAATACTCTTCAACTAGCTAGAGCAGTGATTTCCAGCGTAAAATATACAAGGGGAGGAATGCCTATAAAGAGAAAGAAAAATAACAGATTCTCCAATTATAGCTATTCAGTGAATAGAAAGAGAACTAACTAAAAGAGGAAAACATCTACAACACTCTACAGTGTATCAAATGAAGTAACACAATGTGGGTCACCAAAAAGCCACAGAGGCCTCCCTGGTAGCTCAGTGGTAAGGAATCTGACTGCCAATGCAGGAGACACAGGTTCCTGTGTAGGGGGAGATCCCCTGGAGAAAGAAATGGCAACTCACTCCAATATTCTTGTCTGGGAAATCCTATGTACAGAGGAGTCAGGCATGCTACAGTCCACAGGGTCACAAAGTATTGGACATGAGTTAGCAACTAAACAACAACAGCTAACAACAACAACAAAAAGCCACAGAAGCAGACAACTCACATCAGTGAAATCAGAATTGGAGGCTCACTCAGCACAGAGGCAAATGAGCAAGAGTGAAACAAAGGATGCAAAAAACAAACAGAAGGTGCACTTACAAACCTAATCATCCTTTAAAATGTGCTTGTGGTAGCACATTAAACAGTCTCATTAGGCCATACAGTTACATACTATAATAAAGAGTATAATCACATACTACAGTGTACATATTAAGAGTATCCCTGGAAATGGTATTATCATCAAACACAAATCATAGCCCAGTACATGGGTAGGCTTTCATCCATCATATACAAATATACTTACTCGCAAGATTTTCCTACATACAAGAATAAGATGTATTCTGGATGTACCAAAAAAAAATAACAAGAAAAGCAATAACAAAATCAGTTACCTGGTCGTGTGTGAAATCTCCAACCAATTTTATCTGAATATTGGAATTGCAAGAGATACAGCAGAGGATCTTGGCACTTTCAAAAGCCAATTCTGGATTAGTATTGCCATGATACAGGTATCTTTAAAACAAGAAAACATTTGGGGAACAACGTGATGAAATTTTTGCTTCTTACTATTCTCAATACAGAACATTCACAACCAGGGCTCTCCTACCCATACTGTACTTTTGGTAAGTTACACAAAGGTTTCCCCTTCTATTAATAACTACATGTAACCTGTTATGGGGCTTCACTGGTGGCTCAGTGGTAAAGAATCTGCCTGCAATGCACGAGACACAGGAGACTTGGGTTCAATCCCTGGGTTGGGAAGAACCCCTGGAGGAGGGGATGGCAGCCCACTCCAGTTTTCTTGCCTGGAGAATCCCATGGACACAGGAGCCTGGTGGGCTACAGTTCACAGAGTCGCAAAGGGCCAGACATGACTGAAGTGACTGAGCAACCTTGTTATGGGTTGAATCGTGTTTCCCCAAAATTCACATGTTGATAGCCAAACCCAGAATGATTTTATTTGGAAACGGTCTTTGAAGATATAATTAACCAAGTAAAGATGAGGCCATCAGGGAGAGCTCTAATTCAACGACTGATAGCCTTATAAAAAAGGGAAAAGTAGACACAGCCACACACACAGGGAGAATGCCATGATGTAAAGCTGAAGGCAGAGACTGGGATGATGTGCCCACCATTCACAGAACACTAAGCATTGCCAGCAAACCACCAGAGGCTCAAACACACACAATGAAAAGTTTGCTCCCTGGCCCTATATTCTCCAAATATCCAACTTCCCTACAGGAGACAATATTAAGATTATGTCATTTCATACTTTGAAATATTTACGGCATAAAATAAATTAGAAAGAAGAAAAAGAAATTACAAGGTTCAGAGTCATTAAAATCAGAGACGCAAAAGAAGACAATAATAAAAAGAGACCAAAAAAATGTTTAAGTGATGCATTATGGATCTGATCAGATTTGGACATCAAAGTTAGAATGCCATCTGATTCACGTCGTCATTTCTCTACCTACACACAGAACTCACCTGGCAATGTTCACTACATTATCTGCCTTCTTGGTTCTGGGATTTATTCCCTGCAATAGATGTTCTAAAGGAGAGACGATCAGAGCCAGCTGACTCTCTCTTAGCAGATCCATGAAGAGGTTTTCCTTCTGCAGAGTAAGATTGAGAAGCGCAAGGCAATGCTGCACTGCTTTCTCCAGGTGCTTCTTTCCTACAGAGCAAAATCAAAGTTAGAAAGTTCTACATGAATCTTAGAAACTCAGAATCAGTTCTCAGGAAAACAAGATAAAGGGTAAGTTCCAGATTCAAAAAGTCCTCAAGTTTTCAAACTTTTAGCAGTAACTTCACAGAATTGCTCACTCAGACAAGTCACTGTAACTTTTGTGACTCAGATTAGTTTAATGCAACAGATTCTCAGTAATTTTTCCTCAGCATTTCTTTCCCTAATTATTTAAAGCAGAGTTCTCAGATGGGAGTAAGTCTGGCCCCAGAGGACATCTGGCAATATCTGGAGACTTCTGATTGTCACAGCAAAGGATGCAGTACAGGCATCTAGTGGGTAGAGGTCTACAACACACAGGACAGCCTCCACATTAAAGAATTATTCTGCCAAAAATGCCGGTGGTGCTGAGGCCGAGAAGCTGATTTAGAATAATACATAACCACCGTGGAAAATTTGGAAAATAAAGAGGCAGAAAATGTAAACAAGGGCTACATATAGTGCCACCATTCAAACTTAAAACTCATGGACTCTGGAGTCAAATTACCTAAGCTCAAATCATAGCCTTGACCCTGGAGAAAGATGTGAAACCTCTTCATGCATCAATTTCCTTATTCATTAAATGCAAATAATATCATCTACCACACAGGCCTTTTATACAGGTTAAATATATTAATACATGTAATGAGCTTTTAAAATTGCCAAGTGCATAGTAAGCACTTAATAAATGATAATAACTTACAGTAATAGTAAATGAAATTTATTGAACACCATATACCACGCACTATAGTAAGTGCTTTTATAAATACTATGGAGAAAACAAAACAAAAAGTACTTTAAATTTAGAGATGTTAAAGCTGTAAGAGATAACTATGATTACCTACCAAAGACCCTGCAATAAGGCAGTTATAATGAGAGTCTCTGTATTTCAGTTTGCTCTCACTTTTAATTTACTTTCATGGTATGACTCACTAAAACAACACTGTAGATACAGAGAGAATCTTCCAGTGAAAAGTTCATCTACTTCAAACCTTCAATTTACACAAGACAAAAAAAACAAAACTGTTTTCAAGCTATGAAGACATTCAGGCACATACCAGGGAAAGGAGCATAGGTATCAAGCTGTTTAACACCTTCCTCCAGTAAACTAAGGGCAAGCTCCAACATTGGTGACTCATTCAGAAGGTGATACATCAGACTAAATCCTGGTGGCTTATAGGCTATGATTTCTTCTCCTAAATAGAACATAACATAGTCCAAGAGATGGTGAATTAGTACTTTTGTCACACCCTTTTTATGAAACATGAGATTGGTAAATTAAATAGTATCTAAACAAATGAAGCAAGCTTCAATTTAGAGACAGTGACACAAACTATATACAGTGGTTACTTCCAAAAGGGCTGATCTGCACATAGCAGTTGGTTCACATGTTACACTGATATGTAACTCATTAATCTGTAGGCAATGTTCTTACTCTTTCATTAAGTGAAATTTTTACTTTATTTTCTCTTGCTTAGAACAATCAAAATGACTAAAACAATGTAACAAAACATATAAAATTATAATTTAATTTATAACCAGAAGTAATTTACATCTTATGTATAGTAATTTATAAAGTATAAATAGGTTTATAAATAGCTGACACTTTGTTTGAATGAGACAGAATCAAATTACCTTGTAGTTCCACAAACTGATCCACAAAATCTTCAAGTTGAGGTTCATAATCTCTGAGCAATTTATAAAACACCTCCAAAACAACTTCAGCAACTTCCCACTACAGAAAGACACAAATATTTCAGTAACAGTAACAGTTCAAGGTGATAGACTGGGCAAGTTTTTCATCCCTCTCACTTTCCTCCAGAAAATGTGTGAAGTCCCTTTTCTACTTTGTTTATTCGAAGCAATACAGAAAGCCCAATTCATTTTGCTTTGTTTTGCTTAAGGACAGTGGACTGGCTAGTTTTTCAAGGTAAAACAGGTATAAAAGAATTAGTAAAAGAAACATTTCTAAAAAAGAAGTATTTCTACAGCAGATATTTGAGCTTTGTTAACAAATGTAAAGCACCCAATATCTAGCCATATGGGGTTCCATAAAACTTATAAATAAATTTAGTTCATAAATCTAGTTCAATTTATAATGAAAAACTATCAGGTTTGAACACTTCTGCAAAAGCATCAAACATTCAGTTTCTCTAAGGATCTCAGCTGGACAGGATCTGAGAAAACATCTCATCAACCCTTATTTTGCAGGTGAAGCAAGTGAAGCTCAGAGCACTGAATGATTTCCCGAGACCATAAAGCTTGGCAGCCAACGTGCTGGAGGTCCAGCCCCGCACTTCTAATTCCCAGAGCAGTGTTCATGGCTCTAGCCAAAGTTAAGAATCACTGGTAGGCTTCCTCCAATGACCTCATTTTCACCTCTTTGTTTAAAATGTTTTTAAAAGCTATGTAACACCAAGGAAAAATATTTATGCCAAAGGGAAAATATACTGTACAGACATAATTGTACAGACAGTAAAATTAAACTCTGTTTAAAAAAATCTACTACATAAAATTTTAATAAGGCTGAGTCTAGTAACTGTAGATGGTGGTTTTTAAAATTATTACTTTAGTCATTATTTCCACTGCATATAATTTTATCAAAGCCGATTTTTAAAACTAGGACTACAACAATCTTAATTTTAAATTATTTTTTTAATTACTCATTTTTCTCTATTTTCTAAATTTTTCAAATCATTTATTTAAATAAAAAAATGTTTATCACCACATGATAATGGACTTTAGGATTACTAAATATATATGCTGCCTCAAACACTGTTTATATTTATTTATCTCAATCCAAAGCACTGTTTTTGTGACAAGCTAGTGTTATAAAATACGACGACGTAAATTAAACCTAAAAAAGACTTTCTAGTGAAATAAATTCACAAAATTGAGGGAAATTTTCTTAGGGTAATATGTTAGGAAATCATTGGTAGCTGGAAGAGCAGCAGTGCTAGAAATATAAAAATGCATGGGTGAAAAATAATAAGCACAGAAAAAGAGTGGCTGACTAAAGCTCTAAACCCTTAGGTCATACTGACCTTTTTAAGAAAAAGCAAGTAAGATATTTAAAAGAAATGCCAAAATGTATCAGAACATTTTGTTGAAGAGACTGCAATTGTTAGCATCCATTATCCATCTAAAATGACTTTTATTAATGAGGCATGACTGCTGTTAATGCTTTCATCCAATAAGGAAATACATGTCAATAAAGTAATACTAGGCCTTTAGTAAATCACATACCCCTGTTGGTATTGATTTTTAACCACATGAGAAGCAAAACTTATAAAGCAACTGACAAAAAATAAACTTCAACTATCTGGGACTAAATATTAGAAACAAACTATGTCCAATAATATGACAATGAAAAATAAACTATGCTAGATACAAGTAATGATTATGCAGTCATTAAAAAGACTCTTCTCAAAGAATCTTTAATAGCATGAAAAAAATCCTCATAATACTATGTTTAGTGGTCAAAAAGGGATATAAGCTAATGTCACTAATTATCTCAATTTAAGTAGATATGCAAAGGAAAAAGAATAAAAGCAGTTATCCCTTCCTTTGGCAATAAGATTATGGGTGATGTAATTTCTTCACATATTTTTCTATATTTTCCTAATTTCCCAAAGTAGAATGAACTAAATTATTTTATAATCATTAATACAACAACAGATAAATCCAATGGGTTCAAAAACAACAAACTATAAAAATAAACTAGAAATGTCCCTATAATGTATTCTGTCCACAAGAGTATTCTGTGAACCGATAAACAGTATTATAGACTAAAGTGAATTACATCAGAACCTGAAAGGGTCTCTTACATAGCTTAGTGGTTATGAGCTTGGATCTGGAATCAGAGTCCTAGGTTCAAATCCTGGTCCTGGACCTTAGGCAAGTTCCTTAACTTTGCTAAGCCTCCATCTGTAAAATGGGAACATTAATAGTACCTGCCTTGCAGTAATATTATAATTACGTAAGATGATACATACAAAAGCTCAGTTGTGAGTGTACTACAACCAGAGCAAATATGAGCATAAACATCAGTGTTCCCTCGGCCTCTCTCCAAGGCTTATAAATCTAATGAACCACGATATGCCTTCCAACTAACCCAAGACTCCACAACCCAGAAGTGCTACTTACTCACCAATATTAATTGGCGTGCAAGTTAAAACTTATTTCAATTCCTAACCTAAATCATCCCAATAAAGGATAGTGTTTTTCCAACTGCCAAAGGTATATTATTTTTGGTTCAATTTTGGTCAAAATTTGTTCAATTAAGGATTTAATGACTTTGACTTCATATCAGTTAAATTGGTGGTGGCGCTTGGTGGTTCAGTAGTTAAGTCACGTCCTACTCTTTTGATCCCACGGACTGTAGCCCTCCAGGCTCCTCTGTCCATGGGATTCTCCAGGCAAGAATACTGGAGTGGGCTGCCATTTCCTTCTCCAGGAGATCTCTCCAACCCAAGAACCAAACCTGGGTCTCCTGCACTGCAGGCAGATTCTTTACAGACTGAGCTATGAGGGATGCACACAGGTTTTTTTTTTTTTGTATAACCAGACTCAAATCTGAAAATTAAATGAGGAAACTGGGAAAAAGTTGAGAGAAAAACTAAGAACAGAAATTTAGAAAACAAGGACTTCTGAAGATAAACTAAAGAAATCAAACTTATGTGTCGAGGGTACATATCCGGCTTTGAGCACCAGATGTGTTCTTGAAAATGCATAATAACTCTTATTTCTCAAACTGTACTGTATTTTATAAAGCAAATAGTAACACTCTCCCCTCTTTGAGACTGTAATCAAAGCATCATCATACATAAAGCCAGCAGTGTGCTTCTCTGTTATAAATCAATTAAATCACTGATCACTAAAGAGTCAGTGCTTTGGTTTTAATGCCTGAATGTATTTTTTATTACATTTAAACCAATCAGACCATGGATATGTCAGTATTAAGACTGTAAGTTTTACTTTCAAAAGCTAAAATGAATTTATAGCATCTCATACCTTTAATACAAGAAAAAGCAGCAATAAAATAAATAAGGAGACAAAAGTTTTTCTCTGAACATAACCTTTTCAGCTGCTCTCCGGTAAGCCCTTGTACGGAATCGGAGAAACACGGAATCTCGCAGGAACTGCAAATAAGGGTCAAAACCGGGGGGCCGCAGCCCAGCACCCAAATTAGAAGGAAAGGAGCTCTCCACCAGAGTACTAATTAACTGGCAAAAGGCACGAGTTAAAGGGTATTCTTCACACCGGGATTCTATTTCATTTAGTTCCACCTTCCAAAGAAAAATAAAGGAAATTCAGTAACATAAAACCACTAGCTTTAAAGTGCAAAGCATTTTTCAGACATTAACTCATTACTATGGTATAATATCACACCCAAAGACCCACAAAAACATTACAATTTTTTTATTCAGAAGTAAAGATACAAAAGTTAAAAATAGATATCTTGAATGTTTCTTTAAAAAAAAGAGGAAGGGGGCATAGAGAGAAAAAAAGAAACTTAAACAACTAAATTCGCACTTCACGGCTGACCCAAGTAGCCAAATTAAATTGGGTTCAAACCAAACTTTGAGTCTGGATGGCTGCCATTAACATACTTATCCAGCTCTGAAACCAAAAGTGTTTTGATCTCTTTCATAAAGTTTCATCTCCATTTCAACACAGAAAACCCTCAAATGAAAACACATCAAATTTGAAAACTACAGAAACTTAATACGGTAAGAATATATTTTTCTTAGACTTTTCATCATGTGAATGCATGACTATAGAATTTAAACTAAAAGGAAAATTTTACCTCAATACCAATAGCTTGCCTCTGGCTTGGAACCCGAACAGTCTGCAGTATCTTAAAATAATAAAAAGAATGCAATGTTAGGAGCATTCCTCATTGATCAATGAAAATCAGTGGCTTTGCAATAATATAATAGTCACATACTACACCCACCACATCTGTACTTCTTACAATGTCAATCAGAAATGACAACTCAGAAGTCTCTGATGAACCTTCATGAGCAACTGTGTCCATATACAGGGAGAACTTCCAATTACCTGGGCTTCAGAAAACTGGTAATTTCTTAAGTGCACACAAGATGTGTTTTCAACATATTTATTCTCAGATATTTTAGGAATAAACCTTAAAAGGAATTATGGGATGAAATCTCACCAATGTTCAGGACACGAGTCTTTTTTACAACCAGCCCTACTGTTGGCACCAAAAAACCAAGAAGTAAATTTGTTAAGAACAGGTCTCTTATGTGAACAGAAGTTTTGGGTTAAGAAGTTCTGTCCTGACCTTGCTGGAGGCATAAATAGTCTCTGGTATATAATTATACTCAATGTCAACACTTTATCTTTTGCAAACTACACTATTAGGTGTAATCCTTTTTGAGGAAAAAAAAGGCCTTATCTAAGACACAAATGTCTAAACCCAATCACACATCATCTCAGGTATAAAGAAGCACTAAGCACTTAGGATTGACAAAACGAGGTCCACTGGAGAAGGGCATGGCAAACCACTTCAGTATCCTTCCCTTGAGAACCCCATGAACAGTATCAAAAGGCAAAAAAATAGAACACTGAAAGATGAACTCCCCAGGTCGGTAGGTGCCCAATATGCTACTGGAGATCAGTGGAGAAATAACACCAGAAAGAATGAAGAGACGGAGTCAAAACAACACCACCACCCAGTTGTGGATGTGACTTGTGACAGGAAGCAAGGTCCAATGCTGTAAAGAGCAATCTTACATAGGAACCTGGATGGAATGATAGGTCCATGAATCATGGCAAATGGTCAAACAGGAGATGGCAAGAGTGAACGTCGACATTTTAGGAATCAGTGAACTAAAATGGACTGGAATGGGTGAATTTAACTCAGATGACCATTATATCTATTGCTGTGGGCAAGAATCCCTTAGAAGAAATGGAGCAGCCATCATAGTCAATGAAAGGGTCCGAAATGCAGTCCTTGGATGCAATCTCAAAAACGACAGAATGATCTCTATTCATTTCCAAGGCAAACCATTCAACATCACAGTAATCCAAGTTTATGCCCCAACCAGTAATGCTGAAGAAGCTAAAGTTGAACGGTTCTATGAAGACCTATAAGACTTTCTAGAACTAACACCCAAAAAAGATGTCCTTTTAATTACAGGGGACTGGAATGCAGAAGTAGGAAGTCAAGAAACACCTTGAGTAACAGGCAAATTTGGCCTTGGAGTACAGAATGAAGCAGGGAAAAAGCTAACAGAGCTTTGCCAAGAGAATGCACTGGTCATAGCAAACACCCTCTTCCAACAACACAAGAGAAGACTCTACCCACAGACATCACCAGATGGTCAATGCCGAAATCAAATTGATTATATTCTTCACAGCCAGAGATGGAGAAGCTCTATACAGTCAGCAAAAACAAGACTGGGAGCTGACTGTGGCTCAGATCATGAACTCCTTATTGCCAAATTCAGATTGAAATTGAAGAAAGTAGGGAAAACACTAGACCATTCAGGTATGACCTAAATCAAATCCCTTATGATTATACAGTGGAAGTGACAAACAGATTTGAGGGACTAGATTTGATAGACAGAGTACATGACGAACTATGGATGGAGGTTCATGACAGTGTACAAGAGACAGGGATCAAAAATATCCCCAAGAAAAAGAAATGCCAAAAAGCAAAATGGCTGTCTGAGGAGGCCTTACAAATAGCTGTGAAAAGAAAAGAAGCAAAAAGCAAAGGAGAAAAGGAAAGATACACCCATTTGAATGCAGAGCTCCAAAGAATAGCAAGGAGAGATAAGAAAGCCTTCCTCAGTGATCAGTGCAAAGAAATAGAGGAAAACAACAGAATGGGAAAGACTAGAGATCTCTTCAAGAAAATTAGAGATACCAAGGGACCATTTCATGCAAAGATGGGCTCAATAAAGGACAGAAATGGTATGGACCTAAAAGAAGCAGAAGATATTAAGAAGACGTGGCAAGAATACACAGAAGAACTGTACAAAAAAGATCTTCACAATCCAGATAATCACGATGGTGTGATCACTCACCTAGAGCCAGACATCCTGGAATGTGAAGGCAAGTGGGCCTTAGGAAGCATCACTACAAACAAAGCTAGTGCAGGTGATGGAATTCCAGTTGAGCTATTTCAAATCCTGAAAGATGATGCTGTGAAAGTGCTGCACTCGATATGCCAGAAAATTTGGAAAACTCAGCAGCGGCCACAGGACTGGAAAAGGTCAGTTTTCATTTGAATCCCAAAGAAAGGCAATGCCAAAGAATGCTCAAACTACCGCATAATTGCACTCATCTCACACAGTAGCAAAGTAATGCTCAAATTTCCCACGCCAGGCTTGAACAATATGTGAACCGTGAAATTCTAGATGTTCAAGCTGGTTTTAGAAAAGGCAGAGGAACCAGAGATCAAATTGCCAACATCCACTGGATCATCGAAAAAGCAAGAGAGTTCCAGAAAAACATCTACTTCTGCTTTATTATCTACATCAAAGCCTTTGACTGTGTGGATCACAATAAACTGTGGAAAATTCTGAAAGAGATGGGAATACCAGACCACCTGACCTGCCTCTTGAGAAATCTGTATGCAGGTCAGGAAGCAAGTTAGAACTGGACATGGAACAACAGACTGGTTCCAAATCAGGAAAGGAGTACCTCAAGGCTGTATATTGTCACCCTGTTTATTTAACTTCTATGAAGAGTATATCATGAGAAACGCTGGGCTGGATGAAGCACAAGCTGGAATCAAGACTGCCAGGAGAAATAATAACCTCAAATATGCAGATGACACCGCACTTATGGCAGAAAGGAAAGAAGAACTGAAGAGCCTCTTGATGAAAGTGAAAGAGGAGAGTGAAAAAGTTGGCTTATAACTGTGGAAACAGTGGCTGACTTTATTTTTGGGGGCTCCAAAATCAATGCAGATGGTGATTGCAGCCATGAAATTAAAAGACACTTACTCCTTGGAAGAAAAGTTATGACCAACCTAGACAGCATATTAAAAAGCAGAGACATTACTTTGCCAACAAAGTCCGTCTAATCAAGGCTATGGTTTTTCCAGTAGTCATGTATGGATGTGAGAGTTGGACTATAAAGAAAGCTGAGCGCCAAAGAATTGATGCTTTTGAACTGTGGTGTTGGAGAAGACTCTTCAGAGTCCCTTGGACTGCAAGGAGATCCAACCAGTCCATCCTAAAGGAAATCAGTCCTGAATATTCATTGGAAGGACTGATGTTGAAGCTGAAATTCCAATACTGTGGTCACCTGATGTGAAGAACTGACTCATTGGTAAAGACCTTGATGCTGGGAAAGATTGAAGGCGAGAAGAGAAGGGGACAACAAAGGATGAGATGGTTGGATGGCATCACTGACTCAGGGGACATGAGCTTGAGTAAACTCCAGGAGTTGGTGATGGACAGGGAGGCCTGGAGTGCTGCGGTCCTTGGGGTCACAGAGAGTTGGACACGACTGAATGGAACTGAAGCACTTAGGACAATAATAAGCACTGACATGCTCCTGAATGAAAAAAATGAAGTATAAATACTAAAAAAAAAGTGGCCCAGCTTCTCAGCACATACCAACTTTCTTCATTTTCGTTTTTATAAAGTATCATTAACATCTTCAGGATACATATGTTAGAAATCAACTAGAATCTGCTTCAAAACAGTAGCTTCTACCAATGTGTCAGAATCACAGGCTCCCTTATGTCATATTATATTGAAGACAAATGCATGTTCCACTTAACCATTTTTCTTAAATATCTCTACAGAACACATTCTTATTTTCCTTCTTTTATTCCATCACTTATAGAATAAGTCCATCTTGACATAAAAATTCCAATAGCGCTTATATCTAAAAAAATGAGTTGATAAGACATTTTATTTGACTGTTACAAGACAGGAAGGGTCACAGAAGGAAGCAGTAAAAAAGAGAACTAGGCATCCCCCACATTTAATGAGTACAGATGACTTCTGAAGGCTCATTGCAGGCTAGTACCCAAAGACAAACTTGAGGAATTCTGTCCATTTATTAACCTTACACACACTGAAAAACAAAGTCTTAAGAGAAGAACCAATCTCTAGTAACCCAGTAAAGGTGTCAACTGATCCAAGAGAAAAATCCAAGCCTATTAGTTTCTGATGTTATGCTTAGTACCAAAATCATAACTTTCTATTTGGGAAGTTCATGGTGTACTTTAAGTTTCAACTAGATGTACTTGCTTGTACAATATTATCAAAACTCACTTTCAAACTGTAGTAATGTAAATAAGAGAGCTCATAGTACTACCTGAGTATATTCTAATGACTGCCAGAGAGAAGCAGCAATTTCAGGAGATTTTCCAAACGCTGCAAGTGTCTTCAGTAGTTCGGCCTTTAGTACAGGAGGGATACTGCACTGCAGGAGTCCCAGAATCACCACCACAGGGGTCCACTGAGGATGCTCACAGAGTGCCAAACGAGCATTTTCACTCTGTGAATTGAATACGAAAAGAACAAGACAGGCTTTGCATGTTTAAAAGCTAAGAAAAATGACCAGTAAAATCATCTAAATTGCTAACACTTACACTGAGTAGTCACAGGCTTAATTAACACACACTAAACCAAAGCAAACGCTTGAACTCTACCAGTAGGTCAAATCAGATCACGAGCTCAGTTAATGTAAAAAATGGAGGCAAAAAATAGCCTTTACTGACTTACAGGTCTAAGACTAGAAAACAATATATACAAACAGAGATAAACAGTCTTCCAGGGTCACATAAATCTTACCTAGGCATTTTAAATCCTTTCTGTAACAATGTCATATATGAATGAGAAAAATACCTTGCCATTTTCTGAGAAAAAAAATAGAAATACACACACACACACACACACACACACACACACACACACACACACACACAGAGTACCAAGTATCACTCCAATTTAATTCAACAGTAAATAATTACAAACTTTATGTTTTGACTTTGAATAATGTTTAGCATTATTAGAAAAACCAATAAAGTTAGAAGACACTATTCCTGTTCTTCAGAGAGATTGTCAGACAAAGGAACTTCGCTTTGCGCTAGTGAATAACAGAAAGAACCAGAAGAACAAATGGGACCTAATTAAACTTAAAAGCTTTTGCACACATTTTTGACAAAATGAAGACAACCTATATACAGAATGGGAGAAAATATCTGTAAATGAAATGACCAGTAAGGGATTAATATCCAAAATATATAAATAGCTTGTACAATTCAACATCAAAAAATACAAACACGATTAGGCTATTCTTTTCATACACGCTTCTGGCAGCAAGCAGGGACTACCACACCCTTTAAAGGTGAAGAAACAAAGAACTCAGAAGAACAGAATGCCAAATATAAATGCTAAATTTATTGCTTATAAACTTTAAGCATTATAAGAAAACTTGGGGGCTCCTTAAAATGCCACCGTGTCAGAACACAAATAAAATTACATTGTACTCACATGCTGCGGGTGGGTTACCTACCCAAGTAATGATGGTAGATGTTAGCTGCAGAAAAGCAATCAACCCATCTTGCTCCTTCTGGGTGATACCGCGTGAAGGGAGGTGACGGTACTGGACACTATCTGCACTCGGAAGATCCTTCCGGAGGTGCTCATGGTAAAGCATCAAGGAGTGAAAGAAATGTTCCCAGGAAACAGGACTGCCACCTGCTCCCTGAATATTTTCAACTGTAAAGAAACACAGCACAGAATTTCCTTTCAAAACTGTCTAAGTACTTGCTTGGAAATGGAGGGAGAAAATAAACATAAAACAATACATTTTGTTTGCCTTTGTCCTAGACATGTTGTGTGCTGAAAATCGGTTAGAAACCCTCTGTAAACTAGAACTCTGGATTAATTTTTCCCTGGGACTAAGACTGGGTGGTGCCCATGCAAGTACAAAGGGAAATTACTTTGGATGTCAGTTGCCCTACCCTGCGTGTATGCTCAGTCATGTCCAATGCTTGGCAACCCCATGGACCGAAGCCCACCAGGCTCCTCTGTTCATGGGATTTCCCAGGCAGGAATACTGCAGCGGATTGCCATTTCCTCCTCTAGGGGATCTTCCTGACCCAGGGATTGAACCCCCATCTTCTGCATCTGTTGCACTGGGAGGCAGATTCTTTACCGCTGAGTCACCTAGGAAACCCTGATATCAGTTACCTACTTCGAATCCAGGACATTTCTCCGTGTTGTCATGTAACTATTCAGGGATGCTTTTCCCATGAGCAGTTCCCAAATGTTGAGCTTAAATTAAATTCCCAAAGAGAGAGATAACTACTATCTTGATTTGCAGATTACAGTACTCTATTACATACTAAGCACTGAGAATAAAAGCCTAGCAGACAAGACAAAGAAGCTTTAACAAAATGGTCAAAACCCCAGTCTTGGAGTGAGGCAGATCTCAATTACCAATCGTGGCTTGCCTATGCCTTGTGACCTTAAATTACTCCACTTTGCTAAACCTGTTTCCTCAAATGTAAAAATGAAAGGAATCTACCTGACAAATGTTTAATAAATATTTCTTTCTCTTGCCTTTTGCACTATCTTTGGTGTGGTTGGTGGTTTAGTCGCTAAGTCGTGTCCTACTCTTGCGACCCCCTGGGCTGTAGCCCACCGGGCTCCTCTGTCCATGGGATTCTCCAGGCAAGAATGCTGGAGTGGGTTGCCATTTCCTTCTCCAGGAGATCTCCTCAACCCAAGAATCGAACCCAGGTCTCCTGCACTGCAGGCAGATTCTTTACCGACTGAGCTATGAGGGATGCACACAGGTTTTTTTTTTTGGTATAGCCAGACTCAAATCTGAAAATTAAATGAGGAAACTGGGAAAAAGTTGAGAGAAAAACTAAGAACAGAAATTTAAAAAATAAGGACTTCTGAAGAAAAACTAATCAAACTTACATGGCAAGGGTACATATTCTGCTTTGAGCCCCAGATGTGTTTTTGAAAATGCATATTAACCCTCATTTCTTAAACTGTACTGTATTTTATAAAGCAAATGGTAACACTCTCCCCTCTTTGAGACCATAATCAAAGCATCATCATACATAAAGCCAGCAGTGTGCTTCTCTGTTATAAATATAATGTGTACGCCCAGTAGAACCCAGCACAAATAACCAATATGCTTTAATAGGTAGAAGGATACTAAATGTCATGACAAACTCAGACAACATTTAGATTTTTCTTACCATGACTGCTCCCATTGACTTTGAGCAGGCTGAAACAGTAGTGGGCACACTGGGGCCCATTGGCCAATCCCTGCAGCATCTTCAAATAAGGAATATAAATAGTTGGAGGCAACAGGTCGCCCATTTGCCTAACAAACTTTGACAAGACAACCTGAAATATGGAAAAGCCAACAGTTTACATAAAGCATAGCTTAACTTTAAGCCAACATGGACTAGCCAATAAAGACTACATATGAACCAAAACTAAGTACTCTCATTTAACTTCCCCCAAGACAAAATAATCTGGTATTCTGTTTATGAAAAACTGTGTTTCCGAGTTTATCATTAGTAATTTAATGCAACTACAGAATATCTTTGTGAACCCAACGTACATTTTTAAAAACATCTAAATGTCACAAACACAAGACTACTCATATTCTAAATATGTAAAACAATTAAAGAATTTACTCATTTAAAATTAACCAGCAAATTCAAAGATACACTTAGAGCCCAGAGTTCCTAAACTCCAGTAAAACTGAGTACGAAGATCTAGGAACCTGAAAGAATTTTTGATAGTAACCTAAACATACTGTTTTGTCTTCTTGCCGATACATGTTTCTATACTCCTGTTCTCTAAGTTCACTTCTTCAGTTTCTCTTTTCTCCTGCTTAAGCCTTAAGTCTATTATCAACAACTAAATATATTACTTAGACTAATTAGTTGGAACTCCGAACCAAAAATGTTACAGATCTCGGGAAATTTTTGTTAAATCTATTGGGTTTAGCAATGATCTTATGATCCTATGGGAAATATCCTTAATTTCAAGAGATAGTAACTTAACCAATGAGAAGTAAAAAGGTCATGCTGCCTGTAATTTACTTTAAAACAACCCAGCGAAAAAAAAAAAGGAGTAGAAATAACTAGAGCAGAAGTAAACACGGCAAGATGTTAACAGCTATTAAATTAAGATACTGGGTGTTCACTCTAATTATTCTGCCATATGTTTGAAAATCTTCATAATAGAAATTATCTAAATCTCTAAAAAATTTTAATTAATCCTTCTCTGAAATATACTTTTTAAATGAGGAAAAAAGTGAAACAATAAATATAAGAAATACAGTTTAAAAAAGGGGGTCCTGACGTTTGACCCTTAGCACAAATGAAAATTATAGTACATGGCATGAAACCATTTAAAATAGAAAATCCCCAAAAATGAAGACAGATACGGTAATCCTTCTGATTTTCTATGAATAACATATTTTAAAAGTTAATACAGGATAGAAAATGAACTTTTTCCTACACTATCTACTGACTCAGGCATTTTGGCATTAATTATAACTTCTAGGCCTTTTTCCTTTAGTATTTGTACCTCTCCTGTCTTACCCAACTTGCTAAGAAAGATGGATATTCATTGTTAGGCTTATAGAAGACAGAATAAGCTAATAAATATTAATTTTACTTAGTAACTTATTTAGTTATACACTTATTTAATGACTCACAAGGAAACTAGACACTTTTCTACATCTAATGATTCAATAGATAGCTAGCATCTAATAAAAGGCTGACTGTATAAACTTTGAAATGATCACATCCATTTAAGAGTTTCCATTTCCTTATATAAGTATAAACGCTAAAATTTACAAGTGTTCATTTTGCATGAATAGCAAGCAACAACATGAGGAAAATACCGTTCTTCATGTTTTTATGATTTCCAAGGTAAAAAGTAGGAAAACCAAGAGCTTACCTGGCGTTGAGGGGGTCGCTGGTGAGCCACCCCAAGGTAAGAACCCAGGATAGTGGAAGTCTGAAGAGGCTCTGACGGACACCAGTATTCCAGCGCAAGTTCCAAATTGAAAGGATTCTTTTTATATAGCTCACCGATCTGCAAAGTGTAAACAAAAACTGTGTAAAAATGTCTGTAACTCAAAAACTACTTTTAAATAAAAAGTTACATTTTATTGAATTCACCTGTATGTTTAAGATATTAGGCCTGAAATTTTCCAAAGTTAGGGAAAAAGTAATGGAGAGAGGGAGATGATGATCCAATATAACAACTTACCAAGAGCATTAAGTGTTCCAGATCCCTTCTAAGCGAAATGGGGGGATCGTTCCCCATCTGCATACTCATGTGAATCATTCGAGCATCTTCATCTGCCCGATTCCTCAACTGCTTCACCTATGAAATTTATTACAGGCAGTTCATATGTAAATTTATTATATGGGTTAATAATAATGAAACGGAAAATCAGGCAATTAAGTTATTACAAAAAAGAAAAATATTGTTTAAATATCAACTCTATTTTAGTCGTAGAAATGAATATACCAGGAATTTTATTACAATATTATTATCTATGATTTCTAAGATCTTAAAACTCAATGCAATTCCCACTATAGATAATTTTAACTACAGTGTTTCTCAATTACTGACATTTTGGGCAAGGTACTTCTTTCACTGGGTTGAATGATTCTGAACATTAACAGGACATTTAGCATTTCTAGTACTACTTAGTAACTACCAATACCAATACTACAGTCAATATTAAGAAGCAAAATTAGCCTCCCAAATATTCGCTCAACAGTGTACTTGTAAATAACACATCAATCAAAACAGTCTCAAGGAAAATTAGAAAATACATTAAATTGACTAATAACAAAAACATCAAAATTTATTTGATCAAGTTAAAGCAGTAATTACAGATAAATTTATAACACTAAATGCTTGTATTAGAAAAAAAATAAAGGTTTCAAATCAATAATCTAATCTTCTGCTGTTAGAAACTGAAGTGATAAGGGCAAATTAAAACCCAAGCAGAGAGAAAGAAAATAATAAAACCTGAAATCAGTAACAGTGAAAGAAAACTTAAGAAAATCAACAAAGCCAAAAGCTGGCTCACTGGAAAGATCAATAAGATTGATAGGCCTCTAGCCTAGTTAATTAAGAAAAAAAGGAGAAAAAACAAATTACCAATATTAGGGATGAAAAAAGAAACATCGCTACAGGTCATATAGACATAAAAAGTATAATATTAGGAATAATTTTATGCTATCAATTTGATAAGTGGAATGAAATGGAAAAATCCACTGAAGACACAAAGCATCAAAGCTTATACAAGAAAAAATAGATAACCTAAAAATAGTGTTATATTAACAGAATTATAGTGTCCTGATGTGTGAATAAGTCCATTGTTTACCCTATCCAAACTCCTCTCAGTCTTCATCTTTCCAGATGACCATTATTTTTCCATAGTAAGAGTCCCTGCTAGACTAATAATTCGGAAAAAGTTAAAGTCTTAACCTTTTCTAAAGCTTCATTTCCACAAATATAAAATGAAAAAATTTCTTTCTACTCAAAATTTCCAGCATGTTAGTCTATCATGTCTTTCAAGGCTGATGAGGTCTGAAGTTATCTGTTAAATACTCCTTGACTATTCCAGTCTAAGTGAGCTATCCTTAGCCTAAAAAATCCACAGTAATTTACTGTCTACACCTTCGTTTACTTCCTGTTACTACCTATATTTTTTTGTGTGTGTCTTATTTCTCCAATTAGACTATATACATATATACATTCCTTGCTGGCAGGGAATGAGTCTCCTACTTATTTGTCTTCTTCACAATTCCTAGCATAGTTACCTGGAACACAGGAGAAACTCGATGAACACTTGATTCATTATAGCATAAGTAAGCACTTAACTCTTTGTTTGCTACCATTCCAAGTATTTTTTCCTCTTGACTTGTGTTTTTTAAGATGTATCGTATCAGGTGCTTTCACACACACACACACACACACACACCAGTTTTATAGGACTTTACTCTCTCTTTTACTTCCTGCACACACACACACACACACACACACACACACACACACACACACACACACACACACACACACACACACACACACACACCAGTTTTATAGGACTTTACTCTCTCTTTTACTTCCTGCCACCACTTCCTTGGCACAAAATGGCACACAGAAATATGCTATGAAGGAACATCTGAAATGGCTCTAAGAATCCCTTTCTGGAACAAAGTTATAGCTCCAGTACTTTATAAATTAACCTCACACTAGATGTGGGCAGGGCCCCTGGGCCCTATTATCTAAAAAAAAAAAATTAAAGGAAAAGAAAAACTAACCTTTGCATTAGTTTCTTAAACCTATTACCTGTATCTATGTGGAGGTCCATTTACACACTATAATTGTTTAAACAATTACCTATAAAACTGGCTATTCTCCACTACGAATCTTCCAAATCATGTATAAAAAGCATTAAATAAGGCAACCTTAACACTGATTCCTCAGGATAGCACGGAGTTAACAATTTCCTCCTCACAGAAGCACTTTCACTTGCTTACTACTTTCTCATTATAAACCACTCGCAATGTCAAGTACTACTTCCTTGCGGCTTGTTCTCAGTGAATGAGTCTTATATTATCTTCTACCACTCTTACTCACCCTACATTATTACACTTACCTTCATTGGCATAAGTGCCAAGAAATCTGTAATGAGAGTGTGGATTCTACGAATGTAAAATTCCTCCTGATAGAAGTTTTCTGACACCACTACAGATTCAGTGAGGAACAGGAAAACGTTGTCAGCAATTGCCAGCTCTGCCATTGCTTCATCTGCTTCTGTGAATTCAGCCAGAGCTAGAAACGTATTTAGAAAAATAGCACATGGAGAAAAGTTACTAGATTATAATACTTCATAATATTCTTCTGATAGTTCAAAATTCAGATCTCTTCTCAACCTTCCGTTTGTGTACATTTTGAGTTATACACAAAATAAGACAGTGTGTAACTGTAATTGACTAATAAACCCCAAAGAACTACCGAAAAAGTACATTAGAAAACCATCTGCTCTTCACAGTAACATTAAGAGTGATACAAAAAAATACTTAACAGATGTATGATGTAACACAAATGTAGTCAGAAAGCTATTATCAAAATATTAACAAGTTTAAATGATGCTAAGGCTTTAATCTCAAAGAAATGAACTGGATCATTCAGCAAAAGTCTTCAGTCAACAAGTGAAAACCAAAAACATGGCCACTTAAGCAACTCTGTTAATTTGGTAAACAAGTAGCAAAAACTGAAATACTAAATAAATCTTAACCTAAAGACAAAGTGGTCTATTTGTAATATTTTTAGCTTTGTACTTGGAAAACTTGAAACAGATAAGTGAAAAAAGAGAAAACAAGTATAATGAACCGCCACATCCCCAACACCTAGCTACAATATTAACCATTTACGATTAACTTTATATCATTTGGATCTCCATGGAGAAGGCAAGGGCACCCCACTCCAGTACTCTTGCCTGGAAAATCCCATGGACGGAGGAGCCTGGTAGGCTGCAGACCATGGGGTCTCGAAGAGTCGGACAGGACTGAGCGACTTCACTTTCACTTTTCCCTTTCATGCACTGGAGAAGGAAATGGCAACCCACTCCAGTGTTCTTGCCTGGAGAATCCCAGGGAGGGCGGAGCCGGGTGTACTGCCGTCTATGGGATCGCACAGAGTTGGACACAACTGAAGCGACTTAGCAGCAGCAGCATTCTTCCTCTCTAACAATTTAACAGTATACGTCTAAGTATACAACTCAAAATGGCACTTAAAAAACAAGGAAAAAAATTAACCATATACACAATGCCATTAGTCTTAAGATAATTCAATATCAAAACTCCAGTCTAGCCCCCAACTAAAATAAATAAATTTATTAAAAAAAAAAAAAACAACACTCCAGTCAGTGGTCAAATTTACAACTGTCCCATAAATGTTATGAAAGATTTTAGTTTTGTCTTTTTGCTTCTTCTCTTTAGGGCAATTTGTTTGTTAGAATCTGTATTGTTGGTGAAGACTCTTGAGAGTCCCTTGGACTGCAAGGAGATCCAACCAGTCCATCCTAAAGGAGATCAGTCCTGGGTGTTCACTGGAAGGACTGATGTTGAAGCTGAAACTCCAATACTTTCGCCACCTCATGCGAAGAGTTGACTCATTGGAAAAGACCCTGATGCTGGGAAGGATTGGGGGCAAGAGAAGAAGGGGACAACAAAGGATGAGATGGCTGGATGGCATCACCGACCCGATGGACATGAATTTGGGTAAACTCCGGAAGTTGGTGATGGACAGGGAGGCCTAGTGTGCTGTGGTTCATGGGGTCACAAAGAGTCGGACACAGCTGACAGACTGAACGGACTGACTGAACTGCTGCTGCTGCTGCTAAGTTGCTTCAGTCATCTCCAACTCTGTGCAACCCCATAGACAGCAGCCCACCAGGCTCCCCTGTCCCTAGGATTCTCCAGGAAAGAACACTGGAGTGGGTTGCCATTTCCTTCTCCAATGCATGAAAGTGAAAAGTGAAAGTGAAGTCACTCAGTCGTGTCTGACTCTTAGCAACCCCATGACTACAGCCTGTCAGGCTCCTCCGTCCATGGGATTTTCCAGGCAAGAGTACTGGAGTGGGGTGCCATTGCCTTCTCCGCTGACTGAACTGACTGTATCCAAATAAGATCTACACACTGCAATTAACTGATATATCTGTAGGCTCCTCTTACATCTTTTTCATTTTTCTATTGCCCTTTATTCTGCTAAAAAAAACTAAGTCTTATACTGTAGCATTTTCCACCATGTGGTTTAGCATTGCATCCCAGTGGTATAGTTACTATATTCCTTTTCCTCTGGTTACACTAAAAATTGATAAGTTTGATCTTGAGCAGCTTAATTAATTATATTCCATTTTTTTAAGTAAAAGTATATCATGAGTGATGCTGCGTCCTTCCATCAAAAATTATATTGCTGTTCACTTCTTTTAAACTTTAAATATAAAACTGCTACGTAATTTTGTGATAATCTGGCTTTGGAAAATAACTGTTAAATAGCTTATTCTGTTTCACTGTCATAGAGACTAAATATAATCTGTTACTTAAGGTACATTTTCAATGCCTGGAATAGATATAAACCTGGATTCTCAACCAGAGGAAAAGAGATTGGCTGGTTTTTTTTCTTTTTTTGTTTAGGTACTGTTTGTTATTTTGAAATAAAGCCTGTATATCTACCCATATCATGCAAACTGCTTGAGAACAAAACAGTTTCTTAATTATTTGCTATTACTACTACTAATAATTACTGAAATGGTTAATTAATTAAATATATAATAACAATAATAATTAGTTCCAAGCCTTCACTTGAATTCAGAAATACTAGAATTAAGAACTACTTTTTAAAGACTACTTAGGTAATAAAGTACACTAATATCACAATGTAAAATGAGTTTTAATGTCTCAAAACAGCATACAAAAGTTTTATAGTTTAATAAAACTCAAAATACACTTTTAAAAATAATGTAATAAACACATTTGATAAAATTTACAGAAGTCTATCAAAAGAGTAGAAACCAATTTTTCAAAATTCAGATCTTGGTAAAACCTGTCTGGATTATTTCAAGAAATGACAATTTCTACAATATAAGATAAGTTATTCATTTTTTCTACTAATTTTTAAAATATAAATTAACAGAAAAATATTTATATTTAAAATGTTCATTATAATACCCCTAATTTCAAAGATTATAAAAGGATATGAGCATGCAAAACCAAAGAGATTAAGTAGCCAAAGATCTAGGACTTGAAACCAGGGCCAGACTCTCAGACTATTCTTATCTACTGTTCAGTAGTGAAGTACAGCATATTCTATGTGTCTCTCAAGATTAGGGCAATGGCACAGTAACTTACAGTACATGAATTTAATTAACTATCACATAGCTACTTAAAAGTACATAGGGTCATTTTATGCCCAAAAAGTACTGAAATAAGACTCATAAATGAAGAGGCGAAAAACAGAATTTGTACATGAATGTAAATGTCTAATTAGCCTTTTATTGGCTTTAATATAAAAAACTCGGCCAAAGAAAAATCTGTAACACAAAATAAGCTTTCCACAGCCCACTTGGGAACAGCATGAGACTAGTGAACAAAATGTTCTGGCATCACACACCTGATAAGATATTGGAATCTGCTGAGACTCTAAAACTAGAAAACACTGACGTGCATGCTCAGTCACTCACTCGTGTCCCGCCTTTGCGACTCCATGGACTGTAGCCCTCCCACCAGGCTCCTCTGTCCCTGGGATTCTCCAGGCAAGAATACTGGAGTGGGTTGCCATTTCCTCCTCCAGGGGATCTTCCCAACCCATGGATTAAACCTATGTCTCCTGTGTCTCCTGCACTGACAAGCAGATTCTTTACTACTGTGCCACCAGGGAAGCCCATGGACTGCAAATTTTAATAAAACCTTTCCAAATTTACCATAAAAACCCACAGAAGTGACAATTTCAGGGGCTTCAAATGACAACAAAAGCTTATTTCTCATCCTGTTACGGTAAACCACGAGCAGTATGATAATTACATGAATGTACACAGCAGAAGGGGTTATGCTATAGTAGAAAACATTGTTAGAAGTCAGAATTCCACATTCATTACTGACTGAACCAGATACCTCCTAATACACTGCACTTTTAAATAATACTAGTTTTTAATCTGACACAATGTGAGAAAAATTTGTCTGTGAACAAACCCAAGAAGAAAAAGGTAAAAAATACAATATATGTTATACTGTCATTTCAAATTTCAAACTCTTAAGAAAAAAGAAGCTAAAAGAGAATTATCACTAGCTACAAGAAAGGGAAAAATTTTTGAATAGTTTCTTTTAAGAGACAAGAAAAAAAGGAAAAGATTCATTCACCACAACTCTAACTATCTTCCTAGGCTCATGTTTAGACATGTCAAATGTCACATTTTTTCTGAAATATTATTAAATACAGATACATCGTTTCTCATAACAAAAATGACCTACAACCAGTTTACCTGTCACATCGGGCAGCTGAGATATCCCTCTCAAGGCCAGGGCCCAGGCAAGTCTCACTGTGGCTTGCAGCCCTGGCAGCTTCCAAGGCTGTGAGTCTTGAAGGCGAGAGTGAATTGTTGCAATGTATTGTCTCTCTGTCAACAGTGGAAGTTGATGAATCATATCTGAAAACAAAAATAGACACTATACCAAAAAGCAGAGAAAATTTCCACTTTTGATGTATAGGAATAATATCTAAGAATAAGAAAGTCAGAGAATTCCTATAAAAAAAGACTAATTAAACATTAATCTTTGAAATAAGTATACTATTGTAAAAACTGTACACAAACTAAAAATGAAAGAAATGACAATAATCCTAAATTTTAGTTTCATTACTTTCAGTGATTTTTTGTTAAGTGTTCTATTAACAAATTTGAAAAAAGTTGAACAGCCATTCATTTTTTTTCTGTGCACAAATTCCAAAATATAAACCAACGTTAAAGATTAAAGACACTTTTACTAGATAAATAATAGCCTGAATTTAAAGTATTAAAAAGAAAACCCTGACCAAAACAAAGCATGCCAATTGCATACATGCATCTGCTCTAATTATAACATAAATGAACAGCCAAATAATTAAGGTATTTTCAATTTACAGTTCAATTATACTATGGTACTTCAGAAAAGCACAAGATCCCAAACAAATCTAAAATAGTGGGAAACATCACTGATCACTTATGAATTTTATTTTACTTCATTGTTTTCTTATATTTTGTTTTGATGTCATTCTGTGAATAACTAGTTCAGTGGTTCCAACCTTAAACCAGGAAGAACACTTTCTTTAATTTTCTGTATTTTTAAAGTTTATGTCTACTGTTATACATGAATTAGCAATTTACTTCTCCCATTAACAAAGATATTCAGAAAGATCAACAAGTAATTAAGGTAAGATAATCAATATAAGTACCCTAAATGAATACCAAAAGTGAATTTTAGCCTCTGAAACTTTCCAGGCATTCATTCTATTTAGCATTTCAAAGTTCCAGCTTACAAACTTCCATTAACACAGCTAATATCCACTTAATTCTGTGCTTCATTTCATTCAATACAGGAAATCTGACCAATGCATTAACTCACAGCATTCCTATAAGAGTAGCACAGGTCAATAGACATGAGTCTGAGCAAACTCCGGAAGATGGTGAAGGACAGGGAAGCCTGGAGTGCCACAGTCCATGGGGTCGCAAAGAGTCGGACATGACTGAGCGACTGAATAACAACAAATCACAGGTGCTGCCTGTGATATGACACGACGTACCATGTGACAGTTTGACTGGAGGTACGGGGTAGCTGTGTTTTAAATAAGCCTTTCCTAACAGCTAAGGATGATCTCCAAAGATGAATGGGAAACGTCTGTTCTCTTCACATATCTAATGAAAGCAGACTGTGATGATACAATCAAAAGCAGACAGTGGATAATTGTTGGAATAATTATAAATATTTACGACATTAAATGGGCTTCCCAGGTAGCGCTAGTGGTAAAAAGCCTGCCTGCCAAGTCAAGAGACATAAGAGAAGCAAGTTCAATACACGGGGTGGGAAGATCCCCTGGAGGGCATGGCAACCCACTCCAGTATTCTTGCCTAGAGAATCCCATGGACAGAGGAGCCTGGCAGTCAAAAGGGTCACAAAGAGTCAGACATGACTGAAGCAACTTAGCGTGAATGTATGATATTAAATAGCAATAATCTTCCTTTGTGGGAATCATTTTTAAGATCCTGAGCTCTAAGCAATAACTGTTTATAAGGTTGTTGTTTAAGTTGTCTAGTCACTAAGTCATGTCTGACTCTTTTGTGACCCCATGGACTGTAGCCTGACAAGCTCCTCTCTCCATGGGATTTCCCAGCCAAGAATACTGGAGTGGGTTGCTATTTCCTTCTCCAGGGGATCTTCTCAACCCAGGGATTGAACATGTATCTCCTGCATTCCAAATGGATTCTTTACTGCTGAGCCACCAAAGAAGCCTGTTTATAAGGTTAACAAGACAAATTTTATCTACTTCACAGAAAACAACATCAAAGATGATACATTACTAAAAATTATAGTCATCTTCCTTTAGGATGAAAGGTTTAAAATGTGAATAAATAATAAAGAAACAAGCAAGTTAGGCATGCATCATTCACAAACACACATTGCAAATTCTTTAGCCACTTTCCCATTTCAAAATCCCGAACGATAAAAGAAACATCTAACAGGGTTGAAATTACTTTGAAAATATGATCTTATATCTAAATATTCAAATATGGATGAATTACGCATAAACGAATAAAATATACAATTTATATCTTAGTTGTTAAAATATCACCTTTCTTAAATGTTATCTCCACAATTAAATCTGATTTTTTAAAAATAAATGTATCAACGGATACAAAGTCCAATACCATCACGTTCCTCTGTGCTTTCTTCTATAAAGCTGCTATTGAAGCAGTACAAAAGCGCCATAAGAAGGGCCAGGTTCACTGCATCCAAAGAGCCATTGGCCTCAACCGTCACTCTTTCCAAATGTCCAATAAGGAGGAGAGTGTCATCTTTGCCTAAAGGTGACTGACAAGCCCAGGCGAAAAGGCTTTCTGCCAGAGACTGCCTGCATTCCTTGATGAGGTCAGAAACCTAGAAATAAAGGTTAATGATTATAATTATAAATAAATTACTATGAAGCCTGATCTTATGCCAAAGCGTCAACTATCTATTATAAAGGTGAACTAAATAAATGTATCTGAATCTGTAAGTGACCCTAAAATCTCAACTCTGCAATTCTGATCAAATCCTAACTCCAGCTTCTTCTACAGGATAACCAATTTCTTAAAGGGCTCATTCTAGAAAAAGTGCTAGCATGGCATATAGTGACTAGAAAGAGGCTGAAACAAGTGCAAGTCAATTTCATGAACTGACCACACTTCAATATGTTATTAATTTTCCTACGCATGTATTAGAAGAATGATCTAGTTGACATGACTTTTCTGCCTTCAAGATTTAACACAGACAACTATGAATTGATACATTGAACACTTGCCTCTTTTCGATGCTTTTCACTGCCCAAACCTCTCTCACGCTGCAGTTTCTCAAACTCATTGTTAACATCAATCTGTGACACCAGAGTAAGAACTTTGTAAGTCAATCCTTGCTCCATCAGCTCATCAGTAAACCGTGTTGTCATGGAAACCAGCTCCGGACTGTGATAAAAAAATCAAGCAAGTTACAATGAACGGTAGTGTTCATACTTTCCTCATCACATGGGTATGGTAAATACTCTTGACAATAATGTTGGATAACTGAAAACAACCAGGATGAGTTATAACCTAGCTCTTTTCATTCTTTTCAGATCACTGTGTTTCAGTAAACTTCTAACCATAAATAACTGAATAATATTTCATTTGTAAATGAAATAAAGCAGGTTTAAACTGTTGTGTTATTCCTGGCACAATAAGGGAGGGTTTATTACTTAATTTATGTTATACACTTAACTTCAATTGTACATACCAAAGAGAAACTTTTGTTTCTAAAATTATAATTCTTCAAGCAATTTCTAATTAAGCCCTGAAATCCTAGCATGCAAACAGACCTGAGTTCAAGCGTCCATGTCTTTCCTCGTCGGGACTGTATCAAGGCTTTCAGGGAATTTGCAATGCATCGCTTTCCATCCCAGTATAAAAGAACAGCTACTAACCCTCTGGTGAGGCCAGGAAAATGTGGCTGTTGGTGCTCTCCTAGAAAAGGAAGTTGAGAAATAATTTAGTAATTAAACATGTATGTGTTTAGGCTGTGACAAAAATCATGATACCAATGCTCAGTTCAAAGAAATTATGAAATCTCAGGGGTTTAAGGGGCCCTAAGGGTCCTCTACTTCAAACACCTATCCATTGTTTTATTCTCTTTCACATAAAACCTTTCAAATATTTTTTTAAGAGTCTTCCCTAGTAAATTAAATAACCTTTTCTTATGTTTCAACTTTTACTCGCTCTTTTTCACTACTCCCCTTTGAGTAAATTCTACTTTGTCTTTTCTGAACAACCTTGCCTACAGTTTCATTTCCTCTGGTTTTCTTCTCCCCTTGGCCCAGTCATTCCTACACTCTACTCCCTTCTCTCCCCCAAATTCTTCTCACTGCCTCACAGTTCTTACAGGCAATTTCTTCTGTCTGGATGTCCTCTGTCTTCTGAGTGCGCACCTACTCCACCTGACATATGCCTAATTACTTTCAACAACCACTGTAAGCCTCGTGATCTCTGTGGTCTTCTCTACAACAACCTGAGGTCAATTTAAACATCTCCCCGCTGGGCCATCCCCAAACTTTGCATTAATGCACTTAATGGGTCATAATTACTGATTTCCATGTCTTTCTCAGTTATTAGACTATCAGCTCCTTTATGTATAGTATAATAACTTCAACTATAAGCTAGTTGAGGTTTTATTCATCTTTATATCCCTAGAATCTTAACACAGTGCCTGACCCATAATATGCACAGGAAAATATTTGGTAAATGAAGTTCTGAATTAAACTCACAACCGGAGCATGCCCAGTAAACATCACCATCAAAGAATGGGAAAATGACCTTAGTCATTCTCAATATCTTACTTCTTTTAATGCAACCTTAGGTCAAAAGCCAGATATTATTCTGGCAGCTGCATGGTTATCTTCAGACATATTAGACTTTCTTTCAATTAAAATGTCTACTTGGCTTCTTCACATGGCTCCCCAGCTATGATTAAAATGAACTACTTATTTAATGGAAATTTCAATCTTTTCTCTATATAGCGGCAGGACAAATAATTTCAGTTATTCCAGATTCTATAACTCTTATGCTTAAAGCCCCTGCCAACAACTTCCCACTGAAATTAGAATAAAACCCAAACAATTTTCACGGCCTGCAAGACTATGATCTGACTCCTACGATGTCCTTGTCTTCTTTCACTCTCACCCTCATTCGTGATGTTCTGGCCACTGTGGTCTTTGTGTCCTTTGGCAGGCCTTGGCTCTCACCTCAAGCTCTACAATCCCTGGAACACCCTTCCCCAACAATTCTGGTATCTTGTCATCATGTATGTTCCAGATCGAATGCTCCAATCTCAGAGAGGCCTTCCCTTAGTACACTCCTTACACAGTTCCCTCTGCCAGCCCCCATCTCTACCCTACTGCCTTGTTTTACTTCATTCCTAGAACCCAGTATTATTGAAATTATCTTATTCTTTACCTACAAACTTCCCCTGTGGCTCAGATGGTAAAGAGTCTGCCTTCAATGTGGTAGACCTGGGTTCAATCCCTGGGTCGGGAAGATCCCCTGGAGAAGGAAATGGCAACCCACTCCAGTATTACGCCTGGAGAATTCCATGGATGGAGGAGCCTGGCAAGCTATAGTCCATGGGGTCGCAAAGAGTCAGACACAACTGAGCAACTTCACTCAGTCATGAATATTCTTTACCTATTCATTGTCTGAATCACTCCCTCAAAAAGAAATGCCAAAAAAGCAGTGACTTTACCTTCTTCCTCGTTATATGACAAAGAAATGCTTTGTGCTATAAAAACGTCTGAGATGCAGTCAGCTATTCTTTGCAAGTTGATGACCAAGAAAAAGTCTATCTTAAAATAGTTAAATTTCCTTAAACAACTCTGACCACTAAACTAAAGCCTTCCCATTAGTCAAAGATAAACCAAAGGCAATATTGTGAATATCAAATAAACTGCATCTTTAGAAACTACTGCAGAATCTAAATGGTATAATAGTTGAAATTACAAGTGAATAATTTTATACTTATGTACTGCCTTACCATAGGTTAAGTGTCAACCTACCAGCCAAAAGAAGTTCAACAGCTGCCAGTTCTCCAATATCAAAAAGGTCACTGAGGATAAAAGCCTCTTTAATGAGCTGTTCGGGAAGAAGTCGGGTTCCCTGTTGACCCTGAATGGCAACTCCCTCTGTACTGGCTTTCTGAACCTTCTCATGTTGTTGAACGTTTTTTGGCTACAACAGTAAAAAGAAATAAATAGGATCATTTAATGAAAATGGCACAGGGAAACAAGGTGTTAAACTGTTACCTAGAGAAGTTCATTCACAAAGCAGTCGGGTAATAAGACAAACAGTATTTCTTATCAAATAATCTACAGTTAGAACTTTATGAGGTAATGTTTTACATCATTTTCAACTTTTTACACTATGATTACCTTCTCAATAACTATTTCTGCTAAACTCTGAAAGGTTGAGAAATCACACAAAACAGCATCCAACTTTTCAAGTGTCTAAGGAACTTTCCAATCATGTCTTTAAGAAGTATAAAAACAATGAATCTTCAAGTGGAAGATAGCAAATGGAAATGACTGCTGAATTAATTAGGAGGACTAATGATAGCTCGTTAGTATGTTATTTTAAAATGTGGTCTTATTTGTAAAAAGGTTTACCTGCAAATATGTAACACATAACATAGTATAGAATTACTTGATGGGCCATAAAATCTTAGGTATTACTACATTGAAAAAGGCCATATAGTCATTTAATCCACCTTCTCTATTTGCAGAAGGGAAAAACTGATGCCCAGAGAAGTCAGGTGGCTTGCCTGTGGTCACACAACTCTTCATTGGGAGAGCCAAGACTGGAACTCAGTTCAACTGGCTCCCAGGCTAGGGCTCTTTCTGGTAAGACAAACCCATAAATAGCTCTTAGATGGCCTTGCTAGTGTATAAAGAAAACTGTCAAACAGCAGGGAAAGGAGTTTCCAAGTATAAACCCCCACCACTGAAGTAATCTACTCCTAGTTGAAAAGTATGTCAAGATGCAGTGATTAACAATATGTAAGAATTAACTCGTTCAGCTAACACAACTTACATAACGTTATGAAGAGTTAACATGTTGAAATGTACCTGGAAATAAAGTAATCAACCTTACTAAGCTTAGATGGATTAACTGCAAGTCAGAAATTCCAAGAAAGCTTCTATTTCTGGAATATTTCCAAAATCATATTCAAATACTATCAAGATACCTGCTATCTAGAATTAAAAGCTATATTAACTTCCATGGAGAACAGAAAGAAGAGAATAATTGCTCCTAGGAAATTTCCATCTTTAGAAAAAACTTGAAATCAATAGACCAAAACAAGTAACATACTGCATGTCAATGCATTAAGAATTTACTTGCTCCTTCAATCTTTAAAGAAAAAGCAAATTCAAGAAGCAAAAATAGAAAATCTCCTACAGGGTTTCTGAACAATGAGATGAAGTCAGGCTTGTGTTTCTTCAAAATCATGTCAAGGAGGTGGACCGCTTCAGGTTGTCTTCTCCAAAGAGCATTTCCCACAGTCTGCCAAATGTCTTTGTAAGGACCCCACAGACTAGCGGCTTAAAGGAAAAATAAATAAAATCAGCATCAAGTAGAACATACATTTGGAAAATAAGGCAAAGTTGTTGTCTACACATTTTAGTCACACTCACAGCAACTTTTAAATATAAGGAATTATATATACAAACCAAACATTAATATAAAAGAGTATTAGAATTCACAAGCAATAACATAAATATCATTTTACCTAACTTAATATAAAGTAAATCCTGACTTTAAACTGAAGCATCAGTGGAACCTGGTTTTGTCACTTTATTAGTTATGTGACATGCGGTGAGAAACTAACCTCTTTGAATTTCAGTCTCCTTATATACAAAATAGGGACATCACCTGCTTCATAAGGTTGAATGGACTAAGAATAAACTAAGTAAAACATACAACACAGTGTCTGGCATATCACAGTCACTCAATAAATGTAACTGCCTTTCCTTCCCTCTCTATCAGCCAGAGGAAAAGCAGGAATGTGGGGAGGAGGAACCAGAGTCTGTAAAACTTAGAAGCTGAAAAAAAGTATTTTACTTTGCCTGGGACACTAGCTGTTAAAAAACAGCATAGAAATACAGAATTCTTCTGTAAACTCATTTAATAAAGGGATCACATTTTTCTTTGTAAAGATACTAAGAATAATAAGTAATACTTACAGAGCTATTGCTACGTGCTACTAAGTACGATTTGAAAAAAATGACACAGAAGCCCAAAGTTTCTGTTTGCAAACAATCAGACATGGTACCCCTATATGTTAATACAGACTCTGAAAGGGACTAACCAAAACCAATCCCTCACTCAACTGATGCACTAACTATAGCTCAAACCATGAAGAGTGGGCTGCAAACATGTTTAACTGATATTTAAGAAAACACAAATCCCACTAAAGTCACCAGGACAGTCAGAATGACATGCAAGATACTGTGAAGTCGCTCAGTTGTGTCCGACTCTTTGCGACCCCATGGACTGTAGCCTACCAGGCTCCTCAGTCCATGGGATTTTCCAGGCAAGAATACTGGAGTGGGTTGCCATTTCCTTCTCCAGGGGATCTTCCCGACCCAAGGATTGAACCCTGGTCTCCCACATTGTAGGCAGACGCTTTACCGTCTGAGCTACTAGGGAAGCCCTGCAAGGTAACTGTAACCTAACTAAATGCACTACAACCTTATGAACAGTGTTGTCAGAAGGCGGCAAAGTACTGTGCAAATTTTTTTAAAGGGATGTGCAAGAAAGTAAAAGTCGCACAGTCATGTCCAACTCTGTGACCCCATGGACTATACAGTCCATGGAATTCTCCAGTGAGTAGCATTCCCTTCTCCAGGGGATCTTCCCAACCCAGGGGTCAAACCCAGGTCTCCCGCATTGCAGGTGGATTCTGTACCAGCTGAGCCACAGGGAAGCCCGATGTGCAAGAAGAGGACAGACTAAACCAGTCAAGCTGGAGCATTCATTTACTGTACTGAGGGCCTTCCATGTGCCAGGGACTATAGGGTAAGCAGAAAAGACAGGATCCCTGGGCTTATGGAACTTATAGATTGATGAGAAAGATAGGCATTAAATGCAGAATTCAAAACACACTAACAGTCTAATGAAGGTATGGTGGAGGAGCAGAGTCCTATGAGAACACACAAAAGGAAGCATCTAACTTGATGTGATGGGCAGGGAGGAAGTTGTGTGTCAGGTCTTTGCTGTGCGGATGTGAGCGATTGGGGATCACTTGTCTCGACCTTACATAGAGAACAATCACCCAACTCCCGGCTTTGCTTTTCCCGTCTTGACCCTAAACTTGCCAATCTTCTGATGGAAAATACAGCATGTCATATAAACTTTCCAGAATAAAATGTGCTGAGGAAATGAGGACCCGCGCAGATGTACTTCCCACTAAAGATCAATTAATTGACATACTGGTTTACATATCTGTCTGAGGGTGAGTAGAGAAAATCAATTACTGGCATCTACTCGACTCTGGATACAACTAACAAATATCACAGCTCCAGGCCTGCCGAGATGAGGACCCGACCCTGGATCCTGGTGATTGCCTGTGAGGGGCCAGTTGGATGGTGGCTACCTGACTTCCCTAGAGATCATTTTCTTGGCTCTTTCCAGCTGCTGAGGACAGAGCAGGTTTGAGCCTTGTCTTCCTGGCCAAGATGGAATTTTTCCTGTTAATAAATGGGCGAGTTTCAAGTAGTAGATGACAAAATGCATGTATGCTCAGTCACTCAGTTGTGCCCGATTCTTTGAGACCTGGTGCACTGTAGCCCCTCAGGCTCCTCTATCCATGGGATTCTCCAGCCAAGAATACTAGAGTGGGTTGCCATTTCCTTCTCCAAGGGATCTTACCAGCCCAGGGATTGAACCTGCATCTCCTGCTTTGGCAGGTGGATTCTTTACCACTGAGCCACCTGGGAAGCTCCAGAAGAAAAAATAAACCGGGACAATGATGTGATCGACAGACTAACTAGAATATGAAGTGTCAGGACTCAAGGATGATCGGTAGGTAAGTTATTCATGAGGTGATGGAACCTTAAGCAGATGAGGGCAGTAAAACAGAAAGGCGAGAGCTGTTGGTAGAGTCAGAACTGGTTCCTGATTGGCATAGGGTATGAAGGAAAGTTATCAAAACTGACTTGTAGGAACTTCCTAGTGGTTCAGTGGGTACGGTTCAGTGCTCCCAATGCAGGGGGCCCGGGTTCGATCCTTGGCCAGGGAACTCAGTCTCACATTTGGCAACTGAGACCTAGTGCAGCCAAATTATAAGAAATAAATAATTTAAAAAAAAAAAACTGACTTTGTAGGCAAATGTGAAAGTCGCTTTACTGCAAGTATTTTTAAAATCTGACAAAACACTAACAAAAATAGACTGTCTGTAAAAATAATACTTAGTAGAACCTCTGATGAACTATTCTTTGCACTTATACATAGCTTAAATAAGTTCAGTGAATTCTAGAGAAAATTCTACTTCCCTCCTTTTACGGGAAGGCATCCAATAACAGATCAAAAATGCCACCTATTCACTCATTCATCATGGACTAGGTATGCATAAGCTCATAGTGTAGTGAGGAAGCACATTTCCCATACAGTCACACTTCAGAGCAATCTCCAATATGGGGTAAGAGCTATGACAGTGAAGCACCCAGGGCAAAGATCGCACAATAGGGGAATGTGATCCTCGCCAGGGAGATCAGGGAAGGCAAGGATGCACTGAGCAAGGGATGGTTATTAGGCTGAAATGCCAAGGATAAAAGGGGGAGTGGAAGGTGGTAGACACAACACGCCAGGGAAAAAGGGCGGCACATGGGTTCCCAAGGCAAGAGGAAATGCTGCATTCTCAAACTGCTGAAAACGCCAAGAGAGCCAGAGAATCAAGAAGGGTTCACAAAGGGGGCAACTGGCACACCATGCAGGGCTTACCAGCTCCTGCTAAGGAGTTTGGTTTTGCCCTTGAAGATCAAGTGAGAAAAAGATCTCACATGTGTGCTGGACTTACTCAAACAGAAAAGTATGTAAAAGTAGACAGCCGTTTAGGAGGATGGGAACAGACTAAAGAGGCTTCCCTGGTGGCTCAGCAGGAAAAGAATCTGCCTGCCAAGGCACAAGATGCGGGTTCAATCCCTGCATTGGGAAGATCCCCTAGAGAAGGAAATGGCAACCCACCCCCAGTATTCTTGCCTGGGAAACCTTATGGACAGAGAAGCCTGGCAGGCTACAGTCCATGGGGTCGCAAAGAGTCTCATGCAACTTAGTGACTAAACAACAAGAGACTAGAGTGGGTGGAGGAGGAGAAGGTATGGAAACAGGCAGTGAATACTGATGAATGTTTGAAAGATTTGACTGTGAAGAGGAGCAAGAGGACAGTAACTGGGCTGAGGCATGAAATCAAGAAAGACGGCAGTTAGTGGAAAGAAAAGCAACAAGACACAGAGGCAAATAGACAAGAGGAGGGAGTAACAGGGATAAGGGTGTAAGGGGTAGGATCTACCTTAGACAGGAAGACACAGGGAAACTGACTCAAGAGTGTAGATATACCTACCTTTGTAGGTTTAAGGGTGAAAAAAGAGTTCATGCCTGTTGGCTTCTTTCTGTGTGACTAGGAGACTAAGGGATCAGTTGGAGGTTAAAGATTTGATGAGCGTGGAAAATGTCTGAAACAGACAATACTATGAACAGGACAGGGGTGACCAGACAGCCCTTCAAGGATTGTCAGTGTTAATGGCAGCTTACTCACAAGCTTATAGGTCTACTCACCCAGGCTGACATGGGTCACAATACTAGTAAATCATGCAGCTGAAACTCAAGCATAGGTCTTTGAACTCTACAATCTACTTTTTTCCCTGTCTACAATTCTAAGATGTTTAAGTTTTTTCTTGAACTATGATAAAAAGCACCTAGCATAGAACTTTCCATCTTAAATGTTTTTAAGTATGCAGTTCAGTAGCATTAAGGGCAATCATATTGTTGTATAACATATCTCCAGAACTCTTTCATCTTGCAAAACTGAAATTTTGTACCCATTAAACAAGCCCCCATTTCCCCCTCCCCTCAGCCTCTGGCAATCAACATTTTTTGCTTCTGTGAGTGTGACTACTTTCAATCCCACACATAAGTAGAATTATACAGTATTTGTCTTTTTGTTACTGGCTTACTTCACTTAGCAGAATGTCTTCAAGGTTCATTCATGTTGTAGCATAGAACAGGATTTCCTTTACAAAGCTGAGTAACATTCCACATTCCATTATAGATGTATAGAACACACTATTTACCCATTAACTTGTCAATGGGCATTTGGGTTACTTTCCTGGACATCCTTTCTTTTTTTTTGTTTTAATATTCTCCTGGGACTTCCCTGGTGGTCCAATGGCTAAGACTCTACACTCCCAATGCAGGGGGCCGGGTTCGATGTCTGGTCAGGGAACTAGATCACACATGTCACAACTAAAGATCTCGCATGCCACAACTAAGACCCAGTGCAGCCAAATAAATAAATAAGTATATATATATAAAAAAAATTTTCTGACTCAGCTCTTAAAAATGTTTCCTTTCTATGCGGCCAATTAAACACTCCTGTCACAAGGCATTATTATACAATGTATACTCTTTGCAGCTGTTGGCAACAGTATTTTCCTTCAATGATTTATATTTAAGAATAGTAACTTAAAATGAGTATATACTAAGGAAAAGTATATAACCACACATATAATATGCAAGACTTGTTTTAAGTTTACATCTGGGTGGGAGGGCAGGACAGCAATATTAAGAAAATAACTTCACTGCTAACATTCAGATACACAAAAATACTATGTAATGAAATGAATTAGGTTTTAAGTATGGCTTCCCTGGTGGCTCAGACAGTAGAAAACATCTGCCTATAATGCAGGAGACCTAGATTCGATCCCTGGGTCAGAAAGACTGCCTGCAGAAGGGAATGGCAACCCACTCCAGTATTCTTGCCTGGAGAATTCCATGGAGAGAGGAGCCTGGTGGGCTGCAGTCCACAGGGGTTGCAAAGAGTCAGACATGACTGAGTGACTAACACTTTCACAAGTAGGAACATGCAGAAGTTTAAGTATCAAAGACTGGCTTCAGAGGAAAAAAAAAAGAAGACTGGGTTTAAATCATTAGCTGTATAACCTTGAAGAAGTTAAGCACTCTAAGACTCTTCTCTACAAATCTGTAAAATGATGTATTTAATACCAACTACCCCAGAGTTGTATAAGGGGGACTAAATGAAAGCACAACTCTCAGTCCAGTGCCTGGAAAAAAGAAGGTGCTCAATAAACATAGTTCATTATTATAAAATAATTTATCATAGTGGTTCTGAAAGGGTTTGATTTACAAAAGTCAGATTTAGACAAGTTTTCAAAAATATCAGTCATGTGAAAAGAATAAGCTCAGCAGTGTCCGACTCTTTTCAACCCCATGGACTATACAGTCCATGGAATTCTCCAGGCCAGAATACTTGAGTGGGTAGCTGTTCCCTTCTCCAGATGATCTTCCCAACCCAGGGATCGAATCCGCACTGCAACCCAGGTCTCCCGCATTGCAGGCGGATTCTTTACCAGCTGAGCCACCAGGGAAGTCCATGAAAAGAATACATCAGCAACAAGAAAAGACTGTACAGAGACAGAAAGAAAAGGCGCCCAGAAAGAGTCCTCTAGAGCGAAATGCTCTAAACTACCCACGAAGCTTAGCACGGCTCAATCAAGGCATTCTAAGCGGGAAATTCTTCATTTACCAGGCACGTTCCGGCCGCCACAGCACTTCTGGCATCCTTGGCCCGCCCACTAGGCGCCAGCAGTGCATCCCAGGATAGAATGCAACCACTCTTTCAAACACCCAGGTGCGGACAGGGGTACGGGTGGTGATGGGGGGGGGGGGGTGGTACTCGCCCTACTGCGAATTGACAAGAGAACCCAAATCAAGTCCTTCAAACTTTCTTCTCTCCTTTCTAGATTCTGCCCGTCCCCGACGGTCTACAGCTCCAAAGGTTCAAGAGCATCCAGGGACGGGCCACAAAAGCCAAGCCGGGAGTCACGGCACTCTGGACCACCTTCCGGATTGCAGGCTTCACAACCAAGGGACTTCGCTTTCTGTAGAACTACCCATCCGCCCACCCGCCCACCCAACCTAGAGGGGCCCCAGCGTCTATTTTGAGGTGGGAGTTTTCATTTTAAGCCTGCGTTCGTGACTGAAAAAATATCTCCGGTCCCCTGGCCCCATTGCCAGAGACTTGCAAATCCTGCAAGAATTCGGACCGCAGACACATACTGGGATGCAGAATGGAAGGCACTAGACTAGTCCCTCGTTATGAGAACTCCCCGTCCTGTTCCATTGGACCAAGCCTCCCTGCCTCGACCATTAAAACCCAATTCTAGGGCTAGAGCCGCAGTGCCGACGCGCGCCATTCAAACTGGGGAGGGGCAAGACTCTAGCCCCGGAGCTAAGGAAAAGCGGGCACTTATGCACAAGTGGGGTCCTGGACTCCGAGGAAACTCACTGCCCGGGTCTCTCCCTAAAGGACGGGTCAGCACCCTGCCCACAGCTTGCATTCTGCTCCGGCCGCACCTACCCGAATTTACCGCCAACAGCGTCGCCATCTTGGAGGCGCAAAAACGGAGCCCTCCTGCCGCACGGAAGCCCCAGAAGAGGGTGAGGCTGCCCGGGGCGACGCCTGATCAGGAAGGTACCACTCTGTCCCTCTCGAACTGCACTCTCGACCGACCCAGGCGTACGGATACTCTAAAATCTGCTCTGAGTCACAGACGTCAATTTTCGCTGGGATTATTCCCATTCAAGTAAAGGCGAGAGCAACCAGTTCGGAAACGCGGGGTCCTCGAGTTGACGTCCATCGTGCAGTGCATTCTGGGACTTGTAGTTTCGTTTCTAATGATTCAAATTGGTTAGCTAGGGACTTCCCTGACGTCCGGTGATTAAGACTCCGTGCTTCCACCATAGCGAACACAGTTCGATCCCTGGTCGGGGAAAAAAGATACTGCGTTCCACGAAACTCATCCAAAAGGAAAAATAAATAAAAGGAGAATGTTAAAAAAAAAAGTCAGTTAACTGAAGCAGAAAAAGATTAGTTATTGAAATGACACCCACTTACGATATTATGAAAGCTGTAAATTCAAATAATTCTACTTTAAATCTTCCTTGCATCACTCCCTTATTACTTTGGGGAGTTGAGTGGGGTGTACGGTGACAAACCTCAAAAAGCAACTTGACCGGTTACAAACTAAATTTTCATTACATTTCATCTATATACCAAGCATATTGCGTGAATATAGTTGCATGCAATTAAACAATCATAATTTTTTATTATGAAAATTTCAGATGTATACAAAATTAGAATAATGAATGCTCAGCTTCAATAACTGGTCAATTCCTGTACCTCACCCCCAACATGGGAGATTATATTGAAGCAATTTCCAAACATATCAATTCATAAACACCAAATATTTTCCTGCCTAAGCACCTCCAAATAGCCGGACCTTCTTTTTTCACTTGCTGAATTTTAGTTTGCTAATTTTCAAACTAAAATACAGTCTTTACCATTTGCTATCACGTGCCAGATATTTATTAAGAATTTGCTATCAAACAACAAGGCACTACTGTATAGCACAGGGAACTATATTCAATATCCTGTGATAAAACATACTAAAAAAGAATATGAAAAAGAAGGTATGTATATATGTGCATAACTGAGTCATTTTGCTATACAGCAGTAATTAACACAACATTGTAACTCAACTACATTTCAATAAAAAAGAAATTTAAAAAAGAATTTGTTTTAAATTAAAAAAAAAACATATGCCAGATATTTATTAGAAATATTTATTAAGAATGTTGTTGTTACATTATCTCACTTAATCCCTGAAACAATCCTACTAGGGAGATATAATTATAGCTACTTAGCTCAGATGTTTTATGTACCTTACAACCTCACTTTCTCAACTCCTCCAACATTTCACTGAGTTTGGGATAAATTAGAATTTATATTCCCACTTCACTGTTGGAAAAAATAATTAAATAATTTAGACAAAATCACAGAGTATGTTGTTGAGAATAGCAAACATTCATTATTTAGAATGAATAATATGGAATGACACGGTGTACGTTAGGTGGAACACAAAAGTCAGTGGTAATTATTTTTGAAAGTCATTGTCAGATAGAGACAAATGCCAGATTACAATAAAAGTGATTTTAAAGAGAGAAGGGGAAAAACAAATGAAAAGGTAAAGGGATTTTTCCTGAAGTTTATCATGAAAGTGAGAAGAATTTTGAGCAGAAACTTGGCAGGAAGTAGCATTCAAAGAAGATTTTCCTTCTCAGCACAACTATTATGAGCCTTCCTCTCTCACTCTTTAAGCCCACACATTTCCCTCTTGGTAGATCACTCACTTTCGATGAAGGAACTCTTTAGCTTCCTGCAACTCCCCCTCGCTCATCATCTCATGTACAAGCATCCTCTCACAGGTTTCCTCAATCCATAGCAATGGGGTATTGGCATTATAACTCTCCTAAAACTGTTCTCAGTATGGTCACCAGTGATCAATTGTCAAATCTCACAAGTACTTTTCCAAATACCGTAGAAATTCTTTTCTCCCTTGACTTGTGGGGTACCACTCCTCCTGGTTTTCCTCCTGTCTTTATAGTTCTTTTTTTAATAGTTCTTTTAAAATCTCCTTTATAGCCTTCTCTTTCTCTTCTCATTATTAAATGTAGCTCTTCCCTTTCGATCATTCCCAGTCGGGATTCTTTTTTTTTAAATGTTTATTTACTTACTTATTTGGCTGCACCCGATCTTAGTTGCAGAATGCAGGTTTTTTTTTTTTTTAGTTGAGGCATGCCAACTGTTCGTTGCAGCAATGTGGGAATCTAATTCCCTGACCAGGGATCAAACTTGGGCCCATTGCACTGGGTGCGCAGAGTCTTAGACTCTGGACCATCAGGGAAGTACTCCACCTCCCCCGCCACCAGCCTCTATTCTACCATTCTGCATACTTCTGGGAAATCTACGGCTTCTTACAGCCACCTGCTTGCTGATGAATTTTATACCAGCAAGGGTTATATGAGTTTTATAACCCAGCCCTCTCTCCTAGAATTCAAATTTGTATATCCAACTTGTCCAGCCCACACTTTTATTGATTTTCATACAGGCATCTCAAAATTAATTGATCAAAGCTTAAATGAGCACTTTTTTTCATAAAACTCAACCACTTGTATCCACTCAGTTGCCAAAGTCACAAACTTGAGAATCATTCCATATTCTTCCTTCAATTGCCATATCCTATTCATCTTGCCTTGTATATATTTCTGAAGCCCTTTTCCTCTTCTCTGCTCCCTGTGCTGTTGTTGCAAGAGGCCTCATCATCTTATACCTGCTATTTCACAATAGCCTTCTCACTAGTCTTCCTGCTTTCTATCTCACCCATTCCCATAGTCTCCCTAAGTGATCTTCAAATATGCAAATCACATCATGTACTTGAAGTGAAAGTCACTCAGTTGTGTTTGACTCTTTGTGATTCAATGGACTATACAGTCCATGGAATTCTCCAGGCCAGAATACTGGAGTGGGTAGCCTTTCCCTTTTCCAGGGGATCTTCCCAACCCAGGGATCAAACCCAGGTCCCCTGCATTGTGGGCAGATTCTTTACCAGCTGAGCCACAAGGGAAGCCCTAATCATGTGCTTGCCCTAATCAAAATTTCTCAGAAACAAACAAACAAACAAAACTTCTCAATGACCTAGTCCCTGGGGGTAACATTGGGAACTTCTTAACAAGGCACTCCTGCCATTTCCTGATCTGGTTCCATCCTCTTCTTCAACCTCCCTACCCTTTTTCTTCCTCAAGTGCCCTTTTAGTCTCATCACTCTCAAGTGTTTGTTATTCCCCAGGTACAACATGCTTTCTTGTGCCATGTACTTGTGCAACTACTATACTATCTGCCTAGAATGTCTATCTTTCCTTCTCCGTCCCTCTGTCAACCACCCACCAAGTTATCACCACCCACAACCCTGAATTCAAGGCATTATGTGATCATATGCCACACTGATGACTCGCTTGGAGCAAAAAAGTACAGTGTAAGTAACACTGAGCGAGTTCCAAGTCTAGCATCTGACAGGCCTTGCTGCCTCCACGTTTGCTTTTTTTCGCTGCTCTGAGACATCATGAAAGGAAATCCCAGCCAGCCTCCTTGAGAATGAAAGACGAGGAGGAGAGAAGTCTAACTAGCCTCCAGCTATTCCAGCTAAACCAGCTAAGAGTCTAGACTTGAGTAAGGACGTCTCTGATCCTCTACTCCCAGTTGAATCATCACTTGACAGCAAATGGGTAAGTGAGTCCAGCCCACATTTTGGAATCGTGAGCAAGTAAAAGGCTGCTGTTTTAAGCCACAGTTTTGTGGTTTGTTATGTTCAATAAACAACTGATTTCCTCTCAGAGAGCACAACTGTGTCTTTTTATATTTGCATTCCCTTCTGCTGCCACATCCCTAGCTTACAGTCACAACTCAGGAAAAAACAATCTGTAGAACCTGGTGCTTCCAAGATCTACTGGCAGGGAGAGAGGACACATATACGCAATTGTGGCTAAGAGTATAGAACCTAGAGCTAGGCTTCCTGGGTTCAAATTCTTACATATTAGCTGTGAAACCCTCCTTTGTGGCTTAGTTTTCTCATCTCTAAATGGGGGTGATAAGATGAGCATCTACATTGTAGAGTTGTTAAGAGGCTTATTTGTGAAGTGCTTAGACTGTGCCTGACCTTTAGTGCTATGTGAGTGTTTTTTAAATAAACTTTTGCTAAGGCAAAATAAGTGCTAAGTTGAAGTATAGTCAACTACTTCAGTTCAGTTCAGTCACTCAGTTGTGTTCGACTCTTTGTGACCCCATGGACTGCAGCACGCCTGGCCTCCCTGTCCATCACCAACTCCCAAAGTTTACTCAAACTTAATGTCCATTGAGTCGGTGATGGCATCCAGCCATCTCCTCTACTTAGGAGGAATTTAACCAAGTTGTTGGAGTACACCACAAACATGAAAGCACCCAGCCATTGAACAATTTGTGATTTATCTGGGGTGAGGGGTAGGACTGTGCCCTAGTCTAACTGATCTGTTATTTGTAATTTCCTTCCTTGCTCCAGTTTATTGAGTTGTAACTGTACACACAAAATTCTTTGAAATCTTAAAATAAGAAAGGTTAATTCTTTTTTCCTTTTTTAAAAAATGAGGTATAATTACATACATCATATTAGTTTCAGGTGTACACCATAATGCTACAACACTTGTATGTACTACAAAATAATGATCATTCATAATAAATTTTGCTAACATGCTCACTATGTTACAGATTTTTTTTCCCTGCGCTGAGAGCTTTTAAGATTCATTCTCTTAACAACTTTCAAATATGAAATACAGTATTATTAACTATGGTCACCATGCTATAATTCAATCCCCATGGCTTATTTATTTTATCACTGGGAAATTTGTACCTTTTGATTGTCTTCACCTCCACTCATCCTCCAACTTCTGCCTCTGGCAACCACCAATCTTTTCTTTGTTATGTATGAACTTGGTTTCATATGGTTTGGGGATTTTTGTGTTGTTTTGGGGGGGTTGTTTCGGACCATGCCACACAGTTTGTAGAATCTTAGTTCCTCCACCAGGGACTGAATCTGGGCCACGGCAGTGAAAGCACTAAGTCCTAACTATTGGATCACCAGGGAAACCCCAAGATTTCATTCTTTTTAACAGCTAAATTGTATCCCATTATATATATATAATATATAGCATTTTCTTTTTCCATTTATCCATCAATGGACATTTCAGTTGCGCCTATATCTTGGCTTTTGTAAATAAGATTGCAGTGAACATGAGGATGTTTAGATCTTTTCTGGACAGTTAACTCTTATTTGGAGTCCAGGAAATAAAAATTAGGGAAAATTACATGAAGAAAATGGCACTTGAATGGACAGACGCCAGAATTTTACATGGCCACGAGAGCGTATGGGGCTGGGAGAGGGACCAGATCAGTGAAAAAGTGACAAAGCCCAAGTTTTCATATTTACAGATCTGCAACAATTCCTCTGGACAAGCCATACACATTGAGGTGAGTGTCAAGTTCTGAGATTTTCCATATCCAGCCAGTGAGGACTCCAGGCATGATAGACTCATCATCATGTTTGAGGCCAGTCAGTAGCCAGCTGCGGAAAGTTTGCAATGGCAGAACTATTAGCCATGGAACACTGGCGGAGGAAGAAACAAATCTTCCCCAGATTTTTCCTGAGAGAGTCACAACCACCATGCAGCAAATGATTCTATGTAAAAGCTTCCCTTCAAAGGCAGGATTATTCCCATCACCTCCTAATTGGTCTTCCTGCTGCCAGTCTCACTTATGCCCACTTTATCTTCTGCACCATAACCAGAGGGACCACTTCATCCTCTCCCTAAAACCCTTCGAGTTTTTGTCAGTGCCCAGAGGGCAAGTCCACCCTTCTTACAGTAGTTCAGTTCAATCACTCAGTTGTATCTGACTCTTTGCGACCTCATGGACTACAGCATGCCAGGCCTCCCTGTGCATCACCAACTCCCGTAGTTTACTCAAACTCATGTCCATCAAGTCAGTAATGCCATCCAGCCATCTCATCCTCTGTTGTCCCCTTCTCCTCCCATCTTCAATCTTTCCCAGTATCAGGGTCTTTTCAAATGAGTCAGTTCTTCACATCAGGTGGCCAAAGTATTGGAGTTTCAGCTTCAACATCAGTCCTTCCAAGGAATATTCAGGGCTGATTTCCTTTAGGATGGACTGGTTGGATCTCCTTGCAGTCCAAGGGACTCTCAAGAGTCTTCTCCAACACCACAGTTCAAAAGCATCTATTCTTTGGCACTCAGCTTTCTTGATAGTCCAACTCTCACATCCATATATGACTATTGGAAAAACATAGCCTTGACTAGATGGACCTTTGTCGACAAAGTAATGTCTCTGCTTTTAAATATGCTGTCTAGGTTGCTCATGACTTTTCTTCCAAGGAGTAAGCATCTTTTGATTTCATGGCTGCAGTCACCATCTGAAGTGATTTTGGAGCCAAAAAAAAAAAATAAAGTCTGCCACTGTTTCCACTGTTTCCCCATCTATTTGCCATGAAGTGATGGGACCAGATGCCATGATCTTAGTTTTCTGAATGTTGAGCTTTAAGCCAACTTTTTCACTCTCCTCTTTCACTTTCATCAAGAGGCTCTCTAGTTCTTCTTCACTTTCTGCTGTAAGGGTGGTGTCATCTGCATATCTGAGGTTATTGATATTTCTCTCAGAAATCTTGATTCCAGCTTTTGCTTCTTCTTACAGTAGAACACAAGGCAGTTCACGATCTGGCCCCTTCAGGCCTCTTCACTTTAATCTCACACCTCCTCCCCTGAGGCTCTTTAGTGATGACTGTGGTTACTTATATACTCATTCTTAGCTCCTCCAGCATCCACAGCAGTCCCTTCTTCATGGAATATTCCCTCTACTACTGGAATCACCATAAAGAAGGCTGAGCTCTGAAGAATTGATGCTTTCGAACTGTGGTACTGGAGAAGACTCTTGTGAGTCTCTTGGATAGCAAGAAGATCAAACCAGTCAATTCTAAAGGAAATCAATCCCAAATACTCATTGGAAGGACTGATGCTGAAGCTGAAGCTGCAATACTTTGACCACCTGATGCAAAGAGCCAACTTATTGGAAAGGACCCTGATGCTGGGAAAGATTGAGGGCAGGAGGAGAAGGGTACAACAGAGGATGAGATGGTTGGATGGCATCACCCACTCAATGGTCATGAACTTGGACAAACTCAGGGAGATAATGAGTGACAGGAAGGCCTGGTGGGCTGCAGTCCATGGGTTTGCAAACAGTCGGACATGACTTAGCGACTAAACAACAACAACAGTTAGAGTCACAACTTTTTGCCTCGGAATCCTTGTTGGCATGCTCTTCTTCTTCCAGAATACCTGCAGCCCCTTCATCTAGTTACTCTTCTCAGGTGTCACTTTCCCCTGTGGAACTCCTACCTCAGCCCGGACAATACACCCTCCTGTGCTCTCCAGGAATGTACTATAATTTCCCACGGGTTTGTCAGTCCTTCTGGACTGAAAGCTGCACCCAGAAAAGGAGAGGCAACCATTAGCCAACAAACATCTGTTGAATGAATAAAGGTGAGGAGATGTCAGGCTCCTGAAAACTCCAGGAAAAGAAGGCTGGTCCCTCTTTTCCTGATGCATGGATTACTAACACAGATCTGAAAGGGACAGGGTCCTCCATACTCGCTTACATGAAACACACCAGGGCTCCAGTTAAGGAATTAGCTGGCGGAATCCCCTTGCGATGGACATGAATCTGAAGAAACTCCGGGAGATAGTGAGGGACAGGGACGCCTGGTGTGCTGCAGTTCACAGGGTTGCAAAGAGTCAGACACGACCGAGCAACTGAACAGCAACAACCCTTTGAGAGGTTTTCCTATACAGATATGGTGGGAACTTTGGTCCTGACAGGAGGCATATGCCACAGCAGTGCATGACATAGAAAAGGAAAATGAGCAGGGGTAAAGGAGTGTAAATGTACTGGTGGCAAAGTCAATTTATCTGATCAAAAAAGAGTCTGGATTGTACTCCGAGAATTAGCATGAATACTTGGCTCCAGTCTGGGATGCCAGTGTGAGGAGAGTGGGGAGTCACTGAAGAAGGAAGAATTCTGTCTGAGTGTGATGAAAGAGCAGGGCATTCATCCTGTCAGAATACTCAAAGTGAAACTATGTACAAGGAACAAGAAAGCATTAACTGAAGTAAACTACAGTACTGTTCAGAACATGACGTAAACTCCAAAGGACAATAGAAAACATTTCCAAGTGCAAACAAATGCAAAACTAAATAAATTAGAGAAAGATTTTTTAGATATCAGTTTACCACGAAGCTGTTGTGTGTATCATTTCTCTGCTTCCATGTGGCTTAGGGTTGTTCTTCAGCCATGTGCATTTTGTATCTTCTCTTCCTGCTTTAGGGAAGAGTTGAGATTTCAGGAAGGAACCGATCAACAGTGTAAGGTGTAGCATGCTGGTGGAGTTGAGAAGAGATTTTGAGACAGGTTGCCCTGAATCTAAATTTCTACCTTGCCAGTGACTCACTGTGTGATTGTAAGCAAGTTTTTCAATCTCTCTGAGTTTCCTCATTCATTAAAGTAGAAGTAATACTTTCCTTGAATTGCTGTGAAGAACCAATAAACTAATAAATGAACTTGACATAAAATACTTAGAAGATATTTTGCTGTGGTCATGGAATTATCAGAATGAAGAACAGTGAAGGTAAAATATGAGGATTACACAAAGAAAAAAGGAGCCATTGAATAAGAGTGTCTGATAAAGCTATACTGATATAGTCAGCCCTCTGTATCTGTGGGTTCCACAATTGAAGACTTAACCAACCACAGATCAAAAAAATTTGGAGAAAAAATTACAGAAATTTCCAAAAAACAAAACTTATGTTTGCCTTGTGCTGGTAATTATATACATAGTATTTACAATGTATTAGGTATTACAAGTAATTTAGAGATGATTTAAAGTATGGTGGGAGGGGAAGGATGTGTAATACGGTTATATGCAAATTCTATGCCATTTTATATAAGGGACTTGAGCATCCTCAGAATTTTGTATTGGTAGGGGGTCCTGGATCCAATCCCCTGTGAATACCCAGGGATGACTGTATTAATAATAGTATAGCATCCGTGAACTCTTTTAATGAGGCTCCCATGGTAGTGTTAACTCAGCCATGTTGCACAACCCTATATATTTTAAGCTGCCCATTTAGTAAGCATAGAAGCAGTGAAAGTGAAAAGTGTTAGTCCCTCAGTCATGTCTGACTCTTTTCGACCCTATGGATGATCCCTCCAGGCTCCTCTGTCCATGGGATTCTCCAGGCAAGAATACTGGAGTGGGTTGCCATTCCCTACTCCAGAGACTCCTCCCGACACAGGGATTGAACCTGAATGTCCCACATTGCACGCAGATTCTTTACTGTCTGAGCTACCAGGGAAGCCCTGTAAGTAGTAATAAGACTAATTTAACTGTATTTGAAATTAGAAAATTAGTGTGGTTGCTAGAACTTAGTTGAGTATACTGTGATTTTAAGATTTTAATCTTCAGTCATAACTGTTGACAATGCCAAACAAGGTAATCATCTTAAAAATGTGGTTTTTCAAAAAATGGTACTATCTAGCATTGAAATAATGGCACCCCACTCCAGTACTCTTGCCTGGAAAATCCCATGGACGGAGGAGCCTGGTGGGCTGCAGTCCAGGGGGTCGCTGAGAGTCGGACACGACTGAGCGACTTCACTTTCATTTTTCACTCTCATGCACTAGAGAAGGAAATGGCAACCCACTCCAGTGTTCTTGCCTGGAGAATCCCAGGGACGGGGGAGCCTGGTGGGCTTCTGTCCTTCCGTCTGTGGGGTCACACAGAGTCGGTCAGGACTGAAGCGACTTAGCAGCAGCAGCAGCATTGAAATATTGTTGCTTCTTGGTTTCTAAACTTACATCTGGGGGGGAGGGGTGGGCCTAACCTTGTTTCCCTTTGTATCCGTCTGGATGACCCTCCCCGTATTGTCCCAGCGCTGGCCGTTGCTTGTCCACAGGAGGTGGACTGTGGTCTGAGGACCCAGGGACCTGAGAACTTGCCCCTCCGCCCCTCCCCCGAGTCCGGGGGCCTGAAGGGACCGGTGGTCACTGGGACCTGGTTCCAGCCATTTAGCCGTGGCCTCTAGAGGTGGGTGGAGGGGGAGGGCCCCAAGGCACTTTGCTTTCGGGTGACTCCCTCCCCCCTGCCCTGCCTGGCCTCATCCTGGTATTTAATTAAACAAGTCTTTTTTAAACCCGAAAAAAATAAAATTACATCTGCACAGTACCTAGACCAAGTCTGGGTACTCATTTTTTAAAATTGTGGTAAGATAAACATGGTGGCACTAGTGGTAAAGAATCGACCTACCAGTGGAGGAGAGGGAAGAGAAGTGGGTTTGACCTCCCCAGTCAGGAAAACCCTCTGCAGTAGCAAATGGCAATGCACTCCAGTATCCTTGCGTGGAAAAGTCCATGAGCAGAGGAGTCTGGCGGGCTACAGTCCATGAGGCCACAAAGAGTCAGACATGACTGACTGAGCACACACACACACAAGATAAACATAACCAAAAATTATAACCATTTGGGGGTGTATGGATCTATGACATTAAGTGCATTCATGCTCTTCTCAAAGCATCCCCACCATCCATATTTCCAGAATTTCTTCATCTTTCCCCACCAAACTTTGTACCCCTTAAACAACTCCCTATTTTCCCCTCTTCCCAGCCCCTTGGTGACCACCATTCTGCTTTCTGGTTCTATGAATTGACTACTCTAGGTACCTCATGTAATAGGAATCATACAATTCTTGTCCTTCTGTGACTGGTTTATTTTTACTTAGCATAATGTCAAGGCTCATCTACATTGTAACAGATATCAGAATTTCCTTCTTTTTAAAGGTTAAATAATAGCCCATTGTATATATAGACCACATTTTGTTTATCCATTCATCTGTTGAACACCTGGGTTGCTTCCACCTTTCTGCTATTGCGAATAATGCTGCTATTAACATAGGTATAGAAATATTTCCAGCCCCTACATTCAGTTATTCTGGAATAATACCCAGAGTGGAATTGTTGGATCATATGGTAATTCTGTTTAATTTTTTAATGTATTTTATTATTATTATTATTATTATTATTATTATTATTATTGGCTGTGCCAAGTCTTCATTACTGTACATGAGTTTTCTCTAGTTGCAGTGAGTGGGGGCTTCTCATTGTGTTGGCTTCTCTTGTTGCAGAGCATGGGCTCTAGGCACGTGGGTTTTAGTAGGTGTGGCACGTGGGCTGTAGAGTGCAGGCTCAGTAGTTGTGGCACACAGGCTTAGTTGCTCCGCAGAATGTGAACTCTTCCTGGACCAGGGATTGAACCCGTGTCCCCTGCATTGGCAGGCAGATTCCCAATCACTGGACCACCAGGGAAGTCCTGTGTTTAATTTTCGAGTAATCTCCATAACATTTCCATAGCAGCTTCACCATTTTACATTCCCACTAAACAGTGCACAAGCTTTCCAATTTCTCCACATTCTTGACAATATTTGTTATTTTTTCAATAATAGCTATTCTAATGGATATGAAGTGGTATCTCATTTAGTTTGTATTGCATTTCCATAGTGATTAATGATGTTGAACATGTTTTCACATGCTTATTGGCCATTTGTATATCTTCTTTGGAAAAATGTATATTCTAGTCCTTTGTCCATTCTTTAATTGAATTTTTGTTGTTGGATTTGTAAAGTTCTTTATATATTGTGGACATTAATCCCTTATCAGCTATTCACTGTTTTGTTTCATTTTATATGCATTTGGGAATACCCTGTTGGTCCAGTGGTTAAGACTCTGTGCTTCCATTGCAGGGGGCATGGGTTTGATCCCTGGTTGGGGAACTAAGATCCCACATGCCATGTGTAATGTATAAAGAAAACATTTTAGGGGACTTCCCTGGTGGTCCAGTGCCTAAGATGACAAGCTCTCAGTGCAGGGAGCCTGGGTTTGATCCCTAGTCAGGGAACTAGATCCCACATGCTGCAACTAAGATCAGGGGATAAATATTTTTAAAAAACAACATTTTATATGCATTTTTTTTACTGCATTATCTATGATCATCCCACAAGTGATCAGGAAAAGTTGTTAATTACGTTCAAAGTCACTGGAAAGTTTCCACAGTTTGTTAATTTTTCAAACAGTGAAAGTATACAAGAAAATATTTATTTTATTTTTGGCAGTGTTAGGTTTTCATTGCTGCTCAGGCTTTCTCTAGTTGAGGAGAGCTCCACGCTCTTGTTGCAGTGCATAGGTTTCTCACGGCAGTGGCTTCTCCTGTTGCTGAGCACAGGCTCTAGGCATACAGGTTTCAGTAGTTGTAGCATTCGGGCTTAATTGTCATGGCCTGCAGGCTCTCGGGTGCATGGGCTTCAATAGCTGCAGCACACAGGCTCAGTAGTTGTGGGTCGCAGGCTCTAGAGTACGGGCTTGGTAGCTGTGGTGAATGGGCTTAGTTGCTCCGCGGCACATGGAATCATCTTGGACCAGGGATCAAACCCGCGTCTCCTGCATTGGCAAGTGGATTCTTATCCACCACTTCATGAGAGAAGTCCAAAAGAGAAAATTTAAATCAGCATAATCTCAGAATTTTTTTTTGGTTGACAATATTAGGAAACCTTAATTATGATTCAACCCTAAAGCTAGCTGATGCTTATGAAAATTCAGTCCATCTTCTTGAGTTCAGACAGAACAAGGCATAAATACTACGGAGAAGAACACATCTCCCAGTAAATACCATCTGTCTCAAAAAAATGATTATAAATTTAGAAAATATATGTAGACAGGAGGTTTGAATCTACTGTTTAAGTATAAATATGAGGCATTAAGTATTGATACTTTTTTAAGTGAGGTTTATCTTTTTATTTTTAATGTATTTTATTTATTTATTTATATTTGGCCACGCTGCACAGCATGTGGGATCTTAGTCCCCTGACCATGGCTTGAACCTGTGCTCCTTGCACTGAAAGCACAGTATTAAATACTGGACTGCCAGGGAAGTCTCCCTAAGTACATACTTTTTAAGTATAAAAGTCACTGGTATCATTTCATAGTTGCAGATAAGTTCTGTAAAGTCATCATGGAGATATAGGAAGGAAATAGCATGTCAAGTCTTCAAAAGGAAGGTGACCCTTTGATAGGAGTAAATACCAGCCAAATCATAAAACAATAACTCTTAATAAAATACATGTTCTGTGTAGGGGGCTTCCCTGGTGGCTCAGACGGTGAAGAATCTGCCTGCAAAGCAGGAGACCCGAGTTCAATCCCTGGAGGAAGAAATGGCAACCCACTCCAGTATTCTTGCCTGGAGAATCTGATGGACTGAGGAGCCTGGCAGGGTACAGTCCATAGGGTCACAAAGATCCGGACGTGACTGAGTGACTGACACTACAATAAAATACATATCTGTGTGGATAGGGATATTTATTTTATTCACTCTGCCTCTCAAGTACCTAGAACAGTACCTAGCACCTCATAGAAGATGATCAATAAATATTTGCTGAATGAATAAATATACAGGACAAAAAAGCTGATGCACAAGGCAGTGTGAGATTGAGAGAGTAAAAGCTACTGAGAAGGACCCAAGGGGGGAAAATCACAAACAAAATTAGACAGTATTTAACTGAATGAAAATTAAGCATGCCTTACTTAGTATTTTGTAATAGTTTACACTGTTGGTGGGAATGTAAGCTGGTGCAGCCACTGTGGAAAACAGTATGGAGATCTCTCAAAACAAAACAAAACAAAACTGAAAATAGAGTTACCATGTGATCAAGCAATCACACTCCTGGGCATATATCCCAACAAAACTATAATTTAAAAAGATACATGCAGTCCCTATGTTCATAGCAGCCCTGTTCACAGAAGCCAAGCCATAGAAACAACCTAAATGTCCATCGACAGATGTTTGGTTAAAGAAGATGTGGAATACATGTATACAAGGAATACTGCTCAGCCATAAAAAGAATAAATAATACCATTTGCAGCAGCATGAATGCAGCTAGAGATTATCATACTAAGTGAAGTAAGTCAGAAAGAGAAAGACAAATACTGTGTGATATCACTTCTATGTGGAATTCTAAAAAAAAGTGATACAAATGAACTCATTTACAAAACAGAAATAGAAAACAAATATATAGTCACCAAAGGGGATAGTGGGAGGGTCGAGAGATAAATTAGGAGCTTGGGATTGACATATACACACTTAATTTTTTCCTTTTTATTCTTTTTTTAAATATTTATTTATTTTTAATTGATTGCTTTACAATATTGGTTTGATTTATGTCATACATCAACATGACTTAACCATAGGTGTACATATGTCCCCTCCCTCTTGAATCTTCCTCCTACCTCTTGCCATATACACATTATTATATATAAAATAGATAAACAACAAGGTCCCATTGTATAGTACAGGGAACTATACTTAATATCTTAAATAATCTAAAATGAAAAAGAATCTGAAAAACGAATATATAGGTATGTATAACTGAATCACGTTGCTGTACACTTGAAAATAACACAACGTTGTAAATTAACTATACTTCAGTAAAAAAAAAATAAATAAAAAGAAAAAGAAAATAAGGGGAGAAAAAAAGGAAAAGTATAAAATTTTTTCAACAAACAGAACCAGTCCAGCTCTTGAATACAGTTGTGAGTGGCAGTACTACTTACAATTATGCAGGACACCATTTCTACTTAGGGCCAACCAAAAGAGGTTTGAGTGACAATACCTGAATCCCAGCCTTCCCAAAGGGTCACTCCCCCAACAGGCCCTCTTGGCTTTCTTCACCTCTGACTCATCTTAGATGATCACCCCACCCCTAACCTGCTCACTCATGGGTGACCTGATGGAGCTCTGGGAAGTATTTCCCTGTTCGCTGCTCAGGTAGAAAACCTGTATCAGTAGCAAGCAGAAACTCTGCAGGGCGACACCTCACTTGCAGGGGCTGCTGCTGGCCTTCTGGCTCCTGGGTGTTTCGGATCATGACTCCAATTTGCAGAGTCCTCATTTCACCTGCCACCCAAGCGTCCAGTCAGTCCTGGACCTCTGCTGGAGTGGAACTGCGTCCTTATAGCTAACCTTAATTTGCTGAATCTGAAATATGGAGCTGCATAGGGCAGTTAAGCTTCAGGGCACAGGCCATTAGCTATGTAGGTGGCTCATTTCCTCCTTCTGCCCCACCCAGAGGGAGAAAGGCTGATTGCTCAACAGGGTAAAGGCAAGGTGAGGTTGAGGGCAGAGGGAGGTGAGCTAGGTGCTGCCCATCACCTAGGGTCTGAACCGAGATGCTAAAAACTGTAGCAAGTCAAATCCCCCAGCAGGTTTGGGAGGATAATAGGAGACAGAGCCTGGGGCCATTGCCAGGAAATGTGAAAGCCAGGAAGTTGTTGCAGAGGGCAGCCTGCAGCCTCAGCCTAAATCTAGAGGTGCTACTGATGTTTGAACATCATCCTGTATGGGACTATCATAGTGTGATGCCAACTAGCATTAAGATGATTTGACTCAGCGATTTTGAAATTGCAAGTTGTGACTCTAGTAGATCCTGAAATCAATTTATTGGGCCTGTGCCTCAATATTTTTTTACTGAAAAAAGTGTATACAACAAAATATCAGTGTCTCGTAAGAAGAGCATGTTCTGATTTGCAAAAATTTTGTTTCAGCTCTATTTTGTGTGGTGTAAATAGGTCTCCATGGAATGGATACCTGTGTAATGTATGGCTGAGTCCTTTTGCTGTCCACCTACAACTATCACAACATTGTTAATCAGCTATACTCCAATATAAAATTAAAAGTTAAAAAAATAATAAACACATAAACTAGGTCTCCATGTAAAATGTATTTCCAACAAGGGGTTATGCCAACAAAGTTCGCTGGCAATGACTCTCCCTAACTCCCCTTGCTCTGATTTTTTTGCAGTCCTATCCAATAATCTACTGATTTGAATTTATCTACCCATGTAAAAAGATGGCATTAATCAATAAACACAGGAATTTAGTTGCTTGACAGTGTTACTTTTCATTGTAAATTAATAAATTGGCATTCCAATTCTACTATTATCATTCTCTTGTGAATTTTTTTAGCATGAGTCAACTCCTTGCTGCACACATTCCACTGGGTAATTAATAAAACAGATTTCTAAGTCAACCAAAGCAAGGCTTCAGTATCAGAAGAGGGTTATTTCAAAGCAACCACAACCTTACTGATCTTTTCCCTGCCTTCTCATCTGTCTGCCATCTATCCTCCACCCAGCAGCCAGGGTGACCTTTTTAAAATATAAATCCAGTCGTTGCAGCCCCTGTTTAGTGATGTTGAAGTGCATTAAGTTGAACCAAGTGAAACCGGAACTGAGCAGGACCCTGTGGAGCTCCTGGGCACAGAAGCCTTCCTGCATCCGCTGTTTCTTATTTATACCTGAGGCCAGGACTAGACTCAGCCTCCATGACTTTCCCTGAGCTCCCAAGGGCAGTTTGGAACAGTTGCTAATCAAGGCAGTGAGAGGATGCAGAGACAAGGGAGGAGCAGCCAAGACAATAGTGCAGCCTCAGGTCGGTGCAGCCTGGTTCTACCTCAAGGGATACTTTTAACAGTATTTTGGAGCTCTTGGTGGCTCAGATGCTTAAGAATCTGCCTGCAATGCAGGAGACCTGGGTTCGATCCCTGGGTCTGGAAGATTCCCTGAAGAAGAGAATGGCAACCCACTCCAGTATTCTTGCCTGGGAAATTCCATGGACAGAGGAGCCTGACCGACTACAGTCCATGGGGTCACAAAGAGTCAGACACGACTGACCGACACACAGACCTTGAGCTCTTTACAGAACTAAATACTCCAATAGTTTGGCCATCTGATGCAAAAAGCTGACTCATTGTTTCCAATGAGACCCTGACTGAGGGCAGGAGGAGAAGGGAATGACAGAGAATGAGATGGTTGGATGGAATCACTGACTCAATGGACATGAGTTTGGATAAACTCCAGGAGATAATGAAGGACAGGGAAGCCTACTGTGTTGCAGTGCAAGGGGTCCCAAAGAGTCGGTGGTGACTTAGTGACTTAGCAACTAAACAACAACAGAATTAAAACCCCGACAAATGGAAGATGTTAGCATTCTGCACTCCACTGAAGACCACCTGAGGCCCGATTAAAGGAACCAGAGAAGCTCAACAAGAGACTTCCTGAGAGCAGATTAAAGAAGTGCAGTCCCTGCATACATCCTAATCCTTATCAGCAACCCCATTCTTGAACCTTGCTATAAAAGTGCTTATCAAACCTTTCTCCAGTTGGGACATACAATTTTGATACAGTTTGTATCATTTTTTTAGAATTCCACAGACAAGTGATATCATATAGTATTTGTCTTTCTCTTTCTGACTTACTTCACTTAGTACAACAATCTCTAGTTGCATCAAATGGTAATTCATTCTTTTTATGGCCGAATAATGTTCACTATATATATATATATATATATATATACATACCACATCTTCTTTTTTACATAGCGTCTTTTTACAAGCCTGCTATGACCCCCTTTAACTGGCAAAGCAATAAAGCTATTCTTTTCTATTTCACCAAAAATCTAAGAATTGATTTGGCACTAGTGCACAGAGGCTGAGTTTTTGGCATCAAAATCACTGGTCAAAACTGAAATTCAACAATTTTATGCTGATCAATCTAATAAAAATAAAACAGAAACGCCTCGCTTATAAGGATTTATATGATCTAGATACAATTTCCTTATTTTACTCATGTTCATATCTTCATCATGCAATGGTTTCCTCCCCCTCTTTTTTTTCCTTTTGACAACCCACAATAAGAAATATATGGATAGGCTTCCCTGGTGGCTCTGTGGTGAAGAATCTGCCTGCCAACGCAGGAGACACAGGTTCAATTCCTGATCTAGGAAGACTGTGCCTCTGAGTCAATAAGCCCAAGCTCCACAGCTATTGAGCCTGTGCTCTAGAGCCTGGAAACCACCACTACTGAGCCCAACTGCCCTACAGTTCGTGCTCTGCAACAAGAGAAACTACCACAATGAGCAGCTCTCACACAACTAGAGAGTAGCCCCCACTCATTGCAACTAGAGAAAAGCCCAAGCAGCAGTGAAGACCTAGCAGAGTCATAAATAGGTAAACTTTTTTTTTAAAGAAATATGTTTACAGCATCATCCAGGATCCACATGTATGTAAGCGAGTGTAATGCGTTTCTGGTCTTGAATGGAACATTACTTCCTAAGAGAAGCTTTCTTTAACCAACCTATGCAAATGGATCCCACCCTACCCTTGATTCTTTACCATTCAGTTCAGTTCAGTTCAGTTCAGTCGCTGAGTCATGTTCAACTCTTTGCAACCCCATGGATGCAGCACACCAGGTTTCCCTGTCCATCACCAAATCCCAGAGCTTGCTCAAACTCATGTTCATCAAGCTGGTGATGCCATCCAACCACCTCATCATCTGTCATCCCCTTCTCCTCCTGCCTTCAATCTTTCCCAGCATCAGGGTCTTTTCCAATGAGTCAGTTCTTCACATCAGGTGGCCACAGTATTGGAGTTTCAGCTTCAGCATTAGTCCTTCCAATGAATATTCAGGACTGATCTCCTTTAGGATTGACTGCTTTAATTTCCTTGCAGCCCAAGGGACTCTCAAGAGTCTTCTTCAACACCACAGTTCAAAAGCATCAGTTCTTCAGCACTCAGTGTTCCTTATGATACAACTCTCAAATCCATCCATGACTACTGGAAAAACCATAGCTTTGACTAGACGGACCTGTGTCGGCAAAGTAATGTCTCTGCTTTTTAATATACTGTCTAGGTTGGTCATAACTTTTCTTCCAAGAAGAAGCATCTTTTGATTTCATGGCTGCAGTCACCATCTGCAGTGATTTTGGAGCTCAAAAAAATAAAGTCTGTCACTGTTTCCATTGCTTCCCCATCTATTTGCCATGAAGTAATGGGACCAGATGCCATGATCTTAGTTTTCTGAATGTTAAGCTTTAAGCCAGCTTTTTCACTTGCCTCTTTAGTTCCTCTTCACTTTCTGCCATAAGGGTGGTGTCATCTGCATATCTGAGGTTATTGATATTTCTCTCAGAAATCTTGATTCCAGCTTGTGCTTCATCCAGCCCAGCATTTTGCATGATGCACTCTGCATATAAGTTAAATAAGCAGGGTAACAATATACAGCCTTGACGTACTCCTTTCCTGATTTGGAACCATTCTGTTGTTCCATGTCCAGTTCTAACTGTTGCTTCTTGGCCTGCATACAGATTTCTCAGGAGGCAGGCCAGGTGGTCTGATATTCCTATCTCTTGAAGAATTTTCCACAGTTTGTTGTGATCCACACAGTCAAAGGCTTTGATGTAGTTAATAAAGCAGAAGTAGATGTTTTTCTGGAACTCTCTTGGTTTTTCAATGATCCAATGGATGTTGGTAATTTAATCTCTGGTTCCTCTGCCTTTTCTAAATCCAGCTTGAACATTTGGAAGTTCATTGTTCATGTACTGTTGAAGCCTAGCTTGGAGAATTTCGAGCATTACTTTGCAAGCATGTGAGATGAGTGCAACAGTGTGGTAGTTTGAACATTCTTTGGCATTGCCTTTCTTTGGGATTAGGATGAAAACTGATCTTTTTCCAGTCCTATGACTACTGCTGAGTTTTCCAAATTTGCTGGCATATTGAGTGCAGCACTTTCACAGCATCATCTTTTAGGATTTGAAATAGCTCAACTGGAATTCCATCACCTCCACTAGCTTCGTTCATAGTAATGCTTCCTAAGGCCAACTTGACTTCTCATTCCAGGATGTCTGGCTCTAGGTAAGTGATCACAGCATCGTTGTTACCTGGGTCATGAAGATCTTTCCTGTATGGTTCTGTGTATTCCTGCCACCTCTTCTTAACATCTTCTGCTTCTGTTATGTCCATACCATTTCTGTCCTTTATAGTGCCCATCTTTGCATGAAATATTCCCCTGGTATCTCTAATTTTCTTGAAGAGCTCTCTAGTCTTTCCCATTCTATTGTTTTCCTCTATTTCTTGGCACTGATCACTGAGGAAGGCTTTCTTATCTCTCCTTGTTATTCTTTGGAACTCCGCATTCAAATGGGTATATCTTTCCTTTTGTTCTTTGCCTTTCGCTTATCTTCTTTTCTCAGCTATTTGTAAGGCCTCCTCAGACAACCATTTTGCCTTTTTGCATTTCTTTTTCTTGGGGATGGTCTTGAGCACTGCCTCCTGTAAAATGTCATGAACCTCCATCCATAGTTCTTCAGGCACTCTGTCTATCAGATCTTATCTCTAAATCTATTAGTCACTTCCACTGTATAATTATAAGGGAGTTGATTTCTAACACTGATCTCTAACGTTTGCATCCTATTAATTTGCTCTCTAACATTGCATCCTATTAATTTGGTATAACACTTGTGGCTCAGTGGTAAAGAATCCACCTGCCAATTCAGGAGACATGGGTTCGATCCCTGGGTCAGGAAGATCCTCTGGAGAGAGAATTGGCAACCCACTCCAGTATTCTTGCCTGGAGAATCCCATGGACAGAGGAGCCTGGGGGGCTATAGTCTGCCATCATTCAGTCGCTAAGTGGTGTCTGACTCTTTGTGACCCCATGCACTGCAGCACGCCAGGCTTCCCTGTCCTTTACTATTTCCCAGAGTTTGCTCAAACTCATGTCCATTGAGTCAGTGATGCCATCAAACCATTTCATCCTCTGCTGCCCCCTTCTTTTCTTGCCCTCAATCTTTCTCAGCATCAGGGTCTTTTCCAATGAGTCAGCTCTTCCCTTCAGGTGGCCAAAATATTGGACCTTCAGCTTCAGCATCAGTCCTTCCAATGAACACCCAGGACTAATCTCCTTTAGGATGGACTGCTTTGATCTCCTTGCAGTCCAAGGGACTCTCAAGAGTCTTCTCAAGCACCACAGTTCGAAAGCATCAATTCTTTGGCGCTCATCCTTCTTTATGGTCCAACTCTACAGTCCATGGGGTTGCAAAAGAGTTAGACATGATGAAACAACAAGTATAATCCGAAGTTCTACATTTACTTACTTCCTTTTGAGAAAGAGAAAAGCAGCCCCCTGATATCCAGAAGCTGGCTAGATATTTTAATCACTTAGGCCTTGGTGCTGCTGAGTTGGCCCAGCACTCATAACTAGATCTTGATGTGTTCCCACTGAACATAAACAATGTCACACAATGTCAAGGACAGATAAAAGCACTCTGTGACCATGATGAATTAAGACCAAAACAAGACCACTCTGTAATCAATTTGAATAGAGAAAAAAATGATAACATTGTCCAAGTTATAAAATACCAAATATCCTCCCTTCAGCTAACATCAGTGACTATCACTTCTTTCCCAACTACAGTTTTAGCCTTATTCCAGTTTGCCCTCCCTAGAGATAAGATAGACTGATGTGATGAATCATAGAATTATTCCTTCTTCCTGAAAGCACTCAATCTAGGCCAAACTTCTGTTTCCTTGAATCCTCCCTCAAATTACCCAACCCAAACCCAAATCCTTTAAGTCCTTTCTAATACACTTTTACTGAAATGCCCCATGGATCCCCGCGTATGTATTCTTGTTTGCAGCAACAAGTTAATAAACTCAACTTGTTCAACTATACTTGCATTCCTGGTATATTATTTACCAACTTATTCCCTCAACTTTGCAGAGTGCCTGATACTTATGAGGTGCTTAATAAATATCTTAGATAAATAAATAAAGAAAGAATAATTAGTTACTTACTTTCCACCTTCCTGGGCAGAAATGGGGGACCTGTCTGGGTGACTGGCTGACCTTCCCAGACACTGTTCTGCCTTGCTGTGTAATTTCATAGCTATTAGCTTTCCTTAAATTCTTTGTACTCTCTTCTCTGAAATTCTCTCCTGCTAGAGAGAGGGATTTTCAATTCTTTTAAGCATGTTCAAACCAAATTCTTCCATGATCTTGGCTTTCTGAGTCCGTAGCACTTAAATATTCTCTGGATGGCCACAGGCAAAGCCCAGCTCTCACCCCTGGGTCTGCAGAGTGGTCTCCTGTGATGCTCTTTCCAAGCAAGAATTTCTTTGACAAACCTCTCCTGACTCCCTCACTCACCCCACCCACCTGGTTTCTAGCATAACAGTTTATCTCCTTGTTGAGGTTCACTGTTAAACCTTCATAATCTTAAATTATTTTTTTCTGATTATAACAATACCACATGCTCATTAGAGAGCATTTACAAAACACAGACTAGTTCTAAGAATAAAAAACTGAAATTAGCTCTAATAACCATAGCTAGAGATCTTGCTTTAGTTCCAGCTGGACACATTGATATTAATATAAATTATTAACATTGTATATTTACTTTGTTTCTTATATTCTTAATAAGAAATCATGAGCATTATCTTCATCATTAAATATTCTTCAGGATCACTGTTTTCCACTTTGTCATTCTGCTCAGAGAACTCAGAAGCCAATATATTAATCCTGTGCATGAGCATACAATCCTACATCTATGTAGTTGAGCTCCTAATACTGAATATTGAGGTTTCTTCTAATTTTTCATTGTTACAAATACTTTGATGAACATCTTTGTGTATGAATCTCTGTCCACATTCTTTGCAAATGTTTGCTAGAAGTAAGATTATTAGTTTAACAAGCAAGCACTTTTTAATGCTCTGTGTCAATATTACAAAATTGTTTTAAAGACATTACGTTCCTTCCATAGAATAGACCTGATTCTCCAACCTTCACCAATACGAAACACTATAACTTTTAAATTTTATTATTAGGAAATGTTTTAAAAAGTGATATCTAATTTTAAAAAATTGCATTTTTTATTGCTTGGGAAGTTTGGGAACTTCTTCAAATAAATTTCTTTAGGAATCCAAGTACTCTTCCTATCCTATGTTTAAAAACATAATTAAATGAAGCATAATATCTTAAAAAGTGTCATTTTTCTCATATAACATATTTACCATAGACAGTAACAGTATGTTGTGCTCAGTCACATCTGACTCTTTGTGACCCCACGGACTGTAGCCCGCCAGGCTCCCCTGTCCACGGGATTTTCCAGGCAAGAAGATGGGAGTGGGTTGCCATTTCCTCCTCCAGGGGATCTTCCCAACCCAGGGATCGAACCCACATGTCTTGTATCTCCTGCATTGGTATAGGCAGATTCTTTACCACTGTGCCACCTGAGAAGTCACCCAATTTACTATAGGACCCCCATAAATATGAACCAGAACAGAAACAAGTCTGATACTGAGATAATATTTTATATCAAAACTGTGATGGAAAAGCCAGGATATGCAGTTGCCATATTTATATTCCATGTTGAATTCAGAATTATTGGTGGGGGAAGAAATTGCCAGGTTGTAATTTCAAGGGATGAGGATTTAGAAAGATTTCTATAAATTTTGCTTATTTATTATGTGCTACTGGGTTAAGCCATGACTAAGATTAGAGACGTGAGGGAAGAGAAGGAAGTATATTTCAGACAGAAATACATCTCTGCCAAAGGTTCAAAATATCCAGACATTTCCCTAGCGGTGTTTTGCAGTTCTTCATATTTGCATTTTTCTCATTACAAAGACCCTAGCCTGCAGCCAGAGCTGTTTTACCCCCTTGAAAGTCTCTGAACAAAACTGCCCGAATCCAGATTTCTATTTTTAACCCCTTTGAAACTCTTTTTGAATAAATCACTTGATCTGAGTGTGTGGAATACACTCTGAATAGCTTCAATTATGTTACATTGTATTCAGGTAAATTCAATCCAACAAACATTTATTGAGAAGCCACCAGGAGAAACAAACAAACAATAAAGAGATGGCATAGGAAGAACACACACATCAACACACGACCACAATACACCATGACTCTCCATGTGATACAGATGGAAATAAAGGACCACAGAAATACAGGTAAGGAACAGGAAGAAAAACTCCTCTTACCTCTTATTTTGTTGAATGGGTGGTTCAAAGGTTTTCCAGGAAGTGAAGGAGAGAGAAAAGAAAGAGGATGGGGTGAAAAAGAAGGAAACAATGTTAGTTTCTTTCCCACACCCACAAACCCACCCCTCTCGCAATTTAAGCCCTAGTTAGGCTTCCATGATTGATCTAGAATTGACATAAGTAGCCAAAGCTTTGGGGCAGATGGCTGAGGATTTATTGGGCAACATGAATGGGCCACAGGAGTGACCAGCTATGTGGAAAACTAGATCAGATGTTACATGCATGTGGCTATATTTCTAATTTTTTTCCACTTTGTTGAGATATGATTGACATGTAAAAAGCTGTACATATTTAATGTACACAACTTGATACGTTTGGGTTAAGTATATACTTGTGAAACCATCACCATCAAAGCCATAAATGTATCCCAAAGTTTTCTCTCATCTCCTTCATTAGTGTTGTTATTTGTGTGTGTATGTGACAAGAACACTTGAGTAACTCAGCAAATTTTAAAAGTAAACAATAGTTACCTATAGGTACTATTCTGTATAGACAACCTTGAGAACTTAATTATCTTGCATAATTGAAACTTCATACCCTTCAACCTCATTCCCCCTCCCCCAGCCTCTGGAAATCACTTCTACTCTCTGCTTCTATGAGTTTGACTATTTTCTTAAAATTTTTTATATATTTATTTTCGGCTGGGCAGGGTCTTTGCTGCTGCGTGAGCGTTTCTCTAGTTGCGGCAAATGGGAGCTTCTCTCCAGCTGCCGTACACAGGCTTCTCCTGGTGGTTTCTCTTGTTGCGGAGCATGGGCTCGAGGGCAAGAGGGTTTCAATAGTTGTGACATGAGGGCTCCGTAGTTGTGCCCCCCAGCTTCTAGAGCACAGGCTCAACAGTTGTGGCCCACAGGTTTAGTCGCTCTGCTGCATGTGAGATCTTCCTGGATTAGGGATTGAACCTGTATCTCCGGCATTGGCAGGTAGATTCTCTACCACTGAGCCACCGGGGAAGCCCTGAATTTGACTATTTTAGATTCCACATATAAGTGAGATCAGCTGTATTTCTAATTGAATAGACCTTTACAGGTTACAAAGTCTTCCTTCCTTCCTATGTAATCTCAATTGTCCCCATAAAGACTTGGTAAATGAGGAATTATTCTTCTCCAATTTTAGAAATGAGAAAACTGAAGATCAAACAAGTTAGATAACTTGCCGAAGGACACCCAGAAAGTGGCACAGCCATGCATGAAACCTAAGTCTTCTGACTGCAAGTTGAGTGATCTTTCCGGTAGAGGAAAGCCAAAATACATTAGAAGGCATACTGGTATTATCCATGCATGCAATGACTCCAGCTTCTATCATTTTAAAATCCCTAGTAAAACCTGTTTAGAAGCTAGACTTCAGAGGGGAGGAAGTGAGCAGGAAGTTTTTAGTTATACCACTGATTTAGACAAAAGATGCAAGGAAACATAATGCTCTAAAATTTTCACTTGTCTCATTAAAGGAGAGGTAAAGCTAAAGAAGAGAGCTAGCCCACCAGCACCTCTGTCCGTGGAATTCTTCAGGCAAGGATACTGGAGTGGGTTGCCACGTCCTTCTCCAGGGGGTCTTCCAGACCCAGCGATTGAACCTGGGTCTTTGCAATGCAGATTCTTTACCATCTGACCACCAGGGAAGCTCTAAAGAAGAGAGCTAGAGAAGATCAACTACAAGACTATTATCATATGTCATTCTATTTTCATGATGTAATAATACTTATTTTTAAGTAATAATACTAATACTCAAGTAATACTTATTATTAAGATACTTAAAAAGTGCTTACAATATTCCAGGTACCATTTAAGTATTTTAGATGTATAAATTCATTGATTCCTCACTATAACTCTAAGAGGCAGATATAATTATGATTCCCATTTTATAGATGAAGAACCTGAGGTACGGAGAGGCTAAATAAGTTGCTCAAGTTCACATGAGCAGTGATGGAGCCATGATGCAAACCCAGAAAGCTGGGGTTCTCAGGGTCACTTACCCACTAGTCTCTACTGCCCCTTCTGGTACCTGAAAAGTTCCCAAGAACAGCCAGACTTCCCTTTGATAAGGGCTAGGGATGTCTCTCCATACTGCGTTCCCGTAATGCCTTCTACATCCCCTATCAAAATGCTCACATTTTCTGTTATCACAAGTTTGTATGTTCCTCATCATCTCAAAGTTAAGGAGGCAGATTCTGTGACTCTTATTCACTGCTGTAACCCAAGCATCAGCCTCAATGCCTGGACCACATAGTTGCTCAATGCATATTTGTTAAACTAATGTATAAGTTAATCTAACTAGCACTTCTATGTTTACTATGGGTCAGGCGCTGTTCAAAGGACAAATATTAAACACCCTATAAAGCAGTATATACTATTTTACAGCTAAGGAAACTGAGGCACAGAGAAGCTGAATGACTGGAACAAGGTCACATACTAGTAATGTTACCAAGTTACAAACATTAAAACCCAGGCAGTCTGATTTCAGAGTCCACATTACTACTAAATTGAATAAATACATGAATAAGTGAATGAAACCTCTGTCTGTATGCACTGTATAATCTGGGACTGCTCCTTAGGCTTTTGTAGTCAATTAATTTTCCGAGGGGCTTCTTGATGGCTTCCTTTATGACTCAGGCTTATTTTTCACTGATCTACCCAGTAGAAAGATGATGAACATTACAATTGCAACTTGGCTGAGTGAAGTACCAGACATTTCTGTCTCAGTTACTCTGATTTTTATTTAGTCTCTACAAATGTCTCAAGGTGGAAACAGTTGTCTAAATCTTTGGAAAAGAACTAAAGAACTGGATTTTCACAGCATTGCTAGATGTCAGTAGAGTGCCAAATGGGAAAAAATGGCTAAAAGAATGATTTTATTTCCAAACATGCAGCATTATTTGGCTCTAATCTCTCAGGTCCCAAGTACATTTTGTGAAAAAATATTGAAACAAAATTAAAAATGCATATTTAAAATATTCTAACAGAAACTTCTATAACATTTTCTGCAGTTTATTACTTAATTGTTCTACAAAATCTTGTGCCATGAAAATTGAATCCTGCTTTCTTAAAAACTATTTGATACCTACTGGATTACTGACAGGAAAAAAAGGCATAGTTTGGAAGTAAATGTGCCTGAACATAAAAAAAATTTTTTTTTTTTTAATTTTTGAGTCTCTTTACTGGTATTTCAAGGACTTGGAATGAGAAAGTCACACAGAACTGTGCCCTCAGTGGTGGAGCAAGAGTTATCATGGTCAAGTTTATATTTTCTCCCACTTCATTCTCATCAGAATATGAAACCTGTTCGCAGCATATGGGCCCCTTCAGTGTGTAGCACTGGGCCTGGTTCCAACAGGTGTTCAATAAATACTTGTTGAAGAGGGAGTAACATAGAAGATTAGAACAACTGATCTAGAATGGCTCTCCAAAAATGCAGATCAGCCTCTCCAAAAAGATAATGTGAAACGCCAAATCCTGTTTTCCCCAAGTTCTTGTTGCAATCAAACCCAGGTGAGAAATCAGAAAATGTATAAACCACGAACCCAAAGTCATTAAATGGAGGTGTTTCTCACGGTCTTTCAGATGAATCATAAATTATTACAGTTTTGGTCTTTGTATCTGGATTTTCTCCTCAGTAGAAATAATTTATTTTATTTTGGTACCATATTGAGCATACAGTGAAAACAGTCTCTCCCTCTCACCTCTTTCTCCAGCCCACAGATTCCATCTCTAGAGGGAGTCACCATTACTAGTTTCTCATATATCCTTCTGAAGACATTCTTTGCATACACACAAATTTTTTTTCACAAATGATAATATACCATACACACACTTCTGGTCTCTACTTTTTTTTACACACCAGAACGTGATGGACATGGCTCCACACCAGTATATATGGATCTGTATTATTACTTAATATGACTATACAGAATCCCACCATATGAATATACTATAATTTCTTTAGCCTGTCTACTATCATCGTACAATTAAAACTTTTATAAATAACTACAAGCTATTATAAACAATGCTGAGAATAAAATATCTAACATACAGACAACTAGTATTTCAGAGGGAAGTAGTATTAGGTAAACACTGAGAAAGAAGGCACTTTGAAACCCTTTTGTTGTGCTGTTTGCTTAGTCGCTCAGTCATGTCCAACTCTTTACAACCCCATGGGCTGTAGCACACCATGCACCTCTGTCCATGGGGATTCTCCAGGCAAGAATACTGGAGTGGGTTGCCACGCTCTCCTCTAGGGGATCTTCCCAACCTAAGGATTGAACTCAGGTCTCCTGCATTGCAGGTGGATTCTTTACTGTCTGAGCCACTGTAGAAGCCCTTGAAACCCTTTTAGGGGGTACTCATTTTGAAAATTTAAAAAAGGAAAATATTTTAAATCTCTAATAATGTAGGAGGACAGTGAGTGTAATAAGAATTAGAGGCTTGTAACATGCAAAAGAAAACTGGAGTTTTTGGAACAAACGTTCTCTTTATGAGTACGTTGGTTTCAGAGTTAAGTAGTTCGGATAGCAGCACAAGATGGTTGAAGAGACATAACTTTAGCTACACGTGCACAGATTTTTCCACTGTACAAAAGCCTTCTTTTACATAAAGACAGAACTTTCATTTATTATTATTATTATTGGCTGTGCTGGGTATTCACTGTGGCACAGGGGCTTCTCTAGCTGCAGTTTACAAAAGCCTTAAAGCTGGAAAAGGTATAGAACATGGGACTGATAAGTTTGAAATGATTAAAGCTGACAGAAGAGTCCTAGTCACAAAAACAGAGCATAATAAACAGGTTCAAATAGTGTTGCAGATAGACATGGCAAAGGAAACAAGGGCAAGGAGGTTAAAATGGAACTACAGGCTAGTCTCAAGTTGAAAAGAAAGGATAATATCCCAAGGATGGCTCTGCAATGATGAGACCAAGCAGGGTCAGAAATCCATGGAAGCCTCCTGGCTAACAGGATTTTACATCTCCACGACCAATCCTGATCCTTTCAACTTGAAAGAGTATCAGCCAGGGGAAACCAGGGAAACAAAGCAAAAATGTCAATTAACATGCCAACGAGTTTTGCCTGAGTATCTGGACAGCTAGAGACCATGCATGTGACCTAGGCTCTGCAGTTAGATGCTCTTTCTGGGACTCTGAGTGATGCAAGGAGGCAGACTGAGTTGGACTGACCTGTGGCAGGATGCAACAGAGGCAACAGGGCCATTTAAGCCATGAAGAACAGTTGTGATTGATTTGGTGGCTGTGACATTTGTGCTCTTAACCAGATTGCTGAAGATGCCAGCCCCCTGGTTCCTGCCTGTTTTCCAAGCCTGGTTCTCCATTTCTCAGCCAACTGAGTGAGTCATCCGAGGTCCTTCTAATACATTTATTTCCCACTTTTGTTAGCCAGGCCCCATCGCTGTTCTTTGTCTTCAAGAACCCCAACTGATACAGTGAACATACAGTGATTGGGGCCAGCCTCCAACAGAAATGAATCCTTAGTAGACAGATAAAGGACAGAGTTAAAAGGCAATGATGAAGGAAAGGCTGCAGCGCTGGTCTCTGGGTATTAGATAACCCTCCTTTATTCCAGTGGGGCTTCCCTTTTCAAATCCAGATGTTCAAAGATCCCCTGGAGCTGCCCACTCCAGTATTCTGTCTGGAAATCCATGAGGGGGTCAAAGGTTCTAGCGATAACTTCACTTCACTTCTCTTCCAATGAGATTATTAGGATTATTGGAGGATAAATGTCTGAATGCTTTTCTCCCCAGCAAGTAGGAACTGGTTGCCTGTAGGAAAGAGGAAGGACAGAGAATTAAGAGGAAACTGATGAAGATATCCAGGGCAAAACTGCAGATTTCAAATCCAGATGTTCAAAGGGAGCTTGGTGGAAAGAGGCAAAGGTTCTATAACTTGGGAACAGTAAGACACCATAAGCGGGTTGTGTGATTCTTTGTGATACTAGCACAGAGGGAGTTGAGCCCTTGAGTTCATTTGCTTTGCTCACTCAAAGGCGCCTGGTACATTGTAGGTCCTCAATAAGTATGTGTTGAATGAAGGAAAGAATTGTTCAAATCAGACACCTGCCAGTGACAGATTTAATCTTCTTGGACTCCAAAATTACTGCAGACAATAACTCCACCCATGAAATTAAAAGACACTTGCTCATTGGAAGAAAAGCTGTGACCAACCTAGACAGCATATTAAAAAGCAGAGAAATCACTTTGCCAACAAAGGTCTGCATAGTCAAAACTATGGTTTTTCCAGTAGTCATGTATGGATGTGAGTTGGATCATAAAGAAGGCTAAGTGCCAAAGAATTGATGCTTTTGAACTGTGGTGTTGGAGAAGACTCTTGAGAGTCCCTTGGACTGCAAGGAGATCCAACCAGTCCATCCTAAAGGAGATCAGTCCTGGGTGTTCATTGGAAGGACTGATGTTGAAGCTGAAACTCCAATACTTTGGCCACCTGATGTGAAGAGCCAACTCATTGGAAAAGACCATGATGCTGGGAAAGATTGAGGGCAAGAAAAGAAGGTGGGTGACAGAAGATGAGATAGCTAGATGGCATTGTTGATTCAATGGACATGAGTTTGAGCAAATTCTGGGAGATAGTGAAGGACAGGGAAGCCTGGTGTGCTGCATAGGGTTTCATAGGGTTGCATAGGGTTGCAAAGAGTCACATACAACTTAGTGACTGAACAACAACAGTGCCACCATTAGTTGGCACCTCATGTAGGTAGGATGGCATTATATTTGGAGTTTCAATCTAGACCTGTCTGACTCCAAAGTTCAGATTCTTAGTCATTGGGATATACTGTTTACTTCTTGAACTCCAGTAGCATAATTCCTCAGGGTTCTGCCTCCTGTCAAGTCACGTGAAGGCACCCATCATGACTGCTGGTGCTCACTAAACTGTCACTTGTCCTAGTCACCGTCGTCTCCCTCTCTGTGCATCATCACGGAAGATATGCTGGATTTTTCAAGGTGCTAAAGCATCTCTGAATTGTGGGAAAATGTGCTTTGGGTGTCATGCTTATGAATGAGTATCAACGACGTGAAGCTCGTATATCAATGTCACACAGACTGTAGGGACATTGCTCTTTCAGAGTTGACTCATAGCTCACGTTTCCTTCTCTCCCTAGTACATACACCTGCATTACTCAGATATGAGTTTATGGAGGGGGCTGAATTGGGATGCAGATCTGAGTAACACACATGAGTCAGTATCATCCCCTGGCCCTCCAATGACTAAGGCTTTCTTACAGTCCTTTATGCCAGGTTCTTCCCAGGAGACTCATGTCTCTCAGGAGATTCTTCGGGATCTTCTACAGATAGAATTCTGGTGGCCATCCCTCAGCCTCCCAAAGATATCAGACGTATATAAATCCTCTAATAGCAGTAGATACAAATGAGATTCTCCCTGGGGTCCTTCCTGGACAAGGTTAGCAGTTTCAATCACACATAATAAATTCTCTTTAAACTGCCATTCAATAAAATCAACAAAGTGAAAAAATTTAAATCGTTTCCATGTTATTTGAAAATATGTTAAAAGTAAAATGACAGTGATAGAAAGCAGGTCTGCAGTAGCTTGAGAATTGAGTAGGGGGAAAGGACTGACAGCAAAGGGGTATGAGGAAACTTACTAGGATGCAGGCACTGCTTCATATCATTTATTTATTTAGCAGCACACTAGATCTTTGTTGCAGTCTGTGGGACCTTGAGTTGCAGTGCGTAGCATCTTTTTCTTTTTATAGTCTGGCATGCAGGATCCCTTTTTACAGTCCAGGGAATGAACCCAGGCCCCCTGCATTGGGAGTGTAGAATCTTAATCACTGGACCACCAGGGAAGTCCCTGCCCTCTATCTTGATTGTGCTGGGGGTTCTGTGATTGTCCCACCTGTTGGGTGAGCTTAGAGTCCTTCAGAAGCAAACCCAGAGGTAAGAACTTGGGTGAAAGAAGTTATGTGGGAGATGAATCCAAGAAATGCAGAAGTACAGAGGAAGCATGGAAAGTAAGACAGGGAAGAGAGAAAAAGGACACATTAATGATGGGAATACCAGAGCACCTGACCTGCCTCTTGAGAAACCTGTATGCAGGCCAGGAAGCAACAGTTAGAACTGGACATGGAACAACAGACTGGTTCCAAATAGGAAAAGGAGTACGTCAAGGCTGTATATTGTAACCCTGCTTATTTAACTTATGTGCAGAGTGCATCATGTGAAACGCTGGGCTGGAAGCTGGAGTCAAGATTGCTGGGAGAAATATCAATAACCTCAGATATGCAGATGACACCACCCTTATGGCAGAAAGTGAATAGGAACTAAAGAGCCTCTTGATGAAAGTGAAAGAGGAGAGTGAAAAAGTTGGCTTAAAGCTCAACATTCAGAAAACTAAGATCATGGCATCTGGTCCCATCACTTCATGGCAAATAGATGGGGAAACAGTGGAAACAGTGGCAGACTTTATTTTTTTTGGCTCCAAAATCACTGCAGATGGTGACTGCAGCCATGAAATTAAAAGATGCTTACTCCTTGGAAGAAAAGTTATGACCAACCTAGAAAGCATATTAAAAAGCAGAGACATTACTTTGCTAACAAAGGTCCGTCTAGTCAAGGCTATGGTTTTTCCAGTAGTCATGTATGGATATGAGTTGGAGTATAAAAAAAGCTGAGTGCCGAAGAATTGATGCTTTGAACTGTGGTGTTGGAGAAGACTCTTGAGAGTCCCTTGGACTTCAAGGAGACCCAACTAGTCCATCCTAAAGGAGATCAGCCCTGAATATTCATTGGAAGGACTGATGTTGAAGTTGAAACTCCAATACTTTGGCCACCTGATGCAAAGAACTGACTCACTGGAAAAGACCCTGATGCTGGGAATGATTGAAGCCGGGAGGAGAAGGGGACGACAGAGGATGAGATGGTTGGATGGACTTGAGTTTGGGTAAACTCCAGGAGTTGGTGATGGACAGGGAAGCCTGGCGTGCAAAGAGTCGGACACGACTGAACTACTGAACTGAACTGAATGATGCATCTACTGTAGTGGGCAGCTGGTGTTCAATCCTGCCTTGTTTTGACTTGAGGTGTATTCCATAATCTTTCACTGTTTCTTAGACATTTTATTTTAAATATTATCTTTAGGATTAACTTAAAAGCTAAGATAATGTAAATTTCCTCCAGCAAATTTTTGTTTTCTTCAACCAAGTACCTGATGGTTCATGCAGTCAAAGGCAAGACTTGGTTACTGAGATGACCCACTGGAGGGTACCTACCCTTACTTTTTGAAATAGGGGTTTTCTGGGTCCTAGTCAAGGGCAGAAGATCTCCACCTTCAGATGTGTTGAATCCCCACCCCTGTTTCTTAAACATCAGGTGTCCATGAAGCTACTCCATTTTTAAGCTATTCCCCTCTGATTAACAAATGCCTCCAGAGTAAAAGCAGTAGCTCTTTAGCATATTTAATAGGAGGGGGATCTTTACCTTTGGCACCTTTGTCTCTCAGGTGCCCCTCGTCCCCTTTATTTGGTGTAAGCAAATGCCCCTTGGACAGAAATGGTTTCAGTTAATCTCAAGTTCCAATTCTTTCCCAGGTTTAAGGCCTGCCACATTGATGCTTTTTAGTAAATGCTTCTTAGTATTTATCCAGCTTCTTCTCAGTTGTCTTTAGTGAAGGGATAAAGCGACTCATTTAATGAGGCCCCAAAAGCCAGGAAGTGAAGAGAGACAAATCTAGACGATCCTAGAGATTCACTCCTGTCCCTCTTGTAGTATTGTGGTAGATTAGATTATTGTTCAGCAAATATTCATTTTACCTAACCCAACTGGCACAGAGGTAAAGAATCTACCTGCCAGTGCAGGAGACACAACAGACGTGGGTTTGATCCCTGGGTTGGGAAAATCTCCTGGAGTAGGAAATGGCAACCCACGCCAGTATTCTTGCCTGGAGAATCAATCCCATGGACAGAGGGCCTGGTGGGCTACAGTCCATGGGGTCACAGAGTAGACATGACTGAGCACAGCACAGCAACTTTCCTAAGAAGAGTCTACTTTCCAGTTCTTTTGATGTTGAAGCTGGCTGGATGACTTGCTTTGACTACTAAGCTGTTGCCCAATTTGCTTGCATATTTAGACTTGCCCTCCTGCATCTATCTCCCTCATTGCCATGAGAACTTTCCTTAAGAAGCTGCTGCCCCCTCAGCTTGGGCCCCAGAATAAAGGCACATGAAAGCAGTCTTGAGCCCAACCTGCAACAGCCAACTCCAACTGGACTTGCAGATGGAAGCAGAGGCACCCAGGTGAGCCCAGTTTAGGTACATTGACCCCCCCAGCTAACCTACTGGGTTGCATGAGAGACAGCAAATGATAATTCTTTTTAAGTCACTGCATTTAGGGTATAGTTACATAGTACTTTTGCTGTAATAACTACTCATACAGTTATGTGAGTTATCACAACAGAAAAAAAAGGCTATTATCAGAATCTGAGCTCCAGAAGCTTCTCTCTTCTAACAGGTCATTCCTCAACCAGGAGAGTCTCATTTTTACACAATTGCCTAGATGCTCCCCATTTTCCATTCTGTATAAGTGTCAATAGTATCTTGGGAGTTTGGTTTATCACTTGGAAAACTCCCTTACAGGGAGTATACCCCGCATATTTATGCCAGGCTTAAGCATGTGTCTCTGTGGGATAAATGAGGAATAATATCTGTGCTGCATCTCCCGAATGTTTTCCTCACTAAATCTTATTTGCATTTATACTATGCAGCACGAGCAGTGTGTGTGAGCCTCTGTTCCTTTTGCACAATAGTGGAAAGGTTGATCGAAATCATTTTGAATGCTATTAACAAAAAGAAATCCTAATCTCTCAGTTGAACACCCATCGCCCAAACTTAACAAATCGATTTTGTCATGTGCATTTTTTGCAGTTTCATATTGATTACTGACATATAGGAATGCTCTTGATTCCTGTATATTGATGTCTTCAATGACCTTGCTGAATCCTCTTATTTGTTCATATATCCTCTTTTGAATTTTCTATGCTGATAATCATATTTGTATATAATGAGTAGGTCATTTTTCTTCCTAGTTTTCTTATATCTCTTGTTTCCTTTTTATGTCTTTTTGCATTGGCTAGGCCCTCTGGTATGATACGGGATAGTAACAATGATAGCATGACATCCTTGCCGTATTTTAAAGAAAATGCTTTTAAAATTCCACTATTATGTGTAATGTTTGCTATAGGTTTTTAGTGGATTAAGGAAGTTCCTTTTTATTTCTGTTTTGCTAAAATATATATTTTAATAATTGACCATTGTCTTTTATTGAAAGCTTTTTCTGCATCTATTAGAATGATTACATGTATTTTCTATTTTAATCTGCTGATGTGGTAAATTATGCTGCATTTATCTCCATAAGTGATGAAGTTGAATAAGAGAGGCATTATTGATTTCTTTGAATGATTGGTAAAATGAACCTGCAAAAATATTCAGATGTGGTGTCTTTCAGCTGGGGAAACATGATTAGTAATTCAATTTTTTCATGAGTATGTCCCTGAATAATATAATTGTTTTCACCATGAAGCAAATCACACAAAGGAGAGTACAAAATGTATTTGCATCTCTTAAAAATAATAGTAACCTGAACACCTGTAGGTCTACAAGATAAAAAAATAGCATTAGTTCTTTAGAAGTTCCCTGTGTAACCCTCCAAGGTCATGTCTCTTTCTCCCCCATGTAGGGATAACCATGTCCTGAATTTTGTTTAAAACATGTCCTTATTTTTCTTTGTAGTTTTAACTCTACCTATGTATCCCTGGGCAATATTATTTAATTCTGCCTATTTTTGAACTCCATATAAAATGTATCATACCATTATATATTTATGTACGATTTTCTTCTTTTGCCCTATATTTTGTTTTCAGAATTCATCCTTTGAAATTGAAATGTGTACCTGAAGCTAATCCTTTTTCTTAATTTTTGCTGTACAGTAATATATTGTATTAAATTACTCATTTATCCATTTCACTATTGATTGACATTTGAGTTATTTCCAGTGCTTTTGCTATTACAACTAATGCTACCATTAAGTCTCCTGGCATACACATATACATACATACACACACTCACCCAGGAGTGGAACTGTTTGGTTAGAGCATATAAATTAATGGGGCATTTGTATTTTCTTTTATATAAATGAGTAAGAAAAAATATCAAACTAGCAAAGTAACTGAGTGCCAGCTACTTGTCTTAGTTTAAAAAAAAAACAAACAACTTTTATTGGAACCAGGGCTAGAATTAGTGGGAGGAAAGTGAGGCAGGGTTGTGTAAACTCGGGGTCAGATTTTGTCTTTATTTTATATTTTAAAGTTTTTTCACCATGGATTTTTTTTGCATTAATGTTGATTTTTAAACGTATACTATCAAAATGTTATTTACCTTGATGACTGCATCTTTGAGAGCTTGCTTAAATTCTGTGCCCAAGGCAAGAGCCTCCCTCACTTCATCCTAGTTGCAGCCCTGCCATAGTCTAAACTAATTATCTCCAGATTGCACTTTTGCAACAGCTTCCTAACTGGTCTCTCCACTTCTATATACTCTTGCCAGCCATCTTTGATCCACTCTTCACATCACTGCCCCACTGATCTTTTGAAAAGACAAATTGATTATGTCACTTCTCTTTTTCAAACCATTCAATTGTCTCAATCTACTTGGAACAAAATCCAAATTCCATGTAAAACCCTTTACAGACTAGATTTTACCTTCTTCCCTAACTTCATCTTCTACCACTCTGCCTTTGAATGCCCTGACTTCACTGGTAAACTTTCCATTCCTGGAATATGCTAGATTAATTCCCACATTGGCATCTTAACACAGGCCATTTTTTAAATGGGTGGTAGCGTTAATTGCTCAGTCGTGTACTTTTCGGACTCCATGGACTATAGCCTGCCAGGTTCCTCGAGCCAGGCAAGAATATTGGAGTGGGTTGCCATTTCCTTCCCCTTCTCTCTTCTTTAAATGGGTGATTCCTTCCAATCCTTTAAATTTCAGATTAAGCCATCTCTTTAGAGAGGCTGTCCAATTTAAAGTAAATCCTCTCCTGATGTATCTATTTCTCTGTTCTTTTTCCTTCGTAATACTTTGACAACAAATAAGTAGAGTTTTACTTGCTTTTTAACTTATTTTCTGTCTTTTCTTTTAAACTCTAAGATCTTTGAGGGAGCTTAGTGCTTTGCTCACTTCCACATACTCAATATTTAGCACTCAAATACTAAATAATTAAAGCTATAAAAGATAAATAAGAACAATAAAACTCCAAGCAAATGGATTTTGGGGGAAAAAAAAGCCTCCATGTAAAATGGCATTAATATTCACTAATACTAAAGCAATCTGGCCATAACAAGGGTCATAAAGCTGATCATTTCCTTTGGCCCTGTAGATCTATATTTGAGACTACAGTCTAAGAATATAACTTGAAATTTTTGTTTATTTAAAATATCCATATATTAATTATTTGTTAAGGTTAAAAAAGTGGGAAATAACCCATAATGTTTCCTGTTTTCATTCTCCTTCTCCAGCTTAGATAAACCTAACTGTATGTTGTTTCTTTGGCAGAACCCAATCAGATAAGCATTATTAGAGAAAAACCACTAAGTTGGGCAAAATACAATCAGCAGGACTTTTAAGATCACCCAACTCAGATGGGCAATCATTTCCCTGAAATGCTGTTGTGTTTTGGATGAAGCTGTTCTTCTCCCTACAGATGCTATTTCAATATTCACCATTCTCCTGGGATCAAAGGAGCCACCGTCTACAAAGCCAAATAAATCAGAAAACCTGAGAGTTACTCATGGGACTGCCTCCTGATCCATTATATCACTAAGTCCTATTGTTTCCGCCTCAGGAAATGGATCTTGAAGTCATCACCTCTATGCTATCTTCACTGCCACCACTATCAGAACCACCATATGGATAACTGAAATAGTCTCTTAATTAGTTGCTCCATTTTCATTCTATAGCTTTTCTCCTATTCATTGTCCACACAGCAGATTGATCTGTTTTTTAAATGCATAAGACTAATTCATACACATAATAGATCCATATAGCAATTTATAAAGACAAAGTTGTATACTCCCTCTACCCCTTTCCAACTGAAACCCCCCAAAGTAACCAGCTGCCCATTCTTTTCTCTGTGCTCTGCATAAATATAGACTGATTCTTTCTTATTTCTAAAAAATGGGTAACATTATACACAATATATCATGTTATAACTTACTTATTTATTTTTAAAAAATAACATGTCATGGACGTTCTTTCAGGTTGATTTCAGATTGATTCAGACTCTTTCAGGTTCTTTCCCTTTCTCTTTTTTATATAGCTGTATATTATTCCAGAGGATGGAAGTACAGAAATTAAATTGGTAACTTCCTCAGTGACAAACATTCCATAGCATGGCCTTTTAAAAATGTGAGATCATGCCTCTTTCCTTCAAAACTTTCCTTTTCCTGTGGAATAAGATCCACGTTACCTACCACGGCCTGCAAGGCTCTGGTATGATACGGCCCTTGCTTCTCTTTAATTCACCTTACACCTCCACCTCGCCTTGCTCACCATAATCCATACTGGCCTTCTAATAAGGTTCCCCCCGACTCATAATTCTTGTATTTTTTAACTCTTAACCTGTAAAGATTTCCCCTGACTATTGTCCTCTTGCTCGGGCATGGCAACCCACTCTAGTATTCTTGTCTGGAGAATCCCATGGACAGAGGAGCCTGGTGGGCTACAGTCCATAGGGTCGAAAAGAGTCAGACACGACTGAAGTAACTGAGCACACACACATGCACACATCCTCCTCTTGCTCACTCATTTAAATTAGGTTTTCCTCAAAATAATTGCATTTGCAGCAACACGGATGCAACTTAGAGATACTAAGTGAAATGAGTTAGAGAGAGAGGGAAAAATACCATATTATGTCATTTACATATGGAATCTAGAATATGGCACGAATGAATCTATCTACAGAGCAGAGATAGACTCACAGACATAGAGACCTATGGTCGTGGGTGGCAGCGAGGAGGGAGAGGGATGGACTGGAAGTTTGGGCTTGGCAGATACAAACTACAAAAAGCAGAAAAAAAAGAGGTTCCCCTCTTAAACACTCTCATAACATCTTGTAAACACCTTCACAGTACTCATCACCAGTTATAATAATCTATAAGAAATTATATTTATATATTGTATTCATGTAAATGTCTGATTATTTCATCTCTGTCTCCTCCACTAGGCACCATGTGCTATGAGGACAGAGACAATGTGTTGCTGTACTGTACCACCAACACCTCCTAGCACAATACTCAAAGGCAAAAAACATTTATTGAGTGAATAGATTGTATATGCTACACCAAGGAATCAATCATTGTGTGTGCTTAGTCATTCAGTTGTGTCTGGCTCTTTGTGACCCTACGGACTATAGCCTGCCAGGCTCCTCTGTCCAAGGAATTTTCCAGGCAAGAGTACTAGAGTAGGTTGCCATTTCCTCCTCCAGGGTATCTTCCCAATCCAGGGATCAAACCCACATCTCTTGGGTCTTCTGTATTGGCAGGAGGATTCTTTACCACTGAGCTACCTAGGAAGTCCTAAGGAATCATTGGGCAGTGAGGTAATAGAATTTAATGTTAATTAATTTTTTAAATGATATGAAAAAATATGTTGGATGTCTATATGAAATTATACATACAACACATACACATATACATATATGAAAAACTGGTAAAATACTGTAAAAGGAGCATTGGCCTGGGAGGGTTATGACTCTGTCACTAATTAGTTGGTGACCTAGGAAATGTCTTTTTACGCTTAATCTCCAGGAATAAATGACTGTCAGTAGGTATGGTATTGCCCCCTAGTGTTGAATACTCCTGGAGGTACTACTGACCTTTAGAGGATAAGGGCCAGGTAAGCTAGTGAATGAGTGGAAGTTGCTCAGTTGCATCCGACTCTTCAAGACCCCATAGACTATACAAGTTCATGGAATTCTCCAGGCCAGAATACTGGAGTCGGTAGCCATTCCCCTCTCCAAGGGGTCTTCCCAATTCAGGGACTGAACTCAGGTCTCCCACATTGCAGGCGGATTCTTTACCAGCTGAGCCACCAGGGAAGCCCAAGACTTCCTGCAAAACATGGGAATCTTCCTTACATGAAAATTTTTTGTGTGTCCTTCATATCTTTTAAATGTCCTCAGTATAGGTGAAAAACCTGTATATATATATATGATCAGTTCAGTTCAGTTCAGTTTAGTCGCTCAGTCGAGTCTGACTCTTTGCGACCCCATGAATTGCAGCACGCCAGGCCTCCCTGTCCATCACCAACTCCCGGAGTCTACCCAAACCCATGTCCATCGAGTCGGTGATGCCATCCAACCATCTCATCCTCTGTCGTCCCCTTCTCCTCCTGCCCCCAATCCTACCCAGCATTAGGGTCTTTTCCAATGAGTCAACTCTTCGCATGAGGTGGCCAAAGTATTGGAGTTTCAGCTTCAACATCAGTCCTTCCAATGAACACCCAGGATTGATCTCTTTTAGGATGGATTGATTGTATCTCCTTGCAGTCCAAGGGACTCTCAAGAGTCTTCTCCAACACCACAGTTCAAAAGCATCAATTCTTCGGTGCTCAGCCTTCTTCACCATCCAAGTCTCACATCCATACATGACCAGTGGAAAAACCATAGCCTTGACTAGATGGACTTTTGTTGGCAAAGTAATGTCTCTGCTTTTAAATATGCTATCTAGGTTGGCCATGACCTTCCTTCCAAGGAGTAAGCGTCTTTTAATTTCATGGCTGCAGTCACCATCTGCAGTGATTTTGGAGCCCCAAAAAATAAAGTCTGACACTGGTTCCACTGTTTCCCCATCTATTTCCCATGAAGTGATGGGACCAGATGCCATGATCTTAGTTTTCTGAACGTTGAGCTTTAAGCCAACTTTTTCACTCTCCTCTTTCATCTTCATCAAGAGGCTCTTTAGTTCTTCTTCACTTTCTGCCATAAGGGTGGTGTCATCTGCATATCTGAGGTTATTGATATTTCTCCCGGCAATCTTGATTCCAGCTTGTGTTTCTTCCAGCCCAGCGTTTCTCATGATGTACTCTGCATATAAGTTAAATAAGCCGGGTGACAATACACAGCCTTGACGTACTCCTTTTCCTATTTGGAACCAGTCTGTTGTTCCATGTCCAGTTCTAACTGTTGCTTCCTGACCTCCATACAGGTTTCTCAAGAGACAGGTCAGATGGTCTGGTATTCCCATCTCTTTCAGAATTTTCCACAGTTTATTGTGATCCACACAGTCAAAGGCTTTGGCGTAGTCAATAAAGCAGAAATAGATATTTTTCTGGAAATCTCTTGCTTTTTCGATGATCCAGCGGATATTGGCAATTTGATCTCTGGTTCCTCTGCCTTTTCTAAAACCAGCTTGAACATCTGGAAGTTCATGGTTCACATATTGCTGAACTATTTTGCATATAAACACAAGGGTTTTTTTTTTTTTTTCTTTTTAAAAAATTTTGTTTTTTAAATGGAGGAAAATTACTTTACAATGTTTCATTGGTTTCTGCCATACAACAATGCAAATCAGCCATAATTATACATATATCACCTTCCTCTTGAGTCTCCCTCCCCTCCCCACATCCCACCCTTCTAGTTCCTCACAGAGCACCAGACTGGGCAACCTGTGTTATTGAGCAACTTCTCACCAACACTGTTCCTAATTATTACACAATTCTAACAGTGAGTGCTTTGGGAATGCATTTCCAGGGAACACTGAGGACAGATTAGCGTTGTCACTAGAGGTGGCCAAATCACCATACTTGTGTCAGTTGGTATTTGGAGCTTTCACATTCATGGAGATTTACAGGAGCCAACAAATGATAATTTGATTGTATTTTGTAGACTAGATATGTCTGAGCATTTACATACTGAACTACAAATCACTGTATTATAAATTACTTTTTTGTACTTTTTATATCATATATAGGACATTATTTTGATTTAAAAGAAAGTCACGTATGTCAATGAAATTTATAAATTATCCCTGAATTTCATTTTAGGCTAATTCAAGAGACACTGTGAAGACACTGTTCTTAAAAAAAGGTGTGTAGGATAAGATGATGGATTAAATGATGATTAAGATCTTTTTATTTTGGTCTTTGCATTACTTGGCTTATATTTCACCATATAATTGGTAATTAAAAAAAACAAACACACATTAAAAAAAAAAACACGTCTCCTATACTGAATGTTTAGACAGTTACCTAAAGGTGGTGAAGCCAAATGATTTTCCCAATTTTGCTTGCTAGATAATAATCTCATGATTCTACAATTTCAAATTTTGGGGAAATTGTGAGTTTATTACATATTTTAGGTATTCACCAAATAATTGTGTCTAAGCTTGACAGTGAAGAAACTGAAACACAAATAACTAATGTATTTTTTAAAAATGAAAAAGCTGCTCACTGTGGGATTAGGTTCACAGATTTAAAACTGAAACCTCTTCCTATTCTCCTTCTGTTTTTTTCATCAGTTACAATGCACTATGCATTTTAATCATATGTTGCTTCCTCTCCCTTTTCTCTCACCCCAACACACACACTGGAATAGGTACAGGAATTCCTAGAACAGAAAAGGAGAATGCTATCTATTTTGCTCACCGTCGCCTCCCCACGTATAGAACAGTGCCGGGCACACAGGAGGAGCTCCATGAGTATCTGTTGTATGAATGGGTGAGGAATACACGCAATAAGCAAAAACGACTGCGTGGAGCGCCACTTTCACCAGAATTCTAGGAGGACTGTGGGTAAATTGACTGATTTTCGAGACTGAGGATTCCTCAGCGCTCGTAGAAATTGCGAGTGCATTCTTATATTCATTGGCATGTATTGATGTGTGAAGGGTTTGTGAACTCCGCGCGCAGAGCTGTGCAGACTGGAAACCGAGCACTAATATGCAAAGTCCTCATAATGTTCTCAAATTGACCTCATCAGAAACACATTTTTGTAAGTGCGTGGGTCTTCGGTTCTCTTGTACTTCTGTACAGGACAATTTAGGATTACCTCTTCACTGGAGATTAATGGTGAGGATGGGAAGAAGGGTGGTGGCTCCAAAAAGCGCAAACAGGGGAAACGAGGTAACACTCACTTTTCGAAAAACAAACGTTAATTCAGTATCTAATTCCCACCCTAGATCAAATCCCGCGCTCCTTCTACCCCCGCATCTGCCTCTACCCCGCCCTCTCTGATACCTATGGTGGGCGGAGCAGAGAAAAGACGTTCTCGGCTGCCCCCAAATTGGTTACGCCCGCCCCGAGTTTTGGTTTCCCATATTTGAACAAACACTGAGGAAACGGAACCGCTAACGTAGGCTGCCGACCAAATGACAGCGGAGCAGCACACACGAGGGCCGAGAAGGAAGCAAAACACGAAAAAAGGCAATAGTGTAGCAGCCACGTGAGGCAGGCAATGCCAGCCGCCCTCCCAGTGAGAACTTCAACTCCCGGCTTGCAGCTGGGCGGTTACCATCCCAGGACTACAACTCCCAGGGTGCTGCGGGAGCGGCCACCCGCCACTCCTCCCGCCCCTCCCCCGCCCCTCCCGGCCGGATCGGCGTGCGCCTGCGCTTGGGAGGCCGGAGGAGTCTTACCCTAATGTAAGATGGTGGCCCGTCTGGCTGTGGAACCCACCGAAAGCTGAGAGTCTCTCTCTCAGCCGTAAAGGTCGGACTCGCTGAAGCAATCAGACCCGGGTCTGAAGAGTTTTTTTCCCCGACGCTCGTTCAGTGGTCTCTTGTGAGGACGCGGCAGCGCGTGGAGTCGGCTAAGGAAAAAGCGAGGCAAGGCAGGCGGGTGAGTCTATGCGGGGCTGGGCTTTAGGGGAAACCCAGGGCTGACCGGCTACGAGAGCGCGGAGGCTTCGCTGGGACTGTGCAGGCCGCACCCCCCTTTCTCCCCACCCCCTCCCCCCCGCCTCATCTTCACCCTCCTGCTTCTCGATCTTCCTCCTTCTCCTCTTCCTCCCTCTCCCCTCTACGCCACAGCAGTTACCACCAGGAGAAGGGAGCGGGGCAGAAGGCAGCGCGGCGGCGAGCGCCGGCTGCTTCGAAAATCTCTTCGATTGGGCAGCTGAGGCGTCTGGTCGTCTTCAGCGCTTTCCCCTACATTTTTGTAGGAGCTGCAGTCTTAGGTCTCAGGACTCCTCGTTTTCCCAGCCCCCTTGCCCCTCTCTGACGTCCTTTCCCAGTGGACCCCGTCTCCCAGGACCAAAGCCATCACTCCCACTCTGACCCGTGCCGCCGCTGCTGCTCATTAATCCTACTGCCCGTTGCCACTCGTCCTTCTGCTTTTTTTTTGGTCGGCTGCTGCCACTCTGGAGTTAGCCTTTGCCCCCCTCTGTTGCTTGCAGTCAGCCCCTAAGCCTGTCTTGCTACTCTGGAGCTTCTTGCGATTTGCTGTCTTTCCTTTAACCACATCTGTCATTTTTAAAGCTGCCCCTTAACTATCTCGATTGTGCCGCTGCTCGTTCTAACCCACCTGTTTCACAGCTTTCTTGGGTATTGTCCTTTCCTTCCCTCTTTCTTAACTGATTCTTTCAGCATATTCTTCCAGAAAAAAAAAAAAAGAAAGGAAGGAAGGGACGCCCCGTGTTGGCCCCTGAAAAGTCAAGGAAGTTGGGGAGTGAATGAAGTGAGGTAGGATACTGGTAAACGTTTTGAGTGAAGAGCGTTTATTCAGGCTACTCCGGAGAGGAGCGTCTTCGTTTTGCTCCCAGTGATCAATTTGTGGATTATTCTCTCTGTTGGGACGTGGTTTTGTTTTGGTTTGTTTCTCTTTTTTCATTTTGGACCGGTTTCTCCATGCTACCAAACGTTCTTCTGAATTGCATCTCCCCAGGACACTTAGTATGGGCTCTGATTATACCAACAAATATTAGCCTAGGCGTTTAAAAATAGATAAATCTGGCACACAATCAAATTCATCTGTGAGCTTCACGAGCTAATATAAGTGGTATTTTGAATATATGCAGGTTATATGTGGGTTACGGATTCCTTCCAAATTGAGAATTGATTATTGACTCAGTTTCATTGATGTTCAGCTTAATTGATGACATTTTATTTATAGTTTGAGTGGAAATTTCCTCTCTGGCTAATACCAGACTGACTTAGTATTTTTGGATTTGGTAAGTTATTTCTTTTAACATTTCTAGAATGGTAGGTATCAGAATACATTATCTTCTTTTGAAAACCATTAGGTATATAAGCAAAAGAAAAATTGATTTTTTTTCTAGAACGAAATCCCTCATTTTTTTCATAGGAAAGAAGGGGGCTGGGAAAAGAAATGACAAAGCTGTGCACGTAAATGCATTTGGTAACACTCACTGTCATTATTGTTTACATTAAGAAACAGAAAGCTAGAAGCCAAGGGTGGCTTATGATGTCTGTTTTGGTGAAAGCGAAATTAAAATGTCCTGAGTAATGGCATAAAGTGAAGAAGGAGCTTTTGCTATACTCAGACTACTGTGAAGTAAAGAATTACCAGAAAAACAAACAGGATTACGTAGATCAGATACATACATCTCAAATTTAAACATGAATAAGACATTGTATTCATAAGATATATATAAAAATGTTAAAAGTTATAGTAGCAATCTCATGCAGCAATATACCTCTTATTTGCAAAAGTAATAATATTTCAAGTGTAAATATAAATACATACAGCTGCCCTTTAAATCACTTTTGGAGATTACTGCATTTATTGTGATTTTTACAGATTTTACCTGTAAACTTAAGGAGTCTTATATTTGACATTACATTCACTTGATTGTGATAAATGGTCTGTTTCATCAAATGTAAACCAAGGTTAGGAAAAGATGTTTATAAAGCTTCATTTTTCCTTTCAGCCACTTAAGCCACAATTTGGGGAAACTGAATTAATCCCTACTCTTCTGAGATTTAGAAGCAATATATGTAGCAAACCTTGTGTTGAGTTATAACCTGAGCTTTTTTTTTTTTCTGTAAGTATTACTTTTAGTTTATATTAGTAGGAAAATATTTAATACAATTGATCTTCAACTCTAAGCAAAAAATACATTTCATTTTTCTTTGTAATACACTGGTAGAGAAGCTTTCTACTATGAAAAATCCGAATGGGTTTAGAAACCTTTGGCAGTCATGCTTTGCTGAATTGTAAGCAATGTATTCTAGGAGAGGACTGTCTGGCAGAAGGTAAATGATTTTAATATATCTTTTCTTTTGTAAAGCTATTTCGCTTCAATAAAAAAATGTTCTCAAGTAGTTTTCTCCACTCTATACTTTTTTTACCTGCAGTCATCAAATTCTTATTTTCAGCACTGTGAAGTCAAAATGAATTCACTTTGGGATCTTGAACACATCTGAAGAAGATAATCTAAAGTGCTTTGATATTTTGATAGGAAATAGAGAGCTGAGATTTCAAAATATTTTTGTATGGTTTATTGCAGCTTCCTAATTTTATGGGGTTATTTTTGGAAGGGGGGATAGTTTGAAATACTTTCTGCCAGGTTCAGTAGTTGAATTCTTCAGTTGAATAGATTATTTCTAAAGGAGGGTTTTTGAATGTGGGTTACTTAAGGTTAACTTATTATAAAATTTGTTTATATAAAGTTCTGTAGACAAGCCTTTTATGAGGGATGAGACAATTATAATCAAATGGCAAAGTGCAGAAAAATTGTTTTGTAATGCCCTTCAACTTCAGTCTGAATGGAGCACTAGCGATAACTTGCAGTTTATTACTTTGTAAAAAAAAGAGGACATTGCTTAAGGATGAACATCTTGCATTAGGGGAGTTTTATTTTTAAGATGATGTTTTATATATATATATATATATATATATATATTAAGTTAATGAAAAAATACCTTCTCAGTTTAAACACTATGATTTTAGAAATCTTTCCTTTCTCTCCTTCACTACTCCTGTCTTAAGGTTAAGCCACACTGTTGATTAAAACTTTTTTTTTTTTCTTTTTGGTGCCTGCAAATAGCACTTGATTGAATCCATTTCAACTCAGTGTTACTATTTCTGCAGACCATTCAAGTGAAGTAGAAAGTTTTAATTTGTGAAAACTTAAGCATTTGCTGAAAATTCAGTTAGTTTTTTGTCATTAAATATTCTACTGTCTTGACTTTTTGTGAAGGAAGTTACATTCATCTCAGCTGATTCTAAAGAAAAACAGTAGGGAAATAGGTTATAGAGATTTTCAGTGCTCTAGAAATAGTATAACTAGAATGTACTACATACTTCTCTCAAAGGATTTCTTAATCTAAGTGGAACTTGTAAATGGTTTTCATCCCACTGGAGTAGCATGTATTGGATAAAATTTGTTAACACATATTGTGATTTAAAAAAATTTGTGTTTAACTCAGAGATACTAGGAAAAATGTGCAAATGGCCCATTCTTTGTGGTAATACTCTTGATATTTTAAAAAGTAATATTTTTTTCTCAAAAGTTGAGAGTATACAAATGATAAAGATGGGCATTATTTACTCACTTAGTGATGTGATGAAAGAAGCTAAGTGGGACCTTTAATCCTATGTTTAGTGGTTTTCTGAAAATGTTTTTGATATTTATGTGGTCTTCTTTATTAGAAAAGATTGTGGTAAATGTCAGCTCTTTCAGGTGTAATAATATTAATCCAATAGGTTTTGTCTCATTTCTTTTTCATAGGATGATTGTTGTATTTTTTAATGAGAAAGTAGTTTATAGAAGAGAAAATTTCAACACTGTTTTGGCCCCTTAGATTAGCTTTCCTATAGCAGTTTTTCTTTTACTGGAAGAGGGAAATTACATGCTACTAAAAAGAAGATCATTACCTTTACTTGCTAGGAAAATGAAACTTTAAAGATAGGGCAAGTACAAGGCAATTTGAGTATGTTTATTTTTCTTCTAGGAAGTTTATTTGTGAATGTGGTTTCATTCTTTCTAAACTCTGATTATACAAGAAAGTTGTCCTGTTTTAAGCTTTAATTGTATTGGGTGATGGACAGATGATATATTGCTATTAGGATAAAGCTTGCTATTTATTTGTTGTTTAGTCTCTCATTCATGTCCGACTCTGTGACCCCAAGGACTGCAGCACACCAGGCTTCCCTGTCCTTCACCATCTCCTGGAGTTTTCTTAAACTCATGTCCATTGAGACAGTGATGTCATCCAACCATCTCATCCTCTGTCCCCCCCCTCTCCTCCTGCCCTCAATCTTTCCCAGCATCAGGGTATGTGAGATATCTGTTCGCAGTCAGCTGGGTTTTTAGTTATGGTATCTAAAACCTTCCCTCTTTAATATTTAGAGAAATTGTGGAGAAGGGGAAATCAAAATAATCAGATTAGTGTGTATATATGCCTAAAACTAGTTGGGGAGAAAAAAAAGTCAAGGCAAAAAAGCAGTGTAATTAGAATAAAATGCCAACATTTAAAGATAGTAGGTGTTTGTATTACTGCTTTGAAAAAGAATTACTTAATGATGATATAGAGAAATGGTGGTTGAATTTTGATAAGTAGCTATAGACTGAACTACCAAAGGGGTGAAGCATTCCTTAGTAGCAGCAAACAGATACATTGTCATTAAGGCAAATATCTGAAATTTCTTAAACATAATTTTCAGTTCTCAGAATAAAAAGGAAGTGCTTATTTTTCTGATTATTTAATAGTCTACTAAGTCAATCTCTGTTAAGAGCAATAGGTGTGTTTAGGTGTGTTCAGATTGTGTATTTCTTGAAGTATCGTTGACTGATTTGGCATATTGAACGTTGATTGTAGCAGCGTTTTTTTTTTTTTTTTTTTTTTGCCTTTCGTATTTTGCTTTTTTTAAATTTTTTTAAAAAAACAGCTGATTTTCAGCTGATGTTTGGGTGGGTCCTTTTGTGAATGCTGTAATTGAATGAGAATTTGAAATATAAACAGTATTGCTTTTGGTAGTAGATTAATTTTTCTTTCGATGGCGATCCCTTCCATTTAGATTGGGTTTTTTTCTTAAATTTTTGAATTAATTCTTAGTTGAGAATTAGAATCATACAAGTTCCCTGCCAAGTTAGATCTTTCCAGAATTTTTTTCTTACTTTAAATAGGGACCTGAGTATTTGTTGGATAAAGAAAAATGGTATTTTATGCCTTGGTTTTGTGATTTAAATAAACTACAGACTTCCTAGTCTTAAAAAAAAACTTATTGTGGAAAATTTTAAACAAAAGAAGACAGAAATCTCTGTCTACTGTGTCAGAGATTTCTGACACAGACAGAAATGTCTGTGTCACTTCAAAGATAAACTCATAATCAATCTGGGTTCACCTGTGCCTTCATTTAGTTTACTCCTTGTCCCCCTACTGTTTGACCTGGATTATCTTGAAGCAAATCCTCATCTTCACAATTATTTCATATGAGCTAGAAATCTTTTGACCTAAAAACCCTTGTTTTTTTTTTTTTTTAAGCAAGATTATTCAGTCAGTCTGTCAGATAGTCTTTAAGTATTTATTGCAGCTGTACTTCTTGGGAAACGGTTCAGCCTCTTCTAAGAGTTTATTATCTTGTTGGGTGTACTTCCATAATTATTAACTAGCGCTAACCAAAACGTAATGCATCTAATGCTTTGATTCAAAGGTCTGAGTCCAGTATGTTAGTGTAGGGATATTTAGAAGTAGGGCTTCTTGAGAAAGTAGGACTTGAATAAAGAATACGTACTGTCTGTATAGGCAGAGTGTCTTTAGAAGGAGAACATTCCATACATGCCATGTGGAGCGTGGAAGCAGGAGCAGACATGTTGATGGGGACCAGCATGATGTGAGAGAGAAATGAGTCTGATCTCAGTGGAATAAGGTGCTAATTTCTGAGAATGGTGTCAGAAAAATTAGTATACTAGAGTCGGGCTAGATTATGAGGTATATTCAGTGCCAGCTTGAATCTGATCTGTTAAGTAGTAAGGAGCCAGTAGGTTGGTTGGAGCAGATGACATAGTGAAAGTATTGTCTAGAAAGATCCCTGTTACTAGTGTGCAGCGTATTTTGGGGTGGACAGTTGAGTTGAGTGAGAAAAATTAATGAGTAGACCATGGAGGTAAGGCACCATCTGAGAGATGTTGGTATGACATCTCATAGATTCCATCTTCTCTTCAGTCCTTTACATCCAGAAATGACAACAAGGTTTCGGAGAGTAGAGAACTGAAGAAATGTAGTCTCTTTGTCTTTGATAGTAAACTACAATTTGTTATCCAAGCCCAGCTTTTGGAAAGGAAGTGATGCATGATTTCTCAAAATAACAATCTCAAAAAATTTCAGCAGAAAATAACCACCAGTGTTTTCAAATAATTTTAGTTATGTGTTCACTGAGAAATAAGGTTTTAGAAAATAAAATCTTTATTACATAATGATGAGATGGAACATATTTCATCTGTAAAAGAGAAATTGATGCCTTATTTGCTTAAGTGTGTATGAGTTCAGGGTTATTAGGAAATGTATGTTTGAACAGCTTGTAGCCAGTATATATTATTGGGTGTCTTTAAAGTTTAATAGTGACCTGATGAGAACAGAAGGAATGGCATAAAATTCTAATGAATAGAACACTAATATTGTCAACCCCAAGCTCCCGTAAGGATGAATAAGGATAGGTCAGCAGGCCAAAGAAGAATGTAGGGCCATTATTAACTGAAAGTTTATTCTTTGATTTATTTTGATTATACTTTGTTTTGCAGAGATATTCTAAACAGATCTGGTTAAACAACAGGCTTATTTATTCTATTTGGAATTTTTTTTTTAAGTTCTGAGACCCTTGAAGTTATTCTTTTCTTTGGTTTGTTTACTCTTCATTAAACCAACTTTCTTCATCTATTGTGTGTTTCTGGATAGCATGCCTGCTTTGTTTTGTGAAGGAAAATTTCATTTTGTGTCTTAAAGCAACGGGGAAAAAGTAGATTTCTTGCTTTGGCTTTGTAAATAGTAGATGAGTAATACTGTATTTTCATTTCTTCTCTTTCTGCTTCCCTCAATATGACACATAGTCCCTTTTTTCAACATTTAGCATGTAGATCTCAAGAATTATCACAATTGAGTCTGAAAATATGTCAAGTTTGGGGTGCTTACAGCTTCAAAATGACTTATCAATCATTTTCTTTCCTATTATTAATATAAAAGATCTACCATAATGCCATGAATATTTTGGGAAATTATAATAAGAATAAAGATAATAATGTAATATAGTGCTTTGTTGGGAAATATGTGTTTTTCATTGACGTTCCCTCCATCCTGAACCTCCTTTATCCTGGTAATGTGACAGAGCTATTTTTGACATTTTTCCCCTTCTTTATTTATGTGTGCTGTCTAATATGGTCACTAGAATAGAAAGCTGTTGCTTTCTCCTTTGGTATATTTTAACAGAGCCTTTCATATTTTAATTTTGGATTTAAGATTGAATTGAGATCGCCTTTGCGCAGAAGAATCTTGAGAATTATGCTTCTTTCTCATTCCCAGTGCATGTGGAAAGGAAGTAAATTATCAAATATGCAGTATAGGAGAGCCTTAGTATTTGAGAATATTTTCAGTGGTAGCTGCCAATCTATTCTTTTCCCCCAGGAACTTTTAATTTAATGCCTTGAGTATGGAGCTACAATGAAGGGGCGGGAGTGATGTGAAAGTCACTCAGTTGTGTCCAACTCTTTGTGACTCATGGACTATACAGTCCATGGAATTCTCCAGGCCAGAATGCTGGAGTGGGTAGTCGTTTCCTTCTCCAGGGGATCTTTCGAACCCAGGTCTCCTGTGTTGGAGGTAGATTCTTTACCAGCTGAGCCACCAGGGAAAGGAATACTTGAGTCTGTAGCCTATCCCTTCTCCAGGTTATCTTCCCTACCCAGAAATCGAACCGGGGTCTCCTGCCTTGCAGGCGGATTCTTTACCAGCTGAGTTACTGGGGAAGCCCCGAGGGGTTGGTAGGAAGGGGATCAAATGGTTCCATGCTCCAAAAGGCTCTCCCAGATTTTAACAACTGGAATTAATGTCAAATTGTTAGTATGTTGCATAGCTTTATTCATATAAAACTTGCGAAAGGGCCCTTTTTGTGTGAGTGGCTTTGGGAGTGTCTTGAGTTGCTAGGAGAGCAGGTGCATTGTAAACCTAGGAAAAGGGAAGACAGGCCGAAAATACAATGAACGCCTTCAAATTCTAATAACGGCCCCAGTGCATTTTTGCCTCAGGCATTGATGGTACTGGCTCCTTTGCTGCCTTTGGCTACATACTTTAGGTTTCTCTAAGTTAGGCTACTGGTTGGGAAGGCTACAAACTTGAGCCTTTTCTAAGTCCGACTAGCTTCCTTCTCCAGGCTTCGGCATTTTAATCTCTCTAGCTCAGAACCTGACAATTGTGTCTTTAATCTGCCAGGAAGAAGGGGGAAATGGGAAAGAGAAGAAAATGATATGTATGATACTCCTCGTCTGTTCATAAGTTGGCATGAGATTATTCTAAGATTATTTTATACAAGAACCTCTTCCTTTCATTTTTAATTGTATGTAATCAGTTATAAAATAGCTTCATAAATTTCCTAAATGAATCCTTAGAAATCTTGTAAAATGTGCTTTAGCCATAGAGTTGGTGATAGGTTGTAGGGTGTGGGTATAAGTTAGGTGCTTAGTGGTACTTCTTTGGGAATGTCTTGCTTCTATTAAAATCTTTTCTGTTATACTAGACCTAGTATAGATGTGAATTTTGCTTCTAGAAAGTAAAGCTAGTCGTCTTTGTTTGTTTGTTTGTTTGTTTAAGGTAGTTACTTCCCTGCACTGTATTCTAATCTGTTTGATCCTAATGAAAACAAGTATGACAATAAAATACTTTAATAGCCATGCTAATAAAAGAACATTTGTTAGTCATATGTCACCCTATATGTATATATAAATATATAAAAATATATTTTGTCATGCCTAGCAAATATTTTCAGCAGCTTTGGAGAACTTTGAATAACATATGATGTGTTTGTGTTTACAGATTGTGCTTTTTATAATGTACTACTAAATTCTACAATCTTTAAAACTTGGCATTAAAAGGAATATTGCTCTTAGAGTACAGGAGTTAACTTAAATGATTTTTTTTTAATACAGTTGAACATAGTTTTCATTGGCTTCTAGATTTCCTTGCCAGCCCTTTGAATTCCTATTTTTATTTATTGCTTCTGCTGCGAGTATTATGCAGTTTAGTATGGAACCAGGCTGCCTGAGCGTGAATCTTGACTTTACCACATGCTCCTTGTCAGACCTAGGGCAAGTTACTTTATCCTATCAGGGCCTCAGCTTCCTCATTTGTAGGATGCAGCCATTAAGATTGTTCTGTGGAATAAATGCTGCTGCTGCTGCTAAGTCACTTCAGTCGTGTTCGACTCTGTGCGACCCCATAGACGGCAGCCCACCAGGCTCCCCCGTCCCTGGGATTCTCCAGGCAAGAACACTGGAGTGGGTTGCCATTTCCTTCTCTAATTCATGAAAGTGAAAAGTGAAAGTGAAGTCACTCAGGCGTGACCGACTCTTTGCAACCCCATGGACTGCAGCCTACCAGGCTCCTCCATCCATGTGATTTTCCAGGCAAGAGTACTGGAGTGGGGTACCATTGCCTTCTTCGGTGGAATAAATGAGTTAATGTCTATAAAGTGCATGGAATAGTGTTTGGCATATAGTCTTGTCTTGTATGTGTGCTGAGTCGTGTCTGACTTTTTGCAGCCCCATGGACTGTAGCCCGCTAGGCTTCTCTGTCCATGGGATTTCCCAGGCAAGAATACTGGAGTGGGTTGCCATTTCCTCCTCCAAGGGGTCTTCCCAACCCAGGGATTAAACCTGTGTCTCTTGTGTCTCCTGCATTGGCAGCAGGATTCTTTACCGCTAGTGCCACTTGGGAAACCCTTGGCATATAGTAAGCCCTGTAGACTGTTTGCTGTTTTTACACATTTGAAAGGATTTAAAAAAAATCTGTTTCTGTAGACTTTTGATTCAGTATACATTTTTATGTCTAGGTAGTGGACATACGTTTTCAGAAGTTATTTGACCAGCTAGAAACACAAGTAAAATGTTTTAGGGGGTAATCCAAGTACTGACCTACCTAGGATTCTTTTGAATCAAGGAATAATAGAAAATGAATCTGGACAGGTATAATAGAAAATAATTATGAGTGTTTTGAATGAAGACAGAGAAATTTAGATGTGGTTGATAAGAGGGGAATCATTGCAGTCACTTCAAATTCGTTTTTTTAGGTTGGGGAGAGATTTGTTTAAAATAGTGTTTCAGTTCAGTTCAGTCGCTCAGTCATGTCCGACTCTTTGTGACCCCATGGACTACAGCACGCCAGGCCTCCCTGTCCATCACCAACTCCCGGAGCTTGCTCAACTCATGTCCTTCGAGTCGGTGATGCCGTCCAACCATCTCATCCTCTGTCATCCCCTTCTCCTCCTGCCCTCAATCTTTCCCAGCATCAGGGTCTTTTCCAATGAGTTGGCTCTTCACATCAGGTGACCAGAGTATTGGAGCTTCAGCTTCAGCTATCAGCCCTTCCAGTGAATATTCAGGATTGATTTCCTTTAGGATTGACTGGTTTGATCTCCTTGCTTTCCAAGGGACTCTCAAGAGTCTTCTCCAACACCACAGTTCAGAAGCATCAATTTTTTGGCGTTCAGCTTTCTTTATGGTTCAACTCTCACATCCATACATGACTACTAGAAAAACCATAGTATTTAGGGGAAGATGGTTTTGAGTGTCTGTGGTAGCATAGATACTTGATTTTATGTGGATAAGATGTTTTTTGTCTATTCTGTTCATTGATATATCCAGAGTGACTCAAACAGTGCCTGGTAGGGAATAAGATGCTTGATAAATATTTATTGGATGAATGAACCTTGAGGGGGACTGAAATAACAGACAAATATAAAGGAAAGTAAGCTTTTTGGATCCCTACCTTTAAAGGGGTAAAAGTAAAAAAAGGTACTATTAACGGAACAACTGGAGAAGTAAAAAGAAGGTGGAAAAGTATGTCTCAGAAAACGAAGAATTTCCTAGGGCGAAAGTCACAGGGATAGGAAGATCCAGTATGATACCACTTTGACTTCAGGAGGAAAGAAGGAATTGACACAATTCAGTGCCACATTCCAGGAGAATGAGACTAGAGAAAGCTCTTTGGCTTGTGGTGGGATGGTCACTAATCACATTAGAGCAGTTTCATTCGACTGGGAATGTGAATCAGATTTGGGGGAGCTAAGGGAAGTGGTAAGTAGAGACTGTGGGTAAAGACTGTTCAGTAGTAGGTAATGACTGTAAAAATGTCAGTAAAACAGATTGTAATAGCAGCTTTCATAGTTATTGAATGTGTAATATGAGAGATTCTGTTTATTAGAAATGAGAAAACTTGAGGCAGTCTTCATGCTGAATGTTCTTGAATTTCACAGTATAGAAGACTTATTACACATGCTGCTTCAGGGCTCTGCCACTTGCTAAATAACTCTGTAATCTTGAGGAAAGTTGCTAATCTTCTTGTGCATCGGTTTTCTTCCTTGTAAATGATGGAGATCTAGTTCATAGATCTGTTATGTTCATAGATCTATGTTATTTCTTATATCACTTAAATTAACCATTTAAAAATGCTTAGAAAATGCTTGGTATGTAGTAAATATTTGATAAATATTAGCTGTTATTACCATCCACCACTGAAGTGAGGATAAAGAGTAGAATTGGACAATAGAAGAGAAGAAATAGGAAAAAAAATTAATAAAATCATTGCCACGTAGTGGTAAGAACTGAATAGAAAAGCCTTAGTTAGAACCTTTGCTCTGACTGTCCCTCTGCCTGGAGAACAGTTTTCCAGTTACTGTATAGCTATCTCAACTCCCTCAGACCTTTGTTCACATAATGTCCTTTTCAGTAGGCCTGCCTTATTTATTTACAGTTAGCATTCAAGCCTCTCTGCCCTAATATTTGGATTGTTTTACTTAAAAAAAAAAATGATGTGCTAAGTCACTTGAGTTGTGTCCGACTCTTTGTGAACCTGTGAATTGTAGCCTGCCAGGCTCCTCTGTCCATGGGATTCTCTAAACAAGGATACTGGAGTGGGCTGCCATGCCCTGCTCCAGGTGATCATCCCAACCCAGGGATTGAACCCATTTCTCTTATGTCTCTTGCATTGGTAGGCAGGTTCTTTACCACTAGCGCCATCTGGGGAGCCCTTAAAATACAATACTTCAAACATATCATATAATCCACTTACTTATCATATATTCTGTTTGTTGTCGATCTCTGTCTACTAGGATGGGGATGTTTGTTCCTTGATAGACCCAGGTTCTGGGAATAATATTTGGTACATAGTAGGTGCTCAATATATGCTCATCGAAGGAAGAAATTATTTCACCATTGAAGTGAGGTGGATGGGGAAATCAGTTTAAGTGGTGCTGGGGATACAATTTTGGAGGAAAAGCCAATTTGCTGAGATTGATGGATACTATATAGAAGTTGATCTTCTCAGATCAACTTCCTCTTCTCAAGTGGGTTTTCTGAGTCCATTTTGGTACTGGTTTTCCTGGAAATCACTTGGGAAACCCATTAAGCTGAGGAAAGAAAAATGTTAAGACACCTCTCTTTTCCTATAATAATTATATTTTACTTTTGATTAGCTGATAAAAGCTTACATTTTTGTGTTTATTAGAATTTAGGAACTGTTCTAAACTCTGTATATTATTAATTTTTAAAAACTCTGCAGCCTTACAGATACATTGCAGTTTCCTTGTATGCTATCATTAGGGGTGAAGGAAAAGCCCTTTGCACTGAGACCAAGGGCAGTGCTTCCCCAGACTCTTGTGTTCTGTTGACAGGGAGCTTCTGACACCTCATCTCTCCCTCTGGCAGTCACAAGCTTGACACCATTGCTCCCCTGAAGTCCAAATCTCATTATATCTTTTATCCCTTTTTATGTCAGTTACTACCATTCTCCCAAGTGACAGTTCATGTCTCACACTTGAATCCTCACAAAGTTCTGAATGTTTCTTACCTTTTCAGTACTTCCCATCATCAGCAAAATTTCTCGTATCCTTGTTTTTTTTTCCCTTAAACACTTCCTCCACTTCCTACTGTTCTGAAGACACTGTTTCCCTTGTCACCCTTGCATGTGTTGGCTATAATATTTTTCATTTCACTTTTATATGCTGTCATCAAGGGTCAGTGGTAAGTTTCATGTCCTGAGATTTGAGATTGCATTTCCCATTATGACCTCTTCCATTGACTAGGAGTCAAAAAGGGAACCTGGTTTATATTGTCCAAAAACCCTTAGGTTTGCTGGCATTTCTTGCATTCTGAGCTACTCATCTTTTCTTGACTTTTAGCTCATAGTATACTGTCATTCTTGATAATAACACTGTCTGTTCAAAAATTCTTGATAATTGCAATGTATACCATTTGTGTTGTTTCTGTTACTTTGACCTCTTAAGTTCTGAAATTCTTCTTTCATGATTTTGCTCTCCACCCAATCTCAGCCGCTACTTTATGGTCGTATCTTTTTTTTTTTTTTTCTGGCTGTGCTGCATGGCATGCGGGATCCCAGTTCCCTAGCGAGGGATTGAACCTGTGCCCCCTTTAATGGTAGTGAGGAGTCCTAACCACTGGACTGCCAGGGAAGTCCCCATGGTCATATCTCATACCTTGTTATTACCAATAACGTGAGCCCTGCCTCCCGTGATTTTCAATTCATGCAACCCCTCTCTGACCACCATATGTCTTTTGACTCCTTCCAGACACTCCCCGACTCAACAACCTTATTGTCGTTAGGACCTCCAATCCACAGATTCCGTTTTCTTTTGCACTGTTCCCCGTCCCCCACCTTGATTTTGTTTCTTCCCTTCTTACCTAGTGTACAGTCGTTACCTAGGTATCAATCATTATATTCATGAGTTGATGAGAGAGTATTCTAGTCTATCTTATCTTAACTAAACCTTGAAGGCATGTTTAATATAGACTTGGATTATACTGATGTTTGTGGGTGGGGAAGCTGTCAGGGATGGCTCATGGCCTGCTTTTCACCTCACTCACCCTCCTGTCCTCCATCCTACACACAAAAGACCTGACAACCTATATACCAGAGGAAATTGGGAAGAGAGGTTATGAGTTGGTTACTATTACAGAATGTTGCTTTGAGTGGAAGACTGGACCACCCTTTTAAATTAGCGATCCATTGGGACTTCCCTGGTGGCCTTGTGGTTACAACTCCACGCTCCCAATGTGGAGGACACGGGTTTGATCCCTTGTCAGGGAACTAAATCCCACGTGCCACACTATGTGGCAAATAAAATAGTGGTCTGTTGTTATTTCACTGCTGCCTCTAACCTCCTCTAGCAACACTTGCTTTCTCCCCAACTCCTGCCAAACTTAGTGTCCTCCCTCTACCCCTGCCCTTTCTCTGTTTTTCCCTACTTCCACATGGATGTATTGTATTTCTTAAGACATTTGGCTCTATTTGAATTAGTATTTTATACTCTAAACTCTTGTTTTAGATATCTTGATAGTCCATTCTGCCATCTCTGATGTGAGTTGGTTTTACTTTCGTTAATAAAGTTTCCAACAGAATGATACTGAACATGACAGCAAAAGGGTAATTGATACAAATAGGGAAATCATGTGTAAAATTGTGGGGAAAATGAAAGATACGTTTTTTGGGTACTCTGAATGTACTTGTCATAATGCTCATGATTCCTACAAGAGTTAAACTGTATTGCAGCATGTAGAGAAGCTTGGAGATTGCTTGGAAAAAGAACTTCATAGTTCATTTCTTTTATCTTTTCACTTCTATTCTCTGAAGCAGATGTTCTTTAATCAGTTTTCTTTTGATTTCCTTTTAGAATGTTCTCTTATACTGGGATCAACAATCATATTACAAGTTGGGATATTGTGTATATGTTACTACTGATATCAGATCTTTTCATATTTTAGTACTTAGGACCATAGATTGGTACCAAGAGATTGGTCTGAAGATAGATATATGTATGCCTGTTTTCTCAGGCTGTTTCAGAGTTGTGTTGTTTACTGTGTTATTCATGAGCTATGTGTTGGCTTTTGAGCACTTGAGATGTGGCTAGTCTGAATTAAGTTGTCTGTAAGTGTAAATTAATGATTACATGTTGAGTTGATAATGTTTTGGATATATTGGGTTAGATAAATTACCTGCTCTCTTTCTCAGTGTGTCTAGTAGAAAATTGACAATTACATATGTGGTTTGCATTTTATTTCTCTTTGACATTGCTGTCTTATCTTACTTTTTCCTTTGTTCTAACAGTTTCAGTTATTTTAATCCATTATATATTATCTAAAAATGATTTTGGTGTTATGTAATATAAAAGGATTTTTTCCTAAAGTTTAATATTTTTATGTTGTTATGCTTATTAGTATTGACTTTCTGAAACCCTGAGTTGTCTTTTTCTTTTTTTTTTTTTTAACCTTTTGACTTTCATCTTATCTTCTCATGCTACTATATAGGCATGTTATGCTTTCTGTATATTGCCTGGAGGAATTTTGGAGGAATTTAAAAAGTATAAGAGTTTATCTTTTATTTACTTCTTAATATTTAGGACTACTAATAGTATATTTTATAAATCATTCTGTTACTAATGTAAAATTTTAAAATTTAAAGTAAAGGCAATTTGTATCTGGTAGAAAAGAAAAGAGATTGAAAATTTCACATATGAGGAAAGTCTGCTTGAACATAAAACCCAGAGAACAAATAAATACACAAGCAAAAATGCACTGACTTAGTTTGCTGTTACAGGTTTTATAAACTTTCGTAAACTTGGACCTTAGCACCATTGCTACTGTTTCTCCCTCCATGTTGTAGTCCTTTAAGGGCTTAAGGTTTTGATTTTATTTCTGTTACCTTTTTTGATCTTTGGAAAAAAAGGATTAAATTGGGTTCTAGGAATACTTTTATAGGGTTAAGCCTTAAACTGTTTAAAACCAAGTGGTGTAGCTCAGATCTGGGTAATTTTTAAGTGAATAAGTGATTTGGGTAACTGGATTATATTTTAAAGTGAGACGTTGACTTCTGAGCTCCAAAATATATTTCGAATTAATCTATCATATATTGTTACCATCAAAGTATTAACAAAAATGGCTTTGTTAGGTGTTTGAAAATTATTTACTGGAGAACTTTTATTATCCTTACCTACGTAGAGAATAGTAGGTACCTACATATTGACCATTATGTAAAAGCATATTCACAAGAAAGTATATAAGAAAAAAAATTTGGGCAACAAGCTTGAATTTTTTTTTTTTAATGATTGGAATTGATAAAATACAGGTTTAAAAATGAAAATCGGGAGAAAGGATATCTTGGGAGAAAAGAGTAGAGAAATAGAGATAATAGGAATTGTGGGAAGGAAGTAGAAAAGTGAGCTCATAAAAGTTCACATTTTTAGATGCTCAGTGGAAGGATAATTTTGATACTTTTCGATAGACTGAAACAAAGATTTTGCTACTTGTCAACTTTCTGACTATTTTCTGCCGTTGCTCTATGATTTTGCATTTCTGCAAGCATTGTATGAGTGATTCAGTTTCTCTGCATTCTAATCAGAGTGGGTGTGTATTATCCCTATTTTTTATTATAGTCATTCAAATAGATGTGTAATATTTCATTGTAGTTTTAATTTGCACTTCCTTATGGTTAAAGTTGTAGAACCCCTTTTCATGTCCTTATTGGTCATTTGTATATCCTCTTTGGTGAAATGTCTGATGTCTTTTGCCCATTTTCCAATTTGATATTTTTGCTCTTGAGTTATGAGTATTCTTTATATATTCTAGATATGAGTACTTTGTCAAGTATGTGGTTTGCAGATATTTTTTTTCCCAGTATGTAGCTTGTCTTTTCATCTTCTTCATAGGGTCATTCATAGAAAAAACTTTTAATTTGATGAGGGCCAACATGTTAATTCTGTTTTATGTATTGTGCTTATTGTTACAAGTCTAAGAACTCTTTACCTAGTCCTGAGTCTTGAAGATTTCTTTCTAAATTTTTTCCTAGAAGTTTTATTGTCTTTCATTTTACATTTAGTGTATCATCCATTTTGAGCTACTTTTTGTATAAGATAGGAGGTTTCAGTTGATTTTTCTTTTTCTTTTTAGTCCATTTGTTCTAGCACCTTCTCTTGAAAAGGCTAGCTTTCCTCTGTTGAATTGCTTTGCATATTGTTGTCAACAATTACTTGGGTATATTTGTGTGGACCTATTTCTGGATGTTCTGTTCCATTCCATCCATCCATGTGTCTATCTCCATCAGTACTACACTGTTTTGAGTAATGTAGCTATGCAGTAAGCCTCAATATCAGGCTTACTACATAATTTGATTCTTTAGGTCTTAAGGTTTTAGGTCTTGTAGGATCTCCTTTCCATACAGATTTTAGAATAAGCTTATTTATACCTGTAAAAAAAAATCTTTCTGTGACTTGCTAAGAATTACATCTATATCAGTTACATATGTTATTTATGGAGTATTGTTCTTCACTGTGTTGTGTCTTCCAGTCATTGAACATGCTCAGTCTCCAGTTCTTTAGGTCTTTTTTGATTTTTTTCATCAGCATGATATAATTTTCAATATATAGACCTTGGCCATTTTGTTAGATGTATACCTAAGTATTTCATTTTGTTCAGAGTGATTTTTAAATGACATTGTGTTTTTAACTTTTCATATGTTTATTATTAATATATAGAACTATGGTTGCTTTTTATGTGTTAATCTTTTATCATTTGACCTTGCAGAACTAATTTATTAGTTCTATTCATTTTTGTTTTTTTATAGATTCCTCAGTATTTTCTAAATGAAAAGTCATGTTATCTGCAAACAGGGACAGATTTTTTCCTTCTGTTCCAATCCGTTTGCCTTTATTTCCTTTTCTTAACCTTGTTTGCTGAACTTCCAATCTTGAAAAAGATTGGTGAGAGTGGCTGTCTTTGCCTTGTATTTGAGCTTATGTGGGAAACATAGTTTTCACCATTAAGTTGTGATGTTATCCATGTTTTTTTTTTTTTTTAATCGACTTTATTATTTTTCTTTTTTTTACCAAATTGAGGAAGTTCTCCTCTCTTCCTAGTTTACTGAGAATTTTTATTTTGAATTTTGATAAATGCTTTTCTGTCAATTGATATGATCATGTAATTTTTCTTCTCTAGCTCTTTTATTTGGTGGATTACAGTGATTGATTTTCCAGTGTTGAACCAGCCTTGCTTTCCTAGAATAAGTCCAATAATCTTTTTATATGTTTTGGGATTTTATTTGCTTATATTTTGTTTAGGATTTTTGCATCTTAAGTTCATGAGAAATAGTGGTCTGAAGTTTTTGTTTATATTTTTTGGTACTGTGTCTGTCTGGTTTTGATGCCAGAGTGATATTCACCTCATAAAATGAGTTAGGAAGAGTTCCTCATCTTTTCTGGAAGGTAGCATAAAAATAAAACAAATTCTTTAAATTTTTGGTAAAATTCTCCAGTGAAGCCATCTGGGCCTGGGAATTTCTTTTTCCTGAGTTCTGAACTATGGAGTCAATTTTTTTTTTTTTTAATGCTTATAGGACTATTCAAATGATCTCTTTCATCTTTTATTGATTTTTGGTGATATGTGGTTTTAAAAAAAATGGTTTTTTCTGTCAGTTTTATTGAGATATAACTGACATAGAGCATGGTGTAAGGTTAAGATGTACAGCATGATAACTTCACTTACATGATTATCAGAATAAGTTGGTGAACATCCATCATCTCATGCAGATATAAAATTAAAGAAATAGAAAAAAAATTGTTCCTTGTGATGAGAACTCTTAGGATTTACTTTCTTAACAGCTTTCATATATAACATACAGCAGTGTTAACTGTATTCATCATGTTGTATGTTACATCCCTAGTATTTATTTATTTTAAAACAGAATATTTGTACCTTTTGACCACATTCATTCAATTCACCCACCACATATCCTGTTCCCTGCCTCTGGTAACCGTAGATCTCATCTCTTTTTTTTTTAATGAGTTTGTTTTTGAAGTATTACTGACCTCCAACACTATGTTAGTTCCTGTTATATACAACATAGTGCTTTTGTATTTCTGTACATTTCAAAGTGATCACCTGATGTCTAGTTATGTTATGTATTTATTATATTCCTCAACATGATTTGTGGTTTTTAAATAATTTTTTCTAAGTTGAATTTATGAGTATGAAGTTGTTCTCAGTATTTCCTTATTATTATTTTAATGACTGAGAAATCTGTAGTGATAATCCCCTATTTCCTTCTGATAGTTATGATTCAAGTCTTTCTTCTTTTTGTTTTTGTTAGTCTAGCTAGAGGTTTATAGGTTTATTTGAAACAAAGAACCAGCTCTTTGTTTCAGTATTTTTTCTGTCTTATTTCTGTTTTCAATTTTATTGATCTCTGTCTTTAGTATTTTCTCTTTTATGCTTGCTTTGAGTTAATTTTCCTCTTCTTTGTAGTTTCTTGCAATAGGAGCTAGGATGATCAATTTAAGGCCTTTTTTTCCCCTTAAGTAAGCATTTAGGGCCATGCATTTTCCTCTGGGCACTGCTTTAGCTGCATTTCACATTTGATACATTGTAAGTTGGATTCCATTATGGTCAGTGAACATACTCTTTATGTTATCAGTTCTTTGAAATTTGTTGAGGTTTTATGGCCCAGGATATTGTTTATCTGGAAGAATGTTCTATGGATGCCTGAAAAGAATATATATTCTACTTACTTTTTGACTCTACTGGAATACCATCTACCTCTCCCTGTGCAACTCTCCCCTTACTGCCTGCCACACCCATTCTATTTAGTTCATGTTCCTTATAATTGGTTTGTAGAGCATCATTGACATTTATTCTTATTTCCTCTCCTTATAATTTTTTATTTCCCATAAATTCTTAACTTTTATGTCTCATGTCTCATTTGACATTTTCTGTAGTTTTAAACAAAATTTAACACTGTCACTAGTTTTTAATGTTGGCAGTGTAATTTGTGTTTACACTAATGGCAGATTGACCTTGAAATATTACTACTCCAAGGTGAAATATGGTGATGTGTTTTATTATTCTTTAAAAAGTCACTCATAAAGTATGATTCTCGGGATAAATTTAGACTGAATAGGAATTGTATGCCAGGCATATTGCTGTGCATTAAATAGGAGGAAAATCTGTGTTTTCAAGGTACTTCATTGGACACAAGATGAACACTTCTGCAGTGTATCTAATAGTATAAGACTGATGCTTAATGGAGAGGTACTATAGGAATTCAGAAAAGGAGTAATTAAAGAATGTAGGCAGGATTAATTTGTGTAGCCGTGTGAAAAAAATAATACAGTTGAACCTTGAACAGTGTGGAAGTTAGGGACACTGACCCTCCACGCAGTCAAAAATCTGAGTATAAAGAAAATTAAAAAAGAAAAAATCTGTGTTTAAGTTACAGTTGCATGCTAAGTCTCTTCAGTCGTGTCTGACTCTTCGAGACCCTATGAACTGTAGACCACCAGGCTCCTCTGTCCGTGGAATTCTCCACTCAAGGACACTGGAGTGGGTTGCCATTTCCTACTCCAGGGGACCTTCCCCACGCAGGGATGGAACCCATGGTTCTTATGTCTCTTGCATTGGCAGGTGGGTTCTTTACCACTAGTGCCACCTGGGAAGCCAAGTTATAGTTGACCCTCCATATATGTGGTTCTTTCTTCCATGTCCCAGATTTCTCTGTATCTGAGGTTTTGCATTTGTGAATTCAACCAGCAGCAGATCATGTAGTACTGTAGCGTTTACTGTTGAAAAAAATTCCTATGTAAGTGGACCTGTTGTGGCTTTTCAAACCCGTGTTGTTCAAGCGTTAACTATTTCAATGAATGGTAGATGGAGTTGGAAAGGAAGTTAAAATGAAACTGGGGAAAGAACATTGTATAAGGGGACTACTGAACAAAAACAAGCATGGCCTGTGGGAGAGAGGGGGACATTCTTTGAGGCAGTGGGGTTATTCAGTAGTTGAACAACTTAGGGGTTAGAAGTACCTAACTTTACAGTTGGCCCTTCATATCCCCACTTCCATATCCACGGATTCAACCAGCTGCAGATTGTGTAGTACTGTAATGTTTATTGGGAAAAAAAAAAAATCCATGTATAAGTGGATCCCCATCAAACCCATGTTGATCAAGGGTCAACTAGAGGGAAGGTTCTGAATACCAAGAAAGCTTCAGTTTGAGCAGGAGGCAGTAGCAGATTTAAAGATTCTCATTCTGAAGAGTGACTTAAAGGATGGAGTATAAAACATTGGCATAACCTGGGAGATTGTTAGAAATGCAAATTTTTATGCCCTACCTTACCTACAGAATCAGAACCTACATTTTTTAATAAGATAGGTAATTTGTATGCAGGCTTAAGTTTAATAAGACTGCTAAATTGAAGGTTATGTTCAAGTTTTGGCACTGGGCAACTAAAAACTGGGTGGGCCATGGACAGGAAATAAAAAGCCTGGGTGGCAAAAAAACTGATTATTTTTTACTCCCAGGCTATTAGAGAACTTTTTGTTGATAGAAAATGAGCATAATGATAACATTGGAGAAAATCGTGAAAAATGAATGGAAAAAGCTTATAATTCCAAAATCCTAAAATAAATAGCATTTTCATTATTTTTGCATGTTGTCTTGATTTCTTATTAATATGTAACTTGTTTTTATATGTTTGTATACTTTAAAATTCATTGTTTTATATTTCTTTACAATTAAAAATACATACATACACTCTCATCCACATTTTTAAAAATGCAAATTAAAAATAACAGTGATTCCAGTATTTACATTTTTAGATCAGTAAGGATTAAAATGTTTGGTTCTAATAGATTTTAGTGAGAATGTAGATTGGTGCAACTTTTTAAAGGGTGATTTGGCAGTGTTTGTTAAAACTAAAAATTGCACATACCATTCTTGATCCAGCAGTTTCACTTCTAGGAATATGTTCTACAAATATACTGGCTCTAGGTCAATTAATCTACAAGGCTGACTTGTCACATTTACCAATTTTTTTGTATCAGTGTATTAAGGAAAATATTTTTTTAATGAGTATAGACAAAAGAGCATTATTTCATATGAAATTTTTCAGTTTACTCTGATTTCTTTCCCTTTCTTTGAAGAGTTATTTTATGTTTTTTCCTCCCCAGCACTTTCTGATTTCTTTATAATCTTTTAAAAAGTTATTTAAAAGTTATTTTGTGTTTCCTTCTAGCATTTTAATAGTTTTGGGTTCTTTTGTCAGTTTCAAAGTGCATCTACCAGCCTTTCTTTTTTAATAAACTTTTTTAAATTAAAAATTTTTGTAAGTTTTAAAAAATTTGCAGTTACATATATTGGATGGAATTATTTTAATAGCTTTTTAAGATTTTTGATGGGATTTGGTTTACAATCCCCCCCCCCCATTATTTTAAGGAATATTGGAAGCTAAGGGTCATAGGTTGGTTGACTTTTTTTATGAACATATTTAATATTCAAAAAAACATTTCACAATCGTAACTAGTAACATTTCAGTGTAAATATTACATGCATTTACCATAGATATGTGCTGAAAAATATCTAGAGCAACTATCGCTAAGACATGCTAATATTTTATTAATTGCTATAAAAATTAAGAATGATACCTTGATTGAGGCCTTGGGGAATAATAATAAAATTACCTAAAGAGTGGAGTAATGAAATGTTTCATTCAAACAAGAATGTGAAAGAACTGAAAAGAGTGGCCTAAATCTTGCTACAAAAGACAAAAAATTTAATGACTGGAAATACAAAACTAACAAATATATTTACTAATAAATATAAAATGCTTATAGAAATATTTATAAATAAGAACAGCTTATAAATGAGATTTCTATATTTATTACTATATTAATAAATAAGTATACGTGTGTGTACTTCAGTTGTGTCCAACTCTTTGCGACCCTATGGACTGTAGCCCATCAGGGTCCTCTGTCCATTGGGTTCTTCAGGCAAGAATACTGGAGTGGGTTGCCATGACCTCCTCCAGGGGATTGTCCCAACCCATGGATCAAACCTGCATCTCTTGTGTCTCCTGCATTGGCAGGTGGATTCTTCACCACTAGTGCCACCTGGGAAGCCTATTTATACATGTAGGTAGCTATAAATACAGATATATTTTTAAATTAATATATTTATACATATAGACTATACTCTAAATACATGTGTTATAGCAATGTATTAGTAAGCCAATACGGTGTATATTAATATAAAATATAATCAGGATCATGTGTCTGGTTTGTTGAGATCTTTGAGATGAATATGTAAATTTGGTAATTTCGGTGAATTTATTATTCAGCAGACTGAATTTTGGAGATTTGGTTTGTTTCTGATAATACTAACATACCAGAACATATGTTGAAGAGTGTGCATTGCGGTATTGTAATACCAAAAGGCTGCAACTGCTGAAATTCATGTCAGCAGAGTTTACTAAATTATGTGTGCATCTATATGATGGAATATGTAGCAGCCATGGAAAAGAAAGTAGAGGTAAATGTATTAAGATAGAAAAATTTGTAGTGTAAAGTAAAAAAGATTCAGAACAGTGCACACAGTCCTTTTCATTTTCAGTTAAAAAAAAGATGCTTATGAACATATGCTTATATATACATTGGATATATCTGGAAGTGTACTAAAAATTATAGTGGTTGCCACTAGGACCCTAACAGGTGGAAACAAAGTTAATAGGTACCCTTATTGTGTGTTAATCTTGATCAGTTTTACTAACTAGTAAAAGTAAAATTAAATATTGGCAGCACATATTCCTTGTAGAAGATGTGAAAATGACATGTAGAAGACAAGTCTCCCAACGCTGGGACAATAACATTGAAACATGTATATTGTCATATGTGAAGCGGAACACCATTCCATGTTTTATGCATGGGACGGATGCTCAGGGATGGAGCGTTGGGATGACAGAGGGATGGGAAGGGGAGGGAGGTGGGAGGAGGGTTCGGGAGGGGGAACACATGTGAACCCATGGCTGATTCATGTCAATGTATGGCAAAAACTACTACAATATTGTAAAGTAATTAGCCCCCAAATAAAAAAAAAAAAAGTCTACAAATGATAAAAAAAAAAAAAAATTGGTTTACTGTGTTTCCTTTCAGTTTTTTTGTATTTTACGTTTTTGCCTTAGTTTACTTACCACAACATTAGTGTAATTAGTTTTATTTGCTTATGTATAGTTCTGGTGTTTGTTAGTTTTCATTTGAACTTGCCTATACAAATTTACTTTTCTTACATACTGTACACTGGAATTTTGTCAAGAAGAGTTGGCTCATCAGTTTTTGCTGGGATGTTTTACCATGTGCAGTTTTGGTCATGGTCTGCTTAATTTTGTTAATTAACTCTGCCATTAATATTCTTTATGAATTTGGCAAAAAACTGACATTGTATTTCTTAGCTGATCCATGAGAAAATTGTAAGCATCTTTTATTTAATACTGTAGGACTGCTAACTCAGTCATGTTCATTGAGTCGCAGAATTCTTTCCATTCTTTTGTATTTCAGTTGTTCTCCCTAAAAGTTACTGGTCATGATTTTGACCTTTTTGTTTTGGAGGCTTCTTGTTCCAATGATGAGAGTTTAGAATGTAGAATTCTGTTTGTATGTGACTTATTCATATCTTTGATAAAATTTTGTTATGTAGTTGCTATTAGGTATTCTGCTACATAGATAACAGTTTCAGAGTAGTGGGAGACAATCTCCTTCATGAAAATATCGATCTTCACACTCACTGAAACCAGAGTTCAGCCTGTTTAAGTTGACCGCAAAATTGGTGTTAACTGGACTCTCAGGTGCTAGGCAAGGTTGAAATAGCTTACATTTCTTTTAGCTAAATTATTTGCCTTAGCTGCATTTCCAGACATAAAAACACTGGAGCAGAGGACTTCCATTATATAAGGTTTTTGCATAGTTACTGATTTTCAAAAGCATTGAATCAATTTATAATGCCGTCAGCAGTGTATAAACGCCTTGATTTCAATAGATTTTCCTTGGAATTAGTTATTATAATCAGAAAATATTAATTAGGAGTAAAATGATCTTGTGGAGTTATATTTTCATTTGCTCTGTTTAGAAATTCAGTAGGAACAACAAATTAGAAGTGGGTTTGGAAAATGTTAACTTCTAACTAGAGCATTTGGTTATGCAACCGTCACTACATTATTGTTTTGAATCAAAAGTTAAGATTGGTTATTAGCATAATGAAATAGAGTGTCCCTGTAATGAAAGTCATGAAGAGTACTATTGTATTCTTGGAACAGAGGAGTTCTTTTGTCTTATGTCCCCCTAGGCTGAGAATAGAATAATATGCTACTTTTATCCTGCAGCTTGACAGTCACTATGCTTAAGTCTGTCTCTGTGTGTCTGCTTGGTTCAGTCAATTAAAAAACTTACTGTTTGTTTGTTTGCCAAGTTAGTAATGTCATAATATATTTTGCAAGGAATTGAATAAAAAACTATTTTTGTCATGTTTTAATAGCTTTTTGTGTTTATTTTTTATTAAAAAAAATTTTTAGTGTAGCCCCGTTTTTATTGTTTTTGAATCTAATTTTTAAAACCGTAAGTAATTTAGGAGAAACTTAGAAATAATCTTTTAAATTAAGCAAATCACTAGTTCACTTGTCAGAAAATAAGGAGTACTAATACATTAAGTGAATATTTTTATTTACTTTCCTATTTGTGACCTTTGAAGACTTATTCAGCCTCCAAACCATCCAGCAATTTTGTTAAAAACTGATTCTATGGCAGGTTAATCTTTTTTTTTTTTTTTAATACCAACAACATAAACAGTTATAATTGCATCTTTTAAAATATTTATTTTTAACTCACTTAGAATTTCTTATTTGTGAGGGACATGCTGAAGGTTTTTTTTTTCCTCTGTTTAATCTGGAGCCAATCATTATCTTTAGAACCAGTTTGAAAGGGTTGTTTTGATGCTTTCTGCCATGACTGACTTGTAGTGAGGAGCCTTTAATATATTGGGTTGGCCAAAAAGTTCGTTCTAGTTTTTCCGTAAAATGTTATGGAAAAACTTGAACGAACTTTTTGGCTGACCTAATACAGTATAACAAGATCTCATTTGGCTAGTAAGTGTGTCTTCCAGCTCTCTGCTAGGTGTAGGACACTGCCTTCAAAGTGTTGGCATGTAGGCTAGCTGAATTACAAGATTCACTTATATAATGTAAGTCATGAATAATACAAGTCGTTGTGTACACAGGAGCTGAATAAAGAGAAGGAAAAGAACAATGAGTAATTTAATTTCAAGGCTGTTTTCTACATTTGACTTTGTTTGTCTCTTGATAATTTTACGCCCCTAAACCTAATTTTATCAGATCTCTTTAAAATTAGTCTTCAGCATGATTTTTTCATAAGCAGTTCTAAGCTTGTATTACAACTCCTAATAATTTATAATTGCAAGATATTTTATAGTTTAATAGTTGTTTGAGGAATCTCAAGTTTTATAAGATAGGTATCTTATAAAGTCATTTATAATATAGTAGTTTCTTTGAAGTATCAAGTTTTTCCAGTAGTTTGAATGATCTCTGAGTGGTTTTGTATGCATAATGGCTTTTTATCAACTAGAATCCCTTGTTTCTAGTCCAGTCTACGAACTAGTAAATTTACTTATAATTTAGGAAAATTGTCTTGAATATTTCAGGGTTCAGACTTCTAGAGGAGAGTTAAAAGACTTCCCTCTCTTCCTCCCCTCAACTTCCCCTTCTCACCCACAGTGCTTTGCTTTGCTAGGAGTCTTTACCACCAACCGAATAGTGAAATATGTAAGTTTTGACAAATGCATGCACCTGTGTAGCTACACCTGTTTCAAGATCTGTAACGTTCCAGTTACCCCAGAAATCTGTTATGCCTCTTACTGCTTAGTGCCTGTCTCCCAGAATGCATCTCTGTTGTGATTCTGTTACCAGAGTTTAGTTTTGGCTGTTGATGGAATTTTGTCATATTTATCGTCAGTTCCTTTTTATTGCTGGATAGTTGCAGTATTCCAGTGAATAAATATACCACAGTTTGTTTATCCACTCATATGTTGGTGGACATTTGGGTTGTTTTCAGTTTGGCTAACTGTGAATAAGGCTGTTTATGAACATTCATGGATAAGCTCTTTTGTAGACATGTGTTTTCATTTTTTTCTGGGTAAATAGCTAGAAGTGGAATTGTTAGGTTGTGTGGTAAGTGTCTGCTTAAAAACTGTTTTTCTAAGGCCAGAATTTAGAGGGCAGTGGAAGTGAGAGATACCTTTAAAGGCTATACCATGAATGATCTTAAAGGTCATATTAAAGACCATTTGTCCCAAGTACAATATAAAGCCATGGAAGGGTTTAACAGACCACCTTTTGAAAAGTGGGTTAAAGGTGAGGCTGAAGATGGAAGACCCTGTGAAGAGGACTCTTTCCTTGCAAATGACATAAAACTTGACTCAAACTGGCTTAAACATGAGAGTATTTTGGGTCACATAAATGAGAAAGCCCAGATAGTATCATCAAAACCATAAATATTAAATATGTGTCTGAGTTAAAAATTTATATTTTATCAGCCCTCATATCACTGAGCTCTGTATGCTTATTTAAGTGACACCAACCCCCATGCTTAGGAAAGTAAGTGCATTGTGCGTATTAGACGCTCAATAAATATTTTGATGAATGAATGTTCATGGACATCTCTGAGAGTCATATTGAGAGTCATTCTTGAAACCTCTTTCTCTTCTTTTCTCTAATATCTAGGCTATTCTCCTGTCAAAATATTTCTCAAACTTGTTCACTCTTTTTGATCTCTGCTGTCACATGCTCTTTTTTTCTCCTACCTGTCTGTCTCTGGAGTTTCTTTGTGGTCTTCATAAACATCCTTTGTCTCCACTTCAGTCTCTACAAGGTTGGAATCACTCTGGCCTTGGTCTTGTGTGCTCATTTCTTTCTTTGTGCTCTTCCCTGGGTATAAGGTAGATTTTTTTTTTTTTTTTAAAGGAAGATTAAAAGTGTGATATTAGGAGTAAGACATGAGGTCTTAAGTGATTGTGACATGCAGTGAACTACATACTGCTTTTGTTTTGAGGAGAAAACAGAAAATATACTAATGGTTATAATAAAACTATGTTCAGGGAAGGAGTAGATACATAAAATTTGTAGGAAAATTTCTAGTAGAGTCCTTTCTTGTTTTCTTGAGAATTGAGAAAATACTCAAGAAAATAGAAAATCAAAATTGTTCCTTTGGTTTTCAATCTACAAATTAAATATCCACAGTGTAATCTTAATGTACATTACAAGTAATCTGTAACAGTTTTGTTTTTCCAAGCTCATAAATGACTTTAAAATCTGTGAAGTAAACGAAAAAAAAGTTTGCTACATAATTCAGTTAAAACACCAGCATTTGTATTTTCTCTTTGCTCTTGACTGTCCTTATCACTCTACCCTATATTTTCCTCAGACACTCAAGTTTTCTGTAAATTTTACCTCTTTACATCATAGACTGTTAATGAAAAAAGGTTGGCTCATAGTGATGATGGGGAAAGTTGTAACAGCATGGAGTAGACAGAATTGCGCAGTAGTTTGCACAGCTATGTTTAGAACATAGCTGACTTATTTTTAAATCTGGAAGAACCTGAAATTTGCCTGTCTAAATAGAGTAAAGGTCATTGAGTGTATAATAAAATCATTAGTCCTTAATTTTTCTCTCCCCCTCCACCCCCGACAACAACAGCAGTAACTTCATTATGATCACCAACTCAGCATCTTCAGTGCCTAACACTGTATCTGACACATAGTAGGAACATAGAGTTTGGTACTTTGAAAGTGATGCACTTCAGTTCCCTGGAAAATTCACAGATGGTGAAATATAAAGTGAACACTACTAAAAATGCTCAGTCCTAGAAATGGAAATGTATTTTATGGAGGAGTAAGAATTTAACCTAAATATCGAGTCTAAAAAAACTTATATACTTTTTTTAAATGTGAATTTATTTCTTGTTTATCTTTTTTCTAGACATTTAAATATAGCATGTAACCCTGCTCCAATGAGTGATCATTGTGTTGTACTAATATGACTTTCTTTGAGTATATTTTTCTTAAAACCATTGTTCTTAAAAAATTTAACTTTAGTTACACAAGTGATTAAGTTTTAGAAAAATTCAAGCTGTACAAATACAGTGAAAGTCCCTTTTAATTGAATCCCACTGCCCTTTGCCCATCCATATCACTTAGTTAACTACTATAGTCAATTTGGCATTTATACTTCTGAGATTTTATACATATGCACAAATATACACATTAAAAAAAAAAACAGTGTTTAAAATTACAGTTGCCTGCCTTAACTGAGTTTTAGGAGTCTTTCTGCACTTCAGAGTTTTAGGAAGATTTCTGCACTTACAGCACTCCTGGCTTATGTACCAAGTCATGTCCTTTATTAAAAAATTAATTTACTAAAACCAGAGAGCAGCAACCTAGAAAATAAGCCAGACTTATTAAGAATCTGCTTTAGTAGCCAGTCTGTCTTGCATATCATCTTCTATAAACTATAATTTAGTATTATCAAAAGCAATCTGATGTATTTGATACAGTGTGTATACAAAGAAGTACTCTGTTAATTCAGACTGTCCTCCTAAGTTAGTAAAACTGTGTTTGCATAGGGAAAATGTAGGAAAAACTTTTTTTACACCATAGCTAGCTATTACTTTAACACTAACATTAAGAGCCATTTAATTAACATCAAAATGAAGCAGGTCAAAGGCTAACACAGTTTTGCTGAGAGAGTGCACTGGTCATAGCAAACACCCTCTTCCAACAACACAAGAGAAGACTCTACACATGGACATCACAAGATGGTCAACACCAAAATCAGATTGATTATAGTCTTTGCAGCCAAAGATGGAGAAGCTCTATACAGTCAGCAAAAACAAGACTGGGAGGTGATTGTGGCTCAGTTCATGAACTCCTTATTGCAAAATTTTATTTTATTTTATTTTATTTTTTTAATAAATTTATTTATTTTAGTTGGGGGCTAATTACTTTACAATATTGTAGTGGGTTTTGCCATACATTGACATGAATCAGCCATGGGTTTACATGTGTTCCCCATCCTGAACCCCCCTCCCACCTCCCTCCCCATCCCATCCCTCTGGGTCATCCCATTGCCCCAGCCCTGAGCATTTGTCTCATGCATTGAAACTGGAATGGTGTTCTGTTTCACATAAGATAATATACATGTTTCAATGCTATTGTCCCAGAACGTCCCACCCTTACCTTCTCCCTCAGAGTCCATAAGACTGTTCTATGCATCTGTGTCTCTTATTCTGTCTCGCATATAGGGTTATTGTTACCATCTTTCAAATTCCATATATATGCATTAGTATACTGTATTGGTGTTTTTCTTTCTGGCTTACTTCACTCTGTATAATGGGCTCCAGTTTCATCCATCTCAATAGAACCGATTCATATGTATTTTTTTTAATCTTATTGCCAAATTTTAAATTGAAGGAAGTGGGAAAAACCATTAGACCATTCAGGTATGACCTAAATTAAATCCCTTACGATTATACAGTGGAATTGACAAATAGATTTGAGGGATTAGATCTGATAGAGTGTCTAAAGAACTATGGACAGAGGTTCGTGACATTGTACAGGAAGCAGTGATCAAGACCATCCTCAAGAAAAAGAAATACAAAAAGGCAAAATGGTTGTCCGAGGAGGCCTTACAAGTAGCTGAGAAAAGAAAAGATGCAATAGGCAAAGGAGAAAAGAAAAGATATACCCATTTGAATGCAGAGTACCAAAGAATAGCAAGGAGAGATAAGCAAGCCTTCCTTAGTGATCAATGCAAAGAAATAGAGGAAAACAATAGAATGGGAAAGACTAGAGATCTCTTCAAGAAAATTAGAGATGTCAAGGGAACATTTCATGCAAAGATGGGCTCAATGAAGGACAGAAATGGTATGGATCTAACAGAAGCAGAAGATATTAAGAAGAGGTGGCAAGATTACACAGAACTATACAAAAAAGATCTTCATGACACAGATAACCACAATGGTGTGATCACTAGAGCCAGACATCCTGGAATGTGAAGTCAAGTGGGCCTTAGGAAGCATCACTATGAACAGAGCTACTGGAGGTGATGGAATTTTGAGCTATTTCAAATCCTAATAGATGATGCTGTGAAAGTGCCTCACTCAATATGTCAGCAAATTTGGAAAACTCAGCAGGTGGTGAGACCACCACCTCTTTCAGAATTTTCCACAGTTTGTTGTGATCCACACAGTCAAAGGCTTCGATGTAGTTGATAAAGCAGAAATAGATGTTTTTCTGGAACTCTCTTGCTTTTTCGAGGATGCAGCAGATGTTGGCAATTTGATCTCTGGTTCCTCTGCCTTTTCTAAAACCAGCTTGAACATCTGGAAGTTCACGGTTCACGTATTGCTGAAGCCTGGCTTGGAGAATTTTGAGCATTACTTTACTAGTGTGTGAGATGAGTGCAATTGTGTGGTAGTTTGAGCATTCTTTGGCATTGCCTTTCTTTGGGATTCGAATGAAAACTGACCTTTTCCAGTCCTGTGGCCACTGCTGAGTTTTCCAAATTTGCTGGCATATCGAGTGCAGCACTTTCACAACATCTTCTTTTAGGATTTGAAACAGCTCAACTAGAATTCCATCACCTCCACTAGCTTTGTGCGTAGTGATGCTTCCTAAGGCCCACTTGACTTCACATTCTAGGATGTCTGGCTCTTGTTCAGTGATCACACCATAGTGATTATCTGGCTCATGAAGATCTTTTTTGTACAGTTCTTCTGTGTATTCTTGCCCCCTCTTAATATCTTCTGCTTCTGTTAAGTCCATACTATTTCTGTCCTTTATTGAGCCCATCTTTGCATGAAATGTTCCCTTGACATCTCTAATTTTCTTGAGATCTCTAGTCTTTCCCATTCTATTGTTTTCCTCTATTTCTTTGCATTGATCACTGAGGAAGGCTTTCTTATCTCTCCTTGCTATTCTTTGGTACTCTGCATTCAGATGGGTATATCTCTCCTTTTCTCCTTTGCTTTTTGCTTCTCTTCTTTTCCCAGCTATTTGTAAGGCCTCCTCAGACAGCCATTTTGCTGTTTTGCATTTCTTTTTCTTGGGGATGGTCTTGATCCCTATCTCATGTACAATGTCATGAACCTCTGTCCATAGTTCATCAGGCACTCTTGTCTATCAGATCTAGTCCCTTAAATCTATTTCTCACTTCCACTGTATAATCATAAGGGATTTGATTTAGGTCATACCTGAATGGTCTAGTGGTTTTCCCCACTTTCTTCAATTTAATTGTGAATCTGGCAGTAAGAAGTTCATGATCTGAGCCACAGTCAGCTCCCGGTCTTGTTTTTGCTGACTGTGTAGAGCTTCTCCATCTTTGGCTGCAAAGAACATAATCAGTCTAATTTTGGTGTTGACCATCTTGTGATGTTCATGTGTAGAGTCTTCTCTTGTGTTGTTGGAAGAGGGTGTTTACTATGACCAGTACATTCTCTTGGCAAAACTCTGTTAGCCTTTGCCCTGCTTCATTCTGTACTCCAAGGCCAAATTTGCCTGTTACTTCAGATGTTTCTTGACTTCCTACTTTTGCATTTCCAGTCCCCTATAATGAAAAGAACATGTTTTTTTGGGTGTTAGTTCTAAAAGTTCTTGTAGGTCTTATAGAACCATTCAACTTCAGCTTTTTCAGCATTACTGGTCAGGGCGTAGGCTTGGATTATAGTGATATTGAATGATTTGCCTTGGAAACGAACAGAGATCATTCTGTCGTTTTTGAGATGGCATCCAAGTACTGGATTTCGGACTCTCTTGTTGACTATGATGGCTACTCCATTTCTTCTAAGGGATTCCTGCCCACAGGAGTATATATAATGGTCATCTGAGTTAAATTCACCCATTCTAGTCCATCTTAGTTCACTGATTCCTACAATGTCGAAGTTGAAGAGTTATGAACATCAGCAAAATCACTGATTCTGATAAGCACTTTAAAATTATAAATTTTTTGCACAACAGCCTTTATAATTTTAAAATTTAAATAAAACATTTTAATCTCATCAGGATAGAGGTTAGGTGATCTTGGGGTTAAAAGAAGAGATCATAAGAAAGTAAAAATTTTCCTTAAAAATAATGAAGGATTAAGCTTATTATGCTACACTGTCCAATAAAATGTGGTGACTGGCACACCCACCAAGAATTCTAAGGCAACTTTTTGTCTTCATGGGTCTTTTTATAAAACATGATCTAAATTGAGTCGGCAAACTGGCCTGCAGACCAAATTCTGTCCGTGGATTGTTTTTGTAAGGTCCATGAGCTAAGAAGGGTATTTTACATTTTTATATGTTTGTAAAAACAAAAGAATATACAACAAAGATTGCACATGGCCCTCAGTGCCCAAAGTATTTGCCATCTGGCTTTGAAGAAAAAATCTTCACCATCTGCCCAGAATCACCAATAAGACCCTAAATGGTCACAGAGAATCATTTTAGGCCATTTAAAGTTATAGTAAAAATAAAAGATATGAAAAAAATCAACGCAGATGAACTGTTTGTTACAATATTGTTCACAATGATAAAAAATGGAAAACAAGTTTTTAGTAACTGGGGACTGATTAAATAAATTACAGGACATCTGTGTAGAAGAATATTATGCATTGAGAGACATCACCCATGACTTATGAAGAATTAAACATTAAGCACGGGGCCAGATCCCAGAATAGGGTGCAGCACGATCCTTCCCCCTTTTAAATCATGTGAACATCTATAATATGATAATATTTGAGGTATGTGGATACAGAAAACTTTATGTACTAGGATATGGGATTGTGGGTGACTTCACATTTTTTGAATTGTTGCAGTTTTGTAATTGCTAATTATTTTACAGTGAATTTAGATGATTGAATTTGAAAAAATTAAAAGATTAGTTGTAAATCACAAAGAGAAGAGCTAACATAGTGTTAGAAGTATGAATGCTCTGTTGAAACTTAGACATTTTTGGGCAAATGAGAGAAAATAGAACTGCTGTGGAAATCCTCTTAATGTATTATCCTTAGACATTCAACAGGCTGAATGTGTAATAATGGCATTTCAATGGGCTATTCAGAGAATAATACAATATGAGGTATATGTCTAACAATTCGACGGACTGTGTATCATAGAGAACACTCCCTTCCACAAAAAATTTGTTGGTGGTCATTTTAAGAGATAAAATCTTGATTTAGATCATAAAATTTAAATTAAAATTGTTCTTTTCCCTTTCCTTCTTTTCCTTTGCACAGTACAAAATTGAGGAACAATTCTTATATAAAACTAGACACTTGACCTTTTATGTATGTATGCAAACTTGTCTCCAACACCCAGATCAAGATATGAAACTTTTACAATCAGGTGGTTCCCTCTTTCCAGTCAGTTTCACTGTTCCCATTAAGAAGTAAGCATTCTGACTTTTGTTGTTTAGCCAGTAAGTCCTGTCCAAATCTTTGTGACCCCATGGACTGCAGGACGCCAGTCACCCCTGTCTTTCCCTGTCTCCTAGAGTTTGCTCAAACTTATGTCCATTGAGTTGATAATGCCATCCGGCCATCTCATTCTCTGTTGCCCCTTTCTCCTCTTGCCCTCAATCTTTCAGAGCATTAGGGTCTTTTATAATGAGTCAGCTCTTTGCATCAGGTGGCCAAAGTACCAGAGCTTCAGCCTCAGTCCTTCTAATGAATATTCAGGGTTGATTTCCTTGAGGATTGACTGCTTTGATCTCCTTGCAGTCCAAGGGACTCTCAAAAGTCTTTTTCAGCACCACAGTTTGAAAGCATCAATTCTCTGGTTCTCAGCCTTCTTTATAGTCCAGCTCTCACATCTGTACATGACTATGGGAAAAACCATAGCTTTGACTATATGGACCTCTTCTGGCAAAGTGATGTCTCTGCTTTTTAGTAAACTGTCTAGGTTTGTCATCGCTTTTCTTCCAAGGAGCAAGCGTCTTTTAATTTCATGGTTGCAGTCAATGTCCGCAGTGATTTTGGAGAGAAAATCTGTCACTGTTTCCATTGTTTTCCCCTCTGTTTCCCATGAAGTGATGGGACCTGTTGCCATGATCTTAGTTTTTTGAATGTTGAGTTGTAAGCCAACTTTTTCAGTCTCCTGTTTTACCCTCAACAAGAGTCTCTTTCCTCTTTGCTTTCTGCCATTAGAGTGGTGTCATCTGCCTATCTGAGATTGTTGATATTTCTCCTGGCAGTCTTAATTCCAACTTGTGATTCATCCAGCCCTGCATTTTGCATGATGTACTCTGCATATAAGTTAAATAAGCAGCATGACAATGTACAGCCTCGTGCTCCTTTTCCATTTTGGAACCAGTCTGTTGTTCCATGTCCAGTTCTAACTGTTGCTTTTTGACCTGCATACAGGTTTCTCAGGGGACAGGTTAAGTGTCTGATATTCCCATCTCTTTGAGAATTTTCCACAATTTGTTATGATCCACACAGTCAAAGGCTTTAGCATAGTCAGTGAAGCAGAAGTAGATTTTTTTTTTTAATTCCCTTGTTTCTCTGTGATCCAACAGATGTTGGCTGTTTGATCTCTCATTCCTCTGCCTTTTCTAAACCAGCTTGTACATCCAGAAGTTCTTGGTTCACATACTATTGAAGCCTAGCTTGAAGGATTTTGAGCATTACATTACTAACATGTAAAATGAACTCAGTTGTCCAGTAGTTTGAACATTCTTTGGTATTGCCTTTCTTTGGGATTGGAATGAAAACTGACATTTTTTAGTCCTGTGGCCACTGCTGAGTTTTCCAAATTTGCTGGCATATTGAATGCAGCACTTTAACAGCATCATCTTTTAGGATTTGAAATAGCTCATCTGGGATTCTGTCACCTCCACTAGCTTTGTTCATGGTAATGAGTCTTAAGGTGCACTTGACTTCACACTCCTGGATGTCTGGCTTCAGGTAAGTGATCACACCATCACAATTATCCAAGTCATTAAGACCTTCTTTTGTACAGTTTTTCTCTGTATTCTAGCCACCTCTTCTTAATCTCTTCTGCTTCTGTTAGGTTCTTTGCCATTTCAGTCCTTTATTGTGCCCATCTTTTCATGAAATGTTCCCTTGATATCTCTGATTTTCTTGAAGAGATCTCTAGTCTTTCCCACTGTATTGTTTTTCTCTATTTCTTTGCATTGTTTACGTAAGAAGGCTTTCTTATCTCTCCTTGCTAGTCTCTGGAACTCTGCATTCAGTAGGGTATATCTTTTCCTTTCTACTTTGCTTTCACTTCTCTTCTTTTCTCAGCTATTTGTAAGGCCTCTTCAGACAACTACTTTGCCTCCTTGGATTTCTTTTTCTTGGGGATGGTTTTGGTCACCACCTCCTGTACAGTGTTATGAGTTTCCATCATGGTTCTTCCAGCACTCTTATCTACCAGATCTGATCCCTTGAATCTATTGGTCACCTCCACTGTCTAATCATGAAGAATTTGATTTAGGTCATACCTGAATAGTCTAGTGTTTTTCCTTACTTCCTTAATTTTAAGCCTGAATTTTGCAATAAGGAGCTCACAATCTGAGCCACAGTCAGCTCCAGGTCTTATTTTTGCTGACTTTATAGAACTTCTCCTTCTTTGGCTGCAGAGAATAGAATCAGTCTGATTTCAATATTGATCATCTGGTGATGGCCATGTAGAGTTGTCTATTGTGTTATTGAAAGAGGGTGTTTACTATGACCAGTACATTCTCTAAGTTCTGTTAGCATTTGCCCTGCTTTATTTTGTACTTCAGGGCCAACCTTGCCTGTTACTCGCAGTGTCTCTTGACTTCTTACTTTTGCATTTCAACCCCCATGATGAAAAAGCATCTGACTTTTGGTTAGCTTTATGTAATGAAACCTTGTGCTCCTTTGTGATTGGCTGCTCGCTCTAGACATAATAATAATTTTGAGATTTATTCAAGTAGTTATTTGTATTAGTAATACCTTTTCTGTCGTGAAGTAGTATTCCATTGTATGAATATAGCACAGTTCATCCACTCCTTTGTTGATGGACGTTTAAATCATTTCCTTTTTTTGTGGGGGAAGGAAGGGAAGCTATTATGAATAATGCTGCTATGAACATTCTTGTACAAATCTTTTGTTAGTCATACACACTCATGTCACTTGAGTATATATCTAGCTGAAGAATTTCTGGGTTATAGAGTAGGTGTGTGTTTAACTTTATTAAAACTGCTAGTTTCCAAAAATAGTTGTCCTGTTTTACGCTCTAATCAAAGTCTGGCAGTTCTAGTTGCTTCATGTCCTCACTGACACTTGAAATTTATTATAGCAATTCTGGTGATTGTGTAGTAATGTCTCAGTGTAGTTTTAATTTGCTTTTCCCTGATGACCAGTGGTGTTGAACACATCAATTGCTTATTGACCATTTTTGTAAATTGTATTGTCTTTTATTATTGATTTGTAGGAGTTCTTTATATATTTTGGATATGAATTCTGTTAGATGTTTTGAGCGTTATCTTCCAATATTAGCTTGCCTTTTCACTTCATAAAAATGCATTTGGATTTGGATTTGGATTGCTTTGAATAAGTACATTAATTTGAGGATAGTTGATATGGGGGCAGGAGGAGAAGGGGACAACAGAGGATGAGATGGTTGGATGGCATCACCAACTTGATGGACATGGGTTTGGGTAAACTCTGGGAGTTGGTGATGGACAGGGAGGCCTGGCATGCTGCGATTCATGGGGTTGCAAAGAGTCGGACACGACTGAGCGACTGAACTGATATCTTAAAAATATCATGTCTTCTAATTTATAAGCATTGTGAATCTCTCCATTCATTTCTGCAGTATTTTGTGATTCAGTATAGATGTGTTTCACATCTCAGTAAATTTATTCCTAAGTAACTGATGTTTTATTTAATTATAAGTGGTGTTGTGGTTTTGCTTTCTGTCTATACTGTATATTACTAGTATTTAGAAATGCAGTCGATGTTGGTTTATACCTTTTGTATCCAGTGGTCATGCTAGATTCACTTAGTTCAAGTAGTTTTTCTATTCCTTTGGATCTTCTGTGTATGAAGTTACATCATTTGCAAATAAAGACTGGTTTTAGTCTCACAATCTTTATTTGTTTATTGTCTTGCTGTACTGGCTAGGACATCTAGTAAAAAAAAAGTTTGTTTTTTTAAATTGGGGTATAATTGCTTTACAATGTTGTGTTAGTTTCTGCTGTACGATGAAATGAGTCAGCTCTATGTAGACTTACATCCCCTCCCTTTTGGACCTCCCTCCCATCTCTCTAGCAAAAGGTTTGAATAAGTCAGTTGAGAGCAGACTGTCTTGACTTTTTGATTTCAGGAAAAGTTTTCAATATTTCACCAATTAGGTATGATGTTAGCTGTAGGCTTTTTATAGATACTCTATTACACTGAGGAAGTATCCTTTTTCTAATTTGCTGAGTTTTTATCATAAATAGATGTTAAATTTTGTCACTTTTCTGCATCTTTCAAGTTGATCATGATTTTATATTTGGTTAATGTGATTTCCACTTACTGATTTTTTTAGTGTGTTTGTATTTGTAATGTTTTATTTCAAAGGTATTGTTTGTATTTTCAGTACCTTTTGTTGTATACTTTATAATACATTTCAAACATACATATGAATGAATAAGAAAATGAGGATGAAAATGAGGATGAAAGTAATGGGCTATTAGAGCCCACTGATAATTGATTTATATCTGAGCAGCTTTATTTTGATTTCCTGACCATCAAGCAACTTCATTTTCACATGAACTTGCTAACTAAGGCCATGGGTTGTGCAGGTCAGTCCTCACATCTGGGCTACTTGACATTATATTCTGTTTTTCAGTGTCACTGGCATTCCTGGTATACTCTCCTTGGCAGTTTGTTCAGTTATCCACTAACTTTTGAATGTTAAATTAATTTTTCATCCCTGGCATAATCACAGTCATGATATATTTTCTTTAATATATTTGCTGTATTTTGTTAAGTTTCAAAGATTTTTTTGGTCTGTGTTCATGAAGATTCTTTTTTTTGGGAATTTTCTTTTCTTATCATGTTTTTGTCGGGTTATGATAGCAGAATATACTGCCTCATAAAATGCTTTGGGAAGTGTTTCCTCTTCTCTGTAAGAGTTTGTCTGAGTTTGGTATTACTTATCTTTTAAATTTTTTGAGGACTCATTCATGAAGCCATTTGAGAAGATTTTAAAATACAAATAAAATTGCATTAACCTTTAGACTAAGATCATGGCATCTGGTCCCATCACTTCATGGCAAATAGATGGGGAAACAGTGGAAACAGTGTCAGACTTTATTTTTTGGGGCTCCAAAATCACTGCAGATGGTGACTGCAGCCATGAAATTAAAAGACGCTTACTCCTTGGAAGGAAAGTTATGACCAACCTAGATAGCATATTAAAAAGCAGAGACCTTGCTTTGCCAACAAAGGTCCATCTAGTCAAGGCTATGGTTTTTCCAGCAGTCATGTATGGATGTGCGAGTTGGACTGTGAAGAAAGCTTCGCACCGAAGAATTGATGCTTTTGAACTGTGGTGTTGGAGAAGACTCTTGCGAGTCCCTTGGACTTCAAGGAGATCCAACCAGTCCATCCTAAAGGAGATCAGTCCTGGGTGTTCATTGGAGGGACTGATGTTGAAGCTGAAACTCCAATACTTTGGCCACCTCATGCAAAGAGTTGACTCATCTGAAAAGACCCTGATCTGGGAAGGATTGGGGGCAGGAGGAGAAGGGGACGACAGAGGATGAAGTGGCTGGATGGCATCACCGACTCAATGGATATGAGTTTAGATAAACTCCGGGAGTTGGTGATGGACAGGGAGGCCTGGCATGCTGTGATTCATGGGGTCTCAAAGAGTCAGACACGACTGAGCGACTGAACTGACTAAACCTTTAGAGGGCAATCTAGGTTTTCTATTTGTTTTGGGGTCAGGTTTTCTTTTTTTTTTTCTTCACTTTTTGTGATTTTTGGCCATTCTCCATGGCTTGCAGCATCTTTGTTCACCAACCAGGGATAGAACCCATGCCCCCTGCAGTGGAAGTGAGGAGTCTTAACCACTAGACTGCCAGGGAAGTCCCTTGGGTCAGTTTTAAAAGCCTGTGGTTTTTTTTTTTTTAAACAGGATGTAGGCATTTTCTTTTATGCTTTTACTTCTTCTTGTGGTATTTGTAATGTTCCCATTTTATTATGATATTGGTAATACATGTTTATCTCCTTCATTTTCTGTTTTTAATTGTTCTTTACATACAATAATATTGCTTAATTTTAAATTTTTATTTAACGTTGACTACAGCTTTTGAAATAATGTTAATAGTAATGATATCATCCTATATTATTCCTGATTTTACTGAGAATTCCTTTAATGTTTTGTCATTAGAATGTGTTAGGGTAGATACCCATTATCGTGTTATAGAGTAATCTTTTTATTCCTGTGTTATTAAGAGTTCAGAAGGACATGTGGAGAAGGCAATGGAAACCCACTCCAGTACTCTTGCCTGGAAAATCCCATGGACTGAGGAGCCTGGTAGGCTGCAGTCCATGGGGTCGCAAAGAGTCGAACACGACTGAGCGACTTCACTTTCACTTTTCACTTTCATGCATTGGAGAAGGAAATGGCAACCCACTCCAGTATTCTTGCCTGGAGCATCCCAGGGACGGGGAAGCCTTGTGGGCTGCCGTCTATGGGGTCGCACAGAGTTGGTCACGATCGAAGCAGCTTAGCAGCATAAGGACATGATAGTGAAGTGACTTAGCAGCAGCAGCAGTGGGTTTTTATTAAGTGACTTTTTAGTACTTCTGGAGGTGAACAGTTGTTTTTTCGTTTGTTTTGACCTTTTGAGGAGATAAATACTTTCCTATTATGAAGTCCTTGCACTTCTGGGAAAACTCTAGTTTAATATTGTTGAATTTAGTTTTGCTAATATTGTGTTAGGATTTTTGTATTTATGTTTTTATGAGAATGATGTAGTTTTCTTTACTCAAATTTTGGTATTAAACTTATGATGTAGTTTCCTCATCTGTTTTTCCTCTCCTTTTTCCTCTCCCTCCTCATTTTCTCAAACTTCATCCTTCTCTACAGTTACACCTACCCTAAAGAACAGGGCACTTTATACTTGTTATTACCCCAAGACCTGTTTATTGATTAGTCTTTGTTTAGGAGACATAATCTTATAAATCTAATTTTGCTACTTCACAATTTTAGTTTTGTCCTAGTAGGTTGTAGTCTAGATTGTTACTCAAAAACTTCAAGCTAGTTTTTCTGATTCTTAGTTTGATATAGGTTTCTGCTTGGTTAGTGTATGCTTATACATTCCTGTTGCTTTGAAGGAGAATTTAAAAAAACAATTCTCATTTTGTGCATTCAAGCTTCTAGAAGCATTGTAGATGTTCGTAACAGTTTACTGTAATTTGCCTTGTTCCCCAAAATTGGTGAATAATAAGTGCTGAAATTCTAGCTATTATCAAAAGTTAGACTCTTCAGCAGGTTGTAAGTGTAGTAACAGAAGTTTACAGTTATCGTTAACATTTTATTATGAGCTATATTAGTAATATTACCATCTTGATTCTTAAACTTTCCCATTAATCGATATACTGTGATTTTTACAGTAATTGGAAAGTAATGGTGGCATACTTTTCTATAATAAGACTGTAAGTATATTGCAGAAATGATTGGAGTTAGATTGTAACTGGGTAACTAAATGGTGGCTTCATTTTAATGTTTTATTTTCATCATTTGCTTTTCTTATTCCCTCTTCTGGCATCACCACCATTAATTACTCATATAAACTGTTTGCTCTTTAATAAAACCGAGTTGCTTCCTTTGTGTTGCTAAACTTAATAGTCTACCTTTGGCTGTTCTCTTTTCTTGTTAAAATGTAATTTAGATTCTAATAATTGTTTTATCTCACTTCCTATACCTTTTTACCTTTTGCATTTTTCATTATTTATATATGTTTTCATTATTACTCCTTTTTGCACCTGCAACAGAATTTCTTCCTTCTGTGAAATATGAAACTGCACCCAATTCTAAACGTCTTGATCATTTTGTCACTCTTTATATGCAAATAGTTATGAATATCTAGAAGTTTACTGAGGCCCTCAAAATCAGGACCATTTTGTAAACATTTAGTTAGTGCTGGTTAACATCTTTAGGGATAGTTTTACTTACTGCTTCAACATGTATTATTAAGAATGATCTTGGTTTCATTGTAGCTGTCACATGGTAGGTTAAGTATTTCATGTCAGTATTTCTCAGGTACTCTATTTAGTTCCTGAATTTTGTCTAATTGGCAAACAAGCCTGTGTCCACAGATTATTTCAGGTCTGTGGAGTTTTACAGTTAAGAGTATGAGCATGCAGAAAGAATTTTTACTATCTTAAAATAGTCCTTATAGTTTGTTTCTCATATCATGCTAGGGCTAACTCAGCAGGTCATGTAAAAGTAAATGCTTAGAGTGGAGGCAAATCATTTGCCTGATAAAATACTAAAGAGATTTCCTTAGGAACATTGAGAGAAATAGATTTGAAAGTAGTCGAAGACTTAGACTCATGCTCAAATTTGTGAGGTTTCCATGTTAGTTTAGAGCAGGGATTCATGCTGCTTATTTTTGTAGGCCCAAAGGGAATGATTTTTAAATTTTCAAGTGGTTGAAAATAAAAAAAGTAATATTTTATGATATGGGAAAATTAAGTGAAATTCAGATTTTAGTGTTTATAAATAAAGTTTCATTGGAACATTGCCACACTCGTTTAGGTATTGTCTGTAACTCCATTTACGTTTCAGCAGAGAGTAGAGTAATTGCAAGTCTGTATGGCTTCCCTCATAGCTCAGTCAGTAAAGAATCTACCTGCAATGCAGGAGAACCCGGGTTTGATCCCTGGGTCAGGAAGATCCTCTGGAGAAGGAAATGGCAACCCACTCCAGTCTTCTTGTCTGGAGAATCCCATGGACAGAGGATCCTGGAAGGCTACAGTCCATGGGGTTGCAAGAGTCGGGCACAGCTGAGCAACTAAACCACCACAGGGCCCACAAAGCATAAAATTTAACGTTCAGCCGTTGTCAAAAAATATTTTTGATCCTTGGTTTAGAGCCTCTTCTCTTTTAATGTTACATATTTTAAAATGGGGCTTTTAGTTTCTAAGATAGCAGTGGTATGGATGACTTAATATACATTCCACAATTAAATAAACAGTGTATTCTTCATCTCAGAATTCACATGCGCATATGTTTGAGTCATTTTTTGTAACCTCCTATTTTAGAAACCAGACGGTTACCCACCCACCCCACCCTGCCCCACCATAGATCTGTTTTTTTTTTTTTTTTTTTTTGATAAGGTAACTACTTCTGTTGACAACCTGCACAAGTATGGTAGAGAACTGATTGGCACACTGATTAGTCTCTGGTTTGATTTTATACAGGTTTAATTTTATCTTATTAATAAGACTTTCATCAGGCTTAGCCTTAAATTTTTTTATACTCTTGGCCTTCTGAGAGAGCATTAAACTAATGGAAAACATTAATGCTGCTAATCTAATTATACAGTCAAAAGTTTTCATCTCATCACTTTATTGTCTCTTTTTTGTCAATTGTACCAAGTTTTTAACTAATTTAAAATAGCTTTTCCCATTATAAATGTAAATGTTTATTTTCTAAAAAATTGGGAAGTGGAAGAAAATAAAAGGAAGACAAGAAACTACTCATAATTGCCCTGCTAAGTCTGCTACTTTGTGTCTGCTAATTGTGTCTGCTACTTTGGTATATTTCTTTTGAGTCAGCCTCTGTATCTCCCTCCATTTCTTCCAGTTGTGGGAATCTGTTATTTGCTGTATATTTGCACATGGTACAGTACCTGAACACAGTAGATACAATCTTTACACTCAAAAGAATTCAAAGTTTAATGTCTTTAAAATTATTTTTAAAAGTTAATTTTGCTATTATAGAAAAATGCATTAGTCATCCTTACAAAAATTATAGACAAGGCTCAAGTTTCCAATCCATTCCCTTTTCTTCATCGTTTCATAGATGTAACCACGGTTACCAGCTTGTGTTTAATTTTTCTATGATTTTGTATATGTTATTATAGATTTTTCTCATCTTATTATGGAATTATTTTCCAGTAAATTGAACATCTAGTCAGTCAAAAGTGCATTTAGTACACCTAGCCTGCCAAACATTGTAGCATAGGCTAGCCTACCCTTCCTTGTGCTCAGAACACTTATATTAGTGTACAGTTGGGCAGAGTCACCCAACACAAGTGTTTTTTTTTATAGTAAAGTGTTGACTGTCTCATGTAATTTATTGTATAACTGTAATGAAAGCAAGAAACAAAATGGTTATCTGGGTACAGAATAGTTTAAGCGTATCTGTTGTTTACCCTTGGGAAGGTGTGGCTGACTGGTAGCTGTGGCTCACTGGCTCATTGCCACTACCCAGCATCATGAGAGTATTGTACTACATATTGCTAGCCTGGGAGAGGATCAGAATTCAAAATTCAAAGTACATTTTGGCTTCTATTGAATGCATTTTGCTTTCGCATCATGATAAAGTTGTAAGTTGAACCATTGTAAGTTGAAGACCATCTGTATGTTTGTATATAAAGAAAGCATATGGTTTCTTCTTTAATGTAAAAACTGTCATATAGTACTTGCAATTAGCTTTTTTCATTCAATCTGTTTGTAATGTAGGGATTTATCTTAGTCTTTTAAATTGCTATATAGTGTTTCATTTTATTGATATGTTGCCATTTGCTATTCACGGACTTTTTTTTTTTGGCTATGCCGCAGCATGAGGATCTTTAGTTCCCTGACCAGGGATCGAACCCATACCCCCTAGAGTGGAATTGCAGACTCTTAACCACTGGACCACCAGTGAGTTCCTTGATGGATGTTTTGATTTCCAGTTTTTTTCTCTGTTACAGTGCTGGAACTGTTTGTACATGGTACCTTATTAAAAGGTGCAGTGGTTTCTCTAACAAAAGTGCAGGAAAGGGAATTAGTGGATCTTAGTGTGTATGTGGTTATCCTTGAGATTTTACTGTTTGTATTGTTCTTAAAGTTGGATCTTACAGCAGTTTATATCAATCCTCTCCCAACTGACATGTTACTGTTGTTTAATGTTTTATTTTATCCTTGTCAAATCCAACAAGTTATATTACTTTATGTAGAAGTAGAATATTCTATAGAAATATGATTCAATTTACATATATTTTTACTATAGACTTTCCTCACCATCTTTTTAAATCTCTGACTGTTCTGAGATTATTTTCCTTTATCCTGAAGAATATCTTCACAAATGCCTGTAATGGAGGTGTCTTACTGATAAAACTGTCTCTATTTTTGTTTACTTGTTTTAATTTTTAATTTAGCCTTTTTTGTGTTAATTTTTTTTTTGACATATACACACCGCTTTATATTTTATTTTTGGCTGCACTGAGTCTTTGTTGCTGCATGCAGGCTTTCTCTGGGGAGAGCTGGGCATCCTCTCTAGTTGCAGTGCGCAGGTTTCTTGTGTTGGCTTCTCTTGTTTTAGAGCACAGGCTCTAGGTGCACGGGCTTCAGTAGTTGCAACACATGGGCTCAGTAGTTGCTACTTGCTGACTCCAGGGCGCGCAGGATTCAGTAGTTGCGGCACAAGGGCTCATCACTTGTGGCTCATGGGCCTTAGAAGGGTGCAGGCTTCAGTATTTGTGCCAAGGGGGCTCCATTGCTCCACAGCATGTGGAATCTTCCTTGACCAGGGATTGAACCCATGTCCCTGCATTGGCAGGTGAATTCTTATCCACTGTGCTATCAGGTAGCCTAGCCTTACTTTTTCAGATTTTTATTTATTTATGTATTTGTTTGGCTGTGTTGAGTTAGTTGTTGGCTGTGTTAGTTGTGCCATGCAGGGTCTTTGGATGTGGCGCACAGACTGTCTCGTTGGAGCATGCAGCCTCAGTAATGTGGCAGTCTGGAGCTCTCAAGCTCAGTAGTTGTGGCCTGTGTGCTTAGTTGCTCTGCAGCATGTGGGATCTTAGTTCCCTGACCACTCCAAGGTGGATTCTTTACCACTGGGCCACCAGGGAAGTCCCATTCACCTTATTTTTTTAATCACTTGTTTTTAGTTTTTTATCATGGTCAATTTAAGCATACTTGAAAGTAGACCAAACAGTGTAATGGGGCCCAGTTATTACTACCCCTCAGTTTCCATAGTTCTGGATTTTTGCTATTCATCTCTTCCCCGTGTCTCCGTTCCTGCTAGAATATCTCATCATGAGATCTGTAAATACTTCAGAATGTATTTCCTATAGAAGAGCTTTTTAACAAAATAAACTCAATACTAGTATGATATTTAACTAATCTCTTCTAATAACCAGTCCATGTGAAAAGCTTCATTATCTCAAATGTTGTTTTATCATTTACTTTCATTCTTAAGGGTTGTTGTTTTCAAGTAGCACAATTGTAGGTTGACAGTAATTTTCTGTTGCTGAGAAATCTGCTATAAAGTCTGATTATTTTACTGGGTGAAGGATTCTTTTTGAGTGTTTGCTTTTGCGACTCTTGTTGCCTTTAGTGTTCTGCAGTTTTACTGTCTTGTGTCTGGGTGTGGATTTGTTGATCTCACTTGTGCTTTGTGGGACAAGGGGTTATTTTTAACCATTCTAGGAAAATTGCAACTATTATCTTTTTCTTTTAAGACTTTGAAGAATGTAAGAACTGCATATTCAGAAACATAGAATGTGTACATGTAGAACATGTACAGTTTAAGTGTATAGCAAACATCTTTGTAACCATTTCCCAGGTCAAAAATAGAATATTTCATTGAAGGTGAGTCAAAGAAATGGAAAGATATCCCATGTTCTTGGATTGGAAGAATTAATTTTGTTAAAATGGCAATACTACCCAAAGCAATCTACAGGTTTAATGTGATCCATACAAAATACCCATGATATTTTCCACAGAACTGGAACAAATATTTTATATGGAACTATAAAAGACCCAGAATCCCAAAGCAGGAGGCATAACCCTCTCAGACTTCAAACAATACTACAAAGGTACGGTTATCAAAAACAGCATAGTATTGGTACAAAAACAGACATATGAATCAATGGAACAGAATAGAGAGCCCAGAAATAAATTCACACACCTATTTCAATAGTGATCACACTGAAGTCAGTTAGTCTTTGATAGAGAAGGCAAGAATTACAGTGGAAAAAAGACACTTTCTTCAACAAGTTGTGTTGGAAAAGTTGGGCAGCCACATGTAAATCAGTGAAGTTAGAGCAGACCCCTCACACCATACACAAAAATAAACTCAAAATGGCTTAAAGACTTAAATAAAAGGCATGACACCATAAAACTCCTAGAAGAAAACACAGGCAAAGCATTTTCTGACATAAATCGTACCAATATTTTCTTAGGTTGGTCTCCCCAGGCAATAGAAACCGAAGCAAAAATAAACAAATGGGATCTAATCAAACTTGTAAGCTTCTGTACAGCAAAAGAAAACATAAAATGAAAAGACAGCTTACAGACTGGAAGAAAATATTTGCAAATGATGCAGCTGACGAGGGCTTAATTTCCAAAATATAAAAACAGCTCACCCATTTCAATAACAATAAGAAAAAAAATAACAACAATAAAAAACCTCCAAGCAACCCAGTCAAAAAATGGGCAGAAGACCTAAATACATACTTCTCCAAAGAAGACACAATGGCCAATAGACCCATGAAAAGATGCTTAACACCCACAATTATTAGAGAAAAGTGAAAGTGTTAGTCACTCGGTTCTATCTGACTCTTTGTGACCCCGTGGACTGTAGTTTGCCATCTGCTCTGTCCGTGAAATTCTTTAGGCCAGAACCCTGGAGTGGGTTGCCATTTCCTTCTCCAGGGGACCTTCCTGACCTAGGAATTGAACCCAGGTCTCCTACATTGCAGGCAGATTGTTTATTGAGGTACCACATCTCACTGGTCAGAACAGTCATTATAAAGTCTACAAACAACACATGCTGGAGAGGGTTTAGAGAAAAGTGAATCCTACTCTGTTGGTGGGAATGTAATTGGTGCAGCCAAAAGCTAAAAATAAAGTTTTATTCTATCCGTTAAACTTTGTATGAGCACAGCTACATTCTGCTTTCTTCCGTGTTCAGTACTGTGTTTGTGGGATTCATCTTTGTTTTAGTGTTGCTGTAGTTCTTCATTTTAGTACATCCATTGTTTTTTCAAGCATTTTTTCTGTTTCTTTAGTATTCCCATGATGTGTATGTTGATGCACTTAATGATGTTTTACATTTCTCTGAAGCTCTGTTCATTGTCTTCAGTTTTTTCCCACTCTGTTTTCTAAATTGCATAATCTCTATTAATCTGTTTTCTCTTTCACCAATTCATTCTTCTGCTAGTCTGCATGTATAGGCTTTGAGCCCCGCTAGTGACTCCGTATCAGTCATTATACTTCCAACTCCAGAATTTCTATTAAAAACAATAACATCATTCTCTGTATTGAAATTCGATATTTGTGACATTGTCATCATACATTCATTTTGTTGTTGCTCAGTCACTAACTCATGTCCAACTCTCTGTGACCCCATGGACTGGGGATTCCCTGTCCCCACGCCAGGATTCCCTGTCCTTCACTATCTCCTGGAGTTCGCTCAAGCTTATGTTCGTTGAGTCGGTGATGCCATCCAACCGTCTCCTCCTCTGTCACCCCGTTCTCTTCCTGCCCTCAATCTTTCCCAGCATCAGGGTCTTTCCCAGTGAGTTGGCTCTTCCCATCAGGTGGCCAAAGTATTGGAGCTTTAGCTTCACCATCAGTCCTTCCAGTGAATACTCAAGGTTGATTTCCTTTAGGATTGACTGGTTTGATCACCTTGCAGTCCAAGGGACTTTCAAGGGTCTTCTCCAGCACCACAATTTGAAAGCATAAATTCTTTGGCACTCAGTCTTCTTGATGGTCCAACTCTCATATCTGTACATGACTACTGGAAAAACCATAGCTTTGACTAGATGGACCTTTGTCGGCAAAGTGACGTTTCTGCTTTTTAATGTGCTGTCTAGGTTTGTCATAGCTTTCCTTCCAAGAAGCAAGTGGCTTTTAGTTTCATGACTGCAGTCACCATCCACAGTGATTTTGGAGCCCAAGAGAATAAAGTGTGTCACTGTTTACACTTTTCCCCCATCCTTTTGCCATGAAGTGATGGGACCAGATGCCATAATCTTAGTATTTTGAATTTTAAGCCAACCTTTTCACTCTCCTCTTTCACCCTCATGAAGACGCTCTTTAGTTCCTCTTTACTTTCTGCCATTAGAGTAGTATCATGTGCATATCTGAGGTTATTGATATTTCTCCTGACAGTCTTAATACCAGTTTGTGATTCATCTAACCCGGCATTTCTCATGGTGTACTCTGCATATAAGTTAAGTAAAACAAAGTGTTAATCACTCAGTTGTGTCTGACTCATTGTGACCCCATGGACCGTAGCCTGCCAGGCTCCTCTGTCCATGGGATTTCCCAGGCAAGAGTACTGGAGTGGATAGCCATTCCCTTCTCCAGGGGATCTTTCTGACCCAGGGATTGAACCCGGATCTCCTGCATCGCAGGCAGATTCTTTACTGTTTGAGCCACTGGGGTGTCTTAAGTTAAATAAGCAGAGTGACAATGTACAGCCTTGATGTACTCATTTCCTGATTTTGAACCAGTCCATTGTTCCATGTCCAGTTCTAACTGTTGCCTCTTGGCCTGCGTATAGATTTCTCAGGCGACAGGGAACGTGGTCTGATATTCCTATCTCTTTAAGAATTTTCCAGTTTGTTGTGATCCATACAGTTAAAGGCTTTAATGTAGTCAGTGAAGCAGAAGTAGATTTTTTTTTTTGGAATTCCCTCACATCCAGTGAATGTTGGCAATTTGATCTCTCGTTCCTCTGCCTTTTCTAAACCTAGCTTGTACGTCTACCTGTTCTTGATTCACATACTGTCGAAGCCTAGCTTGAAGGATTTTGAGCATTACCTTGTTAGCATGTGAAATGAGCACAATTGTATGGTAATGTGAACAGTGTTTGGCATTGCCCTTCTTTGGGATTGGAATGAAAACAGACCTTTTCCAGTCCTGTGGCCACTACTGAGTTTTGCAAATTTGCTGACATATTGAGTGCAGCACTTGGAAAGCATCATCTTTTAGGATTTGAAATGGCTTAGCTGGAATTCCATCACTTCTGCTGGCTTTGTTCATGGTAATGATTCCTAAAACCCACTCCAGGAATCATTCACACTCCAGGGTGTCTGGCTCTAGGTGAGTGACCTCAGCGTCGTGTGTTTCCAGGTCATTAGGACCTTTGTTTGTATAGTTCTTCTGTGTATTCTTGCCACCTCTTCTAAATCTTTTCTGCTTCTTTTAGGTCCTTGCTGTTTCTGTCCTTTATTGCATGAAATGTTCGCTTGGTATCTCCAGTTTTCTTGAAGGGGTGTCTAGTCTTTTCCATATTGTTTTCCTCTTATTTCATTGTACTGTTCACTTAAGAAGGCTTTCTTTTCTCTCCTTGCTATTCTCTGGAATTCTGCATTCAGTTGGGTATATCTTTGCCTTTCTCCCTTACTTTTTGCTTCTCTTCTTTCCTCAGCTATTTGTAAGGCTTCCACAGACAACCATTTTGCCTTTTTGCATTTCTTTTTCTTGGGGATGGTTTTTTTTTTTTTTAATTAGTTTATTTTCTGTTTTTTAACTTTACAGTATTGTATTTGTTTTGCCATACATTGACATGAATCCACCATGGGTGTACATGTTTTCCCCTTCCAGAGCCCCACTTCCACCTCCCTCCCCGTCCCATCCCATCCCTCCGAGTCATCCTTGGGGATGGTTTTGATCACAGCCTCCTGTGCAGTGTCATGAACCTCCGTCCATAATTCTTCAGTCACTTTGTCTGCCAGACCTAATCTCTTGAATCTGTTTGTCACTTCTACTGTATAATCATAAGGGGTTTGATTTAGGTCGTACCTGAATGCTCTAGTGGTTTTCCCTACTTTCTTCAATTTAAGTCTGAATTTTGCAATAAGGAGCTCATGATCTGAGCCACAGTCAGCTCCAGGTCTTGTTTTTGCTGACTGTATGGAGCTTGTCTGTCTTTGACTGGAAAGAATGTAATCAGTCTGATTTTGGTATTGACCATCTGGTGATGTTCATGTGTAGAGTGGTCTGTTATGTTGTTGAAAGAGGGTGTTTGCTGTGACCAGTGCATTCTCTCGACAAAATTCTCTAGCCTTTGCCTTGCTTCATTTTGTACTTCAGGGCCAAACTCGCCTATTACTCCAGGTATCTCTTCCTGCTTTTGCATTCCAATCCCCTATAATGAAAAGAACATCTTTTTTTGGTATTTGTTTTAGAAGGTCTTGTAGGTCTTCATAGAACCATTCAACTTTAGCTTCTTTGACATTAGTGGTTGAGGCTTAGACTTGGATTACTGTGATGTCGAATGCTTTGCCTTGAAAACGAACCGAGATCATTCTATTGTTTTTGAGATTGCATCCAAGTACTACATTTCAGACTCTCTTGTTGACTATGCGGGCTACTCCATTTCTTCTAAGGGATTCTTGGCCACAGTTGTAGATATAATGGTCATCCAAATTAAATTCGCCCATTCCTGTCCATTTTAATTCATTGATTCCTAAAATGTCAATGTTCACCCTTGCCATCTCCTACTTAACTGCATCCAATTTACTGTCACCTAAAATTTCAGATTCCTATGCAGTATTGTTCTTTACAGCATCGCACTTTGCTTTCACCACCAGATGCATCCACAACTGAGTGTCATTTCTGTTTTGACCCAGCCTCTTCATTCTTTCTGGGGCTGTTTGTCCGTTCTTCCCCAGTATCATATCAGACACCTTCTGACCTGGGGGCCTCATCTTTGGTGTCATACTTTTTGCCTTTTCATACTGTCCATGGAGTTCTCGAGGCAGGAATACTGGAGTAGTTTGCCATTCCCTTCTCCAGTGGACCACATCCATTCCTTTAGTTTTTTAATTATGGTTTCCTTTAGTTTTTTGAACATATTAGAAATGGCTTCTTTGAAGTTTTTGGCTATTAAATCCAATGTCTTGTGGCTCTCACGGGAGGTTGTCTGCTTTTTTTTACCCCTGGTGTACGGGTTATACTTTCGTGTTTGTTTGCACAGTTGTAATTTCTGGTTGGAAACTGGACATTTTATGTAGTATTGTAGTGACTCTGGGTACTAGTGTCCTCCTTTTCCCAGGGTTTGTTATTATTATTTGCTTATTTGTTTAATGACTGGGTGAGTTAATTTAGTGAATTCTGTTTCCCTCTGACTGTGTTAAGCATCTGTTTGTGTTCCTGGAGGGTGCAGACTTGGATATGTCCACATGTACCCTGGGATGACTGTGTTTTGGACAGGGCCCTCTTCCACTCTCTTTCCTTGACCACATTCAGATGTTAAACTCCACAGCTTTCCAGCCGACTGCTCCGTTGATTTCAGCAATGCCCTAGGATATAAATTGCTTCTCAGCCTGATTTTTTTTTTTTTTTAAATGAGCTCATTTGAAGGCATAGATTTTTAGGTCACAGCTTGAAGTTTGTTTTGTGACCACAGGAGGGATCATCCCTGCTGTTAAGAAGAACCTGATTCTCCTTATTCTTTCCTGCAAACTAGCTGGTTTACACTTCAGCCTGTGTGTGACTCCTCTCAGTTGTCTTTCACCACAAGCTTCCTGGTTTTGAGATTGTGCTTAGGTTTGGGCTTCAGACTCCATTACAGATGAAGTTGGTTTAGCGGGGAAGAGATCCAGAGTTACCAGTTTTAAGACCTGCTTTCCCTCCCTGTCAAAATCTCTTGCTGAGCTCTGATACTGAGAAGGAAGGGCAGCAGTGTTCTTTTTTTCTCTGTGTGACACTCCCAGTTTAGTAACAGCACTCATTGGAAGGGTGTACAGTAGCCTCGAGTCTTGTCTTACCTTTCCTGGTGCAGGATCCCAGCTTTATAAAGTAGCTGGTTGCAGGGCAATCTGGGTCCTAGTGTTTTCAACATGCAGCATTAGCAAAGGCGCTCTTTACTGTGAATGGCAGTTGGGTGGAGGAGGGGTGCCTTCATCTATTGGTTGCACTTACCTGGAACTTAGCTACAGAATCAGGTAGCTTTGGGAGGATGAGAAGTGCTAATGTCCTGTCCCTCCTAGGCAGATGCTCTCTGAGTGGTAACTGTGTTTAGGGAGCACCCTGTGTTCTTGGCAGTTTCAGCCTGGAGTAGAGTTCCCATCTCACTGAGCTGAGAAGGGAAGAAGAGATGGGGCAGGTTTTGGTTCCAATACCACATAGTATTGTTTTTCTTCTTGATTTTCTTGAGTGAGTGTTTCTTCATTTCTCTTGTGCTCTTGGTATCGTTTCCAGATACTTAAAATGGTTCATTTTAAATAATTTTCAACAGTTTTGCTGGGGAATGAGATCATGGAGCTCCTTACACTGTCAGTCTGGAAGTAGAACACAGAGAAAACTTGAAAATATAAGTCAAATCCACAGCCATTCCTCTCTCTAAAACTCTGGTTCTCTTCATTTTACAAAGAAAGCCAAAACTAGGGGAGGTTCAAGAGTGAGGGACATATGTATACCTGTGGTTGATTCATGTTGATGTTTAGGAGAAACCAACACAATTCTGTAAAGCAATTATTCTTCAATTAAAAAAAAAAAAAGCCAAAACTGTTCTAGTGGCCTGTGATGAATTGTTCTAAGATCCTGAACCCCAGCTCTGACATTATCTGAAGTTGTTCTTCTCCTTGCTTATTCTGTTCCAGCCACTCTGGATTTGCTGTTCTTCAACTATTTTAGGCAGTTTTCCTTTTTGGGGTTTCTCTACTGATTTTTTTCTTGCCGTTTCTGTTCTTTTCTCACATATCAGTTCAGTTCAGTTCAGTCGCTCACTCATGTCAGACTCTTTGCAACCCCATGGACTGCAGCGCTCCAGGCTTCCCTGTCCATCACCAACTCCCGGAGCTTGCTCAAACACATGTCCATTGAGTCATTGATGCCATCCAACCATCTCATTCTGTGTTGTCCCCTTCTCCTCCTGCCTTCAATCTTTCCCAGCATCAGGGTCTTTTCCAGTGACTCAGTTCTTTGCATCAGGTGGCTGAAGTATTGGAGCTTCAGGTTCAGCATCAGTCCTTCCAATGAATATTCAGGGTTGATTTCCTTTTGGATTGACTGGTTTGATCTCCTTGCAGTCCAAGGGACTCTCAAGAGTCTTCTCCAACACCACAGTTCAAAAGCATCACAGTTCTTCAGCGCTCAGTTTTCTTTGTGGTCCAACTCTCACATCCATACATGACTACTGGAAAAACCATAGCTTTGACTACACGGACCTTTGTAGGCATAGTAATGTCTCTGCTTTTTAATATGCCATCTAGGTTGGTCATAGCTTTTCTTCCAAGGAGCAAGTGTCTTTTAATTTCATGGCTGCAGTCACCATCTGCAGTGATTTTGGAGCCCAAGAAAGTAAAGTCTGTCACTGTTTCTCCATCTATTTGCCATGGAGTGATGGCACCTGATGCCATGATCTTAATTTTTTGAATGCTGAGTTTCAAGCCAGCTTTTTCATTTGCATGGCTTATTCTGGTTCCTCCATTAAATGTTACCTTCTTAATGAAATCTACTCCAGTTGGCCCATTTCAATTGCGTCCTGACTTTGGTACCTTCTATTAATTTGAGCAAAAAAAAAAAAAAATTTTGAGCAAACTCGGGGAGATAGTGAAGGACAGGGAAGTCTGGTGTGCTGCAGTCCTTGGGATCTCAAACAGTCAGACACAGCTTAACGATTGAACACCCACACACATACACACACACACAGCATTATCACCTTTTATCATAATTAATATACTGACTTATTATGACTTTTGTTTTGGGTTTGAATTGGGACAGGAAACCAAGGTTTGCCCTTTAGGGTCCTTATCTCAAGGACTTAGACTAGAATTTGAAACAAGAGCTTAATAACTATTTATTGAATCACTAAGTGAGTAAAGGATACAATGAACTTTTAGGTGGCAAAAACCTTCACTGGTCAGCCATCTGACTTTTCTAATAAAGTGAAAATCTTTTTACCTAGAGAGTATCATAAGTAATGTTATTAGCATATTGGATACAGTTAGAACAACCAGTTAGTTTTCTTATAAGAAAGCTTAAATATGCCTTAAAAAAAGATAAACTCTCACCCCCATAAAAAGACTAATTATCATTAAGTTCTGCCTAAAGAGATGGGAATACCAGACTATCTGACCTGTCTCTTGAGAAACCTGTAGGCAGGTCAGGAAGCAACAGTTAGAACTGAACATGGAACAACAGACTGGTTCCAAATAGGAAAAGGAGTACGTCAAGGCTGTATAGTGTCACCCTGCTTATTAAACTTATATGCAGAGTACATCATGAGAAATGCTGGGCTGGAAGAAACACAAGCTGGAATCAAGATTGCCAGGAGAAATATCAATAACCTCAGATATGCAGATGACACCACCCTTATGGCAGAAAGTGAAGAAGAACTAAAGAGTCTCTTGATGAAAGTGAAAGAGGAAAGTGAAAAAGTTGGCTTAAAGCTCAACATTCAGAAAACTAAGATCATGGCATCTGGTCCCATCACTTCATGGGAAATAGATGGGGAAACAGTGGAACCAGTGTCAGACTTTATTTTTTTGGGCTCCAAAATCACTGCTGATGGTGATTGCAGCCATGAAATTAAAAGATGCTTACTCCTTGGAAGGAAGGTCATGGCCAACCTAGATAGCATATTTAAAAGCAGAGACATTACTTTGTCAACAAAAGTCCGTCTAGTCAAGGCTGTGGTTTTTCCATTGGTTATGTATGGATGTGAGAGTTGGATGGTGAAGAAAACTGAGCACCGAAGAATTGATGCTTTTGAACTGTGGTGTTGGAGAAGACTCTTGAGAGTCCCTTGGACTGCAAGGGGATCCAACCAGTCCCTCCTAAAGGAGATCAGTCCTGGGTGTTCATTGGAAGGACTGATGCTGAAGCTGAAACTCCAATACTTTGGCTACCTCATGCGAAGAGTTGACTCATTGGAAAAGACTCTAATGCTGGGAAGGATTGGGGGCAGGAGGAGAAGGGGACGACAGAGGATGAGATGGCTGGATGGCATCACTGACTCTATGGACATGGGTTTGGGTAGATTTTGGGAGTTGGTGATGGACAGGGAGGCCTGGCGTGCTGCGATTCATGGGGTCGCAAAGAGTCGGACACGACTGAGTGACTGAACTGAACTGATTCAGTGGACTTGTATCACACACACATTTAACTTACCACAAATTCACTGCCAGATTGACGGAAAACTAGAGGATTAATTATTTTAAATAAAGCAACCAAATTCTTAAAAACCTTTTTTCAAAAGTGCTGTGTATTATATACTGCAGTTGTGTGTATACTGTATATTTTAATTTTTTAACAAAATATATGTGACATGAAGAACTATACAGAAAAGAGCTTAATGATCCAGATAACCACGATGCTGTGATCATTCACCTAGAGCCAGACATCCTGGAATGTGAAGTCAAGTGGGTGTTAGGAAGCATCACTACGAACAAAGCTAGTGGAGGTGATGGAATTCCAGTTGTGCTATTTCAAATCCTGAAAGATGATGCTGTGAAAGTGCTGCACTCAATATGCCAGCAAATTTGGAAAACTCAGCAGTGGCCACAGGACTGAAAAGGTCAGTTTTCATTCCAATCCCAAAGAAAGGCAATGCCAAAGAATGTTTTTCATTCCAATCCCAAAGAAAGGCAATGCCAAAGAATGTTCAAACTACCGCACAATTGCACTTATCTCACACGCTAGCAGAGTAACGCTCAAAATTCTCCAAGCTAGGTTTCAACAGTACGTGAACCAAGAACTTCCAGATGTTTAAGCTGGATTTGGATTCAGCAGAGGAACCAGAGATCAAATTGCCAGCATCTGTTGGATCATAGAAAAAGCAAGAGAATTTCAGAAAAACATCTGCTTCATTGACTATGCTAAAGCCTTTGACTGTGTGGATCACAACAGTGGTGTTGGAGAACAACTGTGGTGTTGGAGAAGACTCTTGAGAGTCCCTTGGACTGCAAGGAGATCCAACCAGTCAATCCTAAAGGAAATCAGTCTTGAATATTCATTGGAAGGACTGATGCTGAACCTGAAGCTCCAATACTTTGGCCACCTGATGTGAAGAACTGACTCATTTGAAAAGCACCTGATGCTGGGAAAGAATGAAGGCAGGAGGAGATGGGAACGACAGAGGATGAGATGGTTGGATGGTATCACCAACTCGATGGACATGAGTTTGAGTAAGCTCCGGGAGTTGGTGATGGACAGGGAAGCCTCGCATGCTTTAGTCCGCGGGGTCACAAAAAGTCGGACACTACTGAGCGACTGAACTGAACATAAAGCTTGCCACTCTTAAGTATTTTTGCGCATACAATTCAGTGGTATTAAGTACATTCACAATGTTGTTTTACCATCAACACTTGTTATTTCTAAATTTTTTTGTCTTCTCAAACCAAAACTCTGTACTTATTAAACAGAAGCTTCCCATTCTCTCTCCTCCCCTCAGCCTCTGTTCTATTTTCTGTGTCAATAAATTGCCTATTTTAGATACCTCCTGTCAGTGAAATCATGCTATTTTTGTCTTTTGTTTCTGGCTTATTTTACTTAGCATAATGTTTTTGAAGTTCATCCACATTGTGCATGCTCAGTCACTTCAGTCTTGCCTGACTCTTTGTGACCCTATGGACTAGACCCCACCAGGCTGCTCCATCCATGAGATTTTCCAGGCAAGACTACTGGAGTGGGTTGCCATGCCCTTCTCCAGGGAATCGTCCAGCCAAGGGATTGAACCCACATCTTTTGCTTTGCAGGAGAATTCTTTAGTTACTGAGCCACCTGAGAAGCCCTATCCACGTTGTAGCATGTATCAGAATTTCACTTCTTTTATGACTGAATGACATTACATTGTACATACAGACTACATTTTATTTATCCTTTTGTCTGTTAATGGATGGTTGTGTTGTTTGTGAATAATTCTTCTATGAATATTTGTGTGCAAGTATCTGTTCAGGTCCCTCCTTTAATTCTCTTGGTATAGCCCCGAAAGTAGAATTGCTGGATCAGATGCTAATTCCATGTTTTACTTTTTGAGGAACCACTAAACTATTTTCCATAGCAGCTTCAGTTCTTGGCATTTTGTAGTGCATTTTACATAGATCTTTTGAAAATGGTCCTAAGTATAAAACCATGTATATGGCATGTTATGAGTGATAAGGAACTTTTGAGCATGATTTTGGGTATATTGTACGAAATATTTATTTTGTACACTTAACTACATGGGAGTCTTTGGTGATACAGGAGCATTTTTATATATGTTAAATATATACTGTGTTGTGATAGCAGTTGCAGGTAATATAGGGGACAAGAACTCAGATAATAAAGTAGGGATTTCCTGTAGAATTTAATTTTTTGAAACAGTAATGTCATTTTTACTTTCAGGACATTTACGCTATATTCTGAAGAGAATGTGGCTGTGCCCTCAGTTAATCATAGCTTTAGTAATCCTTACCATTTTTGGAAAGGACATGGACTTGGGAGCTTACAGTCTTACTTTTGCATTGCCTTAAACACCCCTCATTTTATTTATTTAAAATTTTTTATTGGAGTATAGTTGATTTACAGTGTTGTGTTACTTTCTGCTGTAAAGTTGATCAGTTTTTCAGTTATTCATACACATATATTCACCCTTTTATAGATTCTTTTCCCATATAGGTCATTACAGAGTATTGAGTAGATTTCCCTGTGCTATACAGTGCATGCGTGTGTGATAAGTCACTTCAGTTGTGTACAACTCTTTGTGACCCTGTGGACTGTAGCCTGCCAGGCTCCTCTGTCCATGGGATTCTTCAGTCAAGAATATTGGAGTGGGTTGCCCTACCCTCCTCCAGGGGATCTTCCCAACCCAGGGATCGAACCCATATCCCTTATGTCTCCTGCATTGGCAGTTGGGTTCTTGACCACTAGCACCATCTGGGAAGCCCGTGCTATACAGTAGGTCATTATTATTTATTTTATATATAGTACTGTGTATGTCAGTCCCAGTCTCCCAATTTATCCCTCCCCTCTTATCCCTCTGGAAACCATAAGATTAAACTCCTGATTTTATATATGAGAAAACTGATAGTGGCAAAACTGGGTCTGTAAACTGGGATTCCTGAATTGTTTATAAATATATATGCCATTAAAAAAATTATATTTTGGAATAATTATAGATTCATAAGATATGTCATTTTTCTAATTATTAACACAAGTCAGATTTTATTTTCCTAAAGGAGATGAAAATAATTTCTTTTTTAATATAATTTTTTTTACCATTTGAATTGAAGAAGGGTTTGTCATAGCAATACAGATAATACAGATTTTCAAAATGAAATTAGTAACTCCATTTTATCTTTTGTGATATGGGTAACATTTTGGTGTAAAACCTTTAATATGCTTTATTTTCTTTGAGAAACAAATAAAACATACACATACAGATTTTATATATTTATATTGAAGTTACTGTATATTTGTTAGTTACGTTTACAAATTAAAAAAAATCTGTATAATAAATATCTTGAATGAACACACATCAACTTAATGGCTGTGTCATTATTTGCATAATGATTTGCCAGCTGATGGACAGTTAACATTGTTTATAGTTCTACTGTTGCCGGCAATGCTGCAAAACCTACAAAAAAGTACTTGGTGCATATTTGAGGGTTTATGTAGAATAAATTCGTAGGTGGTTTAAAGGACTGGTTAAATGCACAGATTCTGGGGCTAAGACTTCCTGGAATGAATTCAGGCACCACCACTTAATAGCTGTGCAATTTAAGGCAAGGTGGGGCTTCTCTGGGGGCTCAGATGGTAAAGAATCTGCCTGCAATTCAGGAGACCCGGGTTCTATCCCTGGTTCAGGAAGATACCCTGCAGAGTTCAGTTCAGTTCAGTCGCTCCGTCGTGTCTGACTCTTTGCGACCCCATGGACTGTAGCACGCCAGGCCTCCCTGTCCATCACCAACTCCCGGAGTTTATTCACACTCATATTTCTTGAGTCAGTGATCCATCTAACCATCTCATCCTCTGTCATCCTCTTGTCCTCCTGCGTTCCATCTTTCTCAGCATCAAAGTCTTTTCCAATGAGTCAGTTCTTCACATCAGGTGGCCAAAGTATTGGAGTTTCAGCTTCAACATCAGTCCTTCCAATGAATATTCAGGACTGATTTCCTTTAGGATGGACTGGTTGGATCGCCTTGCAGTCCAAGGGACTCTCAAGAGTCTTCTCCAACACCACAGTTCAAAAGCATCAGTTCTTCTGCACTCAGCATTCTTTATAGTCCAACTCTCACATCCATACATGACTACTGGAAAAACCATAGCCTTGACTAGACAGACCTTTGTTGACAAAGTAATGTCTCTGCTTTTTAATATGCTGTCTAGGTTGGTCATAACTTTTCTTCCAAGGAGTAAGCGTCTTTTAATTTCATGGCTGCAGTCACCATCTGCAGTGATTTTGGAGCCCCCCAAAATAAAGTCTGACATTGTTTCCACTGTTTCCCCATCTATTTGCCATTAAGTGATGGGACCAGATGCTGTGGTCTTAGTTTTCTGAATGTTGAGTTTCAAGACAACTTTTTCACTCTCCTCTTTCATTTTCATCAAGAGGCTCTTTTGTTCTTCTTCACTTTGTCTCAGTTGTGTCCGAATCTTTGCAACGTCATGGACTGTAGCCCGTCAGGCTCCTCTGTCCATGGGATTCTCCAGGCAGGAATTCCCTGAATGGCATACCCTGAATGGCAACCCACTCCAGTATTCTTGCCTGGAGAATCCCATAGACAGAGGAGCGTGACGGGCTACAGTCCATGAGGTCGCGAAGAGTCAGTCACAACTGAGCGACTAACACTTAAGGCAAGGTACTCTTTGTGCTCGCATTTACTCTTTGTAAAGAGAAACTTATTTCAGTGATGATCTCTGCTTTGTGGGGTGACTGACTTTAACAGGCTGGTGCAGGGAAATGCTATCTCACTGTTTACTAACTAAAGAGGTTGATCATCTCTTTGTATGTTGTAATCATTTGTACTTCTTTTGTGAACTACTGATCATATTCTGTTCTCATCTTTTCTTCTGACATATTTGCCTTTTAAACATTGCTTGTAAGATTCCTTTGTATATTCAGGACAGTAACTCTTATATACAGTGAATATATCCTTTACTCTGTTGCTTGCCTTCGATTTTGTCTTTCTCTTTTTACTTTGCTAAGTTGATTATACTTATCTTTCATGAATTTATGTTTTTTTCTTAGGAAGACTTTCTGTATCCAAAATTTTTAAAAAATTTTGTTTTCTTCTAACACTTTAATGGTTTATTTCACTGTATAACTCTTTAGACAGATCATCTGGGATTTATTTTGACTGCAGTGTGAGGTGGCTATATACTGTTACTTTCTCAAAATAGAGCAGGATCCTGTTACTCTTTATAAATTGGGTCCATCCTTGCCATATTGATGTTATGTCTCTTTTATCAAATATTGAAATCTAATTCATTGTCTGTTTCTAAACTCCTTATTTAGTTTTTTTTATCTTTTGTCTGTTTTTGTATCACTATCAAATTGTTTGTTACTATAGCTTTGTGGTACAGCTCAATATTCGATAGCACAAATTCCCAAGTTCCCCCTTTTGAAAAGTTTCAAAGCATTTCTCATGCATTTACTCTCTTTCATGTAAACTTCAGAATTAACTTGTCAAATTATGTAAATAAACATCTCTGTTATTTTGACATAACATTTTAATTTAACAGTGGTTTTTGCCTAAAATTTTCACTTCTCCATAATCTAAAAAGATAAATTATTTAATTTTTAAAAAGACTTTGAATCATGGAGATCTATTTGTTCTCTTCCCCCTTTCTCTAGGCTTTTAGTAGCATTTCTGCAATAAAAAGGACTATTTTCATTTGTTTAATATGTGCTTATTTTCCCAGAAATGAAATTTTTATTGGCATGTTAATACCTATTTAATCGTAAACAGCTAGCTTCTGTGGCACATTTTTTCAGCTCTTATATTTTCTGTGGTTATGGTTTGATATTAACATGTAATGGACATCTGAAGCCTCTCTTCTTTATTAAATTTATTTGTACATTAGGACACATTTTAGACTATTACTCTTAGTTACGTGGCAGTATTACTACTATCTTTTAGGTCAAAGATAAGAAAGTTTAAATTTAGAATATGTTTTAAGATGAATGTGCTTCTGTATAGTATTTATTACTCTAAAATGTGCTATGATTAGTACTGGTTTTGTATTAAATGTTTTAGCTAAAAAAGAAAGTTTTTTTCTCTTTCTCTTGAATCAAAAAATGTAACAACCTCTCAGGTCTTTTATCTTGACACGCAAAATGCTCAGAATTCCATCTTCTGAGATGATAGCAAAAATTGATCTGATTAATATTTTTCAAATTTGTTGATAATATGATTCTTGATTGTTGAAAATGCCATTGTTTTTCAGTAGTAAGCAGTATATTTTGTTTTTTCTCATACAGGTCTTTAAAGTTCTACAGTTTAGTTCTCAGTGCTGAACTTCCTTCTCCCTTAAATTATTATAAACTTTTGCTGCTGTTTAATAAAAGTGAAGATGTCTCGCAGTCCTGACGCGAAGGAAGACCCTGTGGAATGTCCTCTTTGCATGGAGCCCTTGGAGATAGATGATATCAACTTTTTCCCTTGCACCTGTGGCTACCAGATTTGCCGCTTTTGTTGGCATAGAATTCGCACTGATGAAAATGGGCTTTGTCCTGCATGTAGAAAGGTAAAAGCTCCAAAATAACTTTGTGTTTAGTTTTTTCCCCCATGCCTATGAGTAAGTAGATTTAATAGAATCTACACAACTCAGGTGAGATAAAGTGTGACGTTATATTTTTAAGATATCATAAAGTGTAAAGAACACTACCCTGGGAGTCAGAGTCTCAACATTATGGTTAACTAAATATATTACCTTGCTAAAGTCATAGAACCTCTCTGGTTGGCCTTTAGTTTTCTTATCTGAGGAGATTGACAGTCGGTGGTGGTGGTTTAGTCGCCAAGTCGTGTCTGACTCTTGCAACCCCATAGACTGTAGCCTGCCAGGCTCCTCTGTCCATGGGATTCTCCAGGCAAGGATACTGGAGTGGGTTGCTATTTCCTTCTCCAGGGGATCTTCCCGACCCAGGAATCGAACCTGGATCTCCTACACTGCAGACAGATTCTTTACCAAGGATTAGGAGTAGTGAGAGGCAGTAGATTTAGATAAGATGGTGTCAAATTGGAAAAACACAATCAGTTTTACATCTGGGGAGAAATTTGCTTTAGTTTTCTAGTACAAAATAGAGAAGTTTTGATGTTTACTGAAAAAGAGTGTTAGTTAAAATGACAAGCGAAATCCTGATTCAGAAGGTAGCACTTACTCATCTGTTGACAATTGTAGGCTGATAGTGCTATCCCTATTGTACACATAAGGAAACTAGGCCTTCTAAGTAATTTGTCTAAGGCATCAAATTTTGGGTAGTAGGTTCGGTGGTCACATGCGAGTCCTTTGAATCCTCTGTAAATAAAAAAAAAATCTATGATTTTTAAAGTAATTTTCTGGGTCTGGTTGTTTTATTAAGCAGATACAACAGTTATAGTGTAGTGAATGACCTATTAGAATGAGTAAGATTGCTACATCTCTGTTTTGAAGGTCTTTCTTTATTTGTTACCTTAGGGATTAATGCAGATATCTATTTTTTGCCTTCTCTTTAATGTCTATTTGTATGATTTAAGCTTTCTTTTCTGTTTACCCATTAAAAGACCTCTTGGATTCATTATTACCAAATTTTGATAAAGTAGAAATGTGTTTTAGATACCTGCATTATTAAAAAAAAACAATTTAACAACCAAGAACTCAGAAGACAATGCGTTGTCCAGTCTTTTATTTAAAATCTAGTGGGCAGTTAACATGTTATATGAAGGAAAAAAGGTGAGATCTATTTAAGTGTTAATTAATGTAGTTCCAAAACTATATATATATATATAGTTTACGATATATATATATCGAGTAGAAGAGTTGAGGATGACAGTAAGATTTTGAACTGAACAACTAGAAGTAGAGAATGGCTGTTAACTGAGATAGGGAAGACTGTATCAGGAATAGGTTTTTTGAGAAGATCAGCAACTTGGTTTTAAACATGTTAGGTTTGAGATTCCTATTAGAGATCTAAATGGAGATAGTGAATAGACAGGTGAATTTATTCAAGTTGGTTTGGATATGGAGTTATAAATTTGGAAGTTATCAATATATAGAATGTTTTTGTAAATTAATGATACTGAGTGAAATCACAAGAGAAGGTCAGTGGAAAAGATGAGAGATTATGCTTTCCAACATTTATAGAAAAAAAAGAAAAAAATCCAGATTAAAGAAATATGAGACGAGTCATTTATCATAAATAGTCAGACCAGCAGTATTTTTTTTTCTTTCTGTTGATTTAATATCCACACTCTTAGAACCTCTCCTTAGTCTCTTAGCTATCAGACCTTACTCATACCTATCTCGTGGCATGAGTCAATGGGATGCAGATAGTACAGGTCAGGCAAACTCTTCGAATCTGGCTTAGCTTTGCCAGAGAGTGCTGGATACCCAAAATTATGAAGCTACCCATCTCAGTCAGGGACCAGGAGATCTTTACATCTTTGGAGACCAGCTTCAGTGGTTATATTAACGCAGAAGGAAACCACAGGTGTTTCTGGAGAGGACCATGAAGCTATAGTTTACATGTAGCCCAACCCCACGGGGAAAAGTCTGTAAAAAGCATTATGTGAGATGGCAAATTGAGATGATTTAAATAAACCTGGAGATGTAGGTGGGGGCTAGTCGAAGCCATCACCTGATTTTGGCCCATAAGATGGTAAATCTGTCTTTTTGCAGAAAGGGCCTCTTTTGCTTACATAGCTTTGAAAAGCAGAGAGAGGCAGATTTTAGAAACATGAGGTTGAACCTTTCTCTTTGGTCCTAGTTGCTGAGCTTGGTGGGATCAAGAGGACCTTAGTGCTTCCCTAAACATAGGCACAGGTCATGCTTTAGACTGCCTTTGCATGTCCTTTTAGTGCAGCATATCTGAGAAGAATACCTGATGGAAACAGAAGATGCAGGGATATGGGTGGTACACTGACATAGCACCACACAGTGTTGATTCTCATGAAGACTAGAGACTGGCCAAGGAAAGGAGAACTTCAACACGTGTATGATTTTCACCTCAGAAATAATGGAAGCGACTGCATTCATGAAACAAGACTAGATGGTATAAAAAAGAGTCAGTGAACAATAAGCACTGTTATTGAAAATTAAATGTGATAGCAGAAATAACTCAAGGAAAGAGTTGGAGGAATGAAGTTGAGATGATATCTTAACAAGCAATGTGAAAAAGCAAAGCAGAGTATTTGACAGAAGAGAGAACTTTGATTTGAGGATCAGTTCAGAAGGTCACATGCCAAATAAGTTAGTGTTCCAGGAAGAGACTACAAATAGAGAGGAAAATTATCTTCAGTAATATGACTGAAGAATATTCCCAGGACCAAAGGATATATTTTCATATTAAAAAGAAACAAAAGAATACAAAAATATTAATTTAAAAAGATACATGTTCTATGTTCCTTGTAGTATTATTTACAGTAAAAAAGATATGAAAGCAATGTAAGTGTCCATCAATGGATGAATGGATAAAGAAGATGTGATGTGCGTACACACACACACTCTCTCTCACTCACTCACTGACTCACTCACCCTCGGAATATTACTCAGCCATCAAAAGGGTAGAATCTTGCCATTTGCAAAAGCTTGGGTGGACCTTGAAGGGTCAATGCTAAGTGAAATAAGTTAGAGAAAGACAGATACTGTATGATTTCACTCATATGTGGAATACATAAACAGCAAAATAAATGAACAAACAAAATAAAAACACAGAGATACAGAGAACAGAGAAATGGTTATCAGAGGGGAAAGGGCAAAGAGGGAGGGTGAAATAGATAAACAGCATCAACTGGTGACAGAAACTAAATTTTTGGTTGCGAGCCTGCTGTAGGGTACACAGAAGTAGAAATAAAATGTACGTGTGAATCTTACAGAAGGTTATAAACTAGTGTTACCTCAAAAAAAAAAAGAAAAACCCCAAGAATCAAAAATGCCTATTAAGTGCCAGGCACAAACTTTTTTAATAATAATTGTTTAGGTATTAAACAAAGTCAAGGACCTTTTTCAAAATATTTATTTATGGCTGCACTGGATCTTCATTGCTGTGTGCAGTCTTTCTCTAGTTGTGGCAAGCAGGGCTTGCTTTGTTGCAATGTATGAGCTTCTCATTGTGGTGGCTTCTCTTGTTGTAGAGCACAGGCTCTAGGCACGTGGACTCAGTAGTTGTGGCACCCTTGCTTACTTGCTCTGTGTCATGTGGAATCTTCCTGGACCGGGGATTGAACCTGTGTCCCCTGCATTGGCAGGAAGACTCTTACCCACTGTACCCCCAGGGAAGTCCAAAAAACTTTTATTTTCAAATATCAAAATACCAAAGAGAAAGAGGTTCTACAAGTTTCCAAAGAGGAAGAGGTAGGTTGCACATAAAATATTAGGAATCGGTCATTTCAGACTGATGTTTGGGTAGCCTTTCCACATAAGTTTTTAATTCATTTGTCATTTTATACAAAAAGCCTACTGAAATTTTGATTGAGAGTGCATTGAATAAACAGGTCAATTTGAGGAAAAATGACATCTTAAAAATGTTGACTTATGTAGTTCGTGAATAAGGTTTATTTTTCTGCATTTCAGAAACACTGTTCTATAGTTGCAGTGTACAGAATAGTACAGCATGTTTTGTTATATTTGCCTATGACTCTTTTATGTTTTTTGAGCTGTGGCACATGATATGGCTTTTAAGATTTCATTTTCTAATTGTTCATTTTCATAGGTAGAATAATTGAGTTTTGTTAAATAGATTTGTTAAGATTTTCTAAATAGATGGTTATATCTTCTGTGAATTAAGACAGTTTTATTTCTTTTCAGTCTTTATTTTTTTTTTAATTATTTTTCTTGCCATATTGCACTGGGTAAGTTGGAGATGACTTAGCGACTGAACAACAACAAAGCTCTACACCATAACCTTGGATGAAAGTGTTACAAGCACATATCCTTGTTTCCAATCTTAGTGGGAAGGCATCAAGTATTTCATTATTAAGTATGTCACCATTTTTTTTGTAGATGGTCTGTATCAGGTTGAGGGCATTTCCTTTTATTCTTTGGTTACTGAGAGTTTTTAATCATGAGTGGGTGTTGCATTTTGTCAGTGCCTTTTCTGCTTCTGTCGAGGTGATTGTGTGTTATCTCCTTTGTTCCGTAGAAACGGTGATTTAGGTTGATTGATTTTTTTTTTTAATCAACCTTCCCTCCCAAGGGTAAATCTTGTTTGATTTGTGTGTCATGATGTATTATCCTTTTTATTTTCAATTTGCTAATATTTTCGTAAGGAGTTTTGTATCTGTGTTATGAGAAGTGTTTATCTGTGGCTTTCTTTTATATTGTTTTTAGATTTGGTACCAAAGAAATACTTGCTTCAGGAAGTATTTCCTCTTCATCTATATTCTGAAAGAGTGTACTTGTGACTGGTGTTAATTCTTTTTGATTTCCTTCCCAGATTCACTGTTGACACTCTATCAAGAGGGCTGTTATGAAAGCTGGCTACCACAGGATTCTTCCATATTGATTTCTGGAACTCTTTTTGTATTAGTTCGCTCTTTGTGGTATTTTTGCCCCATAAATTTCAGTTGCTTCAGCCTCTTCAAATTTTGAACACTGTCTCTTCTGCTCAATGTGACTGTTAGACCCAGTGCCAGGGTCCAGTAAGTGCCAGAAGAGCAGAAAACTGGGACACTCATGGTTTTTATCTGCCTTATTTCTTTTCTCTCAGAAGTCATAGATCTGCTTGCTGTTCATTCCCTGTTGTTCAGTGTCTGAAAACAGTTATTTCATACATTTTGTCTAGTTTTCTAGTTGTTTATGCTGGTATCCCTAGTCTGTTAACCATCTAATCAGCCATAGCTGGAGGTGAAAGTGTATAAATATTTGAACTTTGTAATAATGTAATTATGACTATTGGCCTAACGAAATTAGGATGAAAGGTTAGAAAGTGGGCTTGGAATATGTTGTTAGGCTGGCTGAAAGAAAGCTAAATCTTGAGTTTGCATAATATAATATTTAATACTGAAAAATCAAGAAGTAGCAGTAATGTGACAGTAAATGACGAAAGAATCATGTAAAAGAATAAACAGATTATTTCTAGGGAGGAAGCATATAGGGGACTGCATATAGGGGACTGTTGAAGGGGAGGCATATAGGGGACTGCTCTATTTCCTGATAAACCTTGTAGAACTGTTTGACTAGGAACACATGTAAGAAATAGATCGTGAAACTAGGGGGAAAAAAAGAGTGGGCAAATGGAAACCATAGGAAAGAAAGTATAATAGTACTGATATTATTTAGTCGTAATCAGATTCAAGATCAACACATTTTGAAAGTAGTTAAAGAGGATATTTTTCTTACTGATGAAAGATCCCCTAGAGTCACAAAACTTTTATTTACTTAGCAGAGCTTTGAAGTATATTGAGCTGATGTAAATATCAGGAGAAACTGCACCCACTTTCATAATCGAGGGACTTCTAATTTCTGTATTTTAGAAATATGTCACACAGAGTCAGACATGACTGAAGGGACTTATTAGCACATAGGCATGCATGAAATACACAGACGGAATGAAAAATTTGATTAACACAGTTAGCAAGTATGTGTGTTTGTGCATGCATACAACTTTGTACAAATAAATTTGTACAAAACTTTAAAATACAGTGTATCGGGCACAAAAATTGACTATCGATCAGTCCCCAAATGTAGAACTCACTTGTGTATTTCTATGTATTCTGCTTGAGGTTTGTAGGGCTTTTTGAATCTGTGAATTTGTTAAGTTTCATTATTGCTGTTCAGTTGCTAGGTTGTGTCTGACTCTTTGAGACCCCATGTACTACAGCAGGCCAGGCGTCCCTGTCCTTCACTATCTCGTGGAGTTTGCTCAAACTTATGTTCAGTGAGTTGGTGATGCCATCCAACCATCTCATCCTCTGTTGCCCTCTTCTGCCTTCAATCTTTCCCAGCATCAGGGTCTTTTCCAATGAGTCGGCTCTTCGCATCAGGTGGCCAAGGTATTGGAGCTTCAGCATCAGTCCTTCCAATGCATATTTAGAGTTGATTTCCTTTAGGATTGACTGGTTTGATTTCTTTGCTGTCCAGGGGACTGTCAAGAGTCTTCTCCATCCCCACAATTCAAAATCATCAAATCTAGAGTTTCATTAGTTCGGGGGAAAAATTAAGCTATTATATAATCAGCTGTTGCCGTTATTCTCTTTCCTCTCTTTCTGGGACTCTGATTAAATATTTTCCAGTTCTTTTCACTATCTGCCATGTCTTTTAATCTCTTTTCTGTTTCTTTCTTTTTCTTCCTTTAATGCATTAATAGATGATTCCTTCTAATCAATTAATTTTTTTAGGTCTAGTCTCAGTTCAGTTCAGTCACTCAGTCGTGTCCAATTCTTTGTGACCCCATGGACTGCAGCACGCCAGGCTTCCCTGTCTTTCACCAACTCCCAGAGCTTTCTCAAACTCATGTCCATTGAGTCGGTGATGCCATCCAGCCATCTCATCCTCTGTCGTCCCCTTCTCTTCCTGCCTTCAATCTTTCCCAGCATCAGGGTCTTTTCAAATGAGTCAGTTCTTCACATCAGGTGGCCAAACTATTGGAGGTTCAGCTTCAGCATCCGTCATTGCAATGAATATTCAGGACTGATTTCCTTTAGGATGGACTGGTTTGATCTCCCTGCAGTCCAAGGGACTCTCAAGAGCCTTCTCCAATACCACAGTTCAAAAGCATCAATTCTTCGGCGCTCAGCTTTCTTTGTGGTCTAACTCCCACATTCATACATGACTGCTGAAAAAACCATAGCCTTAACTAGATGGACCTTTGTTAGCAAAGTAATGTCTCTGCTTTTTAATATGCTGTCTAGGTTGATCATAACTTTTCTTCCAAGGAGTAAGCGTCTTTTAATTTCATGGCTGCAGTCCCCATCTGCAGTGGTTTTGGAGCCCAAGAAAATCAAGTCTGTCATTGTTTCTTGTTTTCCTCATCTATTTGCCATGAAGATCTGGGACCTGATGCCATGATCTTCATTTTTTGAATGTTGAGTTTTAAGCCAGCTTTTTTGCTCATCTCTTTCACTTTCATCAAGAGGCTCTTTAGTTCCTCCTTGCTTTCTGCCATAAGGGTGGTGTCATCTGCATATCTGAGATTATTGTTATTTCCCCCTGCATTCTTGATTCCAGCTTGAATTCATCTAGTCTGGCATTTTGGATAATGTACTCAGCATGTAAGTTAAATAGTATATAAGCTCTATAGTCTGCTGAATTTTAAAATTTTGTTTTCCATTTCTAAAAGTAATGTATGTTCTTGTTTGCTACTTGATTTTTTAAAAAAGATTTTTATACCCTGCAGATATTTTCAAGTTTGTCATATATTTGTTTAAACAGATAAACATTCTTGTTTTAAAATCTGTCCAATAATTGCAGTTGCTGAAGTCTGTGAGGGATGTTTCTGCTGCTTGTCGTTCATGTTGTTTTATTTCTTTCTGTGATTTGTGGTCTCTGTCGGCTTCGTGGTTGTCACTGAGTTATTTGTGCAGTTCTCTGAGGCCCAGGATAAATTTGCCATCCTGTAGATAGGCTTTGGTTGGCTTCTACTGGAACCTGTGGACACTGCCATTAGGGATGCCTTAATCTTCTGTTCTCTCAGGTGCACATCTTCCCTGGGGCTGGTTTCCACTTCTCTAGGATGGTTTTTTTCTTCACCCTTTTCCTTTTTTCTTATCTTGTTCTGATCTTTCTGTAGTCTATACGTAACCCTAAGAGACTGTGAGCCCTTTGGGGGTGAACAGGTCTCAGCTTATCAGGGGAGTGATCTCCCCAGAACTCTTCACCTTGGACTGATTTTGGACTTTGAATGCTGTGCTTCTTCCCCCATTTGTTCTTCTCTCCCATTGGTTGTTCCTCAGCCTTTCCACTTACCTCTTTGAGTTTTGACTTTTATCCAGAAATTTGCTTGGGACTTCACCACTGCAGATCATTATTGTTTTTAAGATGTTGGTTTGAAAAGTTTTACACAGTATTTTTTGTTGTCTTTAGCAAGAAGAAAAGATGAAGCTGTAAATGCATTTATTAGAAAATGAAGAGCAAAAATAAATGAACTTATTTCCAGGTTAAGAAGCTAGGAAAAGAATAAACATTATGACAGTAGAAAGTAGGGATTAAGTAGAATTTAATGAAATAAGGAAGTGTATTTCCATAAAAGTTAGAGCTGGTTCTTTGAAACAACCAATAAAATAATCAAAGTCCTGGTAAGTCTGATCAGAAAATAAAATGGAAGACACATGTAAATATACACGTAAATTGGGAATAAAAGTGAAAACATAACTACACATATGGAAGGAATTAAGTGATTATATTAAAGCCTATAAGCCATCTTAATTAGTAGTTTGGCAATTTGTTGACAAATTGACACTATTAAAAATATTTTGCACATTTAAAATGCTTCTCCACAAGTATCCTATTTAGCACTAGCTTGTAACATGCAGTAGAAAATTTTAAAGAAAAATTTTTTGCTTATAGCTTTTTATTTGATACTGTATTCCTAGAAAATTAGGTTTAATGTATGTGTTTCAGTCAAAAAGGAGACCAGATGTATTTTTATTTATATTCATTTTTAGTACTAAGCTTACTAGTTTTGTGAGTCACAGTGTTTTTCTGCAGCTGTTCAAATTATGTGTTTTCATCTCCCATCTTTAATCTACCTTCTTTCCTCATCTTATTGTATCAGATGATTAATTCTCTATCGGATTTGTAGAGTAGGTATTTAATGGTGGTGTGTGTGGAGGAGGAACCATCATAGAATGTGTGCTTTACTAACTTTCTATGAAACCTGTAGACAGGTTGAGACTAATAAACTTTTGTATATTTTTCATTTGTGTTTAGGTTAAATTACCAGATTTCTATTATCTGAAACAGTTTATTTAATTCTTCCTAACAACAGAGATGCAGATTCACAAATATGTTAAGATGAAAAAGTTAGTATTTATAACCTCTTTTAAGTTACTAGAGTAAGAGGATTTTGGAGGATAAATCATAATAAACTAATTTATCTTGTTCTCCTGTGATGGTATCTTTCTGTATTGGTATGTGTAATCTATCATTATATAGCAGTCATTATGTATCATTATATATCAGCCTTTGAAGCCTGATAGAAGTATTAATTTCCATAGAAAAAACTTGGAGTAATATAGAAAAAGACTGGGATAACCGGTGTTACAAACTCACTATAATGGTACATCAGTAATATACTTCATGAGAATTGATACCACAACCTGAGTTTTGGTCATTTTCATTCTCCATTTATTGGAGGTGTTTATATTATTTTGCATCATCTTTTATTAGGATTTTGCAATGTCAGAGATGGTTAGCAAAGAAAAAAAACCTGAATGCTTGTCAAGTCTTCGTGTTCTCAGAAAAGTTACAGTAGTGTTTCTCAGACTATCTCTGGTGCAGAACCAGATTTATGCCCGCCCCCCCCCCCCCATTTCCCCCACCCCCCCAGCACAGTCTGCTGGGAACTGATACAGGCTTCTGTAGAGTGTACCTAGTACCCAGCTTGTGTCATGTGATTTACCACCTAAGCTTGATAACAACCACACTGATAAATATCTTATTCTTCAGAGCCCACTGATGACATACTTGAATGTTGTGGAAATGTTAAGTTGCTGTAAAAGTTTCCAAGTGCTTTTTCTCAATTTTTACACTTATCATGAACTAGCAGAATGATGCAGAGCATGGACCAGGCTTTGAAATGGATCTGGGAACAATCTATAGGCTTGATCGCCTCAGGGAGTGGATTATCACCACTACACATGTTAGTGAAGGGCAACAGCTTTCAAATAAACTTAGTAAATGCTCTAAAAGGAACTACCCAGAATTCCTGTGATAGAAAATAGCAAATGAAAATGTAAGTGATATTGTGGAAAGGTATTTAAATTGGTTTGTATGTAGTTCATTTTTATACTTTTGCCTCTGTAGTTTTAAATAGTGTCACGGGATTAAAATCATCCAGGCAGATAGATTGATTTGAAAGAAGATAGAAGATAATGTAGGTACAGAAGTGTGAGTGTAGAAAAGAGAGGAAAAATTTAAATGGGCACGGTTACATCGATTGAAGAATTGAATTTATTGTAATAGGTCTCTAACCATTTGGTTCCTCAAATTAAAATGTAAGAGCTCTTTGAAATAAGATTTTTTTAAAAAAGAAAATTAGTAGTGCTGAATTTCTAATTCTAGAAAGTAGCTTGGCATTAATGTGGCAAATATTTAGTAAGCTCCTAAAATGTATGACACAAACTTTATATTTGACCCTGGAATAAAACCCTTAGGTCATGCAAAGTCAGGTAAATTACTGAGTCAGCTGTTTTATATGCCTCTCACTCACTAGTATGTTGGAGTATGCCAAAAAGGACGAATTAGCAAAAAGATTCAAATTTCTAAATGTGGGAACTGAATGGAATGGGCACTTGTATTCTGTAGGACCACTCAGAGTTATGGCTGAAAAGAAATCTCACTTTCTTAATTGCCTTCAGCATTACTCAGAGTGTGCTCACATATTAGAGGGTGTTTTTTTTTTTTTTTTAATTAATATTTTTAAACTTATGTATGGAAAAGATGAAAGTAACTTTACATTAAAGGCATGCACGGTGTCAGACTTGTGGATACTCCCTTCTCTTTTCCTCATTCCCACTTTTTTCTTGATGGCAGCATTTCTGTTAATCACAGGGTCTGGTATTCTGATAGGCACAATTTCCCATTTCTGGGATCTCTTCGCATTCAGTTTTACATGTTACTATTTAGTGTGTTCCATCTTCCATTTATTATTAACCTTTTTGTTAATACAATTGTCTCTTGTATCTGTGGAGGACTTTTTTTTCTAGGAACAGCCCCCTCCACACCACTTGCACAGATACCAAAATCTGTGAATGCTCAGGTCCCTCATATAAAGTAGCATAGTGTTTGTATGTAACTTACACACATCCTCCCATGTAATTTAAATCATCTCTAGATTATGTATAGTCTTTAATATCTAATGTAAATGCTGTATAAATAGTTGTAAATACAATGTAAATACTATGTAAATAGTTGCTAGGTGCATGACAAATTCAGGTTTTGGTTTTTGGAGCTTTTTTTGTAGAATTTTTTTCCCCCGAATAGTTTCATTTGGTTGAATCTGAGGATGTGGAACCTGCAGATATGGAGGGCCAGCTGAAATAATAACTGATTTATTGAATGCTTCTGTGCAGGACACAGTTTTAATCACTTTATAAGTGTGTTGCCTTGTAAAAATTCTCATGGAAACCCTCTGAATATGTGATTCCCATTTTACGGAAGACTGAGGCAGACAAATTACATAACTTAGCCAAGGTCTCTCAGTAAAGAATAATCCAAGATTCAAAGCCAGTTTGCAGCTCTCATTTAGGCCGTCAGTAGTCTTGGCATTAGCAGTAGGAATGAAAACAAAATTGTGATGATGAGAGAGAAAAACATTACAGTGGTGTAATTGCTAGTATTTATTGAGAGATTACTGTGGGCCAGTTGCAATAACTGCTTTACGAGTGTTATTTTTACACCAGCCTTTAAGATTATTTTCATTTTACTTACATGGATACAGAGACATAGAGTTCTATTGACTTGTCTAAAGCCATGTGGATAATAAGTATTGAAGCTAAGTTCAAACTCCTGAGCCAGAGTATCTGTGTATTGTTTATTTGCCCATCTCCTTTGACAGGAAATGTCTACCTATTAAAGAATAAATACTTCACTAATCTTCAAGCACATAATATGTTTTCATTAAATATTTGTTGATTGTAATACAATGAACGTATATTTAGATGATATTTTGTACTCTTTGCCCCTTAACATACTACCTTAAAAGCTTAATTTTCCTGTAAACTGTGTACTAGGCATTATCAGTAATACCAGGGTGGTGTTTTAAAATTTTAGAACCTTTGGTGATATTTTAAGTTTCAGCACCAAAAGTGGCTTAAATAGTATTTAAAAACACTTTTATGTAACATTTAACTTTTATTAAATAAAAAGTTAAACAATTTGAAGATTAATAAAAAGAGAGATGTAGCAAATAACCACATACACATCATCCAGCATTTGAAAATTATTTATTCATAGTTTTCTGTTCATTTAATGCTAACTTCTGTGTTTGTTTTATGCCTAAAGCCATATCCAGAAGACCCAGCAGTTTATAAACCACTCTCCCAGGAAGAACTGCAAAGGATAAAGAATGAGAAAAAACAGAAACAAAATGAGAGAAAACAGAAAATATCAGAAAATCGCAAACATTTGGCTAGTGTACGTGTTGTACAAAAAAACCTCGTCTTTGTTGTAGGTCTGTCTCAGCGCCTAGCAGACCCAGAGGTAAGTTATCTTCTCTTTTCTTTCTCAACTTGGCATTTTTCTTTTTGTTTATTTGGAAATAGTAGCTGGCCCTGCCCGATGGCAGGATTTACCTGAAAATTCTAAAACTTAGAAGATAATGGGAAATGATTTTTTAATAATCACCAGGAAACCAGTGACCAGTTGTGATCTTAGACCAATGTCTTAATCTTTCTTGGCTCATTTTCTTCAGTTGTGAAACTGGGCAGTTGAATTAGATCTCTGAAGTCCCCTTCAGCGCTCATAATCTGTGGAAGTTGGATAGTGGCTCTGTTGTGCTCTTAAGGCTCATGAGACATGACTACTCTGATCTTTCCTCTTTTCTGTAGCTGTATTAAGGACCAACAGTGGAGATGTACTTTCATGAACCCACCAGAGATCTGTATTTTTTTTTTAATCACGCCAAAGTGGTGAACCTTGATTATAAAACAGTGATACAATTGTTGCTCTACTGTGTCGTCATTCTTTATTCATTCATTTTAAGCCAATTTTGGGGAAGGAGAGAGAATTCAGAGGGAAACAGTGATTGAGGTTCTTTGTCGTTCGTTGAAAGCAGGGGAGGTCTTAACCCTTTTGTTTATTACTTAACTCTTCTCTCCTTCCTCTACCAGGCTTATTAGAATAATGTTGGACTCATAACTTTCCTTAATGCCCTTGGATACATTGTCTGCTAATGTTTAGTTCCTGATATACCAGGACATCTGACTAGATTGTTGGGAAGGCAAATAGAAACTGAATGGCAGCCAGAATGTTTACTTAAGTTGGAGAGAGCTGGATTTGAGGGATCTGTCGGAAATACTCCTTGAGAAGGGTGTAAAGTAATGCTCAGGGTGGCAGCAATCAGAAGAAGGATTATAGTGAATATGCTCAGGGAGGCGGGAATCTTTGAACTGGTCTAAGAGGGCTAAAGGCCCCAGAAGGAGGAAATATAAGGAGTCTAAAAATTGATATTGTAAAAATCAGTTTAGAAAGAATAAGAAATATTTATTGCTAATTAGTTAACTATGTATTGAGGCCGTGAAGGGCTTCAAGATCTGTAGAGGAGAAGAACATCAGGGTGACCTTACTAAGAAGTCTCTGTCATTGGTAATAAATGTGGAGTCAGCTCAAGAATTACTAGGACCTAGGTCCAAGATGCTGGCATTAGTGGGCTACATGATCTTCAAGAGACGAGGTTTTTTCCAAAGCCAAAGGAGTGTATCTAGAGTTCATACTGGAGAAGACTTCCTTAATAAATGATAAGGAAGGAGCTCATTTTAGGCCTGTGATATAACCTCAGCAGCCAGTTCTCCCTTTTTCCTAAATTATCTAGCATTTAACTCCCCAGACAAGCAGAATCCCATTTCACTCTTGAACACTGCCACAACTTTGTATCAATGCTTCTGTCTCCCTTTTAAACATTACTTTTTTCCAACCAGAGAACATTTCTTGCCTAAGCAAGTTTTTAATTTACCCACCTCTATTTATTCCTGCTAATCTTATTGATTAGAATCTATGTTTGCTTTTCTGAAGTTGCTACTCCAGTAAAAAAAATTTTTAGTTGGGGAAGGGGACTCATCCACCTTGTGGGATCTCAGTTCCCTTGACTGGGAACTGAACGCGGGCCATGGCAGTGAAAGAGTGCAGTCCTAACCACTGGGCCACCAGGGTACTCCTTGCTATTCCAGTAAATTAATGCAACTTTAATTTGATTTAACAACTCTTGGATATGGATGTACTTAGTTTTATTAATACAAAATCCAGTCCCTTGTGGTACTGGAGGCTTACCAAGCAGCACCCAAACACTGGATAAAATGAAGCCATAGTCTCAGTCTGATGTTTGGTTTACAGGTTTCTGCTGCTTCTTAGAGATGTGACTTAGATCTGTAGTTTGTTTTTACTTGTGTACAGCGATTTATATTCATTTCAAATAACACAGTGTCAGTAAGATTAATCTGAAGAACTATTACACAGAAAGAAATTAATCTAGGGGATGACTCGTGAAAGAGAATACTTTATCATGAATGTAAATATACCTAAAAAATCACTGTCTTGGTTTTATACTTTTGAAAGCACTGTTGCTTGGTAAGAGGACAGTGAATTTTCTTAAACATTAGTTTCTCTCTTTTGTTTTTCTTGAAACCCTAAGAAAACCAAAGGTTAGTGTTTTAATTATTAAACCCTACTACTTCTAAATAGTACCTTAAAATTTTTTTTAATGTAACTGCCTGACTCTTTCAGATTGGAACGCTTCATTAGAAATCGCGGTTTCAAATTGTTAGGGTAACTTTGAGTCAAAGAAGATCCCTGTCATTTACTTATTTTTGGATGATGAACAATTTGATATTTGGCTGAATTCTGATTAGAAGAATAGGAACATTTAGGAAAATTTAAAGCTTATTTTGAAAATAATTTTTGTACACTGGACAACTTCATACCAAGATTGATGGTCAAATGTATCCATTTATCGCTTAATAGGGAAAAAAACCTATCCTAGAAGATATGGTAGTTAGAGATAAGAGTAATCATGTCCTAAATCTTAAAAATTTAAATTTGTCAGAACCTTATTCATTCGTCCTGTAAATTAGCTCTTGAATACTTACAATCTTTTAGGTACTTTGATGTTGGAGATGAAATAGTTTAGCAAGCCAGCTTCTCTACCCTTAGAAGCTTATAGACAGTGGAGAAGACAGAATTAAGTACTTGTAAGTGTTCTGAGTATTTATAAATAGGGAGACACAGGGCTTTTTGAGAACATATAAACAGTAGGTAATTTAGCTAGTGCAGAGATCCACTAAAAGCCTCCCTGAAGAAAGGATGATTAAAAATGACTAGGGATTAGCTGGGTACCAAATAAGGGCAGAAGTGTCCCAGGCGCATGGTGGCGTGAAAGAGCTGCTTGTTTGAGGAACTGAAAGACTTTAAAAACATAACTATTTTCTTTTACAAATGGGAAACTGAGGCATAGAGAAGTTGAATGACTTGCCTAGGATCACTTAGCTGTTTCATAGCAGACCCAGGACTAGAAACCACCCTCATTCCGCGCCCCCTCCCCCCGCCCCCCTCCCCGCCCTGCTCTTAGAACTCCTATTTCGATGTATTTTACACCAGTGGTGTGTATGGTTCCTTCATCCACACATTTATCTAGTCATCCTTCCATCTGTCACTACATTTTTTATTTTCTCTGACATGTCCATGAACATTTGTGTTCCCAAAGTATAGGAAGACATTTTACACATTAGGTATGTCATTGGGCATTTATAATTCTATCGTATAACCTTTTATATAGTAGCTAGTACTCAAGTTCATTCACTGTGAAGTAAATATAGGACTTTAAATATATAGGTAATGTGGTTATATGCAGGGTGTTCTGCCTACTACCCATACTCGTTACTTTTTTTATTTACTGTTTTGCTAGTTGACTTATGTTTAGATAGAACCTCGAATGTGCACCTTAATATAGAACACCGAAATTACTTGAGTTTCCCTTGCCTGGGCAGGCTGTTTTTATCACCCATAGGTCAATTCCTAACACATTAAGGCCCACCAGTGTTTTACACATGTGTTATTCTTTTTGTTCAATGCTAACAGAGTTTAATTATTCCATAAGCATTTATTGAGTATGTGCAGTGTGCCAGGCACTGTGTGAGACATTGACCATAAGCCAGTAAAAGGTTGCCCCTGTTTGTTTATAGAAGCAGCTGTATACTGTGAGGAGTGCTGTGTGTTGTGGAGGCACAAGAGATGGCACCTGACTGGGGTGGGGGGAGGTATGGACTTCCTGGCTATCGTTGGTATAAAGTGCTTCAGGCATAGGGAGTATACAAGTGCTTCTGGATTGAAAAAAAAAAAGCTTGGTCTTCAAATGATTTGTTTGGCTGGAAAATTAAGAGTGAAATGGTGAGAGATGAGGCTGACAAGGTAAGTGGTAAGGGATAACAAAGGGCTTTTAAAACATGCTAATGAGTTTGCACTGTATCTTAAAGACAGTGGGAAGCTATTGACTAATCTTAAGGACAGAATAACATGGCAAGATTTGTGCTTTGGAAATACTATTCTGGCTGCTCACTGTAATTATATACAAGTCATGTTTTTTATGAAAGTATTCCTCAGTTATTGGCCAGAATTTATTTCCATAAGTTATTCTTTAACCTTTTCAGACCCAGTACCCACTTTTTTTAAAAAAAATAGTATTTTGTAACACCCTTTGAGTTTCATGAAATGACTTCTTGATAATATAATCTGTCTAGGTAGATACATAATTTGAAAAAAATGAGGGAGAAATTAAAGTATAAGAAGACTGTTTCTATGTGTAAATACTTGGTACCACTACTCAGGGTGTGGCCTCTGGGCTGGTAGCATTAGTATCATCTGGGAGCTTATGGTGCAAACTCTCAGGGGCTGAAATAATTATTTCAACTGGATCCTCAAATGATTTGTGTGCGTATATAAGTTTGTAAAGTACTTTTTTCCCCAGTACGTTATGAAACAGGAGCTTGCATCTGTTTGTAGAATCACTGTGAATATGACAACTAAAAGTACAGATTGTTACAGGTGTGTGTACTGACAGCACGGGTACCATGAAGAGTTAATGATGTGTGTGATTTTTCTGAAGAAATCTTAGTAAAATTTCAAACAAAGCATTTGTAGTTGTCCCTTAATTACATAGTGTTTGCTTTTAAATTCAACATACGTTGATACTGTGGGAAAGTGCTTTATGTTTATGATTTGTTTCTGCTGCTGCTGCTGCTGCTAAGTAGCTTCAGTCGTGTTCGACTCCTTGCGACCACACAGATGGCAGCCCACCAGGCTCCCCCGTCCCTGGGATTCTCCAGGCAAGAACACTGGAGTGGGTTGCCATTTCCTTCTCCAGTGCATGAAAGTGAAAGGTGAAAGTGAAGTCGCTCAGTCGTGTCTGACTCTTAGTGACCCCATGGACTGCAGCCTACCAGGCTCCTCCGTCCATGGGATTTTCCAGGCAAGAGTACTGGAGTGGGGTGCCACTGCCTTCTCCGATGATTTGTTTCTAGATTCACTTAATTATAAACAAGCATCTTGGCTAGAGGAATATCTTGTAGAGCATTCCAAAGCTGTGCAGGATGGCTCTTTGTGGTGCAGGGCTAGCCAGAGTGCTGTAAGCTGTCCCTGGCTCCCATCCACTGAGCGCCAGTAGTGTCTCCCAGTTACTTTGACATAATGTTCCAGCATCCTTTGATGCTGCCTTCGTTGAGAAGTACTACAATAAACTTGGATGTGATATGAGATGCTGATGCAGCACAACTTTTGACCAGGCTGAGTCCCTTGAAGCAGGTCTTTTGGCTGAGACCTTTTGCTGAATTGGTACACATCCAGCTGGAATATTGAATGCAGTTCTGTTCTCCACTGGCCAGAAAGCTTTCCAAGATACATACTCTTCCCATAGCCTCTATCCTAAGACTTTCTGTGGAACAACCCGAGAGTCATTGCCTTTGCCACTCTAAATGTCATATCTTTCAGAAGATTTGGGTGGAAAAAAGATTGAAAGCCAGTGTAGTCACTGCACCTTCTAATCCATTAAAATTGGCTGCAGAAAACCTAATAACCCTATACTTATAAAAACCTAAAATAAAGTAAGGTAAAAAAAATTAATCAAGTTGAAAACTGTTAAGAATTCATGACACCCCAACCACAGACTGTTTTCACAAAACTTTGGTTCTGTCAGATGTAGAGCATATTAGCTAAGATGTTAAGTATGTGAGAATATTATCAACTAAGAGTATTTGGAGAAGGTACTTTGCATACACTTGAACAGATATGTGCAGAAAGCTTCAGTTGGGAGATAGCTTGCTATTTGGAGAGATTGTAGGAACAATGGATCTGTAGGTTGTTGTTTAGTCACTAAGTTGTGTTCAACTCTTTGCAACCCCATTGACTGCAGCACGCCAGGCTTCCCTGTCCTTCACTACCTCTTGGGGTTTGCTCAAACTCATGTCCATTGTGTCAGTGATGCCATCCAACCATCTCATCTTCTGTTTCCCTCTTCTCCACTTCCCTTCAGTCTCTCCCAACATCAGAATCTTTTCAAATGAGCTGGCTCTTCACATCAGGTGACCAGAGTATTGGAGCTTTAGCTTCAGCATCAGTCTGTCTAATGAATATTCAGAGTTGGTTTCCTTTAGATTGACTGTTTGATCTTGCAGTCCAAGACACTCAAGAGTCTTCTCTAGCATCACAGCTTCGAAAGCATTAATTCTTTGGCACTCAGCCTTCTTTATGGTCCAACTGTCATATCCGTACATGACTACTGGAAAAAATACAGTTTTGACTGTATGGACCTTTGTTGCAAAATGATGTCTCTGCTTTTTAATTAGCTGTCTAGGTTTGTCATAGCTTTTCTTCCAAGGAGCAAGTATCTTTTAATTTCATGGCCACAGTCACCATCTGCAGTGATTTTGGAGCCCAAGAAATTAAAATCTGACACTGTTTCCACTTTTCCTCCTATTTGCCATGAAGTGATGGGACCGGGCATCATCATACTCATTTTTGGAATGTTGAATTTTAAACCTATAAACAAATACTCTGTAGGTCTGTGGTAAATTTTGGAAAAGAACAGTTTAATTTTGAGGTAGTTGCAAATCCTGAGAGAGAGGATTAAGTTAGTCAAAGTTAGTTTGCAGAAGAAGCTAAATGAATGCATATAGTGATCACATAGTAAAGGAGATGACACAAGTATGAGGAAAAATGACCACCAAGAAGTAACCAGGTAATAGAGAAAAATTCATTCATTATTTATCAGGAAAAGAGAGGAAAACACAGAAGACAATTGAAAAATGGTGAAACTGACATAAGGAAAATTTATTGACACACACCGAGGAGTAAATTATAAAGCATGAAAGTTTGAAAAACACTCTGTTACCATATTTGGAATTTGTAGCTTATAAACAGTGCTTTAATATAATACACACAGTATTTTATGTACAATAGATTTATGAGTAAAACTGTCTCTACTTGTGTCTGTTTTTGAGTTTCCGTTTAATACATAATCTTGGTCATTGTTCGGAGACCTTATAAGGATCATCTATTAATGAAAGTGTGGTTAAGATAGTTGATCTGTTCTGTGTTTAAGAATACTGTTAAATTAAGATCCCATAGATTATTGGTGCTCATGTTAGAATGTAGTAGATAATGTGAGACTTAGTTTCAGTTTCTATTCAGTGGGTCAGTAAAGAATAGCTTTTAGATTTTTGTTGATGGTTTCCTGTAGTTAAGTTAACCACACAAATTGTAATCAGTAAGTAGTCACGTTTACTGGGAAACTTTAACAATTATTTTCTTTTCATTGGAGGCATGGTGCATGTCCCCATTATAAGGATAAAGTTGATGAAGTGAGGATAGTTTATACCTTATTTCTTCTTCTTTTTTAGGTTTTAAAACGACCAGAATATTTTGGGAAGTTTGGTAAAATACATAAAGTTGTCATCAATAATAGCACATCATATGCAGGCTCACAGGTAACTAATTATAGGGATTTTTACCTTTCCTCCCTATGGTCAGGGCTTGACCTGGGCTGTTTAGAAGGAAAACTTGGTTTCTGTAATTAGAAAGCTTGAGGGTCAAGCATTTACACCATATAGTGACCTCTATTGGTAGGGTGGGGGAATTTTTGGTGCTTGTTTGATCCTTTCAAAACTAACAGTGAATTCATAGTACTAAGAGGGAAGTAGTAACACAGAGATTTAGTGATGGTTTGAAGGGGAGGGGGAATTGAGTCTATAATCAAGCAGTTAAATTATATAATGATTTCTAATTAATATTTTCAGATATTGTGAACTTAATAGAGCATTTTTGTTATGCTGATATTAGCAGCTAGAATACTCAAAGATTGCATTTATTCTAAGAACATAGTTTGACACAGTGTCTTCACATCTTATTTTTTCAAATCTATTTTTTAAAGTTTGTTTTTTTTGGTAATGTTAACAAGCCTGTCAGATGACTTTTATAAGAAAATTTCCAAGCCAAAGTTATTTCATTCATATATATTTTAGTCTGCTTAAAATCAGATAAAATTCGTTAAGTATGATTATCTTAAGATGGGCTAGTATATAGTTTAATCAAAGCTACTGCTGCTGCTGCTGCTAAGTCGCTTCAGTCGGGTCCGACTCTGTGCAACCCCATAGATGGCAGCCCACCAGGCTCCCCCAGCCTGGGATTCTCCAGCAAGAACACTGGAGTGGGGTGCCATTTCCTTCTCCAGTGCATGAGAGTGAAAAGTGAAAGTGAAGCCGCTCAGTCGTGTCCGACTCTTAGCGACCCCATGGACTGCAGCCCACCAGGCTCCTCCGTCCATGGGATTCTCCAGGCAAGAGTACTGGAGTGGGGTGCCATTGCCTTCTCTGATCAAAGCTACTACTATTTCTAATCATTGTCATTATTATTAAAGATAGTGGTAGTAAAGGCCTTTAGAATTCCTTTGGCAGGTTGCAAGTTAATTTTTTTTTTTTTAAGTTTTTGTTGAATTTGATTCTAACAACAGTGGCTTTTCACTTTAGGGTCCAAGTGCCAGTGCTTATGTAACCTATATACGGTCGGAAGATGCCCTCAGAGCCATACAGTGTGTTAACAACGTGGTAGTGGATGGCAGAACACTTAAGGTAATATGGTCCTCTGGATTTTTTTTTTAAGGGGGAAGAGATAACATGTAGTAAGTACAGAAGAACATAGCTATTACATATTAATGAAGGGGTCTTATTTAAGATTGCTTCCTAGGTATCCATTCTAACCTATGACAGCTAATTTGCTTATCACTTACCTATTAGGGTCCTGTTCTACCAGGTGGAAGTAAACACATACCTTATTAGGGGATTAATCCTAAAAAAAAAATCTTCTGTGTTTACACGTATTTTCCTTTGTGAAAAATGGATTTATTATTCTTCTTGTAAGAAATAGATGATGGTTCCAATTTGTTGTCCTTAAATATTGGGACATTGATTAATTCAGGCTTGAGTGAAAGGTCCCACCAAGCAATGCCTTAAGTAAGTTGAAAGAAGGATGGCATAATTAGAAAAAGGAATTTGTCTTATGTGCCTAACTGCTTAAAACATGGAACAGATTTTGCCTTCCAACTCTCCTGATCTCTAGGGAAAGGATTTGGGTGCTCAAGCTCTGGAAACCATAGATTGAGAGTTTTGTTTTTTTTTTTAATCTTTCAAATGATCATCATCTTTAATAAATCCTGCTAATAATAGTTGAATTCTCTAGTATTCACAGCCATACTTTGTTTTGTTGTGTCTTTGCCTCATTTTAGGTGAAATGAAAACACTAGATACGGAAATTCTCATTCTGGTGTCAGTTTACGTTTTGGGTCTTTTTCCTTCTTCTTTCCTCTTCCTGCAGGCATCTCTAGGTACAACAAAATACTGCAGTTACTTCTTAAAGAATATGCAGTGTCCAAAGCCTGACTGCATGTACCTACATGAATTGGGGGATGAGGCGGCCAGCTTCACAAAAGAGGAAATGCAGGTAGTAAAGTAATGTGAATTATCAACTTTGCAGCAAAGGAAGTATTTTTGTTTATAACTTAAAATTGCAAAAGCAATAACTAAGAATTTTTTTTTTATTGAACTGTTATTACTTTAAATTAGCTTTTTCCAAACATGTGGTTGTTCTATGGAATATCAGTTCTGCAGGACACTGTTATAATAAAAAATGCATCTGTGGTCCCCTAAGTTTTGAAAATGTAGGCAAAATGAAAGCTAAGTGGAGTACTGTAATTATGAGGTTCCCCTCTGCCATCTCTGCTCTTCATAGAGCGTGCTAGAAAATAATACTGTATTAAATGCCACTGAAAAGCTAAATTGTTTTTATCAAATGATTCTACCCATGCAAGTGTCCACTGAGTCACTGTCCTGTAAATGGTGAATTGAAGGCTTATTATCCTGTGTTCTTTTTTACATTTCCTGTTCTCCTGTCTTCTTTCAATTTGTAGTATAAACTTGCCTTTACAAGTAAAAATATTGACCATACGGCATATTAAATGAGGATTATGCCAAAGCACAATGCTGCACTTCCCTATTATAGGTGAAGACTTCAGATTGTTGCTGTGGATTTTGCAGGAATACTTCTCATTTAGAAGGTGGGGGGCATTGACTACTGCCTTTCATTCTCCAGGTCAAACTAGAGACAGTCTAGGAGGGGCTCCTTTCAGAGCAGATTGTTAAATGGAATGAAATATTACCCTTTTTGACTTGGAGTTATCACTGATTAAATCACATTATAATAAATACATTGGAATTTCTTTACAGTATGTATGGTCTTTATGATCCAGAAGCAGTGTTAAGAGACTTCCCAGGTGGTCCAGTGGTTAAGACTTCACTTTCCAACACAGGCACTGTAGGTTCAATCCCTGGTTGGGGAGCTAAGATCTCACATGCCTCACAGCGAAAAAAACCAAACAATAAATGTTGTAACAAAGTCAATAAGGATTTAAAAAATGGTCTATGTCAAAAAAAATCTTAAAAAAAACCAACCCCAAACCCCAAAACTAAATTCTCTGTGGTATTTAATGGGGACAGATGACTTACTTATTTCTTGCTTATCCAGTAAATGGTTCTTGACTTTTTTTCTTCTTTTGAATGAAACTTTCTTGGATGAAATCTAAGGTTGAGCCATTTCATGCTGTATTTTGACTAATGGGAACTATGCTTTACTTATGGGTATTATTACAATGAAAATATCTGTCAAGGAGTTTCTAAGCCCCAGTTGATCTCATTTAAGTATTATTAAAAAGTCAAAGAAAATGGATGGGCAGTCCCTTGGAATTTATTTGTAATGCTATTTAACCTGTCTCTGTAAATTGCCCCTGTTAAACCATTTGAATACCAGTTTGAGCTCTTGGTGGCTAATGAAAGCCGTAGTATCTCCTGAAGTATTGCTTGCAGAAAGAATTTTCAGGGCTTTTTTTATTTTAAAGATGTAAAATCCACATATAAACTGTGTTTTTTCTTAACAATTTAAAATTCATTTCATATTGTTGACCTGCATTCATCTCTCTCTTCTTTGAGTGTAAAATTACTTTGAAAGAGGGTTTATTCATTAAAACATTTCCTCAGTGTAGAAAGGAAACGAGCAAATTATATCATGGCAAAAACTAGGTCTTTCCTTGTTACTGCATAACTCAAAATTCAGTACCATATGAAATATCTGTATAGTTGAACAGGCAAGAGCCCTCTCAGAACAGGGAAGGATGCATTGTGCAATATATATGATACAGTTGTGCTGGGTCACATGATACTGCCCTTGTTTTTATTGCTTTGTTTTTGTTTTGATCTGTTCTGGTTTTGGTTTTCCCGTAACATCTCTTTAGACCACACTGTTAAAATAATTAACAACCCTGAAGGTAAGTAAAAATGTCCTTGAGGTCATAATATACATGCAAAGAGTAGAAAGTTATTCAGTGTAATTTCATTGTAATTTATTTTTGTGTGTAACTAGTTGCACAGTCAGTTGTCTGATTTCTTCCATCATGTTTGTAACACTGCATTTTGATAGAGAGCTATCAACTCGAGGAAATACAGAGCTCTCTTTGTCATGTATAGAGCAGGGATTGGCAAACTTTTTCTGTAAAGGGACAGTTAGTCAATGTTTTAGTTTTTCTGGTCACATGGTCTCTGTAACAACTACTCAGATTTGCTGTTGTAGCACCAACAAGGTCATAGATAATATGTAAATGAATCAACATTACTGTTCCCTTGAAACTTTATTTACAAAAACAAAGCGGCTGGTTCTAAATTGCCATCCTCTGGTCCAGCGTTTAAATATATTCATTTTTATGTAAATGTGTTACTTAGTCTTAGGATAATGAAAAATATAGTAAAACTCTTCATCTCTCAGTTACTATAGTGTTAATCTCTTCTAAAAAGAGAGATTGATTTTCCAGTGATCTTTAGAAAATTCTGTAATGATCTGTTAGAAAACTTAATTCTTTTGTGGAAAGATGGGGAAGTAAGTTTAAAAGGGCTCCTCTAGTTTTTTAAGCTAGCAAAAATGTTGCCCGTTAATATGTTTTTTTCTCCACATAAAGTTGTTGATGATATGCTTAATTAATGGAATATGTCTCCTGTAGTTTTGTTGAAAGAACTTTCATTGGTCTAGATGTTCTGTGACATCTTCCTCACAGGTTTCTCTGACACTGTGACAAGTCCTTATGTATTTTATTTAGGATAGCTTTAATAATTCAGAAAGTACGTCAGCACTTTATACCAGCCACTTTGTGAGTCCCACTGCAGTTTTAATTTCTTCTTCCACTAGGCGGGTAAACACCAAGAATATGAACAGAAGCTCCTTCAGGAATTATATAAATTAAACCCCAATTTTCTTCAACTGTCTACGGGTTCAGTTGATAAGAATAAGAACAAAGTGACACCACTGCAGAGGTATGATACGTAAGTACCGATACCAGTGTAATCAAATACCTTAACCTTCCTGTCTGTCATTCTTCTCTTTTCATTCTGCATCTTTTTCAGGCAGGATCCTTCTTGACAGTGTCTGTCATTTGTGCAGAATTGTTGTACTGTAGCAAATGTTGAGTCACAATTTCTGGGTTTGAATATTTGCTGCCTGCTGCTCCCTGGTAATACTTCAGATGAGCCTCTCGATGCTTCCCCTTTGCATTGATTTGCAGACTACCCTGAGCCCCAGGAACACTCTCCTTGATAAAAAGGGAAATTAAGAGATGTGGGTTATTAAAAGGCTCTTGTCACCTAATGGAGGTTTCCTTCCTGATGTAACGGCGGGGTGCGGGGGTTGGGGGGGCGGCACAAAATACTGTAAAAGGGACAGTGGGTATTAATCTGAAGCGTTTTGTGTTGGGGATGCAAGTATTCATGTTTGTCTTGTCTCAGGAATCACCAAAGTCTTATGTCCTCTGAGTGAGGAGAGTATCCCATATACAGATCTTTTTCATCTTGGAGACAACTTGTTTTTGCATAGACCTATATTCTGTTCATGTTTAAACAAATTTATAATTTTATGTATCAAATCTCAATCTGATATGGTGATCGTCACATCTTGGATTGTATTTGGTTTTGGCCTGTCAGAAAATGATATGATTAATAAAAATGATAATTTGGGGGTTACGCTTTATTCTGAATATATCTTAAGTTTGTGTTAGGATCTTGGTTTTTGTTTTTTTTTTTTAATTTGGTAAGTCTAACTTTTGTAAAGTGAATTCATCTAAAGTAAATAGCTGTAATCAAATAGGTCAGTTTTATTTTTTTTAAAATTTATTCCAAAGTTAAATTTGTTTAAGTGATGCTTTTAAGGTCTGGGTATTACATAGTCCCATTACAGTCCCATGTCTATTTAGCACTAGAATAATGTAAGGGCCATTTTTAAGCATAGCTAATAATAACCACATGGATTGTTGTTAGAGTCAGTTTCTTCAAAACTTATTCTTAGATTTAAATTCTTGGAAGTCTTTGTTAAGTTTATTCACTTTGATAGTAAAGATTATTTATGAAGGCAATTCAAATTTAAAAACTTCCTTTTATTTGCACACACGTATGTACGTATATATATATATATATATATAAATAAATATAAATATAAATAAAATATAAATATATAGGCGGCCATAGAGCAAAGCATAAAATTATTATATAATAAACTACATGAAATTTATTTTATCAAAGCTAAGGATAAAAGTTAAGTCTAAAATCTTTGGGGGTCGATAAACTTTGACCCTTTCCATTGATCTTTTTGTACCCACCCATATGTTTATTTTATTAAGAACCTATGCTGTTATTTACCTCATTGGTTGCTAACTCTGTAGTACATTATGTTAAAATTTGTAGTAAAAATTTATTTCAGATGCTTTTAAATACACATCTTTATTCTCATTAAAAGTGTTGTCATTATAATTAAAGTCATGTTCTGGGTTTATAGCCCCTAGAGAATGCAGAGCAGAAATGTAAATTTAGATTATCTCTTTGTGACAGCATTTGTTATTCCTGAATATAAGTAATGTTTCTATCGAAGGAGAGCTGAAAAATATACACATGCATAAAGAAGAAAGTAAATATTGTTTGTGATCTCGATAGATGTTTTCACTAAAATGATTTGGTGTATCTTCCTTGCAGTGTATATTTCCTTGTAGTCCTTTTCCTTCCTGTGAATGTATATATACAGAAAATTGCATTGGTTTGTTACATTTTAAAACTTAATACCCATTATTATGAATACTTTCCCATGTTATGAAAACATAATTTTTTATGACTGTGTAGTATTCCATTATATGTGAGTATTGCACATCTATTAAACCAATCTCCTGCTGGTGTATATTATCTTACTTTCCTTTTGGTGCTATTATTTATAACACTGTGATAAATATTTTTTCATGTAAACATTTTGGTTATAGTTTTGATGCTCTTAGAACTGCTAAGTCAATGATTATGAGTATTTCCTTGAAATAAGTATTTTTTTCTGCACATTTGCCAATTTTGATAAAAACATCTTTCTTGCTTTAATTTATATTTGGTTAATATACTGAACTTCTTATGCATCGTGAATTCATATCTCTTTGCCATGTTTTATTGGTATATTTAAGTGTTTTCTGTGCAGTATATAAGTTAGCTTCCCCTGTTAGTTGAACAAGTCTATTTGTTTCAAAATATTTAAGTCTCCTGTGTCGCTCAAGAAAGTTTTTTTTGGTCTTTTCCCTGCATTTTAAAATCAGATCTCCTATCACCTCTTCCTGTCTTAAGAATCCCTAGGAACTAAAAATTAAGCAACAGTGTCAGAAATTGGTGTAATCACAATATGAAAACACCTTATTATTTTTAATTTATTGGGCTTTTTTCTTTATATTAGAAGTGAAAATTTGAATTTACCAACATGTCTTTTCAGCATTTTAACAGTATTAGCTATCTTTAACTTATGTTTTTGTGACCACTTATTAATATAGATTTACTAATATTTTATTGACTTTGCCTTCATATAAAGTATAGTCAGAGCACATTTATAATTGTTTCAGTTACAGGAGAAGAGTGTCATAGCAACCACAAGTTGTAGGGGAAAAAAGAAAAGGGGGGAATTGAAACAGTATACCCATTTAGTAACTTTGCCCCAAATCAGTGCAACTGAACTTCAGCTGGGACCAGAATAAATTTTGACATGGTTAACCTTTACTTAACATAAGTACATGATATGCGAAGGATTTTTGAGAGAAGGAGAAGGGGTTTTTTTTTTGTTTGTTTATTTAATGCAAGCCACCACCACCCCCACCCCCCGCAAGATTTATTAAGGACAGTTGATGGCCCAGGTTACATAGAGTTATTGGTGTTTTGCTTTGTTTGGCAGCTCCTATAGCTTGTTTTCCTTGTATGCCAACCCCTGCCAGAGAGTAAGTTTGACTGTTAATATTACTGAATGTCTGCTTTGGTCTCCACTTGTACCTTACCACCATACAGGGTACAGGTAGGGATGAATTTGTAGACAAGTTTTCTTTTTCCCTCAGGGAAGACCTGCCAAGTTAGAATGAAGAGCAATACAACTCTTTCTGTGGTCCTACCCAAGAGAGAGCATTTTGCTTAATCAAGTTGAGAATTAAACTTTCTAGGGACAAAAAGAATGGCCCCTTTTCCTCTTTTCTTGGCATTCGTGTGTAGTGAGTAGCAGTTTTAGAAGAATTTCAAGAAAGCATAACTTGAAAATTTATAGATTGACATTAAACTGAAATGTACTTTTCTCATTTGTAATTAAGCCAGATTATAAATATTAAGAATATCATTAACTACTAATCATCACTGAACCCCAACATGGTCCCTTGTTGCACATTAATGTTAGTAAGTGAAATTTTTTGTAATATGTCTTATTCCTATATCACTTAAATGAATAATTAATTAGAGGGTGTGTGTTATTTGTTCTTCACACACATCCCTCCATTATTATGGGTTTGAGAGTATATCAGTCAGAATGGGTTTTGACTGTGGATACGCTATTTTTCTATTAGTTATTTTGAAATGATGAATACAAATGTAGAGAAGAGGAAGTAAGGGAGCCAGGTAGTAGTGATGCTTAAGGACTGGATATTCTGTTTTTAAGTTCAGGGCTTTGAAATACCTTTATTTACATTGAGGTACTATTTGTGCACCAATTGAAGACTTAGGCAGGGTAGTAATAGCTAAATGGCTGCTATATGCCCAGGACAGTGCATAGGTCTACTTATTTTGGGGGACAAATTATAGAATGTGCAGATCACGCAAGTCAAGTTTATGACTTGATGTTGTGACTCAGAGAAGACACCATTGAAGGAATTGAAATGTTCAGCTTTAGATTTAGGTAGAAAGAAGGTTGAATAAAAATTGAAGGTCTTCTGTGTTCATTTAATCTCTTTAGTAGTTCTGTGTGGTAGACATCATTGTTAATCTTACTGCTGGCAAGGATACTAAATTTCAGAGAGTTTAGGTAATTTACCAGTATCCTCCACAAGTAAATGATAGACCAGATTCTGACCAAAAGTCTCTGTCAGTTTTAAGCCCAAGCTCATTCTTCCACTCTGCCCTTTCTTAATCTAGAAGAGGCGAAATTTAATACTCTAATATGAATTAAAAACTCTAGCGTGAATCAAACTAAATCAGTTAAACTATGCCATAACTGTATGTAATTTGACCTTGAAGATCTCTGGTACTTAAGGCTTATACCTCAGGATAAATATAATGGATGTACTATTGCTCCCAGGGAAGGTTTAAGCAAAACCTTCCCTAAACCACAGATTGGTGGCAGTAGAGGATAAGCTAACGAAATGGTGAAAAGAAAATTTCTCTAGAAATTTGTCCATTTTATCCCATTGAAGGAAAAGATGTATCTTTAAAAACTATATGCAGCTGTATTTGTATTGAAAGTCAAATATAAACTCTGATAGACTGAAGGCATAATGAGAGTGCCTTATTTATTTAACAGAATGGAAGTAGGCACTGCCTGAATCGTGTTCTTCTGTCCTGATATCATTTGGTAAACCCCTGAAATTTAGAAAGGATAGGGTCCAGATAATTGTATAAAATAGTCTTGAGTAGAACATGTTAAATCATGTATAGACTTCTGAATATCTGCAAACTCTGAAATCTTATGTAAAATTGTGTGTGTGTGTGTGTGTATACTTTTCTGGAGGGGGGATCCATGACCTAAAAATAGTTATAAATTACTGGTGTATGTTGATACCTATAGAGGTGAATTCGGGAGCAATATAAAGCAGTAATTCTCAAAGTATGGACAAGTGTCATGAAAAGTAGCCTACATTGTTTTTGTAAAGTGGACCCCCAGTAAGGCATTCCCTCTTTTGAAGTAGGTAGATTATTTACAGTTCCGAACTTTTATTTTTGTATAAAGCTAAGGCTGCTTACTGTTAAATTAAGTAGGTGGTAAAGTTTGCTAAAATTGGATATTTATATTAAAATTCATGAATTATGAGATTTTTCTGAACTTACTTCTCAGTCTTTCCTTATTTTTCTTAAGAAATCTTACTTATTCCCATGATATATTTGGATATATAAAGTTACCGTACATGTGCACATATGTACTGGAAAACTAGTCAATCAGCTCTGGTATCTTGCTCCACTGAAGTAGAATATTTTCAAAAAGTTTAGAGAGCCATGGGTATTTTTTCCAGAGGGTGGTTGTAATAAGTGCGAGGAAGGGTGGGGATTGGTAGGAATGGGTTAGAGGTTGAAGTTTTTGGTGCCTTTATTTCTTAGAAGAAAAGACACATCAAATATCTTTTTAAGATCAAACTTTATTACTGAAATACAAAATTATACTGAATAGATGGAGATTTTGCTTTTTGTTTTTGAAAGCTTGCGATAATCTGTGATGTTTAGAATGGTGGATGTCCATCTTTCAGTTTTAATATTAAGGATAATTAATTTTTTGTGCTTACCAGTAATAAAAGCATTTATTTTCTTTCATATTTGGTATGTCCTGGAGTTATGAGAAACTTCTGGTTAGAATCGTACTTGCCAACTACAATCAGTCTAGGTTTACTGAGGCATTTTCTTCTTGCCATGTTAACTGTGTCATGTAACTTAAGATGTGGCCATATTTTACTAGCAAAGTAATTTTAGTGTCAATGTGTATTTGAAGCCCCTGTATCAAAATAAACTCTTTAAAAGCAAGCTTGCTGTCTGTAACTTAAATTTGTCCTTTGCAATAGCAAATGTTTATCTCAGTTATTTAAGACTTTGGCGAGCATGAAAAATTAAAGTGAATTATTCTCAATGAATAAGGGAATATTTAGGAGCAGTATAAGTATGTACTTGGGTATATAGAAACATGACAGAAATTTGGAAATGTCCATTATATTGACATTTGCCTTAAATTTTACTTTATATTCAGAATGCAACAAAAATTAGTACAACCATGAAGACTTTTTATCTTTTGAATATGATAAACCAGGAAACTAAACCTCACTATTTTTCCTACCCAACTCCCAGTCCTTGAACATACTTTTTTCTTTGTTTCTTTTACTACATAACTACTTGTTTTATGTTGTAATTTTTAGAAAGCAGCCAAGAGACTATCTTTAGGAATTTGGTTGGTGTCACCACCAAGGAAATTAAAGGAAATCAAACTCAAAAATTGCCCAATGGGCCAGTCAGAAGCTAGCAAAGTTGGCTGAGAATCTGAAGATCCAGAGAGAGGCACTCTGCAGATAGTTGTGAATTTGGTTTCTTTAACTGTAAAACAGAGTATTTAAATTTGATGTTAATGATTCCTTCTGGCTCTAAAGCATAATAATTTCAGAGACTTTGAGGAGACTTGATACTTTTTCACTGTATTCCTTTTCCACTGCTGCTGCTGCTGCTGCTAAGTTGCTTCAGTCGTGTCAGACTCCGTGTGACCCCATAGACGGCAGCCCACCAGGCTCCCCTGTCCCTGGGATTCTCCAGGCAAGAACACTGGAGTAGGTTGCCATTTCCTTCTCCAATGCATGAAAGGGAAAAGTGAAAGTGAAGTCGCTGAGTTATGTCTGACTCCTAGCAACCCCATGGACTGCAGCCTACCAGGCTCCTCCATCCATGGGATTTTCCAGGCAAGAGTACTGGAGTGGGTTGCCATTGCCTTCTCTGCCTTTTCCACTAGAACAGTGATCATCAGACACCAAATATCTCAATTTGGACTGAGTCAGAATCTCCAAGGACAGAATCTAGATATAGACTCTATACTTTAAATAAATAAATATAAATTTTTATATTTTGCAAAGCTCCATAGCACCAGATTCCAACTGTTGGGTTAACTGGAAAATATTTACTCCTGAGAAATCTGTAATTTCACCATAGATTTCAGAACTATTTAGGACTAGAATTTAAAAAAATTTTTAGTGAGACTGTATGAAAACATGTTTACAAATTTTTATCTACAGGGATTTATAGACACAGCATTACCTTCTGGAAATAATATCTTGATTGTGTTATGAAACCTAACTTCAGTTCAGAATCAGTCGCTCAGTCATGTCTGACTCTTGGTGACCCCATGGACTGTAGCACACCAGGCTTCCCTGTCCATCACCAACTCCTGGAACTTGCTCAAACTCATGTCCATCGAGTCAGTGATGCCATCCAACCATCTCGTCCTCTATCATTCCCTTCTCCTCCTGCCTTCAGTCTTTCCCAGCATCAGGGTCTTTTCCAATGAGTCAGTTCTTCACATCAGGTGACCAGAGTATTGGAGTTTCGGCTTCAGCATCAGTTCTTCCAATGAATATTCAGGACTGAGTTCCTTTAGGATTGACTGCTTTGATCTCCTTGCAGTCCACGGGACTCTCAAGAGTCTTCTCCAGCACCACAGTTAAAAAGCATCAATTCTTTGGCACTCAGCTTTTTTTATAGTCCAACTCTCACATCTATACCTGACTACTGGAAAAACCATAGCTTTGATTAGATGGACCTTTGTCGGCAAAGTAAAGTCTCTGGTTTTTAATACACTGTCTAGGTTGGTCATAGCTTTTCTTGCAAGGAGCAAGCGTATTTTAATTTCATGGCTGCAGTCACCATCTGCAGTGATTTTGAAGCCCGAGAAAGTAGTCTGTCACTGTTTCCATTGTTTCCCCATCTATTTGCCATGAAATGATGGGACCGGATGCCATGATCTTTGTTTTTGAATGTTGAGTTTTAAGCCAGCTTTTTCACTCTCCTCTTTCACTTTTATCAAGAGGCTCTTCAGTTCCTCTTCACTTTATTAGGTTTCACTTTTTATGAAACCTAACTACTTATTAGAATTTCCTAATCCCACTTGAAACCAGTGCTTATCAGTCACCTGTGTGATTCAGGTGTCTCGATTTCTCTCTCTTCATATTGTTACTGGACAATGATAATTCCAAGGTTAACATGCTGTTCTTCCACTTCTTAAACCAACTGAACTATGAGTGTAGCCACTGCAGCCAGGACCTTGCGTGTTTGTTACTACAGCTCAACTTGCGAAAAAAATTCTTTTGGGACACTCTGGCCTTTCTTGGGGCCATACCTAATTGGCTGAGATGATCTTTGATCTCTTTAATTCTGCTCCAGGCTCAAAGGGCTCAGTCGAAGCAAGGAGAGGCAGACCTCGAAGAACCTGTGGAAAGCCAGCAGCATAAGACTGAATCCTGGACCCTGGAATTAAGGGCTTGATGGAGAAACTGGTAAAATCCATCAGCCAACTGAAATGCCAGCAGAACGTCTTTTTGCCTCCAATATAAGAGCCAGACCCAGTGAGGATACCCTTTTTGGACCCCTGTCAGACCAGACAGCAGCAGCTTTTCAGGAAATTCGGAGTGAACTGGACTAAAGGAATAAGGAGGTGTTGGATGCCTCCAAAGGACTACTGGGCCAATTACCCTAATTAAAGTATTGCTGTTGAAGTTGGAGACATGCAATGTCCAGCAGCACAATGCCTGCAGTGCAGCCCCCTGGACCATTGGCTGGATTGGCTGGAGAAATTTTCACAGCTAAGTTGTTGTTTCACCTGAAGAAGCTGAAGGAATTGAGTTGCTCAGTTATATATCAGGATGACCCTCTGACCCAAGGGGCTGACCTGTGAAAGGTCCCGTACACAGAGTTGCTTTTACGTCTGTCCCACAAAGCCTTTTTGATAGAAACCCAGCTGTACAATTCCTGAACTCCCCATTGACCCCCCATCCTCAAGGCTGGGAGGAAGTTTACTGTTCAGACAAGGCTGCTGAAGAGATTCCAGGAAGGCTGTGGGTCACTGACTGCAGAAGTCTCCACTGACTGTAATCTTCCTCAATTATAGTCATCCCTTGGTATTCATGAGGATTGGTTCCTTAGGATGCCAAAATCCTCGAAGGCTCAACTCCCTTATATAAAATGGTGTGGTATTTGCACATAACCTACACACATCCTCGTGTATACTTTAAATCATCTCTAGATTACTTATGATACCTAATGCAATGTAAATGCTAGGTGAATAGTTGCTGGCACAAGGGAAATCCAAGTTTGCTTTTTGGAACTTTTCTGGAATTTTTTCTCCTCTAAATATTCTTGAATCTGAATAGGTGGAACCCACGGTTGTTGATGACCAGCTGTACAAAGTTTATAGAAGTTCAACATTCTGACTTCAAACCAGAAAACTTTGTGCCCCAAGGAGCAGAGTCAGATTTTAGTTTGGGTCTTTGGCTCCTGACTCCGGAGCAGTGTTCAGGTGGTTCTGGAAAGGGCAACAGTAGCAGACTGCTGGGTGCAACAGGAAGTGCACATTATCAGCTTCATGTCGGATACAACTACCAGGATCTGAAGCAGGAGCTGAAAACCCTCTCTTTGATGATTATTTCTAATGTGAACCTACTCTTGATGCCTTGTCCTTGATTCTTTGGTTCAGTCTGCTCAGTTCAGACCCCTAGAATCAGCAGTTCTTTTCCAGCACTGCCAGGGATGCCAGCTTCTGAAGACCATCTCTGGCACCTTTCTGCTGCACTTCAGTGCATCATTGGAAGGGGGCATTATCTGCTCCTGGTTGAATGATGATGAAGTGCAGCCCTGCACCAGGAACATACTGCCGTCATTCTTGCTAGCTGAAGTCATCGACTACTAACAACCTCTTTGAGGTGAACTTACCTGAGAATCGGCTGTACTTCCTCCACTCCTGAAGCCCCAGGGATGAGGCTTTTTGGTGCTATTATAGGAGGAAGTTAATTTTTAGGAACAGAGGAAATACCTGAAACATAGGCTCATTGTGGTCTCTAACAGACAAGTGGATGAGCTAAAACAACCACTAGAGCCAGACTGGAATCATTAGAGGGGGAGCCCAGACTGGTATCATTAGAGGGGGAGCCCAGACTGGTACAGGGGGCCAGAGCTAAGCCTGAAGTTAGAGTCACTGCTTGAGCAGTGCTGGGTCTGGGACCAGTGGTGGAGCCTACTCTAGGCATGATATCACAAAGAATGCCAGAACCAAACCCGGGACCTGAACTGGAGCTGGAGCCTGTTCTAGAGTCATTCCCAGGGAACCCTAAGAAATAGGTCTCTATCTTCATTAGTAAATGTGATATTTATGTTTGCTTTCCTTTATTAACCTTCTTGGCATGATAATGGGTGGATGTATGTTAAGTGTAAAACAACAAATTTTATTAGTATGACAGAGCTTAATGAAGAAGGGATTTGGACACCTGATCCCAGGGAAGTTGTGAGAACTTTGACTGGTTAGTGGTAACTCTGAGATACATGTTTTCTGTTCAGCCATAAGAGTGCAAGAAGTGTACATTTATTGCAGTTAGACTTGGGAAATATACTTTTTCTTTCTATTGAGTTTATACATTCATTTGCGAGGACTCCCCCATCTTTATTTTCCATTTTGACACTGATAGTTGCACTTACTATGGCAGGTTTAGTTTTAATTGACCCATGTTTTTACATAACAAAAAACTTTCTTTTTTTTTTTTTTTTTACAACCCATATAACAAAAAACTTTCTAGTTATATCCTTATTCCTAAAGCTGTCATCTGTTATTCCTTGAATTTGTTAATTATTCTTAAATTGAAGAATGTACTAAAATTGAATGGGACTTAAGCTTACTAAATCTTGCCCTGATCCTGATTTTTCAGTAGCTGTCTTTGAATTGATGACACTGATATAAAGATTTTGATCTAGAGAGCTTTGATAAAATCTTTCCAGGTAAAGTGTTAAGTATTCGTGAATCAGTGTTTATGAAACTGCAGTTGGTGTGGTGGAAAAGATGCTCCAAGTTGTTCTAATTAGTTGTAATCCAGAAACAGTCTCAAGGTTTAATTCTGAATGCTATAATATTTTCATATATTACCTTTGACATTAGCAAGATTGACCTCATCTTCGTTTAAAATTATTATTTAGTGTTTTCTAATGGTGGTAATTGAGGTGAACCAAGATGAAGACACTGAAATTTTCTCTTGTGATATCTTGCTCTCATCTTTCTGTTTCTATGACTACTCCTTCCTCTCATTTTTAAGCCCTTATTTCCTATTGCAAGAACAGTGCAAATTTGGGGAAGGTGACAGAGTAGATAGCATCAGGAATCAGTCTCTCCACCTGGACAACAATTGCACTTGCATAATCTGTCTAATGAAACTATTCTTGAACTCTTGAGATCTTTTGAAGGCTTGCAACTTTCAGGAAAAGACTTGGCAGTTAATTTTGGTTAATTTCCACTCTTAGCACAGTAGTCCCCGCCCCCCCCACCTCCCACCCCCCGCCACATGGCAGGTGCTGTGTGCATGTTCCTGGAGCAGCTTGCCTATAGCTTGTGGAAGACAGGATGGATAAAGTGGACCATGTGTTCAGATATTGAGGATCTCTGCTCTGATTGCTGATGATGGCTTTTGATCTCAGGTGCAGACAGAGGGGCAGGCAAGCATTGTTGTATCTCCTCTCACAGTTACAAGTCCCTTCCTCTCTGACTGAAATGATTTCCAGAGAATTTAATGGACTGATACCCACTTGCCATACCCCTTTAATTTTTGCTTTTTCTCCTTTTGGGAGCTGGGCATTAAAGACTAGGACATTCAAAAACAGCTACATTTAAGGAAAAAATTAGAAAGTTGCTCTGCATGTCCAGGGAAGGCTCAAAAAAAGCCTGAGAAGACCTTAAGTTTACAGCTAAAACTAATTCTCAGTACAGAGACAGTCTGCAACAATCAAAAAAGAAAAAAAAAAAAAAACCAGCTGGTAACAAAAAGAGCAAACACTGGGGGAAGGGGAGAATCTGATTTCCAGAGGTACCATGTTACTAGATAGATTCAAATGGACAGTGTTAAACAAAAAATTAGAAGGCATACAAAGAAACAGAAAAGAATGGTCCATTCAAAAGAGAATAATAAATCAACAGACACTGTCTTTGGAAAAGACCTAAATGGCAGATATACTGGACAGTCTTTAAAGTAACTCTTACAGATTCTTAAAGAATTAAGGAAAGATGTGGAAAAAGAAAAGTGATGCGTGAAGAAAAATGGAAGCATCAATAAAAGGTAGAAAAATTTAAAAGAAACTAAAAAACAATTCTGGAGCTGAAAAGTACAACAATTGAAACAAAATATACTCTAGAGGATTCAGAGACAGATTTGAGAAGACAGAAGAAAGAATCAGCAAACTTAAAGATAGGGTGATGGAAATTATCTAGTCTGAGGAACACACAGAGATTGAGGAAAGGTGAACAGCCTGAGGGACTTATAGGACTCCAGGGGACCAGCAGATGCATTATTGGAGTTCAGAGGAGAAGAGAGAAAGATGCAGAGAGAATATATGAAGAGATAATTTCCCAAGTCTGCTAAGTATAAGCATCCAAGAAGCTTAACAAATTCTAATTAAGGTGGATTCAGAGACCCGCAGTAAGATACTTGAGACAGTATAATCAGAGAGGGCAAAGGACAAAGGAGAGAATCTTGCAAGCAGCAGGAGAAGTAAATCATCACATAAGAGGGAATCTTCAGTAAGATTATCAGCAGATTGCTTATTAGAAATTTTGGAGGCCGGAGGCAGTGGGTTGATAGACTCAAAGTGCTATAAAGAAAATATATATATACACCAACCAAGAATCTTCTGTCTAGAAAAACTGTCCTCAAAGAGTGAGGGAGAAACTAAGATATTGCCAAATAAACAGAAGCTAAGGGAATTCAGGACCTCTAAACGTGCCCTGCAAGAAAAACTCAAGGAGTCTTGCAAGATGAAATAAAAAGACATTAAACAGTAACCCAGAGCTGTATGGAGAAATAAAGATCTCAATAAAAGTAAACCTAGTGTTATAACAATGGTTTGTCACTATGCTTTTTTCTTCCTGTAGAACTTAAGGTCAGTACATTTAAGGTCCAGTACTTTAGTATAAAAGCTAATGTTACTCTGCTTTGTGACTTCAAATCTTGTTTTCTACATAATTTAAGAAACTGCATTCAGAAGAATTATTGGGGGCATACAATGTATGAAGATACAGTTTTGTGACATCAGTAACCAAAAGGGCTAGGGAAGGAGCTGTGAGTTTTGGTATATTGTTAAAGTTAAGTTAGTGTAAGTTTAAGGTAGACTGTTATGACTTTAGGATATTAAATGTAATTCCCATGATAGCAACAAAGAACTCTAGAATATACACAAAAGGAAGTGAGAAGCACTTCGCTACAGAAAAATAAGCTAAACATAAAGGAAGATAATAATACAATAAACGAGGGAGGAGGCTGTAAGACATATAGAAAACAAATGGCATAATGACATAAGTTCTTACTGCCAATTATGTTAAATGTAAATGAGTTCAGTTCTCCATTCAAAAGAGATTGGCAGAATGGATAAAAACACATAGTCCAGCTATATGATGTCTATGAGAGGCTCACTCTTGACCCAAAGTCACAAACAGGCTGAAACTGAAAGAATGGGAAAAGATATTCCATGCAAAGAGGAATCAAAAAAGATTAAAGGTGGCTCTACTAATATCCCATGGACAGATAAACCTGGCAGGCTACAGTCCATGGAGTCACAAGAGAATCAGACACCACTAGCAACCAAACAAAAACTACTACTAATATCAGACAAATCAGACTTTAAATAAAAAAGATTAATGAGACAAAAAGGACATTATATATTAATAAAAGCTTCAGTACAGCAAGAAGATAGAACAGTGATAAACATTTACATACCTAATGACCATCAAAATATATGAAGCAAAACCTGACAGAATTCAAGGGGGAAATATAGTTCTGCAATCCTAGCTAGAGATCAGTACCCCACTCATAATAATGGATAAAACAGCCAGACGAAAGATAAGGAGAGGATTTAAACACCACAAACATATACAGAACACTGTGCCCAGCAACAACAGGGTACAGTGTTCTGTATATGTTTGTGGTGTTATTCAACAATAGAATACACATCCTTCTCAAATGTACATGGGACATTTTCCAAGGTAGACCGTATGTTAGGCCACAAATCAAGTCTCAGTAGATTTAAAAAGATGGATATACCAAGTATCTTTTCTGACCACAGTGGCATAAAGTTAAAAATCATTAACAAAAGGAAATCTAGAAAATTCGTAAATGTGGAAATTAACACTTGAACAACGAATGGGTTCAAAAAGACATCACAAGGAAATTAGAAAATACTTAGATGAGTGAAGATGAAAACACAGCACACTGAAACTTCTGGGAAGGAGCAAAAGTGGTGCTAAGGGGGAAATTTATAGCTCCAAGTGCTATATTACATTAAAAAATAAAGATCCCAAGTCAACAATCTGACCTCACAGTTTAAGGAGCTGGAAAATGAACAAATAAGCCCAAAGCTAGCAGAAGGAAGAAGATAAGAAAGATTAGAGCAGAGATAAGTGAAATAGAGTGTAGAAGACCAATGGAGAAAATTGAGGAAACCATAAGTTGGTTATTCAAAAATATCAACAAAACTGACAAAATTTTAGCTAGGTGAACTGAGACAAAAGAATGTCTCAAATTACTAACATAAGAAATTGCTACAAATTCTCCAGAAATAAATATGAAACTACTGTGAACAGTTGTACGCCAACAAATTGAATAACCTAGATGAAATGATTCCAAGAAACACAAAACCTACCATGACTGTGTTACAAAGAAATAGAAAGCATGAATAGATGTATAACCAGTTAGCATATTGAATTAGTAATTAAAAACTTTCCACCAAAGAAAAGTTCTGGACCTAATGGCTCGATTGTTGAATTCTACCAAGTATTTAAGGGAGAACTAATAGCAGTCTTTTTCAAGCTTTTCCCCAAAATTGAAGAGAAGAGAATGATTCCTAATTCATTCTATGAGACCAACATTACCCTGATAACCAAAGCCAAAGACACTGTAAGAAAACTTCAAACTCCTAATGAATATTGATGCACATATCTTTAACAGAATACTCACAACAGAGTTCAGCACATTGAAAAGATTAAATACCAAGAACAAGTGTGGTTTATTCCTGGAATGCAAGGATGGTCTAATGTATGAAACTTGAACAGTACAATATACCGTATCAACAGAATGTAGGTTAAAAGCCATATGATTCTTTCAATTGATGCAGAAAGAGCATCAGACACAAACACTCTTGTGACAAAAACAGTTAACAACCTAGAAATAGAAGGAAGCCACTTTAGCATAGTAAGAGCCATATATGAAAAACCAAAGTGAACATCATACTCAATGGTGGCAAGATTGAAAGCTTTTCCTGAGACAAGGAATAAGGCAAGAATGGGATGCCTGCTTCCACTATTTCTCTTCAACACAGCATTGCATTTTCTGGCCATAGCATTTAGCCAAGAAAAAGAAGAGGCATTTAAATTGGAAAAGAATACATAAAGTTATCTCTTTGCAGATGGTATGGCTTTATATGCAGAAAATCCTAATGATTACACACATACACACCTGTTAAAACTGATAAATGAATTCAGCAGTGTAGCAGTATACGAAGTTAACATAACAGAAATCATTTGCATTTCTATACATGAACAGTGAACAATCTGAAATGAAATTACAAAAGCAGGTTCATTCACAATAAGATCAAAAGAATAAAATACATGGCTGAAGCGACTTAGTACGCATGCAAGACTTGTATAAGAATATGAAACATTGCTGAAAGAAATTTAAAAAGACAAATAAATGAAAAGACCAATGTTTATGACTTGGGATACTTAATATTAAAATGTCAGTTCTACCCAAAGCTGTCTACAGACCCCAGTCCTGTCAGAAATCCCAGAGTTTTTAACAGATGAAAAATCCATCCTAAATTCATACAGAATCTCAAGGGACAAATAGCCAATATAATCTTGAAAAAGAAGAATAAAACTGGAGGACCCATACTCCCTGATTTCAAAACTTATACAAAGCTGCATTAATCAAAACAGTACGATATTGACATAAAGATAGTCTACAGACCACTGAAATAGAGAGCTCATAAATATTAACTCCTATACGGCCAAATGATTTTTGACAAGGTCACCAAGACCAGACTACTGGGGATAGGACAATCTTTTCAACAAATGGTTCTGGGAAAACTGGATATTCACATGCAAAAGGATAAAGTTGGTTGCCTACCTAACACCATATTCAAAGATCAATTCAAAATGGATTTAGCACCTAAATTTAAGACCTTAAACACCCCTTGCCCCCCAAAAAACCTTAAGAGAAAATGTAGGATAAGCTTCATAACATTGAATTTGGCAGTGATTTCCTGTATATAACACCAAAAACACAGGTAATGAAAAAAAAAATAAATTGAGCTTCATGAAAACTTAAAAATATGAATCAAAAGACACTATCCACAAGTCACAGAATGGGAGAAAATATTTGCAAATTATAAATCTCTTAAGGATTATTAACCAGAATATGTAGAGAACTCCTAAAACTGAACAGCAAAAAATGTCAAATTCAGATATGGGCAAAGGACTTGAACAGACATTTTCCCAAAGAAGATTTGTGAATGGCCACTAAGCATATGAAAAGATGAACATCGCTAATCATTATGAATATACAACTGAACATTACAGTGAGATACCTCCTTAATACCCATTCTCCTCACACTCGCTATAGCCACCATCAAAAAAGCAGAAAACAAGTGCTTGAAGAAATGTGGAGATATTGGAGCCCTTGTGTACTGTTGGTGAGAATTTAAAATGGTACAGCCTTTGTGGAAGAAAGCATGGCAGTTCCTCAGAAAACTTCAAAATAAAATTACCATATGATCCAACGATTCCACTTCTATATATAAATGTAAGAGAATTGAAAGCTGTATATTGAAGCAGTGTTTGTGCACTGTGTCATAGCAGGATTACCCACAGTAGCTTGAATGTGAAAGCAATTTCAGTGTCCATGGATGGATGAATGGACAAACAAAATATGGTACATACATACAATGTAATAGTATTTGGCCTTAAAAAGGGAGCAAATTCTGCTGTATGTTACAACATGGATGAACTTTGAGGACATTATTGTTTATGGAATAAGCTAATCACAAAAAGATAAATACTCTGTGATTACACTTTATACACAAGGCATTTAGAGTAGTCAGAGTCATCAAAACAAAGTACATAGTAGATAACTGGAAGGAGGAAAAAGAGAGTTGTTGTTTAGTGGGTATAGAATTTCATTTTTATAAAATTAAAAGTTATGGGAATGGATGTTAGTGATGGTTGTACAACAAGGTGTATTTAATACCACTGAAGTGTATTAATCTTTCTAAAACACTGCTTTAATTGTATCATTTCTGTGCTCAAAAGAATTTCCAATGGCCTCTGGTGTCTTTCTCTTCTTAACTCCCATTGTTAAAATCATCCTGTATGTTAGCTAAACTAATTAACCTTTCTCTCAACCTTTTCTACAACCTTTTGATTCTTGAAATTCTTGCTAATCCTGCTTTTAATGCTGTCTGCCAACCCCCTTTCTCTTCCTTCTAATGTGTAAATATTTTTTAAGGACCTACTTAAATTTGAACTTCCCTAGGAAACTTTTCCCAGTTGCCCCTGGAGTGGCTCCTTTTTCTTCTAAAGATTTATGAATTGTTTTAAACAATTCATTTAATAGTTGACACCGACTGGTATTTGTTGGTGTGCACCTGTCTTGTTACCCAACTACCTCTAAATTTAGTGGGCCCAGAACGATATCTTAAAATTATTAGGATTACCCTCTTGACAATAATATGAATTCATTTGTTGATATACTGTGAATAATAAGAAGTACAGGTGTTCTTCAAGTAAATTTCAGACTTATCAGTCAGATTCAAGAGCATCTGGCAATGTTTCTGCAGAAGATGCACTTGGTATTCAGTTTGGGTACTAATTTTTGTGAAATTATTCCAAAAGAATCACATATGGTACCAGTTAGTTGTTGGTTTGTAAGGTAACTTTATATATGTTTCCAGGCAATAAAATAATTTTCAGAAGTTTAGAATCTTAATTTTTTTTGCTATAGTATTATATCAGAAATAAGTATTAACATATGGGTCCCAAAACTTTTGTTCATGTGCTGGATTAAAGTTTGTTATAGAAATTGCTTGCTTGGTCAGTGTTGTAATGTTTATAAAGATTTTTGTTTTAAGTCAGATGAGTTAAAATGGACTTGAAGTTAGCAAATCTGTGTTACTTTACTATGATACTGCATTTTCTCTTATGAAAATCAAGTTTTACTACTTTTGTTTGAGGCACAAAAGTTTCTGTTAGCCGTGTGTGGTGTGTGTATGTTTGTGTGTGTATGTGTATACACTTAACATATGCCTTCTCTTAAGGTTATGATTAAGCTATTGAAGTATGAAAAATGTATTGATTTTAAGAACCTGTAGATGACATTTCAGTAACTTTTATGCCCTCTGTTAAGCACCTAGAAAAATAGAATTTTTTCAGAATTTTAGTGGGGAATGTGTTTATCAAGGGCACAAACTAAATAATGGACTAGTATCCTTTTTAAGCATTACTTCCCCCCCCCCCCCCCCCCCGCAAACTGTTGTTTCACTCGTCGTTTTTGGAGAGTCTAATTAGACTGTAAGTCGCTCAAGAATATAGATTTTTATCTTACACTTTGTGTCCCCAGCATCTAATCTAATATTTTGCATCGGGGTGCTTCAATAAATGTTAAGATGAAAAAAAAATGTCTATTTTTCAGGCTTTGGTTGTAGGAGAATAAATTTACTCTAATTTTTATCTTTTTACAGCCCTATTGACAAACCTTCTGATTCTCTCAGCATAGGGAATGGTGATAATTCTCAGCAGGTAAGATTGTGATACTGTATTCCCTTATTTACCTGCCGTCTGCAGAAATAATTCACGTCTATGCAAGTGAATTTTCTAGATAGTGAAAAATACTTTAAATACTGAAACAATTTAAAAACACTTTTAGTGAACATCTTTGTTAAATGTATACAAATTAGCTGTCTTTTTCTCCACAGAATAGAGCATAATGTAACCCTTTCTTGATGATGCAGAAGTATCATTATGACCATATGTTACAGTTGCTGTTCATTGTTCATTCCCTAAGTCATGTCTGACTCTTTCGTGACCCCATGGACTGCAGCACACCAGGCTTCCCTGTCCTGGAGTTTGCTCAAACTCATGTGCATTGAGTCAGTGATGCCATTCAACCATCTCATCCTCTCTCGTCCCCTTCTCCTCCTGCCCTCAATCTTTCCCAGCATCAGAGTCTTTTCCAGTGAGTCAGCTCTTCACATATTGTAGCTTCAGCATCAGTCCTTCCAGTGACTATTTAGGGTTGATTTCTTTAGGATTGACTGGTGTGAGCTCCTTGCAGTCCAAGGGATTCTCAAGAGTCTTCTCCATTCCTCAGATGACTTTGGGCTTTTAAATGGTAAATCAAATAGTTAAGTTCAAAGTTGTATCCAATATGATACTGAATGAGGTCCTAATCTGTAGAGCATGCTTTGTATCATATTCTAGTTGCTAGCTTTTCACTACACCTTCTTACTTTCTGTATACCCTCTTACTTTAGTTTAAAAAAAAAAAGTATTGTTCTAATCTCTTCTATAAAGAATGTGCAGTTTCCCACAATGCGAAATCTAAATTACACTGCTTTTCTAAACTTTTTGTTCACAAGTTCCATGAAAGAATTTGAAAATCTGCATGTCCCCTTGTATATTTTAAGTTAACATTAAATATTTTTTCATAATAAGTTAAAAATAGCCACAAAGGATGTAATTTCCAGCTTATTATAAGTTTTGGTATTTTTAAATAAACAGACTATATTGGTTTTTAATTAGTATTCGAGAGATTTAAGTATCAGAATGTTGTTACTCCCTCATCCATTGTACATCCTTCCTTGACCTCATTTTTTTTTAATAAAAAAATTAATTATTTAACATAAAAGCTAAAATTGTATTGGAAATTTACTTCTTAATGAAGTGTATAGGGCATTTTAAAGTTAGTTTTCTTGTATCCATGGATGAATGTTACCCTTTGGCACAAGGAGATGTTTCAGCAGCCATCTAATCGTGTTTTTGTTTTTCTAAATAAAAGTGCTGAGGTATCTTGTTCATATATGTAAGTAAATGGAAGAAAGAGTATTATGTCAATATCACTCAAATTTTCAAACTCTTGAATTTTAAATACCTAAGAATCATATTAAGATTTATTGTAAAAATTAGTTTTAATGATGTGTTTGGAAACAACTTGATTAGATATTTTTGTTTTGTTTAAAACCAAAGTATTGGGAATCACTTAGTTTGCCAAAGAAAATGTAGTCCTTAAGAGTCAGACACCCTGTCATTACTAATCTGAATATTTCTAATAAAGTTGTGTTTGGCTTCCAGAAAGTTTTCACTCTTGGGCAGAATACTTTGGTTAGATCCCAGAGTGTAAGAAATAGTGAGAGAAATTAGGTTGTAAAAGGTGAGGATGCTTGCTGGCTGTGTCTTTTCAGGAGGGTCAGTTTTGTTGTATGAAAGAGTACATATGTAAGTTGATTTTTTTTTGGCTGCACTGTGTGCCATGTGGGATTCTAATTCCTCCACCAGGGATCAAACTGCGCATGCCCCTTACAGTGGAAGTGTGGAATCTTAATCACTGGACTGCCAGGGAAGTCTGAAGTTGATGGATTTTTTGAAAATTCATACAGTCCTAAAAAAAAGTCTCTTAAGTATCCCAGTTTTGAAGATCACTATTCTAGTGCCTTTCATTGCAAGCCCTTTAAATTATGGCTTATTATTGTATATAGTATAAATTTATGTTGATTATTCTTTTCTTTTCCTATTTTATTTAGATATCTAACAGTGATACACCTTCACCACCTCCTGGTTTATCAAAATCCAATCCAGTCATCTCCATCAGTTCATCCAATCACAGTGCACGGTCTCCTTTTGAAGGAGCAGTAACTGAGTCACAGTCGTTATTCTCAGATAATTTTCGCCATCCCAACCCTATCCCAAGTGGGCTTCCTCCTTTCCCCAGCTCCCCACAGACTTCCAGTGACTGGCCTACAGCACCAGAGCCACAGAGCCTCTTCACATCAGGTACGTAATAATACTGCATGTGTTAGTGATTATACTCAGACTAAAATCAGACCTTCACTGAGTGTGCTGTTAACGCTGTTCTTGTCCTCTTCTTTTTTCATAAAAATGTAAACGTTTAAATTGCAAGAAATTGGATGGTTTTGGTAAGAGTTGTGTGACCTAGAACTTACTGTGTTAACAGATTTCTCCAGAAATGAAGGATTAGATCAGTTTTTCAATATTCAAATACTTATTCTTCTAGGAAGTATTCATAGTAAGGGCTTACAGTTTTTAATTAGATTTGTATTTATATAGTTATATTTTAAAAAGTGTTTTCCAAGCTGACAAAAAAAGTATGTTAGTTAATATCGAAAGTTATATTTTGGCATTTTGAACCATTTCCAGTTTCATTCATTTTGTTCTCATTAATGTGAAGGATAGCATAAAATTAAGACAATGTAAAAAAAAATAAAGATTAAATAGATACTTTTTTCATTGTTATAGTAGTATGTAAAGCATCTATTCAAAATTATTTATACTTGTGTCTTTGAGAAATACATTTATAAAATAAACTGTAATTGAATTCTCTGACCATATTTATTACTTTATTTCATTTAAACAACTTACTCTGGGTTTTGATGATGAATAGTTGAGAGTATGATTTGGGTTTCAAGTAGTACTTTGTTTTCCTTGATGAGCAAAATCAGTCTGTATCATTCAATTTTTGAAGTTAGTAACTTAAAAATGAAATCATTGTTTAAAGTATCTGAGGCCAATTATAATTTTACAGTCTTAATGTTCTAAGAAATCGTAACAGATTTTGCATGTGTTTATTTGCCTTTGTGTTATATAGTATGATGTTTCACTAGTATGGAAGTGAGATATATGTTTTAAATTCATCACTGATTTTCTTCCCATCAGAAACAATCCCAGTATCATCCTCTACAGACTGGCAAGCAGCATTTGGCTTTGGTTCTTCTAAACAACCAGAGGATGACTTGGGTTTTGATCCCTTTGATGTCACTCGAAAAGCCTTAGCAGACTTGATTGAAAAGGAACTGTCAGTCCAAGACCAGCCTTCCCTTTCGCCCACATCTCTTCAGAACTCTTCGTCACACACTACAACCGCCAAAGGTCCAGGCTCTGGTTTCCTGCATCCTGCTGCACCTACAAATGCCAACTCTCTGAATAGTACCTTTTCCGTCTTGCCACAGAGGTTCCCTCAATTTCAGCAGCACCGAGCGGTTTATAATTCATTCAGTTTTCCAGGCCAGGCAGCCCGCTATCCTTGGATGGCCTTTCCACGCAATAGCATCATGCACTTGAACCACACAGCAAACCCCACCTCAAATAGTAATTTCTTGGACTTGAATCTCCCGCCACAGCACAACACAGGTCTGGGAGGGATCCCTATAGCAGGTAGGTTCATTTATAGCCTTTGAGAATTTGTGAATAACTCTTGCCTACAGGTTGTTGGGTGGGTAGGGAGGGTACTTTTGGATAACAAAGTATTTATCATTAGTCTTGGAAATTTCAATGGGAAAAACTCTTTATCATAATCTAAAAAAATTTTAATTGGATGGATGCCTTGTAATATTGAGCTTTATAAGGATGGTGGAGTATTATATCTGGTTATTGCTCAGAAGCATTTTACTTATAGCATAGTTACCAGACCTTCTTATGGCATATAAGTCTTTTTCATATGCAAAAAGAAATGGGCTCTGAAATTATGGTGCCTTAATGTCCAACACCAAAAATTCTGATTATACATTCTAAAAGTAAACCTGTTCAAAAAAATTTTTAGAGATGATAATTAGTGAGAGCATGAGGGATAAAGCCACTCTCTTAACTCCTTTGACAATTTATTTTGACTGATAAGACACACACTCACATCAAAACTCTGCTTATATAATAAAGGACATAATATTTGGGAACTCTTAATTTTCACAGACATATCATATGTGCATAATTATACTTTCTGTGAAAAAGAAGTTGTTCAAGGAGAGGTTTTTTCCTTTTGGTCTGTCATGTTTTTGTTTCTGGGGTAAATATTAGATTCCTGTAAGTGATGCCAGAATATTTCTGATTTTGTACTGCTACCCTTGAAGGTTTCAGAACTTTTGGCTTTTAAGGTCTCATATGATATTTTTTAGATCAAGTGACTTCTATATTTAAAGGAATCTTTCTTATTAGTAGTTTTTCAAAGTTTGATTTGGGCTTTAGATATGACTGGTGCAAAAGTTTGTTTTCTCTTGATTCTGAAGAGAATTAAGTAGAATAGAATAGTCTTTCACTCTGTTACATAACTCGTAAAATTTATTTTTATCCCTTGTCTTGGCCTTTGTGATATGGCATGGCACAGCATTATTATAATAATGTGCTATCACCAGCAATACATTTGTTCTCTTGTTTTTAGCAAGGTTGATAGATAAATTTTCAGAGATCCATCAAAATTCTTTGCCTCTATTCTCTTTGTGACTACAGCATTTGAATTTCAAGACAAGTAGGTAGGTTAAGAGAATATGGTGTGTGGCTTTTGATACAGTCCAGTTAATTTACACATAAGTGTGATAGCACGTGGGGTCTGTAGCTCAGTTGTTAAAGGATCTGCCTGCAATGCAGGAGACCTGGGTTCAGTCCCTGGGTTAGGAAGATCCCCTGGAGAAGGAAATGGCAACCCACTTCAGTATTCTTGCCTGGAAAATCCTATGGACAGAGGAGCCTGGTGGTCCCCCATCCATGGGGTTGCAAAGGTCAGACATGACTTAGCAACTAAACCACCACCACCATGATAGCACCTAATGTAGTGGTTTGCACATTGGTGAGACTCATGATATTTGTTCATTTGATTATGGTAGTTAGTAGGTAATTGAGAGTGACATTTTTCAATCCTCTTCTGCATGATATTCACTTGAGAAATACTAAGTGTTCAGTTCCTGGTTCTCATTTTTTTCCAAGACAATATATTAGAATGTAATTTTGTTTTGTCTTCCTTTGTTTCAATAGTTTAGAAGTGTGGAATTTAAATTACTAGTAGTGTATCTCATAACATTATAACACCAAAAATTTAATTTCCCCTAAATATTCTAAACATTTAGCAATAGAATATTAGACCAGTTACTATGAATATTTGGGTGTCTGCCCAACAATGAACTAGGCCATGTGGATAATGCAGAAAAAGTTTAAAATGCAGGTATTCTTTCCAGATACTGTACAGTGTAGTTGACAAGATAAAAAAAGACTGTGTATGAAGGTGGTAACTATTTGATGCTGGAATGCAAGACACATCAGTGGAGCCTATAAATTGTTGGGTAAGCATCATTGAAGAAGTAGGACTTGATTTGTATCCTGGATTTGGGTTAACAGGAGGGAAAGGGCAAGACCTTTTGTGTTGGTAGAAATTCCCAACTAAAGGCATAGAGGCAAAATTTAGTGTGTCATTACATTAAGAAACAGTAGAACTACCTTCTGTACCAGGAGGTGCTTCATGTGTTTTATAGAGTGGATGAGAGGATGGGGAGCTCGGTCAGGGAGGCAGAACAGTGTGGGTTTGATACGATAGGAAGGAGGATGCCTTTGTGGATCTCTAGTTCTTAGCTGTCTTCATCGTGTACTTTCATTTGACTTATTATGTGACCATCCTCAAAAATTATCTGTTCTTCTGATTTCATAGTTATCATATTGTCCATTAGTGTAAAAAGAGCAGTTTTAAACCAAATATTTTTTAAGCTGGTAGATATTCCAGAAATGCCACAGGGATGATGAGTAATCACTGATGTTTGAAGGTAGTTGTCCTCGTGTTAGTCATTTGAAATCTTCATCTAGAGTAGATACTTTATGAAGAAAAATGTGGCATTAAATTATGGTCCTATCTTCATGAGTTTTTCTTTTCTTTTAGCATATACTCAACCATAGATCATAAAATACTTTTTTTTTTCCAGAAATTCTAAGAATGAAGTCACCAACTATAGATTCTGAGTCACTGTTTTATTTTCCGGGAGGTGGGGAGAGTTTGTTATTTCAGTTTCTTGACTGTGCATACTAGCTTGGTATTTAAATGGTGACTTATAATTGAGCTTATTTTTAGGGAACTCGTAAGGTTCCTATGGCTAAAGAAATTTTAGTGTTAATGTACCAAGATATTTAAAGTTGATATCAAGAATTATACAGAACCCTTCCATGGCCTATATATATTTGGCAAATACCTCAGGATGCTGGACGTGCGAAGCCTCAAAACAGAATAGTTTTATAATTGTAGCCAAATGATTGAGGTTTTGCAGTAACAATTAGAAGTGACAAACTGAAATTTTGGAAAACTGTGTACATCTTAACTGTGAATTATTTGAAGCAGTTTAATATGTAGGCAATATCTGCCTCCCATCCCTAGTTGTAACTCAGCTGTACTTGAGTTGAACTGTTGAAAAAGGTTTAACTCTATTTTCTGCAGTGAATATCATGGTTTCCTACACAAGGTAACTGTTAAGAGCTTCATAAAGAAGAGTACATATGTTTCAGTGAGGTCTGCCACTTAAGATATGCTTAGACAGTATTCAGTACTGGAAAAATCATGTATATTTGTTCTTTAGATATGTAGAGCAAGATGGAGTTCCTGACTTTTAGTTAGGAGTAAATAGTCACCTTTGTATCTTACAAATGTCTGTATTTATTATACATTTGTATTTAAATGTTAAGTTTTGGTTTGTTTTAGTTAATTATTAAAAATTGATTTATTTGAAATCTATCATGGGAAGGACAGTTGCCAGAGATTTGACATAAACATGGTTTCCATTTCCTCTGCCTAATTGAAAACATTTTTTAAATGTTGAAAATTAGTTATTTCCTTAAGTGAAATCTTTTTAGTAGCATTTTCTTGGCTGCATATCCAGTTTTCTAAATTGAAAAGGATTTTTGAAATAAATATTCTTGAGGGAAAACTTGAATGAGTAACCAGTAATAGTGAAGTCCATTCAGATCTTTGTTGTTATTGGAACTGTGTGCTTTTGTTTTAAAAAGTAACTTTTCCTGTCCCCAAAAATGACCTACCTGTTCAACTCCTTCACTTTAGGAATGGCAAAGCTGTGTTCTGAAAAGGTTAAATAATTTGTTAGAAGTCACACATTCAGTTAGTAGTAGATTTAAGATAAGAACCCAGGTCTCAGATTCAGCAACTGAAATGTTTTTCACTACAATATTGATGTTCTTCGTAAATGAAGATGACTGGCATTTACTTTAACTTGGCTTTCTTCCCATAGTAATTGATTTTTGCTCTCACACTCTTGGGAGGTCCCTTTTTTATCTATTCATGAGACAATTGGCCCAGCTCAGGAATATAACCTGCAGTTACAAAATAGAATGCATTTCATTGACTTGATGAAAATTAATCTCTTGCTTAGTTCTTATGAATACCATGACCTCACCAGGAACTCTAAAATTTCTTTTACACAGCCTTCTTGCTATATATTTTGGATTTATAGAATATTTGCCAATTTACTGAAAAACTATGAAATAACCTGTTCTGAAGACTCGGTCTTTTTCTTCATGGTATCACTTAAACTATCTTTCCAAGTGTAACTTTGCAGATTTGTTTTTCAAAGAACTTTCTGCCAGGATGTTTTTATTCTATGAGCTAAAAATTATTTGGGAAACAAATAATAGTCTAAGTCTGTGAGCATTGTTGTTTCAAAATATACCTAGAAAAATATCTGAAACTGTTCAGGATTAGATTTTTGTTCATGTTTTTGTTCATTCAAATTTTACTTAAGAGAGGGCATTTAAAGAAAATTCTTTGTTTCTGAATTCACTGTTTTAACAGTGACTTGATTGAATTTTGAATCATTTGTGAAACAAGTCACTTGTAGTCATTATCATTTATAATTGGGAGAACTGATCTCATTTCTTGTATAGTTCTCTGACCTAGAAGTAGTCATCTTACTTTCAGTCAATTGGATCATTGTATTGTTAGCATTTTACAATTTTCTCATTATTTCATAAGTGCACATTGAATTTTCAGATGCTGTATGGTAATTTGCTAAACCAATATTTATATCTTTTTATTTATTTTTTCTAAACATAATGACTGCTTTTAAAACATGGATTTGTCATTTTGCCCTTTACAAAACTCACATTTTCACTTCTGTGAATTTATTTTTAATTTTTTTTTTCTCACAAAGTACTGAGTGTCTACATAAAGGGTCCAATTGGCTTGGAAAAGAATGGCTTTCCTGGTCTCTCTTTTTTTCCTTTTTGTATATTTATAATTATGAATCTATTATTTGTTCTTAAATCTGACATAGTATTAAACTTAAGGGTGTGATTAGAGTGTAACTGCTTTCTAGGTACTTGATAAGTTTATATTTTAAAATTCATGTCTTGTTTCACACCTGCATTCCAGCCATTAAGCATGTATTTTATATATGTATCAGTATTCCAAATATTGAAATCATTTTTAAAGGGACTGTTAACAAATCTAGTCACCCATAACTAGATCATGACTGACTTTTCCACAGGGGAAGAAGAGGTGAAGGTTTCGACCATGCCACTGTCAGCCTCTTCCCATTCATTACAACAAGGACAGCGGCCTACAAGTCTCCACACTACTGTGGCCTGACAACAGAGCTGAGAGGAGAGGATTAGACTCTGGGGTGCTTGCATGGGCAACCGGATTTTTGCATGATTCCTTTCTGATTTTGCATTTAATGTCTACACCCAAAAGAGCCAGCATAAACGTTCCTCATGCCTACAACTAGTGTGTTACCTCATGTAGCTGCTAAAGTATTTCTTCATTAGGCCTTTAACACAATTTATTAGCATAATAATTTTGGCATTGTTTCTCATGAGTGATACTATTTTTTAACTCACACAAATAAACTTGTAGTACTAATTAAGATCCCAGATGAGATTAGCTAGAATTGTTACTTTGGCTCTGTTATTGAAAATATTCAAAGATAATGGTAGTTCCTTGTTTTCTGGCTTGTGAAAAAAATGGTAATATCCTAATATATTCATGAGAAATTTGGAAATTAAGATAATGTCTATTGCTTTCTTTGAATACTGGAGAAGAAAGAATACATATAAAACAAAATTGGTGGTGTCATTTAATGCCCAGAAGGATGTTATCAGCAATTGTTTGTAGTTGTATGGATTTATGTCCTATATTATGCATTACCTGTTTAGAAACTGTTTTTGTTCTTTCTCATTTGCACATTTGCACTTTCTTTTTGAATGGTTGTTAATTATATAGAGACGCTTAAAATATGATTATTATAGACTAAATGCAATATAATCTCTTTCCTAATGCACTGCCTAGTATACCAGGAAATGCCTCAGAAACAGAATTTCAACTTACAATTGATTTTTCAGAAACTTGAATATGGGGTAAATATTGTATGTGAGAAGCAACCATAGTCGTGTAAAACTTTTATTGAAAAAATGGTAGTTCTGTGAGATATTTGTTTGGAAATTTCATTGTTTCACAGTTGAAATGTGATAATAAAACTATATTACAAGTTCCTGACCAGAATGAGACTAAGGTGGAAGAGAAGAGATTGGGGATCCTCTAAAATTAGGCCGCGTAAGTTGTCATAGGTAATTTTAATCACAGAGAATAGTGGTACACTTTGCTAGGATATAATGTGAAGTGATGTTTTTGGATAATAAACAATTTCTTGAAATAGTTTTAAAGCTGACAATGAAATAAAATAAGCTGAGTTCAGTTCTCAGCATTAGACAAAGCTGGTTCAGAAAACATGACTGTTCTGCCTAAATTAAGCATCTGGGAAGAAAAGGGAAAGTCAGATCTCCTCTTGGGATTTTCAAAGGACAATTGTGATATAAAAGATATGTCTTAATTAAAAAAATATTGAAAGAGTAGCATGAATACCAAAAAAGGGAGCATAAACATTTAAAATAATAATGAAGATGATGTTGATAATAATAATGAAACACCTTACTGGGAACTGATACTAATATCATGTTGGAGTTGGAGTTTTCAGGGTTACCTCTCTATGTAAAGTCTAATAACTTTCCATTAAATAAAATGCACAAATTAAATGGCTTTGTCCTGAAGTATAGGGGGTAAACTAAAATCCATTCTTAGATATTCTTCAATTTGGTTAGCTGAGAGTATAGAAACAACTATCTAGCCATTTAAATTATTCTTGTAAAATTTCTGCATAAGTGACAATCTCTTAACTTTTGATTTAGGAGTGACTTTATGACATCATTATAAGAAATTTAGCAAATACAAACAAAATACTATAAATTCGTTAGAAGCTTTTTAGTATGTGTTGAATATGAAGCCTTTTAGTATGGGTTGACTGTGGTTTCATTTTTGCTGTAAGAGGCCAAGACATCCACTTAATGCTTCCTGTGGTGCTGAGGCTCCTGGGCCTTGTGGACGAACTTGGGTTCCCTGCTAGGGCTTACCTAGTGCATAGTTTTCTCCAGCCTTCAGAGCAAGCCTTGCATTGCTTGAATCTTCTTATGAAAACATAAGAGGTGGTTAGCTCTCATTAACTTTCTTCTCTGTGTTGAGAAATACACCTGTTAAACAAGGCTTCTCTCCTGTGGTAGCTTTCTCTCCTTTCTCATTCCTGGCCATTGCCACAAAACTGTCAGAATTTATCTGACTTGCTAGAGCCCAGGACTGTCATCCTGCCTGCTTCCCCTCCTATGCCACCTTGTACATACACACTGTAAACAGAAAAATGCTTTCTTGGGTAATTAGGTTTCAACTTAGATATTTTCATGTGGACTAGCTAAAGATGATCATTTAAATAACTTTGTAAGCCAAAAAAATTAAGCTTCACTGTTTTGCTTACTTTTATGTATGTTATGGTTTTTTAAAGTGAAATCTTAAAGTCAGTCAAAATTAATTATACTAAAACTCAGAAGAAATTACAGAACACGTACAAGAAAGTACTGCTTCACATAGCAAGTAAATTGATGAAGCCAAGTGATGGTAAAGAATGAGAAATTCTAAAAACTTCAGATTAGTTTTTGATAAATTCCTTGCATGATTGATATGTCATGCACAAGGGAAACTTTATATATGCTTTTATATCCTTAACTTTTCAAAAGTTACGTGACTAGTCTTTTCCTTAAATCAGAAATGTTTAACCTGGAATACAAAACTCCTTGGATGTGCTTGTGAGTTGTATGTGTGTACAGATGTTCATTTTTTTTCTGGGGAGAATATTCATAGTTACTAGACTTGTCAAAGCATTTAGTGACCGACCTCTTCCCCTGGCTGAAATGGGGGAAAATGTTAAAAAACATTTAGAGCATCAGTTCTTAGTGCCACTGTAGGATATAAACCTGGACTGAATAATTTTGATCATATGATAAATGTCAAGTGCCTCTTTTTATTTTCTTAAAGATTCCATTAGGAAATATTTTCTGATTAATAATACTTTCCTTTTCATTCTACTGTTGCATTTTATTTTTACAGGTGGTACTTTTGTATACTCTCCTCTTATTTCAATGGAGCATTAATGAAATATTTGAGTGCCTGTTCTATGTAGTGGCTTGAGCTAGATCTTGAGGGATACCAGTTAAATAAGGTATAGATCCTATTAAATATTATCAAGGATAGCAGTCTTGTGACAATTTTATTTCAATTAGTTCTATAGGGTCACCTCTTGATATATTTTAACTACAAGAACAGCCATAGTAGTCCACTCATTTCATTATTCATTGCTTTGACAGGGCAACGAAGGATATTGAGTACTGATACTTGAAATTTTGAAATATATGATAATTTAGAGAGAGGGAAAAAAATTTTAGCAGGGGAGACATACATTCATTATTCTAATTGAAGTATTGCTCAGTTTTGGGAGTTAACTAGAGATTCCTATATTCTTTTAAAGAAAGCTTCATTGCATTGTGTGCCTGTTTTTACTGACATGGCTCCTATTTGTACAGTATTCCAAGTACCTTCCAAGACTGACAGAGCTCTCTTCTGCTGTGATACAGGTGCATAGGGAGCTTCTCGTACAGAGGCATTACCTCAGAGAGTCAAGAGCAAGGAACGAATTGCAGGTTTATTGAAACTCACAAACTGAAGACCACCAAGTTACGTGTGCATATATAAAAATGCTGCTGCTGCTGCTGCTGAGTCGCTTCAGTCGTCTCCGACTCTGTGCGACCCCATAGACGGTAGCCCACCAGGCTCCCCCGTCCCTGGGATTCTCCAGGCAAGAACACTGGAGTGGGTTGCCATTTCCTTCTCCAATGCATGAAAGTGAAAAGTGAAAGTGAAGTCGCTCAGTCGTGTCCGACTCTTAGCGACCCCATGGACTGCAGCCTACCAGGCTCCTCCGTCCATGGGATTTTCCAGGCAAGAGTACTGGAGTGGGGTGCTGATATAAAAATGAGAGGACATTTTATCCTGTATTGAGTTGTAAGGTTTTGGATTCTTTTGTTTATTTGATGATGAAGCTTTCCCGTATCTGCTTAACAGATGCATATTATATAGTTGAGAGCACAATAACTTAAAAATGTTTTTTTCTTTAAAAGAGGTGATACTGCAAAATGACGATATATGTCTTTTTCTATAAAATATAACCAAGTCATTTATCTGGTTTCAAGCTAGTTCTTCTGCCATTAGTGCTGTGTCTTCTCTCAGTCTTTCTGTCTGAATATCTGCTATGTTGTCTCCTTGTGTTGAATAGTCACACATGAAATGCTGAGTGAGCCAGTTAGACACTTTGCTGATACAGAAGTAAAAATGGGATTTAGAGAAAGAAGTTATTCAGGGCAGATTTGGAGAAGGCTTCACAGGAAATGTCTGACTTTTTGCTTTTGAAGGATGGCTTGAAATTAAATGATGGAATTGGAAAATATAGTAAAGGGAACAGGTTGAATGAAGAATTGGGGGTGGAGATTAGCATGGTCTTTGAAGGGTCAGGAGAGGATAGTAAGGAGATGGACTTGTCTGAGGTATTACAGGTCATGTAGGAAGGTGAGGTAAGTGTGCAAAAGCCGTGATAACTAGGAAAAAGAGTTTAGTCTTGATGTGGATGTGGTCAGTGGTAGAGAACTACATGTTCTTTGGCAAAGATGTAACTTGATTGCAGCGTTTTAAGAAGATTAATACATTTGCTGGAAATTAGTACCAGTTAGAAAGTAGTTCCTGTATATCATTGCTGACCAATGAAAATAAGATGGCCTGGACACGAATAGTAATACTAGTAGGATTGCAGAAGAAATTATGAATTAGAAGTCAGAATGAGATTCAGGGAAAGGCCTTTGGGTTTGGCCATGTCTCTAGTGACCTTTAAAAATGCTACTTTCATAAATAGATACAGATGGAAGGGCAGATTTGTAGGATTCATGAGGAAATGTCAAGGATGTAGATGCAGCAGTCATTGACTAAAAGACATTTGGCAACAAAGGGGAAGAGAAAAACAAGATGCTAACTAGACGGGTTGTAGATCTTAGAAGGCATTGCTTTAGGATAAGGGAGCTGAATATTTAATGCAGAATTTACAGAGCTGAGTGAGAGAACAACATAGATAGTATGGAAGAGAAGATAGGCTAACCAGTGGAGTAAAAGATTTCTGTAGGTGCTAGGAAGAGATACACCCCTGAGATGAGGTTAGGTTATGGGCTTAACTTAATCGAGATGGGCTGTATCTTCCTTTGTTATTTGTAAAGAACAATCTGAAAATCTAGGCAAAAGAAGGTGAGATTAGAGAAAATGAGATTAGATGAAGGTGCTCATATGAGTCTTGGATGCATATCATGTGAGAAAATGGAGGTGAAAGACTGGAGTTGGGAACCTGTTTTTTAAAAAAAAGAGAGGGAGAGAAAGAAATAAGTCTGTGAGAATAAGCCTCAGAAAGCCTCATCAGAAAGAAATTTAAGAATTGTTGAGTCAAGATAAGGATCAAATTTAAGAGAGTCAGATATGTGTAGTTTTGTATGTTGTGATGATTCAGCAGGAGTGGACAAAGCATATATGAGAGTTTGGTTAGAGGGTGAAGAAAAAAAGAACACAAAGATATTTAAGAAGGCAAAACTGATGATATAATCTTGTGATCCAGAGTTCATTGATATTATATGTTGATGAGGACAAAGAACCAGTATAGTATTGTTAAGAGAAGGACGGATTAGGAGACTACTGAATGTGATGACCACTCAGCATTATATGACAAGTGAGAACCAGAAAAAGGATTGTAGACAGATGTCTAACATTAGGGCTGGAGGTTGGAAAGAAGGCAAGCTTTCATTGCCCCTGTGGTCTTTATTCTCCCAGCCTTCCCTCTAGTCCTTTTGTCTAGAGTAGGAAGACAGACTGTGTGAGAGAGAATTGTAGAAAGCATGATATTACCTGGGGAATCCTGAATCATGTTTCCTATAAGTTGAAGGTGATCCAGAGGAAAACATCCCACAGTGGAGTGAATATTGCTTCCTCAAAGCACAGTAGGAGGATGTGAACATATAGTACAAGGGAAGGCCTGGGGAAAGCCAGAGATGAGATTGGACAGCGTAGGTATCCCCAGTGAGTGTGTTACTTTGGTGTGAAAGGTTTAGACAGAGGAAGTAGGTGCATGTGATGAGTCTGGTAGCTTGGCGCTTTGGAGAGTCTACCCTAAGTTTGAGTTATATAAAAATCTGATTTACACCTATTGATACCTAGAATTGAAGGCAGGCCTACGCAGTATAAGCTGCTTGAGAATTAGACTGAAGTACCTAGAAATTCCATGAACCAAATGGAAATTATTGTACTCGAGAACCAACCCATTTTCTTCAGGTTCCTTCACACCAGACTTCATAAAGCAGCTGTTGACTTCACTTTGTTCTTAGCCAGCTTCACATTTTATGATTATTTTCAAGGTTCCTGGAAGCTCCAGTCTAACCCCTAAGAACATACTGTGCTTTGAACAGTTTGTTATTGCAGCTCCTGGTTGGTCTTAAGACCCACTTATTGTGCTGTGTTATAAGCAACAGCCTCAAAGCTTTTTTCCCTTCCATATAATTTATAAAGCCTTTAAAGAACTCAGTACCTTTTTTTTTAAGTTGAAATTCACAGAACATACAATTAACTACTTTAAAGTGTACAATTTGGTGGCCTAGTAGGACTGTTCTTTAATTATCTTAATGTTAAAATTGAATAAATAACCTGCTCAGGCTGTGAGAAATTTAGCCTGTCCTTGTTGGGGCTGTGTGGTAATAGCTGCATCTAGACTCAGGTAAAAATGTTTAAAGTAACTGTATGAGTAGTTCTTAAGTGGTAATAATAGTCTTTTCTGTCTTCATGACATTTGACTAGTACATTACAGAAAAAAAGGCTTCCTTAGCAAGGAAGCCTCGCTCTATGTCTGAGGGTGAGATAGAGTGAGTATGTGTGCATGTACATTGATTTATATATAGTTATTTTCATTTAAATCCTCTACTTAGTGAATATGGCAGAGGAAAAAGTCTCAGGCCATCTCCTTGTGAGTTCTCGTGTATTTATTCCTTCTGTGTTCTCATTAATTCTTGTGTTTAGGATAAGAGCTGTATTCATATTCCGTCCTTCTCTAACGTTTTTTTCTTTTTTTTCTTAATGGGAATTAAAGCCCTGTTCATATGCAGCAAGGTTACAATATAGGTGCCCACTTCACCCCTGGTTATGCTTTATCTGAACAAATATTTTCATAGCTTTTTCTCATCAGTTTTCACTTCTGCTGCTAAGTCGCTTCAGTCATGTCTGACTCTTTGCGACCCTATAAACGGCAGCCCACCGGGCTCACTTCTACTACTGAACATATCCGTCCTGTATCATACTCGTTAGGAAAACCTAAAGAAAGGATAAAAAGAAGAAAAAGATATTTTATTGTGCAATCCTAAAACTTCAGAGCTGTGAAACATATAGCATAGCCTTCAATGATCCTTCTTTTGGAAGACCAAATAATAATAATGATATTAATAAACAAGGCTCAGAAGTATTGTGGTTTACCCACAATCACATTCTAACAACAGTTTAAAGTTTTGTTAGTCCTCACCAATGAATAAGCTTTCGTATATGTAATTCAAGGAGAAGAAACCTTCAAGATTCAGAACATACCTCTTCTCTAAACTTCATTGTGTCTTACAGCCTATTGTAGTAGTTCTCACCAGTCAAAGGCTTTCAACTGTGAATATCAGTGCAAATAATGAATTTAAGGCATTCAGATTGTCCATCTGTTGGCAACTGTTATTACAGACCCTGTAAGTTGTTAAAACAGCCTTGTGTTAAATGTTACCTAGCAATCATGAAGTAACTTTAGTAGGGGGAGATTGAAACTTCACAGGTACTCTTAATGTGACTTAAATACAGATGTCAGAACCAAAATAAAGAGTAAAACAGAGGTGGAATTAAATTTACCCAGGATTTTTCTGCAGTGCCAGAGACCATTTAATCATCAACCTGCATGACCACTAGACTGCTGATATCTCTAATACTACAGAATGAAAAAAATTCTTACAGTAATGGCACCAAGATGTACTGCACCCACACCAAAGGGGTGATCTCAGATTCATCTCTGAAGAGCTACTGTATGCTACACCATGTAAAATGATAGCGTATCTGCTGACTTTTTTTCCAATCGAGGTTGTTTTCCGCATAATGAAAAAGAGGGGAAGCTCCACAAGGATTTAAAGTTGATAATACCATCATCGTCTCCAAGAAGAAATGCAGGGATGCTGACTGCAATCAACTTTTGTAGCCTAGTGCTGTTTCCTAATATGGTGAGATCTCTTCCCAAGGACTGTACTAGCGTTTCTACTCTGTTGTCATCAGTCTTGTGTATGGAAATAATGTTTCTATGGGGCAGAACATAGTGATCTGGAATATTGCTGGGATGTTTTTAAACATTGTCGTTTTATGTGTTGGCATTGGCAAAAAAACTGACACTGAAGCATTTTTTTTTCTTTATTTTATCTATAAATTGAGTATTCAGCTAAAGGAAAAGGAGGCCGTAGGTTATGACTTCCATCAACAAAGTAGGAAGATTTCTTACTGACCTTAAGCTGAGTGTTATTTCACTTATGTTGTCTCTATTAAAATGTGTTTTTATTAAAATTTGTGATTATGGATTACTGATAGAACTATTCCCTCATCCCTCACTTAGGGTGTGATTTGCTGCCAGGTATGGGTTTTTGCCTGGAAAATCCCATGGACGGAGGAGCCTGGTAGGCTGCAGTCCATGGGGTCACGAAGAGTGGGACACAACTGAGCGACTTCACTTTCACTTTTTACTTTCATGCATTGGAGAAGGAAATGGCAACCCACTCCAGTGTTCTTGCCTGGAGAATCCCAGGGACGGCAGAGCCTGGTAGGCTGCCGTCTGGGGTCGCACAGAGTCCGACACGACTGGAGCAACTTAGCAGCAGCAGCCGCAGCAGCGTGGGTTTTTTTGGGTTTATTGTTTCTACATCTAAACTATTAGCATTCACTAATTAACCTAAATAGTCTTCCCCAGCCCTAGTCCCAGATAGGAATGACATTTCTTGAGTCAGTGCTGCAAAACCTCACCTTTATTTTAAATGGCAGGTGGTTGAAATGAAGCCTATTACTGAACTAAGCAATGGTCTTTCATAATTTCCAAATAAATACATACAACTCTGCAACTTTTGTTTTATAACATGCTTTCTGGTTTTAGTTCTTGACTGCTGTGAGTCTTATTCTGGTAGCTTGTGCTCACCTCTCTGTCCAGTTTTTTTTCTTCCTTTGGGCAAAGAAGAAATTGCTCCTTTCTCCATGTAACTGACCACAGTTAGAGGGGGAGGTCTTGACTAGATCTTAAGGTGCACTTCCTGTGTAATAACCCTGTAGGACCTTGACAGGCCTGAATTTTCCCTTTTCAGAGGAGAAGAAGGGGCTCTGTCCGGTTCCTGAGTGTTCACTCAGTGTCTCTGTGGTCATTTACCTCCCAGTTTCCTTCTCAGTCAGTTTTTTTGTTCTGTCTTAAAAATCAAAACAGAACATTTAAGCAGAAAGCACAGTCTGGGTTGGGAGTAGATTGAGTAACAAATGTCTGATTGGTAGACTTTTGACTTTGCTAGATTGCTGTTATTCACTTGCTTTTACTTCTAAGTAATTCTAGCTCTTTAAAAATATTTTCTGGACAATACTACTGAAATTCAGTGATTCACAAATATATGTGATTTTTAATAAAACTAATTTTTTTCCGCTAAAATATTCTAGTTCCATATAAAGCTTCACAGGAGATGGTGAAATAGGAATTGTTTCTAATTTATATTTAAGACTAAATATATAATTTGTATTATATTTTAAGACTGTTTTCATCTGATCTTCTTTCTCTCTTTCCTTCTTGCTTTCCTTTCTTCAACACTGATTGAGAATTGGTCTGTCAAGACTATCTCTGGCATTCTTTGCCAGTTTAACTACAATAAATCATAGCTAAGGATGAACACTTAAATATATTTTAAAAATAATTTTTAAACTAAGGCCACTTAGTGAACCTGATTGTAGGCATATAGCTGTTTAAATTCATAAGCAGGTAGGCCTTTTGAAATGCTGTTCTCCAAAGGAGTATTATCTTTTACAGGTCTGAAAAGAATACAGTCTTATTAGGATTAAATCTCTTTAAATTGAGGCATTATTTGAAAAATTGAAAGCAAAAAAATTTCTATATTTTCCACAGTGTAAATAGTAAGGAGGAAGAAAAAGCAAAACGGTCTTTAAGATCATAAATTTCACCTATGTATGTGAAAATAAAAGAATAAGTCAATTTCAATTTCTATTCTTATTTTGAAAAATCAAATGTTTATTTATAAAACAACCTCAGAACAAACTTTAACAAATACCTCTGGTTTGTGAAAATAGTACAATGAAGAAGAAAGATGTATGCTTGATCTGTTTGGTGGAAGTGTTTATTACTATGACCGTATCCATTATCTATTTCATTTAGTTTTAGTGTAATAATGAGGACTTTACTTCATTTCCTAAAATAATTTTTTTCTAAAATTAAGAAGCAGTTTCTCATTTTAATGCCTAGAAGGATAACTTTCTAAAAATAAATCTCATAGTTGGGTTATATTTCAGAGCATGGAAAATCATATTTAAGAGCATGGATAATTTTTAGTCATCTTTTGAGGGTATTTTTGTGTCTTTGATATAAACCCTTAAGATAGGAGCTATCCTTCAGAAAGAGATGAGACTGACTGATCTTCACTGTCAAAACAAAAGTGAGCTGTGTAATAATCAAGTGAAGTAAAAACTGGCTTTAGTGTTTTTAATAACGTTTAGAAAATTTAGAAATCTTTAAATTTGGAAGATTATGAACATAAAATGTCTTAGAAATTTCAATGGACATATAACCCTGTGAGAATTTGCTGCATGGGTGGCAAGATACTTTGGTCTGAATGAAAGCCTGAAGGGAACTTACACTCCCTTAAAAAATATTTTATTGGTACTAAACAGTTGAAAGCTATCACTGCTTTCTTCAGAATAACCAAACTCCAGTGATCCACTGAAGAAATAGAAAAGAAGCAGAACAGCGTGACTTGTAGGACGCTGCTGCAGAATGTTATAGCATCAAGCCCCAGACGCAGCCAGTAAATGTTTGCTGAATGAAAACTTGTGGTTGAGATGGTACTGATTATTTCTGGAGGTATGCAAAGCCTGGATCTGGATCTGCTTTGTGTTAAATCTGGACTTGTGGAGACATTAATCAGATTCGTTTTCACATAGGTTATCTTATCTCTTGGTTGAACTGTGATCCTCAGTTCAGTGTTAACGATTCGCCTCATCACTCCATGATCAGTCCTTCTATCTTCTCTACCTCTGAACAATGGAAATTCAGCTTGTGACTATTCCTTATTTTCCCAAGACCACCGTGCTCCCTCCTCCGTACACACAAGCTTTAAAAAATTTCACCTAACCAATAACCCTTCTTACCTCCAGTGTCTCATTTGTGATACTCACAATCATATACACACAATTCAGAAAACCTTTATAAATACCTTATTTTCTAGAACTCTACTTATGTGAGTACTGAAGAGCTACTTGGGGAACTTAATACTTTCATAAGCAGGGCACTCTCTTTAGGGAACTTTGATTGTTAAAGACACATTTAACATGGTTTCTAGTTCTCTTTAATCCATTTCTCCTCCACATACTTTGACATGACATTGAATGACTTTCTTGAAATATGGAGATCATACTTTAATAATCCAGATGTGATTAGAGAATCTACTTTTTCATTAACACTTTTCTTATTACTAATATTTGTATATTTCTTTATAGTTTACACAGTCTCATTATAAAAATATCCTGTTGAGTAGACATTATCCCTATTTTGTGAATGAGGAAACTGAGGCTCAGAGTGGTTATCATTTGTGATTGGCTCAGTGTCATATAGTTGTTAATTTGGACATTTCGCATCTATTTATGTGGGCTTAATGTTATTTTTTAAAAGTTCTGTTACCCAATTGTTATGAAATGGTATAAGTAAAACTACTAAATCTTTTTTGTACATGTGACTGGTTAGTTAGATCTCTTCCATCCTGTACTTCCCAAATGTATTTTTAGAAATATGAATGTAACCATGTTAAATTGTGTGTTTGGATATGGTGTAGTTAGAGTGTACCCTTGTTTGTATATTACCATCTTAACAAGTTTATCGTATGAGAGTATGTGATTATAAAGTGAGAGATAAATGTTATTAGTAACATTAATAGTGAAGAGTTTAAGGATTTTAATTTAAGAATAGTTGTAGTTTTAATTATTGATTCTGTCATCTCTAGAATTGGCTTGTTGTTTGCATGTTTAAATAAACTTTGTGGGTTTTGTTACGTATAATAAGAAGCATGGAGTCAAAGATAAGCCAAGCACTATCTCAGGAGCTTTCAGACTAACACACAGTGTCTTAAACTCTGTGACGGTTCATCTAAATACTGCTGTCATCCATGCTGTACTTTAGTATCTTATACCAAAAGGTTACCATTAGAAAACTTCCAGAAAGTGCTAAATTCAAGATATATCATAGTTATATCCTAGAAAGTCTGTCCAAAGAATAAATTACTTTGATATGGTTGCTTCCTTATGGAAATGCATTTTGGCTTTCATTGACCACCCTATTCCATTTGTTTTATGGGATTGATGTTTTGGTGGGATAGAAGTGGAGTTTAGCTGTGAAGTCTTTGAGTTTGGGCAGGCAACAGAAGAAGAAAGGAAATGGATCCTGGAATTTAGAAGGAGGACGTTTCCAGTGGGAAGCAATTGTCAGTGGAAGCTGCCTTCACGACTGCAGTTCACCTCAAAGTTAAACTTCCGGTGTATTTCATTAGGAAAGGAGCTGAGGTTTTAGTCCAAAATGCTGTATATTGTTTCTCATGAGAAATGACTCCAAATGCAAACTACAGAGCAGTGCTTGCAAAACCTCTGATGTTCACTTCTAAAGAAATCATGTATCTTTCAATCTGTTTCAAAAATTTCCCCAGAACCCATTTGGTAAGCATTTAGCTTACAAAGCTGCCTTTTCTTTCTCTCCTCGTAATTCTCTTAACAAGGGTTTTGTGATGATGTCTCTGAGGATGAATACCCTAGAATAGAATCCGTGTTGTACCTGGAAATTTTAAGCTTACAGAAATTGAGTAGATGTTCTTTTACTGTCTTTTTATCTCTTGTGACTTACAGTTCTCTCTCCACGTTACTTAATCTGTCCTTTCTGGTTTGAGGATCATGCTCTTTTATAAAGAAGATGGAAGAAGGCAGAATGAAGATGGAACTATGTAGCTCTGACTTTCCTCAGCACTTAACATTATAACAGGCTGAGCTGTGGCCTTTTTCTAATTTTCTTCTGTTCCAAACTTAGCTTTTTTTTTTTTTTTTTTGCCTTCAGCATTTTTCACAAGCTTCAGATCATTATGGATTCTGATTTTAATCCTAAAGGATTATGATACTGTTATCCACAGGTAGGTTACATAACTCTGTCTAGCTTTTCATGTCTTACCGCATGAGACTCTCCCTGCACAAGAACTAGTTTCTTTGGATTTTGCCCCAATTTATTTTCCTTATTAGATTGATTATTGCATAGTCAGAACATTCATATTTTTGCATCTTCTATGGTCTATGAATCACTGCCTCCTATAACCATGGGACTACACTGATCCACCTTTCCTTTTTTTAAAAAAAAAAAACCCTTCTTTGGAAGGCTTTTTTTTTCTCAAAAAAAAAAAAAACTGGAAGCAAATGTTCATTTAGGAAACATTAAATACCTCTTGAGGTTCAGAAACTGTTCACTGTACACAAAGAGGATCAAATCAAGGCCCTTTCTGAAGAAACTCACAGTCTAGTAGAAAACTGATGAACAAGTGAATGCAATTCACTGTGGTGGTTGCAAAAGTAGCCAGGATGCCAGCCATCCAAGAACTCCATCAGTTAGTCTCATTCCTTGCTTCTTAAAGTCCTAAAGTTATGTCACATACTTTTAGGGCTTCTATTATATTCACAATAGCCAGCCTGGGCTTTGTTAGTCAGAAGTCCAGAAGAAAATTTTCCCTCTGTTTCCACCTTGGGAAGGGTGGTGGCAGGGGGGGGTCTGGAGATGAATTTTATCAGGTTTATTTTCTCCTCGCAGATTCATATCTCAGAGATGTCAGAGTGGTTGACATTCTCCATGTCCCTGCAGTTTTATAATTGGGTGAAATCATATTCTGATGGATCCACGTATCTTCTGGGTAGTAAGCTCCCTGAGTCATCCTTGGATGTCCTCACAGGGTTTTTGTTCATAGTTCTTAGTTTCGTGCTCACTTAAATGCTTTCTTTCAAGCTTCCAACTTCAGATTTTTCAATTTCTTCATTGGATTTTTGTCCCTCCCCATTGTTTAGTTTTGTGTATTCTGGTTCAGGTTCCACCTAATAATGCTTCTAAGAATGTATTGTCTTCTCCTCCATTGACTTCTCAGTTTCCTTTTTCCTCATTCTAAATGAGGCTTTATATATAGACTTCTTTCTATAGGTATTTTTTCCTGTTGTGTTTGTTTTTTTTTCCTTAAATAGATTTTTCTTCTTCAGATCCTTCATAAAGCAAACATCTAAATGTTTTCCAGCTCTCCTTAAAGGATCTGATTCTTCCCCCAAAACAAACTTACAGATCCTTGTAGGAACATTCTAGAAGAGAGAAGTACACATTGTGCAAAACACATCTATGTATATTGTACAACGTTCCTACTGTGTTTTGTGATCAGCTGCTTCTGCTGCTCTCTGTTCAGTATGGAATGCCTTTCCCTTTTCCGTATCAGCTTCTCTTCCCCTGAGCTTCTCCAGCCATCATCTGTCCAGCATGCAGAAAGGCACAAGTTGTTCATTTTCTTCCTTGTGCCGCACAGGACTTTGTTCATATCACAGTACTTATTATCACATGCCATATTGTTTTTTAAACATGTCTGCCCTCCCCTTCTCTTGGCCTGTGAGTCCTGCCAAGATGTGGACTGGATGGTAGTGTGCTTGGTGGTGAGAACAAACACTTTGGAATCAGAATGGATATGATTACTGACTTCAGCACTTTTGAACTATTCACTCACTGTGCACTTCATGTACCTGATATCCTAGTACCAACAATCCAATCGGCTAAGTAGTAGTTTCGTTTTCCAGAGTCAACTTAGTCTCCTCATCTATAAAATGAAACTGTTACTTAACTCATTGGATTGTTGGTACTAGGATATCAAGTACATAAAGTGTACAGTGAATGAATAGTGTCTAGAGTAGAAAAATGGATAGAATATAGCTAATGGGCCTGTTTACTGTCTCATGCACATAATGTTAGAATATCTTTTTTTAAAAAGTATTCCTTATTTATTTTGGTAAATTGGATTTTGAAATTTATATTTATTTGTGTTTTAACATCTCAAGCACTATTGAAAGCATATTTTAGTGGCCTCTTTTCTTCAGAGAGGCCTTTTGGGCCCCCAAACTTAGCTGATTCCTCCTTTAAGAAGGATTTGCATCCCTTTTGGTAGAACAGGTTATATTATGTAAATAGGCCTTTTCGGGGAAAGTGGTTTTTCAGCTCCTCTCAAGTTGGGTCTTTGATTCAGCAGGTATCTTGAAGCATATCACGTTTCTAAGACACTGAGCTGTATGCTCAAGAAGGTATAAGACAGCCTCCTTCTGGCCTGTCAGTAGAGTTGTGAGAAGATGAGAGTACACGTCAGGGTGTACTGGCTGTCAGAGCACAGTGTGCGGCTGCAGGAGTGCAGTTCAGACCACAGTAACCTTGTCCAGGATTATCTGTGGGGAAGAATCGGACTTTTGAAAGAGCAAAAATTAATTGAAGAGATCAGGAAAGCATTCTAGACAAGGAGAAAGGAAGGAAGTAAAAACAGTCCAGAAAGCCTAAACCATATTTAGCTGATCCTCAGGGCCTCTCTTTTCCTGTTTGTGTCATTTCTACTCTGAGTTCTTAGAATGTTTCACTCAATTTAATCTCTACTTTCAGATCTATTAAACCCTTAAGATTTTGTGCCCCAGCAAATGTGCTGTGCAGTAGTGGTCTGTTGTGCTTTTTATAACGACCATAATTCTAGAAAATCTGAGAATTAGTTCTTTTTGTTCAAATAGAATAACTTTTTATTTCTTAAACAAGCTGATTTTATAAATCTGTTGGAAAGAATTCATTCACATTTTAGTTAATAAATTGAAATGATTGTTGTGACTGTCTTAGAGAACAGCATGCCTGTATCATAAAGGCTTTCTTCTAAGTTCCGATAGCAGAAATTCTGTGTGCTCTTTAAAGTTTGGTTTTATATATAAGACAAGCATAATTCATTTCTATTTCAGTTGCTTAGAGATATGTTGAAGTTTGAGAAAGTTTAGGCTTTCTTGAAATCATATACTGATAGAGATAGACTCCATCCCCAAACTCATAGGAATTAATGTCTAACAAGGCTGGGGGAGGCGGGGAGTTTAGCAAGGGGTAGAGTGGCTGAGACAGGCCGTACTCAGTGTCCTAAAAATGAATATTTGAGAGTCTTAAGTGGCAAAAATTAATCGTAATGGGAACTAAATTTCTGATGGACAGCCCCTTGTGCCAGGAAAGATTTGTTTCACTAAGTAATCTACCTTTAGAAGTAGCCTCTGACTTTGAACTATAAAGGACAGCAGTGAAGAAAAGGAAGATTAAAGCTTTTTAGAAAACAAGAACAGATTGAGGAGACTTTGGGGAGTAGCAGTGAGATAAGGATTAAAAACTGAAGAGCAGAATAAACCCTTTTAGGAGTGTTTCGGGACTGGAACTCTCAATGACTACTTCCCAGTTGAGTTAGACTGCTAATAGAAATTTAACTTGAAATAAGAGGTCTCTGGCCCTAGGGACTGTAGGCGGGAACAGAGTAACGAAAGGATCAGGGCTGAATACGTGGACCGGTTGTCCCTGCCCAAACAGGAAAGTGGAGAAATTGGTAGATTTGTGACTGTAGTTGCATTTAGCTAGTTTAATTAATAAGACCTATGTGCTTATAATAAAAAGACCTTATGGAGGGGAAACAAAGGGAAGGTAGAGGCAAGAATGCCAAGTGGAGACAAAATCGTGACCTGGTGATATATATTGTGTTAGAGGAAACAGAAACTTGGAATAGCCTTTTTAGGGTTCCCCTTAAGTGTATTTTATTTCACCGTGTTATTATACATAGATCTTCTGTCTTTAGTCTTAGCAGGTCTTGTTTTTCAAATGCATTCTTAACTGCTACCCTGAAATGTGAAGTAGATGAAATCAGGAGGTGGGAGCAGATGTGTTGTCCTTCTACCCTTATCCCCTTAACTTCTTCCTCAGTGGCTCCTAAGGTGGTTTTGCAGTCTGTATAAACCAATTTGAAAATTGCTCTTTTAGGTAATGATTTTATGCAAGCCAGAAGAAATCATTGGCTTATCACCAGTGATGATTTATCATAAGGAGCAGATTTTCCCACAGTCTTATTCTCTGTAGCAAAGTTTTACATTTTTATAATAGTATATTGCAGTTAATCTGAGGAACAGAAAGGAGAGAGATCCACTTGGCTGCTGTAAAGTGTGAAAGAAAGTGAAAGTGAAGTTGCTCAGTCCTGTTTAACTCTTTGAGACCTCATGGACTGTAGCCTACCAGGGTCCTCCGTCCATGGGATTTTCCAGGCAAGAGGACTGGAGTGGGTTGCCATTGCCTTCTCCAGGGGATCTTCCCAAGCCAAGGATCGAACCCAGGTCTGCCGCATTGTAGGCAGACGCTTTACCATCTGAGCCACCAGGGAAGCTGTAAAGTGTGCTCTTACCTAAAACCATTCATCTTTTCCTGCTTTTGATTTTCTGTGAAAGGCTTGATGTCAGAATACAGCTTAATTTGATTTTGTAATACGTTATAATCATTGCTTATAAAATGCGTCTTTATGTATATTTTCTAGCAAATAGTTGGGCTAGGTATGTAAAAATGCCAAAGATAGTTTTAACCTGTCATGGATTTTTCAGGCTCAGGGCATCTGTGAACTTTAAACTCCATGAATGAGAGGCTGCAATTCTTTTTCACCCACATTTCTACACGTGTGCCTACCTAACCTCTCTTTTTACTAAACTTTTATAGCATTTGTTAATCATGCACAACCCCATGACATTTCTTCTGTTGGTTTTTCACACTGTGGTTGTTGAGCTTTTCCCCATGCTTGTGTTGTCTAGACGTTAAGCTGCTTAAGAACAGGAGTTAAGGCATAAGGGCTTTGTCCTCCCTGCATACCATAGACATTCGCTAAATAGTTGCTTTGACTTTTTATTTTGGCAGGCTTAACACATACATTTTCTGTTGTTGGTAAAAACTAGACTTGTCAGCTTGCTTAATGCGTGATGACCAGCTTGTTATGGACCGAGTCTTAGGGTACCAGCAAACTGGCAGAATTTTAACTATAATTTCTTCCCTAATAAAATGTGTTCTGAGCTAGGTAAATCGAAGTATACTGATGTTTCTTACCCAGTGGAGTATGAGAATGTGATGTAAGGCATCTTGAAAGTACTTTAAATTCTGTCTTTGAGTTCTGTTCTAAAAAATAAAACTACTACAAACAACTTCACCTGTTCTTCTGCCCTCAAATTATTTAGAACCGAAAATAGTGGTTTTGTACATATTTGAAAATTAGAAATTGAAATTAAAATTTTAACATCATAAAACATTTAAACATATTAGCAATCCTTTAAAAATACACAATCCTTCCCTAATGTATTACGCTGTGCTATGCTTAGTCAGTCAGTCATGTCCGACTCTGTGACCCCATGGACTGTAGCCCACCAGACTCCTTTGTCCATGGAATTCTCCAGGGAAGAATACTGGAGTGGGCTGCCATGTCCTCCTCCAGGGGATCTCTCCAACCCAGGGATCGAACCCAGGTCTCCCACAGTGCAGGCGGATACTTTACCATTTGAGCCACTGGGGAAGCCCAATGTATTATGCTACTTCTAATTAAATACGTTAATACTAAAATTAGTATCATTTAGTATAAAGTATGTTCAGTGACATGATTTTCATTGTAGTTTGCTTATGGTAAGTTTATTGTTGTTTATTTATTTGGCTGCTCCAGGTCTTAGTTGTGGCATGTGAGATCTAGTTCCCTGACCAGGGATCGAACATGGGCCTCCTACATTTGGACCACAGAGTCTTAGGCACTGGACTGTACTGTGTTGGTGGTGAGAAGGCTTATTAGTTAGGTTGACTGCACAGCACCTCTGGGAGAATGCTGGGTGTTAGCTCTACATTCCTGGGAGGAGACTATTGTGCACAGAGCCGCTTCCTGGCAACTGAGAAATGTTTTTACCTTGGCTTTTCGGAAACTACTATCTATTCAGTATTGAGTATTAAAAAAAAAAATTGTTTTAGGCATTTATCAAGTAATAAATGGGCTTCAAATTGCTTTTCCTTCTCTTATTTGATCCTTATAAGAAAAAAAACAGCGGATGTTATAAAATAGGGTCCTGGCATATTAAGAGACTTGTATGCACTTATATGTTCAAGGTTATGTTAATTAAGATTGCCTTATAGCGTCCATCTGCAATTTTCAGCCCAGTGTTTTCTCCATTACAGCTATTGACTTGTACATAGTGAATTTATATGCCAATGTGAAGTCCTGTGTAAGCAAAGGGAAATGAAGTCGCATCAGGTTGCATCCAGGGGTCCTGTCGTGCTACTATTTAAAAGGAAATGTGTATTCGAATGGTTAGAGTTCTAGAAACAAAGGAATCAACTTCCTTTGTGTCAGTGGTTGACAACAAGGGATAATTTTGCCTCCCCACACCCCAGGAGCCATTTGGCAATGTCTAGAGACATTTCTCATTGTCAAAATTGGGGGGTGGGGAGGTGTTGTGCACAGGGGCTACTGGCATCCAGCAGTGCTGCTAAACATCCACAGGGCAGAGGACAGCCCCCCATGATGAGAAATGAACTGTCATTTCTCCTGAATGTCAGTTGTGCTGAGGTTCATCTACCCTGCTATATGTATTGCAACGAATGGAATTACCAGAAGCCCTCTCAGCCAGAACGGATTTGAGCCAGAGGTGGGGTGGGAATGTGGGCAGGGAGGTAGAGTAGGTGATTACAGGTGTGGCTGTTGAAGTTTTGATGGATTTATCTGATTTCCGTTTTCTTGGCCTTTCTTTGTGCCAACACTTGGCATAGCAATAGTAGAGAAAACAGTGAAGAAAACTTCTTTTTGCAAGCAACTGAGAAGAGTGGTTCCATACCCTGAGCTAGTGATGTCAGTCCACTTCCTATGACACTTGCAACTTCACTGCAAGCCAGCCAGTGCTGTCAGGCTCCCATGATGTCTAGGCACGTACATGACTTTGTTTTTTGGCAAGATTGTAACAATTATAAACTAGCTAATTTATTTCCCAAGGTATTTTATAATCATAGTTCGCCTTGGGAGGATCTAAGTTCCTCGTTTCTATATCATGTTCCATCTGTGAGTGTCTTTGGCTAACATACTCTTGCTTGATTTCATTAGCCTAAAATCAGAGAACATAGATGTTATTTTTTAGAGGATTTTTTAAGTTCACAGCAAAATTGAGTGGAGTACAGAAAGTTCCCGTATGCCTTCTGCCTGTGAGCAGATATCTTTGAATTTATTGTTACACTAATTTTCAGATAAACTTTATATAGATGCAAATGTTATTCTGTTAATGCAGAGTTCCTTAGTTCCAGCTTTCACTAAATGTAAAGCAAAAGTAAGGAGAAGACGGGTTTTTACTAAGTTATGTTTTTTTTTTTTTCTTTGTGCGGTAGAAGAGGGAACCTCAGTTTATCTTCATAGACTTCTCATTGAGTTTGCCTACCTAAAATTCAAGGTCGTTAATCTTCCTTAAAGTTTTCCCATGTAGTTGTACATCACCTTTTTATATCGGGGAGATTATTTTTTCCCCTCCTGTGAAGTTTTCCTTATTTAGAATTCAATTTTTGGTTAACTGAAACCAAGTTAAGTTATTCAGTCTGACAGTGTGACTGCTTTAAAGGTTAGAATGTGCCGTAGCCACCAAACCTTGTAATTGAGAGTGTTCTAGGACTCTATTAGTGTGATTTTGTTAATCCCTCATGCAGTTGGAGCCAAGAGGAGACTGATGGTTGTGTTGTCGATTAGAATTTTTTCACCCTGGCTGGCAAGTCTCATTTGTTCCTTTAGTGAAATATTTCTTCTGCAAGTCATGACTGATGGACATTCTATAATGTTTCTGTGGGTTTTTTTGCTTCCTGTTCATCATGGGTCTCACAGGCCCCTGGGATTTGCCTTAAACATTTAACCTGTTAAAAAGCTAAATAATAGTCTATACAAATAGAAGGCAAATAGTCTATACAAAATCTAGAGCTTGGTGTTACTTAAAAAAAAAATCTCAGATAAGGTCTGGCTTTCAAGTGTTGACTATATAAGTTATGTGACTTGGACAAATTATTCTAGAGTCTGTTTATCTGTTAAATGCATGCTATTCCTCCTGCTCTGCATACCGCAGAACATGAGCATCAAATGAAATAATGACAGTGAGGGTGCTTTGTGAATTGCACAACACGGTGCAAGTGTGAGGTAGGATGCAAATAGAAGGGTGAGCCTTAGCAAATCACACTGATGGTGAATTGGAATTTTGTTTGAAGAATTTATTTTCCTTTCTACTGACTAGAATGGTGTAGATTGCTTCTTCATTTTAGTAAATTCAGAGATGACTTGCTGCATTTGGTTGTAGTTTCTATCTTCTTATAAACAACGTCATTAGGGTTAAAAGCTTCACTGACTGAAACGTTTTAATTTAGCATAGGTCAGTGATTGGGGCAAAGGAAAAACTATAAAGAGAAGACTAAATTCACCAAATAGCCTAGACTGTACCTGATAAAGTGTCTTTGTCATCATCATCATCATCATTAATGGTGATTTTTCATCAATTCCGTAGAACTCAATTTTCTGTGCTCTTCTCAAGAACTAGAGTTCGTAGTTTGACCTACCATCCTATTCTCAATAAGACAGTTATTCTAAGTAGTAATTACACTTTACCCTTCCCCTCCCCCCAAGCAATTAGTTATATGCCATGTGGATTTTGGATGGTAGCAGAATTGTGAGTTTAGTCACAATTTATGAAAGCCTTTTTATCTTGATAGCATCTTATCATATTTGATGCCATTTATAAATAGAACCAGGGAACTAACCGTAGGACTCCAGGTCTTGTGTTGTGAATGATTGGTAGAACTCTTAAGGACAGAGTGGGCAGGCCACTGGAAATGATTCCATTTAAAGGGTAGCTTCGCCCCTGCCTCCTTGGCCTTTGTGACTAATGGAAAAATACTCTTTTCAGATTCAAAAGCCTATTCATTACGCCTTCCTCCCCTGAAATACATGATCAGTTTTATAATCAGGAAGAACTTAATTATTTTTTTTCTGTTGGCTTATGTTTGTTTTTCATAAAATGGCTTTTTTTTTTTTTTCATTTAATGGGCTCAGAATACAATCCTATACTGAACTTCACAGGCTTGCTTTTTTTATGTATAGCATAAATCACCTCAGCTGGCTACATGCCCCACTAACTGGAACTTCGTAATGTAGCTGGAACCAAATTATGCTCTGGAGCACTGAGTCTTTAAGCTGGCCTGTTGGCTGGACTGTTGGCTTACAAGGCAAATGGCGACGCGTCTGTCAGGACAAGAAGCTCCCTCTCCTGATCCTTGAGCACGTTTTTCCTCACTGATTTCAGGGGCTCTGAGCTCACGAGCAAAATCCTAACCAAGTTTATCTTGCTAGGACAACCCATTCTAGATGCTCAATAAAGAAAGAATAATTCTTCTCCCGCTTAACCACGAAAGAACAACATATGTTTCTAACGTCAGCTTTTTATTTTTTTTTTTATCTTTCATTTTTTTGTTGGTAAATCTCCCAGACAACAGCAGTTCTGTAGAGAGTTTAAATATGAAGGAATGGCAGGACGGGCTAAGGGCACTTCTACCCAACATTAACATCAACTTTGGTGGACTGCCCAATTCTTCCTCCCCCTCCAACGCCAACCACAGTGCACCAGCGTCCAACACTGCCACCACCGACAGCCCGAGTTGGGACCGCCCTGGCAGCTGGACAGACCCAGCCATCATCACAGGTAACTTTCTCGCTCCTTCAGCTCCACTGACTGCCACCAGTTTGGTTTTTAGTGCAGATGATCTAAAAGCAGAGGTCTCATCAACATAATCTTCCCCCAAAGTCACAAGTGTGTGGCAGCTTCTTTGATCCTCTGGGGTCACGTAGCCTCAGTTGTTAACTCTGTTGGCCTAGTTGTGTAATAAGGCGTTTGGTACCTAGGTTGCTTCCTTTGATGTCAGTAGGTGTTCATGTCTGACAGCATGTGTGTATTTTGTAGGTCTCAAAGTACAAAAGGATCCGACTTATCCTCTTAAAGGAACATACTCCACTTTAAACATAAAGCTCTCTATTATAAGGCTATCTGGTCCGTGTATCCCTACTAGAGAAGGAGAAGCACAATTGGGAAATACTATCATGCAATCTTGGGGACTGGTTTTTGCAACTCCGCCTCTGTGACACGGGGGGATAATGTCTGTATAGTTGAAGAGGAGGCGTGGGTTTGTGTAACAATAAATTGTGGTCATTGTGGGTGGAGGATAAAAGCAACGTAAGGCTGAGAAGGTCTTATTTGGATGGAGTTGAAAATTGCATTTCTTTTTGGATAAACTAAGCACCTTAAAATTTTTTGTTTGATGAATCTCTTATTCTCTCTGCACAGACTCACCATCTTCCTTCTTGTTTTGTTTTCTCTCCTTAGGTATTCCAGCATCTTCAGGAAACAGTTTAGACTCTCTTCAAGATGACAATCCTCCACACTGGCTAAAATCCCTTCAGGCCCTCACAGAGATGGACGGCCCCACTGCCGCTCCGTCACAAACCCACCACAGCGCCCCCTTCAACACACAGATCCCTCTGCACAGAGCCAGTTGGAATCCCTACCCTCCTCCTTCAAACCCTTCCAGCTTTCACTCCCCACCCCCAGGCTTTCAGACAGCCTTCAGACCCCCCAGCAAAACTCCCACAGATTTATTACAGAGTTCAACACTGGACCGCCACTAGGGAAAGAGGAGAATTCATTAGAAAATGCAGGATTTGTCCCACCCTGTTTTCTCCCTCTCGGCCCACCCACAGCTCCCTTCTCATCTCTTATGTTCTGAAGAATCCAGTTCCTGATCAATTTTTTTTTTCTCCCTACCCCCAGATGCAATGCGATCACAGGGTCATTACCATCTTTTTTTTTTAATAGTAAAAGTTTCTGTTGATCCAGCATTCAAGTGACACTGTTGAATGTTTTCTAAAAATGCCTTTTTAAAGAGGAAAAAAAAGAAATCAAAGGGCAGTCTTGAAACTTAGAAAATTACTGTTTGTCTGTTGCGCATAATAATGATATAATCTGCTTAGCAGAAAATGACGATTAATCTCTAGGAAAGGTGAAGTAAATGCATTATCAACTGCAGAAGTTTGAAAACCAGGTTGAAATGAGATTGCTAAATGCATGGGGGAAAGCAGTGGTCCTGGCATCCATCTTGTATTCAGCTTATCACTATTGCAGGGAAAATGCTTTTAATATAATTTTTAATTCTTTTGGCAAGTTGATGGAGAGGACTTGATTGTGTTGTTAAGCTTAAGAATTTATTGGAAGTTGATGAAAAGATAAATTGATCTGTAGTAGTAACTGGCCTGTTGCTAAAGAGTTTATAAGGAGGGGAGAAGTGATTTTTTAAAGGAGAAAAATTTTTGACTTTAGATTTAAAATAAATTCAGATGTTTTAAAGAAAAAAAGTATTCACAGATTTAATACCTATGCATAATATATAAGAGCTAAAATATAAGTGATTTTGTCAATCTTTTTCCTCTGTCAGAATCTTTTTTTCTTTTTACCGTAAATTCACCTGACTAAGGGCACTCTGAGATAGCACTGCTCTGGGGCCAGCTGATCACCATCAGGAGCAAATCTCTGACCTCCTTGCCTGCAGCTTTTACTTAACCCTGTAGTTTCTGGACGTTTGTGCAGTATTGAAAAGAAAACAGGAGAAAAGAAAACAGAAACCTGGTTATAACCTGATGCTAAAACTAAAAAAAAAAAAAAAAAGGAAATGTACCTCTTTCTTCAGAATTAAAACTAAAATCTTAAATAAAACAGAAAACTTGATGATGACCCTTGGGTTGTTCTTGTTTTTCCATTTTGTTGCATGTGAATTTGAAACATTTTGTGGTAACAGTCATCAGGTGTTTCCATGGATTTTACATCTTCACCAATAGGGAAGATGAGTTAGAAGAAGAAACTAGGAAAAAAAATTAATCTTACTGTCAGACGTTGCCATGTGTGATGATCAGCCCATCTTATCTTCGAGAGTTCCTCTTCCAGTGGCTTTCAGTAGAAGATGCTTCTTGGTGCTGTTGCATTGTATGGGCCACACCTTCCCAACTGAGGAGCCTCACGTGCCACAAAGGAGCACATAGGCTGCATCGTGCTGAGACGGTGGTGGTCTCAGGGAAACCTGGCGGGACCAGCCGGCAGGTTGCCATCCAAGTAGCAGCACGTGTGCGTACTACGACAGGAAAGAGATCGGAAACACTGATGCAGGAAACCCACAGAGAAGTCTTTCGTGACCAGCTGTTCTAGGGAGCACCTAAGAGGGAGAGAGAGTCACACCACTGACCAACGGAGAGGATGAGGTTGCTAGAAATCTGAGTGATTTGGATTACATTCAGAAGTCCAAAGCTGGAGTTGGTATATTTCCAGCTACCTCCTTTAAGCAGATCTTTGGGGGATGAATTACGGAGATCTTTGAGATTTTATGTTCTGGTTTTTTTGGGATTGATTGGCCTTCTTACCTTTAATCTGTACTTCAATTTGGTACCAGAATTTTTTTTAACACTCTTTGAAGAATGTGAAGCAGATTGTCTCAAATACATGTCACCACAAGTAGATATGACTGGGTGAACAGCAAATTGTGTTTTAAAAAATTAACCACAGTGTAACCTGTGATAGAGAGGAGAAGACTATAGGCTGTAGGCTTTCTTTGGTCTGTAAGCTTTGCTTCAGTTGCCTAAATCTTCCAGTTGCCTAAATCTTCACTTTGTGCTGCAGAGTGGTGGCCCAACACACAAGTGATATCAGGTAGTCGTGAATTATAATCAAGGCTTTGGGGCATTTGGGCCAAGGGGGTTGGTATACCAATAAAAATGTAAAAGGAGGGCAATTCTGTTTCGCATAGCTGTGCTATGATTGTGTATATGCTTAATGAATCATACATACAGAAGACCTTATATATAAATACCATTTAAAGAATAATAAAACCCTAAATGCCTACCATCTAAAGTAGAAATAGAACCTACAATATCTTGAAAGACCTCCTATCTCTCCCTTTCCAATTTTCTTTCCTTCCCATCAACAGACAACCATAATCCTGATATCTGTGCTAATCTTTCTTTTTAAAGTCTTGCCATGACATACATATCCCTGAATAAGGCATTGTTTCATTTTTAAAAAGCTTAAGTTGCAAGCCAAAACCTAAATGTGTAAGGAAAACCGGTATTGTCACTATCAGATCCAGGCTTTTAGAAGATGCATTGAACAGATTCTTTAGGTCATAGTTTGGCTGTAGTTTCTGCCAGTTCTGGGGAAGACAGTGTGCAAGGTCATGAGTGAATCCTGGAAAAGGGATGCCAGCGGGGCATCTGACAGGGCTGCCGTGAGCCTGACCCCAGGCGTCTGGCAGAGACACTAATGCAGTAGTCTGCTCTCTGTTTCCTGTGTCCCAGCTCTCTGTGGTTTCCCTCCAGTCGTCTGGAGTTGATCAAAGCCCAACCCATGGGAATGGGTGGTTTAAAAGAAGCGTCAGCTGATCAATTCACCAGGGCATGGAGGGGAGAACAGAAATTTCATTAGATTTGGTCAAAATCAGATAAGTGCAAAAAAGAATCTGGACCAAACCAATTTAGGCGGTCTGCTGGCATAACAGCAGTAGGAATCTCGGTACTGACAGCTCTCACTGTCTGTCTCTGGGCTCACAATTCTTAGATCTGGTGCACTGCTGACATTCCTTGTGTTCCCTTTACCTCCTTTCTTGGGTCTTTCCCCCCCTGTATTCCTATATGCCACATCTTGGTCTTTTTTCCTCTAATTTTGTTGGAGTGACATCTTCCAGAAGCTCCTTGAGAAAGGCATGTGGGAAACATATTTTAGTATTTTGCATACCTGAAAATGCTGTTTCAGTTGATAGTTTGGTGGATAGAAAATTGTAGATATTTTTTCCTTTAGAACTTTGAAGGCCTTACTCTCTTCTTGCTTCCAGTGTTACTGTTAAATCCAAAGCCACCCGTATGTAATCCTTTTGTCTGTCTCTCTCTGGAAGCTTGTAGAAATTGTCTTCTGTGTTCCTTGGTATGGGTCTGTGCTGAGCACAGAGGATACACACTAGGTTTTTAAAACCTGGTGACTCATGTCCTTCAGATCTAGGAAATTTTCTTGACTTATTTCACAAGTGGATTTCTTGCAGTTATTTTCACTGTTCTCCCTTTCTAAAAATGCCCTTATTCTGGACTTTCTCCTTTTTTTTCCAATTCGCCGACTCGGTCTTTTGCTCTTTCTAGGAAGTTTTACCTCGAGTTTGTTTATACATATAGTTGTCTTCTCCTTGCATTGTTTCTGGTTCTCTCAGCTGGTTTTACCTTTTTGTTTGCTCTTATGTCTGTCTTTCATATTAGAGACTTCGCAGATCCCTGGTAACTCTTGATATCCGCTCACGAAGAAGACTAAAAAGCTGACAGGAAGTTTTGTAAACACAAAGGCATGCCAACTTTGAACTTCACTTTGGGAAGGTCTGGATGGGCTCTGTTGGGGAAGACCTATTGTCAGTGTCTTTGGGCCTTTTCTCCTGGGCTGGGCAGATTGTCTAGAGAAGAGTCTCATGATGGCTGGCCAGGGGGTGAGGGTCTGAGGCCAGAAGCTGCTACGGTGGTCTCTGTATTCATTATGAGTATGTTTACTTCATCCTTGTTTTCAGCCCTTTTCTCTCCAGAGATTGTCTCCAAGTGAATACCTGCCCATTTAAGAAATGTGTGGTTGCACTATGGTGTGGAGTGGGGGATTGAATCTAGGGAACTAACTTCTTCAAACAGCTTTCTCAGTGAGCTTTATTTTAGCCCCACCCCACACATTTTGTCTGTGGTTCTCAGGGCACCTGGCAGTGTCAGTCTGTGCCCTTGAGGGCTCTGTGGTGTGAATTGTGTTGGGTCTCAGCGATTCCCTGCTGCTAGCGTGAAGTTTCTCATCAGCCAGGTGACCGCTGCTTTCTTGGTCACCGCATTTTGCTTTGTCATCTCATCTCAGGGTCTCCCTGCTTTTTTCTTTATTCTAATTTTAAGTATGTAGGCTTAATCTACCATCTTAGTCCACTTTTGTGCTCTGATTTTATAAGCTAATCGGCATAGATTTTTAGGCAGTAGAGGAACAAGCACTAGCCACCCTGTTGTATATATGTATGTGTATATATGGTTTGAATGGCACCTGCCCACATGTTTGTTTTGTTGACCTTGAAGTGGTTTCTCTCTTTTTAATATCCTCTTTTCCAATGAAGCTCTCTTGATTTACAATCATTAGTTTGTTTTCCCAAAGCTCATCATACAGGGGATTATTTTAATGGTTAAAATTTTAATCTAGATGTCTACATTTACTGAAGTCTTAGGGGACATTGCAAGTCAGATGGATGTGGGTCATTTTCTAGGCTACACTGAGTTAGAGCAATTCTAGAAATTGCAGAGGAGGAAATAGCCTACCCTTAGTGCTATATGAATTATATTTTGTGAACAGGTAATAATTGTCAACAGTGTGTTTCCACAAGGATTATGCCATGACAACCCATAACAGAGCTGAATACAGTTAGCACTGTCCACCACCTGCCTGAATTTAAAGATATGGCATCCACTGCACATGTTATTCAAGTTTTCTATCAAGTTTTTACCATCATCATTTGATTTAAGGTCCTTATTATATTTAGGGTATGTAAACTTTAAAGAGTTGACAGCTTATATACCTTAAACATAATCATGAAATGTATCCTTTGTCAGATATGGCTATTTCTACTCAAGCGATATATCCAAGTGAAAGATGACTGAGGACGTTAGCATGATTTCTTTAAAAACCAAATACTTATTTTGTCGCAAAAATCAGTACTCAATTCTTTGTGCTTAACACATTATTAACTTAGTCTAGACATAGCTTTTAGACATGCGGGCAATTTCCTACCAGAAAGAACTGCCTTAGAAAATTCATTTCTAAAATTGCCACTGAGCAAATTGATTTAAAGAAATGAGTACATGATTATGGGGGAAAAATCCCTTTGAAGGGTAAGATAACAGTTTCCATTTGTGGTAACCCAAATAATTTGAGAAAGAATGTAAACATTGGCCCAGATGTTCAAGGCACATCTCATAAGAATTGGCCATTCTAAAGTATTCAGCGCTTGCTCCGTCTCTGAAGGAAACTGAGTGTGTTATGCAGGTGTTTGTAAGCGGAGTCCTTGCACTTCTACAGCTTCCCTCGAGAGTCGATGGGAGTAGGTATATATGACCAATAGAAGTTAATAGTTCAAATAGAATATTTTTGTGTAGGCCAGGTGATTTTAAAACTAAGGCTCATAAATAATTAAGAGAATTTAAAGAGAAACATGCAAAGAGCTGACTCTAGAAAAAGACCCTGATGCTGGGAAAGATCGAAGGCAGGAGGAGAAGGGGGCGACAGAGGATAAGATGGTTGGATGGCATCGTTGACTCAATGGACATGAGTTTGAGCAAGTCCTGGGAGATGGTGAAGGACAGGGAAGCCTGGCATGCTGCAGTCCATGGGGTTGCAAAGAGACAGACACGACTGAGTCACTGAACAACCAACAACAAAGAGAAACAATGATCTGTGGGATATTTTTGTTTTCAGCTTTAGTATTTGCAAAACTGAGATATTATTAATAAAATACCTAAGATCCAGAAGATTGCATAGAGTCCAGAGGTTTATATATATATAATGTTTCAGTAGTGTGAATTCCTTGGCTTTTACCAGTCTCCTTAATATGCAAAAGTATGTAAATAGACCCAAAGAAGTTGAGCTTTGTCCTGGGTCACAGATTTAATAGCAGAGCTAAAGCTCATTGTTACCTGTTCTCAGCTACATTTATCCATTACTTTGCTCATACTCCATTTCTGTTCTGAAGCTCCAAGTGCTTTGCCACCTTTCTTGTTTATATTTGTAAAATGACTAAGGATGGAATTATCTGCTTCCCCCTTGTTTTATTTTTCTTTCTTCATTATTTTAGCAAAATGGTGGTGAAATAAAGGGTGTGAAGAGATACTGCTTGTCCCAAATCGTGGAGTGTGAGTCAAAGGTTGATTGGGAAATAGAACGCTGAGGGACTTCTTGACTGTGTTGTGCTTATGTTGAGTTTTGTTTACATAGACTACCAAGTTAGCCAGTATCTCCTGGATTTTGGGCAGATAAGAAAAAGGAACAAGGTAATTGTTTTCAAATATTTGAAGGACAGTTATGTAGGAGAAGAAAAAGGATGAAGGACACAACTGAGACTGAGATGTAAAGGAGAAATTTGAGTTTAATTAAGTCTTAACATTTTTTTCCAAACATCTATTTTGGTCTGGGCATTATGCCAGGTGCTTCAGGAGGTACAAAGATAAGGTGATTCCTGTTCTCTTACTCTGAAAAAGTTTGGATAGTCAACTCTAAGACTGTGGACTTCTCCAGTGGTCCAGTGATTAAGACTTCATGCTTCCACTGCTGGGGGCACAGGTTCGATCCCCAGTCAGGGAAATGAGATCTAATATGCCACCCTCCAAAAAAATAAAAATTAAAAACTAAGACTGGATGTGAATGTCTAATGTATAAAATGTCAAACTAGCTCAAAGAAATTCGAGCTTTGGATAAACTAAGACTTGGGTGGGGACACAGCCTGAGCAAAGAAAGGCCTTGTGATGAGATTGCATAGGCCATATTTAGGGACTGCATCTCAGTTTGGAAGGAACCTGGGTTTGTACAGGGGACTTGTGAGAAAGAAGGCCTGCAAGAGTCCTGGACTCTGATTTTGTTGGAAATGAGCCCGTTTCCAGTTTCTGTTTTAGGAGAGAGACATTATAAGATTGTACTTTGTAAATACACAGCCCTAGGCAGAAATTATGAAGATGAGAGAGGCACTGAAGTGGGATTCTTTAGGTTAATGAAAAACCCCTAGAGTCTGGGGTTTTGCCTCAAAGGGATTGTTGATGACCGCCTGAAATTTTCTATGAAATAAGGTGTGTGCATGTGTGTTCCATCAAAACATGGGAAAGTCCACTATACAATAAAAGGTCTAGCTAGGAAACAAGAGAAATAGTCCAGGTGAAGGTTACTGATTGATAAGGGGTGAGAGGATGAGAAGGGGAAATAATTCAAAAGATATTTCAGAATCGTGAATTTTTCCAAGTGACAGGTTAAGGATTTAAAAAAAAAAATTCGGAAACATGTTGAAGTTTCTAAAAGTTTCCACTAGACTGTAAGTTCTGAGAGCAAGGAACACATCTACCTGTTTGTTTGTTTAGGCCATACCAAGTGGCATGTGGGATCTTAGTACCCTGACCCGGGATTGAACCTGCCACCCCTTCATTGGAAGCTCATAGACCACCAGGGAGATCCCCATATCTACCTGTTAGCTATGCTAGTCCCAGCACTTAGCAAAGGGCCTGGCACATAGTAGCCTCTCAATGAATGTTTACCTGAATGAGAGTAAAATCTAGTATGGCTGTGGTTTGCAGCCAGATAGCTGGAATAAATAACTGCATTGTGCTTAAAAGAACTGTGGACTCGTGAAAAGGAACTAGTTTGAAAAGAAGGTGATTTTTATTGAATGTGTCGAGTTTGAGGTTTCAGCAGATCATCAAGATGGAAATGTCCAGGAAATAGTTGGAAATTTGGACGCGGAACTTAAGAGGAAAGGCCAGAGGTAGAAAGTATAGCTTTGGAAACATCTTTATAGTGGAGAGAAGTGAGATAGAAATCTGGGGGGAAATAGAGATGAGTGGTCTGACATGAATAACTGAGTGTATGGTGTCAATGTAGGACTGTTTCTAGGCAAGACTTACTCAAAATGGCATCCTGTATGAGGCTTTCCTCAGGAAACCAGGGGTTTCACATCCCCCAGGAAGGCTGGGAGAGGAAAGACTAGGAGGACCTCACTGGCTTGCAGGAGATCTGGAAGTGCTGGGGTCCGAGGAAAGCCTTCACCCAAGAGCTCCCTCTCGACTGCCTGCAGCGCTAAGTTGGTGATTCTCAGGAGATTGCGGGAAGTAGCTACCAAAACCCCATGTTTGCCAGTGGCCAGCGACCTGCCCACAGCTGCTGATTCTAGGAGTAAGACTTTTTCTTTTTCGCCTTTCAGATTTCACTTTGGGGCCTCTTATCAGCAGGGCCTAGCCTGGGATCCTGTTGGAGCGAATCTGAGAACTGTGATGCAGAGAAAAGGGTAGCAGGATGTGGGGCTGATGATTAATTGTCAACAAAGCTGGCACCTGTGGTTTAGAGCAGTTAAAATGGGTCATGTCACTTCCCTTCAAAACTCTCCAAAACCCCCACTCTACAACACGTTCATAATGAAGTTTAAGTTTCACTGAGGTGGTACCCAGTGCCTTCTCCCCAACGCACAGTGATATTCTGTGTTTCACGAGACTGTATGTTCCATGCATTTCTGTTCTCTCAACTTGGAATATCCACACCAATCTCATCTTCACCCTGGTAATCTGCTCCTTGAAGCTTGCTCTCAAATTTTGGTGATCCTTGGTACCTTTCGTATGCTGAGTAATGTTTTCTTTCTTTTTGTCCACATGTTCCCAGGGCTTAGCATACTGCCTGCCATTTCATTTGCATAAATGAGAAAAGGAAGGAAACTTTGGGTGGTGGGCTGCTATTAAATTTTATTGGTAGGTGATCAGTAATGATCTTCAAGGGACTGGTTTCAATACAGAGGAGGTACTGAAAGCCAGTTTGCAGTAGGTTGAAGAATGAGTAGGAATTAAAGAATTAAGAGACATGAATGGCCAAGATGTGTGATGAAGAGATGATGACAACAGTATTTCAGAGGCCAAACCAGAGTAAAAGCAGCTTCCTGCCCGCCTACCAGCCCACCTGTCCCCCAGGAAGCCATAAGCCTGTTAGAAGTCAGAGAACACAAAACTACCTGGAAAAGGAAATTTGAACAAGAAAGCTGAATTCAATCAAGAGCACATGTGGAGGTTTACTCATAGAAAGAGGGATATTTTTTCCTCCAAGATATTAATAGTAGCAAATATGAGAGAGGGTTTCGAGGTTAAAAACAAGAAATCTTTTCTTTTTCTAACAAATCTTTTCTTTTTCTATGGTGGTGGTTTAGTAGCTAAGTCATGTCTGACTCTTGCAACCCCATGGACTATAGCCCACCAGGCTCCTCTGTCCATGGGATCCTCCAGGCAAGATCACTGGAGTGGGTTGCCATTTCCTTCTCCATTTATTTAAGTATAGTTGACTTAAAATATTTCAGGTGCACAGCAAGGTTATTCAGTTATACACAAGACAAGAAATTTTAAGAGAACCCATGAGCTCAGTATAATGAGGAGGCCAGGGGTAGACTCGGGGTTTGGAGCTTAACAACAGACAAAATGTGCAATTAGCACTTAGGAAAATGTAGCAGGAAGGTTAAAAAAAATGGATAAAAAGAGTGGTAAACAAGTAGCAAGGGCCTAGTTGAGGTTAGCATATATCTGAAATGGACCCAGTCAGAATAATTTGATGTCATCCCCAAATACTTAACAGTCTTACAGCAAAGAAAGGCAAGCAGGCAATAGAGAGCACCCAGACTTTTAGGAAACAGACATAGCAGAAAACCCTGGGGTTGATGCTTTGGGAGAGCGGTGCTCTTACCACCAGATTCAGGCCCAGAGAAGGCCAGCAGTAGGGGATGTTCTTCAGCCATGCGCCAGTCTCCTGGGGCTGGGCTTGGTGCCAGTGAGGTTGTACACATGCACTAAACAGCCTCTTCTCAGGGGGCAGAGCCCAATGGGGTGTGGGTGGGTGGTGGCGGTGCCATACCAACCAAGAAGTTGGACCTCTCCCTGATCCCGAAAGTTGCTTCCAACATTTAGGATTTTATGATTATTTTAGGATTGCTGTAGAAGTTGGCAATCTCCAGAATTCAAAACTGAGTGTAAAATGTAATAGACTATATACAGAATTATTAAAATAAAATTCACAATAATCAAATTTCATATATTGATTTTCTTCCAGGGGTATCTGTGTTCTCTTGTTAATAGTATCCCCTTAATTCTTTTTTTTTCCACTCAAAATATTTCTTGAGCCAGAGGTACTTGGCTGTGATATGCTCTAGAGATACAGTTGGTAATAAAACAGACATAACTCCTTCTTTCTAAGAATTCATACTTGAGTGATAGTGCTGACCATTAAACAAACAGTCCAGCAGTGACTATGCACTCATATCTAAAATGCAGAGTAAGGAATCCTCTGGTGGTTCAGTGGTTAGGACTCCAGGCTTCCACTCATGGGGTCTGGAGTTTGATCACTGGTTAGGGAATTAAGCCCTGGAGAAGGAAATGGCAACCCACTCCAGTATTCTTGCCTGGAAAATTCCATGGGCAGAGGAGCCTGGCAGGCTACAGTCTATGGGGTCACAAAGAGTTGAACACGACTGAGCATGCATGCATGTCAGGGAATTAAGATCCCACAAGCTTTGTGGCTTGGCCAAGAAAAAAAGTGCAGAAGAATATGTTTATCACCCTAGGGTAAGGAAAGCATTTATAAGCAAAATGTAAGACCCAAAAGGAAAAATATTGATTCATTTACTAAACCTAAATTTAAGACTTATAAAATAAATACTATAAACAAAATTAGATCGATAATAGACCAGGGGAGAATCCTTGCCACCTATGTATTAATAACCATAATCTAGCTGAGAAACCCCTGATATGAAACAGCAAAAAGTGTTACTGCTGACTCCATGGCCTTGGGAAGACCACCCTAACAGTGCTGGCCTCTTCATCTACACATCAAGATCTTTATACTCATGTGGCCGTGAGGCTTGAATGAAATATTATAAATGAGCACGCTATGAAAAGGAAGTGCAATGCAAATGCAAAGAAAGAGTGTGTAATGATTTACTGCTAACGTGCTTTCTTCTGAAATACTGCTGTCAAGTGGCAGGCTGGTGGCTGGGAACATGGGCATATGCTTATGGTCATGTGGATTTCATCAGTGTCAGTCAAGGAGCCTCCTAGACAGCCCTCCGCAGGCCACTCTGCATATGACTGTCACTCCCCCTGGGAATGGCACCCACAGTTTCCTTTTAAGAAGACCCTCAGTTCAAGTGATTTCTAGGTAGTGAATTCTGCTACCAACCCTCCTGGGGAAAAGCCACTGCTTTGGGTTTGATTGCCTCAGATGATCAAGATGACAGCTTTGAGTAATTACCCTTATTATGTTTGACACTTAAAGAGCTTCTAATCATAAGCAGCTGTTGTGATAACCACTGTTATTCCAGGTTTTCACATTGAGAGCAGATGCTTCTACACGGTATATGGTAGGGTTTCTAAAGTGTGTTTCAGAATCCTGTATCTAAGAAGACTTTTAGGGACCACCACATATGTCCTTATATATCAAAGAAGGCTGGGATGTCCCTGATGGTCCAGTGATTGTACTTTCAATGCAGGGAGTATGGGTTCAATCTCTGATCGGAGGACTAAGATCCTACCTGCAGCCAAAAAAAAAGAAGGCTGAATTGTAACCCCACAAAGACGGATGAATGTTTTGCTTATTTATTCCTTGAAGTTACATTTTACTGAGTACCCACCAGTTAGAGTGCCCTAAAGGAAAGGAAAGGAAAGGAAAGGATATGTTCTCGACTACTAAAGAAATCACAGGCTCAAAGGGGAGACTGACATCAATATTTCTTAAAGCATTTTGAATGAGAAATATGACATAATAGAACATACATAAAACCCAGATGTGCACAGTGATCTAGTAACATGGTGGAGGGAGGGGTTGGATCAGTATTGGAAGGTCAAGGCCAACTTCCCCGGGGAAGAAACACAGAAGCTGGGCTTCAAAGGATGAGTAGAGCTTGCTAAGTGAAGACCAAAGGTTTGAAGGAGGGCACGAAGGGCAGAGAGGATATGACATTCCAAGCAGAGGAGGTGGCAGGTGCAGGACACTTGAGAAAGGCAGAGGAGGACTTACCCGGTGGTGTGGGAGTAGCAAGAAGTGACGCTGGAAAGGTAGATGGTGGCCAGGTTTTGACAGGCCTTGACCACCGTGCTAAAGAGTGGATTTTCTTTTGTAGTCAGTGTGAAAGAGTTTTTTCATGTCTTAGAAAGGTAATTTGGATTGTACTGTACCAAAAGTGTTGGAGAAGAAAAACAAGATGTAATGTATGTGTGGGTATTCGTTGCTCAGTTGTGTCCCCATGGACTGTAGCCCACCAGGCTCCTCTGTCCATGGAATTCTCCAGGCAAGAATAGTGGAGTGGATTGCCAATTCCTTCTCCAAGGGATCTTTCAAACCCAGAGTTGAACCTGCATCTCCTGCACTGGCAGTCAGGTATTTTACCACTGCACCACCTGGGAAGCCCCAGACATAATGAAACCAGTTAAAAAGCTACTGCTGAATTGCAAGATTTGGGTTGACATATATACACTATTGATACTGTGTATAAAATAGATAACTGATGAGAACCTAATATATAGCACAGAAAACTCTACTCAATGCTCTGTGGTGAGTAAAAGGGAAGGAAGTAAAAAAAGAGCAGATATATGTATCTGTATAGCTGATTCACTTTTGCTGTACAGCAGAAAGTAACACAGCATTGTAAAGCAACTATACTCCGATAAAAATTTAAAAATAAATAATGAAAAATTGTAAAAACTACTGAGAATAAGCCAGACACAAAAGGACAAATATTATATGATTCCACTTACATGATGGGCCTAACATAGTCAGAACGGTAGAGAAAGTAGAACACTGATTACTAGGGCCTGGGGAAAGGGGGTGAGGAGTTTCTGTTGAATGGGTACCATTTCAGTTTGGGATGATGAGAAAGTTCTGGAGATGGGTAGCACAGCAGTATGAACGTATTTCATGCCACTGAACTGTATACTCAGAATGGGTTCAAATGGTAAATTTTATGTTATGCATATTTGGCTTTAAAAAAAAGAAAGAAAGAAAAACAAAGCATTTGTCCTGGTAAGAAAGTGCACATGAATCTGAATTGAGATAAGTAGTTTAAAGAGGAAAAGAATAATTAAATTTCCCCCCAATAAGAGTGCTTTAAGTTGAGAAGACATTCCTGAGAGGTAATTGGCAGGACTTGTGTCTGGGTGAAAAGATCAAGGAAGAAGGAAGCAGAGATGACACAGGTCTTTGGTTCACACACAGCTGTGTGTGTATTGGTTGAAGAGGAAGGGAAGGAGGAGTTTGATGCTGGGTGGTGTGATCTACAGTGGACAAAATACATGTGTTCATGCACACACACACACACACACACACTGGATATCAGAGAAGAGCATAGAGTTAGAGATGACACTTCAGGGGTGGGTAGTATGGAACTGAAATCATTCAGGGAAGAGTGAGGAGAAAAAACAAAAAGAGAACCATAAGCAGGCTTTTGGAGAACATCAGCTTTGTGAGACTGGAGGAGACAGAGACAAAAGAAGAACCAGGGTGGGGAAATGGCTTTATGGAAGCAAAAAGAGGAAAGAGTGTCATGGTCAATTAGGTCAAATGCTATGGAGGTTAGTTAGGATGAAGACAACACAGCTGGCAGATTAGACGTTTGGGGTCATTGACGACCTTTTTGGAGGGAAGGTAGCTGTGCAATCACAGCGGGGTAAGAAGTGCATGGGGTGTGAGGACATGGACGTGGTCAGTGGAGAGTAATGTTTCAGAAGTACATGTGATATTCTTCATCTCCTTTGCAAATTACACTAGAGGTTTTATCATTAACACTCACTCTTAATTATATATGGGTTCACACTTCTGATTTCAATGAAAAGCCCGCTCAGCAGGGTGAGGAAAGCTGAGGGTGGGGCTCTGAGTCGAGGCCCGCTCTGCTCTGCCTGTGCATTTGAGCACAGAATCCCAGGGGACAGAGAATCCTACATGCAAGCTGCCTCCTAGGTTGTTTTGAAGGTGCGTGTGTCAGTGGAATGATAGGACTGACTTATTCACAGCGCGTCAGCGGGATTTGTAACCCATCAGTGGGCACGGGGTGCGTAGGCCTCGTTTTGTGTGTGTGCCCAGGGCCTGCGCACGTCAAGGGTACAGGGTCCATCAGCCATGCTGCTGACAAGGGCAGGCAGCCTGTCTTCTCTCTAGAGGTTTATAGGGACACAGAGTATCCCGTTCCTCATTCATCCTCATTCCCTTCTTAGGACATCTTCTTCCTCAAGTTCACTTCCCTTAAGGCACAGGACACGGCGAGTTAGAAAGATCTTTCTGTTGACACGGTGAACGCTGCTGATGGGGACAGAGTCTGCAGTTGGATCTCGGCCAGGAGCTTGCACTCTCCAGCCCATCCTAGGAGAGTTCTGGATGGGCCCCACAGACGATGGGATGGAGAAGACAGAACGGATGGCTGAGTGAGTGACAGCTCCGTCTCCAGCGGGAGCCCAGGGCAGCAGGGAGTGTGCTGCTGCTCCTCCCAGCTCGCCAGGGATCCCGGCTCTCCTGGGTCCTCGCCTTGGGGAGATGTGTCTTCGGAGGCCTGAGCAGAGGGCAGGCCCCTTGGCCCCTGGTGCTGCTGGCATGGCCCCTGGTGAAGACTCCAGAGAAGAGACTCTGGCCTGTCAGTTGGCCTGAGGAGGCGTCCCTAGGATGAAGGGTGAAGTGGAGAAGGGAGGCAGGGAAACGTGAGGACCCAGGACGCCATCTGTGGGGCCTGCCGCCGGGTTGAGTGTCTTGGCGCTCAGCGCTGTCTTGCTCTCCAGACTCAGATGTTTTCTCTGCTTCTGGGGGCAGGGTGGACCTCCTCCCCAGTATTCACCAGACTCGGGGATGGGCACTTTCTCCTGTGGCATGTCCCTCTACTGCTTTCCCCTGCCTTTGAGGATAAAAGCCAGCGAGGGCTATCTGCTGCCCGTTCTAGGCAATTTCCGGTCACACACGGTGCTCCCCACTCCTGTATCACCACGAATCCGTTTACCATCTAAGGAGAGGCACTGATTGGCTATGGGAGTGAGTCTGTTCACACCGTGCCCCTGTCATCAGGCAAATGGAGTCCAGGTAGCCATCCGGTCACTGGGCATCGAGTGAGAAGAAGGGCCAGGACGTGGGGCCTTGAGGGAGCCTACTCAAGGCCCAGGCATGGCTGAGAGCCTGGCTGCATAGGAGGAACCAGCCAGCACCCTGTGCAGGGCAGGAGGGCGGCCGGCAGGAGGCCGCTCCAGGGGACGAAGCCCACCTCTGCAGGAGCTGAGTGATGTTGGCCACTGACAAGGGAAAACCAAGCTGGGGGACCCTAAGGCACCGGTAATAAATATGGGGGCAAGAAACCAGTTACCGGATCCAGACACTGGGCCACAGGCAGCACCCTCAGCCCATCACTCCCGGGTGGTGGTGGTGGTCTGCTCGCTAAGTCGTGTCTGACTCTTTGCAACCCCATGGATTGTAGCCCGCCAGGCTCCTCTGTCCATGGGATTCTCCAGGCAAGAGTACTGGAGTGGGTTGCCATTTCCTTCTCCAGGGGATCTTCCCGACCCCGGGGTCAAGCCTGATTCTCCTGTATTGCAGGCAGATTCTTTACCAACTGAGCCATGAGGGAAGCCCACCACTCCCTGGCCTGAAGGGAAAATTCCAGTACTGTAGCTTGACCTCAGAGTGACCAGGACCACCCCCTTGGTGGACTGCCCAGGCCTTCAGGCACAAAGATCAGGGCGTGGTCCAGTTTGAGACATTTCCTCTGAAAGCCCCAGCTATAGGGCTGGTGAGTTGATGGAATAAAGGGCAGGAAGGTAGCTCTACATCCCCAGCCCAGCCCTGTCCATCAGCCCCACAGGCCTCTTCCTGTGTAGGGCCACCTCCCTAGGTAGTACCTGTGGAGAGCGGAGAGAAGCAGGCTGGTCCTGGGAGAGGCACTTGGGAGCCAGGAGTGGCTTTGTGGGCTTCCCTTGGGGCCATTGATGTCACATGTCAGGCCCTTCTGGCACCTTCCAGTCAGCTTGCCTTTCCCCCCAACTCCAGGATGTCAGCACCATGGACAGGACTCAAGCCCAGAGCTGGGGGGAGGTGAGATCTGTTCAGCGTTCAGGCCAGTTGGAGAGAGATGGTGATGATTTCTCCACTGGGTGTCACTGCTCCCCTTGCTCTCCATCACACAGGCTCCGCCGGACTGCAAGGTCATGACGCGAAGGAGACCCCTCCCTCTCCGCCAAGTAGGGAACAGGGAAGGAATTATCTGGGTCAGTCCGGAGAAGGCTGGCTGGGAGCCCAGAGATGGCTTTTTAGTCTTTGATGCTACTTAGCAGGCGGGACCCCACTTGACCTGAGTGGTAAGATTAGGCTGCACTCATTGCCCTGTGGAAAACATCCTCGGAGGGCTCAGGGATTCCATGAGGCCCTGGCCTGTCCCACTGGCATGGAAAGGGCTCACAGTGTGTTGGCCTACCCTCAGGGACTCCATATTGCAGCACTGCCTCCCCAGAGACAGAGCAGCACAGGGCAGCCTGTTAGCTGACACCCCACTCAGCACTGCAGCCCAGAGAGTGGCCCGAGCCTGCCTCGATGATGTCAGAGCTGAAAGGAGGAAGGCAGTGGCCTGGGCCCTGGGGCTTGTTAGAAGGACTCAGAGGAAATGCCAGAACTAAGAGAACTCATGTCTAAGAGAACAGCCCTCCAGTCCTGCAGAAATCATATTTCTGAGCAGAAAAATCCACAGGCATTTGTATCACAGAGCACCTCAAATGATCTCTCAAGTCACTTGGCAGTTCCCACTGTCCCCAAGTCGGGATATGTATCTGTTTCATCTTCATGGCCAGGCCTAGAGCTGAGCGAGGGGCTTCCCAGGTAGCGCTAGTGGTAAAGAACCCACCTACCAATGTAGAAGACATAAGAGACAAGGGTTTGATCCCTGGATGGGGAAGATCCCCTGGAGGAGGGCATGGCAGCCCACTCCAGTATTCTTGCCTGGAGAATCTGTTGTTCCATGTCCAGTTCTAACTGTTGCTTCCTGATTTGCATACAGGTTTCTCAAGAGGCAGGTCAGGCGGTCAGGTATTTCCATCTCTTGAAGCATTTTCCGTAGTTTGTTGTGATCCACACAGTCAAAGGCTTTGGCATAGTCAATAAAGCAGACATAGATGTTTTTCTGGAACTCTCTTGCTTTCCTGATGATCTAGTAGATGTTGGCAATTTGATCTCTGGTTCCTCTGCCTTTTCTAAAACCAGCTTGAACATCTGAAAGTTCACGGTTCGCGTATTGCTGAAGCCTGGCTTGGAGAATTTTGAGCATTACTTTACTAGCCTGTGAGATGAGTGCAATTGTGTGGTAGTTTTAGCATTCTTTGGCATTGCCTTTCTTTGGGATTGGAATGAAAAGTGACCTTTTCCAGTCCTGTGGCCACTGCTGAGATTTCCAAATTTTCTGGCATATTGAGTGCAGCACTTTCACAGCATCATCTTTCAGGATTTGAAATAGCTCAACTGGAATTCTATCACCTCCACTAGCTTTATTCATAGTGATGCTTCCTAAAGCCCACTTGCCTTCACATTCCAGGATGTCTGGCTCTAGGTGAGTGATCACACCATCGTGATTATCTGGGTCGTGAAGATCTTTTCTGTACAGTTCTTCTGTGTATTCTTGCCACCTCTTCTTAATATCTTCTTCTTCTGTTAGGTCCCTACCATTTCTGCCCTTTATCGAGCCCATCTTTGCATGAAATATTCCCTTGGTATCTCTAATTTTCTTGAAGAGATCTCTAGTCTTTCCCTGGTTGTATTAGAGTGTGCTTAGTCGCTCAGTCATGTCCAACTCTTTGCGACCCCGTGGTCTGTAGCCCACCAGGCTCCTCTGTCCATGGGGATTCTTTTCCAGGCAAGTACTGGACAGAGTAATGCTCTATAATACTCCTCCTCCAGGGGATCTTCCCAACCCAGGGATCGAACCCAGGTCTCCCACATTGCAGGCAGATACTTTACCTTCTGAGCTACCAGGGAAGCCCTGTATCATAGTAATAGTTTTCAACCCTGCTCTCCAAAAGCTAGTTTCGGATTTTGGTTTTACAGACAGCAGTCCTCTGGTCAGTACCATCTCATCCAGGTGTCCAGCCCTGTCTCCCCTGATGCCACTTGGATATTTTTCCCAGGGCTCCACTTGCCCAACAGAAGGACGTGGACACGCAGAGACAGAGACGAGCTAAAGGATTAGCAGAAGCATTCAGTCTACACAAGAACAGAAAGAGAAAAGAGTGTAACTGGCAAATCGCCTGGTATGTTCCTGTTAAGCCACAACAGGTGACTGCTCCTGTCAAGCAGCTTTGGAAGGGAAAAACAAAGAGGGATAGCAACTGAAAAAGAGAAAATAAGACAGATACACATTATTGTGTATACAATAGAAAAACAGCAAGGACCTACTGTGGAGCAAGGGAACTGTATTCAATATTTTGTAATAAACTATAATGGGAAAGAATCTGAAAAGAATATATAAAAAAGAAGAGAAAAACAGAATTTTTAACAAGTTCTTAGTTATACTTCATTTATTTAAATCATGCATCCGTTGTATCATTATAGATGAAAAAATTACCTGCCAAAGACTTAATTTTCAGACTGATATTCTATACCAGGAATCAGCAAACTTTTTTTTCTTTATAAAGGGTCAGGTAGTAAATTAGTTTAGGCTTTCTATCTTGTCACAACTATTCAACGCTGCCCTTGTAACACCAAAGTTTCAATAGAGAACATATAAATGAGTGGGCATGGATGTGTTCCAAGAAAACTCTATTTACATAAATGGGCCATGGTCCAGGTTTGGTCTGTGAGTCAGTTTGCCAATCTCTGCATTATAACAAAGATTTAACTGAGTATGGGAATTATTAATATTTAGACCAGGAGGTCATAAATTAAAAGCCACAATCCACTTGAAGCATTTTCCCAAGCTGCATGTATCAAAATTTGAAGTAAATAAGTTTGCAATTTCAAACCTAATCGTCTACACGGAATTCAGCTTCTGTTAAAACAAGTTAGGACTTGATAAACATTTAGAAAATCCCAGCCTCCATGACTACTGTCGGTTTCTTGGCCTTTCACGTCAAGAGTGTAAGATTAACGAATCAGCATGTTCATGTTTGGCAGAAACCAACACAGTTCTGTAAAGCAATCATCCCTCAGTTAAAATTAAAAAAAAAGATGAGCAAATCAGGTTTTCATTTGAGTGAAGCATCTCAGAGACAAGTAGCCTTTACATTGCTTCCCCATTACTCTCTTGGGTTGTTTGTGTCAGCTTTTAAACAATGGATTCTATTGTGTAGAAGCATGTTGAGGTTGTCTGCACTGGAATCAATTTTAAGTTATTTGTATTGCTTTTGAAATTTAACAATCATTGTTCATGAAGGGTAAAAACTTGGTAAATATTGTGTAAGTTGTTCCAGAAAAAGAATCAGTCTAGGACTAGAGATGAAAGTATAAGTTTGTGAATTTTTTTTTTTTTTGGCTTCAAATGACAGAAAATGAAAATCAGATTGATTTAAGCCAAAAAGAGAACTTATTAGCTGAGGTATATGGCTTGAAGTATGGATTCAAATATCGCTAGGGCCTGGTCTCTCTTCTGCATATTGGCCTCCTTCACAGACTCTGTGTGTCATGAGGGGGCTGTTGGCAGCTACATCCTGTAGGTTCAGGTTAAGTGATGAAGAGAGAATCCCTCCCTTCCCAAAGTCCCAGCAAAATTCCATTGCATCTGTTACTCTTATTGGCTAACATGCCCATCACGCATCCAAGGCAGTGGCCAGGAGCTTGCAGCACTCCAACTGGCCTCTCACCCTCATGCCAGAGATGCAAGAGATGCAGGTTCGATCCCTGGGTCTGGAAGATCTCCTGGAGTAGGAAATGTCAACCCACTTCAGTATTTTTGCCTGGAAAATTCTTGGACAGAAGAGCCTGGCAGGCTACAGTCCATGGGGCCACAAAGATTCAGACACAGCTGAGTGACTGAGTACACAGCTGGCCTCTCACCCTCAAGCCGGGCAGCCAGGGGCAGAGTAAACTCTGCCTGAAGCACATGGACTGGCTTCTATGAGGTCAGGATGGTTTGCGCTCAGAAAATCAGGGAAGGCTAAACAGATTCTCAGTGGTAAAAGCTTCAGTTTAGCTTGACCTTCTGAGAAACTCTCTTGGCCTCTTTCATTCTTGCCATCAGGTATGCCTTGCCCCATGGCTGTCTCCTGGCAGATTCCCTCCTACGACAGCCAACTACAAATTTATCTGACCTCAATCGGTCCAGATCAAGCCTCCCTGTGTAGCCTATTCCACATACAAAGATGGTGCAATCAGTGGGGCTATTATGCATTATTGATGGAGAGGCCCAGTGCCTTTCTCCTCCCAAAGTGCCTGGGGCCTGAGGAACTGTCTCAGACCTTGGATTAGAAGTTTATGTGTGAAAATGTAATGGAAGAGTTTTTAACTCCTTCATGTGTTTGAGGAACCTTCATAGGTTCCTAGAGAGCCCACGTATTCTTAAAAGCAGTTTCTTATTCTTATTTCATATTCTTAAAACTATCATTGCTTGAACTAATTACTAGATTTTCATGGTGTTGGAGAAGACTCTTGAGAGTCCCTTGGACTGCAAGGAGATCAAACCAGGCGATCCTAAAGGAAATCAATCCTGAATATTCACTGGAAAGACTGATGCTGAAGCTCCAATACTTTGGCCACCTAATGGGAAGAGCTCACTCATTAGAAAAGACCCTGATGCTGGGAAAGATTAAAGGCAGGAGGAGAAGGGGACGACAGAAGACGAGATGGTTGGATGGCATCACCGACCTGATGGACATGAATTTGAACAAGCTCCGGGAGTTGGTGATGAACAGGGAGGCCTGGCATGATGCAGTCCATGGGGTTGCAAAGAGGTGGAGATGACTGATAAACTGAACAACAAGATTTCTGTAACTTGAAACACAGGGTAATAAATAATCATATGTGACTGTATTGAATGTGTAGTGAAGAATCTCAGGCTAGTGTGTGGATAGGGTAGCAGGATCATTCTAATCAGGGAGGTAGGGCTGAGCCAATGTCTGGGGCAGCTGAGGAAATGGGAGAGTTGGGGTACCATTGAGGCTTTGGGGTGAGAGATGGTAGCAGAAGCTGAAACCACATAATTCAGATGAGACTTGAACCCACTGTCTTTTAATTAAAATCACACACCTGGTCTCAAGAATTACTGAAGTTCAGGTTTTACATCTCAGCACAGAAAGAATTCAGTGAGAGACAAAGTGATAGGTAATACATGGATTTATTTGGAAAAATGCACATTCCACAGACAGTATCTGGACAATTTCAAAAGGCAAGAGCAGCTGGAGGGCATGAGATCATCTCAGAATGTGAGCACTGTCATGGAAGAAGCACACTCCACAGAGTGTGGGCTATCTCAGGAGGCAAGAGGTCCCAAAACATGGGATGGTTAGTTTTTACCAACTGGGTAATTTCACAGGCTGGGGATTCCCTGGTGGTTCAGTGGTAAAGAATCTGTCTGCCAGTGCAGGAGACGCAGTTTCGATCCCTAGGTCGGGAAGTTTCCCCTGGAAAAGGAAATGGGAACCCACTCTAGTATGCTTGCCTGAAAAATCCCATGGACGGAGAAACCTGGTGGGCTATAGTCCATAGGGTTGCAAAAAGTCTGACAGGACTTAGCAAATAAACAACAACAATTTTGTAGGCTAATGGGTGGGAGGATTATTTCAACTATCTTGGAAAAGCACTGGGGATTTCTAGGAATTGGGCCACTGCCCACTTTTTGGCCTTTTATGGTCAGCCTTGGAAGTGTCATGGCGCCTGTGGGTGTGTCATCAGCATGTTAATATATTATAATGAGCCCCAGGGGCTGCTGGGAGTCAGTTCTTCCACCATCTAGCCAGTTCTAGCCAGTCCTCAAGGGCCCTTCCCTCCTGTTTCAAAGCCAGGCCCAGTCAATGATGAGAGGAGGGACAAATCTGTGGAAGTAACTTAGTCGTTTTTTCCTTTTTTGGTTGTGAGGTTGTGCGATAGTTCCCTGACCAAGGATTGAACTAGAGCCCTTGGGATTGAAAGCACTGAGCTCTAACCACTGGACCGCCAGGGAATTCCCTGAAAATGACTTCTAAGATGCGGAAGGTGGAGGAAAAGTAAGGGGGGGCTGGCTTGTCTCCTCACAGCACTGAGCGAGAAGGGAACAGCGGCAGAGACCACAGGCCGAAGGGTCAATGCTGGGAGGACACCCAACAAAGAGCCTTGTGAGACAGTGTCAGCCCTGGAAGAAAGGTGCTGAGGTTGAAGAGGGAGGAAGACGCTGAGCACACTGTACAGGCAGCCAGATGAAGGGGTGAGAGGAGCCCGTCTCTCTGCTTTACCTTCCTTGTGTGGCTAACCCAGCACCATTTTACCTCAGTCTATAGAAGAATTTAATTGTACATCCAAGAAATTGGCAGCGAGAGGAAAGGGCAGAGCCTGGTGAGGCCAGACCTCCAGTGTGGGGAGGGCAGAGTCTGAGAAGATTCCTCTTTCCTCACTGTCCCTGAAGGTGACCCTAACTTTGCCCTTGCCCACAGGTCTGTGTCGACCCTCCTAGCCCCCCCTTAAGCCAGGCCTTCCTGGAGCAACAAACAGAGCTTGTGCTGTTCATTGTCCATGTAAATGTTGGCACCGGCCCTCTGTTCTCACCTCCTGCCCCTCCCCCCCTGAGGACTGCAGAATTAGCCTGCTCTGGGGATCCCAGCCTCCGCAGGACCCATCCCCTTGAAGCTGAGCAGCCTCACTTTCCCTTCTCAGGTGAACTTGGGGCCCCTGGTGCCTTTTGGAGAAGATCCACATTTCCTTTCCAGGTGGTGTGGGGAAGCCCCTTTGTCCACACTCCCTGGACTGTGTCCCCTGAGCCCTCTTCAGGCCCAGAACACTTGCCTGTCTCTGATGGGCATCTCCTTGAGCCCTGTGGGCTGTAGGACAAGACTGTCTGGGTTTGAATCTCAGCTCCTGCATTTGCTATGAATCTTGGGCAAATAGCTTAACCCATCTATACCCATATTTCTCAATCTTAGAAAAATCTGAATTTATAGGATTTTTAATCCTTATGTAAAATAAGGATATGAATGCTAGTTTGTAGTGAACATTTAGTAAGAAAAACAGAAAAGGTATGGTGCAATGCTCAGTTAGTATTCAGTAAAGGTCTCTTCTGACCTCGGTTTTTCTGTTGTAGCCTGTCAGCTCTGTCCCCTCCCACATCAAATTTCTCATTGTTGTGCTTTTCAGGGCTTCCTCTTGGACGGACTCCTATCAGTGTCTATGTATGTCCCACTATGTGTTTCCTGAAACTTGGGTCCCAGTGCTATCCATTCCAGAACATTCCATCATTATGAATAACAGGTATTTGCTTGCATTGGCCTTCATGTGCATACATGCTAAGTTGCTTCAGTCGTGTCTCTTTGCAACCCCATGGACTGTAGCCACCAGGCTTCTCTGTCCATGGGATTTTCTGGGCAAGAATATTGGAGTTGGTTGCCATGCCCTCCTCCAGGGGATCTTCCCGACCCAGGGATTGAACCCACATCTCTTACATCTCCTGCATTGGCAGACGGGTTCTTTACCACTAACACCACCTGGGAAGCCCCATTGGACTTTATAGAGTGGGGTTTATCGAGAGTTTTAGAAGAACATTTTAGTACTCTGTGTGGGATAAGACCGAGACTATGCCTTCCTGGATTTGTCTCTCCAATAGGTAGGTTACTAGAAGTTTCTGCATATTAGGGAGACAGGCACCCAAGGAGTAGAAGCATTTTTTCTCAGCTTCTCACCTGAGGTCTTTGCTCCACCCATGAGCCTTAGTAGCCTCTCCCAGGTCAGCATTTAGGGTCAGCAGTCCCTCCCTAACGACTGTGTCAGTGTATCTCAGGGGCCAGGCTGCTTGTGTCACTTTTGCAATGCTTTCATTCCAGCTCAACCAGTCACTAGAAATCAGCTTTAGAAAACAGAAAAGCATCTATGTCTGGCCCAGAGCCTCACCCTCCTCTTCTCCTGGCCCTGGGAACCTGGTTTCCAGAAAGTGCTGTCCTGCCACATCTCAACAGGCTGCACCCTGATCTGTTTCCTTGGTGCCATGGGATATCATTAACTTCTCTGCAACTACCCACACTTTTCAAATGATGTAACACTTATTATCACTGGATGTACCTTGGTCCCCTGCAGTGATTGCAGAGGGCTGGAGGGGGTGTCTGTTATAGAGCAGCAGGTGGGGCTTGGAGGCCCCACCCTCTCAGATCCTTATCTTTCCCTCTTGCTTATTATTTTGGCAGGCTGTGAGAAGTTAATCTTCCTCTCCTGCAGCGGCTTTGCTTTTTTTCTGTTCTGAGAGGAAGCCAAAAAGAGAAGACCCCAAGCGGCCATGAACTCTGCCATCACCAGCTGTGAGCACCCCAACCCCTTGGTGAGTGCTGGTAGAAGAATGGGGATGATAGAGGTGGGGTGTGTGTTAAGTGTTAGTCTCTCAGTCCTGTCTGACTCTTTGCAACCCCATGGACTGTAGCCCGCCAGGCTCCTCTGTCCATTGGATTCTCCAGGCAAGAATACTGGAGTGGGTTGCCATTCCCTTCTCCAGGTGATCTTCCTGACCCAGGGATCAAACCCGGGTCTCTTGCATTGCAGGCAGATTAGTAGGGTAGCCGAAAAAAGGAAAGACCCTGGAGAAAGGTTCCAGTGTGGAGTCCTAATGCGGATTCATAAGGAAGGTAGCTTGCGTTCTAAGCGAGACTTTGAACTATTACGGCTGTTCTCCTGCCGCCACCCTTACAAGGCAAAGATTCCACCCTCAGTGCTCAAGTCTGTGAATGAATTACAAAGGAAGAAGGGAGAGCTGAAAGGTCCTCTTTGTTTTACTTGGCTGAATCCAAGTGTTTGTTTTCCAGGTTTCTCAGCATTATGATTTCTTTGATCAGAAACCCTTTCTGAAGAAAAGCAAAGAGAAAGAGGAAAGCAGAGAGAGAGAGAATGAGAGAGGGAGAGAGAAACACATACAGAGAGGGAGAGAGAAGGTCACAGAACTACTGTTCACCAAATAACTGATATGTCCCAGCATTATGTCCTTTATTTTCTTCCTTCACGCCACTGAGGCATACACCTCTGTTCCCATTTTACATATAAGGAAGCTGAGGCCCAGAGAAGTAAAGTGACAATAACCCATCTGGAGTCCTCTCCAGCTAGTCCTTGAGCCCTGCTCCCACCATTCTTTCCAGCCTAGTTTGGCCACCTAAAAACAACCAGGGCGGGGGTTGGGGGGAGCTGATTGAATGGGGACCCTCTGCCCACCGTAGCCAGACAGAGCCTCTCCCCACCAGGCCCAGCCATGGTGTCTGTGGGACAGGTGCCACGCATGAGCCTGGGCTGGGCCCTCAGAACTGTCCCCTGGAGCCCGGCTGCCAGACCTTGCCCACTGCTGGTCAGCCTTCTGGTAAAGAGACTGTGGCTGACTCTTCTGGAAAATTGTGACAGGTATCTGAGAGAAATTTCCTCTCTTCTCAGAATTCCTATTGCTAAAAGTAAAAATTCAACTGGGTAAATTTAAAGCTTAGGTGGCTTTATTTTTTAAATTATTATTATTTCTTTTGGCCACACCTCGCAGCATGCAGGATCTTAGTCTGCCCACCAGGGTTTGGACCCAGGCCCCCTGCAGTGATTCCACGAGGTTAAGTGTGGAGTCTTAACCGATCGACTGCCAGGGAAGTCCACGCTAATTGGCTTTATTCAATGATTCATGAAATGGACAGCATACCATCATAGAAGATAGAAGGAAGTTTTGAGGAGCTGTACAAAATGGAGGAGTTTTATAGGCAGAAGGAGGCAAGGTGAATTTATTCTATCAAAGAGTGGATTGTTTCAGGCCAGGTCACTTTGCTGAAAAGCAGGGGTCTACTAGGCAGATCATCTCACTAGTTCTAACCAGATAATTTGAGATGGACTAGCGAAAGGTTACATTCCTGTGAGAGACCAAAACTGCATGCAGTTAATTAGGTTAGATATTAAGTCTTGGTTGGCTGATATGGGCTTAGCATTAGTTACTCCATTTTGGACATTTTTAAATTTTTTTAAACACTTCTGTCACCATCTCATAGAAGCAAAAAAAAAAAAAAAACTTGGGAAATAAGTTGAAGACTCTATTTCTGAAAGCTGTGATGTATTCCACATCTTTAGCACACCTGAGGCCAGTAGGGAGTGGTAGGGTCTGGGCACATATCTGTCTTTATTCAGTGAACTGTCTTTTCATTTTCCTCAAAGCCTCTGTCTCAGCACCCAGATTAAAAGGCCACTTTTCTGAGATGTTTTGGTTTTCGTGTGTTTTGCTTTGTTAGAATCTTCTAGGGATATAAACATGGGGAAGACAGATTCCCCAGCCATGTTTGGAGAGACCTGGACAATCCCAATGGTTAGAGTCAGTTGACTGGAAGTGTTAGGAAACAAACCTAGGGGGCAAGTTGGGGAGCGGGAGGCTGTGTGGGGGATGGATGGAGTCAGAGGGCCAAGGGATTCATTTCCCCCCAGGAATCCTCCTTCCCACTGCTGTTCCCTCTGTGCCAGTCTCCTGCTCTGCTGCTCTGCTCCAGGGAGACGACAGGGTGTCCCTGTACACACAGGAATGCACCTGCCAGCAGCTGCCCTCGACCAGGAGAGGAGAGTTCCATTTTCCCGTTTACAAGGGGACCTGGGACAAGCTATGTAATCTCACTGAGGCTCAATCTCCTCTCTGGAAACTAGGTTGTGAGAATCAAATGAGAAGATGCATTGGAAGCTCTTTGCAAACTGTAAAGCGCTATAAAATGCCACACCTCAACAGCATGCCTCTTTGAGCAAGTGTTTTGGTGAAATTCCAGCCCATGTATTGAGCTGATAGACTCTTCCAATCAGAAGAAAAGCTTGTGGCCCATCTTCTCATACCAGTGCTGACTCATGGGGAAGCTTCATTAAGAGTTTATTCTTCCTCCAAAAAGGGGCTTGTAGGCATTCTTCTGCCACTATGAGTCATAGACTTAAAAACAAATTATTTATTTGGCCATGTCAGGTCTTAGTTGCAGCATGTGAACTCTTGGTTGAGGCATGTGATATCTAGTTCTGTGACCAAGGATTGAACCTGGACCCCCTGCATCGGGAGCTCAGCATCTTAACCACTGGGCCACCAGGGAAGTCTGAGAGTTACAGAATTTTACTGACCAGGGATTCCCCTGGGATAAAGTCACTTCCCCCATCTGAATACGCCCTGAGGTGGGGCTTTTTCCACCTCCATCTGGGAGGCCCCTGCTCTACAATATCTCTGGGATGTCACGTTTCTATGCATATCTTTAATATGCTAGTGACTCATCTCTGACGCACAGGAATCTTAGCCCACTGTGTACCTGCTTATTTTATTTTTTGCCCCAGCACTTTATGTAAGTGACACAAAGTGCTTTACAGCAAAAGATGTATTTTGATCAGGCTCTGTGCTTTCTACCAGCCATAGCTGACGTGTTTCACAGAAGTCACACACTCTAATCAGAGTGAAGAACCAGCTGTTCTCAGGGAAGATAAGTTTTTCTCCACTGTTAAGTTCTAATTTTTTTTTTTCCATGTTGGGCCTCGTACAAGGACAATTTCCCAGAAAAGTGTTGTAAAGCAATTACAGAAGTGGTTTCCATAACCTCATCAGGTCCAGATTGATATCCAGACAAAACTTAGAATATTCAGAGTCATCAGGCTGAGAACACTTTGTGAGTCATCGACTTTTGTTTTTAAAAGATTTTTTCTGATGTGGATCAATTTCAAAGTCTTTATTGAATTTGTTACAATACTTCTTCTGTTTCATGTTTTGTTTTTTAGGCCACTGGGCATGTAGAATCTTAACTCCCTGAGCTGGGATCGAACCCTCACTCCCTGCATTGGAAGGCAATCTTAACCATGGGACCACCAGGGAAGTCCTGAGTCATTGACTCTTAAATGGGAGGGGGGCGCGGGAAGGCCCCAAACTAACATCCCCCACTACTGTCCCCCCCCCCGACCCCACCCCTTCACCTTTCTGAGAATTCCAAGGGGTCTTGGGAGAAGGTATGAGGTGAGTCTGCTAGAGCTGTACCTGCCCGAGTTGTGTGAGCTCATTCACAGGTGCGCATAACAGGAAGCCACATACACTTTTGAGTATTTTTGCAACCCTCCCAGAGTCAGAAGGGGACACGGAGTGTGAGAGAGGGGAAGTGATGTGCTAATGGCTGCCAAGCAGGGGACTGACAGACCACCGCGGCCCCAGTTCAAACTGTGCGCTCTGCGGGTCTGTGTAGCCTACGCAGTGTCAATCAACCAGCGAGCCAATCAACAGCCACTCTTTTTTCTCCTGCCCCGCCTCTTTTCTTCAGCCAGTTTTTCTGCTGTTGTGCTCAAGGACTGCACCACGTGGTCACTAAAACCTCGCGATAAGTGCTCGGGAGTTCCCCCGGGCATCCTCCAGGCTATCTTTGGCTTGGCCTTGACCTGCTTAGGCAAAACCACCCTTCTTTCACATCCAACCCAAGTACCAAAACTGCATCAGTACAGCCTTCTTTTCAGGAATCCAAATAGGATCAGCATAATGTTTCCAAAGAGTTCTAACCAGTTATGGATTTATTTTAAAAAGTCGATGAGAGAATCCTTATGGTCATTAATTTATGTATGTGTTCATTTATTTATTTATTTTTCACTCAACAGATTGTGCTGTGAGCACTAACTCTGTGCTAGCGATGGAGTAGAGAAGTTATGGGACTTTATGACCTTTTGGATGAGGAAACGGTGTTATGGCTGTGAGGCGTGCTGGGCTGTAGTCTGAGCGGGAGTGGAGAGAAGTCAGGGAAGGCTTCCTGGATCAGGTTTGGGAGGCATGCTTCCAGGCATTGCTGAATAGATGAGTAGAAGCAAAACTCTTACATTCAAGTTTCAGAAACTAAATAATAGATTCATGGGCAAACGCTGCACCGAGCCCTGTTCCTGGGGAACAGGGTGACTCTGCAGAGTTGTGCTGTGGCTGACTCAGTCCACCCACTCTCTGCAAGCCTGACCGCAGCCCTGAGCTCCTCCCACCGCCTGGACCTCAGTGCTCTAGGAAATTTTCTCCATCGCCAATGATGGGGCCCCCACATACTGGAAAGGAGTTGAGATCCGGTTTGCCAATGCTCCATCCCACGGAAGAGGAGGACTGGCTTCCTTTATCTCTACGTGGAGATAGCACATCCATCCCACCCACTCCCCACTTCAGCCAGAACTGTCCTTAGTTGCAGCTTCCCTGGTAGGATCTGAACAATACCCTTAAAATGGCAGTTCTTAACTGGGGGTGATTTTTACTCTACTGGTGACATTTGGCAATGTCTGGAGTCATTTTGGGTTGTTACAACTGAAGGTGAGAGCAGGGGCTTGCCACTGGCATCTAGTGGGTCCAGGCCAAAGATGCTACTAAATATCCTAGGGTGCATGATATAGCCCCAGCCGCTGCCATGTACACACACAACGCAAGGAAGCATTATCCTGTCCAAAATGGCAATGGTGCTGAGGTTGAGAAACCCTGTCTTAGAATATAATGTTCCCTAGGGACCGGTGCTGTCCTGGAAGTGGTAGGGGACAAACACCCAGTTCTTGATCTGGTGGCTTTCTTGCCTCTCTCCACTTCAAAGCAACTGGTGACCCCTTGCCCCTCACTCATCTGCTTCTCCTACTTCTCCAGAGCAGGGCCAATGATCCTTAGGGAGAGCAGCCATGGTGTCTGTGCCCACAATTTTGCTCCCATTTCTTTTAAAATCAAAAGGAAAAAAAAATTTTTTTACTATATAATAATGTATCTTTATATCAATATAGTCACAAAAAATAGCAGGTTTCTTGTATAGTAGGAGCCCATAGCATTGAAGTGATTAGCATTCCCAGGAGTCATAGTGCAGCTTCAGTTCAGAAGTTGTTCTTTGAGGCTGTGCTGGAGTAAAGGGTGCTTGACCATGGAGGTTGGTGTTGGTATGGGTGCCTTTAACATCCTTTCCAGAACTTCCTCTGTGAGAAGCCCACACTATCTTCAGGGCACCCTGGCTGTGCCAATGTGCAGAACCTGCTCTTCTTCTGTGGTCTGACCAGGGCCCAGGACCCTGCTGGGTCTTGTCACCTAATTGCCTAATCTTCATGCTGGTGGCCTTGCCCCCTTCTGGCCACACTGAAGACATTGTTTTCCTATTCCTCTCACCTACAGCTGCTCTAATGTCATTCAAGTGTGAGTTAAAAGCCTTTGAAACATGGGACCAGAAGCTTATCATAATTATAGCAAATAATATATTTACTGGGCAGGCGCACCGTGCAGGGCACAGAACTATGTGCTTCATGCTTTGTTTTTTTCCCCAGGTTTATTAAATGTAATTGACATATAACATTGTGTAAGTTTAAAGTGTCCAAGACATTGACTTGATACAATTATATGCTGCAAAATGATTATCACCATCAGTTCAGTTCAGTTCAGTCACTCAGTCGTGTCTGACTCTTTGCGACTCCATGAACCGCAGCATGCCAGGCCTCCCTGTCTGCCAGAGTCCAGCTCCAGCTGGTCCAGGGGTTCCCTCAGGGTGGACGGCGTCGGCGAATGCGAATGAGAAGACACAGCGAGTCTCGGTGTTTCCAAGTGTCTTCTGACTTTATTGTTTTTTAAGACAGCTTTTATATCTTTAGTTGTATTTTTTAAAGAATATAGGCACAGCAGATTATGACAAAGAAAGAATTCATTAACAGAAAGTTTTAAAGCAAAACCTGTTTTTCTAAGGGTTGATCAGCCAAAACACTTTTGTATCAGGCACAGCAGATTATGACAAAGAATGCGTTCGTCAACAGAAAGTCTTAAAATAAAACCTGTTTTTCTATAATCTATCTTACTCCTTGAGCCCAACAAAAAGGAATGTGATCCTATAAAGTCATGGTACAGCAAGCTGAAACAATGTAGTACAAAGGTCAGTTCTTAGCAAAAATCACCGACTAAATTAACAATCATCTTATTATTTGTATTAAGGCTAAACTTTTATTTCTATAAGTTTTTAACTATTATACTTTCATTACGCAGGCTAAATACGTTAAGAGCAAAAACATAGTGAGTAAATATAGACTAAATAACAGTTTCATAAAGCAATATTTCTTATATTTCCTAACAAGCCTTTTTCCTACGAAGAGCTCCATACCTATTGGGGCTTTTGTGTGTTAGGCTCTCAATGCTGTTTATTGTTAAAGGACAGTCATGCACATTAGCTCCAAAAGCACAGGTACATTTATTAAATAAACCAATATGCCAGCAAGAAGAATTTAGATTAATATACTCCATATCCTAGACAATCCCATCAGGGTGCCACCGTTTTTTAGGGGCCTTGTCGATTGAGGTTTTAGATTGATCTATATTGGAAGAGAATCAGGAAAAGGCCTTTTACCTAAGTCATAGAAAATAGGAAGAGGTCTATTGTAGCAAACATCAGAAAGACAGACATCGTCTTTAAGGTGAACGCTGAGGCAGCCTTCCGAGAATCCCTGAGGCCTGAGAAGCCGTGCTCGATCAGTCCTGTCCCTCATGACACTGTCATGGGTGGGATCTCATGGGCTGGCTCCCAGCACCTGTCCATCACCAACTCCTGGAGTCCACCCAAACCCATGTCCATTGAGTCGGTGATGCCATTCAACCGTTTCTTACTCTGTCGTCCCCCTTCTCCTCCTGCCCTCAATCTTTCCCGGCATCAGGGTCTTTTCAAATGAGTCAGCTGTTCACATCAGGTGGTCAAAGTATTGGAGTTTCAGCTTCAACATCAGTCCTTCCAATGAACACCCAGGACTGATTTCCTTTAGGATGGACTGGTTGGATCTCCTTGCAGTCCAGGGGACTCTCAAGAGTCTTCTCCAACACCACAGTTCAAAAGCATCAATTCTTCGGCGCTCAGCTTTCTTTACAGTCCAACTCTCACATCCATACATGACTACTGGAAAAACCATAGCCTTGACTAGACGGACCTTTGTTGACAAAGTAATGTCTCTGCCATAGCAGTTATTAATAGATTCCTAGGTGTTGCTAGTGGTCAAGAACTGCCTGCCAGTGCAGGAGACTTAACAGATTTGGGTTTGATCCCTGGGCCGGGTAGGTCCCCTGGAGGAGGGCATGGTTACCCACTCCAGTATTCTTGCTTAGAGAATCCCATGGACAGAAAAGCCTGGCAGGCTATGGCCCATGGGGTCTCAAAGAGTCAGACACGACTGAAGTGACTAAACTGAACTGTACACGGCCTAATCTTATTAGCAGCCCCACCTTTGAGCCGTTGCTATAAAACTCCTCACCAAATCCCTCTGGGTGGGGACACACAGTTTTCGAGGGCAGGAGTCACTGTATTCCCCTTTGCCTGGCAAAGCAATAAGCTATTCTTTTCTACTGCATCCAAAACTCTGTCTCCGAGATTTGATTTGACGCTGGTACATAGAGGCCAAGCTTTTGGCATCAAAATGCACTTGATTCCTCTTGAAATGCTCAAACGTGTTTTTGTCTTTTTCCCAGCAGAGGGGTGATGATGTGCTCAGCTCCCATGAAGGTGACCAAGGCAGGAAGAAGGATGGCCATCTCAAGAGTCCCAGCAGCAGCCACCTGGCTTATGGCATCCTGGATATCCCACCATGGTATATCTGCGTCTTCCTGGGGATCCAGGTAATGCCAGGCAGAAGCATTGGGTGCAAGGGGGCTCTGTCTCAAAAGGCACATCAACACACACCCAGGTCAAATTAGTCAAGATCCTAACTTCAGTTGCTCATGTTCTTGGCTTCCATGTTGTTAATCTTCAGGGAACTCAATGCTCCTCTGGGCTCTCTTTCTCCCAAGGAGTTTGGCAGTGGGGCAGGACTCAAGATTCTCCTCCATGCTAAGCTAATAGGTCACATCAAGGACACCAACCGGGCCATTGTGAGTTTTTTTTTTTCTAAGATACCAATTTTAATTTGTTTGGCAACAACTGGAATGTTTGATAACCAGTGCTTGGGGAATATTGGAAAACAAGCATTATCAAACACTTGTTGGAATGTTATTTGGTGCAACTTTTCTATTAACATGTAAAACACATGTTATTTAACCCAGGCCCTAATGCTTAAGAATTTCTCTGTAGAGAATTCCCCAGTGGTCCAGTGGTTAGGACTCCATCATTTCACTTCAAGGGCGTGGGTTCGATCCCTAGTGGGGGAACTAAGTTCCCACAAATTGCGTGTCATGGCCATATTAAAAAAAATTTTTTTTAAAGAATTTCTGTCTAGATATGCTGGCAAGACTTGTTAAGATAAGTACAAAGACGTTCTAATGATTAATCATAAAATCACAACAACAAACAAAAACCAGAAACACCCCCAAAATATCCATCTTAGAGAACTGTGGCACATCCTAACAAATAATTTTTTAATGTAGCTGTTAGAAAGAGAAAGATATATTTACCTTGAAGCTAAAAAATGATCACCAACATAGATTAAGTGAAAAAAGTCAATAACTGTGTATAGTGTGATCTTTTTTTATGTTAAAAACTAACAAACAAAAAGAAAGATAGAACAGCAGAAATAAGCATATGTAGTAATTTTTGCATATCTTGAAGGAATCATAAGAAACTGATAGAGGTATTTAACCTTGGGTTGAGGAACTAGAAAAAGGAAGGTAGCTTTCAACTTTCACTATTTGTTTTGTAACATTTTGTAGTTTGAATCTTTAATCTCATAGATGGATTCATTTTCATTTTAATCCCAAAATGTTCAATGTGGAATCAGGGAGGGGAAATACTTTTTTGTTTGCTTCTTGTGCTTTTCCACAAAAGAAGAAAAGCAAATGTCTTACTATTTTTAAAAATATTATTGTGAGCCAATAAAATGGCTAATGTAGATACTTCATTATGAAAGGGTGTTGAATTTTGTCAAATGTTTTTTCTGAATCCATTGGGGTGATAGGATTTTTATCTTTCATTTTATTAATATAGTGTATCATATTTATTGATTTGTGTATATTTAACAATCCAGGGATAAAAATCCTACTTTATCATGGCATATGGCCCTTTTAATGTATTGTCGTATGCTGTTTGCTAGAATTTCATTGAGAATTTTTACATCTATATCCATGAGGGATATTGGCCTGTAATTTCCTTACCTTGTAGGGTCCTTATCTGGCTTTGGTATCAGAGTTATGTGAAAGTCGCTCAGTTGTGTCTGACTCCTTGAGACCCCATGGACTGTAACTTACTAGGCTCTAGTCCATGGGATTTTCTAGGCAAGAATACTGGAGTCATTTGCCATTTCCTTCTCCAGGGGATCCTCCCAACCCAGGGATCAAACCTGGATCTCCTGCATTGCAGGCAGATCCTTTACCATCTGAGCCACAGCTCCATCAGGGTTATGCTGGATTGTAAAATGAGTTTGGGAATGTTCCCTCCTCTTCAATTTTTTGGAGGAGTTTGGGAAGGTTTGGTGTTAATTCTTTAGATATTTGATAGAATTTGCCAGTGAAACCATCTGGTTTTGGCTTTTCTTTGTTGGGAAATTTTAATTACTGTTTCAGTCTCCTCACTGGTTATTGGTCTGTTCAGATTCTCTATTTCTTCATGATTCAGTCTTGGCAAGTTGCACGTTTCTAGTAATTTATCCATTCCTTCTAGGTTATCCAATTTCTTGGTGTGTAACTGTTCACACTAGTGTTTTATACTTTGTATTTCTGTTGTACCATGTCTCATTTTATTTGAGTCCTCTCTCCTTTTTTCTGAGTTTAGCTAAGGGTTTGCTTATCTTAAAAAAAAAAAAAGCTCTAGTTTTGCTGTTTTTTTTTTTCTATTATTTGCATTTCATTTATTTCTGTTCTGATCTTTATGTTTTTCCTCTCTTCTTCTAACTTGGGACTCAGTTTGTTCTTCCTTTTCTAGTTCTTTGAGAAATAAAGTTAAATTGTTTATTTGAGACCTTTCTTCTTTCTTCGTGTAGGCATATATTGCTATAAACTGTCCTCTTAGAACTGCTTTGGCTGCATCCCATTAGTTTTGGTATGTTGTATTTCCATTTTCATTTGTCTTAAGTTATTTTTTATTTCCCTTTTGATTTTTTTCTTTGACCCATTGGTTGTTCAGGAGTGTGTTTCTTAATTACCACCAATTTGTGAGTTTCCCTTCTCTTATTGATTTCCAGTTTCAAGCCATTTCAGACAGAAAAGATTGTTGGTTTGATTTCAGTTTTCTTAAATTTGCTGATGCTGCTTTGTGACCTAGCGTATAATCAGTCTTGGAGAATGTGCTCAGGCCTTCCGGGTCAAGGGTCTTGCCCTTACCTTGTGCCTTATTTTAACAATGAGCCTCTTGTCTTATTCCTATTCTTAAGGCCACCTCCTTGGTTCCTGTTATGTCCTCCTGCACTGTGTCCCTACCTTGGTTTCTTACCTAGAATGTCAGTTCTCAGCCCTGGGGTCCTGCCTTTGAACTCCAGACCTTCTGGCTGTGTCTCTGCTTCTTGCTGCCAGGCCTTCCTAGTTCCTGCCACTTGCCTGGATCTCCTCTGAGACCAGAGGTGGAGCCTCCAGTAGGAGGAATAGGATTAGGTGGAGTAGGCAGCCACCGCATTTCTAAGCTTGTCTCCTCTCTCTGCTCTGCCCACAGCACTTTCTCACGGCCCTAGGGGGGCTTGTGGCAGTGCCGCTCATCCTGGCCAAGGACCTGTGTTTGCAGCATGATTCCCTGACCCAGAGCTACCTCATCAGCACCATTTTCTTCGTCTCTGGCATCTGCACTCTCCTGCAAGTATTTTTAGGAATCAGGTAGGTAAAACTCCTCTCCGTGGATTCTGACTTTTATCTCCCAGGGTAGCAATAAGGTTTGCTTGGCTTGTAGCCTGAGATGAGTTAGAAAGCTGGTGTGACATGATAGAGGGAGCACAGGACCGGAAGTAAGCGCCTAAGTTCAATCCCAGCTTCAACATTTACTATCTACATTAGCCAGAGTTCTTGGTTAAAGTAATACAAATAGCTACAGATGGCCGTGCTTGAAACCTTTTACCTTTGCAAATTCTACAAGGCTTGTGGCTAGTGAACACACTGTGGGGACTCCTCCCCGAACTTTAGAAGGAGCGGTGCAGGTGAGGGGATCTTCACTGTAAGTCTGCTTGTGACCTAATCTGTGCCAGGTCTGTGCCCAGTTTTGGAGATGCAGAGGAAAATGAAAAACATTCCCTAAGATGTGCTTCTGCCCAACCTGTCTTATGAGAAAATGACTTGAGAGGAAAAATTACTATTTATTCTTTTTTTTTCCTTCCAGTTTCATTGAGATGTAATTGACAGACAACAGTGTATAAGTGTACAGTATAATGACTTGACTTACATACATCAAGAAATGATTAGCACAGTAAATTTAATGAACATCCATCTCACATAGACACAAAATTAAAGAAACAGAAAAAACGTTTCCTTCTGATGAGAATTCAGGATTTACTCTATCATTTATTTATCCTTTATCAATTATCTGAATCAAACTACAGGTGAAGGCTGTTACAAGGTGGCTGATTATTTCTAAGATAGGCTGCCTGTAGAGAGTATCTAGAGAATATTCCTTCCTAACCTAGTCTTTTTGCCTAAATCAAATCAAAGTCTCTTTCCAAAGTGCCGCTTTTGCAAGTCATTTACAGGAGATATGCCAGTGCTTAAGGTCTCCCATTTTTTTTGTTGAGGAGAGGGGTTTAGAGCCTACGTCTTTGTCAGATTTCCCTTCTCTCTCTTCCTTCTTCTGTCATCACTCTGAGAGCCAAGATTTCTTCCCAATCCCCCACCAAGCACTGAGAGAGGTTTAAGGTTTGGTCTGGTCTGTTTCTCAAGCCCCTGAAATCCAGGACCCCTCCTACCTTCCCAGGATCAACCCCTGGAGTGACAGGTGCTGCAGTAGAGAGGCCTTGCAGCCACCTGCCTGGACACCCAGGAGGGCCCACCCCTGAGCCGCCCCATGGAGAGTTACATATACAAGGCTCTTCTGTATGGGGAAGCTCCTTGCCTTAAACTGAGATGGTGTTCACTATAATAATGGGAAAACGTTGATCTTGTAAGCTGGGGGCCTAAATTCTAGTCCTGGCTTCTGTGTTGTGGGAACCTGCACAAGCCATTCACCCTCTCTAAAACCCAGTGTTCTCGTCTGTAAAATGAGGGAGTTGAAGTGTGTCATATCTATAAGTCCTTCCATCTCTAATATGTGGACACCTGTGTTGCTGACAGAGAAGATGATGCAGTACTATGTTCCAGCTGGAATCTCAGTACTAAGGGTGCTTGTGGGCCTCGCCTTCTGGTAAACCCTGTGAGAGACGTAACAAAATCAGAAGATAGAGTTAAAAGAATCTGTTTACCTAATTAAACATGTAAAGAAAGAGGGAAATAAAATTAAGAAATAAAGCCATGCTAGTGTCTTAGACTAAGGTGGGGACAGGAATACACCTGAGATTATTTCCCCGAAATAGGCTTCCTGTTTAGAGACTAACAAGTATAGTAGCTCATCAGAGACATTAGAAATTATAAAACTAGCCTATAGCCTGTGAATCAAAGGCCTAGTAGATTTGATTGCAGGTCGAGTAGATTTGATTGCAGGTTATTGGATAAACAGTATTTAATGATGTCCTTTTTTAGACTGCAAACAAAAATGCTGATACTGCAATAAGATTTAAGAAGATGTTAATGATTAAAACCATATTAAATAGTCAAAGGGAACGATAAGAGGCAACATCAGCTTCCCTGATAAGAGCTGAAGAGTGCAGTGCCCATTGTGGGGCAGGCAGCTGCAACCCTTGGCAGAGGGATGGCTGCCTCCCTGATGTGACTTTAGGGGTCTTGGGTGTATCTCCCAAGGGCTTTCCCACTGAGGTGCTCAATTCTGAATTTATGTAACCATTCGTTTCAAAAGAAAGCATTAAGTTTAAATGCAATCACTAAAGGAAATGAAATATTGACTGTGTAATTCTGGGTCTTAATTCCATTTCTGAAATTATTCATGGTTTGTACCTGGGATTTTCTTTTTCTAGAGTGGTTCCAAGTGACATATCTCCCTTTTCATTCTCCTGGGAATGTCTCATGTGTGGAGCCAGTACTTCTGCCCAAAGTACATTCAGACCTGGCTTCTATATAGTCTTGCGCAAATCAGCCTGAGTCCTTTTCTTCCATGGACTTCCCTGTGGCTGGGCCCTGATCTGCCCAAGCTCTGTGTCTGTTGCTATCTCTGCAGAAAGTCCATGCCCATCACCAGAGGTCTGCAGCCACCTTGCTCCTGTCTCAGTGACAAATTGCACAAGCCACCAGATGTGCCATTGGAACTCTGTGCATGCTTGCTAAGTCGCTTTAGTTATGTCCCATTGCGACCTTATGAACTGTAGCCTGCCAGGCTCTTCTGTCCATGGGATTCTCCAGGCAAGAATACCGAAGTGGGTTGCCATGCCCTTCTCCAGGGGATCTTCCAAACCCCGGGATCAAACTAGGGTCTTCTGCATTGCAAGCAGATCCTTTACTGCTGAGCCACCAGGGAAGACCATGAGAGAAATATGTCTTATGTATACCAATAATCATTTATTAATTATTTATAAATAATCATTTATACCAATAATCAGCAAAAAGAATCAAAAAAATGTTAAAGGTTATTTCTGGGTGATACACACTATATATGAAAGGTATGTACCAATATTGTATGTGTGCTGATAAAATTTATCTAGTCAAAGATTAAAAAAATGATTAAAACAAAATGTTAATGATTATTTCTGGGTTGTGGAATTATGTTGATTTATGCTTTGTATTTTTATTAACCATTAATTTTTCTTCAGAGTCTATGTGTTTCTTTATAACTGGGAGAAATAAGAACCGTTTAAAACTTTTTCTTAGAAAAGCATCAGGGCATGTTTCATGCCCCACACCCTTTGAATCTTTCAGTTCAGTTCAGTTCTATCGTTCAGTTGTGTCCGACTCTTTGCAATCCCATGGACTGCAGCATGCCAGGCTTCCCTGTCCATCACCAACTCCCAGAGCTTACTCAAACTCATGTCCATTGAGTTGGTGATGCCATTCAACCATTTCTTCCTCTGTCGTCCCCTTCGCCTCCTGCCTTCAATCTTTCCCAGCATCGGAGTCTTTTCCAATGAGTCAGTTCTTCTCATCAGGTGGCCAACATATTGGAATTTCAGCTTCAGCATCAGTCCTTCCAATGAACATTCAGGACTGATTTCCTTTAGGATGGACTGGCTGGATCTCCTTGCATCCCAAGGTACTCTCAAGAGTCTTCTCCAATACCACACTTCAAAAGCATCAATTCTTCAGGGCTCAGCTTTCTTTATAGTCCAACTCTCACATCCATACATGACCACTGGAAAAACAACAGCTTTGACTAGATGGACTTTGTTGGCAAAGTAATGTCTCTGCTTTTTAATGTGCTGTCTAGGTTGGTAATAGCTCGTCTTCCAAGGAGCAAGAGTCTTTTAATTTCATGGCTGCAGTCACCATTTGCAGTGATTTTGGAGCCCAAGAGAATAAAGTCTGTCACTGTTTCCATTGTTTCCCCATCTATTTGCCATGGAGTGATGGGACTGGATGCCATGATCTTAGTTTTCTGAATGCTGAGTTTTAAGCCAACTTTTTCACTCTCTTCTTTCACTTTCATCAAGAGGCTCTTTAGTTCTTCTTCACTTTCTGCCATAAGGGTGGTATCATCTGCATATCTGAGGTTATTGATATTTCTCCCCCAAGTCTTGATTCCAGCTTGTGCTTCATCCAGCCCAACATTTCCCATGATGTACTTTTCCTGAGAGCAAAAGTCCAGTAGACTGCCCATTACCATCTTGGAAGTGGGGCTGGGAGATATGGCTCAAGGCTCCAGGCTTGAGACAACCTCCCAGATTCTGCAACCTTTGTCACTTCATCTGCTTTTATCTCTGTTTTCCCAATCTGTTTCCCCATGGTGGTCAGCACTAAAGCCCTTAAAAGAAAAGAACAGGTGTTCAAGTCTTTGGGGCAGATCAGAAGGGAGGACTGGAGCAATGCAGGTGGCTGTCAAAGGCACATTCAAGGCAGTAGGTAGTGATGGGTTTAAAGAAGACAGACAAACAGCAGAGGAGATCTATCCCCCTCCCCTTTCTTCTGGGCAGAGGCAAGCACTTTCATCCTTCCAAGCTGATTATTTAGCTATTCCACTAAGTCTCTAATTAATACATTTCTGTCTTATGCACTAGTGACTGGAGTGCCGATATGGATGACTATGATTTCATTTTCTTTCACAGCCCCTCACTCCTACCACATACAAGCATATTTTCCACCCTCCTATTCTCACATCCTCCCAGCATAGGTCAACATTGAGTGTTCACATTATAATGTTGTTGTTTAGTCACTAAATAATGCCTGACTCTTTTGAGACCTCTTGGACTTAGCCCACTAGGCTCCTCTGTCCATGGGATTTCCCAGGCAAGAATACTGGAGGGGGTTGCCATTTCCTTTTCCAGGGGATATTCTCGACCCAGGGATCGAACCCATGGCTCCTGCCTTGGCCGGCAGATTTTTTACCACTGAGCCACTAGAGAAGCCCCTCACATTATAATGACTGGGTGTTTTCTCTAAAATTAATATCTTAAAAAAATATTTTAAAGTTTCTTTTCATTTTCATTTCAACAATAAGCTCTCTGCCTGTTGTATAAATCTCTTCTTGATAATTTCATCACATCAGGTAGCTATCAGCTTCATCTTCTTGATGAACTACCCCCTGGGCTCTCTGACTTGCTGTAGTCTGGAACAGTCTCTATCTGTGCCTGGTATATATTATCTGGGTCATCTTGAGATGCCTCTTTACACTTATCCTGGCAATTCTCTTCATGTCGGTTTTCAAGTCTAGATCTCTTGATCCCATGCCTTTCTCTTCTTTTCGGTGGAACATGATTACACAATAGTTTCCTGAGAGACCACGTGGGAGATAAATTTTGTAAGACTTTCCATATGTGAAAATATCTTGATCCTATTCTCATACTTGATTGATAACTTGGCTGGATATAGAATTTTAGGTTGGAAATAATTTTTTTTTTCAGAATTTTGAAATAATTTGTTCCCTTGCCTTCTAGTTTCCAGTGTAGTTTTAGGAACTCCAAAGTCTTAGGCAACCTTCCCCCTTCTGCTGCAGGATTTTGTACAGGCCCAAGTTGTGCTGAGTCTATTTAACTGGAGGGGATCCACTTAGTCATAGTGTCTAACATACAAGATTAACTATGATCATCCTACTGCTACATCCAATAAACAACTGTTCAAACAGCTGTTCATGGACTTTTGAGCATCCATGTTTGTCTCTTCAAGGTCCAAGTTTAGCAAGAATCCTGCTCAGTCCCTGTAGCCAGACTATCCACCCTCACTCTCTGGTTGGGTTCCTCATTCTCATCCCCAGGTGATGTCTGATCACCTTGTCCTGTCTTCATCAAGAATCCTCTCCTTACCCTGATGCTTCCTCTTAGTAATTTTCTATCCACTGAACTCCACTCTCCTCCTTGGCTATAAATTCTCACCTTTCCTTGTCACATTGGGAGTTGAGCCTGATCTCTCTCCCCTATTACAAAATCCCATCATAGTAGCCCCCTTGAATAAAGCCTGCCTTAACGTCTTTAACAAGTGTCACGTATACTATTTTTATAGAGTGCATGAGGACTCAGAGAGAAGGATTGAAGCCTAACTTCCCAATACTTCCAAAAGGTTAGCTGTTCCTCCTTTATAGGCCCAAATGGAAGTACTCATATATACTAAGAGATGAGAAAAATTACTCACATAATCATTACAATAAACTGTTTAAGAAGTTTGTTCTTACCACATGTCCTCTTATCAGTTGTTCTTGTAACAAACACACTGTCGCAATTCGGCCCCATGATTTAGACTTTCTGGTCAGGGTTCTGCACTTCCCAGTTGAACCCTGCCACTGGCACCTCCCCCGGTATCAGTCTCCTCACACAGAGACAAAGCAGCATTGTGCTACCCAGCCTGAAGTACACTTGAGATAACAATGAGAAAATGCGGTGCAACTTTAACACTATATAAGCTTAGATGTTGATGGTACCCCCACGGACACGTATCTGTGGCTTTGACTTAAAATACCAATCCTATCAAATTTCTAAAGGATGTTCCTGAGACTGTAGATTTTGCAAGTTGTTGTAAAGGAAAATGGTGGGGAATGATCTTCAGACTTGAGCATACAGATGAGATAGTAAAGAGTGAAGAGAAGGGGAGAATGGACAGGGAGAGTCTTAGGAAGCACATCTTAGAAACCAACCTTCAAGAAATGGGAATGCCAGACAACAGCTTTAAAAAAAAAAAGCCCATATTATAACATTTGTTTTTTGAGGAAACATTAAGAAAATGTTTTCGTATACATACCTTTTCCAGTTGTGTCCAACTCTTTGCAACCCCATGGACTATATAGTCCATGGAATTCTTCAAGCCAGAATACTAGAGTGGGTAGACTTTCCCTTCTCCAGGGGATCTTCCCAACCTAGTGATCGAACCCAGGTCTCCCACATTGCAGGCAGATTCTTTACCAGCTGAGCCACAAGGGAAGGCCAAGAATACTGGAGTGGGTAGTCTATCCCTCCTCCAGCAGATCTTCCTGATCCAGGAATCAAACCAGGGTCTCCTGCATTGCAGGCAGGTTCTTTACCAACTGAACTATGAGGGAAGTCCTCATATAAGTGAAGCCAGACTTCAACAGTACTTAAACTGTGAACTTCCAGATGGTCAAGCTGGATTTAGAAAAGGCAGAGGAGCCAGCGATTATATTGCCAATATTAGAGGGATCATAGAGAAAGCAAGGGAATTCCAGAAAAACATCTACTTCTGCTTCACTGACTACGTTAAAGCCTTTGACTGTGTGGATCACAACAAACTGTGGAAAACTCTTTAAGAGATGGGAATACCAGACCACCTTACCTGCCTCCTGAGAAACATGTATGCAAGTCAAGAAGTAACAGTTAGAACAGTACATAGAACAATGGACTGGTTCCAAATTGGAAAAGGAGTACATCAAGGCTGTATACTGTCACCCTGCTTATTTAACTTACATTCAGAGTACATGATGTGAAACACCAGGTTGGATGAAGCACAAGTGTAATCAAGATTGCTGGGAGAAATATAAATAACCTCAGATATGCAGATGACACCACCCTTATTGCAGAAAGCGAAGAGGAATTAAAGAGTCTCTTGATGAAAGTGAAAGAGGAGAGTGAAGAAGCTGGCTTAAAATGCAACATTTGGAAAACTAAGATCATGTCATCTGGTTCCATCACTTCATGGCAAATAGATGGGGAGACAATGGAAACAGTGAGAGACTTTATTTTCTTGGGCTCCAAAATCACTGCAGTTGGTGACTGCAGCCATGAAATTAAAAGACGCTTGCTCCTTGGAAGAAAAGCTATGACCAACCTAGACAGCATATTAAAAAGCAGAGACATTACTTTTGCCAACAAAGGTCCATATAGTAAAGCTATGGTTTTTCCGGTAGTCATGTATGAATGTAAGAGTTGGACCATAAAGAAGGCTGAGCATTGAAGAACTGATGCCTTCAAACTGTGGTGTTGGAGAAGACCCTTAAGAGTCCCATGGACTGCAAGGAGATCCAACCAGTCGTTCCTAAAGGAAATCAACCCTAAAAATTCTTTGGAAGGACTGATGCTGGAACTGAAGCTCCAATACTTTGGCCACCTGATGCGAAGAGCCAACTCATTAGAAAAGACCCTGATGCTGGGAAAGATTGAAGGCAGGAGGAGAAGCGGAAGACAGAGGATGAGATGGTTGGATGGTAACACCGACTTGGTGGACATGAGTTTGAGCAAGCTCTGGGAGTTGGTGATGGACAGGGAGGCCTGGCATGCTGCAGTCCATGGGGTCGCAAAGAGTTGATATGACTGAGTGACTGAACTGACTGACCCTTTCCAGAAGTAACCATACATTTCAGAGGGAATAATAATGAAAATTATTCTATTTATTGAGCTCTTCCCCAGGCATTGTGGTAATCACTTACATATATTTTATCTTCACAGTTACTCCTTGGGAGATTACTACTGTATTTTGTCAAATAGGACACTGAGGCTTACAGAAGTTGGGCAACATGCCTTGGTCACACAGCTGATAAGGCAAAGTCATATTCAAACTTGCCTCTGGTCTATACCATGCTCTTAACTGGCGTTATATGGCCATGGTGAAAAAACACAAGACTTATCCTGGTTAACTTTATGACCTTGGGCTCCAGATTCATCATCTATAAAACGATAAGGCCAGGATGGACATGCTTCAAATGGCCCTTCTATTTCTAGAATGTTGAGTTTTAAAAATCAACAATCTGTGGTTTACAAAAGAGTTAGAAGGCACATGTATAATAATAGTGAATCATATTCATGGTAAAATTTTTTAAATAAGATGAAATTAATTGTGAAATTAAAAGCAGCTCTGAGATACACATCAAAGTCACCATAAAAGGTAAAATGTATAGAACAGTGAAAGGCTTGTAGTGATACTGAATGCATATATCTTAAACATGTACCAAGAAAGTGCATAAAAGAAAAACTAGTAGCAATGCAAGAAATATACATAGATCTCGCTCTCTGTCAAAAGAGTATCAATAAGAAGTTATGAGCAAGGTGGTAATGCTCATAAAACAAGGTGGGAAGGGGAACAGGAATGATGGAAAATGGGATCGGGAGATCTAAATGTAGGAGAGTGAGGGAAGAATTTATGGATACATTGCAGAGTACATCATGAGAAACGCTGGGCTGGAGGAAGCACGAGCTGGAATCAAGATTGCCAGGAGAAATATCAATAACCTCAGATATGCAGATGACACCACCCTTATGGCAGAAAGTGAAGAAGAACTAAAGAGCCTCTTGATGAAAGTGAAAGAGGAGAGTGAAAAAGTTGGCTTAAAGCTCAACATTCAGAAAACTAAGATCATGGCATCCGGTCCCATCACTTCATGGCAGATAGATGGGGAAACAGTGGCTGACTTTATTTTTTTGGGCTCCAGAATCACTGCAGACGGTGACTGCAGCCATGAAATTAAAAGACACTTACTCCTTGGAAGGAAAGTTATGACCAACCTAGACAGCATATTAAAAAGCAGAGACATTACTTTGTCAACAAAGGTCTGTCTAGTCAAGGCTATGGTTTTTCCAGTGGTCATGTATGGATGTGAGAGCTGAACTATAAAGAAAGCTGAGCACCAAAGAATTGATGCTTTTGAACTGTGGTGTTGGAGAAGACTCTTGAGAGTCTCTTGGACAGCAAGGAGATCCAACCAGTCCATCCTAAAGGAGATCAGTCCTGGGTGTTCATTGGAAGGACTGATATTGAAGCTGAAACTCCAATACTTTGGCCACCTGATGTGAAGAACTGACTCATTGGAAAAGACCCTGATGCTGGGAAAGATTGAGGGCAGGAGGAGAAGGGGACGACAGAGGATGAGATGGCTGGATGGCATCACCGACTCGATGGACATGGGTTTGGGTGGACTCCGGGAGTTGGTGGTGGACAGGGAGGCCTGGCGTGCTGAGGTTCATGGGTTTGCAAAGAGTTGGACACGACTGAGTGACTGAACTGAACTGAACTGTGTGAATCTAACTGTAGGACATAGGAATACACTCTAGTAACTTAATGTAAACAATTCATCTTGCTCTTGAACATAACATGTATTTAGTAGTTACAAAAAGGTAGAGGTAATTCCCTGGTGGTTCAGTGGTGAGTACTCAGTGCTTTTGGCACAAGTTCCCTTGGTGGGGGAACTAAGATTCTGCAAGCTGAGAGGTGCAGCCAAAAAAAAAAAAAAGGTAGAAAGTGCATCTACCACGCTAGTACATTATCCCAACCACATGTATAATCTTGAAAAAAAACGTGAGCCGAGTTAGAAAAGTGCTGAACTACTTGAAAATTTTGAAATATCCCTTAAATAAGTTGTAATTTGGAGATATAATAACAGAAAATATTTTTTTAAGTGAAAACAAATCTCACCATCAGTAAAACTGTTTTAAATATATGTTGGCAGTATCTAATTTCTATATAATGAGTAAGACAGTTTATAGACAAGGAAAAACACATAAAATCACATCTTTTATGACAATGAAATGCAAATTCATATTTGTCAGGATTTCATTATGTGCCTGTTAAACTGAAAAAATGAAACAAGAAAACCCAATGTTGATAGATTTTGCAATACTAACCTCGGTGCTGGAGAGATAGAAAAGAAAAATGACTTCTCTGCCCTCGTGGAACCCAGTAATACTGAAATGGCTGAGGCCATGGTGGTATAGCAATGATGGATTGTTTAAAAGTGTAGCCATAAACTGTTTGAGGAATCCCTGAGAGTGAGTTACGGTAAATGATTAGTTTGTTAGTACAAGCGCTAACCAGGAAATATGTAACTAGAATATAAGTGGGAATTTTGTCTCACTCACCACGGTATTTCCAATACCTGGCAACCAGTGCCTCCCACAGAGCGAGTCCTCAGTAAATATTTGTTGAATGAATGAAATGTGCATATGGAATTACAGCAAAAAAACTGAAACACAAATCTTGTATTACATACTGTCTGTACATATGCAAAGATGTCTACGTTCATTTTAAAAGCTCAAAAGGGATTTTGCAATGATATAAGTATAGTGTGTTTCCCTTCTCTGTCAAGATGCTTAGCTTCATAATTTCTATGAATTTTTAACTGAAATGTAGTTAATTTACAATGTTATGTTAGTTTCAAGTATACAGCAAATTGATTCTGTTATACATACATATACATAGATAGATTCTTTTTCATTATCGATTATTATAAAATACTGAGGATAGCTCCTTGTGATATACAATAGGTCCTTGTCGTTTACCTATTTTATATATATATTAGTGTGTGCATGTTAATTCCAAATTCCTAATTTATCTCTCCCCACCATAATTTTTTTAATTAAAAAATCATTCATACATACCCATCCCATCACCCATGTTTCCTGCCCTGTGTGTGCCATGTATTCCAATCTATTTTGGAGCCTTATGGGTCTAGATTTATGAATCTAGATCATTTGTTCTCAGCCCTGGCTGACGTTAGAATCACCTGGAGAAACTCTCTCCATGCCTGGGTGCACCCTCTTGACAAGCCCGTGAACCCATCTGAGGCTGATGCTCAGGCCTTGCTAGTTGCTATGTTCAGCCAGGACAAAGTCCAGTTAGGCAGTAAAACTTTCATATACTTTACATTTTCATTAAATAAAATGTATTCATTCTCAAGAAGACTCTTTAAGCTATCTTCATGGAATCCTGATTTCAAAAGTACTTTTTTAGTATTGTTAAGAACAAGTATCTAAACTGGGTATGCTCTACTATGACAAATGCAAGCAAGAGGCCAAGATCCTCTGTTCCACGCTCCCTCCCCACCAGTTCTATTATAGTATGCAGGGTGAAGAGACTAGGTCAGTCTTAACAGCTTCTGACCTTCTAGTAAGAGACGGTTATCGGAGATTGACTTATCAGGCTATGTTCACCTTGAAGGGAGACAAGTCAGATGGACACTGCTAGAAGTTCTCACAGAGGCTGGAGTGAGACGCTGACCAGGAGGAAGAAAGGCCTGTGTGGGGGACACGCCCTGATAATGGACCTCAAGCATGTTCAGTCCATGTAATAAAAAGGAGCCTGGAGGTAGAGGTCTGGAATTGCCGTTCATTTTGGAAGGCACAAAGGAATCTGGCCACCCAGATTCTAGGCTGTGCATCTCTTGTCACTGGGGGAACTTGACATATGTGAACTGTGCTTTGATCCTGCGGTCTAGGGAAGTTTCTCTTGGACTGAGGAAGACAGTGGCACCCACCAAATGTGTTCCCTGAGCTCTGTGCTACCCCCAGATCGTTTCCCAGTATGTGACTCTCTGCTCCTGGGCTCGCATCTCCAGAACTGGGATTAGGTCTGCTGGTCTTATCCTCCCCACCTCTCCTACCTGTCCAAAGTTTGGCACAGTTTGTGGATCTGACTTGGAGATTGATAGAAGTTCCCTATAAGTGAGAACTGCAGGAGTCATGTGTTGCCCTGAAACCAAGGTAGGCCTTGGGATTAAAAGGCCTCTGCTGGGGCCAGTGACAGGCCATTGTTAAAGGGGCTAATGGGTAACTGTCTCCTTTCCCCTCCTCTAGGCTGCCCATTCTCCAGGGAGGGACATTTGCTTTCTTGGCACCCTCCCTGGCCATGCTGTCTCTTCCCACCTGGAAGTGCCCCACGTGGACACTCAATGCCAGCCTGGTGAACACCAGCTCGCCTGAATTCACTGAGGAATGGCAGAAGAGGATCCGAGAGGTAATGGGTTGAGGGGGTGGGGTGTGAGGAATGGGGTGGTCCTTAAAAGGGGCTTTGGAGTTGACTCATTTTTTCAGCTCATTGCTAGGCAAGATTCTAAACTTTAAGACACTTGGTCCTTGTTTAATTCAGTTGTGTCATTCAGGGAAAGAAACTAGTGGCCTTGAAGCAGGCTCTAAAGTTTGGCCATGCTCCAGGATAAGTTGAGCTGAGTGAGTGTTAGTCACTTAGTCATGTCAGATTCTTTGCAACCCCATGGACTGTAGCCCACCAGGCTTCTCTGTCTATGGAGTTCTCCAGGCAAGAATACTAGACTGGGTAGCCATGCCTTCCTCCAGGGAAATCTTCCCAACCTAGGGATAGAATCCTGATCTCCTACATTGCTTGCAGATTCTTTACACTCTGAGTCACCAGGAAGCCTGTGCTCCAGGTTGGCTTATCTAAATGATAGATTAGGAAGCTAGCACACAGGATTGTCAGCAGAAAGCCAAGCCATACCCTCAGGGACAGTAGGCCTCATAGCTTCCAGACTCTAACATCCTCACCTGGCCCTGGAGGTGAGGTGTCAAGGATGGCTCATGGGTAGAATAATATATGAGAGTGAAGGTCACCTGAGATTTCTAGAAAGTCTAATCTTCTCCCTCCCAGCTTGACTTTAAATATGTAAGCCTGGAGCAACTCAAAGGACCACCTCCTCTGGAGCAGGGGCAGAGTTACACAAGCACTATATGGTGTGGGGTTCTTGTTGTTGTTCATGTCTGACTCTTTGTTTCCCCATGGACTGCAGCACATCAGGCCTCTGCGTCCATCACCAACTCCCAGAGCTTACTCAAACTCATGTCCATTGAGTCGGTGATGCCACCCAACCATCTCATCCTCTGTCATCCCCTTCTCCCACCTTCAATCTTTCCTAACATCAGGGTCTTTTCAAATCAGTCAGTTCTTCACATCAGGTGGCCATAGTATTGGAGATTCAGCTTCAACATCAGTCCTTCCAAAGAATATTCAGGGTTGATTTCCTTTAGGAATGACTGGTTGGATCTCCTTGCAGTCCAAGGGACTCTCAAGAGTCTTCTCCAATACCACAATTCGAAGGCATTAGTTCTTCGACGCTCAGCCTTCTTTATGGTCCAACTCTTACATTCATACTTGACTACTGGAAAAACCATAGCTTTGACTAGACAGAACTTTGTTGGCAAAGTAATGTCTCTCTGCTTTTCAATATGCAGTCTAGGTTGGTCATAACTTTTCTTCCAAGGAGTAAGCGTCTTTTAATTTCATGGCTGCAGTCACCATCTGCAGTGATTTTGGAGCCCAAGAAAATAAAGTCTCTCACTGTTTCCATTGTCTCCCCATCTATTTGCCATGAAGTGATGAAACTGGATGACACAATTTAGTTTTTTGAATGTTGCATTTTAAGCCAGCTTCTTCACTCTCCTCTTTCACTTTCATCAAGAGGCTCTTTAGTTGTTTTTTGCTTTCTGCCATAAGGGTGGTATCCTCTGCATATCTGAGGTTATTAATATTTCTCCCGTCAATCTTGATTCCATTTGTGTTTCATCCATCCTGGCATTTCACAACATGTACTCTGCATGTAAGTTAAATAAGCAGGGTGACAGTATACAGCCCTGATGTACTCCTTTCCCAATTTGGAACCGGTCTGTTGTTCCATGTCTGGTTCTAACTGTTATTTCTTGACCTATATACCTGTTTCTCAGGAGGCAGGTAAGGTGATCTGGTATTCCCATCTCCTGAAGAATTTTCCACAGTTTATTGTGATCCACACAGTCAAAGGCTTTAGTGTAGTCAGTGAAGCAGAAGTAGATGTTTTTCTGGAATTCCCTTGCTTTGTCTATGATCCATTTAATACTGGCAATATTATCTCTGGTTCCTATGCCTTTTCTAAATCCAGCTTGAACATCTGGAAGTTCACGGTTCACGTACTGTTGAAGCCTGACTTGAAGGATTTTGAGCATTACCTTGCTAGCATGTGAAATGAGTGCAATTGTGGGGTAGTTTGAACATTCTTTGGCATTGCCCTTCTTTGGGATTGAAATGAAAACTGACCTTTTCCATTCATCCTAGTACAAGGTAGTTTGCTCAGGCATTACTCCAGCCCTCACTTATTGTCTTAGCGTGCCTCCCTCAAGCTCACTAGGACTGGACCAAAGGCATTCCAAAACTCAGGGCTATGGACCTAGAGCAGAATCTGTCAGTAGATATCCCTGGGAGTCTAGCTAACAAGCCTTAGAGAAGTCAGGGTCCATCTAGCATCCGACCCCGTCCAAGTTCAGCAGCCTCATGGCTGCAATAAGGGTCACATCCTCAGAACACAGGAGATGAAGGAAGAGGGAATACAGAGGAGACACATTCCTAACAAGATTCCTATTCTTACCCAAGTTTGACCAATGAGAGGGAATAGAATTGACAAAACACTCCAGTCAGGGGGTGGGGCGGAGAGACAGTGATGTAGGTCCTGATCTGATTCCAAAGGCCAGAGAACCAGGAGTGCTGATGTCTGGGGGCAGTAGAAGACGGATGTCCCAGCTCAAGCAGCAAGCAAAAATGTTCTTCCTCTGCCTTTTGGTTCTGTTGGGTCCCTCAAAGGATTGGATGGCCACATTGGGTGGGCTTCTCAGATGCCACTAATGGTAAAGCACCCGACTGCCAATGCAGGAGACATAAGAAACGTGGGTCCGATCCCTGGGTCAGGAAGATCCCCTGGAGAAGAGCATTCCAGTATTCTTGCCTGGAATATAATCAGTATAAACCCGCTCCAGTATTCTTGCCTGGAGAATCCCATGGACAGTGGAGCCTGGCAGACTACTGTCCATTGAGTCACAAAAAGTCTGACATGACTGAAGTGATTTAGCAGAGAGAGATACTCATATTGGGTAGGGCCATCTGCTTCATTCAGTTCCCAGTTCAAATACTAATCTCTTCTGGAAACACCGCAGAAATAATGTTTTATCAGCTGTCTGGGGATCCTTCAGTCCAGTTGACACATAAAATTCACTATCACATTGTGTATATGTTCCCCTTTAGTAAACACTAGCAAATACATTTCTGAAATGGATGTTCCAATTTACCCTCCTGCCAGCATCATATGTGAGTCCCAGTTGCTCCACAATCTCACCAACATTTTCTAGCTTTTTCATGTTAGCCACTCGACTGAGTGCATTATGGTAAACTTGTATCGTTCTTTTATGATGCTATTGAGTGATGTAGAATTAACTGTAATTGTCCTCATCTTATAGGTCTCTTTGACCAGCTGGGCTCATTTTTGCTCCTATGCTTGCCACATTAACAGGTGTGTTTGTGTGTATGTGTGTGTTTGCTCAGTTGTGTATGATTCTTTGTGACCCCATGGACTGTAGCCTGCCAGGCTCCTCTGTGCATGGAATGTTCCAGGCAAGAATACTGGAGTATGCTGCCATTTCCTACTCCAGCAGATCTTCCCAACCTAGGGATCAAACCCGAGTCTCTTGCATCTCCTTCATTAGCAGGCAGACTCTTTACTAATGTGCCACCTGGGAAGCTCTTTAACCGGTGACTATAGAGTTCAATATCCCAATATAGATCTTGTTATGTATCATTATTTCTGTGACTTTCATTTCATCAAGTATCATGTAAATCACTTGTGAGCTCATATTTAGTCTATGACCTGTTTTAAAGTTCAGACAACAGACGACGTCCTAAACATGCCATCACTAAATATGCCTAAATAAGCATCACTGTAGGTATTGGCTACTTTCACAGTATTCATTCCTCCTTGTGCATTCAGTACAGCCCAGTATACTTTGGGTCTAGCTTTATTAGATGTGCTTCAGTTTCGTAGAATCAACTATAATGCCAGCACCCCTCTCCCAGATTGAAGATGTATCTAGAAATATGACTAAGAAATCATTTTCTTATTCCCGTTTTAAACACAATGGGCAAAAGTAGCATTATTTGATGCAAGATTTGGTGACTCCAATTCTTTCTGCCACTATCTTTTTTTTTTCTCCCATGGTGAGCCCTTCTCAACCCATTTTCTTGCTCCTAGAGGGGATTTTGAGTTTTTCTCCCCTAACTTTTAATTAGTGGGCAGGAAGAATAACTTTGCTAAACCTTCCTTTGTGTGTCCTTTCCCAAGGTACTTTCAAATGATTTAATAAATATATTGTCACTGGATTCTTTCTACTGGGTAGGATGCATCCTGAAAAACACCAGACTTTCCAATCCAGCCCATAAATACCATCAGAATACCAGCAAGTCAAATTAGATTGATTCTAGTATTCCTATCTTAAGGAACACAACCAAAGCTCTAGTCTTGGGAAAATAAGATTTCTTTACCCTCTGCTCCAACTTCTCCACTGGTGACTCACTTTTGTGCCCCATTTTCAGCTTGATCTTGAGCTTACTTACATTATTACCCTGCAAAGCCTGCCCTTCCTGCCTTTGTCACCCACATTTTATTGCTTCAAACACACATTCTAATTTTACAGTAATTTTACTGCTTTGGGGTGTAGTGTCACGAAATATGAAAAGATCAGTTGATATTGTATTTCTTGGTCCATTCCTGTCAAAAGTGATCCCATGAAAAGTGATCCTTGAGCTGTTTAATATATAAGTTAACCTTCATGGTGATAGCAGTCTGGGTTGCTGGTCTCTATGTTGTAGCCTGGGCCAGGACTTCAGTGATAGGATAGGCAAAGTTCAAACCAGAAACACTGTCCACACCAGGTTTTTCTTGTTGCTGTTCAGTCAGTAAGTCATGTCTGACTCTGCGACCCCATGGACTGCAGCACGCCAGGCTTCCCTGTCCTTCACTGTCTCCCGGAGTTTGCTCAAACTCATGTCCATTGAGTTGGTGATGCCATCCAACCATCTCATCCTCTGTCACCCCCTTCTCCTCCTGTCTTCAAATTTTTCCCAGCATCAGAATCTTTTCCAGTGAGTCAGCTCTTCACATCAGGTGGCCAAAGTATTGGAGTTTCCGCTTCCAATGAATATTCAGGACTGATTTCCTTTAGGATTGACTGGTTTGATCTCCTTGCTGTCCAAGGGACTCTCAAGAGTCTTCTCCAGCACCACAGTTCTCCAGAACCACCAGGTTTTTAAAGAATGTTAAAAATCTCCCATACTCTGTGGACTGTCCAGTTTGAGCATCCTACCTGCTCTGTGATAGGCCATTTATCCTCATGTTCTCCCACCAGAGACACCTGTGCCCATCACTGTCATCAATCAATCAATCAGTGCCATCAATCTGGATCATCCTGGGAAACACAAATAATGTAAGATAGAGATGGAGATTGTGCAGTTTATGAGCCCACGTGTGCGTGGCTTGTGACCCGAGGTGTCATCTCCTGGACCCTAGTGACTACATTCAAAGTCATACTTCCCTCCTCTTTTTTAAGACACGGGGACATTGATATGAACCACCAGTATTTGAGATTTGACTATTAAGTCCTGTCCCATAAAAGGTGAAATTTCAGAACAGGCTCTATGACCGACATGCTAGACCAAACTGCTAGTCCATTGGCCACAGCTTGAGAACCTAAAATTCTAAAGGGATGATTCTGGGTAATTTCGCACATCACACACAGCTTGGTTCATTGGCTGGGCTTAGACTTCCTTCCTCCATCAAGGTCCTTCTATGGAAATGTTACACTCTTTCAGTCTCAGTCTTTCTCAGGTGGTTGAGCAGCACCTTTAGCAAGACTCTGACTTGCTTTTTGAATTCAAAGACCCACATAGTGAGATCCAAATCTTGGTTGCTAGAGTTAGGTTATCTTGTGAAGTAGTGTTCACCCGGGGAAGGCGAGGACTGTCACTTACTCATGGATCCTATGAACTCCTCCCTGAGTAACTGTTTTCTTTTTCTGATTGTAACTATTTCCCTTTAACCAGCAAGTTCTGTTGATGGTACTTAGCATGCACATACATTCCTTTCTTATTTGAATGTCTTTCTAACATCATTCAAGATATCATTGAGATTTCTCATCTTCGAGTTATTTGGTGCCAGTCAATAGTGCTCTAATTCCAAACAGTGCCCAGGAGCAGACTAGTTAGGAGAGTGGCTTAGCCACTTCAAAGGGAGAGTGGCTGAGTAGATGCTTTGGGCCACCTTTTCACCAAATGCCCCACTCAGAGCTGAAGCATCTAGCATCTGCCAGGGTCAGCCCTCGTTCAGTGTGGACTCAACCACTAATGCTTCTGTTATCTAAGGAGCACTGTGCTGGTTGGATGCTGGTCTGAGACCAGTCTGAGCCATAACTTGTGAATTTCAGCCAGAACTTTCTGCTGTTCTTCCCTTTCAAAAACAGCCTTTCTGCACATGCCTGCGCTTTGTACAGTCCAAGAGATGTGGATGTACTTCAGTGATCTATCGAGTCCTGTGCTTCCTTTCTTTTCTCAAAATGGACCCAGAGTTAACCGGGGTTTTTAATATTTAATAAAATTTTCCATGTAGCTCTAGACCAAGACATACCTAAGGATTTCACTTGTCAAGCTGGTGGGCCCTGGATTTTTGCCAGGTCAATTGGCCAACCTTCAAATGCCATTTGTCGAACCACTTTTTTCAAAGCAGGGTGTATTTCTTCTTCAGTGCAGCCTATTTGTATTATATCATCAATAGCATGAATCACGAAACACATGTGGTTTGAGGTTTGGTTTTGTTTCTGCTCTCCCCCAGGGAGTCAATACTTGGCTTTGGTAAATACAAATTAAAACTAAGTAAAGAATAAGAAGTGGAAACTTCAGTTAACTATCAAGTTAAGAAAAAAAAAAGAGGATTTTATTCGAGCCAAACTGAGGATTATAACCCAGGGAGCAGATTGTCAGGAAGCTCTGGGAACTGTTTCACCTGTTAGAAGTCAAAGGCATAGTCATATACATTTTTGAGACAAAGGATCATATGTTAAAATGACATACTGATATTTCAAGTAAAGTTCACCAGGGATACATTGTCCAGGTAAGTGCATAGAAGGAAGCAGCAGGTCACCATGACTCCCAACAGAGCCGAGAAAGAACACTATTCTTTCAAGAAGTTACATTGCTACAACCTAGAGGGGTGGGATGGGGAGGGAGATGGGAGGGAGGTTCAAGAGGGAGGGAACATATGTATACCTATGGCTGATTCATGTTGATGTTTGGCAGAAACCAACACAATTCTGCAAAGCACTAATCCTTCAATTAAAAGATAAATAAATAAATAAATAAGTTACATTGTTAGCATTAGAAGAAAGGAAAAAAGAACTGCTTTACAGTTTATCTGGCCCTTCCATCTTTGAAGAGCTCTGGTTAATGTGTAATATGGTTGCACACTGCATTTTAGGGAGGGAAGAGGCCCAAACAAACAGAAGGAATTTTATATTTAATTTTTTTCTTGTCTTCCTTTGCTGTTGTTCAGTCTCTCAGTTGTGTCTGACTCTTTGCGACCCCATGGACTGCAGCACACAGGCTTCCCTGTCCTTCACCATCTCCCAGAGTTTGCTCAAACTCATGGCCATTGAGTTGGTGATGCCATCCAACCATCTCATCCTCTGTCGTCCCCTTTTCCTCCTGCCCTCAATCTTTCCCAGCATCAGGGTCTTTCCCAGTGTGTCAGCCCTTCACATCAGGTGACCAAAGGATTGGAGCTTCAGCTTCAGCATCAGCCCTTCCAAAGAATATTCAGGATTTATTTCTTTTAGGATTGACTGGTTTGATCTCTTTGCAGTCCAAGCAAGGGACTCTCAAGAGTCTTTTCCAGCACCACAGTTCAAAAGTATCAATTCTTTGGTGCTGAGCCTTCTATATGGTCCAGCTCTCACATCCATACATAGCTACTGGAAAAACCATAGCTTTAACTATACGGACCTTTGTTGGCAAAGTAATGTCTCTGCTTTTTTAATATGCTGTCTAGGTTTGTTATAGCTTTTCTTCCAAGGAGCAATCATCTTTTATATTTAATTTTTTTTCTTGTCTGCCTTAAAATATGAATTTTGTTTCATCAGTTTCTTTACCCTGATCTGCTAGATGCCAGGGGCATGATTTCCTTTTCACTTAGACTTACTGAGAACTATAATTTCTTTTTTTTTTAATTTATTTTTGGCTGGGCTGGGTCTTTGTTGCTGCACATGGGCAAGTGGGGGCTACTCTCTAGTTGTGGTGAGTGGGCTTCTCATTTCAGTGGCTTCTCTTGTTGCAGAGCATGGGCCCCAGGGTACTCAGGCTTCAGTAGGTGAGGCACGTGGGGTCAGTAGTTGTGGCTCCTGGGCTCTAGAGCACAGGTTCAATAGTTGTGGCACATGGGCTTAGTTGCTCTGTGACATGTGGGATTTTCCTGGATCGGGGATGGAACCCTTGAGTCCTGCATTGGCAATTGGATTCTCCATCACTGAGCCACCAGGGAAGTCCCGAGAACTATAATTTCTTATGCAAGAATCTCTTACTATCTCTTACTGACAAGAAAGATCCAACAAGTTAATTTGTCTCCTCTCCTACCTGAGCACTTCTGCAGCTCAAATCCTTCCTGTGTTCTAATGACATGTCTGCTCCAACACTGTAATAGTCAGCAGCAGTTAGAAACAGTTATCTTGTGTTGTGAGGACACAGTATTAGTAGTGAGAGGATGTTTAACAATGTGGGTTATTCTGAGCCTGCACCAAGCACAGGATCCCAAGTGACAGACAAAACTGTGTTTTCTTTAATACATTTACTATTCTTGTGTTTCTGAGTCCTCTAAAGCAGGAGTCAGCAAACTATGGCTCTTGGACCAAATCTAGCCTGTAATCTTTTTTTTGCTGTGCTGTGTTCAGTTGTGTATGAACCTTTGGGACCCCATGGACTGTAGCCCACCAGGCTCCTCTGTCCATGGGGATTCTCCCGGCGAGAATACTGGAGTGGATTGCTATGCCCTCCTCCAGGGGCTCCTCCCAACCCAGGGGTCGAACCCAGTTCTCCTGCATTGCAGGTGGATTCTTTACTGTCTGACCCACCAGGGAAGCCCAAGAATACTGGAGTGGGTAGCCTATCCCTTGTCCAGGGGCTCTTCCTGACCCAGGAATCAAACTGCAGTATCCTGCATTGCAAGTGGTTTCTTTACCAGCTGAGTTACCAGGGAAGCCCAATCTGTTTTTTACTCCTTACCAATTAAGAATAGTTTTCACATTTTATTTATTTATTTATTATTGGCCACACCATGCTGTGGGGTGTGTGGGATTGAACCTTCGCCCCCTAACATGGAAGGGTGGAGTTGTAACCACTGGACCGCCGGGGAAGTTCTGGTTTTTACATTTTTAAGTTGTTTAAAATTAAGAAAAGAATATGTGACAGAAACTACATGTGGCCCACAAAACCTGAAATGTTTACTATCTGACCAGTTACAGAAAAAGTTTGCCAACCCCTGCTTTAAAGCACAGGGCCCAGGGTAGGGGTTTCTCTTGCCCAGATCCAGAATGGTAGCCTCCACTATTTCTTTCCCACGTCACTTCCAAGTGTCTGAGAGTGAACACAAACCCAGAGTCTTAGCTGTGGCATTTTAGCTCCATCTGCTGGTCCAGGGTTTTTCACCAGTGCTGTTAACAAGGGAAAGTTTTTGCAAGTTTCAGCTTCCTTTCACTGATCAATGGATTGGTTTAATTCACTGAGCTAGCCTATCGGAATTCAAGGTAGATTTTCCCATGTTTCACTGGGTTATTTTGTTTACACACATCTCAAGTCTTGAAACCACCAATGCTTAGCAGTCCAACTCTGCATCACAGTAGTAGCCACAAATGAAAGGAGGCAAATACAGGACCAATAGTCGTGTCATTACTTTCTGGGAGATAAGAAGTGAGAGAGGACAGGTAAATAGTCATTATGTTGTAAGAAAATGGTGGTAGGGAAGAGATGGCGAGCTCAGGTTTCAACACATTAGACCAACTTAAACTTCACCTTCTGGTATTATGGTAGTTTAAAAAATTTTATATACTTGTGTATGCTTATTTATAAGTGAAATGAATGAGAGCAATGATAAAATGGCTAGGTGGGAGAAATTAGGATTCTTTTGTTACTAAAAGTTATTAATGCATTCAGGAAGTGGTATAGTGTTATTTGAAAGTTGACTTGAGTTCACTGTAAATGTTTATTGCAAACTCTAGGGCAACCACTAAAGGGAAAACAATGGATAATAGTTATGCTAAGAAAGGAGAGAAAATGGAGTCATATAAAAATATCAGTTAAAACCACCAAAGGCAGAAAAATAGTAGAAGACAAAAACAAAGAGTAGAAGACAAAAAAAAGAAATGAAGAACAAGGGCAACAAGTAGAAAATAGTAATGGATATGGTGGGTATTAATCCAAATAGATCAGTAATTACTTTGAACATCATTGCTCTAACGACACTGATTAAAAGACCAGAGATTGTCAGAGTGGATCAAAAAATAAGACCCCACCATATGTTGTCCAGATGAAACCTACTTTGATTTTTTAAAAATTTTATTGGAGCAGAGTTGATTTACAATGTTGTGTTAGTTTCAGATGCAAAGCAAAGTGAATCTGTTATACATATACATATATCCACTCCTTTTAGATTCTTTTCTCATAGGTATAGACCTTTACAGAGTACTGAGTCATGTTTCCCATGCCGTACAGCAGGTCTTTATTAGTTATCTGTTTTATATATAGCAGTGTGTATATGTCATCCTCAGTCTTCTAATTTACCCCTCCTCTCCTATCCCCTGATAACCATAAGTTTGTCTGCTACATCTGTGACTCTATTTCTGCTTTGTAAATAAGTTCATTTGTACCATTTTTGAAAAGATCTACATATAAGTGATATCATATTATATTTGTCTTTCTCTGGAAACCTGCTTTAAATATAGAGATACATGTAGATTAAAAGTAAACAGATGGAGAGGAATATACTATATTAACACTAATCAAAAGAAAGCAGGAATCAGACTTTTTTCTTTTCTGGGAAATAAGACTTCAAAGCAAGGGATAAAAAAGAATGTATAACACCCAGATAAATAAAGTAAAAAAAGAGAAATAAACTCAATGAGTCCCATAGCTCAGGGGTTGGCAAACTACAGCCTATGAGCCAAATCTGGCCGGTTGCCTGTCTTCTGTTTGTTTTTTGAATGGCCCGCAAGCTAAAAATGGTTTTATATTTTAAATGCTTGAAAAAAAATCAAAAGAAGAATAATATTTTATGACAAGTCCAAATTGTACAAAATACAAATTTGAGGGCCTGTCCATGGAGTTTTATTAGAACATGGGCAAGCTCATTTGTTCCCATCTTGTCTGGAAAAGTTTCAACTGATCCTGGACAGCCCACAGAACCTCAACAATTCACTTTCTGTCCCCTTTGCCAGCCTCTGTGACAGAAAGTAGGAAAACAGAGAAAAGTGAAACAGCAAGATGGTCAATACACTACTGGGTAACACCAGTATTACAAGTCATCAGCCTAATCACCATGATCAATAGATAATCTTGAAGTCTACTTTCTGAAAAACTTCACATAAGGTGAAAATGTCCAACAGACAGTTGGAAATAGAGGACTGGAGAGAGGAGTGAGGTCAGAGCTCGCTTTCCGTTGGTTCCTTTGGGGTCCAGCTTTGCCCCCTGCCCTGCCTCTGAAGGTACCACCGATCCAGGCAGCCTGGGCTGGGCTGAGGCCCCGCCCTGCCGCAGGCCCCGCCCCACCGCGGGCTCTCAGTTGATGAGCCCCTCTTCCTCTTCAGCTGCAGGGAGCCATCATGGTTGCCTCCTGTGTCCAGATGCTGGTGGGCTTCTCAGGCCTCATTGGCTTCCTCATGCACTTCATCGGCCCCTTGACCATTGCTCCTACCATCTCCCTGGTGGCCCTGCCTCTCTTCGATTCCGCGGGCGACGACGCAGGGATCCACTGGGGAATTGCTGCCACGTAAGTATCCTCCAGGGTGGGAGGGCCATTTGAGTTCCCTCTAGAGTAAGGTTACCCAGTAAAAAGAGTGAGTCCTGGCTATTGCCAAGCTCAGGTGGTTTACGAGTACTTTCATGAACATTTGTTGTTGTTCAGTGGCCAAGTCATGTCCGACTCTTTGTGACCCCGTGGACTGCAGCATGCCAGGCTTCCCTGTCCTTCACCATCTCCTGGAGTTTGCCCAAGGTCATGTCCATTGAATAGATGATGCCATCCAACCATCTCATCCTCTGTTACCCTATTCTCCTTCTGCCTTCAATCTTTCCCAGCATCAGGGTCTTTTCCAATGAGTCAGCTGTTTGCATCAGGTGGCCAAAGTATTGGAGCTTCATCTTCAGCATCAGTCCTTCCAAAGAGTATTGAGGGTTTATTTCCTTTAAGATTGACTGGTTTGATCTCCTTGTTTTCCAAGGGACTCTCAAGAGTCTTCTCCAACACCACAGTTCGAAAGCATCAATTCTTCAGCACTCTGCCTTCTTTATTGTCCAGCTCTCAGACCCGTACATGACTACTGGAAAGACCATAGCTTTGACTAGATGGACCTTTGTCAGCAAAATGATGTCTTTGCTTTTTAACACACTGTCTAGTTTTGTCATAGCTCTCCTGCCAAGAAGCAATTGTCTTCTGATTTCATGGCTGCAGTCATCATCTGAAGTGATTTTAGAGCCCAAGAAGAGGAAATCTGTCACTGCTTTCACATTTCCCCCCTCTATTTGCAATGAAGTGATGGGACCAGATGCCATGATCTTAATTTTTTTAATATTGACTTTTAAGATGACTTTCACTCTCCTCTTTCACCCTCATCAAGAGGCTCTCTAGTTTATGTACATTACAATACCTTAAAAAGCAGTGACATGGCTATTTAGAATGTATTATTACTGTTTATTTGTTATTAGTCCTCACAGACAATGAGTTCATCACAGGAGGTGTATAAACATATTTAGTGCCGGAGAAGGCAATGGCAACCCACTCCAGTACTCTTGCCTGAAAAATCCCATGGATGGAGGAGCCTGGTGGGCTGCAGTCCATGGGGTCGCAAAGAGTCGAACACGACTGAGTGACTTCACTTTCACTTTTCACTTTCATGCATTGGAGAAGGAAATGGCAACCCACTCCAGTAGTCTCGCCTGGAGAGTCCCAGGGATGGCAGAGCCTGGTGGGCTGCCATCTATGGGGTCACACAGAGTCGGACACGACTGAAGCGACTTAGCAGCAGCAGCAGCAGGGTTCACAGATGGCTGATGCTACCAGTCCCTTGCCTCCTAGGTTTTCACTGAGCAAATATTTGTACACCTCCAGCTCCTGGGAAGGGTACAGAGACATGGCCCAGTTCTCAAGCATTTGGTAGTTTAGCAGAGGGTTAAGACTTGAGTCCAGGTACCTGTGACACTAGGAGACAGTGATGAGGGCCCCAGAGTATCAAGCTTGTTCAAGGGATGGGGAGGTGACAGCCATCTTGTGGGGGATGGAGAGGGTGGGGAAGAGTGTCAGGAAGGCTTAGGAGTCGGGTGTGGAAGAGGCCTCAACATTTAAACAGAGCTTTGAAGGAATTTGGCAATGACAGATGGACGTGTTCATTCACTCTGACCGCAAGGGCCTGCAGGACCACCTGGGAGAGAAGATGGTATTTGACCCTGGCCTCATTGGCTCCAGTCTGGATCTATGCAGTTGTCATGCTCATTTCTCAGGTCCCAAGGAATAGTAGTCCTCTGCCCACTCTTCCTCTTCAGCCAGCGGCAGCCTCTGAAAGGGGCCCGCCCATCTGTTCCCAGCTGGCAGGATGCAGAGCAGGGCCTAGATGAGGACCCTCCTAGCACAGCCCCTGCTACCCAGACCCAGAGGCATGTGGTGGCCCAGCTTCGTGGATCCTTGCTTTGGATGAGCCCCAGCTTGCCAGGTTGGGTGTGGTTTGTTTCTGTTTCAGGACCATCTTCCTCATCGTGCTGTTTTCTCAGTACCTGAAAAACATCGCAGTGCCCGTGCCCGTTTACGGACGAGAGAAGAAGTGTCACATCTCTAAGTTCTACCTGTTTCAGGTCTTCCCTGTAAGAAGCACTCCCCACCCACCGCCATTCTTAGCTGACTCACCTGGAGAGTGAGGGGTAGCCTCTTGCTCACCCAGATGGGTCTCAAGTCAAATGCTCTCCACCTGCAGTGGCCTCTCCTCCTCAGCCTCCCTTAACTGCTCCTCCCCATCCCGCCCATGGGTGGTGGGCTGCTGCTGCTGCTAAGTCGCTTCAGTCGGGTCCGACTCTGTGCGACGCCAGAGACGGCAGCCCACAAGGCTTCTCCGTCGCTGGGATTCTCCAGGCAAGAACACTGGAGTGGGTTGCCATTTCCTTCTCCAATGCATGAAAGTGAAAAGTGAAAGTGAAGCCACTCAGTCGTGTCTGTCTCTTAGCGACCCCATGGACTGCAACCTACCAGGCTCCTCCGTCCATGGGATTTTCCAGGCAAGAGTACTGGAGTGGGTTGCCATTGCCTTCTCTAATGGGTGGTGGGAGCATTGGCTTAATGCCAGACAGCTCCTCCCTCAATGCTTCTCTCCCGTGGGAGCAGAGAGCTTGCCCCAGGTTGCTACAGTGGTGGCCAGTGTGGGACAGCTTCCTCATGTTTCCCGGGATGTCCTTAGAGCATGGCCCTGGGGGCGAAAGCCAGAATCACCGCTATGGGGGCAAAACAAAGGGCCAAGATGCTTAGATCAGGTTCTTTCTCATTGGTTCCTGGATGATTCAGATGGTGCCTCCTTTTTCAGAGCCTTCTCTGTTGAATTTGTTCCATTCTGTCAAGCAGGCACAGTTACCAACCCCATAAAGGTGTTTTCAGGTTTAATTCACCTATGAACTACATTCTGCATTATAAAAAAGATACTTCCATATAATGATCTCATTGATCCTTCCACAACCCTGTAGGCCAGTGGTTCAAAAGTTCAGTGTGCATAAGATTCACTTGGGAACATTGCTAAAAATACAGATGTCTGGGGTTCTACCACCAGAGATTAAAAATCAATACATCTGAGGACCCCACTTTAAGAAATCTTGCTTCAGGCTCTGTAGAGCAATGGCTGAAATTCCATTGTACAGATGAGCAAACTGAGGCTCAGGGAGTTTGAAGCAAGTCATGTGACCAGAAGACAATAGAAAGAGAGTCAGCTTGCAGTCCTTCTGACCCAGGCCTTTTCTACTTTCCTAGACATTTCTGCCTCTACCTGGCATAAGGTCTCCCTATGGTTTATCGTCTGTGTTCCTTTACTGTGTTACTTATCCACTGACACGGCAGATTTCTGTTGTCACTGGAATGGTTCCTAATCCAACACTTCCTCATTTTGAAGAGCTTTCCTGAATTCTCTCCTTTGCCCAACCCTGCTGGGAGGTGTGGACAGGGGCAGGGAGTGGGACCAGGTGTGAAGGGCACCTCCCTCCCACAGGTACTGCTGGGGCTCTGCATCTCGTGGCTGCTCTGCTTCGTGCTCACAATCACCGATGCCCTCCCTTCAGCACCCACAGCCTATGGGTACCTGGCCCGTACTGACACCAAAGGCAACGTCCTGAGCCAGGCTCCGTGGTTTCGCTTCCCTTATCCAGGTAATGAGAAGAGTGGGCCCTTATTGCCTGGGACACATGCTTCCTATGTCTGTCCATGGAGCTCAGAGCACCAGAGCGGGTGGTGAATAGAGCTGGGGGATAGGGTAGAGAATCTTCTCCGAGGGATCTGACAACAGCCTGTGGGTGGGGAAAAGCACAGAGGAACCCGACCTCTAGCTAGCATCTGGGTCTCCTCCTGGACTTGGTGGGTCCTACACAAGGGAGGCTTGGGACTAAATGAGAACATTTCTGGGTTGGAGGTCAAGGCCATCCCTTAGGCCTCTTTTGGTCTCCTTTCCCTGCAGTTCTTGGCTCAGGTTGTATGAATAAGCACGTTTCAGTGGTGATAGGCAGGGGTGGCCTCATGGACTCGGGAGCTAGGGCCTCCCTGAGTAAGTATCTTGACTTCAAAATGCTTCAGGGCCTTCCTGGGAAAAGGCTGGGTTGCTGGTTCTTTGTGTGCACTGTGACCTCAAGGTCAGGGCATCTGCCCTACCCTCATGGAGGCACGGTAAGGAAGGGGTTCAAGACAAAGTCTCAGGACAGTTGTGGGGTTGGAAGACGTGTTGCCCGGTTTTCAAAGCCTTCTGGAGAACCCTCTAGGAAAACAATTATTTGGGGTCCAGAAACCTGTTGTCTTCTGGGTTAATATTCCCTCTGCATTGCATTTTCAGGACAGTGGGGCCTCCCCACCGTCAGCCTAGCTGGGGTCTTTGGGATCATCGCAGGGGTAATCTCCTCAATGGTGGAGTCAATAGGCGATTATTATGCCTGTGCCCGTCTGGTGGGGGCGCCACCCCCTCCGAAGCACGCCATCAACCGAGGCATTGGCATCGAGGGCCTGGGCTGCCTGCTGGCAGGGGCCTGGGGGACGGGGAACGGCACCACCTCCTACAGCGAGAATGTGGGCGCACTGGGCATCACCAGGGTAAGGCTGCAGACAGTGGTCCATGGGTGTGTGGGGGGGGGGGGGGGTGGTGGTGGTGGGGGGTGTGCAGGCTAAGTACCTGGACCTGTCATCCATGTCTTAGTCTCTTATTGTTGCTGCAACAAATTACTACAAACTTAATGGCTTTCAACAACCCAAATTTATTATCTTACCAATCTGGAGGTCAGAACTCCAACACAGGTCTCACAGGACTACAGTAAAGGTATTAGCAGGGCTATGTTCCTGCCTGGAGGCTCCAGGGAAGAATCCATTGCCTTGCTTTTTCCACCATCTAGAGGCTCCCCACATCCTTGGTCATGGCCCCCTTCCCCCATCTTTAAAGGAGCAACATTGCATCTCTCTGACCTTTCTTCCTTTGTCACTTCTCCTTTGACTACACCTGGGAAAGATTATCTGCTTATGTGGGTATGTGTAATTAGATTGGGCCCATCTGGGTAATTCAGGATACTCTCTCCATCTCAAAAACTTAAGTCCCCTTTGCCATGTGAGTTTTGGGACCAGGGCGTGGACATCTTTGAGGAGCCGTTATTCTGCTTACTGTTCTTGACCTTCTTGGTTGTGGTCACCTGTACCTGCATGTCCCAAGGGTACCTCTCACTCAGCATGGCCTCTGTGATGTTCAGTCCATGCCCCATTCTTACGTCTCCTCCTTGTAAACCTTGTCCTAGTGAATCTTTATCGTCTCTGTCCTGTACCCCTCACAGTGGATTCTGTTTTCTCAGTGTGCCTGTGGCCCTCCTGTCCTCTTTTCTCCAAGCAGGACCACAGATTGATTGATCATCTCTCACCTGAACATGGCAGCATCCCTAACTGTCTCTTGGCAGGATCTTGCCCATCTCTCATCTAGCTGCCACGTGGCTGCCCAAGGATCTTTCTAGAATCCAATTAAATTAGCCCCTACTTAAAATCTCTTCTGGGCTCCTGTTTTCCACAGGAAAGCCCCATAAATTCAGCCCAAATTCTTCAAGATGGTGCTTTCTAAGAAGGCTTAGAAAAGAATAGTATTATGATGTTGCTTTCCTGTCTGCTTCAGTGCAGAGGTGTGCTGTTTCCCAGAACAAATGAAGTGAGCTTTGAAGAATACAGTGCCAGATACCCACTTCCCCTCCTTGCATTTTCTGATCACTCTTCAGACCGATCCACCTCTGTACCTGCATGACCTCGGGCCCACAGTGGGAGCTAAAACGTGTGGGCAACAGCAGAGCCAGCACCCACCCCTGGAGCAAGTACTGTGTGCATTGACACCGTGGACTCTTGGATATTTTCCCAAAGTTACCAAACCTTTAATGCCAATGAAAGGAATGTTTTTCTATGTGAGGACCACTGACCCACACAGAAATATAACAGGAATGGGCTACATGTGTATAAAGCAGCAACTATTTTTCCTGCTAAAGGAAGCAAACATCACTCAGAAAAGAAAATTATACTCAATAAACGGAACAAAATTTTTTTGATGTATCATTTCTAAACTAAGGCTGTTTAGAGTAGAGGGAAGGAGCAGGGAAGGAGGGTACATGAGCAGGCTACAAATCCAGTGGTTGTTCAGTTGCTCAGCCGTATCCTACCCTTTGCGACCCCATGGACTACAGTTCAGTTCAGTTCAGTCGCTCAGTTGTGTCCGAACCTTTGTGACCCCATGGACTACAGCACAACAGGCTTCGCTGTCCATCACCAACTCCCGTAGCCTACTCAAACTCATGTCCATCGTGATGCCATTCAACTATCTCATCCTCATCCTCTGTCGTCCCCTTCTCCTGCCTTCAATCTTTCCCAGCATTGGGGTCTTTTCCAGTGAGTCAGTTCTTCACATCAGATGGCCAAAGTATTGGAGTTTCAGCTTCAGCATCAGCCCTTCCAACGAAGATTCAGGACTGATTTCCTTTAAGATTGACGGGTTGGATCTCCTTGCAGCCCAAGGGACTCTCAAGAGCCTTATCCAACACCACAGTTCAAAAGCATCAATTCTTTGGTGTTCAGCCTTCTTTATGATCCAACTCTCACATCCATATGTGACTACGGGAAGAACCATAGCTTTAATTATACAGACTTGTGGGCATAATAATGTCTCTGCTTTTTAATATCCTGTCTAGGTTGGTCATAGCTTTTCTTCCAAGGAACAAGCATCTTTTAATTTCATGACTGCAGTCATCATCTGCAGTGATTTTGGAGGCCAAGAAAATAAAGTCTTTCACTGTTTTCATTGATTCCCCATCTATTCTCCATAAAGTGATGGGACCAGATGCCATGATCTGAATGTTGAGTTTTAAGCCAACTTTTTCACTCTCATCTTTCACTTTCATCAAGAGGCTTTTTAGTTATTCCCTTTCTGCCATAAGAGTGGTGTCATCTGCATATCTGAGGTTGTTGATATTTCTTCCAGAAATCTTGATTCCAGCTTTTGCTTCATCCAGCCCAGCATTTCGCATGATATACTCTGCATATAAGTTAAATAAGCAGGGTGACAGTCACTCAGTTGTGTCTGACTCTTTGTGACCCCAAGGACTGCAGCACGCCAGGTTTCCCTGTCCTTCACCATCTCCCAGAACTTGCTCAAACTCATGTCCATTGAGTCAGTGATGCCATCCAACCATTTCATCCTCTGTAGTCACCTTCTCCTCCTGCCTTCAATCTTTCGCATCATCAAGGTCTTTTCCAATGAGTCCGCTCTTTGCAACAGGTGGCCAAAGTATGGGAGCTTCAGCTTCAGCATCTGCCCTTCTAATGAATATTCAGTGTTGATTTCCTTGCAGTCTAGGGGATTCTCAAGAGTCTTCTCCAACACCACAGTTCAAAACCATCAATTCTTTGGTGGTTAGCTTTCTTTATAGTACAACTCTCACACCCATACATGACTACTGGAAAAACCATAGTTTTGACTATACAAACCTTTGTGGGCAAAATAATGTCTCTGCTTTTTAGTATGCTGTCTAGGTTGCTCATAGCTTTTCTTCCAAGGTGCAAGCATCTTTTAATTTCATGGCTGCAGTCACCATCTGCAGTGATTTTGGAGCCCAAGAAAATAAAGTCTCTCACTGTTTCCATTGATTCCCCATCTATTTGCCATGAAGTGACGGGACTGGATGCCATGATCTTCGTTTTTTGAATGTTAAGTTTTAAGCTAGCTTTTTCACTCTCCTCTTTCACTTTCATCAAGAGGCTCTTTAGTTCCTCTTTGGTTTCTGCAATAAGGTGTTGTTATCTGCATAAATGAGGTTATTGATATTTCTCCTGGCAATCTTGATTCCAGCTTTTGCTTCATCCAACCTGGAATTTCGCATCATGTACTCTGCATATAAGTTAAATAAGCAAAGTAACAATATACAGCCTTGACCTACTCCATTCCTGATTTGGAACCAGCCCATTCTTCAATGTCTGGTTCTAACTGCTGCTTCTTGACCTGCACACACGTTTCTCAGAAGGCAGGTAAGGTGGTCTGGTATTTCTGTCTCTAAGAATTTTTCACAGTTTGTTGTGATCCACACAGTCAAAGGCTTTAGCATAGTCAATGAAGCAGAAGGAGATGTTTTTCTGGAACTCTCTTGCTTTTTCAATGATCCAATGGATGTTGGCAATTTGATCTCTTGCTCCTCTGCCTTTTCTAAATCCAGCTTGAACATCTGGAAGTTCAAGGTTCACGTAGTGTTGAAGCCTGGCTTGGAGAATTTTGAGCATTACTTTGCTAGCATGTGAAATGTGTGCAATGTGCAGCAGTTTGAACATTATTTGGCATTGCACTTCTTTGGGATTGGAATGAAAACTGACCTTTTCCAGTCCTTTGGTCACTGATGAGTTTTCCAAATATTGGCATATTGAGTGCAGCACCTTAACAGCATCATCTTTTAGGATTTGAAATAGCTCAGCTGGAATTCCTTCACCTCCACTAGCTTTGTTCGTGGTGATGCTTCCTAAGGTCCACTTGACTTGACACTACAAGATGTCTGGCTTTAGATGAGTGATCACAGCATCGTGGTTATCTGGGCCACTAAGTTCTTTTTTGTATAGATCTGTGTATTCTCGCCACCTCTTCTTAATATCTTCTGTGTCTATTAGGTCCATACTGTCCTTTATTGAACCCTACTTTGCATGAAATTTTCCCTTGATATCTCTCATTTTCTTAAAGAGATCTCTAGTCTTTCCCATTCTTTTGTTTTCCTGTATTTGTTTGCATTGTTCACTTAGGAAGGCTTTCTTATCTCTCCTTGCTATTCTTTGGAACTCTGCATTCAGATTGTTATATCTTCCCTTTTCTCCTTTGCCTTTCACTAGTTCTTGGTTATCTCATAGTTGGTGGGGTGAGAAATGGAGGACAGGTGGCGTAGGGGGAGGAATTAGGTCAGAGACCTCCCATCACCTCTCTAGGGTGTTGTAGCTTCCAGCCCAGATGTCAGTCCTGAGATGAAAAGAGGCCCAGGGCTGCATGGTAAATTCTGTGGTGGTAGGATTTGGGATGACCTGCCATTTATGAGATCATCAGTATATCCAAGGGGCATTGGTTGAACCTGACAAGTTTATTTATTGTGCTTAGATTCATGCTTAGCTCCCACAGTTCATTGTTAGGGTTGTAAACAAACAAACAAAAAAGTTTCCTTTGATGTGGTAAATTCTTCTTTTTTTGATAGGTAAGAAGTGGATTTATTAATATAGGATAATTTTAAGAGATGCAGCAGGCAGGGGAGGGAGGTCTGCTGATGTGGTAAATTCTTATCACATGTTTTCTTATGAAGTCAGTTAAGTAAATTGTGCTTGTGGGGTTCTCAAGGCAAGAATACTGAAGTGGTTTGCCATTCCCTTCTCTAGTGGACCATGTTTTGTTAGGCCCTGTATAGCAGGGGCATGCCCTTCAGCCACTCCAAGTAGCCAGAGGATGTGCCTGGTGGCCTGGTTGTCTCACTGCTGGTCCTTTACCAGCCACCAGGTGTCAGTCAGTGGTCAATGTGCTCTTAAGCTGGGAAGAAAAATAAGCAAAGGTAGAATCGACTACTTTATCACTGCACTAACGGACTTCAAGTTGTTGACACTGGAGTATCTTAAAATTTTTAAAAATTGTGGTAAAAGACACATAACATAAAGTCTACCATCTTAATATTTTTGAAGTGTACAGTTCAGTACTATTAAGTGTATCCACAATGCTGTGCAACAGATCTCCAGAGCTTTTTATTCCTACAAAACAAACTATCCTGAGTATCTTTTTAATGTTTTTCTTTGTTTCTTTGGCTTTTTACATTTTGGCTGGGCCACATGGCGTGTGGGATCTCCGTTCCAGGATGAGTGATGAAATTTGTACCCTTGGAATTCCTGTCAAACACTGCCCATATATGAGTGGACTTATTTTGGGCTCTCAATTCTGTTCCCTTGGTGTATGTGTCCATTTTTATGCTGGAAGCATACTGTTTTGATTAGTATAGTTTAGTAGTATGGTTTGAAATCAGGAATTGAGATGCCTCCAGCTTTATTTTTCTTTTTTCAGGATTTCTTTGGCTATTTGGCATCTTTTGTGCTTACGTAAGCATTTTAGGGGGCTTCCCTGGTGGCTGAGATGGTAAAGAATCCCCCTGTAATGCAGGAGATCTGGGTTTCATCCCTGGGTTGGGAAGATCACCTGGAGAAGGGAATGGCTACCCACTCCAGTAGTCTTGCCTGGAGAATTCCATGCACAGAGGATCCTGGTGGGCTATAGTCCATGGGGTTGCAGAGTTGGACACAGTTGAACAACTGACACTATACTAGTATATGTAAGCATTTAGGATTTTTTTTCTATTCCTGTGAAAATGCTCTTGGAAATTTGACAGGGATTGCATTGAATTTGTAGACAGCTTCAGTAGTATGGACATTTAGCAATACTAATTCTTCAAGTCATGACATAATATACCTTTGCATTTATTTGTGTCTTCTTCAATTTCTTTCATCAAAGTCTTATAGTTTTCACCTCCTTGTTTAAATTCACTCTTAAATATTTTATTGTTTTTCATGCTATTATGAATGGATATGTTTTATTTCTTTTTCAGATGTTTTATTATTAATGTAGAAAAATGTGACATTTCTGTATGTTGATTTTATATCCTATAACTTTACTGAATTCACTGATTAGTTCTAACAATTTCTTAGTGGAGTCTTTAGGATTTTCTACATATGAGATCATATCATCTGCACGTAAAGATAATTTTACTTCTACCTTTTTGATTTGGATGCCTTTTATTTCTTTATATTACCTGGTTCCTATGGCTGTGGACTTCCAGTAATATGTTGAATAGGAGGGGTAAGAGTTGTCATCTTAGTCTTGTTTCTGATCTGCTTTTAGAAGAAGTTTCCCATCTTTCAGCATTGAGTATGATGTTAGTTGTGGGCTTTTTATACATGCCTTTAGGTACATTCTTTCTATATTTGATTTGTTGAAAGTTTTTTTTAATCAAGAAAGGATGTTCAATTTTGTCCAGTGCTTTTTCTGCACCTATTCAGATGATCATATGTTTTTATCTTTCATTCTATTAATGTGGTGTATCACATTTATTGATTTGCATATGTCAAGACATCCTTGCATCCCAGAGATAAGTCCCACTTGATCACGGTGTATGATCTTGGTGTATGATCCTGGTAAATTTCGTTTGCTAATAGTTTGTGGATAGTTTTTGCATCTATATTCATCAGGGATATTGGTCTGTACACCTGACCCTTGAACAATATGGGAAATGGGGTGGGATTAGGTGCACCAACCCTCCTTGCGGTTGAAAATCCTTGTATAACTTATAGCTGGATCTTTGTACATTTGGTCCCTCCATATCCATGGTTCCATCATATCTGTTGTTCCACATTCATAGAGTCAACCAACCATGGATTTAGTACTGCAGTGTTTACTGTTGAAAAATATCTGCATGTAAAGGAACCCACACAGTTCAAAATCATTGTTCAATGGTCACCTGTACTTTCTTTGCTTGTAGTGTCCTTATCTGGCTTTGGTAATGCCAGGGTAATGGTGGACTCATAAAATGAGCTTGTGAAGTAAGTATTATTAATTCCACCTGATAAATTTGGAGGCTGATATTTGGAAAGGTTAGATAACGTGTGTAAAGCCACACAGCTAGTTAGAGGCAGAGTTGGAACTGGCTCTCAAACCCCATTCTTAAGCATTGGGCTACTCCTTCCCAAAAGAGACTTCTAGCCACTTCTTCACAGAAAGCTGCCCAGAGAAGGAGCACTGGAGTCAGGACGTGAGGATAGGTATGAGAGCAGCAGAAAGGAGAGGTGAGGACCGAGGCCGGGACCCCAGGTCACACCTTCATCCTTTCCCTAGCCCCATGTGTGAGTAGAGGGGGGTCCTCCTGTGGGTCCCATGGAGCTTTGTTAGTGATTCCCCAGGAAGAGGGCAGACATCTCCAGGGCATGTGGCCTGGCTGGAGTTCAGCCACCCTCTGTACCCCTTCTCCCTGAGTACTACAGGTAGGAAGCAGGATAGTGATTGTCGTCGCGGGCTGCGTGCTGCTCCTGATGGGCATATTTGGGAAGATCGGGGCTGTATTTGCCACCATCCCGACGCCCGTGATTGGAGGCATGTTCCTGGTGATGTTCGGGGTCATCACTGCCGTGGGGATTTCCAATCTCCAGGTGAGGCGAGGCACCCTTAGAAAAGCAGCAGCATTGCATCTCCAGAGAGGAGCACATGGGGATGGAGATGAATGGAACTGGGCGAGGACAAGGGAGGAGAAGGGAATCCTTCAGTCCCAGCAAATGCATCGGCCCCAAATGGAAGGAAGAAGTAACTAGAAACATCCAAACTTCTGAAAAACAAAATTGCATCCGTTTGGATTGTAATATCCAAACCACTCAGCTCCCAGGGTCAAGGGGCAGTTGGGACTTGACTGAGAGCCTGTGCCCTCTGAATCCAGCTTTCCCCTCTAACCTCCAGTGATGGGCGAATGGGGGGGTGGCTTTGGAGGGGTGCTTGATGTTCAGTACAGGTGCTGATGGCTCTGGGCCTCTCTCCTGCAGTACGTGGACTTGAACTCATCCAGAAACCTCTTCGTCTTCGGCTTCTCCATCTTCTGTGGGCTTGCCATTCCCAGCTGGGTGAACAAGAACCCAGAGAGGCTCCACACAGGTGATTCGCCGTCCTCTAGACTGTGACCATTCCAGGGGCAGAGCCGGTGGGGCCCTTGGTTCGCGGGAATTCCTGTCACTTCTTTTAAATTAATTATAGTCACCATGTTGTACATTACATCGCCATTACTTATTTCCAGTTTTGTTGAGATATAACTGGCATACATCACTGTATGAGTTCCACGTATACAGCATAAAGTTTTAATGTATATATATTGTGAAATGATTACCATAATAAGTCTAGTTAACACCCATCATCTCATATGGATACAATAAAAAGAAGTGGGGAAAAAAGGAAAAAAAATTTCTCCTTGTAGTGAGAACTCTTAGGGTTTATTCTGTTAACAGCTGTATGGTTAACATACAGCAGCGTTAACCATAGTTTTCATGTACATTACGCCCCTCATACTTACTTATCTCATAACTGGAAGTGTGTACCTTTTGATCACCCTCCTCCAGCACCTCCTTCTCCTCCCACTTCCCGCCTCGGGTAACCACAAATCTGATCTATTTTTCTATGAGTTTTTAAGAGTCTACATATAATAAGTGAGATCATACGTATTTGTTTTTCTCTCTCCGATTTATTTCACAGCATAATGCCCTCAAGGTCCATCCATGTTGTGCAAATAGCGACATTTCATTCTTTTCTTATGGCTGGATAATATCCATTGTCTATATACACTACATTTTCTGTAGTTGCTCATCCATTGATGAACACTTAGGTTGTTTTCATATCTTGGCTGTTGTAAATAATGCTACTGTGAATGTGGCTGTGCATGTATCTTTTTGAGTTGGTGTTTACATTTTCTTTGAATAAATACCCAGAAGTAGAATTGCTGGGTCATATGGTAGTTCTACTTTTAATTTTTTAAGGAACGACCATGCTGTTTTCCATATGGCTGCACTAATTTACAGCCCCATCAATGATGCATAAGGGCTTCTATTTTTCCACATCCTTGCCAACACTTCTCAGTTCTTTTTGGTAAAAGCCATCCTCACAGGTGTGAGATGAATATCTCACTGTGGTTTTGATTTGCATTTCCCTGATATCAGTGATGTTGAACACCTTTCATGTACTCGTTGGTCATCTGGACATCTTCTTTGGAAAAGTCTCTGTTAAGATCTGCTGCCCATTTTTTAATCCCTGTCACTTTTGTCTCCACTCTAGGGATTCTTCAGCTGGACCAAGTCATCCAGGTGCTGCTGACCACGGGCATGTTTGTTGGTGGATTTCTGGGATTTCTGTTGGACAACACCATCCCTGGTAGGGCTCATCTTTGCCCTATAAGCTGGCAGTTTGGGTAGATGGTCAACATTAGGGCCACCCACATTGCTTCCCTAGCCCCAGTTCCCATGTGAGGCTGGCCACAGCATACCCTGAGCGGGTCCAGGGTCTGGGTGGGGTGATTTTAGGTCCCTGTCTACAAATATAGTCACATTCTGAGGAATGTGAGGAGGGGAGTTAGGGCTTCAACATATGATTTTGGGAGTGGGCGGGTGAGCACAATTCAGCCCATAAAAGGACCCTAAGGTGGGAAATATACCAGAAGCAAAGTGCAAAAGGCACAGCCCCAACTCTCTTAGAGCCTGCGGTCTCGTTGGGGAGGGAGAGAACACATGTATATATTCATATTCCAACAAAAGCCATAGCTGGTGTGCTGTGTTCCAGGTGCTCTGTACTGAGCATACAGAGAGCAGCAGGACATGCCCTGCCTTCTGGAACCTCACAGGCTCGTAGGAAAGGGAGACACAGCCACAGACCATTACAATACAGGGCACCGAGTGTGGTGATGAGCACACTGAACGCATCAGTGCTGGGGATGTGTCAGGTGAAGGGTGCAGAGTTGTCCTCACGGGTGGCTTTCTGTGCTCCCTTCTTGGTCCTCCTACAGTTTCTTGAAAGGACCTCTGTAATAACTTCTGCTTCATGATATTCTGTTTTCCACATTTCTTCTCTCCACCAAATATAAAATACACCTGCATTCCAGAAACACTGACACATGGAAAGGTCCACCATGGAAGATGAGGAAAGAACAGTGGTTCATAGAAGGTCATGCCCTAGAGCTCAGAAAACTCCTAGTGATGAGCTGAGTTGTTGTTATTTAGCCACTCAGTCGTGTCTGACTCTTTGTGACCCCATGGACTGCAGCACGCCAGGCTACCCTGTCTATCACCATCTCCTGGAGCTTACTCAAACTCATGTCCATCGAGTCAGTGATGCCATCCAACTGTCTTGTCTTCTGTTATCCCTTTCTCCTCCTGCCTTCAATCTTTCCCAGCATCAGGGTCTTTTCCAGTGAATCAGCTCTTCTCATCAGGTGGCCAAAGTATTGGAGCTTCAGCTTCAGCATCAGTCCTTCTAATGAATATTCAGGACTGATTTCCTTTAGGATTGACTGGTTTGATCTCCTTGCAGTCCAAGGGACTCTCAAGAGTCTTCTCCAGCACCATAGCTCAAAAGCATCAATTCTTTGGCACTCAAGCTTTCTTTATGGTCCAACTCTCACATCCATTGAGTTGAGTTGGGTGGAGTTGAGCTGAGCTGATTCTTGGGATGGGCTGGGAGGAGGAGAAGGAGGAGCTGCTGGCAGGACCAGGGCATTGCAAACTGGTCTCTCCAGAGGCTCCTCCTGCCCAGGTCCCCCAGCTCCCTTGGGGCCCAGTCCTGACCTCGTTTGCTGTCTCCTATTAGGAAGTCTGGAGGAGAGAGGTCTCCTGGCATGGAATCAAGTCCAGGAGGAGTCTGAGGAGACTAAGAAGGCCTTGGAGGTCTACGGCCTCCCCTGGGGGATCGGCACCAGGTTCTGCATGTCCTCCTGCGCCCAGTACCTCCCCTTCTGGCCCAGGAAAGGCGAGGTGGGAGTGAGCCGGCTCTCGCTCTGCTGCCGGGATTCCTCAGGAGAGCGGCCCAGGAGCATCACAGACACCCGGATGTGAGAAGGCTCCTTCTGCGCCATCCCCCAGCCACTGTGCTCATCTCCCCACCCACCTATGGGAGGTACCCTGTCGTCCTGAGCACCTCTGCACCCCATACTCGGTGGCAGAGTTAGATAAGTATTAGATTAAGGCCAGGGCAAGTGTGCTGTAACCCCGTCAGTGAGTCAGCAAGGTCTGGCCTCAGGCTACATCCTTACACATGCTCCAGCCCTCCCGTCTCCAGTGTAAACCAGTGCAGCCCAGTGTCCACACAGAAAGCCTCTAGGCAGTATTTTGATTCGTTGGGAGGCAGAGGCTTTGGGTGGGGCAGCGGACAGAGATGGGGCTGTTAGCTGAAAGGTGATAGTAACATGTCTCTTCCTCTGCAAAGAAGTATGGGGCCTGCTGACCCCTCCCATCCAGGTTCCTCCCAATCAGGCCCCTCCCCTCCAGGCCCCTGCCATTTGTAAACGCTGTGCTTGTGCTAAGTCACTTCAGTCTTGTCTGACTCTGTGCCACCCTATGGACTGTAGCCCGCCAGACTCCTCTGTCCATGGGACTCTCCAGGCAAGAATATTGGAGTGGGTTGCCATTTCCTCCCTCAGGGGATCTTTGCAACCCAGGGGTGGAACCCACCTCTTTTACCTCTCCTGCATTGGCAGGCAGGTTCTTTACCGCTGGTGCCACCTGGGAAGCCCCTGTAAACACTGAAGGGTCTGCAAAGCCATAGTCCCTGCATGTCCCCAGTGCTAGTCCTTGGAGTCAGATTGTGCATCACAGGATGGTATGGTGAGGCAGTGAGCACTGGGGGTGTGGAGTCAGATGGCACCAGGTTTGGACCCTAAGACTTAACCTGCACTTCAGGTTCTCACAGGGACATGAAACAGCCAAAGCCTTTGAAAGGCCTTCAGTGGAGTGGAGCCACTGTTGTCATGATTTATAAACTGTACAAAACCTAGGTGAACCTGTTCTCTCTGCATCCTCAGTGGATTAGTCAGGATTCTCTAGAGAAACAGAGCCAATAGGGTGTGTGTGTACATACATATATATATACATATATACATACATGTCTACAGAGAGGCATATATATATATATATATATACACACACACACATATATATGTGTACACACACACACACACACACATGGGCAAGGCAGATGGAGAGACTGACTTCAGGATTGGGCTCAGGTGATTGTGGAGGCTGGCAAGTCTGAAGTCTGAAGGGCAGGCCATCAGGCTGGGACGAGTTGCAGCTGGAATCTGAAGGCAGTCACTGGAAGAATTCCCTCTCCCTGAGGGAGGTTAGGGCTTCCCTGATAGTTCAGTTGGTAAAGTATCTGCCTGCAATGTGGGAGACCTGGGTTCAATCCCTGGGTTGGGAAGATCCAAGGGAAAATCTACCCACTCCAGTATTCTGGCCTGAAGAATTCAGGGCCATGGGGTTGCAAGCACAGTCTGTTTGGTCCTTCAACTTATTCGATGAGGCTCACCCACACTATGGAGGGTAATCTGCTTTACTCAAAGTCTGCTGATTTAAATGTTAATCTCTTCTTAAAAAACCCCAAACCTTCATAGAAATATCTAGAAGAATGTTTGACTAGGTACTTGGGTACCATGGCCTTGCCAAACTGACATGTAATAATAACCATCACCCCCAGTACACAGGCTCAGGTGCACCGATGCACTCTGCCCAGCAGCCACACCAAAAAGCATTCCAAGCACTGTGGGACCTGGTGTGGACTCCATTCAGGAGTCTTTATTGTCAGAAGAAGCAGATATTGGTGATTCTGCCTTGGTGTCCTGGAGCACAAGGTTGAGGTCAGCACTGCTCCTTGGCTCTTAGAGCTTGCAGGATGTGGGGTGGACACCAGAGCTCTCTGCTGCTGCTGCTAAGTCTCTTCATTCGTGTCCGACTCTGTGCGACCCCATAGACGGCAGCCCACCAGGCTTTGCCGTCCCTGGGATTCTCCAGGCAAGAACACTGGAGCTCTCTAGAACCCATCAAAACAATGCCCTGAACCAGGTGTGCTGCAGGTACCCAGTGTCATGGGACAGATCCTGGCCATCCTGTTCTTGAAAGACTCACGGATTGGTCCTTGGGTGCATCTGGTACCCCCTGAAGAGGAGCACAGCGGGAGCAGGTGTGTGCCCTGCAGCAAGCCAGCACCTCATTCAAAACAACTCTGAAAGACCGAGACACAACCACACTATTCTTAAATACTTTATAACAACCAGAAACTACAACCATCAAAATGCTTTTGGGACAGCCCACTCCAAAACGCCAAAGCAAGGGCAACTTGGGCTGCCAGAACTCAAAGCTGGAGACCACCAGCCTCCTCCATCCCCTCCTGCTTCCAGCCCTCCTGCATCACAGATCTTCATCGTCAAACGTCTCCGTGCACCTCAACATTGTCATCTCGTCGTCGACGGGAAGGTTCGGTTCCTACAAAACACAGGTAGAAGAGGATTTGAGTTTTATTTGAGGGCTCCAGGCCTCCGGTGGGGGAGATGGCCCCACTGTCTCAGGCATGGCTCCTCCTTCTGCTTCTCCCCCACATCTCTTCAGTGGTATCTTCTCCTCCAGCTTCCAGCCAGGAAGTTAAGAGCAATGAGGGGCAGGGAGTACATTTCCATTTCACTCGACTCTGTACTGTACAGTCTCCAGAAGGGCTTCTCCTGGATACAGTAGAACCAGCTTCTTTCCTCTCCTGGGGATTTCTAAGATCCCATGAGAGAGACAGGGGGACTCTTAAAGCTTTATCCAAATGCCCTCAGTAGAGGATGATGAATTATACCACAATGTACCCACCCGTGGAATACCATGCAGCTGCTTCCAATAGAAGGAACGGGCTCCTTCTCTGTGGGATACTCCATTTTAAAAGAGCAGGGTCCAGAGCAGTGTGTATGGTGGGCTGCTATTTGTGTTTGATGTATGTGTGCTCAGTGGTGTCTGACTCTTTGCGACACCATGGGCTGTAGCCTGCCAGACTCCTCTGTCCACGGGATTTTCCAGGCAAGAATATTGGAGTGGGTTGCCATTTCCTTCTCCAGGGGATCTTCCCGACACAGGGATCGAACCTGGGTCTTCTGCATTGCAGGTGGATTCTTTACCACTAGCGCTATCTGGGAATACCATTTGTATTTGATAGATTATATAAATATCTGGAGAATATTTTTGGATGACTGTATAAGAAATTGGTCATGATAATTGCCTTTGGGGAAGGGAATGCAATAGGAAATAAGGGACACTGGTAGGCAAGAGACTACGTTTTCTTTGTATATCTTTGGGTAACATTTAAAGTTTAAACCAGGTTCATGGGTTAGCCATTTGGAGATCATTTTGAAAAGAAACAGCATTATGTTAATTTAGCAAGCGTTTCTCACTCCCTTAATGATGACACCAGCTAACCTCTCTGATTCCCCATTACCTCTTCCCCTAAAAGTACATTCCTGGGTTTCTGTTCTTCCTGTGTATTCCCACCCCAGCAGAAAATCACCCCTGTAGTTTGTTAGCCCTGCTCATTAAGGGTTAATTCTCTTGGGCCTTGGGAAGCAACCCTAATCCAGCCAACCATTTCATGGATGTGGGACCAGATTGGGGGTGATTCTGAGAATGAAGCCTCTTCAGCTCCAAAGAATTGTCCTCACCTGCTGTGCTCTCCTGATAGGGGTGGGGCACATCAGAGCTAGGGTATCCAAGAGGGGGAAGAATTGGTCAAAGGAAAATCACCCGGACCCCTTGTTTAGGGTGAGGATGGTGGCAAAGATTGCGAAAAAGGGGAGCTGGGACATGGAGGATGCCCAGAGGCCAAACATCTGGGGAGGGAGCCACACACTGGAGTCTGTCACAGAGTGCCTGAATATCACTCCAAATGTTCTACTTCCTTCAGTCAGTTCAGTTGCTCAGTCATGTCTAACTCTTTGCGCCCCCATGAACCACAGCACGCCAGGCCTCCCTGTCCATCACCAACTCCTGGAGTTCACCCAAATTCATGTCCATTGAGTCAGTGATGCCATCCAACCATCTCTAAGACCCTGAAAACGGTGATGAGGGAGTCTTCAGCTGCAGATCTGTGAAATCGCTAGGCTGTGAGAGGCATCTGCTGGGACTGGGTGCTGAAGTGTGCTGAGTAGAATTCCCCCCAGTTCATGTCTACGTGGAACCTATTTGGAACTAGAGTCTGTGCAGATGTGATTAGCTAAGGCTGTAAGCTGAAGTCATCCTGGATTTGGGGTGTGCCCTCGATCCAAATGACAGGTGTCCTTACAAGATGAGAGGGACAGAGAGACGCACAGAAGATGGAGGCAGTGATGCAGCTAGAAGTCCAGGGATCTCCGGCTTTGCTGGGAGCCACTGGGAGCTAGGAAAAGGCAGGAAAAATTCTCCCCTAGAGCTTTCTGAGGGAGCATGGCCTGTCAACACCAAAACTGGGCCTTCTGGGAGAATAAATTTTTGTTGTTTTAAGCCCCTGAGTTTGTGGTAATTTGTTAGATCAGTCTAGGAAACCAAGAGAGTTCCAGAAAAACATCTATTTCTACTTTATTGACTATGCCAAAGCCTTTGACTGTGTGGATCACAATAAACTGTGGAAAATTCTGAAAGAGATGGGAATACCAGACCATCTGACCTGTCTCTTGAGAAACCTGTATGCAGGTCAGGAAGCAACAGTTAGAACTGGACATGGAACAACAGACTGGTTCCAAATAGGAAAAGGAGTACGTCAAGGCTGTATATTGTCACCCTGCTTATTCAACTTATATGCAGAGTACATCATGAGAAATGCTGGGCTGGAAGAAACACAAGCTGGAATCAAGATTGCCGGGAGAAACAGCAATAACCTCAGATATGCAGATGACACCACCCTTATGGCAGAAGGGAAGAATTAAAGAGCCTCTTGATGAAAGTCAAAGAGGAGAGTGAAAAAGTTGGCTTAAAGCTCAACGTTCAGAAAACTAAGATCATGTCATCTGGTCCCATCACTTCATGGGAAATAGATGGGGAAACAGTGGAAACAGTGTCAGACTTTATATTTTGGGGCTCCCAAATCACTGCTGATGGTGACTGCAGCCATGAAATTAAAAGATGCTTACTCCTTGGAAGGTAGGTTATGACCAACCTAGATAGCATATTTAAAAGCAAAGACATTACTTTGCCAACAAAGGTCCGTCTAGTCAAGGCTATGGTTTTTCCAGTGGTTATGTATGGATGTGAGAGTTGGATGGTGAAGAAAGCTGAGCGCCGAAGAATTGATGCTTTTGAACTGTGGTGTTGGAGAAGACTCTTGAGAGTCCCTTGGACTGCAAGGATATCCAACCAGTCCATCCTAAAGGAGATCAGTCCTGGGTGTTCATTGGAAGGACTGATGTTGAAGCTGAAACTCCAATACTTTGGCCACCTCATGTGAAGAGTTGATTCATTGGAAAAGACCCTAATGCTGGGAAAGATTGGGGACAGGAGGAGAAGGGGACGACAGAGGATGAGATGGTTGGATGGCATCACCGACTCGATGGACATGGGTTTGGGTAAACTCCGGGAGTTGGTGATGGACAGGGAGGCCTGGCGTGCTGCAATTCATGGGATTGCAAAGAGTTGGACACGACTGAGCGACTGAACTGAACTGAACTGAACTGAACTGATGGAAACCAATACAGGTGCTAATTAAGTTTCATCCAACCACGTCCCATGAAGCCGACAGTGGGAGATGAACGGGGAAAAGAGTGCAGTTGCCCTCTTTACACACCTTGTACCAAGGCCTGAGGCCTCCTGCATGAGGACATTCTTGGTCAGCTTGTTCAAAACACAGATTCCTGAGGCTGCATCTCACAACACTGAATGGGAATCTTGGGTGTGGGGACGTCAGGAATCTGCATTCCAATGAGCTCCCAAGGCGAGTCAAGTCTGAGTGCCTCTGCTTTACATGGGCTCCAGTCCTGCTAGTTCTTTCTTTCCTGCTATGTGCAGAGTAATGAGTGGGGAAAACAAAGGCTGTCCCATCCATCTGCTCTCAAAGCCCTGGTAAAGTGATCTGACTTCACTGTGTCCAGAGAAAGGGACTCAGTGGTCAGGGCTGGCAGCCAAGGGTTGGTGGGGGGTGCAGAGAGCAAACTGCAGGGAAGGGCCTTGGCTCCAAGTGGTCTCAGCAGAGGGAAGTGAAAGGTGAGCAGGAAAAGGGCCACATTGAAAAGCTGCCCTGATTATTTTTGGACATTTTCATCACTATCACGTGCCTTTTAAAATAAACAGCTATATTTTTGCTAAATCAGTGGGAAAATCCATGGCTCTGAATCTGAAAGGGGCTGTCTCCTTGGCAGCTCATGAATAACCCCCTCCCTCCATGGGAACTTCCAGGAATGGACCTTCTAACCAAGACCCCCACAATGCATGTCACTGTGGGCTGTACAGTCAGCTTTTTGGAAGCAGAAATTAATATCCTTCAAAAGCTGGCAGCAAATATTACCCCAGGGTCTCAGAAAATGATGACATAGTTCAGCCTCTCAGAAAGCCATCAAGGAATCACACATGTAGGAATGCCTGCCAAGGGCCAGGCCTCTGAGGTCTGGTCCCTGTCTCAAGGCTCCCAGGCTCAGATGTGCCCTGAAGAGCATCTCTCTGTCTCTTCCCTGTTTCCCTGGACATCCTCCTTCCACAAGATGCATTAGACTAAAGTCAACTATCTGTGGAAAAACGTCCCCTGTGGTGTGAACTGGGGGAGCTGCAGCCAGTGCTCCCCTCCAGAGCCCACCATCTGAGGGGAGGCGAGCCAAGGCCTGACTGCACCCTGCTCCATCCTACCTGTTTGAACTGAGTGTTGACACAGCAAAGGTCTTTGAAAATATCGATGATCTGCACGTAGAGCTGAAACTTCTCCTCGGGATTTTTTAGGTTGCAGACGGCCAGCACAGAACTAACGGCAGAAAGGAGGAAGAAACAGAATTTAGAATCCTAACTTTTTACCTCTGCTTTGTTGTTGCTATTCAGTCACTAAGTTGTATCTGACTCTTTGTGACCCCATGGACTGCGGCATGCCAGGCTTCCCTGTCATTCACCATCTCACGGAGTTTGCTCAAATGCATGTCCATTCATTCGGTGCTGCCATCCAACCATCTCATCCTTTGTTGCCCCCTTCTCATCCTGCCCTCAATCTCCACCTCTGTTTGCACCCTCTAAAAATATCTGGATTACAATGAGAACCAAACACTTTGAAGCACACAGCTGAACCCTCCAGTGGCCCAGAGCCTTCTGTGGAAGGTTTGTACAACCCCAGTTCCAGCATCATGTCTGGAAGCTGCTGGGGAAGCAAGACTACAGGGAGGCTGGCCCATGGGTCCTAGTTCAGTATTCTGAGCTGTGGCCTGGGGAACAAGGAACAAGATTTCCTCTCCGCCCAGAGTCAGGCTCTGCTCCCACCTGTGGCTGCCCAGGCTCAGGAAGCATAGGGCATGATCAAGTTCAGTCCCTCGAGATGCCTCTGCTCAGGAGGTCTAACGTGAAATGCCAGCCCTGGCACAGACAGAAGGCTGCCCTGAAGATTCTTTTCCTGCTGTTTCCTGGGATAAGGGGAGAAGCCCGCCAACGGGACCATGAATCAGGCCTGGACAGCTGGTGGTGCTTTGACCTCACTTCCTGCTGGAATGAGGCCTCACAGTCAGCTTGGGAACCCTGGCAGCAACCCTCTGCCTTTCTAGGGAAAGAAAGAAAAAAAAAAAATTTTTTTTTTCTAATTGGTTGTTTTCTGTTCCACCAGCAGGGTGAGGAGTTAACAGAATTATTTGTCAAGTACACTTTGGCCACTTTTCAACCAAATTGTGTTTACAGCCCAAGCCCAACAAAGAAATAGCAATGTCTGTCTCCAGCCGGTTTCAGCAAAATCAAACTCTACACAGCCCGGAAGAGTCACCACGGAAAATCGCTTTGAGATTTTGGGCAAGTCTGGTTGGGCTCGGGGTGGGGGAGGGGGTGGCAGCTGAGTTGCAAATGCTGACGTCTGATCTGCCTGCAGGCCGCCAGGGCTCCCGGCTGGAGCCACAGGCCTCAGAAAGAATGGAGATGTTTTTTGGGATCATGAGAACATGAATGTCACCTCATTCCCAAGGCAGAAAGCTACATATTCTTGTTTCTTTTATTTATTTTTTTTTAAGTTATTTATTTGGCTGTGTGGGTGTTACTAGCAGCATGCAAGATCTAGTTCCCTGACCAGGGATCGATCCCGGGCCCCCTGCTTTGAGAGTGTGGAGTCTTAACCACTCGATGACCAAGGAAGTCCATTCTTGCTTCTTTTTAACCAGATATCTGAGGGGGCTATGCCTTTAGGCTGTAAGACCACAGCTTTTCAAAGTAGCAAGGAAATTTTAGTTCTAAACTCTCTCTTTCTGAGAAACCATAACTGTTTTTTATGTGTGTGTGTGTGTTTAAAAAAACCAAGCTGCTTCTTGTTTTAAAATCTCCCCAGATGCTCTTCTGACTTCAGAGGGTCATCGCCTCCTTCTACATCCTTCCCATCAGCACTGTGAAAACAGCTTCTCCCCTTGTGCAGCTCAGAGACCCTGTCCCTCACCCTAAGGCTCAGGCATGGGGCCTGTTTCCACGGTGGCCCAGACTCTCTGTGTCCACCTGTCAAACCAGACTGACTGCTGTAACCCACCTACAGCCACCTCACCCCAGGAGACAGCACAAACCACTTAGAGTTGACGACTCTGGCTGATGTATCTCAGCCTGGACCACAACGGAAGAACTGTCTCTGCTGGAGAAGCCCCAGAGAAGATCCTCCCCAGGGCAATGGCACAATCCTAGGACCAGCCTCTTCTGAATCACAGGAAAAAGTAGATTTCCAAGAACTTCCACTGAATTATGCTCCCCTCTGAGAGGTTGCAAGGGAGAGGGTCCTAAACACCCCAACAGGGACACACACACACACACACACACACACACACACACACACACACAGAGTCTCACACACCTCCTCACCTGGGGCTAAATGTGCCTGGAGCTTCACTTTTGTCCAGGAAACTTGCCACATCGAAGGCATCTTCAAAAAGGATCTGAAAGAAACCACAAAACTTCACGTCAGAAATCTGCCACACTGTGATGTTTGCTCTGGGCTGCCGAGGGATAGAAAGCCTCCCTACCCCTTGTCCCCAAAGGGGTGCATGTTAAAGTTGACGCCCAAACCCAGGGTCTCTGCTTGGTGACCTATACAGGGGATGAATATTAAGTTCTTGCCCACCCAGAACACACTGCCAGCCCCAGAGAGTGGCTGAGAGAGGAGGAAGCACTAGGGACCACGTTCTCCTCTTTTTAAAGAAGGTGGGAGCTTAGGCGGGAGAGGCAACAGCCAGAGGTGAGCCTCTGTTTACACGGGAAAGGGCTCATCTACACCGCCTGAGGGACAGACTGAGCCCAGGATCCACAGTCTAGTAGTTTCATGCCAGGGGAACAGAGGTTACGGGGGCTCTGAGGTTAGGTTGCAGAGAGCCCACTCCCAGGGTGGATATGCCACAGTCAACCCATGTCCCTGCCCCACCCCACTCCACCTTGGAAGTCCCTTGCAGTCATACCAGTCACCTGGGGTGCTTGTTAAAAATGCGGATTCTGAGCCATCGCCTTGAAGACTCGGATTCAGTGGGTCTAGAGTACTAGCCAAGCACCTACCTTTTAACTAAACTCCACTTGAGAAGCATGGGGAGATCATGGAGGGTTAACCATACACAAGTGACCAAAGGGCAGAGATTTGAAAAAAAAAAATCTGTGATAAAGGATGCAATCCTTAAAGCAGGAACTAGGCATCCTGGATAGGTCCTCCCACACACTGGGCCTCGTCTGTGACCTGGAGGGACTGGACAAGGTGACAGTAGTTTCCCACACCTGGGCCCTGGAGTCTGGGAAGCCTCCCAGGGAATGCGGCATCCAGGGCTGTCCGCTGGATCATAGGAAAAGCTAAAGAATTCCAGAAAAACATCTGCTTCATTGACTACGTCAAAGGCTAATGCCTTTGTGCAGACCACAACAATCTGTGGAAAATTCTTAGAGATGGGAAACCATACCACCTTACCTGCTTCCTGAGAAACATATGCAAGTCAAGAAGCAACAGTCAGAACTGGACATGGAACAACAGACTGGTTCCAAATTGGGAAAGGAGTATGTCAACACTGCATGGAGAAGGCAATGGCAACCCACTCCAGTACTGTCACCCTGCTTATTTAACTTATATGCAGAGTACATCATGTGAAATGCTGGGCTGGAGGAAGCACAAGCTAGAATCAAGATTGCTGGGAGAAATATCAATAATCTCAGATATGCAGATGACACCACCCTTATGGCAGAAAGGAAAGAGGAATTAAAGAGCCTCTTGATGAAGGTGAAAGAGGAGAGTGAAAAAGCTGGCTTAAAACTCAACATTCAAAAAATGAAGATCATGGCATCCAGTCCCATCACTTCATGGCAAACAGCTGGGAAAACAATGGAAACAGTGAGAGATTTTATTTTGGAGGGCTCCAAAATCACTGCAGAGGATGACTGCAGCCATGAAATTAAAAGACACTTGCTCCTTGGAAGAAAACCTATGACAAACCTAGACAGCATATTAAAAAGCAGAGACATTACTTTGCCAACAAAGGTCCGTCTAGTCAAATCTATGGTTTTTCCCACAGTCATGTAGGGATGTGAGAGTTGGACAAGAAAAAACACTGAATGCTGAAGAATTGATGCTTTCTAACTGTGGTGCTGGAGAAGACTCTTGAGAGTCCTTTGGACACCTAGGAGATTAAACCAGTCAGTCTTAAAGGAAATCAACCCTGAATACTCATTGGAAGGACTGATGAAGTTGAAGCTCCAATGCTTTGACCACCGCGATGTGAAGAGCCAACTCACTGGAAAAGACCCTGATGCTAAGGAAGGATAGAAGGCAGGAGGAGAAGGGGACGACAAAGGATGAGATGATTGGATGGCATCACCGACTTAATGGACATGAGTTTGAGCAAACTCCAGGAGATAGTGAAGAACAGGGAAGCCTGGCATGTGCAGTCCATGGGGTCACAAAGAGTCGGATACGACTGAGTGACCGAGCAACAACAAAGGCGGTTCCCCCAGTGTCAGAGGCACCTGGAGGTTCTCTGCCTCTAAGACTCCCCAGAGACACACCAGATATCTCAAAGAAATCACCTGCTGAGGAACATTTGAAAAGTCAGGGCAAAGCAGGGGATGGCGCCATGCAAGCTGAATGTCCTGCAAAGCACTAGATTAGGAGCAGAGAAGCAAAGAACTGTTCGCCCCGCTAGAGCAGGGAGGAGAGATGCGGCCCCAAGTGGGAGCAGCAGCCTTCCGCGGCTGTCCTAATTCTGGAAGGGCAGCGGAGGAGACCACTTTATCTCAGCGCTCAGGGACCGCTAATGCCCACCAGCGCTCTGCTTGGCTGACCATGGCTGGGGTTAACTGCTTGAACTCGGCATTTAGTAAAGGCGTGGGTATCTCCTTTCGCTATCCCCCACCGCTCTGTGGGGTGTGAGGGAACTGACCCGCTCTCAGGTATTGGCCCTGATTGCGCCAAACAGAATTCTAGCTCGTTATTCATTGGCTCAGTAACCTGGCAATCTAGCCAATTCTGACCAATGAGAGGGCAGGAGAGGCATGGTGGAAGTTTCTGGAGATGTTCTTCCTTGATGCTTAAGAAAGAGCCTGAGGCAGTCTTTTCTCTTGCCTTATGAAGAGGATGTGTGGATGTGAGAGCTGGACTATAAAGAAAGCTGAGCGCAGAATTGATGCTTTGAACTGTGGTGTTGGAGAAGACGCTTGAGAATCCCTTGGACTGCAAGGAGATCCAACCAGTCAATCCTAAAGGAAATCAGTCCTGAATGTTCACTGGAAGGACTGACGCTGAAGCTGAAACTCCAATACTTTGGCCACCTGATGCGAAGAGCTGACTCATTGGAAAAGACCCTGATGCTGGGAAAGATTGAGGGCAGGAGGAGAAGGGGATGACAAAGGATGAGATGCTCGGATGGCATCACTGACTCAAAGGGCATGAGTTTGAGTAAACTCCGGGAGTTGACGATGGACAGGGAGGCCTGGCGTGCTGCAGTCCATGGGGTCGCAAAGAGTCGGACACGACTGGGCGACCGAACTGAACTGAACTGATGTAGAGGAGAAGGAATAATAACTTGATTGCTACCGGCCGCCATTCCACAGCTATACCCTGTGCAGGAAATGGGGAGGGCGGGAAAGGTGAGATGCCAGCCTTGAGAGGAGGCAGAGCAGGGAGAAGGGAAGAACCGAATCTACGGCCACATGGCCAGGAGACGTAGCGGAAGTCCTCCTGCCGCGCGGGCCCTCCCGGGGTGGGCGGAGTACATCACCTCTTGGTTTAATGAGCGAGTACTTGAAGCTGAAAGAATCCTCGTGGATACTGCCTTCTAAGACATCTCTTCTATAAGCCCCGTGGAAAGGCCAGGAAGGTAACAGGAGAAAAATAAATATTCTGTGGTTGTGCATATATGTTGGGAAAATCAGAAACATACCGCGCCAGCATCCAGACAGCACCTCCAGGTGGCCGTGGGAACCCTGCTAACTTCCAGGGGCGTCTCCAGGCACAGGTGATGGAATCATTCCTATCCACTCTCCATCCCACCCGCGGGTCGGCTCACCTCCTCAGGGGTGGAGACCAGGGAGTAGCTGGCCCCCTGGCTGTCAACGCCGCTGTCCTTCACGCTGCCCTCGGGGCAGGCCGGCTCTGGATAGGACCCCACGAGGCCGCTCTGTGCCCGCTCCCAGGCCTGCAAGATGGTGGCCTTCCTCTCCTCCGAGATGGTCTGCCACAGATGGGAAATGGCTGCGGACACGATGGGGAGCGTCACCTCCTTTGAGGTGATGATCTTGTTCTTGATCAGCAAGTCCATCGTCTGCTTGTAAAAGTTGAGGTACCTGCAACCGAAAGGGCAGTGACCCCCAGACCTGAACCCAGTGGCCCGAGGTCCCCCGACCCGGGGCGGCTCCTCAGGATCCCGTGGTGGGGAGGGGGGCGATGAAGAGCCCACAGACCTTGCCCCGCGCTGTGGTTCACCAGGGACTCAGCCTCACTAGTCTCCGCCAGCCCTGACCCTAGCAGTGCAGAGCCAGCTTGGGGGCCACGGGCGACTTAGTTTTCTGTTTTGGGGTCCCTTCCTAAGTCCTCCCAGCACCCTCTGTGAAGCTCACTGCCCAACAGAAGAGAGGATGAGAAGCAGGCAGGCTGACTCTCTCACCAGGGGAACCCGGCTTCAAATTTAGAGCCCAGAAACGTGCAGACATGATATGAGCTCGCTTAAATCTGGAAGCTGTGGAGTAAGCCTCTTTCTGTTGGGCCAGCTCCTCCAAGCCCACATACATGGACGTGTTCAGCCTTGAGTTTGCAGAGGAGCAGTGAATAGCAGGTGGAATCTGGGCTAGCCATTCACTGCCTCCCTTGCTCCAAGACTAGTAATGCTGCGGGGGTGGGGAGGCACTATAGCCCTCAAATCCCACCAACAGACCCCCACAGTGTCACCCCAGATAAAGTCAGTCTAAGGAAACACAGTGTATGTGCTGTGCAACTGTGGTTTCAAGACTATTTCTCTAGCCCCTCTGCCAACCCCATCCCCGAGCCCTTCCTGTGTGGAAATCAGAGGGCCCCTGACTCCGGGCCTGCAGGGTGCTCCCGCTGGAACACTTGTCCCCTTCCCCACGGGTGCCAGGCCTTGCACACCGTTCAAATTCCAAGAGGTCTGGCAGCAAGGTGTTTGAGGAGTGTAAGAGCTCCACTTTTTTCTCCTCTTCCTCCTCCACCTCTTCATCCTCTTCCTCCTCTTCTTGGTCTTCCTCCTCCTCCTCTTCTTCCTCTTCTTCCTCCTGAACATCCTTCCCAGCTGCCTCGATGGAGCACCAAGTGTCCGAGCCTTTCTGATGAACTTTATTTGACACCAGACTGGGCAGGAAATAGAAACAAGACAATTACAGACTAATTTCCCTCATGAACATCAAGACTGAACATTTTAATACAGTTTTAGCATATTTTATATATATTATATATATGCATAAGTGGGCTTCCCCAATGGCTCAGTGGTAAAGAATCTGCTTGCCAATGCAGGAGACACAAGACACACAGGTTTGATCCCTGGATCAGGAAGATCCTCTGGAGTAGGAAATGGCAACCCACTCCAATATTCTTGCCTGAAAAATCCCATGGACAGTGGAGCCTGGTGGGCTACAGTCCGTGGGGTTGCAAAGAGTTGGACATGACTGATGCGCTGGAGTATGCAGGCAACATGGTGCTCTTACCCTACCAACCCTACCCTACCTATGTATAAATACATTATGACCAAGTGAGGTTTATCCTAGGAATGTAAGATGGCTTATTCAAACTTCGAAAATCAATCAGTGTAGCTCACCATATCAACAGACTAAAGGAAAAATATTAATTGCAATATGTGCAGAAAAGCACTTGGCAAAATTCAACATTCATTCATGATTTTTAAAAACTCTCAGCAAACTAGGAATAGAAGGGAATTTCTTCAACCTGATAAAGAGCATCTATAAAAATCCTATAGCTAACATCATACTTAACAGTAAAAGATTGTTTATCTGCCAAGATCAGGAACAAGAGAAAGATGTCCTCTCTTACCACTTCTATTCAGAATTATGCTGGAGATTATAGCCCATCCCATAAGGCGAGCTGAAGAAATGAAAGGTGTACAGATTGGAGAGGAGGAAACAAAACTGTCTTTGTTTGCAGACAATGTGATTGTCTATGTAGAAAATCCCAAAGGACCTAAAAATATGTGGCCAGAACTAAGAAGGAAGCAAGGTTTCAGAATACAAGGTCAATATACAAAGACCAATATTATTTCTGTATACTAGCAATGAATAACTGGAAATTGAAAATTTAAAAAGTAGCATTTACTGTAGCCCCCAAAACCATGGTTAAATACTTGGGTTTAAACTAAAAGCTCCTCGTAGAAAAGAAAGCAATGACTAAGTTAGACTTTAAAGTTTTTAATTCTTCTCTTCAGAAGACAGTTTTAAGAGAATGAAACACTATGACACAATTTGGAAAACCAGGACTTGTACCCAGAATCTCTTCATACTGACAGAAATAATCCCCAAGGTATCAGATTGAGTTAAAAAGCAAGTGCACCAGAAGAAAACATTGGAGGGGTCTCAGTCTCTCTCTCTGTTTAATTTCAGAGTGGAAGAAGTCTTTCTGACTATTCACTCAACATCAGGCGCCATTGTAGATCGACAGATTAGACTTCATTTTTGCATGGACAAAACAAAAAACAGAAATGCTGAAATAGTAAGACAACCAACCAAGGTATGATTGTTTGTAATCTATATACTAGAAGGAGAGCTGATTTCTCATGATACATTAAAGTGCTTCTACCACATAATAAGTAAAAGACCACCAACCGAACAGGAAAATGGGCAAAAAATAGGTAAAGAAAAAGCTTCCAGGAAGGGAAATACAAATGACCCTGAACAAAGGCACTTAAACTTACTCATAATTTAATTAATTAATTAAAATATAATAATTATAAAATGCAATTAATCTAGTCCTCTACTGGTACCACAGTTGTAATTATTGCAGGTTTATAATAATTCTAGTGAAAAATCTTCCCTAATTAATATGATTCTGAAAGAAATTTAGCCATCTGCATGTATTAATAAGATTTTAGTATGTGATAGTGTTCATATGTTAAATCAGGAGGGAGATCATGGCTTATGTAATAAATGGGGGGTGGAGTCAGTAGCTATAGTCTGCCTCACTGAGATCATCTCCCAGTCTGATTTCTAGGTGGGGCCAGTCTGAATTGTAAAATATGGCCACAAACACCCTGCCACATATACTCAATACACACACACACGTGCACACATACACACACACACCAGTTGCCTCTTCCCCTCCACATGACCAAACAGTGCGGATTATGATTATAGGTGATTTCATCCTTCTTAATACTTTTCTGTATTCTTACAGTGTCTACAATGTGAATTTAATTTAATCATTTCTCTCCTGATTATTTCCTTTAGGATATAGTACACATTCACTGTTTTAAAAAACTGGGAATACAGAAAAGCACAGAGAAGACAATGTAAGAAATCAGTAACCCCGCCCAAAATGAAGGGAAACAGCATTACTTGGCCTCCGCGGGTTCTCAGGAGCTTCTGATCACAAGTCGTGTGCAGTCTCCTTTTCAGAGTGAGTAAAATTGTTTACACACATACTCCAGTGCCTCCTCAGAGGCTGGTCTGAGCATGCACCGTGCTGGAAACACTCCGGGGCCACCAGAGATGACGAGGGCCTGGTCATTGTCCCCAGAGTCCAGGCCATGCCTGAAGCAGCTGTGCAGGGTAAGGTGGTGCAGGGCCTGGGTCACCCTTTGAGAGCACAGCAAAGACTGAGTCTACAAAGTGCACGTCAAAAGGTGTGAGAGTTAAATGTCCCACGTGAGATCACAGAAGTGTGAGAGAGATGTTCCTCAGTCAGCCCCTCTTGTCTGAGTGTGATGTTATCAACGAGGTTTCCCTTTCAGCACCCCTTCCCCTTGCAGCACTCACATGTACTACTTTTTCCTTTCTTCTCTGACATCCTTTTTAGCTTTTCTTAGGTTCCTGTGAAGCTAGAAAGTAGGCAGAGATTTGGATTTCCCTTATCTTCTTATGTATCCTTCAGTAAAACCATTAGGTAAGTTTTTTAAAAGCTATAGTACTATATGAATACTGTGATCTCATTTCTCTACAAAATAATGTGCAAAATAAAAAAAATGAGGATATTCTTTACGGTTAACATTGATTTTCTTTGAGTGGTGAGATACGTACTTTCATGTTCTTTTTTGGGTACTTCTTTTTGACATTTTCTGTTAATAAGTAGGATTATTTTTATATTCGGGAAAAATCCAATACATGTGATTAGGATAAAACAGAGAAGAGAATTCTCCAGCACAAAGCTGTTCTGAATAGATAAGCAGTGCCTCTCACTCTGTTCTGCATTCTGGAGGGGAGGGTGGGCTGCCGAGCCGCGGCAGAACTGTGGTAGAAGAGCTGCACGTCCTGGGTCTCCTGGTGCTTGGGGGTCTTACCTGGGGTTTCTGGAGTACATGCTGGCATATTCTTTCTTGGTCTCCTCTAAGCTGTTTGCATTCCCATCCTCCAGGTTTAAAGATTCTATTAAGGAGTTGAAGGCAAGGGTCACACGTGATAAAGTCAGGATTTGGTCCAATCTCTCCTGCCTTTCTCGACTGCATGGACCATGGGTGATCGCTGAGCCCACCCAGGTTCAGTGTTAGGGGTCAAGAACCCAGTTTCACCTATCTTTTTAGATGGGACGGGGAGAGGGACAGGGGAAGAGCTTCTTGAGCCGGCCCTTCTCAGTCAAGGCATGGAGAGCACCCCTTTCAGAATTCAGCTTCCACTGGCTCATGAAACCCCAATGTCCAGCCTGAGTGCCAAAGAAGGGAGACAGCTTCTGCCCTTTGCTTTCGAGTTGGACAGCCCCGGTCCACTTCTTTGGCCTCTCAAGAGGAGGTCAGGAATCTGGGAAGGAACTCCTCTTGCTCACACAACCCACTGACATTTGTCCATCCTGCCAGACCCTAAGCTCGCTGAGGACAGGGGCATGGATCTCATCGTACCCCTGGCCCAGGCGCAGTGCCTGGCACACAGTAGGCTCTCAGTAAATATATGTTCACTTGGCTTACCCCAATCTCTCTGTTTTCAACAGGAAAAACTGACCAGCCCTACCCTGGGAGGCAGAGGGGTGGCAGATATGGATCGCTTACCTTTCAGCTTCAGCAGATTATCCAAAGTTTGTTCCAGTTCCTGAATACGATTCTTCGCCTTATTCAAAACTTGCCACTGAGGACAGAGACAGACAGTGCGGAGAAGCCGGCCTCCCCCCGCAGAGTTGGTTTTGTGGACACGGAAGCCCCTTTCCTGGCCTGAAGCCACCCCCACCTCGGGTGCGAAGTCTCAGTCTTTGACATCATCGACAGAAAGGGTAGGAGTTAGTTCCGAGCCACAGAAGGCAAGACATTTACTTTGTATTCTGGAAAGGGTTCTCACAGAAATACCAAAGCATTTGGAAACCGTTAAGCTGTGTTCAGCAGACAGAGCTGCAAACGACTATAGACGCGCTGTGAAGTTGGGATGGTCAATGTCTGCAGAGGCAGCACAAAGCCCCTTCCTCCCCCCATTAACTTCTGCTCACTTCGCACAGTGTGCTACAGGCAGGTTAACAGTAAATGTACTAGTCTTGTGTTTTTGTTTGCCAAATGCGTACATTCTTGTTGACCTAAAGTCTTATCAAGTGCTCTGTCGACTTGAACTATGAATTTCCTGTCCTGCAAAAATAGCATCACAAGCATTTCCTTGCTCCTTCCTTCCCTTTCTTCACCCCTGGATATAACATTATTCAAGTCAAAATGGTAACTGCAAGATTATACAACAATGAGAAACGCTGAATATTGTGTATTATGTGGACCTCCCAGTGACTCTGAGGAGTCCCAGACCCTCCTCAAGCATGCACAAGGGCAAAGAGCTGCGTGCCCAGCCCGGGGTCACAGAGTAAACAAAACTGCCCTGCTTTGAGGCCGCCGACATTCTAATAGGGAAGATGAGCATGGAGACAACCACTCATCACACAGAACACACAACAGCCCGTCTTAATGCAGGAGAATTCGGTAAGCGCCGCAGAGGACTGTGGGAGCGCCCTGCAGGGGAGGTGGAGGGACCCACCCTCCTGGAGGGCCCGACTGAGCCCCACTGGTGAGTGAAAAGGAGACTGGAGGGCGACTAAAGGCACCCCACTCTGCAGACCCACGGGACGGTGACAGGAGACCCAGCGGACCACGGGGATCTCGGACAGCTCCTTTAGAGCGGGGCCCCTGCCGTCCTACACCATCTGCTGGCTCCGGTCCCAGGCTCAGAATTACGCCGTTGGGTCAGCAAGGACTCTGTCCACTCTCGGGATACCTCAGGTGCCCGAAACTCAGGCATGGGAGGCAAGGACTTTCCAGCCCTCTGGTCCGGGATGGTCACCTGCATCTGTGCAGCACAGCCACCCTTGCCCACCTTGCACTCTGACTGCATCACCTGGGCCAGAACAGAGCCAGGTAGGCCAGGTGCGGTTCACCGAAACTCTGTTTCTACAATGTTTTTGGCAGGCTGATTTCCTTAGGACCTTTGTCTGGGTTGAATTATGTCCCCCTAAAAACAATGTGTTGAAGTTCTAACCCCAGGCCTGTGAGCGTGACCTTATTTGGCAGCAGGGCCTTTCTAGAAGTAATCAAGTCAACGTGAGGTCATGAGGTAGGCTCTAACCCAGTATGACCAGTGTCCTTATAAAAAGGGGAAATTCGGACATAAAGACACACACAGTGCCTGGAGTGACGCCTCTGTAAGCCAGGGAATGCCAAGAATTGCCAGCAAATGCCAGAAGCCAGAAGAGGCAGGAAGTGTTCTCCCCTAGGGCCATCAGAGCGAGCCTGGTCCTGTGGACACCTGGATTTTGAACTTCTAGAGGCTAGACCTCTGAGACATTCCTGTTGTTCCAAGCCACCTCGTGTATGGTATTTTGTTTTGGCAGCCACAGAAAACTAGTACGACCTTGCTGCCACACATGTGTGCCTCTCACTCTTGTAAGGCAAATCCTTTCTGCATGGACACTACAAGTGCAAAATTCAGCGTTGTCCCTCCAGCAGGAGCGCAAAGGAAGGACAGGACAGAAGATATTTGATTTCCTGGCTGCCCCCTGGCTGTGCCATCCCAGGTCAATAGTCTAACTTTCTGGAGCCTCAGTTTGCTCCTCTGCAGACTGAGGGTGACATGAACAGAACTGGGAGGAATAAATGAGGCGATGCATGGGGAAATAATACTAGCATTCTAAACCACCTAGGGCCGTGCTATGCTTTTCATGCTTTTTCTTGTTAAACTCCACAGCGGGCCTCAGGAAGCTGTGACTGGTGTCCCTGTTTAACCTGTGTGTTAACTGAAGCTTAGCAAGGAAACTGCCTCATGTGGACTGACACCACTTAACAGCCAGGCTCTCCACCACCACATCAGGAGGTATGAATTTTCAGGGGTGCAGAGGATTTTCTTCTAGATTTACTTCCACTCCTTACTGCCAGCCCCCAGTACCTGTTTTTCCTTCAGTCGTGCTGCCCGTCTCTGCACACTTCTTCACTGGCCAGTGACAGGGGCTTTGGGGTTGTTGTGCACCCCTGGATGCATGTCACCCAGGGGACACGGAGCAGAGTTGTTTTGGACAGGCCCTTTGCTGAGAGGCCCAGATGTAGGCCTCTGAGGTCAGGCTAGTCTGCAGCCGGTAGGTAAGGCGCGGCTCTCAGGCTTTACCCACATTCAGCAGCAGATAGAGCGCCGTGAGGCATCCACAGCTGGGTGTCCGGCAGAGGAGCAGCCCTCCCCCCACCCCTCACCCCACACACCCTTCTAGAGGAGCAGGTGGGAGCTCTGTTGAATTCTTCCTGCCCCCCTTGGATCCAGGCACAAGGGCACTCAGGGCACCTTCCTCTGCTTTCCACAGAGGCCTGGTGGCCCTGTGCCCCCTGCGGGGGGTGGTGTTCTTCTGTGCATCTTGTCTGGAAGCAGGCGTGGTCCCTCTCCATAAGTGCAGCTCTGCTGAAAGCACCAGCCCAGAGGGAAACCAGAGGGAAACCCTGGTTAAGATCAGGAAAAGACAAATGCTGACCTGGAGAGGCCTGCCACCTAGGGAAAGACCTGGTTAGTGCATGAAAAGGGTGAGGAGCCTGAGGGACACCTCCCCCACCTTGGCGCCTGTGAGTGGGGGGTGTGCTTTGCCAGAGACACCAATCAGCAGAACAGCAGCCAAGTAAGGGTTAAGATCAGTGCTGACCTGGAGAGGCTTGCCACCTAGGGAAAGACCTGGGAATGAAAACTGAGGGACAGCCTGTAGTCTGGGCTTGCAGTGGGAATGCAGGGTCTGGGCAGTGGCTGGAGGCTCACCACGGCCCATGAGAGGGATGGGCATCGGTGTGGCTGGCTCACTCGGCCTCCTGGCGGGTCATCTCCCTCCTGAGCCCAGGCTTGTCTGCAGTGGGTAGGTAGGGCCCGGAGCAGAAAGAGCACCCTGAGGTGTCCACTGAGGGCCGCTGACCCACCTGGGCCGCAGCCCTCAGGGGTGGAGCTCCACACCAGTCCCCACCCTGGCTCCACAGTCCTTCCACGTGTGGGAGCTTTTCCTCCCTACCCTCGGGTCCCCGTACCTTTGAGGCTGGGAGATCAGAGTGGGAGTAAACAACCTGCCTGAGGTTGCCAAAGAGCCCTGCCAGGGTGGCTCGGTGGCGGGCCTGGGACAGGCGTCTGCGGACCACCCGCTGCTCCAGCTCCTGGAGGGCCCGGGGCGTCACCCTGCTGCCGGGGTTGTTGCCTTCTCCTGCAGTCTCCATGAGAAGCTGCAAGGTGCTAGGCTTGGCTTGGCCCTAAATAGTAAAGGTAAAATATTAAAGAAAAAGGAAGGTAGATTGAAGCCAAAAGGGGAACAATTCCCAAGTAAAATGTCCCAAACCAATGAGTATAATCGACAACAGATACATAATCAACCATAGGTGATACAAAACCTGATATCGAAGCTTGACTCCCAAAAACCCAAGGTGCTCATACCTGACTTACAGTCGAAGGGCACTGCTACTTTACAGCAGTAAATCTCCAGGACCTTGCAGGTTCTCACTAGACACCTGTTAACTGACCACTGTGGCCAAGGAGGCCAAGGAGGGCAGGCTGTACCCTGAGGTCTTATTCTTTACAGTCTGTGAGAAGTGGGGCAGGTGTGTCCCAACCATGTGAGGTCTTTCCTACCCTGAGAAGGCACCCCTCTTTGGGTTGGGAGGACAGCCACAGAACCAGAGGCCTATTCAGCCTGAGGGCTAGGTTACATCAGAGGCTACCTTTTATAGTCTCTAATTTCCAGATACAGACGAATCTTTAATAGGAAGCAAAGTGAAACAGTGAAGTGAACAGGAAGCCCAGAGAAAAACAAGGGTTTCCCAGGTGGTACTAGTGGTAAAGAATCTGTCTGCAATGTGGGAGACCTGGGTTTGAACCCTGTGTCAGGAAGATCCCCTGGAGGAGGAAATGGCAACCCACTCCAGTATTCTTGCCTGGAGAATCCCATGGACAGAGGAGCCTGGTGGGCTAGAGTCCATGGCGTCACAAAGAGTCAGACTCGACTGAGGGACTAAGGACAGCACACAGTACAGAGAAAAACAAGAACCTTTTAAACTTAAGAATATGGGTCTTCTTTACCTGTTTAAATTAAAAAGAAATGCATGTGCCTGGACACCAGGGCATTTAGGTTGACATTTAGGCTGAGGTAAAAACACCAAGGTCCTCCCAGGATCTCAAATTCTCTAATAGTCTAGGAATATGAATGCCAAAGGCCTCTGGGCTTGTGGGGAGTCTAGAGCTCTCCTGTGCCAATGCTGATAATTTGACTTTCCTCTCAGGTTTCTTACCCAAACACATTCCTCTGGAAAGATTTGCCCGGGTGTGGAGAAGTTTGCCGCACTGGATAAGGGTGCAGCTCTCTGCCTCTCCTATAGGGGGCAGACACTCCCATGAGTTGCTCCCTCCAGAGGGTGCCTCCACTGCCTGTCTCCCTTTTTTTCCCCTCCCGCTTAGAATGCCATCCCCCACTCCCACCCCACCCCCACCCCTGGTTTATACCTGTCTAGAGTCAGCTTGTCCTTCAGTTCTCAATTTAAGCCCCAATTTCTCTGAGAAGCTTTTCAGACCCAGGTCACACTGGCTTCTCATTTGAATCTTGTTTTGTCAATAAATCAGTAAGATCCTTTGTCAGGATCCATGTATTCAGCATCTAAAGTGTCTCTCTGAGAGTGCATCAGAATAGATATAAGACAGGATAGCAGGTAGCAGAGGATGAGATGGTTAGATAGCATTCCGACTCAATGCACATGAATTTGAGCAAACTCTGGGAGAGAGTGAAGGACTGCGAAGCCTGGAGTGCTGCAGTCTATGGGGTCACAAAGAGTTGGACGCAACTTAGTGACTGAACAACAAGGATAGCATTAACAGAAAACCTTGGGGGCAGAGAGTAATAGTGCGTTGGACACTGACCCCAAAATTCTCTCTGGATCCTAAGCATTTGCAATCTCATGAATTCAGTTCTTGACAAGATTCACAGTGAGAAGCATATAGTTGAGAAACTTCAAAAAAGTCTTTGAAGGTGATGCTGGCCAGTTCCATGTGAGACAGGTGGAGAAGGATTATACAGGGGCAAGAACCTGGATACCTTATTGTGACTCAGGAAACAGGGCATGTTTGGAGGGTGAATGTGAATGTCTGGGCATCTGTTCCATGTGAGAACTGGGGAACTCATTACGGGGATAGTAGGTGAAAGCAAGCTAGTCATATGAATCCACAGTGGGTGGGATGATGGAAGGTTGCTCCTAGAGATGGTACCTGGCCAATGAGATGAACCAGTGTGGGAAAAGCAGATGGATTATGGATTGGCACAAGACCTGAGCTCTAACTCTATGTTAACCATCAATGTGACTATTCTATGAGCCAGGAAACTTGAAATCTTAATTTCTTTATCTGGATAAAGGAGGTGAAAAAGGCTTTAACTAGATTATAGTTTTAAGCTGTCCACCTTTAAGGTCACTGTCATGAGTCTGTGATTATTTGGAGCAAAGGCAAGCAGCACAAGCTGCTCATTCTCCAGCAGAAGTGGAGTTAGGATCACACAGCAGCATTGGCAGCTGATCTGAAGGAATTCTGGGGACTGTGGCTCCTCAAACAAATGTTTACCAGGCACTTTGTGCAGAGCCCATCCATTCTGCAGGAAACTGGGGCCAAAAATAGTATCAGGCATTTCAGAATGACCATAGCTCTGAAATCTTTTCCTTTTAAAAAACTTTTTACTGTCCCTCAATCCTATTCATTAGATCAGCCTGCTACGCATAACCTTCAGCCTCACAAAGTTAGAAGACAGATTCATTGATGCATTCTTCTAAAAAGACATTTTGTGGAGGTTCGTATTCTCATGCCACAGTTTTTTTTTTTTTATCATTATCACCTCTCATATATAAAGCATACTTTCACTATCCAAGACTGTCCTATTGAAACACCACTAATACCTACCAGAGTTGAACTTTAAGAAAAAAAAAAACTCCCTAGGCTAAACTTTAAAAAAACTATGACTTCACCCTTTCCAAGTTTCAAAGTAACTTTCAATCATTTTAAATTATCAATCCCTAAAACATTTAAGTGTGATCCAGTTGCATTAGAGCTTCCCAGGTGGCACTAGCGGTAAAGAACCCGCCTGTCAATGCAGGAGACATGGGTTCATCCCTGGGTGGGGAAGATGCCTTGGAGGCGGGCATGGGCAACTCACTCCAGTATTCTTTCCTGGAGAAGCCTGGCGGGCTACAGTCCATAGGATCGCAAAGTCAGACAGGACTGGAGCGATTTAACACACACACACACACACACACACACACACACACACACACACACACACACACACACAGTCTCATTAGCAAACCCTAAGCAAATGCATACAAGACACTGGATGTTTTGCAACCCACCAGCAGCTTCCTTTGGTTCCCTATACTTATAAGATCATGCTAAACAAACAAACAAACAAACAAACAAAAAACACCTCAGAATCATTCTCAGAAATCTGTAGGGTGTCAGGAAAGTTTGGACCCAGACCTAAATGGCCACCCGTTTGGACCCACGAGTTTCAATCGCATGTATTACATAAACCACCCACAAGGCCAGTGCACAATTCTGGAGGTGAACGGGTGACGTTTAGTCAACTCTCACCCTCAAAGGGAGACGAACACCTGGGCACACCGGCCGCGGGAAGCCATGACAGTGGTGGCAGTGGGTCACCGGCCTCATGTGCCAAACACAGTGGGGACCTTCGCTCCCACTGGGCCCGACAGACCTCAGCACAGGCGCGCGGACCAATCGCAGTGTGTCTCTGGGCCCACAGCCAATGAGGGTGCGCGGTGGTGGACCAATGAGGTGCAGGCAGTGGAAGAAACAGTGTAACATATTGTCCCAAGGTGACACACAGCGGCGGTGAGGGGGGACGGGGCGGGTTGACCTTTTCAACTTTCCCGATGGCTCCTTTCCAAGTGAGGCCGAGGCGGGGCAGGGAGCGGATCCCTGTGTCACCACACGGCCTGTATGTGCCCACCGAGGGCTAAACAGATGTCCTTCGACTGGGTCCGCTCGCCTGACCTAGAGCCCCAGTATCCTCATCCCTCAAAGGGGGCTCTGACACCAGCCTGAACAGGATTTCCCAGAGGCTTAGAGAAGACGTGGTCAATAAACGGTCCAGAGCTCAGGTTCCCTGTCTCAGGGGACAAGATGAGAGCAGGCAGATGTGAGGAGAGAGAGAGACAGATACAAGGCGGGGCGGGGGGAGGGGACGGGGGGCGGGGGGGGGAGGGGACGGGGGTGGGGGTGGGGGGGAGTGGGGGTGACCAGGGGATTGATGTTTTAAACTAGGGAAGAAGAAAAAGGGGTGGGCCGTGAGAGAGGTTGCACAGAAGTGGCCTTTAGAAAGTGGGATCAAAATAGTAAGAAGAAAGGAAAAACAGTGCTTACTCTCCGAGACAAGAGGAAACAGGTATTCTTCCAGCTTAGGCAAAAAAAAATTCATTTTTCCCCCAAATAGAGATTCGTGTGTCTAGGTGTCTTTCCGCTTGAATTCCTGCTCCCATGAATGTTTCGGGGATGGTCTGCTCCCACCCCTTCAGTTTGAGGCTTGGAAGTTCCAGCAGCCAGGCGCCCCTTTCTGCTCTCTCTCCTGCGGCAAGCTGCTTCACCCCGGGGAGGGGTGAACCTGAGGTCGCAAGGCCTCCTGTAGGGGGCCTAGAGGCACTTGGATTTGGATTCTGACTGGGGATTTACCTCACAGTGACTGTGAGGACCATGAGATCTCCCTAACGCAGACAGACAAGGTACCGGGCTCTCTGGTGGACGCTCTTGAAATTCAGCTTCGAAGTTTGGTGGAACACTAAATTAAATGGTGTGTTATGTAGAAAGAAATTGTCACATGGAAAGCACCCAGGAAGAACAAATTCTTCTCCTCCTTTTCAAGATAAATATTAAATATTCATTTTAAAACACAGAATTCTGCCTAGCCTGAGGCCCTGTCCCTTCTGGCTGTCCAAGACCCTGTGGCCTGGGTCATGGAGAGTCCCTGAGGAACGGGTTTTGTCCTCTGCCCCCTCCTTTGTTTCTCCTCCCTGCCCCTGCTCCTCGCCTCCCAACACCAGTATCAGAGTTGTTGAGACCCCTGTGCAACTGAGGGCATTCAAGAGTCTGTGCAGTACTCTTGTCTGGAAAATCCCATGGACGGAGGAGCCTGGTAGGCTACAGTCCATGGGGTCGCAAAGAGTCCAACATGACTGTGACTTCACTTTCACTTTTCACTTTCATGCATTGGAGAAGGAAATGGCAACCCACTCCAGTGATCTTGCCTGGAGAATCCCAGTGACGGGGGAGCCTGGTGGGTTGCCATCTATGGGGTCGCACAGAATCGAACACGACTGAAGTGACTTAGCAGCAGCAGCAGCACACCTCTGTCTTGGAGAGCTTTACCTTTGCACTAAGAGGGCACACAGAGGTCCAGAAACCAACCTGCCCAGCCCTTTGTCTAATCATACCCTCTCCACCACTACCACACATGTCTGACTCCCTGGATGTGGCCATTGAGGAGCAGGTCTGCACCCAGAAAAATGCAGTCCTGGGGTGGGACGTTGCTGAGAGGTTTCCTTACCTGTCACAGCCTGATTTCTTTCTTGAAAATGAAGACCTCTGGCCCACTTCAGTCAGCCTTCCTCACAGCCGTGAGGCTGAAGGCTCTGCTCATGAACTCTGGGACCTCTAGGTGGCATCTCACCAGTTTTGGATACAATCAAAGTTCTCCCCGGCAACAGCCACACAGAGACACACCATCACCTTCTGACCTTGACTCCTCCCTCCCAGTACCAGAGATCCGCCGTGAAATATCCCCCCTCATAGTAACATGCTGCTGCTGCTACTGCTAAGTCACTTCTGTCATGTCCAACTCTGTGCAACCCCACAGATGGCAGCTCTCCAGGCTCCGCCATCCCTGCGATTCTCCAGGCAAGAATGCTGGAGTGGGTTGCCATTTCCTTCTCCAATGCATGAAAGTGAAAAGTGAAAGTGAAGTTGCTCAGTCATGTCTGACTCTTCATGACCCCATGGACTGCAGCCCACCAGGCTCCTCCGTCCATGGGATTTTCCAGGCAAGAGTACTGGAGTGGGTTGCCATTGCCTTCTCCCATAGTAACATGGGTCCTGCCTAAAATACCTCCCCTGTCAAAGCAGCATAGATCCTGCCCTGAAATACCCCTTCCCTCCACCTGCCTGAGAGCATTTCTTTCCTTCAGATAAGTTCTATACCAGTCCCAACAGGAAGGCTTCTAAGGTTTCTGTATAATGCCAGCCCACTATGGCCACCGTGTTCTGCATCTTCAGCCCTAACTTTCTGGTTGGAGAAACAGCCTTTTTCAGTTGTTCTTCATTGTTGGGGATGACATGTTTAAGATCATTTGAAAATCAAAATGGAGGAACTGTGATTCAGACATGTAAAATGGAGCTGGTGGCCATTGCAGATGTGGTTTCAGACACATTCTTGCATCAATTCCTGAATTTTCTGAACTATATCAAATTCAAGGATGTCACCAGCTATTTTCAAAACATCTGGTAGCAGCTGCCAGCTGCAATCTTACGGTCTCCAGGTCTATGCTTGTAACTATACAACCATTTGGGGCACCAACCAATCCCTGCTTAACAAGCACCCTTCTTGCCAGCTCCAGTCCTAATTCTTGACAAACAACTTACATAAATTTTATAGGTTTTGTGTATACAAGCCTCCTCTATTTTGTGGTCCTGTGGAACATAATTCAGGTGCTTCTTGAATCTGTGTCTCCTGGGCTATAGTCCTCGCTTTGGCTCAAATGAAACTCTCTTCTGTCCCTTATTATAGATTGTTTATTGACTATTTGCATCAACATTAGTTCTATCCATTTCATGTGATAACAGGCAGGGGTCTCAGACTCTATCATCTTTGTATCTTCCAAACAAAATGAGAGTGATGGATTATGTATTGAGCATCTGCTATGTTCTTAATCCTCATAGATGATCTTGTGAAGAGTCTTCTCTTCCCCATTTCATAGATGGGAGAAGCCAGCTCAGAGAAGGGCAGTCACCTGCCTAAAGTCTAAACACTTAGGGTTCTCTGGTTTTCTGCTCACCATGCCTCATTGGGTAGCATTTAGTGAAAGGAATATTAACTTTTTTCTGCTGGAGAGAAATTTGCATGATTTTGTAAGTTTCCGAACAGAAGATTCTCAGCTGTGAACTGAGGTCTGTGGACAGTGGCATGCAGGGAATGGTGAGGAAGGTAGAGGCCCACAGAAGAGTACAGTCTCTGACTCCAGTTAGGAGCTCCCAGCTCCTCTTCTGTCAAAAGGAGCCTTAGATGCAATCCTAGATGGGCTTCTGCCTTTCATTTCCTTTGCATAGGGCTAGATTCTGGCTTCCGGAAGAGCCTGGGAATCGAGTAAGCTCCTTCATGAGGAACAGGTATTGCTGAGTCAGCTTGGCTGCACACTGTCTGCTGTAGAAGGACAGATACATGACTCCCAAGATGCATCCCAGGGTGAGAGTGCCCATCCTCTCCTGGCCTCCAGAGTAAAACTCCCAAAGGCTCAGGGCCTGTCATCATGACTCAGCACCACGGGACCTCCCTCTAGGGTTTCTGTTTTAAAGAGTTTAAAGTGTATGAAAGTGCTGTGAAATGGAAAAAGAGCAACACAAATACTTGAAACTATAGAATTCCTAAAAGAAGACATAAGGGAAAATCTTCAGAACATTGGTTTTGGCAGTGATTTCATGGGTATGACACTGAAAACACAGGCAATGAAATAAAAATATACATCAAACTAAAAGGCTTCTGCAGAGCAAAGGAAACAACAGGGTCAAAAGGCATTCCATAATGGGAGAAAGTATTGTACGTCTGAGAAGGGGTTAATATCCAAAATATGTAATGAACTCCTACTACCCGATAGCAAAAACCCAAATAACCTTTTTAAAAAAATGGGCAAAGGACTTGCACAGAGGTTTCTGAAAAGAAGACATACAAACAGCCAACGGCAATATGAAAAGGTGCTCAATACTACCAATCATCAGGGACATACACACCAAAACCACAACGAGATGTCATACCTCATACCTGTTAGGATGGCCATTATCAAACAAAGTATGGCAAGAATATAGAGAAATTGGAACTATGTGCACAGTTCCTGGTAATGTAAAATGGTGCAACAGTTAGGGAAAATAGCATGGAGGTTCCTAAAAAGATTAAAAATAGAACTAACTATCCAGCAATCCCACTTATAGGTATTTACCTGAAAGAATTGAAACCAGGATCTTAAAAAGATGTCTGCACCATGTTCATTTCAGCATTATGTACAGTAGCCAAAGGTAGAAACAACTAAATGTCCATTGACAGATAAATGGATAAAGAAAACATGGTACACACAATGGAATATTATTATATATACAATGGAATATTATTCAGTCATAAAAAGATGGATAAACCTTGAGGACATTATGCTATGTGAAACAAACCAGTCACAGAATGACAAATACTGCATATGTGAGATATTTAGAGTGGTCAACCTCATAGAAACAGAGTCCAGAAGAGGCAGTGAGGAGGTGAGGGGGCGAAGCCTGGAGGCCAGGTAAGCTCTTTTAATAACACAGGTGAGAAAATATGAGAGCTGGTGGTGAATGAGGTTAGAAATAACTGGATATTGAAGGCAAAGCCCACAGAATATCGTGATAGGTTGATGGTAGGAGGGCACCACAGAAAGAGGGGAGTCAAAGGTGACTCCCTGATTTTGAGCCTGGAGAGCTGAAAGGATGGAATGAAAGGATGGAGAAGACCATAGGGCAGGCAGGCTCAGTTCTTATAAACCAAATCATTGGTCAACTCCTTTAGTCAGTTGCCACATAAAGTGAATTTTAACTACGCAAATAATACACATTCCCCTTGTAAAATGAAGACACCTGAGCCCACCCTGGTCTTCTCTCCACTTTTATAGATTTAGCTACTGTTATTAGTTTGATATGTCTGCTCCCAGATCCTTTGCTAAATGTTTACATACCTACAGATATTCCCTCAGAAAATATAGTTTTGTGAGCTCTGGGAGGAAAGAAGCTTTACATAAATATATCACTCTGCAACATGCTGTTTTTATTCAATCATATAAATTGGAGATGAGTTCATATTTGTATTTGGGGATCTACCTCATTTGTTTTCATGGCTGCATAATATATGTTCATTTCAGTTCAGTCACTCAGTCGTGTCTGACTCTTTGTGACCCCATGGACTGCAGCATGCCAGGCTTCCCTGTCCATCACCAACTCGAGCTTGCTCAAACTCATGTCCATTGAGTCGGTTAGAGAACTATAAAGGAATAGTGAATTCATTTGAAAGTAGAGAAAACTTTTGCAAGGTGTATCAGTCAGGGTTCTTCAGAGAATCAAAATACGTTTATACACAGAGAGAGAGGAAGAGGGAGAGAGAGAAAGATTGAGAGAAGTGTGGGGAACAGGCAGGGAAGCTGCCTCATTTATTGCAGAAGGCAGAAACAGGATTTCAGAGAGCAAGGAGTTGTTTTTTAGGAAATGAGACAACAGAGATGGGATTTCCCTATGCTGTCCTCCACTCAATGTTTGTGAAAGCATATTACTTACTAACTTAGGAGACTTGAATGGTTTCAGCAGTGAAAGTGAATAATTTTATAGACTCATAAACTCATGGATTCCTGCTGCTGGCAGTTTAATGCCATTATTGGTGGTTTACTGCCCTGTGTTAATGGAGACTTTTTTCCACGTGGGGTGGAAGGCAGAGGCCTGGAGAGGCAGGCAAGTTCTCACTCTCATGTGGGATACTCCTTAAGGAATGTGATCATGGTGTCTGGGAGAAGGTGAGTCACTTTCAGTGTTTGGGATAATCTTAGAGATAATCTTTAAACAGATAAACCAAGGTCCCCAGCAAGTGCCTTATGCCAGAATGAGGCCCATGAACCATAAGCGCTGGAAGGTCCAGTGCTTATGGTTCTTCTGACTCAAGTTCTTCATGTTGCAGATGAGGAAGCAGGACAACTTGATTCGTAGAGCTCAAGTGTAAGATCCTGTATTTTGTTCTGAAAACTGAATTGTATAAGCAGAGGATTGGGAATTTTTAGTTTAGCATCAGTTTGGTGGCTCAAATGGTCAAGAATTTGCCTGCAGTGCAGAATACCTGGGTTCAATCCCTGGATTGGGAAGATCCCCTGGAGAAGGGAATGCCAATCCACTGCAGGATTCTTGCCTGGAGAATCCCATGGACAGAGGAGCCTGGAGGGCTACAGTCCATGGGGTTGCAAAGAGTTGGACATGACTGAAATGACTAACTTTCACTTTCACTTTCAATTTAAAAGTCTTGGGGGGATAGTTGATAAAAGCTTTGTGTGAGTTGGTACTAAGATATGGTTATGAAAAATGAATGTGCTATATTTAAATATATTCATCACATTTATAAAATAAAATTAATATGTGTTCATGGTAAGGAATTTGAAAAACATTAAAAAGTATGAAAAGTCAGAAATCACCCATAAAATTCATCATCTCTACTATATAAAGACAACAACTGTAACTATTTTGTGCATAAGTATATATCAAAAATATAAGCAATCATATTGCATCTACAACTCTGTATTGCACTTCTTAAGGTTAGTTTTTGAGATAATTGTATTTCTTACACATGCAGTTTTAAGAAATAATACAGAGATACCATGTACCCTCCAGCAAATTTTCCCCAGTGGTAACATCTTGAAGAACTATAATATCATATCACAATCAGCATATTAACCTTTATAATTCACTGATATTATTAATACTACCCCTTTTACTTGTACATATGTGTGTGGTTACGTCTCTACAATTTTATCACGTGTGTAGATCCATGTATCCACGACCAACTCGAAGACCCAGAATAGTTCCATTACCACAAGGAGCTCTTATCTGGCCCTTTAATAATCTCACCCCCTTCCTCTCATACTCCTTCACTCATTCCTGACCCCTGGCAACCACTAATCTGTTCTCCCTGTCTAAATTTTGTCTTTTCAAAAATTTTAAATAAATGGAATCATACCTGCCTTTTGGTGTATATGTATGCATATATAACGTTTTAGAATTGTTTTCTTCCACTCAGCATAATTTTCTTGAGATCTGTCTACTTGTTGTGTATCACTAATTCACTTCTCTTTATTGTTGAGCACTATTCCATAATATGGTTGTACCAGTTTGTTTAACCAGAGGAAGTCAGGCAGGTTGGTCATGCTGCCTGTTGACCTTGTTTGTTTTAGCCTCTACCAAAAACAGTTGAAGAACATCTGGGTTGTTTCTAGTTTGGGACAATTAAGTAAAGCTGCTATGAGCATTATCTACAAGCTTTTATGTGAAGATATGTTTTCATTTCTCTGGGACAAATGCCCGAGAGTGTGGTGACTGGGTTATATAGTACTTGTGTGTTTAATTTATAAGAGACTGCCTGAAAATTTTTTTGTAGTGTGAATCACACTTTTAAAAAGCTTTAACTTGAAGGATAATTGCTTTACAATATTTTTTTATTATTATTTTTTAGCTGCACCACATGGCGTGCTAGATCTTAGTTTCCCAACCAGGGATCAAACCTGTGCCCACTGCAGTGGAAGCATGGAGTCCTAATCACTGGGAAGTCCCCAGATCACACATTTTTGACATGTAGTGTGAATATTTGTCTAAGTAATGAAATATACTTTGGAAAAAAAAAGATTTAAAATAATGACCTGATATTGCATAGGATGGATTAGCATAACTTATTTCAGTTTTTCCCTGAAATAAGTTTTTTGGTTGTTTCAGATTTCTTTTTCCTTGTAGAAATCATGAAGAGATGCCTGCCTGTGCAGTTGGTGTGAAGAACAGGTCAGTTGGAACTTTTCTTGTCATGCCCAAGGATAAGCAGGTTCTGAAAGGCTGATTCATGCTAACTTCACTGCACAGGGATCTGAGGGAGATATCAGAATGCCACATTTATTGTCATTCAATAAAAAACATAACTATTGCACACACACAGACTGTGCATGCCACACTGGTATCAACGACAGCCCCTTTGGCCTACGTTAGAAGACTAGCATAATTGGAAGCTCCTTTTCAGTTCACCAGAAGAAAGACACCAGAACGCTACAACTCTTCCTGTGGTCAAATGCCAGGGTAATCAGATGGACCCCTGGTGAGCTTGGACCTTGCAAAGTGTAGGTTACCTCTAATGGCCCAGTTTTCGTGGTCTAGTCTTAGTCTTGTCATAGGACAGAACTCAGGATGCCTGCTGGACAAGATGCGCTTGAGGGCTTCAGTGGACTCTGCCCTTGGTCACTCACTTGATCTCTGTGTTGTTGTTGTTGTTTAGTCACTAAGTCATGTCTGACTCTTTTCGACCCTCTGGACTGTAGCCCTCCAGGCTCCTTTGTCCATGGGATTTCCCCTGCAAGAATACTGGAGCAGGTTGCCACTGCCCTCCCCAGGGGATCTCCCTGACCCAGGGATTGAACCTGTGTCTCCTGCACTGCAGGCAGATTCTTTTACCACTGAGCCAGCAGGGAAGTCCCTGATTTCTGTGAGTCTGAGTGCAAAACCTTTTCTGATGGACAGACACACTATTTTGTGAATTGATATGCTCAGTCAAGTACTGTGAGCCAGTAGCTTCTCTGTCTCTTTCCACTAACTTTGTTTCTTTTGTTTTTGATCCATCTTGGGCTGGTTCTGCAGTTCAGCACCCAGTGGCAATGCAGTTTCCTCATCTCTAAGTTCTTGGAGGACACCTCACTGCAGCCTCTAAGTACTTATAACTTCCACCATTGTAAATAACTTCCATTATTACAAATAACTTGTGCTCTTACAAATAACGCATTCTACCTGAATCTTGTTTTTGTAAAAATTATTCTTAAGGGAAATTTTAGAAGCAATAACCACTGAGTTCAAGAGTATGAACATTTTGGAGGGGAGTTGACGTATAGATTATAAGATGACTTATAATGTCATCCCTAGAAAATTAGCTCAATCTGGAGCTTGGTGAGAATGTACACTTAACTCAACACCTGGCAATAGATTTTTCAATGGAAATTTGGTAAGGGAAAATAACATCTATTTTAATTTATGTCACTGATTCTCAGTGGGGTAATTTGGAGTCCCAGGCAGTAAAGTCACATGGACTTCATCCATTCATTAATTCAACAAATAGCTCTTGGGCACCTCCTTTCAAGGGACTATGCTAGGCACTGGAGGATCAACAAACACACTCTCTGCTCCCAGGAGTTTATAATCAAGGAAATGAGACAGACAGTTACAAAGCAATGTGATAAGCACAAACAGGGTGCTAGGCCACGGGAACAGAGAGAGGGAAACACCAAGTGCAACCGGAGTGGTGAGGGCCAGGGATGACTAGTCTGAGTCTTAAAGGATAAGAGTTCAAGGGAATAACCACAGGCAGAACAGGCAAAGGATGGGGGTGACAAGAAATATTAGAAGTTGTAGATTAAACAAAAAGCAGCCCAGAGCGTCAGGATCAGAAGCAAGGGCAGGAGGGACTTCCCTGGCAGGCCAGTGGTTAAGACTCTGTGCTACCAATGCAAGGGGCACAGATTTGATTCCTGGTTGGGGGCCTAAGATCTCACATGCCTTCCAGCATGTCTAAAAAGAAGTATGGGTAGGAGGTGAAATTCTAAGATAATCCCAGAAACTTAAAGAGCTCCAGAGCTCTCATATCTTTGACCTGTTATCTGTGGTACTCAGGATTAAACTGATCCCTGTCCCAGGTAGAGTGCTCCAGCAATGAAAGAGACCCTGTGTGGTTAGTCTGAGCTCTAATACTCTTCAGGAGGGGGACGTAATTGTTCTCACTTAGCCATGTGGCCTATCTCACAAGCTGACTAATTCAGTGATGCTGCTGTGAGCACTGGAGGACTTGGAATCAGAAACGTCAACCTGAGAACTTGAATAAATCATTTAGGCTCCCTAAACCTCAGTTTTTTATTTCCAAGATGAGAAAAAGACTTCATAGGGCTGAATGAGGTTCAGATGAAATCAGTCAGTTCAGTCGCTCAGTCGTGTCCGACTCTTTGCAGCCCCATGGACTGCAGCACGCCAGGCTTCCCTGTCCATCACTAACTCCTGAAGCTTGCTCAAACTCATGTCCATCGAGTCGGCGATGCCATCCAACCATCTCATCCTCTGTCGTCTCCTTCTTCTCTTGCCTTCAATCTTTCTCAGCATCAGGCTCTTTTCCAATGAGTCAATTCTTGGATGGTGCCTAAGAATCTGCATTTGGACCAATTTCCGAGGGATTCGTGGAAACACATATGTCTGAGACTTCACTTATTTCACGGAAATGGAGCCTAGAAGGGGTCAGCTGCCAATCAACAGAGCTTCCAAGCACAAGTGACTATTTTAAGCTTAATAGTAATAGTAATAACTATAAGTCAGACACTATCTTAGGCAGTGGGGCTATGCATCCATGCTTAGTCATTCAGTCATATCCAACTCTTTGAGACCCCATGAACTATAGCCAGCCAGGCTCCTCTGTCCATGGGATTTTTTCCAGGCAAGAATACTGGAATGGGTAGCCATTTCCTCTTCCAGGGATCTTCCTAACCCAGGTATTGTACCTGATTCTCTTGCATTGTGTTCTTTACCACTGGGCCATTGGGAAAGCCCCAGTGGGGCTAAAGTAGCAAATAATTAAGACAAAAATCTCTGTTTTCATGTCACTTATATTTTCAAGGGGGACAGGGGACAGATAATAAATAAGTAAAATATCTAGTATGTCAGGTGGTGATACGTGCTATGGAGAAAGATATAGCCGGGCAAAAGGGCTAGGAGTTCTGGAGGTGATAGCACTGCTATTTTGTACAGGATAGTCAGACTTTTCTGACAAGGTGACATTAGTGCAAACGTGCATAGCTTCCTTCCTGTGTTTGCTCAAATGAGCCATCTATATGGGTATCTGGGAGAAGGCATTTCTGGTAGAGGAAAGAGCTCCTACTAAGGCTCAGAGGAGCTGTCTTTTGTTGATCAGAAAACCAATCTTAGTTGGTCTTATAGACTCTTGTCTGAAACTGCCATGGCAGTTGGAGGTGAGCGAGGTGGGGGAGGTGAGGGCTGTGGCTTCTGGTGCCTTTAAAAGGGGACTCGAACTCGAAACTTTCCTGTAGCAGGAGGTATTGGTATTGGCTACTTGTCAGGATTTCCCAAATTCCCTTTTGAAAACCTGAGAGCCCAGTCAAAGTATTAATAGGATTTGCCCCAGTTCTCCTAGTAATCACAGAGGTGACTCTTGTTGCCTGCCCCGTGTGGCAAGCCTGTTTGCTTGGGGGACATTAACACCGGTGGAGACAGGTAAAGCAGGCAGAGAGGAACAAGTCTCTGCCTTGTCTTGCCATGGGTTTTACGCCTTGTTATCTTTTAAAGTTTCTCTACTGCAGATCAGAATGCCTTTGGGGCTCAATTTCCATGTAAGAAGATCGGAGGATCTGGGCAAGTGGCAGTAATGATTCTGAGTAGTACTTTGACAAATACAGTAAGTCCCTGGCATTTGAATGAGTTACATTCTAAGAGCACGTTCATAAGTCTAATTTGCTTGTAAGTCCAACAGAATTACCCTAGGTACCCACTAACACAATTGGCTATATAGTACTGCACTTTAAATACTGTAATAGGTGTATAATATTTTTCACACAAATAATACATAAAAAATAAACACAAAAAATAAAGAAAACATTTGTAATCAAACAGTACAGTACCTTGAAAAGTACAGTAGTACAGTATGATAGCTGGCATACAGGGGCTGGCATCAAGTGAAAAGGCAAAAAATGAAGATACTATACTGTTATACTCTATACAGTACTGTAAAGTACACAAAACCACAACTATTTGTAGAGGATGCACACATGTGACAATGTATGCCAGACACATGAACTAACACATGACTGGACATGTGAATACACGTTTGTATCTTTGAAAGCTTGCAACTTAAAGATTCGTATGCAGGGGACTTACTGTACAGAAAGCCATACCATTAGAGAGAAAGGAACATATCTTGCAGTTTACTGATGGGCTGTTTACTGTGCTAAGCATTTTACATACGTTATCTTATTACATTTTCATTATTACTCTGGAAGGTAGGTGGAAAGTGGGGGTCAAAGATATTGAATATTTCCCTGCTTATATGCACTTTATAAAAATGTCAAACAAAAAAAAATTAAAAAAAAAAAAGTCAAACGAAAAAGCAGTAAAAATTAGGAAGTAAAAGTCCCTTGGAGTCTCACCTGGGAGAGGAAACAACTACAAGCGGTTAGTGTGTGATCTTCCTGAATTTGTAAAATGTACACAAAAGCGCGCATCTCTCCCCCACTCCTTTCCTCAAGAAACTGGGATCATATTATACATTCTGTTCTGAAACTTGCCTTTTTTTCCCCTTTTCTGGTAACAGTGTGCTTTGATTGTCTTGCGGTGTTGATAAATCTTATTAATGAAAGTAGGTTTTGGGGGGAGGTTAGAGCTCCCTGATAACACACCTGGTTGTGTGATTTCACACACGTTACTTTGCCTCCAGGACTAGTTTCCCCCATTTGTAAAATGAGGGCAGGTAGAGCACAGAGGATCCGGCGCTGTAATGCCAACGATCAGGGCATCTCAGCCCCCCGCCCGCCTCGTGACTATCTGGGATAATCTCCAAGGTCCAGCTCTACTTGACTTGGACGGCAGCCGCCCCTTTCAATAACTCAGATGACACAGCCGCCGCCGGCGCTGCCAGTAAAACCCAGCTAGCAGTGCTGCTTTCATTCGCTCTTTGAGCTGGGTGATAGTGACGGGAGCAGCTGGGCGGGGCGGGGGCGGGGCCATAGACGCGCGGCGCGCAATGCGTGCGCGCTGGTAGGCCGGCCTCGGCGTGACGGGCTCGGCGCTCGCGCCCGGCCCCGCCCCGCGCGGCCTTAGCCTCGCCCCTTCGGCCCTCACCCGGTGCAGCCCCTCGCGGCGCTGGCGCAGAGATGGCGGAGGCTGTGGAGCGCACTGACGAGATGGTCCGCGAGTACCTGCTCTTCCGCGGCTTCACGCACACTCTGCGGCAGCTGGACGCCGAGATCAAGGCGGACAAGGAGAAGGGCTTCCGGGTGAGGGGCCGGCGGGCGCGAGGGCAGAGGCGGCCCCGAGGGAGCCAGGAGTTGGCTCTCCCCCAGCACTGCCCTCCGGGGCGGGAGCGGCGCTGTCACCGCGCCAGGGGGATCATTGACATCAGCGCGTCCGGCGCTCGCTTGACAGATGGGGAACTGAGGCCCTGAGAGGGGATGTAACTTGTCCGAAGTTGCCAGCGAGTCAGGAGCATCGCCGAGGCCGGAGCCCAGGTGCCCTGACTCCTGGTCCAGGGCTCTGCTCTCCACCCCAGTCTCCCAGCAGGTGCTGGCTAGCCATTGGCTGGATGGCGATGAGGTTTGAGGAGCTATGGTTGGGTAGACGTTTGGGTTTTGGGAACAGAAATATTCTAAAGTCGGCTTCCAGTGGCACTAGGAGCAAAAGGGTCTGCAGCCCATGTGAGCTAGGTTCAGGTATTTGAAATGGCTTTGTCAGTGACCCATTGGCAGTTTTGCTTCACCTCTGAGGAAGACCTTGTTGTACGTTTGAAAGCATACTTTGAGTTCTTAGAAGTTGTATGTGTGTGATTTGTGTGTATGTCTGCTGGCTTCAGTTGGTGTTGGCAGGTAAGTTGAGAGAGGCAGTGAGCTAAGCAGCAGGAACACTGGAGGGGAGTTAGGAGACCTGGGTTCTTGTCTTGCCAAAGTTAGTGGCTACTTGGTGGTGGCTAAAGCAAATCATTTCAGCTCTCTGAGCCTCAGTGTCCTGATCTGTAAAATGGGGGGGAGGCGGTTTAGAATGGTATCAGTATTCAAAACCTGTTCCATCTTGTGTCCTCTGATAAGAGTGCTCCTCACAAGGAGGGGACCCCTTTTTGGCTGACACTCTCAGCATCTGCCAGGTCTTTAGTGGTGCTTTAGAGGACTTGAAGGAGACCGTACATCTAACGTAAGCCTTGGAATCCTGGAATGGAGGAGCATGGATCTTGTCTCACTCCCTCTTTTTTTGCTTTTTGAAATCTCAGATCACTGAGACTGGAGAGTTGAAGTGACATTGCCAAGGTGATTGAATAAATTAGAGCCAGGTCCAGGCCCTGGACTCTGTTTCCGGGGCCAGAGTGCTTTTATACCTGAAATTTCTATGCTTGCCGAAGGGTGGAAACGCATATCTAACATTAAGAAAAACACTTGAAATCTATTATGTTACAGTAATTTGAAAGTTTTATAGATTGCTAACTTAAAGGAAAAAAAAAATTGAAGCATCCAGAAGCCGCAGCAAGAGGAAAAAAGCTGTATTAACTCTGTGGCGTGAAGAGAGAATTCTCTTTTCCATCACATCTTTCTCTCTTCAGGTGGACAAGATTGTGGACCAGCTGCAGCAATTAATGCAGGTGTATGACCTGACTGCTCTTCGGGATTACTGGAACTACCTGGAGCGGCGGCTCTTTAGCCGCTTGGAGGATGTGTACAGACCCACCATCAACAAGCTGAAAACCAGCCTGTTCCGCTTTTATCTCGTCTACACAATCCAGGTGTTTCTGGTTCAGGGATCTCTTGGTGGAGAAAATTCTTTACACCAGAAATAGATTTTCTTTTAATGCCTAGGGACAGCTCTTCTCTGTTACTCTGGGAAAGAGTGGAACAGTCACAGTGCAAATTATTTTTGACTGTTTTCCAATTTTTTTTTTCCCTTCTCATCTGTAGATCATCTGACTTATCTTCCTCATTCCTATTTCTCCTCTTGTCTTAAGCACATTAGCCTGGGTGGTGTTTTGAAGAATATAAGTAGCTGGGTTAAAGTTTGAGTAAAAAGGTTATGACTGACTTGGGGGGAGAGTAAATCACTTAGATTATTTGAAAATCAACTAGGAATTAATTTTTAGGATGGCACATATCACTAGGGCTTTAAACAAGCTTCTTTGAAGTTACAAGGAACCTGAGAAAAGAGTGATGATTTCTTTTATAAAGAGTTAGATCAGTTGCTCAGGAGGCCAGTATTCCAAGGCTCTCTGTGGTGTGGTGGTGAAGAGTCTTACCTCTGGCCTTCTGTCTCTCCCCTTTCTTTGCCGCCTCCTCTGTGTCTTGGCAGACAAACAGAAGTGACAAGGCTCAGGAGTTCTTTGCAAAGCAGGCCTTGGAGCTCCAGAACCAGGCAGAGTGGAAGGATTGGTTTGTCCTGCCCTTCCTGCCATCCCCAGACACCAACCCCACCTTCGCCACCTACTTTTCGCGCCAGTGGGCCGACACCTTCATCGTGTCCCTGCACAACTTCCTGAGCGTCCTGTTTGAGTGCATGCATATCCTCTCAGTGGCCGGGGGGCTGGCAGCCCAGTCTGAGGCCAACTGACCGCGAGATCAGTGGCTGCCGCCCTTAATGAAGTCATTTCTTCTACAAAACGCCCAAGGATCATCGTCGTGTTGTCACGTGAGGGGGCTGGGCAGACTGTGATTATTTTGATCTGGGAGGGTGGGAGTTGTAATTCGTAGTTCTGCTGCTGAATAGTTGACATGTTTGGGTGGGGAGACTGTCCTCCCAGTAGGGGGCCAGGAGCCCTCAAGTAGGCCGGGGCCTCTCCCAGCAAGCACAGTGAAACCGGCGGCCTCCAGAGCACCCTCTCTGCCCATGCTCCATGGCCCCCCAAGATTTCACTGGACTTTGCTGGGGTTAGGTAGCAGGTGAAAACACTTCTAGGGCTGAAACATCCTTCCTGTGTTAGTGTCTGGGTCACTGTCTTCACAGTGACCTCAGGGTCCCTCAACTTGTCAGAGGACAGGGCAGCTTTAAGACTCTGTGGAGAGATTTAGGAGAGAGAGAGGACATAAATAATTTCCAAGCCTACCTTATGTTCCCTTTTGTTGTGGAAAGCTGGGGACATCCTCGCTCACTTGTGCTCTCTGGCAGGAGCTCCCCAGGAGGAGAAGGGGGTCTGGTTCGAATGGGGCTGCCTGGTGAGTCACTGATAAGCTGGGCGTTGTGGAGGCCCACCCACCATCGCCTTTTGGTCTCTGGGAGGACCATCTTCTGGTGGAGGCAGGAAGGGAGCATCTCCTTTTGTGCTGGGGTGAGTGAGAATTACCCAGGTTGGCCCTTTTCTCCCCCTGCTGCCACTCTTCATCCTGAGGGCTTTCAGACAAAACGCACAGGGACCCCAGCCCAGAGGTGGTCAGGGCTTGACCCCATGGGCCCTCCAGGGAAGCTCGCTTGCCCAATCGAGGCCCTGCCGGCTTAGTGCTCCTCCAGACTGAAGCTGTATGAGGTGGTTGGGAAAGACTGACACTGTGACCTCATTGGTGGATCCTCCTAGGTGGCTCCTAGTCTGCAGAAAGCTTGCTTCTCAGCCTGAACCTTTGCCAGGGGGAGGCTCACCCTGAGGAGGAGAAAGGCGAGCAGCCAGTCCTTCCACCCAGCTGGTAGAGCAGCTGGCCATGTGCCCACAGATCCACTGGCCACTGGGCTGGCTTTTCTCTGAATGTCGCTAAAACTTAGACTGAGTGTGAAGCCTGCAAGATAAACTCTTTACTGCTGGAATTTGGGAGAAAGCGTCAGGTTTGGATGTATGTCCTCTGTGGGCTAGCCAAGCAGGTTGTCAGGTGTCCATGAGTCTGTCTGAACGAAGTCAGGCCAGACCCAGGGTCAAGGGAGAGACTGTTCATAAAGCTGTGAGGTGCCCACAGCTAGGGTCTTTACTCCGTGACACATTCAAGGGTGTTGCTGCAGTGTCTAGAGTGTCTGGAATGGCTTTTCATCATTTTGCAGGCAGGCTTAGTCTTCTTCTTTTAAAACATGTTTATTGAATTATGTTATCTTATTGCAGAGTTTGTGATAGAATATATATTTTAATTGGCAATTTTTTCACCAGCTTCGTTGGAATATAATTGACAATTAAACATTGTGTGTGTGTGTGTGTGTGTGTGTGTGTGTGTGTGTGTGTGTGTATAAGGTGTAAAACTTGAGGATTTGATGTATGTGCGCATTGTGTCATGACCACTGCAGTCAAGTTGATTAAAAGGCAGGCTTATTCTTTAACTCGGTACACCGGTTCCCGTGATCCTGAACTTTGATGCGGAGTGCCAGAGGACCAACCAGGTTCAAGAGGAGAATGAAGTTCTGCGCCAGAAGGTTTGTTCTGAACGATGCTTACTCCTTGGGAAGCACTTCTGTTTTTCATGTGTGAAATTAGACAGTGGCTGTGGAGGGTGAGTCAGTAGAGGACAGCGCTGGTCTCAAGTGACAGTGAGTCACCAGAAAGGCAGTGTTGGGAGCTGTGACAAGCCTTTGAAAACCAGAGGCGAGGCTGATGTTTTAAGTTCTAGCATGAGCAATGTAGTAACAGTCGTGAACTTTTAAGAGGAAAACGACTCTATCCATGGATGGCTCCTTGCAGCTAACCTGCTTGTATATCTCCGCTTCCCACTCCCAGGCCTTTTCCACCCATCCCCACATCTGTCTTGTTTATAGCCCAGATATGATTTAATTGTTCTCAGCATGACCAGGTTTTTCTACTTTGGTAGAAGAACAGCTCCTGGGGCAGCTCACGTTTGCCTTTCCATTTGCCTGAGTGTTTCTCTAACCTTGAAATTGGTGCATCATCAGAAAAGAGAGGATTTTTCAGAAAAAGGAAGCTTATAAGCTGTTTAGGTTTGGGGGGTTTACGGTTCTTACGTTTGGGCCTGTGTGTATAATTATCTTCAGGCAAAAGGTAAAAAATGCTGACCTTCATTAAAAAAAAAAAATTTTTTTTTCCACCTGAGTTCCAAAGTCTAGTTTTGTAGATTCCCAAGAGGAAAGCAGGAGTGGGTGGAGCTATTTTTCTCGGTGAATTCAGGAAGAAGCAAGTCAAAGGATAAAAGGGAAGCAAGTCAAATGATAAAAAGAAAAAAGAAGTGGGTTCCATATGATCTAACGGTCTTTAGTTTTCTCACCTCCTTGTTGTCAAGTCACAGCAGCCTCACCTATTTTTCCAGCCTGTGGAGACTGAGACGGGCACCTCAAGGCTGAGGGCGAGTGGCCTTTGAGTCAGTGTGGTTGGGTTTTGGATGTGACGTGTCTGATCTTCCCCAGGGGAGGGAAGGCTAGGTGAGATCCCCGTCTCACTCACCCCCACCTCTACGTAGCTGTTTGCACTGCAAGCCGAAATCCACCGACTGAAGAAAGAGGAGCAACAGCCAGAGGAGGAAGAGGCCTTGGTCCAGCACAAATTGCCTCCTTATGTCTCCAACATGGACCGCCTGGGGGACTCGGAACTGTGAGTGTGTGCTGTGCCCCCTCCTCGCTCTGACCCCAGCATTCTCCCCTCCTCCTGGTGACGCCTCCAAATTGCCAGGAACTTCCTGGGCGCCCACTGTTCTAGTCTAAGTTTTCTGAATTTCTGGGCCTGACAAGAGGCAGGGGAACTACAGGCTCTGCCAGGGGCTCGCACATCCAGGTGTGTGCAGCCTGGGTTAATACACACAGCCGTTGTTGTGACGCCCTGGGAAGTTTCTGTGCTCTGAAAGTAGTGCCTCGTGGATGCCAAGATTGCCAACACATTTCTCCATAGAAGCATGCTCTTGTCTCAGGGTTCGGAGGGGTAGGCAGGTTGGGAGAGAGGTATTTGAGCAGCCTTAAAAAATAGCCATTGAAAGCCAAAGGACCCAGATGATGATGATAATAGCAGTGGAAGAGACGCAGGCACCGCAGGTCCCAGGATCAGTGATTGGTGAATCACGGTGCAAACCCAGATAATCGGATTCCAAACCTACCTGTGGCCAAGTCCTGCAGCAGATGAAACTGCTCTGGTTTCTGAGCTAGTGCCTGCTGATGTAAGCAAAGTGCAAGCCAAAAATCAAACTTAAAAACTTTCAGTAGCTATCTTAAAAAAAGTAAATTTTAATGATATTTATTATTTAGCCCAGGCTTCCCTGGTAGTTCAAATGGTAAAGAATCTGCCTGCAGTGTAGGAGAACCCAGGTTTGACCCCTGGGTCAGGAAGAACCCCTGGAGAAGGGAATGGCAACCCACTCCAGTATTCTTGCTTGGAGAATTCTGTGGACAGAGGAGCCTGGCGGGCTACAGTCTGTGAGGTCTGACACTCATGTCAGCAGAGTCTTGACACTACTGAGTGACAAACACTTTCAGTTTTATATAGCCCAACTGTTTCAAAGTATCATTTCAACATGTAATAAATATAAAGTATTCATGAGCTATTTAACAACTCTTTTTCACGCTAAATCTTGAATTCCAGTGTGGATTTTATGCCTGCAGCACTTCTCCATTTGGACTGACCACATCTCAGGTGCTCAACACCACATATGGCCAGTGGGCAGTAGACAGCTCTGCTCTGAGCTTTACCACGGCCCTCAGAGCTGCAGCCTTCCTGGTTGTGCCAGGTAGGCTGCGAGCTCCCTTTGTGAAAGAACACCGAGCATCAGGCCGCCTTAAAGCCCAGATGTGCAAACCTGGCCGTGGCTCTGGTTACTAGCCGCATCCATAGCCTGCATGGTGTGCACCCCAGGATCTCCCAGGTCCCCGTCCAGCGCCGTGACCTTGTGCTGCGTCTGCTTGTCCAGAGCCATGGTGTGCAGCCAGAGGAACGCCTCCCTCTCCCAGTCGCCGCGCGTGGGCTTCCTGTCCTCGCTGCTGCCTCAGAGTAAGAAGAGCCCCTCAAGGTTGTCGCCTGCCCAGGGCCCCCCTCAGACTCAGAGCTCGGCCAAGAAGGAGTCCTTTGGCAGCCAGGTAAGTGCAAGTCCTGCCTCTCTAACTCTCGCCAGGAGGCCTCTGACATCCCACTCGTCACCCACGTGGAGACTTGCCCGCCCTCCCTTTGGACCTGCAGGTGGGAGGGTGGATGGTGAGAGGAGGAAGTGTGCTCTGAAGGGTCCCTTCCCTTTTCTCATCAATTTCCTCTAACTCATGAGTGCTTATGACTAAAATTTGGTTATTCAAGCATGAATTCAAGTGATTCTGGACTAAATTTTTGGTGATAGGAAGTGGTGTGTAGATAAAGAGTAAAAGTTCTAAATCAGTGTGGCATTTCTTTTACTGCAAGTTCTTATTTCCTGATGCTACAAAGGATTTTTGCTATTTTTTTTCTTTCATAAAAGCTTGCAAGAGAATTTCTTTCATGCCAGCATATGTCCAAAACTGAAAAGTGTTCTGAGAGGAGATGGTCAGAATTCATTGCTTTCAGAAATACTGGCCAGAGTGAAGCTTTAACAGATCCAGAGTTATGCTTTATTGCTTGGGTAGGGACTGTCTCCCTCTCGAGATTTTTATTACTTGCAGATACAGTAAGTTGTCATCAATCTCTGCCTTCCTCTCCTGCTGCCCTTGGCTTGAGAACAGTAGCAGGTGACACAGCAGCGTGGGGCTGCCTGGGGAGACAGGGGTCTGTCCACGCTGCCACTGGGACGTCTGGACCTTTAGCACAGCGCTTGGATTTCATACTGTTGTTCAAGTGCAGATGCTGAGCGGGACATGGGGGAAGAAAAAGCATGGGCTTCAGACTTGGGCAACTGTATCTTGTTTAGCATCCTTGCTGACATCTCCCCACCCACTTGGCATGGGAATGATAAGAGCATTTACTCCCTATGGGGAGAGGTATTTGAGTTGAAATGAGAGCCGTCGGTATATGCAGTGCCTGGCAGATTATGAACTCACAATACATTGCAGTTGTAGTTGTTGTAGTTGAGAAGGTATTAGCCTGTAATAGATGATGTATGGAGTGCTACATCCCTTGAAATGTACATGAAATGATGAAATTCAGTTTCATTAACTTGAAAGAAAGCATGGAGATGGGGTCTTTGCGCTTTGGCCTGTGACCATATCTTTATGTGTTCAGGCGCTAAACTGAGAGTGAAATGGGATTGGAAATGTTTGTGAGGTTCCTATTCAGGAGACGAAGGTAAGAATGTGTAATTTGCAGCAAACGTTCCTTACTTTACCTTTAAAATATATTCAAACAAAGCTTCTGGCATGTTAACAGAGCAAAGGTAGCACTCTTTCCATTTCCTGGATATAGACGATAAATGTTCTCAATCTAAAAAAGTCCAGTGGTTGGCTCACTTGTTTTTCTAATGATATATTTGACTCAGCAGTAATGTTTCAGCTCTAAAAATAACTAATATATCTGAGATTCAAGAAAATCTTAGAATTTAGAGTTGGAGGAAGTTTAAAGGTCATCTGGCCCGCCCTCCTATTGGCTAGGAGGGCGGGCCAGATGACCTTTCATTTGATAGATTGCCTCCTGTGGTGGGGAGGTCACTGCTTGTGTTGAGGGGGATGGTGGCCTGTTTGAAAGTTGTTAGTTGAAGCCTCTGTGATTTTCACTCACAGATCTTACCTTTGCCTTCGAGCTGCATAGAATAAGGCTTCTTTCTGTCTTTTCCATGCTAACCACTGTGTTCATTCCTTCCCTTCTGCACAGCTATTTACCCATGTCAGAGAAGGCAATGGCACCCTACTCCAGTACTCTTGCCTGGAAAATCCCATGGACGGAGGAGCCTGGTAGGCTGCAGTCCATGGGGTCGCTAAGAGTCGGACACGACTGAGCGACTTCACTTTCACTTTTCCCATTCATGCACTGGAGAAGGCAATGGCAACCCACTCGAGTATTCTTGCCTGAAGAATCCCAGGGATGGCGGAGCCTGGTGGGCTGCCGTCTATGGGGTTGCACAGAGTTGGACACGACTGAAGCGACTTAGCAGTAGCAGCAGCATTTACCCATGTGGTGTGATTTGTAGACCCCTCACCATCCTGGTTCCCTTCTTTTGGGGGGAACATTCTAATTTTTAAACTCCCCAATACAGTTGATGGCCAAAATCGAGTTTATAATTCAGGATGCTCTCTTACCAATACCAAATGCTGTTAGTTATATGATCACTTCCTGTGATTTTAATGATATATTGCTTTTAACTCAATAGAAAATGACATTGGTTTTTTTTAATAAGCCTGTGTCAGGAAGATCCCCTGGAGAAGGAAATGACAACCTGCTCCAGTACTTTTGCCTGGAAAACCCCTTGGACAGCGGAGCCTGGTGGACTACAGTCCATCGGGTTACAAAAGAGTTGGATGTGATGTAGTGATGAAACAAGAATTGTAAGCTTCAATCATATCAGCATTTTGCCCACTTGTGATCAGTCCCTGTAACTGTTGTTGTTAGCACTGACAAGTTCACTACATTATAGATGTGAAGTCTACAGTGATACACTCTGTGCTTTCACTATGAATCTGGAGGCAAAATTTTAGAAGTAGCTGTAAAACCACAGTTCCCAAGCTCTTCTGGGATCTCTATTATAGAAACCCCCTCAGGCACCTCCTTAGCAGGCTCCCCCACTGCAGTGTTACCCCATCCTCCCCTCCAGTTACAATTTCACTCCTTCCACACCCACTCAGTCACCTTGGAACCATACTTGGAATTATAGTTATTATAGAGATAACCTCTAATTGACGGTAATGTAAAGAAAGCAAAGCGTCCACAGACTTCTGTATTTGTAACTCTTATTATTATCAAATTATCCTGTAGCTCCCATGACATCGGCAGTAAGAATGATGTCCCTGGTGCTGTTTCCATGGATCTCAGCAGGATGGGGAAAAGGGAGTCCTCCTCATCTTTCATTCTGTAATTTCTCTGTTACTTGGGCCTGTCTTCTGGGTGACTTTATTTTGCCTCAGGTGAGGCCAAATTACTGGAACTTTTTTTCTGTTCCATTTGGACGATTGCCTGGTAAGTCTATTTAGGCCACTGAAAATGAATTTGGATCCTTCTCTGGAGTGAGAGGATAGAAGGTCAGATGATAAAGCACCATAAAGGTACCTCTCTTGAACTGTAGGAGACACGTAGATTATGATAGATTGAGACAATATAATTTGGACTGTTGGAATGTTACATGAATACAGTAGTTAAGATTTTTATGAAGTTTGCTCTTAAAAACAAAACAAAATAAAACTTTGAATTACTGGGTGTGTCACAGTGAACATTTACTTAAGTCATATGCTTTTGTAGCTGGACACAGGTTTACTTTACCTACTTATTTAGGTGTTTGGTGGATAGCTGCATTTATCAGCTTTAAGTGTGCTATTGTTTTTTGTTGATATTTCCCCTTCTTTTGTATTTGTCTTGGGGATTCCCTTGTGACTCAGCTGATGTATCTTAGATACAGTTGAAAGAGAAGCTCTCGCTAAGGAGGATCTGCTAGGTCACGCTTAGGTCTATAGCTCTCTTGGTATAAACTACCCTATCATTATAAAGATAGTTTTTCTTATTTATATGTTAACACGTGTTTGAATTTTCATTTTGGAGGACTTTCCAGCCTGTAATACACTGGACAGCTTCCTTGCCATCTTGACTCAAGAAGGAAGCATTGCTTTTGTTCTTCTTAACATTGTAATATACTTGCTGGGGAAGTGTTACAAGTGCCTTTTGTGTCAGCTGGAGGAATTTGAAGTCTATCCTAAGCCCCTCTATTCCATCCATTTGGGCCAATTGAATTGGGTACTCTTAACCCCACCTGTTAGAAGAAAAGACACCATTTATCAGGTGTAGCAGGTGAGTAAGGACAGACAAGCATTCCAACAAGTGCCTGTGCCTGTTCTGCAGCCTTCTCCACCTTTGGCCCCAAAGTGGGATACCCCTGCAGTCTGTGTACTCTCCCTGGGCATGCATGCAGTAGTAAATGGATGCTTTTCCCTTTTCTTCTCAAGTATCCAGTGTAAAGATTTCTTGGTCAGGCTGATAAGTCTGTCAAACCTGAATCATAGTTGTGCCAGGCTAGTTTGAGACCTTCTTGCTTGCCAGGATCCCATTATTTTGGAAAACAGCTGTCAACCCAGGAAGCAGATGATCTTCCTCCTCTCAGCACTGTTTTCGTAGCTAGCTGTGGGGTTCCCATTGCCACCTTTGTGGTCCAGAAAACATGGCCTGTACTGCCAACTCTTTTATCTTTTCTATCAAAATGGTAGAGCTTTTGGAGAGGTGTTTTGGAATTCATTTCTAATTTTATTTGAGTCCTGTTTTTTTTCTTGCTAAATCAAGCTAAAGATTTGTCTATTTTGTTTGACTTTCAAAAAACGAGCTCCTGGTTTCAAAGATCATTTCTATTGACTTTTTTTTTTTTAGATTTATTTATTTATTTTTATTTTTGGTCGTGCTGGGCTTCCTTGCTGCACATGGGCTTTCTCTCGTTGCAGAGAGCGGAGGCTTCTCCCCTTTCAGGGCGTGGGCTCTAGGCTTGTGGGCTTCAGTCACTGGGGCTCATGGGCTCTACAGTGCAGGCTCAGTAGTTGTGAGACACAGGGTTAGTTGCTTCACGGCAAGTGGGATGTTCCTGGACCCAGGATCGAACCCATGTCCCCTGTACTGGCAGGCAGATTCTTAACCACTAGACCACCAGGGAAGCCCTCTATTGACTTGTTAATCTGTTTCATTGTTTTCCATTCTGATCATTGTGATTCCCTTCCTTCTATTAACTTTGGGCTTTGTGTATTCTTTTTCTGGTTTCTTGAGGTGTATAGTTGTTTACTTGAGATCTTTCTTCTTAATGCAGGTGTTTATTATTAGAAACTTCCCTTTTCGAATCAGGTTTGCATAGGTTTTGGTATATTGTGTTTCCATTTTTACTTGTCTCAAGATATTTTTTGATTTATCTTTCGGTTTCTTCTGTGACTCATTGGTTGTTCAGGAGCATGTTGTTCAGTCTCCCTGTATTTATGAACTTTTTAGTTTTATTCTTATAATTGACTTCTAGTTTCATCCATTGTGATGCTTGCTATGACTTTAATCTCCTTGCGTTTATTAAGGCTTACATTTACTAACATATGATCTATTCTGGAGAATGTTACATGTGTGCTTGAGCGGGGAATGTTCTGTAAATGTCTGTTAAGTTCACTGAGTCTCATATGCAGTTTAAGGCCAGTGCATCCCTAGTGATTTTCTGTCTGGATGGTCTCTTCATTGCTGAAAGTAGGGTATTGAAGTCCTCTACTATTATTGTATTGCTGCCTATTTCTCCCTTCAAGTCAGTTAATATTTGCCTATTTCTCCCTTCAAGTCAGTTAATATTTGCTTGATATGAGGTGCTCTGATGTCAGGTGCATAAATATTTGCAAATATTATGCCCTCTTGTTGAAATGACCCTTTTATCATTATAAAATGGCCTTCTTTATCTCTTATTTCAGTCTTTGGCCTAAAGTCTCTTGTCTGATATAGTATAGCCTATAGGGCTTTTCCAGGTGGCACAGTGGTAAAGAATCTACCTGCCAATGCAGGAGAGGCAGGAGACGCGGGTTCGATCCCTAGCTTGGAAAGATCTCCAGAAGGAGGAAATGGCAACCCACTGCAGAATTCTTGCCTAGAAAATTCCATGGACAGAGGGGCCTGGCAGGCTACAGTCCATACGGTCATAAAGAGTTGGACACAACTGAGCAACTGAGCACGATATAGCCTCCCCTGTGAAATTCCTTAGTCTGAGTGGCTTGCCTTCTGGATCAGTCAGGAGGAATAAATAGATTTGTGTAATGAAGGTTGGCACCCTTGGATCACCTACTAGGGAGTGAACCACCCTCCACTCCACTGCCCACCCTGGGACCATGTGAGGGAACATGGTTACCTCAGGACCACTGGTTACTCTTGGGAAGGTAAGAGAAGTCATCTTCCACTTTCTAAAACAATGGGCCCTGTTCAGCGCTCCTTGGACCACAGGATGCTTCTCCAGAACGGCCCGAAGCACGGAGAGAGGGGCCTCTCGCGGTTGTTATTTAGATTCCAGGATTATGACATTCCTCTTCTCTTTTCTACTCAATGTCGCTTTCTTTCATGTGGTCCCATCATGGTTTTGCATTCTTCAGGTTTTTCAGAGCATGGGGCCACTGTCAGATCTGGGTGTGAATTACAGTTCTGTCAAGTTCTCCCTGTGTAGACGAGTAATTTAACCTCTCTATACAACTGCTCCCCATCTTAAAATAATGCCTCAACTTTAAGGGAATGTTTGCAAGATTCTTAGCATGGTACCTTACATATGGGTAAATGCTCAGTGAGTAATATATATTGACATTATTGTGGTTGATTTTCTTCTTAGTTTGTTTTTTTAAAAATCTTGACTAAGAAATTTACTGTTCCCCAAATAAGTCAGAATGCAGAGATCAACCACTCTAGAGAAACTATCTGTGACAAACACAAGTGCCCTGGAGGTTGCTTCAGTCAGAAAAACAAAAATAACCAATCCTGTGTATGTCAGCCACAGTTAGGCTCCAGGTAAACTAATAGCCTTTAAAATTTCTTTTCTTAACTGTTCACATGACCTCAGGGTCCCAGGGAATCTATGTCAATCATTTAAAGTTGTTTAGTGTTAACATAAAATATAACAAGTAGAAGAACTAAAAGGCCATATGTAGACTTTGGTTGAATTTATTCTCTTTACTCACACACTGGTAAAATAATGCTCAAAATTCTCCAAGCCAGGCTTCAGCAATACATGAACCATGAGCTTCCAGATGTTCAAGCTGGTTTTAGAAAAGGCAGAAGAACCAGAGACCAAATTGCCAACGTCCACTGGATCATCAAAAAAGCAAGAGAGTTCCAGAAAAACATCTGCTTTATTGACTATGCCAAAGCCTTTGACTGTGTGGATCACAATAAACTGTGGAAAATTCTGAAAGAGATGGGAATACCAGACCACCTGACCTGCCTCTTGAGAAACCTGTATGCAGGTCAGGAAGCAACAGTTAGAACTGGACATGGAACAACAGACTGGTTCCAAATAGGAAAAAGAGTACGTCAAGGCTGTATATTGTCACCCTGCTTATTTAACTTATATGCAGAGTACATCATGAGAAACACTGGGCTGGATGAAGCACAAGCTGGCATCAAGATTGCCAGAAGAAATATCAATAACCTCAGATATGCAGATGACACCACCCTTACGGCAGAAAGTAAAGAAGAACTAAAGAGCCTCTTGATGAAAGTGAAAGGGGAGAGTGAAAAAGTTGGCTTAAAGCTCAACATTCAGAAAACTAAGATCATGGCATCCCGTCCCATCACTTCATGGCAGATAGATGGGGAAACAGTGGAAACAGTGGCTGACTTTATTTTGGGGGGCTCCAGAATCACTGAAGGTGGTGATTGCAGCCATGAAATTAAAAGATGCTTACTCCTTAGAAGGAAAGTTACGCCCAACCTAGACAGCATATTAAAAAGCAGGGACAGTACTTTGTCAACAAAAGTCTGTCTAGTCAAGGCTATGGTTTTTCCAGTGGTCATGTATGGATGTGAGAGCTGAACTATAAAGAAAGCTGAGCACCGAAGAACTGATGCTTTTGAACTGTGGTGTTGGAGAAGACTCTTGAGAGTCCCTTGGACTGCAGGGAGATCCAATCAGTCCATCCTAGAGGAGATCAGACCTGGGTGTTCATTGGAAGGACTGATGCTGAAGCTGAAACTCCAATACTTCGGCCACCTGAGGTGAAGAGCTGACTCATTTGAAAAGACCCTGATGCTGGGAAAGATTGAGGGCAGGAGGAGAAGGGGACGACAGAGGATGAGATGGTTGGGTGGCATCACCGACTCAATGGACATGGGTTTGGGTGGACTCCAGGAGTTGGTGATGGACAGGGAGGCCTGGCGTGCTGCGATTCATGGGGTCGCAAAGAGTCGGACACGACTTAGCGACTGAAATGAACTGAACTGAACTGATACTCTTTACTTAGGACTTGTGTACAAATGATTTGTAAGTAGGTTGGTCTCAAACTGAGTGGCTATTGGTATCTATATCCCTTTGCTAAGAGTGTAAAAAAAAAAAAGGAGAGGGGTTAGGAGTGTGACCATCACCATTTGTGGGAATAAGATTAGAAAAAGAGAACCCAGCCAGGTCATCTGGAAAGGTGATGAGGTGGCAGCTCCTTTTTAAAAGGCTCTAGCTTAGAAATCTTCAGTCTCTGTGGGAGTGGGGTGGGGATTATGTACTCAGTCGTGTCCAACTCGTTGTGGCCTCATGACTGCAGCCCGCCAGACTCCTCTGTCCATGGGATTCTCCAGGCAAGAACACTAGAGTGGGTTGCCATTCCTTCCTCCAGGGCATCTTCCTGACCCAGGGATCGAACCCATGTCTCTTGTGTCTCTTGTATTGGCGGGCAGCTTCTTTAGCACTAGTGCCACTTGGTTGGCTACTCAGTTGTGTCTGACTCTTTGCGATCCCATGGACTGGAATTCTCCAGGCAAGGATACTGGAGTGGGTAGCCATTCCTTTCTCCCGGGGATCTTCCTGACCCAAGGATCGAACCCCAGTCTCCTGCATTGCAGGCAGATTCTTTACTGTCTTGAGTCACCAAGAAAGCCTGGGGTGGGAATTAACAGTTGATTTGCTGTAACGTTGGTTGACTTTATCTCTTGTTGGTGTGAAAAGGAGCCAGAAGATGCCAGTTTCTCTCTTGTCCAGTTTATCCTGCCCCAAAGTCCTTGAGTTTCCAACTGTTTCTGTTAAAAGACTTTCTGGTTGCCCAGTAATCATTTCCAAATACCTCAATATTTGTTAACATTGACTGGCTTAGTCATGCACTTGGCCCAAAACAAGAGAGGGTATTGTGTGTCTTTTTCCCCTGTAGAGGGATGATTATATTTTGCATAATTTTTTTTCCTCTCTGTTGCCCAAACACATTGTTGCTTTTAAATATAACACCAGAGTAGGGCCTGATCTGCCTCATAATCATTGCTTTGCTAAGTGCTAACTAAGCTAAATAAAGTTAACTGTTGTGGATTAGATCCGGGAGGATACGTGTGTGTCTACCTCCAGGCAGTAGATGTGGCAGGCAGAGAAGTGCTGGAGAATTGTCTTCTCAGGATGGGGGAGTGGAGAACAGGAAGGAGGAGGTGCAGACTGCTGGTGTTTTGCCCTTGACCTTGCTCGTGGTCTGACATGTTTTTTTAAAAAATATTTATTTATTTAGATTTGACTGTGCTGGGTCTTTGTTGCTGCGTGGGCTTTTCTCTAGTTGCAGAGAGCAGAGGCTACTGTCTGGCACTGGCTTCTCATTGTGGTGGCTTCTTCTTGTTGCGGAACATGGGCTCTAGAGCGTGCAGGCTTCAGTCCTTGCAGGTCCCTGCCTCTAGAGCACAAGCTCAATAGCTGCGGCACACAGGGGCTTAGTTGCTCCCCGGCTTGTCAGATCTTCCCGGACCAGGAATCGAACCCGTGTCTCCTGCATTGGCAGGCGGATTCTTTACCACTGTAGCAGCAGGGAAGCCTGAGATAGTAACACTCAGCATGGCCAGGGAGGAGCCTTACTCAGGACTAAAGGTAGAGTCCCTCCCTTGGCTCCTGCTCCCCTCCTTGCCCAGGTGTCTTGGCCCCGGCCCACGTGGGAAAACACATTTCACAGCCTGGTGTCTTGTCCTCCAGACCACCAAGGGCAGGGAGCCGGCTGGTGTGCCCAAGGATGGGAAGAGCCTTTTCGGTGGGCTGGCCCCTGGGGAGTCCAGCTGGTCGCAGCACCGGCAGCGGCGCCTGCAGGACCACGGCAAGGAACGGAAGGAGCTCCTCTCCATGACTTTGCAGGTGGGGCTTGGCCTCAGTGTCTCACGAACGCCCGCAGGGACACCCCACAGGCTCTCCTCCATGGTGGAGAGCCGTGGGATGTGGTGGGGGGTAGGGGTCGAGCAAGGCCTGCTCTTACCTGTCTTGATTTCTTTTGCTATGCGTTGTGTGGTTTTGCCTCACTGCCTTTAACTGCTTGCACTTTGGTTGTTTTATTCCAAAATAATCTGGCTTTCCAGTGATCCCTTTTCCCGGTGTAGTGTTGCCCTAAACAGGAGCCATAAAATGCTGGCCTCTGAAGATGAGCTCTGGGAACAATTGGTTTGGGACCCTTGCATGCTCTGTCCTTCCCCGAGTTTAACTGTGCCTGTTACCGTGCTCATGTCATGGGTGATCGCAGTCGGGTGAGAGGGTCCTGTCCCCTTGGTATGACCCAGCATTGCCCAGAGTTGCTCAGTCACGGGCCTTTTCTCCTGCACTCCCTGCTGGAGTCACTGCCCTCAGGGCCACGTGCCCACACAGCGGCCATGTGGTGGCCCCGGCCCTTGCCAGCCTGGGTTCAGAGACTTCTCACCAGTGAATGTGGGTTGGGGTTATTCCCTTCCTGGTGGTATAAGCTGCTGCTGCTGCTTCAGTGAAATACTCAGGATTGAAGGCAAAGCCCCAAGGGATTTACTGCCTTAAGTTACCTTGTTGACTATTTATCTCCTAATCCAGGCTACTTGCCTGTCTTAAAGGCATTTTGGGGGCTAGCAGCCCTGAACTTGTTCTGGTCCGATGGCATAGAGCCTTACGGCTCGCATCTCAGATCCTTCTGGGCTGTAGGATTAAAGGTGCACCAGAGCTCAGCTACTCCCAAAGGCACCTCTGAGCTCCGAGGTCTCTGTTCCTTTGTTCTTTTGTTTTGTTATATTTTATTTTTTCTGTAAAACTGCTCTTACTGGGTCCCTGAGGAGTGCTTCCAGGAGTCCCCAGAACCAGGGGGATGGTAGAGAGCACCCTGGCTGATGCTCCATGGCCTGAGTTATGTCTGGGTGAGCAGGTGGTAATCGCTGCTCAGTGCCCCCGAGAGGCAGAGACGGGCAGCAGCAGCCCCTTGGGTGACAGAGTGTGTGTGGGTGCCATTTGGTGCCCCGCCTTGCTCTGGCTTAGCTGCTGTCCTCGGGCCTAGCCCATCACCCCAGTCTCTTGGCACCCCTTCCCAGGAGGAGGTGCTGGTGGGCGGCCAGGCTTACTTCGGATGGACCTGGCTTCACATCAGCATCCCACCCCAGGGGCCAGCTCTTGGTCCTAGGCAAGGTTACTTCTGCTTTCGGTGTTAGTTTCCACAGCTGTAAAATGGGGTTAATGACAGGATCCCAGACAGCTGAGGGAGCATTAATGAGACAGTCCATCGTGCGCACAGCGCCTGGCGTGCAGTGGGCACTCCCTCCCACACTGATTCTTGTTACATTGGCCTGGTCTGTCAGGGTCGTGCGTGTCCTGGGTCTCGTCAGCTGGGACCGGGAGCCCGTGGCCCACACTTCCCTCCTCATAGTCTCTAGGAAGGGGCTGCCAGTGAAGCCAGCTCTTGCAGTTCAGAGCTCTTTCTTTTAGACCCCACGAACACCAAGATCCTCCCCCGAGGGCTGTGGCCTGGTGTCCTAGACACTCGTGGCATGTCCCCTGACGTGGGGAGCGGCTGGGCCCAGGGCCGACCCCTCGCCGCTGACTTGTGCCCGCTTTGCTTGGCGCAGTGTGCAGAGAAGAAGCCGGAAGCTGGTGGCCCAGAGGCAGAGCCCTGCCTGGAGCTCCACGTGGAGGCGCTGGAGACGCTGACGCGGGTGCCCACAGCAGGCCCTGAGGGCGGGGGCGTCCGCCCCGAGCAGCCGTTCATCGTGCTGGGCCAGGAGGAGTACGGGGAGCACCACTCCTCCATCATGCACTGCAGGTGGGTGCTGGCCGCCAGGGCGGGGCCTTGGGGGAGAAAGGCTGCTGGGTGGTGTGGGGGGTGGGCTCCTGGGAAGCCTGGGGTCTCATGCTCTGCGTGTGAAGGTGCGGCAAGCAGGATGATGAGGGATAACAGAGATGCAGGTGGTGGGATGGCCCCGAAGGACCGTGAACTGTCAGAGGAGGGCTGGACAGCTGTGCCACTGGGGCTGTTGTTGGTCAAGTCAGCTCCTCCACTCCCGATCCTGGAGAGTAATGTCCAGAGGGTAGGCGATGCCTTGCTGGGACAGACATGACGGGCTCCGGAGCCCAGACGCAGGAGGCTCTCAATCTCCTGAGACTGAGTGCTGAGGGCAGGGCTGCGTGTATCTTGTCCACTGGGCCCAGCGCATAATAGATGCTTTATGAGTAGTTCTCAGACAGATGAATGAATGAATATTTCTAGAAGTAGTCCACACCCGTCCTTGGAGCGTGGGCATCTCTCAGCAGGAGAGTCAGAAAAGGCAGTCCTCTGGGCCTGGGCTGAGGAGGATGGCAGACTCAGGCGGGGATGCTAATGGCGTGCCTCTTTGTCTCATCTCAGGGTGGATTGCTCAGGGAGAAGGGTCGCCAGCTTGGACGTGGACGGGGTCATCAAAGTGTGGTCATTCAACCCCATCATGCAGACCAAGGCATCCTCTATCTCCAAGTCACCACTTCTCTCTTTAGAGTGGGCCACCAAGCGGGACAGGCTGGTGAGTGGTCTTGCCCATGGCTGGACCTGTGGTCTAAGTGAGGACCTCCCAGGGTTCTCCCCTGCTGCTCAGGCACCACGAGCTTGGTTGGGACCCCAGGCCGAGTGCCTTCCCTCTCTCTCACTGCACTCGAGGACCGCACCTCCAGGACTGTCCTGAAGGCTAGGATGGCCTCCTCTATTTTTCCCGGAGGCCTATATAGGCCCAGGGCCAGAACCGTCCCTGGGACATGCAAATGGGCTGTCACCCTGACCCGTGAGCAGTTGAGGCCTCTGCCCATGGAGGTGGTAGTGGGCCAGGAGTCAGAGGGCAGGACCGGGGCAGCTGGCATTGAAACTGGAAGACGGGGGCATTGGAGGGCAGAGGGTCTCCTTTCCAGCCCTGCCTGTGGTGATACCTACCTCCCATTCCTCATATTCCTTCAAGGTCAGCTCTAGTGGCTTTAATTTTTAAAAGAGGTCCATTTTAGCCAGCTTTCCCTGTGCTGACTGGGTCACCCCGCAGCCTGCCCTCCACCTCACAGGGGTGGGCCTTGCGCTCCTGTGAGCCCCCCTGAGCAGGCCTGACCCTGAGCTGTCCCTCTCCTTCCAGCTCTTGCTAGGCAGCGGTGTGGGGACAGTGCGCCTCTACGACACGGAAGCCAAGAAGAACCTCTGTGAAATAAACATCAATGATGATATGCCCAGGTAAGCCAGACGCCGCTCCCCCCAGTCACTGTGCTTGGTGGGCCAGCCTTGGCCGAGTCTCTGAGCCCAGCTCCTCCTTCCTTTGTGGGCGGGCAGAGTGCTGAGCTGCTCCCCCCCCACGCTGACACCCCCTGTGTGTTGCAGGATCCTGTCTCTCGCGTGTAGCCCCAGCGGGGCCTCTTTCGTCTGCTCGGCTGCAGCTTCGAGCCTCACTGCCCACGTGGACGTGTTGGCACCAGACATCGGCAGCAGGGGCACCAACCAGGTGCCGGGCAGGCTGCTGCTCTGGGACACGAAGACCATGAAGCAGCAGGTAGGAGTTTCCCATGGTGCCCTGGGGCTTGGCACCCTCCCGGGGCGGAGAGCACACAGGTTGCACCGCCCTCTGTTGCTTTGGTCTCTTCCTCTTTGCTTTGGGCTCCCCACATTTTGATTTGTGAGATTTCAGAGTGTGTTGAAAAGTAGTAATACTCCAGTGGAGCAGATTGCTGGCAACTGAAGTCGTTCGGAAGGTGCGACAAACTTAGAATTCACACACAGCTTTCTAGTGGGCCCTTTTGGCTTATTGAAAACTTTAAACATTTTTTTTCAATATTTAAAACTTTTTTTTTTTTTTGAATAGTTTTGAAACTGAAAGTCGCTCAGTCATGTCCAACTCTTTGCGACCTGTGGACTATACAGGAATTTTCCAGGCAAGAATACTGAAGTGGGTAGCCTTTCCCTTCTCCAGGGGATCTTCCCAACCCAGGGATCTAATCCAGGTCCCTTGCATTGCAGGCGGATTCTTTACCAGCTGAGCCACAAAGGAAGCCCCAAAGCCTATATCACCCAGTATTCCCAGGAGGTCTCCCATCCAAGTACTAACCAGCCCTGACCTGCTTAGCTTTCGAGATCAGACGAGATCAAGCACATTCAGGCTGGTATGGCCTTAGAAAGGGTGGTATGAGTAGTTTTAGGCTCACAGTAAAACGGAGAGGAAGTTTAAAAGATATCCCCATGCACACTGTCCCCACACGTGCACAGCCTCCCCTGCTATCAGCTTCCCCCACTGGAGCAGCACACTCGTTACAACTGATGCACCTACACGGATACATTGTAATCACCCCAGGTCCATAGTTGACATCAAGGTTCAGTCTTAGTGTTGTGTGTTCTGTGGGCTTGGACAGATGGGTAATGACATGTACCCACCTGCCCCATTCCATCCAGCAGACATCTGTCCTCCAGCATCTCGTAGGTGTTCTACGTATCCCACCCAGTCTGATCAGGTCCCTTTTAATCTTGTTATTTCTGCCTGCAATGCAGGAGACCCTGGTTCGATTTCTGGCTCGGGAAGATCCCCTGGAGGAGAGCATGGCAACTCACTCCAGCATTCTTGCTTGGAGATTCCCCATGGTCAGATGAGCCTGGAAGGCTACAGTCCATCGGGTCGCCAAGACTCGGACACAGCACATTTTCTGCTGAGGGCCTTTCTCAGGATTTTAAATTTTATGTTTACTTGTTATTTTCCAGTTTTTTCATTGAATATTGAATCCGTAGAAAAGAATATTGAAATCACAGATGTTTGGAATAAAGAGAAGACTGTAAACTGAGCACCTGCCTGCTGTCAGGTTTAAAAGGGGGACACTGCCGATCCTTTTTATGCTCTAGTGTGTCATTCCTCGCTCTTAGTCTGCTTCCCCCTTTCAGAAAGAACCTTTCTTGGAATTGGTTTCTTATTGTCTTACATTTTAAACGTGGTTTATCCTTTTTATAGCTCCAGTTCTCCCTGGATCCGGAGCCCATTGCCATCAACTGCACGGCCTTCAATCACAATGGGAACCTGCTGGTCACGGGGGCGGCTGACGGCGTCATCCGGCTGTTTGGTAAGTGAGGGTGCTCACGGCAACCCTGGTCCTCTCCTCCATCGACCCAGGGAAGAGAGTTGGGTTTTTGCCAGCTGGATTAGAGGTTACTGCGAAACCCCAGTTCAAGATTCTCCTAAGAGAACTTAACTTTGGTCAGCGTCTGCTTCAGGACCCCCCTAATTACCTTAATCCTGATCTGAGTCAGTGGACATGAGAGGGATGGAGCTTAGCAGTCCTTCAGTCCTGAGCTCTTGGATCTGAGTCCTCATGGCCCAAGTGAGGTCCAGGAGTAATGCTGTCCTGTCCTCTTGGTACGGCCACTTCATTGTTCCTGTGAGAGCAGTAGGAGGGTGGGTGACTTCAGAGTCATCAGCATGCTCTTTAAAGTTCCTCACGGAGGCCTGTCCCAGGAGACTGGAGCCAGCGTATCTGCAGTGGCACCACTGGGGGCTGTATCTTTAACTGATCTCCAGGGCACCCTGGTGGGAAGTTACAGCGCCTTCCTGGGAAGGACTTAGGTGTCCTCCTAGACTTACAGGCTCCACCCCAGGATTCCTGAACCTCACCTTTGACCAGTGAGAGAGGCTTTCATTTAGGACAGGTTAACAGAAGACTAGGCACGGTGGAGGAGAGAACTAGTGAACTGAAACAGCCCGTGCCGGCTCTTCACTGCGGTCAGCTCTGTGACTCCTGTTGGGTCCAGGGGGCCCTCTGCCTCCAGAACGGCTCCTGCCCACCAGGCACAGGGAGGGTGAGGTGCCTCTGCCTGCGGGCAGGTGCCTCCCCAGGGACCGGGTGGGAACCCTAGCGGCATCTTGTTGCCTCAGACATGCAGCAGCACGAGTGTGCCATGAGCTGGAAGGCCCACTGTGGGGAGGTCTACTCCGTGGAGTTCAGCTACGATGAGAACACCGTGTACAGCATCGGTGAGGATGGGAAGGTAAGTGGGAGCGGGCTTCGGTCAGGAAGCTCCCTTCCTCTGGCTTAGTAGTAGAGTCGCTCAGTCTTGTCTGGCTCTTTGCGACCCCATGGACTGTAGCCTACCACGCTCCTCCGTCCTTGGGATTCTCCAGGCAAGAACACTGGAGTGGGTTGCCATTTCCTTCTCCAGAGGATCTTCCCAACCCAGGGATCAAACCCCGGTCTCCTACATTGTAGGCAGACGCTTTACTGTCTGAGCCACCAGGGAAGTCCTTCCTCTGACTTAGGCATCTGAGATTCTAGAGGGCCCCGAAATAGCACAGTGGACTGAGTCCAGTCCTGACTGTACCCTTTTACCGGCTCTGTGACCTGGGGCCTCTCTCTGCTCAGTTTTGTCTACCGTAAAACAGAGATGAAAACAGTAACTGGTCTCATAGGATCTTTGCGAGGTCTATATGAGTTCAGTGGGAGTTGACTGTTATGAAAGCGGAGGACCCACATCCTTTCTCCTGGTTGTAGCAGAAAGGACACATCTCCCTGATCCACCCCACTCGTGGGTCCCAGGGCGGCCAGGGTGTACTTGAGTGAGCTTGGTCACTGGGTGATCACAGCATGGGTGGGTAGAACTTACTAGGCCAGGAGGCTGGAGACAGCTTCGCCCAGAGTCAAGAAACATAAAAAGGAAGCTGGGGAAGAAAGTTAAAATAAGTGCCCTCTTTTAGAGTCTCCCTGGAAGAATTCGTTAGGATCCCTGGGAAGGGAGCTGGGGCAGGCAGAGCTGGGATAAGGACTTGCTTTTCGTGTGTCCCCTCCTGGGCCTTCTGGATTGTATCCTGTCCACCTCTCTTATCGAATGAAGACCATCGTTACAAAATGGATTCTTCACTTGAAAACTCTGAGAAGGGATTTTCAAATCAGAGCTTGCTTTGCTGTTCATCTGAGTAGAGTTCTGTCAGGAGGAGGTCACAGCAGGCAGCCTGGCCCAGAAGCAGGCCGAAGGGTGTTTGCACTACAGTCCCTGAGCTCAGCTGGTGCTCCACCACTCGTGTTCCATCGGCTGCGCTGCTGAGAAACCCAAAGTGTATTTGGAATTCAAGAAACACCTAGCTGGGTTCTAACCCTACGAATAATATTAACAACAACAACAGTAGCAATAACAATCACTGGAGCATTGCCCCAGCTTGAGCGATGGGAGTCCAGGCTGGTGCCTACACTCTTCCGCTCCTGGAGTCAGGCCAGAGAGAAAGTTCCGACCTGGACATGATGTGTCTGACTCTTTCTAGATTTTCTTTCCTTCAAAATAAAAAAAATGCTTACATTGTGTTGGGAGGCCTTGGGACTGGATGGTCGTCTCCCTACCTTTACTGGGGCCCAGGGACCCCTCCCCCACTTCCCAAGGGCCACCTCACTGCTCCCTGCACGCCACCCCCTGGGCCCCGCGCCCTGGCCACCCTGCTGAGAGCGCCGCGCTCGTGCTTTTTGGCTGCAGTTCATCCAGTGGAACATCCACAAGAGCGGCCTGAAGGTGTCCGAGTACAGCCTGCCCGCCGACGCCACGGGCCCCTTCGTGCTGTCCGGTTACAGTGGCTACAAGCAGGTCCAGGTGCCCCGGGGCCGACTCTTCGCTTTCGACTCAGAGGGCAATTACATGCTGACGTGTTCTGCCACGGGGGGCGTCATCTACAAGGTACCTGGGGGCCCGGTGGGTGGCAGGGAGGTTCCTCCCCAGAGATCTGGGCCTGGTTGAGCTCGAGCCCCCATCCCTGTCTCTGTCCTTGCTCGGTGGCCATGGAGACACCTCTGGCCTGGGATGGATAGCATCTGGGCCTCCCGGCTGCAGGCTGGCTCGGGGGAAACCGTGGGGACGGGAACGAGGGTGACCTGCCTGTCCTCCTCTCTGCTCACCAGTCCCTGTCCCTTCACAAGACTCTGCCCCTTTTCTGCCTGCTTCCTTGGGAATAATAACAATTACAGAACATCGAGAACTAGGGAGAAGGGCTGTGTGTTGGTTTGGGTGAGTGCCCAGGTGGTCTGTTCCAGTTACTCTAATCTCGCGTAGATTTATTGTTTTATGAGACGTCCTATGGGTCAAGGACATTACAAGCCACGGCTGGGACAAATTCAGGGGTGTGATGTGTCACATGGCAAGTAAGTTGTCCACTCTGTTTTGTCCCTCAGTCGATCTGCTTGTTTTAATCCTCTTGTCCCAGCCTCTCTGGTTCATGTACCTTTTTTGGCTTTGTGTTGGGGCCTGAGCGCTTAGTTCCACGTGAATGCGGTGGTGCTTTGTCTGTAGGCAGAAGGAGTCATGGCGTGGGATGCTCTCTCCTGGGGGCTCACCATCCACGGGCAGCCGTGCCCTGGGGGGCAGCCGTGGGTGGGTGTGGCCTTGGCACCGGGCAGTGTACACCAGAGACAGTGTGGGCCCTCTCCTGGTGCTTACACTCAAGTGAGAAAGAGACACAAGCATCAGTGGTGAGGATAGTACCGAGCTGAGGGCTCAGAGGGGAGGAAGCCGGGTGGGGACCGAGCACTTGGGGAGGACTGGGAAGGGGGTGCTCGTCTGCAGAGTCATGGCCTTTGAAGGAAGAGGAGGAGGAGTTGGGAGGAGGAGGAGGAAGGTGGGCCTTGGGGTCCCACAGGGCAGCGGGGAGCAAGGGGTGAGGGGTAAGAGGCTGTGGAAGTGGGAAGTTGGGAGCCTTCTTGACCTTAAGAGTGGTGCCAGGGAGCCTGGGTTTACTCCCACCAAGGCTCCTCTTCGCTCTAGATGATGACGACTCAGGTGGTTCTTGCCCTCCCCTTAGAAATTAATTCCATATTTTGTGTTTACTTATTTGTTCATTTCAATGGATATTTTAATAATCTTTTTTAAGCTTTACTGAGCTACAGTTGATAAATAACTCAATAAACTATATGTTTAAGGTGTACAATGTGATGCTGTCATATAAAGTTCAATAATTTCTTGTAATTGCTATTGGGAGATACTGTAAAGAGCTTTCTGTTTAAAGCCTAATTTTATTTCATTATTTAAAGACTTGGTTGAGTTCCAGGTGGGCTGTCCTTTTGCTCTCTGTATGATTGTGTGTGTATGTGTGTATATTATTTTTGATCCTGTAGGCTCTGTCACTTGTCCTGATCAGTTCATATCAGTTTGTAGTCAGACTTGCTCTTTAACCAATTAATGAGTTGAAAGTCTTCCCCCCATATCCTTTAAAAATGTCAGTTCACTTGCTCAGTTGTGTTTGACTCTTTGCAACCTCATGGACTGCAGCACACCAGGCTTCCCTGTCCATCATCAACTCCCGGAGCTTGCTCAAACCCATGTCCATCGAGTCAGTGATGCCATCCAACCATCTCATCCTCTGTCGTCCCCTTCTCCTCCTGCCTTCAATCTTGCCCAGCATCAGGGTCTTTTCAGACGCCCACAGCAGGTTAAAGGTGGCAGAGAGAATTCTGCCTCTTAGAGCATGTTAGGGACTTATTTTCCACTTTGGTTGAAGGAGTAACTGTAGTCAGGAAATTGAAGGTATTGCTGGTCCAAGTGGCGAATCTGAGACTTTCTGGCTGGGGGGGACACGTGTGCCTGGTCATGTCCTGGGCTTGGGGTGGCAGCCCCCGGACTCAAGGCAGTTTGGCCCCCTGAAGTGGATAAACTACATATGTTTGTGAGCAGTGCCTGATGATGTTGCCTCCTGTCCCCTTGCAGCTGGGCGGGGATGACAAGGTTCTGGAGAGCTGCGTGAGCCTGGGTGGCCACCGCGCCCCTGTGGTCACCGTGGACTGGAGCACAGCCATGGACTGTGGGACCTGCCTCACTGCCTCCATGGACGGCAAGATCAAGCTGACCACCCTCCTGGCCCATAAAGTCTGACGGGACCCGCCCCGAGGGTCACCCACAGAAGCAGTATTATCTGAGGACATGGGCAGAGAAGACACAGAAGAACAGGAAGCTCCCCTCGTGGCCCCCTGCCGGGTGGGCAGTCTTCAGGGAGAGGTTGCCTGGAGCGTTTGGGCACTGTCCAGACACCCAACTGGAACAGGAGCCACGTGCAGTGGTGGCACGTGCTCCCCAGACATGGGCTCGCTGGGTCTGCCGGGAGCGGGCTCCAGATGGCAGGGGAAAGCTCAGGAAGAAGGAGAAGCATTGTGGTGGCTGCTCTGTTGGCCCAGAAGAGATTGGAAATATTTTGTATATATTTGTTCAGTTTTCTTTTCTAAAAAAAGAATGCTCTTGTGGTCACCTGGTCTCTCTTTCTGGAATGTATGTGTGCAGCCCCGTGTCTGCCTGCACCCTTTGCCCTGGTGATGGTCATGGAGAGCCCGGGTCCCGAGCCCCAGCTCTGACCTCACCAGCCATGGGGTTGACCTTTATCAGAGGGTTGCTCTTGCTTCGCTATAGAAGTAGAATGTCTTCTCTCTACTGTTCCATTGGCCAACCAAGGTTTGTGCCCTTCCTTGGTCTTTGGGCTCGTGTCAAGGAAGCTTTGGGCTTCCCTTGTGGCTCAGCTGGTAAAGAATCTGCCTGCAATGTGGGAGACCTGGGTTCAATCGCTGGGTTGGGAAGATACCCTGGGGAAGGGAAAGGCTACCCACTCCAGTATTCTGACCTGGCAAATTCCATGGACTGTATAGACCATGGGGTTGCAAAGAGCCGGACACGACTGAGCGACTTTCACTTTCAAGGAGGCTATAGTGTCTCTTTTTTTCCCTGAGAGTTGGCAGCTTTTGTTCAGAAGCTTCTCAGCACAAGGGCAGGGTCTGAGGTGTCTGCCCCTTCCATCTGAGTGGCCGTGGTTTCCTGGGACCTGCCATGGGGGCTCCTGTTCTGTGAACTTTGCAGGCTTGAGTTTGAGCAGAGCCAGCCACCAGCGCCCTCTGCTGGTGAGTGGCCAGAGGACAGCAAGTCGGCCAAGTGCCGGCCTGGAACCTGGGGTTCTCACCATCTGGGTGTGTCCACAGCCTGGCCCTCTGTTTCCTGGCTGGGTGGGATCTTGAAAAGGCAGATGCCCTCACAGGGTGGAGAAGCACGAGCAGATGACTGCCTTCTCCCGCTTGCATTTCCATCTGAGGCGCTGGGGTTTCAGGCCTGGACCTCGGGCTCCAACACTTGACAGGGCAGCCTTGTCACCAGGCTCTGCTCAGAACAGTTGTTGCAGAGGCTCTTTGGGCTCTAACCCAGATCTGGGGTGCAGACCTGGTGAGGGGGTTCTCCCAGCTACCTCCTTTTGGAAAATCATGAAAAGATGGGTATTAAAACTTTGATCTGCTGGCAGTTGGGAGGAAAGCAGGGAGGCTCAATTATGAGAAAACACAAGAGACTTAGCGATCAGTAGTTACTTCTACATTTTTACCCATTTCCACCTGGTAATCCTTCGAATGAATAAACCCAAGACTTTTTCACCTATAATTTTCACCATCTTCTGCATTGAAGCAGCAAACTTATTTCTCTCCCCCAGGGATGCTGTGGGACACTTAAAAAGTGGTCATGTGTTTCCTTTGCATGAGAGAATTCACGGTTTAACTTTTCCCCTCTCCATCTTGAAGTTTCTGTCTTATTGCCCATTGAGGGCATATGGGCATCTTCTCCATACATAGGGTCTCCGCAGCTTGCCAAACTGTCTTTAAGGTTTGTAGAAAAACAGCACTTGAAAAGCTGTCTCTTCTCCCATTTCCTTTATGCTCCGCCTCCCTCTTGTTTTGAGCTCTGTTCACAGTTGATGTGACCGAGGCTCCACCAGGAGGGATGGGGCAGGGGGTTCCACATCGCTTTGAAGCTGCCTAAAAACACAAAACCAAAACAACAATAGCCTCCGACCTTTTGAAATTAGCAAGTACAATACATGCTGCGGGCCACGGGGCCCCTCCTGGCTTGTCTCTCTCTCACCCTCACCCCATCCTGAGTGCCCTCAGCGTGCCTTCTTCCTGGTGTTCCTCCCTGTCCCTCCCCTCCCCCCTCCAAGGGGATTTCTCATCCTCCAATAAAGCATGTCAAAACGTAAATTTACCTCTCCTTCATGATACCAGCTTGGCACCTACCTGGAAACCCCAGTGAGGTCCCTTGACTGGTGCAGGCAAGGCCAATCAGATGAAAACCATCAAGCCAGTCCAGGCCTAGTGTCTCGACCCTGCACTGGCTCTGGGCCAGTGCCCCGTGTGGCCCTGGCTCTGGGCTGGGCTGCGTGAGAACAGTGAGGTGCGTTTCCCTTGCTATCTTCGGGACCTGTCTGCGCTTGCCTGCTGCTGCTCCAAGACCTCGGGCCCCCTGAGCTCAGCATTCAAACTGCTTCAGAAGCTGACTCCCACCCATTCAAATCCCTCCACTTGGGTTTCTCGTCCCTACTCAGGCTTTCATGGAGAAAGGTTTTTATCCAGATGGGCATCCTACATTTTTCAGCTGGCTATGGGAAGAGGTTTTTAAGGAGAAAAAGGTAGAGGAAGTGGTTCTCATAGTAGTAAGTGTTCCCCATTCCTTTACTCACAAAATGATGCACCTCCACTGATTAGACTTGGGTTTGTCTTGGCTCACAACTTGTGGGAGCGGAGGTCAATGAGGTCACTAGAGGTCAGTGATGTAGGAACCAGAGGAGAAGCAGGTCCTGCCTCATGAAGAGGCTGGAGGCAGAGCCCAGGTTCAACCCACAGCTAAACGACTCCAGTGCCGAGCAGGTTGGTTTTGTGATTTGAAATCCTTGATTTATCTCCTTAATCCTTGACTGACTGAAATTTTCCTGGACCAGCCTACCTCCCTAGGATTGAGGATCAGTTATGAGGTGAAAGTGCTTTGGAGAAACCAAAGTCACCACACAGTTAGAAGTGACATCTGGCTCTGATTTTCCAAGCTCTGGATCACACTCCCCTATCCTCTGTCTCTAGTATATGGGAAGTAATTCTATTATTACCTGATTTGTTGTAAGTCACATTTCCAATGGCTGTCTTGATAATTTCACATTTGGGGGGTAGATGGTTCTGATCATCCTTTTGCCTCAGAAACACAAATGTTTGTGTCTTTAGTCATGTCTGCCACTTGGGGTCTTTTTTTGCTTGCCTTTTTCAAGCTATTTCAAGCCATATGATTTTATGTGAAACTAGATGCTAACTTCATGTGTGAACCTCAGCACTCGACATCAAATTGAAAGCAAAGTGAGGACACCTGGGCAACTTCATGGAGCAGCCCTGTCCTCAGAGGGAACACCACAGTCGCCAATTTGAATATTAATTATTAGTAACTCCTACTTTCTAGATAACAAATGTAAACAATGTTTTTAATTTCTCTTCCTGCACCCAAGGGACTCACCTTGCCACCACTCCCCCTACCTGGGCATGCATGCCTCCAGCAGGGAGCCTGGAACTTGGTTTCTCGGGACTTCTCCTCTTCCCCCCTCTGCCCTTCCCCATCAGAGCTTTCCAAAATGAAGCTTCCCCTTCCCCCTCTCCTTAATTTCTGGTTGGAAGGAGGGGCCTGGGAATTGCCCCTTTAACAAAGTCCAACCGGCAAGCCACAGGACTGGAAAAGATCAGTTTTCACTCCAATCCCAAAGAAAGGCAATGCCAAAGAATGTTCAAACTACCACACAATTGCACTCATCTAACACGCTAGCAAAGTAATGCTCAAAATTCCCCAAGCCAGGCTTCAACAGTACTTGAACCGAGAACTTCCAGATGTTCAAGCTGGTTTTAGAAAAGGCAGAGGAACCGGAGATCAAATTGTCAACATCCGCTGGACCATTGAAAAAGCAAGACAATTTCAGAAAAACATCTGCTTTATTGATTATGCCAAAGCTTTTGTGTAGATCACACAAACTGTGGAACATTCTTAAAGGGATGGGAATACCAGACCACCTGACCTGCCTCCTGAGAAACTATATGCAGGTCAAGAAGCAATAGTTAGAACTGGATGTGGAACAACAGACTGGTTCCAAATCGGGAAAGGAGTATGTTAAGGCTGTAAATTGTCACCTTGCTTATTTAACTTAACTGCAGAGTATATCATACGAAATGCCAGGCTGGATGAAAGCACAACCTGGAATCAAGATTGCCAGGAGAAATATCAATAACCTCAGATATGCAGATGACATCACCCTTATGGCAGAAAGCAAAGAGAAACTAAAGAGCCTCCTGATGAAAGTGAAAGAGGAGAGTGAGAAAGTTGGCTTAAAACTCAACATTCAGAAAAGTAAGATTATGGCATCTGGTCCCATCACTTCATGGGAAATAGATGGGGATGGAAACAATGACAGACTTTATTTTTGGGGGGGCTCCAAAATCACTGCAGATGGTGACTGAAGCTATGAAATTAAAAGATATTTGCTCCTTGGAATAAAAGCTATGGCAAACCTAGACAGTATATTAAAAAGAAGAGACATCACTGTTTGCAGATGACATGATCCTCTACATAGAAAACCCTAAAGATTCTACCAGAAAACTACTAGAGCTAATCAATGAATATAGTAAAGTTGCAGGATACAAAATTAACACACAGAAATCCCTTGCATTCCTATACACCAATAATGAGAAAACAGAAAGAGAAATTAAGGAAACAATATCATTCACCATTGCAACAAAAAGAATAAAATACTTAGGAATATTTCTACCTAAAGAAACAAAAGACTTATATATAGAAAACTATAAAACACTGATGAAAGAAATCAAAGAGGACACAAACAGATGGAGAAATATACCGTGTTCATGGATTGGAAGAATTAATATAGTGAAAATGAGTATACTACCCAAAGCAATCTACAGATTCAATGCAATCCCTATCAAACTACCAATGATATTTTTCACAGAACTAGAACAAATCATTTCACAATTTGTATGGAAGTATAAGAAAACTCGAATAGCCAAAGCAATCTTGAGAAAGAAGAATGGAACTGGAGGAATCAGCCTGCCTGACTTCAAGCTCTACTACAAAGCCACAGTCATCAAGACAGTGTGGTACTGGCACAAGGATAGAAATATAGATCAATGGAACAAAATAGAAAGCCCAGAGATAAACCCACGCACCTATGGGCACCTTATCTTCGACAAAGGAGGCAAGAGTATACAATGGAGAAAAGACAATCTCTTTAACAAGTGGTGCTGGGAAAACTGGTCAACCACTTGTAAAAGAATGAAACTAGAACACTTCCTAACACCATACACAAAAATAAACTCAAAATGGATTAAAGATCTAAATGTAAGACCAGAAACTATAAAACTCCTAGAGGAAAACATAGGCAAAACACTCTCCGACATAAATCACAGCAGGATCCTCCATGACCCACCCCCCAGAATATTGGAAATAAAAGCAAAAATAAACAAATGGGACCTAATCAAAATTAAAAGCTTTTGCACAACAAAGGAAACTATAAGCAAGGTGAAAAGACAGCCTTCAGAATGGGAGAAAATAATAGCAAACGAAGCAACAGACAAACAATTAATCTCAAAAATATACAAGCAACTCCTGCAACTGAATTCCAGAAAAATAAACGACCCAATCAAAAAATGGGCCAAAGAACTAAACAGACATTTCTCCAAAGAAGACATACAGATGGCTAACAAACACATGAAAAGATGCTCAACATCACTCATTATTAGAGAAATGCAAATCAAAACCACAATGAGGTACCATTACACACCAGTCAGAATGGCCGCTATCCAAAAGTCTACAAGCAATAAATGCTGGAGAGGGTGTGGAGAAAAGGGAACCCTCTTACACTGTTGGTGGGAATGCAAACTAGTACAGCCACTATGGAGAACAGTGTGGAGATTCCTTAAAAAAACTGGGAATAGAACTGCCATATGACCCAGCAATCCCACTGCTAGGCATATACACCGAGGAAACCAGAATTGAAAGAGACGCGTGTACCCCAATGTTCATTGCAGCACTGTTTACAATAGCCAGGACATGGAAGCAACCTAGATGTCCATCGGCAGACGAATGGATAAGGAAGCAGTGGTACATATACACAATGGAATATTACTCAGCCATTAAAAAGAATACATTTGAATCCGTTCTATTGAGATGGATGAAACTGGAGCCCATTATACAGAGTGAAGTGAGCCAGAAAGAAAAGCACCAATACAGTATACTAATGCATGTATATGGAATTTGAAAGATGGTAATGGTAACCCTATATGTGAGACAGAATAAGAGACACAGATGCATAGAACAGTCCTGTGGACTCTGAGGGAGAAGGTGAGGGTTGGACGTTCTGGGACAATAACATTGAAACATGTATATTGTCATATGTGAAGCAGAACACCATTCCATGTTCTATGCATGGGACGGATGCTCAGGGATGGAGCGTTGGGATGACACTGAGGGATGGGAGGGGGAGGGAGGTGGGAGGAGGGTTTGGGAGGGGGAGCACATGTGAATCCATGGCTGATTCATGTCGATGTATGGCAAAAACTACTACAATATTGTAAAGTAATTAGCCCCCAACTAAAATAAAAAAAAAATAAAAAAAAAAAAAAATAAAAAGAAGAGACATGACTTTGCCAACAAACGTCATTCTAGTTCAAGCTATGGTTTTTCTAGTAGTCGTGTATGGATGTGAGAGTTGGACTATAAAGAAAGCTGAGCGCTGAATTGATGCTTTTGAACTGTGGTGCTGGAGAAGACTCTTGAGAGTCCCTTGGACTGCAAGGAGATCCAACCAGTCCATCCTAAAGGAAGTCATTCCTGAATATTCATTGAAAGGACTGATGCTGAAGCTGAAACTCCAATTCTTTGGCCACCTGATGTGAAGAGCTGACTCATTTGAAAAGACCCTGATGCTGGGAAAGATTGAAGGCGGGAGGAGATCAGGTCGACAGAGGATGAGATGGTTGCATGGCATCACCGACTCAGTGGACATGAGCTTGAGTAGACTCTGGGAGTTGGTGATGGACAGGGAGGCCTGGCGTGCTGCAGCATTGCAGCACGCCAGGCCTCCCTGTCTATGGGGTCACAAAGAGTCAGACACAACTGAGCTACTGAATTGAACCAGCAAGTCTCAAATGGAGCCACATTTGGGAACTGTTAAAAAAAAAATACTGTTAAAATTATTCACGACCCTTGTTAAAGAACAGCAAGGAAACTATTAGAGGGTCTACTAGGTAGGGTTTTGCTGTAGGGGAGAGGTTGAACTCAACTCCCAGTACAAGGGAAGTGGCTGGGTGGAGGGGGTCAGTGGATGGATAATTACTAACAGGAAACACCAGGGTAAAGTGGGCTTCTGGCTACATCGACCTACTAAGATTATTGCTGGGAGCGGCTGGGTAATCATACATGACCTGGGGGGACAGCGGTGGATGAGAATCAGGTGTGGAGGGTGGGCGGACTCCGGCTAATCCAGTATTAGCAGTATTCTCGGTAAAAATGGAAAATGTGGAGATGCACGCGGAAGTCCAAAAGGCAGGGCCTCGTTGGGAAGAGTTCAGACCCCCCACCCGAATTTGGTCAAGGACAGACTTGGTCAGGACCCGGGTCAGCGGAGGCCGGAGTTCCCCGCCACGCCTCACCGGGCGAGTCCTCCTCCAACGCCGAGGGCGCAGACCACGAGGCCCGCCGGCAGGGGGCGCGCCGGGTCCTCCACACCGGCGGGCGGCCGGGAGCCGGAAGTGCGGGAACGTAGAGGAGCGCGGGGCGGGCCGCGGTGCGCGTGGGGCCGCGGCCGGGCCGGCGGGGCTCCCCGCTCCCCACCAGCGTCCGGATCCGCCTCCCGGGCCCTCCCCGGAAGCCAGGGAGGGGGCGCGGGCCCCGAGGTAGGCAGCCGGGCCGGAGGCGTACAGGGAACGCGGGCGGCTGGGTCGCGCGTCCCCCCTGGCCCTTCTCTAGCGGGCTGGTCCCGCTCTCGTCGCGCCCGGAGCGGCGCGGGGTCCCCGAGAACAGGGAGGCCGAGAACAGGGGGCGCCGGGCGGGCGGGTCGCTGCGCCCGCGGGGCCGCCCCAGGCCCTCACCCACCCCCCCGGCCGGCGGGGCCCAGGGCCAGGGCCTGGAGGGCCCAGATGCGAGTCCTGACCGGCCGTTTCAAACTTTTTTGTGTGACTTTGTGCGAATTGCTAAATGTCAGTTTATCGTCTGTAAAATGGGCTTCAGAATATCCATCTCATGGTCAAATCAGTATATGCACCGAGCACCGCAGCTGTGCTTGTGCGGGGCGGTTAGCGGTGCTCATTAGATGTGGCAAAGATTGAGGGCGGGAGGAGAAGGGGCCACAGAGGATGAGATGATGGTTGGATGGCATCAGCGACTCAATGGACATGAGTTTGAGCAAACTCTGGGAGTTGGTGATGGACAGGGAAGCCTGGCTGCTGTAGTCCATGGGTTCCCGAAGAGTAGGACCACACTGAGCGAATGAACAACAACATTAGATGTGGGAATGACTATTACCACCTCTTGAATTTTCACAGAAAGCGCGCGCTGAGCTGTTTTCAGGGTTAACTGCTCAATGGAGGGTAGAGATCTGCACCCTTTGAGTCACAGGGTCGGGACTGAGTTTCAGGAGGAGGGGCAGGGGGGAAACCAGTGGGGGTGGGTGGGGAGACGCCAGGTTAGATGAGAACCGGCCCCCAAAGCCCTGGCTTCTGGATTCTGCACATTCAGGCACAGTGATCTCTGACACCCCCCCCCCCCCACCCCCTGCTGGCTGAAATCTGACCGGTCAGAAGTATCTTTGGATTTAAGGGAGTGGGTGTTGGCCAGTGAAACCTCACTGGGAATCAAAATGGCCTTGGGGTTTCTTATAACCACTGCCAGATAGAGGGAAGGAGAAATCTGTGATGGGAGGAGGAAGGAGAGAGCATTGAGAGATGTTTTAAGGGTGGGATAGTCTGGGGACCCTGGGGACAGTGAGCATCTCGGGTGGAGAAGAGGAGGGGCACCTTCCTTCCTCCTGTGTTGAGGGGCTCACTGCAGAGGCTCCTGGGAACATGGGGCCCCACTGCTGGTGGGGGCCCTGGGCCCTGAGTGGAGGGCTGCTTCTCCTTGACCGCCATCGCCTGCCCACTCCACACCTCCCTCTTCATGCCCTGTGAATGACCCATCTGAGTCTCCTTGGCCCTGCTCACCTCTGGCCTGCCCTAACCAGTCACTGTGGCTGATGCTTGGGAATACTCTCATTTATTAGAATTCACTGGACTTTGTTCTTTGTAGGAATTAAAGCTGGACTCCTGTTGACGACAAACGGACCTACAGTTCCTGGTGTGTGATGAGAGAGTGGGATTTGCTGTCCTGAAGTCACGAAGCTTGGACCTTGGTTTCTCTTCATGAGAGACTAAAGAGATGGAAGCCTTAAAGTCTGAGAATAAAAAGAGGGTGCTGCCCACATGGATGACAGCCCAGGTGGCTGAACAGAGAGCGGCGCAGGTGAAGACCCCCAAGAGGAGAACAGCCACGGTACCAGCGGCTGCAGCCAGGTGGGGCAGCTTCTGTCCTCCTGGGGGATTAGGATGGGGGCAGGATTGAAGGCCTCACAGTAGCTGGAGCCCAGTCGTCCAGTGTTGGCGGAGCAGTGAGGTGTGGGGTGTTTCAGTCCACAGACGTCTCATCCACTCTCAGGGTGCGCAGGCTGCAGGTGGTTGTGCCCTGCCAGGCTGACACTGGCTTCTGTCTCTGTCGGTGAATCTCCACCCTCAGGCCCTCATGGGTCAGATAGCGGCTCCAGCTCTTGAGTTAAACACACCTCAGCCAAGCTCTCAGACACCAGTTGTCCAAATTGCCAGTATCTTCATTTGCCACAGAAATTGTGACCGTCCAATGAGGGGGTAGGTGGACCAGGTGACCCCATCTTCCTGCGGATATATCTTCAGGGACAGTCAGAGGAGCCGCAGGTTGCCGGGCCGGCCAGAAATCAGAGGCTGTGAGGGGCGGCGGGGAGTTTGGTTGACTGATGATATTGGCGGTGGTCTCCAGGCTGCCAAGGGAGGGGGAACCCCTGTCCTCTCCTAGCCGTAGTCTCAGGCGCTCATTGTCCCTCTCTGACTCTTCCTTTTCTGAGTTTTCTTCATTGACCAGCCTTGCTTTCTGATCTTTGCTGTGCTGTGCTTAGTCACTCAGTTGTGTCCGACTCTTTGCAAACCCGTGGACTGTAGCCCGCCAGGCTCCTCTGTCCATGGGGATTCTCCAGGCAAGAATACTGGAGTTATCAGTATATCAGTATACTGGGTTACCATGCCTTCCTCCAGGGGATCTTCCTGACCCAGGGTTCAAATCCAGGTCTCCTGCATTGTGAGTGGTTTCTTTACCGCTGAGCCACCAGGGGAAGCCCTCCTTTTTTGTATTCACACATGGGGATGAGGGGTGGCATTAAGACATGTCTTGGCCTGTTTGTCCTTCTTGCATCGTGCGCACGCACGTGTGTGTCTCAGGAGCCGGCCGTCTCACCCTACTTCTTAGCGGAATTGATGGACGGTGGGAAGCCCCCACGGTTGCCCCAAGAACCCCCTGTGCCAGTCACTGGTTCCAAGGATGCAGAAGCCACGGCAGTGCCCTGGGGAAGCTACTGCTCTCAGCCCTGGCAGACAGGCCCCGAGATGCGACTCTGGGTCTCATTCTTTCCTCCTGGTGATTCGTGCCTGTCTCTAACTTCATGCTCTTCTCTCAGATTTCCTGCCATGAGGACTGTGTACTGCATGAATGAAGCCGAAATCGTCGACGTTGCTCTGGGGATCCTCATTGAGGTAAAGTCAACTGTGTCTTTTCTTTTTTAAAATTTTATTTATGTATGTATTTTGGCCGTGCTGGGTCCTCGCTGCTGCTCCGTCTTTTTCTCTAGTCGCGGGGACCAGGGGCTACTCTCTGGTTGCAGTGAGAGAGTTGCTCACTGCGGTGGTTTCCCTTGTTGGGGAGCATGGGCTCCAGGGCACATGGGCTTCAGTAGTTGGCAGAGCACGGGCTCAGTAGTTGTGGTTCCTGGGCCCAGTGACTGTAGCGTGTAGGCCCTGGATCGTACAGGCTTCAGTTGTCGTGGCACGTGGGCTTAGTTGCCCCGAGGCTTGTGGGTTCTTCCCAGACCAGGGATCGAACCCATATCTCCTGCCTTGGCAGGTGGACTTCTCACCACTGACCCACCAGGGAAGCCCAGCTGTGCCTTTTCTGATGACGGGAGACTCCTGGCGGGCAGAAAGTAGACCAGGCCCTGTTTCATGCTAATAAAAGAGGCGCCCTGCCTGTTGGCAGCTGGGAGCCCGCTCATCTGCAGCCCGCTCCAGGGGAGGGGTGCACCCGCCGGGCCCTTGGGGCTGGAGACCTGGAGGGCATGGCCGTGGGAGGGAGGGTGCCCTCCCTGTCCGGGTGACTCTCTGCTGGTGGCGGGTGGAGGGGGCAGGAGTCGTGAACTGCTCGTGTTCTCTGAGGGTCTCCTTCGGGCGAGGTGACTTCTGGACGCCGTCCTTAGCACCTCGCCCTGAAGCCCTGGCTTCCGGAAGCGGCTGATGGCTGTCCCACCTTCGAGTGGTGAAGTCCCTGAGAGTTGCTCGGGCGTTTTATATATTCCTGTCTCATTTAATGGTTGCAGTAACCTGCTGGTCAGTACTATTGCTAGTCCCAGTGAGTGATGCCCACACTCAGGGTTCGTGTCCTGTGCTCCGTCCATTCTGTCAGCCTGCTCTTCCATATCTGTTGGGTCCACCTGTCTTCCCTGCGCTACTGTTCCTCAGGCCTCTGCCCGCCACTCACCCTGCTGGTCCTGATTTCTGCACTGTCTGAGAAGGAGGGCGGGAAGGGGCAGAGTCGGGTAAAGGGAGGGGGGCCATCTGTGATTTGGGAGCAGGGCCCGGCCCCCCAGCGCTGGCTTTACAGATGCTACCGGGTATATTCTGTGTCCTTGCACGTTAGGGAAGTAAAACCCATCTGTTCTGCCTGCCGTTTCTTCTGCTCAGGAGGACCAAAAACAGGAAAAGCCGTTGGAGCCGCCACCTCTGGCAGGCGCTGATAAGCCAGAGCGCTCCCCGGCCAGCCCAACGCCACCGTCCCCAAGTCCCCCCTGGAGCAGAAGCGAGGACAGTGAGGAAGAGGACCGTGGGACAGACAGGCCTGCCCCAGGGCCCGCGGTTTCTGACGTGGCCTGCAGCAGAAGCCTCGAGGAAGACCAGGATGAGCTAAAATACGTCAGGGAGATCTTTTTCAGCTAAGGGACAAACTTCCAGGACTTTCTGCTCAGAGCGGCTGAAGGAAGCTGGGTTTCCTCTCTCAGCCTGGGTGCTGCCCTGAGCCTGTGACAGCTTCTGCTTCCAGCGTTGAGCCTCCCTGGGCTGGATGGGTTCACCTGGGAAAGTGAGGAATCAAAACGAGCTCCCCGCAGAATTCCTGCTCTCTGCTGTCCCTGCTCAGGGGTCTGGGAGCTCAACACTGTCTTATTCAGGTACCTGGTTCCAGGGAAATGAGGTCATGGGGATCAAACTTCCTGGAACTGGAGAGTCAACTTAATAATTTTCAAGGAAAAATAAGTATGGCTGCTAAGTACACTGAAATTCCTACGGTTTGGCTGCCTTTAGGAGGAAGCCTATTTTTAAAATAGCTTCTGTTGCGTGTCAGTCAGTCAGTGAGCCCTTGTTGGTCCAACCCTGAACTAGACACCTTCCCTCAGGGCTGGGCTCCCTGCTGAGAGCCTGCCTGTGGTTCCATGTACAGATTGGGAGGCCTCCCGACCAGCCAGACAGCCCTCCTCCCCTTGGCCGCCACCTTCTGCCACCTTTCTAGGCCTCGGCCTTGGGCCCTCGGCAGTTAGAAAGTAAGAGTGGGATAGGAGCCCCAAAGAGACACTGAGGACGAGACATCACACTGGAGTCCGTGTTTCTGCCTGTATTCAGTGTGGCTTTGGATAGGCACAGGATGAGGCGACCACGTGCTGTACAGATTGTCAGTGTAACATGCTGAAGAATACACAAAGTGCCCCCGTGCGTGAGTGGTGCTCGTATCCTTCCTGGTGCAGGGTGAGAGGGGAGGGGATGCGGCGTTTACGTGGGCGTGGGCCGGTTCAGTCCCATTCATCTTCCTCTCCTGACCAAGGATCTGGCGTGCTGGGCTCCTGAACACCCAGGTCGCGTGCTGGGAGTAGTCTGTTCGTACGTAGTGGTTAGACCCTTGTTCTGTCTGTCTTCACGTCCAGGAGCCTTCTCCAAGGAACGTTCAAAACCGCCAGACTGTTTCTCTGTGCCTTTCTGTTCTGTGAATCCCTCAGATCACTCCTCGGCCTTTGGGAGCATTGTCTCAAATGGAGATGGGGAGCTTGCTAGGCTGGGTTCCTGGGGACACCGAGGTGTTCCTTCATAAACCATCACCGGTTCCCGTCTGGCATTTGGCAGCTTGTCCTGGAAATCTGGCCCCAGTGACAGGAAGCCTTATCTCCCCATTGTTCTGAGGATCAAGTCAGAATGGCTTGCTCAGGTCAGTTAACTAAAGCAGGAATTCTTGCGACAATGAGCTACGTGGTTCTCGGGTGTTCTTGGAAGTCCCAAAAGACAGACCACCCTATCCTAAGAAGCCGAAGGGGCCCTGGCTGCCCTCGCTGCGTTTTGCCCTCCTTGATGTTGGGCACCCACCCCCTCCGCGGTGGGTCCAGTCTGCTCCAGCTGTAGCTCAGCACTGGCTGTAAAACAGAGTGGCCAAGAAGACACCAGCCTGTGCATTCTCTGGCAGCCTTCTCTGAGCACAGTTCAAAAAGAACCCTTGCGATCATGTAAGCCTTTAGACGGAGCTAGCAGCTCCCCAGCTCCTGTCCTTTGCCCTCTGAGGGAACACAGCTGTGGCCACAAGCAAGAGGATGAGCAAGGTCTGGGCAGCGCCCAGAGCTAGAGACCCAGGTCCCAGGAGGGAGAGCTGGAGCCACTTCCAGGTGTAGGTGAGGAAGAGGCCCAGGCCGCTGGCCAGCAGCACGGAGGATGTGGCCAGGAAGCCCACGGCCAGCTGCCACTCCCCCTCGTTGTTATTGCACCAAGCCAGGAGGAGAGGCAGGGGGACGAAGAGGGTGAGGACCAGGGCCCCATACACGCCGAGCCTGGCCAGGGCCAGGCCCATTCGAGGCACGCCCAGGGCCTCCAGCTCTGGGAACTGGTAGCAGTGCAGGGCGCCGGCGCCCTCGTGCCAGAGACAGAAGTTGTAGAAGCCAACCCTGAGGTTGGGCAGGTCCACGAGGTTGCCGGCCTTCCAGAGGAGAGCAAAGAAGAGCAGGCAGATGACCGTGATCGTGAGGGTCATTGTGCCGAGGAACAGCAGCTGGCTCCGCTGCTTTGACTTCAGGACAATCATCTTCATGCCCTTTGCAGGGCGCCTCCTGGGTCCCTGTAGGGGAGGTCACACCGTGAATGTCCAGCTCACCCTGCCTCCCTCCCAGTTTCTTCTCAAGCTCCTGTTCTGGAATTCCACAGACACTTGTGGCCAGCTCCCTTCAAGACAAAACCGAAATGAGCCACGGCTGCCCGTCGTGGTGGGCAGTGCAGGGAGTGGTGGCCAGCAGTGGCCCCTGGGGACCGCCCTGACGATCAGCTTCTGGAAGCCCCCTTGAGAGGCACAGCCTCTCCCCTTTCCCCACGCTGGCTGGAGGGTCTGACTGACCACCCCACACTCGTCCTGCACGTGGAAAGACAGAGGAAAGCCGTGAGGGGGGCAGGGTGTGGACAGGCTGTAGGGGAGGGTAGCGTCTGCCTGTGTAGGCTGCTGCCGCAGGCGACTGTGGATGGGGCGGCTCATCAGCTGCAGAGATTTATTTTCCTGGTTAATAAATCTGGCAAGATTTTAGGCTGGCAAGCCCCAAATCAAGGTGCTGGCTGATTCGGGGTGTAGTAGGGGCTTGATTCCTGGTTCCTAGATGGTCCACTTTTTGCTGTGTCCTTGTGGGGTGGAAGGGACAAGGGAGCTCTCGAGGGCCTCTATTTAAAGGGCACTGAGCCTATTCAAGAGGGGATAGTGTGAATCCCTGCTCTAGCCCTAATCACCTCCCAAAGGCCCCACTTCCAAATGCTGGGGGTTAGACTTCAGTGCACAAATTTGGAGGGACACAGATGTTCAGTCTGCAGTAGGCAGCTGATGATAATAAGGATTTATCAGCAACTCCTTTGTAGATTTGAAAGATGCATCAAATATTAAAATGATGTGTTTAGTCCATGTTGTTAGACTGGTAGGGTGAGAAGTTTTAACCAGTCCAGCCCATGGCATGGGAAAAATTGCCAACAGGAACATAGTTTGCACAAATCTGCATATTAACATGTTTGTAAAAGCCTGTATCTAAATTTTTGATGGATGTAGGGATTTCAGGGTGTTGATTGGACTTCCAGGGCTGGAATCCAGATTTATACCACTGTACAGTGGGAAATAAGTTTCTAATTGCCTCAGTGGTCCAGGAACCAGTAGGCTGGGAGTTGGGTTGCTTGTGTATAAATGCTTACTTCTCCTGTTTCAAGCCTGTTCCACTTGGGCTTGAAAAAAAGCTTAATGCAAAAAGATTCCTGGGGCTTCTCAGAGGAGATTGTACAGCCGCCTCATGCAGCAGCTCCCCAGGCACCCAGAGCCTTTGTTTTTTACTTCCTCTCCTCTCTCGACTGACCTTTTGGAGGTTTTCAATAGAGAATGAAACAAAATAAAACTGGAGCTGAGAGGCCCGTGAGCAGACGTGTGTGGGTGGCAGTCCTGGTTTCCTTCCTCTCAGCCCTTCATGCAGATAGAATTCAGTCCCAGCTCCACTGTCTGGGGTGACTGAGAACTTGAACTTGGGTTCTCCAGGCAGGCCCTGCTCCCTTCGGCCTTCCCTCCCTTGCTTTGCCCCTTTCCCACCATCCCCCTTCCTGACCGTCCATCCCCTCAGCTGCTGCCCCTCCTCAGTTCAGTTCAGTCCAGTCAGTCGTGTCCAACTCTTTGTGACCCCATGGACTGCAGCACGCCAGGCCTCGCTGTCCATCACCAACTCCCTGTTTTCCGCCTCTCTGCTGCTGCTGCTGCTAAGTCACTTCATTTGTGTCCGACTCTGTGCGACCCCATAGATGGCAGCCCACCAGGCTCTGCTGTCCCTGGGATTCTCCAGGCAAGAATACTGGAGTGGGTTGACATTTCCTTCTCCAGTGCATGAAAGGGAAAAGTGAAAGTGAAGTCGTGTCCGACTCTTAGCGACCCCATGGACTGTAGCCTACCAGGCTCCTCCGTCCATGGGATTTTCCAGGCAAGAGTACTGGAGTGGGGTGCCATTGCCTTCTCCATCTGCCTCTCTGGGTCCTGCTGATTTTTCACCAACTTTCTCAGACTACTTCAGCCCACACTCTGATGAAGCTGAAGGCAGGATGTGTGTGTTTCCCCTGCTGTAATCTTTCTGGGGAACAGTCTGTCTATTTTATCCCCAGAATGGTGCCTGATACACAGTAGGAAGTTTTTTGTCTTTTTGAATGAGTGAAAATGTCACATAGCATTCTTTAGGTACCGCACGTACTGATGTGACGTACATCTAACAAGACGGCAGAGCTTCGTGAGGTGAGGGGCTGTGCTGTGTGTCTGCTCCACACTCACCGCCGGGGTGTCCCCTCCGTGCTTCTCGGGATGTGGACAGAGAGCTTGGGGGCTAGGCCTAGCTTCTTTTTCTAAACATGTCCCCATGAAAGGATATGGTTATTTGGTTGGAAAACCCTAGGGCACCATTCTCTGCCTTCCTGAGAGCCTACCCCGATTTTTTGTTTGGTTTTGGCCTTTAACAATCCTTATAACCTTGTTCTCACCACAGTGAGCTCTTTAATTCCCTTTAATGATAAGCCTGTGCGTCCCTCAGCAGGCAGAAGGGAGACTGCTGAGTCACTGTTGCTATTTTTAAGTGAAGTCTTTCCTGTTTTTAATAAAGTAATGCATGTTGGTTGTAGAAAATCAGAAAAATGTGGAAGTATGGAGACAAGACTAAAAATCGTTAACTTCAGGGTTGTACAAATAACTACCCAGCAACACATTTCCTTCTATAATGTTGTCTCATATAGTTGGGATTGCATAAATATGTGTGTTGTTTGTATCCTGCTTTGTAAACATCACTGTAGCATGAATATTTCCCTTTGTCACTAGAAATGTTTCCTAAACAATATTTTTAATGGCTGGGTTGGTTAGCTGTACTATCATGTATGGTTTATATATTCTGTTTTATGACACTGTTTTGGTGTACGGTTTATATATTCTGTTTACAACACTGTTTTGCAGTATTGTAAATAATGCCATGGTGACTTTGCGAATCAGTGTATTCCTCCACCAGAAGTTTGAGAGTGCTTGTCTCATACATCTCCTCTATTGAATTTTCTCATCTTTTCATCTTTGATGATGAAAACTGACACAGCATTGCTATTGTTGAGTAAGGTTTAACATTTTTCGAGTGTTTGTTGACTCTCTTTTTTTTGGCGGGGGGGAGGTGGAATGCTGTCAGCCCCTTTTTTTATTTTTCCATCATTTTTAGTTTTGGTTTTTGTTTGTCAGTGTACATGAGCTCTTTATAAATAAAGGCTGCTAGCCTTTTGCTGTCATAGTGGTCATCATAAAGCATAACCCTTTTGTAGCAGTGGGGCCCCTGAACCAAGACACAATCTGGACTCAGTAAGTGTGTGGCTTCACGTTTGTCACCAGAAGGAAAATACTCTCAGACTATTCATCTGAGGCACTTTGTGTGTTTTTTTTTTTTTTTTTAGTTTAAGCACCTCTGAAGTTTTCACATCAATGGGATAATGGTTGGAAGAGGCACAGACATAGGGTCCCGGTCTTCTAAATTACATTCTTGCCACTTTCGTGTTAAAAGAGCAAAACCTTCCTGAGGTTGTGTCTGAGGGAGGATTAGAGCCCTGGCAGGTTGTCACCCTGCCAGTCCCTCTGGCTGCCCACGCAGCCTTAGTACAGGACACCTGGCAGCAGAGAGCGGTGCCCGGGGAGCTTTCCCAGCATGGGTTCAGCCCTGGCCTCTCCCCTGACTGTAAGGAACACTTGAGAAGGGCTGACCGCACAGGGAGGCTGGCTCTTGCCACCGACACTGGTTTGTTTACTTCAGATGGCTGGAGGTCCACCGTGTGCGCTGTCTAGTTGCAGAGTCAGAGTGGACTTTCCAAACTGCTCATCCACCTTCTGTTACAGAGGAGGTCTGTAGCTACAATCTCCAGCTCCCAGACACTTGTTTCTTGTATGCTGGGATATCTGCCAGCTTAATCATTATGTGCCTTGTATACAAATCCTGATCATGCACTTATTTATAAGTTCTAATTTGTCACAAGGGTTTCCCTGGTGGCTCAGTGGTAAAGAACCCGCCTGCCAATGCAGGAGATGGGGGTTTGATCCCTGGGTCGGAAAGATCCCCTGGAGGAGGAAACGGCCACCCACTTCAGTATTCTTGCCTGGAAAATTCCATGGACCAAGTAGCCTGGTGGGCTACAGTCCGTGGGGTGGCAAAGAGTGACTTAGGCACTAAAAACAATTTGTCACTGCTCTAATCATGGTTTCACATATCCCATTTCCATCTGTCCCAGCACATGAAATGCCCACACAACTCCCTCTCTGCATTGACTTAGCAAAAATACCCTCCCACCCCTGTAGTCACTCATGTCATTCTGTTTTTTTCAATTCATTCTTCCTGCCTGAAGGTCTAAATGATATTCAGTAACAACACTTTATATGTACAGTTGGGCCTTATTTAGTTTCTCGCCATTTGCCCAAGTTCATCACCGGTATGTCTGTCCCAAGTGATGCATCCTAGGGGCCCTTGCGCTGTCCCTCACATCAGAGGCCACCAGTGGGAAATTCTCCTTCATCTGTGAAGTGTTTAATAAGCCCTTCTAGGTGCCCATGGGAGAGGCAGGCAAGTGTCTACAAGTGTGCCCTTCAGTCCCAGAGAGTGGGGACAAGACTCTGGAATGCCTGAATTCCTGGGCCAGGGAAGTACACAGTGTGCTGGCCTGGCAAGCGTGTCATGTCCTGGAGCCTGTTACCCTGGGAGCCTCTGGATGCCGCGGGCATCCACTTTCCCGGGACGATGTTTGCAATAATGTGGCCTTCCTCCTGCTTCCTCGGGAGCAGGGCTCCCCAGGGCTGTTAGTGCCCCTGTCGCCCCTGGACGCCTTCTCCCCTTATTCCTGCTCTCCACCCCCTCCCTCAGCTTCTGCCGCATTGGCTTTCTTGAGCATCCTCCGAAACCGTGAGACAAGCTCGGGCTTCTGTGCTGGCATTCCCCTGCCTGGAGTGTTCTTCTGTTGTCACGTGTCTGCTGCCTCCCTTGGGTCTCTGCTCAGAGATCCTTTTCTCAGTGACGCCGTCCCTGGCTGGCACCTTGAAACTGTGACGGCTCCTCCACGGCACCCGGCTCTCTCTGTGCCCCTCTCCTGCTCTCCCTCGGTAGCATTTCCCACCATCTAACATCCTAAATACTTTGTTTTGTCTTCCGCCTACAGCCCTCAGTAGAATGCAAACCTCATGAGGGTAAGGAATTTTATCTGTTATGCAAGTCAGACAAAAATCTATGGCCGTCTGTCTCTATCAAAATCTGTCTTTAATTGTTATACCCCCAACACTGCCTGGCACGTCTGTGAATATCCACCAAACAACCTCTGAATGCAGCGTGAACGTCAGCCACGGCCCACAGAGCTTCGTAAATGCCTCTCTCTCATTTTTTTGACCTACTTCTCTGTCCTGGCTCTCTTCCTTCACGTCCTTCTCTGTTTATTTTTTTTTTTTCTTCTTCCCATTTCCTAAACGTCAGTTTCCTCAAGCTTATCCCCTCTTTCTCAGACACCTATGTGAGCCTGTAGTTTCCGGGGTTGGACAGGGAGGCCACCTGCAAGGATGGGCTCCCGCGTGGTTGACGGCTGAGGCTGAGGACCAGTCGCTACCACGGCCCTGAGAACTGCCGGCTAAAACCTGGGTGTTATCATTTTGCTGCCATCGGACGCTATAGAGCTTGCAAGTTTTGTGGAACAGAAGCTCGAAAGAAAAACGAGTGGGTCTTTGGGTTGTTATGGGCTACAAATTCATCTCCTGGGCTTTTTCTTCTCATTAATGACTTAAGAAAGCTGTAGGGGACCACAGAGGGCAGAACTTGCTTCGAGAAGTCTTTGTCATCACTGGAAGGTGTCTGAGAAGGAATCTAGCTTGACTGAGGACTTAACGATTAAATACCGACCTCAAAATCTTTTTGAGTGTTTACTCTGTGCTAGTCCAGTGTGGACTGGAACACATTTCTGTTATCACGTCCACGTTCCAGAGGGGAACACAGAGGCTTCGTGAGGCTCAGTAACTTCCCCAGGCGAGGCTGGTGTGGCCTGTCGAGCGGGACTGTGAAATCACTGTAAGAGCCTGAGCTCTGCCTCCCCAGGCCGGGCCCCCACACGTGTCCTCCCCTCTCACGCTCAAATCTGTGACGGGCAGACAGCCCGGCATTTTCATCTAGCATGGTGGGGACGCTGTGGAATAGTGCGGCTGAGCATCAACGTTGAAGCTGTGTGTCCAGGGTTCAGATCCCCGGTCTGCCATTGACTAGCTACATGAACGTCTCTCTGCCTAGGTTTCTCATCTGGAAAATGGGTATAATAATAGAACGTGTTTTGTAGATGTTGGGTAAATTAAATGAGGTAATTTACGTGCAGCCTGGGGAACACAACCTAGTAAGTATTACTTAAATTATTATCATCGTGGAGAGGAAGTTGAGGCTCAGAGAAGCGAGTTCCGGGGGAGACGCTAGGGCTGGCGTTCACGACCAGAGTGTCCCTGGAGGGCCCGGCCTCACTGGTGTCTGGTGCTGATGACTCCGGGATGGGCTTAGGGACGTGGCAATCAAGCGCGTGGACCTTAGGGCCAGAGCAGCCGGGTTCAGGCCGCTGGCCTGTCACTCACAGCATGTGACCTTGAGCATGTCACAGGCTTGCCCGCGCCAACGTCCCTGCCCTCAGAGCACCCGCTGGCCTGTTCCTGAGGGTGGTTGTGAGACCGAAGGGAGCTAATTTGATCCGTACAAGTGGACTGGTGCCAGCCGTGGGGCTGCCCATGAGGCGGTGGTTCAGGGGAGGAAGGGGAGACAGAGGAGAGGCGGAGGGTGGGGCTGCAGCAGAACGGAGAGGGAGCGAAGCCCAGGGGAGAAAACGCGAGCAGAAGGCAGAGAAACAGCCTGGCGGAGGAGAGAGCCGGCTTGCCAGAGGAGGCCCCGGCCCTGACGGGAGCATGTCTGGCTGTGCACAGCTGGGGACCAGTGTGTTCATGGTTTGGGTGTGGCTCCTGACAGAAGCAAACAAAAAGGGAAGAAGAAAGGGAAATGTGTCATATTTCCTCCAGCAGAAATGTGAGCCCAGGTTCTTATTTCTGAAAACGAGGCCACAGAAGTGTCGCCCGAGTGTGTTAAGACGGCAGCAGCACCCGGGTTTTAGAGGCTGTGTGGACAGCCGGGCCAACAGTGTTTATGGAACACCGTGAGGTCTGGATTTATTTAATTTTTCCATGTAAATAAAGCAGTTCGGCCAGCAGAAACATGACTACACCATGAGACTGCAGAGTGGAGCGCCCGCTGCCCCTCCGCCTCCAGCAAGCCACTGGGATAGACTGTTTCAGCAGCTCCATTAATATTAACTCGCTGTTTGTCCAGTTGTTTTGTTGCTCATTAGCCCTGCTGGCAAGCAGACTATCCAGCTGGGAACAAGGGTCAACCCTGGGCAGTCAGCGACACGCAGGGCGGAGCAGGGGCCTGCCTTCCTTGAGCTTGCACTCTGGCTGGGGCACCAAACACCAAGCACATGTTTTTACAGAGATAATTATAATTTTTGAAGCGATTCGGGAAAGCAGATAAACAGGATGATGTCAAAGAGAGAACCTGGCAGCAGGAAGTGATGAGCCTCCAGTGGAGGGTCAGGGGAGGGCCTGTGTGTGAAGTGGGCATTTGATCTGAGGCCTGAGGGGTGTGAAAGAGCCAGGAGAAGCGTCTTCCAGAAAGAGGGGGCAGTAGTTAGAGATACCGCGTTGGGAGAGGAACAGACTGGGGGCGGGGTGGCAGCCCACTGACCAAGAGGACAGGACAAGGCTGGACGGGTGAGCACACCCGGGTCCCTGAGGCCTCGGAGGCCAGGGTGAGAGGTGTGGATTACATCCTCGCCAGGCGCTGCTTCATCACCTCAAGCCCCTGCTCCCCAAACCTGAGGCACATGCCCAGGCGGCAGGGCTAAGGGGGTGGAGAGCTCCTAAGTTGGGGTGGGGGCAGTGCCGGGCCTTGTCTCTGGCAGTCCTGCCCAGGAGCCCTGCTCTAAAGCTAGTGATCGCAATTTGCCCCCAGCAGTCAGAAGGAAAGAGGAGGAGGAGGTGGTGAAGATTGATAGACCGTCACTAAGCCTTAGTCCTTCAGTTTTGCCAAAGGTATTTTGCGAGTTGGCCAGAGGGAGCTAAGTCTTCCAGGACTTGCCCTCCATCCCCACACAGGAGGATGCGGCTCTCATCTGGAGCTTGTAACACATAAAATGGCTTCATAACTCAAGCAAGATAACTCACAGCCCGTCACAGACAAACTGAGCTGCACATGCTCTGGGGCCTCCCCCTCCGTTCCTCAGAAAGCAGATCTTCCCCTGGTCACTCGTGGAGGGGCGCTAACTGAGGCCTTGTGCTTGCCAGTGGGTGGGATGCTATGGGCGGGATGCTCGGGAAGGGGCTGACGTTGCGGCTCCTGTGTGCTCTCTGCTCTGCCAGGGTCTCTGCTGTCAGACCTCCACCTCCCTCCTGCTGCCGAGTGGGCAGTAGGTCTGTGTCCTCACAGAAGATGTGGGGATCTCCTCCCAAAGCCCACAGGTTTTGGCTGATAAAGTTCATTTGTGTATTGAGACTCATAAAATGAGGTCGCTCCAGTGGCCTGGCCCAGGTCACAAATCTAAATCCAAGTCAGCCTGCACGAGAAACACCTGTCAAGGGAACCTAACATACACCACTCACAGCCCTCCAGCAGCCTTAGCCAGTTCACCTTCCCTAGGAAGCTGGCTACGAGGTCGGGGTGTCCTTACAAGTCATATGACCTCTTCCAGTGCTCTGTGGGACTCGCTCTTGCCCCAGATCCCTAGGAAGGGTGCTCCCCTGCTCGTGAGGTGCTGTGCTCCCTTGATCTGTGGCTTGTTTTCCCGTGAGTGAAGGAATGAGTCAAGTAGCTACTAAATTGTTTCAGTTTTCCTTTTGACAGGGCTGAGAAAACTAAGGTGTGAGTCCAGGGGTGCAGAATAAAGTGTCTCGGTTTCTATAGAACCGACTTTGCGTGCTTTTGAGGATTAACCCTCCAAAGATACTTTTTATATATTACTTTACTTTAAGATGCAATTCACTGGAAGAGACCAAAGGTAGACTGATCACTGAGGTCACTGCAGTGCCCAGCTCCCTGGTAGAATAACTGAGGGGAAAGTGAAACCACAGACGAGGATGGCGGGGGACTGGGTAGTCGGCTCAGAGAGCAGCCTATCTCAGCAAAGCCACGCCTGTGAATACACTCTTAATACACCGTAAGAGTGGCATTATAATTCAGTGGAAGGAAGGGCTTTCCTTTAACTAATGCGGAAGCAATTAGTTAAAACTATCTTAGGGCCTCATCTCACTCCACATACCAAAATAAATTTCACCTGGACCCAGTAGTGAGATGTAAGGAGCAAGCAGACAAAATAAAAAAGATCTAGAAAAAAGTAGATATTTGATTTATGAATGAAAAAAGAATGCTCTGAGCTTAAAAGCAAGTTGAAACTACAAAGGAAAAATGGTACAGATTTAACTGGGAAAATGTACATTTCTATACAACAGAAACACAAAATTAAAAGTCAGTGAACATGGAAAAATATTTGCAACCAATATGGAATGGTTAATATACCTAATATAAAAAATATTTATGCCAAAAAGTTAAAAAAACATTTAATCCCCATGAAAATGGACAAGGCATGTGAAGAGATACTTCACCTGAGAAGGAATGCAAAGTAGTTAACTGTAAAAACCTCTTTTTTCCTTATTTGTACCCTCCACCAAACATGCGAGGGTTTTTCCCCATCAGGGAATTCTCTGCGACACCTGGATGTCCTGTAGTTCCAGTCTGACTCTGTCTACCTGGAGGTAGCACCTCCCACAGGCTAAGGGCGCAGTCCCTCCAGTCACAAGCCTGTGTCACCTGTGCTTCTGACCAACCAGCGACAGCTTGGAGGTCCCCAAATCCCCCTCCTTGGGTCTGATTAATTGACTAGAGCGGCTCACAGAACTCAGGCCGGCAGTCTACTTCATTAGAGTACTGGTTCAGCATAAAAGGACACAGCCCAGGAGCAGCCACCCAGAAGACGCTTGGGGCAGGGGATGGGGGGAGGGTTTGCGGAGCTGCCATGCCCTGTCCCTCCCGATGCCTCCATGCGTCCACCAGCCCAGAAGCCCTTGCACCCTGTCCTTTAGGGATTTTTTTTTATGGTGGTTTCATTACTCAGGTGTGATCGATGGAATCATTGGCCCATTGGTGACATCCTCTGTCTCCACCTACTCTCACCTCCCTGGAGGTTGGGGCTGAAGGTTCCAACCCTTTAATCATGTGGTTGTTTTCCCTGGCAACCAGCTCCTCTCCTTAGGGACTTTCCAAAAGTCGAGTCATTAACATAAACTCAGAGGTGGTTGAAAAGGGTTTCTAATGAATTAAAAAAAAACACAAAACACCTTTACCTCTAGTATCACTTAGAAAATGCCAAGGGTTTTAGGAGCTCTGTGCTAGAAATGGGGACAGAGACGGAACATCTGTTTCTTATTGTAAATCACTCTGTCACATTAACTAACATGCAAAAAAAGTCCACATCAAGTAATATAATCAAAGATATGCCAAATAGTCTTTGAGTTTCCCTATCAAAACTGCAGATAAAAACACTTGATACCAAGAGTGCAATAAAACTGGCATCTTCATAGAATAATGGTGGATATGAAAATTCTTACAAACTTTCTGGGAGGCAATAGAGCAAAAGGCACTAAAAACACTAAAAATCATCATACCCCTTCGGGCAATTAATTCCCTTATGAGTCAGGCAGCAATCAGAAATGCCATTAGTGATTTATATACAGGAATGTTTATCATAGTATTACTTTAGCCAAAAATGAGAAGCAACATTAGAATCAAATTATGACATATCAAAATAATAAAACTATGTAGCCTTTAGAAAAACCAGGTCTAAAATCACACTATCCAGTGTGACCGCAAGAAAGATACTAAGGAAATGTTCTAAAATGTTGATGTTAGTTCTGGTATCTCTGGGCATTATGGGCAAGAGTTCTTTTCTTTTCACATTAAAAATATTTCCAGAGTCATGTGTTCTATTTATGTAAAAGTGAAAGTTAGAAAACAGTGTTAGCAATTAGATAAAGCAGGTGGGTTGGCTGGAAAGAGTGTTGAGAAGGGGGAATATGCAAAATCAAAAGGAGACTGTCACAGGCATGGGTTCAGGAGTTTGGGAGAGAGGAGGTTTAGGAAGAAGATACTGAAAAATGCACTTCAGTTGTCATGAGGGAGGAAGGAAAGATAATCCCAGATACATACGTGTTTATCTTTTCCCAAGGAGCGTTTGATTTTACAGGTGAAGACGCTAACTGGAAATTTTAGGGGAAACATTTGTACAAACAGAACTAAAATCCCACTGTGAATTTCCGTCAAATTGTGAAAAGCAATGTAGTCTAACAACACTCGGTCTACAAATCTCTTAGACCCTATTGTTTTCTTTCTGAGTCGAGAGCACAGGTCTTTCTGACAGTCTTAGTCCACAGTGTGTACTTTCAGGAGGACTCATGATATTCCTGTTTAGCTACTGCAAGTCTGTGATCTGCTTTTGTTTGGCCGCCTATTTCCACTTCATGCGCCATAGATTATTATTTGTGTAGACTCAGTGCAAAATCCTGCTGCCCATTGCTCTCCTCTGCATTTCTAACCAGTCATACTGGCATTACCTGCACCGCTTTAGAGGCCGGAGGCCCACAGGCTGATGCTGAAGGGAGTAGGGGAAAGGAGCGGGGAGAGCTGAGCTCATGGAGGTGGGTCATATATGGGGGCGGGGCGGTGGTCCCCAGACCCTGACTACCGGTTGTTTTCCGGGATCCATGGCTAGAATGCAGGGTCTGAGAGGAAAGCCCACTTGTCTTCAGAGCAGCAGGCATCTGGGCGAGCTGTTGGGCATGCAAGGCTGGTACTTACCGAAAAGAAGATGCAGAACGCACAAAGCAGTCTTCAAGAGGAGGAGCAGGAAATCAGGTTCGGTGGATTCTTCTCTCTCACTGGCTTCCTAGTGTCCAGGCTCCAGAATCCAGGCCGGTGGAGAGGGGCCGGCAGATCAATGCAGCCCCGGGCTTATGACTGGCTGGCAGGCACGTCGTGCCTAAGTAAACAGCTCTCTGAACTTTGGCACATTTCTGCTGACTGATGACACTGTCCCCTGATTTCACTTTCATTTTTTGCCGGTGGCTTGTGACTTTTCAGAAACAAAAAATGTTAACAACATTGCTCTTCTCCAAACTGGGCACTTGACCCACACCTGAGCCGACCAGCCAGCAGACCTAAATAGCCAGGTAAGTGTCTGGGTGATAACACACAATAACTCCAGAAAGGAGACTGGCCAAGACACTTTCAAAACTCCTGTTTTAAACCAAGGTAAACACAACCTAGAATCTTACTCCGAAGGGACCCTCAAGATGAACTAGTCCAAGATCCCAGACCCCGGTCACTGTGGGGAAGCACCTATGCCTCTGTCCTTGCCTTTTCAGAAATCAGCTTTGTAGGATGACTGGGGGTCCCTGGACACAAAACCGTGTCTTCTTGGCGTCCTCACCAGGGTGTTTAGGCCCATGCTAGAGCAGCTGGAACATCTCCTTTCAAAATAAGAGCAGAATGGAGCTCTTATTTTTGTAATCATAGGGGCTCCTAGCCAGAGTTTAAAAATTGCTTTCTGTGCTCACATGACCAGCTGGAAATTCTGATTTGGGGTTAAGCTCGGTTAAGTCAGTAGACAGCTACCTAGTAATATTGCTGAATCCTTCAGGGTTCCTCTTCCCTTCCCTGTCCTTCCCGCAAAGGACTTCTTAGAACTGTTGCATTTTTTTTCCCCCTTTTTATTTTCTTTAAACTCAAACCCTAGAAAGAGGTGATGTGATCTAATGAAAAGAAGAACAGAAACCTTGGGATCAGGGAGCTGTGCTGCAGGTTAGCAAATTATTTAACATCTCTGAGCATCAGTTTCTCATCTGTAGAATGGAAACAATACCTACTTTGCATGGCTGTTGTGGAAATTGGAGATTATGTATCAAGGTTCTTAGTACAGTACTGGGCACACAGTAATGATAACTGTTATTATTAAAAGCAGTCTTTCTGAGTGTCTTCATAGCCTTCATAGTAATGCCTTCAAGGCAGAGACAAAATTAATTCTTTTGTACTAGTATAAACTAGTCATGAGAATTGAACACTGGTGAATGAAGTGACATAGTATAGGAGAGATAGAAGTATACATTTAAAATTTTTATTTGAGGTTAGAATGCACATAGTTTTTAGAGTCAAGAGTTTGTCAAGCTTGTTATGGAAAACAGCAGTCCCACATTATCCCCTTCTTCTCCAGGTAAGCACCTCACCTGTTTTACCTTATTCTCTAGGTATTTACATTTACATTCAGTTTTGTATGTAACATTCTTGTAATTGTACCACTTGGTTCTTCAGTTTCAAGCATAATTTTTATACGTAGCTTTCTTCCTCCTCACTCCTGTTCCACAAGTATAAGTCCTCACTCCCTCTTTCATATTGGTCACTATTTTGTCTAAACTGATACTCAGTGTCTACAATATTGTAACCATGTAAATACCATATATCAATAATCTCAGATATGCAGATGACACCACCCTTATGGCAGAAGGGAAGAAAGAACTAAAGTGAAGAAGAACTAAAGAGCCTCTTGATGAAAGTGAAAGAGGAGAGTGAAAAATTTGGCTTAAAACTCAACATTCAGAAAACTAAGATCATGGCATCTGGTCCCATCACTTCATGGGAAATAGATGGGGGAAACAGTGGAAGCAGTGACAGACTTTATTTTTTTGGGCTCCAAAATCATTGCAGATAGTGACTGCAGCCACGAAATTAAAAGACACTTGCTCCTTGGAAAAAAGTTATGACCAACCTAGACAGCATATTAAAAAGCAGAGGCATTACTTTGCCAACAAATGTCCATCTAGTCAAAGCTATGGTTTTTCCAGCAGTCATGTAGGGATGTGAGAGTTGGACTATAAAGAAAGCTGAGCGTCAAAGAATTGATGCTTTTGAACTGTGGTGTTGGAGAAGACTCCTGAGAGTCTTTGGACTGCAAGGAGATCCAACCAGTCCATCCTAAAGGAAATCAGTCCTGAGTATTCATTGGAAGGACTGATGCTGAAGCTGAAACTCCAATACTTTGGCCACCTGATGCGAAGAACTGACTCCTTGGAAAAGAGCCCAATGCTGGGAAAGATTGAAGGCAGGAGGAGAAGGGGACGACAGAGGATGAGATGGTTGGATGGCATCACCAACTCAACGGACATGAGTTTGAGTAAACTCCGGGAGTTGGTGATGGACAGGGAGGCCTAGAGTGCTGCAGTCCACGGGGTCACAAAGAGTCGGACGTGACTGAACAACTGAACTGAACTGAAATATCATGTATAGTAGCTGAGCCAGGTAGAAGATGATTTCCTTTCCATTCCTGCATAAATTTTTTTCTTATTCTACAGATGATACTCGCCTTAAGTTTGTTTGTTTCCTTGGTTTTCTGTGTACTTTACACTAACCCAGCCCTTATGTCTGCACGGTATTTTTCTTTTTTCAAGGAATTTATATGCATGGTGTCTGATCTTTTCCCAGGATAATCTCCCCCAGTGCCTTCCAGCCTGCTCCAGTCTGGACTGATACCCAGCTGTCCTGGCATTTCATATCACCACCATGATCCTGGGGCTCTTACTGCCTCTCTCCAATGTTGGATCACATATTTCCTGCATCAAAGGCTTTTTTCAATCTATTCTTTATCTACTCTTAAATTTGATCAAATATAGAAGAATATATCATTTTAGGTTAAAAATAATTTGCCTTTATAATTTTAGAAGTCTTGTTCCATTCCATCTAGCTTTCACTAAAGTTTAGAAGGTTAAAGCCATCCTGCTTTCTGGCTTCCAAAATGGCCTCCTCTCCTAGTCTCATCCTTGTAGCTTTGTCTTGTAAGATAACAATGATTGTTATTTTAGTAGGTTTTTGAGAAGGAGCAAAATTAAATATGTGTCCAGTTTGCTAGTTTTTACTGAAAGTCTAATTTTTTTTTTAAACCCTAGGAGGGTCTCTGGCTCTCTTTCACTGGTTTGCTCTGGCAACACAGTGGCCTTCTGAGTTTGTTGCTTTATCAAATTCCTGTGTGTGCTGTGTCTAGTCGCTCAGTCGTGTCTGACTCTCTGTGACCCCATGGACTGTAACCCGCCAGGCTCCTCTGTCCATGGGATTCTCCAGGCAGGAATACTGGAGTGGGTAGCCTTGCCCTCCTCCGGGGGATCTTGCCGACTCAGGGATTCTTTACCGTCTGAGCCACCAGGGAAGCCCCATGAATACTGGAGTGGGTGGCCTATCACTTCTCCCGGGATCTTCTGAATCCAAGAATCGAACCCAGGTCTCCAGCACTGCAGGCAGATTGAGCCACCAGGGAAGCCCTAGGCTCCCCTTAACTGCTAACCACCCACATCTCCATTGTTTTTGACAGCATCCTTAGGAACTTCTCCACATTCCGTTCCAAACAAATCAGTATAAGTAGGGGAACTCCAGAGCTCTCAGCCTTGGTCACACACTGCACAGAGTGGAGCTTCCCTCACTCTCCACTGGGGTGAAGAGCGAAGTGGGTTGTGGTTTAAGTGCCATGAACTCTCACTGCCCTTACTGAGATTCAGTGCTACTGCTAAGTCACTTCAGTTGTGTCTGGCTCTGTGCGACCCCATAGATGGCAGCCCACCAGGCTCCCCTGTCCCTGGGATTCTCCAGGCAAGAACACTGGAGTGGGTTGCCATTTCCTTCTCCAATGCATGAAAGTGAAAAGTGAAAGTGAAGTCGCTCAGTCGTGTCTGACTCTTAGCGACCCCATGGACTGCAGCCCACCAGGCTCCTCTGTCCATGGGATTTTCCAGGCAAAAGTACTGGATTGGGGTGCCATTGCTGGATTGGGGTGCCATTGCCTTCTCCGTGAGATTCAGTAGACTTTTTAAAATAAATGTTTCTTCACTTGTTATGTGTTGTTGAGACAGTTTCTTTTTAGAAAAATATTTATTTGGCTTCTCCGGGTCTTAGTAACGGCACTCGAGATCTTTAGTTGTGGCGTGTGGGATCTGGTTCCTTGACCTAGGATTGAACCCTGGCCCCCTGCATTGGGACTGTGGAGTCTTAGCCATCGGAGCACTAGGGAAGTCCCTTACGACGATTTCTAAAGACTTCATTTTTTGTTTTAAGCCAGTTTTGGTATTTTCACTGGAGAGTGGATGGAGGGTTTTCTCAGGTTGTAGTTCTAGAACTGGATTTGGGCCCCTTTATTATTTTTTAAAGGGAAAATTTTTAACTGCATAAAATCTAAAGACATTTAGATAGCAAAGAATATCATGAACAAATATGAAATGATAAATTGCAGAAAATAAGAAACAATGGTTGTAAATTAATAAAAGTACTGATAGGTTTTACTGGGAATGTCTTTGTGGCCGTTTAGGTTTTTGTTTTCTTGAAGCTGATAAACCAATAACAATTTATTGAGGTAAATATTAAGCTACTTATATAGATAGATGCATATATATATATCGTAATAGTCTTTTGTCCCCCTCTGTTTCAAATATCTCCATCTAGTTTTATAAAACATTGATGATGGTTTAATTAAGAGTAAAAATACAATATTTGTATCTTCTAATTCTAGGGGGCTTAATGAAATGTAAATAATGTATCACAATCAAAACCATATATCAAGTACCAGCAGTTAAACTAAATCGAGGTTAATCTAAATCACTTTCAAAGAGAGAGACAGCAACCCATGAGATGTCCTGCAGTGCATGTGGATGTTCTGGAGAGGGCTGCTCTGAAATCTGAAATGAACCTGCATGGGACCCTGCATCCCTTGTGGTGACCTCATGGCGTGACCCTCATCCTTCCTTGGAAAGGGAGACATTGTCATCCTCTGTATGATCTTCTCTAAAGAGAGCAGGTAGACTCACCACCAGTAGCACAGTTTGAGTAAGAGACTGTAAGGGATCCCTTTTATCACTTACTGCCTGCCTTACTCACATGTAATAGTTTCCAAGCACTTCTCTTTTTCTGGTCCTTCAGTCCCCACACTCCTCCTGTCCCTCGTCTTCTCGGGAAGGCAGGTTTAGGTTTTCCTGAAGATGAGCGTTTTCATCCAGACCATCCATTATTTCCCTTTGAAGTTCTGCACTTTTTTTTTTCTGAGATGCTTTAGGCTTTAATTAGTTGGGACTGGAAGGATTCCCATCCCTTTCTGACTGGTTGCATGTGTTCTTGAAGGTGAGCCATTAGCACACCGTGATGTGAGAGTTAAGAGACGTCGCTTTTTGATTCATTTTGAGAAATCTGCTGTGTCCTCAAGTGAAGAGTGGACCCTTCCACATTTAAATGCTGCCTAACACAGACTTTGTACCCTTGGAGGACTGGCCTCTGTGAAAGGCAGTTTGAGGCCTTTACAGGTTTGTGTAAACTAATCTTTTCACTGACATAACAATATTCTTTATCCAGGGCAGAAAAACTTTTGACTAGCTCTTTATTCCTCCTTAAACTATGTTGGCTTCTTACTAAACAATAAATCACAGAAGCACCTACTGAAGGAAAGCCCAAGGGGCTTTGCTTCAGGTAGTCAGCGAACACCATCAGAGCACTGCTTCAGGAGCAGCCGGACAGCTAGTTCTGCAGGCCCTCCGCAGCTCCAAAGGCACAGATGCCAGGCCTCTGGCTGTTAGGATGCCATGGACCACACTGTCTGCTTCTGCTCCTATTTTGTAATTTTCTGCAGAAGTGGAGTGAGCGGTGGAGCAGTGGAGCGAGTACATCTAAAACAAACAAGTGCCTGGCACGCAGGCTAGACCATTGGTTGGGCAGGGCAAGGGAGGTCTAGTTGAATAAAACGTTACACGCTTTGTTCTGTTCAGCGTTGCACACATAGAAAGTGATATTTGTCCTGTGCATCAGGGAAAATGTAAAAGGCTGACAGTAGTCAGAAAAGAACCCACAAGCTCCGGCTACTCTGGGCCGCACCTGATGTTGCATAAAACCAGAGAACAGAGTGGTGTCGCGCTGTAACCTGTTCTCTGAACACATGCACGTCAGGGCATAGTGGTGAGACGTGCCGGGGTAGAGGACGCACGAGCCACGTTCCTGGGTGAGGCTCCTTCTCTGGGTTTGGAATTTCCTTCTGTAGCCTTGAAGCCTGATCCTGCCTACAGAGGTTCCAGGGATCTCTCTTCTCTGTAGGCCCGTTTGCGCCTGTGTCGGGCAGTGCAGACAAGCCGGGTCAGAGAAATGAAGGGCCTTCCCCAGGGTATTTCCTCCCTGATCTGGAGTTCAGTGAGAACTCAGGAGACATCAAGAGGAACCGTGGATGCCTTCACCTTTCGTTCATTTCAGTGGAGCCTTGTTGTAGTTCAGTCCAGGTGTGCTCAGATGGGATGACTCTGCCCCAGGTGCCTGCCCTCGGGTGGCCCTGCCACCATCAGCACAGAGTCATCTTCAGAACTGTTGTTACCGCGGCTGAGGGGGTGCGTCATTCTATCAGCGAACTGTGCCATCTTTTATTTCTTTAAACAGAACCTCACTCTCCTGGTATCTCTCTAGCAGACTCAGGCCCAGAGCCTCTCTTGTCCATCACGGAGGGCTCTGCCATGAACAGTTCTCTCCTCACAGGCTTTTTCCAAAGAAGAAAGATAGAACTATCTGCAGAGACTGGTCTGGGAATCCTGGAGGGGCCTCCAGGATTTGGGTCAGTGGTCCACCTAGGAATGTGGAGAACAGAGGCTCTTACCAGGCTCAGAGGTGAGGGGTGAAGATGGCCAGATGCTTGATGAAGTGATAGTTGTTTGTTTGTAACTTACTTATTTGAAAGAAAAGTTGCCAACTAGGAGTTCATAACATGTTTCTGAAAGTAGAGAATTCCTGTATGGTAGTATAGAAGGAGATGTCCCTATGAAAAAACAATAGCAAGTAAACCCCTTTTATGTGCAGAAAGGGTGCTCACCTTTCTGGGATAAAGGTGAAATACAACTTTTTTGGTGATAATGGGCAGATCATTCTTACCTTAAAGCCTAATTATAAAAGAACAATTTAATGGTATCAGGATAAAAGCCCTAGAGTTAGTGTATGTCTTTGTTTCCTATTATAAAGCCCTTCTGCCAAAGTCAGTAGCATCAGTGCCAAGTCAGAAACCCAGGCTCTACCAGGCATCACTGTTGCCTTGTGTGGGGGACCAAAGATGGTACAGAATCTGGGTCATGTCTGCAGAGAGGATGGGGTCATAGCTCATACTTAGCCCACCTGTCACAGAGGCCTTCATTTGAAAAGTTTTTTCTTCGTTTTTGCTGGACATAAAATTCAGGTTTGCCAATACCACACTTGTCTTTTTTTATGGAGCACTTCATGAATTTGGATGTCATCCTTGTGCAAGGGCCATGCTCATCTTCTCTGTATCATTCCAATTTTAGTATATGTGCTGCTAAAGCGAGCACCACACTGTCTTGATTAATTCTCTTTTATAGATTATAAGTCTTTTAAGTCCTGGAGTCAAATAACATCAGTCCTGTCACTTCTACCCTTTCGACATTGTGTTGGACATTCTGAATCTTTAATCCTTCTATGTAAACTTTAGAATCAAGTTGGTTGATAACTTGCTAGAATTTTGATTGGGATTTCATTGAATCTGTAGTTCAAGTTGGAAAGAACTTGGCATCTTAATGGTAGTCTTCCTATCCATGTATACATGGAATATTTCTCCATTTACTTAATCTTTGATTTCTTTCATCAGAATTTTGCAGTATTCCTTATGTAAATCTTGAACAGTTTTGATTTATACCCAAGTATTTGAATTTTGGTGCTGATGTAAATGGTTCAGTTCAGTTCAGTCGCTCAGTTGTGTCTGACTCTGCGACCCCATGAACCTCAGCACGCCAGGCCTCCCTGTCCATCACCAACTCCCAGAGTCCACCCAAACCCATGTCCATTGAGTTGGTGATGCTGTCCAACCATCTCATCCTCTGTCGTCCCCTTCTCCTCCTGCCCTCAATCTTTCCCAGCATCAGGGTCTTTTCAAATGAATCAGGTCTTCACATCAGGTGGCCAAAGTCTTGGAGTTTCAGCTTCAGCATCAGTCCTTCCAAATGAATATTCAGGACTTATTTCTTTTAGGATGGACTGGTTGGGTCTCCTTGTAGTCCAAGGGACTCTCAAGTCTTCTCCAACACCGCAGTTCAAAAGCATCAATTCTTCTGCACTCAGCTTTCTTTATAGTTCAACTCTCACATCTATACATGACCACTGGGAAAACCATAGCCTTGACTTGACGGACCTTTGTTGCAAAGTAATGTCTCTGCTTTTCAATATGTAAATGGTATTATGTTTTTAATTTCAAACTCTAGTATTCATTGCTGGTGTATACGATGGTGACTTTTGTATATTAACTTTGTATCTTGCAATCTTGCTATAATTGCTTATTACTTCCAGCAGGTTGTTTTTTGTTGATTCTTTGGAATTTTCTACATAGATAACCATATATTCTGTCAACAAGTAGTTTTATTTCTTCCTTATATTTTCTTATCTTATTGAATTACCTAGTGCTTCCAGTATGATATTGAATGGGAGAGCAGACATCTTTGCTTATTTCTTATCTTAACAGGGAAGTATCTAGTTTCATCATTAAATACAATGTGAGTTGTAGATTTTTTGGTAGATATTTTTTAATCAAATTGAGGAAATTTCTCTCCACTCTTAATTTGCTGAGCGTTTCTATTCATGAATGGGTGTGGGATTTTATTCAATTCTTTTTCCGTATATATTGATGTTATGTAATTTTTCTTCCTTATTCTGTTGTTGTGATGGATTATATTGGTAACTGAATATTGAATCAGGCTTGCATACCTAGAATAAAGTCTACTTGGCTGTGGTATATAATTCTTTTTATACATCATTGGCTTCTATTTTCTAATGCTTTGTTGAGGATTTTTGCATCTATGTTCACAGAAGATATTGCTCTGTAATTTTCTTTTCTTGTAATATGTCTGGTTTTAGCTTTAGGGTAATACTGGCCCCATGGCTTATGTTATGAAGGAGTCTTTTTGCTTCTATCTTCTGGAAGAGATTGTAGAGAACTGGTATAATTTCTTCCTTAAATTTTTTGGTAGAATTCATCAGTGAACTTGTCTGGGCCTGGTGATTTCTCTTTTGGCAGGTTATTATTTATTGATTTAATTTCTTTAATTCATATAGGCCTCTTTAAATTGTCTATTTCTTCTTACATGAATTTTGACAAATTGTGTCTTTCAAGGAATTATCCCATTTCACCTATATCACATTTGTGGGTCAAGAGTTGTTCATAATATTCCTTAATTATCTTTTTAATTTCTATGGGATCAATGTTAATGGCCCCTCTTTTATTTCTGATGTTAGTAATTTGTGTCTTTTTTCTTAGTTAACATTGCTAGAAGTTTGTAAATTTTATTGACAATGGAATTCAGTGCTGAAAAGAAATGAGCTATCAAGCCATGAAAAGACATGATAGAACTTACAAGAACATTACTAAGTGAAAGATGCCAGTCTGAAAAGGCTACATACTTTATGATTCCAATTATGTGATATTCTGGAAAAGGCAAAACTAGGGAGACAGTAAAAAGATCAGTGGTTGCCAGGGTTTGAGTGGGAGAGAGGGATGAATAGACAGAACACAGAGAATTTTTAGGGCAGTGAAACTCATTTGTATGATACTATAATGGTAGATCTATTTCATTATACATTTGTCCAACACCAAGAGCAAACTCTGATGTAAACTATGGACTTTGGATGATAATAAGGTATCAGTGTAGGTTCATCAGTTGTAACAAATGAATCATTCTGGTGGGACGGTGATAATAGGAGTAGCTTCCCTGGTGGCTCAGATGGTAAAGCGTCTGTCTGCAATGCAGGAGACCTGGGTTTGATCCCTGGGTTGGGAAGATCCCCTGGAGAAGGAAATGGCAACCCACTCCAGTACTCTTGCCTGGAAAATCCCATGGATGTAGGAGCCTGGTAGGCCCCAGTCCATGGGGTCTCAAAGAGTTGGACACGACTAAGCGACTTCTCTTTCTTTCTTTTCTGATTAGTATTGCTGTGAACCTGAAACTTCTCTAAAAAACAAAGTCTATTAAAACCAAAACCAGAACATAACAGTTACTCTTTTAATACCCCAGTGAGCTCTCCTTGAACCTTCTTTGGCCATTGGAAATATTGTTGAGAGTACATTCCCCAACCTCAGATCTTCCTAGTTGCATCTTGCTCCTGGGGCGTAATGAAGCTTGTGGCCTGTAACTTGAACTAGCTCTCCTGATTCTCAGTAGCTTTATCCTGTAGTGGCCACTATTGATGACCTGCAACTCCAGGCAGATTGACTCTCTTCTCACTTACCGCTTCCATCTTGATTTATTTGCCCGATATACCTGTTTCTCTGCAGTAAGTCACTAATGGTTTCTAGCACACTGCAAGATAGAAGTTAAAGAAACAATGTTTGTTGACTGATTCATTAAAGTGCCTAGGAGGAACATTAAGAGCAGTACATGTCATCCTTGCCTTGAGGTCTTGGTCTTTTGGTGTTGTGTGAATAAATCATTTCAGAAGAAATCAAAAGTTCAGAGTTTTTTTTTATCTTGACAAAAATATAAATATCTAAGTGATTTTTAATTTTCTATATTTTTTTCTGGATTTCTTTTTAACTCTGAAAGATGTTCCCGCTAAAGAAGATAGGATATCTGAAATTTGTAGTTTAGTTCATGCACATGAACGGGGGGAGGGGGGAGGGATTGAGGGGCCAGGAGGGCTTTCCTTTGTCTTTCTTTTCTTTTTCTTTTTACTGTTAGAGTATGTTATCTCTCATCCACAGTTTTCAGAGCAGCATAAAGCTAGATTATGCATCCCTCTGCAACTTCAGGTGAAAGGTGGGCTGTCCATGCTTCTTTTTTGGCTGCTGTCCCTTAGTTTTAGTTGTATGGGGGGCTGTCTGCATAGAGCCTTGCTGGCTGGACCCTTCAGCTTGCAGACTCTTGTCTGCATCCTTCTCAGAACTTAAGGGAGTCATCTCCCATTTGCTGCTGGCAGCTTTCATGTCTTTAGTCTTTGTGGCCTTGACTCGAGAATATTTTTTCCTCTTCTTGGGCCCTCTGAGAGGCAGCAAACTTTCCGATGACTTCTGGGACTGAGACTGGAGCCATTTTGGAGCGTTTACTGGAAGAGTCCTCTGGCTCATCAAAGGGAGATTGCTGGGTAGTGTCCAAGATGTGCTGCATTTCCTTATGTTTATGTTAGAAGATGGCTTTTGTCTAGGAAAGAAATGAAATATGTGAGCTTCTGCCCAATATGTACCCTAAGTATTTGCAGTCCTTAGGTACTGTCATAGTATAAATCGTAGTATAAATCGTATTTTTTTTTCCCTTTGCTGAGTTCATTCTCCTTTAAGACTCTTACCTTTATTTCTATGAGAATGATCTAACTTCATTTCTGGTCATGATTTTTCAGCACTATTCCAACCTTGTATTTTTAAATGCCCCGAGGACATGTTTATTTGGATACCTTCCCTCACCCCAGGCTTCCTGCTATAATGGCCACTCGGCCTCAGCCCTTTCTTACATTAATGCCTTCAGCTGAAGTCAGTGCTCTCTAAAATTCCACCTTGCTCTAAAAATCTACTTTGTGTATTCTATCAGAATTAATTCAGTGTACATGCACTGTCCCCCCGCCCCGCTCACCCCCTGTATTCAGTAAAGAGATCAATATAAGTCCAAGAGAGAGAAGTTTTCCTCGAGAGAGTGAGGTTTTCAAAATTACTAATTGTCGCTACCTAAAGTCTCTTAGTTTTTCTTTAGAATTCCATTTTTTAACCATAAAATCTCAACCATGTTTTTAATTAAACTCTTAATTTTGAGATAATTGTATACCTACCTGCAGCTGGAAGAAATAACATAGAGATGTACCCTTCACCCAGTTTCCCCTAAATGAAATATCTTGAAAAACTACAAACAATAACACAGTTAGGATATTGCCATTGACATAGTCAAGATACAGAATAGTTCCTTCATGTTTCCCTTTTACTGTCATACCTACTTTTCTCCTTCCTCATCCCCTCAACTCCGGGCAACCAATTTGTTGTCCAGATCACATAATTTTGTTAAGTCAAGAGTGTTGTACAAGTGAATTTATATTGAACCTTTTGGGATTGACCTTTTTTTCACCCAGCAAACTCTGGAGATTCATCCAGGTGGTTTTGTGTATCGGTAGTTCATTCTTTATTTATTGCTGAGGTCATGGCATGGATGTACCAGTTTGTTTAATGATTCATCAGATGAAGGACATGTGAGTTGTTTCCAGTTTATAAGTATTAGGAATAAAGCTGCTATAAACCTTTGTGAACAGGTTTTTTTGTGAATGTAAGTCTTCCTTTCTCTGGGATTAAAGCTCAGGAGAGCAATTGCTGGGTCATATGTTAGTTTTATATTTGGCTTGTGAAGAAACTGCCAAGCTGTTTTCCAGAATGAAAACATATATATTCCTACCAGCAATATATGAGTGACCCAATTTCTTTGCATCCTCATCAACATTTGGTGTTATCATCATTTTTTATTGTAGCCATTCTGATAGGTATGTAGTGATAACTCACTGTGGTTTTACTTTGCATTTCTCCAGTGGCTAATGATGTGGAACATGTTTTCATGTGTTTATGTGCCATCTGTATGTTGTTTGGTGAAGTGACAGTTCATGTCTTTTGCTCATTTTCTAAGTGATCTATTTGTTTTCTTACTGTTGATTTTTTCCTACTCCTATTGTTTTATATTTATTATTATTATTTTTTTTAATTGAAGTAGAATTGATTTGCAATGTTGCATTAGTTTTGGGTGTACGGAAAATTATTCAGTTGTACTATACATACATATGTATATATTCTTTTTCCTATTATTTTCCATTATGGTTTATTACGGAATATTGAATATAATTCCCTGGGCTATACAGTAGGACCTTATTGTTTATTTATTTTATATATGTAGTTTGTATCTGCTAATCCCAAACTCCTAAACTATCTCTTTCCCACTCCTTTCCCCCTTTGGCAACTATGAGTTTGTTTTCTGTGTCTGTGAATCTATTTCTGTTTTGTAAATAGTTCATTTGTATCATATTTTAGATTCCACATGTAAGTGATACCGTATCATTTATCTTTCTCTTCTTTTGGTTAGTATGATAATCTCCAGGTCGGTCCATCTTGCTGCAAATGGCATTATTTCATTATTTTTATGGCTGAGTAATATTCCATTATATATACCACATCTCTACTACCCATTTATCTATTGCTGGACATTTGGTTGCTTCCATGTGTTGGCTATTGTAAATAGAGTTATTCTGAACATTGAGGTGCATCCATCTTTTTGAATTAGAGTTTTCTCTGGATATATGCCCAGGAGTGGGATTGCTGGATCATATTGCAACTCTATTTTTAGTTTTTTAAGGAAACTTCATACTGTTTTCAATTGTGGTTGCCCCAGTTTACATTCCTACCAACAACGTAGGAGGGTTCCTTTTTTCTCCACACCTTCTTCAGCATTTATTATTTGTAGACTTTTTTGATTAATGTGTATCTCAGCGTGTTCCTCCTTGGGTTTATCCCCAAGGAGGGACCCCGCACTTTCTGGACTTGGGTGACTGTTTCCTTTTCTATGTTAGGAAAGTTTTGGACTATAATCTCATCTAATGTTTTCTCAGGCCCTTTCTCTTTTTCTTCTGGGACCCCTATAATTCGAATATTGGTGCATTTAATGTTGTCCCAGAGGTGTCTGAGACTGTCCTCGTTTCATTCTGTATTCTCTTCCCTGGTAGAGATTCCCACCATTCTGTCTTCTCAGTCACTTATCTGTTCTTCTGCCTCAGTTATTCTCCTCTTGATTCCTTCTAGTGTATTTTTCATTTATTTATAGTTCATGTCTGTTGTATTCTTTGTAGCCTTTTTAATGATGGCCATTCTGACCAGTGCGAGGTAATACCTCACTGTGCTTTTGATTTGCATTCCTCTAATAATTAGCATAGTTGACCATTTTTTCATGTGCCTATTGGCCATCTGTATGTCTTCTTTGGAGAAATGTCTATTTAGGTGTTCTGCACATTTTTTGATAGGGTTGTGTTTTTTTTTTAAATATGAAATTTCATGAGATGTTTGTATATTTTGGGAAATTAAGCCCTTATTGGTTGCATCATTTGCAAGTGTTTTCCCCAGTCTGTATGTTGTCTGTTCATTTTGTTTATGGCTCCTTTGCTGTACAAAAGCTTATAAGTTTGAGTCTCATTTGTTTACTCTTGATTTTATTTCTATTGCCTTGAGAGATTGACCTAAGAAACATTGCTACATTTTATGTCAGAGAATACTTTGCCTATGTTCTCTTCTAGGAGTTTAATAGTGTCATGTCTTATATTTAAGTCTTCAAGCCATTTTGAGTTTATTTTTGTGTAGGGTGTGAGGGAGTGTTTTAACTTGATTTACATGTGACTGTAGCTTTCCCAACACTACTTGCTAAAGAGACTGTTTTGCATTGTATATTCTTGACTCTTTTTTGTTGAAGACTGATCCTAAGTGTATAGGTTTATTTCTGGGCTCTCCATTTTTTCTGTTGATTTATATGTCTGTTTTTGTGCCAGTACCATACTGTTTACAGAGAAGGCAGTGGCAACCCACTCCAGTACTCTTGCCTGGAAAATCCCATGGACGGAGGAGCCTGGTAGGCTACAGTCCATGGGGTCACGAAGAGTCGGACATGACTGAGCGACTTCACTTTCACTTTTCCCTTTCAGGCACTGGAGAAGGCAATGGCAACCCACTCCAGCGTTCTTGCCTGGAGAATCCCAGGGACAGCGGAGCCTGGTGGGGTGCCGTCTATGGGGTCGCATAGAGTCGGACACGACTGAAGCGACTTAGCAGTAGCAGTAGTAGCACCATACTGTTTTGATTACTGTGGCTTTTTGGCATTTTCTGAAGTCTGGGACAGTTATACCTCCAGCTTTGTTCTTTTTCCACCAAATTGCTTTGGCAATTCTGGGTCTTTTATGCTTCCATATAAATTTTAGGATTATTTGTTCTAGTTTTGTTAAAAATGTCATAGGTAATTTGACATTTTAACAGTGTTAATTCTTCCAATCCAAGAGCATGGAATAGCCTTCCATTTCTTGGAATCATCTTCAGTTTCCTTTATCTATGTTTTATAGTTCTCAACATATGGGTCTTTTACCTCCTTGGTTGCCTCCTTTGTTCTTTTTTTTTTGATTTGATTCTAAACAGGATTTTTTTTTTTTTAACTTTCCTTTTTTGATACTTCATTATTAGTGTATAGAAATGCAACCTATTTCTATCTGTTAATCTTGTATCCTGCTACACTGCTGAATTCATTTATCAGTTTTAGTAGTTCTTGGGTGGAGTCTTTAAGATTTTCTATATATATTGTATCATGTCATCTGCAAATCATGAAAGTTTTACCTCTTCCTTTCCAACATGGATACTTTTTGTTTTTTTCTTCTCTGATTACTGTGGCTAGGAATTCCAATGCTATGTTGAACAGAAGTGGTGAGAGTGAGCATGCTTGTCTTGTTTCAGCTTTTAGTGAGGCTTTCAGCTTTCCATCATTGAGTATTATGTTGGCTGTGCATTTATCATACATAGCTTTTGTTGTGCTGAGGTATGTTCCCTTCGTACCCACTTTGGTGAGAGTTTCTACCCTGAATAAATTTTCAAATGATTTTTTTGCCTCTATTGATGATAGAGGATCATCGATCATCTATCTGATGATTGTGTGCTTTTTGTCTTTTCTTTTGCTGATGTGGTGTATCACATTAATTGATTTGCATATGTTGAACCATCTTTTGATCCTGGGATGAATGCAGCTTGATAGTGGTGTATGATCTTTTTTTATGTTGTTGGATTTGGTTTGCTAATATTTTGCTGAAGATTTCTGCAGGAAGAATATTATAGGCTATGTTTTGTTATTCCACTGCCACTCTATATCTTTTAGTCTATTGACACTTAAGGTAATTATTGATAGATATGAATTTGTTGTCATTTTAAACCTTGTTTTCCAGTTGATTTTGTATTTCTTCTTTGTTCCTTTTTTTTTTTTTTCTTTTTACTTTTGTGGCTTGATGGAGTTTTTAGATTGCATAAAAATTCCATGTTTATTTATCTGTAGTGTTTTTGAGCATATCTTTTTAAGTATCTTTTACATTACCCATGAATAACTTATAACATCTAATGGTGTAATTTTCCCAGCTTGAGTGGAATATAGATATCTAACTTTCCTTTATGTCCCCCTTACCTTCTCATATTTGTAATTGTCTTAAATATTTTCCTTTAGATACATTTAGAACCATATCAGTGTAATAACTTTTGCTTCAACCATCAACATATTTAGAGAACTCGAGAAGGAAATCCTATTATATTTACTTGTACATTTACTCAGCATTATCTATTGCCTGATGTTCCTCCTCTGTTTTTTCTGTTTAAAAAAATTTAGTCATTCTTTTAGTGTAGGTCTTCTAGTGAAAAATTCTCTTAGTTTTCCTTCATCTTAACATTTGTTGAGTTCTCCTTTATTTTCGCTGTGTGTCAGATTGTGGGTTGACAATTCCTTTCTTTTAATAATTGAAAACATTGTGCCATTTCTTCTAGCCTCGATAGTTTTTTGCTGAGAAATTGGCTGTAATTAAACTTGTTTCCCTTATAAATAAGATGTCATTTTTTGCTGGCTGCTTTCAGGAATTATTCTTTTTCTTTAGTTTTCAGAAGTAAAAGTTTGGAGTATCTTGGCATGATTTCTTTGAGTTTATCCTGCTAATGGTTTGCTCAGTTGTTTGATCTGTAGGTTTGTCTCTTGCCAGGTTTGGAGTACCTCTGAGTACCTTCTCAGCCTTGCTGACTTCTCCTCTCTTCCAGGGACTCTGAAAACATGAATGTTGGATTTTGTTTATGGGTCCCTAGGTCCCCGAGGCTCTGTTCATTTCATTTCTGGTCTGTTTTCTCTCTGGTCTTCAGGTTGGGTTATTTCTATCTCTTCCAGTTCAGAGATTCTTTCCAGTGTCTCCTCAATTGTGTTGTTCTAGTCTCCCACATGGTTCCCAGTGACACTCTGGGGTGGGGATCTTTACAGGCCAGTGGGGATGGAAGTCCTGACCTGGTACTCGCCTTGACACTGCCTAGCAGAGGGGTCAAGATGCCTCATTATAATCTTATGAAAATGGATGGTGTTAAATATGTAGAAAGGTCATCTGTTGCTTTCTGCTTTCCTAATTTTTCTTATTTCCTTGTATATCTATACCAGATACTTCTGGGAACGGTCTAGCCCAGGCAAAATTTTCTCTTCTCTGGGGAGTGCCTCTCACGGTAGGGCTTCAGTCAGCCACATTTGTAACTAATCGACCTCTACCCACTGGGATTGCTGCCAGTCCAATTATCTTTCCTATAATTTAGAATTGGGAATGAGAGATAGTGGGTCAGTCTTTTAAGTGAAACTGCTGTAGGATACAAATTTGTGAGTCGGGAGTGTGAAGACTTTTCTGCAGAGAGAGAAAAGCAGAGACCGAAGATAGATAGTTTTCCATTCCCAATTCCAGGCCTTGCATGAATCCTGCCTGAATTCACTCTCTTATTTCCATGAATAGCCTTCCATTTTCTTACAGTTCTTCCCCTCTACCCTACCTTATGCTTTTTGATTAAAGTAGCTAGAATTATTTTGTAACATGTAACCGAAGAGTTCTTAATTAATAAAGACTATTATTTACTTATACCTTTAGGCTCAGGCCAGTTCACATTGAGTGCATGTCTAGGCTCAAAGAATGTAAGGAATCTTGGTGGCTCAGATGGTAAAGAATCTACCTGCAGTGCAGGAGATCTGGTTTCGATGCCTGGGTCGGGAAGATCTCCTGGAGAAGGGAATGACTGGCCACCCACTCCAGTATTCTTGCCTGGAGAATTCCATGGACAGAGAAGCCTGGCAGGTGACAGTCCACAGGGTCTCAAAGAGTTGGACAGGACTGAGCGACTAACACATTAACACTTGTGAAAATAATGACTAAAAATTAAGTGATGTCCTAATTGTTAACTCTCAGACCCCTTACTTATATCCAGATTCTCAGCTTCTCAGTTCCTTTGCCTAGGTAGGTCCATTATATTTTTCTAATTAATTTTCTGCTGTTTATTTTGCTGATATCATCATACTTGATGCTTTATTTGCCAGTACTATTTGCTTCTCTCATATTAGCTGACCTGTTAGATTCAGTTTTTGTAAGGCACTGACAGCTACCCCATCCCACTAGAAACTGCCATCAAGTGCCTATTTTTCTAATTTTTTAACTTCGCTGATTTTACAATGAAGAAATATGCATTAATAAAAATTTAGGAAAAAAAAAGCAGGAAGAGGAACATCATACTCTGCCAGTACTTTGACTCTGCAGAGATAATCACTGTTGGGAATACGTGCTTCCAGGATTTTTTCTAGTTATATGTTTGAATATGTACAATCTGCACACATTAAATGTATATACATAATCCATAAATGCAACCACAGCAAATCAAGCTGGTCTGCAGCTTTTATTCACTTATATATTGTGAACATCATTTTATGTTAATATATACATTGATATATTTAATAGCTACATAATCTTTCAGTTTATGGTTATACAATAATTTATTTAAGCAGTCTTCTATTGTTGGACCTTTAGATTAATTTTCTTTTCTTTGGCTCCTGTAAGCAATACTGCAATGAACATCACTACAGAAGTCTTCTAGCCCTTCCTGAGGTTTTTTTCCCCCTTAGGACTGGTTTCTAAAGGTGGAATTTTTTAAAACAAATGTAGATATTAAGGATTTTCATATATTATTGGATTGCCTTCCAGAAATTGTACCATTTCTATTCCAACAGTCAGTGAATGAATTCTTCCACTGAGAGACAAAAATGAGAGAATTTCAGTATTGTTTTAATTTACATTCCTTGGATTTAAGTGAGATTGAACATTTTTAAATGATTATTGGTTTTTTTCTTTTGTGAATTTCTGGCTCATAGCCTTTGCCTATTTTCCTATTAAAATATTCATGATTCTGTCATTGATTTGTATGCAGTCTTTGAATATTAAGTATGTTGGCCCTCTGTTTCTTATATTATGAAGAGAAATGTCAAAGCATACTGATGAAAGACTCTGCATTCTAAATATCTAGTTAGGGTTGAGTCCAGTTGCTACCTATTGGCTGCGAGACCTTGAACAAATTTGAGGAACAGACTTTGCATCTCAGTTTCCTTATGTGTAGAATGTAAAATGTGTTTGTGTAAACAAAGAATGTCGTGTAGCACATAGAAAGTACTTCATCAAATCTGTTGATAATATTAGTATTATATTTCTTATTTGCAGCTTGTCATTGTCTTTTATTTGTATTAGTTTCCTTTTGGTCTTATAGATCCAAACTAATGAGGGGTTTCATGTAAATAATCAAGTAAGGCCTGCTAACCTTACGCCTTCACATATCCAGTGTTTTCTTATGGCTTTGCTGCTGCTGCTCTGCTAAGTCGCTTCAGTTGTGTCCGACTCTGTGCGACCCCACAGACGGCAGCCCACCAGGCTCCCCCGTCCCTGGGATTCTCCAGGCAAGAATACTGGAGTGGGTTGCCATTTCCTTCTCCAGTGCATGAAAGTGAAAAGTGAAAGTGAAGCCGCTCAGTCGTGTCCGACCCTTAGTGACCCCATGGACTGCAGCCTACCAGGCTCCATGGGATTTTCCAGGCAAGAGTACTGGAGTGAGTTGCCATGGGTCTTTGTCAGATATGGTGTAGCTGCCTCTAGTAGAGCCTATGTTTTTTTCTTAGGATGTGAAATCAATAAACCATGTTTCTTTATAAAAGAGTGCATGTATTAAATAGCTAAGAATGACAAAATTGTATTGACTTACTGATGTTGGATTTGAAAGCTGGTTCTTGGGTTGAATACCTCTTTTATCTGAGTGGTTTGCACATTTTTAGTGCTATGCATGATGGGGAGCAAATACTGCAATATTTCTTGAGTTTGAGCTATTTTTTTATCCCTGTAGATTCTTTTTTCATCATCTGTCCAGTTTATATCAGCCTTCTTGCTTTGGAAAGATGGACATTCTTTCATATTGCTTTTTAAGTTGTGATGCAGATCTGGGGAGCAACCATAAAAATATGTATAGATACATAAACTGAATTGATTAAGCAGTTACTTAGCATTATCTGCCAAAGATTCTAAAAATTCTTATCCATCTGAAGCTTATACTTTAATTATGGGGGAGAAAATAAACAAATAAAACATCTGTCAGATAATAAAATTTATGGGAGAAAATAAAGCTGGGAAGGGGAATAGAGAATTCTTGGGGAGGGGCTGATTTCTGTTTTTAAAAAGGCGGTCAGAGAAGGCCTCCTTATGGTACTACCATGTCAGAGGACTTAGGGAGCGAGTAAAGCCACTGTCAAAGGGAGGAGCATTCGCAGCAAGGGGAACAGTAAGTGCAAAGGCACTGAGCCAGGAGCATGGTCGTGTGTGCAGGGCACACCATGGAGAGACAAGTGGCTAAAGCAGAATCAATAAGCAGAAAGATTTGAGCTAGATAGGTAACTTAGAGTTAGTTCACATAAGGCCTCACAGGCCATTGTAAGGACTCTGATTTTTACTGAATGTGAAATCGGGAGGCCCTGGAAGGCTTTGAGGCGTGTCACATCTCAGATCTGCTTTAATAGTATCATGCTGGTTGCTAAGTCGAGAACAGACTGAAGAGGTGCAGGGGTAAACAGGCAGGGAGATCTCATGGAAGGCTACTCAAAGAATCTGTTAACAGGAGAGCACACGGTAGCTTGGACCAGGGTGGTGGCAGTTACCGGAGGGAGAGGTGTGAGCAGGGGAGGGAAGAATCCTGAGTATATTTTGAGATTTTCCAATGAATTAGATGTGGGGTGAGAAAAGATGAGAGAAATCGGTGGTAGCCCCAAAGCTGTTTGAGGAAGTAGAAGGACAAGATATAGAGAAAACTATGGGAAAAGTCTGTTAGAAATTCCTTCTTTATTATTTATTAATAGATGATATGAAGGAATTATTGTTTATTGTGTTAATTGTGGTAAGATTTTAATAACATTAAAAATGTGTAGAGAACTGTTTTGAAAAACAAAGTTCATTTGAAAAGTGTTTATTCCACTCCATACCCATTAGGATGGCTATTGTCAAAAAACAGAAAATGGTAAGTGAAGGCAAGGATGTGGAGAGATTAAAACCCTTGTGCATTGCTGGCTTGAATGTAAAATGATGTGGTTGATATGGAGAACAGTATAGCGGTTCCTCAAAAAACTGAAAATAGAATTACTATAGGGTAATTGATGGTCCAGCAGTTCTACTTCTGGGTATATCCCCAGGATTGATGACATCTTGGAGAGTTATCTGTACACCAGTGTTCATAGTAGTGTTACTCACAGTAGCCAAAAGATGGAAGCAACTCAAGTGCCCATTGACAGATAAATGGATAAGCAAAATGTGGTATATATACAATGGAATATTACTGAGCCTTAAAAAAGAAGGAAATTCTGATATCTGCTACAACACAGATGAACTTCAAGGACATTATGCTAAGTGAAATAAGTCAGTCACTAAAAGACAAATAATGTATTTGTTTTTACAAATATTTGATTCCATGTATATTGGATACCTAGAATAGTCAAAGTAGGATAGTTGCCAGGGGCTAGGAGGAGGGGGGAATGGGCAGTTGTCATTTAATGGCTATGGCATTTCAGTTTTGCAAGATGAAAAGAGTTCTGGAGGCTGTGTGTACAACAATGTGAATGTATTCAACACTGCTGAACTTTATACTTAAAAATACATAAGATGGTAAATTTTATGTCATGTGTATTTCAACAGAATTTTTTAAATTCAATATATATAGGTAGAGAGAGGGGAAAAAAAGAACCCTAAGTAAAACTTGAAGGAAAATTGGTAGACATTTTAAAGGATGTAGCAGTGTTACTTATGATTATGATGGCTGAATTGCTATGTATGTAGACAACATAAGAAAAAAGTAGAATACACTTAGAATAAAAGCAAGAAATACATTATGTTTTATTAAAAAAAAAAAGGTTTATCTAGTTAGAGACATACACTGAACTATTTATGGGCAAAACAATATGATTTACTGACTTTGCTTTAACTACTTCGGCAAAAAAAATGTAGTGGGAATATAAATGAAACAAGAATAGCAGGATGCTGATAACTATTAAAAGGTGGGTGACAGGCACCAGTGGTTCATTATTCTATTCTACTTTTGTTTATGCTTGAAATATCCACAATAATGCTTTTTAAAAAGGAATTGTCCATTACTAAAAAGAAAGGAAACAGATGACTAAAGCACTCACTGAATTAAATTAGACTTGAAAGACAATTAATGAGGGTATGTATGATTACAATATCCGGCAGTGCTGGCAAATAAAATGAATTCATCTACAGTCTCTTGAGAAGCCATTCCTAGGGTGTTCGCTGAAACATTATTATGTAGCTTGCATTATGTTTAGTTTGGTAAATAGATATGAAAAATATATAGTCCTTGCCTTAAATATGCCAACAGTTGGGACTAGAGAGAGAAGTAAAGCATCAGTTAGAATATATATCTATAGGATAGGGCAAGGTACTTACTGTAGGATTGCTGAAGAGGTACTTCCAGCCATACTTAAAGCTGGAAAAAGAAATATTCCTAATTCCTACTTAATCTGAGTCTTGATGCACAGGTATGTCAGCTAGTTTAAAAAAAAAAAGAGTAGTAATCTAGGTTCATGTCTATGCCCATGTTCATGTCAATGGACATGAGCTTGAGCAACCTCTGGGAGATGGTGAGGGACAGGGAGGCCTGTTGTGCTGCAGCCCATGGGGTTGCAAAGAGTTGGACACAACTGAGTGACTGAACAACAACAGCAGTAATCTAGGTAGTGGGACCAGTATGGCACACTCAGGAAGTCACAAGTATGGTTTAGAATGACTAGAAATCAGATAGGTGTGAATAAGTGGTTCAAAACTAGAGACCTTGTCTGTAATAATAGTACTTCTGGGAGATTTCCTGAGATAGGAATCATGTGTGACTGGTAGATGCTTAATGTTTTAAAAGTGAATTGTTAGGAGGCCTTTATACCTGGAAGTGATATAATTAGGTCTGCATTTTTGAAAGATCAGAGTGGCAGCCAGGAGGCTGTCAGGTTGAAGAAAAGTGAGGCAGAGGGATAAGTTAGGAGGCTAATTCTGGGGAGGCAGAAAGGGAGTCTGAATCAGAGGAACATGTCCATGACTCATTACAAATATAAACTCTCCCAGAACTGGAGAGGTCTGCCTAGGCTGCTCATGAATCTCTGACAGATCCAGCTCATCTCTACTTGAATAGTCCAATAATGGGAAAGGACAGACTTCTGGGAGAAACTGAGTGATGACATAGTGGAGGAAAATGTATAGCCCTAAATGTATATACTATAAAGACGGAGGCAGCATCAAAAACTAACTCCCTCTGAAATGACTTACTTCAGTAAAAAAGAAAATTGTTGAATTTTTATTTATATGTCATCAAGATTCATCAGGACATAAGATAATATAATAAAAAAGCCATGAGAATCTCAGCTCAGGAAAGATGGAAAGGTTGAGAAACATAATTTTAAATTAAGAGCAGTGGGTGGGTGGGAGCAGTAGGGAACACTGAAAATCAAATCTCCCCTTTGCAGCAAAATTCTATAAATATGGTCTCCAATTTCTCTCCTGTTTTAAGATACATTACACTTTAATTAGACCTGTACCTCAGTCATTCTACTGAAATTTCTCTGACCAACATCCCCAAATAAAACCTGCTGCTGCTGCTGCTGCTAAGTCGCTTCGTGTCCGACTCTGTGTGACCCCATAGACGGCAGCCCACGAGGCTCCCCCGTCCCTGGGATTCTCCAGGCAAGAACACTGGAGTGGGTTGCCATTGCCTTCTCCAATGCATGAAAGTGAAAGATGAAAGAGAAGTCGCTCAGTCATATCCGACTCTTAGCAACCCCATGGACTGCAGTCTACCAGGCTCCTCCATCCATGGGATTTTCCAGGCAAGAGTACTGGAGTGGAGTGCCATTGCCTTCTCCGAAATAAAACCTACATGTTATAAAATCAAATAGTAAAACCATCTCACTTAATCAGAAGCATTAGACCTGGCTGATTATGCCCTGTTTGATACACTTTCTCACTTAAGCTTCCAGGACAGCACGTTCTCTTGCTTTCCCTCCTACCCAAGGCGGGGCTTTCCAGTCTTTTGTTGGGTTCTTACTCTTTTCCTGATCCATCAGTGTTGGGGGTTCCCAAGGACTTGCTCCTTAACCCTTATCTATATCTACACTCACTTAAATCTCATCCAGCTTCATGCCTTAAAAATACTATCTTTATGCTGAAAATTCCTAAACGTATCTTCAGCCCAAATCTCTTCCTTTAACTCTGGACTCATATATCCAACTGCCTGTTCAGTACCTTCACTTCAGTGTCTAAAGGCATGTCAAAAGGAACACGTCTAAACTGAATTGATGCTCCACTCTTGGTGTTTGCCATCTGGCGGCTGACAGTTCAATCCAGCTAGTTGCTCTGGCCCAACACCCTAGAGTTTCAACAGTTGTAAATACCTATGAAACTATTACCATAAACCAAGATCTAGAAAAGATGATCACTAAAAGATTCCTGATGCTCCTTTACAGTCCATTCTTTCCTTCCTCCCTTACTCTGTCCCTTACTCGAGGAAGCCATTATCTACTTTCTGTCTCTAGAGATTAGCTTGCTTTTCATATACATGTGATTTCTTGTAGTTTTTACTTTTCTGCATCTGGTTGCTTTTTGTCAGCACTGTGATTCCATGTTGTGTGTATCAATTCATTACATTTTTATTCTATGATATGGAAAGGGCATCAATAATAAAGAGGTGATGGGAACAATGCAATTAAATTGACTTTTCCAAGGCTATATTAAATAATTTTCTTCTGTATTCAACTTGTATAGAAATTAAATAAGGCAAGTGTTTTTCAGAGTCAGAAGTAAAATGGCTGTTTATCTTCTCTGTTTATAAAAACAGTTCCCATAATCCAGATTTCATACAATTTATTAATGATGATATGGTAGAAGCCACCTTGAATACTAAAACATTAAAATCCTAAACATTAAAAAAACACCTTCTGTTGGTATCCTTGTCTCCTCAGTCCAAATGGGAGTCTGTCTGTTCAGAGGACACTTCAAAGATGTCACTTTGACACAGTTTCCATACAAATCATTGTTCCTGGGCTGAACTGTTTCCTGGTTTTTCTTGTCAGTTCCTAATACATATCTCTGTTGGTCTCTGCTAAGCTTCTGAATCACAGTTTGGGAGCTGAAAGAAATGGGGTACTCTGATTTCAGTGTTAACAATGAACTGTCTAATTAAGAGTAGTGAAATGCCATGTATGTATGTATATTACACGTCACAGTATGCAGGGTATTGTTACAGATATTACTTTACTTGGGGCTCTCAGCAGTTCTGATACAGGCGGGATGGCCAGTGTTACCCCATCTTATATCAGAAAGGGAATGTTAAGGAATCAGAGAGGTTAAACTATTTGCTCATGATAATGCAGCTAATAGGAAGGAGGGGCAGGTCTAGAATACACACCTTCTAACTCTAGTACTTTGTGTATTACTTTCTCTCATGTTATTTTCTTGTATTATTTCATTTCTTTCCATAGATAAGATGTGAAAGTGGAATTCTATGGAATTCTCCAGGCCAGAATACTGGAGTGGGTAGCCTTTCCCTTCTCCAGGGGATCTTCCCAACCTAGGGATCGAACCCAGGTCTCCCGCATTGCAGGTGGATTCTTTACCAGCTGAGCCACAAGGGAAGCCCAAGAACACTGGAGTGGGTAGGCTATCCCTTCTCCAGCAGATCTTCCCGACTCAGGGATAGAGCTGGGGTCTCCTGCATTGCAGGAGGATTCTTTACCAACTGAGCTATCTGGGGAAGCCCCTTAGATAAGTAATATATTGTTAAAAAGTTAAGTCTTAGTTTAAATTAATCAACTTTAGATCCAAGTACAGGTATGGCCAAAGGTGGTTTCTTAACCTAAATTTCTAGTTTTTGAGGCAAGAGAAGCCTACATATTTTAACAGAACCCATTGCTGAGCAGAAACTAAGTTCTTAGAAAAGAGGCCAAGGAAGGAAGAACAGGAGTACCATGTTTCCTCCGTTGTGCAAATTCAGTCTGTTCTCATACTTACAAAGCCACTGTTGAGATGGTTGTTCAGATCATTGTTCCTGAAGATGGGGAAACTTTCCAAGTGGGCTTGTGATATAATACTTACTGGTTTAGACAAAACTACAGTGTTTATATATGCTATCCCTGACTTCTCTTCCTATCCCTTTTCTAGTTTTTAGGTACTAATATCAACCCTTTGGGACCAGTGCTTCAATTGCTGTTATAGAAAATAAAACATCTGATAGTCATTCATTCTAAGTATTATCTTAGGCCAGAAGAGAGAAACTCAGATAAAGCAATGATGATTGCATAGAAATAATGTCTAACTGCAGATGTTAAGGCATACATTGGGGATAGTTTAGGGATAATGAAATCTCAGAACCCTTCAAAATGCACCATATGGGCACTCCTATGCAGTTACAGATACTATGTCACAGGTACTATGTAGACTATAAGGAGACAACTAGAAATTGTTACCAAAAAGTCACTTTTACCTGTTAATTCAAAATCAAAATCTTTTAAGATGGAGGAAAGGGAATGAGGTAATCTGGTAGAAGAAATCGGGTGTAGTTCTCCTACCTCAGATACCTTTTTAGAAGCCAAGCAGGGGCTCGTCCAGGTATTTTTGCTAAAAAAGAGAATATACCATAAAATTTCTGAACTTAGATTTTAAGGTTAACAAAACTTAATTTTTTACTTTCTTGACAATTGCCTCAATTGCTAGCTTAATTGAGTTTCTCTTTAACCTGCCACTGTCTCATTCACACATATGAAATATATTAGTGCATATTTCCTCTGGAAGCCTTTAGATCAAACTGTTTCAGGAGAAGAGCAAACAGTAGAAATACCTGTCCAATAATTACCAAGCAATTCAGAACTGCATTCTGCATGTCAGGCTCTAGGAAGGGCATCTACATGTATAGCAGAGTAACTAACTTTTAGAGCACCAACTCAGGACACAGCTATATCAGACCAAAGAATCAGTATATGTAATGAATAAATACTTACACACACGATTATTATTTTTAACATATAGTATAAATTAGCTGTTTATTTAAAGTTATATATTATTCTGTATTATTTGCTATACATGAATGCCATTATTTAAGAAAAACAAGAGGACTAGTTAACAGTGGCAGTTAGTAGTAATTAATAGTGGAACCAATCAAATAGTATGGGTGAGAATAATAGAACACTATAAATAGTGTTTTCCTCTGATGCAGATTTTAACTTTTTATATTTACGTTTTATAGGCAATATTATTATATCTTCTTAAGATAAATAAGACCTTTTAAAAAGTTGAATGTAATACAGTAGGGCTAATTAGATATTACAATTAATAAAAATGCACATGTTTATGTCCCAGATAAAATAGGATATTTTTGCTCTTTGTGTGTCCTCTTCCAATAATACCTCTCTCCACTGCCTGCAGCCTTCAGGGTATCCTTTTCTTTTATGTAGTGGTAAAACTGAAAACATTCAAAAGTCAAGGAGTGTGTCAAGGCTGTATATTGTTACCCTGTTTATTTAACTTATATGCAGAGTTCAATTCAGTTCAGTCGCTCAGTTGTGTCTCTTGACTCTTTGCAACCCCATGGGCTGCAGCATACCAGGATTCCCTGTCTATCACCTACTCCCAGAGCTTGCTCAAACTCATGTCCATCACATGTAGAGTATGTCATGTGAAATGCTGGGCTGGATGAATCACAAGCTAGAATCAAGATTGTTGGGAGAAATATCAATAACATACATCATATGTGTATGTCCATCATATGCAGAGTACAGCATGTGAAATGCTGGGCTGGATGACCAAGCTGGAATCAAGATTGTTGGGAGAAATATCAATAACCTCATATATACAGAGGTCATCACCCTTATGGCAGAAAGCAAAGAGAAACTAAAGAGCCTCTTGATGAAGGTGAAAGAGGAGAGTGAAAAAGCTGGCTTAATACTCAGCAATCAAAACCTAAGATCATGGCATCCAGTACCATCACTTGGCAAATAGATGGGGAAACAGTCTAAGACTATTTTCTTGGGCTCCAAAAATCACTGCAGACAGTGACTGCAGCCATGAAATTAAAAGATGCTCCTTGGAAGAAAAGCTATGACAAACCTAGACAGCGTATGAAAAAGCAGAGACATTACTTTGTCAGTAAAGATCTGTCTAGTCAAAGCTAATGGTTTTTCCAGTAGTCACATATGAATGTGAGAGTTAGACCATAAATAAGGCTGAGTGCTGAGGAACTGATGCTTTTGAACTGTCATGTTGGAGAAGACTCTTGAGAGTCCCTTGGACTGCAAGGATATCAAACCAGTCAATCCTAAAGGAAATCAACCCTGAATATTCATCGGAAGGACTGATGCTGAAGCTGAAGCTCCAATACTTTGGCCACCTGATGCAAAGAGCCAACTCATTGGAAAAGACCCTGATGCTGGGAAAGATAGAAGGCAGGAGGAGATGGAGATGACAGAGGATGAGGTGGTTGGATGGTATCACCGACTCAATGGACATGAGTTTGAGCAAACTCTGGGAGATGGTGAAGGACAGGGTAGCCTGGTGTGCTGCAGTCCATGGGGTCACAAAGAGTCAGACATGACTGAGCTGAGCAACTGAACAACTGAGGTCACCTTTTATGAAGCCCACATTACACTGACCCCTGGTGGCAGGCCAATGAAATGACATCAAGTTAGATATCCTGTCAATAAAGAAATCTGAACATGAAATATGAATTAGCAAGTGAAAAGTGAAAGTGAAAGTCGCTCAGTTGTGTTTGACTCTTTGCAACCCCATGGACTGTATAGTTCATGGAATTCTCCAGGCCAGAATACTAGAGTGGGTAGCCTTTTCCTTCTCCAGGGGATCTTCCCAGCCCAGGCATACAATTCAGGATCTTCCCAACCCAGGGATTGAACCCAGGTCTCCTGCATTGCAGGCGGATTCTTTACCAACTGAGCTACAAGGGAAGCCCAAGAATACTGGAATGGGTAGTCTATCCCTTCTCCAGGGGATCTTCCTGACCCAGGAATTGAACTGGGGTCTCCTGCACTGCAGGCAGATTCTTTACCAACTGAGCTATCGGGGAAGCCCCTCAAGCAAGCAATAGCTTGACTCCAGTCCATGGGGTCCCAAAGAATTGGACCCAACTAAGCGGCAGAACAACAACAAAATTAGCAATAGGTTTCTAGACTTGTAAGAATTAGTTTCTAGCTTCCCAAAAATGTGTGTTCACTTTGTATCTTTAGGCTTGTTTTAGTAGACTGACTTTGGGGAATTTGACCCTTAGCATCCTTAAATTTGGGCTTCCCATGTGGCACAGTGGTAAAGATCTGCTTGCCAATACAGGAGACATAAGAGACACTGGTTTAATCCCTGGTTTGGGAAGATCCCCTGAAGGAGGAAATGGCAACCCACTCCAGTATTCCTGCCTAGAAAATTCCATGGACAGAGGAGCCTGGTGGGTGACAGTCCGTGGGGTCACAAAGAGTCGAACATGACTGAGCATGCATGCATATCCTTAAATTCATCATGTGGGGTTCTCCGTGTCTACAATGTCTATTGTTTTTATTATAGATATTCTGAAGCACACTGTATATCATCACATGTTAAACTTCTCTTTCTCAGGGAAGAGGTTTTCAAAGACAGATGTAATTCAAACTGAATGTGAATTTCAAATAAATTACAGTTTTTAGTGCTGTTCAACTTGACTGCTCTTTCTGGTGACATATTTTTAACTTCTGAGTCAGTCTTATTTCCCATAAATGTCACTTTTTTCACTATATGAGTTTTTGTTATAACCTATCATAATATTGAACAACTGAGGTATAGTTCATACTATTCTGTGCTCCTTATGACCTACTCAAAGATGATCAAATAGATTTAGAGAAACAGCATGTAAATTGTTTTACTGTAGTCCTCTCCTTTATTCCCTTCTTCAACTATTTACAAATTAGACAAGGCTGTTCTTCTTGTCCCACATGTTGAAAATGTGACTTAATGGCAGACCAGCATTTTAACATCTTTTCCATGGCTAACAATAATGATAGCCACCTTGTAGGCACAGGTCTAAGGAAGTACCCTCTTTCATTTCTATAAAGTAAAAAAATCTCATTAAGTGCTTCTGCATGTTTTGAGGAAACTAAAACGTGACCCAAAAAGTTCACTATGCAAGTCTCATTATCACAGGACAGCAAATCACTTTTTAAAGTACAAGGTGTGTACAAAGACATTTAGGAGATCAAAATTTTTAAAAAAATTTTCTTTGTTAAGAAGTTGATAGACTGAATGAAATATGTGCAAAAGTATACATTTTATATTTTCATTGTCAGTCAACCATGCAGATAGATTAGCAAAGTCTAGCTAGTATGTGTTTGGACAATGTATTAACAATATCTGGTTGATGTTTCCTATGGTTTCATTAAAAATAATCATAGAAATCAACATTCTCTGAAACCCAATTTTTCAAATTCAACTACTTAAGAGCCAGAGGAAATGTATTTTTGATTCAATGTATCATGTGATAACTGTTCAGTTCAGTCGCTTAGTCGTGTCCAACTTTGTGACCCTGTGGACTGCAGCACTCCAGGCCTCCCTCTCCATCACCAACTCCCAGACTTTACCCAAACTCATGTCCATCGAGTTGGTGATGCCATCCAACCATCTCATCCTCTGTCGTCCCCTTCTCCTCCTGCCTTCAATCTTTCCCAGCATCAGGGTCTTTTCCAATGAATCAGTTCTTCACATAAGGTGGCCAAAGTATTGGAATTTCAGCCTCAACATCAGTCCTTCCAATGAATATTCAGGACTTATTTCCTTTAGGATGGACTGGTTGGATCTCCTTGCAGTCCAAGGGACTCTCAAGAGTCTTCTCCAACACAACAGTTCAAAAGCATCAGTTCCTCAGCACTCAGCTGTCTTTATAGTCCAACTCTCACATCCATACATGACCGCTGGAAAAACCATAGCCTTGACTAGACAGACCTTTGTTGGCAAAGTAATGTCTCTGCTTTTTAATATGCTGTCTAGGTTGGTCATAACTTTTCTTCCAAGGAGCAAGTGTCTTTCAATTTCATGGCTGCAGTCACCATCTGCAGTGATTTTGGAGCCCCCAAAATAAAGTCTGACACTGTTTCCACTGTTTCCCCATCTATTTGCCATGAAGTGATGGGACCAGATGCCATGATCTTAGTTTTCTGAATGTTGAGCTTTAAGCCAACTTTTTCACTCTCCTCTTTCAGTTTCATCAAGAGGCCCTTTAGTTCTTCTTCGCTTTCTGCCATAAGGGTGGTGTCATCTGCATATCTGAGGTTATTGATATTTCTCCCAGCAATCTTGATTCCAGCTGTGCTTCCTCAAGCCCAGCGTTTCTCATGATGTACTCTGCATGTAAGTTAAATAAGGAGGGTGACAATATACGCCCTTGATGTACTCCGTTTCCTGTTTGGAACCAGTCTGTTGTTCCATGTCCAGTTCTAACTGTTGCTTTCTGACCTGCATACAGGTTTCTCAAGAGGCAGGTCATGTGGCCTAGTATTCAAATATCTTTCAGAATTTTCCACAGTTTGTGGTGATCCACACAGTCGAAGGCTTTGGCATAGTCAATAAAGCAGAAATAGATGTTTTTCTGGAACTCTCTTGCTTTTTCCATGATCCAACGGATGTTGGCAATTTTAATTTGCCAACAGATATTGGCAAGTTTAATGCTTACTTTTTTCATATTTACCATGAGTGTGTTTAATGTTTGGTGTATTAGCTAATGCCAGAGACTCGGAATTCCTACAATAGCCTTATTTTTGTCTATCCTGTTGTCTTTGGGGTTCCCTAAGAACTACTTATCAGAAAGAATATATGTCTTGCTTGCAGCTCTTTCAGCTGTAAACCATTGTTACTATACTGGAATGTTGGTGTGGTGGTAAGGCATGGGAGAAAGGAAACATCCTGTAATCTTTTGAAATCTTGGTCTTTTAGTGGGTATGTTTCCCTGGGCTATGACCTTAATAAGTATTTCTTGGCTTTTCTTCCCCCTACCTTTCAGTGAGAGGGGGCTGGCTGGGAAGACGGAAGAAGAGTAAAATATATCCAGAACATTCTCTCTAAGAAAGATCTACTCTCCAAATCCAGTCCTTTACATGTTGGAGCTAAAATGAGCAAGTCCCCTTACTATGTTTACATTGTATGTCTATCTTTTCTTCGAAAAGTAGTTTTAGCTCTTACATGTGGGTCACCCATTTGAATTAATTTGTGTATGGTGTAAGGAATGAGCCCCACCACCCACTTCATTCTTTTGCATGTGCATATCTAGTTGTCTCAATACCATTTTTAAGGCTATTTTTTCTTCATTGAATTGTCTTGGCACCTTTGTTGAAACTCAGTTGACAATAAATGTAAGGGTTCACTTCTGCATTCTCAATTCTACTTCATTGATCTCTATATCTACCCTTATGCCAGTGCTGCACTGTTACGATCACCGCAGGTTGGTAGTAAGTTTTGAAAATGGAAAGTATGAGTTCGTGAACTTTGTTCTTTTTTGAAAATTGTCTTGGTTATTCTGGCCTTTTATATTGCCACTGCATTTTAGGTTTAGCTTGTTAACTTTTGTTTCTGCTGAGATTTTGATAGGATTGCACTGAGTCTGTATATCAATTTGGTGAATACTGCCATCTTAACTAAGTCTTCTGATGCATGAACATGGGGGAATCTTTCCATTTATTTAAATCATCTTTAATGTATTTCAATAGTTTTCTAGTTTTCAGTGTACAAGGATTATACCGCTTTTATTAAATTAACTCCTAAGCATTTTATTCTTTTTGATGCATTCTAAGTAGAATTTTTTTCTTAATTTCACTTATAGGGTGTTCACTGCTAGTATACAGAAATACAATTGGTTTTTTATAACAGATTTATTGACATCTAATTCACATACCATACACTTCACCCATTACAATTCTTCATGTTTTTTATCTTGCAACCTTGCCAAACTCATTTATTAGCTTCAGTAGGTTTTGTATGTACGTGTGTGTATGTATGTATGTGTGCGTGTATTCATTCCTTAGGATTTTCTATATATAAGATCATGTGTACTGCAAATAGAGGTAGTTTTACTTCTTTGTAGTCTGGATGCCTTGTATTTATTCTTTCCAGATTGCCGTGCCTAAACCTCTATTATGCTGAATAGCAATATTGAGAGCAGACACCCATATTATCTTGGTCCTGATCTTGGGGGGAAAGCATTCAGTCTTGTACCAACATCTATGACATTAGCTGTGACATTTTCATAGATGGCCTTTATCAGGTTGAGGAACAGCCCATCTACTTCTAGTCTGGTGAGTATCTTTTTTTTTTTTTAAACATCATGGAAGATGTTGGATTTTGCCAGACATTATCTCTGCATTTACTGAGGTAACTGTGTGCATTTTGTTCTCTATCCTATTAATATGTATATTACATTAATTTTTTTTTAAATTTTTTATTGGCTGGCACAGTGGTAAAGAATCTATCTGCCCAAATGGTTTAGAAAGCTGTGGTACATACACAATGGAATATTACTCAGCTATTAAAAAGAACACATTTGAATCAGTTCTAATGAGGTGGATGAAACTGGAGCCTATTATATAGAGTGAAGGAAATCAGAAAGAAAAATACCAACACAGTATATTAACACATATATATGGAATTTAGAAAGATAGCAAAAGAGACACAGATATAAAGAACAGACTTTTGGACTCTGGGAGAAGGCGAGGGTGGGATGATTTGAGAGAATAACATTAAAACAGGTGTATTACCATATGTGAAATAGATCACCAGTCCAAGTTCAATGCATGAAACAGGGCACTCAAAGCCAGTGCACTGGGACAATCCTGAGGGATGGGATGGGAAGGGAGGTGGGAGGGGGCTTCAAGGATGGGGGACACATGTACACCCATGGCTGATTCATGTCAATATATGCCAAAAACCACTACAATATTGTAAAGTAATTAGCCTCCAATTAAATTAAAAAAAAAAAGAAGAATCCGTGTGCCAAGCAGGAGACGCAGATTCAGTTCCTGGGTCAGGAAAATCCCCTGTAAAAGGAAATGGCAACCCACTCCAGTATTCATGTCTGGGAAATCCCATGGACAGAGGAGCCTGGTGGGCTATAGTCCACAGGGTTGCAACGAGTTGCACGACTTAGTGACTAAACAACAATAGAAGTTGATTTACAATGTTGTATTGGTTTCTGCTTTACAGCACAGTGAATCAATTATACATATATCCACTCTTTTTTAAGATTCTGTTGCCATATAGGTCATTACAGAGTGCCAAATAGAGCTCCCTGTGCTATACAGTAGCTTTTTATTAGTTATTTATTTCATATATAGTAGTGTGTATATGTCATAGTGTGTATATGTCAATCCCAATCTCCCAATTTATCCCTTCCTCCTTACCCCCTTGGTAACCATAAGTTTGTTTTCTATATCTGTGACTCTTATTTCTGTTTTATAAATAGTTTCATTTGTACCATTTTTTAAAAAAGATTCCACATATAAGCGATATTGGGGCTTCCCAGGTGGCACAATTGGGCAAGAATCCACCTGCCAATGCAGGAGATGCATGTTTGATCCTTGGGTTGGGAAGATCCCCTAGAGTAGAAAATGGCAACCCACTTGAGTATTCTTGCCTGGAAAATCCCATGGACAGAGCCTGGTGGGCTACAATCCATGGGGTTGCAAAGAGTCAGACACAAGCAAGCGACTAGCGCGCACACACTCCCACACACACATGTGCACACATAAACACAAGCAATATCATGACACTTGCCTTTCTCAGTCTGACTCACTTCACTCAGTATGACAATCTCTAGGTCCATCTATGTCACTGCAAATGGCATTATTTTGTTCTTTTTATGGCCAATATTCTATTGTATGTATGTACCACATCTTCTTTATCTGTTCCCCAACTGATGGCCATTTAGGTTGCTTCTATGTCCTGGCTGTTGTAAACAGTGCTGCCGTGAACACTGGGGTGTGCGTATCCTTTCAAATTATGGCTTTCTCTGGATATATACCTAGGAGTGAGATTGCTGGATCCTATGGTAGCTCTGTTTTTAGTTTTTTAAGTTACCTCTGTACTGTTATGCATAGTGACTGTACCATTTACTTCCACCAAGAGTGTAGGACGGTTCTCTTTTCTCAACACCCTCTGCAGCATTTGTAGATTTTTTTGATGATGGGTATTCTAACCAGTGGGAGGCGGTACCTCACTGTAGTTTTGATTTGCATTTCTCTGTTAGTGATGTTGAACATCGTTTCATGTGCCTCTTGGCCATCTGTATGTCTTATGAATGTCTATTTAGATCTTCCGCCCATTTTTTGATTGGGTGGTTTTTTTTTATATTGAACTGCATGAGTTGTTTGTATACTTTGGAGATTAATCCCTTGTTGATTGCTTTGTTTGCAAATATTTTCTCCCATTCTGTGTGTTTTTGTTTTGTTTTAATGGCTTCCTTTGCTGTGCAAAAGCTTTTAAGTTTGATAAGGTCGCATTTGTTTCTTTTTGTTTTTATTTTCATTACTCTCAGAGGTGGATAATTTTCATTATGTTAAAACCAACCTTGCTTTTCCAGAATAAATCCTACCTGGTCACTATGTATAATCTTTTTTATATGTTGCTGGACTCAGTTTGCTAGTATTCTATCCTACTATTTTGTCTTAATTTTTAATACTTACAAAGGTAAAGAAGAAGTGCTATTTATTTATTAGGCCTCTGGAACCCTAACAATTACCTTTTCAGAGAAACTTTCTCTGATACTTCTTCATCCCCAGACAACTCCTGTATCATACCCTAGCACAGTAAGTAGCACTTACCCCATTATGTTTCTATTGTCTCTCTATGTGTTTGTCAAACTCTTTTTGCTTCTTGAGAACAGACTATATACTGTAACCCAGTCTCTAGCAGTCATTGACTAGTATAACTTGAGACCTCTGCAAAACAGATCATCATCAGATTTTTAAAGAAACATGAACAAAGAGGAAAAGGAGATTATATAACAGAGGCTGATTATAAAAGAGAGTAACTAAGACACAGGATAATAGTATCAGGAAAATTTTACTTAGCTATATTCAGAATGAAAATATACCAACTGATGTTCAGATTTGTTCTGCTGGGGTTATTTTAAAATACTCATGGAAGACAAAGAGCAGACTCCCTCAGCTCCTTTGCTGTACCTGTCTTTTCTATCAAGTAGAGTTTCTTCTGATCAGACAGGGGGAGAATAAACATTAGTACTCATCTTCAGTCCCAGACATGTTACATCTCAAGTAAGAAAAGAATTTCCATATAAATAAGATCACAAAACCGTTGGCACTAACCTTTTAAGAATTCAAGGAAGTGAGTCTCCTCTTGCTGCTAAATGCCTAAAGACTCCATCCATCATCCATCATAATCATGTTCATTTAGGAAAACATTTCCTGGGATTTCCAGGCTGGATTACATCCCCTTCTCTGAGGATGTAATTCATGCATATCAGTCATTCTATCTCACTTTTACTTTAATGAACTGTATATGTGTCTTGTTACACTTCCTTAAGTAATAATCAGCTCATCTCGTTGGAGAGGGAGGGAGAATTATGTTTCAGCCAGAGAAGACAATGTGAGCAATGGCAAGGAGGTGAGAAGACTGATGTATTTTGAGGCTACAAAATGATCACCATTGCTGAAGTGTAAAGGAAGGGCAGCAGATGGCAAGAGGTAAAACTGGAGAGGCAGTCAGGGGCCTGTTCACTGGAAGTCTTGCATGTCATAATAGGCAACTTGGTTTCTCTTCTGTAGCAGGTGGTTGTGAAAAAAAATTTTGTTTTAAATAACAGACCATTATTGAAAGAAAAATTGTACATGAAAGCCACTCAGGAGGAATAAGGGTTGGATGGGCCAGTTGGTGCTTGGCCTCCCTCTGATTCTCACTAATAGCTCCCAGTGTGGTGAGTTTTAAGTGTGGTCTGCAGATCACTAACATCAGAATTATCTATGGTACCGTATTAAACATGCAGATTTTGGGGTCAACAACAAATACCAGCTCAGAATTCAAAGCTGGGATTATCATAAGCTCCCCAGATAATTCTAAAATTTTAAAACCACACGTTCCATAAGACAAGTGGCCCATAATCTTCACAATACCACTGCTGTGAGTGACAGGGAAGAACTGAGTACATGCTCCAAATTAAAAGAGAATCAAAGGATATGGCAATTAAATGCAATCCATGCAACTGAATCAGGGAGAAGTTTTGCCCTAATGGACACTGGTACATTTAGCAAAACTTAACTACAGTATGACACAAAATAGTATTGTATCAAAGTTTAATTTCCTTAAGAGACTATTCTTGTTCTTGGAAAATAAATGCTGAAGTTCTTTAGCAATAAAGGAGCATGATATTTATAAAAACTGGATTTAGGGGGAAATATAGCTAGCTAGATAGATATAGTTCTTTGTACTTTTTGAAATTATTTAAAAATTAAAAGTTAAAAAAATTGAAAAGAGAAAGCCTAGAACAAATTTAAATCTCAGGACTGCCAACTTCAACCACTGTTAGAAAACTGGGAATTACTGACAGGCTTTATTTTATACAGTGGTATTAATCAGATTTCTGTTTTTGATAGATTACTTTTATGGTGATATGAAAGGCAGAATTAGGATGACAGTACTGGCTTAGGTCTTTGTGGCTCAGTAGGTAAACCCAGGGTTTGATCCCTGGGTCAGGAAGATCCCCTGGAGGAGGGCGTGGCAATTCACTCCAGTATTCCTGCCTGGAGAATTCCATGGACAGAGAAGCATGGTTGGTTACAGTCCATGGGGTCTCATAGAGTCAGACATGACTGAAGCAACTTAACAAACACACACACACACACAGATGGCAAAGAGACCACTTAGAAACTAAAGTGCTTCTCATAAATATGTGATGAGTCTGAAAAGAACAGTAGAAGTGACAAACAGATTTAAGGGACTAGATTTGATAGACAGAGTGCCTGATGAACTATGGACAGAGGTTCATGACATTGTACAGGAGACAGGGATCAAGACCATCCCCATGGAAAAGAAATGCAAAAAAGCAAAATGGCTGTCTGAGGAGGCCTTACCGATAGCTGGGAAGAGAAGAGAAGCGAAAAGCAAAGGAGAAAGGGAAAGATATTTCCATCTGAATGCAGAGTTCCAAAGAATAGCAAGGAGAGAGAAGAAAGCCTTCCTCAGCGGTCAATGCAAAAAAATAGAGGAAAACAACAGATTTGGAAAGACTAGAGAGCTCTTCAAGAAAGTTAGAGATACCAAGGGAACATTTCATGCAAAGATGGGCTCGATAAAGGAAAGAAATGGTATGGACCTAACAGAAGCAGAAGATATTAAGAAGAGGTGGCAAGAATACACAGAAGGACTGTACAAAAAAGATCTTCACGACCCAGATTATCACGATGGTGTGATCACTCACCTAGAGCCAGACATCCTGGAATGTGAAGTCCAGTGGGCCTTAGAAAGCATCACTACGAACAAAGCTAGTGGAGGTGATGGAATTCCAGTTGAGCTATTTCAAATCCTCAAAGATGATGCTGTGAAAGTGCTACACTTGCTATGCCAGCAAATCTGGAAAACTCAGCAGTGGCCACAGGACTGGAAAAGGTCAGTTTTCATTCCAATCCCAAAGAAAGGCAGTGCCAAAGAATGCTCAAACTACCGCACAATTGCACTCATCTCACACACTAGTAAAGTAATGCTCAAAATTCTCCAAGCCAGGCTTCAGCAATACGTGAACCGTGAACTTCCAGATGTTCAAACTGGTTTTAGAAAAGGCAGAGGAACCAGAGATCAAATTGCCAATATCAGGTGGATCATCGAAAAAGCAATAGAGTTCCAGAAAAACATCTATTTCTGCTTTATTGACTATGCCAAAGCCTTTGACTGTGTGGATCACAATAAACTGTGGACAATTCTGAAAGAGATGGGAATACCAGACCATCTGACCTGCCTCTTGAGAAACCTGTATGCAGGTCAGGAAGCAACAGTTAGAACTGGACATGGAACAACAGACTGGTTCCAAATAGGAAAAGGAGTACATCAAGGCTGTATATTGTCACCCTGCTTATTTAACTTATATGCAGAGTACATCATGAGAAATGCTGGGCTGGATGAAGCACAAGCTGGAATCAAGATTGCCGGGAGAAATATCAATAACCTCAGATATGCAGATGACACCACCCTTATGGCAGAAAGTGAAGAAGAACTAAAGAGCCTCTTGATGAAAGTGAAAGAGGAGAGTGAAAAAGTCGGCTTAAAGCTCAACGTTCAGAAAACTAAGATCATGGCATCTGGTCCCATCACTTCATGGCAAATAGATGGGGAAACAGTGGAAACAGTGGAAACAGTGTCAGACTTTATTTTTTTGGGCTCCAAAATCACTGCTGATGGTGATTGCAGCCATGAAATTAAAAGACTCTTACTCCTTGGAAGGAAGGTTATGGCCAATCTTGATAGCATATTTAAAAGCAGAAACATTACTTTGCCAACAAAGGTCTGTCTAGTCAAGGCTATGGTTTTTCCCGTGGTCATGTATGGATGTGAGAGTTGGACGGTGAAGAAAGCTGAGCACCGCAGAATTGATGCTTTTGAACTGTGGTGTTGGAGAAGACTCTTGAGAGTCCCTTGGACTGCAAGGAGATCCAACCAGTCCCTCCTAAAGGAGATCAGTCCTGAGTGTTCATTGGAAGGACTGATGTTGAAGCTGAAACTCCAATACTTTGGCCACCTCATGCGAAGAGTTGACTCATTGGAAAAGACCCTAATGCTGGGAAGGATTGGGGGCAGGAGGAGAAGGGGACAACAGGGGATGAGATGGTTGGATGGCATCACTGACTCGATGGACATGGGTTTGGGTAGACTCCGGGAGTTGGTGATGGACAGGGAGGCCAGGCGTGTTGAGATTCATGGGATCGCAAAGAGTCGGACACGACTGAGCGACTGAACTGAACTGAACTGAACTTAATTAAGATGAAGATAAAAGGGATTATGAGGTAAAATCAATTGGATTCAGTGGCTCTCTAGATATGAGTGGTGGAAGTGAAAGAAGAAAAAAGATAACTTATCAGGTTTCTAATTTGGTAGTTACATAGACAGTACTTGCTACCAAAGATATAGTGAATATAGAAGGAACAGCATGCAGTGTGGGATTAGATGAATTAGCATTTGGCTGTGAGGGACATTTATGTGAAGATACATAGCAGATAGTTAGATATAAGAGGCTGAAGCTTTGACAAGAGGTCAGATGTATGTATAGATATGTGTGTGTGTGTATAAGGTATATACATGTGTGTGTGGTACAACAATGTGACATAATCAAGAACGAGTTCATGAAAGGCTAAATCAAAGAAGACTTCATTTAACAAGAATAAATTTAAGACTCCGTACATGAGACCAAAATACCAGACCAAAACTGAAGTAAGAGAATGGAGGAGACATAGTGGCAGTATCAAAATAAAACTTTATAGGTTTGAGTGTTTGTAAATCCAGTATCTCAGTATTTTAGGATAATTTTCAAAAGAACATATGTAATCTTAGAATGCATTAATGTGAATCTGGTTCTAGAAAGAAGCAAATGAGAAAGATAATTTATTGTATATTGTTAGGCATCCATATTCATGGGTTCCACATCTGCATTCAATCAACTGTGGATCAAAATAGGAAAAAAATTTCAAGAAGTTCTCAAAAGCAAAACCTGAATTTGTTGTGTACTGGTGACTGTTTACATAGCATTTACACTGTATTAGTATTATATTAATCTAGAGATACTGAAAGATATGCATGGGTTATATGCAAATACTGTGCCATTTTATATAAGGTACTTGAGCATCCTCAGATTTTGGTCTCTGTGGGGTTCCTGGAACCAGTTCCCCCTCAGATACCAAGGAATGACTGTCCTAGTTAGATGACATCTGCAATACTGTATTCAGTTTCCTTCATGCTTGAATAGTGACAGAAAAGAGTAAAATATGATAGTAAAGGGAATTGAATCATATTATGGATGGCTGAAAGAAATGAAAGTTTCAGGTAAGTAAATAATAGCTTTAAAAAATATTTATGATCTGTCATGTGGAAGAGGCATTTACATTTGTTATTATTGTAAGGAGGATTAGGGAAAATGAGTTGGTCAGAAATGTTTACCTTTAAAGTTTCTTCATTTTTTTTTTTTTTTTTTTTTGCTCTGTGTTGTTAAAGAGGTGAGTTAAAATTTATAGGGACATGTGCTCTAAACTCAACATAAAAAGAGCATTACTCTCAAGCAATGGAATGAATCGACTGAGGTTTGGTAAACTGCTTGTCACCAAGTGTTGTCAGTCAAAGGTTGGATGTGCTTGGGTCCCGTCATCTGTAGGAGGTGAGAGTAGGGAACTCTCAAGGCTTCTTTCTGCTTTAAGATTTGGTGAGATGGGAATGAAAAGATTAGACAATGAGATGAATGGTCTTTTTTTTTTTTTTTTGACTTGGTAAAACTACCGGAAATCAAATTGACATATAAGAAAGTTCTACTGTCTTCTATATATTTCTAGAGTTAGAAAAATCAAAATTTGAGGTTCAGAATTTCTAGGAAGGCGAACTGTTCTTTGGCAATCCTATTTGAAGATAATCTTCTAGTTTCTTATGTGTAAATCGTGACCAGACACATATTATTAAATAGCTCACATTCAGATGATAGACGACCACTCATTACTGTCTATAGTCCCATCTTACAAACCTTGATTAGGGAGCTGTCTTCTGAAATAATCAAATATACAGTCATCTGATATAGAAGGCCTTGTATCTAGAAAAGATGGTAAAAGTCCATTAGCAGCAAGAAAACAGTTCATTGACTCTTACATTTCGTTATTTTTATCTTTTTATAAATGAAAAATGCTAGTATGCTAGCAAATAATGTGTAAATAGAAGTTTAATGTGTAAATAGTAGTTTAGCTCAATGAAATTAACACAAATAGTTTTCAAATCTTATGAATTTTGTTGCATTTTTGCTATTTATAGCTAAGGTCTGAAAAATGTTCATACTCTTTGGGTCAGCAGTTCCTTTCTAGGAATCTATTACAGATAAACAATTATACACAAATAGCGAGTTAAAAAGTCTTCATTGTTTATGTTAGAAAAAAACGTGAACAAAATAAAATTTTAACAATGGAGGGTATCTAAATAAATTAAGGTTCACTAATACAGTGGAATACTTTGCCACCATTTATTAACATTGACAGAAGTTAATAATATACTGTGATTTTAAATGAAAACATTTAAATCTTGCAAAAAAACTCTGAAGATTAGTCTGTGTGATTAACATGGACTGTACCTGTATAGAAAAAACGTCTAAAATAAGTATTCTAAAATGTTATTTTTAAATTTTGACATTAAATTTAACAGAAGAATATATAAAAGTTACATATTAAAGGTGACAGATTTTCTTGGTTTATCACTATGAGAAAGAATTTAAAGTTCAATGAAGTAACCATCTTAATTATAATAAAATTCCCTCTTGGGTGTGGTTTTTATTTCCATTTCTATTTTTAATTAGCCTACTGCATCACAGTGGGAGATAGTGAGAGACAGCACTGGAGTGCTGCAGTCCATGGGGTTGCAGAGTTGGACACGACTTAGTGACTGAACAGTGGCAACAACTGCATCATAAACTGAACGGATTTATGTATATTTATGCTGTGCTGTGCGTAGCTGCTCAGTTGTTTGCAACCACATGGCTGTAGCCCGCCAGGCTCCTCTGTCTGTGGGGATTCTCCAGGCAAGAATACTGGAGTGGGCTGCCATGCCCTCCTCCAGGGGATCATCCCAACCCAGGGATCGAACCCAGGTCTCTGGCATTATAGGTGGATTCTTTACTGTCTGAGCCACCAGGGAAGCATGTACATTATATATACTTTTAATCATTACCTGAGATCCTTTTTGAAAATAAGTGTGGTATAAATATATAAAAATATATATATACACACATAAAATTAAAGAATTATTTTAGATGAAATTAAAATGTTTAAGTTACATGAATATTTTTCAAAGGACCTCAAGTAAAGATAATGAGATAAAAGTTAAGAAAAAAAATACCAGAATATAAATCTCTGAATCTCTAACATTTCTGGTATTTGTTTTCTTAGAGATTTATATCAGACTTAGCAGATTCTCACAGAAGCAAATGAGTAGTCCAAAATTTAATTTCTCTCTTGGCCCATCCTTTATTAATTTATGAAACAAAAGGACCATGATTTTTTTAGACATAAAGTCCCTATATTCTGTTTGGGGAAAAACCTTTCAAATGAGGGATATCTCTCAAGTATATGCACCACTCAGTCCAACCCTCAGTGTGCTTCCTGGGCATCCTGTTCAGACTGTAGGCACTGGACCTTTTAACACTGCACTTAACTTGTTTATTTGTTTGTCTCCCCCTATTAAATGATGTGTTCCTAAGGGATAAGAAATAGTACAATATATTCTTAATATCCCTAGCACAAAGCACAGTGATAACCTCCAAGTTGTAGTACAAAAAATTGTTGAGGAATTAATAGTTTATCAGAGGGTAAAAGCAGAACATTACCTGTCACATCAGAATCTGATTCTTTGTGTCTTTGAACTAAGTGTCCTTTATCACAAACCTAATGGAACACAGAACCAGAAGGAAAACAGTATTATATTATAAACATGAAAATGAAGTATATTTTCTACGATTTATGGTAATTTTCAACATTTCTCATTTTATCCTCACAGATTTAGAATGGACAAAAATAATCTTTTAAGTCAGTACCTTCTAGTTATCTTTCACAATGCTACTTTTTCTCTCCACCAATGACAGAAGAAAATGTTAAATACTGTATTTTGGCATTAAAGGGAGTTTAAGTTTTTTTTACTTCGTGTAGAACTTATTTATGATGAGAAAGAGACAAAAAGTGTATGCTTTATAATTTCATTTACTTAATAAGAATAAAGATAAAGGAAGAGAAGTACAAAATGAATGAAAATATATAAAATTATATGAAAAAGTATAAGCAATTACAAAACTGTGTTTATATAGGAAAGTTGAAAACATAATTTCTCATCGCTTATAAAAAAAGTTTAGAGTAAGAAAGACCATATGCATGACACTGCCGTCTGTCTTGAAAGGAGACACCTTGCCAGTCTGACCCGGCTGGACCAGAAGAGACACAAAACACGGTAGAATTGTGACTGCTCGTCTTGAGTGGTGTACACAAATCATCATGTGAGTGTGAAAACATTCGGAAAGTCTCTTAGTTGTGTGCAACTCTTTGCGACCCCATGGGCTATACATATACAGTCCATGGAATTCTCCAGGCCAGAATACTGGAGCAGGTAGCCTTTCCCTTCTCCAGGGGATCTTCCAGACCCAGGGATCGAACCCTGCTCTCCCACATTGCAGGTGGATTCTTTACCAGCCGAGCCACCAGGGAAGCTGAAAACATTTTAGATACTTCCAAACTGTTTCAAAATTCTCCAAGCCAGGCTTCAACAGTACTTGAACCATGAACTTTCAGATGTTCAAGCTGGTTTTAGAAAAGGCAGAGGAACCAGAGATCAAATTGCCAACATCCGCTGGATCATCGAAAAAGCAAGAGAGTTCCAGAAAAACATCTATTTCTGCTTTATTGACTATGCCAAAGCCTTTGACTGTGTGGATCACAATAAACTGTGGAAAATTCTGAAAGAGATGGGAATACCAGACCACCTGACCTGCCTCTTGAGAAACCTGTATGCAGGTCAGGAAGCAACAGTTAGAACTGGACATGGAACAACAGAATTGTTCCAAATAGGAAAAGGAGTACATCAAGGCTGTTTATTGTCACCCGGCTTATTTAACTTATATGCAGAGTACATCATGAGAAACACTGGGCTGGAAGAAACACAAGCTGGAATCAAGATTGCCGGGAGAAATATCAATAACCTCAGATATACAGATGACACCACCCTTATGGCAGAAAGTGAAGAAGAACTAAAGAGCCTCTTGATGAAAGCGAAAGAGAGTGAAAAAGTTGGCTTAAAGCTCAGTATTCGGAAAACGAAGATCACGGCATCCAGTCCTATCACTTCATGGCAAATAGATGGGGAAACAGTGGCTGACTTTATTTTTCTGGGCTCCAGAATCACTGCAGATGGTGATTGCAGCCATGAAATTAAAAGATGCTTACTCTTTGGAAGGAAAGTTATGGCCAACCTAGATAGCATATTAAAAAGCAGAGACATTACTTTGCCAACAAAGGTCCGTCTAGTCATGGCTATGGTTTTTCCAGTGGTCATGTATGGATGTGAGAGTTGAACTATAAAGAACGCTGAGCACCGAAGAATTGATGCTTTTGAACTGTGGTGTTGGAGAAGACTCTTGAGAGTCCCTTGGACTGCAAGGAGATCCAACCAGTCCATCCTAAAGGAAATCAGACCTGGGTGTTCACTGGAAGGACTGATGTTGAAGCTGAAACTCCAATACTTTGGACACCTGAAGAGCTGTCTCATTTGAGAAGACCCTGATGCTGGGAAAGATTGAGGGCAGGAGAAGGGGACAAGAGAGGATGAGATGGTTGGATGGCATCACCGACTCAATGGACATGGGTTTGGGTGGACTCCGGGAGTTGGTGATGGACAGGGAGGCCTGGCGTGCTGCAGTTCATGGGGTCGCAAAGAGTCAGACACGACTGAGCGACTGAACTGAACCGAAAGTCTGCAAGATTAATTACTGAAAGTATCCTGGTAGGGAATAAAGCTTACTAAAATAGTTTAATACTTTTTAAGGGATATATTGATATCTTACAAGCAATCATTTAAGAAATAGTTGAAAAGCATGAGCATAATTTGACCTCAGGCATTAACCTCAGTTAAGAGGTTAATCTTAATTAATCTTTACCAAAGATTATTAAAAAATGAGAAAAAAAATTCAAAAGTTCTTGGAAAAGTAGATTCTGTTAATCCACATTTGGCAGATGGCAGTGTATTTGCTGCTGTATCTACTGAATGAACTTGTCATGGCTAACCTTAGATTTCCCACTGGATTATACAAGAAATATTTGAGTAGAAATCTAACCTGAGGCTGGTACTCAGGTTGACTTCTGGTCTCTCTGCAGGTAACAGATGCTTTATGGATTGACCGATGGGATCCAAGGAGGATTTTTTTTTTTGGATCTCATCAACTTGGAATGTTGTCCTTCATCCGTGTTTGTCAGGCTTATTTCCTAACTAGACAGTTCTTTTGATCTCTGGGTAGGGTACTAATCCTTCCCCTTACACCTTCCATGCCTGACCACACTCTCTGGGAGGGCAGTGGTTTTGGCAGAAGTCTCTCTGACTCCTTCCCTGACTATACCCAGCTGTTAAATTCCGCTAATTTCTGGCTGGTAGCATTCTGGGAGTTGGTGATGGACAGGGAGGCCTGGCGTGCTGCAATTCATGGGGTCGCAAAGAGTCGGACACGACTGAGCGACTGAACTGAACTGACTATTGCTTTAGCAATGCCTTGGGGGTATAAATTGCTCTACAGGCTAATTCAATCAAATCTGGGTTTCTTTGAGGGGATAATTTGCCAGATCAGGGTTTCAGATTTGGGAAGACATTAGGAGCTGTGTTTTATCTGGTCTGTTGTGTCATCTAACATCTCTGTTGCCTTATTGATTTTCTGTCTAGAAGATCTATCCATTGATGTCAATAAAAGTCTCCTACTATTATTATTGTATTCTTGTAGATCTTTCCCTTTATGTCTGCTAATACTTGTTTTATATATTTAGGTGATCCTGTATTGAGTACATTTATGTTAACAAGTATAGTATCTTCCACTTGTTTTGTTCCTTTTATCATTATATAATGTCCTTTGTTTTTCCTTATGGCCTTTGTTTTAAAGTCTGTTTTGTCTGACTGGAGTATTGCCAGCCCTGCTTTATTGTTTCCATTTGCATGAAATGCCTTTTTCCATCCCCTCACTTTTAATCTGTATCTTTTCCCCTAGAGTGAGTCTCTTGTAGGTGGCATTTTTTACTCAATCTGCCACTCTGTCTTTTGATTATAGAGTTTAGTCCACTGACATTAAAAGAAATCATTAATAAAGTATGTACTTACTGCCATTTTAAACATTTGTTTTCCAGTTTTTGTAGTTATTTGCTCATTTCTTCTTTTTGTTTACCCTTTCATGGTTTGACGGCTTTCTTCTGTATTATGCTCGAGTTCCTTTCTTTTTGGTTTTTGTGAATCTAGTGTACCTTTTTGATGTGTGGTTACCTTGGTTTTCAAGTGTTAAACCATAACTATATCTTATGTGTTCTAAATGAATAGTCATTTAAGTTCAAACACATTCTGAAAGATCTACATTTTTATATTCCCCTCCTCTACATTTTGTGATTTTGGTCTATTTTACATTTTGATGCGTAGTTAATAGTTGCTTTTACAATTTTTTGGATTGCTTTTAATCTATGTACTAACTTAAGTGATGTTCAATCTTTTTATATATTTGCCTTTCCTAATGTTATTTCTCCTTTCCTATAGATACTTGCTTCTTTTCTATCTAGAGAAGATCTCTCAATATCTCTTTTAGGTTAGGCTTAATATTGCTGTACGCTTTTAGTTTTCGCTTGTCTGAGAAATTCTCTCTCCATCTATTCTAAATGATAATCTTGCTGGGTGTAGTATCCCAGGTTGCAGGGTTTTGTCTTTCAGGACTTTGACTATATCATGCCACTCCCTTCTGACCTGCACAGCTTTCACAGAGAAATTAACCTTATAGGGGTTTCCTGACTGTTTTTCTCTTCTTGCCTTGAGAATCCTCTTTAACTTTTGCCATTTTAACTGTGTCTTGGTTTGGGTCTGCTTGTGTTTATCTTCTTTGGGACCCTCTATGCTTCCTGTACCTGGATATATGTTTCCTTCTTTAGATTCTAGGAAATTTTCAGCCATAATTTCTTTAAAAACAGTTTCGATCCTCCTCTCTCTATTCTCCTTCTGGTACCAAAATTATGCATAGGCTGGCATTCTTTATGGGGCTTCCCTGGTGGCTAAGACCGTAAAGAATCTGCCTGCAATTAAGGAGATGTGGGCTTGATCCCTGGGTCGGGAAGATCCCCTGGAGAAGGGAATGGCTACCCACTCCAGTATTCTTGCCTGAAGAATTCCATGGACAGAAGAGCCTGGTGGGCTACAGTCCATGTGATCACAAAGAGTTAGACACGACTGAGCAAGGCACTCTATAATATCCAACAGTTCTTGTATATGGCTTTCATCCCCCCCCCCCCCATTTGGCTTTCTGTCTGCTCTTCTGATTGGGTGATTTCCATTATTCTCTCGTACAGATCACTTGGGTTCAGTAAGGCTCTGCTGCCCTTAACTATGTGCTCTGTCCCAGAGGAGGTGAGTGCTGAAGCAAGTGGGGCCCACGTGGTCACAGCAAACCTGTGCGTTGCCAGTGAAGTCACCTGCAGTTCTGCCTAGAGGCAGCCCGAGGTTGTGTCCCTTCTCCGTTGTGTTTGTCCTAGACTAGTTCTAGGCTGGGGCTGAGAGGTTGGGGTGCTGTAGCTGCAGGAATGGAGGTCCCTGTGCTGCTGCCTGGGGCCCTGGCTGCCTCTGTGGGAGTGCCCCCCAGGGCCTCTCCACCCCTCATCCAGCTCCAAGCTGGGGTGTGAGGTGGGAAGGACCAGAACACTCTCACACGGAAAGCAGCCACTCTGTATTCCTCCTCAGGGATGTCTGCTAGAGACATGCAGTTCTGGGATGCCACTTGGTGTGCATGCCAACAGTCTGTTGGCACAGTACCCGTGCGCCACATGCAGGTGCTAACAGCTTGTGCTCTACTATACATGCAGCTTCGGTTGTACACTATAAGAGGTCTTTTGCCCGTTTCCCGTCGGTTTTCTGTGAGAACTGTTCCACAGGTGGTTGTATTTTTGATGCGTTTGTGAAGAGAGGTGAGCTCCACATCCTTCTACTCTGCCATCTTGCTGCACTTATGCAAAATTTCTAATGGGGGTGTCACACTGCGAGTGGGGACAGTGGCACTTTCTTTCAGTGGTACCCCACTTTCAGAGCTAATATGTAGGTGAGAAGAGGGCAGTAGTCTCAGGTCTTCTCTATGTGTTTCTTCCAGTGTGGAACTAACACTTTATTAGCCAAGATAGGGGCAGTTAGGACTAAAATATTTTCAGTGATGTAGCATCCAAACTAGAACCTTATTTTCAAGAACAGGGTCTGGATAGAAAGAAGGGAGCCCCCACCTCTTGGCTGCACTTACCTGGAACTTAGCTTTAGCAATAGGTAGCTGGAGACAGAGTAAGAAAGTCTAGTGCCCTGCCCCTACTGGTATATGATAGCCCTTTTTCTGGTATCTGGGGGAAGAGGGGACCCTGCGTCCTCCACTGCAGAGTATCAGTGAGCTGGGGCAGGGTGAGGGGGCAGAGTCTTGATTCAAATATCAGAGGTTCTGGGTTTTTTTGTTGTTGTTATTTTTTGTTTTTACCGTATTTTAGATTTTCCTGAGTAGATTTTTCATTTGCTGTATGCCCCTAGGACCATTTCCAGAAACTTTAAAGTTTTTTTTTTAAAATAATTTTCACCAATTTTTGCTGGTGAAAGGGTTTGCAGAGCTCCTCCTGCTATCATGATGAAAGGCAATCTCAGCACCACCTGTTTTATACTCTTGTATTCCCATTAAGTTTTCTAAGTTTTATCTCTTCTTGCTGTCCTGAATGCATCTTTGTAAGAGACCTTAAATAGTTTTCTGAGTAAAGTAATTATAAGTGAAATTTAAATATAGAACCTTAATAAGACCCACCTCTCACCTGTCAAGATTCTTTTGTATTTTTATAAATAGTAATATGAGCAAAATTTTAATCATTAAGTTTTCCTGGGGAAAAATCATTAAGCTTTCCTGGGTATAAGAGGAAATAACTTGCCATTCTCTTATTTTTTTCAAACAACCATTAGCAAACATATCAATGAATATTTACCTCTTGCTCTTCTTCTCTGATGTTTTGATGTCTTGCTATGGTCGAGTTTCTTTCCTTCTTTGTTTTTAGTTGTTTTTTATTGGTTTTTATCTAGGTAAGAGATTCATATTTAATCAATGTATCAAAGATAGTACGTATGCAGATATAGAACTATTTTGAGACTTCTAGGAAGATGAAATACTTTTTCTCTTCTTTCCACTAAGTACAACTAAAACCCCTGGCCATTATATACAAAGTAAACACAAGAGGCTCTGAAAGGAGAAAAGGAGGAGGCAGATGATGAGGGACTTCAGGAGCAGAAGAGCTGCCTGATGGTGAGTAGTTCTGTGTGTTTTCTTTTTGCCTCAACTATTCCAGCCTTAGAGCTGGAGAAGCCAGAGACCCCGAAGTGCCAATGAGTGAAGATATAATGCCTGAACACTTCCCAAATTTGATCAAAGACGTGAAGGTAACTATCAAAGAATCTCAGTCAACTTCAAGTAAGATAAAATGCCCACACTAAGTCACATTAACTTTGAAAGCAGTAAGACTGAAGCAAATTATTACCTGCAAGGGATCCTCAAGAAGATCATTGCCAATTTCTCAGAAACTTTGGAAGCCAGAAGACAATGCAGAATTTAAAGGAAAAACAACAACAAAAAAAACCCCAGCAGAACTGTCCTTCAAAATTTAGGGAGAAATTAAGACATTTCCAGATAAACAAAAGCTGAGGGAGTTTGTGACCACTTGACATGCCTTGAAAGAAATGCTCAAGGGATTTCTTCAAGGTTAAATGAAAGGGCACTAGGTAGTAACTTGAAGCTGTAGAAAAAAATAAAGGTCTCAGTGAAGGTAATAAATACATGGGAAATTATGAACGTTAGTGTTATTGTCATAATAATTTCAAACTGAATTTTCTGTCATCTACATGGAAGAAAGTGTTAGTTGCTCAGTTGTGTCCAACTCTTTGCGACTCCATGGACGGTAGCCCACCAGGCTCTGTCCATGGGCTTCTCCAGGCAAGAATACTGGAGTGGGTTGCCATGCCCTCCTCCAGGGAATCATCCCAATCCAGGGACTGAACCCAGGTCTCCTGCATTGCAGGCAGATTTTTTTAACATTTGAGCTAGCTGGGAATCCCTACATGATTAAAGAGAAAAAAAAAAGAAAGAAAAAAAAAGCACTTATTAGTCTAAAAGCTAATACTACTATTACTTTAGCCTATAAAGTGTTAAGTCGCTCAGTTGTGTCTGATCTTTGCAACTCCATGGACTATAGCCCACCAGGCTCCTTTGTCCATGGAATTTTCCAGGCAGGAATAGTGCAGTGGGTTGCCATTTCCTTCTCCAGGGGATCCCAACTCAGGGATTGAACCTGGGTTTCCCATATTGTGGGCAGATTCTTTATTGTCTGAGCCACCAGGGAAGCCCTGTAACTCCAAACCTTGTTTGTTACATAATTTAGGAGACTAATACACTTAAATAAATATTAGTTTATGTTTTGGGGCACACAATGTATAACTATGTAATTCTGTGACATGTACAACTGAAAGCATGGGGGTACAGCTATAAAGGAACAGTTTTTGTATGTTTTGAAGTGAAGTTGGTATAAATTAAAAATAGACTATTATAACTTTAGGATAGTAAATGTAATCCCCATGGTGAAAACAAAGAAATGACTTATAAAATATACACAAAAGGAAATAAGAAAGGAACTGAAACATTTTACCACAAAAAATCAACTAAGCACAAAAGAAGATAGTAATGCAGGAAAAGGAGTGACAAAAACACTATAAGGCATATAGAAAACAGCACAAGGACAGAAGTAAGTCTCTCTTTATCAGTAATTATTTCCATTGTAAATGGATTAAACTCTCCAATCAAAAGAGAGCCATTGGGAGAATGGATAAAAACACATGGTCCAACTATATGCAGTCTTAAAAGACAAAGATCCAAACACACAAACTGGCTGAAAGGGAAAGGAAAGAGATATCCTATGCAAACAGTAACCCAAAGAGGCAGAGGTGGCTCTACTAGACAAACAGACTAAATTTTAAAACGTTACTGGAAGCTACTTTTAAAAAGACATTATAGGTTAATAAAAAATTCAATACAGCAAGAATACATAACATTTATAAATATTTACATACCTAATGATCATCAAAATATATGAAGCAAAATAGAACTGAAGGGAGAAAGACAGTTCTACAATAACAGTAGGAGACTTCAATACCCTGCTTACAATAATATGGAACCAATCAGAAGGTTGTAAGGAAAAAGGATTTAACATAATAAGGCAGCTAAACTTAATCGACATACACAGAACACTGTACTCAACAACATCAGAGTACACATTTCTCCTCAGGTGCATATAGAACATTTTCCAGGACAGAACATATGTTAGGCCACCAGTTAAGTTTTAATACATTTTAATAGATAGACAGCATACAAAGTATCTCCCTCTGACTACAATGGGATGAAGTTAGATATAAATAACAGAAGAAAATCTAAAATATTCAAAAACTTGTGGAAATGATACACATACTCTAAAAAAAAAAGGATCAAAGAAGTCACAAGGGAAATTAGAAAATACAGAGTTGAATAAAAATGAAAACACAACAGAGCAAAATTTATGGACACAGCGTAAGTGGCCCTGAGGAGGAAACATAATCACATTAAAAAACAAATTCACAGATGGCAGAAGGAAGTGATAAAGATTAGAGCGGAGATAAATAAATGAAATAGAAAAACTAAAGAAAATGAATCAAAAGGTCAACAAGATTGACAAATCTTTAGCTAAATGGACTAAGGAAAAAAAGACAAATTACTAAAATCAGAAATGAAAGTGAGGATATTAGTATCAATTCTACAGAAATATAAAGGATTATAATCAAGTCTTGTGAACAAGTGTATGCCAACAAATTGGATAACCTAGATGAAATGGATCAATTCCTAGAAACACAGAACTTACCAAGACTATCTCATGAAGAAATAGAAAATATGAATAGGCAAGTAACTGGTTAAGGAGACTGAAATCAGTAATCAAAATTCTCTCAACTAACAATAAAGCCCTGATGGTTTGGTGAATTCTACCAAATCTTTAAAGAACAACTAATGCTGATCTTTCTCAAATGTTTCCAAAAAATTGAAGAGGGAGGAACATTTTATAATTTATAAGGCCAGAGTTACCCTGATACCAAAGCTAAACAAAGACTCTACAAACAAGAAAAGGAAGCTATATAGACCAGTATCCCTTATGAACATGCTCAACATCACTAATCATTGGGGAAATGCAAATGAAAGCCACAGTGAGATGGTATCTCACACCTGTTAGAATGGCCATTATTAACAAACAAACCAGAAAATAACAAGTGCTTGTAAGCATGTAGGTACATTAGAGCCTGCATGCACTGTTGGTGGGAATGTAAAATGGTATAACTGCTGTGAAAAACAGTATGGAGGTTCCTCAAAAAATCAAAACTAGAATCACCATATGATCCAGCAGTTTCCTTTTAGGGTATACACCCAAGAGAATGAAGAGCAGCAGCATCTTGAGAAAATGTGTGATCATATTCACAACAGCTAGAATGTGGAAGCAACCTTAGTGTCCACTGAGAGATGAATTAGCAAAATTCGGTGTAAACACACAATAGAATATTATTTAGCCTTATAAAGGAAAGAAATTCTGAAATATGCTACAATATAGGTGAACCTTAAGGACATCATGCTCGATGAAATAAGCCAATAACAAAAAGATAAACACTGTATAATTCCACTTATATGAGGTACTTAGCACAGGCAAAATCATGAAGAAAGAAGAGTATACAGTGGTTTCCAAGAGACGCAGGAGCAGAGAATGGGGAGTTATTAAAGGCTGTAGAGTTTGCTTTTCAAGATGATAAGAGTTATGGGATGGTGGTGATGGTTGTACAACAGTGTGAATGTACTTATACCAATGAGTTATACACTTAAAAATGGTTAATATGGTAAATGGTATGTGTAATTTTACTACAATAAAAAAAAAAGAATCAATCTCTATATTTTTGAGGGGCTACTGGAAAAGAGGGTATATACCAGACTTAGAATTGTGAGAATGGGAGGCTGGAATTCCTGAGAATGGGAGGCTGGAATTCCTTTTTGCCAGCAAGAGAGGAGAGTCTGAGAATAGAACCAACCCAGAAGAGGCAGAATTAAAATGGAGAAAAAACTTTGCATCCTGGTGATATTCTTTGAGCCCCTTATTTAAGCCATGGCTAAAGCCAGCCTTGTCCCTAGACTATTTCCCTCTTTTAGCTAAGCCATCTTTTGGAACAGTTTTTTGTTCTTTGCAATGGATGGACTCCTGATACACACCCTCAGAATATGATTTAGTAGGTAGAGAAGAAAACAATCCCCATGCCACTAAGTGGAAGCTCCATCTTGTTGCTCAGGCCTGGAATTCTGGAGACCTCTTTCTCTCCTTTGTATTTTTCAAACTCGTACCCAAGCCATCAGCAAATTCTCTAGACTCTGTCAGATATATCGAACATCTGGTCACATCTCATCCTCTCTACAGCTACCACCTTGGTCCAGCTACCACTTTTTCTTGCCTGGGTAAGTGCAATAGCCCCTTAAATGGTTTTCCCTTGTGGTTCATTGTTCTGCTCTCAACACAGCGGCCAAAGTGACCTTGCTGACATAAAGCACATCATGTTACTCCTCTAACCCAAACTCTCCAAACTCAAGAGTAAAAACTGAAGTCCTAAGTCAGGTTTTACATGATCTATTCCCCCCACTCCCCAACTTCCAACACCTATTTCACGTTCTCTTACTCCTGTTCTCTTTGTTCAATCTTCTCTACTCAGATTAGTTTCCTTGGTCTTCCTACAAGATAACAGACATGTTCCTTCCTCATGGCCTTTGCACTTCTAGTACTCCTGAGTCTAGGAATAGGTCCCTCCTAGATCACTCCCAAAGTTTTACTCTCCCTACTCCATTGATGTTAGATTTGGACATATAAATTTATTTAGCCAGTGGAATGATACAGTTCAGTTCAGTCGCTCAGTCGTGTCCGACTCTTTGCGACCCCATGAACCGCAGCACGCCAGACCTCCCTATCCATAACCAACGCCTGGAGTCCACCCAAACCCATGTCCATTGAGTCAGTGATGCCATCCAACCAGCTCATCCTCTGCCGTCCCCTTCTCCTGCCCTCAATCTTTCCCAACATCAGGGTCTTTTCAAATGAGTTGCAGAGGTTTGGGGTAATTAGTTACTCAGCAAGAGAAAATGAATACAATATCTGTCTTGGTCCATTCACCTACTCTAACAAAACAGTTACCACAGGCTGGGTGTCTAATAAAAAAGGAAATTTATTTCTCATATTTCTGAGGCTGGAAGGTTGCAATGAGGGTGTGGTATGGTCAGGTGAGAGCTTCTTTTTGGTTTGTGGACTGCCTGTTGCATCTTCACAAGGCAGAAGGGGCTAGGGATCTCGCTGGGCCCTGTTTTACAAGGTGCTAATAAACTGTGGAAAATTCTGAAAGAGATGGGAATACCAGACCACCTGACCTGCCTCTTGAGAAACCTGTATGCAGGTCAGGAAGCAACAGTTAGAACTGGACATGGAACAACAGACTGGTTCCAAATAGGAAAAGGAGTACATCAAGGCTGTATATTGTCACCCTGCTTATTTAACTTGTATGCAGAGTACATCATGAGAAACGCTGGGCTGGATGAAGCACAAGTTGGAATCAAGATTGCCAGGAGAAATATCAATAACCTCAGATATGCAGATGACACCACCCTCATGGCAGAAAGTGAAGAAGAACTAAAGAGCCTCTTGATGAAACTGAAAGAGGAGAGTGAAAAGGTTGGCTTAAAGCTCAACATTCAGAAAACTAAGATCATGGCATCTGGTCCCATCACTTCATGGCAAATAGATGAGGAAACAGTGAAAAACAGTGGCTGACTTTATTTTTCTGGGCTCCAAAATCACTGAAGATGGTGATTGCAGCCATGAAATTAAAAGATGCTTACTCCTTAGAAGGAAAGTTATGACCACCCTAGACAGCATATTAAAAAGCAGAGACATTACTTTGTCAACAAAGGTCCATCTTGTCAAGGCTATGGTTTTTCCAGTAGTCATGTATGGATGTGAGAGTTGGACTATAAAGAAAGCTGAGTGCAGAAGAATTGATGCTTTTGAACTGTGGTGTTGGAGAAGACTCTTGAGAGTCCCTTGGACTGCAAGGAGATCCAACCAGTCTATCCTAAAGGAAATCAGTCCTGGGTGTTCATTGGAAGGACTGATGTTGAAGCTGAAACTCCAATATTCTGGCCACCTGATGCGAAGAGCTGACTCATTTGAAAAGACCCTGATGCTGGGAAAGATTGAGGGCAGGAGAAGAAGGGGATAACAGAGGATGAGATGGTTAGATAGCATCACCGACTCAATGGACATGAGTTTGGGTAAACTCCGGGAGTTGGTGATGGACAGGGAGGCCTGGCGTGCTGCGATTCATGGGGTCGCAAAGAGTCAGACGTGACTGAGCAACTGAACTGAACTGAACTGAATCCCATTCAGATGGCTAGGCCCTCATGACATAATCACCCCCCAAAGGCCCCACCTTCTAGTACCATAATACTGGGCATTATAATGTCAACATATGACTTCTGGGGGACAGAAGTATCCAGACCATAGCATTACACCCCTAAACCTCCAACACTGACATCCTTCTCAAAAGCAAAGTTCATTCATTCCATCCCAACAACCCCTAACGTCTTAACTCATTCCAGTATGAACTCTAAACACCAAAGTCCTAGCTAAATATCATCTAAATCAGATATGGATGAAACTCAAAATATGATTCATCCTAAGGTAAATTTCCTGTCCAGTTGTGAAACCATGACCAAGTTATGTGCTTCCAAAGTACCACCGAGGGACAAGCTTAGGACAGACATTCCCATTGTAAAAGGGAGAAAAAGCAAAGAAGGATAAGGGGATGGATCCCAAGCAAGCTCAGAACCTAGTGAAGCAGATTCAACAAGATCTTCATGGTCATGAATAATCCTCATGCCTCTGTGATCTGCCTTCTGGACCCACTGGGGTGGTAGTATCATCCAGCAGCTTGGCAGGCTGCCACTCATACCTGGCTCTCTGTCAGTACTCTGTCCACACCACAGTGCACAGCTCCAGACAGCCTACCTCCATGGCCTTCATTGGAAGCCATCTGCCCTGTTAAAACCTAGGCGTTAGCATCCCTGATGATCTCTTAGTCACTTTGGGGCTTTTAAAAACTTATCTTGCTAACACAAACAGATGAAAAGATACACCGTGTTCTTGGATTAGAAGAATTAATATTGTTAAAATCACCATAACTATCCATGGCAACCTACAGATTCAATGCAATCACTATCAAAATACCAATGGCACTTTTCATAGAACTAGAATAATTAAAAAATTTGCATGCAAACACAGAAGACCCTGAATAGCCAAAACAATCTTGAGAAAGAGGAACAGAGCTGAAGGAATCATGCTCCCTGACTTCAGACTATACTACAAAGCTTCAGTAATCAAAATCTGGTACTAGCACAAAAATAAATACAAAGACCAATGGAACAGAATAGAGAGCCCAGAAATAAACCCACACACATATGGTCAATTAATCTACAACAAGGGAGGCAAGAATATGCAATGGAAAAAGGAGTCTCTTCCGAAGGTGGGGGTGGGAAAACTGGACAGCTACATGTAAAAGAATGAAATCGGAACATTCACTAACACCACATACAAAAATAAACTCAAAATGGATTACAGACCTAAATGTAAGACCAGAAACCATAAAACTCCTAGAGGAAGGCATAGGCAGGACAGTCTGACATAAATTATACCAATATTTTTTAGATCTGTCTCCTAAAGCAAAGGAAATAATAATAAATGGGATCTAATTAAAATCATCTGCACAGCTTGCAACCCCATAGATGGCAGCCCACCAGGCTCCGCCATCCCTGGGATTCTCCAGGCAAGAACATTGGAGTGGGTTGCCATTTCCTTCTCCAATGGATGAAAGTGAAAAGTGAAAGTGAAAAGTGAAAGTGAAGTCGCTCAGTCATGCCCGACTCTTGGTGACTCCATGGACTGCAGCCTACCAGTCTCCTCCGTCCATGGGATTTTCCAGGCAAGAGTACTGGAGTGGGTTGCCATTGCCTTCTCCATTGCACAGCAAAGGAAACCCAAAAACCAAATGAAAACACAACCACATACTGAGTGGGAGAAAATATTTTACAAATGATGTAATTGATAAGGGTTAATATTCAACATATATAAACTGCCACATAACTCAGCATCAAAAAAACAAACCAATTAAAAAAATGTGCAGAAGAACTGAATAAACATTTTTCCAAAGAGAAAATGCAGATGGCCAACAAGCACATGAAAAGATGCTCAATGTAACTAATCATCAGGAAACCACAATGAAATATCAACCTCACACCTGTCAGAATGGCTATCATCAAAACCACAAATAACAAATGATGGAGAGATTGTGGAGAAAAGGGAACTCTCATACACTACTGGTAGGAATGTAAATTTGTACATCCACTGCTGGAAACAGTATGGAGGTTTCTCAAAAACAGAACTACCACATGACCCAGCAATTTTACTCCTGGGTAAATATCTGGAAAAAAAAAAAGACCACTCGTTTGAAAAGATACATTCCTTCCAGTGTTCACAGCAACATCATTTACAGTTGGCAAGATATAGAAGCAATCAAATGTCCATTAACAGATGAATGGGTAAAGAAAATGTGGGGTGTGTGTGTGTGTGTGTGTGTGTAATATTACTCAGCCATAAAAAAGAATGGAATTTTGTCATTTGCAACATGGATGAACTTGGAAGGTATTATGCTAAGTGAAATAAGTGAGAGAAAAACAAATACTGACATTACTTGTATGTGAATCTAAAAAATGTGGAAATAGTGAATATATTCTAGTGAATATAACAAAAAAGAAACAAACTCACAAATATACAGAACAAGCAAGTGATTACCAGTGGGGAGAGAGAAGGGAAGAGGGAGAATACAGGGATAGGGGATTAAGAGGTACAAACTATTATGTATAAAATAAGCTACAAGGATAACTGTACAACACGGGGAATATAACCAATATTTTATAATAACTTTAAATGGAGTGTAAACTTTAAAAATCGTGGATCACTATACTGTATACCTGTAACTTTGTACATCAACTCTACTTCAATAAAAAACAAAAACCCATCAAACTTGTATTGAACAACATTACACATTTCTCAGCTACAGAGCTCTGTAGTATTGAAGCTATACTGTAAAATTCAAGAAGTTCTGATAGCCTTCCTTTTATTCTATGTCTGCATCCCCTTCAGTTCAAGCTTGTCTTAGTCACCTCTTAATACCATCACATTGGGGGTTAGGGTTTCAACACGTGTATTCACAAACATTCAGTACACAATATCACCTAAACTCCCTACTCCTCCTCTTGCTCTAATTTCCTCCTTAGGCACGTCTCATCATCTAACATCATACATTTTACTTGCTCAGTTGGTAAAGAATCCACCTGCAATGCAGGAGACCCCGGTTTGATTCCTGGCTTGGGAGGATTCGCTGGAGACGGGAAAAAGCTACCCACTCCAGTATTCTGGGCTGGAGAACTCCATGGACTGTATAGTCCATGGGGTCGCAAAGAGTCAGACAGGACTGAGTGACTTTCACATTTTACTTACCAACTAGAATATAAGCTATGATGGGAAGGATATTTTTTTTCTTATTCTATTCCTAAGCATGAAGTCAGAGCTCAGTACATAGTTGTTAAGTAAATAAATAAATGAATATAGGACTAACAGTCAGTCAATGTATGTTATGCTACCAACTCTTATTAACAAGTAGTGTGGCTTTTGAAAAGCAATTTAATCTCTCTGGATCTTAATTGTTCTCATCAATAAAGCAAGGGTATTAAAAAACTCTAAGATTAGAAAATTCTATGATTTAAGGATATGGTACATAATAAGAAAATAACAATTATGCTATATAATAATTATACAACTGCAGACTTTTTTTTGGCCTGGTTGTTAGTCATAGTAAGAAGAGTACCTATTTGGCATACCCATATCATAGGCATAAATTTTCAATCGTACCTGAGAATTTAACTTGAGATCAGTCTGAGAGTCATTGGATTCTGAACTGTCAGAGGCATGGCTACTACAAAAAATAATAAATTACTTTACATAATGTTTTGGTGGTGTTTTAAAATTTCAACTGTTACTTTTACTTTCTTATGTTATTGGAATGGCAGAAATAGTTCTAGTTATAAAAAGGATGTTTACAAAGGTGGTGTAGATGTTTGATAGTTCTAGGCATTAGAAGAGAGTATTAGAGGAATGATGACTGAAATTGATTGGATCATGTCGAGTCAGAAGAGAGTATTAGAGGAATGATAACTGAAATTGATTGCATCATGTCAAATATAAACAAATCCATGAGTTCAAAATGATACTCTATCTGCAAACAAACTTGTGAGTCACCATTGGAGGTTACAGGGGCACTAACTTAAAGTCTGAAAACTTATAAAGGTTAAGAATCAAACATTTATTCTGCTTTTCCTATAGGAACTGCACTAAAATTAGTACCTTCCTTCTTCCAGTAACATTACCTTGGCATTAAATTTTGCACTTGTTATTCACTAACTTAGATTATTTATATGGTGTCTATAAATGTGTCAATTCTCTGTGGGTAATGACAGCGTTAAAAACAATTTGAGTATGTCTTTCACATATAGTACATAGTGGGTACTCAATTAATATCATTTGAATAAATGAAGTCTTGATGAGGTCTGGCTGAAGTAATGTGCATGGGGAAAAATTTTCCTCCATCTCTAGCCAGGATTTTCAGTACAGACTGACAGTTACACCCTCGAATTGTTATAACAGGCCTTCCCTAACCAGGAATGGAACCCTGGTTGTAGTGGTGAGAGAGTCGAATCCTAACCACTAGAGTGCATGGTAGAATAACACAGCAAATTACATTACTTTCACTGTCTTGACCTACCTAGACTCTAGATCCAATGTAATTTCTTTCAGAGAAGTATCTGAATCATCAATGATTTTTTCCAAGTTTATATGTTTCTCCATTTCTTCTAATTCTTTCAGGCACTGATAATACTAGGGGAAAATGATAGGTAAGTTAATTATAAAGTAACTGTTTCCTAATTAAAGTAACTGAATATTTATAGACACCTGGAACATCAAGTACAACAAAACACTGAATGAACAGTCAGGATGTTAGAAGGAACAAACTGCTGCAGGCCCAAAGGCAGGTGATGTTATCTGGGTGTCTGGAGTCTGATGTATGAGCAAACGGACTTTACTTACCTTGGTTCGGTCTGGATCACAGTAGTCCAAGAGAGAATCACAAAAGTGATATCCCATTGACTCCAAGTCTTTCGTGTTGAAATGAGTGCCTCTTTTATTACCTAAAACATCAATAAGTTTATCCACCCTTGATGGTAAGCTAGTTAAACATTTTTTTCTTAGCAGGAAGGCCTAAGTTGCAAAACAGAGTATAAACAAAACACCTGATATGATTCCATATTCTGTCCTTTGGATTTTCTACACTGGGGCAGGTCATTAAACAACTGACTGTTTCCCCTTGTTCCCTCTCTACCACCTGGACCAAAGATGACATTTAAATGAACACAGATTAATCTGTGTTGCAAAGTAGAAGAAAATTCAGTCAGAAAGTTATAGACTACTTGGTTACCAGTTATAAGCACCCTAATCATCAGTTAGAGAAAAACCTGCATAAATATTTAATGGTTTCATCATCATTAACAGTGTTATATCAATTTCAAGGTGCTTAAAAATTATCCAGAAGTAATATGTCTGGATTTCTGGCACTTTCCTTTAAGTCGATACATTTTCTAATAATGTGAGTTACCCTAATATGAGGCATTCTAAGGATATGTTAAATGTGACTAAAAGCTTCCTTAAATGGAACTAGAGCACATGTTTATCTTACTTCAAGGAACCAATTGAAAAAAAAAACAAAAACCAAAGCCCAGTCAACTTTGTCTTAAAAATAGCAAATCTACTAAAGATATTTCTATTCTGATATTTTAATTATAAGCATTGCTTTTTCTAGAAATCACTACAGTCGTAGGAACTCTTCTAAAAGAAAAACCCCAAACAAGAAATTAAAGATCAGATCATGAAACAACCACTTAGGTATACTATATATGTGCTAAAACTTCCTTTTCTAAACAAAGGAAAATGATTCGATACAGATACATACAGTAGGCATTTGTTTATTCATCCTATTTACAGAATTGATTAGATTACTAGTCTATATCTAAATAGGAAGAAAGTGCTCACTATCCAGTTGTCAAACACTATGAATCTTATATTGAATGTGTCCCTTTGGTTTAAATCTCTGACAGTCATGAATGAGGGCCCTCAACCTTACCCAGAGTAGATCCACAAAAAGTGGCCTCCATGGTGAAGCTGTTCCTGATCCCCATTTTCCACATCACCACCCTTCCTGTTCCCTCTTTGCTCTTTTGAATATTAAACTTGCAGGATGAGAATGAAAACTGAAAAGAAGCAAATAAAAATGAGACCCACTGCTTTTCTAATCACAATGTCTGTCATAGGAAGTAGGGTTAGAAATGAAAAACTAGGTGTGCAAAAGCATAATTCTCTCTAAAGCTAAAAGAAAACATTCTGGAGCTGCTTTTATTTCCTGATCAGTGGAAATAGCTCATTTTAAGGATGATATACTTATATTTCTGAGAATTATAGGCTTGAATTCTGAAATAAACTTTATATATATATATATAAAACATATGCATTCAAAACCAGTTGACTAATTCTTGATAGTGTTAACTTTAAAAGGTTACAGGAAGGAGTCTAAACATATTTAGGAATTAAGATCAGTGTTGTAGATTTTTAGAGTAAAGATGCTTTATTATCACATGAAAGATAATTTGAAAATTACCCTGAAAGACTGTTATATCTTTCAATGTATCTACAATGAGTTTTTATAATTTAATTACCATACAATTGAAAAAATTTACTTTGTGTTCCATCCTGTGAATGTTAATACAAGTATGTTGTTGTTTAGTCACTAGGTATGACTCTTCTGTGACCCCACAGATTGTAGCCTGCCAGGTTCCTCTGTCCATGGGATTTACCAGTGGGTTGCCATTTCCTTCTCCAGGGAATCTTCCCGACCCAGGGACTGAACTTGCATCTCCTGCATTGGCAGGCGGGTTCTTTACCACTGAGCCACTAAGAAAGCCCTAATACATGTAAAGATTTGTGAAAACTGTCAACAAATTGGCACTTGCCATGGGTGCCTGCCATCTACCTCTATAAGGATTAAGTCATGTGCTACAGCAGCTGCTGACCTCCAATACTCCCCCTGAAGGAGTTCAGGGTAGAAAGCAGGAATGAGACACTCTATGCTACGGGAAACTGGCAGGACAGGTCTTTAGGTAGTTAGATATTGTCAGGAGCTGATTTTATGAGCCCAGTTCTTATATCTCCTCATATCTAGAAAAGCACTAAGATCCTTCATGGTAACGACTGTTTCTCGAGACTAGCAGAAGCTTCACAAGACCAGCAGAAACTTTCTACAAATATGTGCTTGACTGCATGTACTTCTCGTTTACCAAAATCACATATATATGCGTCCTTTCCCCCTACCTCTTTGGAACAGTTTCTCAGAGCTATCTGATGTGCTGTCTTCCAGGCTACAGTCCTCATATTGCCCCAAATAAAACTTACTGGCAACTTTCACATTGTGCATTTTTTTTTAGTTGACAAAACACTACCACAAATCAGAATATCGAACAATTCCATCACCTCTTAAAAACTCCCTTGTGCCATCCATTTGCAGTCTCAAGTCTTTTGCTTATTTTGGAGCTATGGTAAATGGTTTTGTTTTAAATTTTGGTTTCCAGTTGTTCACTGTGAGTATATAGAACTGCAGCTGGCTTCTGTGGATGGACCCTGTATCCTATGACATTGCTAAACTCACTCAGTTCTAGTTTTTGTGGATTGCATGGATTTTCTATGAAGACAATCACATTTGCCTTTCCTTTCTAGCCTGCCTTTTCTTTCTTTTTCTTCCCTTACTGCACTTGTTAGAACCTCCAGTATAAGCCTGAATTGAAGGGGTAAGAGTGGATATCCTTGCCTTGTTCCTGACCTTAAGAGAAAAACAATCAAGTCTTTTATCATCAAGTGTGGTGGTAGGCTAGTGGGCATTTTTCCCTTCATATTTCAAATTATTGGTTATTAAACATTTCACATCATTGCTTTCTATGGTCAACTGTATAAACCAGTCAAAAAAACTAAATAAAAAAGCAGTTTACTGAATAAGCCTATCCATTCAGCTGTCCTGCATGGACAGTATGTAGTAAAGGAAAAGTCAAAATCTTACAGGTGCTTACTTTATCTGGACAATTTTTGCTCAGCATAAGTGGAAAGATTCGTTGCTGTAAGTATAATGCTTTACATCTATCACTACCATCACAGCCATACATGAATATGTTCTCTTTCTTGCTATGGCCATGAAGGTCACAATACAAAATAACCTCTCGTTTCTCCATCAATCTACCAAGAAGAAAAAGAACAAGTTATTGCATTTTATCTCTGCATTTTTCTTCTGTGGTTATAATTATGAATTAACAAGTCTAACATCCAAATAAACAGCATTTCTTATATCCTAGTTTTCAATTTCTTTTCTTCTGCATATTATTAATATATAATTTTTTAAACACCTACAATAAACTCCTGTTAATTGTATATAAAATACGAATGCTTTAGCCTTCCACTAGAAGACAAAATTTGCCTTATTTCCAAGATTTTTTCCAGCAGGATTTCTCTGCTTTTTGGTTGTTTTTTGGTTGTACACTGAAAACAGCTCACTCCTATCTTTGCCCATTAGCTCTTAGATTGTTTCTGACTGAAATACCTACCTTCATCTTTGTAAATGCAAATACTACCCCTTATCCATCAACACTGACCTCAGGTCACACTTCCTCTCTGACTAGTGAAGCTCCCCACCAAAATTTTCTTTTCTTTGAAACTCATGTAGTATTTAATATTGGTACCATTTACTTGATACTTACCTAAATAGATTTTTAGATTTTCCATAGTTAATCTCGTTATAGAAAGGGAATGCTTCAAAATCTCTAAAACAATGCAATGCATACAAGTACCCAAATATGTGTTAAAACTTGTGCCTGATGACTCGATGCTGAAGCCAGTTAACATTTACCCTTTGAGTAATGTGGCGAATAAATACCATTTTGAAAAAAATGGTACCAAAGTTTGAATTGATTATTTTTCTGGTAAATTTCTAACAAATAATTTACATAAATCATTTCTCAAGAGCACAATTCTTTTAGCCTGTATAATTCAGGCATTCAGTGAATATTAAAGTAATAAAAAATAAGCCCCTCAAAACTGGTTGATGAAAATAACTAGTAGGCTTTCAAAAGGTGAAAAAGTGGTGGTATTAAAGTGGTAGGATTATGGGCATTTTTGCCTTGATTTTCATATTCCCAAACTTAATACAGCTACTTAAATAACTGAAATTACATACACTGTTTGTTATATCTGGGAGGATAAATACAAATGTTAACAATTTGTACTAATATGAAATGTACTACTTTTATAATAAAATGTTAAATCTTAAAATCAAAATATTCAAAATGTGGCTTTTATTCAAAACAGTACTTTTTAAAACTATAGTGAAATTCCAAGCTGAAATCTGTTACATATATTAGTTTATTGCCCTTTTTCATTTGATGACCAATAAATTCTGATAATATAAGATTGACATAAAGCCATCAAATGATCATTGCAAGTTTTTAGAACTAGATTATAAAACTATACATTTTAAAATCATTTCCCCAGTTTTAATGAACATCTGGTTTCTTTTAGTGAGTCAAAAGAAACTCTTAAGTAATTAAATCCCAAAGAAATAGTCATTACTACTTTTGAAGTGAAACAAGGTGACAGGGTCTCTCATCTTACACTGAGTCCCTCTAGAAGCAGTTGGGAGTTTTTTCTTACCCACAGTTAAGATACACTAAGTATCTTACACCAAGTATCCTATACTAAAATCTATTATTTTCAAATATGTTAAATATATTTCATCTTAGGCATACTTACAGCTGCTCACCTTTCCACACATATGTGACTGTCTTTTATTCCATTTACTGCCTATAATTAATTGCATTAAGGTAGTTCTCTTTCTTGCAAGTCTTTCTGAAACTTACTGAATAGATTCCTGCCTTAAGCTTCTTATGAGACAATTTAAGAAGAACTAAGATAAACATCTTTCACAGAGACAAGCCAAGGGGCTTTGGCTGTAATCCATCTTGTGTTGGGCCAGGCACCCTTAATGTCAAAGAGCATTAAGGAGACATTATAAATACTCAAATGGGCTCCAAAAGTTCCCTTTCTATTAAAAATAAACTTTAAATTCTGGAATAACTTCAGATTTACATAAAATTGCCAAAAACAGTTGAGAGTGTCCATATGGCTACCCCTCGGTCCATTTTCCCCTAATGTTGACAGAACCACATAACCATGAAATACTGTCAAAAACTAGGGAAACAACATGGGTACATTACTGTTAAACTCCCAACCTTATTTGGATTTCACGAATTTTCCCAATAATGTCCTTTTCCTGTCCCAGAATTCAATATAAGATACCACATTGCTTTTACTCAGCTCTTTTGTCTGTCATCCCCAGGAAACTAAGTCAGTCATGGGTTATTCTTTATCACTTAAATATTTCCCAAGTAACTTCAGAGAATCCTGAAGTCCACATCTATGAGGGGTATAGAACCAGGGTTTTCACTCCTTTTTGTGGGGATCTGCATTTCACTCCCCATGTGCCTAAGATGAAAGGATTAACATGGAAGTTGAGGCTGAAAGACAACTAGAGCCATGCTGGGAGCTCCGAAAGCCTGTCAGCCCCTCCAAGCGACTGGAGGTATCCCTGAGGTGGTCCTTCTTGAAACAGGGCTCTGACACTTGGACTAGTAGCCCTGGGGACGGAGCCGGGTGAGGATACACACACTCTGCAACAGTACTTATCAATGTAACATCTGAACAGTCCTAGAAAGTTTACAAAGAGTTTTTACATCTGTATCTAATTCATTAACTCTTTTTCTTTTTACATTTGAGGAAGCACTGAATACATTTAGAACTTCCAATATTCCAGTAATATTGGACACTTTATTCTGGGCACTTTAGTAATATTCTCACTTAATCCTGCTGTCTATGAGGTAAGTACTCCTATTCCCACTTTACAAATAGATGAGGAAATGGAGGTTTGGGTTTGTTTTTAAACTGCTCAAGATCACACAGTTAGCAAATGACAGAGCAGAGATTCCCATTTGATGTGTTTTCATTTCAGTCTCCACATTCTTAACCAAAAGGATAAGAGGCTTTGGACTTGGAATGGGAACTGTTTCACTCCAATAAATCTTTCTACTCTAGCAACGCCTGTTTCTGATTGTTATTACTTGAATTTACTAAAGCATTCACCCAGTAATCCAACAAGTCTTTAAATATTACATGCATTTTACTTTTCTGATTCTTTAGAAAATTTAAAGCTGTTCATTTTTTTCTAGGGGCAAACAAGACTATTCATGAAAGCTTAAGTAAGTATGCAACTTATCATCCTAAGAGACTCATCACAGAGCCATGTGTGGTCAACGCAGTACTCAAAGATTCTAGATGTAATTAATTTTCTAGATGTAATTAATGAGGGATTCTCAAGGATTCCAAAAGAAACATCATTAGCTTTAGGAAGAAACCAAATTTAGGTCAGGCAAATTAAAGCTTCACTAAGCTATTAAAATGCTATTATTTAAAAGAAAGCTAGTGAATGTAGTGGCATAATGCCTGAAAAGTACAGAAGCAGAGTTGGGAAGAATGAGGGAAAAAATTAAGTAGCTATAGTTAAACTATCTTAAGGAAAGTTAAGAGTAAAGTAAGTGGGATTGTGGGAGCGAAATTCTTACTATCAAGTTTACTAAATAAGCAGAGGGTAATTTGAGGCTTATTTTACCTCCGGATCATGTTCCGGGTATACCAGACAGAAGGAAATGATTCCTTCAGGAGAGATGTATAGTTACGGTTTAAATCCCGTCCAGCTAAGGAACACCGATAATTTCCTACAATCACACCATCTGGATTCAGCATGGGTACCACTTTGAAGACGAATGTGTCCCGAAGCAACTTTGCATCACTTGAGTTTCCTAAAATATAATCTAGGAAGCCTTTCATGATCCAAGAGCTGTTGGTTTCTCCTGGATGTACCCTTGCAGTCAGAATCACAGCCTTCCGCTTTCTTGACTCACTGTTCTTCAAGGGGGTAGTAATCGTTAAAATATACACCATGTTCCTAGCAATTGTATGGCACAAGACACGTATTTTACAAAACTTTGACCGTACTGGGTCATTATTGATGCCAGACAGGTATTCTTGCAGATTTGTGTAAGTGTACGGATAGCAGTGAGCAAAGTAGCAGGTATCTTTACTGTGTGGAAACTGAAACGTCCATGTGAGTGAAAAATGATGGTGCCTATCTTGCCCCTGGTTGTTTCTATAATACTTGATTTGGTCTCCTATTCTCTGCCAGCCAATATTATGAGCACTGGCCTCTTTCTCAGAATAAAACAGTGGGCGCATACCCCGACTATAAAGACTAGCAGGCTTGGTGAAATTGATAATAGTGAATCTGTAGACTATTCCTGCTTGAGTATTAGTGACTTGGAAATAGTACCACTGGGTGTGTTTATTTGTGAACAGGTCAGGTCGCACAGTCAGCTGGTATTCATATTCTGCCCTAATACACAAAAAAAGGAAGGGGGGAGACATAAAAATATAAAAATGACATTCAAGTTTAAATAATAAAAGTAATAATAAATATGCAAATAATAACCTACCTATTCATGGAAAGCTTTTTATTTGGGAAACTGTTTATTAAGCAGTATCTAATACCAAGTAATTGCAAAAGATCAACATTTTGAAATTTTCTCTTTTAACTGGATGTGAAACTGATGCTATGCTAATTCTGAAGTCCTTTTTATCCCTTGGTAACTTAAGAGAGCACATTAAAAAAATGGGCATTTGACAAAAAATTACGTATTTCAACCCAGTTGTTTCCTATAAAAGAAGTGACTAAAGAGTTCTTACGTTTTTAAGAATTAAAGTCCAGTGTCTTTTTTTTTTTTTACTTCAGACACGTATTTTATATTAGACTCTAACTCTAGCGATGTGAAATACATATCAATAAGAAAGGTTAAAAACATATATAAATTACTATGAGCATATCAATTACAAAATTTTAAACTCTTTGAGAGGACAGGAACTATATTTGATAACTATTCGCATTCCCCATACTTAATCATTGAAGATACTTAAATAAAAGCAAATATAACTTCATTAGTACATTACTTACATATACAACAATTTTACCTGGTCAGTTGTGACTTTTTTCTTTACCAAGTAACTTCCTATTCTATCAGCATTATGCACTTATTATGTGTGTATATGTGTTTGTGTGAATTGGTGAAATGAATGTTGCAAAACCTTAAGAGCTGTGGAATCTAGGTGATGAGTATATGCAGAACTGTATTATGCTCTGTACTTTAGTGTATGTTTAAAATTTTTCATAAGTTTTTTTTTTAAAAAAAGAATATCCTTGAATTGTATGCATATTCCCAAGCATGTTTTATAGAACACTCATCTGAAGACCTAGTCCATTAAAAAGTTGGAGAAGCAGTGTCCATGTGTGTTTAACAGTTCATACTGGCATGCTGAAAATGTACACTACAGAAACCTGCTTAACTTTAATTCATAGCTCTCAAAATTCTTTGAATCCAGAACCTTCCATACCTACCCTCTTAAGATAATCTCTAATTAGCATCTATACTTCAAGGAATTATAGTTCAGCCCATGGATACTAAAACTAATGTACCTAATACAGGAAATAGTTGATAGTCTAGCTCCTCAAATAAAAATAATTAAAACCTACACTTTGACTACCTTCTGTAGGTTACCACTCTCAAACCTTGCTTCAAACATTAAAGTATCGTCACAGTTATCCACAGGCTGCTTCAAGGATGTCCGGTTGCCCCCAACTCGGGAATACACAAAACACGGCTCTTTGTAGGCTGATGAGAGACCATAAAGATGTTCAAGCCATATCTAAAGTCTATAGGCTATTCTGCATAGAGTTTGGAGCTATAGTATAATTGAAGTGTCACTAAGGGTTATAAATTTTAATATGACACTAACATATAGGTTATGTTGAAATAAGAAAGTCTGAGTATTTAGATTAGAAAAGCAATGCCTAAAATAAATTCATGTATTTCTCACAGTAGAAATACATGAACTCTTACTTCTGGTTATAATGAAGTAATTGTTGCTAAAACTGTCTTTTCACTGTAAATGACTATAAAACTGGACAAAAAAACCCAAAACATACAAATGAACCATTTCCACGCATTCGGACAACACAAAGATTAGAACACATAAAGTTCTTGAAGAAAAGATAAAACGGGAAATAAGCTCATGTTTTAACTTTAGATTTCTTCTTGGGAGTACTTTTTAGCTCTTAGAAAGATGGCACTTAAGGATAGCATAACAGTCTTGTTGAGCTGAGGAGGCACAGCTGTTGCCTGGGGCTGCTGAAGTTAGCACCCTGGGTACTAGAAGAAGAAAGCTACATAGAGGAAGGGCTCTGGTCCGCATGGTGGTTGCTTGGCTGAAGACTTGGCTGTACAAGCACAGGATAAGGTTAAGGAAGACAGGACAGAGTGCTCCTGAAATAGCAGAGGATAAACATTCTGAAATTCCAACTTATCCAGAACAGAAAGGCTTCACTGAGCACTGCAGGCATTTAACTGTGACTCTAGAAAGGTTGAATATTAGGCATAAAAACCACATTTAGGAGAAGGGTCAAAATATAAACAGATCTGTTTTTATAAAGAAAGTAAACCAATTCTAAAAGAAGCAAAACGGTTTGTCCGCAATTTAGCTGCCTACCAGAAAAAAAATTCAATGCAATTATAAAAAAGGAAACTCCAAAACATGTCTTTCACAATTTCCCACGTGTGATAAAAAAAATTATGAAGTATACAGAGCATGAGGAAATGTGATCCAATAAATATTTATATATTTAACAGACCCCAAGATAACTCAGATGGTACGATTAACAGATAAGGACTCTGAATTTATGTTAAAAGGAAAAGATAATGAATAAACAGATCAACTAATAAAAAAACGAAACTATAAAAAGAATGAAATGAAAATTCTAAAAATAAAAAGTACAATAACAGAAATGAAAGATTTACCAGATGGGCTTAAGAGAAACTGAATATTGAAAAAAAAAAAAAAGACTTAGTGAACTTACAAACAAATGAATACAATTATCCAAACTCAAGACCAGAGATAAAAAAAAGAACAAAGATCCAGTGAATGTGGGACATAACTAGAAATCTACCACATGTATAATTGAAATTCCAAAGGACAGAAAAGAAGGAATATCATGGAGAAATTATGTGAAGAAATAATGGTTGAAAATTTCTCAAATTGGATAGACAGAACTATTAAACTATGGATACAAGATGTTCAGCAAACTCTAAGCAGGATAAATACAAAGATAACCAAATCTAGGCACATCACAGACAGAAGACACAGCATATATAATGTGGAACAATGATATAAATTATGTCTGACTTTTTCTTAAAGAGAACAGATGTCATGAGATAATGGAACATTATCTTTAAAGAAATAAAAATATTTAAAAGAAAAAAATGTGAATCCCAAATTCTTTATGCCCAGTTGTTTGGGGACCTCCTTCTCCTACAGCTACAGGTCTCGACACCAGTCTGATCTCTTACCCTTTCATGCCGAGGAGAAACAATGGTTCTGTTCTGTTGACAACTCAGTGTTGTCTCACTGTCCCTTATTAGTCTCCCTTGATTCTGTCCATCCTTTTATAAGGTATCTTTTCATTAAAATTTCTTAAATTACATTTGCCATCCAATTCCTGACAAGACCTTGACTGACTCACCTCAGCTACTTTAATTTTATATTATATCTCATTTAAGTTATGTGTGGAAGTTATAAGGTAGGTTAGCTGGGAAAATATTTGAAATCAAATTGAAAAAAATCAGAGGTGCTTTTCTCACCTCAGTTGTTTAAAAATGCAAGAATATATGATTTCTGTAATTGCTTACTATATAGGAAGCAATCCCTGTGAATTCCTCTATTTTGCCAGTTCTTTAAATAAAATACAGGTTCCCTGGAAGTTATCTTTAATATATACTCTAAGATATACAAATGTTATGGTAAAACTGTACAGGAGTCCCATACTTCCTGACATTAGGGTTTCAGAAGCAGCAGTTTAGAATACAGGTTGAGACTTCTATGTTTGATTATTAGTACACCTGACCATAAAGCAGAGATTTTTACATTACCGGAACTCTCAAAGTGCCAATTATTAATCCTGAGTGTTAAGAACACTTTCCTGAGATATAATCTTGGATAGTATTTGTGATGTGGGATTTTTTTTGGCAATCCCAAGAGATGCATCAAACTGGCATGAAATGAAAATAAACCATTTGAAAGACTGCATGAATATGACCTATAGACACACAGGTGCAGAGAACTCTGCTGGATATATCTTTGAAAACTTATGTGAAGTTTAATTCCATCTCAATAAAACTCTTCATTCTCATGGTCAACATGACGCTTCATTTTAAAATAACTGGGGAGGGAGGTGGGGAGGGGGTTCTGGAAGGGGAACACATGTACACCCATGGTGGATTCATGTCAATGTATGGCAAAACAAATAAAATATTGTAAAGTTAAAAAATAGATAAATAAACTAATTTAAAAAATAAAAAAATAAAATAAAATAACTGCATAAACTGCAGTATGCACCTTCAAGAATACAATTAGCACTGAATCAACATCTGGAACAATATTAACCAAATATGGTTATGGAGTCAGGGATTTCCTGGTAATTGGCAATTTCCACTATAAACAGCAGAACAAATACAACTAATAGATTAGCCCAGACACCAAATTATTATATTTTATCACAACATGTCTCATTATATACCCACCATCTTCGGCTAGATAAACCACAGTTTCTTCCTTGGAGTTTGCATAAAGGGGTTCCATCTCCAGGCCTGTAGGGATGTACACTGGCTCAGGATTAGAAGGGGTCCAATCTGGAGAAAAACCATTATTTGAATATGACTTCAAAATAAAGCAGTAAAATTTTATTGTATACTTTCAAATTATTCATTGGTAGATCTAGGCTCAAATGATTTTTCATTGAAAGTAATAATGAGCATGGTCACACTTTAACAAAACCCATAACATTTTATTTGCACCTTGTGCTCAGTCACTCAGTCATGTCTGACTTTTTGTGAAACCCATGGACTGTAGCCTACCAGTCTCCTCTGTCCATGGGATTTTCCAGGCAAGAATACTGGAGGGGGTGGCCGTTTCCTACTCCAACTTGCACCTTGGTTCTAAGTCATTACATAGTTCACGATTATTTTGTGTCACCACAGATTTAACACTAAAGACTCTATTTCTCCTGGGTGCTTGATGCCTCTCTGACCTATCTTTGGGAGTCTTACTTCACCTTTTTATTCTCCCTTTCCCTGCATCTTCAGTCTTTTGCTTCCTAATGGTTGCCCCCTAAGCTTGCACGCATGGATCAAGTTTCTTTTGTCTCCCCATTGGCAGGCTATCCTTGGAGTCACACCTTTTCCTTTACCTATACTAGCTTTCCTACTCTTCATTATTTTTAGGACCAGATTTTTGACCATGGTCTATCTGGTTGGGAAAAAATGACATCACGGTCCAACCACCCCTGTTGTTCCCAGTTTTTAGTGGACAAGAAGTTGGTGATGACTCAAGAGCCGGACACGACTGAGCGACTTTACTTTCACTTTTCACTTTCATGCACTGGAGAAGGAAATGGCAACCCACTCCAGTGTTCTTGCCTGGAGAATCCCAGGGACGGAGGAGCCTGGTGGGCTGCCATCTATGGGGTCGCACAGAGTCGGACATGACTGATGCAACTTAGCATAGCATTCTACTTATTATTGGCTGCTGTGTGTCAAACTGTGCTTCGCTCTGGGAAAAGAAATGCTCCAGTAGAGGGAGCCAGCCTCTATGATCCCAAATACATTTGCTGAAACAAACAAAAGAACTTGGTGATGAGAAACAAGTGTTGCTGGACAAATACGTTTTTGGTGTTACATGTACAACTGCTTTAGCAGCAGAAGTGTATTTGACATGATGAATAAGGGTCAAGTCTAACTACAGAAAAAGCACAGAGCAGAATATCAATGCAAATGTTCAATAGTGTACTTTGTAGGGTTAACAACAACACACGACTGATAACAATAAAGCAAATTAAAATTGAGAAGTGAGACTCTCATTAGTTGAAAACAATCAACTCAAACCAAAATTAACAATGAACTGATAATACAGCACCTGTTTTGAAATTTCAGGGAATTTTAGCTATTTTTTTTTTTTAACCATCTTGATACAAAACGCTGTATGGTCTGACCTTTAAAAAGTACAGTAATCTCATTTTATATCTTCATGCAATTTGAGGATACCTTTTCTCACTTAGGTTACAAAGTTATTTCATTTTCTTCTCCTTCTTAAAAGGTTCACAGAGGAATTAACCTAATGTCTGTGTACAAATGGAATATGACTTGCCATCCCTGTAAACTTCGAGACTACTTTAGAAAACCTATTGACAGGCTGTATTCCTATAATTGTGGTGTTTTATTAATAGAAATTCTTTGGGTATTGATTATAAAAGGTGTTCCTCTCCCAAGATTAATTTATGTTCCACTTTCCAATGCTGAATAAAAGGTTCAGAATAAGTGATGGGCTAGATCTGGCCCATGGGCTATAGTTTATTACTACAGAGCCTGGACTGCCTTAGCTTTTCCTACATAAGAAATCTCCCCAAATCTTAGTGACATAAAACAATGATTTATTTATCACAACTGAGTGATTCTTCCAGTATGGGTTAGGTCCACTCATGTATCTTGATCAGCTGCAGGTTTAGCTAGGGGCTGGCTGATCTAGGATAACCTCAGCTCATCTCTGCTTCACTCTCATTATAGCAAGGAATCGTTCCATGGTGGCTGGACAGGGTTTAAGAGAAAGCAAAAGTGTACTAGGATAACCTCAGCTCATCTCTGCTTCACTCTCATTATAGCAAGGAATCGTTCCATGGTGGCTGGACAGGGTTTAAGAGAAAGCAAAAGTGTACAGTCTCTTGAAGCCTAGGTCAACACTGGCATGCTTTCTTTTCTGCCACAATCTGGCTAAAGCAAGTCACAAGGCCATCTCAGATTCAAGGGATAGGGCAAGAGTACACCTCTTCATGGAAGGAGACACAAAGTGGTATTTCAAAGGGTGAGGATACATGGATCCCTATGAAGAATCATGCTACTTTTTAAATCAAGAAAAATTTACATATTATATATAATATGATGTATTCAAAAAACGGTACAGTTTAATGAGTTTAAAAAATATATAATCATGTAACCAATACACCTATCAAAATATAGAGCATTTTTTTTTATCATCTTAGAAAGTTTCCTCTTGCCCTTTCCAAGTCAACCCCTACCACTGGTTTCTGGGACTGTAAACCAGTCTGCCTATTCTACAACTTCATATAATTGGAAACATATATAGTCATCTGTTTCTGGCCTCTTTAACTCAGTATGTTTTTGGAATTCATTTATGTTGTGTTTACCAGGTTTTTTTTCCTTTTTATTGTTGATATGTACACCATTGTATGGCTATACCATAGTTTGGATATCCATTCTCCTACTTCTGAACTGTTTCCAGTTTTTGACTATTGTGAATAAATATGAAAATGCAACTATTTTTGAGGACATATATTTTAATTTCTCTAAACACCTAGGAGTAGAACTGTTGGTCACAGAGTAGATACATATATATTTTTTGTTGTTTTTGTTAAAAAAAAAAACCTACCAAACCTCTTGTATTGGAATTCCAGTTCTACATTTTATTATTTGGAGTTGTCAGCCTTCTTAAATTAAAAAAAAAATCTGTTGTCATCCCAGATGTAAAGTTGTTATCTCACTGTGATTTTAATTTTCATTTCCTATGTTGAACATTTTTCCGTAGGTTTCTTAGCCATTATATGCCTTGCTTTAAGCAAAGTTTGCTCAAGTCTTTTGCCCATTTTTAATTTTTTCTTTCTAATATTGATTTGTAATAATTCTTCATATATTCTGCATACAAGTCCTTGGTCAGATATACGTTGGGAATGTTTTCTTATAGACTGTGGCTTGCCTTTTCAGTTTATTAACTGTGTCTTTTGATGATAATTTTTAATATCAATGAAGTCAAGTTTATTAATATTTTCATTGTTTCCTTTTTCTTTCTGGAGTCTCCCTACAGTATTGTTGCCTTATTCTATGCTTATGAAGATACTCTCTGGTTTTCTTTTAGGACTTTAAAATGTTTACAATCTATTTTGAATTAATTTTTTGTGTATTAAGTGAGATAGAGGTCAAGGTTTATTGTTTTCTACACGGATCCCAAGTCATTACAGCACAAATTATTGAAAAGAATTTTTCCTTATTCCCACTGGATGGTTTTGGTGCCTCTGTCAACAATCATTTGGTCTCTTTCTGGATTCTATTCTGTTGCACTTTTTATCTTTTTTTGCTGATTATTTGTGCTCACTTTTCAAATCTACCAAAACATACGTCTATCTATAGCTCACATGACCAGAAGCAAACCACACGTTTACACAAACTGTTTATTAGGAATCATGCTTATGCAGAGCACAGGAACAAAGAAATATAGCTCAGCGATTTATCACAGAGCAGCTACCACTCAGGTCAAGAAGTACTATACTGTGGGTATCACAGGCGCCCCACTCATGTCCCCTCTAATCACTACCTTTAAAGGTAACCATTAGCCTTCCAGTGTAATCGCTTCCTATTTTCCTTTATAATTTTCAACTTAAGTATTCACATATATACCTATATATAATATATAGTTTATATTTACACAAATACACACATGAAACTATGGTTTTGTTTTGCCTACCTTTGAACTTTACATAAACGGAACTACATAGTATATATTCTTCTGTGCTTTTAAACATATATTTGTGAAATCAGTCATGGTATGTGACTGGAATTTGTTCATTTTCATTGCTCTATAATATGTAACTATAAAAATGTTATAATTTACTTATCAGCATCTACTTGTAATGGACACTGGGGCTCTGTTGGTTTGGGGGTATTATGAACAACAGTGCTACAAACAGCGAGCATATGTGCCCACATTTCTCTTGGGTATATACCTGGGAGTAAGGATTCTAGATCGTAGGGCATGTGTAGCTTCAATTTTAGTAGATAATCCAAAGTAGTTATACCAACTTACATACCCACTAGCAGGTTATGAAGGCTGTAGTTGCTCCACATTCTCACCAATGTTTAGTACAAGTTAAAACCTGGTCTCTCATGATTTCTAAGAAACAGTATTCAGCCTTGTTAATAATTGGAAATGCACATTAAAAACCACAATGAGACACCACTTCATAGTAAGGTTCAGGGATATGTTTACTGGCCATTTGGATATCCTTTTTAATAAAGTGCCTGTTCAAATCTCTTGGCTGTTTTCCAACTGGGTTGTCTTTTCCTCATTATTTGTAGAAGGGCTTTTGTGTATTCTAGATGTGACCTCTTTGACAGGTATATGTTGCAGACTGCAAATATATAATCCCAATCTATAACTTGCCTTGGTTTTTTTTTTTTTTTTAAAATGTACTGAAGTTCTTGACTTTGCTATAGTCAAAATTTTCAAACCTTTCACTTATGGTTAGCATGTTTTATTCCATTTTATTAATATATTCTATTAATAAAATATGTTCCATTTTATTCTTTCCCAATTTCAGTATCATGAAGGTATTATCCTGTATTATTTTCTGGAAGTTTTGTTGTTTTTAAATGTAGATGTACATTTACATCTACAACCAACCTGCACTTGACTTTTGTGTACAGTAGGAGTGGAGTGGGTTTTCATTTTTTAAATACTGAAATCCAGTTATTCTAGCACTATTCATTGAAAAGACTACCTTTTAATTATTCTTCTGAAGTTCCACTTTTATTATAAATCAGGTATCCATTTGATCACTTTCCAAAAAACACTGTACACTTTGGCTATCACTCTCCAATCCCCTAGCCTTCAAGCCTCTAAGCAACCATTAATCTACTTTCTGTATATATTTGCCTATTCTGGACATTTCAGATGAATGGAATCATACAATGTTTGTCCTTTTGTGTCTGGCTTCTTTTACTTAATGTTTTCAAGGTAAATCCATGTTGCAGCATGTATCAGCACTTCATCCCTTTTTACGTACAATTAGTAGTCCATGTGGATATACCACACTTCGTTTATCCATTCATCCACTGATGGACACTTGGGCTATTACAAGTCATGTTGGCATATTAACACTCATGTACCTTTGGACATGTTTTCATTTCTCTGAGGTATATAACAGGAATGGAACTGTTGGGTCAAATGGGAACCCTGATACACCTTGGAGAGAAATGCCAAACTTTCCCAAAGTAGCTATAAGATTTGAGGGTTCTCAATTCTCATCAACTTTGTCATCTGATTTTTTATTCCAGTCAGCCTAGTGAGTGTAAAATGGTATCTCACTGTAATATTAATTTGCACTGCCCTAGTGACTAAAGATGATGAACATCTTTCATGCGTGTACTGGCCATGTATTCTTCTTTAGAGAAATGTCTACTCAGATCCCTTGCCACTTTTAAACTGGGCTGTCTTTTACTGTGAGTTACAAGAGTTCTGTATGTTCTTTACAAGTCCTTTATCAGATATAATTGTTGGCAAATATTTTCTTCCATTCTTTAGGTTGTACTTTTTTGTCTTTGATAGTTTCCTTTGTAGAATGAAAGTTTTGATAAAATCCAGTCTATTCATTTTTCTTGTTTCTGTTGCTTATCTTCTAACTAAGAATCCACTGCCAATTCCAAGATCATAAAGATTTAGCTCTATGTTTTTTTCCCTAAAAGCTTTATAGTTTTGGCTCTTACATTTAGGTCCTTGTCCATTTTGAATCAATTTTTTTTATATGATGTGAGGTAAGGATCAAACTTATTCACACTGCAAATATGTGTATATGAATGGCAAAAGCAGATATCCTTGTCTTGTCTTTGATCTTATAGGGAAAAGCATCCAGTCTCTATTCTGTTTCACTTATCTATCTATCTATATATATCTTCACTAATACCACAAGGCTGTGACCACTGTAGCTACATAGAAGCTCTTGAAATTGAGTAAGCTGATTATTCCCACTTAATGCTTCCTTTCAAATTATTTTAACTATTCTAGTTATTTTACCTTTCCATATAAATCTCTCTATATCTTCAAAAAGTCTTGACAGGAATTGCCTGGAAACTGTATATTAATTTGGGAGAACTGACACCTTTACTAGATTGGGTTTTCCAATCAATGATCATGGTGTATTTCTTGAGATTTATTGACATCTTCTTTGATGCCTTTAATTAGCATTGTGTAGTTTTAAGCATACAAGTCTTAAAGGTGTTTTGTTAAATTCACACCTAAGTATTTAAGTTTTCCAAGTGATTGCAATGACAATGTTGTATACTGTGGTAGGGGTTTAGATTACACAGATGTATGCATTTGTTAAAATTCACAAACAGATATATTTAGATTTGTACATTTCATTGAATGTAGAATTTAGCTCAAAATAAAAAAAGAATCACAAAGGCTGAACTTTAGAGGTGAAATGTAAGAATGGCTACAACTTACTCTGAAATAAATGGAATGAGATGTCCCTCTTCTTGCTCCAGGCCGATAACTTATGGATTTCTATTAACTTTACCAGGCGCCTGGGTCTGAGTTCAGGACCATCTCACCTAAAATCACCTACTTTTTTCTCTTCAATAAGATATCTCAATGGACTAAGGACTAATCAGCCCATGTTTCACACATATCTGTGATTTCATGTATTTGGTATTTTTTAACTTTTAAGGGAAGGTTATGACTCAGCTATGGCTGTCTGAGGCCTTTACACAGTAAAAAAAAACCTGTAGCTGGACTTTAATTGAATATTATTTACCAGCATCATCAACCATAAGGTATTATTCAGTCAATGGTTACAGGACATAAAGATAATTGCAGACAAACATGCACGTATGTGTACATACACATACATGTACATACATATAAACATGTGAATAGCTAATGGATTTGTTTAACAACCCCCCCTTACACCCCACTAAATCCCATGCTCTTTATGCCCATAATGCCCTGCCAAACCCCTAAACAAGGCAAAAATATATAAATACATAGAACTTGGCCATCTACCCAGTAACAAAGACAACTTAATACCCAAGATTGTTGCTGTTGTTCAGTCACTCAGTCGTGTCTGACTCTTTGCAACCCCATGGACTGTAGCGTACCAGGCTTCCCTGTCCTGCACTATCTCCTGGAATTTGCTCAAACTCATGTCCACTGAGATTAGACAGACCAAAAAAATAAACCCCAATCGTACTAATAAACTACTTAGATATTGGCCATTTATATAGGCAGACATCTCCTAGATCCCTAGACAACCATTTTAGTCAAAATTTTAACACTAAATCTAATGTAAATCACATAAAACAACAATATACATGTTATTTCAGTATGTTACAACATGTTAATGTAGGTTAGAGCCTGAAAGCGAGGCACTGAAATTGCCTAGATGAGTTCACTAACTCTATAAACATACAGGTTTGGTCCCAGTCTTTCTATTAGTTTTTATTACACAATTGCAGACATCCAGCACACTAACATTCGAGCTCATAACACTTGCTTAACCACAGCCCTACAGGAAAGCAGCAGTGATTAAAATTAAGCTAGAAACAAAAGTTGAAACTAAGTTATAGCCTAACAGGTTTGGTAAATCTCATGCCAGCCACTGTGGTCATAATGATTTAACCCCAAAATTAACAGAAATAACGGTGTAAAGCACATTAAAGAGTAATAAAAAATACAGATTTAAATAAGCCCATAAGAGAGAGCTGTAACTAAATAAAAAAGAGACAACAAAAGTACTTTATGTTTCCTGATTACACAACAGCTAAGAACCAAATTGGGATTAGATACCCCACTAGGCTTATCCTAAACCAAATAATACAGGAAAACAAAATATATGCTAGAGCTACTACAGCAGCTCAAACTCAAATGATTAAGTGGCACTTCTTCACTCTCTAAAAGAGCCTGTTTCTATAATTGAAAAAAGCCTGATAAACCTCACCAACCCTGCTAAATGCATACTATATTCCACAGACCATCAGCAACCCTAAAAAAGGAGCAATATAAGCATAATTGTTATACATAAAAACAATAGGCCAAGGCTAACTTACGGAATTTGGAAGAAATGGGTTTGCATTTTCTACTTCAAGAATTTAAGATTCACCAACATTTTATGAAAGTGAAAAACAAAGGCGGATTTAGTAGTAAATTACGAAAGAGTGCTTAAAACTGAATAAGGCCATTAAGCATGCACACACCAACCATCCAGCCTCCTCAAAGTATGTAATCATTTCCTATAATCTGATAGCAAATACTAATCATACGAGAGAGAACACAGTCATAACAAAGAAAACAACCGAAAGTGTTGCTTAGGATAAACCAAAGCCTAGCTTAAAATAATTGCACGCCAGTTTACACTAGCGATTTTCATAATTTATGATACTTTTGAATTAATTCTAGCCCAATACCCATCTCTATTCTACTAGTATAAGCCACACTAAAATATTCATTCAACATTCAAAGTTAGAAATAGAAACTTAATATTTTCTGGTACGTATAGAGAAAAATATTGTTAGGGGAGTGATGAAAGAACCTAAAAAGTAACAAAAAACTAATTTACCCCCTTGTACCATTGCACATAATGAATTTAACCCTAGCAAGCATTTAACAAAGAGAAACTTAAGTTAAATATCCCAAAACCAGATGAGCTACTTATGAACAGTTTAATTAGAACAAACTCATCTAAGTACAAAGATTGAGAAGATTCTAACGAGCCTGGTGGACAGCTGGCTAGTCCAGAAAAGAATTTCAGTTCAACTTTAAAAATTAATAAAACATCTTTTTATTAATTTTACTCTGTATTTTAAATGTAAGTCTAAAAAAAAGTATAGATTTTAGAAATGTACAACCTTAACTAGAGATTAAAATAAGCAACACCATCAGTTCAGTTGCTCTGTTGTGTCCGACTCTTTGTGACCCCATGAACCGCAGCACGCCAGGCCTCCCTGTCCATCACCAACTCCCGGAGTCCATCCAAACCCATGTCCATTGAGTTGGTGATGCCATCCAATCACCTCATCCTCTGTCGTCCCCTTCTCCTCCCACCTTCAATCTTTCCCAGCATCAGGGTCTTTTCCAATGAGTCAGCTCTTCGCATGAGGTGGCCAAAGTATTGGAGTTTCAGCTTCAACATCAGTCCTACAAATGAACACCCAGGACTGATTTCCTTTAGGATAGACTGGTTGGATCTCCTTGCAGTCCAAGGGACTCTCAAGAGTCTTCTCCAACACCACAGTTCAAAAGTATCAACTCTTCGGTGCTTAGCTTTCTTCACTGTCCAACTCTCACATCCATACATGACCACTGGAAAAACCATAGCCTTGACTAGATGGACCTTTGTTGACAAAAGTAATGTCTCTGCTTTTTAATATGCTGTCTAGGTTTGTCATAACTTTCCTTCCAAGGAGTAAGTGTCTTTTAATTTCATGGCTGCAGTCACCATCTGCAGTGATTTTGGAGCCCAGAAAAATAAAGTCTGCCACTGTTTCCCCATCTATTTGCCATGAAGTGATGGGACCAGATGCCATGATCTTAGTCTTCTGAATGTTGAGCTTTAAGCCAACTTTTTCACTCTCCTCTTTCACTTTCATCAAGAGGCTCTTTAGTTCTTCTTCACTTTCTGCCATGAGGGTGGTGTCATCTGCATATCTGAGGTTATTGATATTTCTCCTGGCAAACCTGATTCCAGCTTGTGCTTCCTCCAGCCCAGTGTTTCTCAATTGCGCTAATTTCACACACTAGCAAGGTTATGCTCAAAATCCTTCAAACTAGGCTTGAGCAGTACAGGAACCAAGAACATCCATATGTACAAACTGGGTTTAGAAAAGGCAGAGGAATCAGAGACCAAACTGCCAACATTCACTGGATCATGGAGAAAGCAAGTGAATTCCAGAAAAACATCTACTTCTGCTTCATTGACTATGCTAAAGCCTTTGACTGTGTGGATCATAACAAACTGGAAAATTCTTAAAAATATGGGAGTACCAGACCATCTTACCTGTCTCCTGAGAACCAGTATGCCGGCCAAAAAGCAACAGTTAGAACCAGACATGGAACAAGGACTGGTTCAAAACTGGGAAAGGAGTACAAAATAGTTTTATACTGTCACACTGCTCATTTAACTTATATGCAGAGTACATCATGTGAAATGCGAGGATGAATAACCACAAGCTGGAATCAAGATTGCTGGGAGAAATAACAACAATCTCAGATATGTAGATGATACCACTCTAATGGCAAAAAGTGAAGAGAAAGTAAACAGCCTCTTGATGAGGGTGAAAGAGGAGAGTAAAAAAGCTAGCTTAAAACTGAGAATTCGTCCCCCCCAGGAGCGAAGCCTGCCGCCATATCGTGCCCACCATCAGCTGCACATGTGGAGTATCATTCCAGGACCTTGCCTCACACAAGCGGATTCTTTACTGTCTGAGCCATCAGGGAAGTCCAGGGGTGGCCTCAGACCTTCCTTATAACTGGACAGGGCATTGCTGCCTTGTCTCTCTCTCTGTGAACCCGGTTACAAGTTGTTTTATTTGGGGATCTTAACTAAGGACTGTAGCCTGGGAGATAGCCTCTCAGATAGCTCTAAAGAACTACTCTGAAGAGAGATCAAGCCCTGAGCCTCTGGAGTGGGAGCACTGACTCCCAGACCCTAGACTACCAGAGAACTAACCCTAGGGAGTGTCAAATAGTGTGAACTCACACAAAGGAAACCACTTGAATACAAGACCCGGCATCACCCAACCACCAGCAGCACCCTGTGCAGGACCCTCATCTAAAGAACAAACACAACAAAAATACAAACCCAACCATCAGCAGAAGGATGACCACCTCACTCAGCCCTGCCATCAGAGGAGAAACAAACACTCAGCACAAATCTCACCTATAGGAAGCTTACACAAAGCACTGGACCAACCTTAGGAGGGCAGAAACCAAAAGAAAGAAAGAATTCAACCCTGAAGCCTGGGAAAAGGAGACCTCAAACACAATAAGTTAAAAAAAATAACGAAAAGGCAAAGAAATATTACACAAATGAAGGAGCAAACTAGAAACACAGAAGTCCAAATAAATGAAGAGGAAACAGGCAAACTACCTGAAAAAGAATTCAGAATAATGATAGTAAAGATGATCAAAAACCTTGAAAACAAAATGGAGAAAATGCAAGAATCAATTAACAAAGACCTAGAAGAATTAAAGAGTAAACATACAGAGACAAACAACACAATTACTGAAATTAAAAATACTCTAGAAGGAATCATAGCAGAATATCTGAAGCAGAAGAACGAATCAGTGAGCTGGAAGATAACATGGTGGAAATAACCTCTGAAGAGCAGAATAAAGTAAAAAGAATGAAAAGAACTAAGGATGGTCTCAGAGACCTCTGGGAGAATATCAAATGCACCAACATTCGAATTATAGGGATCTCAGAAGAAGAAGAGAAAAAGAAAGGGTATGAGAAAATTTTTGAAGAGATTATAGTTGAAAATTTCCCCAGTATGGAAAAGGAAATAGTCAATCCAAGAGGCACAAACAGTTCCATCCATACAGGATAAACCCAAGGAGAAGCACGCCAAGACACATACTAATCAAACTAACAAAGACTAAACACAAAGAAAGAATATTAAAAGCAGCAAGGGAGAAGCAACAAGTAACATACAAGGGAAACCCCATATGCTTAACAGCTGATCTTTCAGCAGAAACTCTGCAGGCCAGAAGGGAGTGGCAGGATATATTTAAAGTAGTGAAAGGGGAAAATCTACAACCAAAATTACTGTACCCAGCAAGGATCTCATTCAAAATTGATTGAGAAATAAAAAGCTTTTCAGAAAAGCAAAAGTTAAAAGAATTCAGTACCACCAAACCAGCTTTACAACAAATGTTAAAAGGACTTATATAGTCAAGAAATACAAGAGAAGAAAAAAGATCTGCATATATACTGAGGAAACCAGAATTGAAACAGACATGTGTACCCCAATGTTCATCACAGCACTGTTCACAATAGCAAGGACATGGAAGCAACTTAGATGTCCATCGGCAGACGAATGGATAAGAAAGCTGTGGTACATATACACAATGGAATATTACTCAGCTGTTAAAAAGAATGCATCTGAATCAGTTCTAATGAGGTAGATGAAACTGGAGCCTATTATACAGAGTGAAGTAAGTCAGAAAGAAAATCACCAATACAGTATATTAATGCATATATATGGAATTTCGAAAGATGGTAACGATGACCCTATATGCGAGACAACAGAAGAGACACAGATGTAAAGAACAGTTTTTTGGACTCTGTGGGAGAAGGCAAGGGTGGGATGATTTGAGAGAATAGCATTGAAACATGTATATTGTCATAAGTGAAACAGATCTCCAGTCCAGGTTCGATGCATGAAGACAGGGTGCTCAGGGCTGGTGCACTGGGATGACTCTGAGGGATGGGATGAGGAGGGTGGTGGGAGGCGGGTTCAGGATGGGGAACACATGTACACCCATGGCTGATTCATGTCAATGTATGGTGAAAACCACTACAATACTGTAAAATAATTAGCCTCCAATTAAAATAAATAAATTAATAAAAAAAAGAAAAAAGATCTACAAAATCAACCCCAAACTATTAAGAAAATGGCAATAGGAACATATACATCAATAATTACTTTAAATGTAAATGGATTAAATGCTCCAATCAAAAGACACAGACTGGCTGAATGGATACAAAAACAAGACCCATATATATGCTGTCTACAAGAAACCCACTTCAGACCTCAAGACACATATGGACTGAAAGTGAGAAGATGGAAAAATATATTCCATGAAAATGAGAAGCAAAAGAAAGCTGCAGTAGCAATCCTATCAGACAAAATAGACCTTAAAATAAAGAATATTACAAGAATAAGGAAGGACATTACATAATGATCAAGGGATCAATCGAAGAGGAAGACGTAACAATTGTAAATATCTATGCACCCAACATAGGAGGACCTCAATACATAAGACAAACACTAAGAAATATCAATAACCTCAGATATGCATATGACACCACCCTCATGGCAGAAAGTGAAGAAGAACTAAAGAACCTCTTGATGAAAGTGAAAGAGGAGAGTGAAAAAGTTGGCTTAAAGCTCAACATTCAGAAAACAAAGATCATGGCATCCAGTCCCGTCACTTCACGGCAAATAGATGGAGAAAAAGTGGAAACAGTGGCAAACTTTATTTTTTGGGGCTCCAAAATCACTGCAGATGGTGATTGTAGCCATGAAATTAAAAGACACTTACTCCTTGGAAGGAAAGTTATGACCAACCTAGACAGCATATTAAAAAACAGAGAATTACTATGCCAACAAAGGTCCGTCTAGTCAAGGCTATGGTTTTTCCAGTGGTCATGTATGGATGTGAGACTTGGACAGTGAAGAAAGCTAAGCACCGAAGAGTTGATACTTTTGAACTGTTGTGTTGGAGAAGACTCTTGAGAGTCCCTTGGACTGCAAGGATATCCAACCAGTCCATCCTAAAGGAGATCAGTCCTGGGTGTTCATTGGAAGGACTGATGTTGAAGCTGAAACTCCTATACTTTGGCCACCTGATGCGAAGAGCTGACTCATTGGAAAAGATCCTGATGCTGGGAAAGATTGAAGGCAGGAGGAGAAGGGGATGACAGAGGATGAGATGGTTGTATGGCATCACCAACTCAGTGGAGTTGAGTGTGAGCAGACTCCGGGAGCTGGTGATGGACAGGGAGGCCTGGCATGCTGTGGTCCACGGGGTCACGAAGAGTTGGACACGACTGAGTGACTGAACTGAACTGAACAGACACAAAAGGAGAAATTTACATTAACACAATAATAGTAGAAGACTTTAACACCCCACTCACACCAATAGACAGATCATCAAAATAGAAAATTAATAATGAAACACAGTCTTCAATTATACATTAGATGAGATGGAGCTCATTGGTATCTTCAGGACATTCCACCCAAATGCAGAAGAATATACCTTCTCAAATGCACATACAGCATTCTCCAGGATAGACCACATCTTGGGTCACAAATCAAACCTCAGTAAATTTAAGAAAATTGAAATTGTATAAGCATCTTCTCTGATCACAATGCTATGAGACTAGATATCAACTACAAGAAAAAACTGTAAGAAACAGAAACACATGGCAATTAAATAACCTGTTTCTAAATAACTAACAGGTTACTGAAGAAATAAAAAAGGAAATCAAAAAATTTCTAGAAACAAATGACAATGAAAACACGACAACTTAAAACCTATGGGACGCAGCAAAAGCAGTTCTAAGAGGGAAGTTTATAGCAAAACAATCCTACCTCAAGAAACAAGAAAAACATCAAATAGACAACCCTAACTTTCACCTAAAACAACTAGAAAAAGAAGAACAACAAGATCCCAAAATTAGTAGAAGGAAAGAAATCATATTTTAAGTTGACAATGGCTATTATCCAAAAACCAAAACACAGTGTTGACAAGGATGTGGAAAAAATGGAATTGAATTGAAAAGTAAGTATAAATATAGACTAGGTTTCAAAGACTTCACATTAAAAAATGTAAAATATTTAAAATATATTTGGAATAAATAAAATATATTTTGAAGTCAATTTCACTTTATCTTTTTAAATGTAACTACTAAAAGATCAAAAATTATATACATGGTTTGTGTTATATTTCTGCTGGAACATACTGTTTAATGCCAAGAGTGTTTTTACTGAAGTCAAGTTTGGCACAGTAAGTCTGCCAATGTTTGAATCCCCAAAACTTGCTAAGAACATACCAATATGTTCGACTTTTTCATCAATGACCGCACAGTGATATGGCCACCGTGTTGGGCTCAGTGGACCAGAAGAAGAGACACCATATAAATCTCGTGGTTCACGAAGACGTGGCACCCATCTCCCTAGCTGATATTCCAATAGTATCTGTGTAGTCCGGGGGGAAAATGGGTCACTAATAGAGTCAGCTGAAAAAGGATTCAAACACAATCATGAGTGATAAGAAGGAAAACCCCAATTCCTATAATTATTTTACATAGCCTATTTTTTTTCTAATAACATTAATTTATGAATACTTGTGGATATTGTTATAAAATGTTATATTTCATGGCATTTTAAAAAATAAAAGACTAATGAAATTTTAAAATAATTTTCACAATAGCTAGAGAATAGCTGTTGACCTTATGTACTATTAATTTATGCTAAATTCTCACTGCTACTCCAAAGATACTTGTTTCTTACAATTTTTCTAGCAAACTGTCTATGGCTAAGCCTTCTTAAACTTAATTAAACTGAGGCTGCAACATTTGTCTAATGCATTAAAAGACACACACTGACCTTAATTCCTGATCACCTACTGGAACTATATTTTCCAAGCTTGCTAGTGAACTCTGAGATACAATGTCTTAATTCTCATTCCAGGGTCACTATGTGATATAACCCCAGGAACATATTTGCATAAAGTACAATGGGGTTGTCCCAGGTAGGTAAGGCAGTGGCTATCTTTTTATAGGATAATTATGGACCATCAATTTGATGTTAATAATCATCCCTCTTTAAGCTCTGTTCCCTTGTTTTTTTATGATGCTACACTTCCTAGTTTTCGATTTTCCACATACTTGGTTCTCCATTTTGTCTCACTGACTCCTTTGCTCTTTCACCTCTGAAATATGGGTTTTTAGATTTAATTCTTGGCTATTTTTTGTACAATAGCAGATATACCAATTGGACTAGGAGTCAGACAAACTGAGTTCTATTCTACCACTCTGTTTTTATATGATTTTGGTTGGCCAGTGCAGCCTCTTTGAACATAAATCTTACTATATGCAAATAAGGGATAATATTACCTTCCCTTGCTACTTCTCAGGACTTTTACTTGGATCCATTTATCCAACAGTTATTAATCATCTAGCATTCCACTGTGTGAACAGACATTTTGTCTAATTTACAGTATGACTCAAAAATGACAAGGTAGCTATTTATGAGTTAGAAAATAAAATTAGTTTCACCTCTTACTATTTTGTAAATTCATATAGAAATTAAATACAAAAATTCAAACAAGTAGGTAAAAGGACTTAGAGGAAATTTAGAAGATTATATTCATGACCTTGGCATACAGAAGGTCTTTGTAGCTTAAACAGATATAAAAATAAAGAGCCATAAATAAGTAACAATAAACTTAACATCAAAATAATTCTAAGTAACAGAAACAACGTAAACAAAGTTAACAAAGAATCATTATGAATGGGCAATTCATAATAAGGTACGATATAGTCAAGCATAGGAAACAATTCTCAATTTCTGTAGCAATCAAGAAAATGTTAGCTAAAATAGTGAGTTACCGTCTTTCTTCCAACAGATAGGCAAAATTTTACAGAGAAAAACGTGGGGGAAGAAGTCTGCAAAATAGTACTATAAATTTTCTATGAGTATGGGTATAGGTATGTATACAAATTAAAAGAAAAAGGTCTAGAAGGGTACATACCAAACTGAGAACAGTGGTTATCTCAAAAAGGAAGATCTGTTTTAGGATGGTGGTGAAAATGATCAAAAAAAGAGATAAAAACCTTATCTTCAATTTCAGAGTATCTCTGATATGTGACTATTTAGAAGAAATATTTTAATGTATATTTGAAAGTACTCTAAAACAGTGTAAAAATTTTAAAAATCAAGTATACATCAAGATGGTCATATACATGTACATTTGCAAATGAATGACTTTATTATAGACACTATTCACACAGGCGTACTTCATTTTACATAAGGATGTATTTCCAAAACATAATGTTTAGGAAAATTAAAATTTGAATCATACTGTAGTTGCATTTAAAGAACTAATTATTTAAAGAAATGTCAAGGTGGAATTTCCTGGCATTTCAGTGGTTAAGACTATACTCCCATTGCAGGGGGCATGGCTTGGATCCCTGGTCAGGGAACTAAGATTCTGCATGCCACGACACAGCATGGCCAAAAAAGAAGAAAGCAATGTCAAGGTAAATTCTTGTGTTAAGTGAAGTCCTCTATAATGACCACTTTCATTTAGTTTATATAAAAATCAAACAAACCTTAAAAGTTTGAACGTCAGGGGAAGATCAAGATGACAAAGTAGGACCATGAGGTGCTCACCCCTCCCAACAAATACATTTAAAAAAACCTCCATGTGGCACAACTCTCAGAGAAGACTAACTGGAAACTGCCAGAAGGTTTCTATACAACTAAAGCAGCAAGAAAGACCTTCATGTAACCCGGTAAGACAGATAAAAAGGGCACCAAGTCAGGTAGGACTTGTGACTCTGAGAGGGATCTGTAAGAAAGAGAAGGTTGCATGGGCAGACCCTTACCCTGGGAAGGGAGCAGACAGACTCACACTCAGGGCATCCCAGTCCTGGGTCCTGCACAAGGAGACAAGCCCTCTTGCCTGCTGGGAAATCCACTGAGACAGAGAAAAGGGCTGGAGGAACCTAGACCCTACCTGTGAGGGGTGCATGAGATTGACAGCCAGGGTGGAGAGAGCCTTGTACTGGCAGCTACTGCCTTGGTGCACTTCCCAAACAGAAGGGGTGACCACGCTGTCCCCACTCACTCCATACCACAACCTGGCATCAGATAAGGGCAAAGATTTTGTCTAACTACACAGAATCAGACCAGGGTGCCTGGGTGTGATGCAGGCAGAGCTGTGAAGACCACTGTTAGTGTGTATACACCAGGCAGTGCCACAAGAATGTGTGAAGCAGCTAAGTGCCAAAACTTGGGTATACAGGCCATGGTCAAGAATACGCCACAATCTGTTTCCCAGTGACTGCGCTCGGGCTCCATCCACCCGACACTGCAGCTCAGTGCCAGATGCGGGGCAGACAGGTCCAGGGAGAAGTGTGCCAGAGAGGCAGCCCACGTCACAAGGTAGCAGCACAGCCACCTCAATTCCTCTAGCCACAATGTCCACGTCCTCAGCCCCAGTCTACTCCACACCACAGCCCTGTACTAGATCTGGGACAAACACAATGGACAAAGGGATGTGCTTTGAGCTGCTTCTGAGAGGAACTGCAGATATTTACACAAGTGATGCACAAGTGCACTGTGACCACAACAGCACACTTGCTTCAGCAATCACCTCCTTTAGGAAGGGGCATACACTCAAGGGTAATGGAGCCTTATCCGACCCAACCCTCAGGACTTCTACTCCAAAAACTGGGGAGCAGACAGAACCCAACTAGGCAATGATGACCACAAAGAAAGTGGAGACCCTAGTTTACATGGAGCACAGCCTCTAGATACTACAAAACCAAGCATACCTCTTCACTTATCAAGGGGTCAAGTGACCCAGCTACAAGTTCAAAAAAGGAAGTTGTAAAAATGCTAAAGAAATTAAGAAAGATTATCATTAGAAATGCAAATCACTGTAACAAGGAACTAGACTATAAAGACAAACCAATTAAAATTAGCTAATTCAACTGCCAAGATAAAAGCCAATCCAGAAGCAATGAATAGCAGACTAAGTGCCACTGAAGAATGAACAAGTGATTGGAAGGTGGAATAATGGAAATTACCCAATCAAAACAGGAGCATGTGTGTGTTAGTCACTCAGTAGTGTCCAACTCTTTGTGACCCCCTGGTCTTTCTCTGGAATTCTCTAGGCAAGAATACTAGAGTGGGTTGCCATTCCCTTTTTCAGGAGATCTTTCTGACCCAGGGATCAAACCCGGGTCTCCTGCATTGCAGGCAGATTCTTCACCATCTGGGCTAGAATAGCAGATGGAAAGACAAAAAAAAAAAAAAAAAAAAAGCAACATACGAGACTTAATGGGATAATATAAAGAGTACCAACCTATGCATAAAAGGGGCTCCAGAAAGAGAAGAGAGAGAAAAGGGGATCAAAAATGTATTTGGAGAAATTATGGCTGAAACTTCCTGAAATCTAAAGGAGGAAACAGATATTCAAGTACAGGAAGCACCAAGTGTCCCAAACAAGATGAACACAAACAGATCCATATCAAGACATAGTATAATTAAAGCAGCAAAAGTTAAAGACAGAAGATTCTAAAGGCAGGAAGGGAAAAACAGTCAGTTACAAGGGAACCCCCATAAGGTTAATTTCTCTGCAGAAACTGTGCAGGTCAGAAGGGAGTGGCATGATATAGCCAAAGTCCTGAAAGAGAAAATCCTGTAACCTGGGATACTCCACCCAGCAAGATTATCATTTAGAATAGATGGAGAGAGAAAGAATTTCTCAGACAAGCAAAAACTAAAAGAATACAGTAACACTAAATCTAAACTAAAAGGAATATTGAAAGGACTTCTCTGATAGAAAAGAAGCAAGTATCTATAGGAAAGGGAAAATCACAACAGGAAAGGCAAATATACAAAAGGACTGAAGATCACGTAAATAAGCCAGTACATAAACTAAAAACAATCTAAAAAATCCTGTAAAATCTATTATAACTATAATTAATGCTAAAAGGATAAGCATGAGGATATAAAATACAACATCAAAATCATAAAATGCTGGCAGGAGAGTATAAAAATTTAGATCTTTTAGACTGTGTTTAAACTTGTATGGGGATTCCCTGATGGCTCAGATGGTAGAGTCTGCCTACAATGTGGGAGACTCGAGTTCGATCCCTGGGTCAGGAAGATCCCCTGGAGAAGGAAATGGCAACCCGCTCCAGTATTCTTGCCTGGAAAATTCCATGAACGGAGGAGCCTGGCGGGCTAGAGTCCATAGGATCACAGAGTGGGACATGACTGAAGCAAGTTGCTTTCTTCTTCTTTCTTTCTTTAAACTTGTATGACTATCAGTTTAACATGACATTCCAAAAAGCTGTTCTAAGAGGGAAGTTTAAGCAATACAGTCTTACTTCAGAAAACAATAAAAATCTCAAACAACCTAACCTCATACCTAAAGCAACTAGAGAAACAAGAACAAACAAAACCCGATGTTAGTAGAAGAAATCATAAAGATCAGAGCAGAAATAAATGAATCAGAGACACAGAAAACAACAGAAAAGGTCAACGAAACTAAAAGCTGGATCTTTGAAAAGATAAACAAAATTGATAAATCTTTAGCCAGACTAATCAAGAAAAAAAGGAGGGCTCAAATCAATAAAATTAGAAATGAAAAAGGAGATGTTACAACAGACACTAAAGAAACACAAAGGTACATAAGAGACTACTACAAACAACTATATGCCAATACAACAGATGACCTAGAAGAAAGGGACAAAATTCTTAGAAAGGTACAACCTTCCAAGACTGAACCAGGAAGAAACAGAAAATATAAATAGACCAATTGCAAGTACTGAAATTGAAACCGTGATTAAAAAACTTCCAACAAACAAAAGTCCAGGAGCAGATGACTTCTATTATCTTTAGGCACATTCTATCAAACATTTAGGAAAGTTAACACCTATCCTTCTGAAACTCTTCCAAAAAATTCCAGAGGAAGGAACACTCCCAAGCTCATTCTATGAGGCCACCATCACTCTGATACCAAGACCATACACAGATACCCACCCCCCCACACACACACCTCTCACACACAAAATTACAGGCCAATACTACTGATGAACACAGATGCGAAAATTTTCAACAAAATACTAGCAATCCAAATCCAACAATATATTAAAAGGATCATACACCATGATTTATGCCAGGGATGCAAAAATTCTTCAATATCTGCAATTCTTCACACTGCCATAATGCACTGTGATACACCACATTAACAAACTGAAGAATAAAACTTATCATCTCAATAGATGCAGAAAAAGTGTCTGACAAAATTTACCAGCCATTTATGATAAAAAAAACTCTCCAGAAAGTGGGCATAGGCTGAATTTACCTCAACATAATAAAGGCCTCTGTAACAAACCCACAGCTAATATCATTCTCAAGGGTGAAAAGCTAAAGGCATTCCCTCTAAGATCAGGCACAAGGCAAGGATGTTCAGTGCTGCCACTTTTATTCAACATAGTTTTGGGAGTCCTAGTCATGGCAATCCAAGAAGAAAAAAATAATAAAAAGGAGTCCAAATTGGAAAAGAAGTAGTAAAACCGTCACTGTTTGCAGATAACGTGATGCTATACATAGAAAATCCCAAAGATGCTACCAGAAAAGTACTGGAGCTCAATGAATTTGGTAAAGTTGCAGTATACAAAATTAACACACAGAAATATCTTGCAGAAATCCCTATACACTCACAATGAGAGATAAGAAAGAGAAATTAATGAAACAATCCCATTCACCATCACATCAAAAATAATACCCTACCAAAGGAGACAAAAGACCGGTACTCTGAAAATTATTAATATAAGACAATTATGAAAGAAATAGAAGATGACACAAACAGATGGAAAGATATATGATGTTTTTGGATCAGAAGGATCAATATTGTCAAAATGACTATACTACCCAAGGCAATCTACAGATTCAGTGCAATCCCTATCAAATTACCAATGGAGTTTTTCACAGAACTAGAAAACAAACTTTTTTCAGTTTGTATGGAAACACAAAAGACCCCAAATAGCCAAAGCAATCCTGAGAAAGAAAAATGGAGGTAGAGGAATCAGGCTCCCTGACTTCAGACTACACTACAAATCAGTATGGTACTGGCACAAAACGCTGATGCTGGGAAAGACTGAAGGCAGTACAAGAAGGGGACAACAGAGGATGAGATGGTTAGACAGCATCACTGACTCAATGGACATGAAATGTAAGCAAACTCGGAGAGATAGTGGAGGACAGAGGAGCCTGGCATGCTACAGTTTATGAGGTCACAAAGCTTCAGACATGACTTAGTGACTGATCAACAACTGGCACAAAAATAAACACGTACATCAATGGAAAAAGACAGAAAACCCAGAAATAAGCCCCTACCCTTATGGTCAATTAATCTATGACAAAGGAGGCAAGAATATACAATAGAGAAAAGGCAACCTCTTCAATAAGTGGTGCTGGGAAAACCAGACAGCTACATATAAAAGAATGAAATTAGAAAGTTCTCTAACACCATACACAAAAATAAATTCAAAATGGATCTTCCTGACCCAGGGATCGAACCTGTGTCTCCTGCAATGTAGTCAGATTCTTTACGGTCTGGGCTGCCTAGGAAGCCCATAATTTATGTGATTATATGCTAAAGAGAGATGTTAGAATTACAGAAACACCCTGCATTGATTATTTGCTTACTCGTCTAAGACAACAGGGATGAGCTGCTTTATTCTGTAGTAAACACGGGACTGTTTTCATTTCTTGACTCTTTTCTGTTAATCTCCATCAGTTTTTGGATCATAGGAAACTATGTTCAGGCCTCTGAGATTGGGCCCACCCTGACCAAGGAGCAGGCTTGGTGGGCTGCAGAGGGCATGATGGAGGCGTTCACGTCCTCTTTCCTGTGCCCTAATCACTCAGGCATGACTTCAGCTTAAGCTTCAAGCCTTTATTCTACACCACAAACAATCCCCCATAAATTAAAACACATCAATCTCTTTGCGGACAGTGTCTCTTGAGTCTGGGCCAGTCTTCCCCAGGAGGTGGAGGGATACCCACACTTCTAGGGGTATCCTGAGGTTTCTATCAGAAAGGTCTGCTCAGCATCTTGCATTCTGGCAATGGAGAGCTTCAGCCTCCAGCCTCAGTTCAGCCGATCAGTTGTGTCTGACTCTTTGCGACCCCATGGACTGCAGCATGCCAGGCTTCCCTGTCCTTCACCAACTCGCGGAGCTTGTGCAAACTCATGTCCATTGAGTCGGTGATGCCATCCAACCACCTCATCCTCTGTCATACTCTTCTCTTCCTGCCTTCATTCTTTCCCAGCATCAGAGTCTTTTTCCAATGAGTCAGCTCTTTGTATCAGGTGGCCAAAGTATTGGAGTTTCAGCTTCAGCATCAGTCCTTTCAATGAATATTCAGGGCTGATTTCCTTTAGGATTGACTGGTTGGATCTTCTTGCAGGCCAAGGGACTCTCAAGAGTCTTATCCAACACCACAGTTCAACAGCATTAATTCTTTGGCACTCGGCTTTCTTTACAGTCCAACACTCACATCCATATATGACTACTGGAAAAACCATAGCTTTGACTAGATGGACATTTGTTGGCAAAGTAATGTCTCTGCTTTTTAATATGCTGTCTAGGTTGGTCATAACTTTCCTTCCAAGGAGCAAGCGTCATTTAATTTCATGGCTACAGTCACCATCTGCAGTGATTTTGGAGCCCAATTAAATAAAGTCAGCCACTGTTTCCACTGTTGCCCATCTATTTACCATGAAGTGATGGGACCAGATGCCATGATCTTAGTTTTCTGAATGTTGAGCTTTAAGCCAACTTTTTCACTCTCCTCTTTCACCTTCATCAAGAGGCTCTTTAGTTCTTCTTCACTTTCTGCCATAAGTGTGGTGTCATATGCATATCTGAGGTTATTGATATTTCTCCCAGCAATCTTGATTCCATCTTGTGCTTCATTCAGCCCAGCATTTCACATGATATACTCTGCATATAAGTTAAATAAGCAAGGTGACAATATACAGCCTTGAAATACTCCTTTCTCGATTTGGAACCAGTCTGTTGTTCCATGTCCAGTTCTAACTGTTGCTTCTTGACCTGCATACAGGTTCCTCAGGAGGCAGGTCACGTGGTCTGGTATTCCCATCTCTTTAAGAATCTTTCCACAGTTTGTTGTGATCCACATAGTCAAAGGCTTTGCTGTAGTCAATAAAGCAGTAGTAGATGTTTTTCTGGAACTCTCTTGCTTTTTCGATGATCTGGTGGATGTTGGCAATTTGATCTCTAGTTCCTCTGCTTTTTCTAAATCCAGCTTGAACATCTGGAAGTTCATGGTTCACATACTGTTGGAGCCTCACATGGAGAATTTTAAGCATTACTTTGCTAGCATGTGAGATAAGTGCAATTGTGCAATAGTTTGAACATTCTTTGGCACTGCCTTTGGGATTGGAATGAAAACTGACCTTTTCCAGTCCTGTGGCCACTGCTGAGTTTTCCAAATTTGCCGGCATATTGAGTGCAGCACTTTTACAGCAACGTCTTTTAGGATTTGAAATAGCTCAACTGGAATTCCATCACCTCCTCTAGCTTTGTTTGTGGTGATGTTTCCTAAGGCCCACTAGACTTCCCATTCCAGGATGTCTGGCTCTAGGTGAGTGATCACACCATCGTGGTTATCTGTGTCATGAAGATCTTTTTTGTATAGTTCTTCTGTGTATTTTTGCCACTTGTTCTTAATATCTTCTCCTTCTGTTAGGTCCATACCATTTCTGTCATTTACTGTGACCATCTTTGCATGAAATGTTCCCTTAGTATCACTAATTTTCTTGAAGAGATAAAAAACTAAAAATAGAACTACCATATGCTCAAGCATCCCTTCACGGATCAAAGCCTTGTCTTGACAAAGAAGCTTGAATAACTCAAAGAAGCTATGAGCCATGCTGTGCAGGGCCACTCAGTACAGATGAGTCATAGTGGAGAGTTCTGACAAAACGTGGTCCACTGGAGGACAGAATGACAAACCACTCCATACAGTATTCTTGCCTGGAGAAACCCACAGACAGTATGAAAAGGCAAAAATATACAACCGTGAAAGGTGAGCCTGTCAGGTTGAGAGGTGTCCAGTATACTACTGGGGAAGAGCAGAGGGCAATTACTAATAGCTCCAGAAAGAATGAAGCAGCAGGCCAAAGCAGAAACAACACTCAGCTGTGGATGTGTCTGATGGTGAAAGTAAAGTCCTATGCTGTAAAGAACAATATTGCATAGGAATCTGGAATTTAAGTCCACAAATCAAGGTAAATTGAACATGGTGAAGAAGGAGATGGCAAGAGTGAACATCAACATCTTAGGAATCAGTAAACTAAAATGGATGGGAATGAGCAAACTTAATTCAGGGGATCATTATGTCTACTACAGTGGGCAAGAATCCCTTAGAATAAATGGAGCAGAATAGTAAGGAGAGATAAGGCGGCCTTAAATGAACACTGCAAGGAAGTAGAGGAAAAAAACAGAATGGGAAAGACTTAGAGAGCTCTTCAAGAAAATTGGAGATATCAAGGGAACATTTCATGCAAGGACAGCACAATAAATGACAGAAATGGTAAGGACCTAACAGAAGCAGAAGGTATTAAGAGATGGCAAGAATACACAGAAGAACTATACAAAAAAATGTCTTAATGACCCAGATAACCATGATGGTGTAGTCACTCATTCACCTAGAGCCAGACATCCTGGAATGGGAAGTCTAGTGGGCCTTAGGAAGCATTACTATGAACAAAGCTAGTGGAGGTGATGGAATTCCAGCTAAGCTATCTCAAATCCTAAAAGATGATGCTGTTAAAGAGTGGCACTCAATATGTTAGCATTTTAGAAAACTCAGTTCAGTTCAGTTCAGTCGCTCAGTCGTGTCCGACTCTGCGACCCCATGAATTGCAGCATGCCAGGCCTCTCTGTCCATCACCAACTCCCGGAGTCTACCCAAACCCATGTCCATCGAGTTGGTGATGCCATCCAACCATCTCATCCTCTGTCGTCCCCTTCTCCTCCTGCCCCCAATCCTACCCAGAATTAGGGTCTTTTCCAATGAGTCAACCCTTTGCATGAGGTGGCCAAAGTATTGGAGTTTCAGCTTCAACATCAGTCCTTCCAATGAACACCCAGGACTGATCTTTTTTAGGATGGATCGATTGGATCTCCTTGCAGTCCAAGGGACTCTCAAGAGTCTTCTCCAACACCACAGTTCAAAAGCATCAATTCTGCAGCACTCAGCTTTCTTCACCATCCAACTCTCACATCCATACATGACCACTGAAAAACCACAGCCTTGACTAGATAGACTTTTGTTGGCAAAGTAATGTCTCTGCTTTTAAATATGCTATCTAGGTTGGCCATAACCTACCTTCCAAGGAGTAAGCGTCTTTTAATTTCATGGCTGCAATCACCATCAGCAGTGATTTTGGAGCCCCCCAAAATAAAGTCTGACACTGTTTCCACTGTTTCCCCATCTATTTCCCATGAAGTGATGGGACCAGATGCCATGATCTTAGTTTTCTGAATGTTGAGCTTTAAGCCAACTTTTTCACTCTCCTCTTTCACTTTCATCAAGAGGCTCTTTAGTTCTTCACTTTCTGCCGTAAGGGTGGTGTCATCCACATATCTGAGGTTATCGATATTTCTCCCGGCAATCTTGATTCCATCTTGTGTTTCTTCCAGCCCAGCATTTCTCATGATGTACTCTGCATATAAGTTAAATAAGCAGGGTGACAATATACAGCCTTGACGTACTCCTTTTCCTATTTGGAACCAGTCTGTTGTTCCATGTCCAGTTCTAACTGTTACTTCCTGACCTGCATACAGGCTTGGCCAAAGGGCTGGAAAAGGTCAGTTTTCATTCCAATTCCAAATAAGGGCAGTACCAAAGAATGTTCAAACTACCACATAATTGTGCTCTTTTCATATGCTAGTAAGATTATGCTCAAAATTCTTCAAGCCAGGCTTCAGCAGCACACGAACTGAGAACTTCCAGATGTACAAGCTGGGTTTCAAAGAGGCAGAGGAACCAGAGATCAAACTGTCAACATTCACTGGGTCATAAAGCAAGCAAGGAAATTCCAGAAAAACATCTACTTCTGCTTCATTGACTATGCTAAAGCCACTGACTGTGTAGATAACAACAAACTGGAAAATTCTTAAAGAGATGGGAATATCAGATCACCTTACCTGTCTCCTGAGAAATCTGTATGAGGCTCAAGAAGCAATAGTTAGAACCTTACATGGAACAACTGACTGGTTCAAAATTGGGAAAGGAGTATGATAAGGCTGTATATTATCACCCTGTTTATTCAACTTATATGTGCCAGTGGCACAAAACCTGCCTGCCAATGCAGGAGACTATAAGAGATGTGAGTTTCATCCCTGGGTCAGGAAGATCTGGAGAAAAGCATGGCAACCCATTCCAGCACTCTTGCGTGGAGAATCCCATGGACAGAGGAACCTGGTGGGCTACAGTCCACAGGGTTCCAAAGAGTTGGACAAGGCTGAAGTGACTTAGCACACATGATTTAGCACACACACATGCAGAGTACATCATGCAAAATGCCAGGATGGATGAATCACAAGCTGGAATCAAGAATGACAGAACAAATATCAACAACCTCAGATATGCAGATGATACTACTCTAATAGCAGAAAGTGCAGAGGAATTAAAGAGCCTCTTGATAAGGGTGAAAGAGGAGAGTGAAAAGACTGGCTTAAAACTCAACATTCAGAAAACTAAGATCATGGCATCCGGTCCCATCACTTCATGGTAAATTGAAGGGGAAAAGTGGAAATAGTGACAGATTTTATTTTCTTGGGCTCCAAGATCACTGTGGATAGTGACTACAACCATGAAATTAAAAGACTTGCTCCTTGGAAGGAAAGCCATGACAAACCTAGACAGCGTATTAAAAAGCAAAGACATCACTTTGCCCTCAAAGGTCCGTCTAGTCAAAGCTATTGTTTTTCCAGTAGTCAATATGGATGTGAGAGTTGGACCATAAAGAAGGCTGAGCGTTGAAGAACTGATGCTTTTAAATTGTATTAGAGAAGAGTTTTGAGAATCCATTCAACCGCAAGGAGATCAAGCCAGTCAATCCTAAAGGAAATCAACCCTGAATATTCATTGGAAGGAGTGAAGCTGAAGCTGAAGTGCCAGTACTTTGGCTACCTGATACAGAGTCAACCCATTGGAAAAGACTCTGATGCTGGGAAAGATTGAATGCAAAAGGAGAAGTGGGTGGCAGAGGATGACATGGTTAGATAGCATCACCAACTCAATGGATGTGAATTTGAGCAAACTCTGGGAGGTAGTGAAGGACATGGAAGCCTGGCGGCCTTTAGTCCATGGGGTCACCAAGAGTTGGACTTAGTAACTGAACAACAACAACAACATCATGATCTGGAAATCCCACTCCTGGGCGTATATGTAGAGAAGACCATAATTTGAAAAGATAATGCACCCCAGTGTTCATTTCAGTACTATTTACAATAGCCAATGGAAGCAACCTAAACGTCCATTGACAGAGGAATGGATAAGATGTGGTACATATATACAGTGGAATATCACTCAGCTATAAAAAAGAACAAAATAATGTCATTTGTAGCAACATGGATGGACCTAGATATTATTATACTAGGTGAAGTAAGTCAGACAAAGACAAACATCATATGTATCACCAATATATGGAATCTAATTTTTAAAAATGATACAAACGAACTTATTTATGAAACAGACTGATAGATTTTGAAAACAAACATGGTAACCACAGGGGAAATGTTGTGGGGGAGGGATAAATAAGAAACTTGTGGTTACATACAGACAGCGCCATACGTAAGACAGATAACCAAGGACCTACTGTATAACACAAGGAATTCTACTCAATATTCTGTAATAAACTTTATGAGAAAAGAATCTGAAAAAGAAATGAATATACGTATATATATTACTGAATCACTTTGTTGCACACCTGATGCTAACACAACACTGTAAATCAACTATATTCCAATAAAATTTAAAAACAAACAAAAAGAACCCCAAACAATCTAGTCAAAAAATGAACAGAAGACTTAAACAGATATTTTTCCAAAGAAGACACAGAGATGGCCAACAGGCACAGGAAAAGATGCTCACCACTGATAATATTAGAGAAATGTAAATCAAAAGCACAATGAGGTTATCACCTAACACAGGTCAGAATGACTATCATCAAAATGTCTGCAAAGAATAAAGCCGGAGAGGGTGTGGAGGAAAGGGAACGCTTATACACTGTTGGTAGGAATGTAAATTGGTGCAGCCACTATGGAAAACAGTATGGAAGTTTCTTAAAAAGCTAAAACTAGAACTACCATATGATCCAGCAATCCCATTCCTGGGATTTATATCCAGAAATAACTAAAAGTCTAATTAAAAAAGAGACATGCATCCCAGTGTTCATAGCAGCACTATTTATAATAGCCTAGACTTGGAAGCTACCCAAGTCCCCATCAATAGATGACTGATTTAAAATATAGTGTATATAGATACATATATATAATAAAATGTTACTCAGCCATAAAAAAGAATGGAATATGGCCATTTGCAACAATATGGACCTTGAAAATACACGGATGGACCTTGAGGACATTATACCTGCATGTGTGTAAGCCCAAGTTCCTTATTTATCCCTCCCCCACATTTCTCCTGTGGTAAACATGTTTGTTTTCAAATATCTATCAGTCTATTTCTGTTTTGTAAATAAGTTCATTTGTACCATTTTTAAAAATGCCTGTGAGTAAGTTAGACAGAGGAAACAAATTTCAATATGGTTTATATGTGGAATCTAAAAAACAATACAAATGAATCCATATACAAAACAGAAACAGATTTATAGACACAGAAAACAAATTTATGGTTATCACAGGGGAAGGGAAGGGGGAGGGATAAATTAGGAGCATGGCATTAACAACCTACTATACATAAAATAGGTAAAAAGGCTTTACTGAATAACACAGGCAATTACATTATCTTCTAATAACCTATAATGGAAAATAATGTGAAAAACTATATATATTATACATATAACTGAGTCACTTTTCTGTACACCTGAAACTAACAGAATATTGTAAATCTCCTATATCGCAATTAAAAAAAAAGTTCAATCTCCAAAATACTTTTATAAAAATACATCTCTCCTTACCAATAACAGAATAATAACTCCTGCATTATTCACTCTTTTTTTTCTAGCTTTCTCTCATTTTTCATCTACTTAAGGTCTTATCAGAAAGAGAAGGGAAATATATGAATAATTTCAAACCTGTTAAAAGTGCACATTGATGGATGTCTTCATTTACAAACTTCATAAAGGTATCCTCATCCTAAAACAAGAGAATTTTAAAATATTTCTATTTTAAAAACAGCTTTCCAATCCAGAAATATTTTACATTTTAATACTTAGAACTGAGTGTGTCTTTAATCTTTAATAAATGAAAAAATTAAAGGATTATTATCAGCTGTTGGTCTCAAAGCACCCAACACTTTGAATATCCTGAAACAAAGTTTTCATCTTTTATTTCTCTTCTTCCACAAGGCAAGGCCATATTAATGATTGTAGAGAAGAAATAGTTTAAAGATTCTTAGTAAACCTGGCAAAACAACTTAAGTTCAGTATAAAATTAACCGGAAAATGGAAGAAAAACAAGAAACCCAGAAAGCCGCGGACTTAACGGGTTATACCTCATTTGGGGTTTATTTTGGGACCTTAACTTACACAGATAATTTACACTTTACTAAAATGTGAAGGGAATTTCTTAGAAATATGTGCTGGGACGAGAAGAAATATTTTTAACTACTGCTCAATTATTTTGTTTGGAAAGAGAAAATACTGTTTCTCCCCTCCCCGCTTTCTTCCTCCATGTAATTTTGCTCCATCATTGCCACGTGAAACCTATTACGGTGACACACAGTAGGTTTAGAAATAGGAGGTCCCACTATTAAGATAATTCAGAGAAGTCTTGCCCAAAATACTTTCTCAAAAAACCCCAATATAGATTCTCTTTTTACATAGGGCATACTGCACACAGTAAAAGCTTTGCTTTCAATCAATTTATTCCCCAACTTGAGTGACAAGTGATTTAAGTATCCAAGTGATTGTTAGTCAATTGAATTTATAATATTTTTACTGGGAATTTGTATTTTATAACAAGTTTTAAGTAGGATACCGTTGAGAAAAACATACTGATTCATCTTCATCACTGATTGTTCTGTCTGAATCTTCTGACATCTCTTCCAATATCTGGCTTGAAATTTCTTTTATTATGTAGGTCGGCTGTAAAACAATTTGTAAGGAACTTGTTTGGTAGTTTTCTTTGTAAGCACACATTAAATGTTTACTCCCAAATATATTCAATTTAATTAATAGTGACAACAGTTTTCTCTATAAAGTAAATTAGGACACAGCTAATTAAATCTTTAATTTCAAAGATTTAACATTTTCTATTTTTATTAGAGACAAATCACGAAAGAAAAAACAAGTAAATAATTTAATTGAAAAAGGAATTTACAGGGTACACAGCCAAATCATTTACATCCTCTATTTACAATTAAATACCACACAGCGATAGAAAGTTCAGAATGAGCCTGAGGCATTAAAAAAAATCACGAATCAAAGAAAATTTACAGTTACTGATTCAGGCATTGAATTTCAACAATATAGTTAATATTTTTTCCGCGTAATTTTCACTTGACCAACGGTTCAAATGAAAATAGGCTTTTATTCTCTGTATTTTTGTTGATATTCTGTAGATACTGTCCGTTCTAAATATTCGGTCGTAAGTCTTCCTGGAATTTCAATCGTTATCAGAAGGCTGTACTGACAACGACCACTAATCCTCCCTATACGAGTATCCTCTTAAATGGTAAAGACAATGACATAATAGAAATCGCTTGTCAAGAGTCTACTATTTTTGAGAGACTAAAGGAATTTACTAATTTTGAAACTACTGGTTTACGCTCTTTTCTACAAAAAGGGTTTTAGAGCGCGGACTATATAAAGCCCAAGCTCCACAGCGAAAAGCAATGAATACAACAGAGAAGTCTGTCTTATGGTGGTACCTTCGGTAGTAAGAGACTAAACGTTCCGTTTGGGAACCACAACTCCAATTTTGGAAAACTAGACTGGTATAAATCTTGGTTCTGTCTTTTTACGTGAAAATATGAGGCACACCAACCTGCTGGGGGGTAAAATCCGAGCGGCAGGGACGCCACAGACACAGGCGGATCTACGGTGCGCTCCCTCCGCGCGCGTCTTCTACCTCCGCAGCGACACAGCCGGCACCGCCCCGCCCCGCCCCGTCGTGCGCAGGCCGTCCGCGGGCAGGAACAACTTCCTCGGCGGGAAGGACAGCGAAGCCACGATTCCCGGGGAGGCGGGCGGGGCGGGGAGGGGAGCAAGTGTTCCTGCCACACTCAGTTCGCGACCCAGCAGTGGAGGGAAGGGCGCATTTTCTCGGGCGCGCTCTTTCCCCTTAGGGACTGTCCTCCCTCGGCACTTCCCTGTCCCGTCTCGGCCACCTCCTCCTCTCCCCGAGTCTCCCGGCCAGGTCAGTCGTCCCGCGGCCCGGCCAGCCGCCCCTTCAGTGCCGGGAGCTGAAGCTCTGCCCAAGACGCCAACAGCCCGGACACTGGATAAAACGCTACTGCAGTTGAGCATGCCCCGCCACGCCCTTCACCTCGCGGCTCGCCCCACTCGTTACCAGGGCAACGCGGTCACCCTCGCGAGACCTCGGGCAGACCTAGCTACGCCGCAGTTCAGCTGAAGTAAAGGGAAAACTATACCTGGATGGCATCCCTGACTCAATGGTCTTGAGTTTGAATAAGCTCCGGGAGTTGGTGATGAACAGGGAGGCCTGGCGTGCTTCAGTCCATGGGGTCGCGGGGAATCGGACACGACTGAGGGACTGAACTGAACTGAAAGGGAAAGCTATAAAGAAAGCTGAGAATCGAAGAATTGATGCTTTGAACTGTGGTGCTGGAGAAGACTCTTGAGAGTCCCCTTGGACTGCAAGGAGATCCAACCCTCCAACCCGTCCATCCTAAAGAAAATCAATCCTGAATATTCATTGGAAGGACTGATGCTGAAGCTGAAACTTCAATACTTTGGCCACCTGATGCGAAGAACTTACTCATTGGAAAAGACCCTGATGCTGGGAAAGATTGAAGGCGGGAGGAGAAGGGGACGACAGGATGAAATGGTTGGATGGCATCACCGACTGGATGGACATGAGTTTGAGTAAACTCTGGGAGTGTGATAGACAGGGAGGCCTGGCGTGCTGCGGTTCATGGGGTCGCAAAGAGTCGGACACGACTGAGCGACTGAACTGAACTGAAAGGAAAAGCGCTAAAGATGACGGGAGCTAGCGAGAGACGCACAGGCGTCAAATTGCCTCTGGCTGCTGGAAGAGAAGGTGGCTAGTGAGAAATTATAGGGGTGGAGAAAGGACAGGTATTTGTTTCCCGGGTGCTGCACCTCAGCTGTCTGCCGTTTCCCTTTTCCGAGGAGACAGTAGAGCAGACTGGTTAAGACTTGTGCTTTGTTGAACTTTATTTGTAGCCACACTGAGTTGCGGTTTGCACAGTTGTGTGGCTAATAATCTTTATTGGATTTGGAAAATGAGACTTTTCTCTTTAAATGTTTGATAGAAGAGTCAGAGATATACCAGGGTGAAGTCTCCAGATTTTTATCAGCTCAGAGATTCTTTAAGAATAATAATCATGGTTCAGTGATAAAGAATCCGCCTGCCATTACAGGAGACGCAGGTTTAATCCCTGGGTCTGGAAGATCCCCTGGAGAAGGAAATGGCAACCCACTCCAGTATTCCTGCCTGGAGAATCCCATGGACAAAGAAGCCTGGTAGACTGTAGTCCACGGAGTCAGAAATGGGTCCGACACTACCTAGCGACTAAACAGCGACAATAACATACGTAGGACATTATGCAAATCACATTACATGTACTGCTTCATGTAATTAAATATGATCTTCCCATAACAGACTTAGTCATTATTCTTGTACATTCAATCTTGATTTTTCCCCTGGTCTTTAGCTTACTGGATAGTTTATTTGGAATAGTTTTCCAAGTAGAGCTAAAAAAAAAAAAAAAGTGTTTGGTGCCTGCATGAGGCATTATGTGTCATGAGACTTGTAGTATTGTAGAAATGGAGATGATGCACCATAGTAAGTTTCACAGTAGAATAAAGAGCAAAGCAATAGCTTAAACGTGGAAATAGATTAATAGTCTCTGGTTAAATTTTGTCAGTTTCCAAAAAATAACATAATTTTTTGAGGTCAGAGGTTTGGAAGATTGGCCCTTCCAGAAAAAGAAATAGAGCACATTACTAGATCACATTTTCTTGGAAAATAATTACCCTTTATAACTGTACCTGGTTTTATGTCATACATATGTTACTAAAGATGACATGCAGGACAATTTTTATATATGGAATCTATTTTTGTGTTGGATTTTAGAGTCAAGATTGCAAGCCATAGTGTCAGACACACAAGGTGAAACTCCAAGAAATGATCTAACCAGGTTACACAAGAAATGAATGGCAGAGCTGCAACTTAGGTCTCAAGATCTTTAGTTCAAATGTTTACACAATCGTATTCCAAGTGAACCTATATAGAAAAATTTTAGTGTGTAATAAAAATTAAAAAACTTTGAAAATTGTTTTTACTCATTCTTTCATTAATTTAAGAAGTATTTATTCAATCCCTACTACTTGCCAGGGACTGTTCCCTGTGGAAGGCTTTTGCAGGGAATAAAACAGATATTCCTTGTGGAGATTGTGTCCTGCTGGGAGAAGACAAACGAATCAGTTCAGTCGCTCAGTCTTGTCTGACTCTTTGTGACCCCATGGACTGCAGCACGCCAGGCCTCCCTGTCTATCACCAACTCCCAGAGTTGACTCAAACTCATGTCCATTGAGTCGGTGATGCCATCCAACCATCTCATCCTCTGTCGTCCCCTTCTTCCGCCTTCAATCTTTCCTAGCGTCAGGGTCTTTTGCAATGAATTGGCACTTCACATCAGGTGGCCAAAGTATTGGAGTTTCAGCTTCAGCATCAGTCCTTCCAATGAATATTCAGGATTGATTTTCTTTAGGATGGACTGGTTGGATCTCCTTGCAGTCCAAGGGACTCTCAAGAGTCTTCTCCAACACCACAGTTCAAAAGCATCAATTCTTCGCCACTCAGCTTTCTTTATAGTCCAACTCTCACATCCATACATGACTACTGGGAAAACCATAGCCTTGACTAGATGGACCTTTGTTGGCAAAGTAATATCTCTGCTTTTTAATATACTTGTCTAGGTTGGTCATAACTTTCTTTCCAAGGAGCAGTGTCTTTTAATTTCATGGCTGCAGTCACCATCTGCAGTGATTTTGGAGCCCCCCAAAATAAAGTCAGACACTGTTTCCACTGTTTTCCCATCTATTTGCCATGAAGTGATGGGACCAGATGCCATGATCTTAGTTTTCTGAATGTTGAGTTTTAAGCCAACTTTTTCACTCTCCTCTTTCACTTTCATCAAGGGGCTCTTTAGTTCTTCTTCACTTTCTGCCATAAGGGTGGTGTTGAAAAAAAAAAAAAAGCACCCAGTTGATAATAATTGCCATGGAGAGAAATAAAACAGGGAAAATTAAAGTGCATAGGGAGTACTCTGGTGGGTGGGCCTCAGTATGTGTGGCTCTCTTGATGAGCAATCCAGGAAAGTCTCTCTGAACAGACTTTCGAGCAGAGACCTGAAGCAAGGAAAGGGATGAGCCACGTGGATGTCTAGGGGGAGACCTTGGCAGGCAGGAGAATCAGCAAGTACAACGGTTCTGAGAGAAGACCGTGTTATGAATTATACTAGGCAGTACTGTTTAGCCCAGGGGTCCCCCACCTATGGAATCTAATGCCTGATGATCTAAGGTGGAGCTCATATTATAATAATAGAAATAAAGTCAAGTGAAAGTTGCTCAGTTGTGTTTGACTCTGTGACCCCATGGACTGTAGCCCACCAGGTTCCTCTGTCCATGGAATTCTCCAGGCAAAATACTGGAGTGGGTAGCTGTTCCCCTCTCCAGGGGATCTTTCCAACCCAAGGAATGAACCCATGTCTCCCACATTGCAGGAAAATTCTTTACCATCTGAGCCAAAAGTTCACAATAAATGTAATGTGCTTGAATCATCCCGAACCCTCTACCCCCAGTCTGTGGAAAAATTGTGTTTCACAAAACTGGTTCCTGGTGACAAAAAGGTAGGGGTCTGCTGGTTTAGCTACAATCACTACATTTTAAGGAAAGAGGTTTCATTAGGACCTCTTTATTCCCTAGATAAATTTAAAATGATTTCCTTAAGCACCTGTTGCTTTTTAGCTTTTTTGTTTGTTTTAAGAAAAACTTGCTCTCCTATTCTAGACAGTAGAATATAGTGAAAATGAAATTCTTTGCCTTCAAGTCAAAGTGGAAGGAGTAAACTTCAACCCAGTCATTTATGGCAGATTGAGTTTTTGTTCCCCTTGTCTATAATCTTATCAGAGGTTAAGGAATATGCTCCACATGGAGCAGCTTCTGCTTCCTAGGAAATCAGCTTTACCTGTGCAGTAACTTTTCCTCCTCCAGTTTTTGGATGGATTCATCTCCTCTAAGCATGCAGTATAAAAGGCAATAGTAAGAAAAGAGGAAAAGAAAAACCAAAACAGTACTCCAAAAAGCACAGTTATTGGTGTGGCAATCAGGAGGTAAGGTCACTTCAGCAACATATGGCCAGATGTAAATTGTGTTAGGAATGTTATTTATTCTGTGTGGTTATGTCATTTTGAGCAGAGACTTACATGAGAAGATGAGAAGACTAGGGTAATCAGTTATTTATGACATCACAGAAGTCTGTGGTTATGTGGCTGTAGAGGCCTTGTCATCATTTGCTGAGGAAGCCATACGGATCCTGGGAGCACCTGGGGTTATCTGATATTTGATATTCAGTACCCTTATGGAAGAAAGTGAAGAACTAAAGAGCCTCTTGATGAAAGTGAAAGAGGAGAGTGAAAAAGTTGGCTTAAAGCTCAACATTCAGAAAACTAAAATCATGGCATCTGGTCCCATCACTTCATGGCAAATAGATGAGGAAACAGTGGAAACAGTGGCTGATTTTATTTTGGGGGGCTCCAAAATCACTGTGGATTGTGACTGCAGCCATGAAATTAAAAGACGCTTGCTCCTTGGAAGGAAAGTTATGACCAACCTAGACAAGCATATTAAAAAGCAGAAAAAAAAAAAAAAAAAAAAAAAAAAAAAAAAAAAAAAAAAAAAAAAAAAAAAAATAAAAAGCAGAGACATTACTTTGTCAACAAAGGTCTGTCTAGTCAAGGCTATGAGTTTTCCAGTAGTCATGTAAGGATGTGAGAGTTGGACTATAAAGAAAGCTGAGCGCCGAAGAATTGATGCTTTTGAACTGTGGGTTGGAGAAGACTCTTGAGGGTCCCTTGGACTGCAAGGAGATCCAACCAGTCCATCCTAAAGGAGATCAATCCTGGGTGTTCATTGGTAGGACTGATGTTGAAGCTGAAACTCTAATACTTTGGCCACCTGATGTGAAGAGCTGACTCACTGGAAAAGACCCTGATGCTGGGAAAGATTGAGGGCAGGAGGAGAAGGGGACGACAGAGGGTGAGATGGTTGGATGGCATCACCGACTCAATGGACATGGGTTTGGGTAGACTCTGGCAGTTGATGATTGATAGGGAGGCGTGGCCGGCTGTGGTTCATGGGGTTGCAAAGAGACGGACATGACTGAGCGACCGAACTGAACATGTTAAACTTCAATTTCAAACTCGATTCAGTGCCCTTCTTCTCATTATCTCTCAGATCTGTCTCTAGCTCTAGTGACTTAGGAAGTGGGAGGGAAGTGATGCTTTACTATTTACATTCATCCCCTCTTTCTTCTAAGTGCTAGTTCCCTGTTGTGTGAGGATGATTCAGGGCTGGGGGGAAAGGGCAGATATCTCCTCACTGGGCCACATTGCAGTCTGCATCGTTGGTCTTCAGTGCTGTTATTGTTCTTTGTCCGTGTGCTTCAAGAGGAGCATGGTGGCCCCAACTTGCCACTTGACAAGGGGCTGTCTTCAAGGCATGCTCCTAGGTAATAGTAATCTCTTGTGAGGAATTATGGGGAACAGAGGTTAGAAGGTTGATTCTTTATTTACTACCTCGTAATTAATTTGGCTTGGATAAGGATCCAAATTTCTGTATTCATTTACTTTTCTTCCAGCACTTGCTTCTATTAGTACTTGGCAAAGGTATTTTGTAGAAAATAAATGTGTTTTACTGAAATAGTAATGCTTATTTTGGCAAACTCTTTTCTTATTATGAAGCCAAAGCTAACAGCAATTGCATTTATCCATGGATACGAGTCTAAGTGAACATGTATCTAAAACTAAAGATATACAAATGTTGATAGTAAAGGGGTAGAGAAAGTTATATCATATAGCAAATATACACACACCACACACACACAAAGGTTGAAAATAAAAGAGTGGAGAACTGACTGTACAGCATAGGGAACTCTACTCAACACTCTGTCGTAACCTAAATGGGAAAGAAATCCAAGGAAAAGGGAATGTATGTACACATGTGGCTGGTTCACTTTGCTTCATAGCAAAAACTAACACAATGTGGTAAAGCTATTCCAATAAAAAAAATTGAAAAATAAATGAGACCAAAAAGTAAAAGTAATCACTGAGACAGTGAAGTTAACAAGAAAAAAGTAAAAGGGTAGAAGTAAAGTTAGCAATTGCCAAGTCTCAGTCTCTCAGTCGTGTCTGACTCTTTGTGACCCCATAGACTGTAGCCCACTAGGCTCCTCTGTTCATGGGATTCTCCAGGCAAGAAAAGTGGAGTAGGTTGCCATTTCCTATTCCAGGGGATCTTCCTGACCCGGGGATCGAACTGCATCTCCTGTGTTTCCTGCATTGGCAGGCAGATTCTTTACCACTGAGCCACCTGCAAGTGCTAACCAAAAGAAAGCCATGGTAGCAATGTCAAGAATAGAAAAAATAAACTTTAAGGCAAAAATCTTTGCTATTATTAGAGAGTCACTTCATAATTGTGGTGCTGCTGGTAAAGAGCCTGCCTGCCAATGCAGGAGACTTAAGAGACGCAGCTCAATCGGTCCCTGGGTCAGGAAGTTTCCCTTGGAGGAGGGCATGGCAACCCATTCCAGTATTCTTCCCTGGAGAATTCCATGGACAGAAGAGCCTGGTGGGCTACAGTCCAATGGGTCACAAAGAGCTGGACAAGACTGAAGCAACTTAGTAGGCACACGCACTTCATAATATTAAAGTAATTCAATTCACTTGGAAAATGGTTCTAGATTTCTGTATGCACCAAAACCATGAGCTTAAAATATGAAAGCAAAATTAACATATTCACAAGTAGAAATAGACAAATCCATAATAACAGAGAGAGATTTTCACATTCCTTATTCAGTCATAGCTAGAAGAAAGGAACAAAACATTAGTAAGGATATAGAACATTTGGACAACATGATTAATAAGCTTGAACACAAATAGACACAGCACTCAAATCAAGACCTTATTAGGCCATCTCCTTACTCCTGTGGAAGAAGATATGTTTAGGATCATGAGATCTTACCCATCCTTCTACTTGGAACACACATAACAAGCAAGAGTAGAAAAAACTCCCTAATACAGACCTGTTTCTACATCACACACAAGACCGTAACATCTTTGAGCTCAAATCCTGAAAATGCACATTGTAGGACTAATTTTGACCCATCCCTAATCCTATCAGTTTGGTACTAGTACTACAGGCTTTATGCTTTTCACTGCTTAATTTTGTAATAGACTTTGATGATAACTATCTTTCTTGTCTAAACTTAGAGCCCTTCTTATTAGGACGGAGATGTCAAAAGGACTAGTTGTTTTTAAGTTACAGTAATTTGTTAACTCTTTGTCAATCTTAGAAACAGGACTGAGGGCACTGTTCAGAGCCTCTGGACTCACAATTTAAAATCTTTATGAGAGGACTTCCCTGGTGGTGCAGTGGTTAATAATCCACCTTCCAATGCTGGGGACACAGGTTCAATCACTGGTGGGGGAAACTTAAGATCCCACATGCCACGGGGCAACTGAGCCCATGTGTGCTAGAGTCCATGCTCTGCAATGAGAAGCCTGAATGCCACAACTGCAGAAAGTTCGGGCACAGCAATGAAGGCCCAGCACAGTCAAAATAATAAAAATACATAAATAAAACCTTTGTAAGACGAGCCGCAGATTCCAAGTAGTGCTACTTAAATATATAAAACTGTTATGAAAAAAATCTTTGGATTTAAATATAATCACCAGTGCCTTGCAAATAGTATTTTATAGACAAACAGTATATATTAAATGGGTATTTCTACTATAAAACACACTGCCTTTGAGAAAACAATACTGCCACCGTAGAAGCAAGAGCAATGACTTGTGAGAACACAGGGAATGAGAAGGAGGATGAAGGAACATTTGATAATGCTTTTTTTTTTTTAAGAAAAAGTTTTTAATCCCTCTTGTCAAACTTTCCATATATGTTTGATCAGTTGTGCCTATCAGAGCAATCCTTAATGTTCTGTTGAAACACTGCTTGTAATAAGAGGTATCTAAAAGTATGAAATGGCTTTCTTCTTTAGAGAATGAATCCAAGACTCAATCTGAAATACGTACTTTGCTACGCCATCATCTTTATTACATCAGATAGAACTCTTGTAATCAATATAGTACATAAAACAAGTGAAGCAAAGACATTTGGAGGAATTCCATTTATTGTGGATGCATTTTCACAATATATATTTATTGCAGCGATCAATTATCAGTGAAAAATATCGTGTTTATAAAATTTTTAGGAATGGCAGATTCACAGAACATGCTAGTCACCTTGCAGGTTTATCTCTTAAAAAGATAACAGAGAATTGTAATCAAACAAGTAAACAAGGAATTTCTTTTTCAAAAAATTAAATTCAAACTGAACAAAATTCTACCCTAAAAGTTATTCCATCCAAATACTGGAATAAAAGTCACGATCAATCGATATATTCTCTTCTTAACTTTAGACTTTTTAGAAAAAATATATAACAGTGATCAGGAGAAGCTCTTATTCAAAAGTACAACAAAGAAACTTTATCTCGCCATAGGCCATAATTCAAACTTTGATCCATTTCACTCCAGTGGTGGGAGTCAGTGCTAACTCAGGTACTGCATGGGAATTCTAGTTCATCTTATCATAGACTCATGTCTACTCTGTCATGGGTGGGTGACTTGTGCAATATTGCTGGCTTTACTTTCTTTGGCCCAGGTGTGCTAAAAGCTAGAGGCCTCAACAACTCTACTGATTTACTAGGAAAAGAGCCTCTGGAAGGCGCTAGTCACTCCTCATGCCAGCCCTACCCTGCCAAGCTCCTCCAGGGAACACTGTGGATTAGAAAAGGGTCATTTGGGAGGCTCCCTCATTGTGGTAGGAATTGAGACTAAGATAACTTTGGTAAGTCATGAGGTATAGGTTTATAGAACTACACTATATGTATAGCTCTATGCTAGAACATATTGCCAAGACACTGGAGTACTCTTATCTATTGTGAAGAATAGATGAATGCATATGAGCTAAAAGAAGATCTGATATCCGGATTGTGTGTGTAGAAATGATGAGTTGATAGAGTCTTGGAGAAAAAGGTAAAACTAATAAAAATTACATATATTTTTTTGAAAGCTCAGCACATTATCAACTTATGGCAAGTACCAATGACTAATAAAGGTAGAAAAGTTTAACTAAAAAGATGTTAAAGAAGGAAGTAGGTCATGACTCCTAAATAGTGGCTTTTGCTTATTTTTCTGCTTCCAGAGATTAGTCAAAGTTGGTTTTAGTACACTTATTCATGGAATTCCAAGCTATACAATTTTGTCACTAAGATTCTTGTCTTTAAGTTTTAGAGAAGGAAGAGAACTCAGATAGCATTTAAGCCAACCTATTGTGAACTTGATTCTTAAGAGTGAAGTTCTGAGCAAGCTTTAAGTTTGGTAGATTTGGTACAATTCACACTGGACTTCAAGATTGCTTTTAATTATAAACTAAATACTATGTTTTATAGAAAATGTCAATGTATTTTGACACTTTGAATCTCTCTTTCTTATAGGTTATCCAGCATTGGAAACATATCGATACCTATTCTGCCATGTTTCTATTGGCAAATATGAAATATTAATACAATATTGTGATTTTTAGTTTTTAAAAAGCAGTGATATTGGCTAGTTACAGGGACATACTGCTAAATATAATAGCCTAGCACATAAAAAAGCTTTCTACCATTAGTGTGTTTGTATATGTGTATGCACATACATACATGATCAGGGTCATCTAAAATGTGGTTTACTATCACTACCAAAGAAATCCACAAAGCAACCAACCTAAAGAAATCAGTACCACTGTCAGCTAACATCATAATCCAATTTAGATATTCATCAGCATGAAAAAAGTAATACCTTAACAGTATAGCTTTCTATTTTGAAGACAAACGTTATTGCAGTATCTCAGGTCTGAAGTGGGTCACTTTCACACAGTGTCATAATTGCCGATAAGATAATTTCTTCCACGCTTTATTCTAAAGTGCAGAAATGACTTTGCTTCTGTATTTTTTTTTTTTAAACCACTAGGTTTCATTTTTCTGGATACTGCACATTCCTCAGGCAATTTCCAACTCGGATCTCCTTCTGTTGACTTTCAATGAAGCTGGTATCACTGTTTGGACCAGTTAGGATGATCAGTAGAAAAGTCTCTATTTCACAGCATGGGTTTCTTTAGAAACAGGCTCCTGTGCAAAGGCAGTACTTTTACCATGAACATCTCTAGACTGTGATTATTAAATATAGTGATAATATACATGGGTTTACTGGGATAATGAAAAACAAAACAAAAGGAAATGAACCCAATTTAGTAAATCAACATAAATATAAAGCAGAGCAAATTAGCCCTCTTCAACTGAGCTGGTCCAGCATCTTGAGCGGCTACTTTGGGTTCTTTCTTGAACTGTCTCAAACCTGCTAAGAGAAGAAAGCTTTAAATAGGCTGGCCATGGTAGTTCAGCTAGACATTTTGTGTCAGAATAAAAAAAAAAGAGTCATAATATGGCAGGAATAAATGTTTATGAAAGGGAGGATTATTGCTGGCATTTCATTTAAATGTGCTCCTCTTCTTTCAGTCTATCCTTTCTTCTGTTGTTTTTTTTCGCTTTCCTTTTTTTTCCTTTTTTATATCCCCTTTTCCATATCTTGATCTGGAGCCTTGCTCATGGCATTCAGGACCAAAGAGGTTTGTTGTTTTTTTTAAACTCTACTATAAGGGCCAGGACTCTATGATATGCCTCCCGAGATAGGCACGCATGACTGAATGGCTCAGTCTAGGCCACATCAAGGCATGACGGTAAAGCGGACTATGCTTATCTTCAGTTCTCTCCGGTTTTTTTCATTTCCTACTTCCTATTCGTACACCCCTACCCTAGAAACTTGTCTGATCCATGGTCTTATTGTACACCATTTCTTTTCTTCTGCTAGCTGATAAAAATCTTTGCTGAGGTATTAACAAATGTTGAGTTGTTGTGAATCTGCAATTTCAAATAGATAGTTTCATTTCAAAGGAATTACGCATGACACTAGTGAGTTTGACACTTTGGACCAAAGGAGCTGTCTACTTTGCTACCTCATAAACGCATCTCTGGGCCTGCTAGTTATACTATTATTATTACTGTAGAAAGAGTTTCATGGTATAGATCGAAGAGGAGGGGCTGGTATGTGTGAAGTCTTATCCTTTATCACAATGTTGCACAATTTCAGGGAGTACCATTTGTGTTGTATTGTATGTGAGTGGTGCTGTCTGAGTCTGACCATCCCAGATCATATCTTTACTTTCTAGAACACTGGCTCAGAGGAATGCTGTCCAGAGGGGATCTATTAAACCTGTGATGATGGCCTATGGACAGCTGACATCTCCTACTCAGAAAGGAGACTATATAAACATTTGGACTGTCATTTATGAAAGGTCTTTCCTAGAAGGATCATAATGGCTTAGGCCACCAAAAGTTCTTCTTCTTTTTAAAAGAACAACTGAAAAATGACTCCTTTCCCTTCCACCAGGAGAAAATTGTATAAGAAACTCAGAATGTTATATTTTCTATTGAGTATGTAATTCTCATAAGAACCCCATCATGTATAATGGTTAAGAACGCAAGCTCAGGTCAGACTGCATGAGTTTAATCCAGGCTTTGCTCCTTGTTTGCTGTGTGACTTTGAGAAAGTTACTTAACTCTCTGTGTCTCATTTTCCTCAGATCTAAATGGGGCTAATAATAATAATGGGGACTGAAAAACAAAATAAATAATGGTGATTGGAGGGTCAAATAAGATAAGGTAGGTTGAAAAGGTAGAACAGTGTCTTGTATATAGTGGATGCTCATTACATGTTAGCGATTTGTAATGGTGATAATTATTACTGATATTTTTAATATATTTAGTGATTATTTAGAAAGCTTATTTAAAAGTCATTTAAGTAGAGAGGCTGGGCCAGTGGATTTTTTTACCAGAATGTAACAACAATTAAGAACTAATAGAGAAGATGGAGTAACACATTCAGACTTAACAGCACCAGACTTAATAGCACATAGAAGTAGGAAAGAGGAAGCAATTCTTTCCCTTTTGTGAACTGTAGTGATTCTTCAGATGCTTTTGAGATGTTCTTCAGTCCTAAGTTGCTTAAAAAGTGCTTCTGTGTATGGAGTTCTACCCTGGCCCATAAGCAGACTATCCTAATTTTACTGTTACTCCCTGATTTTTCTCTTTTCAATTTTCCCTCTACCAAGAGAGAAGACCGGAATTATTACTTGGAATAAAATGCTACAACAAGGGGCCCTTATTTTAGTTTGTGCATCATTTAGGTATTGTCCAGAGTCCCCTTTACGAAGGATGAGCAGAAGACCGAAAAAGACAAATCCAAACATCCTTAGCCACTAGTTTTCACAGAGTAGCAAATTTTGCTAAGTTTTGAATATTGTTTTAACTTTTTGTCATATCAGCCTTGAGTCCTAGGCTGCTGACAATGCGACCCCTTAGAATGGCTCCAGAAAGCAGCTTTGAAACTACCCTGTAGGGAGAGAGATGTTTCTTCCCTGGGCAATCTGAAAATTCTGATCTTCAAACTTGTATTTTATAAGGAAATGCAGACTATGGTTATACCACACAGCCTTCAGCTGTCAACGCCCCTTTCACTACGATGTTTCTAGAATGTCTGGGAACCATCTCACGGATCTGGACTATTTACCTTGTATAACTGACAAACCTACCATGCTGAAGGCTCCATGACATTGCCCTTCACTGTACCATATACAGGTCTTTAGAAACTGATGTTTACTCAGGCAAGATTCTGTGGATCAGTGCTATTTCTCATTTGACCCTGGGACCTCACACTGCAGGAAACAGTAGGAAATGAACCCATGAAAAACAAATCCCCCAACAGATTACCTTAGTGGGGGAAGTGACCTTGTCCACAGATTGCTTTTCCCAGAGGTTCCGCTTGCCAGATACATCTCCTGGCCTCAAATCCTAATGAACAGAAAGCAGAAAAATTGATACATGGCTCTTTGTATTTTCTGGCCAGATCTAGATAAATAACAACATGTGTTGTTTATTTGTGTAACACACTTTATCCGAGTGATGTGAAATGGTTTGAACCAAAAGGATTGCTAACCATTGTTTGTTTTTATACAGACCCTGACCTATGTTGTGACATGAGAATGGGCTCAAACTATCCAGCACTGAGGTCCCATTATTCAATGAAGACTTACTGTTTATTGACCAGTAAAATTGGAATATAAGTATATTTAAAATGAGATAGCCTATTTTTAACTTTCTATGTCTTTAGAAGTGAATAATGCATAGGTTTTAAATAATTTTTGGTATGAAAGTGAAAGTCACTCAGGCATGTCCGACTCTTTGTGACCCCATGGAGTCCATGGAATTCTCTAGGCCAGAATACTGGAGTGGGTAGCCTTTCCCTTCTCCAAGGGATCTTCCCAACCCAGTGATCGAACCTAGGTCTCCTGCACTGCAGGCAGATTCTTTACCAGCTGAGCCATAAGGGAAGCCAGGAATACTGGAGTGGGTAGCCAATCCCTTCTCCAGGGGATCTTCCCGACCCCAGAATCGAACCAAGGTCTTCTGCATTGCAGGTGGAATTTTTATCTATTGAGCTATCAGGGAAGCCCAATTTTTTCGCATACTCCAATATAAAATAAAAAGTTTAAAAAATAAAAAATACCTACAATAAATAAATAATTTTCAGGGCGTTGGATAAGCACTTCATCCCTTGCCAATTAACTTCCTTTTTGGCCCTACGGCCCCCAGCCTTTAAGACTAATGCCTATCAGCTGGACTTCCAATGGCCAACCCTGCATCTCTTCACCTTAGGACTTCCTCTGGCTACAGGTGCCCACTATGCCCACCCAGGGGCAACCTGGACATTCAGAGTCATCCCTAAGAGCAGTCTTAAATCACTCACCCATGAGATTTGGTGCAAGTATATTTCTCAGACTCACTCACACCTCAGGTAGGGTAACTCAGAAGCATGTGTTTTGCGGTGGCTTCTGGACTTTCCCCAGTGGGGTTACATTTAAAGCTCACGTAGTGAGTTGCTTAATAAACATTCTTAATTGGCTATTTTCTTTTCCTGCCGCACTTCCTATAGTGTTTTCTTCACGTCCCAAGTACACAACTTGCACAGGAACCACTATTTTAGGGCAGCCCAGTCTAGGACATTTTTCTAATTGCATATTCCTCAGACTAAAATAATTTTACGTTTTCTGAGAAGCAAGTGGTAATTCAGAAGTGTATCAGGAGAAGCCAGCCCCATGAAAGTAAGCATTTACTACAAATTGTACCTATAAGAGAAACTGACAGGTTGATGACATATGCAAGAATGCGTGAAAATCTTGGGAAGAAAACACTAAAATATGATAACAGCTATATATCTTGGATTTTTTATTTACTAGCTCATAATGAATTTGGCTTAGACAAGGATCCAAATTTCTGTTTCCATTTACTTTTCTTCTAACATTTGCTTATATTAGTCCTTGGCAAAGGCAGTTTCTGGAAAATAAATGTGTTTTACTGAAATAGTAATGTTTATTTTGGCAAACCCTTTTCTCAATAGAAGGCAAAGCTAAGAGCAATTGCATTTACCTATGGACACCAGTCTAAATGGACATATATTTTTTCATAGATAACTATTGAGATTGTAACGTTGAAGATGCACTGGTTAAATAGTACCATGTGAAGCAGCTCAGATTTGCCTTAATCTTATTATTAATAAATTTCTAGATTTTCACTGTGATGTGGATTCCTGTTATTCTGTTAGAGAGTTACATCTATTTAACTTGGAACCAGTAAGCAACAAATCAGGTTGTTTTTGAAGAATTCCACTGTATATTCCAATGTAGGCAGAAGCTGCCAAATTGTCTGGAAGACTGTTAAAAAAATTTGGAGACTATAATTAGGAACATGTTAATGGTAGCTCTGGAAAGTGGCTATTACTACTTTATTTATTTGATTCATATAAGACAAATGCTTTTTTTAAATGTGAATACTCTTCTACTGAGGAAAATGAATTGTTATCTCCCTTAAATCCTGCCTATGAATCTTTTGAGGTCACTTAAAGAGTTTAGAGAGTCCATTTAAAGAAAATATTAACATCCAAGTAGCAAACTGGCATTTCAAATCAAATGGGAAATATAAATGAAATTACCTGACTGGCCTACTACATTTTAGAGAAAGACCCACTCCAGAAGAAGAGGGAAAAATGAAGGCAGGAAAGCAGACTTCCAGTCAACCAGAGATCAAAGAATGAAGAAGAGAATTCAGCTGAGAAAGAAAACGTGTTTTTTTTTTAAAAACAAAAAGAAAGATAAATTAGCATTTTAATTGCTGTATATAACATGTAGTTTAGACGCAAAGAACAGACAAACCAGGTACAACAGACATATTCAGAATTTTACACAGTGACACTGAAGTCCTGTAAATTCTACCCACAAACAGCAATAGATGTCCCAGTAAAGAATCAGGTATAGATCAGTGTTTAAATAAGTTATTAATTTTCAGAAACCCCAAATAATATTGATTTGACAAGCTTCTGAGCATTTTTAATTACGTGAAAATTAATTCATAGCTAGTAGCAAAGGATGGTTTTTCCCTTAGGTGAATTTTAGAACTGAACACGAATCTCTTTTCCTTCTTCTTGAGGTTTCACTGGATGAGCACTGTTTTGGTGAGAGAATTTCTCTCTGATTTTTCCTTAATGGCCATGTGCCACACATTTGCAAACACAACCCTGGCTTTTCCCTCCACATACATATGCCAAGGAATAGCAACCAAGGGCTAAGAATAAATCGTTTATGGCCCCCAATTAGAAGGGTGGCTTTGGGAGCCTCCTCTCTATTGTTGTCCTTAGGTAATCTTCTGATATCCTAAGCTCAGCGTCGGCCTGACCAGAATCCCCAGGCTGTCAGACTCACATGCCTGTCATGAAGAGACAGGTTAGAAACAGAAAAGCCGGAAGTGGCTGGTGGAGGAAAATTTCAAATTTTGAAAAAGAGAGAATCAACAAATTAAAGAGTGCATGCCTCCACACCTCAAAAATGTGTTTGAATTATAATTTTAAAAGGGAAAATAAAGCACGATGGCCTGGTCTACACAGATCTTAGCTGCAGGCCACCAGAGTGAAACCCCCTGGATAAGACCTAGACAACAGTCTTTCTTGACCTGACTTTCTAAGCCGCCTTCCTGGATTTAACCTTTTGTCTGATAAGTTTCATGTACTCATATCTACAGGATCCTTCCAGCTCTTTCCAGTAATTTGGACATTCTCATTTCCTTTCTGCTGGATCCTTATTGTTTGTGGTTCACACTCCTGCCTTGTTGAACTCCAAGTTACTTCTTTTCCTGAATGACATGTTGCTGGTCTACTACTCTTGGAACGTGCACAAAGCTCAAAGTTGCTTATTAAGAATATTCAAGCTGGCCTTTTATCTATAACATCAATTACGTATCATTATCTTTCGACCTGGCCTTTATCGAGGAAGCCACACTAGTGTACAAAATCCAATGGGACACGGGGAAAAAGAGATCATTCTGATGTATACTAATTGCCACATTCTTCTTTCCTTTTCTTCTCTAGACACTAGTACAGCAGTGGCCAACCATTTTGGCATGAGGGACCAGTTTCAAGGAAGACAGTTTTTCCATGGACCAGGGGTAGGGGAGAATGGTTTCAAGATGATTCAAGTGTGTTACATTTGTTGTGCACTTTATTTCTGTTATTATATTACATTGTGATATATAATGAAATAATTATACAATTCAGCAAAATGCAGAATCAGGCAGTAACGCAAGTGATGGGAAACAGCTGCAAATGAAGATGAAACTTCACTTGCTCTCCTGCCACTCATCTCCTGCTGTGTGTGACCCAGTTCCTAACAGGCCACAGACCACTACTGGTCTGTGGTCTGGGGATTGGGGACCCCTGCCCTAGTAGACAGTCTAGCAAATTACTTATTAAATATTAGATAATGCAGGCAACGATTTTGTAATTTCCCTGTAATGCCTGTTTGTCCTGCCATTTTTAGGAAGTCATCAATAATTCCCAGAAAATGTGGATTTTTGTGGAAACCTTGACTCAGCTATACCTATTATAATACTAACTGAATTGAATCTTTTTAACCCTCCCATTAGGATGAAATAGATGATAGGCTTATCAGTTAAAGTGTTGATAAAAGAGTATGGGTCAAATCCTTGACCAAATATATGAGTATAATCTGGGACTGAAATGAAACAAGGTTGCAAATACATGTAAAAAACTGACCACCTCCTTTAGCAATGTGCCATATTCATCCAAGAAGAAAGAAGAAAAACATACACCTCTTTCTTCTTATCTTGTTATCATGAGAAGTCTTAAATGGGTCCACAAACTTGCTGAACTTGCATTATATGCAATGTTTTAGGGGAGAGGGTCCTTAGATTTCATTAGGTTTTCAAAGGGGTCCATAATTCAATAAGGTTGATAAACACTGGTCTGGAACCATACAACTTTACATAAACTTCCATTAAAAAATAATTTCCACTCTTTATATCACCTGGGGTGCTGGGGAAACTTGAGGCACTAAAGATCACATACCTTGAGGGTATCATCCCTTGCCTTGTGTGTGCTAAGCTGCTTTAGTTGTGTCTGACTCTTTTCAACCCCGTGGACGGTGGCCCGCCAGGCTCCTCTGTCCATGGGATTCTCCAGGCAAGAATTCTGGAGTGGGTTGCCATGCCCTCCTCCAGGGAATCTTCCCGACCCAGGGATTGAACCTGTGTCTCTTAAGTCTCCTATATTGGTAGGCGGGTTCTTTACCACTAGGGCCACCTGGAAAGCCCTACTATCTCCTTTTATAGGCCTCCTTTCGTATATCTGAGGGATTCCCTGATGGCCCAGAGGGCAAAGGATCTGCCTGCAATGCAGGAGACACAGGAGACGTGGGTTCGATCCCTGAGTCAGGAATATCCTCTGGAGGAGGAAATGGCAACCTACTCCAGTATTCTTGCCAGAAAAATCCCATGGACAGAGTGGTCTCAGGGGCTACAGTCCAGAGTCACAAAGAGTCTACATCTATTGAGAGAGGGAAAAAGATTTCTTTTCAATATATTAACTTTCCAGTTGTATAAACTGTGTTCACATTAGTTTTCTATCGCTGTGAGGCCTTTATGTAAATAATCTCAGGCTGAATATTAATTGATTACAAGGAATTGTACCCAAGAAGAGTATGGAAATATTTCCATTTTTTCTTTTTTCAGTTGGAAAATAAATTCTAGTAACTTTGGAGATTAAACATGGAGCCAATGGGTGCGATTAAATGCTCAACGGTGCAGAGACCTAGGGTTTGGGAAGCTTTTCTTCTGCCTCTGAAATGAGGTAGTTGTGACAGTAGAGTCTTTTGCTACCTTGGGCACCAACAAAGCTATAAAAGCCAACTGAACAGAGAAAGCTCACCAGTGTACAGTAGGGAGCTTCACAAGGCTTTTGATTATAATGATAAATGCAAGGCAACTATCATATACATTCAATGAAAAGGTTAAGAGAATATTTTCAGTAAGAAAGCCATGCTTAAAAAGAAGATTTTAAATTTCCAAAAATAACATTCATAACCAGTTTTTATAGTTTCTAGTCTTACTGTTGTTTTGTTTTTAATAGCTCTCCTTTGGAGGTGTTGACAAGGAAATTACAGCAATTATTTCAACAACTACCTAATCACTGTATTTTTGTGTTAAATTACAGAAATTAGGCAAATTAGAAAATGTGAGTTCGATAGCCAGCATAACATTCTAAGTCGAGGGGTGCTCTTGACAGAGAAATGGCCAATATGATTTGACATTTCCAAATTCCTAGCTTAACTCATAGAATAGAAACTAAACATGCAGACAGCTAAGAGGGTAAATCTGAACTGCCTCAGTGTTCCGGGAGAGGTGATGACAGTCCCGTTTTGCCTTCTGGGTAGTGATAGAGCGGCTGTTTGGGACTGCTCTCTCTCATTTGAGCCCCTCCTTGCTTGTTACTCAGCAGTCACAGCCAAGAACAGGGGGCCCGTTTTTCCCAAATACCCCAACAGCCTGTTTTCTTCTGTTGCTGGAAGCTGAGCTATCAAAGACATTCAGAAAAACCTGGAGCTACTTACAGAAGGCTTGGGAGCAGGCGACTTGCTTCCCTCGGGCGTTTTGGTTAGCCATTCATTGATGCGGCTGGAGACTCCCACCTTCAAGCCAGCGGTTTCCTATAAAAGTCAAGCATCCAATGTTAAAGGGGAAAAAAAAACTACCTGGAAATTCAAACCAACCTCAAAATACTATTCAGTATTATTTCATATAGCACCAATCAATTACCGATCATTATATGGACTATTTTAAGGAAAATAAACCTTGAACTTGATATTGAAAGAGTATGATATCTGGTTTTCCTCCCCCTGCACTTCCCCTCCCCTGCCAGTCCCAAGGTTAGTGATGAACTCTGGGCGTCGTATTTAGAGGCCTCTGGCCAGGGCATAGTATAGAACCTCAGGAACACATTCTTCCTGAGCTTGCTTTTGTGGTCATTGCAAAAGAAAGTAAGAATTATACCTTCTTCATTGCTTTTGTAATTAACTATGTAATTCCAAAAAAAAAAAGAAAAAAAACGGGGGAAAAAAATCCAACCTCCAGAATGAAAAAAGAGCAATCCTTGCTTACCTTGTTTGGTGTGCCCGATGCAGTGGGGGACGAGAACACGTTGCCTTTCTCCCACATGCTCTTGATGTTGCGGACACCTTCGGCAGGAACAGGAAGGTCCGAGGCAGCTGGCTTTGTAGGTTTTGCAGCTTTTGTTCCCTGAAGTATGTGAATTGTTCTTAGGATTGGCGCTGATAAGTTTGTTCTCGTAAAACTATAGTAAGCCTGTCTTCCTCAACATTATCACTTAACAAATTCATCAGGTAAACACTTTCACCAAAATGACTCATAATTTCTATACATTTTGATAACATCTCTATCTCCAAATAAACCATTATATGTACTTCAGAGGATCTTTTCAAAGTGAAATAAGCTTTTCATTGGCATCCTGCCCCCCACTTATTATTATAGTGATATGCTACTTCATTTCTTCAACAGACACTTTTTGAGTGCCTGCTGTGTGCAGGGCACTGTGCTAGGCTCTGGGGACATGGTGGCACTCAAGATAGTCCGCTCTGTAAGCCCCACTGGACTGACATTAATAGGACAGATGGTAACTAGTTATTCAGTATTATTTCACGTTGCAATAAGTGCTATGAAAGATGAGTGTGGTGCTGAAAGCATGCCAAGAGACCACACAACAGGACAGTGGTACTTAGTTTAGGGGGCTTCCCAGGTGGCTCAAGTGGTAGAGAACCCACCTGCACTGCAGGAGATGTAGGAGACGTGGGTTTGATCCCAGGGTTGGTAAGAACCCCTGGAAGAGGGCACGGCAACCCCCTCCTGTATTCTTGCCAGAAAAACCCCATGAACAGGGGAGCCTGGCAGGCTACAGTCCGAAAGGTTGGAAAGAATCAGACAAGACCATGCGACTGAGCACGCACTTAGTTTAGGGGGGCAAAGTAGGCCACTTTGAGGGTGAGACATTTAAACCCAGATCTGATGGAAGGCTTCAAAGAGGTTGGTGAAGGAAAGCATAAACACCGTTTCATGAAGAGCTAACAGTATATGCCAAGGACCAAAGATAGGGATATGTCAAAACATCGAAAGACTGAGAGACCACTGCATGGAGAATATACTGCAAGGAGGAACGAACAGGTGTAAAAAAGAGAGATGTGCGTTCAAGATACTTTTCCAGCAGTAGTGATGCACATACCCTAAATCATGCAGTTTCTCTCCTGGTCCTGCTTTGGGGCCTGTGGCATGTGTCATCAAGGTGGGCAGCCAGGGTGAGTGGCCCCACTGCTGGACTATGTAAAGGCTGAAGCCATTACTGGACTTGATTATTGTCCTAAGTGTTTCTCCGATTGTTTATACAATCAGAGTCTATTTCTGTTTGACCATAACACTGAGGCTACAGTCCGCGGGTTCGCATAGAGTCAGACACGACTGAGTGACTAACACTTTCGCTTCAGTTTTCTAACATCGAGGACATCTCCCACCTCAATTGCACTGGTGTATTGCTCCAGTCTGCTGTCAATCTTGGAGACTACTGCTGCTTGATGAGTTGATTTGACACCACTGTTAAGTAAGTAAACACACACAGACACGCATAAAAATATGAGAGAATTTTTCCATTACATACAATGGTTGATGATTCTCAGTTCAACAGTCAACCATATTTACCTTTTCTGCACAGACTTATTCAAAAATTCTGCTCGCTCTTCTATCTAGGAATAGGAAAAAAAAATAAAACCAGTTAATATTTTCAGCTTATAAAGAGGGTTTCTCAGTCCATACTACTATCTTCCCTGAACCTGGGGAATAAAAGCAGACACATATACAAAGATTTGGGGAACCAAGAAGCAATCGGAGCAGTGGGACTGAAGAATGGAGACCCGCTCAGTGTGGGGAAAGGACAATGGACAGGAGAGACAGAGAGGAGGCCTGTTCTTTGTAGCACCTCTAGCATCGTTCTGACCTGGGGATCATCTTGTTAACGTTGGCCATCATGTTTATTCACATTATGGCTCTCAGACTCTAACGTCTCCTTTTGTATCTACAGCATTCAATACAGCTTTATCTCATCATCACATTCTGTCAGGACTTACTGATATATTTTTGCTGTCAAATGCCTGTACCTAGTGACTCTGGGTAATGTAACAATTTCTACTAAATTTGTAAATTACTCGTTCTGTGTAAGGAGTTTAAAGAGAGAAACTGGAGTTTAAAGAGAGAAATCTATAAACCAAGAGGTGGCAGGGTGGTCCTAATGAAACAGGGGAAAATCACACACATTTCAGCAAACTGGTGCTCTCCTTAACTCTACACTCCTTCCACCACGAGTATATGAAAATAATAATAATAAAAACAAAATTCTAAATTTAGTTTACTTAAAACTTATTCTTTGTATGTCTTATGTAAGAAAGATCATTCACTGCCAGCGTAATTTAACTATGAGAAACCAGATTCTGAGCTTCTCAGACGAGGAATGTAAGCCATGAGAAATCAACAAAATACACCAGTGGATAATACCTTGTGGTCAAATATCAAATGTTTCTCCTCCCACTGGCATTTGACAATGTTAGCTTGTGACCGTTTATAAAAGCTGCAGGGCCAAGAGTGTCAACAGTTGCAGGAATTTCAAAACAAGAGCCATAGCAGGTTCTTCAAGGCACATACTACCGGGAAAAACACTAGACTGCCTACCCTGGAAAGCATATCTCTGTTACACAGAAATTCAAAACTTCCTTTTTGTATACGAATTTTGGTGGCTCACACATGCCTCTCTACTAGAATGTTGCTCAGTTGCTCAGTCGTGTCTGACTCTTTGCGACTGCAGCATGCCAGGCTTTCCTGTCCTTCTCTACCAGAATAAGTAGATAAATGGCTTTGTGGGAACTCTGGAGTCTGGTTGATGGAAACACTAGAGAAGCTAAGTTGGGAACCTGGGTAGAGAGATGTTTGAAGAAGGAGGATGGGTTGCAGTTTCTTTTGAAAAACAAAGTAGAAATTAGAAGTCTCGATAACTACAACTTTTCTCATGTTCCCACACAGTTCAAGGAAAGCTTAGCTCAGGTGGCAGTTGAAGAAAGGTTGAAACAGAGAGGACACTTTTTTCTTTTTGATTATTGATGAGCCAGGAACAAAAGGACCCAGACAGAGGGGGACCTACTGGCTGTGCAGAGATGGTCTAAAGTGAGCAGGGTTTGCATCTTTCTGCTCTTTCTCCCTCAGCAGGGATATGCAAATGGAGTTTTGCCCATGTTCTCCACTCACCCATAAACTAAGAACATTTTACATTGTTAAATGGTTTGGAAAAAGTCAAAAGAATATTTTGTAACAGAGGAAAACTTTATGAAATTCAAATTTCAGACCCATAAATGAAGCTCACTTACTCCACACAGCCTCTCTCTCCTCCTTCTGCTCCACTCAGAGACCTCACTGAGCTGGTAGTCTGCGCTTGGTTACCCTTGTAATTCTTGAGTTTTCCTGAGGCGGTCAACTATATGAGTGCCCTAGGGACAGTGACCTCGCTTTGTGCTTCCCTCCTTCATAGTTCATAAAACATATTAGATTTGTTATAAACATCAAATGCTGCTGCTGCTGCTGCTAAGTCGCTTCAGTCGTGTCCGACTCTGTGCGACCCCACAGACGGCAGCCCACCAGGCTCCTCCGTCCCTGGGATTCTCCAGGCAAGAATACTGGAGTGGGTTGCCATTTCCTTCTCCAATGCCCGAAAGTGAAAAGTGAAAGTGAAGTCGCTCAGTCATATCAAATATCAAAGAAGAAAATTCCCCTGTGGCTTAGTTTCAATTCCCCCTGAAGCAGCCCTTGAGATGAGGTTGAAATATAAGGAGTTTATTTGGGAGGGGGTAGAACCAAGGTAGACTGCAACCCAGACCATCCTAAAGACTAAATGAAATGATCTAGGAATAAAACATACTGGTTTCCATGTGAAACAGGTAATAAGTGTAAGTGTAAATAACTGACTTTTGATCAAAATGTGCACACACTGATAGACATACACACACACATTAACCAGCTGCAGCCTGGCTATGATTCTATACTGGCTTTACCTGTTGTCAGGGCTTTGTAACCTAGCTAGGATGACAGAAAATAAAAACCGCTCAAAGTTCCACCTCTAAAGATTCATTCATCCATGTATTTATTCAATAAGCACTTACTCACTACATCAGTGAGTATCTTCACTGTGCCAGGGACTCAACACATACTAACTGTATAAGCAAAAATACATATTTGAGTCTACGCTCTTGTCCCTCCATCTCAACCATCCCATCATTGCCCTGACTCAACTCCTTCCTGCTCATTCTCTCAGCAGCACTTCTGTCTTCCTTTATTAGGAAGGAAAGTTATGACCAACCTAGACAGCACACTAAAAAGCAGAGACATTACTTTGCCAACAAAGGTCTGTCTAGTCAAGGCTATGGTTTTTCCAGTGGTCATGTATGGATGTGAGGGTTGGACTACAAAGAAAGCTGAGCGCCGAAGAATTGATGCTTTTGAACTGTGGTGTTGGAGAAGACTCTTGAGAGTCCCTTGGACTGCAAGGAGATCCAACCAGTCCATCCTAAAGGAGATGAGTCCTGGGTGTTCACTGGAAGGACTGATGCTGAAGCTGAAACTCCAATACTTTGGCCACCTGATGCGAAGAGCTGACTCATTGGAAAAGACCCTGATGCTGGGAAAGATTGAGGGCAGGAGGAGAAGGGGACGACAGAGGATGAGATGGCTGGATGGCATCACCAACTCGATGGACATGGGTTTGGGTGAACTCAGGCAGTTGGTGATGGACAGGGAGGCCTGGCATGCTGTGGTTCATGGGGTCGCAAAGACTCGGACACGACTGAGCGGCTAAACTGAACCGATGCCCACTGAAGGGAGTAGTCAGAGCAAACTCATCCTGGCCAGGGAGCCTATCCGAGTCACATTTCATCTCCTTTGATGATAACAGCTTTGAAATTTGACCTGTACCATCCCCAGTTGTCCTGCTCTTAATAATGACAAAGAAAAATAATGAAATTAGCATGAAAAAACAGCTTAAACCTTTAAAATATATTGGCCCATTTTATAAAGTTTCAATGTTTCTGCTTCTACTTGCTCAAAGTAATAAGGCACACTGAGAGTGCGGGTCAATGAAATCCAGAGGTAATCACCGTAGGTCATTTTAATCAAAGATCTAATAAACAAAAGACACAAAGTTCTCCACTTGATTTCTCGCCTATCTATATCTTGAAAATGGAAAAAAAGCTATGAAATTGCTGACAGAGGGAGCAAAAAGATAAATGAAGCAAAAACTTTGAATAATCAACAACTAAATCAGGGGCTGAAATCATATTTCTATCATATTTTAATATACACAAGAAGGTTTTCTGGGGAAAAATACCTTGAGAGATGAACCTTTAGGAGTGAAACATTTGAAGGGCTTCTTGTCCTCTGATAAACCGTCTTCCGGCATCTTCTGGCGTTTCTCAGCAGCTTCCGCCCTTCGCCGTTCAATCTCTTCCTTTAGCCTCCTCTTCTCTTCCTAAGAGAGAAAGAACAAGTAACAAGGACGTCAACATCAGCATCAAGCCAAAAGGAAAGAGTGCTGTAGGGGAATGGTCAGAGTCCTAGAAGAAAAAGACACGGGTTCTAGAAAAGATGCTATCCCTTCCTCAAGGGTGGCACTAGAGGTTAAGCCTGAGCGCTTGAGTCCAGCTGCTGATGTGCACTCTGGCACTGCCCCTTCTAAACTGTGTGACCTTGGCCATGTTACTTATCTACCCCATGCCCCATGCCTCAGTTTCCTCAGTTGTAAAATGGGGCCAATAATAGTATCCACTGACTAAGGATTTAACACAGACTAAATGAGAAAGCCCAGGTAGAATGCTTAGACTCGTGTTCAGCAGGATCATCATCATAGTCATCATCACCTTGTCAAGTCATCAAACACTGACCTTCCATTTCCTGTATGTAAAATAAGTTATCACTTCTGCCTCCTTCCTAGGAGAGATGTGAAGACAAATGAGATGATTCATGTGCTAAGGTATACAAATGTATAGTACTATACTTACTAAGTTGTACAAGAGATGGTTTCATGGTTGTCCCTACCTTAGCTGAGTAGATTATTTCTAGATAGTTTGACAAATCTGAAATGGTGTAGATACTGCCCCCTAGTGGTGAAATCACAGATGTTTACAATCCATCTCATCAACCCCTCAGTGCCTTCATTCCTGGTCTAGAACACTTGTGTCTTCTCACCAGGCTGCACATCTTCTAGGAACAGTTTTCTGAAAGATTTATGTAGTCTTTGTAGTTTTCAAACTGGATGTTCTCAAGCAGGAGCTGTATGTTCATGTGTCAGAGGACGCTGCAGAAAGATCCTGTGTACTGTGGACTGAATATTTGTGTCCCACCACCAAATCCCTGTGTTGAAATCCTAATCCCCAGAGTGATGGTATTAGGAGGTGAGGGTTTGGGGATCCTGAGAATAGAACCTAGAAGAGGCTCCAGGGAGCTCTCTCACCCCTTCTGCCCTGTAAGGACACAGCGAGAAGACTGCTATTTGTGAATTGAGAAGCGAGGTCGCACCAGACACAGACACAGAGTTTGCTGGCATTTCGATCTTGGACTTCCTAGCCTCAGAACTGTGAGACAAACATTTCCTGTACGTCTTATCAGCCACCCAATCTATGGTAATTTGTTACAGTGGCTGCCACTAAGACACCATGCTTAGGTTAAACCAAATCATCCCTGAGGTCCAATTCAGGTCTCAGAAGGCATGTTTCTCCTCTCTTTCATTGATACTTTGCTCTTCTAGAGAACAGCAATAACAATAATAACAGGAATGAAAACTGTGATTTCTTGAGTGTCTATTATGTTCCAGGCACCCTGAATACCATGATTTAATCACCACCACAATCCTGAAAGTAGATATTTCACAGATAAGGAAAAGAGGTCTCATGGTCTAGTGACTCTCCCGAGGTCCCAGCTTGCCAGTGGCAGAGGGTCTGATTCTAAAACAATCATTCCAATTACTTTCTGGCCAAAGGTCATAGGCTCAAGAAGAGTTGAGTCTTGGAGTTGAAAGAGACCTTGGAGTAATGTATCCAAACACAATTTGGGGAATGTTTGTATAGGATCCATGTCAGAAAGTCATCTAACGTCTTTTTGCATATTTTAAATGATGGGAAATCACAATCTTTGGAGATTCGTGTGGAAAGCTCTAGGCGGAGTTGGAGAAGCTGGGTTCTAGTAGCAAGTCTGTCACTTATTAGTCAAGTGACTTCACACAAGTCAGTCAAACCACTGGATTCCCACTTCTTTGTCCATAAAATGAGGATAATAATGTACCCCAGGAGACAAGGAAGAAATGCTCTCTGTGAACTACTGCAGTGCTTACAGCAGTTGGTTACGCACTTTTTCAGTTTTCAAAATTTGCCTTCTTGTAACTCTATCTGTCGTTTTCGGTTCTGTTTAAGAAGATGGAACAAATTCATTTGCTCATAATCACTGGGCTCCTGCTACATGCCTGGCGCTGTGCTGGGCCCTGGGTGTACAGCAATGAACAAAGCAGGTACTGTCCCTGCCTGTGAAAATCTAGTTATTTACTCTTCCACTTAAAACACCCCCAAAACGATTTTTGGGAAAATCTTCTCTATAAAACCCCTTCAAATATCAAAAAACATCTACCATGTGACTCTTGGTTCTTGTAACTGATCTGCAGACTTTTTCATCCTTCTCTGCTCTCACGGTCTTTACTGAGGGACATTTATAGGGTCATGCGTTAAGATGAAGACAAGTGGGACCCGGGGAAAATTACAAAACCTCTCAGTGCCTTAGTTTCCTGATTTGTAAAACGGGGATGAGAAGACTACCTATATCAGAGAGCCCTTAGGAGAACTTAGTAAATTAATGTGTATAAAAGCTTCAGAACCATGCCTAGCACACAGCAAGCTGCCGCTGTTGTTCAGTCGCCAAGTCGTCTCGGACTCTTTGTGACCCCAAGGACTGCAGCACATCAGGCTTCCCAGTCCTTCACTATCTCCCGGAGTTTGCTCAGATTCATGACAAACGCATTTGTAAGAATTCATGTTCAAAAGGGCAGCAGCAGTTCACCAGGGAAGAAACTATTTTCCAGGGTCAGAATGTTCATGGGGAGACGCGTACTCGGGAGCTTGGGTAAGTGAAGGCGCTAGACCACCGCGCTGCGCCCGGCCTTACCTCCTCTCTCACTTTTCGCTCTGCTTCCTCCTGCTTCTTCCTCTGCTCCTCCTCCTCCAGGACCTTCCTTCGCTCCTCTCTCTTCTTCTTCAGTTCCTCCAGCTCCAAGGCCGCCTCCTGCTGCTTCTGTTTGAGCTTCTCGAACTCCTCACTCTCCGTCTCCCCGCGGCGGCGGCGCAGCTCCTCCAGCCGCTTGCCGGCTTCCACCTGGGAAGCGCCTTCAGCCTCCTTGGCCTCGCTGACCCTCCCTCCAGCGCGGCTGCAAAAGAGTGGGACACTCGTCTGCCTTGCAGCCTACCCTCACCGCCCCGGAAGCAGGGGAGGTCGGTCTGCAGGCCTTGCATCCTACACGGAAATCTCCACTGCCCTCACTAGACAGCGGATCCTCACGGCTAAGTTGGGGTCCATCTGGAATTCCCAGGTCTGAATCCAAGTCCCGTCTCTGCCACTTACCCTGGGTTTCCTAGGTTGTACAATGGGAGCAAATAGGCACTGTTGGTGGGGCTTAAATTGGTACAACCACTAGGGAAAACAGTATGGAGGTTCCTCAAAAAATTAAAAGTAGAACTGCCATATGATGCAGGAATTCCACTTCTGGGTAGTTATCCAAAGAAAATGAAAACACTAACTCAAAAAGACACATGTAACTCCCATGGTCATGCGGCATCATTTACAATAGCCAAGATATGGAAACAGCCTAACTGCCCATTGATGGATGAACATATTACAAAAATGTGGTAAAAGTACATACAATGGAATATTATTGAGCCACAAAAATGGAAGAAATCTTATTTAAATACTCATTAACAAGTAGTGAGGGCATTTTTAACTATATCTGAACCTAGGTGGCCCATTTCTGACACTTTAGTAACAGATGAATTACCATGGTCTAGTATCATTTATTCCATGCAGAGAATAGCACTGGTGTTTCTAGCTATGAAGCAAGAGGAGGAACAGAAAAGGAGTTCAAGATTACAGTTACCGATAACTGATTTTTTTGTGTGCATCTCATGCTTTTAAAGTAGTGAGAAAAAATAAAATAAAATAGTGAGATAGTTCTGAATAAACTATATCCTTTAGTACTATGCTTTTCAAGCTGCATTTTGTAAAATCTATTTAGTGGACTATAATTAGCATTTACAAGAACCAACAAGAAAACATCAGAGGGTATTGCATGGAACAAGGGAAACGACCCTTTCTTGACATTCTTGTTTCAGTTATAAATACATATGTAGATGTGTACTGGGATATGATGTAAAATTTATATCTTACTAGGAGTTGAGGTTCAAAGGTTAAAAAGTATCACTTTAGGTTCTTGATAGCTAAAGATCAACTCTTATTTTTAACTCAGTCAAGGTTAGGGGACCCCTTAAGACTTGATATTGCTCTTTCAAAGTCTTAAATGTCCCGAGGCCTGTGACTCCAGAGAGGAATCCTCTCCTTTCATTCAAAGTCTCTCCATCTTCAGACAGTTGGCTCTTCGTGTTCATGGTGGTGGTGTTTGGTAGGACTGCTAACACGTGCCTATAGAAACTTTTCTGGACTCCACTAGATGTCGCTCAATCTTCATTTTGGGCATTCAGATGCCCATCATTAGGGACTGGTTAAATCAGTCATGACCCATCCACCCAGTAGAACACTCTAACATTAACTGTAGGCTTATACTCACTGGTGTAGAAAGCTGGCAAAGATACACTGTTATGCAAGAATCACTTTAAAACAGAGATTTATAAGTATACACATATATACATCTATGTCTGTTTTGAATGTATACACATAAAGAGTATCTGGGGAAAATGTTACGAGTGGTTTCCTTAGGTGATGGGTGCTTAACTTGCTCCTGAATTGAGATTTTCATGTCATATTTTAGAGAAAACATCTAGCTATAAGAAAATGGGTCTATCAAAGGGAAAGGAACTAAATCAACAAAAGGAGCTATGCTCAAAACAGGAACAAGAATTTTGGCCATATCACATCTGCTCAAATGTGCTGGCATGGCCTGAGCGTTAGGGTACCACTAATATGGAAATTTCTTCCAGAAGTTTCTTTCCTCTTTCTGTGGCTTCGCTAGGTGAAAGTCGAGATGAATATAGACCTTTCACTATGAACACAGCTAGTTTTCAGTTAGACTAATAGGTATTAAGCTAATCTAAATAGAGGCTCTCACTCCTCCCCAGCTCCCCTCACTCTATAACTATATGGAGCAAAGTGAGGTGTCTCTGCTTCTATAGGCATCAATTTCTAATTGAAACTACAACTAACGTATGTTGGCAGCTAAATTAAAAACTAATAATATGGTAGCAGTTTGTTTCATTTTTTCCTGTCAAAACAGCAAAATTAAAGCAAGAGTCCCAATTATGGGTTCTCAGTCCTCAGTCTGTTGCCATCTCTTGTGACTTATCTTTTCGAGTTACCCAGTTTTCTGGATTTCCAAACAATGGGCATGTTAATTGCTAATTTGAGTTTTGACTGAAACTGGTTGACAAGTTTGCTAATTGTTAACCAAACTTCTTTCTACTGACAGATTTTTAAAGTTATTTCTCTTAATAAAATTGTACTTGCACCTACAGCACATATTTTAAACTATCAAGTAATTGTTGCTGCTGTTCAGTCGCTAAGATGTGTCTGACAGTTGTAACCCCATGGACTGCAGCACGCCAGGTTCCCCATCCTTCACCATCTCCAGGAGTTTGCTCAGACACATGTCCATTGAATTGATGATGCCATCCAACCATCTCATCCTCTGTCACCCCTTCTTCTCTTGCCCTTAATCTTTCCCAGGATCAGAGTCTTATCCAAGTAATTAAACAATAATATTTTTAGGTAATCTTCTTTGAACACTTTTCACGAACTTGACACAGTTCTAGGGCTTTAACACATTAAAGGACTGACACTTCAGCAAGCTCTGCACTCAGCTTACCAGCCTGAATCAGCTTGATTTCTAGATTTTCTATGAATTCCTAATAAACTTAATTTTTACATCTACTTTCTTGCCAATCCCAAGTAACATCTATAGGTTCTACCCTTCTCACTCCTTCACACTTTATTTAGGCTTTGAATACATGTCTTTTCTTCCATGTGCTTTCAGCTTTCTTATTCCACACCTGCTTGGAACTTTCTTATTTGAAGTGTTCCAAAAAACAGGGTCTACAGGCAAGGTGGCCACCTTGGATTCCTCTGGGAATCCACATTACAGGTACCCCAGACTCTTTTCCAGAATGTTTTGGCACAGCAGCCAGTGACATAACAGAGACTGCAATTTGGCAGCAGCAGTTGGAGCGAGTGTGTGTAGGAATGGGGCAGAGAGAGTCAGGTAGCCAGGTGTCCATGGCAGGCTTCTGTAACTTGAGTTCTTCTACAAAGCTGGTGCAGGTGGGGGGAATCTCCATATTCAACCTAGAAGTGAGGATTTGCCTGCATATACTTGATCCCTGGGTCAGGAAGATTCCCTGGAGGAGGGTATGGCAACCCACTCCAGTATTCTTGCCTGGAGAATTCCATGGACAGGGGAGCCTGGTGGGCTACAGTCCATGGGGTTGCAAAGAGTTGGACAGGACTGAAGCGACTTAGCACGCGCGCAATTGTCTATCTATCCTAAACTTAATTGCCCAGATCTATTCAGTGTGATGGGAGAGGGGATGAAAAAGGGGAATCTGAAGCTCTGCAAGAGGGTTTTCCAAACTGGAGCATTAGTTGCACATCCTCTTCCTCCCTCTTAGAGATTCCCCAAGGCAAAATAACATCAAAGACTCTCGAAGTCCTGCAGTAAAGAGATGTAACTTATTTAGTTTAACCTAATGTTTCCAAAGTATCTGGCCAGAGGGCAATCTTCCTTTTATGCAACAATTTATTTACAACGTTTAGAAAATACATTTTTGAAAATAGTATTGAGAAGTTTCTTTTATGAAGTCTGCTGGACCACACAGAGAATGAATCAATGACATGAACTCTGGTGATAATGTTTTCTAACAAGCTGACCATACGTGAACGTATTAGGTCAGTGAACAAAAACATGGATACCAAGCATGATTGATCTGCCTTGTCAAATAATAGGAAAAGCAGATCAAACCTTGTCTGAGCAGGGCCTGCTGTTCTCCTGTTAGTGATTGATAGACTTATCTGCTGACAGAGTATCTCTAAGACAATGGCCAGTGACCTCACAACAAAAGTATGTTGCCTGTTAGCACGTTTCTGTCTGGAGTCACAGGGTAGGGAGACTGACTTTTTTTTTCCACACATGAGCACAGTCACTGTTAACTAGCCACTATGTCTTACCTGAAAGTATTCTCGGTGTGTTTAAGTTTGTGGGTCATGAATTCTCCATTCTGAGACTTCACTTCTGTAAATCCCTTCTTTGCATCCAAGAAGCTCTTAACGTCTTTGCTTTCTTTGTCCTTTTTAGTCTTCTCATCTTTGAGCTAACCAATGGTACATATCAGGAAGAAACATAACAATAAAAATCTTATTAGGTTTTGGTCGGTATCACCAAATAAAACCCAACATTGTTAGGAAGCCAGAAAACTGAGAAGTAAAACAAACCACTGGAGAATGATGTGGTAGACCTGGAATCAGAGGAAATTCTTGGAGCATGAGCTATGGTCCTCCAGCTTCTGAGCAAAGACCCTGACCACAATTTTAGGAGGTCAGGATCATCCCTTATTTCACTGAGGTTTTATTTTCAAAAGTGACGGAGGTGTTACCATTTGGAAACCATTATGTTCTGGAAACTCCACATGAGAGGGGTTGTTTTCAGTTCCCACTGGGAAGAACAATTATTAGTGTGGCCTTGATGGGAGAATGGCCAAGTTGCTTGGGCAGATTTCTTCTTGGATGGAGGGTGCTTCTTTGAGAAGGACTTGAATGCGTTGAGGAGGAAATAAAAAACCTACCAAGTTAGCCAGATCTGTCAAATCAGCCTTGGCAGATGTCAGAGGAAGACCACCCTAGTATTTTAATCAAATGAATAACTAGGGTCTTCAGGATAGAAGACATAATGACCCTACCTTTAGAGGGATGATGCAGAGACCTGTGGGGCCATGTTTGTAGTCAACTAAAGCATTAAAGATAGAATGCAAAGGAAAAATTCCAGGGCTGACCTCGACTTCCATTGAAGGTGATAATTTAGTCTCTGAAAGGCTTTGCGACTGTTGTGGGAGACAGAGGAAGGTGGTACATAGACAGCAGGTATTAGCTCTAATTTTTGTGTGCATGTGTAGGCTTTGTGTTACAAGTTCCTCACAGTGAGACAGATTCTTTCAAAGTATACTGAATTTGCATAGCTTTTTGGGGGGAGGTAAAGGAGTTCAAATTACCTTTATCATCTCACCCATTCTTAAAAAATGAGTATGAGAACAGGTGAGGCTCATTACTGCTCATTTGAAGACAAACAGTGACAAAGCACTTACACTCTAAAGAGACCAAAGTAGGGGGGTTTGGGTGTAAGAACTCAGGGCTCCAGGGGCTGCCAAGAACGGTCCCCCCTTACCTGATCACTCACCTCTTTGCAGTTGTTATGCTTCCGATACCTAACCCCCACCAAAGTGCATGTTTTACTAAGAAAAGGATTTTTTTTTTTTTTGCTCTTTACTGATGAGTCTTCAGTCCTTTGCCTGATTGCTTTTGCCGAGTATTATTTGATTAAATTACTATCGATGGACTATTCACTACCATGGTGCCCTAGCTAGTTAAGACTTTTAATCTTTGTCCAAGTGGCATATATCTAGGACATCCCTTGGACTTGCTGAAGAGGGAGGCTGTTCTTTTGCTATTCTTTCTGAGAGCTTTGTCTGAAAGTCAGGAAATCTGAGTTTTAGTTTTAGTGTTGTCAACAATCTAACTGTTACTTTAAGTCACCTAACATCTCTGGAATGCTGGCTCTGTGTGCATGAAAAGAGAGGGTTGGGCTAGATGATCCCTTCCTTATCCTTCATCCTGTGCCTTCCCTCTTGGCTCCAGATTTGTGCAGAGAAGAGAAGGAAGCTCCTGGTCTGTCCCGCAGCTTTAATTTGACTGTCCTTGCCTGGTGGTAAATCCGTATTTTTTGGGAAGGCAGGAGCAAACAAGGTCTCTTTTCATTCTGACCTACCATTGTTGGGTATAACCCTAGAAACTATGGATGGGAGTTTATATCCTGGTTAAGAAGTATTTGGGGATACACATTTAAGGGTGTGGGGGTCCCCTTGCAGTGAACCCATGAAAGAAATTGTGAGTCACACCTTACAGTTTGTAGAGCACTATACAAAGAGAAACTCATTTTTCCTATTTTGGAATCAGAGATATTTCCAGTCTCCCAAAATGCATTATCTAATTTACTGACCAAAAATGTGTGTAAAATAGATTTGTAAAACAATACATGTCTAACAGAAGAAACATCCTGTTTTTTTCAAGCTCTGCCTGTATTGGCAAAGTTGTGGTAGATGGTATGCTTATATTCTTTTTGGAAGACTTAAAAAAATTCCCAATGAAATAATGATGATTTAATGCTGACTGCAAATGATCTTTTCTTTCTGGGAAATGAATAAATAAATTCCGTAACACTTTAAGGAGCACAGTGGGTTGGCTTCTATAACAGATTCAACCTAAGCTAATGGGATATTCTGAGCCCACTGGGAAAAGCATTAGAGCTTCTAGATCAAAATGTTACCAAGAAGAGAATCTGTGCTGATGGGTTAATACAGGGCCATGTATCCTGAGTAGGAAATGGCAATCTGCTCCAGCATTCTCAGGTGGGAAATCCCATGGAGAGACGACCCTGGTGGGCTAGTCCGTGCGTGCTAAGTTGCTTCAGTTGTGTCTGACCCTGTTGCAGTAGCCCGCTAAGCTCCTCTGTCCATGGGATTATCCCGGGCGAGAATACTGGAGTGGATTGCCATGCCCTACTCCAGGGGATCTTCCCGACCCCGGGGTTGAACCCACGTCTCTTGCATTTCCTGCATTGACAGGCAGGTTGTTTACTACTAGTGCCACCTGGGAAGCCTGGGCTACAATCCATGGGGTCACAAAGAGTCGGACATAACTGGGAACAGCACAGCAAAAAAAACAAAATGTGATCAGTGGGGTAACACATGGGTGTATGTGTGTTGCGGTAGGAATTCCAGTGACATACTCTTGTGCCAGAGAGACACTCAAAAACGTTGTGAACAAGTCTAAAAGGACCGAGGCACCAGTTTCTCTGTTGTACTGCTTTGTAGCATTTGATTCCAGAAGAATGATAAGAAGTGGTGCAAGTTACACTTTTTCAGACTAAGTTGAACATACTTTTGTTAGATTCAGAAGCCTCAATTCCTTTTCCAGGCCCAATGTCTATCACATGAACGGCCCTGTCCTTGGACAACATGGACTTCCCTGGGGAGCTGAGGGTCCACCCAGACCCACAGAGTCAGAGTCTGTGTTTCATAAGATCCCAGGTGACCAGCATGCACACTGATGTCTAGTGAGAGGCTCTGGCCTATGTGATATGAGTATTAGTTTCATTATCATATGAACAGCTCTGCTGGAAACTGTTTTCCTATTAGAGGCCAGAACAAAAAACAAGCTCTGGGGTGAAGAACTAAAAGGAGGCATTTTACATTCAATATCCTATGATAAACCATAATGGAAAAGAATGTATATAAAAAAAGAATATATGTGTATGTATAAAGGGCTTCCCAGGTGGCTTAGTGGGTAAAGAATCTGCCTGCCAACGCATGAGACACAAGAGATGTGGGTTCTATTCCTGGGTTGGGAAGATTACCCTGGAGTAGGAAATGGCAACCCATTCCAGTATTCTTGCCTGGCAAATCCCATGGACAGAGGAGCATGGTGGGCTACAGTCCATGGGGTCGCAGAGAGTCGGACACGAGTGAGCATGAGCTCACGCACACATGCAATATATGTATAACTGAATCACTTGCTGTGCAGCATAAACACAACACTGTACTTCAACTATACTTCAGTAAAAATAAAAAAAAAAATTAAAAGAAGGCATTTTATAGTTGGGGAAGAGAAAAAGTTAAATTAAGTTTCAAGGTTACTGGTCATCTGTGATTCATTGCCACAAAGAATTAAACTGCAGTGGGAGAAAGAAGGTTTTGTGTAAGGTATTGGAGTGACTTCTGGAAATGTAGCTCACCCAACGTTTGTGTTTCCTTTTCTTGCTAACTCCATGAAAGGAAAGACTTTTGTTGAGAGTAGAGAACAAAAAGTGGGATGGGGGTAGAAGGAGGGCGTTTAAAACGGCCACATCACGTAACCCATGATTTAAAGTCACCTATGTGAAGCAGCTACACAAACAGCTGGAGAGGGGGAAAACCTGGTTATTCGGGTACTAATTTATGTATGCAATGTTAAAACAGGAATGGCAGTTGTTTTTTTTTTCAAAGCTTGGGTTAAGGAGCTAATCTGTTCTTATGTCAAAAAGAGGCCAAGTTTTGGGACACTGGAACGTGCTGGAGGGCAGACTGAGAAAGGGGCAGGGCTGAAATCGCCCAACCGCGGCCACTATTGAACTGGGGGCCTTATCTGAAGAGAGGCTGAAGGAGGACAGGATGACTGCTGGTGAGCTCCTTCGAGTTCACAGACACAAAACGTGGACACAGAATGCCGTGGTCACTGAAAACGATCCACGTCTTAGTGAACTGAATGAAATGGAGAATTCGTACAGTCAATCTGCCTCTCCTGCTCTACAGAAAGGTAATCACCGAGCTACGATTTCATGCCCTCTTCCTCCTGTACATAAAGATATTCCCCCCAAGAAGTTTCTGTATAGCAGAGGGAGCTCAGCTCGGCGCTCTCTGATGACCTAGATGGGTGGGATGGGTGGTGGGAGGGAGATTCGAGAGGGAGGGGATATATGTATGCACAGCTGATTTCATGCTGTTGCACAGCAGAAACTAATACAATGCTATAAAGTAATTATACTCCAATTAAAAAATAAATTAAACATATTCCCCCACACAAACGCTAGCTTTAGAGATGAAGCTAAATAATAATATATGTGGGATATATAAATATATATGTGGGAAGCTGAATCAATAATATATGTGGGATATTTCTGAGTTTAGTCCCGAAGTAATTTTCATTTTTTGGAAATGAATTTGTAGTTGTTTTTCTGTTACAGAATGAGAACAGTTGTTTCCCAACATGTTCAACAAATTTCTCAGCAGCCTCATTAGAGCCAAATTTAGTTTTCTAGTTTTTAGCATTCATGCTTTCTCCTGCTTTTAACTGGGCAGTGTCACATTTGGTTTTTACTCCCAAGCCACCACAAGTTCTACTAGAAAACGGGAGGAACACATACCAAAAACAAAATAAACATAACATGAACTAGAGTTCTTTTTACATGAATCTTAGGGAAAAAAGGTTTAAGAAAATAACTATTCTCCTATTAAATCTCATCTATTTGCTAAATATAGGTTTGTCTGTGTCTTATTCTGTGCTATAATGGGCAGAGAAATGTAGCAAGAGTCCATCTGAGTTGGAGCTCAATAGCTACAATTTCGTCCCAAAGGCAGAGTAATTCAAATCTTATGTTTGACAATTTAGTGTTACCACGATCAAGTACTTCAAGCTTATTAAATACTATCATCATGTTTAGGATTGCTTGGAGCTAACATAAGCATGATGGTTAAAACAAGGTCAGGTTTTCTTTCTCCTTTTTTTTTAAGCTGTGCTATGTGGCGTGTGGGATCTTAGTTCCCCAACCAGCGATCAAACCTGTACCCCAGCACTGGGAGCGAAGAGGTTTAACCTGAGGTCAGGCTTTCTGATGTGGCATTTTGATTATGTTGGGACATAATGACACGCTCTCTGCAGCAGCCTCTGGTCCACTGACTTGTTTACTTACCTACAGTCAAACACCCTGGCACCAGCTCCTGTGTGTGCCTCAGAAATGCAATGCAGAACATTGTGCCAAACTTTTCTTTTGAAAACCAAATATCATCTTCAGTTCATCAGATTTTCTACTGAGAGGTGTGGGAGTGTTTTCCCTTTGAAAAGTTAAATCATTAATCAAAGCCAGTTGGAAATATTTCATGATTGAAATTAAAGTAGGATGGCTCAAAGGAAAAAAAAAATAGCACTAAGGAGAGTAGAAAGCAGGAAAGGTTGATCAGAGAAGTGTTTTTCAAGCTTTCTGACTGTGACCCATAGTAGAAAAGACAATTTATATCACAATGCAACACTTAGTGGCCACAATGTCCGCTGATATTTTCTATTCTACTTCATTTAAAAAAATGCAGATTGACATTTTTAACTAGTTTTGAGATGCCTTAAATTGATTTCACCATTCAATGGATCATGAGCCGTGGCTTGAAAAATACTAGGTTAGAGGTTACAATTTTGAGATCATCTGACCTGAAACGTCATGGAACACTGCTCTCTGTGCTTTATGACTAGGTTCCTTCTCAATGATATTTACCTCTGCTTTTTTGAAGGCAGCCTTGTCTTCTTGGGACTTTTCTCTTTTAGCTGGCACTTTAGCCCCCCTTTCTTCTTCCTTTTTATTTTCAAGAATGGTAAGGTCACTTATTTAAAAGCAAGAGTGAGAGGGTGCTCAGGTCACTCTGCATGTGGCGTGAAGTGACTTCTCTGTGGCTGCACCAATGCTCACATTTCCCCAGTGCCAGTGGTTCTAAACAGCGATGTGGGATAGTTTCCTCCCGCCAAATCTTTCCTCGTGTGCCTGCCATCGTGCTCACTGAAGTCCAGCGTGACGTGGTGCTTCTAGTGAGTGTTGAAAACCTCGTGTGTGTTTGGTGCATCTTGTTCCTGATCATCTCTTATGATAGCTGTGTTTATGAGCCCCTTGTAAGAAGCAGGAGTGCAATGTGACTTCAGTGCAATGCAGACTTAGTGATAAGAGAGTTCTCTCTGGAAAGCTGAATACACAAGCATCTCTTTTCTTTTCTGGTTAGGTATAGGGCTTTTAATGTAGCCTTGCAGACAGAGGAAAAAAAAATGTTTTTTAGATTACAGACATTCCCCCACCTCCATTCCACCCTTCTTTGTGCTACGTAAATCTGTATCACCCAGATGGTACAAGAAGCAGAATGTGTGTTCATAATTACCAATCAGTTTTAAGTTGATGCAGCCCCAGATGAATGGCTTTCTGCAAGTCTACATTAGGCTCAGGTCTACATGACGGCTAGTCAGGGTTTTGACATTTTTTATAAAAGGTCCAAAATGGCTCCTTTCCCTCCTTAATTACCAGTTAATTTCAAGGGGGTTATTTTTGTCTTCTTAAGAGATTTCTGACCATGATTCATCATGTCAGTTTCCCACCCCAACTTTTAGCATCTTTTATTAGATGCCAAACACATAGATGAGGTGAGGAGTTATGGTCCTCCTGCCTCATGTAGACCTGTGGAGAGAGGTAAGTTGTTAGAAGGAATGAGTTTAGATGCAGGTGCAGAATCATGTCAGTGCAGCACCACCACACTTGTCATCTTTGGGTTAATTCATTTTTTCTGGTATTCATAGCAATCAAGCACAGAGCAATTGACTTCTCTCTGGTTGTACCAGTAAATTTGGTTGGTGGAATATTTAGCTCTCAATTGATTGCTCTATGCTTGCATATTGCTATGACCTAAAAAAAAATGAACAGCTTGCCAAACGATTAAGCACGTGTGGCCTTAGGAATGCGGCCTCAGTCCCAAATTTGATGTGCATTACATTTCTCACAAGTTGCAGGCATCACACACTTGGCGCAAAAGGTTTACTGTACCTGTTTCTTTGGGACAGCTGTATGAGGTTTATCTTCTTGTACTTTCTTTTCATTGACCCCCTTCCCTGCTGTTTTCTCGTCTACCTTTTCCCCTTTAATCTTTTTCTCTTGCATTTGCCCCTTTTTCTCTTCTAGTTGCTTCTTACGTTTTTGCTCTTCTATCTTAGCTCTCTCTTCTTCCTCTGCCTTTGCCCTCTGCCTCTCCTCTTCTGCCTTTCTCTCCTGCTCCTTGATCCTGTTCCTCTCCTCTTCTGCCTTTCTCTCCTGCTCCTTGATCCTGTTCCTCTCCTCCTCTGCCTTTCTCTCCTGCTCCTTGATCCTGTTCCTCTCCTCTTCTGCCTTTCTCTCCTCTTCCTTAATCCTGTCCCTCTCCTCTGCCTCCCGTCTTTCTCTCTCTTGGGCAGCTGCTTTTTCTTCTGCTTCCTTTTTTGCTTTCTCCTCTGCTATTTTTCGGTCTTGCTCAGCTTTAATTCTTTCTCTTTCTTCTGCTTCCAACCTGGCCCTTTCTGCCTCAGCTCTTTCCCTGGCTTCCTCTTCCATCTTTTCATTATGGGGAATCTCACCTGAGCCCCCTTCCCCCTCCTCCTCAGTCTTAGGCTCATCTGCACTGATCTGCCCATTTTTCAGTGGCATTACTGTTTCCTGCTGGGTGTCTGCTGTTTTCTCTTCTACCACCACCTCTACCTGATTTTCTTCAATGCTCCCTGGCTTTGGCTTCTCTTCTTCCTCTTCCTCCTTTTCTTTCTCTTCTTTCTTTTTCTCTTCCGCTTCCATCCAATCATTCTTCTGGTGGGACTTGGTGACTATTTCCGTTTCCTCTAGCTCCTGTCTTTCCTGGCGACTTTCACTTTTTCCTTCCTTCTCTGCCATTTCATTGTCTGTTGTGTTGTTTTGCATTCTTCTGCTGGAGAGTGACAAATTTGCATCTGTTATTGTTGGGTCAAACTCCTTCTGCCGTTCCAGGGCTTCCTGGAGGCGCTTTTGGCGTCTTTCCTCCCGCCGAGCCAGTCGCTCCAGGAGAGCAGCCTCATCATCGCCCTCCACCTGAGTGTTGGTGGTGGTTGTCTTGATCTCCTCGTCTGGCACACTGGACAACAGAAACAACACCAAGGACAGCTTGCTGATTAATCGGTCAGCTGGGTTCATGTGCTGTGCCACATGGGAACTATAGCAGATACATAGAGAAATATATATACCCACACTCCCCATATATAACCTCATATTAGTACATTCCTGCCTGACTTTCAATGACAGCATATGCAAACCTTTGCCCAAGGTCTTTCTCTGGCCACGGTGAGTCTATTCTGTAAGCAGAAGAGCTGCGTATTAATGCCCCCTGGGCATTGTACCTCTAGCAAAAATTGATGAGCGTTAGTGAATAAATACCTCAGCTCCCCTCACCTTTGGAATCAGATAGCTCTGAAGTACCTGCACTGCACTGGATCTTCGAGCTCCCAGTTGAGTTACACTCCAGATACTCACAGTGGTAATTTGCTCAGAAAGAAAACCTTTATTTGGTTGTGTTGCCTTCTCTGCCTCACTTTCCCACACTGCTACCGGCTTTTCCTAGGATCACTTTACAAATAAACTGTTTGCGCTTGAATCTTTGTTTCAGAATCTGATTCTTGGAGAACTCAAATTAAGACAAGGACCAAACTGAAGAAACAAATTCCTCTCATATCATATAGTGTTCCCACATGTTGCCAAGTCATCTGGAATTCCTGATCTGGAGTTCTGGAACACAAAGTACTTTGAGAGGAAGGGAGTGTATGTATTAATAATAGTGCCCAGATGCTATACTATATTCAGGCTAATAACCCCCACGGTGGGAACATCCAACTGTCCACCACAATTCATGCTCCTCCTTCCTTAGTCACAGGGAAGTCATTGCCCATCAAGTCATTGCCTAACCCTCCCTTCTTCCTTGCACCTGGGTGGGGCCACATGACCAATAATTCCAATGAAGTATGAGCAGAAGTGTGATGTCCGGGCCAGGACAAATAAGAAGCAGAGGTACATTCTCTTCCTTTTAAATCTCTGTCTGCTGGCTAGATCAGAGGACTCCAAAGCCCCTGAGGTTGATAGACTCACAAAAGGAAAGAAGATAGGGGACCAGTTCTACCAATCAGAAATACCCAATTTGGGAACTCATTGTTAAAGCAGCTGATGTTGCCCTAACTAATATATATATAATATACCATCTACATTCTTTGTCAAGATTTCCCCAGTAAAGTGTCTTTTGCCCTTCTTTTCTACAGTAGACAAAGAACAGTTAGATTTGATGTTTATAAAATAAGAAGAGAAAATCTCTAAAGACCAAATGCAGCATGTCCATCACCATGCTCACTACTGTGGGATGCTGGCTGGACACTGCCCAAGCCAGGGGTGTTGGTCTTCACTGCAGGAAACAACTAGTCATGTGATACTAGGACTGTGACCAGAGTTGGAAGAGTATGTCTTGCAGTGTTTTAAAACTTCATCAAATTTCATGGTTCATACCAACTTTGGCCCTTTTGAAGTTCAAGTTCACTTAATTTTGGAAAAACACATTTCACCTTTAACAATAAGAAATTGCAGAGTAGAGGCTAGATTTTAAATTTTCTTGGCCTTCATTATTGCTGTAAGACACCGTGTCCATGAATTAGATACATAAGGGTTAAACTTCTCTGAAAATGCAAATAGTTTAGAATTTAAGGGGAAAAATCTATGTATATGAGGCATTTGGATCAACTGAATTTAAATAATTTTTAAGAGGTACCCCAAATTCCAAAATGCTAGTTGGTTTAAAGAACTCTTAAGAAACAACAGACTCTACTGAATCTTTTTTTGCTATTTGCTATTTATAAATCAGGATAGCTATTATCAGTAGAAGCTGAGTACCAATTACAGTTGCTTAGCCCCAAGAAGAATACTTATTCTTCATGTCAGAGGTAAATTACATGAATATGAGCTACTAAAAAAAAAAAAAAAAAAAGAATTTTGTACTCAATCAATAGCATGCAATAACTAGTAATAGTAAATTATGAAAGGAGAGAAATACAAGTAGGAGCAAAATTTTACAAGCAAGAAAACTACAGGCAGTAGTAACTTTTAAAGGCATTGTTGATTATTCCCTAATATCCAGATTCATGGAAGGCCTCAAAATGTAAAAAGTTGTGTTTAAACTTTTTTTTTCCCATCTCCCTCAGCTCAAAAATAGAAAAGGAAGTGATGACCATGCTGCTCTGATTTATAAGATTCTGCTACCATCTTCCTAATAATGGTCAAGATTAGTATGTGCATTTTACATGTGTTATCATCTCATTTAAATTTAACAACATGCCTAAAAAACAGTATAATTTTTATTTTCATTTAACTGAAGAAATAGAGTTAGTGAAGGGAGGGTCAGGTTGGGATTCAAAGCCAGGTGGTGAACCCAAAGAACAAACCTAAACCTCTTGGCTATACACCCTCCCTAATTAGGAGCTACTTACTGAGGGATGAGGTCTGTTTGTCCACCTAGCCAAGAAGCTTCCTGATTGAGTCATCCTGCCAGCATTTTCACAACTGCCTGTAGAAACCTTCTGTGTACCCACTGAAATTCACATTAAAGGGGTCAGAACTCTTTCCCTTCAGAATTTTCTATATAGATTGAATGAAGGGGATTATCAAATACAGTTCCTTCCAAACATGCACAAAATAAAAAAATCTAAAACCAAAACCACACAAAAGATCTTGTATGATGATTTCATTATATGTAACCATTCCATAATTTAAAAATTATCTTTTCCTCCATTCCCCCTCAAACATCCTCATCTTTTCTGTACCTTGGAGCACATGCATGACATATACTAACTATTAGCATAATGCACTGTGTGACCTTGTATGTGTGAACTTTTAAAAGTCCCTTTAGAAGAAGCTAGGGCTTCCCTGATGGCTCAGATGGTAAAGAATCTGCCTGCAGTGTAGGAGACCCAGGGTCAGGAAGATCCCCTGGAGAAGGAAATGGCAACCCACTCCAGTATTCTTGCCTGGAGAATGCCATGAATAGAGGAGCCTGGCGGGCACAGTCCATGGGTGTCTCAAAGAGTCAGACACGACTGAGCAACTAACATACACCTGTTATAAGAAATTGAACTTATTACTAAGAGATCTCGACTTTCCTGATTTCCACCAGGACTGGTATAGGGAAAAACGCAGTACTAAACTCATAAGCTTGTTTGAATAATTACATTAAATTAAACAGGATTCTGCACCTTGCAGAATATTACACAGAACAGAGAATACTGGGTTAGAGTGTATATCAGGAAGAATAAGACATCTGCAATTCATGCCTACTTTTAAAATCCAAGTATTATCTCTGCTACTGGTAGGTACAGAGGACTATTAAACTAATACATCTTTAGTTCAGAACAGATAACAATACCTTAAAGAATGAACGTAAATGGTTTTCCTTATTTAAGAATATGACCCGTGATTTTTAGTAAATAAAAAATTTACTAGATTACAAAGAAAATATCCTTCAACTGGGGTGTGTTTAGGGGACAGGATAGGGGATGAGAAGAAAGGAGTATTGGTGTCCTTATGTCTAAATTAGATCAACTGTTCAGTCTGGTGAGTTGCCAATAATGGCCACACAAAAATTAAACAAGCTAGAAAGAGTGAAAGAGATTGAGTTGGGCTGAAAAGGGAATGCTTTTCCCAACACATTTCTTTCATCAGACAGGCTAAGAAGCAATTGAGAAATGTGCCCTTCCGAAGAGGACAGTACCTGTTCTGGGTATTGACCTCCACCTGGTCGGTCACCTGCCCCAAGGCTTCTTCCTCTTGCTTCTGCCGCAGCCTTTCCTGTCGGGCGCGGCGGCGCCGTTCCCGGGCGGCCTCTTCCTCATCATCGTCATTCCGCTGGTAGGCAATTCTGCAACATCGAAAACACCACCTCTTGAGCCAGATGCCAACCATCTTTACCAGCTTCTTGGCAGGATCGACCCTGAACGTGACTACTTACTGAACCACAGAGTTCTAAGAGGACAGTTCTATTTCTTAACATTTAGAGACCTGATCTGACGAGTTTTTAAACTTTTAAGTATCTGAAAAGCATTAGTCCAATAGCTACAGAGGATAACTGACAATGATCAAATAACAGCTTAAACTGAAAAAATGTATACAACAGCAACTGCCTTTGAAGACTGTGGGTTAGCTTATTTAGATTTCTTTACTAAGCTGATGATTAGTAAAGATTTAGAAGCAGAAATCCAAAGAATTGAACTGAAAGTAATCAAAACACTTATCAAAAAGATTCAGCATGTTGTATGAATTATTTGTGGATACATTTACACAAAGGTCAGAAAAGAATCAAGTTATGTCACCAAGCCAGGAATCTGGCATTAACAAGCCAAATAGCTAACTAAAAACCAGAGCAGGATATCCTCTTTGCTTGGATTTCTTTTTTCCCTCGTACTTCCTTTTCAAGGAAGAAAGAAGGTGTCATTGACAACTGAGAAGAGGCTTCACACTCAGGGCAGTGCCCTCTATGTATATGTGTGTGTGCTCATTGTGACTGACTCTTTGTGACCCCATGGACTGCAACCTGCAAGGCTCCTTTGTCCACGGGATTCTCCAGGCAAGAACACTGGAGTGGGTTGCCATCTCCTCCTCCAGGGGATCTTCCTGACCCAGGGATCCGACCTGTGTCTCTTATGTCTCTTGCATTGCAGGCGGATTCTCTACCACTGAGCCAATGGCAGTGCCCTCTATCGCCCCCTCTTTTGTTCTAAAACTGCCTTAGTGTCCCACCACCCTCACACTGGGCACCTCATGGGAGCCTATATGTGTGTATTTAGATAGAACCTGTGGGCTAAGGCGCGCTGCATTCCACGGGGTCACAAAGAGTCCGACCCGACTTAGAGACTGAACAACAACAGCAACAATAGCAAGTAGAAGAGGCAGAGAGGGTTTCACAGGCATATGTGATATTTAGCTTTCCCAGTTTATCTGAAGCAAAGAGCTATTTAGGGAAGTTATACAATCAGAATCGCTAGTTAGATATGTTCCCCCTAATATTTATTCCCAAGTACAGAGTTGGAGCTGGAGTGCTGCAGATGCTCAGACTCAACAGGAGAAGGCCTACATGGTTAACCTGGCTGCTCTGGAAGGAGGACTATGACTGAGATACAGAGCTCTGAGAAGGCATGGCAGTGCTGGGTGACCTGATGATTCCACGGGTTGGGATGGAGCTGCATTGTGCACCAGACTGCTTTTTACATTGGAGAGTTCATGTGCTTTTTTTTTTTTACAGTGTTACTTACATATCTACAAATAGAAATGCAGATATGTAAACATTACGTGCCTATCAATCATGACTAAGCTAAAATAATTTACAAATGATACAATTTATACCAACAAAACAAACCTAACAGGACAGATGAAGTTTGCTCCTGTTGGATTTACAAACTAGGTATCCTTAGATCCAGTACTTTATCTTTTGACTTCAATAATACAAATGCTATGAATGTTTTTGGACCTTGGTATCTTACAAAAATAAGACGAACAGTTCTGAAGGTTGGTTGGTTTGCTCTTTGCTACTTAAGAAACTCTGACTTCATACTTGCTAAAATGTGCTGGTGTGCAATATTCAAATGCCAATATAAATAAACTGTCACTTAGTAATTCTATAAAGCTGACCGGTTTATTTCCACAAATATGGAGAGAAGGGTAGTGTGATACAGTTAAAGGATAACTAGATTAATATTCAGAAAACCTGGTTTCTACAACTGGTCTCTCTCTAGCTTGCAGCTGTTTGATTAACTTGAGTTACACTGCCTTGTCTGGAAGTGGGTGACAATCAAAACAAATCACGGGTGTGTTGTGGTAAGGCAAGCTACGGTGTAGTATTTTGTTGTTACTAGGAAAGTGCAGTGGAGGAGCTGCTTTGTGAGGAAAGATGAGTTCAATTTTAGACTTGTTGAATTCGAGGTGACAGCATGACATGATTCAAATGTTCCTTTCTAACTCAATCACATTGTAGTTTGCAGTCAAAAGCCCTTCCCAGTGGTTTGGCTTCAGTCTTCAGATTCTTGGCTTCATATTCCTTTGGCTTATTTCTCAGTAGACAACTTTAACCACAGCAGGGAGAATGAGTCCTTAATGATGGCTTCCCAAGCTAATCAAACAGAAAGTCTTAATTTGCCCTTCTACATCTCTGGTTCAGCCATGAGGTCTTGGCTATTACTTGGGGCCTTCTTTTTCCAAGACAAGCAAGACACATAAAAGCTCCATATGGGACACTTTATGCCAGAAACAAAACTCTCCCCTCTCCTAAAAATGGAATCTCATTTGAAGCCCTTAATCTCCTATTATACTTGAGCAATTTGAGATGTTACTGTCTCCTCCCACCCACCCAACGAGGTCCATGGTGGAGGCTGTTGGCTTTTAGTTCTGACACCACCTAGATCTGCCATCTGTCTTGGCCAGGTCACACTCAGTCTTCCTTCATCTCAGATTCCTCATTGGAGGAGTGACCTTGAACAACCAGATCATCTCCACTGTCTCTTCTGACTCTTTTTACTTCATATGGCTTACAATTTATCATTACATTCCAATGGTAGACTCTTGTCTAGGACACACAATTGCCAGATAAATTTTTGAGGACATTTACTTATTTTTTAATGTTTTTTATTGTGGTAAAATATAACATAAAATGTACTATTTTAACTGTATTTAACTGTACAGTTAGTTCAGTGGCACTAAGTATATCTACACTGTCATGTAACTCTCACATTATCCATCTCCTGAATGTTTCAGCTTCCTAAACGGAAACTCTGTCCCCATTAAACACTAATTCCCAATTCTCTTTTCCCATCACCTCACCTCCGGCCCCTGGCATCTACCAGTGTACTTTCTGACTCTATGAACTTGACTATTCTAGATATCTTGTAAAAGTGGAATCAAACAGTATTTGTCTGCACCTAAGTGTATTGAGGCTTCCCTGGTAGCTCAGCTGGTTTAGAATCTGCCTGCAATGCAGGAGACCCTGGTTTGATTCCTGGGTTGGGAAGACTCCCTGGAGAAGGGATAGGCTATCACTCCAGTATTCATGGGCTTTCCAGTGGCTCAGATGGTAAGGAATCCGCCTGCAGTGTGGGAGATCTGGGTTCAATCCTTAGGTTAGGAAGATCCCCTGGAGGAGGGCATGGCAACCCACTGCAGTATTCTTCCCTGGAGAATCCCATGGGCAGAGGAGCCTGACGGGCTACAGTCCACGGGGTTGCAAAGAGTCAGATACAACTGAGTGACTAAGCATAGCACAGCATGGCAATGTGCATTGGGATGCATTTTTAAGGTTAGCTTCATTTATTTCCTACAGATTGTACCTTCCTTTTTTCCCTGTGCTGTATAGTAGGTTCTCATTAGTTACCTATTGTATACATATGGCTATTAATAAAGAAACATGTTAAAATTGTTTTCAAAGTTAAAAACAAAAAAGGAGACAAAATGATTTCATTGTATTTTGAATCAGAATGTGCCCAGTTGCTGGCTCGATGACTTATCCGTTGACTTTATACGTGAAATTGTGTCCATGCCAAATGACTTGATATGTGTGGAAATTCTTTGAAAATAAGCCTCCCTACATCAGCTCTCCAATGTCAGAGCACACAGTGGCTGCTTAGCTTTCAGGCCTCTACCATGACAACTACCCTTCATACTACTACCAGAGATTTATTACTTTTCTTTCAAAATTGAAAAAACTTAATTGTTAAATTTTTTTCTGGCTCCAAAAGTAACATGCATTTATTGTTTTCTTAAACCAGACATTTAAAAATGTAAAAAAGAGAAAGTAAAAATCAGTTTCCTAATCACACCACTCAGATATGAACATGATTAATATTCAATGTATTCTACTAGAACGTCTCCTATCTTTACATGAAAGTATTAGTCTCTCAATCGTGTCCAGCTCTTTGCGACCCCATGGACTGTAGCCCACCAGGCTCCTCTGTCCATGGCATTCTCCAGGCAAGAATACTGGAATGGGTCATCATTCCCTTCTCCAGAAAATCTTCCTGACCCAGGGATCAAACCCAGGTCTCCTACATTGCAGGCAGATTCTTTACCATCTGAGCCACCAGGGAAGAACTATGCATGCATAGGTATTTTAATTTTTAACCAAGTGGGATCATGATATATAGATTATTTTGGAAACAATTTCTTTAATTTACCTTATTTATTACTATTTTTACACATTACTGAAACATAAATCAGTCGTATCCGACTCTTTGCGACCCCATGGACTGTAGCCCACCAGGCTCCTCGGTCCATGGGATTTTCCAGGCATGAATACTGGAGTGGGTTGCCATTTCCTTCTCCAGGGGATCTTCCCAACCCAGGGATGGAACCCAGGTCTCTTGGATTGTAGGCAGATGCTACCATCTGAGCTACCAGGGAAGCCTATTTTTACACATTATCAAAATATAATTTTCAATAGCAACACAGTATTCTTTGACTGGATGTATGTAGTAGATATATGTATATGGTGTACTATAATCTATTTAACCAGTTTTCTACTGACAGGCAGTTAAGATTTTTCCAAATTTATGTTCTTATAAACAATGCTACAAAGGACCTCACTATAGATATACTTTTACCACTTGTTCAATCACTTATCTAGGAAATAGTCTCAAAAGTTAGAATTTCTAAGTTTAGGAGCATGCTCATTTAAAGTCTTTTCGATAAACATTGAAAAACTGCCCTCCAGAAAGATATGTCACATGTGAGTGTTAATTTCACCATAACAAGAACTTACTCAAAAAGACAGTTGAGAACACAGCATCCTTAATACACCCACATGATAGCACAACTGCTTTAGGCTTTGGTTAAAGACAAAATGTTAACATTTCTGATTTTCCACACACCACATTTATATGTACTGAAATGCTGCTGACTAGTAAAAATCATACCTAACCACCCACTGGGTTGCAATGAAAGCATAACAATCCATTTGTTCTTTCTGTGAAACTTCAGCAGATGCTGGCAGTAACCAGTCTACTGTACCCTACACTACAAAGATAATTGATGTTCCCAGATGATTCACAAGCAGCGGAGTTCCTCTGAATCATCTGAGAAAGATTAAACTATGTTTATTAGAGTTTTAATCAAATGCATTTTATTTAAAAATAAGTAATCCCAAATGATTACTTGATAAGGGTGAAAGATGAGAGTGAAAAGTTTTTCAACATTTGAAAAACTAACATGGCATCCAGTCCCATCACTTCATGGCAAATAGAAGGGGAAAAAGTGGAAAAAGTGACAGATTTTTATTTTCTTGGACTCAAAAATCACTGAGGATGGTGAGTGCAGCCACAAAATTAAAAGACACTTGCTCCGTGGAAGGAAAGCTATGACCACCTAGACAGCATATTAAAAAGCAGAGACATCACTTTACCAACAAAAGTCTGTATAGTCAAAGCTATGCTTTTTCCAGTAGTCATGTACAGATGAGAGAGTTGGACCATAAAGAAGGCTGAGGACTGAAGAATTGATGCTTTTGAATTGTGGTGCTGGAGAAGACTCTTGAGAGTCCCTTGGAAATCAAGGAAATCAACCTTGAATATTCATTGGAAGCACTGATGCTGGGAAGCTGAAGTTCTAATATTTTGGCCATCTGATGTGAAGTGCCGACTCATTGAAAAAGACCCTGATCCTGGAAAAGATTGAAGGCAAAAGGAGAAGAGGACAGCTGAGGATGAGATGGTTAGATAGCATCACTGACTCACTGGACATGAGTTTGAGCAAACTCTGGGAGATAGTGAAGGACAGGGAAGACTGGTGAATGCAGTCCATGGGGTCTCAAAGAGTTGGACTCAACTTAGCAACTGAACAACAATAACAAAATCTCAAGTGATATGTAAAGCACCTCTTATTAAATGAAATGTTCAATTGACCAGAATCCATGACTTTCCCACCCAGGCTGGGTGTAAGCAGGTTTACTCTGGAGTATTATGCTTTGTTTCTGGGTAACTGCCTTTCCTCATGTTTTAGAGAACACTTGGAGGAAGGTGTGATTGATCTTACTGCAGGAAGGCAAGTGCTGAGGGCAGCAAAATGGCACATCAGATGTCTGGGAGAGAGATGATCTTGTGTGTGTGTGTGTGTGTGTGTATGAATAAGTGTTGACCAATCTCAAAAGTCAATAGTAATTACATGATGTTATTTGATTGTGTCAGTGGTATGATAAAAGCAGAAAGGACTGGCTTTTCTTCCATTCCCAGAACCACTGCCTAAATATCCTGGTGTTATATTATAAGAAAAAACATATCTATGCACTGGGAAAACTCTCTTGGAATGCTGTGGCTTTCACACCAAAGACTCTTTAAGTCTTTACCACCAGACTTCTATTGCCTCAGTGTATTCAAGTAACACGGTAATCATGTTACAAGCTGTGCCTTTTAGATAGAAAGTTCAAATAAATAAAAGTTTTGCAGACATGGCGAATAATGAAACCACTGAGGACTCAGTGTCTTTATATTTGGCTGGGCCAGGGTCTAAATGTATACTAGATGAAAGAGGAAGTGGCGGAGGCTGCCACAGTCAGGTACTAGAGCAAGCCACGAGCTGTCAGCTTGCCCCTATGTCCCCTACATCCCATCTTCTCCAACAAACACTTCTCAAGACTTGCTCAACACTGGCGAAATTCTTTTTATGATTTCATCTACAGTTTAGAGTTTTTTTTAACCCCATGTTCTCCATAGTTAGAAGAATATTACTCTCATTTCCTTTGATTTTTTTCTTAAAAAAATTTTTTTTTTCTATTTTCTGATTTGAGACTCTAGTACATGATTCTTAAACTTTCAAGTAAAAATGCTGGCAATAACATTTTATTAACAAGATCTCTTATCAGGAAACCATGTTTAAAAATAGAACAAGAAAAAATAATAACTATTTTTATGAGGGATCTGATTTTATTAAAAGTTTTAAGAGCACTACAGAAAAGATTTAATTTTCCATATCTTATAGCAGTAGTTAGTAACATTTGAAGTATGTGAATCCTTTACAACATTAAGAAAAAATAAAATATTATGACAATTGCTTATATATTCATTATCTATTAAAAAATGTCTTATAAAGTACCTATAAATTCAACACTGTATAAAAAGGAATCTATTTTATAAAGCACTGTATTAATACATGTTTGGAGAACAGTTTTTCATACCTTAAAAAATTATTTATCACACTACAGAAAACACTTGGTGTGGATATAAACTTGGGACTCTTCCAGTAACTTCATTGCTGGAGAACCATTGGTGTATAGAAGATTACCAGAGTGCCACTGAACAGACTTGGACTTGTCTCCTTCAAGCCCTTTTGCATCCTTTAACATTCCTTGTTCTTGGTAAGCACACATGCAGACCCACTGATTAAGTGAGGAAAACCTCGGGGAAAACAAAAGGCTCACGGCACTAAAATGAGGCCTGTGTACAAAAGACTTAAAGAGAGCTCATTCAGATCAAAATTTCCAAGTCTCTCTGTGTCCCTTGATTGTTTCTGCCACATTCCTCTACTTTAAAAAGAGAATGTTGCACTTAAAATTCCAACAGAACAAATAAATTCTCTACCTGAAAGGACTCCTACCAGTAGCTCATCATTTGTGGATTCACAGTCAGTTGCAGACTAGTAGACACTTAGCTGAACCTCAAGTTCAGCTTTCATCTCCCTGTATCCCTCTGTAACTCTGCTCTCATGCAAAGAGTCATCTGATAGAAGGTGGTGCTGGCTGAAAAAGATTCCAGGTGGTAACTGAGATACTCAACCCCAAACATATCTTGTCCCCAGTTTTCTGCAGCTGTACATTTCCCATGCAGGCCAGACTCAGAAGGAAGACAGCCTGGGGTTTAGCCATAAAGGCCAACTTCTTAGTCAATTACATTTCTTTGATTTCCATCATTCTTGGTTCTGACAATGTCATTGTCTTGACCTGGGTTTTACAATGGGATACAACTTAGAGCTAAAACCTCCTATGGGCTGAAAATGTACTCATCAGCTATTAGGAGGCAGAATGATTCATACATACTCTCAGTATTGTTTTTCATGTACCAAAGAACCCCAGTGATTTTTTTTTTTTTCATAATATGAAATGTAAGCAATTCTCCAAACATATCCAGTTAGTTCTGTGAATTGCTCAAATGTTCTCAGTAAAATTTCGGGCAATACTGTGATCAGGAAGGAAAAAATCCTGAGCTACTGAAATGAGTCATATTTGCTCTACAGATTTATTGTGTATTTGAAAGTTAAAAAGAGGTTTATAGATACATTCTAGGCTCTTAAATATGATTTTGTTTATATGTGGTATCTGTAAAATGTTGTGGCTTCATTTAATGCACACGAGGTCCAATTCTGAATGTTTTTCCTTGGATTCCTTAAAAGAAAGGCATTGAAAATTACAGTGGAGGAAAAAAATCAAGAAAATAAAAGTATTTTCAGGTCAGAATATGTTTAGAAACAGATTAATAGCCAATAGTCAATTGGTCTATTAGTAATTAACACAGGCCAAAATGAAAGAAAGCCCCTCTCATTTAGAATATGTGTGTGTGTGTGTGTGTGTGTGTGTGTGTGTGTGTATATATATATATATTTTTTTTTTTTTTTTTTTTCTGGTAGGAAAGGTAAAAATATGCTGAATTTCACTGTAGGATTCATTGCTATGTCAGGGTGTGCCTTTTGTGGGAGTGCTGGCATGCAAGGGGATATGATACTCTGAAGAAGTTTACTTAGGAAGAAAGGTGTGTCCCACCCCATCTCCTCACACACACACATTTGAGAATTACTAAGTTTGCAAACCAGCCATAAATTTTGGTTCTCAGTAGTAAGACTCTGTGTGCTTGCACACTTCAGGGTTCTTATATATGTTGTCACCACAAGTCATCACCACCAGCCTACCATATGCTTTATATAAGGGTGATGGCCATAATCACATGAGTTTCTATAACCACAGACCATGATGGGGAAACGTTTGTTGCAGAGCAGAGTAGGAAGGAACAACCATCAGGCAGTGGGAGAAAAATCTCTTCACTTGCCTCCTCACACTCTCGGAGAAGGCTGGTTCTTAGAATCATAACTGTGTGATGTCCTGTCAGACAAATAGATCGGGTTTGATTGAGCACATATCGGGGAGTACAGGGAGTTCTGATCGTGACTCAGGTTTATATGGCTAAGGGCTTATGTGAACACAGGTCTCAGAATGGTCCTGCCCTGGCAGATTCCTGAGCTTATAGACTCATTTCTGAATCGATACACATAGTCACAGGAAAGTTTTAAAAGATGAACTCTAATTGTTTGGGATCGGTGTTTTAAATTAAAAAGATGTTTAGCATGAAATATATTTCCCCTATGAATGAGTGTATAGCACATGACCACTTAGAAGAGAAATAATGAAACAAATGCCATGTGGCTTCCACCCAGCTTCAACAGCACCCGCACCCTGGACAGCCTTACGTGCTCTTCTTCAGTCCCATCTGCCTCTCTTTTTTAATGCTTCCAAATAACCTTTAGCCTGATTTTTTTCCATTTTAATTATTTTCTTGCTTTTCTTTGTAGTTTTACCCCAACAGATGTACCCCTAAACAATTCGGTTTTCAGTTTTGCCTTCTTAGAACTTTATATAATCATACTGTATGCATCCTGTGATTAGTTTCTTTTACCCAACAGTATGCTTCTGAGATTCATTTATATTTATATAAATAGCTGTAGTTTATAATGACAGAGGAGACATAGGTTTCCCAAACATTTCTTGAGATTCTAGTTTGGATGAGATAAATGTCTAATTTTTTATCCAGTGGGTGCCATGTTTTTTTAAAACTCCACAGATGGTTGGTGATATTCAGTAGAAGTAAAATGAATAGAATTGGGATTTATTTCTTTTTGAATTGCTATTTTTTCACATTTTTTAAAAGAACAATGCTTCTGTCAAATCTATTATACACAGATTTTGGAGGGATAATTCCATGGCAGTTTCCTGAGATAAAGTAAACTCTATTTATTCTGTCACAAACAGGACTGAATTTGCACCACTCCCATGATCCCACCCTATTCAAACAATAAACTTGGTCAGATACAGTTCAGTTTTTAATTTATAAATGTTTAGAAAGTGTAGTTATGGAAAGAGAAGGCTGATGATGGAGAAGATATATTTTACTTCTCGATAATTCAAGTTAAGCTTTGATTTAAAATGAATGACAAGGAGTAAGAGAAATGTTTAAGTGGCTAGTAAGATAATTAAAACAAAGCATACAAACTTTCCTCCCTTAACTCTAATTTGAAATTCAACTGATATAAAATGTGGCTGGGGGATAAACCCAATTATTATTTGTGTTTTCATAAACATTACTTTTTCTTCATCCTCAACCTAGGATTCTTTGTCTAATAAGAATCTTAAATAAAATATGATCATTAATAAACTTAGACTTTTTAAAATGGTATCAGTCAAAAGTAAAATCTGACTTGGGGCTGTTTTCTGATGTATCTATGAAAGGACAGTCTTGTTTTAATGTGCATAATAGAGGTGGACAATAAACCTTGGGCTTAGGTAATTTATTTTCAAATAAAACATGATAAAATAATTCATCAGACCCAGGTTAGTTCTTTTTCTTGCATGTAGGTCTGAAAGTGGATACACAACTGATGGAAAAAAACTACCTGAGAGCAGGGTGCAGGGAAAACCCCACCCAAAGGCTGACTTGGATGCAACTACATCTGACCACAGATATATAAGCAAGCAGATTCTTTTCACAGTCAAAAACAGTCTCCCAGAAGCAGAAATTTCCACTGCCATCTTCAAATGTGAATATATGAACACATTTTAGACGAGTCTTAGTGTGATCTAGAAATTCACATATTACCCCTAAATTTGAAATACTTGTATGATGCAGTACAAAGACCCATAATTCCACATGGTGGGGCTTTGAATTATGGTACTGCTATCACATTGCTAAACATCAGACAAAAGAAACAAAGTGATTGGAAAAACGAAAACAAGATGTCCTTAAGAGGAGATGATGAACCTGTGAGTAATTAGAAGGAATTCTTGTAAGGGAGAGCAGTATTTCAGACATGCTGATGGAAATGGCACATGGCGTGTGGGTACTGCTAACTGAAGTCACATGTCCTGTGTCAGCTGAGAGGATTCTCAGCATCCTCTCTACACAGGCAGTGCTTAATGCAGGGAAATTGATGGGTAATGGATTTTCATAACAGGCCTTTTATGATCTTCTCCTCCCCCAAAAGTGCCTTCTGGAGCCTTCCTGCTTCCACCCTCATTTTTCTTAATTGTAAAAAGATTTAGTATTCATTTCCTCTTTTCTAGCACTCTCTTGGCTCCATTTCCCTCTGGGTGGCATGGCCTCCCATCACCACCCCTCCTGTCTCTCCCTCCTCTCTTCTTCAGAAAGAGAAAGCTCAAATATACTGATAGACATGTCACTGGAGCATTGTTTCTGGCAACTCTGGTGAGTGAAGGGACTGTTATTATAACAAGAAAGCACATGTGAGGGGTGATTACTACCTCCCCAACTCTAGAGGTATTATACAACCTTACCTAACATCTGTGGGCTTCCAAGGTGGCACTAATGGTAAAGAATCCGCCTGCCGACAGAGGAGGTGCAGGTTTGATCCCTGAGTCAGGGAAGATCCCCTGCAGTAGGAAATGACAACCCACTCCAGTATTCTTGCCAGGATAATCCCATGGACAGAGGAGCCTGGCGGGCTACAGTCCCTGGGGTCGCAGAGTCAGACATGACTGAGTGCACACATACCCATACCTAACATCCAGCTGGCTCATAGCTTCCCTGCATATGCTAGGACCACAGAGTTTTGTTTACAAGTGGTAGCAAGTAGAAAGACAAACTTTGGATAGAGACAGGAAGTGGAAAATGAAAGGCCAAATCCTGAAGCTTGGACCTGTGGGAAGAACACTTATTCTTGCAGGGGACTTGGGAGCCAACGACTGCTGATGGGCCCAACCTCCCTACTATTAGGAAAAGAAGTCAAGGGGTCTGCTCTGCGCTTGGTGGATCACCTTCCTCAGTCAACAGAAATCTTACCTACACTGGGACCTGCACCACGGGGAAGGGATAAAGCAGACACCTATTTGTTGTGATTTGAACAAATCAAACTAAACCAGATAAAAACCTTCTTCCATGGTTAAAGTTAATAGAAGACCCCTATAAAAATGTGAACACTTAAGTAGTTACTGTAACATTAAATAGCTAAGTTCCCACATTTATGTGTGTTAAGCAAATTAGAATCACCAACAGCTTAAGAATCAGACAGCCAAGGCTCTGAGAGAGGGGGACATGGGCATCAGAAACATTCTTGGATAGCACTTAAATTGCTTGAGGTACCTGTCCTGTACCAGCAGATTGATACCCCAGCAACAGAGTGTAAACCAACAAGGCTTATGCAATCTTCTGAGTAGACACCAGTGCAATCACTAGTTCTTTAAAACTGTTACCTAGTTCAGGAGGCACTGCTTCAGTAGGGGAGATAACCAACTTTAGAAATATATTTTTCATTACAAACTACAAAGTTACAGCATTGGCACTGGTTTATAGGTTTCTGAAAGTATGTTAAAGTGTTAGTCACTCAATCATGTCTGATTCTTTGTGATCCCATGGACTATAGCCCGCTAGGCTCCTCTGTCCATGGAATTCTTCAGGCAAAAATACTGGAGTGAATTGCCATTTCCTAGTTCAGGGATCTCCCTGACCCAGGGATCGAACCTGGGTCTTCTGTATTGCAGGCAGATTCTTTACCATCTGAGCCACTAGGGAAGCCCTTACAGGTTTCTAATCTTGCATATATTCTTCTCTACAACCAAACCACTGATCCACGCAGAACGTAGACTTTGAAAAGGACAAAGTGGGACAGCAGAGTGGTGGGCCATGAGCAGTCTAGACTCTGAGGAAGTGGTGGGTGATGTGCCAGATACGACTGTGGCATTTTAACTTACGGAATTGGGGTGCTGATTGTTAATGCTACTCTAACACGCAAATTGACACCTAGATGACTGGAATTAATGCATTCATTCAACACACATTTACTGAGTATTTACTCTATTCAAGCCACTGATGGTGGAAACCAAGATGAAAACCCTGAAAAGAGTTTGTAATCTGGTCAGTTCAGTTCAGTCGCTCAGTCGTGTCCGACTCTTTGCGACCCCATGGACCGCAGCACGCCAGGCCTCCCTGTCCATCACCAACTCCCTGAGTCTCCCCGAACCCATGTCCATCGAGTCGGTGATGCCATCCAGCCATCTCATCCTCTGTTGTCCCCTTCTCCTCCTGCCTTCAATCTTTCCCAGCATCAGGGTCTTTTCTAATGAGTCAGCTCTTCACATCAGGTGGCCAAAGTATTGGAGTTTCAGCTTCAACATCAGTCCTTCCAATGAACACCCAGGACTGATCTCCTTTAGGATGGACTGGTTGGATCTTCTTGCAGTCCAAGGGACTCTCAAGAGTCTTCTCCAACACCACAGTTCAAAAGCATCAATTCTTCAGCGCTCAGCTTTCTTTATAGTCCAACTCTCACATCCATACATGACCACTGGAAAAACCATAGCCTTGACTAGACAGACCTTTGTTGGCAAAGTAATGTCTCTGCTTTTTAATATGCTGTCTAGGTTGGTCATGACTTCCCTTCTAAGGAGTAAGCGTCTTTTAATTTCATTGCTGAAATCACCATCTGCAGTGATTTTGGAGCCCAAAATGTAATAGTAGGTATAATGCAGTAAATATCATAGGAGATATTGATGAAATGATCTAAAGTTTAGAAGAGGAAGAAGGCAATTCCAGCTAAGGGATTAGAGAAGTACATGGAGAAAGTGGTATTTGAACTAGATATTTAGTATTAGGGCTGGGGGGGGGGGGACAGAAATGGATCCTCACGCATACAAAGAGCTTAAATAGCAAGGTTGCAGAGTCAGGAAATATGGACATGAGAAAGCAAACAATCCAGCCTGGCCGGAGCTTGGAGTACATGAAGGGTATTAGTGAGGCTCCAGTTGTACTTGGCACACGCAGAAGGACAGCTTCCAGTAACTGGAAGAGTAAACCGACCATTTTACAAAGCTTAAGGCGGGAGGCTTCTTCCATGGCGGTGGCCCTACGGAAACACACAGGGAGGCTTTTCTAGTTTCAGTCTCCACTCCAGGTGTTTCATTTCACTCCACAGCTTTCGCTGAGAAATAAAGGGCCAGCTACCCAATATCAAGGGCTTCATAAATCTTAGCTACAAGAGAAGACTTCAGTTCAGCAAATCCTACAGTCACTTAGAACAGAAGCACTGTGGAGGATCCTTCAAGAGCAATACACTATGATTTCCAATTTTTCAGAGTGGCATTATGTCCTTTTATATTCTCGCCACATTCTCCACTGTCTTGTCTCCACTTTGCCCACATAGAATAAATCAAATTTTGACTTATTCTGCTTGTTCATCAAATCCTAGGTGCAATCCACCACTGTGGCAAACGGGCAAGACATTAAAAACATAGAATAATTAAACTGGAAGGAATGTTGGAGGTTATTTTCAATCCATGGTAATGTGGGGTTGAAGAGGTGAAGTGACTCACACAAACAATTACAAAATCAGGACTAGACCCAGGTTTTTATCTCCCGTATTTGTTTTCTTTCTAACCTATGACACTACTATGTTCAGCTTTCTTGGGGTGTTCTGTAGATTAACAAATGGCTTCAGTCATCTAAGTCAGAGATTGGCAAACTATGGCCCCAGGGCTAAATACAGCCCACATTCTAATGTTGTAAATAAAATTTTATTGGAGCATAGTCATTCCCAGATTGGCATTCAAATGTGAAAGCAGTCACATACAGAGTTGAGTAATTATGGCAGAGAGTGTACTTCCCACAAATTTGAAAATATATATGTATATACACATATATATGCTTATGTACATATATGAACACATACACATACATGTATATATTTACTTATTTATAAATAATATACATGTAGTGCTGTTTAAATGTTTATAGATTTATAAAACAGAAAAAGATATAATGACAACAAAATAGAATATTTAAAATAAGTTTAATTTGTTAATGTTCATAAAATATTTTTTGAAAACTCTTAGTTTAACATGCTGGATCAGTAGTTTGAAAATTTGTCTATAAGTTCAATTTATTTTGATAGTTGATTTTAAATGACGATAACTTAATTAAAAAAACAAAAACTCCTAAAAGATAGACACAAATAGAAGGAACACATCATTGGCTTGGCATTTTTACACAAGATGCTAATAGAGTCCATCTCCCCCACCAACCATGCAGTTCTTCATGAAATTTGCCTAGGAAATTTATGTTTGTCATGCTATCAACCGGTTGTCCGCTTAAAGTCAGCCAAAGCTATTTTAGTTTTACATTTTTAAATAAACAGCTTCAAATCCACTGTTATATTTTGCTTGGGAGGTTTCTTGTAATAGATTAGAAAAGGTTGGTCCTAAGGTGAGGTATGAAGATCAATAGTCTTAAGTAGGTTATATGTTTACACCTTTTTAGACCAAAAAAAAAAGTCACAAAACAATGGGATTATTTACCAAATGATTTCTCTGCTGCATGAGCTTCTTCTAAAGACAGTTACATTCCTCACTCTTGGTGGAAAGCTCCCCTTCACTGAAAGGCACAGGTGACGTGTGTGGCTCAGTACTAAGGACTCGTACACGCTCGCAGCATTAGCGACACCTAGAGCTCATTCTCAGACTTACCTGGGTTCACATGGTCAGTGTTCCCTTCATGCTGTGGTTTCTACAGAAATCCTTCTGAGTCCAGAAATCTGAACCTATTTCACAAAGGCTAGTTTACTTTAAACTAGATAAGCTATCCCATCGGTAGATGCACTTACCCAGTTACAAGTAAACTGCAAGGAGTCACAGTATGGGAAAGGACAAGGGTCGCCTCACCTCTGGGGGTGGAACTCCTGCTCTTCCTTCAGGACCAGTCACACATGGCTGGAAATGGGGACTAGGTGAAGGTGCCAGGGCCAGAAAGCATAATAAGCATCAGTCAAGCTTCATTTCCTATTAGTTTAACTTCATTTATACCTTCTTGCCTGCTCTTCTTTGACCGCGTTCTTCCTGCCTCTCTGTTTTTACCTAGAGGGCTTTTCTCTACCCCTCAGGGCTAGCTCAGATCTGTGTGAGTCTTACCAGACATAACGGAAGTCAACTGGAAGGAACTCTTTCCTTCCTTGAAATCTTTGCAGTTTTTCCAGATATTTCTCAATGTTGCCTTATTGTTCTTTGTGTAACATCCTATCTCTCGTGCATCTTCCCTGGTGACTCAGTGGTAAAGAATCTGCCTGCCAATGTAGGAGACACAGGAAATGAAGGTTCGATCCCTGGGTTGGGAAAATCCCCTGAAGAAGGAAATGGCAACCCACTTCAGTATTCTTGCCTGGAAAATCCCATGGACAAGGAGCCTGGCAGGCTCCATGGGGTCGAAAAGAGTCAGACACGACCAAGCACTCATGCATTTCTCTCTCTCATAATATTTCATGTTTAATGAAAGCAAGAGTTATGTTTTATACATATTTTTAGACCTCCTCCCCAGTGTGTTTGCATAAGGTACGTATTTAATAAGTATTTTTAGTAATAAATTCGAGAAAGGCATACAGCAAAAGACACTGAGCAATATGGCTAATTAACAATGATGAAGGCTAATTCAGTTCCCTACATATGAGGTGAACTGCCTAAGTTCATGTGGATTTAACTGAATCAGATACAGAATGGACAAATAAGTCAACATGAAGCTATTTAAAAGTTTTAGTGTCAAATACAGGACAACAATGCTTTCCCAAAGGACAGATCAATGAGATGTGACTCAGTTTCATGAACAGGGAAAGGCCAACAATTGTACACGAGGCTCACAAGTACTTACTGAGAAAATGATGTTTGAAGTGATTAGAGCTTTATCAGAGGGAGAAGCCACCCCCAAAGGATGTCCCAAAGGCACACATGTGCATGAACATGCACACTCATTCAGAAGTTTTGTGAGTCTCTGAGAAGGCAGACACTCTACACTGGCTTGTGAATATGAATCAGGAAATCTAGCTGTGCCCATGGCCATACTGCATCGGCCATGGGACTTGCTCTCTGACCATGAGTTCCAGCAGCTGAAGCCTCATCATTCACAATGGGAAGAAAGCACCTCTCAGGTTTGAACTTCAACGCTATGATGCGATGGAAGAGAGCTGTATTACTTGGAACTGGGAGTGCCAGTGGCAGCTTCTATGCTATGCTTGGAGATAGAAGATGGTTAGCAAAAAAATGCAGAAGGTAGAACCCCAATACCTCACATTTCTCTCAAGTCCTTCCTGCTAGAAGTTGGGAACAGCTACTAGTCAAAGCCATCTTGCAGTGTCTCTGCGGGTACATGGAAAATGTAGCTCACTGGCCAAAAATGCCAAAATTTTAATGCACTTATTGTAAATTTGTTTCTCATTTGAATGCTATTTTCTCTATGTATGACATTATGTTGTAACTACATGCAGAAATCCTCTTAGACTTTAGACTTAGACTCTGAGTTTAGAGCTGGAAAAGGTATGTTTTCCTGGGTAAGGAGAACCAAATGGTTATGAACAGGAAGGATATTTGACTTTCGAATATAGTCAGTAGTCAGGGACTAAAGTTAAACTGAGTCAGCTAGTGTTTTCTCATTTGTTTGCAGATCCTGGCCTGCTTCAGAGGCTTGTGTGGTGAGTGTGTGCACATGCACAGCTGCCATTGGCCTGTCTCTGTTCCTGTCACAGGACTGGCCTCGGCATGGTTTGTGAGCAGAGCAGAAACTCTTTGTTTTCCTGTTTCTCTGGCGCATGCCTCCCCCCACTCCCATCACTCCCTCTTGTATCATTTTCCCTTATAAAATCCTTCTATGCCTCTGTATCCTCTCTCCTCTCACTATCAAGCCTACTATTGGTTTTGGCCTTTTGCAATGTGTGTGGAAGGCAAAAATACTTCGGTACAAGTAGCTAAACTAAGCAAATTTGAGTTAGGCATCCTTTAGAAATATTTTTATGTGCTCTAGTCAAAACAGATTCTGTAACTCATGGGATAAATCATTAAGATAATCGAAAATAGCTAATTCCACTGTATCATGGGAAGTCTTGTCATTTTACATCTATTTTCAGAGTTAGGCTTCTAAATTAGTTTAATCTACTTTGTAGCTAACCTAAACTCACCCAGAGATGTATCTACAAAGGGCTAATGAAGTGATTTTATTTTACCTCCAGACATCTTGGGGCTTCCCTGGTGGTTCAGACAGCAAAGAATCTTCCTGCAATGCAGGAGACAGGGGTTCAATCCCTGGGTTGGGAAGATCCCCTGGGGAAGGGAATGGCTACCTATTCCAATATTCTTGCCTGGAAAATCTCACGGACAGATGAGCCTGGCAGGCTGCAGTCCATGGGGTTGCAAAGAGTCGGACACAATTGAGCGACTAACACTTTCCAGACATCTTACCCACTGGCCCAACTGATCAAAATAACAACGACAGCAAAAAAAAAACCCCAAAATGGAACATTTCAATTTGGTTATTAAATGCTGAAGAATTGATGCTTTCGAACTGTGGTGTTGGAGAAGACTCTTGAGAGTCCCTTGGACTGCATCAAACCAGTCAATCCTAAAGAAAATCAACTCTGAATATTCATTGGAAGGACTCATTGAAGCTGAAGCTCCAATACTTTGGCCACCTGATGGGAAGAACTGACTGATTGGAAAAGACCCTGATTATGGGAAAGATTGAAGGCAGGAGGAGAAGGGGATGACAGAGAATAAGATGGTTGGACGGCATCGTCGATTCAATGGACATGAGTTTGAGCAAGCTCTGGGAGATGGTGAAGGACAGAGAAGACTGGCAGGCTGCAGTCCATGGGGTCACAAAGAGCTGGGCATGACTGAGTGACTGAACAACAACAACAATTAAATGTCTCAGAACACTAGGTTGACTATTTTTGATCCAGACATTAGTAGCCATAATCCCCAATGACATTGTATTATGGGATTGTGCTCTCTAGGGCTACACTTTGGAACAAAGTGCCCAGTGGCTCTTTTCAGACCCCATTTTATTTGACCTCACAGAGGTCTTTGACGCTGTTGACCACATTTTCCTATGTGAAATACTCTGCCTATCACTTATGAAATATTCTGCAGTTTCCTCCGAGTCTTCCTCAGCACTAGTCTTATTGAACATACTTGCCCTGAGTAATCCCATCTATGTTTATAACTTGTTAGTCAATTTTTAGGTGATGATTTTCTAATTTATAGTCCATATAAATTAGAATGTAGGCTGTTCTCTTGAATTTCTAAATGACCTTTTTCTTTGATAATGACATTTCCAGTGAAGAAGTTGCGAGTAATAAGTTATTCTTGACTTCTGATTGATCATGACTTTTCCAAAATTCAAAAGTTCTCTCCATGGTGGTACTATACTCTCAGATCCTCTGTTTTCAAAAATGTATCGTTTAAAAATACTTTAAAAAAATTTCTCAGTCATATCACCCTATCCTTGCTGCAGACAGCAAGTTCACAGTTTCAGGATGTGAAGTTTGGTTAATATTAAAAGAAAAGTCAAATAAAGAAGCATTTATTAACTAAATTAAATATCAAGAGATGAATAGCTTGCATAAACACAGAGAAAACATTAAAATATAACATCATTACTTATGCCTTTAAAATGGAATCACTGTTTTTTGACTAGTTGGCAGAGAATTTCACTCCTTACATGCATGGAAAGTAAAGTTCAAATGATACCCATATGTCTAGAAGTTGATTTGGGTTGAAATCATAAGTCTCTACTGTTAGGTTTAAAATAACTGAACTGAACTTACCAACCTGAGAAGAAACCTGTCTAACTCGTTTCATATACATGTTGTATTCTCTTTTAAAGAGGTTTCAAAACATCAGAAAGAGAGAGAGGCTGGCCCTGCCATCCAGGACCTGGACAATACAATAGAGGATGCATTCAGAGCAGCAATTCTCAACCTTGGCTGCACATTAGAATCACCCGGGGGAGATTTTAAACATCTTTCTGCCCAGGCTGAGCCCCAAACCAATTAAATCAGACCCACTGTGGGTTACGATCCAGGCATTAAAGCTGCCCAAGTGGTTCTAGGTTGAGAAACACTGATTCATAATGAATGACTGAGGAACAGTTCAGGCCAGATGCAGTCACGTTAAACGGCAACGGAGAATCATTCAAAAAACAAGAGTGAAGACAGGAGTATTGGGCAAGTAGTTTGAGTTCAGAGTGGAAATAGATGGGGCCACTTGTCTTTATGATCCTAGATATTCTTTTTGTTTCTTTTATTTTTTAAAATTAGGGTACATCAATATTTGCAAACAGAAAGTGAATGTTACATAATATTTTGTGCAGATAAAAATTTTAAATTTATGAAACACTGGTTAAGTATGCTGAGTGGTCTATTGCATGTTCTCTCCATGACCAAATTTGACTGAGTCTGATGCCACCTTCCTTCTGGTGGCAGCCCCTCAACCTCCATTCAGGATGAAAACTTCATCTCACTCCAAATTCCTATCTTTCCCCTGTCGTGGATGATCTGTGTCAAGATGATACTCTTGTAGCTCAGCTCAACTTTAAGTGAGAAAACAATTCTGAGTGTCTGTTTGACAGAATTTGAACTCTAAAAGAGAAAAAAAAACTAGTTCGGGAGCCAGCCAAACCAACAAGGTACCTGCCAAACCACACCTTATCCTCCTCAATCAGCAAAAATATCATCCACCGCCTGACTGCTCTTAGCTCACCAATAGGAGCTTGTTCATTCCCTTATTAGGACACTGGCAGTGGCAAGGGAGACTGCTCGTGTCTGAGGCCCAGGACTGGCTTCTACAACATGTGCAGTTCATCAAAAACGAGCAGAGGGTAACAGGCACCGAGGGAGGGGACTGGAAAAATTAAATCCTCTCTGTATGGGAGGAGAATCCATTTTGGTAGGCCACAATTATGGTTTTGGATTTAAAAAAAAAAATTTTTTTTTTAAGGCCAAACCAAAAAAACACAATCTTAATATTTTTTAAATGCAGGTTTTTTGGGGGGAAGGGTGTTTTTGAAACTTAGAAACGCAGGCAAGGAAGTTTTAAGTTGAATGCTTCCAGGCAGTTGAATAGGTATAATCAGTGAGTACCTGGTCTTAACCTAAAGAAGGGCTAGGCTTAGATGGCCTGTCCCAGTTCTAAAGCATATACCTGAACCTAGCGGTGTTATTTGCGTCTTTGGTTTTGAACCTGAAGCAAAATAAAAGCCCTGACTCCTCTTCTGTCTTTCTGCTTCTCACCTGGCTACAAAGGTTCCCCTCTCCATGCTCTGACCCTTGCCCTAGCTAGCCACTTTCTTCCTTTTTTCAGTGTTCCACCGCTTAAACCAGGGTTTTTTTTTCTAGGACTTTGGTACAACCGGGAAGGGCTTCCAAGTCAAAATGAGATGCCGCCCTGTTATGATCTGTGTCAGCAGGGCTGTCTTGTCAATCCCATCCTGTTTAGTGGCTGAGCTGTTTTCAGAGCCAACTCAGAAACTCAGATCCATCCACACGATTCTAACTTTAACTCGAGTTTATAAAACATTTCCAGCATGTACATGCTCTCAATAGTGAGGCAGACACTGCTATCATCCTCGTTTCACCACTGCGGAAATAGGCTCAGAGAAGATGAGTGACTTATGTTCAGAGTCAGGACATCATTGTAATTTTGGACTCTTCTGACTGATGCTCTCTTCCATCTCAATGATGTCATAGAATTGTGGTGTTCTGCTCAGATGGAGCTCTGAAGCCTACCACAGAGATTTTAAGTCCTTAAGCTCCCCTACGGACTTTTTTTAAAAAAAGTGCTTACGCCCCCAGGAGATTGGAGGTGGCTCCAGAAGTCACCTTGCCCTCTGGATGCTACAGCCAACAACTCATTCTGCTAAATTTGACTCCGTGTTCAAGTTTTAAGTTCAATGTTTCTAAGGCTAATGACCCAAACACAATAGCCATTATCCATTTGAAATAATAACATTGGTGATAAAAAAAAAAGAGGAATGTACAAGACCAGCCAACTTGACTTCGAATGAATGAAGCAAACAATTTTTTTTTTAAAAACAAATTGTTTTTAAAAAAATGAGGGAGCTTATTCAATGGTAATATATAACTCCCATTTGTACAGTACAGGAAGACCTCAGCGATACTGCAGTTTCAGTTCCAGACCACTGCAATAAAGCAAATATCACAATAAAGCAAGTCACACAAATTCTGTGGTTTCCCAGTGCACATAAAAGTTATGTTATGTTATATTGCAGTATATTAAGTGTGCAATAGCACTTTGTCTAAAAAACAATTTATATATCTTAATTAAAAATACCTTATTGCTAAAAATACCAAAAGTTATAATAGTAATATCAAAGATGAGAAGAGTTGACTCATTGGAAAAGACCCTGATGCTGGGAAAGTTTGAAGGCAAAAGGAGAAGGGGGTGGCTGAGGATGTAATGGTTAGATAGCATCACCAACTCAACGGACATGAATTTGAGCAAACTCTGGCAGACAAGGGAGGACGGTGGAGCCTGGTATGCTGCAGTCTATGAGGTCGCAAAGAGTCTGACATGATTTAACAATATGAATGAACAACAATAACAAAGATCACTGATCACAAATCTCCATAACAAATACAGTGATAATGAAAAAGTTTGAAATATTGCAAGAATAACCAAAGTGTGACACAGAGACACAAAGAGAGCAAATGCTGTTGATTAAATGGCATCAATAGACTTGCTCAACGCAGCGTTGACATAAACCTTCAATTTGTAAAAAACACAGTATCTGTGAAGCTCAATAAAGTGAGGTCTGCCTGTACTGACTAGGTGTCGGGCAATGCACAGGATGCATCTTATCTAACCCTTACAACAGCACTGAACACACACAGCAGTTCCTATCTACAGGAACAAACCTGGCACAGGGAAGTCAAGTCACTTGCCCGGGCTTACACATGTAGGATCTTAGCTTGCGTGTCTGGCCGACCCCAAAGTCTGGGCTCTTTGCACAACTATGACATAGCTTGTCTCTTTCGTTTCAGGTCTCAGTTCTTTGACTTTGACAGGGCAGGACTGAGAAGTTAAGATGGGGAAAAGGTCAAAATTATTCAAAGAGTTTATTTTCTTTTAAATAGCATAAGAAAGCCATGTGATTATTAATGGCACAGCTCTCCCACCATGGGGGAAAGGTACACTCACTGCCTCTTTGTAGGGCCCTTAAAGCAATCTGTAGTCCCCTGGGCGGGTTGATTAAGGTAAAGAGTCATGAAAGATCAAAGACCCTCACCAGATCACTCTTCTCACCCTATCCAGCCTTGCTCCACCAGGAGGAGAAGCTTGCTCATCAAGCAGGATCTGATGTCATATTACAATTGCTGCCAGATTCTCCCACTCAGAGACCAGAGGTTAGAGCTGTGAAAGTACAGGCCTGGAATAACATCTGTGTTAGCTGGAGAAAGGAGGGAGCCACCGGGAGTCAGCCAGGAGACAGGAGCCAGGCATTACACACCCACACAGGGAGGAAGAGGGCTAGTGAATCAACCTCTTTAGCTTCATTTTCCTCATCTGTAAAATGGACTTGAGTTTGAGCAAGCCCCGAGGGTTGGTGATGGACAGGGAAGCCTGGCGTGCTGCAGTCCATGGGGTCTCCAAAGTCTGACACGACTGAGCAACTGAACTGACTGAAAATGGAGATAATGGCACTTAACGCGTCATGTTGTTGAAGAATTCAATAAACTCATATTTGTAATGTACTAGCACAGGGCTTGGCACATTCTAAGTACTGTATGAGTGCTAACTATTATTATTATTATTATTTATTATTACTATTATTTTTACCATCCTTCTCTTCCTCCTCTTCATCATCATATAGAAAATAGGTTCTGTGTTTATGTCTTCCGGGGCAGGCTGCTGTTTCCAAGCGCGAAGGGGAGAACTGGGCAGGAAGATTTTTCTAACTCAAGGATCTTAAACTCCTTTTCACTGAGAATATTAACACCAGAGAAGGCTTAGAAATACGGAACAAACGTAGGGAAATATTCTTTTGTTGGTATTCCTTTATTCCTTCTCTGTTGACTACCTTGTCTCTGTGGTTTTTTTTTTTTTTGAGGGGTGGAGTGTGGAGAGGAAGAGTAGGGGCTAAAAATGTGCAATAAGTGGAATGCCTTTTATCTCTCATTTTCTCTGTCTCTCTTTTGGTCCCCACGTCACTTGTCATTAAAATGTAGATGGAAATTTATCATCAGACAGCTTTATCTTCCCATGCCAGAAAACGCATGCATGCCAGTAGAAGAGGATAATCCCCATTTCTATTATTCTTTGGGGCTGGCTTAACACCCAGACTTAGTGGAGAATTGATGGTTCAGAACTCTATGCATCGAGGTTGGTTCTGAGTGTCACTGGAATGGCTTTAGACAGATGGCCTGTCACTGCCCCCATATCCTTCAGCCAGCTGGCATTTTAATTGTACTAGAAAGTTATCCCACTTACTGCTTATGAATTAAACTATGCAATGTCATGTTAAAGTATTTTAAATCTCTCAGAATCTTGGGGGGCTTCCCTAGTGGCTCAGTGGTAAAGAATTCACCTGCCAGTGCAGGAGGCACAGGTTCTATCCCTGATCTGGGAAGATCCCACATGCCTCGGAACAACTAAGCCGCAACTATTGAGCCTGTAGAGCCCAAGATCCACAATTACTGAGCCCATGTGCTGAAACTACTGAAGCTTGAGCACCTAGAGCCCGTGCTCCGCAACAAGAGAAGCCACTACAATAAGAAGTCTATGCACCTCAACTAGAGGGTAGCCCCCTGTTTGCCACAACTAGAGAAAGCCTGTGCCACAACAAAGACCCAGCACAGCCAAAAATCAATCAATCAATCAATAAAATTATGAAAAAAAATGATAGGTTGGTTGGTGACCTAACCCCCAGAACCTCAGAAGGTGATCTTATTTGGAAATAGGGCCTTTACAGAGGTAATCAAGTTATGATGGTCATAGGGTAGGCCTTCATCCAATAGGACCAGAGTCCTTATAAAAAGGAAGAAAATTGGACATAGAAAGAGACATGCATGGAAGGTAGACTATGTGAAGAGACACAGAGAGAATGTCAGGGGAAGGCAAAGGACTGGAGTGATATACCTACATACCAAGGATGGTCAAAGATGACCAGTAGACCAAGAAAAGCTAGGACAGAGGCCTGGGACAGATTCTCCCTCATGACCCTCTGAAGGGAACGACCCTGCTTGTTGGTTTAAGGCACCTAGTATGTAGTGCTTTGTTAAGGCAGCCCAAGGAAACTAATACAGTACTCAGTTTAAGGATGGAATGTTTCTGCTGAAGCTCCAATACTTTGGCCACCTGATTCAAAGAGCCTACTCATTGGAAAAGACCCTGATGCTGCAAAAGACTGAATGCAAAAGGAGAAGGGGGCAACAGAGAATGAGATGGTTAGATGGCTTCACTGACTCAATGGACATGAATTTAAGCAAACTCTAGGAGATAGTGGAGGACAGAGGAGCCTGATGTGTTTCAGCCCATAGGGTTGCAAAGAGTCGGACACTACTCAGCGACTGAACAACATGGTTCTACTTTGTTAATTTTTCTCAACAATTACAAGCACCTTCTACTGTTTATTTAGGTGTGTGGTTGATTACAATGAGTTAGTGGCCCATCTAATTTATGAAGTTGTCTTCCATTGTAACTTATAATTTTATTTTCTAATATGCTCAGTTCTCACCTTTGCTGTGTTCCTTTTGTTCCTCTGGTGTCTGAGGGTCTTGGTTTGAGATTTACCTGTAGCTCTAGGTGGACTCATAAAACTAGCCTTCTTAAGCTCCTGGACGGAGGGAATGTTTTACAGGTCTCCCCTCCAGCCTGCAAGTCTTCAGATCTGAGAGAGACAGATTTATAGTGCTTCCCTGGGTCAAACTGAATGTTTAATTAAGGTCAGAAGTTTAAAAATGTATACAAGGGAGGGAGAATAAGTGGAAAGTAAATCTTTCCCATGATACTAACTCATACAGGCCTAGCATGGTTCAATTTATGACTTCAAGGCTGTTTCCCTTGGGGTGAGAAGAGGCTATGCTATACATATATACTTCTTGGGTGCCTTTCATTCACTGAGGTTAAAAGGAAAGCCCCATAATGCTTGAGCCTAAGGAGCTTTTGCCCTTTAGTGATCAGGAAAGTACCTGTGTGCATGCCTGCTAAGTTGCTTCAGTCGTGTCCAACTCTATGCGACCCTATGGATTGCAGCCCACCAGGCTCCTCTGTCCATGGGATTCTCCAGGCAAGAATACTGGAGTAGGTTGCCATGCCCTCCTCCAGAGGATCTTCCTAACCCAGGGACTGAACCCACTTCTCCTGCACTGCAGGTGGATTCTTTACTCACTGAGCCACCTGGGAATCCCCCCGGAAATATCTACTACTCAGCAAACTCACATCAGAATACCATTTCCACATTAGATATCTTCAGGGTATAGAGGGTTTGCTCAATTTGTGGAGACCTCAGCAAACTTTAAAATGTAGAAATAAAGCCCAGGTTTGTTACATTTAATTCTAGGAACTCTGTGTACTCACAAAATGGGTCTAATTGTGTTGTCTCCAAAAATGTGTTGAAGTCCTAGCCTCCAGTACCTCAGGATATGACTTTATTTGGAATCAAGATGTAAACATGTTAAGGTCATTAGGGTGAGCTCCAATCCACAATGACTGGAGTTCTTACAAAAAGGAGAAATTCAGACACAGGGTTAGAGAGAGGGAAGATGATGTGAAGAGAAATAGGGAGAATGTCATGAGAAATAATGGAAAAATTGGAGCTATCCTGCCACAAACCAAGGCCCAGCTGGGGCCACCAGCATCCAGAAAAGGCAAGGAAGAATCTTCCCCTATAGGATTCAGGGGGCATATAGTCCTGCAAACACCTTCACATCAGGCTTCTAGCCTCTAAGACTGTGAGAGACAATGAGTTTCTGTGGTTCTAAGCCACCAAGTTTGTGGTACTTTCTTATGTGAGCCATAGGAAACTAATACGACTCATTCACAGTTCTGTGAATACAGTCCCCTACATACGAACAAGTTCTGTTCCGAGAGGGCATTGGTAAGTCCAACAAAGTTAGCCTAGGTACCCAACTATCACAATTGGCTATATAGTACTGTACTGTAATAGTATACTTTGCACATACATAGTACATAAAAAAAAAAAACCCACAAAAAATAAAGAAGCCATTTTTAATGCTACAGAACATTACCTTGAAAAGTATAGTAGTAAGCTAATATATAGAGTCTGGCATTGAGTGTACAGGCAAGAAGAGTTACTGAGTGGAGGAGGGAGTGGAGGTGGGAGATAGTAGAGCTGAAGGATTGCCAATAGGAGACGGAGGGCAAGCTACAATTTCACTCATGCCTGATGTTGACGGAATGCACGTTCGCATCTTTGAAAGTTCACTACTTGAAGATTCATGTGTAGGGGGCTTATTGTACCAGGAAGCTACCTCAGACTCATTCCCTTAGGCATCCAGTTAATGCCAGTAATTATTACTGTCTATCACCCCACACACATCTTTTTGCGCTAAGTGCCAGGCACCATGCTAACCTCTTTACATATCTTTTCCTCATTTTATAGACAAATAAACTGAGAAAACTCAGTGAGATTAGGTAATCAGCTCAAGGGCACATAGTTAATAAATGATGCAACTAGAATTTGAGTCCAGCTCCAACTTTATCTGCATTTTTTCAAAGTTAATATTCTTAATTTATACTCTCCTTCTCTATCAAGCTTACTTAGAGATTGGTGGCATCAAAGGTTTTGGCAAACAAATCCCTACTTCTTACTATGTCCTCCTTTACAATGTGTCTGGTTTAGGCCAGTTTTGGAAAGTAGCAATTTTATATTTTGCCCCCAAAGCCTATTTTTAGCAAGTTTCTTTTAACTTTAAGAGTTGTCCAAAGTGTTGTAGTATGGGTTATAGTTTTTAAGTAGGAAGTTCATGGAACGATTAAAATCTGAGATGAGGAGCTCCTCTGATTTTTTAAAAATAGATGGATTTTTTGAACACATGTCAATCACAAACTGAATTCACCTGGCTTTTGCCCCAGCATGTTACACCCCAGTAGCTTTGTTGGTGTAAGATATCAAGCCATTTCTCTTCTAGGGTCTGTAGGAAGAGGAGTGCTCTTAGGGAAGAGGAAGCTGGAAAATTTAACACTGACTGATTATCTGCTGTGGTTTATACACCTTCACGTAACTAATTCCTTTAATTTTCACTAAACCTGCAAGACAGATACTATACCTTCCCCCCCCCCCCGCCCCTGCCCCGCCCCACATATGAAGAAACTTAGGCCCTCTGAAATTAAGAGACCTGCTCAATCACACACTTATCAAAGATCAAAGTCCAAACACAGATGTGGGAGTCAGGATACCTGGCTCTAGTTTTCACTTGCCAATAATGTGCCCATCTAGTGCTTTGAAAGGTGGGTTGGGTCAGTAGAAAGAGTACTGAGACCTTTTTCCCAGCCAGCAGTGCTGTTTCACTCTGGAAAGACTACCTGAGAAATAGCAGAAGTGAGCAATCAGCTCCTCTTTAAGTCCATAACTTCTGCTTGAAAAGTTCAGTGTACACAGGCCACCTTGGACCTTAAATTTACTTTTATTAAAAAGTTATGTGAACACCATTATTTTCAATTCAGTTCTTAGACATATCATATTAATTCATTAAGTAGCTATGGGAATTACACAAAAGCTATAAATATCATGAAACCATATTAAAGGTAGGTTGAAAAAATTACTTAAATTTTTTGTATTTCATGTACCCTTCTCTGGAAACTATGCAAGATAATTATGAACTGTGGCCTTCGGTGGGGTATCGCTGATCTGTGCAAGAATGTTTTCACTCTTCAAAGAGCAAAAGTGGCTAATTATCTTGGGGCGAGTATAGTCCTTACTTTATTATATTGTTATTTTATATTATCTCTTCCTGCTGGCTCAGTTGGTAAAGAATCTGTCTGCAATGCGGGAGGCCTGGTTTCAATCCCTGGGTTGGGAAGACCCCCTGGAGGAGGGCATGGCAACCCACTCCAGTATTCTTGCCTGGAGAATCCCCATGAACAGAGGAACCTGGCGGGCTACAGTCCATGGGGTCACAAAGAGTTGGACACGACTGAGTGACTAAGCACATATTATCTCTGTTGCATACAAAGTGCAAGGTATAGTGACTTAGAGAATTGAGTTCTAGAAAAGGTGAGTGCTATTCCTTGTAACCATCAGAAAGAAGTCATGGAAAGAAAAGACAGAGCTAGCCCGGAAGAGCCTGTCTAGTATGGGTTAGAGCCTCAATAGGAATTCATTAGCATAGAAAATATAAGCCTAAAATACCAGGCCCTAAATAGCAGTATCAAGATGTAAGAAGCATTCTAATCAATGTCTGCATGAGACGAGGTTTATAATAAGGTTATATAGAAAAAGTGAACGGTCAGTGAGAAAAGTACCATATTTTCTTTAGAAATTTATTGTTTTAAACTGTTCTTAATAAAGCTATCTCCTTTACTGGTTACTTTTATTTAATGTCAGTTGTTTTTAATAAAAAGCAGTCTTAATAGCAGTGGAAATGAGCGTTTATCAATGCAGTGGGCCAGAGCAGATACTATCAGGCAAAGCATACTCCTTCACAAATTGGCTCAGAAGTTAAAAACCCACCGGCCACCTAGTTGCTTCCTTGATTTTACAACCGGAAAAAGTATTTAAGGGCAGAGGAAAGAGGATGACCTGGCTGAGCTTCTTAAATACAAACCTAGTTACAACATCTCAAACAAATGTCACTCTGAGATTTTCATTTGTGAAGCTGTATAATATTACAGCCTCTGCAAGGATCTTTCCACAACTCTATAAAGAACAAATGGTCTCTCCAAGTTGCTCCTCTGATATTAAATTTTAATTGGGAAAAATAAAGCTATTTAATAATAACTTGCATTTGTTTAGTACTTAGTTTTTTTCCCATATACTTTGACACACATCACTGTACTGGATGGTCTTACCACCCTGCAAGTTACACTGAGCAGACATGAGCATTTCTATCTTATAGCTGCATTGCAGCAAGATGAAGTGGCTTCCTGGAGATCACAGGGCTTATTGCTGAAGGAGTTAGACCAGAATCAAGACCCTCTGATTCCCACTTGAAAAGGCTCTCTTTAAGTATCTAGGCTGATCCCTGAAACAGGCAGCTAGCAGAGTCAGGGTTATCAAGATTATGTAATATGTTCAGCGGTTTTCAAAATGCAGTTTGCAGCTTCTGAAATCTACTGAGTAGGTTATGACTAGCATTTTTTAATGAAATATAGAATAAAGAAAATATCAGAGGGCAAGAAACTCTGTCACTATAACAGAAATATCTGTATTTTCATGTTATTGTAGCATTGCTCACAATAGCCAAGGTATGGAAACAACCTAAGTGTTCATCAATGGATGAATGGAGATCCATATACATATGTATATAAATATATATATGGAATATTGTAACATATATAATATATACATAGTAATATGGAATCTTATTCAGCCTTTAAAAAGGACACCTGAAACTAATGCAACATTATAAATCAACTATAGGCCAACAAAAATTATTTTTTAAAAAAAGAAGGTAATTCTGCCATTGCAACAACATGAATGAATATGGAGAGCATTATGTTAACTGAGATAAGCCAGACAGAGAAACACGAACACTGCATGCTATCACTTATATGTGGAATTTAAATAAAAAAGTTAAACTAGAATTGTGATTGCCAAGGGTTGGAGGCTAGGGGAAATCGGGAGAGGCTGGTAAAAGGCTATAAACTTTTAGTGATAAGGTGAATAAAGTCTTAGGATCCAATGGATAACATAGTGACTATAGTTAATAATAGTGTTGTTAACTGAAATATGCTAAGAGAGTGGAACATAAGTGTTCTCACCAAAAAAGGAAAGAAAGGTAAATATTAGAGGTGATGAATATGTTAATTAACTTAACTATGGGACTTCTTTCACAATGTATAGATCTATAGATCGTCATATAGTACATTTTAAATATATTATAAGCTTATTTGTCAAATATACTTTAATAATTGACCTGGAGAAGGGCATGGCAATCCACTTGAGTATTCTTGCCTGGAGAATCTTGTGGACATTATATATTATAACAATCTTAAGATATAAGATATTATATCTATATCTTAGATATATATATCTAGATATCTAGATATATATAGATATTATATCTATATCTTAATCTATAAGATATTATAACAATCTTATTTGTCAATCATACTTTAATAAAGCTGAGAAAAATCAATAGTACAACTTAGAAAATATCAGAGGGCATTGTACATAGCAAGAGTGAGCACTATTTTGTGAAATATTTATTTCAAATAGATATATGTGTCTATATATATGGTGCCTGTGTGCTTAGTCAGTTCAGTTGTGTCTGACTCTGCGACCTCATGGAATGCAGCAGCCCAGGCTTCCCTGTCCTTCACCATCTCCCGGAGTTTGCTTAAACTCATGTCCATTGAGTCGCTGACATACTGAGTCACAAAATAAACTTAAGTTTATTATATTCAAGTTTATACTCAAGTATAATAGAAACTAGTATTCCTTTCAGAGGGTCAGAGGGAAGGAGAAAACAGGGAAACACTGATGCAGCTAGCGCTGGTCAGGTGTCCGTGCTGTTCTGACAGCAGCCCCCGCCCTGATGGACCGGGGAATGTGTGTACGCTGGGAGGTGGGGTGGGATGAACAGAGGGGCATTCCTGCAGTGGGCGGGAGGGTAAAAGACTAGATAATCTTGAAGCCAGAGCCTGTGCTTTGTTCTTTTTTATGTTCTTAGTGCCTAGTCCCAGCAGCACTAACTGGCACAGGAAACCCTCAATGAATATTTGTTGAATGAATGAATGGAAATGAGTGAGGTTTACAGATTTTTAAAGGCTCCTCTTAAAAACTCAATTAGGCTTGGAAATGAATTCAGGCAGTCCTACATTTATGAAAAGCTTGTTTCCAAAACCTTAATTTGCAAATTGGTTTTTGGAACTTCAAACATTATTATACATGGCAGTTGGGATCTCAGGCCAGCCCACAACCACCTTTTAAAACCCAGGATATATCTGAAGCTAGTACTGAGAGCTGAAACTGCATTTCTACAGGGAAAAAAGCAACCTCACTGGTCCAGTTAGGAATATCAGAGGCAAATTAGCCTCCAGATGGCAGAGGAACACCTCCCCAGCCCCCATTCCTCTGGCCTCAACTAGCCCTGCCTCTGAAAAGCCATTTTGGGGGAACTGGGGAGCAGGGTGTGAAAAGCAGTAGGAAGTGAGGGCTCATGTCAAGGATAGAAATAGGTCAAAGGTGAGGAGAGGGAAAGAGAGGTGAGCAACGCAAATTGCATCAACCAGGAGGGAAAGAAAGGCCTGTGGCCACCAGGCACCTAGTCAGTGTGCTTGTGTCCAGGTGGCTAGGAAAACACATGCAGAAAGTCGAGACCATTTCCATAAAGATTTGGTATAGTCACCATTCCGGCAGAAATTCCACAATATCATTTATAGAGTGCCCCATACTGGCAAAGCATAACTGCCCGTTTGTCTGCCATTCTTTCTTATTTTTTATCCACTAACACAAAGTGGTAATTTTACCCTTAACCAGATAAGAGGTCCAGTGAAGTCAATCATTTAAAATCCAACTTTGAACCCCAAAGTGAACAAAAATGGCCGGTCAGGTATACAAACCAACAGTCACAAAAGGTACATGCCCTTTGCTTGGTAAGAGAGAAGGCGCCTGGTGTTCCTCTGCCCAGACTGTTAACTTTTTCCTTGAACACAGTTGTAACAGACAGGGTTTGCTGATAGTCTTGACTACTGTGAATAGTGAGTGGAACCACTAGAACTGGATACATTTATTTCCCTGTCATGTTTTTAATTTAGTTTCTTCAGAAAACTGTGGCATAAACTAAAAAATTTCCTATGTTTCTTTGGTATCATGGTTTAAAAATTTATATACCCTTCTACATTTGTTACAAAATGTGACAAAGCATGGCTGTTTACAGGAAACCCCATATCTTGAATCAAGAAAATTTCACCCGTGCTTTGGGAAAATGAGAAAGTAAGTGTTGAAAATATTAGACTGTGAGTGACAGAATCTCTAAATAATCATACCAGGAACAAATTAAACAGCACCTTGAAAACTATAAAGAACTGAAAAACCATTCACAACTGCCCCTGAGAATAACATGACCTTGGGTAGGTCTTGGCATTTAGGAATCTTTATGTACCTCATAAAAGAAATACTTCCAATCTTGCTCCGTAGGTGATGAAACTGAGATAAATTATCTGATGCAAATGCAAAGGAATTTAGAAATCATTTTGTTGGGCATCTGTTTTGGCATTTAACCTAAAGCTTCTTCCAAAGCAGAAGATCCAGAAGCTCTGGTGTGTTCAAATGACTCCAATGAAAAGTGTGAACTTAGATGAACTGAGTTTGATTTATCCAATAATGGGAAAGTTAAAGAATATTTTTTGACCATTGGCACCATGCTGGAAGCTGAAGGTCCAAAGAATCAAAATAGTTCCTACCCTCAAGTGAATTACCATTTATTGCAAGAGGACAGGAATGCTCACCACTATCTTTAATTTAAAGCTAATGATGGAAGGATGGACCAAGAAGGTTAGCGGTGTGGAGAGAAAAAAGGAGTGGAGGAAGCCTTGTGGAGAAAGGCGGCATTTGATGAGGGCCCTGAAGGACAGGAACGGAGTCAGGAGCACGTGAGATAAAGCCGCGCATCCCTACTGTACTCTCCAATCACCACCCCTCCCATTGCCTCTACCTCCCACCATACTCCCCGTCTCTTCCCTATCCCACCACACCCTACGCACTCCACCAAAACCTCCTTGGAATCCTTGGTCTCCATAGAACACTTCAGAAGCCCCAACCTTGTTCAATTCCTCCATCTCAGAGGGGAAGCTGAGGCTTATAGAGTGTTCACCACATAAGAAATAGAGTGAGCCTAGGAATGGAGGTGGCTTTTATGTGATAAGTTTGGGGACCAGTGAGTAATCTGATTTGGCCAGAGCAGGGGGCGGTCAGAATGGGAAGGGATACAAAAGGCAGATCGTGGAGAACTTTGAATGCCACGTGGAGGACAGTGAGCTCTATCTTCAAGGGTGAGGGGTGGGAGGGCCGGAGGGGACACAGTCAGAAAGGGGACAGAGGCTGAAGCTGATAGGAGGCAATTAGAATTGTCCAGGTGTGTGTGTGGGGGTGGGGGTGGAGGCAGTAACAGCTGAAATGCAGGAAATGACAAGAGTTAGTAGATAAGAGTAAGAGAGATGTGGAGAAAGTAAACTGACAGAAGCATGGGCATGATGAAGCAGGAAGAATCAGGACCAGGAATTCACACTGACACACACACACACACACACACACACACACACACACACACACACACACACACCCAGATTGGGCTCTTTGCCCTGAATTCCAGGGTCTGTTGTTGATCAGCTGTGAATACTGTGCCAGCCCTGTACCCCATGTACCTCAGTTTCCTCATTGGAAACTGAGCCATTGAACACAATGAGGGTTTCTCAAATTCCATAGACACCTAGGATTCCAAGGAAGTTTTGGTGGAGTGGGGTGGGGTAGAGAAGGATGGGGAGTGGGGGGGATGAGCAATGGGGATTGCAGCGGTGAAGAGAAGCTCTAGATCCAAAACCACCCATTTAATCAGAACATCTCCTTTATGTAACAGAATTCCTCCTAACAGTAAATTTGCTAAAAAAACCAAACCCCCCAACCAGTCTGATAGCCATACAGATAACCTCTGACACTGCTTTGCGCTCTCACACTTGAGCGATCACCCTCAAAGAAACTGGTTATCCAAGAGATCTACCAATGCAGTGGATGTGGGTCTAGTTTTTAGGACCCTGTTGAGTTCCTGTTTATTTGACGAACTGTTGCACAAATGCTGGAGCGACTGGAACAACAATTGTCATGCTGAATCGATGCCAAAACTTTCAAAAATGGGACAGATTTACTGAAAGGCCATCTGGTGTTCTTACTCTTGTGCGGTACCTTTTCCCAAGACCCAGAGAGTTTTCCAAACCTCATAAACGCCACCGTCAAAAGGGCCCTTGCCTGCAAGTACAAAGACACTGGCTTCCCCCTATTGACTGCTGTCTGGCTTTGGGTGAGAGGAGTTGCCCCTCGGGGTTCCAGTTTCTCAGTCTGTAGGAAAGAGTTTCAGCAAACAGCCCCAGGGGCCCCTCTAGCTTGAACATTCTAAGATTCCAGGACCCTAAACTTTGGAGCCTGTTATCTGAACAATTCTCTGATCGATAGCATGTGCTCTGGGTCTTGTTCTGTCACAGTCAGATGGTTCAGTGTACCAAGGGCTTTGGGCTGTTGACTCTACGGATTGGGCAATGTGTGCTTTAGCCAAAGTCCCTGAGCCCTGCAGATGGATCATTCCGAGCAGAGGGCTCAGGTCTAAATTAACAGCAGATCTTTAGAAACCCGATGCTTTGTGGATCGGTATTTAGAATAAGAAAACTCGGTGGCTAGGTATTAACCCCCCGCAAATGGTCTACTAACCACCCCAAAAAATGGAACCGAGGAAAACCAATCAGAACTACCACCAAGTTGAGACCAAAAAAGTTCCATACGGGTCTGAAACTTACACACTCACCGCCTTCCTTTGCCTCCTGGCTTCTCCTCTCTCCTCCCACTCCCACAATTAAAAAGCATTTTAAAAACAGCAATTCCTTTTTAAGAAAGAAGAAGAACCCCCCGAAGAGGTGAAGCGAGCACTCACTGGGAGAGAGCGGCCAGGCTGCGTCTTCCCTGAGATCCGGATCCCGCGAGCATGTCTGCAGCTGGAAGGGCGGCGGGCGGGCGCAGAGGTGCTGAGACCCTCCGGCGGTCAGGGCGTGGACCCGGACCGCGGAAGTGCCATGTTATCTGTGGCTGAAATGCAGTGTGCGGGATGCTCCCGGGTTCTCCCTTTGTGTTAACACTTTGGTCTGTCCCTGTGACGAAAGTCTGGGCTTGTCCTTTGCCAAATCTACTCCTCCCCACCCTTTCCCTCCTCACAGGATCATCAGAGAGCTGATTGTTATTTTTTACTGTAATCTCTCTAATAGAGGCTCATCATGTTTAGACGTAGGTTGTAAAGGGCCCAGATTGCTTCGTGATTTCCAGAATGTTTATGACTGGACGGCGGGGCCCAGGATCCCCAGTAGCTATCCTGATGAAGACTTTATATGATCAATTACAAAGAATCCTTCCAAGGTAGAGAACTAGTTAAAGAAAAAGACACGGATTTATCCACGTGCCCAGGCTTTGGGAAAACAGTCGACCCTAGGATCACTCACATACACAATCCAATGCTAAAGAGATCAACGGAAATCAGCCCACCAAAATGTTCATCCGGTGCAGTTCTCAGGCCCTCGTTCTGAGCTCTGTTCTCAATTAGAATTGGTGTAGGTGGCTTCCAAAGCAAACAGTTCCCACTGAGAAATCAAATCTGAGAAACCTCTATTATCCCTTTTATTCAGGGGAAGATGCATGATAAAAAAAATGCATACAAAGGCAAAGGGAAGACAGCCAGCGGATCAGAGATACGCTGTGTTATACAGGGCATTTGGTGAAGTGAAGGCAACGGCCCGAGGAAGGAACATGTTGCAACAGCAGGCCTGGTCTGCCCCCGTGGCACTTAGTGTGATGATCTCATCAGCCAGGCCAGGCAAGGGAGCCTGGTCAGCAACAGCTTGGAAAGCAGCCAGATTCCAGCCCCTGTGGAGGGGGTGGTGTTGATTCTATCTGGAGATGACACTCCGTCTAGGCTTGAGTTGTGAATGTGTTTCTTCATCTCTAACAAGCAATGAACAGATTGCTGCTGGGGCACCAAGATACTTATGGGACTGGCTTTCTGTTAAATCAGTTGAATGACTCAGATCTCCACAATGTAGGGTTAAGATGATTCTTTTGGTATATAGCAGGAGAAACAATCCTCTTCACACATTGATTCACATCCTTCACATGATTAAAAAAAAAAATCTTTGAGATCTATGGCTTCATGTTGCAAACATGGATGCAAAAGCACAGAGCATTTCAAAAGTTCACCCCAAGTCACGGAGAGGTACCAAAGCAGGTACTCTTGTGCTCAACTTAAAGAAGTTTAATTTAGTTAGATTAAATCCTCTCTTCACTTTCACTAACCAGAAAATTTTGGTTGTTTTCCTGCTTAAGTCTATGCTGTTCTCAAAGTCATTGTTTATAGAGTAATAGAGTTTGATGAATTTCAAAGTTAATTATCTCCTAGTACTATGATGAATGGGCTTCCCTGGTGGCTGAGATGGTAAAGAATCTGCCTGCAATGCACGAGACCTGGATTCGATCCCTGGGTAGGGAAGATCCCCTGGAGAAGGGAATGGTAACCCATTCCAGTATTCTTGCCTGGAGAATTCCATGGACACAGGAGACTGGCCGGCTGCAGTCCATGGAGTCGCAAAGACTCTGACACGACTGAACGACTAACACACACACACATAATGAATATATACACCTTTAAACATCCCTTTGATTATGTATATTATCACTCAACATATATAGACTACTTAAGGTGCACAAGACACTCATAAAATTAGAGATTACACAAGAGGCTTTAATAAAATACTGACTTGGTTTGAGTTTATTGCTCCAAAGCTGTGATAGATACATGTATTGAGGCATTTTGCCATTCCTCTTTCTACTACACTTTTCCCATTTAATTTTTTTCCTTTAAAATTCAGTGATTTGCTGTGGCAGGCAGAATAATGTTTCTCCCAAAGACATCCAATGTCCTAATGCCCAGACCTTGTGAATATGTTACCTTACACGGCAAAAGGGATTTTCCAGATGTGATTAAGTTAAAGGCATTGAGGTGGAGAGATTATCCTGGATTATCCAGATGTGCTCACTCTTAGTGTCTAAAGTGAGATAAGCCTCTCCCGCTGAAGTCATGGGGAGATATGGCTATAGAATAGTGGCCAGAGAGATGACCTTGCTAGCACTGAAGATAGAGGCGTGGGGCCAGGAATCCAGGAATGTGGCGGCTTCTAGAAACTGGAAAGGCAGGGAAGTGGATTTGCCCCTAGAGCCTCTGGAAAGGAATGCAGCCCTGTCTATCTGTACCTTGATGTTAGCCTGTAGAGAACTGTGTTGGACTCTGTACCTCTAGAACAATAGATAGTAAGTTTGTACTGTTTTAAGCCACCAGGATTGTGGTTCTTTGTTACAGCAGTGGTAGAAAACCAATACATTTGCTTATGGGACTCAGTTGACCTTGGGAATACATTTCACCTCCTGATTTCCTGTTTCCCACTCCCACTCCAATTCTGAGGTGGCAAGTATAATTTTGGCATCATCAGAATAAACTCATAAAATCGACTAGCCTGGAAAAAATTCAGTGGTTCTTCCAGGCCAGACTCTCTTTTTCTACACACACACACACACACACACACAGAGGAGATCAAGAATTTAGTAACCTTCCACTAACATGCTGACATTCATGCACTGAAAATATGCTAATGGCCAGCTATATAAAAGATTTCCACCGAGTTATTTTCCTAGTTGTACAAATAGAAAGAGGGAAATCACGCACGCTTGTAGCTGGCCCCTTGTTATTAGTGGAATGTGTTTGGGAAGTAGCTGTCTGTCTTCAGTTTGTAAAAACTAATGGATGTCATAACTCCTGCTACCTAATAGGGTACTAACATGACAATAGCAAAGAGAGGAATGACTCTGGGGCTCGGGTCAGACGCCAGTAGGGAAGAGGGAGAGCACAGAGGACAATGAGAGGGAGACTGGATGCATTTGAGAGGCAGGAAGATGAGAAAATCACAAGAGGAGAGCAGGGCTGGAATAGGCAGCTGCTTCCAGGTAGCCCTCTGAGGTCCAGCCGCCAGAGGCTGGAGAGGCGACATGAGAGGAATCAGGAAGAACATACCAGAAGGTAATCTGTGAACAGCATCTGTTTCTGCAGAGACAGCAAGCACATGTGCTTTCACTGTGTAGCACAGACACGGGTACTCAGAGTCCAACTGCCAGAACTGGTGTCTCTGAGAACCAAAGTAATGATCATTCATTGGCACTATGAACAGCTGGGCCAGTCATCCTTCAGCAAGAGAGTAGGTGTCATACATGTGACATTTCTGGCCTCTTTTACTAGCGGAAATGAAAATCTGGGCCACTCTTGAATTACTAATCAGTTCAGTTCAGTCGCTCAGTTGTGTCCAACTCTTTGTCACCCCATGGACTGCAGCACGCCAGGCTTCCCTGTCCATCACCAACTCCCGGAGTTTGCTCAAACTCCTGTCCATTGAGTTGGTGATGCCATCCAATCATCATATCCTCTGTTGTCCCCTTCTCCTCGGGCCTTCAATCTTTTCCAGCATCAAGGAAATTACTGATAGCACTCTTCATTTCTAGATAGTTTGTTTCATTTTTCGTCAAAGAGATTCTGGCTGGGAAGGTTTGAAGGAGGTCAGTGCTATAGAAAGAAATAAGCTCCCACCACAGGGTGGTCCTTTATTAATAAAATATGATTAAAAAATAACTTTACTTCATGGAGGTAGGAGCTCCATGATCTGTTCCAGACTTTATGGTCTGCAATGGTTGTTTAGCACAGCTTCTACCTTGGAGCAATTCCCTAGGGAAAAGAGAGGTATGTGGGAAGTGCCCCATGTACTGCCCTAATGCACTCAAGACAGACAGACAGACACACACACACACACACGCACAGACCTCCTACAGAAACACAACTTAAACTCAAAGGAAATCTAAACACATGAGAGGCAACCATTCAAGTAATTTAAAGAGGATGTTTTAAAAAGTTCTTGAAGAAAGTTTTTCTTGTAAAGAAATTCACAGACACTACACTCTTAGAATGTGGCAAAAGATCTTGCCTAGACAGCTGCTCACCAGGAACAGGAGTGAAGGGGTTAACTACATCTTTCCTCCTTTCCCTTGGCCTCTCAGAGTCTTTCTTCCACAGCTGAGGCATCACCCTCCTCCCCATTCCCCTCCCCGAATGGTACTGAACATGTTTCACTTAAATGATATTGCTTTGTATTTTCCTGGGATTACTGCTTTTTAACCGATTTTCCTGAGAAACCTTCTCATGAAATGCTTCTCCCTTTTCTATCTCCTTTTGCAGAAATTACAGACTACTCTTCCTTCTTTCTTCTGCTCTCCACCATCCAGTATTTTCCTTGCCTCTCTTTCCATATCATGTCTTAGCTCAAGTCTGTAGTTCCCACTGTGGAATGTGTGTTGGGCTGGGAGGGGGAGGGAGGCGGTGGGATGTATGGACTGTTATAGAAGGTCATCATTTACCCCTCCTCATAGTCTTCCAGTGCAGCGGCCTGTCCATCACAAGAATGCTTATGGTCTTTGCTGAGACAATTCTCTGAACTATTCTTTGGTCTGACTCCAGGCCTGTAACACAGCTCGGGCTGCTACATTCTCTTGTCTACCTTACAATGGTGGCCATATAGTTTCTGTTCCAGCACCTTCTCCCTACCTAACACTATTTGAATATTTATTCTAAGCAAGTCATGGAGTTAAGTACCATGAGGCCTCCAAAGACAAGAAGGGCAGTCCCAAATGGAGATAAGATATGCATTCTAAAATACTAATGGGAGATGGAGAGTGAACAGTATTCTGAAAGTGGCAGAGCTGAAGTACTCTATTTCTAAGGTGACATCCCATGATCAAGGTCCCAGTGTTTAATCACTCTTAAACGCTCAATTTATTCAGTGATTGAACTAGACTTCCTGTGCCTGAAATAGAAATCCACTTATCTCTCTTAGGGCCACAGGTATTAAGTCATCCTTCAGTCTCGTCTTTTCTAGGCTAGATGCCAATGCCTATTTTCCATCCTTTTAATATCAGCCTGAAATTTAGCAACTCTTCAAACGGGAAACCAAAATTGGACATAATAAAGGCTTGACCAAGGCTGAATGTGGCTGGCTGAAGTCCCAGCACAGCCTGCCACGTTCCTGTTAACACATCCTAACATTGTTTTCACATTGATAATAGCATCTCTTATAGAGATCAATCATTAATTTTTGTGCTGAATCCAGGGTGGCTTTTTTTCCTCCAGATTTGTTGTTTAGTCAATCTATCTCCAACATTTATCTGTTAAGCTATTTTTGTTGTTATTAATTACCCTCATACAAAGACTTTCATATTATTTCCAGAGGCTCATTTTTCAGCTCTTTCAGGTTACTCTCTATAGTATTTTTCTTGCTCTCCTGCTTGAAACACAAAATATGATTTCAAGAAAGGAGGACACGATCTTTCAGAGAGCAACTATATACCTACATTTCAATGTCTGGGAATTCTAATGATCTGTTTGAAGCAACACAGAGTTCAACGTCCTGGACTGCACTCCAAGTGTATTTACATATTTCTACCCCCCATTATTAGGCTGTGAGCTCCTTGAGGAGGAGGACTGTGTCTTACCCATCTTCATGCCCCATCCTCTCACCCCAGTTAGCACAATGTCTGGCATAGAGCAGCCCTTCTGTAATACGTGCTGCATAAGAAAATTAGGGCACACAGCTTCATAGAGAGCAAATAATGGCCTTGACCAAGTTAATTTGTTTTTTTCAGTCATTGAGTTGAAATGAGAGGATAATTGATGTGACTGGTGGCCCAGCCTCAGGGTCAGTTATGCCCACCACTGGAATTGAGATGCATCTGGGCACGTGTGAGTGTGTGGTGAAGGGGGTCTAGGGAGCCGATCCACATGGAGGTTTGGCCCATTGTCTGCTATCCCATGTCTTGGAATTGGCCCCTGAGCTGAGACCCGTTGCCACACGTTTGTGCCCTGAGGACCAAGGTGGGCTTCAGGGAAGCAGAAGGTGTTTCCTGAGTCTAAAAGGAAAACCACTCAGCAAAACCACAAGATGTTTGCTGAGTCTAGTCTGAGTTTTGGTGGCCTGGTGACAAAGAGGGGCAGAGGAAAGCCCCCTCCCCCACTCCCCGCCCAACACACACACCTACACACACACACACACACACACACACACACACACACACACACTTCTATAACCACAGCCGTTTTGGAATTCTGGAAGAGTGAAAGAAATCGCAGGACCACTTTGGAAACTTGAAAGTTTGTAGTAAGGGCATGAGACAGCATCTTTGAGGTGGAAGTGGAGGGCCCCAAGTAAGCCCCAGGGCAGTGGTGGAGGGTGGGAGCAGGGCCTCACTGGGGCAGGGAATCCACGCAGGAGCCACAGAAGGCTGGACATGTTGGCTGAATGCACCATTTGTTAGGTTTTATGAATCAGACTTCTAGAAACAGAGGGACTCTCTTTTAAAAAAAAGTTATTGGTGGAGTTAGTCTTGCATCAGCAGGGATCATTAAGAATTATACCACTCGTAATGTCATTTTGTTGACATCCATAGGCAGATCTGATTGAGGATATACGGGTGCCAGTTATAAGGTTTCTGTACTTTTTTAATATTACATTTTATTCTAAAATCTTAGACAAACTAAAAGGAGTAAGAAACATCTGTGTGCTCACCATTCAGCTAAAGAAAGAAAACTTTCAGAGTCACTTAGTGCTCCATGGGTTCTCCCAGGATGACTTTCTCCCTTTCTCTACCTGGAGGTAGTGTTTCTCCTGAATCTGTCTAATCTGCTTTCTTGAGATCTAATCCTGTGAACTATTCTTCCCCTCTTCTCCTCCCTCCACAGCTGGCCTAGTGGGCTCACCATCAATGCCAGCCTAGTATGTATTTGGTTCTCGAATAAAACAGGATGGGCGCATGGGAGTGAAACATCATTTCACTCTGCCTTGATGCTTCTGTATTTTCATGGTGAAATGTAGGTCCTTTGCTCAAGACCCCACTGTTCAGTTAAAAGGAGGGCATTCTCTCCTTCTCAAGGCCAAATGTTGAACCCCAGCATTACCTTGCTAATTCGTCCCCTTAGGAAATCGTGACCTCCAGCTGTACCCACCGGCAATCTAGCACACGAACACCTTCAGTGCAATGTACCCTAACATGGATCATAAAGGAGATTTTTGTTCAGTGAAAAGATTATTGGCATTTGCTGCCGTTTTCCTGATATCTCCTGAAGTGTTCTGCCTTTACCCAATGAGGCTGTTCTTTCTCCTTTTCCCTAAAACAGCCTTTTAAATTTCCTTTGCTTCTCTGAATTCTAGTGATTCTTTAAGAACCAGTGTCTGGCTCCACCTCTATAAAGTCTTCCTAGTTTTGACTTAATTTCTTTGTAATTTATCATCTTTGGAGGAGCAATGAGAAAGTTAGAGCCCACTTTTGCTTGCATGCATGTGAGAAACAGTTTTGTTATGTGTGACTCAGCCCTTCCAGCTAACTTGCTGTGAGGTTCCATTTCTGTTTAAATTCTTTTGCGACAATTATTTAGGTCTAGTCTCTAAACTCTTTTTAAAATCTGAGGGCTTTAGCTAGCTGGACTACTTTCTTTTCCTGGAAAGAAAAGTATCTATCTTAAAAAGATTGTGCCTCCAACTCCCCTCCACCCTCCAGCTTGAAACACATTTTTAAAACAGTAAGACAGTGCTTGGAAATAGTAGGGTTCTAACATCAGTTTCTTGAATGAATGGTTGCTAGTGCACATTTATAAACCCCTGGTTCTGGTCTCAGAAAATAATAATATATACCTTATATAATTCTAGGGAAGAAGAGTGTACATGAAAGATATGGTCTCTGCCTGTAGGAAACTGAATTTTTCCCTTGATGATAACTTTAGAATATAGATTTCTTGTACATAGATACAATTAAACTGTGAAGGAAATTACGAAACTATCGTGGAGACTCAGAATATAATTCTGGTGCAGGGAAAAAGTCACATCTTCAAAGGAAGCATGGTAGTTCATAAGCCATGGAGTTCACCGTGTGTATCACTCTTGTTCAAACTATCTAAATATTTCCACACCATAAATTTATTTTCTAATGTCCACATTTTGCATCTGGATATAAAATTTACACATGGCTTTCAGAGCTGGAATCAAATCCAGATTTTTTTCCAGTGATACAATGTAAGGTCTGAAAAAAACTTGATTTCTTTATTAGGTGGTCAGACTGGATTAAAATATGTATTTGTTCCTATTGCTAGAGAAATAATCCATTGTGTGTTTTGGATACTTTGGAGGTAGTGTTTACCATTTATATTACATAAATAACACTTCTTAAGGTACTGTCCTATTTTGTGATTAATAGATCACATGAATTAATATTATAGAAATATCTATTTCTATAGATAGAAATAGATGAATGGATATGGAGAGTCTTATTTATTCATTGTTCACGTTCACCTCTTCTCACCTGTTTTCTGGCAGGGATGTTTCCTAACACCTCTTTGGCATCTGATACAGCCTACAACAGTGTCAGACATATGGCAAGTGCTGAAATAATTCTCGTCAATTGCTCTCTGGGTTAAAGGGGGACAGCAATGGACTAGAGATGCTGCATGAAGAAGGCCAGTTGGCCGGTCCTACCAGATACTCCCACGGAGTGGTCTTTTTCGGAGTATTTCTCATGGTACAAGTTCTAGACACTCTGCTGCCCCAGCCACTGAATCTTGGGAGTTCTCAGAATGGACAGGTCTCAAAGAGACTGACTGGCTCACAGACTCATGAGAAACTGATGTGTACATCAGAATGCACAGTTAAGGCCAGTTAATTAAGATAGAATGGATGACCTCCCTCTTCAGTGCCTGGGGAGCTCCTATTTCCCAACCAGGATGCCCCTAGTTCCCACACCAGAGTGTCAGGAAGTCTCATTCACCAGAGACTGCTTCATGACATGGAGTCAGATTAAAGGGAAGGGAGAGTATCATAGGGAAGATTTCACTCAAGGTAAGCAGAGATGTGAGGAAACATCTCCTTCAGTGGAGAAAATATCTATCACATCACAAGACTGAACAAATCCTGAGAGTCAAGGTCTATCTCATCTGGATATTCCTAGATACCCAGTGCCAACCGTGGACCTGGCACCCATGCAGAACTCTTCTACTGACCCATTCTTTTTTCAGACTTACTGATAACCATCAGGGATGTGGACTGAATGTTTGTATCCCCTAAAATTCATATGTTGAAATCTTAACCCTGGATGTGATGGTACTAGGGGATGGGGCCTAATTAGGGGGATAATTAGGTCATGAAGGTGGTATCCTCATGAGTGGAATTAGTGTCTTTATTAGAATAGACATGAGAAGGCTTGCCCTTTGTCTCTCTCCTCTCTGTAAAGATGCAACAAGGAGACAGCCAACTGCAAATCAGGAAGAGGGCTCTCATCAGACACCAGATCTGCCAGTAGCTTAGTCTTAGACTTCCCAGCTTCCAGCACTACACGAAATAAATTCTTTCTATTGAAGCCACCCAGTCTCTGGCATTCTGCTACAGCAGTCCAGACTGACTAATAGAGTCGATTACAGTTAGATTTCGTTCGCTTACATCTGGGAGACCTAATGTAATTTGACACGTGTTGAATTTATTAGAAATGTTCTTTTGTATAATTTTTAAGTGTCTTTATGATATACCTTGAGATAAGAGGTTAGAAGTAGACTAGGAGGAAGCTCTTCAGCTTTAGGACACTATTTTACTTTGAAGTTATTGAGCAATGAAATCAAACTATTATTAAGACCAAGGCAAGAAAAACAAACACAGCTCCTTTTTGTTCACTATTTTATAGAATAGAACAGGGAAGGGGTTTTAGTGAAAACATTTAATTAAAAAAATCATATTCATTTTTCTTATTTAGAAGTCAAAAGCCATCTGGAAAGCTTTTTAATTTTAAGACCTCATGAAGACAACAAAGAAAATAAAATGGATGATACTTATATAAAAAGTAGCATTCAGTCAAGTCAAATCTGAAAGCCAGTGACCTGAAATATGCATTCAGTTTTCTAAACTATGTTTCAAAGTAGAGAAAGCTGATGTAATCTGAGATTCCCATAGGTATTTTAGAATTCAGTGTCTTTCCAGGATAACTTCAAATTATCTTTCCTTTTGACTTTTTTTCAGTGAATCTAAGAATTAAAAATTAAATTAAAAATTAAAAGATACAATTCTGAGGCTATTCTATAGCCTATCTGTTCTGGATGTTCCAGTTCATTATCTTCATTTTAATTATAAATTTTATGGTAACAAATCAACCAAAGGTTATACTTTCATAATTAAGAAACCTAGTGCCTACTGTGTTGTATCACAGTCAATGTTTACTGAATTAATCTGAATCTTAGAGTTTTGATTGATAACTATTTATAAATAGTTTACTTATAAATAAACATATATTTATAAATGCTTCTCCTCTTTCTTCCAAACAATACTTTTGGAGGTGTATAAACTATTAATAAAAAAAAATTTTTCCATTTTACTGAAAATAAAGTTAACTGTCCAAATTGTCCATATCTCAGTTTAAAAGTCTTGGGTTTTCTAACATCTTTCTCTATTCCTTTTTTCCCCCCGTGGTTCCTCACAACATCCCAATGCTAGAAAACAGTGCACTATTTAGAGTCTAAACTTTAGACTCAACTTGTGTGTTAAACACTCTCTATTTCAGAAAGAGTGTTAGTAAATACTCATCTGAGGTTGACCCTAACCCTCATCTACTTCTGCCCATCCTCCTGGGATTAGCTGAAGAAGTTTACTCCTCCAGACCACAAACTTGGTCTTTCATTAGAGAAATTTTTGATTATATAGTTTGTTCACTGTTGGACTCTTTGGAGCTTGGTATGAACCCTGTAATTCAATGATTATCTGGTCTCACAATGCACATGTTAATTGCAAATAACACTTAAGAGCTTGAGTACTAGAGCAAATAGGCCAACTAAAGGGAATCTGCTGCTGCTGCTGCTGCTAAGTCCCTTCAGTTGTGTCCGATTCTTTGTGACCCCTTGGATTGCAGCCCGCCAGGCTCCTTTGTCCATGGGATTCTCCAGGCAAGAATACTGGAACGGGTTGCCATTTCCCCCTTCCAGGGGATCTTCCAACTTAGGGGTCGAACCCGGGTCTCCTGCATTGTAGGCAGATTCTTTTACCGCTGAGCCACCAGGGAAGCTCAAAGGGAATCTATTCTTACCATATTAATATCATTTGCTTTCATGAGGCAACTAAATAAACATAACGGTCAAAAATTACATGGAACAGAAGTCCACTATCCTTAATAATCAGAGAAATACAGGAGGTGAGTTTCTTAATATCTCTAGAGACAAGTACAGGAAGTCAAAATTCCACTGGTTCGTCAGGAGAGTGATGGAGCCTCAAGCACTGTATGGATGGTGCTGGTACTCAGAGAATACCACAGAGGTCACCACTGTTTCTGCCTCCCCCCAAAAGTTTATTTTTTTTAAAGGCCATTAAAAAAAAAGTCTTTACTGAATTTATTAAATATTACTTCTGTTTTATGCTTTGGTTATTTGGGCCTCAAGGCATGTGGGATCATATCTCTCTGACTAGGGATTGAACCTGCAGCCCTTGCTTTGGAAGGTGAAGTCTTAACTACTGGACCACCAGGGAAGTCCCTAAATAGCTTACTGAAGTAAGCCAGTTCTGCCTTGGTACACAGATACAAATTGAAGTAGCTGTTTTCTCATTCATTTGTTCAGCATTGAGTGTGAGTCTTTCGGGAAATAAAAGTAAGATGTAGTTTTGGATTTAGAGTTGCTTTCAGTTTGGTGGGGAAAACAGACATGTGAACAAATAAAAAATAAAATGGGTGATAATAATTAATGTACCAGAAAAGTGCTACGGGAAACCCACGGTGGGAAATCAATCACTTTGATTAGGGACTCTTCCAGAGGGTGACTGTTGAGATGGGGCTTCAAGGTAAGAGTTCACCACTTATAAGAGTTTCAGGAGGGAAGGACAGTGGTGTGGAGCAGCACAAAATCCCTCTAAGCCTGCGGACTTTTGCTAACTTGGATGCAAAATCAGACGGGTAAGTGACCAACAGCAGGATTTAATTCTGAATGGGATAAAGTCATCACTTTAAAATCTTTTGAATTTTCTCTTCAATTCACCACTAGGAAAGGGAAGATAAAATGGTATCTTTTAATCTGCATTTGGAGAGTGGGAGGTAACATTTTACAGTGTTGTCTTTGAGTCAGATTTTTGAAAGACTTGAATGCCTGAGGGCCAGTTAGACAGCATAACACAGCAGAATGGGAAGTGTGAACATTATTCTGAAACACAGTATATGACCAGAAGGTCTGAAACACAGTATGTGACCAGAAGGAAACTTGCCACGACGCATAGAGTTAAACGGAAGTGAATTTGACTTCAACGAATCATACAGGTATCTCTCCCTGAAAAGCATTTGTCATGTGCAGCCCCTTACACTTCTGATAGTATTTGTCCATATGTCTTTTCATTTTCTCAGCCACCCTGAGAAGTGTTAATTCTATTTTACTGTTGGGGAAGCCCAGATCTGCTCAACCTTTATATAGTGTCCTTTTTCTTTAATCAGTGATCTAAAAGGTACTTTCATGGAGTTAGAGGCAGTTGGAGGGGCAGGCGCAGCGCAACGCAGAGAAGAGCACCGGAGCTAAAGTAAATGACAGCGTTTCCAGATTTAACGCTGCCCGATGCTCTTGGATGTGCTGCTTTGCAAGTCTGAGTTCAGCGATTTGAATTTCTAAACTCTTTCCTGAGAACGCAGGGAAGAGAGTCTTAATTTCTGATCACATAGCCCAACATGATACCAGGATGTTTCCTAGCAGTAATTCTCACTTCAGTCAGCATTCTTACGGAAAACTAACTCCTTTCTGAAGGGCATGTCTCCCCAGTTCACGCTACCGTTGCTCTGATAAATGTTCCAATGAGATAGAACTTATATTCATGTGCCTCTGGTATAAGGCACTTGGAAATGAAAGGATTAGGAATTTCCATCCTGCCTCACCCTTGAGTTTTATAAAAGCTTCATTCTCTTCAGTTCATAAACCATGGAGCTTCCATAGCAATGATACTCCCTGGGCAGCCAGGATATACTCTGAGGGTGCTGGCTCAGAAAACATACACATATTAGGAATGTTTTGCTTTCATGGTTAGTTAGGTGGGAAGAGTTAAAGGCTCTTAAAAGGGGAGTATCAGCAAGGAAGGGCATCAGATATCAACTTCTCGTATATCACAACTTTTGTCCAAGTCCCCCTAAACAGTAATTTCTCATCCTCTTCATCAAGGAAGGAGAAATGGTGAGGGAATATTAGATCTCCAAAATGGGCCTCTACTAAAAAAAAATTGGATTTACACAACAGTTTTGATTAGAGAAACAGAAGGACTCTTTAAGGAAAGAGTGGGCAGAGGCATACAGCTACTATGGCTGCCAATAGTGCCTTGGGAAAGATGCAGTGTAATTATAACTGCTGAGGCTCCTTGTCTTGGAATCTGCATGATAACCCATCATCTCATCGTGTTTGTCTGTTTGTTCACTTCCTGCTCAGTAATTTTCCATATTAGTCTCTTGATTTCTCCAGAAAGTCCTGCCAACAGTGCAAAGCTTTCTGTGGGAATGAAAAATGGATTGACTGCTATTATACTGAATGGGCACAGTAGAGTTACTAGCTCCAAAGATAAAGGACTGTTTCAATGGCCTAGTTCCTGGGCCCAGCTCTGGAAGTTATCTAGTTTTCATTTGGAGAGCCCCTCATTATGCAGAATTCCCATGGGCAGTCAAACCCAGACTACTTAAGAAACTAAAGAGCACATATTGAGCAATCTTCTGGAATCTACCAGTTGGATCCGTAAATGGTATAAGAAGGTGGAAGCCAGTGAAGATGTGACGTGGAATAGACCATGTCACTCACAATGGAAAATATGAACATCAGAAGAATTTCCTATTCTAAACAATGTGCAGTTTAAAATACACTCTCTGGAGACTCTCCTGAATGTACAGGCTTATGGCTGCTATTTATAGAGACTGATGTGTACTTTACCAAGATTTTTATTCCAACAAAGGAACTGTATGTGATGTAGGGGGTCATTAAAATGGAAAATACACCCTCACATTTTAATTTATTTAGTTGGTGATAATCTCAGATGTAATGTCAAATCTCACTAATCTAGAGTAACTGAAAGGACTCCTGCACTGCAGGCAGAGTCTTTACCATCTGATCCACCAGGGAAGCCCAACAGAAAGGAAGGCCCGCAAAAATTATGTAATATTTTGAAAGACATTCTGTTTTGAAAATATGTTCAAGAATGTCTGGTGACTTCAACCAGACTAACAACACATTAGAAGCTTGTTCAAAATTTGCATACATAAAAATGAATTATAATTAGCAAGTTAAGTTTTTAAATGAGGGTGAATTCTTCTAAAATTCTTTAAAAAGTTGTGCTCTCAAGTGCTTAATAACTAAGCCATGGAATGTAGCTTGCATATTTAATATATTAATCAAATCCTTTATTTACAAATAGTTCAAATTTATACTTTTCCACAGTCTCATTAAGATTTTTAAATGGAAGAATCTGAATATTAATGAAGATTTATGAGACTGAGAACTGATTTTCCGACTCCTGATGAACATTACCTATTATATAGCAAACTCATGAAAAGAACTGGTTTTGTTCATAAGGTATGCACATTATTCTTCTTTAACTTCATTCACAGATGAATGAGAATCCATTTATATAGCCACTGTTCATTCCAACATGCTCATGTTTCACATCCAGTGGTATGTTCTTGTAACAATGTTAAGAACTTTGGGGCTAATAAAGGTCAAGAATTTCCCTAGAAGACTTCAAAGCAATTGAGATAGATTTCCCTTGAATAAGAATTTGGAATAGTCTATAATCATTCCTGTCCACCATTCCCACCTGGTCAAATGATGGCTGTTAATGCAAATCTCTTATACTTGGCTGGTCAGTCAGAAAACCCGTGAGCAGAACAGATGTATTCAGCATACATATTTGATAGCCTTCATTACACTTTATTTGATTTTGATGAGCATTCTTTGCTTGCAGATAATTCTTTGTAATACTTCTCCAAAGTTCCCAGCTGTAGACACAGAAGGACTTCTTTGGTCCTCTATGTTTAGAAAGGCAAATTTGTTGCCCTCTCAGAGAACAGTGGGCTTCTCATGAACACCTTCACTTGAGTCTGGAAAGAATCTTTGGAAAACTTTGGATCACAGGGTCCTAGAAAAACTATCACCTAAGTTCAAATTATCTTATTTAGAATTTTATTTTTCAAGGTTCTAGTTACCTCTGTGGATGGGGTGGGGGGGAAGGGAGTGGGATTGGAGAGGGAGTTTCAGTGGTACTAGAAATGTTCTAGGTCTTAAGATGAATGGCAAGTTTGTAGTGTATGCATTACAATGATTTATAACCTCTATATTGTTGTTGTGTAGTTGCCCGGTTGTGTTTGACTCTTTTGCAACCCCATGGATTGGGATTTCCCAGGCAAGAATACTGGAGTGGGTTGCCATTTCCTTTCTCCAGGGGATCTTCCAAACCCAGGATCAAACTTTGTCTCTTGCACCCTCCTGAGCCACCAGGGAAGCGCTATAATCTCTGTATACATTACATAATATTATTTTGTATGTATTGGCTTTTCATAACTAAAATGAATAAAATCACTAATTTAGAATAAAGTGATTAAAAGTTATTTTGTAAAAATTAGGCACATAACTTCTTTATATTATTAGTACAGTTTTATGTTGAGTCTTTAAGTTATTTCTTTAGCTGTATTGAAACAACAATTATGTAATATGAAAAAAAGACCTGGAAGTCAACTAGGCCAAAAAAAAAAAAAACCTATTTAGAATATGTGATTAACTAATACATAAATTATCAAGATAAAAAATCTTGATATGTTAGATACCAGACTACCCTATATTTTTATCTTGGTTTAAAACTAGTATGGAAGAAAAAAAGACTTTAAAATAAGGAGGTAGATTTTCTTTTCAGCATGGAGACTTCATATCCATAACTCTCCCATCACTTTCAAAGTGACTGCTAGAACTGATTTGAAATAGAGTAGATTGGAAACCAGATTGTCTGAAGACATGGGGTCTCTGCACATGCTCAGTGATTCAGAAACCCCAGAATGTAGCTGGAGAGGGGTCGAGTTTCTTGGGAGATGACTTTGGAGAGGGCTTTCCCAATAGCTCCTTCCTTACTCTGTCTTCTAGCCAGCTGAAAACTAGCACCGACGGGTAACATTTACCATGCACTAATCATGGGGCTTCCCTGGTGGCTCAGATGGTAAAGAATCAGCCTGCAATGCAGGAGACCCTGGTTTGATCTCTGGGTCTGGAAGAGTCCCAAGAGAAAGGCATGGCAACCCACTCCAGTATGCTTGCCTGGAGAATTCCATGGACAGAGGAGCCCGGTGGGCTATAGTGCATGGGGTTGCAAAGAGTAGGACATGGCTGAGCAACTAACACTGTCACTTTCACTTTTCAATCATATCTAGGTATCATGTATTTATATCATATATAGCTTATATATTCTACTATCATCTATCTATCCGTTTGTCTATCATCAGTCATCTACCTACCTAGTGCTTTGTAATCTATATGAAACCCCATGAGGAGGAACTGTTATTAGGCCATTTTTCTGATGAGAAAATGGGCTCAGAGAGACTAAGTAGAATCATCTTTCCTAACCCAGCCAGAACTCGCACCCAAGTCTGCATGATTCTGCTTTCTGGGAGACATCCTCATGTCTGTGTCCCACTCAAATCTGCCCATTCTCCCAAAAGATCGTCGTGATAAAGGTGAAACACGAGATCCTCTTTAATCATATCAGTTCTTACCCCTCCCATTTTTAGAGAGAAAAATCCTTTGATGAGTTTGAATTGCTCAGATGAAACTGGTAAGGATGGAGAAATCCTACATAATGACTTAGTATCATAATTAAGCTTGGTATAAAGAAATCTTGCCAAGACAACATATGTCAAATAAAATATTCCAAAATTGATGGCAACAGAGTTCTCTTTGGAAAATCACCAGTTTTCTTTTCCTTCTTGACTAAGATCGCAAAGTTCGATTCCTAGTTGCTAACAATTAACTTTTCATTGTTTCTATCTACTTATCTTTCCTTGCTTTTCATTTTACTCACTGTGAAGTAATCTTACAGTCTCCTCTTATTTTGTAATATTATCCAAAAGCTGTTTTTAAATTTAAAAAACATCTTACACTGTAGTATACACTATTTTCCCCAAAGCATGCTCTATCTTCCTAATCAATTGCCATGGCATCTTTATAGACAATGCCATTTATTCAGGAGCCTGCACTGTGCCAGCAGACTCTCTCTGCCCCAGCTTAGCTGGGTGATCTTAAGGAGGTCTGCATCCCTTGAGATAAGTTTCTTCTTATGTAAAATGAACTTTTAAAATTCATTAGATCAGGGATTCTTGGCCCCATGTTCAAGGGCCCCCACGAGGTCTGTTGATGGAGGACCATGACACCACTGAAAGTAAGTGCCAAGTTTTGTGGGTGCATATATAAATTTTTCTTGGAGGAGTGTCTATAGCTTTCATCAGGGACTCAAAGTAGTGTGTGGTCCAAAAATAAAAAAGTAACATTCCACTGAAGCAGGTTATCTATAAAGTTAGTGACAGCCTTAAGATTTCATGAGTGATGATGTGACTAAGTCCCGTCCTAACGGTGAACACAATCTTATTGAGAAAAATCCAGAGAAAAGTCAAGAAGATTTATGCCAACAACCTCCTTTGGCTAGGAGGGAAAAAATTTGATCTTCTCTGTTTCTATTTTTCTGTGAAATGGGAATAACATGGGAGATTTTTTTTTGAGGGCAAAGAAAACAATGACTTTGTCTACACATGTAAGTAATTTACCTGAATAAGCATAAAGGGCAGTTCAATTAAGCCCAATAACTTCATTTTCTCTGTTGCCACATAACTTCTTTGAATGATTCCCCCCCTCTTGTCTTAGGGAGCTATTTTGGCATTGTAGAGATGATGGACCTTCAGCCAAGACAGCCAGTTGAAACATGAAAAACTCTATTGATCAATTTATTACAGTGAAAAATGTTTTGAGACTTGGGGCAGGCAGAACCAGATTGTGGTCCACAGCTATATGAATTTGGACATGTAACTTAACCTTTCAGACCTGCAGTTTCCTCAGCTATAAAATAGGGATAATAATATCCAGGTCTGCTGTAAACTGAATGGTTCCCCCCACTAGATTCATATGTGGAAACCTAATCCCCAATGTGATGTTATTTAGAGTTGGGGACTGTGAGAGGTGATTAGGTCATGGAGGTGGAACCCTCGTGAATGGGGTAAGTGCCCTTTTTAAACAAGACCTCAGAGAGTTCCCTCACCCCTTCTGCCAGGAGAGGACACAGTAAGAAGACAGCTGTCTATGAACCAGGAAGTGGACCCTCACCACACAGTGATTCTGCTGTTCCTTTGATCTTCGTCATTTTAGCCTCTGGAGCTGTGAGAAATAAAGTTCTATTGTTTATAAACCACTCAATCTATGGTATTCTGTTATAACAGAGTGAACAAACTAAGATAATGTCATACAGTTGTTTTGATAATTAAATGATGTAAGGTGTATAGGGGCTTTCCCGGTGACACTAGACGTAAACAATCTGCCTGCCAATGCAGGAGACGCAAGAGACCCGGTTTTGATCCCTGGGTGGGAAGATCCTTGGGTAGGATATGGCAACCCACTCTGGTATTGTTGCCTGGAAAATTCCATGGGCAGAGGAAGCTGGTGGGCTACAGTCCATGGGGCCGCAAAGAGTCAGACATGACTGAGTGACTGAGCACACACACATACACACACAGTGTATAAAGTGCATCACCTGGCCTGGCATATGGCTGATGCTAAACAAATGATGGTTCCTTTTCCTTTTTAACGCTGGATGAAAAATCCGGTTATACTTTTTTCAACTTGAGAACTATTTTTGCTGAATTGAATTTCTTCAGGTAATATTATGAGTTAAATTTTATATGCTATACTTAAGATAAAGACTTATAATGAATGAATTGATTAATTTCATAGCTGCAATATGTGATTTTGAAATACTCATACAGCAGTTATATTTGTGCAGTAGACTTATTTATGGTCAGAAGTTTTCATTCTTTCCCAACTTCAGTAGAAAGTATTCAGCAAGCATCTTAGCAAGTGTCTTAGCAAGTATACAGATCAGTATAGAAAAGAAGGATGAAACAAATCATAATGACTGACCTGATAGACAAGTGAAAATTCAAACCCAGTAAAATATTATTTTGTACCAAAGGCCTACCAAAACAGTAATATGACTTAAATAATAACACCTAACATTTATTGAGCATATACTCTATGCTGGTCATTGTGCTAATTTCCCTACATGGGTTAATTAGCTTATTGCTTACAATGATCCTGTAAGGTAGAATAATTATCCCCACTTTTATACATAAAGAAATTAAAGCATGAGATGTTTAAGTTATTTGTCAGGACGTTACCCAACCAGAAGTTGTCAAAGTCAGGATTGGAACTCAAGTCTGTCAGACTTCATCATTCACATACTCAACCACTACATTATCCTGTCTCTCCTCAGGTGAGTGAAGACTGATATATTATAGGTCACAGATATAAACTGGTTAGAAAATTTCAGTACTATTTTCTTTTTCTTCTCAGTGCTATTTTAAGCTATAAGTATATTGACTTATGTATGTGCCACATTTTTTTCCAGCTAAGAATGAAGTTATGGGTCAGCATGTGAAGTCCTTAAGAATCTGGATTTTTCATTCTTACTGAACAGGTGTCACCTTGGGCAGATCCTGAATTCTTGATCTACTGATCATCATGAAGTAGGATACTTTTAGGACCAGAGGAATTGTTAGGTTAGTGGAAATTGGTCCAAATATGCCATCTTCATCATTTATAACTTGATCATTTATACATCAACAGAGGCAATAAATAATGTCTATTTATGGGTTATGAGAAAGAGAGCAAGAATATGAATATGTGTATATAGTTTGAGTTTTCATGTGACTAGACACAAATAAATAATTAAAGATCCCTTAGGTGAAAATTACCTCCTTCTCTCAGTGCCCCTACATTCAAGTTAGGCTGGCCCTACACAACATCAAATAAATATAAGAACCTTACAGAAATATTTTTAAATCTCTTTCAAATGAATTACTTGAAAAAAATCTTTTAACGTAAAAATGCAGATACAAATCTTAACAATATTTTGCTTCGCTGGAGTGATGAATTTGCTGAGAGAACTGAAGGGAAGTTTTGAGCAAATTTAGCTCCTCTAATAATTTAGACAGTTTCAAAGGAATATTTTCTTTAACTTTCTAATGAAAAATAATTTTCTGACTACAGAGCAACAAAAAACTGCTTTGACTTGAAATTTCAATGTCGCAGTGCTAAGCACTGGGAATAAAAGTGTTTTTGTATAATCATTGGCCACACCATTAAATCATGTAAAAAGGTTTCAGTGATAGAGTTCTGCGAGGCCACTACTTAGCCTCAGTGAACTTTAAAAAATTGTTTTTTTTTTAGTGAAATAAAAATATTTACTTTCAAATGTCTAATCATCAGTGTATTTCAGAGGCCTATAAAAATGTATGAACAATGACAACAGCATGAGTGTTTTCGCTACCTTTATTTACATATATGAGTGTCCAAATCTGCTAACAACTGTACAATAGCAGCCTCTCTTCTGATCAGAAAGAGGAACTCACACTTGGGTATGGAAAACAGGAGCTGGGAATGCAATGAGTGCATGTCTTGGAAAGTGAGAGAGCTGCTTTTGAAAGCAAGCTAAATGCAAGGAAAAGTATGTCTCACTGAAGCTCTCTTCATGGATAAACCATCACTGCAGGTTTCTCAGCAGATACATCAAAGCTCAAAACCCTTTTGTCCAAATGTAATAGAATTTCTCAGTTTAAATTGGTGTGAACTCTTCTTACTAAAGAGTTCACAAACCAGTCAGTCCTAAAGAGTTCACAAACCAGTCAGTCCTAAAGGAAATCAGTCCTGTATATTCATTGGAAGGATTGATGATGAAGCTAAAGCTCCAATACTTGGTCCACCTGATGCGAAGAGCTGACTCATCTGAAAAGACCCTGATCCTGGGAAAGACTGAAGGCAGGAGGAGAAGGGGACGACAGAGAACAAGATGGTTGGATGGCATCACCGACTCTATGGACGTGAGTTTGAGCAAGCTCTGGGAGCTGGTGATGGACAGGGAAGCCTGGCATGCTGCAGTCCATGGGGTCACAAAGAGTCAGACACGACTGAGCGACTGAACTGCACTGAACTTCTTACTGAGACAGACCTTGTTACCAGTCACATCCTTAAAACTCTTCACCCAACAGCAAATTCCTGCTCCTCATCTTCCTAAGGTTCCCGTGTCCTTTGAGAAATGTAGAAAGAAAATCTTCATATTTTTTTTTGCTTTGTTTTATGGTAAATATAAATATTTCTTCAATTCTTTGGGTGTTGCACAGAATCAGATTAGATGAGTAATTTAATATTGATGTTTACTGAATAATAGTCAATAAATAAAAGTAATCCAATGAGTAATAAATAATTATTATTTAAATAATTTAAATAATAGTAAATTATTATTTAAATAATAAACACTAGATGATTAGTACTGTGTTAATAGTTGCATGTATTATCTCTCTATATCCCCACAAAAACCCTATGAAGTGGATAGTCTTATTTCCCCCATTTTACTGATAATGAAAAAGAATGTTAGGAAGAATGAATAATATGTAAGATCATGCAGCTAATTAGTGGCAGAACTTGGATTTGACAGCAGAGCTGTGTAACGCTCAAGTCCATGCCCTTAACTGCTAAGCTCTACTGCCTCTCGCTGTTAGGCCTCTCCGTGTTGCTTCGTTTACACAGAATGTGTGTTTTATTCACACGTACGTATTATTGGTGCTGTGTCCAGTCCGTCTTTGCCAGATACACATAAAATGCTTGGCTTTTTTTGCGGGGTGGGGTGGGGAGGTACTTGTTGAACAGAGAGAGGGCTGAACTTGACCTCTTTGAAAATGTATCCCTTTACCCTACATTTTCCCCTTTGAAAATGTATTCCCTGATGATACAAAGGACATGCACGCATAATCCAGGATAGATAATCAGGAGGAGATGGAAATAGAAACAAGTGGATCGAGTGTTGATAAAGATGCACATGGACCAGGGGAAAACCCATCAAGATGCACTAAGAAATACAGAGGCAGAACTTCTTTTTTCTTTTGAGACAGGACTTCGTTGGTGGTCCACTGGTTAAGACTCGACACTTCCACTGCAAGGTGCACGGCTTCGATCTCTGGTTGGGGTCTGAGATCCCACATGCCGTGCAGCATGCCAAAAAATTTTAAAGAAAGAAAAGGAATACAGAGACAGAGGTAGAAAAGGATTGAAATAAAAGAAACAGAAAGGGAAGCAGAATGAATGAATATACCTATTCATTTTGTATTCCCATGACAAAAGTAAAGAATAATAGACAGCAAAACAAATTATTTGTTTGTTCAAATAGGTAATTGATTCAGAAGTACAGTTTAATTTGAGATGTACACAAATAGCATTTTTTCTCAGAAACAAAACATTTAGGATTTTCACAGATTACCTGCCAAATTCATTCTGCCAATTAAATCTTTTTCTTCCCCTTTTGATCAAGTTGGCTCTAAAGTTACAAATTCATCTGTGATATGAGCTTCATGGCTATTGGGATACTGCATGGATTGATGAGAACTCATCCCTTTGGTTCAATATAGTATCTTGTATTTTAGAGATATTCCATACTTTTTTGTACCAGATAGATACAATAGATAGTCTTTGGATTTTTACCAGATCTAAAGACTGAATGAAGTACTTCCTTTACCAATTCTAAAGTCTTCATCTTAAGGACTCAGAGTGAAAGTCAAGTGAAGGACAAGGACAAGGGTTAGTCACTTAGTCATGTCCGACTCCTTGTGACCCCATAGACTGGGGCTTGCCAAACTCTTCTGTCCATATGATTCTCCAGACAAAAATATGGAGTATGTTGGACAGGGACAAGTAAACAGTAAAAAGATGCATAGGTTAAGGGCAGGACAAAGAAGGGAAGTAAATGCACTGGACTGCAAACCCTTGGAATGAGGTGTGAGCACAAGAGTCTCAAGGCAGTTGAGATGCAGTGAAGAACTGTCAGTCCCAAACCCTGAAAAGCCAGCATAGCCCAAAATGTACAATTATCTTTTTAAGTAATCTTTTAAAAACTCTATTTCTGAGGAATAAAATGTGTAAAGAATCTGGTTTATTTTAATTTGTGGTTTTAACATCTGGTGAGAGTACAAGTTTTAAATTATTTATCATTGCAAAGTAGAATAGCATCTGCTAGTCAAACTCAATAACAACTAATTAAAATAACAGGGTATTTTTATTTGGAAAAGCTTTGTGGGTAAGAAGAGGAAAATTCAACAGTCTCTTCTCTGTGTTACCATTTTCCCCACACTCTCTGCAGGGGTACAGCATACAAAGGGCATAAGCCATTTTTAAAAACTATCAATGAATATCAGAGTATATATTGCATTTAACGACATATGAGTATAGTTGCTTGATCACCACCTGGTTTTACACAGGTTGAAAAGCATTAAGCACTTTCCCCAATTCTGTCATTCTGTTGGTCTATCCTCAGTGCTGCAAAGTAAAGCTTGAAGCAGAGTAGAAGCCCAATAAAATTTGTTGAATGAGTGACTGAATGAATGAGCTTGCAGCCCTGAGCTTTAGGGCCATTCCAGATCAAGGCTGAGTTCTTTCTTTTAGTTCCATAAATTCCCAAAGGAGAATTTGATCTTCTCCATCCTGACCCCAGGTACAATGCCAAAGCCCATAGAATCTTATTTTTCAAAATGGAAATCTGCCTTATTGTTTTATTTGCTTTTAAACCAAGAAACACATGATCATTGTAAAAATTGCTGCTGCTAAGTCACTTCAGTCGTGTCCGACTCTGTGTGACCCCATAGACGGCAGGCCACCAGGCTCCCCCGTCCCTGGATTCTACAGGCAAGAACACTGGAGTGGGTTGCCATTTCCTTCTCCAATGCATGAAAGTGAAAAGTGAAAGTGAAGTTGCTCAGTCTTGTCCGACTCTTCACGACCCCATGGACTGCAGCCTACCAGGCTCCTCCGTCCATGGGATTTTCCAGGCAAGAGTACTGGAGTGGGGTGCCATCGCTTTCTCCGTTGCAAAAATTAGACAATTCCAGAAGCAAAAGGAAAATAAAAATTATCACCAATCCCCTACTCCAGTCACAGATGAAGAAGCCAAGTTTTAAAGCTAAAAGAAGAGAGACTTGCCCAGGGTCTTATGCCCTTTCAGATGCTTTTAGATGGCGTTTAATTCCTGATTCTGGACATCTGTTTCCTGTACACACCCTGAAACTTCCCATCAAAGTTGGCTGGACCATTAAGTCTGACCTTCACCATTTCCATAAATGATCAAATTTTACAAAATCCTACAGGGTGAACATGGGCTTGCTTAACAAATTACAGAATAACATAACTAAAGTGTTCCCCTTGAAACATTAAACTTAATAAGTACAAATATAAGGAAGTACTTAAGTATTTCTCTAAAAAAAAAAAAGAAAGAAAGAAAAGGAGTCACATGAACTATAATATCCCTGAAGAAATGTAAGTTAAACAAGGGCAGTACAAATTTGTGTGAATTTGTTTTAGGTTATTAAGTGTACCTAGCTAACCTTTACTGGGTACATTTCCTTTATGATTGACTTTAAAGGAAGACATATCCTTCCACACAAAACAAAAAACTGGAAGGAATGAACCGTGTAGATGTATGGAAAATTCTTAGGCAAAATTCTAAAAGAATCTAGCTCATTCACTGTAATTATAGTATGGGTGTAACCACAACAAATTCATTCTATTATTCCTCTCCTGTTGAGTCCCCATTTCCCAATTCACACAATCAAGGAAGAAGTTGAAGATACTGATCCAGCCTGATGCCCAACTTCCTGTGCCCACTCTTAAATCCCTCCAGCCCCAATTCTGTTAGATCTGCCCCCTCATCCTGGCCTGGTCTGTATTCTGATTCTGCTGTACTTTGGTTTCCTAGCACATCATGAGGAATATAAAGACAGAAACTATGTCTATTTATATTTCCCCATTTTTCACTGTTCCTAGCATAGTGCTGATGCTGAATAAACATTTGCGGGGTACAGTATCTTGTAGACATTCAGGAGAAACTGAGGCCACACAACACATCATTGGAAAGGATAAGAGGTACACTCCAATGGGGTCTGAACATCCCTACAAGACTTCCATGTACACTCATCATGGTTGCCTCGTGCTCTCCCTGGTTCTCCTCTCCCTGATTTTTTATCTCCTGTGATGGTTTCCATTTCATCTTTTATTTTTTTTAAAGATTATTTTTTCTTTTTTGAAGTGGACCATTTTTAAAGTCTTTGTTGAATTTGTTACAATATTTCTTCTGTTTTCTGCTTTGTTTGTTGGCCGTGAGGCATGTGGGGTCTTAGCTCCCTGACCAGGGATTGAACCTGTACCCTGAGGTGGAGGGTGAAGTCTCAATCACTGGACCACTAGGGGAGTCCGTCCATTATGTATTTATGACCTCTCTCTGTCTCCACTTGCTTTCATATCACCATTGCTACCATCCATTTTCTGTTTTTGTGCTACCATTGCTACACTGAGTCTGCCCAAACTGACTTCTCTAATAATAATTTTTCTCCTGTTTTGAACAAAGACTGGAATGCCTCTCTCTCAATGCCTGAAGGAAATATCTTTTTGGATGTGGTTTCTACCTGAAATTAAGCACTCTCCCCATGCCTACCCAAGCATGCAACACGTCCCAGTTTCCCCTTCCAGTTCTCCAGACTTACAATCTGTGGGGTTGTCATGAGTTTCTGCCTCTCCTGAAAGATTTGCTAATTCTCCCTCGAAAGAGGCTCACATTTGATCTTCATTTCCATATTTGCTGCCCCGATTCAGTCCTCATCATCATGTGTCTGATTCAGTCCTCATCATCGTGTGTTCAACACTAACCCTTCCAGTACCCCCACACTCTAGCCCACTGTAGATAACATCCCTCAGTATGTTTTCACTCCTGGTGAAGTCTCGATTGCCTTTTATATGAAATAGAAACACCCAAGATATACAAATCTAACTCATTCTTCCCTAAGGACTCAACAGGTTTCTTGCACCAGGATTCTTATTCCCACCTCTGAGCTTCTGCAGATGTCACTCTCTCCTCTACACAGCCCCCCTTGTATTCATTCATCATCACCATTGTTAACTTCCTCCATGACTCTCCACTTCCAGGGAGCTTTTCCTGACTAGTTTCATCACAGTATGATAACTGCCTTTTCCTGGCATTAATTTTTAGTTCTGGTTATATTGCTCTGTTGTTTCTTACTTGTTTAGCTAAGGATAATGGTTTTGAAAAATAATAACATACAAGAAAGAGGGTACAAATGAGTCTGTCTGCAGGGCAGGAATAGAGATGCAGATGTAGAGAACGGATGTGTGGACACAGTAGGGTAAGGGGAGGACGGGACGAACTGGGAAAGTTGCATTGACATATATACACTACCATGTGTATAATAGCTAGCTAGTGGGAAGTTGCTGTATTGCATGGAAGCTCAGCTCTGTGCTCTATGATGACCTAGAGGGGTGGAATGTGGGGGTGGGGTGGGAGGGAAGCTCAAGAGGGAGGGGATATAAGTATACATATAGCTGACTCACTTCATTGTACAGTGGAGACTAACACAACACTGTAATGCAATTATACTCCAATAAAAAAATAGTAACATACATTTATGTGCCAGGTACTAGTCTCGGCCATTTATTAAGTTCAACAGTCTTCACAACAACCAAAAAGCTACATAGATATTACACCTATTTTACAAATAAGGCAGCTGTGGTGTAGAGAGAAGTCACTTGCTCGTGGCCACAGAGCTCATAAGTGAGACGTGGGATCTGAACCTATGGAGCCCAGGTACTGTTCATGGTACCATGTGGCATACAGCAATCTACTCTGACCAACTTAAATAAGGGCAGTAATCTTACCTTCTTCTTTTGAATTCTCTACACAAATAAGTAGATCCCATGCTTTAAATCCTGGAGGAGGGCACAGCAACCCACTCCAGTATTCTTGCCTTGAGAATCCCCATGGAGAGAGGAGCCTGGAGGCTACCAGTCACAAAGAGTCAGACGTGACTGAAGCAATTTAGCACATGCTTTAAATATATTTTGCTATCAGTGTAAGTTTCTAGTTTTCTACTACAAAATCACTAAGGTATTATCTTACTACCATCTTTTGGAATTAGTAATATTATGAGGCAAAATCTATTTGATTTTAAATAACTGTTTAACATTTATCTTTCTGTGAATGCCTATTCTGCTTTCTCAGACGAATGTCTGAGTTAAGTCACATTAAATGCCACTGTCCTTTGCTCTGAGGCCTAAAGATTTAAAAGATGCCTTTATGTCCTGTGCTTTGTATGTCACTGCTTTATTTCCCCAACCTGCCCTTGAAAGTCAACACAACAGAGGCCTCACACAACACAACAACTTTCAATTAGAACCTCTACAATAATACACTCTGCCAGCTACTAACCCATAATATGTCCATTAGTGGATTTGGCTGCTTTTCTCATAAGAATAAAAATTTGTCCTGAGGTCCATCCAGTCTTATTGCCTTTATTCTTTCAGACCGAAGACTTCCATTTCCTAAATGGTTTCAGTATTCAATATTTGTCATTTTTTTTTTTTTTTGGCATTTCAATATTACAAGTGATTTTAAAACTTTTATCCATACATTGTCTTTGTCATTTAAAAGTCTATGGATAATATGAAAGACACATATTAAATCTCCACTCTCTCTTTTTCTTGATGTTTGTTTGCCCAGAATTTAGAGTCTTAATGGCTGGGAACATTTTCTATAACTGTTTTTGCAAACAGTTTAGCATGCCATACGTTTGGCCCTTGAGGCCAATGATCTTTCTTCGAGGCCTGAAACCAATATTGTGGATAACAGAACAGAGATACCTTACCTTTCTGCTTCCAGACGCATCTCTTCTCGCTTTTGCCTCCTGAGTTCTCTGCGACGTTCAAAATCATCCATGGTGTGGGTTCAGGTTTAGGGAGACCAGAGAATGTCTGGATCTAAAGGGGAGGAAGCAAAACTGATATCATAGATGAGTCATCTCAGCCCCTCACCATTATTTTATCCCCCTTTTCTTTATTCTTAAGAAAAACACTTTAGATGATGAATGAGGTAGCCAGTGATCAATTTCTGACTCCCAACAAGCCATATCCTTTATGTGCTAAATTCAGTCCCATTCATGCAACTTAAGAGACAAATAAGTAAAATTCCAGAATCACAGGTTTTGTTTTTGTTTTTTTTTTTTTTAAAGCAAAGACCTTGAGAGACAGAGAGGTCTGATGACTTGAAATATTGCTGGGATCACTCGAAAGCTCCTGAATGATATTGTTCTTTGTAACCTGCTGAACTACAGGCCAAAGTTATAAAAATCAGTGAACAAAGAAAGAGGAAAGGGGAACACAAGTGAGAAAAAGAAAAGTGGCAAGAAAAGGAATGTCTGGAACTAAGAGAAAAGCAGAAGTAAAGAGAGAAATAAAATAATACAAGCATCTAGGCATAATTTGCATATCCTAAAAGAATATTAAGATCAGAATGATAATAAAGACCACAGCAAGAGCACCATGACTAAACACGGTGCAGCAGCATTTTTCAAAGCAGTTACATATGATCAAACTGCTTTCAGAGCTCAGAAGTCGCCGCTCTTTGTAATCTAACCATTTTCTCCTTTCCTACCTCCTCCGTGATGGTTTTAATCCCAGAAAGATCTTCCTTTTCCAGCTCTTCAACTGAGGAGTCCGCTTTTCCTGTGTCTCTGTGCCATGGAGTCAAGTATTCCAGAATTCCCCTGCAGCCCCCAAACCCAAAATGACTACCAGAAAAGGGGAAGCAGGCTCTTTTTTGTCCTTGCTTTGTTTACAGAGCTGTCAGTGGTTAGTTAAACTCGGCCTGGAATCTGGCATTTAAGGCCTGCTTGAAGATTGTTTCCTGTGTGGAGCGGGAGGCCTCCACTTCCTCTGGAATCCTAGACTCTGTGCTGCACTCAGATCACAAAAAATATTTTCCAGCCCTTTCTGTGCACATGAGACAAGCCATTTGCCCTGCGTAAGAAGAGAGAGACGTGCAAAACCTGAAGCCATCCCCTAATGGCATCTTTGTGTGAGGGAGTGAAAAGCAAAACTTAGACTTTAAAGCCAAGTTCAGAAACCTTCTGAAATCACTAGATGCTTTTATTTTTCCAAGCATTTCCCCCCTTAAAAAAACCCACAAAAACAAAAATAAAATCTCAGCCAACCAAAACAAAACGATACAACGTTTGAATTCCCCCTCCCTTCTTATTCCCTAAGGTATTATTTATACTGCTCATAAATCCTTTAGAAATTCAAATTTGGGTGTTTACTTGGGGATTTTTTATTTTTCAGTGTTTTTCTATCTGCCTCTTACAAAGAGTTCTTTCCAAATACTTAGCTAGTTATAAAGGGAAAAAATCAGTTTTCTTTTTAAAAAAATTACTTCAGCAACCAAGAAAAAATTTCTTTATATTTTTCAGTCTGATCTCTCCATTGTTATCAGAATGGAAAAAAAAAAGAAAGTGATTCAAGGATCTCCTGAGAGGCCATGTGTCTCCCTGGGGTGGGCTCCTGTTCTCAGCACAATGCAGGGTGCGTGAGGACAGCCCTGTGGGCAGTGGGACCAAACCTCCATGACTTGAGTTCTGGGTGCAGTGAGGGCAAAGGCTTCTCCTTCCTTTCTTCAGTGAAGTCTTTTTGTTGTATATACACCACTTCTGGAATAACTATAGCAACAGCAAACAGAAATGGGAGAAAGAGGTTCTGTCTGTAAGCAAACAATTTCACTTTGCTTAATTTATCTAAGTAGCTTGAAGAGCAGCCTCTAAGCCTCTGGGTCTTGCTCCAGCCTCATTAAGCCGAGGGGTCGTGCTGGTGGTTTGCTGGCAGTGGCGGCTGGGTTTTTTTCTCAGACTACACCTCTATGCAGGTGCCTACGAGTGGTGAAGCAAGCATTCCCAAGCAGGCCGAAGATGCGCACGGCTGGCAGAGCCAAGCAGCATCCTGGAGCACTCGGGAAGTGCAGCTAATTAACATCATGTGGTCACTGTGGCTGGCCACCCTCACTGGCTCTCAACCCACGCAAATTTTTTCCCTGACCCATTCCCTCCTCCTACTCCTCACCTTTTATCGTGTGTGTGTGTGTGTTAGCCACTCAGTCATGTCCAACTCTTTGCGACCCCGTGTCCTGGAGCCCGCCAGGCTCCTCCATCCAGGGGATTCTCCAGGCAAGGATACTGGACTGGGTTGCCATTCCCTTCTCCAGGGGATCTTCTGACCTAGGGATTGAACCCAGGTCTCCTTCATTGCAAGCACATCCCATCTTTTATTATTTGGGTGTTTTTCTTCTTCAACCATATAGGAACTCTACCTAAGCAGGTGTTTGCTCATTGCATGAAGTAAGGCACTAGGAGGAAGAGAGAGGGAGTGAGCACTCAATGAAGCATCTACACACATGATGCCTTTCCGGGCTCTGCTTTGCGGATGTGTGACAGGTACACCTGAGATGGTGGAAGAAGCACATTTCTGTACTGGGTGGTGCGGGATGACTCTTTTGGGACATGCGCTGTGTTTAGGGGGAAGTTGTCTGTGTTTGTGAAAATGGCTCTTTGCTGGTCCCACTGTAGGATGGAGCTGGAAGTCCTCTCAATCCTCACACCCTTATATCATCACAGAACTTCTCTGAACCTCCCTGGCATTGTTCCTCGTAAGGGGAGCCACGTCTGGGGAGAATTGTAAGTGAATTTTCCCCTCTTTTGGAAGCAGTAGCTCCCATGTCCTCAGCTAGTAATCTCTCATTTCCTCCCTGACCCCCAGTCGATGCTGAACTCCTTCCAGTAACATTGGACAGGAAACAAACTCTCCATCAACCAAGTGATGACATGTCAAGGCAGAGAGCTTCTGTAAACAGTGGAGCTCGTGAGTGTCGCCAGTGGACAGAGTAGCTTGAAAGACAGACGCAGATGAAGGGAGGTGAAAAGCTTTATGAAAATCTAAATTTTTGTGCTGGGGAGATTGTAGTCATGCTACTGAAAAACCTTGGTGCGACTCCTTTTGTCAAGGGAGAAAAAGCATTTTACAAAGGCAGGAGAACCATCGCCTACTGATATACCTGTCTTTTCAATATGGGTTCTCAAATACCAGATTTTCTTAAAATAGGGCATATCTATGCTGGTACAATTAAGGAGTAAGTCAATGTCAGAGATTTCAAATCACTTAACATGCTGCCTTTCTTTCCTTTGGGTAATGGTACCACCAAGCCGATGACACAGGTGAATGGCGCTGTGAGTGGACCTCCTGTGTGTCTGTCACGTGTCTCACCTCCATGCCAGAGCATCCTGAAGCTTCCTCCTTCCCTTTCATTCTCTCTGCTTTCTTCTCCCCTCTCAACTTCTTTATGGGGGATGGGGAGATATTTATCAATGTTTCTTCTGTCATTTCCCCTTTTTATGTGTCTCATTCTGTGACACTTCCTTTGTTTTCTCCCTTCTTCATTTCCCTCTCTGTACTGGAAATTAAACTCTACTTATTAAATCCAATCTAGGATTCTTTTCCTTAAAAATATTGAGTTTAATTTCTGACGTGTGTCTTTCAATCACGAATTCTAACTATTATTATATTTTACCTTTGCAAAGTTTTTTTTTCTTTATGGGTATGTGGCTTTCACTAGAGATATTTCCTGAGACACCTTTATATGTTTATTTTTTTTTTAATAAATTTATTTATTTTAGTTGGGGGCTAATTACTTTACAATATTGTAGTGGTTTTTGCCATACATTGACGTGAATCAGCCATGGGTTTACATGTGTTCCCCATCCTGAACCCCCCTCCCACCTCCCTCCCCATCCCATCCCTCTGGGTCATCCCATTGCCCCAGCCCTGAGCATTTGCTGAGACACCTTTATAAGGAGAACTAGTTTCTGCTTTTGTTGGGACAGGGTTGGTGGCAGGTAGGAAGTCATCTTAAATGTGCATGTGTGTGCACATATGTGGGTGTGTATGTGTCTCTGTGTGCGTGAGTGTATGTGCATGTATTAATACGTGTATTCACACACATGCACACAGGTGTAAATATAGTCAAGGCAGTAGGTGGTAGCTAGCTGGCCAGTACTCCGTTATTAGGGGGAGAAATTTGTAGAGAAAGCTAAGTTCTATCTACCTTCAAATCATCATAAAGTGAATGGTAAATGATTGCAGGAGGTCCTTGGAATTTGGGACAGTGCCAACACTGGTCTCAGAACACATCAAGAATAAAATCTGTTGTGTCAGGGACGCTAAGTCAATACGACTTCCAAAAGTTACCAACATGAATCAAATATGTGCTATGTGCTGGATCATATTTTTTTAAGGTTAAAAAAATTTTTTTTAATTAATTATTTTTTAGTGTAGTTTTAAGTTGAAGGGACAACGGACATGGAACAATGAACTGGTTCAAAATAGGGAAAGGAGTACATCAAGGCTGTATATTGTCACCTTGCTTATTTAACTTCTATGTAGAGTACATTATGTGAAATTTCAGGCTGGATGAATCACAAGCTGAATCAAGATTGCTGGAAGAAGTATCAATAACCTCAGATATGCTTATGATACCACTTTAATGGCAGAAAGTGAAGAGAAACTAAAGAGCCTCTTGATGAAGGTGAAAGAGGAGAGTGAAAAAGTTGACTTAAAAACTCAACTTTCAAAAAACTAAGGGAGGAAGAAAGCCAGAAAGATCAAAAACCAGTCAATCTGAAAAAGGGCTGAGGCAGAAAGTACAGAGCACCCATATATTCCCTCACCTTTACCCCTATCCGGTATTTCTGTGTTTGCACTGAACTGTGTATTCCCCCACCAAAATCCGGATATGTTTTGACGTGAACTGTGTATTCCCCACCATCCCCCCAGCACCTCAGAATGTGACCTTGTTTAGAAATTGTGTCTTTGCACATGTAGTCAAGTTAAGATGAGTATTAGGATGGGTCCTAATCCTGTATGACTGGTGTCCTTATAAAAAGAGGAAATTTGGACATAGAGACAGATATACACAGAGGGAAGATTATGGGCAAACACATGAGAATATGGTGGGGCAGGAATGCCTCAGGCTACGGGCAGCTAGGGGTGAGACATTCCCTGAGGTCTTCAGAGGCACCCTGCTGACACTTTGATTTCTAGTCTCTGGAACTGTGAGATAATAAATTTCTATTCTAAGCCACCCAGTTTGTGGTACTTTGTTACAGCAGTCCTAGCAAACTAATACAGCCCATTACTAAAATCTTGCAGTGGTACATTTGTTATAGTTAATGAGCTAATATTGATTTGTTGTTTTTGTCGCTCAGTCACTAAGTCGTGTCTGACTCTTGGTGACTCCATGGACTGTGTTACATCAGGCTTCCCTGTCCTTCACTGTCTCTGGAGTTTGCTCAAATTAATGTCCATTGAGTCAGTGATGCTATCTAACCATCTCATCTTCTGCTGCCCTCTTCTCCTTATGCCTTCAATCTTTCTCAGCATCAGGGTCTTTTCCAACTCTCACATCCATACATGACTACTGGAAGAACCATAGCTTTGACTATACAGACCTTTGTCAGCAAAGTGATGTCTCTGCTTTTTAATATGCTGTCAGGTTTGTCATAGCTTTCCTTCCAAGGGGCAAGTGTCTTTTAATTTCTTGGCTGCAGTCACTTCCACAGTGATTTTGGAGCCCAAGAAAAGAAAATTTGTCACTGCTGCTACTGTTTCCCCTTCTATTTGCCATGAAGGATTGGGATTGGATGGCATGATCTTAGTTTTTTGAATGTTGAGTTTTAAGTGAGTTTTTTCACTCTCCTCTTTCACTCTCATCAAGAGGCTCTTAAGTTCCTCTTTGCTTTTTGCCATTACAATGGTATCATCTGTATATCTGAGGTTGTTGATATTTCTCCTGGCAATCTTAATTCCAGCTTGCAATTCATCCAGTCTGGCATTGCACATGATGTACTCTGCACATGTTAAATAAATAGGGTGACAATATACAGCCTTGTTGTAGTATTTCCCCAACTTTGAACCAGTCCTTTGTTTCATGTTCGGTTCTAGCTATTGCTTCTTGACTGGCATACATGTTTCTCAGGAGGCAGGTAAGGTGGTCTGGTATTCTCTTCCCTTAAAGAATTTTCCAGTTTGTTGTGATCCAAAAAGGCTTTAACATAGTCAATGAAGCAGAAGGAGATGTTTTTCTGGAATTCCCTTGCTTTCTCTATGATCCAACGAATATTGGCAATTTGATCTCTGGTTCCTCTGCCTTTTCTAAACCCAGCTTATACATCTGGAAGTTCTTGGTTTATGTACTGCTGAAGCCTAACTTGAAGGATTTTGAGCATAACCTTACTAGCATGTGAAATGAGCACAACTGTCCAATAGTTTGAACATTCTTTTGCACTGCCCTTCTTTGAGATTGGGATGAAAAGTGACCTTTTCCAGTCCTGTGGTCACTGCTGAGTTTTCCAAATTTGCTGACAGATTGAGTGCAGCACTTTTACAGCATCATCTTTTAAGTTTTTAGAATAGCTTACCTGGAATTCTATCACCTCTGCTAGCTTTTAAGATTCATGTTTACATTAAGTTTCACACTTTGGTACATTCTACGGGTTTTGCTAAACACACAATGTTATGTATTCACCATTACAGTATCAGATAGAATAGTTTCATTGTCCATGTTAAATTCAGTCATGCATTTCTGGCTCAAATTTCAATTCCTTTATGCCTTTCCTGAGGACTCTAGTTTGGTAGTGATATCTAACTCCTTGAATATCCATCATTCAATTTTGGTAATTAATAATGTACTGCCTTGCCCTGGCTTATTAGTTGTTCTAACTAGTACTTAAATATGTTACTGATAATTTACTTTCCACATGCCTTCATTCTTAAGGCCACTTATGAACAGATATAGTCTTTTAAAGGCTCTTTCCATTCTTGGGACATAGCAGACACTCAGGAATCGTAGCTGATTTGAATTATTAGATATTTATTCTTGATTTTACTATGCCGAGAGTGAAAAATGTAACTCAAGCTGAATCATCTCTGTGGTTTACTGACTGATCAGTATTTACAAAGTGAATTAAAGACCTAGATAATAGGCTATATATGAATCTCAAAAGTTATATAAACCCGCGTTTGCAGTAGTTACACAGTAGATCTGGCAGTGTTTTCTTTCTGATGAATGAAAATGAACTTTTGTCCTTCTAAAAAAAATCAATTTATCAACATGCTTTACTCTTTTCTCAACTAAATGGTTCATTTGTGACTCAAAAACCAAATAAACACATGGATTCTAACATACAGTTTAGACTTAACTTTAGCTCAACCTTCACCATTTTGCTCCAAAAATCTGTGCTACTTTTAAAAAAATGCAATCACCAAGACACATGTGTCAAGACCAGGAACACAGAGATAAAAACGAATGGGATCAATCCAAGGAACTCTGCTTTCTCAAGTTGTTTCTTTTCTCTTATCAGTGGAATACAGAACACAAGGCCCTACTGAGAGCAGATTACCATGTTATAACCTGTGTTTTCTTTCCTCCTCCGCTCAGTCTTTCATTATTACTTTTTTCTCTATTCATAATTTCTCTACTTGTGAAACAGGAGAACAGAAGTTTTCATGTTACAAAAATCAATGTCTTCATGGCCTCCTTTCCACCTTAGGAGGAGTGGACACTGGCGTTTTAGATTTGTGAAGGGATGGTGTTTGTCTACACTGGCCTCCACACTGGGGATGACCACACACTTCAGAATTTTATGTCTCATCTCCAAGCATTACTACCCATTTAGAGCACTTTAAGTTGTTCACAACCCCATGGCTATCACTGTTTGATCTTCCCAAGTAAGAAAAGCAGATTCACCTTCATTTAAAGAAAGAAGACTGAGACAAATAGGACTGTGGCATCAGCTCCTGGACCACAGCCCATCAGTGGAAAACCAGGACTGGTATTTAGACTAATCTTAAACCAAGATGAAAAGTTTTCTTATAATAGAGAAAGAATTAAACATTTGGAACACTATTTCTTTGGTACCCTTTTTGAGAGTTTGAAATACTCTTTCACAGCAAACTCCAGGAGAATTAGACCAAAAGACACAGAACAGAACACATCAAATCAACAAAGGCATATGGTCACTGTTGCTCTTTTGGCCCAGAAAGAAGAGAAAAAGCATCAAAAGGCATGGGAGTGAATGCTATGGCAAAGACAGAAATTCTCCACCAATCTATGCCCAGGTGAGAAAAAAATGCATAGTTATGCTTTAAAAATTCATAACTGTGCTTTCTAAATGCATACCTGATAACAGAGGCTAATTCTGATGTCACATCAGGGTAGGGTCCTGGCCCCAGTGGACCTATCCAACAACGGGTAGGGCTACTGAGAAAATGTGAACCCAATTACTGGAAATAGTCAGGTAGAGGCGAAATGGCCATCTGTTTAGGGTTGTAGTGGAAAGCTATTTTTTGAGATTCTAAGGCTGTGTTGCTCAATATGGTTGTCACTAGTCACAGGAGGTGATGTAAATTTATCAAAATTAAGTAAAATTAGAAGTTCAGTGCCTCTGTCTCACCAGCCCCGTTTCAAGTGCTCTGTGGCCACATGTGTCTAGTGGCTTCCATGTAAGACAGCGCAGAGAACATTCCATCATCACAGAAAGTTCTGTTGGACAGCCTGCTGTAAGGCCTTCCAACTCCTAATATGAAGTGACTTTACCATGGTGTTATGCAGTTCAGAGACGTGGTCTCTGTCTTCTAAGACCTTATATCTCCTAGAGTAGATGGAATGGAAATGGGGGGTATGGTATGGGCCAGCCTCTCAAAGCAGGGATGTGCTCATTTAATCCTCTCATTAGTACCTTCTTTGTTGACCTATGGGAGAGCTTTCAGATCTGCAGTCTTGTTGTTCTGAGCACACTTGCAACAGACATAGTGAAATGACTGCTCAGTGAATGCAAAGGAAGCGGAGACTCTGTCTGAAGAGAGATCACACTTCGAATTGCATAACAAGGCCCAAGAGTGGCTTACTTGGAACAAAAGGTCAGAGGCCATAGGTCTTCGCCAACTATAGACATGGTATGGAGGTCACCATATTTTACATAACAGTAGTTTTACTCTTGCATGACTCTCTGGCCTTTCCAGTCTACTCAGCTATAAAAATATCAGCAAACCATGAGTCTGCTCTTCATGACCGGTTTCTCATCTAACATGTCCAATTTAGTGATCAACAACAAGATCCAGAGCCTTAGCCAGATATCCTGCTAGCACAAGACATTAGTAAGGTGACAGAGTTTAGTTGCGCTCAGTCGTGTCTGACTCTTTGTGATACTATAGACTGTAGCCCTTGGAAGAAAAGCTATGACAAACCTAGACAGCATAGGAAAAAGCAGAGACATTACTTTGCCAACAAAGGTTCATATAGTCAAAGCTATGGTTTTTCCAGCAGTCATGTATGGATGTGAGAGTTGAACCATAAAGAAGGCTGAGTGCTGAAGAATTTATGCTTTTGAACTGTGGTGTTGGAGAAGACTCTCAAGAGTCCCTTGGACTACAAGGAGATCCAACCAGTCCATCCTAAAGGAAATCAGTCCTGAATATTCATTGGAAGGACTGAGAATGAAGCTGAAGCTCCAATACTTTGGCCACCTGATGCAAAGAACTGACTCACTGAAAAAGCCCCTGATGCTGGGAAAGACTGAAGGGAGGAGGAGAAGGGGACGACAGAGGATGAGATGCTTGGATGGCATCACCTACTCAATGGACATGAGTTTGAGTAAGCTCTACGAGATGGTGAAGGACAGGATGCCTGGCATGCAGCAGTACATGGGGTCACAAAGGGTTGGACATGACTGAGTGACAGAACAATAACAAGACTGTAGCTCACCAGGCTCCTCTGTCCATGGGATCTTCCCAGCAAGAATGTGGGAGTGGGCTGCCGTTTTTTCCTCCAGGGGATCTTTCTGACCCAGAGATTGAATCCTTGTCTTTCACATCACAAGCGGATTCTTTACCGCTGAGCCATGGGAAAGCCCATGGCAGGACACAAATCCACTTACACTGCTGGGAACAATTCAACGGTATGCCCTAGTGATACTTTGTACTGGTGACATTTTTGTACATGAAGGATATGCTATTACAATCAGGGGATTAATTATTCCTTAGTAAATTATTCAACATCTATTCATCATGATCATCAAATGCACTTACTGTGTTTTAGAATTTTGAAGCAAGTTAGAGACTATATTTTCGGAGAAGGCAATGGCACCCCTCTCCAGTTCTCTTGCCTGGAGAATCTCAGGGACGGGGGAGCCTGGTGGGCTGCCGTCTATGGGGTCGCACAGAGTCGGACACGATTGAAGCGACTTAGCAGCAGCAGCAGCAGCAGAGACTATATTCTAGGAGTTTGTAATCTAAGATGATAAGCTTTGAAACCAAACTAAGGGACATTATCCATTATGTGCCTTGAACATAACAGATACACAATTTAACATATAAATCTGCAACGAAGTTAAATAATAAATTGAAAAGTGCCTAGACTGCTTCCTCCTTCCTTTCTCATGAATCATTTAGATGGTACTTTCACCCATTTGTTAGTTTGGGAATTTTTGGACTTTCCTTAAAATAAAGAATAGCTTGGAGTGCAAGCCTGCTCATGACAAACGGAGATGACAAGATCTCTGAGTCTTGTATTCACTGACATGAGTGTTTACCGATACCTGTATTATTGGAGCTTGCATTTTAATTACTGAATACATATCTGTCTTCCCTAGAAGGCTATATGGAGAAGGAAATGGCAACCCACTCCAGTAGCTTGCCTGGAGAATCCCTTGGGCAGAGGAGCCTGGCAGGTTACAGCCCACAGGGTCGCAAAGAGTCGTACATGACTGAGCAACTAACACACAGAAGGCTGTAATCTCCTAGAGATTATCACTCATTTTTGTCAACCCTCAAAATTTTTAACTGTTTTTATTTCTTATAGTCAGCACTAAGTTCACACCTGTTGAATTAAAGTGGGTTCCAGGGCATTGCTTATTTTTGGATTTAATTGGTAAGCAGATGAACTTGGCTAAGACATGATCAAAAGGTCATGCCTCCAGTTGAACTCTTAGTAACCTTGGGGATGATGGTTCAATAAGAAGCTCTATTTTATATTGAGATTTGTAGTTGTGGTTGTTTTCTTCTAGTGGAAAAGAAACTTGTCTTAGAAAGACATTCTGGTTTCAGGAAAGAGGGGTATTAGGCCTTTGTAACTGAGGGAATTTCTGGGATGTTCAAAGAAAAAGGAGAAAGAAGAGATAGAATGAATAAGAAGAGAATCAGGGTTGAACACATCAAATTTCCAAGGCCTTTGGAGATGCCTTGCCAATCCTCCATCATGATTAGAAAACACTGACATTCAGAGCTGATTTAAATGCTTCCATCAGTCTAAAAAAAAAGTGTTGCCTGATTTTACTCTGTAACCATGCTTGGTAATTAGAAACATACGGCACTGTTCTGGATGTTTTCTCGGGAACCTACCCTCCCAGGCTTGGTGTCACTACCCATTGGCTACAGGACCTTTATCTTTTCTCACCATCTGTCTTAGGAGCTCCTACCCAGGTCACAGGAAGAGTGTGAGGTTGCCATTGGCATTCCTGGAAAACCTGGAGACCTCCGGCGCCACTTCAGACTCTAAAATACAGGGAAGAAACTCATTTTGCCTGCCTGTTTCCTTACTGAAGCTCGATAAATCTGTATTGCGTTTGGAAGGCAGTAGTTCAAGTATGGCAAGGTAAGCATTCAAACCAGAAGATTAAAAAGAAGGATCGTTGCAATGACCAGCGTGAAATAACATCCTTATTTGTTTCTGAAAACAAGAAAGCGATTTCAACAGTGTCTTCTAGAGTACCTCACACTCTTGCTGGGAAATCTCTACTTTGCAAAATGTGGATCAGAATATGATCTAAGAAGCAGCAGCAGGAGCAGTTTTTTACTTCTGACAAAATTCACAAAGAAAATGGAAAAATACTTGTAATCAAGGGCTTCAACTCAACAGTCACCTAGCTTGTCAAATTAAAACATGTGGCAACCACCTGCCAAGCATCTTGAAACAATGATAACTTCTTGTTTTTCTACCTGACCTGTAATCTCTTCGGAGCACATTTGCATTTTCCAAATTTTCACACTTAAACAATGCTGTCCACACCATGTATAAAGATGACTAAGCAACTCTGTATTAAGTAACCAAAGCGAGTCCTGCCAGTTTCAGAATAATTAAGTTTCTGCAGTCTAATATAAACAGTTCCAAGAACTACATGCGGCCTACCAAAAGTATATATTACAAGTAGTCAACACTGAGGCCAGCTGGCAGACAGATCAACCTATTAAAGTAGAATTGTTCAGAATTCAGAGTATTATTTTTCTTTCCTCCCATTATTTTTTCTGCATCCAACTTTGTTTCTTTGGGAATGTTTTCAAGTATACAAAGCAAGAAAGTGTTGTGGAATTGCACCCCCTGTAAACGAATGAGCATTTCTCTTGAGATTCTTCAGAGCTCACAAGCAAGTCCCATTTCAATCCTGTCTACACAGACAGTAACTGTAAAACAGAGCAAGTGAATCCACTTTGTCCCCACTCAGCTAAAGTGCTGGTACTTTGCTTGACCATCAGAAAAGTAAACGGTAACCATCAGACAAGTGAATGGGCGCACAAAGTCATATGCCCATGGACACCAACTGAAACAGCTTTCTGACTGTAGATCTTTGTACTGTCTCTACCAGGGAGCTTGCTGGATCAACAGTTATTACAAACAAGGCTAATGTCATAGGTTTAATCCTACTAGGAATGAGTTAACTATTTGAGAGGAAAAAAAAAGTCCTAAACTGTTGCCATGCGCTTTGACATTAATCTTGGCCAGCTACATTGCAGATGTGGTCTGACAATTTTCAGTTGAGAGAACATAGAAATGATTAGATCAACTCATCCCACCATGACCTTCAGGAGAGAGTATGCCCAAATGAACGGGAGTGTGTCATCACACAAAAGCCCTCTTAAAATTCAAGTGGCTTTTAAATCCTAATGTCTTCTTCACTGTGTTTAAATTCATGTGTATTCAAGAGATGCTGAAGCTGAAGCTCCAATACTTTGGCCACCTGATGTGAAGAGCCGACTCATTGGAAAAGACCCTGATGCTAGGAAAGATTGAGGGCAGGAGGGGAAGGGGACGATAGAGGATGAGATGGTTGGATGGCATCATGGACTCAGTGGGCATGAGTCTGAGCAAACTCTGGGAGTTAGTGAAGAAGAGGGAAACCTGGTGTGCTGCAGTGCATGGGGTCGCAAAGAGTCAGACACGACTGAGTGACTGAACAATAACGACAACATATTCAAGAGGGGTAAAGGCTCTACATCAATCATCGCAATCAAAACTTCAAAAACAATATTCAACAAATATTATGAATTACCATTTGCTACCTTGCTGGGTGTGGCAAATAGGTTGTGAATGTAACTACTCTGCCCTCACTGTGCTTATAGTCTGATGGTGGAGACAAGCAATAAATCAATAAAATATAAACTGGGATGGGGTTAGGAAAGGAAAATATAAGCTGCTATGAGAGAGAACTACAGGAATAACATGGTTTTCTTTGGGTTTTTTTTTTGCTTTTTAATATTTTTTTGCAAACTTTTTATTTTGTATTGTGAAATAGCCAATTAGCAATGTTATGATAGTTTCAGGTGAACAGTGAAGGGACTCAACCATACATATACACGTATCCATTCTCCCCCAAACTCCCCTCCTATCCAAGTTGCTACTTAACATTGAGCAGAGTTCTAACTCAAGGTTTCCTTTGGGTTAAAATAAGATTTAAGAAGTAATAGCTTTTTCAAAAAAGAATAATGTTAATACACTACAGACAAGCATTGATAAAGGGAACATAAATGTATGAGACTGAGGTTTGTATTTATTAGATATATATCAACATCTCGATTGTGCCAGGCACTTGCTCTTCTAGGTATTGATAAATTGAACTCGTCTCTGCTTTTCTGTCCTAAAAAAGTGAGTGAAGAGTGAAGAAGCTAGTCAGATTTGAAGGATGGTGAACTATTCCCACCCTTTCTCTCCAAATTCAGATCCTATGTAAGTAATGTAAAAATAATGACCTATCAAATATAGTCTGCCAGAATTGGTACCAACACAGGGAATCCACTTAAGATACTAGTTTCACATGACTAGAGTGGAGGGCATCTTTCTAGAAACCACCCAACTCAGTGACCTTCCAACAGCAAAAGCATGGTTCTCACTCACCACTGGGCAGAGATTTGTTGATTTAAATGTAGCTGGTCCACTTTGTTTTTTCAAATTTTGGTTCATGATTCCAAGAAATGAAAAACCCATAATAAATTTACTCCAGTGGCAGAACATCTCATGATCAGCTTTTCTACTTTGAATACCACAAGCAGACCTTTAATTTGTTGACACACAGCCCCTGGACATTCATGAAAACAAGATGTTCCCTTGCTGCTTTTTAAGTTAAACAGATTTAAGTCAGGGTCTCGGCTAAATTTCAAAAACAGATGTTTCATAGCAAAAGGGCTGAACTGACCCTAGCAATGAGAGGCTGTTTCACTTGAACTTGAATATTCTTTTGTTAGTAGGACAAGCGATCAAGTCCTGGAACTGGAAACAGGAGCAACCCAGGGTTTACTACTGTCTCCATTCAATGACTGCCCTGTGGGTCTGGGAAGAGCGGGCATCCAGGGATCTTGGTTTGGGGAATAAGCTGATGCTTGGGAGGTTTAGGTGCCTGGGTTTTGAAGGGGTTAGTGAGGAGGGATGGTCTTTCCCCCGCCTCCCTCACCCCCCAACGCCACCACCCTGTTTCCCTGTCCACCTTGGAGGCCCTGCATGGAATGACTCCACTGTACCCCCCACCTCTGCTGACCCCACAGTCAGGCCACTTCCTTAGTCCTGCAACAATCCAGCTAGTGTTTTTGCCTCTGGGCCTTTGTCCCTGTTTCCTCTCTTCTGTAACCTGCAGTGCCCTCCATTCCTTCTGCAAATCCCATATACTTTTCTAGAGTGTAGCTTAGTCTTCTCTTGACTCCAGAAGCATCCTGTCTTTCAACTCTGTAGCATTGTTAGCACTGTTCTTTTTGATGGTCAATACTATACAGCTTTGTTATGCAAATATGTTATAACCTCTCTTTCTCTTGAGCAAATGTGAAGCTGCTCAGTGTCAGGGCCTGCATCTCCTTTGATATCCCCTTGCAGTGCTGGGTGTTTTGCTCTGCCTTTATAGATACATGAGAATGGTTGCTGAACTGAACTTATTGAAAAACTTCTGGCCTAAAAATCCAAGTTCCAAAAATTCCACACCTCTGGCTGTTAGTATCCTTTGTGCTTTCTGGGCACCTTATAGAACTGTACTTGCTGGCTTCTTGTGGTCAGCTGGAGCCAAGTGACTAGTTCTGGCCAATGAGTTGTGAGCAGAAGTATCCCGTCACTTCTGGGCTAGACCATTTATTTGTTGATATGAGATCCTTCAGAGTATTTTTTCCTCTCTGCCCTGGGGTCCCCAAGTAAGGATGGCAATGATGTGGACTAGAGACCCCTGCCTATCCAGGTTTAGAGAGAAAGCATGAGTGAGCAACCTTTGTGTTGAAGTCACTAAGATTTTGAGTGGTCCCCAACCCCAGCATAACCTAGCTCGCCATGACTGACATAGCCATAGTTAAGTTAGTCCATGACAAAAATGATCTTGTGATATTAGGCACTGCTTCATGAAGATATTTATTCAACTTACTGATTTTCTGTTTCTGTTCTATTGCTTCTAACATAGAAATAGGAACGGGTAAGCTAATCAGGTAGGGCTTCAGGGAGTGGATATGGCTCATTGGCCCCATCTGCCTACTCCAATGAGTCATAAAACTGCCGCTAACTGCAGGAGTACTCACATGTTTTGTGTTCATTCACTTACAGAAGGAATGACAAACTCAAATGCTTCTAAGGACCCAAAAGGTAAACACTTGGGGAGTGGTGGCCTGTGGGGAAATGGAGAATGCATGCATCCCTAAAAAATTCAAAATCAAAATTTCAAGAAAACCATGCTGGGCAAAGGAAGCCCATTTTCAGGTCAGTGTGGACCTCAGATTGCTTGTTGGTAATCCCTAATTTATACAATCATTCCTTAATGGCTCTCATGTGCCAAGCTAGGCACTGTGAGGAGTTAAAGGGTGAACTTACATGAATTCATCTATTAGCCTACATTCTAGATGGAGAAGTTTATTTATTTAGTCAATGATTATATAGCATGTGCTATGTACCCAGTACAGTTCTAAGAACTTTATAAGTATCACTTTAAATCTTTATAACAATCTTTACTGAGTCCATTTTACAGATGGAAAGACTAAGGCTCAGAGAAAGTGTGTCATTTGCCCAAGGTCACAGAGTTAGCAAATATTAGAGCCAGGATTTACATCCAGGCAGCCTAGCCCTTAGAGTCTGTGCTTTGTGAGATTATGCTACTTCTCACAAGATGTAATACAAGGTAGCTTATGGCAAGACCATGTGATCGCCTGAAGGATCCATACTTGGCTACAAACACCCCTGTCTATAATTTTTTTCCTGTTGGAAGGATTTGGCTTGCTTGATGTTAGGGGGAATCCATATTTGACGTTTATTAATGAAATGAAAATGAATCTCTTATTGATGTTCATCTGGGCTTTGGCAGACTAATTTATTATTTCATTTAAGTGGGGTTCACTTTAGAAAATAAGGTGAATTCATCCTAAAGTCTTTAAAAAATAAAACACACTTTGACTATTTCTTTTTGCTTTTTCATTTAATTAATTTCATACAGAAAGCAAAATCATCTAAGATTATCTGTTAGTGTCTGTCTTAAGATAGACCCAGATTTTGTGGGACCTGAACATTATTTGGGAGGCCTTTAAGAAAGCGAATACAATGTTAAATGTAAAAACCTAGGCAGGGGTGTGACAGACATCTGTTCAAATGAGGGGCTCTGTGGCTTACGCACCATTGGTTTCACAGTGAATCACTCTGGGTCTCTTACCTTTGATTCTTTGAGCATTCCAATAAAAAAGTCACAAGCCTTTACTTTGCTCTCAATTTTCAATTATTTTGATACTATAGTTATGTCTCCCCCTAAAAAATTCTTCTTGAAAACAGAATTTAGGAAACAAATAAGGCAGGGGACAATTGAGCATCATTCTTCAAAGCAATTTTCAGAAAAGTAGAATTAGAGATATAGCCAGTACTCTGCAGTGTTCTGCCTGTAAACCACATAATTAAGATGACAGGTGGATGAGACAGCAGAGATGCATAAAACATTATGACTCTTTGTTAAGACACGGCCAGTGAAAAATAAATAAAAGGATCAGAAATCACAGCTTATGTCAATGAGTGTATTATTGGAGTCACGAGATCTTCCACTGCATTGAATTAAAAAAAATTCATTTTATAGGAAAGAATGAAGGAACACTAGAATTGTTAATGCAGCCCAGACCTAATATAGCACTGGATAGACAAGTTCCAATTCAGTATACAGCTGTAGAGTGAATAAATTAATGAGTGACTGAATATGTGTGTTTGAAGAGCAAGGAAAGGACAGGTGGTGCTAATAGTGGTCACAAGCCTCCCCCATCAACCCTGACTTAAAACTGCGTCTTTTATTTCTAATCCATTAGCCAGCAAGCTGGGGGAGGCAGTAGATATGTCCCCAGAGTCCCTCATGATAACAAATGTCTTTATGTTTATACATCTTGAGAGTCTGTGATGGAATCAGATTCACAGTCATGGGTATAATATACTTATGGGAGGAATCGTTTGAAGAACTTGAAGAAAATGCTTTTAGAAGAGCGCCTTCCTTCAGGCCTGCCATATGTTTGTATTCACTCCCTCTCTGCATTCTCTGAATATGATAAACACACTTCTCTCCAAACTCAGGATGCCCCATTCCATGGTACGTCGTTCTTGGTCATTAAATAACAGGACTTGATATTAATGTTGGCTGTCTCCATCCCTCTTTAACAAAGTGTTTTCAGCCAAAGATATTAAACTAGTCAACCTCTCTTTTCCCCTGTCAGAGAAACAGCCAGCCTCCTGAAATCACAGCTCATTTATACCATGTTGGCGTGAATATTCAGACTCCGTTTGTCTCCAGCTCTTAAAGACTGGTGTTGGAGTGAATGATAGACATTTTGTTTTGAATTAGCAAAAAGGAGGAGAAAAAAAAACCCAAGTAATAAGTTTGGCCTTAAAATATCTGTTTCAGGGAATGCAGCTCTGCTTTTTCCTCCAGTAAAAGTCAATTAAAAAAAAATCTAGATTTAATTTGGCATTAAGTTGGACCTGATACAGAAAATAGTAGGAAGAAAAATGTCTCACTCTTTCCCCCCTCAGATTGAGCCTTCAAACCCTACTGGAGGACTGTTTCGTGGACTAGTGTAAGATGTTTGCAGCTTTGTTTTGTTGCACATCCCAAAGCAAACTTTGGAAGTAGTTGAGTCTGTGTCCTTGAACTGCACAAATCCCGTCACAATTGGAACCTCAGACTTCTGATAGTTTTGTTTGAAAGCTAAATAGAAAGATCATTCTTTTTTTTTTTCTCTTTACGGCATACTCACTCATGTTTTTTGGAACAGAAGTCTGGAAAGGAGTTCTAGGCAAGAACTCCAGGCACCATTGTTTGTTTTTCTCCCTGCGATCTGTGCCTTGATCTTGGTTTGCCCACCCTGACAAAACCTCTTTCCATCAATAGCCATGCTGGGTAGGAATGTGTGCTTAATGGAGGTGCCTCCTAAGGCCAGGTGCAATTCCCCGGCCAAGGAAACACCATCACTTGGCCAAAGTTACAAAATCTGCACATGGTGATGCTGGAATGTCCTGTTACCTTCCTTATGAAAGTTTCAAGAAGTGGGAAGACCTGAGAACCCATGCTCCTTGAGTCCTCTTGATTCCTGAGCAAACTTGGGCGTTGTTCTACAGCCACTACCAGAAATCTGTAGAAAAGACTTTTAGTGCAAGAGTGATCCCTTCAGATTTTGCTGTAACAAGTATGGACACACTTGAACTAAACAGGAGGCTGAATACTGTGTCAAGAGTGTCCAGAGAGGCTTGTTCTGCAAAACTCAAGAGAAGGTGAAGGGAAAAAACCCTCTCTTCCCATACAACCTGGAGCTTCAACTAACTCTAAAAATACTGGCCCACAGTGGTTATAAAAATTCCCATTTATGCTGTTCTAAAACAAGGCAAAGCCTGCTAGGTGCTTACAACTCAAAGTACTTCTTATACATGCTCATAGGAAAATTATCTTTCTCTTCATATCCTATAGCTGACTGAAATGAATGAAATGCAGTCTGGAGGCACCTCTGCTGGCCACTGGCCACTATTCATTTGGAATACCCCACCTAGGCCATTCATGGATTGCAGAGCTGTTTTCTCCTGACTTCAGAATTTCTCCCTGCTCATTTTATACAAATAGCAATTTATGTAAAATCCACTGACACAGGTGCCATTAGCACTTTAGGTCACTGAGTGAAAAATGGCATCTTTGTCCTGGCAACTTGAGGAATACCAAGAGGAAACTATGGAAGTGGGGGGTACTTGAAGAAATCTGGTATCTCAAAGTTTATTTTTAAGAAATGGAAGGGGGTATGCAGAGAAGGAGGAAATTTACAAACCTCTGATAGGCTCTCCTGCTAATAATCAGACAATCCAAAGAAAGATCATGGGTTTCTGCTAGAGAAAGAGAACCAATGGAGAAAGGGGTGGGGCGCAGTGGGGAAGCAAGGAAAAGAAATGACATTTTAGAAAATAACAGAGAAATGAATGAATAGTTTTCCTCCTTTTGTTTGTATCACACTAAGCAGGAAAAAAGTGGGAAATTCAGGGCTGGGGTGAAGATGGCCCAATCAGAAATCACTTTTGATGGTGAGACCCAGAGAGGAGAAGCTTGCTATGACCAACATGACTCAGGGCCTGGTCCGTTCATGCTTCATTAGCCCCCATTCTGTCCTGCGCGTGAAACATGAAAATATCACCAAAACTTCCTTGAAGGCATAGGAAGTGTGGGGAGACCAATGGACTATGGAAGGGGTTCAGTGCAAAGGAGATACATTCCCCTCAACTGAGTCCTTTACTGACAGTCTGGACAAGACGATGTTCCATGGCAGAGGAGTCCCAGCCACCTGACCTTCTATTTCTTTGGACATTGAGGAGTCTAATCCTGGGCCTCCCCTACTGTCCAGTCTGATCAGCACTGATTGTGATAGAGAAAATGGTCCTAAAGGGAAATGCTGATGTATGATACCCCTGGGCAAGCAGCTGGGGAGTCAAACACATGCTCGTGGGTGGAGTTGGCTAGAGAGGAGCAAGCTCAGGTAGAGAAAGCTCCCCAGAAATGGTTTGGGGCAAAGTCCTGCAGGAGAGGACAGAAGAAGGCATAAAATAGGACCGAAGGAATAAGTGAAGAGAGAAATAGATAGACATCCACAGTTGCTAATACACATGTTCTTACATTAAAAATGCCATTTAGATTTCTTCCTCCTGTTATTTACCAGGAAAACTTTCTACATGCAGTTTCTAGTGGAATTGTTAAACCGCTGCTCCTCTCCCTCTGCAATCTTTCTGGGTGGCCTCATAATTCCTATGTGTAGGTTATGATTATGAAAATTTTTATCTCTAGTTATTTCCTGGGCTTCAGACTTGCATAGCCCTTGTATTCTAGACACACACCCTTGGATGTCGCACAGGCCCTTAAACTCAGCAAGTCTCAGTCTAAACTCACTGTCCTTCCCTCTTGGCTCCCAAAAGAGTGTTCTCAGTATCTGGAGCAGGTCCATGTTATTTACTCTTTGAGGAGCGAGGTAAGTCTCCTGCCATCAGTTAATCATATATTTTTTTCAGTCTCTCTCTCCAGCTTTGACTTATTTCCACTTTTTGGAAGTCAGGAGACAGGCAGCAAGTGAGGAGAAAGTGCCACTAATAATCATTATTTGGAGGTAGTCTTAAAGCAAATTACAGGTTCAGAGACTTGTATCTTACCTCTCCATTCATTTATTCATTTAATAAGTCCTATTGAATGCTCACTATTTACAAAGCCTCCTCTAGTGCTATAAAAGATGTAAAAGGTACACTTTTCAACTTCAAAAATCATGTAATGAAACAGGGAAGTGAGAGATGTATGCAAAGGACTGCAACATACTGTCAGAAAACCAAATATTCTAAGAGTGATGTGAATGCCATGGGAGTTCAGGAGAGGAGACTCTGAGAGCTGCCGTCCATATGCAACAAACTAAAAATCAGCATATAGAGAAAAAAAAACGATGGGATATTAGAGACTGAGTTGTGTTCCCACAAATTCATATGTTGAAATCCTAGCCCCCAATAACTTAGAATATAAACAAATTTGGAGATCTTGTCATTAAAGAGGTGATTAAGTTAAGATGAAATCATTAGAGCATGCATTAGTCCGACATGACTGTGGCCCTTCTAAGAAGAGGAAATGTTGGACACAGAGAGGGTACTCCAAACCTGTGCTGGGATGCTATCTGAAGACACAGGAAAAGAGGGCCAACTGCAAGTCAAGGAGAGAGGCCTTCGAAGAAAACAAACCTGTTGACTCCTTCACCTTGAACTTTCAGCCTTCGTAACTGTGAGAAAATAAATCTCTGCTATGTAAGCCACCTGGTCTGTGGTATTTTGCTCTGGCAGCCACAGAAAACCACTTCTCCCTACTAGTGCCAGCCTTGGAAAAATTGTGAATGAGTGAAGTTTCCTTTAGCTTCTCCATCCTCTACCTTCTTAAAGCTCCTCTTTCTGCTCCCCAGGTAGACTGTCTACCGGTAGAAGTTCTTCCAGGTGAGGAGGATTTGCTGAGAGTGAGGAGTACTTCCTTCTGAAACCATTGTTTGTTCAAAGGTGAGCTCCTTTACCCCGAAGACTGCCTCATCATCTCTCTATTCCCTCAAGTCAGCAACATTCTTGGGAAGTGAGAACTTCATTACTGATTGGGGACTGTTTTGCTTAAAATATTATAGATGCAGGAAAAAATTAAAAATAAAGCAAAACAAATCAGATTACAAAACAAGAAAACAATTCTTTCAAACTTGATAGATTACTTGGTAAACTATGAAGGGCATAACAGAACCCTTGGTTTCTCACAATGCATCTCTAGGTGCGAGAATTTAGACAATCAGGCAGAAAGGCTATGTAATTGCTAAGATCAGAGCCCTCCCCACTAACAAAATCACATAAACTCTACTCACAGGCAAGCAGTTAAATGTCTGCTCGTGAACCTCTGGTTGATTACCAATCCCTATGAATTCAGCTGGATGATCTTCAAGCTTTTCAATGATGAGCTGGTGAAAAGGATGGAAATATAGTGGAGTGAATTTTAGTTAATGTAGAACTATTCCAAACATTTAAAATACAGTTTCTTCTTCAGGTACTGATGTTGGTTAGGACCATAAAAGGGAAATAAAGCACAGATATAAATAGATATTGCATTTGCAATTGATAGTTGAATTTGCACTTCAAAGAAAATTAATACAATTATTACAGAGTTAGTGCCTAAATTCTTCTAAATAATGGAGGTGAGAGATGGTTTGTACAAAGCAGGGAGCACTACCAATGCCAACAATCAAAAACCAAAGGCATTAGAACATAGTCAGGGACACTGTCTTTTCTAAGTTCACCTTCAAAACCTTCTAAACCTCAGACCCTCAAAGTCTTTTTGGACCCTTTGCTTTGCCAAAAGTCTTCTGCTATTGATAGTTAGGAACTTGGTTAATAGGTAAAAGAGGAGGCTCCAGAAGATTACAAATAATGATAAAATGCATTAGTAGATAATCTAGAGGTAACTCTCTTGTACTTGAAACACAGTAACAGATATTAAATATTAGATCAAAGAAATAATGAACTGCAACAGCAAATTACCATCGCATCCCTAACCTGCCCCAACATGATGCAACAAGATGCTATGAGTATGAGTGTGGGAAGTACAGCTCTGGGTTTTAACATTTGCCTTTTTTGGTAGAATAATGGGGCCCACATGGACCTTAAGGACACACCTTGCTTTCCCCCACCCCATTCTTTGCTTTTTTGTGTTGGAAGAAAATAGAAGTTCTTGGAGTTTAGGGACTGGCTTGAAATCACACTGCTGGGAATCAATCTTAGATTCCTAGATTCTCATTTCAGATTTCACAGGTAAAAAGCAAACCAAACAAAAACCTGCCTAGCATGGTATCAATGGTTTGTATCCATCTAGGAAGGCTGGTTTGCAAACTAGGGATGGGGAACCCTGAAGGGCTTGTAAATTGTTCAGCAGGGCCAGGTGTTATTTCTTACTCCATTTCTTTATTCGTGAGCAGACACTCAGGCTATCTTCAGCTCCCCTCCCTCCTATTTGTCCTACCATTTCCTCCTATTTGTCCAAAATGCACATTTCAACTGTTGTGTTGTCGTACACCTACAGTACCTTGCTCACTATTCTGGGGATGTGGGTGTTGATCTTAAGGAGCCTAATATCTGGTTGGAGTGATAAAAGATATAATTATCTTTCTAAGTTACAATGCCAGAAAGTGATAAGAGCTCCAAATCCCATTTAAATTCCTTTTTCTTCTACTGTGGGCCTCATTTTGGAGGTCTTTTCTATAAAACTGCAGAAAAGGGGGACAAGAAAATCTATGAGACATCTGCTAGCTGGAGAAGTTGCCCAAGCCTGGGTTATAGTCTAGTTCCTTACAGCTCCTAGGCTTCTGCCAGCATGCAGCAGGGCATCAGGAAATTTTGGTGAGTGAGTGAACAAAACCTATGAATGAGTTAGAGGGGAGTGATGAACTCCTCAAAACTGTAGGTCAGATTTTGTGTATTAACTTTCATTAGTTTTCGTTCATTTCTCAAAGTAGTCTCTGCTCCCTTCCCCCCTCCCCCCTAAATTAAGAACCACTGCCTAAATGGTTAGGATAGCACCAGTACACACGTGCTAAGTTGCTTCAGTCATGTCCGACTCCTTGCAACCCTGTGGACTGTAGCCCTCCAGGGTTTCCCAGGCAAGAATACTGGAATGGGTTGCCATTTCCTTTTCCAGGGGATCTTCCCAATCCAGGGATTGAACCCAGGTCTCCTGCAGTGGCAGGCGGATTCTTTACCACTGAGCTACAAGGGAAGCCCACCCCTTCCACATAGGCCTCTCATTCTTGACCCTCAGGCTTCATCGAAGGAACAGGAGACTAGAAGAAATCATGGAGTTACTTGCCTAATGAATGAATCAAGAGATTTAAACTTATATGGAAAAAAAAATCCTCAGTACCTTTCCCCAAACCCTCTGGTAGGGTCAGTACTTATTTGCCTAGTTTCCCTCTCCCTGGTCCCAATTCCCTCAGTATTTTTATTTTTAAAATTGGGAATGAATAAAGAAAAAAAGTAAAGAAATCAGGGATCTGGGGAAATGTTTCTTTTTTTGGTCTGTAGAGTCTATGTATATGTTAATGAACCATCTTGTTAGTGAGACAAAGAAAGGCTTTTGAGAGAAACCAAAAGGTGAATAGCACAGTGACTAAACATAGAGTGTGTCTTCACATATACTTTTTATTTTCAGATTGAGGATGGAAGGGCCCGAAAGTTGATGAAGCTCTCATTTCCTGTTTCAAGACCATTTTTCTATGGTCTGCTACCTTGCAACTTCAGATACTTGCCTAGGTGAACCATTATTCGCTGGATCCCTTTAAGTTTTTCATTCAGTGCCCAACATAGAGAGATGGACTGACTTGGCTCAGCTGCTGAAATTCTCTGCAGGCAAAGCTAAGTCTAGACTGGACATGGCAAGGAAGGGAACGACCCGAGATGAAGGAAGAGGGACTGGAAGAGAGAGCTGGACGGCGCGAGGCAAATGAGCCCCGCTGCCTCGGTCCAGTCCCCTTCCCAGCCACTGGCAAACAGCCAGTGCTATTTATTGCTCCTTTGATCGAACTGTTTGCTCAGGCATGTGGGGAAATTGAGGTTTTATATGAAACCATTCACTAACGGAGAATCAAGGTGTAATAAAAAGAAAGGAGGAATTTCTCTCCTTTCAATCAGCTTTCTAGTCTTCTAAGGGGAGTGATTTTCTTAAAACCCTCAGGAAACCTCTAGGTAAAGCCATTCAGTAGCATGAGAAGCAGGACCCAGCACCTTCCTAGGTTACACAGATGGAAAAATATTGAAAGTACATACTTGCAAAAAGGGGTTATGCTTCTCCTTTAAAATTCGTATCACAAGTGTTCACAGAAAGATGCCATTTTCCAAAACGATACCAAGAGGTCGGATAAAGGAGAGTATCTCAAATGATAACTTATAACAGGGAGTTATCGAAAAGGTTCAATCAGAGATCGTTTATAAAAAAGAATGACTTCATGGAGTCAACAAGCAGAACCGGGTTTTCATTAATTTATATATTGCCTTGTGGAGTTGAGTTAGGATCCTTTGATTTCAACATTAATATTTATATAAAAAAATCCCCCATGACACTTTTGTAATATGCTCTGCTCTCCTCATGGAGATTCTGGTAACTACTGTGTGTTAAGGGTTTTTAGTGCCAGGCCCTGTGCTAAGCTCCTTTCATACATCTATCTCATTTATCACTACAACAACCTAATGAGATACATGTTCTTAACATAGGAGAAGCCCTGAGAAATTTGTTGTGTTTAACACATTGGCCTAAATTCACCCAGCTAGTAAGTAATGAAGCCAGTATTTAAATCCAGGGGGCAGACCCAGCCTGACAGGTATATGAGAAGGATACACGCCCACATTCATTTACAGATTGAGTGAGTTCTCTAAGCCAGGATGGGACACACAGTAAGGAGCAAGGATTCTGCTCTCATGGAAGTTATGTTCTGGTGGAGTACAGATAGCACACGTGTTTCCGATAGTGAGCGAGTGAAAGAGAGCCTAATGTGATAGAGGGCCACTGAATGTTGGATGGTGACAGATGGTCTCTCTGAAGAGGAGATACCTAGGCTGAAAATACATTTCTAGTTTAAGGAGTCACTCATGTAAAGAGTGTTTCTGGAAAAGCCTTTGAGAATCCTGGTGGGAGGTAGTTAGGGTTTTATGAGATGACTGTGTGTTCTGTGATCATGAAAGTCTTCCAAGTTATTCAGTCCATATGGGTCTTGTGCATAGGAGAATAAGGCAGAATATTTCTTAATAATAAAAGAATGAAACACTACAGGATATAATCCTTGGAATGGGAAAGGAATGGTAAGAAGCTATTTCAGACTTAGTTGGCAGGAAGTCACATAATTTGTGGGAATGGAAATTAAAATAAAATATTTAAAAATAGATCTATGGGTTTTAGTCAAAATGTGCCAGTAACAATAAAACATTAATAATTGTCTCTTGTGAATTGTCTCTGTTTTACATTTATAGTTGAATATGGGACTTAGGAGTATTTTGGAAGAGAAGAAATATGTGATCTCAGGGAATTTGGGTCACTTAAGTAAATACTAATGAGTGAGCTGACCTTGACCAAGTTATTTAAGTACTCTTGGCCCCTCAATTCTTTCATCTGTAACATGAAGCATTTGGAATAGATTTTTAAAGATCTCTCCAATCCAGAGGGTTTTTGCATAATTCTATGGTTTTTTAAGAAAAAAATATATAATGTGTATGTCTCAGTATCTATGAATGACCTCGTTATGGCTGGGAATAAAACAAGTTCAATCAAGTTCAGCATCGAAGGGGGTTCCCAGAGAAAAGAATTGCTTTTCAGGGACCACTTACACCACCCCTTCTCCATTATTTCTAAAAGGTGAATGTATCTTACAGTTCTGGGAAAATCTACTGAATACCTGCTATGTGCAAGGTACTTGGTATTTGTTATCTAATTAACCTTCAAAAGAAAACCGAAAATAGTTGTTTTAGTATCTTATTTCAAAGTAAGGATACAGATTCAGATTCATTGTTACATAGTTAACATGTATCCGAGTTGAAATTGCAGCCCAGATTTGTTCAACTTCAAAGCTCTTTCTAGGACTGAATACTTGGAGTGGAAAGGACAAGAGTAAATAAGAGAATAAGAAACAATGTTTCTGAAAAGCATAGCAGAGTTTTCTGCAGTATTATGGTGCTGAGTAGGAAAAACTCAAAAGTACAAGAAGGAAGAACTACTTTGGAGTTGATATATCTATTTCTTAATTGCGGTGGAAGTTACACAACTATCTGTATTTGTCAAAACTTATAGAACTATACACTAAAAGGAGTAAATTTTTACCATATATAAATTATACTTTGATTAAAAAAACGCAAGCAAGAAAAAAAAAAGAGGAAAGTGTCTTGGGATACAGTCTCAGACCTTTGGAGAGTTCATCCGTGGAGAAGGGTCAAACTAGAAGTCAATGGAATCATAGGAAATGGAAGATGAATTTCAAATTCAACTAAAGGGAATTTCCCCAATTCTATCAAACCACAAGAAGCTAGAGTAACTCAGTCTGGAGGAAAGTAACATCACCTAGCACCTCAACTGGATACCCACATGGAAGAAAAGAAAATCAAATCTTGACTTTTATTTAATATCATATATCATACACCCTTTCCTCCAATTCCAGATTGCGTATAGATCTAAGTGGGAAAATTTACACATTAAAACTCTCAGAAAAAAGAAGATACCTCCATGATCTTGGGACAGGCAAAGATTTTGTAAATAGGGTATATAAATTATTAACCATAAAAGAATAAAATTGATAAACTGTACTGGATCAAAATTAAGAACCATAAAGAGAGTGAAAGGCAAACCACAGATTGAGAAAATATGTGCTAGCAAAACTTACATCTGACAAAGGACTTGTATTTAAATATACAAAGAATTCCCACAAATCAATAAAAAATATGACTCTATAAAAATAAGTAAAGACTCTAATGGGTACTTCAGAAAAAGAGGATATTAAAATGGCAGTTAACATATGAAAAGTGCTTAATTTCATTAATCATTAGAAAATTCTAATTCAAATTACACACTACTAGAAGAGCTAAAATTGAAAAGACTGACAATCCAAAGTTTTGATGAGCAACTGTAACTCTCATGCACTGCTCTGGGAATGTCAATTGGAATAATCACTGAGGTCAAATATTTGGCAGTACCTGCTAAAGCTGAATATTGGTCTAACTGGTGACCCAGAAAGCTTACTCCTATGTATATAGATGAAAAGATCCATGCATGGACACCCCCCCTTCCCCAAATTCTATAGGATTACATTACTATAAAATTCAACAACAACAACAAAAACAAATAAAGCAAACTATGAAACCAACAAAACTGTCACTAGGTGTCAGAAATCAAAATGATGGTTATCCTTGGACAGTGGGGGAGGGGAGGGGAGGAGGCATGACAGTGGAAGAGGGCACGAGGGGGGTCCTGGGGTGCTAAGTAATGTTCTGTTACTTGATCTGGGTGCTGACTACATCACTTTTGCTCATTCTGTGAAAATTAACCATGCTGTATAGTTATGATTTGTGTGCTTTTCTGTATGCTACACATCAATAAAAAGATTATTTTAATAACATGTGAATAGAAAAAGATGAAGCCTCAATCTGGAAAGATGACAACTAATGGGAATTTATGAGCTCAAAATATATGAAATTATGAAAATTTAATATTCCCAGCCATATATTACTATATGTTAGAGTAGGAAAATAAAATAATGAAAGACAAACAAAGAAAACAAAAAGGTAATACAAATGAATGTACTCTGCAGGGGGAAAGTTGCAGTTGGGAAGGCTGGGATCAATTTGGCCAGTTATTTCTAAATTAAAAGTCAACACTGGATTATTTACCAATGACTTAGTGAACTTTCCACGTATATATTTTGGCTTACTATATCTTAGAAGGGAAATATTGAATGTTTTTGCAAGTGGCCCATACCAAAGCAATTCAAATACAGGGATTACTTATCATCTTAAGATGCTGTGAAACCTCGCAGTGCATTCAGACCCTTGCTCACTAACCACAGTGCCTCCTCTTCACTTTCAACCCCTGCTCTTCCCAAAGCTATCTCCAGTGCCTTACGTGTGCCTTAAGTTCTTGCACAAAGTTTCCTCTTCACTTGTTTCAACTGTATGTTTCCATTTACGTTTTTGTCTGTGTATCTTGAGTAACACTTGCCTATAGTATGCTTGTATTTCAGTGTAAATTTTTATGCCTGTGGGAGAATCTCTTGATTTTTGTAGGATGCATTTTTCATATTCTTATGAGATTATGCATATGGATATACAGAGATATTTGTATAAACTAGTAGATAAGAGGGACAACATGTATCAACAGAATACTATGTTAGGAATTTAGCTACCAAGCAGACTAAATAAAGCAAGAGACTAAGGAAATTGCTCTTATAATTCAAGAAAAAGTCAATTATCCAATGTAAGTAAAAATTGTCTTGGCATTCTGCAACAGTTTCACTGGATTGCTAACAAAGCTTTACAGTATTCAGTTGGGTTGGAAATGTCTTTCCCTTAAAAGTGGCATGGAATTGTGAAAGAAGACAGGCTGTGAGGTCGTAAGAGAGATACCTGAGCTTAGGGAAGTTCTTTGAAGATACCAGTTACTTATTTTTGCTAGTGGTAAAGAATTCGCCTGCCAATGCAGGAGACATAAGAGATGTGGGTTCAATCCCTGGGTTGGGAAGATCCCCTGGAAAAGGGCACGGCAGCCACCCCCTCCAGTATTCTTGCCTGGAGAATTCCATAGGCAGAGGAGCTTGGTGGGCTACAGTCCGTAGGGTCGCAAAGAGTTGGACAAGACTTAAGCAACTTAGCATGCGTGCACAGCAGGTTCCATTTTAAAATGAGGATAATAATAACTGCTTTGAAGGGCTTTTACTCCTCTGTGCCTATGTAGTATTTTGCTAATGCTGCTATGGAGGCATTGCCACAGTGGGCTGCCATCTTATGAGCACGGGCTTCTTTTAATTTATTTTACTTTTTTTTACAATTAAAAAAATTGGAATATAATTGCCTTACAGTGTTATGTTAGTTTCTTCTGTGCAACAATGTAAATCAGCTGTATGTATACACATATCCCCTTCCTCTTGAGCCTCTCTCCCACCTAGCTCTCATCCCTCTCCTCTAGGTCATCACAGAGCATCAAGCTGAGCTCCCTTTGCTATACAGATGCTTCCCACTTGCTATTAATAATCTGTTTTATAGATGATAGTGTATATATGAGCATGGGCATCTTGATGGCAAGGAATGGTCTTACTCATAATTCTATCCCAAGCATTTAGTAAATTCCATGACATAAAACACTCTGTAAAAGTTCACTGGTGAGTGAATGAGTGAATGAGATAACATATAAAGTGTCTGCTACTGAACCTAGAATGCTATAGGCTCCCAATGAATATCACCCCTTTCTTTTCCTCCCCCTTTTGTTATTCTCTACCTGGAAAGAAAAATGAATCAACCCTTAGCTTATTTTTATTACATGGCCAGGACTAGCCAAGGGAGCCAAGGAAGTTTTTCTGAATTCCCCTTCAAATTTCATGGGAAGCCAAAGACATAGCTTGTATTTTTGTTCACAGAGGAGCCAATTTTGTACAAGTATGAAGATGAAAAAAATTCTTATTTGACTAGAACAAGATCACATAATGGTACAAAAGAAGGGTTTTGATATCGTAAAATGGTTCCTATTTGCTGCAGCCTTTCCTCTTTTCTTCTTGGACAATTTTTGAATAAGAATAATCCATGATGTTATTTGCATTGGCCAAGATTTTTCAATTGTTAATAGAAGAATAAGGGTGAATTTTTAGAGGCAAGATAACTTCTGATCAGAGAAGCCTTAAGAATGTGTCCGTGGCAGGGTGAGGGTTAGATGTTTATTTTTGAGCTTTATGAAAAGTTCTCTACTTGTCTAAAGCAAGCAGGAAAGTGAAAGTAATTTATGGTATTATGAAATTTCTGAGCTTCTCATGGGAAAGTAGCTGACGTCAGTGTTTGATAAGCTTCCTGTGGCTACAAACATATGAGACATTAATTCCTAAGAAAAATGAAATCTTTCTCTTTACAGAATCATGGTGTGCCTGCACCTGGCATTTCGTTTAACTGCCTCCCATCAGGAAAAACCTAATGTAGATATTTTTAGAAGTCCAAAGATTGTGGAGAGGCAATGGCAATTTTTTTTGTCACCATCATCATCATAAAGATCAGCATCACCACCACCATAATTATCATTATCAATAAGCACTGACGTTTGTTTATATTATTTGTAAGGCACTCTTAAATATTTGGGCTCTCATGAGTGATAATAAATGGTACACTTAATTTTTACATATATTAAAATCTCCAAAGCATACAGTCTTCGCAGCACTCGTCTGCCTATGTGGTTATGTACGGCTTCTTTATTTTTCAATTGAGTATATTTTATTTATCAGGTATTACTTTATTTTTATATAACAGTTTTATTAGGATATAGTTCACACACCACACAATTCATGTCACAGAATTTATCTGTTTAAGTGTGTAAATCAATAGTTTTAGTACATTCAGATTTGTGCCATCATCACCATAATCTTAGCCATCTCCCCACCCACCATAATATCCCCTACATCTTCCAGCCCTAAGCGACCACTAAACTATATTTTGTTTCTATAAAGTTCTCTGTTGTGAACATTTCATATGAGTAGAACCATATAATATGTGATCTTTTGTGACTGAGTGATTTCACTTGGCACAATGTTTTCAAGGTTCATCCATTTGGTAGCATGTATCAGTATTTCATTCTTTTTTATGGCCAAATAATATTCCGTTGTATGGATACATCACAATTTACTTATCCATTTTGTTGATGGATGTTTTGTTATTTGCTTCTTTTGTCTATTGTGAATAATGTTGGTATAAACATTTGTGTACAAGTTTTTGCGCAGACACATGTTCTCATTTCTCTTGGGCATATACCTGGGGGTGGAATTGCAGGGTCATATGGTAATTCTATGTTTAATTGTTTGAGGGACTACAAGACATTTTTCCAAAGTGGCGGCACCATTTGATATTCCTACCAGCAGGGCTCTGTTTTTCCAACATCTTTGAATAACTTGTAAATATTTGCTGTGCAGTAAACTTCAGGCATATAGAATAAGTTTGATAATTGTAAGTTTAGTTACAATTCATTAAATCAAACCCATTAGTTCCAATAGACTCTCAGTTTATTAACAATCTCAGTACTCAGAAATTTTGGATATTCACAAAGAAGCAGTCTCCTAATTCAGTACTTTCTGGTTGAAACTACAGGTAATCAAAGCAACTGGATTATTTATTCAATTCAGCCAGCTCAGTGGAAAATTTGAGCACACTTTATTGATTTAGTAAATCAATATTCTTGTTTCTATTATATAATATGTACTTTGTTTAAAGTATTCTTAAAACTTTTACTAGGGTTAGCTTTTACTACTGATTAAAATTCAAGGACTGTATACTATATATTTCTTGTATGGCTGGTTGCTCAAGATGAGCAAAACCACAAAGCAAAGTAACACCGAAAGTGGAATGAACCTGTTCCTCTTCTCTACGTTGTAATCAACCAGCACTGCCCACCTTTCTCCTCCACTCCAGGGCTTTATGCCAAGACCTGATTCAGAGCCTTAAGCACAAAAGTCTGACCAGGAATGTGAACAGTGGTAGGACCGAGGGCTTAGAACCTAGAATCACCTTGTCCTACCCAGGTAACAAAGACAAAACCATCAATGTGTGTAGCCTTGAAAAAAAATTTGCTGGTTGATGTCATTCCTCAGCATTTAAAAACATCAGTCTCTGCATAATTTATTTGCACATTTAACTCAAAGTGTAGACAGTGAAGGCTGCAATCCCATAGATGAGATAGAGGGGCCTTTGCACTAGAAGACTGGTATAACATCACGCTCACTCTGTCTCTGTTCATCATCACCCCCCAGTTATCAGCCTGTGATTGTCTTGGAAACTGTGGACATCAGCAAACACAGCAAAATAACAATGCACAGGGGACCATTTTGTGCACAGGGCCCTGGGAAGGGCCAGTGGAATTCCTCTGATCAGTTGCCTTTTGACTTTTTCCCATAGATCTTGTTTTTGCACTGAAATGTCTGGAATGCTTGGTAGGGATGAAGTGGTTGGTCACAAGGCAATTATGCTTCTATCATCAATGGGATCAGTCATTTGTGGAGTGATTTCCAAGTGACTAGTGGTATCATCAATGGACTAAGAAGACAAACGAAAGCAATTTTATAGTAAACAGAGCTTTCATATTCCTTTTCCCAAATGATTTTCATGTCAACCCTGGATATCAGTAAGATAAATATTATTGGAAACATTTTATAAACAGGACCTAGAGAGTCCTGAAGATGTTAAATGGTTTGTCCATGGCCTCTCAGCTAGAGGTGAGTAGATACGGGTCCCCAGATCTTTCCTCTTTATAGAACACTACTCTGTCTCTAGCTGGTTACTTAACAACCAAGATCACTCAGCAGGAGCTGGTTGTTTTTTATTTTAAGACAAATCAATCACTATATTTGTTTTTAGGGGACAGATAAATCCATTGATTTGATTCCCAACTGCTATCATGGGATAAAAATTTTCATAACAGTAATCCTGAGAACTGATTCTTTGTGACCCTTACAATTTGCACTGTCTTTGCAGTAATGACATGGTGCGGGGAGTGCCACAATCGATAAATCCTTCAGGTAATCATCTTAACCTCAAAGCACTTGAACATCAAAATAGACCTGTCAATGTATGGAGGCCCACCAGAGGCTTTCCACACAAATTCTCAGTCACAACATCATTACCCATGACGTGTCATCAGAAATCTGAGGTTACGTGTGATTTACTCTTTATTAAAACATTAGGAAAGAGTCAAGGTTATCTCGGTAAACCTGACTCTCACTCAATTGCATTCTCGGAATCTTTCTTGGGTGGAAGAAAAGGCCCTCTCATGTGGGCTCCTGAGAGTGAGACTTCGCTGTGGATATCATTCCTCACACATGACACAGGGAGAAAAATATTTTGAGATCTGCTCGTCTTCTATTCCTATATCATGACACAAAACATCGGCCCAGTTTGAGATTCTATTTCTAGTTATGAAATGGAAACTGCTAAGGATGAGGCAGACCGACAAGATCTCTGCCCTCATTGAGCTAATTCCCTAGTGAGAAAAGTAAAAAATATTACACTATTTTTCACTTTTGTGTTATTTTTTTGGCTTGAGTTCTTGAAAAAAATTTTGTGATTAGGAATCCTTAACATATGATCTACTTTCTTAATGTCTTCTTCACTTCTATATCCCCAGTGCTTTGCGGAATTCTGAGCACACGTTAGTTTCTCAGTAAATATGTGTGATGTCTCTAGATGTTCCGACTTGTTTATTTCTAAATCTTGACTTAGTATCCAGGGTCATTCTTTCTGGGACCAGATTAAAAGTAGATACAAATAGGGCAATCAGAATCTCACTGAAGCCTGTTATTAACAATTTTATTGGCAATTATATTAGATGGTTGATGGTTGTGCGGACAATACCTCAGCTTCAATCTTTCATAGCCACAAACCTAAACCCAGGCTGATACTCTTTAAAGACAACAACAACAACAAAAGCTGTGTGTGATTAAACAAATGGAACATGGAGTGAAGATACAGATGGATCAATAAAATCCATTTTCACGTTAATACAATATTTCAAATTTAACTTTCTATAGTAAATTTATCTCTAAAGAACAGCATTTTTTAAACAGCAGTGTCTTTATTCATATGCCAACAAAATTACCAACAGAAGCCTCATCAGGGACAGCATTTATAGCTGAGTTCATTGAATTAAATGAAAGAGACAAATTAGTTCAATAAAATCTTTTGGGCAACTGCCACCACCAAATAATTTCATACTGGGCAGCTCTCTGTCTTTTGAAATGGCAATTCTGGCATTACGAAGGCACATAAAGACTGAATAGAGCTGACATGTATGTAAAACGTACCTTGCAGCTTTATAAAGAAAATGCACTTTTTAGAGACAACAATTCTTACATGTTTGGAACGTAAAATGAGATTGTGAGAAATCACTGCTAAAGAATAAAAAACAAACGACTGTGAATAATTCAGAACAACTAAGCTTGGATACAAATGCCACCCTAGAACTTTGGATAGAATTACAAATACATTATATGAAATATACTAGAAATGTGAGAGGAAAACATTAAATTCAGCCAGGATTTAAATGGCATTGAGGCTGCGTAGATACTTAAGCTGCTCGGGGAGTGTTTTTTCCTCTCTCTCTCTGAGCCCTTTCATTTCCTGATGTATCTCAAAATGAAAAGCTCAGAGACAAAAATAAAAACTGTCCTTATTATGTTTTTAGGCTATTTGAATCCCGAGCGGTGAAATCTAGGAGAGCAGGCACTTGATCATACGTTCCTTGAGTGAGGAGTAGCATTTTGATCACTTTACATCCCCACAGCAACTTGTGCAGTACTCATCAATTATTTATTGACAGACTGAAAGACTGACTCTTTTCAAGACTACTTTTATTTCTATTTTGCTCTGTTGAAAAGGGTTTCAGATCATTAAATCTGTAAAGTCAGATGTATCTCTGAATGCCCTGTAGATATACATCTTATTATGGAGAATATGGGCTTTCCAGATGTCTCAGTGGCAAAGAATCTGCCTGCCAATGCAGGAGACACAGGTTCAATCCCTGGGTTAGGAAGATTCCCTGGAGAAGGAAATGGGAACCCACTCCAGTGTTTTAGCCTGGGAAATCCCATGGACAGAGGAGCCTGGCCTGGTTGGAGAATTTTGAGCGTTACTTTGCTAGCGTGTGAGATAAGTGCAATTGTATAGTAGTTTGAACATTCTTTGGCATTGCCTTTCTTTGGGACTGAAATAAAAACTGACCTTTTCCAGTCCTGTGGCCACTGCTGAGTTTTCCAAATTTGCTGGCATATTGAGTGCAGCACTTTTACAGCATCATATTTTAGGATTTGAAATAGCTCAACTGGAATTTCATCACATCCACTAGCTTCCTCCTTGGAAGAAAAGCTATGACCCACCTAGACAGCTTATTAAAAAGCAGACACATTACTTTGTCAACAAAGGTCCATCTAGTCAAAGCTATGGTTTTCCAGGAGTCATGTATGGATGTAAGAGTTGGACTATAAAGAAAGCTGAGTGCTGAAGTGATGCTTTTGAACTGTGGTGTTGGAGAAGACTCTTGAGAGTCCCTTGGGCTGCAAGGAGATCCAACATGTCCATCCTAAAGGAAATAAGTCCTGAATATTCATTGGAAGGACTGATGCTGAAGCTGAAACTCCAGTACTTTGGCCACCTGATGAGAAGAACTGACTCATTTGAAAAGACCCTGATGCTGGGAAAGATTGAAGGCAGGAGGAGAAGGGGACAATAGAGGATGAGATGGTTGGATGGCATCACCACCTCAGTGGGTTGAGTAAACTCTGGGAGTTGGTAATGTACAGGGAGGCCTGGCGTGCTGCAGTCCATGGGGTCGCAAAGAGTCGGACACGAGTGACTGAATTGAACTGAATTGAGCAGCCTGGTGGGTTATAGTCCATGGGGTCACAAAAGAGTCAGACGTGACTTAGTGACTAAAAGACAACAACAAAAGGGAGGATGTACAAATATAAATTTCATGCTAGAAAATTTAGAAAATATAGAAATATATGCAGAGAACAATTTTAAAGTCTCTTAATCCCTCCTACTCTGAGATTTAAAGTTTAAATATATTTCCTCCTGGTTCTCTTTACTAACACACATGATAGTATTTTAAAAACAAATTTAATATGTTATGTATTCATATTTTTCACCTTCATATATTTTCCTACACCATTCTTTTAACTTGATTAACAATGTCATGGTTTACATAATCATTCCCCTATGACTGGACATATATTTAAGTTTGGGCTGTTATAAGTAATATTGTAATGGACATTCTTATATATAAAACATAATCCCCAAATCTCAATCACTTTGTTTCTAATTGTTCAGTAATATAGAGGGTGTAGTGATGCTCAAGGGATCAAATTGATCACATTTTCTTTATGTGAATTCTTGTTTTCAAATAACCAGCTGGAAAAGTTGGAACAATAATTGCAATGCCACCAAAATACTTATAGATGAATTACAGCAAATAATATATTCATAGCAAGACAAAATTGAAAAGACTTCTAGTATTATCCATTCACTGCCAAGATTATAGAAAAAATCCCCCCTCCAAAAGTTGTTTTTTAAGAACCTAATTTTGGGAGACCTTCCTTGGTGGCCCAGTGGGTTAAGGCTTCATGTTCCCAATGCAGGGGGCCTAGGTGCAATCCGTGGTCAGGGAACTAGATCCCACATGCTGCAACTAACTGTTTGCATGCTGTAGCTAAAGACCCTGTATGCCACAGCAAAGACCTGATGTGTGACAACTCAGACCTGGCACAGCCAAAAACAAAACAAAATACCTAATTTTCAAGACTGACCGATTTAAGCCTTCTGACCGATTTAAGTCTTGAGAAATGAGATAATTCAAAAGTGTATTATAAGCAATATATATACAAAAGTGTATTGTAAGCAAACACATTATAGGTAGGTACACACAGTGGGAGAAAGGAGAGGGAATAAGTCCTAGTAGTGAGGTAACCCATAGCACCATAGGAGAGCCACTGGTGGATTGAGAAGGTCTGGTAGTGAAAGTCGCTCCGTCATGTTCGACTCTTTGCGACCCCATGGACTGTAGCCTGCCAGGCTCCTCTGTCCATGGAATTCTAGGCCAGAATACTGGAGTGAGTAGCCGTTCCCTTCTCCAGGGAATCTTCCTAACCCAGGAATCAAATCCAGGTATCCTCACACTGCAGGCAGATTCTTTACTGTCTGAGCCACCAGGGAAGCCCAGGGAAGTCAAATAGTGTCAACAGTGGGCTTAATGCTTATGGTGCAAATACTCTGAAGGTGGAGTTTATACTTTTGCTTCCTCTCTACAACTCAAAACATTCAAGCACTGCTCCTTTTTCTTTCAGCAAAAAAGAATATGTTAATAATTGAACATAGTCCGTATTCCCTGAATTATTCCCATCTTCAAATATAGCACCAGCATTCACCTGACTGCTTGAGCCCTGACTTGGGAGTCTCTCCAGCCACTTTGTCCTCACCGTATATTCCCCACCACTCCCCATGCAGTAAATAAGTCCAGTGATTCTCCCTCCGGAATATTTAGTAGAAGCAGTACATTTATCTTCATAATTATTGCTACTGCTCTAATCTGAGCCACCTTATCTCTTCAGATCATTCCAGGAGACTCCTTTACACGTCTTTCTGTTCAAATTTTCTGGCCTTCTGCAACTAAAGACCTTTTAAAAAACGCTCATCTGATCGGATCACTGCCCTGCTTAAAACACCTCTATAGCTTCATAGTGCTCTTAGATTACAGATTCAGTTATTAACACAACCTGCAACTGCTGTTTATGACCTGTCCCTGCCTAACTCTCCAGTTTCCTCCTGTATCACTAATTTTGTGATTTGGTCAGACTTTCTTTCAGTTTCTTGCATGGATCCAAATCTTGCAGGCCCTAGGTCATGCTGTTCGGTAAGACTGAAATGATTCCCCTACCTTTCCTTAGTAATACCAGCACATTTCTCACTTGGATAGCCCTTAGCCTTCCTTAAACCCACAAAGTCAAAGTTTTTGCAACTCTTACAAAACACTGATTTTTTTGTTATAGTACAAGCACAAGATACATGATTAAAAGATTTAAGTATTCTATCCACTTATATTTCCAAAGTATATTAAATTAAAGGTATTAGATATGAAGATTTTTAAGATTTTTTCCCTTCATATTATTCTTTTATGGCTCTTGTTATTTATCTTCATGTACAATCACAATTTGTAATGACATTTATGTTTCGGTGTCTATGTATTTATTTAATGTTTGTCTTTCCTACCAGGTTGAAAGCTCCATAAAGGTTATCTGCAATTTTTTTTAAACCATTGATCCCCAAGCACTTTGCAATTACCTAAAATATAGTGATCCCTCAACAACTATGTATAAAATGAATAAATGGCCAAGAAACAGTCAATATTTCAAAAGAATATCCAATGACAAGATAGGGAATTAATTAATTATAGATTAATTAATTTACAGGTTTTTTAAATCTGTTTGCAGAGAGAGTATTTATTAAGTTTGTCATTGACCAAGTGCCCAATAAACTGAATAAACTAATGAATATATGGATGAATTTGTATTAGGTGTCAAAACAGAATATGATTAAGTTCTGAATGAAAGGGAGCTAACTATACCAAAGCAACCAGGTAAATAACCTGCTGCTACACTTTTCTCTAAAAGCAGTTTGGAAGAGAAACTATACTTTTCCTCGTTAGTGATTGAATCATGCATTATCTCATTTGATTCTCATAAGAACATTGTGAGATAGAGAATATATCATCCCCATTTGGTGAACAATGAAATTAAGTCCAATGTCTATGACTACTCAGAATGTAGTGGGTCCAGAACTCAAATGCTGAATTTCTAACACTAGAGACCGAGTGAGAACAGGAGCAAGAGAAAATATGAGACAGTTTAATGTGATTTTGTTCTAATCTCTTCCTCTGCATCTGTGATAAGGTTAGTTGGACTTTTAATAAATTGATACAGCCCTTCAAAAAGAAACAAATAAATACCCAAATACTCTCAAGTCTTCCAGGTTAAAAATCTGATTTTGGTCTCAATTGCTATTCCTAATACTTTTGGGATTGGCAAGATTTTATTTTTCTTTCTGGCCATATATCAAAATATATTCTGAGCCACATTTGCCTCTTTTCCTTTTAAACTAATGAGAAAAGGCTCTCAAGAAAACTGCCTTGGTACAGAAAAACTACTCATACACCAGCCATGATACTGGCTTATTTCCATATAACCTAATATGGCTAAGAAAATGTATGACTGGAACAGAGTGAGGATTGCCAAATTTAACAACTTTTTAGTAAGAAAACTGCCACAGACTCCTCTGTTTAGACATAGAGTAATTGCCGTTCAGATGCTATCCGTTCACATCAACAAAACTGTAAGGACTTCTACGCAGTAACAAAAACCAGATACCTGCCCGCCTTGCCCACTCACAGGCAAGATGAATAAATAAAAGTTGCCCAAGAAGGCTCTCAGTGATACCACATTGAACACGTTGCCCTTCTTGGGTTATAAAGGCTGAGTGACTGAGCATACCCAATTAAGATTCTGTAGGAGGGCCTCTGAGTTTGTGTAAAATCAAATAGCTTCACACAGAGGAAAGGATGAAAGAAAACTTACCATTTCCCATCATGGATTTATGATTATCTTCTGCAAACAACATCTCTGACTGACATTTCTGCTGCTTACTCCTGGTACTCAGATATAGATATCAACATTATTTTAAATTCCCTCTTTCTCTCATCGCAAATACAATGCATATGCACGTGTGCTCCGTCATGTCCAACTCTTAGGGACCTCATGGACTGAAGCCTGCCAGGCTCCTTGGTCCATGGGATTCTCCAAGCAAGAATACTGGAATGGGTTGCCATTTCCTTCTCCAGGGGATCTTCCCAGCCCAGGGATTGAACCCTTGTCTCATATCTCCTGCACTGGCACGTGGATTCTTTACCAGCTTACCAGCTAAGCCATCAGGGAAGTCCACAAATACTGTGACTAGTCATCAAATCTGAGGATTCTCCTTAGGCTGATTCAGTCACAAGGGCTTCCTTGTTTCCATTCCCATTACTGTTTTCATCGCTCACAAACTTTTGCGCCTGATCACTACACCTGTCATCTGACCAGCACTGTAATTTCTTCGGCTGTTTTGAGGCATGAGCAATGTTTTAAGTCAGACAGATCTTGATCTGAACTTCAGATCTGCCACTTATTTGCTGGACGACTTTTGCGGACTGTTCAATTTCTCTGTAAAAACAGAAAGCATCTACTTTGCACGGTTGTTGGGGGAACTAAATGAGTTTTCACATGGTAGTATGACAGCTGACATGAAGGAAACACTCGGTAAATGTCAGTGAGCTCCAACATTCTGCTTATATTCTCTTCATAATCTCAGGGCATTCTGCACACCCCTGCTGGGGGCTTTTTCCTAACTACCTGTGCAGAAATTGAAAGGGAAAAATGTACCACTGACCTCGGAAATTTGCCTTGGTCATTAAGGAATGGAGTGCTGCCTGAAAATTCAGTCTGGCCCAAGTTAAAGAAAAACTAACGTCAACATTTTTGTTGTGACTTAGAGCTACTAAGAGCATAAGCCCAGGGCAGATGATTGTTTTATGTAAATTGAACATTTTGATCTATTTTTGTTTCTATAAATGTGAACAACATCCCCACCCTCAAGTTGCTTGGGAGAGAATTAAGGCAAAGAGCTAAAAAGCTGATTTTTTTCCCTGCAGCCATTCCAGTCTCAGGTAAGTTCTCATTTGCTCTCTTCCTCCTTAGGCCCCACTGGCCACCATGTCTAACATTTTGTTTTAAACTGTGATCCCGTCTGGGCTGTACCATGATGTTCTTCTAACATTTCAAATCATTCATCAGAGTCTATTAAACAGCACAGTTTTGTGGGAATCAGGAAAAAAGGAGTTTTTCCATGCATAGGGTGAAGCCGAGAGAGATAAGGAGGGGTGGAAAATTCTAAGAGGATGATAGGAATTTGGAGCAGGAGGTGACAGGAAAACATAGGCATTCCCAGCACTCTCTTTCTTGGGGATTCCTAGAAATATGGAGATTAAGGCCCCAATAACCCAGGAAGAGCTTTGTCATTTCCAGGTTACATACTTATGAACAATGAATCAACAATACAAAAAAGGCTATGATTAGTTTAAATAATTCAGACAACTATCGCTGTGTAATGGAAAGTACTGGCTAGATGCTAAATGGCCTCAATTTTAGGTTCTGGCGACACTGCTAACTAGTCACGGGCCTTTGGGCAAGTCATGAACTGTGCAGACCTCAAGTTCCTCAAGGGTAAAAGGATGAAGGGTGTATTGGAAGAGCTCTGCTATTTATGGATTACATGAGCCACAGTATTCAGGAAGGCTTCCCAGGCGGCACAGTGGTAAACAATCCATCTACCAATGTGGGAGATACAATAGTTGCAGGTTTGATCCCTGGGTTGGGAAGATCCTTTGGAGTAGGAAATGGCAACCTGTTCCAGTATTGTTTCTTGGAAAAATTCCATGGACAGAGGAGCTTGGCAGGCTATGGAGTCCATGGAGTCGCAACGAGTTGGACACAACTGAACGACTCAGGACGCATACACACATACACACAGTACTCAGGAGAGGCTTCACAGAGAAGACTGGCTCTCAGGGAAGAGTTAAGATTCAGGATAACTAGAAAAAAAGGAGTGAGGATATTTCACTCTTGCTCAGGAACAAAGCAAGGCCATTTGAGCAGAAACACACAAGTTAAATTCATGAGTGAGCACATTCAAAAGTATGGCTGGGAGTGTTGGGGAAGCATGCTGTATTGATTATATCCTTGGATATCCATTTCACACTTTATTCTTGGAACAGTCAGTAGGAATTAGGATTTTTAAATATAAGTGATAGTTTGGAAAGATTCAAAGTCAGTGTCTAGAACGAGATGGGTCAGGGAGGGGACTAAACAATACGGAAATAAGTTTGGTGATTCTTGAAATCTTAATTAAAATGGTGACAATGAAACTTTGGATGAAAAGATAGTCAGTGAAGAATCTAGAAATAACGCATTTATTTCTCTCCAAACTGTCCTATTTCCTCTGGTTAGTCTGTGGAGTTATCATCTCTCAGAGACAACACTTAACTATAATTCCTGGGTCTAAGAATTGAGCTATTAATGATTCATAAATCATTTGGAAGATTTATCTACAGGAAGTGCCAAGATCATTTTTTTTGTAAGTATAAAATGACTTTGGGTTATTTTGCAAGTAGAGGCCTTTTCTTTAATTGTATGATTGAATATAACTTTATAAATCGTATAGACCAATAATCCACTCCAAATGACTTCAGTAAAAAAGAAATCTCCGTATTATTCTGCAAGAATACACATATTATACACACAGCAAACTTAGGCCTTCCTCTACTTTATAAGGTTTTCCATGGTGGCTCAGGTGTCTCAGGCAGTAAAGAATCTGCCTGTAATTCAGGAAACCCGGGTTTTATCCCTGGGTTGGGTAGATTCCCCCAGAGAAAGGAAAGGAACCCACTTCAGTATTATTGCCTGGAGAATTCCATGGACAGAGGAGCCTGGTGTGCTATAGTCCATGGGTCACAAAGAGTTGGACATGACTGAGCGACTAATACTATCTTATAAAGATTTAGTTCCTGCTTCTCACATTTTTCTTGAATTCAGCTAAAAGTAAGAGGTTGTCTCAGAAAGAATGAGAACTTTCACCCTGAGGAAGGCCTGCAATGTAGGAAACCTTGATCCTCCCAATCACCTTTATCTTTCCTTTGACATGGGAAGGTTATTGCCACCTGGGCACAACTTGAAACCTAGCTCTCGGCGTTTGATGCTTATCTAGAACAAAATACCACCCTAGGGGTCCTCAAGATGTAGTCCCCAGACCAGCAGCATCAGTATAATATAGAAATTTACTCAAAATTGTGAAACTTTGGGGCCCCTCCCCACACCTACTGAATTAGAGACAGGGGAAGGGGCATGGCAAACGTGTTTTACAAGTTCCCCAGATGATTCCAGTGTTAAAGCTTGAGACCCACTATGTTTAAGTATTAGAGCAGATGCCCTTAGCAATAAAAATGGTTAGCAATAATTCACAGGGGGGCGGGAATAATATATATAAGACTTACTCAGCTAGTAAAGAAGCCACCTGCAATGTGGGAGACCTGGGTTCCATCCCTGGGTTGAGAAGATCCCTTGGAGAAGGGAAGGGCTGGCTACCCACTCCAGTATTCTGGCCTGGAGAATTCCACGGACTTGTATAGTCCATGGGGTTGAAAAAAGTAGGACACGGCTGAACGGCTTTCACTTTCTACAAATCTGCAAGTTAGGCTATGAAATTATCTTTACACAGAGAAAACAATACTAATTTCTCTCCCTCTTTAATACTTAGACATTTTATAGCAATTTAAAGACCGTAAACTACCCTAGTTACTTTTTCTCTTTTGGCCGCACCATATGGTATGTGGGATCTTAGTCTCCAGACCAAGGATCAAACCTGCACCCACGGCAGGGCGAGCGTAGTGTCTTAACCACTGGGTCACAAGAGAAGGTCACTTAATTACGCATTAAAATAAATTTGAAAGAAGGAATCCAAAATTAACTGTCTACTAGCATTAGCAAAGTTTTCAAAGCAGATTTGTTTTAACTGGGTACAAAACATCCTCTTAACAACTCTATGAAGTAGAATGAAACAGAGCTGGAATGAAGTCCAAGCCTACCCGAATGTATGACCTCATTCACTTTCTATTAAACTTTCTGTCATCTTATGAATATTAGCTGTCTTGCCCTTTTCCCATCTCCCATTCCCTGCTTTATCTCAGTCTTGATGCTTTTAAATGACAGTTTCAGGCCAAACAATGGAAGAACCTCTTCAAATTATGGGTAGTAAACACTTGGGAAACATTACTTGCTGTGTTGGTACCAGGCTAAAAATGCATATAGGTTCAAGAAGAATTTAGAGATGTTATTGGATAATAGACTTAAAAGGGCCTCTGAAAGAAAGGAAAGAAAAAGAAGGCTTGAAGATAACATTAAGTTCTAGAGGATGTACAGGTTTCATAATATAACATAAATTCCAACAGTAGTCCCTTCTTGCCATTATCTCAGACCTCAGGCTATAGAACTTGAATTTGACCAAGTGAGATATATCTTAGATTCTGATATATATAATAGTCTAATGTCTTGAGTGTCAAATATTCTCTTCACTTTTTTATTGAGAAGTTATCATTACAGTGGAAAGTGGAAAAAGCAGAAGATGCTATGTATATGCCATTCAGGCAACTGGAAAGAAATTTATATTTACCATATGCTAAGTGTGTGTCAAATGCCATACATGTCTTTTTTAATGCTTCAGACAAACCCATGAGGAGGGTGTTTTTTCTCTCCAATTGTAAATGAGAAAGTACAGGGTTGAGAGGTTAAGCAACTTGCCAAGTATCAGATAGAGGTAGAAGAGTTGGAACTAGAATGCACTTCTTAATCTAGCTCCTTCCCACCACTCCAAAGGAAAACATTCAAAAAAAAAAAAAGAGTTAAAGAAAGAAAGAAAAGGTTGTTCAGTTACCCAGTTATTTCATTCACTGTCGTTTGAACAGAAGCAACTGATGTCTTAAATCAATCTGATCAACTGTACAATAACTGGTTTTTTGGATTTTTTATAAAGGTTTGATTGAAAGCCAGTTATTTCAGTGGCCATATGTAGACCTGGACTTAATAAATGACCACCTTTGAGTCCCCCAGCTGGAAGAGCACAAAAGAAGCCGGAGGCAAGTCAATGGCAAACTGCCACCCCAAACAAATTGCGGCATGTAAGCTCCAAAACTTGAATTACCCTTTAAGGATTAAGGTTCAGGACTGTGAAAAATTAAAAATGTTGCCTAGCCTAGGAAATAGCATATGAATCAAAAATATCATTACTAAGCTTAACTGCACTCCTAATCTTCCACTTTCATGACATCTACACTGTTTTGTTATTCTTAATGGACCAAATCCCCTTTATGGTAATGTTCTGGAAATTCTATTTTTGTGGTAATTTAAAAAGTCATATGGCATGTACTTTACATTTGGTTTATGTAGGAGTTAAGACCACTTCAAACATACTTTTCTTTTTCAGTCTGATGGCTATTTAATATTGTGTCATACACTGGTTGAAATAAAAGTAGGTTAATCTGAAAAAATACATGAACACCCAAAAAAAGACTGAATTGTATCTTTCGAAATGATTTTTTTTCAAAGTCAGACATCAAAGGCTGCATATTGCAGAAAGTTTATTTTGAGAGGCTTCAGTCAAAACAGTTTGGAAACTATGAAATGAGTCATTTTTTCTTAAAGAAATGTAACTTTGTCTATTCCCACTGCATTTTTGGTTTGGTAGGAGACATCTTTATTCCACAGGATTTTAAAAGCATGTTTAAGATTCCATAGGTTTAGTATTACATCACTAATGGTTTCTAATGAGATCCAGGCAATAGCAAGAGGGGAAAAAAGAAGAGCATAAAAACTGAATTTTACAACATCAAGTACAATGCGAAACGTGGAAAAGTCCATGCTTTATCTATGGCTGAAGCCATCTGGCAAAAAAAAAAGGGGTGTGGGGGAGGATTCACATTCTATCAACCAGATGTAGATGACAAGATACCTAATGTTTGACAATTTGGAATCAGTCATCTATAGGGCTGAATTTTTCACTTTTCAAGCAGATGTGTGCTACCCTGTAAAATCTGTGAAACATGCAAATATCTATTCTGATTCATTCTATTTAGTGCTTGCTGTTGCTGTTTAGTCTCTAAGTCATGTTCAACTCCTTGTGACCTCGTGGACTGCAGCCTGCCAGGCTCCTCTGCTCATGGGATTTCCCAGGTAAGAATACTGGAATGGATTACCATTTCCTTTTCCAGGGGATCTTCCTGACCAGGGATCGAACCCATGTCTCCTTTACTGCTGAGCCATCTGGGAAGCATATTGAGTGCTTAAGTCTTTAGTTATTTGCTTGATTTTGTCCTCATAAACACCTTTTATGTAAGTATTATACCAACTGTACTTTTGAGATGTTGTCAGGGTGTACGTAAGAAGATAATGTGAAAACCAAACCTTCCCCAAGCCTTTAGCAACTCTGGTATGTCAAGGAACATAGATGAGGGGACAGTTGGGGTTGGCAGGATGACCCACAGAGGAGATTGGTAAATGATAATGGGTAAATGAGATAAATGGAGACTTTCTAGAATTTTTGCTTAAGGGCTCCAAAGTTAAACTTTCCAATCTACAGATGGGTGTGATAATAACCACAACACCAATTTCTGTTGAAGGGCAGGGCTGTGTTCCCTCCCTGTTATTTGACCTGAGGCCAAACTATGGTGGAGGTGATGAAGATAATGGCAACTTCCTTCGAAAGATCCCATGCATGCACTGCTACACTCAGTGCCCCCAACCCTGCAGCAGGCCACCACTGATCTACGCCTCCGCCAGAGACTCCCGGACATTCAGGGGCAAGTCTGGGTCAGTCTTTTGTGGGGTCACTGCTCCTTTCTCCTGGGTCCTGGTGCACACAAGGTTCTGTTTGTGCCCTCTATTTCCCAGTCCTGTGTAAGTTCTGGTAGCTCTATGGTGGGGTTAATGGCGACCTCCTCCATGAGGGCTTATGCCATACCCAAGTCTGCTGCACCCAGCCATACCCAGGTCCACTGCACCCAGAGCCCCTGCCCCTGCAGCAGTCCACTGCCTACCCGTACCTCCTCAGGAGACACTCAAACACAGTTCTGTCTCAGTCTCTGTGGGGTCTCTGGGCTGAAACTAGGCTGTATCTCTGAAGGTGCACTCCTAATCCTTTCCTCAGGATTCAGCTCTTTGGAACACGTTGATACAGTTCTCCAGGAATTCCATTCAGTCACGTATTACATGCTCGAAGCTTAAATGATGAAAAATGTCTTTAAAAAGCAGAGACATTACTTTGCCAACAAAGGTCCATCTAGTCAAAGCTATGGTTTTTCCAGTAGTTATGTATGGATGTAAGAGTTGGACTATAAAGAAAGCTGAGTGCCAAAGAACTGATGTTTTTGAACTGTGGTGTTGGAGAAGGCTCTTGAGAGTCCCTTGGACTGCAAGGAGATCCAACATGTCCATCCTAAAGGAAATCAGTCCTGAATATTCACTGGAAGGACTGATGCTGAAGCTGAAACTCCAGTACTTTGGCCACCTGATGAGAAGAACTGACTCATTTGAAAAGACCCTGATGCTGGGAAAGATTGAAGGCAGGAGGAGAAGGGGATGACAGAGGATGAGATGGTTGGATGACATCACCAACTCAATGGACATGAGTTTGAGTAAACTCTGGGAGTTGGTGATGGATAGGGAGGCCTGGTGTGCTGCAGTTCATGGGGTCACGAAGAGTTGGACATGACTGAGCCACTGAACTGAACTGATCACCAGTTTAGAACTTTATAGTGTCAAAACTTTCTCTGTCATGATCACATTTGAGCTTTGTCACAGGCCTATTACCTAGGAAGTTTTCTAAAAACCTATCCAACAATTTCATCTCAAAGCAACTCAACAATTACTGACGTGAGTCTGGAGTGTCCATATATAAAATACTGTACCAGTCATAGTGGAGAGGTAGCAAAACAAAGGTCAATGAAGGCATAGTTTTTGTCTTCAAAGAACTTAAACAGGGAGACAGACACAATCAACTATATCACAAAATAGAAAGCTGAGTATAAAAAAGGCAATAGGGACTCCCCTGGTGGTCCAGTGGTTAAGAAATCTGCCTTCCAATGAAGGAAACTTGGGTTCAATCCCTGAAGAGGAACTAAGATCCCATATGTAGCAGGGCAACTAAGTCTGCGTGTCACAACTAAGACCCAAAGCAGCCAAATAAATGAATAAATTTCAAAAATTCATAATAAAAATAAACAAACAAAAATGCAATAAAACATACCTAATTCTCTTCAAATGAAGTAGCACAAGTTGCTTGAAGATCTGGAAAGGAAGTTTGAAAAGGTGATGGTAAGAGGCACTGTTTTAGAAAGTTGAAATACTTTTATACAAGGAGGTATCCATGTCATATTATTTATAGTGTTAGCTTTCACTCGTATGACAATTATTGAACACTGACAACATTCCAGGAGTGTGTTAGTTAGTGTCTTTCTTTAAAAAATTATAACATTAAATTTTGTCAAATTTCTTATGAAAATCACCACAATGACATTCAATTGAAGAATAAAATCTCCGTCAGTCTACTACATGCCTTATTTATACCATGTTGGGCAACACATTTGACAAGTGAATCAATCAAACACATATGTCTTGTTCAGACACATGATTCTAGAAATTCTAGAAAGTCTCTCTTCATTCAATTTACCCATTATCATTCAACAAAAAACTGATCGTCAGAACAAAGCAAGGAAGTATAACATTTTCCCACATACCGAGGAAACGAGGCAAACCTCATTTTAGGTCCAGACATTGCAATGGTAAAAGGTAGCTATTGGCATCTCATTAAACACAAAATTCTAAAACTGAACATTTCTGATTTCCCTTCTATGTATAACTTTAACTTAGCAAACAGTACTGTACCTAAAACAAGACAGAGTTGCCCAAGGATTGACACCATCTTGAGCATCATCATCATCTTTCTGGTGAAAAGTCAGAAAGCTGTCAGTTGTTTTGTGATTTTAGTCTCAACTGCTTTGTTAACAGGGCTTCCCTGGTAGCTCAGCTGGTAAAGAATCTGCCTGCAATGCAGGAGACCTGGGTTTGACCCCAGGTTTGGGAAGATCCCCTGGAGAAGGGAAAGGCTACCCACTGCAGTATTCTGACCTGGAGAATTCCATGGACTGCATAGTCCATGGGGTCACAAAGAGTCGGACACCACTGAGCGACTTTCACTTTCACTCTCATTTTGTTAACAGTTTAGGACCTTCCCCTACAAGTGTCTGGCCAAAAGAAGTTGGTGTGCTGAAGTTTACTCATTTTTATAAGAATTATATGCTAAATCTTTGAAGGACACAAGGAAAGATGGATGGCTAGACAGACAGACAGACTGGGGTTATAACAGTTGTTTTTACTACAGATGTCATCTTTAGATATTACTTGACTCTCTACTATAAAACATAGGGAAATTTTTTTCCTTAACACTATTTTTTATAGTTCTTCCCTATTTTAAAACAATATCATTATTATTTTTTAGTTGTTAAGGTATATAACATTTCATTTTAAATCATAATAGTAACAGTTGTTTAGCCTTAGTTTTATATTTAATTATAAATATAATCTAAGATTAATATAAAACAACATGTTACATTCTGAGCCTTCTTTTAAATAATGGGAATGCTCACATATATTTTAAAGTTGAAACTTCTACAATTTCCCACCATCCCCTGCTTCCTCCCACCCTACCTTCCAGGAAAAAAATATTTGGCCAATATTGCAAAGTAACACATATATTTTTTTTAATTGGGTAACCATGGACATCTAGCGCTTACAGAGAATCTCATTTTAAATTATATGAATCACTAAACGTGCAAGAGATTTGAACTATAAAGAAAGCTGAGTACCAAAGAATTGATGCTTTTCAACTGTGGTGTTGAAGACTCTTGAGAGTACCTTGGACTGCAAGGAGATCAAACCAGTCAATCCTAAAGGAAATCAGTCCTGAATATTCATTGGAAGGACTGATGCTGAAGCTGAAACTCCAATACTTTGGCCACCTGACGCGAAGAACCAACTCGTTGGAAAAGACCTTAATGCTGGGAAAGAATGAAGGCAGGAGGAGAAGGTGACGACAGAGGAGATGGTTGGATGGAATCACTGACTTGACCGACATGAGTTTGAGCAAGCTCCAGGAGTAGGTAATGGACAGGGAAGCCTGGCATGCTGCAGGCCATGGGGTCACAAAGAATCAGACACGACTGAGCAACTGAACTGAAAGGTACAAGGTAGACCTTCAGATCACCTAAACATTTCTAGTGGATAATACAGTCAAAAAGTCTTCCAGTAGCCAGATGCTTTTTCTCTATCCTGTGTACTATTTTCTATATACTTTGTACTATAACCTTTCTTTCATACTCTGTATATCCCACAAAAGTATCTGAATAGGAACATCTAGACTTTCATACATCTTTCAGCAGTCTTTTAGGCCCAGAAGTATTTTACCTGAAAGACTAAATGTGCTCTACTTATTTTTACCTGTGTCAGATTTCTCCTACATTTTACGGATCTTCCTTTAAAAAACAGAACTATTTTCTTATAGAAACCAATAGACTTTGGAGTAAAATGGTTTAAAGGGCATCTCCTCTATTCATAGCTTTCAGATTACTGTCTACCTGTGCTGTGCTATGCTAAGTCGCTTCAGTCATGCCTGACTCTTTGTTATCCTATGGCCTATATAGCTTACCAGGCTCCTCTGTCCATGGGATTCTCCAGGCAAGAAAACTGGAGTGGGTTGCCATGCCCTCCTCCAGGGCATCTTCCCGACTCAGGGAACCTGTCTCTCTTATGTCTCCTGCGTTGGCAGGAGGGTTCTTTACCACTAGTGCTAACTGGGAAGCCCTACTGTCCATCTACACAGGGTCAAAATCATCAGATCAGTCAGTTTAACCTTTCTACAGTGTAGACAGACTACCCAACTACTCTCATCAATATGGACTGAAGTTGCACTTAGACTATGTCTTAGAAGTTTCTGTTTATCATATATATAAAGAGACATGACTCGAAGCTCCCTTTTTTGATTCAAATTCTCATGAAAACTAAAACTGAACTGTGTAGAAGGCTGAAAAATAAGCACATTAACAAAATTATAAGACCATGTCTGATTTTCACTAGACCCATTATTTCAGTTCCTGTTAATCTTTTCAGGTATATTTTCATGGCTATATTAATCCTTTCTTTAAAACTTGGAAGATGACTAGAGGAACAGAAACTTTTATTTTGGGGGATCATTAGTGTTCCATAATTCTTATTTCCACTGGGCAATAAAGGCTGGCAGCCACTGGTGGCAGAGGGATATTCCAGTGGCAGTTAACTGGAGCATGCAGAACTATGGGATGCCATGCCTGGGAGGTGCCACAACTAGGCTGGTCAATTTTTATAACATTAGTTGATAATTCTCTACTATGAGGTCTGACTCTCTTCACTTATGAAATTAAAGCCATTTTTCCTTTTTCCACCTCTACAGGGATTTTATGATTAAAAAAATAATAAATATGATAAAAATACCATGTGCAGTCATTGTGGGGCTCTACAGTGACTTTACAATGGCTTCTTAGTAGCTGACTGAACTTTCCAAAACTTTATAGAGATGATTTCAACACTACTGGACTGGATTGAGGTTCTGAGGGTATGCAAGTACTTTTGTTAAGCAATCTTGAGTATCCCAAACACAAAGGGTATGGATATCACTTGGGCCTCACAACACCATCTCAAAACAGCACATTTACAGATAAAGGACAGAAATGGTATGGACCTAACAGAAGCAGAAGATATTAAGAAGAGGTGGCAAGAATACATAGAAGAACTGTACAAAAAAGATCTTCACGACTCAGATAATCACGATGGTGTGATCACTCACCTAGAGCCAAATATCATGGAATGTGAAGTCAAGTGGGCCTTAGAAAGCATCACTACAAACAAAGCTAGTGGAGGCAATGGAATTCCAGTTGAGCTATTTCAAATCCTGAAAGATGATGCTGTGAAAGTGCTGCACTCGATATGCTAGCAAATTTTGAAAACTCAGCAGTGGCCACAAGACTGGAAAAGGTCAGTTTTCATTCCAATCCCAAATAAAGGCAATGCCAAAGAATGCTCAAACTACCGCACAATTGCACTCATCTCACATGCTAGTAAAGTAATGCTCAAAATTCTCCAAGCCAGGCTTCAGCAATATGTGAACCGTGAACTTCCAGATGTTCAAGCTGGTTTTAGAAAAGGCAGAGGAACCAGAGATCAAATTGCCAACATCCGCTGGATCATCGAAAAAGCAAGGGAGTTCCAGAAAAACATCTATTTCTGCTTTATTGACTATGCCAAAGCCTTTGACTGTGTGGATCACAATAAACTGTGGAAAATTCTGAAAATTCTGTGGAAAATTCTGATGGGAATACCAGACCATCTGACCTGTCTCTTGAGAAACCTGTATGCAGGTCAGGAAGCAACAGTTAGAACTGGACATGGAACAACAGACTGGTTCCAAACAGGAAAAGGAGTACGTCAAGGCTGTATACTGTCACCCTGCTTATTTAACTTTTATGCAGAGTACATCATGAGAAACACTGGGCTGGAAGAAACACAAGCTGGAATCAAGATTGCCGGGAGAAATATCAATAACCTCAGATATGCAGATGACACCACCCTTATGGCAGAAAGTGAAGAAGAACTAAAGAGCCTCTTGATGAAGGTGAAAGAGGAGAGTGAAAAAGTTGGCTTAAAGCTCAACGTTCAGAAAACTAAGATCATGGCATCTGGTCCCATCACTGCATGGGAAATAGATGGGGAAACAGTGGAAACAGTGTCAGACTTTATTTTTTTGGGCTCCCAAATTACTGCTGATGGTGATTGCAGCCATGAAATTAAAAGACGCTTACTCCTTGGAAGGAAGGTTATGGCCAACCTAGATAGCACATTTAAAAACAGAGACATTACTTTGCCAACAAAAGTCTGTCTAGTCAAGGCTATGGTTTTTCCAGTGGTCATGTATGGATGTGAGAGTTGGACTATAAAGAAAGCTGAGCACCAAAGAATTAATGCTTTTGAACTGTGCTGTTGGAGAAGACTCTTGAGAGTCCCTTGGACTGCAAGGAGATCCAATCAATCCATCCTAAAGGAGATCAGTCCTGGGTGTTCATTGGAAGGACTGATGTTGAAGCTGAAACTCCAATACTTTGGCTACCTCATGTGAAGAGTTGACTCATTGGAAAAGACCCTAATGCTGGGTAGGATTGGGGGCAGGAGGAGAAGGGGACGACAGAGGATGAGATGGTTGGATGGCATCACTAACTCGATGGACATGGGTTTGGGTAGACTCCAGGAGTTGGTGATGGACAGGGAGGCCTGGCGTGCTGCAATTCATGGGGTTGCAAAGAGTAGGACATGACTGAGAGACTGAACTGAACTGAACTGAATAGTGAGTATTTACTATGTGCTAGATACAGTGCTAAGAGCACTGAGAATAAAGCTATAAACACAGAGAGATTGTCCCAGTCCTCTTAAGTTTGCAGTCTACTAGGGGTGTGAAAATCAAATATCACAATGCAGTGTGACAATCTTGATATAGAGAAAGAATTGTGCATTGTCAGAGCACAGAGAAGGCTATTAGCCAAACATGAGTCTGTTAAGCTTTCCTGAGGAAGCGACATCTAAGCTGAGACTTAAGGTAGTGGAGTAAGAGGGTGTGGAATGGCATGGAGAATCTTTTTTAATTTCCCAGAGAGAGTCATTTGTGCCTCAAGTATATTCTCCATGCTAGGGCCTTGGTTCTTTCTCCTGGGCCTCACCTGGGGTCACTCTTCCGTCTGGTTAGATTCCTTGTCCTCAGTTCCTCTTGCTTTGTACAGTATCAGAAGAGCTTATAGAAGAGAGAGGAGAAAAAGACATATGTCTAGAATTTAGATATGGATTTACTGCCTCTCCTTTCAAAGAAAGGCCCTCTTTAGAGTGGTCAGTTCAGATTTTCTCCACTGACTAAACATGGTTAAAATGTCTACCACATACTCCTGGCATCCAGTCTCCTGTCTTTTTCCTCCTAAAGTTTTCCATTCTAAACAAAAATGTTGGCATGTGGACTACTGCCATCAGTTGATGGCTTGGTTTTGATCTTGGAGAGTGTCATAGACACCAACTTCACACTGCATCCAGGGGCATCCTGGAGCGTGGCTGCCATCTGTCCTGCTTCCGTGGTGACCCACAGAAGCTCTGGCACACTTGTGGGTCATCCAGTTACATTTTCCAGAGAGGAATGATAATTGCAAGATTTACTGAGCAGAGAAATATGACCCATTAAATTCAACCTAAAAATAATTTTTGCTCTGAAAAAGAAAATCTAATTACCTTGGTCTTCACTATGAAAAACTGGGTTCATCTGGGTACAGAGACACGGAACTTTCCTTTAAAGTAGATCGTACATTCCAAAATATCTCTGGCAGAGCCTGGGGTCTGCTTCTGATTAGATAATTGACATAAACCTTCCTCCAATAAACACTGAACCCTTCAAAAATACAGGAATCCAAGAATAAAATACATCTATGTTTTGAGCAGAAAGCCTTCTGTGATAATTAGTTATCAGAAAGCAGTTTATTTTTCCTTTTATCAACCAGCATTAAGACTTAAGAAGCAAAAAGTATGCTAGATGAAATTCTAGTTGAAACTTCAAATCAGTCTTGGATCTATTCTGGATGGTATCAGGTTTATCACTGACCTTAAGGTAGTACTTCTGTATTTACAGTGTTCCATCCTTATCCCACAAAACTAAATTCATTGCTAATAATTTCTAGTTAAAAGATAAGTAAGTACTAGGAATACAACATAGCTAACACTGTTGTATGATATACATTGATAGGAAGTTAAGAGAGTAAATCCTGTAAGTTCTCATCACAAGGAGAAATTGTTTTTCCCTTTATTCTTTCCTTCTTTCTATTTTACCTATAAGAAAAGATGAATGTTAGCTCAACCTATTGTGGTAATCATTTCACAATCTACATATGAAAATCAAACCTTCATGCTGTGTGCCTTAAATTTATACAGAGATGTAAGTCACTTACACCTCAATAATATTTTGTTGCTAATAAAATATAAACTTTGACAAGTAAAGCACTGTATTCACCTCAGAATATTTGGGCATTTGCACTCAAAATAGCTTAAGTGTGTGTGTGCGTGCTAAGTCACTTCAGTCGTGTCTGACTCTTTGCGGCCCTATGGACTGTAGCCTGCCAGGCTCCTCTGTCCATGGGATTTTCCAGGCAAGAATACTGGAGTGGGTTGCCATTCCCTTCTCCAGGGGATCTGCCCAACCCAGAGATCAAACCCGTGTCTCTTATGTCTCCTGCACTGGCCGGTGGGTTCTTTACCACTAGGGCCACCTGGGAAGCCCAGCTTAAGCACACCATGGAAAAAAAAAAAAAAAAAAAACGCAAAACAACTTGGGTGTGTGTGACTTGCTTCCTCCTACAAAAATTGTGATCCATATATATATGTATATATACGTATATTGTATACATATGTATCAAACTTGAAAACAGTTAACTAAGAAAAAGGGGGAAAGGGAAAACTCTGGTTTCATTAAGAAGAGGTTGTATCTCAGTGAGGTGAAGGTTACTCGGAGGAAAACTATTGTTTGAAAATTCCTATCTTGCTGCCACACACCTGTGACTTTTCAGGCAAATCCTATATGGGGAAATAAAAAAAACAATATCCTCTGTCTTGAAAGGCTTCTTATATAATGGAGTGAGTAAGAGAACTCTTGTGTCATTCAGCTTTCTAAGTACTTTGTGCCAACTGATTTCTACCTCCCCATATGGTTTTTCCATTTAGCTTTTGTAAATTTCATGAAAGGAAACAATAACTTTGTTCTGTCCTCAACATGTTGGACTTTGTGAAGATAATCTTTTAGAAGAAATGTAATTTTTGAAAAAAGTTCAGTTCCAGGTGAGTTTGTCTCTGAAAAGTGTGGAAAAGTGCTCAATAAACAACACTCAGGTTCTTCCCTGTAAGAAGGTCAGGTTTTATAAGACGACTGTGGTTGTTATGGATTATTTCTTGTTTTAAAAAGTCCTTCCTACATGAATAAGGTCTATGGGTTGTACCAAAGTTGATTTCTTGGGTTTTGATAGTGTACTGTAGTTATATAAGATATTATCACTGGGGAAAACTGAGTGAAGGCTTCTTAGGACCTCTGTGTACTATTTTTGTAACTTCCTGCAAATCTATAATTATTTCAAAATAGAAAGTTAAAAAATGAAAATAAATGTTAGTGGTCAAAAAGCACAAACAAAGAAAATAGCCCTTTCTGAAGGTACGAGTCTGTTGAGACTATAACTGTTTGTTAAATGGAACTCTTCCTTGGACATAGTCCTGTAGACAGCAAGCTTGTTTACCTTACACTCCTCCTAAGGTACATTCTTGACAGTTTTGACCATACACAAGACTAGTGATAAAAAATGAAAGTAAAAATAAAACCAAACAATCATGATTTCCTAGCAAATGTAAACAGCACTTCACTGCTCTGGTTATAACATTAACATTCTCTACAATAAATAATCCAACTCAATGAATCCACACTTCTAATAGCCACCGTTTCAAAAACAACAGATACATGATTATTTTTAAAGCCAGGAAGAAAACAGATTTCATCAGGGATTTCATCATTAATTTCATTGTTCTGCTGTCTGTTTCAGTAAAATCTCACCTACTAAAGCCATGGGATTGTCAATGAAATGTGACCTGCACTGGAACCAATGAAACTGTCTTTACTTGTATTTGGCAGAAAACACTGATCATATGATCAATGCCCAAAGTGTCCTTACTCTCTAAATTTTACCCATTAATTTGGAGACTCCAAAAGTCTTCTAAAATGCCAGTTCAGTCAAAGCAGTAACATCAACATAAATCTTCCAAACTCATTGAACCCACTCCAGTATTCTTGCCTGGAGAATACCCATGAACAGAGGGGCCTGGTGGGCTACAGTCCATGGGGTCGCAAAGAGTTGGACACAACTGAGCAACTAAGCACAGCACATACAGAACAGCCCACAGCTAGCTTAAAATGGCTGAATAGAGGCTGTTCAGGAAGGGTTTCGTTGAGGTGAATGTACACACGATCTAAGAATGACGTCCTAAACTTGTTTATTTTTGAAATTTATGTATTTATTAATCTGGACGCCTTGAGTCTTAGTTGTAGCCTGCAGGATCTTTCGCTGCCATGCCCGAGCTCAGTAGTTGTGACTCGTGGGCTTAGCTGCTCCCAGGGTATGTGGGATCTTAGTTCCCCGACCAGGGACCAAACCTATGTCCTCTGCATTGCAAGACAGATTCCTAACCACTGGACCATCAGGGAAGTCCCCTAAACTCTTTTAAATATTTTGGAGTAGTCTTTAAAATGCAAACTAAATATAATTAGTCAAGTTCCACTTTCTCCAGCATATGAAAATGACTAACTGGAAAATGCAAGAACTCCAGTCATTTTCTTCAATAAAAGGTTGTTAATTGATAAGCTGTGAGATTCTTAGTCAGAAGGTGATGGCAGGATCCTTCTGTTCCTCAACCTCATCTAGTTTTTTTGGGAACACAGTTGCTGATTTGATATACACATATAGCCAGATGCTGTTACACTTGATTTGGTATAACATTTTGCTTTATTTTAAACTCTATTGTCTATATTTGTGCATATAAGCTCTTGCACTTTTCCAGAAAAATAAAATATTAGGACTAAAGGAAGATTGCAACTGGAAGGAAAGTACCTAACTGAACTAAATTACCATGTCTTTAGCTAGACTGGGAGAAAAACAGAACAGCAATGGGCAAAACTAGCATTCTAGATCTGGTCAAGAGAAGACTAGATGAATTCACAACTCAATGACCCTGGTTAACATAACTGCAATTAAAAGGAAGATTCTTAAGAAACTGATATTTCACAAAAGGAATATACACAACTTAGATTTTTTAATAGACTCTTTTAGAAGAAAGATATTTTTAAATGCTTTATTTGATAAAAACAATCTTTTGAGGATGTCATATATTAGTAGTGTTAAGTACTCGGGCTCCCCAAGTAGCTCAGATGATAAAGAATCTGCCTGCAATGCAGGAGACCCAAGTTCAACCCTTGGGTTGGGAAGATCCCCTGGAGAAGAGAATGGCTACCTACACCAGTATTCTTGCCTGGAGAATTCCATGGTCAGAGGAGCCTGATAGGCTGCAGTCCATAGGGTTTCAAAGAATTGGACATAACTGATGAGGCGGAACACGCATGCATGCACAAGTGACTAACACACATTTGATCTCTACTTTCATTCTTTCCATACATTTGTCCCAAACGCCAGATTTCTCAGTCCAACAGGTTCAGTAAAGTTGTTCAGCTTAGTCAAAATCCTAGACCCTGTCATCTTCTAGAAGTTAGAATAAAGCTCTGGGACTGGGATCTCATAGTCCTTAACATTCCCTCAACTTTAAAAAATCATAAGAAAACCATTGGTTTGGTTACTCCTACAGACCAATGACTAGGATACAACATTGATGACACAGCAGGAGCTGGTGCAGATCAGAGCAGCTGATCAGAGGAACACTGCTGGTGATTGTGAAGAACCAGGAGAAGCTGAGAGAAACACAGAGTGGGATGCAGGGCTCAGCTCCGTGAAGGAGGGAGAGAAGGAAGGTGGGTAGGTAAGAGTAATTTTTGATTAGAGAGCAGTTCTGAGAAAGTCAGGCAAGGACTTCCCTGGCGGTCCAGTGGTTAAGACTTCACCTTCCAATGCAGAGGATGTGGGTTCAGTCCCTGGTCAGAGATTCCACGTGCCTCATGGCAAAAAAACCAAAACATAAAGCAGAAACAATATTGTAACAAATTCAAAAAGACTTCAAAAATGGTCCTTCCTCCCACCCCCAATCTTAAAAAAGAAGTCAGTCGAGACCTAGGGTAGTCCTCAAAACCAAGTTGCCCAACAGAGTCCCACATCTCCCAGGAACAAGCCTACTTTAATATCCCGGGCAAGGTTCCATGGGATCTGTGGTTTCAGCAGGAACATAGACATTAAAGTGCAGCTGCTGAGGCATTGAGCAATTACACCCCCAACAGCTGAAGAGCTGAGAGGCCATTTCATAGCTGCTGCTGTGGACTCAACTTTACCTTTCACTACTCCTGTACATTCACCTTCTACTGTCATCAGGTCAGTGAATTCTCCAGAAAGTCTTACAATAATGTCTGTATTGTTGTGCTTTAATATAAATATCTCCATATGACATATTTTTGTCTCTCACTCCTGCTTGATCTTTAAGGCCCAGATGAAACCCCATCTCTTCCTAGTAGTCTTATTAGATCACGATGACTTCCATTTAAACTCTTTCTCCTGCTCTGGCTGGATCTGACTCCTGCCTTCTATCATTTAACTGCATACTATTTTATCCTGTTCTCTATGGTTATATGTCTGATCATGTAGCTTTCATCCATCCAGTTTCAACAACCTCAAAGTCCCTGACTTTGCCCTTCTCTGTAATCATCTTAGGGTTCACCACAGTGTGACAAGAAATATGGTTAATTGAAAGTAAATATCATTCTCAGAAAGATAATTCTAAATGTTGAATTTAAATCTTACAAGTAAATTTCAGGTTAGTATCAGCCACATCAAAGTCCCTAACCCACCCATCTTATTCCCTAAAGAGGTCTCAAGTCTAAGCCTCCTGAAACTAATTAGAATTACTATTTCCTTACAAAACAAGATGGCACCATTAACTAAGTATACTAAAGGACGAAGAGCAATCATAAGCAATGGTTGCTTTGGGTTGAGGGGATGCAGCCGGATATTATTGCTTTTTTAAAAACATTTTATTTGGCTATATTGAATTTTAGCTGTGGCATATTCATTGTGTCATGTGGGATCTTTTGTTGCAGCACATGGACTTGTGGCATGCTGGCTTAGTTGCCCTGTGGCATGTAGGATCTTAGTTCCCCAACCAGGGATCGAACCTGCGTCCCTGCATTGCAAGGTGGACTCTTAACCGCTGGACCATCTGGCAAGTCCCCGGATACTGCTTTTGAGGGCCACAAAAGTGAGGCCAGGTAGCTTACCAAGTCATCCTAAACATACCAGTGAAGGGGCAAAACTTGTGCTCAAAGCCTTCTCTCAGAATCTGGCAAGCAGTGAGGTAGGTCAGGATCAGGAGAGTTGGGGCTTGGTCACTAGATTCATGTTCTGGCTGTGTGCTAAGTCACTTTAGTCGTGTCCAACTATTTGTGACTCCACGGACTGTAGCTTACCAGGTTCCTCTGTCCATGGGATTCTCTGGGCAAGAATACTGGAGTGGGTTGCCATTTCCTTCTCCAGGGACCTTCCCAACCCAGGGATCGAACCCATGTCTCTCGTGTCTCCTGCACTGGCAGGTGGGTTCTTTACCACTAGCGCCATCTGGAAAGCCCTTCATGTACTGGAGTTACACCGGTTTACAGAGGATGACACTGTCCAGTCAGAAAGTCCAGAGCGTGAAGGGCTTGGCTAAGGTTGCCAGTGGGAGTCAATAAGTCTAGTGAGTTCAAGATTCAGGAGGGAGAAGTCTGTTGAGGAAAGATCTTGGGTGGGAGCAGAAGCTGCTTCTCACTTTGCTTGTTTGTTTTTTTCAACACTAGATCTTTAAAGATTTGCCATTAATTCAAATCCTTATTCATTCATTCACTTGTTCATGTTCCTGAGCATATTACAGAAGAATGCTAGGACTATGAACACAGACATAGGCAAGTGAACTTCTAGTGTTTCAGAAGACTGTGAAGCAAAACAGTATTAAATCTTGGTGTTAAGGGCTAAAAAGAAAGAACAGATACTATGCAGGAGTAGAGGTGGCCTGTAGAGCTTTAGCACTCTTAGTAAAAACCCCTCCACAAGCCTCTACTGAGCACTAAGTTGGCTTGAAAAATAAGTACCAGAATTCTGCACGTTCTTGGAAAGAAACCCCTCCCTTCTTAGCAACAGTCCCAGACTTACTATCACAGTCTGCACATGGGACTATCAGGACTGTAACATGCACCACATTTTGCAAGGCTCCCAAGACTGTCAGATCCTCCTACATTACCTAGAGTCCAAGTCCAATTGGCTCTATGCATCTCCTGTTCTGATCCCGTATCACCCCCATACCTGATTTCTCTAGAACTGAGAATCCGTCATCAACCAAGACCCCATATCGCAAACTTCAATTATTCCCTCCAATTTCATGCTTCATATATCCCTTTACAATTTACAGTTCTTCTGTCATCCACACCTGTGTATTACAGAGCTTGTGGGTGGAGGAGGTATCCTTCTTTCTCCTCTTTGCCATTTTTCATCCCTCATTTCTCCCTAAAAATATTACCCGTTCCTCCTTCTTGTTGCAGTCATTTACTGATTTCTGCGTTACTCCCCTTCATTTCTAGAAGGCTTTAGCTCCTGGTTGTAACTCTTTTCAACATGACGCCTGCCATAATTCTCAGTGATTTCAAATTCCAGTGTACATGATCCTTCTAATACCTGGCCTCCTAGTTCCTTGAGCTCCTCTCCGCCAATGATCTTATCCTCCAACATATCTCAGCCACCCACCTCCTTTCCCAGATGATACCCCCATGATTCATTGCTCTAAACACTACTTTCCATGTAGCAGGCAGGCAGCTGAACCCAGCTGGAGGAAACTTACAGCTAAGCTGACTGGTTTTACTTAAAATTCATTACTACTAATGTTGAGTGGATCCTTAGTGCTACCTGGCAGTTCTATGTTTCCTGAGTCTAAACATCCTCTCTTCTCTTAAAAGCTCCCAAATTTCCTCTTCCCTTCCCAGGTTAGCTGATAAACTTGCTTCCTATTTCACAGAGAAGATGGAGGCAATCAGATGGAAACTTCACAGGTTCCCAATCTACATATAGCTGAATCCTTCCCAAGGGCATTGTTCTAGCAACTGCTACTTCTCTTCTGCATCATCAATATTTCTTTCTCTGCCAATTATTTCAACCATCAGACGTGCCTAAATATACCTCATCTTAAAAGAAAAGAGAACTTGTATTAAACTCCTGTGACGCTTCAAAAGCTATTCCAATCCTCTGCTCCTTTGTCAACAAAAATTCTGAGGCTTCCTTGGTGGGTCAGTGGTGAAGAATCCACCTGCCAATGCAGGAGACACAGGTTCAATCCCTGATCCAGGAAGACCCCACATGCCGTGGAGCAACTAAGCCCGTGCTCCACAACTATTGAGCCTGTGCTCTAGAGCCCAGGAGCCACAGCTAAGGATGCCTGTGAGCCCTAGAGGCCAAGCTTCACAACAGTAGAAGTCGCCCCAGTGAGAAGCCTGAGCACTGCAATCAGAGCAGCCCCTGCTCCCCTCAACTAGGGAAAAGCCCAAGTGCAGCAACAAGACGCAGAACAGCCAAAAATAAATACACGAAGAAACAAAAAAATAAAAGTCTTTTTTAAAAATCTGGAAAGAGTTGCCTTTACTCACAGTTCCTACTTCTCTTCCTCCCATCTTCTCTTGAAATCCATGCCAATCAGGCTTTTTATTCACTTTCTTTCAGAGTCGTCAATACTTCTACGTTGCTAAATCCAATGATTGTTGTTTTACTTGGCCTATTAGCATTTGACATGGTCGCTTCCTCTCTTTGGAAGTCCTTCCTTCCCTTGGTTTCTAGCACATCACACCCTCCTGGTTCTCTTTCTACTCCCATCAGCCGTTCTTCTTGGTCTCCTGGGATGGTTCCTGGCCTTCATTGTGATCTTTAAAAGTTGGAGGACCCTGGAAATTGTCCTAAGATTGTGTTTCTCTATCTAACTCACTTCTCTGATCCCATCTTGTCACTTGGCATTAAATATCATCAAAATGCTGATGACTCTCAAAAACATTATCTTCATCCAGGACCTCTCCCCTGAACCCCAGATTTGTATATCCAACACCCTATTTAACAATTCCAATCAGATGAATAGTTGTTATGTTAAATTCAAAATGTTCAAAACCAAACTATGGGTTTCCAACCCCCAACTTCTACATTTTCCCTGCACTTGGTAAATGAAAATTCCTTTCTTCCAACTTTTTAAACTAAAAACCTTGAGCTCATTTTTGACTCCTTTTTTCCAATGAGTTTCTGGTAAACATGTAAGAAGTTTTGTAACAGGGTGGGCAGTAGGAGAAGGTCCAACTTTCTCTGTATAAATACTCCCACAGTTATGCATTTCTAGCAGCAAAGGTCACATCATTGAATACTAAGTTGCAAAGAGATGCATACTCGCTCTCCATCATGTAATATTTCCACCATACAGATAATCAAAGATGTAAATAACTTCAAAAGCTTAGGCAATTGTAAAATGTAGTAAAATAACTAGGAAATGATGAGGGGTTTTTTTTAGTATTCATTACCTTTGTTTTAATACAACTTTTAATTATAAGTTCATATAATTAATTTGTAATACAGTTTGTGTTTAACAACTGGTTTACAAAATCCCTAAAAATTTAGTTATGGTTCTCATGAGCTCTAATGAGCTGGCTCCAGAATACCACTTACTGTCTGTTTCTCTTTCACTTTTCAATTCATTAGCAAATCATGATGGCTCTATGTTCAAAATAAATATCTAGAAGCTGATCACTTTTCCTTGTCTCCATCACTGCCACTCTAACTCGAGCCATCATTCTCTTTGAGCTACTTCAGCTTCCCCCCTACCAACCCGCCCCGCCCTGCCCCAACTCCCCGTGCAAGTCTGTTCTCAACACAGGAGTCAGATGTAAATGCTAAGTCAGTTCGCATCACTCTTTTGCTTAAAACTTTCTAACTGCTTCCTGATTTACACAGAATAAAATCCCAAGTTCAGCAAATGGTCCACAAGGCATTACCTGAAAGAATGGGGATAAAATGGAAGGAAGAAGAGAAGTGAAAGAGAGGTAGAAGAAGAGAAGGAAGAATGAAAGAACAAAAAAAGAAAAGGGGAGAAAGAAACTAGATGATAATGGTATGGACAGGTGGTGCTGTGAGAGCAGAGAGGTACAGAGCTTACAGGGGAGAGGGAAATCTTCCTGGAGGATGGAACCCTTCAGTGGCCCCTCGGATACACAGTCAATTGAACCCCAATTTTGTATTTTGCTTGTTCAGTCTTTCTGTGTAGTTCCAGATTTTGGAGAAGCAGAACTGGAGACTGCATTCTTCTTTCTTTATAGAAAATATCATGCCAGCCTAGATGGCTAAAGAGATAATCATAGGAAGCAGGAGAGTAATGGTGGCATGCTACATATCAGGAGCATGGTCCTGTGACATTCTTAGTAACAGTCTGGTCTCAGAAAAAAATGACTAATTGCAAATATTTGATAAGTGCTTAAAAGTTTTCCCCAAAGCTCCAAACCCTAAGGGAAGATAGAGTGTTCCCAGGCCAGACTGAAACCTTTTAACCTTAAGTCCCTCAAACATAAATATGTTGCCAAGATGCCGAGTGGATATTTAAATCATCCACTTCCTGTTTCAGTGCTATCTCTCTGTTTTGGAGAGGGACCAAAAATGTTTCATTCCTTTTGGCACTGTTTTCTTCATTTAAAAAGGATTTATACTTCAGGGGTTTTGACTCCAGAAGAAAAAAAAAAAAGGGAAAAAGAGCACATATTTTGGATGTCAGATTCCGAATGTTTTGACCCTTTCAAACAAGAACGCACTACTCTGTAGCCAGTGGGGTGAGAGAAGCAGATCGGGGATAGAACATGTCCAGATGGGCTTCTAAAGTGACAAGCAAAGAGGGAAAATTGGCCCACCTACAATAACTTGTTTAGGAAACATTAAAAATAGCCCATCCAAGAAGTAGATCTTTTGTAAATAGTTTTGTTTAAATGTAACTTAAGATAATCTAGCTAAGCATTTCCATCACGCCCAAGCTATCAGTCAATTAAACTTCAAATGTGATAAAAACACAGCTATGGGTAGTTTTGTGAAGTTTTCATTAAAATGAATAGGAGTAAATAGAAGGTTCTGAATGGTGAATCTTAGCCTTCTCTGAAGGTTCTCAACCAGGATGCAGGTTGGTGCGGGAACAGGTGAGGATAATTTCAGAATGTCCTGAGTAGCACAGTTCACACTATCAGCCTGTGTAGTTTGAAAAAATCTCCAGGCAATTCTGATTGTACTTGGCAACACTTCTCCCCAGTTATGAGTCCCCAGGGAGACAGAATAATATCAGAAGTGTTAATCGTGTCAGTGAACATTCCTGTCTTCAATTAACTGAATTCAATTCAGCATTTGTTGATCCTCTACTTTGGACTTGAAGTTGTAATTTACAGTGGAATTGAGGGCAGGATATACAAAGATCAATGAAAATTGTTCCTGCCTGATGGTGGAGTGAAGAGAAAAGAATAGTAAACTCTTTTGGTCAGATAGAATACACAGAGGTTTAAGTTGTGGGAAACTTCTCCATCCACTCTGACTGGGACAAGAAGGAGGTGGTGGTACATGAGCTGAACTAGGGATTACCGACTTTCAATCCGTAGAGAGTGAATGGAAAAGGACCCAAGAACCAAGAAACATTCTTCTTAGCTGATGGCTTGTGTTGATAGACATGTTTCTGGAAAATTCTGTATGTAACCTGGGTGGTTAGTCATTTCTCTTTGGTCCAGGAGATGCCAAGAGTCTTGCCCACACACACCTAGCAGCTGCACTGTCAGCTGAGAGGGAATGGGAGGTGTACTCAGGCTGAGAATACAAAGGTTGAGAACAGACTGATGACCTGAGCAAACCTCACAGATAAACTTTGGGTTTCATTAAACTGCTACCCAATTAAAAAGCTGGCATACACTTGGGCATGGGTAAAGAGAAGGCCTTCTGCCACCACAACGAGGAGCATGAATGAAGAAGTCAATGGTTTGATCTTCTCAATGGCCAGATCATCAGTTGTAGGCTGTAGCTCTCACTCCATGGAGCCATTGCAGAGGGCACACTTTTGTCCTATGGTGCTATACAAGAATATATTGATGACTGGAAAAACAACATGCAAATATCCTACCAATAGAGTGTTCATAGTGCATATTCTTGTAAATAAATCATGGCAATTACAACCAATCAGAGAAGGGGAGACTAGACCCTCACCAGGCATAATCTGGCAAGTCAAAGGTGTGTCAGAAACTGGTAAAATCTAGAAAACACTGATTAAGACAGCAGAGGATAATTCACTGGATGATTTGCCATCTTCAACCATTTGATTCTCTTCACACAGGCAGGATCTGTCTGTTCCTTGAAAATGCAGGATTAGGCCAGTTGGATTAATTAGACAATTGGCAACTAGTCACAATATGTTCACTGTAGTAAACATTTCTGATTTTTAAGTTTATGCTATTTCTCAGACTAATATTAATCAATTTAAGTACTTTTATTAAAATTCAATATCTGCTAAGTGTTTTGGTGACCTTACTATATCTGTAAGCTATCCAAGAATCCTTTAAAAGTGTATAGTCTTTGGTTTTCTAAACTTTGTCAAATTATGGGGAAAAAAATCTTTAAACTTGAGGGTGTTCTTGTGGAATTTGGCTCTCATGTCCCATTTCTGTCTGTATAGCTTAATTTTTTTTTCTAGCAATGAAAATATGTTCTCATCACCTCTATGATACAAAGCAAGATGTTGGCTCACAGCCTCTTGCAATTGTGAGTAAGCTGTCAAGGCATTAATATTTTTGTGGCTCCAAAGCTGATTTGAGGGAATTTGAATCTTATTGTCTTTGTTTTCCAATGTGACTACTATCCTAAACCTTTCTTTTCATGTCGGAAAATAAAAGATGACAGACATGACCAAAACTGACAGTCAAAATACAGACAACTGTACCATGTCGAATGTACGTTTTGTTCTAGATGAAGTGTTGTTCTCATAAAAAAGACATGAGCTGAAAGTAACATACATCATCTTCGTAAAAAAAAAAAGTCAAGGTTACAAGAGAGGGAACTGATATGTATTGAACCTCTACAGGCTCTGTGCTAAGTTATTTATATTATTTCATTTAGTTCTTATAACTTCCAGCCCTGCCTTTTTTTTTTTTACAGATGAGGAAATGAAAACTTGAAGGGGTTCAAAATTTTACCTGTAGGTCTTATACACAGTACAGACCTATGCCTTTTGTCCTACACCAGGTTCTCACTTGCCTGTCAATTCTAATCTATCAGCTTCAGCTGCCTAGAATACTGCATTGAAAAAAATTCTGAAGCCACGAGAAAGAATGCTACGTTTAATTAGCAATGTCAGTCAAAGGCTAGTAGCATGATTGGTAGCAAGAATATTATTTGCACCCCCATTATTATACATAAGGGCCTTTCCAGGTGGTGCTAGTGGTAAAGAACCTGCCTGCTGATGCAGGAGACATAAGAAACATGGGTTCAAACCCTGGGTGCAGAAGATCCACTGGAGGTGGGCGTGGTGACCCACTCTAGTATTATTTCATGGAGAATTCCATGGACGGGGAGCCTGGTGGGCTACAGTCCAGGGGTCTCAAAGAGTTGTACACAACTGAAGCGACTTAGTATGCACTCATTATACATAAATCATATTGGTAATTTTAGCTCGAAAGTAGAGAGCTTGGAGGAATATATTATCCTCATGGATTTTAGCTTTACTATCATTTCCTTTGTAAACATAGATTTTCTTATAAGTTAGTCTTTCCCCTAGTTGTACTATTTTCTTGCCACCCTAGACTCCTCAACTCTATTTATTTTTAAGTATTTATTTTTAAATACTTCAGTGTATTCAATGTAATTATACATGTGTGTGAGAGCTGGAGAAGTAAAAAGGTTGAGCGCCAAAGAATTGATGCCTTCAAACTGTGGTGCTGGAGAAGACTCTTGAGAGTCTCTTGAACAGCAAGGAGATCAAACCAATCAATCCTAAAGGAAATCAACCCTGAATATTCACTGGAAGAACTGGAGCTGAAGCTGAAGCTCCAGTACTTTGGCCACCTGATGCGAAGAACTGACTCATTGGAAAAGACCCTGATGCTGGGAAAGACTGAAGGCAGGAGGAGAAGGGGACGGCAGAGGATGAGATGGTTGGATGGCATCATTGACTCAACGGATACGAGTTTGAGCAAACTCTGGGAGATGGTGAAGGACAGGGAAGCCTGGCATGCTGCAGTCTATGGGGTCTTGAAGAGCTGGACATGACTGAGCAATGAACAACAACAACAAATGCATGTATGTGTAAATTAACTCTAACCTGTATGTATGCTCGGAACTATTGCTGATTAGTACATGAAGGACTCTAGTTAGTAATATACACTCCATAAGGTGTATAAGACTGATGTTTAAAATACCACTGAAAGTGAAAGTCACTCAGTCGTGTCTGACTCTTTGTGACCCCATGGACTATACAGTCCATGGAATTCTCCAGGCCAGAATACCAGAGTGGGTAGTCGCTCCCTTCTCCAGGGGATCTTCCCAACCCAGGGATCAAACCCATGTCTCTCAAATTGCAGGCAGATTCTTTGCCAGCTGAGCCACAAGGGAAGCCCAAAATACCACTATCTAAACACATACCTAAGAAGCCTATAAATTAGCATAAAGGATGCAGAAATAGCTTTTCATTTGGCAAATGAGTGGGGGTTCAATATATATGATTGACTTGCCTAGAAAGACTTGTTCATGCATCTCATCCTAGTGTGTACAGCAATTAAGAATCTGGCAAGCCCTGCATTGGAGAAGTGCCATAACTCTAGGATCCTATTTGGGCTTCAAATATGCCCATTTGAAGATTTGGACCTGGCTAGAAGGGAAACTGATGCTGTCATCAGAATATTGTAATACTTGCCAGGGAGTAAACCTTTTGTAAAAGGTGTTTGTCAGAGCAACTAAAAGGACAAAGAGAGAGCTTCTACAAGTCTACAGAACAGATTTTCTAGTTGTTCTTGTGCCTACCGGCTAATGAATGTTTGCATGTATGCAGAACTTAGTTCTTGAGACTCGTTTCCATTGTAACATACCTGGTTATCTGGCAGGTTATCTAGGAGGAAGCAGTGACTATATCTGATAATTAGAGACTATTGACATTAACCATAAAGAGCCAGGTAAATTAGAGTAGGTCTCTTTATAACAATCAGTATTGTGGAAGTCCAGTAGAGACCTCTTCCGCCTTCTCTCCTTTCCCAACCCCCCAGAACTCCAGAGTTATTCACCATGATGAAGGAGGGGCAGGGGGAGTTGTTGAAGAGCCTCAGCCATACAACTCTAAGCCACTAGACTACCCTGGGAGTAGAGGTGGGAGCAGAGCTTTGAATCAGGTAAGAGATGAGATTGAAATGTTAAAATAAACATTTATCTTTCTTGCGTTTGGATGCTGGCTGGAGATGTATTTAAGGGACTCATCTACTCTATGATAAATGGAAGTTTGAAACGGTTAAAGGTACTAATAAGGAAAAAAAAAAACCCACAAAACCATGTTGTCTTTATACACCCAGTGCTTTGAGACTTCTTAATAAACCAGTCATTCTATCACAGAAAGAATTTTGTATAGTTGGGTTAATGTTTAAATATGTATGCAATTAGACGTCTCCAGATCTCATATTCTTCATGATTCTCAAGGTGCAAGATTTATATTTCTCCCATTAGGAGAATGGAGAAGGCAATGGCAATCCACTCCAGTACTCTTGCCTGGCAAATCCCATGGATGGAGCAGCCTTGTAGGCTGCAGTCCATGGGGGTCCGACTGAGCGACTTCACTTTCACTTTTCACAGTCATGCATTGGAGAAGGAAATGGCAACCCACTCCACTGTTCTTGCCTGGAGAATCCTGCGGATGGGGGAGCCTGGTGGGCTGCCGTCTATGGGGTCGCACAGAGTCGGGCACGACTGAAGTGACTTAGCAGCATTAGGAGAATCATCTCTGTTTAAGAAGTTGAGGATGGCAAAACATAAATAGGAGTAGAAACTAGCTTTTCCGGCCATCATGACTGTTCTTTGAAAAGTGAAAGGAGTTAGTCGCTTAGTCATGTCCAACTCTTTGAAACTCCATGGACTGTAGCCCTCCAGCTTCCTCTGTCCATGGAATTCCCCAAGCAAGAATACTGGAGTGGGTAGCCATTCCCTTCTCCAGAACATATTCCTGACCGGGGATTGAACCCAGGTCTCTTGCCTTGTAGGCAGATTCTTTACCATCTGAGACACCAGGGAAGCCCATAACAATTCTCTGCCTACTCACAAACGTGTGTAGGATGTTGACTTTCTGAGTATCTTCCTCCCATCACAGCTATCTCAGAGGAGGCAACAAATTTCCTTTTAAAATATATTCAAGGCTAAATCTCCAATAGGTTAACTTAATTTTCCTCAATATTAATAATAATGTGGACTGAATGAAGAAATAGGTAAAAATTTGAAACTTAAAAAAAAGCAACAAAGATGATCAAGATATTCCAAAGCATTCAGTTTCGTCTATCACATCTACTTTTTGGAAGTCAGATTTTAAAGGAATAAAAAAAAAAAAAAGGAAAAAAGCTACCAGAAAACAATGTCCCTTAGAACAATATCCCCAAATTACTAGTTGGTTTAGTGACTTACTTAACTGATACATACAGAATAATAAATACTGTAAAAACTATATTGAGAAAACTTTTTGCAGATAAAATTAATGATCAAGGATTGATAACATACACAAAAACAAATATAGGCATTATAACTTACTCAGAGCTCTAAGAGATAAGTATTTTGAATCAATTATTTTATATTTCTTCTCAACATGGTAGACTAAGCAGATTCAAGAAGTGTTCCTACTATGTTCCAAACACATAAATGTTGCAGAAAAACATTTAGAAATGTTTAAATGAGGTTGAGATGGTTAGATAGCATCATCATCTCAATGGACATGAACTTGAGCAAACTGGGGGAGATAGTGGAGGATAGAGAAATGGCACGCTGCAGTCCATGGGGTCTCAAAGAGTTGTACATGACTTGGCAACTGAACAACCATAAATGAGGTTGAAAGCAAGAGAGGAACACTTGTAAGTTACAGAATACAGAGGGAATTCAAAGACAAAGAGGTTAGCCTTTACTGAAGGTGTGGCAGATTTCACTGTTAACATGACAGAAAAGCTATACCTAAGCATAAAGCCAAGAGCTAGGAAGATGGTGCTCCATCTGTGAACAAGAATAGGAATACGCTACCTATGATAACTCACTAATGGGGAAGGAATCTGTCAGCAAGGGTCAAACCCTGGACTGAAAGAGAGAAGACCTCTTTCTGTGTAAGGGAATGGGATCCAAATCTGAACTTCCCACTTAAAACTTTCAGCCCAGAAACTGAAGAGACACATGATCTAAAACCAGTGAAATAGACAGAGACTAGTGAAGACAAATAGGAAACCATCCCATGGGGGTGCCTCCACAATCCAGGCCTGAAAACATCTCAAAATGCTGGAACTGTGCTTACGAGTACCAGGAGGAGATTGTGAAAGTCTTCTTTGGATAAACTTGTTCAAGGAAAAGAATCGAGAGATACAGGCATTTGGTGATTGTCCATTGAAAAAGTGTTCTTGCCTGGAGAATCCCAGGGGCGGGGTAGCCTGGTGGGCTGCCATCTATGGGGTCGCACAGAGTCGGACACGACTGAAGCAACTTAGCAGCAGCAGCAGCATTGAAGAAAACTGGTCCAATATATGCCAGTGGGCCCAAGAGTGCTCCTGTACTTGGAGCTTCATTGGTGTTTTATTGTCTCACTTCTATATATGGACAGCCAGTCAAGGAGCACCAATATTTTTAGGGAGGAATTAAAGACAGAAACCAGCACAAACAACAAAATATAGAAACACAGAGGAAACACAGATGAGACAGGAAGAGAAAAGCACTTAAAAGTATAAATGACATTTCCAAGGAGATGGAAGAACCATTGATCTCTGAAAAAAATCAGTATGGTATAAAAAAGAACATTCAAAACAATAAGAGCAACCAAACAATTCTTGGGAATTCGAAGAATTGTGGTTAAAAACAAGGAAGTATAAAGCCAAAATTAAGGAAACCTCCCAGATATTAGAATAAGACCTAAAAAAAGATCTGAGAAAACATAAAATCAGAGGATAAGTGTATAAAATACGAGAGAGAGAGAGAGAACATGGAAAATGAATGAGAAGGAAATTGCCACCAAAATGATATAAGAAAATTTCCCCAAACTAAAAGACGTGTTTTTCTAGATTCAACAGGTGCACTAAGTATTCAAAAGAATGAATAAAAATCCAAATAATACCAGGGTACACTGTCATAAAATTTCAGAATATTAAAGATAAAAAGAAGATCTTAAATGCTTCCACAGAGGAAAAAAAATCAGGCAATATACAAATGTTATGGATTCAAAATGGCATCAGATGTAAAAAATCAACATTGGAATCTAGAAGATAATGTAGGCATACTTTGAGAAGTTCTAGGGAAGATGATTTTCAGCCTAGAATTCTATGTGTAACCAAATAATCAACCAAGTATAAGATAAATGAAAGACACTTAAATCTGTTCTTCTCCTCTGCATCCATGTTCAGGAAGATCCTAGATGATCTTCTCCATCAAATCAGGGTATTAAAGAAAGAGAAAGAATGAGAATCAGGGAACAGGATTCAAATTTCAACCCACATGCAAAGGAAATTCCTTTCAATCCTAGGAAGGAAATTCCTAAGATGACTGTGAAGTAAAGATTTAGAACAGCTAACTGTGCAACAAACCTAGAAAAATTCTAAGCAGTTTCCAAAAAGGACACCTTTAAAGAAAAAAAAAATCTCAATTTACCTGATGTATTTGACTGTATTGAAGAGTCCGATGTTTGCATTAATGAGAGAAAGTTAAGCAGGTAAAAGAAACAGAGTAACTATTAAGTTATGAGAGTTGGGAGAAGGAAGGTAGTAATATAAGAAATAAAAAGTAATAATAGTATTAAAATATACTATCTGGTCAGCTAGAAGCTATATTTATACAGTAATAATATTAGAAAAATGAGGAATATGATGTATATTTCTGACAGTAGTTTCTCTTCTGTCTCATAGATCTGTTTGTTAATTCTTACACCAATGTCAAACTGTTTTGATTTTGGTAGTTGTCTTAGTATTAGAGATTACATGTTAACTTTCTGCTACAGCAGATAAGAGTTTATCTGCTTATACTGCAGGTTAGTTCCATTTTCAAATAATATGTGCAATATGTCTTATATAATAAACACACCACATAAGGTCTAACAATTCCGGAAACCCAGGGAAAATAGTGTATATACTATTTTTTTTTTAAGATTAATAATTGGTCCCATTGCTTTAAATTTAGAGACACTTCACTTGAAATGTTTTCTGAAGCTTGAAGAAAAATATATTGAGCAAATTATGTTAAAATGTATCTAGTTTACTATTTAAAATTAAGTCTGAGGGCTTCACTGGTGGTCCAGTGGTTAAGAATCCACCTTGTAATGCAAGAGATACTGGTTCGATGCCAATTGCTGCAGAGCAACTAAGCCCTAGAGCCGTAACTACTGAGCCTGTGTGCTGCAACTACTGAAGCCTGCACCTAGAGGCTGTGCTCTGCAAAAGAAGCCACCGGAATGAGAAGCCTGCACACCCCAGCGAAGAGTAGACCCTGCTTGCTGCAAATAGAGAAAGCCTGGTGTAGCAGGGAAGACCTATCACAGCCAATAAATACATGTCTTTAAAAAAAATTAAGTTCATCCTATGTTTTCAGAATTTTCAAACATCCTATATATCATGAATCATAACAAACGGACTTACACATCAAATGACACAACTCTTTGAGGATATTTAGAATTTGTCTATATGTCATTTATGAAAGAGCCACTTTATTTTTATTTTTTAAATGTTTTTAATTTTTATTTCACATAGGAATACTGATGTGAAAGTTTTAAAATTTATTTAATAAGTAAATAACCATAGAAAGAAAGGCATTGTAGCAATATTAATAGCAATCAAAGTAGAATTTAAGGTGAATTAATGAGAAAGGAATACTCCATCAGAAAGATTTAAAAATCATGACCATATATGTATCAATAACAGAGCCTTGAAACATGTGAACCATAATAATGACAAATTTTACAAGTAGAAATAGACAAATTCACAATCACAGCTCTCTTAGTGATTAACAGATTAAGAAACTAAAAAAATTAATAAGTATATAAGATATTTGAAAAATACAGTTAAACTCAATCAAAAAAGCTTTAAGCAAATGAGAAGTGCCAGAATATTCATTTTTGTTTCATTAGATAATCTAACATAAAAGCACCCAGTTTTCTAAAGAATCAAAACATTTGTGTTAATCTAGTGACCAAAGTTAAGTAACCAGCAACATTTTTACTCTCATTGTCTAGAATTTTCAAATCCTCTTTTTGTGTATAATTGTTAAAGTGCTCTGCGATTTACCAAGCTAATGTTTTAATAGTCCTGACTTTATGTATCATTTAAGCAGGATATTTGCCTCTTTAGTTTAACTTTTTCATCTTTTCTCATGTTCTATTTTTTTTTCCCTAGTCCTCTAATCATTTTCACTCTCTTGGCCCTTTACTATCCACATGCTGAAAAATGTCATAAATATTTATGACCTGTTTCTTGTCTTTCCTGATGAAGAAAAACACGTATACACCATTTCCATCTATTCACCAGCTATTCCCTCTGGGTGCAAACTGTAACGACTTTGCCTGATCACTGTGATGGCATTTGCTACCAAGTCTTTTATAAATACTAAATGGTGCATTTTTTCACGTTGTGCCCCAAGTAGAGCAGGTTCTCTTTATATATCAGAAGGCCAGTCCAAATGACACATGTTTGCTTTATCAACCTCTGTAAAAGTCTAGAGGTAATTTATATTGATTACATAATAAGAAACTCCATCCCTGGTACAACATGTTCTTTCAGCTGCAGAACCACACCTGTAGAAATGCTAACTCACATCTGGTTCCATAAATCTGTTCTTTCTGATCCTCTGGAGAGATATTTTTATGTAAACTATATAGCTACATGTGGAACAGGAAAGACCAAAGCAGATGGCTAAACTCAGTAACCATTTCCATTCCATGGCTTTAGCTTTCACTCCCTTCCTTGACTTTGATGTCTTCCTATTTGAGAGTCAGTTCAATCATTTCTTTTATGGAAGGTGTCTCTTACCAGTTTTATTTATACATAGATAACAAACTCAGTGATGACAATGTTGTTTCAGGAGGTTTCAAGGACCATCTTTGAGTCAAGACTATCACTTTCACTCACTGATATGTCGATTCCTTCAATTAATTTTTTTGATGAGAATATAACAAGAGGATACCTTCCTCATTAATATATATTTTCAGTTTTATTGTTTTCATTGCATGTGTTACATCTCCACACAAAATCTACTTTAAAAACAAACCATTATAAAAAAACAAAAAAGAAAGCCTGGCTACCTTGAATGCAACTGATTTCTAATGACTGTTTGACCTAATTTAGCTTTTTGTTGTTGTTGTTTACTTGCTCAGTCGTGTCTGATCTTTGTGACCCCAGGGATTGTAGCCTGCCAGGGTCCTCTGTCCATGGGATTTCCCAGGCAAGACTACTGGAGTGGGTTGCCATTTCCTTCTCCAAGGGATCCTCTCAACCCAGGGATTGAACCTGCATCTCCTGGAAGTCTCCTGCATTGCAGGCAGATTCTTTACTGCGAAGCCACCAGGGATGCCCCAATTAGCTGTTATTCTCCCTTTAAGATGATTTGCCAACAAAAGTACAACACAAGAGAGGTAACCCTGATAGAAAGGACAATGACAAGCCTTTTGAGGGGAAGTCATAAAGCCAATGATCCACAGGGCATTAGAGCTAGGAGAGACCACACCTAGTACAACCTCTTCATTACAAAAACTGACAACTGAAAGGTTGAGTCACCTGCCTGACATCATCAAGTGGCTCAAAGGCAGAATTAAATAGATTCTTTCTGCTATTATCTACTGCTAACTCATATTTCAGAGAAAGTTTGGAAGCTCAGTATAAGGAAGACTGTTACTGAGATAACTTCTATAAGGCAAGACCCTCTATAATTTATGTTTTAGTAATAGGGGTTTTTTTTTGGTTTTTTTTTTTATAAATTGTGGTGTTTTTAAATTGGCTAAAACCTATAGATTTCAAGGTTTGGGGGATCGTGGATCGTCTTTCTTGCCTTTGTTAGTGTTGAAGCTCTTACAAATAACTGTGATAGGATGCAGTTTCAGAGCAGAGTGTCAGGAGTTGAACAGCCAGGTAAATGAACCCTTTCACTCTAATACTTCTGCCTAAAACTGTCAAGTGAGAGTGGGAGGTGCTGCTGGATGTTACCATTTGTTTGGGATGACCCATCTCAGTAAAGCAGCGAGAGGGTTCCAAAATCTTGCATCAAGGTAGAGCAGGCTGAGGAATCTGCCATCAGCCTCAAGGGAAACAAACCAGAATCCAGAGGAATATTTGGGTATTTCAGGTGGAAAGTCGTCAGCGGATTACACAATCTTCATACATGCAATAATGTTCCATCCATATCTCTAATGAGGTACATATAAAACTTTTACTATGTAAAGCACAATTCTGTTTTAAGGGGCTTAAAAATTAAGCCAAGAATACTAGGCAAAATCTAAGGTGATCCAAACAAAGTATGAAAGTGAAAGTATCAGTTGCTCAGTCATGTCTGACTCTTTGTGACCCCATGGACTATGTAGCCTACCAGGCTCCTCTGTCCATGGGATTCTCCAGGCAAGAATACTGGAATGGGTAGCCATTCCCTTCTGCAGGGGATTTTCCTGACCCAGGGATCAAACCCGGGTCTCCTGCATTTCAGGCAGATTCTTTACCATCTGAGCCATTATGGAGTTTTGTTAATAATTATGTTGTAGATAATGTTTCATTTGTTGTGACACGTGTGCACAGCAATGTTAACAACAGAGGATATTGGGTGTGGGTATATGAGAACTCTGTAATGTCCTTGCAACTCTTCTATAAATCTACAAATTATTATTCTAAAATAAAATTTTATTTTAAAAATAATAAACAGCATGACCCACTCATCGGACTGCTTGTGCAAGCTTGGCCCAAGCACTCTTGCTTGGATCAAACTTGCTTTTCTTCTACTCTTCTCCTTAGGTTCCTAGAGCATTTTTAAACTTTAACATATTTGGCTATAGATACTATAATCACAGACATTACAAAGCACAGCACTTTCATATATGTGATCTCATGTGTTAGAAATTTAAATGCTGATGAAGACAATTTTAGCAAATCAGAGGTTGACAAGATTCTAAGATCTGTGACTGTTCGCTTTGTGCTTTGGTTTCAGAAAAGCTTGTAAAAAAACTTTTCTGACTACATAAGAGAAAAAGCTCAAATTGGATGGGTAGTTTGTCTTAACCACCCTTTTTCAGCACCTTGGTGTTTCAGATTGTCTCCAAACAAGATGCTGGTCAATACTGCTTTTTAGGGCAAGGATATAAAGGAATGTGCTTGTCCCAGAAGCCTTAAAAAGGAAAAAAAAAAGGCGGGTGGGGGTGGGGGGGAAGCGAAGGAAAGGCTGAACCAGGGTTGGGGCAGCTTACTCAAGAAAGAGAAAGCAGAAGCTGTCAGGCACGGCGTAATTTTTGGAAACTTCAAATTCTGAACTTAGAATCTAGAGAGTTTTCTTTAAGAATGTATTCAGTATGACTTATATCTTCCCAGAAAACCAACCAGCAAAAGTCTTCATATTTCAAAAAAAGGAAAAGAAAACTATGTCCTAAAGATACTTTACTACATAAAGTGCCTTTATGTTTAAGATCTCACTGCTCCCTACCTGGGTTTACAGAGAAGGAAAAAGGCTATTGTAAGTTTTATAATCAGGAAGCCTGAGGCATAGAAGTCTGTTCAAAGCCACACAGGTTATCAGCTGTAGACATGAAGCAGGCATCAGGGCCACTTTTCTGTGAGACCACCCACCTGGAATCTGAGGTACCCACAAAACATAAGAACCAAGACAGCAAGAACTTAAACCTCATTGCACATGCTCTCAGGAAAAAGAATTAGCAAACTAGAAACTATTCCCAATGGTAAGACTTTTAACAGCGTAACTAAAAGCAGAAATATGGAAAGCTATGACGTATGAAAAAAATTCTCAAACTTCTCTACTTCTCATTTCCTATTTATTCAAGCACAGGTGGGTCAGCAGTTCCAGGCTGGCTGATATAATCTCTGTATCCAATCTTAGGGGCACTAGAGAGCTCCTTGGCTAGATATTTCCATTCCGTCATTGCCATAACTGTATATTATACTTACCCTGCAGCGTGTTTGAAAACTTGAGTTTTCCTTTTATTATCATCAATATTTTAAAGAAGATATATCTAAGCAAGAGAGACATAAGGAGTTCATGGCTAAAGCATATAAAGCTACCCAACAGCTATAAAACATTTTCAACCAAATAAATCTCAATGGGAGAAGAAAACAATAACAACAACAACAAAAAAAAAAAAAATAGAAGGAGATCAGGGAGAGGCCGAGTGCGGTGGCATCAGTATCATGCCTGCACTACCTGGGGAAAAAGCCATAGAATTGAGGGACTTCACTGAAAGTCCAGTGGCTAAGAATCTCTGCTTCCAATGCAGGGGGCCTGGGGTTGCATCTCTGGGAAGGGAACTAGATCCCATGTGCCCCAACTAAGACACGGAGTAGCCAAATAAATAAGTAAATAAATAGTAGAGGGGGAAAAAGCCACAGAATTGAGTGCTGAACATGTAGCCCCGCTGTGATCCACCAGAAGGAGTGCCACAACACGCCTAGCTGCTCTAGTTATAGTCATCAAAAGTCAGAAATGACTTGAGTTTTTCACCAGGCAAACTAGAGTTTGCCAATCATTCAATGGACTGTCAGCAAAGTGAGGGAAAGGGTGAAGGACGCCACAGGCAGGGTCAGGGGTGAACGGCTGGCCAACCTGGTGACAGGGTAACTTTCACAAGCCACACGGGGTGCCCCTTCATGAAGTCTAGGAACAGATGGATGGAAGAGACAGAGGCCAGAACAGTGGTTCCCTGGGCCCAGGTACAGCAATGGGGAGAGGAGCTAGAGGAGAATGGATGGAATGCATCTCCATCTTGATCTGGAGGATAGTTATATGGGTATATACACATGTAGAAATTCTTCCAGCTGTACCTTTAAGATTAGTGCACTTCACTGTATGTATATTACAACTTTGTGCACATTCCACCTCAAAAAAAGTGAAGGATGTCACACTTCAACCTTGAGTCAGTCTTTCCCATAGGCTCCAAAATCAGACCAGAAGGTTTTAGTGAAAATTCTCTACTTTTGTTATAATCAAATTTCATTTTCTAATAAATTATTCCCTATCATCTTCAAAAAAAAGAAAAAGGAGGGGGGAAGATGAAAGGGAAGGAGGTCCAGTAGTGGGAGGAGAAAGGAAGGATGGAGGGAAGAAGGGAGTAAACTTTAACAAAACCCTTATTTCCTTCCAAAAATATCTTCTTTCAGTTTTCCTTATTTATTGATTTTTCGAGTACTTTAAAAAGGAGGGAAAATTATGATCCAAATTCTAAAATAAGTAAATAAGTAAAGGACAAAAGCAGCTTTTTCTGGCTGACACAGTGCTACATGCATGCGTGCTCAATCACTTCAGTTGTGTCTGACTCTTCAGTCGTGTCTGACTCTTTGCGACCCCGTGGACTGTAGCCCGCCAGACTCCTCTGTCCATGGGATTCTCCAGGCAAGAAAACTGGAGTGGGTTGCCATCCCCTTCTCCAGGGGATCTTCCCTACCCAGGGATTGAAACCCCATGTCCTCTCTCCTTCATTGCAGGCAGAATCTTTATCACTGAGCTACCAGGGAAGCCCGACACAGCGCTACACTGTCAAATATTTCAGAATTGAGGGCTTGGTTTCCAGTAATTCACAAGAGGAAACTATTTTGCCTTTCTCATTTTCGAGTTGAGAAGGTACATCCTTGCATGACCTTGAATGATAACTGATGCGATTTTTCAGAATGAACCGTAAGTTGCAGATGACTGAATCATAAAAAGAACTGCATTTGAAAGAGATCTAAGTCAATGTTTATTCTTAATCTTTTCACCTCAAAGTTTATTTCTACATATGTTAAGCCTATAGCAGCCATCATTAGACTTTCCGTATGTATTACTTTAGAGGCTAAAATAATCCAGATTACCGAAGTCACAACACGGTCAGCTTTGACTATCTTTTTCTTTTTCAGGCCATATATTTTCAACTCTAAGTGTATACATGTACACATACTGAAAATATGCCCTGTAAGATCCCAGATGCGTACACAGAATGCGTCTATGTGATAGTTCTAGGTATGGCTGCTTATGGAGGATAGAGATTGTTATAGTCTCTGAGCAGAGGTGCTGAATTGGTGCACAGTCCTATAAAGGACTCACTTGAGACCCACTTGGTGGTGGTGGTGGCTGTGTGTGTGTGTGCAACAAATTTGTCCTGCACGTATTATGGCAAACAAATGTGGCCTCCTTGAGATGCAGTCAAGATTGTAGCAAAACAAAGGGAAGAGGAGGAACTTAAGCGGTGATGTAAGATCTGGAATAGAGAAGAGGAAAGAATAGTGAGGAGGGGATAAGGGAAAATAGAAACTCACAATGACAAAAATACAAAAAGGTTGCTGGGGTGGAAATAAAAAGAAGAATCAGAACATAAATGGTGTTATTTTTTTAAGATCCAGAAATAGAGGGAGCCGTTGCTAAGTGAAGTAGGCTCTATGGAAGGCAGAAAACAATCATGGGTAGGATAATGGGTCCATCCCAAATTACCCAGGACTGTCTCCGTTTAGAACTGTTATTTTAGGAAAATTATTAATAGCTCTTCCTTTCCCTCCTGGTTTAGATAATAAATGACAGAGTTACCATCTGTATAGACCACCTCTGGCCAAAGACAGAAAGTAGCCATAAGCAGGACTCAACCTGGGCAATGACATCAAGAAGAGCTTTAAGGAAGGGGTAAAAGGAAACAATAGCTAGAGAAAGCGGGGAAAAAAGGAGACCAGGTATACTGTGCACACAATTTGTAACCAATTGTGCCAAACACAGATAAAGTTAGAAAGGCCTTGTAGAGGAAAAAGTGTATGAAAACTTAAAGATGGATGGGGAAGAGATAGAAGAAACCAAGACAAGAGACATGATTCAGGGCACAGATATGTGTAGGCTCCTATATTTTCCCCTGTATTGGGGGATTTGTGGTTATGATCAGCATGTATAAAAATAACTTAAAACGGCCATCCTGGCTTTCCACCCTGTGTAGGCACGCATAAAGTCCCATCTGCTGTTGTCTCCTAGCCTGCTGCTCCAAAGCTGCTCACCTCCTCCTAACTCTCTGCCTCTCAGCCTTGCAGGCTGCCATGAGCAAGCCTTCCCACCAAGCCCCTGCCCCCACCTCTGATGGCCGCATACCAGACTGTCTGCCACTGTGGTTTCACAGGCTTCCACAGATAGGCCACAGTATGTGAAGCTGCCCTTCGCTGCGTCATTTCAGAGACCTCTTTTGACTTTTTCCTGGATCGGAATTTTGTGTTGCGAAAAGCAGAAAGTAAATGTCAAGGGCAAGTTCAAAAGGCCAAGTGATTTCAAGCTAAGCCTTGCTTACACCCAGAGGGAAGATGGAATACCACCAGCAAGAGGGTCTTCGGTATTTAGAGTTTCAAAAACTATGTCTTATAGATTTCTACCATTATTTTGAATTGGGGCATATTATGGGTTGAACTGTGTCTCCCTCAAAATTCTTATGTTGAAGTCCTAACCCCCAGTACCTCAGAATGTGACCTTTTTTGAAAATAGGCTCTTCACAGAGGCAATCAACTTACAATGAGGTCATTAGGATGAGCCCTAATCTAATACTACTGGTAACTTTAGAAGAAGAAATTTGCATACAGATAGGATGCTATGTTTACATGAAGAAGGCCATCTACAAACCAAGGGGAGATGCCTGAAGCAGATCGTGCCCTCCCAGCCCTCACAAGGAACCAGCTCCTCTGACACCTTGATGTTGGACTTCCAGCCTCCAGAACAATAGGTTGCTATTATTTAAACCATCTAGATTGTGTTACTTTATTATAGCAGTCCTAGGAGACTGATACCCTATAGATGCAGTCTGGTGGTAGATGAGACTTAGGAGAAGCTCGCCAGACTAATTACAGTTTTTTTCATTTCCCTAAGAAGACTAAGGAATGCTTCTTTGAGTTATCTGAAAGAGTCCCTATGGCAAGTGGGACTGGATGATCCTGAGGAAATAATTTTGATAGTTCATGCCTCAGTTTCTCCCTCGATGGAGTTGATCATAGGGCCTGTGGTCTGAAATTCACACTATGACTGAGTGGCAAGGTGAAGGGTGATCACAGAAATATTCTGAGTTTGGGGCAGGAAGACCAAACTTAAAATGTGGAGCCTTATTAATAAATACACTGAGAACAGCTGTCACAGAAAGTAGACCCTCAATTCTTTAGTTAATCACCGAAGTGGAGGACTTCCCACCTGATCCTCACAGAATCAGCTGTCTCCACCTTTTGAGTATCTAAATTTGACATGATTAAAACCCAAAACAGCTTGATGTATTTGGACAAAGTTTTCCTTTGGCACACACTAGCTCCTTTTGTACCTCTTTGGTACAGACTATCTCTTTTAACAACTAAAAGGCTTGTTAACCTGCTTGTTAAACTATCTCTGCTACCAGAAAAAGAAAACACAAAAATATTTCTGCACATTACTTTTTTTTTTTTTTAAGCTGTTATAGGCCGAGATCTCATCCTATTGAACACTCACTTGAGTAACCTCTTGAGTCACTAGTGAAAGCAGTGGTGTTTAGCCCTGCTTCCTTATATGGCAGGGAAAGACAATGTGCTTGTCTATTTGAACTGCAGTGTGGCTCTCTGACAAATTATAATGACTGGTTATGGAAAGCTCCTGCTCTGGTTTCCATCGCTCTTCCCAGGAAAGACCCAGAACAGACAGCTGTAGGGAATTGGAAAAGGTTGGAGTCAGGGAATATCGTTGAATCTAGCTTAGCTATTTGCCAGTTGTGTGACTTTGGGCAATTGATTTACTTTTGAGAGTCTTGAGAGACCCTTGGACTACAAGGAGATCAAACCAGTCCATCCTAAAGGAAATCAGTCCTGAATATTCATTGGAAGAACTGATGCTGAAGCTGAAACTCCAATACTTTGGCCACCTGATGTGAAGAACTTACTCATTGTAAAAGCCCCTGATGCTGGGAAAGATTGAAGGCAGGAAGAAAAGCAGACGACAGAGGATAAGATGGTTGGATGGCATCACTGACTCTATGGACATGAGTTTGAGCAAGCTCTGGGAGTTGGTGATAGACAGGGAAGCCTGGCGTGCTGCAGTCCATGGGGTCGCAGTCGGACATAACTGAGCAAATGAACTGAATTTACTTTACTGAACTGAGATAGTTACCTTTTACTAGAATAGTGCCTGTCATGTAACAAGTATGCCAACAAGGTAGTTTAATGAGTTAGCTTACCTTCACAACCATCTCTAACCTAAAGGCTCAGGATAGCTATCAATCACTTCATTTGTTTGCTCTGTCTTCCAAGGTCACTGCTTTGTTCCCTAGATAAGTCTCAATCTTATTCCTTCTTCCATTCTCTCCTCTTTCCTCTCTCCCTCTCTCACTCTAGGTCTAAAACACAAAAATCCTACAAAACAACTCAGTCTCAGGAATAATAAAACTCTTTAGCCATACTAGATAAAAGATGATTTAGAATGTTCAAGGCAGCACAGACCCAATGATAAGGGTAGGAGAGAAAATCCTGTGGTTGAAAGGTATGGTGGGGGTTGTCTGCCTCTGCAGAGTAGGGCTGTCTGAGCTCCAGAGACAGATAGATCTAGTTAGAAAGTGCTTATGCTGACCTGAAACAAGGTTTCCTGGAATTGTATCTATTGGTCCTAGTTTTACTTCCTGGAGAACTGGACATGAAAGAATTTGGCTCCTTTTGCTCTGTCTACAGGATAGTAGTGGAGTAGGCAACTTGGGAGAATGGGTAGCTAAGGGCACTGGGATTTTTAAAAGGAGTCCCGTGCCTGCAGACAGCCCCCACAGGAAGCCATGACTAGTAGCTGACGATTTTTAACTTACTGCTTGTCATGTGCAAAGCAGTTCAACTCTATTATCTCTAGTCCTTATAACAATGACAAAAAGGAGGAAAAACTGATCCCCTTGTTGAGGTATAGAAATAGGCCAGAAAATGGTAAGTTTAATATTCCAGCTCAAGTCTTCTTGATTTCAAAGTGTGTTCTCGTATAGGCCACATCCCCAGAGACACACACAAGCTCAAATGGAGTAATTAGGCTGCATAGTGTGGTGGTTGAGGATGTGGACTATGGAGCCAGTTTATCCAGGTTTGAATCCTGATTCTGCCACTTACTAGTTGTGTGACATGAGATGTGTTACTTAACCTGACTGTGTAACTCAGTTTCCTCATCTGTCAATCTGATTGTTATGAAGATTATTTATTTAATTAGCTACTTGGCCTTTGTCAGGGGCTGTTGTAAGCACTCAGGACTGATAAAATTAGAAAGCAATCCATGAATTCAAACATGAATATTGGCTTCCGCTTTCTTATCAAGAAGAATTTATGGACATTTATTCCTTTAATTATTTAACTCACATATTAAGCACCTACTTTATGTGGGGCAAAGCACTTTTTTACGCTCAAGTCACAGCACTTGAAAAATCCAGACAAGCTCTCTGAGTTCACGGTGCTTTGTTTTAGGAGCGTGGGAAACAATAAACAAGTAAACAAATCAACAGGCGGTCATAAGCATACATTATGAATATGCACGTGCCTAAGCATCAGGGGTATCTTGATTGGCTCTTCAGGGCAGAGACTAATTTTACTGACTTGATATTTTAGGGTCAGTGGTGTGCTAATAAATGTTTGATAACAAACCCTGGGGGTTGGCAGGGGCGGGGAGTCTGATTTGTGTTATTTCCTAATTTCCAGGGTGTAAATACTTCCATCATGGTTGACCTCAAGCTCCCAACATGTCATCAGTGAATGAAAAATTGAGAGGAGAAGTTCTCTTGCACAGTATTTGGTGGCATTTCCATTATATGGATAAAATAGATGTAACTAACCTCGATAGCATAGTTAGTAGTAAAATATAAAATAACTAGGAAGAGATCAGTTTTGAGTATTTTTTTAACCTTGTTTTTTGCTATAATTTAACTGAAAGTCTATGTCATTTAATTTTTGATAATGACTGTGTAATGACTAGTTCTCAAAATCTTGAAAATTTAGCAATTGGCTTTTGGGAGCTACTATAAGCTGGCTGCACACACTACTGGGTAAGGAGATATTTCAGAGGAAAAGGAGACTAAGTCACGGTTGTGTCATCATGCAGACATAGGTCCTAATCTGATTCCTTTTTAGTTGCTTTTTTCCAGCAAGCTCTGCTTTCATGTACACAGTGGAAGCACTGCTCTGTAAACTAAATACCATCGGCACAAATATAGCAACCATTCTGGCATTCTTATTGGACCAGGTTGTTCATACAGATATGGTTTCAACTCTACAAGCTTTAGTGAATATAATTTATGCCCTTGGTGCTCTGAATATAGCAGATTCTTCTGCGCAATACGGAGGTACCTCCTGACTGTTGTGTAAAGGAAAACCCTAGGGATGGATTTTCTGTCCTACAAAAGCAAATTACTCCCCCTGTCCATGAACCTGAGGCCTCTTGTCTCTTAGGGCTAACAGACTTCTGAAGGGGCCACCCAGGGAAGCATCCAAGGCCCCAGACCAAGAGGAGATAGACGATGAGAGTGGAGGATTTGTACATTCCTTACCACGAAGTGGAAAACAGAGAAAAACATTTTCTGTTTTTCTGGGTAAGCTAAATATCTAAAGTAACCAATCTTCAAAACATCCTAAGAACAGAAATACTTAAAGAGACAATTTTTCTTCAATTCACCCCTCCCCTGAAGCCTAAATTTCACTTAGTAATGGTGGCTGGAACAGGAAGTGGAAATACCATGAGAAACTTTATTCTTGCCACATTTTCAGTGCTTTACAAAAGCAAACACTGGAAATCTCATCAGAGAGCTTGACCTTACAGGGTTGATAACTTTGCAGCCAAACCAAAAGAGTATTGGAAGCTGGAGGAATTTTCAGATAAATATTCTAGTGCTTCTGGAGAGACTCTTTAGCAATACTGATTATTTGGAATAGACAGCTGTAACTTTTGGAAAGAAACTATTTGAAACTAAACAACAAGGCTTCTGAGGAGTAAGTGATTCCATGCATCTACTATAAGTTATTTTAAGTACAGATGTACAGAACTGTTTCTGTCAGGGTGTTTTAGCAGAATCACAGGGAGTTTTCATAAACTGGACCCCATTCTAATTCTACTGTATCAGAATCTCTATAGATGGGCCTCAGGGATATTTTCAGAAAACCCTACAGTTGGCACTGATTAAGATCTCCTGGATTATAGGCAAATTGGGCTGCAGTGTACAATCCAAATCTATAAAGTGTTAAAATGGTAGAGACATTTTCTTATGCTACCAGGAGAAGCAACCTGGTGTACTGAAAGGTTAACAGCGTGGGACTTAGGACATGTGTGTTCTGGAAGCACCTTTGCCACTAATTAACTGGGTGACCTTGGTCGAGTCACTTGGCTTGTTCTTTCATTCAGCAGATATTTACTGGACTTCTGTGATGTGCCAGGCATTGCTGCTGCTGCTAAGTCGCTTCAGTCGTGTCCGACTCTGTGCGACCCCATAGACGGCAGCCCACCAGGCTCCGCTGTCCCTGGGATTTTCCAGGCAAGAGTACTGGAGTGGGTTGCCAGTGCCTTCTCCTGTGCCAGGCATTAGGTATATAATAATGGAAACAAAAAGATGTTTCCTGCCATTATGAATCTTACTGACATGAATGAAAGAAACCTACAAATATATGTGTAATTTTACTTGGTGTGGCTAAGCTTTAATTTCTTATCTAGAAAATGAAGAGTAGATTACTGGTTCATTTTTTTTTTTAAAGAATTTCTTCTTAAGATCCCAAATTTCTTGCTCCAACCTTCCCACACACAGTATAATTACATGTTTTAGGTCCACTAATTGAGAAAACATAATACCAAAAGCTACTATGAATTCAATAACTGTTTACAATAAATTAACGTTTTTGTCATCATAATGCACCTATATAATTAGAAAAATAGTAGCACATATTGTTTACTCAGCTTGTCAAAATCATTTACTGCATATATAGACTTATTTACTCTTGTAGCAACTTAGTGGCCTCCCAGGGTTCCAAGGTACAGAGGTTAGGAAACTACAGACTATATTAACCTCATGAAACACGTGGCATTTGAGTAGCGATGGCTCTTTTCTTATACGACAGACATCACTATCAATGACAGTATTTAATTGCCCAAAGGAAGTTTAGCCTCAGCCTCAGAGTCCTTCTCCATGGAGTATTCCAGATGGTCACTACCAACTGTTTAAAGTTAGCAAACAGATGAAAAATTATTATCATTCCCTGGGCTAAATGACTCCTAATGCCTTGCCCAGCTTTTAAAAATCCATGAATTGTTTATATTTAGTTCTACTGTCTTGTGGGGCTTCCCAGGTAGTGCTAGTGGTAAAGAACCCACCTGTCAGTGCAGGAGACATAAGAGACCTGGATTCAGTCTCTGGGTTGGGAAGATCCCCTTGAGGAGGGCATGGCAACCCACTCCAGTATTCTTGCCTGGAGAATCCCATGGACAGAGGAGCCCGGAGAGCTATGGTCCATGGGGTTGCAAAGAGTTGGGCATGACTGAATAACTTAGCATGCACTATTGTCTTTCAAACATTACCAAGATCTGAAATGTTTACTAAGAGTATATTAGCTTTTATGCATTTAACTTACTAAGTACTGTGATTTACACTGAGATGTATTGATATGTGTGTGTGAAAGCCGCTCAGTCTTGTCCAACTCTGAGACTCCATGGACTATATAGTCCATGCGATTCTCCAGGCCAGAATACTGGAGTGGGTAACCTTTCCCTTCTCCAGGGGATCTTCCCAACCCAGGGATAGAACCCAGGTCTCCCACATTGCATGCAGATTCTTTACCAGCTGAGCCACAAGGGAAGCCCAAGAATAATGGAGTGGGTAGCCTATCCCTTCTCCAGCGGATCTTCCCAGCCCAGGAATTGAACCAGGATCTCCTGCATTGCTGGTGGATTCTTTACCAACTGAGACAGGGAAGGCCTAAGAGATGTATTGACACTTATTTTTATTTATTAAAATTACTAAGTCATTGCATATTTAATTTTAAAGATTGCCTTATTTTGTGGGGAGCCATATCACTTAAATGACTCATATGAAAATACTCATGATTTCTTTGGAATCTTTCTAAAATGGATAATTCCTATCTTTTCAATTATCAATGTTACAAGCTTCTAGGCCAGTTCCTTCAAGACTGGTTCATCAGACCATGCCGAAGTGATCATTAGGAACTGTATGACTCTAACAGTGGGTGTTTGATTCTCCATAAATTCTGTCACGTAAAAATTCAAATGATATTCATTGACAGCTGTTGGACATTTCAGCTAATTTGCTTTCCATACCTAACTTTCTCTTCTAACTAAAAAATTGCCCACTGGGCTGCATTTTTCCCCAGGGGTGACGACTGCAGCCAGACACACTGGTAATTCATCCATAGGCATGCAAGTAACCCTTGATTTTCCTAAGGGATTTGCCAAAAACAATAGTTATTAGCTGAACCAATCACATTTTCTCCCTCAGAATTTAACCAGAAGCGCAGAAAAAATTTCCCAGTCTGCAGGTCAACAAAAAGCAGCAGCCATATGTGCTGTAGCTGAGTTACGTTAATGGTAGCACATGGACCTCTGCTGGGTTGCTTTGACCCACCTTGATTGCAGCCCCATTCTCCTTGGACTCTGCTCCGATCTTGGCTTCTATCCTTGGGTTTCCTTGAAATTCCATCCCTTTATTATTCCACATGTATCTTATCATTCTGTCCCTTTACTCAAGCTACTGAAGCTTATTAACATAAGGGTCTATTTGTTCCAAGCAGTGTGCCAAGAGTTCTCACATATGTTACCATACCTGTCTGTACACTGCCTTGCGAAGCAAGCTCTTGGTTTTTAACCTCTGTCTGACTTCTGATTTTTGCTGTTTTTCTTTTATTTATCTGGCCGTAATTCACGTTAGCCCATCGGTATATTTTATGTCTATGTGGCTTAGACCCTCCTGACTCCAGTGGAATGAAAGTCCTTGGTACTTTTGGCCCTAGGGTCTCTGGTGCGGGTGAGGGGCTCACCCTGGTCCTGCCCCTCTTTAGCACACAGGTGAAATCTGCCCAGTTCCCCAGCTTGAGCCAAGAGGGAATGTTGCATGTGAGGGTAAAAGAAACTAATTACCTACTCCTACTTAATATATCCCCCTTCTAGTGAGATGACTTCCTTACAGTTAAGTGCTTTCATCTACATATTTAGATTTAAAACCGTGCTAGAAGCCTCAGGAAATTATTAAAAAGTAATTTATCTTCAAGTTAGCCATTAGTGGTGCACATACATTTTTTAAAAGAAAGGCCATGATCTAAAACGAGTGCTTAGTAAGAACACCCAATGCACCTAAAATATTCCCTCAAATATTCATTTTCTTTCAACCATTCTTATCAACCCTTTTACTAAACTCTCAGCATACACTTAAGAGCTTAACAGCAGCCTTTCCTGAATTCTTCAGCCCCTCAGTTTCCTATAGAAAACTGCTTCTCTAGAGATGATGTTTTATTTGAAATGGAGGCCATATGAGGTAATCTCCTTCTATATATGTGTATATTTACACCATCCTGTCTTCCTTCCAAAGAATCTGGGAAACAAGGAAGGACACCTCCTCACATGTTCTGCTCCCATTCACTCGTTTCCAGGGAGAATCAACACTTTGTCCCACTCCCCACCCCAACCTCCACCGGCTCAAGCATTTCTCACAAGTCGGTCAGAAAAGTGGGTTCTCAATGGACCTTGCGGGGTTAGAGTTTTTATCAGTTTCTCAAAGGCTTCCATGAGAAAACAACAGCAGCACAGGGATGGCTGACAGGGCAGCCCCGTCACCTCTTCCTCACAGCTACCCCATTACCCATGCCTTTTCCCCTCTGCTCGCAACACTCATCCACCAGCAGCCAGCCTGTGAGCTGAAGAATGGCTCTTTAGCACAGAAACTGCTCTGCATCTGCTCTCACCTTTCTCCCTTGACCTAAAAATGTGATGAGGCTTTCCCTACCTCAAGCATATCTAGGCTCGATCCTTCTGCTATTGTCTGGGCCTCACCCTACAGCCCCGCCACTGCAAATTGTCTGTGTTGGATCAGGAAAGCCCCTTTGTTTGGCCTGGGGGTGGAAGAACTACAGAAATTGGTAGAGGCGGAGGACTGGGGTAGGAAGTGAGGGATGCCACCCAGGGCCCATCACAGGGGACCCAGCCGGGGGTGCTGAAGCCTGAAGCAAGCAGAGATGAGAGGTCAGATGCATGGCTCTCTCTGATCTCAATACCAACAGGAACCACAGCCAGGTGCTCTTGATTACCTCAGCCTCCTCACAAGGCCCAGGCTTGACATGCTGGGATTCGTTCCATGCTTTTGGCTGGGGGCAGAGAAACGGCCTCATTTACCAAGCCCTTTCTGTTGTCAGCGCCTCGTCACTGGTCTTGCATTCAACAGGATCTTCAGATTTCCTGGTTCCTGGATATGGCCTCACACCATTGATGACCCATCTTATTTGATTCCTGAAACTTCTGTCCTCCTGGTCTCTGATTATGAAAGCCAAAGTTTAGTCCACACTGGGGTGGACCAGTATTCCCTAAACTCTGGGTTCTGGGTTTTAGAAAGAACCAGGATCTAGCAGGTATCACTCAAAGGTCTTCAAATATGAGGAAGAATGGAGCAGATAATTAGGGAAAATAGATAAGAAGGGGAGATACCAGCCAAAATGAGCATAATGTCCAAAGGACTCAAATTGAAGGCAGTGGAGCATACAGCCTATAGACAAGAAGGGGAAACAGCTTCATCTCATTCACACATCTTAATCACTGTGGGAGGTAGGAGAAGCATTAGAAGGCCCCTTCCACAGATAAGGTCAAAGACTGATGACTTCCCTCAAAGTTCTGGGCTTTTTAAATAGGAGAACCAGTACTCAGACTGACTCTCAGGAGTGAAGCCAGAGCTACAAGTATCTCTTTAAATTAACCAACTAGTCCAATCCTATGGGCATTTCTTCAATATCAAACTTGAATTAACTTGATGGATGAAGGCCTTTCAGTAAGGAGAAAATGTTTCTATTTTGGGGCCCTGGGAGAATTTACCCAGAAAATTCTTTTTAAAAGTCTGAAAATTCTTTGGCAGCATCTTTCTAACCTCCTCCTTAGTCCTACCATGCTATTTGCATACCACTCCGTCAGCATTTTCCCTGGTACCCCACCATGGCCTCACCCTGCCACATTTCCGAGACACGTGACAGACTGCAGGCAGATGGGGAGCCCGCAGTCCCTCCTCATGCCCATGTACGGGTCATTTTTTTTATTTTGCTAAAGAACGACTAACCAGTAACCATCCTACCATGAAAATGACAAATGGAGATAACTATGTGTGCTCTTAAGAAAAGGTCTACTAAGGTACATTGTGGGGGCTTCTCCAGGGGCCTCAGTGGTAAAAAATCCCTCCTGCCCATGCAGGAGCCTCAGGGGACCTGGGTTCGATCACTGGGTTGGGAAGATCCCCTGGAGAAGGAAATGGCAACCCACTCCAGTATTCTTGCCTGGGAAATCCCATGGACAGAGGAGCCTGGTGGGCTACAGTCCATGGAGTTGCAGAGCAGGACACATCTGAGTGAGCATGTACATGGGTACATTGTACTCATCAGAATAGAAAATATAGCCAGGTACAGGACCACCCTATACCATCTGCCCCAGAGCAGATCCTCAGACCAGTCACAAAAGCCAATTAGAACTGCTAATGGCCTCACTGTCAGGGAATACTTATATGCATCTCATTTAAATCCTTTAAACTTGAGTTTGAACCTTCTCTTCAATTTAAGAAGTGTGTATTTAAAGTAGTCTTTTGATCTGAATTATTTAAATTGTACATTCTGCTGGTTTTGAATAATGGAAGCAACCCAGAATGTTACCTATGGATCAATTCATTGTATGTTCCTCCTGTGTGCTGAGGTCACTTTTTACTAGTGACTTTTTAGTACAGATTTTTGCCATTGTACTTCTTTTTATTAAATGATTTTAATCAAACAAAATTTTTTGCACTGTGGTTTCACTGTGCTCCTTTACTTTACTATTTGGGGAGATATGTGTTAGCTAATATTCAACAAAAGTAGCAGAAAGAGTGGCCTGAAGTCCTACCTAAAGTATAATGCCCAAATCCCCTTGCTCCATCACTATGTAGAGTAGAACACTTGAAGCATTATTTTGAGAAAATGTATTTTTGTGGTTGTTTGGAGGGTGAGGAGCACACGAGGAAGGTAGGAGAGAGTGGTGGTAGCAAAGTTTGAACTGTCAGGGACTCAGAGATGTTGGTTTCAAAATGGAATTTATCCTCAAATCCCAAGATTATAGATTTCCTCCCAAACTACATTCCCTACATGGTTTAGAGAGCAATTGAGAAAGAAACTGCTCTCCATATTTTGATTGACATTAAAAACACTGTGAAAATAGTTTGGAACTTGATCTCTTCAAGGGAATGACAATAATCAAACTATCGCTTTGCCTGCAGCCTTTCTTTCACACTTACTCAGAACTGTTCCAGGAAGAGAAATTCACAGGGAATTCTGTTCTCATATATCACTTCTAGAAGGAGAGGGAGGCATTCTCATGAAAATTATCTCCAAACTTTTAAATACGAAAAGAGAAGATTATTTAATGAATTTCAACACAAAACCACCTCTATTCAAGGAATAAAATCAAATCGAGTCAGTCATTTACAGCTGGAAACCTTTAATATCCAGGTTTATTTAAAAAAAAAAAATGCTCCGATTTGCCTTTCTTGCCCCATACCACCTAGTCTTCACTTAAGTTCTAGACATCCACATCTGGTTTTGCCAAACATGTTAGAAGGATCTCACTATTCCAGTTCACAAGTCCATCTGCATAGTCTGATTAACAGATGGGATCCATGAATACCAAGTACTTTGTTCTCACCCATCTTTTTTTTTTTGACCATGTATTGCCGCTAAAATTTCCCCACCCTTTACAATCATCTCTTTCTAAAAGGAATTCCAGGCTACTACCAACTAGCTGCCTTGCACTACTGTTTAAGATGCCCCAATATGTCTGACTATCTTGAAATGAAAGCCTGCTCCCTCCCTTCCCAGAACAAACTTGCAACCTACACCTTTTTCAAATTCTCCAGTGACACTCAGGCATGCTTTCAAACAGAAAATAGGATTTCTTGAGAAATAGTTTGGTCAGATGTGAAATGCGATTTCTAAAAACACACCCACTAGCACATGCATTCTCTCATTACTAGGTTTTATAGGAAACAGATCAAGGGAGGCATCTTCTGTCTGGGCAAATAGCAGATCAGTTACATTAACCCAGCCGACGCTAAATGCCAGTGCTCTTCCTCCCCCCACCCTCGACCTTATCTCCTGGCAGCTCTAGAAGTCAAGTCTTAAACACTGGTAGCAGAATAAAATGTAAATGCGTTTGGTTAAAAATGATCACTTTTGGCTTCTCATCCACCTAGAAAATTATTGTTGCTTTTAAAGCAAAACCTCTTTAAATCTCTGATAATAAAAGATGCAGGAGAGACGGCTGGAATGAGCAGATAGGCACTGCACGACCACTGACACTGGCCTATGGCCATCAGGTATAATCCCCAGGGCACTCCTGGACAAAAGGCTATCTTATCAAAGTTGCTAGTGGTCCCTGAATATAAATCTCTCTATAATCTCTCCTCTCATCCTGACTCTAAGAACAAAACTTGAAATCTCATCCTGTTTGTCTTCCGGGAACATCTGCAGAGCAGCAAAGCCCAATCCCGAGCATTTGCGTGGTTTATTGACTTTTATAATCTTACATCTCCAGCTACCTTGCCCAGGAATGCTGACTGAAACCCAGAGAAAGCCCCCACGCTCTCTGGAGGAGATTAAAAGAAAGCCCTCTGTGCCTTACCTCGTAGGCTGAAACTTCTTCCTGGGGACTAAGTCGAAAAGGAAGGACTGATTTCTTTAAGCAGGAGCACAGCAAGAGGGCAGGCAGGCAGGCAGCCTAATACACACTGCTCTATTCAATAAAACTCCAGACCGCCCTTCCTTAGCCCCTCCCAGAAGTCCACGCTAAGTGAACACATATCCCCTATGTTTACAGTCGGCATCGGTGGTATGCATTGTCCTGTAGTCTTTCTAATAGGCAGCCAATGACGACACCCCAGCCGAGGTGGATGCAGCCTGCCTGTGGAGATGCCTGTCATTCCCTAGGCATGCTCAGGAAATCACTCATCAGAAAAAACCAAGACCTAAAAAGCTCTGAAACTGCGTGCAGGCTGCCAAAACCAGCCTGCTACATGCCCTTTTTTGGTTATCCTTAGCAGAGCCTCTGGAAGTGAATCCATTGTCAGGAACAATCATAAGAAATGTTAATCTTGGAGAAAGAGGCTGTCTTGTAGAACACAAACGGAGCTTTAAAAACAAAGCACAGTCCATGAAACTTAAACCTAACTGTCCGTATGTTTATTGGGGTGGGGGTTGGGGAAGGCTTTTTAATTGAGAGAGTTTTGATAGCCTATTTCTTTTAAAAGTAGTTGTACATACAAAATGGAATTTAATTGTGTATGCAATTTTAAAGCCTGAAATGGCTAGGACCCAGGTCCAATGTACAGGCTAAATTTTAAACTGAAAGAGGCACAGCCTCCTAAAATATGTGCTATAAAAACAACTAATCAAAAAAAAAAAAAAAGCAGGTCTTTTTTTAGTAGAATAAGTATGCTGCCAGAAATTCATCCAGGCAGGGTCCTATAGACTTGGCTATCCTCTTTGGTTTTCCACATCACCTTTCTCTCTCCTTCCCTCTCCCCTCTGTTTACTCAGATTTGGCGACAGAGAGATATTGCTGGAAACTGTGCAGAACAGAGAGGGTGTGAAGGGATCTAGCACCTGCTTTGGAGCTGGTGTAGATGGATGCACACGCCCACAGAGATGACGCTGACATCCTAGTGTCTTCTTGAAAGTACTCCAAACTACTCTTCCTTGGTAGGATGTGTGCAGTGAGAGGGTCAGAATTAGGAGGTGCTGAATTAAAATGAAATTAACTAGCCTGTGTGTATATATATTCTGTGGTCTTGTACTTCTCAATACAGAATTTACTCAGTCAATCAGTACTCAATTCAGTAACAAGAGACTGTGAGCCAGGTGCTGGGGCTAGGTGCTACATTTCCACCTCATTCATTATTGCTCTGTGTTTGGAGACTGTCCATTACTGACCAGAAGGAGTTAAAATATTTTCCCTGGCTAATTACAAGCCCAGAAGCATGGTCTTCAAAAATCTTATATATAACTTGCATAAACCTTTTTCCTATTTATGAAGATCCAAATTAGAAATGAGCTCTACTTAGGAGAAAGTCCCTGCCCATTTTGCCTCCCTCAGAAGACTGGGGAAGTGACTGAGCCCCATCAGTGGCTTCCTTCCTCAGTTCCAAAGCACTAAGTTACCCAGAAGCATCTCTGTCAACCTACACTCACCTTTTTTGGGGAAAAGCTACTCTGTCCCCTCTTTCCAACTGCTACTGCAGCACAGCCTAAAAAAAAAAAATCTACAGCAAAGGCTGCCAGGCGGAGGGAGAGGTGAGCTCCAGGCATCCCAAGCTGAAACCCAGAATGCACTTGCCCAGGGAAGCAGAATAAATAACGGCTTGTGGGAATAGGACAGCCACTGATGCATTTCAAGTGCGCTGTGGCTCAACCAGGCATTTGTGGAACACCACTGTTTATAAAAATTGTTCCTATGGGAAAATGCTCTCTGATCCCAAAGAAATGATTTGGAAATAAACTTTGGGAACACAACCAGTTTGGGCTGCTGGGGACAGGTTGTAAAGATAGATAACACTCCGCAGTCTGGTAAACTGCTGAGCTTGAACACTTGGTGGGGCAGGCATCCCTGAGCTCTGAAAACAACTCGGCTGGTGAAGTTTATGTGAAGATAGGACCTGTGTCCGGAGGGGCTTGGTGCCTGTGATCTCCAGGCAGTATGACTGTAACTCAATGAGGCCTGTTTTGATGTGCTGCTTTCCATGGCCACCGCTGATTATATCCTAAGCAGCATTCTCCCTGCTTGTTTGACTAATACCCTTTGGTTGAGCAGGATCAGGGCATAATTTACCATCTATGAATAAAATAAGTACCAGCTTTCCAGAGGAAAGAAAAGTTGTGCTACAAATGAGGAAAGTATTATCAGCAGGAAACATAGAAAGGACATGCATTTTGCATGGTTTTTAGGAGACAAATGGCTAAATATTTTTGGATTATGTCTTTAGAAAAGAGACGTATGTTTCCCTAGATAAATTCTGAGTCCAGGGTTTTGTGGATGAGCAATCATTCAGCCTATTTTGTGTATTTGAAAATAGACTTATTGTACAGGAACTATGTAGTTGGAAGAATAATTTAACAAATTTCATGTAATATACACCATGACATAGAAAAATTCTTTTTTCATTGTCCTTTTACCTTTAAAAAAAGTAAATAGGAATAAAAAAGGAAAGGGAATATAAAGAAAGAAAAGAGATATATGTTGCCAATCTCTGTCATGGGATAATAATATTCACTTTTTCCAGAAGTCATTTGTAAACGACACTAAAAATACAGGATTTACGTAGGAAACTTCTGTGGAATATATTTCCCACTTGGATCATCTCAGATAAAGAACAGCTTGCCTAGCATAGGCTACCTGATCAAACCATAACAACTCTAAAAAGACATTTGGAAACACCTGGATGATTCATTGTATTCTTTCATTTCCAACTGAGTATTTGCAAGTGTGCAGTGGTGAGCAGTTTTATTTTGCTAGTGTGTCAATTTGGGAAAAGTAAAAGCAAGCCATACTTTTCTCATTCAAAATTAAAATCAATTCATTGAGTTCCATGAAAAATATACATTCTTCCAACTTAAAATATCTACTTTATTGACTTGAACAGATATTTCAAACATTTTAATAGGCAGTAAAACAACCTGTCTCCCACACACACACACCTTCTGTTACTCAAATGAAGTATGTCCAGAAACTCAAGTTTATAAACAATAAAATCAGATTGGTAGAATGTTAATATCAAAGTTGGACAACAAAAATGGTAAAAAAAAAAAAAAAATAGAAATAAAGAAAAAGAAAAGAAAATTAGACTAAATGTACTTATGAACCTAGATGAAAAAATTAGCATATTGAATCTAACAGTGCAATAAAAAAAAAGACAGGGCCAATTCTGTGATGGTCAAAATCTGAAAATCTATTGATATATTTATACACTATTAACAGTTTAAAAGTCTATAAAAATAGAAAAAAGGAAAGTGAAAGTTCATCTCAATAGGTAAAAAATAATACTTGGTAGGACTGATACTGAAGCTGAAACTTCAATACTTTGGCCACCTGATGAGAAGAATCGACTCATTGGAAAAGACCCTGATGCTAAAAAAGATTGAAGGTGGGAGGAGAAGGGGATGACAGAGGATGAGATGGCTAGATGGCATCACCAACTCAATGGACATGAGTTTGAGCAAGCTCCAGGAGTTGGCGATGGACAGGGACACCTGGAGTGCTGCAGTCCATGGGGTCACAAAGAGTCGGACATGACTGAGCCACTGAACTGAACCTGAAACTGAATGCTTGGTAAAATTAGTAATCACTTATAGGAAAAAAAAAAAGCTCTTGAGAAACTAGCAGCAGAATCTTTGTAAACATAAGAGATATTTACCAGAAATATAGAGCAAACATCACAATTAATGATGAAATTTAAAAGTATCCCCAATATAATCAATGAAAAGACAAGAATGACTAGAATGACAATTATCTCTTCTGCAATTAAAAAATGGATTGGAAGTCCTAGCCAAGACAAAGAAATAGAAAAAAGAAATAGGACCTATTGAAATTAGAAAGAAAAACAAATGTTTTTATTTGCTATGATATGATTATCTCTGTAGAAAGAGAATCATCAACTGTATTAGAACTACTAAAAGAATCAAGTTCAGTATGCAAAAATTCAGAGTTTCTGTAACCAGCCATCTTTAATTTTAAAATATAGTGGAAAAATATGTTATTACTAGTAACAAAAGTGTGCATTACCTGGGAAATAAATGTAACAAAATACGTGCAAGAAAATTACAAAATGCTTATGTCCTGGATTTAAGGACATAAAAGGTCTGCCTGAATGATGAAATATATCACTTTTATAAAATGGCAAACCTCAAAATTATAAACATGTAAATTCTTCTCATATTAATCTATGCATTTACTATTACAACTAAAATCCCTAAATGATCTGTTTTATAGAATTTGACAAAATAATCCTAAAAGTAATGTGGAAAAGTAAAGATCTAAAGAAAAGCACCAATATATTTATAGGACAATTCTAGTTAAAATAAGACAAATAGATTAATAGGATAAAGTAGAAAGCTTAGAAACAGTCCCAAGCATTTATGAAAGCATTTAAAATAATAGTGAAGGCATTATAGGTTAGGGAGAAAATGGTGTATTTTTCATGGTAAGGTTACAACCAATTATATGAAAATAATACAATTAGATTCAGAATTTCCACCCACAGGAAAAGAATCTAGACTACATGAAAAACAGAACTTGAAAATAATGAGGAAAAATTGTAGGAGAATATATTTAAGATAGAGGATGGCAGAATTCTTAAATCATAAAAAGCAGAACATACAAATGAGAAGACTAGAAAAAAATTGAGGATATGGTCAAACTCAGCAGATTAAACGCACATCCCTCACTTATTTCTGCTCCTTCCCCAGATCTCATCAAAATGAAAACAAAGAAAAAAAAAATCATAAATAAATCCTACAGGGCAAAGAGTACTGGAAAAGAGTCAACACAGGTCGATGTGAGCCAAATTCTATAATATGGAAGGTGGACGGATGGTTAGTAATTGACTTACCAGAGGTGAGAAACTAAACTCTGGCCCTGTGGAGCAGAAGGCCGATGGACAAGAAAGAAGCCAATTCTAGCCTCAGAACCAGGAAAACCTCAGGATGTGGAAGCCTGGGAATCTCTGAGGTGAGAGATGGAGCAGAAGGCAGGTTAGGCTGAAAATCCAAGTAAGGAACAGTTAGAAGCCCAGATACTCCTCTGCCCCCACCAACCCGGATGCCCACCCCTCACCCAACCAGACAGACATGAAGTTCATTTTCTGAAGAGAAGTGCTGGCCTCAGAATGTCAGGCAAAGCAGTGGACAGAAAAGATGCCATGTGCTGAAAACAAACTTTGAAATGAATGTCTGCTCAAGGAACACTGAGCCTGTACTCCACAGAAAGGAAACCAGGGGGTCCCACTCCAGGGAAACTGGCAGACCCATGGAAAGAGGATCTAAAGGCACAAAATTTGAGGGACCCCGGAAATGTCTATCTTATCACCCAAAACCCTTTTGTGAACTGAAAGGAATTTTCAATCAACTGTTTAGCATCTCACTCTTAAATATGAACTTTGAGTTAAAGAAAAGCTCTGAAAGAAAAATTAGAACAACAGAAAAAAAAGAAACTCAGGAAGAAGAAGGGGTAGGGTGAGAAATGGAAGAAAACTTCAATAAAACTATAATTACTATATAACGTCAAGAAAACTATAATTACCATTCTCAGAGAGATAAGAGAAGATACTGCAGCCACGAAACAAGAGAAATACTCTGTAAAAAGGTATTTGCAGGGAACAGGAAAGAACTATTGTAAATGAAAAATACTATGAAAGAAATTCATAAAAATTCAATTCAAGAAATGGAGGATAAAGTTTAGAAAAATCTTCCAGAAGAGTAGAAGAAAAAGACAAGATGGGAAAAAGGAGAGAAAAGAACATTAGAGAATCAACCAAATAGCCAACATCTGAGTACTCCAGAAAATTGTGGAAAGGAAATTACGAAGGAAATAATAAAATTTCCTCAAACTGAAGGGCAGAAGTCTCCAGATTCAGAGGGCCCACTGGTCATCCAGTAAAATGAATGAAAACATATTGTATTCTGAAGTCATCAAGTTCTTGAAGTTATATATTTTAAAGGGAGAAAAAAGTAGGAGCTAAAACTAGAAACCAAGAGCTTCAAAGACAAGGATCAGAAAACAAGGGATGCAAACCCATGACAGAGATAAAAAGTGGTCCCATGATGATGGTGAAAGAAAATTCCAGGACAACAGCTGGTCCAGAAACCAATCAGTAGAGATTGGAGCAGAGGACTCCAGGAAAGATATTTTAAGACAAAAGTCAAGTAGATAGATTACCTGATTTGTTTTTGGGAAAAGTATTTATGATAGGTATGTAGAAAATAAGTAACTATAAGATTGAGGTCATTATAATTTCATGAAAAATGAAATATTTGTATAAGAAAGGAAAAGTGGCTATTGTACACTACACAGGTCAACTGTGAGAAAAATTTACAGCCGTAATTGTGTAAACATTGCATGCTGATTTCACCAAAACAGTGATGATGTAATTAGATTCAGAGGAGAATGAGCAAGAACATGTTAGCAGGATGATGCTAGATAAGAGAGCTGAATCTGCATTTTGTTTAGCAGGAAATTAGTAATAAACGTCTACTCTTGAACTTTTAATAAATAGTAGAATTAGTATATTGTTAGGAATATGAAAGCAATTACCAACTCCCCCTACAATAGTTCATTCATTCACAGAACAAATGTTTATTGAGTCTCACCCACATGCCAGGGCCTGTTCTAGGCGTTCACTGTGAACAAAATACACTTCGATGAAGGGAGACAGATAAACGCATTAGCTAATACATAAATATATAATATGAGGCAGGGGAAAGTGCTGTACAGAAAAAATAAGAAAGTGCAGAGGAAGAGAGGAAATCAGAAAGTCCTCTTTGGAAAAGTTTTTCAACAGCAAAGTGGATTAAAAAAAGAAATGAAGGAGTAAGCAGTGAGACTACATGAAGGAAGGGCATTCCTGGCTGCAAGCATAGCAGGTACATACTGAAGGAATAGCAGAGATTTCAGAGTAATTGGGAGAAGTGACCTCCAATGGCTCAGATCATCCAGAGCTTTATGGCCACGGCAAGGACTTTGGGTTTTGTTCCAAGTCAGAGGGAAAGGCACTGGAAGATGTTGAGCAGAGAGAAAAGGGTCACTCTGGCCAAGTGCGCACATACTTGTGCAGATAGGCGGCGCGAGTGCGAGGGAAGAAGAGGGTGCTGCTGTTGCCTCCTCCTAGACATGAGGTGCTCCTGGGACTAGGGCCCTTGTGCTCAGGGGAATGAGAAAGCACTGAATTTTGGACACATCTCCGGATGGTTTGAATGAGAGATGTGAGAAAAAGAGAGGAATCAAGGATATCTCCTTTCATTGTCTGGATAACTGAGTGGGAGTGTTATTTCATGAAACGGGGACCACTGAGGGTGGTATAGATTTCAAGGAGGGGTGGGAATCACACGGGACATATGTTAGGCATATTAAGATGATAAGAGGCATCCAAGTAGAAGCACAGATAGGTGCTGGGATGAACAAATCTGGTGTTAAGGGGGGAGGATGAGGCTGGAGATGCATCTTTGAGAGTTGCCCATTTATAGATAGTATTTTTAAACCAGGGATAAGTTACTTGAAAAAAAAAATGATGCAGGCAATGAAGAGAAGAGGTGTGGGAACTGACACTCCATTTAGAGCCCAGAAAAGGAGGCTGAGAAGGAGTCATTGAGAGTCATTGCCTAGGGGGAGGATCAGTTACAGGAGTGGGTGAGGTAGATGATGACTGCCTTTTATTGAAAGCTGCATGTATTATTTGACTTCAAAAATAATGTGGTTTGTAATAGATTGGATTCTTACAGCCAAATATTCACTTTCTCTGTGACTGGGATTAAATGCTCATGTCCTCTGCCTTGTATTGCCACAGTGCTCTTCCTAGGAGGTCTTGACCTGGGTTTTGCTGTGAATCGTGGGATGTGGCTGAAAGGGACGATGTGCCCATCCCAAGTGGAGGCTTTAAGAGGCATCACATTTTGCTTTTACTCTTGAGTGTCTACCCTTTGCTGTGATAACAACAGGCACTGTGGAAATAAATGAGGTCTCCCTGTTCCCTGCAAAGATAAATTCATCCAGAACCTGTCTACGTGACTTTTTTTGAAAATGGGGTCTTTGCAGATGTATTAATAATTAAGAATTTCAAGATGAAATCATACAGGATTATCTGTGCTGTTCTTAGTCGCGAAGTTGTGTCAGACATTTTTGACCCCCTGGACTGTAGCCTGGATGGATTATCTAGGTAGGCCCTATATCCAATGATAAGTGTCCTTAATAAGAAAAGGACAGGGACTTCCCTGATGGTCCAGTGGTTGAGAATCCACCATCCAATGCAGGAGACACTGGTTCGATCCCTGGTCTGAAACTAAGTTCCCCCACTTGCCATGGGGGAACTAAGTCTGTAGGGCAACTAAGCCTATGCATTTCAACTACTGAGTCCACGGACTCTGGAGCCTGAGCACTACAATTAGAAGAGGCCCTTGCACCACAGTGAAAGATCCCACATGCTTCAGTAAAGTACCTGGGTGCTGCAAATAAGACCTGATGCAGCCTAATAAGTAAATAAATATTTGTAATGCTAAGGACTGCCAGCAACCACTAGGAGCTAGGAGAGAGGCGTGGAACAGATTCTCTCTCAGAGTCTTCAGAAAAAGCCAACAACCCTGTCAACACCTTGATTTCCTGGCCTCCACAACAGTGGAAAATTAAATTTCTGTCGTTTTAAGCCACCCAGTTTGTGGTAACTTGTTATAGCAAAGCAGGAATCCAGTACAGCCCAGATGATGGCTGCTCTTCAGCTTGAGTTTCAGAAGAGGACTCACAAAGAGCTCCACTGGGCCAGTGAACCCAGCCAGGACCAGCGGAGTTGCTATTGACCAAGGAATAAGAAATAAATGTTTGTCATAAACCACTGAGATTTTGAAGCATTTTTTAACCAAGAAAAAGCTAAGTAATATTTATTTCTATAAAGTAAAAATTAAGCTAAAGAAATTTAAAGAAAATTTAGTTACTTCAAGATTTCAAGATGTAAAAACTTCTGTGCAACAAAAGCCATCATATACAAAGTAAAAAGACAAGCCAAGAGAAGATGTGCAAGGTATAAAACAAAAGATTAGAATCTAGAATATCAAAAAATGCCTGAAAATCAATTGTGGTGGGTATCGGAGGGAGAGAGAGAAAGACACAAAGACACATACACAGGAGAAAAACCCAATGGAAAATGGGAATAGGATGTTACAATCCACAGAAGAAAAAAGTCAAAGGCCAAAAACCATGAAATGATGCTCAAACTCATTGGTAACCAGAAAACGCATGATAAATATTGATACCAGTTCATAATCAGCAAATTGGTAAAGAAAAAGACATTTGATTTTGAAAAACTAAATATTGCGGTAATGTGTATATATTTTGTGTGAGAAAGTAAGTTGGTACATTCACTTTGCAGTGATTTGGCAACATCCAGTGATGTTCCGTATATGCATTTCTTATCTAGCAATTCCATTTTTAGGTATATCTTCTTGGGAAATTCCCACATTCTTTAGCAAGGAGACATGTAAAAGGCAGTTCTTTGGAATATCATCTGTAATTGCAATATCACTGCAAAATTTCCAATAGCCATCAGTGAATGAAAGGCTATATAAACTATAGGATGGAATACTATATACTATATATATATATATATATATATATATATATATATATATATATACACACACACACATATATATACACACTATATATAGCAGCTAAAAGGGATGGATGATTGATTCTATTGATTCTATTCCTATGAATTATATAAATACCTGTGATGGTAGAACCACACCAAATTCAACATGCTGCTGCTAAGTCACTTCGGTTGTGATCGACCCTGTGTGACCCCATAGACTGTAGCCTGCCAGGCTCCTCTATCTATGGGATTCTCCAGGCAAGAATACCAAAGTGATCTCCATGGGGTTTTTCCAAGCAGGGGACTGAACCTACATGTCTTACGTCTCCTGCATTAGTAGGCAGACTCTTTACCACTAGACCACCTGGTAAGCCCCAAAGCTCAACCTAGTGGTTTCCCATGAGAGGGAGAGAGAATGGTACTGGCCAAAAAATCAAGGAACTTGAAATTTATCTGCAATATATAAAAGGAGATCTCAGGCAATGATGGCAAAATTATTACATTTGTTAATTCTGCAGAGCATGTACACAGGTTTTATTCTATTCTTAAACTTTTTTTTTTTAAAGAAACTGCAATACAGAAAAGAACTCTCTCTCCAGGGCACTAGTATGTGGTCACCTATAGGACACTGGGAAAAGCCTTTGTCCTCAGACCAGTGATGTCCTTCACTCAGGCCAGCCTGACTAGCAGGAGAGGGGACCTGCCCTGAATGGGAAGTCCTTAACTTAGTCACACATTTGTAGTAAAGCTTTGACACCATAGAAACAGTAGTTACCTTAAGCCATAGCCTACCTATGTTTTATGAATAGGATATGGTTGAAGGGAGAGCCTGCACTTCTGGGACAAAGAAGAGAGAAGGAGGCGCTGGTCTCCCAGGGCACCAGGTAGAAGAAGAAGGACATGGTTGCATGGGATAAGGGTAAGGACCTGACAAAATGGAAAGGCAGTGACATCAGAGAAGATCCAGTGTGGAGGGAAGAAGGGTCATCTGAGGCAAGGTATTGTTCTCCACTTCTACCCAACAGGACTGAACAATTCCCTCAGTCTCCAACAAGAAATCTCTGTCTCCCTATTTCTGATGGCTCTATGGTTTCCACTCTTCCCTCACTCTTTCTGTTGGATTTGCTTTCCCCTCAGAGAAAGCAAACAGGTTTCATTCACAAGAAATTCCTCTTGTCACTCAGAGCTGTAAACTGGATTCTTCTGATAGTTTTGTTCATTCATTCAACCAACCTCTGAACACCTATTACCTGAAAGGCTTAGTGTTAGGCTATGTGCCTTTTGTAATCTTGTAAAAACACTGTACCTGCCTTTAGAGAATCACTCTTCTAATGAGGAAGCTCAGACAAGCGCATGAGCTGGGCTCCCAGATGACAAATGCTGTAGGTGTTCCCTCTCCCTGTCCCAGGCTTAGGGAAGGCTGGCTGAAATCCAACCAACACCATGTGGTGAGATCTAATGTCCACTTTTTTACCAGAAAATATATCTTCTCTCATTTCAGAAAAAAAAAGTCAGCCTCATAATTGGCTTTGCATTGCAGGCATACTTGTGAGGGGTGCAAATAAGAAAATATTTAAAATATTTGATCTATTTTTGGGTGAGGTTTTGTAGCTTTGGCCTGGCAGAATGTCATCTAAGAGGCAGTGATTCTCTTGGGGGACAGACTATTTTTAAAATCCAAAAAAAAAAAAAAGAAAACATATTTTCAAAGATAGTGGAGTCTGGTAATACATGGGGAAGGATGGCTATGTGGAACAAGCAAATTAGCTATGTACTTAGATACATCTAACCACTTATCAAGCTATGCTGGGATTGATCATGTGATATCAGCGAGAGAGCACATGTGAGACCTGAGAAGTCTTTGCTGTCCAGCAGCACCTCACCTCATGTGCCCTCGTACATACCTCTTTCTCCACTGGTCAGTGCCCTCTGTCCAAAACATGTCCGAGGCTTGGGGGAAAATCACCTTGCGTCTTGTTTCTTTGAGCTTCACTCTTCTCTTTCAATGTCAAATTTCTCCAAACAATGCATTTATGATGCAGTCTCCCTCCACCCTACTCTTCTTCCATGACCTCCCTTCTTCTTGGCCCTGGACATTTTACCTTCTGTCCCCTCCTCCCCGGCTTCTGAGCAGTCCTGTCTGTGACCCCTGAAGAGCTGACCCTTGTGCAGTCCTCCCCCAGCCCCCAAGCTCTCCTGGCTCTGTCTTTGGCGGCTCCTGCCACTGGTGTCCTGACTGTTGTCTTACCTCTCTGGCCTCTCTGATTTTCCCATTTGTTTTTTCTTTTCCCACAATTTGAACATTCCCACTATGCCCAGATCTGATCTCTCTCAGAGAATAATAATATCTATTTCACAGGGCAGATGTAAGAATTAAATGTGATAAAATGGCTATGAAGTTGATTTGTGAACTAAACTCTCATTTATTTCTTCATAGGACAAACATTTATGAAGTACTTTCCCCATACTGAAATTTTTCTTGGTCCTATATAAGGCCCTGTATGGCCCCTTCCCATAAAGGGGCTTGCCTTTTGCTAGCAGACACAGGTACTCACAGAAACACAGTAAAGTAGGCAGGTATTGTCAAAAAAATTCTGTACAGTGAGGGTCATATTGAGAAACCAGGGAGGGAGAGACAATTTTTATGTTAGTGGATTTAAAAAATTTTTTTCACTTGTCCTCGTTTTCAACAATTACCTCTTCTGATATGAAAAATAAGAATACATATTCAGCCCTGAATTTTAGGTTTTATCATGAATTTCCTTGCTCAGAAATCTTCAATATCATCTTACCATCAAAACGATAAAGTCAAAACTTGACTTGGCATTTTACAGTGATTTTCATAATCACCCTTTTACTTGCTTCTCTGGTGATTCTGACACAAATCACTCGCCCTCCTACCCTGATCATGCACCTTCTGCCTCAGGGACTCCAAGTCACCTGGCTCCTCCTCCTTCATAATTCCGGAGCCCCAGATCCACCTGAAAACCATCACTAAAATCTCAGCCCTCAGTTAACAGCCCTCCTTGAATGAATTACAAACCTGATGTCAAACTGACTCATTTTCTATTTATACATTACTGACTTGATTATTTCATTTGGATTTTTACATCCTAGATGAATTAATTAATGATGGCTTAACCAATTATTTCATTAGTGGTTAATTAATCGATAATGAAAGCCATAAAGAAAGCTGAGTGCCAAAGAATTGATGTTTTTGCACTGTGGTGTTGGAAAAGACTTTTGAGAGTCCCTTGGACTGCAAGGAGATCAAACCAGTCAATCCTAAAGGAAGTCAGTCCTGAATATTCATTGGAAGGACTGATGTTGAGGCCGAAATACTTTAGCCACCTGGTGCAAAGAACTGACTCATTGGAAAAGCCCCTGATGCTGGGAAAGAATGAAGGCAGGAGGAGAAGGGGATGAGAGAGTATGAGATGGTTGGATGGCATTACCGACTCGATGGACATGAGTTTGAGTAAACTCCAGGAGCTGGTGATGGACAGGGAAGCCTGGCATACTGCAGTCCATGGGGTCGGAAAGAGTCGGACACAACTGAGCAACTGAACTGAACTGAATTGATAATGAAAAAATATTTCTTGATTGTTTGCTATGCATTGTTAACACTATCAGCTCCTAGTGATGCAGTGGTAAACAAGGCACAGAACTTTTAAAAACAGGGGCCAGGGACTTCCCTGGTGAACCAGCTAGTGCAAGGGATACAGTTTCAGTCCCCGGTCTGGGAAGATCCCACATGCCGCATGGCAGTATAGCCCATGCACAGCAGCTACTGAAACCCGCATGCCCTAGAGCCTGTGCTCTGCAATCAAAGAAGTCACCGCAGTGAGAAGCTCTCATACCACAACTAGCAAGTAGCCCCTCTTCCAGCAACAAAGACACAGGGCAGTCAAAAATAAATAAATAAAATAAGTAAAAAATTTTTTTAAATAAAAAATAATAGAAACAGGGATTATACTTAAAATTTGGGGCCATATATTATGCTTACTTATGTCCCCCCGACACTGCTTTGGGGGACCAGAATTGGGAAATACAAGCAAATGAAACAGTAAAATCTTGACAGAAACTATTTATATTCAACTGTATGCAAACCCAGGACCAAAACTGAGAGTTCAAGTCAGTGCCTGGGGACTGGTGAGTGTGACTGGGTCTAGGCCAGGAACCCTGGAGTCTTGCTGTTGCAATCCTAATGAAGAGGAGCAGGTGGCTGGAGGAGGTTAAATCCCACACATACATGGATACCAGGCATACCTCAGACAGAATTTTCCATGTAGGGACTTTTGGGGATGTTGGGTTCTTGTGGCTCTTCTGGAGTAAGAGCCATGATAAAAATAACAGACAAGTGGGTAGGACTAGTGTTGCCTTAGAAACTAGAGTGCTAACTTATTATCTAAAACTTAAAATATATCCTGAGACAGAAAATTGAGGTGGCCATTTGAATCAAGTCTCCTTTCCATCAGGCAGCTTAGGATGCTGAGGGAGGTATTGGGGAAAGTTCTGACCCAAAGCCCAAGAGGCTGGCCAGTTTGGAGGGATGATTTCACTTATTCAGTGGTGACTGACTAAAATGCCAGTCTTTAAGGACCATTTCTGTCTGAAGAATAGGACTCCAATGCTGAGAGAACTTCTCCTAAAATAGTACTAGGAGAATACTGGCATTTTCTTCTGTCCAAAGCTCTAAAACACCAGACTTCTCTTTGCCTATCCTACCATCTACATTGAATTCTTTCAACTTACAGATCTCAAATTTATATATTATTTGTAATTGACTATCTCCATATAATCTACAGGAATCTATATTTCAAGAAATTATCTCCAGAGAAGGACTACCTCTATATCTGTTCTCTGTTGAGTGGACAATTTCTGGTAAGTTTTCATTTAAGTCAATTATTCATAATCTGTCCATATATCTTTCTCTATATGCACACACAGTCACAAGCAAATACTCATCTCTGTATCCCAATATATATAGTGTAATACCTAACACAAAAAGTTATGGAATGAATGAATGTATTTTAGAGAAGCTGGGCTGGATGAATCACAAGCTGGAATCAAGATTGCTCGGAGAAACATCAATAACCTCAGATATGCAGATGACACCACCCTTATGGCAGAAAGTGAAGAACGAAAGAGCCTCTTGATGAAAGTGAAAGAGGAGAGTGGAAAAGTTGGCTTAAAGCTCAACATTCAGAAAACTAAGATCATGGCTTCCAGTCCCATCACTTCATGGCAAATAGATGGGGAAACAATGAAAACAGGGACAGACTATTTTTTGGGGGCTCCAAAATCACTGCAGATAGTGACTGCAGCCATGAAATTAAAAGACGCTTACTCCTTGGAAGGAAAATTATGACCAACCTAGACAGCATACTAAAAAGCAGAGATATTACTTTTCCAACAAAGGTCCATCTAGTCAAAGCTATGGTTTTTCCAGTAGTCATGAATGGATATAAGAGCTGGACTATAAAGAAAGTTGAGCACCAAAGAATTGATGCTTTTGAACTGTGGTGTTGGAGAAGACTCTTGAGAGTCCCTTGGACTGCAAGGAGATCAAACCAGTCAATCCGAAAGGAAATCAACCTTGACTATTCATTGGAAGGACTGATGCTGAAGCTGAAGCTCCAATACTTTGACCACCTGATGCGCAGAACTGACTCATTGGAAAAGGCCCTGGGGCTGAGAAAGATGGAAGGCAGGAGGAGAAGGGGATGACAGAGGATGACATGGTTGGATGGCATCACCGATTCGACGGACATGAGTTTGGGAAAGCTCTGGGAGTTGGTGATGGACAGGGAAGCCTGGCGTGCTGCCGTCCATGGGGTTGCAAAGAATCGGACACGACTGAGTGACAAAACTGAACTGAATATCATTCCCAAGTTTGGGGATTCTTCTTACTTTGGAAACAATTAGCTAGGAGAACTTTCAGCAACTCTTTCAAGCCAGCACTCTTAACACTCTTGCCTTCCACAGAAGAAAACCATTGCTAGGGATTGGTCAAGTTCAAGGATTGAACCGATTGGGCTAGTTTTCTAGGCATTAGGAGCTAAAGCCTTAGAGTAGATCTCCTTAGGGTCAGATGCTCTAGCTTTTCCAGATTGGAGTATTAAGGAGAGCTGGCCCTATCCTCAGGAGAGCAGTGGGCCATTCATCTCCTCCACTCCTTCCTCACATACTTCCTCTTCATTTTTCTGGCTAATGGGCTTTGGGCTAGCCCTTCTTCCTCAATGGAGTGATAAACTCTAAGATTCAATTGTAGATTCAATTTAATCCAGCCAATCTCACTTGGCAGTTATCCTGGATTTGGGGCCAGATCTCCAGCTAATAGATGAAAAGATACTTCACCCAACACCGGATTCTGTACATTATTTCCCTTGAGAAAATCAAAGAGAAGGCTGCTTGATTGTGTTGATCTAATTTGAGTGTTCCTAGGTCCCTGCTAAATACCGTCCCTTTAAGATATTTCATAAACTGCAAAGACTTGGTTGCAAATATTTCAAAAGTAATAATAAGCCATATAATAATAATAACATACAAATAATGGTAACTATCTATATCTACCTATATATACACATATATTATGTAAACTTATTTACACATAAATATATAAAATTTATTTATACATAATGTATATATTAATTTAATGCAATGTTATATTACTCAACTTAATACATTATTTAATTTAAATAATACTCAATTTATTATTTATTATTACATATTAATTAACTATTTAGCACTTTTATCCCAAATAACCGTTTCATTCATAGTATCATCACTTTTCTCTTATACATTCCTGTAAAGTCAGTTGGCAAATGTTATATTTACTTATGGGAAGCAAAGAAAGGTTAGGAACCTGCCCTCAGAACACAGAAAGAGTATAGATCACAAATTAAGCAATCTTAATGAGTCATGTAAGGGGTTTCCTTGGTGTCCAGTAGCTAAGACTCTGCACTCCCATCGCAGGGGTCCTGGGTTGAATCACTGGTCAGGGAATTCGATCCCACATGCTGCAAGTAACGTTCCCGCCTGCCACAACACAGATCAAAGATTCTGTATGCCTCAACTCAGCTAAGACCCGGTGCAGCCAAGTAAATAAGTAAAAATAAATATTCTAAATAAATTATTCTAAATAAATTATTCTAAATAAATATTCTAAAGAGACTTTTAAGCAGTCTGGCTTTACTTCTTTCATTCATGTAACAGCCCCCTTGAAGAGCTGCTGGGAAGATCAAATAGATAATAAATGTAAACATGTTTTATAAACCGTTAAAAAAAGTACTTAGCTACGGGTGATTTTCATTATCAGCACAGAACTGAGATTAAAACCCAACTGGTCTCCTGGCTGTCCATTTTTTTTTTTTTTTACCTTTAAGTTAATCTACTGCAAATTTTCTTCCTGTGAGATCCTGACTCTTGATAGATTATGGAACAGTGATTTTAGCAGCCGCAGAACTCTTTCTGATACTTGTCATTCCGAAGAAATTGGTGAAATTCCATTGTGTGCAGAGAAAAACACTAAAGTTTTTCTTAAATGTTGGAATAAGATACTTTTGTAAAACTGGGTTGAGACGAGGAATGGGGGTGGGGAGAAGCAAAAATAAAGTTTAATGTTGTTTGCACAGCATCCTCTTGTTTCACCTCTCCCCACTGAAGACAACCATTCTCTTCTATTAATTGTGCATTTTTGGTGTTACAGGTCCTCTTCCCGAGTTTATTGGTATCATTTCGTGTGCATGTACTTTTAGCCACATGGGGATATGCCTAGTCCACTGTCTCTTGGGGATTTTTTAACAACCCTTAATTTGGGGAATTTCCACGTAATATCAGCTTCATCTGTGTGAAAGCCCTCAGGCTGGAGGAGAAAGGACTAGAGAAGGGTGCTGAGCTGAGTGACAGATAGCTGAGTGTTTTGTGGGTTATTTTAAGTACACATTTCCAGGAAGAGAATGCTAAGCTCTGTGTGAACTTGATTTTCTCACGTGTGAACATGAGAATAGCAACAAAGGCAGAATATTTCCCAGCATCCCTTTGAGAAATAATAAATAAATGTGATAAGAAACTGTTTCAGAAAATAAAACAGACTTTGAAATAAAAAAGCAGCCAGCCAGAATTCCACATGTTGCTGGAAATTGTTTCACATTTTAACCATTCCTGTCAGGCTAATGGGTGATAATCAGTAACTTCTCCATCCTCACATTCTTATAATTACACATTCATGTACATTCAGTAGGTGCTATGGAGATTTTAAAGAAAGAAGAGCTAACTTCATGTGTTTGTAAATATATTTAGACTCTTATCCCAAATGATCAGTTCATATAAAGTTTAAATATATATAACTAAAATTATTATATATAATAATATCCAGGATTTGACTTTGACTTTGCATTATCTCACACATGCTTTAAGAAAGAAGAACAGAGTTGCAAATAACAGTCAGAATAAGCTAGCATCACTCAAAAACACCAGTGTATCTGGAGAGAAAGGAGAGGAAAGTTAGTTTTCATTCAATTGGTCTACATGGAAAGCAAATATGGACAACGAGATTTATACTTCAGGTTGTTTTTTCTTTTAACCAATAACCAAATAACTAAGTTTTGGATTTAAATAGATCTCAAAGAAAAGGATAAACTGACTTGAAGTTTTCTGGCTAAGAAAGACAGATTAACGCCAAGTCCAATACTTTGGTCCCTGATGAAAAGAGCCGACTCATTAGAAAAGACCCTGATGCTTGGAAAGATTGAAGGCAGGAGGAGAAGAGGATGACACAGGACGAGATGTTTGGGTGCCACCACTGACTTGATGGACATCAGTTTGAACAAGCTCCAGGAGATGGTGAAGGACAGGGAAGCCTGTTGTGCTGCAATCCATGGGGTTGCAAAGAGTTGGATAGGACTGAGCTACTGAATTTTTCTAATATCATACGTTGTAACGCAATAAAAGCAAAACAGCAACTCTGAATGAAACAAATCAGGAAAGTGCCTAGAAAAAAGAAATAATAATAATGCTTTTTTTTTTTTTAAAAGTTTAAGCTTGCACAACATTGTAAAGCAACTACACTCCCATTAAAAAAAAAGTTTTTCTTTAAAGTTAAGCCTGGTATTAGCTTCTTTCACCCTGCAAATGTGTATTTAGTGCTGACTATTTGTCAAACTGGACTTTCAGATGTATCTTACACTTAAGGTCCTCATGGCCTCACGGAAAAGGTCAAATGCTTTACACTTTCATTGCAAGTGATCTATTCATTTAAAGTTAAATGATATAGTTATTAATTTTTATTAATTTACTATGTACATGGTTAAATCAAGTTAAGCATTTTCAAGTCAAGCACAGTATTCAGGAAGAAAAAGTTTGGCTGCTTAGCTAGGCACCAGAAGTTTGTGTAGAAGCATTATGTAAGATTCACCAGTTCTAACTATATGTTTATAAGAGCAACTAGACAGGGTCTTCAATGTAGGGACTCTATAAAGATGACAGACAGATTAATAAGATAGACTGAGCCTCCTCTCAGAAGTGAGAATTTCACATAATTTACAACACAAAGTTTAACATCAAGTTGTATACTGTGAATTAAAGCCAATATTGAATGGATTCTTATTTTAATCTCAACCTCTCTAGATAGTGATAACTCTAGTGTAGCTAAATGAGTACTTTCTCCAAATATTATTTTAATCATAAGACCATAGTGTAGAACCTCCAAATGCACTCAGGAGTATAGGAAAAAAGAGTATATAATAAAGGCAGTATTTTAGATAAGGGGATAGGATAACTATCCAATAATTTGTTGGGACTATTAGTTATGATTAATAGGAAAAAATAATGTTTAGATTCCTATTTCACATCATTTACAAAATTTAATAATTTTCAGAAACTTTAAAGATACAAGCATTAAAAAAAAACTATGAAAAGACAGGAGACAGATTAAGGATAAAATGCTTACATAATTCATCACAAACAAAAGATGAAGAACTGCCAAGTGTGACTGTGTAAATTGTACACTGCACACCGCCAGGGGGAGCCTTTCATGTAGACTACAATGTGAATGGTGTCCCTAAAGTCGCCTTGATCAAAATCCAAGATATTTAAAGCATTTTTACGTCAATAAGAAGAAAAGATCAATAAGCCATCCAATAGAAAAGTGTGCAAAGGATATGAAAAGTGAATTCATAGAGGAGGAAATACAAGTAACAACAAACATATACAAAGATGTCAGATCTCACTCACAGTCAAAGAAGTGCAAATTGGAACAACAATGAAGCATATTTTCACCACATCAGTAATGAGAAAACATTTCACATCAATTAAGAAGTACCATTTCAGATCAACAAGATTTAAAATATCATTGTTGGCTAGGGTATAGTGAAATGGTATCCTCTTGCATTCCTGATATGAATGTGATGATACACATTTAAATTAAAAATGCATATGCCCTAGGATCTAACAATTTTATTTCTCCATTTAAAGAAAGCTCTACTCTCACATACATAAGCTATTCATGGCAGAATTGTTTGTAATCACATAAACTAGAAACATCTTATTTGTATGCAGATAGAGTTTAGCAGTTAAGTAGAATGAGATAGATCTGTATGTAGTGAAATCAAAGATGTTCATTATATACTGTTATGTGAAAGAAGTAAGTTTTGTAATGACACGCATGGTATGATAGCAGATATATAAAGCATACTCTCATACATACACATTAATCAATTTTATAATAGAGTATCTATATTATACAATTATATGTGTGTCCTTGTACGTGAATGCACTAGAAGGATTATACCTCAGTTTACGGGAGAAACCTCTGGGAGCCAACTGGGATTAGGCACGGAAGTCAGTTTTACTTTTAATGTTTACATTGTTGAACAGGAGAATATATGTGCTTTTTATTGACATTTAAAAAAAATTTACACTCCCATTCTGTGCTTGCACCCTTGAGACAAGTGTGCTATTAAAAAGTCATGAAGAAGACAGGTTGCAGGACTTAAAAACATGACAGTGGCAGCTGTACAGGCTAGAGGAACCAACACTAACATTCATCATGCACTCCCAGATTCACCTAAAGACTATTACTTGTCATTCATTTTTCTTCCCCTCTACCCTTTACAATGTTCCTTCTTTCCACATCTTAGTGATAATTGGTGCAAAGGTTGGACTTACAATTCAATCTTACATAACTCAGGCTCAAATTTTATTGGCAGAAATGTAAGTTGCATAATTACTCGGCAGCAGTTACACATTCTTGACACATTTATTCCTAGAGCTTGAACTCTGTACATGCATGGACACATAAGAAATTCCCCACTCCTGATGCCTCTTCTCTGGCTCTTGGAAGTACATTTAAGAAGCACGATAGAGAGTTTAACTTTTATAATTTGGATGGTTTGGAGTAGCCAGGAAAAGAAACTAAACCTTCACATACTGAAATAATAATTTATTCCTTGGAGAGTTTTGGGCTGGATGTGCAAATGCAAGCATAAAATGAAAAATTAATGTGGAAATTATTTGACTAGTTGTTTTGACTAGATAACAGATTTCTTTGGCATAACAAAGACAGCTTCATTTTCTGACAGTCTTGAGATGCCCTGCTTAACCTATATGAAATAAGCATTCTGTCCAAGTCAAATACCCAAGACAGATCACCAAGCTTTTGAAAGTTATTATCTTACGCTCTCATGTCTGCTGTCATGATTCCTCTGCCACTTGAAGATGCCTATTAACTTGCTCCTGGAAATCTCCTCCCAGCACATCTCAAGTTTAAGATGCTGCAAAAACAACATTAACTGAAAAGAAACTAAGAGGCCTTGGACTAGGCATCAAAAGCCAATATAGCATAGATGACAGACATAATTTCTCTACTGACAGCAAAGGCTTGGAAGAGAAAAGATGTGGGAGTTGAACGTTCCAATAAAGAGATGATGATGAGAAATGAGATTTAAAAGACTAAACTATGGTCTTAGATACTGGGGGGAGTGATGTATGCATGGCCAGGGAAGTATGTATAACCAGAGTCTAACTGACTTGATTGAAAAACTAAAGAAGGAGAGGGAGACAGTCACCTTGATAAACCTATGAAAGTGGTACCTGGAGAGGACAACAAGTGTAAGATGAGAATAAGAGTATTGGGAGGGACTTAGTGTTTTGTACCCAGAAAATATTGGTGAGGAGAAGGAAATAACTGATAGACTTAATATCCTTATACTAATAATATCTGTCATTGATTATTTACTCCCTGCATATCACTATTTAACTTAAGAACAGTCCTTTCAAGTAGGTACCATTATTGCTTACATTTTACAGATAGAGAAAATGAAGCTTATAGAAACTAAGCTTATAGACATTAAAGAAGATGTGTTCACAAGGTCACGCACAGCAGGTAAAAGAGAAGGCAAGGACTTAGATATGGGCAATCTGGTCCAGGGGGCTTCTCAGGGGTCTTCCCAGGTGGCGTAGAGAAAAAGAATCTGCCTCCCAATGCAGGAGCCACAGGAGACACAGGTTCAATCCCTGGGTCGGGAAGATCCCCTGGAGAAGGAAGTGGCAATCTGCTCCAGTATTCTTGCCTGGAAAATTCCCTGGACCCAGAGGAGCCTGGTGGGCTTCAGTCCATGGGGTCACAAAGGGTCAGACACGACTGAGCAACTGAGTGCACACACACACAATTTGGTCAAGGATTCACACTACATCATACTGCCTCCCTAACCTACCGAGTTGGAGAAGGCAATGGCACCCCTCTCTAGTACTCTTGCCTGGAAAATCCCATGGACGGAGGAGCCTGGTGGGCTGCAGTCCGTGGGGTCGCTGAGAGTCGGACACAACTGAGCGACTTCACTTTCACTTTTCCCTTTCACGCATTGGAGAAGGAAATGGCAACCCACTCCAGTGTTCTTGCCTGGAGAATCCCAGGGATGGCAGAGCCTGGTGGGCTGCCGTCTATGGGGTTGCACAGAGTCGGACATGACTGAAGCGACTTAGCAGCAGCAGCAGCAACCTACCGAGTGTGTAGTATTAGCAAAGTGAGCTTGAAATTATATCACAGTGTGATTTTTGAGACGTGATAGGAAGAGATTGCATACTGAAATACGGTGAGGGGAGAGCAAGTCCTAGTCCTGAATGATGGGCCTCTAATAAGGGAAGACTGGGTGGTATTATATGTCAAGGAGCTATTCACATGAATAACCTATGAATGGAAACACTGTAGAGTGAGGATGAGTTAGAGAAAAAACAGCTTGCTTTGGAATTGTTAGGGGCCATCTGCTCAGAAGGAGAACATTAATTACATATTTCTGACAGATAAAACTAGTACAGGAGCAAGATCTAGAATTGATAATTGAATATAAATTATGTATATACAGTGGCACTGGGTTTCCCAGGTGAGACAGTATGGAAGAATCCACCTGCCAATGCAGGAGACTCAACAGACTTGGGTTCGATTCTTGGGTTGGGAAGACTCGCTGGAGTAGGAAATGGCAACCCATTCCAGTATTCTTGCCTGGAGAATTCCATGGACAGAGAAGCCTGGTGGGCTACGGTACATAGGTTCACAGTTGGACATGACTGAAGTGACTTAGCATGCACACATTTATCCTTTTAGTTACTTTGCTAACAGCTCTATCTCTCATTAACAGGCTTTAAAAATATGTTAAATTCTCTCTGTTCAAATAACTAGTAGCAGTTTTATCTTCTGAATGGACCCAAACTAATAAAGCATTGGGAATGCTAAAGTCCTAAGTGAGCAGAAAATAGCAAAAAATAAAAATTCTTTAAAAAATCCATGGCAACCAATGGGGTTTTAAAAAGGAATTTCATGATCAAGAGGAAGATCAAAGGAAGGCCAGATGTTTGGAGAGGACGGTAAACTGGCTGGTGTCATTTTATTGGAGGATTTAGAAGTTAGGCTGGGTCATCAATGGGCAGAAATGTGCCAGAGGATGTCATCCTTTGGAGAGGTGTTACTCAGAGGATGGGTAAGTCTTAGGATCCTGAGGGGCAGTACCCATCCCGACCCAGAGTTCCCCAGTGCTCTCGCCTTATCAGAACAGTTGTTTTGGGGCTTCTGAAGGGGTCATTCTCTCTTTTTTTTCTATTACTTCTCTAGTTCTGGGAGACCTGCTTTTCCTAGAATGCTGTTCTTTACTGTGAATTGCATTCCCTAAAGAGGTCTCAGAATTTACCCTTTCTGTGAGATCAAGAACGTCTTTGCTCCAACCCTGAGCTCTAGAAATCTATGCGTTCTCTAAAAAAAACTCCAGAAATGTCACCCACTCTCGCGCCTCTGGCATCTCAGACATCTGTGTATTTCCTAGGCACTACTAAAACTCCCCGCTGTTTTTCTGGGACTTTGAAAAGCCCCCGTCTAGGGTTGGCTAAACAGAATCCCTTCATAAAGTTAGAGTGTCCACCTCGGTCCCTGGCTGGTGGTGCATCTTGCCCTCCTGTGCCAGAAGCCCTTTGAGGCTAGACCCACGGCACATCTGCCCTTGAGCTCCCTCTTTTGGCTTTGGCCTTGAGAGTCCTGTTCCTTGCTCTGCACTCTCGGGTCACTTCCATTGTTGTGGCCAGGGCTGACAGGCATTTCTCTGTGTTTGTGAAGAAACATAAACAAGCCTCTGTTTTCATTTCTCTAGCCTCATTAGGCTGACCTCTAATGCTTATTTCTCACCAATTTCTTCCTTCCCCAAAGTCCAAGTATCCAAATGACAGGACTTAAGTTCTGTGCCCCAAAGTTATCACTGCTGGAGATTTCAAACCAGTTAGGCTCTTTGCACTGATTGCCCATAGATTCTCCCCAATCATCCCAAACTAATAGCAGTTGTTTCATCAAATCCACACAACCATGAGAGATAACACTATGCATTACAAACTGAAAAATAAATTCCACCATTGCCACAATCAAAAGGCCTCCCAAGTCTCCCAGAACTCTTAGACACTGAGTAAACAAGATAGGAACTCTCTTTCCTACCTTTTCTTCCTCCTTTTAATTCTTCTACCACTTGTTCCTCATCTTCTTATTACTTACATATTAAGACCACCTCATACCAGGTATTATATATAGGGCAATCAGGAGATGAGAGGCACTAGGATATTAAAAGGAGATGGTTTATTTTAAAGTGCCATTTTAAGGAATGGCAAAGCAAACCCCACCCCACCTCTTTTTTTATGTAACCAGGGAAAATTTATCAGAGAAGATAGGTCTCAGAAGTGAACGCTGAGTGGCAATTGCCCCTTGGAATTTAGCTTAAGTTCACCCCTCCTGCATATGTTTTGATTTAAAATAATTACCTTTTGTTCAGCATTACTTTCAGCTCCCAATTCCTTCTGCTTCCAGTTCTTCAAGGAAGGCACCCCTGAGTACGGTGTGAGGGAGTCAGTTAAATTCAGACTTCTTGAAAACAGCTTGGTATTTTCAACTAAATCTAGTAGTGGAATGTGGGCTTAACTGGCCCCACCCAATTTCTCCCACCCAGATATTTTTCCTTTTTGTCTAGTAAAGTGTCATCTATTCCCAAGGAAGAAAAAAGGAAAGAGAAAGAAAAATGTTTACTTCAGTTTACTTTAGTTTACATGCTAACCTGCTCAGTTGATTCTGACCAAATTAATATGCTCAGTATTGAGTTTTGATAGAGAAAATAAGGGAAGTATTTATTTGAAACTTAGAAAGTGGAGCTTTGACTTTTTCTATCCTTATTTTTAAGAACATTTCTGTCGCAGGCTATTGCTGTGCAGTAGATCTGGCCTTGGATGCATTTATTTCATTGCTAAACAAATACTAGTGTGCCTTTTAAATAGTGTGAAGATACAAATTATGATCCACATAGTTGTGTGGATCACAACAAACTGTGGAAAATTCTTAAAGAGATGGGAATACCAGACCACCTTACTTGTCTCCTGAGAAACCTGCAGATAGGTCAAGAAGCAACAGTTAGAACTGGACATGGACTGGTTCCAAATTGGAGTATGTCAAGTCCATATATTGTCACACTGCTTTTTTTTAAACTTATATGCAGAGTGCTGCTGCTGCTGCTGCTGCTAAGTCGCTTCAGTCGTGTCCGACTCTGTGCGACCCCATAGATGGCAGCCCACCAGGCTCCGCCACCCCTGGGATTCTCCAGGCAAGAATACTAGAGTGGGTTGCCATTTCCTTCTCCAGTGCATGAAAGGGAAAAGTGAAAGCGAAGTCACTCAGTCGTGTCCGACTCTTAACGACCCCATGGACTGTAGCCTACCAGGCTCCTCCGTCCATGGGATTTTCCAGGCAAGAATACTGGAGTGGGGTGCCATTGCCTTCTCCGTATATGCAGAGTACATCATATGAAATGCCAGGTTGGATGAATCACAAGCTGAAATCAAGATATTTCCAGGAGAAATATCAACAATCTCAGGTATGCAGATGATACCATTCTAATGGCAGAAAGTGAAGAGGAATAAAGAGCCTCTTGATGAGGGTGAAAGAGGAGAGAGAAAAAAGCTGGCTTAAAACGCAACATTTAAAAAACTAAGATCACGGCATTGGTTTCATCACTTCATGGCAAATAGAAGGGGAAAAAGTGGAAGTAGTGACAGATTTTATGTTCTTGGGCTCCAAAATCACTGTGGGTGACTACAGCCATGAAATTAAAAGATGCTTGGTCTTTGGAAGGGAAGCTATGACAAACCTAGACAGCATAATAAAAACTAGAGACATCAGTTTGCCAACTAAAGTTCATCTAACCAAAGCTATGATTTTTCCAGTAGTCACGTATGGATGTGAGAGTTGGACCATAAAGAAAGAAAGCTGAGAGCCAAAGAATTTATGCTTTTGAACTGTGGTTCTGGAGAAGACTCTTGAGAGTCCCTTGGACAGCAAGGAGATCGAACCAGTCAATCCTAAAGGAAATCAACCCTGAATTCTTCATTAGAAGGATTGATGCTGAAGCTGAAGCTCTAATACTTTGGCCACCTGATGTGAAGAGCCGACTTATTGGAAAAGACCCTGATACTGGGAACAACAGAAGCTAAAAGGAGAAGGGGGTAGCAGAGGCTGAGATGGTTAGACAGAATCACCCCTCAATGGACATGAATTTGAGCAAACTCTGGGAGATAGTGGAAAACAGAGGAGCCCAGTGTGCTACAGTCCATGACATTGCAAAGAATCGGACATGGCTTAATGACTGCACAATGACACAAAGTACGATGCAGATCTTCCTCGACTTACAATGGGGTTACATTCAGATATTGTAAGTTGAAAATACACTTAATACACCTAACCAACCAAACACCATATGTTAAATGCACTTAGAACACTTACACTAGCCTGCAGTTGGGCAAAATCATCTAATATAAGGCCTATTTTATAATAAGGTGTTGAAGAGCTCATGTAACTTACTGAACACTGTACTGAAAGTGAAAAACAGAATCGTTGTGTGGGTACAGAATGGTTGAGAGTGTATCCATTGTTTACTCTCACAATGGCATGACTAACTTGGAGAGGTGGTTACTGCCACTGCCCAGCATCAGGAGAGTACTGGACAGCATATCACTAGTCTGGGGAAAGCTCAAAATTTGATGTGCAGTTTCTACTGAATACATACTGCTTTCATACCCTTGTAAAGTCAAGAAATTGTAAGTTGAATCCTAAGTTAGGGACTATCTATATATCACAGATCTTGCCTTCCAGGAGCTTATAAGTCAGGTGAGATAAGTAGAAGAGCTAAGACGTGAACATACACTGCTACAAGGCAGCACAATGAAATAACTGCCATGATGTGGTGCAAGTAAAGTTCTGCAAGAGTTCAGAGAAAGGCGAGTCGCTCCTTTTCTCCAAGAAAGCCTTCCTGGAGGAAGAGGAGTTTCAACTGCTCTTTCAGGAGAAATGAGAGACAGGCCTCCCAAGGCTTAGGAAGGGCAGGAACTGAGGGGCTAGTCAAGGAGAGGGAGAGGATCCTTTGAGAAAATCAAGTGATAGTGACCAGGAAGATGTGGAGATAATATCTTCTGGAGAATTTTGCTCTGGCAAGCTTACTGGGATTGGTTTACTTTGATTAAAGGTTCAGTTCAGTTCAGTCGATCAGTTGTATCTGACTCTTTGCCACACCGTGGACTGCAGGGAAGCACGCCAGGCTTCCCTGTCCACCACCAGCTTCCGGAGCTTGCTCACACTCACGTCCATCGAGTGGGTGATGCCATCCAACCATCTCATCCTGCCTTCAATCTTTCCCAGCATCAGTGTCTTTTCAAATGAGTCAATTCTTCACATCAGGTGGCCAAAGTATTGGAGTTTCAGCTTCAGCATCAGTCCTTCCAAAGACTATTGAGGACTGATTTCTTTTAGGATGGACTGGTTGGATCTCCTTGCAGTCCAAGGGACTCTCAAGAGTCTTCTACAATACCACAGTTCAAAAGCATCAATTCCTCAGCGCTCAGCTTTCTTTATAGTCCAACTCTTATATCCATACATGACTACTGGGAAAACCATAGCTTTGACTAGATGGACCTTTGTTGGCAAAGTAATGTCTGCTTTTTAATAGGCTGTCTAGGTTGGTCATAGCTTTTCTTCTAAGGAGCAAGCATCTTTTAATTTCATGGCTGCAGTCACCATCTCAGTGATTTTGGAGCCCAAGAAAATAAAGTCTTTCACTGTTTTCCTTGTTCCCCCATCTATTTATTAAAGGTCCATCTAGTTAGAGCTATGGTTTTTCCAGTAGTCATGTATGGATGTGAGAGTTGGACCATAAAGAAATCTCTGAGTGCCGAAGAACTGATCATTTTGAACTGTGGTGCTGGAGAAGACTCTTGGGTGTCCCTGGGACAGCAAGAAGATCAAACAAGTCAATCCTAAAGGAAACTAACCCTGAATATTCATTGGAAGGACTGATGCTGAAGCTGAAGCTCCAATAGTTTGGCCACCTGATGTGAAGAACTGACTTACTGGAAAAGACCCTGATGCTGGGAAAGATTGAAGGTGGGAGGAGAAGGGGACAACAGAGGATGAAACGGTTGGATGGCAATATCAACTCTATGGACATGAGTCTGAGCAAACTCCAGGAGATAGTGAAGGACAGGGAAGCCTGGTGTGTTGCCATTCATGGGGTTGCAAAGTATTGGACACCACTGAGTGACTGAACAACAGCAACAATTTCAGAGTAATTCAGTCATTGTCTGCATATATAGGTGAACCTCCTGTGCTTTCAATATCTCCAAAGTTTCCTACAAAAAAATCATGCAGTTGGTCTTGCTCTGTCCCTCTCATAACCACCCCCATCCTCAAACACAAGTATTTCCTAATAAAAGAGAATAGAATAAATCCTTAAAGCTAACTATAAAGAGGAAGGACCTCTGATTTTCTGCATTAAATATCTGACCTGAACTCTAAGCTACACACTCACTCTCATCAGCAATATCCGGAGGTGGTCCCTGGTCTTGCTTCCCGGGAATGAGGTCAAAAGATTTGGGGCCTGAGAGCAGGCTTGATACTTCTTTAGCCTTTCCTTTGCCTAGAAAGTGACAGTTCTCAGTAACAGCACACATTGTCTTCTTTAACAAAAATAGTTCTTGGGACTTCCCAGGTGGTCCAGTGGCTAAGACTCCATGCTCCCAATGCAGGGGACCCAGTTTTGATCCCTGGTCAGGGAACTAGATCCCACATGCCACAACTAAAAGAATCCCGCACGCTGCAACTAAAGTTGCCGTGTGCCGCAACTAAGCCCCAGCGCAGCCAAATAATTTTAAAAAACATTTCTTACTACTATGATGTACAGTGAGCTACTACTAGAGAAAAAGTTTCCCACTGGCCAAGGGCTTGACCATAGGGCTTTGTTCTTCCATCTTTCTGTCTTGATCTTCCCGTTGTTAAAAGATAAACTGAGGCATATTACACTGTTAAGAGTTTATTTGAGCAAAAATCGATTTGAATTGGGTACCAGCAAACCAGACTGCTTCCCCACTTATATTATAACTTATATTATGCTCGAGTAGAGACTTGATAGAGAAGAGGCAAAAACAAAGCAATTATCTGCTTGACTATAGCTTAAGCAGTTGCCTTATTTGGGAAAGTCTACTTGGTTCGTTCTGATGGGTTCTTCTTAGGTTTGATTTCTTTACCTTGAGGTGTCTACAGGTTTAGGTTTGGGTTTGCTTAGGTTTGTCTTAGGTTAGGCTACTAAGGCATTAAAGACACTTTAATCTAATACCCTCCTTGTTTAATTAACTTCCTTGGGCTTCCCTGGTGGTCCAGTGGTTGAGAGTCCACCTTGCAGGGCTGGGGACTCAGGTTCTATCCTGGTCTGGGAAGATCCCACATGCCCCAGAGCCACTAAGCCCACAACTACCAAGCCTGAGCTCTAGAGCCTGCAAACCGCAACTACTGAAGCCCACGCACCTAGACCCTGTGCTCCACAACAAGAGAAGCCACCACAATGAGAAGCCCGCACACTACAACAGCAGAGTAGGCCCTGCTCACCACAACTTGAGAAGACCCACGTGCAGCAACAAAGACCCATCACAGCCAAAAATAAAGAAAAAAAGAAATAAAAAAATAATTAACTCCCTTAAACATGGGTACTGCAGGAAAAGAGGGGTCCATTGTTTCCTAGACCTTAAAATATCTCACTGCTTTTTAAAATGATAGCAAACAACTGATCAGATTGGCTATTTTTCATTGAATTTATTAGAGGACTGTAAGCAGATAAGGAAGGGATGCCCAGAGAAATAAAACCAGGCATAGCTTTCCTGACATAAGAGAAGCCATTTTTGGCCTAAACCATTCTGTGACTCAAGCCTGGTTATGAACTTGAACAAGTCTCAATAACTAATGATCTCTAGGGAACAAAAGAATGCAGAAACAAAGACTCTTATGGCACGAGAAATAACACTAGCAAAGATAATATACCACTTGTAAAGAGTCCCAGTTCTATTTCAAGGTAAAGATTAGCCTGAAGCACTCAACCACACAAGATCAGCTGGAACATAAAGGATGAGGATATTGACCTTTACTGACCCTCCTGACTTAAATTAGTTAAAGCTTGGTCTCCGCCTACTACTCAAGCCCTTTCATGAATATGCATTTATCTTTAGCTTAAACTTCCCCATTTTGCTGTCTGGGAAAATGCTGCTTTGGGAAAGATCCCTGGTTCTCCTTACTTGCTGCAAGTATAGTAAGAAAACCTTCCATCTCCCCTTCCTTGGCTTGGTTGTGTCTTTTGGCTTGACATCCACCAAGAGGTGAACCCAAGTTTTCAGGTAACAGGACTGCACTGAGGAAATTAACCAACAGCTTGAGGATCATATAAACACTCAATTTATGGATGTTCATTCTTCAGCCCACAGTTTATTGTGATCCACACAGTCAAAGGCTTTGGCATAGTCAATAAAGCAGAAATAGATGTTTTTCTGGAACTCTCTTGCTTTTTTGATGATCCAGCAGATGTTGGCAATTTGATCTCTGGTTCCTCTGCCTTTTCTAAAACCAGCTTGAACATCTGGAAGTTCATGGTTCACGTATTGCTGAAGCCTGGCTTAGAGAATTTTAAGCATTACTTTATTAGCGTGTGAGATGAGTGGTATTGAGCGGTAGTTTGAGCATTCTTTGGCATTGCCTTTCTTTGGGATTGGAATGAAAACTGACCTTTTCCAGTCCTGTGGCCACTGCTGAATTTTCCAGATTTGCTGGCATATTGAGTGCAGCACTTTCACAGCATCATCTTTATTGACTTTGCCAAAGCCTTTGACTGTGTGGATCACAATAAACTGTGGAAAATTCTGAAAGAGATGGGAATACCAGACCACCTGACCTGCCTCTTGAGAAACCTGTATGCAGGTCAGGAAACAACAGTTAGAACTGGACATGGAACAACAGACTGGTTCCAAATAGGAAAAGGCTGTATACTGTCACCCTGTTTATTTAACTTATATGCAGAGTACATCATGAGAAACTCCGGGCTGGAGGAAGCACAAGCTGGAATCAAGATTGCCGGGAGAAATATCAATAACCTCAAATATGCAGACGACACCACCCTTATGGCAGAAAGTGAAGAAGACCTAAAGCCTCTTGATGAAAGTGAAAGAGGAGAGTGAAAAAGTTGGCTTAGAGCTCAACATTCAGAAAACTAAGATCATGGCATCTGGTCCCATCACTTCATGGCCGATAGATGGGGAAACAGCAGAAACAGTGGCTGACTTTATTTTTCTGGGCTCCAAAATCACTGCAGATGGTGAGTGCAGCAATGAAAGTAAAAGACTCTTACTCCTTGGAAGGAAAGTTATGACCAACCTAGACAGCATATTAAAAAGCAGAGACATTACTTTGCCAACAAAGGTCTGTATAGTCAAGGCTACGGTTTTTCCAGTGGTCATGTATGGATGCGAGAGTTGGACTATAAAGAAAGCTGAGCACCGAAGAATTGATGCTTTTGAACTGTGGTGTTGGAGAAGACTCTTGAGAGTCCCTTGGACTGCAAGGAGATCCAACCAGTCCATCCTAAAGAAGATCAGTCCTGGGTGTTCATTGGACGGACTGATGTTGAAGCTGAAACTCCAATACTTTGGCCACCTGATGCGAAGAGCTGACTCATTGGAAAAGACCCTGATGCTGGGAAAGATTGAGGGCAGGAGGAGAAGGGGACGACAAAGGATGAGATGGCTGAATGGCATCATCGACTCGATGGACATGGGTTTGGGTGGACTCCAGGAGTTGGTGATGGACAAGGAGGCCTGGCGTGCTGCAGTTCATGGGGTCGCAAAGAGTCGGACACGACTGAGCGACTGAACTGAACTGAACTGATTCTTCAGCCCAAGGGAACAGTGATTTCTGCCATGCCATAGAATAAGTAAATTAGATTTGAGTCATGAGATACTCCATGATTGAAATCATGCAAATCTCAAAAGGTGAATTCAACAAAAGGTGAGCAGAAATTAAGCTGAGGCATCAATGCAGATTATATTAGGATACACATATTTTAATAGCCATTAGAGCTTTCTCATCAGTTCCAAGCTATTATTTTCCAGCACACGCTGCCTGTTGCTTGTTCACTGATGAAACGCTGACTTGAGTGACTGCACAAACACAGACCATGTCCGTTTGGAAAGAGATGACCAACAAAACAAAATCATTTTACCAGGCCTCAAAGTAAAGATGGTAAGTATTTGCTGGGATCTCAGGGAGGGAAATGAACTCCAAGCCCCACTCCCCTTAGATTTGCACAGGTTTGTCAAGAGCTGAAAAACTTCAAAGTATAACAAAACTGTGGCTCAATTTTAGAAATATAAAGCATTTGGAGTAACTAATTTGGCCAAATATTTATGTTTTGGTGCATAGCTGGACAACTTATCAGACCTTCAGGAATTCTTTGTTTTTCATGTTTGTTCTTTTATTTCCTCTCCTATCTCCTCCTCCCCTCACTAGAAGCAAAACACCCCTGGCAATGAAAGTTAAAGATGCTTCCCCATAGAGGCACCAAGCCAGGGCCTGGGGGGAGGGGGGAGCTGATCCCCAAAGCCGCTGCCGACTGCAGTCTAAGCAGTAATTTTCCTTCCCCTTGATTCTCTTCTCTTCTGGGAAGTTCTGGGAAATGTAGACGTCTCTAAGGCCTCCCAGGAGAGAAACAGAAATCTTTCCCCTGATGAGCATTCCAACTCTCCTTGAAAGATCTCTTATTGACAGCACTTTAAAAGGCTGCTGAAGAGGGGCTAGCCTTTGTGTCTGTACTAAAAGGGAGAAGTGGATAGGAGAGTTCCCAGGAACTTCAGGGACTGAAGCACCAAACACTTTGCTTCTCTTTTCACTACCAACTCCTTACCCTTCACTGCCTGGGTCCACAATTTCTCTTCAGTTCTGACCTTAAAAAAGACCGTTCCTTTAAAAGGAGGAAGGACAGGTGGACACAGCCTTTCTAACTCTCCGTGGTCACAGGCGTGAGGGAGACATTTGGACAGCCTCTGCTGGAAATTACGCTGACTTGGTGGATATTTGTAAGAAAGGATAGAGCAATCACTCTCTTCTTTGGTTTTGGTTTCTCCCTGAAACCACCTCTGCTTTCAGGGAGGCCAGCAGTGACAAGCTGTGCATGCAAGTGTGCTAAGTAGCTTCAGTCATATCTGACTGTTTGGATTATAGCCCACCAGGCTCCTCTGTCCATGGGATTTCCCAGGCAAGAATACTGGAGTGGGCTGCCATTTCCTCTTCCAGGGGATCTTCCCCATGCAGGGATCAAACCCACATCTCCTGCATTGTCAGGTGGGTTTTTTGCATTTCCTATTAGTTTCTTTACCTCGCTGGTGAACCACACCAGAGGTCCCAGGTGGGTCCAGACCAGCCCCTGCTGTCAGAGCCCTACTGTTCCCAGACTCCACAGCCCACACTGATTCGAGCACATTCCAGGACATTCCACAGCTGGGAGGCCTGGAGCCTGAAATGTCTGGACGGGAAGGTGTCCTGGCTTGCTCCCCTCAACCCCAATCACAGTTCCCAAAGATCTCAAAGCACCTTCCAAGGGTGAGGTCACTTTCTAACAGGTGTTTATTTAAGAATGTTCATCCCTACTAATAGTGATGACCCTTCTTTGCATTTATGTTGCTTTGATTTTTTTCACATAACCTATCTCATGGTAAGAACACCATATTGGAAACCAAGAGCTCAACTACTAATTAGATATGGAAACCCCTTTCCAGCACACAGGGCTGTGAAATTTAACATTGAGGAAGAATGACCCTTTCAACTTCTACCTTTGAAAGATAAATATGTAATGTCGGACCCAGACATTTATCATATGTACGTGTGTGTGTATATATATATATATATATAGTGGTGTGTGTGTGTGTGTGTGTGTGTGTGTGTGTATCTCATAGTGCTGGTGCTGATGCACTCTTCAGAACTTCCATTTCCTTAAATATTAAATAGAGGTACTACCTGCTTTATAAAGTTCCTATAATCTAGTGGTGTTGTCTGTAACATAACAGACACTTAATAAATGTTTGTTGATAAACAAATGGGTGGATGAACTAATGTAGTCTTTCTGGGCTTGTCTCCTTATTCTAAACTTGCCATGCTTAATTTACAAAGAGATGTGGAGGATTAAAGAGCATCAAGCGTTTTTGAAATGTTTTTGACCCCTGAAACTAATGTAATATGTGTCAATTATGCCTCAAATTTAAAAAGTAAAGTGCTTTTGAAAAATAAAAATATGTGGATATTATTCATGAAGCTACTGGAATAGGTGCCCAGGTGTACCCAAACCTCATGAGTGCACTCTCTTATATGCAGCGGGCACTAGACAAGTTCCCACTACTTACCAGGGAAGAACTCTGCCCCTCTTGGTTCTTTGTACAACTTAGTTTCTACGCACCACTCTACTCTCCCTCAGTAAAATGATTGAGCATGAGGGCTTAAGGTTGGGGATTTCAGAGCTTGCCTGAAACTGTGCCCTGATTCCATCATTTACTAAGGAACTTGACCCCACTATGTCTTAGTTCATCCATAAAAGGAGGTCACTAGTAGGATCTATTTCATACAGCTGCTATGAGGTTAAATAAGGGAATATATGTAAAACATTTAGAGAAACGCCTTGCATAAGGGAAAAACTCAGTCAATGTTATCTGTAACCATTGTTGATGGTATAATTATTAGGATCCTTTCATTAATGGAGCTTGGCTAGTGGAGGAGACAGACTGTAATGCACAGCTGGAGAAATGAGCACTAAATAGTGGTATGCTACGGATGCAGGGCAGCAGACATGTTTATTCACCATCTTCGTCACCTCCTCCATGGAGTCTCTAGTTCGTCACTGTTCCAATATACACAGAAGTTTACAATTATAATTAAAAGACTTCCCTGGTGGCACAGTGGATAAGAATCACCTGCCAATGCAGGGGACATGGGTTTGGTCCCTGGTGTGGGAAGATCCCACATGCCATGGAACAACTAAGGCCATGTGGCACAGCTATTGCGCCTGTGTGCCACAACTCCTGAAGCCCTCATGCCCTGCTCCTCAACAAGGGAAGCCACTGAAGTGGCAAGCCTATACATCACAACGAAGAGTAGCCTCTGCTCACTGCAACTAGTGAAAGCCCTTGCAAAGCAATGAAGACCCAGAGCAGCCGAAAATAGATAAATAAATAAAAATTTAAAATTATAATTAAAAAACAATGCCCCAGATTTCATCTGAGGAGCACACAGCCTAATGTGTCTCATGATGGTCCTACAATGCTCTGATTAAAGCAAATGTTTGAGAAGCCATATCACACTGTTGGCTCAAATTGAGCTTTTGGTTAAATAAGACCCCCAGAGCCATTTTACACCAACTGCTGCCAAGCTACATGTTATCCATCTTGTATTTTTATAATTCATTTTTGGACCTAAAAACAATAAAATTATGCCATTTGATTATCATTCTTGTAGTCCCATTTTAGGTTTTTATTTGAAGGGTGCATTTATTATCCACTGTAAAAAAAAAAAAAAAGAGTTTCCCAAACCCCAGTGACTTAAGACAATAGAAATTTATTTCTCACTTACAAGAAGTCATACAAAGGTCTCCTGGTTGACAGGCTGCTTTCCATGTGTAATTCAGGGAATGTTTCTTCCATGTTATGGATTCACCCCTTTTCTTGGTCCTTGGAGTCCTCTATATTCAGCAGCTAATGGAGAGAAAGGAGAGATGATGACAGGTGCAGGGTTCTGTGGTCCAGGCTGGGAAGTAGTGCATATCACCTCTGCATATTTCACTGGTTAGAATTCAGTCACATAACCACCTCTACCTGCATGTGAAGTTGGGAAATGTGGTCTAATTATGTGCCCAGCAAAAAGAGGAAATGACTTAGATGAACAGTAAACCCACCTCTAAAACAGACAGCAGACATAATTTAGGTGGGAGCCACATATTATTCCAGATCAAATACGAAGCTAAACCTGTGACTAGAGGAGTTAAATGGGTCAAAAGTTAAAAGAGCCTGACTCCAATTCCAAGTCTACCATTTTTGGTTAAATATAGACTTGCAGCAAACACAGAACTGTAAGATTTCTGGGTGCATGAGAGCACAGTCTTAACTCATTTTATCCATTGCTGTACCCCTAACAATAACAATAAAATTATGCCATTTGATTATCATTCCTGTAGTCCCATTTTAGGTTTTTATTTGAAGGGTGCATTTATTATCCACTGTAGAAAAAAAAAAAGAAAAAAAAAAGAGTACCCCTAGCCCTAGCCCAGGGCCTGGCATGTAGTTGGTGCAATAAAGATTTGTTCAATTTTTGAGTGAATCAATGAATAATCTTATACGCAAGGACAAGGAAATTAGACTTTATGCAACAGACCACAAGAAGACCATTAACTGTGGTAAAGCCTGGAAATCTTGTGGTCACAGCAGCATGTTAGAAAGTTCCATCTGAGAGATCATATCGTAGACTGCTTGAAGGGAAATACATTAGGGGGCTACTGCAGCAGTCTTAGCATGAGGACTTAAAGAGTATGGGGAAGAAACTATAAAGCACAGATGAAAGGACTTCTGATTATGACAATATGACAAGCTAACATAACTTGAAAACTTTTCCTTCCTAAGTATTTCTAGGATTACAGGATAAAATATAACAAAAACAAATTTTTAAGCAAAGTTAAGATTGTAGGAAAGAAAAAGAAATCACAAAAGGAGGAAGAATGAAACCAAGTAAGTTAGCATATGAACTGATGCTCCTTTTGCCCTCAGACCTGGAGTGAGTCACAGATCTTCACCAGCCTTGGAACCTGGATTTTATTAATAATGGACCAAGGATATAAACCTGCAAAAGATGGAGGTGAAAATGAGACTCCCACAGGAAGCCAAGATCCTTGGTAGGCCTGAACCAGCAGGGAGAATATTGACCAGAAAAAAAATTTCCTAACCAGCACAGCAAGATGACATGAAAATTCATTTGGCACCCTTTGTGGAAAAGAAGTCTTTCCTGAGAATCTGAAACCCTGGAGCAGCTCTACAAATGAATTTGTTTTTTCAAATTGCCCTAGTGGAATGGCCCAGAAACTTCCAAGCCAAGAAATTAATGTAAAAACTGGTCCCTGTCTAGTAATATTTTGGGAGTGTCTGGCGTAGGCAGTTATAAAAGACACGCTAGAGAAACATTTCACAATTTAGAATACAGGTAGTTTCACAGAAATAAGCAAGTCCCACATGAGATGAGCTCACAATAAAAGAAATTACAAAACACTGGAGGGACAAATCCATCATGGGCAAGAGTCAGTAGAAATTATGAACAGGGACTTCCCTGGCAGTCCAGCAGTTAAGACTGAGCTTCCCCTGCAGGGATGGCAGGTTCAATCCCTGGTTGAGGGACTAAGATTGTGCACCATGACATGGTCAAAAAGTGTTTGTTTTTTTTTTTTATTCATTTATTTGGCTGCACCGGGTCCTAGTTGCAGTATATGGGATCTAGCTCCTGGACCAGGGATTGAACCTTGGGCCACCTGCATTGGAAGCACGGAGTCTTAGCCACTGGACCACAAGGGAAGTCCCCAAAAAGTGTTTTTAAAAAAGAAAGAAAAGATACTTCAGACAACAGAAGTTACCTCCATCACCTCCCACCTCCCAAGGAATTGAGCTACTAAAACAATCTGAGAGAAAATGAAATAAGCATGCTCAAAATAATTGCAGACATTACAAAAGGAAAGAAATCTATGAAAGAAAGGAAGGAAGAAAGAGAGAGAGGAAGGAAGGAAGGTAGGAAAGAAGGAAGATAGAAAAGGTAGATTTAAAGAACTGAATAGAAGGGGGTGGGGGAGAATGGATATATGTATATGTTTGGCTGAGTCCCTTGGCTGTTCACCTAAAATTATCACAACATTGTTAATCGGCTATACTCCAATACAAAATAAAAAGTTCAAAAGAAATAAAATAAAGAACTGAATAGAAAGCTTAGAAACAAAATATAGTTATTGGAATTAAAAACTCGATGGATAGACAGTCGATTAGATGCAATCTACTGAAGAAGAATTAGTAAATGAGAAGACCAAGCTAAAGCAACATACCAGAATACAGCCCAGAGAAATAATGAAATGGAAAACTTGGAAGGGAAGTGAAGATAGAAAAGGTAGCAAGCATGAGAAGTTTCAATTAAGTCTAAAAACATTTCTACAGGAATTTCCTGGCAGTTCAGTGATTAGGACTCAGTGCTTTCACTGCCCAGGACCTGGGTTCAATCCCTGGTGGGGGTACTAAGATCACACAAGCCACGAGTCACAGCCAAAATTTTAAAAAATGATAGTAAAATAAATAAAAGGATTTCTAGAAAATAAGGAGAGAGAACGGTGCCAAGGCAATAATGAAAAAGGTAATGAATGGTGAGAATTTTCTAATTTGATTTTAAAAAAAAACAAACAGAATCCTCCCAGTGAAGCAGCACATACTATAGTTTGCCAAGAACATCATCTTTGTGATGTACCCTACCTACGCACCATCCGGTGAGTGTTCTCAGAGAACTTAAAGCCATCTGGACAGAGTTGGCATTAGCCAAATCAGATGACTGTGGCCAGGTGACATATTGTTTAGCTTTGTTCTGTTTAGCTTTGTTCTTTAAGGGATGGAGAGTGGCAGTCATTGCGTCTCTCTGTGCAAAACACGTGATTTCTCTTTGAAGCATCTGAGGCTTAAAAAGAAAGGGAGGGGTCCTGCTGCTCAGAACCTCCGACTGCGATGATCAGTCTGGGAGCGAGCAGCTATAGAGGAATAGCCTGAGGGGAGTGGATGAATAGAGCCAATGTGCACGTCTAAGCATTTTTCTGTAGCTCTACACTGTCAGATATGTATGTATACATACAAAGAGTTTTAAGTACATAAACGTGCTGTCCTCTTTTACTGGGTCGCACCCTAAAGTGGAATTTGAGACTTTCTCCATAGGCTTTCTCTGATCTTACACCTCCAGTAAGAGATTTCTGGACTTCATCCTATCTGTTCAGATATAACTCCCTTATTAGTCTCTGCGTTTAAGGGAAATGTTTGGTGTGGGTTTTTGATGGTGGGGATGGTGATTTTTTTTTAATTAATTTATTTTTATTTGTTTTGCCATACATTGACATGACTCCACCATGGGTGTACATGTTTTCCCCTTCCAGAACCCCCCTTCCACCTCCCTCCCCATCCCATCCCTCCGGGTCATCCCGGTGCAACAGCCCCGAGCACCCTGTATCATGCACTGAAGCAGAAAAAGACCTCTGTCTTCACTCCTTTCCCTTTAACAGACACATCAAAGAGAAGGATTTACATTACCATTTCCCATGGCAGGCACCACCGTAGGCAGGAAGAATCTAGAACCAAAACCTCTTGAAAGGGGGCTTTTTAAAAAGTGTTGTCATTGGCAAAGTCCATTAATAATTCCAGGGAAATAAAAATAGAATCTCGGTGATAAATTCTGACCATTTTTCATTCTTTTCCTTTGCGCTTCATCTAGTTTCCCTTGCTCATAAGGTGCCCTGCATAGAGACCTCACCCTCTGCACTGCAGACCGGAGTTCCCAGTGCAAAATGGCTGCTCGGATGCTTTAGCTGGGCGGGCCGTGTGCAGAAGCTCTGCGCTCGACACTACAGTGCAAGATGGTGGCAACGGGCCGTGTGCAGAGATTCTGCACCCGGCACTGCAATCAGAAGCTTAAGTAGCACAGCTGTGCGAGTTAAGAAAGCACCCCCTTGAGATCCTATAAGGCAGCCTCACCTACAGCCTGTCTGGAGAGGTGTACTCTAGAGCAGGAGCTCACACTTCTCCGTTCTTACATCAGAGAATAAAGCTTTCCTGGGATTTCCCTTGCAGTCTAGAGGTTAAGACTCCGTGCTCACAATGCAGGGGGCATGGGTCCAACATCTGGCCAGGGAAACAAGATCCTGCATGCTGCACGATATGGCCCAAAACAAAAACAAACCCAAAGCTTTCCTTTGCTTCTGAACTGAACTCTGCCTCATTCTATTGGCTCAAGGGACACAGGCAGGTGGACCCTTGTTAGTTCCCAACCTGAAAAGGTCAGTAACAGTAGAACACCGTATACAACTCATTCGTCTCCATTCTGGGATTTTAAGTATGAGTAGCTCTTGTAGATTTCTGATCAGTGTCCCCGTGGCTATTTTTCCTGTTAGTATGGTAAAGAATCCACCTGCCAATACAGGAGACTCAAGTTTGATTCCTGGGTTGGGAAGATTCCCTGGAGAAGGAAGTGGCAACCCATTCCAGTATTCTTGCCTGGGAAATCCCATGGATGGAGGAGCCTGGCAGGCTACAGTCCATGAGGATGAAAACAAATCGGACACGACTTAGCAACTAAACAACAAACAATCAAAGTAATTTCATCAACTTCCCAGATGGCAGTCATCAGTGTCCCTAAAATAGTTCTCCATAGGCTATTGCTCAGGGACTCAGTCAGACCCCTCATAAAATGGACCCCAGCTGTGCTCTCAGAAACCAGCTTTCAGAGGACAGTACAGAGCTTCCAGGTTTACACACAG